>OX465175.1:9223413-14223413 GCA_949987655.1 Polymixis flavicincta | reverse complement strand
ACCATACAGGTTCTTCTTAACAGGTCGATGCCATCGTGGTGCAAGGATTGGCTAAGCAGCGTAAAAACTCGCTGATTGCTCAGTGTGCATCGGACGTATAGTGGCTCTGTATATAGATACGTCGCTTGGGGAGGCTCCTCTCAGGCAACCCACCGGTTCTTTCGCCTAGACTCCTAGAGTGACTTATATATTTAACTTTTATAGGTTTATTCCAGACCAGTTGTTGCTACCAGAGAATAGGCACATAATTTAATTAATGTACCGAACCCCAAAATATATATACATAGGTACCTACCGCAGCTGATTAAATTAGTCAGTACAAGAGCCATCAAGATTTCACCAGAATACCTACACGTTTTTCATGTACACGTTCATGCATAAGAATTTTTATACTCGTGTTACCAGTCATAACTTTAACAGAAGTATGAATGTAGCAAGGCGTGGGGTAGTGATCAATTTCATGTTTTATGTACTGGTTTCTTAAATCATTCACTTTGTGGTAAACTCTTGTAAAGGATTAAAACTACATGAAATTATTGATAAGCTGTGTCTGCGATGTCACCTCTGTAAAGTGTTTTAATTTTCGAACATAACCAACATTAATGCAAATACACAAACATAATGTCCTGATAATTTTTAAAGAAAGATTACTTAGTTTTTAACGACATTTACTCAAGTCTACAAAATTCACCCGCCAGCTTCCCAAAATGTAAAACCGGTTTCTTTATCATAGCCATTATGATAATGTCCTATTGTCGCATCTTGAATATAACTTCACAAAATACGATACGATGCTCACATCTGAATTTAATACTTATTATTATCACTGTATGCGCTGGAGATTTGATATGCATATATGTCAATGTTGGCATTGCTGCAATCAAGGCAAATATGTAGGAAAGATGCAAGTGATGAGACAATAAAAGTATAAATTATAAACATTATTCATGACACCAAGTATGCTCCTACGATCATGTAAAGCTCTTCTTAGTCCGAATTATATAAACGTTGGTAGATTTTTAAGCTTCTTTTAAAATTACATTGAGAGTTGTGATAGGAAATTCGATGTAAGATCGTTAGGTACAATAAATATATTGTATGTTTTGTTCAAATGTTTGGATGTTTGTTACTCAATGACACAAAAACGGCTGAACGGATTTGGATGAAATTTGGCAAACAGATAGTTTATAACCTGGATTAACATATAAGATACTTTTTATCCCGGCACTGCCGTGGGATAATCTCCAGCCTCAACAACGGTGAATCCGCTGGCAAAGCTATTGGATTATAAATATATGCAGGTACTGATAACAATTAATTGAAACTAGGATCTTTGGAGATTCGATGATACACCTGACTTTCAAGAGTTATTGTTTCCAAGCATATTATCCTCATCTCATGATTTATGTCCAGTAAAGTACAGTGATTCCCCAAGTAGTGGCACTTGGCCGGTTTTTTTCTTTGAACCTTGTTGAAGTATGTCACAAGCGTGAGATGCGACTGGTTTCTGAGATCCGCCTCCGCTGATGTGCCTAAGATTTAAGGTTAACTTTACTGAGAAAAGTTACATCATGATGTTGAGCCTTTAAATTGTCTTTTTTTAAATTTTGGCAAAAAATCTAGCTGGTTTTAGGTTTTTTAAGGATTTATTCAGAAAAGGTTTTCCGAAAACGATTGAATGATTTCAAGTCTTTTACATTGAAATTAGCTCTCCTTAACTTATTTATTTATCACAAAACGTTTGATTAGCAAAATATAAGTGTAAGCATATTTTAATTTTGGATCCTGGAGAAGAATTTACCATAATTATATGACTTGAACACTGACTAGGTGTTCCTATAGTTATAATTTTCTGAGTGGTGTACAGCGATCGATAATGAAGACCAAAATTCCCATCTTGCATTAATTAGCACGTACATTACCGTTCAACTTGAACGTTACAAAAAACTATAGCAATAAAATTTAAATGATTGCATTAAAATTTCACGCAAAGGCTATAATTTCCAATTTCGACTGCAGCTGACGGTGTATCATTTAAGTCTTATCAGCAAGAGAATTAAGTTCTTATTCAATCGTTTCTGGCGATGTTTTGGTTCCATAAGGGACGTCCCAACTGTCCTTCGTTGTACAGATGATCGTAAAATATATACAGAATCCGCTGCGATGTGTAATTGCGACAAAAGTTTTCGGTATAAATACTGGGGGTGAATCCAAAATGCATCATTACATTGCCTTTGTATCACACGCATCCATCTTGCAACTGTTTTGTACTTGGTTCAACATGAAGTGTGTTGTAAGTTTTTCAAAGTTTCTAAGTTAACTTTCTTTCATAAAGTTTTCATTTTACTACGCAGTTTTGTGTTCGTTGAGTAAATCCTTTCTTTTATTCTCTTCCTATTCATGCAGTTTAGTGATTTTAATTCAGCTTATATTCCAGTTGGAACTTCCAATAGTTCTCAGTATTCGTTTGTTCTCTTTTTGGATAAAAGATTTTGATCAATTTTATCTGACAAATTGTGATAATTATGTCATTTATCACATAAACACTTTTACGCAGCTTACTCAGCATAACAAATATTATGTAATATGATTTAACAGACAAAAAATCATTACTGATTGTACCTGCAACCTTTGTGGGAACCTGTTAAGTAAGAGTCCATTTCTGGTCTAGGAACTATGGATTTAATAATACGAAATTTCATTTTCAGATATTACTAGCGTTCCTGGTTGGCGTAGCTTTCGCTGACGTCAGCAGCTTCCAGCAGTTCCAACAGCAGCCCTTATATCAACAGCAGCAACAACAACAACCACAGTACACTACGGAACCCATACCCATCATAAGACAAGAACAAGTGCAAAACCCAGATGGATCATATAAATGGAGGTTAGTTTATAGTCTACTTGTTGCACACCGTTTTTTTTTATGTTTGGAAATCATCAAATAACTTCTCCCGCTCTGGGTGGAGCAGGAGGGCGTGTCAGACTTTTACTGACTAAAACCCACCCGTGTTCCCTCAGTAGCCCGTAAGCCAGGGGCTGCGGTATCTCTGTCGAACAAACCCGCAGGCATTGGCCCTTGCGGGCCCCGTCACTTTGTGCTGACATCTCTTTGAGGCGCGCGTGGAACACGGCGCGCCGTCGACTTGGGCTTGGTCCTTACCGGACAGCGAGCCTTACCGGACAGCGAGCTAGCCATTACTCGCCGTCCGCAAACTCATGCCTACGGTGGCCGGAAATCGGCCTGGGATTCCCGACGCCCAGGGCGTCTCCGTGTCCTGCGGTATTGCACCCCGTGGTTTCACTCTCAAGGAGGTTCTCATAGCAAATGTAAAAAATAATAGGAAAAAATATCCTATGCTACTCATGAATAAAGTAGCTATCTATTTCTGAGAGAATATTGGTAATCAGCTTAGTAATATCAGAGATAACAAATTTACACTCAATTTGATCTCATTATTATAAGTATCAGTTTAGATTTAGAACAGTTCAACTGTAAGTGGAGAGGTCAAATAGATTAGTGTCATACACTGATTTAATTGATAAGCTGATCTTTACACGGTCAATTGATGCTCATAATTTAAGTAAATGACTTTCAAGGTTCACCACTATTTAATATTTACGCCATTCTTAAATGTATGTGTGTTAGGGTTTGAGTCCCAAGACAGACATACATGCAGGTATATCTCATGCCTAGTCTCGACGAGGTCTTTCATCGGGTTATCTCGTGTTCTGCGACTTTGAGACAGTCAAGACTTTTCCCAAACCCTAGTGTGTTTGTAGAGTTTGTGTGTCCATCTATTTGGGATATGTTGTGTATCTCATTAGATATGAGAGAAGTAGTAATTTTTAAAACAAAATCTATATAAATCTCGTCGGCGGTCATATTCACAATATGTCTCGAGAACTTTTTTATGCGGTAGGTACTATCTTACCCAACAAATCAATACGTGATGTCTTGTGTATTTCTATCTTATTTGAATTGTTTCGAAGATTCTAATAAACTTTAATAAACCTCCCTACTTCTGTTTTTTGAAAAACAAATAAAAATGTTAAAATAAGTAGTAATCTTTAACGTATTCATTGCATATCAAAAAAAAAAACAGAAGTAGAAGACTTAGGACATTTTGAACTTTTGAAGTGCAATTTTTTTTTTCATCGCGTGTGTTTGTGTTGTTTTTTGATAAAATTTTCATGATTTCAGCTACGAGACTGGAAACGGCATTTCAGCTGAGGAGCAGGGGTACGTGAAGAACCAAGGCATCCCGGAGCAAGAAGCTCAGGTCGCTCAGGGACAGTACCAGTACACCGCGCCCGATGGACAGGTATTGCACTATGTACCTACTATTATGCTTCTTATAGGAAAAGAAAAAGAAACACTGGCTAAATATAAGTATGAGAAACCATATTTTGCTGTTCTACCAGGAAAATCATAAAAAGTTTCTGAGAAATTGTCATGTCAAATATTGACAAGCAGTCATTTCCAATGAAGAATTACATAACATCGCTCAGCTCTGTGTAAGAAGGAGTGGGCCATAATCCACCACGCAAGCACAGTGCGGGTTGGTAGATGTCACGTCTTCAAATTTTTCGGTTTTAGGACATGCCGCCGGTTTCCTCACGATGTTTTCCTTCACCGTTTTGAGAGCAGTGGTGATGAAATGGTTTACACAAAGTAAAGCGCTTGTCTGGGTTTGAATTCTCGACCCACAACTCGTAAGTCGGCGCCGATACCAATGGACCACCACTGCTCTATCAATGAAGAATGGATCATGCAAAATACCCAAACATGCTCTTTAATAAAGGAACCAAATTATGTGCATTTATTCGGCCATTTGTCATCATTTTAATATTTATTATGGTACTTGCTGAAATGATTAATGTTTCTTTGATTTAATTGTACATTAATCAAAATAATTTTTACTTGTGTCATAACTAATATTTTTGCAATATTAGATTTGTATCTACTAGGATTTATGTAAAGTTGCGCCTACGCAAAAAAATATAGCAGCGTTTACTTTGATAAGCTATGCATTTAAATCAAAAACTTTCACAGGCTGGTTAAACTTCGTGTCGACTCAAATCCACATAGATGACAATCTATAGAACTTATAGGAAGAGTTAAAACAAAGTTTTGACATCATCAAACAAGTCCACATTATTTAAATTAACATGCTCACATTGCTTTAAAGCCATTAAACTTACGACAAACGTCTAAAAATAATGTTTGACAAGTGGTTACCGAATCATACTAATTTTTAATTTTAGGAAGATGTCGTCATCTATCTGTCTTCCGTCTGTTTCACTATTAATCAAATGATAAATATCTATTTATTTAACTGATTGTGAAACATAATTTATTCGTTGGACATCATTGCGCGTGAGTCTACAATTCTTCTCATCCGTATTATATAATTTTCTTAAAATAAAAAATAAATATTCTTAAAAAATATGTAATTATAATAATTATATCCTTGTCAAATCTAAGAAGACCAAACGACCGGATACATTTCACTAAAAAAATAATGTTAAGGTTCCATAGATACAAGCAAACAAAAATGCCTAACCTATTTATTTCTTGCTAAAATAGTCAATAAAGTCTGCGAGAAAATTTCGTATTTTTACAATAAATCATTCGAATTTATGCTGATGAAAGAATACTTAGGAACATTAAAAAAAAAGAACTAAAATAATATGCAGGCACTTATAAAATTCGTAGTTGGTGATAAGTACCTACTTTGTCGTACTAGTGGTGACACATAATACCTTAATACATAATATTATTACTTATCAAGGCAAATGTAGTAAAAAAATGGATCCCTTCCATAAAATTTTGGCCATGGGACGGTTATGTTATGACGGAATACGTTTTCGTCAAAGTCAAGACTACTAAAAATAATAAAACAATAATGATTTAATTATAGAATTAGGTACTACTGTTTCTGTTAAGTTATGGCATTGGATTTATTTTTAAAACAGGCCTGGAATACCAGAAACTGTACTCCTCCTTTAGTCTAGTCTTAAGCAAAGGTAACCTAGTCGAATAAATTTAGTCAACCAATTACAATGGCTAACGTGTGATTTAATATTTTTCAGTTTTCTTACAAGTTACAATGAATTACATTTAACAACTGAGTAATAAAAAAAAAACACTCGGAAGAAAAATAATTCCAGTACCTGTGCCATTTCCCAGGTCCATCAAAACCGTACCACATTTTCGGACAAATAAAACACACGAAGTTTTTTTCCACAGTTTTATCTCCTCATTGACCAAATTGGATTTGTTTTTTCAGGTCATCCAGTTACAGTACGTAGCTGATGAGAATGGGTTCCAGCCCCAGGGCGCTCACATCCCGACTCCCCCGCCAGTGCCCAAAGAAATCCAGGACGCCCTGGACTACCTTGCGACGCTTCCCCCACAGAACCCTGATAATAGAGAATATGCCAGGAACTAAACCTCAACTAAACATACACAATTTTCACAATGAACCACTGAACTTAGTTATACCTCAAAATGCCAGTTTATGTACAGACGCCAGCACATCAAGCTTACCCAATCTGTCAAATTTATTTGATAGATTTTCAACTTTAATACATAATTAAAGGTTCAAGTTCAATTGAGAAAATTTGACAGTTTCGGTTAGCTTGATGTGCTGGCATCTGTTCCACTGGCGTAAGTTTACTCCAGGTTTGTTAATAAGGGACTAGGATTTAAACAATTGAAACTCAGTCGTAGATTTACTTTTTCACTTTTGTGACCTTAAAAGTGTGGCCTTAAAAGAAAAATACAAAAAAAAATATGTTAATGTAATGTATGATATCTGTTGACAACTAGTATGTTAGTTATATTTTTTGTAAATTTTGTATAATATATTATGGTTTTATGTTAAGTTTATCTCGTTTTATTGGAATTTCTATCAAAACAAGTTTACATTTTATGATTTGCGATAAGAACTTGATTTTTTTATTTTTATCAAGATCATGATTTCGATGAAAATTATTAACTACTGCAGGAAAATATTATCCGTGTATAAAAAACACAGTGGTGGCCTAGTTGTAAGGGAGACTTACGTGTTGTACAGACGGCGAATTACTTTGTGTAATTTATTTCATCACCGCTGCTTTCAAAACGGCGAGAGAAAACATCGTGAGGAAAACGGGATGTCCTAGAACCAAATATTAAAAGACATGTGACATCTATCAACCCGGACTAATCCCGCGTGGTGGAATTACAGTCCACTGACTCTCAAAAGAGAGGAGGCCTGTGTCCCAGCAGTGGGCACATTATTGGCTGATTATGTATAGTAAAAACATGCTAAAATAGAATATGGTGCTTTTAAGGATTGCGCAAGTAAAAGTAGAATGTTAAAGCCTCAATTAAAAACCGTTTATTTTGATCTAATAATTTCATTTCGCAACTCGAAGATTAAATATTTGTTTGTTCATTCACAAGGTTAGAGTTTATAATAACAGTTTGTGGTGATTATCGGCTCACTGGCTGTCAATGGTAATTACACCCTGCGCTTGCGCCGCGATGGACACATGTTTAGCGTCCGAGAACCGTCAAGTATTTTAAATGTATAATAAGGAGTTGAACTTAATCGTAGGCTAGTTTAATTAAAACTTAGAAGTTCAATGGTAATTGCACAACTAAATGCATGTTCAAATAAAATAATATGTTCCCACGATGATAAAATTGTAATAATTTAATAGTAGGTTTTCTTATTGCATAGGTATTCAAGTCATAGTTTAACCATAAAAATGCAATATTCACAAATCGCAAATCGAGGGATCTGATAAAGGACTGGCTATTGTAGGCTCGAAAGTTTAGCTGTAAAAGTTCAGAAATTAAACGGTTCATAAACTAAGCTATGAAGATTTGATTGAACCGATAGTGGCCGATAAGTCTTAGGCATCTGAGACAAGATACATGTCTTGTACGTAAAGCGCTGGAATTTCCAATCTATTGTGACCTTCGGGGATGAGGAAAAACATGCCATCCATAGCTCATCACAACCAATTAAAACACAACACCATCACCTTTTCTGAACCCATCATCATTCCAATACCCACTGAAGTGCCAAATTAAACTCATCACACATGTGTTCGAGTCCTAAGCGTCTGAAGTTCGTTTGGCGCGACCCCTTGCTCAACAACCGGTCTGTTCACTTTCCCTGCACCTCCGTGTCAAGGTCGCTCGCCCATCGTCGCCATGCTACAAACCGGTAGAAAAACATCGGAGAATACCCAAAATATGCCTGATCTATGCATCGTGCCTAATTGTGAAGGTTAAACTTTGTACTTGCGTAACCTATTGAGCTAAGTCGTGTTTTAAATACATATTGTTTTGTTATTAACTTGTTTTGTCGTTTTTTTATGTATCCTGGTTGGACATTTTTATTATTTTTATGTCTCCAATAACCTATAAAATTAAATAAAAACTTCCTGTCCAACCAGTGACCCGCGATTAGCATAAATATAATTAGGTATTTAACTTTTCGTTATGTTTTGTCATATTCAAGATAGGATTAGATAGATATTGACAAAAATCTTATCCTAAGCTACGTTTTACTACGAAATATTGACTGACATCAACACGATGCCCAAGCACTTTAACAAAGGTAAACACTTGTTGGTGTCTACCGTAGAACCGAAGTATTTAATAGGCGTAGGTACCTACTCGGAGTAAGTAGGTAGGTAATAATACCTACCTTCATATGGAAGTAAATATATCATGTAGAACTTTACTTAATATCAAGACTATTGAATGTTTCGTGTTTTTTTTCAAAAGCGATATTTCATCTTTTGACCTTTAAATTAATCTTTGGATAATAATAGCTTTTTTTCAGCTATGTAACAAATCTCTATTTAAATACGTATCTAATCAGTTAGTTCGTGAGCCTAATTTGATCGATGATACAAAACAAGTAGCTGTATGTCATGGACATTATTTTATACGTTATTAATAAATACAGTGATAGTTGCAACCCTACCGACGACGTTTAATATGTTTGTGGTTTGCACCTTCCACATTCAAAGTATAATTAGAAAAATAAAGTCGAATCTACTTTTTGCAGCTAAAGCCTTTTATTTGAGATACACCTACATTAGATGCTAATCAATCGACAGACATAGCCGGGCATTCACGGCACGACTCGAGAGCTTATTGCTTCCACGAAACGGGATGAGACTTGTAAAGCTGCAAAAAAAGAACATTGAATCATTCTCAAGAAAAAAACGTTAGTCGAATAAATATGTACTAGAGCTTTAAATGTCAAATGACTTCATCAAATTATCATAGCAATACATAAGTCACCCGTAGGCCACTCCCAACAAATAGATGTTAATGCAGCAATATCAGAATTTGCCTGAAGACATTCTATTCACTAAAGTGTCTACAATACGATTTACATAAGAGATAGGAGTGAAATCTTTTGTTGTCTGAATACCTATTCATAAAGACTACCATGGATGGTATCACTTGCATAATAACGTAGGCTGTCTTGATCCGTTACCGACAGTTTCAAATGACTGAGTTTTTTATAAGTCAGCATGAGTAAGCTCTTATTGTTAAAATGGAAGTACTTGATTGCAATGTATGGCACGAAACCAATACATATGACCGCATGTATGTTATTCACCTAGTTTCAGATGACGAACTTGGGTTCATAAAATTGTGTCACTGGAGTAAACTGCATGGATACACGAACAATGATGAATTGAATATCTTTGTGGACGAAAGAAACGTACTTACCGAGACGACCGTCGTTGGTGAAGGCAGATGGTCAAATCAACTGCTCAGTTTCAAAAAAGAAAACATTGAAAGTACTTAGTGAAATTAGAATGTAACATCTCAGCTTCTGCAAATTGATAAAATAAACACAGAACTTACGATACCGATAAGTTTATTTTATCAATTTACACTTTTCGTTTTATGGATTGGTAACCTTATAGTTTTATTGTCTTTGTTATATTTTTGCTGCTATTATTTATGATTGTATTTTATTAACGAACTCAAACTAGACAAGCAAGTCTTTTAAATTTATTCTGGAAAAACACAATAGTTTTGTACATCATTCGATGATTGACGTAGTCGCTAATTAATGATAAGCTTATTTTATACTAGCTTTTGCCCGCAACTTCGTCTGCGTCAATATTACTTCTCGCGAGCAGGTACTTCGTATTCGTAACTTTTTCTGTTTTGCTCGGCTCCTAAAGGGCTAGCGTGATTTCATATGATGATGTCTATAGCCTTCCTCGATACATGGGCTATTCAACTCTAAAATAATTTATAAAATCGGACCAGCAGTTCCTGAGATTAGCGCGTTCAAGCAAACGAACAAACAAACTCTTAAGCTTTATAATATTAGTATAGATACTTACGGTTCGTCTATCTATAGGTTACTTCAACAGAGTTGTAAGCACGTTGTTGCTACACTTATTTAATTAAATCACGCCTTGTTTTCTAATAGGAGCGAGCCTATTGCCATCAACCGGGCACAAATCTAGACTCTGTGCTGCTACTGAGAAATAGCAGAAAGAAAAACACAATAACGTCAGAGATTTTATTTTTCAACGTCCCTCAGACATCAGTTAGGTGGACCACCTATCTCCATTCCTTTTTCTTCTTCTTACAACAGGCATAACTCATGCATGGTGCGAGCGAGTAAGGACTTCAATATTCTTTGTAATGAGTTCTCATTTGACCCATTCACCACCAAAACCTATTCTGTACGCACTCGGCTGAACGCTGACTTTTTCAAAAGTGCGTAGAGCTTATTGTACATTTATTTTATTCTTTATATCGTGCCTGTTACTGATCATAAGATTTCTACTACCTTTTCGTGCGTGAGAACCTGTAATTGGCTTAATTTTTTATACAATTGTTATCCATCTATTATAGCTGTTGGTTCGCCTATGAATAAATAATTATACATTTTTCCCGACCTGGGAATCAAACCCAGAACCTCATGTTAAACAGTAGCACCTGCGATGACTAGACCATCGAGGCAGTCACTATTTCCTCATGAGTTATCTCCCATATCCCTATCTGCCATATATTCTTGTTTGGATCATTATTCCTATTCGTTTTGACTTCAATAATAAACTAGATGGCAAATCTATTTCAAGTAATCATAGGTATTACAGTTACACATCTGTAGCGCATGTACGTAATGAATAGTTAGAGAGGTTAATAACCATGCTCATTATTCGCGCACAAATGATGACGAAACTATAGACTTGATTGGATCGGTGTGTCATGGATCCCCTCAAGAGCTTTACGTAATGACGTTGTATGTTAGTACGTTAGGTAAAGCTCGCCACGAGCCATTGAAGAAATTCTGCTATCACGCAGCCGCCTCGTGAACTTCACCTCGAGAACAGACGGATCGCGTGTACATATGATAATTATACTAGTTTATTGCCTATTCAACATGATACGTCTGCTTATAAAAATAGATATCTAATCTTATTAATTCATTTTGGAAATGTCAGTTATTGAAACGAATTTGAAGAAAAATAATAATGTATGCGAAGGTGTCGTTTGATACTAACTTTTGAGAATTTGAGTAACTGTGGCAAATTCAGCCATGGGTAATTGCCAATTCGTATGAATGTAAATGTTTTGTGCAAACATCACGAAGCTTGCGATACTAAGGCCGCACAAAATGGAAGATCCGTTATGTTTGTTGTTTACCATTACGTCGCAGGCCAAGTTGACATACACGAGGCGAGGTAATGCATCCAGTGTTTACTTATCTCATAGATTTTGCGACACCACAATGAATTGTGAAACTAGAATGCAGGGAGGTGGGCAAATGTGTTAACTATAAAAACTCAAATTTTCAGGACTGAAAGCATCAGTCGACAACAGTTATCAACACTGCTTGTTCCATCATCACCAAACACTACAAAATGAAATCTATTGTAAGTGATAACAAATTCTGGGCTTTAAAAGTATCCAATAAAATCAATAGTGTCTTCCAAAATAAATTGAGTGACGTTGGCATAAAACCAAGTTCAGTGTTGTGCTTCATCATAAAATTTGAATACAGATCATTACATTCGTGGATTAAACGATTTACACATTCGAATGGGTCCTGATCTATAAATTATTTAAATTAGTCATCAATTAACGCAGCACATTACCTACATCTTATCTGTTGGTAATATTGCCTATGTTTATTTATTTGCATCGTTTAACTATTATTTTGTGACAGGTGTTGGCTTGCATGCTGCTCGCGGTGGCGTTCGCTGCCCCTCAAGGAGCCCCGCAAGGAGCCCCGGCTGAACCTATCCCCATCGTGAAAGACGACAGCCAGATCAACGGCGACGGATCTTACCAGTATGCCTACGAAACTGGCAATGGTATTTCTGCTGATCAGAAGGGAGAGCTGAAGAAGGTCGGAGATGTCGATGCTTTGGAGGTGCAGGGAGAGTTCTCTTATCCCAGTGAGAATGGCGACCCCATCCACCTCACGTACACCGCTGACGAGAACGGCTTCCACCCTTCAGGCGCGCATTTGCCCACCGCGCCCCCGGTGCCCGAAGCCATCCAGCGCGCCCTCGCCTACATCGCCACCGCCGCGCCCCCACAGGGAGCTGCTGCCCCACAATAGATTTCATGTTGGCTGATGCAACAATACTCAAAATCACATATAGTGATGTGTATTTTATAATTTTCTACTATCAATAAAGCTAATGAAACACTTTAATACAAAGTTTTATATAGTAATCCCTGCTGAATCGAATTTTAATAACACTTTGCGACTTTATAATGATAATTGAATCACTAGAACTCGTCTAGCCACAAAATAGCTGCTTCTCATTTAAAATATATTTTACTCTCTTTTCATATTTGAACTAAGTTGAAATGTGAAGGTCAGCTGATAATATAATTTGAATAAGAACAATTTGAATAAGAAAAATTTGTTCGAAGAACCGGCCAAACCGGCGGTTGCTATCTTATTAATTTTAAGTACCACCAGAATAAGCACACATTTGCAAAAATATACACTAGAGAGAATATAAAGTAGGAGAATTCCTTAATCATATTAAAATCACCATCATGTTTTCATTAAAAGACGTTGGATAGTAAAAGTCTTACATTTTGATAACTACGTAATCAATTTGTCTTTGCAAATATTAATAGCATATTGCAGTGTGACCGATTACCCCTGACATTATCTTTGCAATAACAGTTAATTGGTATAATCACCACACCCAGTGTTTATGCATACATTTTGGTAATGATGTTAACAATCTATCTTGACTAATCCAATCAACAAGCATTTAATGAGAAGCGCAAGATTATATCGTGGTATTGACAACTCTGAGTATAAGGTCATGAGTAGGTAGGTATCTAAAGGATTCGATTACACTTAAATATGTATGATAAACACGTGCAGAAAGCTCCTTTAGCTATCACCCAACTGTATTTCAGTTTTTGCTCAAAACGATGTTTTTAAACTACACAACTAACCGACTGACTTTTGACTGAAACTACAACTAACCATAACTACAAAAGCTATCTATCTATTAACTGTGTGAAATTTCTCAGGCGGAGTCTGGGTTTGTGCCTGGTTGATGGCAATAGGCTAGCCCCTTATGACATGGGACTTAAACATAAACAGTGAAATGTGAATGTACTTTAGGTACACCCCTGCCCAATCCTTCAGGGAAACAAGGCTTGATATTATATTTTAAATTACAACTAACCGATTTTAGTTGCATATTTTCTTTGATATTCTTATTTCAACAAAATCAAACATTAAAAAACTGACGATATCAAACTTAACTTTTGTTGCCAAACATACTAAGGGATAGGAAATATACCTAATTAATGAGAAAATATTACCGAGTATCGGCGCGGACGCATATCTGAATTGTCGAAAGGTCATGGCGCAAGGTGAATAAGGCTTTGAATGAGATTGGCACATGGTTGAAACAAACAGTTGTAGGCCACGTAGTTTAACTTTAAAACGAGAAATTAAATACATTTCGTGTCGGTAATAAATTGCTATCATATTAAAGCAGCGGTGGTGGTAACGGCTGTGACTTACGAGGTGTGGGTCGTAGGTTCGAACACAGACAAGCGCTTTACTTTTGTAAAATAATTTCATCACTCAAAACGGTGAAAGAAAACATCACGCGGAAACTGGGATGTCACACACGCACAATGGTCCACTTAAAGGACTAAGTGCGGAAACCAAACCGAATAACATAGAACTGGGATGTCCTAGAACCAAAAATTAGAAGCCATGTGACATCTACCGACCCGCACTGGGTCCTAGTGGTGGATTACAGCCCACTTCCTCTCACCGAGAGGGGGCTTGTGTCAGAGCAGTGTATAGGTTTTATAAGCAATTAGTTATGCAATTCGAAAGTCAACCTTAAAGAACTGTCAAAATGTAATGTCATAAGATATATTAGAAAATAAAATAACATTTATGAATGAATGTATGAATGTTCATTTTAAATGAGATGTACCCAATTCACAAAATTCCGACACGTGTACCTAAGTAGGATCCCTTAGTCGTGAATCATTTATTAATTCTTTATTTTGGTAAGGCAATGAAGATACTATGCTCTCAAAAACACCTAATAGATATTTACTCCCTTTTTTACTCTGACTTTAAATAATTATCACGATCGCCACCAAATAATTCAGTCGACATTGTACAAATATGAAACATAAAACCATACATTTGGCTATGGGCCAGTGAAACCAATTGAATGATCGTTCCAAACAATATTGTTATAGCTTCCAAAATGGACGTTAAGCTAAATAAAATAAAAACAAACCATCATTTACAGTTGGAATAAATGTATAAATATTGATATTGCTTTATTTTATTTACGTTACCGGTAATATGAGTCTACCGGAAAAGCGCAGATTGTCTAGGAAAAGGCTTTTGGAAATACTAGAAGTTTTATGCGTGAATCAGACTAATGTGGATCTCATTTACCAGCTTCTACCTGTGACTAAGTTTGCGTGGAAGCCGTAAGATACACAAATACTAAAATAACAGCCACATTTTTACTCCCTCGGTCATTGCATTCACCACCTCTTAAGGGCGATTCTTAAGGGTCGTACCGTGCCAGTCAATAGCTGATCACCTTTATCAAGAATTGGGCTATCAAATGCAGAATTTTACAAATCCGACGTAGTTCCAACAGTCGCGGCGTTGGACGGTGGTCCCACAATTACCTAAGTAAACAAAAGAAAGACGCATGAATACAAAGAATTAGGGCTCAAACGTGGAACATGGATATATTATATGTTTTATTGTTGTAAATAATGCTGTAGGTAACACTTTTATAATAGAATGGTTAAGAACAGAATGTCGACATAATGGTTGTCTGTTTTTTTCTGTGTGAAAATGTCTTCAAAGAAACCTGATGCTGATTATTGGAACAGTTGTATAATCAAAATAATATTAACTCTTATCTAGTACGTGAAAAATAATGTATCGAATAATTTTGTGTCAATTTAAATGTTGTGTAAAAGTAGCAGTGTTAATCGGCTGACTATACCTACAGGCAATTTATAAACAATACAGTTACTTACCAATATCCCATAGCAGACAATTTCAACTATCAGTCATTATGTTGGAGGAACAGAAAGTTCCTGTGAAGTTGCTATTTTTCTTTGGGAGTGTCCCCATCAAGCCACAGACCGAAGCAAATGGAAATCTATTCAGAAATAAAACATGAGAAGGAGTCCCGATCCTCGACGGTAAGGGAGCGACTAGGGAGAATAGATATTAACCAAGTACATTACATTAAAGTACCTAAATATTATTATTTAAAAGTTGTACCTACATAAAAAAGAAATAAAATTAAGCACGTGTTACATAGGTAATGCAATGTAAGTCGGATTTCAAACTTTAGTAGCAACATTGACGCGGTATCTCTCACGAGTATGCAGAATCGTTTCGCTGACCTTTTATGCACAATTTCAGTCATTTCAATTTTAAGCGTTAAAACCGTGCAAGGTTTACAATTATTTGTATGGATTTTTATGAATGAGTGAAGCTTTTTGAGTACGTATCGTACCAAAATTACGTAAACTACAGTTAAATCTCGATAGAAAATACCAAATTGCTAATATTTGCCTTGTATTCTTAGTTTGTCTCGTGCACTGTCAATGAACATAAAAAGAATATTCAATAAATATTGGCATAGCAATAAAACTCTTAGAAAACGTTTCAATAGTAAAAGACGTGACATTTTTTTTGAGCCCAAATGAGGATGTTGACTTGATTTTGGCTTTCAAACCTAAAGATAGGAAAGCCAGTTTGAATAAAAAAAATATGGGTCTATCATAACACTTAACGACTACAAAAAATTAACCTGCTTAAAACATAAAATATAGAACGGAAACCACTTGTCGTTATAATTTCAAATAAATGCAAAATAAGTGTTATATGAGGTTTTAACTACCATTTATACCACCCATTAACTACCTATGATTTAGATGATCTTATTTAAAATTTTATATCGTGTTTCGTTAATTATTTACATACATACATAAACTCACGCCTTTTCCTTATGGGATAGGCAGAATTTAGAACGCCAACTGCTACGATCCTTACATGCTCATTTTGCGTCGTTTACGTTCCTTGCAGGCTAAGCATGAAAAAAAAAACGCTTTCTTTTCCACGAAGAATAGACACAGCTCTTTCTATATTAAAATTATATTTCGTTTCTCCATTTTTGACATCGCAACGTAGAAATACTTCTACAATCTGTCATTTTGTCTTTCGTTTCTAACGATCTTGGTCTAGGTCCTTTTATATGTAGACTATTTCAGACGAAAGTTTTCTTCCCAAACTGTCAAAATCACACTGCCAGCAAACTTTATACTCGACGGCCACAAAGTATATACGGTCATCTAAAAAATAATGTTTCGTTTTGAACATATAACTGTGATAAATAATAGAAGAACAGAGCTATCTTCTCATATTTTACATCATTTAGTTAATAGTTTTGTCTATTCTTCCGTCGACAAATCGGTGCTCGTGCTAAGCCTGCTGGTCGGTCAGACATGCAGCTGGCATTCTGAAGAACATCACCAATAAGGTCACTATACAGGATACGTTTTTAACCAGTGCGCAAACTGTAACCATGAATTAAGCATAGATTTTATTGTAGACCCCCAGCGCAGAATTTTTAGGACGGTTATACAAAATAAAATCAGCTGTTCCATACATTTTGACCGCGTAGGTATTGCACTTTTCTATGAAACAGCAGATTTTTTTTGAAGAACCGACGAATTTTTGAAAAATTCTGCGCTGGGGGATTTTGAATGATATGCTGAATTCCTGTTTTTCCTCTTAGGGCGTCTCCTCGCGGCGTTTCCACCCACATATGCCTTGTAAATACATTTTGTTAGCCACCCCTCATTCAGTCTCTCAACATGACCAAACCATCTAAATATACTCTTTTCAGTTTTTGTCACTACCTTTTAATTATTTATTATTCATTAAGTCGTAGGCTACCAATTATACCTTACCCCTTACCTATACATTAATTCAGGAAAGCCCTTCAATCACTGGCTGAGAAAAAATCTCTATAAATCTTCTGTATAAATAAAAAGAAAAGTCCTGACTGACTGACTGACTGACTGACTCATCAACGCCTAGCCAAAAATCTTGGACCTAGAAAGCTGAAATTTTGCACAGAGGTTCCCTTCATAATTTAGACAAGGAATAAGGAAGGATTTTCTTGAAATTCCATCCCTAAGGGACTTAAATAGGGGATGAAAGATCCGCGCGGGCGAAGCCGCTGGCAAGAGCTAGTCATAAAATAAAATATAAATGTTGGAACGAGTCGGGGCTGCAACTTCAGCTGCTTCCGTCACTTCAGATTTTATGTAATAAGTCGAACATTATTCTATCTTCCTTTAGCAATATACATATTTTGTTAAATTATATTGATTTGTCAGTGGTTGCCCGAAGTTAGCAATATTAACAATTTTGCGTGTTAAGGGTTACCATTCTGTATTAGTGTTCAATAAAACGTTTTGGCCGAAAGTAATAACAATAACCTACTCGTAATCCTGCTCTTACAAAATGAAGCATATCTCAATTCATAATAATGGCCTTCGTACAGACGTGCTAATCGATTACCTATAATATCGCAAGTAAGCATAGATATTCTTGCAAAAATACTAATTTACTTCAAACATTCATTCGTACCTAAAATCTGATGTTGACCTTTTGATTATCCACATTGCGCAATATTATTTTAAGTTACATTATAATTAAAATTCCTATCAGGATAATCTAAAGTAGGTAAGTATTAAAAATTTAGGAATCTTTGCTCAGTATTAGCATGCATCTTTATCGCTTAAAATTCAAGCATCAACGTGGTTTTTCCTATAAGAACTATTTTGTCATCTTCCAAAATCATCGCAAAACATAGTTGATTAGTTATTTATACTTGAGTACCTACTGTCTCATAATGAGACGACCTTGTATCACCGGTTTCGTAAAACTGGTAAACTATTGTGTTTTAAAGTTTTCAGACATCTTTTTATTGGAATTATTGCATAAAATTATCGTTGTACAAACATGTTATAGAGTTTAGCTAATCACCCAGAAATAGATAAACGAGATTCGTTGTAGGAACAGAAAACTGTTTGTGGGTTTATTAGAAACTAATATGCTACGAGTAGACATCGAAAGTTTTATAACAGGAAATTTATTTGATACGGTAAATTAATCAATGTGTCACTTGGTTACTAGGGTGACTTTCAAATAACCATTTCAATTGAAATACAACTACATGAAAAGAGATATTTTTAAATAAAATAGGCACACAATTTTTGTGATATTTTAGTATTAATGAAACATTTTCCTGTTTGAAAGTATTCAGTATACCTTTACGTAAAGAATGTGCAAATGTATTATACAAAGAAAGCACAATACAATTTTATTGATATTTCAAATTAATGACGGAAAAAATATTTTCACTTTTATGGGGACTCCATCCAGGATTTTTTAATAAATTTAGGTATCGACTAGGTATTAATGATTTCTACCAAGTTAGTTGCTGAACGTCCTATCGCATCTTAAGGCAAAGACTTAACTGAGGGCCGAATAAAACATGTTGCTGCAAATATCACGCAAGCGCATTGACTACAGTAGGCACGCACATATTTTGTCGAATTTATTCTGACGTGCCAAATGGTGCAATACCATCCAGAGGTGGTAGGCGGCATGGTGACCCGTCCGTATATATACCGATAACACTGTTAGATCAACATTGTCTAGTGCCTTCACCAGCAAACAAACACAAACATGAACACCATTGTAAGTGTTGTGATAGTGCATTCATTCATTGGATACCTAAAAGAAAGTGCCTTGTGATCGCAGTGTTGTGGGAAATACATAACAGGGATTTCCAAAAAACAAACTTCAAATTTCAATAAAAAGTGAAGTGGTGATAGAAAATATTCATAACAATTTGCTTATTCCAGGTCTTCCTCGGTTTCTTGGCTGTCGCCCTCGCCGCACCTCAGGCCCCGACTGAACCCATCCCGATCCTGAAGCAAGCGAGCGAGATCAACCCCGATGGCTCCTACTCGTGGTCTTACGAAACCGGCAACGGTATTAACGCCAATGAGAATGGAGCCCTGAAGAACATCGGCGCCGAAGAGCCTGCCCTGCAGGTTGACGGACAGTTCTCTTACCCCAGCGAGGACGGTGGCAACATCCAGCTGACATACATCGCCAACGAAAATGGATTCCAGCCCCAGGGTGCCCACCTCCCCACTCCTCCCCCGATCCCGGAAGCAATCCAGCGTGCCCTGGCATACCTCGCCACCGCACCTCCCCAGCCTGAAAACTAAATTCATGTTTGAACTATAGGCATAAGCACTATTCAATGTATTATAATTTAAATTATAAAGTATTCCTTAATATTTTAATGGACAAGGTCCATTGCTCTATTATGCAATACTTAAAACGCCTATTAGAAATTCACTATTTTATATCTTTTTATTTTGTACATAAACTGTTTTGTATGATGTAAATATAAAATCTAAAAATTATTGATTGCATTTTCCTTAGTCTTTACCTCAGGAGTCCTGTAAAAAACAACAGATTTTTTGCACATTATGAATTATGGGAACCATTGTTTGATTATGCACCACAACCTTCTAATTAGTAATATCATAACTATGATCATCCTGCATGCTTTAACTTTTTAAGTCATGGTACTAATATCACGGATGGAGCTAGTATCAATTTTACTTTTTTAATTGACTACAAGTTCATTTTACTACCTTCAAATAACACACTGTACCCAAGACCCAATTATTGAACATTAATACATATATTTTTAACGTAACATTGAAAGGAAAAGTAATATTCATAATAATCTTTATTACATAGGCCTCTTTAAGTACAAGCAACAACTGAGCTAAGAAGGGAATTAATTCAGCAGAAATTAACAAAAGACCAGGACAATGCACCAGACACATTCATTTCATCTTTACCACGATCATGAAATACAAAATACCTAATTGCTAATCATCCTTACATCCTGTGCAATTATTGTTGTTAGTATTGCTGACATTTAATTGGAGGTGGCAGTTTTGTTAATTAAATTGAAAATTTTACCACCTTACATCAAAATGTTAACGTTTTGACTTATAGAAAGGTAAAGGAGATAAACTATTGAATATGTTCGCCCTAACAACCATACGCCAGTAGGTAACCGTGAGAGTTTTGACATAACGTTGTATCAATAAACCTATAATTAAGTTTTAAAAGCGGCTAACGTGTTTTGAAATGTTATTAGGCAATATTACCGCAGATAATACATACTAATTACAATATTAAACATGCGTCTGTGATATGCGTACTTAACTCTCGTTTTTTTTACGAAATAAGTGACAACAGATGCGCCGCCGCCGGCGCCGTTATCAAATATATTTGATGTGCAATAAAAAGCTATGTTGAGTAATACAGATGTTCACGCCTGATTATGTACAAATTACTGAAACTCCCTAACTAAAGAAGGCTGCATGTATTTTCTTGGGATGATGATGAAATTCAAAAGATAGCCATGCAAAATGTTCATAATCGGACTTGATAACAAATGTAAATATGCGTTGAGGAATGGTCAAGGATGCAGCCTCTATTTATTCATGTTTTTATAATTTATGATTACAATAAGTTATAGATGACCATGGATAGGCTGAAACTACAAAGAAGATTCCATTTAATTTAAATATTCCTTAATTGTTAATTATGATTTACACATGTTCTTGTTATCATATCAATGTTCCTTATTATTTATCTATTATGTGATTAGTTATTGACACGATCTTCTCCTAACAGTAATCCAGATTGCATATGTAAGCTATCACGCCCTGTATACCAGGCGGCTTTTATTTTGGTATAAAGGGCGTGAAGGCTTTATTGCTTATTACTTTGCCTATGTATGTATATAATTAAGTCCATCCGACTAAACAGACACCTGTGCTGCTGCGGAGTTTGTTGCGCCACTTATTCCCACCTAAAGCACTAGGAAGTGTCGAAGGGTGGGTTGTTTTTGGGGGACTGTCTTATGTATTTTGATGTTCGGAAAGTGCTGATTTGAATAAGTGTCTTTTGATTTGGATTTTTATTTAAGTACACTAGTTTTGACTCTTCGATAAACACATCTTCGTCAAGCATACAAGCTCTTCATCATTCTCCTTCCCTTATCCCAATTTATTTGTGGGCGACGTAACATTTATTTTTCTTCCACACTTCTCTATTAGTCGTCCATATATACCCGTAGTGACACCCTTTCTAACCATATCATCATTCACACAGTCCATCCACCGGTTCTTTGGTATTCCCCTACTCTTATAGACATCGTCATTCATACTCAAAGTTTCCTCACGACATTTTCTTCATGGCTTTGTATCACATACCATCCCGTGACAACCGATTTCCATACAAATCTTCAGTTATCGGTGCCATTTTAGGAGTTCCTTGTAATTACTTATTCTATCCATCGCTTCCCATCAGGCGTGATCAAGACCAAGAGCAAGCAGAATCAGCTACCAAAATCTATATAAATAAAAAGAGAAGTCCTGACTGACTGACTGATTGACTGACTCATCAACGCCCAGCCCAAACCCTTGGACCTAGAAAGCTGAAATTTTGCACAGAGGTTCCCTTTATAATGTAGATAAGGAATAAGGAAGGATTTTTCCAAATTCAACCCCTAAGGTAGTTAAATAGGTAGGGGATGAAAGTTCCACTCGGGCGAAGCCGCTGGCAAAAGCTAGTATATATACATATAGATATATATATATACACAATACACAATATACAATTGTTTTTACAGGTTGGAAATGTACATGAAATGAATATGTACAGTTTACACAGTGGACAATTCGTTAAGTGTCACCCTACCTCTGGAATTTCGCCAAAGAGCGCCAATATATCGTGTAACACCTCACATCCCTCTTATCATTCTCATCTCAGTTGCAAGCAGGCAAGCTATGACAAAAATAGTGATTTTTATTACAAAGCATAATATCTGTGTAGAAGGAGTAGGTAGAGTTGTATTTTTCTATGAGTCCCAAAACAAAGTGTATGGATTCTCAAGGTATTATTTTAAGTGATTTGGGAAACGTGCCATAGTGATAGTGACCCTGTGATTGGGTAAATAACTCACTGTCAGCATGTGAGTCTTTCACAGGTTGCCTTCAGCGTCGAACCTGTCTGTAATAAGGAAATAACAAAACATCACACCGCCCGGTAATCATCGGAGATTTAGGCAGGAGTTCACCTATAGCACAGTACCCACATTTCGCGAGTTACCATGATTGCTATAAACCGCGCACAAATATGGGGAGCTGCGCTTACTAATCGAGCTATTGGCGTGTAGTGGAAGTGTGATGGTAAATTATTTTAGCTCCAAGCTTTTATAGTAGACAAACGAGATTATGTATGCCCATTTTTCTTTTTATAAAGGAAACATTAATTAGCGAACGTGACATCAGTAGCAACAGGCTCTAATGATTATTTCTTGGCTCCATCTAGCGGCACGTGCGTGAAATCTGTAGCATCGGAATTAATTTGAATATCAAATCAATTTGATTTCATCTTGTCCATTTTAGTCAAGAAGCTGTGTTTTCATCTCATTATTTCTAGTGGAACCGTATAGATGGCGTTGTTCTATAAATCAACAATCTTCACGTAAAATTAGGCATTGATGGGTTTCTAAAGTACCACATGTTCGTTGGTAATACCAATTTTATTATGGCTTTACTTTCATAATACGAAAGTACCGAAACAATATTTTCAGTTTAAAACGATGTCTTTAACATTTCAATGGCATCAATCATGTTAGTGATTGATGTATGGACAAGTGACAATCAACGATTTCTAGTAGATATTGTGCCATTGTTTTGTAACATGCCAATCTTTTGTAGTACGTTACATAAAATAGTTTTTTAGGTATTCATGTATAGGTACACAGTTACAAGATTATGCCTTCAGGCCAAAAGAAACATATGGGCACATAATGTTACATAACTGGTATTAAGTATTATTGGCAAATATATTTTAAGCATCCAGAGTTTAAGTGAAGTCTAAGATACCCAGCCAGCCTCCAATAATGACCCCTGTCTCAGCTGAATGAGTGGTAACAGAGTCGATAGAATATTAGAACCCGTTTCTATTGTCACAGACAATATTGGAGTTATCACTTTTGATCGGCGATATTTGAGTCTACAAAAAAAAAAAAAAAAACAAAAACAAGTAGTTAGTCACAATCAAACCAATTTCAGCGCAAGGACATACTACATATGTGCTTCTTACGAAATTAAAACTGCAAGGCTTCCAAACAACATAATAGCTTAATGATTCTTCATGAGAGATTTTAATAATTGGCAGTAAGGCTACCACAATACTTGTAGTCTATTCTTAACCAATCACACTCGTACTTGTCGCTTGGAGCATTATTACAAAGTACAGTTCACCTAGAAAGGTAAAAAGGTTATGTTAGGTAAGCGTCTATTTATAACCAGCAGAGGATTCGTGTTACCACATCTGCTACCTTCCAGGTCAAGGTGACGATTAAGTAGGTACTGCATTCTTGCATTTCCGTTGCGATTCCAGGAAGTATGGTGAACTTTCTCGACGGTGACTAAGGTGGTGCGTCTAATATTTATGTGGCATCATTGGAAAAAAGAATATACAAATTTTTATAAGGTAGAATGAAAATAACTTTTGAATAACGACTTCTTAGGACTTGATAATGGAAAAAATGCACCAGAAAAATGCATTTAGTAAATTTGATCAGTTACAGTTCTATGTATTTTGCTGAACGGTCTGAATTGCTGAAAATTATGTTTGGATTCAAAAAAGCTTTGATGAGGAGGAGGTAATGTTCTAATCGTTGTCACGTCGAGTTTTATGGAATGAATATTTTTTGTAAACCGGTTTAATTTATTTAGATTAGGTAACTTTAATAAATCGTTATTTAAGCTTATAACATACATGTTTTGGAATTTTTCGGTTGGTTTTTGGTTTAAATGAGTCTATTAACCCCTGAAACATTTTAAATATTTAAGAACCATATTTTTTTAGTTTTGTGGCAAAAATTTAATCTAAGTAATGTAAAATATCTTTTTTAATTTTCACTCGTCTTTGACGTCGAATTGGATTTTTTATTTTAAAACCGCCACAATAATTAAATTACAAGAGACGTTTCGGATATTATTCCACATACATACATAGGGTTCCTGGACACAGGCCTCTCTGTGAGAGGCTGTGGGCCATAACCCACCACGCGGGCCCAGTGGGGGTTGGTGGATGTCACAGGTCTTCGAATTTTTAGGTTCAAGGACATGTCGGTTTCCTCACGTCGTTTTCCTTCACCGTTTTGAGAGCAGTGGTGATGAAATAATTTACACAAAGTAAAGCGCTTGTCAGGTTTTTTTTTGATGGGAAATCGTCACATAACTTCTCCCGCTCTGGGAGGAGCGGGCGGGCGTGTCAGACTTTTACTGACTAAAACCCACCCGTGTTCGTTTCAGTTGCCTGTGTGCCAGGGACCACGGTATGTCTTTCGATCAACCAGCACCCCTAGCAGAGCGCTTATCAAGGTTCGACTTACAACTTGTAGTCGCGGCTGAATTTACTTGGCCACCAATGATCTTTTTAATTATTATTCCACGATATTTAAAATTTAAAGACTTTGAAGGGTGGCACTCAGCTTTATATTTATTTCGCTACAAGTTCAATCTCGAAGCCAGAAACGGCATTAATTACATGAAATCCAAAAATGAAAAAAACATAATACACCAATTACAAAGGTGTTAATGGGCAGAATTTGTGCCGTGCAAATATGTTTACATTTTATGTCTGTTATAAATGTGTTGCGTGATTTGTGAGCTGCAGATGGCATGGGTCAGCCCATGATGACCTGTAAAGGTGGTAATAATAGTCGTTGACATTTAGAAGATGGAAACTAGTTTTGTGGAGGCCCTCGTTCGATTTGTGGTGCGTTCGGTGGATGTCACGTTTCCAGTGTGTGGCGCGTTATCACCAAGGTTAACTCTAGGATGTATTTAATTTATGGTTTATGTAAGATAACTACGAGTGGACGAGTATCCCACGGCACGTTAAAATAGTATTCCGTTGAGCCAAGAAAAATATTGCTTCACGTTTTTTCCGTTTTTTTAAACTGAATTAAACGTTTTGGAAATCGTCCAATCAGAATTTTCTTCTAAGTTTATGTACATAAAGAACTAAGAAGCTGAATGACTACTATTTTATCATTCAAGGCCATAGGTTACTGGATTTGAAAGACAATTGAATATGTAGGTAGACTTTGTTTGAATATGGACAAATCCGTAGGATGATGCCATAGTTGAACTTGACATATAAACACAACGCTTCATTTACCTATTTTTATTTTAATCTAGGCATTACGTAAGCACATCAAAATTTAAGATTAATGTTAAAGTCGTTTTCAATTTAATACACACCCAGTCTTGTTAGCAGACTACTTCAATAAATAATTTCACGTTTTTCTTCTTTTCGTTACAAACCAAATTGGGAAAATAAATTTATAGATTGGTATTTAGTTTTGAACTTTGTGCTTATTTATATACTAGCGCTACCCGTGACTTTGCCACTATGGAAGTCGGAAAAAAACATTGAGTAGCAAATAAGGTATTGCATCGTAATCCTTTGCTAATTACAAAGATTCTGGAGTGACACCTTGATTTCCAGAAAAGACTTATACCTATGTCAAACTGTGATGTGTATTTGAATTATATTCTGGCGTCACTTAATATTCAGTGGCTTTCCAAGCTGAGACCCTTTAGGCGAAAATTACACAGAAACGGCGTAAGGTGAAGGCGCGGCGCAGGCGCAGCGTACGCAGTACATTTTGTATGCAGGCATGATACCGCTTTTAAACGTTTTCATACAAAATGTGTCTCTGTGTAATTCTTGCCTTACGCTTCCGAAAATAAGTCTATAACTTCGCTCAGGAATCCCTACCAACGCTATCGCTATGTCTAGCGAAAATATGATATTGCTTCTGAATCGCAGTTGGCTCTGCACATTCGAAATTTTTGAATACTTATGTACCTCGGTCAGACAAAATGCCATTTTATTTTGATTCGTTTTCCTTCTTACCTCGTAATGCAACAACAGTGACATCATGCAAGTTGGTTTCATGTTACCATACTAAGTTATAACTTTAATATCAAATGCTTATCACTGTTTAAAAATCCCAGAATAGAGATTCTGAGACCATTAGACCATCATACATTATTAGACTGCATTTATAATTATAAAATTATATCCAATGTCACAATAAAAATGGCAAACCTATAAGTTCTACCTACTTAACATCCAAATAAACTCAAAAAATTAATGTGTATTGAAATTATTTTATACGTACAACACGCAACGTTTGTCCGCATGTGTTGTAAGTATCTATGTCAGTATCAGCGGAGCGCCATCAAAACTTGTCATTTTAACTATTCTTTGAAACTTATCTAAAAGAAGGTCGTTACAAGATAAAATAATAGCACACATAATTTTGGTTCAGAAGAGCCAATTTTAAATGTTATATTCATTATGTAAGTCATTCTCAGAAATAGGCTAAAATGAATAAAAAGTTAATTTTTGTGTATTTCTGGGAGGAGTTTGCTGTGTTTTTAAATGACTTCCAAAAAAGGTGGAACTTATGCATTTGGCGAGTTTTCTCATTCATATTTTTCGATAGATTTCTCCGTAATTAGGTACCTACTAGGCTGATTTTATAAATTAAACTGTTTAAAAAAACCTTCGAAACAGTTTTTTTTACACGCACCTAACTATGTATTTATGAGATTTGATTTGATACACTGTTATTTACAGAAGAAACAGTGGTACCTAAATGCATTTGTGTGGAGCGACTACCACGAAAAAGTTCCAGGTTGTCGAAAATAAGTTTTTTATTTAAAAAAAAACATGTTTTTGGAAATGGCAAGTTTTTAAGTTAATTATATAGATAA
The DNA here is from genome assembly GCA_949987655.1 of Polymixis flavicincta. NCBI lineage: Eukaryota > Metazoa > Arthropoda > Insecta > Lepidoptera > Noctuidae > Polymixis > Polymixis flavicincta. The sequence continues at coordinate 14,195,884 of OX465175.1, read as the reverse complement.
AAACCGGAAACTTTATTTTATTAAGAGTGATGACGGAGACGCATGCAATATAGCACTGATGTGTCTACTATTCATCTTTCATGAATTCATTTCTATCTACAATTATTCACCGATGGTACAGAACCACTCCATAGTCAAAAGAAATGTTTGGTTATTAAATAATGGTCTCCTATATTTAAACTATTTGATAATAGATCCAGTCTTAATGATATTCTACATGACAACGAGAATTTAATGTTTTATTCAAGGTCACTCTTTCGTGTCAATACCCTTAGAATGCTAGGCGTTGTTTTTTGTTAACTTTGGTTTTAATATAAAAGGACAAAAATTCAATGGGAAGGTACCTGTTTGTTTCTGACATTCGTACAGATCTCAACTAAAATGAAATTCTTGGTGAGATTATTAGTTTAATATCATTCAACTAATTTCAGTATAATTATAACTTACTGATGAAAACTTTCTCTTAATAGTTTGCAATGAGTTATAGAGTAAAAAAAAACGTTAATTAACTAATAATTTAAATTTATTCCCTAGGTTCTTGCTCTGTGCGTGTGCGCTGCCAGCGCGGCGAGCTTCGGCTCTACTCCCTTCGGAACCAGTAGTTACAAGGGCTACAAAGGTTTCCAAAACACCGTAGCCGCCCCCGCCGTGGTGGCCGCTAAGGCCGCATCCGCGGTTGCCGCGCCCGTGGTCGTCCCGGTTGCCGCTGCCGCCGCCGCCACCTACCAGGCTGCCAATCAGGTCGTCAACAAGGCTTACTCGTCCAACGAGGGTGAAGCCGCCATCCTCCGCTCTGAATCTAACGTCAGCCCAAACAGCTTCCAGTACAAGTAAGTGTTAACTTTTTACTGACTCTCTTTCTAATTTGAATGTTTTCAAAGATATATAAATTAATTCTAGACCCACAGAACCTTTAAAAGAAGATTTTTAAACTTTTATTTGAGTTTTATATTCACAATTTACAAAAAAAATGTGATAATAAAACTCAGATAAAAGTTTAACGTTTAACTACTAAGGTAACACAGAAGTGCTTCTTAATGCGGCGGTACCTACCTCTTACAATAATAATAATTACCTTTTTTCCCAGCTTCGAGACCCAAAACGGCATCAGCGCTGAGTCTACCGGTACCTACAAGCAGGTCGGAGAAGCCGGCGGTGTTGTGAGTACATTTCCTTATTATGAACAAATTTATCATGACCATAAACTGCGTGATATCTATGCACGTATGCATAATATGAAGAGCTAGTCTGGTCACACCTAGACTAGACTATAAGGTCATGTTTTAATTACAAATTTATATGATAAGTTATTATTGGTCTATGCTGCAGAGGCAGAAAATGAATTATAATATGCATATTTGGAGCTTGACATTTTTGAGTGCGCATCATCACAGTGCTAAAAATATTTTGTTTTGTTTATCAGGTGTCCCAGGGCTCCTACCGCTACACCTCTCCTGATGGTACCCCCGTGTTTGTCACCTTCACGGCTGACGAGAACGGCTACCATCCCCAGGTAATAAATACAGTACAATATTTAACTGTAAAACCCGGCAACATCGGAACAGAAGTTAAGCATACTTTAATGTTATGAAGCTGTTATCCCCTTAGGTACATTTACGTTTACAAGACTTAGTTCTAAGAACTTCCATAATAACCTATCTGTTTGCAAATGGTGTCATCACCATAATATGCCGATAAAATATAAGAAATGAACACTGATTAATAGTTGCTGATTAATTTATGAAATACCTTCAAGTGATTCAATTGTAGTTATGTTTTGCAGCAAGGAGACGAGCCTCCTATTTAGTGAGGAAAGCCGACGCATAACTCTTTCTTAAAATGGCTTCTCTGCTGCAATTTTATTAGTTATTTAATCAAAGTGTATTATCATAATCAGCCTATAATGTTCCCTGTTGGGACTGAGACCCCTGTCACAGAAGGGAATCTGTGACAGGGGAAAAAGTGTGCCATACAAATGAGTAATTGTTCCTCTTTTTTTCAGAGCGACATCCTCCCCGTCGGTCCCGAGGTTCCAGAAGCGATCCTCCGCTCCATCGCCTACATCGCTGCCCGCTCCAAGGACACCGTCCAGAAGTACTAAACCTTGACTAACCCAACTACAGAGATCGCTGAACATGCCAGCGGTTACACTAAGGACACTGCCTACATAAATATGAAGATGTGAATGTTAAATTACAGCATTTTTTTGTGTTAATAAAGGAACTGTGCCATAATCTTATGCTTTCATTAAATTCAAATTCTTTAAACCCAATAATAAGTAAGAATCGCCAGACAGAATAAAATAGTGTGGAAGCTAAACATAATATTATGTATTAGTATTAGCAACACACAGTTTACGAAAATTTAAGAAAAACAATCGAGAAAAGCACAACCAAAATACTCCTTGGTGACTTAAATGCCAAAATAGTCGTGCCATGGGAAAATATAGTTACGGAAAAAGAAACAAAAGAGGTGAAGGGTTCATACACTTTTGTCTTCAACACACACTCAAAATAGCTAACACAATGTTTAATAAATCACCTAAGTTAAAATGGACGTGTGTCGGACGTGAATAAAAGTAGCTATAAATTTCTACAAAAATCTATATAAGAAAAGCAGCGATCCCACAGAAGAAGCACAAACTAATCCTGTAAATACAGACAACGTACCAGAATTCTGTACGTGGGAAATTGAACACTCAATCGACAAACTCAAGTGCGAAAAAAGTCCAGGCCCAAATGGCATAGCAAATGAAATGATAATACTTGCAAGAAACAACCTAAATAAACCACTAACATCACTATTCAATTTAATACTAGATAAAAAGGAAATACTCAGATAATGGACATGCTCAAACATCGTACTTTTGTTTAAAAAAGGAGATCCGAAACAAATATCAAACTACAGACCCATTAGTCTCATATCAAATCTCTACAAACTATTTTCGGCAACTCTACTAAGAAGATTGAAAAAACCATAGACGAAAATCAACCAGTAGAACAAGCAGGATTTGTGAGTAGCTTCTCTACCATAGACCACATACACTCCCTGAAAATGGTTTTGGAAAAATACAACGAGTATGACAAAGCTCTATACCTGTGCTTCATCGACTACACCAAACGACTCAATTTCTCACAGCTCTATATGGCAAGCTTATCAATGCAAGGAATTAACAAAGAGTACATTGATCTAATGAAGAAAACATCAAATAACTTCTCCCGATCTGGGTGGAGCAGGAGGGCGTGTCAGACTTTTACTGACTAAAACCCACCCGTGTTCGCTCAGTAGCCCGTGTGCCAGGGGCCACGGTATCTCTTTCGTACAACCCGCACCCATGACAGGCATCGGCCCTTGCGGGCTCCATCGGTTTGTGCTGACATCTCTTTGAGGCGCGCGTAGAACACAACGCGCCGTCGCCCTGGGCTTGGTCCTTAACGGACAGCGAGCTACCCATAACTCGCCGTCCGCAAGTCCACGCCTACGGTGGCCGGGAATCGGCCTGGGATTGCCGATGCCCAGGGCATCTCCTACGGAGGCTAGGGCCCGTGAGGGTGGATATACTGCCTCTCCCTCACGTGCGCCGCCTCCCTTTTCGCGAGCATTACTGCTTCGCTGAAGGAGGTGACGGCAACTTATGCGCTTTCGCTCCGAACCATGGCTTGGACAAGGGCCGAACGCGAGAGATCGCTGCCGCCGATCGCCTCCATGAGTGCACAGCTCTTTAACAATTTCACTTAAAAATAAATAAACGAATCTTACAGCCAATAACGGATTTACAATTTAATAACTGTACTTATATGCATCAGAAACAAACAGAATGTCATGTCAAAACTCCCAATAAATTATACCCTACTTCAGGATGAATACTACTTATATGTATGTATCCATAATAGGGTATTACACCCGTTTTTGAAAAGTGTCTTAGTTAGATTCTAAAATGCTAATAAACCACTAAAAAACATAAACCTCCTTCTGGCGCATTCGGGTTAAAAAAAATGCATTTTAATTTTATATTTTCATATTTCGCGCGTAATTTTACGAAAATGCTGGACGCCGTGGATGCCATTATATTATTCTGTAGGTTTATTGTGTTAATAATTTCGGAAGTCGGTGACTTTGAATTCCTATGTATTTTATTAATTTCTTATGTCACCGTCTTCCGAAATTTAAAGTTATTTTTCACTTTGTAGTGATTTTCCGGAAGCCGGTTGTTTTTTTTTTTAATGTTTTGTTTTTCACTTTTAGTGGTTCACATGTGCTCACCCCTTCACAGCGTACCGGCGTGATGTTATGTTATGAACTGGTGTAAACAATAGACAGACTTGAGATTTCAGCAATCTCAGTCTATTTGCTATCATTTATTGAGGAGTTCCGTTGCCTATCTCCGAAGTTCTGCATCAGATATTCACCAAATTGGAATGGGAGCACTCCGAGAAAGTACTCTTCCAAAAACTACCCAAATCGCTTCAAGTGTTCCTATCAAATTTCTCCTGGATCCCATCATCAGATCCTGACTTGATGATCATGGAACCACCTAGGAAGTATAGTCTTTCAAACAAAAAAAGAAAAAACTAAATCGGTCCAGCCGTCTTCGAGTAATCGGGAAACATACATTAAAAAAAAAAGTTTCTGTGAATTGAGAACCTCCTCCTTTTTGAAGTCGGTTAAAAACAGCGGATGACGTAATAACATGTCGGCTATTATTTCATGGTAGATCTATCTTTTTGAAGTCTGTTAAAAACAGCGGTATGACGTAATAACATGTCGGCTATTATTTCATGGAAGATTTAAAAAACTGAAATAAAAATGTAAAATACCCTATTGACTTCCATCTGCTTTGTCAAACAAAATTAGGTTCGAAGCGGTTTAAATAAACAGCATTTCGGAAACACTGGTCGAACAATTAAAAAAAACAGACTGCGTAAAAAGTGAACAATATTATCGATACCTACCTTATATCCAAATGGTAACATACCTACCACAGGCTTCTAATTTCTACCTAGCATCACCACGCATTGCGGGACCTACGCATTTACGGGTTCATCCATAGATATAGGGATTTTCGCCTCTCGAATATACGTAGGTATATTCGATAGAAAATCAATAAAACGGGCAAAATCAAGTTGTTGTCTTCGCATGTTTGCTATTCAAACCTAGATAGCGTTACTGACGCTTGAGATAAAGATTTTATGGAGATGTTACCCTAGCCGCTCTAATTTTGTTAATTATGCTAGATGGCGCCACTGAGACTTTTATCATAATTTTATTTTTTATGAGATTTATTCTCCTCTGTATTGATTTTGTAAGCTAATAAATATTTATCTAACATTGCATTCTTTATGACTCAGAACACCACGTCAATTATTATTATCACCACTTTTTATTTGAAATTCTTTTAGATTTTTTGATTCATGGGAATCAACCACCAACGGAAAATGATTTTAATAATCACTACTTTTTGAAATAACACAGGCACAGTAACCTTTATGAGAATGCCGTGTTATTATTATTAATATAATTTATTATGGTATTTATTTTAATTTTTTTATTTTTTGGGTGGGAAATCATCAAATAACTTCTCCCGCTCTAAACAGATTTCGGAAAAACCGACAGACAAAAATTTCAAAAAGGATTAAAATTTCATCTACTGACTATCCCTTACCACCCCAACTAATTTTTTTTCGAAATATTGTAAGTGTACAGAAATAGTTCTACAGATTTATTATATATAATAAAATAAAATAAAATAATAATAAAATAATAATAATAATAAAATAATATAATAGAATAGATATAGATGTAGATATATATATAGATAAGTATATGAGGGAATACGGGGTGTATCCATTTTATCCGTAAATGTATCCAACTCTATTTATCTTAGGTACCCGGTCATATTTAATGAACTGTAGGTCAGGAGGCAACTCACTCTTGTTTCTTATATCTTTAAGATAATCAGAGGGAAGATACACAATGCGGATATATAAGGGTGGAACTAGTCGCGTCAGATGGGTATGTGGGTCGTCGTCGTCAGCCGCGGTTGCTGGCGGCACCGCGCGCGCGAACTAACTTGCTGCATGAGGCGCCGTTGACGAGCGCGCTCCGCGCCCTCAACCTCATTGCTGATGACGTCGACATATTCTATTGCGCTTTGGGTCAATTCGAAAGATTAGCTATCTATAAAATTTGCTATGGTACAAGCAGTGGATTTTTTTTATTATTAGTTAGTTTTAGTACAATATAGCATTAGTTCTAGCCTGTAAAGGTATTTGTATGTTTGGAGTGAATAAATAAATAAATGAAAGTTCCTAAACCGGAAAAGTCCTCTTTTAAGCTTTAAAACGTGGCTTCCCCATGTTTTAGGCTAGGTACCTCAATATAAATAATGCTTAATTACTCTTATTTTAGAGCTCCTCATTAACAATAAACTGAAATCGTCATAGCATGAAATATTCCCTTTCAAGAGATCTTTCCACTAGGGATGCCGCAGGCTTAAAGTTCTGACCGGCCCACGGTAGGCTGAACCCCCCCGAGTGGGTTCCCGCATTCGTTGGAAATGCCGGCGGTGTGGTGAGTACATTTCCTTATTATGAACGTTAACTTAGGCCATTCATAACCTCCCCCGATTGGGTTCCCGCATTGTCGTTGCGGGGGGGCTCAGTAGCCGTGGTCTCCCAGCCACGTTGAAGCGAAGAAGAACACAAAGGTGGGGCCGCTCGACAGGGCTTTTGCTTCAAGCCGATGACGTAGCGGCCAAAAAGTAGGATGTGGTGAGGTGCACCGCATTTGAGGTGGGCCGCGATGTCGAATGGGAGGCATCGCGACTGAGGGTTACGGGCTGCGGCAGAGGAGGAGTGCCGGTGCTTCTGAGCAGCGCTCTTCCCTTCCGTGGCCTGGACGGGGCCGCCACCGTTTGATGGCGGACGCGGTGGAGCCGCAGGGGAAGAGGAGTGCCGGTATAGCATTGGCCGCTCTCCCTATCCCCTGCGGCCGAAAAGTGGTAGTCGGGACGGGGCGTGTAGTGTGTTCCACGCTCGGCTTCAGACACGTCAGCAACAACTGGCGGGGTTCGCAAGGGCTGATGCCTGTCAAGGGTGCGGGTTGTTCGAAAGAGGCACACAGGCAACTGAGATTAGGAGAAGAGAGAGATTAAGAGAAAAGCTTTGAGTTTGACACAAGTGAATAACAAAACTCAGTGTACCAGGTACATTCAATCCCAAAAAGCGACAACCGTTGTTTTATAACATTGTATCCGGGTACAGGTACAAAAGATAGTGTGCAATTTATTTTACCAAAACAAAGTAAATCCCAAAACATATATACACTAACCCCAGGCAACTGAGGTAACACGGATGGGTTTTAGTCAGTAAAAGTCTGACACGCCCTCCTATTCCACCCGGAGCGGGAGAAGTCATTTGATGATTTCCCAAGCTCCAAAAAAAAAAAAAACGGTGGGCTGAAAATCGCCTTTCATAGACATAGAGACTCGAATTTTAAAGGGTCCTTTTTTGGGCTAAAAAAGGACTCTTAAAAATTCATGTCTCTATGTGTATGAAAAGCGATTTTCAGCCCACCGTGCGGCCGACCGACTCTTAAAAACATTATTCCTAAAATGTTGTCTAGGGCGCCAACGTTTTAAATGTCCGTTTTACAAGGCCATCAATCATCATCGATCCATTTAGGATGATATTTGCTGGGCACAGAATTCTTTAAAGTCCCTAGGTACCTAAACGAATTTATGTGGAGCGACTACCATAAAAAATACTCCAGATTGTCAAAAATAAGTTTTATTATTAAAAAAATACTTGTTTTTGGAAATGGCAGGTTTGTTTGTAGGTTAATAATATACCTAGTTAAAAAACTAAAACTTTATTTTATCAAGAGTGACGATGGAGACGCATGCAAAAAAAAATAACGAGTGACATTAAACTGACCATAGATAATGAACCCTTACAAAAGTCAACCACTGAAAAATATTTAAGCCTAACCCTGGATCCTATCCAACCACATTGGAAAAATACGAACTAAAATTTCTTCACTTTCAGGGGCACTGCGTAGGCTTTCTGGTTGTATTCCGCACAAAAGTAGAAACATTATTTATAATGCACTCGTGAAACCACATCTAGAATACTTGGTCGAAGTATGGGGATGCGCCCCTAAAACCTACATAAACCAGATACAAGTGATACAAAATAAATTAATCAAAACTCTATACAATTACCATTACTTAACAACAACTAAACAAATATATAACGACACTAAACTACACAACATAAATCAACTTTATGTATACAAAACATGTAGGTACTCTGAATAAAAAAATAACAAAGGAAACGCAATCTCAATTAACTTTCAAAAAACCAAACCACGGATACTATACTAGAAATCGCAATAAACTCGAACTTAGAGCACCCAGAACCAATTACGGGAATAAAAGTACACACGGCTACACATCAAGCTATACATTTCCAGTTTACGCTGATCTCGCTTTGTACGGAAATCTTATACAATGCGAGATCAGCTTTTATTGGAAATGTATAGCTTGATGTGTAGCCGTGCGTACATATTTTATACGAAGGAACGGTTCTGAACAAGAATTTCCAGATACGATTGTCAACGCAAAAAATCTAAATATTAAAAAAAAAATGTTCAAAAAACCATAACTACCAGCAAGAAAAGAAAAAAAAACATGCCTGTTTGTAATCACCTTTTGTATTGAATTTAAGTCCTATTATTACCTTATTAATCAGTATGTACAGAGGCCAGCACATCAAGCTACCCCAATCTGTCAAATTTCTTTGATAGTTTTTCAACGTTATCACAAAGGAAGTTCAATTGGGAAAATTTGACAGTTTGGGATAGCTTGACCTGCTGGCGACGGTACCTTTAAACTGCAAGACTTATTTGTATACTTATCTCATATTTTAAGTGAACTGTTTGTGTGTATGAGAATACATTCTTTAAACCGAAACCGAATTGCACTAATGTGTCTAGTATTTAAAATCAAAATCAAAAGTCATTTATTCAAACTAGGCTGGTGTCAGCACTTTTTGAACGTCAAAAATTACAAAAGACAGTCCCCCAAAAACGCCCGCCCTTCACCACTTCCTAGTGCTTTAGTTGGGAAGAAGAAGTGGCGCAACACATTCTCCAGCAGCACAGCTGCCTGTTATGTGAGAAGAACTTGATTTTATACAATGGTACTCGTAGGCTACGAAATATAATTTTTTTAATTTGTTCTAGATATAATAGATCAATAGGTCGCTAGCTTGCTACATCTTGCAATTTAACTCATTATTAAAAATAAAAAACAATGAGTAGATTATGTCAACACTAAGTAAATTCAGATGAATTTATACAGTCAAATAAAAACAAACAATTATGTTATTAAAGATGACCTGTCAGTAGGCAAGGAAACTCTGGTGAAAGAACACAAACATTGTCTTGAGTTAACCACAGCGACCAACTATTCTTATCGTTTAAGTAATCGTTGATAGAATAGATGCCTTTGCGCAAAGGTTGGATTTTACTTTAGCTTTAAACGCATTAAAATTCAAATCTAATACCGACGAGGGAAGCTTGTTAAAAAAGGTAATACCAAGACCATAAATGAGTTATGAACCTTATGAAGCCGGTGAAATAGCACGTAGTTTGTCCTTATTTCTAGTATTAATATTATGAAAATCACTGTTTTTAGTGTACAAGTGTATGTCATGTTCATCGTTCATGAATCCATTTCTACCTACAATATTCATCGATGGTACGGAACCACTCCATAGTCAATAGAAATGTTCGGTTATTAAATAATGGTCTCCTATATTTAAACTATTTGATAATAGATTCAGTTTTTAATGATATTCTACAAGACATCGAGAATTTAATGTTTTATTTAATATCCTTAGAATGCAAGCCGTTGTTTTTTGTTAACTTATTTTAATATAAAAGGATAAAAATTCAACGGAGAGGTACCTGTTTGTTTCTGACATTCGTACAGATCTCAACTAAAATGAAATTCTTGGTGAGATTATTAGTTTAATATCATTCAACTAATTTCAGTAATATAAATTGCCGATGAAAACTTTCGCTAAATAGTTTGTAATGAGATAAAAAGTAAAAAAAGACGAATAACATTAATTAATTCCCTAGGTTCTTGTTCTGTGCGTGTGCACTGCCATCTCGTCGAGCTTCGGCAATGGTCGTTACGGGCGCCCCCAAGCTTACCCAAACCTAGCTGCCCCCGCCGTGGCCGCTAAGGCTGTATCCGCAGCCGCCGCCCCTGCGGTCGCCCCAGTTCCCGTTGCCGCCACCACCAACTACCCGGCTGGATCCTCCCCCTACCAGGCTGCCAAGCAGGTCGCAAACAAGGCTTACTCGTCCAACGATGGTCAAGCCGCCATCCTCCGCTCTAAATCGAGCGTCAGGCGAGACGGCTTCCGGTACATGTAAGTGTTAACTTATTCCTGACTTTCGTTCTATTTTGGATCTTTCCAAAGCGAGAGAAATTTATTCCAGACCCAGAACCTTTAAAAGAAGATTTAAAAAACTTTTAATTGACTTTTATGTTTACAATTTTACTGTAGTTCAGTAGCTTAATGCGATAGTACCTACTTCTTACAATAATCATTACCTTTTTCTCCAGCTACGAGACCGAGAACGGAATCAGCGCTGAGTCTACCGGTACCTACCAGCAGGTTGGAAATGCCGGCGGTGTTGTGAGTACATTTCCTTATTTTGAACGTTAACTTAGACCATTCATAACCTCCCCCGATTGGGTTCCCGCATTGTCGTTGCGGGGGGCTCAGTAACCGTGGTCCCACACACGGTGAAGCCAAGAGGAACCCAAAGGTGGGGCCGCTCGTCAGGGCTTTTGCCTCAAAGCCGACGACGTAGCGGCCAAAAAGTAGGTTGTGGTAAGGTGCACCGCAACTGAGGAGGGCCGCGATGTCGAATGGGAGGCATCGCGGCTGAGGGTTACGGGCTGCGGCGGAGGAGGAGTGCCGGAACTTTTGAGTAGCGCTCTTCCCTTCCGTGGCCTGGACGGGGCCGCCACCGTTTGATGGCGGACGCGGTGGGGCCGCAGGGGAAGAGGAGTGCCGGTATAGCATTGGCCGCTCTCCCTATCCCCTGCAGCCGAAAAGTGGTAGGCGGCGGGGCCACTGTGATGACCCGTCGCAGGGTGACCGAGGGGTCCGCAAGGGCCGATGCCTGCCAGGGGTGCGGGTTTTTCGAAAGAGATATCGCCACCCCTGGCACACGGGCAACTGAGGGAACACGGGTGGGTTTTAGTCAGTAAAAGTCTGACACGCCCTCCTGCTCTACCCAGCAGGAGAAGTCATTTGATGATTTCCAACCGAAAAAAAAAGGCCATTCATAACCATAAACTGTGTGACATCTATGCACGTATTCACATTAGGAAGAGCTGGTCTGGTCAAGCCCAGAACAGAGAATTAGGTCATGCTTTAATTACAAATTATAAGATAAATTATTGTTGGTCTATTATGCTGCAGAGGCATGAAATTATTTATAATATGCATATTTGAACCTTAACATTTTTGAGTGCGTGTCATAGTGCTAAAAATATTTTGTTTTGTTTTTCAGGTGTTCCAGGGTTTCTACCGTTACACTTCCCCTGACGGTACCCCCGTGTATGTCACCTACACCGCTGACTCTAACGGCTACCATCCCCAGGTAATAAATAATACAGCACAATATTGAACTCTAAAACCCGGCAAGATCGGAAGACGAGTTAAGCATACTATAATGTTATGAAGCTGTTATTCCATTAAGTACTTCTACGTTTATAATACAAGACTTAACTCCAAGAACTTCCTTAGTAACCTATCTGTTTGCAAATAGTGTCATCACCGTAATATGCCGATAAAATGATAAGAAATTAACACTGATTCGTAATTGCTGATTCATTTATAAAATGCCTTCAAGTGATTTAATTGTAGTTATGTTTATCAGCATGGAGACGAGCCTCCTATTTAGTCACGAAAGCCGAAGCATAACTCTTTTTTAGAATGGCTTCTCTGCTGAAAATTTCTTAGTTATTTAATCCATTAAGTTATGATCAGTTAAGGAATCTGTGACAGGGGAAGAAAGTGTGCCATATAAATTGGTTATCGTTCTTATAAGATTACTCAATTGTTTCAGAGCGACATCCTCCCCGTCGCTCCCGCGGTCCCCGAAGCGATCCTCCGCTCCATCGCCTACATCGCTGCCCGCTCCAAGGATACCGTCCAGAAGTAATAAAATGACTAACCCAACTACAAGGATTGCTGAACATGCTAGCGGTTAGACTAAGGACACTCCCTACATGAATATGCAGATGTGAATGTTGAATTTGTAGCAATTTTAGTGTTAATAAAGGAACTGTGCCATAATTTTATGCTTTCATTTAATTCAGATTTTTTAAACCCAATAATGAGTAAGAATTGCCAGGTAGATTAAAAAATAGTGTGGAATATTATGTATTAGCAACACTGATATACATTTACTATATCAATTAGCAACGAGATGCAAGTTACTTTTTTTTGTAAAAATATTAAATGGTGGTTGTTATATTGGGTAAGTTAAAACAGCTTCTTTGAGATACGATCCTGTGCATTCCGGGTTTTCGATTTTGCTACCAAACTGTATAGCAGCAAACGCCATGAGCTATTTTTGCTGGACTCACACTGAAGAAACTACATGAAATGAAATTGTTTTTCTGGATTCTGGATACAGGAATTTAGTTTGTTTTTTTTTTTTTTAAATAATAAGACACGTAAAACTGGTTCTCCCTTTTACATTTCTTATTATTAAAAAATAAAAATAAACGGAGCTTGATGGGGTCAACATTTTTTAATTGTCTACCCCCGATAAAAAATGGCCAACATAACTCAAGGGTCCAAGTATCTTTTAAAGTTCAGACATAATCTTGGTAGCACCACGTGAGGACAATGTTGATTAGGGAGTGATATGGTATTTTGTGGAAAGAACACAAAGATTTGAGTGGGCCACTGCAGTCACTGCAAACATTTGTCAGTAAACGTGTAGCTCAACTCAGAACTTGAGGATATCAACGAATCGACGAACAGTACCAAAGACAGGTGTAGGCAGCATAAAATACCTACTCAAACTGTAAAACCAACATTAAAACTAACAGAGAAAGAGATAAAAATGACCAATATATCGTCACGTTCAAGTGTCACATACGTTACATAGTCAAGTGAAGAACAAATACGCTTAGGATAATTCTAATTGCAAATCAACAACGAACCGAACATTGACAATGAGATCAACACTGAAATCGTGGAAAGAAAATTCTTTATGAAATCTTTTAGCGAATTACTATTTCGCGATTTCGCAGTTAGCCGATACTCAAAATAAGTATCTACCTAAAATTAGTAGTACGTTGTTATTATTGGTGACAACAATGAGAGGTAAAGAGGTTTTTAGTTGTTAAAATTAAACCCTCACACACACACACACAGTTTATTTAAAAATGCTTGCTTATTTTTCTAAATAAATGATCTACTACGTTTCGGAGGGTGTTAAAATTTTAAGAGAAAAGTACGAAATCTACACGGATGAAGTCCCAGCCAGTGCTAGCAAACTATCACTTCCGTGGGGGTATTTTAGTTAAACTCAACTGCCTAACTATGCTGTGGCCGAACTATATATTTTGTAATATCGTCAGTACGACAGGCCTAGACAAAACGCATTTCTGTTAGCGTTCACGCCAAACGCTACGCCAAAATGTATGGGAATGATATTACCTGCGGAAAGGTTACGTCGTGTACCTACTTTCCGCAGGTAATGTCATTCCCATACCTTTTGGCGTAGCGTTTGGCGTATTTTGTCTCTAGGCCCTGGTCCAATAAGCTATTAAGAACCAAACACCTAGCCAAGTGTTACTCGCAGGTCCGCCACGTGTAGATACAGTGTTGCAGTTTATTAATCTTAATGGTTAATTATTTAATCCCTTATGGAACCCGTGCAAAGCTAAGTGCAGAGTTTCTACATACAGAGAAACTTACTACGGATTAGTTGGTTGAGGAGCAACGTGGGTATGAGGAGGTATATAATTGACTACCTTCTGCCCGCGACTTCGTTCGCGTGGAAGTCGTTAGGCACCACAATTTACTAAAATAACGCGCTATTACTTCGTTTTCGCTTACCAGTATTTTATTTCTTTTTATTTTTTCTCGGCTCCAAAGAGTCGTGTCGTAATGTTAAGTAACCTTTGTCGTATATCATATCATCATGGAATGTGTCCGGAACGAGCCGGAAAGACGAGTTTTTTTTTTACAACCGTAACAGCGTCCTGGCTGCTCCGACTTCACAAGCGGCCAGGATGCTGTACAGACTCGTAAACATAGGTATTAATCGCAGAAGTAGCGTATAAGATAACTTGTATTTATGTTAAGTTGATTTGTAACGATGAGGGTGGTATAATCTGTTTAGATTAAAACCCTCTTTAAATAAAATAAAAAAAGTAAACTTGTCAAGAATTTGGCTATCAAATGCAATTCAAATCTGACAGGTAGTTTCAGAGATTACCGTCTTCAAACAAACAAACACACCATATCTTTATTATATTGGTATATCTATAAATAGTATACCCAGATGTGGGCAAGACTTATGTGTTTTCTCAAAATTGTTTGGAAATTGTATTTAAAGGAGAATCGGCAACGGTTTTGTTTAAATTGGTTAAAGCAGGCGAAGCCAGATAAACATTATTTCTAAAATGGCATCTAAGACGCCAATGTTTTAAAATGTCCATTTACAGGCTTAAAAGATGATATTTGCTGGGGCATTTGCCTAGCAGAATTTTAATAATACTTAATTGCTCACATTTATAGTTCTGTACCTCTTTTCGTACTACCAATCAAGAGAAGTAGTCGTAATAATAAATATTCTCTTTGATGAGATCTTTCCATTGCCATGTGTCTTAATGCTATTAGGCTTCAGGGCAGAATCGCCCAATCCCCTTTCAAAGTGGCTTGAAAATTGAGACAGCGTGAAACTGATTAATTAGATTTGATCCGATTTCGTGACTCAAGTAGCTAAATTATAAATAAGTATAGTTTAACAAAAAACACAATGTGAAAAGTGCAAGAGGTGAACGATCTATGTTAATTATATCCATAATTAAGTAGACCATTCACTTATTAGATACCTATTTATAATTATCTAGTAATTAATTATTATCTATTAATGATATTCACACCTGTCCACCCGTCTTGTACTCGTACGTAGATTATTTTGAATTAAAGTAAATAACCAGTAAAATATCGTAAGACCGAAGATTTTTTTTTTTGTGTAGATTATATATTTATAAATATAGAATGATTAATAAATAGCCTTTTCACACTATTAGGTAGATTAATTAATCATGCCTTCTTGTTAAATGTTTTCGAATAAATCATCAACAGTTCAAGAGAGATTCGAACGGAACTAAGAACCTCAGGTCGTTTTGTTTCACGATGAACTGACCAACTGAATGTAACTACAATACTTGTTAGGTACTTACATGCTAATCGTGGTGTTATAAAATAAAATAAAAATAAATAAAATTCGTTTATTTCAGACTATCAAATTGTCCATATTTTGTTAGTTTATCAATATCTTAAAAACTATGTTAGTCGTGACAAGATCTATTATATTTAAATTAAATTAAAAAAGGTTAATTAAAAATTAAATTCAACTAAATTACAATAAAATTAAAATAAATTTGAAATAAATTAAAATGAAATAATTTGAATTGAAATAAATAAATTGAATTGAAATAAATAAATTGAATTGAAATAAATTAAGATAAAATTGAAATAATTATAGATAGTCAGGTAACATACAGCCTGATCAGCCTTCCCAAGCCGCCGATATTGGCCTTCCTGCAATCATCCTTAGGATTCTGTTGCCGCTCCCTCGCATTCGGCGAATAAGTGAGGCTGACTTTTTGCGCATTATAGCGTAAAAGTCATCCACCCTCGCATCGGCAAACATGCCCCAGGCACTGCAAAATCGAGGTAGTCGCATCAGAATCCTAAAGACGTTGTTATACTGAACTCTGAGAGCATTGTAGGCCCGCTGCGTGTAGTTGGTCCACAGTGCACTGGAGTAAAAACTTTGGCAGTAGGCTCTGAACAAAGTTATCTTTACCTGTGCTGTGCACTTTGCAAACCTATGTACCAACATGTTAGCGCGCACCGACAATGCTCTCCGTTCTCTCTCAATGTCTGCGTCATCATGTAGGGTTTCGGTCACAATATGCCCCAGATACTTAAACTGAGAGACCCGACTCAAAGATACCCCGTTGAGATACACTGGTGGTATATGCTCAGGTTGTTTAATATTACCTCTGATGAGAATATACTCACTCTTGCCAACGTTGTACCTTAAGCCGTGCTCCCCAGCATAGGCCTCACAGATCCTTAACAGCTTCCTTAGCCCTCCGACGGATGGACTCAGCAACACCATGTCGTCAGCGTAAC
Organism: Polymixis flavicincta; assembly: GCA_949987655.1. Lineage (NCBI taxonomy): Eukaryota > Metazoa > Arthropoda > Insecta > Lepidoptera > Noctuidae > Polymixis > Polymixis flavicincta. Next base: position 14,179,403 of record OX465175.1, on the reverse strand, counting down.
TGATGTTATTGACGCAAACGTTGTCTATATGACAGCCGACATGGCTGTTGCTGAGCTCACCTATCAGCTGATTGACGTACAGATTAAAAAGTCTTGGAGAGGTCAGTCCCCCTTGCCTTACTCCACACTTAGGTGAATATTCATCTGAATATGTGTTTCCCCACCTATCAATGTTTTTTTGGTGGTTATACCAAAAAGAAAATATCTGTGTTAGTTCGACGGGGGCCCCAACCTCCCCAAGCTTAGTCCAGAGCTTATTATAATCGACTAGGTCAAAGGCCTTCGATAGGTCGAGAAAGCAAGCGTATTTAGGTGTTTTCCTATCAACATAGTAACTGACTGTGCTTGAGTGCCAATATAGCACTTTCAGTTGACAGCGTTTTACGAAAACCAAACTGGGCATCGTGTAGATTAATAAACTTGCTGAGCTGAGCATCTAGAAGACCATCGAAAACTTTTGCCAAGATAGTAGCCAAGGAGATAGGTCAATAATTATTCTTGTCAGTTACATCACCAGTGACATTCTTTGCTATAGGCACAACAATAGTTTCCATCATCTTAGGTGGTAAGTATGAGTGACGTATGCAGAAAGTAAACAACATAGCCAGCTTAGTACTGTAAATAAATGGTTACCCGCTTGCTGTAGGTGCTCAATGCTGAGCCCGTCACTACCTGGAGATTTACCACGTTTCATGTTATTAATACCTAATATTTTTCACATCTTTAAAAGAAAATCCAATTGACTTCTCACAGACAGTGACGGACGCAACATCCGCAAGAACAGAACTGTCGCCAAGCGGTGACTCAACTTTAAAATGATCTTTAAATAGGTTAGCTATCTCTTTAGGCTCACTACACTCGCCTACAGTCACTGGCAAACTGACCCTACCGTTCATTCTTTTAGTACCCTTCCAGAAAGCTCGAAAGTTTTTATCCTTAACGTTATCAACTCCGCTTTGGGGTAGCTTAAGATCAGCGTCTGTAATCGCTCCCATAATACTGAATAAGTAGAAGACGATCGAAGAAAGAAGAAGTTCCAACTATATAAGAAACCATAAGATGAAGGAATTACCGTGTGGTGCCGGACGTAAAAGACTAGCCCCATCCCATTTCTTCGCGTGGTTATCGTAGAAAGTGACTAAGGGACTTACTAGAGAATAGGCAGCAGCATTCTCTATGCATTTTATCACCATACTGCGATCGCCAACCCGCCTGCCAAGCGTGGCGATTATGGCAACCCCCCCCCCCTCCCTTTTTGGGGCAGGCTTATGTCCAGCAGTGGACATCGTTTGACTGGAATGATGATGATGAAGGCAAGAGGTGGTTTCTTATTAAAAAATTTGAATATTTGATTTTTTTTTATTGATTTTTTTTTGTTATTATTTATTTCCTTTATTCCGCTAAATATACATAATAATATAAATTACATTTTGAAATATTATTATAAAAACATTTAAAAATATAAAAAATTGTAGCCCACCGGTATCGGGAACAAGGTCCAAGTTACGGGTCAGGGCTCCAGAGAGAGGAACCTCCTAACAATGCGAGCCGTGTCCAGGAGTACCGCTTTCTGGATCAAGCCCTTGACCCAGCTGCCCAACGAGAGCCTCCTCAGTTGTTGGTCGAGGCTCTTGGCTATCAAGCCATTGGCTGAAACGACTATTGGTACAATGATCGCTGAGTCCACATCCCACATGTCGACAACTTCGACCATCTTTACATACCAAGACCCCTCCGTCCTCCGTGCCTCAGAAAGCACGTTAAGCTGTTGGTTCCGGCTCTCATTCGTAGATCTTTGGCAGTCGTTATGGGTCGTTAGAAGCCAGAAAATCTCACCCCCAGTTTGAGCAATCGCTTCATGACAAATACTCAATTGCATCCGTCTAGACTTAAGCCGAACCCAACATGGTTGGGAAAATGCTAGGCAGATGATGAAAAGTAGCTCTTGTCTTGGTATATGAAAGATAGCCAGCCTGGGATCTGGAGGAGAACATAGGCGATTTTGTATCCTAGCAAAATGATGAAATATAAAACGCGCAGGCAAAGCGGCAGGCAACTACTGGTAAGGTGGTAACTAAATGAATTAAACATCATATTATTACGAGCAGGTAAGTAGCTAACTTAATAAATATGATGTGTACAATGTGATGATATATTACGTTTGCGAGTAAAAAAAAAAAAAATTAGGTCAATAAAACATAAGCATCGACCCAGCAAGATATATTAAAATAACCTGATTTATATCGGAAGCCATAATTCGTATATTAAGTAATAGAATGGCATTAATTTACAAAACAAGATATCTACTAATTAGAAGGGATAAAATATAGATTACAAATTACCTAGTTATAACTATTATTTTTTTTGTTTTATAATAGGTCTTTACCTATGAAATTGCCGTTTTGTATGAAAAAATTTAAACGAATTTTTTTCATGAATTTTTTATTTGTATTAATCGAAGTAATCACCCATGCAATCAATGCATCTTTGCCATCGCAGTGGCAGTTTATTGATGCCCTTCTTAAAGAAATCAGCTGGACGGGAGGCAACAAATTCTTCAAAGGCATTTTGTACTGCCTCTCGGGTATTAAATTTTTTTCCCGCCAAGAAGTTATCCAAATTCTGGAAAAAGTAGTAGTCTGTAGGCGCAAGGTCTGGTGAGTAGGGCGGATGACGGAGAGCTTCCAACCCCAGTTCTTGCAACTTGGAGACCGTCTGCTGTGCAGTATGAGGTCGCGCGTTGTCGTGCAGGAGCAGCGGAGACGAGCGATTGACCAATGCTGGTTGGAGATGCGCCAGCTTCTCCATCATTGTGTTCAGTTCTTCACAGTACACATCTGCAGTAATGCTCACCCCGTTTGGTAAGAAGCTGTGATGAATCACACCGGCGCTAGACCACCAAACAGTGACCATCACTTTTCTAGGGGTAAGTTTTCGTTTAGGGCATTGTTTAGGTGCTGAACCAGGATCCAACCAACTTGCTGAGCGCTTACGGTTATCAAACAGAATCCATTTTTCATCGCAGGTAACAATGCGGTTAAAAATTCCTTCATTTGTGTGTCTGTTGAGCAGTGCAAGGCACGTCTCGACGCGTACTTCGCGCTGGCGATCATTGAGTTCGTGGGGCACCCATTTGTCAAGCTTTTTTACCTTGCCAATTTGACGCAAATGGACCAATATTGTTTTGACGCTAACGTCGAAAGCTGCTGCTAATTCAGCCGTAGATTGTGTATCATCAGCTTCCACAATCGCCTTTAATTCGTCATTGTCGACCAAAGTCTTCGGACGACCACGAGGTTCATTTTTCAGGTCGAAATTTCCAGAACGGAAGCGAGCAAACCAATAACAGGTGGTGCGTTGGTTTGTAGTGTTAGCTCCGTAAACGTCGTTGATGTTGCGTGCCGCTTATGCCGCGTTGCTGCCACGACGGTACTCATATTCCATAATTACTCGAATTTTTAACGTATCCATGATGACGAAAAAGATTGAAATGCGATGAAAATGTAACACTAATCAATAAAGAAATGACTACTTTTAGAAAAAAAAATCCATGTTTTTAAAATAAAATTAATTTGAAATTAGAATTCTTAGCCAAACAAAAATTATTTTGATTTGAAATGGCCAGTACTGCAGAACGGCAATTTCATAGGTAAAGACCTAATATAACACCTAGCCGAAACTATAAAAAGAATAAAGAGTGACAAAAGCGAAGTACTTTTTTTGTTGTTGAGATTCTTAGGGTTTTAATTTAGAAAGTGAATATTGATGACCTACCTAAATAGCGATAAACTAATATCTACATGTTATCTCCCTGTTAAAGCTGTTGAAATTGAAAGTGCATCATGAAGTCTTTGAACCGTCGTACCTAGTAACACCTATTTCAATTAACATCGTTTAGTTGCAGTTTCGCACCATTATTCTTATCGGATACAATTTTTTTTTTTTGGCTGGAAATCGTCAAATAACTTCTCCCGCTCTGGGTGGAGCAGGAGGGCGTATCAGACTTTTACCGTCTAAAACCAACCCGTGTTCCCTCAGTAGCCCGTATGCCAGGGGCTGCGGTATCTCTTTCGAACGAGCCCGTACCCGTGGCAGGAACCCGTACCCCTGGCACGATCGGTTACTCATTGGGCGCATTTAACAGCACCTAGGATAACTATTTTTCAACACATTTGCTCAAAAACTGCATTTACGAAGCCTGTATACATGGTTCGAAAGTAAAAAATTACGCACCATACCACGGAACGTGCGGTAAAATAGGTACTCTCACCTAAGTACCTATTTTACCGCATTCCCCGTGGTATAGCACCGTGCGTATTCTTTACGATTTTTTTTAATTTCCATTATAGTTTGTAATGATTATTCTTTATACTTACATTTTTGTTAACATTAACCTTGAAATTTAAGCATTCTCTATGTACCTTCATACTCATTATCTGGAAGGAAATATAGTATTTGCGTGTTACAATAACTATTTCTTTAATATCTGTAATAAAATAAAATTTGATCTTTGTAATTTTCTATGTTGTGACATGTATGTCAAGATTTGTCAAACTGTCAGTTACTTTTCTTTTTTCCCATAGAGTTTCTCACTAGTCTATGAAGAATTACTTTTTGGTTTAACTATTATAAATTATTTTTATCAATATTATTAGCTGAAATATTGTATTTTACTAACTATGATTGTTTACTTCTTAATTTTAAATTATATCTTTAAATTCTTTACACACACATGGTTGTATAATATGTGCTGGCTGGTTACATGTGTCTGGCCACTGGAGGATATAATTTTAAAATGTAAAAAATGTTCTGGAACGGCTGAAACTAGTATAAATAGAGGACGAAGCGCAGAAAGCGGGACTACTACGAGAGGGAACTACGAAGAGGGACAGCGGCGTAATTTGATGTATGGAGGTGCTGTTTATTTTTCTGAAAAGCCTCCACTAATAATACTACTACTGCTGCGGCCCTACTATTGAGCTTCGGAGTTTTGTCGGGTCCCTCCTGTTTCCACTGCTCGTCTTACTACAACCAATAGACAACAAGGCGCTCATACCGGATCCTCCTCACGACATATCCTCCTCCCAGTGTGTGTGACTTAAGAACCCTCCTCACAATATATCCTCCTCCCAGTTTGTGATACTAAAGGACTCTAGTGAAATAGGTAATTTTTATAAAACTATTTGTATTTTTTTTATTAATTTAAATTAAAAAAATGTAAAAATCTACTTATAATCTTTGTTTCTTTTAGGTTTAAGTTTGATTTGTTACAAGTTATTTATGATACTAGTGCAGTAAGTTGGTTTTTACAAACGAGTAGACGAATGTAAGCCCGAGACGAAGTTGAGGGCTTACCATAGTCACGAGTTTGTAAATACCAATTTCTGCACGTGTGTCATACAATGTTTTTCAACACATTTGCGAGAAAACAGTCCAATATGTAATAGTCTTCCATGCTATAAAATCATTGTAAATCATTAAATAGCGCTCTCGCGATTTTGGCAGCAAGAGACCGTTTCCTGCAATTTGCGCCTCATTCAAAATATCAGGTGGAGTAGATTCCATATTAATATCAGATTCCTCGCTTGAACTCATAATATTGGGTTTATAATCAGTCGAAAAGTCGCGACAATCTTTGACGTTTCTAATATAAAATGGCGCGAATTTGCAAATGGCGCCACATGCACGCGGTGAAAATTAGAACTAAATCTTTCGTCTCATTTACTCTTTAATATTAAAGTGAGACAAACTTATTAAGTAAAAGCGCTTCCAAGGAGGTTCGATTAGTCAGCTTATTTATTCTCGTAATATGAAACTCCTTGATGGAATTCTTATAATATTTTTCAACACATTTGCTCAAAAACTGCATTTACGAAGCCTGTATGGCGCGAATTTGCAAATGGCGCCACATGCAGTGGCGCCATTTGCAAATTCGCGCCATTTTCATATTAGAAACGTCAAAGATTGTCGCGACTTTTCGACTGATATTTATAAACCTAATAATATGAGTTCAAGCGAGGAATCTGATCTACTCCATCTGATATTTTGAATGAGGCGCAAATTGCAGAAAACGGCCTCTTGCCGCCAAAATCGCAAGAGCGCTATTGATTTACAATAATTTTATAGCATGGAAGACTACTACATATTGTACTGTTTTCTCGCAAATGTGTTGAAAAACATTGTATGACACACGTGCAGAAATTGGTTTTTGCAAACGAGTAGACGAATGTAAGCCCGAGACGAAGTCGAGGGCTTACCATCGTCACGAGTTTAACTTACCGCACTAGTATCATAAATAACTATTCCGAATGCCTGGCATTTTTTTTAAATCTTTGGCACCTAAAATAACATTGCTGACATGACTGTAGCAGGCGTCCGTTATTTATTTCTAAGTATTTAATTAATTTTATACCTGCAACGACATTGTGCCTATTATTGCTAGGTGAAAAAATACCAAAATTGACTCGTCACGATCTATAAATACTTTAACTTTCTGCACTTGATTAAGTGGACCGTGTATGTATGTGATAGTAATAAGGCATATGATTGATGTGGAGGTGTTATCCGCCTAAACTAACATTTTAGCAATCATTCTGTCGATCGCGTAGTGCTAACCTCAAAAACTTTTTGAGGGTTTCTTAAAGTTGTAATTTATTACCCAAATTTAAAGGTAAAGGTCATGAAGAGACAATCGATTTTTTCTTAAGCCTGCGTAATTTCTGAAATAAAATAACATAAACCATACCATAACCTATAAATTAGTGGGTAGGTTGTAAATTTACAATAGATTCATAGTTTTAAATTTACATTCTTGCAGATTTGGCTGCGTATATTTATGTTAGTATTATTTGAAATGTCATGTATTTTAAACTTAATATGACATTTTAAATAAAACTGCCCAAAATAGCTAAAACAGGCAAGGATATGCAACTACTTTTAAACCTACGTAAATCCTAGAAGCTAGATATCTACTGCATTCAATGCTAAGCTATTTATGAAATAAATACCTAGGAATATGATTATGACTGTGCTCCGAGGATGTCCATACCATAAGCAATAAAAACAACCTGTTAATATGTTATCAACTGAAAATTTGCATGTTGCAAATGGAGGTTGTGTCAATTAAATTGATAACTTATGTTCAATTAATACTTTAGTCATAATGAAGATGGCAGGATTTTCAATTACGCATCAGTGAACTTAGAAATGTGTTCGTACTTCGCAATGTTACACCGTACTTGTGAATAATATAAGCTAATCATATACAAAATGATACAGACCTGTGCATTTGGAATAAATAAATATTTATCCAAAAATAAGTGACATTTTAGACGTTATTGGTTTTGCAAGGATGACCGATTTACTAAAAAGAGCAAAAGTTTGACCTATGACATAATCCTAGGTATTACTTTTAGGCATAGCAGGAAAACTAACCCTGTCTGTTCGTTAGCTTATTCTTTGGAGACCATTCTTCCTTTAACTACCTACTTGTTTAATTTCAGGTATGTTATGGATGATCATTTGGTACGGTTTTAGAGTATATGAGAGGCGAGCGGAACCGACGGGTTCAGTCAGATTGACATAGTGGTAACCACGGAGTGGTAACTATATAAAATACACATCAGGTAACTTGTTCCTTTATTAGGATAGGAGAAAATGAATCATCAGGGCAAATTTCACACAGTGAGCCTGTCTTTTAATTAATTACTATCGTCCAAGTACGTAAAACAACACCAAAAACAGCCTATTATTGAAATTAGTCCAAAACATTAATTTTAACTAGCCTTTACGGGTTACGCAATTTTGCCGACGCGCGACGGCAACAAATAATAAAAAGTGATGTCAATAAATTAATGAGAGTAGTTCTATTAAATCCAAGCGGATCTTATTTAAAAGTTATATTTAAATGTATAAACTATTTTTATTTTGAGCAATGAAGTAATTCATTGGTTACTTACACAAATGCGCAAAATATGTATCATGCATGTGTTAAAAAAGAATTTCAAAAAATTGGTAGATACTTTAAATGTATTCAAGTGAACGGTACCTAATGAGAAATGTTGCTTAAATAAAATTTGGAAGGGCAAAACAATTACGCTAATTAGGTAGTTACTCAAATTTCAGATTTTAAAACCAAAATTATCTGTCTGGATGTATACGCATAAGCATAATCCGCATATTAATATAACGTTCCCACTGCTGGGACACAGGCTTCCTGTCTGTGAGAAGAAGTAGGCTGTAAATCAGCACGCGGGCCCAGTCCGTGTTGGTAGATGTCACATGTATTCGAATTTTTGGTTTAGGACACGCCAGTTTCGTCACGATGTTTTCCTTCCCCATTTAGAGATCTGATACCTAATATACACAAAGTACAGCACCTGTCAGTTCTACTCGTAAATTGCGATCGTTTCCACTGAGTCACCTCTGCTCCCTCTATCCTGAAAACATGAAGGTTCTGTGCCGTAGTTTAGGCTTTCTCAATAAGCCTTAAATCAATAAAAAATAAGTTGCTCCATTAAAAAAACGATGAGAAGTTTCTTTAAACATGAATGAAACCTCATTCAAGTAAAAAAAAAACCTTAATATTACCATAATAGCCCAATTAGAGCTCGTAATCGGCCATTACTAGGCGTACAGTTATTATAATGAATGGTTGCTTATAACTACTGTTTACGCACAAAACTTTACATATTTAATAGGAGATGATATACATTGACCTATTTATGTCAATCATTTGTTGTTATTAAACAGAATACGAGTATTTGTCGCTTTTTGTAACTTCATCAATTAATTTAATTTTATAAACCCACCCGGTTGTATCGGGATCAAAATAGGCACTAGGATCTGTTTAAGCTGCAAGCTCTTATAAATCAGGATGTAATTCTTGCAAGTTTTGTTTTGTTTTGTTATTTTATAAAATAAAGAAATAATAACATTTTAACCGCAAATACGAATGTTAATCAAAGATCATTTTCGTGAATGTAGAAAAACTAGTTAATATTGTAATAGGATTGATTTTAACTACCGGCATTGAAAATTGGCCTCGGCAACAATGATGATGCGGATAACTGCTGCTCATCTATGTTACAATATTGTGCTTTGGATCTTATTAGAGCATATAATTAATTAGTATACAAAAAACGTTTCTCAAACTGGAACTGTCCCGTTACCGAGTTTCTTGGTTATCTTCTTATTTCAAAACTGTTTGCGCCCCACGATTTCACCCGCATAAGTCTCCATTCCGTGAGAATATCGATCATGTCTACCCATGTACCATTTCCTTCCAAATCCGTTCAGCCGTTTTAGCGTATGAGTATAACAAATAAACATCTAAAAATTAAATATTTTACTTTATAAGTTTTATAACACAAGTTTAGAATTTTAGATGAAGAAAGTCAGTGAAAATTGGATGGCTCACTTGTTTTTTAATTTTACTGTCCGATATTTGAAGAGTTTGGAGTAGGCTTAGATTTGAACAAGTCAACAGTAAATTAATGTGGCATCATGCATCTGACAGGAACTTAATATTGACTGTGACTTCACATCGCTGATTGTCTTGATCGTCCAGATTTTTCTTTTGAACTTTATCTTTAATTTTTTTTGTTACAATTTTTGATGATAGGTATTTCTGCATTACGTGATCAATTTTTTTTAGCACCTGTTGCATGCAGCAATGCCAAAATAAAAAAGGTCAGCCGACCTATTTTCACACGGAAAGACAACACACAACCTAAAACTGGACATGAAATACTTCTTCAAGGGAATCAGTTTTTGGATGGACTCGGAGGAAGACAGAAATGAGTGATATTTACAAAAACAACGAAAACGGATCGAAGCGAGATGTCAGACGAAGACAATGACAACAACAACATACAACAAGCACATTAATCAACATTGCGGCGACGTCGTTAAAAGATGCCCCCTAACAGATAAATGTCACCCTTCTCTGTACTAATACAGTGCCTTCTCTAGGATGCATACTCAGTACGCAATCCTTTCCTATTCTAGCGGCACATCTTCCCCACCATCTCGGCGCCCCGGTGTACTCCTTGTTATGCAATGGTTCCTGTAGCACACGAGGCCCTAGCCACAAGCCCCTGCTAGTGTACATTTTGTGGATCATTTAATTAATCGATTCTGGTCGGACCACTTTGGAGTCAGTCACTTATACTGCTACAACTATTATTAATAATGACTAGTTCTAGTTTTTTTTGTGTGTTTATCTTGCAATCGGTTTTTTTTAAACTATGAGCAGATGAGTCGTAGGAAGGTCTGGCAGGGATGATTTATTCCTCATCAGGAGCAACTCTCATTTTATAACGCAGCTCTCTACAAGTTATCCAATTATAGGATGTTGCGTCTTTTAAGTCTGCTGACACAAGCTGGTATTGTGAGTTGAGTGGCCAATTTGTTGGGATGTCTCTCCAGTCTGGGTTTGTACTCATGCGAGCATTAACTTATCTCTTCCTTGACTGTTTTCATGTTGAGGTGTTCGTTAACTTCAGCGTTCCTAATGAACCATGATGAATTTGATATTTGTTTTAAGATGTTATTCTGAGTTCTCTGAATCATGTTGATATTTGAGCCACACGCGGAGCCCCACAGTTGGATGCCGTAAGTCCAGATGGGTTTTAATATGGTCATATTGATGAAAATCTTAAATATCTACGGACAGCTTGGAACTCCTACCCAGGAGCCAGTACATTCCTTTGTATCTAATGTCGAGCTCTTTCCGTTTCTTTTCGATGTGTTTCCTTCACGTCAGTCGCTGGTCTAGATGCATACCAAGGTATTTGACACAGCAAACCAACCTGGTTGCAGTTGGGCGATCACGATCGACAACATATTGGTAACTGATCAGGTGTGGTGAAAAGCATAAGGTTTAGAACAATAGAGGTCACATCGAGTGCTTTCATTGAACATCAATCACCGGTGTCATTTAGACTCACTATGCTTCACGCAGTCTGTCAATCAACCATGTTCATCATTCATTTTCAGGCAGTCAATCGATCGCCCACAGTCTACTTAGTTGCACTCACTGCAGTAAGACAAATACATCACCTGCAATTATTGCTTACCATTAATATAATTATAGCACATTTGTTAGAAAACAAGAGGTCAAACATTTTAAAATCATCGCCATATCTTACTGCTGTTTGCCGTAAAATGATATTACGAGTGAGTATTCGTAAAATGCATCTGGTTAGACTGGCTACCTACTGAGTAGTATGACATACTTGGGAAATGGCATGAATGTTAGAGTTAGCTTCCAGTTTGATTAAAAGCCGATTAATTAGATTTATTGTAATTATATCTGCCTACGTAAATTGCTCATCGTATTCCTCAAGTTTGAAGTCCCCTCTTTGAGGAGTGGCTTGAGAGGCGGCATGGCGTCCTCCCCTTCCGCCTGACGCAGGTCCTCACCGGACACGGCTGTTTCGGGAGGTTCCTGTTTCGGATAGGACGGGAGGAAACGCCCGGGTGTTTCCACTGCGAAGATCGCCCTGAGGACACGGTGGAGCACACGGTGGCGGTCTGCCCGGCTTGGGCGGAGCACCGCCGTGTCCTCGTGGAGGCGATCGGCGGTGGCGTGGAGCCGTCACCTCCTTCAGCGAAGCAGTGATGCACGCGAAGAGGGAGGCGGCGCACGTGAGGGAGAGGCAGCATATGCGCCTTCGCGACCCTAGCCGCCGCAGGATACGGAGACGCCCTGGGCGTCGGGAATCCCAGGCCGATTTCCGGCCACCGTAGGCATGGGCTTGCGGACGGCGAGGTAGCTCGCTGTCCGGTAAGGACCAAGCCCAAGTCAACGGCGCGTTGTATTCCACGCGCGCCTCAAAGAGATGTCAGCACAAAAAATGATGGGGCCCGCAAGGGCCGATGCCTGCCAGCGGTGCGGGTTTGTTAGAAAGAGACACCACAGCCCCTGGCATACGGGCTACTGAAGGAACACGGGTGGGTTTTAGTCAGTACAAGTCTGACACGCCCTCCTGCTCCACCCAGAGCGGGAGAAGTTATTTGATGATTTCCCACCCAAAAAAAAAAAATACATACCTATCAGCCTGCTACCAGTTATTGGCAAACTGTTTGAGAGGTGCTTCTTTAGTTTGAGCAGAAGGCCGTCATGCCGTACCTTATCAAACGCTTGGCTGATATCCAAAAAGACTGCAGATCAATATTGATGACGCTGATGATACGGCTACTGTCGGTTCATAGCAACCCAGAAACAGCATCATCACAGTTACAAAACCACCTGACAGAAGTTGAGATGTGGCTGAAGCGTTGGAGAATAAAAGCCAATGAGAGCAAATCGGTACATGTAACATTTACACTAAGGAGAGAAACATGTCCACCGGTAACGCTAAACTGCAAAGTTATCCCTCAAGAAAATAACGCAAAATACTTGGGCATGCACTTAGACAGGAAACTTACATGGCAAAAACATATTTGGACAATGCGCAAACAACTAGATGGAAAACTCCGGTCACTGTACTGGTTAATTGGACGCCAATCACAACTAAATCATAACAGCAAGATGCTAGTGTACAAAACTACCATAAAACCAATCTGGACTTATGGAATACAACTTCTTACGGAGAGATTCCAGACAAAAGTTCTGAGAACAATGTTTGGCATCCCTCATTGTATAAGCAATAGATACATATACCTCGACCTCGGCCTGAAAACAGTTCCACAGGAAATAGCTCAAAAAAGCCTGAAATACCAGGAGAAACTGTCCGTCCATGTAAACAAACTGGCACAAACTCTGAGTGGAGAAGGCGCTCTACAGCATACCCGGTTGAAAAGAAGTGACATACCGAGCCTACATAAAAGATTTACCACTTGACATCAAGAGAGTCGAACGAAATGAATTTTCGTACAAGTATGGCTCTTGAGGAAAACAAACTGAGAAATCAAACAAAGAAGTGGCTTATTGTTGGGAAACAGATTGCCATGAAGCAGAATACATAAAAAAAAAAAAAACAAAAAAAAATGTACCAAGAAGTTTAAACATACATGAAACATTAAATTAGTTGTACCAATATCTACCACTCTGGTTGGGACCCGTCGAGTCAAACTTGATTGACGAAACGGGGACAAAAACACTGAAAAAATATGAGTTGTTGATACTCTCAAAAATCATTGCTACTTTCTTGAAGGCAAAGTGATAATACCCAGTCAGCGTACATAAAAATAATAGCAAACTTGTCAATAAGTAATTAAGTATTTCCCATAAAACTACTCGTACACTTTGAAAGATCTCTAACATAATGACATTATGATGAAATCAATTCCAAGCATTTTGCCTGAGGCTTATTGATAGAAATATGGTAAATATTTCTATAAACTTTATATTGTTTTCAATGTAAACGTTTTGAACAATGAACTACGTAAGCTCTAAATGTCAAAAGAAGCTACTTCATTACGCACCACACCTTTAATTGGCACTTGTAAAGTTGGTTTGTCCAAGTTCTGTGAAGTTGTTAAGTTTATGATAGATTTTTAGTAAATTGGGTTTAAATAATTGCCTATTCACATTTCTTAAACTGTATCCCCCTTATTACAAAACAAGGTTTTTCTTTAGGTATGGTTTAAACCGTCGAGCCTGTTTTTGAAATAAGAACTTAGAACTGAAATAGAATAACAGCTTTTTTCCAAAACTGACAATTTAGCACTGGACTAACTTGTCAGTATTGTAAAAGGAGCTGTATTTCGATTTCAGTTAGGTTCTTATTTAAAAAACAGGCTCGACGGTTTAAACCACACCTAAAGAAAAACCTTGTTCTGTAATAAGGGAGTATATGTTCACTCTGCTAAATAAATAACATATTAATTTAATTAATATAACCTGAAAAACAAAAACAAGCAGGTTATTTAGAGTTGTGAGTAATAAGTTACTTTGATGAAACACTGTCAAGAAAAATACTTGTTTCAATGAATATTTCAAAATATCGTACATACGATCTAAGTACGATAGGAATCGAAGAGAGCACGGGATCTGTATAAAGTCAAGGTTTGTCGAAGAGTACACAGCTAGCGATAGCGTAAAAGTTACCAACAAACGACCATATTTCATAGATTCGTATCACAAATTGCAGCAGCCACTAAATTAATCAATGAAGATGATTCTTGAAGATTGAGAAACACTGGCTAATGAATTAGCGTCAGACAACACATTATAAATGAGACGATCTGGACAGAGGGACATTATAAAATTAGATAAAAAAGGTATAAATAGGCATTGATCGATAGAAGAGCACATTCAAGTAGTTAAGTTCGCTTGATAACAACGAAAATGCGCGGCTTTTTGGTAAGTGTCAAGTGATGTGTGATCCCATAGGTGCATGGCTTTGATTCGCCATTAGTATGCAGCTTATGACGCTGAGTGTTAATAAAGTTTTGCGGACATTATAAAGTATTAATTTAATTTATGGGTTATTAGTGTCAGATCTTTGATTTTTAGTATTAATATTTTAATAAATAACTTAATTTGTGGCAACTGTTGTTTACTATATTTTGTTAATTTGTTTCAGGTGATTTGTCTGTCTATGACAGTGGCCCTTGCGGCTGAAACTGGAAGGTTACTGGATTTTACTATTTTTTTTTCCTTTTAATGAATTGCCAGAATTTTGAACTGTGAAAATATTCAAGGAATATAAAGTGCTAACAATACTAGAGTGAACTAAAAATAATATATAACCAAAACAAACTTGCTAGTACTGAAAACATAGTATATTTTCGCGACTCTCACAAAAGTGTATCAATTCAATATTAACTTATTAAGAAGGAGCGAATTACATCCTACACAAAATTTGTACGTACCTTTTTTGTACTGACCGTGTATGGGAATCCTCACATTAGATTTTTTTGGCTAAACCACCACCTCAGTAACTGTTTCTGTAGCAGACATTGCATTGAAAGAGCAACTGCTTTCTAGCCATGACATTTGTAAACAAAGTCCACTTGTTTGCGTACAAATTTTGAATGCAATACGTGTTTTAACATGAATCTGTTTTATTATCTAGGGCTGTCTTCAGTCCCTTCTCGTATGGTGCGACGACCCGGAGGTATACCGGGTTCTTCGGCACGACCCCGTCACCTGTAGTGTTTAGGCCCACACCTTCAAGGTACTACACTACCGCTGCCCCGAGGTACGACGCCTCGGGTCGCGACAGCGTGGGACGCTACGACCCCGGCCGCTACGACAACTCTGGCAGATACGTACCCGACAACTCTGGGGCTTACAAGTAAGTGGATATTAATTTTGCATATTCGGTTGCAATTGGGCTGTATAGGCGAAATTACTTCGGTCCCTAAGGTGCTTCTAGAGTGCTATAAGCAACATTTGCTGCAGAATAAATAAAAAAATAGTGTTAAGCCATAACTATTTAATTTTATACACACCCTTTCACACACATACCTTCTTCACTTTACAAACCTTGAGGACTATAACTGTTTCATTCTTTTAAAGTCTCTAATTTAGTTCATATTTTATTATAAACTGTTACATAGTTCGTAAGCTCATACTTGCATACCCAGTTCGAAGGTCGGAGGCGCTGTGTGTTGAAACAAAGGATAAAAACCTAGATCGAGAGCGGATGCTAATAATAATTAGATATGTAACTTTTTCACTGTTTATTCTTTTTTATTTAATCTTGCTGCTTCTGTTGTACGTTAG
The DNA here is from genome assembly GCA_949987655.1 of Polymixis flavicincta. Lineage (NCBI taxonomy): Eukaryota > Metazoa > Arthropoda > Insecta > Lepidoptera > Noctuidae > Polymixis > Polymixis flavicincta. Next base: position 14,163,724 of record OX465175.1, on the reverse strand, counting down.
GTTCCTTTAAATGGGATCCAAATGAGATTAAATTAACTTTTTTTACCATTTAATCTTAACGGTAACATTAAGCTGTTAAATGTTGATTGTGAATCCGCGAATTTATTTACACAGCAATAACAACAAAAATAGAATGTATCTAGGGCAATATTTCGTTGAAGCGATTCGATGTGCTTGTTAGTCAGATTCAATATTTCTAACCATGACATGTTGTATTTTGTAGCGGTGACCGTGGTGACCGCGGTGGTGCCGGTGGTGCATACTCTGGATCCGGATCAGCAGGTGGTCCCGGCGGTGCTTACTCTGGATCCGGATCCGCGGGCGGTCCCGGTGGAGCTTATTCCGGATCTGGATCTGCTGGTGGTCCCGGTGGTGCTTATTCCGGATCTGGATTTGCTGGTGGTCCCGGTGGTGCTTACTCCGGATCTAGCAGCGGTGGTGCTTACAAGGGATCTGGCAACGCTGGCGGTGCTGGTGGAGCCTACAGCGGTGGTGATGATGCTGGCCGCTACAGGCCTGATGGCAGCGGTGCTTTCAAGTGAGTACATAACATGTTCATGATTATTTTAATTACAGACTTTACTACAAACCAGTAAGTTGTACCGTCTTTACTACAAACCAGCAAGTTGTACTGTTGTCTGATTAAGGCTTTAGACTTTCAAAATAGTCGGCTCAAGTGGAAAACATGAATAGTTATCTGGATTAATTCTTAATTGTCACCGAAAAAGCTTTTCGTACCTATTTCTTCACTGCGTAACAGAAGCCCCATTATCCATAAAAGTAATCAAGAAAATTGTCCCATTTATCATACACGTTATCTGTATATTTTAATTAGTATCCGTGATCTGTTTAGTTATCAAATGATTGGATAGGTCGATCATAAATTAACGGGTGTTAATTAGATTTGTTTAAATATTTAACAGTTAATGACGACACTTGATTATTTTTACGATGTTGGCCTTGCTTAAATAAATTTATATTCTATAGCGGTGACCGTGGAGACCGCGGCTCTGCGGGAGGCTTCTACACCGGTGACAAGTCAAGCGGTTCAGGAAGCAAATTCAGCGGATCCGGCAGCGGATCCGGTAGTGGATTGGCCAGCGGAGTGGGTAGCGGTCTAGCCAGCGGTTCTGGCAAATACGGTTCCGGCGGTCTATCAAGCGGCCTTGCCTTCGGCGGAACTGGCTCCAGCTACGGCGCCGGCTCGGGCGCATACGGCAAAGGATCAGGCTCTGCAGCTGGTTCAGGTTACGACTACAAATACGGTATCATCCGCCAGGAGACTGAAGTCCTTCCCGATGGTTACCACTACCTCTATGAAACCGAGAACAAAATCCTCGCTGAGGAAGCCGGTAAACTGGAGCAGATCGACAACGAAAGTGACGGAATTAGGGCTAAGGGATTCTACGAATATGTCGGCCCTGACGGTGTCACCTACAGGGTGGACTACACCGCTGATGAGAACGGTTTCGTCCCCGTGGGCGCTCATATTCCCAAGTAATCTAGTCCAATGGTTCCTCATACATTTTTGGAGTTAATTTTACATATGTACCTAAGCAATATACTACGCTGTACCTGTCCTAAATAAGTTTAATAAAGATGCTACTTTTTATTGGGTTTGTTTTATTTATTTGAGAAGTTTGTGATTGAAACTTTACACAATCAAGTTGCATGATGTGTCTGTCTATACGGACTTTCAAATTGAAATTTGACAAACTTTTAATTCAGGGTAATTTATGCATCATTACAAGTTTATGATTTTATTATCACTTCAATAAAATCATCATTACATTTTCGCAAATATTTTGGGGCCGGTTTTCAGGAGAACCGGATACGGCTTAATATGTCAGTAGGTATTCCTAAGCGACTAGCTGTAAATTATAGATTGAATGGTTGAGAGGTTTAGTTAGTAGGTACGATCCATAAAACTGGTAAATATAACACTTTTGTATTGGATTAAACCACGATTAAACATCATAAACACGTAACACAGCAAATGTGGTAATAGGTAGCTCACTGTCCGGTAACCAAGCCCGTGTCGACGGTGCGTTATGTTGCACGCGCATCTCAAAGACATGTCAGCACCAAATGACGAGATCCGCAAGCAAGGGCTGATACCTGCGGGTTGTTCGAAAGATATACCGTGGCCCCTGATATACAGGCAACTGAAGGAACACGGGTGGATTTTAGTCAGTAAAAATCTGACAGGTCCTCCTGCTCCATCCAGAGCGGGATAAGTTATTTGATGATTTCACGCCCACAAAAGAAAAAAAAAACACAGCACATGTTATTTATTCTTGTAAGTTGGGTCACAGTATCATTATAATACATGTAAGGTAATCTGCAATCTGCATCTGGAGGATTTATACTAAACCTTCAAAAACTGCTGACCTGACCTCGAATATTTTATTCAGTCGCAGCTTAGTGAGTCAACTGCAGGCTAAAAAAAGGAAAATAATTAGTTGTTTCTTTAAGTAGCAACAGTTTTAAATTCATAGCGTCGTTTTCAAAAACAACACGCTGCTTTAAATGTCATACAAATGAAGTTTCACTCTTGGGTGTGACATCCGCTTCTAATCCACAACTATAAAGTATCTAATCACATATCAAAAACAAATTTCTTTTGTTTTTACGGGTGTTTTATACTGTTTTTTTTTTATTACGTCGACAAATGTGCGTTCGGGGCTAGTGAATAATATACCATTCGCACTTCCATTTACGTATGGACCACAGCAGTTTCCCTCTGCAAGGGTTTCAGAACCCTTGGAGAGGTAAAGGGGTTAACTCTAGGTACGCCAAAACCCAAGTGGCATGTGTTGTACAAACAAAGCTTTTTAGACTTGTAAATTTACCTGAAGCTGGAAGATTTACCTAGGTTTGTACCTTCTAAAAAAAACTTGTCGACTTTTGTTTGTACTTCATTGAGGATGCTGTGTGATTGTTTTGTCTTTGTAGACCAGCAGGTCGAGCTATGTCTGCTAGATTTTAGGGTTTCTCGTATCAATCAACCTGCTTGATGTGAGAGATCGAAAGTATACTGGATAGGTACCCACTGCGTTGTTTACATTATGCGTCCATATTATACCCCACAAGGTGGACCGATGACTTTGTGCAGGCCGCAGGAATCCACTGGATACAAAGCACAGAACCGGTCGAAGTGGCAGTGTTTGGGGGAGACCTATGTCCAGCAGTAGACGTCTTTTGGCTGAAATGATGATGATGATTGTGTACCCTCTTTCGAATAGATTAATTTTTTTCATTTGAGATCGCAGATCAAATATTTTTTCATCCCTACTCGCTATTAGCATGTCCGAAAAAACTAATTGAAAAAAATTTATCAGGCGTTTGAAATACATATTAGGTATACCTGTAATCGCCTGCCATCTTTGAGGCTTTTCCCACTACTTACTTTTCGTTTAAGCTTTATGAACGCCTAAACACTTTTAATCAGGTTGGAATTGGGCAACTCTGAGAGCCTCATGCTCAATTCCTATAACCAAAAACGAATCGTTTTAATTGTAAATAGGTAAATAAATAAAAAACCCATTATATTCCATATTTCTAAGTTACATTTCAAATGTTATTAAATTAAATTAGTTTTTTTTTTTGAAAAATGGACCCCTTTTTGGGTAAAGGCCTCCTCCAGCTTTCTCCAACAATCCCTGTCCTTGCCAGTATTTGTCCAGTCATTTCCTGATACCTGGATAATATCATCAGCCCACCGTCTTACAGGTCTACAATATATCGTTTTAATTACCAATGGTAGAATTTTTATTGTTAAACTGCGCATACTCGTTAGTTAATTTTACCTATGCCTAATATATGTAAAGCTATGAGATCTTTGCTTCATTAATGGTAAAGATACAAGAGTCTTAATTTTATGAAATAACTGTTCGTAAATTATAGTAATCGGCCATTAGTCATCGATGATTTCTCGGTCATGATCATTTTGCATAATTTTTAAAGTATATCGTTAATATACTTCTTCATAAATGGCTTTTTACTTCTTAGAATACTTTTTTTTTTTTTTTTTTTTTTTGGAATTGGCATCTCGCAGTTGACCTTGAGAGGCCGTGACTGCTCAACCGGACTTTCCTGTGAAGGTTTTTAGGAATCTAAAAGCCTCCAGCCAGGGCGTAAACCTACTTAAACCTAAAACGACTGCGCACTGAGGGCACCCCCTGTGGGGTACGAACCTCGGCTCAGGGAGTCGCTGGCGGGGGGGGGCAGCTAGTACTATCAGGGACAGGCTGGATCAAGGTATTATTTTCATGATTATTAGACGGGGAATTTAAAGCTACTGGCTCAGCTGCGGCGCGGGCTGGCGCATCAACGAGCAAGGGACGGTCGGGGGTCTGATCGCTACTCGGGAGTCTTCGCGGGGCGCGAGGACCTCGGCGGCGAGGTCGGTAGGACGGTCGTCGTTTGTGTTTGTGTACTGTACTGGTGGCCCTATTCTTTTCTTGGAGAACAGTGATGGGGTCGTCTGGGTCTGAGAGGACATGTTTCGGCCTGCGAATACTACTGATTCTACTGGGGACATAACTAGCGGCCTTCACAATCAAGGGATTGCGATGTATCTCGGCTTTATCGAAGAAACGCTTCGAGTTGCGTTTCATAAATTGAGCAATAGTGGGCATTTTCAGATCGAGATGGAGGATCTCGTTCCGAACGTACCATGGGGAGCCTGTGGCTTGGCGGAGGAAACGGTTTTGGAGGGTCTGTATCCTATGGATGTGTCGGGGGTGCGTGTGTGCAAAGACTGCACATGCATACGTCATGATGGGCCTTATGCACGCCGTGTAAATACGCAATTTGCACTTGAGTGACAATTTGCTACGTGCGTTCAGAACAGAATGCAACCTTCCGAGAGCGAAGGCGGCGCGTGAGCGCGCCTTCCTGATATGCTCAGAGAAGGAGAGGTGCTGATCTAGAATTACTCCAAGGTATTTGGCTTGCTTTTCCCAAGGGATCGGCTTGCCGAATATGGAGATGGCCGGGAGGGGGTCTTGGCGGCGCTGCGGTCTCTTAAAGAGAACCGCCTGGCTCTTGTCCGGATTTATTAGAATACTTTGAAGCTTGATCACAATATATTTTAGGTCCTTTTGAATACGAGCACAGGAAAAGTGCACGTGTCTCATGCATGGCAGGAGAATTCCATTTTTTCTAAAAGCCTACTATATGAAAGGACTGGTATGTGACGACACATTCTGGGCATGAATCCCCTAACAAACGAAAATTAAAATTTACCGGACACGTTCTTGTCTTACGCACTGTACGAAGTAGGTGATGTGAAATGACCTAAGGTTGAAGCTCCATGGTAGCACTATAAGTTAATTTCATTCAATTGAATGACTATTTCATGTAAGTCATTCAATGAAATGTGGATTTGCTATTTCCTACAACCCATACCTACCCATTAGGGAGATAAAGTTAGGTGCTATTTATGCTACAGCGCAGTGAACTGAGAGCTTAAGAAAATCGACTTTTCGGAGTGTTCTCTTATCCTATAACAGTGAAAGTACGAGTATGTATACTTAGATGTTTGGATATTTCAATCACGGAACAGCGGCTGAACAGACTTGGATGAAATTTGGCAAACAGATAGATTGAAACCAGCATCCTAATTGCGTAACCCACGATCAATCATAATCTGGATCATTTTGAAGTAGCTTGCTAAACCATTGCTTCATATGTTCGAAAAATGGGTCTGCTCAACAACGTGGAGCAGTGAATATTGTTGCACTGTCAAAACGAAACAGATTATGATTGATCTTGGGTTACGCAATTAGGGTGCTGGATTAACATATAGGATAACTTTTGTTCCCGTAATACGTTCCCGTAGGATTATTTTCGACTTACAAGCGGGCGAAGCCACTGGCAAAAGCTGGTAATAAATAAATGCAGCAAGGTTTCAGTGAAACATTTTGATATGTTCTACCTTCACTTAAGGGGGATGAACGTAGGTAGCCCGCCAAATGACTCAGTTTTTTTTTTTCAAGTGTCAGTTGTATCATCATCTGCCTAGCCTTTTCCCAATTATGTTCGGGTCGGCTTCCAGTCTAACCGGATGCAGCTGAATACCAGTATTTTACATGGAGCAACTGCCTATCTGACCCCCACAACCCAGTTACTGGGTAATACGATACCCCTTGGTAAGACTGGTTGTCAGACTTTCGGGCTTCAAACGACCCGTAACGACTGTCAAAGGTCTAAAAATGACAGCCGGGACCAACGACGTAATGTGCTTTCCGAGGCACGGAAGGGTCTTGGTATGTAAAGATACAACCACGGTCACCCATCCACGGACTAAACCGCGTCAAGCGTAGCTTAACCTGATCGATCGACCCTTGTGTCTGTTATTAATTAGCCACAAGCCCTTACAAATGTCAGTTGTATGTTAATTAAAATATAATTCGATATAATACCGATGACCTTGTGAATGCCGCAGGAATCCGCTGGGTGCAAGAAGCGCAGAACCGGTCGGAGTGAAGGAGCTTGGGAGAGGCCTATGTCTAGCAGTGGACGTTTTTTGGCTGAAATGATGATGATGATGATGATGATGAATAAGAAACAACTTCTGATGTTAAAATTGGTCTCAAATCTCATGGGTTTTTGAAATAGTGATTTAATAGGGGTAATTAAATGAACAAGTGAGTTGCATTGATGATCTTTATGACTATAAAAAAATGTTGATGACGCGAATCATATTTTAATCAAGATAGGTACAACCTGACACTGACCCGCAAATTGCAAAAAAAACCGCAAGAATATTTTAATATGGCGGTTATCCTGACGCTTTCGTTTAGTCCACTTTTGGCCCCTCGTCCGCTAAAAAAGATTTCTTTATTTGATTCTTCTCAACCCCTAAACATCCCCCCCGAGTGGGTTCCCGCATTGTCGTTGCGGGGGGGCTCAGTAACCGTGGATACCGGCCACGGTGAAGCCAAGAGGAACCCAAAGGTGGGGCCGCTCGTCAGGGCTTTTGCCTCGAAGCCGACGACGTAGCGGCCAAAAAGTAGGTTGCGGTGAGGTGCACCGCAACTGAGGTGGGCCGCGATGTCGAATGGGAGGCATCGCGGCTGAGGGTTACGGGCTGCGGTAGAGGAGGAGTACCGGTGCTTCTGAGCAGCGCTCTTCCCTTCCGTGGCCTGGACGGGGCCGCCACCGTTTGATGGCGGACGCGGTGGGGCCGCAGGGGAAGAGGAGTGTCGGTATAGCGTCAGCCGCTCTCCCTATCCCCTGCGGCCGAAAAGTGGTAGACGTCCTCGACAGCCGGTGGAACTTCGCGGAGCATTTCCGCCGTTTGGCTCCCAGACTGGAGCGGGCCGGGGCTGCGTTGAAGGTGCTCTTGCCCAATCTAGGGGGGCCAAACGCCTCCTGCCGGAGGCTCTACGCGGGGATCGTGCGGTCCATGGCCCTATACGGGGCGCCGGTGTGGGCGCCTACATTGAGGCGCCAACCAGCTCGCAAGCTGAGGGCGTCCCATAGGGTCATGGCGATCAGGATGATCCGAGGATATCGCACGATCTCCGGCGAGGCGGCGGGCCTCCTTGCCGGATTACCGCCATGGGATCTGGAGGCAAAGGTCCTCGCGCAAATATGGGAGTGGCGCGAGGAGGCCAAACGCCGGGGTGTAACTCCGCTGCCGCAGGAAATCGCGGCACAGCGGATAGAGCTCCGGCGGGATCTCATGGTGACATGGAGAGAGCGATTGTCGCAACCCAGTGCTGGGCACGCCACGATTGCGGCGGTAAGTCCCCTCTTTGAGGAGTGGTTTAAGAGGCGGCATGGCGTCCTCAACTTCCGCCTGACGCAGGTCCTCACCGGACACGGTTGTTTCGGGAGGTTCCTGTTTCGGATAGGGCGGGAGGAAACGCCCGGGTGTTTCCACTGCGAAGATCGCCCTGAGGACACGGTGGAGCACACGGTGGCGGTCTGCCCTGCTTGGGCGGAGCACCGCCGTGTCCTCGTGGAGGCGATCGGCGGCGGCGATCTCTCGCGTCCGGCCCTGGTACAGGCCATGGTACGGAGCGAGAGGGCATGGGGAGCCGTCACCTCCTTCAGCGAAGCAGTGATGCTCGCGAAGAGGGAGGCGGCGCACGTGAGGGAGAGGCAGCATATGCGCCTTCGCGACCCTAGCCGCCGCAGGATACGGAGACGCCCTGGGCGTCGGGAATCCCAGGCCGATTTCCGGCCACCGTAGGCATGGGCTTGCGGACGGCGAGTAATGGGTAGCTCGCTGTCCGGTAAGGACCAAGCCCAAGTCGACGGCGCGTTGTGTTCCACGCGCGCCTCAAAGAGATGTCAGCACAAAAAGTGATGGGGCCCGCAAGGGCCGATGCCTGCCAGAGGTGCGGGTTTGTTCGAAAGAGACACCACAGCCCCTGGCTTAAGGGCTATTGAAGGAACACGGGTGGGTTTTAGTCAGTAAAAGTCTGACACGCCCTCCTGCTCTACTCAGCAGGAGAAGTCATTTGATGATTTCCCACCCAAAAAAAAAGTGTGTGGTCAGTAGCCTGTGTGCCAGGGGCGGCGGTATCTCTGTCGAATAACCTCCACCCCTCGCAGGAGGGGGTGAGACTTAATTTTCATACATACCTCGTCCACTTTCGACCCCTAGTTCGGTAAGTACCAAAAAATATATTTTGGGACAGTAAAGTACATATTACATTGGGGGTCGAGAGGAAACTAAACACTTGGCTAGAAAATAAAACCCACTCTTAACCTCCAAGGGCCGAGAATAAACCATAGTCAGGGGTCCAGTCTGTTGACACATTGTTTATTGGAGGTTGAGGGGCCGAGAGTGGACTAAACGGACGCTTTTACCTTAAGGTAAAAGCGCCATTTTAGTCCATGAAATTCAAATGATCCCAATCAACTTTAAACCCATTGAATGACCATATCATGAAAAAGTCATTCAATGGTATTAAAAGATTTTGGTGGATTTTTAAGATGGTTTTAATGATTATACCTACAGGATAAATTTTAAATCAGTGGGCAAACTGTAACCATGAATTTTATTCAGCATATCATTCTAGACGTCTAGCGTAGATTTTTTGCCAGTTATACAAAAAGAAAATCAGCTGTTCCATAAATTTTGACCGCGTAGGTATTACACTTTTCTATGAAACAACTGATTTTTTTTGTATAACCGACAACAAATTTCTACGCTAGTAGGGGGTCTAGAATGTTATGCTGAATTCATGGTTACAGTTTGCGCACTGGTTAAAAATTTACCCTGTGTTATAATTCTGTAAAGACATTTGTTACGCTCTAACCTGCCACAGACCTGCACATTGCAAAAAAAGCGTCAGTAAATTTAAATTTCGCGGTTTATCTTAGTGCGACCAATGTAGAAGTGAATGGCATGTAGGTGGAATGGTGATGATTAGATGACTCAGAACGACCAACTGTGTTTTGTTTAATAATAACATGCTCACTTTTATGAATTGGAGAAACAAATATATAATTAATGCACAGTTAATTATAGAACGCTATAGTATAATTGCCACTTTGCCGGTACATAAATTAATATTTTTTGTCAGTGAACCGTTTAGTTGATCGGTCATTGACGTATGATCCAATAATACTTCCTCTTTATACACTCATTCTTTTACTAGTACTTATGAATAGTTTCTTAATTTTATAATGAAAGGTTATCGACCTAAAATAAACGGGTTTCTGCACTTTTTATGTACGTGAATATATACTTTGCATATGTAAGGTGAGCTTTGAGGGATATAAGACATCATGTTATTACTAGCCAGTAACTTTTTATGGGGCTAGGTGAGTAGGCAAAACTACTTTATGGTAATATTAGTGTCTAAGAATTATAATTTTACGTTAATCCCCCTATAAAACTATAGTACTGCAATATTAGGTACTATTAGTAGCATTATATGGGAATTAATAGAACCCTGAAAGTCGTTTTGCTAACAAAACATTATGCGAATAGTTTTGCTTTAAAAAATAGATTAAACTATGTATTTATAAACGTATTTTAGTGTGTGTACATAAATTATAAAATAAATAAATAAAAGTGGACTCATAGGTATGGGTATTTTTATCAACAGTAAATTCAATGAATTAATCACGGTTGGTAGGTTTTTAGTAGAATCAATACCATCAGAGTATGGAATACCTGAGATCTGCTGGGAAATGTGATTCACTTATTCGAGGAAAATATATGAAATCGTCAGTAGAATTTACATCCTGTTTAGTTTCAAGGTATTACCTAAACCTTTATTTACTTTATTTTAAAGAACGGAATGACAGAGTGTTGATAACATATTTTAGCACTTATAAATACCAAAGTCTTTAAGAGGTATGTGCAGTCTTATAAGTGTCTTTAAAACTAAGTCAACGTGGACATTGTTCTGTTAATTTTATATTGGTAAGCAACTTTTCTCAGTCTGTTTTCGAAAGATTTATGCAATATACCTACATAGCCTGTTTATCATATACCTACAAAACAATTTAAAAAACCAGTAGCACTATTCGGTGTGTATAAAGAATTTTACTTGTTTTTTTTTTCGTGCAAGGTCGTTCGTAGTAAGAAGGTAGGTCATATTTTATTTTGAATTTTCTTATTTGGGGCTAACCATAAAAGTACTCATAATTAATTTACTTAGTTCATACTAAAAAGAGAAAGAAGTTATTATAGTTTGAAAAGAAGTAAATTAAATAGGAAGTCTGTATTATTAACTGATATTAGTTTTGCATCATCAGAAATATTATTATGATGAGGGATCACGATACTAGTCCGCATTTTTTATCGACTGCAAAAAGAAGGAGGTTCTTAATTCGTCAGTTTGTTTTGTTTTTGTATTTATTATGTATCTCACAGGGTAAATTTTTAACCTTTGCGCAATTTATAACCATGAATTCAGCATATCATTCTAAACCCCCTTTTAGCGTACAAATTTTCCGTCGGTTATACTCGTACAAAAAAACAGCCATTCCATACATTTTGACGGCGTAGGTATTGCAATTTTCTATGAAACACCTGTTTTTTTTTTTGTATAACCGACGAATTTGTGCGCTTGAGGGTCTAGAATGATATTATGCTGAATTCATGGTTAAAATTTGCGCAAAGGTAAAAAAAAATTACCCTGTATATTTCTCTGGCAAGTGTGGATTTTAGAAAATTGTTTTTTAATGGATAAGGGTCCCATAAAAATAATGATTAACTCATCTTCGGTAGTTTTTGCGTTAGCTTTGATAGTATGTTTATAATTCACTTTATGTATCGTGATGATGTTCTAATTCTTCTTGTCACTTTTGTTTACCTAGCAAGTACCTAGTGGTATACTAATTGGTTTGGGGTAGGTATGTCCTATAACTAAAAACTGAAAACAAAAACGTTACATTTCAGTTGCTAGATCTTAAAAAAAAAAAACAACCGACTTCCATAAAAACACTACAAACTGAAAAATTACTTTAATTTCGGAAATCCGCGTCTTTGAATCTGTATTAAAGTTTTTTGCCACCGACTTCCGAAATTAAAGTTATTTTTAGCTTGTAGTGTTTTTTTGGAAAAAGTTTTTTATTTTTACGATCAGCCAATTGAATCGTAACGTTTTACTTGAATCGAATATACACATGTCCGAGTGCTCATCATAGTTAGAAAATTTAGAAAAAAAAAACACACGTTATGCTCCATTTACTTAATTTCATCTCAATATATATTCACATTTCGAGTTACATAAAACCCATATCGGAATTCGGATCTTCCAAGTTGTGTCGAGGATAACTGCTCCCAAAATCAGGCCCTTGACCCGACCACCTAAGAATGGGAGGTTTCACCACTTTGTACCCTTACTAAGCTTTGGAGAATCCCATCGGTATTGCAATCGTGACGAAAATGCGAGAACTGGTTTTATCAACAATATAATAAAATCTGGCAAGAGCGAGTCGGTATTTCTAGTTGATGGTTCTTTACATTAAGTGTTTTTATTTATGTCCTGTGTGTCCGTCCCGTGTGTGTTGCCGGGCGTAAAAGAATAGCACCATCCCATTTCTTCCAGTGGGTGTCGTAGAAGGCGACTAAGGGACTTACTAGAGAATGGGCAGCAGCGTTCTCTATGCATTTTACCACCATACAGTGATCGCCAACCCGCCTGCCAAGCATGGCGATTATGGCAAAACCCCACAAAAATGACAAGCCTGGGGGAGGCCTATGTCCAGCAGTGGACGTCTTTCGGCTGAAATGATGATGATTTATGTCCTAAATACTATTTGTGTACTTTCTTAATATGGGTTACTATGATATAGTTATTTATGATACTAGTGCGGTAAGTTGGTTTTTACAAACGAGTAGACAAATGTAAGCCCGAGACGAAGTCGAGGGCTTACCATAGTCACGAGTTTGTAAAAACCAATTTCTGCACGTGTGTCATACAATGTTTTTCAACACATTTGCGAGAAAACAGTACAATATGTAATTAAACAAACTTATACATCATTAAATAGCGCTCTCCAATTTTGGCGGCAAGAGACCGTTTCCTGCAATTTGCGCCTCATTCAAAATATCAGGTGGAGTAGATTCCATATTAATATCAGTTTCCTCGCTTGAACTCATAATAAAAGTTTGTTTATAAATATCAGTCGGAAACTCGCAACAATCTTTGACGTTTCTAATATGAAAATGGCGCGAATTTACAAATGGCGCCACCGAAAATTAGAACTACATCTTTCATCTCATTTACTCTTTATTATTAAAGTGAGACAAACGTATTGAGCAAAATCGCTTCCAACGAGGTTCGATCAGTCAGCTTATTTATTCTCGTAATGTGAAACTCCTTGGACGAAATTCTTTCTTGAAATAAAAAAAAAACCGTAAAGAATACGCACGGTGCCATACAACGAGGTATGCGGTAAAATAGGTACTTAGGTGAGAGTACCTATTTTACCGCACGTTCCGTTGTATTAGTGCGTAATTTTTAACTTTCGAACCATGTATACAGGCTTCGTAAATGCAGTTTTTGAGCAAATGTGTTGAAAAATATATATTGGTTAAATGTCTAATACATAATTAATTATTGGTACTTGCATACATTTACTTAATTATTTACGTAGGTATAAAACTTACCTCATATTTTGAGTAGAAACCACAGTTATTTCACAAAAATATAAGACCTTCAAAATGCAATCTTGGTTGAGGTCAAGATTGCATTTTTTTAATGTTATTCAATTGTCAAATGAAATAACTTGTTGAATTATACTATCTAATAGAGTCTAATCTTTAAGGCAGTGTTTACAAAACAATAAATATATTTATACTGTGACGAATTATAATATAAATAGTTATTCAAAGCTCTACATTTTGAATCCAAATAGTATTTACGTAAGCGGTATCACAGGAAATAAAATACATCTATGCCAAAATATCACGACCTTTAATCAATAAATGAGCTTATCTATTGCGGTTTTCCATAACTGACTGGAGACACTTATTTACACTAGGAAAACCACAAGCTAGCAGGTAAGCGAAATCTTAGGATTTTAGAATCTGATAGAGGGATTTCATTACGTATATTAGCAGTAACATCATTCCTTACAGCTCTATATGATACGTGGCATATTCCAATCTCGGACTGACGGTCTCGTTTTCACCATTGAGGGTTTCGAGCAATCTAAGATTTTTTATAGACCATTGGAGATTACTCGTATTAATATAACCTATTAGTGATGAACAGTAGCGGTGACAAGCGGTAAAAATCATTAACATGCTACTGCACTTATGATTCTGTACTGAACCACAGCTAGCTTTAGTGAAAAATTACCTACGCAATACCACAAAAATACAGACAGGTTAGATATGAGATCAGATACATATATGTAACGTTTTAACTGTAGATAAAAGGTTTTTTAGTGGCTTCTTTGAACCCTAAAGTATTCTATTGGTACCTATTAATTATTATTCATGAATATAGAAAAATCATAATATTAGTCTATTAAGTTCATTGTTATTTTTCCCCAATTGAAAACTATACCTACTTGTAACGTGATACAACAGCGATTATCTAATATGGATAGAAATCACCAGGGCTATGTATGTGCATGTGCATTTTCGAAATGCAATCTTTTATAATCTAGGAATAAAACAAGAAGTTATGTAAACAGTCGTTTTATAAATAAAAGTGCAAATGACACAATCAAGTTGTTATTGACTGCATATTTGTCTTTGTGGAATGATGCGACTCATTTCACAACACGTAGGTATCCCAACACCTACATAAAGTCGAACGGACTAGATTTGTATGTCAACTAAGTCACCTAAGTCAAGAACCTAGATGTAAATGGAATGAGGTCTTGCGAACGCAGTGGGCACTATATTGTTGCATTTTAATCATTTTTGTTTTATGCAAATCGATGTGTGAAGTGGATCTTCAAACATTCCATAAGAGAATTACGACTCTCTTGCAAGTCGGTCGTCTCGAAACTGCACGGGTATTGCTCAGTTAGTGACTAAATATATTTAAAATAAAAATGCAAAGTTGAAGTGCTAAGTGAATGATTAATATCGCTCATCTCAGTCGCATCGGAACTATTTGTAATTTATAAGCTATGCTAATGTTTTTTATCTGACCTCGTCACACCTTGATTTAAGGATTCTGTTCCACTTTTGGTACGTTTTAAATAAAATTTATTATGCATTTAAATGTTAATTAAATGTCAATGATGAAGGAGATCATTTTCTGACAATATAAATGTATTTCCTCCGAGGTGCTAACCTATGACACATTATTTGATCTAGTTTCAGATCAATAACATAATTTGTGGAGATAGCAGGCCGACTGGACGGCGATCTGATAGCTGTTGCGAGTGAATTCTTTAATGAAAATGGCGAATGCCCTGAAATTTGTAAGTACCAGTTTATTAAATTAATATGCGCAATTACTTTTTCTTTTAGAACATGTGTATATTTAAATATTAATTAAAATTAGAACTACATACTTTTGATTGAAAGTTTACTCATCGTTTAGGAACGAGGTGACAATACAAGCTTGGAATGCTGTTAAATGAAAAATACAAATCGTTTATGAATTTTATGGTCAAGGGCCTCTTTATCGGGTCTTGAACCTCACTTAATATTTTAAAGGTTTTTTTTGTGAAACCTTAAATGTTGTAATGTACTATTATACATATTGTTGTTAAATACTCGACATGCAAAGATCATTTAGGGTTCGATCTTATAAATAATTGATAAAGATCTTTATCAATTATTATAATTGATAAAGATTACACACTTGCAGGCCTTCATAATGATTTGACATTAGAAAATAATTCGTATATAAAACAGTGAATTTGCATTAAGTATTTATGTAATCGGATCTTTATACATTATTTTCAGGTCTTTGTGATAACGTTGTGGGCAGTCATACACTGTTCACCTTATGACGATGGGAAGTACAATCCTAAGAAATATAGAGTATACGATGATGGAGGATACTACAGACCTTTAAATGAAGGGAAATATGTTCCGAGTGACGAAGGAAAGTACACGTACATATACCAGCAAGGTTTATATCCAGAAGATGACGGCGACTACAGATATGTTCATCAGGTTGGACCCAATGGAGGATTTGGAGGCAACGGTGGATTTGGAGGCAATGGAGGTTATGGTGGGAACGGAGGAAAAGGCGGTTACGGAGGAAAAGGAGGGTTTGGACCAAACGGACCTAACGGCCCACGTGGTCCTAAAGGCCCATTTGGGCCACCTGGCCCTCCCGGGCCTCCTGGCCCTGGTGGACCAACACCTAAACCAACCAAAATCGATTACATCGGCTCAAGGACTTATGCAAATAGGTATCCCTACATTCACAAAGTGATTAAGTCTTTAATAGACAGGTATGTCTCGGACGAGTCCATTAACTTTGGAAACGAATACGAAGGAAGCACAAACCACTACAGGAAGGTATATGCTGATAAGGAGATAGCTGTGAAGTGCAAATATTTGGAGCCAACGTTAAACCACTCGGAGTTTGTCACCCAGTAAGTAAAAAGATTTTCTTACGTTTGTTTACAAAAAAATGATAGGTTTTGTTAAAGTATTAACTCTGGAATGTTCCTAATCATTTTAAATTGCACTGATGTCAGTATCTTTAAGTTTTTGATACATTACTAGTAGCAGTATTCATTTAAGATGTGAGAAAGATGTTTTTATTATGATCTAAAAAATGCTTACACTTCTGAAATAGTTATACACTTCGTCTTATGGATTTTCCGATTAACAGGCGCGAACATCCTCCGTAAAACCTAATTTTACCAGCTGTAATCTTTTATAAATTCCTTGTACTAGATACCGTATCTGGGTATCGTATTACCCAGTAACCGGCTTGAGGAGGTAAGACAGACTGCCTATTCCACGTAAACTATAAATAGTGGAATTAAGCTGTATCCGGTTAGACCTGAAGCCGTCTTCAAAATAGTTGGGAGAAGGCTAAACAGGTTATTTGTATTTTTTGGAGGTTTGGAAGTCATCAATTGACTTCTCCCGCTCCAGGTGGAGCAGGAGGGCGTGTCAGACTTTTACTGACTAAAACCCACCCGTGTTCCCTCAGCTGCCTGTGTGCCAGGGGCGACGGTATCTCTTTCGAACAACCCGCACCCCTGGCAGGCATCGACCCTTGCGGACCCCACCAGTTGTTGCTGACGTCTCTGATGGCGCGCGTGGAACACAATGCGCCGTCCCGCCTACCACTTTTCGGCCGCAGGGGATAGGGAGAGCGGCTGACGCTATACCGACCCTCTTCTTCCCCTGCGGCCCCACCGCGTCCGCCATCAAACGGTGGCGGCCCGTCCAGGCCACGGAAGGGAAGAGTGCTGCTCAGAAGCACCAGCACTCCTCCTCTGCCGCAGCCCATAACCCTCAGCCGCGATGCCTTCCATTCGACATCGCGGCCCGCCTCAGTTGCGGCGCACCTCACCGCAACCTACTTTTTGGCCGCTACGTCATCGGCTTGAAGGCAAAAGCCCTGACGAGCGGCCCCACCTTTGGGTTCCTCTTCGCTTCACCTTGGCTGGGAGATCACAGCTACTGAGCCCCCCGCAATTACAATGCGGGAACCCACTCGGGGGGGGGGGGGGGAAGGCTAAACAGGTTGATTTTTTACTAGAAGCCTTTACGGTGTTTGTAGGTTAGGTAACTATCTAAACGTCATTAGGTTCAATAAAATCCACTTACCAAAACGGCTCTATTTAGTCAGAATTAAAAAATAAACATACAATTAACACTTTGACGTTAGTTTCTTTGTTTAGTCTTAAGTATCTGTATGTATTTAATTTAACTTAACCCATCACATACCTATAAGGAGTGCATTTGATCCTGCGCAAATATTGACATAACTAAGAACAATGCACCTTCATCGTCATACACAAAAATTTGGGTTTTATTTGTGTATTAGTGGGCAGTCAAGTTATTTTGAAGTTTTAACTTACAGTCTTACATGGTTCGTGTTTCTATAGAAATGTAATGCTCAAGCGCCGATTTCGGAGGTTTTACAGAAAAATATATCAATTTGACAACAATATGAAAGCAAATCATTATAAAGTACCTTAACTCTAAGCAGATATTGTCAACAAAATTTTAACTTTTCTCATTGAATCTCCCTTAACTAATGCATATTTTCTAGTAACACTTTAATCATTTGGTAAATTCCTTTTATTAGAAGATTTTACATGGGTATCGTATTACCCAGTAACTGAGTTGTGGAAACTAGATAGGCAGCCAACCATGTACAACAAATTGGTGGGGTCTGCCAGGGCCGATGCCTGCCAGGGGTGCGGGTTGTTCGAAAGAGATACCGTGGCCTCTGGCACACAGGCAACTGAGGGAACACGGGTGGGTTTTAGTCAGTAAAAGTCTGACACGCCCTGCTGCCCCACCCGGAGCGGGAAAAGTTATTTGAAGATTTCTCACCTTCAAAAAAAAAAACATCGGAAACATTGGTATTCAGCTGCGTCCGGTTAGACTGGAAACCGATTCACTGTGATACTTTTCTTAATGAGTTATCCTTTTGCTTTTTCAGGTATCCTCCAACGCTGCAGATCCCTCAAGGCGAAAAATTCGGCTCCTACTATAGTTTTAGAGGAACTAAGATTCTAAATACTGTGGAAAACGCCCTAACGAATAAGGTTAAATTAGAATATGAAGTATTTGTTCGAGTGGTTGATACGACTTCGGAGTGAATAACTACATTCTCTCTCACTCTCCCTATTTAATGTATTACAACCGTGATATTTATGATATTTTATGATTTGGCAATGCTGTAATTTAATATACCATAAGCTGTAAAAAAATAAATCTTTTATTGTTTTATTACTCCTTGAAGTTGCGTGCTTAGATTCTATGCAATGATAATTAATTTTATTCATGTTATTTTGCTGATGTTATTGTACCATAGATGTCATATACGTTGTCCCACAAAGGCTGCAATTGTCCATACCCATTTGACCGGGTTGATGACCGCACAGCCATCATATAATTTGTGAATGAGCTGGACCGCAACAACTATAGTTATTGCTATATGTCCATGCCCACCTTAATAGCCAATTGATTAACGCAAAAGCGGTCAAGAATAACATTAATTACAAAACTGAATAAAAGTTACAACCATCAAATAGATACACATTTAATGGATTTTAATTTAACAAAATGCAAGCATCAGAGAAGGTAAATTAAATTGGACTAATGAAGGAATATTTGGTCTACTTTCAAGATCATATTTGCGTAAAAGCAGTTAAAATAAGTGACCATTACCGAAGCATTTAATACTATAAAACATAAGAACTGTCAAAAAATTAATTAAATTGATTACATTTCAAAACAAACAAATAAATACTTAATTAGTTGCCTACATTTTTTTGTCACTATAAATAATGTAAGAATGTTACTTATTTTGATATTTGTTCCAAAAAAGGTAAAGTTTTGGGATTTTTTCTCGCAAGAATAGGTATAAGGACCAAGTGTTTTAATTTTTCACTTCTTATTTCGTTTTACTTAGTATAGTTATTGTACGAATTTAGGTTGTATGGCCGACTTTGTTAATGATTTACCACCCTTAAGTTCAATGTCAATTGTATGTCATAACATGGTAGGGTTTAATTATCTATGTGAAAGTTAAATAGTTTCTATAGATCTATAGTGAAAATTAAATTTTCTAGGAAATGTCAAAAGCTGTAAAGCATTAATAGGACGACTATACATAATCATATCTCTAATTAAGGAATCTCTAAACAAATTTATAATGTAATTGTTATAAAATGTATCATATGTGTTAATCAATTATTAATAAAAAACAATAAAACACTAACTTAACTAATCCTAATCACAAATTAACAAATAGCGTCAAAAAATTCATCCTCATCGCTGTCGACTGGTAATGTTCCCAAGAGACTGGCAGCATTACCACGTTGTATGGCAATGCTTAGCCGCTGGCCAAGGTACAAACCAGCCCTTGGGTCACGGGAAGTGTCAACCAGCCTTTTCGAGATTTCCTTAAAGAGGCCGTGAGCACTCGGACCCCACGGCCCGAGGGTTTCAATAAGGAATCTCTTTCATAAAATGCCTGAAATAATTCGCAATAATTCAGTGTTGGGAAAATGAACGAACCCTAGTTGTATGGACTTCCTTAATATGAAAGATCGGTGCTTGTGAAAATGCAACATGGGTCTTTCCAAAACTAGCCATGAAATTCCAAAGTGATGACGCATTTGAATTTGTTTTGCGTTTTTCTGGAAATACATACAACAAATATACCTAATAAAAAAAAAGAAAACCACATAAATATCGTTTTAGGTTAGGATAATGTTTTCTAAGAATAAAATCTTCACTTTATACAAAACAGGATACAGCCATCGACCTTCATTTAATAATGCAATAAACAGAAATAACACATTCCTTATAACTAGTTTAAACTAAAATGTTACAGATACATATGATTATAAGAAGCAATCTTAGATAATTCTGAATACAATATATGAGACCAATTTAACATAACCAGCAAAAAACACAAAAGATTGAGTATTAACTTGTTTCATACATATTTATGAGGCTTTCGGCTTGTTCTTTGGGCAGAGGTTTGTTTTCCTTCAGCATGTGTAGATACTCGTATGTAGCTTCTTCTATATCGAGAACTTCGATTGGTTTAAAATTAAGCTTTAGAAAAGAGTTTTCTAATTAAAACTTGTATTATGCTATTGTGTCGATTTTATGATGGGTATTAACCATTTTAACTTATTCATAAACTCACGAGCGATAAAAAAAAAACAATAACTTAAGATGTAATATTTCCGAAACCTAGCAAGAAAGCTTCTTGCAGTTAAAAGCTACATTCAAATGAATTTAATAACTCATAAAAAAATAACTACCAAATGGAAACAAAACAACATTAATTTAACGGGGTATTATCCGAAATTGCCTGTTTCAGATGCGTTTTAAAGAAGCAAAAAAACAGACCGTTTGGACAAAAAAAAAAAATGGGTTAAAACGAAATTGAAACTTATTTTTGAAATCAATCAGTATTTCGATATTGCCTCCGCGGGCTGGTCATACGTTCTACATGATTTGGCATGCATAGTACCAGATTCATCAGCATATGTATGTAATGTAGAATTTTCTGCAAATCTTCAATAACTGCACTTTTTAGGGCATGAAGTGTGACTGGAGGTTCTTTCAACACGTCTGCCAAGCTTGTCCCAGGCATGTTCGATAAAGTTTAGGCCAGGGATTCTCGCTGGTCAGCTGACATGAGCAGTGTGGAGAATTCACATGCGTAAATAATGCATTCTTGCCCATAGGTATTAACCAAAAACGGACCATTATAAATAAATTAATAAAATTCATTTAATTCAGATAACTTAATCCATAAAGTCCGACACAAAATTGCAATATAAAATTAAAATAAAATAAAATAAAAGTTATTCATTGAGAATCTCCCCCCAGTTATATTCCAATTTTAATACAACTGGGGTACCCAATTGATGCAGCCCACCGTACACAGTACACTCGAGGTCCTATAATGACTACAAAAAAAAAAAAAACCGGTCAAGTGCGAGTTGGACTTGCGCACCGAGGGTTCCGTACAAACCTGTGGGTATATAAGTAAAAGTTCAAAATTGTCAAAAATTTTTTTTTTTATGTGACGAAACTAAAAATTTTCGGTTTTCGTAATTTTTCCTATATCTGTACTATAAGACGTGACTTCGTACAAAATTTCAAGATTCTAAGTTCACGGGAAGTACCCTGTAGGTTTTGATTCCCGTGCGAGTTTCGAAAATTTGCGGAATTTTGCGGCCTAAATGGCTGTATCTTTTGATTGCGTTGACTTAGAAGGTTGATTTTTCTACAGCTTCCAGGGACAGTAGAACTAAGTATCATATAGAAATTTCAGTTTGATACCTCCACGCGTTCCTGAGAAAAACGGTCTTGACAGACGGACGGACGGACGGACGGACGGACGGACAACAAAGTGATATTATAAGGGTTCCGTTTTTTCCTTTAGCGGTACGGAACCCTAAAAAAAATATTCTTAAAGTTTTATCTGCAATATATTTCAGTTCACAAGACTATTTTTAACACGCTTTTATTAGCTTCACTTTTAACTAACTATGTTTGTAAGAAAATCTTGAAATCTTAATTTGACCCACTTCTCGGTCTCGATTCGATTTCTTTTAACACGCACTAAAAATTACAAAATAATTCGGACATTTAGTTTGATGACTCAAGAGTTTTCCCTTTGCCAAATCTTCATCAGATCGCAGGTAAACATAAACAATTTCAGTTCGTGATGAACGATAAATAAATACCTATGCGCAATGGTTATAAGTAGGTAATCATCTTTAGTAAATATTTACTCTGATTTATTATGAAAGACAGCGTCGAGCGTTTTGTCCAAAAAGAGTAAGGATTACACAAACGCTCCAAGCTGTCTTTTTTTTTTTTTAACTATTATTTTTATTACGTCATGAAATTAAGTTGTGTGGTTTAGAAGATATTTAGATTTATTTAGGCTTTTTCCATATTACTCGTCAATGTAGTAAATGATTGCATCTAAAAGATTCTTTGCTTGGTTCTAATGTCTTAATTAAGGATATTTTACGAATCTCTCATCTGAAATCTTTTGTAACGAGAGGAATAAAGACATCAGAAGGACAATCAGCAGCTTTATCGTTTCTGATCATAGTAATAGTCAGTTTCTTAATAAAATCATAATTGGTAGAGAAAATTATGGCAATGTTAGCCAACCGGTCCTTGCACCAATGTAATCAATTCGAACATATTTTGTTTAAGAGGGATACGACAACGAAACGTAAGAAAATTTTAAGATCACGGGATACCTCATTTGTCTATGGACCGCCGTTGCGCATCAAATATTTTTGTATGATAGCATAAATTGGATGTAAAAGAAGGCTGATGTCGTACTTTCAAAGGAAATAAAAATTATCCATTTATTTTGTAGGGTTTAAGTAGTTCTTTGATTTTCTGTTCAGTTTTGAGGTTAGTTTTGTAACAAACCTTTCACCAATAAAAGCAGTCCTTTACAACAATATGATTTGAATTCACTAACGACAGCAGAGAATAGTTCGAACAAACCAATGAGTGACCCCAAACAAATCATATTACATAGGTAAATCATGCTAAGTGTAGGTTTGCATCATCATTATTCAGCTGAACGACATCCACTGCTGGACATTGGCCTCCCCCAAACTCCGCCACTTCGACTGGTTCTGTGCTTCCCGCATCCAACGTATTCCAGCGGTCTTCACAACGTCATCGGTCCACCATGTGATAGGACTCCAGAACTTTCCGGCCCCACCGGCCATCTGGTCTGCGAGCAATGTGCCCTGCTACTGCCAGTTAAGTTTGGCAATTATTCGGGCTATGTCGGTTGCTTTGGTTCTCCTGCGGATCTCTTCATTCATGATTCGATCACGTAGCGAAACTCCAAGCACAGCCCTCTCCATTGTCCTTTGGGTGACTTTTAGCATAGGAAGTAGAAAATAAAAATGCTTGAATATAGGAATGGAATAGTTTTATTGGTCCATATTAAGTATCGTCATATTCATAAAATATGTCGTCTAAAAACGGAGCCGGCGGCTCAACAGACCTAAATCGAGCCCAACTAAGATACCACAAAATGGTATTAAAAGGATAGATAAGTGTTATTACAAGGATAGATACCTGTTGAGTAGGTATGCACGAGATTATGATATTTCCTTCAGGGCTATCAATTGACAGTTTGTGTGTCTTAGCTCTTAATATGGACGATCCACAGACAAAGCACACTTGTTGATGTCCTTAGCTTGTACAATTGTTGATCCACTTGATAAGTTAAGAGATGCTCTTTCTAGTACGGTAAAACATTTTTGGCAAATAACATCTTTCACTGACATCTAAAAATAAAAATAATAGATATATATTCTGATAAGATCAAATCTTAGATTAGTTTAATAGAAAATATACATTATTGCCACAGACAGGCAAAATTTAAACAAAATCGAATCAAACTAGGAAAAGTATAACTGGTGGCTTTTATCTCATCATGATGCATTTACATGAAAATAGTGCTAAAAGGCTTGGACAACCGTTTCTATGTATCAAAGAAAGGGAACAATTTACGCAGCGTGACCTTTTTAACAAAATAGTTGGTGATTTACTGCACAGAGGACACAGACCGTAGTCGCAAAAACGTTCTACACAATCCACACCACAGAAATAGTACAATGGTCTTCAAAAGAGTTTTTGGTCGTGCAGGAATCCGAAGACTCGACTGGACACGAACTCAACGCAATGATATAATAGCACAACAAACAATAACTATCAACATAAGCAAACATATCGCATAAGTTAAATAACAAAATTCGCTGCCGAGCGCCGACAATTTGTCAGTGACACTTTTGACAATCCAATTTTCACATTGCCTATGATAGTGTTACCGACAATTAATCTAAATCACCCTGACCTTTAGTGATTTGTCAAATAAATAAATATTTTTAATCACTAAAAGTTTTTTTTTTTAGTCCATTTAAAAAAAAAATAATGAGGAAAAATGTCATAGTTGAAACTATATTTAAAACGCTGAGATTTAAAAATAATTTCAGTTAAGACATTTCTTGTGTCTGCCCTTAGACCAGGGATGGCGAGCCTCTAAACCTCTCAGAGCCATTTTTCCGAAAAAAAAAGAAGAAAAATATAAACAATTGACGTGCCAACAAATAATCTTGACTTATTGACTACTAGAAAAAGGCTAAATACTTTCACAATAATAGGTACCTACCTTTATTAGCAAACAGAAATAGACTTGTACTATTATACAGTAATCAATATCATACCACATTATTTAAATGAAAGAACAAATTAGTGCAACTTCTGCTGTCTGGTAGTAGGTTCATTTATTGCTTTTAGCAGAATGCAAGCATAATTGGAATCATGCGACATTGGTGCGGTTTCTGAAAGTAACGACTCAGGCCTATGAAGATGAAATGATCACGCTCAGATTTCTATGTTTGTTACTGTGACTTGCCGTGCCAAAATTATTTTGTTGCGTGCCACCAAAGGCACACGTGCCAGTGGTTCGCCATCCCTGCCTTAGAGTATCCGTTAAGACCGCTTAGGAGGAGGTTCTTGAAATTGGCAACACCATTGCACTAAAATACGCCATTTAGAAATAAGTGCAATAAAATCAAATAAATCACTAATTAAATACAAAATATTAACTCCACACATGATTTAGATAATGGGAACTGAGAAAAGTTAAAAAAATCTTTTATAATTTACGAGTATATTTTTATGGCCATACTCTTATATATACTTTAAAGCGATATTGATTTTGGTCAATGTCCTTTACTTACGTTTTCGCAATTGACATTTCAGTGTCAGATTTTAACTATTTGTGCTAAGTGAAATATTTTTTTATTACAAAATTCAACTTACATAAAGTATCTTCATCGAGCTTCTTATTAGGTAAATCTATGTGACCACACGATTGAAATTTATGGGAGTTGGTTGAATACAGATTGGGTGCCCAAAAATCGGGTTTATTTTCACTTTTTCAGGTCAAAACAAAGAAAAAGGTATGCGACTATCGTAGTTCGTGGTGTTCTACTAAAAACTTTACTGTTTAAGCGACTGCCTATTTGACCTCCACAACCGAGTAACTGGGTAATACGGTACACAAGGTTGGTAAAAAAATTGTCAGACATACTGTCTGTCAAAGATCCACGATTGACACCCGGTACCGTGCTTTCCGAGGCGCGGGAAGTGTAGCCTAACCTGATCGATCCACTCGCGCTGCTGTTATTACATAGCCACAATTTTAAGTTAGAATATTAAATAATACACATATCAGGTACCTACCTGCACACGTGAGGACCTAATGGGTGCATCAGCGAACGGTATTCGCGATGCTGAATTTTGGGCTAAACAAATTTAAAAAACTTTACACATTATGTACCTACAAGTACATTCTTTAGTTTTATCTTTGCCATCGGCACGCTAAGAAGAAGATCAGGTAATTGAAGCTCACAAGGGTGGGATGTAATTACGGTAGGCTGGTATATAAAAAAAATGGTTAGTGACTCTTCAATTAAACTGGCAACGATCATCGGTCATCGGTGTTAAAGGTATTGGTTACACCTTTTTGTTCAGTTTCAAAACCGTTATTAGAGTTAAATTCTAAGCCATCCAATTTTGCAGTCTGTTCCTAAGCAGTAACCCTAGCTAGATTGTAGCTGTTTATATGATGCAGAAATCTAGACTAAGTTAGTTTAGTGTGCTGGAACAAATGTATAGGGTCGCATGGTCATTCAATTGCGTTAGTTGACTTACAAAACTTCCTATAAATTATTATATTTTGTGTGATTGAATGATTCATTTTCTTCAGTACTGGTCTCAGTGCAGTGTAAAACATGAGCACTTACTTGATCTTGTAAATGAGTGGATCCGAGACATTTAAGTATTGTATTTAAGAAATCGTATTTATTTTACTTTGTAATAAGCTGATCTCTCCAAGTTATCCTTAATCCAAAAAAACATAAAAACAAAAACATCCATATAACCACCTTGATCAGAACTGAAAACAATGGTTATGTGGACATAAATATAATATGACCCAAACTTGGGCGTATGACCTACGAGAAATTGGTTGGACTGTTTGTACACGTAATCTTAAATGAATGGAGGTTACAAGCTGTAACAACATGCCCTCGTTAATTATGTTAATGTTGATCTAATTTTAGTAAGAAGATACTTACTGTTGTCGTGTTCCGGCAAAAATATTTGTACAGTGGGCGTTTTCGAGTGATCTAAGTATTCTAGTTTTGGGCGCGGTCAGTTGTATAATATATCACATCGCGGCCCAAATAAGCCCAGCAAACGACGCCTTCACAAATAAAATTTACATAGGTATTGTTGCAATAAATACTCCATTTTCGATTTTCACGATCGTATATAAAGAAACGATGGGCGTTTAGGCTTTATTCCATTGTAAAGAAGCTACGAGAAACAATGAAAACGATTACTGTGAGTAGGCAAAAGGGTTTAGATTAACATTTAACAAAAAATCAACACATTTTCTCTAATTTAATTGGAATAACAAGAAGACGTTAATCAAATCAAATTATTTTGCCGATTTTATGATCTAGGACCTACTAAATAATCGATAGATAACTGATCGGATTAAAAAAATACAATGATTATTAACATAAAATCGAATTTGATCAATTAACAAGAATTAATAACACCTTCTAATTCAGATATTCTAGGGCCTTAGCTACAAATGGGTTGCAGGGGTGAATCGGGACATAACTTTAAAATAGATTTTAACGTTGAAATAATAAAGTTTGCCAACAAGGGCATTTAACTGTTACCTAATTATAATACAGAAGACATTAGAGTCCTTTTTGGCAACAAACGATGTTATATAATCCGTTTTAAAGTTTCGTTCCAATTCGCCCCTGCATCCCTATTCACCCCATTTGACGGTAATTGGCTTTGGTAAAAACGATATACCGTACTGTTGGCAACAAACTTTATTATTTCAACGTTAAAATCCATTTTAAAGTTTTGTCCCGATTTTCCCCTGCATCCCTATTCACCTCCTTTGTTACCCCGTTAAAACACCACGTATTTTATAAATGCCTAAGTGGTCCTCTGACAAGGTTCTTCAGGCCATCATGGGTATGATGGCATAATTATGTAGGTAAATGCGTGTCAAAAATAATAAATAATTAAACCTGCTCTGCACATAAGACAACGGGAAATTATAAACCAACATTATTTTATTCTTAAAAAGTTCAAAATAAAATCCAATAAATCGAAGTTCAAAAAACTTCTTAACAAAAACTTTAACCGCCGAAAAAACTGAAAAGAAAAAATTATAAACCTGCTGTGTTTAACCTTAATAACTAAGTTCGGAAGGCGGTGACATAATATTAAAATACATTTCCAAAGTCACCGACTTCCGAACTTAGTTATTAAGGTTAAACACAGCAGGTTTATAATTTTTTCTTTTCAGTTTTTTGGCGGTAAAATTTTTTGTTAAAAGGTTTTTTGAACTTCGATTTATTGAATTTTATTTTGAACTTTTTAAGAATAAAATAATGTTGGTTTATAATTTCCCGTTGTCTTATGTGCAGAGCAGGTTTAATTATTTATTATTTTTTTCTTTTCAGTTTTTTCGGCGGTTTAATTTTTTGTTAAAAAGTTTTTATTTTACAATTTTTTGTGGCTATAATCTATTAATTACTATATGTTTAATATTTTATTACTTTTTGTAATACACAACTCAGTATTAAAATCTGTGAGTAAACAATCAATCATCCCCTGTTTTCCTACCTTTAGGGTTGGTTTTTTTTTTGAAATTTGTGTGGTACCAATTTCGAGGTATAGCCTTTCCAATAAAAAAACAATTATCAAAATCGGACCACTCTGTAAGCAGTTGTGCGTGGTTTTACATTACAATCAGTGAGTGAACAATCAATCATTCGTTTTCCTACAATTAGGGTTAAAAAAAAAAAAAATGGGACCAATTTCGGGGTATACCCTTTCCAATAAAAAAAGAATTATCAAAATCGAACTACTCTGTAAAAAGATATGCGTGGTCATACATAAAAAAAGATATACTAGTCGAATTGAGAAACCTCCTCCGTTTTTTCGTCGGTTAAAAAGAGTGGTTTTTACACGTTGTCGCTTTAAAAAGCATAGGATAAAGTAAGGTAGGACCTGCCTAGGTACCTATATCCACTACCCGCCAACCGTAGTATTTAAGCGAATGTTAACTTAACACCTCCTGAAGCTTTTTCCAACACTCTATGTCGAACGACAACACTAAAAGTTTTGCATACTCATCGTCTAGGCACTCCTCTATTGCCATACTTTTGTTTCATGCACCTATTTTATGTCCATTTGTTTAATTTTTCTACTTATTTTTTCATTTAGTTCATAGTTCTGACCCTGGCTGCTGTCAGCTTCTCCCAAGCTGATAATGACGGTCGGTACCACCCTGAACTCCATGGAGGAAGTTACAAGAGCCTGTCGCAAAGGAATGGCAAATACGGTTCGATCTACAACGCGTACCAGCAGCCTTCGTACTATCAGGCGCTCAATCGGGAACTTTTGACCCCAGCGGTCAGCTATGGCGACAGGTGAGGAAAAATTGCGATATGTATTGTGTATGGTCAAAACTTTTATTGCTTTTTCTAAACTTTAAAATCAGAATCCGGTAGCTAGTAGGTACCTGTTTGTTTTATTGAGAAAAATATGGTACTCGACCTACCTACCTGCTCATTTAGGTACGTCAGGTAATTTTAAGATTTTCAAATCACCTATTAAATTCTATTGATTAGGGAAGGCAGTATTTATTTATATTGATCAGGAGAGGGGCTTGTGGCTAAATAACAATAGCTGCACGGGTCGATCGACCAGGTTAAGCTACGCTTGCCGCGGTTGGTCCGTGGATGGGTGACCATCTTTACATACCAAGACCCCTCCGTGCCTCGACAAGCACGTTAAGCCGTTGGTCCCGGCTGCCATTTGTGGATCTTTGACAGTCGTTACGGTTCGTCAAAAGCCCGAAAGTCTGACAACCAGTCTTACCAAGGGGTATCGTATTACCCAGTAACTGGGTTGTGGAGGTCAGATAGGCAGTCGCTCCATGTAAAATACTTGTATTCAGCTGCGTCCGGTTAGACTGGAAGCCGACCCCGAAATAGTTGGGAAAAGGCTAGGCAGATGATGATTGATGATTAGGAAAGGCACACATTAGTTGATCTGCGTTAAATAAAAATGCTGATGGGCATAATTAAAAGTGTCGTTTGTAGCTCTGTTGATGAGTGTAGATTTGTTTGTTTATAAGATTTTCGGATCACCTATTTATTCCTATTGATTAGGAAAGGCATTTATTAGTTGATCTGCGTTAAATAATAATGCACATGGGCATAAATAAAAGTGTCGTTTGTAGCTCTGTTGGTGAGTGTAGATTTGGTTGTTTACCTACGTACATTTTTGGCTTTTTCTACTTTTACAAAATCAAACAAAATTGGTTAAGACTGTCTAACTTAGGCTTTGGCGCTTCCATTAAATGTTCATTAGTTAAAGGCATGAAGAATCAAATACTAGTTACATTTGAATTTCTTCAATATGGTGGTTTTAGTTTAGAAATTATCACAGCTATCTCGACCTCATCACTATGTGTAAAAACAGGAATCTTATCAATGAGCCCAACATTTAAATGCCATGCAGGAAGCACCTACATTTGCATAGTTCAGTGGGATTAGGATTGAACTCATGGCCTTTAAGAGCCTATGTTCCAATACTTTGATATTTACCATTTTCTTAATAAATTAATCAGATGGCAAATGTATGTATTTAGCAGAAGTATCAATTAATTGATATTCTTATTAATAGTTGTGATGATACGTTTTAGAACCAAATTTCTGGTCGCTCCAGGTTATTTGTCGATGTTAGCTTGGGGCCTGAACTATTTTGTATGGTTTATTATATTTAATAAACTTGTTTAGATAAGCAAGTAACTAATACGTACTCCAGAGCTAAAACCGTGTGACAATATGTTTTAAATGTAGGATAACCTGTGTAATAAAAATAAAATAAAATGAAATGGCGTGGATAACATTTTTAATCAAAATAACACCAAATCGTGTTACGTAGATATTTATCAAATACTTTATTGCTCTTAAAATGTCTTTTAAAAACTTGGAATACAAAGAGAGACGCAAAAAAAACCCATCTTTTATAATATCTCACCAGATCATGGTATGATGATATGTGTTTTCTGATTATGATCATGATGGATGGGAGGGGTTCCGCACATCCGCGTTGCCAGCTCGCGCCAACGTGACAGATGACATTTCCCATGACAGTTCAAGGACATAATACGTGTTACGAATTCATAATTAAGGCGTGGGTTTCTTCACGGTGCCGCCGTGCTTTACAAAATTAAGCTGATGATTTATTTAGATAATAAATCCAATTTATTGATTTAGTTCCACAACAACCGTTTTAAAACACAAAGAACTAAAACAATTTCTTCACAAAAAACATCCGACTTCCAAGAATAAGACTTACGAGTACATAGTAAAAAATACTTAAATGAAGTCAGTGGCATGAAACTAACATACAGATCCAAAGACACTGATTTTTACATATTTTTCACTTTGTACTGTTTTTCATTAAAGTTAGTTGTTGTAAAACAATTTCTATTTAGGTATTTAGTTTTTAGTTATAGTACCTACACTTACACTACTTGCTATGTAAATAACAATAACAGGAAGTTTTGTAACATAATACACAAAATGTATTAAATACGTATTAGCGAAGTTAACTCTAAAACTACCCAATCAAAGTTGATGATATTTATATACAGATAGGACCACTGCCCAAGCCAAGTGAAAAAGATTTTTTTGTAATCGGTCCACAATTTACGATAGTATCGTACATACGTAAAAAATACATAAAAATGAACATATATAACCTCCTCCTTTTTTGTAGTCGGTAAAAACTAAATTGACACCCAGTGCTTAGCTCAGCTGGCTGTGATGTAGCTACCACACTGCTTCTGTATTCATAGAAGCAGTGTAGTAGACATTATTAACTCTTCAGTGTTCATCAAGTTTAAACGTATTTCATTTATTACAGTGTTGAGCAAGCCACCGCCTTCCCTGCAACAGTGACGTACCGCACTCCAGTGACTCCTGTGGTATCAACTTACCGGCCGTTCGTGTACTCTACACCTAAGCCTTTTGCCTTGAGCACTAAGTCACCTGCAGCTATTTACCAGAAGTCTGTTTCCGACGCCGCTGCAAGTATCATCAGGGAAGACAGAACCTTCGATGAAAACAACTACCACTACGCATACGAAACCAACAATGGAATTGCTGCTGAAGAGTCCGGAATTGTTGACGCATCCCACAATGGAGTCGGTGGTGGAACCAGGGTCAGGGGATTCTACGAATACATAGGCGATGATGGCCTTAAATACAGGGTTGATTACATCGCCGACGAAAATGGTTTCAGAGCAAGTGGGGCACATCTGCCTAAAGCTCCGTAATAAAATTAGTTATATTTAAATTCGATGTTAAATATTTCGAGACCACAAATTAAAAAAAAAAATGTAAAGCATCTTGTTATTTTATTACTCTCAACAACTGAGATATTTTAAGTTTTATATCCCTACCTGAGATTTTATGGGTCTGTAGGCGGAGCCATATCCTTTACCTTACAAAGCAAGACTCGTCTCAGTTGTATTGGGTAATTCTGACGCAACATTTTACCGAAAGGAATTACACATATAAACTAAACTTTTAGATTTGAATTTCGTCTTGAAAGTTGATGGGATCGGATTGATGAACCAAGTGTGTGCCGCTTAGTCATTTTATGCTAAATATAAAAATCTTGAATCATTATCTCATGGATTTGACAGTGACACTATAAATTGAAACTAATTGTTGTGGCATTCTTGTTGTCTGAGTCATAATGAGCTTTGAATGTCTAGTCTGCTTCCTATTGGTAGTTTTACCAGTCTATGTTGGTTAGTTATCTACAGTATCTTATTTTATTCTAATGGAAGACAAAGTGAATCTTATACTAATTAAAACCATTGTATAATGATAGTATTGTGATTGTAGGTACTTCGTTTTTAAATCTTTTATCTAAAACTTAGTGTAAGAAAATTGCAATTCCATTTTTCAGGTTTAAGTTTTTCGGTACCTATCAATTGGTAAATTATGGGCAGATAATGAAACTTTTGTAGTCCTCTCTGGTTAACAAGTTTCACATACCACAGGGTTTTATAGATGGGTACCTATCTACGTCCCGTATACTGTGTCGCCGGGCGTAAAAGAGTAGCACCATCCCATTTCTTCCAGTGGGTGTCGTAGAAGGCGACTAAGGGACTTACTAGAGAATGGGCAGCATCGTTCTTAATGCATTTTACCACCATACTGCGATCGCCAACCCGCCTGCCAAGCGTGGCGATTATGGCAAAACCCCCCATTCCGGGGGAGGCCTATGTCCAGCAGTGGACGTCTTTCGGCTGAAATGATGAATGATGACCTATTTACTAGACCTAGTCATATTTGCCTAGCCTTTTCCCAACTATGTTGAGGTCGGCTGCCAGTCTAACCGGATGCAGCTGAATACCAGTGTTTTACATGGAGCGACTGCCTACTACACCCGATTTTTTTTAAACGCTGCCCCACACTAGGAATTTCTCTTGTATTGTGGGTGCGTTTACAAACATTTAAACGCACATACACAAACAGCCAGACCCCGAGTAACTACTTGTAGTTCATACAAATATTTGCTCCGTGCGGGAATCGAACCCGCGACACGCAGCGCAGTAGTCAATCGCTAAACCACTGCGCCAACCGTGCGTCAAATTACTATACATACCTACTAAATTTACTAGGTATAGGAATTTCGGGGAACCCAATTCGATACCATCCTAATTTAGTATTCACTTTGTGCTTCATCACATAAATCATGATTATTCAATAAGTTCACTACGTCTAATATCGCTTATTTATCTGTTACATGAACTTTAAAAATATTTATTATATCAGACTAAAGTTCAATATCACTGTCACTTTTATAATGACGAGTTTTCAAACTATGCAGAAATCTGCAAAACAAATTATTTGTATCTATAAGCTGTTAAGTAGATTGAACTTTCCTGATACAATAACTAGATAAAATTAAATAACTGTGTCCGTTCATGAAGCAAGAAATAAAAAATAATAGCTTTAGAAATATTCATCATCATCATTTCAGCCGAAAAGCGTCCACTGCTGGACATAGGCCTCCCTCAAAAGGGGGGTTTTGCCATAATCGCCACGCTTGGCAGGCGGGTTGGCGATCGCAGTATGGTGGTAAAATGCACAGAGAACGCTGCTGCCAATTCTCTAATAAGTCCGTTAGTCGCCTTCTACGACACCCACTGGAAGAAATGGGATGGTGTTATTCTTTTACGTCCGGCACCACACGGAACATTGCTTCGATAATTTTAGAGGATGTTGGCGCTATGTGGTATAATAAATGTCATAGGTTAATAAATATGAGCCCAATTAACAAACTTAATTAATGTCTTGATGGAATGTGATTATTAGGAATCCAATAATGAGTTTGCTGGGTGTATTTTATTTTATGAATAACTTATTTTTTTGGATACTTTTCACTATACAAATATAAATAATTGGATAATTGAAAAAAGTGGAATGGGGAATGGTAGAAAATATATTCGAATAAAAACAAAAAGAAGTCAAATTTTGAAGAACCTTTGCTTCAAAGATGGGCGCAGATTTAGTTACTTCGGATGGCGCTTTCCAATATATACTGAAATGAGGTGGCTGTAGTAAAATAAAAAAAAAATTGGTAGTGTCACCTAAGTATTCTGTCACCTTGACAGCGTACGAGAAACGTTGAATACTAATTTATATATACGTTTTTTAGAGTTCTTAATTAGTGATCGATGCCAAGAGACTGTGCTGCAACTTTTTCCGGTAAGTTATACAGCATTTTTCCCAGCATAGTTATTATAATACATTTGAATATCCACTGTTTAGGGTCGATGCTTTCTGTTGCCGATTAAATCGCAATATGGTATTCCTTAATTGTAAATAACACAGGGAAAAAAAAGCAGTCATAGACATAAGTATTATCTGGACCGTACAGATGGAGCGTACAGTATTTTGTTTGTGTTTGCAATGTATTTCTTTTCTGTTTTTTTTTTTTTTTGCAATAGTTTTAGAAAATATTGTTTTTGAAGAAAATTATTGGATTTACTGATATTACAATTCAAAAGTATAGTATGCCACGAATCTATAAAGCTGAAGCTGCTATATTATAAAGATGAAGAGTTTGTTTGCTTGAACGCGCTAATCTCAGGAATTACTGGTCCGATTTTGAAAAAAATATTTCAGTGTTAGATAGCCTATGTATCGAGAAAGGCTATATAACATCACGCTAGGACCCGTACGAGCTGAGTAAATTGAAAAATGTCACGAATACGAAAAACTCGCACGGCCAGGCGATTCGATGCGACGGGGTGAGTCGGGGAGCAAGAAATTTGACGCAGACTAAGTTGCGGGCAGAAGCTAGTCATTAATATACTATTCGTGTGGGAACTCACCGATGTCATAGTCAAAAACAATGCATTATTGTATTATTCGTTGAAATATGGTGTGAGAAAATTTTACAGCAATAGGGTATTATTATGTGTTATCGGGTGAAATACAAGCGATAGTCATCATCTGCCTAGCATCTTTTCCCAACTACGCTGGGGTCAGCTTCCAATCTAACCAGATGCAGCTGAATACCAGTGTTTTAGATGAAGCGACTGCTTATCTGACCTCCACAGCCCAGTTACTAGGAAATACGATACCCCTTGGTAAGACTGGTTGTCAGACTTTCGGGCTTCTCACGACTCGTAATGACTATCAAAGATCCACAAATGACAGCCAGGACCAACGGCTTTTTTTTTTGGAGGGTGGTAAATCATCAAATGACTTCTCCCGCTCTGGGTGGAGCAGGAGGGCATGTCAGACTTTTACTGACTAAAACCCACCCGTGTTCCCTCAGTTGCCTGTGTGCCAGGGGCGAGGGTATCTCTTTCGAACAACCCGCTCCCCTGGCAGGCATCGGCCCTTGCAGACCCCACCTGCCAGTTGTTGCTGACATCTCTGACGGTGCGTGTGGAACACAACGCGCCGTCCCGTCTACCACTTTTCGGCCGCAGGGGATAGGGAGAGCGGCCGACGCTATATTGACACTCCTCTTCCCCTGCGGCCCCACCGCGTCCGCCATCAAACGGTGGTGGTGGCCCCGTCCAGGTCACGGAAGGGAAGAGCGCTGCTCAGAAGCACCGGCACTCCTCGTCAGTAGCCGTGGCTGGGAGACCAAGGCTACTGAGCCCCCCGCAACGACAATGTGGGAACCCACTCGGGGGGGGGGGGGGACCAATGGCTTAACGCGACAGAAAAATCCTTTGTATCCAAGCGACAGTGTATACAATAATATTTTGTTTATGTTGTATGTTCAGTAATGTATGACGTATAAGTATGTTCGGTGATGGGGTTGAAAATTGCTACTTGCTCACCTCACATTTTGCTGCTGCCATTGTACCAAGAATTTGACACCTAGCTGTTAATATCCATATTTTTTATAAACAAGCGACTTCTTTTACGCACAACTATTTAAGTATCCCCTTTGTACAGCGGTTGACTGCAAAAAACGGCCATGTGTTTGCCAAAGATGTTAAAAGACGAAAATTGTGGAAGAAAACTCTCCCAAAATAATTTGGGAACACGATGTTTCGTCGAGACGAGCCTACGAGCTATTCATTTCACACACATATCTGCCAGGCACACTCAAAAAAAAAAAAAAGACACTAACTCTAATATGTTGGCGTTATGTATCTTGGCTCTAATTAATTAAAATAAATAGGAGACAAGTGCGAGCTAATTCACGCCTAACTCTCAATTCGTTGTATCCAACCATGCTTATTATAAACAAGGTTAGATGCATAAGCGGGTTAAAGGATAGCCCATAGAGCCTCAAAT
Source organism: Polymixis flavicincta (assembly GCA_949987655.1). Classification (NCBI taxonomy): domain Eukaryota; kingdom Metazoa; phylum Arthropoda; class Insecta; order Lepidoptera; family Noctuidae; genus Polymixis; species Polymixis flavicincta. The sequence continues at coordinate 14,127,646 of OX465175.1, read as the reverse complement.
ATAAAGATCTAACAAATTTATTTTATATTCGCTCCAACATGAGACTATAATTAGCCAGAGGACTGTTGACACGCTAGCCCTACGTTAAGACTAACTCCTAGATGTAATAAACTATAGGTATAATTATGTGTAAAAGGGCTATGTGCACGCTAGAAAGTGATGGTGACACATTTTTGGGCGTTGAATTGTAGAAGGTTTTCCTTACTCCGAGTAATTACGCTATCTATTGCTCTCTGTAAGCTTGCACAGTCATCATCACCCCTCACTGCCATGGAAAACTTGACATCGTCAGCAAATAATAAACAATTTGCCCCTTTAATGACTTTGGGCAAATCTTTTATCATAATTATAAATTGCAAGGGTCCGAGGTTAGTTCCTTGATTTACGCCAGACTATATAAAATACGGGTCTGATTTGTGTCCTTCATACTCCACATATTGCTGTCTATTCCTTATGTGTAACTAGCGAAGAACTGAAGTAGGTGCGGAGTGAAATAGCTGCTAACTGATATTACATAAATTATAGTAAAGGTGCATTAGTGTTAATATTATCATACTAGCTTCTGCCCGCGACTTTGTATGTGTAGCGGCACTACAAATAAAAATGCTTCGCAACAAAATCGAAAAATGCAAAAAGGAAAGTGGCGCCATCTACAATGCCACAGGCGAACTATTCTTAGAAATTCTACATCGCGCAATCAGAGTTTACCACAAAACTCGAATAGATAAAATATCCCGACATCAAATGTCGGGCAGTTGCCCACCAGACGCAATACCCGTCTGGTCGGAGGATCCTCCTTTTCAATAGAGGATGAGCGAACTTTACACCCTGTTCCTCGTGCCTCTAAATGCTTCATATTTCTCGCTCCTCCGACCCACCTCATGCTTCGCATAAAATCGCCTGCCCGTGCTAGTAATTATTTATTTAACCATTTATGCACACACATATAAACAGACAAGAATAAAGGAACAGAAAAATACGTACAGAGGTAATGCTTATTTCTCTTCCAGCACACCTGCGATAGGAGAGTAGTTCGTATTGGTTTTTTTTTCTTTTTGCTCTGCTCCTACCTCCACATTACTACTATATTATTCGGTGAGTGAGAATTATTTTGCATTTTGGTAATTAATACATATGCAACATTATGACAATATCAATGCCAAATTGCGTAAATATAAGGATTGGATTGGTATAAAAGAAAAAAAAAGACCATCAATAGACATCAGTTAACTTACAGATCTTCACATCTACTTTTCTACCAACCAACAGTAAACAAACTACTAAAAATGAAATTTGCTGTAAGTGACATTACCGTTGCATTGTTTTCCAGTGTAAGTGAATTGTTTCTGGTGATCTAAATGCTCCTGTTGTTTGTTTTAGCTTGTTTTCGCCGCCGTATTGGTAGTCTCTGCCGCACAGTTTCCTGGTTTCGGCAGTCCGTCCCGCTTGGTTCCACGTCCCCCGCCCGCCGCACCCAAGCCGGTTGCTAGCAACCGCGTTGCCAGCAGCGACCCGGCCGCCAACGTCCTCCGCTACGAAAACGAGGTCTCCCCTGATGGCAGCTTCAAATACAAGTAATACAAAACTACCATTCGTCTTGGGAAACTCATATTTTTAACAGCAATTCAAAACCTTTAAGTAAACCCATCTACACAATTAATTAATACTGTTAACTTTGCAGCTTCGAGACCGACAACGGTATCGCCGCTCAGGCCCAGGGTACTCCTCGTGACTTTGGTGGAAACCCCCCTGTAGCCCCCGTTGTCTCCCAGGGATCCTTCTCCTGGACCTCCCCCGAGGGTCAGCTCGTCTACATCACATACACTGCTGACGAGAACGGATACCAGCCTTCTGTAAGTTAAAGAATCAACTTACGTATATATAGCAAATGAAGCAGGAGATAACTAAAACTGTCTATTGCCAGTTGGCCCATAAGCAGTCGCGTACTACTGTGAGTATTATTGTTTAGGTGGTATAAGACCACGGCTTTCCTATGAGAATATTTTCTAGTTTCATACAGAACAGATGAACATACATAAATGTACCATGTTCATACCCACATACAAACATACATACCGGACAAAATTATAACCCTCCTTTTAATTTCACCGTAGTCAAGTAAGAAATATTTAAAATCAATTAATTAAAATTATGGATATTGATGTTCATCATCTTAAAAACGGATATGGGTTTTTGGTAATTTGACTAAAACTCCAAATGTCAGAGCTACCGCAATTAGCAACAAAAACAATGTCTTCACATTAAGTGCACACATGATCACGTTTCGAGGAACGGGTCAGTGATAATGAACTACAGAAATTATCAAACATTATGTTTGTATAGCAGAAGAAGACCGGTTGCTAAAAATAGAAGTATCAGTTGTATTATAAAATGATAGCTAATAGCTTTGTTTATTGTTTCAAATACAATTTATGTGAAATATGCTGATAGAATTTTAGATATGGTAATACTCTTACTTTCACTTGCTAGATTAATACTTATTGTTTACTTCCAGGGTGACGCCATCCCCACTCCCCCTCCGCCTTCGGACACCAAAACTCTCATCTTCAAAGGTCTTCCGTCGGCTCGGAACCAGACGGCGTAATCGAAAACCTAAAACAATTAAAATCACCCTCTAGACTTTTTGACTGTCATGAACTTTTGTAAATTATTATTATTTAAATCGACGCCTAACCAATGACCCAATACTTACAAGTGTTAAGTAATAGGATACTTTACACTTGTAAGTATTTGATGCTATTAATATTAGATATGACAGCTATATATGATGTAAAATGTAAAAACAAGGTATTCCGAATGGTTTCCGTGATTAAAAATAAGAACAAACAATTTTGATATTTCATTATAATTCTACTGATACCATGAATTAAAAAAAAAAAATGATTAGGTACTTTTGAAATTAGATCACTTTTTGCCGTGGTGTGAAAAATGGATCAAATCCTAAAATAACTTGATTTGAGCTCTATTTTGCAAAATGCATAATTTAGTAGCAGTATCCCGTTTCTTCCCGTGGGTGTCGTAGAAGGCGAATAAAAGGGACTTATTATAGAATGCGATCTCTTCGCATTTTACCACCATAGTACGATCGCTAACCCACCTGCCAAGCGTGGCGATTATGGCAAACTACCTCCTTTTGGGGGAGGCCTATGTCCAGTAGTAGACGTTTTTGAGCTGAAATGATGATGATGATGATAATTTATATGGTCCTATGAAGTTATAGCCCTAAGCATTGTGCGTTTCGCATCTTGAATTTGAAATAAATAAATATATACTTATTTCACTCAATAAAAGATAATTTAGACCCCGCGAAAGGAGTTCTGGTTGGAATTTATAATGTGGGTCTAGAGCAAAAGAGGCCAGCTGCTAAAGCTTTTTTACAGGGACTTGTTAATTGTGCAACAACCTACTCACTAGGATTGTACCCTACTGTCCCCTTTTTGGAAGCAGTCCAAACTCTCCTATCCATTATAATTTAAAAAGTTTATTGCTCTCTTCTGGCATGCAATTGTTACATTATAGAGGTTCAGCCCCTGTTATGTCATGTTATGTGTAACTTTAATCTGCAATTAAAACATAAAAATTACACTGCGGAACAAAAAAAAAAAAAAATCTGCGGCACTTAATTTGTTAATGGTTTTTGTAAACACTTTTATTAGACATACTCAGGATGTATTTACTTTTTTTAGATTGATTCTGGTTCTTGAGATAAACGAAAGACAAGAAATTAACGAAAAAATGACAACTACAACTACTTTAGGACCAGAGAGCAAGACCTTCTTCCTCATTTTACCAAAGAAGATAAACTTGTATTTTGTAACAATGTTCCTGGACTCTTAAATTGTATGGGCCTTGCCGAATATAAGCCTGAAGATTGGAGGCTTTTTATAGATAGCTCAAAAAGAAGTCTGAAATGTGTATGGAAATGGAAATAAATATGCTTCAGTTCCAATCGGTCATAGTACTGAACTAAAAGAGGAATACGAAAATATTAAAATTGTTTTAGAGAAGATTTCGTACGCAGCACAACAGTGGTCAGTATGCGTTGATTTAAAGATGGTGAATTTTTTGTTAGGCCAACAAGGTGGTTATACTAAATATCCTTGTATCATATGTAGATAGTCGCGCAAAAAAAGAACGTTGGATTAGAAAGGACTGGCCTTTGAGAGAAAATATTGTGGTAGGAAAAGCAAACGTGATTCGATAACCACTAATACGCCGAGAAAATATCCTTCTTCCACCCCTACACAACAAGCTTGGGTTAATGAAACGTTCATCAAAGCCCTTGATAAGACTGGTGACTGTTTTAAATATGTGTGCCAAAAATGTACAGCTCTAAGCATGGAAAAATTTAAAGCAGGCATCTTCGATGGACCTCAGATTCGAACCTCAGAATTCGTACAACATATGACACCAATTGAATCTGAAGCACGGCTAAGCTTTGTTTTAGTAGTAAACATTTTTTTGGGGAATCATAGAGCACCAGACTATTCAGAATTGGTTGCAAAAATGCTTCAAAATTTTCGAACATTTGTGACTCGTCGCAGGGGGGTACTAAGGGTGCCAAACACGGGGTCACCTGGGGCCCTTATGCTATTTGGTTCCTGGGGTGGTCACGGCATGCCATGTTTCCTGGTGAGCAGGTGATATTCCCCTTAGAGCAGAGTCCGGTGACGAATAGCCGCGGTGGGTTCGCGGATGGCTTGCGCGTCTCCGTGTTCCCGCCTCAAGCGGCACTGGAGGACACCGTGGAGTTTTAGTGGGTTACAGTCCAAGTGGTGGGGTCCGCAAGGGCCGATGCCAGCCAGGGGTGCGGGTTGTTCGAAAGACATACCGTCGCCCCTGGCACACGGGGAACACGGGTGGGTTTTAGTCAGTAAAAGTCTGACACGCCCTCCTGTTCCAACCAGAGCGGGAGAAGTCATTTGATGATTTCCCACCGTCAAAAAAAAAAAGACCAAGACAAGCAGGGCCATTGATCTATCTATTTATAATGACTGAAATTATGATAACGATTATAATTACTGTAATTATAATCCAGTTCGACTGAGCTGTCAACATGAATGGACGTGTCAGCGCAATCGTATTCTTAAACTAGATAGTGTAATTAATAACGCGCGAATTATTACAATATTCCAAGCTAAAATCTGTGATACCATTGTGGTTCAGGAACTGCTCGCCTTTTTGCAGAGTAAGTTGGATGTGATGGATCAGCTCTCTCTGTAGCAAATTTGCATGTCCAGGTACAAAGAAGGTGCAATCCTGGGGGCTAAGATGCAGCTTAACGACACCGCCAAGATCAACAGGCCCAGGTTTTAGTCTGTAAAAGTCTGACCCGCCCTCCTGCTCCACCCAGAGCGGGAGAAGTTATTTGTTGATTACCCACCCAAAAAAAAAAACAGGCCGGCAAAACGGGTCTTATGACTGGTATCAACAACTGATTGAGGCTTAAAATTTACTTAGGAAATTCATTTGTTACTCAAGCGTTGTTAGGACCCACAGTCTCCAAGGCAGAAATCAAAAAATTTCTTTTTCTAGTGGGTCAGCAAAAAATGATCTAAGCTAAATATATAAGAATGCAGGCTCTTCTCTGCCACTCAATTGGCTGCTGCTGCAATCATCCATGGAAATCAAGAAAAGTCAATTGTGCTGTCAATTACCATACTTATTCATGGTTCTAAAAGTCTCCCCGGAGTTGTTGGTACGAACTATTTCATGAAAAACTACCCTTCATTAACATATAATTACTTTTTAGGAATATCGGAGTGTAAAGAATGGGCAATTCTTTTTTTAGTCTGTTATTTCAGGCAACAAAGACCCATAACATAAATAGCTTTATAGACTAACATATATAATTATAAGAACCACAAAATGTAACACTACACTTGGGAGCTGGGTTTCAGTCGTGCTTCCTTGTAACGTTTGTACATAACTCCTGCCGGCCAGAAATCTGAGCAAAAGAAGACAGCCTTCTGCATCGCTGGATCCTGGAGAATGTAGGACTTAAAATTTATAGTCCTGGTTGATTCGGCACCGATTTGACCTTGGCTTCTCCTTTTAATATATTGGAGGAGCTTAACTCCCGACGTCTGTGGTTCCAACCGGGAAATGTACAGGAGCAATGTGGGCACTGCAATGTAGACATCCTCACTTGCGGGAGCGGTACCGCGTTAGTTGTGTCGCGACCACTCTTGCCTTCAACCAGAGTAAAGCCGTCCTCATCCATTGTACTGGTTTTAGCAGCCGGTGTCTTCCGTTTCTGTGTCTCAACAACCGATGCCACACCAGCAAGGGTCGGCTGAGAATTTTGGCAAAGGCGTGAAGCCTTTTTCGCGTAAGTTTCCTTACGCGGCTGTGTTTTAATGTTGTATTTTATGCCTGTGACGTAATTATGTCACTAGCTGCTCGCACATCACGGTCAGTGCTTCGCATTTGCGATGCGCCATCCGTCATAGTTCCAGTTTCGCTGACAGGCGAAAAATCAGCCGCAGCGCCTCGACGCGCTTTCACTTTCCGCGAAGGTGACGGTATTACTAACGCAGCGTTAGTTCTACGTAACACCAATACTTCTTGCCTTGGTTTGGCAATGGTCCATTCTGACGCCTCGAGCTTCCTGTTTATGAGTCCGACTTCAGTCCTGAGTGACGTTATATCCTTTAGAAGTCTTGTGACGTCCACATGGTCAAACGTCACTGGCGGCAGCTTGCAGAGGTATTTCGCCTCGTATGTTGGACCATAATCCAGATCCGTTTCTTCGAACACTCGGAAAATATCCTGCAGGTCCCTCTTGCCACGTCCGTCTCGTATTCTGGTGCTAAGCCTGATGTTGATCTTGGCGGTCTCGCTAAGCAGCTTCTTAAACTCCATGATCTCACCTTCCTTGTAGCTGGACATGCAAATTTGTTCCAGGGACAGCCCATCCATCACATCAAATTTATTCTGCAGAAAGGCGAGCAGTTCCATAACCACAATGGTATCACAGATTTTAGCGTGCGCTATTGTAATAATTCGCGTGTTATTAATTACACAATCTAGGTTAAGAATACGTTTGCGCTGACACGTCCGTTCATGTTGACGGCTCAGTTGAACTGGATTTTAGTAATAGTAATCATAATCGTTATCATAATATCAGTAATTATAAATTCAGTTGAGTTTATATTTTAGGTTTAAGGACAAAGCTACTAAATAAATAAATAGGTAAAGAAATATACCGGTGCAACCGTTGCTTAAAGCGAGATGAACGACGCACGTGCTGCTGACGTAAGCCCCTCTCTGTCAACGACGCCGCGCCCGCACTCCCCACCGGCGCAGAGGCGCAGCCGCCACAAACACTGCCTTCTGTTACTGTAGAAGGCGAGTGAAATTATATTTAGGAGGGGGATGAGTTCGCAGTTCAAATCTGAGAATCGGACGGACGAGCTTCACAGACGCTTTTTCCGGGCCCTACATGGACCCGATGTAGATTTGCTAGCGCTCGTAGCCTGGCTGCGTGTCGGTGACCTCTTTGAAACTGAAGGTTTTTTTTAACATTACTATTACTTATCCCCATCCCGGTCCCGGTCCCGTGTGGTGCTGGGCGTAAAAGAATAGCACCATCCCATCTCTACCCGTGGGTGTCGTAGAAGGCGACTGAGGGTCTTACTAGAGAATGGGCAGCAGCGTTCTCTATGCATTGTACCACCATACTGCGATCGCCAACCCGCCTGCCAAGCGGGGCGATTATGGCAAATCCCCCCATCTTGGGGGAGGCTTATGTCCAGCAGTGGACGTCTTTCGGCTGATATGATGATGATGACTATTACTTATAGGTTTCGGATGCCGAGACGGCACTAAGCTTTATGGAATTCGAGAGTTAGGTTCCCACGTATTCCACAATCTCCACACGCTTTACTACATGATCGCACGTTCGTCCTCAGCAAATACCATCCTGATGGCGCTACTGAAGGTTTTAGTTAATTTCAGTAGCTCTATCAGTTATACATTGTTGGGCGCTTTTGATAACTTAGAACAGGAATAGGAGTTGCTTTGTCGACATTTATGCAGAAAAGCAGATTAAATATAAGAAACTATAATGAAGGAGCGAGCGCAGTGAGCTCTTTTCTCCACCAGGCAGACAAGCTATCTGTTTAGGGTAGCTGGGTGGGTGGGGCACCCACCCAGCTACCCTAAACAGATAGCTTGAAAGTAAGAGTTTTTTCAAATCTAAAGTTGTAATTCTGGATTTAGGCTATCTGTTGTCTGTCAGACAGTTTAAGATTTTTATGAAGTCATCACGGAAAATATTCGGAATACCTTGGTTTTACATTTTACATCATTCAAATATAACAATTTATATCCAATAAAATAGCACCCTACTTACAAGTGTAAGGTAATAGGAAGCAACATCATCGGTTAGGTGTCGATAAAAATAATAGTTTTGTACATAATGCACCTATTTGCAAAGGTTTGTTAGAATCATAACCCCTTATTTATAAACGTTGCTTAATACTTATGTATCTGTAATATTTTGTAAAAAGACGTTACCAAATCCTGAAAATAAAATACACACGAATATAATTGTTTTACAATTTAAATGAAACACGATATACGTTTCTTACGCGAAATAAATTGGAATCTTACCGAAAAAGTTATCGATTGCATAATCTGCATTAATGATGGTAGGTAAGACTAGTGAATACGTGCAAAAACTGAGGTTAGATATTAGGAGAATAATATTGGTATGTTTATTACGAGACCATTGAAATGATTATACTTTTATAAATTTACATAGGAAAAATATGTTTAAAAAAATAACAAGATGTATTAATATGCAACCTTGTAACCATTTCAATGCCATCTTGCGTAAGTAAAAGAATTGAATTGATATAAAGAAAAAAAAATCCTCATCAATAGACATCAGTTACCTTGCAGATCTTCACATCTATTGTAGAAGAGTAGATGGAACCTACCAACACTAAAAATAACTACTAAAAACTAAAATGAAATTCGCTGTAAGTGACATTATCATTGCATTATTTTCTAGTAAAAGTGAATTGTTTCTGGTGATCTAAAAATCCCTTTCCTTAAATCCCTTTTTTTGTTTGTTTTAGCTTGTTTTCGCCGCCGTTTTGGCAGTCTCCGCCGCTCAGTTCCCTGGTTTCGGCAGTACATCCCGCTTGGTTCCTCGATCGCCCGCCCACCACACCCAAGCCGGTTGCTACCAACCGCGTTGCCAGCAGCGACCAGGTCACCGACGTCCTCCGCTACGAAAACAAGGTTTACCCTGATGGCAGATACAATTACGAGTAATACAAATCTACCATTCGTCTTGTGAAATTCGTATTTCTTAACAGCAATTTACCCTTAATTCTGTTAACTTTGTAGTTTCGAGACCGTCAACGGGATCGCCGCTGAGGCCCAGGGTGCTCCTCGTGACTTTGGTAGAGACCCGCCTGTAGCCCCCGTCGTGTCCCAGGGATCTTTCTCCTGGACCTCCCCCGAGGGTCAGCTCGTCTACATCACATACATTGCTGACGAGAACGGATACCAGCCTTCTGTAAGTTAAAGAGTTAACTTATGTATAAATAGCAAAAATGAAGCAGGATGCAAACCCTTCAACTGCCAATTGGTACCTAAGCTTATGATCGCTTACTGTTAGAATTAATCGTTTAGTTAGTTTTTTTTTTTTTATAAATAATTTTTTTTCTTGTTTCATGCGTTTTGGAGCGATATGTATTGAAATATGCTAATCAAGCTCTTTCATTTAATAAGCAATCCAGATTTACTGAAATAATATCACTTTATGTCCTCTAGGCGCCATAGCGAGTGGACGATTAAGACGCTTCCAACGGTACCCCATCTGTAAAATTATGATAAGTAGTTTAGAAGATATGAGGGAACATACAAACATGCTTACTGGTAAAAATCTGAAACCTCCCTTTCATTTCGCCATACCTAGTCAAAGTAATAAAGATTTAACATCTGTTCTGGTAAATTGATGTTCATCATTTTAAAACGTATAATTATGAGTTATTAATAATTGTGGCAAAACTGCAAGTATCAGAGCTTCCGCAATTAGCAAAAAACAAAATCTGGAACATAATATACCTATATCCTCTCAATTAGTTCTCACATGATCACGTTTAGAGGAACGGGGTACTGATATATGAACTAAAGAAATTTTCAAACACATGTATAGCAGAAGAAGACCAGTTGCTAGAAATATAAATATCAATTGTATTAAATGTTAGCTTATAGCTTAGTTTATTGTTTCCTATACGATATTTTGTGAAATGCTGTGCAAAACATTTGATTAAACTCTTAATTTCACTTTATACACTAATCCTTGTTGTTTGCTTCCAGGGTGACGCCATCCCCACTCCCACACCTACGGACCTCGAGACGTCAATCTTGTCCGGTCTTCAGTCGTCTGGAAACAAAAAACCTAAGGTATTTTAAATCAACGTTTAAACATTAGGCCCCAATATTTATAAACTTTACTTAAAGTTAAGTAATGATTAGCGGCTGTTTAACCATACATTTTTGACGTTTAAAATCTCTTAAGTTTAAGTAAAGTTTATAAATAAGAGGATATGATTCCAATAAACCGTTGTAAATAGGCGCAGTTTGTACATAACTATTATTTATATCGACGCTTAACCGATGACGTTGTTTCCTATTACCTTACACTTGTAAGTAGAGTGCTATTTTTAACCCCCGACGCAAAAACGACGGGGTGTAATAAGTTTTACGTGTCTGTGTGTGTGTGTGTGTGTGTGTGTGTGTGTCTGTCTGAGGCAACGTAGCTCCCGAACGGATGAACCGATTTTGATTTAGTTATTTTTTGTTTGAAAGGTGTATTAGTCGGGAGTGTTCTTAGATATGTTTCATCAAAATCGGTTCAGCCGTTTGAAGATTATCAGCTCTTTTCTGGTTGAAAAAGGGATTTTAGCCTCTGATCAACTCAAAATTTGGGATTCTATTATTTCAATGATATTAGACGAATAAAATAACCTTGAACTGATGCTAGAGCAACACCTGGAATTTCCAGGAAACCCAAGTTATTCACCATCAAACAGCAGAAGTATCGTGTTTGGGCTCATTGAAAAAGTCTCAATGAATAGATTATAGATAAATGGTGATTTAAGGGAGACATTAAGTTTAAAAAGCAAGAAATAAAAATTAAATTTAAAATTTAAAAAACCCCCGACCCAAACAAAAACTCTAAAAAGTAAAAACGGACGGTCAATGAAAACGCCAAACAGAGGCCTAGCCGTCCCCCGACTTGAAAATGCCCTGATCAAAATATTATGTTCATATTAAAAGGCCTATTATTATATAAATATATTTTTTTACTTTTTAGAGTTTTTGTTTGGGTCCGGGGTTTTTTAAATTTTTTATTGAATAAAAATTGTTATACGTTGTTGACGTAATAAAACAAGGTATTCTGAATGGTTTCCGTAATTACTAAATCCCGATTTACTACTTTAGATTTGAAAAATCTCTTACTTTCACTTGCTACACTAATCCTTGTTGTTTGCTTCCAGGGTGACGCCACCTCCACTCACCCTACACCTACGTACCTCAAGACGCCAATCTACCCTACACTTGTGAAAAGTGCTATTTTTACCCTTTCTTACTATAATATTTTAGAAGTGACATTTGGTATGTATGGATGTATGGCATACAGATAGATTATAGCCTAGATTAACACATAGCATACTTTTCATCCCGTTACTACATTCCCAGGGGATAATTTCCGATTTTCACGCGAGCGAAGCCGCGGGTGAAAGCTAGTTAGATATAAATTGTTATATTTTAATGATGTAAAATGTAAAACCAAGGTATTCCGAATGGTTTCCGTGATGACTTAAAAAAAAAAACTAAAGTTTTCTGAGAGAAAACACAGCCTAAATTCAGATTTACAACTTTGGATTTGAAAAACTCTTACTTTCACACGCTAGACTAATCCTTGTTGTTGTTGTTTGTTTCCAGCATGACTCTACTTACCGCCCTCCATTCCCCACTCGCCCCCCTCCACCTTCGGAAATCAGAACGGCCATTTTATCAGGTCTTCCGTCGTCTCGGAACAAGAAGGAGGAAACGAAAAATCAAAGATAATTTTAAACTTCCTCTAGACTTGAGGTTTCTCAAGAACTTTTATAAACGAGATATTCTGAATGGTTTCCGTGATTCAATAAGAACAAAGTATTTAGACGTTTTCCTATAATTCCACTGATACCATAAATTAAGAAAATTTTACGATTTTTTGTTTATAATTAGTTCACTTTTTGCCATGGTGTTTGTGTGGAGTTCTATTTTGCAAAATGCATAGTTTATAAGATCCAATGAAGTAAGAGCCCAAAGCATTCTCACAAAAATCGAATTCAAAAAACCTTCACGCAAAATTTGCGCCATATTTAAATGCTTGCTTGTTTCATAGATTTCGAAGATATTCGACATATTTGAATAAAATTGCTGTCAATTAATTTCCTAACATGACAAAGAGATAATAATCGCTTCGACTGTTATAATTATGATAGGACGAAAACCCATTGTGTCACCCTATTTAAAATATTCTACTCTTTTAATTATAAACCATAATGTGTACATTTTATAGAATATGCTACTCTTTCTATGCTACTCTTGTCAGGAACTTGATTAAACCAGAAAACATGGCACTCGAACTTGAGATATCTCGCTTGACAGTCTGCTATATTTGTTATAATAAGCAGCCTTAAAGCTATTCTTCACAGTGCATATATTGAATTGATATATTAGCTGAACATGTATATCTCTCTATCAGCAGTTTAACTCCCGAGGAGATAAAAGTATAACAACGGCGTAGCCAACCGCTAATCTAGGTACAGGCCAGCCGGCTTGGTCAGGTGGTCCAGCCCCCAGGCCTCGGAGGCCATGTTCATCATTTAGTCCCCTTAAATGACTATTTCAGGAAACACTCAGAATCATATTTTAATCAACTTACAACCTAACATTCACCTGCAAATATAAAAAAAACGTAAAAACAATTGAATTTCGGGGGCTACCTCAGCGCATCCTCCTTATCTGATGGTTTGCCTCAGTAACAGCAGCACTCAGCAGCAGTTCACAATTTCTTAGTGCACTCAGCTCCGGATTTTCACCTAGACCTGCAAGGCCCCGGTCTAAGGGCCTAACCAGCCTAATGACCCCACCCAGCTCTCGTATTCCATAAAAGTTAGAGCCATCTCGGCATCCGAAACCTTTAAGTAATATATTACAAAATCTTCAGTTTCTCCAAACAGGTCACCGAACCGGCTACGGGCGCTAGTAAATCTACGTGGGGTATAAGTAAGTCCCGGAAAAGCGTCCGTGAAGCTCCTCCGTGCGAACTCATCCTCCTCCTCAATATTATTTCCCTCGCCTTCTACAGTCTGCGTTTCAGTAACAGAAGGCAGTGCTTGTGGTAGCTGCGCGTCTGCGCCGCGCCGCCGCCGGTGGCGAGCGGGCCGCGGCGTCGCTGACAGAGTAGGACTCACGACAGCAGCACGAGCGCTGTTCATCACGCGTTAAGCGACGGTTGCACCGGTATATTTGTTTACCTATTTACCATTTTTTTTTCATTTTTTATAAATTCCGTATTTCTCTTCTAGCTCTGTACCATTTTATACATCCTCGTCGCCAGTTATCTGTTGGCTACTAAATAAAACCACCGTTGCGATTGGATGCTAGTTCATTACTAGCCGACTCAAAGAAAATGGTGCAGGCGGCCATACATAGGTAGGTACATACACATCAAAATATCAATGCCATCTTGCGTAAGTATAAGAGTTGGATAAGTATAAAGGAAAAGAATCTATCAATGGACATCAGTTACCTAACAGGTCTTCACATCTACTGTAGAAGAGTAGCTGTGACCTACGAACATTAAACAAACTACTAAAAATGAGATTAGCTGTAAGTGACATTACCATTGGGTTGTTTTCTAGTAAAAGTGAATTGTGTCTGGTTATCTAAGCCTTCCTGGTGTTTGTTTAAGCTTATTTTCGCCGCCATATTGACAGTCTCCGTCGCCCAGTTCTCTGGTTTCGGCAGTCAGTCCCGCTTGGCGACTCATCCCACGCCCGCCGCATCCAAGCAGGTTGTTACCAACCGCCTTGCAAGCAGCGACCCGGCCGCCGACATCCTCCGCTACAACAACGATGTCTACCCTGATGGCAGCTACAGATACGAGTAATAAAAATCTACCATTCGTCTTGGGAAACTCAGTTTTCTTAACAGAAAATTAAATCTTATACAAAACCCACTGAAAAAAAACTACACAATTAATTAATACTGTTAACTTTGCAGCTTCGAGACCGTCAACGGTATCGCCGCTCAGGCCCAGGGTACTCCTCGTGACTTTGGTGGAAACCCCCTTGTAGCCCCCGTCGTTTCCCAGGGAACTTTCTCCTGGACCTCCCCCGAGGGTCAGGTCGTCTACATCACATACGTTGCTGACGAGAACGGATACCAGCCTTCTGTAAGTTAAAGAATCAACTTACGTAAATATAGCAAGCAAAGCAGGATGTAACTTAAAAACTAAAACCAGACCAGAGATTGAAATGAGGTTATAATGCCCTTTCATTTGATAAGCAATCAATCGTCACTGAAAAAAAAAATCAAAATTAAAAAATCAATATCAAAAGTCATTTATTCAAACTAGGCTGAGAATCAGCACTTTTCGAACGTCATAATACATAAGACAGCCCCCCAAAACGACCACCCTTCACCACCTCATAGTGCTTAAGCTGGGAAGAAGAAGTGGCGCAACAAACTCCCCAGCAGCACAGCTGTCTGTTTAGTCGGATAGACTTGATTCTATACTTATATAGGAAAATTAAGAAAAATTACGAGACAAAGAACATTAATTAAATAATAACTCATATGTCAGCTAGCCATGTCAATATACCAACAAATAAAATGAAAACTTAATTGAAGTCCAAAGAATTAAATAAAAATGTATATAAAGCATAATACCATAATAAAAGCCTCCTGGTATACAGGGCGTGATAGTTTACATATGCAATGCTGGATTATGTTCACATTGCTATTGTGACCCGAGTTTACAACTCGAAGCCACAAATGAGAAACTATTACCATCGACGTAAAATAAATGGTTCACCAATGTTTGGCATAACTTAAAATGCAATAATGTTATCTACCAAACTTTTTTTTTTGGTTGGGAAATCATCAAATAACTTTTCCCGCTTTATGAGTTATGTTATAGGGGGTGAAAGTTTGTAAGGAAAATCGTCATTTTTGTAGTTTAAACCAAGAAAATTGATGTTTATCATTCTAAATAAAAATTAAAAACCACGTGTTTCGGTATTTTTGGGAAATCAACCTCTGAGGGTGTAAAATAGGGGATGAAAGTATAAATGGGAAACCCGTTAGTTTTGTAGTTCAAACCATGTAAATTTATATTTAGGCTTTTTGTTGGTAATTCATAATAATTACATGTATCAGTGTTTTTGAAAAATCATCCCAAAAGAGGGTAAAATAGGGGATGAAAAATGTGTATAGAAAACCTATAAATAAAGCTAATAAAATAAAATTGGTAGTAAAAGGCTTTTGGCGTTTTTATAAAATCATGCCCTACGCGGTTAAAAACCCTTACTAACTCATCATCGCTCAGCCCAACTTTCGCCATCGCCAAAGACACCTTAGTAATTCTGCGAATAATAATTTTACTGAGGGATCCAATGAGGAACAATATTTAAATACTTAATGCGGTACCTACCTGTAATCATTTACGTAATTTTTTTTTCAACACATTTGCTCAAAAACTGCATTTACGAAGCCTGTATACATGGTTCGAAAGTTAAAAATTACGCACTAACACAACGGAACGTGCGCTAAAATAGGTACTCTCACCTAAGTACCTATTTTACCGCATACCTCGTTGTATGGCACCGTGCGTATTCTTTACGGTTTTTTTTAATTTCCTTAAAATATTATAAGAATTTCGTCCAAGGAGTTTCACATTACGAGAATAAATAAGCTGACTGATCGAACCTCCTTGGAAGCGATTTTGCTCAATACGTTTGTTTCACTTTAATAATAAAGAGTAAATGAGATGAAAGATGTAGTTCTAATTTTCACCACGGGCATGTGGCGCCATTTGGAAATTCGCGCCATTTTCATATTAGAAACGTCAAAGATTGTTGCGAGTTTCCGACTGATATTTAAAAACAAACTTTTATTATGAGTTCAAGCGAGGAAACTGATATTAATATGGAATCTACTCCACCTGATATTTTGAATGAGGCGCAAATTGCAGGAAACGGTCTCTTGCCGGAATTTTTATTTGAAAGGAAAGCAAAATTGGAAAATTGGAAAGCGCTATTTAATAAGTTTGTTTAATTACATATTGTACTGTTTTCTCGCAAATGTGTTGAAAAACATTGTATGACACACGTGCAGAAATTGGTTTTTACAAACTCGTGACTATGGTAAGCCCTCGACTTCGTCTCGGGCTTACATTTGTCTACTCGTTTGTAAAAACCAACTTACCGCACTAGTATCATAAATAACTATTTTCTAATTCTGACAGGATAAAGAATAAAGAGGATTTCATATTTTCACTTTAAAGTTGCCTTCTTTATAAAATTTGATAAAACTCTTACTGTAACTTGCTAGACTAATCCTTGTTGTTTGCTTCCAGGGTGACGCCATCCCTACTCCCCCCACACTTGCGGACCTCAAGACGTCAATCTTATCGGGTCTTCAGTCGTCTGGAAACAAAAAACCTAAGGTATTTTAAATCAACGTCTAGGCATTGTAATTCCAACAAACTTTTGTAAAAAGGTGCATTTTGTACATAACTATTATTATATCGACGCCTAACCGATGACGTTGCTTCCTATTTCCTTACACTTGTAAGGCTATTTATATTGAATATAAATTGTATATTTTCATGATGTTAAAAGGTAAAAAAATAAGGTATTCCGAATGTTTTCCGTGAAGAATTTATAAAAAAAAAATCTCGGACAGAAAAAACACACAGCCTAGATCCAGATTTACATCTTTTGATTTGAAAAAACTCTTACTTCCACTTGCTAGACTAATCCTTGTTGTTTGTTTCCAGGATGACTCCATCCCTACTTACCGCCCTCCGGTCCCCACTGCGCCTTCGGAAATCAGAAAGTCCATTTTATCAGGTCTACCGTCGTCTCGGAGCAAAAAGGCGTAAACGAAAAACCAAACACAATTTAAATCAGCCCTCTAGTCTTTATGATTTTCATAAACCCTATTACCTAATAACACTTGTAAGCAGGATATGCTATTAATATTAGATATAAATTGTTAATTAATAATGATGTAAAATGTGAAAAACAAGGTATTCTGAATGGTTTCCGTGATTAAATAAGAACAAAGTATTTTAGATTAGTCTATAATTCCACTGATACCATTAATCAAAAAGATAATATTATGATTAATTGTTTATGATTAGATCACTTTTTGCAATGGAATAATTTTTTTTGCGACTGATTGAGTTACTGACTTTAACTGAAACCTTTGCCATCGGGATGGAATTTGGTGTGGACGAATTTGCGGTCATGCATGTAAAGCGACGGGAGATTGTGGAATCCGTGGGAACTCAACTCTCGGATTCCATAAAACTTAGAACCGTCTCAGCATCCGAAACATAAAAGTAATAGTAATATTTTAAAAAGTACTCAGTTCCCCAAAAAGTTCACCGAAATACAGCCAGGCTTCGGACGCTAGTAAATCCATATCGTATCCATGTAGAACCCGAAAAAGTCTTCCGTGAAGCTCGTTACTCTGCCATGCGATTATTAGTGTCAAGCACTACAGGCTAGTGCCAATTTTCATAGAGCATGGCAAGGCCTTTGTCCACCGCGAACACATCTCGATGCATCCCCACTTCGGCTTCTACGAAATATTCCCTGAAACTGCATATCTGACGATTGTGGGTCTTAGCGTTTAAAATGTTACGACTTCTACATTTCGCGGGATATACAGCCGCATTATTGATGGCCGTGGATGATGCATTCATGGAGCGTATGGACCCTCCTATCCAGGGCGTCGTGTTCGGTCTGAGTCCATTTGAGTATGCCGAAAGAGTACATCAAAACTGGCATGACCCAACTATTGAAGGCGTTCAACTTGTTGCCGCCTGATAGAATACAATTAAATACTTTTTTCAGGTGGCCAAAGAAGTGCTCCTTCAACGATTGCTTTTTGTGAGTAACATTGATGCCTAACGCTTCCGACATACCCAAATACTTACTTTCAGTAGCTCCATAACACATAACTGCACATTATTGGGGGCGAAGTGTTTTAGGTCAACCATGTAGATCAGGTGAAATATAACCTGAACAACTCTCCTCAGCCGATAGCCTATACCTGAATCCTCCCGCAGTGCACTTAGAAGATTCAAGGCTAAGCAAAATCAAAGCGACCTCCAACTATCGCCATGAAATATGCCTCGCTGGATCCTTATCGGTTTGCAATTTCTTTGGGTATTTCGAGATTCTGGATAGCGAAGGACCGTTCTCCACTTCTCCATACATAAAATCAGGACGGTGCGCAGAGTTGCATCTCCTTTATACAACTCCAACACCCTCGTAAGCCATGTATGTTGCTTCGAGTCATAGGTTTTCTTATAGTCAATTCAAAATGGATGTAAGAACTTTATAGACCCTCGGTAGACACGTGAGCGGCCTATAATTTATGGATTCCGCGGTGATACCAGATTTAGGGAGCAGTGGCGTAACTCCGTTTGTTAGGAACTGTCCGACCAGATACTGTGCCAAAAAGAACACATGGCATCATCATCCGGCAGACGCGTGTCAGCCACGTCTAGGTCCAGTCGCTCCCAAGTCATATAAACCGATCTTTCAACACTCTGGAAGGTGCGGTACTGAGTGTATCGGTCAACTTGCCGCTTATATCTGGGTCATATTCAAAATAATTGTATATTTACTACTGTCTTAATGTCCAACCCAATTATTTTTTTAATGAGATCTATCTGACTAGAATTTCATATATAAACAGATTAAATGTTTATTTGAGCTTAAAAAAAAGCTATGAAACACTTGAAATAGCTAAACAATAAATTAATAAAAAATTAAACCAGACATTGCGTAGTTTCCATTTCATACATGTATTCAATGTCCACGTCGGTGACGGTAAACTAAAAAAAATCGCTTAACTATTAAATATTACACAAAAGTAAAAAAAAAAAATTATATTCAGAGAATGTTGTTTAAACTTTCAACATTTCACTAAAAAAATATAAAAATACTATTTATTGTTCTTCAAATTTAATTCAGGTTCGAGCGTCCTGATTTTACACATTTCTGTTATTCTTCTCTGTTATTCTATTTTAACATTATATCCATGTTAATAAAGACATTTGATATACTGGCAAAATTAGTTCACTAGCTGTCACTACACGACATAAGAATAGAATTTATAGGCCGTTTTGTTCAATATCGTTTTTCAGCTCATTTCGTCGTCGAATAAAATTAGACTTTTAAAAGTAATATTCAATGTGACTCGTTTAAAATAGCGGTAAGTACTTACTGTTTTATTACTCATACTAGGAAATGGTTTTGCACTGTGATATTTGTTATAAATAGAAAAGATTCGCATATCATGCGAATTGGTGTGGAAATAAATTCATTTGTAGGTTAGACACGTGCAATTAATTTATATACGTTACTTTATCTGTTACTTTTTTCTGTTACGCAACAGATATGAATGATAAGGCGTTATTCACATTGTCTCATGTGTGAATTAATGAAAATAAAATATTAAAATTTTACTGCACCGCAGATTAGCCAAAACAACCAATTCAAATCAAATTTAAGGAACACCAGATTTTTTTTTCGCGATTTCACGTTTGGTCACATAGTAAAAGTTGTTCATAATGATGAGTACAATGACCTCTTAAGAGGTTGTTGGTGTTTTTCCAATAACCCTGTATAAAATAATAAAAATACAAAACTTCCCATGTTAATCTGACCAAATCGACGGGTTTATTTTTTGTTTTGTTTTCACTAATTATTTGATAGCGCGTAATTGATTGATAAATTAAGGATATTTGTGATTAAAAATATATATACACTTAGTTAAGTATTCTTTTTATTGCAAAAAAATAAACGTTTCTTGTATGAAAGTTGTATTTTGCGAGTTTTTTTTTAAATTAATCTGGAAACTCTTTTTAAGTAATTTAAGTACTTAGTCAGCTAGTAAAAAAGCGAGCTACCGTACGAAAAGTAACATTCATACAGAACTCTAATTGTTAAAATTATGCAGTTTAAACTGCTTTACGAATTGCTCATTGATTTATGGCAATTATACATACTAGAATACGATCACCAAAATGTTGTTTCATTATGTACCCACCTATAACGACCCGCTCCGGTTTCGCACTCGTAGCTTTTTATACTCTAATCTTAGTATGTGAACTGTAATAGGTATGTATAGGTAGTGATAATGATGATCCTACTATTTAGTTTAGTTTTAATTAGCTCAACGTTAATTATTTATTTTACAAACGTGTCCTACTCGTATTTAAACTTGCCCTAATAATTCCTTTCTGTTATTTTTCTGTTACAATCAAATAATTTTCATATCTGTTTCCTATCCGTAACTTACAATTATTTTGAATATGACCCATCTACGAATATGGTTCGCCGATGCTAACATTTTTTTATTAGTCCCTGAGAACGCCCGCTTCACAAAGCGCATTGCGCTACGGCGAGTGATGCCCTCGATGAAGCAGATTAGGTTGCAGATGAGCGTCCTACTCACGTTGTCATACATGTGAACAGTGTAATCTATAAAAAATCAATCCATCGTTTTTTCCGCGGTTTCCAAATGACAGATCCAGAGGGCTGAAATTGTCCAAATCAACGTTGGTAAAAAGTCGGCTATAGCAGTCAAGACTTACATCTGGTAAATCACCGATATGTAGCATTAGATGTGCTGCTTTGCGTTTCTTACAAAACACGCAGTTTCTCGGATATCTTGCGGAACTCACTACGGCATCTTAATACCCAATATTGCTGTTTAAGCTCTTTACATACTTGTTCTTTAAAAGCGTGAGCAGCTTTTACGAGGTAGTACTGTATAATTAGACGAACAGGTGGGTGACGACTATCTAAAACAATTGGAAAAGTAGTGTTGTAATTAATATTCTTCATGATTAGGTTGTACACGACTGTCCAGCCTTAATAAACCTGTCTGCATTATCACTATAGTCAAAGAGTAGAGTAAGCTCGATTTAGGAATTTTGCTTTGGGTGACTTTTAGCATTCTGATAAGCCCCATTGTGAGCGACCAGGTTTCAGTACTGACACCACTGGCACACTGCCACTGCCACTGGCATTGGCTGGCTAGCCGTGTTGCGTACTGGCAACACGCATTGCTCAAAGATTGCGGTCTTGAGACAGTGCGGTATTTAGGACGAGAAGATGTTGCGAAGCTTCCCGCCTTGTTGTTTTTAAGATGCTTCAGAGTTATCCTAATCTCGTACAAGCTGACGCCCGGGATGTCTTGACGTCGGTGTAGTGTCAGGTCAATGTGGCTCTCGGGTCGTTTGCCAGATTCGTAACTAAGTTGCTTTTTTACGTGTATAACTGTCCCATGAACCTCTCGATCTCTCTCAACAGCTCAGGTCTGGCGGTTACGATCCTGCCATCATCGGCCTTCAGTTTCGCAAGCTGACTCTGCCCAATAGATAGATTTCTTGCAAAGACCTTGGAGCCTTTATTCCACTTTATCGCGACCTTGATGAGGTCCGTATTAAACCGGTGAAAGTCAATGGAGAGGGCTATGCTCGGAGTTTCTCTATGTGATTGAATCAGGAATGAAGAGATCCGCAGGAGAACCAAAGCAACCGACATAGTCCGAAGAATTGCCAAACTTAAATAGCAGTGGGCAGGACACATAGCTCGCAGAACAGATGACCAATGGGGCCGAAAGGTTCTCAAAGTCAAAGTCAAAGCATTTATTTCAATTAGGCACTTCTAAGGCACTTTTGAACGTCAATATTTATTTCGAGTAGCAGCGCGTTCTGGAAGACAGTGTTGGAAGGCCTCCCACAAGGTGGACCGATGACCTTGCGAAGGCCGCAGGAATCCGCTGGATGTGGGAAGCACAGAACAAGTCGAAGTGGAGGAGCTTGGGCAGGCCTATGTCCAGCAGTGGACGTCTTTCGGCTGAAATGATGATGATGAGTCATTTTGCCTGATTTGAGGTCGTGCTACAAAGCTATTGTGCGCTTTCATGATTGCTAACGTGACAATATTATCGTGGACACCACAACTACACGATAACATAGCGAAGTTAAATACAGGCAAGATAATTAGACATTTTTAAATTTCCATTCACGATATAGGTTTAGTATAACGTGCACGTAATTATAAACGTCTATGATAATGACGCCGCGTTAGAAATTATATCCCGTTTGGAAACGCTTTTGCCATTTCTAACGTATCACGGTGTCGAAGCATCGCAATGCTTTTTAGTAACGCCGCTTGCTCTAAAAAAAAAAAAACCATACCTATGTTAATGTGAATTGCAGTGAATCCCGCTTCAATTGACAGTTCATTCCAACTAACGCAGTATAAAGTACTCTGTGAACTAACGTCACAGACGTCGTTATTTTTTAAAGTTAATTCAACAAGTGTTAAGTCTTATTTATATTACAATATTAAAATGTTATTTATATCATTTGCAAGCAAAAATATTGCACTATCGATGAGCAAAACAACAACAGCTACCTAGTAACGTGTTGATCCATTTCTAAGGGCATAACCTGAAATGACCAAGTTGGACAATTCCGTGTTTTGGGGCACGGTAATGTCAAACCGAAATAAATATATGGTTTATTTTATTTTCATCTTCAATATCTTAATATTTTGTATCCAAGTTACCGAAACGTTATAATTATAAAAAAATATAAGCCTTAATGGTGCATTTCATGCATGAAAATTTGAGATTTCTTGAGTAAAATAATTGTCAACACAAAATTTGTGTTTTATTGCTTATTTCCTAATAATATTATGATGTTTATGTAAGATTTAATGAAATCTTTTTTTCTCTCTCTCATTTCGCTGCAAAAGTGCGAGCATGTCTTTATCAATCCGGAGGCCCGGAATTATCAAATCGGTTCGCTAATTTCGCGTTTTCTTCTTACAATTTGGCTAATATTAAATTTCTATTAATATTTGTACAAGTTTGAAACCTCAGTATTGTAGCCGAATAAATATCCCGTCAGTATATGGTAATAACCCTTCTCTATTACTTTCCTGAGCTTAGATATAGCAATTGACCGTTAGGGGCTCGGTATATGCCAAATCTTCCCTAATTTTATAAATATACATTTAAAAAAAGATTTCAAAAATTTAAAATATATATTAATATGCAACCTTGTGACAATTTCAATGCCATCTTGCGTAAGCCTAAGAATTTGATTGGTATAAAGGAAAAAAGCCAATCAATAAACATCAGTTACCTTAATGATCTTCACCAATAGTTCTCAACACTAAATAAAATAGTAAAAATGAAATTACGAGCTGTACGTGACATTACCATTGAATTGTTTCCTATTTGTTGGCGATCTAAACTTTCCTGTTGTTTGTTTTAGCTAGTTTTCGCTGCCGCATTGGCAGTCTCCGCCACCAGCAGCGATCAGGTCGCCAACGTCCTCCAATACGAAAACGACGTCTACCCTGATGGCAGCTACAAATACGGGTAATACAAATCCACCATTCGTCTTGTGATACTCATATTTCCTAACAGCAATTTAAAATATACACATCTACACAATTAAATAATACGGTTAACTTTGCAGTTTCGAGACCAGCAACGGTATCATCACTCAGGCCCGGGGTACTCCTAGTGACTTTGGTGGGAACCCCCCTGTAGCCCCCGTCGTCTCCCAAGGATCCTTCTCCTGGACCTCCCCCGAGGGTCAGCTCGTCGACATCATATACATTGCCGACGAGAATGGATACCAGCCTTTTGTAAGTTACAGAATAAATTTTCATATATATAGCAAATGAAGCAGGATGTAACTTTAAAATTAAAATCCAACTACTGCCAGTTAGCCCTTAAGCGAATGATTGCTTAGGTACTACTGTTAGAATTAATTGATCAGGTGGCAAACAACCACGGCTTTCAGATGAGACTATTTTCTTGTTTCATATGTTTTGGAGCGTGATTTTCAGCAGTTGGGTTTAAATGTTTGAACTTACGTTTTATTTATATTATTTTGGGTTCAGCTCACAGTATATGTATTGAAATGTGCTTAATATGTCTACATTTGATAGGAAATCCAGAAAAACTGAAATAAACATTGTTCATCTTTTTATTGCCCTCTAGAGGTGCCATAACCAGCTGACGAATATGACGATTCCAACGATACCCCATCTGTAATTTAGAATTATGATAAGTGGTTTAGAAGGTATGAGGGAATATACAAACAAAGATAGTGGTAAAATCATAAGCCTCCTTTTCATTTCGCAATAGTCGGGTAAGAAAGAAACATCTATTCATTAAAATGATGGTAAATTGATGTATATAATTTTAAAACGAATATGAGCTTTTGACAAAACTGCGAATGTCAGAACATCCGCAATTAGCAACAAAAATAATCTTGAACATGTCCTCACATTAATTAAGTGCATGATCACATTTCGAGAAACGGGTCAGTAATATTTTTAGTTATAGTTAAAACAAATAACAAACAGAAATAGCAGAAGAAATATAAATATCAGTTCTGTAAAATTATAGCTTATAGCTTGGTTTACAGTTTCAAATACAATATATTATGAAATATACTGATACGACTACATATTTGATTAAACTCTTACTTTCACTTGCCAGATTAATCCTTGTTGTTTGCTTCCAGGGTGACGCCATTCCCACTCCCCCCACACCTGCGGACCTCGAGACGTCAACAGGTCGTCCGTCGTCTGGAAACAATAAACCTAAGGTATTTTAAATCAACGTCTAGACATTAGGCCCCCATATTTATAAACATTTTGTCCAAAACTATTATTTTTATCTACGCCTCAACGATGACTTTGCTTCCTATTACCGTCACCTGTTAGCAGGAGGTGCTATTTATATTAGAAATAAATTGTTTTATTTTAATCATGTAAAACAAGGTATTCAGAGTGGTTTCCGTAATTACTTAACAAAAATCTTCAATTCTCTGACAGACAACACACACCCTAAATCCAGATTTACAACTTTAGATTTGAAAAATTCTTACTTTCACTTGCTAGACTAATCCTTGTTGTTTGTTTCCAGAATGAGTACGTCCCGACTTATCGTCCTCCGCCTTCGGAAATTAGAAAGTCCATTTTATCAGGTCTACCGTCATCGTCTCGGAACAAGAAGGCGTAAACGAAAAATCTAAGACAATTTAAATCAGCCTCTATACTTGATGATTCTCTTAAACATTTGTAAGTTAGGTGCATTTTGTTTATAATTATTATTTGGTAACGCGCTGACGCGACGCTACATCAATGACGTTGCTACCTAATAACTATAACACTTGTAAGCAGGATGTGCTATTTATATTGAATATAAATTGTTAAATAATAATGATGTAAAATGTGATAAACAATTTATTCCGAATGTTTTACGTGATTAAATAAGAACAAAGCATTTAGATATTTTTCTATAATTCCATTGATATTACGATTTATTGTTTATGACTAGATCACTTTCTGCCATGGTGTGAAAAAAGCATTTTTTTTGCAAGTGGTGGTGTTACTGACATTAACTGAAACCTTAGCCATAAGGATGGAATTTGGTGTGGACGAATAATTTAAAAAAAAAACATCAGTTTCCCCAAAGAGCTCATTGAAACGCAGCTAGGCTACGGACGGTACGGGTCCATGCAGGGCCCGTAAAAACTATCCGTGAAGCTCCTTACTCTGCTATGCGGTCATAAATATCAAGCACTAGAGGCTAGTGCCAGTTCTCAGAGAGCGGGGTGAGGCCTTTGTCCTTTGCGAACACATCTCGATGCATCCCCACGACGGCTTCTACGAAATATTCCCTGAATCTGCATATCTGGCGATTGGGGAGGGTCTTAGCGTTTAAAACGCTTTGACCTTTTACACTTTCGAAGGATATATAGCTTCTTTACCGATGACCGTGGGCGGTGCATTCGATATGCAGTCAGCAGCGTACGGATCCTTCTATCCAGGGCGTCGAGTTCGAATCCATTTGAGTGCTTTTTTTTTATGTGTTCCGAAAGAGTTCATCAAAACTGGCATGACCCAACTATTGAAGGCGAGCAACTTGTTGCCGCCTGATAGAAGACAATTAAATACTTTCTTCAAGTGGCCAAAGACTTGCTCCTTCAAGGATTGCTGCTTGTGAGTAACATTGATGCCTAATGTTTCCGACATACCCAAATACTTACTTTCAGTATGTCCATGGGTTGCAAATTCTTGGGGGCAAAAAGTTTTAGGTCAAGCATGTAAACCAGGTAAGATATAACTTGACCACCTCTCCTTAGCCGATAGCCTATACCTGAATCCTACAGCAGTGCGCTTCGAGGATTCAAAGCTAAGCAGAATCAAAGCGATCTCCAACTATCGCCCTGAAATGTCTCGCTCGATCCTTATCGGTTCGCTATTACTTTGGATATTTCGAAATTCTGGATAGCGAAATACCGTCATCCACTGCCCCATACATGAAATCAGGAAGGTGCACAGAGTTGTATCTTCTTTATACAACTCCAGGACCCTCGTGAGCCAAGTATGTCGCTCCGAGTCATAGGCTTTCATATAGTCTATCAAACATGTCGACAGATCCTTCCACAAACCTGTTGGCTAATGGCCATATCAATACGGAGCATACTATCGCGGGACCCGTTCTTACATCTATTTTGAGAGACTGACATAATGGAGTTAGTGTCTATATGATTGTAAATTTTAGATCTCAAAATGGATCAAAGAACTTTATAGACCGTCGGTAGACACGAGCCGTCCATAATTTCTGGGCTCCGTGGTGCTACCAGATTTATGGAGCATTTGCGTAACTCCTATTATTAGGAACTGGCAAACCGACCAGATCCTGTGCCAAAAAGAACACATGGCATCATCATCCGGCAGACGCGTGTCAGCCACGTCTAGGTCCAGTCGCTCCCAAGCTATTTAAACCCACCTTTCAACACTCAGGAAGGTGCGGTACTGAGTGTATCGGTCAACTAGCCGCTTATGCCTACGTATACGGTTCGCCGATGCATACACTTTCCGTTTCAGGAAGTCTATACGCCCTGTGACACTGGCCATAAAGTCATTTCACATTCATATTTTTGGTTATTTGTCTAGTATCCGACATATTTGAATAGAAATTGCTGATTCAATTTGTACGTCTCAACCATTATAAGCTGAAAATGCAATCACGGGAATGATTCAGTTTTCTACGAATAATTGGAATATAACATTTTGACAAACGAAAAAACACGAGAAAATGAGGACACTTACCTCTATGAAAAATGTTAATAATTTCATTACAAACCAGGATTTATAACACTAATATTATGTTTCCTTCAAAACACATAGCATTGGTTGAAGATTCAATCTAATAATTTCCCGTATATAGGATAAATATTTAATGAAAATCGTACCTTAACCCGCAGTTATCTGTTGCCTTACATTATGTTAGAACTCCCGGTTATCCATGGCGGCAGTAAGCTGGATCTGTCACTTGTCAAGTTTCTTCATAGCGTCTAAAACTGTTGGCGTTAACAACGACGGAAAAAAATATCGCGTTCATTTTCTTTGTAAATTAGTAAAGGTTGAGTGATAGAACGTGAATAATAGTGCTTATGGTAAGTGATATTATTGTTAAGCTGATCGTTAGTCAGCGAAATCGGAGATCTAAAGTTTACATATATTATCGTGGTCGCCAGTGCCTTGTGTGTGTAGAGAGTGTGAGTGGAGAGCAATTGTTTTTAGGCAACCTCGCTCAGGTTGCCTAAAAACGATGTGAGGGCGACGCTATCTCTTTCGAACAACCCGCACCCCTGGCAGGCATCGGCCTTTGCGGACTCCACCAGTTGGTGCTGACATCTCTTTTAGGCGCGAGTGGAACGCAACGCGCCGTCGACCCGGGCTTGGTCCTTACCGGACAGCGAGCTACCCATTACTCGAAGACCGCAAGCCCGTGCCTACGGTGGCCGGGAATCAGCCTGGGCTTCCGACGCCCAGGGCGTCTCTTGCGGCGGCTAGGGCCTATATACATATACTGCCTCTCCCTCACATGCGCCGCCTCCCTCCTCGCGAGCATTACGGCTTCGCAGAAGGAAGTGACGGCTACCCATGCACTCTCGCTCCGTACCATGGCCTGGATCCGGGCAGAACGCGAGTGATCGCCACCGCCGATCGCCTCCACGAAGACAGGGCGGTGCTCCGCCCAAGCTGGGCAGACCTACATCGTATGCTTCACCGTATCCTCAGGGCGATCTTAGCAGTGGAAACACCCGGGTGTTTCCTCCCGCTTTATGCGAAACAGGAACCTCCCGAAACATCAAACATCCGTGTCCGGTGAGGACCTGCGTCAGGCGGAAGGTGAGAACGCCGTGGCACGTCTCAATCCACTCCTTAAAGAGGAAACTTACCGCCGCAATCGTGGCGTGCTCAAACTACGTAGGGGTCAGCTTCCAGTCTAACCGGATGCAGCTGAATACCAGTATTTTAACATGGAACGACTGCCAATCTGACCTCCACAATCTAGTTACCTACTGGGTAAAACTTGGTAAGACGAGTTATAAGACTTTCGTGCTTCTGACTATCCGTAATGACTTTTAAGGATGTACAAATGACAGCCTGGACCAACAGCTTAACGTGCTTTCCTAGGCACGGAGGGGTCTCGGTATCTTAATCACACATCCACGAACCAACCTCGGCAAGCGATGCTTTACCTTGAACATCGAATCGCGTGTCTATTATTATTTTACCAAGAGCTACAGAGACAAAAAATATGAGAGACATAATAAAGGGCAAGAATTCTGTCTCGTCATGTCTGAGCCAGAATGAGCAGGCCCATTTAGTAAAAAATACAATATATTTATATATATAGGTAACCGTCGGTTGCTGCTCTCATACAATGCAGGTATCTGGTTTGGTTTATGAAGTATAAAAGACTGCGTATATGGACTACGTAAGTATAAAGGTGCTTTTACACCGGCCATTTTTTGGATCAATTTGGATCAATTAAATAGAGAAATCTGAAGCAACAACAATACTGTGCGGAAATTGTTTTGGGAATATTGCTTCTGATTGATCCATATATTTGACATTTCTCTATGTCGCCAATATGAGTTGCCGAATATCCAATCGGTTTGGAAATTTTTAGTCAATTTTCGTTCTATCTCGTTTATACGTATAACTACGTCTCGTTTTTGCGAGACGTACCGGCCGGCGGCTGAGGTAATGGTGGGAGGAGGGGGAGGCGTATTCCCTATATTTATAAGTTGCTCCATATTTCCTGGTATTGTGTGGCCGTTTCTCTGGCACATATTGCCTTTGCCCTAAATTCCTGAATGTATTCGTTATAGTATCTGTTAATTACTGATACTGTACTTACGCTTCTTTTTCATTCATCCATACCATGTTTATGTTTTAGTATCCTTTTACTTTTTTTTTTTTTTTTGTGAATGGCATCTCGCAGTTGACCTTGAGAGGCCGTGACTGCTCAACCGGACTTTCCTGTGAAGGTTTTTAGGATTCTAAAAGCCACCAGCCAGGGCGTAAACCTACTGAAACCTAAAGCGACTGCGCACTGAGGGCACCCCCTGTGGGGTACGATCCTCGGCTCAGGGAGTCACTGGCGGGGGGGGGCGGGGGTCCAGCTAGTGGGGACAGGCTGGATCAAAGTATTTTCTTGATTATTATACGGGGAATTTAAAGCTACTGGCTCAGCTGCGGCGCGGGCTGGCGCATCAACGAGCAAGGGACGGTCGGGGGTCTGATCGTTACTCGGGGGTCTTCGCGGGGCGCGAGGACCTCGGCGGCGAGGTCGGAAGGACGGTCGTTTGTGTTTGTGTGCTGTACTGGTGGCCCTATTCTTTTCTTGGAGAACAGTAATGGGGTCATCTGGGTCGGAAAGGACATGTCTCGGCCGGCGGATTCTACTGATTCTACTGGGGACATAACTAGCGGCCTTCACAATCAAGGGATTGCGATGTAACTCGGCTTTATCGAAGAAACGCTTCGAGTTGCGTTTCAGAAATTGAGCAATAGTGGGCATTTTCAGATCGAGATGGAGGATCTCGTTCCGAACGAACCATGGGGAGCCTGTGGCTTGGCGAAGGAAACGGTTTTGGAGGGTCTGCATCCTATGGATGTGTCGGGGGTTATCCTTTTACGACTTTCTTAGATTATTTATATTTCACACTTTGTTTTCTGTGTTAGTACTCTGTGAATTGACCTTGTGAAAGCCGCACTGGAAGCACATTAGGATGTGCTTCCCACAGTTAATTAAATCATAATCTGATATCACTTTTTATGTTTGGGACATGTTCTGCGCTGGTTGTGAATAAACGAAAAGCACCATTGATTGAGTTTTACCAACTAACGAAACTTTTTCATTCGTTTTAGTTAATTCCTAAGTAGAGAGTAATGTCAAAATAACATAATATCACGCCTGTATTCCAAGAGCGGGTAGATAGAGGTGTACAGTATGTTACCATGAAACCACATTTCGCTAGGGAGGTATTTGTAATATAGTATTTGTAGTAATGTTTGTTTCTATGTTAACATATTTTCACTTTCTTTTTATAACGGACAAAAGACAAGAAAACAATTTTTTTTTTTTTTTTCACTTTTTAAACAAGGTTAGGTATTTAATAATATCCACAGATAATATCAAATAAGCTTAATTTAAACTAACGTAAGAATTAGCCATAGCCAAACGCTATTGCTTATGTACACTTGTGACATTTCTGAATTTAATAAACATTACAAAAGAAACTGAATTTAGAGCGAATTTTAATTCTCATGTTTATTCAATAAAGCTTCTATCGTTTGATTCGTTTAAAACTCATAAATCAACACGCAATGGCGTTTAGGACACGTTGTAAAATAAAATGGCGAAGACCAAGCCCGAGGCGCTAACGTTTATTGAATTATTGAAATGTCGGCACATTTAGTTTCCTCTTACCATCAATATAAATTAAAATTGTATGGATTTTAATTGTTTCGTGATTGATGATGATATTTGACATTCAACTTGCAGAATAACATGCTAAATATAAATAATAATTAAAATGCTAATTTACGAATTAAGATTACGAAAGCACAATTGTCTTGGTGTTTGTTTTTATAAAGTAAACGATGTCGTCTTTCACAAATATTAAAAAGTTACCAATAGTTGAAAAAACAACAAGCCACGTGGGTATCTAGGAATTGTAGTCAGTTAGTACGGTCTTAGCCCGGTCGACACCCGTTACAAGCTGTGTCAATTATCCTTTTTTCCCACCTACTCACTGTCTACCACCACACGAGCATCTTACTGCAGGGTGTAACCTTCCATGATCCACTTGTAAGTTCCCTGAACCGTGACCGTCCCAAGTGAGGCGGTGCAAATCCAACAAAGTAAAGTGGGGCTACCTCGACTAAACGGAAGCGGGTGTGTGTGTGGAGCTGTGTGGCAAACCATGCTTCACTTACTATCCTGTCACGGAGGGCAGATATATGTAGTCAAAGTGATCTCTGCGCTGCCACTGATAACGCTGAGAAAGTAGCGTAGTGTCGGGCCAGCAAAATTTGAATAGCTGTCGTGCCAGCGATGAACGACTAAGAAGATCAACACACAGGCAATGTCAATAATCAGCCAAAGATCACAGATGGAAACAAATTAAATTTCAATTAAAAATCAATAATGTGTTATAGGTAAAAAGTTAAAAAAAAATCCTTTTAATACTCTGAGAGACATCTCTCTCAGAGTATTAATAGGTTGACGATTTTAAAGATACCTTACTTTTGCATAAATACTAATAACAAACTCAAATGGTTTAACTGAACTAAATTTTCAACTAAATCATTTACATGCACTTTCGAATTGCCAAAAGTCGGAAAGTTCAAGTTAGCTGTCCATTCTAAAACGTACATTTCTATGAAGAAGAACGGGCAAGAAACTGCAAGGACACTCTTTTAAATCAAGATATTACAAAATCCTGGGTACATTATTCTTGTTGTTGCTATATTAGAATACAATGCAGACAAATGAAAAAAACAATTTTATTAATGTATAGGAATAAACATAAGCCCTGGGCCTCAAGTCTGCTATTACAATAGTATTAGAATGATTGATTGATTTCATAATTGTTAATTTTGACAAGTTTGGTAATCTACTAATATAATGGCGTCATTATGACTTTCCAGTGGTCAGCCACTGACACTCCATTGTAAGAAATGACATTTATTGGTAATCTCGTACATAATGACAAATTAATGACTGACTTAGGGACTTATAATATGCTAAAATTTTGTCAGTTCCTAAAATAATAAGTCAACAAAATAATATGTCAAAATATATATTTCTACTAACGGGTTTTATAATAATGGCATTACGACAATGCCATTATAACACAATTCTGTTACGAGACCACTGACCGACCACTGATCGACCATTATGAATTTAGCAGTTTACGAATTTTTAGCAAATCGACGATGGGATCGTGTTGGAATGACGAATTTAATAAAAAATTGCAGACTAAGGCCCCTGGAAGTTAGGAGATGACCAGTCTCAACCGGCTTTGGCACCCGTTCACTAATTTGACGATACGTATTATATTCTTGACTATCGCGAATCATATTTTGATCGACATAAAGGGTGCTTCGATTCGGGTTCGCTTTGTTGGAAAAGTCAAATGGTAGTTTGAAACAACAATTTCATGATGGGAATCGCTTAAGTAGGTACCGCTCAACGTTTTAAATATTGTCGTGCAGAAATAAAAGTCCTGAAAAAAAAAAAACCTTCCTCATGAATCACTGTACATTGGTGAAAACCGCATGAAAATCCGTTCAGTCCTTTTTGAGTTTATCGCGAACAGACAGACAGACGCGAAGGGGGACTTTGTTTTTGTATAATATGTAGTGATGGCAAACATGCTGGCGGCACCTGATGATAAATATAGTGCCTAAAGACATATCAAAGGTGTGACGGTTTGTCTCCACCCGAAAAACAAAGCTCAAATTTTGCACTTCCTCAGACGAGCTCAAAGCTCTTTAACTGCTTACCTACAATATACTAAAAAACACAAAAAGAAATACAAAATTAGGTAACCTAGATTAATTTAGATGCTAGAGAAAATATTCTCCAAATTGCAATAGATGTAGAATAATGAAATGAAGAAATAATATTGCGTATTCCACCAAAATATGCTAATTAAATTTATGTAAATGAACTAAGTACTCATTGTTCGTGTCCGTACGACATTATGCTAGAGTGTGTTCTAGGCAAGCATTTCTTAGACTGATAAGGTTCTCTTTTGTACCACTTTTACTAGACAAAATCTAACAAATATAGCAAAAACCGATTAGTGGCAGTATGAAGGTAAAGAAAGGTCCGTAATTGAAATTGCATAATGTGCCTTATATTGATTAACAACAAAAGTGTACATATATTATTTGCGAAACATTAAAATGGGCTATAGACCGTACCTACATAAGATTGTAGAAAAACGGTGCCCACAGTCTGTGTTAAATATTGGTAGATATGTTTGCTTTTTTCTCAAAGTCAAAGTCAAAGTCAAAGCATTTATTTCAATTAGGCACTTAAAAGGCACTTTTGAACGTCAACATTTACATTTAAACAGAATTGATTCTAGTCGCCCATTCCAAAATGTAGTTTCGTATGGAGAAGAACGGGCAAGAAACTCCACCGTTACTCTTTTAAAATGTTTTACATACAATTTATCATAGTACATTCATTATATAATTATATGTGACTCTCTTCCAGCCACGGCCTAAGCCAAAAGTCCGTATCCCAAGCGTTTATATTTTATGCCCTGACTTGAGACCATAATTCCTTAAGGTAGCCACCGCACAGACAAGTCCGGTTAAGCAGCAGACAAGATCCTAGATTGTCATTATCATAAAAAAAAACTCATTTGATCAACAGTTCTTAATATTATAAAACTACTGATTTAAAACTGCTATCTGATTTTGCAACCACTTTGAAAATCAAAAATGTTAATTAAGACTAATAATTGATTGAAGGTATTTTTTAAGATAAAAAATAGTCAAATAAAAAGGTAGTTAATCTATTTGAACTGCTAAACTTGCTGGACATTTATTATTACCGATCTGTATACAATAAGATAAAGTTTAATTAACTAATCAATTAATTAAACAATTGACTTAAAGCCTTACCAACCATCGCGGAATTTCAATTTGTGACATTATTCCTGTCCAAAACATAAAACTTTGGGAGGAAACATATGATTTTAACCAAACAACACCTTTTATGAACCATAGAACTTGACCTTAAAAATGTTAATAGCAAGCAGGATGGATAGCCCAAGTGTTATTTTAATACAATTTCTAGTCTCGCGTCAAATTATTTAAATGTTATTGCAGTTCGCCGCCTAAAGTGGGTGGTTCCTTGAGCGATATATAAGCCTGCGCGGATTTTTTACCCGCACACAAACTAGTTCAACGTAGCTAGACCAACTTAGATATTCAAAATGAAATTCGCAGTAAGTAAATCGAACACGAATTAATAAATCGTTTAAAAAATAAATCGAAACAAAAGTGTGAAATGATGTGAAAATTAAGAAGTATATCTTCAGTGATACTGTAATTGGTTTTTGTGGATACAGGTGGTGATTTTGGCGTGTGTGGCTGCCGCGAGCGCGCAGTTCAATACTGGAGCATACAACAAGAACCCTTACAACCCTTTTGCGAACCAGTTCAACCGTAACCAGTACCAGTACAAGCCCACCCCCGCACCGTACCGCCCCATATCCTACCCCTCGTCCACCGCCGCCCCCGTCCGCGTATACTCCCCCGCCCCCATCCCTAAGTATTCCCCCGTCCCTGTCCCCGCGACCAGGTACCAGGGTGATGCCCGCATCGCTCAGACCCTGAAGTACGGTAATGAAGTTAACCCTGACGGCAGCTATTCTTACTTGTGAGTACACATAACTTCCTAAAATTTTATCATTTCACGAACGAAATATGGAAAGCATTAGATAACCAATTTAATTATTTTTCAGCTACGAAACCGACAACGGTATCGCGGCCCAGGAACAGGGCACTCCCCGCAATTTCGGTGGAAACCCACCTGTAGCCCCAAGTGTCGCCCAGGGATCCTTCTCCTGGACCTCCCCCGAGGGTCAGCCCATCGCCATCTCATACATCGCTGACGAGAACGGATACCAACCTACTGTGAGTAACTTAATTGTTATTTTAAATTTCAGTCGTACCCGGCCCATGGTTTGTAAATCTCTAATATTTATTATAATTTTTCAGGGTAACGCCATCCCCACTTCTCCTCCCCTGCCTGCCCAGATCGCCCGAGCCCTTGCCTACACCGCTCAAAAATTTGCTCAGAAGAAGTAAGAAGCTGAACAAAAACTAAAGCTTACACGTCAGTATAAGTACAATACAGAATGAATAGTACAACCTAGAAATATTTCGAAGTAAAATGAAATAAAATGTGATATATTTTAACGACAACTTTTATTTGCTATTTATACGTATGATAACTAGTAACTGTTATGTACGTGAAAGTGTAAATAAAATATTGTTACCGTTTCTAAATTTGTTTTGTCATTTCCGACCTATTAATTTAATGAACGAATGAATTACCTATGTAACTAACGTAGTTCAAACTTAACGTAAGAGTTTTATGATTGTATTGATTATTTTATTGGAAACGGACTTTCGATAACATATTTTTCCACTTAAGTTCTCAGTAACTTGTTATCGGTGATATTATGGGCGGAGTCGCGATAATGCCTTATGCATACACATGGCTAAAGCTGCATATTATTCTTACACCAGTAATGATTTTTAAAAAAAGAATGAGTAAGATGGTCTTATTTTTGGCTTTTCTCATTAGAATAAACAATCAATACACCTGTAACCTTTTGGACAGTCTAGATATTATAAGATAAATGGTTTCATTATTAGTGGACTTCGAAATCGATTCATAAATTAACATGAAATAATTTTGCGTTATTTATTGCTGGAGTTCATCATAATAATCAATGCCACTCAACACTATTATGATCGTTAGGTATTCATTAACGTTTATTTCTTTGGGTAATCCTGAATGATGGTACGTACGTACCTATCCTGAATCGTTGTAATGTAAGCATATGCTTCACGTTACGAAGTTTCATAAGGGAGTTAGAGAAATTGCTCTATAGCAGTTCGTTCTTGTTTGCTTGAAAAATGGTATCATCCCTTTGTTTTAAAGTGCCCATAGCTGATTGTTACTGGACAAAGGTCCCTTCGTAGTTAAATCATAATATCAGGTCTTCTACCTTCCGCAACGAGTCTGCCCTCGCCAACTTTTTAGGACGTCACGACGGTTTTTTTAACAGAATATGACCTAACGTAACCTAACCATAGGATTTAAATTAAATTATGTCTTTTATAATCTAAACATAATCTCAAAATAATCTTAGGTAAAACATTGTAGCATCTTTGAAACTTAACTCTGTGAAATAATTCTGTTAAGTGCCAATTAAATGTAGTTAACACGTTTTAAAGTGATGGTAAATTAGAGATAGAGTACGATTACAGTATTGTTAAGATTATCTAACTACGAAGTTAGAACATCGCTTAATTTACTTAAATGCTAGTTCAACTAGCGTTTAAGTAAATGAAGCGATGTTCTAACTGATAACTATTTAGGGATATACAACTAGCCTAGTTGTATCATCATAATCAGCCTACAACGTTCCCACTGCTGGGACACAGGCCTCCTCTCTATGAGAGGGAGTGGGCAGTAATCCTCCACGCAGGCCCAGTGCGGGTTGGTAGATGTCACATTTCTTCGAATTTTTGGTTCTAGGATATGCCGGTTTCCTCACGATGTTTTCCTTCACCGTTTTGAGAGCAGTGGTGATGAAATAATTTACACACAGTAAAGCGCCTGTCTGGGGTCGAATCTACAACCTACAACTCGTAAATCACGTCAGTTACCACTGGGCCACCACTGCTCTAGTAGTATATCCCTAAATAATTATTTTATCAATTAACAGCGCCTACAAAGCTCTTCGTTTGGAGTGAATTAAAATATGATTAAACCCTAAACGATTTTATTTGAATACGATACGTTTATGGTATGAAAACGGTCATTTGGCAGTTAATGAGGCTATAAATCGATAAGAAATCGATCGCATTGTCTCTCATGGCTGCGTGTCCTTCGTTTTTATAGATGTAACGTCAGTTGACTACAGCTGCGAAACCCACACGATTGCGGGTAGCCCATCCATCTAACCATTACACAATATCTTAGAATCTTTAAAGCGAACTGGTTTTAAAAGATTTATTTTTGTTGCGACCTCAGAGAATTCGTTAAACAGATATTTGTAAGCTTTTAAAAAAAATCATCGCTCTTGTTTATTGACTCACCGCGAATTGATGAACTTTATTATACGTACATTTATATTCTGCATAACTCAAATGATAGTCTGTATCGAACACCTGATTAAAATTATGTTTTTTTAAAGGATATTTTGTATTGGTTACTATAGTGTTCAGCATGTAACACGTACAGAGCAATGGTGGTCAAGTGGCCTTGTGAGTTATAAGTTGTAGGATCGTACCCACGCAGGCGCTTTACGTTGTGTAAATCATTTCATCACTACAGCTCTGTGAAGGAAAACATCTTGGCGAAACCTGCATGTCTAAGAACTAAAATTTCGTAGACATGTGGGATCTACTAACCCGCACTAGGCCCGCATGGTAGATTACAGCCTACTTGAATCGTTGAGCTCCTTAAGTTCTGAGTTGAGCTGCATGTCTACTGATTAATGCGTGCACTGATTGTACAGGTCCACTGCATCTGTATGGTTCGTTCCTCAATATACAATTTTACACATCAACTTACATGGTCTCCACATGACTGTGACCTTTGAGTTTGTTTTGGCCTTTCTTCTCAGAGTAGTCAGATAGGAAACGCCGAATGCATCTAGTATAACAAACATGTTTGACGAAAAGTGTTTTCACAAACCTACTCACAGAAATAGAATCGTTTATTATTTACTCCCGCTGGAAGTCTCGAAGAGAGGAGGCCTGTGTTCCAGCAGTGGGAACATTATAGGCTGATTATGTGAACGAACGCAATTTATCATAATCAATCGCAAAATGAAAAACAAGATTCGCTTCCCTTTATAATGATTAATAAATAAATTTGAAAAAAATATGTGGTTTACGTAAACTGGTCCAATTTTGATGTAAATTGAGCAGATTAAAATATCAATGTCAAATGCCCTTCTTCATAGATTAATGGACCAAAGCGGTTTAATATGGCAGACTAATGACAATAACAGCAAAACGTGGCGGCGGATTAAATTAATATCACAAATATGTAATGTTAATTTGACACCTCAAAGCCGAATGATAGATCTCTTTTGTGTGTTTTCGTAACAAAATAAATGTTTGAATAAAGCCGTTAAATGTGAATAATAATCGTTAGCTAGACAAAGGCTTGGCGTGTGATGCGGCAGGTGATCTTCACCTCTCGATGAAGCCCTATCGTGATACTATGCAGTCCATTCTGGCTCGACCTTAGCATTTGGCGTAACGCACTTACGTTTTAAACACGATACAAGTGATTCCCTACAATGTTGTTTGTGTATTTCTTTTTAGTTAATAGGCAACAATTAAGTCTGCAATGAAGTCTGGGGCTTATTAGACAGCTAAAAGTCACCCTAAGGGTGACTTGGAGTTTACCTACGTGATCAAATCAGGAATTAAGAGATCCGCAGGAGAACCAAGGAAACCGACATACAAGCCCGAAGAATTGCCATTCTTAAGTGGCAATAGGCAGGGCACATTGATCGCAGAACTGATGACCGAGGGGGCCGAAAGGTTCTGGAGTAGCGACCGCTTATCGGAAGACGTACAGTTGGGAGGCCTCCCACATGGTGGACCGATGACCTTGAAAAACCTCGCTGGATGCGGGATGCAAGAATAGGTAGAAGTGGTGGAGATTGGGGGAGGCCTATGTCCAGCAGTGGACGTCTTCCGGCTGAAATGATGATGATGAAAAATTTAGTCTGGCAAAATGTGGGCGAACTAAACACCTCTGTTTAACCCTTCGAGGATAAAAGGTGTGATGTTAGGGTATGTGACATTCGATACTAAACATAATTTCTTCATTATTCGTGCTAGCTGGGTTGGTGAATCAAATAAGTGTTACGGATCAGTAGAAGTAGATAGGTACTAAAGACAAACCTAACAATTTATATCTATCCCCCCGAGTGGGTTCCCGCATTGTCGTTGCGGGGGGGCTCAGTAACCGTGGTCTCCCAGCCACGGTGAAGCGAAGAGGAACCCAAAAGGTGGGGCCGCTCGTCAGGGCTTTTGCCTTCAAGTCGATGACGTAGCGGCCAAAAAGTAGGTTGCGTTGAGGTGCACCGCAACTGAGGTGGGCCGCGATGTCGAATCGGAGGCATCGCGGCTGAGGGTTACAGGCTGCGGCAGAGGAGGAGTGCCGGTGCTTTTGAGCAGTGCTCTTCTCTTCCGTGGCTTGGACGGGGCCGCCACCGTTTGATGGCGGACGCGGTGGGGCCGCAGGGGAAGCGGAGTGTCGGTATAGCGTTGGCCGCTCTCCCTATCCCCTGCGGCCAAAAACTGGTAGGCGGGACGGCGCGTTATGTTGCACGCGCGTCGTCATAGATGTCAGCAACAACTGGTATGGTCCGCAAGGGCCAATGCCTGCCAGGGGTGCGGGTTGTTCGAAAGAGACCCCCCCCCCGGAACAGGCAACTGAGGGAACACGGGTGGGTTTTAGTCAGTAAAAGTCTCGATGCCTCCCATTCAACATCGCGGCCCTCGTCAGTTACGGTGCACCTCTCCGCAACCTACTTTTGGGCCGCTACGTCGTCGGCTTTGAGGCAAAAGCCCTGACGAGCGGCCCCACCTTTGGGTTCCTCTTGGCTTCACCGTGTGTGGGACCACGGTTACTGAGCCCCCCCGCAACGACAATGCGGGAACCCAAATCGTAAGGAAACCGGCACGTCATAGAACCAAACAATCGAATACATGTAACGTATGACCCACACTGGGCCCGCGTGGTGGTTTACAGCCCACTCCCTCTCACCAAGAGAAGGTCTGTGTCCCAGCAGTGGGAACGTTATAAGATCATTATGCTTTCTGCTTTGTATAATAAATAGTAATGAAGTTAAAGCGGTACAAATAAAATTTTTGAAAAAAAAAATTGTTTCGGGTATACTCGTACTTAAAGACAGAAAACCCAGGCCATGGCTGTGAATCTGTTCTTATATACATTAAAGCTCCATACAGAGAAGCTGAAATATGTAGGGCATGTGGTTTAAAGAGTTATTTAAGAAAACTTTTCCAATACTGGCTGTGGGGGTTGCGGCACAATTAACACACACACACACACACACAACACACACATTAAAACAGTGGCACTCCGAGAGTGTCGACCTAAACCTATCTTTTAAGACTTAAATTACTGAAATACCTCGGTGTCGCGAGTTCAATTGTTTTTTGCCCATCTCAAAAAATACCCAACGCGCCTAAAGCGAGTGACGTACACCGGTTGGGGTGACGATTTCATAAATGATGATTTTTCACCCTGAGGCTCATATTGCAATTGACTCCGTGGAACGCAGAGCAAAAAGGCTTGTAGGTGACGAGACGTTGGTGGCAGGCCTGGCTTATCGGAGTAATGTTGCTTCCCTTTTGGTCGTACTCAGCGCTTTTCCTCCACATTTATTTAACTCTCTGCCGGCGGCTGTCTCTCACCGAACTTCACCCGGACTCTTCAACATATAACCCCGTTTTCAAAGCAAGAGTGAAAAGGCATCTCTTGGGCACGCTCGTTTCATAATGGGCGGGACGAGTTCAAGAGCGGGCACATTCGACAATTAAAAATATTATGAGCATTTTTAAAAAGTATTGTGTAACAAGTCAATCTGACATACGTCGTTCTGTTCCAAATGGCGAAGTAGGTACTATGAATAGCGCACTCTAGCTTACTTTTGCTTTTTAATCCCTTTTCTCCCGGTTCCTCTTTCCTGATAACGTTTCCATGACCAATACCAAAACAAAAAAAAGA
The DNA here is from genome assembly GCA_949987655.1 of Polymixis flavicincta. Classification (NCBI taxonomy): domain Eukaryota; kingdom Metazoa; phylum Arthropoda; class Insecta; order Lepidoptera; family Noctuidae; genus Polymixis; species Polymixis flavicincta. The sequence continues at coordinate 14,086,351 of OX465175.1, read as the reverse complement.
GTTATGCAAATCCATCGTTTGAATCGTGATTTATTGTCATGAGTTCTTACATAAATCTCATAAAAACAGGACGTTCCGTTATCCCGTTTTTTGAATTCTTCGGGAAACTTACTAAATGTTTTATCTAATAAAAATAACTCCCATTATAACAAATATTTAAAAAAAAATGTAGAAGAATAAAATTGATACAAGATATTTATACGGACAAACAAACAAACATTACCGCCTACTATTTATCGCGTGTATGGATTTATTAGTACACAGTCGCTTCATGATAAATGCGCACTAGCGTGGCCTATACGAGTACCTTCGCCCAGGGCACACTTGTCGTGTATTATGGTTGCCTTTTGTTTCATTACGATTATTACGTTAGCTTAGTAGTTAAAGTGGAGCAAAAAAAAAAACTATCCTATTGCAAATTTTACGTTTTCTTTTGTTCTTTAAGGCCTACTTGGTACCTATACCAATATTACCAATCAATATTTATCGGTCATTGAAACACTGATGACCGTTGGTTTCAATTTGAACACGTGTTTAAATTGAAACTTCCGCGATCTTGTCAAGGTACGAGTAGCTGGTAGCAGCTTTACGAGACACGCCGAGGATCGAAATTCATGACGTGTGATTGAAGAGGTCTATATCCGGCCGTAGATTGCAAACTGATGATGATCATGATTTGCTTCGTAATAATTATTATGATTAATTGGCACTGGATTAGATTTCAAATTTATGTTTGACTGTTATACATGTTGACTTGTGCTTATGTTTAAAATATGTTGATTCCTATTTGTGGCACTTGGTGTCGCAATTTTTGCTTAGCTGTTTGTTACATGTTTTACTTACAGTATTGTGTACGTTTTTATGAGATTTTACTTTATTTTAATTTAGGTAAAACTGTAGAAATCTTATTTCTTAGTACAGGCTACTAGAGTCACTAATTTTAAAGGAAGTAGGTACCTACAAGACCCTAAAAGAAGGCCTAAAAACAATAAAAGATGAAATGTTTATTCTTCTGTCGCCTTGCTGACACACTAGAGATATATTATTATTATAATGTATAAACTGATCTGTTCATTATAATAATTGATTTATTGTGGATAAACTTTTATATCTATTCAAGATTTTCTTGTAGTTAATTTAAATCTAATCATCATGTCTCGATTTTTTTTTGCTGTTGATGAATTAATAGTCGATTAATTTTAATACCATACCATATACCTATTTGATTGTATAATGAAAAAATTTGACAATCTTGTCAGTCAAAATCATTCGTAAGTTATCAATAATTATAACACACGAATGCAAAATAATTTAGAGTTCAATTTGAAGTCTAATCTTTTACACAAACCGTATAAGCTATGCATCTGTTATTTCGACCATTTTTTATCTATTCCTATAGTAGGTATACCTTAATTTGAAAAGTTCATGGCAAAATAGACTGGATACCTACCGTCTCATTTATACGTTTATGCAATGCACATGGGCGCGGCTAAAGATGGCTCTCAGCTTATGTGGCAACTCGTAATCTTATCATCATACAAATGACTCTATATGACCACTTTTACTCCAAATATCTGTCAATGTATGGATTTCACAAAACGATCACTCAAAAGGTCAATAGCTGATATGGCCTATTGCTCTGTTTCTAGTAGTGACATTGTAATGAACGATACTGTCGATAATGCCTTTCAATTCTGAGGTTGAGAAGATGCTCGACATCAATGTGTTTATTTATTATGCAGACCTATTGAAATAAACCTATTAGTAAAGCATTAATGCGTTCTTAGTAAATTGCGTGCACAAATTACCACAATTACATATTATGAACCCAATCATCATATGTAGTTGTGGTAATGTGTGCACTTAACTTCATCGAAGTCGCCGCGGAGAATAGCGAGCAGATTTATAACTGTGGCATTTTTCAATCATGACGAGCTCGTACGATCTTTGGCAACTGGTCTATTTTATCACTTACTAGCTTTTGCCAGCGGCTTCGCCCGCGCGGAACTTTTATCCCCTATTTAACTCCCTAAGGGGTTTAATTTTGAAAAATCCTTCCTTGTTCCTTGTCTACATTATAAAGGGAACCTCTGTTCAAAATTTCAGGTTTCTTGGTCCAAGGGTTTGGGCTGGGCGTTGATGAGTCAGTCAGTCAGGACTTCTCTTTTTATTTACATAGATAGATTGTTCAGCAGAAACTTTTGAATTTAATCAAAATATTAGAAATATTGTACAACCATTATTTTGTCTATCACGGACTGAACCCACCAATGATGACACCCCCCCTGTGTGGGTTCCCGCATTGTCGTTGCGGGGGGGCTCAGTAGCCGTGGTCTCCCAGCCACGATGAAACCAAGAGGAACCCCAAGGTGGGGCTGCTCGTCAAGGCTTTTGCCTCAAAGCCGACGACGTAGCGGCCAAAAAAGTATGTTGCGATGAGGTGCACCGCAACTGAGGTGGGCCGCGATGTCAAATGGGAGGCATCGCGGCTGAGGGTTACAGGCCACGGCGGAGGAGGAGTGCTGGTACTTTTGAGTAGCGCTCTTCCCTTCCGTGGCCTGGACGGGCCGCCACCATTTGATGGCGGACGCGGTGGGGCCGGAAGGGAAGAGGAGTGTCGGTATAGCGTTGGCCGCTCTTCCTATCCCCTGCGGCCGAAAAGTGGTAGGCGGCTGTACTGTCCCGCCGCAGGGTGACCAAGAGGTCCGCAAGAGCCAATGCCTGCTAGGGGTGCGGGTTGTTCGAAAGAGATACCGTCGCCCCTGGTACACGGGCAACTGAGGGAACACGGGTGGATTTCAGTCAGTAAAAGTCTGACACGCCCTCCACCCAGAGCGGGAGAAGTCATTTAATGATTTCCCACCGTCAAAAAAAAACCAATGATGACACGAAGAAGCAGACGACCGAAGAAATCTTCAAGATTCCTTGATATCCATTTAACAAATAAGTATCTTGAATTAATGTAAAGTTATGTATCTGACTGTAATTTGAGTGTAAATGATAAATTATAAATGATAATGTCAAAGTTCATAGCGAGATTTTTCATTTAATAAAGTTTATGTTTCGTATAGTTTAATGGTGCCTGACGTTGTAAAATTTGTATTATGAATTATGTTATTTAAAAGACAACAATAGACATTCATCGTTATTGCAACTAATTCATGACGACAATAGGTCTGGACGTCTTGAAAGACTCAATTTAATAAATTTTTGAGCTGATTGATTGAACACATATGGCTGCTCGAAGTGACAAAGTCACAACACACTCAGTTTCGTGACTTAACAATGGGACTTAACGAATGGTTATCAGAACATTAGTTAGCTCCTGTGTGTATAAACGGGGAGGCTCTTTGCAGTGCCTTTGCTTCAGACATTTAATATTCTGTAACTATTTGTGGCTAGACATACGTTCTTTAAAACGTATGTCGAGGGAAATCTAGTGCCTACACTAATGGTATTTATGGGTGATGAGCTTGTGTCCTGTCACCAGTGTGGTGCAATATCTAAATAAAATATTGTTAAGAGCCTACAATCTTGGCTACTTGAACTCAGTTAACCCCTTGAGAGTATAAAAATCTTTCAGCCATCCTTTTTTACTCTCAATTACGACCAGTAATAACCGATTTTGATCGTATTGACGTCACAATGAATGCTCAATTTATTGGGTCAACGTGGCGCCAATATTACCCACCGAAAGAACATCAACATTCTTCGGTTAATGCGGTTATTTATATTGTAAGGCATTCCTTATTGGCTAACGCCTAAGTCCGGCTAAAGTTCGTTTAACTTATGCCAGGTAGACAACAAAAATGTCAAGTAAAACTCTTCTTGCAGAATCATATCACACGGTTGATTCGCGTGAACATAAGAATATTTAATCATTCATAATATGTTTACATTTTATAAATGGGCCGAAATTGCGCTGAGACGATCAAATGTCAAAAATTAATTTTTTTGGCATTTATTGTTGTTCGAGGACGTCTAGCATGCATAATATGGCATAGAGGCGATTTATTTGCATATTTTAGATATTGAAAAGAATATCGGAAAATAGTGACGGTTTTTTTTTTTTTTGGATGGGAAATCATCAAATAACTTCTCCCGCTCTGGGTGGAGCAGGAGGGCGTGTCAGACTTTTACTGACTAAAACCCACCCGTGTTCCTTCAGTAGCCCGTATGCCAGGGGCTGTGGTGTCTCTTTCGAACAAACCCGCACCCCTGGCAGGCATCGGCCCTTGCGGGCCCCATCACGTGTGTGCTGACATCTCTTTGAGGCGCGCGTGGAACACAACGCGCCGTCGACTTGGGCTTGGTCTTTACCGGACAGCGAGCTACCCATTACTCGCCGTCTGCAAGCCCATACTTACGGTGGCCGGAAATCGGCCTGGGATTCCCGACGCCCAGGGCGTCTCCGTATCCTGCGGCGGCTAGGGTCGCCAGGGCGCATATAGGCAGCATATGCGCCCTGGCGACCCTAGCCGCCGCACGTGCACGTCCCTCACGTGCGCCGCCTCCCTCTTCGCGAGCATTACTGCTTCGCTGAAGGAGGTGACGGCTCCCCATGCCCTCTCGCTCCGTACCATGGCCTGGACCCCCCCGAGTGGGTTCCCGCACTGTCGTTGCGGGGGGGCTCAGTAACCGTGGATTCCGGCCACGGTGAAACCAAGAGGAACCCAAAGGTGGGGCCGCTCGTCAGGACTTTTGCCTCAAAGCCGACGACGTAGCGGCCAAAAAGTAGGTTGCGGTGAGGTGCACTGCAACTGAGGTGGGCCGCCATGTCGAATGGGAGGCATCGCGGCTGAGAGTTACGGGCTGCGGTAGAGGAGGAGTGCCGGTGCTTCTGAGCAGCGCTCTTCCCTTCCGTGGCCTGGACGGGGCCGCCACCGTTTGATGGCGGACGCGGTGGGGCCGCAGGGGAAGAGGAGTGTCGGTATAGTGTCAGCCGCTCTCCCTATCCCCTGCGGCCGAAAAGTGGTAGACGGAACGGCGCGTTGTGTTCCACACGCGCGCCGTCAAAGATGTCAGCAACCACTGGTGGGGTCCGCAAGGGCCGATGCCTGTCAGGGGTGCGGGTTTGTTCGAAAGAGATACCACAGCCCCTGGCATACGGGCTACTGAGGGAACACGGGTGGGTTTTAGTCAGTAAAAGTCTGACACGCCCTCCTGCTCTACTCAGCAGGAGAAGTCATTTGATGATTTCCCATCCAAAAAAAAAAAAAAAACCGTGGCCTGGACCAGGGTCGGACGCGAGAGATCGCCGCCGCCAATCGCCTCCACGAGGACACGGCGGTGCTCCGCCCATGCCGGGCAGACCGCCACCGTGTGCTCCACCGTGTCCTTAGGGCGATCTTCGCAGTGGACCCGGGCGTTTCCTCCTGCCCTATCCGAAACAGGAACCTCCCGAAACAGCCGTGTCCGGTGAGGACCTACGTCAGGCGGAAGGTGAGGACGCCATGCCGCCTCTCAAGCCACTTAGGCCACACAAGAGGGGACTTACCGCCGCAATCGTGCGTGGCGTGCCCAAAATAGTGACGATTCGATTATAAATATGAATTTAGTGATGGTAGTAATGGATGTCACCACATACCTATCGCCGTCGTAAAATTTAAAATTTTGCGTCAAGAATTGGCAATGCACCATTTTTTGATGCTAAATGTTGTATTATTTAAAAAAGTATTTTGTGTTTCAACTCAACCTGTGCCCAAACACTTTTTCTTCACGAAAATGGGTATTTTACATACATACTAATGATTAACTGGATAAGACTGGTGATTCATACGAGGCTTATTATTTTTCAACTGCTCACGTCACTGCAGTTCCTTCCATACTTTATAGTCGAGGGGCTTAACCTTAGTAAATAAAAATAACTGAAAGCAGTTATGAAACGGAGAAAACAAGGATAAGCCGTTTAACATTTTCACCCTTAATATTTTGGAAGTACAAGAGAACTTTTAAGGATTGGGTAATAAAAGAGCTGGGGCTGTAGACAATACACATTTCTGTTAGCGTTTACTCCAAAATGTATGGGAATGACATTCCCTGCGGAAAGGACACGACGTAACCCGTTGTTTTGTCTAGGCCTGCAGGTCCTTGTTTAATTTAATTATTTTCTAAGTTAGTTTATTTTTCTAGAACAAAATTAGTTTTCGAGAAATATAGCTGTGTCGGTCTCTCCTGGGTAGCTCGCTGTCGGGTAAGGACCAAGCCCAGGTCGACGGCGCGTTGTGTTCCACGCGCAACTCAAAGAGATGTCAACACAACCTAATGGGGTCCGCAAGGGTCGATGCCTGCAAGAGGTGCGGATTTTTCGAAAGAGGTACCGCCGCCCCTGGCAAACAGGCTACTGAGGGAACACGGGTGGGTTTTAGTTAGTAAAAGTCTGACACACCCTCCTGCTCCACCTAGAGCGGGAGAAGTTATTTGATGAATTCCCACCCAAAAAAAAACGGTCTCTCCTATGGGCTGATGAAGTACGAGTACAGCAATTATATTTATTGTATTATAATAATAATGATGTAACACGCAGTACAAAAAACGATAAAATTATATTATGTATTTATTGTAAGACACTATATAAAGGCAGTGATAACCTTAACATGTCAGTTACTTCCATATATAGAAGATAGAATTACTCCAAGAATTTTGCAATCTATCAAGTACTTTTATGGATCGAATGTCAATTTTGTTTTGATTCCTCTTCACTTTACAGTCTACTAGTTTTGCCAGCGGCTTTGCCCGCGCGGAACTTTCATCCCCTATTTAACTCTTACGGGTTGAATTTCGAAAAGTCCTTCCTTATTCCTTGTTTACGTTATAAAGGGAACCTCTGTGCAAAATTTCAGCTTTTTAGGTCCAAGGGTTTGGGCTGGGCCTTGATGAGTCAGTCAGTCATTCAGTCACGACTTTTCTTTTTATTTATATAGATTAATTACATAAGCTTCTGTAGGAACCCTCAGTGTGCTAACTCAGAAGTGGCCACTTCAACAGTAATTTAGTTAGCTTGATTTAGTATTTTTTTTCACGTAAATTAACTTAACCTGGAAGTGCGACGTGCCATATTGATTTCTATGGTATTTCTTTGTACAGAGGCCAACACATCGAGCTACCCCAAACTATCAAATTTCTTTGATAGATTTTCAACTTTATCACAATAGGACAATTTATGTTCCGTTGGGAAAATTTGACAGTTCGGGATGGCTTGATGTACTGGCTGTCTGTACAATAAATTGTAAACTTAATTTTAAACGATAAAATTCTGAAATCGATTTAAAATCACGTCACACTACTGATTACGGATATCTACAATTTAAATAAATATTTACTGCAACGATTTAAAAAAAATGTGTCAATTGATTATGGTGCAAAAAGGTATTACCATACCCAATAAAGACTATACCTAATGCATATTTAAAAAAGACGACTAAATATTTATGTTTCATCATATTGATAGAATTATGTGATGCAAATATCATGCAAATGTGAATTAAAATTCTTTGCAATTTCTTGCATTTATTTTAAGTTAATTGTTAATAAAACAACGAAAGAAAAGCATTTCCGGTAGATTTTTTTCCATAACTAGTAGTCCTGTTTGAAAATCAACATAATGATTGAAAACACTGACCATTCTGCCGAAGAGCAGTCTTATAAACGCTAATCCCTGCGGTCACTGCACTTATTCAGTAAATTGGGATCAGCCGTTGTCCATCAATAAATTTTATTATCAGAACAGCCCATTGTTAGGACAGAGTTGTAAATGACATTTCATAAATTCTGCCTTTAAAAGACATCAACGCATTTTAATGCTGTATTCCAAATCAATGTCAAAATATTTTTATTTTATATTTAAATATTAAAGCTGGGCCAGACAAGGGAATAATTTATATACGATTATTATTATATACACTTTGACATGAATATTTACTTTGAGAAGTTTAATATTATTTTTGTTTTAATTATTGTGAATGTGAGGACTATGTGGTATTTTTGTTTTTTTGTTTTTGTGTTTCGTCTCTTTCTCAGTTCGGTTTTTAATGTTAACCTGGCAGTTTGAGTACTTTATGCGGCCTACCCAAATGTCCTTTCTTTGGTATTGTTCGTCAAATCGTTGAGCTCCTCAAGTTCTGAGTTGAGCCGTATGATTACTGATACATGCGTGCACTGAATGGACAGGTCCACTCAATCTGTGTGGTTCTTTCCTCAAAAGACCATTTCAGACACCAATCCACATGGTCTTCACATGATCTGACCAAGATTATGTCTGGACTTTAAAAGAGACTGTGTCCTCTGAGTTTGTTTCAGTGTTTCTTCTCAGAGTAGTCAGATAGGAAACGCCGACCTCATCTAGTTTAAAAAAATATGATTGACGTGTTAAAGTGTTTGTACAAACCTACTTACAGAAATAAAATCATTTATCTTTTAATAATCGGTGAAAATAGATTATCAAACCTCCGCTTCGCCGATGACATTGTACTTTTTTACTCATCAGTGGCTGAGTTGGGTAAAATGCTCGCAGACTTGAACAAGGCAAGCCTCGATATTGGGCTGATATGAACATGTCAAAGACCAATCTAATGACATACGGTTTCAAAAGAAGACATTGGGGTGAGGAGATTGCATACGTCCAAGACTATATCTGTCTGGGCCAAATAGTCTCCTTCCAGGCGCGATAAGACAAAAAGTTGCTCGACGCCCCAAGAGCTCTTGGAAGAACGAGAGATCTGCTCAAAGGAAATCTACCATTATGTCTCAAACGGACAACACCATAAACGAAACGGAACGCACGAATGGAAACGGAGTGCACCACATCGGAGTGCTCAAATCTGGTCTTTGACATTTCAGCAGAGGTCGAAGCTCGACGTTTGCCAGCGAGGCAAGGAGCGCAGTATCTTGGGTTCAAAGTTCAGACTGTATAAAGAACACAACGCTGCGCGCCAAAACCAAGATCACGGACGGTGTCCAAAATGTCGCTCAGCTTATTCAGGCTGGGCCGGACATCTTTACACCGGAGATTGGGTCCCACTAAACGTACAACGCCATCGCGGCAAGCCCAGACGAATATGGCGGGGCGAGCTTGACTTCTGCTGAATGGACTGGCGAGCACTAACAAAAGACAGAATTGTATTAAAAAGGGAGATGGAAATCACCGAAATCGCAAATCATTTTTTTAGTTTTTGTTCTGCTCATTTTCAAGCCAACTTTCTCCAGCTTCTGTTGCCATTTCTCCAATCTACCCTGGATATCAGATCCATATTCACCGACAAGAACAATGTCATCGGCAAACAGCATGCATCAGGGACCTCTTCTTGTATGTCCGAAGTCAGAGCGTTCGTTCATACTACACACAACATAACAGTAAGAGTTAAGGACATAAGGCCGATCCCTGGTGCAAACCTACAGCCACACTGAACTAGTCAGTATTGCCAGCAGTAGACCGGACGTAGATACGAGATTGACTATACATAGCTCGAATTAACTCTACATAATTCCCGGGGAATCCTTTCCCTTTTAGGGCCCACCACAACACTCCCCACCCTATCATACATTTTCTCCAGATCAGTGAACACTATGTGCTAGTTCTTATGTGCGCGTCTGTACTTTTCGCACAATGGGCGGAGTGCAAAAGTGGCGTCCATTGTTCCTTGACCTAGCATAAACTCAAACCACATTTTACTAACAATAATGTTGAACATACATAAAATTTTAAATAGTTTGCACAGGTCAACATAATTTATGTATTGTATTTTACTATTTTTACAGATATTACTTCATATTTCTGCTTCTTTTCACCAGGGTGATTTTCCTACTCTGGTCTACTATCAGTGTCCTATCATCAATGTTAGTCTAGATCTTCACTCCAAATACAATAATTTATGTCACATAACTTGGCTAAACAAACGGTTGACGTGGTGCGTTCAACTAGCATGAACATGTTAATCCTGTTTCTGGGTCGGCGTTGATTAGCAGCCCTCGAGCTGTCCAATTCTAGACAAAAGCAAAGACGATGATATACATTACGTTTCGTAACTCAGTAATTTATATGAAATGTTATTCTAGGTTACAGAGGTTCAATCCAGCTGGAAAATGAGCAATAATAACCGTGGAACCCGCTCGGCGACACGTTGGAGTTGCATCCTCGGCGCCGCCACACCACTAGCATTAAACAAATAGGTTTGTAGGCGCGGTTCAGAGGTCGCAGTTCACTTGCACCACAATTTATTTGATTTACTTAAAACTGAGCATGAGCTTACTTGTACTTATAAATATACTCATCATTCTACCTATAATCCCCATAGGGCTCACGAAGCATGTCTCTCCAGAAGGATGTCTAGACAGAAGTGCTATTCATATTCCGGTAATGTCCGTATTTATGATCCCGTACTATTGCGATGAACTTTATTAATAACTGTTATAAAGTGATGCTAAAATTATTTTCAATTACAATAACTTAGAGGTCGCGGTTTTATGCGAATATAATGTCCTCTGTAGCTCGATGTAGGTTACACAGTTAATGCCATGTGTTCGGATTGCTGTGAGTACTTTATCGTTCGTCATTTGTATCATAATGTCAGAGTTCTATTCAATATCGTGTATTCGTATGTGATGAGCCTAAAGAACCCAAGAAAGTAATGTTGTCTGACAAAACAATGTTTAAGTCATTGTAAATAACAGTGGAGTAAGTGCTTGTTGGCTTGTAAGACATTTTTAAGGCGCGACCTAAAACAGCTGCCTACGTAGTTTCAATAGACTTCAAAGAAAATGAATCCTTATTTATTTTAATATTTTTTATCTACTATTGAAATTAAGCATAGCATAAAAACATAACGTCACGCCTTATTTCCCGAGCGGTTGGGCGGAGGTGCACCTTTTTTTCTTAAGAAAAAAGGTTCTTTATTAGTTACATAAAATTACAAATAATGTTTTAGCTGATTTCTTCTTTTTTTTTTGATGTTGTTGCAATGAATAGGCTACTATGTGAACGTCGCAAGCTGTAGCTTCGATAAAACGATTTGTAGAACAAAATACTGTGGTCTGAGATGTTTCTAAAGATTAAATGGGTAACTTAATGTCAGATTCAATTTCTGCTATTACATTTTTTACATCAGTATTGAGATAACTCACGAGTTCATGACTGGCCCTTATATTAAGATGACTATATAGTCTTCTTTATGTTTCGATTCAATCGGTGCCCGACAGCAAGTACTGTGTAATTGTGTATTTTAACGAAGCTTCAACTTCAAAAAAGATTTAGATAGATATCAATATAAAAATCACTAATTTTATTATTCTAAAATCCTCGGGTTCATATTATAAAAAGCAACGTTTCTTTGTCTATTTGTCCGAAAGTGCGTTTATAGCCTGAACTCAATCAACTTACCCGAAAACCCTTACCGTTTACTTTAGAATATAATGCTAATTAGTGCCTTTACACTAATCGCATCCCGCAGGTTCTAGATTCACACACACTAACATTGCTTAAAGTTAAGTAATGATTAGCGACTGTTTAACCATACATTTTGGACACTTAAACATCTCCTAACTTTAAACAACGTTTATAAATAAACCATGGAGTATTTAAGGCGCGCCTTGTATTTCCAAAACTGGCTATGTTATAGATCTACATGTTTCATGGAATGATGTCATTCTTATCAAAATGCTCTAAAGAAATATCATAAACGTGTAATATTAGCTTCTGGACGACACATCCGTTTAAGACTGGTTCTCTAAACTCTGAATATAAATTTGAAAATTAGTTTTAAGTGACAAATACCTATTTCCAGGGGATTTGAAGGAATTGGTGTTGTATAGAAATATGTTTACTGGTTGTAATTCACACTGTCCTCAAGAGATCCTGACGTAGTGAGCGGCGAATGTTTGTTGAACATCGTAAAGTTCATTTATTCAGTACCTAGGTATTTTTTGCTGTAGGTATGTTAATCGAATGTCTCCTTGATGTCACCCTTGTACTTAATGATGGTTTGATTGAATAAGACTAGGCGCAGAGAGTCGTCATGTCTGTGATTTGCAATTTGCAGTTTACATTAGCTCGTTGAAGTAGGTAGATAAAGTATGGAAATCAATCTAGGTACCTGTTGAAGAAAAACCGGCCAAGTGCGAGTCGGACTCTCACACGAAGGGTTCCGTACCACAAGGCAAAAAACACCGAACAAAACACGTTTCTTGGAGCCCATTTTAATTTTTATTAACTTTGTTTTTATTATTATTGTAATTGTTTTTATAGCGGCACCAAAAATACACATCAGTCTGTGAAAATTTCAACTGTCTGCCTAGTTACGGATTATGAGATACAGCCTGCTGGTAGACACATAGATGGACGAACGGCCAGTGGATGTTTAGTAATGTCCCGTTGGTTACACTTTTTTTCTAATTTTTTTTTGGGTGGGATTTCATCAAATAACTTTTCCCACTCTGGGTGGAGCAGGAGGGCGTGTCAGACTTGTACTGACTAAAACCCATCCGTGTTCCCTCAGTAGCACGTATGCCAGGGGCTGCGGTATCTCTTTCGGACGAACGCTCACCTCTGGCAGGTTGGTTACCCTTCAGATACGGACTGCCAATAAGATCTAATGAACGGTAGTAATCGTTTTTCATTCAACGTCGAATGATTTGTGTACGTTTCATTGTAATAATAGTGTGCCAATTATGTCAAGATCAATGAAAGCAAAGAACGAGTTAGCAACGTTATTACTTCCAATCTCCCAAAGAAACGAGAATGTTGTTACAAATATACCATTGTTATTGTTTTTCTTGAATTTGTCAATGGATTATCAATTCTGTACGTAATTTTCTTTAGCAAAACTTGTGAAAAATCCTAAAGTAGCAACACTAATTAGTGTTGCTACTTTAGGATTTTTCACACCTTTTTCGTTGTCTTTATAATTTCAATTGACATTGAGTTCTGCCGCATTTTATAATTACTTTATTGTAGTTGCAGCCGTCTTTGGATTAAATGTTGGTCCTTTTTGGCAGGAAGCGTATTACTGATTTGGTTGTTGTTCAGTTTAAAGGTTATAAAAGCACGTATTTATGACTGGTTGTTGCCGTTGATTAAATTTCATTAGGCGGTTTTTTTTTTTGTAATAATTGCTTGGAAACTTTGCATATTAATTTTATACCACTTACCTCTATAGACAGGGTGGTAGGGCCGTATATATTTAGACGTGCAAACTGTAACCTGGAATTCGGCACATGATTAAAGATCGCGAAGAAATTATACATAGGTTATGAAAAAAATTAAATTTACTGTTTTCTAGAAAAGTATAATACTTTTGCGGTCAAAATAAATGGAACTGCATTTTTTTTATGTCATGTTATTTATGCCTCGGAAAGCCGTTGGTCCCGGCGGTCATTCGTGTATCTTTGAAAGTCGTTACGGGTCGTCAGAAATCCGAAAATCTGACATCCAGTCTTACCAAGCAGTATCGTTTTACCCAATAACTAGATTGTGGAGGTCAGATAGTCACTCTATGTTAAATACTGGTATTCAGCTGCATAGGGTTAGACTGGATGCCGACCCCAAAAAAGTTGGGAAAAGGCTAGGCATATGATGATGATGATGAACCGATGAAAAATGTCAACTCAAGGGGATTCAGAATGTACTGAACACTTGGTTACAGTGCGCGCGGCGATGTCCCTGCCACCCAGTAAGTGTAGATTCTCGTGGGGGATATTTAAAAATGAGAATATACATATTCTGCTCAATTTAATCGAAGATGAAACCTTATATATGCAAAGAATTCAATAAAGCATGTCCTGTAAAAAAAGTTACAATAGCTACTAAACTAAAATTTTGCGAATGGGCCACTGCTGGCATTAGAAAAAGCAGAGACATTTTATATAATTTGTATCACAAAAAATCATTGACTTCTGATCAGGCCCTTCATAATTATGTAAGAAACTATTCTAAGATATTCAAAAGAGTCTGCGCTCACGCTAAATCTAAATTAATAAGTAACAAAATTAGTATCTCTAAAAATAAAATAAAAGCTGTGTGGCAGGTAATTAACAAAGAAACTGGAAACACAAAACAGCGAGATCAGAATGAGTTAGCTCTAAAAATTGATAATGAAACCATTTCAGATAAGTTACAAGTTGCTGAGACTCTAGAAAATTTCTTTACCAACATCCCAATAGAAGTTACGAAATCTCTCCCCTCATCATCTGTATTAGCTGAATCTCTTCTTAAAGAAAACTTCAGCAAGGACATTCCAAGTTTTGAATTCAAACCCATCTCTATTGCCACAATTAAAACAGCATTTAAAAGTCTTAACATAAAAAACACTGAAGACTTATGGGGGATTTCCGTTAAAGTTCTCGAAAATATCATTAACACAATTGCCCCTGTCCTAACAGGCATATTTAATCAATGTTTAGACAGCGGTACGTTTCCTGACTTAATGAAACATAGTAAAGTAGTACCAATTTTCAAATCGGGTAGTAAGAGTGATCCCTCTAATTATAGACCTATATCTGTGCTTCCAGCATTGAGCAAAATTTATGAAAAAATCATGCTGGACCAGATGTTATCACACTTTAACTCGAATGGGATTTTACATAGTCGACAGTTTGGTTTCACGAAAGGTAGGTCGACGACTGACGCAGGAGTAAAACTCATCACTCACATTTTGGAATCCTGGGAGAATTCCCAGGACGCCATTGGCATTTTCTGTGACCTCTCAAAAGCGTTTGACTGCGTTGACCACAATACACTGATCTGTAAATTACACCACTACGGAATTCGTGGACAAGCTGCTGATCTTGTACTTTCCTATTTATCAAACAGGCAGCAAAAAGTAAACGTTAATGGGGCGACGTCCTCGGGGTCTCTAGTTAAGATGGGCGTACCTCAAGGTTCAATTCTTGGCCCTTTTTTATTTCTAGTTTATATTAATGACCTTCCTTACCTGATGGCTAAATTCTCGGATATAATTTTATTCGCTGATGACACTTCTCTTATTTTTAGAATAGATAGAAAAGATACGGATGTCTTTTTTTTTTTTTTTTTTTTTTTTTTTTGGGTGGGAAATCATCAAATAACTTCTCCCGCTCTGGGTGGAGCAGGAGGGCGTGTCAGACTTTTACTGACTAAAACCCACCCGTGTTCCTTCATTAGCCCGTATGCCAGGGGCTGTGTTATCTCTCTCAAACGAACCCACACCCCTGACAGGCATCGGCCCTTGCGGGCCCCATCATTTTTTGTGCTGACATCTCTTTGAGGCGCGCGTGGAACACAACGCGCCGTCGACTTGGGCTTGGTCCTTACCGGACAGCGAGCTACCCATTACTCGCCGTCCGCAAGCCCATGCCTACGGTGGCCGGAAATCGGCCTGGGATTCCCGACGCCCAGGGCGTCTCCGTATCCTGCGGCGGCTGGGGTCGCGAGGGCGCATATGCTGCCTCTCCCTCACGTGCGCCGCCTCCCTCTTCGCGAGCATCACTGCTTCGCTGAAAGAGGTGACGGCTCCCCATGCCCTCTCGCTCCGTACCATGGCCTGGACCAGGGCCGGACGCGAGAGATCGCCGCCGCCGATCGCCTCCACGAGGACACGGCGGTGCTCCGCCCAAGCAGGGCAGATCGCCACCGTGTGCTCCACCGTGTCCTCAGGGCGATCTTCGCAGTAAGATACGGATGTCTTACATGTCAATGATAGTCTAGCTGTTCTTTCGAAATGGTTTGCTGCTAATAATCTTTTACTCAATGCGAACAAAACTCAATGTCTTAAGTTCTCGTTACCAAATGTACCCCAAGTAGGTCTAAACTTAAAACTTGATGGCAAGAAACTGGATGCTATTTCGGAAATTGTATTTTTGGGAATTACTTTAGATTCAAAATTGCAATGGGGTGCTCACATTAGAGCTCTTTCAAGTAGATTAAGCTCAGCTGCTTACGCAGTAAGAAAAATAAGGCAGTTGACTGATGTAGCCACAGCTAGGTTAGTTTACTTTGCTTATTTTCACAGTATTATGTCTTATGGCGTTCTGCTGTGGGGATCGGCAGCTGACGTAGATTCAATTAGATTAGAAACAAATTCAGCGAAATTGATATATTAACTCTGCCTTCTCTTTACATCCTAGAAAATATCTTATATGTTCGCAAAAACTTAGGCCTTTTCAAAAAACGATGCGATTTCCATAATCTGAATACACGTAGTAAAGATGAAATTGTGATTCCAAAATTTAAACTGACTAAAACTAGCAAGTCATTTCTAATAAACAGTATCCGCTTCTATAACAAGTTGCCAAAGTCGGTTACAGAACTTAGCGATGGAAAGTTTAAAACGCACATCAAACGTGTCCTTATCAAAAAAGCATATTATAAGATAAAAGACTACGTTGAAGACAGGGAAGTTTGGCATTAATTCCTTCTGCAGATGTGACTTCCCTGGTACCTCATTAACAGCATAACTATGTGAAAGTCTATTAACTGCTCTCAAATACAATGTTCTTTTTTATTCTTTTTATTTTTAAAATGCTGACATATTCTCGTCATTAATTGACATTATACATCAATTTTATTTAGGTTCATTTTATTTATGTAGATTATTTTACATATTGTGAATGAGAGAACGTTGTAGGCCTTACTGACTGTAGATTTGTAGACGATTTTCTATTCTGTATTCGTCTAAGTACCTGGTACTTATTGCCAGGCCTGCGCTGTCCTCCCATACATTTAATCTCTGTAATTTGAAAATATTGTTAAAGCCAATTATTTTTAAAAGAGTAACCGTGGAGTTTCTTGCCGGCTCTTCTCCATAGGAAACAACAATTTGGAACCGTGCACCTAGCTTCTGACGTTTCATAAGTGCCCATGCAGGTTTATATGAAATAAAAATATTTTGATTGACTGATATAAAAATATCATCAATCTAAACAAAAACGTTTTGTCAAACCTTGTGCACCTGAACAGATTCTTCTGTTTGCAATTTTTGGTTCTGCGACATCTCACTCAATATGCAACTCTTAAAGTACTGTTCGTTTCCACATGTAAGTTCTTTTTAATAGGTTGGTAATATACTGGTGGGAGCGTGCGACGCTACCACCAAAACGTAAGGTGTGAGAAATTGTCCCACACAAATGATCCTTGTAATCGCCCATCTACTAAAGTAATGAGATTAACCTCCGCTGGAATTCGCAGACGCTTACCATAATGAGCTTTTGTGCGCGAAAACAATACTATAATAGTTTTATTGTTTTAAAATTTGGTCCGATGACCTGTTAAACTAAAGTTTACACAATTGTACGTTTTTAAATGAGAACTTTTATCTGTCGTATTGTGTTTTTAATTAAGTGGTAAATTGCTACGACTCATTCCCTGCCTTTGAGATAAATTAATGACATACCTGTATACTTCTCAATTTACACTGTAGGTACCTACCGAATTGATTTTTAAAGCTATAAAGGAAAGAATAGAATCCTTTTAAGGAATAATACTCTGGATAATTTTCTAGTCAGGTTATGTCACAATTTGAAATGTTTGATTTTCGTCCTTGCCTTTTTTCAGTTCCGTATTCTTCTTTTCTCTTCTAACTGAAGTAAAGCTTGCAGTGAGGAATATCACAATAAATCAGCTGGAACCTTCCTAACCAATAGCCCTTAGTCCCATTGCTATTGCTGCTTTAAAATCGGTAAATACTAATGAGTACCTACTATTATGCAACGCATCACTATGTAGCCATATAAGTTAATATTTTTACTATCAAGGTATAATTTGATCAATCATAAAAGTATGTACATTGTCATTGATATACTGTAGGTAATAGATATTAAAGTTCATACAGCGATGAATTCAGAAGCATTAATGCTTATATCATAATTTATTGGATAATTAAATATTATATTACATACATGACGCAAGGACCTAGTTTTTGCCATAATAATTATCGATATTTGGGAAGAATTTTATGTAGGTATCCGATATTGGAAAACCCTAATAGGCACTAATGATGCTGACCTCGAAATAATTTGGTAGTAGAGGTATGTTGTCGATGATTGATGATGATGATGACGCCAAGTATCGTAGACAAAAATCTGGAATGAATTAGTGTAAAAAATTAATTAAATACCAACTAAGTTCGATCGCTATTATTTTTGTATTAGCCTACTATAAACATCAATCGAAGATGTGTAAAAGATTCGATGGTTGGCTAAAAGGCTTTTGTCTTTTTCCGGGTATTAATAAAGCACAGCTATTTTTGTATATTTTTATCGTTTCCTAATTCTGTAAGTATGATTCGAGTTATTGCCATTGCCTTGTTATTTTAGTTACGAGTCAAGGTATTTGGGATATTAAATTACCTTAGGTGTGGGGAATTGTATCATAAGGCCAAAAGTATTAATAAATACATATAGTTTATTAAACTATATATTAATACTTTGCCAAAGAAAAATCCTTAAAAGTGAAACAATTTTAACTTACTGCTTTAAATAGGAATCAATTGAAAGTTCTTTGTTAGATACAATAATTGTTTTGTAAGGGTTTATATTAATTGGTGTTAACAATCGATAACTCAATTCTAATGAATAAAAATCGAAATAAATGGAGACACAGCGACAAACCGTTTCCATTAACTCTCTTTGTAACTATGTAGTTCCGATAAAGTGACCCATTACGTACCTGGTTAATGTAGCCATTAAATGACCATAAAGAGCATAAGAGAATGTTGAACTGTATGCTTATTATGCGGAAATAGACATGTTAAAGAGTAATAACAATATGTATTTCTTAATCTGAATGTGTGGTCGAATGGACGAGCAATAACTTTAACGATTGTGGCGTATCGAAATTAAGTTGGGCTTGCATAAAGTTTCTGAGTACATACTAATTTCCAAGATGACGACCTACACATATGTACATCTTACGATAACTGCGCTTATGTGTCAAGTGTGCTTTGTTAGCAAAAAGTTAATGGAAACTATGAAACTAATCAAATGGATAATTTGTAAGTGTTCGAAGTGAGCAATTTCTTAAAATTCTCTAGTCTCTAGATTTAGTTTATGAGCAAAGTTGCATCCAAATGTGTAAATGTTTCTAGGTAACGAGCGAATATTGACTCTACGTGTTTCGTATGTAAGTGTGTTGGCGTGTCAAAGCAGTTAATAAGTTCCAAGTTTAAATAAAATTGTAAAATGCCAAGCGCAGTGGCATCTTCGAAGCGGCACGGGCGCAATTTGCAAATGCATTTGACATAAAGCGTGCGTACCATTTAAGTGTTGGGTTGGCCATCGTTTTACGAGACTCTTGATAGTTATTCTATTGTACGTTGAACGAGATTATGTTACGACAAGGGGACGAACTTTGGGATACGCATGACAACTTTATAATGATTTGAGCTACATATATCGCACCTTTGAAATTACCTTTATAATTCTGAATTATAGAGACCTATTTTGCTTCCGGCTAATTTCGCATTGGGTCTCTTTAATTTTAAAGGTGCGATATGATCTGTGAAGAAGTTTTTTTTTATCATAAGCCAGAGGAATTCATTTCAGCTGCAGTGTGATGACGATCTGTACCTCTTATTAAAAGAAAAACTAAGGTTAAAAAAAACTTTTTAATAAAAATATTAAACCGCCGAAAAACCGAAAAGTAATTATAATAAACTAGCTTTGTCCAACCCCAATAACTAAGTTCGGAAGTCGGTGATATTGGATATGTATTTAATTATATGTCACCGCCTTCCGAACTTAGTTTTTATTTTATAATTTTTTGTGGCTATAATCTACTAATTACTACATGCTTAATTTTTGATTTAAAAACAACTCAGTATTAAAATCTGTGAGTAAACAATCAATCATCCCCTGTTTTCTTACCCTTAGGGTTGGAATTTTTCTTCGAAATTTATATGGGACCAGATTCGAGGTATACCCTTTCCAATAAAAAAAGAATTATCAAAATCGGACTACTCTGGAAAAAGTTATGCGTGGTCATACATAAAAAAAAAAAAAATACGCGTCGAATTGAGTAACCTTCTCCGTTTTTTCGTCGGTTCAAAAAGGTTTAGGCATCTTTTCCTAGCCACGAGCTTACGACACAATTACAGGAGCGAATTAGGTGTAACATGAGATTTTCTTCGTGAATCATTTTGGTTTGTGAAGATCCAAAATGTCACAATGATCCAAGTGATGTTGTGTGACGAAATGCATTAATATTTAATGTGTTTATAAAGGTTATAAATTTAAAAAAACTCCTTATCTATTTTATTACCAATCAAATAGATATTTGTGTTATATCTTTTATTGCCATTAAAATTTTACAATCATGTGCATTAATAGAACATAACTGTAAACATAAAACAGTCTATAAAATTGAGTTCGTAAATTAGGGCCCTTAATCATCAACCAAAACGATGCGTAGTGAATATTTACATACAACGTCCGTTTGATTGTACTATGGGTATACAATAAAATCAATGCCAATGCAGAATTTATAACTTATTTAAACAAAATGGACGCGCTAGTCATAAAATTGTAATTTATATCGACTATGTAATTTAGGACACTAATAATATTACAATAAAATTATATTATTTCACAAAAACACTGAGAAAACAATAACAATAACATTGGCAACGAACAGCCAGTAAACACAGCGGGGCATTACTGTAAATGCACTGTGTTTCTATTATGACCTGTGAATTAGTCAATATACATTGATATCATGTTAATAAAATGCTATAATTAATAATAGACATATAATTAAGTCGTAAAAATTCGCTTTTATAGACAAGACTTCAATAAAAATCACTTTAAAATTAGTAGGTATGTTTATGCTAATTTATTAAAAACTGTATTCTTTTGATGACCACATTGTTATCTGGTGAGACATCATAATACCTACTTCGCATGGTTTGGGACGTTAATCTAAGATTAATTTTATTTTCTTATGTTCTTCAAAAGGCATAGACGTTTCATTTATTCTATAAATTAATTTCAAGAGAATTTCTAAAGGAGCTTGTATGCCTCAGAAATTCTCCTGAAATTATTTTCACGTATATCTGACAGCTCTGACAGTTATTAATTTTCAGACATCTTTTAGGTATATGTGGAGCCCACGCGAGCTTTTTTGGTAACCCGAATACACATAAGGCGGAGTAAACACAAATAACTTCCTCCATCATGCAAAAAATTTCCAGAAGTTTGACGTAGTTTCAGACAAAAATAATCAGTTTTTCATTAAGATAACTTCCTTTGAAAATTGACAACCCACAAACATCTCCACTCAACGGTTAGTATTGTTGTCTTCGTGAAAATGTTTTAATTTTTGTCTTACAAACCGTAGGCCTAAGTCCATCCCTGCGTTGTGCAGTCAGTGCAGGCTCCCCCGGCCACATGCAATGGCTAGACAAATCTGCGTCTCTATAAAAGGGACAGGTGATTAGACGAGTAAGTACAATCGGGCGCACACGCCGCCGACCATACCACATGGGATATAATCACATTTGCTCATCCTGAATAATTATTATCAAGTGCTTCAATATGACAATGGTAAGTCTTAGTTATTTTTAAACGTTATTTCGTTTACGTATTTTAGATTAATTGAAGTAAAGAATACAGATATTATAGATGTTGGGAATTGGCATCGGTTAATTATTTTGTCTTTTATGTAATACGTGGTCCTGGCTCTTAAATATTTTTATTTTAGTTCTTTGGTACGAGTAAATCTTTTCTTTTACGAACCATCCCGTACTGAGGTCGCGTGGTAGATTATGGCCCACTCCCTCTCACAGAGACGAAGTCTGTATCTCAGTAGTGGGAACTTTATAGGCTACTTATGTATTTTTTCTTTTGCAACCTATAAAAATTTAGAGTTAGCATTTGTCTGGAAAATAAAAGATCTTACTCCCTGCACTATAGGTACAAATAAAACTAAACCACTTCTTATTAAAACTATTAGGTATACAATAAGTACGTGACCAAAAATATCAGAAGAAGTATTCATTCTTTGACACTCCCTACAGTGTCAGCTAGAAATGGGATACAGAAGTAATTTGCCACTCCTAAATAAATTCAACTTTTTTTTAAAGACGCTAAAAGTGCTAGAAACAATTTAACCTAGCCTTAAACGGACTTAAATGGTTCTATAAATTATAACCCATGCTGGGATGTGAACTCCTGACCCTTGTAGGATGTTGCATCTTTAGCATTTAGGCGCAGAAGGGCGCAGCATCTTTACCATCGCAGGTAGGTCATCTTATTAGGAAGTTGTGATTTTATCTCGTCCCTCCTGTTATAATTTGACATAAATAACGTTATTTGTTATTAAGTATCAATAACATGTCAATAAATTGGGTTTGGTTATTCCGATTCCATAAAGTATTGTTGATTAGTATTTCATGTAAATTAAATATTTGTTTTATGTTTAGATGCCAAAAATATTAAAATATTAACGGAGTTACATGGAAAGGCCTAGAGGTTTTCCTGCTAATATTATAACCCTTATGAGTAATTCAAATCAAATATGGAAATAGCTCATTAGAAAGAAAAAAACAATTCTTATTGCGATTCTTGCTGGGTGGGTTATGTACCTAATAATAATTTACATTTTCTCAATATGTAAAACGGAAAACCCATTGCTTTGGCTTGTAAATGGCGGAGGAAAATTATAACTAAGTACCTACAAAATTCTAGTAAAAGTTTCATTCTAAAAAATCCCACTGTAAAAGATTTGTCTTCTGGTTTTGGTATGATTCATTTACCAAACTAACCCTAAGTTCGAGTTAGAAATGACCAAATACCAGAACCAAAACACTAAAATACTGGCATCACATATGTCCTTTTAAAATAACTTTAAAACTGTTTTGAGGCCATCACAAAGTTAATTTTTAAACTTCGAAATTAAACTTATTAAAGAATAAAATCGCAAATAGAGGACCGAAATACTAAAAATCGCATGTAAATTGATCATACTTAACCTCTTTTGTTTTTAATACTAAAAATATATTTAACAGTATTTTGAAGCCATTACAAAGTTTATTAATTGAATATTACTTAAACTTGAAAAGGAAACTAATATCAGACAAGAATCTAATCGCAAAAAGGAATTCCAAATGCTTAAAATCGTATGTTAGTTGGTCATAATTATGCAGATAACTCCCGCTCCTATCTAATTTAACCTCTTAATTAGTTTCGAGACATCTTTTTACATTAATCTCGTTTTTATGGACGTGGCCAAAGTGGGTGCATAGGGCATAGGGTCACCGGCTTGTTATGCAACGCGTCGTGCATTCATTGCACCCACAATACATAACCTTTGCAAACAACTGCGCTGTTTACCTCAGTGACAAGCGTGCCATCGTTTTATGCAGATTTATTACAAGGTACGTTTGCCGCGTTTATTTATCAATTGCTAGTATAGATGTGATTTATAGGTTTTGTAACGATTGGGGTTATCTTCGATTTTCAAAAAGAATCTCCGTTTACAACGCTGCCCAGAAAAGAGGTTGGTATATGTTTTGAATTGTTTTTCGTGTAGCATAATCATGGCATTATCAGACTTTAACATTCCCACTGCTGGGACACAGGCTTCCTCTCTGTGACAGGAGTGGGCTGTCATCCACCACGTCCAGTGCGGATTTGTAGGTTATATAGGCCTTTTCATCCTTCAATATGATTAGTTCAATGAATTAATTAAATACTTCTCAAAATCTAAATGTTATTCCCATACTTCTCATGGTAGGTAGCTAACTAATTAGAAAAAGAAGATGTAAAGATCATAATGTATGTGGCGCCAACATTGCAAGTTTTATTTTTATTGGGATTCCTGGTAATTTTGCTACCTTTTAGTAAAGCATACTAATCAATAATAAAACTAAAAAAAAAGTCTGGTCACTAACGAAGCCCATTTAGAAAAAAATATCTTACAAAAATATTTCTTATCTGTTCCTAACAAATATTTCTCAAGGCTCATTTAATTATTGTTTCACACATAATTAACAGATTTCGTAATTATAATAGTAAAGTAGCGGCCACCGGCTAGAACAAAATTTCTCACTAACTCCCTCTCGGTGAGGTTGGCGTGAGGATTAATGTTCCGGACGCTACAGAACTGAACGCGCGACTTTTCCGCCGTCTAATAACGTGCCTGTGTTTTTTTAATTGTTTACAATAAATACAGCTTACAATAATGTGTGTTTTCTACTCAAATGGAATAATTATAATGTATGTATATTGCTGTCAAAACACAATCACGCACACATACACACACACACACACACACACACACACACACACACACACACACACACACACACACACACACACACACACTCGTATATAGTAAAAAGAAACAGACAGAAACTCGCATAAAGCCCCCTCGGCTTTACTCCTTTTCCTTTTCTTACGTGACAATTTCTACCGGTCAACTTCTAGCGCAGGAACTTCGTTCCAAAATACGTCTTTTAAACAGTACATGTACTCATTTCTAAAAAAAAAAAATAAGGTAGTGGCTATATTACATTTCAACATGATTATCGACAAAACAACGACCATTTTGGCATATTAGTCATTTGTCACTAGTTTTTGTAAGCTGTTGTGTCTAAAATATAAAATTTTAGGATACGTCTTGACAGGGTCATTCATTCGGGTCACATTATACATAATATATCTTTATTTGGGCGGCTAAAATCAGATTTATTTTGTTGTAACTACATTAGCAGTGTAACGCAGTTTCTAAGATTGTATTTTAATAATGTTCAATATGAAAGTAAAGAATAGGAGTTTGCATGGTAAAATTATTAGAAGATTTTCATATATTCTGAAAAAGTATATATATCAGTAGATTAATATTAAAGAAAAAAACACATTTTGACGAAGAAAAAAAATACGGTCAAATCTTTAAGCGTGTAAGTCCGTACCTGGATTCCTGCGGAGGCGTGCGAGCAGTTAATTAGGTGCACACCTTTTGTTTTTGCACGTAGTACATTGTTTTCGAGGCAACTCTCGAATTCTATGACATGTTCCCACAACTCTATACACTTGCAAAATAGCTAGTGTGCCGACATCTGCATACCGCAGCATCCACAGGTATTTAGGCGGTGCTAAGAATAGTTTGTGGGTGACACACGGTGACTTGAAAACCTTTTGTCTTATGGCAACGTACATAAGCGTATCTAAGTGGTTAGCCCATGTTAGCACTTTACAGTTTCCTTGTGAACAATTGTGTGGAGAATCCAGTGCATCGAACATTTTCCTTAAAGCACAGGGACTGTATATGTCTCTTTCCTTTTCCATTCATTCTGGCGTTTCTTTATCGGTTCCATTAAGATGAGATTCTTCGTGATTGGTACGATTATATTAACGTACAAGTCCCTTTTATGTTGCTGTACCGCTGCGCCTGTACCTAGTTGCATGAATGTCTTAATTTGCATATAAACCTCGCAATAATAATGTCCCTAATAATGAGCGATGAGTCTTTAGTATGGGCCTATGAGTGAAGTTTACATATAGATACGAGTAGATGGCTTACCTTAACTTGTCCATGATGCAATTTATATCTACTAGTATTTACATGTCTATAAAATTTCAATTTAAATTCAAGATGACGATAATGTGCAGGTTTGGATCTCTACTTGATAGGTTTTCAAAAAATAGCTACAGTATATTTAAATTGTTCCTTTCGTAAACTCGCCAATGGAATATATCACACTGCGCTACCTTTTCATTTTTCAAACTTACTTCCTCTGTTTTTCAAGAGTGAATTGGAGCTACAAGTGGCAATTAATTTGCTTTTGTTACAAAACCATAAATTCCTTAGGAAGAAAACATTATTTTCTTGCATGTATATTTTGAATCATCATCTACAAATCACATTAAATTATATTTTCTGACAAAACCGTTTCAAATTAAAATTATAAACTAATCGAGCAGACCTAGGTTTTGAGTGACGATATCAGTTACTAACTAGACGCTGCTAATGGTCCGTGAAGCGTATCAACCTTCGTAACACTAGCCCGTGTGGTAATCAACACGCGATCCTTGCATATTCTCAATTCTTTATTGCGTACCATCTATCGATATAAATTAAAAGAAAAGTCCTGACTGACTGACTGACACATCAACACCCAGCCCAAACCCTTGGACCTAGAAAGCTGAAATTTTACTCAGAGGTTCCCTTTATAAAGTAGACAAGGAATAAGGAAGGATTTTTCGAAATTCAACCCCTAAGGGAGTTAAATAGGGGATGAAGGTTCCGCGCGGGCGAAGCCGCTGACAAAAGCTAGTAACGTATAAAGATGTTAGGAAAATAATATTAGTCACAATTATGGACACTGTCAGGTACAACATGGATCAAGTAGAAGAGAGGAGGAAGAACACTGCGTGTTTAATGTGATAAAAGTATAATAGAGGTCAACATACATACGCTGCGGCAGGTTATACAGAAGACTGAAGAGTATAATCTGCCTATCTCTTTAACATTTGTGGATTACGAGAAAGCCTTTGATTCGATCGAGACATGGGCTGTACTGCAGTCTCTCCAACGGTGCCAGATCGACTATCGGTACATCGAAGTGTTGAAGTGTCTGTATGAAAATGCCACAATGTCAGTCCGACTCCAGGACCAGACCTCGAAACCTATCCTTCTGCAGCGAGGTGTTAGACAGGGAGACGTTATCTCTCCGAAACTCTTCACAACTACACTGGACGATGTCTTCAAGGTTCTGGACTGGAAACGGGCTGGCATCAACTTCAATGGAGAGTACATCACTCACCTTCAGTTTGCCGATGATATACGTATAGTGGTCATGGCTTACACCATGGAGGACTTCAGTACAATGCTCGATGACCTCAGTAGAGCTTCCCAAAGAGTGGGTCTGAAAATGAACATGGACAGGACAATGGTCTTGTCCAATGCACATGTAACACCCACTCTCGTAACGGTCGGAGGGGCTGCACTCGAAGTTGTGGAGGAGTACATTTACCTAGGACAAACTGTCCAGTCAGGTAAGTAAAACTTCGAGAAAGAGGTCAATCGTCGAATCCCACTTGGCTGGGCAGCGTTCGAAAAGCTTCGCAATATCTTCTAGTCCCACATACCGCAGTGTCTCAAGACGAAAGTCTTTGACCAGTGTGTGTTGCCAGTGATGGCATATGGAACCGAAACTTGGTCGCTCACAATGGGCCTTATAAGAAAGCTTAAAGTCACCCAAAGGGCAATGGAGGGTTTATGCTTGGAGTTTCCCGGCGTGATCGTGAATGAAAGGATCCGCAGGAGAATCAAGGTAACCAACATAGCCTGATGAATTGCCAAAGTTAAGTTGCATTGGGCAGGGCACATTGCTCACAGAACAGATGGCCGATGTGGCCGAAAAGTTCTGGAGTGGCGACCGCGTACCGGAAGACGTAAAAAAGATGTAAAGTTGGAAGGCCTCCCACAAGGTGGATCGATGACCTTGTGAGGGCCGCAGGAGTCCGCTGAATGCGGGAAACACAGAACCGGATGAAGTGGCGGAGCTTGGGGGAGGCCTATGTCCAATAGTGGACGTCTTTCGGCTAAAATGATGGTGATGATGAGATCAACATGGTGGTTCTGTCAATACTCTTGGGGGATTTACAACATAATCAGCCCATAATGTTCCCACTGCTGGGACACAGGCCTCCTCTCGGTGCGAGGGAGTGGACCGTAATCCTGCTACCTTAATCTGTCCTGCAAATAATTATCGCAGGGTAGCCTCATCCTAAAGAGATTTAATTGAAAATGAAGTGATAATAATACCACAATGTTTCGTTTGAAGTTCAAATATCGTATTGCATTAATGCTTCGTTCTGTTGACTACTTGATTTAGTCATTTTCTTCTCTTCATAAATCTGAATTTTACAAGGTGTATTAGACGGTAGTTATTCCTTTCATGTAAAAGGTTAACTGAAACAGGTTTTTAAATGGTTAATTTAACCATTAATTTGGATACACTGCGAAGAGTCAAGGGGCAGTAGTAAAATCTATTTATGGTAATGGTATAATTTAATAGTAATATAATTAGGTACCTATAGTTAATGTATTTTCCAATCTTAAAAGACTAGAGACAAACACAACTAAAACAGTCTCCTTTAATAACAATTTGTTCCGTCTAATTACCGCACTATTTGGCAAGCAGCTTGATTATGGAAATAATAAATACGTATGTACCTATATGTAGTTTTTTAAAGCGAGCGATTAAAACACTAATGATGAGCAGACGCCGTATGCTGGATATCCATAATGATGATGCTTGTCGAGCCTAAACATTGACTGTCAAAATGTCATGCCTTGCATCTATCTCCTGGGACTTCTTATAGCAAGTAAACGTGCTGTAGGCCCCATTTTCAATACAAAAGAATATTTTTATAACACTACTTGCTATTGCCCGCGGCTCCGCTCGTGTGGATGTCGGTTATCGCGTAAAAAAGTAGCCTATGTCCTCCTCCATATCCCACGTTATATCTCAGCCAAATTTCATGACGATCGGTTCAGCGGTTTAGGCGTGAAGGCGTAACAGACAGACATACACATAGAGTTAGTTTCGCATTTATTATATTAGTAGGGATAAGTAGGGATGAGAACCAATAAAACTGAGGTCCTATAGGTATATGAAATTGTATCAATCGTAGCGAGCGCCCAAAATAGACAAACAAAATGTAACCAAAACTAAACTACAGCAACAATTTAATAGGATTCAATGTGACTTACACACGGCTACACATCAAGCTATACATTTCCACTATAAGCTGATCTTGCATTGTATACGATTTCAGTACAGTGCGAGAGCAGCGTAAACTGGAAAATTATAGTTTGAAATGTAGCCGTGTGTACATATGGTTAAATGCTTTGTACAGGTTATCTAAACAGCCTTTCGAACTTGCTTAAGCCTTCAATATCTGTTAATTCATCGATTGCTTTAAGTTTAATGTTAACTATCAAGTGCTCATAAAGATGAATGTACTTAAGCACATTGACACCGATTAGACCACAGTTCAAAGTATCAATGTGACTTTGTAATACACGGTTACTTAGTTGTGTAACCAATAATCTTCTTTTATATGCCTCTGTACTTGAATATTATTTGTTATTTACTTCTGTTAAGAATTGAGGCATGAGGCTAAGCCGCACGGGTCAAACAATCATGTTAAGCTACGTTTGCTGCGGTTGGTCTGTGGATGGGTGACTATCTTTACATCCCAAAACCCCTCCGTGCCTCCGAAAGCACAATAAGCCGTTGGTCCCGGCTGTCATTCGTGGATCTTTGACAGTCGTTACGGGTCGTCAGAAGCCTGAAAGTCTGAAAACCAAGGAGTACCATGTTACCTGTTAACTGGGTCATGGGGGTAAGATAGGTAGTTGCTCGATGTATAGTACTGGTATGCAGCTACATCTGCGTACCAGTACCAGTCAGCCAGTAGTAACATACTTGGGTAAAGGCTAGGCAGATGATGAAATATGTAAAAAATTCACAGAATAAGATGCTTCTTTGTGGAGCACAATTTTTCTCTCACAAGATTTGCATTTTTCGGAATACCTACAGATATGTGTATACCTACCACTCTATCAATACTGCAATGAATGCTTGATCTTCATTTTGTTTAGTATTTACTTCATAACTAGCGGCTATCATTTTATTTAAGCTACAAATATTTTGATACTTCGTTAACACCGGGAGTCAATAAAATATTGTATAACAATAAAGTCATTCACATCTGTTACATTTTGATCACATCGGTTAAAATATTCATTAATAAATTCTTATCTAAAACCAGTCCAATTATGTTGAAAAGGTAATTAAACACCGACATCTCTTACAAAATTAATCATCTCAGTTGTGTTAAACTTGAAATGGTTCCCATTATCATATTTAATTGATACTGTT
Source organism: Polymixis flavicincta (assembly GCA_949987655.1). NCBI lineage: Eukaryota > Metazoa > Arthropoda > Insecta > Lepidoptera > Noctuidae > Polymixis > Polymixis flavicincta. Next base: position 14,056,499 of record OX465175.1, on the reverse strand, counting down.
TATGAAATATCGCATAGTATTAGAAGTTTTCTATATCCGCATCTGTTTTAAACTTGAGTCTAGAAAATTATGATTTCACGAGATAAATTATGCGTAGATGGATCTTGGTCACTCTCTTAGATTCATTTCTTCTTCAGATTCCCTCAACGATTCTAAGTAAATATGTACCCAGGATTTCTTTTATAATACTTAGTAACCCCTTCTCTTGAATGATGTAACCAAAATGTTGCTTTTAAATGGTTTCCATCGCATTTCATGCCTGTCCTTCTCCATTCGATTTAATAATTCTTCATTCTTCATTAGAATTATTATTAAGAGGAAAGCAATTAATAAAGTAATTGATATGTTTTAGTTTATTAATATTTTTAAGATTATTTTGTGTATTTTAGCTATGGGCCTTAGTTGCCTGATAGTAAAAATGATTATTATTATTATATAAAAAGCTTCTGTGATGAAAATAACTGTTTTGAGTAGTGATGTACTGACTAGTCACCGACTAGTCGGCCATATTTGTAGTCGGCGACTTGTTAGCTAAACCACCAGTCAGCCATTTTTTTCACGTCGGTGATTGAAATGAAATTGAAATCTTTACTGTTATATTTTTTTATTACAAAATCAGTTTTACAGTTTACTTTCAGTGCAATCAGGAAATTAGGATAGTAAGGAATACGAACCCTTAGTTTGGTCCATTAATTAAATCCAGAAATTAAATACCGAAAGTAAAATTAATTAATACTTCTAACAAAAAATAAGAAACGCTATAGCAAACAATTAATTGGCAGCAAGTAGGTTTGTCATTTTGAACATAGCCGATGTCACCCGAACTCAACCGAAATCAATGATCGGCTTGGCCGACTAGTCGGCTAGTTGGCCAAAGTCATAGTCGGCCCATCTCTAGTTCTGAGTAACTCGTATTTGATTTTCAAATAAATGACAATTTTGTCATGTTATAATTATGTATTGTCTTGAATTGTTCCTTAACCTGCGTGCGTCACTCGCGTGACTGTCTCGTGAAGGCCGCGTGCCACTAACAGCCACTAGCCTACCAGTTAATTGTATTTGTCTTGTGTTGTGGATACTATTAGCGGGTGAATATAACAAGTTTGTTTATTTAAAGATGCGTGCCTGAGCTAAAATGAGTCGCCAATACCACTGACAAACTGATGTCATTTTGTTTATCTTAGTGCTTAAATGTTACTTACAAATGCACTTCAATTTGATGTGTACTTATTTACGTGAATATCTATTAAGTTAAGTTCATAAAGTAGGCAATCATAAAGGCATTAAGAAAAAATAAAGGATTGTAGAAGGGAAGTAAAAATACATATTTATATTTGAATTGAAAGATGCCAGATCTCAGCGCAATTAATCATTAAAAAAAAATATAATGTTGGTCTTACTCTTGTAGATAAATAGTTTATGAGACCAGTGTTTTCTGAGGAGGGCTTAATGCAAACCTCCATCACAAAAAAAAGAAACAGATTTAACGACCGACTAAACTGCTTATCTATCTCAATAGACACCAAAACTCATCTGCAATAAATTATTAAATTAAAATTGATTTTATAGAAATTAATTGGTTGATTGTGAATAATTTTGAAATTGATATTGGTTACAAATGGGCTATAAATCTTTCAACGACATGAGCATAGACTAAAAGCTATAAACTAAAGGTCTTAAGCTACTATGTCCTTGTAATTGTAGGTCACAATGTGTTTTCTGTAACCTTGTGGCGTCATTTAGTTAGTGCCTCATTGATTTTAACAAGCAAATGTTTTTGATATATATGTGCGAATTCATTGTTCTTGTCTTGGCTATTAAGTTAATGCCTGATGGATTTATTAAAATCTGACTCAAATTTTACACAGCTTGCTGTACTCAATATGGCAGGCGTTTAAAATGGTACCAACAGCAAAATAATTCAGACTAGAAATAGCGTCTCTTAGGAATAGCGATAATTCATGGTTTAAAAAAAAACATGAATATTGTTTCAAAGAAATACCTTAAATAGTACGGGTATAAAGTTTTAGCACTAACTACTTCGCAGTTAAATAATTATGGCTAATCGCGGTTTACAGATTCTTAAATTTTAGTGTTAGTTTAAACTTAATCTTTATTTAAATATTCTTCTTTCTCTTCCTTCCAGAGGGTGTTAATTCTGTTGGGAGTGGTGGCAGTAACATTATCAGCGCCGCAGGGGCCTGGAGACAAAGTGATAGCAATCCTCTCACAAGAGTTCGACCAGCAACCAGATGGATCTTATAGATACAGGTATGATTTTGAAGGGATATACTTCATGTTGGTTACTCCTGTTTGCTCTGAAGTACACGATGGATCCTTAGAAACAATCTTTCGTATCACAGAAAATTGTATTTTATCGTGAATCTTTAGTAACAACATTATTGGTAGGTATACAGGCAAAATAGTAAGTTTTCTAAAAGGCGCTGCCTTTTGGACCAATCAACTTAGCCTATCGCAGTTCACTGCTGGACATAGGCTTCTCATAGGCTGCGCCACAACACCGGTCCTCCGGCTTCCGCATCCACTCTGTCCCTGCCACTTTCTTTAGGTTGTCGGTCCATCTAGCTGGCATGACACGCTACGCTTACACGGTCTCCACTCCAGGACTCATCTGATCCATCGATCATCGGTCCTCCGATAGACATGGGCCTTGCGTTTGGACCAGCACCTCCCTTATTGCGTAAATACACTTTCATTAAAAATCCGAGGGTTTTTAAGGAAATTCCTAACTCATTGCTTCATAGATTTGACACAATGCTCTGCAATTGTACTATCACCACCGCAAGCTGCTTTGAAATGAGGCCTCAAGGCCACCGCATGACTATACTGCAACTCCGCGCGTTTGTGCGGAGAAATCTGCATGATGATGCAGATCTGCACTCCCGCAACCGCACGCGTGGCTCCGTCGCCACGCACCCTGCTGCGTAGCTTGGGTCACTGTATGTTTCGCCTAACTGTTAAAATCATAGTCAATGGATTGCCATAGTATGTTACCCACTGAGTATCCCCGCTGTATGGAATTCATCTTGAACTTTTGAATCTTGCAATTAGTCTGAAATCCTCGAACACTGTGTCATTGATAAAGGACAATAAAAATGCAGTGTTTTTAATTCAAAACTTTTGGGACTTTCAAGTGTTAGCCACAGAACATTATGGAAGTTCGGCGATAATCGATCTAGTAAATTAAATTGAAAAATCAAACACCGAAATATTTACAATCCACATTGGGAAGCAAATATTTGGTAGGCACTGTCTACAACGACAAGCAGACATACATAATCCTTTATCCTATCCAATGTGTTAATCTATATAAGTACTTCTATAGATACAGTTAACAATAGGTACCTATTATTAACTTCGTGTATGCCGAACTTCGTAGCGTTTTACAAATAAACTCTGCATTAGGACTTAATATTAGGATTTGGAATAAGGTTTATAAAGCGCAATTGTTGTGGTGCTATGGCGCCTACTGCAGGTTTAGCCGTAAATGATTCGCACGAAACGTTGGCGACGATGCTAAGGGTGGTTTCCGATAGCGGCCATAACCAGAATTTTGGAGAAAAATATATTCCTGAAATATAAGAATTCCTGAAATAACACCGTCCACCGTGGGTTTAGGTATAACAACGTCTTGGAAAACTGTAAGATGTACTTATTGGTATATTAAATATATATTATAAATCAATTTAAACGTAAGCTTCAAATAAAATTAAATCATTTGACTGGTTAGATTTTTATATTAATTCTCCTTCTATTCTACATAATTTGATGTACAACATATCTGCAGGTGTGGACGGTTCTGTTTTCAGATCGTACTCAAAAATATTTCACTTAACGATTTGTCATTGCTCGGAATAAATTGTAATTCGTGCTTCCAACATACTGTTATTAGACGTTGTCCACAGGCAGTTCGGCTTCAGCATTACATAACGGCTCTCAAAGTGTTAGGTTACATTAGCGACTTCACTATCATTGATTTGACCGCCGGCTCTGACCGTCGGAGGGTCAGCTATAAAGGTCAAGTACAAAATTAAGTGACAAATGTAAAGACACTGGGAAATCAGTATGAAGAGACATCTTTACAAATATTGAATTGTCTGTTTGTAATTTCAAAATATAAGATTTTTACTCAATGCGGATATACTTACTTCCTAACAAGAAAACAATTTAGAAAATGTTTGTTTGTCAGTCTGTCTGTCTGCTTGTTCCGGCTAATCTCTGACACGGCTGGACAGATTTTGAAGGGACTTTCACTAGCAGAAAGTTGATATTATAAGAAGTAACATAGGTTACTTACTTTTTGTCTCAGTCTCGGTGGCATGTTCCCACGGAATAATTTACGACATCCATTCCACTCCAATCACATAATATTCACTAGGTTTGCAGTGAGGATGTTATATCTTCTCAAAATACTGTTTCCTTGATCGGATCGCATTTACTTCAAATTAAACAAACGATATTTAATTGCAGCATGGCCCTTATTTCTCTCAAGTTAAAATCACGTCGTTCTTTGATATGTATCGCAAAACGTAAAACCTTGATCGAACAATAAAAATTCTTACCATTCGATTCGCACCTCAATTTGATAACGCGCTTGAGAAAGGACACATCAATGGCGACCTACTGTTGTTTGCTGTCAATGAACATTATTAGCAAATAGTTACCTTTTCTAAGATAATCATTTCCTTGCGAGGAATAGGACTAGGAATCTAATATCTTCTATTTTAAGATAATCTTTTATATTCATACTCTACATAGAATAGGTACTATCCACCTCATTGTTATGTAAGTAAGAGGGTTTGCTTAGGCTATGGCGGTCGTCGGTGGTTATTCCAACCAGCCCATCTCTCTATCTACCTTATTACTTACTTATTTATCTATAATGAGTTACGGGAACAGATTTTCAGGATATACAGAAGTAAATAGTGCTTAATAAGTTCTTAAGGTAATCAATCGGTCATCGTACAGAAACCGGCCTGTCTTAGAATCAAAAATGTTGAAGACATGTGACATCTACCAACCCGCATTGGGTCCGTGTGGTGGATTATTGTCCACTCCCTTTGACAGAGAAGAGGCCTGTGTACCAGCAGCGGAAGTGTATGTCGGTTCTGTAACCATCTCACCGCGCGAAGTAAGCGTGAAGTGACCTGTCAGTGTCATCCCACTGATGCTCGGGATTAGCCAAGCATTAGGTGAAATAACACTGACAGCTCACTCCACGCTCAATTCCCGCGGTGAGATTGTTACAAAAGAGCAGTTCTGAACCATCTCTCCGGGTGAAGTGAGCCGAGTAAGCGTGGAGTGAGCTGTCAGAGTCATCCCACTGATGCTAGGGATTGACCAATCATAATCGAGATTTAAATAATATGTTTAAATGTAATGCTTGGTCATCCCTAGCATCAGTGGGATGACACTGACAGCTCACTCCACGCGGTTAGATCGTTCAATTGACATGCAGGTTGATCGCTTTTCACTTGGATATATGGGTGGCTTCCTGTAATGCACCTTTTCAATAAAGACCGGCTCTTAAAAATAACAGGATTGGTATATATTTTTATTTTTTTTAATTCAAGACTCGTCCGTGTATTTACTGGGAGTTCCTTTATTACAATAGCCAAAAATATAAAGTTCAAATACTCTTTCCTCTTCCAGCTACGAAGCTGAGAACGGGATCAAAGCTGAAGAGGCCGGCACGTTGAAGAAGGCCGCTGGTCCCGATGCCAGTGACGTCATCGTCGCGCAGGGAGCCTTTAGCTACACCGCACCAGATGGCACTGTCATCAACCTAAACTACATTGCTGATGACGAGGGTGGTTTCAAACCAGAGGTACGTTTTCATTTCAATACTGAATTATGTTTTATATATAGATTGGAGGGAGGTATCTATTCCGTCACCAAAGAAATTAATTGTGATGTCAAGATGGTAATATATTTGACAACCTTGAAGTCCATTTTTGCTTCATTTATATATTAACCCAACTGTAACAGTATAAACTATTGCGAGGATATGTGACTGTTACTAGCGGTTTTATATATTGTAATGGCAATAGTTTACATATGGTAATAAATTGTGCACAAACAAATAAATAATGGGTAGCCACTGTTTGGACTTCATTTTTGTACTTTACAAGTATATTGAGCTATTTCTCCTTTTATGTGATCTACAATACATTTCAAATTACCTTAGCTAATAAACTTAATATTCAAGAATGTTTTAAAAAGAGTCCAGCACGACAATATTTTATATCATCATAATTCATGCATGACACAATACTTAGGAACGAAGCGTGTTATATAAAATGCAAGAGTAAAACAAGATGTATCATTTCTCGATTTAGTTGGTCGCGCCGTTTTTTTTCATTGCGTAGCAAATAAAATAGGCAAAATAACAAAAAAGTCAAGGTCAAAAACTCATAACCTTTAGAATAGACATTTTTTGTATGTGGTTCGGTCATCTTTGTAAAAATAGACTATCAAAACACGCATGGTTACGTAATTATTTAAATCTTATGTTTCTTGAAATTGAAATACTGTGAATTTATTTTTCTTCTTTAAATATCTACCCACATTAAACTGTCACCGTTTTATTTTCGGAATATTTATTTTATTTATTTATGAAAAGTTTATGCACAAGTAAAAAAATACTACACGTAGGCGGATGCCTCACGCATTTTCTACCAGTACACCACCAGGTGATGCAGAGACAAAACATGGTAGTGCAACATACGGGATAGAAATTTCGGATATTCCATTAGATTACCATATTAAAATCGTTTATGACCATATTCGATGCCTAAACACTTATTTAGTAATTTTAAGTTGTCATGTCAGCAGCCTGTGGTTTTATCGGCACTTAATTTATTATAAATATGATTCGCAATAACTATCGGTTCGATACTGACATGAAAAGTTTATTACTCTTTGGGGTAATATGCTTGTTTTCACTAACACTAGATGACACCTAAATGAATGCCTAAATAAAAGCGCTTTGTTGAATTTTCAACACTCTACGCTGAGTCAAGCGTTGAAAATCCTACAGTGCAATAATGTTTAGGAGTTTATTAGTGTTGGTGATAGCGAGCATTAGCTTCTTTTTTCAGGATATTTATCTTCAAAAATTCACATGACCATTTTGTTTCTGTTTCAGGGCGCCCATCTGCCAACTCCTCCACCAATCCCGCCAGCAATCCAGAAAGCTCTTGACTACCTTGCGACCCTTCCCCCACCGCCACCGGGCAGAAACTAATCCGTCCAATTACTGACTGCCCAATGCCTTGACGACCTGAGCATCCTACGTATCTGTTACCCCACGAATACTCGTACAATTTTGAAAACAGAATTGAAAACTTTAGTTTTAGAAAAAGAAAAATGTAACGATTAAATTAGTAAATCCTTTTTTGTTACTTTGTGACTAATCTCATTTGTTTTATAGTTAAGAAGATCTCGTTGTGCGTTGTATGCATCACCAGTCTTTTTTAGATGAGCAAAGTTTTTAAAAACAATATATTATTAAAACTACTTGAACTTTAAGCTTATTTAAATTCTGTTTACAAAACTGTACTTCAATTAAAACAATATAATATAGTAAGCAATAAAAAAACATATAAAAAAGAGTGTACAATGACTGAACTGTGATAGACAATGATTGAGTTTTCGTAAAATGTTTGTATATTTATTTAAATAAAAGCAAAATCAGTGCCAAAGATGCATTGCAAAATGTAATATGGTTTTTCAATTTTTCAAACTTTATTTTCTACCGGCTTCGAAGTTTAACTTTAATTAGGACACACAATACCTTTAACAACTTAGTGGTTGCCATTAATTAAACGACTACGGAGAAGCAAAAAGGAGTGTTATGATTTTGACCGCTATGAATGTATCATCTTCATCATCAGCCTATAATATTCCCACTGCTGGGACACAGGCCTCCTCTCTATGAGAGGGATTGGGCCGTAATCCACCACGCGGGCCCAGTGCGGGTTGGTAGATGTCACATGTCTTCGAATTTGTTCTAGGACATGCCGGTTTCCTCACGATGTTTTCCTTCACCGTTTTGAGAGCAGTGGTAATGAAATAATTTACACAAAGTGAAGCGCCTGTCTGGGTTCGAACCTACGAGCTATAACTTGTAAGTCGCGGCCGTTACCACTTGGCTACCACTGCTCCCTATGAATATAATACATATATATGAATGAATGTTCCCACTTATCTTGAAAACTCCTCATCATAATTCGACTAATTAGTTATCGTCGGAAGCGATCATAAACTTTAGGGCAAAGTGGCATACGACTACGGCTATCACGTGAGAATATCTTCTGGTTTCATACTTTTTAGAGTGATTTTTCAGTAAACGGATATAATAATTGTTTATAATCCAGCCAGATAAACCGCTAACTTAAATTTATTTAAAAAAAAAATGTCCAAAGATTTTATAGACAGCATATTATAGCTAGTCTTTTCAACAGAGGAATGCGTTAAATATACAGTACATCCTTCTACTGTTTATGACATCTATATGGGATAATAATATCAAGGTTTTATAAACTAATAGAGATGAGACAATAGCCAAATACAGTGAGTTTTCATTAGCATGAAATTTACAGAGACATATGTACATACCGACACACAGGTGATAAATGTTGATGTCATTTCCTATAAATGGCATCAATGGCTCCTATGGTAGTTGGAACGTGTATAATTATGCCGGATGTTTTTAGCATGAAAGAAACCTAATTTATTTGGCCTGTTCTTCGAAGTAAGACATACAAGTTAGTTTTTATACAACTAGCTCTCCAAAAGGCTTGAAGAGACTCGGTTTTAGTCCTCTACTTAAAAATCATACCTAAATGTAATTCTGACCACAACATATCCGTGCATTTCAATTAAGAATTGTGCATTACAAATAATTTTATACGTAAACAAGAATTCTCTTAGAAAAATATGCCTATAAACATTATAATATAAACGCAATATATACAACACGTGCGTAAACTACAGCGAAATTATTACATAAGGTACGAGTAATGTCAGTGAAAATATTCGTATGAATAGAAAGCAAGAGTAGTAACAATACTTGGTGTACGGCATTCCTCTCCACTGTTTATAAAAGTGAGCGTCTATCCCAAGGTCAATGATGAGAACATAGAACAATGTGTTTTATCTATCGATCGAACACAATTTAGTCACTGGATAGCCTATGAACGTGAGCATATCCACGATGAAGAAACATCATATGATAAGCACAAGAAATTGGTACTAATTATTGAATTACGACGTAGTTAAGTAGTTTTAGATATTGATCAACTGAATTAATCTTATAGAGGAAGTAGGTATGCAATTTATATTTTTGTCTTTAATTTAGAAACTGTACTGGATTTTGTTTACGGAAACTATAACAACACAATTACTTTTTGCTAGCAAATGTGAGCAAGTGACTTTAGGATAAAAATGAAAAAGTTGTAGGTTCGAGTCCAATTACCTTACGTCAATAAATCTATATAAATAAGTGAAGCAAGAACTTTGTACGCCTTTTTGAGAAAATTACGCGTAGGTACAGAGGAAGTATGAAATTTGGCACAATTAAAGTTTATATGGATAAAGCTAATATGTTTATATAATAATGCATTAGAAACACATTAAATCTTATATATATATAAAAATGAATCCCTATTTCCTTTGGTCACGGCATCACACGTGAACGGCTGGACCAATTTTGCTAATTCTTTAATTGTTTTGTTTGTTATTGTCAGGAGAGGGATTTTATGAATAAAAAAAAAAAAAAAAAAAAATTGCGCTTAACATTAGAAAATTTAAGAAAACTTAAGACTTTATTAACTTTTCTATTAGAACACCAATGCGAATTCAATATTCATAGTTAAGACAGGACGACGTCTGTCGGGTCAGCTAGTCGTTAATATTTTCAGTACACTGCAGTCATAATAATTAAGTCATTGAACCAACAGTAGAGTCAAGGCAGCTTTTACTATTATTCAAATATTCTAGTTTGGCGTGTGACATCATTTATTGTTGTCCAAGACGAAACAAACGTTCCAAAATATATGGATTTTTGGTCAGATGAAAACAATAAACGGTATACAAAGGAATCTCATTTAATTGTACAAATCCCTGGATACGAAATGATTGCGATTCTTAACCAAAACTACTGATAGACAAATATATAGTTATGGTAGTAACGTAAATATGCGTTCATTGTATTATGAATATTTAGAATATTTAGTGAAATATGATTGCCTACCTCGTTTAATTGTCATAGTCAGTTATCTATAACACATAGACCATCAGATACACTCTACATTACTCAAACCAGCGAATGAAGCCCGTGTTTCAAGTTACAATACTTTCATACTTCATTGTAATGTTTATAGTGTTTTAATTCTCTCAGTAATCGGCTCTGGTGTGGTCTTCGTGGCGAGATAAGCTAGAGCACGTTGTATTTCCGGAGGAATAGGTGGAGGTGTGGGCAAGTGTGCGCCTACTGGTCTGTAGCCATTCTCGTCAGCTGTGTAAAACAAGCTGACATCATTGCCGTCATTGTCCTGGAAAAAGTACAAGTCTTGGAATATTTTCTAAAGTATGATACAGTTAAAGAGAGACTCAGTCAGTCTGAGAAATGAACAGTTAAGCCGAATTATTTCTAAAAGACAAAACACTTTGAATACATTGTTAAGCCTCATCTACAATGCTGTTGTGTATGTTTGACTAAACCCCAAGATAGAGCCATATATTCTATGAGATTGGATTATGTCGAGATAATATCTGTACACGATTGAAAGATGCATAATAATGAGATAAGATTTCTAAAAAATGATTTAATATGATCTCTTTTCAAGAGTACTTACTTTGTATGAAAAGTTTCCTTCTACAGAACTGCCAGAACCGCCATCGGAAGTTTTTTGTACACCTCTCTCATAAGCCTTTGTACCGTCACCGCCTTCATAGCTGCAAACGTAAAATACAAAATCATTATAGCTCATCATCTGCCTAGCTTTTTCCCAACTACGTTGAGGTTGGCAACCAGTGTAACTGAAATCAGATGAATACCAATTTTTACATTCAGGTTACCAACCCCGACCCCTGGTAAGACTGGGAGTCAGAATTTCGCTTCTGGGTGTCAGACTTTCGCTTCTGGCAACCCAAAATGCCTTAACGTACTTTCCGAGGCACGAATGGGTCTTGGTATGTGAAGATAGTCACCAGTTACAGATCAACCGCGGCTAGCGTAGCTTAACCTGATCAACCCGTACGGTTTTTATAACTTTACCAAAAGCCCCGGCATCATTGTACAATAGATAAAATAATAGTCTTATTTCTGAATATATCACCTGTAATGAAAATCTCCAGAATGCGAGAACACATAACTTTCTGACTCGATTATAGGAACCACTGGATCACGCAATCCTTTTCGTCGTTTAAAAGTTTGAGGAGTCGGTACCGATGGCTCATCACTACGGGTTTTATCAGTCGTTGTTATTGCTTCTTTATTTTCAGTCATTTCTGATTCGTTGATATATAAATTAAGTTGGCTTTTATTCACTTTCACTTTTCTTACTTTTTGTACCCTCTTTCGTGACCTGATTCCTGTTCTAGTTTCAGTTTCAGTGGGAGGTTGTTCATGTGCGTTTGTTTCATCAGATTCAATTACTGGTATTTTAATAGATCGGGCCCTTGGTTTTAAATTCAATTCTTCTACGTAATCTTCAACTCCTGAAAAAAGATCTCGGAAAGGTGGATGATTCACGGGTGGAACCTCAAGATTTATTGCTTCATCACCACTAGGTTCATATTTCAAGTATTTTTCGTCATTCTCTACATCTGTTTTCTTTCCATTTTTATTATTATTCCTCACTTTAATCACTGCTTCATCGTCGTATACAACAGCAACTGGAACTTTTTCGTTTGTTTCTAATATTGGAGGGTGATTAACGTCATATGTCCTTATAACCTGAGTATGTCTTCGAGGCACTCTTTTATTGTTACTGAAATCTGCACTAGTCGCACCGTGAAGTAATAATAAGTAAATAGGTAATATTGAAATATATATAAACATTTTTTCAATTTAATTTACTTAGTAATTAATTTACTGATCCTCCTCTCACGCGATTAAAATAGCGAATGAAGATGACTCAATAGCTAAGCTCATAATGGTTTGTATTCGTAATCTATTCACTGGTTTAACAAGAATCGTTTGATTTTCTTGTTTTTATAAAATATACGCATGACAATAAACTCTACGTACCCAAACAGATAGGAATGTCAACATGCATGTCGTAATATGTAAATACGATATATCTACAGTATGATCTTCAACATTGATTGGGAAGTTTATTAATTAAAACATTTTTTTAATAGTGCTTAGTTATATTGCTGTTTTTAAATAATGTTATATTTTTTATTATTTATATAACATTTCATACCGTATTGTGTGTACTTTTGCATAAGTAAATACTGAAAACGACCACCAAAATCTTCCAGCTAGTTTGTTTAGACCTTGTTTAGAGTGGTCAATGGTTTAATCGCGTTCAATCGTCACCGATCATGTCTTATTGTTGACACCTAGGCTATTGTGCAATTTTCCGAAGAACACATCAGTCAAGCGTTAAGGTTGAAGTATTTAGCGTCCGGTGAGGATCGATTCTACCGGAACGCGGGGGGAGGATAGAGTAAATAAATGAATCTTACATATAAGTGGACAACAAGTCTGGACCATCACTCATAAGTGTAAATCAGGAGTGGTTAGAATAGAGATGTTATTAAAATTAGTTTGTTTGTGCTGGGTAGCAGCGTGCGTGCTTTCCGCACCACCCACCAATGAGGTGCCACCGGAAAGGCAACAGCCTACAGTGATACCGATTGTTTCACAGTCCGAAGAGTTTGAGGCTGACGGAAAATATAAATTTAGGTAATATTACTTATTATCACATTTCTCTGATTGAAAATTGACATTTTCTAAAAGGAAATTGAGTTTAAACAAATATTTGGTTCTATTGTTCTTAAAATTACTAGTTTTAATGATACCTTATCATTAAAATCTAGAAAACTGTATTTTAAAATTTAATAGTACCACTCATAATCATCATAATCTGTTTAGGCTTTTTGCCAACTAAGTTATGGTCGGCTTCCAGTCTAACCGGATGCAGCTGAATAGTAGTATTTTATATGGAGCAACTGCATAACTGAACTCCACAACCCAGTTATTAACAGTAACACTCATCAATGAATACGAAATGCGTTATATTCAATTAAGTAACTAATAATTAAACTTTGACATGTAATTACAGCTACGAAACCGGGAACGGTATCAAGCGCGAGGAGACATCTTTTGACAAAGTGATAGATGGGAAGACAGTGCACAAGCACAGTGACTGCAGCAACGAGGGTGGTGAAGATAACGACAGCGGTGAAATACACGTGCAGCAGGGATCTTACTCATACACGGCACCCGATGGCACTCTCATCAGTGTGAAGTAAGGACAGTTTTTTGTTATTAAGGTTATTGCTACGGTAACTACATAAATCTACCTTTTAATTAGCGGGCAAGCATCGGCGCGTGGAGTACCCACGAACACAAAAACACAAGAAAACTTTTTCGGGATAAAACGTGTTTATAAAAGCCTTACAAGAATTAACGTTTATCATGTAGAATCTCGGTAACATGTGCGAGGTTTCCATGAGGATTATTTCTTTACTTTTTCAATGAATCAATTTATTAAAAACGACCAAATTTCAAATGAAATTAGTTCAAAAACGCTAATTTTCAGACGTATTTATTGAATTTGAAAATGTAAATTTGTTTTGAAACTCATAAATATATAACTCTGTGAAGTCTGTGATGTCAAACTTTGCTTCTGGGTATAGTTACGCATTGCAAGACCTAAATTAATTTATTAGATTTTACGATCGATATCTAAATTGAAACAGGCTATATAGTGCTAAAAGGTTACCAATGCTGACGGATAACCCTTGAAATAACCACAAAGTTTTATCAATTGATGCGTCATTATGATTATAAATTAGCTAATTTAAAATCTTATTGATCAACTGATGCATAAAAATGTTGACAATTGTATATTCTAGCTGCACCCTGTTATCTTATCAGTTTTGTAATATTATTTTCGGTTAAGGTTAAAAAACAATTTCTTTATTGTTTTACTTTCGTTGCAATTAATCGTCAAATATTCTCAATTAATCAACTCAGCCTATCGCAGTCCATTGCTGGACATAGGTCTCTCCCATGATGCGCCACAACACCCTGTCCATCGCTATACGCATCCAGTCTGCAAATATTGTCACTTAGTAACAACTCTGAACAGAAAATAGTAAATTGTAATGTAATACATTTTAAAACTAATGTTTTATTTCCCCAGGTATATTGCAGACGAAAATGGTTTCCGACCAGTTGGGAATCATATCAACCTTGGACCACAACCATCAAGTCACAGCCAAAAGCAGAAAGCTTCACGAATTTTGAAGACCAGTGAAGAAGAAAATTCTAGTTCTAGCCTTGAAGATACGCCGTCTTCAAAAATCTCTGAATCTGAATCACTTGAAGACATATCTCCACCTAATGGAGAATTTGCGAAAAAGATTCCAAAAAAAGGGTCACCAGCTGCGTTAAAAGCTGAAAATCCCGCCAAGGAAGGTGAAGAATCTTTAAAGGAAGGTGAGAAGTCCGCACCTAAGGAAGATAACGAGCCTGCCAATGAGGGTGAGAAACCTCTGACAGAAGGTGAGAAGCCTGCAAAAGACGGTGAAAAACCTGTGAAAGAAGGTGAAATGTCTACCAAAGAGGGTGAGATACCTGTGAAAGAAGGTGAGGAGCCCTCCAATGAAGGTAAAAAACTTGTGAAAGAAAGCGAGAACCCCGCGTCTACGGAAGGTGAAAAGCCCACCCAAGATGGTGAGAAACCTGTGAAACAAGGCGAGCAGTCTGTGTCTAAGAAAGGTGAAAAACCCGTTAAAGAAGACGAGGAACCTGTCAAAGAAAGCGAGAAGCCTACGTCTAAGGAAACTGAGAAGCCCGCCAAAAAAGGTGACAAGCCAGCATCTGAGGAAGGTGAGAAGCCCGCCAAAGAAGGTGAGAAGCTCATGTTGAAAATAGGCAACGAGCTTATCAAACATGGTGTGAAACCTTTGGAAGAAGCTGAGAAGCCCCACAAAGAAGGTGATAAATCTCTGAAAGAAGGTGAGAAGACTGCAAAAGAAGGTGGAAAACCTCTGAATGGAGGTGAGAAGCCCGCGTCTAAAGAAGGTGAGGAGCCCACCAAAGAAGGTGTAAAACCTTTGAAAGAAGATGAAAAGCCCACTAAAGAAGGTGAGAAACCCGTACCGAAAGAAGGCAACGTGCCTGCCAAACAGAATGAGAAACCTTTGGAAGAAGCTGAGAAGCCCCCCAAAGAAGGTGATAAATCTCTGAAAGAAGGTGAGAAGACTGCAAAAGAAGGTGGAAAACCTCTGAATGGAGGTGAGAAGCCCGCGTCTAAGGAAGGTGAGGAGCCCACCAAAGAAGGTGTAAAACCTTTGAAAGAAGATGAAAAGCCCACTAAAGAAGGTGAGAAACCCGTACCGAAAGAAGGCAACGTGCCTGCCAAACAGAATGAGAAACCTTTGGAAGAAGGTGAGAAGTCCAACAAAGATGGTGGGAAACTCGCCAAAGAAGGTGAGAAACCTTTGAAAGAAAATGAGAAACCCCCTAAAGTAGGTGAAAAACCTTTGATAGATGGTGATAAGTCTGGCAAAGAAGGTGAGAAACCTCTAAAAGAAGGTGAGAAGTCCGCTAAACAAGGTGTACAGCCCGTGTCGAAAGCAGGCAAAGAGCCTGCCAAACAGGGTGAGAAACCTTTGGGTGAAAGTGAAAAGCCCGGCAAAGAAGGTGAGAAACCTCTGAAAAATGATGATAAGTCTGCCAAAGAAGGTGAAAACCCTCTAAAAGAAGGTGAGAAGTCCGCGCCAGAGGAAAGTGAGAAGCCCGCCAAAGAAAGTGTACAGTCCGTGTCGAAACCAGGCAACGAGCCTGCCAAACAGGGTGAGAAACCTCTGAGTGAAAGTGAGAAGCCCGCCAAAGAAGGTGAGAAACCTCTAAAAGAAGGTGAGAAGTCCGTGTCTGAGGAAGGTGAGAAGCCCGCCAAAGAAGGTGTACAGCCCGTGTCGAAAACAGGCAACGAGCCTGCCAAACAGGGTGAGAAACCTTTGGGTGAAAGTGAGAAAACCGCCAAAGAAGGTGAGAAACCTCTAAAAGATGGTGATAAGTCTGCTAAAGAAGGTGAGACACCTCTAAAAGAAGGTGAGAAGTCTGCGTCTGAGGAAGGTGAGAAACCTGCCAAAGAAGCTGTACAGCCCGGGTCGACAGCAGGCAACGAGCCTGCCAATGAAGATGAGAAGCCCTTGTCGAAGGAAGGTAAGGAGCCTAGCAAACCGGGTGAGAAACCTTTGAAAGAAGGTGAGAAGCCCGCCAAAGGAGGTGAAAAACCTGTGAAAGAAAGCGAGAAGCCCACGTCTACTGAAGGTGAAAAGCCCACCAAAGAAGGGGAGAAACTTTTGAAAAAAGGCGAGAAGCCTGCGTCTAAGAAAGGTGAGAAGCCCACCAAAGAAGATGAGGAACCTGTCAAAGAAAGCGAGAAGCCCGCGTCTAAGGAAAGTATGCAGCCCGTCAAAGAAGGTGAAATGCCTTTGAAAGACGGTGGGAAACCTCTGAAAGAAGTTGAGAAGTCCGTGTCTAAGAAAATCGAGAAAACTGCTAAAGAAGGTGAGGTACCCGCGTCTAAGGAAGGTGAGAAGCCAGCCAAAGAAGGTGAAAAACTTCTGAAAGAAGATAAAAAGCCCGCCAAAGAAGGTGAGAAGCCTATTGCCAAAGAGGGTAATATGCCTAGTAAGGAAAGTGACAAACCTGCAAAGGAAGCAGAAAACATATCAAAACAGGCTGTTAACGTAGCACAAGAAGCGAAAAAGTCTGCTAGTGGAGCGGCGCAGTCCGCTATGGAAGCTCTGAAAACTGTCGAAAAGGTCATACAATCTATCAAAGAACAGCGTGTTATTGGAGATCAAATGCATGATAATGACACAGTGGCGCATGCACAGATAGCTAAAAACGCTGCTAAAGACGCGCTTCAGGCGGCTCGAGTAGTTGGAAATGCCGCTGAAGCAGCAGAGAAAGCCGCGAACGAGGCCGTCTCTTTAGCTCAGTCATTGCCAATCTCACCTCCTAGTCTTATACAGAGTGACAAACCCAACGAAAAACCACCTGTGAGCTCACTGAAAAAAGCCGATCCATCATCTAAAGAATCAGAAAAACCTACAACACCTTCAACGGGTACTGAAAAACCCGCCAAGAAGTCTGAAAACGGTGACCAATTAACTGAAAATGAAAAAGAAAAGCCAATCCCCAAAGAAGCAGATAAAACTAAAACGGCATAAAAATGAAAAAATGGTCACGAATGAATTTCATGGTAAACTGTTTATGAGTTGTATAAAATATGATAAAAGTGTGATATTTCGTTTTCTAAGTCATGTTAAGTTGCTGAAGCCTATTTTGTAAGAAATACATTTAAGTTATTGTTGAACCTTAGTTTTATTAATTCAAACTTATTCCCAGTTTTATACATTAAAGTAGACAACAGGCAGCAATATTTCTTTAACCATAATTTTAAAATTAATTCGTCAATTTTTTGAATTGTTGTTATAAAATATACCCATATATTAACTAATATGTTCATGAATAATTCCATCTGCACAGTATTCAACTGTAGAAAAGTTCAACGGATTCACCTAGCTCCAACACGCATTTATACAAATAACGCCTGCGATGTTATGTGTAGCTATACATAGGAATCAACTAATAGCAAACAATTTAAGCAACGATCAGGCGCGTCAATCTTATGAACATGCACTACCTCAATTCAAACTATTACAATAGTAGCTGACAAAGATGGTAGTCCTTTCTGAAGCTCCCGTATAAAGATTTCTACTGTTACAATTGGGTATGTATACCTTACGTTCCGTTTGGTACCGGCCGTAAAGAATAGCACCCTACCATTTCTTACGGTGTTGTAAAAGGTGACTAATGGACTTACTAGAGAACGGGCAACAGCGTTTTCTATGCATTTTACTACCATATTGCGATCGCCAACCTTAGCAGGTGGCTAAGGGTGGCGATGAGGTGGACCGATGACCTGGTGAAGGGTGCAAAAATCCGCTAGTTACGAGAAATAAAGAACTGGTCTAAGTGGCAGTGATTGGTGGAGGCCGTCCAGCAGTGAATGTCTTTCGACTGAAATGATGATAATGATATAAGATATAGCTTTGCTTCAATCTCATCATCATCCTCATTCATCAGCTATTAGGCGGTGCAGTAGTACATACACACAGTAGTGCATAGACAATAGCTATTATGTGGCATCCACATTATGCGATTCAATGGTTTATGCGGTCATTGCCCTACGCCTATGCGTGAGAGGTTGTAAGTGTGTCTAAATGCAAGTGCTCAAAGTATAATTTCAATTGCTTGGATTCGGTGCGTACACCTGTAAAGGTTTTCATTCACCGCCGCATCTTTTGTCTCACTAAATTACTTGAAAGCTGGGGACAAGTTGAGCGTGATAGATAGTACACGGACACATAATTTGAAACGATTTTGTTTTGCTAAATCTGTTATGTCATACAGTAAACTGAAATTAATGTGAATATTTTTAAATAGCACAGACCTCTTAAATTGATAAGTTTACGAAGACAGATCTTTCATGTACCATACATACATACTCAGCCTGTAAACATTCCCACTGCTGGGACACAGGTCTCCTCTCCATGAGCGGGAGTGGGCCGTAATCTACCACGCGGGCCCGGTGCGGGTTGGTAGTTGGTAGTAATATGTTCATGTACCGCATAGTTATAAATAACCGATTTCAGAAAATAATAAAGAAAGTACACCAGTTACTTTAATACTCTTTGCGTCGATGTGCATAGTACTAAGCGATGCAAATTGAAATATCAGTTCAATGAAATGTCAAGATCAGTTCAAGTGTTCGACGCATAGCGTAGAGAAGCGTTCCTCCTCTCACTTTTGTTGTGAAACCAATGACGTCTATTTTAGGTATTAGGTGCACTGATATAATTTTGTTTCGGAATGCTCTAGAAAAGTCAAGGGAGTCATTGAAGTTCGTTGAAGGTGTCGATTCCAAAGTTGAGATGGTTGAAGAACAAAAGTATAGAACTTTGGCGATGAAACTCCAAGGTTTCTTCTAATCTATTACCGATAGTCTCGTACTCTTTTCAGTATTTAAGCAATCAAATGAATTTATTGTCGATTAATAGTTTATGACAATATTAATTTCATAATCCCCAGTACATCTTTTCTGTAGTAGTCGTTTTATTGTAATTCACTTACTTCTAAGCTAAATCATTTTTCAATCATCCATCATTAATCGTGACTAATAAAGTAACTGGTAATATCGTAATGCGTTTGTAATTTAGCAAATTACAGACCCATATCGATATTACCAGTCATTAATAAAATAATTGAAAAATATTTCTGTGACCAAATGTACTCGTTTTATCGTAACAATGACATAATTTCCAAAGCACAATTTGGCTTCCAAAGTAAAAAATCCACCGCTCAGTTACTTTCCAATTTTGCCGATGAAGTTAACAACCACCTAGACGAGAAGAAGCATGTGGTGCTATTGTTCATTGATTTCAGCAAGGCGTTTGACACACTCGGACACAGTACGCTATTAAAAACTCTAGAAAATTCCGGGATAAGAGGAAAATTACTAGAATGGTGTACAGAATATCTTCGTAGCCGAAGTTATCACGTCAAAGTTTGCCCCAGCCTAAGCAGACCTGTTAACGTTACACAAGGAACAGCCCAAGGGTTAGTGACGAGTCCCCTCTATTATCTGGCCTACGTCAATGAATTGGAAAATATTATAAAATACTGTTTCCTCTACCAATCTGCTGATGACACTTGTATGCTCTCTGCTAACAAAGATGTTAATCTGCCTGCGGATTTACTTTTATGGCCAAGTAGGCCCATGTCAATGGACTTGTTATTAATCCACAGAAAACGAAATTAATACATGTAATTCAAGCCATATAAATACTTCCCATTCTTTTCAAATGCAAGCTCATACCCATGATTGTCTGCATAAAAATGTAACACATTGCCAATGTCCGCCTATTGAGCAAGTTTCATATCATACCTAATTGGGACTTATAATTGATAATCGCTTCAATTGGAGTTAACAGGTGGAATCTGTATGCGGTAAGTTGCGTGGAATACTCACTAAATTTTCCATTATAAAGCGGAATATACCGTACAAAATTCTTCTACAAATGTACACATCTCTTGCTGAGTCTATAATCTCTTATGGACTGACCAGCTATGGACGCACTTTTAAAACTTACCTTGATTAAATTCATAATCTGCAAACACGTCTGCTGAAACTGGTGGTACCAAAATATGCAAGAAATAAATACCGCGACAATTATACAGGTCTATTTAAACTGTAAGTGTAAAATCCATTACTTAGGTAGAGGTTCGGACATGACTCAGTCGTAAGACCGATTTGCAAAATTCTTTTTTTGTTCGATAGGGGTTTATTTCGAAATGGTCCCATTTAAATTTGATATAGATCGGATGATGCGTTTCGGAGACAGACAACGGAACTCTTCGAAAAATGACAGCAAATTAACCGAGATTGCTGCTATAGCATAAATATGCATTGTTTTGACCCCAAAGATGATGAAATTTCGAATTGGCGTACTATAACCAAAAAGTAAAAAATAACTATAATATCGGAAGGCGGTGACAATTAATAAAATACATATCCAAAGTCACCGACTTCCGAAATTAGAGTAATTTTTTACTTTCTAGTGTTTTTTGGTAGTCGGTTGCATTTTTTTTATTTTGTTGAAAATAGTACATTATGGTACAAGTGTTTAACGTTGGTGATTACGAGATACGAGAGAGGGGTCTTAAGAGAACCGAGGACGGTAATCATCAATACACACATGTATCATACTACGTTTTTCAACACACTTGTGAAGAAAATAATACTACAAAATCATTTTGTCATTGGAGTTTTTAGGTAGTAAACTTTCCTTAACGTTCTTCTATCGGGCGGTGTTACAACATAAATCATTTTCTTCATAACTAGTACTTGTAGTCATTTTAATGAATAAATAACTATAATTTCAACAGTGAAAACGAGTTGTTTTTTTTTTTTTTGGAAATGGCGGGAAAATTTAATCAGTTTTCCAATGCGCGCGCATCTAACAATGGCGATCGGCCATAGACTAAGGCCGCATTCCGAAATAGAAAAATAGCGCTGTGAGCGCTCACATCGATATTTTGCGTTCCGAGTTATATAATAGGTCTTTACCTATGAAATTGCCGTTTTGTATGAAAAAATTTAAACGAATTTTTTTCATGAATTTTTTATTTGTATTAATCGAAGTAATCACCCATGCAATCAATGCATCTTTGCCATCGCAGTGGCAGTTTATTGATGCCCTTCTTAAAGAAATCAGCTGGACGGGAGGCAACAAATTCTTCAAAGGCATTTTGTACTGCCTCTCGGGTATTAAATTTTTTTCCCGCCAAGAAGTTATCCAAATTCTGGAAAAAGTAGTAGTCTGTAGGCGCAAGGTCTGGTGAGTAGGGCGGATGACGGAGAGCTTCCAACCCCAGTTCTTGCAACTTGGAGACCGTCTGCTGTGCAGTATGAGGTCGCGCGTTGTCGTGCAGGAGCAGCGGAGACGAGCGATTGACCAATGCTGGTTGGAGATGCGCCAGCTTCTCCATCATTGTGTTCAGTTCTTCACAGTACACATCTGCAGTAATGCTCACCCCGTTTGGTAAGAAGCTGTGATGAATCACACCGGCGCTAGACCACCAAACAGTGACCATCACTTTTCTAGGGGTAAGTTTTCGTTTAGGGCATTGTTTAGGTGCTGAACCAGGATCCAACCAACTTGCTGAGCGCTTACGGTTATCAAACAGAATCCATTTTTCATCGCAGGTAACAATGCGGTTCAAAATTCCTTCATTTGTGTGTCTGTTGAGCAGTGCAAGGCACCTCTCGACGCGTACTTCGCGCTGGCGATCATTGAGTTCGTGGGGCACCCATTTGTCAAGCTTTTTTACCTTGCCAATTTGACGCAAATGGACCAATATTGTTTTGACGCTAACGTCGAAAGCTGCTGCTAATTCAGCCGTAGATTGTGTATCATCAGCTTCCACAATCGCCTTTAATTCGTCATTGTCGACCAAAGTCTTCGGACGACCGCGAGGTTCATTTTTCAGGTCGAAATTTCCAGAACGGAAGCGAGCAAACCAATAACAGGTGGTGCGTTGGTTTGTAGTGTTAGCTCCGTAAACGTCGTTGATGTTGCGTGCCGCTTGTGCCGCGTTGCTGCCACGACGGTACTCATATTCCATATTTACTCGAATTTTTAACGTATCCATGATGACGAAAAAGATTGAAATGCGATGAAAATGTAACACTAATCAATAAAGAAATGACTACTTTTAGAAAAAAAAATCCATGTTTTTAAAATAAAATTAATTTGCTCGTGATCGAGATAAAAGTATTCACTCAACGTTAAAACTGTATACATTCACTATATTAAACTTGTATACACCACACATTTCTTCTTCTTAGATAGTAGCACTATTTCAAATAAATCTAAGATTTTTGACAGCGCTCACGGTGATATTAGTATAACGCATAGTCAGAGTTATCGCAAGATGGCGCATGTCATGACGTCATCTATGACAATTCGCGGGACGTCGTTATCGCGCTGACGCGAATTCGGAACAGGTGTGAGCGCGCTCAAATCGATATTATTGTAACTCGGAACGTGGTCTAACAGAATGAGGTTTCTTTTTTTTGGCTTTTTGCAGATAGGGTTCTAGCCACGTACAAAATGGGGAATTCAAAGTTTTCTTTGTTACAGAGTAAACAAAAGTTATGTTTGAGTGAAAGTTTTTACAAGTTGAAATTATCTATTTAAGAAGTCGCATGAAATGAGCAAGCAATAGGTACATTAATTTATTTGTACTATTGAACACGACCTTTTTTGTTTCGAAACTTTTTAAGAATAAAGCAAGTCAACCAAAAAAAACATCCTAAAACTCACTAGTGAATAATAGTAATGGAAAAGTCACTGTGAAATTAGAGCCATTTTATTAGCAAGTGTGTTGAAAAAGTTTTTTATAGGTATAAAGTTGTAGTTAAATCACTTTGGCTGGACTGTTCGTATCTGGCTGGTTTTAATACCATTATATAGATGCCATTTTAGAAAAGAAATTAGAAAGTAAGTAGACCCTACTTCCTGCGAGTTTTCAATTGTTGTGCCCGTTATATTTTTGTATAACTATGTTTATGACATCCATCTTAAGGTCCCGGTGGAGGTCGCTATTTCTAATATACTAGGGCGCGCTTACTATATCCGATGTTGACGATTACTTTGGCAGCCCCACAGCTGAATACCGTAGGTCCATACAGGCTTTAAAACTTGTTTATTTAATAACAGTTTATTAGATACCTATTGACATGTGTCTACCAAGTAGCCAATACATTTTTTGTATCGAATATTCTAATTCCGCTCTTTTCTTTTTGACATGCTCTTTCCAGCGCAGTTTTGCATCCAGGGTCATGCCAAGATACTTAGCAGTATTCGCGTATGGTATTTGTTGATTATTTATGAATACTGGGAAGTATTGTGGCTTTTTAGTCGTAAGTCAATGTGGATAGACTTGCTTTAATTAAGTTTGATACGCCATTTTTCTGTCCACTCATAAACACGATTTACGGACTCTTGAATCTGTGCTACGGCTTCCTCGTGACTATTTCCAACAGCCAGCATAGCTGTATCGTCAGCAAAGGTTGCAATGTTAATCCAGCTTTTATCTGCCTAAGGTATTTCTCTGTCTTAATCTAAACAATATGCATAACGAATTTTCCGCATTTGTGCTAAGTAATAAACATCAACGATCGCCAACCCGCCTGCCAAGCGTGGCGATTCTAGCAATTCCCTCCCCGTTTGGAGGAGGCTTATGTCCAACAGTGCTCGTCTTTCGGCTGAAATGATGATCATCATCATCATCATTTCAGCCGAAAGACGTCCACTACTGGACATAGGCCTCCCCCAGGAAGGGGGATTTTGCCATAATCGCCACGCTTGGCAGGCGGGTTGGCTATCGCAGTATGGTGCTAAAATGCATAGAGAACGCTGCTGCCCATTCTCTGGTAAGTCCCTTAGTCGCCTTTTACGACACTCACTGGAAGAAATGGGATGGTGCTGTTCTTTTACGCCCGGCGACACATACGGGAAATGATGATGATGATGAATAAATTTCAAACAACTAAATTGGGCGCTAAATCAGAAAGCTATTTAATATTTTCAGGAAAGTTATGATATGGTCAGATTTAAGTGAAAAGGTATTAATTAGTAGGTAGTCAAAAAATAAGATCGATCGTGTCACGTTATTAGTTATTTTTGGAGTTATTTTTGGAAATTAAATTGATTTTAATGTCAATAAAATAAAATAAAAAGTCACAATAATAAAATGTTTGTCCGTCGTAATTGGTCTAATGTGTCCCCTTTTTACCAAATACCATTCTTAGCCAGTGATGAGTGAATTATTTGCACCTACATAATACTGTTTATAAATCAGGTCTCTCTAACAATAAAAAAAGATCAATAACAGACTACTATGTACTTACTAAAATACCGAAACATACAGAAATGAATCAGCAAATTGATTCAAAATGTCGATTTACTTTGAAGATAATTATTACATAGCACAAAAAAGGCATGCACCAGACATTAGTATACGATTCAAGTTTAGTTGATCTGCCGGTCTCACATTTTAGGTAAGTAGGTAGGAATGCTACTAGTTTTTTAGTGCTTTAAGGCTGAACTAGACTGATTTACCGACTAAACGTTTAATCGATCGAATCATGTCCGACGATGGCAGAGCCGAAATGAAGGGTTATGAAATCGACCTTGTATTTTATTTCTACGTATTATGTCGGTGGTTATTTATATGGTTCCATGCTTGTATGGCTTTTAAGAGTATGTTTTTTGAAAATCAGCGTATCAGGTTATGTGTTTATCGAGACCCAAACTATCTAATAGGAATATTCAGTCAATTGATTTGACCTGAAACTAGTACTTACTTACTACATATTCTTGGGAGTTTTCTTTCGTGAGCGGTCCTCAATGCAGTTGAAGGTATACTGCACGAGCGATACATGAGACATGGCATACGTGTCTAATGTATCGTCGTAATAATGTGAGTAATGTCACCAAAATTACTAACATTATTTTCCCCAAGTACTTACTAAGAAAAACTCTTACTCAAAACGGTGAAGGAAAATATTGTGAGGAAACCGGCCTATGTCCTGGAACCAAAAATTCGAAGACATAATTATGACATCTACCAACCCGCACTGGGTCCGCGTGGTGGATTATTGCCCACTCCCTCTCACGGATAGGAGGCCTGTGTCCTAGCAGTGGGAACGTTACAGGGTGATGATGAATTTGGGTTCAAGCATCCACTTCCCTCTCTGGCTCCAAGTAAGAAACCTTAGACCTTGCACTCAACAAAATGGTAGAACTATTACCTACAGTCATCTCTATTACAACTTTTAAACTGTATCTAGTTCGTCTTACATAAGTTAAACGCCGCGAGACATCCTACGTTACAGTTTTACTTTCTCCGTTTAGTGTCTATGTCTCTGCATATTGTTCGCTAAAGCTTTATCTTGATGGTATTTCGCATTGACATCCGAGTTTTGGTGCCTTTAAAATAAATCTTCCCATTAGGTACTTATAGCTCTGTAGGTACACAATCAACAAAACTTTAAAATTTATGGAGACCGTCTTCAAATAATTCAGTCTTACAGTTGGTTTTTCCTGTTGTAAATATTGGCAGTTAAAATAGTGTTTGGTTTGCGTCATGCACTTTGCACTTGCATTTATAAATAATAAAAGTGGTTAATATGCAAATAGTAATTAATCATTTACGCCTCTTTCATAAATAGATACTGTGGAAGCCCTTTTATTATTTACTAGCTTTTGCTAGCGGCTTCGCCCGCGCGGAGCCTTCATCCCCTATTTAACTCCCTTAGGGGTTGAATTTCGAAAAATCCTTCCTTATTCCTTGTCTACATTATAAAGGGAATATCTGTGCAAAATTCCAGCTTTCTAGTTCCAATAGTTTGGGCTGGGCGTTGATGAGTCAGTCAATCAGTCAGTCAGGACTTGTCTTTTTATTTATATAGATTAATATAGTGCGAATTCATGATCAAGTAACAAAGAGAATGTAATGTGCGTCGACAGGATTTGTATGTGGTTAAACCTTATTTTAAAAGCGTAACCAACTGATCTGGTTTAAATAGGCCATGTTTTATTTTTAACAAATGAACTAATTACAGTTTTGAATCGATAAGGGCACAAGTGAATGACTTATTCTGCCTCAAGTCTCAGCAGATTATACGCGATTTGTAGAAGTGAGTACTTACCATGACACTGAAAATAATAAAATGTTTTCATAAATTGATCATACCGTAATTTTTCATGATGCAAGTTTTCAATATTTTTGTTTATGTATTCTTATAAACAGCGTGTATCTAGGTGTTACTATTTCTTGTTGCATTCTTTATTCGCAAGACATACTGCAACCTCAAAATTATAATTCAGGCTGTGTTGAAAGCCTCTTCATGTTATAACCCTAACCTCTAGCCCCGTCAGTCAATAAAATGGTAACATTCTTAAAGATTGATATAAAAATGCAAATTACTATGTAACTATGTTTTAAGATTGAAAAATCACTGCGAAAGGATAGAGAAGTTATAAAATGAGACAAACATTCAAAGAATATGTCAACTTATTAACATAGGATTATACGTGTTGACCTGCGGCGGTGGTTAATAGAAGAGGTGGCTCAGTTGTAACGGCTAACGAGTTGTAGGCCATGGGTTTTCGAACCCATGGCCTACAACTCGTGGGTTCACCCATGCAGGTACTTTTCTTTGTGTAAATTATTTCATCACCATCGCTCTGAGGAAACCTGTATGTCCTAGAACCAACAATTCAAAGACAGGTGATATCCGCCAACGAGCACTGGGCCCGCGAAGTGGATTATGGCCCTCTCCTTCTAATAGAGGCCTGTGTCCCAGCAGTGGGAACGGTATAGACTGATTATGCGAAAGCTGTTATTTAATATTTCAAACTATACAAGTAATAAAAAAAACGCTTATATTGCTGACCGAACTAAAAAGTAGAAAATAATTTTTAATTACAAAGAGTTTATGTTACAGTAGTAGGAAGTCAATAATTCAATTCAGAGTAAAAAGCGTGGGGTGCATTTTCCTATATTTTCATGACTTTCCTCTCATAGATGGTTGCCAATAGAATAGTTGTAATAATTAAAATATCAAGCTCCCCACGCTTTTTACTCTGAATTGAATTATTGACTTCCTACTACTGGAACATAAACTCTTTGTAATTCAAAATTATTTTCTACTTTTTAGTTCGGTCAGCAATAAAAGCGTGTTTTTTTTGTTTTTTTTAAACTATTATTTATTTTCCATTTTTTAGTTCGATCAAATTTTTATCGGGAAAATTTAAAAAGTTTGATTTTTTTTTAAATATTAATTAATTTTTTGAAATTTTGAAATTTTTTATCGGGTTATTGCATTGTCATCGGCCCTTAAGACGTGTGCAAAGTTTCAAGTTGATCAGACGTCTAGAAACCAGTGAAAATTAGGCTCAAAGATTCCGTTACATACATAGATACATACATACATACAACCCGAGCTAATAAAAGCGTTATAAAAATATAGAATGCTATTTCTAATATGTTGCTGATTTCAAGAATAGGTTTAGCCTACATACATAAAAAAACTCTCTCAACTATCAGTTTTGGTCATGGTCTCACGCAAATAATGGCCTATTGATAAAAACGTTTCACTTAATACTCGCCGTACACTATGCGTGCAGTTTGTGACTAAGTCCGGCGCGGAATTTATCGGTTCCATAACAGTAGAAAATTAATAGTCTCATCAACCGGGATCAACAGAAAAAATATATATTTTGCAATTAAATAGAAATGGAACCAGCCATTATATTCCAATTGCTAATAGCGTGCCAGAGGCAATGGAACGCATTAATAAATTAATATGTATTAATTACAAATGAGCTTTATCAGGTAGAGGCTACGTGACTAATATTAATAAATTAATTTTCTTTAGCATTGAATTCAAAGTCACTGTCAAAGTTAACAACGAAGACACATGCATTATGCTTCAACCGACTGATGAATTCATAATTAACAGGCTACCTACGTAACAGTGCGATGAATGGTTATTGTAGTATTCCTAGACAAATACTAACACTATAGGTACTAAATAAGATGCCTGTAGAATGAGGCAACTTAGAAGTACCTTGACACACTAAATAAAAAGAACAAAAAGAAATTCTAAATATGTCATTATTTACAAATTGTGATGTAACTAATGTAAATTATACTTGCAGCGAAAATACTAAACAATTCCGATGTTGTTGAAACCAATATTACTCTATATTCAGTTTAAAAAATATTGTTGGACCGTGTCGTATTTTGTTTTCGACTTAGCGGGTAAGTCACATAAATATGTCAAACTTAACTTCTCTATCATGATATTTGCAAGTGCAGCCTTTTCATTATTTTTTTGTCCTTGTCTTATATAAAATCACTAGAATAGGGTAGGTAGTGAATGGCTCATCATTTTAATGTCCTTGCATACCTCTTTTGTTTCGCCTACGTCGAATAAAATCTATTCAATCTCGCATACCCTTCGATGTGGGTGCTCTTCATCATTATTATGTTAATAGCCAACATCTTCAAGTTTATAGCAAGAGCCCATTATGAATATTGTAATAACTACGTCAACATTATCTCATTCTAAAGCTGTGCTCATGTTTCTCCTACTAACACGATTATGAAGTAAGTGCTTTGGACCGCTTTACTCAACTAGTACACTATTCCAAGGTTAGATGAATCAAATAAGAGGGGGATCTCACGCACGCCTAGTTTCGTCTTCTAGTAAATCACCGACCGATGGTAATGACTAATGAGTGCAAAACATTTAGAATTGGGCGCCCCATGCGGCACGCAGCAGAGTCAGTAACCTCAAAAGCGCAGGCGCTGCTTACGTAACAGACTCATCTCGCGTCCGCCAAAGACGTACATTTGAAACTATATGACAAAATAGTAACTACAAACACGCTAATGATATGTTACGATATATAATAAGTCATATTGTAAGACATATGAAGTGAGTGACACTGACAAAGAGCCACTTTCTCGGTAACGTTAGTTGTAAAGTTCATGGTTAAAAATAAGCGACAAGAAAGTTTATGTTCAGATTTTAATACTGATTAAATGTTAGACCATGTTATGATAAATAGTAGCAAGTACAATAAGAGGAACCACCACTCGTTCTAGTGACACACGAAGGAATTATATTGTTTGAAATATCTATTTAAGTAAATGTTTCTACTTAGAAGCGGTTGAGGTTAATCTTTATGATGACAAAATTCGTGAAGTAACTTACCCTAAACTATATAAATAGATACCAATTATCATCTGAAATATAAAAACTAATGATTTAATAACATAAAAATAATAAATTGTTATATATGAATAGTAGATAATCGTGAATCAAATTAATAACAGATCCATATCTGGCATTATTAAACATAAATGCAGGAAACTGACTGATACATAATGTTATCGGGTGTAAAAATGATCGGAAATGAAGCGCATCGCAGGCGTGCCTGCGTCCACGCAGACTCCCTCTCGTGCCCATTGCGCAAGTTGCCTTGATAACTGATAGTAACGTGTTGCTACACTGACAAGCGAAAACAACGCCTACAATTTATGTAACAGCTACTGGCTACATAAACGATGCTCCTTACACCAAGTCTCTTATGATAGTGCCGCTAAAATGAAACTTATCTCTCTTTGAACAAATTCTATCCATGAAGCAAATATGAGGCTGAGTGGGGTTTACAACTTCGTCTTTTAAATAATATTAATGTTAATCAAAAAAGAAGTATGCAACTAGGACATGTGCAAACAAACGTCACAAGGAAGCAATGCGAGTTGCTACAAACTGAGCAAATGACATCTCACAACACTCGGATGAAACGTACGGATAGGTGCAGTCGTATATATTTATGTGTTAATGATCAAGTAAGACTAAGCACAGAAGTACCTATATAAACACTGACCAGTCGTAAAGGAATCTAACTCTCTAAACAGCCCGTATCTAATTCAAATTGATGCAGTTTTTATTATATCGATCTCCAAGGACATACTCCTTACCTACAATAGAAAATAAGAAGAAAAACATTATATTACACAAGCACATCTGGCCTCGTAACCTGTGAATACCTATTCGGTTGTTCACATCCTGTTTGTCAGCGTAGCGATATGCTTACGGAAAAAAGAACTAGTAGGTATCAATTTGCAGGTAGACAGGTATCCAACAGGTATTGAGACATCGATTTTTATCGATACCAGACCTAGGTCATACAGATAATTAGCGAAAAATTTGCTGGGTACCTAGTTATACTTTTTCACTAAACCATCAATTGAGGAACCTACTTTGCAATCATCAAATTTGATTACAGACGATGTCAAGAGTCCCGGGAGTAAAGGACGAATTGGGCTACGTGCAAGCATGATGGATGATATTAGGAAAGAAACGAAATTTAGTGCTATGACATCTCGATTTAAATCTATTCTTATGAACATATCACAGTACCCACTGAAATTATCAGGTGCACGTAACAAAACCAATTTCACAGGTACCTAGTTCCAATGATACGCTGAAACTGTTTTAAACAAGAAACTTTTAGGTAACTTTATATGAATCGAATCATAAATTGACGAAATTACTATTTTAATCATAACATTCTTACGTGACTTATCCAAAAAATCAGTAATGATTTGATAAACAATGCTAAAGACGATACTAAGATTATTGTGGTTAACTACTAATTAGATTTGTGTTACAAAAAAAAATAGCTTAAAGTTTCATTGTGAAGATTTGGTTTATCGACCCAGTTTTTTTTTTTTTTTCAGTAAGTGAATAATGAAATCGATTGTCAAGTAAGATTTATATTGATGATTTATTTACATAATAATAAATCCGACTCTACGTGTATGTTTGCATTATGGTCACAATCAAACTCTACACAATAGCCTGATCAATGGAAAGGTTTCTGATCACATCTAACGAACCGTGACAATCATAGGCATAGCACAAATGAACAATGTCATGATTTTTATATCAAAATTGTAATCGAAAAATTGCGACTACGTCGGCGTCGATCGTGGCTGCACCGTATTGCAGCGGCAAGTCGGCTATGAAAGTGAGATGGCTCACAGTTCGAATAAGTGGCAGGGGTGCGGTATAAAAGTGAGCGCACTACTACCACTCTGACATAGTTCACGACACTCCACGTGCCACTTCGCTGCTGCACGACATCACACATAAACAACAATGAAACTGCTGGTAAGTGGAGACATTCATATATTCACCTATCCCTCATTTCTTCTTTCTCTACCCCTTTCGTTATCTATTTATATTTTTCCCGAATAATTTTAAAGAAACCCCTTTTTCTAAAAGTGAAGCAATCATAGAAGATTGTGGTTATTATAATGATTGGAATATATTAGCATTACGTTAATTTCCAAGTTCTGTGAAGGATTGGCTGCAATCGTGTGTTGTGAGCGGCGGCACAGAATAGGGTCGGCAGATATGTCGACGATTGAACTTTGGCATTTAAATGTCTTCATCTTTAAATTCCTACATTTAATTACACTATTTATCGTTTATCGCGAGTGCAATCGGAACAACAATAGTGACCTTAAGCATAGGTTTTGTTTGTTTTAGTATATACCAAACCAGGATATCTGAAGTGGTCATATGTGATATTTTACGTTAACGAACATTTTCGGTCCTCATTATTGCAGTTTAATGGTGGTGTGTTATTCTAAATGGACATGATCAAACATCAATGTTTCCTCTGTTGATAATCATATCTACTATATATGTTTTATTTAATCATGGTAAATACCTCAATTATTGGTGACCAACAGGCAATATTTCTCCTTATTTCGTTTACCCATCTTTGGAGCGAACGGCCTACACCTCTTGTCTGGCCTCATAACTTAAGAACTTTCCTTTACTAGACCTGTGTTCTTTTTGGTTTTCGGCTCATATTACAACAAACAAATACCTATATTCTTACAGTTTTATACACGTCAAGGGGACATACTTATAAACTTTTAAATCTTCAACAACGAATTCTTCTGAAAGTGTCTATGGATTCAAATTAAGTACAGTGAAACCTGGTTAATTGGGATCTCAAGGGACCAAGGATTTTGTACCATTTAAAGAGGTTTTCATTTATCCAGTTTTCCAATTAGACAGGTTTAAAATTTAGTTGTCTCATTTACAGAGGGCCCGATTATAGAGGTCGAAATGTACCGTTATTAAGGTGGAAATTTTGTGAAAGAAATTCAAATGTTTATAAACAATCGTGTCGTAACCTGTCCCAACCTAATAAATTGTCTCACTTATAAAGGGAATTGAGCTCCAGAGTCCCAATTATAGAGGTAAACATCGAAAAAATCCTAGAAATCAAATCTCATTTAACCGAGTTCGAAAAGTCCCATTAACAGAGGTAATTCGATGAAAAAGTGCCGGGACCTCATTGTAGTTCTCAATAATAGAGGTTTCTCACTTATCCAGGTCCCACTTAACCAGGTTTCACTGTATTTGTATCTAGTTACGCATATTTTTTTGAATTTTATCTCAGATCAAGAAAGTAACCGATTTAATTTTTTCTTAGTTTAACCCACCTACATTATTTTTCCAATGAATATATTCCACCTTCCTTTTTCAACTTTATTGGTATACCTGAGATACAAATAAATACCTGAGATGTAATTTCGAAATGCACGTGCAATTCGAAAATAGTTAATTCAGTTACGATATTAGTATCTAATTTGAGCTAATAATAGAATAAACCGGTTTACAATAGTAATGAATAAAAACACTAGATCAAGATAAAATTTAACCGTAGCAATCGCAATTATCTATCGTATTTTCTAGATCATAACATCCCGAAGTAAAGTGAAATTAATATTGGTTTAGTTCGTAATCGCTTATGTTTTCATCTGCGTGCGGTAATGTAACATCACGCAATCGAACGCATTTACGATATAAAACCTGATATGATCGAAGAAAGAGTCATTAGCATATAAACAAGAAACTATTACATTTCAATTGACAGTGCAACCTCGTTCTAATGAACTTTCGGTTATACAAATGATCTTGTTTCTTCGTAAGTTCATTATATAATAGGTTTTCTAGGTTGAATTAACGATTTGAAAAGTTATGCGTAAGTTAAGTGTCACCTCAAATGAAGTGTTGTCTAGCAAACACTTATTTTATCTATTCAGTGACTGGAAATATTATTTTTAACAGCAAAATTCAATCAAATTGCTGGGTTAGAAAAACACTGTAGTAAATTATGCGTCGAGCAGTGGTGGCCAAGTGGTAACGCTCGCGACTTACGAGTTGTAGGTCGTAGGTTCGAAACCCAATAGGTGCTTTACTTTGTGTGAATTGCTCACTACTGCTCTCAAAGCGATGAAGGAAACATCATGAAGAAACCGGTCTATCCCGGAACCAAATATTTAAAGCCATGTGACATCTACCGGCCCGCACTGTGCCGGCATGGTGGATTATGGCCCACTCCCTCTCACCGAGCGTAGGCCTGTGTCCCACCAGTGGGAAAATTAAAGGCTAATTATGCTTTAAGCTATGCTAAATTAGGTGTATCGTGAACATCAAGTCAACGTAACACAAAAAAGCATTGGTAATAAACCGATCAACTATAAAACTAATATGTCTAATGCTTGCATGATAAAGAAGCCCGACACAATGGAACAACTTGTAATTGGTGATCGTAACTAGTTACATGAAGATTGTCGAGGTTACACTTTGATAGTCTATTTCGATACTGATTTAGTCAATCCACCTGCTCTAGTCACCCATATTACGAAATCTTATATAATATATAATTACACATACGTTCTTTAAACATTGAATGAGACATGTTAACCACACTATATTTACCGACCTTTTGTAATAAAGCATGAATTATATAACCTCAAACAAAAGATGCTCTTCGTTAACGTAGCATAACTAAAAGGTGGTTAATTTCAATGAAAACAATGCCATGCTTGTCGACATGTAAGTGCCAATACATGTTGGAGCCTACTTTCGCCCAACCTGCGTGTCGAATGAGCCGGTTTCACAAGATGCTGCCTATTGTATCTGTTCCATCTTATCTTACGACATTTCGAATATGATTAAGCTCTTCTGTCTGACACCATTTCGTTATTTAACTTGTACCTTTAAAGTTCAAGTTGCATCGTTTAACAAAATGGAAATTTGTGAATTCAGGTCGTATCTTGTGCGCTGCTGTCCCTGGCGGCGGCTTTGCCGCAAAGGAGAGTCTCTCTCAAGCCTGAGCAGCAAGAATTGGAGGACCAGCTGCCTGCGGAGCAGAACTACAACAACTACCAGCCACCACAGGAGTTCAGACAGCCACCCCAGCAACAGCAACAGCAGCAGGAGTATAGACCGTCTAAGCAGATCGATGATTTCAGACCTAAGGTCTCGCTGGAAACCACCACCTACATTCCCATCATCCGTTTTGACAAGGAGCAGGGTACCGATGGAAGTTACAAGACAGCGTGAGTATTTATGTCAAATAACTACAGTATATCCCTGCAACAGAAACAATAATTAATAGGTACCCTGCCAGGGGTGCGGGTTTATTCGAAAGAGATACCGCCGCCCCTGGCATACAGGCTACTAAGGAAACACTGGTGGGTTATAGTCAGTAAAAGTCTGACGCGCCCTCCTGCTCCACCCAAAGCGGGAGAAAATATTTGATGATGAAAAAAATGGGTACCATAACCCCCATGTTCCCGCTGGGACTCATAAACAACATTAGCTTAAATTATTTAGGTATGGTTCATCACTAGTTAATGGTTCCGATTAAATTAATTTTATTTCTTCACTATAAAAGTTGCCGAATCATCACCACTGTCCATTTTGCTTCGTTGCGGGAGCCAAATTTATTTTTCTTTGCTCTTCAAATGACTAAGCTTGACCCATCACTTTTATCATCTAAAAGATTATGCCTACTTATATAAACTTAAGTAAACATGAATAAATTATACTGTATTATCATATTCATTGGTTTTCTTAAGAACAGCACGTCGGTTTTCGTCATTTATGAACTTTACATTTTTAACCACGAGTGTTTGTTTTTAAGGAATTCCATAATTGTGAAAACCTTAGAATATTGTCAATATTTCACTTTGCGGACTTAAAAGTCTTGTTAATGGAAATCGATTTTTGCGTTTCATCATCATCATTTCAACCGAAAGACGTCCGCTGCTGGATATAGGCTTCCCCCAAGCTCCTCCACTTTGACCAATCTTGTGGTTCCCATAACCAACGGATTTCCGCGGCCTTCACAAGGCCATCGGTCCACCTTATGGGAGGCCTTCCCACTCTACGTCTTCCGGTACACGGTCGCATTTCCAGAACTTTTCAGCCCCATCGGCCATCTGTTATGCGAGCAATGTGCCCTGCCCACTGCCACTAAAGTTTGGCAATTCTTCAGGCTATGTTAGTTCTCCTGCGGGTTTCTTCATTCCTGATTCGATCACGTTGGGAAACTCTGAGCATAGTCCTCTCCATGGCTCTTTGGGTGACTTTAAGCCTTCGGATAGGGCCCATTGTGAGCGACCATGTTTCTGTGCCATACGTCATCAGTGGCAACACACACTGGTCAAAGCATTTACTTACTTACAATTTAGTAACTCTATTTGATGCTCAAAATGTTCATGACACATCGTCAGCTTGTCTATTTTCTAACAATTTATTGAGACAGCAATATTAATTTTATATCTTAAAATCTTTTCAGATACGAAACCGGCAACAATATTCACGCTTCCGAGGAAGGATTCCTGAGGGCCTTCGGTGAAGACCACAACGCGCTGGTCCAGCAAGGCTCCTACTCCTACACCGCTCCTGACGGTCAGGTCATCAACGTTGAATACACCGCTGATGAGTTAGGATTCAGAGTCAAGGGCGACCATATCCCCACTCCTCCCCCCGTATCCCCTGAAATCCAGAAAGGTCTTGACCTGATCTACGCTGGAATCAAGGCTAACGCTGTAAGTATTATGTTTTTTTTTTTTAATATAACAATATGTACGCAAAGATATTACTAGCTTTGAAGATACTGGAATGATAGGCATAATGCTTGTCCATAGAACAATAAAACCGTAATTTGCCGATATTAGAATTAAGGATGGTTGGTGTTAGAAGTAGGTTTATTATGGCATATTAAACGAAATACAGCCAAGATCTATCAGGCTGCTAATGGTAGTTTTCAGCGATATTTAAAATAATATCTCATAAAAAACTTATCTACTCCGGAACAGTCTTGTATAACATTTTTAGTTAAGCCGCTATTTCCGCTATCATAATTTTTTTTTTGGACGTGAAGACGTGGAGACCTTCCAAAAGACATAAAAACAACCTGAATCATTCTGGTCTATCACGTTCGAATGCATAACATTTCTAAGAATACCCTGATGATTCAGCTATATCACTTTATTGGGTTGAAGGCGAATGGTAGGACTGCGTGCAATTAATAACTGCTTTACGAAAGAGAAAGGTCCTACCTACGCCAACCTACACTGTTACACATCCAGTAACGATTAAAAAGTTTTTGAATCTTTTCTGTTAAAGTCCCACGCTCAATCAGCCATTCAAATTATGAATATTTGGTGAGATTTTTCTTTTAGGCATAAATTCAGAGAAAACAACTAGAATATAATGCAAAAATATAAAAATCAGCGAGGTCAAAAATCAACCTTGTTATTGTGACATCTGCCTAGCCTATGCCCAAGTATGTGGGGTCGGCTTCCAGTATAACCAAATGCAGCTGAATACTACTATTTTACATGGAGCGACTGCCTATCTGACCTCCACAACCCAGTTACTAGTTAATACGATGCCTCCTAGTAAGAATGGTTGTCAGAATTTCGGGCAAATGAAATCAATCAGCCTTGTTATGAGTATCTACCTTCTAATGAGATTAAAATGTCATTTTCCAGGAGCGTGATGCTTTAGAAGCCAAGAACAACCCAGAAGCCGCTGCCAGACAACAAGACAGAGCAGCCCTCGACTACAAAGGTACTTACTACCAGCAGTAAAGTGACTCACAGTGACTATCAAGTGTTGATACCGTGAAAGTTCTGATGGCAGGACCTCCAAATGCCATATATTTTAAGACTAGATATCGCCTATCATCTGCATTATGTCATATACAAAAACCACAAGACTTGTTATCCAATCATACAATAAACGACTCCAATATTTGGACCATCGTGACCCGTGATTGGATGATTTAAAAAGAAATCATTGCCGTATGCAGTATTCACATATTGTGGTCTTAGGCTTTAAGTTTAGAATAAAGATGAATGTTATTTTACAAGATAATAATAATACTCAATATGTCTGATAATTGCTAGGTATGCTATTAGTTTTTTGGTCAATATTTTTGTTTACTGATATCATTTATAAGACTTGATCTTGAAGCTAACAACTCACTATGCAGATAATCAAACTGTTCTTCATCTTGTGAAATAAAGGAAGCGTTTCATTTTCACAATGTTGCCAGTCCTTTATTTCTGCTGTACGGGTGGAGATGTAAAATACAACTCCTTAGGATAGTATTCATTATTTTATGGAACCATTATGATAAACTTGTGATTACTAACAAATAAACATGGTTTCTTAAAATTATGGAAATTACTCTAGATCTAATTTTCTTTTTGTGATACAACACCAACAAGAGAAGTGTTCAATTTTATTTTTATACTTTTGTAAATTCATTACCATTGTAATTAACTTATCTTTGTATGTTTGATTTTAAATAAAAACGTTGTATAATATATTTTTAAAGTGACTTTCCTCTTTTGTATTAAATCCTTTCCACAGAAAGATGGCCAAGAATATATAGGACCTGGCCGCCGATGGACCAAATAGCCTATCCACATTTTGAAATACAGTCATAGATCTTTAATCATCGTCTTAGATCTTAGATTTTTCTCCATTACAGCTTTTGCCAACAAATTTATATGAATATTTGCATCAGGTTGATATTTTTAAGGTTTATACTGCTGCTTTTTTGCAATTTACATGGTAGATATTTTCGTCATTTGGGATTGCAAGCAGTCAACCCACAGAGGTGCGTAAATAATATTAGAAAACTAAATATTATAATAGACGATTACGCTATTTAGCAGACAGTCGACTTTATGCTGTAACTTATAGTTATGCGATGTCATTACTACTATAGTTATGAAATTGCCAGGCTAATGACAAATTGTGATGGTTTTTTTTTTTGGGTGGGAAGTCATCAAATAACTTCTCCCGCTCTGGGTGGAGCAGGAGGGCGTGTCAGACTTTTACTGACTAAAACCCACCCGTGTTCCTTCAGTAGCCCGTATGCTAGGGGCTGTGGTGTCTCTTACGAACAAACCCGCACCCCTGGCAGGCATCGACCCTTGCGGGCCCCATCACTTTTTGTGCTGACATCTCTTTGAGGCGCGCGTAGAACACAACGCGCCGTTGACTTGGTCTTGGTCCTTACCGGACAGCGAACTACCCATTACTCGCCGTCCGCAAGCCCATGCCTACGGTGGCCGGAAACCGGCCTGAGATTCCCGACGCCCAGGGCGTCTCCGTATCCTGCGGCGGCTAGGGTCGCGAGGGCGCATATGCTGCCTCTCCCTCACGTGCGCCGCCTCCCTCTTCGCGAGCATCACTGTGATGGTCAGGTCATATCACGATTTGCCATTTGCCTGACAATTTTCGGGCACAACTAATCCTATATAGAAATTAAGTCATCATTTCAGCCGAAGGACGTCCACTATTGGACATAAGCCATACACATAGGTTTGCCATAATCGCCACGCTTGGCAGGCGGGTTAGCTATCGCAGTATGGTGATAAAATGCATAGAGAACGCTGCTGCCCATTCTCTAATGAGTCCCTTAGTCGCCTTCTACGACACCCACGGGAAGAGATGGGATGGTGCTATTCTTTACGTCCGGCACCACACGGAACGAAAGTAAAGTAAAAAGAATTATACAATCGCAGGATACGAATATATGTGGGTGTATTGGAGAGTTACGTCACATGCGTCTGGGCACGCGCTAGTGCTCGCTATTTAGCTGTCACTCAGCCCGAGCCAGTAGAATAAACCAGTTTTTACTATACTAGCACAACAATCAAGTGATACCTACTTTCAATAGCTTTATGTGCCCACTTACGTAGTCACAATTTGCTACCACTTACGCTTCGTTAAACGTTCTTAATTATCAAATTAGTTAATTTTAACGAACCTGAAATGTTCATTACACTATTATATTTGTAGCTTCGGTTACGTCTGTTAATTTCTACATTTCTTGAATGCCACTGTTTTCAGTGTGAATTTTACTGAGTGTACAAAGGTAGGTAAGATTGAGTTGCACGATGCACGGTTCGGGTTCAAAAGAGTCTCAACAAAGAGCACTATTCTGGATCTGAATAGTGTATCTAGTGGATATGTATAGTTAAGCTCGCTTCTGCTATTTAACCTTTATATTAACCTGCTTATCGAGCAAATGAACGAGTCAACTGGCAGATTGATGGAACTTGAATCAACAATATGAGCTATGCAGACGATAAAGTCCTTCTCAGTCCATCGATAAGAGGGTTGAAGAAGTTATCGACCTGCGAGAACTATGCGAAGGAACATGGCTTAATATATAATACTCAAAGAAGAGTAGGTTTCTTGTATTTAAACACACAAGCAGCACCCGCGCAGTATTAAGCCCATAAGTCTCAACGGCGTAGCACTGAAGATTGTTGATAGTTTTAGGTATCTTGGCCGTATTGTCACGAGCGACCTAAGATATGACGTCGATATAGAAAAGGAGCACTGGGTGTTGTCTGTGAGGAGCAATACGCTTGCCCGTAGGTTTGCTCGTTGTACTACAGACGTCAAAGTAACCGTTGTAAGGCGGGTATCTGTCAATCGTTTTACACGAGTAGCCTGTGGGCGTCATACAGGCGCTGAGCCTACAGCGTGCTACGTGTTCAATTTAAAGCTTTCAGGATGCTATTGGGGCTGCCATGGCATTGTATCGCTTCGGGAATGTTCACGGAGGCCCACACAGATGGTTTCCATGCCATCATGCAAAACAAAGCGGCCCCTGAACTACAGCGTTTGCATGGTAGTGACAACAGCATTCTGAAAATAATCGCTGCCAGAGCTGACCGTCCCTTTCAGGGACACTTGGAAACGAAAGTCATAGGACTGAATGCATAATCAATTTGTAAAAACTAACATTACTAACCTATTTACCTAAGCACTGTTATTAATATTACTAACATAAAAACACTTAAAACAAAATATGAACCTTAGTGTGTAATAAATTTTATTATAATATTTTTTTATTTATCTTAAAGGTTAGTCATGAAGCATGTATGCTCTTGTTTGTACTTACCTAATATTTCATGTATGTAACATTTTTGAGTATCTTTTTAACCGACGAAAAAACGGAGGAGGTCCCACGCATGACTCTTTTCAGAGAAGTCCAATTTTGGTAGTTCTTTTTTTATTGGAATGGGTATATACCCTGAAGTAGGTCCCATATAAATGTTGAAAAAAAAAATAACCCTAAGGGTAGGAAAACAGGCGATGATTGATTGTTCACTCACAGATTTTTAATGCTGAGTTGTGTATTACAAAAAGTAATAAAAAATTAAGGATGTAGTAATTAATAGATTATAGCCACAAAAAAATATTAAATAAAAACATTTTAACAAAAAATTTAACCGCCGAAAAAACTGAAAAGTAATAAATAATAAACCTTTTTTGTTTAACCTTAATAACGAAGTTCAGAAGGCGGTAACATAAAATTAAAATACATATCGAAAGTCACCAACTTTTCTGTAAAAAGTTTTTTTTTTTAATTTAAATTTTACGGTAGCCAAACAAGAATACAATCATTATGCTCAGCCTTTTCCCTACAACGCTAGGGTTAGCTGCTGCGAGCCTAACTAGATGCAGCTTAATACCAGTACATATTTTACATGGATCCTATCTGGCCTCCACAACCCAGTTACTGGGTAACACGATTTCCCTTGGTATGACTGGTTGTCAGACTTTTGGACTTCTAAGTAAGTACTTACCGTCACGGCTCGACTCGTCAAGAATGATAGCTGGGACCTTTCCGAGGCACAGAGGGGTCTCGATATGCCATGGATCGTCACCCATCCACAAACCGACCGCGACAGGAATAGCTTAACCTCCGATGAATTTCGTACGGCTGCTATCATTAAGCCACGAGCTTTTACATTGGAGCAAAACATGAAATAGCGAAGATCCTAAGAAAAAGTTACTTACTTAATTTATTACCTGGTTTACTTACTTAATTTATTAAGTAAGTAACTTTTTCTTTGGATCTTCGTTATTTTGCAAATTTTCAAAAAATAAACATAACATAAAATGTAACTACTCATTAAATTGTTTATAAATCCCCAATGTAAGGGAAATCAGGAAAAACAAAAAATTTATCAGCCTTGGGTAATTTAGGAATCATCCCATGTTGTACCATAGACTTTGCGAATTATCTTTAAATTCGTCACAGACCTTACAAAATACAAATCAATAAGTGCGCATTACTTGATCATTAAATATATGCAAAAGCTATAAGTTGATTACTTTATATATTTTATTGATTTCATCAAAATGCCATACGTAGAACTGGCTTCGGTGGGGTCAGTGTGTGTAGATGCGACGCTTGTACGTAGGTACGTACATGTCATATTTCACAACGGACCCTCGGTCTTTATCGGACAT
The DNA here is from genome assembly GCA_949987655.1 of Polymixis flavicincta. Lineage (NCBI taxonomy): Eukaryota > Metazoa > Arthropoda > Insecta > Lepidoptera > Noctuidae > Polymixis > Polymixis flavicincta. The sequence goes on along the minus strand of OX465175.1, from coordinate 14,014,392 downwards.
TAGCTCGTCTAGTGTGTGACGGCTTTGTGCAACCTTAGCGTGAACCCAAATGAAACTTGATCAGTTTGCGCAAATACTTAATTAAACCTGTGAAGACGAGTCTTTATTCACGGAAGATGATATTAATGATACTATGGTTTGTTGCAGAGAAAATTTAAGCGAAATGCAGGTTGGCCAAGATGTAAGGTAGTAAACTCACAATCGTGACGGATTAAATCATGATAACTTTGAGTTATGTAGTAACAATTTTGTAAATTTCCCACAGCAAGGTAAAACTATTTTATCACATAAAGAGTAGAAACGTATTCCTTTTGATCATCACGGAGCATCCTTGCTTGTTTTTTACTAGATACTACTATACTTTTTGAGAGATTTGCAACAACGTCAAGCTACGTTTGCCGTGGTTGAATCGTGGATGAGTGACCATTTTTCCTAAACCAAGACCCCTCCGTGCTTCGGAAAGCACGTTAAGCCGTTGATCCTGGCTGTCATTCGTGGATCTTTGACAGTCGTTACAATTCGTCAAAAGCCCGAAAGTTTGACAAGCGGTCATATCAAGTATTACCCAGTAACAGGGTTGTGGAGTTCAGACTGCAGTCGGTCCATGTACTCAGCTGCATTTGTAAAAGTGGAAACCGACCCTATCATAATTAAGAAAAGGCTAGGCAGATGATGAGATTGTAAAATTCTGTAATTATAAGCTAAAGCGTCCATGTTTGTATTAGGAACATGTTATATTACTGTCAATGTCTTCTTCAATCATTATATTTGTGTACAGGATTAACTAATAAATATCAGACTTAAAAAAATATGGTTATGCATTCAATATCCTTTAAGTTTCGTCGTAAAGAAAGAGTACAGAAGATCCTTTCCTGGGGAAGAGATTCCTTCAACTATTGGAATGAATTAGATTTTTTTAGGGTACAAATATTCCCAAAAGTGCTTGTCTAGCTGTGAAAACTATGTATGTACCAATACTGTTAATACTGTTAAGGCCCATACATACATACCACAACCACACCACATCACAGCGACAAAATGTGACCAAAAAGTGGTTACGTGTGTATAAGTATCGCTGCAACTTCTTGAATTTCAGTCGTATTCAGTTTGTCCCTTATTGCCCTCTACCAGCAATGCCCTAAGTCGAGGTCCGAACCCCATAGGCGGTGCCCTTAGCGAGCAGTCGCTTTGGTAATCTTTAGGTATTTATTAATGTTGTCACAGGCAAATCCGGTTAAGCAGACAACAATCTCATAGGTTAACCTGCAATTTTTTTTTATGACATAAAAAAAAATTGCAGATACATTGTGGTAACTACAAAATATCCATATGGTTTCCTTGTAGCTAGCAGTTGCGATGTTCGACTTTTTATTGTACTCAGTAACTTGACAGTTCAAAGAACCCTTCAACTGTCAAGTTGCTGAATACAATTAAATGTCGAACTATAGTTACCTTGTTATCAGATCAGACAGACGGATCCTTGTGTTTGCGATGTAGCTGGCCGCTCGTCGCCGGCGGTTCGGCTGGTGGCTGGGTTGTGGCTACGACGTGGTCTTGATGTGGTCGGTATTGCTATCGATCCGTGTGGATAAACTATTCATTGTTAGACAAAATTAGCACCCATCAACGTATTTTTGGGCACGCCACGATTGCGGCGGTAAGTCCCATCTTTGAGGAGTGGTTTGAGAGGCGGCATGGCGTCCTCACCTTCCGCCTGACGCAGGTCCTCACCGGACACGGTTGTTTCGGGAGGTTCCTGTTTCGGATAGGGCGGGAGGAAACGCCCGGGTGTTTCCACTGCGAAGATCGCCCTGAGGACACGGTGGAGCACACGGTGGCGGTCTGCCCTGCTTGGGCGGAGCACCGCCGTGTCCTCGTGGAGGCGATCGGCGGCGGCGATCTCTCGCGTCCGGCCCTGGTCCAGGCCATGGTACGGAGCGAGAGGGCATGGGGAGCCGTCACCTCCTTCAGCGAAGCAGTGATGCTCGCGAAGAGGGAGGCGGCGCACGTGAGGGAGAGGCAGCATATGCGCCCTCGCGACCCCAGCCGCCGCAGGATACGGAGACGCCCTGGGCGTCGGGAATCCCAGGCCGATTTCCGGCCACCGTAGGCATGGGCTTGCGGACGGCGAGTAATGGGTAGCTCGCTGTCCGGTAAGGACCAAGCCCAAGTCGACGGCGCGTTGTGTTCCACGCGCGCCTCAAAGAGATGTCAGCACAAACAGTGATGGGACCCGCAAGGGTCGATGCCTGCCAGGGGTGCGGGTTTGTTCGAAAGAGACACCACAGCCCCTGGCTTAAGGGCTACTGAAGGAAGACGGGTGGGTTTTAGTCAGTAAAAGTCTGACACGCCCTCCTGCTCCACCCAGAGCGGGAGAAGTTATTTGATGATTTCCCACCCAAAAAAAAAAAAAAAAAAAACAACGTATTTTCTGAATACCAGCACTACAGCATTTGCATTTTTTTTTTTCAAATATAGCTGCATCACGCTGAGATAGGAGCCTTTTTGGCCTCGCTGAAAAGTAAAAAAAGGAAGACTTATTTCCTTTTTTGTTGTTGTTTTCACTATTTTAACCTTAGTTACAGTTATATTTAAAAGTTAACATTTTGTATTGTTTTCATGGTTTTGTTAGATTTAATGTTATTTTTTTATATTTCTTTATTTCCTTTCTTTCTTGTCATTGTAGTGTAGTTTTAGTCCGTATGATCAGGCCCTAAATATATGGCCCACCCATGCAGGTAACACAACTTTTATAGGCAATCGGCATAATCCTATGAACTTATGATCAACTCACCTTTACATTTAGTGTTATTTAAACTCACTCTATTAGATTTACGATAAGCGATATCTACTTTAATTACCAAACGAATTTCATATGTAAGGGTTAAGTTTTATGTGATTGCTTTTGATAAGAAATGTATGCGAAGGAGACTGGAGAAAGTTGGTCTGTGAACTTATAATAAACTGACCTTTTAATTTACCTAATCTTCGTTAAAATAATTATTTGATTAGCGTTAAGTAAATGTCTATTTTAATTACCCCACTAGCTTCTTGCTGAAGTTTAACTTGATCCTGGATTTCAATTTATACATACTATTATTGCTAGCGGCTTTGCCCGCACGGAGGTCGAAAATTATGCCACGAGAACGTACTACCGAGATAAAAGTGTCCAATGTGTGTCAAATTTCCTATCTGTGCCTATCTGTGTGTCAAATTTCATCCAAATCCGTTCAGCCGTTGTTGCGTGATTGAGTAACAAACACCAAAACATCTAAATATACAAACACACACTTTCACATTTATAATATTACTGGCTTCCACCCGCGCCTTCGCCCGCGTGGAAGTCGGAAATTATCTCGCGAGAACGTACTACCGGGATAAAAAAGTATTTTATGTGTTAATCCAGGTTGTAAACCGTCAGCCGTCAAATCCGTTCAGCCGTTTTTGCGTGATTGAGTAACAAACATCCAAACATCTTCACAAACTTTCTCATTTATAATATTAGTAGGATATACTCGTATCTACCTAGTAGTAGGATTCCTGTGCGGTCAAAAATAATCTGTTCAGGAAAACTCATTGCATGGAAATATTAATATTTCTCTAATACGTAATACGAGCTGTTGACGGCAACTCCTCGTCAAAGCGCGTATTTTGCGTACGGGTGGGAGAGTCGGTCATTCGATCCACCCCAGCTCCTCGAGAAAGGCCAGCAACGCCTTGGTGTTGCTGACAATCTCACGTAGGGTACTTCGGTTACCGAAGTATTTAGCCCTGTTATTGGCGACTACCGGACAGTTTAGCAGCACGTGCGCTGCTGTCTCGTCGTCCTCCATGCAGGCATGCAGTTTATGGCAAAAACATAGTCCTTGGTATCTATAATGACCTCAAAAAAGCGTTCGACACCGTTAGTCATAAATGACTAATTAAAAAAAAAACCATTAAAGTTACCGTAGTGCCTTAAAAATGCTCGATTCCTACCTCAAAAACAGATCGCAGTTAGTTAGAAAGGATAATAATTATCAAAGTGGTGCATTACTTATAACGTGTGGAGTTCCCCAGGGATCAATTCTTGGCACACTGCTCTTTTTAATCTACATAAATAATATTCAGGAAATCAAACTACATGGCCATCTTACTCTATACGCAGATAACATTTGTTTATTTTATTTCGGATCTTCCATCCATGATTTAGTTTCACAGGCTCAAGAGGATTGAAACACCCGTTTTTCATGGTTTCCGTACAATTTGCTAACTATAAATATTACAAAAACATGCTATATCTTGTTCAAAGCAAAAAATAAAATAATACCTCCACATAATCCATTAGTCATCAATAATGTACCCTTGCAGCAAAAATCCTGTGCGAAATATCTTGGACTAAGAATGGACAGTTTTCTATCGTGGTGTAATCACATGGAGCATATAAAAACAAAGCTTACGTCACAACTTGGATCCCTCCGAAACATAGTGCGATGTATTCCACCACATCTATAACACCTTAGTAAAACCACACCTACAATATATGATTGAAATCTGGGGCAGTGCGGCCAAGACAAAGCTAGCTAGCCTTCAAGTCGCACAAAATAAAATATTATGAATGATTTTTAACTACCCATATTTAACATCAACATGCAAAATTTATGAAGAAACGAAAATAATTAACATCAGACAGTTATACATTTACCATACATTTATTTTCATTCGGAAGGTACTCAACCAAAGTATACAGACTAACTTATCATTTACTAAAGTAAAGCAAGTAACCCAACGTAGCAGTGGTCGAGCTAGTTTCCTAATCTTACCAAAGATGAGAACCACAGAACACTATTACTCCTTGATGAAAACTAAGTTTGGCAAAAAAATGTTAACTTTGAAGAAACACAATTTAATAATAAAATATCCTGATTCAGTGGATTCAGAAGTACCGTACTATAGGTATGTGCCCGACCCAGTTCTCGAAAATGGCACTATCACATTGTATTGGGATCGATCTATCATCACTGACCGGACTATTGTCGCCAATAAGCCGGACATAGTGGTGATAGATCGACTAGAGCATCGCACAATGATTATTGATAAAGCAGTCCCACATGACGAGAACCTCGTGAAAGCTGAGCAAGATAAAAAAATCAAGTATCTTGACCTGGCACGCGAGGTTGTCGACATGTGGGATGTGGATACAGCAGTCATTGTGCCGATAGTCGTGACGGCCAATGGCATTATAGCCAAGAGCCTCGACCAACACCTCAGGAGGCTCTCGTTAGGCAGCTGGATCAAGGGCTTGATCCAGAAAGCAGTTATACTGGACACGGCGCGTATAGTGAGGAGGTTCCTCTCTCAGCAGCCCTGACCACCGGTAGCTTGGACCCTGTTCCCGATACCGGTGGGCTACTATTTTTATATTTTTAAATGTTTTTTTTTTTTAATCATTTTTGTAAAAATATTTAAAAATATATTGAATATGTAATAAAGAAAATAAACGACAAAATATCCTCATATATAAAAAATTACATTCATTCAATGCATTCAAAACTCAATTAGCTGCATATTTAATGACAAATTACACTTTTTCTGAGTTTTCATTGGATGTGTGTATCTATCATAATTACTGTAATGACGTCTGTGACGAACTTTTACATAAACAATTTACTTTAAGCCTTGTTCTCATGTAAGTGACTTTGTGTCTTTTTGAGAATATATATCTTTAAACTTAAACCTAGATGTTTGTTAAATTACCCATGGCCAGTTACAGTTGCTGTAACTGCACGCAGCTGTGATTTAGTTAGACGGAGAACCTGTTTTGTGAAGCGGGTATCGATCGCAGGAAGTGCTTCCTTAGCCTGCCTGCACTCACCTAGATCCAGCCATATCTTTTTTTTTTCGAAATTTATAAGTTTTACTTTTATTTTTTAAATACGTTCAACATTCCATAATTTTATATTTTGTGATTGAAGTTTTTATTTTTACTGTGTTTGTAGTTTAATAACCCTGAATTGTCTCTTATCTTGTAGCTTGCTGTAATGATTACTATTTCTATTAATATGCATACCTACACGTGCTATCTATAAGTCAACCATTTATGACGGGGATCGGAACTGTTTCTCCTAAACACAGGTTACTTCGTAACCTATCTAGGAGAACAGTACGGCATCCACTAACTAGATTAAGAAACGTATGCCTCTACTTCATTATGTTACCTTGCCATGTAATCTAGTCTTAATTGAACAATAAACTTATATTATTATATTAAAACTCGACCCCCTTCTGGCAAGTTCATCGGGTGTATCTTTACCTAGCGAACCACTGTTTCCTTTGATCCATTGTATATTTCTCTATAGACTTCACTACTTCCACAGATAAGTAAAAAAAGAAAACTACGTTTTCTTTCTTTTTGTTTGGGTTTGAATTTCAAAGCCGTTATGTAATATTTCACTACTTGTTTGTACAAAGTTATCTTTACTTACATTATCGTGAACAAGCCAGACAGATCTTTGACTGGTTTTCTCAGTATATACTACTCAACGCTACGCTACTCATGCATTATGTTGCAATTCCTGATGAGTAAAATATTACATTAGAATACGACCCGGACATTATTTACAAACCACCTCAGTTGAAGTCGTAAGTCATAGGGCGATCCCCAAGGTTGTCTGGGTCCTCTTAACTAACAAATGTGTTAAATACATAAATAACTTTTTATTTGCTTGTACAGGATTGACAAACAAGATAAATCAATCACGATGCATTTTTTATGTTTCGCATATATTTCTTAAGATAAATATTTTTGCAACAAAATAAAATGTCTTCTATAGCTGAATAAAGGTGCTGTTTTCGCCATAGGTACAAAATTGGGCATTAAATAAAGATGTTTAGATTAGGAAACAATTAGATTAGGCAAGTCTCTGGCGTCACTTCCTGTCTACAAACAACAATGCTCTCTAGAATATGAATATCTATTGAAGAAAAGCATAATGAACTTGTATCATTTCTTTGACATGGATTCTAAATTGTGAAAACTTAGGCATTGTTGTCTCTTGTCTTGTTAACTGGTAAAGAAAAGAAGGAAGTTTAACAATAAAACCTTTCTACGGTTCGATAACTAGTTGTGAAGGCAGCCGCAAGAAACGGAGACGCCCTGGGCGTCGGGAATCCCAGGCCGATTTCCGGCCCCCGTAGACATGAGCTTGCGGATGGCGAGTAATGGGCAGCTCGCTGTCCGGTAAGGACCAAGCCCAAGTCGACGGCGTGGTGTTCCACGCGCGCCTCAAAGAGATGTCAGCACAAGCCGATGGGGCCCGCAAGGGCCGATGCCTGCCAGGGGTGCGGGTACGTTCGAACGAGTTACCGCAGCCCCTGACATACGGGCTACTGAGGGAACACCGGTGGGTTTCAGTCAGTACAAGTCTGACACGATCTCCTGCTCAAAAAAAAGGCAGATTCTTCATGCCTTCATAAGAACATTGTTGAAGCCATAGTAAGTTAATTCATACATTTGCCAAAGTACATTGTTACAACGTCTTTGTTTCATTATGTAAAAGCATCCTTAATTTTCTCTTTTGTAAAAAAAAAACTTGATTGCTCAAGCACAGTCATGGGCGTGTCATCAAAAATGCTTGCCATAAAATGTTTTTATGTTACTTCTACATATTTTATTTAGTCAGGATGTGTTAATCGGAATTGTGTAAGTCTTTCACACGCAAACACCTTGTTCTGAAATAATGTTTCTAAGGAGTCGGTTGACAATACCATGCTATAGACTCGCCCCCATTAGGTAATTGTTGCTTAAACACAACCTACTAATTGTTGGCATGATCTCTTTAGGTGCCTTTAAATTTTGCGCTGGATTGGAGATCGTGTTGTATCTTGCCTCACCTCCCAACGAAATCGGGATGGAAATGCTTAAGAAATTTAAACAGTTATTGTATTTGAGTCACTCTAGTAGAACTGGATAGTTATAGTTCCTCAGTTCCAAGAAGTTTTCAGTTCCCGGTCTAGGGTGAATAGATTACTTCTAAATAAGTATACACTATCGTGGACCCTTGCATCATTGATCAAATGCAGCGTCATCGCTCCTAGCAACAGTAGTAGCACAGAACTTGGCGTTATCTCGGATTATAATCTTAAGAATTGGTAAACGTTCAGACCTGAAAAGGATATGTCATACCTACGTGATAAGGTAGATTACAACAATTCCTAACTTAGCTTGGCAACTTGGCTTGAATGGGTAATAATAGCTATTTAAATACTACTCTGCTTTAGTGTTACGCCTAAGGGACTACTCACACTTATTCAGCTCTGTTCAGCTTTTGTCCTTGGAAAAAAACGATTTTGTAGAGTCCGTTCAGCTTTCCGCGGCCGAACAGATGCGTGCGCATCTCATACAAAATTGTTGTTTTCTATAGAAAAATGCTGAATAGAGCTGAATAAGTGTGAGTAGTCCCTAATTTGTATCCTACTTTCCTACTACAATATTATAAATGTGAAAGTCTGTATGTTTGGATGTTTGTTACTCAGTCATGCAAAAACGGTTGAACGAATTTAGTTGAAATTTAGCACACAGGCAGTTTATATCCTGGATTAACATATCGCATACTTTCATCCGGGTAGTAGGTATGTTCCTGTAGGATAATTTCCGACCTCCATGCGGGCGAAGCCTAGTAAGTAAGTAGTAGCAAAGGCTAGTTAAATATAAAAAAAACTTTAATTGGAAACCACCCCAACGCGAGGGTAGCCTTTTTACCCCACTGCGCCATAAGGGTTATGTTTGTCGAGTGTATGGATGTAGGTATGTTTGTATGTACATTTCTTTGGCACGCTCTGTAGCCTAATCGACTTGATCGATTTCAACTTGAGAGGTGCCGTTAGATTAAGAGAATATCAAAATTGAAAAAAAAATGGCCCATTTTTTGCGCCCTACGTGTCTTATTTTTTTTATCTCAAATCCTATTGAGTGGGGTATCAAAAAAAAGGGTTTCATAAATAGGTCTCATTAACGTCAACAATAATTATATTAACTAAAAACTGTGAAAAAATGTAAATTTACAAAATCAAAAAATACGACTGACTAAAAAGTGAATTTTAATTAAAAAAGATGAAAACAAGAAACTTGTTCTAAAAGGATGACTATTAAACTAAATACTATAAGCAACTTCATGCACTAGTCAACTTCTTAAATTTAACAACGAAGACCTTTATTGCCTCCGACTGACTTGATTTTGGAAATTATTTTTATAAAGAATGCTGCACTGGTGTTTCCGTTGCCAAGTTCTTCAGTATAAGATGAAAATAAATGATCGTCTCGTTGGTCTAGTGGTCACAAGCGCTACTGCTGAGCATGACGTCCTGGGTTCGATTCCCAGGTCGGGCAAAGTGTTATTTGGTTTTTCTATCTGGAATTTCTTAGTAGTAGCCCGGAGTCTTTTTTTATGTCCGGTTGATGGCAATAGGCTCCCCTCTATTACCAAAACATAACTGGCTAAATGTGGGTGTACTTTAGGTACACCTCTGCCCCAGCCTTCGGGGAAACAAGGCGTGATGTTAAGTAACAAGTAATCAAAGATGAACTCATCTTCTATTTTTGTCACATGACTAATATTGCATAGGCTGCATTAAACTTGTTGATTAACTAGGAAAATCAAAAAAACATTCATCATACTCTAATGGCTTCTAAGCAGTCGATATTTAGTCATTTTAATACAACTATCGAGAATTCAGTAGAAAAACAATAAAAAACGTTTAAACCTAAAAACCTATTTAACTCTGATACTAAATTTCGTTTGTCTTAAAGGGCAATAATTGCTTATTTTACATGGCTATAACACTATCTGCCTTATGAGGCCTAATGGACGTTCAGATATCAAAATTTTATAAAGTTCAATCGTACGGGGTCCAAAATTGTGAAATCTAATTGAATAAAATAATTTTATAAGCATTCCGATCTTCAAAATTGTAAAGATAATTCGATTTCCATTAGTTTCTGATTGTTTAGCATGCGTACGGGCACGTTTGTAAGTGAGCGTCGCGGAGATGTATCGCCGGGATGCGCCCGCGCCGGCGTCGGGTCGCACGAAGTTCATAGGTAAACACGCCGGTATATAAACCCCATGCAGTGTCAACGAGCACACATTTGTGCCTGTGATTGCATCCAGTCCCTTTGTACTGACGTCCCCTGCCCTACATCCAAACACAATGGTGAGGAAACCTTCATTTATTATTTACAAAAGCCGAAAAACTTCCGAACTTTTTGTTTTCAAATCGTAATTGACAGATTGTCAATCACTAATTCATGATCCCTGTGACTAGACGAGTCGCACATAGAAAGTTTTATAGAAAGAAAAAAATTAAGATTTAATCAAAGCGTATCAGTAAATACGCTTTGATTATATCTCGTCATTCTTCTACATGAAGGGTCAGTAAAAGGCTTTTATAATAAGAGCTATATGACTGACATCCATATTATATAGGGTGGCAACATCGAAACGCAAACTGTAACCATGTATTCAGCACATGATTTTAGACCCTATAACGAAGAAATCATTTATCGGTTATCAAAAAAAAAAACTTTCTGTTTCATAGAAAAGTGACCAAATATATGTTGTTTTTATATCCGACGATAAATTTCAAGGGATGTCAGATTCATGTACTGAATACCTGGTAACAAGTTGCGCGTCGATGTCCCTGCCACCCTGTAAATGAGCTTACAATTTCACTATTTGTGTGGGCATCAGAATACGTATACTGAATTCGATGTAAATATCTAGAGTTTCCTAAGAGCATTACACTGAAAGGTGGACTTCTTTCTTCATGTTTTGATTCCCTGTTTGACTTATTGTATGCATAAAGTATTGATCAATTAGAATTCGATTTTAAATAAGTACCCAATTATGCATGTGAGTTTATAAAAATATGCTGAGTTTACGAAATCAATATTTAATTGTAAAAAAAATAACTTGTAGACCCAATTTTTTTTTTACGTACTTTAAGATTTCACAATGCTGCTACTTGTCAATTAAATAAAATTAATTTGCTTATATAAACGATGGCAAAAAACTGTTCAATTATTTTAGCAAATCCGTAAAAATATCAGTAGTTCGTCCTCTATAAGTTTGTCAGTGAAATAAATAAAAAATTAAATCCTAACTGAAATTAGGAAGAATTCAGGAAGACTAGAGCTAAATTCCCTAATGTTTGCACAAAGAGAAATCATATCATAATCATAATAATCTTTATTCAAGAAATAATCGAAATTACTTTAGTATACAAGGATAGGTGCATAAGATATCCTAAAATCGGTTGTAATTACATACAGAGGGGTAATTAGGGTGGGCCAGGCAGAGCTCAAGCTGGGCTGGGCGCCTATCGAAGGGGGCGCGAAACGTCGAAAAATATAAAATTTATAAAAAAAGACTTCAATAAACCATTTCATACACATCATGTTCATCTAAGAAATCTGAAGAGCTACTTGAATTTATTTTTCAGTAAGGGGGGGAATGAAAGCGTATTTCCAAATATGCCCATTTCTGTTCAAATTCTGCTTAAAATTGCAGCATTGCAAGTTGTAAGTGAAGACCTTCTTTATTGAAGGCTATAATTGGTCAAGAAAGGTTATGCGACCTAGCTATGCTCAGTGTAGACTGAGAAGCTAATTTACCAAGGAGGGCGCAAATGTGATGCGTGCCCTAGCCGCTATTTTCTATTGGTACGCCCCTGGTTACATAATAGCTAATACTAAATTGCAAGGTCACGAAATCATCAGTTGCACAGAGTGAGCTTATTGACAGCTTGTAGACGAATAATAAAATATCTACCAAATGCCTTACCAACAATAAAGAATAGAAAGATTTGCAATTGCAAATAGGCTTGTTTCATTTCTTAATTCTTTAGGAATCGTTAGGAATTGCTTTAGGATTCGTTAGGAATTGCACGATTTTGATTTTTGCATTTATCGTTTCTTATTTTATTTTATAAATAATATTAAAATCACTAAGTCGTTCAGTAAAATGTCATTCTAGCCTCAGTACCTACCATGTTTCATGTTTATATAAGTTAAGCAATAGCTTGCACTGTACTTTGAAAGTTATGAAAGCTTTCAGCTTTCTCTTGCTACACATAACGTTTACCTGTTCATAAAGAATTTTAGTATGCAAAATTACCGTTACGCTGTCATGGGTCAGAAGTCAACACGTGTTTCATGAACAGGAGTTCACAATGCAGTTTTAGATCGTTGTCGAATCACGGAATCCTTTCTTTCCTCAAACCGACAATTTCTACCGACCTTACTCACGTTTTTGAGACGAGTAACTTCCTTCATGGGTACAGTTTGCACAATATCAATCGTAAAATATAATGTAGTCGTTTTCTAACAAAGGACTTTTGTAACTGACAAACGAAATGTATGAATTGCATAGTGAGGCAGTGCGTGCAATATGTGCTAGTAGTGTGAACCAATGTACAGCGAGGCGTTTCGGGACATTATCTTTCATCGTTTACGATTTAAGGCAATTTCTTGCCCCGTTTCCAAACCGTGACTCTGTTAATTGCGTTAGTTGTATTTCAAGGTTAAAGGAATGCTACTTCATGGTTTACGTCCAACAGTGTACTGAGTCGATTGACAAATACTTGTTACACAAAATAAACGCAGAAGGCTTGATTGTTCATGCCGAGGACTCAACATATTCTAAGCTCATTAGCCAATCTATTAACTGTTTGACATAAAATGTGATTTATCATCAATTGATTTTGTCGTAAAACGCAAAATACAAACTATTACAACATGCGTTAATGTGCATCCATGCATACATTTATTGCGCCTATTTACAACTCGGATCTCTGCTAGAAAATCCGAATAGATGGATACCCTTGCAACGAGGAAATGTCGGCAGTGATTAGATCATTCATCTCGATACTAAAGAGATCAATAAATGCAACACATATCAACACTGTGATAGACATTTCTTCAGTGCCTATTGCGAAGCTCATTCGTATAGGTTTCCGACAGAGAATTGTGACCTATAGAAACGGTCATATTGAAATTGCAATGACTGCGCGAATCTGATTGTGTGATAGGTCTGTGTGAAATAATTAGCACTCTTGTTGATTACATTGTACTTCAATTTATGCAAGATTTTTGTTCTTATCTAAAGTTCCAAAAGTAGTCTGCAAATTACAATTATCAAGAAAAAAAAAACCGTTGACGACTCGAAAAAAATACTTAATTAGTATGCTAATTCGCTGAAAAGATTTTACGTCAGATATTCAAATTATAGACTCATTAAACCTAGCAACTTTGCATCAAGTTTCATAAGTTTTTAAATAACACTCACTTCTGAGTGGAACTTAACCTTGCGATAAATTTCCAGCCACGTTCCGGTTTTTATAATGATTAATGATTTTTTAACTGTAAGTAGGTTTGTACAAACACTTTTACACGTCAATCATATTTTTAAAACTAGATGTTTTAAAAATATGATTGACAGGTCGGAGTTTTCTATCTGACTACTCTGAGAAGAAAGGCCGAAACAAACTCAGAGGTCAGTCTCTTTTAAAGTCCAGACTTAATCTTGGTCTGATTATGTGAAGACCATGTGGATTGGTGTCTGAAATGGTCTTCTGAGAAAAGAACCACACATATTAAGTGGACCTGTCCAATCAGTGCACGCATTTGTCAGTAATCATGAAGTTCAACTTAGAACATAAGGAGCACAACGATTCGACGAACAATACCAAAGCAAGGACAACTTGGTAGGCCGCATAAAGTACTCAAACTGCCAGATTATCATTAAAAACTAACTGAGTGAGAGAGGAAAAACTAAAAAAAAAGCGTAACCCACATAGTCCTCACAGTGACAATAATTAAATCAAAAACAATAATATACTTCTCAAAGTAAATATTCATGTCAAAGTGTAAATAATAATCATCAAATTTCAAAGACTATAAGTTTGCAAAAACAAAAAACAACATACAATAGGTATGCAAAAATTGGAGCAGGTCAAACCCAAGCTTTTTTTTCGTCAAAATAATCTTTAACGGTATAAAAAGCTTTCAAGCACAACTTACGTTTAATGAATGATTTTTTATCGAGACTTAGATCTCGAACTTGGTTTGGAAGTTTATTTTAAAAACATTGACATTCACTCGCCTATTTTCTTGAGCCTTATTAATGTTACAACAAATTTGTGTTTTTTCCTAGTATTTATACTATGGATATCACAGTATTTAAAAAAAATTGGCATATAAAAGATTTTCAAAAATATACTGTGAAGGCCTGTCATTACATTAATCTCCTTAAATTTCTCTCGGAGACAGCGTCTCGGATTTAATTTATAAATTGATCAAACAGCTCTTTTTTGCCAAACAAAGATAGTCCACTGAAGCTTGGCATCCAAAGTTAAGCCCAAGAATACAGATAATGCGCAGATAGTTTTGAAAAATAATAACAAAAGTTTTCTGACAAAGAAACACATTTTTCTACCTAACCAACCTATATTTTAGTTTGTTGGTGGGACTCCCAAAATACTCTTTTAATTTTTCATAGTATGTAGGTATAAGTGATGGCAGGCATATCGACGCACAACCTGGTACGTAAATGATTCTGACCCCCTTTCGTTGAAATTTACCGCAGAAAAAAAATAGTGATCTGCCATATGTATGTTTTGATCGCATAGGTATTGCACTTTTCTATAAAACAGGAGATTTATTTTTTGATAACTTTCAAAAAAATCTACGGAGGGAGGTTCAGAATCATGTGATGATTCTACTTCCCCCGATATCCCTACCATCCTGTATATGTAGTAGACAGAAAACCCTGCTTATTATGTCTTGTGGTGTAATTCTGATGCATGTGCACGATATATAACTGACGGTGCATATAAATCACTGAATGTGGTTAGCGGTTTCAACACGATTTCTATAAACTTATTTTCATTGTTCACGAAGAAAGCACTTTCAACCTTTGTGCCTTCCGGCATGAGATAGATATACGCTGTGGACAATTTGCAAGTTCGTGTGAATGTTTTGATGAAACCAATATACGACAATATCTTAAAGGAATCCTTCCCTGTTTCACTTTTATTCATCGAAATATAAAGTGATAAAAATTGGTATGATTAATTTGTAGGTTGGTAGTTTTTTAATTAATCCAACCATAATTTAAAAAGTTGTGTTAAAAATTATAAATCTATAGCTATGTTCAACTTTGTTTGTTTATTAGATACTGTCCAATTTTCTATAGTCCCAAACAAAAAAAAATGAAATTACTTTTTTTAAGTTTATTCAATTATATGGATGTGGGAAGCACAAGACCGGTCGAAGTGGAGGAGCCTGGGGGAGGCCTATGTCCAGCAGTGGACGTCTTTCGGCTGATATGATGATGATGATGATGATGATGATGAATTATATGGCAACTTAATTTATTGTTGTTCAACTCTTCTATACTACGCTGTAAAAATAAGACGCCTACCAGTTTATGGAAGTGAACAAATAAAACTTCTTGTAAAAAAAATGCTACTCGTAGCTGTCAGGCGTTCACCTTTCAGATTGACCAAGTTTCAATATCAAACTTGTTCTCATAGAACAAATTTTACCAAAGAGAGATTAGAAGGCTTGGTGGAATAAATAGCCTACCAATACTTACCCTATGCCTAGTTATCGTATTACATTTCATTATTTTAGAGATAAAACATAATTTATTACAGAATTAGTTACGAGATCTCACTTAGCAAAACCGCATCCTGCGTCGCCTTTGTTGACATTTGCACTTAACTCGTTTACGCGCCTTCTGTTGAGTACTTAGCACAAATATTGACGGATTGTGCATTTCTTGCTTGTCCTTCATGTCCTTCTTAGGGTCGAAATTCAAGTAGATATACAAGTAAAGCTTAAAACAGGCTAAATAAAAGCAATAAATGAAACGCTAATTATGGGTTGTGACACTTCGGAAAGGTACTAAAATCTGATCACCATTTTATTTTATTCCAATAGACCACTTACGTTTCTGTTAATTTAATCAATTAAACCAAATAAAGGACAACACCAATAAAACTGTTTTACAACCTTCGTGCTCGGTCACACCGTTGCGTAGTAGAACGTAACATATTGTGGTTCCAACAAATCGTAATTCTAACGTATCGGAGTTCTCAAGTAATTTTAGTAATACTTAGTTAACCCATTATGCCGCTTATGAAAATTAATGTTGATAAAGACATTTTCCAAAAAGAAAAAGAACTTTACTTTCGGAAGGCGGTGACAAAAATGTAAATACATAAATATCCTAAGTCACCGACTTCCGAAATTAAAGTAATTTTTCACTTTGTAGTGTTTTTCCGGAAAGGTTGTTTTTTTTTTTTTGTAAGAGAGTGTATTTTCACTTTTTAGTTAAAGTATTTACACCACACCAATTCGAAATTTCAATATCCTTGGGGTCAAAACGTATGCATATTTATGTGATAGCAGCAATCGCTGTTGATTTGTTATTTTTAAGAGTTCCATTGTCTGTCTCCGAAACGCATCATCAGATCTATATGAAATTTAAATGGGACCATTTCGGAATGAAAACCTTTCGAACAAAAATATTGTTAATCCGTTTGACGTGACGGAGATATGCCCGAACATACATAAAAAAACTCCTTCTTTTTGAAGTCGGTAAAAAAAAATCAACGGAGGATGTGCTAAGGTAGTAATATCAATTTGAATTATCTTACGTTTTTTTGCAACATTCAGGTCAGTGTCTGGTTGTATTAATGATTCGCGACCGTAACAAATATGACTTTACAGACTATTTGAAGAAAAAGTAATTCAATGAGGTTAAACCAACTTGAAGGGAGTTAGAGGGTTAAATTGATGATTTTGAATAATTATAATTATCGTAAGTATTTAAGTATAGAATTATAATTATAATTCTGTACTTTTGTGTTTCAGTCGTCAATCATATTCTGTCCGTAAAAGATTTTTTTCGCTGGCTACCCTAGCGCTTCCCGTTAATTTTTGAAGTTCCTCCTTAATAAAGTTTAGTAAACTTCAGATCATCATCATCATTTCAGCCGAAAGACGTCCACTGCTGGACATAGGTTTCCCTCAAGATTGGTTTTGCCATAATTGCCACTTGGCAGGCGGGTTGGCGATCGCAGTCTGGTGGTAAAATACACTAAGAACGCGACTGCCCATTCTCTAATAAGTCTCTTAGTCACCTTCTACGCTACCCACGGAAAGAAATGGGATTGTGCTATGATTTTACGTCCGGTACCACACGACTTCATCTATCTATTTATATAAAAAAGAATCCTTATTTCCCTTGGTCACGGCATCACACGTAAACGGCTGGACCAATTTTGCTAATTCTTTTTTGTTGTGTTTGTTACTGTCAGGAGAAGGTTCTTATGGAAGAAAAAAATAAGAAAGTTGCGCGTAACATTAGAAAAGTTGAGATTTTTTCTCTTCTGTATATTTATATCTATCTTCTTCATATATTAAAATGAATCCATATTTCCCTTGGTCACGGCATCACACGTGAACGGCTGGACCAATTCTTTTTTGTTGTTTTTTAGTATCAGGAGAAGGTTCTTACGAAAGAAAAAAACATGAAAATGGCGCGTAAAAAATTCAATTTAAGAATATTGAGTTTGTTATGCGATATAGTTAATACAGGACAACGTCTGTCGGGTCAGCTAGCATAATTATTAATTTGTCGTTTTTATTTTTCGCAGATCTCTTTATTCTTCGTACTCCTTGTAGCTGTGGCGTATTCAGCGCCGCAGGGCCAGTCCACTCCTCCGATACCGATCATCCGCTATGAATCAGAAGGACCTAATGTTGATGGCTCATATAAGTGGCTGTAAGTTGGTTTTACTTTAATAGTTTTTTTTTTTACTTCTAACAACAACATTTCATTATTTTGGACGCCACCTAGTAGAGGCATCTACTAGGTGGCGTCCAAAATAATGAAATCATCTCATTTCCATTTCATAAGCATCTAACTGAAATTTAGTTTTTACATTGCTTAAGTTATTCATTACACTTGAAATTTTAGTTCAAATAGAATTGACTGTTCTTTAACATACACGTACTTAATAGATGTTCCGAAATGACAATAATTAAGTCCAAAAAAACTCTTTTCCGACTTATTGTACGAAACCACATCGATATCTTTACTAATATTGGATGCTGACCATTTTTCTACTACACAATTTTATGCTTATAACTTTTGCGTTAGATCACCAAATGAATCAAATATTGGACAATAAATATGACCCACCAATTTTGTATTTAAATTTAGGTGGTTGTACACCATTATATTTTTATCTTGTTAGAGTGGTCTACGCTTGATGGAAGGACATCGCTGTCGAGATAGACCACGGCGAAGGCGGTGTAACGAACTGATAACATTTACAGGGCCATCGTGGCTAGAGATCAAAACAATGTAGGGAGGCTTGGAAGGAATAAGTGGGACACCATATAAGAAAACAAAAAAAAAACGGTTATCATTCATGGAACATGAAAATCGTGGAGAAAGTAATAAACAAAATGATTTGATAAGAAAGCTTTTGGTGTCTTTTCCATGATTTGGCGTGCAATAAAGAATATTCTATCAATCAATTTATGTATGCTTCGTCCGCGCGGAACTTTCATCCCCTATTTAACTCCCTTAGGGGTTTCATTTCGAAAAATCCTTCCTTGTTCCTTATCTAAATTATAAAAGGAACCTCTGTACAAAAATTCAGTTTTCTAGATCCAAGAGTTTGGACTGGGCGTTGATGAGTCAGTCAGGACTTTTCTTTTTATTTATATACTAGCTTTTGCCCGCGGCTTTGCCCGCGCGGAACTTTCATCCCCTATTTAACTCCCTTAGGGGTTGAATTTCGAAAAACCCTTCCTTATTCCTGGTCTACATTATAAAGGGAACCTCTGTGCAAAATTTCAGCTTTCTAGGTCCAAGGGTTTGGGCTGGGCGTTGATGAGTCAGTCAGTCAGTCAGGACTTCTCTTTTTATTTATATAGATAAATAGATTCTATGTTTAAACGTTTAGACGAATGAAGCTATAAACGCTATTAAATTAACATTATATTTAACAGCAATGTTTAAATCTGCTACTTACTACTTTGCCAGCGATTGCATACAAGATTATAAAATAAATACGTGTCAGTGAAGTACATAAGCCATCAAAATATGAAATCTTATGAGATAAGAATCACTCCTTTAGGGATTTCAAGGTAAGATAATATTTTTTACACACTGACTGAACAAGCCGACGATAATATTATTTTTGGCAACGCGTGTTTTTTTATGAGTAAAAAGTAAGAAGAATTACAGTAACAAAAAAAATTTTTGTTACCACTTTTTTACGTTTTCATCCGTGGGGTAATTCCTAAACGTACCCGACTGGACTACTGTTTTCCTACATGTTTGTCATATAAGTACCTGGCAGACCTTAGACAGCTCTATAGAAACACGTTTTTGGACAAATACCTACTTAATGGTTAAAAAACTGACCAAATAGAGAATAATAAACACTTTTTCAACTTCCAGCTATGAGACGGGAAATGAGATCAACGCTGAAGAGTCGGGCTACGTAAAGAACTTCGGGCAAGGCGAAGGCAAAGAGATACAGACCGCGGAAGGCAAGTTCAGCTACAAAGCTCCGGACGGCTCGCTCATCGCACTCACGTACATCGCCGACGAAAACGGATTCCAACCACAGGTAACTCAACATTTATGCTAATGTCCTGCTTCCAAGAAATAAGTGTAGGTAGTAAAATTTTCCTCCTTGTCAGTCTGATAAGGTTGGTATAACAGAATAACGAAACAGTGTAGGTAATGCACTCAAAAAAAATTTAAAGTTTCACAATCAAAATTAAGGGATATAAAAATCTTGCGAAAAAGATACTTATAACTCAAAGGCTCTCAACAATTTAACAAATTAAACACTGCTGGTTACGCCTTTAACCATAAAAGGATGCGAGAAGATTAAAGCATCGTTTCAACAATTGTGTAATAATGCATAAAATAAAATAACGACTTAACACCTGCTAAATTTCAATTATATTTAAACTGCCGATGCCGCTGGCGAATAGAAGCCTTGACATCTTTCCATCGGGAATCACAATAAGTTGTATAATCCTCAGCAGACGGGTCACGGAATCCGGTACTTTTAGTGGACAAGTTAAAACAAGTCCAAGTACAATTAAATTAAATAGTTTACGGTATCATCGATCCGCAAATTAAACGAACCGGGTCGAAGTAGATGCGTTTTATTTTCGGTAATATGACGTAATGTTTATGTGTGATTCAATTTATTTGCACTTATAAAAGATTCTAACCTAGAAAAAAATGCACGGTCGTGTCATAGTTCGGTCTTTGTTTTGAGTAACCTCGAACGGCACATCACTCCAAATCTAGACAATAACAGCGAAATCAGCATTGACCTACAAAAGAGTTTCCAGCAGCTTTTTATTTACACTATATTTCATTCAAAACTAAAAAACCATAGTTTCGTAAGAAGACAGTAATTGTCCATTTGACGTTATGTAATAAACGCCTACATAGGTGCCCAAAGCCAGTAATACATCTTTGTTTCTGTAGCGTGTATTTTGATTATATTTATATATTCAAAATGGCAGCCTTACGATTAAGGTCTTCATTATTTTACGCTTGCGATGATGGAATACCTAGTTAGAGTTCGCTGAATCACAAATATTCTATCCTGTTGTAATTTTATTAGCTAGGCGTCTGCGTACAATTTTTGAACGTGAGGCTATGCGAATCCCAGTAAGGAAAACATTAAAGTGTATAGGTCAACGATGCGGTTACGATCAGAACTAAATGTAGGCAAAAATATGCATTCATATAAAGGGTATTGCCGAGATAAAGCAAGGAGTGGTCCGTGTGAAGTCATAGGTAGTAAATACTCGTAAAACTTCTCGAGCCTGAATCATCATTGCGTAAAGCTTTAGGAAGATGTCTGCGCTGCGCGCGCGCTGCAGTGGCGTGGATGTGGGTCTTAGTTAGCCAACGCGTGTGCAAATGTCGCCGTAAAATATCAAACGCCGACCCGTGACCCGCTCTTGGGAAATGGGAAGGCTCTAGTGTCGACATTGAATATCGACAGCTTCTGTCTCGCCTACCTGACAGTTATGGTGACTCATTAGTGATCCACTATCGTCGCCTGCGCAACGTTTTACAAACGAATAGTGACGGTTATACAACGAATACCTACAACACCTATGGACACATGTTTGCTGAAATGGTGCAACGTAAACACAATCATTTTGAATGACCACCACACAACTAATTTGACTGTATGGGTTGTGTTTAAAATTAGCGGAGTAATGTTAAAGTAAACAAGAAGTTAGTGAATCGGTCAATATTTCAAACGATTATATTTAAATATAATTAAAATTTTCTAAAAGTATTTTGTGAGAGCAATAAAGATTTTATTTTGTCATCTGATGCTACAATTCAAATAAATTTACAAGTCACCTACTATATAAGCTAAGCTTTCCCAACGATGTGTTAAATTTGTGGACTTCACTTTGATGTTGAAAGTAATCTAATTCCAATGTTACTTCAAAACTCGATGAATTATGTATCGGCTCGAGATTAAGAAAAAAAAAATGAAGTTTAAGCATGTCAATGTTAAAGGTATCACGCTAAGCATTGATGATTTAATCATAAAATTCATTCATAGATATAGATGCTATTTTTTTTTTTAAATATTAAGTGCTTCGTACATGCACACGCAATAAAAGTTGACAAATCCTATTCCGTTATTTTTCACATGTTGTTTGATGTGCAAACAAAATCGTTAAACGCTAAAACATAGTCAAACATCAATATCAATATTATATTTAAAAAATGTTAATATGTCTGACAAGTGACAACTTGTTAATTGCCTCAATTTTTCACAAACTCTACAATTTTGTCGGTAATTTCTTTGCCAAACACGACTTAGGACAAATGGTCGTCGATGTAGTTTTTGACAAACGCTTTGTTAACTTCTACACGTCAGCGACCTTATGACCTCTTGCTATTTTAATCCATTATCGTGGCTGGTGATAGTGTGGAGGGACCACACAGGGAATTTGCAAAAAAGAATTCGAATCTGGGAATTTATAAACAAATTCCCAGATTCGTTCTATAGCTGTCTTAACTCTACCTACTACTAAATCCTAGAATATTTAATTTGCGACTTCCCGGTGTGGTCTCTCAGTTCACAAGCACATTATTTTTCTATTGGGGTACCCAAAAAAAATCAAAGAGCCATTTCGCGCTCTTATAACATAAATAACGTTTATAATATATAAAAGGGAAATACGTGCATGTCATCGATATGATACCGATTTATCGTTGATGGAAACTTAAAACGTCTTAATATTATAATATAGGGATGTAATCTATCGTACAATAATTATTATCATTATCGTGTGCTAATTAAATAGTTAACACTTTCTCGTTATCACTTCACTTTCGAAAATAAACACAACCAATACCATAATTACTACTCATTACCAACTATCAATTAGAGAGTGTGGCATTCATACTTATCCGTCTCTTCACGTTGGAAATATTTTATTATTATTATGTTTATTTTCCACTTTATAATCATTTAATACTCTTCCCATCACAATATAAAAAGACACAAAATAATCACGCTTGCCTAGGTAGCGTTGGCATCGAATTAGATCACGACGCTTTTGTTCCCGGCGAATGGATAAATGTTATCTCGCCCACAGTACACTATTACTTCTAGGGAAGATCTTTCAAAAACATAACGTCTTTGTAAAGTTAGTTGCTAGCATGCGTAGATGCAACTAACTTGTTTAAACCATGATCCAAGACGACAGCAAGCTCAACATGACTCTTTCTATTTCTACTCTACCGTAGAATAGAAATCGCTTGTCTACATTTCTCGGTACAAAACTGTCAACTGTCTACACGGAAACGTCATTTTTGTCTACTCTTCCGTCGACAAAACGCTTCTCTACGGTTCTCGCGCTAAGCCTGCAGTTATAGATAACCGGCAAAGTTCGAGTTGGACTAGCCCACCGAGGCTTACCTTGGTAGGAAAAATGTGTTTTTTTTTTCAGTTTTCCATTCTCAGTAAACTGTTTTTGGTTTACAGTCCTATGACACATAAAGGTATATGCTGCTTATTAAACTAAGTAGTCAACAGCTGTGTCTGCGAGAGTGTTCACGAGACTGTGTGGACAATGGTCTTCTCCATTTATCTTTGTCTGTTACTTTTTCCGGCCGATCAGTCAAGAACGAGTATAGGTCATCGCGCCAGCGTTTCTTAGGCTTGCCTCAGTAACCAAGCCCATTTTCAAATTTGCTTAACATAGGCAACCAAAAATCGAGAACCTTATTTTTGAAGCCGGTCAAAAACGATCTTATCATTGTTCTTTTTTTTCAGGGAGATCATTTACCAACTCCTCCTCCAATTCCACCAGCAATTGCGAAAGCTCTTGAATACTTGAAGACTCTTCCTCCTGGCAACAATGAAGGTGCTTCATCAAACATCAAGCCACAGTATCAAGCTGCACCCTTTAAGCCAAGACCGAGATTTTAACACCTTAACACCACGCATCTAATATAGTTATGTATACGAAACAGCTTAACATTTAGAATGATTGATTTTTGCACATTATCATAATTATTGTGTAAATATAGAAAGTGTAATATATTCTAGATACAAGATCTGAAGTATTAAATCATAATTAATTAGTTGAACGGATTATTCTGTTCTTTTAATTTGTGTTACTAAAAGGTTAAGATTTGGTTTTAAAATTTTTAAACTATAAGTTTTGTAAAACTGTGTTCAAATGTGTGCTTTGGATTCATACATAACCATTTTGGATTATTGCTCAAGATATTATACTCAAAACATATAAAATTAGTGTTAGAATTTCAGTAATGATTTACTTTTACTATAAAAATAACTGTAGAATTTTGTAGGCATTGTTGCAAGTAAATTTTCGTAGCCAATAAAAGTCATTGATAATTTTAAGAGTTAATACAATATAATTGATTTCAATAAAGCTATTGAACTGATCTCCAGTATTTTTAATTATGGGATCTAAGTCGCATAATATTTCTAAACATATTATCCTTATCGTATTTCTGGCTTAACTGCTGTCGATATTAGTATTTAAAACTACATAGTTAAATTGAAATGAATCAATAATCTCTTTTGAAGACATTATTAACCTGCCAGGGGTACGGGCACACAGGCAACTGAAGGAACACGGATGGGTTTTAGTCAGTAAAAGCCTGACACGCCTTCTCGCCCCGCCCAGAGCGGGAGAAGTTATTTGATGGTTTCCCATCCTCAAAAAAATACTATTACCTACTATGCAGTAACATTTATTTCATTGCAAATTTCTGGCCGGCCTTGTGACTTGTATGAACAGTAATAACTAAATAAATAAAATGAATTAATTACTATTCCAATAGTCAGCCTCATCGACAAGATTTTATTTACTTGTCTACAATCTTTGTGCTCTATGAGGAGATCAAATAGGCGGTCCTTCCATGCAAAATACTGGTATTCAGCTGCTTCGGCATTCGGTTAGACAAGAAGCCGACCCCCACAGTTGGGAAAAGGCTAAACAGATGATAATGAATCTTTGTGCTCCATAATACTGTATGAATGTGAAGCTATAATTTTGTTCCCAATGGGTTATATGTTTTGTATGCTACATATTGGATGTAGTATTATGGAACACAAATTGTATACCATTCAATGAGCTCTTGTCGATGTTTACATCTTTTTGAGGCAGACTGTACTTATCTATGATTGTGCTAAAAGCTACCGTACTCGTTTGTTGGAAGATTCTCATCCTAGTGGAATATATGAAAACTTGCCATCCATTTTAAAAGAAGGACGACTTTATTCTTTGTATTTTGATAGAGTGTTACGATCTCCAGCACTTCACATAACGTGTGGCACCTCGAGAGCTTAAAAGCTTCCTAAGCAGCCTTTCAAAATGAGCTTCAGATTTTTTTAGACTAGTTGTATGTATGTGTAAGAAATAATTGTTGCATCCAGTATTTCCAAGTTTTTTGACACAATAAAAACGCGAAATGTTAAAAAAATACATCTGGAGTATTTTGGAGCACTCAACTTGGAAGTTAAGTTATGGCAAAATGTTATACTAGCAAACCGTCACGTGAATCAGAAAGACGCAAACATTATGCGTACAGCCAAAGTGTGGAACCCTGTGCCAGCGTCTGTGTTCCTTTCCGCATTTAACCCGTCTGCTTTGAAATCAAGAGTGACCAGGCATCTTTTGGGTACGCTCATTCCATCATAGACCTCATCAATCCAGCCGATATTGAGGTCAAGGCCCATTCATGAGAAAGAATATGTATCTAAGGAAAGAGGAAACTGGAAAAAAAAACTAATTCTTAAATGATATAATTTAGCCCAGCAATCCTCCTTCCAAAGACCGTTCCACTTTACGTTCGAGATGTTACGTTATAAAGGACTTCAATTGAAAACTTGATATCACAGCAAAGTGTTAAAAGGTTAAGAACATAAGGTTATAACCAATTTAAATATACATATAACCGTTTTTGAATTCAGAAATGTTTATGTATTTATCAAAGTTATGAATATTTTTGTCCCTCTCATTGGGTGATGAGTAGGGTGTGACATTTGGTTTCAACATTATAGCATAAGAATTAATCTTATTGACACATTTGTTCCTATCTTGCTGACCTTGTTTTTAGTAAAATTTCTTAACTATACGTTATAGCTATACGATAGCTATACGTTATAGAGGCTAATGGCTACTTTTATTTCCCTTTATACCAGAATGACAAGAAAAGTGAAAATTACTGACATAACGTGATGAAATAAACCATTAATCGGTAAGTAATGACAAAATGTATTAACTATTACCAAAAAGACCTTAGGTAATAATGTTACATAGGTAGATACTAATATATTTATTACACCTGGCAACTAAGTTTAGAATGCTTTCTTACTAATTTGTATTATGTATGTAAAAAACAACTTATAAGGATTAAGATAATTAAAGTTTATCCAAATAGTCTTTATTGCTGATTTATACAGTGAGCTAACGCGTCTTCCATACACATAGGCATCATCAAGACACTTCCTTAAATTTTCTATCAAGATAACAATGAATCATTGACTATATTGCATTTCAGCTTCCTAGTCATCTTTATAATATTTTCACGTCTCTCTATCTCTTTTATAATTATTTTTATGGTAATGATCTCTCGCAGGTCAACCTAGGAGATTGTCGGCTGCTTAATCGGATTGAAAAAGTTAGAACTAAGCGACAACACGCTAAGGGCACACCCTGTGGGCTTCGGACCTCGGCTTAGAGCGTCGCTGAAAGAGAGCAGCAAGGGACGAACTAGATCTCATCTTGCAATTTTTTTCTGTCCCTTTGCTATTTTAATATAGCTAGGTACTTAAAAACACTTCGAAGACTACTTTTTTTTTTTTTTGTATGGTATCTCGCAGTTGACCTTGAGAGGCCGTGACTGCTCAACCGGACTTTCCTGTGAAGGTTTTTAGGAATCTAAAAGCCTCCAGCCAGGGCGTAAAACCTACTTAAACCTAAAACGACTGCGCACTGAGGGCACCCCCTGTGGGGTACGAACCTCGGCTCAGGGAGTCGCTGGCGGGGGGGGGGGGGGGGGGCAGCTAGTACTATCAGGGACAGGCTGGATCAAGATATTTTCATGATTATTAGACGGGGAATTTAAAGCTACTGGCTCAGCTGCGGCGCGGGCTGGCGCATCAACGAGCAAGGGACGGTCGGGTTGAAGGCTACCTGACCTACTATTTTTAAGTATCTACACTATCACTAGTTGCGGAGTGCGATTCCAACCGCGCGTTATGTTTGGTATGTGCCGCAGCGAAATGTTTACTGATGTGGAAAATTACACTTTGCCAAATCTGAAGCTTCAGCTGTTGATAAAAACTTTGTAGCCAGAACAAGCAGATAGACTAAGACACTTTAATATTTTTATTAATAAATCAAAATCAAAAGTCATTTATTCAAACTAGGTTGAGAGTCAGCACTTTTTGAAGGTCAAAATTACAAAAGACAGTCCTCTCAAAACGTCCGCCCTTCACTACTTCCTAGTGCTTTAGCTGGGAAGAAGAAGTGGCGCAACAAACCCCCCAGCAGCACAGCAGTCTGTTAAGTTGGAAGAACTTGATTCTGTGCAATAATAAAAAATAAATGCTTCATACAGTCTTAAAATAAACAATTATATGAAGTAACTCATACAACCTGTCAGTAGGTAAGCTAATTCTGGTGAAAGAAGACAAACATTGTCTTAGACAATAGGCAAGTTTACTGAATATTTCCCCGTCTTTTATAGTAGTTTATTCATCAATCAGTAAGTATTAACTTACCGTAACATTTACATAATGTGCATCTGCAGCAATCGTCATAAAAATACTTATTTAAGGTTTTATTGTGAAGTTCAATCTAAGTTTCCTATTATAGAGTAAAAAAATGTAGATGGTACGAGTATATGTTTTACTTAAGATTCCACCAACGTTTCCTTGTACCACTCTGAACATATTTTCCTATATAGGGTTTAAATGAGGTCTAAGGTTAAGTATTGATTCTTATAAGGCCTTTATCCTGTTTTTGTGTCTATAGTTTAAAAGCACATACATCCGTAATCTAAAAACTGCTTAATGTAGTTTCACAATAACTTTAAATTCGGAAGGCGGTTACAAAGAATTAAAATACCTACACCTCCAAAGTCACCGATTTCCGAAATTAAAGTTATTTTGCACTTTGTAGTGTTTTTTTGGAAGTCGGTTGTAATTTTTTTTTAAAAAGATTTTTTAATAGATATTCTCATCGTGCAACAGATGGCTGTATCATACGTACCTACATACCTATAAAGCTTGCCAAGTGACACCTCAAGTGCTGTGAATAAATATTTTATGACAGGCGGTAAAGCTTCCAAGATGTAGTATGTTAATTTATTTGTATTTTTAAACAACGCCAGTACTTACCGACTTCCATTACGCATAATCCTTACTTATATTGTAAATGCGAAAGTTTGTATGTATGGATGTATGGATTGTTTGTTACTCTTTCACGTAAAAACTTATGAATGGATTTGGATGAAATTTGGCACACAGGTGGATTATAATCTAGATTAACAAAAAGGATACTTTTTTTATCCTGGTAACACGTTCCCTCGGGGCAATTTCCGACTTCCACGCGGGCGAGGACACGGGCGGAAGCTAATATGTACATAAAATAATTAACTTTTCGGTAAGTGTTATGTTATCCTGAAGTTTGAATAACAACCTCGAATTTGTTGATATGTTCTACCATAGTATAACCGATATGCCTGGTCTTTTTTTCTTCAACATGTTGGGTTCGGTAACCAGTTTAACCGAATTCAGCTGAATACCATTATTTCACCTGAAACGGCTGTCTGACCCTTCGGTAAGAATGGCAGGCAAGACTATTGGGCTTTGCCCAACTTGAAATCCTGGCGCTAAAACAGAGCATACAAACCACGATATTTAGTTCTGGAATAATATTGTAACAACCCACCATCCAATAGACCAAAGCGTTAAATGGCGACGAGATCGTGAGGTCAATTCCTCCTGAAGCACAGTAGACATTAATGTTTTGCTAAAACGTGAACATTTTAGCAATTCTTTTGTCTCATAAGTAACTGGGATTAAATATAGCAATGAATGGGAATGTGTTTTGCGCAACTCACTTTACTAGTAATCTTTCTGCTTACAATTTAAGAACATGGCAGTCAGTGAAAATTACTTGAATGTTGTTTACTTAGAAAACCATTATCAACTCAGAGCTAAAGGTCACATCCGTCCATAAACATCAATATCGAATAATAGGGATAAAATGTCTGGTAAATTAGTTGGTCATCAGCCTGAACAAGTCCCGATGCATTGCTAAACAAATTGCTATAATTTTCAACTAGTAAACTACTAGAATGCAGCATTTTAGTTTGTTTTATTGATTGAATTGGACACGCATAATGGCGAAAATGATCGGAGCCTATAATCGCCCATTCTACTGCATATTACATTTCTTGTAGTAGAAGCTTTGCAATGTATATTTTCAACAATAAAATAATTCACATAAAAAATAACGAGCAGTAATTGAAATAGAAATATCATCTCATAAAATAGTCACGTAGAGCTTCTTAGTTAGCGAAAACAATAAAAAGGCCATGACCACGATAAATAACGAAAATAAAAGAAACAATTGCAGACGGTCAATTTATCAACATACCTGAAGGACGAGCGGCAACAATGCGGAACATCTTGGCATTTTGGATGATAACCATCTGCCACAGAGTGGGAATACAGGTCTGTTCGTCTACTGAATAGCTAAATCTTAACGTCATTCGCTACTTTGTACTGTTTCTAGCAGATCCGGGATCCAAAACACAATAGATTTTGTAACTAGGCCTTAACACCAGTTTACAAACAAAAAGTTTCATTCAGCTCTAGAATCTTACTCAAACATGTACAAATCTCCTTAAGATGAGTTCTCTGATGAAAACAAGAACACTATGATAAAGTGATGTATTATGTGCTCACCTGTTTTGTTATGTAGCGTGACGGTTTACATGGGTGTTATGTCAAGCCTGCTAACAAAATTATGCAAAATCTAACATAATACATGTATTTATGTAAGACACCGTTGTTTTTCACACATTATTAAAAACCTACGAATGTGGTTTGATAAAGATAAAGCGAATGATTATTATAAATAAATTGTATTATTATTAATGAATATGGTTATTTGTGATTGATATCAGAAGGGCAATTCTACTAATTTTAAGAACGTTCACAGTCTGATCTCAGTGTCAATCTGTCAAAAATTCCCATACATTTTCGTCAAATTTTTGAAATTCGATTGTCGCCGAGATGACACTGCGAACGTTTTTAATTAGTAGAATTGGCCTTCAGGAATGATTAATACTTATCATGATTAAAATGCAGATTTCGTGACAATGCCTTGTGGTATTTTTTATTATTTCGGTCATAGGAAACTAACGATATTTGATATGCGGTATTGATCAACTGAGTAAGAAGACATTACCTAGGAGGGTAAATTACATGTTTTTTTTTGAAGAAAGCAAAAAAAAATGAGCATTCGGTACAAAGAGACGACAATTATTAATACATGAAATAATTAATTTAGCCAAAAGTCACGTAGTCAACAATAATAGAAAAAAAAGCTTCACAAAATTATCCTTTGCTTGATTTCCAGACAGGACACGACACTTTATAAAATATTGTGAAAACGAACAAGTAAAAATTATGACCTCCCTGTAGTACATAAGTATCCTTCGTCATACGAAATTCATTCAAAGACTACGAATTAATTTCAACAATAAACATTAAAATTTAAATAGTTATTCAGGTGCATAGATTTGTCGAAGATCACTGATGCCGCCTTATTAACTTACTATGGGAATGACAGCAACAAAGTATTTACTTCTAAGCGTAAATAAAATTTTACGCTTCTAACTTACAGTAATTTAGACGTGCACATAAAGGTTATATTTATAATTAAGATTTAGCAATGGTACATTATAATTAAGGATAATTCGACGTCATGCTGTCTTGTTACATATTATTAAGTTTCTACATATTGCGCTACATACGTTAAAGGAGCCTTTTATTGTGTTTGCTTGATGGCAGGACAAGCAGTCGGCGTTACCGACACCTATAGCATAATTAGGCCATAATGATCCCACTGCTGGGACACAGGCCTCTCCTCTCTTCAAGAAAGAGTGGGCTATAATCTACCACGCGGACCCAGTGTGGATTGTTAGATATTACCTGTCTTCCATTTTTTAGTTCTAGGATATTTATGCAGGTTCCCTCACGATGTTTTCCTTCATCGTTTTGAGAGCAGTGGTGATGAAATAATTTACACAAAGTAAAGCGTTTGGCTGGGTTCGCCCGACGATCTAAAACTTGTAAGCCGCCACCACTGGGGCATCACTGCTCTACTCTGACTCCTCACAAACGCCTGAACGTCACATGAACATCTGCAATCAAAAACCAGAGACATCGCTATTACAGAGATAGACACAACAACGCTTTTTGGCAGGAAAGATATGAAGGCAGGGAAGCAGTGCTTCACGGACGATGCCGAGGCGGGTAGCCTGCGTAATTCTTTTTTTTTTTCCTTACTGTATTTGTCTGTATGTTGAAAATAATATTATTTGCGAGCGTAACAAATATGGCTTTTGTGAATTATATTCAACAAAACAACCCTCTTTTTTTGTTTAGCCTAAACTTTTATTTATTTCACCGAAAAACATACAAAGAATTACATATATTTATGGGCTAGTACTTTGGAGAATATAACATGGAAGCATCTGTAGCCGAACTAGGACGAGTACTGTATCTCAGCATACATCGCCAGACCCCTCAAAATAGACAATAATCTAATTATAGTAGCCCAAGTGACATGCAATTGGATGCATAAATGAAAGAACCTAAATTTTTTTTTAATAGTTTTTCGTATTTATGTAAACCATATCGAAACCGAGCTGAGCAGCATCGAAGACCTCACTCCAGTTATCGGCAGAGAAGAGAAGAGTAGTATCATCCGTTTATGAGATTATTTCGCCTCTTGGTATACATAGATTTGTAAGATCGTTGATAAATACTAGAAGTAAAATGGGTCCCAGAATGCTGCCCTGTGGAACACCGTACGAAACAGGAAGTTCCTCACTGCAGTGATTACCGACCCGTAGACGCTGGCTAGGTAACACTCAAAAACTGTAACTGAACCCCCTTATACCAAGCTTTTCTAACTTTTTTTAAAGTATAGGGACAGAAATTGTATGAAATGCCTTTGCGAGATCAAGAAAAACCGAAATACACTTTTTACCTTTATCTAACTTCGTTGTGATATAAGTGGTTAATTTATGTACTGATTCATCAGTAGATTTCCCTGCACGGAAGCTAACAATTATCGGAAAAAAGTTTGTATTGTTCAAGATATTAAATAAAATAAATAAACAAAAATCTTTATTTCAGACATGAACACATACATGAACAGTCCATAGATTGGTTAGTGATGAGTTATTAACAGAGCAGTGGTGGCCAAGTGGTAACAGCCGCGACTTACGAGTTGTAGGTCTTGAGTTCGAACCCCGCCAGGCGCTTTACTTTGTGTAAATTATTTTCATCACCACTGCTCTCAAAACGGTGAAGGAAAACATCGTGAGGAAACCGGCATGTCCTAGAACCAAATAATTCGAAGACATGTGACATCTACCAACCCGCACTGGGCCCGCGTGGTGGATTACGGCCCAATCTCTCTCACCGAGAGGAGGCCTGTGTCCCAGTAGTGGGAACATTATAGGCTGATGATGATAGGCTGATGATGATGAGTTATTAACAGAAAGTACTTATAGTCTATATTAGTATTGTTAGTAAAGACACAAACACAGAAAAATTGCCCAAGCCCGCCCTCGAGGCTCAGTGTGGAACCGCTATAGGTACATTTACGCCTCCGCCTAACTCTTGGGGAATCACAAGCATGACGTTATGTGATGGAATGATTTATTTGCGTTTACCTATAGCTAGCTCCACCCAGTGCCGTTGTATAGGACAGACATATTAAACAAGTCTGGTATTAATAATTTTTTCAAGAATCTTGGACAAAGAGGGTAGAAATGAGATTGGTCTGTAGTTATTAAAACGGTCTCAAGGTCTCAAACTTGGGGAGGCCCTTGCCCAGGAGTGGGACAATAAAGGAGTTAGTGTCCCACTCCTGGGCAAGGGCCTCCCCAAGTCCTTCCAGGAACACTTTTTCCCGCGCCACCTCAAACCAGCCCACGCGGTATGCATCCCGGTCGTCTCACCACCGTTTTCTGGGCCGACCGCGGCGGCGTTGTCCATCTTCAGGCACCATTGTGTAGACCTTTGCCCAATGGTCATCCTGTATGCGGCCAATCTCTTTTGAGCCTGGCAGCCTTCTTGCCTACGTCTTTTATACCCGTTCTAGAATGCAGCGTGGTGTTCCGAATTTTGTCCTGCCTTTTTACTCGCAGAATGCTGCGTTCCATCGCACTTTGGAAGTTCATTTAATCCTATTGAATAACTATTTCATGAAATGACACTAACCTGTATAAAAGGGAAGAAAATTTTAATTTCGCAGGTTACCTTATCTTTACTGAAAGTATCCACCTAAAAGAGCTTGAGTTAAAGAAAGCTTCGAATAACTTACACAACTTCGTGGCAAAAGTTTTAATATTGCGAAACTTCGACTTTATTGATTATGTTAACCTATTCTAAACGAGCATTATAATGAGCAGATTTACTCTAACAATTTACCCACGGATTGAGAGACTAAACCATTATACCCAAATCGGGGAATAATTAAAGCTTTATTATTCTCAAGTAAGTGCAATATCGTATTTGATGATAGTGTACCTATTCATGAATAAAAAACATTTACTTACGAGTAACGCAAGAGTAGAATCGTAAGTATTATTAGGACCGTAACAATGACTATGTAACTGATAGCTTTAGGTACTATGTCAAGCCTCATCATCATTATTTCAGACGAAAAAGTCCACTGCTGGACATAGGCCTCTCCTAACCACAGCCACTTCGACCGGTTCTGTGTTTCTCACATCCAGCGGATTCCTGCGGCCTTCAGCGGGTCATCGGTCCAACTTTTGAGAGGCCTTCCAACGCTACGTCTTCCAGTACGCAGTCATCATTCCAGAACCTTTCGGACCCATCGGTCATCTGTTCTGCGAGCAATGTAGCCTGCCCACTGCAACATAAATTTGTAAGTGCGGAGGTATGCGGGTGGCGAATTTGGGATTGTGTCATCGCTCAAGCAGTCAATTTCAATGAGGTAGCACGCAGTATGCGCGTCTTTATGAAAGGATGTGCGGTCGTGGGATCGGCCGCACTTATGATGGGGCCCGCTAAGCATGGCGGGCTGATACCAATAGGTGGTGCGGCGAATATACAGTAAGTATCTACCGTGCTTTCGACAGATAGTACTAGAAACAGTGGGGTTTTAGTCAGTAGGACTCCGATATAACCCTCCATTCTTTCAAAAGAGATACCGTGGCCCCTGGCACACAGGCAACTGAAGGAACATAGGTGGGTTTTAGTCAGTAAAAGTCTGACACTCTGAGCGCTCCTGCTCCACGCAGAGCGGGAGAAATTATTGGATGATTTCCCACCCTCAAAAAAAAAAAACCTCCATTCTTCCCAGATGCAGGGTGTCTAAGAGGCTTTCCACACGGAAAGAAAGGACTAATGACAAAAGTTTCAATGCTGGAATAGTCACACGGGGTACCGGTAGACCAAGACGGATATACGGCATGTTTTATAACTTCCTAAGATATTGGTAAGAAGAACCTATAGCGTGGAATCGTCACAGATGGAAATTATTAAGGGAACACTTTGCCTAGCTGTGGGGCAACCACAGGGGCTAGGAAACACACAGTGTGTTTCCTAGGATGTATAACTAGCCCTTTATTCAGGCAGTAATCATCTGGTTCTTCTTTAGACATACATATAAATATCTGAAGAAGATCATTAATTTACAATGCAATCAATGTCTAATACAAGTCTGATTAAAAACCAATTTGTTTATTATCTGCATATATTTGCATTATTAGTTAATTTAATTCTTAGACGCTGAATGAATTATTCTGTTAATATTTTGACAGGAACATACCAAGCTTACACATTAACAAGCAATAATAACAAATTGCATTGTAATTGGATTCTATTGTTGATGCAGTAATGTTTAAGTAAAATAGGGAAATTAAATGTTGAGCAAATTGACACCCTACGAGCGTATGAGCGGCCATTATTGTTTTCTTTTATTTTCAATGGAACACTCCTATTGATTCAAAATCAAAATAATTTTATCTATATAAATAAAATAAAAGTCCTGACTGACCGACTGACTGACCGACTGACTAACTGACTCATCAACGCCCAGCCCAAACCCTTGGACCTAGAAAGCTGAAATTTTGCACAGAGGTTCCTTTTATAATGTAGACAAGGAATAAGGAAGGATTTTCCGAAATCCCCCTGAGGGAGAATAGAGGACGAAAGTTCCACGCAAGCAAAGCCGCTAGCAAAAGCTAGTTTTATATAAAACTTATGAAACGTCAGAAGCTAGGTGCACGGTTCCAAATTGTCGCTTCGATTTAACTTGGATAATCAATGGGAAGGGACGAAACCAAGTTTTTTTTAACACGCTTTTATTAGCTACACCTGTATGTTTGTTTGTTTGTAACCGACTCCTTTGGACTTGTTTTTTTTTAATCTAGTTTGTGGCAGCGGTTTCGGCAGCGCCGAGGTCGGAATTTATCACATGGGAACGTACTACCGGGATAAAAAGTAGTATATATTAACAAATTTAGGTTATAAACTATCTGTGTGCCAAATTTCATCCAAATCCGTTCGGTCGATTTGTGATTGAGTTACAAAGATCCTAAAACCTAAACATACCAAACTTTCAAATTTTTGTTAGTAGAAGATGGATAAATAGCAACTGAGCCATGTTTGATACTGTGGTTTTTAGAGGTATAATGTAGTCCTAAAATTATAATGTTTCCACTAAAACTCATTTTCGAAAATGAGTGGACACAACCAGTTTTGCTGATTATATGCCCTGAAATGGCAGTTGTGATTTGTTTTTATTTTATTTATTTAAATTGGTAGTCAATTTGCTCAACAGTTAATTTCCCTGGCTGTAGTGAACGTTGCCTTAGGGCTTGATATTCTACTAATCTAAAGTTTAGAGATGATGGGCAATTTGTTGCTCCGCGCAATCTGACAGACGAGATACTTGGATAAACGTTCACCTAATGCTTCGTGTAACATTTTTATTGTTATACCTATGAGTATATCGAATCAAATGTTCACCTACGTTGAATAATTTGAACTTGCAAAATCAGAAAATTTTGAGGTAGCTATTTAGGTACTTATTAATTTTATGATCCATTAAGCTTAGCTAACAAATACGTTAAAACTTTGGCATTTCCTTTCTAAGTATTACTCATTATCACATTAGATGGATTGCGCATTCTTTGCTGAGAATTTTGAAGACAAATACAATAAATTTTGTCATATTATAAGGTCTTTCATAACTTCATTTTAATTGGAATCTTACTTTGGCAAAGACATTTGGACAAGGTGGTAAAGGTGTAAAATATTATAACTTCGTCTGAACTTTTCGGAAGATATTTATGACATCAATCATTATTTGAACATTGTATCAAGCATGTAGCAAATTGAGCAAGAAACTATTTATTCTGCCTGAAGTGAAAACACAAATAAGATCGTATATCATACATACACAAACTCACGACTTCTTCCTATCGGGGTTGGCAGAAACTACAGAATGTAGGTGACATTCATTCATACAGGAAAAGTTTTTATCCAGTGCGCAAACTTTAACCATGAATTCAGCATATCATTCTAGACCCCCTACCGCAGATATTTTTCGCCGGTTATACACAAAAAAATCAGCTGTTCCATACATTTTGATCGGGTAGGTATTGCACTTTTCTATGAAACAGCATTTTTTTTTAACTGGCTAAAAATTTCTGCAGTCTAGAATGACATGCTGAATTCATGGTTAAAGTTTGCGCACTGGATAAAACTTACCCTGTAGACTACAGTATGTACTTACGTTTAAACTGCAAATATTGATTACACGATGAATAGACAAGACAGAAGTTAGACAAGATTTTTTAATAGATCTGTATTTGTTCCAGGAAACAATGGAGGAAATTTGTAAAACACTGTTAAGAATGTACTTATTTACTTACTCCACAATGTATACCATCCCTCTTATAAATATATAAACGGTGCTTAAAGTTTTTTTTTTTATTGGATGGGTAATCATCACATAATTTCTCCCGCTCTCGGTGGAGCGGGAGGTGTCAGACTTTTACTGACTAAAACCCACCAGTGTTCCTTCAGTTGCCTGTGTGCCAGGGGCCACGGTATCTCTTTCGAACAACTCGCACCCCTGACACGCATCGGCCCTTGCGGACCCCACGAATTGGTGCTGACATCTCTTTGAGGTGCGCGTGGAACACAACGCGCCGCAACCCGGGCTTGATCCTTACCGGACAGCGAGCTACCCATTACTCGCCATTCGCTAGCTCACGCTTACGGTGCCCGGGAATTAGCCCGGGATTTTCCGGAGGGCGCATATACTGCCTCTCCTTCACGTGCGCCGCCTCCCGCGAGCACCACTACTTCGCAAAAGGAGGTGACGGTCCGTACCATGGCCTGGGCCGGACGCGAGAGATCGCCGCCGCCGACACGGCGCTGCTCCGTCCAAGCCTAGCAGACCTCCACCGTATGTTCCACCGTGTCCTCAGGGCGATCTTCGCAATGGAAACACCCGGGCGTTTCCTCCCGCCTTATCCGAAACAGGAACCTCCCGAAACAACTGTGTCCGGTGAGGAACGCAACGTTATTTTTAGGTATTCCACTCCATATCAAAAACAAAAAAAAAAAAAACTCCTACCGCCTAATCCGACGATCTCACTGGACAGACTGTCGACTCTACTATTGGCAACTAAAATAAAAACGTAGACTTTTTTCTATTTTCATTAGTGAAATAGCTTCTTTTAATGTTAACAATTTTCGAAGCAGAGAAACAGGGGCTTGTTGCTAAGCAATAACAGCAATACAGGTCGATCGATCAGGTTATGCCACGCCTGCTGCGTTTGATCCGTCTATGACTGACCATCTTTATACCAACGTTGAAGCCGGCTGTCATTCGTTGATCTTTGACAGAGGTCACGGGTCGTCAGAAACCCAAAAGTCTGACAACCAGTCTTACCAAAAGTTATCGTATTACCCAGTAACTGGGTTGTGGAGGTTAGACAGGCAACATGTAAATCTGCATCTGGTTAGACTGGAAGCCAACTCCAACATCGTTGGGAAAAGGCTAGGTAGACGATGTGTTAAAATTAATTTTTATTTTATTAGTTCATGCTGACTATGTTGATCCATTCATCAAAGTACAATTAACACACTTTTGGTTGCATTACAACACTGTGGATCTAGGTGTGAGATTGCTAATAAAACAAACAATATCTATCTCCAAACTAAAATGGGAACCTAAAGATATAATTATTAAGCGCTTACCTTCCCACGCAATTTAAGTAAAGTGAATTTATCACTTAGATGTTTACATGTAGACAGCTTTAATGAGCGAGCAACTTATTGCCCATGTGTTACGGCTATCTTTATTTCTGAAACATTGTTGTTACTTTTGGTTAACGTAATATCAATTATTATTGAACTTTGCATTAGAGTCAAAGTTCGTACTATGAAAATAGATTTCAACATCGTTAAATTAAACAGGCAAACTCAATAAATAGAATTATTAAAGATTTTTTGGATATAGCACATTTTACTGAATCGTAGGTGTAACTTCGTAGTCATAAACAAAACCTGGAGATGTGGATGAATGTTTTCATTATGATAAGTAGTGAAAAAATTACGTATATCGTTTTATATTGTGTAAAAACCTCCATATTTACCTAAGTACAGTCACGAACATAAATACAAACTTCCACTTAAGTCAAATTATAATCAAAATTTCTTGTAAATAACATCGCAATTTAAAGAAAATCCGTACTAGGCTCGTAACCGATTATAAATCATAGGTATTTAATATTTAAATACATACAAACATACTAACTAAGCATGAATATAAAAATAATAATTACACAGTATGTACAAGTATATATAAAGTAAAAAAAAGGGGAAGAGCTCACTGGGCATCAAAGAATTCGTCCGCATCGCTGTCAGTGGGAAAAGTGCCCAAAAGGCTGGCAGCGTTGCCACGTTGGATGGCAACGCTGATTCTTTGACCTAAGAATAGGCCAGCCCTTTGGTCACGTGAAGAGTCGACCAACCGCTTGGCGATGTCCCGAAATACTCGATGAGCGCTCGGACCCCACGGCCCTAGAGTTTCAACCCCAAACGGCTCAAATATTAGGTCTTTACCTATGAAATTGCCGTTCTGCAGTACTGGCCATTTCAAATCAAAATAATTTTTGTTTGGCTAAGAATTCTAATTTCAAATTAATTTTATTTTAAAAACATGGATTTTTTTTTCTAAAAGTAGTCATTTCTTTATTGATTAGTGTTACATTTTCATCGCATTTCAATCTTTTTCGTCATCATGGATACGTTAAAAATTCGAGTAATTATGGAATATGAGTACCGTCGTGGCAGCAACGCGGCACAAGCGGCACGCAACATCAACGACGTTTACGGAGCTAACACTACAAACCAACGCACCACCTGTTATTGGTTTGCTCGCTTCCGTTCTGGAAATTTCGACCTGAAAAATGAACCTCGCGGTTGTCCGAAGACTTTGGTCGACAATGACGAATTAAAGGCGATTGTGGATGCTGATGATACACAATCTACGGCTGAATTAGCAGCAGCTTTCGACGTTAGCGTCAAAACAATATTGGTCCATTTGCGTCAAATTGGCAAGGTAAAAAAGCTTGACAAATGGGTGCCCCACGAACTCAATGATCGCCAGCGCGAAGTACGCGTCGAGACGTGCCTTGCACTGCTCAACAGACACACAAATGAAGGAATTTTGAACCGCATTGTTACCTGCGATGAAAAATGGATTCTGTTTGATAACCGTAAGCGCTCAGCAAGTTGGTTGGATCCTGGTTCAGCACCTAAACAATGCCCTAAACGAAAACTTACCCCTAGAAAAGTGATGGTCACTGTTTGGTGGTCTAGCGCCGGTGTGATTCATCACAGCTTCTTACCAAACGGGGTGAGCATTACTGCAGATGTGTACTGTGAAGAACTGAACACAATGATGGAGAAGCTGGCGCATCTCCAACCAGCATTGGTCAATCGCTCGTCTCCGCTGCTCCTGCACGACAACGCGCGACCTCATAGTGCACAGCAGACGGTCTCCAAGTTGCAAGAACTGGGGTTGGAAGCTCTCCGTCATCCGCCCTACTCACCAGACCTTGCGCCTACAGACTACTACTTTTTCCAGAATTTGGATAACTTCTTGGCGGGAAAAAAATTTAATACCCGAGAGGCAGTACAAAATGCCTTTGAAGAATTTGTTGCCTCCCGTCCAGCTGATTTCTTTAAGAAGGGCATCAATAAACTGCCACTGCGATGGCAAAGATGCATTGATTGCATGGGTGATTACTTCGATTAATACAAATAAAAAATTCATGAAAAAAATTCGTTTAAATTTTTTCATACAAAACGGCAATTTCATAGGTAAAGACCTATTATATAACTCCCAATAAGGTTGTTGTATTTGCGCCGTTTGAGGTTTTCTGCACCTGCAGCAGCCGCACCAGCGCAGCCCGCCGTGCTCAGAAGATGGGATGGAACGTAACCTAGTATTTTAGAAACCGTACTCTTATAAAGTACAGATTTTCTTCACCGTATTTTTCAAAAATAATTTTGGTGAAATTACCAAGAAGTGAAACGTGACCATACTTTGTTATCGTTTAGTTTCTTTTCACTGACTCATGTTGGGCGCCAATAACTTATTCCATACGTATCTTGGCACGTATCAGTGAAAATAAGCAAGATCTCATGTGAGTCATGTTTATTACATTCAATTAAAATTTAACGCCCCTTAACCAAGAGTTCAATGTGTATTAAGACCTTGGGTATGGCTGTCTTATTGGACAACTATCATCAAAGAAATAAAGTATTCGAAGCCAGATTATTATGACCGTGGTTATGACTGCCACATTATTTTAATCTCGACATTTAATCTCATATTGAACTGTTGTGAAAAAAGGGACGTTACATAAAAGTTAATTATGATTTTTGTTAATTGCGTTAGAAATTAATTACATTCTATGGTACAATTTCGGCATAGTCCTGTGGTTATTTATCATTAATAAACTGTTTAATATGTGTGTTATTTATATGAACAATGTCAATAAAAAACACCCATTTATGAACCAATTAATTGCGCAAAACACCTATTGCTTGAATGTTTTATATTAGTTTTAAATTATAATTTATTTCAATGAGTTATTGATTAAATACTTAAAGATTAATAAAATTATTGAATGAATAATGTTATTACCTAATTTCAAATGCAATAATCGATTAGCATCTGGTATAATTTTAATAATAATTATAATTTCTGATGATGACTGTATGATTATAATGATCATCTTTAAATACCTACCTACTGTATCTAAAATATTCCTTAATAAATTGGATTTCAAATTCAAAATATTTTATTTCGCATAAACTCACATGGGCACTTATGAAACGTTGGAATAACTGGGTGTGCGGTTCCTATTGGTCGTTTCCTATGGATAAGAGACAGCCAAAAACTTCACGGTAAGTCTTTAAAAAAAACTGGCCTTGACAATGTAAAAAATAGGCATGAGAGGACAGTATTGGCTTGTCAACACTGATAAGCACTTGACTGCACACAGGTTGGGCTTGTGTGAAAGTCTTTTGAGTGTAACACCCTTTTTTTTGAGGACGGGAAATCATCAAATAACTTCTCCCGCCCTGGGCATCCTTAACTTATTTCTGGATTGATTAATTCCCCTGCGCTCGATCTTAAATATTGTTTCCCAGCCTATAAAAGTAAATCTGGGTAAACTACTAATCTGTGGTAGAATATCTAGCAACTGGTATGTGTGTGACCAAATGTATGAATGTTATCGAAGCAAAAGGAGTATGTAAGGATCGCTGCAGGTGGTGTACTGTAGGTTCCGCCTACTCCCTTGGCAAGGGATCGTGAGTTGTAAATCATCGTCATCATCATCATTACAGATGAAAGACGTCCACTGCTGGACAAAGGCCTCCCCCAAGCTCCGCCACTTCGACCGGTTCTGTGCTTCCCGCATCCAGTGAACTCCTGCGGCCCTCACAAGGTCATCGGTCCACCTTGTGGAAGAACTTTTCGGCCCCATCGGCCATCTGTCCTGCAAGCAATGTGCCCTGCCCACGGAAACTTAAGTTTGGCAATTCTTCGGGCTATGTCAATTACCAAGGTAATTGACATAGCCCGAATCAGAAATGAAGAGTTCTGAAAGCTGAAAGCTGAAAGTTATGAAAGCTCTTCACTTCTGATTCGATCACGCAGGGAAACTCCAAGCATAGCCGCCCTCTCCATTGCCCTTTGGGTGACTTTAAGCCTTCTTATGAGGCCCATTGAGAGCGACCACGAAGTTGGTTTGAAGTTTGAAGTTGTAAGTATGTATATGTTATGCCGAAGTGCTACTACTATTCTGCAGCATTTACATTTTGATAGTTGAAGCCCAAAGGTTCCACTTCTTCAACTTATTAGGCTTTCGTATTTTTAACTTCCTGTAACGATTGTTCATCATCATCATCATAATTTCAGCCGGAAGACGTCCAGTGCTGGATATAGGCCTCCCCTAATTTGGGGGGCTTGCCTTAATCGCCACGCTTGGAAGGTGGGTTGGCGATCGCAGTATGGTGATAAAATGCATAAGAACGCTGCTGCCCATTCTCTAGTAAGTCCCTAGTCGCCTCCTACGACACCCACGGGAAGAGATGAAATTGTGCTATTCTTTTCGTCCGGCACCACACGGAACGAACTGAATTAAAGATTTTTATTGGTATTTATTTGATTTAATGTATTCTGCCGAAGAAGCACCAAGGAATATCCGTCTGCAAAAACCTCCGAGACAAATTGTGTCCCCACATGCTAATAAGCTCTTTAATTTTACTGACATTATTATAATTATAGTCACTAACAAATTCGTTCAAGTTGTGACACCTATCTATGATGGATGAGCCTCCACACTAGGCAACGTTGATACATTCATATTCAAGATTTTATGATGATAAGCGCTGCGAGGAAGCGACTCTAATTAAACATAAAAACTATGTTAGATATTATTAATATAAAAAAGAACTCAATTATAACTGATCGATTAGATGGTTCATTTGTTTTCAGTGGAAGCAAAACATACCTATCTTATAGTTGACCATTTTTTGCTTTTGCAAGCGGTGTCGCCCGTATTAACCAATTTACACAAAACCTCAACAAATTATACACTTAAACCTTCCTCATGATTCACTCTGGCTATTGGTGAAAATCACATGGAAATTTCGAGGTAGGTATACCCTATCCAATAAAATAAGAATGATCAAAATCGGACTATTCTGTAAGCAGTTATGCGTGGGCTTACATTGCAATCAGTGAGTGAACAATCAATCATCCCTGTTTTCCTACCCTTAGGGTTAGATTTTTTTTTTAATTTGTATGGGACCAATTTCGGGATATACCCTTTCCAATAACAAAAGAATTTTCAAAATCGAACTACTCTGCACACATTAAAAAAAGAATACGCGTCGAATTGAGTAAACTCCTCCGTTTTTTCGTCGCTGAAAAAAGCTCTGACGCACTTTGTAGAGTACCCAATGCTCTTGCAATGAACAGGAAAATACAAAATTCAGTCAGTAACACAATAGTCTATGTAGGTGCGTAAAGAAAGTGAGTATGAAATACGTATTAATAAATCACTTGCTACCTACCTACGCTAACAAATAAGACGGTGTTTGCGCAATCAATGAGCACACACGAGGTCTAGAACAAGCTTGAAGAAATTCCATTCAATGGGTCCATTATACAATAACAAATAGCCTACTTCATGCTGTTTTAGACTAACATCAAATTATATTAATAACTCCGTGTGGTGCCAGACGTAAAAAGAATAGCACCACCCCATTTCTTCCCGTGGGTGTCGTAGAAGGCGACTAAGGGACTTACCAGAGAATAGGCAGCAGCGTTTTCTATGCATTTTACAACCATACTGCGATCACCAACCCGCCTGCAAAGCGTGGTGATTATGGCAAAACCCCCCAAAAATGACGAAGAGCCTGGGGGAGGCCTGTGTCCAGCAGTGGACGTCTTTCGGCTGAAATGATGAATTATGATGATATTTATAACTTATATAACTACCGCAATATATTGGACGTTTTTAAGGAAATTATTATGTAGCTTTTTTTATTATTTGAGCGGGATAATTGCGTATCATATTGTCATTAGGAATGATAGCTATCATTTCAACAAGTCAACAAAAGTCATTGTGTTATTAACATTGCTGAGCAGACGAATTTTTCGAACATACGAAGCGATGGATCAGCAATATCCCTTCAAAATTATTCTTCAATGAGATTGGTACTATCACGCAATAAGGGTACAGCTTAATGGAGTGCAGTGCTATTTGATCCCCTATTTCTTTGGTGAAGTTTTACACGTCCTTCGAGTGAGTGTTATAATAATCCTTGTTACTACTAATATATATATTATTTATATAATATTTAATATATGAAAGTTTGTATGTTTAAATAAATGTTTGGATGTTTGTTATTCATTATTAATAGCCGAACGTATTAGGATGAAGGCACACAGATGGTTTATAACCAGGACTAACTTATAGAATACTTTTCACCCCGGTACTACGTTCCCGTGCGATAATTTCCGACCCACACCCGGGCAAAGCCGCTGGCAAAAGCTAGTATTATATTATAACCCTGAAAATTCTGAAAATACTTTAAGAAGATGTTAAATAATGGTCATAGAATAATTAATGGTTTTATGCTAACTCCCACACTTCAGTATGAGTTTAGGTCAATAGCGCAACGCACTTGATACGAACTCACGACATCTAGCCCACTATTACGTTAGTGTCATCTAGTGCATAATCTTTATTA
Organism: Polymixis flavicincta; assembly: GCA_949987655.1. NCBI lineage: Eukaryota > Metazoa > Arthropoda > Insecta > Lepidoptera > Noctuidae > Polymixis > Polymixis flavicincta. The sequence continues at coordinate 13,969,647 of OX465175.1, read as the reverse complement.
ACTCAATTAAGGAACAACTTTGGGTCAATTTACGTTGCGACGGAAGAGAAGGGAAGCGAATTATTGTTTTTAAGTTTTGCATTTTGTTCTCTATCTCCATTTGTGATGTACAAATTACACATGAAAACAAAGACGAGTAGCGCGTCTTCCAAAGAATTTCAAGCGTTCATGAGACGTCTATTTAATTACTAAAATAGCAAAGTTCGTAGTTGACGTTTCCATTTTCTTATTTTTTGCCACAATGTAAATTGACTATTTTTATCCATATGATGGATTTTTGACTGATTTTCAAGTTCCCTTAACTTGAGATATTAAAATAAATCGCATTACACAATTATCACCTAAAACGTACATATTATAAAACTACAAATATCTTCCGGATATAAATATTTTGCCGAAACAAGATAATTATATTGTTATTTTGATCAAATTACAATCGATGAATCCGTTCCTAAACCATAGTTCAATGCAATTATCTAACAAAAGGTTAATACGAATATAGTTCATAAAAAACTTATTATGTTTTGGTACACATATAACCTTGTACCATCAATCTATAAATGTGTTGAACTTCTTTAAGTGGAAGGCCTAGACTAGCCTTATTTTATTAATCAGATAATAAAATGAAAAGACCGGTATGTTAAAATCTAAGACATACTTTCGTCACCACTATCTTCTAAGATTTGCATTCAATTTATTCTTATTATTCAAAGTGATGTTCTAGATCAGAGCAAAGGCCCCGTAGAGAGAAATGGAAAGAAAGTAGAAGGGCCTTTGCCCGGCATTCTATGAAGACATATTAAAAACTCTCATTAACCGCTTACAAAGAAAGAAACAAACTTTCAAACAAATAAAAAAAAAAAAAACAAAATCGGTTCATCCGTTCGGGAGCTACGACACACACACCCAGACACGTCAAACTTATAACACCCCGTCGTTTTTGCGTCGGGGGTTTTAAAAGTGTTTTTGTTTAATGACGTTTCCAGTTTCCTATCCTTAGGAAGAAGAAGTGTTTTTTGACAGACTGTAACTGTCCTAAATCACTTCTTCGTTTTCATCTTCACTGTCCTATCTACGAAAACATTTCCAGATTATTTATTGATCTTTGCAATCGTGGCTAGAATAATTATTAGGCACCAACGAATGGAATGGCTTTCCTTTAGACAGTTAAACAACATTCATTGCGTTTTTTACGTTCTTGAGTATATGTACAATTGTTTCGAAATTATTCAGCAATAGATAAGTAATATCCTTCCGAATGATTCAGATTCTGATAGTGTGTTACGAAACGGTGCGGAGGTGTAGTATAAGTTTGAATAAATGTAATCTAATAATCCCATCTTTTGCAGTTTAAAATGAACAATCCAAATTCACCTCCAATTTTTCCGGTATTTCCATAATAAATATTTTTTTGAAGTGAAACCTACTTTAGGCACGTTGGGCATTTTTTGAGAAGGGTAAAAACAATTTAACTCGCGACACTGTTACGGACACCACTGACAACACGAACGTACGAACGAACAACGTTGAACGTACGTTGAACGTTGTTTAATCTGACGATTCAAAAAATGTTTCCTGACGATTCAACAAATACACACATAATTGTTCAATTTTTCACTTCTGTCGGCACTCCCGGAGTGCCACTGTGTTTTTTATGACGTTTCAAAATGTCCAGGACGGTTGCGTTCTATCAAGAGAGAACAACATTAATGAACTGTTTGTCAGTGGTTTTCCTTAAGTGTCGTCTGTCTGTCTGGTTTGCGGTTTGAAGATCTATCGCAACATCTTTTGATAGGTTAGGCAAAAAATGCCTCTTGTTTCTTTTATCACATTTGTGTTAAGTGCCATACCTTGTTATAACTGAATATGTAATTGAGTAAGCTAAAAAATGTGGGTTACCTATAAACTACTATACTTTTCAACCTCATCGAGCAAGATGTTATACCTACCCGACCTATTTATATAGATTGAGTCTTTAATGATGGAAACTGAAACTTATTTAGAGTCAAAATATGAGAAGGCTACAAAATGATACATATTCAGGTAGGATAATATTCATTACAAAATAATGATTGATATCCAAATGTCAATGCTAAATCTAATCCCAATAAAACAAATGCATATTGAGTTAACTTCTTAAAATTTAATTAATACGTTGTTTTTAACAGAATCTTAGAAGATTACTTTAGTAGGATAATTAGAAATGATTAGCAAATTAACAGACCTTAACTTAGCTAAATTAGATTTTATCGATGTCGTAAAACTATGGTGAGAAGATATGCAGGTGTAGCAAGTGCATGACAAGGAAACACTGGTTGATATGAGCATGTAGTCAAATCCTTATTTGACTACATGCTCACTGCTGACTGCTGCTGCTGACTTGTAACTCCTTAGTTACATGGACGATATGTCAATGAAACAATAAGATATGTGTTGTAGAGGACGGAGTGTGTCAGGGCGGGCGGCTGCGCTCGCTTTGAAGTCTCCGCGCTAGCCCGCGCTGCGCCCGCGCTATCGTACTCCAATTTCACGAGGTGTGCTGACGCCGGTCCGTATAAAAGCCGCTGCGGTCGATCTCAATAATCATTCCCGCCTCACACATCCACCGCAGATCATCACCTGCACATCAACCCACATTTTATAAAAACACAAAAATGAGATCGGTAAGTGACCTAAGTGTGATATTGTGCTACGGTCATCGAATCAATTAATTCTTCGGAACAGTGACATATGAGTTAAAAAAAAACAATGTCCTAAAAAAATGGTGTTAATCATTGGTAAAATTTAAATAATTAAAAACCTTATTTCTTCTATCAGTGCACGGCTCAAAAACATAAAAATATTTAAATATACATAGATCTCTCTAATCTATTTGTCAACAATATGCCATTGTTTGATAGATTTGTTTCCACTGTGCGCAAGATTCTTAAATTTTCCTACAAAGTATCATTCCCGTAGCTTGTCGTTACTCAAACAATGCTCGGTGATATGATACACTCGTTTGTATGATAATTCCTGACATACATAAAGAATTTATCTTGATTCACATTTCCCACACATAATTGATGTTTGACGAATATGAGAATAGTTTTGTTTTCATACCAAAATAGAGTAGCTACAAAATTCATGCCGTAATTAGTTAGTTTTTGTCTTGTTTATTAGAAATAAAATTATGATAATGTTATATTAACGGTTGATGAAAATTCATAAATGCAACTGTTATATCTTCAGGAAGCAATTTAAGATTCTTGTTGGCATTCGCTTTTTTCGCGTTTTGATTCACTTGTTTCATTTTGCTGTAATTGAAGTAGGTAAAAAATAGGTCGTCAGTTTTTGTGAGCACGTTTTCCTATTTTCCATCGCAATGTAAGAATCTAAGATTTCGCCTAAAACCGAGTTAACTCTGATAAACTATTCCAAAACGGTCTTTTGCCAAATATTAAATTTACCGAAGTTAGTTATTCGATCTAATAGGAGACGAAACTACTTTGTGACTAAATGAGAAATCTATCGAATAAAGTTTATACCGTTTGTAACGCGCATCTATCACTTTTAATTTGTGATTAAGATTCGTCACAAGCTAACCATCAAGGCTAAAGAATCACTTTCGATGAAAATGTTCGGTTTCGTTACGAAACTCATCAAAAATAGTGTTTCATATATTCTGACATAAAAATGTAAATGACGTTTTCTGTTGTAACGAGCGATCTTTGAGATACATTTTGTAAGAGGTCACAGTCATATGAACTTTGTAAAACTGTTAGGAATTTAATTCCTCTAGATAATTTAAGCAGAACGAACTTATTTCGTTGCATTAAAATCCGTAACTATGCATGAGTTCAACCTATAGTTAAAGCTCATCATAGCCGTAACCCCGTGGCAAAATGTGCTAACCGACAGAGATATCATTGTTCTATTTTTCTCACAGTTCGTCGTTCTTTCCGTCCTCGTGGCTGCCGCGTGCGCCGCCCCCCAGTTCCCGGGTCAGTACCAACAGCAACAGCAGCAGCAGCAGTACCAAGGACAAGTCATTCCAATCCTCAAACAACAACAAGATATCAACGTTGATGGATCCTACCAATACAGGTAAATTGAACAAAATTTAAGAGCAGTGGTGGCGCATAGGTAACGGCCCATACGAGTTATACTCGAAGTAATAGGTCGTGAGTTCGAACCAAAGCTAGCGTTCTACTTTGTGCAAATCATTTTATCACCACTGATCTCAAAACGGTGAAGGAAAACATCGTGAGGAAACCGGTATCCTAGAACCAAAAATTCGAAAAAGACAGTGTGACAGAGTGACATGTACCAACCCAAACTGGACCATCGTGCTAGATTGAAGCCCACTCCCTGTCGACCTGCTTTCCAGCAGTGGGAACATTGCAGGCTGATTATAATTATGGATGAGCAAAATTTTATTTACAAGGTACAAATTGTGAACGACGTATATCTGTTATGTGCCATTCTTCATGCAGTCAAACTTCATTGTTGTGAAATTAAATGATCTCCCATGAAACAATAAAAATATATCTTTACTGAATCTGCCATCAAGATTTATGGCGGCTATAAAGTTAGTCATGACCTATCTATCATAATAAATATGTCAGCTTTGACCTTAAAAGTGCATGAGAGCTTTTTAAAGACGTTCTTTAAATGTGAATCAGCCAAATACAATACGCATATTATTGTTTTAAATGACACAATGAGCACGATTTGTAATAAAAATAAGCTCGATGTGCATCCAATTTCATTCATGAATTCGTGAAATATAGGTTAATATATCAATTAATATTTTAATTGATGAAATTCGAAAGGTTAATCATGACCATATCATTAATGTCGTCCATATATCGATGATTTAAAGTAGGTAATTTTGTAAAATTTACATACTGATGAGCCCTAAGATATGCATCCATATCAGTCAAAGGATTGTGAAATAGGATGATATCATGCACGGATTCCTTCACTGTCGAGTGTGTTAAATGCTTAATTTGTGGGAGGAATCTGTGCAAGCGTTCGCAGCCAAGCCCTGATTACGCAACAAATTGGCCCAGGTGTTATAGCAGTGTATGAATACGTTGATATTTTCTGATTCACCTGATGCATGCTCTTGCAAGACTTTATAAGTAACACAATATGCCAGGGCACCATCTATCAAATTTAATTTCATACTTATTGGGTTTTTTATGACGCAGAATATTTTTTGGTTTTCACACATTATAAAAGATCACATAATGTGACGTTGTTAAAAAATGCATGATTTGTCACATAGAAGTCAAATACAGAACTAAATTGAAAACTTTCAAATTACACAAAAATTAAATTCACAATCTTCTTTTTGCAAATGTCAGATTCAAGTCGATATGCAACAAAAACCAAAAAAATGAATGTTGTAACGAAAGTCACCATACGCGGTATGCAAACAAAAGATTCCCAAGAGCAATAGATTGACAATGCATCATGATTGCACGACCTGAAAACGGTTTGGCGAAACATATCATTAGATTTGATCTTTTCGAGCGTGTGGCAGCGCCTTGAGCACTGTCCGATTCTCATTTGCTATAACTTAAAGTGATTTATGAAATCCCGAAAGTTAACAGGAAAAACTATAAAATATCTGACGATTAAGATAGCATTTCATGGAAGTAATGTGGTCATCTCATTTAAACTTGCATCTATAATTTTATGTCTTCTAGTTGAAGTACTTGTTTTGCTGGATAAATACTTTGTAAACTATGCATTTAGTGATGATGTGTGGTGACACTACCGGGATTTACAGTTAACCTTTCCTAACACACATTTCTACTTTCTGCAACATGAACATTAAAGCTTAAATTACTACCTGTGTACTAAGTACCTTTTGCAGCAAATTGTTATGTCATGTACACTTGCCTACTTATTTTTGTAAAGTAATAAACAAAGACTATTATAATTTCGAATCTCAGCAGAATAATGCTCATTCACCTCGATCGTCGTTCGTCTTTCCTTAAACCTAATGACGTGCCATTCGATATTGTATTTTCATTTTTTTTTTATTTTTAGCTACGAGACCGGCAATGGCATCGCAGCCCAGGAGCAGGGATACCTGAAGAACGCTGGAGTCAAGGATGCCGAGGCCCAAGTTGCCCAGGGAAGCTTCACTTACACCTCACCTGAGGGCATCCCTATCTCACTCACCTACACTGCTGATGAGAACGGTAATTACTGTTGCTATTTACGAGACCCCTAATTCATTCTTCTTTGTTTAAAAAAAAAAAAACATGTATGACTTCTTTAGATATCTTATTTATGTCGCACAAGAATTCCGAAAGCTTAAATAATTATCAAAGAATGCATCTACGTTTACTAAGCCCAGAATCTCTTGCAATAAGAACTGCATAGGCAATGTAAAAAGCTTCGGTTGCAAAACATTTCAAATGTCATAAAGTACAACACTATCTCCATTTAAAGTATTAACTTTATTTAGAAATTTTAACCTAGTGTTGCGTCTTTCCTTTAAAAGGTGCTGTTTTATTGAGCCTTAGTAGGTAATCCGTAGGTGGTCCACACCCAACTGTAATTCAATATCCATTTGCGGTTACATAACTTTTTGCTATATCTATATTTCTTTGAGAACAATTTTGGCACACATGACGATAGCATCTTCAAATCATGAAATTACTAAAATACCCATTGACCGAAACTACAGGTTAAATGCCTTATTTCACTCTGTGTTCACAGCGGGAACATTTAATAGCCTGTTAAAGTAATCATGATGTAAATTGAGAAACGCACACGTTTTGAGAAGAATGTTACACCTGCAGTTGTAATTAACATCAGCTTATTTGATCATTCATTCAGATATGAATATTAAATTACAGGCTTATGAAGTCAGCAACTATTAGAATCTGTTACGGTAAAATACGTGTAACGCTAATTGCAGCATCCAAACAAGTGTTATGGGCAATTAAGTAAAAACAACTAAGCTACACGATATAGTAACCATTTAATTCAATATTTTGTTATTACTGACTAGACGAAACAATTCATACTTGCAGCATTCAAACGTGCTCCAAATGAATGAGTAAAGTGATCTTTGGCACATTCTTCTTTATTGTAACAACGATGTACTAATAAATAATTTTATTTGCTTACAGGATTCCAGCCCCAGGGTGCCCATCTTCCCACTCCTCCCCCAATCCCAGAGGCTATCCTCCGCGCTCTCCAGTACATCGAGTCCCAGCCGAAGCAGCCCCAACAAGCCCAGCCCAACTACCAACAACAGGGATTCCAACAAGGCTTCCGCGGTTAGGTGACCCAATGAACAACATGACGCTATCGAACGATACTCATGCACGACTGTACCTATCACCATTTAGTTAAGGTGTACACGTAGAATAAGTATCTATAACGATTGTTACTGTGATTTACTATAATTTTATAAGAAGATTTAAGAACGAAAAGTAAAAAACATTTTATAATTTGACTGTTTTATTTCGTATGAAACTAAAAATGAAGAAGAGAAAAAATATTGGATCCTTTTGTTTGAAATCATATTTAGAAAATCATTATGGTTGAAAGTTCCTACATGATAATTTTTATCCCATAAAGTGAAAATAGAAACATATTTCGATGTATTTTCATAATAAAATACCTATTACTTGATATGGTACTCGGTTAAAAAGATTTATAACCATAAATGAATGTGCATGATAGTTATTAAACCGATAAATAATATTTATAGCTGCAATATCTAAGTGACAAAAAGGAATATTTAATTAAATTACTGATTTGATACATTTGTATGCTTGCTACATGGGTCATTGGGTCGACCCACACACCTTCATGACGCAGCTTCTAAGTTGATGCACCCAATGCATGTCATTACTTTGCATCTTACTACATAATCAAAATGAGTATGGATTAGATAAATATAAAATCAAGAAAATTTATTTATTGTCATCTAAATAAGCTGACTCATTTATTTGATAGTATTCATTTTTAAAGGGCAATGGTTATCTCAATCACTTCAAAGTTTGGCCTACCAAACAAAACTACAACTATTAACGATTGGTCGTCAGTCAAACCATAGATTTACCTGTCAAGTTTTTGAAGTGAAAGTTCTTTAGGCGCGTTAAGCACTTTTTGTGTGAACAAATATCATGAAACTCGCGTCATCGTCACGAAACGCTTTCCATGAGCTATATGTAAACTGTGTATATATGGTGAACGAGCACACGGATGAGTCGCGCGTTGATGTCTTTTGGAAAAGTCCCTTTCTTTTATTAGGAAATTCTAATTCTTTTACATGGCTGAAGTCGATCGCTCGTTTATCGAAAGACCCAATGTGAAATCCCGTATTGACTATTTAAAAAATACACACGTAATTGTTCAAGTTTTCACTTCTGTCGTCATTCCCGGAGTATTTTTCAGGTTTAAGAAAAGGTACCTATATAGTAATGAAAATTTATCAGAAAAGTAAATAAACTACACGAACCAGTAAGAAAAAAAAAAGATCAAAAAAGTTGTGACAGGTTGGTGGTATGGTTTGGGTTTGGGTGGGTCGTATTTTAAGATCTATGTTTGTCAACGTACATTATTCATGATTCAGAAACAAAACGCCACACTTGTCACGGAACTTAGGTAACTATAGCTGTAGACTCTGTTGCAGACGTCCATATAAGCTGGCAAGCTGCTATCTGAGCCCCATATGATTAATTGCAGCTGCATTCATGACATGACATATTATTTTGTGGATAGTTTAGCCTTTGCTGCAACCTAACTTCTAGTACTCACCATAACTTACGTAAGCATCTTATACACAATGTTGTTGTCAATTATCACCATAACAAATAAATCATACGGCAATATACACACAGTTGACCAATGAATTATTCGTGTTTATTTCATTATTTGACAGGCTTTAATGTACCTATTTATGGTGATGTAATATATGTTTAGTTTAAACTTTACATAAGAATTGACAAGTAAACCGGACCCTAGTAGTAGGCCAGAAAACAAGGCGATGGATGTCAATTCAGTGTGACAACATTCGTTTGGAAAGATTCTTGAACAGTGGGAGCAGTTGTGGCCCAGTGGCAGCAGCGCCGATTACGAGTTGTGTAGATTGTGTGAATTCAAACCCAGGTTAATTTTTGTACCTATTTAATTTTATCACCACTGCTCTCAAAATGGTGAAGGGAAACATCGTAAGGAAACAGGCATGTCTGAGAACCAAAAATTCGAAGCCTGTGACATCCCCCACTGGTCTCACTCTCCCTCTCACAGAGAGCAGTGCTATGACCCAACAGTGGGAACATTATGGGCAGATTATGCAGACTTCTTTATTTGAAATTCCAGTTTGTATAAATAAACAACGATACTTTTGACTTCAGTGGTTCATTATTTCACAACGTAAAATAATGGACTATTTAAGTCACAAGTATCGCATACTATTTTATAGCACGTGTCACCTAAACCCACGTAAGCCACTTAAGTCAAATTTTTCCATGTAAACATTTACCACTTTAGAAAAGCGTGATTTAAGTGCGCGTTTAGGTCACACAGTGCAATGAAGACATTCACATTTACCTAGTTATGACGAACAGGAAAAGCGAACCTTATCAAATCTATTTTCTATCCCGTCCTGGGTAAACCTCGCTCAGTATATCACTAGCCTACAAAAGAACAATGGCAGAAAAATAGTTGACAAAAATGTTAGCGTCTAGAAATGTCTTATATGCAAAAGGAGTTTAATTATTTTTCTATGATTTTTCAAACAAAAATGTATTTTAGTTAAAGCCGCAGAAAAAAGCATGCATTTTTGGGAATATCAAATGACTAAGTGAATAATATACACAATTTAAGAGTTGCCATTAGCTATATTCATACCATTCTTGTATAAACTTGTAAGTCCACATACAGGTTCAAAATATTCTTTTAAAAGCAGTTACTAATAACCATACTACAGTAATAATAAAAACAAGTGTTATGTTCGAAAATTAGTTCAAAATTACGAGTACTTCCTGCAATTAATTATTTGGTGCGTCAATCATAATACTGTGCAACAATTCTTAATGTTATGGCAACACTAAGGTTACGTTCCGAGATACGATAATATCGAATATCGATAATATAGCGTGAGCGCGTTAACGAAGTCCCGCGAATCGTCATAGATGCGCCATCTTGCGATAACGCCGACCATGAGTTAAACTAATATCACCGTGAGCGCTGTCAAAAATGACAGTTGTGCTGTTTTGTTTTGAGTCGTATCGTATCTTTAACTAACTTAGATTTATTTGAAGTAGTGCTTCTATCTACGAAGAAGAAATGTGTGGTGTATACAAGTTTAATATGGTGAATAAATGTTTTAACGTTGAATGAACACTTTTATCGTGATCACGAGCGTTCCGTATTGATGACAAAAAATGACGATTTTTTGCTGTCAGAATCGTGAAATCAAACTCGGAACGCAAAATATCGCCCTTATTAAAATGAACTGTCACTGTCAACTGTCAAGGAAAGCAGTCTGTCACTGATGCTCCTGCGCTTTTCGTGGCGGTTGTGTTCGTATTCTTTTTGCTATTTTATTAGTTCTATTTGACTTGGATTGCTTACGGACAGACATTCGCTTTGCTTTGTGTGACCTATGCGTGCCTAAAGGAATCTGCACCCTAATTGCGTAACTCACGATTCATCATAATCTGTATCGTTTTGAAACGGATTTTAAACCATTGCTTCATATGTTCGAAAAATGTGTCTGTTCGACAACATAAATAACGCAATGAATATTGTTTATCTGTGAAGACGAAACCAATTATGATCAATCGTGAGTTACGCAATTAGGGTGCTGATCTAGCTCTTCTACGTGACTATGTTTTGACATAAAACATAACCTAAAAAATTTCAAATTGAAATATCTTTTTTTGGAAGCCTTCTCAGGACAAAATTCTTTTATAAAGTTACTCAGAGACAGACGCTTAACATTTTAAGATATTTTTGACAAATAGACGCTACCATTTCTTCTCAACTAATTTTATGTATGAACGTCTGCCATTGTTCTGAACAATGGCAGAAAAATAGTTGACAAAAATGTTAGCGTCTAGAAATGTCTTATATGCAAAAGGAGTTTAATTATTTTTCTATGATTTTTCAAACAAAAATGTATTTTAGTTAAAGCCGCAGAAAAAAGCATGCATTTTTGGGAATATCAAATGACTAAGTGAATAATATACACAATTTAAGAGTTGCCATTAGCTATATTCATACCATTCTTGTATAAACTTGTAAGTCCACATACAGGTTCAAAATATTCTTTTAAAAGCAGTTACTAATAACCATACTACAGTAATAATAAAAACAAGTGTTATGTTCGAAAATTAGTTCAAAATTACGAGTACTTCCTGCAATTAATTATTTGGTGCGTCAATCATAATACTGTGCAACAATTCTTAATGTTATGGCAACACTAAGGTTACGTTCCGAGATACGATAATATCGAATATCGATAATATAGCGTGAGCGCGTTAACGAAGTCCCGCGAATCGTCATAGATGCGCCATCTTGCGATAACGCCGACCATGAGTTAAACTAATATCACCGTGAGCGCTGTCAAAAATGACAGTTGTGCTGTTTTGTTTTGAGTCGTATCGTATCTTTAACTAACTTAGATTTATTTGAAGTAGTGCTTCTATCTACGAAGAAGAAATGTGTGGTGTATACAAGTTTAATATGGTGAATAAATGTTTTAACGTTGAATGAACACTTTTATCGTGATCACGAGCGTTCCGTATTGATGACAAAAAATGACGATTTTTTGCTGTCAGAATCGTGAAATCAAACTCGGAACGCAAAATATCGCCCTTATTAAAATGAACTGTCACTGTCAACTGTCAAGGAAAGCAGTCTGTCACTGATGCTCCTGCGCTTTTCGTGGCGGTTGTGTTCGTATTCTTTTTGCTATTTTATTAGTTCTATTTGACTTGGATTGCTTACGGACAGACATTCGCTTTGCTTTGTGTGACCTATGCGTGCCTAAAGGAATCTGCACCCTAATTGCGTAACTCACGATTCATCATAATCTGTATCGTTTTGAAACGGATTTTAAACCATTGCTTCATATGTTCGAAAAATGTGTCTGTTCGACAACATAAATAACGCAATGAATATTGTTTATCTGTGAAGACGAAACCAATTATGATCAATCGTGAGTTACGCAATTAGGGTGCTGATCTAGCTCTTCTACGTGACTATGTTTTGACATAAAACATAACCTAAAAAATTTCAAATTGAAATATCTTTTTTTGGAAGCCTTCTCAGGACAAAATTCTTTTATAAAGTTACTCAGAGACAGACGCTTAACATTTTAAGATATTTTTGACAAATAGACGCTACCATTTCTTCTCAACTAATTTTATGTATGAACGTCTGCCATTGTTCTTTGAATCTTTAGCTTTTAGAAGATTGGACAATTCAAAGCGCAACAAAATGAGATTCAGATTACTTATGATCTAGACACGCGGTAGCGTGTCAAGCCAAGTTCAAGTTACAGAACTGGCGAGCAGCACCGTGTGTAATATTACAAGAACCATTTAGAGCCACTTTTGACCCCCCCATAACTCAAAAACTTTTTCACATAAAAAAACGTATCAAATTTGCTTCAAATATTGAAACTTGCAAGATACATATGTGCTCTAAATTTCATAGACACACATCTCAAGCGGTTACTTAGTTAAAGTCCAAAAATCTTCATTTTTAACCGACTTCAAAAAGAAGGAGGATTTTTTTTTTTAATGTATTTTCGGGCATAACTCCGTCGTTTATAGACGGATTTGCAAAATTCTTTTTTTGTTCGAAAGGGGTTTATTCCGAAATGGTCCCATATTAATTTCATATAGATCTGATGATGCGTTTCGGAGACAGACAACGGAACTCTTCAAAACTTTACAGCAAATCAACCGCGAATGCTGCTATCGCATAAATATGCATTGTTTTGACCCCAAAGATGATGAAATTTCGAATTGGTGTGGTAGGTAACTAAAAAGTGAAAAATAAAAACTTTTTTCAAAAAAAATAACAACCGACTTCCAAAAAACACTACAAAGTGCAAAATAACTTTAATTTCGGAAGGCGGTGACTTTGGAGGTGTAGGTATTTAAATTCTTTGTCACCGCCTTCCGAAATTAAAGTTATTTTGCACTTTGTAGTGTTTTTTGGAAGTCGGTTGTTATTTTTTTTGAAAAAAGTTTTTATTATCACACCTATACAAGATGTTGTTTTGCATCCTCGTCAAATTTCAGGCAGTTGTCATAAAAGACATAAATAATCAATTGAAAGTACAGTACCGGGCAATAACTAATAAGCGCTGCTTTTTTTTGTTGTTGAAATTTAACAGTATTTCAGAATTAAACCCTTAATTCAATACAAATAAAAGAGAATCGCCCGACTACGCACACAGCGACAATGCAGCTGTGTGCGTGAGTGTCGACGTCTTACCTACGAAACAAATTCAAGCGTGCGCGAACGAGCGGCGAGCAATGAATGACCTGAGCGACCGGTAGCAATAATTTTACCTAATTTTATTTCGAAAATCACCTACATTATTGTCATAAATTTAGTTTGATAATTACCTGTTTTTAAGCATCATTAGAATACGGAAATCTTACTAATGACAGTAATACTAGTGCGCCAAAGAAAAGTTCACTGACCTGGTATCAGATGATTAATAAAATGTTCGTTTTGCTCTAATGCTATCGTTCAGCCTAAACTTTTCGTAGTGATTTTGTTTTTATTGGTGGATTAAATTGGTTGATTTGAAATTTTCCTTACTACTTAACGGACTTAGGACCGGTAATAATACCTACCTACCTTAGTTGATGTACCGATCTACTAAGTTTAAAAATGTTTTTTAGGTTTGATGGAAATGGAAAGATTTGCTAGTTAAGTGTAAGTAGGTGGTGATACTTTCGACTCCTAGGTATTATTGGCGTAGTTAAAAATTTAAAATCAACTTATTTACACTAATAAAATTGATTAAGCTAACAACGTATTTACAAAATGTACAAATAAATAAATTACCTACATAAGTTACCCGGAGGAGTTATTCAAAGTTGCCACCATCACACTCTTGGCACAATCGAGCACGACGTAGCTGGTTTTCCTTTAGTTTACGTAACACTAACACATTCGTTTTAAAGTGTCGAAAGCACTAATGATCCTTGCACGTACACTGTGGTGTGGTGCACTCCAAAGCGTCGACCAGCATCCCGCATGCTTGCCCGTGGTTCTCGCTGGAAGTATTCCAGGATGTCTTCCTGCAAGGCGACAGGCAGGCCTACCTACGCTGCTGCGAGCTTGAGCATGCCGGGGAACGTCAAACTGCCGATGATCCCGCAGTCTCTGCGTAGCAGCCAGCATGACGCTCTGTGATAGGGGTTCCCGATCGGGAAACATTTCCGTGAACATCCGGATGGCTCCACGTAGGCTGTCTCCACTGATGGCATACAGGCGGACCATCTCCACCAACTCGACATTAGTGTAATTGTCCGTCATCTTGCACTTTGTATCGAATGACGTCTCAACAATTTACCGAGAACTGAGAAGCGCGCACGCACATTTCGGCGACATCAAACACACTGTTCGTTCGAGGGCGGGCGGGGGGCCGCGCACGCGGCGCCCGAACGAACGATCGCGCATGCGTTGTGAATGGATGTAATGTATTGTTTGCGTTTGTGTGTGCGTTTGCGCGGTTAGGCTAGTAACAGACGGGCCGCGTTTAAATACGGCTGGTTCACACACGGATTTTAGTAAACAGGAAAAAATATTTTAAAAAATACCTACCCATTTTATTGTTGATTTGGGTCGAGAATCATTAGCATAATAACGTCCTTGAATTTGACTAGGATGCAAATCAACATCTTGTATATCAAAACTCTAACTCAGTTCCAGATGACCTAGAAAGTTCAAATTTGGCATTCAGATAGGTGAATACAAAGGAATAAATCAGAAACTGGTAATTTTTTATCATTTTATTTTAATTTTTACATAATTGATTCTATTAGGTAAACTTTAATACTTAGTGCCTGTAAAAACCATTTGGTATTGGTATAAATTTTGTTATAAATAAGTACCTACTAATTATATAAGAACAAAAAGTAATGATATCCCATCAAAAAAAAAAAAGTTTAAATGAGAGGCAAGTTCAATATTATGATATATACCTTGGTTATTGACTTCAGCGACATGGCAATGGTGCCAAATTCAATGGTCAGTCCTGATTTATTTAAATATTAATTCTTCTTATAACTTAGGATAACATATTAGAGCCTAAGGTCTGACTTGGCTCGTTTTCATATACGAATTATATTATAGCCTTCACAAGTTCTAAACCTGTTACTTGTCGGTTCTTATTTTATTATTCCGAAAATTTGGCTTGCTGGTAGAAACTAACCATCGAACATAATAATTCGCATATGACTTATATGAAAACTAGCCAAATCAGACCTTAGGCTACAATATATTATCCTAAGTAAGTTAGAAGAAGAAATTATATTTTATGTAGCTATAAATAAATTTCAGGACTGACCATTGAACTTCGCACCCATTTAGATCTCACTTCTTTTGTCGCTGAAGTAAACAACCAAGGCATATATCATAATATTGAACTTGGCTTTCATTTCACATTTAGGTATATTTTTGATGGGATTGTAAGTACTCTTATTA
This sequence comes from Polymixis flavicincta, assembly GCA_949987655.1. Classification (NCBI taxonomy): domain Eukaryota; kingdom Metazoa; phylum Arthropoda; class Insecta; order Lepidoptera; family Noctuidae; genus Polymixis; species Polymixis flavicincta. Next base: position 13,953,948 of record OX465175.1, on the reverse strand, counting down.
TAAACAGCCACTATAAGAGACTCAAAGGTTACAAGATTAGTATCTCGTAAATAACGTAGTTTAAATAATCGTTGACCTTATTAAAATCAGAATTAGACAGCTTAACTTATTTCTGTCTATTAAAATCCCTAGTTATTTGCTTATTAATTTTATGGCAGTACTGAAATGTACACTAAGAGGTAATTTTACTAAGTGGTGGATAGATAAAACAGGGTTGCAACATAAGTTTGTGTTTAAAATACAATGTTTGATTGAATGTTTTAATACGATTCTACAGGAAATCAAGCTATTAGCAGGGCTTAATATTTAAAACACCTTTCCATATATAGTTATAAATTGAATATGAGATGAGACTACCACCTTATTAGTTGCCTATTACACACTCAATGCTAATATATACCTAATTAGACCTAGTCCAGTCCCTACCTACCCTTTCCTGTTTCTTACTGGGTCATAATGTTCTGGACTAAAGTTCAAACATTACTTCGATTCGTGGTGCCAATTTATATTGATTCCGACAAATGCAAAAGAAAATTGTTTGAAATCCAATTCCTATAAATCATTAAATATGGTTAAGTAAGTTATAAAAATGCACAACTAAACATTAAATAATACGAGGGCGGGTCAATAAGTCCGTGACTTTTTGAATTTCTGACCTTTTTACTGAAAAAGCAACACTACTCCTGTCAACAGGCATCTGTCAGTTGACTCCTATCAAAATTTGAACTTGCTGCGTCAGTTAGTTTGTGTTTTACAGCTATCTTTATCAGACTACCCAGTAATTTGAGGAAAAAATGGAAAAAAGTGAATTTCGTGTGCTTATTAAGCATTATTTTTTGCGAAAAAAAAAACCATTACCGAGACCAAGGCTAAGCTTGATAAATACTATGGGGACTCTGCACCATCGATTTCAATGGTAAAAAAGTGGTTTACTGAATTTCGTTGTGGCCGTACAAGCACTGAAGATGCCGAACGTCCTGGACGCCCAGTTGAGGTCTCTACACCCGAAACAATCGAAAAAATTCACGATATGGTATTGGCCGACCGAAGATTGAAAGTGCAAGAGATTGTGGAAGCCTTAGGGATCTCGCATGGCTCAGTGGTTTCAATTTTGAATGATCACTTGGGCATGAGAAAGCTTTCCGCAAGATGGGTGCCGCGTTTGCTCACAGTCGACCACAAACGCAATCGTGTAACAACTTCACAGGAAGGTTTGGCGTTGTTTAATCGCAATATGGAGGAGTTTTTGCGCCGTTTTGTAACCGTGGACGAAACATGGATCCATCACAACACACCAGAGACCAAACAACAGTCAAAACAGTGGGTTTCTAAGGGTGAATCGGCGCCAAAGAAGGCCAAGGTGTGTTTGTCAGCCAATAAAGTTATGGCGACTGTTTTTTGGGATGCACGTGGGATAATCCACATTGACTACCTTCAAAAGGGAAGAACAATCAATGGGGAATATTATGCCAACTTATTGGACCGCTTCAATGACGATTTGAAAAAAAACCGACCTCATTTGGCCAAGAAAAAAGTTCTTTTCCACCAAGACAATGCAAGGGTGCACACATGTGCAGTTGCCATGGCAAAAATCCATGAATTGGGCTATGAATTGCTCCCTCATCCGCCCTATTCTCCAGATTTGGCTCCGAGTGACTACTTCTTGTTCCCAAACCTGAAGAAATGGCTTGGTGGAAAAAGATTTGACTCCAATGATGAAGTCATCTCGCAAAGGCCTATTTTGAGGACCTCGACAAATCATATTTTTTGGAAGGGATAAAAAAATTGGAGAAGCGTTGGACAAAGTGTATAGAGCTCAAGGGAGACTACGTTGAGAAATAAAATGATTTATTTATCAAAAAATCTGTCTTTTATTCCAAAAGTCACGGACTTATTGACCCGCCCTCGTATCAATATGCAATATTGAACGACCCGCAAAATAACATTTATTTTATTTGTTACTCGGTATACAGAGCCATCTATGCCAACTCGCAAGCACTTGCTACATAGTGACGTTTCAAGATGCAGCCTCTAAAAATCAATGAATAAAGAGAATATATTATTATACTGTAGAGTGATCAATGCCAAAGCAATACATGAGTATACCGGTAGATGGTAGCAAAAAGTATTTAGTAAATCCACCTCACTGCTCATTGTTGTCTCTCCCACAAGCTTTGAAACTAATACTTTAACTAAAACAACAGTTTGAAGTTTCAGTTTTTACAATAGTTGAAAATGTTAAATACTGTGGTTGTAAACTACATCTCACACAAATAAAGAAGAGCAGAGGGCAAAATTTCTTGACTGTCAAGCTTTTTGAATTTGTGACCATTTTAGACAAGAGTGCGGTAAGACATCACAAAAGTCGCATAACCTTGTGATTCAATCACATGCATACGCATTCAGCATAAAATTTGTAACAATTGCAATAACATAATGACCTCAATATCAAGATAATAACCATAACGACATCTTACAGTCGGAATAACTAAGATTAGAAGATATGCAGACAGCATAATTAACATGTACAATAATTGATATAAACAGAGTCTTATGTGCTAAACCAGTGTGTAATCCAATCATAGGATGTATTCAACTTTGATCCGACGTCCCATCTGTCACCTTACATAACTATTGAAATCTTAGCTCGACAATACGAGGCACAGTTTCAAAATCATTATGTGACACATCCATCATAGTTGGACATTTTTTTTTTTTTGGAGTATGGGCAATCCTCAAATAACTTCTCCCGCTCTGGGTGGAGCAGGAGGGCGTGTCAGACTTTTACTGACTAAAACCCACCCATGTTCCCTCAGTTGCCTGTGTGCCAGTGGTGACGGTCTCTCTTTCAAACAACCCGCACCCCTGGCAGGCATCGGCCCTTGCGGACCTCACCAGTTGTTGCTGACATCTCTGATGGCGCGCGTAGAACACAACGCGCCGTCCCGCCTACCACTTTTCGGCCGCAGGGGATAGGGAGAGCGGCAACGCTATACCGACACTCCTCTTCCCCTGCGGCCCCACCGCGTCCGCCATCAAACGGTGGCGACCCCGTCCAGGCCACGGAAGGGAAGAGCGCTGCTCAAAAGCACCGGCACTCCTCCTCTACCGCAGCCCGTAACCCTCAGCCGCGATGCCTCCCATTCGACAACGCGGCCCACCTCAGTTGCGGTGCACCTCACCGCAACCTAGTTTTTGGCCGCTATGTCATCGGGTTGAAGGCAAAAGCCCTGACGAGCGGCCCCGCCTTTGGGTTCCTCTTCGCTTCACCGTGGCTGGGAGACCACGGCTACTCAGCCCCCCCGCAACGACAATGCGGGAACCCACTCGGGGGGAATTGTTGGACATCACGCTAAACAATGATACCTGATCTTAACTAGGTTTGTTATGTATTTAATCATGACCCAGATTAGATACACTCAGACGTACGGATCCAGAAAAAATAATAATCGGCACACTATAATTTTTAAGAACAGAAAAAAAAATAACATATTTTCTGTTGTATCATTCTGAAGAGTGGAACCTGCCAGGGGTGCAGGTTGCTCAAAAGAGATATCGTGGCCCCTGGCACACAGGCAACAGACGGAACACGGGTGGGTTTTAGTAAGTAAAACTCTGACACGCCCTCAGGGTGCAAGGTCAAGATTATAATATAACACTTTCCAACCAAGCTCTCTAAATTTTTACTGAGTGGCTAAATACATATGATTATGGTCTGGCGTTTTCAAGACGAAAGACCACACCCTTTCTGTTGACTGATTCTGGCCATAAGTTCTCAATTTTTTGTGTTTTTGGGTTTTGGCAGTAGATATCCGAATCGATGGTTTTTGCCTGGCGGTAAACGCTCATAATAAACGATGCCCTTCCAATCCCACCATACACACAGCATCACCTTATTGCGAGTTAATTCGGGTTTTGCTATAGTTTATGGAGCTTGACTGCCCTTTGACCATGATTTTTTTCGCACGTTCAGTGCTCTCGTTTGGTACCCAAATATGGAGATTTTTGTGTTACCAGACTTTTTCAAATGGGTCACAACTACATTGCGGTCAACCTCTAACTCTTCAGCTATTTCGTAACTACTAATATGCCGGTCATGTACCACGTTTTCAAAAATGGTATCGTCTTTATCGACCAAAACGAGCATCTTCTTTGACATCAAAATTCCCGGAAACGCTTGAAATAACAATGACACTGCGGTAAGTCCATTTCTCCATTTTTTGTAATAAAACATCAAAATTTATCGAATTTCTTCGAATACGAAATCATTTTTTCCTTTTAATTTCTTAAATGTCATGTATTCAATTGTCTCAGATAAAAAAAGTACAGCCAAAGAGATTTAACTCCAACTTAATACCTATAAATTACAAAAAACTTTCCCGCGATCTATTATGTACAGACGCCAGCAGGTCAACCTACCCCAAACTGTCAAATTTTCCCAATTGAACATGAACCTTATGCTTACGGTATAAAGTTGAAAAACTATTAATTAAAATTGACAGATTGGAGTAGCTTGATTCTGTACAAGCTTAATAAGTAATTCTTTGAAAGTAAGCAGGGATGCTTATTTTCAAAGAATTACTTATTGAATTCATAGTGATGTGCTAAGTAGGTAGTCATTCAAGTTGTATTTAACTGTCACAGTCAAATGTGTATGATGAAAAACAATTCATAGAGTATAAACACTTCAAAAAAATTGCTATCGACAATTACTATTATATTCAGACAGGTATATATAATAAGTCAGACGTTATTAAAGATGTGGCATTTCTGGTTTAGGTGTGAGTACTCTCCCAAAAGATTGTTTAAATCGTCTTTATTGCTTTACCTTAAACTTATAATTATAGCTCACGACTAGCACTGCTGACCTTGCGCATGATTTCAAGCGAGTATCGTTCTCAGAGCATAGAAGATAAACAACGTTCAAAATGTTTCAAATAATCACCGCGTGCGCACTGGTCTCACTGGCTGCGGCTGCTGTCATTCCTGACGATGCCCAAGCTAAAATTGTTAGCTATAACAACGAAAATGACGGCTCTGGCAACTATAACTACAGGTAAGTTGAATATCAACAACAAAACTACTAGAAAATTTACGTTTTTAATGCTAAATAACACAAAGTTCACTTGATAAAAAAATAAAAAAAATACTTTCGGGCCTGAGTTAATTATTTAAAGCTAGTTCTACAAATTGTCCAAGAATTCAGGAAAAGTTTGCAATACAGGTACACAAGATACAAGAAAAAAATGCATAAGTTAACACAGTGTAACTTTACAGTGTATGCTTTTATAACTGGGTGTTTCATTGCAGCTTTGAGACGTCTAATGGCATAATACGTAAAGAAACCGGACGCTTGATTAACGCCGGGGCAGAAAACCAATATGTAGAAGTCCTCGGCTCGTTCTTCTACACAGACACTAATGGACAGCAAGTTGAAGTTAATTACCGTGCCGACGAAAACGGTTATCATATCCTGTCAAAACCGGTAAGTTTTCTCTAACTATCCTTTATTAATTACGTGACAATCTGTTTGTTTTCATGATGAAAGACCACACCCTTTGGGCACGCCACGATTGCGGCGGTAAGTCCCCTCTTTGAGGAGTGGTTTGAGAGGCGGCATGGCGTCCTCACCTTCCGCCTGACGCAGGTCCTCACCGGACACGGTTGTTTCGGGTGGTTCCTGTTTCGGATAGGGCGGGAGGAAACGCCCGGGTGTTTCCACTGCGAAGATCGCCCTGAAGACACGGTGGAGCACACGGTGGCGGTCTGCCCTGCTTGGGCGGAGCACCGCCGTGCCCTCGTGGAGGCGATCGGCGGCGGCGATCTCTCGCGTCCGGCCCTGGTCCAGGCCATGGTACGGAGCGAGAGGGCATGGGGAGCCGTCACCTCCTTCAGCGAAGCAGTGATGCTCGCGAAGAGGGAGGCGGCGCACGTGAGGGAGAGGCAGCATATGCGCCCTCGCGACCCCAGCCGCCGCAGGATACGGAGACGCCCTGGGCGTCGGGAATCCCAGGCCGATTTCCGGCCACCGTAGGCATGGGCTTGCGGACGGCGAGTAATGGGTAACTCGCTGTCCGGTAAGGACCAAGCCCAAGTCGACGGCGCGTTGTGTTCCACGCGCGCCTCAAAGAGATGTCAGCACAAAAAATGATGGGACCCGCAAGGGTCGATGCCTGCCAGGGGTGCGGGTTTGTTCGAAAGAGACACCACAGCCCCTGGCTTAAGGGCTACTGAAGGAACACGGGTGGGTTTTAGTCAGTAAAAGTCTGACACGCCCTCCTGCTCCACCCAGAGCGGGAGAAGTTATTTGATGATTTCCCACCCAAAAAAAAAAAAAAAAAAAAAGACCACACCCTTTCTATTGACTGCTCTTTGACCATAATCTATTCCACAAGTTCGTTTCTTTTGAGCACGCAAATATCTAGCTTTTTCGTGTAGCCAGAGTTTTTCAAATGGATCTAAACTATTTTGCGGTCAACCCCTAAATCTTCAGCTCTGTCGTAACTACTAATATCGTTGATCTTGCTCCACTTTAAGAAAAAAGTCACCCACTTCATCCGTAACAGGGTGACCAGTATATCGATTCTATAAAAATCTCACCGTGAAAACTTATGTGAAGTGGTTAATAGTGGTTAATAGTGTCAGTCCACAGCATCAGTTGGATTGAGGCTCACTTCCACCTCACTTCACCTTAGATTTCACGGTGAGATAGTTGCAGAATAGCAATGCAGAACGAGTTGCATCGTTGATATAAAATTTCCGGAAACGCTTGAACCAACTTGTTGCTACTCTTACTGATGCTGCATTAAGTTCATAAACGTCACATATTGAATTCGCGGCTGGTGTCGCATTTTTCCTTTTTTGTAATAAAACTTCAATGTGTAAATCTTCTCATTTTCCCGGACAGAAAAACAATCAATCCAATCATCCTTTATTAATTACTTGACTATTACATTACTAATGGTTTGTCAGATAAACTTAAACGAAACCCAGCCATCACAAACTGAAGCAAATATTTATTATTATGTTGAAGAATACTTTATTTTCCTAGGAAAAGACATCTACGAGTATCATATTCATCATGAAAAGCTGTCATTTTCATCAGTATTCGGCATTAAAATGTCAAAAAACATTGCCGTGTAGATATCCATTTACCGCTTTTAATGAAACCAAGCCTTCCTCCTGGGCACGCGTTACCGTGGTCGACCTGGAAATCTCTGAATAGACTTCGAACCCAAGTCGGCCGGAGCAAAGACAATCTGCACAGATGGGGGTTCATGGATGGCTCAGATCTCAAGTGCGTGTGTGGCACCTCCCCACAGACAATGGTTCACCTTCCATCCTGCGCCGCATGCCCTGTTACTTGTGCATTTGACGATCTTATGACTGCGTCCGCGTAGCCGAGTTTTGGGCCAAAGATGTTTGATTTATTTATTTATTTTTTGCCATCGATACACTAAGAAGAAGAATGAAACCAAAGCGTTTACCAACGCCAGAGATATTATGTTTAATTCTGTTTTTTTTTTTTTTTTACCATGATGTAAATACCATGATGTTCTTCGAATAAAACCATCCGACATTCGAAAAAACAAGCCTTAAAGCTGGAGTATGAAAGAATGGGTTCTATGACAAGAGCTGAATGATTTTTAAACAATATTATTCGACCAAGTATTCGAGTATCAAGTACTTATTTGTAGAGCGAACTAATTAATAATTTAGAAGCTTAGTAAAGAAGTGTAACAGGTTTTTTTTAAATTAATATACGAGTACAAACGACTTCTTTAAATTAAAAACATGAAGCTAGAAGCCAGTCGTTTTCAGAGAAATTCTGGGCGTTCACTGTGTAAACATTACCGTCCCAGGGTGGTCGGCCTCCGGCGGGATATCATGGCGAAATGGAGAATACAATTGTCGTTACCCAGTGCTAGGCACACCACGATTGGGGCAGTAAGTCCCTTCTCTGTATATAATAACGTTCCCATGAGATAATTTCTGACATCGGCGGGCGAAGCCGCGGGAAAAAGCTAACAGTTATCCAAGCTTTGGGAATTTACCCGGATAAATACCCGGTATTTACCCGACGCCCATCGCTGCTAGCAACCCGGGTGCTTAGCACGGGTGCAATGGCGACATATCAAAACATCGACATTTCTGTGCCATCTCAGGTAAATATTGTCTAATGTTATATTAATATTATTTTTGCTAAGTTATTATTAGTATTATTCATTACAGGGTGACCGCAATATAACGTATTTTTTCTAGGAGGTGATAGATAGTGTGACCATTTGCAATAACAAAAAGATTTTTTTCGAATTCTACGATTTTCCCCCACTAGCTCCTTATTTGTTGCAAATAGGTCAAACTATCACAGTCATCTTGGAAGGAATACGTTAAATTACATGTCACTCTACCCTTAAAGTGTAATGTCAAAAAAAAAAAAAAATGACCTGGTGCTAGCTGACTCCAAGATGGCGTCGATTAGGTCACGTCCCCTTAGATCCCTTGGGTTAAAACCCCGATTTCTCGCTATTTTACTATGAAACTCATATGAAACTGTAACTTTTTCGGAATTAGTACATCATTTTTTATTCAGTGTATGACCTATGTGAAATTGAGTTTACAATAAAATGAGTAGGTTTCAAGTTAAAAACGAGTGCTGTTATTTGTCTCCCACTTTATCATTCAAGGCCCCAGAAATAAAAGCAAAATACATATTTTAATAATAAACCATTTAATAGTAATCACTATTACACTACAATAACGATTACATAATAAACATATTACCACCAGGCAGCCAAAACATATAAAAAAGGACGTTAATCTTATCTTATCTTCACGCGACACAAGTGGCCACTTATAACTGTTACGTAACTCGACACTCATTCATTTTTTTTTAGCAGTCGTAAACATGTCGCAGTTTGACAAATGTTTATGTACTTAATCAGTTCAAGACTGTTGCTAACTATAAATAAATACTTGCAAGTGTTCACAATGAAAGGAGTTCGTAAATTAATCCATAAAAAAAGTCTATTGTTTACAAAAACTTAAGAACACGTGACGCTGTATGCGTCACGTGTTCGGGTTTTTTCTTATGAATTGCTTAATCGATTGCAAATGTGAAAACTATTCCAGAAACTACATTAAATTACCTCCTATTTAAGTGTTATATCAAAGTTTTAATTATTTTTAATAATTATGTATTTTTTTCGAGAATCGGGCGATGACGTAATTCGGCCCTTAGCAACAGGTCGGACTGTTGCATAGCAACGGAGGAATGACATGTTAAAATTGCAATTTTGACTACTTTATCTGAATTTTCATACACAACATCGTATATTTATGGATAGTTTATGAAATTTTCTTACCATTTTAGCAGTATTTTAGCCATTTCATACAAAATACGCACACGAAAAGTCAGCGCAAATATTTTATGATTTTATATGGCGGCCATTTTTTCACCTCGTGGAATTTTTTCCGTAAAATATATGCGTAAATATATTATACTGCTTTTAACTAATACGTAAATAGAAAGTTGATTAACTTTACATACGTATTCATGCTTGAAATATGCACTTTCACTTCAAAAACACTCAGCACAATCGATAAAACGAGTAGCACGGATCCGCGCCATAGCACTGTCAAAGTACTATGTTCTGCGATGAATACCGCGAAAATTTGCACTATGAAGTTGGCATCAATCCAAGAAACATATCTAGCCTTGTCTATCCTGATCATTTTTATACAAGAACGAAAGAGATAGGTTGCTTAGTTTCATAGAGAAACGTAAAAAACCGCTCCCACCGGCTCCCACAGATTACGTGCCGTGCCACGGCACATAGCAATCAACTGCGATTTTTTATCCGCCGTGGACCGGCAAATGCCATTTCGCCGGGTAAATACACCTTAATATTCCGGAAATAAAATCTGAATGATGGTAATCCACACCAAAACCCAATGCGTCGTTTACGACATTTCAGTGGTTACATAGTCATCTCAAAAAAGACTGTTTTATACTATGTATTGAAGACTAATTGCAGGTTTTAGTAAATTCTTTCAAATAGAAATTGCAGGTTTTATTAATTTCTTGAAATAAAATAATCATAAGGTAATTTTAATAACAAACAAAAATACGTGTTGCTGGACTTGACCATTTAGGATTATACCAAAATCGATGAAGAGTGTGTTAAGCTGATTCTCGCCAACGCAACAGTGATAGATGTGGGTATAGCACTCTAAACTCGCGCCGTGACGGGTGACGCATGACAGTAAACCCTAGGTCTTGGGTGCGGAACTAGTGCTAGTTTCTCTACGATATTAAAAAAAACCGCCAAAGCAGGTAAAAATTTTACTATTTGCCTAATTTAATGTGATTTTACCACAAAATATAGATAATATTTATTATAATGTTTTTGCACATGATTTCATGACGCGGACGGCTACGTGAATAAAATGTAATAAATAAGTAATAAAAATAAACGTATGCACCCACTTTACGTTTATTTTTCAACAGGGAGTGATGTCAGCAGACATACTACCCCCGTCTGTGGTGGCAACGCTGTTAGGAAAGTAAGAAGAATGTAAGTTCGCTACCAACGCAAGAAAAAACGATTGGCCTTTATTTGCCATCATTATTATCATAATAAAACCTAAGTATCTTAAAATGTCGCATTATATTATTTCGATATTGCTATCTTTAAGCATATACAAATATTAACCATATTTTTATCGAATGGTGAATTTAAATAAAAATCTAGCCAACCAATGAGAAGACTGCACTTTAGTATAGGTACCTACATGAAGATACGATGAACTGAAAGGTATTCAAAAATAAAAAAGGTATCTGCAAGCTCTCTCAACTCGTTGTTAAAGAAACAATCTTAATACTATTGGGTCAACCAGCATGTCGAAATAGACCCCGGGCCTCAAGTCTGCTATTAAAATAGTGTTGGAATGGTCTATCATTATAATATATAATGGTCTACAATTGTTGATTTTGAAAAGTTTGGTAATCTACTAATATAATGGCGTCATTATGACTTTCCAATGGTCAGCCACTGACACTGCATTGAAAGAAATGGCATATAATGGTAATCTCGTACATAATGACAAATGAATTACTTACTTATAATCTGGTACAATTTTGACAGTTCCTAAATAATATGTTAAAAATAATATTTAAAAATATAAATAAGTAAGTGAAATCTGGCATAAATAAATGTTCAAATGTAGTAGTATTTTTTCGAAAATCATTTCTACTAACGGGTTTTAAAATAATGGCAATACGACAATGCCATTTTAACACAATTCTATTACAAGACCGTTGACCGACCAATGATCGACCATTATGAATTTAGAAGATTACGAACTTTCAGCAAAATGACAATGGGATCGTGTTGGAATGACGAATTTATTAAAATAGTAGACTTGGGCCCCTGTTCGATAAATAAGATTTTCTCTCCATCGCGTTAAAGTTTATCGTAATTGAGTCTCTACACTCACTTTGTGATGAAACTAAGCAACGATCCAATATTTACCATAGGCACCTTGCAGCTCTCAAACAACAACTAAGTAGGTACCTAACTGTGTTTGATGGAATGAGTGCGAAACCATAGAATATGAGCGAAATAACCAGTTTCATGCGTCCTACTTGATGTCATAAAGGTCCTCGCACAAAATGTTTCGCACAATTTGGCTGAAATTTTGAAACAGTTATAGCCATACAATGTGACATACTGATTTAAAATCTATGGGGGCACTAAAATTTGAATTCATTTTGACCTCGCCATGAGCTTTAACGACCTGTAAAACCATGAAAATGATTTTTCTTTGTCTCTTTCTATTATACACAATGTAATAAAAAGTCGCAGAGCTAACTCTTTTTCGTTACTTGTACCTGTTATACCTGTTTAAACTCTTTGTTTCAGATTCAGTCGTTAGACTCATTACTGCAGAATATTCCTATCGGGGCTGCACTCGGATCTCTTGGCCCCAATGTGGTGGCTACATTATTAGGGAAATAAGAAGATTTTTTCTAAAAGTTAATAACTGTAAATGAAACGGCATTCTTTAAAATAATTACAATTATGTTTTATTTATTCTGTTAGTGATAACTGCGAATACTACAAAAAAAAAAAAACATTTAACAACAAAATGTACCTACCTTATCGTCCTTTAAAAGTTATTTCATTAATTGTTAATTATATTACATTACAAGGACGATTTCTGTTGCTTATAATAATAATATATAACGACATAATATTTAACAATACACCAAGTTAAAAATAAAACAACGTCATTAATAGGTTTTGCAGTTATATATGTGGGTATAATTTATGATTTAATTGTGATAAGTTTGCTAAACACCTTATCTTTTCTCTGCAAAATAATATTCAGGCAAATAAATTAATTGAAAAAGAAATGAATTTGTTATTATTTTCCAAGAATTTAGGTTGGTACCCATGATATACCCTTTTGTGTCCTGCCCTTGAGACAGTCCAAGGTTGAAAAATAACTTTTCCTTGATTTTATCTGATAAGTCTGAGAATCTGGACTACTTCTTCTTAGCGTGTCTTTGGCAATCTAATTGGACTTGGCCCAGAATTTGGTCAAGTGTTTGGCACCATCACTAGCATCAATTTTTCTCTATAATGTGCAGACAACAGGGCCCGCAGGACATGAGGAAACGATATTAAGTGTCCCATTTTTATGGAACAGCACCGCATTTGCACTCAAAAGCGGAGTCGTCTATGAATCTCTATCGGAACGGGTTTTCCTAACTTCGGCCAAACTGGGACCTGAGTTATTTAAAGACCAGTTCCAGGTTAGCCAAGGCGACTCGTGTTCCTCAGGTTCATTTCCTTCAGCAAGCATTTTTTTGCCACAGTTTCAGTATTTCTTTTGATCGTACACCTGCGAGTGGGACACACTTTAAAAAGCTGTTTTAGTATAACAGCCTTTGTGTCACAAGGATGTTGTCGTGCAAAGGATGTCATGTGTTGGAGATCATGTTGGTTTTTTCGCCGGAACTTGCCACCACTATGCAAACTTGTTGTGGCGCTATGTTTGCTAGTGGATACAGCTTTTGTACCTCTGTCGTTTCATTTAAATCTTTTTCCACCACACAAGGCGGAACCACTGCACACGGGGCACGAGAATTCACCCACTGAAAAAGGTAACGGAGCCCACAGGGCCGCATTACGTCAGGCAAAGCACCCCACTTGGATGAGACAAGTCGCTGAATAAGACTGTTGCGAGTGTGCACCTTCTGCTTGATGATCTTGTAGTTTTTTTAATGTTAAAGACTTGTCCAGAGTAACACCAAGATAATTAAGAGAGTTACTGTGCTACATTGACACCCGACCCCAAACGATGTTAAGTTAACCCCGCTTTTCTATTGCAGAGGTAAAATATTATCATCATCATTATATCCAGCCAATATACATATAATATTCCCACTGCTAGGACACAGGCCTCCTCTCCTGGGAGAGGGAATGGGCTTGTATTCCACCACTCGGGCACAGTGCGGGTTGGTGGACGTCAAATGTCTTCAAATTTTTGGTTCTAAGACGATGACACGATGTTTTCCTTTACCATTTTGAGAGCAGTGGTGATAAAATAATTTACACAAAGTAAAGCATCTGTCAACTTTCGAACGTACGACCTACAACCCGTAAGTCGTGCTATTCGCCACTGGGTCACCACTGCAGCCAGATGAAATATGCAAGACTGGAATTTTCTCAGATTGGGTTTGAGTGAGTTAGCGAGGTTATGATGAGGTTAAGTCATCAAGAGCGTCAAATGGACAAACAAATGGACTTTGACCTCCACAAAGGTGAAGGCTTTGGAGGTGAAGGCAAGGTCGTCTGCATAGAGGAAACTGGACTTGTTTGGGCTAGATGGCTGGTCAATCGTACTCATATTGGAATCTAGACTAAAAGGAGTGCCATTGTATGGTTTAATAATTTAGTAGCAGTAGAAGGATTTTTGAAAGAACTCGTCCTGGCCTACCTATTTATCAAAATCGTACCTTTTTATCACAAAGCAACGTTGCTGTGCTTCGGTTTAAAGAGCACTGCATGCCCGACTTACCTACAAGCTAAAAAGTCTCGCACTTAGACTTTATCTCTGGCATGACAACGCACTAACGATGCCCCTGGTATCAGTTGTCCACACTAGCAACTACTTAGCATTGGGAGGGCCAACGGCTTTCCACCAATTTTTTTTAAAATAAATTTATTTCTTTGCCATTTATTTAATTGTGTTTTTCTTTTTCAGCAGCCAATAATGGTCGGATACAGCCTTCCCATAAGTGTGACAGCAACTTTATTAGGAAAGTAAGAAGAATGCGGTTTGCCTATGAATTAATAAAAAAATTGACTTATTTGACATGAAACGTACAATAAAACATAATTACCGTGCCGCGTTTGTTATTTTCAAATTCCTTGTAGAATCTATAAAGTTACGTGTGAGCTCAGGGTCGTTAAGCAAATTAAATTCCAACTTAAATTGACTGTGGATTCTGTAAGAAATTGATAATGTTGATTGCCGTTCAGATCAGGGCCGCAAGTTGAATACTTCCTTTGAGCGCAGACATCCGACATTTAAGGACTTTTTATTGAAGATCACGTCTCAACGGCTTGTCTTATGTATTTGAAAAAATTGTATGTGAAACTAGACAATTTTTTTCGCCATTTGCTATGTGAATATTTTAAATAGTATTTTTAGGACATTGTGTAATTAATTGATAAAGTAATGTCTATCGCGGACATAAAAACGATAATCACGCAAAAACTATCGGGTGTATTTCCATGAAACTTTCACCATATAAAAGACAATTTAATCACCCAAAATTTAGTATACGGATTCTCTTTGAATTGTGTTTGATAAATCAACATGGGTTGTTTTTCGAAAAACTTGATGCGCGTTGAGACGGGCGAGCGACGGGCGCCAGTGCATCGCTGTAGGTAGCTGTCATCTATCGTCGTCTTAACCCTAGATAGATAACCATAAAACACTGCACACTAAAGATAACCATACGTCGATTCGACGTATGTTTGAGTGGGCATAGTTTAGATTATGTATATATCTACTAGGTTCATGAATGTGGTAATATGTCGTAAAGTATGCTATTGTGTTGTGAGTAAATGAAAAATATTTGGATTTATTTATGATTTTATTAGAATAAAAAAACAAAAACAAAACACTGTACTTCTTACTCTGAAAAACTCAACATTTACGAATCTCTCTGTCAGTCTTATAATTTTCTATGTAAACTTTTTTAAATCAACTTATTGAAAACTCTATAATATGAAAAATCTAAAAAATAAAAATATTTTATTGATTTTGGCCTCAAAGGCACTTAGGACAGGCGCTGTACTTGTGCTCTCCACAAATGGAATTATTGCAGCTATCGCACACTGTTTTTGTCATCCTTCTAATTTGTGATGGACAAAAATCACAATATTTTAGTTTATCTGGCTCAGGTACACCTTTACGTCGTGTGGGAGGTTCGGCTTGTATTTTGGACAACATACCATCAATTATTTCTTTTTCTTTGGTCGGCAAAATAAGCATTTGCTGCCTTGTTTCCATCTATGGGGTCATCAAGCTTTTGCGGAGTTTTTTCATGAAATCTCTACGTTTCAGCGGTTTTTCTTTCTTGGACAGTAATTATAAATACCATATTCAACATCCCATAGAACATACTCATGGCCTATCTGTTAGTTTTCCAGCTGCACGACATTGACGGGCACATTTGGTCAATAGTGTCGACTCCACATTTTATTTCATTATAAAAATGAATCATATTTGTTTTGCCTGACTTAGGATGAACCGTGCCCTCTTTATCGCACGATGATAGAATAAATACCAATTTACTCGGCTTCAGTTTGTACGACACTAACGTCAAGGGCCAATCATAACAGAACATGGATGTTCAACAACCGAATGATTTCTGCATCGTCTGCACGAATTTGTGACGTCTTTGTTTTTTATTATCATAACCTATAACATATAAAATAAAGATATATACATTTATTCTCAAATAATTCACAAAAACACATTTGACTAAGAGTCGAAAAACGGACACTAAAGATAACCATACGTCACTTCGACGTACGGTAGGTAAATATTGACGAAAATAATGCACTTACCGGAGCCATACGGACGTCTCCTGCAAGCTCCGAGGGCCAACAGAGTTGGTAGGAACAGTCAATTTAGTAACGCGAAAAATAAACGAATCATAACGATTTTTCAAAATCGATTACGTCGATTCGACGTAGGTTATCTATCTAGGGTTAAAATAGTCAATCGTAAAATTCTTGTAGCGAATGAGAATACTGGAATTTTATTTAAAGCCAAAGATATTTTTTTTAATACCTTGACGTCTATTAGATGAATCTCATAAATTAATAATTGATACGCGGAATCATTAACTAGAACTTAATGACAGGATCATGAGTTCGTTGCATAGATTTACGAGAACAATTAAAAAAATATTACAGACATAACATCACAATATCATCAAGCTTGTATTCCCCAATCTCATTTTTCTCACTTATCCTGAAACTAAAAATGATAAAGAAAAATAATTTTGGATCATTTTGTTTGAAATCATATTTAGAAAACCATCTTAGTATAGAGGTTCTACACAATTATCAAAGTTTCCTCCCATAAAGTGACAATTAGAAAGACATACATAATTAGCCTATAATGTTCCTACTGCTGGGACACAGGCCTTCTCTCTGTAAGAGGGAGATAGAAAGACACTTTGAAGTATTTTCAATATACAATATTACGTGGTATGATAATTGTTGGAAATTATAACAAACATCGAAATTAATTCAAAGAGGGGTGCATAATAGTTCTTAAACCAATAAATAATATTTAAAGCTGCAATATCTAAGTGACTTAAAGGGATATCTAATTTAATTACCGTTTTGATACATGATTTTGTATGTTTGCTATAAGGGTCATTGGGTCGGCCCACACACCTCTCATGACGCCTAGCTTCTAAGTGGATGCACCCAATGCATTTAATTAAAACAATACACCAACAACACCTTTCCATACATCGTTGTAAACTGAATATGAGATGAGACTACCTCCTTGTTAATAGCCTTTTACACACTATGCTAATTTCTACCTAATTAGATCTAGTCTAATAACTACCTTTTCCAATTCCTTACCGGTTCTTAATGTTCTTAACTAAAGTTCAAACGTAATTTCGATTCGTGGTGCCCGTTTATAGAATTAAATTACGCTCATGCTTAAATTACATTATTTTGAAAACTACGCCTAAAATAAGGTCAAATAAGTTATAAAAATGTACGATAATACATTAAACAGTCAGTATCCATAACTATGCAATTTTGAATGACAAGCAAAACAACATATAACTTATCTGATATTCGGCATACAGAGCCATCTATGCCTTGTAGGCGTAAGCACTTGCTACTAAGTGAGGGCCACGTTTATTAAGATGTATCCTCAAAAAATCTATGAACAGAGAGATTGTATACTGTAGAGGGATCAATGCCAACGCAATACGTGAGTACACCGGTAGATGGTAGTAAATTAAGCTATGTAGTAAATCTTTCTCAATGTTAATAATATATTTTTGTCTCTCCAATATGCTTTGATTCTAATCATCATCATCATTTCAGCCGAAAGACGTCTACTGCTGGACATAGGCCTCCCCAGGCTCTTCCGCTTCGACCGGTCTTGTGCTTCCCACATCCAGCAGATACCCGCGGCCTTCACAAGGTCATCGGTACACCTTGATTCTAATGCTGTGACCGAAATCACAGATTGAAGTTTAAGTTTTTACAATCGGTGAAAATGTTAAGTATTGTAACTGTAAGCTATATCTCACACAAAGGAAGAGTAATGGGCGAAAGCTCTGGATTTACAAATTTTAGAATTTGTGACCGTTTTTTGACAAGAATGCGGCAAGGCATTACAAAAGTCGCATTACCTAATGATTCAGTCACATATACATATGCGTGCAGCATCGATTTTTATATAAACAGCAACAACATAATGACCTACCTCAATATCACGATAATAACCATAATGCCATTATACAGTTCGAATAGCTAAGATTAGAAAAGATGCAGACAGTATAATTATCGTGCACAATAATTGATACCCTTATCAGAGTCGTGTGTTCAATACCAGCGTGTAATCCAATCATGATACGTATTCACAATGGGCCTTACCTTTGGTCCGACGTCCCATCAGTCACCTTACATAACTATTGAAATCTTAGCTCGACAATACAAGGCACGGTTTCACCATCATTATGTGACACATCATAAATCAATTGTTGGACATCACGCTAAACAATGACACCTGAACTTTACTAGGTTTGTTACGTAATTAATTTTGACCCAGATTAGGTACAGTCAGAAGTAAAACTGTGTTCATGAGTCTTTATAAAAGCCTTTCTAGCCTTATCTTGGTATTCCATTTATCTCGGAGGTTTTGGAACTTCTGCACCGCCTTGGAAACGCATGGTTTTTTATCTGCAGTGATGGATCGCACCTTCTTCCTTATGTTTTGTTATGCTAGTGTCAAATCAACTTCAAGCCTTTGCAGGTAAAATAAGAACTCTTTCGCGCTCCTACAGATATTATAATATTTAATTCTGTACTTCACCCACTTTTTTTTTTTTTATAATTTGTGTGTGGTTTGGACACAAATAACCTGTGAAAAAGACTAGCCTAATTTAAGAGTTGAATCTGCTTAGCTACTATAACAGAATCTATTTGGTAGTTCTACGAGTACTCTGCGGTAAGTTTTTTTTTTGCTGTGTACGTTAATAATTTAGAGAAATCGAAAGAAGATAGGAATACCTATATTTGTAAGCTTTGATTATGGTATATAATCAAAGTTTGTAAAGTTGCTCAAAACACTTTAAAACTGCATCAGTACATTACGTAACTATAAGTAGGAAGTAATATATGTAACCTGATTCATGAAGGTACATTTTTTAGAATGGTCTTTACCTGTACTTTAGCCTGACCTCCAAATAGATGTATCAAATGCGTTAAATATAAATAGATTAACTAATAGTGATGTTTCTAAATGACAAATAAAAATATCAAAACATCGATGTCTACTTTTTGATATTACCTACTTTAGGTGTTGTTTTAATGTAACCTTCGTTTCTAATTTCATTTTATTTTCTAACTACGGATCCAGTAACTTACACTGAAAATTAAAAAAAATATATCAAGGGGCAAATAAACATGTACTTATGCGTTGACACCCTTTATTAATACAGTTTAGTTAGTTGCAGTGTAGTTTGAAATAGGACCTGCTTTAGTAAATTTGTTTTTTAAATATGGAAACACTGTCTCATAGGTACTAATAACACTTCATGATAACTGTCACTAATGTCAACTGTCAGTCATCACGAATGGCGGGAAAAGGTTGAAAGTGAAGCAGTCCCTCCATGCACTAAGAGCTTGGTGTGATGCTTTATTCAGCTTAGAAACGGGATCTACAGGATTCTACACATACTTATACCAATATTATGGCTTTAAATACGAGTGTACAAGCTTAAGGAATACTATGAGTTATTTCCTGAATTCATAGTGATGTTCTACGCAGGTAATCATTTAAAGTGTACTTAACTGTTACAGTCACGTAAATGATAAAAAAGGATACACAGTGTAGAAATACTTAAAAAAAATGCTATCAATAATTATTATTATGTTCAGATAGGTATATATAATAAGTCGGACGCTCTTAAAGATGTGGCATTTCTGGTTTAATTGCGAGTAGGTACCTATAATTACCCTATCAAAAGATTTTTAAAATAATCTTTGATTTTACCGTAGACTTATAATTATTTATAGCTCACGCTACTGACCTTGTGCTTTATTTCAAGTCAGTTCTTAGAGCATAGAAGATAAACAACGTTCAAAATGTTACGAATAATCACCGCGTGCGCACTGGTCTCACTGGCTGCTGCTGCTGTCATCCCTGATGATGCCCAAGCTAAAATTGTTAGCTATAACAACGAAAATGATGGCTCTGGCAACTACGAGTTCAGGTAAGTCTATTTAAGGTGAATGTTACGACATAACTTCTAGAACATCTTTATGAATAAATTAAAGTGTCTCGTGTTGAAAAGTTTTTTAAATGTCAAAAACAGTAATAATTTTTCTTAAGGTTTTGGTCCTAAGTTTATTCATTAAAACAAACTAGAAATTCTCTAAAAGTTCCGTTAAACTTTTCAATGTACCGTGTCTTTGATTAACGATGAAACTTAACTGCTTTTGTAACTGTGTGTTTTATTGCAGTTTTGAGACATCTAATGGCATAATACGTAAAGAATTCGGACGTTTGATCAACGCCGGGGCAGAAAACCAATATGTGGAAGTCGTAGGCTCGTTCTTCTACACAGACACTAATGGAGAACTAGTTGAAGTAAATTACCGTGCTGACGAAAATGGTTATCATGTCCTGCCAAAACCAGTAAGTTTAATTTGATTCTCCTTTATTAATTACGTGACTAATGCATTACTAAAATATAAACTAAACCCACACACAATAAACCATATTTTTTTTTGGGTGGTAAATCACCAAATAACAATAGAATTTATATTGTGTCTGCTAATTAGACGTGCGATGGTGTTGACTCTAAAGCTTTACCCCAATAATTATAAACGTTACTTAAAGTTAAGAGATGTTTAAACGTCAAAAATGTATGGTTAAGCAGACGCTAATCATTATTTTACTTTAAGCAACGTTTATAAATAAGAGTGCTAGTCTCGTAGGAAAGCGGATCAGTCATAATATAACGGCCGTCATGAAAGTCCGACATTTTCATACTGATGAGCGTTTTTTGACACTTTAATGTCAAATACTGATATCATATTATAGTGTCAAAAAACGTTCTGTTTTTCGACAGCCCTTATTGTGTGGCGGCTCCCCTTTTTCTTTCGAAATCAAAGCTTTTTCCAATGACAGATACTTATAATATGTTTAGGCGAGAAATCATTCTGTGTTTTTTCTTTCCTTGACCTTATTTTCCAAGGGTCAAAAAGTCTGACGTTTGAAAATCTAAAGGATAAGACGCCCGACAAGAGCTGAATGTTTTTCAAACAAAATATTTTGAACGAGTATTCGGATTTCGAATATATTTCTAGAATGAGCTAATTAATAATTTCTAAGAAACTTAGTAAAGAAGCCTAACCGGTTATTTTAATTTCAAAAACGTTACTAATAAACGAACGATAAGCCAGAAATCTTTATACTTTTGCTATCGAATTGTGTGTTGGAATAACCCAGTGGCTAAGACCTCGCCTTTCATGCATGAGGTTTTGGTTTCAAATCCGAGCAAGTACCAATGTGACTTTATCATTTCATTACTTCTCGAGTATATCTTATACATTACTGACATCAGTTAAGGTATAACACTGTGAGAAAATCCTGGACTTATCTATGCTTATTAAAATCGTAGTGAAGTTAAAACTATAGATTGATTTTTTTAAGTTCTGGGCACATTTCTAATATCGAAAAATTTGTTTTTGAAAGTTTGCTGAATGAAAATAATTTTTCACTTCAAAAACGGTCATAGGCTAGTTTGTCTTAAGTTTTTAAAACATTGTGATCTGCATTCACAAATTTTGAAAAAAACATACACTAAGCAAGAAAATGGGCAGCTTTCACAAATTATTTATAATCATAATATAAATAAAACTGTAGCATGCTAAGAAATTATTACGTATTCTGATTTTCAAGAGTTATCTAAATCATCTGAAAACAAGGAAGGTTCAATAATATGTAAGTATTTAATACGAAATATAATCATTTCTCAGGGCATCAAGCATGATTCGTTTTTAACTGATTTCCCACAGCTATTTAGATTTTTTGAAATAAGTACGTAAATATCTTTTAAAATTTAAGGAGGATGCGCACACTGCAAAGCTATTAACGTACAGTCAGAAAAAATAAAATCTTAACAGCGTTACTATTGTGTTCAATTATAGTATATTTGATCTATCAATTTTTCTTAGTATCTATTTACTAGGTACAGGTAAGAACGTTTTACATTATTTCCTTAGCAATTTTGAAAAACATTATTGTGCTGTACCTACTTAAACCTCCTACTAACTAATATATTTTTTGTTATTCCAATCGGTGCAAGGATATCTGGGAGGCCTACCGATTAGCGTGGTGAAAGCTTTACTAGAAGAATCATAAGTATTTTATATTTATGTCATACTTATAGTACTTAAAAATATAAAAAAGATACATAATAAAAATTTAAGCAATTAATTATCATGATTATTTTATAAAATGTTACTATACCTAGATACTTAGGTACCTCATTTTGTTCAATAGAGGTACTTTTTAATATAAAATAATTAATTATATAATATACTCCATGATATAACACGAAAAGAAACTGAAACGTTAGCAAGTAGTACCAGTTGGCTGTCCGAGTGTGTCTACGATTGCCTTTAAAACAGACGAGTCCTCAATTAGATTCCGAGTATTGGCAAAACGAACGTGTTGTGATGAGACGATGACTATGCTGGATGGATTGTGACTTTTAAAATGACGATAGGTTATGCGGATTGATTGAAGTGTGCATAAACTTGTCCTACTGATGTCCTTTGATACGAAGGTGGATGTGATCAGTTTTCTCGTCATATTTCAAGCTGGCCTTCGAACAGCCAAAATGCTAGTTTCCATAATGGATGTACATATTTTATTCGATTATTATTTATTTTAAGATACCTGATAAGGTGTATTCATATCGAGAGGATGAATGAAAGGCGACAAACAAAAGGTATTTTACAAGGCAGATGTGAGTGGACTTTATTTAAATTATTTCATCACAACCGCTCTTAAACCGAGGAAGGAAAACATCGTGAGGAAACCGGCATGTTTTAGAACCGAAAATTCGAAGACATGTGACATCTACCAACTCGCACTGGGCTGCGTGGCGGATTACGGCCCACTCCCTCTCACAGAGAGGAGGAAGGCCTGCATCCCAGAAGTGAGAACGTTATAGGCTGATAATGGGTATCTTAAGATACACAAGAAGATGAAGAAGATATAGTGACAAAAGTTTTAAAAGTGCATGCTGGATGGTTTCATCATATTAAGAAGATGAACAAAAGGTGATTGCCGGAAGTAGTGACCTTTTTTAATGTTCTTCAGAAAGGTCAGGAGCCTAGTACTCACCAACGGCGTACGTAACCAGATGTATGAAACTTAACTAGACAAAACGAATACGTAAGGATCGTAGCCAGTGGCGTTCTGTAGTTTCTGCTTACCCCCATGGTATAAAGCGTGAATTTATGTATGCATGTGTGTATATTATAAGATCTAAGTATATCTGGGCAAATTCTTGCACTCTCTTCGTCAAAACGTCATATATGCGCGTCTCTAGTATACTATCATATGCGATTTCTGCCGTCATTATAGATCTTAGAGGTGGCAGACGCACCCACAGCTTTTCGAAATAAGAGCTCCCAGCTGATCCACGGTTAAGGAAAAGGGATTCGAACATTATTTGTGTAGATCGCAGTAAAACAGCCCTCCTACGTAAAAGTTTTTATCGAATGGCTCCAGCTATATTCAATAAAATTCGACGACGGATAAACAATCTTAATAATAATAAGTTTAAAAATAAAATGAAACAATTTTTAATTCATAAATGTTATTACTCCACAGCTGAGTTTAAATAATAAATCTTACAGTATCTTAGTAACCAATAGGTATACATTATTATTTTCGTCTAGTAAATTGTAGGTGTATACAGAGTTATAAACCTCTGTCACCCAAGCTAAGCTTAAACTTGTGTTATTGGTTACAGGGCTCTCAAGTTGCCACTAGTTAGACAAATAAAATTTCGGAATTCACAGTGTAGGTACATACAATATACCAAAATTAAAGAAAATAAAGATTTCACTGAAGCTAAAACACACTAACCAAAAAGAGAACCATTTGTATAGTGTGTGTTGTATGTGTCTGTGCCTGTGAGTGTAAGTGTGTGTGAGTGTGTGTGTGTGTGTGTGTGTATGTTTGTGTGTTTGTATGTATATGTGTGTGTTTTGTATGTGTGTTATGTTGTGCGGAGTTGTGTTTGAGTGTTCCGTAGCCGTCGTTTTGTGTCGGAAGGTGGGTGTACTTGACGATGTGCCGGACGGGGTGTATTTTGGGGTCGAAGGAGGTTAAATCTGCGTATTGAGAATTTTTTCAACCTCGTCATAGCTAAGGGTCATTATCCAATTACAGACCTTACCTTTACACTCTTTATTGGCCGTGTAGTTACATTATTTGTTTATTAAGTTGTAAATACGACTACCAAGGATTCTAAAATGACGTCCCGCAAGTTTCGTTCTGTGCCTCGCTATGAGGCACACATACGTAGACCTACATATAAGGAGGACAACACTGACACTTAGATTATCACGATATTACATTATAAGTTAATGATTTTATTATCTTCATTGGTTCAGATGTTGTTAAAATAGCTGTTTCTGTTTTTAATGTAGATTTAAGTATGTTCTAAGTTGCACTGTCTTAAGTTCTTGTTCTTCAATTTACATTATTATTATGTTGACATTGGCAATTGTGTGTTAGTACATAAGGATTTGTGTGTTAGGATGTAAGTAATTGAGTTTTTTTATTTTAAATGTGTCAGTGATTCCGACACAACTAACATTTTTATTGTTTGTATGAGTAAAATGTAGCGAACTATCTTATTATAACATATTGTAATGAAACCCACATTTATGAATAAATTTGATTTGATTTGATTTGATTCACATAATGTAAAATTTTGTCACTTATTTTCTCATAAAAAAACAAGTAAACACATTTTTTTTTAATTATACGTTTTTACCTAAAACGTAAAAAATAATTCAGTAAAAAAAAATCGTTGGGCGTAGCGTAAACTGAGTAAATGTTTCACGCGCCCCACGACTTTATTTTACTGAATTATTTTTTAGCTTTTAGTTAAAAACGTATAACTTAAAAAAATACAATCTGTACATACAAAAAAGGCACGCAGATAATGATTTATCTGCGTGCCTTTTTCCAACTATTTTAAGGTCGGTTTCCAGTCTAACCGGCTGATGCAGAATACCAGTATTTTACTTGGAACGACTGCATATCTGACTTAAACAACTCAGTTAGTGGGTAACATGATACCCCTTGGTAAGACTGGCTGTCTGTCTTTCGGGTTTCTTATGACCCGTAACGACTGTAAAGGCTTAACGTGCTTTCCTAGGCACGGAGGGGTGGGGCTCATTATGTAAAGATGGTCACCTATCTATGGACCGACGGCGGAAATTGAAGCTTAACCTGACTGATCGACCCGTGCAGCTGTTATTTTACTACTTACTGATTGTTTTGCATAATTATAAATAATTTAATAAACTTTATAATATGGCATTTTTTTATTTATTTCAACATTATTATCTATGTTTGCCTACTTAAGCCTACACACATAAACCTTCTGGAAAAAAATCACCAAATGATGATAACCCACATTAAAATCCATGTGTAGTTTTGAAAATAACAAGCGGTTACACAGAAAGACACTTTCTTTTTTTTTTGTGGATGGCATCTCGCAGTTGACCTTGAGACTGCGCACTGTGGGGTACGAACCTCGGCTCAGGGAGTCGCTGGCGGGGGGGGGGGGGGCAGCTAGTACTACTGGGGACAGGCTGGATCAAGATATTTTCATGATTATTAGACGGGGAATTTAAAGCTACTGGCTCAGCTGCGGCGCGGGCGGGCGCATCAACGAGCAAGGGACGGTCGGGGGTCTGATCGTTACTCGGGGGTCTTCGCGGGGCGCGAGGACCTCGGCGGCGAGGTCGGAAGGACGGTCGTTTGTGTTTGTGTGCTGTACTGGTGGCCCTATTCTTTTCTTGGAGAACAGTGATGGGGTCGTCTGGGTCGGAAAGGACATGTCTCGGCCGGCGGATTGAACTGATTCTACTGGGGACATAACTAGCGGCCTTCACAATCAAGGGATTGCGATGTATCTCGGCTTTATCGAAGAAACGCTTCGAGTTGCGTTTCATAAATTGAGCAATAGTGGGCATTTTCAGATCGAGATGGAGGATCTCGTTCCGAACGAACCATGGGGAGCCTGTGGCTTGGCGAAGGAAACGGTTTTGGAGGGTCTGCATCCTATGGATGTGTCGAGGGTGCGTGTGTGCAAAGACTGCACATGTATACGTCATGATGGGCCTTATGCACGCCGTGTAAATCCGCAATTTGCACTTGAGTGACAATTTGCTACGTACGTTCAGAACAGAGTGCAGCCTTCCGAGAGCGAAGGCGGTGCGTGAGCGCGCCTTCTTGATATGCTCAGAGAAGGAGAGGTGCTGATCAAGAATCACTCCAAGATATTTGGCTCGCTTTTCCCAAGGGATCGGCTTGCCGAATATGGAGATGGGCCGGGGGGGGTCAGGGTTATTTCGCGGTTTCGAAAAGAGAACCGCCTGACTTTTGTCCGGATTTAATTCGATTCGCCATTTCCTAAACCACGCGCCAAGTACGTTGACTGCGGTTTGGAGGGAGGAGGCTATCGCTTTATGACTACGCCCAGAGTGGTAGATGGCTGTGTCGCCTGCGAACAGTGCCAACTGTGCCTTTCTACTTTTGGGGATATCGCTAGTGAACAGCGTGAAGATGAGAGGGGACAGCACGGCGCCCTGAGGGACGCCGCCCGGCGCGGATCGGGTGGGGACAGAAAGACACGAAAAGCGACTCTGTTATATACTATGTTGCAGGTTTTAGTAATTTATTTCAAAGAAAAACTGCAGGTTTCATTAATTAATTTGAAAGAAACTAAGGCAAATTTAATAACAGGCATTGGTGGTTGGCGTGTAGAACCATGAACTTGACCATTCGTTATTACACTGAAATCCACCACCGAGTTTCTTGCGCTGTTTCGCGTCAGCAATAACAGATTATATAGTATGCTACGCCATGACACATGACGGTTATCCTAAGTCCTAGATGCAGAAATGGGTACAGTTTCTCTAAGATATTTTAAGGACTCTCCAAATCTGGTTTAACTTGTATTAAGTTGCCCAATTAAAAGTAATTTTACCATAATATATCCTACTTTCCTACATAAATTATAAATGCGAAAGATTATATGTTTCGATATTTAATTGGATGTTTGTTACTCAATCACGCAGAAATGGTACCAAATATGAACTACTTGCTTTTGCCAGCGGCATCGCCCGAGTGGAGGTCGAAAATTATTCAACGGGAACCAACTAAAACAGAATAAAAAGTATCCTCTGAGTTAATCCAGGCTATAGACGATCTGTGTGCGAAATTTCATCCAAATCCGTCTAGCCATTTTTGCATGATTGAGTAACGATCATGCAAATATCTAACATACAAACTTTCACATTTGTAGGATTATATTTTTGCACATGCCTTGACACGAACTGTAATGTGTTTATCTTTCAACAGGGGGCGCCAAGTAAAACAGCAAATAGAAACTTTAACCCGTCTGTGGTAGCGTCACTGTTAGGAAAGTAAGAAGAATGTACCTTGGCTACCGTGGAAGATCATCATCAAACATCCCCCTCCAGCTGACTATATTGAGTCTGCAGAAAGGTTTCCAGCGAGCCATCTATTACCATGGTACACCTGGAAATCTCTTTATCGGCTAAGAAGCCAGATAGGCCACTGCCGGCACAACTTGATCAGGTGGGGGTACTTCAATTAGCCACAGTGCAACTTTGGAGCCACATCGCTAACCATGCCCCACCTATTAGTGCTCTCTGTGCACTAACACATCCTGCACAATGGAAGACCTTTGCGAGGCCAACGATAACGCTGTCGAAGTGGACGAATTCTGGTCAAACCTCATTTAAAACCAACAATTGGAATCATCGATACGACGAAGAAGAAGATTGGCTACCAACGCAAGATAAAACAATAGGACTTCATTTGCCATAATTATTATCTTAATAAAACAGATAACTTAAAATATCGCATTTGTTATTTAGATATTCCTAGCACACTCAAGCATACTTACCAGTATTTTCTTAACGAATGGCAAATTCAAATATAAGTCACACATTCACGAAAATAAAAGTAGTCTCCTCATACCATATCTAGATTTTAATTGAAACACCATAAGCGAATGAACATAACTAAAACAGAAAGAAATAATCTGAAATCTTAATGTTTAATTTATATTCGTTGTTATCGAAACACACAACATCACGCCTTGTTTCCCCGAAGGGTTAAGCAGAGTTTGTTGACGTTCAAAAAGTCCCGACATCAGCCTAGTTTGAATAAATGACTTTTCATTTTTATTTTAGACGGATACATATAGTGCAACCACATTACGCTAGTTATGTTTAAGTCCCATGGGCGAGCCTATTGCCATCAATTATCAACAAATCCAGACTCCAGGGTACTACTAAGACATTCCACATCATCATCATCATTATTTCAGCCGAAAGACGTCCACTGTAGGACATAAGCCTCCCCAAAGCTCCGCCATTTCGACCGGTTTTGTGCTTCCCGCACCCAGCGGACTCCTGCGGCCCTCACAAGGTCATCGGTCCATCTTGTGGAAGGCCTTCCAACGCTACGTCTTCCGGTATGCGGTCGCCACTCCAGAACCTTTCGGCCCCATCGGCCATCTGTTCTGTGAGCAATGTGCCCTGCCCACTGCCACTTAAGTTTGACTTTCCACATGGATTCCAATAACATTTTTCCCGATCTAGGTATCAAACCCAGGATTATGCTTAGCAATATCGCTGGCGTAAGAAACAATTCGGTCATCCAGAATGTCGAAAGATAGAACTGTTTGTTAAGTAAAAAGATTTTCTTTCCATCGATGTAACGTTTATCGTAAGTGGGTCTCTACACTCAACGTGTGACGAAACTACTGGTAGCGATCAAATATTTACCATAGGGTACCTTGCAGCACTCAAACATAACGACTAATTAACTTTGTTTGATGAAACTTGAGTGTGAAACCACATAATATTTTGAAACAATTTACTTGAACCTGGTTCAGTTGAAGCAAAAAGATAAGATTATTCTATACAAAAATTCAATACCTACTTGACCCAAATGTACGGGACGGCTGATTATTTCTTTGCGATTACGATGTTAGTCCCGTGGAGAAATTTATTCAGTTTGATGGTCTGTACTGTCGTCTGCACCATGCCCTTAATTTCGGCCACACCTTTCTGATACATGTCGAAGTCGAAGTATTTATTTAAATTAGACTATTTACAGTCACTTTTGAATAGTCTGTCAATCAGAAAGATGTAGTAGGATTCTATAGAGGAGAACGCGCAAGTATCAATGGACCGTCTTTCAAATCACATTGTTATAAAATATTGGGTACTACCTACATATCCAGGGTAGGTACCCATTTATTTGTTCTTCTCTTGATGCTAGCTTTCGTTTAAAATATGTTATTACACGTAAAGCGTGACAATTTCGTCAAATAACATAATAAAAAAGGTAACATTTCTTTGAAAAAAAAAAAAACAGAATGTAATGATGTCGATATCTCATTGTGACAACATCTGCGTACCAAAACGATTTTTAAAGCCGATATCCTTAACAGACCCATCTAGCGGCAACTAATTTTAAGAACGTTCACAGTCTGATCTCAGTGTCAATCTGTCAAAAATTCCTATACATTTTTGTCAAATTTTTGAAATTCGATTGTCGCCGAGATGACACTGCGAACGTTTTTAATTAGTAGAATTGGCCTTCAGATAACTGCGAATACCTACTATGAAAATAGGAAACACCAACATAATGTACCAATTACTTAACCATTTCAAGTTTCTTTCATTGATTGTAAAATAAATAACGAAACAATATTTACCTACACACCTAGATTAAAAAGCAATGTCATGTTTTGTAGTCATGTCTATGTGGTTATAATTTATAATTTAATAGCGATAAGAAGTTTTGGCAAACACCTTATCCTTGTAATTTTAAAAATATATTCAGGCAAAACTGCGGTTATTTGTGGATCTTTGACAGTCGTAACGTACGGGTTGTCAAAAGCCTGAAAGTCTTAGGGTATCGTGTACTGCCAGGGTCGCGAATTTATTCTAAAGAGTTACCGTGGCCCTGGCACAGGCAACTGAAGGAACACAAGTGGGTTTTAGTAAGTAAAAGTCTGACATGCCATCCCGCTCCGCCCAAAGCGAGAGAAGTCGATGATTTCCGATCCACAAAAAGGTGTATCGCGTTACCCAGTAGCTGGGTTGTGGAAGTCAGATAGGCTTTCGCTCCATGTAAGATACTGATATTCGGCTGCAGCGGGTTAGACTGGCGGCCGACCCCAACATAGTTAGGAAAAGGCTAGGCAGATAATGATGATGATTCTGGCAAAAATAAATTAATTGAAATAATATTGCATTTTTTGTTATTTTCCAAGAATGAGGTCTGTAGTATTTAAGAATATATTTTTCTTGACTTTATTTAAGTACTAGATTTACAGCTAAAATATCTGATAATCTGGGTCTAGTAAAGGAATGTCATCCTATGTCTCAATGATTTAGTTGTAGGTAATATTGATAGTTATAATTTAGTAGTTGGTAGTAGTTTTAGGGTTTTTAACCAAACCCCACTGGACCCGCGTGATGAATTGCGGCCCACTCCGACTCCCTCTTATCGAGAAGAATCCTGTGCCCCAGCCGTGGCAGCATTTTTTTTTTAGGGTGCTCTTCGTGTCAAGTATTACATGCGTACCTTATTCTCTCGTACAGCAGCGTTACTGGACTTCGGTTTAAGGGTAGGTTTACATAATTGCCTAATAGGCACATAAAGCTCAAAAGTCTCGCATTTTAAGTTTATCTCTGGCATGGCAAAGCATTTATGATACCTATTACAGTTGGCCATAGACCACCAACACTTAGCATTAGGAGGACCAACTGAGTGCCATCAAATATTTATTTTTAATAATAATGTTCAAAAGTATTACCACATAATACAATAAGATCTTTACATTTAATCTTTTTTTTCTTTTTCAACAGGCAATAATGGCTATTAGCCTTCCCGCAAGTGTGACAGCAACGTTATTAGGAAAGTAAGAAGATTGCAGTTTGCCTGCGAGTGACTATGAAACAAGACTATTTTGACATTAAATATATTTAAACCTAATATTAAAACTTAACTATAAAATGTCACATTTGTTATTTTAAAATTCTTTTGAAGCTCATCAAAATGTTACGAATGAGAGATACTTTTATTTTATTTAAAACAAAAGATAATTTTGTTACCTTGACGTCTATTAGAAGAATCTCATAAATATTGATATGCGGAACCATGAACTAGAACTTAATGACAGGATCACGAGTTCATTCCATAGATTCACGAGAACAATTAAAAAATATTTAAGACACAACATCACAATATCATCAAGCTTGTATTCCCCAATAAGAGGCAAAGGTGTGAGTTATTAACCTAGAATGATCAATTATGTCAATGTTAAACATCTATTTGATTAAATTATCACCTTATGATAACGATAGGTGTAGATTGATGCCTATTGTAGTCCTCTGAAGTAGATGTGCTGAATATTTCAGTTTTTTTATCCTTAATTTGTAAACAAAATTTTCATGAATATCTGAACTGATTTGAATTTAAAGGTTAGATCCTACTAATATTATAAATGTGAAAGTTTGTATGTTTAGATGTACGGATATTTAGACCTTTAGATGTTTGTTAGTTAATTACGCATCAAGGGTCGATGCCTGCCAGGGGTGCGGGTTTGTTCGAAAGAGATACCACAGCCCCTGGCTGGCGGTTTTAGTCAGTAAAAGTCTGACACGCCCTCCTGCTCCACCCACAGCGGGAGAAGTTATTCGATGATTTACCAACCAAAAAAAAAAATACGGATGTTCGAACTTGGATAAAATTTGGCTCACAGATAGTTTGTAACCTGGAATAACACATAGGATACTTTTTATCCCGATAATGCGTTCCCGTGGGATAATTTTCGACACCCACGCGGGCGAAGCAGCTGGCAAAAGCATGAAATCGGTCCAGTAGTTTTTGAGGTTATTTATTGAAACTTCTCGCACACAAAAAGGTACAAAGGCGGACTTAATTAATGCCTTAGGTTTATTCGTTACAAACACAAATCTTTCCTCTTTATAATATTCTAATAGATAGTGTAGACTAGCACTTCACCCGCTACATTTTCTGCGTGAAATTTGTAAATTGTTGTGAAATTTATACATTTTTTTAAATGTAGATTTCGATAGGTGTAAGAATTATTGTTATTATTATATTATCCGTTACGAACAATCAAATCTGTACTCTTTTTAATAAAAGTAAAAAAAAAAAACTTTTTAAAAAACAAGCTTTTAATTATATGCACTGAAAAGAATAGTTTAACTTTTCTTTTTAACTTTTTTATCAATAACTTTTAACGTCATTACACAATTTATATGATATAAAAGCTTGTCGCAAGATAAGTATAAGTACTCGTATTTACTTAGCTTGAAAATTTTATAAAATTAAAGTCAATCAGACCTAGTTATTTAATTTACTTGTTTATCTACACAGGTAAATCTTCCACTCGAACAACATAGCTACATACATACATTGCATGTTAAATAAAAGTTTATCATTAGTGTAGTTCCATGAAATGTTGAAAGCAACGTACCTATCGAATAATTTTGTATCAATTTAGCTGTGGTAGTTTGTAAAAGTCAGAGTGTTAATCAGCTTTTATTGCTAGCCGTACATACCAGCCAGAGCCTCAACGAGGTAGGTAGCCTCAACAATATTACCATTCAGTGGATCAAGGGACACAGCGGTTCGCTAGGCAACGATGCAGCCGATGAACTTGCCAGGAGGGGGTCGAGCATGACACCAGTGGGACCAGAACCCATTGCGCCACTTCCCTTCGGGTATCTACGCACTCTGGTAAGGAAACGAACCAGGGATCATCATCACAAAATATGGATGGACCTAAGTGAGTGCAGGCAGGCTAAGGAAGCACTTCCTGCGTTCGATGTCCGCCTCACGAAACAGGTTCTCCGTTTAACAAAACCACAGCTGCGTACAGTTACAGCAGCCGTAACTGGCCATGGGTCATTTAATAAACATCTCTTTGTCATAGGAGTAACAGACAGTCCGCTGTGCAGGGCCTGCATGGAGGACGACGAGACAGCGGCTCATGTGCTGTTAAACTGCCCGGCGGTTGCTAATTACAGGGCAAAATACTTCGGTAACCCAGGTACCCTAAGTGAGATTGTCAGCAACACCAAGGCGTTGCTGGCCTTTTTCGAGGAGCTGGGGTGGATCGAATGACCCATTCTCCCACCCGTACGCAAAATACGCGCTTTGACGTGGAGTTGCGGACAACAGCCCGTTTTACCTATTACCTATTACATACCAGCCACCCCGAAAATCGTCGCTCGACCGAGTCTTAAGGGGAACCTAGTCGCGGGGTCGAAATCACTGGTGGGCCTGGCTAAAAATCACGCTGTCTCACCAGGCTTCCTGTCCGACAGAGGTAGTACCTGTGACGAGCAGTTATTAGTCTACACGCACAACATTATTGAGTGAGCTGCAAGATCAGATAAAGTAAAACAGGCGCGTAAAAAATTAAGAAAAGTCCTTCGGAAGAACGGGTTTTCTGAAGAAAAAAAAACACTGCATAAATCAATGACCAATAAAATTTATTGAACTTTTTTATAGTTGACATTTGTCGGTATTGACTTGGTTTTGGAGATTTTACACTTCTTTTATTACTTTAACACGCCCAAAGTTAGGATAAGTTAGTAAGAAAAACGAATCTTTGTTGGCTCCTAACTTTTTAATGGTTTTTAATATTAGCATTCTGTTTCCGTACAGATAATACGAGTATTAATAATGAGACTGACCATACCATGTTTCATTTTTATGTACATTGTCAAACAGTGGAGTAAAACACTCCCAAAGTTTGTATAGGAAAAATATGGACTAGGTTCACCTTAAACTACATCGGTGTACAAACAACATGTCATAGCACGAACTCGACTCAAATAGAACTAAAACATTTTAATTTTGCTTTTTTAAGACAAAAATAATTTCGGAGTGTTATACTATGACATCATCGAAAAAACTTTATTAAAAAAAACTGTACACCTAACTCAGATTGGTTTTTGAGTTGATGAGTAGCTTATTTTTTTGGCCTTTGAAGGTAATTCTGAACATATATTAGAGACAGACAATATTGGCTTTAAAATCGACCTCATATTACAAATTCTTTACCCTTGTTTTGAAATTAATTAATTGATGATAATGATGACCTTCATATTAAAATGTTTCCCGAAGATGATTATATATATTTAATCATCTTCGGGAAACATTGTCATTTTAATTATTTCTCAGAAACTTGTCAAGTCCAATCCAAGTAGATCTGGTCCAAGAAAGACTAATAAGATTTAATTCGTAGAGAAACGTAAGTATGCCTCGACTTTCTTAGTCTTACTTCCACTGAAACTACACCAAGATTATTTACCACCTATCAACATTTCTAGTTAGTCCTGCCAATATAAAAAAAAAAATATAAATAAAAGATTAAGTAAAAGAACAATTCCAATGTAGTGCTATCATTAATATAAAATAAAAAAATACATAAAAACACCTTTAACAGTGCGATTGAAAGGGCTCGTTAAGAGACCCTGAATGGCGAGGAACATTAATATAAATATCGCTCCTATTATAGAACCGGGTGCGATCAAAAATAAATTGTAAGTATAGTAGTTTACATTTTAATAATACAGGGCTACTCATACTTATTCGCCGCTACCCGTGCATGGAGATGAATAAGATGTCTTCAGAAAAACGTATGCCCGTCATAGGCGTAAACGCTGCGTAAATGCATACGCTGCACTAGCTGCGTAGACGTGGTTGTATCAAAACTGTGAGAGATGTGAATTGATACGTCGATCCCTCATAGAAGCTACTTTGCCTAGAAAAACGGAAGACAAACGGAATGTGTTCAAAACGAAGTTAATTAGATACAAGACACAGTTTTCAAAAATTACACAACTATTATACCTACCTCATGAAAATTCCTACATACCTACTCTTTCATTACGTTTGATGCATCAAGGTTTTCATCTGTAGAACCCCGTCAATCAATATTTCATCGTATGCGGCTTGTAGACAAATCTAACAAGACTGCTCCTTAAGACTGAATTGAATAATAACGAGAGATAATGTATTATCTTTCTATTCATGTCAATCCATAAAAGTGTTTTATGTGAAAAATAAAAGAAACCATATTAACAAGAAATGGTATAGAGTTGATTGAAGCTAATAAACCTTAATAATTTGTAAAGATCAAAGTTTGTGTTTTTTATTCTTTTTAGCCAATAAATCTTTCTTTAATTTGACGGAAAGATTATGAAGTAGTCAATGGCAGTTATTTGCTATTAGTGCAATATACGTACCTGACGACTTTTGCTGAGAACGGAGTTGACGTAAGAGCAGGTGAGGGGGTCTTAAAATATGACTACAACCTTTATATGTATTCCTTGGGTAGGTAATTAAAATATATCGAACAGAACTATTCACTGTTGTCATACACCATGTAGCAGGTAACTTGACTTTCGGTAAGGGTAACTGATTGTAGTATAGTTGCGTGATATCAACAATTGGAATATCTATCTTAACAATAAATCTGAAGAATTTGATTGTTTGTTTGAACGTACCAATTTTTGCAACCACCAGTCGGTTTAAAAAAATCTTTTTGCATTTGATTTCCATTTTTCTTGAGGAAGGTTGTAAGCTATTTGAATTCACGCTAGGGCCTCAAAAGCCGAAAAAAAGAAATAAAGTGATAAACGAAATAATAGCGTGGTGGGCAGGCGAAGCGATACGATAGAGCGGGTCGGAGGAACAAGAAATTAGGTCGAAGTCACGGGTAGAAGCCAGTCAAACTTAAATTCCAAGCGATCCAAATTGTGTTGTCATTCTCATAATGCACATGTTTAGATGTTTGGATGTTTGTTACTGAATCACGCAAAATCGGCTCAATAAATTTGAATGCAATTTGGCACACATGTAGGTTTTATCCTGGAATAATTCAAAGGATTTTCCTGATTGTTCTTACGTTCCGGTTGGATAATTTTCGACCTCCACACGGGCAATTACGCTGGCAAAAGCTAGTCATATTATAAACTAGCTTTTGCCAGCGGCTTCGCCCGTGCGGAACTATCATCCCCTATTTAACTCCCTTAGGGGTTGAATTTCGAAAAATCCTTCCTTACTCCTTGTCTACATTATTAAAAGAATCTCTGTGCAATATTTCAGCTTTCTAGGTCCAATGGTTTGGGCTGGGCGTTGATGGGTCAGTCAATCAGTCAGGACTTTTCTTTTTATTTATATAGATGTGAAAGTTTGTATGTTTAGATGTTGGCTACCCAATCACACAAAAACGGCTGAATGGATTTGGCTGAAATTTGGCACACGCATAGTTTATAACCTGGATGAACACATAGGGTAGGATACTTTTAATCCCGGTACTAAGTTCTCGTAAGACAATTCTCGACCTCTACGCAAGCGATGCCGCTGCAAAAGCTAGTGGAATAATAAAAAGATTTATTGTGTCTACTCGCGACTCCATTGCCTTCCAGTAAAACTGGAGCGAATAATTACGCAGTTTAGCTGACACAGTGTGAATCGTCGGGTCCTTCCCACGTTTGCGTAATAATGTAACAGTGTCAATGATTCCATTAGTCCTTGACGTGGCATTGTACTATGGAATGAAGTCCAGACATGAAATTCTTGAAGAACTGGATATAAAGTGTGGGCAGTTGTCCCCGACTCACAGTCCACTTAGATCCGCTCTGGTGAAGAACACGCCCAATATGGTAAGTCAAAATAAACTAGTTTCATATGTTAATTCTATTATGTAATTGGTCGTATTAATAAATTGATTGGAATCGAAATCCGGATTTCGAGAACCTAAGAATAACCATGGGGTCGATACCTTTGAAGAAATCTGTTCTCGTTATGGAATCTTGATACATAAAATTGATGATACACGTCGTGTGGCTGTTTAGTAGATCTATTAATCGCAACAAGGTTCATGGTTCGATTCCCAGGTCGGGTAAAGTGTTATTGGGTGTTTCTATCTGGAATTTCACAGTAGCAGCCTGGAGTCTGAATTTGTGCTCGGTTGATGGCAATAGGCTCGCCCCCTATTACATGGGACAGAGATAACTGACGAAATATGGGTAGAATTTAGGCCAACCTTTCGGGGAAACAAAGTGCGATGTTATATTTTGTCGTGTGACTGTGCCAAGTTACCAAGCCACAATATTCTCACAATCAACTCAATAACAGAATTCATTAATAGTACCTAAAATCAAATTCATATGACATCATTACTACGGGACAAGATAGAAGTCTGCAACAAAAAAGAAAAAAACAACTGAAAAACCGCTTAGAAATGTTGCTAATGAATACCTACTTATAAAGTAATTTTTATTTTATTGAGTAGGTAGCAATAAAC
This sequence comes from Polymixis flavicincta, assembly GCA_949987655.1. Taxonomy (NCBI): domain Eukaryota; kingdom Metazoa; phylum Arthropoda; class Insecta; order Lepidoptera; family Noctuidae; genus Polymixis; species Polymixis flavicincta. The sequence continues at coordinate 13,916,438 of OX465175.1, read as the reverse complement.
TAATGACTCAATAGAGTCTCCAAGAATTACCATTAACTGTCAAAAGTCTAAGAATATTATTTTATTTAAACTACGTGACATCATTCCCGTACAATTTCTTAGAAAGGTTTTACTTAACCGATTTTATAATGGATCTTCTTTCTTCATCTACAACGGCTTACTGGTTCCACCCATCAGCACTGGATAAAGCCGTATGACTGTGCCATCACCTACTCCACTTTTCTTTCTGTTGTATGATTATCTATTTATAAATCCATATTTCCTTCACGTGAGACACTTATAAATTAATTAAATGGTCTATTGTCTAAATATAGTTTTAGTTTGGCAACTCTAAAACTTTGCTATTATTTACACATACTGTCGAAACCCTTCCGTGTCTTGGAGGACTTGCTAGGCTAAGCACAGCGTCAACAAAATAAGGTTTTCCTTACCCTGCAGGCTTAACATGAGAACCGTAGACAAGCGTTTTGCCGTCGCAAAAGTAGACAAAAATGACGTTTCCATATAGACAGTTTTTTTTACCGAGTGATGTAGACAAGCGATTTCTATTCTACAGTAGAGTAGAAATAAAAAGCATCATGCTAAGCCTGCTGTTGTTTCAAATACTTCTATTTATTACCGGTAATCAGCATCCTTAAAATTCTGCTAACTACTCAATCGTGCCCGACTAAAAGATTAACAAACGGTATAGAGCCACTGCAATGTCATTCACGTTGCTGCAGAAGGTATGGTGCAAGTTGTCTGTACATACAACGTGTTGTTTTGCATCCTCGTCAAATTCAAGGAGGTAACTATGCTAATGATTCTCGACCCGAATCAATAATAAAATAAGTAGGTTTTTTTTTTTTCATATTTTCGGAAATCGGCATTTGGCATATTTTTTTTCGGACACGCATGTTAAAACGCGGCCCGTGTGATACCGCATTGTAACACACAGCGATATAGTCGTGCGACACTGCCTACCGCATACGGAACGGGGCGATTCTGTTCTTTGAAAGAGGTGTTTTCTGAAATACTGTTAAATTTAAATAACTAAAAAAGCAAGTATGTATTCATTAGTGAGCAAGTATCGTAATTTTATTTGATTATTTATGTCTTTCATAACAGCCTCCTGAAATTTGACGAGGATGCAAATCAACACGTTGTATATACAGACAACCTCTGAACACCTAGATAGGTTATATTACCTATTCACCTATAATGCAGCTTATTAAGTAGTCATTGTACATCATCGGTCATGCGTTTTTATTAATTTCAATGTCATTTCTTATTAGGATTTATAAATTAACAAAAGAAAAAGATCTCAGATCTTAGACGCTTTATTTTATTATACTTATTTGCATTTTATGACTTGTATCTAAGTATCATAAAACTGCATTTGTATTTAACAATGAGATAAAACCCACCGTAAAATCGGACACGGTTCTTTGAAGCAGCATCCGGGATGTAGACGGAGTAAAAAACACTGCATTCTTGTAAGTTTACGCATTAATAAGAATTAAATAACTGACAAACATTTCTACTGTATATATAAGCTGTATTTGACACAAAAAATCTAGCGTTTACCATATTAATTATCATTGACGTAACATAGACTAGAAGTAAAATCTAGAAGTAAAATAAATAGGGAACCCCTTACTAAAAATCGACCTACATAGCTGGCAAGATTCTCAACACTAAAAATTGCCCTCACCGAAATGAGGTCAAAATAAGGACAGTCCATGATCATAAACGAACATACCATGAATAATTTTATATACCTAATGGACATTGTATATAAAAATCATCATCGTGCGTAGAAACCGCAAATGCATAATAACTTTTTTACATTGCCTTGTGGTAAGATGCGTACAAACTTGTAGAATGATTTTAAGGCGACACTTTGCGCGGGCTCGAACTCACTGGTGGGCCTGGCTAAAAATCACGTTATCTCACCAGGCTTCGTATCCGACAGAGATAGTATCAGTGGTGAGCAGTTAGACGCTAGTCTACATGCACAACGTTATTGAGTGCGATGCAGGAGCATTTTTGGAAAAAAAAATGCGAAAAAATTAAGAAAAGTCCTTCAGAAGATCGGGTTTTCTGAAAAAACCACTGCATAAATCAATGACGAATAAAGTTTATTGAATTTATTGTTAATTGAACTTTGTCGGTACCGTCTTAGTTTTCGAGATTTTACACTCCTTTTGTTACTTAAACACGCTCAAAGTTAGGTTAAATTAGCAAGAAAAACGAATCTTTGTTGGCTCATAACTTTTTAATGGCTTTTTATTTTAGTATTCTGTTTCCGTACAGACAATAATAATAACGAGACAAAACCATACCATGTTTTATTTTTGATGTACATAGTCAAACAGTGGAGTAAAACCCTCCCGAAGTTTGTATGGAAAAAATGTGGACAAGTGTCACCTTAAGGCGACGATAGCTGACAGCTACCTACAGCGATGCACTGCCGCCCGTCGTCGCTCGCAAGAGACTCCGCCTGAACGCGCATAAAGTTTTTCGAAAAACAACCCATATTAATTTATGAAACACATATTCAATAAAAACCGTATACTAAATTTTGGGTGATTAAATTGTCTTTTATATGGTGAAAGTTTCATGGAAATACACCCGATAGTTTTTGCGTGATTATCGTTTTTATGTCCACGATAGACATTACTTACCAATTAATTACATTATGTTATAAAAATATTATTTAAAATATTCACATATCAAATGACGAAGAAAATTGTCTAGTTTCACATATAATTTTTTCAAATACATAAGACAAGCCGTTTAGATGTGATCTTCAATAAAAAGTCCTTAAAAGTCGGCTGTCTGCACCTTAAAATCAGTTCATTATCAATGTTTGATATTATCTATGTAATAATATCTCATCTTCGAGACACGGATGTAACATTTTGAATTCTAGCAGTCTTTAGTCATGTTCCTAAATAACTGTGCATATACCTATTTTCATGGTCATTGCCATCTTAATAGAAAATATATCGAATATTTATTTCTCACGGACGGTTTGTCTTTGATTTGTTTTGTTTATATTATCTTATTCAAATATTTACTTAATAATTTAATTTAAAGTAATTAAAAAAAAAATACAACCGGCTTCCGAAAATACACTACAAAGTGAAAAATAATTTCAATTTCGGAAAGCGGTGAAAAAAATCAAAACATTCATCCAAAGACACCGACTTCTTTTTTGGTTTTCACTTTTTAGTTATAAATAATGCTACCCCACACCAATAATTTCATCATCCTTGGGGTATTCTCAAAGACAATCAATACAAAAAAAAAATGTAAGCACACTGAATTGATAACCTCCTCCTTTTTGAAGTCGGTTAACAAAAAAGCTCTAACAGATAATACTTTAGTGGATTAGAATTAGAAGACTAATTCGTTAATAAATGTGAGGCAGACTTTAATACTTTTACTCCCTAATTCAAATTACATTTGATGACTCATTCCAAGGCTCATTAACGATTTCGCTCTATACTTACCAAACTCATTTCAGTACTTGCAAAATAATTTCGTACAAATCGCTGGCAAAACGGCGAACGTAACTAGTATTATTATAATGAAAAGCGTAGTTTGCTTGACCCGTTGGCCCTGACATTATGGTATTTTGTTGCGCAGGTAAAAGGTGCTCATCTCTACGTCCTGCCCATGGTATTTATGGCATTTGTCACTGTAGCTAGTTGCCTTGGAGGGCAAATTAAAAAATTCACATACAACAATAATGGATTCGGCACGTACAGTTTCGAGTAAGTGTGATAATGACTGGTATTGCAATGTACAGTCACGAGCAATAACATGTATACGCTTACCAACTTTTAAAAGTGATTTTTTCCACATTTACTAATTGTAATCATATTTTATTATGAAAATAATATTTTGGAACCCATACTGCAATGAAATATCTGAGTTATCTGAAGGTTGCAATCGCTATTTAAAAGAAAATCGCTTTTGAATTTGGCGATGTGTTTACATACTAATGCTCGTGACTGTACGTATTATTATTTTGCCATACATCATTTGTGATATGTAATACTAGTATGTTTCTTGGCTTTCGAGGCTTATGTCTCAATATTTTTTTAACGGCGAAATTATTTTTGAGTTGAACTTTAATGCTGGAAAGCTAATTTAAATCATTAACCTAGTAAGTGAATTGGAAATTAATATCAATTGCTACATATATAATAATAACGTATTGCAAATATTTAATTATTTTATGCTGTTAACAGATAATTTCCAACTTTTGAATTAAAAATTAATAGATAGGTTGGGCAGTTCTGATTTGTAGGCATAGTTTAATAAAATTACCATTTCGATACTAATTGCAACCATACGTAATTATAACGATAATATTAAATCAATAAGTAATAATAATTGTGCGTTCTCATTACATTAACTTACCTGTATGCATAAGGCAGAAAATTAAATTGTATTAAGAACCTATCAAAAGAAAGGGTCATGACGTAGACAAAGCCAACTCTTGAAGTAATTAACGTATCCAATTAATAATTATTAGGTCCTAATATTAGCGATACGAATGTTAGAATAAAAAAGTGATTTTATAGCTAATAATTATTTTAAATATTTTATCTTTATAATTTAGTTTTTTACGACCCTCTAATAATATGTTGACAGACTAATCTCCGAAACTGTGATGTGATTTTAATAAGGTCACCCGTCGAAGAATATAATATGACAGGTCGATATCGTCAGTTGCCTAACTTTTATTTTTGATTGGTAATATAAAGATTTAAATCCAGCTGATCTCGTCTGTTCAAATCTCACTTTGAAAATTCTGTAAAAATTTCACCGTCCAAACTGAGGTGAAGTGAGCTTGAAGTGACCTGTCAATAGTGCCAATTTCTAGCAACAGATAGAATGACAGCTTACTTCACACTTGCTGCTTTCAGGGTGAGATTTTTACAGAATTACCAAGATGATGCAGGGTTTTGTCACGATTAACAGCTCAATTCAGCCTGCTGTTTTCTGCTTCAATGTTAAAAAGATACTGAAAATAACGATTATTTCCTTTGTGTTACTGTTTTCTTTCACCACAATATTAACATAAAACAAACTACGCTTTAAATTACAAAAATGGATGTTTTCGAAAGAAATTTTATTTCATAAATGAATTATTTGTTTTCTATTAATTTTATTTTATTCATAAATATCCATTGGGTTCTTACTGAACTTTAACTATATAGATTTTTGTTTAAGCCTTACCTCACAGGTGTGACATTAACGTGTAAATTGTTTTAACACTTTATTACGAAAAAATACATACAAAAATAACAAATAGATAGACACCGAAAAAATAAATGATCAACACGGGTGATAAATAAATCTTTACATTTATTTGCATTAGCATTAAATACCTACATGCATCATAATGAACACGTGTTAATTGAGCGCATAATTTGTTGTGATTAACACATTTTGGAAATAAAGCGGTTTCCTTCAGAAATGTTTTAAGATTAACATCTGTAAATTATCTTTAAGGGCGTATTATGTACTTTAACACACTGAAGGTGTCCTTTGATTAGAAACCTAAAGTCATGGTCTTAATTATTATTTCTTTACTACAAAGATTACGAATAAAAACAGTTTGTCAAGACGTTTAAGGATTTATCAATCCCAAATTGTGGGTAACGGTTTACGTAAGAAGTGGAGTATGTAATCAAAAAATCAATTGAGGATTATTTATCTAAGGTTAAGTTAAAGAGTCATCGTATAATAAACACTTACACAATACAAAATGTGTAAATATTATACCGTTTTATAATTTTTATATAATCGCACTAAGGATTGGAAACGACGACGATGCAATATATCAATTTTGAAACTGCTCATCACAAAAATGTTTTAGTGCACCTGTATTAGTGAATGTTTCAGCTGACTTGAACTTTGTCCATCAGGAATTCTAATAACAATCATAGTTTTTGCGTGAGAGTAATGAAATGCAATTCTATCTATTGAGAAACCTTGCATGACCAGATTATTTCTCGCATTTGCTTGCACGTAGATATTTGAAGTTTCAGATAATACAAAGATACAAGTTTAAATACCTACTATTGCACATTGCGTCAAGTATCAGCCAATTAAATGTACAATTTACTTTGTTTTGCATATGAATAGAATAATTACCGAATTGTTCAGTGATAATTTAGTAGTTATTTATTCAAAACATTTAGAGAAATTGGGTAACATCACTTCAATGTCTTCTGTTTCTACATAAATGTTACCCAACTATAAAAAAACCCTGTGAATATTTGATAACCTGTCATTAAAAGATGTAAATACTTACTTCAGTTTACTTTGTTCCAACAGGTATGAAACATCAGATGGTACCTACAGAAGGGAAGATGGCGGAATTATTTCAGGGCCTGAAGGTCGCTCGCTAGTCGTCCGAGGGGAGTATGGGTACATCGATTCTAAAGGGAAGCCCTATTCTATGAAGTACGTCGCCGACGCTAATGGATACCAACCACGAATCAGTGACGACCACACCAGGTTCAACGATAGAAGAATTATTTGATGTCGTGACAATAAACAATTAGGATTTATCTTTTGTTTCTTTCACTTTATTATTTTAAGCCACCCTCAGCTCTATTTAAAGACGCCATTTTCTTGTTGATTGGTGGGATTTTTTATACAAAGAATCTCCTTAATTTTTTTATTTTAATTTTACCTAAAGCCCGATATGCATACATTCAAAACTACAAAAGTACGGCTTTTTTTTATGTATGGCATCTCGCAGTTGACCTTGAGAGGCCGTGACTGCTCAACTGGACTTTCCTGTGAAGGTTTTTAGGATTCTAAAAGCCTCCAGCCAGGGCGTAAACCTACTTAAACCTAAAGCGACTGCGCACTGAGGGCACCCCCTGTGTGGTACGAACCTCGGCTCAGGGAGTCACTGGGGGGGGGAGCAACTAGTGGGGACAGACTGGATCAAAATATTTTCATGATTATTAATCGGGGAGTTTAAAGCTACTGGCTCAGCTGCGGCGCGGGCTGGCGCATCAACGAGCAAGGGACGGTTGGGGGTCTGATCGTTACTCGGGGGTCTTCGCGGAGCGCGAGGACCTCGGCGGCGAGGTCGGAAGGACGGTCGTTTGTGTTTGTGTGCTGTACTGGTGACCCTATTATTTTCTAGGAGAACAGTAATGGGGTCACCTGGGTCGAAAAGGACATGTCTCGGCCGGCGGATTCTACTGATTCTATTGGGGACATAGCTAGCGGCCTTCACAATCAAGGCATTACGATGTAACTCGGCTTTATCGAAGAAACGCTTCGAGTTGCGTTTCAGAAATTGAGCAATAGTGGGCATTTTCAGATCGAGATGGAGGATCTCGTTCCGAACGAACCATGGGGAGCCTGTGGCTTGGCGAAGGAAACGGTTTTGGAGGGTCTGCATCCTATGGATGTGTCGGGGGTGCGTGTTTGCAAAGACTGCACATGCATACGTCATGATGGGCCTTATGCACGCCGTGTAAATACGCAATTTGCACTTGAGTGACAATTTGCTACGTGCGTTCAGAACAGAGTGCAGCCTTCCGAGAGCGAAGGCGGCGCGTGAGCGCGCCTTCTTGATATGCTCAGAGAAGGAGAGGTGCTGATCCAGAATCACTCCAAAATATTTGGCTTGCTTTTCTCAAGGGATCCGCTTGCCGAATATGGAGATGGGCCGGGGGGGTCAGGGTTATGTCGCGGTTTCGAAAAGAGAACCGCCTGACTTTTGTCCGGATTTAGTTCGATTCGCCATTTCCTAAACCATGCGCCAAGTACGTTGACTGCAGTTTGGAGGGAGGAGGCTATCGCTTTATTACTACGCCCAGAGTGGTAGATGGCTGTGTCGTCTGCGAACAGTGCCAACTGTGCCTTACTACTTTTGGGGATATCGCTACTGAACAGCGAAAAGATGAGAGGGGACAGCACGGCGCCCTGAGGGACGCCTGCGCGAATCGGGTGAGGGGATGAGATAGTCCCTTCGATGCGATAGCGAAAGGTGCGGTTCGACATAAAGTCTCGTAAGATGAGTACGAGCCGGTCCGGCACGCCGAGTTTGTACAGCTTGTATATCAAGCCGTTGTGCCAGACCTTGTCGAAGGCTTTCGCTATGTCGAAAAATACTGCACCGGTCGCATTGCCGCGATGGAAGCCAACGCTATATGCTCTACGATCCGGTGTACCTGTTGTACCCAACTGTGCTGGGTTTGAAAACCGAACTGCTCGTTGGGTATCAGGCCTTTAGTCTCGGCGAAGTCCCTGACGAGACGCTTGTAAATAAGTCGCTCATAGATTTTTCCGAGACTGTCCAGTAAACTGATGGAAAAGTACGGCTACGGCTCCTGTAAACAAATTCCTTTTGTTTCATTCACATGCAGTCATTGCATACAAGGGCAACAAAAATCAGCCATCCTCCAATATAGAAGAACTTTACAAGGATGAACTGAAGAATGTACTGGAAAAAGTCAGTTTAGTTTATGGGAAATAATTTCTTATGATGATGGGAGGACTCGCGTGACCAGCTCTACACGCTGACGGAGGGGCGAGTTCAATTTCCCTCAGGGAAAGCCGGTCTTAACACTAATATTAACATAACTAGGAAAAAAAACATCAGCCTACTACACAAGGGCGACATAAACAACTACAAATAAAATCCGATTGCGTAAACAAATAAAATAATTAAACATTTGTCATACCTAACAATGTTAGCTAAGCATTTTTTATTGATTTGCTCGCTAGTGTTTAATTCATTATTTTTGACGCAACTTCCGAATTTAAATGTTAAGTTAATTATGTTTTTAACTATTTGGATTATTTAATTTTCTGCTTATTTTTTACGGAAGTTGTAAATTCAACATTATTGATATAAGTGCGAGGTATTGTACGGGAGAGAACCAAAAATGTCCCCTAGCGTAGAAATATTTCGTCGGTTGCCAAAATAAAAATCAGCCGTTCCAAACATTTTGACCGGTAGGTATTGCACTTTTCTATGAAACAGCTGATTTTTATTGTCTAACTAGAATCTAGAATCATAATGCTGAATTCATGGTCAAAGTTTGCGCATTGGTTAAAATTTTACCTGTATACTCGTAGCTCACAGAATAAGCAAGCTGAACTAGCAATGGGCCGGCCATATTAGCCTCAGGCTAGGTGGAGCAACGATCTTTGCACGGTGGCTCGATGAGAGTTGCCAAGAATCGAGCTGAATGGCGTGGAATTGGAGAGGCATATGTCCAGCAGTGGACTGCTGTAGGCTGATGATGGTTGTACGGGAAGATGTTAAGAACCTTTATATAAAATCTATAATTTATTTTTCAAGTCTTATTCCTAAAACCCCTGCTAGCCTTGATAACACCAGGTTGCCTTCTAACACGATTTCGATTAGTTATTTTGTAGGTGCATGATAAGAAGAAAATGCTTCTAAAGTCTATTACCAAACTACTATCGGCCTTGCCAGGGTTTTTATTAATGACCAAAGCCAAACTCTAACACATAGCTAATTGAAGTTTAAAAAGTAATCAAAATCCTACATGAACTCCACGAGGCTTACATTTTTTTTTTACGGCTCTGTGATTATTACCAAACTGATTTGAGGGGCTTGCGTGTTTCTTATCGCGTTTTGCGTGCCTGTTCCATCTTAATTTACACCTCTCTGTCCTGATTCGTATGTAAAATAAAAGTGCTCTTAAATCACAAGGAGCAGGTAAGACATACGACATTCGAAAACAAAATAAGAATTCGAATGTGGTTATTTTAAACGCAACGAATTTATTAAAGAAATTGATATCTTAAAATAAATGATTGGTGAGTGTTTTTTTATATCTTTGTATTTTCTGAGTATACTACCTTAGGGAGCCAGTTTTGAAAAGGTACCTCTAATTAAACTGTATTTTCTGACGAAGTAATGTTTACTTAACTTCCCGCTTTCAGAAAGTAAAATTTGTGTTTATGATCTTAGAACTTTTCAATAGATATTGGAAATCTTGGAAATGCGTCCCTTCATCCCTTGCGTGAGGAATGTTGTGATAAGACAACAGTGCGGTTTAAAAGTAGATGTAGTGACAAAAGTTGATAAGAGTATGCGTAGAGGTTTTTTTTTTGAGATTTGGAGATCTTCAAATAACTTCTCCCGCTCTGGGATAAGCAGGAGGGCGTGTCAGACTTTTACTGACTAAAACCCACCCGTGTTCCCTCAGTTGCCTGTGTGCCAGGGGCCACGGCATCTCTTTCGAACAACACCTAGTAGGCATCGGCCCTTGCGGACCCCAACTAATTGGTGCTGACATCTCTTTGAGGCGCACGTGCAACACTTACACGACGCGCCGTTAACCCAGGCTTGGTCCTTACCGGACAGCGAGCTACCCATTACTCGCCGTCCGCAAGCCCGCGCCTACGGTGGCCGGGAATCAGCGTGGGATTCTTGACGCCCAGGGCGTCTCCTGCGGCGGTTTGATCATTTTGAGAGAATTAATGAAATGCGACTAACAAAAAATATTTACAAGACAGATGTCAATGGTGACTCTGGGACGATACCCTAGGAGGATATATTATTTTGAACTTATTGGTGTTGTTCTTCAGAAAGGTCAGGTACGTACCTAGTACTTGTAACCGCCGTCCGTTTATAACCAGTGGCCCTAGTGTGAGTTTCATTTAACCATCTCGATCAAATGCATCGAGCGCGTTGTTGCTCCAATTGGTCAGTCACCAATCCAGGGCCAATCGGAGCGCCGAACGCGTTCGATGCGTTCGTAATCGTAAACGAGGCACAACGGGTAAGGATTTATTTATTTATTTAACACTTTAAGCACACAAATGTACAGAGGCGGACTTAATGCCATAGGCATTTTCTACCAGTCAACCTTTGATTGGGTGATGCAGAGACGTAGATCGTAGCAGGAGCCCTTCTGTAGTTTCTGCTATGGGAATTAAGAAGGCGTGTGTTTATGTTTGTGTATCTTCGGGTACTTCTTCTCAATTACTTTCAAGTTTCTGCAACCTACCTATTTTCATTTAACCACAAAGAATGATTGAGAACGGCGGCCTTTGGAAAAGCCAGAAAATCTTATTAAAATAACATGTGCAATGCAATACATCGTAAAACCTTACCAATAATAGTATTGAATTTTGTTTACGACTTATTTCACAAGTCTATGAGCCGATACAGCTTGATTATTTATTTGACATTCATATTGTAATACAATACTCGTCTCATAATGTTAAGATTATCATGTTATTTTGCTTCGTACTTAGTAAGTGATTTTAATGACCTTGGAAAATTGTTTTTAGCGGTTGGAAAATGTTAATGCGCTATTTCGTTTTATAGATCCTGAACAGTCTTATCAGGAGGTGTAATTGTGCTATTTACACATAGTGAGTAAATTTTTGTTAAGTTACTGGTATACAGATAATACTTTATATAATATTATAAACGCGAAAGTTTGTATACATGTGTTTGTTACTCTTTCACGCTTATACGGCTGAATGTATTTGAACAAAATTTGACACACCACGCCTAGATTAACACATTGGATACTTTTATCCCGGTACTACGTTCCCACGGAATAATTTCAACAATATTGTACATACTTTTATTTTTTTCAGTGAAGATATCGAGTTACGGAGAATTTTTCCAAGTGAATTTCCTCAAGACACAATACGAAAAAGTGGCTCTTTAGATCCAGAGGTAAAATTTCTACAGGATGGCATACATCGACGCGCACACTGGTACTATGAATTCGGCACATGATATAAATATTCTGTAGCTATTAAAAAGAGGCCACCGTTTTGTAGAAAAGTGTAAAACCTCCACGCTAAAAATGTACTATTTATTTGGAACAGCCAATTGTTTTTTCTACGGGTTCTAGATAGAAGAATGTGCTGAATTCATCGTTACAGTTTGTACACCGATACTCTACCACCCTGTATTTACATAAACGAATAAGTTACCATAATATTAAAACAAACACACATTTATTAAGCATAGCTTACTGTCAACCATAAGCTGTGTTTAACTGTATAAGTAACGAATGTTATTATTTAAAAAAAAATATTTTGTAGTATACTCTTTATTTCTTGCGCTGTGAGTTATGAATAGGTAGGTACCTAACACAATGCCCTAGTTTCCAGGTTATTAAAGTTAAGCAACAATGTTGCGAGCTTGAGTTTCAGACATTTCAATTAGTTGGGTAAAAGCGACAAGCTAAAATTAATTGAAAAACATAATCTCTAAACAAACATCTTACTTTACAAAAGATTTCTATTAAAATGGGTATTCAAATAGAAGTGGGTAAATATTGTCCTTTGTCAACTTTACGACACAAAAAAGAATGTCACAAATTGCGTAACAGAATTCTTAATTAAAATTATTTCTCATAGCACTTAGGTCGTTACGCGGAACTGCAGAGTTATTTCAAATATCCAAAAGCCAAAATCAACAGTCATTTCGAGGAACTGGTGTGTTACGATAAAGACAATAGAAAGGTATGTTTATTATTTAAAATTAAACTTTTAATTAACCTTCATTAAATTATAAATTGAACTTGTCATCTTTCCGTGTGGTGTCGGACGCAAATAATAGCACCATCCCATTTCTTCCCATGGCTATCATAGAAGGCGACTAAGGGACTTACTAGAGAATGGGCAACAGCGTTCTCTATGCATTTTACCACCATACTGCGATCGCCAACCCGCCTGCCAAGCGTTGCGATTATGAGGAAACCCTCCCCCTTTGGACGAGGCGTATGTCCAACAGGGGACGATTATCGGCTGCAATTATGATGATGACAATGAAACTTGGTAATCCGACCGAGTATGTCATCATCATCATCATCAGCCTATAATGTTCCCACTGCTGGGACACAGGCCTCCTCTCGGTGAGAGGGATTGGGCCATAATCCACCACGCGGGCCCAGTGCGGGTTGGTAGATGTCACATGTCTTCGAATTTTTGGGTCTAGGACATGCCGGTTTCCTCACGATGTTTTCCTTCACCGTTTTGAGAGCAGTGATGAAGTAATTAATTTACACAAAGTAAAGCGCCTGTCTGGGTTCGAACTTACGACCTACAACTCGTAAGTCGCAGCCGTTACCACTTGGCCACCACTGCTCCACCCGACCGAGGATGTATGGATCGTAGTTCTGTAGTTTAACACCAACCCATAGTAAGAAGGCAAATATAAATAATAGATAAATATTATTTTGCATGTATTCAACGAGGCATATACAGTGTGTACAGCCTTTTACTGGGCACGAATTCAGACTCCGAGAAATTCCTGTTGGAAAACTAAGTAGCACTCTTTACCCACCCTGGAACACGATCCAAGAGCCAAGCTTATAACTGTCCTTGCTACCTCTAGACCAACACCAATTGCTGCATACCTACCTACATGAAGACATAATGAATTACTGTGGATAAAAATTAACCTTCGTTTTATGCAAAACGATCTGTGATGGTCATTATTGTTATTTATTGAGCCTAAATGGCATTAGCGTTGGCTGTTTGCATGGCCATTTTGCAACCATAAGAAAACGCTCTTTGAATAAAATTCACAGCGGCACGATTTAGGCCCACTACACTCCCTCCCGTATTAGAAGGATTCGCCGACAGAGACATACCCTAGACATTACCGACGATGCTATACAAACCTCTGCCGGGAGACTAGCGAGTCCACTAGCACGCTAAAAATACACCGACACAGACTATCATTCTTCCGATTTCACCACCGAGGCTCACCGTGAAGTCCGATTCCATGCCGACCCGACCCTTGCTCGAACCAACCCGCGCCGCTGAGCCTTAAATGCGTCCCTAAATAATATTTTTCTGATCGAGCCCGTCCCCTTCTGCCCTCTTCCAGCGACATTCTAAGCCGAGGTCCGGACCCTACAGGGTATGTCCTTAACGTGTAGTCGCCTGGGCTGGAGGCCATAATTTATTGGGGCAGCCACTAGCAAGTCCGTGTCTGTGCACAGATGTAAAATTCATGCCTCGTTGTAATCACTGTCTAACGAGTACTTTGATTCCAGCTGTGTAGAATAGATGCAGACCGATATTCTCCGGAAGAAGACGCTTACTACCTGTCTCCGATATTCGACAGCCACGTGGACCGACGTCGAGTATACTGCTTCATGTTGCTCTGCTTCACTGAAGATGAACTTGACAGAGTGGTTGCTTCGTTTTAATTAAATACAGACATTACAGAACTTGGTCTTGTATCATTTTTTCTTATAATTTTCCAGATAAATAGAGCCTTAAGCAATTAAATGGAAAGAGTAAGATTTGGTAAGAGTACACTAAAATTTGTTAAAAGACGGACAAAGACTACAAGCTGCCCTATCCACGGATCCTCATATACTTAAGTAGCAAGACTATAGTCATACTTTGGGCTAGAACTTCTAATAGGAAACCCCGTGACACTTCCCCCGACCTCTTGCCAGCAGCAACAAGCCCTCTCGTCTTTGGAAAGGATGAAGCCGATGGTCCGACAAAAAGATCAGAAATGTATAACCATACTAAGAAAGTCCTAAAACAAAATTATAAAACATCCAAAATCTTACCTGTGTAATGATTAATCCACATGACATAACCCGCGGATAAGTCAAAGCCTTAACCCCGATTACTAAGGGCAGTACTCTGACAGGGTAATTTGTTTAACATCTTTATACCTGCTTATTTATATTTTATCTCTATTGTATTACAACTTTATTTTGTCTCTCTTGCACACCCGAAGTTGGTTGAGACTTGAGACATAAGATTGTTATCATTCACGCCTAGACTATACACGATCGTTACGTCATCAGAAGATAACCAACAAGTCGTGCATCCTTTTGTTTTACCCGGGTCATGTTTAAGGTTAAATAATATGCCTTGTTTGAAAATTTCACGTGCGCATCCCTCAAAGATTATTTATGCAGATTCTGGTAACAGTAGGTAAACAATTTGATAGTTTCTCATGACCAAATAGGCATCTTCGCAATGGTCCCGCGAATCACGTTGCCCATGAAGCAACAGATTCTTTGCAATCGAACGTAAGATACACGCGCAGAGTATATACATCCGTGCATCTGATCTCGAACGTTCCAACTTCCAATAAAGTTCATATCAAAGATCAAATCTATGAATGTACTGGCATTACGAAGAGACATGGTATTTACAAGCAGATCATCGATAAAATATTTCTGTAACATCTTCATTTTGTCGATAACTGTCCGCCATATCCGCTTCTGCTTATGTTAAAATAGACAAGGGCTCTTCAATCAGCGATTGAGGGTCACACGTGGTGGTTTGATTTGTAATAGATTAATTAAGAGGTCATTCTTGACCATTGGCATGCGGCGTTTTAATTTATGGAGCCCAACTATGTTGGAGTATTTAAGCAGATCTTAACAAAGTGTTTACATGTAAAATAAACACACTAGTGTGTGGACCCAAAAAAGTAGTATGTCAACCTTAAATGCACATTGCCAATTATTGCTCTATCGTCACCGAATCATGCCAAGACTTAGGTAACAACGGGGTTAAGTCAACAGAGCCTCACCTCACGTGGATTGAAATTTATTATGACGTTCCCTTTTATCGGATCTTAGCCACAAAGACAGCAAGCAGCCTTTAGACATACTTATATACATCTACGACACGCGTATTGAACTGTAGAACTATGAAAAGATAATTATTCTCTAAATAACGCTTCGTATTGGCAGTCGTTTCTTTATTATTAGGCTGTAATGATAAAGAAACGATTGCCAAAGTCCATTACCGTCTATCCTAGATTCCTAGATTGAGAACCTAATAAAACGTCAAAAACATGGCTAAGCTATAGCAAACGCATAATCTATCGATGCATAAAACTTGACCCACTCAATGGAATGTAAATATTTATATAGTTATGTAAAATAATGAGGTGTCATCTTGGTGCCGACAAACTGTTATGTCATTTTAACCTTGTACTACATAATATTTATGTATATGATTATGACAATAATTGGTGCTACATGTCGTTGTAAACTCATCGCGGTTTTCAAAAGCGTCTATATTAAAAGTTTGACCTAAAATGTGAGACGCTATGTTCTGTAAGGAAAGCGACGGGTGTCAGAGGTCGTCAGCGGTGTATGGTTCAACGGTTCAACAGACTGTGACGTAAGCAGACCGGTTGGGAACTAGCCTCCACTATCGATGAGGATAAAATATATTCAAAACGCTTTTGTAATTCGCCTACTTTTGTGGAAATATGTCGCAATATCTTGTCTTGGATCAGGAGTTGATGTGGTGACAAATCATGTTGATGGGATTAGCAGAATCAGCCTACACATAGACCGCCTCTCTGTGAGGATTATTATAACAAAATTCAAGTATTATTATTATTTGGTTAGACACACTAGCAGCTAGTAAGCTGATGCCTATGTTTCAAAAAGCTATGTTATGTATCATCTAATAGAACTGGACTTTATTTGAAATTAATTTTCCTCCATAACCACGATCACATTGTATCGTGGATTCGTGGGTCAAGCATATCGATACCAGAAGTATCAATTAATGTAAGGGACAAACCACGGTTTTTCAGGAAAACCAAAAAACTATTTTTATTTTTTTTATCTTTCTATAACTTTTTACTATCTGCTCCGATTTCTATTGTGTCTAGAGCAAAGTTTATTAAAATTTTCTCTTCTTTCATACTATAAACGAAAGATTTAGGAATTCCCAGTGGTTTAAAATATAGCATGTCCCTTACGTTAAAAAAAGACGTTTATTTGTGCCTTAAATTACTAATATTTTATGAGTAAACCGTCGAGCATAGTGTAAGCAGCAAGAGAAATAGAAAATTATACGTACTTCTATTGTAAAGGACTTTTACAGTGTTGCAATTTGATGTAACTATATAGATTATCTACTAAAATTGATTGTAATTTAACACCATGGAAATGCTTTGCATGATTAATGTTGGTATGAACCAACATTATTCATTCAAAGCAAATCTAAACGTTACTTTCAGGTTTTACAGCTTAGCTATCATAGATTTAAATGAAATTTAGGGATGCAAAAATAAAACAATTGCAAGTAAATTATTATTATTTTCGACTTTTATGTCTGCGTAATTATTATAAACTCAACACACTAAACAGTCTATAAAACTTCGTATTAAATTTAAAGGTTCTAAAACTGTTCTAATTTACAGTCTTATAAACTCTGTACTTTTAATCATTATTATCTGGATAACCGAGCTTAGATCGATTTATCGCCCCCGAAACCCCCTGCATACTACATTTCATGAAAATCGTTGGAGCCGTTTCCGAGATTCATATTACATATATATTGCGCACTGGTTAAAAACTTATCCTTTTTACATATATATGTATACAAGAATTGCTCGTTTAAAGGTATTAGATGTTAAATTGACTCTATGATCTCTTATAATTTGTTAATTATCTTACAAACTCGGTACTTTTAATAATTATGTGTAATTTAAGTTTTATTATTATAACCACGAACTGAATAAAATAAAATGTTTTCTCAGACTTAAACAACACTCTTATTTATTACTAGCTTTTGCCAGCGGCTTCGCCCGCGCGGATTTTTCATCCCTTATTTCACTCCCTTAGGGGTTGAATTTCTAAAAATTCTTCCTTATTTCTTGTCTACATTATAAAGGGAACCTCTGTGCAAAATTTCAGTTTACTAGGTCCAAGGGTTTGGGCTGGGCGTTGATGAGTCAGTCAGTCAGGACTTTTTTATATTTATATATACCTATAGATAGAAGTAATTGAATGATTGTACTGGAAAAAAGACCGATGAAAAAACGGAATATGAAAATGAAATATATGAAATATACAAATTGTTGTGCCCGATTACAATACTAATTACTTGGAAATGGGCAGACAGTGATGATAACTAGGTAGTAAATTAAGTTATTTATTGTTTTTTTTTTTTTTTTTTGTGAAATTGATATATTTGGAACAACTTTTTCTAGTCAACATCATTAGCTGTCATCACATCTTCATCGTCATCAGTTTCATTGAGGCTATCTTTAACTGGTGATTTATTCGGAAGGTTCAAATATTCACCAAGAAATATTTTTGGTATTATACTAGGGATGCCCAATTTTTTGCTTTGAATCGATCTTTTGGATCGTAATGGATCGTAACCTCGTGAATCAATTCACGATCTTAATCGTATGGTATCGAATCGATCTTCCAAGATCGAGTAAACTCGTATCGTAATTTTACAAAAATAATGAAAAGCACAGTAAATATGCATTCCAAATTATTTATTTTAACATAATCTACATAATATATCTATTACAAAGTGTGCCACGGTGCCTTTGTGATGCCGTCTGAGTTTTTTATTTTTTTATTGGTATTATGTAGGTACTTCCTTTCGTTTTAACAATCTGTTTACACAATTTACATTATCCACCCGTGTGTGTTTAATAAAAATGTCCAAACGTTTGATTTTGCTTGCGTGGCCATATTTAAAAAAAAAGCATTTTGAAATTATAGGTCAGCGAATACGAATTTGATTTCTACTTGTTAAGTAATAGGCGTATTACAGTAAGCAGCATTAAAATAAACATAGTTTTTTGAGATAATAATGTAAGGGAATAATTCTTAAAAAACTGTAATGATTAATTAAAGTAAGGAACATGTTATTTAAATTGACTGATTTGAGGTTTAAGATATGGGTGTACATGATTTAATACGATGGCTTACTTTATTTTTCTGAAAAGAAGAAACATTTTTGACTGTTAAATCATTTTTTCTGTCAGAAATCGTTTTACGCAGTTCAAAAATTTGTACTGTAAGGTACATTTTTTTAACGATAGATAAATTTTAATAATGCCAATCGATAGAGCGGGAAATTCTGAATCCAACGATATAAATAACTCATTTTTGCCAAAATGTCCCTTACATTAATTGATACTTCTGGTATCGATATATTTAAACGTTTTTAATGTCTCTGGGAAGCCGCAGATGTTACTAAATTAGTTAGAATCTATAGGTAATCATTTCTAACCGCAACCATTGAAAGTCATTGCACCAAATAAATAGCCGTGAGACTGTTCATTACATAAGAGTGTGATGATGAGTCTGCAGACACGGAATCTCTGATGTTGCACTTTATAATGTGCTAGTCTCATCAGAAACCAATTGGATACAATATTCAGCGCCAAACGCAAAACCTTGACCTTTTCCACAAAATTTTCAACTTAACTTCGTGGTTTGTACATTTACTAATAAATTATCTTCTAGCCCTAGGCATTTTAGACCTTATTTTTTAATAAATACAATCTATTTTCACATTTACAATTTACGAAATACATCTTCAAAATAGTATCGGCCAATGAAAATGTTAAAGGCCAATTTAGTGGCTCCGGCTGATTGACATTCCCACAACCTTAATTTAGCGTCCAAATTCCTTGAATTTTTCTTAGTAAATTATTGGTTGTTTTAAAAATTATTTCCACTCGTTTAACAAGTGGTTACAATTTGTTCGACATCAGTTCTTTGAACTAATGAACAACCTTGAACTGTTGTTGTAGATTTTTTATTCGTCAACTGTTTGTTCGAAAGATTTTACCGAGTATAACGTAATTTAGTTACTACAGGTTGCAATTAAGTATTTCTTAGCAGAAAATCTCGACTAAGAAACAACCAGTAGGTACATAAATACACATAATGGTATAATATTATCCCGTTGTTTATTTTTAAAGAGAAAAACTGGCTCTTGTAATCAAAACAAAACAGTTTAAACTAGCTCAGGAGCTAAGGAATTCTTTAAAATTGTATGCATAGCTTGTGTCAGTATTATATTTTATGTTATTATTACACTAAGCAAACGTGCCAGAAGCCTAATGATTGCAAGTAATATTTATGTGTATGTAGAGTGTAAGTCTGTAAGAGAAGGGTGAGTTAGTTTTTTTTTTTACATTAAATTAAGATTTTTTGGATAAAAAAGCGCGTTTTAAGTTAGCCAACACCTCAGCTTTAAAAGTCAAAGTCAAAGTTATTTATTTGCAGTAAATGCGGTACAAAAGATGGTAGTTACATAAATTGTTAGTACGATGACACATTTAGCCATAAGTTGGCATGCAAATATTAAAGTAAGATGCTAGGGGTAGCATGATAGGCAAGGCAAATCGCTACACAAATGTACAGAATACTATTAATGTTTTTAAAGTCAATTTTAAGCTTCAAATACTCACCAGTTAAATAAAATAGGTAATTGTTATTCCAATATACAAACATGAAGTTTGCTATTAAATAAAATGAGAACATGAAAATAAGACACAACACAAAATGCAGTGCGTACAGTAGGGAAACAGTAGATTACACTTTTTAATAGGTAAGATTATTTACAATGCGTTTCTGTAAGTTTCAGTTTTAAGTGAATATGCATCCGAATATCCGATCTCTGCTAATGATAGACATAACTACAATCACTCACATTGTGTGAAAAAGTATAACTCGAAACTCGTTATATTCTGCAAACGCAAAAAACCATCATGCGAAAACTTTCTACCAATTAAATATGTGTGCGTTGTGGCGAACCAAACTAATATCTATGGTTCCCACTCTTAGTTTGGTGACGACACTATTTTTGTTCCTAGACGAGAGGTTGACAAGTTTGAACTAGCAGAACGAGGATTTGAAACAGAACGTAAAGCTCAGAAAAGTAATTAAGTTACACCGTGTAATTACGTTAAGCTCCATATTCCATATTTACCAACTGTGTGTTCTCTGTATTTCCTTTGTTGTATTATGTGTACATATTGTGTGGTGAAACAAATACACACCTAATCTATTAATGAACATGGTTTCATTTAAAGGTATAAAACGGGCGTATAACGCCTAAAGCGTAAATAGAAAAAACATAAACGTAATAAGCACCCACATTAATTCAGTAATTGTATTTTTATTAAGTTTGTCCTACAACATCAGTGACCTACTTACTCATACTTACACATAAAAAGCCCGTTTAGATGTCATAGGTAGATATCAGCGCTTCAATAATGACCTACTTTAAATCTCATTTAGTTTTTGCTATTAGCATACCCACACAACTTCATTATAACTGTTACCATTAATCCTGAACCACAAATTATGTAGTAAATGGTCCATAATCTTTGTTAAAAACAAACCCACACAAAAGCATTGATTGAGTGAACGCTCTTAAAACATCGGCTTGACATCTTAACGTCAGAAAAACTAATTCGCGTCCAAGCTTTATTATGTTTAGTACTTTGTCTGTCTTTGAAAAAGCTAGACGAGATTACAGAATGGGTTCACGAGGCGGTAGTATTGCATAAATGGAGACACTGTGCGCTCCGCCCAATCAATGTCGGATACTTTCAAAAGAAAGCGGTGACTTACGATTGCGACTGAACTATATCCAAATATCGTGAGCACACATTGACTTATACAATTATTATAATGCTTTATGTAACACCTATTGACAGTGTAATAGCTATTGATATGTATTGTGGCAGTAATGTAATAGATGTCTTCTTTTTATAAGCTGTTAATGAAGCTATTAGTCGCGTATGCGTCATACACAGCTACGCCTTATTTAAGGGATTCCTAAGGCTTAATAGTTGCGCTAAGTAGCGACACAAGTTGTTACCCTATTGCCTTCAAACACTCGTATAGGTTAAAACAAATCAACATGCCAGTTCTTTCAAGAATTCGTCATAAATAACAGTTCCGAATATCGTAAATCTGGCCCTTTACGACAGTATTACACGGACGTTTCCACATTAACTATGACGTAACTGAACTGATAGTCTAAATTTCACTAAAAGGCCATTAGATAATTGTTTCAAAATCAGTTTAATTCAATTTAACCAGTTCATAAAACCAGCAACAAATCTTATTTTAAATGACTACTTAGATATCTGTCTGAGCTGTTTATCAAATGCTGTTGTCGCTGTCTACGTATGTGGATACTGTATAGGTACCGTCTAGAGAGTTCAATTGTGACTGGGAAGAAGCGAAGTTGTGGGCAAAAGTCAGTTTTACTTAATATATTATAAGTGACGCCAGCATGTAATCCTATCCATTCACTACATTGTTATTTATTACTGAACATGAAATCTTAAACTAGGTACATTAACTTTTGCACCAAATAATAATGTAAATTAATGTTTTGTGAGTGCCGACTATTACAGTTACAACATTACAAGTAGGCGCTTAATTTGACTCTGCTTCTGTGATGTAATTTTTATTCAAAAATTAACATAGTTTCCAGGGCAGATGTTACTTGGCCATGCCCCCACAGTTGTTATTATGTAGAAATAGAATACAAAATTAATTTTACCATTTGTAGATTTGCTGTACTGCAACTAGGAAATGCCTGTCTTCAATTAATGTGAACTAGATTTACTGATGGCGCTTTAGCCTGGGAAATGAAACGAAACAATTTGAATGTACCTATATCATAATGTACAATAAATCCAGGGAACACGTATAAAATAATTAGTTCAAAAAGAGATTTATAGAAACCTAATATTGTAGGAGTATTTTTACCGTCACCCTATAAATTGGCAGACAAACTGACAATTACGCCTCAGCCCCGATCCATCTGACCCTGATCCAAACTGTTTCGTTCGCCGTGCCACAGGCTCCCCATGGTACGTTCGGAACGAGATCCTCCATCTCGATCTGAGACTACCCACGATAACTCAATTTCTGAACCGCAACTCGAAGCGTTTTTTTGATAAAGCCGAGATACATCGCAATCCCTTGATTGTGAAGGCCGCCAGTTATGTCCTCAGTAGAATCGGTAGAATCCGCCGGCCGAGACATGTCCTTTCCGACCCAGATGACCCCATTACTGTTCTCCAAGAAAAGAATAGGGCCAACAGCAGAGCACACAAACACAAACGACCGTCCTTCCGACCCCGACGCCGAGGTCCTCGCGCCCCGCGAAGACCCCTGAGTAACGATGAGACCCCCGACCGTCCCTTGCTCATTGATGTGCCAGCCCGCGCCGCAGCTGAGCCAGTAGAGTTAAATTCCCCGAATGTTAATAATCATGAAAATATCTTGACCCAGCCTGTCCCCACTAGCTGCAACCAGTGACGCCCTCAGCCGAGGTTCGTACCCCACAGGGGGTGCCCTCAGCGTGCAGTCGCTTTAGGTTATGTAGGTTTTATGCCCTGGCTGGCTGGAGGCTTTTAGTATAACTAAAAACCCTTCACAGGAAAGCCCGGTTAAGCAGTCACGGCCTCTCTAGGTCAACTGCGAGATGCAATACACAAAAAAAAAAAAAAAAACAATTACGCCTCTTCACGAAAAGCCCCAGTAAGCGTTAGCTAGATGGTGCTCTACATCAACAGAAACTGAGCACTGGAATGTCTTTTCAATGTATGCAGTTTAACAATAAACACGCAGATAAAAAGAACAGGCTTTGGAAGAAAGTAGGCAAATTGATTTGCACCTGATTTGTTTTCCGCCTTCGTCGTACTCCAGTAACACCGCGATCCCATAATATATAATTTTAGACCCTGTAACGTTATTGTACGTATCAGGTTCTAAAGATCAACAAGGGTTACTATATATAGAAGACATCCGGTTACTCACAATATAAACATTAAATCAGAACTGCTTTTCTTGCACACAGTTATATTGAAACTGTGGCTTTTAAGTAAATGGATGAGACGTGATAACCACATCGCCCACATGTGCATTTCTGGAATGTCACGGCAATAATGTATGCGATGACCTATTGCAGGAATGGGTCCTTAGCCAAATATGCGGATTTTGTCATACAAAATATTAAATAACATACAATCATACACAGATGAATCTTCAAGAAACATTTGAAAACGCGTTAGGAATATTGAAAATTTAAAAAGGTCAGTAGCTCTTCTACCTACCCAATTAATTTCTAGTCCATCCATAAAAAGTAGCTGTCTATTTATACATGATACTGTTTATGTATTCTGAAAACAAAATACAAATCATGAATATCCTGTTTCAATGTTTTACTCATTTTAATGCATATTTGTTTAAGAAGATATTAACAGATCGCAACTAGTGTTAAAACAGCAACAATAAAACGATGCATTATCTGATAATTAACGTCTGCATCCATTACACTAACTTACCATTTTGAATTACAAATTGTTAATTAAATTTCATTCTAAATTACATTCAACTCGTGAGGAACATATAATATTAAATGTGTTAGTGTTTGAATGTAACATGGTAACGTTACGTAAAAAGTTAAAATAAAATAGGGATCGCAACCTTTTGTAATTCATGTTAACATTGACATTTGTATGCCTATTATTACTTACATAAGAAAATTACATGGTAAATTAAATGTTTACAAACACAAAAAGTACTAAAACAACATCGATTAAAAGCATGTAACACACGTATCAGCATGCTACGTTGACTAGTGTTCGCCACGAGAGCTGCTTCATCTTGTGCTATACGGTATACGGTAATAAGAAGCACCTTACTGGCCCAGCCGTCGTGTTGCAACGCGGTATTAGAAGAAATACTTACGTTGGTATATAAGAGAACCGTTTGGACACGTAATCATCCCACACATCAAGTGTTCTCTGAAGAAGGCAGCCGCAAAAAACAAAGAAAATGAAATTGGTTAGTCCTGTGACGTTATGGATCGTGAAGTGAAAAGTGAATTGTGAAATTGGATTAACGGAAAACCTCTCTTTTCAGTTTGTGTTTCTTGCTTTGATCGCCGCCGCGTGCGCAGCTCCCCAACAGAACCCACAGGATGTTCAAATAGTGCGATATGAAAACAACAACGCTGGAATCGATTCATACAATTTCGCGTAAGGAACTGCTCCATATTGCAAAAGTAGAGCACAGGGAACGTTACGCATTTTCTAAAACTACACGATATCTATTTACAGATGGGAGACGTCAGATGGGTCTAAGCACGAGGAACAAGGACAACTGAAGAATCAGGGCACAGAGAATGAGGCGGTCGCTGTACAGGGACAGTACGCGTGGGTTGGGCCTGACGGCGTCCTCTACACAGTCACCTACATCGCCGATGAGAATGGCTTCCAACCTCAAATCCAACAGGGTCCCGGAGGAGCAGTCCCCTCTGCAGTCATTGCATCCCTCTTGGGTTGAAAAATCCAGTAGATTATTTGAGGTCTCTGTAAATACTCCAGATGATGTATATAATATTTATATGCTGAGTCATTAATGTTATATTAAGTAGATTTTTAAGCAATAAATGTACTGATTTTTATAAACTACACAGAAGAGTGATTTTATTATCCTAGCAGGTTTATTTTATTTGTTTACCCATTTATCTATGCTAATGCTAATAAAATATATTTTATATTAAAATTGGGACTACAGGTTGTTCATGG
Organism: Polymixis flavicincta; assembly: GCA_949987655.1. Taxonomy (NCBI): domain Eukaryota; kingdom Metazoa; phylum Arthropoda; class Insecta; order Lepidoptera; family Noctuidae; genus Polymixis; species Polymixis flavicincta. The sequence goes on along the minus strand of OX465175.1, from coordinate 13,891,078 downwards.
AAATGATGTTTACAAGCACCACCTAGCAATAGGATAGAATCAAAATATTACACACAAAATTGTTACTATTTCGGCATCCTAGAAAACTCGGGTAAATTTCTAAACCAACATCTTAGAAGCTCAAGCAAATGTGAGCTCTAAATAAATCCGTTAAAAATTAGATTTCAGACAATATATCATATGAAATGACAGTTTCCATTGTATAATACTAATATACTCTTTATTCGGTAGCTCTAAGAGGCCATAATCCCATGACATGAATGGGATCTAAGACGTTCATCGTCAAGAAAAGCCTCCCGTTCGGTTCTTTTTTCGAAAGATAATCTTCAGCGGCCGAGGCGTGAAGGCCGACTGCCACACAACATGGTAGACAAACCATAACCCCGATAGAATTTCACACCGGCAAAAATGACCAACTTCCAACACTTCCACAAACGCTCAGCCCATATTTACCCCCTATATAATACATTTAACCCCTTCAGGGGTTGAATTTTCAAAAGTCTTTGTTTAGTGTCCAACTTTGTTATACGAGCGTTGTAGACTGCGCATTGTCGGTAGATTGAAGTAGTTGACAAATATAAGATATAACATGAAAAGATGCCATTCGATCTGGAGCACTCTAACAATTTGTGAAAGCTATTATGAATATTAAAACTCAGTTTCCTCAATCAGTGTACTGCATTTCTTCTTATACTGCAAACTTATATAATAATTATGCGCATCTTCCACGTGTTTTTGATTGACATGACAATGTTATATCACACTTATACAAATAGGTCAAACATAATGAGATGAATCAGTAGAAGTTTTTGTATAAGTTAACAACAACGTGATATCACAGCGCTTTGATTGAAACATTGACGAGATTTGAAAGCATTTCACCTTTTTTTACACAAATGTTTCTTCTACTTACTTGTAGCTTGTTGTAAGTAGTAATTTATGCAAAGATGTCTTTTTTTTAATACTGTTGATCCTACTAATATTATAAATGAGAGAGTTTGTGTGTTTGGATGTTCGTTACTCAATCAAATAGGTGCACTTCTGCCTTACCCGGGAATTACAGGTATGATGTTACGTACTGTAATGTTAGTATTTAATTCCTTTTTTCAACAGAAAACACGCTTTAATAAGTAAATTTAAAAAGCAGAAAATAATTACAAAAAAGCGTGGGGTTCTTTATATTAGTTGATTATAAAAATACCTCAAAAAGCGCCCCAACGTTTTTTGAAATCATTTTCTGCTTTTTAAATTTGGTTAAATAGTGTTTTTTTTTGTTTTAAATCTGTTATTTACTTTCAATTTTTTAGTTGTACTAACTACAAAAGCGTGATTTTGCAGTTTATTTTTTTTACATTATGGAACAATTTAATGAAATTATTGAATTGTCATCGGTCCTCGATAAGTCTACAAAGTTTATATAAATGAAATCTGACCGTTTGAAGTGGGTTAAAATCAATTCCAAAGGAGTTGGTTATCAACAAACAAACAAACTTACAGGTGAAGCGAATAAAAGCGTGTTAGTTAAAAAGGATATATTCACTGACTTTGTGAAGGTTTGTTATTTTGAAAGTGTTGGGTATTGTGTAAGTATGTTACTATCTTTATTCATTGCCAATTCGATTCATGAATTTAACATATAATATAACGTTGCCATCTACCATTTTTACGATATGCAGAAATAAATTCGATATTAGGTATCAGAATCTCTTAGGGATTAATATTAATTTGCATAATTCTTGAATAAACTGTTAGAAGTATTCGCTTTAAGTATCGTATATCATCTTCTTATGATAAAAGATTTTAAATAAGTTCAGATTTTATTATTTAGACCTTGAAAGAGGAATGGAAGGCCCACCATGAGTACAACAAAAATTATATTCCTACCTACTTTATATTTTGTATTTTTCCAGAAAATATAATACATTTTCATTCGTCTCTCACAAAATTGTCATTCCATTGATCTGCGATAATAAGTTTACATACATTTTAATTTCAGCCGGTTTCAGGTACAGCCCAAATTTTTCATTTTAGTTTTTCTTATGTTCTTTTTTTTATCTGAATAATTGATGAGTTTACGCGACTGTGAAATTAAAATATTCTTAGGCGCCTTAGTACCTCCTACAACTATCAAAACTGAATGTAAAATCAAGTCCCAGAATGACAAAAAAACTTACTATGTTCCTAACCAGGTAGGTATTTTTAAATATATTATTATATTGGATTCAACAATGTCTTCTACTATTATTATCCTAACATTTACCGATATAATGCAGACGATTTATTATTATCTATTTTGTTTCTTATATAAGATGCAAGCAATAAAAGTTGACATTTGTGCATCATTCCCACAAAATTGGAAAGGAGAGATCGTAAATAAATTGTCATCAATGTCAATATTTGAAATAGATCCATAATATTATATTTTTAAGAGGACAACCTAGACATTTGATGAGGTCGAGAGCTGTTAATGTATTGTACTCACAGATTATTAGCCATTTTCTAGTGTAATGTAAAACGAGAAATCACTTCCGCGGAAAATCAATTGCCTAGAAAAATTTAAAAATGCCGCACATGAAATAGGTACTGAGGTACCTCAACGCACACGCAACAGTTAATTTTAAAGCGGTTATTCTAATATATTTTTGTTTTTATGCAAAATTAGTGTCCGATTGCATGTAATAAAGAACCATCTGCCGCCTCAACCTCTAAGCTAATAGCTCAATTTAGACATTTGGCATTCGGAAGTATTTCGTAATTGTCTCAAGGTATTTTTGCAAAACCACTTAATATTGCATGAAAGTAAATACACGAAATTTATGAAAAATATGCATTTTCTTTCGTATGTAGTGGCATAAAAATCAAGAAAATGTTTGTCTAAGTCGAATGTTTTCACTAAGACATTTCTTCAAAGAATGGTTAGCTGACAGAACTATCAAAATTAATTACCGATTGATCTATAAACTAATTAATATTCTATACTTAGCATTATATTGAGTAAGGTTGTTCTAAAAAGTTTTGTTTATTCATTGAATTAAGGGAATTACATTATATTAGGTAGGTATATGTCAAGCGGTTCACCTTCTACGGGTACTACTTTAGCATAAAATCAAATCAAAAGTTGTGCTAGATATAAAGACCGAATTTCATGTGAGATTCGTCACTTCATCGTATTCATCCGTAAAATCAGCACTTCAAACATGAAACTGGTTCGTTTTATTTGTGTATTTTGTGTGAAAAAGTGTTTAGTGTAATAATAGATGGAACAAAGTATCCAATATTTAAACTCGCGAAAAAAGTTACAGAAAAAGCAGTTCGGATTCGTAGATATCGCGCAATTTCATTTAACAATTTCACAAAAAAAAAAAACAAATAGTTTTTCGCTATTTTCTCAAAAAGTGTTTTCAGTGATAATTAAATCTTTTATCCAAAATATAATGAATATTTTACGTAAAATATCAAAGTTTTATCGTACATCATCGATCTTACAGTTTAAATGGATATATCAACAATCTATTTAATTAATAACTATTCAACCAATCTGCCTAGCCTTTTCCCAACTATGTTGTTTTTTTGGGTGGGAAGTCATCAAATAACTTCTCCCGCTCTGGATGGAGCGGAAGGGCGTGTCAGACTTTTACTGACTAAAACCCACCCATGTCTGCTTGTGTGCCAGGGCCCACGGTATCTCTTTCGAACAACCCGCACCCCTGGCAGGCATCGGCCCTTACAGACCCCACCAGTTGATGCTGACATCACGTTGAGGCGCGCGTCGACACGGGTTCCCAATTGTGTTGGCTTCCAGATTTGGCTTAATTAATAACTATTGTACTAGGAATTTTCGTTCAACGATAAAAGCATTACCGGCTAATGAGATACAATAAATAATAGTTTAAAAAAACAAAAAAAACACGCTTTTATTGCTGACCGAACTAAAAAGTAGAAAATAATTTTTAATTACAAAGAGTTTATGTTACAGTAGTAGAAAGGCAATAATTCAATTCAGAGTAAAAAGTGTGGGGTGCATTTTCCTATATTTTCATGACTCGCCTCTCATAGATGGTTGCCAATAGAATAGTTGTAATAATTAAAATATCAATCACCCCACGCTTTTTACTCTGAATTGAATTTATTGACTTCCTACTACTGTAACATAAACTCTTTGTAATTAAAAATTACTTTCTACTTTTTAGTTCGGTCAGCAATAAAAGCGTGTTTTTTTAGTTTTTTTAAACTATTATTTATTTTCCATTTTTTAGTTCGATCAAATTTTTATCGGGAAAATTTAAAAAATTAGATTTAAAAAAAAAAAAAAATTGACGTTTGGAAATTTTTATCGGGTTATTGCATTGTCATCGGCCCTTAAGACGTGTGCAAAGTTTCAAGTTGATCAGACGTCTAGAAACCAGTGAAAATTAGGCTCAAAGATTCCGTTACATACATAGATACATACATACACACAAACCGAGCTAATAAAAGCGTTATAAAAACACGGTGTGCTTCAAGTTTTTTCTAAACAATAAGAGAACGTAACATCACGTCTGTAGGACCCGAAGGGTTATGGAGGAGGACATTTCGCTGTTATGTTTAAGTCCCATATAATAGGGGGGAAACGATTGACATCAACCACGCAAATACCTCTCTCCAGGCCGCTACTGAGAAATTCAAGTTTAATTACAATTGAAAGCCAAAAATTAAATAAACATTTAAACATTTTGGTTTTTGCCTACTGTTAATAGTTGCAGTACCACAATTTTGATTGAACTAGTGGTCGCACTGTAGTCGAAATTAGACCAAAATCATTTAAAAGTTAATGCATTATATATATTTTTTATGGCTTTCTGAACACCAACTCCATACAAACTTTAGCTGTGCCAAAGTTCATACTCCTCCGTCCGCGTAATTTTCGTAAAGGGGTACAATATATAGACTAGCTTCTGCCCGCAACTTCGTTTGCGTCAAATTTCTTGCTTCTCCGACTCATCCCGTCGTATCGAATCGCCTGGCCGTGCGAGTACTTCGTATTTGTGACATTTTTCTTTTTGCTTAGCTCCCAAGGGCCCTATCGTGATATATATAGCATAATTACAGCCATCCTCGATAAATGGGCTATCCAACTCTAAAATATTTTTTCAATTCGAACCAGTAGTTCCTGAGATAAGCGAGAAACAAACTCTTCAGCTTTATAATATTAAATAAATAATAATAAATTTAATATTTTTAATTTAATATTATATAGTTTAGATAATTATGCTGTATCGTTGTAGACACTAAAACCAATAACAATACAGTAGACTCTATCTCTGGTTCTCTGGAGTTCTTGGATATAGGATCTAAGCTTTAATTTCCTATAATTACTTACAGATCGTTGTTCTCTGCTTGGTCGCGGTGGCTGTGGCCGCCCCTGCCTCAAGAGTAAACTACTCCCCAGACAACGTACAACTTATCTCGTACGAAAATGACAACGTGGATGGAAACTACGGTTACAGGTGAGTCTTACTAGATTTTGTTCTAACCTTTTTGTTTCGGGGCTTAAATAAAGTGCATATTCGCCCATACAAGTTATCACAAAAACAGTTTACCAAAAATGTTATGAACGCAAATTTTACCAAAAAAAAGAAAATAATAATAATATGGACTAGATTGTACATATAGATTTGAAAATAGATACATATTAATAATCACATAGAACGAGGCTGTTTATCATAATAAAAGGTTTTATGTTTTAGAAACCTAAAGATCTCAGAGACTCTCTGTCCTAAAACAAACATTTATTTTTCCAGTTATAGTCTAACTGACGGTACCGCACAAGAGCAGCAATCACGTCTCATTAACGAAGGTAAGGAAGACGAATCCATCGCCGTCACCGGATCCTTCACATGGGTGGGACCCGACGGTGTTACCTACCGTGTCGTCTACACCGCTGACGATGACGGCTACAAACCCCAGATCGACCAGGGACCCGGTGGAGCCGTCCCTGCCGCGGTCGTAGCGTCGCTCTTGGGTTAATTAGACTTTGTTATTTATTTTTTATTATTACCAAAAATATGTATGATATAATTACTATTAAATAATGTTAAATTATTTTGAGTTTCATTGTTAATTCCGTGTAAAAAAAAGGTAAATGTCCTGAAAACTTTTATGCTTTTATGCACTCCCTAAACTTGACACTCTAGGTAACTGAAGTTATTTGTTGTAAAAACACAACAGTAATACATATAGATAATCTATAATAGAATAGAATAGAATAACGTTTATTATTTCCAGTATTACAGTAGTAGGGACAGACACACACAAAACTATATTACGTGAAGCAAACATTTTGTACCAAACCTTACCCTTTTTCCATTTTACGCGGCCAGAGGATTATGCAAATTGGTAAAATTAATGATACGGTCCTCCGTATAAAAGAAAGCTAATCGTTTTGACTATCGTTGACTAACATTTAAACGAATTATGGTGGATTTAGATAAAGAGGCTGAGCTAAGAGCTTCACGGGCTCTTTTATCGAGTCCTACATGGGCCCGATGTAGATCTCTTAGCATCCGAATCCTGGTTACGATTCGGTGATCTCTTTGGGTAAACTGAAGATTTTTTTGTTGCGATTATAGATGAAGTTATGGTGACGAACAACTATCGGAAATATGTTGCGCATGAGCACTCATTTGCTTCGACCAACACCTGGGGAGACTTTCGTTAGGCAGCTGGATCAAGGGTTTGGTCCAGAAAACGGTATTTAAATCATTAGGAGGTTCTATGCTCCCGACACCGCTGGACAATTTTTTTAAAGGTTTCTTATGTCTTTTGTAACAATATTTTCATATGTGATTTAAATGCACGTAAAGGTAATAAAATAAATTAAAATAAAATGGATCGACTCCATAAATATTTTTACTAAAGATACAAATAATACCTTACCTTAACCAAGGTAAGTATTACCAAATTGTTTACTTTGACAACAATGACTTATTTTATCACTGTCTTGTAGAAATTGCGAAACTCTTTTATTTATTGGGCTGTTGGCATTTCTGCGTATAAAATGATGCACAACAGATGTTGCCGCCCACATATTGTATGTAACCAAAGATACGACACTAGCATATCGTGAACACATACTAAACGTATACCAAAACATTGTGTGAATGAGAAACAGTTCTTCTTGAACCTCAAAAGTTACCAAAAATAGCCTATAAACCCACTGTTCAGTTTTTAAACTGGGGAGATTTATCTGACGCATAGTACCGAGCAACGAATGTTTATCTATTATCAGATTGCTAAATCAATAATATCTAACATGGAATCGTTCCAATAACACTTGGCATTAAAGTAATAGGGTAACAAACTAGACTGTTAAGGTACGAAGGGTTCTTGCGAAAACTTTAATTAATTTATTCCGCCTAGTATAGTTGATGCAACATTCTTTGTCGCAACTTTTTTTGTACACACATTTTGCCCATGGCTTTTGTTCGAATCACCAATTGATGGTAACACTAATATTAAATCGATTAATTTCTTGCAAAACAGTGAGTGATACGAATTTTGCAGAGTAAAAGCTAAACGGGAAAGTACTTGGCATCTGAAAAACATGGTAGAACATTTTAGTAGTTAGTAGGTACCTATATTTAACTACCAGTCGAAGTCGCAGTGCTTGGGGGACGCCTATGTCCAGCAGCAGACGTCTTTTGGCTGAAATGATAATGATGAGATAGATAAAAATTAACAATTTTGTTTGATCAATGAAGTCAACTGGCTATGTCCATAATTTCTACTAAATAATAAAAATATTGTACAATATTTTCACTATTACAGCAGTCTCATTATTCGCAGTATTAATCATACACAAAGCTATTTAAAGCTGCGTGTCGTTCAGCATGTTTAAATGATACTACGGGTAAATTACTCCAGCAACCATTTGCTAGTGCTTCTGTTTGATATTTTGTCATTGAATCGTAATCGCCATCGTGACACATGGAAACAATTGCCTACATTCGACAGGTACATTGTTGAATCGATAGACAACTCAGTAAATTATTGAAAGTTGTTATTCGTTCCTAACCCGATCATACTTAAGCTCTTATTTCGTAAGTTGTATGGTGTACGTGTTTGTGTCGTTATTTCATAGCCCATGTGTGTTTGTAATAACGGAAAAAGTAACTCTTGTCACTAATTTGTATATCCGGAGACAAAACATAAGAAAACATTCAAGTGGCTATTAATAAGTGTAACACATAGATGCTGTCATTTCATTAACTTTTTTACAAAATATATCTTCTAAAGTAGGCCTATTCCTATTGCCAAAGAGAGCATTAAAACTAATTACTTCGATATCATTATATTTATGTGTATTAATATTACACTTAATTTGAGCAAGAGTAAAGGTAAATTGCGACAGACCTTAAAGAAAATTCGGCCAGACATTTAAGATATCGTAGGTCGCAAAAAAATTAACTGCACTGATTTAGTGTCAAGTTTATTCACTTCACAATGGCCTTTCTAAGAGTAGTTGTTTCCCCTCTGCTAGCACTTGCACAGGACAGGTATCTTTCTGAGACTGTGCTGATGACAGTACAGCATACAGATGATATTATGTCCAATAGCACTCATCTGTAGCAAGTCGTTAATGTGCAGCATTAATAAAGTAACAGAAAGAATAAACCCCTGAGGAACACAATACACACAATAGCCATAATATGATCCATGAGCAGCCATCTATGACCACTTTCATCGATCGCTCACTCAGGAAATCCAAAAACCAGTTGCAAAAGTCATCCGGATTCCGAATACGGGAAGCTTATTTAACAGACTAACATGACAGACCCTATCAAAAGCCGTTGATATATCAAGGGACGCCACAAGGGCTTCACCATACCTCTCAATGGCCTCACCCCATCAGTGCGTAATATATATAAGAATAACTCCAGTTGACGACCACGGCGTAAGCCATAATTCATGATGGTTACTTCAAACCTCCAGGTATGTTAGCAGCTTATTATTAAGATGCATAGTAATGCCGATTCTTACAAGTAGGCTGCTTGACACAGAACTACAGTGGGAGGGTGACCGCGAGCCAACCGCGGGCGTTTGCCTTATCATCGCAAGGGAAGAATTGGATAATCCTACAATGTGATGGGTGTGACTGTTCAGGATGCGCTGAACGCTCAGTTCAGCTCAGTGACTGGTGAAACAAACTGCTCTTCACAAGGAGGCTTCTTCATGCATCCAAAAAAATAATAATGTGTAAATCAAATGGGAAGACTTTGCCTAGCAATGGGATGATAAAGCCTTAGACATACAGAAATCAGTACATTTATTTTTAGATGCAATGCCCCAGGCTGAAAGGTGAAAGTATCTATTGACGTTAGCCTCTGGTACTCAGGTCAAGGTGAAGAGGCTTAAACGGAAGAATCACGGCTGTATTTCCGGACCACGAATCTTGCATCCAATTTTGTATGCAAAATCCTCTAATTATTTCAATTGAGTTAAAATGATAACAATAATGGTTGCCTGGTTCAAGCAGTAATTATATTATTTTTAAATAATAACGATCAGCGTTTATAGAATCAACAACTTGATCATCGTTTAAACTACGGACAGCTCAGATGTACAGTTATATTTTAGGAAAGCCAATTTTTCCCGTAAAAAAGTTCGATGAACCATAACTCTAGATCACCATAATCTGCCTAGCCTTTTCACAACTGTGTTGACTTTGGCTTCCAGTCTAACGGGATGCAGCTGAATACCTTTATCTTACATGGAGCGACTGCCTATAAGACCTCCACAACCCAGTTACTCGGTAACATGATACCCCTTGATACAACTGGTTGTCAGATTTTCGGGCCTCTGATTCACTAATAACAATCAAAACAAACAACTTCACATGCTTTCCGAGACACGAGGAGGAGTCTTAGTATCTAAAGATGGTGACCCATCCATGGACAAAACGCGGCAGCGTAACTTATAGTTTACCAGGATCGATCCACCTGTGCAGCTGTTATTACTTAGCCACAAGCCCACAAACTACCACAATCTTTATGATTGTGACTGTGTTAGAAGAACGATTTTAATTTGCCAGATTATGAATATATTCTCAGTCTTTAGTTCGTTTTCCTAACGACGAGGACAAAATTTAGACACGCTACACTACACGAAGAAACTACCATACGCGATATGACTACTAGCCACTCATTCCTCAGCCAATCCCACGTTGCACAGAGTAAGTAATTAACTAATTGCTGTCAATCTCACGTTAAATTCAAAAGGTCCCTTCAAAGGTTTCGCAGGAACTACACACGTGTCGAAGTAATGGTCAATACACAAAACATTGTAACGAGAGGAGAGCGTCATCCAATAATTCACCACATGGTGTACATCATTACCTATGTTGCAATGCCATGTTCGATGTGTCAATGTCATATGTCAATAACTAATAAGCACATAGGTAGTTGTGCATAAAGCAAGCGAATTAGATAGCAAACTGTTAATATAGTGACAATGAATTCGGTCAGTATATAATTTGTGGTGATATGAAAAATGTTCAGATCTCATTGTGAAAAGTATTGTTGATAATGCTTTTACTTTCAGGTGGTGCTTTGTACGTTAGTAGCAGTGTTGGGCGTGGTGCTAGGCGCCCCTCAGAATGTACAAAATGTTCAGAATGCTCAGAATGCTCAGGATATTCAGCTCCTGCGATTCGATTCAGACAGCGATGGACTTGGCACCTACAGTTTCGTGTAAGCTGCCCACGTGATTGATACTAAACCCTGTTAGGGCGGCTGCATTATAACATTGTTTTGCTAGTTTTAATCTTACTGTGTTTTCTCATTGTTTTTTTTTTTTTAAATAGTGTTTATTTTGTTTAGGACTTAAAGGCTTCGTCAGACCGTCGCGACGCGACACTTGGAAAACAATTTCCGTGAAGTTTTCGCAGAAATCTTTCTACGAAAGTCACCCTGTAGCGACGCGCCTGTTTGTGGGAGCCATAATACTATGAATGCCTACTTCATTTTGGTAAATTTGTTGTTCTGGTCGGTTGTAATACTGGCTTGATTTTCTTACGTTGTTTTTGGGTGACCACTTAAAGTGCGTCCCATAGCACAGCATCATGCAGTGAAAGCCTTCTTGTCACAGTCACGGCGTGCAGCTGCCGACTATTTATGTTCTATATGTCTATGTGTTGTTATCATGTTTTTTTATGTTATTTATCTTTATAAATGCACGTGTTTCTGTGACAATTAAAAACCCATTTTTCTTTCTTTCTTTCTTTTGTGTAACATAATCCAAAAAGTTGAATTTAAAACTTAGCAGTGTTCCTCTATTTACAGCTACGAACAAAGCGATGGACAAACACATCATGCGAATGGAGAGCTGAGGAATGCAGGAGCCGAAGATGCTTTCGTCGCAGTTAAAGGTTCTTACTCGTGGGTCGATCTTGATGGCGCCAACTACACTGTCAACTACATAGCTGATGAGAACGGCTACCAGCCTATGATCTTACAAAGTCGGTTGGGATCAGTTCCTTCGGCAGTAGTCGCATCACTTCTTGGTTAATAATAAATGTATTTTATCCATAAAATGAAATACGGTGTCAGTAAAAGTACCTAGATAGCCCGCCCGTCCATGTAATGAAATCATGTTTACAGTTTGCGCGTTCATGTCCCTGCTACCCTGTTTAGTAATACTATATTTTCGGGTGATGGTTAACACACCCATGCCCATGTTATGAGTTGTTTTGATTTAGAAACGCCTATCTCACAGGAGTTTGTGATCTCCAAGGTCGTTGTAATGGCACGTCAAGATTCTTTTTGCATTACAAAATATTCTAACTAAAAAAACAACTTCACTTTGTAGTAGTTTTTTGGAAGTCTGTTTTTTTTTACTTTTTTTTCACTTTTTAGTTTTGGTAGGTACTTACCCCACATGAATTCATATAACTTCGCATGCCAAATAAATAACAGTGGCAGAAAATTATCACAACATAAGTGGAAAAAATACGCAATACTGTCGCTTTCTCAAAAACCACTAAACAGAACATGATGAAATTTATATGGAACCGCTCAGCAAACCTTTCAAACCAAAACGTTTTTTTTTTTTTAATCGATTACAAACTTATAAATGACGGAGAACTAAGGTAACTAACAAAAAAAATACAACCGAATTGAGTACCTCCTCTTCTTTGAAGTCGATTAAAAACAAGTCCTTCTTCATTTCTGATGAATAAGGAGATCTTAAAGATTACAAGGGTGAAGATGTTGCGGACTAAAAAATGATATCATAAGTCACCGTACACAAAGTCACAGTCAGTAAATTATGAGTACTTACGTCATGAGGTTTAAGTCCGATACTCTGGGTCAAGGTGACGAAGCTTCGACGGAAGATTCGCGACAGTGTTTCTTTCTGGATCAGATTACTATGATTATTTCAATTGAGTTACCAAATTTTTAAAATACATAGAATATTTAAACAAAAATAGCATTCAATTTCAACTTTTCTGATCAAATATACGTAGGCTAGACTATACAGGGTAAAATTTTAACCAGTGCGGAAACTGTAACTATCAAAAAAAAATCTGCTGTTCCATACATTTTGACCACGTAAGTATTGCACTTTTCTATGAAGCAGCTGATGAAATTTTTTGTATAACCGACGAAAAATTTCAACGCTAGGGGGTCTATAATGATAAGCTGAATTCATGGTTACAGTTTGAACACTGATAATTTTTTATCTTGTATAGAGACTTTCTGTAAGAGGGATTTGTAGATAGCCCATTTGGCTATTTGGATTAAACATTCGATAAGCTTCGGATCACAAACAGATTTAGGTAAGCAGCCCTTCCGTTGGTGTTGCAGGTGAGAAAACCTACACAGCAAGTAAACCCAGAAGCCCACTGCACTACAAACCTATAAACACCAGTAAGCACTTCGATGATGTCGCAAATAACATCGAACCACCATTACTATAAATGAAATAAAAAACTAAAATATATACAGTGCTCTCCAAAAGTAAGTTGTAATTTTTAAGCTGTTACGCCGAATAATTATTAAAAATTCTAGTATCGAATGTTAACGTTGCACTTTATACGTTTTCATCGACTACTTCAACTATATATGTCTTGATAATTTTATATTTTAAATCATAATGTGGCATGCTGCAGAGGCAGCTGAAGAGGAAAAGGTCAACTAACTTTTAGAGGGCACTGTATGCCTATACGGGAGGGACATACTTTAAGGGAGTGAAAAGCAGGCGGGTACTCATAAAAATGAACAACTTGTACATACATATGTATCACATTGATTTGGAAGTGGAGTATCTCTATATGTAATTTTGAAACTAAATCGACTACAAACGCAGCCAATTAATTGGCAACACTAGTCTCCAATATTTAATCTCTTATTTTTCCAAATGACTGCGAAGAGTAAATTTAGTTGCACTGCACAAACTATATGGTACCTACGCGATATGACCACGGGCTAGTCATTCCTTTGCCAATACCAAGCTCCACAGAGAAAACAACAGTATATCTTTACTACTGCGGCACGGTTGGCACAGTGGTTAAGCGATTGACTGCTACGCTGCGTGTCGCGGGTTCGATTCCCGCACGGAACAAGTATTTGTATGACCTACAATTAGTTGTTCCGGGTCTGGCTGTTTGTGTATGTGAGTTTAAATGTTTGTAAACGCACCCACAATACAGGAGAAATTCCCACACTAGGAATTTTAAAAAAAAAAACAACGTTTTTAAAAAAAAAAAAAAATCTGCTATAAAGCATTTCTAACCCAAAAAAATGGCCCATATCGACGTCATAAAAATAAAAAAAGATTTATTCTACACGTGCATACCAAAAGATCAGATCACTCGAATAATAAAATATATGAAAACAAAACAGATTTACACTAACGCGCAGAGAACATACAAAGTTGGCAGGTGCATGGCGTGACTGTGGCCAGAAGGCATCCACTCAACTTGATGCTGTGGGGACCCATAACACAACACTGATTTTCACCACTTTTCATTTCAGTAAAAGTAGTGAATGTCACGTAGTATTGAATAAGGAGGTACTAGAATTCGTCGAACTGACGGTTTTCCTGGGGATCACGCTTGACTCAAAGCTCCCAAGGATTCCCAAGGATTCTTGCCTTACTGTTCAACTTGTGTGTCAGTCATTCCTATCTGCCGGCTGATTAGTGAAAACAGTTGTGGTGCCCGTTCCTAAGAACAAGACCGGTGATATGTCGGATTCATCTAATAATCGACCGATTTCCCTAGCAACAGTTACAGCAAACATTTTGGATAGTTTACTTGATAGTTATCTGGGTAAAAAGTTAAATATTAATGACAGACAGTTTGGTTTTAGGAACGGGTTATCAACTGAGACTGCGATTATGACTCTGAAGAGCACAGTGCAATATTACACTGGGAGGAGGACACCTGTGTATGCATGCTTCCTGGATTTATCCAGGGCTTTTGACCTGGTCTCATATGACATCCTATGGAAGAAATTGTCCAGTGAAACTAACCTGCCGCCAGAAATCATTAATATGTTTAAGTTCTGGTACGGTAACCAATATAACACTGTGAGGTGGACAGGTGGTTACTCAGATGTGTATAAGTTAGAGTGTGGGGTGAGGCAAGGGGGTCTGACCTCGCCCAAGCTATTTAATATTTATGTAAATAAGCTGATCGAAGAACTGAGCAGCACTGGCATTGGATGCACGACGGTGTATCTTTCAACAACATCAGTTATGCTGACAATATGGTGCTTCTGAGTCTGACGGACTCGGATCAGTGCCCTCAGAAAGCTACTGAAGATATTTGAGTGCTATGCTGGAGCCCATGGTCTAAGGTATAATGCCAAGAAAAGCGAGCTGTTAGTTTTTATGGCACAAAACAAGACCTATGAATTAGTACCACCTGTCTCGCTTTGTGGTGCGACTCTAAACAGAGTAAAGCAGTTTAAATACTCGTACCTTGGTCACTGGGTTACAGAGGATGGCACTGATAACTGTGATATGGATAGAGAGCGCAGGGCATTGACCGTACGATGCAACATGCTGGCACGCAGATTTTCAAAGTGCGACAGTAATGTGAAGGTAACGCTATTTGGGCATATTGCCAGGCTTTTTATACCTGTAGTCTTTGGTCTAGATACACGAAAAAAAGTTTCAATGCCTTGCGTGTGCAATACAACAATGCTTTTAGGATACTGCTGTCGCTGCCACGTTTCTGTAGCGCGTCAGGGATGTTCGCAGCAGCGCGTTCAGACGACTTTTTTGCGATCATGCGTAAAAGATCCGCTTCATTACTGCGTCGGGTGCGAGACAGCGACAACAGTCTCCTGAGCATTGTTGCTAACAAAACTGAGGGCCATCTAATGTGCCACCTGTGCGCAGTGCATGTATTGTTGACAGGTGTGTCCAGAAGATGGCGGGGTAGATATAGTGTTCCTTAAGTTGTATTGAATACAATGCAACTTGGGGAATACTGTACCTATTTATTTTTGTTTTTGTTTGTGTAATAAGTAATTATTGTAATGATACTAACATAGTTTAGGTAATACTAACAAAATTATGGGTAATGTGCCTGAAATAAATATAAATAAATAAAGCTACAGTGGGGTCCTCACTTAACATCACTTGCAGGGCGGCTAAGTTCTGCCGCTTACGCTGTTTGGAAGATCCGCCAATTAACAGACGTAGATACCGCGAGACTGGTTTATTTCAGTTACTTTCATAGCATCATGTCTTACGGTATTTTGCTATGAGGACGGGCTGCGGATATTGAGTCGATCTTTATTCTGCAAAAGAGGGCTGTCAGAGCCATCTACAACCTCCGCAGACGCGAATCTCTAAGGGAACTGTTCAAAACAATTAACATCATGACGGTGCCCTGTCAATATATCTATGAAAATATTATGCATGTTCGAAAAAATCTACATCTTTTTAGTAAGATAACTGACAGGCACAATTTTAACAGTAGAAATAGGAACAAATTAGATCAACCGCATTTCAGATTGTCTAAAGAAAGTCACACTTCTTTTATGGGGTACTGTGTAAAATGTTATAATAAAATACCCGTCGATATTCTTGAATTTAATGAAAATAAATTTGAATCATGCATTAAACGCACACTATGTTGACAAGCATATTATAAGTTAGAAGATTATATCGTAGATAAAATGCTTGGCTTAATGCTGGATACCGCAGCCCCTGGCATACAGGCTACTGAGGGAACACGGGTGGGTTTTAGTCAGTAAAAGTCTGACACGCCCTCCTGCTCCACCCAGAGTGGGAGAAGTTATTTGACAACGTCCCACCCATAAAAAAAATGCTTCCCTTTTTTTGTTTTTTGTGACATTACGAACGTTTTTGTCCCTATTATTATATTTTTTGTGAAATTACGAATGTTTTTTTTTTTACCGAACCGTGTTATTTATTGAATACAAATAAATTCAATATAAATAAAATGTTTTTCTTTCCTTTTAATAGGAAAACAAATTTAGTTAATATCTCAAATACATTGCAAACTACAGTTTTGTATAATTTAGAATCATTTTGTCCAAATTTTGTACATTTGAGTACCATGCATCCGTTTACTGTGTTGTTTTGAAGTGAGTTGACTTGAAAAAGCATGGCAGTTGAGTGTCATGCTCACTTCAATGTCTTACTGATGGTGGCGCGTGTGTTGAATTGTCATGTTCGTGAACGGGCGCTGTCGGTTGAGACTGGTCATCTCCAAACTGCCAGGGCTTATTTTTAATCTTATATTTAGAATTTTTCATATTTTATTTACATTGTTCTCACATACAGAAGCAACAAGAATAATGTTCCAAAGTTTTTGTAATATCCAACTGTTTTTAAAAGAGTGTCCGTGGAGTTTCTTGCCCGTTCTGCTCCATTGAGATCTACGTTTCGGAATGGGTGACTAGCTTCAATTTTTTGACAATTCAAAAGTGCCTGTAAATGATTTAATTGAAATAAATGCTTTGAGTTTGTGTTTGAGTTAGGGTTCACCCGAAAACGATAAAGGTGAAGGTTTCGCCGCAACACACGAGTACGTGTCGAAGTAGTGGTCAATACTCAAAACATTGTAACGAGATGAGAGCGTCAACCAATAATACCACATGATGTACATCATTATTTTGTAATGCAGTATTCGGAAAAGTATAAAACATGACTTCAAATAACGTATGAGCACATAGTTCACTAGTGAATTCGATAGCAAACTGTTAATATAATAGTAATCATGAAATCGGTCAGTAGGTAATTTGTGGTGATATAATTTTTTTTGTGTTATTGTGAAAAGTGTTATTAATAGTGCCGTTTTACTTTCAGGTGGTACTTAGTGTGTTAGTAGCTGTGGTGGGTGTGGTACTAGCCGCCCCTCAGAATGTTCAAAATGCTCAGAAAGATCGTAATGCTCAGGATGTTCAGCTCTTACGATACGATTCAAACAACGATGGACTTGGTACCTACAGTTTCGTGTAAGCTGCCTTCGTAAATCATACAAAATCCTGTTACTGCTGTTGCACACTATTGTAGTTTTACTAGTTTTTTTGCTTCTTTAATTTAGAGTCCCGTACGTCCTTTCGAAAAAACGGAACCCTCATACGGTGACTCATGTGCCATTTTGCACAGTGAAAAATAATAAAAAATCCAAAAAAAAAAACAACCGACTTCCGGAAAAATACTACAAAGTGAAAAATAACTTTAATTTCGGAAGGCGGTGACAAGAAATTAATAAAATACATCTTACTTCCGACTTACTTTTGATTATTATTGCTCCGCAAGACATTACAAAATTTTGTGATCCAAACGCGGTCGTGTAACGTAAATAAACTGATTTTGCATACTTAGAGACGGAAGCAAATAGGTTGAAAATAAATAGTTTACATGCTATTTAAGAAAATATATAAAAAATAACAACCCCTTCCTCCGCATCTCTGAAACTACTGAACCTAGAATTTTGAAAAAAAAACATGGATATTTTAACATAGATTGCAGGAAAACCTATCGATGGATATGGCCTTAAAATAATATTGTAAATCTATCAACATTGTTTGAAGAAACTTACAGCAGTTGGAATTTATGAGAGAATAAGTTTTTGGAATTGCAATACATTTTTTCCAACTACGGAACCCTTCATTGTGCGTGGTCCAAATCTCTAACACGCCCTTGGCCAGTTAATTTCTCATAAGTTTAATTCTATTTTGGAAATGATGATTTTTTATATAGGACTTGAATACCATGAACCTACCTCAATTATATAAATTATGTTAGTGTATCTGGTTACAGAAGTTGCTTTTAAAACTTTAATGTGTTCTTATATTTATTTACAGCTACGATCAAAGCGATGGTCAAAGTCGCGATGAAGACGGAGAGTTGAGGAACGCAGGAGCCGAAGATGCATTCGTCGCAGTCAAGGGTTCTTACTCATGGATAGCTCCCGATGGCGTCGAGTACACCGTCAATTATATAGCCGATGAGAACGGCTACCAGCCTAACTTACAAAGTCCCTCGGGAATTCCTACGGCAGTAGTTGCTTTACTTCTCGGTTAATACATTATACCAGAAATAAGGACAAACTACGTGGTCCCTTTCACCGGCTTCATAAAGTTCATAACTCATTCGTTGGGCTCGGTATCACCTTTTATAACAAGCTTCCCTCTTCTTTGCTAGATTTACATTTTAATGCGTTTAAAGCTAAAGTAAAATCAAATCTTTGTTCGAAGGCATACTATTCAATCAACGACTACTTAAACGATAAGAATTGTTGGTCGCTGTGATTAACTCAAGACAACGTTTGTGTTCTTTCTCCAGAATTAGCTTACCTACTGACAGGTTATATGAGTTACTCCATAGCATTGTTTATTTTATTTGACTGTATAAACCATTTTTTATTTATTTTTAATATTTAAATTTCCATTTTTTGATGAAATTTAATTACTTACCTATTACTGTATAGAATCAAGTTCTTCCAACTTATCAGACAGCTGTGCTGCTGGGGAGTTTGTTGCGCCACTTCTTCTTCCCAGCTAAAGCACTAGGAAGTGTCGAAGGGTGGTCGTTTTTGGGGGACTGTCTTATGTAATTTTGACGTTCGAAACTCTCAGCCTAGTTTGAATAAATGGCTTTTGATTTTGATTTTGATTGATTATAGTTTTATGTACATAATAGTCTGATTTGTTAAAATAAATATTATACAAACCCTTTTTAAGTAGTATTATTTTGTTATTTTCCTGAGAACGGAAGTACCCATTTGTGCTTGATTTAAGAACAAAGATAAATGCTTTTTCTGCTGGAAAATGTATGGACTCGATATAACATGAATGATTCAAACAGAGCCCGAACTATCTTTTTATTTTAACAAAAATCTACCATGTAGTTTTAGAATTAGCTATCGAAGCGGAATCCTTTGAACTCTAATCTATTTTTGGAATACGAAATTGGATTCATTATCATCATCATCATTTCAGCCGAAAGACGTCCACTGCTGGACATAGGCCTCCCCCAAGCTCCGCCACTTCGACCGGTTCTGTGCTTCCCGCATCCAGCGGACTCCTGCGGCCCTCACAAGGTCATCGGTCCACCTTGTGGGAGGCCTTCCAACTTTACGTCTTACGGTACGCGGTCGCCACTCCAGAACTTTTCTTTTCGAAATTGGATTCATTTATTTTTATTTACTCACTTTCATTTATTATGTATTACAAAAAATAAGATCAATATTTTGTATATGTCAACATGCTCAATACGCAAGATGAAATAACTACCCTACTATTCTCGTAGCCAGGGCCCGATCTAGCTATTTAGCCGCTCCGGGCAAAAATAATATTTTCCGCCCTTTGTACTAACACCCTAAAAGTCATGAGCTTCTACCAAAGATGATATGACTATAATTATGTGACATTCTTTTAACTATATAATATTCACATACGTTAGTCTACTACGGCTTCTGAACAAGTATACAAAAATTCATGAGAGTAGGTATGTTTGTAAGTATACATTTTGCCGCCGCTCATTTTTGCCGCTCTGGGCATTTGCCCGGCTTGCCCCCCCTTAGATTGGGCCCTGCTCGTAGCAATATAGACCTACGTAATTTACGGAGTGCGATAAATAGATAAATATATATTTGGATCATAATTTATACACTTATCTACTTATATAGGTACTTGAATTTGAAAGGTCGTTGTTATGGTGCGCGAATATTCTTTTTGCTTTATAAAATATTCTAATTTTATTTCATTTACTATTCACAATGAAAGACCAAATTCCAATGAGAATCACAAGTAGAGCTTATAAGTTGCGGCCCAACGCGCCACCATACAATAGTAATGTTTGTTTGATAGATCATAACTGCAACTCATATTTATAACCTCCTAATGTTTATATAACGGCAAGTCCTTCCTCATTTGACAAATAAGGAGATATTTAAATGTTACAAGGGCAATGCTGCGGGCTAAAAGATGATATTATAAGTCACCAAAAATTAGAAGTACCTCTTAACTCCGATACTTTGGGTCAAGGTGAAGAAACTTCGACGGAAGATTCTTGAGTGTTTCCGGAGTTCAAATCTTGCTTTCAATTTTATATGCAGATTTCTATAATTATATCAAAAGATTTCAAAATATATAAAAGGCATGCATTATATCATGAAATAATTGGAGCTCGTCTTATCTAAAATGGGTAAGCTTAGAGACTTTCTATGTGAAAATATTTGGAAATGAAAAATATGATTGACACATTAAATTAACCATTATCATCAGCCTAGCCTTTTTCCAACTATATTGGGGTCAGCTTCCAGTCAAACCGGATGATTCTGAATACCAGTATTTTACATGGACCACTACAACCAAGTTACTGATACCCCGTGATAAAACTGGTAGTCAGACTTTCGGGCTTCTGATGACCCGAAATAATCTGTCAAAGATCCACGTATGACAGCCGGGACCAACGGCTAAACGTACTTTCCGAGGCACGGAAGGGTCTTTATTTATATAAAGATTGTCGCCCATCCACAAACCAACCTAGGCAAGCGTAGCTTAACGTTATCGATCGACCCGTGATGTTATGACTTAGTCACCAGCCCCTCACATATAAAATTAACTATTTAGCCAAAAAGTTCGCGTAGCTCTGATCTGTGACTGGATAAGCGTCGAATGACAAAAGATTTATTTGCGGCTTTTCTGTTGGTATTGAGGCCGAGATAACATGCATAGTACCTAGTAGTATATACTTAGTGTATCCAGAAGTTAGACCCACTGTTCATTAAATACCTATAAGCGTTTGCACTTCGCAGCTGTCTCAATATCCAGCTACCGTTACTGTACGTAAATCATCATCATCATCATCTGCCTAGCCTTTTCCAAACTATGTTGGGGTCGGCTTCCAGTCTAACCGGATGCAGCTGAATACCAGTATTTTACATGGAGCGACTGCCTATCTGACCTCCACAACCCAGTTACTGGGTAATACGATACCTCTTGGTAAGACTGGCTGTCAGACTTTCGGGCTTCTGACGACCCGTAACGACTGCCAAAGATCCACAAATGACAGCCGGAATCAACGGCTTAACGTGCTTTCCGAGGCACGGAGGGGTCGTTGTATGTAAAGATGGTCACCCATCTACGGACCCACCGCGGCAAGCGTAGCTTAACCTAGTCGATCGACCCGTTCAGCAATTGTTATTTAGCCACAAGCCCTTCGTACGTAAATAAAATGTTAAAACCAAATTAAATAAGAACAAGCAGGTCAAAGTTTTTTTTTTTTTTTGTGATTTGTCTACTTTTGCTTGCTTCTAACTGTATGGAGCTACACATTTTTGCTAAATCGGGGTTGGACCTAATGGAAATTGATTGAAGCAAATATGCAAAATAATAAAAAAAACTATTCGGTTTGCGACAGGCACAGAGGTCTTCTTCTGTTTTCCACTGGGTCTTTGTATAATTAAAAACAATTGCAGAAGGCGTGAAAAAAAAGGTAAGTTTCATTCTCTGTACCCCAAAACCTGCAAGTAATCTATGTGAAATAAAATACGCAGTCTTACTAATTTAATAAGCCTTTAAATAGGTACAAAGAACTTCGTAAGGAAAACGTAACATTAACAAAGCCCAGCGAAGTACCTACTCTAATTATCGAAATACTTTAATGTAATCATGTAGTAATTTACAAACCTTTCGTTCATATATGAAATACGTGTCGAGTTGGTAAAAATCATTATCTTTATTGGCCAACCACGTTTAGGTACCTACGTAGAGGTCGTAGGTAAATGTCATCTTGAATTATTATTGATTAGCTGATTATCTTCAAAGTTTATGAGGTTTGAACGATTAGTTATAATCACATAATTAATGAGACTTATGTACTCACAGAGGACTTACTATCTACCCAAGCAATACTTGGTCAAAATAAGTATTTACGCATGTTTCATATTTTCAGTCATATGTTATTGTAAATAAGCATCATACCCAAAAATCAGAAATGCGTGAAGCCAGCTGCATAGATTCTCATAGCATGTGCTTCTGTAATTGCCTTCCTCGTACCTAGCCTTTTCCCAACTATTTTGGGGTCGACTTCAGCTGAATACCAGTATTTTACATGGAGCGACTGCCTATCTGACCTCCACAACCCAGTTACTGGGTATAACGACACCACTTGGTAAGACTGGTTGTCAGATTGTCACTGGTTGGCTTCGCTCCCGCGGAACTTTCATCCCCTAAAGGGTTAAATTTCGAAAAATCCTTCCATATTCTTTGTCTACATTATAAAGGGAACCTCTGTGCAAAATTTCAGCTTTCTAGGTCCAAAGGTTTGGGCTGGGTGTTGATGAGTCAGTCAGTCAGGACTTTTCTTTTTATTTATTTAAATAATTCGGACTAAAAAAAACAAAAAAAACACCCAAGTTTGGACTGAAGAATTCAGGATAGTACTATTGTTAAGGCATAGAGGGATTTGGGTACGCATTCTATTAGGCTGAAGTTATTCAAAACGTCGTTGTCTGAAAAATTGTTTTAACTGTCGTTGTTGACATAAATGCGGCTAGAAAACCAAAAAGCGGTTATTATTTTCACGAACAAATTGAGATCAAATTCCCGCAACTATAGATGAACAATCGTAATTACGAATCATAAAGATTTTTGGCATATCGATACCTCCTCGGTGACATCAATAAAATATTTCCAACTTGCTGTCAATCAAACAAATTCTATGTAACAACTGGTACCTATACATATAATTAAAATCACCATTTTGAAAGGTTCTCATCAGAGACGTCCTCAACCGCTTCACGGCTTACCTTCGCCATGTCGTAGGAGTGGTCAAATACACAAAACATTGTAACGAGATGTGCGTCGACTAATAACACTATGTTGCAATGCAATATTCGGAATAGTATAAAACATGAGTTACGATAATTCATGAGCACATAGTTCAAGTAAACTCGAACCGGTAAACCGTTTAATAGTGATCATGAAATTGGTCAGTTTAATTTGCGGTGTTTTTATTTGAAACAAAATTTAAATATCCCTTTAATTTGTGGTGTTATTGTGAAAAGTGTTGTTAATAGTGCGGTTTTGCTTTCAGTTGGTGCTTTGTGCGTTAGTAGCTGTGGTGGGCGTGGTGCTAGCCGCCCCTCAGAATGTTCAGGATATTCAGCTGTTGCGATACGATTCGGACAACGATGGACTTGGCTCCTATAATTTTATGTAAGTGCCCTACACTAAATACTGAAAATTCTGTTAAAGCTGGAGTGTTTATCGATTTTTTATGTAATTATAGATTTTATCTTAATAATTGTATACTATAATAACATATATTCTATACTTACTTATTGCGCTTAGGATTTGAAACACTGTCAACCATTACTTTTATAATCTAATTTTGAGAGACATCATCTTATCATAACTAATCCATTGCTCCACAAAGTTTTTTCTATCCAACCTGTACTGCCCCATTGCAGGGAAAAAGTTTCCTCCATATTTTCCACTGCTTGTAATTTTCTTTTTCCGGCCAATCTCCCTATAAACCTTCTAAGTCATTATGCCACCATTTCCTAGGCCTCACTCGGCGCTGACAATATTGATTACAAAATTAAAATGTTGTTTTAAACTTACATTTCTAACTATAATGTCCCTCTATTCACAGCTTCGACCAAAGCGATGGCCAGAGACATATTCAGGATGGAGAGCTTAGGAACTCAGGATCTGAAGATGCGTTCGTCGCAGTCAAGGGATCTTACTCCTGGATCGGCCCCGATGGCGTCAACTACACCGTTAACTACATAGCTGATGAGAACGGCTACCAGCCCACCATTGAACAAGGCCCAGGTGGAGCTGTACCCTCGGCGGTAGTCGCTTCACTCCTCGGTTAATGTGTTAATAGAAATAATAGTCAAATTTGTTAAAATAAAGTTATTACCTATAAGGCTTAATTTCAGTTTTATTTTCGCCGTTTACGTTGACAGTTTCCTTAAACTATCAACATGCTTTTATTAATAAATGTAGAAGCGAGTAAAGTATAAAACAATTACAGCATTGCACTTCAAATAAGCTCAAGCCAAATCCGAGCCAAGTTCGGGTGAAGTCGAGTACAATTGTCGGTATCAGCTACTAAAACGTGAAGCGACCTCATGCAGTTAGGCACCACGAAACTGCTGAGTTAGGCCAACGCTGGCATGGCCCTGCTCAAATGTTTGCTAGGAGACCTCGTAAGCCAAGGTCACGTCACAAAGGAGGCCTCATAGTGGGTCAGGGAAGCAACCACTATTGCCATCCCAATCTTTATCAGGTGGTAAATTGGGTATACCTACGGGTGACAAGTCGAACTGATACTGCCCCTAACAATAGCCAGCGGTTTTTCGATATACCAACCGGAACGGATCATACCACCAGGAATGAATTATATAGATACGATAAGACTCAGTGGGTGCAAGCCCCATATCGCCACCCCGTATCCTTAGACAATAAGGTGTGATGGTGAATGATTGCGCATCATTGAACTATGAAACCTATTCCGGTTTCATAGTTCAATATAGCGTAATCTAAGAACATTGTAATCTAAAGTAACCCTTTTGAAATGCATATAGACTATTAGTAATCAAAAAACAAGACGCGCCAACAGCTCCAGAAACAAGCTAGGGAATGACAATAAAATACTGTGTATTTACTCCTTTCTGAAAGAACTATTATAGATTGAACAAAAGTAATGTAAACTTTTAAAAGGTCTCTCGTTCTGTCACAGGTCTGTCTGGTCTCTGGTCTCCTTGTGCAATGTCAGAAATCATTTTTTTCACTGATGTTTCTTAAAAATTATATCAAAAGCTACAAGAAAATAAATATTGCGTAAATGTAGGTCTTTTTGTTCAATGAGTACTTTTCTCCATTTTTTAATTCCTTTGAGGGAGGACCCTGCCATTCTGAGTAAGCAATCATACAATTTTCCAAAACACAATAAAAGAGCTTGTAATGTTTTAACAACTTCCAGAATTTAGTCCATAATTTAATTTGTTTTGGTAAGAATCTTATTCACATCTTTTGTGTCAGTTTTATTCATTATGGTTGCAGGAAACATGGTAAAGAAAACTCCTTATTCCAATGTAAACACAGGAGAGATGGTATTAACCGCAATCAAGAAATTGATGAAAAACACAGGTTGGACAGCACGTACTATCATCAAATTTATTAAGATGGAGTACCAAGTTTCAGACCCGAAAATAAGCCGAAAAGTTTCTAGGTATATTAAACTATATTTTCATTTTCATCATCATCATCAGCCTATAATGTTCCCACTGCTGGGGCACAGGCCTCCACTCTGTGAGAGGGATTGGGCCGTAATCCACCATGCGGGCCCAGTGAGGGTTGGTAAATGTCACATGTCTTCCGAATATTTTGTTCCGAAATTGTTGTTGTGGTGAAGGAAAACATCGTGACGAAACCGGCTATGTTCTAACATGCCGGTTTATTCACGATGTTTTCCTTCACCGTTTTGAGAGCAGTGGTAATGAAATAATTGACCCAAAGTAAAGCGCCTGGCTGAGTTCGAACTCACGACCTACAACTCGTAAGTCGCGGCCGTTACCACTTGGCCACCACTGATCTTCATTCCATTTTGATTTTAATGGGTAAATAATATTTCGCGGTCTCGACTGACATGCTGTAGGTTCGAACTCAGGTTGCGCATTTACTTTAGGAAGTGCTGGTTGGAAATGGAAGACATTGTGACATCCACTCCACCACGCGGGCCCAGTGCAGTTTGCACTGGGCCCGCGTGGTGGATTTTAACCCTGCCCCTTCACAGAGAGGAGACCTGTGTCCCCCATATACTATCGTTATGCATAACTGATATTGCGGAAAAAAGCATTTTAGGTAATCGTTCATTAATTCCGCATACTTATGCAGAATAAAAATGCGAGCCACTTAAGGCTGAGTTACGACTTCATAAAATAAAATAATTAAGCGGCCTTCACCTTTAGTGACCAATCAGTTATTTGTGTAATAGCCAACACATACTAAATACCATGCCCTTCTAGGATAGGTATCATTCATATCATTCTATTCTAGTTTCGACAGTGGAACCCTTTTTTGAACCGACGAAAAAACGGAGGAGGTTACTCAATTCGACGTGTTTTTTTTTTTTTTTTTTATGTATGACCACGCATAACTTTTTCCAGAGTAGTCCGATTATGATAATTCTTTTTTTATTGGAAAGGGTATACCTCGAAGTTGGTCCCATACAAATTTCGAAGAAAAATTCCAACCCTAAGGGTACGAAAACAGGGGATGATTGATTGTTTGCTCACAGATTTTAATACTGAGTTGTGTATTAAAAAATCAAAAATTAAGCATGTAGTAATTAGTAGATTATAACCACAAAAAATTATAAAATAAAAACTTTTTAATAAAAAAATTAAACCGCCGAAAAACCGAAAAGTAAAAAATAATAAACTAGCTTTGTCCAACCCCAATAACCAAGTTCGGAAGTCGGTGACTTTGGATATGTATTTAATTATAAGTCACCGCCTTCCGAACTTAGTTATTGGGGTTGGACAAAGCTAGTTTATTATTTTTTACTTTTCGGTTTTTCGGCGGTTTAATTTTTTATTAAAAAGTTTTTAATAAAACACTTCTCTCTTATTGAAATTATGAAAAAAAATCACACTAATTAGCCATCCTAACGTATGCATCATCATCGTATTTCTGTCGAGTGCGACCCGTGTACGGAACTCTAAAAATCTATTCTATAGCAAGGGTAACGAAAATCAATCCGTGATTACTATTATGAATACGTGATCCATTAGATGGTCCATATAAAGTGTGTGTGCTCATCTGCAACACTCTTTAACAACCTTGTTATTTAAAAGCTCTCACACTTCTTTATTTTTTAAACCCAATGCATTATTATGATTTTTTCATCTTACGTCAAGAATGACTTATATGCGGCGTGTCCCATTTATTAATATTTTAATTTAATTTAAAAATTGACTAGACTGAATTGATTTGTCTATACTGATCTGATAATATATATTTTTTTTAAATAGGTTAGACTTTTTCATTAAAACTCGGTATTCTTAATATTGCTGTACATTGCTTTTGAATCGTTGAAAAAAAAATTTGCCAACATTTTTTTTTCCTACAGTATGTGAATCATGTTGATGCACAATATTGAATGGAAAGTGTTGGATTTTTCCCTTACTTAACCTTCCTTGTAGTCATAATCACCACATAGAAGGGAGCTTATAGTCTTCGTAGGAGACCAGTTACTGACCCTTGTGCAACGCTTGGATATCCCTGAAAAGACTGTACGTGACATCACAATCTTTCCTGAGGCTACTTGGTCGGCGTATAAAGACTACAGCCTACCAATCTAGCAGCTAGGTAACCAAATTTAAGCATTGCTATGTAAAACGTCATTTTATTTATACCTCGGTCGATAAACCTAAAACAAGAAATTGGTTGAATTAACAATTATAGTCTTTGTCATGCGACGTAAGCAGCTACCAGCCTTAAAAGAGATTTTAGGTGTTACGAGTATATAATCATGAAAACTATGTATTAAAAATATCCTATTGCAGGGCATTAAAACGTGGTGTAAGGCTGGGTCTGCTGCAGACGGAGCAGGGACGCTACAGACTCAACGAGATGTCGCGTCTAGCGAGGTCAGTGACCCCGCGCGAACATCGCCAGCGTAAGATGCAGCGGGTCCTGCGCATGCGCAGTCGTACGCCCTCTCCGAGTTCCAGGCTTGAAAACTTCAGAATTCGTGGAAGATTTTAGTGCTCGAAAAACTAATGTCTGTCCAGTCTTGAATGCACAATAAAGTTCAAAATACAATACACTATTTACGAGTTTTTTTAGAAGTAGGTAGTTATGCTGGTGTAGAAACAATATTTATATTTTTATATGTACTTATTATTAGTAGTGATAGGTTTTGCTCGACTTACCTAGTGAGCGACACAATTTTCAGACTTCATTAGCTAAATTCGTCTTACTGTGCGACTTTCCCTCAGTGGGTTCCCGCATTGTCGTTGCGGAGGGGCTCAGTAGCCGTGGTCACCCTCCCACGGTGAAGCGAACAGGAACCCCAGGGTGGCCGCTCGTCAGGGCTTTTGCCTCCAAGCCGACGACGTAGCGGCCAAAAAGTATGTTGCGGGCCGCGATGTCAAATGGGAGGCATCGCGGCTGAGGGTTACGGGCTGTGGCGGAGGAGCAGTGCTGGTTATTCCCTTTATTCCCAGTAGTTCCATGTAGCTAGTTCCACATGGAACTATTGCAACCAAGTAGCGGTCTTCCCTTCCGTGGCCTGGATGGGGCGGCCACCGTTTGATGGCGGACGTGGTGGGGCCGCAGGGGACGAGGAGTGTCGGTATAGCATTGGCCGCTCTCCCTATCCCCTGCGCCCGAAAAGTAGTAGGCAGCGGGGTCACTGTGCTGACCCGTCGCAGGGGGACCAAGGGTGACAGATACGGGGCCGTCTGGGGCCCTTTTGGTTCCTGGAGGGTCACGGCGTGCCATGTGTCCTGGTGCGCCGGTGATAGGGGATATTCCCTTCCGAGGAGGGTCCGGTGACGGGTAGCCGCGGCGTGTACGCGGATGGCTTGCGCGTGACCCTGTTCTCGCCTCAAACAGCACTGGACCCACTAAAACTCCACGGGACACCGTGGAGTTTTAGTGGGTTACAGTCCCACATAACTGCGCTATCTCCTCGTGGTAGCGCAGTAGGCAGCTAAACAAAAAAAATGCCCGGGTCGACAGCGAGTTGTGTTCCGCGCGCGCCGTCAGAGATGTCAGCAACAATTGGTGGGGTCCGCAAGGGCCAATGCCTGCCAAGGGTGCGGGTTGTTCGAAAGAGATACCGTCGCCTCTGGCACATAGGCAACTGAGGGAACACGGGTCGGTTTTAGTCAGTCAAAGTCTGACACGCCCTCCTGCTCCACCCAGAGCGGGAGAAGTTATTTGATGCTTTCCAACGCACAAAAAAAAAACTGCTTGTCTTCAGGTCAAACGAACCTAGGCAGAGAAGCCAAAATAAACGATTGCCTTTACGATGGTAATTTTGATAGCTCCAATAGGTAGATACATCGATAAAACCTTTGTGTAGCAGATAGGTACTATTTGAAATAGCAGTTTGAAGAGCCCCTCATAGATAACCTATAGTAAAACAGATTAAAAGGTCGAACATTGAAAATGTTACAGGCGCTGCGCTGCAATTTTTAATTTACTGGTCTACGCCTATATTATTAAGATCAACCCCAAAGCAATATTTGTTTAACTGTTATTGCAGCAATCCAAGTTGCATTTGAAATAATGAAGAAAGAAAACAGTCTGTCTGAGCGCCTCAAGCGAGGCAATAGCAACATAACACTACAGTATGAAAGAAATACACTTTTGTTCTATAAATTATAAGCAGATTTTTTTCGAGGCTGTTCAAACAAATTTCTTTGCCACATATCAAGCTCGTGTCACTTTTTTGGTACTGCCGTTATCGTTTATGTAAAAATGGAAACTACTGTACCCCGTTTCCATTCGTTGAAGTCATAGTTATTTATTTGTAGTAAATACGGTACAATAGATGGTAGATATATAAATTGATAGTGCGACACATTTCGCTATAAATTGGCATGCAAATATTAAACCAACAAGATGCTAGTTTCAATATGCAAATCTCTACACAAATGTACAAAACATTTTTCATTAATTGTGTATTATTCAATAACTACATAGTATTGCCATTTAATTCTTCTGGTCAAATTTCCTGATGACAGCGATGCGGACGAATACCTCGACGCCAAAGTGTAGTTTTGTGTTTATATTTTGTTAGTAATTTAATTTATATTATTTTAAAAATAATTAAATTATTTAAAGTCAATTTTAAGCTAAGCTTTAAGTAGTTACCTACAAGGAATGAAAGGGGGATGTAGTTTAGTTTGCTCTGCCTAAATTAACATAATAGCGTAACATGTATAAAATTAATATCACCCAAGTGCGTGTCGGACACGCACAATGAAGGGTTCCGTAGTTGGGATGAATTTGTCACAAGAACAAACCTAACAATTAAGTTGAAAAACATGTTCTCCCATACATACCATAAGCAAATGTAAGTTTGTCGACTATTATCTACTCGTTCACTTGTAAAGCCTACTTAGCTGCGATGGTTTTCCATTTAACTTCGAAATACAGGGTGGCGTGGATATTAACGCACAGCCTGTAACCATGGATTCAGTACCTACATGATTCTGAACCCCACTGCGATTTAAATATTTACATACACGCACCCTTCCCACAAATACTCAGGCGTACGCACCTCCACACCCCCCTCACACCCACACACACTCACACACACACATTCACCCAGATATACTGCTACAACTATTATTAATTAATGTATATTTCCAGTTTTATTGTTATTAAATGTTTATATGTAGTCTCTACCTATTAAGTATAACCATAAACAAAATTGTTGTTTTGGAACTCAGTTGTCCTTCGCTCTTGGGTTGGGTTAGGTTTGGGTTTTTTTTTTTTTTGTGGGCGGGAAATCATCAAATGACTTCTCCTGCTGAGTAGAGCAGGAGGGCGTGTCAGACTTTTACTGACTAAAACCCACCCTCGTGTGTTCCCTCAGTAGCCCGTATGCCAGGGGCTGTGGTATCTCTTTCGAACAAACCCGCACCCCTGGCAGGCATCGGCCCTTGCGGACCCCACCAGTGGTTGCTGACATCTTGGACGACGCGCGTGTGGAACACAACGCGCCGTCCCGTCTACCACTTTTCGGCCGCAGGGGATAGGGAGAGCGGCTGACGCTATATCGACACTCCTCTTCCCCTGCGGCCCCACCGCGTCCGCCATCAAACGGTGGCGGCCCCGTCCAGGCCACGGATGCGAAGAGCGCTGCTCAGAAGCACCGGCACTCCTCCTCTACCGCAGCCCGTAACCCTCAGCCGCGATGCCTCCCATTCGACATCGCGGCCCACCTCAGTTGCGGTGCACCTCACCGCAACCTACTTTTTGGCCGCTACATCAATGGCTTGAAGGCAAAAGCCCTGACGAGCGGCCCCACCTTTGGGTTCCTCTTGGCTTTACCGTGGCTGGAATCCACGGTTACTGAGCCCCCCCGCAACGGGACCCCACCCGGGGGGGTTCGCTCTTGGGTTGGGCGCTAATCATAATCATCGTAATCATAATCTTTATTCACAAATAACTGCGACACTGTAACTAAACTAACGCAGTTACAAAAACTGTAATATGTTTTTGTTCCAATAAATATTTGTATTTGTATTTCATCGGTATTTTTTTTTTTAATTACCGTTTCATTCTTCACTTTTTTTTCTTCACTTTCTATGAAATATAAATTTTCACTCTAAAGCTGAATATTTCACAAAAGGATCCCTGAATCTAAAAACAGTGTTCACACACACACGCCATATTTCCAACGATTCCCCCTATGTGTACCGGAGGTAGGTATCCAATATTTTTTCCATATTTTATTTTATGTCTCTGTGGCGTGATTATTAAGGAATCTGGTACCGTGCTTTCGCGAAAAGACATTTCCGCGATTAGACTTGTGCGCGAATGGATAATCATATCTATCGGCTGTATCTATCGGCTGTCCTCGCGTCGTCAATTTCAATTCTTTCAAAGTCAAAAACGACTGGAAAGTCATAAAAATACTAAGTTACAGCTTATTAAAGACGGGACGTTCGTAAAAATTATACCTCGGTTTTTCTACACATATCCTTAAAAGCGATATTAAGAAAAAGACGGATGAAAAATATTGCATCCAGCGGGCATAAACATGTTGAAATTGATGTGTGGATTAGTATATAATGAGGAACTTGAAAGTGCTTCAGTGACAGAAAAGTTGAAAGGAAGGCTTGTCGCTTGTCGTAACAGGCCTGTGATGAGAAGAGGAGGAAACGTATATGTGACAAACAAAAGTGATGAATATGCATGTTGATGGATGAAGAGGAAGTCCAGAGAAAATATAGATGGATTGTATGAGGAATGTTACGGAAAAAGAAAATGTGTTGCGCTGATCCTAAGTAACATGGAACAGGGGCAGGAAGATGAGTATGACTGTTTCGAACTATTTAGTACTTATACCTCACTTTCAATGTTAGTTGTCTCCTTTACTATCCAGATATTGTACCTAGTTGAAAGTTTTAGGTTAATATTTTCTTTTTATCTTTTCAAAGTACTCTCCACTAGCCTCTATACAAATTACATGTGTCTGGACCAGTTATTAAACACTTTTTCCAGTCCGCCGCAGACACCTCGTTTACAGCCTGCTCGAACGCTGACCACGCATCTTCCGGCGACGAAAAGAGTATCCATTTGAGCTGATATTTTATTTTCGGGAATGAAATGAAGTCACATGGTACTAGGTCAGGGCTGTAAGGAGGGTGACCCAGGAGTTTGACCAGCGTGCTCCAGGAAGTCTCTCGTTTTGAGAGCGGTGTGCAAAGGCGCGTTGTCGTGGTGGAGCAGTACACCGCGGAGCCTTGTATTTGGTCGCTTGTTGCTCACAACAGAGAAAACTTCTGCCAAGCATTTGATAGTATACTATTCAGCGCTGATGCTTCTTTGGTTCCGTAAAGGAATTGACACCAAGTAGCCAGTCAAATTGAAAAAGCTCGCGATCAAAATCTTACCCCGCTTCTAGATCGCTTCACTTTCCGCGTGTGAAAGTAAATTTTTAAATTGGAACGTACCTATTTTTACTTACAAAAAATAATCAAGTTTTCAAAATAGATTAGAACTGGCCAGTCTCTCATACATAAAAACTTTTTCAACACACTTGCTCATAAAATGGCTCTAATTTCACCGCAATTAGGCACATAATGACACCTATTATCAAACTGTGACTTTTTCATTACTATTATTCACTAGTGAGTTATAGCTTTTTTTTATTTAAAAAGTTGCGATACAAAAAAGGTCGTGCTCAATAGTACAAATAAATGAATATACATATTGCTTGCTCATTTCATGCAACTTCGTAATTAAATAGATAATTTCAACTTGTACGTTTTTAATAAATACAACTTTCACTCAAATATAACTTTTGTTTTTTTATGTAATAAAGAAAACTTTGAATTCCCCATTTTGTACGTGGCTAAAGCCCTATCCGCGAAAAGCAAAAAAAAAAAGTCATTCTTTTAGGCCACGTTCCGAGTTACAATAATATCGATTTGACCGCGCTAACACACGACGTCCCGCGAATCGTCATGGATGACGTCATGACATGCACCATCTTGTCAAAAATGACAGTTTTGATGCTTTGTTTTAAGTCACATCGAATCTTTAGTTAATTTAGATTTATTTGAAATAGTGCTACTATCTAAGAAGAAAAAATGTGTGGTGTATACAAGTTTAATATGTTGACTATACAACGTGTTGATTTGCATCCTCGTCAAATTTCAGGAGGCTGTTATGAAAGACCTAAGTAATCAAACAAAATAACGATACTTGCTCACTAATGAATACATACTTGTTTTTTTCGTTATTTAAATTTGACAGTATTTCAGAAAACACCTCTTTCAAATAACAGAATCGCCCCGTTCCGTATGCGGTAGGCAGTGTCGCACGACTATATCGCTGTGTGTTACAGTGCGGTATCACACGGGCCGCGTTTTAACATGCGTGTCCGAAAAAAAAAATGCCAAACGCCGATTTCCGAAAATATGAAAAAAAACCTACTTATTTTATTATTGATTCGTGTCGAGAATCATTAGCATAGTTACCTTCTTGAATTTGACGAGGATGCAAAACAACACGTTGTATGTTTTAACGTTGAGTGAACACGTTTATCGCGATCACGAGCGTTCCGTATTGATGACAAAAATGACGGTTCTTAGCTGTCAGAATCGTGATATCTAACTCGGAACGCAAAATATCGATGTGAGCGCTCACAGCGTTATTTTACTAATTCGGAATGCGGCCTTAGTATAAGGCCGATCGCCATTGTTAGATGCGCGCGCATTGGAATACTGATTACTTTTCCCGCCATTGGCAAAAAAAATAAATCTCAACTTGTTTTCACTGTTGAAATTATAGTTATTTATTCATTAAAATGACTACAAGTACTAGTTATGAAGAAAATTATTTATGTTGTAACACCGCCCGATATAAGATGTGAAGCCCTTAACGTTATGGAAAGTTTACTACCTAAAAACTCCAAGGACAAAATGATTTTGTAGTATTATTTTCTTCACAAGTGTGTTGAAAAACGTCGTATGACACACGTGTATATTGATGATTACCGTCCTCGGCTCTCTTAAGACCCTCGCCTGACGGCTCGGGTCTCAATGGCGCCTCAGCGGTAATCACCAACGTTATACACTTGTACCATAATGTACTATTTTTCGCAATACTTTCTGAGAGGCTTGGTATTAAAAAAATCTTGTTCTTGTAAATTATTATGTCACACGGTCACACCACACAACACACATCACAATATCTCTGTTAGCACTATAATTCTATACATTCCTGTTCAGTTTCCAGTCCAGTTTTTAATTAAACTAAAGAGACATAGTTTACGTCATCACTGAATAAGTTTAAAATAAGTTTTTATCAAAAGTACAAAAAACATCATAAGTTGATTTATTTACCATCCACTTAACCACACCTCTTATTGGAGGTCTTCTTTTTTTTATATTAGAGGCCAGTGTGTCTTCTACGTAGGGATATTGGTAACCCATTTCCGTAAAAAAATGCGTTCGTTGTAAAGGTCACCATCGTTGCGCTCCCGGCATTATATCAAATCAATCACATGTTTTTGACAGTATTTGATTATTCAGTGTACTTCACCTAGGTATGTACTTAGGTACAACCTTGTATTTTAAATTGCTGAGATTGAACACTGCCGACGAAAACTAACCGATTTTGAATAACTATTAATTTTAATGTATTCCTAATTATGGTAGTGCCCTCGAAACTTATTAAACCAACGTTCCTGCCAAAAGTAAGATCTACCCGGTTTAAACATGAATGAGTTTCCACCAGCACTGTGGGTTTTACCACTCTTCAATGTGTTTAACTGTAAAATGACGATCAACTTGCATGTATCCCGAAGTCAGTTAGCTATTTAGCAGTTCAAACACGACATTTGATGCTCTATTTATCAAACGGTACCTCAGCATCTTGGGTCACATCCAGCTCAATAAATTGGTTAACTGTTGTATAAACGTTTTTATTGTAAATATTTCAGCGACATCTAAGTTTAGTGTTGCCAACAGATGTTTAGCCCAGAACCAAAGGGACGTGTTGACTTCATACCAAAAATGGGAACTGGAATCAATGTGTACTCTGTAGACATATTTTGGCTGCGTGATCATAATAGTTAATGCATCATGGTACACGTAAGGCGAATCTTGTCGAAAAAAATTCCATAGAAACTTCGGGAGCGTATTGCTCCACTGTTCGACAATGTACACCAAGATTAAACACGGTGTGGTTTTGTCTCATTATTAATATTGTCTGTACGGAAACAGAATACTAAAATAAAAAGCCATTAAAAAGTTAGGAGGCAACAAAGACTCAATATTCTTGCAAATTTACCCTAACTTTGGGCGTGTTTAGGTAATAAAAGAAGTGTAAAATCTCCAAAATCAGATCTGTACCAACAAAGCTCAAATATCGAGAAGTTCAATAAACTTTATTGGTCATTGATTTATGCAGTGGTTTTTTCATAAAACCCGATCTTCCGAAGGACTATTCTAAATTTATTACACGCCTGTTGTAGGTACTATAATAATCCTGCATCTCACTCAATAACGTTGTGGGTGTAGACTAGGGACTTACTGCTCCTCACTAATACTACCGCTGTCGGACACGATGCCTGGTGACACAGCGTGCTTTTTAGCCAGGCCCACCAGTGAGTTCGAGCCCGCGACCAGATTCCCCTTAAGAAATATACATATTGTGCCTCAAAGTCACGTCATATTTTGTTTTGGATTGGTTGTATTATATGGCCTATGATGTTGGTTTGCTTATGTAGGTACTTGAAGTAATTATGTGAGTGCAAAAAACAGACTCCATCTTATGATTCTGAGAACATTGAGCTAGCAGGAAACAAGCGAATCCAATTCATTCGTGGATCAGATGCGTAGTGTTGTAACGTAAACATACTGTCGTATAAATAATATTTCAATAGGTTTTTTTCATCTTTTTGGAGATATAAAGGGCTATTGACAGGTTGTGATTTTTGTTGAAAATTGTTTTGGTGTACTGTGTGAAATATAACTTCTACTGAATACTTGGAATATCGAGTTATTGAATTCATACGATATGGATACTGTATTAATTAAGGTAAGAAATAATTATATTCCAATACATATTTGAGATAGGCATTTAATTTGAAACGGCTCTTGATAAACTGGATAATTTTAATAAATACTTTTGTTGTAAAGTAGGTAGGTAGTAGGTATGTTTTTACAAAGAGAAGATAATAACCCCCAATTCAGAACTTCGGTAGTCGATCTACTGTAGGTATTTAATTCCTGCAGTCGTTTCAGCTTATACCTACGTACTTGTAAATATTTTTCTTAGTTCACTACGTATAAAACAAAGTCCCCCACCGCGTCTATCTGTCTGTCTGTTCGAGATAAACTCAAAAAGTACTGAGCAGATTTTCATGCGGTTTTCACCAATAGACAGAGTAATTCATGTGGAAGGTGCTTGGTGTATAATTAGTTTAAATTGGTTAACGCGGGCACAGCCACTGGCAAAGCTAGTAGATATTTATTAAAGTTGCTTTCCGTGTCTGTCAGTGTGCTCGTGTTGTTCTTTTAAACTCCACACCGTATTCTGATGCGGTTTTCACCATCATTTAGATCAAATATATTTATACGCAACTTTGTCCGTGTAAAATTTTGGAACCCGAAAGGCCACCGCGACGTTGCGTTTCGCCCGCCCGTGCTTCGTTTTCGCTTAGCATTCTTTGCTTACGTCATAGCGTGATGTTAAGAAATGTTAAATCTTCCTCAAAGGTAGGGCTACCAAATTCAAAAGTATTTTTAGAAGCCAACTGGTACTTCCAGGGAATAGCGCGCACAAACGAAAAACTAACTCGAAACTTTTTGATGTTAATCTTTATTTATAACAGACTAACTTCTGCCCGCGACTCCACCCACGTGGTTGTCGCGTAAAAAAGTGCCCATGTCCTTTTCCATATCCCAAGCTATATCTCTACCAAATTTCATGACGATTGGTTCAGAGGTTTAAGCGTGTACGCGTAACAGACAGACAGAGTCAGTTTCGCATTTATAAAATTTGTAGGGACTAATAATAAACCCACATACAATAGATACTGCCTCGGAAAGCAAGTAAAGCCGTTGATCCCGGTTGTCGTACATGGATTTTTGGCAGTCGTTACGGGTCCCCAGAGTCCCCAAAGTCTGACAACCAGTCTTAGGTAAATCAAGGGGTATCGTATTACGCAGTTACTGTGTTATGGAGGTCGGATAGACAGTCAATCAACAATCCAAGTAAAATACTGGTATCGCATTTGTTAGGACTGGAAGCCGACCCCAAAATAGTTCGGAAAAGGCTAAACAGACGATGATGACAATAAATCGATCTCGATGTTTTGTAAAGTCGTAAAAACTTTGCTCGAATCAGGCGCAGGTTGCTAGCTATTATACATATATGATACAAGGAAAATGATTTGTATTTTGGCTCATACGAGTAGATAATTATTATAACTTCAAAACGAATATATTTTAAAATGGATGATGTACCTAGGTAGAGGCGCATCGGATGCCAAGAGTTATCGTGAGGTTCTGAATCGGAAAATCGGCACTAGTAAGGTACACGTGTCTAAAATAATTATTGATTAACTGTGTCCGATTTACTTGCGTCTGGGATAAATCGTCGAATCCGACTCGGTTGGGCAGCGTCCAGGAAGCTACGTAATGTCTTCTCGTCGCACATACCACAGTGTTTCAATACGAATGTCTTTGACCAGTGCGTGTTGCCAGTGATAAAGCACTGAAACGTGCAAAAAGTCACCTAAACGGCAATGTAGAGGGCTATATTTGGAGTTTCCCAACATGATTGAATCAGAAATTTAAAAAATCCGTAGGAGAAACAAGGTAGCCGAAAAAAGACCGAAGATTTGTTGTTAGGTGGCAAGGGTGGGCTCGCAGAACGTTAATTCTTCATCATCTCCATATACCGTAACGACTGTCAAAGTTCTACGAATTACAGCTGGGACCAATTATATGTATAACATTTGATTGTTATCATACGGAATGCCTCACTACCAATCAAATAACTTTTTTTTTATATAACCGAAGATGGACAGAAGAGGCTTAAACTTTTTAGGGTTCCGTACCTCTAAAGGAAAAAACGGAACCCTTATAAGATCACTTTGTTGTCCGTCCGTCCGTCCGTCCGTCCGTCCGTCTGTCAAGACCGTTTTTCTCAGGAACGCGTAGAGGTATCAAACTGAAATTTCTATATGATACTTAGTTCTACTGTCCCTGGAAGCTGTAGAAAAATCAACCTTCTAAGTCAACGCAATCAAAAGATACAGCCATTTAGGCCGCAAAATTCCGCAAATTTTCGAAACTCGCACGGGAATCAAAACCTACAGGGTACTTCCCGTGAACTTAGAACCGTAAATTTTTAGTTTCGTCATATAAAAAAAATATTTTTGACAATTTTGAACTTTTACTTATATACCCACAGGTTTGTACGGAACCCTCGGTGCGCGAGTCCAACTCGCACTTGACTGGTTTTTTTTTTTTCTTGTGTACGTTCTACGAACTCTCATATTATAATAGTCTAAGAATAAATAAAAAGTCACAAAAAATATCAGTTGTTCGAATTTGGTTTCTTTAGACACGTTATGCTATTTGCTTTATTGAATGTTGACTAAAATAGCAGTTCTTATATATGTTATACATTTATGATTGACTCCTTAAAGGTATAAAGGGACGCTAATGATTCAAAATTTCAAAAGGTTAAATCTGTAACTATCTGCTACATTCGTTTCCTGTTCAGCCCGGTTAAGTAATGGTATAATATTATAATACATGGGTATATCAGAATGTGTGAGAACACAACATTAGAAACACAATTAAACATAACATAGGAAATGTGTTTAGTATATTTTATGCGATTGATGACTTTTCTAGTACTAAAACTTCAGTGGTCCTTTACGGTCTTCTTACAAACAAGCAATCATTTAAAAACTTAAATCCGTAACTATCTGCAATATTCTAACCTTTTGGCTTACAAGTTGTGGTAATATATAGAAAAATACGATTTAATATTGGTCGTTCTGTATTCCCTAATAATTTATACCTTACAGACTGACCAGACATATAGGAAATATCTATGCAACATTTTGACAAAATCTATCCGTTGCGTGATGCCGGAACATACATTTTAACAAGCAGACAAATAAAATAAAAAATCCGCATTAGCATCGTTCATGGCAAAATATGTAAGATCACAATAAGACCTTATTGTAACCATGTGTGTAAGCAATCTAATATTATATTCTATATTCCCAGACTCAATATGCATTTTTGTCTTTATTTTATGGAAAGATATAACACTATGGAGTTTTCTCTCGGTAGTTGAAACAACCATTCAAATGTTTCATAGACAAACCAACATAATAGTAATAAATTTCATTATCATTAGCCCTTACATCGAAACGCCACTCACTAAAGCTTCTTACTGTTTTCAGTTCTTAATACTATGGATAATGTGTGAAAATATTGTGCTAACCACAAGCATGGCTCTGAAAGAGATTGCCAATGAAGATACCAATACAAGACAGAAAAGATCGCCAGCCTCTTTATTTGGATTTAATCTAGGAAAACCAGTTTCAGTAGCTAGAGAATCTGTCAGCAGTATCAGAAACATATTTTCCGGTAATCGTGGAAACACACATTATAATAATCATTACGAACCGATACAACCTTATGGGCAGCAATATGAAAGGAATACCAATACGCACCCAATAAACATTCCAAACAGAAGTGCAGAATTCCAAAATTCAATGGCGCAAGACGATTTTGTAAAGGGGGATAGGTATGTATGGCCACAGGAAAACAAAAATGAAAGATTTATGTCATCGCCAATAAGCATACCAAACAGAAGTGGAATACCAAACTCAAAGGTGCAAGATGATTTTCAGCAAGGGGATAAGTATGTTTGGCCTCAAGAAATAGTACCGGAGAAAAAACAGAAGCCCTATTCAAAACCAGTGCTTGTAAGAAATGATGAGGCTCCTGAAAATACAGGCGATAATCCAGGAAATGGAGATATTAATAAACATCTTTTGGATTACATATTCCAAAAGCCAGAGTTTAATAATGACGGTGCAGGTACAACTGTGGATAACAATATTGACTTCGTTACTGAAACTGGAGAGTACGAAACTGTGAGTAGCTGTCATTATAAATTTTATTTTACCTATTGAGTCAATTACAAATTAATCTTTGTGCCTTTTTTTAGGAAAAACAAGCGAGATAGTTGCGTAATACAATATCAGCAATGATTTTCATTTAGACGGTTCACCAAAATTCATTGCGTTATTTACGTTGTTGAGCAGACCATTTTTTCAAACATTTAAAGCAATGAATTAGCAATATCCTTCAAATAGGTTTTTTTTAGGGTAGAAAATCATCAAAAAACTTCTCCCACTCTGGGTGGAGCAGGAGGGCGGAGAGGGAGCGGGTGTCAGACTTTTACTGAATAAAACCTAACCGTGCTTCTTCAGTTGGCTGTGTGCCAGGGGCGGCGGTATCTCTTTCGAACAACCCGCACCGCTGGCAGGCATCGGCCCTTGCGGACCGTTTGGTGCTGACATCTCTATGAGCGCGCACGTGGAATACAACGCACCGTCGACCCGGGCTTAGTCCTTACTCGACATCCGCAAGCTCGCGCCTACGTTAGCCGGGAAGGAGCCTGAATTTCACGACGTCTCCTGCGGCGACTAGGGTCGTGAGGCCGCATATACTGCCTTTCCCTCACGTGCGCTGCCTTCCTCTTCGCGAGCATTACTGCTTCGCAGAAGGAAGTGACGACTACCCATGCACTCTCGCTCCATACCATAACCTGGACCAGGGCGGGACGCGACAGATCGCCGCCACCGATCGCCTCCACAAAGACACGGCATTGCTTCGCCCAAGCCGGGCAGACTTCCACCGTATGCTCCACCGTGTTCTCAGGGCGATCTACGCAGTGGAAACACCCGGGCGTTTCCTCCCACTTTATGCGAAACAGGATCCTCCCGTAATAATCCCTCAAATTGGTTCAGATTGTCTTACGCAACTAAAGTGCTGATCAGTAGTTTTTTTTTTTTTTCGTTAACCAAGCCTTTCCCGTCTACTCGGTAGCAACTATTGGATCGTGTTCATACTAATTCCGGGCATGAGTACTTTTTTTTTTTTTTTTTGGGTGGGCAATCATCAAATGACTTCTCCTGCTGAGTAGAGCAGGAGGGCGTGTCAGACTTTTACTGACTAAAACCCACCCGTGTTCCCTCAGTAGCCCGTATGCCAGGGGCCGTGGTATCTCTTTCGAACAAACCCGCACCCCTGGCAGGCATCGGCCCTTGCGGACCCCACCGGTAGTTGCTGACATCTTTGACGGCGCGCGTGTGGAACACAACGCGCCGTCCCGTCTATCACTTTTCGGCCGCAGGGGATAGGGAGAGCGGCCGACGCTATACCGACACTCCTCTTCCCCTGCGGCCCCACCGCGTCCGCCATCAAACGGTGGCGGCCCCGTCCAGGCCACGGAAGGGAAGAGCGCTGCTCAGAAGCACCGGCACTCCTCCTCTACCGCAGCCCGTAACCCTCAGCCGCGATGCCTCCCATTCGACATCGCGACCCACCTCAGTTGCGGTGCACCTCACCGCAACCTACTTTTTGGCCGCTACGTCGTCGGCTTTGAGGCAAAAGCCCTGACGAGCGGCCCCACCTTTGGGTTCCTCTTGGCTTCACCGTGGCCGGAATCCACGGTTACTGAGCCCCCCCGCAACGACAATGCGGGAACCCACTCGGGGGGGGGGGGGGGCTGC
This sequence comes from Polymixis flavicincta, assembly GCA_949987655.1. Lineage (NCBI taxonomy): Eukaryota > Metazoa > Arthropoda > Insecta > Lepidoptera > Noctuidae > Polymixis > Polymixis flavicincta. Next base: position 13,848,562 of record OX465175.1, on the reverse strand, counting down.
ATGAGTACTTTAGGTCTTAATTGATTAACCTCATGGAGACTTTATGAATCGGGACATCACTGGGTATAATTCCCAGAGGAACCAGTTTTCCACAATAAAATCCTGCTTGCCTAGGGATTGTAAACTTCTGGCCAAGAGTGCCTTCCTTACATTTTTTAATCTATATTACTAATTATTATTTCCTTTATTCCGTTAAATATACATATAACTTACATTTTTAAATATTATTATAAAAATATAAAAACATTTATAAATATAAAAAATAGTAGCCCACCGGTATCGGGAACAAGGTCCAAGCTACCGGCGGTCAGGGCTCCAGAGAGAGGAACCTCCTAAAGATGCGAGCCGTGTCCAGGAGTACCGCTTTCTGGATCAAGCCCTTGACCCAGCTGCCCAAAGAGAGCCTCCTCAGATGTTGGTCGAGGCTCTTGGCTATCAAGCCATTGGCTGAAACGACTATCGGTACAATGATCGCTGAGTCCACGTCCCACATGTCGACAACCTCGTGAGCCAAGTCAAGATACTTGATTTGTTTATCTTTCTCGGCTTTCACGAGGTTCCCGTCATGCGGGACCGTTATATCAACGATCATTGTACGCCGCTCTAGTCGATCCACCACCACTATATCAGGCTTATTGGCAACAATAGTCCTGTCAGTGATGATGGATCGATCCCAGTACAGTGTGACATGTCCATTTTCGAGAACTGGGTCGGGCACATACCTGTAGTACGGCACTTCTGATTCCACAAGGCTGTATTTTAGAGCAAGTTGCTGGTGGATAATCCTGGCTACAAGGTTGTGTCTATGCAAGTACTCCTCGTTAGCTAGACGAGAACAACCGGAGATTATGTGTCGGATTGATTCCCCCAGACGGTGGCATGCCCGACAGATGTCAACCGTACCATCTTTCACAATAAATCTCCGGTAGTTGTTCGTCATGATAACTTCGTCCATAATTGCACAGACAAAACCTTCGGTTTCCCCAAAGAGGTCACCGAAACGCAGCCAGGCTACGGACGCTAGTAAGTCTACATCGGGTCCATGTAGGGCCCGAAAAAAGCGTCCGTGGAGCTCCTTACTCTGCCATACCTCCATGCGATCCTTAGTGTCAAGCACTACAGGCTTGCGCCAGTTCTCTTTAGCTAAGGAGAGCGGGGTGAGGCCCTTATCCACCCCAACTACATCTCGATGCATCCCCACGTCGGTTTCTAGGAAATAATCCCTGAGACTGCATATCTCACGATTGTGGAGAGTCTTAGCATTTAAGAACCCTCGACCTCCACATTCTCGCGGGATATACAGTCTCATTACCGATGACCATTCGATATGCAGTCAGCAGCGTACGGACCCTCCTATCCTGGGCGTCAAGTTCGGTCTGAGTCCATTTGAGTATGCCGAAAGAGTACATCAAAACCGGCATGACCCAACCGTTGAAGGCGCGCACCTTGCTTCCGCCTGATAAAAGACTATTAAATACTTTCTTCAGGCGGCCAAAGAAGCGCTCCTTCAACGATTGCTTCATGTCAGTGACATTGATGCCCAACGCTTCCGACATACCCAAATACTTATAGGTTTCGGCTGCGGAGAGGGCTCGAAGGTTTATGGAATCCGAGAGTTAGGTTCCCACGGATTCCATAATCTCCCCTCGCTTTACATGCATGACCGCACATTTTTCCACACCAAATTCCATCCTGATGGCGCTACTGAAGGTTTCAGTTACATTCAGTAGCTCCATCAGTTGAAAATTGTTGGGGGCAAAGAGTTTTAGGTCATCCATGTAGAGGAGGTGGGATATAACCTGACCACCTCTCCTCAGCCGATATTCTATACCTGAATCCTCCAGCAATGTGCTTAGAGGATTCAGGGCTAGGCAGAACCAAAGCGGACTCAAACTGTCGCCCTGAAATATACCTCGCTCGATCCTTATCGGCTCGCTATTCCTCTGGATGTTTCGACATCCTGGATATCGAAGGACCGTCCTCCATTGCCCCATACATGACATCAGGAAGGTGCGCAGAGTTGTATCTACTTTATACAATTCTAGCACCCTCATGAGCCATGTATGTGGCACTGATTCATAGGCCTTCTTGTAATCTATCCAACATGTCGAAAGATCCTTTCGAGAACGGCGAACCTGTTGGCTAATGGCCATATCAATGAGGAGCAGCTCCTTAGTACCGCGGGACCCGTTCCGACATCCATTTTGAGAGACAGACATAATGGAATTGGTGTCTACATGATTGTAAATTTTAGCTCTCAAAATGGATGTAAGAACTCTATAGACCGTCGGTAAACACGTGATCGGCCTATAATTTTTGGGTTCCGCGGTACTTCCTGATTTATGGAGCAGGTGGGTAACTCCTGTCGTCAGGAACTGGGGTAGCGAACCAGACTCCAAAGCAGCCTGATACTGAGCCGCCAAGCGAGCATGCGAACCCATGAACCATTTGATCCAGAAGTTGTGCAGCCCGTCCGGCCCTGGAGACTTCCAGTTGGGCAGCGGACGGACTGCACGAGCTACATCTTGGGGGCAGATGGTAATAGCCCCCATTTCTGGTATAGGATCGCAGGCTCTCTCGACTTCTCGAGCCCAATCACCTTCAGTGTGACTGACAGGCACCGACCAGATATTGCGCCAAAAAGTGCACATGGCGTCATCATCCGGTAGGCGCGTATCAGCCACACCTTGGTCCGGTCGCTCCCAAGCCCTATAAACCCACCTTTCATAACTCTGGAAGGTGCGGTTCTGAATGTATCGGTCTACTCGCCGCTTATACCTACGAATACGGTTTGCCCATGCATACACTTTCTGCTTCAGGAAGTCTATGCGCTCTGTGACACAGGACATATAATCTTGAGGGCTGGTGTAGTCCCTGAGAATGCCCGCCTCACAAAGCGCATCACTCTAGGGCGAGTGTTGCCCTCCCTGAAGCAGATTAGTTTGCCGATGAGGGCCCTGGCCCCACCAATACGTCGTTCAATCCTGCACTGCCAAGCTGGAACGGCTGGTTTCGGTCGCGTAGCTCTAGAGTCATTTGCGAATTTGACATGAGCTACACGACATGCCGCCACAGCCGCGCAGTACAGAATCGAATGAGTATCGGTGAGGTCTTCGCAGTCATTAAAATAATTTGACAACTGCGAATCCAAAGCCGCCACCAGCGCCCTATTCTTGTTATGCATGGGCAAACGAGGTAAGCGTGGTCTAAGTTCGGGCGACATGAATCGATATTCTCGAATCGCACCCTCCAAAGCACTCCTCAATTCCTCACTGCACTGGGTACTTACGTTTGTAGCCCTGTCAACACTCCCCTCATCAGCTTGAGGCGCGTGACTTGTGTTGAGCCGTGGTGGTACCAAGACTGTCTGCGACGGGGGGACGATGACATGGCTACTCTGCATTTCATTTCGTAGGCGATCAAGTACAGTGTCATCCAACATATGATTACGCTGGATGACCCGCACCTGATCCGACAGTCGTTGTGCCGAAACGTTGACAGATGGTTATTACTAATTTATTATTATCTATAGTAATAATAATAATATTATAAAGAGGAAAGATTTGATTTTTCGTTTGTTTGTTTGCATTGAATAGGCTCCGAAACTACTGAACCGATTTGAAAAATGATTTCACTGTTGGGAAGCTAAACTATCCCCGAGTGACATAGGCTATATTTTATCCCCGCATTCTCACGGGAACGGGAACTACGCGGCTGAAACAGAACATATACATGAAAATAACTACACTTGCATTGCATTTATACTTACTTAAGTGTTTAATCACTTGTGTTTATTGAATTCTAATAAATAATAAGAACTCTCACATTCATCTATGTAAGTACAAAGAAAAGTCCTGACTGTCTGACTGACTCATCAACGCCCAGCCCAAACCCTTGGATCTAGAAAGCTGAAATTTTGCACAAAGGTTCCCTTTATAATGTAGACAAGGAATAAGGAAGGATTTTTCGAAATTCAAATCCTAAGGGAGTTAAATAGGGGATGAAATTTCCGCGCGGGCGAAGCCGCTGACAAAAGCTAGTTAAAAATAAATAAATTACTAAATTTAGCCAAATGAATCAGTTATTGATGAACAGTAATACGATCCTGCTTATCTACCTCGACCCGTTAGGTAGCGTTGCGATCGAGTTAACGTTCAGTCAGGACATCGTCTGCCGGATCTGCTAGTACATTATTATAAAATTACATGTAATATAGAAATCTCGATGTTTTGTTAAGTTGTAAAAACCGTGCCAAGCAGGGGTGGGTAACTAGTATACATTATAATAAGAATACAAATGGTTCACTACTGGTTTTTATTTGATTTCAGACTACGGGTTTGGACCAACGAATTCTGCCTCCAGCTGCTGTGGCAACACTTTTAGGATAAATCTATGATAATTAGCAACTTCCACGGCAAAGTTCTGTGTGGAGGACTTGCTCAAAGAACCTAGAAACATCTTCCATATTGTTCATCATAAATTCGGCAATTACCGTTCCATCATCGTTGTATTCTACATAAAGAAGACTTTGAACAGCGGCATTAGGGTTGGAACCCTTTTCCTTTTTGCCTTTCGTTTTTTTTCTCCCTTTAACCTGACGTAACAAGGAAAGGCTGTTGATGATTACAACTGTTCTTCGTTTTCCTTCGGGGCGCGTCGTCACGATGCTGGATATATTCGTAGTGTAGTTTTTAGTTGTAGTACTTTGTATGTCGATGGGTATTTTAACTGTTGTAACCGTAACCGTGGTCATGTTCTCAGTTGTATTATTCAAGTATCTGAAGTCATTAAAAAAAATAAAAAAAAATAACCATTTATGTACACACATATATGACAGTATGTTACTCTTGCTGAATTAAGTTTCCGGGGATTTTTGATGTAGATAAATAATATTTATTGTGATAAATGATATTTATTGTGATAAATGATATTTATTGCGATAAATTATTTTTTCTCTAAGTAGGTTTGTACAAAAATTTTTACACGTCAATTATTTTAAGAACTAGATGTATATCTAAGTACTTTTTTTTTTTATTCAGATTTTTTTAATAAGGTATAATAGATAATATTAAAATAATGACACAAAAGCAAGGGGCGGTGCTAAGTTATTCTCGCAAATACTAGTTTTAAAATATCTGTAATAGAGGTCGTATATTCCTAAAAATAAATGTCAAAAATAAATCTATATACGAACGTTATTGTAATAAATTATGCAAAACGACACCCAATAACATGGCAATTTAATCACACATTAAACTTACCCATTTTTTAAACCAACTGTTTCAGTCGTTATAGTTTCGTTACAAAGAGCCGAAGCAATTATAATTCCAAAAATCTGAAAAAAAAAACGATTTTTAAATATTTTTAATAATAAGCTGAAGAAAATAAAATGTTTTGATCTTTTTTTACTTACGGGTAAACATTTTAAGTAAATCATTGTAAGTAATTACTAAATTAGAAATGGCTTTTCTCATGAAAACATAATGGCACCATAAAAATAATCAGTTGCATCTAAAATCGTTTAGCAGTTAATTTTCTAATTATTCAATTTCCTAGTAGAGTTTTCCTAAAAGTTTAGTTTTTAATTTTTTTAGTTGTTAAGTACCGACATTATTTTTATAAGAAACGATTGAACTATACTATTGTTAGGGTTTGTGAATTTTGATTTTGCTAATCAATTATTTTTATTGATATATTCATAATACTTATCACTTTAATATTTTACGTTGGCAACTTACTACTTTTCACTTTAATATTTTACGTTGGCAACTTTATCTTTGCTGGTATTTGTGGTCGTTCTGTGATTGGTTGACGCAAAATAGCGGGAACCAATCAGAGGACTCGGTTTTCCCGCTCAAAATTGAGGGGATTGACGTGGGTGAAAAAGAAAAAAAAGGCGGGCGGAAAAATTTAGGCTCTCGAAGCGATAGGTGGTGTTAGATTTCTTGAAGTAACTGATGCTGAAGTATTAATTGTATTGATTTTTATGCTTAGAAGTTAAATATAAGACCATTACGAATAACTGTTGTATATTATTATTCAACTACGGTCAGTTCCTGTTGGTGTTTTCTACATTTCAGAAGTGGTATAGCAACGTTATCTCACGTAAGTACACGCCCAGCAATTCTCAATTATTTTTATTTCTTTCTCGATAGCCGCTGATGATGAGTGATGATATGATTTGCTTAATAATTACGTAGAAGAGATAAAAGATTCAACGGTTTTTGTAATTATTTTACATAATCATGATTTTGTACACACTAACTTTACGTTATACCAGTCTGATACCGAGTAAATGCATTCTGTTTGTCAATGTTGTGTTCCACTGTTTTTGTTTTTTTTAGTGTCTGTTTATTTAGTGTGAACCGTTTTTACGATATACCTTCAAACATTTTGGTAATATCTCAGTCTTATGGACAGTAGGTAATGTTTTGAAATGTTTTCACGAATATTCGAATTAAAGATCTAAATTCACTAAGATATTCCAGATTTGATTCCAAGGATTTAAGATAAATTCGCCCCTAAGACGACCCACTGACTAACCTTTTAGATCAAAAGCTAAGATTAATATTTTCTTTTCTTTTCTCTTTTGAGCTCTTGCATTATGGATGGGACATCTAGACGGCCAAGCAGGGAATCCAGTCATCGACGACTTGAGACACCCTACGCGATGGAGCATCGAAGTAGGAGCCGGGTGAGAGACTACAGTCGTGGTCGGTTGCGAACTCGCAGCCCATGTCGCAACCGGGATCAAGAACTGGATTCGAGCCATCAACGAGTCAAGCTCCTGGAGAAGCAACTGGTACAAGAACGGGAGCGCCTTCTACATGCCAAGACCTACAACCGGAGTCGCAGCCGACGCAGCGCGCGGCGCACATTGTCGCCGCTCGCCACCCAGCGTAGCAACCGCAGTCGCAGCCATCGCAGTGGGACACTCGACCATAAACGGCGGCGAGCAGAAACCAATTGGCACGGCGGTGATGGCCCTCATGCTGAACATCGTAGCGTCACAGGACACTTGAAAAGGTCACGTAGTCCATCAGTATCAAAAAAAAGTATTGTTGATGTCTTCAAATGTTTGAAAGATAGTTTGGCATCTCAACCCACCCGAGACACACGGTCCTTTCAAAAACTTGATCACTTGAACATACTGCCTAATTTTGATCCATCCACGAAAAACCAACGAATTGATGTATGGCTCAAGAAAGTCAATGAGTGTGCTAGTGTGTACGGTTGGGATGACAAAACTATCGTTCACTTTGCTATGCAGAAACTTCAAGGCCTCGCCAAAATATGGTATGAAGGTTTAAACTCGGTTTTGTTCAACTGGCAAGAATGGCAAGAAAAGCTAATAAACGCCTTCCCGTGTGAACAAAACTACGGTCAGGCCTTAGAGGAGATGCTTAAAAGAAGGAGTAGGTATAATGAACCTATAGAGGTTTATTTTTATGAAAAACTGGCTTTACTTAACCAATGTGACATAGTTGATAAACGAGCGGTAGATTGTATCATTCATGGGATCAGTGATAGGACTCTCAAATCAGGTGCTCTAGCTTTACGGTCCACTCACCCCGATCAGCTCTTGCAATTTTTGATAAGCAGTAGAGATTCTTACCAGCATTTCGATCGAAACCATACCAAGAACAAAAACGATCACTCTTATACCCTTAATGGTCAGCCTAGTCAAAGGTCGGGTGCTAAGTCGGGTTCATTCTCTGGATGTTACAATTGTAGAGAAAGGGGTCACAGCTTCTTACATTGTCCGAAACCGCTTATAAAATGCACAAAATGCAACAAAGTAGGGCATACCGTTAATAACTGTTACTCACAGATAGAAAATAACGCCGTAAAACCCATTGGTAATATTCCAAAAGCCATGTGTATTGATGTAGCCAGTCCAGGACGCAACTCGCACCCGAACTCGAAATTTATGAAGGATGTGGAAATTAACGGTACGTTTCAGCAAGCCTTTGTAGATTTCGGGAGTGAAGTCACGCTTGTAAAGGAGTCTGTAGTTAATGACTTAGGCTTGACCCACGATCACATACCATCATTATTGAAAGGGTTTGGAAACGGTGTAGTAGAGTCGCTAGGAGGGTTGTTACTTAATGTTGGGGTGGATGGCGTCAATGCTCAAGTTCCATGCAAGGTTGTTTGTGATAATTTGTTAGAGAAATCCGCGCTTATAGGGCAGTCCTACACTGAACAACCCCACATTATAGTTTATAAGGATGTATGTAGGCTTCAATTTATCGACATTGGAAACGAAATGCCACATCCAGATCTGGATCTAACAGAGTCCTCTCTTAAGATTAGGGCAACAGAAGCGGTAGAGCTTTACGGTGCAGCTTCAGTGAAGGCATGGATTGAACCCTACACGTGTGGCAACATCCTCTTGAAGAATGTAGTCGCTGGGAAACCAAATAAACAGTACCTTGTCTGTGGTGGTCTCTATCGCTGTGAAAGTAGCCGTGTCTATGTAACTGTGTTTCCATGTTCGAGTTCCTGCTGTATCACAAATAATTTAGTTTTATCTCGCGCAAAGCGAGTAGAGGTTGTCAGTAGGGTAGTTGTCGAACCACCAGAAATCCCTTTGGAGATTGAGGGCGAATTTGATGAGAATCTGATTCGTGTCGGTGATAAGGTGCCAGAAGACGTTAAACAGAGGTTGTTTCAGTTGCTAAAAAAATACCATCGTTGCTTCGCATCGACTCTTAGGGAACTAGGTTGTACAAATGTGACCGAAATGAATATAGAATTAAATAGTGAACGCCCTGTTGTCTATCGCCCATATAGGTTATCGCATCATGAACGTGAGAAGGTACGGTCAATGGTGAAGGAGATGCTGGATGCAGGGATAGTAAGAGAGTCCACCTCAGCGTACGCTAGTCCAATGCTACTCGTACGCAAAAAGGATGGGTCGTTTCGAATGTGTATCGATTACCGTATGCTTAATTCCATCACGGTGAAAGAGCGCTATCCTATGCCCATCATCGAAGACGAGATAGCACGTCTTACTGGCCAGGCTTGTTTCATTTCGCTCGACCTTGCGTCAGGTTATTACCAACTGCCAATTTCAGAACAAAGTAGACACCTCACCTCGTTTGTCACGCCAGACGGACAGTACGAGTTTAACCGCATGCCGTTTGGTTTGGCCAACGCACCGGCCGTTTTCCAGCGGATGATGAATTCAATATTAGGATCAGCTCGGTTCAACAAGGCAACTGCTTATATTGATGACGTCCTTATTTTCGGTAAGGACTTTAGTGAATGTCTGGTACGGCTTGAGGAGGTATTGCAAGTTCTGGAGAAAGCACATCTCACTTTGAATCTTTCCAAATGCGACTTCTTACGGGACAAAATAGATTATCTTGGTTACGAAATCAGTGCAGCTGGGATTAGGCCAGGTGATAAAAAAATCATTAGTGTCATGAATTTTCCACGACCTGAGAATGTCCACAATATACGTCAGTTCCTTGGACTGGCTAGTTATTTCCGCAAATTCATCCAGGATTTTGCCCGAATTGCCTTGCCTCTCAGTAAGTTGCTAAAAAAGGACACCGCATGGACATGGGGTGATAGTCAAGAGGAGGCTTTCAAAGTCTTGAAATCTAAGTTGGTTGACAGGCCCATTCTTGCAATATATGATCCTGCAGCAGAGACCGAGCTCCACACCGACGCAAGCAAATTAGGTGTTGGGGGTATATTATTGCAGCGCTCCGAAGTAAATGATCCTTTCCGTCCAGTAGCTTACTACAGTCGACAAACTTCTCCTGAAGAGAAAAATTTTCATTCGTATGAGCTTGAAACTCTAGCAGTAGTCTGTTCCTTGCGAAAGTTTAGGGTTTATCTGCTAGGCAAATCATTTAAGATCGTTACAGACTGTAGTGCTCTACGATCTACGTTCTCAAAACGAGACCTAATACCGAGGATAGCACGCTGGTGGCTCCTACTACAAGAGTTTCAATGTTCAGTTGAGTATAGAGCGGGTATAAAGATGGGCCATGTAGATGCGCTGTCTCGCAATCCAATCGAGAGTTCAGGAGAGAGTCTCTACGACCAATTTTCAGTTAGGTCGATCAGTAGCGAGGATTGGTTACATACGCTTCAGCTTGGAGACACCGAACTCTGTAGGATTAAAAACATTTTAAATGATAGTCTTAACGAGAAAGAACTCCGATATATAAAAGATAATTTTGTGGTCAAGGATAACAAATTGTTTCGTTGTATAAGTAACGATAAAAATAACGTTCGTTGGGTGGTGCCAAAAGGTGCGAGGTGGCAAGTGTGCCGCATGAACCATGACGATATTGGCCATTTTGGGGTGGAAAAGACTCTAGAAAGAATAAAGAAACACTATTGGTTTAGCAAAATGTCCAAGTTTGTAAAAAAATATGTTGGTTCATGCATTGAATGTGCATATGCAAAGAACAAGACTAAAACACACGAGGGTCTGCTCCATCCCATCACCAAAATAGAAGTACCATTTCATACGGTGCATGTTGACCATCTCGGGCCTTTTATAAAGTCAAAGAGAGGCTATACTTACTTACTTGTAGTTGTGGAAGCTTTCACCAAATTTTGTTTTATCAAACCCGTTAGAAATACCAATAGTTTGAATACAATTAAAGTTCTCGAAGATATATTTTTTACATTTAGGGTCCCTGATCGCCTGGTAAGCGATCGTGGTACCTCCTTTACATCTCATGCTTTTAATCGATTCTGCCTAGACAAGGGAATTAAGCATATTCTTAATACAGTAGCCAGTCCGAGGTCAAATGGCCAAGTCGAACGTTACAACCGTACAATTCTAGACTCGTTGAAAGCAATGACTGTTAAATACGGAGAAAAGGATTGGGATAGTCACTTAGGGAAAATTCAGTGGGGCCTAAATAATACTGTTCAGAAAACCACTGGTAGGACGCCGTCAGAGGTACTATTTGGAACTAGTATGAATAGCGAAATAAATCCGATTCTAAACGAAGTTACCGGAGACTCTCGCGAAAACTGTGAAATTACCGCTATTCGAGAGGAGGTCAAGAAAAGGATTGATAACGAGCAGGTTAAGCAAAAGCAGGCTTACGATAGGGATAGGGTGCCCGCCCGGATATATCTCGAAGGTGAACTCGTCAAAATAACTAAGACTTGTTTCAACAATAACGGACAAAGTAAAAAGCTCATGCCCTCGTTTATGGGGCCCTACCGTGTTACCAACGTCTTAGGTAGAGACAGATATAAGGTAGCACCGGTTCCGGGTTTAGCCAGCATGCAAAATAAACGACCCACAACCGTGGCAGCAGACCGTATGATGCCATGGATACACATTGCGGCCCTAGAGGTAAATAATTCGGATACCAGTGGTACGGAGGACGGGGATCAAACTGAACAATAATTTGATAATGTTATTGTAATTTTCCCAACTTGCATGGTGTAAGACACATTTCTAGAGACACTTAACTACAGATGCGCATCATTCATTGTTTCAGATCGGGCACGAGAATCGATCGGATCGTGACCTGATTCAACAAATGTCGTACTGGCTACCACAAGTAAATCGATCGTCTTGTTGGTGTCAGTTAGGCCCCCGAAAAATCGATCGTTCGGGTTAATAATTCGAGTATGGGTAAACCGATTAATCGATCGTTCGGAACCCACAGCAAAGTTGAATTGCACCGATCGTCTTGTAGGTGTCAGTTAGGCCCCGAAAAATCGATCGTTCGGGTTAGTAATTCGAGTATGGGTAAACCGATTAATCGATCGTTCGGAACCCACAGCAAAGTTAAATTGTAAGTGACAGAACATAAGCCGATCGTTCTTTTCTGAACAAACTCAAAGAGAAGTTTATTATTTATTGTTTATACTAGAAATACAAGTTAACACTGAACCGATGAAAATAAAAAATGTTTATTTTTGATGTAAAAACCTATTGAGTTGATTTGTAATTATCGTTCAAGTTAACACATCAGTTATTTACTTCAACTTATTGAACTGTTTACTATTGCATTTATATAATTTTACCTTATTGAACTTGTACCTAATTATTAAACATAATTAACTTATTATTAATTTGTATAGTCGTATTACACATTTAGCAGCAATTTCTGGGAAACTGATTAACGAGCCTTACTTTGATCAGTTTTAAGGAAGCTTGGTGGTTGCCCATTGTTGTAATTTTATATTGTTACATGTTAAAATCCCCTGTCAGCGTTCCGATTGTTAGGGTTCCACCTGGTGTCGTGTGCGGGGACGCACACGTTGTCAGGACGGTCGATTGTTAGGGTTTGTGAATTTTGATTTTGCTAATCAATTATTTTTATTGATATATTCATAATACTTATCACTTTAATATTTTACGTTGGCAACTTACTACTTTTCACTTTAATATTTTACGTTGGCAACTTTATCTTTGCTGGTATTTGTGGTCGTTCTGTGATTGGTTGACGCAAAATAGCGGGAACCAATCAGAGGACTCGGTTTTCCCGCTCAAAATTGAGGGGATTGACGTGGGTGAAAAAGAAAAAAAAGGCGGGCGGAAAAATTTAGGCTCTCGAAGCGATAGGTGGTGTTAGATTTCTTGAAGTAACTGATGCTGAAGTATTAATTGTATTGATTTTTATGCTTAGAAGTTAAATATAAGACCATTACGAATAACTGTTGTATATTATTATTCAACTACGGTCAGTTCCTGTTGGTGTTTTCTACACTATGTTTTTTTTTTTTATAAAATATGGATCAGATGCGGATTATTTTATTACCTTTAGCCCCTTTTCAAGTGAAGCTGCAACCAGAATATGAACGAAAGTTAGCATTTTTTATTTTAGTAGGAATTACCTATTCATTTTATATTCGCCTAGGTATACTGCGATGCCCTCCTAAAACTTTAAACCGATATTTATTTCAGCCTACAGCTCAACTGACCTTTTTTAAAGTTACTTTGAGTTAAAAACTCTGAAAGCTAACAAAATAGACACGTTGGCGGCAAAATTTATAACGTTACTTATTGTCACTTGATAAGTGACAGATCCAGCTCGCTGAAACCATAGATAACCGCTAGTTCTACCATAATGAAAAATCACAGGTAACGAAGAGGAAATTATGGTATGTATCTACATACATAATTTCCTCTTCGATATCAATATCTACGATATTCTACTTGCATATGGGAAATCTTAAATGAAAACAAAAATAGAATCATTGAATAGGCGAGTTGCTCGAAACAAAATGGTAGGCGGTAACGCTGACAGCTAAAAACCTGCAACCATAATTTAATAGAATTTTCTTTATTGGAGTAACCAACACTCAACAAGATTGTTTGTAAAACTTACGACTAAAGTAAGCACAGACTTACTCTCTTTTTTTACTAACGTTGCTTAAAAATAAGAGACGTTTAAACACCAAAAATGTATGGTTAAACAGACGCTAATCATAGCTTAACTTTAAGCAGTTTTTATAAATATGGAGGATTTTTTTAATTCTATATTTTTGAAGGAGGCTTTTAACCAAAAAAAATTATGAAGTATGAATGAAAATGACTATGACCTTAATTGCTACTAAAAATATTCTATATCTTCTTTAATTTTTAGTTGTGCGAGAAAGGTAAGTAAGCAGGTAAGTTTTCCGCAGGAAATCGCGGCACAGCGGACAGAGCTCCGGCGGGATCTCATGGTGACATGGAGAGAGCGATTGTCGCAACCCAGTGCTGGGCACGCCACGATTGCGGCGGTAAGTCCCCTCTTTGAGGAGTGGTTCGAGAGGCGGCATGGCGTCCTCACCTTCCGCCTGACGCAGGTCCTCACCGGACACGGTTGTTTCGGGAGGTTCCTGTTTCAGATAGGGCGGAAGGAAACGCCCGGGTGTTTCCACTGCGAAGATCGCCCTGAGGACACGGTGGAGCACACGGTGGCGGTCTGCCCTGCTTGGGCGGAGCACCGCCGTGTCCTCGTGGAGGCGATCGGCGGCGGCGATCTCTCGCGTCCGGCCCTGGTCCAGGCCATGGTACGGAGCGAGAGGGCATGGGGAGCCGTCACCTCCTTCAGCGAAGCAGTGATGCTCGCGAAGAGGGAGGCGGCGCACGTGTGGGAGAGGCGGCATATGCGCCCTCGCGACCCCAGCCGCCGCAGGATACGGAGACGCCCTGGGCGTCGGGAATCCCAGGCCGATTTCCGGCCACCGTAGGCATGGGCTTGCGGACGGCGAGTAATGGGTAGCTCGCTGTCCGGTAAGGACCAAGCCCAAGTCGACGGCGCGTTGTGTTCCACGCGCGCCTCAAAGAGATGTCAGCACAAAAAGTGATGGGACCCGCAAGGGTCGATGCCTGCCAGGGGTGCGGGTTTGTTCGAAAGAGACACCACAGCCCCTGGCTTAAGGGCTACTGAAGGAACACGGCTTGGTTTTAGTCAGTAAAAGTCTGACACGCCCTCCTGCTCCACCCAGAGCGGGAGAAGTTATTTGATGATTTCCCACCCAAAAAAAAAAAAAAAAAAAAAAGGGTCTAGATTAGAATGATATGCTGAATTCATGGTAAAAATTTACGCACTAGATATAAACTTATCCTGTATGACGTTTCCGAAAGATTGTTCGAAAACAAAATGCATTCGGCCAAAACCTTAATCCGTTACTGCTGTTTCGGCCCTAAATTAACATTATTTCCATCGCGCTTTCCATTGATGCACACACCTTTTAGACAAAATGGTCCGAATTATCACCGCGCACTTAAACTTCGGTATTAAACGTGGCCATGAACGACCGAGCTTGGGCACAAGCTGCTCTTCCCATTCGTATGGGAGGACTCACCGTCTGCAAAATATAATAAAGTACCTTACCGGTATTTATACTGTCGAGCCGTTAGGGATTGAAACTATAAAGCCGTGGTGGGGTCCAAGAGGGTCCAAGTGCTCATGGTTTGTTCAATGAAATCTTCAAACGGCTGGTTAACATTTCCCGTGACCCAAGGGCTCTGTTTTACCTTGACCAGAGGCTTTAGCATTGCCATACAACGTGGCAATGCGACCAGTCTCATGAGTTCATTACCAGTTGATAGGGATGTGTTTTTCTTTTTAATATTTAGTTTATTAGTTTTAGAGGTAAGGATGTTATTCTTTATTTTAATAGTTTGTTAGTAAATCAGCCCAAATTTATTAGGGCTGATTTTTCAATAGCCAGATAACCGTTATCTGAGGAATTATCTTTGTATGAGAAGTTTATACAATGGATACATTTTTATCCCCATCAATAACTACATGAAATGAGTTTTGTAATCAAAAACTCATTAATACTCTTTTTGTTAGAATAGATGCTTCACAGCTTAATGAGTAATAGGTAGTTCCATAGAATTTTAGCGTTCATTGCACTGATTGTGATAAAAAGTCTAATTTGTAAACTGATAAACATTGTTAGGCCGGGACTGCATGGTGATTTCCATTCCATGTTACTTCGTTGGCAGCTGGAAAAACCTCAGTTTCTATTACAAAAGAATATGCATTCAAATAACTGATGTATGTAGGTATAAATGCATCTAGGTATGCCGAGTTCATAAAAATATTGAGAAATTAATAAGAATTTTATTGTAAAAGACAAGGATGTGATTTTTATGGTCTAGTTGGTATTTCGTTGGTGGCCATTGTTATGTGATTTACGGATAGATTAACATTGAACCTGTCTTGCAGTTGCACAATAGACGTCAGAATTGAGCAAATGTTTTGAAAACTAACAGCAGTTGCAAATAGTGCCCTATAAATCAAATCAAATCAAAAGTCATTTATTCAAATTAGGCTGAGAATCAGCACTTTTCGAACGTCAAAATACATAAGACAGTCCCCCAAAAACGCCCACCCTTCGACACTTCCTAGTGCTTTAGCTGGGAAGAAGAAGTGGCGCAACAAACTCCCCAGCAGCACAGCTGTCTGTTTAGTCGGATGGACTTGATTCTATACATACATAGGCAAAGTAATAAACAATAACGCATATTACCAAAAATAAAAGTTTCCTGGTATAAAGGGCTCTATATGTCAATAACTAATGACTTATTAGATAGATGATAAAAAACACTTGGTCAATAAAATTTTTTAAAAAAAAGTATTTAACTAAATAAATATATGAACCCATATAACCTGTCACTAGGTACGCTAATTCTGGAGAAAGAACATAAACATTGTCTTGTGTTAATCACAGCGACCAACTATTCTTGTCATTTAAATAGTCGTTAATGGAATAGTAAGCCTTTAAACAAAGGATGGATTTTACTTGAACTTTAAACGCATCAAAAGGCAAATCTAGCAAAGAAGTGGGAAGCTTGTTATAAAAAGTTATACCAAGCCCAACAAATGAGTTATGAACCTTATGAAGCCGGTGAAAGGGAGCACGTAGTTTGTCCTTGTTTCTAGTGTTAACGGTATGAATATCACTGTTTTTTGTGTACAAGTGTATATGTTGCCTAATAAATAAGATGTTAGCTAATATGAATTGTGATGCCACTGTGAGAATACCAATATCTTTAAAAAAGTCCCTCAAGGAAAATCTGCCACCTAACTGGTAAATTGCACGAACAGCACGTTTTTGAAGGACAAAAATATTTTGAATATCAGCGGCTTTGCCCCACAGCAGAATACCGTAGGACATAACGCTGTGAAAATAACTAAAGTATACTAATCGAGCTGTATCGACGTCAGTGTATTGTCTTACTTTTCTGACGGCGTAGGCGGCTGAACTGAGCCTCCCTGCTAGTGTTGATATGTGTGATCCCCACTGAAGTTTGGCATCTACTGTTATGCCCAGAAATACTGCCGTGTCTACGGTTTCAAGCACCTCTTTATCTAAGACGATATTGGGACCTAGATTTCTAACATTCGGTAAGGCGAACTTTACACATTTCGTTTTTTTGGCATTGAGAACAAGGTTATTTGCCGTAAACCAATCCGTAACCATTGAGAGTGCACTGTTTACGTCGTCAAAGTCTTGTCTATTCCTATCTACTTTAAAAATAAGAGAAGTATCATCTGCAAACAGTACAACATCACAAATACCCTTTAAATAGAACGGTAAGTCATTAATATATACTAAAAACAAGAATGGGCCGAGTATTGAGCCTTGAGGCACACCTAACTGAACTGGCAGCCCGGAAGATTTTTTACCATTAATTTCTACACATTGAACCCTATTTTGCAAATAAGAATTTATTACGTTTAGAGCATCGTTATGGACACCGTAATAACGAAGTTTACACAAAAGCGTCTCATGGTGCACGCAATCAAAGGCTTTTGAGAGATCACAAAAAACTCCAATAGCATTTTGCGAGTACTCCCATGCGTTAAATATGTGTTTCAACAGAGCAACACCCGCATCAGTAGTCGAACGACCTTTTGTAAAGCCATATTGCTCATTATGAAGGAGGCTATTTAAATTAAAATGTTTTAGCAACTGCTTGAGTATTAACTTTTCAAATATTTTGCTAAATGCAGGTAAGATAGAAATAGGCCTGAAATTACGAATGTCATTTTTATTACCTGATTTAAATAATGGTATTACTTTACTACTCTTCATGAGGTCAGGAAAAGTTCCTGAATCAACACATTTATTAAAAGTGACAGCTAGATAGGGGGCTACAATTTCTATAATATTACTTAAAAGTTTAATGGAAATGCCCCAGAAATCACCAGTGTTTTTAGACTTCAGTGTGTTAAAAACATTAACTAGGTACGTCACGAGGCGTTACATGTTCGAAACTGAATAGGTCACTACATTTAGTTAGGCACACTACTATGCAAAAGGTATTCTGCTTTAGACGGGGATGAATCTAAGGAGCGAGTCGTAGTTACAGGTATGTTGGCAAAAAACTCATTAAATGCCTCCACTACTTCAGCTTCTGTAATAATTAATTTGTCGTCGACCAAAATCTCAAGTTGATTGTCTTGTTTAACAGACTTGCCCGTTTCATTATTAATTATTTTCCAAGTGGTTTTAACTTTATTGTTAGAATTTTTAATTGTGTCACTTAAAAATTTCGATTTTGCAAAAGCACTAATCTTTTTAAATAATTTTGAATAGTTTTTGACATACTCTAGGAAAGGAGTATCAAACCTGTATTTTTTCAATCCATATAATTCGTATAGTCTCGCTCTACTTTTGTAAATACCCGGAGTAGCCCATTGATTAAAGCCAGCGGAGGAGCCATTAATGTTAATGGTTTTGGTCTTGAAAGCAGATTGATACTCTTTTTGCACAACATCAAAAAGGGCTTCATAAATTTCATTCGGATTCTCGTGTTGTGCTATGGATGGTGTAATTCTATGAGCTACCTATATTATTTTTAAACCTTTTGCAACGACTAGCTGTATAAGGCCTACATTCAAGTGTACGTGGTCGCTTTTTATGTAATGGCATGGGGAAGCTAGCTAATAAACCACAGTGGTCGGACGTTAAGTCAGTTAGTACTAATTTATTTTTGGCATCACAATCAGTAAACATATTATCAAGACATGTTGACGAAGATGCCGTGATCCTAGTAGGTTCAAAAAACAAGTTAATTAAATTAAAAGACCTAAACAGATTGAGAAGTCTAATACTTAATGGAGTAACATCTAAAATATTAATATTAAAATCTCCACATAAAATTATACTTTTATTACTTGATTTTAACTTATTGAGTAAATCCTCCATTACCGATTCAAAACGAATGAAATCCCCAGAGGGGGGTCGATAAACGCAAATTATAACATATCGCTCGAGTTCAACACAAGACAACTCAATAGTGCGCTCAATAGAAAGGTTAGCTAAATCTAAACGTTGTTTACATTTTAACTTGTTTGAAACAAGAACTAAAGATCCACCGCGAATAGCAGTTTTTCTTACAAATGCACTTTGAACAGTAAAATTATCATCATTGATAAACACTACCTACTTCATGTTCCTTCAACCAGTGTTCAGTCAAACATAACACCTGAACATCATAGTTCTCCATAAATAAGCTTAACTCAAGCTCTTTGCCGGACAGACCCTGCATATTTTGATGAACAACATTCAACATATGCGGCTCACCCGTTGTCGCACCTAAAAGTTTAAACTACTAGGCGAATCAAAAGTAGTGTTAGTACCATTACTAACATTAATCAAAGAAGACTTCGACATAGTACATATGTCTGGGTTTATATAAGCTAATAGCCTCGCTATTTTAAGTCTAAACCTAATGGGCAGATACACTGTATTCCTTGTCGATTTTAACTTAACAACAAAACTGTTGGTATCAAAAAATATAAGTTTATCACTGTAGTGAGTTACTAAAAACTGCATATGATTATTAAGTATATGTATATCATTGTTTTTTCTACTAGATAATCTCTCAAAATATGGAAAAGCACACAAAATAATTTTATTACAATTAATCTTTAAAATCTCAGTAACACTGTCAGTGATATCTTGTTTATTGACCTTTGAACTATTACCTACAAGTACAGTTATGTTGGTATTACAATCATATTGATTTCTTGTAACTGATGTCATTATTTCTTTGAAGGATTTCCCGGGTAAACAATTGTTTTGAGAAGAATTACTCAAGTTGTTACTAAGTAATTTCCCTAAACCTCTTCCTATACTATCAGAAAACATAACTGACTGATAACAAACTTGACTACTACAAGGGATAACGCTACTAGTTGACTGATCTTGAGATGGTACTTGCACAATATCTGGTAAATCTTGGCTGGGGTAACAGTCCAGAGCACTCACAACTTGGGACGGTTCTTCCGTTACCTCAGGCTGGAGGGCATCAAGGTTGGTTTCGCTTTGACAAGTACACAGAGTGTTGCTGAGAGTCAGCGAGTCCACTCTGTCTAACAACGCATTAGTAGCAAGGATATGTTCCTTAATTTGGTGCTGAGAGCATACATATTTTTTATAAAGGGACTTTAGAGAGTCATCAAGAACTTGAATTTCTGACTGTAAGCGTTGAGTGTCAATTTCATAAATATTGATACTGTTTTCTAATTTAATTTCATAGTTCTTCAATTTATTGACAAGAGAAACACGTTCTTTCCTTAATTGAATATTATTGGAATAGTGCTTTTGATGTTTCTTTAATTTATTACATTTTTTAATGATTTTATTCAGCCTTGCATATTTTTTAAATTTATTTTGACTCATTTTATAACTATAGTTATGTTTCAGTAATGAATCCTCTGTTAGGTCAATTGTTGTTATGGAATGAGGGTTACAATTAGTATTTAACAATTCATTTAACAAATGGTTTGTTTCTTTGACCTGAGTATGTTTTTTAACCTTTTGGAATTCTACAATTTTAATATTTGCATGGATTAATTCATCCTCTAAGTCCCTAACCTTAAATAAAGCCTCCTCATACAAATTACTGCAGTTGTTGAAACCATCTGTAACCATCCTTAGTTGATCCCGTTCAGCCACAACATCAAGGTATTGAAGATGTAAGTCAACCAGCTCCTGTTTTAAGCTTGTGTTTTTGTTGACAACTTTCTCAACTTCCTTCTCACTTTCCTCTCTTTCGTCTAACAGCTCTTGACATTTACTTTGTGAAGCCTGTAGTACATAAAGGGTTGTTCTCAATTTAAGCTCCAACTCCTGAGCAGCAGCCTTACGGGTCATCACAGGCATGGTTTCAGGAATAGGTAGGTACTGGAAGTATAATGAAAGGAACGGTAAGAACTAAGTAGACAGACAAACAAAAAGGGAAAGGTAGAAATGTAAGAAAAAATTGGGAGAAGTTAGTGCTGCTATAGAGTAATGAGATAGGCGGCTAAATCTAATTGAAATGCAACTAATAATAATATGAGTAGATCAAATACAAAGTTACATTGATTCTATTGCCTTATAATTTTACTTTCATTTGTGTGGGTAGGCTGCCTAATTTAAAACAGAGAGAGAAAAAAAAAATTAAAAACTAGTTTTGCTGATTGCAATTTAACCAAAAGTTTTGATACTAAGAACGAATTAATGAGTTACTGAGTCTATATGATGATTGTGTGCTAATTACAGAATAAAAGTGAACAATACTCCCCGTTTATTAATCCGCAAGTCGAACATCAGCTGTTCGTAATAGGTTACCGGTACGGTGTGTAACCAAACACTGTCTTTTACTTTGTAAATTTGGAGGATAACAATAATCCTTAGTATTTATGTTGTTATTTTACATTTAGTTATATTAATACACGATAGTTACACTTAAAACTAAATAAAACTAATTTTAAAATACGGAACAAAATTTTGACATGTCACTCGGGCAGTGTTGCCATCTATCCTTCTTGAATACCGATATTTACTTTAGCAATTAGAGCGGGGGAAAATATATAGTTTACTTTAGTAGGTAAACTATACAATTACATCATAGTATTGTTTGCTTTGTTGTAGTTGACAGCTACCTGACCAATCAGCGAAACAGATCGTTAAGTACTTACCTGTTAGTCATGACCAGTGTTGCCAACCCGTACGATAATTATGGGGGCGTACGATAATTTGGCTAATGGTACGATGTACGATAATGAATATCTAATCTACGATAATTTTGTGCTTTGGTCAGTAGTTGTCAGAAAAAATAAACGAAAATAATCTCAATGGCAAATGTAAAGAATGACAGCGTCAACAAGTAAATGTCTCTCTTTGACTCTTTCCCTTACATTAACTAGCGCACAATCCTGAAAATTTTCTTATGTTTCCATTCGCAATAAGCACATAGTCGTAAACAAAACATCAAATAGCTTTCTGGTGAAAAACTTAAGCAATGATTCTTTATTTATGACTTTATTTAATCATATACTGTGAAAAAATTAAAAAAAAAAAACATTAATTATCTGAACACTACGACAAAACACGGTTACAGTTTGATCTGCTGGTGAAACTTGGCACATACTCCTCCTTTGACTCTATACTTGTCGTTTGTTTTCAATTGAAATGAGGTTTTTTTTTGTGATTTGGATTTTGTACGATAATTTTGCCCGGAATACGATAATTTTCGGATCGGAACTCGATAATTTGAACTTTTGGAGTTGGCAACACTGGTCATGACTAACTGACAGACAAAAAACAACCTAAATCAATGAAGCTGTCCATTCCTTAGTGGGTAGAGAGAGGTGCCCACTTTTATGAAAAGATTATGTGAAACTACCCTGGGGTCGTTCAATACAGATTTAAAGCTGTTACGCAGAAGAAGACTAGCAAATGCTGACCATAATTTCGACGGTCGAAATTTAAAATGTCGTAATCGTATAAAATTTCCACCGTCGATATGTTCGATGTATCTTTAAAAAGGAAATATATAGGATTGGATTTCGTCATGTAAATTTTTTGAAGTGAATACTTTGAGATGGGCAAAAACATATTTGAACCCGCAACACTATTACCGACACCACTGACAACATGAACGTATGAACGAACCACGTTGAACAATTCTAGTGATGCGTCCCTCACTCATGAGGCCCCTCATTTGAGGTACTCGTGATCGCAAATTGAAAGAGTTACTCGAATTTCAATATTGAACCACCTCATTCCTCATCACCCCTCATTTGAAAATTGACATTGACATTATTGACAATAGGAAATCGAGGCAAGCGAGTTCGTGACTCGCGAATGAGGATTGAGTAATTGAGTGAGCTCAGTGAGCGAATGAACCGACTCAAAAATTGTATGGAGAATTGAGAATGAGTGAGGTGAGGTGTGATCTTAAAGTTTGGACAACACCGTGGCACACCGCACAGTAAACATTATTTAAATTATTTCAGCTACGATTAATTATTATGAACTCTAAAAGCATTAGCATTAGATTGGTAATAAAGGGTCATTGATTCGTTTATTTTGGCGGTCTATTTATAAGCGAAAGAAAATGATGTGTGTGAGAGAGTGAGGTTGTGAATAATCGGATTATCGGAGAGTCGTGACTCGTGAGTACTCGTGAGTCGTCGTTGCACCCGCCCGCCTCGCTCACTTGGAGCTTCGTTTGAGTTCGGCTCGGGCTCGCGAGTCGTGAGGCGAATACGCCGTCGTACGATTCCTCACCTCAAATGAGGGGTCCCTCGTGAGGACCTCATGAAGCAAATTGAGGGGCTCCCTCATCCTCACATAAAATTGATGAGTTACCCATCACTAAACAATTCAAAAAATATTTCCTGACATTTCACAAAAATACAAGTTATTGTTCAAGTTTTCGCTTCTGTCTGCACTCCCGGAGTGCAACTGTTTTTTTTTTTTGTTGTACTATTGGTCAGCCAGTTGTCGAAATTTGACCATAATTAATTGTAATAGAAATACACTAAAATAGAATGTTACTTTTCTGCACTCCTTCGCCATATAAACGTTAACCGTGCCAAATTTCATACTCTTTAATCAGCGTAATTTTTGTAAAATGGGGTACAAAGTTATTGCTTCACGTATTAGTGTACCTAAGTCATCGTTTCAGCCGAAAGACGTCTACTGTTGGACATAGGCCTTCCCCAATTTGGGAGTGTTTGCCATAATCGCCACGTTTGGCAGACGGGTTGGCGATCGCAGTATGGTGGTAAAATGCATAGAGAACGCTGGTATCCATTCTCTAGTAAGTCCCGGGCCTTTATCGCCTCTTACGACACCCACGGGAAGAGATGGGATGGTGCTATTCTCTACGTCCGGCACCACACGGAATACCTAAGTAAACTCAAGTAACTAACTTTAAGTTCAAATAAAATGTAAATAGTTCGCCTACAGTCTTTTGTCAAAAATATCCGTCTTGTCAAATGTCTTTTACATAATTGATAGTATCAACCGGGGGCAATTGGGTTTTCATGAATCATTATTAGAATTAAGTGTATGATGCAGCACTTTCAACAAGTAGCTCCCACAAACCGGCTCTATTTCTCAATTTCAAAGAAGTTTTCATAGAAAGTATTCTATTAGAGTCGCGTCGCGTCTGTCTGCTGGAGCCTATAAGTACATATCAAGTTCTTAATAAGACAATATAGAACGTCCTTTTCAACAACTTGGTAGCCAAATTCATCGTTATGATAGATAAAAGACATAATACAAATCGACGAAGATTAAATCTAAGTAGATTTTTAAACACGAAGGATTGTTCTTGTATCTCGTGTCATCAACATCTAACTATAAGAAAATGTAGTAGTGAAAAGATGAGCCAGTCAAGTTGTTAGCGCGATTGACTAACCAGGCTGAGCTGGAAAATGATTTACTAACGAACACATTGAAGGGTAACACTATTAATACATCAAGCACGTTTGAGAAATAAATCGTAGGTTTATGGCCGTCGATTACACATGAAAGAAAGCTGCACATTAATACTCAAAACAAAAGGTAAAAGTTGACTGTCAGGTTGTAAACAAGGTGAAAATGACCTGTACAAATGGATATTCTATGTACGTAACGTCTAACCATACCTCTTTTGAGGAAACCTTAGGAGTGATTTGCATACAATAGTTCGAAGTGTCAAGGACGCGTCGAGTCAAAAATAACGTTCGTATACCTACAACTTGAAATAACTTTTACTTTATATACGCGTAGAAAGACGTCACAATTTGTTGATAGTGGTGCGCTCAGCTGTTACTTACAGAAATAATGTACATCCTTCTTACTCTTTTTAAAGATTAATTGATGATTGGCATAATTGTTTTATAGGCTCTACCCTCTCAATGGACATGGATGCTGATAATTGTTCAATTTATCTGCCACTAATTATATCACTAGTAATTTATAAGGCAGGTGTGTCATTACTTTTACTAAACGTAACATCAAAAAGGTCATCGGGAAAACCAACGACTCGTGTTATTTCCCTTAACTTTTATTCATATTCCGCAGTTACACCGTTATTATTTGATGTATCGAGAGAAAGTATAAAACACGACACCGTTGAAGTTATACATTATTTATTTTGTTTTTTAAATCACCTGAATCATTTTAACATTATTATTCTGAGCTCGTTTTTACCTACTGCTGAGTTTAGGCCTCCTTTATTCTGTCCCGTGTCCCGATTTATTGGCATCTTATGCCCAGTTTCTATAAACAAAAAACGGATCGTTTTGCTAACCAATGGTAGTATTTTTTATTGTCAAACTGGAGATTAAAACAGATTGGTAAGCTAATTTTACCTATGGAAGCTATTTTCATATGGGCATATATAGCATAATCAAACTATATTACTGCTGGGGCACAAATCAGAGGGGTACTAGGGGGGCTCAGTAGCCGTGGTCTCCCACCCACAGTGAAGCGAAGAGGAACCCAAAGGTGGGGCCGCTCATCAGGGCTTTTGCCTCAAAGCCGACGACGACGTAGCGGCCAAAAGGGTAGGTTGCGGTGAGGTGCACCGCAACTGAGGTGGGCTGCGATGTCGACTGGGAGGCATCGCGGCTGAGGGTTACAGGCTGCGGCGGAGGAGGAGTGCCGGTACTTTTGAGTAGCGCTCTTCCCTTCCGTGGCCTGGACGGGGCCGCCACCGTTTGATGGCGGACGCGGTGGGGCCGCAGGGAAAGAGGAGTGACGGTATAGCGTTGGCCGCTCTCCCTATCCCCTGCAGCCGAAAAGTGGTAGGCGGCCGGGCCATTGTGTTAACCCGTCGCAGGGTGATCGAGGGGTCCGCAAGGGCCGATGCCTGCCAGGGGTGCGGGTTGTTCTAAAGAGATACCGTCGCCCCTGGCACACGGGCAACTGAGGAAACACGAGTGGATTTTAGTCAGTAAAAGTCTGACACGCCCTCCTGCTCCACCCAGAGCGGGTGAAGTCATTTGATGATTTCCCACCAAAAAAAAAGGGTTACCTAATTGCGGAAGACACTATATCACTATTCGGAATCGCTCTCATTTTGACAGTTCATTCATGGCATTATTTACGTTGCCAATCAGAATTATTTTCCGAATATATCAAATAATTGATTAGCAATATCTTTGGACACGCAATTAGGGTGCTATACTGTCTATGAAACCCTAATCAACCACGCGGGCAAAGTGCGAGTTGGTAGTTTTCAAATGACTTCGAATTTTTGATTCACGATGTTTTCCTGCACCGTTTTGAGAACAGTGTGATGAAATAATTTACACAAAGTAAAAAAAGTGTAGATCCTAGACATACAAACTGGTAAGTTGCGGCCGTTAATTTCCACTGGGTCAACACTGCTCTATGGTTAGACAGATTAATTTAGCCAAGTAGTTGCCAGTTATCTGCCTAACCTGCTTTGTGGCGTAAGTAAGGGCACATGAGGCACTCATATAGGTAGATAGGCCATGTTAAGAAATAACACAGCCACACTGTTGGTTCCTAGGTACTACCATTATTTTTAACCGTGTAAATATTGGAAGCAAAAATAATGTATTGAGGAAAGTAAAAATAATGTCACATCAGCCGCATGCAGGATGACCGCTACACAATGGGTGCCTGAGGATGGACGACGCCGCCGCGGTCGGCCCAGAAAGCGGTGGTTAGACGACCTGGATGCGTACCGCAAGGGCTGTTTCGAGGTGGCGCGGGAAAAGAGAACCTGGAAGGACTTGGGGAAGCCTTTGCCCAACAGTGGGACAGTATAGGCTAAAAAAAAAATCAGCAGGCTTAGTACGAGCACCGATTTGTCGACGGAAGAATAGACATGACTATTAGCTGGGTCATTTTCACAAAAAGTGTACATTCGTGTTTCGGGTGTGTCCCACAACTTTTTTAATTTTTTACTAGAATAATATCTAAGTTTAAGATAAAAAACACTAAAAATTTGGATCTGTGGTTAGTTTTTAACAATATTGTATAATGTTGCTGCTTATAAACACAGTCATATTACCTTAATTTTCAAAAATAGAAGGTAGCTGTAGATATTTTAGCGCTGTCCCACTACCATTTTCAGTAAAATAACTTAACCTTAATGTATCTTGTTGACTTATATATAACAATGTGTTTGATATTTTGGAAAGTATAGTTATGCACGATTTGTTATATAATTACAGCAATAGTCTAGTGTCGCTCAAAATATTTAAATAATTTAATCTTTGTGGGGACATAAACTGGTTAAAATGGAAAATTCCCTTCCGAAACTGCAATTTTTGCAAGATGATGCAATCAAATCTACCATTTATGCGTATTTTTTATCGGTCAGCAACATTTTTAATGCTGTCAACGAGTTTCAACAAGTATTTCGGCCGATTTGACGGCGGCCAGCGGACGAACAATACACCTCAGTAACGGTCCGGTTTTAATTTTCCAGAGCCGCGACCAATTTCAAAGTAAGTTTACAAGTTTATTTTTTGCAATTTATTTTGATATCTTTATTAGCTTTCAGTGAACTTAAATTGATACCAAACTTGTTGATCTGATGTGTTAGTTTAAAATAATTAAAACAGAAGTATTTAAAGTCCGACTTCCGATACTTCCGTTCCGTAACCAAAACGCAGGTAACGTAGAATTGGAATTGAAAAGTTTCGGAATGGAATTCTTAGGAAGATGATACATTATATTTGTAGTATCGATCTGTTTATTATATATTTTTTTAATTTACTAGTTCTTACCCGATTGCAGTCGGGTAAGAAAAACCTAAAAATAAAATTTAAAAATATCGCAACACAATTACGAGTACATTCTTCACCAAAACATTCTCATTTTTCATTCAATTGAAATGATCTCATTTTCTTGTCAATGTGCCTATTCCTATTCCAAGAATAGGAAATAATAATAATGTTTTACTTTTTTATCCCCAACCATAAAAGGGGGGTGTATGTATGACCCAGACCAACATGTAAAATTTGAGTTGTGTTCAAAATTTTACATTAGAATATTTGTAATAATTTGATCTCATTTTCTTGATAATGTGCAATAGTCTTAAGAATTCTATTCCGTTATAGGCATAGTCTATTCCGTGACTGTCCTATTTGATATTTTACTATAAATATTATTTTTAGAGTGAAACGCTATTTAATTGTTATTAGATTTTGATAATTTAGAGTGTAATAATTTGATTAATGTAATTAAAAAAGAGTTCCTAAATTGTATCCTAATTGAGACGCATACCAAAAAGTATTGAACTAATTTGGTCCAAATAGTAACGTAATGGAAATTAAAATGATGATTGTGTATGTTTGCTATTGTTGATTTTACGTTTTATATTTTGTATTGAGGTACAACATATCGCTAACCAATTATACTATTTGATTTATACCAAACGAATTTTATTTTATTTATAAAAACCGAAAACCGTTAGTTTAGGAATGGAATAAATTTTGTACCACAGGGCCAATAAATAAGTTATATTTCAGTAAATAATACTGATTAAGAGGTTTTGTTATAATTATCGTATAATGAAAAGAATATCAATTGTAAATTTAATTGAAAAAAGCGAAATACGTTAAAAAATAAAATTTCGACATATTTTTAACAGTGTACACTTTTTCTGAAAATGACCCAGCTAAAGATAGCTATGTTCTTCTACTAATTATCACAGTTATGCGTTCAAAACGAATCATGATTTTGTAGATAATCGTATATACTTTGTGGCAGTCGAGTAGAAAGTTTATTGTCATTGATGTGATTTTGACAGTTTGGGAAGAAATATTCTTCTGAAATAGTCTACATATAAAAGGACCTAGAGAAAGATCGTTAGAAACGAAAGACAAAATGATAGATTGTAGTAGGATTTCTACGGTGCGATTTTAAAAATGGTGAAACGAAATGTGACTTTGTATAGAAAAAGCACTGTCTATTCTTCGTATAGATAGAAAACGTCATACTAAGCCTGCTGGAGTATGAGTAGCAACTTCTTATAATCACTCTATAAATCTCATCTACAATATTTTTTTGGTATAACTGTAGCTATCGTGGTTTTTGTGGCTATTGATACTATGCAAGGAGGGCTCATGACTAAATAATGACAGCCGTATATGGGTTCATAGAAGGTTAAGCTTCGCTTGCCACGATCCATTACATTATTGAGAAACCAAATTGCCTCGGAAACCACGTTAAGCTGTTAGTTCCGGCTGTCATTTGCAGATCACATTGACATTATACATCAATTTTAATATCGACTATTTTTAGTGATCGTCTTGGAAATCATGTCACTATGTTTAATTAGGTTCTTTTTATTAATGTAGATTATTTTACATGTTATTATTGTGAATGAGAGAACGTTGTAGGCCTTCCAGACTGTAGATTTGTAGACGATTTTCTCGGTATTCGTCAAGTACCTGGTACTTATTGACAGGCCTGCACTGTCCTCCCATACCTACATTTTATATTTGTAATTTGAAAACATTGGTAAAGCCAATTATTTTTAAAAGAGTAACCACAATTTGGAAACAACAATTTGGAACCGTGCACCTAGCTTCTGACGTTTCATAAGTGCCCATGCAGGTTTATACGAAATAAAAATATTTTGATTTGATTTGATTTGATTAGATCTTTCATAGTCGCTACGGGTAGTCAGAAGCTCGTAAGTCAAGGGCTATCGTATTATTCAGTAACTGGGTCGGTTGAGGTCAAAGTAGCAGTCGTTCCATTTAAAATACATACTGGTTTTCAGCTCCAGCCTGTTAGAGTGGAAGTCGATCTTAACATATAGTTGAGAAAAGGTTAAGCAGATTGATTCGATGTTAACAAGTCACCTCGTGCCCACATTCTTTCTACATGACATATCTAACTGAGGTAAGGTATCCTAATGAAATCACCTTATGAATCTATATCTTCTAAATACGTATATATAAAAAGAGAAACTGACTGACTGATCAATCAAAGCACAGCCGAAACTACAAGGACTAGGAACGTGAAATTTTGCACACGGCTTCCTTTTATAACGTAGGGGCTTAACTTAAGAAGAGGTTTTTGGAAATTCGACCTTTAAGGGGGTGAAAAGGGGGCATTTTGTTTGTATGAAAAATCTTATTCCTTGAGTTGATAAACTTGAAACTTGGACCAAATACTTATCTAAGTAAATTATAAAGTTGGTCATTTATTGATTTTCAAAACTACCCCCTAAAGGGGGATTGGGGGGTGTCAAAGTTTGTATGGAAGAATTTTAACGCGCGGTCTGATTAACTCGAAACTCAGTATTTATATCTAAAACCAAAAATAAAGAATAACGTGTATCAGAATTTCTCGAAAATCTACCCCTAAAGTGGTAAAAAAGGGTAGTTCGTTAAGTTATAAATGTGAAAGTTTGTGAAGATGATTGGATCTTTGTTACTCAATCACGCAAAAACGGCTGAACGGGTTCGGATGAAATGTGGCACACTGATAGTTTATAGCATAGATTAACACAAAGGATAGTTTTATCCCGGTAGTACGTTCCCGCGGGATAATTTCCGACTTCCACGCGGGCGAAGCCGCGGGCGGAAGCTAGTAACTAAATAAACAAAAATTAAGTCCTATTTCCCTTGGTCACGGCATCACACGTAAATGGCTGGAACAATTATGCTAATTCTTTTTTGTTGTGTTTGTTATTTGTTAGGAGAAGGTTTTTATGAAAGGAAAATTAAGAAATTTGCACGAAACGTTGGGAAATTTAAGAAAACTTAACGACCCTATTAATTTTTCTAATATTATACCAATGCGAATTCAATATTCATATGTAGTTAAGACAGGACAACGTCTACCGGGTTAGCTAGTGAAGTTATAAAAACTTGAAGATCCTATACAACTGACGTATTATTTGACATAATCATTAGTCTAACCTAACAATACACGACTCACATTATCGCATTACGTCAACATCCAGTGCAGGTACCAACTGAAATTCCAAAAGAATCCATTAAAGGTAATTAACTAATTAACTTTAAGTGTATTTTTAATCTAAGGAAGGAAATGTTAGTTTTATATTCATATTTGAGTACCTACCTGCAGTTATTATTACATTTTGCACGAATTTTTGTTTTCTCATATTAAAAGATATGATAAGATCTTTATACATAATTTGTATAGGGTTAACAAACTTTAAAATATGCCAAATTAGGAACGTATTTACGTTGCCACTTAGTATGTGGCTGGTCCTCAACCCAAAACGGATCGTGTTACTGAGTAATGGCAAGAAAAAATTAACATGCAACTTGTGATGGAGCCAAAGACAACATAGCACTAAGACTTTATAAAATTCCAGGACTATCATCTAAAGTCTTAAAGCAGGGTGGCAGGGACATTGACGAGCAAACTCAAACCGTGGATTTAGCACATTATTCGTAAACTTATCGTCAGTTATCAAAAAAAAACACTGTGGTTTCATAGAAAAGTGCAATTCTACGCGGTCAAAATGTATGTTGTCTAACTTCAAATGATTTTTATTTTTATGACTGACTGAAAATTTCAATGCAGACGATTCAGAATCATGTACGATTTTATTTTATTTTGTGTATGAGAAATCTTCAAGTAACTTCTCCCGCTCTGGGTGGAGCGGGAGAGCGTCTCCGACTTTTAAAACCCACCCGTGTTCCTTCAGTTGCCTGTGTGCCAGGGACCACGGTATCTCTTTCGAACAACCCGCACCCCTGGCAGATCATGTACTAGTTCTGCGTTGATCTCTCTGCTACCCTGAATATTTCTTATGTTCCCAATAGCTTTAGGCGTTTAATATTTTAGGCTTACATTCTCATCATTTAAGATTGATTTACATGATGCAAGTTTCTTGCTTTGCTACTTTTATTGTTACTTCAACTCCGATACGAAAAAGAATCAAACTGATTTAAAACGTAAGGAATATTTCTTTTTTTTTCTTTTTTATTTAAAGGAACAACAAATAGATAAAATATAGATACAAGAAATACATAAAACGTACTTATATACAAAATTGCAGCCCACAACGCTGTTCACGGGCTAACTATAGGACACAATACAGTGAAAATAATCGCTATGGTCATAAATATAAGTTTTTTTTCTTCCAACAGTATATCTTAATACATTAACTATCATGCTTAAGATAAAGTGTATGTATATACCTAATAAACAAGAGATGGTACAAAATAGCACATGCAAAAATGACATTAAATTCAAAATTCCTATTGTAGGAACAGACCATTCTGCATTCCCTATTGAATAGGAATACTATTAAAGCAGCACATGGGAGATGGATTAGGAATGTCAAAATGTATCATGAATAGTTTAAAATCAAACAATAGATAATAATTCCAATAGAATAACAATTTGTTTTCTCATTAATGCAGAGCCTGCTGGGTTTACAACTCGGACCGCAGGACATTTAAATAATTTAATAACTTTGATGATTCTATTTGCCAATCTGTCAATAAATCAATTAATTTATTGCAATAATAAGAAGATATAAATAAGATAAAATGATATTGTGAAAAAGCAATGTATTGGTCTCTGTTTATCTGTATTAGAAATGAGGTGGAAAAACTTAATTTTTACTTCGCATGCTCTAAAAGTACGCCGAAATAGCCCTACGAAGTGGGACTAAAGTGACCACTTTAGTCTCTAGGGAGTGAAAAATAAATAGTTTTTTTAATTTCCTTCATGTGACATAGACAAACTCAAAGAGTCAGTAAATATACTATTATCAGAGTGTGGACCATCTTCATTGCGAAAATGTTGAGAGTTTTAGTTCCATGGTTTTTCCGCAAAGAAGGTGGCGCCATGTGTTTTAAATTGTTAATCTGTGACTGGTTTATAAGTAAAAAAGTAAGTAAGTAAGGAATCTGACCGCGAAAATTTCAGAATTTTTGTCTACCTACACCCGACAAAAATTCTGAAATTTTTAAATTTCGGTTTTAAAATTCGGTTCGGTTTTAAATAAATTTATTAAGAATGTCCAGTGACAGTGAAGAGTTTGACGACGAGCAAAGAGCAAAAGACTTAGGTAATATTTATTCAATGTTTTTGTACTAAATTGACTATTTTTCTCGCACTCAAATTGAAAAGTACAGTTTGCACCTCGAGACTAAACGCCAACTTAATATACCCTCGGTTTCATTGACAAACCCCCTCAAGTTTAGTATGGCTTCGTTTGGTCCTACTATAATTCCTTCAGGCACATTATTCTCATTGTTTATTCTAGACCATATGAGTGGCTTGTTTATGTTTTAATTAGTATATTTATAACTGTAAAATAAATAGGTAAGTATGTAACCTTCAAGCAGGATGCGCTAAGATACCCGCGAAGTTCAATTTTTCTTACGTTTTCACGAATTAGTGTGAGCTTGGAGGGTGATTTATAATTCTGTAAATATATTTACAGGGTTAATGTTTTACCAGTGTGCAAACTGTAACCATGAATTCAGCATATCATTCTAGTCGAGATTATAAGCTGTCGATAAATTGTGAACTGCACCATACTGCTTACCGACCGAATAGGTTAGGTTAGGTTAGAACTGTGACCAACCGTGCGTGAGCTGAGCAAGCAAAGCGAGCGGTACCGCCGTAGCGACCAGCGAGCGCTACTTCCACCTTAGTGGCAGTCACTTGACTATTTAGTAATAGTCCCAGGTACCGTCTTGATACCAGTTCAAAATTTGATTGACAGATTATAAACTATCGAAAAATAGTGCGTTAAATTGTAAATGGTTTTTGCAGTTCACAATTTATCGACAGTTTATAATCTCGCGAGATAGATTTTAAACTAACGGTGTTCACAATCTCACGGTGACATAAACAATACCAATATACTCGTACAATATCAACCATTCGAATGAATTCGAGGATCAAACCTAGTGAAATCAGAGCCTCGCTTTATCTTTTTCGATTTCCGTGTTTCTACTATAAAATATACGATAAATTTATATTTTGATCTCAATAATAAATTTTTTTTAAAGGTTCAAGTTCATTCCAGTATATTAGTGTCACATAAAATATCAAATATTTCAATCAAACAAGATTTCGTTATCAAAGCCTATAAAACAGTACGAGCAAAATAGAAAATCTGAGGTCAGTTTTGCATAATCTTGACGTACCTCTGTCCTCAAAATATTGTAAAAACAGCAATATTCACGACTAGCTTTTGCCAGCGGCTTCGCCCGCGCGGAACTTACATCCCCTATTTAACTCCTTTAGGGGTTGAATTTCGACAAATTCTTCCTTATTCCTTAGCTACATTATAAAGGGAACCTCTGTGCAAAATTTCAGTTTTCTAGGTCCAAGGAGTGAGGGAGAGGCGGCATATGCGCCCTCGCGACCCCAGCCGCCGCAGGATACGGAGACGCCCTGGGCGTCGGGAATCCCAGGCCGATTTCCGGCCACCGTAGGCATGGGCTTGCGGACGGCGAGTAATGGGTAGCTCGCTGTCCGGTAAGGACCAAGCCCAAGTCGACGGCGCGTTGTGTTCCACGCGCGCCTCAAAGAGATGTCAGCACAAAAAGTGATGGGACCCGCAAGGGTCGATGCCTGCCAGGGGTGCGGGTTTGTTCGAAAGAGACACCACAGCCCCTGGCTTAAGGGCTACTGAAGGAACACGGCTTGGTTTTAGTCAGTAAAAGTCTGACACGCCCTCCTGCTCCACCCAGAGCGGGAGAAGTTATTTGATGATTTCCCACCCAAAAAAAAAAAAAAAAAAAAAAGGGTCTAGATTAGAATGATATGCTGAATTCATGGTAAAAATTTACGCACTAGATATAAACTTATCCTGTATGACGTTTCCGAAAGATTGTTCGAAAACAAAATGCATTCGGCCAAAACCTTAATCCGTTACTGCTGTTTCGGCCCTAAATTAACATTATTTCCATCGCGCTTTCCATTGATGCACACACCTTTTAGACAAAATGGTCCGAATTATCACCGCGCACTTAAACTTCGGTATTAAACGTGGCCATGAACGACCGAGCTTGGGCACAAGCTGCTCTTCCCATTCGTATGGGAGGACTCACCGTCTGCAAAATATAATAAAGTACCTTACCGGTATTTATACTGTCGAGCCGTTAGGGATTGAAACTATAAAGCCGTGGTGGGGTCCAAGAGGGTCCAAGTGCTCATGGTTTGTTCAATGAAATCTTCAAACGGCTGGTTAACATTTCCCGTGACCCAAGGGCTCTGTTTTACCTTGACCAGAGGCTTTAGCATTGCCATACAACGTGGCAATGCGACCAGTCTCATGAGTTCATTACCAGTTGATAGGGATGTGTTTTTCTTTTTAATATTTAGTTTATTAGTTTTAGAGGTAAGGATGTTATTCTTTATTTTAATAGTTTGTTAGTAAATCAGCCCAAATTTATTAGGGCTGATTTTTCAATAGCCAGATAACCGTTATCTGAGGAATTATCTTTGTATGAGAAGTTTATACAATGGATACATTTTTATCCCCATCAATAACTACATGAAATGAGTTTTGTAATCAAAAACTCATTAATACTCTTTTTGTTAGAATAGATGCTTCACAGCTTAATGAGTAATAGGTAGTTCCATAGAATTTTAGCGTTCATTGCACTGATTGTGATAAAAAGTCTAATTTGTAAACTGATAAACATTGTTAGGCCGGGACTGCATGGTGATTTCCATTCCATGTTACTTCGTTGGCAGCTGGAAAAACCTCAGTTTCTATTACAAAAGAATATGCATTCAAATAACTGATGTATGTAGGTATAAATGCATCTAGGTATGCCGAGTTCATAAAAATATTGAGAAATTAATAAGAATTTTATTGTAAAAGACAAGGATGTGATTTTTATGGTCTAGTTGGTATTTCGTTGGTGGCCATTGTTATGTGATTTACGGATAGATTAACATTGAACCTGTCTTGCAGTTGCACAATAGACGTCAGAATTGAGCAAATGTTTTGAAAACTAACAGCAGTTGCAAATAGTGCCCTATAAATCAAATCAAATCAAAAGTCATTTATTCAAATTAGGCTGAGAATCAGCACTTTTCGAACGTCAAAATACATAAGACAGTCCCCCAAAAACGCCCACCCTTCGACACTTCCTAGTGCTTTAGCTGGGAAGAAGAAGTGGCGCAACAAACTCCCCAGCAGCACAGCTGTCTGTTTAGTCGGATGGACTTGATTCTATACATACATAGGCAAAGTAATAAACAATAACGCATATTACCAAAAATAAAAGTTTCCTGGTATAAAGGGCTCTATATGTCAATAACTAATGACTTATTAGATAGATGATAAAAAACACTTGGTCAATAAAATTTTTTAAAAAAAAGTATTTAACTAAATAAATATATGAACCCATATAACCTGTCACTAGGTACGCTAATTCTGGAGAAAGAACATAAACATTGTCTTGTGTTAATCACAGCGACCAACTATTCTTGTCATTTAAATAGTCGTTAATGGAATAGTAAGCCTTTAAACAAAGGATGGATTTTACTTGAACTTTAAACGCATCAAAAGGCAAATCTAGCAAAGAAGTGGGAAGCTTGTTATAAAAAGTTATACCAAGCCCAACAAATGAGTTATGAACCTTATGAAGCCGGTGAAAGGGAGCACGTAGTTTGTCCTTGTTTCTAGTGTTAACGGTATGAATATCACTGTTTTTTGTGTACAAGTGTATATGTTGCCTAATAAATAAGATGTTAGCTAATATGAATTGTGATGCCACTGTGAGAATACCAATATCTTTAAAAAAGTCCCTCAAGGAAAATCTGCCACCTAACTGGTAAATTGCACGAACAGCACGTTTTTGAAGGACAAAAATATTTTGAATATCAGCGGCTTTGCCCCACAGCAGAATACCGTAGGACATAACGCTGTGAAAATAACTAAAGTATACTAATCGAGCTGTATCGACGTCAGTGTATTGTCTTACTTTTCTGACGGCGTAGGCGGCTGAACTGAGCCTCCCTGCTAGTGTTGATATGTGTGATCCCCACTGAAGTTTGGCATCTACTGTTATGCCCAGAAATACTGCCGTGTCTACGGTTTCAAGCACCTCTTTATCTAAGACGATATTGGGACCTAGATTTCTAACATTCGGTAAGGCGAACTTTACACATTTCGTTTTTTTGGCATTGAGAACAAGGTTATTTGCCGTAAACCAATCCGTAACCATTGAGAGTGCACTGTTTACGTCGTCAAAGTCTTGTCTATTCCTATCTACTTTAAAAATAAGAGAAGTATCATCTGCAAACAGTACAACATCACAAATACCCTTTAAATAGAACGGTAAGTCATTAATATATACTAAAAACAAGAATGGGCCGAGTATTGAGCCTTGAGGCACACCTAACTGAACTGGCAGCCCGGAAGATTTTTTACCATTAATTTCTACACATTGAACCCTATTTTGCAAATAAGAATTTATTACGTTTAGAGCATCGTTATGGACACCGTAATAACGAAGTTTACACAAAAGCGTCTCATGGTGCACGCAATCAAAGGCTTTTGAGAGATCACAAAAAACTCCAATAGCATTTTGCGAGTACTCCCATGCGTTAAATATGTGTTTCAACAGAGCAACACCCGCATCAGTAGTCGAACGACCTTTTGTAAAGCCATATTGCTCATTATGAAGGAGGCTATTTAAATTAAAATGTTTTAGCAACTGCTTGAGTATTAACTTTTCAAATATTTTGCTAAATGCAGGTAAGATAGAAATAGGCCTGAAATTACGAATGTCATTTTTATTACCTGATTTAAATAATGGTATTACTTTACTACTCTTCATGAGGTCAGGAAAAGTTCCTGAATCAACACATTTATTAAAAGTGACAGCTAGATAGGGGGCTACAATTTCTATAATATTACTTAAAAGTTTAATGGAAATGCCCCAGAAATCACCAGTGTTTTTAGACTTCAGTGTGTTAAAAACATTAACTAGGTACGTCACGAGGCGTTACATGTTCGAAACTGAATAGGTCACTACATTTAGTTAGGCACACTACTATGCAAAAGGTATTCTGCTTTAGACGGGGATGAATCTAAGGAGCGAGTCGTAGTTACAGGTATGTTGGCAAAAAACTCATTAAATGCCTCCACTACTTCAGCTTCTGTAATAATTAATTTGTCGTCGACCAAAATCTCAAGTTGATTGTCTTGTTTAACAGACTTGCCCGTTTCATTATTAATTATTTTCCAAGTGGTTTTAACTTTATTGTTAGAATTTTTAATTGTGTCACTTAAAAATTTCGATTTTGCAAAAGCACTAATCTTTTTAAATAATTTTGAATAGTTTTTGACATACTCTAGGAAAGGAGTATCAAACCTGTATTTTTTCAATCCATATAATTCGTATAGTCTCGCTCTACTTTTGTAAATACCCGGAGTAGCCCATTGATTAAAGCCAGCGGAGGAGCCATTAATGTTAATGGTTTTGGTCTTGAAAGCAGATTGATACTCTTTTTGCACAACATCAAAAAGGGCTTCATAAATTTCATTCGGATTCTCGTGTTGTGCTATGGATGGTGTAATTCTATGAGCTACCTATATTATTTTTAAACCTTTTGCAACGACTAGCTGTATAAGGCCTACATTCAAGTGTACGTGGTCGCTTTTTATGTAATGGCATGGGGAAGCTAGCTAATAAACCACAGTGGTCGGACGTTAAGTCAGTTAGTACTAATTTATTTTTGGCATCACAATCAGTAAACATATTATCAAGACATGTTGACGAAGATGCCGTGATCCTAGTAGGTTCAAAAAACAAGTTAATTAAATTAAAAGACCTAAACAGATTGAGAAGTCTAATACTTAATGGAGTAACATCTAAAATATTAATATTAAAATCTCCACATAAAATTATACTTTTATTACTTGATTTTAACTTATTGAGTAAATCCTCCATTACCGATTCAAAACGAATGAAATCCCCAGAGGGGGGTCGATAAACGCAAATTATAACATATCGCTCGAGTTCAACACAAGACAACTCAATAGTGCGCTCAATAGAAAGGTTAGCTAAATCTAAACGTTGTTTACATTTTAACTTGTTTGAAACAAGAACTAAAGATCCACCGCGAATAGCAGTTTTTCTTACAAATGCACTTTGAACAGTAAAATTATCATCATTGATAAACACTACCTACTTCATGTTCCTTCAACCAGTGTTCAGTCAAACATAACACCTGAACATCATAGTTCTCCATAAATAAGCTTAACTCAAGCTCTTTGCCGGACAGACCCTGCATATTTTGATGAACAACATTCAACATATGCGGCTCACCCGTTGTCGCACCTAAAAGTTTAAACTACTAGGCGAATCAAAAGTAGTGTTAGTACCATTACTAACATTAATCAAAGAAGACTTCGACATAGTACATATGTCTGGGTTTATATAAGCTAATAGCCTCGCTATTTTAAGTCTAAACCTAATGGGCAGATACACTGTATTCCTTGTCGATTTTAACTTAACAACAAAACTGTTGGTATCAAAAAATATAAGTTTATCACTGTAGTGAGTTACTAAAAACTGCATATGATTATTAAGTATATGTATATCATTGTTTTTTCTACTAGATAATCTCTCAAAATATGGAAAAGCACACAAAATAATTTTATTACAATTAATCTTTAAAATCTCAGTAACACTGTCAGTGATATCTTGTTTATTGACCTTTGAACTATTACCTACAAGTACAGTTATGTTGGTATTACAATCATATTGATTTCTTGTAACTGATGTCATTATTTCTTTGAAGGATTTCCCGGGTAAACAATTGTTTTGAGAAGAATTACTCAAGTTGTTACTAAGTAATTTCCCTAAACCTCTTCCTATACTATCAGAAAACATAACTGACTGATAACAAACTTGACTACTACAAGGGATAACGCTACTAGTTGACTGATCTTGAGATGGTACTTGCACAATATCTGGTAAATCTTGGCTGGGGTAACAGTCCAGAGCACTCACAACTTGGGACGGTTCTTCCGTTACCTCAGGCTGGAGGGCATCAAGGTTGGTTTCGCTTTGACAAGTACACAGAGTGTTGCTGAGAGTCAGCGAGTCCACTCTGTCTAACAACGCATTAGTAGCAAGGATATGTTCCTTAATTTGGTGCTGAGAGCATACATATTTTTTATAAAGGGACTTTAGAGAGTCATCAAGAACTTGAATTTCTGACTGTAAGCGTTGAGTGTCAATTTCATAAATATTGATACTGTTTTCTAATTTAATTTCATAGTTCTTCAATTTATTGACAAGAGAAACACGTTCTTTCCTTAATTGAATATTATTGGAATAGTGCTTTTGATGTTTCTTTAATTTATTACATTTTTTAATGATTTTATTCAGCCTTGCATATTTTTTAAATTTATTTTGACTCATTTTATAACTATAGTTATGTTTCAGTAATGAATCCTCTGTTAGGTCAATTGTTGTTATGGAATGAGGGTTACAATTAGTATTTAACAATTCATTTAACAAATGGTTTGTTTCTTTGACCTGAGTATGTTTTTTAACCTTTTGGAATTCTACAATTTTAATATTTGCATGGATTAATTCATCCTCTAAGTCCCTAACCTTAAATAAAGCCTCCTCATACAAATTACTGCAGTTGTTGAAACCATCTGTAACCATCCTTAGTTGATCCCGTTCAGCCACAACATCAAGGTATTGAAGATGTAAGTCAACCAGCTCCTGTTTTAAGCTTGTGTTTTTGTTGACAACTTTCTCAACTTCCTTCTCACTTTCCTCTCTTTCGTCTAACAGCTCTTGACATTTACTTTGTGAAGCCTGTAGTACATAAAGGGTTGTTCTCAATTTAAGCTCCAACTCCTGAGCAGCAGCCTTACGGGTCATCACAGGCATGGTTTCAGGAATAGGTAGGTACTGGAAGTATAATGAAAGGAACGGTAAGAACTAAGTAGACAGACAAACAAAAAGGGAAAGGTAGAAATGTAAGAAAAAATTGGGAGAAGTTAGTGCTGCTATAGAGTAATGAGATAGGCGGCTAAATCTAATTGAAATGCAACTAATAATAATATGAGTAGATCAAATACAAAGTTACATTGATTCTATTGCCTTATAATTTTACTTTCATTTGTGTGGGTAGGCTGCCTAATTTAAAACAGAGAGAGAAAAAAAAAATTAAAAACTAGTTTTGCTGATTGCAATTTAACCAAAAGTTTTGATACTAAGAACGAATTAATGAGTTACTGAGTCTATATGATGATTGTGTGCTAATTACAGAATAAAAGTGAACAATACTCCCCGTTTATTAATCCGCAAGTCGAACATCAGCTGTTCGTAATAGGTTACCGGTACGGTGTGTAACCAAACACTGTCTTTTACTTTGTAAATTTGGAGGATAACAATAATCCTTAGTATTTATGTTGTTATTTTACATTTAGTTATATTAATACACGATAGTTACACTTAAAACTAAATAAAACTAATTTTAAAATACGGAACAAAATTTTGACATGTCACTCGGGCAGTGTTGCCATCTATCCTTCTTGAATACCGATATTTACTTTAGCAATTAGAGCGGGGGAAAATATATAGTTTACTTTAGTAGGTAAACTATACAATTACATCATAGTATTGTTTGCTTTGTTGTAGTTGACAGCTACCTGACCAATCAGCGAAACAGATCGTTAAGTACTTACCTGTTAGTCATGACCAGTGTTGCCAACCCGTACGATAATTATGGGGGCGTACGATAATTTGGCTAATGGTACGATGTACGATAATGAATATCTAATCTACGATAATTTTGTGCTTTGGTCAGTAGTTGTCAGAAAAAATAAACGAAAATAATCTCAATGGCAAATGTAAAGAATGACAGCGTCAACAAGTAAATGTCTCTCTTTGACTCTTTCCCTTACATTAACTAGCGCACAATCCTGAAAATTTTCTTATGTTTCCATTCGCAATAAGCACATAGTCGTAAACAAAACATCAAATAGCTTTCTGGTGAAAAACTTAAGCAATGATTCTTTATTTATGACTTTATTTAATCATATACTGTGAAAAAATTAAAAAAAAAAAACATTAATTATCTGAACACTACGACAAAACACGGTTACAGTTTGATCTGCTGGTGAAACTTGGCACATACTCCTCCTTTGACTCTATACTTGTCGTTTGTTTTCAATTGAAATGAGGTTTTTTTTTGTGATTTGGATTTTGTACGATAATTTTGCCCGGAATACGATAATTTTCGGATCGGAACTCGATAATTTGAACTTTTGGAGTTGGCAACACTGGTCATGACTAACTGACAGACAAAAAACAACCTAAATCAATGAAGCTGTCCATTCCTTAGTGGGTAGAGAGAGGTGCCCACTTTTATGAAAAGATTATGTGAAACTACCCTGGGGTCGTTCAATACAGATTTAAAGCTGTTACGCAGAAGAAGACTAGCAAATGCTGACCATAATTTCGACGGTCGAAATTTAAAATGTCGTAATCGTATAAAATTTCCACCGTCGATATGTTCGATGTATCTTTAAAAAGGAAATATATAGGATTGGATTTCGTCATGTAAATTTTTTGAAGTGAATACTTTGAGATGGGCAAAAACATATTTGAACCCGCAACACTATTACCGACACCACTGACAACATGAACGTATGAACGAACCACGTTGAACAATTCTAGTGATGCGTCCCTCACTCATGAGGCCCCTCATTTGAGGTACTCGTGATCGCAAATTGAAAGAGTTACTCGAAT
Source organism: Polymixis flavicincta (assembly GCA_949987655.1). Lineage (NCBI taxonomy): Eukaryota > Metazoa > Arthropoda > Insecta > Lepidoptera > Noctuidae > Polymixis > Polymixis flavicincta. Next base: position 13,806,113 of record OX465175.1, on the reverse strand, counting down.
TTCAATATTGAACCACCTCATTCCTCATCACCCCTCATTTGAAAATTGACATTGACATTATTGACAATAGGAAATCGAGGCAAGCGAGTTCGTGACTCGCGAATGAGGATTGAGTAATTGAGTGAGCTCAGTGAGCGAATGAACCGACTCAAAAATTGTATGGAGAATTGAGAATGAGTGAGGTGAGGTGTGATCTTAAAGTTTGGACAACACCGTGGCACACCGCACAGTAAACATTATTTAAATTATTTCAGCTACGATTAATTATTATGAACTCTAAAAGCATTAGCATTAGATTGGTAATAAAGGGTCATTGATTCGTTTATTTTGGCGGTCTATTTATAAGCGAAAGAAAATGATGTGTGTGAGAGAGTGAGGTTGTGAATAATCGGATTATCGGAGAGTCGTGACTCGTGAGTACTCGTGAGTCGTCGTTGCACCCGCCCGCCTCGCTCACTTGGAGCTTCGTTTGAGTTCGGCTCGGGCTCGCGAGTCGTGAGGCGAATACGCCGTCGTACGATTCCTCACCTCAAATGAGGGGTCCCTCGTGAGGACCTCATGAAGCAAATTGAGGGGCTCCCTCATCCTCACATAAAATTGATGAGTTACCCATCACTAAACAATTCAAAAAATATTTCCTGACATTTCACAAAAATACAAGTTATTGTTCAAGTTTTCGCTTCTGTCTGCACTCCCGGAGTGCAACTGTTTTTTTTTTTTGTTGTACTATTGGTCAGCCAGTTGTCGAAATTTGACCATAATTAATTGTAATAGAAATACACTAAAATAGAATGTTACTTTTCTGCACTCCTTCGCCATATAAACGTTAACCGTGCCAAATTTCATACTCTTTAATCAGCGTAATTTTTGTAAAATGGGGTACAAAGTTATTGCTTCACGTATTAGTGTACCTAAGTCATCGTTTCAGCCGAAAGACGTCTACTGTTGGACATAGGCCTTCCCCAATTTGGGAGTGTTTGCCATAATCGCCACGTTTGGCAGACGGGTTGGCGATCGCAGTATGGTGGTAAAATGCATAGAGAACGCTGGTATCCATTCTCTAGTAAGTCCCGGGCCTTTATCGCCTCTTACGACACCCACGGGAAGAGATGGGATGGTGCTATTCTCTACGTCCGGCACCACACGGAATACCTAAGTAAACTCAAGTAACTAACTTTAAGTTCAAATAAAATGTAAATAGTTCGCCTACAGTCTTTTGTCAAAAATATCCGTCTTGTCAAATGTCTTTTACATAATTGATAGTATCAACCGGGGGCAATTGGGTTTTCATGAATCATTATTAGAATTAAGTGTATGATGCAGCACTTTCAACAAGTAGCTCCCACAAACCGGCTCTATTTCTCAATTTCAAAGAAGTTTTCATAGAAAGTATTCTATTAGAGTCGCGTCGCGTCTGTCTGCTGGAGCCTATAAGTACATATCAAGTTCTTAATAAGACAATATAGAACGTCCTTTTCAACAACTTGGTAGCCAAATTCATCGTTATGATAGATAAAAGACATAATACAAATCGACGAAGATTAAATCTAAGTAGATTTTTAAACACGAAGGATTGTTCTTGTATCTCGTGTCATCAACATCTAACTATAAGAAAATGTAGTAGTGAAAAGATGAGCCAGTCAAGTTGTTAGCGCGATTGACTAACCAGGCTGAGCTGGAAAATGATTTACTAACGAACACATTGAAGGGTAACACTATTAATACATCAAGCACGTTTGAGAAATAAATCGTAGGTTTATGGCCGTCGATTACACATGAAAGAAAGCTGCACATTAATACTCAAAACAAAAGGTAAAAGTTGACTGTCAGGTTGTAAACAAGGTGAAAATGACCTGTACAAATGGATATTCTATGTACGTAACGTCTAACCATACCTCTTTTGAGGAAACCTTAGGAGTGATTTGCATACAATAGTTCGAAGTGTCAAGGACGCGTCGAGTCAAAAATAACGTTCGTATACCTACAACTTGAAATAACTTTTACTTTATATACGCGTAGAAAGACGTCACAATTTGTTGATAGTGGTGCGCTCAGCTGTTACTTACAGAAATAATGTACATCCTTCTTACTCTTTTTAAAGATTAATTGATGATTGGCATAATTGTTTTATAGGCTCTACCCTCTCAATGGACATGGATGCTGATAATTGTTCAATTTATCTGCCACTAATTATATCACTAGTAATTTATAAGGCAGGTGTGTCATTACTTTTACTAAACGTAACATCAAAAAGGTCATCGGGAAAACCAACGACTCGTGTTATTTCCCTTAACTTTTATTCATATTCCGCAGTTACACCGTTATTATTTGATGTATCGAGAGAAAGTATAAAACACGACACCGTTGAAGTTATACATTATTTATTTTGTTTTTTAAATCACCTGAATCATTTTAACATTATTATTCTGAGCTCGTTTTTACCTACTGCTGAGTTTAGGCCTCCTTTATTCTGTCCCGTGTCCCGATTTATTGGCATCTTATGCCCAGTTTCTATAAACAAAAAACGGATCGTTTTGCTAACCAATGGTAGTATTTTTTATTGTCAAACTGGAGATTAAAACAGATTGGTAAGCTAATTTTACCTATGGAAGCTATTTTCATATGGGCATATATAGCATAATCAAACTATATTACTGCTGGGGCACAGATCAGAGGGGTACTAGGGGGGCTCAGTAGCCGTGGTCTCCCACCCACAGTGAAGCGAAGAGGAACCCAAAGGTGGGGCCGCTCATCAGGGCTTTTGCCTCAAAGCCGACGACGACGTAGCGGCCAAAAGGGTAGGTTGCGGTGAGGTGCACCGCAACTGAGGTGGGCTGCGATGTCGACTGGGAGGCATCGCGGCTGAGGGTTACAGGCTGCGGCGGAGGAGGAGTGCCGGTACTTTTGAGTAGCGCTCTTCCCTTCCGTGGCCTGGACGGGGCCGCCACCGTTTGATGGCGGACGCGGTGGGGCCGCAGGGAAAGAGGAGTGACGGTATAGCGTTGGCCGCTCTCCCTATCCCCTGCAGCCGAAAAGTGGTAGGCGGCCGGGCCATTGTGTTAACCCGTCGCAGGGTGATCGAGGGGTCCGCAAGGGCCGATGCCTGCCAGGGGTGCGGGTTGTTCTAAAGAGATACCGTCGCCCCTGGCACACGGGCAACTGAGGAAACACGAGTGGATTTTAGTCAGTAAAAGTCTGACACGCCCTCCTGCTCCACCCAGAGCGGGTGAAGTCATTTGATGATTTCCCACCAAAAAAAAAGGGTTACCTAATTGCGGAAGACACTATATCACTATTCGGAATCGCTCTCATTTTGACAGTTCATTCATGGCATTATTTACGTTGCCAATCAGAATTATTTTCCGAATATATCAAATAATTGATTAGCAATATCTTTGGACACGCAATTAGGGTGCTATACTGTCTATGAAACCCTAATCAACCACGCGGGCAAAGTGCGAGTTGGTAGTTTTCAAATGACTTCGAATTTTTGATTCACGATGTTTTCCTGCACCGTTTTGAGAACAGTGTGATGAAATAATTTACACAAAGTAAAAAAAGTGTAGATCCTAGACATACAAACTGGTAAGTTGCGGCCGTTAATTTCCACTGGGTCAACACTGCTCTATGGTTAGACAGATTAATTTAGCCAAGTAGTTGCCAGTTATCTGCCTAACCTGCTTTGTGGCGTAAGTAAGGGCACATGAGGCACTCATATAGGTAGATAGGCCATGTTAAGAAATAACACAGCCACACTGTTGGTTCCTAGGTACTACCATTATTTTTAACCGTGTAAATATTGGAAGCAAAAATAATGTATTGAGGAAAGTAAAAATAATGTCACATCAGCCGCATGCAGGATGACCGCTACACAATGGGTGCCTGAGGATGGACGACGCCGCCGCGGTCGGCCCAGAAAGCGGTGGTTAGACGACCTGGATGCGTACCGCAAGGGCTGTTTCGAGGTGGCGCGGGAAAAGAGAACCTGGAAGGACTTGGGGAAGCCTTTGCCCAACAGTGGGACAGTATAGGCTAAAAAAAAAATCAGCAGGCTTAGTACGAGCACCGATTTGTCGACGGAAGAATAGACATGACTATTAGCTGGGTCATTTTCACAAAAAGTGTACATTCGTGTTTCGGGTGTGTCCCACAACTTTTTTAATTTTTTACTAGAATAATATCTAAGTTTAAGATAAAAAACACTAAAAATTTGGATCTGTGGTTAGTTTTTAACAATATTGTATAATGTTGCTGCTTATAAACACAGTCATATTACCTTAATTTTCAAAAATAGAAGGTAGCTGTAGATATTTTAGCGCTGTCCCACTACCATTTTCAGTAAAATAACTTAACCTTAATGTATCTTGTTGACTTATATATAACAATGTGTTTGATATTTTGGAAAGTATAGTTATGCACGATTTGTTATATAATTACAGCAATAGTCTAGTGTCGCTCAAAATATTTAAATAATTTAATCTTTGTGGGGACATAAACTGGTTAAAATGGAAAATTCCCTTCCGAAACTGCAATTTTTGCAAGATGATGCAATCAAATCTACCATTTATGCGTATTTTTTATCGGTCAGCAACATTTTTAATGCTGTCAACGAGTTTCAACAAGTATTTCGGCCGATTTGACGGCGGCCAGCGGACGAACAATACACCTCAGTAACGGTCCGGTTTTAATTTTCCAGAGCCGCGACCAATTTCAAAGTAAGTTTACAAGTTTATTTTTTGCAATTTATTTTGATATCTTTATTAGCTTTCAGTGAACTTAAATTGATACCAAACTTGTTGATCTGATGTGTTAGTTTAAAATAATTAAAACAGAAGTATTTAAAGTCCGACTTCCGATACTTCCGTTCCGTAACCAAAACGCAGGTAACGTAGAATTGGAATTGAAAAGTTTCGGAATGGAATTCTTAGGAAGATGATACATTATATTTGTAGTATCGATCTGTTTATTATATATTTTTTTAATTTACTAGTTCTTACCCGATTGCAGTCGGGTAAGAAAAACCTAAAAATAAAATTTAAAAATATCGCAACACAATTACGAGTACATTCTTCACCAAAACATTCTCATTTTTCATTCAATTGAAATGATCTCATTTTCTTGTCAATGTGCCTATTCCTATTCCAAGAATAGGAAATAATAATAATGTTTTACTTTTTTATCCCCAACCATAAAAGGGGGGTGTATGTATGACCCAGACCAACATGTAAAATTTGAGTTGTGTTCAAAATTTTACATTAGAATATTTGTAATAATTTGATCTCATTTTCTTGATAATGTGCAATAGTCTTAAGAATTCTATTCCGTTATAGGCATAGTCTATTCCGTGACTGTCCTATTTGATATTTTACTATAAATATTATTTTTAGAGTGAAACGCTATTTAATTGTTATTAGATTTTGATAATTTAGAGTGTAATAATTTGATTAATGTAATTAAAAAAGAGTTCCTAAATTGTATCCTAATTGAGACGCATACCAAAAAGTATTGAACTAATTTGGTCCAAATAGTAACGTAATGGAAATTAAAATGATGATTGTGTATGTTTGCTATTGTTGATTTTACGTTTTATATTTTGTATTGAGGTACAACATATCGCTAACCAATTATACTATTTGATTTATACCAAACGAATTTTATTTTATTTATAAAAACCGAAAACCGTTAGTTTAGGAATGGAATAAATTTTGTACCACAGGGCCAATAAATAAGTTATATTTCAGTAAATAATACTGATTAAGAGGTTTTGTTATAATTATCGTATAATGAAAAGAATATCAATTGTAAATTTAATTGAAAAAAGCGAAATACGTTAAAAAATAAAATTTCGACATATTTTTAACAGTGTACACTTTTTCTGAAAATGACCCAGCTAAAGATAGCTATGTTCTTCTACTAATTATCACAGTTATGCGTTCAAAACGAATCATGATTTTGTAGATAATCGTATATACTTTGTGGCAGTCGAGTAGAAAGTTTATTGTCATTGATGTGATTTTGACAGTTTGGGAAGAAATATTCTTCTGAAATAGTCTACATATAAAAGGACCTAGAGAAAGATCGTTAGAAACGAAAGACAAAATGATAGATTGTAGTAGGATTTCTACGGTGCGATTTTAAAAATGGTGAAACGAAATGTGACTTTGTATAGAAAAAGCACTGTCTATTCTTCGTATAGATAGAAAACGTCATACTAAGCCTGCTGGAGTATGAGTAGCAACTTCTTATAATCACTCTATAAATCTCATCTACAATATTTTTTTGGTATAACTGTAGCTATCGTGGTTTTTGTGGCTATTGATACTATGCAAGGAGGGCTCATGACTAAATAATGACAGCCGTATATGGGTTCATAGAAGGTTAAGCTTCGCTTGCCACGATCCATTACATTATTGAGAAACCAAATTGCCTCGGAAACCACGTTAAGCTGTTAGTTCCGGCTGTCATTTGCAGATCACATTGACATTATACATCAATTTTAATATCGACTATTTTTAGTGATCGTCTTGGAAATCATGTCACTATGTTTAATTAGGTTCTTTTTATTAATGTAGATTATTTTACATGTTATTATTGTGAATGAGAGAACGTTGTAGGCCTTCCAGACTGTAGATTTGTAGACGATTTTCTCGGTATTCGTCAAGTACCTGGTACTTATTGACAGGCCTGCACTGTCCTCCCATACCTACATTTTATATTTGTAATTTGAAAACATTGGTAAAGCCAATTATTTTTAAAAGAGTAACCACAATTTGGAAACAACAATTTGGAACCGTGCACCTAGCTTCTGACGTTTCATAAGTGCCCATGCAGGTTTATACGAAATAAAAATATTTTGATTTGATTTGATTTGATTAGATCTTTCATAGTCGCTACGGGTAGTCAGAAGCTCGTAAGTCAAGGGCTATCGTATTATTCAGTAACTGGGTCGGTTGAGGTCAAAGTAGCAGTCGTTCCATTTAAAATACATACTGGTTTTCAGCTCCAGCCTGTTAGAGTGGAAGTCGATCTTAACATATAGTTGAGAAAAGGTTAAGCAGATTGATTCGATGTTAACAAGTCACCTCGTGCCCACATTCTTTCTACATGACATATCTAACTGAGGTAAGGTATCCTAATGAAATCACCTTATGAATCTATATCTTCTAAATACGTATATATAAAAAGAGAAACTGACTGACTGATCAATCAAAGCACAGCCGAAACTACAAGGACTAGGAACGTGAAATTTTGCACACGGCTTCCTTTTATAACGTAGGGGCTTAACTTAAGAAGAGGTTTTTGGAAATTCGACCTTTAAGGGGGTGAAAAGGGGGCATTTTGTTTGTATGAAAAATCTTATTCCTTGAGTTGATAAACTTGAAACTTGGACCAAATACTTATCTAAGTAAATTATAAAGTTGGTCATTTATTGATTTTCAAAACTACCCCCTAAAGGGGGATTGGGGGGTGTCAAAGTTTGTATGGAAGAATTTTAACGCGCGGTCTGATTAACTCGAAACTCAGTATTTATATCTAAAACCAAAAATAAAGAATAACGTGTATCAGAATTTCTCGAAAATCTACCCCTAAAGTGGTAAAAAAGGGTAGTTCGTTAAGTTATAAATGTGAAAGTTTGTGAAGATGATTGGATCTTTGTTACTCAATCACGCAAAAACGGCTGAACGGGTTCGGATGAAATGTGGCACACTGATAGTTTATAGCATAGATTAACACAAAGGATAGTTTTATCCCGGTAGTACGTTCCCGCGGGATAATTTCCGACTTCCACGCGGGCGAAGCCGCGGGCGGAAGCTAGTAACTAAATAAACAAAAATTAAGTCCTATTTCCCTTGGTCACGGCATCACACGTAAATGGCTGGAACAATTATGCTAATTCTTTTTTGTTGTGTTTGTTATTTGTTAGGAGAAGGTTTTTATGAAAGGAAAATTAAGAAATTTGCACGAAACGTTGGGAAATTTAAGAAAACTTAACGACCCTATTAATTTTTCTAATATTATACCAATGCGAATTCAATATTCATATGTAGTTAAGACAGGACAACGTCTACCGGGTTAGCTAGTGAAGTTATAAAAACTTGAAGATCCTATACAACTGACGTATTATTTGACATAATCATTAGTCTAACCTAACAATACACGACTCACATTATCGCATTACGTCAACATCCAGTGCAGGTACCAACTGAAATTCCAAAAGAATCCATTAAAGGTAATTAACTAATTAACTTTAAGTGTATTTTTAATCTAAGGAAGGAAATGTTAGTTTTATATTCATATTTGAGTACCTACCTGCAGTTATTATTACATTTTGCACGAATTTTTGTTTTCTCATATTAAAAGATATGATAAGATCTTTATACATAATTTGTATAGGGTTAACAAACTTTAAAATATGCCAAATTAGGAACGTATTTACGTTGCCACTTAGTATGTGGCTGGTCCTCAACCCAAAACGGATCGTGTTACTGAGTAATGGCAAGAAAAAATTAACATGCAACTTGTGATGGAGCCAAAGACAACATAGCACTAAGACTTTATAAAATTCCAGGACTATCATCTAAAGTCTTAAAGCAGGGTGGCAGGGACATTGACGAGCAAACTCAAACCGTGGATTTAGCACATTATTCGTAAACTTATCGTCAGTTATCAAAAAAAAACACTGTGGTTTCATAGAAAAGTGCAATTCTACGCGGTCAAAATGTATGTTGTCTAACTTCAAATGATTTTTATTTTTATGACTGACTGAAAATTTCAATGCAGACGATTCAGAATCATGTACGATTTTATTTTATTTTGTGTATGAGAAATCTTCAAGTAACTTCTCCCGCTCTGGGTGGAGCGGGAGAGCGTCTCCGACTTTTAAAACCCACCCGTGTTCCTTCAGTTGCCTGTGTGCCAGGGACCACGGTATCTCTTTCGAACAACCCGCACCCCTGGCAGATCATGTACTAGTTCTGCGTTGATCTCTCTGCTACCCTGAATATTTCTTATGTTCCCAATAGCTTTAGGCGTTTAATATTTTAGGCTTACATTCTCATCATTTAAGATTGATTTACATGATGCAAGTTTCTTGCTTTGCTACTTTTATTGTTACTTCAACTCCGATACGAAAAAGAATCAAACTGATTTAAAACGTAAGGAATATTTCTTTTTTTTTCTTTTTTATTTAAAGGAACAACAAATAGATAAAATATAGATACAAGAAATACATAAAACGTACTTATATACAAAATTGCAGCCCACAACGCTGTTCACGGGCTAACTATAGGACACAATACAGTGAAAATAATCGCTATGGTCATAAATATAAGTTTTTTTTCTTCCAACAGTATATCTTAATACATTAACTATCATGCTTAAGATAAAGTGTATGTATATACCTAATAAACAAGAGATGGTACAAAATAGCACATGCAAAAATGACATTAAATTCAAAATTCCTATTGTAGGAACAGACCATTCTGCATTCCCTATTGAATAGGAATACTATTAAAGCAGCACATGGGAGATGGATTAGGAATGTCAAAATGTATCATGAATAGTTTAAAATCAAACAATAGATAATAATTCCAATAGAATAACAATTTGTTTTCTCATTAATGCAGAGCCTGCTGGGTTTACAACTCGGACCGCAGGACATTTAAATAATTTAATAACTTTGATGATTCTATTTGCCAATCTGTCAATAAATCAATTAATTTATTGCAATAATAAGAAGATATAAATAAGATAAAATGATATTGTGAAAAAGCAATGTATTGGTCTCTGTTTATCTGTATTAGAAATGAGGTGGAAAAACTTAATTTTTACTTCGCATGCTCTAAAAGTACGCCGAAATAGCCCTACGAAGTGGGACTAAAGTGACCACTTTAGTCTCTAGGGAGTGAAAAATAAATAGTTTTTTTAATTTCCTTCATGTGACATAGACAAACTCAAAGAGTCAGTAAATATACTATTATCAGAGTGTGGACCATCTTCATTGCGAAAATGTTGAGAGTTTTAGTTCCATGGTTTTTCCGCAAAGAAGGTGGCGCCATGTGTTTTAAATTGTTAATCTGTGACTGGTTTATAAGTAAAAAAGTAAGTAAGTAAGGAATCTGACCGCGAAAATTTCAGAATTTTTGTCTACCTACACCCGACAAAAATTCTGAAATTTTTAAATTTCGGTTTTAAAATTCGGTTCGGTTTTAAATAAATTTATTAAGAATGTCCAGTGACAGTGAAGAGTTTGACGACGAGCAAAGAGCAAAAGACTTAGGTAATATTTATTCAATGTTTTTGTACTAAATTGACTATTTTTCTCGCACTCAAATTGAAAAGTACAGTTTGCACCTCGAGACTAAACGCCAACTTAATATACCCTCGGTTTCATTGACAAACCCCCTCAAGTTTAGTATGGCTTCGTTTGGTCCTACTATAATTCCTTCAGGCACATTATTCTCATTGTTTATTCTAGACCATATGAGTGGCTTGTTTATGTTTTAATTAGTATATTTATAACTGTAAAATAAATAGGTAAGTATGTAACCTTCAAGCAGGATGCGCTAAGATACCCGCGAAGTTCAATTTTTCTTACGTTTTCACGAATTAGTGTGAGCTTGGAGGGTGATTTATAATTCTGTAAATATATTTACAGGGTTAATGTTTTACCAGTGTGCAAACTGTAACCATGAATTCAGCATATCATTCTAGTCGAGATTATAAGCTGTCGATAAATTGTGAACTGCACCATACTGCTTACCGACCGAATAGGTTAGGTTAGGTTAGAACTGTGACCAACCGTGCGTGAGCTGAGCAAGCAAAGCGAGCGGTACCGCCGTAGCGACCAGCGAGCGCTACTTCCACCTTAGTGGCAGTCACTTGACTATTTAGTAATAGTCCCAGGTACCGTCTTGATACCAGTTCAAAATTTGATTGACAGATTATAAACTATCGAAAAATAGTGCGTTAAATTGTAAATGGTTTTTGCAGTTCACAATTTATCGACAGTTTATAATCTCGCGAGATAGATTTTAAACTAACGGTGTTCACAATCTCACGGTGACATAAACAATACCAATATACTCGTACAATATCAACCATTCGAATGAATTCGAGGATCAAACCTAGTGAAATCAGAGCCTCGCTTTATCTTTTTCGATTTCCGTGTTTCTACTATAAAATATACGATAAATTTATATTTTGATCTCAATAATAAATTTTTTTTAAAGGTTCAAGTTCATTCCAGTATATTAGTGTCACATAAAATATCAAATATTTCAATCAAACAAGATTTCGTTATCAAAGCCTATAAAACAGTACGAGCAAAATAGAAAATCTGAGGTCAGTTTTGCATAATCTTGACGTACCTCTGTCCTCAAAATATTGTAAAAACAGCAATATTCACGACTAGCTTTTGCCAGCGGCTTCGCCCGCGCGGAACTTACATCCCCTATTTAACTCCTTTAGGGGTTGAATTTCGACAAATTCTTCCTTATTCCTTAGCTACATTATAAAGGGAACCTCTGTGCAAAATTTCAGTTTTCTAGGTCCAAGGAGTGAGGGAGAGGCGGCATATGCGCCCTCGCGACCCCAGCCGCCGCAGGATACGGAGACGCCCTGGGCGTCGGGAATCCCAGGCCGATTTCCGGCCACCGTAGGCATGGGCTTGCGGACGGCGAGTAATGGGTAGCTCGCTGTCCGGTAAGGACCAAGCCCAAGTCGACGGCGCGTTGTGTTCCACGCGCGCCTCAAAGAGATGTCAGCACAAAAAGTGATGGGACCCGCAAGGGTCGATGCCTGCCAGGGGTGCGGGTTTGTTCGAAAGAGACACCACAGCCCCTGGCTTAAGGGCTACTGAAGGAACACGGCTTGGTTTTAGTCAGTAAAAGTCTGACACGCCCTCCTGCTCCACCCAGAGCGGGAGAAGTTATTTGATGATTTCCCACCCAAAAAAAAAAAAAAAAAAAAAAGGGTCTAGATTAGAATGATATGCTGAATTCATGGTAAAAATTTACGCACTAGATATAAACTTATCCTGTATGACGTTTCCGAAAGATTGTTCGAAAACAAAATGCATTCGGCCAAAACCTTAATCCGTTACTGCTGTTTCGGCCCTAAATTAACATTATTTCCATCGCGCTTTCCATTGATGCACACACCTTTTAGACAAAACGGTCCGAATTATCACCGCGCACTTAAACTTCGGTATTAAACGTGGCCATGAACGACCGAGCTTGGGCACAAGCTGCTCTTCCCATTCGTATGGGAGGACTCACCGTCTGCAAAATATAATAAAGTACCTTACCGGTATTTATACTGTCGAGCCGTTAGGGATTGAAACTATAAAGCCGTGGTGGGGTCCAAGAGGGTCCAAGTGCTCATGGTTTGTTCAATGAAATCTTCAAACGGCTGGTTAAAATTTCCCGTGACCCAAGGGCTCTGTTTTACCTTGACCAGAGGCTTTAGCATTGCCATACAACGTGGCAATGCGACCAGTCTCATGAGTTCATTACCAGTTGATAGGGATGTGTTTTTCTTTTTAATATTTAGTTTATTAGTTTTAGAGGTAAGGATGTTATTCTTTATTTTAATAGTTTGTTAGTAAATCAGCCCAAATTTATTAGGGCTGATTTTTCAATAGCCAGATAACCGTTATCTGAGGAATTATCTTTGTATGAGAAGTTTATACAATGGATACATTTTTATCCCCATCAATAACTACATGAAATGAGTTTTGTAATCAAAAACTCATTAATACTCTTTTTGTTAGAATAGATGCTTCACAGCTTAATGAGTAATAGGTAGTTCCATAGAATTTTAGCGTTCATTGCACTGATTGTGATAAAAAGTCTAATTTGTAAACTGATAAACATTGTTAGGCCGGGACTGCATGGTGATTTCCATTCCATGTTACTTCGTTGGCAGCTGGAAAAACCTCAGTTTCTATTACAAAAGAATATGCATTCAAATAACTGATGTATGTAGGTATAAATGCATCTAGGTATGCCGAGTTCATAAAAATATTGAGAAATTAATAAGAATTTTATTGTAAAAGACAAGGATGTGATTTTTATGGTCTAGTTGGTATTTCGTTGGTGGCCATTGTTATGTGATTTACGGATAGATTAACATTGAACCTGTCTTGCAGTTGCACAATAGACGTCAGAATTGAGCAAATGTTTTGAAAACTAACAGCAGTTGCAAATAGTGCCCTATAAATCAAATCAAATCAAAAGTCATTTATTCAAATTAGGCTGAGAATCAGCACTTTTCGAACGTCAAAATACATAAGACAGTCCCCCAAAAACGCCCACCCTTCGACACTTCCTAGTGCTTTAGCTGGGAAGAAGAAGTGGCGCAACAAACTCCCCAGCAGCACAGCTGTCTGTTTAGTCGGATGGACTTGATTCTATACATACATAGGCAAAGTAATAAACAATAACGCATATTACCAAAAATAAAAGTTTCCTGGTATAAAGGGCTCTATATGTCAATAACTAATGACTTATTAGATAGATGATAAAAAACACTTGGTCAATAAAATTTTTTAAAAAAAAGTATTTAACTAAATAAATATATGAACCCATATAACCTGTCACTAGGTACGCTAATTCTGGAGAAAGAACATAAACATTGTCTTGTGTTAATCACAGCGACCAACTATTCTTGTCATTTAAATAGTCGTTAATGGAATAGTAAGCCTTTAAACAAAGGATGGATTTTACTTGAACTTTAAACGCATCAAAAGGCAAATCTAGCAAAGAAGTGGGAAGCTTGTTATAAAAAGTTATACCAAGCCCAACAAATGAGTTATGAACCTTATGAAGCCGGTGAAAGGGAGCACGTAGTTTGTCCTTGTTTCTAGTGTTAACGGTATGAATATCACTGTTTTTTGTGTACAAGTGTATATGTTGCCTAATAAATAAGATGTTAGCTAATATGAATTGTGATGCCACTGTGAGAATACCAATATCTTTAAAAAAGTCCCTCAAGGAAAATCTGCCACCTAACTGGTAAATTGCACGAACAGCACGTTTTTGAAGGACAAAAATATTTTGAATATCAGCGGCTTTGCCCCACAGCAGAATACCGTAGGACATAACGCTGTGAAAATAACTAAAGTATACTAATCGAGCTGTATCGACGTCAGTGTATTGTCTTACTTTTCTGACGGCGTAGGCGGCTGAACTGAGCCTCCCTGCTAGTGTTGATATGTGTGATCCCCACTGAAGTTTGGCATCTACTGTTATGCCCAGAAATACTGCCGTGTCTACGGTTTCAAGCACCTCTTTATCTAAGACGATATTGGGACCTAGATTTCTAACATTCGGTAAGGCGAACTTTACACATTTCGTTTTTTTGGCATTGAGAACAAGGTTATTTGCCGTAAACCAATCCGTAACCATTGAGAGTGCACTGTTTACGTCGTCAAAGTCTTGTCTATTCCTATCTACTTTAAAAATAAGAGAAGTATCATCTGCAAACAGTACAACATCACAAATACCCTTTAAATAGAACGGTAAGTCATTAATATATACTAAAAACAAGAATGGGCCGAGTATTGAGCCTTGAGGCACACCTAACTGAACTGGCAGCCCGGAAGATTTTTTACCATTAATTTCTACACATTGAACCCTATTTTGCAAATAAGAATTTATTACGTTTAGAGCATCGTTATGGACACCGTAATAACGAAGTTTACACAAAAGCGTCTCATGGTGCACGCAATCAAAGGCTTTTGAGAGATCACAAAAAACTCCAATAGCATTTTGCGAGTACTCCCATGCGTTAAATATGTGTTTCAACAGAGCAACACCCGCATCAGTAGTCGAACGACCTTTTGTAAAGCCATATTGCTCATTATGAAGGAGGCTATTTAAATTAAAATGTTTTAGCAACTGCTTGAGTATTAACTTTTCAAATATTTTGCTAAATGCAGGTAAGATAGAAATAGGCCTGAAATTACGAATGTCATTTTTATTACCTGATTTAAATAATGGTATTACTTTACTACTCTTCATGAGGTCAGGAAAAGTTCCTGAATCAACACATTTATTAAAAGTGACAGCTAGATAGGGGGCTACAATTTCTATAATATTACTTAAAAGTTTAATGGAAATGCCCCAGAAATCACCAGTGTTTTTAGACTTCAGTGTGTTAAAAACATTAACTAGGTACGTCACGAGGCGTTACATGTTCGAAACTGAATAGGTCACTACATTTAGTTAGGCACACTACTATGCAAAAGGTATTCTGCTTTAGACGGGGATGAATCTAAGGAGCGAGTCGTAGTTACAGGTATGTTGGCAAAAAACTCATTAAATGCCTCCACTACTTCAGCTTCTGTAATAATTAATTTGTCGTCGACCAAAATCTCAAGTTGATTGTCTTGTTTAACAGACTTGCCCGTTTCATTATTAATTATTTTCCAAGTGGTTTTAACTTTATTGTTAGAATTTTTAATTGTGTCACTTAAAAATTTCGATTTTGCAAAAGCACTAATCTTTTTAAATAATTTTGAATAGTTTTTGACATACTCTAGGAAAGGAGTATCAAACCTGTATTTTTTCAATCCATATAATTCGTATAGTCTCGCTCTACTTTTGTAAATACCCGGAGTAGCCCATTGATTAAAGCCAGCGGAGGAGCCATTAATGTTAATGGTTTTGGTCTTGAAAGCAGATTGATACTCTTTTTGCACAACATCAAAAAGGGCTTCATAAATTTCATTCGGATTCTCGTGTTGTGCTATGGATGGTGTAATTCTATGAGCTACCTATATTATTTTTAAACCTTTTGCAACGACTAGCTGTATAAGGCCTACATTCAAGTGTACGTGGTCGCTTTTTATGTAATGGCATGGGGAAGCTAGCTAATAAACCACAGTGGTCGGACGTTAAGTCAGTTAGTACTAATTTATTTTTGGCATCACAATCAGTAAACATATTATCAAGACATGTTGACGAAGATGCCGTGATCCTAGTAGGTTCAAAAAACAAGTTAATTAAATTAAAAGACCTAAACAGATTGAGAAGTCTAATACTTAATGGAGTAACATCTAAAATATTAATATTAAAATCTCCACATAAAATTATACTTTTATTACTTGATTTTAACTTATTGAGTAAATCCTCCATTACCGATTCAAAACGAATGAAATCCCCAGAGGGGGGTCGATAAACGCAAATTATAACATATCGCTCGAGTTCAACACAAGACAACTCAATAGTGCGCTCAATAGAAAGGTTAGCTAAATCTAAACGTTGTTTACATTTTAACTTGTTTGAAACAAGAACTAAAGATCCACCGCGAATAGCAGTTTTTCTTACAAATGCACTTTGAACAGTAAAATTATCATCATTGATAAACACTACCTACTTCATGTTCCTTCAACCAGTGTTCAGTCAAACATAACACCTGAACATCATAGTTCTCCATAAATAAGCTTAACTCAAGCTCTTTGCCGGACAGACCCTGCATATTTTGATGAACAACATTCAACATATGCGGCTCACCCGTTGTCGCACCTAAAAGTTTAAACTACTAGGCGAATCAAAAGTAGTGTTAGTACCATTACTAACATTAATCAAAGAAGACTTCGACATAGTACATATGTCTGGGTTTATATAAGCTAATAGCCTCGCTATTTTAAGTCTAAACCTAATGGGCAGATACACTGTATTCCTTGTCGATTTTAACTTAACAACAAAACTGTTGGTATCAAAAAATATAAGTTTATCACTGTAGTGAGTTACTAAAAACTGCATATGATTATTAAGTATATGTATATCATTGTTTTTTCTACTAGATAATCTCTCAAAATATGGAAAAGCACACAAAATAATTTTATTACAATTAATCTTTAAAATCTCAGTAACACTGTCAGTGATATCTTGTTTATTGACCTTTGAACTATTACCTACAAGTACAGTTATGTTGGTATTACAATCATATTGATTTCTTGTAACTGATGTCATTATTTCTTTGAAGGATTTCCCGGGTAAACAATTGTTTTGAGAAGAATTACTCAAGTTGTTACTAAGTAATTTCCCTAAACCTCTTCCTATACTATCAGAAAACATAACTGACTGATAACAAACTTGACTACTACAAGGGATAACGCTACTAGTTGACTGATCTTGAGATGGTACTTGCACAATATCTGGTAAATCTTGGCTGGGGTAACAGTCCAGAGCACTCACAACTTGGGACGGTTCTTCCGTTACCTCAGGCTGGAGGGCATCAAGGTTGGTTTCGCTTTGACAAGTACACAGAGTGTTGCTGAGAGTCAGCGAGTCCACTCTGTCTAACAACGCATTAGTAGCAAGGATATGTTCCTTAATTTGGTGCTGAGAGCATACATATTTTTTATAAAGGGACTTTAGAGAGTCATCAAGAACTTGAATTTCTGACTGTAAGCGTTGAGTGTCAATTTCATAAATATTGATACTGTTTTCTAATTTAATTTCATAGTTCTTCAATTTATTGACAAGAGAAACACGTTCTTTCCTTAATTGAATATTATTGGAATAGTGCTTTTGATGTTTCTTTAATTTATTACATTTTTTAATGATTTTATTCAGCCTTGCATATTTTTTAAATTTATTTTGACTCATTTTATAACTATAGTTATGTTTCAGTAATGAATCCTCTGTTAGGTCAATTGTTGTTATGGAATGAGGGTTACAATTAGTATTTAACAATTCATTTAACAAATGGTTTGTTTCTTTGACCTGAGTATGTTTTTTAACCTTTTGGAATTCTACAATTTTAATATTTGCATGGATTAATTCATCCTCTAAGTCCCTAACCTTAAATAAAGCCTCCTCATACAAATTACTGCAGTTGTTGAAACCATCTGTAACCATCCTTAGTTGATCCCGTTCAGCCACAACATCAAGGTATTGAAGATGTAAGTCAACCAGCTCCTGTTTTAAGCTTGTGTTTTTGTTGACAACTTTCTCAACTTCCTTCTCACTTTCCTCTCTTTCGTCTAACAGCTCTTGACATTTACTTTGTGAAGCCTGTAGTACATAAAGGGTTGTTCTCAATTTAAGCTCCAACTCCTGAGCAGCAGCCTTACGGGTCATCACAGGCATGGTTTCAGGAATAGGTAGGTACTGGAAGTATAATGAAAGGAACGGTAAGAACTAAGTAGACAGACAAACAAAAAGGGAAAGGTAGAAATGTAAGAAAAAATTGGGAGAAGTTAGTGCTGCTATAGAGTAATGAGATAGGCGGCTAAATCTAATTGAAATGCAACTAATAATAATATGAGTAGATCAAATACAAAGTTACATTGATTCTATTGCCTTATAATTTTACTTTCATTTGTGTGGGTAGGCTGCCTAATTTAAAACAGAGAGAGAAAAAAAAAATTAAAAACTAGTTTTGCTGATTGCAATTTAACCAAAAGTTTTGATACTAAGAACGAATTAATGAGTTACTGAGTCTATATGATGATTGTGTGCTAATTACAGAATAAAAGTGAACAATACTCCCCGTTTATTAATCCGCAAGTCGAACATCAGCTGTTCGTAATAGGTTACCGGTACGGTGTGTAACCAAACACTGTCTTTTACTTTGTAAATTTGGAGGATAACAATAATCCTTAGTATTTATGTTGTTATTTTACATTTAGTTATATTAATACACGATAGTTACACTTAAAACTAAATAAAACTAATTTTAAAATACGGAACAAAATTTTGACATGTCACTCGGGCAGTGTTGCCATCTATCCTTCTTGAATACCGATATTTACTTTAGCAATTAGAGCGGGGGAAAATATATAGTTTACTTTAGTAGGTAAACTATACAATTACATCATAGTATTGTTTGCTTTGTTGTAGTTGACAGCTACCTGACCAATCAGCGAAACAGATCGTTAAGTACTTACCTGTTAGTCATGACCAGTGTTGCCAACCCGTACGATAATTATGGGGGCGTACGATAATTTGGCTAATGGTACGATGTACGATAATGAATATCTAATCTACGATAATTTTGTGCTTTGGTCAGTAGTTGTCAGAAAAAATAAACGAAAATAATCTCAATGGCAAATGTAAAGAATGACAGCGTCAACAAGTAAATGTCTCTCTTTGACTCTTTCCCTTACATTAACTAGCGCACAATCCTGAAAATTTTCTTATGTTTCCATTCGCAATAAGCACATAGTCGTAAACAAAACATCAAATAGCTTTCTGGTGAAAAACTTAAGCAATGATTCTTTATTTATGACTTTATTTAATCATATACTGTGAAAAAATTAAAAAAAAAAAACATTAATTATCTGAACACTACGACAAAACACGGTTACAGTTTGATCTGCTGGTGAAACTTGGCACATACTCCTCCTTTGACTCTATACTTGTCGTTTGTTTTCAATTGAAATGAGGTTTTTTTTTGTGATTTGGATTTTGTACGATAATTTTGCCCGGAATACGATAATTTTCGGATCGGAACTCGATAATTTGAACTTTTGGAGTTGGCAACACTGGTCATGACTAACTGACAGACAAAAAACAACCTAAATCAATGAAGCTGTCCATTCCTTAGTGGGTAGAGAGAGGTGCCCACTTTTATGAAAAGATTATGTGAAACTACCCTGGGGTCGTTCAATACAGATTTAAAGCTGTTACGCAGAAGAAGACTAGCAAATGCTGACCATAATTTCGACGGTCGAAATTTAAAATGTCGTAATCGTATAAAATTTCCACCGTCGATATGTTCGATGTATCTTTAAAAAGGAAATATATAGGATTGGATTTCGTCATGTAAATTTTTTGAAGTGAATACTTTGAGATGGGCAAAAACATATTTGAACCCGCAACACTATTACCGACACCACTGACAACATGAACGTATGAACGAACCACGTTGAACAATTCTAGTGATGCGTCCCTCACTCATGAGGCCCCTCATTTGAGGTACTCGTGATCGCAAATTGAAAGAGTTACTCGAATTTCAATATTGAACCACCTCATTCCTCATCACCCCTCATTTGAAAATTGACATTGACATTATTGACAATAGGAAATCGAGGCAAGCGAGTTCGTGACTCGCGAATGAGGATTGAGTAATTGAGTGAGCTCAGTGAGCGAATGAACCGACTCAAAAATTGTATGGAGAATTGAGAATGAGTGAGGTGAGGTGTGATCTTAAAGTTTGGACAACACCGTGGCACACCGCACAGTAAACATTATTTAAATTATTTCAGCTACGATTAATTATTATGAACTCTAAAAGCATTAGCATTAGATTGGTAATAAAGGGTCATTGATTCGTTTATTTTGGCGGTCTATTTATAAGCGAAAGAAAATGATGTGTGTGAGAGAGTGAGGTTGTGAATAATCGGATTATCGGAGAGTCGTGACTCGTGAGTACTCGTGAGTCGTCGTTGCACCCGCCCGCCTCGCTCACTTGGAGCTTCGTTTGAGTTCGGCTCGGGCTCGCGAGTCGTGAGGCGAATACGCCGTCGTACGATTCCTCACCTCAAATGAGGGGTCCCTCGTGAGGACCTCATGAAGCAAATTGAGGGGCTCCCTCATCCTCACATAAAATTGATGAGTTACCCATCACTAAACAATTCAAAAAATATTTCCTGACATTTCACAAAAATACAAGTTATTGTTCAAGTTTTCGCTTCTGTCTGCACTCCCGGAGTGCAACTGTTTTTTTTTTTTGTTGTACTATTGGTCAGCCAGTTGTCGAAATTTGACCATAATTAATTGTAATAGAAATACACTAAAATAGAATGTTACTTTTCTGCACTCCTTCGCCATATAAACGTTAACCGTGCCAAATTTCATACTCTTTAATCAGCGTAATTTTTGTAAAATGGGGTACAAAGTTATTGCTTCACGTATTAGTGTACCTAAGTCATCGTTTCAGCCGAAAGACGTCTACTGTTGGACATAGGCCTTCCCCAATTTGGGAGTGTTTGCCATAATCGCCACGTTTGGCAGACGGGTTGGCGATCGCAGTATGGTGGTAAAATGCATAGAGAACGCTGGTATCCATTCTCTAGTAAGTCCCGGGCCTTTATCGCCTCTTACGACACCCACGGGAAGAGATGGGATGGTGCTATTCTCTACGTCCGGCACCACACGGAATACCTAAGTAAACTCAAGTAACTAACTTTAAGTTCAAATAAAATGTAAATAGTTCGCCTACAGTCTTTTGTCAAAAATATCCGTCTTGTCAAATGTCTTTTACATAATTGATAGTATCAACCGGGGGCAATTGGGTTTTCATGAATCATTATTAGAATTAAGTGTATGATGCAGCACTTTCAACAAGTAGCTCCCACAAACCGGCTCTATTTCTCAATTTCAAAGAAGTTTTCATAGAAAGTATTCTATTAGAGTCGCGTCGCGTCTGTCTGCTGGAGCCTATAAGTACATATCAAGTTCTTAATAAGACAATATAGAACGTCCTTTTCAACAACTTGGTAGCCAAATTCATCGTTATGATAGATAAAAGACATAATACAAATCGACGAAGATTAAATCTAAGTAGATTTTTAAACACGAAGGATTGTTCTTGTATCTCGTGTCATCAACATCTAACTATAAGAAAATGTAGTAGTGAAAAGATGAGCCAGTCAAGTTGTTAGCGCGATTGACTAACCAGGCTGAGCTGGAAAATGATTTACTAACGAACACATTGAAGGGTAACACTATTAATACATCAAGCACGTTTGAGAAATAAATCGTAGGTTTATGGCCGTCGATTACACATGAAAGAAAGCTGCACATTAATACTCAAAACAAAAGGTAAAAGTTGACTGTCAGGTTGTAAACAAGGTGAAAATGACCTGTACAAATGGATATTCTATGTACGTAACGTCTAACCATACCTCTTTTGAGGAAACCTTAGGAGTGATTTGCATACAATAGTTCGAAGTGTCAAGGACGCGTCGAGTCAAAAATAACGTTCGTATACCTACAACTTGAAATAACTTTTACTTTATATACGCGTAGAAAGACGTCACAATTTGTTGATAGTGGTGCGCTCAGCTGTTACTTACAGAAATAATGTACATCCTTCTTACTCTTTTTAAAGATTAATTGATGATTGGCATAATTGTTTTATAGGCTCTACCCTCTCAATGGACATGGATGCTGATAATTGTTCAATTTATCTGCCACTAATTATATCACTAGTAATTTATAAGGCAGGTGTGTCATTACTTTTACTAAACGTAACATCAAAAAGGTCATCGGGAAAACCAACGACTCGTGTTATTTCCCTTAACTTTTATTCATATTCCGCAGTTACACCGTTATTATTTGATGTATCGAGAGAAAGTATAAAACACGACACCGTTGAAGTTATACATTATTTATTTTGTTTTTTAAATCACCTGAATCATTTTAACATTATTATTCTGAGCTCGTTTTTACCTACTGCTGAGTTTAGGCCTCCTTTATTCTGTCCCGTGTCCCGATTTATTGGCATCTTATGCCCAGTTTCTATAAACAAAAAACGGATCGTTTTGCTAACCAATGGTAGTATTTTTTATTGTCAAACTGGAGATTAAAACAGATTGGTAAGCTAATTTTACCTATGGAAGCTATTTTCATATGGGCATATATAGCATAATCAAACTATATTACTGCTGGGGCACAAATCAGAGGGGTACTAGGGGGGCTCAGTAGCCGTGGTCTCCCACCCACAGTGAAGCGAAGAGGAACCCAAAGGTGGGGCCGCTCATCAGGGCTTTTGCCTCAAAGCCGACGACGACGTAGCGGCCAAAAGGGTAGGTTGCGGTGAGGTGCACCGCAACTGAGGTGGGCTGCGATGTCGACTGGGAGGCATCGCGGCTGAGGGTTACAGGCTGCGGCGGAGGAGGAGTGCCGGTACTTTTGAGTAGCGCTCTTCCCTTCCGTGGCCTGGACGGGGCCGCCACCGTTTGATGGCGGACGCGGTGGGGCCGCAGGGAAAGAGGAGTGACGGTATAGCGTTGGCCGCTCTCCCTATCCCCTGCAGCCGAAAAGTGGTAGGCGGCCGGGCCATTGTGTTAACCCGTCGCAGGGTGATCGAGGGGTCCGCAAGGGCCGATGCCTGCCAGGGGTGCGGGTTGTTCTAAAGAGATACCGTCGCCCCTGGCACACGGGCAACTGAGGAAACACGAGTGGATTTTAGTCAGTAAAAGTCTGACACGCCCTCCTGCTCCACCCAGAGCGGGTGAAGTCATTTGATGATTTCCCACCAAAAAAAAAGGGTTACCTAATTGCGGAAGACACTATATCACTATTCGGAATCGCTCTCATTTTGACAGTTCATTCATGGCATTATTTACGTTGCCAATCAGAATTATTTTCCGAATATATCAAATAATTGATTAGCAATATCTTTGGACACGCAATTAGGGTGCTATACTGTCTATGAAACCCTAATCAACCACGCGGGCAAAGTGCGAGTTGGTAGTTTTCAAATGACTTCGAATTTTTGATTCACGATGTTTTCCTGCACCGTTTTGAGAACAGTGTGATGAAATAATTTACACAAAGTAAAAAAAGTGTAGATCCTAGACATACAAACTGGTAAGTTGCGGCCGTTAATTTCCACTGGGTCAACACTGCTCTATGGTTAGACAGATTAATTTAGCCAAGTAGTTGCCAGTTATCTGCCTAACCTGCTTTGTGGCGTAAGTAAGGGCACATGAGGCACTCATATAGGTAGATAGGCCATGTTAAGAAATAACACAGCCACACTGTTGGTTCCTAGGTACTACCATTATTTTTAACCGTGTAAATATTGGAAGCAAAAATAATGTATTGAGGAAAGTAAAAATAATGTCACATCAGCCGCATGCAGGATGACCGCTACACAATGGGTGCCTGAGGATGGACGACGCCGCCGCGGTCGGCCCAGAAAGCGGTGGTTAGACGACCTGGATGCGTACCGCAAGGGCTGTTTCGAGGTGGCGCGGGAAAAGAGAACCTGGAAGGACTTGGGGAAGCCTTTGCCCAACAGTGGGACAGTATAGGCTAAAAAAAAAATCAGCAGGCTTAGTACGAGCACCGATTTGTCGACGGAAGAATAGACATGACTATTAGCTGGGTCATTTTCACAAAAAGTGTACATTCGTGTTTCGGGTGTGTCCCACAACTTTTTTAATTTTTTACTAGAATAATATCTAAGTTTAAGATAAAAAACACTAAAAATTTGGATCTGTGGTTAGTTTTTAACAATATTGTATAATGTTGCTGCTTATAAACACAGTCATATTACCTTAATTTTCAAAAATAGAAGGTAGCTGTAGATATTTTAGCGCTGTCCCACTACCATTTTCAGTAAAATAACTTAACCTTAATGTATCTTGTTGACTTATATATAACAATGTGTTTGATATTTTGGAAAGTATAGTTATGCACGATTTGTTATATAATTACAGCAATAGTCTAGTGTCGCTCAAAATATTTAAATAATTTAATCTTTGTGGGGACATAAACTGGTTAAAATGGAAAATTCCCTTCCGAAACTGCAATTTTTGCAAGATGATGCAATCAAATCTACCATTTATGCGTATTTTTTATCGGTCAGCAACATTTTTAATGCTGTCAACGAGTTTCAACAAGTATTTCGGCCGATTTGACGGCGGCCAGCGGACGAACAATACACCTCAGTAACGGTCCGGTTTTAATTTTCCAGAGCCGCGACCAATTTCAAAGTAAGTTTACAAGTTTATTTTTTGCAATTTATTTTGATATCTTTATTAGCTTTCAGTGAACTTAAATTGATACCAAACTTGTTGATCTGATGTGTTAGTTTAAAATAATTAAAACAGAAGTATTTAAAGTCCGACTTCCGATACTTCCGTTCCGTAACCAAAACGCAGGTAACGTAGAATTGGAATTGAAAAGTTTCGGAATGGAATTCTTAGGAAGATGATACATTATATTTGTAGTATCGATCTGTTTATTATATATTTTTTTAATTTACTAGTTCTTACCCGATTGCAGTCGGGTAAGAAAAACCTAAAAATAAAATTTAAAAATATCGCAACACAATTACGAGTACATTCTTCACCAAAACATTCTCATTTTTCATTCAATTGAAATGATCTCATTTTCTTGTCAATGTGCCTATTCCTATTCCAAGAATAGGAAATAATAATAATGTTTTACTTTTTTATCCCCAACCATAAAAGGGGGGTGTATGTATGACCCAGACCAACATGTAAAATTTGAGTTGTGTTCAAAATTTTACATTAGAATATTTGTAATAATTTGATCTCATTTTCTTGATAATGTGCAATAGTCTTAAGAATTCTATTCCGTTATAGGCATAGTCTATTCCGTGACTGTCCTATTTGATATTTTACTATAAATATTATTTTTAGAGTGAAACGCTATTTAATTGTTATTAGATTTTGATAATTTAGAGTGTAATAATTTGATTAATGTAATTAAAAAAGAGTTCCTAAATTGTATCCTAATTGAGACGCATACCAAAAAGTATTGAACTAATTTGGTCCAAATAGTAACGTAATGGAAATTAAAATGATGATTGTGTATGTTTGCTATTGTTGATTTTACGTTTTATATTTTGTATTGAGGTACAACATATCGCTAACCAATTATACTATTTGATTTATACCAAACGAATTTTATTTTATTTATAAAAACCGAAAACCGTTAGTTTAGGAATGGAATAAATTTTGTACCACAGGGCCAATAAATAAGTTATATTTCAGTAAATAATACTGATTAAGAGGTTTTGTTATAATTATCGTATAATGAAAAGAATATCAATTGTAAATTTAATTGAAAAAAGCGAAATACGTTAAAAAATAAAATTTCGACATATTTTTAACAGTGTACACTTTTTCTGAAAATGACCCAGCTAAAGATAGCTATGTTCTTCTACTAATTATCACAGTTATGCGTTCAAAACGAATCATGATTTTGTAGATAATCGTATATACTTTGTGGCAGTCGAGTAGAAAGTTTATTGTCATTGATGTGATTTTGACAGTTTGGGAAGAAATATTCTTCTGAAATAGTCTACATATAAAAGGACCTAGAGAAAGATCGTTAGAAACGAAAGACAAAATGATAGATTGTAGTAGGATTTCTACGGTGCGATTTTAAAAATGGTGAAACGAAATGTGACTTTGTATAGAAAAAGCACTGTCTATTCTTCGTATAGATAGAAAACGTCATACTAAGCCTGCTGGAGTATGAGTAGCAACTTCTTATAATCACTCTATAAATCTCATCTACAATATTTTTTTGGTATAACTGTAGCTATCGTGGTTTTTGTGGCTATTGATACTATGCAAGGAGGGCTCATGACTAAATAATGACAGCCGTATATGGGTTCATAGAAGGTTAAGCTTCGCTTGCCACGATCCATTACATTATTGAGAAACCAAATTGCCTCGGAAACCACGTTAAGCTGTTAGTTCCGGCTGTCATTTGCAGATCACATTGACATTATACATCAATTTTAATATCGACTATTTTTAGTGATCGTCTTGGAAATCATGTCACTATGTTTAATTAGGTTCTTTTTATTAATGTAGATTATTTTACATGTTATTATTGTGAATGAGAGAACGTTGTAGGCCTTCCAGACTGTAGATTTGTAGACGATTTTCTCGGTATTCGTCAAGTACCTGGTACTTATTGACAGGCCTGCACTGTCCTCCCATACCTACATTTTATATTTGTAATTTGAAAACATTGGTAAAGCCAATTATTTTTAAAAGAGTAACCACAATTTGGAAACAACAATTTGGAACCGTGCACCTAGCTTCTGACGTTTCATAAGTGCCCATGCAGGTTTATACGAAATAAAAATATTTTGATTTGATTTGATTTGATTAGATCTTTCATAGTCGCTACGGGTAGTCAGAAGCTCGTAAGTCAAGGGCTATCGTATTATTCAGTAACTGGGTCGGTTGAGGTCAAAGTAGCAGTCGTTCCATTTAAAATACATACTGGTTTTCAGCTCCAGCCTGTTAGAGTGGAAGTCGATCTTAACATATAGTTGAGAAAAGGTTAAGCAGATTGATTCGATGTTAACAAGTCACCTCGTGCCCACATTCTTTCTACATGACATATCTAACTGAGGTAAGGTATCCTAATGAAATCACCTTATGAATCTATATCTTCTAAATACGTATATATAAAAAGAGAAACTGACTGACTGATCAATCAAAGCACAGCCGAAACTACAAGGACTAGGAACGTGAAATTTTGCACACGGCTTCCTTTTATAACGTAGGGGCTTAACTTAAGAAGAGGTTTTTGGAAATTCGACCTTTAAGGGGGTGAAAAGGGGGCATTTTGTTTGTATGAAAAATCTTATTCCTTGAGTTGATAAACTTGAAACTTGGACCAAATACTTATCTAAGTAAATTATAAAGTTGGTCATTTATTGATTTTCAAAACTACCCCCTAAAGGGGGATTGGGGGGTGTCAAAGTTTGTATGGAAGAATTTTAACGCGCGGTCTGATTAACTCGAAACTCAGTATTTATATCTAAAACCAAAAATAAAGAATAACGTGTATCAGAATTTCTCGAAAATCTACCCCTAAAGTGGTAAAAAAGGGTAGTTCGTTAAGTTATAAATGTGAAAGTTTGTGAAGATGATTGGATCTTTGTTACTCAATCACGCAAAAACGGCTGAACGGGTTCGGATGAAATGTGGCACACTGATAGTTTATAGCATAGATTAACACAAAGGATAGTTTTATCCCGGTAGTACGTTCCCGCGGGATAATTTCCGACTTCCACGCGGGCGAAGCCGCGGGCGGAAGCTAGTAACTAAATAAACAAAAATTAAGTCCTATTTCCCTTGGTCACGGCATCACACGTAAATGGCTGGAACAATTATGCTAATTCTTTTTTGTTGTGTTTGTTATTTGTTAGGAGAAGGTTTTTATGAAAGGAAAATTAAGAAATTTGCACGAAACGTTGGGAAATTTAAGAAAACTTAACGACCCTATTAATTTTTCTAATATTATACCAATGCGAATTCAATATTCATATGTAGTTAAGACAGGACAACGTCTACCGGGTTAGCTAGTGAAGTTATAAAAACTTGAAGATCCTATACAACTGACGTATTATTTGACATAATCATTAGTCTAACCTAACAATACACGACTCACATTATCGCATTACGTCAACATCCAGTGCAGGTACCAACTGAAATTCCAAAAGAATCCATTAAAGGTAATTAACTAATTAACTTTAAGTGTATTTTTAATCTAAGGAAGGAAATGTTAGTTTTATATTCATATTTGAGTACCTACCTGCAGTTATTATTACATTTTGCACGAATTTTTGTTTTCTCATATTAAAAGATATGATAAGATCTTTATACATAATTTGTATAGGGTTAACAAACTTTAAAATATGCCAAATTAGGAACGTATTTACGTTGCCACTTAGTATGTGGCTGGTCCTCAACCCAAAACGGATCGTGTTACTGAGTAATGGCAAGAAAAAATTAACATGCAACTTGTGATGGAGCCAAAGACAACATAGCACTAAGACTTTATAAAATTCCAGGACTATCATCTAAAGTCTTAAAGCAGGGTGGCAGGGACATTGACGAGCAAACTCAAACCGTGGATTTAGCACATTATTCGTAAACTTATCGTCAGTTATCAAAAAAAAACACTGTGGTTTCATAGAAAAGTGCAATTCTACGCGGTCAAAATGTATGTTGTCTAACTTCAAATGATTTTTATTTTTATGACTGACTGAAAATTTCAATGCAGACGATTCAGAATCATGTACGATTTTATTTTATTTTGTGTATGAGAAATCTTCAAGTAACTTCTCCCGCTCTGGGTGGAGCGGGAGAGCGTCTCCGACTTTTAAAACCCACCCGTGTTCCTTCAGTTGCCTGTGTGCCAGGGACCACGGTATCTCTTTCGAACAACCCGCACCCCTGGCAGATCATGTACTAGTTCTGCGTTGATCTCTCTGCTACCCTGAATATTTCTTATGTTCCCAATAGCTTTAGGCGTTTAATATTTTAGGCTTACATTCTCATCATTTAAGATTGATTTACATGATGCAAGTTTCTTGCTTTGCTACTTTTATTGTTACTTCAACTCCGATACGAAAAAGAATCAAACTGATTTAAAACGTAAGGAATATTTCTTTTTTTTTCTTTTTTATTTAAAGGAACAACAAATAGATAAAATATAGATACAAGAAATACATAAAACGTACTTATATACAAAATTGCAGCCCACAACGCTGTTCACGGGCTAACTATAGGACACAATACAGTGAAAATAATCGCTATGGTCATAAATATAAGTTTTTTTTCTTCCAACAGTATATCTTAATACATTAACTATCATGCTTAAGATAAAGTGTATGTATATACCTAATAAACAAGAGATGGTACAAAATAGCACATGCAAAAATGACATTAAATTCAAAATTCCTATTGTAGGAACAGACCATTCTGCATTCCCTATTGAATAGGAATACTATTAAAGCAGCACATGGGAGATGGATTAGGAATGTCAAAATGTATCATGAATAGTTTAAAATCAAACAATAGATAATAATTCCAATAGAATAACAATTTGTTTTCTCATTAATGCAGAGCCTGCTGGGTTTACAACTCGGACCGCAGGACATTTAAATAATTTAATAACTTTGATGATTCTATTTGCCAATCTGTCAATAAATCAATTAATTTATTGCAATAATAAGAAGATATAAATAAGATAAAATGATATTGTGAAAAAGCAATGTATTGGTCTCTGTTTATCTGTATTAGAAATGAGGTGGAAAAACTTAATTTTTACTTCGCATGCTCTAAAAGTACGCCGAAATAGCCCTACGAAGTGGGACTAAAGTGACCACTTTAGTCTCTAGGGAGTGAAAAATAAATAGTTTTTTTAATTTCCTTCATGTGACATAGACAAACTCAAAGAGTCAGTAAATATACTATTATCAGAGTGTGGACCATCTTCATTGCGAAAATGTTGAGAGTTTTAGTTCCATGGTTTTTCCGCAAAGAAGGTGGCGCCATGTGTTTTAAATTGTTAATCTGTGACTGGTTTATAAGTAAAAAAGTAAGTAAGTAAGGAATCTGACCGCGAAAATTTCAGAATTTTTGTCTACCTACACCCGACAAAAATTCTGAAATTTTTAAATTTCGGTTTTAAAATTCGGTTCGGTTTTAAATAAATTTATTAAGAATGTCCAGTGACAGTGAAGAGTTTGACGACGAGCAAAGAGCAAAAGACTTAGGTAATATTTATTCAATGTTTTTGTACTAAATTGACTATTTTTCTCGCACTCAAATTGAAAAGTACAGTTTGCACCTCGAGACTAAACGCCAACTTAATATACCCTCGGTTTCATTGACAAACCCCCTCAAGTTTAGTATGGCTTCGTTTGGTCCTACTATAATTCCTTCAGGCACATTATTCTCATTGTTTATTCTAGACCATATGAGTGGCTTGTTTATGTTTTAATTAGTATATTTATAACTGTAAAATAAATAGGTAAGTATGTAACCTTCAAGCAGGATGCGCTAAGATACCCGCGAAGTTCAATTTTTCTTACGTTTTCACGAATTAGTGTGAGCTTGGAGGGTGATTTATAATTCTGTAAATATATTTACAGGGTTAATGTTTTACCAGTGTGCAAACTGTAACCATGAATTCAGCATATCATTCTAGTCGAGATTATAAGCTGTCGATAAATTGTGAACTGCACCATACTGCTTACCGACCGAATAGGTTAGGTTAGGTTAGAACTGTGACCAACCGTGCGTGAGCTGAGCAAGCAAAGCGAGCGGTACCGCCGTAGCGACCAGCGAGCGCTACTTCCACCTTAGTGGCAGTCACTTGACTATTTAGTAATAGTCCCAGGTACCGTCTTGATACCAGTTCAAAATTTGATTGACAGATTATAAACTATCGAAAAATAGTGCGTTAAATTGTAAATGGTTTTTGCAGTTCACAATTTATCGACAGTTTATAATCTCGCGAGATAGATTTTAAACTAACGGTGTTCACAATCTCACGGTGACATAAACAATACCAATATACTCGTACAATATCAACCATTCGAATGAATTCGAGGATCAAACCTAGTGAAATCAGAGCCTCGCTTTATCTTTTTCGATTTCCGTGTTTCTACTATAAAATATACGATAAATTTATATTTTGATCTCAATAATAAATTTTTTTTAAAGGTTCAAGTTCATTCCAGTATATTAGTGTCACATAAAATATCAAATATTTCAATCAAACAAGATTTCGTTATCAAAGCCTATAAAACAGTACGAGCAAAATAGAAAATCTGAGGTCAGTTTTGCATAATCTTGACGTACCTCTGTCCTCAAAATATTGTAAAAACAGCAATATTCACGACTAGCTTTTGCCAGCGGCTTCGCCCGCGCGGAACTTACATCCCCTATTTAACTCCTTTAGGGGTTGAATTTCGACAAATTCTTCCTTATTCCTTAGCTACATTATAAAGGGAACCTCTGTGCAAAATTTCAGTTTTCTAGGTCCAAGGGTTTGGGCTGGGATTTGATGAGTCAGTCAGTCAGTCAAGACTTTTCTTTTTATTTATATAGATAATAGTAATCATTGTGGTGGCCCAGTGGTAACGGCCGCGGCTTACGAGTTGTAGGTCGTGCGTTCGAACCCAACCAGGCGCATTACTTTGTGTAAATAATTTCATCACCACTGCTCTCAAACGGTGAAGGAAAACATCGTGAGGAAAACGGCATGTCCTAGAACCAAAAATTCGAAGACATGTGACTTCTACAAAACCGCACTGGGCCCGCGCCCACTCCCTCTCATGGAGAGGCCTGTGTCCCCGCAGTGGGAACGTTTATAGGCTGAGTATGTAATCATTGCCACGTACATTATATCAACATTACTTACTCGTACATAGCTATAAAAATATTTATAGGTAAACAAAATATTTTGGAATTACTTCAATATAGCATGCTAGTAAATAATTAATAATAGGCCATAATAATTCAGTCTATAATCAACTTATGCTATGGGTTACATACGAGTAAGCTTAAAAAAAAATCATGGGACATTTTTTTTTTTCCGGAATGACATCTCGCTGGTCAATATTGTCGACTGCTTATCCGAACTTGCCTGTGACCTTAATAAAAAAGGCCTCCGGCCAGGGCTTAAAAACTGAAAACTAGAGCGACTACACTCTAAAAGGCCCTGGGTCGTCGGATTTTTTTTTATTTTTTTTTATTCGAAAAGTTAATTGGTTTATTACTAAGCTTCAACTGAATCCGAAGACCCAGGTTACTAATCTCTTTTGGTGACTCTACATACATACTTGCAGTACAGTTGATTTCATTAATATATTGGCCCTTTCAGGCTTCAAAAATATATGAACGTCAAAAAAGTTCATAATATTGTGACAACTATAAGCATCATTAAATTGTGGTCAAGATTTAGATTCACTAATATTTGACTGCTTTTTCTCATTGCCTAACGCACAGCATAGATTATTGAACCGTTCACAATGAGGAAATATTTTTATGATCTATAGGTTCTATAGAAATTATTGAGCTATCCAACGCTCACAATATTTTGAATCCTTGACAGCGCCAATGTATTAATGAACTCAACTGGACACCCAAATACAAATATATATTTTTAGGAAATGTAGACCTATATTTTTTATTCAGGGCAACCTAGTCGCTGGCTCGAACTCACTGGTGGGCCCGGCTAAAAAGCACGCTGTCTCACCAGGTTTATGTCCAACAGAGGGAGTATTAGTGATGAGCAATTACACGCTAGTCTACACGCAAAACGTTATTGAGTGAGACGCAGGATCATTTATAGTAAAATAGGAGCGTAAAAAATTATGAAAAGTCTTTCGGAAGATCGATTTTTATGAAAAAACCACTGCATAAATCAATGACCCATAAAGTTTATTGAACTTTTCGATAATTGAACTTTGTGGGTACTGACTTAGAGTTACAGATTTTACACTTCTTTTATTACTTAAGACATGCCCAAATTAGCAAGAAAAACGAATCTTTGTTGGCTCATAACTTTTTAATGGCTTTTTTATTTTAGTATTCTGTTTCCGTACATACAATTTTAATAATGAGATAAAACCATACTATGTTTAATTTTTGATGTACATTGTCAAACAGTGGAGTAAAACACTCCTGAAGTTTGTATGGAATAAATGTGGACTAGATTCACCTTAAGCTTATGTTACCCGCAAAGTTTTTTTTTTTTTGGTATTTGGTATTCATCAAATTACTTCTCCCTCTCTGGGTGGAGTAGGAGGGCGTGTCAGACTTTCACTGACTAAAACCCACCCATGTTCCCTCAGTTGCCTGTGTGCCAGGGGTCACGGTATCTATTTCGAACAACCCGCACCCCTGGCAGGCATCGGCCCTTGCGGACCCCACCCCTTGGTGCTTACATCTCTATGAGGCTCGCGTGGCACACAACGTGCCGTCGATTACTCGCATGGCACCTGGTTACTACTCCTTTGGTGTCGGTACCTACTTCGGAGAGTACAGGCATGATGTAGGTTTTTCCAAAATTTTAAACCAATAGACCCAAAACTATAAATGTTTTGTGAAAAGACGCCTAACTTAATCACAGCAGCATTTTCTCCGTTTTCTTACCTACAGCACGGCATCCTGCTGCTTGTTATTTTTAATCTTAGTTCGGCACATCGCTACTGTATGAGAAAACCCGTCTTGTTAATATTATCTACAATGGTTTGTAGTGTCTGATGTGGAAGCTTGATAACTCTGTTGTTTATCAGACGTTCATCTCAACTAATTAGTTGTGTGTTCTCAAAACAGCAAACTTCAACATCAACATCTTGTTTAAAAGCTCCAATAAAGTATCCTGCTCTTCGTCCTGTTTGGAATCTTTGTTACATATTTGTTAGTATAATCAGCCTAATGTTCCCACTGATGGGACACAGGCTTCCTCTCTGTGAGAGAGAGTGGACGTAATCCACGACGCGGGCCCAGCGCTGATTAGTAGATGTATCTCATCTCTTCGAATTTTTGCTACTAGGACATGCCGGTTTCCTCACAATGTTTCCTTCACCGTTTTGAGAGATACTATATTTGCTAATGATAATTATATAGTTTTGTGAAAAGAGTGTTGATTTAATTAAATGAGTAAGTATAATGTTTTTGTCCCACGTCGGAAAATTTATATGGCGCCGAAACTTTTATCGCATCGCGACCATTAAATCAGCGGCTCGTGAGCAGTCTGTGTAAAAAAGAACATTTTTGATTTAGTCTTGGTCAAAGTGAAGAAAGGTTCAGAATATTCATGTTGTACGTTAGTAGCGATGCAATTTATAATTAATTAATTATACATACATAGTCGGCAACAGAAATATAAAATTACGAAATAAAGACTTCGAATATTGCAAATTGTAATGTCACATTTAAATCTTGAACTATTCTAAAATATTAATGCTCACGAACTTGTTTTTTGATGGACAACTTGTGAAATACATGAAATATTAGTATTTTGTAAATATTTCGAAATTGGTAATCAAAATTTTGATGTGAATTATTTATGTAAGCAATATTTTTTTAAGTAAAAACTAATCATTTTTGTATCGCTTGCAAAATAAATATTTGTGAAATTTGGAAATCAGTTGTTGCATAATTTCACTACCCATTGTTAATAAAACCCCTACTTAGGTAGGTATTATTCAAATTTTCACCATAAATAGAATCTACTCTACAAATTCACACAAGTTTGCAAATATTTCGTTAGTAAAAAAACTAACTACACGGTGACTACTGAAAGGTATATACAATTTTAAATTAATTCTTATCCCAAACGATAATTACCAGATATGTATTTTCCCATAATTATACCTAATATAACGCAGGCATCGAAATTTTATATGGAAAATTACATCCTCCAAATCTCCACCACCGTTTTACTGGTTTAAAATGCCGCTTTTCACAAACAAATATAAATTCTTTATTACGGATTCCACATACTTTAGTCTGACTTTAGTGTTAAAAATTTACCATGACCCTAGATAACCCTATAGAAAAGAAGGAAAAATCTGACGAATCTGGTGAATTTGGGGTAAATTAATGTTAACATTTTTTTATACGTTGCTCTCAAAGAATTTTTCGTCCTGGATCGTTTCTGGCTCCAGCTATTGAAACCGCATGTTTTGCTAAGTCTAGCTGAAATGATCAAATAAAAAAAAAAAAAAAACTTAACACTATTGCGACGGCCTGTCGCAGTAACATGTCAGACAGCAAAATGTTAAGGGTTCCTGTCTGGGTCATCAGAGGTAGTTCTTCTTCACAATAGTGAAAATGTTGTATAATTACAAATTCTCTATGATCTAAATCTGATTAGTTGCTCGTACTTATTTGTTGAAGTTCGTTTGGTCGTTTGTCAATCCGTTTAGCAAGGATAAAATTACCGAAATGATTGCGACAGTCTTATAAGTGGTGCATAACGAATTTGCCACTTTTTAACTAATAGTGATTATTACCGTAAAATTTGTTACCATAAAAAAAAAACCCCCGACCCAAACAAAAACTCTAAAAAGTAAAAAATAATATTTATAGGCCTTTTAATTTGAACGTAATATTTTGATCAGGGCATTGTCAAGTCGGGGGACGGCTGGGCCTCTGTTTGGCGTTTTCATTGACCGTCCCCCGACTTGACAATGCCCTGATCAAAATATTACGTTCAAATTAAAAGGCCTATAAATATTATTTTTTACTGTTTAGAGTTTTTGTTTGGGTCGGGGTTTTTTAAAATTTAAAATTTAATTTTTATTTCTTGCTTTTTAAACTTAATGTCTCCCTTAAATCACCATTTATCTATAATCTATTCATTGAGACCTTTTCAATGAGCCCAAACACGATACTTCTGCTGTTTGATGGTGAATAACTTGGGTTTCCTGGAAATTCCAGGTGTTGCTCTAGCATCAGTTCAAGGTTATTTTATTCGTCTAATATCATTGAAGTAATAGAATCCCAAATTTTGAGTTGATCAGAGGCTAAAATCCCTTTTTCAACCAGAAAAGAGCTGATAATCTTCAAACGGCTGAACCGATTTTGATGAAAAATATCTAAGAACACTCCCGACTAATACACCTTTCAAACAAAAAAAACTAAATCAAAATCGGTTCATCCGTTCGGGAGCTACGTTGCCTCAGACAGACACACACACACACACACACATACACACACACACAGACACACAGACACGTCAAACTTATAACACCCCGTCGTTTTTGCGTCGGGGGTTAAAAACTGGTGACCAAGAAAGTTTCATACATTCGGATTGGCCAACCTTTATTTGTTTGCCCTTTTATGGGATAGAAATACTAACTTTCTGGTACGCCACAATAAAATTAAATGAGTCAATAGTGTTACTATTAGGAAACAATTCTATCAAACAACCTTTGAATAAACACGAAAGAAAAATTGCAACGTAAGTAGTACAAATTAGTAAAGCAATTTTCATTAAATCATCCATTTCACGGGCAACTTAGCACCTGCTTAATGCTCTTGACGCCTGAAATGCGTCATCAGTAAATAAATAAGTGTGACGTAAACACATCAATTGAATACAAAATACTGTACCAATAAATTTATTTTGTAAGGAAACAAGTATGTAGTTCCCGTTACATGAATGTCTGTAACTTTTGTAAGTGCCCACGTAATCTTTACACAAGTTATATGGAATTTGATAACATTTGATTTTATCTTTTTTATTTACCGCGGAGTTAGTGACTTATTAGTTTAGGGTTGCCGAAAGTGCCAGTTTATTAGCTACCCACCACGACAAATAACTATCAAAGCTTTCGTGGCGTAGCGTGTTGCCTTAATACTTTTATCTGAAGCACACATTAATTATTTACTGGCTACAGAGACCACAAATATTTACTACAAAAGAAAGTTTTTTTAATGCTTACTATTCGTTCTTTTTCGCAACTGAATTAAAAAACCTATTGTTATATATAAATTAAATTAGGTAGGTTAGTTAGGTAGGTGTCCCGTATGTGTCGCCGGGCGTAAAAGAATAGTACCATCCCATTTCTTCCAGTGGGTGTCGTAGAAGGCGACTAAGGGACTTACTAGAGAATGGGCAGCAGGGTTATCTATGCATTTTACCACCATACTGCGATCGCCAACTCGCCTGCCAAGCGTGGCGATTATGGCAAAACCTCGCATGACTGGGGGAGGCCTATGTCTAGCAGTGGACGTCTTTCGGCTGAAATGATGATTATGATGATGAAAATAGGTAGGTATACCTGTGCTGCTGTAGGGTGGGACGTCCCTCAGCTAAATGGACTGAAGACGTTAAGAAAGTAGCTGGGATAGACTGGATGCGAAACGGCGGAGGCCAAGGTACTGTGGTGTAGCTTGGGGGAGGCTTACGAGTATGTGTAGCCATGGACTGCGATAGGCTGAGTTGATTTAGGTAAATCTGAATATCATACTGATTGAAAGATTTCTATGTAACATATCTTATTAACATTATATTTCTCATTACCTAGACTGATATTTACATTGAAAGATTTTCAGAAAATCATAAATTACGATTCCTATTAAGGAGTCGTCAATGAATCAACAACAGTCAACATTAGGTCGTATAAAGTAAGTGCCTCTAACTAACTCATAATAATGAAACATATTTATTTACGTAATGATGATGATGTTAAACTGTTTTTATAGTTACTAAGTATACTAAAATATAAATTTATAATGTGTGTCTACTTCCTGTGTATGTGCATAAATTTATTTAGGGTCAAACCGCAAAGCTATATGCCCATATATGAGCATTTATGTGGCAAGCAAGCTGAAGACGAGCCACTTAAGAGGCATCTGATTATATTTACTCAGATTCTGTTTTAGCTATAGTTGTGTGCATTTGTCATTTGTAAGATACTGACTACCCCACCACTAAACAAATATGCAACCCATGTTGCTATGTCCTCTCACATGTTCACAAAGCTACAAGCGGGCTTGTACTACTTTTATGTACTACCTTTTGTCGCAGTCAGTAACAAATTAGTCATACGAAGGAAACTATTGTTTATTATCGATGTTCCAGTAACTAAAACATTATCTTAAATGACTAGTCTTTACTTTCAATTCGCAAAACCATTCGAGATTCTATTGTTTCTTTGTTAGTACGGGTTTTACCTTATTGTTCAGAGATCTGTAACCATAGCATCCGAGCGGATCCGAGCTCTATTCAGATGTCGCTCTGGTCAGCTAGACTTGGCTCTGTTTCAGCGCAGGCGGCGCGGGTCGCACGCTTGTATGCGGCCACCGGGCGCACACACCCGCCACTCTTTATATATAAGGAGATCTTGCGAAACCGTTAGCACATTCGGACTACAACCTGTCCAGGAAGTCACCTGCTTCTTTTGTCATCTGTGAAACGCGACAAGATGCTGTTCATTCTGGTAATTATCGTCCCGTGTTAAGTGTTTATATAAGTGCATCTGAATAAGGACAGAACAGTGTCAAAATTTGCATGGTAAATTGTGTCAATAAATTGAGTGTTTGAACTGACGACCTTCTTGTGATTGCATTTTGACGAAGATGTGTGTTGAAAGTACCGGCGCGGCGCCAATAGTGTATGAATGTGTGGCTTTACCTTATGTCGTTAGAGGTTTAGGTTCTGACCTTTGCTATATCCACACCTTCTATGTTTATGTCGACATCATATGACGAAATCTCCCCTTAAAGTATTCGTTACAAAGTGCATTTTAACTCATCTATCCAGCAAAATATCTGTGAGTTGAGAATTTAATAAATATAAAAGTATTTATTTAAAATTATAATTTTAAATACTTATTCCGTAAATGTGTGAATTTCTGTGCGATGTTTATTTTTTGTTTATGTAATCATCTGCGAAATTCTTAAAATAGTTTTTAATCTAAACATCGTAATAACATTTCTATGAGAGCCATAAAAAACCTATTTTTTGTTGTCCCGCAAAGGTCATAGGTACATGTTATGTTTTATTGTCAGTGATAAGCTATTGAAGGTTATCCAAGTACGTTAATGACCAATTCTCGCGAATAGATACATAAACACAACATCCGCTCGAAAAATTGTTTTTGGAATGCAAACAAAAAACGTATCGAGATGAACTCTAAAATATGCCAATTTGAGATCAAGGTCGAATTT
This sequence comes from Polymixis flavicincta, assembly GCA_949987655.1. NCBI lineage: Eukaryota > Metazoa > Arthropoda > Insecta > Lepidoptera > Noctuidae > Polymixis > Polymixis flavicincta. Next base: position 13,766,947 of record OX465175.1, on the reverse strand, counting down.
CTAGTGTTCTAGATATGGAATAGTTTATTACAGGCAATAAAATTTCATCGAACGATTTGAACGATGTCTGTACCCAAAAAGGAATCTTGAAAAAAAAATGGTTTTAAAAGCTTTTACCGATCCGAGACTCGGAGATGTTGTCACTAAATTAATGAAGGACGCACAAAAATCCGAAAAACGTGTTGCGGGGGCGTGTGACATGACCGTAATTGCTAATTAAGTAAACACGCTTTAATTTATGCCAATTAAATGTGTGTTTTTGATAACATTACAGAGTCTGGTGTCCGCTTTGCTGGTGCAATTGCTTGGGGCGAGTCCTGCGGTCGACAGTCAACCAAGAGCTCAAATAATTAAGTACGACTTTGACACAGCCAACCTGCCGAACTCATATAGATACCAGTAAGTCTTTCTTATATTTTTAATGTCATTAGGTTATTTTCAGCTCTCTCGATTGAGAGTAAATAATATTGCACCAACAAGTGCTTAACTCATATAGAAGAGGAATAAATGCTGCAACCTGGTTTGCAGCATTTGCGGCAGAATGTGCAATGTTAATTTACCTGTGTTTGGCTGTTACCCAGAAATACCAATATCTATCATTAGATTTTTTGAAAAAGTCATTTTCTTATAACAGCCAGTATTCGAACCCGTTGATCTTAGAAAAAGACCCCACACTCTATTATTGCACGATGTTGTCGCTTATAAGGATCAAATTCTGGGTAGTAATGGCAAACGCAAATTTTTTTTCTTTATTTTTTTTTTAGGGCATAGCGTATGTCAGTCCCATCGTATCCTAAACAATTGTACCTTCACAAGACGTGGGCCATGAATTTAAACAAACCCTTCGCATCGTCGCCGTTTGGTTGGGATAGAATTGTATGGAACATGGCACGTCAGTTCTGTTCAAATTCAGGGACCTTAAAATATTTCTACTGGACTCATATTGGGCACATTCCATCAATAATGTTGTAGGTCCTCGACAACTCCACATTATTTTTGGACACATCCTCCACATATGTTTTAGGTACCTACGTACGAGTAGATAAATAGATTTTGAAAAAAAGAGAAAGGTCATGCTCTATTTTAATAACATCTCACATAAATAAAGGTACCTATGTTTTTTTATTGCTACTTTTATGTCTGGTACCATTTTTACTTTATACTTGAGTAGATAGTCTATACAGGGTGGGAGGGACATCGACGCGCAACCTCTTTCAATACATTCAGTACATAATTCTAACCCCCTCTGCGCTGTAATTTTTTGACGATTATCTAAATAAAAATACGTATCCATATATTTTGACCACGTAGGCACTTTTATATGAAACAGCAGATTTTTTAAAGATTCATGTTCTAGGTAGCTTCTTAAACCAAAACTTGAGTCCCGATTAACTTGTTATCTGTGGGAAATATTTAAACAACTATGTAATTAATAACCTATCGAGTAAATTGAAAAACATCGCAAGTTTATGATTAAGTCATTTATTTCAATATTTTGACCCAAACATGATATTTTGCCTATAATATTTTATTATACCATTTAAGTTTTGATAAATTTGACGGCACGGTTGGCGCAGTGGTTAAGCAATTGACTGCTGCGCTACGTGTCGCGGGTTCGATTCCCGCACGGAACAAGTATTTGTATGACCTACAATTAGTTGTTCCGGGTCTGGCTGTTTGTGTATGTGAGTTTTAAATGTTTGTAAACGCACCCACAATACAGGAGAAATTCCTAGTGTGGGGCAACGTTTAAAAAATAAAAAATTGTTGGTTTGAGGAAATTTTAGTAAATTAATTTCATGATAAATGGTTACTGAGTTATGTTTGCATATATTTTAGAAGGATTAGCAACGTTTAATGTATGACACCTTGAAATCATCCGATCTCTATCACTGTCTTAAGAAAGTAATAATTTTGACCTTTGAGGTCAGTGACTCCGTTACATGAAAACGTTAAAGATGTAATTTGAACCTTCAACGATCGATCAAATATATAATCTGTCTCATATTTTATTAAACTACAAAATAAATCTTAATTTTAGGAGAAATTGTTTTTAACAACGCAGTGTGAAATAGCTTTGGTTTCCTTTCCATCCTAATTAAACCAATAATTTTGTGAACAAATACTTACTTAAATTATTTTAATCGGTATAAAATTAAGTTTTTTTGCTTACGGCAACCCAAAATATGTAATGATAGAAAATCGCTTCGGGATTTGGAATCGTGGGCTTGATTACTTTATAATAACACCTTATTAAAGCAAAAAATTGATTGGCGAAGATATTTCTAATAAAAAGACATGAACACAACGATCAATTAATTATTGCTAACATTGGTTTTATTCACTCAATTGTTATTTGGCGCGCTAAATAAAAAATAGTTCAAGAAAACTCATTCAATAGAGTCTTGCTTTTCATTACATTGTGAAAATAAACCAGAAAATATGCGTACACTGCACCTACTTACATACATAATAAGTCAATCCTCTGGTAGAGCCTAGCCTTGTTTACGCAATAGATACCTAAGCTACAAGTTGTACACAGTGTCCAAGGATGTACGAAACAGCATATCACATTACAAAGACGACACCTCCGTTTTGCTAATCCTATTGATACTACAAATTGATTACGAAATTCTTATGCAATACGGCTCCTGACTAGAAAATCAATAAATACACGTACATATAAACTTGTTCCATTATTTCTCTGAGAGTCCGAATACACAGAGATTATGTCATTTACTGGGCCAGTAGAATACTCCACAGCTACTATTGTGTACTAATGTTAAAACTACTAAAGTATTCTATTTCTCTTCGTATTCTAATCGTGTTATTCTATACTGACACTCTCGCATATACGAGTACCTATCCAATTTCCGACTTACTCCGACCGATTACTTAGAAAGTAACTACATCTTGATCGTCTTGAATGTCTTGATATAATTACTTACACTAAATTACCTGCAATTATAATAGCTGTAATTTGATCCTCGTCAAAATAATTACTTGCAATAAACCTACTCTGAAACCGTGTCAACCGCTTACTTTTATCGTCCCGTTCATCATGGCTTAACTTTAGTTTCGACCTAACAAAAAATTCGTTCGAATGTTTCAACCATGTAGGTACACATGTTGCTATAATGGTCATATCTCTCTATCTTGTTGAACGTGTCCTCCCACTCTATGGCCAATATTTAATTTCAATCATCTACCGACTTACACTATAGTATTATGTATGATGTCATTTATTTATCTAAAATTAAACAAGCATTTCTTTATTTTTCAAAGATATCTTCAATTGACCGACTTGATTGGTGCAGAATGATGTCAATTATGGTAAACATATTCATGCATTTTTATAACAGATAACATTAAATTTGTTATCGACCAGAGGAATCATCTGCGACTTACAAGTTGTAGGTCGTAGGTTCGAATCCTGACAGGTGTTTAACTTTGTGTAAATTATTTCATCAACACTCTTAAAATGATAAAGGAAAACCTCGTGAGGAAACTGGCATGCCCTAAAACCAAAAATTCGAAGACATGTGACATCTACCAACCCACATTGGGCCCGCGTGGTGGATTACGGCCCACTCCCTCTCACAGAGGGGAGGTCTGTGTCCCAGCAGTGGGAACATGAGGTACCTACCCTTAGGCTGCGGTTAACAGTTAGAAAAATGTATGTACTTGTACATGTACAAAGATAAAACCACAACAACCTCGAGCCCTCGATAGATCGTACACCGCGAACGTCGTTGCGAAACTATTAATCTTTCACTTTTATCAAAAGCCAAACAGGATTGAGAATAATGCTTACCTACAGCAATAAAATGACACAAAACATTTTGAATACTAAACGAAAAGGAAAGCAAACGTCTGACTCACCCATCCCCATCACTAGATAAACGACGCAAATATTTGCGAACCAACACTATGGAATGTCATGTTTCTGTAAATTGACCTTTATATTGTCCTTACGTGTGCAGGTGTAACCTGATAATCCAAATAGGTACGTGATGTACTTGCTTATAGGTACTAACACGCTGTTTATTTGGAAAGCAAATATTTTTAAATCGCTCTTCCGTGATGTTTGTTGGCTTTCTGCCACAAGGATAGCGGCAAATTGTTTGAATCTAAGCGGAATCGGTCTCCATTTTCGGGTAATACCTTGCAGATAAATACGGATATTGGATTATATTTGCAGTTAATTATAGCCGACATCGTCTGATAAGTGCTAATTTGTTTTATACCACGATGCACAACCCAAAGCCTGCATGTGGTGAGGACATTTTTGTTTGGGATTCTGCTTGTTGAACCTTGAATGGGAATGAAATCGAATGTACAAAAACAAGTATCAAGGTAGTCTTAGTAGCCTGCTAGGGGTGCGGGTTGTGCGTAAGAGATACCGTGGTCCTGGGCACACAGGCAACTGACGGAACACGGGTGGGTTTTAGTCAGTTAAAGTCTGACTCGCCCTCCTGCTCCACCCAGAGCAGAAGTTATAAAAAAAAGGTAGTCTTAGTAATTTGTCAATTTTTTTGTGTTTTCGGAAAACGTTAAAAATTATATTTCATTAGTAAAGACTAAAGACATACCGAAAGAACAAGCTTGCTGGTTTTGTTCATTTTAGTTTAACTGGAAGTTTTAACGGCGTCGCATAAATATTAATGGTGCGTGACCCAGCACGCTCACATCCTTTAAAACTCAGGTACAAGGTAAATTTGTATTACCCACTAAATACTAAGAACCTCTGGACTAACTTCACACGCTGCACATTCACATTTTATCATTCGCGTGTGCAACAAAATCCGCAAATTTGAACATACCTAAAGTTCAACAATAATACCCACACTCCTTATTATTTCTAATCACACTCAAAATCACATCGAAGATACGCAATTTTGGTTACTTCCCGCTTATATAAGCCTACTCCTCTCCTCTGTGTATTTCTATTTTCAAAGAGATTATTGAATTGCCCTTACAGTCTGGTATCGGAATTATTCTCAGGAACTTTTCTACTATTATACATAATATGCCTCATATCCAATTACTGTGGAGCATACTGTAAAGTGTGATAACCATTTTCCATTTCAAGAAAAATAGGCGTACTTTACTAATTAATAGAATTTGTCTAAAATTGTACCTTAGTGCAATACTGCAATCATTTCAACATCTTTGCAAATGCACAAACGAGAAATACCTACACAAATATTACGAATAGCTGAATTCCACTTATAAGAACACAGAACGTCATGACGCTATGCAATCTTTTCATTAAATTATCATAAAGTAATTGCAATAACACGGATGTTTGTAGAAGTATAAACATCTAAATAACTTATGTTATAGCAATTCTGCAATCAATCTTTCTAGTCTTTTCCCTACTATTTTGGGATTGGCTGCCAGTGTAAATGGATGCAGCTGAATACCAGAATTGTTATATGTAGCGAGTAGCGACTACCTATTAGACCTCCACAACCCAGTTACTGAGTAACATGATACTCCTCGGTACGACCGTTTGTCACTATTGTGTTTGTTACCGTTGTCTTTAAATTATTATGCCAAGTAATTTATAATGAGTGACTGAAGGAATCATCCTCGTTGTTCTTCCTAGCCTTTGTTTAGAAAATGTTTAATTAGGGAAGCAATTTTCCTAGTCATAGGTATTCAAAATCAAAATCAATCAAAATCAAAATATTTTTATTTCATATAAACCTACATGGGCACTTATGAAACGTCAGAAGCTAGGTGCACGGTTCCAAATTGTTGTTTCCTATGGAGAAGAGCCGGCAAGAAACTCCACGGTCACTCTTTTAAAAATAATTGGCTTTAACAATATTTTCAAATTACAGAGATTAAATGTATGGGAGGACAGCGCAGGCCTGTCAATAAGTACCAGGTACTTAGACGAATACAGAATAGAAAATCGTCTACAAATCTACAGTCAGTAAGGCCTACAACGTTCTCTCATTCACAATATGTAAAATAATCTACATAAATAAAATGAACCTAAATAAAATTGATGTATAATGTCAATTAATGACGAGATTATGTCAGCATTGTAAAAATAAAAAGAATAAAAAAGAACATTGTATTTGAGAGCAGTTAATAGACTTTCACATAGTTATGCTGTTAATGAGGTACCAGGGAAGCCACATGTGCAGAAGGAATTAATGCCAAACTTCCCTGTCTTCAACGTAGTCTTTTATCTTATAATATGCTTTTTTGATAAGGACACGTTTGATGTGCGTTTTAAACTTTCCATCGCTAAGTTCTGTAACCGACTTTGGCAACTTGTTATAGAAGCGGATACTGTTTATTAGAAATGACTTGCTAGTTTTAGTCAGTCTAAATTTTGGAATCACAATTTCATCTTTACTACGTGTATTCAGATTATGGAAATCGCATCGTTTTTTGAAAAGGCCTAAGTTTTTGCGAACATATAAGATATTTTCTAGGATATAAAGAGAAGGCAGAGTTAATATATCAATTTCGCTGAATTTGTTTCTAAGAGACTCGCGAGGCCCCATTTTATAGATTGCGCGGATTGCCCTCTTTTGTAAAATGAAAATTGAATCTACGTCAGCTGCCGATCCCCACAGCAGAACGCCATAAGACATAATACTGTGAAAATAAGCAAAGTAAACTAACCTAGCTGTGGCTACATCAGTCAACTGCCTTATCTTTCTTACTGCGTAAGCAGCTGAGCTTAATCTACTTGAAAGAGCTCTAATGTGAGCACCCCATTGCAATTTTGAATCTAAAACTATTCCTACGCAAAGTGGATTTTGTAGACGGGTCAGTAAGGTCTTTAGCCATTGTAACTACAGAAAAAGGTATTTAGGAGTACGTCCGTCGTACGTCGTGTTTGATTAATTGCTTTACATACATTTCTTGCATAAATTTAGAAAAAATGCCACTGTCAGCTATTATAGCTGACAGTGGCATTTTTATAATAAAAATGTCAATTCTCATACTTGGTATCTTTTTATAAACCCAATCGATGCAGTGCTGTACCTCTATTGATTTAAATAATCTTCTGGACTAAATGAGGGTGGAGTAGATATTAGAAAACTACAAATCACAAAAAAAATACATTTTTATACATCCTAGTTTTAAATGCTACAGCCATTTAAAACTGTTGACCCCTTGTCTACATTATGAATTGGGTGTAGCATTTAAGTTAACTTTCTATTAAACATAATTCCACCGTTTACCACATATCTGTTTTTTTTAATAAGTATCAAAATATCAATAGGTATTCACAATTAATCATTCTTAATGTTGCCAATATTCACGGATTATTGAAATGTCTCCGATAATACACAGAGCTGTCGCTTCGAATAAAAAAGCCTACAATAAATAAACATCATTTAACAGTTACCTACTTCCTGTTTTTAATAAAACTTAAATATCTATTCGTATTTCAATTTTATGTCACCGCCTTCCGAACTTCGTTACTAAGGTAAAACAAAAAATGTTTATTATTTTTTGCTTTCAGTTTTTTCGGCAGTTTACTTTTTTGTTAAAAAGTTTTTTTGCAAAATATTTTCTGTGCATCTCCACATTTTTACCATAGCAATATCTCTAGCACAAAACGATGAAAAATAAACAAAAATGGTCTTCAAAAACAATTATTAGTCGAATCTAACTGCTTTAACATAGGTATATTTTTGTACTGTCAAACGATTAGTGTTCAGATCGGACCCGGATCGCCGATCCATTTATAATCTCATTATCCTAAAAACATCCAACGTCATGCATGTCACTTTATTATTGTATAAAAAAAACGTTGAATGGTAACATGTAACATTGTCATGTAGAGCACAAAAACGTATCTTGTACGCCTCCTTTAAGTTGAACGGCCGAAAGCGGTATAAGTACCTCAATATAACAGCCAGTTACAACTCCGTTACTCGAACCCACAAGCCCTCAATTAAACAGTACCTTAATTTTATACGGAACAGTATTATTCCGAAAGCACCATGGAGGTCGAATTTCACTTAACTCTCTGTATGGTTGCAAGCTGTTTACTACATTCGGGATGACTCGTTTTGTTTTTTCGTGAAGAGAACTTTGTGGAATCTTGTAAATGTTGGAATTTTTATTCCATCTCAGGTTCTTGGTTGTAAAAGAAATACTTTCTTCAATTTGAGCAATGATTTATAATTAAATATTATATTTAAATTATTCACACAGGAAAAGTTTTTATCCAGTGCACAAATTTTAACCATGAATTCAGCATAATATCATTCTAGACCCCCTAGCGCAGAAATTTTTCGCCGGATACACAAAAAAAATCTGCCTTTCCATACATTTTAACCGCGTAGGTATTGCACTTTTCTATGAAACAGCTGATTTTTTTTTATACAACCGGCGAAAAATTTCTGCGCTAGGGGGTCTAGAATGATTTGCTGAATTCATGGTTACAATTTGCGCACTGGATAAAAACTTACCCTGTATTAAAAACCAAGATAGTTGCCCCAGTGTTGTAGTTGCCCCGATAGTAATTACTCTAGTCTCGCGCGGATGAATCGCATGCTTTTTTTTTTATATTAGTTCTTCTTCTTTTAATTTTTATTTGTGTTAAGCATATTGTTTAGCTCTCACCTAGTTTGATTTTCTTTTTATGAATATTACTTAACTTCAACTCTTGCACGGTATCTTTGTAAAGCTAATGCTAGCCGTGGAAGGGGCCTGGTGACCTGAATCACAGGTTTTTTCCAAAAACCTATATCAGGCACCAGTCTCTCACAAGGATGGCATACAGCTGGGACATTATTTGTACACTTTAAATTTAAGTCAGCTTTGTGAAGAGAGAATAAATGATAAATTATTATTATATTATAGTAATTACTCTAGTCTCGCGCGGATGAATCGCATGCTATTTTATTTAACCGACGAAAAAACGGAGGAGGTTACTCAATTCGACGCGTATTTTTTTTTTTTTTAATGAATGACCACGCATAACTTTTTCCAGAGTAGTCCGATTTTGATAATTCTTCCGAAGTTGGTCCCATATAAATTTCGAAGAAAAATTCCAACCCTAAGGGTAAGAAAACAGGGGATGATTGATTGTTAACTCACAGATTTTAATACTGAGTTGTGTATTACAAAAAGTAATCAAAAATTAAGCATGTAGTAATTAGTAGATTATAGCCACAAAAAATTATAAAATAAAAACTTTTTAATAAAAAATTAAACCGCCGAAAAACTAACTTTTCGGTTTTTCGGCGGTTTAATTTTTTATTAAAAAGTTTTTTTAATCTATCGAAAGCTCTTCCTCGACTACTAAGTTGACCGTGTCGCATGTTTCTGAGCGATTGCATGAGAAGGCAAAATGCGATCAAAGTTTTAGCGGGATAGATGTCTTGTTTCAATTAAATTATAAAGATAATTTACTTTTCATAGATAAAAAACCAAAGTATCGGCCAGTTTTCATCATCATCTTAGCCGAAAGATGTCCACTGCGGGACATAAGCCTCCCCCCGAGAGGGGGCTTTTGCCATAATCGCCACGCTTGGCAGGCGGGTTGGCGGCCAGTTTTACAAATAAAGTATTTTGCTTTTTGCGCAGCGCGAGATATAGAGTGATTTCAAAAAGTGTGACAACGATCCGGGTTTTTCCCTATTATACCTACTGAAAAATCTAATGATTAGTACTTATTAACAACTTTACATGGCATTTCTCGGAAACTCGTACTAAAATGATGGTTACTGAACTTTGCCTTTGCCCCCCCGAGTGGGTTCCCGCATTGTCGTTGCGGGGGGGCTTAGTAACCGTGGTCTCCCATCCACGGTGAAGCCAAGAGGAACCCAACGGTGGGGCCGCTCGTCAGGGCTTTTGCCTCAAAGCCATTGACGTAGCGGCCAAAAAGTAGGTTGCGGTGAGGTGCACCGCAACTGAGGTGGGCCGCGATGTCGAATGGGAGGCATCGCGGCTGAGGGTTACAGGCTGCGGTAGAGGAGGAGTGCCGGTGCTTCTGAGCAGCGCTCTTCCCTTCCGTGGCCTGGACGGGGCCGCCACCGTTTGATGGCGGACGCGGTGGGGCCGCAGGGGAAGAGGAGTGTCGGTATAGCGTCAGCCGCTCTCCCTATCCTCTGCGGCCGAAAAGTGGTAGACGGGACGGCGCGTTGTGTTCCTCACGCGCGCCGTCAAAGATGTCAGCAACCACTGGTGGGGTCCGCAAGGGCCGATGCCTGCCAGGGGTGCGGGTTTGTTCGAAAGAGATACCACGGCCCCTGGCATACGGGCTACTGAGGGAACACGGGTGGGTTTTAGTCAGTAAAAGTCTGACACGCCCTCCTGCTCTACTCAGCAGGAGAAGTCATTTGATGATTTCCCACCCCAAAAAAAAAAAAAAAAAAAAAAAAATGGTGCGTGCGAATTAAGTGGATATATAGAATATATACTTACACATATATTTTGGGCAAACACATCATTCTCATAAAATTCCAAGTATTTGTCATTTCAACTCTCCAATAAATAGGTAAATATTTTATTTCGAATATCGTGTGTTTTTTGACAGTCGGAATTTTGTATGACTAACCTTTGCTTATGCCTTACCTAATACCCATGTAGTGTTTATATAGTCTGCAATGCCAACGATAAACGATTTGTTCTATCTAGTTATTTACTGAAGTAAAAACTTTCAAAAGGATGGTCAATGTTAAAGTTAGGTCAGGTTTGTTTATCTTAATTAATCTACTTACCTAAACTGCGCTTTGAATACCATTTTCATCATTTTTCTTAGTAGACTGAGCCAAGGCAGAGAACATTCAGAGGGACGTTGACATTAATGTTCAAACATCGTATGTATATGAGTACACATTATGTACTTTAAGAATAACCAATTATGACGAACTTTTTCTACAATCTCCTTCAAATAACATTCGGTATTTACTTCTCTGAGTGCCTAGTGTTTAATATATTTAAATTTAGCAAAAGAATGTTTGTAAAAAAAATTTTGTGTATAATTTCTTAGTAGGATCTAAGATCTAAAAGTTAGTTCGACCTCATTTTATTCAAAGCCCATTAAAATTCTCTAAAAGGACATAGCGTGGCACCTAAAAGTCAAGGTCGTTCCATTGCTGGTATGTGTTTATGGGATAAACTAGTTTTCTTCATAATGTAGAAAATATTTTGGTGTGCGTGGGTATCTGTCTACCGCTCTATAAGGATGTGCTAAGAAAAAATGAATGTTATGACTGGATTTAAATAAAGTTATTTAGATAAAGTTAGTAATAAGTTGGCTTCAGCCCCTTGTACGCCTTTCATAGGGACCCATGGTCCCGAGTAATAACATAAAAATAAACACATAAAAATAAATGTTTAGGTAATTAGAACAAAAATTGGTAAATATACAGGTACTATCTGAATTTTAGATATTACAATGTTAGACAATGTATGCAAGCCAGTAACATAAAATAACATCACGCCTGTGTACCCCTAAGGCAATTAGACAGAGGTACACCCATACCAGTACACCCACGTTTTTTTTTTTTCTGAGGTTGGAAAATCATCAAATAACATCTCCCGATCTGGGTGGAGCAGGAGGGCGTGTCAGACTTTTACTGACTAAAACCCACCCATGTTCCCTCAGTTGCGGGAAAAGTTTGTGAAGATGTTTGGATGTTTGTTACTCAATCATAGAAAAACGGCTGAACATATTTCGATTTAATTTGGCACACAGATAGATTATTACCTAGATTAACACATAGGATAGTTTTATCTCGATAATACGTTCCCGTGGAATAATTTCCGATCATCATCATCATTTCAGCCGAAAGACGTCCACTGCTGGACATAGGCCTCCCCAATTTGGGAGGGGTTTGCCATAATCTCCACGCTTGGCAGGCGGGCTGGCGATCGCAGTATGGTGGTAAAATGTATAGAGTACGCTGCTGCCCATTCTCTTGTAAGCCCCTTAGTTGCCTCCTACGACACCCACGGGAAGAGATGGGATAGTACTATTCTTTACGTCCTGCACCACACGGAACGAATTATGAGTGTCGGTAATGGAAAATTCTCTGCCTGACGGCCATCCTTCGTTTAAAATAGTTTTGGTTCCCATTTTCAGAGTTTGTTGCCTATTATGACATTATGACTAATTATTACCTGCATTATTATATGGATTGTGTCGATTTTATATCAATTGGTGTTATGAAACTTTACTTATGTATTGTGGTCGCCGGACACCAAAGAGGTCCACCGAATATGTCCAACGACGAGGTCGGATGTATGCGCCGTAGCGCCTGTTACTTTACGCGCATCTTGTAATACCACTGAAGCTGTTTGCTCTATTGTCTTGTAGGTACTCAAAACATGCTAGGTAAAATAATTAATGAAAAAACGTTTAATAAGAAAATGTTTCTAAACTTTCAGTTACGACAACAGTGATGGTTCGTCTCGCACTGAACAGGGAGCAATCCTGAACCCTGGCACCAAAGATGCAGCCCTCGACGTCGCCGGCGCAGTACGCTGGTACGACGCCAAGGGACACCTCTACCAAATGACGTACAAGGCGGGCAAGAGAGGCTACAGAACAATCATCAAGAAATTATCGTAATACATCGCTGGCAATGGAATGCAATCTTAAGTATTAGCTCGAATATATTTCGATAACAAAAGACTGGACAAATAATGTTATTTATTGACTTTAATGGTTTATTTAATAAATAAATTAACGGAAATTATATCAGTTATTAAATTAAAAACATTTCTGAATTAGAGTGACCAAGTTCAAGAATTTCTGCTGTTACATATTAAAAATTGTAAATTAATGAATTCAAAATCTTCCCATAATAATATTAATAACTGTATTAGATTGAATGTTAATAGGTATTTTAGATTAATTTGACAATATGTAAGTTATAATTTAAAAAAAATGCAAATAGGTAAGTGTGTGCTTTCTTAAATTAAAATATTTATGAAAATGTCTAGTTGTTTTTTTTTATAATATTAAACCTCATGTCATTTGAAATATAGCCTAAGTGTGTGATAAAAGATGAGACGCAATGATTTTAAAAAATCTCACCTTTATAAACTGAAATACTTAATTATAAGATACTAGCGGTCGCCCGCGGCTCCGCCCGCGTGGATGTCGGTTACCGCTGCAAAAAGCCTACCCAGGAAAGACACGGTCAGCAAAATGATTCCCAGGTCAATTCACAGACACCGACAGTAACATCGACGACGCAGTCATTATCCGCAGGCTGCACAGATTGTCTTTCTGTGTATGTTAAAGTTGTTAATGATGAAAATATTTAAATGTAATTAATACTAAGTTTTCACTTCTGCCGGCAGTCCCGGAGCGCAACCCGTTGTTTTAGGATAGATAACTAAAGCGATTATTGTAGAGCTTCTCTATAAACAACATTTGACGTTAAATTATTTTCAGGTAACAAAATATACTGATGGTCGGGAGCCCCGACCCGTGATAGGGCAACGTAAAGTTGCCCATGCGTAAAACATTCTTTTCGTAAATCAATTCCCCCGCCTTGGTGACGCCCACTTCACAACGGGCCGTGCAGCAGAAATCGTAATATTTTAATTTCGCCATAACTTCAAAACCAAACGTCCAATTTTAATCATTCAAAGACCAAATATTATCTACATAAACTGTACTTAGTGATGAAATAATTTATTTTGATAAGGATTAATAGCATGAGTAAAATAAACGCGTTTAAATGTAGTCCAAAAAAAATTCAAGATTTTAAATAAAAAAACGGTTGTTGTGCCTCACTCGACATAGATAGGTATAGTGTGTCGCGGACTTTTTTGTAGATATGTATAAGATCTACAATTAATTAGAACATTTTATGGTTCTGCCTTTTATAGTTTAGGCAGCGTACGCAAAATAAGTAACTTTTCTGGTTGATCTTTTACACCTTGTGTCCGAAAAACCCAAATATCTTACGGAACCCTATTGTTTTCCAAAATAAAATATAGCCTATGTTACTCGTGGATAATGTAGCTTTCGAATGGTGAAAGAATTTTTAAAATCGGTCCAGTAGTTTTTGAACCTATTCATTACAACCAAACACACAAAGTTTTCCTCTTTATAATATTATAGTTATAGTTATAAGATTTAAGACTCGTCTTCGATTGAAAGTTAATTATTTTTGGTCACAAATCATGACCACTTCATAATATAACTAAAATTAAATCAAATCAATTATCACTTTGTCGTCATGTGAAAAGCCTACGTTCGGTTAATAATTTGGGGGGCTTTTGTCAGGAAAAGTATGTAAACATAAGTACCTAGGTATGTCTTGAATAAATGTTGTTTGAAAAGTACAAATAAATGAAGAAAAAGTAGCAAAAGTTCTATAATCCCCTAACTACAAATTACAAATTTTATAGGAGAGCGCTTCAAAGTTTCAAACACGTGTATTTCATGTTCTAGATAATGTACTGTCATGATGGATTCAAAGTGCGTCTTAGACTTATTTTTGTAAAACTAAACGATAGCATAAGCCCGAAGGTCACGAAAACAAAACATGCAAATCACGCCGTATCTACCACTTAGGGGATTGTTCGTAAGGACCGTCGAAATGGTCATTAATCAACATAATTATTAGCCCCAAATTATCATCATTACCTTAAAAACTTGTAGAAAAAGTAATGAAAAATACGCAACAAATTACGACTTGTTCAACACACAGTAGTTTTAATGAGTATTTATTGTGAAGACAAACAGTTGCCCAGTTGACTGTGTGTCAATTTGTGCGTTTGCCTTATTTCATAACCTGATTCTAGTTATCACCTTAGCTACTGCACTTCTACAATTGATGTAACTTCACCGAGAGACAATGTATTTAAGGAGATTTTTACTAGTTTTTAATATCATTTACTTCTAAGTGTTCGGCTTACTTGGATATCGTCACTTCGACTACCGCCATGATTGCTCTGGTAAGTTAGAATCTAAATGATACCCAGAAATCATAAATTTTCTTCGCATACCTAGTTTTTCTCCAATTAAACTGTGTGATTACCGTCAAAGATTGAGTCAGCCCATTTTAAGGACTTAAAGCCGCCGAAAACTTCATCACCATCATCAGCATTCAGCAGTCCACTGTTGGAATAGGCCTCTCCAATTGCACGCCATTCAGCTCAATTCTCAGCATCTCTCATCCAGCTGCTACCAGCCACCCTGCGAAGGTCGTCGCTCCACTTAATCTGGGAGCGTACTACCTTACGTTTGCCGATTCGTGGTCTCTACTCAAGAACACGTCTACCCCAACTGTAATTGGTTCTACGACTAATATTACCAGCCCATTGCCACTTCAGTTTGCTAATTCTCTGAGCTATGAAAACTTTAAAGGGAAATTTCAATAAAATTACAAATATGGATAACAAGAGTGGTCAGAACTATTTTCCTGTTCGCAAGATTTTTTTTGGTGTATCTGGTGTTATTATTATTCTTGGGGATTAATGTACAAGGCGAGTCCTATACCTGCATATAGTTAAAGGATGGCAGGGACATCAACGCGCAATCTGAAACCATGATTTCGGCACTTCATTTGAGAGCCCCAGTGTAGAAATTATTCGTCGATTAAAATAATCAGCGGTTGAAATGTAAAAAACGACGAAAAATGTCAATCTTTCGTGCAAAGGAAGTCGGAAGACAGCTACTGAGTAAAAGATTTTTGTTTTCGGAGAAAACGTATTCTCAGTAATCTTTGCAATGTTGCAATAGCAATAATAAAATATAGGTAATGCAATATTAGAAAAGGCATTGAGATGTCACAAGTCTTTGCATAACACCGCTGAGCTAAAGGCTAAAGGTTAGGTACGTATGAAAGACGCATAGACTTCATGATTTTTTTACGTCACAGCACCTACTTATACAAAATAAAATTTTAGTATGTCGTCACGTTTCAGAAACTGTTCGTGCTCGCACTTTTCGCCGCAGTGGTGGCCGCTGAAGACAAACCGGTTGCTGAAATCCTAACAGAAAGAACCTTTGTTAATTCTGATGGATATAACTTCGAGTAAGTATATTTGGAAAACGAATAAGTTTTTTAATGACTGGGAAAATCAATGTTGAATGTAGAAACAAGTTAGGTGAAAATTCACTTTTAATTGTTGTTAGAATAAATACGCTATCAGAAACTGTAGTATGCATGTAACAGAAATAAATACTCAGCAAATGCCTCTTCCTCTAAAAATATTTCAGTTTAGATAGGCTTATTAGTACATGCCTAAGAAAAAAACGTTTAAGAAAGATTACAGCATTCTAAAGTCAATCCACACATATTACGTCATCAAACAAGCAAACTTACACATTTTTCTTCTTTCAGCTTCAAGACAAGCGACGGTGTCTCCCGCCAGGAAGAAGGCAGCCTAATCACTGTAGGAGACAAACAAGGCATTGCCATCAAGGGCTCCTATTCGTACCTAACCCCTGACGGTGAAGAGTACCAGGTCACGTTCACCGCTGATGACAAAGGCTACAAACCTACCATCCGAGTCCTCCCCGCCCATCAGTAATTTATAAATATTTGTACTTTTGTACTGTTTTATACCAAGAATATATTGTTATATTTTGTTACCTAAACCAATGCATTTATTTTCTTCCTTCAAATCGAGCCATGAAGCCATTGCATCGGTCCTATATGTGATACAAGTATCTAGCAGGCTGTAACGGGCAGTTTAAACCCAGCAAAAGTCATCAATTAAAATTTATGTTGTAGAAGACTATAGCTTATAAAAATTAATCGCATATACATAGTTATGGA
The DNA here is from genome assembly GCA_949987655.1 of Polymixis flavicincta. Taxonomy (NCBI): domain Eukaryota; kingdom Metazoa; phylum Arthropoda; class Insecta; order Lepidoptera; family Noctuidae; genus Polymixis; species Polymixis flavicincta. The sequence continues at coordinate 13,750,208 of OX465175.1, read as the reverse complement.
GCCCTAATGGAGTTGGGCGGGACACCTAGTAAGGCGCAGTGATGACAGGTAGTGACCGAGTGGCGTCCAGGGACTGGAAAAATAAGTGTTGGTCGTCCGTCGACAAGATGGGTACATTGTTGGCATCGGCGGTCAAACCCGGATGAAGCTGGCATCACAAGCAAATAGAGGCCTATGCCCAATAGTGGGTCAAGTCGGGCTGTGGATGGTGATGATGATGACATAGTTAAGTGCAATACGTGAATGAAAAATCTAGGCAGGTGAGCCACTTGAACAACATTTTGCAAACTTACATAAAACAGTGCGTGCAACCACTTTTGATTCTAACCAGTACAGTTACTTTTTATACTATCTGAACTTACCTAATAAACGTGACAAACAATTTAGCAGCGTCGCGTCGTCGTTGTACTGTATTTAGTCATTGTGAGCAACAGTTCTCCATTGAAGACTGCCAAAAATGAGAACACTGAAGTTATGCTCGAAGTAAAATCATTAATTATTTCCTTTATTTAAAGTCATTCCGACTAAATTATTAATGGTGTCTGTTCGTATTTCTACAACCATTTTAAGACTGAAATAACCAAGAACCTTATACTAAAGCTTGGTACTGCTGGCTGCCTGATAAATAGAAGTGCCTACTCATTAAGTGAAATAATGTCTTTGTTGCAAAAAATCTTATAGACTTTCATTGCAGCCGACCAGCATTAGATTTGGTAAAGAAAACCGGGAAAGCATTTTAGGCACTCCAAAAATATTTACACAGCTATCCCGCTGTACTAGTAAAATAGGGAAAGGAAAATTTGGCCAATGGAAAGTATACCAACAAGCTTACAAAATTTCCGATTGCCTAAAATAACTTCCCAAAATATATCAAATGTGCCTTGAATCGTAGTCGCCACTATCTTGTCGTGGAGTATCATTTAGCAAGTTCGTGCCGACAATATTTTAGCAGGCACCTAATTTGAGGATGTTTGTTTTCACAAAGTATATATACTTTTTAAGAGTTTTTGGAACAGTCCAATCAGTTTTCATTGTGAATTATATCAAGGAAGTGCTGTTCGAGCAGCAGTGGCCCAGAGCTAATGGCCACGACTTACGATTTGTAGGTCGTAGGTGCGAACCCAGACAAACGCTTTATTTTGTGTAAATTATTTCATCACAAAACGGTGCTCTCAAAACGGTGAAGGAAAACATCGTGAGGAAACCGGCATGTTCTAGAACCAAAAAATCGAAGACGTGTGACATCTACCAACCCGCACTGGGCCCGCGTGGTGGATTACAGCCAATTCTCTCTCATCGAGAGAGGTCGAGAGGAGGTCTGTGTCCCAGCAGTGGGAACTTTATAGGCTGATAATTTGTGTGTTATGTAAGTGGTCTTATTTTTCTTTTTGTTTCAAAATATGCTTGAGAGTATATTATTAATAATTCCTTCTGTAAAATGTTTAGTGCCTGTTGAATGAGTAAAGATGATTATTCTGAACAATCCAAAGCTGATCTGACCTAAAGACGGATGAAACATTAATTATGATTTGTTAAAAGTTTGCTGTCAACAATTTCTGTGTGAAGTTTAATGATTAACGAAGTCATGTTTTTGTTTCAGAGTTAAAAAAGTGACCGCCTCCTACAAAAGTAGAATTCTATTTCATAGAAATTGATGACAATAAGTACAAGTTTCAGAAACAAAAAGATTATTGAGAGGTGGATATTATTACCAAACTATTTGGTGCAAATGTTTTTGGTTTTAATTTAACAAAGAACTTGAGTGTTTGCATGTATAACTCAAACTATTTGGTGCCTTATTAAATTATGAAGATGATTATTACGAACAATTCAGAACTGATATGCTGATCTAAACCTGATGAAACCTTTTTAATATTATGATTTTAAAAGTTTAGAGGGCATTATCATTATCGATTTAGCTAACTTAATTACAGAACATTCTTCTTTTCAGGGTTAAGCAGAATGTGAATATTTTGACAAGGTTTCATGAACGCAGATGACAATATACTCGTACCTACCACATTGATATTTTTAGCAGAAAGCCGATTCAGGTATATGCATGTAGGTAATCATTATTAAGTTCTACTAAAAACTTAGCCAGTACACCTTTAATAATTGTAACAAAAAATGACAGAAAACGAGTTGGTACGTAATGTGAAGATGAGAAGTTAGTTCGGAAAATGAACACTTTATTATGTAGGTAATCCACCTTTTTATTATATTCTGTCCAGACATTCTTTTAGAAGGTAAATAAATAGTGGTCTAAATGAGGTTATTACAGTTAAATTAACTAGAATAAAATGTCGAACAGGACCAACTCAGTACACTAGATAGAACGAAGACGCACTCACTCTTTAAGTGATTCCAGATCATGAATCATTTGAACATACATTATAAATAAATAGGTACTAGTTACAACTTCTTGTGATTTGTCCTATTTGACTTCTAAAGTAGAAGTCGATTTTAATCCTAATTAATGATCCTTGGTAAAAAAATTGTCTTACAAACAGTGCTTTGAAAATTTAAATGAACATGGATAAAAACTTAGCAAGAAAAACAAATAAAGATGGAAGCGCCAAAGTACTGCCAAGGGTGCGGGTTGTTCGAAAGAGATGCCGTGGCCTTTGACATACAGGCAACTGAAGGAACACGAGTGGGTTTTAGTCAGTAAAAGTCTGACACGCCCTACCGCTCCACTCAGAGCGGGAGAAGTTATTTGAAGATTTCCCACAGTCAAAAAAAAAGCGACAGAGTAGCCCGCGGAATTCAAATAAATTTTCCTACGTTTTTTTGCTATTTGTAGGTCAGTGTCCTGCTGAAAATACGATTCGCGATCATAATACCTGTGTATTTACAGAATTATAACTATTAAAATCTTCAACACTCTTCTTAGTTCATTACATCCCACTGAACGGTCACATGGAACGAAACATTCCGGTTCCGAATCATATTTTAATCGACAATATCTGGATGATCGTGTTCAAGAAATGAAACCTAGCTAGAACGATTTATTGCCCCCGAAACCCTCTGCATACTAAATTTCATGAAAGTGCTTATCTTGGTTTTTTTTTTTTGATTTGACCTTTTCTTAAAAATTAATTCTAGCTAGATAGATTTATCTCCCCCGAAACCCCCTGCATACTAAATTTCATGAAAATCGTTGGAGCTGTTGCCGATATTCAGATTTTATTTATACATAAAACTGCAAAATCTCCAAAACCAAGTCGGCACCGACAAAACTTAGTTATCGAAAAGTTCAATAAACTTTATTGGTCATTGATTTATGCAGTGGTTTTTTTTATAAAACCCGATCTTCCGGAGGACTTTTCTTAATTTTTAAGCGCCTGTTTTACTATAAATGATCCTGCGTCTCACCCAATAAAGTTAGAGACTCACTGATACTACCTCTGTCGAACACTATGCCTGGTGAGACAACGTGCTTTTTACCCAAGCCCATCAGTGAGTTCGAGCCCGCGACTAGATTCTCCTTAAGATGAGATGACAAGCAGTAAAAGTAATGCAGAACACTGATAAAGAAAGGCGTTATGATAAAAAAAATCAACCAGGGAGTATAGACGTAAGAGTGCCAACTACCGTAATTCGGCGCAGCCTACCGTTTGGCATCAATACTATTACGCAATAAGACAATCAGCTATGATACTATAGCTGTAGGCGCCATGGGAAAAGCTAGAAACATCATAATCGCTTTACACAGATGCAAGAGTGCCAACTCGTAAAGATGAAATTGTGATTCCAAAACTTAGATTGACTAAAACTAGCAAGCCATTTCTAATAAACAGTATCCGCTTCTATAACAAGTTGCCAAATGCAGCATAATGTCAGATGGCAACACAGTATGCACCACCTGACGCTGATTTTCAGCTGCAACCCACGAGTACCATACGCTAGAATAATTAACACATAGCGAAGTGTATGTCCGTAATAATAAATTAAGAAAGTAAAATATGTAAAATAAAATGTTGTGGCACATATGTGTGTAAATGTGTGTTTTCTTGTGACTAATGAAAAGTATATGGCAAAAACGTTTGACTGCGTTGGTCTTACTAACAACTAACGTAATTTGGCGCGGCCTATCGAATGGCATCAATATTATAGCGTAATAAGACAATCAGCCATGTGACTATAGCTGGGGGCAACCAAGAAGAATACCGTATGAATAATCATGGCCCGAGAATTAGATGGTATTGGTAAACCTGATGATAAATAACAATAAAATTCTGATTTAACCTTTATTTCAGGCAGTAGCAGCTTTATTTGGCAGTGTTAAGACAAAAAAGGACCAAAAACATCCTTAACATATTTGGTTTTAGCAAAATAACTGTAAGACTTGTATCGGGGGTCTTTCAAGGTGAGTTTAGGCTTCGGGGGCAGGTGCCGCCTGGTCGGCAGCCTTTTCTTCGGTGGGCTGGTATCCATTTTTGTCAGCGAGGTAGGTTACTGAGATGTGCTGGCCGTCGGGAGCGACATACTTATAGCTGCCCTTCACGACAAGACCTTGCTGTTCTGTGTCGTTCTTGTACTCGCCGGTCTCCTGCCTTGAGGTACCGTCACTGGTCTCAAACCTGGGGAAGAAAAAGGGTCAGATGTAATTCATGCATAAACATCAACGCATATTTTCTTCGAAGAGGCAGACAAATCAGAGATGTAGGACCCTCACATTTCGCCAGCAAGATGTAATGATGTGAAGAACTAAATTAAACACAGAGGTGAAAAAACTATTCGTTTCATTTGAATATATTCTAAGTGCTGTTGAATGTTATTAAAGAAAAACCTCAAATCTTGATCTGGACCTTGAAGAACTACTAGCTTTCTTCAGGCAAAGCAACCCTGGAAAGGTTAGTAAGTGCATAGTACCATACGCAGGTACCAAATGCCCCTGACTCTGTATATCTTTAGTCCGAAAATAAATATTTTGACTTCGATTGAGGTTTTCGGCTCATTCCATAGGCATACACAAGTGTAAGTAAACAATTCACCTTGACGATGATGCCCTTTTCAAACAATGGATGGAGTAATCTTGAGTTGTACTGAAGATAATAATTATTCGTTATGTCGTATGTCATAAGTATCAGCAGTTGTTATGTCATTATTATATTATGCCAATGCCTTTGACCAATGTTAATGCGTATTTAAATAACAAAATATAGGTAGGTGCCTGCTACTTTACATTTGTACGAGTAAGTACCTATTATAAGGAAGTATTTTTCATGAAAATTTAAAATGCCGTAAGAAACGGTCGTGACCCTAATAGGTTGGCAATGGTTTGTGGCAAAATTGAGAAAAAAAAAGGTTTTGTCATAAATGGTTAACGGTTTCGCACATGTTAATAATCTATACCCTTGCGATTGGTTAGATAGTTTTGGACCAGAAATCAAACAGCTTTTGACAACCCAAGGTACTGGTAAATGGACAGGTGTTAACGAAATTAAGAAAGGTTAAATAAATTGATTAAAACTTACTCAAAGTTGTACTTGTCTACATCGACCTCATCGACTTGCTTCAGGATCTGGACGGGCGCAGCGCCTCCTGCAGCCGGCGCCGGCGCAGCTTCCTGAGCGCATGCTACGGCAAGAGCAGCCAAGGCGAACAAAGTCTGAAAACGTAATTGAGATGTCATTAGGCATCCACTTTAAATGTCACTCTTTCGATTATATGTGATAGGAATTATCAAATAAAGTTATGTTACATAACACAGTCAGTTACCTAATTTGACTAGGTTATCAAGTTATTTAAGAGCAAATTGGTCGATCATTTAATTTAGATAGTCAATTATGTATTGGAAAACTGAACAAAAAGTGCTTTTTTTTAAATATGAATTTACAAAAATACAACAAAAACAACTCACAATTTTCATCATTTTAAAAATGTTTAAAAATAAGAATTGAAGTAAGGATGTGTTGGTGGTAGGACGAGTCCTGAACGTCTATGCTCTGAAGCTACAACTTGAGCTATAAATATCATTCCATTGTATTGACAATGCGATGTTTCGAAGTTTCATTGGGAGGCAAGGTGTTAATCACAATCATGCAAACAGTTTATTTAAGGTGATCCAAGAAACGTTACAGGGATTTGTGAATTGTGTAAATTGTTTGTCGTCGGTGCTCGGACGTGTGTCTCTTAACCTACATCTGCGTTGTCGTACCGAAAATCCTTGAAGGTACGATTTTTGTTTTTATTCAAGATTCACACTAACACGACAATGCAACACTATCAAAGCTATTAACGAATTGCTAATCGTATCTAAAACATCCTCAGGTACTTTAAATAGAAGCAGATATTGTGACAAATTAAATACTATACTTTATAGACGTCTTGTTTTTAAATCAATCTTGATCTATTAGATCATTTCTACGCACACGTCCAGGCGATGAACTTGTTTAAGCGAAGTTTTAGATATTTAAAACAAGCATAAGTCGACATATACACGGATTCTCACAGTGTATAATTTTTCAACTCTCGACGCTAAACAGTGCTTCAAAAATCCAGTAAATTTTGACAGTTCAACAATATTCATTGCGTTATTTACGTTGTTGAGCAGAAACATATTTCGAACATATGAAGCAATGGATGAGCAGTCTGTTAAAAAAAATATTCAGATTATGATTAAGCGTGCGTTACGCAGTTATTACGCCGCGATTTTATTACGTCCGTGTGAATGTCGACTAAGAAATTTAAAAGTGCAGTAAAATTTAAGGTGCGTAACCTTTACATGGTTTTAACTAAAACACTTATCTACAATTTGGATAAATCGATGGTTTGCTAAAAATTGTACAAATGATTAGATTTCAGTCTATGTTCCCATCATCATCATCATCATCATCATCATCATTTCAGCCTAAAGACGTCCACTGCTGGACATGGGCCTCCCCCAGGCTCCTCCACCTCGATCGGTCTTGTGCTTCCCACATCCATCGGATTCCCGCGGCCTTCACAAGGTCATCGGTCCACCTTGTACGGTACGCGGTCGCCACTCCAAAACCTTTCGGCCCCATTGGCCATCTGTTCTGCGAGCAATGTGCCCTGCCCACTGCCAGTTAAGTTTGGCGATTCTTCGGGCTATGTTCCTACACAGACTGAAACTACTCTACATATTGGAAAGTTTCTCGTAATTCTGTAAGGCAGAATGCGGAGGAATATATGTGAAAATTACTTATAGGTTTTCTTGTCGCTCATATCACACATTGTGATTGCGTCACCAACCCCATTTCAAAAGCAAAGAATGCGAGTGTCCTTGCGACGACTCTTTATTTTGTTCAGTTTTCATTTCTTTTGTTTTGGAAATCCTTAGCGATGCTGACCTTAAAATCTAATTGAAGGATGCTTGCCCTTCAGAACAGAAATTTGCAAAGGTGCCGATTGGGGTAGCCAAACATATTATATGTAGTAGTAGCGGTCCTAACGGCGCGGCGTATTAGTTCATCCGCACGAATCGGTCGAATCGACAAGGAAATAAGATAAGTATTTTTTCTATAGGCGACTCGCCCGAGCTTAATTTATTTGTGGGCCAATCGACAGCTCCAGAAATAAGTATTAGGCAATTGCCATGTTTTGAATGTTATGTTATTGTCAATAAAGTTATGAAGAAGTTCACTGCAAGTACATGCAGTAAAGTGCATAGCATTTAAAACGTGCCAAAATGCCTTTGAAGTATTTCCGGAGTGGTCGATTCGCCCAATTTAGGCGAGTAAATTCATGCGAGTCGACTAAGAAGTCGTTCGGACGAGCTCATTCACGAGGAGTTCTACATGTAATGATGTATTTAATTAAGAGTATAATGTTCTGTTTAATGTTTTATAAGTCCTTCCAACGTTATCTCCGTTCAGATCGGAGCCCATTTTCTAAGAGGATATATCACTAGTGCGGGTCACGAGTCTACAACTGACATGACATCACACCACGAAGCCACAGCTCATATCAGTTTTAATTAGGTACTAGTGTTAGTCTTAAGAAGTCAAACGAAATGAAAGGTATAAAAAGGTATAAAGTAGATATCCGATATATTAACGTTTGATGAAGTACACTCGAGAACCAAAAAGGTTAAGCGTTATTTCTTTCGTATATTTTAGCATATACCTAGTCACCTTTTCAACTAGTAATTTTTATCACTTACTAGGTGACCAGACAGACGTCCTGTCTTAACTATGAATATTGAATTTGCATTTTATATTATTTTATGAGCAATTTTTTATTTTTTCTCCCATATGTTCTTCTCCTGACATTAACAAATACAACAAAAAAAGAATTAGCAAAATTCGTCAAGCCGTTCACGTTTGATGCCGTGACCAAGGGGAATAGGGATTCATCCTTACTAATATTGTAACGCAAAAGTTTGTATGTATGGATGTTTGTTACTCTTTCACGCAAAAACTACTAAATGGATCTGGATGAAATTTGGCACACAGATAGACCTTTTTTATCCCGGTAGTACGTTCACGCGGGATAATTTCCGACTTCCACGCGGGCGAAGCTGCAGGCAGATACTAACTTTTATTTAAGATAGATAATAATGTCATCAACACATAGTCGGAAAACTGCTTAACCTGTTTATTCTTCAAGTGTAGGTACAGTATGTCTATAGTCTATAGGTACACACGGCTACACATCAAGCAATGCATTTCCAGTTTACGCTGACCTCACACTGTACGGAAATCCTATACAATACGAGTTCAGTTTATACTGGAAATGTATAGCTTGATGTGTAGCCGTGCGTACATATGTAGATATTCTACGTCAGTTATGTAATAGAAGGCTGCGGTAACCCTCACGCTGCGCAATATGTCATTGTAATTGAATTTTCAATAAAACGTCTTGGACTTGGTACAGGGTTGTCAATATTTAAGCCCATTTTCGTGTTTAATATTAAGTAACTTTGACATATTATAATATATTATATACCTAGCATTACTTTCCGTCAACACTACTAGAAATTGAAACAAGTGTTTGATGAACAGTAGGGAAGCTGAACCATAAAATAAAACGTTATTTTCAGTGTAGTGCAAATCTGAGAGTATGTCCGGTTTAAAAAAACCTTTCAAAAATACAACCTCTCAGTTACGTCAAACGCGCAAAGTTAGGCATACGGGTAAACTTTTAGCCAGAGCGCACTGTTTAAAAATGTATCCTGTTTAATTAACTTTCTAATAACGTATGTGACAACCCTGCACCTACAATTATCCAGTTAGAATTCATATTGACCTCGCAGTGTACACAAACGTACAAACAAACCATGCTAAGATTTCATCTATGGTCACAAAAAAGTTTATTTATGACTCTGATGCGGAATTGACGGTCAAAATCGTAACAATATATTTTTATAAGGTTATTATAATAATTGTTCATGCGTGCTGTTAATGACCCGAACAAAATTGTAAAAATTAATCGTAATTATCATATCGTTTGTAGTTCAAAATTAGACTTTTAATTCAACGATGTAGGAGTTTTTATCACAATTACCGCTGCTGCATGACATGTTGACATGTAAATTGTTGGTAATAGTTTGTTACTAGCACAAGGACGTTGCTGCCCAAACATGTGAAGTAAGGACCCACTTGCCATTGAGACAAGCCTCAAATCGTAAAATTCTAAGTTCATCTTATCTGGATAGCAGATAACCTGGAATAATACGATTTAAGGTAGATATAGCACACGTGAGGGAGAGGCAGTAAATGCGCCCTCACGGGCCTAGTCGTTGCAGGAGACGCGTAGCAGCGCGTCGGGAATCCCAGGCTGTTTCCCGGCCACCGTAGGCGCGGGCTTGCGAGTAATGGGTAGCTCACTGTCCGTTAAGGACCAAGCCAGGGTCGACTGCGCGTTGTGTTCCACAAGCGCCTCAAAGAGATGTCAGCACCAACTGGTGGGGTCCACAAGGGCCGATGCCTGCCAGGGGTGCGGGTTGTTAGAAAGAGATACCATGGCGTCTGGCACACAGGCAACCGAAGGAATACGGGTGGGTTTAGTCAGTAAAAGTCTGACACGCCCGAAGTTATTTGATGATTTACCAGGCAAAAAATAAAAAAGCCTAGTTGTTTACACAGAAATGGTCACCACGCGGCACCCCGCACCGCCCGAACGTCCAGCGTTATATTATGCTCATCTTACTTCCTTACTAATATTATAAACGCGAAAGTTTGTATGTATGAATGTGTGGATGTAGGTATGAATGTTTGTTACTCTTTCATGCAAAAACTGCTAAATGGATTTGGATGAAATTTGGCATACTGATAGAATATAACCTAGATTACCACATAGGATACGTTTTATCTCGGTAGTACGATCCTGCGGGATAATTTTCGACATCCACGTTGGCGAAGCCAGGGTCGGAAGCTAATTGATAATAATTAGGAAGTAGGTACGGCGATTGTATTGTAATTAAAATTTTCCATCACACCTACAAAAAAATTATGAGAAAAAATATAACATGGTGTAAAAATTATTGGAATTGATTCAGTTACTTATTCTGAACAAACCATATTCAGGTTTCGCATTTAGTAAAAATAATGTTGCACAACACACATAAAGCGCCTCCAATTCTGTTTCTGTCACTGCAGTAGATACATGTAGTAGATACTAAACCGGTTGTTATGCATGCCAAAAGTACACATGTCATGTTTGCCTATTAGCGTTACTTACGTAATTGTGTTTATTTTAATACATATTTTTACTTCCGTACCTAACATAAAAAGCAGGTGTTTTTAAATATGCACCTAGAAACTGGATTTGAAAGGAAAAGTACTAACCCTTCCTATTAAAATCGTAGAGAATTATAGTTTTACGCGAAGACGCGTCTGATGTTCATCAGACGCGTCTTCGCGCGAATCTAAAATTTCAGTTTTACGGCAACGACTCCTGAACTTGTTCTGGAATACTATTCCGTGTACCTTCGTCACAGATGCAGGAACTTATGACGCGAAGCCGTAAGTACGATTAAAAACAAAGACTAACTTGTGTTCACAGCATATATTTACGCGACTGATGAGAATTTCTATAAATTAGTCAGTGTCATCGAAATGCTGATTATATCTGATTTATCTACAATTAATTTTCCCACGCAAATTACAAAGTTAAGCGTTTGATTATGGTAATATTAGTAGTGTTGTAAAATGGCTTCTCAATAAAAGTATATTAGATACTCTTTCATTAAAACAAACAGTTAACCAAATTCTCAACAATTGGGAATTTATTTATTTGTACTTCATTTAGATTGTGATAGAGAGTGAAAATTAATCGGAAAAGTGTTTTCCTGCAAGCTTAGCACGAGAACCGTAGAGAAGCGTTTTGTCGACGAAATAATAGATGAAAATGATGTTTTCGTGTAGACAGTTGACAGTTTTGTACCGAAAAATGTAGACAAGGGATTTCTCTTCTACGTTAGAGTTTGCTATGGCATTTATTTAACCCCTCTTCTTTTTCCTACTTTACGAAGCGGTGTGGGGTAAGCAATATAAAGGCTAGTTCTGTAACCATGGCAATCTCATTTAAGTCTATTCTAAACAAACTATGCGGCAGGCTCGGAAATAGATGGCGCGACCACCTTGATTCCTTCTCAAAGGATTGACCCACAATCGCGATAGACCGGGAGAAATGGAAAGAGGGAAGGTTTTTGCCTGCACCGGGACAACATAGGCTTATAATAAATAAATAAAACATATACCCCCTTATTTATAAACGTTGCTTAAAGTTAAGTAATGATTAGCGACTGTTTAACCATACATTTTTGATGTTTAAACATCTCTTAACTTTCGGCAACGTTTATAAAAAAGAGTTTGGGGAAAATATGGGAAACATAGGATAATTTCCTTATTGCCATATCGCTGCCCTAGTTCAACAGTAAGATATCTTAAAAATAAACAAAATTGAGATAAGTTTTGTTTCATGTGAAAAATTTGCTCTCCTGTCTGGTTCAAAAATCGGATATTTATAAAACGCAACCAAAGTGCCCAAATTTCAATGTCTCACTGAGACATTTAAGCATATTTTTACCGACCTTTAGTTCAAGATTCTGACATCTTAAGATATTTATTAAGTCAGGAAGGTTTTTACTTTTCTTTTATTTCTACACTGAGACTTCTTCAAATGTCCTTATATGGAATTATAAAAACACATTTCAATAAACAACGAGTGAAATATTGACACTAAAATCATAAAAGTATGAATAACTCAAAACATACTTTGTACAACATATCTTACTATTGAACTAGGGCAGCGATATATTATAGTCCTCCAGATCGTTTCGGCCATGGTAGCCAATCTCATCGGAGACTAGCCTTCGACGCGGGAGCTACTATAGTGCACAAGTGTGTGCGCAGACACAGGCGCACTCGCTCTCGTATTCCGATGGGACGGCAATCCAACAGAGAGAGATCAGGCGCAGGAACAACGGCTTAGCGTGCTTTCTGAGGCACGGGGTATCATACTGCCAACTTCCAAACTCCGGGCAAATACTGAGAAATTCCAAATGGAAAGTCTCAATAACACTTTTCTCTACCTGGGAATCGAACCCAGCAGTCGCGCTTACAACCACGATACCAACAGCGTACACCAGCCAAATCTAATACATAATGAGGATTAATCATCATCATCATTTCAGCCGAAAGACGTCCACTGCTGGACATAGGCCTCTCCCAGGCTCCTCCACTTCGACCGGTCTTGTGCTTCCCACATCCAGCGGATATCCGCGGCCTTCACAAGGTCATCGGTCCACCTTGTGGGAGAATGAGGATTCACTTACTTTGAAACTTATCGTATCATTGAATTCCCCAAATTAGTTAGATAAAGGTACTTTTCTTGGAGTCATTTGTTTTAATTATTAAAGAGGAGAACTAGAGGAGGAATCTTCGTATTTATGTACAATTATGTATGTATGCATAACATAAACGAATATGGCAATCTATTTTGATGTAAATATTTTGTGTAAATTACGATGCTTGAACAAAAGTCAAGGATTTCATTACGAATTATTTAATTCTATCGTGTTAAATATACTGACAATTGATAATTTATTATATGAACCTATGTACCATGTATTTTTTTAGATTTTTATGGCACCTCATTATAATAGATCTAGGTACACTTACGAAGTTAACTAAGGTATAAAACACATAATCAGAGAAGGCAAAAGCTACAGGTCTGTTGGGTAATTATGGTGGTCAATTTCAATTCAAATGATATGTACATAATTAGCGCATCTAATTGGTAGTACCTGAAGCTACCAGCTAGTTTGGTGGCCACTAAAAATGAGTTTGACATTCTAAGGGCCGAGTCAGGGTGAGCACTGATTCTGCGCTTTCAATTAATTAAAAAAAAGAACAAAGGTTCTTTTTTTGATATATTTTTTTATTGATTGACACGGTTCAAAATATACCCACCGCCGCGCCGTCGCTAATAATTTGTATCTCAAAGGATGGACTAAAAAATATTATAATACACTGTCGCCATCGCTTTATCGGGTGGCTAACAGGTTTTGTCTGCCCGTAGAAGTTTTGTAGGCGTTCATCTTCAGAACTCCTTTTCATGTTAACAGTAGGCACATTCGCATGCAAGCATTGTCACAAGAAACACAAACTTGAGATACAGATATTACAATTAAAAAAACAATAATCAATAGTTCTCTGAACAAATCTATGAAAACAGGGTCCAAGTACAGTGGGAAGGTCTGGATTCGTATTTGGAGACAACACGAATTTAAATGTACCTACAGATTGGTAATTCGAAAACAATCGGTCCGAAAGCTAAAAAGTAAAAAATTAACCAATACGGGGTACATACAGTTACTGTATAAAATAATAAACTTCTACTTTAACCATTTATCTATACCTATGGTAAATATCAGCCACTGAAAAAGATAACTTATCTGTTTTACAAAAGATACAGATTAACCTTCGAGCTTCTCAGACCAAAATATAACACATTTAGCGACCAGAAATAGCGGTGGGAAGTGCTCAGAAAATTACGATAACAACAATAAAAAAAACAATAATCAAACAAATTATGATTTTAACATTTGAGATACAAAACTTTTGCCAGGGCTTTGGTTATTTTTAATGGAATCTAAAACGTCTCTCCTTCATTCATATTTTATTTTAATAGCGAATTAAATGATTTAAGAAATCTAAACAAAATATACAAGTATTTAGTGTATGTATTTAACAGATAAGTATATATTTTACAACTAGATTCTCCAACAATTTATGTTTTGAATATAACAGACATCATTGCGCGTCTTTACACCAGTCCCATGCATAGTTAAATAATCGAAATATCAACAGAGTTTCATTGCCTTGGCATTACGTTTGCACGTTCATTACGACGGGAATGTAAACAGCTAATATTTTTGTTACTGAACTTTATCGACAATAATTAAATAACCTTGGTTATGTCAAAAAATTCAATACCTACATAAAAACACAATACCCAATTAAATGAAGATTTAATGGAATAGACAAACAAAAAACTATGAATAGTCGAGACTCCAAGGACCATGTTTTTTTATTATAACTTATTGGTTATTAATATCATCTTTATACGATCTCAATAATATTGTGCGGTTTTCAGTTAGGTATGTTTATCTCGTACACACAGCTACAAATCAAGCTATATATTTCCAGTATAAGCTGATCCCGCATTGTATAGGATTTCCGTACAGTGCGAGTTCAGCGTAAACTGGACATGTATAGCTTGATGTGTAGCCGTGCGTACCTATTTGAACTGGGTATAATTTCTAGGCGACTCACCGTCTACCATACTAATTATAGATTTTTCGGTCACAAGTTATCTTATACTTCCGACAATAATTTACTAAAATTTGTCATCGGAATTGTAAGATATCTTTTATGTAGCATTTATGTCCGTGGATGCTCCCATACCTACCATAAAATTTTACAGTAAGTTTCTTTCGTTCTCTTTATTCCAATTTAGAGCTTTTACTCCATTTTTTACTTTTTGCTACATTTTATATCTTTGGTGCTTTTTACTATTAGTTTTGTTTTCTTAAACTGATCATGCTACAAAATCACTTAAATACCTAACCATATCGCTAATTACCTATAAATCGACCATGTCATAAATGATCCCTTTGATAACTTTTTCAAAAAAGATAATTCCTATTAGTGATTGCAGGATTTAATCAAGTTAATTCGTTTGATAAAGCTGACAAAAATCATTGTCTGATAAAATGGTTTTTAGTTAAATTTTATATAATTATTGACATTCATCAAGTAATCATTTAACCTTAGAACTTACCAGTCATACTAAGACATTATGTGTTGTGTAGGTAAGTGGCTAAAGTTTAGTAAATGTTTTGCGAGAACACACGATGGATTAAGCAGTTTCGGGCTATTA
This sequence comes from Polymixis flavicincta, assembly GCA_949987655.1. Classification (NCBI taxonomy): domain Eukaryota; kingdom Metazoa; phylum Arthropoda; class Insecta; order Lepidoptera; family Noctuidae; genus Polymixis; species Polymixis flavicincta. The sequence goes on along the minus strand of OX465175.1, from coordinate 13,734,851 downwards.
ATGTTAATAACACAGTTTTATTTTTCTTGTTTTGTTTTAAAGAATGGCCAATCTTTTTAAACATCTGTAGTAGGTACACACGGCTACACATCAGGCTATACATTTCCAGTATAAGCTGATCTCGCATTGTATAGGATTTCCGTACAGTGCGAGATCAGCGTTTTCAGTTTCTAACAAATTGCTGATGAAAACATAACCGGCGAAATGTTGATGTATGTACACCTCTACCTATCCCTTCGAGGTTTACAGGCGTAATGTAATGTTATGTAATGAACAAATTACTTGACACTAAATTGGTTAAAATAAAACGGACCTTCAATAGAATGAAGGGTCGATCTGCCAGGGATGCGGGTTTGTTCGAAAGAGATACCGCAGCCCCTGGCATACAAGCTACTGAGGGAACACGGGTGGGTTTTAGTCAGTAAAAGTCTGACACGCCCTCCTGCTCCACCCAGAGCGGGAGATTTTATTTTATGATTTCCCACCCCAAAAAAAGGCTCGATTATACCGCACAATTGTGTGACATTATCGAAAGGCGATGATCTCGTTACGTATGAATCGATTCTATGAGTCAGCCTCAACCCTATAGGTAGGTACTCTACTACTATTGGACCGACTTAAATATGTAGGTATAAGATTGTTCGATTTTATTATAAAAACTAGTTTCTGCCAGCGGCTTCATCCGCGTTACCTAATTTACTTAAAACTAAATTATACACATATACCTTCCTCATGAATCACTCTGTCTGTTGGTGAAAACCATAAGAAAATCCGTTTAGTAGTTTTTGAGTTTTTCGCGGACAAACAGACGCGGCGGGGGAGTTTGTTTTCTAATATGTAATGATAGTGATAGTGATAAAGAGGCATATCCACTTGTTATGAGATTGCATCTAGTACAATACGTCGCACATCAGTGCCTAAAAACACGTATAAGCTGGGTCTTTTTCTATTGAAACTCCGTACTGGGCTAGGCTAGCTCAAGGTCAAGGTCAAAGAGTTCCCATCGACGTGCGATCCACTGTACTGTCGTTGGTAAGCACGCACTACATCAGTTAATACCAATGTAGGATTACAATTACAAGGATGTATTTTTTAAATGTTTTTTGATGTCATGAACAAGCAACACCTTCCCAAGAAATATTATTAAATCATAAACAAAGTGTACACACGATTAGATTTATTCATAAGATCCTTCTTAAATACTAGAAACACTAAAGGCTTCCACAGACAGACGCAACGCGACAGGAAAAACTACTAATTACTTTCTGAACTCCGCGTGGGCGAAGCCGCTGCCAAAGCTAATCTATATAATAATAAGAGACTTTGTAATAATATTGACAGGCACAAACGATGACAATCCGATTACGATGCAATCCTTCTTACATTATAATTTATATAAAATCTCACACACAAATGTACTAGTTGGAAATGTACACAATGCACGATACATCAACACGTTACAAATTAATTCCATTCTTAGTCTTATATGTGAAAATTTGAAGCATGCAGAATTTATTGATAGTGGATATAAACAAAATACAATAATCAAGTCACGCCTATTTTTAAGAGAAATTTTACGTATTCAGTATCGAAACAACTATAAGAAATACTGTAACAATATAGGGCGCAAAAACATAATATCTTGGAAGACTGAAAAATGTAACCCTTCTACTACTTGTAGTAACATTATTCCACGAAAAGGCACTATACAATATTATTTCCAATCTGTTCCTAAATCTATACCAAATATAATTTCAGAGCCTTCATGTACTCAAACTTGTGCCAATGCAACACAGCAAGCTAGTGATTTTTTTCGTGGGTAATAAAATAGGGGACTCTGGTTTCCATAGGGCTAGTATGAACTATAACCAGAACAATATAATCACACCTAGTTTGCAAAATATCAACATATTTCACCAAAATTTGTGTGGTATTAGTAACAAGAAACACGAATTGGATGCTTATATACAAACTCTTCAAATCGGGGTAGACTACATATGCGTTAGTGAGCATTTTTTAAACGAAAAGTCCGTAATTTCGTTTACTTTAGACAACTACAACCTGATTTCATGTAACACCAGAAGGAAAAAGACTAGAGGTGGTAGTCTAATCCTGGGACATGTGGATAGAAAAGTGGAGAATATTGATGTAATTAACAAACTTTATAAGATGGACAGCTTTGAAATATGTTGTGTTAAAGATATTGATACTGGCCTATACATATGTTGTTGTTATCGTAGTCCTTATGACAAGAATTTTGATTTTTTCATGACACGCATGGAACAATTGCTGGAACATTTATTTAATAGGAAATGCATAATTTGCGGGGATTTTAATATAGATATACTTTTAGATAATAAAAAACGCACTGAATTTATCAGCTTATTAACATGTTACAATTTTAGGCATCTTGTTAACACTGCAACTTTTATTAGAAATGACTCATATTCATGCATCGACAATATCTTAACTAATCTGCCTGAACCTTCTATACAGGAATGTCAAGTAGACCATAATGTTCTGGCTGATGGACATGGAGGTCTTTTGGGAAAATTTTGTTTAGAATCTCTGACTAGCAAGTCGAGTAATAATAACCAGCATGTTGTTATAAATAAGAGAATTTTCAGTTCTTATAACGGTACACTTTTAAAGCAGGGAATATTGACACATAACTGGAGTAATGTGGGAATCAATGCATTTCTACAAAAGTTCTCACAGATTTTTAATAACAGTTACAAAAAAAAGAAACGTAGAATAAACCTTATTAAGAGTACCAAAATAAAATGGGTCACCAAAGGTGTGAAAATCTCTAGTAAAATGAAACGCTTTTTATGCGCTAATAATGGTAATAATCTTGAAACCAGTGTTCTAAATTACAAAAATAAATACATCAGAATTTATAGAAAGGTTATCACGAAAGCTAAAAAAATAACAGTAAGGGAAAAAATTAATAGTTCAACAAACTCTAGTAAAGAAATTTGGCAAATTGTTAACAACTGCACAAACCGATCTAAAGTAATGCATACGGAACTTCTACAACTTAAAATTGACGGCAAAGTGATTAATGACCACGGAGAAGTAGCTAACACCCTAGCAAAATATTTTGATTACAAATGTCTCACCTGTGAAAACAAAAATGAGGAAGCGACTTTGTTACTACAGCAGAGTACACCACGAGTCGAAAACCAACTCTGTTTTACTCTTACTACTCCAAATGAGATTTCAAATATAGTCAGAAATATGGACAATAAACTTTCTTGTGGATATGATGAAATTCCAATCTCTGTAATTAAAGATCATCTAAATATACTTGCCGAACCGCTTTCTTGCTTCTTTAATAAATGTATTAATGACGGAATATTCCCAGAACAACTGAAAATAGCCAAAATCATACCAATTCACAAAAAAGGCTCAAAGACCGGTCCTAAAAATTACAGACCAATCTCTTTGCTGCCAACGCTTTCAAAGATATTTGAAAAAGTAATCAAAACTCGGCTTTTACTACACATTAACTTAAACAAAGTCTTACATAATAGGCAATTCGGATATCAAAAAAATGTTGGCACAGGAGACGCTACATATACTCTTGTTAATGATGTGGTCAATCATATAAATAATAAAATGAAAGTAGCTGGTGTATTTTTAGACTTGAGTTCAGCTTTTGACACTGTTGATCACGATCTACTCATGGCTAAACTAAATCACTACGGAGTGAGAGGCAAAGCCTCCCAACTTTTGTTATCCTACCTTAGAAACAGAAAAATGTATGTAGAAATCAGTGAGATGCAAGATGGACATATAAAAAAGCATAAGTCATCCTTTTTTAATATTGTTGCTGGTGTACCGCAAGGATCGATATTGGGGCCCATATTGTTCATTTTGTTCACCAATGATTTAATCAATTATATAAACAAAATTCTACCCGACATAAAACTAGTGGTTTTTGCGGATGACACGAATGCCATTATTGGGGCAAATGACACAAAAGAACTCGCGAAGAAAGTTAATGACGCCCTAAGTTACCTTTACTCATGGTTTACTGTAAATAAGCTTAAAATTAATAGCACAAAGACCAAAATTATGTTATTTAAAACAACTGCTCGTAATAAAGACACCATGGAAATAAGACTAAATGATAACAATATTGAACTTGTGAGAGACGCTAAATTCTTGGGAGTGCACATCGATGACTCATTAAATTGGAAAAAGGAACTAGCCGCACTAGATGCATCTATATCATCTGCGTGTTATGCTCTAAGAACCCTTCGAGACGAAATCGACACTAAACAATTAAAAATAGTATATTACGCGCTAATTGAGTCTAAATTAAGATATAGTATACAATTTTGGGGGAACAGCTATCATTATAACTGCCAAAGAGCTTTTGTCCTTCAGAAAAGAGCTATACGTACTATTGTCCGTATTTCACAAAGAGAGAGCTGCCGCCCACATTTTTTAGATTTAAACATACTTACTGTACCCAGTCTCTACGTTTTAGTACTCCTGACTAATCTTAAAAAGTACTTACATGAATATGAGACACATGAAGAAAGACTGGTTAGGGAAAGCACACGTAGGAAGAATTTGAGAAATAAGATAAGTCCACACTTCAACATTGTGAAGCACAGTTCACAATATCAAGCAGTGCAAGTATTTAACAAGTTACCACTACATTTAAAAAGCTTGATTTATACATCTGCTTTTAAACCAAAGGTTCAAGCATTCCTATTAGATAAGTGTCTCTACTCCGTTGACGATATGTGATATTAAAATATGATTATTCCTATTATTTATTTATGTTGACATCAAATTGTTATAGAGCGTTTTCATTTTAAGTACCTACTGTTTTAATTTTAGTGAGTTGACATAATATTATTTTATGTGACTTATGTTTTTAATTTTTAAATGACCAGTATGTTAAGTGTTTTATTAGAGTTTTATTTTATTTATAATGTAGTAGTATTTCAAACACAATGTAAATTGTTAATGAATAAATTGAATTGAATTGAATATAAATAATAAAAAGAAAAGTACTAACTGACTCATCAACGCCCAGCCCAAACCCTTGGACCTAGAAAGCTGAAATTTTGCACAGAGGTTCCCTTTACAAGGAAGGAAGGATTTTTTGAAATTAAACCATTACGGGAGCTAACTCCCGTAATGGTTAAATTTCGAAAAATCTAGAGGAATGTGGCCGTTTTTCTTTAGATCGAATTTTGTTGCTTCGTGTCTCAATATGAAACTCCAGAAAAGGTATTAGAAAATTCTAGACACACTTAACGAGTCAGATGATTGAGCCGTTTTTAACCCCCGACGCAAAAACGACGGGGTGTAATAAGTTTGACGTGTCTGTGTGTGTGTGTATGTGTGTGTGTGTCTGTCTGAGGCAACGTAGCTCCCAAACGGATGAACCGATTTTGATTTTGATTTTTTTTGAAAGGTGTATTAGTCGGGAGTGTTCTTAGACATGTTTCATCAAAATCGGTTCAGCCGTTTGAAGATTATTAGCTCTTTTCTGGTTGATGAAGTGATTTGAGCATCTTTCACGGGGCTGATCAACTCGAAATTTTGTATTCTATTACTTCAATGATATTAGGTCTTTACCTATGAAATTGCCGTTCTGCAGTACTGGCCATTTCAAATCAAAATAATTTTTGTTTGGCTAAGAATTCTAATTTCAAATTAATTTTATTTTAAAAACATGGTTTTTTTTTTCTAAAAGTAGTCATTTCTTTATTGATTAGTGTTACATTTTCATCGCATTTCAATCTTTTTCGTCATCATGGATACGTTAAAAATTCGAGTAATTATGGAATATGAGTACCGTCGTGGCAGCAACGCGGCACAAGCGGCACGCAACATCAACGACGTTTACGGAGCTAACACTACAAACCAACGCACCACCTGTTATTGGTTTGCTCGCTTCCGTTCTGGAAATTTCGACCTGAAAAATGAACCTCGCGGTCGTCCGAAGACTTTGGTCGACAATGACGAATTAAAGGCGATTGTGGAAGCTGATGATACACAATCTACGGCTGAATTAGCAGCAGCTTTCGACGTTAGCGTCAAAACAATATTGGTCCATTTGCGTCAAATTGGCAAGGTAAAAAAGCTTGACAAATGGGTGCCCCACGAACTCAATGATCGCCAGCGCGAAGTACGCGTCGACACGTGCCTTGCACTGCTCAACAGACACACAAATGAAGGAATTTTGAACCGCATTGTTACCTGCGATGAAAAATGGATTCTGTTTGATAACCGTAAGCGCTCAGCAAGTTGGTTGGATCCTGGTTCAGCACCTAAACAATGCCCTAAACGAAAACTTACCCCTAGAAAAGTGATGGTCACTGTTTGGTGGTCTAGCGCCGGTGTGATTCATCACAGCTTCTTACCAAACGGGGTGAGCATTACTGCAGATGTGTACTGTGAAGAACTGAACACAATGATGGAGAAGCTGGCGCATCTCCAACCAGCATTGGTCAATCGCTCGTCTCCGCTGCTCCTGCACGACAACGCGCGACCTCATACTGCACAGCAGACGGTCTCCAAGTTGCAAGAACTGGGGTTGGAAGCTCTCCGTCATCCGCCCTACTCACCAGACCTTGCGCCTACAGACTACTACTTTTTCCAGAATTTGGATAACTTCTTGGCGGGAAAAAAATTTAATACCCGAGAGGCAGTACAAAATGCCTTTGAAGAATTTGTTGCCTCCCGTCCAGCTGATTTCTTTAAGAAGGGCATCAATAAACTGCCACTGCGATGGCAAAGATGCATTGATTGCATGGGTGATTACTTCGATTAATACAAATAAAAAATTCATGAAAAAAATTCGTTTAAATTTTTTCATACAAAACGGCAATTTCATAGGCAAAGACCTATTATTAGACGAACAAGGTAACATTGAAATGATGCTGGAGTAACACCTGAAATTTCCAGGATGCCCAAGTTACTCACCAACAAACAGCAAAAGTATCAACTCAATGCATACATTATGGATAAATAGTGATCAGGACGAGGAATGAGGATAAATTAGTAACAAACTTCACTGTGGGAAAAATACGCAACGATGCGCAGATTTAAGCGAGCGAGACATTAAGTTTAAAAAGCAGGAAATAAAAATTTAATTTAAAATTTAAAAAACCCCCGTCCCTAACAAAAACTCTAGAAAGTAAAAATAATAATATTTATAGGCCTTTTAAGATGAAGGTAATATTTTGATAAAGGCATTGTAAAGGCGGACGGCTAATGAAAATGCTAGGCCTCTGTTTGGCGTTTTCATTGACCGTCCCCCGACTATCATCTTAAAAGGCATATAAATATTATTATTTTTACTTTCTAGAGTTTTTGTTAGGGTCGGTGGTTTTTAATTTTTTTTAATTTTTCATAATTCCTTTTCAGTCACGAGATAATATTTTTTTAAAGGAGTGGCGCTAATGGACCTGTGACAGCGCTCTTAAGTCGCGTATCATTGCAACATTTATAATAAACCCCCAATTGTTTCAATCGAATACCTCATTTATAACTTCAATTAAATTTTCACTTAACATTTTAATACTTAACATTCTACGTAGACCATATGCATTTACTACAAAGCAGTTTTACGTTAATAAATAGGTTTCTAGCTATTCACAAACGTTTCGTTTATTGTTATTTCATGACATAAACGTGCCTAGGAGCTCACAAGGACAACTGGTAGCAAATCAAGAATGTTTTAAAGAAATCTAACTTTAGAAATATTTTGCGTAACATCCATATAATTTTAAAACCCGCTATTGTCACTACAATTTTAGCCTCAACTTATTTATAAACGCGACAAATTGGAACCGTGCACCTAGCTTCTGACGTTTCATAAGTGCCCATGCGGGTTTACGTGATTTTTTTGTTGTTGATTTAATTTGATTTGGTTGCTTAAAGTTAAGAGATGTTTAAATGCAAAATTTTATTGTTCAACAGTCGCTAATCACTACTTAACTTTAAGCAAATTTATAAATAAGGGGTATACATGTATATACATTTGGTGTTGCATTTTGGATTTAAAGGGGAATTAGTATAAAGTTGGGACATTGTTTAGTTATTTTTATGAATTAATATACGTTGTTATTTTCGCACATTGTGGTAATTTTAAATATTTAAATTAATAAATTACTATAAAGTGGCAGAAAGTTGACAAAAACCGTTGTTGTAAATGATGGTTTAAAGGTGGATAGTGTTCACTTTTTCTGAATTTATCATTATCTTAACGAATCATCATTAAGTACGCATAATCATCTTCCATGTGTTAAACTTACATAAAGCTGGTTTGAAAACGGATAGTAACGTAAAACACTATCAATTAGAATCTAAATCATTTTGCAGGGTACTGCATAATTCATTGCTCCATAACTTTGAAAAATTTGTCGGCTCAACAACGTAAATAACGCAATGAATATTGGTGAAATGTCATAATGAAAGCATGTTACGCATTTACCCCGCTGTACGCACCTAAATGCATATTTTTTGCCAATCGATTGCTGCATAACATTATTCATTCAGTCATTTAAATTGGCTTCCAATACTCTTAATCAGAATTGGGAATACTAAAGTTTTGCTTTAATAAATATAACAGGTCTAGCTCAAAATTTTACACACTATTTACTTTTACAACCTTTTTTATGAAACAGTTATGATAGACTAGATTTCTCTTAAGGCCAAACGTAGGACACCGTCAACGCTCAGTTTTTTTGTCGCACTGTTAGGCGTAATGGTAAATATTACAAGTCAGATTTTTTTTAGTGTATTATCAAAACTGGCCAAAGAAAAGACTTTTCAAAAATATCTCATAATAAACTTTTTTCAAAAAAATAACAACCGACTTCGAAAAAAAAACACTACAAAGTGCAAAATTACTTTAATTTCGGAAGTCGGTGACTTTGGATGTGTATTTTAATTATTTGTCACCGCCTTCCGAAATTAAAGTTATTTTGCACTTTGTAGTGTTTTTTTTTTTCGAAGTCGGTTGTTTTTTTTTTAGTTTTTTTTTTCACTTTTTAGTTACCTACCCCACACCAATTCGAAATTTCATCATCCTTGGGGTCAAAACAATACATATTTATGCGATAGCAACAATCGCGGTTGAATTGCTGTAATTTTTTGAAGAGTTCCGTTGTCTGTCTCCGAAACGCCTCATAAGATCTATCTGAAATTTTAATGGGACCATTTTGGAGTAAACTTCTTTCGAACAAAATAATAATTTTGCAAATCCATCTATATACGACGGAGTTATGCCCGAACATTCATAAAAAATATATATATAAACATGACGAATTGATAATCTCCTTCTTTTTGAAGTCGGTTAAAAAATAAATTAGAATCCTGATCATTCTCAATTTGAAATGATAAAGGGAATTCAGTCAATAACGGAAATAAGTACACACGGCTACACGTCAAGCTATACGTTTCCAGTTTACGCTGATCTCGCACTGTACGGAAATCCTATACAATGCGAGATGTTAATACAAAAATATTCTACTTAGCCGTGCATTTATTTTTTTAATATTTAATAATTACCTGTTTACTGTTTACAAGTGCAACTTGTGCCGCTACCATAGGTGGCGACGTATTTATAGATTTTGTGATGGGATAGGAGCAGCCCTTAAAACCTACCTAATAAACGATTTGAGCATGCAAAGTTACATACACAAGTGCGCGCGCACACACTTTTGCGAATGTTGTATATTGTTTGAAAAAAAAAGAGTTTTTTTGTAATGTTTAATAAAAATAACAATAAACTCACTTGTTTCATTATTTTATCAATCTTTTTTAGTCTGGGTTCATACTTAATTTTTAATTTTTACTCAAGATAGTATATTTTTTTTTACTTTTTGTGTTGTCATAAAACAACAAAACACTGAGTTTCTGTATTACAGGAGGACACTGGCTCCTGCAACACAGTTAACTAGCTATAACTAGCGCAGGAGTCAGAGAAATCTACAACTTGGTGTACTTATTTGTCAATAAACAAATTTTGTGATATTATAAACTGCAAAATTATATTATATATTTTGGTGGTCATTCGATTCAACTATCATCAAACACATCGCATTTTGAGCCTTGTTTACTACCGGGATGCGCTATTGTCAAATACCTCTAATTTTGTTGCTTACCGCGCCTTAAATGATTAAACGATCATCGACAAAACGCATATGTCGATTCAAACAAAAATGCAATTACAAATCAAATTTAAATTGCAAATTACATAGACATGTATAAGCTACAGGGTGTACCAGAAAGGTTAAGTGTGTTGTGTTGTTATAGTGGTGATTCATACAAAACTTCATTATCAAACTAGACTCAAAAGTATGAAACGGCAGACTTTTTTTTTGCGATTACGATGTTGGTCATATGGAGAAAGTTGTTCAGTTTGATGGTCGGTCCCTTTAATTTGACCACACCTTTCTGGCTCATGTTTCTCCCTAACTATACTTGTAATTTAATTACTTATTTTTAAAGCTATATGTCATAGGTACATATTAAACTAGACGTCAGTACCTACAGTTATTATAAAAATATTACAAATCATGTCCACGCATCACATCGCTTAAGCACCTATTCACAAAGTTATCACACTTCAAATTGAATGAGTATTTCTTCAGCCGAAAGTTCAAACAACATTATTTCATTACTACCGATTACCAAACAATAATAGCTTGTTTATAATACACAAAGATTGACTAATACCTGTCTGGACTTCTCAACTTTTGGATCCTAACACACTTGATTAAAATCATACTCATCATGATGAAGCACACTTGCAACAAGTAGCTACCTACCACAATTGGCACAAAGATTTAAGTTAGCAGGGAACTTGAAACTATTTACTACTTTAACCACCCTTCTCTCCTAAATCTACCCAACGAATGTCCCGAGAAAATCAAATCATTCAAACCTGGTTTGAATGGAAAAATAGAAGTCGTAGTTAATACTACAACTTACATTTGCAAATAGGTTCCACAACACATGGTAAATACAAGGCTATCGTCTTGCGTTCGATTTCTTCATCGGGAGAGGTGCAATTTCGCAAAATATATCGATTACCTAAGGATCTTATGCATTTTCTTTTCACGTGTAACTGTGCTTGCGGGACGATGCCTTAACTTTTTTTTAAATTCATTGTTAACATACGAAGGTTTATATCCACACGTATATGCCAACCCGATCGTACTTTATTGACTAATCATTCATCATCATTTCAGCCAAAAGACATCCCCTGCTGGAAATAGGCCTCCCCCAAGCTCCGCCACTTCGACCGGTTCTGTGCTTCCCGCATCCAGCGGACTGACTATTGACTATTTAATTCTAATTGAAATAACTACAAACTAAATGTGTAATGAAACCAGAACCGTTGACCAGGCATCTTCATAAGATCATAAATGCCTTGGAAATTAACTGTCAATTTCGAATAAAACTACTACAATGTGCAAAGACTTACCAATTTTACAATAAGAAAAGGAAATAACACCTATGAATAATGACTTAACCGCAAAGTGGTGTCTCAATAAGGTGTTCAATATAACTAATCGAGCGGTGTTGGTTAATTCGTGGTTTTGTAGTGTAGACTATTTTTTGTAGTCAATACTCGTAATGAATATTTACTGTGAAGGCAAATAGAAGAAAATGCACGTGTATACGTCTGTATGGTTTGATCCTAACTTGATTTCGACCAACGAGCCTGCAGTGGTCGGTTCTGACCCGAAAATCAAGTTTCACTAGTAACCTATCCCGTTATAAAATATGTTTTTTTAAGGTAATTTGGATATACAGGATAATTTTTAACCAGTGCGCATGTAACCATGAATTCAGCATATCATTCCAGACCCCAGTGCAGAAAATTTTCTTTCGTTATACAAAAAAAAATCAGCTGTTCCATACATATTGACCGCGTAGGTATTACACTTTTCTATGAAACATAGTGTCGAAAACTGGTGCTTTTGCCACTATGTTACAACACTAAATGGTTATAACACGATTCCTACTAGCTTCCCTTCGAGGATTTGTATCGGCAACTCTAATGCTATAAAAAATGGCACATCAATAGTAGGTCATAAAATATAGTTACAATACGGTTATTTAATTCACCATAACAGTCAAACAACAAAAACGGTTATTTCCAGCTTTGTATTACAACAAAAAAATTGTTCTAAATTAACCCGGCGCCAAGACGCCATAATCGGGAACTAAAAATGCATACAACAGCGATCCCCTAATGATGTCACTTTAGGTCATGTGGCACTGCTTGATATTGACGAGAGCAAGCCGCTGTACAACGGGTTATGACAGAGACAGTTAAAGAAAAAAACCGGTCAAGTGCGAGTTGGACTCGCGCACCGAGGGTTCCGTACAAACCTGTGGGTATATAAGTAAAAGTTCAAAATTGTCAAAAATATTTTTTTTTATATGACGAAACTAAAAATTTACGGTTTTCGTAATTTTTCCTATATCTGTACTATAAGACGTGACTTCGTACAAAATTTCAAGATTCTAAGTTCACGGGAAGTACCCTGTAGGTTTTGATTCCCGTGCGAGTTTCGAAAATTTGCGGAATTTTGCAGCCTAAATGGCTGTATCTTTTGATTGCGTTGACTTAGAAGGTTTATTTTTCTACAGCTTCCAGGGACAGTAGAACTAAGTATCATATAGAAATTTCAGTTTGATACCTCCACGCGTTCCTGAGAAAAACGGTCTTGACAGACGGACGGACGGACGGACGGACGGACGGACAACAAAGTGATCTTATAAGGGTTCCGTTTTTTCCTTTAGAGGTACGGAACCCTAAAAATGCGTGAACAAGCACGAGATGGAGGAATATTGCATATTATACTTGCTTTTCAGCTGTTCAATTTTATTGTATTTAATTCTTAACATTCCTATATTTATTTTAGAATTATAGTAAATATTCTTTATTGATAAGCGAGTAAGTAAAAGCCAACTTCGCTTCGGCTTCTCTCTTAGAAAAATTGACACCTCGCCGCTGATGAAACAGCTGATTTTTTTATGTATAACCGACGAAAAATTTCTGGGCTGGGGGGTCTACAGTGATATGCTGAATTCATGGTTACAGTTTGCGCACTACTTAAAAATTGACCCTGTAATTGAGTCCCGTTGACACTTCTGCGTATGGATGCGCAAAAAAGTATGTTTATCGTCAGCTGTTTTGGATGAAACAATTCCTCTTAATGTTTGAACAAAACGACATCTAAATCAAGGGCCAAATTATGGATTAAGTCAACCAAAATCGAATAGGGAAACTTTCTTTAATGGTTATTACTTGATTACAGATTCCTCTTTTGTTTACTTTAGTTTAAAGGAATGGTCACGCTGATAAATAGTATATTCTTAATGCGACTCGAACGAAGTTAATTCATGTGTGAGCGAATCGCCAACTCCAGAAATACGTAATAGGTAATTGACACATTTTTATTTCATGTAATAAAGTCACTGCAACTACATACGCTAAAGTGCATACAGTTACTCTCCGGATTCGACCGAGGAAATTCCTGCAAATCGACTTATAAGCCGCAAAATACACTCTTAACGGCAGTTGACGACGGCGGTTATTCTTCGGAGTTCCGATTTCGAGCTTTAATGGTGGCCTGAAATCGAATGAATTAGGAGCTTCACAACCTACTATCTTAGAGTTTTTACCAAATTGATCGAATCGTGTTGGTGAGATTCGGAAATTAGAACTAGGGATAAGTCAAAATTATCCATTTATAATAGACTGATGTCTTAACAAAGTTCTCACGGCTATAAATAGCCAATTAATAAATATTATATTCTTTAATAATCACATTATATTAATACTTTATTAATGCCGCAGTTGTATATGAAATAAGAATTACATAACTCTTGGTGTCACGAGATAAATAGATATAATAATTAATTTATAATGAGCTATAAAAGCGAACTAAGTTTTCTTCGTCGATCGTAATACACTGATTATTACAAAATATTCCATTAAAATTGTACCTAGCTTGATTCGTTTTGAATATTATAAAACACAGGACGAGATCGTTCTTTAGTCGATTACGTAATCTTGAATAAAAGATCTTACATTTAGTATTAAAATTGTAAACATTTTAGACAACAATCAAATATTGTTTTGCAATTTTGCCAACAAGACAATAGTATTTCGCAAAAGTTAACAAACTCTAGAAACATAGGTGTATCAATTACTAAGCAAGGAGGGAGGACAGTCATAAAATTAAATTTTGAAGATTTAACAATAACCTTTTTTCTCACTAATCCAAAACAGTTGACTGAGCTTCAGCAAACATATGTCACAATGATTATACGAAGCTTTAAACGAACCCATTGTGTTTTCACTCACGTACTATTTCTTAATCTGTCTGTCATGATTTTTGAGCCAGTTTTTTATTATATTCAACTAAACTAATAGTGAAGTACAACTGTCATATGTAATCTGCCACTTCATAATGCATTTTGTATAGAAACGGTCTAAGGACTTCCTTGTATAACCATAATTTAGTTTTTGTTCAAGCTAAATGCAACGGATCTTAAACGTTACATAATTCGCTTAATTCGCGTTCAACATTTGATAAGCACAATTATACAATTGAACATAAAGTACAATTAAAAATAAACGTTCACTTGTTTGCGATGAATGAACGATGAGACAAGATAATAATGCCGTCAACATATTTATTATGTATTACTTAACGCACGAATGATAGAAACCCATTTTCTATTAATATTTAAGTCATTAACACATCCTGCAATTAGTGTGCAACACATACAATGACTAACTTGTAGTCAATAATAAAAAGGGTACTTTTCATCAAACTGCCGTTTTAGGGGGCAGGGTGGTACCTACATACTTACAGTGACCAGCATAATTGAATGCACATTAAATTAATGTAATTTTAAATACGGAACACATCAAAGAACCTTTTGTTGATTAGCGGCCATGTCCAAAGGTCACAAAAAAGTTCTGAGGTCTCTTAAAAACATAGTGTATCTACGAGCGCGTCACCGCGACCCATCCTACATGATGTCAGACATCTGCAAGTGCCTGCAACTCGGGATATATATAAAATGGACGATCTTACACTAGTTACTCATTCGTTAGTTTGAACTCAAGACGAATACTAAGCACCATGCTCAAATACGTGAGTCGAGATATTATTATATTTATTTTATAAAATAACCACTGAAAGATTTAATAACTAACTAAAAGTTAAAATGTTTTCTTTTTGTAATTAGTTGTTGAAAGTGTGTCGTGTCTCTTGTGATGCATCTGTAAAATGTGGTAATGGTCGTAAGATGCGCAAAAACAATGGGTAGAGGTGTCATACCGGAGTGACTTGATGGATCCTGACCCCAGGGTCACGTTGCAGCCTCTGGTCTGTTATTATCGCGCCATCACTTGCTGAATGGTTGATTTAGAATTTCGATATCTGTTGATTATTGTGTGTTTTGGTGTATGCAGTGATTTTTCAATGTGTCCTGTGTTGATTAACTAACTAATTTAAATATGTTTTTAAAAGCCATTTGCTGACAAGCTAGCGAGCCATTTGTTTCGTTTCTTTCGTCTTGCTTAAGCAAGAGGGTATGCAGTTTATATACTGCATTTAGCATAATGCTTGTTCTCAGAAAGTTGGTCCTTTGACTCGCTAACAGTTAACAATGGGTCGTCAGGTAAACTCTAAACGTTAACTGTCGCTACCTAACAATTAGCATTAGAACGTATGATTTCTGTAACTAGAATCAATTGAAAAAAATATGTTTGTTTGCACAAACGCAACACTTTAATGTAATTGTTTATTTATCAAACTACCAGATTTTCTGGCTTTATTTTTCTACACTTAATCATTTCTGCCGACGTGAAAACGGGTGAAAAATTAAAGACTTAATATTAATAAGCAATTTAAAAATAATACCTTTTTTACTATACTCATCTAAAAGCTCGTCTCTAACTCTAATAAATAAGAAAAGGCTTTCAAACTCCATACAGTTAGATGCAAAAACTAAAAATCAAATTTGAGTACCCATAATTTCAAAAGCTCCTTCTGGCATATAAAAGCTGAGTAAATACCCCGAAACAAACGAGCGCGGCAAAATAAACACTCAAACAATTGCTCAACCTTATCATCGAGCAAAATACTTGTAAACAGAGAAAACGTTCAACAAATATTGTTTTAAACGTGTAATGTTTGTACAGCGCATGTGCATGGGTTGCACTCAGAAAGGCGTAACACTCGAATGCTTTGTAAGAACGCGAATGTGTTTAAGTTCAGCAGCTTCAAAGGCATACGATGCTTTTTTTTTACTCAAAAATCCGGGCATTCATTAATCATCATCTGCCTAGCCTTTTCCCGACTATGTTGGTGTCGGCTTCCAGTCTAACCGGATGCAGCTGAATACCAGTATTTTACATGGAACGACTGCCTATCTGCCCTCCACAACCCAGTTACTGAGTAATACGATACCCCTTGGTAAAGACTGGTTGTCAGACTTTCGGGCTTCTGACGACCCGTAACGACAGTCAAAGATCCACAAAATCATTTGTCCGGGACCAATAAGCTTAACGTGCTTTCCGAGACAAGGAGGGTTCTTCGTATGTAAAGATGGTCACCCATCCACGGACCAACCGCGGCAAGCGTAGCTTAACCTGACCGATCGACCCGTGCAGCTATTTTTACTTAGCCACAGGGCATTATTAAATATCAAACTAAATAAATGTGCTATAGTTGGTAGGTTTTCTTAGCATGGAAGCCAAAATATGTGCTGTTCCCATAAAACTTCTCATTATAATTTAATGCAATAAAGCTCACAAATGGGTGTGAATGTTTTCAAAATGGTAATATTGACTGGCAAGTTTTTTACAACTGTTGAAATATGACGGAACATCTATTATACCATTTTTTTAGTCTAATTTACTGTTGACTTACGCAGACTGGCTAGAAAAATAACGCACTTAGTACCTAATAAAACATATTACTTTTTGTCTACGAGATAAGTCCCCTATAGTGGAGAAGAATTAACATTATCTAATTACTCTACTAATTATTACACATGGTACCTGATATCAAAAACTCTTTTATAATTTAATCACTTATAATTTCTTTGTGTCCAGGTTACATTGGTTTGCGTGCTAGTGGCGGTCTGCGCAGGCGCACCACAGAACCCACAAGACGTACAGATCCTGCGTTTCGATAGCAATGTCGAGCCCGATGGTTACAGCTTCGCGTAAGTAATCTTAATTCTTTTCTTTTATAATTTTACTTTAGTTTCTAGGATAGTTAGGTCATACAAAATCATGAAAATATTTCGAGTCCCGCCAAGTCTAAAGACTGCGACGAAAAATATAAAACTAATTGTATCTCCAATCTTGAGCATTCACATCCATTACACCATAACGAAAGTTAAAAGAACAGAAGACACTGTTTAATAGTATTTAAGCATGGGCTTTAGGTCATCCCGCGGACAATAGGCCCCTGGTCTCTGCAGCGCGTGTCGCAAACAACACCTAAGTTACTCACGTATGTGCACAGACCACCTGGTATTTGGCACACGCTAGTTGTCCTGATAACATCATATGACTAATTTCTCGTTTCCTATAAGGCTACAGGTCAAATGATCGTATATGTGCCTAAAACTAGAAACTATCTAAAAGATCAATCTATGAAATGTTCATGAATAAATGTCCGGAAGAACATGCTTCTAATGAATCTCAAATGTGAAAAGCTTAGAGCCAAATTAACATTTAAAATATTTGCGGCACCTACAAGTAAAAGATAAAAAAATAAAGAGAGACATACACAGAACAGTCCTTAGTTACTGGCACATCATTAAATACGACACCCAAGGTACTGTATTGAAATATAAACATAATTACTTAATCAGGCGGTTAATGTAACCGTTTGTGGCGAAACGAGCAGAGTTAAGTGTAGGTGATGACCCTTTGTGACGTAACCACCCAACATTATACAACTCCCATTGTAAGCCATAAAAATAACACACTTATAACCATTTTGGGACTTAACAAATAACATTGAAAGGTTTTCCTAATTATGCAATGCAATAAGGAAAACAAGTATTTGATCTTACAACCCTATATATTTTTTAAATCTCAAATATATCTATATAAATAAAAAGAAAAGTCCTGACTGACTGACTCAACAACGCCCAGCCCAAACCCTTGAACCTAGAAAGCTGAAATTTCGCAAAGTGGTTTCCTTTATAATGTAGACCAGGAATAAGGAAAGACTTTTCGAAATTCAACCCCTAAGGGAGTTAAATAAGGGGATGAAAGTTCCGCGCGGGCGAAGCCGCTGGCAAAAGCTAGTAATGAATATTTATTCAAATGAATATTTATTCATTTCAAAAAAACAGTGCAAGCTAAATAAAACCGTTTTTTTAAATCAGTTATCAAATAAAAAATTTAATTAAAAAAAAAAGCTTTTTTAAATAGGCAAGGCGCAGACAGCCTACTTTTAAGGACTTCTTATTGAAGATCACGTCGAAACGGCTTGTCTTATGTATTTGAATAAAAAAAATGTGAAACTAGACAATTTTCTTCGTCATTTGATATGTGAATATTTCAAACAATATTTTTATAACATAATGTAATTAATTGGTAAAGTAATGTCTATCGCGGACATAAAAATGATAATCACGCAAAAACCATTGGGTGTATTTCCATGAAACTTTCACCATCTAAAAGACAATTTAATCACCCAAAATTTAGTATACGGTTTTTCTTTGAATTGTGTTTGATAAATCAACATGGGTTGTTTTTCGAAAAACTTGATGCGCGTTGAGGCGGGGTCTCTTGCGAGCGACGGGCGGCAGTGCATCGCTGTAGGTAGCTGTCATCTATCGTCGCCTTAAGTGACGCGCGTTGAAGTCTTTTGCTTGGAGAATCGAATTATTTTAGTTTATGTCAAAAGAAACAATATTATGAATTCATTCAAAATAATTTGTTTCAAGGCTGTTGAAAAAACGCATTGTATTAATATAAATAAAATAAAAATCGATATTCTTAATTCTGCAATGATTATAAATGTATTTTTTGGAAATATACCTAAACTAAGGAAACACGAAAGTAAAACTGTTCATTACTTACAAATTACGAGTAACGACAGCTCTGTTAATTATTATACTATTCAATATTATATTATGTATTATGTACTTCGATGTATATTTTTTATAATAGAACCTTGTTTTTCTACAAAGAACCCATCAACATCAGAATCTTCATCGTCTAATTAGACATCAATTGTAAATACGATTCTCGATTACGATTCGGGATCAAATCTAGGTCGAGGACACGGAAGACCTATTCAATAACTATCTTGTAATCTTATGCATCTTGATAAATCTAAAGATAGACCAGCCTCGGATTAGATTAGGTTAACGTCTAAGATCAAAGGTTAAAGTTATTTTACCTCCAGCTCAACATCAGTAGGTTCCTTAATTATGCTATTTAAGGTGACACTTGTCCACATTTTTTCCATACAAACTTCGGGAGGGTTTTACTCCACTGTTTGACTATGTACATCAAAAATAATACATGGTATGGTTTTGTCTCGTTATTATTATTGTCTGTACGGAAACAGAATACTAAAATAAAAAGCCATTAAAAAGTTATGAGCCAACAAAGATTCGTTTTTCTTGCTAATTTAACCTAACTTTGAGCGTGTATATGTAATAAAAGGAGTGTAAAATCTCGAAAACCAAGACGGTACCGACAAAGTTCAATTAACAATAAATTCAATAAACTTTATTCGTCATTGATTTATGCAGTGGTTTTTTCAGAAAACCCGACCTTCTGAAGGACTTTTCTTAATTTTTTCGCGATTTTTTTTCCAAAAATGCTCCTGTATCTCACTCAATAACTTTGTGCATGTAGACTAGCGTCTAACTGCTCACCACTGATACTATCTCTGTAGGATACGAAGCCTGGTGAGACAACGTGATTTTTAGCCAGGCCCACCAGTGAGTTCGAGCCCGCGCAAAGTGTCGCCTTAAGAACCTACTTAGAAAACTTGGCTAAATTTTCTTATTCTTATTAAAATATATCGTTTTAAACTTATTCCGTCTTATTATGAAACGTGATCAAACTTTACTTCTAGCTTAAGCTCTGAGCTAGTTTTTGCATTTCCAACTTTAATTCAATTCGGGTAAAGTGAACAAAATGACAATTTAGCTCCCGGACTAACTTGTAAGTTTTGTAGAAAACTGATTTCCATATATATTGGCGGTTCCTAATTCAAAAGCTGGCTTGGCTGCTTAAACCAAATCTAAATAAAAAAAATAGTTTTGTAATAAGGGGGATTAAGTAGTACTTATTGATGACGACTTGCTAAATGACATATCAGAACCCAAAAGTAAATTTTCCTCTTTTATACAGCTACGAGACCAGCGACGGTACCTCCAGACAGGAGGAGGGCAAGCTCGACAACCCTCAGTCAGAGAACGCAGCGCTGACAGTGACAGGATCGTACGCTTACGTCGCTCCCGACGGCAAGCACTACACTGTGACCTTCACCGCGGGACCCAACGGCTTCCAGCCCAAGACCTCCCTAGGACAATAGGACCACACACCGCAAAAACCTGTAAATAGTTAATACTACTCTCGAAAGTAGAAAAACTACTACCATTACTTAGTAGATTTTTATAACAACAGTAAAAGAGATCTCAGTTAAGGGATCTGATTCTAAATTCACGTGCCATAAGGACGTCTTTTTGTAATTTTGTATACTTCTTTGTATTTTGAATGAATTAAAATACTTTTTTTTCATAAACATATTTTCTTCATTGCGCCTAAAAAGTTACAATCTGTTTCTTCAATCTAGACTGCTCTCGCCTCTCAGCGAGAGAAAGTATTCCCGTTTGAGCACCAATTTTTAGTGCTCTAAAAATTTGTGCTCAAACGGGAATACTTCAACGAGAGCAGTTTGTTATGTAAATTTAGTTAAATATAAAATAGCTTTTACACATCTTATATAAAGCTTATTTTCAAGTTACTGAAGATTTTTCCCAAATCCCGGGAAAAAAAAAATAGTCGTAAGGAAGCCTCCAATTTCTGTCTCTGTTCTCCGAAGTTTAGGTTTAATTTAGTCAGCCTATTCCGATCACTGATTATCACCAAAAATAATAATATTTAAAAACAATATTTTAATTGTATTGTTTTACTTAATACTTAATTAAATCCTGACCTTGATTCCAAATTCTAAAATCAAGCGTAAACAATTTAAAATTTTACGACTCTAAACTTTTATTGTTTCAATCGAATGCCTAATTTATAACTTCACGTTAATTAAGATGATATTTTCGCTTAAAATTTTAATGCTTATAATTCTACGAAGATTTTTTTTTTTTTTTTTTTTGGGTGGGAAATCATCAAATGACTTCTCCTGCTGAGTAGAGCAGGAGGGCGTGTCAGACTTTTACTGACTAAAACCCACCCGTGTTCTTGCCAGGGGCCGTGGTATCTCTTTCGAACAAACCCGCACCCCTGGCAGGCATCGGCCCTTGCGGACCCCACCAGTGGTTGCTGACATCTTTAACAGCGCGCGTGAGGAACACAACGCGCCGTCCCGTCTACCACTTTTCGGCCGCAGAGGATAGGGAGAGCGGCTGACGCTATACCGACACTCCTCTTCCCCTGCGGCCCCACCGCGTCCGCCATCAAACGGTGGCGGCCCCGTCCAGGCCACGGAAGGGAAGAGCGCTGCTCAGAAGCACCGGCACTCCTCCTCTACCGCAGCCTGTAACCCTCAGCCGCGATGCCTCCCATTCGACATCGCGGCCCACCTCAGTTGCGGTGCACCTCACCGCAACCTACTTTTTGGCCGCTACGTCAATGGCTTGAAGGCAAAAGCCCTGACGAGCGGCCCCACCGTTGGGTTCCTCTTGGCTTCACCGTGGATGGGAGACCACGGTTACTAAACCCCCCCGCAACGACAATGCGGGAACCCACTCGGGGGGGATTCTACGAAGATAATATTAATTTACCACAAAGCAGTTTTACGTTAATAAAAAGGTTTGTAGCTATTCACAAACGTTTCGTTTATTATTATTTGATTACATAAACGTGCTTACTAGCTCACAAGGACAACTGGCAGCAGATCACGAATGTTTTAAAGAAATCTAACTTTTGAAATATTTTGCGTCACATCCATTCAATTTTAAAACTCGCTATTAACACTACAATTTTATCCTCGACTTTACACAAGTACATAATTTTTGTGTGTTTTATTTTGTTTTGTTTGAGACGAAATGCCAGTAACTGTGCAACAGTCACAGTTGTCCTAGAACCAAACATTTTAAGACATGTGACATGTACAGACTCCAGCACATAAACCTACCCCAATCTGTCAAATTTCTTGGTTAGATTTTCATCTTTATCACATTAGCTTAAGGTGACACTTGTCCACATTTTTTCCATACAAACTTCGGGAGGGTTTTACTCCACTGTTTGACTATGTACATCAAAAATTAAACATGCTATGGTTTTTTCTCGTTATTATTATTGTCTGTACGGAAACAGAATACTAAAATAAAAAGCCATTAAAAAGTTATGAGCCAACAAAGATTAGTTTTTCTTGCTAATTTAACCTAACTTTGAGCGTGTTTAAGTAATAAAAGGAGTGTAAAATCTCGAAAACCAAGTCGGTACCGACAAAGTTCAACTATCGAAAAGTTCAATAAACTTTATTGGTCATTGATTTATGCAGTGGTTTTTTCATAAAACCCGATCTTCTGAAGGACTTTTCTTAATTTTTTCGCGATTTTTTTGTCAAAAATGCTCCTGCATCTCACTCAATAACGTTGTGCGTGTAGACTAGCGTCTAACTGCTCACCACTGAGACTATCTCGGTCGGATACGAAGCCTGGTGAGACAGCGTGATTTTTAGCCAGGCCCACCAGTGAGTTCGAGCCCGCGCAAAGTGTCCCCTTAAGGTTAATTTTCAATTGGGAAAATTTGATAGTTTGGGGTAGCTTAATGTGCTGGCGTCTGTACCATCCCGCACTGGGCCGGGCGTGGTATTTAACAGCCCACTAGATAACCGTCCACTCCCTCACTATGAGAGAAGGTATGCGTCTGTGGCCAGCTTTGGAAACAATAAAGGCTGATTATGGTACGACAGTCCTTATTATAAGAGCTGAAGAATAGGCCGTCTAGTGACAATCGCAGCTATCTACGCTTTAATTATCACAAAAAAATCGGTATTAGTGATTGCAGTGCTGTCGACATTACGAACTCACAAGTCACAGGCTGTGTTAGATGTGGAAATAATTTATCTAGCCTGTTATTTGCCATACAAATACTTACGAACTGTAAGCCTGTGGCTTCAGTTAATGCGGTGTCTGATTAGCCACAGATGTGCGAGGATGTGTGAGGTTAATCAAGCCGCCAGTGTTTTTGCTTCGTAGAATACATATTTACCTTGCATGTAACTCAAGTTAAATGTTTAAAGCAGTCGTTTCAAAATCGTGGTTCGGAGTCATCGAAGATTTGAAAAAGAAATTACTTCACAGAAATATTACGGTAAATTTAGGTTTCTAATAATCTAATCTAATTTGAGTCATTAAATGGTTTTTGATAAAACCATCTTGTCTAAAGCTTGGTAAAAAAGAACAGTTGTTTAATGTTAGTAATGGTCATCAAAACATACAGGGTTGTTGTATGCAACTGATTTTTTCGAACAAGAGTATACCGGGAAAATCATTCATGCGATAATGTTTCCTAACCGTTACCGCTTAGAAACAATAATCGCTTTTATGTTTTATATAGTATTTGTAGTATCTAAATTGTTTTGTTAAAACCTGCTATAAACTACCAATATTTAAGAAATCAATTATTTCTAGTAATTCAAACGCCCACAGCACGACGATTGAAAGCCATTTACAAGTTAGTGCAATAACATTAGGCTTAGAAATTTCTCAGCTAGTGTTGAATGTATGTTTCGTAAATGTGTCTAAATGCCAACGCACACAAGACGCATCGTCGTGAAGGTTCTTGCATCCGTTTATGCGTTCCTAATAGTCACAGTATGTCTATAGTTCAGCAACCTTCACTTCACGATTAGTTTTGTGGCTGACCTGCAAACTATTTTCTTTATTAATTTTGGTAAGTATTCTGCGGGGAAATCCTTATTGATACCCTTCGCCCGAGAAGAACAGACTCTAGGGTAAGGCCAAACTCCTACCGAATCAAACCCTGAAGTCATACCACTACTGAGTCGGAGCCCGGGTGATACTGGACCTTCGAAAGATCTTCGAGATAGAGGAGACGTTTTAAACTCTGGCCTTGGGCGCATCAAAGAAGGTTGAAGTGTTTTAGCAGAAGAAGCACCTAATGGCTAGCTTTATGACTTTACCTCCCTTCTTCTTCTTAGCGTATCGATGACAAAAAAAAAAACAAACATCTTTGGCCCAAAACTCGGCTACGCGAACTGCGCTCGCTGACGCAGTCATAAGATCGTCAAATGTACAAGTAACAGGGCATGCGGCGCAGGATGGAAGGTGATCCATTGTCTATGAGAGGGTGCCGCACACGCACTTGAGATCTGAGCCATCCGTGAACCCCCATCTGTGCAGATTGTCTTTGCTCCGGCCGACTTGGTTTCGAAGTCTATTTAGAGATTTCCAGGTCGGCCACGGTAAAGCGTGTCCAGGAGGAAGGCTCTCAGATGGTTCGATAAAGTTGTCAAGGTTTGCCCCCCTAACAACATCAGAATTATATTTGAACTTCACATAAATCCAGCCAACCAAAGTTAGCTAAGCTGATATCAAGTGTCAATTAGTATGGAAGAACACATTGACTTAAGTACTTACGGCAAAAGACGTCCTCTTTAGAATCAAATTACCCTAATGTCCCAAAATATTATCATAAACTACTGCAGCAAACGATACGGCATTGGCAGCGACGTAGGAGATGAGTTAAGGTATATTTGAAGCAAAATAGGCATAATGTCTGTTTCTTCTAAATTGCACAAACGGCCTTGCATAATTGTAAACTCGAAAAGCAAGTATGCATAAGATTCACAGTTTATTTAATAAATTACTAGCGACCCGCCCGGGTACGATCCATTTATGTAGCGACATGTCAAAACATATAGATTCTGCTACCTTTATCAAGGTTAAATGTACTTTACATATAAACCTTCCGAAATAAATTCTTTAAATAACAGTCCTGCTCATGCTGCTTTAAATGTGGCCCAGATGCATGGAGAGGGTAGTCTAAGATTCTCTCGCTGTAAGAGGAATAGTATAACCAGGGCTAGCGACAAGATTTGCAGACAAAAGCTGAGGATTCCACCGCTGGGTGCACGTCTCTGCTGAAGATACATTTACTGATGAAAAGCTGACAGCATATTAGATTATTGTTTGGAACAAACAGATTGCTAAGTAGCAGGATATATAACATTAGTTTTTGTTTACCCTAAACCCGAAAAGGGGCCACTGTACTCATCATTTTGAACAACTTTTTCTATGGGACCAACCTTGAAATCGCGAAAAAATTAATCAGCTGTTCCAAACATTTCGTCAATTTAAGTGAACACAAATGTATGGAACAGCTGATTTTTTTGTCGCGATTTCAAGGTTGGTCTCATAGAAAAAGTTGTTCAAAATGATGAGTACAGTGGCCCCTTTTCGGGTTTAGGGTAAACAAAAACTAATGTTGTATAAGAAAATATATATATAGTGAAAACAGAAACAAAATCCGTTGTCTAGTTTAGAAGAAGCGGATAAACAGACAGACACGAAAAGCGATATTTTACACTATTCATAAATTATAAAATTACGCAACGTTCGAGTATTGTCATCGTGCGACAGATGGCAGTGTGCGTCGCACTCTGACACGAGTACTTGAACCTTCGTTATTTAAAACGGTTACAAAATAACTGTGACGAAACCTGTAACCTTTTGTACATTAAACGATGGTGCGATCACTGCGTTTGCTAAACTGTTTAGTTTTGGTTTACGATCTTTTTAACTGTTTAGGTAGGTACTTTCATCGTACTGAAGATGGATGTGATAGATGATAAATTGAATGTAGGTCATAATCATCTGCCTAGCCTTTCCCCAACTATGTTGGGGTCAGCTTTCAGTCTAACCGGATGCAGCTGAATACCGGTATTTTACATAGAGCGACTTCCTATCTGACCTCCACAACCCAGTTACTGGGTAATATGATACACCTTGGTAAGACTGGTTGTCAGACTTTCGGGCTTCTGACGGCCCGTAACGACTGTCAAAAATCCACAAATGACAGCCGGGACCAACGGCTTAACGTGCTTTCTGATGCACGGAGGGGTCTTGGTATGTTAAGATGGTCACCCATCCACGGGCCAAACGCGGCAAGCGTAGCTTAACCTGATCTATCGACCCGTGCGGCATTTGTTACTTAGTCATAAGGCCCTCCGTGATAAATTGAATTGAATGTAGGTGCATGATGAATGTACTTATAAGTAAGTACTATGAACTAGAAAACACCTGCACCCTAATTGCGTAACTCACGATTCATCATAATCTGTATCGTTTTGAAACCGATTGTTAAACCATTTCTTCATATGTTCGAAAAATGTGTCTGTTCGACAACATAAATAACGCAATGAATATTGTTTAACTGTGAAGACGAAACCAATTATGATCAATCGTGAGTTACGCAATTAGGGTGCTGTTTAGTTAATAATATTTGTGACTTTGGGATGCGTTATTTAGGAGTATGGGAGAGTACTTATTAACCAAGTATACCCATAGACCTAGCACTGACTTGATCCAAATGAATAATAATGCTCCTTTATTTGGATCATGATGTACTTAATAAATACATATGAAAAAAGAAACTAATTGTATTGGGTGCCAAAAAACCCCAAAAATGTCATTTTATTAAGCTGCGTACCTATATGGCATAAAAATATGAACCACCATTACAAAAAAAAAAAACTTAAACCGTAGTCAACATATATCTTCAAATCAGCCAAAAATGGAGATTGCAATTGCAAACGATTGCAATATTGATCGCGTAAGATGAAAAATAAAAGCACATTAGTATTAATATCAAAAAATAAGGTTAAGTAAGGTTAACATTGGAAGTCGCGACTGAAATTCGATCACAGCGGTCTATCTCAACGGAGATAAGCAAAGGTACGTAGGAACCATTACATATCAAGGGTATGCGCGCAAGCATAGGTGCACTCCGTCTTCCTTGAGTCTCATAATCTGGTGAGTCAACAATCCGACACCACCGGGGAGAGATCTGGCACCCTGTGCCTCGGAAAGCTCGTAAAGCCGTTGGTCTTGTCACACTATCAACTTATATAAACTGAGAAATTCCTAATGGAAAACCCCAATACCGCTTTACCCGACCTGGGATTTGAACCCACAACCCCACTCAGCAATCGCGCTTACGACCACGACACCAGCGGGGGTTGAGCTAAAAATGAGTCGTATATGCTCCTTAATAAACTGTTAAAACCCTGCAGAAAGTATAAGTTATATGCACCTCAACGTGAATACTAGCTAATCGAGACTGTGAGGCGCTTTTACGAATATAAACCAGAAAAAATGAATAATAATATTTTATCTAGGTAGGTACACAGCCTTTACAAAAATTATATACAACTTAGATGATTAAATTATGCAGTTATATAAAGTCAAGTGTACCCCCACAGTTGCATAAGGACTTAAAGATATTGCAATTACGCCTACACAATACGGTACAGTAGCAATTAGCTATCTCTTTAAACAAAATCATCGATTTCATAAGGCGTTAGTGAACATAAGAAATAACTTCGGAAGTCTTCAGTCAAGAACACATAAATTGACTACTATTTTAATAAAAATAAAAAATAAATATACACACAGTAAAATACATTGAAAGACAGTGATACGGCATACATATACATTTGAGTACAAAGGTATTACTTATTTCGTCCAGCAGACTTGCGAAAGGAGAAATGAAAAGAAATGTAGACAATAGTGTGTTAGAACATGAAGATATAATATGAATACGTGAATGAGTAATTATTGCAAAAGTAGAAACTAAGTATACAGTTAGATAGATATAGATACATTGAAGAATAAATCCAAGCAATTAGATTGGCCAACTAGTAACGGTCAATACAACTAGATGGCGTTGCTGGCCAGTGTCTAGAGATCATCGCTATACCAAAAATATGTAAATTAAATTCATGTTAAGATGACATCATACAACTGGCCTTTCGTTATAATTCCATTAACACGTACTTCAAATTGAAAGTGCTTAACCAGGATGTACCTATTAAAGATTCAAAAAAAATATCTGTGTTCTCAGAGGATGATTATTCAGAACACTGTTCTGAATACTAATCTTCCGCAATGTCAATTTAAAATTCTAGATTCAACGATAGGCACTTGCATAAAATTATTTTACACTGATGCGTAGATTATGACATTTATCCACCATATATAAAAAAGTAGACACTCTGTAGTATCATCCTATGAGTCCGACTGAACTATCAATATAGTTTACAGTAGGTACTCTGTGGACTGAACTCAAGCAGTCGAATGCGTGGCAGACCCAGCGGGCTTAGCATGACGCTTTGTATTTCTACGAAGAATAGACAGTGCTTTTTCAATACAAAGTGACATTTCGCTCCTACATTTTTGATATATCGTACCGTAGATATCCGCAGATATCCTCTACAATCTGTCATTTAGTCTTTAGTTTCTAAAGAAATTTGTCTAGGTTCTTATTAAATGTAGACAATTTCAGAAGAATATTTCTTCCCAAACTGTCAAAATGGTGTGATTTGACAACAAACTTTCTACTTGACGGCCACAAAGGCCACAAAGTATATACGATTATCTACAAAATCATTATTCGTTTATAACGCATATCTGTGATTATTAATAGAAAAACATAGCTATCTTCTCCTATTGTACATCATTTAGTTAATAATCATGTCTATTCTTCCGTCGAAAAATCGGTGCTCGTGCTAATCCTGCAGGTGAAGCGAATATGGCATGTCTCCTATCGAAAAGACTGTCCATAATTAGCAGAGAACAGAAACCTTACGCGGATTTTGTTATAAATAGCTTAGTAGAATAAAGTCAACCATATTTAAACACAATAAACGTTATAACATCTCAGAATTAAATTCTATTGTAAAGACGTGACCGATGTCATCAATCGTGACTGCGCCGAGTTCCTGAACTCCTTAGTCTCCATAACGCAGGCATTAGAAAGGTCATCCATGATAGCAAACAAAGCAAAGATTTAAACATAAAACCATTAACATAGCTGCAGGCAATTATTTATTGCGCTTCACTTGGTTGAAGGCGCATTTGCATGTACTATCACAGATACATCATGCCAGGTAAGGTAACCTTCAATGAAATGCTACAATAATCTGTCTTATTAAAGGAATCGTTGATGATAATGCCGATGACTAAAAAAGTGCTGCTTTCTGTCCTTTACGAATAATACATCAATAAGTACACTAAATGCATTCTTAAATAAAAACGTACTGTAGGATTTTCAACTACCGTTGCTGTGAGCCAAGCATTAAAAATACAAGAGCGAGCTTGTGTGCGTCACGTTGAAAATTTAACAGTGTTAAAGAAAACGTGCAATACATACATAAGCTTATTCCCAGCACAACGTGCGACTAACAAATTAAGACGACAATTTTGTACAAATACATGACATGACCACGAGTTAAATTCCGACACAAACAACCATATCAAGATCTGCTAGGGGAACGGGTTTGTTCGAAAGAGATACCGAAGCACCTGGCATACAGGCTACTGAGGGAAACACGGGTGGGTTTTAGTCAGTAAAAGTCTGACTCGCCCTCCTGCTCCACCCAGAGCGGGAGAAGTTATTTGATGATTTCCCACCCAAAAAAAAAACCATATCAAGATTCAAATAAAACTTTGTCAAGCTTTATTTCATAAATCATTACGCACTAATCCATAGGAATAATACAAAAATACCAATCTACGACACATATTTCCTAAAACATTTTCAATAACACTAGGTTTTATTGCTAAATGCATGTCTAAATAAAGCGTGCTGTTGAATTTTCAAATTTCCTTGCTAAGCCAAGGATTGAAAATGCATGCGTGATAGTGAAAACACCAAATAAAAACATAAGCTTATGCCCAGCACAACAACATACAAATAACTAACTAAGGCGTAAACTTTGTACAAATACATGACCACGATTTACAAATCCCACACAAACAACCATTTCGGGAGAATAAAAAATTATACTTAGCCAAGGTTTATTTCATAAAACAAAGTTTCATTTGAACATGTTATGATAGAAGTTACCTATAAAATCTTTAAATATAAGTGATAAATATGTAAACTGTCAATGATGTCAACAACCAATAAATACATAAAATCACGCCTTCAAATAGATCGATTTGAATTTTATTATTATTATCTATCTTACTTAAACATATCCACTACAATAAACTTAAACTATTTTTTATCTATACTAATATTATAAAGAGGAAAGATTTGATTGTTTGTTAGCATTGAATAGGCTTTTTTTTTTGGGTGGGAAATCATCAAATGACTTCTCCTGCTGAATAGAGCAGGAGGGCGTGTCAGACTTTTACTGACTAAAACCCACCCGTGTTCCCTCAATAGCCTGTATGCCAGGGGCTGTGGTATCTCTTTCGAACAAACCCGCACCCCTGGCAGGCATCGGGCCTTGCGGACCCCACCAGTGGTTGCTGACATCTTTGACGACGCGCGTGTGGAACACAACGCGCCGTCCCGTCTACCACTTTTCGGCCGCAGGGGATAGGGAGAGCGGCTGACGCTATACCGACACTCCTCTTCCCCTGCGGCCCCACCGCGTCCGCCATCAAACGGTGGCGGCCCCGTCCATGCCACGGAAGGGAAGAGCGCTGCTCAGAAGCACCGGCACTCCTTCTCTACCGCAGCCCGTAACCCTCAGCCGCGATGCCTCCCATTCGACATCGCGGCCCACCTCAGTTGCGGTGCACCTCACCGCAACCTACTTTTTGGCCGCTACGTCAATGGCTTGAAGGCAAAAGCCCTGACGAGCGGCCCCACCTTTGGGTTCCTCTTGGCTTCACCGTGGCTGGAATCCACGGTTACTGAGCCCCCCCGCAACGACAATGCGGGAACCCACTCGGGCGGGGGCATTTAATAGGCGCCGAAACTACTGAACCGATTTTAAAAATTAATTCACTGTTGGGAAGCTACACTATCCCCGGGTGAGATAGACAATATTTTATTCCCGTATTCCCACGGGAACGGGAACTACGCGGGTAAAACTGCGGAGCTCGGCTAGTAGGAAATATTTATTTTCATTGAAAATCTATTTATCATCAGGCAACATGTCTTTTTCTCAAACTTCTCTAATAATCACCATCTCCGTAGTCACACCCTTTCTAAGCATATCATGATTCACACAGTACATCTATCGTTTCTTTGGCCTCCCTCGACTCTTAGCCTTCAACATTCATACTCAAAACTTTCCACACGAAATTTTCCTCATTCCTCCGTATCACATGACTATACCATGATAACTGATTTCTACACAACTTTTCAGCTATCGGTGCCACTTTCAGGCTTCCTCTTATGTATTCATTTTTTATTCTATCCATTCGTGTAACACCACACAACCCTCTTAACATTCTCATCTCAGTGACATGCAATTGCCTTTCATTCATCCCTTGAATACCTATTTATATAAAATATTTTTTTTAGGGTGAGAAATCATCAAATAACTTCTCCCGTTCTGGGTGGAGCAGGAGGGGCGTGTCAGACTTTTACTGACTAAAACCCACCCGAGTTCACTCAGTTGCCTGTGTGCCAGGGGCCACGGTATATATTTCGAACAACCCGCACCTCTGGCAGGCATCGGCCCTTGCTGACCCCACCAGTTGGGGCTGACATCAACGATAACTCTGTAACTTTGTGCAGTTTCAGGCACTTTCTGTAGCATTATTCTTCATATTTTTCTAGATCATTACGAAACTTCGCACGGTACCTGTAGCTAGCTTAAAGCATACTAAGAAAAGAACATTCCTGTGCGTGAATTTCTATATCAATTATACGAGCGCCTCGTACTATGTGTTATATTATTAATATTGAGAACGAGGCGTGAAGTATAGCATAAACTATGTTTTTCCAGTTGAAAAGTAGCTGTGAATGGTTTATTGAAATAAATGTATTAAGTTTGAATTTAATAGTTTTCATCCCGGCAAACTATCAAAATAACTTGTTATACCATGACAAAATACTACATAGTTCCATTGCTACACCCTCAATTGTAACTGCAGTTACAATTTAGCTACCGTAACCCGGGGTTACTTTAATCAATATTGAACTTTGAAGGTTCATATCTCTTAAATTTGTGGTTATAAAAAAATACAAATATGTCTCGTTTTTTTATAACTATCGATTCCTGTAATAATACGTGAATAAATATTACTTTACAATGAGAAATAAAAACTTTTTAACACAAAAATTAAACCGAAAATGAAAATTAAAAAAATAATAAACCGGCTTTGCCTTAATAACTAAGTTTGGTTCTCGGTGATTTAAAATTAAAATACATATCCAAAGTCACCGACTTCCGAACTTAGTTAGGTACTAAGGTTAAACAAAGCAGGTTTATTATTTTTTAATTTTCAGTTTTTCGACGGTTTAATTTTTGTGTAAAAAGTTTTTATTTTAAAAAAAATTGTGGCTATAATCTACTCATTACTACATGCTTAATTTTTGATTACTTTTTTGTAATACACAACACATTATTAAAATCTATGAGTAAACAATCAATCATCCCTTGCTTTCCTACCCCTAAGGTTGGATTTTTTTTTCGAAATTTATGTGGGACCATATTCGGGGTATACCCTTTCCAAATAAAAAAGGAATTATCAAAATCGGACTACTCTGCAAAAAGTTATGCGTGGTCATACATAAAAAAAAAACCGGTCAAGTGCGAGTTGGACTCGCGCACCGAGGGTTCCGTACAAACCTGTGGGTATATAAGTAAAAGTTCAAAATTGTCAAAAATATTTTTTTTATATGACGAAACTAAAAATTTTCGGTTTTC
The DNA here is from genome assembly GCA_949987655.1 of Polymixis flavicincta. Classification (NCBI taxonomy): domain Eukaryota; kingdom Metazoa; phylum Arthropoda; class Insecta; order Lepidoptera; family Noctuidae; genus Polymixis; species Polymixis flavicincta. The sequence continues at coordinate 13,701,753 of OX465175.1, read as the reverse complement.
GTAATTTTTCCTATATCTGTACTATAAGACGTGACTTCGTACAAAATTTCAAGATTCTAAGTTCACGGGAAGTACCCTGTAGGTTTTGATTCCCGTGCGAGTTTCGAAAATTTGCGGAATTTTGCGGCCTAAATGGCTGTATCTTTTGATTGCGTTGACTTAGAAGGTTGATTTTTCTACAGCTTCCAGGGACAGTAGAACTAAGTATCATATAGAAATTTCAGTTTGATACCTCCACGCGTTCCTGAGAAAAACGGTCTTGACAGACGGACGGACGGACGGACGGACGGACGGACAACAAAGTGATCTTATAAGGGTTCCGTTTTTTCCTTGAGAGGTACGGAACCCTAAAAATACGCGTCGACTTGAGAACCTCCTTCGTTTTTTCGTCGGTTAAAAAATAAAACTGACTGATCAAAGTTATACGTAGGATGTAGGGTTACTTTTATACCCCCCTATTTTATTTTGTAGTTACAAAGTAACCCCAATTATAATGCCAATACAATTTCAAAAATCAAAATCTGCCAACACGAAAAATGATTAACTTTTTAATTAAAATTTAAATTTAACAGTTCTTCAGTGTTACTAAACTAGAAAAAAAAACTACCATGTAGCGTTTCATTTTACGCAATTAGCGATTTTATATGAAATGGAAGTTTTGATCAAAGTCATCCCGCGAATCAATGTAACCCCCGGTTTACCGGTACTCTAAAATTGTAGCTATTCTATGTTATTTTCCTACATTCACGCAGATGGAGCAGCACAGCACAGCTAGTTATTTTTAGTTTAGTTAGCAATAAATGAAGCGGTTTTTAGCAGATCAACCAGTAGGTACTCATATACAAATGATGTGTGATGAAGTCTTGAGGTTTTGTTTTAATGAAATTAAAGTGTCATTTAAAGTAAAGTTGTATACCTACACTTAATGTTGGTCGTTGACGATATTTGGATGGATTTTAAAAAATCGTGGTCGCTCTGTTGATCAATTAAAGAAGGAACTCGCAAGCTTGCCCAGGTTGAAAAATTGATAATTAGACTCACAAATGGTTATTAATATATTAGTGGAATTACACGGAACAGACAATGAAATATAGATTTTGCAAATAATGTGCATGATATGTGACGCTTCACGCCAGAATTAGCAGCTCACGACTGTTTATGTGTGTCTTTCTTGTATAATGTGCGTTTTTTATGCAGAATAAACAAATTTTCTTTCTTCTTTTCTTTCTTTCTTTGAAGTTGAAAGATTTACATCTAATGATCATAGCGTAAAACATCCGGATGTACGTAAGGAATAATTCAAACCAAATCAGACAAAAAATCCAGTTTACTAAAATTATTAAAATTGCATTAATTAATAAATTCTTTATTTTATTACACAATAGGTGTACCTAATTACCGCTCTGTATGTGCATATTAACAATATTAAACATTACAATACTTAATTAACATTTTTATGCGATTTTTTCATTATTTTATTTTTTAAGTAGTCGATTCTGACACTAAAGACTTGTTAGTTCACATTACGTTCTGTATTCAGAAAACAATGTTGTGATATTGAAGAAGTTTCTGTCTTTATATACTATTTAAGTAACATTTGATATTTGTATGTAACCAAAAATAACACTTGTTTCATAAAGTACGAGTCCTTTATATTGTGTTCTGCTGTGTACCACAACATAATATTCTAACACTAACTTTAATGCCATATTATTTATTATTGTGATGAAAACATTCGCACGTATGTATGAAACAACACAGCAAATACAGTATTTATGCACAGTACTAACATAGTAAAACGTTTTCGATTAGATCTACCTAATTCTAAATATATTTTTGTTACTGATGTAATTTTGTAAACAACAACTTTGTAAGTCGGTACGAGAGCAGTGTTAGCCCTGAATTGGTCTATGAAGTACCTAGGACTCGTCCTCGACAGCCGGTGGAACTTCGCGGAGCATTTCCGCCGTTTGGCTCCCAGACTGGAGCGGGCCGGGGCTGCGCTGAAGCGGCTCCTGCCCAATCTAGGGGGGCCAAACGCCTCCTGCCGGAGGCTCTACGCGGGGATCGTGCGGTCCATGGCCCTATACGGGGCGCCGGTGTGGGCGCCTATATTGAGGCGCCAACCAGCTCGCCGGTTGAGGGCGTCCCATAGGGTCATGGCGATCAGGATGATCCGGGGATATCGCACGATCTCCGGCGAGGCGGCGGGCCTCCTTGCCGGATTACCGCCATGGGATCTGGAGGCAAAGGTCCTCGCGCAAATGTGGGAGTGGCGCGACGAGGCCAAACGCCGGGGCGTAACTGCGCTGCCGCGGGAAATCGCGGCACAGCGGACAGAGTTCCGGCGGGATCTCATGGTGACATGGAGAGAGCGATTGTCGCAACCCAGTGCTGGGCACGCCACGATTGCGGCGGTAAGTCCCCTCTTTGAGGAGTGGTTTGAGAGGCGGCATGGCGTCCTCACCTTCCGCCTGACGCAGGTCCTCACCGGACACGGTTGTTTCGGGAGGTTCCTGTTTCGGATAGGGCGGGAGGAAACGCCCGGGTGTTTCCACTGCGAAGATCGCCCTGAGGACACGGTGGAGCACACGGTGGCGGTCTGCCCAGCTTAGGCGGAGCACCGCCGTGTCCTCGTGGAGGCGATCGGCGGCGGCGATCTCTCGCGTCTGGCCCTGGTCCAGGCCATGGTACGGAGCGAGAGGGCATGGGGAGCCGTCACCTCCTTCAGCGAAGCAGTGATGCTCGCGAAGAGGGAGGCGGCGCACGTGAGGGAGAGGCAGCATATGCGCCCTCGCGACCCTAGCCGCCGCAGGATACGGAGACGCCCTGGGCGTCGGGAATCCCAGGCCGATTTCCGGTCACCGTAGGCATGGGCTTGCGGACGGCGAGTAATGGGTAGCTCGCTGTCCGGTAAGGACCAAGCCCAAGTCGACGGCGCGTTGTGTTCCACGCGCGCCTCAAAGAGATGTCAGCACAAAAAAATGATGGGGCCCGCAAGGGCCGATGCCTGCCAGGGGTGCGGGTTTGTTCGAAAGAGACACCACAGCCCAGGCTTAAGGGCTACTGAAGGAACACGGGTGGGTTTTAGTCAGTAAAAGTCTGACACGCCCTCCTGCTCCACCCAGAGCGGGAGAAGTTATTTGATGATTTCCCACCCAACAAAAAAAAAAAAATGCCCTGAATTGGTGACAAGACCAATCGGAGCGCCGAACGCGCTCGATGCGTTTGATCGAGTAGGTTAATGAAACTCACACTAAGGCCTCAGAAGAGAAGTGATGGCCCAGTGGTATCGGGCCTGACTTGCGAGTCGGTTGTGGGTTCGAACCCAAGCAAGCGGATTACTTAGTGTCATTTAATTCATCAACACTGGTCTCAAAACGGCGAAGGAAAAATCGTGAGGAAATGTCCTAGAACCGAAAATTTTCTCTCCTTTCTCCAACCCGCACTGGGCTCGCATGGTGGATTATGGACCGCTCCCTCTCACAGAAAGGATGCCCGGGTCCCACCCAGCAGTGGGAACATTTCATGCGCCAGTTACGAGTATGTTTATGAAGTCGGTATACTTTAATAGTGCATTCATACATAACGGCTTGAAAGATTCCGCATGAAGATGGTTGAAGTTTCTGGAGTTAGTTGTTGCAATCATCAGAAGGCCAATTCTCGTAATTAAAAACGTTCGTAGTGTCATCTCGGCGACAATCGAATTTCAAAAATTTGTCAAAAATGTATAGGAAACTCGAGGAATTTTTGACAGATTGACACTGAGATCAGACTGTGAACGTTCTTAAAATTACCAGAATTGCCCCTCAGATAGGAATGACCACTGAAAAAGTATTTACTTAAAACTGTGGTACCTATTTGCCTGCAACGTTCAACTGCTGACTGTGGACGTCAGATTTCAGCCTAATACGGAGATTTTTCTATTCTGAAGATCTTTCTATAGTCAGTCTGGAAATTTTTCTCTCTCTGTCTGTTTAATTCAGTTGCGGGTTCAATGGCAACTTAACTAAATAAGGCTTTCCGACTCACCCTGTCAATGACTGATGACGAAATTCCTTCCTACTTGATTCCGTTTTATTGATCCGGCTTCAGATTTGATTAACCAGTTAAGTCCGGCGTGGAACCTATCGGTTCCATCACAGTATAAAATTAATTGTGTCTCATTAGCCGGGATTAACAGATTTAAGAGGGGACGGGGCCTGCGAGAAATTTGAAAAATAGGTATTTAAAGAAACTATTGCCGTCGCGCTGTCAGTAAGTCTGCCCCGTAATGTGTGATAGGGACACAGCTGCAGCTCAGACCGCAATTATCACAAAAAAATTTACGAGATCGACGTTTCGTATTCCCCTTTTTTCTCCTCGAAAACTGAGCCGATTCAATTATTTTTTACATTAACATTTTAAGAAAAATTATGTTTAGGTTCTTATCATTTTTTATGTCAAATCTTTTCTAATTTGTCTGATAGTCCTCTAATCACGGCGTTAAAAATAGGGCATTTTTTGTAATTTTTAGATGTTCATATTTTCTTTATTAGTTAGTTGTTGAAAAAAAGAAAATGACAGGGACGTGTTAACAGCAGACATTGATTATATGAAAAAAAAAGTATTGCTCTAGAAGCATTAGTCACAAAGAAAAATGGGGAATACATTTGTATGGAGAATCGCAAGCCCGTTTCCCTATTATAGCACACAACCGCCCACCACGCTTTGTTTTCATCCATTTTTGTTAGAACTAAATTTTTGTGTTTCTTTTTGTATTCCGAATCCAGTAATGGTCAGCAAACATTCGTTTTAAAGTTTATTCTAGTCACGTTAGCGTTACCTTGAAAAATCTAAGATAAATCTACCAATTAATAAATCAAATGTCAATCAATCGTGCCGCCATCGTGCTCTGATAGGAGAATAGCTGTAGGTTGCGCTTGCGCTACATAATAGTGGGTCCGAAACATCCAGAACTTTAAACTTCATCATAGTGTGTGAATTAGTGAGAATTTAATGAATGAGTAAAACAGTTAACTTTAAACTTAAAGGCATCTTTGACCCCATGATATCATCAAATGTCTTCTCCCGCTCTGGGCGGAGCGGGAAGGCGTGTCAAACTTTTACTGACTAAAACCCACCCGTGTTCCTTCACTTTGCTGTGTCAGGGCCACAGTAATTCTCGAACAATTCCGCAACCCTGGTAGGCATGGGCCCTGCCCCCAGCGGACCCCTTCTATTGTTGCTGACATCTCTTTGAGGCGCGCATGGAGCACAACGCGCCGTCGACCCGGGCCTGGTCTTGACCGTACGGCGAGCTACTCCTTGCTCGCCGTCCGCAGCCCGCGCCTACGGTGGCCGGGAGTCCACTATGGTCTCCCGACGCCAACACATTCCCTTAAATGTTGTTTGTGGGTCAGCTTTTTTATTTTCTACAGCGTGTTAGCCCTACTGGAGTATACTAGTAGGTCTGTAAAATGATCAAGAAAGAGATGCCTTTAATACCATCTCATTCTTGATTTAACTTGACTTGATCTTGTATGGAGTATTGTAATGATACGAAAAATAATGACTTCTGCAGTGATGGTACTCAAGAATTTCCTTGAAACTTCACATTTTCTATTCTTTAATGCAGCATTCAACCGCTTCCTACATTTCTATAAGAGCCTACTTACGGCATCCATTGATGTTTGAGTGACCTTGATTACAGCGGTAATTGTAAGATAAACATTTAATACTTAACACTGACCTTTGTCAATTAGTTAGAGTATTCGATTCGATCCTCAAGATCAGTCATTTTTAGATAATTTTACTTAGTATACGAATTGTTTATGAAAAGTCGAGGGTTCCGTCATCGTTCATGTGTTAGTAAAATCGATGCATGTAAGGTATCGCGGATTTTTACGACCTACATATGCAAATTTACTCACGAGTTTCGTATTCTAATCGCATGCTTTGTTTTAGATAATCCTAGGGCGATTGTTCTTCGTGCAACGCCCAGACATATGTAGTAATTCTTTGTTACGAACAGACGTAATGCCTAAAACATCCTAGAAAGGATTCTATTTTCATCAGTGAGCGACACTTTCTTACCTGTGTGTGGTTTATTTTCTTCCATCTATTAAATAAAGTTCCATCTTGTTTTTTTGGATTATCATTACAACGAGGTATGTTATTAAATTAAGAAAAAATATGCAAATCCATCTTTTTGGAAAGGTCAGATTTTCCTGTGAAGTCTTCTTCACAGGAAAATCTGACCTTTCGAAAGTTAGTGATAAAGTTATATATGTAGTATTCATGAAGCTGTGAGCTTTATAAAAGCAAAAGAAACCCGTGTTCAGTAAATCATAATGTTTGTTGGCTTAATATTAATATGGAAAAAACAAAAACCGTACCATGGCAACTGCGAAAATATACGACATCACGACAAACATTTGAAATTAACTTTAATGAGGTTAACGATGTCTCGAACGACATTTAATGACAAATTCAGAAAGAAAACCAACGACAATCGACAAGAATATTGCCATAAATAATCATAAATGGAAATAATATCGTGACAAATTTATTTGATGATAATCACAAAAAGCAGAAGTGTCATCTGAAGCTAATCATCATAAAGTATAAATAATTTATTGATGATTGTAACTTGAGACTACTACATATAACAAGTTGGCAAATTATAGATCATTATAGACCGCATTAGGTAAATGTTCTTCTTTTTTGTTATAGATGCAAAAGTGACACTAAATCAATTTTTAACATTTGCGTTTAATTAACATATGTTTATCACTTGATCTAATTCATAAATATACAATGTAGGGTCGATAATAAATTAAAACACTGGCAATATTAGATTTTTAGTATTTTGGAACTATTAAATAAATCCCAACTTTTTAAAATTATTAATTATTTAAAAACGACATAGTAGTGATGGACCAACTATGGGTTTTCCCGAACAGCCAACTTGCTATAGTGACTAAACGAATGAATATATTATGTATACCTAGGTGAATTTTAAGCAGACTGGGAACGTCAAAAGATAAAGGTACGCAATTAAAAAACTTGTCTTTTCTACCTTGTGTATACATGTTGTAAAACCTATATTTTACTATATTCTGATCAATGCATCTAGTTGTAACAGGAATAGATTTTTGAGAACCTTTTCCCACGATGAGTCTTGTTAACAACTTACGCTTTCCTAGTAACAAGCAGCTATCTTATTTTAAACAATGATAATAAGAGATAAAGCAACAATTTTATTCAATACGGTTTCGATTACAATCACTATGAACGAATCATTCATTCGAGCTTTAATTTGGTGTTTTTCTGGTTTTCGCTGATCAGGTGCCACCTGACCTCTGTGACCCTTGTTGAACCAGATTTGAGCTCCACGACGTTTAATAAATGCTGCTGACTATCCTTGGTCAGTATTGCAATTATACGTGTTTTGATGTACCAATATAATTTTAATAGAAAATAGACATTGTTTTAAAACGAATGTTTAGAAGGCCGGGCAAGTGGCCTATGGTAATTTATTTTGTATGTATTAGTTGATTAAACATAACGTTTACTTTTCAACACTGTCGTGGTAAGTGATAAAGCAAACCTACTAGGGACCAACGAACTGGGATCAATAAAATGTTTTCTGTAAAAACGCAAATGGCTAAATCCATAGATACCTAATAGCCACTCATGTTGATGAATAAATTCAGATGCCTAATTGAGTACCTAATTGCAGATAGATCTATGCAAAGTTTTGTCTGGGACAGAACAAACACGCTTACATTTAAAAAATAATCGTGAATGATTAGAATAACATATAGATCCAACAATTATGTATATAAACAGATATATTGCCTAAATACAATCTGCCTCTAAGAGGGAAACATTTGTTGAATTTTCATAACATAGGAATTTGTAAGACTTAGAATCTACACTGTATTTAATTTTAGGCTGACAAAACTTTTACGTTTCATTTTTAAATCCATTGCTCTTCATTTTTGTCGTAATCATTCAAAAAATTTAGGTAGGAGGTAGATATCCCATGTCAAAACGAAGCTTAGAAGCTTCAGTATTGTATTTTACCGAAATAGAACGACAAAATTGTCATATTTGTTTGTGTAGGATTTTTGTTCCAGATTAAACAGTTTCTTCCTGACAAATTTCTTATAAAGACATCTAATTGCATTACAGTCGTGACACTATGGGCACGATCATCGGGCCCGGAAACAATATGCCGGCAATAAAATATGCCTATAGGTATAATAGTGACGGCTCTGATTGTAGCTTCGCTCATCTGTTCTAGACAGAAGTATTAATAAATTACGTGGTCCAAAGAATCGGCACAGTCTCGTGCGAACTCTTGCGCAACAGGCCGCCAGACGGCCCGCGTCAATATACATATTACGACCATATAAGGTAAGTCGATATAGTGTAACAATTACCTAAAAAATAAGTACCTAATTACCGACATCAACTATCAAGAATCACTAGACGGTGCTCTAGTTTTTGAAATAAATGGAATTTGTGGATTTCCCCTACAACGGTAAAAAAAATCGATTGTTGATAAAATAATCACAAGTAAATCGCGATATGAAAGAGAATCAAAATAGTGGAAACAGTTTTCTTTTTTTTTTCTTAAACAATTAGCAATGAAGCATAGCTTGAAAGAAATGAGCTAATTATCCTACCCTACCAAATACCAAAAAAGACAATGAAAGATAATAATTTCGTTCGGATTTAAAACAGATGTTGCAGTTAACATTCGTAAAATAAACAAATTTTTTTTTTATGTAAAACATTTCTTTTAAAAATAATGTTCGTTAATTTAAAATGCTTGAAAAATATTTTCTTTTTCTTTGTGTCTTCAGTGGAGTCTCGAAATCAGACGCAACTCCATACTATGTGCTTTTAGCACTTAATAACTCAATATACTGCGGAATGAATGCCATTGCTTCCGAGTAGATTAATAACGCTATAAAATGTACTAATAATTAGTCGTATATTCTCCTTTTATTACTAAACTAACATGTAATAATTAATGCTTCATCAATAACTAATATAATTTGTAATGCGTTATGTTAATTCCATGACATTAATGAATTACCACCTGCGATTGACGACGATGTCCACCTTGCATGGTTTACTGTCTCATTGTTCAATGAAAGAAACAAAGTAAATAAAGTTAGTGTCGTGCCAATAGCTACTGTAAACGTTCACCTCGTCACCCGGTACCATATACCCTTAATATAGGTTATGTTTTTTTTTTTTATAGTTGTTCTGTAGAGTCCGCACTTTTTTCTTAAGGCTTTAGATATCAAAAAAGTATTATGGTTTAAAAAATCAACTTTATTTACTTTAATTCTCTATATATCTTATAACAAATCAAAGGTATGAGAATCGCATTTATGAAAAATGGGAAATGTGCACTCTTATACATCCGGTAGTATAAGGGTGCGTGCCTATTATAATCGAACGGATTTACAATTTTACGGTGACAGATATATTTTATACCAGTAAAACTTTCCCGCGGGATAGTTTTCGATCTCCACGCAGACGAAAACTAGTTATATATAATTAAGTTAGCCACTGACGTTCCCTAAATAAACAAAGATACAGATTTTATGTACTGTTTCTGACCGCTCAGCATGTTAACACTACACTTTTTGACCCGCATATTTGTACAACAGTAATGACGCACATACTGCTTAATTTTTCAAAAAGTAATATGGTAGGTACTTTCCAAGCAGGTATAAAGTAGTATAAATAATATATTTGTGCTTTTATATTAAGTAAACATAATAGCATGTTCAAAAATTTAAAGTAAATGGGATCAAATTTCCATAAGTCGGTACATTAAGACAAATTAAACGTGATATAAATTTCGGTCACCTTTTCGAAATAGGTATATCTAGTCTTTGGAACTTCAGATCTCAAGTTTCTTGTAATAACATTATACTCAAGCCCATCCGTCTTTTGTATAATATATATATAATATAGGTACATAAAGCATTAAATAAATCGTAAAATTTTCATTTGCAATTTACTACGACTACTTGTTTCTGTTCTTTTAATCTATTCGATGCAATAATAATATCTAGATGTCATTACATGTTTTATGCGATGCTTATTATTAGTACCTTATAAATCATCATCATCTGCCTAGCCTTTTCCCAACTATGTTGGGGTCGGCTTCCAGTCTAACCGGATGCAGCTGAATACTAGTATTTTACATGGATCGACTGCCTATCTGACCTCCACAACCCAGTAACTGGGTAATACGATACCCCTTGGTAAGACTGGTTGTCAGACTTTCGGGCTTCTGACGACCCGTAACGACTGTCAAAGATCCACAAATGACAGCCAGGACCAACGGCTTAACGTGCTTTCCGAGGTACGGAGGGATCTTGGTATGTAAAGATGGTCACCCATCCACGGACCAACCGCGGCAAGCGTAGCTTAACCTGATCGAACGACCCGTGCAGCTATTGTTACTTGGCCACAAGCCCCTCTATTAGTACCTTATAAATAAATAAAAGGATTGCGCTAGTAATAGTTAACAATGTAAAGCTCCATCAATATAATTGACGTTATAATGTGATCAGTTCTTCATGGAAATCTGAATCTCTTTCTGTACTATCTACTAACTTTTGAAACTGATGCTTGTGTTTGCATATCTTTCTATTCATAGAAATATTTCAGTACATGAAGTTCAAATGAAAGTAAATAGCTTTAAGGAAATATTGAGAACAACAGAGTTGACTTCTGAGTTTAATGTATCAATGAATTGCAAATATGGAAGTAAAATGTAGCTTTTGGTGTTTTTCAACTTGTTGAGCTCTTTTCAAAATATGGATGTTCTACCAGATAAGACCAGAGAAGTATTGCAGAAATATGAGCCTTTAGATTTCAGAAAACCTATTCTGAGATCATCGGATCAATAGAAAAGTTAACGACTGTCATTAATAATTCTAAAACTAAAAGTTGACAGTCTTATGTGTGATATCGACCGAATAATGTTTATGTTGATTGATGGTAACAGTTAGGTACACAGTTAAACCATCTCGTTATTCAAATATGAAAGATTTATGGCGAAATATGAATATTTAATCAATTTAAAGAGCGATATCTTGTCATCACACACGACTCGTTGCGCACACAATAACTGTTACTTGGCCAGTGCATTTAAATGTAACATAATTAGTGCAATGGGAAACATGTAACATCGTGGGTTTAGGTGCTACCGTCAGCCAATATAAGCACTATGCTGGGTGACCACCACCTTCCTGCTCGCTACAAGTCTGCCTCTGAGCGGTCCTTGGGGAGTTTGACATCGCTGTCAGTTCGGTGAAGCAGTCGACTACCTCGGACATCATGGTCTATCCTGTAGCAAGAGCATTGTTCAGATGGCACGGCACGCCAGCGTTAATGACATCATCCGTCGTGCTCTTGTCATCCCCGGGGTGCCAGCTGTTTTAGAAACCAATGCTTGGCACGCCACGATGGGAAGAGGCCAGATGGAATGACCATAATGCCTTGGTAGGCCATTGGTGTGACATACAACCTGTGTCGACACCAACACGCCAGCCCATCTTCCTAGCACACGGCGGGCTGTGCTGGGGTGGCTGCTGCAGGTGCAGAAAGCCTCTAACGGCGCAAAATGTTACAACTTTATTTGGAGCTATATGTTTTAGCCGTTTGTGGTTGAAACTCCATAGCTCGAGTGCTCATTGAATATTTCAGAACATGGCCAGGTGGTTCAGGACTAGAGGACTGGAATCAGCAATCCATCAAACGTGATAATGCTGCCAGCCTTTTAGACACTTTCCCACTGACTGCAATGCCGACGAATTTTTGCATGCCCAATGAGCTCTTCCCTTGTTTTTCTTGAAAAACGTGTAACATACTCGTATATAACGCAAAAACTCATACACCCCAATTCGGGTTGACCCTAGAATGACTTTATGCATTTAATATTGAGTCTTATTGCCTTGAAATTAGATTAATTTTCTTTGGGTATGGTATAATACATCTTTTTTTTTTTAATTCTAAAATAAATTTTCTGAAATCGATTCAATAGTCAATAATGAACAAACTATTTTCAGGAATTGGGTCTATTCTATTATGCCTTGTCATACTATATACATTTTACTGTAAGATTGTATACTGTTTTCAAGATTTTGAATAGTACTTTCAAATAAACTATCAATGTCGTAGGACACACCTTGAGCTATTTAATAGATTTTTATCATAAAGGTAATAAAAATCACTACATGAAAATAATAAGGAGACTATACTAATAGATAATCTACAAAGTTATGTTGTAATATAATTTTTAGTACCAATCGTTAGCATTAATTTAAATTTTCCGTCCTATTGTCAATAAAATTTATGGCAATGAAACCATTCAACTCACAACACACTTTCACGTGGTTGAGCAAATAAATTACTTTTTTATTTTAGGCAAAACAAATAAAAAACAGATGATATAAACCAGCCCAGCAGGTGTCACGGAATTAGCTAAGAAAAATAATAATAAAAATCTTCTATAATTATCTGTGTCAATGATGATACGGTTAGTAAGGGTGTGACTACGGAGATGACGACTAATAGAGAAGTGTGGAAGTGGGAATAAGAAAAGTGGGATAAAGCAGGAGAATGATGTTTACAGGTTTCTAAATGCTTGAATTGGATTCTTGTGCAATCTCAGAGGAATAGAATTAGAATAGAATACTTTTATTTGCATTAAAACATGGCACACTAAGGATGCTGCACCACTTACTTATCTTTTTATCGTTCAAGTAATAAGTAGCGGACCATCTAAACGTCTATAATACAAAATAAATAAAATTCTAAGTGTATGTTTGAAATGTCATACTGATAGCCTTTTAAATACCTATTCTTCCAAGTGCAGATAAAAATATATACGGTACTAATTAATTTTTGACTATCTGACTGTTTATTCTGGCTAATATCCGAAACGGCTGGACCGCCGCAGCAAGTTGGTGGGTAGTTTTCGACATCCACAGGGCAGATGCTAGAGTGATCTTTGACGATTTAGTAGAGCAAGGAACTATTGAAAGTAGGGAATTACTGATGCCCTTACTACCTACCTACGTAGCTTGGACTCGTAAGGTACTCGACTACAATTGTTTTTTTTTAATGATCGTAGATTGTTTTAGATAAATATTTAAAAGTGTTAAATGCTAAACTTAAAAATGAATATGATCACATAAATCTTACCGTTTTCAAATGAGATCATTATACACATCAACATCTTAATAAAACCAATCATTTAAATTAAAATAAATTCATTAGAATACTAAAATCCACTATAAAATCTGTATCATTTGTCGAAACGAACATAAATCTTCGTACCTAATATCTTATCTATTAGCTTAAAAAACGATCTATATTTTATAACATGCCGTTAATGTTGCTATAAAATTTAATGTTTGCATACATATGACAAAACTTTGTGTTATAATGTATTGGCTTTACATTTATAAGAAAATAACACAAACACGTGAAGTAAATTAATGTTGTGTGATCATGTCACACTTTTCGTATGAAAAAAACAAACTTGTTGGACTCGTTTGGTTTTAAATTAAAGAGGATCTTTATATGACCGACAACATTACTGCCCCGTTACGATAATGAGCAAATGTCCGCAGGAGATTCGTTAAAAATATACTATATATTTTTTTACGTTGGCAATAAATCCCTACTACCAGATCATAAACTGACTCGTATTTAAATAATTTTTTCATTCATATTTAGATTTTTACAATGGTTTTATGAACGCGAAACATTAAAAATATCGTAAATTCGACTCAATGGTAATTAAAATACAAAAATAATGTATTAAGCATTATATTTATACAAGACATCGCTAGCACAGAAATCTTTTTGGCCACCATTTGTATGTTAATAAACTGTATTGCTTCATTAATCGTATTGTTTTACGACATTATCATAAGGCTAACTTCATTAATAAAACGTTTTAATTCCGAATATAATAAAAATTGCGTTGACTTTTCGGGTTTTACAAATACGATAGTAGTAAGGTTTTATTTTTATCATTGGTTAAATCACCGAACCATTTTATCACACTTAACCTAAAATATTATAAGTCAAAAGTTATGCCACTTGGTAGTTTTAATTATAACACGATTAAATAGAAATAGCTGTGTGTAACCATTAATTAAATTAGACAATCGATTGAGGCAATAAATAATTCAAGTATAAGCCTTAATGTAGCCGCGAGACAAAATATCGATGGCTATTTAGTAATGCTTTGGCATCTTTTAATTAATGTGTAGAAAATAATCGTTAATAAGAGATACATATCTAACTAAACTAAGACAGCTCATATAAATAGCTACATAAAAAACCTGTCGGTGGCTCATCAACATGAATGATTAATTAATTCTGACAGGCATCGTATATTATAATTACACACCAATTAGTCAATATGTCAGGTAACCATGTTACGCATAATTTCACACTCGCAGCAACCAGCCTCAATTGACATCCATATTTGAAAGGGTCGGTTGACCATTAATCATCTAGTATTCGATATGACAAAATGCATTGAAAAAGGCATTTCAAAATTTCTTTTTCTGTGGCAACTAATCTGGAATATCAAATGGTTCACGCTAAAACCCATGACTCTGCCTTGCGGGACACCAGCATTTGTTTCTTAAAATTTTAGAATTTCTTGTTGGTTTTGCTTATCCTAAGTATAATATAATGTTACTTATTCGTACATGCTGTTTCAGAAGTATTCTTATGTCCTACACCTCTAAACAGAATTGTTTGCCAACTAAAAATCTTCCCCTTATCAAAGGTTTGTGAAAGACCCAAATCAAAAGATCAGGCACTGATACATTTATAGTAGTAAGCGAAAATCAAATGAACAGCACTGCAGTCAAACGTAAAAGTTCGACGTAGGTACGTGTTATTTCACTAGGAAATCAATTCAATTCGTCTCGTTACATGATATTATCATAAGTCAATATTGAAGTTCCGCCTGACATAAGGACATTATTTACTCAATTAATTGGTGATGTACAAGTAATTCTTCAATAAACAATAAAAATCTTAAATAAACAATATTCTTAATAATAATCACAGGATACTAATGTATTAATTTTAAATGTTAAGGTCGTCGTTGAATTCAGCTATTATTAAGATACATAATATAATTAATTACTGGATTTAATGTGAACTATGCATATTTAAGTATTTATCCCGACCTTAAACATAAAAACTCAGTACAATTAATCATTTTTTTTAATAACATGTTTGCATATGATCGCTTCTACTAGCTTGCCGAGGCACTAATAATATAAAATTTTAACTCAAGCTAACATTCATATAAGGTCCTTTCTTAAGATTTTTAGCTACCAATTTGGTATTCCTAGGTATAGCCACAAGTTTCAAGCATGATTTGACGTATTTTCAAATGTTACCTAATTACGGAGATAACGCATAATACCAATATCACAAGGAATGAATGCAAAATTGTATTTAAAATAGCAAGTTTAGTACAAATTTAATAAATTTTTGACTTCCGTGATTTGCTGATAGTTCTCACTCGATCTAGTGTTATATACCTATTGTACCAACAATCGGTTGTGACTGGAGTAGGTAGCCAAGAGAATCTTTGACTCTGGTTTATCGATTATAGATAGGTCTGTTTCGCCGATGATATTGGCTTTACGTAATCAGATCAACAATAAAATTGTGAAATGATGATTTTTTTTTTTTTGGGTAATTTTATGTAGGTGTATCGTACCTAAGTATTTTAAAACATGGTCTATGAATATTCAAAGAATATTTATAAACGCCATGTATCTTGTATTATGATGTGTTTAAATAGTCTACTTCGCTTCGGCCGTTCTATTTAAAATAAATAAATATTAAGTTAACAATACATGAATTGTTAAAAAAAAATTAATCAGAAAAAAAAGTTTTTCTACTTATGTTGTCAAAACCTGATTTTGCCAGCAGCTTCACCCGCGGTAACCAATTCACACAAAACGTTTACAAGTTATACATCTAAGCCTTTCTCATAAATCACTCTGTCTATTGGTGAAAACCGCATGAAAATCCGTTTATCAGTTTTTGAATTTATCGCGAACAGACAGGCAAACAGACAGACGCGGCGGAGGACTCTACTTTATAATATGTAGTGATTATGGTCCATGAAATTACTATTTTAATTCTACTTTATTAATAATTTTAGACAGATAATTTCGTCGGCGACTAAAAAAGAGCTTCTATTTTTACGGATGAAAAATTGATTCCACATCCATAATATCAAAAGCTCCTTGGCATCTAATATTACTTCACTTACATTTAGTAAGTGTTAACTTTTAGTGGATCTTGGAGTTTAGTAGTTCCTAAACATTATGTCATAAGTTAAAATGGAACTCGATGTCAAGGCGAATATAAAATATTCACCGTGTTTCGCGTTAAGTGCTTAAGTATAAAGATCGAACGTAAAATCATACTGGTAGTAAGAAACTACCAAAAGAAATGACGTCATTTTAGAGTTGTCAAAATAAAATGGCACTTCTTAAGGCTATAAAATATTATTTTTTAAGCCCACACCTGTGGTTTTACATAATACGAGATTTTACAATAAATTTGGAAAATTGAGCCTTCTTTATAAAAGGTTTACCTACTATTAATAAAGAGTGTTTTTATTATAATTCGCAAGATGATAGCATTAGATATAATTAACTATAAATATACACAATACAATCTATTTAACACAGTCATGCATTATTCTCACAAAAATTCAAACATTCTGACAGCATCATCTACCATTCATTTGCAAACATATCGAGATCTATATTCGAGTTCAGGAGAGCATTTTTTTGTTTTTTTGTTCTTTTTTTGGGTGGGAAATCATCTAATAACATCTCCCGCTCTGGGTGGAGCAGGAGGGCGCGTCAGACTTTTACTGACTAAAGCCCACCCGTGTTCCCTCAGTAGCCCGTATTCCAGGGGCTGTGGTATCCCTTTCGAACAAACCCGCACCCCTGGCAGTCAGGAGAGCGTTAATAGCGTTTAATGTCCGAGGAATAGGTGACTTGGAGTGTGCAACAGTACGGCAAGTTGGAACACCCAGTAAGCGGTGTTTTCTGCCACGACAGTTATTGTCTGGGACAAACAGATTGCAGATTTCATTATGTAGATCAGGAACATCAATAATCTCCCTAAGAATTTTAAATATTATAATCCACACCAAAAGCAACCAGAACCACAATGTAGTAAAGACATTTTACACTGTATTTGAATGGATGTAGCAGGACTGATCAAAACTGTTACTAATTGTTATTGCTAAAGTTTTTAAAACATATCCATATTTTCTACTTCAGATGTATCACCCAAGAAGACTGTGGTTAACAGCGAGCATAGTGCTATGCTTCGTGCTGCAAGCCCTGGGTGCTGACAAGTACACAGATGAGAACAGACCCTATGAGTTCGGCTTCAAGATAGACGGCCAGCACAGGCATGAATCTAAAGGTAACTAAAATTGGTCTTTTTGTGAATCTGCCACAGGTTCTAAAGGTTATATCGTTACTCTTTTCTGTACTTCACTATTTGTTTTGTTTGATGACTAATAAATCTTATTAATAGGTACAGGTTTTACTAGTAAAAAATAATAATGTATAGTTTGGCACGTACTTAAAATTAATTCAACTATTATCCATTTTGAAATGGGCTTGCTTAAAACTAATAAGAACTGGTAGGATTTTGGACCCGATTGTACCTTGCCATTTTGTATTGCACGAACACACCGTGGACAGAACTCGTTTTGTCTTCGAAGACAGGAGGCCTGTGTCCCAGCTGTGGGACCATTATTGTGCTATGCCAGAGTCAAGCCCATCAGAGGTTGGGATAGCCGTAGATCAGTAGATTTTTGTGAACTGTTGCTAGTGCACCAATATCGTCTTCATAAAGCGATAGTCCATCGATTTAAAGACTTTGAATCAGGTCTACAGTCTTCTTGGAAGACTATTCCATCAATATAAAGTGTCTAGACACGGTATAGATGACACAACAATTAGTGCGTAGTATGTGCTTAGAGAATTGTCACGATTATTTGTACGAAAATAAGTCATGTCAAAGTAACTACTTAAGGTGACCTTCGCTTCTTTCTTCACTCGGTAGTAACCTACTCGGTTCTCGTACAATGTTGTGATTTAAAATATTGTTTAGTTTTATTAAATACATTTTTTAAATGAATAGTCTTCGGTTTTAAAACTTACTCCATGTTGTTTTATTAAATATCGAATGACTTCATACTTCTACCGGTTTAATCTGTGTGAATTAAATGATTAAACATACATTTGCTTCAGCATTTAGATTATGTTTTAAATCTTATTGGTACTCGACTGAATGTTATGTATGTTTATTATAAAACGATAAAGATGATTATTTAGATAATATTTGAATAGTAAGCGGTTTCAAACTGCATTTTGCAAAATATTATGACCAATTTACTACTAATGATTTGAATATGAATTATACATTCTTAATGAAGAACGTCTAACTGTTATTAATTTTCTTTAAATGTGAATGTAAACCTACAAAAATGACACGCGACTATTTAAATAATGATATTACAGTACCTAACCTATTAGAAATGATCATCTCACCAACAAAGCAATTTAATTTAAAATCAATGACGTCACCAAAAAAAAAGAATTTACTGAAATAAGTCCAACGTCGGAGACAGTTACATAGATAATTATTATTTAAAATGCTAAAATACATATAACGAATTGTTTAATTATTCACTTCCTAGTATATTAATTTTAAATCTGGATTTTTTAAAGCTGGTATGTCAAAACTTCTCCAGACTGTTTGATGTGGCCGTTTTCTCCAAGGCCACAAAATCATCACGTTGTTTTATAAACACTCTATTCTATTAATACTGATCATGTGAATACCTATTATAAACAAATTATGTTGATGACTTGAAAAGTAGCTCTTCGTAATAATGTTGTCAGGTGAGGATAACGTCAACTTGAACAGTTTTTTTTTCTAATTATTATTCCTAGCATCTGCAATTTTACTACTGGCCGTCTGTTACGAGATTTCTAGTTTAGCTATCACTTATCTTGGTTTTTTTCATTCGTAATTTGGGGTTCGTGTCATATTATAAATTACAAGACCTTGGCAGGGCTTACTATTATATTTGACTTTAATGGCAATAAACACATTATCATAATATATTCTAACTCAATAAAACCGATTGTATCTTTACAGACAAAGACGGGATTATCATGGGCGAGTTTGGTTTCATCACCGCGGATGACGTGTACCATGTCACCGTGTACGCCACAGACAAAGAAGGACGGTTCAAGATACTGTCAATGAAAAATATTCACTTGAAATCATGTAAGTTTAACTTATTTATCGAGTCGCTCCAAGAGACAATCAAATAAGCACTACGGTTTGAGCTTTTGAATAGACCCTGAAGGATTGAGTGTAGCAATTAATAATCCGGCAGTGGTAAATTATGCCAAGACTACATATTTTCTAAACGTAAAAGATCCTCGAACTTGTAAGATTTACATAAGAGCAAATAGAAACTCATACATGCAATTTATGTCTTTCAGCTTCTCCTTCAAGCCTTGGAGCACCTACATCGGCAAGACAAGGCCATGCTCTGGCGTTGCCACCTGCACCTGCACAAGCTGCTTCCGTAAAAGCATCGGCAGTTCCGCAAGCACCACAGAAGCTAGGTGGAACTCCTACAACAGCACGCCTAGCACCTTTTACACCACAATCTCCAGTGTCACAAGGACCTTTTGCATCACAACCTGGGAAACCATCCAAGCCTGTATCTATTGAACCACCAGGAAGGTCATGCTCGTCTTGCAGTCTGCCTACAACTACCACGCGAGCACCACCACCTGCATATAACCAAGTGCTTGAAAACAACAATTATAATAGTCCAAACCAATTTAGTGCACCACGATCAAGTTCTCAAAATCAACAAGGTTTACCTCCTTCGGCTCCTGGACAACAAAACGTTGCACCAGCTGGTCCAAGTGGTTCTTCGTATAATCCAAAAGGAGGTCAACAAGCTTTCCCTTCTTCGTCTCCTCGACAACAAAACACCGCACCATCTGGTCCAAGTGGTTCTGCATATAATCCAAAAGGAGGTCAGCAAGCCTTCCCTCCTTCATCTCTTGGACAACAAAACATTGCACCAGCTGGTCCAAGTGGTTCTTCGTATAATCCACAAGGACGTCAACAAGCTTTCCTTCCTTTATCTCCTGGTCAAAACACTGCACAGGGTGGACCTAGTGGTTCATCATATAGTCCTCAGCAAAGTCAGGGGAGTTATCCTTCTAGTCAACAAAATATCCCCCAACAAGGGCTTGTTGCACCAGGTAGTGCGCCATCTTTTGCTCCACAACCTGAGCAGATAGCACAAAATTATCCTGGCTCTCCGACTTATTCTCAAGGACCCGGTTCATCTAATGCGCCCAATAATTATGCACCAGGAGGAGGAGCCTTTTCTTCTTCTGGACAAACTCAAAGTGGACCCGAAATACAAGCTGGCTTATTTGGCGGTAATAATAACCCATACGCTGGAGCCGCGCCAAGTGGTGCCGCAACTACTGTTCCACAGCCAGGTAATTTTAGACAAAATAATATTCAAAAAGCTGTTTTATCAGCACCCAATTCTCAAACCACCGGACAAACATCTTATCCACAAGGAGGGGCTGGAGAAAGAACTGCAAAACAATATAATGGTCCTGAACAGCAATTTGACTCACAGTTAGGCCCACAAGGCCCAGGTGCTGCTCAAGGAGGACAGCGTGGCTCTGATAAACCTACTCTGTTTTCCGCTCAAATGCAGATAGTTGATAAGGATACTGATGTTTACGCACTTGGACCTAATGAACAGAGAGGATTACCGCCAGGACTTTCTCAGGGTGACATGACGCAGCTGCTCTACACATTCAACTATACCGTAGGATTCCACGGTCATTTCGAAGAGGGCTATACAAACGGTGCCAAGAAAGGATACTACTTCGTTACTGGAAGGAATGGTGTTCGAACAAGGATTGATTACGTGGCCGATGATTCAGGGTTCCATCCTAAGGTTTCACAAGACGTACTTGACCTTTTATCTGAAGATGTTCCCAAGCCAGAAACTGAAAAGGATGAGAAATATGGTCTCAAAGGTTATGAATTCAAATGGTTATATTATCCTGTTGAGTCTAAAAAGCGGTAGATGTGCTTCGATAATAGTTTTGAGCTATAGTGGACCTGATCTTTTCTAACATTCTTTAGCGCCTTAGGGGCAATTTACTATGTCTTACTATTAATTATAAGTTAGATAATGTTTCTTAGAATAAGTTTTGAAAGTATTACAATTAACTTTAATTATGAAAATGTTCAAAGTAACACACTGCCATGTAACTGCCATAAAGTAGTGATCACCAAAAGTAACTATGTATTAATGTAGGTAGCCTGTTAAATTCACGTGATGACATTTAGCACTTTGTATAATAGCATGTTTAAAAATAATAAAAAATGAATAGAAATACATTAAAATATATTTGAAAAAGATATATAATGTGTTTAATGAATATTACCAATAATCTACATATTTATAAAAACTGAATTAACATTATATTTTCCTGATCGAACAAAAGATCAATTTTTTGTAGTAATAAATTAAACAGAGATTTCTAGTTTTGCACCTATGTCTGATAGAGTTTCTTGTATTCTTTATATTTCTATCGAAGCTCAACCAAAATAGCAAGTTAAGTCAGCCAATTAAATCTGCATAGGTAAGTTTGTCCAAATTAAAATGTTACTCATCAACAGAAAAATAATTTTCTTGTAACAAAATGGTTAATTTAGGTTTCCATCCAAATGGTGCCATCGAGACCCTATTACCAAGTCCACGTGGCCACACCCTCAGTCTGTCCGGTTATCTGTCCATATATTTGACACATAGAAGTAGCTTTTTAACCGACAAAAAAAAAGAGGAGGTTCTCAAGTCGACACGTATTTTTTAATACGAGTATAAGACCACACGTAACTTTTTACAGATTCGTCAGATTCTATTATAACGTATATCATGATAGACAGATACTTAATCATAATGGCAATATTTCTGTTAACCAACCAAATCTTTTAAATGTTACCCATAAATTATTTAACAGCAATAAATCATGTCTAATAAACAAAAGTGCATCTCGTGACACAACACTGAATAACAAATAAAAATCTATTTAAATAAAAGAAAAGTCCTGACTGACTGACTCATCAACGGCTAGCCCAAAACCCTTAGGGCCGAAAGTGCGTTACGCGGGCGCCCGCGACGGTCAACCGTCGCGGGTCTATGTGCGTGGACACGCGAGGTGGAATCGTAATGATGTCAGTCGCGGGGACATTTTATTTAGGACTAGCTGCTGCCCGCGGCTTCGCGGGATCCGCGTGAATGTCGGAAATTATCCCACGGGAACGTGCTACCGCGACTTAAAGTAGCCTAACCCGCGACGGACGCCCGCGCGTGGGACCGCGACGGGGCACATTTGTATGAAACCGCGCGGGCGTCCGCTTAACGCAGTTTCGGCCCTTAGACCTAGAACGCTGAAATTTTGCGCAGAGGTTGTAACAAATCAAACTTAAACCTAAGAGAAACAAAGATTATAAGTAGATTTTTACATTTTTTTAATTTAAATTAATAAAAAAATACAAATGGTTTTATAAAAAATTACCGATCTCACTAGAGTCCCTAAGTATCAGGTCACAAACTAGGAGGATATATTGTGAGGAGGGTTCTTAGGTCACACACACTGGGAGGAGGATATGTCGTGAGGAGGATCCGGTATGAGCGCCTTGTTGTCCTCTGGAGCTCGGTTCTAGAATATTTCAGTAAGATGAGCAGTAGAAATAGGAGGGACTCGATAAAACTCCGAAGCCCAATAGTAGAGTCGCAGTAGCAGTATTAGTAAAGGCTTTTCAGAAAAATAAATAGTTCTTCCATATATCAAATTACGTCGTTGTCCCTCTTCGTAGTCCCCTCTCGTAGTAGTCCCGCTTTCTGCGCTTCGTCCTCTATTTATACTAGAGTTTCAGCCGTTCCAGAACATTTTTAATTTTTTTAATTATATCCTCCAGTGGCCAGACCACAGACATTTAAATAGTAGGGCCAGACACATGTAACCAGCCAGCACATATTATACAACCATGTGTGTGTAAAGAATTTAAAGATATAATTTAAAATTAAGAAGTAAACAATCATAGTTAATAAAATACAATATTTCAGCTAATAATATTGATAAAAATAATTTATAATAATTAAACCAAAAAGTAATTCTTCATAGACTAGTGAGAAACTCTATGGGAAAAAAGAAAAGTAACTGACAGTTTGACAAATCTTGACATACATGTCACAACATAGAAAATTACAAAGATCAAATTTTATTTTATTACAGATATTATAGAAATAGTTATTGTAACACGCAAATACTATATTTCCTTCCAGAAAATGAGTATGAAGGTACATAGAGAATGCTTAAATTTCAAGGTTAATGTTAACAAAATGTAAGTATAAAGAATAATCATTACAAGGTTCCCTTTATTTTAGACATGGAATAAGGAAGGATTTTTCGAAATTGAAACCATAGGGGATGAAAGTTCCGCGCGGGCGAAGCCGCTGGCAAAAGCTAGTTTCTAATAAATATGTCATTCAAATGAGATTATCAACAATGCATTGGCGCTTGAATGTCTGTAAACAGCATTGGCTAGCAAAGTTACGACGAGACGCGATCTACTAAAAAAAAATACGAAAAAAAGGTTGACGTTTACCTTATACTATAATTAATCTATGTAATACTTACTGGCTTTAGTTCCTTCAGTCCCATTACCATACAACTATAATATTTTGTTAACAGCAGAATTGAAGCTCACGCCATCTAGTATACAATTAGTTTATCAGCAGAGACAAGGTTTTTACTTTAGGTTAAACAACCTGCGCAGACGCAACTAACGTCACGCTACGTTGTAGCAGTGATCTTGACTTCATATTTTCGCTGATTATCAATAGATGGCAGCATTTTAGAAAAAAACCAATTGATTTTTTTATGCTTACGGATCTTAACGTAAGATACAGCATGTCAGCAGAAAGGGCTGAAGGGTCAAGTTAAAATATATTTTTAGACAGAAATATATAGAAGTTGACCTCTTGCGAAAAGTACTACCTACCGCCATGCATATTTTAACAGTTCAGATTTGAAAGAATCACCTTTTACTGCCAATTTCTCTCGCTAGAGGGCACCGTGGCACTAGATAACAAAAACGTTAAACTTCCTAATCATTTTAAATTGTGAATAATATAATGCACCTACTTATAAATTATTATATTTACACAGTGCAGGATAGCCATAGCTAGAAGTGGTCACCCATATTAGAGTTCAGCAGCTTCAACAATATTATCAGGATTGTGCCAGATTAAAGAATACAGTAGATATCGCGTTAGGTAATGAAACCTGTAATTATAGTTTTAAGTGGTATAAATAAATAACGTTAACAGAAAACATGAATTAATATATGGGTATCCGAAAAACTACACGTATATACAATAAAATAGCAACGAATCAAGACGAGTCAAGACTACATAGAATATTTTTGACAAAAAGTTATTGTTATGAGATGTGGGAAGGTGTCTCAAGCGGAAAAAAAATGATGCATTGGAACACAAAGTGTAATCATGAATTCAGCACATGAGTCTCGACCCCCTACCGTACACAAAGTTTTCTTCAGGTATAAAAAAAAGCTACGCGTCAAAACGGATGAAAAACATTTTTTTTATAATAATCGACGACAAAATGTCAACGCAAGGGACATCAGATTCATGTACTGAATCCATGGTCAGCAACAGGTCGTGCGTCGACGTCCTTTGCCACACTGTATTTTCAAAAGCTAAATTCTACGTCGAGCGGCTGGTCGAAGCTGGAGTAGAGTGGCCGAGAATCGAGCTGAATAAAAATATATATTTAAATATACTTTTATTTCAGATGTCAGGATCGATAGGTGTACACATAGGTACATTCATTATTTTGAAATTACAGAATGAAAAGAATGAATGAATGGCGTGCGATTGGATTTAGTGCCATTAGCTGCTATTCCGTTCAGCTATAATTACACTCTTTTTTCCAGACGGTAAGTATGTGATATTTTATCATCAATAAATGTATAATAGTACTCTTCGTTATGTTCCGTGTAGTGCCGGACGTAAAAGAATAGCACCATCCCATTTCTTCCCGTGGTTGTCGTAGAAGGCGACTAAGGGACTTACCAGAGAATGGGCAGCAACGTTCTCTATGCATTTTACCATCAAACTGCGATCGCCACCCCGCCTGCCAAGCGTGGCGATTATGGCGAAACCCCCCAAAAATGTGGAGGAGCCTGGGGGAGGCCTATGTCAAGCAGTGGACGCCTTTCGGCTGAAATGATGGTGATGATGACTCTTTTTTACTGTCGATAATGATTTTGTAACTTCACATATTTCAGTGATAAAAATACATTTAAACGAAACAAAGGATGCCGGTGATATGAAGTATTGTATGAATTCCCAAATTGTTCCTTTTCGCCATTCAAATATGTACATGCGGCGTTCACCCGGATTAGATAGTGTTGTTTTAGCCCAAATGTTATATATTTTCTACGTTCTGCCCCTTTAAGGAAGCAGTCACACCTGTTGGACAAAATAGACCAAATTATTCGCAGCACACGAACATCCATTTTAAATGTGGCCTTGGAAGACCGAGCGTGGCTTCAAGTCACACTACCCATCCTTTTTGATGTCTGCAAAATTACCTGGGCCTAGAGACAAAATACATTTCTGTTAGCGTTCACGCCATATGCTACGCCAAAATGTATGGCAATGACATTACCTGCGGAAAGAACACGACGTAACCTTTCCGCTGGTAATGTCATTCCCTTACATTTTGGCGTAGCGTTTGGCGTGAACGCTAACAGAAATGTGTTTTGTCTAAGCCTGCTGTACTACTAGCCTACGCATTCCTGTCCTCTGTACACAGCACTGAAAAGTTGACCGGGAAAATAGTATCGGGGCTCCCTGGTTGACTCTGATGAAGTACCGTGCTTGACGATGCAGTGAAGGAGCGTTCCGCGCCCAACATAGGCAATATGCTGGGTGACACGAATTTCCGGCTACGCTACTTATCTGCGTCTTGGCGCTCCTTGCAGGGCTCCGCATGTTGCCGCATCGTGCGTTTTTAATCACAGTTGAGCAAATGGCATTCAATTTCCAGGCAAGTTCAATGGTATTGCTTCTGGAAAACTGTCAAAAAATCCAGTATTTTAGATACCTGCCTACATTGTTTGGTTAAACCTACAATAATAATTTTTTAAAATCTTATGTGCGTTTTGAGATTCCCTATCGTATATGAAAGGACATTTGTAACAACCTACTCCCCGTCGCCAGCGTGAACACAGGGACTGTCACCAACGAAAAAGTCGAATGATAAAATGCTTTAAATCACACTTACAAAAGAGAAAAAAAAGTTACAGTAAAGGGTCAATTCCCTGTAAGCTATCTGACCTCTGATATGCCACAGGGTCCGGTTCTATAAAATAATTCATCAATGGTATAAATTATAAGGACAGGTTAGAAGGGATGAAAAGAAAAAAAAAATACTTCAGTAAATGCCAATGTATCAAGTTCACTCGTTATAAAAAAAGGCGTAGAGTACAAGTTCTTAAATGTGTATTTTTACTTCATGGCTAACACATAGGTATTCTCCTGTACGTAATTAGCCTTTAGTGTTCCCACTGCTGAGACATTGGCCTCCTCTCTTTGAGACGGATGCGCTATAATCTACCACGCGGGCCCAGTGTGGGTATCCTTTGTCTCTGTGCTATCTACCATTGTTTTGAGCAACATCTATTTCATAAAAATCTCTTTTTGTCTCCGCTCAAATACTCTTAACATTACTCATCAAGCCTAGCCTTTAGTTAACAAGGTTTGAACATTATCCTTAACCCTTTCTTCTTCCATCTTTCTTCTCTCTTTAAATTTTACTTGGATGCTTTATTGAGAGTTTTCTTTAAAGTAGTCTTTCATATTAAAACGTAATATTTACTTCGCAATATGCTCTACACTGTTTACTACTCACCTAACCTTGATATTAAACTGTTGTCATATCCTGCATACGGTGGACATCCCATTCGTTAAAAAGAACGTAAATGTGTCTCATTTCCTCTAATTATACATATTATGTAGATTTTATTCAGGAGCGTGAGAAGTAAATTATTTATGTATATTTTATCTAAAATAAGTTACAAATTATAATTAGAGCTGTGAATATTTTGGGGTTACTAAAAAGATAGTTTATCCAGCGAAAACATGGAGGATCATTCATATGTCCCCAGTATTTTCAGTAAGGGTCTGAAGAACAGATGCTAAAAAGATACCATCCACGATTTAAGTTATATAGGCACTATGGTAAACAATTGACGGCACGGTTGGCGCAGTGGTTAAGCGATTGACTGCTGCGCTGGGTGTCGCGGGTTCGATTCCCGCACGCAACAAATATTTGCATGACCTACAAGTAGTTGTTCCGGGGCTGGCTGTTTGTGCATGTGAGTTTATATGTTTGTAAACGCACCCACAATACAGGAGCAAAATCCTAGTGTTGCAATGTTTTTAAAAAGAAAAAGAAAAATGACAAATCTATTTGGTTCCTTCCCCAATACCATATCAAACACTAATCTACATGGTGTCACATCATCTGAGTAAAATTATTTCTGGATTTTAAAGGAGACCCCTGAGTTTGTTTCGATATTTCTTCTCAGGAGTAATCATTTACGAAATGTCGACTCCATCTAGATTTTTTAAGTGACGTGTAAATGTGATTCTGATATCCTATTTAGAGAAGAAACAATTTTATTTTATTGACTGCCAGGGAAGTTAACCGTATATAAGCGGAAATTTTCAGATAGTTGTAAAACATACCATAAATATTTTAAATTCACTAAATCTTTCATTCTCTCTGTTTGGATTGAATATATATTATTTGGAACTATCACTAATTCGAATCCAATTCGATTAAATTAGAACTTGATTATGTCGGAAGATGTCACCATTTCTAAACTCACGCTTAAAAACAACTAATAAGAAAAACTCCTTTCTCAGTATAAATATTTAATTATTTATGCATTTAAGCTCTTACCCACATTCAAACCTGGTATATAGCAATACATATGAAACTCTTAAACTAGGTATTCAACATAATAACAATATAGACTTCTTGAGACAACTTTCTCATTTCGAAACTAGGAGTGAACTGACTTAGCAAACTAGACGAATCCCCCAACATCATATTTCCATTTCTTTCCGTTAAAAACCAGTATTAAACGTCATTACACAGATATAAAGTCATTTGAGGGAAATTAGATTCTTTCAATTTGATAAATATGACTTAAAATCACTACAAATCTTATTAATATTTGGAAATCATGACACAACGAAACCAAAACAATTCAAATGGCGAAAAGGCATAGGTGTTTTGAATCAATGGTGTCGTAGACAAACGTTGTCACCGCACTGAAAAGTTCACTCAAATATTATTTGTGATTTTGCTACATGCGGACAAAAAAATAGCAAAACTTTTCGCTTTCACGACGTAATAAATTATGCGCTTTTATAATAATATAACAATAGTGGCGCTTTTCTACTGCAGACACACAATAATTGTCTAGCTTGTACCCCAGCGGGACTCGTGACCCGAGAGCAATGATTCAATGGTCCCTGCGGCAATCTCAATAACAAGACAATTGCATAAGATTCGCATTCATGAATGAATCTTTGCAGCTACTTGCAGCCACTATCGCTGCGTGGTTTTGGCGGGAAGCCTCCACCAGTCGTACCAAAGCCGGCGCGTGCGCAACACGCGTTCGTTATTCAAATTTTCAAACTCAATGCGATCGCGAACGCGACGTTTCGTCTCCTAGTCTTTTTGTTTAAAAATTGTTAAATGGAAGTATTGAGGACACATCTCATTTCCTATTGTAGCGATTCTGTTTAAAATGGTGTGAATATGCTTTGTTAAATAATAAAAGAAGTGTTAGTTCTACTTTCTTAAACTCTAAACAAAACATATACTAATTGAGTATTTGATGTTAGACATAATTAAGTGAAAGACGTTTCAATAATAGAAGTAAGTAGTTGGCTTACATTACCATACAATAACATGTTTAAGAACTAAATTTCCTAACGTCCAACTAACCCAGCTTTAATAACAAAAACAATATAAAAAACTGCATGCAACTACCTATGACCTTATGTAACAGGTCCAGGAGTGTCTTATTTATTACCTAAATCAGACAAAGTAACAAAATATCCGCCGTCATATGATAATATTCTCCAGTGCTAATTTATTTCACCTTTGACATCTTTACACTTTACCTCACATATTCAAGGAACTCTGTTTAACACTCCTTAATTTTCAACGAATCTGCTTCCGATTAAGATTTTTTTTATTTAAGAGTTAAAACAAGTAGCTATACAATTTCAGGTATCTGTAATACCCAACACAGAATACCCCGTTCCTTATCTATCACCACTAAAAGAGATCGAAGGAATTTAAAAAAATGGCCAGAACTGTCTTCTTTTCTGCTGTTGAAAACACTGTGATGGCCAATTTATCTGTCCAGCCAGCGTGCTTAGGTACTATTGCAATTACACCTTTCTCCATAAATTGAAGTGCTCATTGGGTCATTCAAGAGTAAGGACAAAAACTTTAAAGTGCCTTAAATTTTGATGTTAAACATACTTATCTAATTATATTTTGAACACATGATCATGATAGCCTTGATGGAACAAGAGGGGCTAATATTTTTCCTCGGGCGAAAAGGGGCATGAGCTATTTTCTTCTATAATAGTAATGATCACAACTAATAAGTAGCATGACATAAACATAGATATTCAGCAAAAAATGTTCGCACTGCTGTGACTGAAAGGGAGTGGGCTGCAATGGCCGCAATCTACCACGCGGGTCCAGTGCGAGTGGATGTCACATGAACTCAAAATTCGAATTTTGAGTTCTGAGACATGCCGGACTCACGATTTTTCCCTTTACCTTTATAGGACTCGTAAGTCGCAGCCGTTACAACTGATCCAGTATTAGATATAAATATTTATTAAAACACTCATTGAATACGATTACGGGGAAATCCCGGGTACGCGGATTCCGGGAATACTTTTCTTACCTCCAGACCTAAGCTAGCGCAAGCACATGACTATCAATTACTCATGTCACGCAAGGTTAACATCATAAATTGCATTATGACATCGCTATTTACAAAATGAGCACTATGGTCAGACAAGGGCACTTGAAACCCATAAGTGCCTTTATTCAAGAGTATCTCATCATCAATCATTATTTCATTAAGTAACAAAAAACATTAGATGAACAAAAGTCTTGTCATTCAGCTGATCAGTTGAAAATTAATGATTTGTTTGTCTGATTAGATTAGAATTACTTAGTAGGAAATAATATTATGAGATATACTGTATTTTTGTCAGAAATAACTCAGGTTAGTGCCAAAATCAAAACCCAATTACCACCATCATCACTAGCTACCTACCTACCTAGCCTACCTACCTAGATATGGAAAGAATAACTATGTCTTTGTCTTCATGGAAACGCGAGTCTACGGGTCGCCTCATGCTCGATCAGAATAGATGTGATACGATTAATTTAATATCTTTATTTTTTTGTGCTTTTTCGCTTAGTACAGTAAATGAGAAAAGTGTTTCACCCTATTAATAAAGTATTTTTCCTTGCTAAACAAAAGTTATCTATTTGTTTGTTTAAGTTTTTACAGTTGATTATTTCTATGCTAGCAAAATTTCATAACATTTCACATGTAAAAAAAATATTTTTACATGTGAAATGTTATTGTTAGTGATTATTTGGTTGTGTTATTGCTATTGAAACTGACTGATATAATTAGGTAAAATTATTCTCATTTGTTTCACAGTTGAATATGTTTAATTATTATTGTTACAAAGATAAAAGAACATTTCACTATGTAAAAAGTTAGTTGCTCTGCAGTAATTTTTAAGACTGATTATTTAAAATTACTATCTTATTTTATTACATTTGAGACTGATTATTATAATTAAGTTAAATGATTCTCTTGATTATAGGTGATGAAAACTGTGATTTATATAAAAAAATACTAGATTTCTTATCGAGATATATAAATAAATAATGAAAAATTACTAAGACTTTAATTTTTCAAAACATACCTCTAATATAAAAGCATTTCTATGTTATAAATATAATTACGATTTAATGTTATGCATACACTTACAATCAATATTAAGTATATTTAATATTTTTGTAAAACAATTTTTGTGCCTGACAGTACATTTGATCAAAAATAATTTTGAATTAAATTAATCGTATCGGGGGCGTCGGCCACAGGTGCGTCGACCACTGGGGGCCTAAGCCACGGACCCGAACATCATTGCTGTGTTACGGTTTAAAAGGTATTAGTGCCAGCTCAGTAATGTAATTACAAACACATGTGTAATTTCTGGGTTGACTTTAGGATCGCAACGCATCCGCCGGGCATGCCTGTGGTATTGCAAATGTCCAAATGTCCATGGTGGTGGCGGATACTTACCATAATTGTTTACTGGTTTGCTGGTATATTGCGTGTTTTTTAATATGTGCTACGTAAATGTACTTATTTTCTTTCTGTCTTATCAGTCAATAACATGCATCTTTTTTTCATTCTTCGGGCTATGTCGGTTACCTTCGTTCTCCTGCAGATCTCTTCATTCCTGATTCGATCACGCAGGGAATCTCCAAGCATAGCCCTCTCCATCGCCCTTTGGGTGACTTTAAGCCTTCTTATGAGGCCCATTGTGAGCGACCACGTTTCGGTTCCATATGTCATCACTGGCAACACGCACTGGTCAAAGACTTTCGTCTTGAGACACTGCGGTATTTGGGACGAGAAGATATTGCGAAGCTTCCCGAATGCTGCATATCATGCATACTGACTGAAATTCTAAGAAAACATTGAATTGTTCTTCTTCCATCCCTTAATCCTATTTCTATATGGGATCGGGTCTTCTTGTACAGTGGTGCCAGGACGATCTATCCTGGGTTATCATAGGAGTTAGGTTCTGTGCTTTCCTCTCCCTCTTGATAATGGACCCCCGCTACATGGTGCTCCAGTATCGAGAAGGAGATGAATACGTAGAACAGATTGAATTAAGAAGACAAAAACAACATTTAACCGCTTGCGCTTACTTGCCTGCCAGGTGTGCGGGTTATTCGAAAGTGATACCGTGGCTCCTGGCACACAGGCTACTGAGGGAACACGGGTGGGTTTTAGTCAGTAAAAGTATGACACGCCCTCCTGCTCCACTCACAGCGGGAGAAGTTATTTGATGATTACCCACCCTCAAAAAAAAAAACAGTTTGCGCTGACTTATGTGAGTCAATTACAGATATAAATAAAGTGCACATTATTGTGCTATAATAACCAAATGTTCATGAGCCGTGAGCAGACAGCGAGCTATCACTCTTAAAAGCAGTCAAAAGTAACAACTCATTCATTAAGTAAGAATTTTCCGGAAGAGAATCGAACTTCGTTACGTTGGTGTTGAACAAAGTGATTGCAACAACGGTTATTTACAAAAACATCAGATCGGAAATCAAAATTATGTAGTACTAAGTAGTAATACTTCAAAAGCCATAAAATCTGGCAGCGGTGGGTACGGTTTGGTAGTTATACAGGATCAAATTTTGACTAATGCGCTGTTGTGCTTGCTATTACTGTAGGCCCAGATAAATGATACGAGAATGTAGGTTATACTGAATTTGATAAATATTTAATAAAGGTTCACAATACTTAATTATAGTTAGACAATATTTAAGGACGTGGCAGGGCGATGGTATGTAAGCGACTGGCGAGCCCGACGCAGGCGCTCCCGTACAATATCAAAAATGAAAATCAGCAATCGCATCGCTAGGGTCGCTACAGCGCCAACTGTTACCATGAATCCAGCATAAATAATTATAGACCCTCTATAGTAAAAATTATTTGCTGGTAAATTTTTTTAAATGCTGTTTCATAAGTTGGACCACGTAGGTATTGCACTTTTATATGAAACAACAGATTTGTTTTCCTGTATATCACACGGTACGAAAAATTCTGACATGCTGTCGTATCTTACCTAAGTTGGTGGTGAATCAAAACCAAAAATAGATGGTATAAATTCAAAACCGACATTCGTATGGAAAAAATCCGAGTCCATCCATTTCGTTTTAAAAAGGGGTCACAGAGATCCTTGTAGTGCAAATCTAGTGGGAAATTAACATAATACCGTAAAGGATTTTCACAGTTGGAAAGCTGAGTAAGATAGCCATAGTTGGAATTGAGGTAAAATAACGGACATGGCTATATTTACAGTGACATATGCAAACCTTGAACTTTCTAGGTAAATCCTTTTGTTTACAATATAAACACGATGCGATACTAATCAATTGACTTTCTTTTTAGTCGATACGTTTCTTGTATTGGGCCCGATATAGACCTATAAACCAAAAACTTAAAACAATTTTTGTACTACATATTTGCATCTCCACTCATGGAGGCCATTTTCATGTATAGCAGTCCTACTAAGTAGTTTCTATCTTCTACATACGAGTATTATAGAAGTTTAAGTAACTTAAATCTATCAAAAACTATCTTATGACTAAAAGATCTTGATCATGAGTCAGCTGCAACAAAGATTTTCGTAACTTGCTATAATAAATATTTAATTGTAACTTTGGGAGCTTCAATTAATAATGAAAGGGGGAAAAAACGTTAGTTAATAATGCAACAAACATAATTATCGCACAGTACCAATCAATATCATTATATCATAGACAGGTCTAATTACGTCATCATAACAGGCTGAACAAAATACATTTAAGCACAGACGTAGAAGGAAGCGTAGTTTCTTAGGCTGTAAGCACGTGGTACTACTTACTTACTTACGTACTACTTACGTGTTATTAAGATCTTTAAACGACACAATATTGCTATGTTCATGCAGGCTGTTCCGGCTATACGTAACGCTAATAATTGCACCCACATGTCTACTTAGTAAAGATAGCAATATGTACGGCGTAGTAGATCGAGACGTATCGACTCAGGATGGATGAAATGGCGACAGTTCACAGGGACAACTTGTGACCCACGGATGCCCCTCAAGTTAAAGGGGATAATTTACAAGTGATGACCTGCCGTAGGCCCGTCGTTGTATGAGCAATGATATGAAAGAGAAGGGAGATAATGATAGGGTGACGGCTGACAGGGTAGAATGGGAGAAGAAAACGTGTTGCGCCGTCCCCAAGTAACATAGGACGAGGGCAGGTAGATTTTATTTTATTTTATTAGGATGTGCTGAATACAGTGATATAACACATTCTTAAAATTAAATTACAGTGCAAATTACTTATAGGTAAACACCACATGCATAAAACAATTAATTAGACAAATAAGCTAACTTACTCAGTGATAAGCACCAATATTCAATTAAATAAATTAATATTTGTAATAATAAAATAGTGACATTGTAAATGGAAATGAAAATAAAATTGTTGAAAAACGACTACATAAAAAAAAAACATAAAATTATGACACTGACAACATGGGTAAAATAAAATTAAAAGTTACAATAAATGAGTAAATTGATGATCTGTCTGTCTGTATCTATAGTGTGTCTTATGTTCCTAGATGTGATTCGCCACAATTACAGCTAGCAGTGTACAGCATAGTAGGCTATTTGGATACTCTTCTTATTCTAAGGTATTGTAATGGATTAGGATTCCCAATGTTCTGCAATTCTATTTCGCGGACAGTTTGTGTGAAAATAATTTTCCATCTCCCATTCATCATCATCATCATTATCATTTCATCCGAAAGACGTCCTGCTGGACATAGGCCTCCCCAGGCCCCACCACTTTGACTGGTTCTGTACTCCCCGCATCCAGCGGATTCCTGCGGCCTTCACAAGGTCATCTGCTGAAACATTTAGTTTCAGAAAATCCTTTCGTTCTGCACCTTTGCATTCTCACAGGGACAATCCTTTCTTCCGTGGTCTTGGCTGTGCGATGTCCGTCAGTCACTCATTGAACTGTTGTATAATCCTATTAATCATTTTGTGTGTGTAGATCACGGAACTGCATTATTTATTTACCTATTAGATTATACCTTAAAACATGATCTAGCACGTAGTTATTATGCATTAGGTACTACTTTGACTTACATAAATGTTTTATTTAGATTAATGAAAATCCGAAAATTTGTAGTAGGTTTTTGTTACAGAACTATACGGTGGCTGCAAGAACAACCTACTACAAATTCGGATACTACTCATTTTCGGATTCACCTAATTCTGCCAAGCAATACTTGTGTTTCGGCTTGAAGGGTTTGGTTGCCAATATTGGCCATATACATACAGAATATATTTTTAACCAGTACGCAAACTGACATTTACAATTTTTCATCGGTTATACAAAAAAAAAGTCAAGTAGGTTGCACTTTTCTATGAAACAGCACTTTTTTTTTTTTTTGCTTAACCGACGAAACATTTCTACGCTAGAATGATATGCTGAATTCATGGTTACAGTTGGCGCACTGGTAAAACATTTTACCCTGTATAATGTAAATACAGGCACATGAGATCGGACATTTCTGTTGTCTTTTGTATAGCAACCCCTGAAATGTGTACTTATCTGCGAGCGGACTTCTGCTTGTGCTTGGCACTACAGTTTTCCGCTTAGAAACATGAAATTACAGCTATCGTTTTCTTTACGATGCTTGTAATGTGCACAATAATTATACAATTACGCTGATACGCTAGTATCCGCGGTGTTACATTGCATCACATATCCGATAGGAAGGTGAGTTTTTCTAGATTTATCGCCAAATTGCCCAACTAATGAGTAAAATAGTTTTCTTTTACAACAAATAATTAAATGTAATCATGTTACACAATGCAGATTAATTTTCCATTGCGTTTGAAAAAGGTTTCCTCTCTTGAAAATTTGGTGTTTATAATTTTTAAGTTCTAGACATCCTTCTAATAATCGATATAACCTAAACCACCATGCTTAGTCATTTCTTTCTGCTTCAATACGTTCAACTCTTAATTTATGACTTCAGCGACCACGAATAAATTAACCTGCGACCAAATGCAATCAAATGAAATGCTTTAAACTCAATGATGAATCCAAATACCTACGTATATGATGTCCATGATTTAAATTCCATATTGCACAACACAAATGGGCGGTTGAGTTTTCTTCCATAAAAAAGGTTATAAATGTACATTTGTTATTATTATTTATGAGGATGTTAGTAACTAGTCTAGGCAGTCTTGGCCACGTGCTCTTTCTACCGTCAAACGTGGCGTCTGTTTTTATTTCATACTAGCAGCGCTCCGCGGTTTCACCCGTGTAGTGCCCGTTCCCGTGGGAATACAGGGACAAAATATAGCCTATGTCACCCGGGGATAGTGTAGCTTCCCAACAATGAAATAATTAGGGTTCCGTACCTCTAAAGGAAAAAACGGAACCCTTATAAGATCACTTTGTTGTCCGTCCGTCCGTCCGTCCGTCTGTCAAGACCGTTTTTCTCAGGAACGCGTGGAGGTATCAAACTGAAATTTCTATATGATACTTAGTTCTACTGTCCCTGGAAGCTGTAGAAAAATCAACCTTCTAAGTCAACGCAATCAAAAGATACAGCCATTTAGGCCGCAAAATTCCGCAAATTTTCGAAACTCGCACGGGAATCAAAATCTACAGGGTACTTCCCGTGAACTTAGAATCTTGAAATTTTGTACGAAGTCACGTCTTATAGTACAGATATAGGAAAAATTACGAAAACCGAAATTTTTTAGTTTCGTCATATAAAAAAAAATATTTTTGACAATTTTGAACTTTTACTTATATACCCACAGGTTTGTACGGAACCCTCGGTGCGCGAGTCCAACTCGCACTTGACCGGTTTTTTTTTCAAATCGGTTCAGTAGTTTCGGAGCCTATTCAATGCAAATAAACAAACAATCAAATCTTTCCTCTTTATTAATAGTATAGATATAGAAGAATAAATTAAAACTATAATAAAATCTGCCACATTCAACAGGTTTAAGATGACACAAATTAAAAAGCATTGACGCTATCTTAAATTACTGTTTTAGAAGACTAGTTATAAACATAATATGTGTTACCGTAAAAGCTCTAATTGGGGCGAATCACATCTAGGAAAAAATTACACACATTGGATACAGACAGACACATTATCTTCCTGTGCTTGTACCATATTACTCGGGGTCAGAGTGGTCACATTTTCTTCTTCCATTCTCCCCTGTCGACCGTCACGCCATCATTTGGGCCCCACACCATCCACGTGTAGGTACCCACCATAATGCGATTTGCAATATACACGTGATTTTCTTGACAATTAGCCGAGGTTCGTGCCAGGGGGCGCCCTTAGCGTAAGTCGCTTAATTTTAAGTTTTTAAGCACGGGCTGGAGGTTTTAGTTTATAGAGGCAGCCACAGGCAAGTCCGGTTAAGCAACCGACAACCTCCTAGGTAAGATAGCACTCCCAAAAAATAAAGACAATTTCACATATTTTGATTTTTCCAAGTCTAGAAAGAGAACCTACAACTCGATACTGACAAGATTCTTTTTTTTTTTAGTAATTCTTTATAAAGACCACAGCTCGAATATTACCAGTAACATGCATGCGAGTATGAGTCATCGCCGAAAGTCTCAAATGCTAAATTCTTTCCCAATATCGTCACCACTTATTTCTATCTAACTTTTTATTGCTTGCATTATTAACTATTTGACATAAATATTTTTAATTAGTGCTCAAAAGCAATTATAATACTATAGAAACGAAAACAAGTCAGTATCCGTCTAAACTGTGATTTATAATTTGCTAGACTTATACGGCAGCTGTGCTCAACCTTTTTTGTCATAGCTGTCATTTTGGTAAATCAGAGTATAGTTCCTTTTCGAAATAAATTAGGTTGAAATTTGTAGAGGCCAACTTCTTAGGGGAAAAATCTAAAGTGGGCATGGTTACGAACCACTACTAAGAATAAAGTCGTTGTATGTATTATAGTGTGAAACATTAAAATAATACAAACAGTGCGGCATTACGAAGAAACCGCAGCTGCACGCTTGCCTTACAGTATCGCATTACTTCCCAACATTTCCTGTTTATCGTAATAGAATCAGCAATTTATTACAATTACTGTTTCACTATTATTTAACCGAATAGTTCCCAACCATTACATAGATAACGAAAAAATAGCTGATGATTTACGAGTATTTGTTTAATTTAACGAGCCTTTAAAAGCAGAATTATAGGAACCTATTTAATAATGTAAAAATTATAGGTTAAATCACTGAATTGCCATAATTAAATCTGGTTTAACTATATTTTGAACCCACGTAGAAAACAATTGAAAAGCGGAAAGCGTGATTCACTGGTCAACATAGTAATATCACCTATTGTTATAATAAATACACTTTCTCGAAGTTTTTTCTAAAGAACAACGAGTTAATGTTGGAACAATACGTGACCTTACGCGGTGAATTAATAAAATAAAATATAAGGGAAAGAGAGACACTTTGCGCGTTATAAAGGTCCGCTGCATTCACATATTTGGTGTGATTTATTTATTGGTCTACTCGTATCTACAATCGTTTCATTATTCACCAATTAACACACGCCAATTGCACAATATTAAGCGATAGATACAGCATACAAAAACTAAATTTTACCTAAAAAACACACGATAAAAGTACAGAAATTACAGATCATACATAATTTTAACAAGAAAATAGTTCCTGCTTTACATTTTTTTTCAGGCAAGGTTTCAAACTGTCAAACGGTTGCAGTTTCTAAACCATATTTGCGGAACTGCACGTTACCGGGTTCCGACGTCGAATCATGACCAATCACATAAAATACACGAAATGCCCACTTGATATGCGAGGGGCGCCAGCATTTTCACTATCGTTCAATGTCCCATTGTACGCACACTTTCTGCACAGAATGCTCTGCCGAGCAGGTGAAGGCAGGCACCATTCGTCCTGACAACACGGGGATGCGAACCGTCACGGTGAGCTGCCCCGTGTCGGCGGCCCGAAAAATAACTGAGGAGGGTCGAAGGCTCCTGGTGGGCTGGGTTTCTGCGCAGGTGAAGCTGCTGGAACCCAGACCTCTGAGGTGCTTCCGCTGCCAGGTGGGCCACCACGTGGGAGTGCAATGCACCTCGGAGGTAGACCGCAGCAGTCACTGCTTCCGCTGCGGTCAGCCCGGTCACAAGGCCGGCTCGTGCACTGCCACACCGCACTGTTACCTATGTGCGGCAGCTGGCAAGCCGGCCGAACACCGGGCTGGGAGTAAAACCTGCGCTCCACCCGCTGAACCCAGGGGCCGAGGCAGGGCCAAGCCCTCCGCCACCGCCGTCACCGCCGCAACCGCCGCCACTCCCGCCGCCGCTGCCGCCTCCACCGCCGTTATTGTCGCCGCCGTTGCGGCTGGGCCTGCCCAGGAGGCCTCGGAGGGGGCTGAAATGGAATGCCAGTAACGGCCCCATTACGCCTCCTCCAGGCGAACATCAACCACTGCGCCGCCGCTCAGGATCTGTTGATCCAGAGCATGGCGCAGTGGTCGATTAACATCGCCGTGGTCGCTGAGCCGTACTTTGTCCCGCCCAGGGATGACTGGGTGGAGGACCTGAGCGGCTCAGTGACCCTCATTTCGTCGGCCGCCGCCGGTACCCCGACCCTCGAGAGTGTCAAGAGGGGACGGGGTTGCGTTGCAGCACGGTTCGGGGAGATAGTCGTGGTAGGGGTGTACTTCTCCCCGAGCCGAACTCTCGCCGAGTTCCACAACTCCCTTGCGGAGTTGAGAGACGTCGTCGTCGGGTTTCGTTCCCTCCCCGTGCTCGTCCTCGGGGACTTCAATGCCAAGAGCTTGGCTTGGGGTTCCCGTTTGACGAATGTGCGGGGCAGGATGGTGGAGGACTGGGCTCTGGAAGCAGACCTGGTCGTCCTAAACCGGGGTTCTGTCGCCACGTGTGTGCGGATGCGGGGTGAGTCGGTGGTGGACATTTCGTTCGCCAGCCCCGCTCTGTCGCCGCGTGTCGTCGACTGGCGCGTCATGGAGGGGGTGGAGACGTATTCCGACCACCGGTACATCCGGTTTGACGTCTCCGCCCAGACCTCGAGCGCGCCGGTCCGACAGGCCCCGTGTGGTCCGCGGTGGGCGTTGAAGCAGCTGGACCGGGAGCTTCTCCTGGAAGCCTCGATCGTGCAGGCCTGGGTGTCATCACCGGACAGGCCTGCCGACATCAACGACGAGGCCGAGTGGTTCCGGGAGACCATGTCCGAGGTATGTGACGTGGCAATGCCCCGGGTCCAGCCAGGTCGTGCTTCACGCCAGGTGTACTGGTGGTCGCCGCAGTTGACAACACTGCGCGAGGCGTGTGTTGCTGCGCGACACCTTTACTCCAGGCACCGCAGGCTCCGTATCCGCCCTCCGGATACGGAAGCCATTGAGGCGGAGCTGTACGAGGGGTACAGAGTGGCGAAGACCGCCCTCCGGGATGAGATCCTGCGGGCCAGAGTTGTGGCCCGCGAGGAGTCGCTGGAGACTCTGAACAGAGACCCGTGGGGACGCCCCTACAAAACGGTGCGTGATAAAATCCGCCCGTGGGCTCCCCCGCTGACGCAGAGTCTCCGGCCTCATCTCGTGCAGGACGTGGTGAGCGCTCTGTTCCCCTCACGAGGGGAGCACGCTCCCCCGCCTATGGCTCCGCCTCCTGCGGTGCCCGATGCGGACCACACCGACGACGACGACGACTCTCCAGAGGTGACCGAGGTAGACCTGAGAGTGGCGGTACGTAGGCTGAATGCCAAGAATACCGCCCCAGGACCCGACGGCTTGCCCGGCAAAGCCTGGGTCCTGGCCTTGCAGGCTCTCGGGCCTCGACTAAGAGGGCTCCTAAGCGCATGCTTGGAGGAGGGCCAGTTCCCACTTCGCTGGAAGACGGGGAAACTGGTCCTCATCAAGAAGCCGGGGCGCCCAGCGGACTCTCCGTCCGCTTACCGGCCCATTGTACTGCTCGACGAGGTGGGCAAGCTCTTTGAGAGAGTAATTGCAGACCGCCTCGTCGGGCGGCTGGTGCGGGTGGGGCCGGATTTGGCGGAGAGCCAGTTTGGTTTCCGCAGGGGGCGCTCCACGGTGGACGCCATCATGCGCGTGCGAGCCCTCACGACGGGGGATGCTGTGGCCCGGGGTGGGGTCGTCTTGGCGGTGTCATTAGACATCGCCAATGCCTTCAACACCCTGCCCTGGAGTTGCATAAGGGAGGCACTCCGGTATCACCGGATGCCGACCTACCTCTGTCGTGTGGTCGAGGCCTATTTGACGGACAGGGCCGTCATCTACCCCGGTCACCTCGGAGAGTGGAACCGGCGAGAGATGTCGTGCGGTGTCCCACAGGGATCGGTCCTGGGGCCGTATCTGTGGGACATCGGGTACGACTGGGTGCTGCGCGCCGACCTCCCTAGCGGCGTCAGTGTAGTCTGCTACGCTGACGACACGCTGGTCCTAGCGCAAGGGAGGTCGTACCAGGCGGCGGCCGACTTGGCGACACAAGGGGTTGCGACAATCGTGGATAGGATCCGGCAACTGGGACTCGAGGTGGCATTGCACAAGTCCGAGGCCATGTGGTTTCATGGTCCTCGGAATGCGCCACCGACGGGTTCCCGGATAACGGTGGGAGGGGTTCACATCGGCGTCGAGTCGACCATGAAGTACCTGGGACTCGTCCTCGACAGCCGGTGGAACTTCGCGGAGCATTTCCGCCGTTTGGCTCCCAGACTGGAGCGGGCCGGGGCTGCGTTGAAGCGGCTCTTGCCCAATCTAGGGGGGCCAAACGCCTCCTGCCGGAGGCTCTACGCGGGGATCGTGCGGTCCATGGCCCTATACGGGGCGCCGGTGTGGGCGCCTACATTGAGGCGCCAACCAGCTCGCCGGTTGAGGGCGTCCCATAGGGTCATGGCGATCAGGATGATCCGGGGATATCGCACGATCTCCGGCGAGGCGGCGGGCCTCCTTGCCGGATTACCGCCATGGGATCTGGAGGCAAAGGTCCTCGCGCAAATTTGGGAGTGGCGCGAGGAGGCCAAACGCCGGGGCGTAACTCCGCTGCCGCAGCAAATCGCGGTACAGCGGACAGAGCTCCGGCGGGATCTCATGGTGACATGGAGAGAGCGATTGTCGCAACCCAGTGCTGGGCACGCCACGATTGCGGCGGTAAGTCCCCTCTTTGAGGAGTGGTTTGAGAGGCGGCATGGCGTCCTCACCTTCCGCCTGACGCAGGTCCTCACCGGACACGGTTGTTTCGGGAGGTTCCTGTTTCGGATAGGGCGGGAGGAAACGCCCGGGTGTTTCCACTGCGAAGATCGCCCTGAGGACACGGTGGAGCACACGGTGGCGGTCTGCCCTGCTTGGGCGGAGCACCGCCGTGTCCTCGTGGAGGCGATCGGCGGCGGCGATCTCTCGCGCCCGGCCCTGGTCCAGGCCATGGTACGGAGCGAGAGGGCATGGGGAGCCGTCACCTCCTTCAGCGAAGCAGTGATGCTCGCGAAGAGGGAGGCGGCGCACGTGAGGGAGAGGCAGCATATGCGCCCTCGCGACCCCAGCCGCCGCAGGATACGGAGACGCCCTGGGCGTCGGGAATCCCAGGCCGATTTCCGGCCACCGTAGGCGTGGGCTTGCGGACGGCGAGTAATGGGTAGCTCGCTGTCCGGTAAGGACCAAGCCCAAGTCGACGGCGCGTTGTGTTCCACGCGCGCCTCAAAGAGATGTCAGCACAAAAAGTGATGGGACCCGCAAGGGTCGATGCCTGCCAGGGGTGCGGGTTTGTTCGAAAGAGACACCACAGCCCCTGGCTTAAGGGCTACTGAAGGAACACGGGTGGGTTTTAGTCAGTAAAAGTCTGACACGCCCTCCTGCTCCACCCAGAGCGGGAGAAGTTATTTGATGATTTCCCACCCAAAAAAAAAAAAAAAAAAAAAACGCACACTTTCTATAGTAAACAACGCCATAACAGAAGGAATTTATAAATAATTACGTATAACACTGTTGGTTATGCAAAATTGTG
The DNA here is from genome assembly GCA_949987655.1 of Polymixis flavicincta. Lineage (NCBI taxonomy): Eukaryota > Metazoa > Arthropoda > Insecta > Lepidoptera > Noctuidae > Polymixis > Polymixis flavicincta. The sequence goes on along the minus strand of OX465175.1, from coordinate 13,658,474 downwards.
ACTTAATCAATACAATGCTTAATTTTATCGAGCCACAGCCGCATGCCTATTTCCGTACATGTTATGTGGGTGAGGAATAATTACTTGTACATGACAAATAAAACAACTAGCTTAGTGATGTTAATCTAGCACGTTGCTATGTTCGTATTGCTGCCTGCCATTTTACCCGTGATAATGAATTCGCATTTTTAAATTAATATTGTGTAATATTTCAAGCGTCCACCTATAAGCCATAAAGAAGCAAGGATCAGCTTTTTTAGATTTCAATTGAATAACGTTTTTCAAAAACATTTTAGGAAGAGTTTAAAATGCTCGTAAGGGCCAACAAAAATTATGAATCCTACCTACCATTCTACTTCATAACATACTCATTTCAACCGAAAGACCTCCACTGCTGGACATAAGCCTGCAAAAGGAGGGTTTTACCATAATCGCCACGCTTTGCAGGCGGGTTGGCGATCGCAGTATGGTGGTAAAATGCATAGAAAACGCTGCTGCCAATTCTCTAGTAAGTCCCTTAGTCGCCTTCTACGACACCTACGGGAAGAAATACGGGATGGTGTTATTCTTTTACGTCCGGCACCACACGGAACGTAATATCATTACATCATAATATCCTATCCTACTAATATTATAGATGTAAAATTTCGTTTGTATGGATGTTTAGATGTTGTTCCTCAATCATGCACCAACGGTTGAATGATAGACGAAGAGAAATGTTAACCTAGATTAATACATAGGATAGGTACTCTTTATCTAAGTAGTAAGTTTCCGTGGGACAATTTACGACCTCCACGCGGGCGAAACAGCTGGCAAAAGCTAGTTGAATATAGGCAAAAACCATTAAAAAAACAGGAAACACAAAGCCATCGAACATCAACCTCCAATCAGTGGACTAATGGGTGAGAAAATAGCTTTAAACAAATAAACAGACAATCTGATTACCGTCATTAATTGCCTCTGCATTAGAGCGAATGTCAAAGATTGCCGCTAGTGCTGTCTCAATGTCACCTGTACCATCAACCCACGTACAACCTTGCCATAACTAGAGCATGTGATACGCAATTTGACCAAGTAGTTTGTCTTTATGTTCGCCGACTCGGAACAAGGATAGCTGGCTGGTTAAATTCAGTGTTAAGAGATTGGGAAAGGCTGGTTCTGAGACTTCTTTGATAGGCTATACATTGAAAACCACCTTTAGGACTCTCCTAGCTAGATTGGCTGGGAGGAATACTTATGAGGCTGAAAAAAACACTTTTCAACACTTTCTGTTCAACACTTGTTTTTCTATTATTATTTTTTCTGTTAACTATCAATAACAAAGCAGATACCAGAGGGGTAATTCTCTGCCAGGGGTGCGGGTTTGTTCGACAGAGATACTGCAGCCCCTGGCATACGGGCTACTGAGGGAACACGGATGGGTTTTAGTCAGTAAAAGTCTGACACGCAGAGCGGGAGAAGTTATTTGATGATTTCCCACCACAAAAATAGGGGGTAATTCTCGTAATTTTAAAAACGTTCACAGTCTGATCGTAGCTTCAATCTGTCAAAAATACCTCGGGTTTCCATAAATTTTTGACATTTTATTGTCGCTGAGATGAGACTGTGACTAGATATTGAACGTTTTTAATTACGAGAATTACCCTTTCATATCTTAATTATAAGATCGGAAAAACGTACTAAAAATAGCAGAAATAGATTCAATTTATCCCGGGGTTACACAAGGAGCAAGGCACTGTCTAGTACCTATAAGAATTGTATCATGCTTTCCTGTTTGTTGTGTAATTTCCAATGGAAATATGATTCATAATTTACCGTTTTTTAATTTTATTATTATTTGTTACAGGAACCCCCGAAAACTGTGATGAAAAATGTTTAAACAAGAATTTATATTATTGGTAAGTTATAAACTTAAAAGTCAGAACCACCTAACAACTCAATTAGAAACAAATGAATGCAGTTACTGCTTGCAGCGATAGCAATTGCTTTTTGCGATTTTTATCCTGTCAAATATGTGTTCTTTCAACATAATATTATTATGTAGCTGAATTTTGTTTCCATGAGTTTTCAAATTCTTTATCCATTATTGTGTAGCTGACCGGCCCATACTGACAGTAATTACCATATTGCTCGTTTTAGTAGTTTTGTCGAGCGTGTTTTTTTAAAACAGACTTAAGAATTTCATTCATAGGTAATATAACAATCATACCTAAATTATTTTCTTGCTCTTAAATAATGCCTTATTAGTGTTATTACTTAGCTCAATTTTTATTTATTTCCTCTTGCTGGTAATTAAAAAAAAAGGATTCTTTTAGTCATTCAAATTATGTTTAAAAAAAAACCTTTACTTACCTGGTTTATTTTGTACCTAGAATACTCCTTTTTCTTGTCAAAATGTAAAACGGGAATTTAAATTATAAAACTAAATGTATAATTTTAAGTTTTCTGGCTCTATTTGTAAATTGTTAATATTATGTTGAATGCAAATGAGGGTGGGCGCTGGTACCTATATCACAAGATATTATTATCTTAGCTTAGGTATTAGTTGCAAATCAAAAAAGTAAAATAATCTAAACCTATTTTACTGTTAGTTAACCTGTTATACCAATTTTTAAGGTGCAAATAAACATTTTTACTATTTTAATATAACACTGTTGGGTGTACCGTATAATCTTACACATCATAACATCACGCATGTAAAGAATACAGGCGTGAAGGGTTAGGCAGATGTCTACTTATACTGAACTATAAGTACTCCCACATTTTTCCAGTTAAGTTTCCCAAACTCCCATGACTGTAATACGGGGCGATATTCTGCCATCAACCGTGCACAACTCCAGATTCCGAGCCACTACTGAGAAAATCCTGATTGAAAACCTTACAACAATCCGTAATAGCTTTTGTTATAACATAGATATTGATTGACATCATACGTACAAGTGAACAATAGAATTAACAATGTTACTGTCTTCGATTCTTAATTAGGATCGAAGTACATTCGTGTACCAATATTTGGTTGGAACAATATATCTTATTGTGTGCAGTTCAAGCGCGTGACGTCATTGTTAGAGTGGTTCTGTATGGCCCAATGTTGGAAATCTAAACATGGCTTGGTAATGACATGTTCAGCTACATATATGCAATCTTAGATAGAATAGAAATTCTAGCGCCTTAGTCGGGCTTAGTGCAAGTTACAGTTATGAATAAGTGGATGGCAAGTTGGCTGAAACAATCCACGTTAGAAACCGAATGTAACACAATGTTAAGTGAAGTGTGGAATTATCTAGTAGTCCGTATTTCAGGGTCAGAAAACACAAGATTGTAAGCAACATTACTTAATAATTGCTTAAAAATGTGTTTAGATCAAAATGTACAATTTTGTTATCACACAAAAACGAGTATTGGGAGCTACGGCTGAATGTTAGTAACAATTGAGTTATACTAACTCCGGTTACAGTACATTTCATTTCAGTTTAGTTGATAACTGTAAAATAGCAAATTAGCAATCATCGTAAGGGGGACGTTTTAACCGACTTCAAAAAGAAGGAGCTAGGTTATCAATTCGACATGTATATATATATACATATAATTTTTTTATGTATGTTCGGGCATAACTCCGTCATATGTTTGCAAAATTCTTAATTCGAAATGGTCCCATTTAAATTTCATCTGATGATGCGTTACGGAGACAGACAACGGAACTCTTCAAAAAATTACAGCATATCAAATCAACCGCGAATGCTTGGGCACGCCACGATTGCGGCGGTAAGTCCCCTCTTTGAGGAGTGGTTCGAGAGGCGGCATGGCATCCTCACCTTCCGCCTGACGCAGGTCCTCACCGGACACGGTTGTTTCGGGAGGTTCCTGTTTCGGATAGGGCGGGAGGAAACGCCCGGGTGTTTCCACTGCGAAGATCGCCCTGAGGACACGGTGGAGCACACGGTAGCGGTCTGCCCTGCTTGGGCGGAGCACCGCCGTGTCCTCGTGGAGGCGATCGGCGGCGGCGATCTCTCGCGTCCGGCCCTGGTCCAGGCCATGGTACGGAGCGAGAGGGCATGGGGAGCCGTCACCTCCTTCAGTGAAGCAGTGATGCTCGCGAAGAGGGAGGCGGCGCACGTGAGGGAGAGGCAGCATATGCGCCCTCGCGACCCCAGCCGCCGCAGGATACGGAGACGCCCTGGGCGTCGGGAATCCCAGGCCGATTTCCGTCCACCGTTTGCATGGGCTTGCGGACGGCGAGTAATGGGTAGCTCGCTGTCCGGTAAGGACCAAGCCCAAGTCGACGGCGCGTTGTGTTCCACGCTCGCCTCAAAGAGATGTCAGCACAAAAAATGATGGGACCCGCAAGGGTCGATGCCTGCCAGGGGTGCGGGTTTGTTCGAAAGAGACACCACAGCCCCTGGCTTAAGGGCTACTGAAGGAACACGGGTGGGTTTTAGTCAGTAATAGTCTGACACGCCCTCCTGCTCCACCCAGAGCGGGAGAAGTTATATGATGATTTCCCACACAAAAAAAAATAAAATAAAAAAAAAAAACCGCGAATTCTACTATCGCATAAATATGCATTGTTTTGGCCCCAAGGATGATGAAATTTCGAATTGGTGTGGGGTAGGTAGGTACTATAACTAAAAAGAATTGAAAAATCAAAACTTTTTCCAAAAAAAAACAACCGACTTCCAAAACAAAACTACAAAGTGAAAAATAACTTTAATTTCGGAAGACGGCGACAAAAAATTATCCAAAACCACCGACTTTCACTTTGTAGTGTTTTTTCAGAAGTCGGTTGTTTTTGTTTATATTGCCGTAATGACATCGACATAGAGACTTATCTACCTATTGGGCTGAAAAAATGTGGGACGTGTCATCGATATGAATAAAAATTTGATGTCGTGTGGTGTTGAGGCTTCTGCCCATGACTTCGTCCGCTAATTGGTTATTCGTCACGATCCAGTGAAAAGGTGATGATAATTCACGATATCTGTAATGGATTAAAAGTGTGCTACAGAATAAACAAACAAGTAGGTAGGTACCGCAGTCGTAATCAAAGCTTCTCAAACCGGCCCTTTATGATTGTGAAATACATTTATGAAGCATTTCTAGCAACTTTATTTTCTTGTCACACGCCTTAAGAGTGAAAGTAACATGTTCCAATGTTCACAATATCTACTTGCAATTACTTACATACTCATACAGGACCCAATTCCACGTAATGGAACTTGATTTCGATTTAAGATTACACAAGTGTTACATAATTGGTATTTCCTGTATTAAATGTTAATCCGGTAATATAAAGATGAGTAGATACAATTATATTTTGTTAATCAAGAACACATGATCTCTGATAATAATTAAAAATAATAATTGATCCGAAATCATTTAATTTGTTTTGTAACTAAGCTACTATGTATATTCCAATTAAGAATATTATGAATAGTAGACGAAATAAATCGTTATCAGTTCGTCCGGTCCTCGATAAGCACCTTACTACCTACAGCCTAACGCCTAAGTTTTTCTACTTAGGCTCAACCTACGCCTACGACTGTAAGAAACACTACATCAGCCTTACTACCAAATCGGGATATTCGCTTGTTTTATGACAGTTTTTTAGGTAGCATGAGGCTAAGTTAGCGCCTAATGACGCATTGTTTTTAAGGTAGCCTAAAATGGAAAAAATATTATGATGCCAGACAATAGTTCATCCTTCCACATAGTATTGTAACTTATTCTAAAGAAAAACATAATCGGTCATTATTTGAAAATGAGTAGTGTTCAGTAAGGGACTACTCAAAAGCTCTATACGATTGTTATGTTCAGCCACAAACGCATGTTCATTAGTCATTTTCAAATTACAGCGTTTCTTTTCCAGAGAATAATTCCGTCCTAGCCTTCACTCGAACACAAAAGGAGATGTAACAACAGCCAACCACCACACAATATAATACACGATTCTATACCCACGTCCAATTAACTACACCTGTTCGCTAGTACCGACAACAATGGCGCAAAGAACTTTTCGCACAGATTTGCTCCCGACGTGCATTCGGAAGTCAGTGGTCCAAGTTGCCGACACAATGCGCATTCTTTTGAGATTGTTTACACTCACGTTGACTCGGATCCCGAATGATAAGTTCTAGTAAAAACACTATAAACATGTTCTTAAGTTGGTTTCCCTTCATCTATTTGTCATGTTTCCAGTTTTTCCAGATAATAAGGAAAAGTGAGGAACACGTAAGGCTTGATAGTGACAAGTTTGTTCCGCTACTTGCCCCACGTTTAATTTCATTTTTGCAAGTTCCTGCTAATCTGATTCATGCAGTGCTTTTCCGCCAGCCATGATATCCAGCTAATATGGACAATGAATCACAATCAGACTGAATTACAAGTACTTTGTCAGTATCCTTATGATGACACATTTTAAATTCGACAAAGTCTTTTATGGTACAGTAAGGTCCCGTAGTAAAACAATTGAATTCAAAAGCCCACAATCACCATCGCATTTACCTCCAACTCCAACGTCATCATCTATATTTATGTGCAAGCAAAAACTTTGTACACCTTTATACGAAAATTACGCGGACGGAGGAGTAGACAATTTGTCACAGTTAAAGTTTTTACGGAGAACGAGTGCAGAAAGCTAACATTTTAATATAAAAGGGCATTCATTCAAACTAAAAAATTTAACGAATTATGGTCTTCGCTACACAGGGAGACCACTAGTTAGTTTTATGTCATAAAGTTTTTATACAAAAGTAATCTTCAGTTTTCCAAAACTTAGCATTTCTGTTATGATACTTCCATAGTTTTGCCAGTAGAGTCTAAAATCCTTAATGTTGACCTTGTTATAGCTATGCTCTCGTAACAAAGATTACACACAATGAGTGTGCAAATAAAACAGTCGCTAAGTACATAATTAGCGTTTAAATTGACCGTCTGACGCGAACTAATGACCTGTCCGTTGTTTTAGTAATTAGTCACAAGAACGAAATATCTCACGTTTTTAAGAAGCCGTGGTAAAGGATGTTATCTGATCGTCTTTAGATCATCGACCTTGTGGAACAGGTCCTAAATTAGTGCAATTTGATGAGACTACAATTAGTGTAAATATTTTCCCGTATCGTGTTTCCAATGCCATTAATGTTTGGATCTGTGTTTTTTTTTTAGTTTCCGTGCTTAAAATGTAAAACGGGTGCAGAGACATCGAAAATCAAATACTGTTACATACATTTTGTTCGTGTAGATATTGCACTTTAGTATAAAACAGCTTATTATTTTCTAATAACCTACGAATAATTTCCACGCTGCCGCTTCTGAAATCATGTGTAAGGCTGTAAATTACAAGGCTTATTAGTCAATTCGCACGAAGGTACTTCCTCAAATCGGGCGAATGACTTTAAAATAATAGGTATATGATTTTTTATAGGCGACCCACACGAAGTTTATTTGTGTACGAATCGACTACCCCAGAAATAAGTAATAGGCAATTGGCACCTTTTGAAAATTGTCGATTTAGACGAGTAAACTCTGGCGTTTCCACCAATAACCCGATGTCCCTTACACCGAGTGTATTTGTTATTTACCTACAAAACATTTGGTCCACCTGCAACTTGCAAATTACGTCTAAGTTAAAGCAGCCCACAGAGACAGCATTCCTTCGGACTTCCATTCCTTTTGAAGCTAGAGAGCTCGTAAAAATATTGCAGTGAGTCAGGCATTACGTCACAAGGGCCTTATTTTGTACCTCATTTTGAATACTTTTTACAATATCTAATGTGATTTTGATTAGTCTTCATTTGTAGCCAACGTGTTCTTTTGACAGAGCGTTTCAAAAAATCTTGCCTCGCAACAACTCACCTATTGCCTGTTTTATGCAGTTCTGCTAAATAAGTTTGCTAACCTCATTTGATTTCGAGATTCCTCTTATTTATACATATGTATTAAGTGCAATCTCCAACGAACGGTCTCAGCTCCTGTATGTTTGATGGCCCATGTATGGATCAAATGTTTACATTGATGATTTAAATAACTATGTGTGTAAAAGCAAATTATGGTCTTCTCGGCGATTCTCTGTCTCGAAATGGTTCTAGTTTCTCATTAAATAATCTGCCACATTTTCAATGACAGAATGTAAGTAACTAATTACTACATTTTATATATTTTTTATTGCATTTAGGGATATTAAAATGTAATATAAAGTCTAAATCTAATAATGATGGTGATGTGACACACTTTTACGATTACGCGGACTTGTAATATAAAACTTATTGTGCAATTAAAAGACCTTTGTTACCATAAATAGGAGTGGTGCGTTAGATAATCTAGGCAGTGGGTGGCAAATCCGCATTAATCTTGCAAAAAATGTTGACGACGCAACAGTATTCTCCCAGTAAGAGACCTGTGAAAGCACACACAGTACACACGAGTAAATAAAGGCGCCAATTAAAATTCATACGCTATACAATTCCCGAAATGTGTTAAAATATACTTATAATGGTGAGAATTAATACTAATGATCGTTTACGTAAGGACGCCTTATAAGAGTAAGATAGCTGTATGGTATAAAGTTGCTTATTACACTGCTATACATGTTAGTGGCCAGTCGGGCAGTACTTGGGTCTCCGAGACAAAGAGCGAATGTGGAGCAAGTTATCGAGCAACTAACTGATGGTTGCGTAACGCACGACTGCAGGGTTGCCGGTGCGGTTTGACTTGTAACGTCCATTGCTATCAGTCCGTGTATTAAGAGTAAGGCACTCGTAATGTGTTATGTCATCCAAGAAAGGTTGCTGTTGTGATAAAGCTGTAAACCTTCAAGGTGTTTTCTGTTAGTGACTTGTTGTTTTGCCTGATACAGTGCTGTGTGGTAGGTAGATACACATAACACTCAACAATACTATTCTTTGTTCTCCACATTTCTGACACTTTGGCTTTGGCTTTATCACTTTTCGTGAATGTAACAAGAAGTTTCCGTTTATGAAAAAGGTTAATTTGGGAATTTACAAGATTTGTCTGCAAAGGTGCCTGATTTAAAATAATCGTGTTCCTACCACCACGTGTCTTTAACGTCTGTTTAACCTTCAGCATTAAACATCAATATCAGGATTCAAAACATGTCCATGGCAACAACATGTTGTAACAACAAAGCCCATGATGACACCACATACAATACATACGAGGGGCCAAAATATTCCATTTCGAATTGTAAAACTTCCTGATTACAAATGTCCCTTAGGTACGTTATCGCCTATTAATATGCCACGCGTATACAATTCTTGCACTATAATAAGACTGATTAAGAATTACGATTCCATAATTTAATCAATCGAATTCATTGCAGTAGTAGCCCTGATCAATTCAACAAGTATTCATTTACTCCGTTCGCTGGCTACGACTCTCACGCTGACCATTAGGATACACCCACTTCTTAACTTCGAGTATCTATGGGTATCTGGTGTTTTGACCTAGTTGCAAAACCACTAATGTTGTAGCCCCGTGTTTCGAACCTGAATAGTTTTTTTTTCAAGGCCAATATACACGGGCATGTCTATGATACCTATTGCTTCACATAGTTCTAACTAGATGGTAGCTTTAGATATGTAACGCAATGTTACTACGTGCTTATTTTACATGGCCACACAAAAATGGCTATGTTCTGTGCTATGTAGTACAAACTAATTCCATGGTTATGTGTCAAATAGTCAAACAAAAGAGTTTTTGCTCTTCAAATGTCACTGATCAAAGTCAATGAGCAGTATTTAAAACAAAATACTTCCTGAATGCATTTTTCTAAGCGAAAACCATTTTCTAGCTCAACTGTTGCTCATTGTTTAAAAACCTTCTACAAAGTCACATTATTGTTGGTCATTCTTACTTACTAATATTTACAAATTGCTAAAAACTATTATAACACACGCATTAGTGCCGAAAAAAAGTATTCAAGTTTCGTAAATATGAGCCTTCAATGGCAACCCAACCAATCTTATTAGCATTTCTCCATAGCACATTTAACGTCAATTACGTCATACTTATACTTTGAAATCTACAGATTACTCGTCTGCCAGTATAATTTTATGTGTATCATTGCGCCGACGGTTATATAATCTTGAATCAAACATACTTTGACGAAATACACATTCATATTAAGTTGAGCATTCGTTTTAATTCGAAACTGCCCACGTTTTTTTATATTGTGTGGACTTGGCTTCAAAAAGACCGCATGTTTGGTAGGTACCTACTGGATATCGATTAATTATCAGCGAATCCACATAAACGAATTACCCTACAAGGCTAAAGTGATTTTCACAATATCTGAAACGCAATGATGCTATTCGACTTCGAGTAATAGGTAAATATGTTGGATTAAAAAAAAAAACTTACGTTCGTTTTTTTGGATTCAATAACGAGAAAATTCGCTGATTCGTAGATGCAGTTGGAGTTAGAGCAGTGGTGGCAACTAACGAGTTGAAGAAACCCAAACAGGCGCTTATTTTGTGTAAATTATTTCATCACCGCCTTCTCTCAAAACGGTGAAGAAAAATATCGTGAGAAAACCGGCATTTGCTACAACCAAAAATTCGAAAACGTTTTATCTATCAACCCGCACTGCGCCCACGTGATGGATTACAGCCCACTCCCTCTCACAGAGAGGAGACCTGTGTCCCAGCAGTGGGAACATTATAAGCTGATTTTAGATTATGAAGTCCGTTGGCTATGCACCTGAAATTACTAAATAGTTGATAAATGATAAATGATTTTATTTCTGAAAGTAGGTTTGTACAAACACTTTTACACGTCAATCATATTTTTTTTAAACTAGATGAGGTCGGCGTTTCCTATCTGACTACTCTGAGAAGAAAGGCCGAAACAAACACAGAGGTCACAGTCTCTTTTAAAGTCCAGACATAATCATGGTCAGATCATGTGAAGACCAGATCCAAAGAATCCATAATACGACGACAGTTTTTTTGTTTATCGATAGTAAACTGGTCAAATAAATTAGGGCTGAGTAAGTAGCAGATGACCCCACCTATTCACCATTTTCGTATATTCAACGTTCTGCCAAACGCCCTGTATAAAAATATAATTAGTCGTCTGGCTCTTGTTTTTTTTTTTGTTCTTTGTGATTCATCATCAAATAACTTCTCCCGCTCTGGGTGGAGCAGGAGGGTGTGTCAGACTTTTACTGACTAAAACCCACCCGTGTTTTCTCAGTTGCCTGCGTGCCAGTGGCCACAGTATCTCTTTCGAACAACCCACACCCCTGGTAGGGCTCTTTAATCGACAATTATTTCTGTTGTTGACATTCATCGACAAGAAGTTGGCGAAAACCATTCTTAATAGACTTAATAACAACGTTATTTCCTTCAATCAATTACAGACAACAAATGTTCACGGTTTGAGATTTTTAAGCAAAAAATCGAGTGAAACGTCAATTGCTATGAAACAGACAAATGTTCTCATGGCTACTTTTTTTTTTTGAGAAACCCACTATAATAGGTAGTTATGTTGAACTTATCTTCGTCATCAGGCTATTAACATAATTTATTAGAGAACAAATTCCTCTAATTATGTTCGTAATACTGTGATGCGACTTAAAAATAAATCTGATTCTACGCCATAGTAAAATAAAACAATTGTTATTAAAGGGAAACATTTGACACGCTCTTATTTGGCCTAAACTACTGTTAACTCAATTAATTGAGTAACAGTGCAATCTTAAAACAAACCGTAGATATTGTTTTGAGACGACCATCATAATTAATTGTTCCAATTTTTTACACCAAAAAGCTCTTTGTATTAACCTTGAATCCAATCTAGTCGATATAATTTAACGGTGACAGTAGTTAGAAATAATATAGTAGGTATATATGCATAATCAGCCTATAAATTCCCCACTGCTGGGACACATGCCTCCTCTCTGTGAGAGATAGTAGCCCATAATCCACTAAACGGGCCCAGAGCGGGTTGGGGATGTCACATCATCACATGTCTTCGAATTTTTGGTTCTAGGACATGCCGGTTTCCTCACGATGTTTTCCTTTACCGTTTTGAGAACACTGGTGATGAAATAAATTACACATAGTAACCCTGCCTGATTGGATTCGAACCCACGACCTACGACACGTAAATTAGGGCTTTTACCACTGGGCCACTACTGCTGCCACACCGTACATGCAGGAGTTTATTCATTAACGTTGCAAAATTTAATGTATTGTTTTAAAGACGCTAATCATTACTAAAGCTGAACTAACTTTTATAAATAAAAGGGAAGGTGACTGCAATTCTGTTTGTAGCTACGTATGTGCAAATCATTTTAATTCAAGCCATCAACAACAATTAATGTTAATTACAGGATTAGAGATTCGAAGTGAAAGTAAGAACATTTAGCGAAACATACGAGACATGGCGCCTTATGGAGTTCCTCATGTGTCAACCTTTTTAAACGTTTCCTGGATGTCACGTGTCACGCCGAACTGGATTAGAAATCGTTACCAAATATGGCTATTGAATTATTGGCTGATTCAATAATCTACGTAAATTCACGTAGGAATGAAGAAAAATACAAAAAGTTTAAAAAAGAAGCAAGGAGTCTGCAAATCTGCATACATTGAATGAAACCCTGTACTTATTGTTTACAAGATATTATGAGATCATCACCACTGCTCTCAAAACGATGAATGAAAACATCGTGAGGAAACCAGCATATCCTAGAACCAAAAATTCTAAGACATGTGACATCTACCAACCCGCACGGGGCCCGCGTGATCGATTTCGTACGGCCATACGGCCCACTCCCTTTCACCAAGAGGGAACTTGAACACTGTTTCCCAGCAGTGGGAAGAGTATAGGCTGATTTTACTTATGAGATCAGAGACATAATATGAATCTCGTAGAAATTGCAAGTGTCAATATATTGAGTACAAGATAACTAAGGCTAAACAGAGTTACAGAAGATGGTTAGAGTTCAACAATTAACGTCTCGAACACAATTCTCTATGTCCACAATTCCACATAAAACTAGAACATTTCGATTGAGATTATTTTTAATTTGAATGCAATGTCCGATTACACACATGTGTATAATTAACGAGATTATGGTCTGGCTGCCATTGTATGAGAACTATAATGGCGCTATGGCCATAAATAAGAACAATTATTTTATTACTGTGCGTCACTCGCAAAGTCGCAGGCCAGTCCTAGTTTTATAATGAAAATGAAATCATACACATACACAATTATGGCATTGTTACATAATTATTAATTACGTACATTGTTGTATATATTTTATTGTTTTTCTTGCAATAGGTTATTTTATAGCTTCGTCATTGATGTTTATTATAGAAATCTTCATTTCCAATACATGCAATCAAAATGTAAGTGTAATGACGGGAACAGATGAGGGCCAACGACAGTGCAGTGACGTTTGCGGAATATCGTTTGTTTTTCCCATGAATATTCAAGCCACCAGTTGGCGCCACTTTGACAAGAGGTCTTCCAGTTCGACAATGAACTTAAAATATTTGATGTCATTCGTTTCATTTTTTCGTTCACTATTCAGTCCGTAGGCGCTTTGTCACTTTTGACAGGTGCCCGGACCTGACGTCTCAGTGCAGCCATCTAGTGACCGTCATTTCAGGAAACTCTCATTGACGTAAATCCCAAACTGCCCATAAGCAAATTGTATTGCCAAAGTTGACATCGTAATCATCTTGAACCGTAGAAATATTCATTGCATGGCGACATTCTGCAAACTTTTTAACTGATGTAATAGAAGTCTGTCTTGCAAAGACATTTTTTGATATCTACAACCGAATACAATGGCTATTATATATTCAAAACTTCAAGGCTTATTACACTGACTAAATACTTGTCATTAACGCTATAGAACAGTTTGTAATCATTTATTCTGGCCCAGTAAATAACATACGGGTTTTTTTTATGGCAACTAATTAGAATAACACACGTTTTTCCTTTTTACCAGTCAACTAATATGTATTAAACTTGCACTTGAAAGCTAGATGTCCCTATATTTTAACAGATGACCATAGCATGTTGGTCTAGGTCGCAAGCGCAACGTTTGTCGCAAGCTATGAAGTCAAGCGGGAAAATAAATTAAATATATATATATATATATATATCATTGCATATATGTATATCACTTTGGTATTCTCTAGGGTATTATTGGATTCGTATTTTATTATTACTTATAATCGTATGAACTTATTAATATTAATTATGTATTGCCTAAGGCCGTATGTAATGAGGATGATACATGATTACATACACTTAAATGTATAGCGCAGCTATTTGTTTATGTTTTCTTTATTTTTCCGTATTCTGTTTTTCTGACTAAATAAAGCCGTTAGTATATTTTATTTTCAAAAATCTACGTTCAAATTTTGATTTTTACTTTCCTACAACTTGCACTGACACATCGAGTTTGGCAAACAAAATGGCTTCTAACAGCTGGTATTGTATGAACAAGTTAGGGAGCCATAAAGAATGCAGGCAAGGTCGCCTACGTGTCAAACTACTATTTACTTGGTTCGCATACCTTTGAGGTTATACTTAAGCTTGAGGAAAGCTCATTATCATAGAAATGCTTGTGCATAATGAGATCAAATGGAAATCACCGGTATGTTGCTAAAGCATTTACCTAAAAAGATTTGAATGAAACAAAATTGTTTTGTTATGTTTTTACGGAATTCTTTTGAAAAAAACCGTTTTGTTTTCATACTTAGTACAATTTTTACATTTCCACAATTAATATTTTTTGTTTTATCGGGCTGTATGAAGAATATCATTTTGTATAAAGGTACCTAATAGATCGAAAAATCGATGTTTCAGTTCAAAATAACGAACACTAACAGGCGTAGAGGTCAACGTCAATGAGAACAGATTCGGCGCTAACTTTTTATATTAAATCAAATGAAGCATTTCATTGACCACCGTTGTAATAAATAGGAAAATCATGTTTTTTTAGCGGTGAAGTCAAGGCCTGCAGTGGACACTGGTCGGTCACATTGCACATCGTGGGCCGTGGGGCGCGTCACTAGGGTTACCATCCGTCCGGATTTATCTAGACGTGTCCGCAGATAAAGTCCGGACCGGGGTCTGAACTTTGTCCGGTCTTGTCATTTGGCAGGATTTTAGAAAATAGTACTAATATTATTTTTTGTATTAATCTCAGTGGCTGTAAGAGTCGGGGAAGATCAAAACAACGATGACTGTGCGAAAGATAAACAAAAAAGAAAGAAAGAAAAATTGGTTAATTTGTCAATACGTAACCAAAAAGACCAGTTAACTCAAATAATAAAGAAAATTAGAAATGGTCCAAACCACCTTAGAACAGAAATAGTCGGTAGCTGCATGTCGTAATTGACAGGAAGAATTCAACTCAGCATGACGCTGTGCTAAGGAGGACCCACAGCACAGCACTGATTTGATATGGCTAGAAAGGATTTGACTACCGAGATGCCAACTAATAGAGAAGCCCAAAAGGAAAAGACATTTTACGCCGAACCCAAAGTTTAAAAATGATGAACGACAATCCAATATTTTACTCATGATAATAATTACTGAAAAAAAAAGGAAAAATGTCCGGATTCTTTTGAAAACACATATCTGAGTCGTAGTCAGGACTTTTCAAAGTTAGAAATGGTCACCCTACACGCAACTCACATTACAGAGTATTTTGTGTATATCACTAATTACGTGTGGACACAGCGCTAAACATGACGTAGCCACTTTTCACGTAATGTATGTTAAAGACCGCATTAGACTTTAATGATGATTAGATGATATAAGGTGGCTAACAATTACATCTATTATGTACATAGTAGGTATCTTGTGAGTAACTATGTAGGTCTTTATCAACAGCGTACTATAAATTATCACAGATGGTTATTTGGGTTCGTTATCTGTGTAAAACAGGGCCCCAATTCTGTATCGTTATAATGATTCCCCGCGAAATCTTACTGCGTTCAAACTACGTCAATATCGTGTTTTTTAGAAACCAATGTAACGGTAAGGAATCAAAATGTCATATTCTGTATGATCCAAGACAATTTGTCAATTTTATTAATACGATATTAGCAGATTTCGTGTGTGATTGACGTGGTTACGAGTAAGAAATCGTTAAGGGTCATAGTGAATTCAGGCCCAGGCCGATACCAGACATTTTCAATGAAATTGAAAATGTCTGGTATCGGTGATGACTTAACATAAAGGCTATTGCAGACACGCGCCACACGACAGCGTGACGCGACTCTAACAGAACCATTTCTATGAAAACTTTCCGGAAATTGATCAACGAAAGTCGCGCCGCTCGCGCGGTCAGGTCGTGCCAGTCTGTGGGAGTTTTAAAACTACCATCTGCAATCTACATCTCTATGAGCTATATAAACAATAAAAACAAGACAAATAATAACATTTGCGTCGACTATTCTTGTTCGAGCGCGAACGCCTTGCCAAGGAGACCACACAATAGATTATCGCAAGGTCTTCGCCAAAAGTACCCACGTTCAATCAAATAGGAGTAGGTACTACATGACAGTTGCAATTTGTTTGCGCCCACCTTACTTAACATGTAGATTGACAAGGAGAAGCTACACTAAAGACATGTGACAAATGCTTCGGTAAATACTGTCCTAGTTGTAATTGTAACTTTGAATTGCCGCTGGTGTGGTAGGAAGTAGGTACTTAAAATGCCGGGAACCCAGTACGTACTTACAAAGTAGAATCTTTACAAAAGGCAAGCGAAAAATAAAGAAAAATAGAGCTCTTACGAAATAGGAGGTTCTCAAATCGACGCGTTATTTTTTACGGAGTGTTCAGATTTTGACAATACTTTTTAATTAGATAAGGAGGAGTAGATACAACCCCAATGTTACAAATTAATTATAAAAATAGAGCTCTTTTTAAACGGTTTTTTTATAATTTTGTAAACTATTATGTGTTCTAGTTTTATTTCCAACCAAATTTTTTTAAATCGTGTCGGTCAAACGTTTGGTCGGACCCTGCAAAGTTGCCGTTTACATCCTACAAACTTCCTGTTTTAAGTACCTAAATAATTTAACATATTTGCTGTTTTGCAAATCCAATCATATCAACCCATGTGACATCAGCATCATAGATCCGCCTAGCTGGTAGAAATTACACGTATGTGGTAGGTAGATATGTGAAATAGTTCTAGATAGATATAAGAAAAACAAATAAATCTTGTAAATGTCTGATTATTTATTGCTAAAACAAAAAACCATCCTCATTTGGTAAAATGCAATCTAAATCTTGATTGAGATTTCACTAGGTATATTAAATTTTCTAACCTCTGTTTTATAATCCCAAAAAAACTGGCATTTAAGGGGTCAGTCTTTGTGAGATAATACCTAAATTATTGTGATGAAATGCCACAATTGGAAGTCATTATTGTAAAATATTATGATCATGTCTTAAAATAACTTTTGTGTTTGCGAATAGTTTTGGCATTTTACTAAATAAGAAAACAACATAATTACACTAATCAAATTAAGCTCTGGCATAATAAAATAGACGTGCCTATTTGCAATAATCTTAATATTATTCGAAGGTAACCATGGCACATTCATATCGAGTATGTGAAAAATCCGAAAACGATAAGTTACCTTGTCACTATGCATCTATATTATTTTATACATCTGATTCGAAATTCATATAATGTAGTCGTAGGAATTGAGCGTTTAGTTTCCCGTAAAGACAGCTACATCGTGTTATCATGTACAACAATAGTTTTGATCACGTATCCACGCCCTGCAATATATTTTCTATCACATCGTAGGGACAGCATGTTTATAATCGACAACGCCCTGTAATGTTATACCATGCGATTAAATCATCAACTACTCATTTACAATTATAATTACCGTCCGCATTCATAAACAACAATGACACTATTTCGTTTCTGACTGAGATACTAAGCTATTAAAACAAACGGACCATGCGGCAATATGTGAAATATTCGTATCTGGAACAAAACAATGTTATCAGAGATACAGCTATAGGTCACCGACTGAACAAACAATATAAAGCCTTGTTCACAAAATTTACCCATCCGACACTCAAGGCTTCGCTCACAAGTGTGAACGTTGCTCAATGTCAGGCGGAGAGAACGAATGATTACGGCACGTTGGTTGTCGAGACAAATCGCATGCATATATCATTATGCGTAAACCACACTATAACTTCCTATTGTAGAATTAAGTTGTAACACCGTACGTGTCTCGTCTGTAACAACAAATGAGTGTTTGAGGTCGAGGTCACGGCTCGATTCTTAGGTAAAACCACGATATTATTTTTACAAACAACTAATTTTGTAGTTGGTTAAGCTTTATCCTTAGACCATACCTAATAATTATGTTAGTCTTAAGTGTATTCTTTAGAATAATAATGTTGAGTCCAAGCCAAGGCTCTATGTAGATCTACTAATTCCTTACTGACGACTATTATTCCAAGTATGAGTAGAGCAACATCACTTTTAAAATCTGTAGTGATAACATCGAACCAAGCAATCCTTGTATCTTTCAAACAGCAGTTGCTCTGCAAATAACGACTAATCTAATGCATGTGCCGTGTGGGTAGACTTACGATCGATGGCATCTACTTATTAGCATCTTTAACTCATTATCCGTATATCCTAAGTAATTCTAAGGCCTACAAAGTACTCTGTTACAACATCGAGTTAACCATTTGAAATCATTTGTCATTGGCGTCAATAAAAGCCGAAACCATACGGGTTACTCCACCAGCTATTTGATTTATGAACCAACAGTGCGGTGTAGATTGCAATCTCGGGGCAGTGTTGGTAAATTGTGGCAATGTAGCACTGCAGTACCTTATATGTATCGCCATGCTCTGTAATTGATGGAGCAGGGAACTATGATCTGATCACGATATCTTATAACTGTGGCAATTGCCTTCATTATGCAGAAGCTCACGCAGTATCTTAGGATTTGTAAGTGATCAAGAATACAATATTTACATAAAAATCTTTGTTTTAGAGCTCTAATTTGAACAGGCACGTGATTTAACGTTGACGTGTTTATCAAATAATGCATCAGAAGACGATGCAAACGAGTTTCAACACATTTTTAAAGCTTCAGGTCACGATGTACGTCAAAGTTTACGTGTATGACATTGTTATATTAAGACGTTAGTCGTGCGAGGCTTAACGGCTACTTTCAATGGAACGTTTGTTTATGGACAATTTAAACAACGCAACTAGGTGAAAGTGGTCAGCGTGCCCACCGTCCCGTCGCCCTTACTCGGCCTGATTCCGCAACCAGTCCAGTGTCCACCACTCATACCGTACGCGAAATAGAGAAGAATTAATTATATAATAAGACGTATATCGTTTGACAGACATACCATTTAAAACTTTACATCAAGTCGAGTAACATTGTTATGCACGTGCAAACGTAAGGAGCATACATAATTATGAAGGAGAAAGGTGGGAAATACAGAAATAATCAACGTATTACAATAACTTGGCTCATTGCCACATTCTCACGTGAATTTATACAAAAAGTGTAAATTGGATTAAAGTAATGGCTACAATTTAAATACATAGTTATGTTCTATAATCGTTATCTATTACCGACTGTCAGGCAACCAGGGGCGTACCAATAGAAAATGGCGCCTAGGGCACGCATCACATTTGCGCCCCTTCGTAAATTATCTTCTCGGCCTACACTGAGTAAAGCTAGGTCGCAAAACCTTTCTTGATCAGCCTTCAATAACGAAGGTATTAATTTCAATTTACAAAAAAATACTAAATGTCCCTGGCAGTGCTGCAATTTGAAGAGAATTTGAATAGAAATAGACAGACACGCTTTCATTCCCTTACTACACAAATATATTCAATCAGCTCTTCAGATTTCTTAGATATACATAGGTGACAGCATGAAAAGGTTTATTGTTGTTTTTTTTTTATTTATTTAATATTTGGCGACTTTTTGCGCCCCCTGCGATAGACGCCCAGGGCTCTTGCCCTGCCTGCCCCACTCTAGTTACGCCCCTGCAGACAACGTAGTTATTTTAAAATCTTGAAAAACTGAAAATAGTAACATATTTATCGAAAGACTAGCTGACCTGACAGACGTTGTCCTGTCCGTCCAATAGTCATTCATACAGAATCCCTACCCTACCTACCCTACCTACCCTACCTACCCTACCTACCCTACCTACCCTACCTACCCTACCTACCCTACCTACCCTACCTACCCTACCTACCCTACCTACCCTACCTACCCTACCTACCCTACCTACCCTACCTACCCTACCTACCCTACCTACCCTACCTACCCTACCTACCCTACCTACCCTACCTACCCTACCTACCCTACCTACCCTACCTACCCTACCTACCCTACCTACCCTACCTACCCTACCTACCCTACCTACCCTACCTACCCTACCTACCCTACCTACCCTACCTACCCTACCTACCCTACCTACCCTACCTACCCTACCTACCCTACCTACCCTACCTACCCTACCTACCCTACCTACCCTACCTAGCCTACCTACCCTACCTACGCTATAAACCTCACGGAGCCCGAGACCTTTCCAACGAATGCAAAACCGTGGAAATCAGTTCGTGCGTTCTGGAGTTATAGCGTCAGGAAGGAAAACCCGACTTATTTTTATATAGTAGATTTCTGTTTCGTATTAGACAGTAGAAGAACGATAATAATAAAGGATTTAACAACCAACCAAACCAAGGAGTTCAACCATGGAGGACAATGAGTTCAACGTTTTTTTTTTATAGGTACACAGACGAAATCGCAGGTAAAAATAAGTGTAATGTAATGAATGGCGGCGTTAAATAGCGTTTAACAACCGCTGTTTGCGACAGCACATGTTGCAAAAATATCGACATTATTTGTAAATTTTATTTCGATTCCGATCATAAACTCTTAAGCACCAATATCGATAAAATTAATGTGCAGACCATTAGTAAACGTGATTTTGCACAATATAGTGTACCGATACAAAATGCTGATAGTATCATTAGTATTATTGGTTACCTATATATTTTATTAAGGTTACCTACCTATTATCAGGAAAAATCTGTACCTAGTCTATTTAACGATACCTACGTACGTTGCCAAATCTTCCTCCTTTCAGGAATTTTCGGACAAGTTATTTAAAATGAAAGTAGCAAAGAAATACACATTCCAGTCAAAAGTACAACACATGTGGCAGTGACCGAAGACATTTCAATACACATTGGACACATGGTATTGAAATATAATTATTTTATTTCAATGTATGTGTTTTATTTTACTGTGTACTAATGTGTGATTTTACATCAAGTTTAACTTTTAATTTAATGTAATAATAGACTTTGTCTGAAATCAAATGCATTATTGCATTGTAAAAATAAATTGTGCTTCAGGGATAGTTTTAAAAATCTGTCGAATTAATCAAGGAATCTTGAAATTTTTATAAATTTTCAAGACACAGTCTACGAAATACTATTCAGACAGCGAAATATACCTTACCCAAATATATAATTAACGACGATGACTCACTCGGATAAACTAGACCAAAACTAATCAAGCAGGTACTTATAATTCAAGGCGACTACTTGAGATTTTTGTTTGTGTACCAGTCCTGGATTACAATTAGAAAGCACATAACATTTCAGCACATGCCGAAGTGTCTCGCTGGGTTGTGCAATAGGCTTATTGTGTAACGACGATGCAATACATGCTAATGTATTGGACTTCCGAACGGACATGTCAATTTAGTTAGCGTTCGACTCTTGCGCACCTCGCAATTCACGCGAATCTCGGCCTGGTTTAGAAAAAATGAAATCTGAAAAATAAAATATAGTAGTAATAGTAAATTTTTTATGCAAATTGTGTTTAATCAGTTATTTTATGACTTTATTTTCAAACAGAGTTAAATGAAGTAGGTTAAAAACTCATAAATCGTACTTACTAAAAAAAACAAGTTGATTTTTTTACTGGTTTTATTCAACCTCCATGAACGTGTCCTCATTATCCTATATGGATTTACATGCCTAAATAATAAAAAGTAGAAAAGTAGGTACATGTTTCCAAATAAATAATTTTAAAAAAACATGTTGAATTTGGGTCAAGTAAATAAATCTATATTCTGGTGCACATAACTGCTATCCAATTACCTACATATCTTATTTATTATTTATAGCTATTAAAATACAAGTTTTTGCGCTCGTTATATAAAATTGCTGAGGTGCGGAACCAGAAATTAGCAAATTGGAACGAAATGGACTGCTCCATGTGAGCGAGTGAGGGCCGCAGTGACATGCTTACTTAATACTAGATGGATTACCTACACGATCTAGTAATCAATCAAGTCTAGAAATATTTAAGTCCCACGTTTACTACATACTTCATAAAATATACCGAAAAATGAATGCGAGATATTTTGACATAATACACATGGTTCAATAAGTAAAATAGTTATGTTTCTTGCGGCACGTTGTTTATAGCAAATATTAATTAAAAATATTTCAAAACATACTTGGAAACGACATCCCACGCACCAATTTTTAAATCGAAACATCTAATTTTATTTTGTAAGTTTAGAGACAGATTCAATACTGCAATTCTTAGAAAACTCTCTATTGGTGCCGATTCTGTTGTCACAAAATTCTTTAAACTAGACTAAAATACCAAATTTCCCATGTTCCCAAGTTGCCCATTCTGAAATTCACTAAACTGGCACAACTTAATTATATTTTAGTTTGACAAGCACTGATGACGTATAGTTACTCAATTTAGTGAAAATGGCAATTAATCTATTCTGAATGTGCCGTTTTTCACCTAAAAATTTGATTGTCAAACTAAATCAGACCATTTTTAATCGCGACTAAAACGGTGTGGATTAAAACAAATTGTCGAGAACTAAAGTCTACAAAGCGCATTTCTCGTATTGTTCTTAAAATTTTGGAAATTATTATGGAAGCATATATGATTGCTGCTGTTGTCGATTCGGCAGAACGGTAAATACATATAAGAATTGTATTATTTAGTGGAATATACTCGTAATACGAAATCCATTCGTGAAAACAAACTAAGGCATTTTTGTACTGAACATCTAAGTAAGAGCCTAAGTTCTTGTACAAAGCCATCTTATTCTTATTACAGCTTTGTACAAAAACTGAATAAACCCACTTCCAGATTTTGTGAAATAAGAAATAACTATTTTTTTAGAAACCATCAAGAAAGGGTGTAGCTGGAAAGATTGCCAGATCATTCCATATTCCGTTTTTTTTTTTATGTATGTTCCTCTATTTCTCCCCCATTTGTGGATCGATTTTCAAAATTCTTTTTTTATTTGAAAGAGTATACTCCTGAGGTGGTCCCATTGGCACCAAGTCAGGATTTGATGATGGAATCCCAGGGAAATCGAGGGCAACCCTCAAATCTTATAGGTATTAACTATGTTTTCTAATGCTATTGAGACATTTTCGTATGGTCATCATCATTTCATGACGCTGAGCTGATGATGGAAGGTACAACTCTTTAACTTAGGAATTAGGTACAGATTCGGACATAACTCCGTCATATATAGACCGATTTGCAAAATTCTTTTTTAGAAAGAGTTTTATTCCGAAATAGTCCCATTTAAATTTCATATAGATCTGATGATGCGTTTCGGAGACAGACAACGGAACTCTTCAAAAAATGACAGCAAATCAACCGCGATTGCTGCTATCGCATAAATATGCATTGTTTTGACCCCAAGCATGATGAATTAGTGTGGAGTGGGTACTATAACTAAAAAGTGAAAAATAAAAACTTTTTCCAAAAAAAAACAACCGACTTCCAAAAAACACTAGAAAGTGAAAAATAACTTTAATTTCGGAAGGTGGTAACAATAAATTAATAGAATACATGTCCAAAGTCACCGACTTTTTTTTTTTGGGTATTGACGTTACAAAATTTTGGGCCTATCAAATTCAAAAGTAAATCACTCCTTACACCAATGTATTTTAACAGTTTATAACACGAAATGTTTCTATTCCCTGGTTTATTATCTGTACCACTCGTTACTCGAGTTTATAAATGAAAGGATTGAGTCTATTTTCTCGCCTTGGTACCAAACGATGTAGTCGCGATTAGAATCCACTGGCCTTAGGATTGAGACATCTTTATTTATAATCCATTCGTCACTACATATCATAAAACAAAGTCCCCCGCCGCGTCTGTATGTCGCTCTGTTCGTGATAAACTCAAAAACTACTGAACATCATGCGGTTTTCACCGTTAGACTGAGTGATTCATGAGGAAGGTGTACCTAAGTGTATAATTTGTTCAGATGCATCAGATTTTCTCACGAATTATCCCAAAATAGTACAATGGAGTAAAGTAATTATATATACCTAGCAAAAAGTAGCAATTACGAATACACTTTTTTTTCTTAAGTAATTTTGCTAACTAACTTGATAATTAATGTATTAATAATTTTAACTGAATAAATTAAAAACTTTATCTTAAGAAACATCTTTACATTTTTGTTGATGACTTAATCAAAATTGTTTGCATAAATAAAACTATTGTTAAGAATATTTCTACATCACGGATACCTCATCATTATCATCATTTCAGCCGAAAGACGTACACTGCTGGACATAAGCCTCCCCCAAGCTCCGCCACTACGACCGGTTCTGTGCTTCCCGTATCCAGCGGACTCCTGCGGCCCTCACAAGGTCATCCCCCGGATACCTACTAGAAGATATTTAACACTTTCCTCAAACATTACATCAATATTCTGGACTTCTAAAAATTACCTGAGCTTTCTGTCCAATACCTAAATATCAATAACTTTCGTTATAAAAAAAAAAATACTGGCAGCGGTCCGCTCTAGATCACCGGTTACTACCTGCTCTATCAATCAGGTGCAATTTATCCATCGAAAATGATAATGAACAGTAGAGCTGCGCGCACGCCGTCACGTTGTCGCTTGATTACGTCACTAACTTTCGTCGCGTGAGAACCATCGGGCATTGTGGCTCGCTCGCGACTCGCGCTTGTGCATCGCATCACTTTCATTGTTTATACGGAACTCCGCGCACGAAACGGATGGATAGAAGTGCGGAAGATGTAGTGCGTGCATGCTCGTTCATTTTTAACAACATGCGTAACAACAATGTAACGTGATCTACGTTAATAAGAGCTGACAGCGATAGACGTAAATTGAAATTCTGGTAGATACGCAGCATTAAGCATAGGCAAATTATATTTAAAACATTGCTCGAAGGCAGAGAGTCATCTCCACAACTTCATCCTAAAATTGCAATAACCACAACGCCCACAGACACGTCTCGGCTCAAGTTTATCTAAATTCCAAACATGATTATATGCTCAATTTAAATCCAGGCATCCGACAGCACTGCATGCTAATCTTCATTCAGTATGCAACATTATTGCTTGCTTTACAGGAAACCTTTATTTTAAATCTAGAATGCAGGATTATGGCGACGTGCGGTCATATGCAGTACTGGCAGCAATACGTTACTGTTATAATAAGCGTTAGCAGTATTCGGTAAGGAATGTGTGTGCAGTGTGCGACTGAGCGGCGACGGCAGTCACATCGCATAGCACACATACAACTTTAATGGACAGTGTCTAATGAGCTTTTTAACAACGCATCTACTTTGAACCTAAATGCCAACTTCCTGCAGTAAATCTCTTCACTGCTTTTCTAATAATTGAAACCTTTGTTGTGCCCAAACCAGGCATTTGAAGATTTCAACACAAATGCTCGTATTGGTTCGTCGAATGGTGAGTTGAGGTACTTCACCTGAATTAACTTGAACTCATAAAGAGCTTATAATATTTAACAAATCATTTCCGCAGACCTGCGACCAAGAGTCTGTTGCCAAAGCATTATGATAAGTGGCGTAATATTAATTATAATTCGAAAAATATATAGCCAGCCTACTTAAAACCAGTAGCAACATTGCAGCAATAGTCTGTTTAATATTGTAATACATCAAGAGCATCAAATTTATACAAACCCACTAACCCAGATGATGCAGAGTTTAGCAATCGTAACGAGGAAAGACCGAAACTAGTAATATGAGTCCGACTGCGGTACAGAAAAATAATTTTACTAAGCCTCTAATGACTGCGAGACACACCTACTCATGGCTACGTCACCCCATGTGTTCTTATAAGGAATCAAATAAGTTGGGTTTTGTGGGCGACTAATGAAGGTCTTATAAGGAATGTAAATTACCTGTGATTAACAAGGTTACCAGTATTTCGTTGAATGCGGATTTGCGCGCCCTCAGAACCCACACGACGCCTTTGGTGACACCCACGAGTTGTACGGCCACCACCAGTCGACCAGAGACACAAGACCCCCAACATTCCACAGTGCGTAGTGCCTCCGCCTTCAGCTTTAGCAATTACACGTGGATAAATAACCAGTCGCCCACACATTGATACTTAGTACTAGAGCGGGCTGATCTCATATCTCGTATTTCTGTCACAAATGATTCTGTTGATTGATATTTTAATTGTAAATTGATAACCATGAATCTTTTAAACTTGCGCAAAAACAGAGAGCAAAAAAATATCTATTGCGGAAGTCTTTAATTATTGTAATTCCATCTATCTATTTTTTACACTGTGTCGAATCCATATCATGGTCTTTCAAGCTTGACAGTCCCTTATGGGGGAATAATTGAGACGCCAACAACACAAATAAAACTCTGCTAAAGATAGATCGTTAAACTGCCCCTAACAGAATACATGCATTAGTCGCAAAACACGTCAGGTAGGCGTTCAATCCAGGCGCCGCTGACGCCCAAACAGTCGGGCTATAATTCCAGTACTTTTAAGACCATTTATGGTTGTAGGCCAAATTTGAAACTGTGATTCAGTGATCACAGTCACCCTGAAGGTATGACGAAACGTTTAGCTCAGAGGTTTTAAGTAGATAGTGAAACGGATTTTAGGCGATTATTCCAATTTTAATGTAAACGTTTAGCGACAAGTTTAAAGGGTTCAGCTATTACTTCACCCGGTTTGGCAACAATGATGGACTCGGGAGCGGTGATGGGTTCAGCTGTCACAGAGACCGGGAGATGGTTGCCTTCGACGTGGTTTCCATCGAGGCCAGCAGTGTACTTAGTGACGTAAGTCTGGCCATCATCGCTGATGTATGACACCTCGCCCTCAACGATCATGACGTAGCCGGTGCCGTCCGGGGTGGGCACGAGTCGGCCACGCTCCGACACCACGGTGTCTTCAGCCGTCACGTACCGCAGAGCGAACTGACCGAGCTCGTCGTGAATCTCCTCGTGCTCCAACGCTGGCAACCTCCGACGCGCTTCGAGGGCAGCATCAAGAGTCGTTGGTGCTGCTGCGGCCACAGCGAAGAGGGACAGAGCTACCACAAACTGGAATAAAGAAACCTACTATTAGTTTCGATGGACACAACAAAAGTCAATGCTATCAACATTGACATATAATTTATAAGTTAGAGAAATACTCACAAATTTCATGTTGAAAATATTTTTTTTGGAGTTATGAGGAGACACGATGTGTATTGCTCAAATTGCAAACTGATACCATTTCTCCAAAAGGGACGTGCTTATATACAAAAAAGTAATTAGTATTTCGAAATTAAAACAATAAAATGCAATTGATGAACCTGACTAATGGATAATTAGTAATGAGGGCAATTAAAATATGAATAGATGTTACGAATTGTTTTACTAATGTATTAATTCGTATATCTATTGAAAGGGACTGGAAACGATAACTAGAATAGCCTTATGATTTGAATGGGCTTAAGTAAACTGTGTCACAATCACAAAATACCTACAATGATTTTTTCCTGACTCTTTATTTTATTCTCATCTGTAACGTATTAGAAGTTATTTTCATCTCAACCCAATGAATAGTCACAGAATAAGACAAACAAACATTGTGCTCGAGCACAATAATTAGAAATCAAACTGCTTGCTTGACTGATGTGATTTTTTCATAAAAGCGGTTTCTATTTTGATTTAAAGATTTGTTAGCATATTTTTATCCTCAAATAGGTAATAACCAGTGATCGGAATACGCTGACTATATTTGCCTAAACTTCGGAGAACAGAGACAGAAAGTGGAGACTCCTTACGACTATATATTTTTTCCAGGGATTTGGGTAAAATCTTTAGTAAGTTGAAAATAAGCTTTATATAAGATGTGTAAAAGCTATTTTTAACTAAAGTTGCAATTAACAAATTTTCGGGATTTTTAAAATCCCGAAATAAATAATCTATCTTTCATTCATGTACTCGAATTATATTTACGATCCAACGAACCGTTGTATCAAATCATGAATTAAAGATAGATTATTTATTTCGGGATTTTACGTGAAAACCCCGAAAATTTGGTAGTTGCAAGTTTAGTTAAAAATAGCTTTTACACATCTTTACTAAAGCTTATTTTCAACTCATTGAAGACTTTTCCCGAATCCCGGGAACAAAAATATAGTCGTAAGGAAGTCTCCACTTTCTGTCTCTGTTCTCCGAAGTTTAAGCAAATATAGTCAGCCTATTCCGATCACTGGTAATAACCCTACAACTAAAATAAAGGACGCCAGATGTTTGTCATATATGTATGTAAGGAAGTTGATTTTGTAGGTATAAATAAATAACCACGTTTCTACATTTATGTAGCTAAATATGAATTTATACTTATTGTAGTATTTCTTGAATGGATTGATGGCATACTTCTAGGAGGTAATCCACCTCGACAACAATTAGGTACCTTATCTATTAGTTGTAATATTTACAAATGAAATGATAGTAACTCTGTCTTTTCTGTTACGCTTTCACGCCTAAACCGCTAAACCGATACTCATGAAATTTGGCAGACTTATAGCCTCGGAGAATGACATAGGCTACTACGCGATAACTGACATGCACGCGGGCGGAGCCGTGGGCAAAAGCTATTGTTGGTAGAACCAACTCGGATGGAGTGTTCACTTTCAATAGGGATTTGCACCTCAATAACACTTTGATCTTAACTCGATCTATTTTTCAAAAGAATAAACCGCTGCCCTAGTTCAACAGTAAGATATCTTTAAAAAAACAAAAACAAAATTGAAATATGTTTTGTTTCATGTGAAAAATTTGCTCTTCTGTCTGGTAAAAAAATCGGATATTTGTATAACGCAACCAAAGTGCCTAAATTTCAATGTCTCACTGAGACATTTAAGCATATTTTTACCGACCTTTAGTTCAAGATTCTGACATCTTAAGATATTTATAAAGTCAGGAAGATTTTTACTTTTCTTTTATTTCTACACTGAGACTTCTTCAAATGTCCTTAAATGGAATTATAAAAACACATTTCAATTAACAACGAGTGAATTAATGACACTAAAATCATAAAAGTATGAATAAATCAAAACATCCTTTGTACAACATATCTTACTGTTGAACTAGGGCAGCGAAACGATAAGCTGTTAGAAATTTGTTTTCAAGTGAATAAATCCACGAAGGAAATATTAAACTGGAGATCGGCCATTAATTATAATGTCTCCAACCTTAAACTAGACGCAGGCTAAAAGCTATGACCTGATAGAGTCATCTAAAGGGGCCAGCATACGACCCCTTGCCTTATCACCACCGCTCCCTAGAAGTGGCGATTGGTCGTCAGGGCCGATGCACCAGTGGGGTAAAACGTCTTATTTTTTTTAATCCATACTTAATATTATAAATACGAAATAAACACACACACAGAAGCCAGCACATCAAGCTACCCCAAACTGTTATATTTTCCCAATTGAACATGAACTTTATCATTTTGGAATAAAGTTGAAAATCTATCAAAGAAATTTAACAGATTGGGGTAGCTTGATGTACTGGCGTCTGTAGTGTACATAAGTAACTTACCGAAAGTAAGTTGCCTTTTCACCCTTAAACCACTGAACTGATCGTTATGGAGACACATATGTCATGCTATTTTTCAACTTTGAATTAAGTAGGCAACGGGATAGTGACCTAATTGGTGATGTTCTCTAGAAAGGTCAGGTTTGATCAGATCTATGAAGTTTATTTTATTTTTTGAGTGTGAGAAATCATCAAATAACTTCTCCCGCTCTGGGTAGAGTAGGGCCTAGAGACAAAATACATTTCTGTTAGCGTTCACGCCAAACGCTACGCCAAAATGTATGAGAATGACATTATCTGTGGAAAGGTTACGTCGTGTCCTTTCCGCAGGTAATGTCATTCCCATACATTTTGGCGTAGCTTTTGGCGTGAACGCTAACAGAAATGTGTTTTGTCTAGGCCTGCAGGAGGGTGTGTCAGTACTTTACTGAGTAAAACCCACCCGTGTTCCTTCAGTTGCCTGTGGGCCAGGGGCAACGACATCTCTTTCAAGCAACCCGCACCCCTGGCAGAGAGCTATGAAGTTAACGAGGCAAAAGGACTCTGTAAGGACCGTAGCAGGTGGTGTTTTCTAGTTTCTGCCTACCCTTATGGGAAGACGGCGTGAGTATTAACTAGTATATTTTATACTAGCTTCCGCCCGCAGCTTCGCCCGCGTAGAAGTCCCGCGGGAACGTACTACCGGGATAAAAAGTATCCTAAGTGTTAATCTAGGTTATAATCTATCTGTGTGTCAAATTTCATTAAAATCCGTTTTTGCGTGAAAGAGTATCAAACATCCATACATACATACTTTCGCGTTTATTATATCAGCAGGATTAGTATTCATCAAACTGTGCAAAGCTTTAAGCAGATGATTTATATGCTATCATAGAGTGCAAGGTCTGTCCTTCCAGTGAAAGCTTGTAAAATCCCATATGCAATGACAGTTGGGACTGACATACGCTATGCGTAAAAGCCCCTAAAAACAAATAAAGAAAAAAAATTACAGTTCGATCGGATCTCCTATGTTGTAAGAGCTCAGTTAGACCCGCGACAAATAGTTATCAGACGCTTCATTTTTATTTCATTTGCCCTATTTCACTCGAAGTGAAAAATGAATATAAAATAGTGAAAAATCAATTTATTAGTGAACCGCTCCAACAGTGTTGGATTTTGAGAGAGTCCCGACATCACTCCATGTTAGATTATCGAGATTCTAGTCGAACCCCTTAGTTTAATAAAGCCATAGGCATACACTGGTTATAAATTACACAGTTTTGTAATAGAACAAATTGCAAATACGCAATAGTGAGAATGTCTTGTTTGCCGAAGCACTGGTTTCATTTATCTAATATTCTATCAGATATTTTTATTTGGTACCTATCGCCTCACAGTACCTATTCATCTTTTGTTATTTATTTCCAGTGAAATACACTTAAATACATTATACATGCTAACACTAAAATTTTAAATACTAGCCTTTGTCTGCTGCTTCACCTGCGTGGAAGTCGGAAATTATTGCAGGAGAACGTCCTAAAGGGTTCAAAGTATCCTATGTTGCAATAGGTCATGGCCTATCTGTATGTTAAATTTCTTCTAAATCCGCTTAGCCGTAAAAGCGTGAAAAGGTGACAGACAGACGGTTACTTTCGTATTTATAATATTATATATGAATTATGAGGTATCAGAAAATTCGTACGCATCGCTGTAAAATTTTTGGACTGTTTATTTTCTTATAGGCATGCCCTATACACAGAGCTTTCTTAAATTTTTCATTTCTACTGCTTGAAGTTGCCATTTATTCCGACCGACTAAAAAATGAACAGCAAAAATGAAGTTTAGCTAAAAGAAGGATCGATCGCTAGGGTCAACTCAAAACACATCATGTGGGCGTTTAAGGCGGTGATTTCTTGAAAACGCTCAAAAAGGTGGTGTATCTCTTTAACCGTAAATAATTTTGAAAGCAAAATAATATATGACATTTTCAATTCTTTTTTGCATACAGTGATGGAACTCAAAACCTAATTAAACATACTTTAATGCAACAAAAAAAAACATCAAAGTCACCTCTTAATTATCTTTAAAACCAGTTTATCCCTTCAATAACAATTATTATTGTAATTAAAAATATACCATAACATTTCAAATGCCAAACTGCATCCAGTGATGGATCATTTTTTATCAAGTATAATAGTTTATATCTAATTTATACGATTTCATTTGCATTTTTACGACAATGCTTGTTCATTTATTATTCGAATATATTAAAACAGATTTTAACCCGTATCGGATTGCAGTAAAAACTATTATCGCTCATAACAACAATGCGATGAGTACATTCAAAATTACCATGGCTTTAAACCAGGCGCCGCCGCCGCCGCCGTCGCCTGAGCTGGCGCCTTCATTCCAGTACTAAACCTATAGTTATAGGCTAAATTCAAAACATGATTCAGTGATCCTTGTCACTAAATAAGTAGGTATGACGAAGCGATAGGACATCGTTTTTAGGTAGACAGAAAAAAGTTTTTTTGTGTTTTTTGAATTTTTAATGTAATCGTTGGTTCAGCTATTACTTCAACTGGTTCATTGACAACGACGGGTTCGGGGATTGTGATGGAGAAAAACTGTGACTGGGAAGTGCCTTCGACGTGGGTTCCATCTAGCCCGGCGGTGTACTTACTACGGAGAGGTTTGGTTGTAGGCCAAATTCATAACTGTGATTCAGTGATCACACTCACCCTGAAGGTATGACGAAATGTTTAGCTCATAGGTTGTAAGTAGTTATAATAGTAAAACAGATTTTAGGCGATTATTCCAATTTTAATGTAACCGCTTAGCGACAAGTTTAAAGGGTTCAGCTATTACTTCACGCGGTTTGGCGACAATGATGGGCTCGGGAGCGGTGATGGGTTCAGCTGTCACAGAGACTGGGAGATGGTTGCCTTCGACGTGGTTTCCATCGAGGCCAGCAGTGTACTTGGTGACGTAAGTCTGGCCATCATCGCTGATGTATGACACCTCGCCTTCAACGATCATGACGTAGCCGGTTCCGTCCGGGGTGGGCACGAGCCGGCCGCGTTCCGACACCACGGTGCCTTCAGCCGTCACGTACCGCAGAGCGAACTGACCGAACTCGTCGTGAATCTCCTCGTGCTCCAACGCTGGCAGCCTCCGACGCGCTTCGAGGGTAGCATCAGGACTCGTTGGTGCTGCTGCGGCCACAGCAAACAGGGACAAAGCTGCCACAAACTGGAATAGAGAAAACTACTATTAGTATCGATGAAAACAAGGTGATGCCTTGAACATTGCCAATTTATAAGTTAAAGAAATACTCACAAATTTCATGTTGAAATAAAGTTTTTGCAGTGATGAGGACACACGATGTGTATTGCTCAAATTGCAAACTGATACCATTTCTCCAAAAGGGACGTGGTTATATACTACAAAGTAATTAATGTATTAACTCGTATATCTATTAAAAGGAACTGGAAACGCTTACTAGAATTGCTTTATGGCAATTTAATGGGCCTAACCTAATCAAAATATGCAGAATCTATAATAATTTTCCGTGATATCTCTATTCGCGCTCGAGGGAGGTGGGCTGGTTAGAATAACCCACGATAATCGCTGCCGGCCGCCATGGCCCTCACACAATAGTCCACTTGAAGGACTAAGTGCAGAAAGTCTTTAAGATAAATCATTGAACGGGATATTTTTTTAACAATGTCAAACCGGAACTGGAAATCGTAATAAAAAGAAAAGGTTTTGATAATTCACTGAATTGATTCAATTCGAGATATGGTAGTCAATGTCATAAATACATGCGTTGAAGCGTTTTTTAACAATTTTATGGAAAAAAATCAAATTGTTATACCTAATTCCTATAAAATCAAAATATATATTATTACCTGATTCCTCATCTATATGCCCATCAATGTGGAAATCGTACAGTCAGCATGTGTAAATGCCCTTTTATCATCAAAACGAGCTACATTAAATACCTGGGGGTAATAATGTACGACACACTTTCTTTTAGAAAACATATGGAAAGCCTAACTAAAAGAGTGCGCAAACTAATATATGTTTAAAAAAAATTGCGAACGGTAGCAGATTCAAAATTAATCACACAAGTTTATTTGGCTCTATGTCAATCAATAATTCAATACTGTATCACTTCTTGGGGTGGTGCACCTAAAACTAATTTGCTTCCTCTTGAAAGAGCTCAGAGAGCAATTTTAAAGGTAGCAAACTTCCATCTCTTCTTCTTTCGTACAGATCTGCTATATAAATCCTGCAACGTACTCACTGTTCGCCAGCTTTTTATTATGCACTTAGTATTAAAACAGCACAACATGCTTACCTATAATGCTGAACATACTAACAAGAGACGGAATGATATAGTATGCATAACTAATGCAACCTCAAAACATGTCTTTGTAGAAAGATTTTCCACATTCTTAGGCCCATTTCTGTACAATAGATTAAATAGAAAACTAAGTATCTATAAATTAAATTACCATAGCTGTAAAAAGTATTTACTATCCATCGATTATGCACAGACAGAAGATATACTTGTTGTATGCAAATAAAAACCGCTAACATGCATTTTTACTTTTGTTGACATAAGTTATATTTTAGTTATTTATACACATTGTTAATTTATTATATTAAGTATTAGTGCATTTTGTAGCCTGAAGCATCTGTTCAACCTAGTTCAGGTAAATAAGAAACTGTGCTCCATTTTATTTGTTAAGGTATTTATTGTAAACGTATCCCTTTTATAAATAAACGATTTTATTATAGAAAAAAAAATAGACTTAATCCTGCACCCTTATTGCGTAACTTACTATTTATCATAATCTGTTTCGTTTTGAAACAGATTGTTAAAACATTGCTTTATATTTTCGAAAAATGTGTCTGCTCAACAACGTAAATAACACAATGAATATTGTTGAACTGTCAACTTGAAACCGATTATGATTAATCGCGAGTTACGCAATCAGGGTGCAGATCACCATTTATCTATAACCTTTTCAACATTTGAAACCTTTTCAATGAGCCCAAATAAGATAATTCTGATAATTGTTGCTGAGTAACTTGGGTATCCTGGAAATTCCTGGTGATGCGTCAGCATCAGTTCAAGGTTACTCAGTTCGTCTAATATCATTGAAGTAATAGAATACCAAATTTCGACTTGATAAGACCCATGGAAGATGCCCAAATCCCTTCATCAACCAGGAAAGAGCCGTGTTTGGGCTCATTGAAAAGGTTTCAATTTAATAGGTTATAGATAAATGGTGATCAGGATCAAGTCTAATTAGGTTTAGAATTTATTTATTTTCCATAAAATTGTTAAAAACGCTTCAACACATGTATTTATGACATTGACAACCATATCTCGAATTTAATCGATTGAGTGAATTATCAAAATATTTTCTTTTTATTACGATTTCCAGTTCCGGTTTGGCATTGTTTAAAAAAAATATCCCCTTCTATGATTTATGTTACAGGGTTTCCGCAATTAGTCCTTCAAGGGGACTACTGTGTGAGGGCCATGGCTTCCAGCAGCAGTTATTCTAACCAGCCCACCTCCCTCGAGCACGAATAGAGTTATCACGGAAAAGAATGATAGATTCTGCATATTTTGATTATGTAACAGTGTGCTTAAGCCCATTAAATTGCCATAAAGCAATTCTAGTAATAGTTTCCAGTTCCTTTTAATAGATATACGAGTTAATACATTAATTACTTTGTAGTATATAACCACGTCCCTTTTGGAGAAATGGTATCAGTTTGCAATTTGAGCAATACACATCGTATCTCCTCATCACTGCAAAAACTTTCTTTCAACATGAAATTCGTGAGTATTTCTTTAACTTATAAATTGGGCAATGTTCAAGGCATCGCCTTGTTTTCATCGATACTAATAGTAGTTTTTTCTATTCCAGTTTGTGGTAGCTTTGTCCCTGTTCGCTGTGGCCGCAGCAGCACCAACGAGTCCTGATGCTGCCCTCGAAGCGCGTCGGAGGTTGCCAGCGTTGGAGCACGAGGAGATTCACGACGAGTTCGGTCAGTTCGCTCTGCGGTACGTGACGGCTGAAGGCACCGTGGTGTCGGAGCGCGGCCGGCTTGTGCCCACCCCGGACGGCACCGGCTACGTCATGATCGTTGAGGGCGAGGTGTCATACATCAGCGATGACGGCCAGACTTACGTCACCAAGTACACTGCTGGCCTCGATGGAAACCACGTCGAAGGCAACCATCTCCCAGTCTCTGTGACAGCTGAAGCCATCACCGCTCCCGAGCCCATGATTTTCGCCAAACCGGGTGAAGTAATAGCTGAACCCTTTAAACTTGTCGCTAAGCGATTACATTAAAATTGGAATTATCGCCTAAAAACTGTTTCACTATCTACTTAAAACCTATGAGCTAAACATTTCGTCATACCTTCAGGGTGACTGTGATCACTGAATCACAGTTATGAATTTGGTCTAAAACCATACCTAAATGGCCTACCTGACGCGTTTTGCGACTGATGGACGTATTCTGTTAGGGGTGAACGATCTATCTGTAGCAGAATTTTATTTGTGTTGTTGCCGTCTCCGTAGTAAGTACCTATACCGCCGGCCTAGATGGAACTCACGTTGAAGGAAACCATCTCCCAGTCTTAGTTAGTGCTGAGCCCATCACAATCCCCGAACCGAACAGTGGTACCCTAGTACCGGTGGTAGCCCAGTTGTACCGGTCCCGAGTTACAACCACATAGCGTCTGTCTGAGGATGAACGGCGCAGCGACTTTGGAAGAGGTGGCGAGACGACCTAGAGGCGTACTGCAAGTGTTTTTAATTTATTTTTGGTTGGGAAATCATCAAATAACTTCTCCCGCTCTGGGTGGAGCAGGAGGGCGTGTCGGACTTTTACTGACTAAAACCCACCCGTGTTCCCTCAGTAGCCTGTGTGCCAGGGGCGGCGGTATCTCTTTCGAACAACCCGCACCCCTGGCAGGCATTGGCCCTAACGTTGGTGCTAACATCTCTACCGCAAGGGTTAGATCAAGGTGGCTCTGGAAAAGGATGCCTGGAAGGATTTGGGGGAAGCCTTTGCTCAGCTGTGGGACAGTTTAGGCTTACTTTAAAAAAAAGCTAACAGAACTATCAGTTGCTAGGGCCAAAACACACCAATATCAGCCTGAAAATGACCATTTATAGTTGTACAACGAAGCGTAGTGTTATTCAGGTTTATTTTATCCGTTCAGCCACAAGTTTATAGGGTTCAGCTATTACTTCAACTGGTTTGGCGACAACAATGGGCTTGGGGACGGTGATGGGTTCAGCTGTTACAGAGACTGGGAGATGGTTGCCTTCGACGTGGGTTCCATCGAGGCCAGCGGTGTACTTGTGACGTATGTCTGGCCGTCGTCGCCGATGTATGACACCTCGCCCTCAACGATCATGACGCAGCATTTGCCGTCCGGGGTGGGCCGGCCGCGCTTCGACACCACGGTTCAGCCGTTACGTACCGCAGAACGAACTCGTCGTCAATCTCCTCGTGCTCCAACGCTGGCAGCCTCCGACGCGCTTCAATGGCAGCATCAGGACTCGTTGGTGCTGCTGCAACCACAGCGAAGAGGTACAGAGCTAGGACAAACTGGAATATAGAAAAGTTTTATTAGTATCGATGGACACAAACCAATGCTTAGAACATTAACAATACATAAGTTAGAGAAATGCTCACGAATTTCATATTGAAATATGTAAAAATCGGAGTGTTGTTATGTATTGCATAAATTGCAACTGATGCCATTTCTTCAAAAGGGACGTGCTTATACACTACAAAGTAATTAAAGTATTACTTTAGTTACTATTCTACTAGAATCTATTAGGCTAGAATCTATTACTGGATGGAGACGTCTAAAGGGGATAGCACAAGACAGAGTAGTAGCGACAGTTCGTGAAGGTCGTATAAACCATTGGGGGGCCAGAGGAGCAGCAACATAAAAACAAAACTCCTAATCAGCATTTCAAATTACAAGCAGATTATTTCTGTGATGTCATTGACTCCAAGGTTCGTCCTTCTAGTGGAAGCTGTGGAAGCATTTGTGATCCCTTATGCATTGACATTACAAACTCCTTTTTTGTAAGAGTTGACTTATAGCCGCGGGAATACTACCGACTGTGCGCGCCTGTTTATAACCTCGTTGTTATAAGCTATCAACATTTTCATTTACACACACACACACACAATAATACATAGTTAAAATACATAGGTACCCCGATAACGTATTATAGTTACTACACTTACCTAACTAAATTATGTATCACAAATAAATGATAGTATTCTTGCGAATTCACTCATTACATGTGAATAATGAAAAATCAAATTCGAAATAATTTATATCTAAATATGGGTAAACTATAAATGTAAATGTTTTACAAATCAATTTTAACATGAAGTTCGTTACCGACACGAATTGCTCGTGTTAGTAGTGTTTTGGTTCTGGCTATATTGGCACGACCAACAGTGGTGGTTCCCGTCCGCTGCCTCCACTCATAGCTTCATTATAAGCAATTGCTTGTTCAAGAAAACGTTAAAATGTCTTGTTATCCGAAACACTTATTTTTACCGTCGTCTAATATTTACCTATAAAGCCATTTCATCTTTCATACAATTTATTGATCTTCTCTTTGGATTGCCCCACTTTTTATAGCCATCCACATTCAGACTTCAAACTTTTCTTGTAGCATGCTCGTCATTCCTCCACATCATAATTAAGTCCATAAAACGAGAATCGGTTACCTAAACCCTAGCTTTTCTGACTTACGCTAGTTTGAAACTCCTTCTATCCCGACTGCGGCAAAGCCAACACCGCATCGAAAATATCTGGAAAAGCTGCTGGTCCATGAAAATGCAAATGAAAACCGATCAATCTACCGATGTTTCTAAAGCAAAAACTTATCGAAATGTGTATCCGGCCCGTCCTAACCTACGGTGCTCAGACCCTGGTTGGTCATCGAGTCACAATAGTAAACATGGGGTTCAAACAGCAATGGAGGGTCTCTGCT
Organism: Polymixis flavicincta; assembly: GCA_949987655.1. Lineage (NCBI taxonomy): Eukaryota > Metazoa > Arthropoda > Insecta > Lepidoptera > Noctuidae > Polymixis > Polymixis flavicincta. Next base: position 13,619,504 of record OX465175.1, on the reverse strand, counting down.
TCTGCAGTGGTGGCCCAGGTAACCACCTAGGCAGGCGCTTTCCCTTGTGTACATTTCATCACCACTGGTCTCAAAACGGAGAAGTAACACATCGTGAGGGAACCGGCTTATCCTAGAACCAAAAATTCGAGACATGTCACATGAATGTGTGTGTGTCTTGATGAAATATTGTCCAATACCACTGACAGAGAGGAGGCCTGTGTCCTAGCAGAATGAACATTATAAGCGGATTATTATAATGGTACTCAGAATTGTGGACGTAAAACGAACTAACAGTATACGAATCACCACGCTGCACGCTGCTCCCAAAACGGGATCCTAGATATAGGAAAAAGCCTGCCAAGCAAAAATGGGATTGGGCGGGTCACGTCAGTCACCTAGAATGTGACCCCTGAGCAACAGTCTCCACACGGTGGGTGCCTGAGGATGAACGACGCCGCCGAGACCGCACAGGTAAAGGTGAGATGTCCTAGACGCGTACCGCAAGTGTTGAATCCAGGTAGCTGTGGAAAAAGATGCCTGGAAGGAGACCTCTGCTCAGCATCAGGGGGACAGTGCAGGCTAGCTTAAAAATAGCTATTAGAAGAATCGATTGCTAGGATCAAAACACGCCAAGTGGGCGGTTATTCAGTCATGGTGTCAGTCGGAACTAAAATTACCATTTATAGTTGCAGGCTAAATTCAAAACGTGATTCAGGGATCATAGTCACTCTTTAAGCAGGTATGACGAAACGTAGAGCTACGGATTTAGGTAGACAGATAAAAAGGGTTTTTAGGTTGATTTTTCAAAATTTATTATAATCGTTCAACCACAAGTTTAAAGGGTTCAGCTATTACTTCAACTGGTTTAGCAACAACGACGGATTCGGGCACGGTGATGGGTTCAGCAGTAACTGCGACTGGGAGATGGTTGCCTTCGACGTGGGTTCCATCGAGGCCGGCGTTGTACTTGGTGACGTATGTCTGGCCGTCGTCGCTGATATATGAGACCTCTCCCTCAACAATCATGACGTAGTCGGTGCCGTTTGGGGTGGGCACGAGCCTGCCGCGCTCCGACACCATGGTGCCTTCAGCCGTCACGTACCGCAGATCGAACTGACCGAGCTCGTCGTGAATCTCCTCGTGCTCTAACGCTGGCAGCTTCCGACGCGCTTCGACGTCGGTATCAGGACTCGTTGGTGCTGCTGCGGCCACAGCGAAGAGGGACAGGGCCACTACAAACTAGAATAGAGAAAAACACTATTATCATCGATGAATACAAGTCAATGCCTAGAACATTGCAAAAATATAAGTTAATAAATACTCACGAATTTCATGTTGAAAAGGAATTATTTTGGAGTGATGCAGAGACACGATGTGTATTGCTAAAATTGCAAACTGATACCATTTCTCCAAAAGGGACGTGTTTATATACGTTAAAGTTATTGGTATTGCGACAGAAATGCCATTGATGAACCTGATCAGAGGATAATTAGTAATGGAGACAAATTAAAATATGAGTGCATTTTACAAGTTAATTCAGTAATGTTCTAACTAGTTTAATTACTAAAAGGCATTGGTAAATATTAGACTGGAAATAATTACTTATAATATTGTATTCGTATATCAATTTATCACACGACACAATTACTTACGTTACCACTATTCTTTTCAGTTACGTGTGAGAATATATTTTCAAATTCAACTTGTAAGCTAAAGATAATTCCCTAAACGCTTAGGCAGTGATGCTGTCTAGTATCCACAACGGTACCAATAGCCATAAAAAGGAAAAACGAACCACTTAAGTATCGGGCACAGTTCCAAATCCCGGAATACTTATCTAATTTCTTGACTGACATCTGGGCAGGTTTATATACCATCGCTCCATTGACCTAGATTCTACGCTGTATTGAATTTGATAGAAACATACACCACCTGGCACATTGTTTTACTCGATTGTTGAACAGTCTGAAATTGTCCTCTTTAAATGAAATTTTCACGCTATTCGTCTAGGCTAGGCGATTTTCTTAGGTTTATGAATAAATGATGCTGTGCAGAATATGAATGAATAATTCCTCATTGTAATCTTTCTGTTCCGCCACATTCCTGTTTTTGCTGTTTTTGCATAATTAATACGTATCAGTACAACATTTACATATAACAATACTACTCCTACATAATTAGTTGGGAGATGATGTCAACGTGATGCATATATTATACGCAGTGTATAATTAAATTATTTTAATGTATTCATCAGAATTAATTATTTTCTAATTAATACGCTTTTTGTGGACTGCAGTTTCCTTAAATTTCGGATAATTCTGGAAATCTAGATTATGACAAAAAATTGGTTAAGATTAAAGAATAATGATGTTTTGTTAGTAGATATTCATTTGCATATAAATGAAACATGATGTCAATCAACGGCAATCTTAAATTTTCTTAATTGAACTACACGAACCACCTATAGTTATTTATTGAAATCAACAATACTGAGAAACCCTACAGATAAAGTCAGCTGTGGCCTGACTAGAACCAATTAATATTTATTTAACTGAGATATTTATTAATTGTGAAACAATTTAAATGGAACATAAAATTATCATTAATACTGGTACCATCAAAAAAAGCATTCACAATTCAATTAAATCTAATGGTCACGATTTTAAGGTACAAAAGTCGGTTTTATACAGGGTAAGTTTTTATCCAGTGCGCAAACTGTAACCTACATGGTTACAGTTTGCCCACTGGATATCATTCAGCATATCATTCCAGAACCACTACCGCAGAAAATTTACGCAGGTTAAAAAAAAATCTGCTGTTTCATAGGAAAGGGCAATAGCTACGCGATCAAAAGGTTTGAAATTTATGTCTAGAATGATATGCTGAATTCATGGTTTCAGTTTGCGCACTGGATAAAAACTTTTCCTGTGTAATGCATAGAAAATCTCATGCCAACTAAAATCTACCTTAATGCATACATAAATAAAACTCAAATACGTTGGTAAGCGCAACACTTGAGAACGGCTGGACCATGTTTTGTTTTAAAACATTCCTAATTATCTGTATAAAGTTACTAAATTTTCTCAATATTTTGGAGAAAAAGAAACCGGAAAATTGAAATTTGGGGAAAAACGGAAAGTGATTTTTTCTATGGGGTTTTTGTACGAATTATTGAAATTTGGGCTGAACAGGTCTGTGAATAAGATAGGTATGAATAAAACAGGATAAGTGAATAAACCGTCTAACCGGGGTAACATAAGATGTTGCTAAGTATAAAATATATACCTACTATACCTAGATGAAGTTATAAAATATTATTAATAATCTACTATAACTTCATCTAGGTTTTTAATATGGCGTTGGTAATAAAAGGTGGGCACACCTTTAAGACCAGCAGCTAACCTGTTTTCTTTACCTAAATAATGTATAATTCTAGGATTAAATATGTTGCTCTGCTTTATGCATGAAATTTCATTAAGTAATTATCTAAGTGCTACTTTGAACCTTTTTTTAATAAGTATACTTTCCCATTCCTTACTTAGGATGTCAGATTCAAAATAAGGAATTTGAAAGTATATTTAAAATTAAGTACAATTAAAAATCAGAACAGGTCAGATTTTTTTAAATCAATATTGTTTTCCTTATAAAATGTAAACAACATAATAAGTGCCGTATTTACCACATCCAAACAAGTGATTTAATAATATTCCGTAGCTAGACCACTATCGATGACGTGACCAGCAATCAAAGGACGCAGTAAAGACAGCTTGCGATAAAAACTCATAACTAATCTCATTCTTAGTCAACTAACCACTAGTTGACTAAGAATGAGACTAGTTATGAGTCACTATTTTGTTTCTTACATCCGTGTACAGTTCACTCTAATCAGTACGATTTTATAAATAAAATAACGATTTCAGACATACAAAATCGATTCAAATCTTAAAAAGTAACTAAGAACATTCGGAGACAAACCATGGCCTGAAAACGAAATTAAATTTAAAAATAATTCCATTTATAAAACATTCTTAATTCAAAACCGAATTGTATTTTATAACGTGCAACGTGTAACGTTCGAGGTTTAAAAGTAAAAATTCAAATCAAATAAAGAATCCGTGTCCGTTTCAATTTGTGACAAAATTACGTAGTGTCAGTGTTTTTAAATGAGACGTCGATAATTTTAACATCTTACTATAGTACCGTTAGTTCAGACTTTGAATGAAAAACCCGACTTAAAACCACACAGTAGCTGCCTGAGGATGGATGGTGCCATCGAGGTCGGCCTAGGAAGAGGAACCACCTAGAGGCCTACCGCAAGGGTTAGATCAAGGTGGCTCTGGAAAAGGATGCCTGGAAGGATTTGGGGGAGGCCTTTGCTCAGCAGCAAAACACACCAAATATGCAGCAATCCAGTCTTGGTGTCAGCCTGTACTATAATGACCATTTATAGTTGTAGGCTAAATTCAAAATATAATTCAGTGATCACAGTCACTCTATAGTCAGTAGATATAACGAAGCGTAGAGCTAGTCAGGTTTAGATAGGCAGAAGAAAATTATTTTTGGTAATTTTTCAAATTTTATTATAACCGTTCAACCACAAGTTTAAAGGGTTCAGCTATTACTTCAACTGGTTTAGCAACAACGACGGATTCGGGCACGGTGATGGGTTCAGCAGTAACTGCGACTGGGAGATGGTTGCCTTCGACGTGGGTTCCATCGAGGCCAGCGTTGTACTTGGTGACGTATGTCTGCCCGTCGTCGCCGATGTACGAGACCTCTCCCTCAACAATCATGACGTAGTCGGTGCCGTTTGGGGTGGGCACGAGCCTGCCGCGCTCCGACACCATGGTGCCTTCAGCCGTCACGTACCGCAGATCGAACTGACCGAGCTCGTCGTGAATCTCCTCGTGCTCCAACGCTGGCAGCTTCCGACGCGCTTCGACATCAGTATCAGGACTCGTTGGTGCTGCTGCGGCCACAGCGAAGAGGGACAGGGCCACTACAAACTGGAATAGAGAAAAACACTATTATCATCGACGAATACAAGTCAATGCCTAGAACATTGCAAATACATAAGTTAAAAAATACTCACGAATTTCATGTTGAAAAGAAATTATTTTGGAGTGATGCGGAGACACGATGTGTATTGCTAAAATTGCAAACTGATACCATTTCTCCAAAAGGGACGTGTTTATATACTTTAAAGTTATTAGTATTTCGACAGAAATGCCATTGATGAACCTGATCAGAGGATAATTAGAAATGGATACAATTAAAATATGAGTGCATTTTACAAGTTAATTCAGTAATGTTCTAACTAGTTTAATTAATAAAAGGCATTGGTAAATATTAGACTGGAAATAATAACATAATAATATTCTATTCGTATAGCAAAGATAATTCCCCAAACGCTTAGGCAGTGATGCTGTCTAGTATCCACAACGGTACCAATAAATAGCCATAAAAAGGAATGACGAACCACTTAAGTGTCGGGCATACTTTTCTAATTTCTTGAGTGACATCTGGGCAGGTTTATGTACCATCGCTCCATTGACCTCGATTCTATGCTGTATTTAATTTGATAGAAACATACACTACCTGACACATTGTTTTGCTCGATTATTGAACAGTCTAAAATTGTCCACTTTAAATGATTTTTTTTACGCTATTCGTCTAGGCTAGTCGTTTTTCATAGGTTTGTGAATAAATGATGCTGTACAGAACATGAATGTATAATTCCTCATTGTAATCTTTCTGTTCCGCCACATTCCTGTTTTTGCTGTTTTTGCATAATTATTATGTGTCAGTACAACATTTACATATAACAATACTACTCCTACATAATTAGTTAGGAGATGATGTCAACGAGATGCATCTATTATACGCAGTGTACAATTAAATTATTTTAATGTATCAGGGTATTCATAAACAAATAAAAAAAATCCTAATTAAAACGCTTTTTTGTGGACTGCGGTTTCCTTTAACTTCGGATAATTCTGGAAATCTAGATTATGACAAAAAATTGGTCAAGAATAAAGTATTATGATGTTTTGTTAGATATTCATTTGTAAATATATGAAACATGATGTCATTCAAGTGTCAATCTTAAATTTTCAGCAGTTCTCAGCTCTTTAGTTTCAGCTGTGGCCTGACTAGAACCAATTAAGATTTTATTTAACTGAGATTTTTATTAATTGAGATACAATTAAATGGAACATAAAATTATCATAAATACTTATCCTATAACAAAGCATTCACAATTTGATTAAATCGAATGGTCACGATTTTAAGGTACAGAGGCCAGCACATCAAGCTACCCCAATCTGGCAAATTTCTTTGATGGTTTTTCAACTTTATTACAAAGGAATAAGGTTTATGTTCAATTGGGAAAATTTGACAGTTTGGGATAGCTTGACCTGCTGGCGACTGTACAAAATTCGGTTTTATAAAATGCATAGAAAAAATCTTGCCAACCAAAATCTTCCTTTATGTTTATACAAGGTGTAACGTAAGTAACGCAAAACTTCTTAAGGGGTCATTGTACAGTCGCCAGCAGGTCAAGCTATCCCAAACTGTCAAATTTTCCCAATTGAACATAAACCTTATTCCTTTGCAATAAAGTTGAAAACTATCAAAGCAATTTCACAGATTGGGGTAACTTGATGCGCTGGCCTCTGTACAATCGCGAAAAAAAATCAGCTGATCCCTAAATTTATCTTCGCCTAACTCGTTAAAATGTAGGGAACAGCTGATTTTTTTTCGCGATTTCAGATTTGGTCCCACAGTAAAAGTTTTTCATAATGAGTACAACGACCCCTTAAGAGGTTGTGCGTTATTTACGTTACAACTTGTTTAAATAAAACTGAAATGCGTTGGTAAGCGCAACACTTGAGAACGGCTGGACCGTTTTTTTGTTTAAAAATTCCTGATTATGTGAATAAAGTTAATAAATTATCTCAATATTTTGTAGAAAAAAAAACCTAAAATTGAAAAATTCGGGAAAAACGGAAAGTGATTTTTTCAATGGAGTTTTCGTACGAGTCATTGAAATTTGGGCTGGACAGGTCTGTGAATGAGATAGGTATGAATAAAACAGGATATGTGATTAAACCGTCTAACTGGAGTAATAAAAGATGTTGCTAAGCATAAAATATTAGGATTATTAATAATCTACTACATCTAGATTTTTATATGGCGCAGGTTATAAGAGGTGGGCACACCTTTAAGACCAGCAGCTAACCTGTTTTCTTTACCTAAATAATTTTTAATTCTAGGATTAAATATGTTGCTGTGCTTTATGAATGAAATTTCATAAAATAATTACGTAAGTGCTACTTTGAAACTTTATTAATAATTATACTTCCACATTCCTTATTTTGAATCTCACAGCTGACATTGAATCCATCTTTATTTTGCAAAAGAGAGCTGTCAGATCCATTTATAAACTAATTTGCCGGGAATCCCTCAGGGAATTGTTTAAAAAGATTAATATTATGACGGTACCTTGCCAATTCATTTATGAAAATATCATGTATGTAAGAAAAATCTTTTTAATAAATAAGTGATAATTAAATAAATAAAAAAGCCTTTTATTCCATGCAACACATAGTTCAGTATTATTTACATTAAAAAATATGCAACAATTCAATTTTAATATATTAATAACTTTGTTTTCTCTTTAATTTTGATTAAAGCTAAATAAGTGTTTCTTCTTATTAATTTTTTAACATTAATTCACATGCATTGATCATAATAGTAAATTATTAGTAATATAAAAACATTTGGTTTCTGTAACAATTGCCAATTATAAAAAAAGTTAATTAGAGTTCATTTCATTTTTGTTCGTTCATTTAATGTAAATTAGTTATTTAAAATTATATAATTAAATCTAGCAACATTCATTCAATAATATAAAATTAATTGTAAAAAATATTGAATTAGCACGGACCCCTCTCAGGTAAAGGCCTCCTCCAAGGCTTTCCATTTATCTCTGTTTTTTGCTGTTACTAACCAGTTTTCTCCTGCGGCCTTCTTTATGTCATCCTCCCATCTCATGTAGGGTCTCCCTACTCGGCGTTTGCCTGGCGGGCCCTTCCATGTGGTGACATTTTTAGTCCACCTGTTGTCCACATATCGGGCAACGTGGCCGGCCCATCTGAATTTTTGTTTTTGGGCATAAGTCAATGCGTCAATTGCTTTAGTGTAATTCCTTATTTTTGAGTGTCGTATTTTGTGGATTTTCTTAATGTAAAGCATACTACGTTCCATTCCTTTTTAGCACGAACTAATTTTGGTTTTAATTTTTTTCGTAATATTCCATGTCTGGCAGCCGTACGTTAGGAAGGGTAGAATGCATGAGTCCATTGTTTTCTTTTTAAGCTTTACTGGCATGTTACTTTAAAATACTTCTTATAAACTCCAATATTTGTTCGCTCTATTTCCATTTCATTACTTTCATTATTTGTTTACCAAGATAGATGTATTGGTCCACGTACTCTAACGGCTCATTCTCTAACCATATACATTTCTTGATACTGTTTGTCATGGTTTTCGTCTTTGACAGGTTCATCTCCAATCCCACTCGTCTGCTGTTTGCGTGCAGTGTGTCTAACATATATTGCAGGCCACAACTGGTTTCTGATAATAATACTATATCGTCTGCGAATCTTAGATGGCTTAGGTATTTGCCATTAATGTTTAAGCCGCAATTTTTCCAGTCAAGCTTACTTATGATGGTTTCCAGTACAGCAATAAAAAGTTTTGGCGATAATGGGTCACCCTGCCTTACTCCTCTCTTGATAGGAAAGCTTTGGCCAATTGTTTCCAATTTTACTTTGCTAGTGCTGTTACTATATATGTTTCTTATCACTACTATGTATATTTTATCTACTTTTTGAGCTTTTAAGGCTTCCCAGATAAATAAGTGATAAACATAATTTTATTACTAGAAACAAAGACAAAATGTCTGTGTGGCTCTGGAAAAGGATGCCTGGAAGGATTTGGGGGAAGCCTTTGCTCAGCAGTGGGAGAGTGTAGGCTAGCTTAAAAATAGCTAATAGAAGGATCGATTGCTAGGGTCCAAACACGCCAAGTGGGCGGTAATTTAGTCATTGTGACAGTCTGAACTAAAATTACCATTTATAGTTGTAGGCTAAATTCAAAATATATAATTCAGTGATCACAGTCACTCTTTAAGTAGATATACCGAAGCGTAGAGCTGATCTGGTTTAGATAGGCAGAAAATTATTTTTAGTGATTTTTCAAATTTTATTATAACCGTTCAACCACAAGTTTAAAGGGTTCAGCTATTACTTCAACTGGTTTAGCAACAACGACGGATTCGGGCACGGTGATGGGTTCAGCAGTAACTGCGACTGGGAGATGGTTGCCTTCGACGTGGGTTCCATCGAGGCCGGCGTTGTACTTGGTGACGTATGTCTGACCGTCGTCGCTGATATATGAGACCTCTCCCTCAACAATCATGACGTAGTCGGTGCCGTTTGGGGTGGGCACGAGCCTGCCGCGCTCCGACACCATGGTGCCTTCAGCCGTCACGTACCGCAGATCGAACTGACCGAGCTCGTCGTGAATCTCCTCGTGCTCTAACGCTGGCAGCTTCCGACGCGCTTCGACGTCGGTATCAGAACTCGTTGGTGCTGCTGCGGCCACAGCGAAGAGGGACAGGGCCACTATAAACTGGAATAGAGAAAGACACTATTATCATCGACGAATACAAGTCAATGCCTAGAACATTGCAAATAATTATATAAGTTAAAAAATACTCACGAATTTCATGTTGAAAAGAAATGATTTTGGAGTGATGCGGAGACACGATGTGTATTGCCAAAATTGCAAACTGATACCATTTCGCCAAAAGGGACGTGTTTATATACTTTAAAGTTATTAGTATTTCGACAGAAATCCCAGTAATGAACCTGATCAGAGGATAATTAGTAATGGAGACAAATTAAAATATGAGTGCATTTTACAAGTTAATTCCGTAATGTTCTAACTAGTTTAATTAATAAAAGTCACAGGTAAATATTAGACTGAAAATAATGACATAATAATATTCTATTCGGATAGCAATTTATCACAGACACAATTACTTACTTTTACCACTATTCTTTTCAGTTACGTGTGAGAAGATGTTTTCAAATTCAACTTTTAAGCTAATGATAATTCTCTGAACGCTTAGGCAGTGATGCTGTCTAGTATCCACAACGGTACCAATAGCCATAAAAGGAAAGACGAACCACTTAAGTATCGGGCACAGTTCCAAATCCCGGAATACTTTTCTGATTTCTTGATTGACATTTGGGCAGGTTTATGTACCATCGCTCCATTGACCTCGATTCTACGCTGTATTTAATTTGATAGAAACATACACCACCTGGCACATTGTTTTGCTCGATTGTTGAACAGTCTAAAATTATCCACTTTAAATGAAATTTTCACGCTATTCGTCTAGGCTAGGCGTTTTTGATAGGTTTGTGAATAAATGATGTATCCGGATATTCATCAAAATTAAACGCTTTTTGTCGACTGCAGTTTCCTAAACTTCGGCTGATTCTGGAAATCTAGATTATGACATAAAATTGGTTAATAATAAAGTATTATGACGTTTTGTTAGTAGATATTCGTTTGTATACATATGAAACATGATGTCATTCAAATGTAAATCTAATATTTTCGGAATTGCTTTACAAGAACCTAATCTAGTTGTTTACTGAAATCAACAATATTGAGAAACCCCATAGTTGAAGTCATCTGTGGGCTGACTAGAACCAATTAATATTTATTTAACTGAGATTTTTATTAATTGAGATACAATTTATATGGAACATAAAATTATCATAAATACTGATCCAATAAGAAAACATTCACAATTTAATTAAATCGAATGGACACGATTTTAAGGTACAAAAGTCGGTTTTATATAATGCATAGAAAAAATCGTGCCAACTAAAATCTTCCTATAGGTATATATAAATAAAACTGAAATGCGTTGGTAAGCGCAACACTTAAGAAAGGCTGGCATTTTTTTGTTTAAAATATTCCTAGTTATGTGAATAAAGTTAGTAAATTATCTCAATATTTTGTAGAAAAAAAACCGGAAAATTGAAAAAATTAGGGCAAAAAGGAAAGAGTTTTTTTCTATGGGGTTTTCGTACGAGTCATTGAAATTTGGGCTGAATAGCTCTGTGAATAAGATAGATATGAATAAAACAGGATATGTGAATAAACCGTCTGACTTGAGTAATAAAAGATGTTGCTAAGTATAAAATATTAGGATTATAAATAATCTACTATACCTATATCTAGATTTTTAATATGACGTAGGTTATAAGAGGTGGGCCCAGCTTTAAGACCAGCAGCTAACCTGTTTACCTCAATAACGTATAATTCTAGGATTAAATATATTGCTGAGCTTTATGAATGAAATTTCATAAAATAATTATGTAAGTGCTACTTTGAAACTTTAAAAAATTTATACTTCCACATTCCTTATTTTGAATCTGACAGCTGACATTGAATCCATCTTTATTTTGCAAAAGAGAACTATCGGATCCACTTAAAACTAATTTGCCGCGAATCCCTCAGGGAACTGTTTAAAAAGATTGATATTATGACGGTACCTTGCCAATTCATTTATGAAAATATCATGTATGTAAGAAAAAATCTACATCTTTTTAATAAAATAAGTGACTAACATAATTTTAATACTAGAAACAAAGATAAAATATATCAACCATTCAGATTTTGAGCACGCCACGATTGCGGCGGTAAGTCCCCTCTTTGAGGAGTGGCTTGAGAGGCGGCATGGCGTCCTGACCTTACGCCTGACGCTGGTCCGCACCGGACATGGCTCTGTTGGGTGATTCCGGTTTCGCATAAGGCCCGGGTGTTTCCATTGCGAAGATCGCCTTGGGGACATGGTGGAGCTTACGGTGGAGGTCTGCCCGGCTTGGGCGGAGTACCGCCGTGTACTCGTGGAGGCGATCGGCGGCGGCAATCTCTCGCGTCCGGCCCTGGTCCAGGCCATGGTACAGAGCGAGAGTGCATTGGCAGCCGTCACCTTCTTCTGCGAAGCAATGATGCTCGCAAAGAGGGCGGCGGCGCAGTCAGGGAGAGGCAGTATATGCGCCCTCATGGCCTTAGTCGCCGCAGGAGACGCCCTGGGTGTCGGGAATCCCAGGCTGATTCCCGGCCACCGTAGAGGTGGGCTTGCGACCGGCGAGTATTGAGTAGCTCGCTGTCTGGTAAGGACCAAGCCCAAGTCGACGGCGCGTTGTGTTTCACGCGCGCCTCAAAGAGATGTCAGCACGAAGTGATGGGGTCCGCAAGGGCCGATGCCTGACAGGGGTGCGGGTTGTTCGAAAGAGATACCGCCGCCCCTGGCACACAGACTACTGTGGGAACTCGGGTGCGATTTAAACAGTAAAAGTCTGACACGCCCTCCTGCTTCACCCAGAGCGGGAGAATTTATTTGATGATTTCCCAACCAAAAAAAAAACATACATATTTTGTAGGGTACTGTGTTAAATGTTATAACAAAAATACCTTGTGATATATTGTAATTAAATGAAAGGAAATTTAAAACTCATATTAATTAAAAGTAAAGTTTGTAAACAAGCGTATTACAAATTAGAGGATATCCAAGAAAAAAATCCTTTGAAACATGCTGGTCCTGTTCCATAGGACCATCTAGAGTCTAGACAAAATAAAACTGGTTGCTAATTGAATTGTATAAATAATTATATTTCTGACACTGATTTACACTCAGTGATTACTTTAACTCAAACACTGACTGGTTACTTGTTATTATTCTAGGAAAATCGTATAATTACTCTTCAATGTTTATAAATATGTGTGCACCATTATCTATCATAAAATTAAATTATCCGTATTGCTTCAATTACATTATTTTTACCTATTTTGGTATGGTATTTTGTTTCTGGGTGCATCGTTTTCACACATAATTATATAATGAATGTACTGTGTTAAATATTGTACTTAAAACATTTTAAAAGAGTAACGGTGGAGTTTCTTGCCCATTCTTCTCCATACGAAACTACATTTTGGAAGGGGCGCCTAGAATCAACTCTATTCTAATGTAAACGTTAACGTTCAAAACTGCCTTTTAAGTGCCTAATTGAGATAAATGCTTTGACCTTGACTTTGACCTTTTAAGGCAAAGCCAATGCGCTATCGAAAATACCTGGGAAAGCTACTGGTCCACGAAATCGCTGATAAAGGACGATCTTCCGATTTCCCTGAAGCATAAACTGTGCGATATGTGTAAACTGCCCGTCTTACCTAAGGTGCTCAGACCCTGGTTGCTCACCGAGTCGCAATAGGAAAGCCTTGGGGTTTGCCAACCAGCAATGGAGTGCAGACAGCCGTGGTGGCCCAGTGATATCGGCCCCGACTTGAAACCACACAGTAACTACCTGAGGATGGATGGTGCCACCGAAGCCAGCCTAGGAAGAGGTGGCTAAACCACCTAGAGGCCTACCGCAAGGGTTAGATCAAGGTTGCTCTGGAAAAGGATGCCTGGAAGGATTCGGGGGAAGCCTTTGCTCATCAGTGTAGTAGTGTAGGCTAACTTAAAAATAGCTAATAGAAGGATCGATTGCTAGGGTCAAAACACGCCAAGTGGGCGGTAATTCAGTCATTGTGACAGTCTGAACTAAAATTACCATTTATAGTTGTAGGCTAAATTCAAAATATAATTCAGTGATCACAGTCACTCTATAAGTAGGTATAACGAAGCGTAGAGCTAATTAGGTTTAGATAGGCAAAAGAAAATTATTTTTGGTAATTTTTCAAATTTTATTATAACCGTTCAACCACAAGTTTAAAGGGTTCAGCTATTACTTCAACTGGTTTAGCAACAATGACGGATTCGGGCACGGTGATGGGTTCAGCAGTAACTGCGACTGGGAGATGGTTGCCTTCGACGTGGGTTCCATCGAGGCCGGCGTTGTACTTGGTGACATATGTCTGACCGTCGTCGCCGATATATGAGACCTCTCCCTCAACAATCATGACGTAGTCAGTGCCGTTTGGGGTGGGCACGAGCCGGCCGCGCTCCGACACTATGGTGCCTTCAGCCGTCACATACCGCAGATCGAACTGACCGAGCTCGTCGTGAATCTCCTCGTGCTCCAACGCTGGCAGCTTCCGACGCGCTTCGACGTCGGTATCGGGACTCGTTGGTGCTGCTGCGGCCACAGCGAAGAGGGACAGGGCCACGACAAACTGGAATAGAGAAAAACACTATTATCATCGATGAATACAAGTCAATGCCAAGAACATCGCAAATATTTCTATATTTGCGATGTTCTTGGCATTGACTTCTACTTATAAGCTTAAGCTTCTGCTTATTTATGGTATATGCGAAACCCGAAATATGTGTCTAGTATTCTTATGTAGAGAATCTATGTACAAAATTTCGAAGCTGTATCATGAAAAATCACAAAGTTATAACCGTGTTATTTTTACCTAGTTGTCTACAGAAACATGGTCACCATAGGCCCCACGCGCCACCCGCACGTCCTGCGTGGTTTTTGCTCATTGATAATAATTATGCAGTAGGTACCTAACCGTATGGCAATTGTTTTTTTAAATTAAATGGCGAGAACGAAAAAAAAAGTTTTGGGAAAAAATATAACATGGTGCAAAAACTATTGGAATCGATTCAGTTCCTTATTCTGAACAAATTATATACAGGTTTCGCATATATTAGTTTAGTATTAGTTAAAAAAAAACTTACGAATTTCATGTTGAAAAGAAATTATTTTGGAGTGATGCGGAGACACGATGTGTATTGCTAAAATTGCAAACTGATACCATTTCTCCAAAAGGGACGTGTTTATATACTTTAAAGTTATTAGTATTTCGACAGAAATGCCAGTAATGAACCTGATCAGAGGATAATTAGTAATGGAGACAAATTAAAACTAGTTTAATTCATAAAAGGCACAGGTAAATATTAGACTGGAAATAATGACATAATAATATTGTATTCGTGTAGTAATTTATCACACGACACAATAACTTATTTTAACCACTATTCTAAGACATAAAAAAGTGTAACAGTGTAAACGCATTCAAACATAGATTAAGACAATACATCACAACATTTGAAACAACACAATGCTAACAATGTTTCCAACACCCTAGAGGTGACTAATATTAACATTAAGTACTAGTTATAACAATTATTTCTTTTAAGTATCTCATTTTAAGCGAAGTGTTTTTTTAAGTTCTTATGAGAAATAAAGTTCTTTAAACCCATTCTTTTCAGTTACGTGTGGGAAGATATTTTCAAATTGAACTTTAAGCTAAAGATAATTCCCTAAACGCTTAGGCAGTGATGCTGTCTAGTGTCCACAACGGAATATCTGATTATAGGTAGTATAATAAGGTAGTAAGTTATCTCAATATTTTTGAAAACATAAACGGAGAATTTAAAAATTCGCGTAAAACGGAAAATGATTTTTTTCTATGGGGTTTTCGTACAAGTCATTGAAATTTGGGCTGGACAGGTCTGTGAATAAGATAGGTATGAATAAAACAGGGTATGTGAATAAACCATCTAAATTGAGTATTAAAAGATGTTGCTAAGTACAAATACAAGGATTATTAATAATCTACATACTATGCCTACATCTAGGTTTTTAATATGGTGTAGGTTATAAGAGGTGGGCACACCTTTAAGACCAGCAGCTAACCTGTTTTCTTTACCGAAATAATGTATAATTCTGGGATTAAATATGTTGCTGTGCTTTATGAATGAAATTTCATAAAATAATTATGTAAGTGTTACTTTGAAACTTTTTAGGGTTCCGTAGCCAAATGGTAAAAAATGGAACCCTTATGGATTCGTCATGTCTGTCTGTCTGTCCGTCCGTATGTAACAGCCACTTTTTTCCGAAACTATAAGAACTATGCTGTTGAAACTTGCTATGAACCGCATTAATATTTTCACTCAAAAATATTTTAAAAAAAACATAAATTTTGGGGGTTCGCCATACTTAGAACTGGAAAGCAAAAAAAAAAACATCGAGCCCATAAGTGTTGGGTATATATAGATTGGTCTTCAAAAATGATATTGGGTTTCTAATTTTTTTTTTTTCTAAAGTGAATTGTTTGGACGAGAGACACTTCCAAAGTGGTTAAATATGTCCGTCCCCCCCTGTAACTTCTAAAATAAGAGAATTATAAAATTACAAAAAATATGTGATGTACATTACCATGTAAACTTCCACCGAAAATTGGTTTGAACGAGATCTGGTAAGTTGTTCTTTTTTAATACGTCACAAATCGTATTATATTACTTGCTGCTACGGAACCCATCATGGGCGAGTGCGACTCGCACTTGGCCGCTTTAAAATAAAAATTGTACTCCCACACATTCCTTATTTTGAATCTGACAGCTGACATTGAATCCATTTTTATTTTGCATAAGAGAGCTGTCAGAGCCAATTATAAAATAATTTGTCGCGAATCCCTCAGGCAACTATTTAAAAAGATTAATATTATGACGATACCTTGCCAATTCATTTATGAAAATATCATGTATGTGAGCAGAGGCTGCTGTCCTCGCCCTCGCTTCTCTCCCCTGCCGGAAAGCAGTCCTCGTCCGATGTTAGACCGGGCGAGGGTGGATCTGCCTTTGATCCTGCTGTTGAGACAACCTCGAGTGCTGCCATGGAAGTTGCCAACTCCACCGCCCCCTCAACGCTCTCCATCGCGGAAGGCGATGGGGAACGTCCAGGTAGCGGCAGACCAAGCTCTCCCATGCGCACTCGAGGCTGTTGTTGATGCCGACGCAGCGGCTGCCTCCCTGGTTCCACCGTCCTCCAGGAAGCGGATGTATAAACTACCCATAAGGTAGTATACCCGCCGCTGCTGGTCCTTTATGGTTTTGACCCTGGACTCCGGCACACGAAAGAAGAGACAGGTCCCCGGGGGCTCCTGCCTAACCCTTTCGTGTGTCAGAGTCCAGGTGTTCATTTTCAGGTTTGGGTTCTGCCTCGCCAACATCCTGAGCAGCTGTGTAGTGTCCTCAGTGGTCTCCGGGACATACAGCATACACAATGCCTTTTTAGGAATGTCGGCTTGGGGCCGAACGGTGAGCGTGGTCCCCGGGAGTGGGGACGATATGTTGTTGACGACCCCTTTGAGCCAAGCCAGTGTGAAGTCGTCCTCGCACCAAGTTTTGAGGACGCCTTCGGCGAAATGGGCCCGGCCTCTGAAGTGGATCGCGGTGTTCGTGTCCGTTTGTTCAGGAGCTGCCATCAGCAGAGCCCGGAGCTGGTTCTCTATCGTTTGACGGATCCCCTCCGCTTGCTCCTGCGTCATGTCCGAGAAAGGCTCGGTCATGACGGCGACACACAGCTCGTTCGTTCTGAACGACGCGGCCGCTTTGGCGTAGCTCACCAAAGTTCCGTCAACCATACGGGAGCGGGCAGGCTTGCTCTTCTTGCTAATCCCCGTTGGTGTGACGGAATCTTCGGGTCGCGTACGCTTCTGCGCCCGGGTCGGTGGTACCATAGTGGTGTTTTTCTGTTGTTTGCGTCCTCTTGGCCTCGTGCAGCGCTTGCGCTTAGTGCCGGTGGCAGCCTCGCCTTTGGGCGTCTTGGCCGTTACCAACACCGCCTTGTGGGACGTCTTTTTGTTTGGCACTGTTTGCCAGGTTGATCCTCCTGCCATTGGGGCATTGGCCAGACTCGTCGGGTCCCTCTCAGAGACCGCAGCCGTTAACGCAACCCGTGTTTTGGGCGCATCCACATTTGCCGTACTCCTCGAGTCGCCACGAGCAAGAACTGTCCTTGGCCTTTCGGTCAGGGTAGAGTTCGAGGGCGCATCCATGGACGCAGATGGGGTTGGGGTCGCTCGGGACGCAGCCTGTTGTGGCGCATCCCTTACGGTTGCCTTCCTCATCGCATCCTTGGACGCAGCCGAGCGTTTATGACTAGCGGGTGCATCTTTGGACGCAGCCTTAGGCGGTTTTCGCTTAGGCACATCCTGAGACGCAACCCTTGTGTCGGTTATGGAAGGCGCATCTGAAGACGCGGCCTTTGGTGCGTTGGTTTCTATAAGCGCATCCGACGAACGGGACGCAGCTTGTGGTTTGGTTGATTTTGAAGAAGTCTCTTTGTCCATGGGTTTGGATGTTAGAGATTCACCGTCGGAGCTCTCCACCCGCCACGGAGCCCTCAGTCGGGGACGTCGCTCGTTCAACGAGCAAACGCCAGAGCTACTCCTTCGGTATAGAATCAACCTAGTAGGAAATTGACGAACCCGCACGCGACGGAAGGTCCCGGGACTGTATACGACACGAGACTATGCCGCAACTCATCCCCAGACCCCACGCCGCGCCGGCTGCCCTCCCCCACTAAGTCGACCCTCGCTTGACATCCCGCTTATGGGATGCCTCAGCCGATTGATCGTGGGTAGCTACCCCACGACCTCCCGTGTAGGAGGAAATCCGGGCCGAAGTAGTGTGTTGTGTGCAACCTGCTCCACTCAACTACCAGGATTCCTTCATCCCTCCGTACGGGTCCCCGCGCACGGCACAAACACGCGGGAGGTCATTGCTGTCCAACATCTGCTCTTGTTCGACGGTGGACACCCAAGGGCATGACCTCGCCACCCCTGAGGTAGATCGCCCGGTAATTTCTGTTACGTCTAATTCGTATGGAATTAGACCAAAAACGGGGCGGCAACCTCGAGAAGGAACATCACCGGACTTGCCTTGAGGATCTACACGACCGTTGCGCTCTCCCTCAAGACCACAAGGTAGGTCTGCGTCTACAAAACCAAGCCAAGCAAGTAAGCAAGCGAAGCGTGTTGTTGGAAGCCAAAACATAAATTTGTAAACGCACAACCCTCCCCAAGGCTGGCGAGTAATGAGTAGCTCGCTGTCTGGTAAGGACCAAGCCCAGGTCGACGACGCGTTGTGTTCCACGTGCGCCTCAAAGAGATGTCAGCACAAAGTGTTGGGGTCCGCAAGGGCCGATGCCTGCCAGGCGTGCGGTTTGTTCGAAAGAGATACCGCCGGCACACAGGCTACTGAAGGAACTCGGGTGGGTTTTAGTCAGTAAAAGTCTGACACGCCCTCCTGCTCCACCCAGAGCGGGAGAATTTATTTGATGACTTCCCAACCAAAAAAAAACCATTCAGATTAGCTAAAGTACGAGTACATACATCTTTTATGGGGTACTGTTTTAAATGTTATAACAAAATACCTTGGGATATATTGCAATTAAATGAAAGGAAATTTAAAACTCATATTAAAAGTAAACTTTGTACGCGTATTGTTTTTATGTATGACCACGCATAATTTTTTTCAGAGTAGTCCGATTTAGATAATTTTTTTTTTTTTTTTTGGAAAAGGTAAACCCCAAGTTGGTCCCATATAAATTTCGAAAAAAATCCAACCATAAGGGTAGGAAAACATGGGATGATTGATTGTTCACTCACAGATTTTTATGCTGAGTTGTGTATTCCAAAAAGTAATCAAAAATTAAGATGTAGTAATTAGTAGATTATAGTCACAAAAAATTATAAAATAAAAAAAAATTAACAAAACATTAAACCGCCGAAAAAACTGAAAAGTAAAAAATAGTAAACCTTTTTTGTTTAACCTTAATAACGAAGTTCGGAAGTCGGTGGCTTTTGATAAGTATTTTAATTTATGTCACTGCCTTCCGAAATTTGTTATTAAGGTTAAACAAAAAAAGTATATAATTTTTTATTTTCAGTTTTTTCGGCGGTTTATTTTTTTGTTAAAAAAATTTGTTATGGCAATTTTATTCTGGGTGCATCGTTTTCACACATAATTATATAATGAACGTACTACGTTAAATATTGTACATTTTACAACAGTTTTAAAGAATGACGATGGAGTTTCTTGCCCATTCTTCTCGATTCGAAACTACGAGTACATTTTGGAAGAGGCGACTAGAATCAACTCTATTTTAATGTAAATGTAAACGTTCAAAACTGCCATTTAAGTGCCTAATTGAAATAAATGCTTTGACTTTGACTTTTTACTCGACTAAGGCAAAGCCGATGCGCTATCGAAAATACCTGGGAAAGCTACTCGTCCACGAAATCCTACACTCTCCGACGGCCCCGATTTGAAACCACACAGTAGCTGCCTGAGGATGAAGTGTGCCACCGATGCCAGCCTAGGAAGAGGTGGCGAGACGACCTAGAGGCCTACCGCAAGGGTTAGAGCAAGGTTGCTCTGGAAAAGGATACCTGGAAGGATTCGGGGGAAGCCTTTGCTCATCAGAGGGAGAGTGTAGGCTAACTTAAAAATAGCTAATAGAAGGATCGATGGCTAGGGTCAAAACACGCCAAGTGGGTGGTAATTCAGTCAAGGTGTCAGTCTGAACTAAAATCACCATTAATCGTTGTAGGCTAAATTCAAAATATAATTCAGTGATCACAGTCACTCTATAAGTAGGTATAACGAAGCGTAGAGCTAATCAGGTTTAGATAGGCAGAAGAAAATTATTTTTGGTAATTTTTCAAATTTTATTATAACCGTTCAACCACAAGTTTAAAGGGTTCAGCTATTACTTCAACTGGTTTAGCAACAACGACGGATTCGGGCACGGTGATGGGTTCAGCAGTAACTGCGACTGGGAGATGGTTGCCTTCGACGTGGGTTCCATCGAGGCCGGCGTTGTACTTGGTCACGTATGTCTGCCCGTCGTCGCCGATATATGAGACCTCTCCCTCAACAATCATGACGTAGTCGGTGCCGTTTGGAGTGGGCACGAGCCTGCCGCGCTCCGACACCATGGTGCCTTCAGCCGTCACGTACCGCAGATCGAACTGACCGAGCTCGTCGTGAATCTCCTCGTGCTCTAACGCTGGCAGCTTCCGACGCGCTTCGACGTCGGTATCAGGACTCGTTGGTGCTGCTGCGGCCACAGCGAAGAGGGACAGGGCCACTACAAACTGGAATAGAGAAAAACACTATTATCATCGATGAATACAAGTCAATGCCTAGAACATTGCAAATATATAAGTTAAAAAATACTCACGAATTTCATGTTGAAAAGAAATTATTTTGGAGTGATGCGGAGACACGATGTGTATTGCTAAAATTGCAAACTGATACCATTTCTCCAAAAGGGACGTGTTTATATACTTTAAAGTTATTAGTATTTCGACAGAAATCCCAGTAATGAACCTGATCGGAGGATAATTAGTAATGGAGACAAATTAAAATATGAGTGCATTTTACAAGTTAATTCCGTAATGCTCTAACTAGTTTAATTAATAAAAGGGACAGGTAAATATTAGACTGAAAATAATGACATAATAATATTCTATTCGTATAGCAATTTCTCACACGACACAATTACTTACTTTTACCACTATTCTTTTCAGTTACGTGTGAGAAGATATTTTCAAATTCAACTTTTAAGCTAAAGAAAATTTTCCCTAAACGCTAAGGCAGTGATGCTATCTAGTATCCACAACGGTACCAATAGCCATAAAAAGGAAAGACGAACCACTTAAGTATCGGGCATGCTTTTCTAATTTCTTGACTGACATCTGGGCAGGTTTATGTACCATCGTTCCATTGACCTCGATTCTACGCTGTATTTAATTTGATAGAAACATACACCACCAGGCACATTATTTTGCTCGATTGTTGAACAGTCTAAACTTGTCCACTTTAAATTAAATTTTCACACTATTCCTCTAGGCTAGGCGTTTTTCATAGGTTTGTGAATAAGTGATATATCCGGATATTCATCAAATGTAATTATTTTCTATTTAAAACGCTTTTTGTGGACTGCAGTTTCCTTAAACTTCGGATAATTCTGAAAATCTAGATTATGACAAAAAATTGGTTAAGAATAAAGTATTACGATGTTTTGTTAGTTGTTATTCATTTGTATATATCGCACCTTGAAAACAAAACTGGCGTTATCCAAAAAATGTAATTTTTCAGTACGACTATTTAAAGTTTTTGATGCAGCATTTTGGTTAATAACTTAGCAAATAACTGAAATAAAAGACCGCAATTAGTTTTACTAATCAGTTTAACTATCTTACTTTAAGTTATATACTGGAAACATGCCAGTAAATTATGGAGTTATTTAGAAAAAATAAAATAAAAAAAAGTTCCGCATAGTGCCACTTTTGTTTTACGTAAACTTTCCCGTTTTTAGAATAATTACCCAAAAATTAATAATGAGAGTAAGAAAACAAAAACAAATAAAACGAAATTATGTCATATTTATAAAGAAAACTTATTTATTTGTCAAAAAAAAAATTAAGGTAGGTATGTATCATCACATAGCGTAATCCTTGCTTTATACAGTCTTCTTTATAATCTAAATAAATATCCGTTAAGGTTTTTCCGCCATCTATGTATTCTCTTGTCGTTTGCTGACGCGTAAATAGTGGCTTTCTATTCGAGGGAACTCCTTCAATCAAAATATCAGGTACTTTTTTATTCTGTCCGTGCTTACCTCTTTTTTTTCCTTCTAATACACCTATTGTCCTATTCTTCTTCACTATAACAGTTCTGATACATCTGTCTGTTTTATCTAATGTATTCTTAAAAAATGTTTTACATACTTTAGTTCTAGTACCGTTTAAATTAAAATAAAAAGCATTCTTTAACTTTCTATTGGAATCAACTCTCTTGTATTGATACTTAGGTATAATCTCTTCCATATTGCGAGCTATGTATTCTCTTTGCCTTAAGAGTGAAGCCATGCCCCAATAATCATCAAATACTTGTTTCCTCAATTCTTCCTGAGCATTTTAAACGGCAGGTCGACTCACATGTTTGTTTTAGAAATTTATCTGGGAAAACCTTTTTAGTTTTGGAGGTTGAAACGTAATCTTTTCCGCAGTCTTTCAATGTCTTAAAAATATAGGCAACCCTTTGTTTTTTTTTGTTTTTCTTTGGTTTCTCGGTATTAGCTGCAGCTGCCGGAATATCCACTGCAATATCGTTAGCTACGTTCCCAGCACTTTGGTTATTACAATCAACAGCTGGTGTAATATCCACTGCAATATTATTATCTACATTTCCAGAACTTTGGTTATTAGAATTACCTGCTGGTGCAATATTATTATCTACATTCCCAGAACTTTAGTTATTTGAAATCATTTCCGTATTGTCATTAACAAATTCTAAATTAATGTCACTTATATTGGTACCTTGAGTGGTGGCTTGACGAATATTTGGTGGATCGGATGCACCAGAAGTTGAAGATGAAACCGATGATTTGCTGGAACATGAAGATGATGATAAAGACCTCGAAGACGACGATGAACTTGAGCTTGATCTACGGCATGTTTTCTTTGAGGGTGCATATGTTGTATCATCGTCAGAAGCAGGCGAAAAGTCACCATCTTCGTCGTCGCAGAGGTTTTCTTTGTCAGATGGTATGGTTGCTAATTGTTGGCAAATTGTTTAAATTGGATGTTAAGGCTTCAGGTTCTGAACTCTTTTCTTTGTTAAAATTAAACATCATCATCCTCATAACTTTATAGTATAACTGGCACAATATAACACTTAAACAATAACTTAAAACATCAATATTTCAATAATTTTGTTTAAAAACAGACACTAAAAAGAAACTGCCATTATTGAATCACCAAAAAAAAAAAAATTTTACCAAATAAATGGCACTATGGTTATAATGCCATTTCTCTTTTGTATTAGTTCTGAAAATTATTACAGGAAAAAACGTTTAAAAAGGCACTAAACAAAAAAGGTCATTTTTAAGTTCTTCATATAAATTTTTGTGGTGTAACATTAACTAAATAAGCGACACTATACTTATAATGTCATTTTTTAATTCAGTAGAAAATTTGTTTTATCATTACTTTAACTAAATTAGCGACACTATACTTAAAATGACATTTACGTAGTTATTGCTACAGTGGATTACGAGCGTGAATCAACGTTTTAAAACGACACTAAACATAAAATGCCACTTTTTTACTTACCTCAGCGTGTGTCCACTCCGAATGCTTGTCTTCAACTGTTATAGTGTCACCTTATGAATTACTACTACGTCAATTTACCTAAAAGTATAAACTGACACTAGCGGCCTCTAGGAAAATGTATTGAAACTATTATAATGTCGGTCTTTGCATTAAAAGTGCTTTCTTTCAAGGAATCTAGATGTCGTTGTAACTCAGTATTGCCATTTTCGGTATAATGCCACTTTTGTTTTCAAGGTGCGATATATGTATGTGGAACATGATATTACTCAAATGCCAATCTTAAATTCACTGAATTGGTCTACATGATCGGCCTCCAGTTGTTTACTGAGATCAACAATACTGAGAAACCCCACAATTAAAGTCAGCTGTGGCCTGACTAGAGCCAATTAATATTTATGTAACTGAGATTTTTATTAATTGCGATACAATTTATATGGAACATAAAATTATCATAAATACTGATCCTATAACAAAGCATTCACAATTTAATTAAATCTAATGGTCACGATTTTGAGGTACAAACGTCGGCTTTATATAATGCATTGAAAAAATCGTGCCAGCGAAATCCTTACTTTATGTTTGTATAAATAAAACTGAAATGCGTTGGTAAGCGCAAAACTTGAGACCGGCTGGACCATTTTTTGTTTTAAAACATTCCTAATAATCTGAATAAGGACATTTGGAAAATTTGCCCGGAAAATTGAAAAATTTGGGATAAACTGAAAATGCTTTTTTCTATGGGGTTTTCTTATGAGTCATTGTATTTTGGGTGGGACAGGTCTGTGAATAAGATAGGTAGGAATAAAACAGGATAAGTGAATAAACCGTGAAACTTGAGTCACTTATGATGTTGCTATGTATAAAATATTATAATTATTAATAATCTACTACACTTACTTTATCATCTGTCTAGCCTTTTCCCAACTATGTTGGGGTCGGCTTCCAGTCTAACCGGATGCAGCTGAGTACCATTATTTTACATGGAGCGACTGCCTATCTGACCTCCACAACCCAGTTACTGGGTAATACGATACCCCTTGGTAAAAACTGGTTGTCAGACTTTCGGGCTTCTGACGGACCGTAACGACTGTCAAAGATCCACAAATGACAGCCGGGACTAACGGCTTAACGTGCTTTCCGAGGCACGGAGGCAATGATATTATAATAAAGGGGTCTTGGTATGTAAATATGGTCACCCTTTCCACGGACCAACCGCGGCAAGCGTAGCTTAACCTGGTCGATCGACCCGTGCAGCTATTGTTATTTAGCCACAACCTCCTCCTACTATACCTACATCTAGGCTTTTTTAATATGGCGTAGGTTATAAGAGGTTGGCACACCTTTAAGACCAGCAGCTAACCTGTTTTCTCTATTTAAATAATTTATTATTCTATGATTAAATATGTTGCTTTGCTTTACGAATGAAATAACTAATGCACACGTTTAATGTCGATTTTGGCAATTCTCCGAATTCAATAGGATTTAAAAAGGGGAACAGCCTTATCCAAAAGAAAAAAAGATACAAAAAAGAGATCATTATGAATGTTTCATTTTCACAGCATCTTTGTAAACACAACCCCCTCTAAATATACATAGTTTATTAAAGTTACAATTACAGTAGAATCCGGTTATAACGACGGCCAAGGGACCGGTGATGTTACGTCGGTCGTACTAACCGGACGCCGTACTAAACGAACAGATATTTTTGTTTTTTATTAATCACATATTAATGTATTTATCAATATTTAGGTGACTAGCAAATAAAAATATATTTTTAAATTAAATTATTTATTTATCTCGAACTGTACGGAAATCCTATACAATGCGAGTCGTAATAAACGGATGTACTTTCATGGTGAATCATATTAAAATCAAACATCGGCCTATATTTACGTCGCTAAAAACGGTTGTTCGTTAAACGCGAAGTCGTACTAAACGGACTACGCTGTACAAGCAATACCTACCTATTCATCTATCTAAAAGTGAACACGTCTAACTGAAATAGTGAAACATATGTATGTTACTCGACGAACCACTAATCACAGATTTTGACATGCAAATACGTAAATCATGCAACTACCGCACCGAGCTGCTTTGTCTAATCCATCAGTAATCGACAATGTCCAATTAAAATAAAGAATTTAGGCGGAAATTACAAACAACTACTTCGGAACAAATAAGAACATTCGTGGATTAGTTTTTGTACAATACCTTGCATTATTTAGTCATGCAAGTTAACGTTTCCGCGTAGGTCCTTAGTTCTCGGCCCACGTATGCCCCGAGGTTGTTGCGGTAGGCAAGTAGGCAACACACAAGCACATTGATATTCCATGGCACTAGCTGTGAGTAAGGCTGACATGGTTACTTGGTTAGTCCTTCTAACATCGCTGTTGGACATTTCCTTATACGGAA
This sequence comes from Polymixis flavicincta, assembly GCA_949987655.1. Taxonomy (NCBI): domain Eukaryota; kingdom Metazoa; phylum Arthropoda; class Insecta; order Lepidoptera; family Noctuidae; genus Polymixis; species Polymixis flavicincta. The sequence continues at coordinate 13,593,098 of OX465175.1, read as the reverse complement.
GATGTCACACCCAACATGCGCTTACTATGCGCCATAAGAATGCATCATTTTACCAACGTCACTGCTTCACCTAAGTGTTTTTGTTGTTGCCTAGGCGCATTCGAATTGTTCGTTTGAAAACCCGCTCTTAATTTGCAGTATTCAGCCTCACGACGGATACTGGAATATTAAAATCACGTAAACCAGTTGTCTGAAACTTATTTGACTTTCATTGTATTTTTTCCATATTAATGGGAGGTCCGTATATTTTGTTGCTTCATGTCGACCTTCGGGGCTGAGTTAACATCTATTGTTCAACAAATTACTGATTCGTCTCTAATTCGTGGCAGAGCCATTGTCTCTCGGTTGCCCGATTTTACGGGTAGTGCACATCAGAAGAGGAACATATCTACCTGACTAGGAAAAACACATTGCGTGATGCATGTAAACACGGTAACGTCTAATTAGTGACGGCTAATTACTGAGAGTGGAAGTTGTCGTGTGCTAAGGATTTTCCCGCATGACATTAGCCTACAACATATTTTAACTGACGAATAGAACCCACGTTATATCTGTTTTTTATTCTGGCAATTTAGCCTGCATCAAAACATTTTAACACCGGACAGCGTGGATAAAGCTTATTCCCAAAAATGTGACGAAGTCGTAAACAAGACCTTTTACATCATTGTTAATTAAGTACGTAATTTAAGATTTTCAGCCAATTTTTATTTAAATTCCTTATCTGTGTACATCTTTTTGCTTTATCCACAGCCTGTATTACAGCAATTCAAGTGTGACAATGCTCAATTACGTGTAGATAATAACGCAATAACGTTAATATAAGTTTATTCAAGTGGTCCTTGACACCACTTAATAAACAGCTATTACCAACAATCCCTAGTCCCACGCTCGTCTCACCCGCGATTGAAACTGTACACTAATCAGTAATCAACTACTGCAGACCTTGTCTTAACCCACAATAAGCAACGCTATATTGTTATTATAATGCAGGTACAGACTCAAGACTGTACCACTGACATACCTATAATAAAGACAATAGATAAGCTTGGGTTTAATATAGGGAAAAAGCATGACATGTGTTTGACGCAGTGGCTATTTTCTATGATACAATAAAGTATTTCTTGCTATCATTCATGTATCTACGGGGTGCTTACTCTGGAATATAATTCCAATAGATCGACATTGGTCAAACGTCAGTTGGTTGAGTTAAACGTCAAGGATTGGCTGGACTCTTTCCCCCTTTTTACAAAACAAGGTTTTTCTTTTGGGTATGGTTTAAACCATCGAGCCTGTTTTTGAAATAAGAACTTAGAACTGAAATATAATTACGGCTCCTTTTACAAAACTGACAATTTAGCACTGGACTAACTTGTCAGTTTTGTAAAAGGAGCTGTATTTCGATTACAGTTAGGTTCTTATTTAAAAAACAGGCTCGACGGTTTAAACCATACCTAAAGAAAAACCTTGTTTTGTAATAAGGGGGACTGAGTCTAGCCAATCCCTGACGTTTGACTGACAATTCCAATGTCGATCTATCGGAATTATATTCGAGAGTAAGCACCCTGGTTTGTTCTTAAAATATGATTCATATAGGCTCATTCGTCCAATCGTTAACTTGAAAGATTAAAGTTGTTGGTTGCGAAGGACCAATTTCGTGAGACATGATACTTGTACAGTACGTTATGACGATGAGTCATTTTACAATTACATCTTATGCATAGTAGTCATGTCAGTTTGGTATCTATCACATTGCACTACCTAGACTTTCAAATATATTGGGCATAATATTAGCAGTGGAGTATTATAAATGGCCAGTTAACGTGTTTCTGAAACAACTCGTTTATCCAAAAGTGGTCGAGGTAGTAGAGATTTTATTAGCTTAGCGTACGTGAATAAGGACGGGTTGCTACAACCAGCAACCCGTCTCTACTTCGCAGGGTGTACAGGGCTTGACAAAACATGAAGATTTCGTTATTATTTATAAGTTTAATATGCATGTATCATACATATGAACTATCCGGAAGAGATTCTCTAAATGATAGTAAAAACCGTATCCAAATTCGTTACGTAGTTTAGAAGAACCTTACGAAAGGAAAGAAAGAGATAGGTTGAATATTTAAGCTAAAGCGAAACCGCTGCTGAAATTAATTTGAAATTTTGCATGCACGCAACTACTATCATCATCATCTTAGATGATGACATTTGTTTCATATGTAGTCTATAGCTGTTTTCATAGCTGTGCTCCTGGCTACACTCGCAAATCACTAAGTACATAGTGTGCTTATTAAAACCTAGCCAGAGTATTCAATCAAGATATAAACAGCATACTGCACTCTCGATTTAAAACTAGTTATCGCTCAGACACAGAGATGTTGCGTTTTATTATATGTTATGATGGAGACAACAGTGGCCCTAGTATGAGTTTGTTTTAACCATCTCGATCTAACGCATCGACCGCGTTTGCCACTCCGATTGGTCCTACACCAATCCAGGGCCAATCGGAACGAAAGAAACTAACACTCGGGCCATAGTACTACAATCGACGAAGTGTGCAGTAGTTTTCATAAAATTAAAAGTATATTTCTATTACAGGTGTGTGCATGCAGCGTATTGGCTGCGTTGGACGGGTACAGTCCCCAACAGGACCCGGACCAGTTCCACATACAAACAGATGAAGATGACGAGCGATATTTCCTGTACCAGACACAAAACGGACAGTATAGGAAGGAGAGACGGCTGAAAGATGGATCCGTAGTTGGTAAGGAAATTTCAATTGTATTTCTGAAGTAGCGTACGTATTCTTATTGTGTGGATACTACTAGGATTGTTAGACCGTTAGGGGCTATTCTGTAGATCGAATCTAGACTATTTCTTAGACCAAATTACTCCTTTATACTCTATACTATAGGTACCTACACGGTGTTATGAAAAAATAAAAATAAAGCTTCATTATGTAAAGGCGTGTAGATGTTTCCTGTGTGTATGTATCTTCGTGTTTGTTGGTGCTGCAACTTTTACATACAGGATACAATTTTAAGCAGTGTGCAAACTATAATCATCATCAGCCTATAATGTTCCCACTGCTGGGACACAGGCTTCCTCTCGGTGAGAGGGATTGGGCCGTAATCCACCACGCGGGCCCAGTGCGGGTTGGTAGATGTCACATGTCTTCGAATTTTTTGGTTCTAGGACATGCCGGTTTCCTCACGATGTTTTCCTTCACCGTTTTGAGAGCAGTGGTGATGAAATAATTTACACAAAGTAAAGCGCCTGTCTGGGTTCGAACTCACGACCTACAACTCGTAAGTCGCGGCCGTTACCACTTGGCCACCACTGCTCTCGAAATATATGAAACTATAATGATAAAAAAAAAAAAATAAGACACAGCACATACGAACACGAAAATAGTAGTAGGTTTATTCTTCTTTGCCACAAATTATCAGGTCCTAAAGTACAAAGAAGACGATTATATAACACATTGTTAAGTGCATTGATAGTCTTAATGTGGATTTAATATCAAGTTCAAAATAAATATAGAGTAGAGCAGCCTACTTTAAAGCTATGTCATAATGAAAATTTTGTCGACCTACACATGCTCCATAGTTCATTGTACCAACGCCACAAGTCTATGTGGGCGGTATATCTATCTATGTATGTATATAATAGCAATGACCTTCTAAGGAAATAAGGAATAATAAATAAAAAAAAACAATGAAATTGTTAAACAACAGAATTCGTGACGGACCATATTTGTATATTTTTTTTTTTGGCATTGTGTTTTGGCACTTTTAGCACGAAACAGATATTTTTGGTGAATGTCTATTTCGTAGATGAATGGTATCCGGGAAAACTATGGTGTTACAACCACTAACTATAAAGATAGGGAATGGCTGTAACACACTGTAACACCATAGTTTATGGTAGGGAATTCACACCATAAGGACAAATAGCCTTTATTATAAAAGGTAAACTACCAAGAGACTGATTTAAGAAATAGGACTCAGAAACACACATGCCTATTACATCATCATCTTACACGACATCCGAGGTATTCTTTATAGAATAACATTTGAGGAACCTACAGTGAGCGTTTCGGGTTAGTATGCAATTTACCTACTACATGTTGCTATTGTTTACGTTACAGGTACAACAGGTTGGGTGGGAGCCGATGGCTATCTGCGACTCCAGGACTACATCGCTGACAATCAAGGCTACAGGATTTACAAATCTAAAACTGTTTACGTTGGAGAGAACCGGCCAATTTCAGTACGTTTCATTCAATACAATTCATAAATAATTTATAGTGTAATTCTAATTTTTTTTTAAACATTAATATTATAATTATTATATTGGTCATTTAAAAACAAACAACATCACTCACATCACGCAATTTAGTGTCACTAAAGTTAAGAATAGATGTAATTTCTCTTTTGTGTTTTAACTTTATGTCCATTGCAATGCTGAACGTATTTTGTTTATGTTTCAGGAGTCATTACAGATAGCCAAGACCGCCCCGACGGACTCCGGTTACGGGGTAACACCAGCACCGGCACCTGTGTACCGGTACCGCGGTCCTCCGCGGTACACCTCCACGACTCAAGCCCCACCGCCCTCGTCATCATACGGACCACCTACCTTCCCCATAGAAGTATCAGTGACGCCTCCCCCACCGGCATACCCTCACCCGACGGCAACACCACAAGTTTACGTTTCGCCTAACTCGATCGACTCGTCAACAACCACCTATGACCTCAGACCAACAGTGACGCCTATCACAGCCAGTGAAGCTGCAACGACACGCAGTCCATACGAATACGATTCATCCAACACCAATACCCTTGACGATGAGTATCACGCCAGCGACAGCAAACGCTACGATGTGTTTAATCCTAACTCGTATAGACACGCCGACGCCTGGCTGAGACGACAGCAGCAATTGCAACAACAACAACAATCTGGAGTTAAAATCGGTGACGGGTACACTCCTCAGTTCTCGACTTACGAAGGTTCAGCCTTTAGGAGAAACGGATTCCGGTACTATCTTCCAAAACAGTACCATGAAGAAGAGAGTAGCGGCTCCGACGACAGGACTGGAAGTTTCGGTTATGTAGATCCGTTCGGTATTCGACGAGTGATATACTACAACACAGCGCCCGGCGAAGGCTTCCAAATACGAAAAAACAATAGGTATGTGGGTCATGACGCGACCCCATATGACCCTAGACCTGTGAATTGATGTAGTAAATGTGTGTACATATATGTGAGAATTTGAAGTTACCTATTTATTTATTCATCAGTATTGTTAGTTCCCATGAACTATTTATGTAATAAAGGAGACAAAACGATCTAATCGAACGAAGCGAACAAGTCTTAGCCATTAATTTGATAAATGTAAGTAAGAGTTATTGTGCGACAAAAGTTTGTGGGTCATATGACAAAATATTTGAAGTCAAATAGCTAAGGTTTTTGTTTGTGACTGATTATTCACAACCAAAAATCATTACTTTCTTATTTTTCAGTGCCATTGTACTATAAATGTAGGTACATACAGCATACCGGTAATTCATATTGTATGCTTTTTTAAACATCATAATGTCATATACTATAAATATTAAACTTAATATTTAATTAAAATACAGTTAACATATTTTATGAAATTCATGTTAGTGTGACGATACGTTGTGTTATTTGCATCAACATATTTTAATCTTACCCAAAATAAAAATAATACAAAAAATACCGTTAATTTATTTAAAATTATCTTCAAAGTATCAAAAAAGGACAGTCTCTGGTCATTATGACTATAAAAGTCATAAGGTGTTTGAACTCATCTTGTTTGTCATCTAAATAGATTTCCTTGCAAATAGACTAGCGTAGGCGCAGCTATACGACTTAAGGACTCTGATATAACCTTTTAGAGTGTGCAACTAAAATGTATCAGTAACCAGGATCAAGAATTTACTAGGATAACATGTAATCTAAGAATAAAATTATCATCATTTTGTTCAAGTCTGCAGGATACATTTGGAGTTCCAAAATCGATTCCTTGTTTATTTATGTAAACTATTGGATTTGTAACTGTAGACATACGTACCTACTTAATCAAATATACTAAGCCGGGTGCATGTTATTAAAATGTTATTGCGAATAATTTGTCATTTTTGGAAAGTTTTTGTCAGAAATCAATGACAACTTGTTGCAATGACTACTTATAATGCTGTGGGTAATAATTTATAATTTAAAATAAAATGTAGACGTGTCTAATCAAAATTCTTAACTTCAACTAGTTCATAACTGTACTCTTTTTAATTATTATGTTAAGATTGCACAGCATATATTTATACTAATTTTATTGTTTTAATGTTAGTTCGTACCTACATAAATAATTTGTTAACAAAATGTGGTTTCATTTCCAAATTGAGTAATTTTAAAGTACCTGTAGAACACGTTTCAAAAGTAGTTTAACAAATGACCTGGGTAATGGATTGCAACATACATGTTTGTGTTGTTATAGTTTTGTTCTATATAACTGAGTGAATTCATAAATAAGGCCAGTGCAGTTCATCAGTGTTACCAAAGTAACCCTAAAGGTATAAAGCTCGTTACTAATTACTATTACGAAATATTTTGGTCTGATTTTGTGTACAAGATTCTTAATTTATATTCTCTTTTTCAGAAATATGCTTCTGACAACAATATGGTTTTTATTTATAGCACAAAGCTTCGCCAAGGACTTGGCTCTCCATGCACACCATCAGGTATTTAATGAAAATGGAGACAGCGGGACTCCTATTGATTACTTCCAAGGCATACATTTGCCAAATCCTCACTATAAAATTAATTATATTTACGAACAAAAGAGAACAGATGAAGATCTAGAAATTGAAGAAATAGAAGAAGAAATTGGAAATTACATGCATTACCAACCATCCACGACGACCACAACAGAGCCGCAAAACACTGACGATGTTAATGAGAACTTCAAGGAGAACCGTGGTCCTTTTGAAACACCGGTCGTTGTGGAATCACATGATCACAAGTATGAAAAGAAAGAAATAACATCAACTCTGGCACCAATGCCTCCAGCACCGACATTACGGAAACCGCACCATCGGCATTTCCTGACTGCTTTACCAGCGACAGTGTCATCTCCGTCTATCACACAATGGGAAGAAATGAAAGAGGTCCCAAGTAATGACGTTACAGGTTTTCATTTAGATCGACCGTATTTTCCGGCCCGTGTACCCACCCGTCATAGGCATCCTAACCGACGTCTACATGTCTCACCCACAACATCAGAAGCTCCTGTTAAAGTAGAGGCTCAAACAAATCATGTCTCCACTGAAAAACACATTCATCTCTCGCCAACAACACATGTCCCATTATTAAAAAGCCGGAATGGTCATGATCTGTTGTCCAGAGTCAAACCAATATTGGATGATATTAAACAAGGTTCTATCGGACTTGCCCCTCGACCCGTGTATAGAGGAAGCTACAAATTCAACCGGGACGATATTAATGATATGCATACTACTGTACCAAAGGTATCGCAGTTAAAAGAAAACCCGAAACCAGCAGTTCCTACATTGTCACCCTGGTATGATGGCTACGGAAAATAAAAATTAATAAACATATTATCCGTCACAAAATACACCACAAGCCTTCTTATTTATTTCACCTATCCTTGTGATCTGATAGTTCAATTACAAGATTTTTTTATTTTTGAATTACCAATGCAATGCGTAGGATCTAATTGTGTTTGCTAACTACATAATAAATATTTACATGTCTAAAGTCAAAGTACATTATTTGGATAAGTGGATAGCATGATGCCCTACGAGCTCTTCCCTTTGCCTTTATACTGAATAGCTGACCCGTGCCAACTTCGTTGGGCGGTAAAAGTTATATTTAGAACTAAATAAAAGTTATATTCAGAACTAAACCAATATTTTTCAGTAAGTAGGTACTGATAACAAAAATATATTGTAATTGAATTATCCAAACAGCTTAGTAGACTTCAGAAATCTTAGACTTAGTAGTTCTTATAATTTTTCAATCATATTTGTATATAGGTAATTCCTGTACAACAGTTTGCAAATATTTTAGTACAAAGGCAGTTTATTTATCATAAGATGATATTAACCTGAAAAAGGGTCGAACGAAAAAAAAGGGATCTCACCGGTGCGAAGCCGGGACGGGCAGCTAGTTTTTAATAAAAATCTACTTTCTGTGACTTTAATATAAAAGTTGGTCATAATGTTGTCGCTGACTTTTTTGTAGACTTTATCAAGTTCTACAACACTTTTCTCTAGAACTCATTCATATAACGCAGCGTTCGTAAGAAACGTTTTCGTTCGACCGCTTTTTCTCCGACTTACTTTGCAAATCCGACTACCACGAAAAAGTCTATTCATTTATCGGGTTACTAATAGGGGTATGAGGTTCTTCTTTAAAAAAATGTGCAACATTCGATTTTCGACTTTCAATTGTTTTTTTATTCAGCTTAGACGTAAAGAGAAAATCGAAGTTATTATTGAATACGAGTTCAGGGGGCCTACTCTCTAACTCCCTCAACGAAGATACGGGCCCGTCCGAAAGTAGTTAGATACTTCTTAGTGAATCCTACAGCCAATTAACTAACATTTTTTGACGGGCAGAAACATATCTGGAGTAGGGACAGCTTTCAAATCGTGTTGTCCTTCATTCTTAGTTCGGGCTCCAAAATAATCTTCTGTCCGTAAGTGATACGGAGATGGAAACGCCCGTTACTTCGACCGAAACGACGGACTTCGTGCTTAGGGAGTAGGCCCTCAGACGCGGAACTAACGCGGCAGAAACGGCTCGCAATATCAACGTTGCGTTTGGAGAGGGGACTGCTAATGAACGCACCTTGCGTTTTTGGTTTAAACGCTTTCGTAATGGAAACTTCGACTTGAAGAACGAACCACGTGTGTTAGAATTTCGTTATTAATAAGACAGGCTGTTGATTTGAGAAGAGTATTAATTGTTGTAGTTTGCTTATTTTGTTCTTTTAATTATTGTTGTTGGTATGATGACAGTCATTTTAACGGTAGGTATGACTGTCATCGTATAATACTAGATGGCGGTACTTGTGGTGTGTTCAACATCCGTTTTACTAAACATTGTTTTTACATTTAAAGTTGTGTATCAAATTATTCCTTTAAATTACGTAATGTTAAATATAATATTTTATAGAATTGTAGAATAGTTTCCGATTGCGTTTAAAATGTAAATGACTAATATTGTTTTAATAATGAGGTGGCGCGCTACATCCGGTCCCCACTCTTGTTGGTTGCCGGTGTATCGCGCTAGCTCTGAGAGTCAGTCTGTTGCTAACCGTGTTAGAAGTAAGTTGAATAAAAGTGATAAGTAACTGTGTCTAAAAGTGATTTTATTTGAGTAGCCCCACACGTGGTAGACCGCCCACACAGGTGAATAACGCTGAATTGAAGGAGGTGGTAGAAGCCAATCCGAGTCAAACTACCCAGGAATTAGCGGCATGGTTTAACGTTACCCTACCTACAATATTGACTCTTTGCATCAAATCATTAAGATAAAAAAATATGAAAAATGGGTGCCTCATGATTTGACTGATCTGCAGAAAGAAATGCGTGTTGGTTGTGTTGCCTTGTTGAATCGGTACAAAAATTAAGGAATATTGGATCGAATTGTGACATGTGACGAAAAATGGATTGTTTACGATAACCGTAAGTAAAAAATGCAATGGCTGACCCCAGGTCAAACGCCGCAACAGTGCCCTTAAGGGCACACTTTGCGCGGGCTCGAACTCACTGGTGGGCCTGGCTAAAAATCACGCTGTCTCACCAGGCTTCGTACCCGACAGAGATAGTATCAGTGGTGAGCAGTTAGACTCTAGTCTACACGTACAACGTTATTAAGTGAGATGCAGGAGCATTTTTGATCTCTTTGGTGATCTCTTCGTGGTGTTATTCACTATAGGTTTCTCAGATCTAGTCAGGCAATAACAGCAGATGTTTTTACTGTGCCAAACTTCGAACAATGATGGTGAAACTGGCAGTGAAACAGCCCCGACTCGTGAATCGATCTTCACCATTATTGCTCCATGATAACGCAAGACCTCACACTGCACGAGAAACCGTTGTAACTCTACAGGAGCTGCAGTTAGAAACTATACGTTATCCTCCGTACTCGCCAGACCTTACTCCAACGGACTACCATTTATTTCGTGATTTTGACAATTTTCTACGTGATCAAAAAATACTTCCCAGGAGGCAGTACAAAATGCTTTCACACAGTTTGTCGAATCCAGATCCTCAGAGTTCTATTGTAAAGGCATAAATGAACTTCCGTTTAGATGGCAGCAGATGTTTAGATAATGAGGGTAAATATTTTTATAAAATAAAGATGTTATATCTTAGAAAAAAACGAGTTTCAATTTGCATTACAAGTCGGCAATTTCGTAACCCCTAATATATAGCCTATGACACTCACAAATAACGTGGCTTTATATTGGTAAAAGAATTTTCAAAATCGGTTCAGTAGATCCAGAGATTACACCTACAACCTCACAAACTCACAAACTTTACCTCTCTATAATATTAAGTATAATATTAGTAGATACTTGAACTTAATATTAAATATTTTTGTGTTCGCTTATAAGGTACATTTAATCTTATTGACAAAATATTCTTATAATACTGGCAATTCACTTGGCGTATTTGTCAAAATATTCGCATAAATTGAGTGATACAAAATATACCTAACAATAATTTATATATTATGAAGTTAATTTTGTATTTACGATATAGCGCGAATATTAAAGCAAAAATGTGAAGTGTCCTGTGGCCTTACATACTGGGACCGGAAGATTGGAAAAACAAAGTTAAAATCATACATTTTATTGAAATAGAAATAAAATAAAATTGTAACGTTTGATACCTACATAGATTAGCCGAAATGCAATTCATTTCTTAGTTTATGGTCTTAAATTGTTAATTTGAAAATGGCAGTAATTTAAAGATTTCTGAATAAAAATGTCCGTGACGAAAAACGTGAATAATTTCGTATCGGTCTTAATTCCTATAAATTAAATATCATGGTAGGTAAAGTCAGTTTCCCTGACGATGTAGATAGGCTGGCCTCGTTCGCCACCGTTCCGGAACTTCGAATAAATATATGACAACGGCCAAGGGATATGAAGACCTGGGAAGCTAGGCAACCAATCCGAAAAGCCTTTCTGAGATGGTTTCTGGATTACATGTACTATAATAGGTCCATCTTCTTCGTCCCCCTCATTTGATTCTTCAGATTTCGGGTCGTTCTCTTTTTTTTCTTCCATAGGTTCTTCTGGTCTCTCTTCAAGTTCCCCAAGCTCTTTAGATTCCTTAGATTCTTTAGATTTTTCTTTAGAATCTTTGGATTCCTTAGACTCCTTGGATTCTTTCTGAATTACGTTAATGACATCATCAAGTTTATTTTTATCTTCGTCCATTTCTGCTTTGGGTTTTTCCGCAGATTCCGAGGGATTCATGGCTTCTTCAGATTCAGGCTCGTCTAGTGGGGTTTGATTTGGTACATTAACAACTAGTGCATTGCTGCTGTCATGTTTTTCCTCTGATTCAAGTTCAGGGGCAGGCGGAAGCACTGCTAAGTTAGTATGAAGCTGTTCCGCCGTTGGCAAAGCAACGGCCGCTGATAGAAGACAAAGAACCCAAAAATGACGCATCTGTAGGCAAGTAAAACAAAAAATAAAAGTCAAGAAAAGCTCCAAGATGCCATCAACGATTCCATAACCGTGTCCAAGTATAAAGAAATATTTCGTGATCGTTTTCAAAAATTAGAATGTTTTGAGATTTCTACTCATCTAACTTACCTCTTCTCGATGATCCCACGATATTATTCTGTAAAGCAATGAGATGCATGTCTTTTATACCCAGATGTTCATTCGAATTAATGACCGATACAATTGAAAATACATTAAAAACATCTTAGAAAGATCATGGTTAGGGTAATCAATTTATATAATTATCATTGCTTTTAAATACTGGAATTGTTATATATAAATTTCCACTTAGTGATAATTTGTAACAACATTTCGACGTAGATAGATTCACACAACTTAGATGAAACAACAAAATCATTGTATAGAAAACAATTGAGCCTTTTTTTTTTTTTTTTTGGGTGGGAAATCATCAAATAACTTCTCCCGCTCTGGGTGGAGCAGGAGGGCGTGTCAGACTTTTACTGACTAAAACCCACCCGTGTTCCTTCAGTAGCCCTTAAGCCAGGGGCTGTGGTGTCTCTTTCGAACAAACCCGCACCCCTGGCAGGCATCGACCCTTGCGGGTCCCATCACTATTTGTGCTGACATCTCTTTGAGGCGCGCGTGGAACACAACGCGCCGTCGACTTGGGCTTGGTCCTTACCGGACAGCGAGCTACCCATTACTCGCCGTCCGCAAGCCCATGCCTACGGTGGCCGGAAATCGGCCTGGGATTCCCGACGCCCAGGGCGTCTCCGTATCCTGCGGCGGCTGGGGTCGCGAGGGCGCATATGCTGCCTCTCCCTCACGTGCGCCGCCTCCCTCTTCGCGAGCATCACTGCTTTGCTGAAGGAGGTGACGGCTCCCCATGCCCTCTCGCTCCGTACCATGGCCTGGACCAGGGCCGGACGCGAGAGATCGCCGCCGCCGATCGCCTCCACGAGGACACGGCGGTGCTCCGCCCAAGCAGGGCAGACCGCCACCGTGTGCTCCATCGTGTCCTCAGGGCGATCTTCGCAGTGGAAACACCCGGGCGTTTCCTCCCGCCCTATCCGAAACAGGAACCTCCCGAAACAACCGTGTCCGGTGAGGACCTGCGTCAGGCGGAAGGTGAGGACGCCATGCCGACTCTCAAACCACTCCTCAAAGAGGGGACTTACCGCCGCAATCGTGGCGTGCCCAAACAATTGATCCTTTCGATCTCGTTTTATCATTGTTCAAATTTATGAGTCGGTAGGGTTTTTGCGGATAATAATACCAATCGTTTGTTATACTTGATAAAAATTATTTTTACCGACTTCGAAAAGAAGGAGGTTATCAATTCGACATGTTTACATATATATATTTTTATGTATGTTGGGCATAACTTCGTCATATGGATGGATTTTCAAAATTCTTTTTTTGGTCGATAGAGGTTTTTTGTCGAAATGGGCCCATTAAAATTTCATAAAGATCTGAGGGGCAATTCTGGTAATTTTAAGAACGTTCACAATCTGATCTCAGTGTCAATCTGTCAAAAAATCCTATACATTATTGTAAAAAATTTGAAATTCGATTTTCGCCGAGATGACACTGCGAACGTTTTTAATTAGTAGAATTAGCCTTCTGATATTGCGTTTCGGAAGTCAGTTGTTTTTCTTTTTGAAAAAGGTTTTTTTTATTTACTTAACAACCAAAATTATGTTTTTTTTCCTTTTTACAACCAATGTCACACTTAAAATTAAAACAAAGATTATTATAAATAAAATACACGGGAGGCTAAATAGTATAGGAGCTACCAACGTTTTCGAGAAAGAATTTTAGGCCAGCTGATTTTGTGATATGTCGTCCTTCTTACACTTTCGGTTAGAATCTGGGCTATCTGGCTGGCGGTAGCGGTTGCGTTCATTAGTGCGCATCCTACCTGTCCAGGTAATAATCCTGGATTTCAAAAACATTTTAGAAGGCATTTTTAATTTTTTGTTTTTAAATAAGTCTACCTGACATACTTTTTTTATTGGCAGACATTTTTGACAATGCTAACTATGTGCCATACGCGATGTTTTTTTTTTTTAATAAAAATTTCAAAGTATTTTATAATGTCTGTAATTTTAATATTATGTTATTTTAAAGATAAGAAAAACTTAAAATAAATTTGCCAGACATTAATTCGATTGTTAAGCCTTAAATTAAAATTAAAAAGTCATGAAAAGTATTGCAGTTTGATGCTAGTCGTCCGAGAGAGACAGCTGAAGGTGCGAGAGAGATAGACAACGACAGTGGCGCGACAGGCAAGTTTGCAAGATGGCGTCAGTCTAATGTCACATGTTTGTTTTTGTTTTGATTTTAACTTTCACTCCTCAATTCTTCACTGCACTGGGTACTTACGTTTGTAGCCCTGTCAACACTCCCCTCGTCAGCTTGAAGCGCGTGACTTGTGGTGAGCCGTGGTGGTACCACAACTGTCTGCGACGGGGGGACGATGACATGGCTACTCTGCATTTCCTTTTGCAGGCGATCAAGTACAGTGTCATACAACATATGATTACGCTGGACGACCCGCACCTGATCCGACAGTCGTTGTGCCGAAACGTTGACAGCTGGCTCAAGCACCTGAAAAAGAGAGAGCATCCGAACACGGTACGCGGCCAGATTGTTTCCCCCCTCTGTAGCCCCATAGTATGAGCGCATGACGTTTTCGTTGATGGATTGTGTCCATCTCATGCGCTTCACACTTCCGCCGGGAGCTGGGACCTTATCAGAGGCCGGTGGGCCTCGAGGTCCTAAACCGTCCCGCGGCCGGCGTTCTCCTCATCGACGAGCAGGTGGTGGTGTCGTGGGCGGGGAGAAGTACTCGTCGCTCGAGCTCGACGCAACTACCACGGCTGGTGCCTTTTTTTTTTCTTTTTTTTTTTATTATATGTACAGTGACAAGTAATTTACTTTTGTAATGGTTCTCTGTATCATTCTCGACTTTTTCATTTTAATTCAAGACTTAACAATCGAATTAATGTCTGTCAAATTTATTTTAAGTTTTTCTTATCTTTAAATAACATAATATTAAAATTACAGACTTTGTAAAATACTTTGAAATTTTTATTTAAAAAAAAAAACGCGTATGGCACATAGTTGGCATTGTCAAAAATGTCTGGCAATAAAAAAAGTATGTCAGGTAGACTTATTTAAAAACAAAAAAATAAAAAGTACGCCTTCTAAAATGTTTTTAAAATCCAGGATTAATACCTGGACAGGTAGGATGCGCACTAATGAACGCAACCGCTACCGCCAGCCAGATAGCCCAGACTCTAACCGAAAGTGCAAGAAGGACGACATATCACAAAATCAGCTGACCTAAAATTCTTACTTTTCAAACGTTGCTAGCTCCCGTACCATATGAACTACAAGTAGTTGTTCTGGGTCGGGCTGTTTGTGTATGTTTTTTTTTTTTTTTTTTTTGGTTGGGAAATCATCAAATAACTTCTCCCGCTCTGGGTGGAGCAGGAGGGCGTGTCAGACTTTTACTGACTAATACCCACCCGTGTTCCTTCAGTAGCCCGTATGCCAGGGGCTGTGGTGTCTCTTTCAAACAAACCCGCACCCCTGGCAGGCATCGGCCCTTGCGGGCCCCATCACGTTTGTGCTGACATCTCTTTGAGGCGCGCGTGGAACACAACGCGCCGTCGACTTGGGCTTGGTCCTTACCGGACAGCGAGCTACCCATTACTCGCCGTCCGCAAGCCCATGCCTACGGTGGCCGGAAATCGGCCTGGGATTCCCGACGCCCAGGGCGTCTCCGTATCCTGCGGCGGCTAGGGTCGCGAGGGCGCATATGCTGCCTCTCCCTCACGTGCGCCGCCTCCCTCTTCGCGAGCATCACTGCTTCGCTGAAGGAGGTGACGGCTCCCCATGCCGTCTCGCTCCGTACCATGGCCTGAACCAGGGCCGAACGCGAGAGATCGCCGCCGCCGATCGCCTCCACGAGGACACGGCGGTGCTCCGCCCAAGCTGGGCAGACCGCCACCGTGTGCTCCACCGTGTCCTCACGGCGATCTTCGCAGTGGAAACACCCGGGCGTTTCCTCCCGCCCTATCCGAAACAGGAACCTCTCGAAACAACCGTGTCCGGTGAGGACCTGCGTCAGGCGGAAGGTGAGGACGCCATGCCGCCTCTCAAGCCACTCCTCAAAGAGGGGACTTACCGCCGCAATCGTGGCGTGCCCAGCACTGGGTTGCGACAATCGCTCTCTCCATGTCACCATGGGATCCCGCCGGAGCTCTGTCCGTTGTGCCGCGATTTCCTGCGGCAGCGGAGTTACGCCCCGACGTTTGGCCTCCTCGCGCCACTCCCATATTTGCGCGAGGACCTTTGCCTCCAGATCCCATGGCGGTAATCCGGCAAGGAGGCCCGCCGCCTCGCCGGAGATCGTGCGATATCCCCGGATCATCCTGATCGCCATGACCCTATGGGACGCCCTCAACCGGCGAGCTGCTAGGCGCCTCAATGTAGGCGCCCACACCGGCGCCCCGTATAGGGCCATGAACCGCACGATCCCCGCGTAGAGCCTCCGGCAGGAGGCGTTTGGCCCCCCTAGATTGGGCAAGAGCCGCTTCAACGCAGCGCCGGCCCGCTCCAGTCTGGGAGCCAAACGGCGGAAATGCTCCGCGAAGTTCCACCGGCTATCGATGACGAGTCCCAAGTACTTCATTGTCGACTCGACGCCGATGTGAACCCCTCCCACCGTTATCTGGGAACCCGTCGGTGGTGCATTCCGAGGACCATGAAACCACATGGCCTCGGACTTGTGCAAGGCCACCTCGAGTCCCAGTTGCCGGATCCTATCCACGATTGTCGCAACCCCGTGTGTCGGTAAGTCGGCCGCCGCCTGGTACGACCTCCCTTGCGCCAGGACCAGCGTGTCGTCAGCGTAGCAAACTGACGCCGCTAGGGAGGTCGGCGCGCAGCACCCAGTCGTACCCGATGTCCCACAGAAGCGGCCCCAGGACCGATCCCTGTGGGACACCGCACGACATCTCTCGCCAGTTCCACTCTTCAAGGTGACCGGGGTAGATGACGGCCCTGTCCGTCAAATAGGCCTCGACCACACGACAGAGGTAGGTCGGCATCCGGTGATACCGGAGTGCTTCCCTGATGCAACTCCAGGGCAGGGTGTTGAAGGCATTGGCGATGTCTAGAGACACCGCCAAGACGACCCCACCCCGGGCCACAGCATCCCCCGTCGTGAGGGCTCGCACGCGCATGATGGCATCCACCGTGGAGCGCCCCCTGCGGAAACCAAACTGGCTCTCCGCCAGATCCGGCCCCACCCGCACCAGCCGCCCGACGAGGCGGTCTGCAATTACTCTCTCAAAGAGCTTGCCCACCTCGTTGAGCAGCACAATGGGCCGGTAAGCGGACGGAGAGTCCGCTGGGCGCCCCGGCTTCTTAATGAGGACCAGTTTCCCCGTCTTCCAGCGAAGTGGGAACTGGCCCTCCTCCAAGCCTGCGCTTAGGAGCCCTCTTAGTCGAGGCCCGAGAGCCTGCAAGGCCAGGACCCAGGCTTTGCCGGGCAAGCCGTCGCGTCCTGGGGCGGTATTCTTGGCATTCAGCCTACGTACCGCCACTCTCAGGTCTACCTCGGACCTACCTACCTTCTTTCCTCTGGAGAGTCGTCGTCGTCGTCGGTGTGGTCCGCATCGGGCACCGCAGGAGGCGGAGCCATAGGCGGGGGAGCGTGCTCCCCTCGCGAGGGGAACAGAGCGCTCCCCACGTCCTGCACGAGCTGAGGCCGGAGACTCTGCGTTAGCGGGGGAGCCCACGGGCGGATCTTGTCTCGCACCGTTTTGTAGGGGCGTCCCCACGGGTCTCTGTTCAGAGTCTCCAGCGACTCCTCGCGGGCCACTACTCTGGCCCGCAGGATCTCATCTCGGAGGGCGGTCTTCGCCACTCTGTACCCCTCGTACAGCTCCGCCTGAATGGCTTCCGTATCCGGAGGGCGGATACGGAGCCTGAGGTGCCTGGAGTAAAGGTGTCGCGCAGCAACACACGCCTCGCGCAGTGCTGTCAACTGCGGCGACCACCAGTACACCTGGCGTGAAGCACGACCTGGCTGGACCCGGGGCATTGCCACGTCACATACCTCGGACATGGTCTACCGGAACCACTCGGCCTCGTCGTTGATGTCGGCAGGCCTGTCCGGTGATGACACCCAGGCCTGCACGATCGAGGCTTCCAGGAGAAGCTCCCGGTCCAGCTGCTTCAACGCCCACCGCGGACCACACGCCGGAGCCGCTCAGGTCCTCCACCCAGTCATCCCTGAGCGGGACGGGGAAGTACGGCTCAACGACCACGGCGATGTTAATCGACCACTGCGCCATGCTCTGGATCAACAGATCCTGAGCGGCGGCGCAGTGGTGGATATTCGCCTGGAGGAGGCGTAATGGGGCTGTTAAAGGCATTCCATATCAGCCCCCTCCGGGGCCTCCTGGGTAGGCCCTGCCGTGACGGCGGCGACAACGACGACGGCGGTGGACGCGGCAGCGGCGGCGGCAGTGGCGGCGATTGCGGCGGTGACGGCGGTAGCGGAGGGTTTGGCCTTGCCTCGGCCCCTGGTTTCAGCGGGTGGAGCGCAGGCTTTACTCCCAGCCCGGTGTTCGGCCGGCTTGCCAGCTGCCGCACATAGGTAACAGTGCGGCTTGGCGATGCACGAGCCGGCCTTGTGACCGGGCTGACCGCAGCGGAAGCAGAGGCTGCTGCGGTCCACCTCCGAGGTGCATTGCACTCCGACGTGGTGGCCCACCTGGCAGCGGAAGCACCTCAGAAGTCTGGGTTCCAGAAGCTTCACCTGCGCAGAAACCCAGCCCTCCAGGAGCCTTCGACCCTCCTCCGTGTTCTTTCGGGCCGCCGACACGGGGCAGCTCACCGTTACGGTTCGCATCCCCGTGTTATCAGGACGGATGGTGCCTGCCTTCACCTGCTCGGCAGAGCATTCCCCCGTCCTGACTACGGCGGCCACCACCTCGCCCTCCGTCACGGAGGCGTCCAGGCCCAAGATGCGCATGTCAGCGCACTTGGTGGGCCTGGACACTCGGACCTCGTCCGCGTCTAGGGACGCCCTGAGCCTTTCGGCCAAGGCGTCAGCGGTCGGGCCACTGGCCGCACCAGGGATCTCCAACATGCGGGCTCCGGTCGCAGTGACCCTCATCCGCATGCCGTTGGAGACACCCAGCTCCGCGAGGTTCACCGCCGCCCTTGCTTTCGAAAGCACGTCGCGGTAGGACACGCCCTTCTTCTCCGCTTCCGGCTGTAGTGTTGTCACTACAGCGGCGGACTTCGGGGCGCGTAACCTAGCCGTGGCGCTACGCTTTTTGCGCCGCTGCCGCCTCTCCTTCTTTTTGGCAGCCCTCGCTGCCTTGCCCACCTTCTTTTTCTCCAGCCAGCCAGGCCAGGTCCACGGAGGTTTGGGGTAATTTTTTATAGAGGTATTCATCCTCGCGGCCCGGGCGGTTAAGCCAAGGCCCTCGGCCCCCGTCAAAAGTCAGAGACATGACCGTGACAATCTTCGGGGCTACGAGATTAACGGTGGCAGAAGGAGAGCACTCCTTCTTGCCTGCCCGGTGGCAGGGTGAGTGCACACCGAGCCCGCTCTTACTCCGCCGCTGTGCATCTCTGCATGAGCGCAGAGATACACGCGTTGGAGCGTCCCGCCGACAGGATATTGGCATACGGGCAACGGCACCCCTTAGGCACAGTACCCAATGGGGCGACATTGCCCGCATCCCAGGGTGCACCGTCCCGGAGACTGGCCTTTCCCCCGGACGTATCCAAGGGAAACTCCAGCCCACGGGCACACGAGGAGGTTTCCTGTCCAAGTTAAATGTTTGTAAACGCAACCACAATACAGGAGAAATTCCTAGTTTGGGGGAACGTTTTTTTTTTTAAAGAAAAAAGAAAGTTTTCATTTGGCATGGTCTATCTCTATGAGTTTAAGAGAACACATTTTCAGTAAGCCTATATTATTTTATTTCTGTAAGTAGATGTGTACAACAATAGTAGATAGATCTTTCCCTTTGTCAAAGACTTGTACGGAAAATACATACACATTAAAACGATCATTACATTGAGGAAGAAATAAGGAAGAGAAGTAAGGAATCACAATACTTAAAACATTTGTTTATCATTGTCATTATCATTTGGTAGCAGCAGGGACTTCCGGTGAAACTGGTAAATGATTGCCCTCAGCGTGGTATCCATCGAGGCCGGCGGTGTACTTGGTGACGTATGTTTGGCCATCATCACCGACATATGAGACCTCTCCTTCAACAATCATGACGTAGCCGGTGCCGTCCGGGGTGGGCACGAGCCGGCCGCGTTCCGACACCACAGTGTCTTCAGCCGTCACGTACCGCAGAGCAAACTGACCGAACTCGTCGTGAATCTCTTCATGCTCCACAGCTGGTAGTGTCCGATAAGGATGTTCTTTCAGTGGCGAAGCCAAGATTGATGAAATGGCGACAATGCCAAAGAATGCAACCAACTGCGAAATAGAAAAGCAGGATGAGAAGATATTAATATACTAATTTAGTATCAGGAGAACGCATTTTTACCAAGCAGTTTTACTCACCTTATTCATGATGAATGATGATATAGGAGTATTATTATTTATTAGTATTAACTAATATTGTTTCGTAGGAATGCTCATGTAGTGATTGATGATATTTTTGAATTACAAAGCGTTTAAATATTCAAAGGTTTTGCAATATACCATTCCTAAAAATGGATAATTTGCCTAAAACTGGATCATTTGCAAAACTTGATTGTGCTTTAAATGTATTCATTGGAATTTATTCGATCATTAGCAGATTCAGCAATAATTCTAATGTCTCTAATTTTACTTTTTAATGCATCTTTCAATCAATAGTTTTTTTTTTTTAATTTTTGCTAAGTATATATTGCATGCATAATATTTGTAAAAGTCAGTACAATATAATCTTCGTCAGATAAACATGGTAAGTTTTATTTCTATAATGTATTATTATTTTTATGATCAGAGAGAGTAGCTTACATTTCGACATTATTTGTACCCCATTCAGTTATATCGACTTCGTCAAACTTTTTGGTGGAGGAACCGTATTATTTGTTCTGTTTGTCATTAATTTCTAAATTGATTGATTTTTTGAACATTGGATGGATTTGCTCAGTTTATATTACTGTGACCTCGAACTTCTTTTTCTTCATAACCGACCAAAAAAATGAGGAGGGTCTCTAGTCGATGCGTGTATAGTACAATCTCTTAACCGTTACCTCTCTGGTTCGATATCGAACCACAAGTAGTAGTGCATGGAACATTTAATGTTTGTATAACTCATCAAAATGTGAACAGCTGATTTTTTTTTCGCGATTTCAGGTTTGGTCCCATATTAAAAAAAACATAATGATGAGTACAATGACCTCTTAAAAGGTTTTTGGTGTTTTTCCAATAACCCTGTAAAAATACATCTTTTTATGTATGAATGACGCTGAATGACGCTTATTTTTCTTTACGGGATAGTCCGATTTTGAAAATTCTTATTTATTGAATTTTGGTCCACCTCTTAGGAGTAGATTTTGATTTTCAACGTAAAATGGGACCAATTTTGAAGTATAGAGTATACCTACTTCAAAATTAGTCCCATTTGACGTAAAACGACGAAAAGCAAAATCCACCCCTAAGTGGATCACAATCAACGCTGCAGATCAATCAATCTGCCATTATTTTACTTGGGTCGTTTATGTTTGTTTGGCACCGGCTCAAAATTATTAATTGTTATTAATTTAGGAGCTTAGTTTTACAAAAAAAAAAACTATTTTAACGTCGGTTTCATTTTTTGTTACAAAGTTTTTTTTTTGGTGATACTTATACTTAAGTATTTTATATTTTTTGTAATGTTAACGAACTTTAACCAATGTAATATTAACGGTTATTTTTTTCAGGTTACGTCGATAGTCTTTATTGCCTTCATTGGCACTCTTCAATTTAATTCTGCAATCTCAGCAGCAATTGACTATGAACCCATTAAAATCACGGTCAACGAAAATTTTAACGCGCAACCTGGTCAAGTCTCCACAGAATTACAAGAACCTGCCGTTGTACACCAAGGCGCAAACTTTTACTTCAAGCCACAACTAAACTTACTGCCTAGCCATATTCCATCTCACATTGAAGCTTTGATGTCATTGATACAGCAACAACATGATGCTTGTGCAAAAGATACTTCGAAAGTTGCTGTCGAGAAAGACAAACTAGTACAAATTCTCAAGCCATTCATGTACCCTTTGTCGCATATTTCAAAAGAAATGCTGTCAGAAATTGTTCTTGAGAAAGAAAATAATTTAGAAATCGTAAAGCCGATTAAAATTACTGAGGAGCCCAAACCTGCCACTCCAGAACTTCTAGTCATTCCTGAAGCACCGGTGCTACCACCATCCTCATTTAACGGCGGTATTTCTTCCCTTGTTGAAGAAGAAGTAAAAAGAGAAGAATCTGTAATATTGGAGGAGCTACCGGGTGTGTTTCCTACAAATCCAGAAATAGATGTGAAACCAATCACGGAGCCAATCATTAATTACATTGAGACCAAACCTATCACTTCAGACCTTGTCGTGATTCCTGAAGCACCGGTGCTACCGCCACTATTATTAAACGGCATCCCACCCATTGTAGAAGGGGAAACGAAAAAAGAAGAATCGATCATATTGGAAGAGTCAACAGGTGTACTACCAGAACCAACCATAATGAAAGTTGAACCGAAACGCGTCATGCAGAAACTTGCAGCAATTCCAAAAGCTCCAGTGTTGCCTTCACTTTCACTTCACGAAATGTCTTCCATGATAGACGAAGAGGTGAAAAAAGAAGAATCGGTCATATTGAAGGAGCAAACAGGTGTGTTCTCTACTCTTCCAGAAATAGATGTGAGACCTATCACGGAGCCAATCATTAATGACTTTGAGACCAAACCCATCACTTCAGAACTTGTAGTCATTCCTGTAGCACCGGTGCTACCGCCACTATCTTATAATGGAATTCCTCCCATTGTTGAAGGAGAAGTGAAGAAAGAAGAATCGGTAATATTGGAAGAGTCATCAGGTGTATTACCAGAACTAACCATAAATGAAGTTGAACCGAAACCCGTCATTCAGAAACTTGCAGCAATTCCAGAAGCTCCAGTGTTGCCTTTATTTTCACTTCACGATATCTCTTCCATTATTGAAGAAGAAGTGCAAAAAGAAGAATCAATTATATTGGAGGAGCTACCGGGTGTGTTTCCTACAAATCCAGAAATAGATGTGAAGCCAATCACGGAGCCAATCACTAATTACATTGAGACCAAACCCATCAGTTCAGAACTTGTAGTCATTCCTGAAGCGCCGGTACTACCGCCACTATCATTAAACGGCATCCCAGCCATTGCTGAAGACGAAGTGAAAAATGAAGAATCGATCATATTGGAAGAGTCAACAGGTGTATTACCAGAACCAACAATAATTGCAGTGGAACCGAAAACTGTCATTCAAAAACTTGCAGCAATTCCAGCACCTCCCATGTTGCTTTCACATCACGATATATCTTCCATTCTTGAAGAAGAAGTGAAAAAAGAAGAATCAGTCATATTGCAAGAACAAACAGGTGTGTTCCCTACAATTCCAGAAATAGATGTGAGACCAATCACGGAGCCAATCACTAATTACATTGAGACCAAACCCATCAGTTCAGAACTTGTAGTCATTCCTGAAGCACCGGTGCTACCGCCACTATCATTAAACGGCATCCCACCCATTGCTGAAGACGAAGTGAAAAATGAAGAATCAGTAATATTGGAGGAGTTAACAGGTGTATTACCAGAACCAACCATTATTGAAGTGAAACCGAAACCTGTCATTCAAAAACTTGCAGCAATTCCACAACCTCCCATGTTGCTTTCACATCACAATATATCTTCCATTCTTGAAGAAGAAGTTAAAAAAGAAGAATCAGTCATATTGCAGGAACAAACAGGTGTGTTCCCTACAAATCCAGAAATAGATGTGAAACCAATCACGGAGCCAATCACTAACTACTTTGAAACCAAACCCATCACTTCAGAACTTGTAGTCATTCCTGTAGCACCGGTGCTACCGCCACTATCTTATAATGGAATTCCTCCCATTGTTGAAGGAGAAGTGAAGAAAGAAGAATCGGTAATATTGGAAGAGTCATCAGGTGTATTACCAGAACTAACCATAAATGAAGTTGAACCGAAACCCGTCATTCAGAAACTTGCAGCAATTCCAGAAGCTCCAGTGTTGCCTTTACTTTCACTTCACGATATCTCTTCCATTATTGAAGAAGAAGTGCAAAAAGAAGAATCAATTATATTGGAGGAGCTACCGGGTGTGTTTCCTACAAATCCAGAAATAGATGTGAAGCCAATCACGGAGCCAATCACTAATTACATTGAGACCAAACCCATCAGTTCAGAACTTGTAGTCATTCCTGAAGCGCCGGTACTACCGCCACTATCATTAAACGGCATCCCAGCCATTGCTGAAGACGAAGTGAAAAATGAAGAATCGATCATATTGGAAGAGTCAACAGGTGTATTACCAGAACCAACCATAATTGAAGTGGAACCGAAAACTGTCATTCAAAAACTTGCAGCAATTCCAGCACCTCCCATGTTGCTTTCACATCACGATATATCTTCCATTCTTGAAGAAGAAGTGAAAAAAGAAGAATCAGTCATATTGCAAGAACAAACAGGTGTGTTCCCTACAATTCCAGAAATAGATGTGAGACCAATCACGGAGCCAATCACTAATTACATTGAGACCAAACCCATCAGTTCAGAACTTGTAGTCATTCCTGAAGCACCGGTGCTACCGCCACTATCATTAAACGGCATCCCACCCATTGCTGAAGACGAAGTGAAAAATGAAGAATCAGTAATATTGGAGGAGTTAACAGGTGTATTACCAGAACCAACCATTATTGAAGTGGAACCGAAACCTGTCATTCAAAAACTTGCAGCAATTCCAGCACCTCCCATGTTGCTTTCACATCACGATATATCTTCCATTATTAGTGAAGAAGTAAAAAAAGAAGAATCGATCATATTGCAGGAACAAACAGGTGTGTTCCCTACAATTCCAGAAATAGATGGGAGACCAATCACGGAGCCAATCACTAATTACATTGAGACCAAACCCATCACTTCAGAACTTGTAGTCATTCCGGAAGGTCCAGTTTTATCATCACTATCATATAATGACATCACTACCGCTATGGAAAAAGACAAAATAGAAGAATCGACCAAAGTTGAGGAATCCACAGGTGTATTCCCTTCAATTTCAGAAATTTCTGCAAAACCATTTCCGGAGCCTTCGGTAGTATCAGAAACTTTAGAATCCTTCGCATTGGAAAACAACATCTTTCCAATTGCTACCGAAGAAGTGAAAATAGAAGTACCAATACTATTTGAGGAATCAATAGAAGTGTTTCCTCCAATTGCAGAAATCTCTTCGGGACCGACTCTCGAGGAATCTGAAATTAATGACATTGATGAGTTGGAAGAAGTTTCTCAACCAAATCCAGAAAATGCCGTAGCAGTCAAGGGAACATTACCACCTACAATAATTCAAAAGCCTTCAAATAATCTGGGAGTATTCAGTTATGTACCTTTTGTTTCTCATCTCTCTAATCGTGCACCGAAGACAAAAAATCTTATGATCCCGAAACCTGCATCCCTAGAACGTTTTTTGCTTAAGAAGCAACCCTTTAGATTGCCTTTAACGCCGTTCCCAAAACTTGACCTGAATGCAATTAAATCTTCTGTATGGGGAGATAAAAAACAGTTCCTTTATCCCACGTCCTACGCACATGATTTTGTTGAAAAACGTATTGCCCCAAACGTAGCGTTTAAAAAACAGAATGCTCCCAAACGTGTAAAAATTTATATCCGTTGTAAGGTGCCAAAAGGAGCCAGTTATTTGTAAAGCTATTTTTTGTACGAGATTTAATAATTGAATAAAAATATAAATGGTGATTTTGAAAGATTTTTATTTATTTCTCAATCATTATTAACACAGGTTACAAGGTTAAAGATTGCACTCATATAGTATACATAAAATTAAAAAATTGTTATATAATGTGTATCCTCATAATCATGTCCTATTCATTTCTTAAAGTAAAGGATAAAGACACTGGTCGGTCAGGTTTATTTATAAGAAGAGTTTTAACTCCAAGTTCTCCACCTATCCATTTTATGTTGAATTCACGGATCAGCTGAAACCCAAAAGATTATTTTGTCATTATGTATATTACCGAGAAGCTAGGTCTCATACCTTGCTTCTTGCCCAATTTCATGATTGTAGGTTAGCGGGAGGTAGATAGTAGGATCTAGATTAATTTCCGAGTATCAAAATATCTTGAAAAATATAATGGCTGAGCTCCAAGCGACCGTTGATACGTATTTGATATTAATTTCAACTTGATACCTCCACGATTCCTGAGAAAAAGGGTGTTGCCAGACAGACAGATGGGCAATGTAGTAATCCTATATGGGTTACGTTTTTTTCCTTTTGTGGTTTCCGTACCACAAGAAATGATTTGCAGACAAGGAAACGAATAGAATATTTACCCGAATTAGAATAATGCATATGTTTTGCTCTGCTAATCTTCTTGCTATGCATGATCGGGGTCCAAAACCGAATGGTAAACTGAGGAAGGGATGAATATTTTCGTAACTCTCAGAACCTCTTAACCAGCGTTCAGGTTTGAATTTTAGCGGATCATTGACATATTGCTGTAGTCGAGACGCTACCATATTTTGCGTAACTATAACTGTCTGAAACAAGACGAAATTATTGATTACTTTGGTTATTCGAAAGAGCCATTTGTATAAAAATCATTTGAATACTTACTCCTTCCGGAATTAAGAAGCCTCTCAGTACGAAATCCTTTTGAGTTAATCGGCCTACGCCAATGGACACAGGATTTAGTCTTAAACTTTCTTTAATACAACTTCTCAAATAAATAGCTTTCGATATGACATCAGGGCTGATATTCGCATCTTTCGTGGGTAGAAGTGTAAAAAGCTCATCGAAAATTTTCTGTTGAACTTCAGGAGAGCGACTGATGTGGTATAAAGCAAAACTAGTTGCATATGCAGTCTAAAATAAAAAGATAGATTCAAACATTGTTACCTACATATCTCCAAAAGCATGGTCTGATTTATTTTTACCGTGTCAATAGCAGCCATAAGTATATCAACCATCATTCCTAGGACGTCCTTCAAATCAAGATTTGGCTGTTTTAGAAAAGATCCCAATAAAGAATTGTCGTTGTCATTAGGATGTTCAAAAAAATGCGCCCTTTCCATTAAGATTTCTGAAGATACTCTAAAAAAACATTAAATTACAATTAAAATAATTGTCTAAGACGTTACAAATAATCTGGGGCCTAAGTCTACTAATTTATAAACGTTACAATGGTCTCTCAATGGTGTGTTTTTGACAGTTTTTGTATGGCAAATCTGTCAAAAACTTACCATTGAGAGACCATTGTGACGTTTATAAATTAGTAGACTTAGGCCCCTGATTGAAGTTGTACTAACTTTTCTAAATAATCCTGAGAGTCGGCAAGTTTCTGATAGAGAGGAGTTTTGAACATTCTCCAAAGAAATCCTTTGTCTAGTTTCATAATTCCACTATTAGATTCAAAAGCCGCTTTTATAGCTTTACTGCTTCTTGAGGTAGGGTCTTGTTCGTGAGGAGAAAAGCTTCCAAAGCGTTCATTGAACGCTACAGTTCCTATTACTGAAACAAAACGAAAATAGTTATTTTTAACACATTTGCTCAAAAACTGCATTTACGATGCCTGTTTACATGGTTCGAAAGTTAAAAATTACGCACAAATACAACGGAACGTGCGGTAAAATAGGTACTCTCACCTAAGTACCTATTTTACCGCATACCTCGTTGTATGGCACCGTGCGTATTCTTTACGGTTTTTTTTTTTAATTTCCATAAAATATTATAAGAATTTCGTCCAAGGAGTTTCACATTACGAGAATAAATAAGCTGACTGATCGAACCTCCTTGGAAACGATTTTGCTCAATACGTTTGTCTCACTTTAATAATAAAGAGTAAATGAGATGAAAGATGCAGTTCTAATTTTCACCACGGGCATGTGGCGCCATTTGTAAATTCGCGCCATTTTCATATTAGAAACGTCAAAGATTGTTGCGAGTTTCCGACTGATATTTATAAACAAACTTTTATTATGAGTTCAAGCGAGGAAACTGAAATTAATATGGAATCTACTCCACCTGATATTTTGAATGAGGCGCAAATTGCAGGAAACGGTCTCTTGCCACCAAAATTGGAGAGCGCTATTTAATGATGTATAAGTTTGTTTAATTACTTATTGTACTGTTTTCTCGCAAATGTGTTGAAAAACATTGTATGACACACGTGCAGAAATTGGTTTTTACAAACTCGTGACTATGGTAAGCCCTCGACTTCGTCTCGGGCTTACATTTGTACTCGTTTGTAAAAACCAACTTACCGCACTAGTATCATAATAGTTATTTATGATACTAGTGCGGTAAGTTGGTTTTTACAAACGAGTAGACGAATGTAAGCCCGAGACGAAGTCGAGGGCTTACCATAGTCACGAGTTTGTAAAAACCAATTTCTGCACGTGTGTCATACAATGTTTTTCAACACATTTGCGAGAAAACAGTACAATATGTAATGAAACGAACTTGTACATCATTAAATAGCGCTCTCCTATTTTGGCGGCAAGATACCGTTTCCTGCAATTTGCGCCTCATTCAAAATATCAGGTGGAGTGGAGTAGATTCCAGTTTCGTACGCCCTACGATTCATGCTTGCTAAATATTAGTGTCCTCGCTTGAATTCATATTTTAAGTTTGTTTAAAAAATCAGTCGGAAACTCGCAACAATCTTTGACGTTTCTAATATGAAAATGGCGCGAATTTGCAAATGGCGCCACATGCACCTGGTGAAAATTAGAACTACATCTTTCATCTCATTTACTCTTTAGTATTAAAGTGAGAAACGTATTGAGCAAAAGCGCTTCCAAGGAGGTTCGATCAGTCAGCTTATTTATTCTCGAAACTCCTTGGACGAAATTCTTAATATTTTATGGTAATAAAAAAAACCGTAAAGAATACGCACGGTGCCATACAACGGGGTATGCGGTAAAATAGGTACTTAGGTGAGAGTACCTATTTTACCGCACGTTCCGTTGTATTAGTGCGTAATTTTTAACTTTCGAACCATGTATACAGGCCTCGTAAATGCAGTTTTTGAGCAAATGTGTTGAAAATAACTATTATGGAAATTAAAAAAAAAACCGTAAAGAATACGCACGGTGCCATACAACGAGGTATGCGGTAAAATAGGTACTTAGGTGAGAGTACCTATTTTACCGCACGTTCCGTTGTATGGTGCGTAATTTTTAACTTTCGAACCATGTATACAGGCATCGTAAATGCAGTTTTTGAGCAAATGTGTTGAAAACATAATTACTATGCTTTACCCTTACAAATTATAGTTTATCTTGTTTTAATTGCATTCCCAACATTACCTTCTAAGTTCAGTCTATTCAAATATGGCAAAAAGTCTTCACTGTATGAAATATTCCTTTCTTTAATCCATTGTACAAATTCTGTTAATACGTTATCTGTTCTTTCGACGTGATTTTTTACACTCTGAGGACTGGTAAAATTCTTTTGGAACGTACTTCTCAGTCTCCACCATTCTGGACCATTCCTGCAAAAATAGTACCTATAGGTAGTAGCGTGATATTCTGTCCAATTTCAAAACAATGGGTTCAACGTTCGTTCTAATGAATAAAAGCAGGTTCTGCGGCGTAGACTAACGATCTGTTGAATTTGTATAGTTTAATGATAAGACATCTTCATTAGAGCAAGCGACACACAATTAACCTACGGCATCACTACCTATCCTATCTTCTTTATAATATTTTCATAACTAGCTATAGCCCGCGACTTCGTCTGCGTTGATTTTAGATTTTTCGATACAAACTAACCCCAACACCGACTTCACTCCTCTATGTGGTTGTTTATAAATATGATGGAGATCCATCTTAGACAGACAAGTTAACAACAACTAGCTAGCAACGATACATCTTCAGTATTGAGTTTTGAAATATAAATTCTTTACGTAGAAAGTAATCCGCCAGTGTTATAAACATTTGGTTTGTTCAGACGATAGTGGAACATGGCAACATGGCTTCTTCGGGCAGGGTATCGGTGGTCTTGCCGGAACACCGCCTCTATATCCTCAGGGTCGTACACGTGGAGTAGCCTGACACCAGGAGCTTCACGGACCAGGCTGCCGTAACGTTGCCAGTTCAACCAAGCGTTTTTATCCAATGCTTCGACATTGTAGTCACCTGGAATATTATTTTTATTAGCACAGCGAAGTCCTGTCTGAGGTGTCTTACCTACTAGACTGCTATTTCTTTATGGGCCTTTCACTGTAGGTATAAGCAGCAAAATACGTCAATTATCATCTGAATTGATACAAAATAATTCGATACGTTACTTTTCAACATTTCACGTATCTATTAGCTAAAAGTCGGTATTATTAAAATGTTGTATCAATTCTGATTTTTAACCGACAAAAATCGGAGGAAGTTCTTATAAATGTTTTCCTCAAAACTTGAGATTTTAAAAAAAACTAGTGTTAATCGACTTTTCTTGGTGACCGTAGGTAGGTACTTACGTCGCATAGCAATTTTACCACTACGTAAATCGGTTAGAGGTAGATAGTTCAAACACATAATACGTAGGGTCGTAGGATCATACCTTTACCTACTCTTACTTAGTCCACGACTGACAGGCACGAATGTTGGTAAGTGGTATTGGACTAATTAACATACCTATTGTTATTTACCATTCCTTAATCGGTACCCAATGCTATCCATTAGGTAGAAATTCAATTTAACAACACTAGGGCCACAAAAAATCTAAGCAGCTGCTTCATTTAAAGAATTAACATAAACTCTTACCAATATACGGTGCGTATTTATAAAGCGTTCCAACAACGGGATAACACTTAGGTCCCGGTATCTCTTCGAAATTCCTCACATGACCTCTTTCTTTGTGTACCTCTTTATTCTCACCACTACACGCTACATTGGATACAAAACGCAAACATTTCCCATTGTTGGCAAAGAATTTCAACATTTTTTTACAATATGCCTACGTGCAACCAGATCGCAAGACGTCACTGAGCGAAATCATCGAATTACAAAAAGATCCCGTCTTCACGAAATTATGCACATAATAATCATAAACAAGAAAAGTAGGAGTCGTGCGGCTCATGTTGTCTACCTGGAAAAAATATGTATATCAATATCTACCTACTGTAGACACCTACCTGACGGCTGACTGCGTATGAATAAAGTTCCGTATTAAGTTTTTTTTTTTAACTTCTCCCGTTCTGGGTGGAGCAGGAGGGCGTGTCAGACTTTTACTGACTAAAACCCACCCGTGGTCCCTCATTAGCCTGTGTGCCAGGGGCAGTGGTATCTCTTTCGAACAACCCGCTCCCCTGGCAGGCATCGGCCCTTGCGGGCCCCATCAGTTTGTGCTGACATCTCTTTGAGGCGCGCGTCGAACACAACGCGCCGCCGCGCCGTCGACCTGGGGCCTAAGTCTACTAATTTATAAACGTCACAATGGTGTCTCAATGGTAAGTTTTTGACAGATTTGCCATACAAAAACTGTCAAAAACACACCATTGAGAGACCATTGTAACGTTTATAAATTAGTAGACTTAGGCCCCTGGGCTTGGTCCTTACCGGACAGCGAGCTACCCATTACTCACCGTCCGCAAGCCCACACCTACGGTGGCCGGGAATCAGCCTGGGATTTCCGACGCTCAGGGCGTGTCCCCCGGCGACTAAGGCCGTGAGGGTGCACGATACGGTTTCCACGCATATCGGTCGACTTAGGTAATAGGTAATAGGTAAAACGGGCTGTTGTCCGCAACTCCACGTCAAAGCGCGTATTTTGCGTACGGGTGGGAGAATGGGTCATTCGATCCACCCCAGCTCCTCGAAAAAGGCCAGCAACGCCTTGGTGTTGCTGACAATCTCACTTACGGTACCTGGGTTACCGAAGTATTTTGCCCTGTAATTAGCAACCGCCGGGCAGTTTAACAGCACATGAGCCGCTGTCTCGTCGTCCTCCATGCAGGCCCTGCACAGCGGACTGTCTGTTACTCCTATGACAAAGAGATGTTTATTAAATGACCCATGGCCAGTTACGGCTGCTGTAACTGTACGCAGCTGTGGTTTTGTTAAACGGAGAACCTGTTTCGTGAGGCGGACATCGAACGCAGGAAGTGCTTCCTTAGCCTGCCTGCACTCACTTAGGTCCATCCATATTTTGTGATGATGATCCCTGGTCCGTTTCCTTACCAGAGTGCGTAGATACCCGAAGGGAAGTGGCGCAATGGGTTCTGGTCCCACTGGTGTCATGCTCGACCCCCTCCTGGCAAGTTCATCGGCTGCATCGGTGCCTAGCGAACCGCTGTGTCCCTTGATCCACTGAATGGTAATATTGTTGAGGCTACCTACCTCGTTGAGGCTCTGGTGGCACTCGTGTATCAGCCCAGAGTCAACCGTGTGACTGTTCAGCGCTTGCAGAACAGCCATGCTGTCTGAGAGTATGCGAATCGAGTGATCCTTAACTTCCCTGGCCATGATAGCAGACGCGGCAAGGGAGATGCCCATGCATTCGGCCTGGAACACTGTGTTATGGACCCCCA
This sequence comes from Polymixis flavicincta, assembly GCA_949987655.1. Classification (NCBI taxonomy): domain Eukaryota; kingdom Metazoa; phylum Arthropoda; class Insecta; order Lepidoptera; family Noctuidae; genus Polymixis; species Polymixis flavicincta. The sequence goes on along the minus strand of OX465175.1, from coordinate 13,560,513 downwards.
GTGGTGTGGCTATGTGGATGTTGAGGTCCTCCGAGAAGACTCCAGCCCCTGTGCCACTACCTGTTTTTGATCCGTCCGTGAAGATACGCAGCTCTGCGGGGCGCAAGCCTTCGCATCGTCGATCTTCATGCAGTTGGATTCTGTATTTTTTATCGAAGATAAATTGTTTGGGCACCCGGTCATTTATTGCCTTCGTAATAGGGAACTCACTGTTGAGTTCCTTAAGCAGCCCGGTGTGTTGTGTGTCTGTCTTACTCCATAGATTTGTAGCCTTTAGACGCACCGCCGCCATCGTTGCTTCCTGCTGAATGAACAGGTGGAGCGGCGGCAGCCCCAGCATGGCCTCGATCGCTGCAGTCGGAGTAGTCCTCATGCAGCCCGTGGTCGCCATGCAGGCTAGTCTTTGCATGCGCTGTAGTTTGTTGGTAGCTGTAACTAGCTTGGTGCGGGGCCACCAGACCACGGCCCCGTAGGTGATCATGGGGCGGATTACTGCAGTGTACAGCCATAGTATAATTTTGGGGGATAGACCCCACTTCTTACCAATCATTTTCCTGCACTGCCAAAATGTGATGCAGGCCCTGTTTAGCTTGGTGTCCAAATGACTGCTCCAGTTTAGCTTACTGTCCAAAGTAACCCCGAGATACTTAGCTTCATTGGCCAACTGAAGTTCCGTGTTGAACAGTTTCGGTAGGCAGAAAGGGCCTAATGCTCGTTTATGGGTGAACATTACTAGTTCAGTTTTGGTGGGGTTAACTGATAGCTCAAATTCCCTACACCATCTCTCTACGATACGTAGTGCTTGTTGTGTGAGGTTACAGATCGTTCCCGTCACCTTCCCCGAAACAAGAATTGCGAGATCGTCTGCATAACCTATTGTAAAATAATGGGGGGGGTCTGGATTTATGCTTTCGCGATTGCACAACGACATGCTTTGCTTTGCTTTGCTTGGTAGTATAGATGCAGGCCTACCCTGTCGCCTCCTTCAGAGGCAGCAGGGTGGCGGGGTCTTGAGGGAGAGCGCCGCAGTCGTGTAGATCCTCAAGGCAAGTCTGGTGGATGTACCTTCCCGAGGTTGCCACCCCGTTTTTGGTCTAATTCCTTAAGAAATAGATGTAACAAAAACCACCAGGCGCCAGTGCTATCCCGCATTTTAGCCCTCCTGCCCCAATTCTCTCAATCCCTCCCCACTCCACCCTACCTACACCCGTACTCCTTCCACTCCAACTTCCGCTCCTAACCGCGACCCTGCCGTGACTGGGTGGTGGCGGGCTCGTCCATCACTAAAATCAGCTGATGGCGAGTAGGAGCAATTAGTCACCTGCGCTAGGACCTGCGTAGTTGAGCGCCGTGAGCGGGGATGAAGGAGTCCTGGGGGGTTGAGCCGATCGGCTCTGGTTGTAATGTGCCCGTGAGGCAACACGCCCCCTTTGGTCTGGATTTAAAGCGAAACGGTGGCCCTACCTAATAGCCAGGGGTAGGGAAATGGTCACGGTGTCCCGTCAGAGGGTCACAGGCGAGGTGCGTGAGGTCTGCTGAGGTTGTCCTTGGACGACCGAAGCGGTAGGTAAAGGTCATGCTGACGGTGTAAGTGAAGGTTGATCAGCTCGTTGGGGGCCAACCTGATCGAACACCCGATGTCGCACTGTAAACCAGCCTCGCGCCCCTATATCTCTCTGGTAGTCCTAACGTTCGATCTTTTTATAGTGAGACGTTCCCAGGTGCGGGCTCCATGGAGGGTGGGAGCCAGAGAGACGAATTTTTATGGACAATTTAACATGGATGCCTTAAGGCCAGTTAAAACCCAAATCACTGGAGTGGAGGCGAAAGCCAATGAGACTCTAAAGGGAGGTGCTTGCACTTCTCTCGCCCCTGGACGCCTTGCGACTAACTTCGCGGGTACCAGTGCGGGCGCTGGTCCGGTTGTGGCGAGAGCCACAGCCAAGACCAAAACCAACAAGTCCCAAAAAAAACAGAGGACGTCGGCGCTGATTGGGACCAGTACCGACCCCTCTAAAACCCAGGTAAGTGCAATGGCGACGGTTAACACCACTGCCGATCCAACCCATGCCGCACGAATCCCGGTGCTGGGTAATACTGGCACCGTGAAACACCCTCCCACTCCTGTGGCACCTTCAACGATCGACGAACGGCGATCAGCAATGGCGTGCCTTTTGTCCGACTGTAAAGTCCTCCAAGCCAATCTCCACCACAGTCAGACCGCGACGGCTCAGCTCCGCAAGTGGCTGGAGGTACAACACACGGCCATTGCTCTGATTCAAGAGCCGTGGATTAGGGCCGGCCGCATACAAGGACTATCCAATCTTGGGGGTAAGCTTCTGGTTACCACTGATCACGACCAACCCAGGTCGTGTATCTATGTTACAGGTAACCTTAAAACACAGCTCTTAACTGAATTCTGTTGCAGAGATGTCTCTGCAGCAAAGCTAGTAATACATCGTGCCGACGCCGTAGAGATGGCGATCGTCTTCGCCTCGGCCTACATGCCTGAGGCGGAGGCGCCGCCCCCCCACGACCTCGCCCGTCTCGTGAGCCATTGCGAGAGTTGCGGGTTTGAGGTCGTCGTCGGGGCCGACGCCAATGCTCATCACCAACTATGGGGCATGGACACCCAAAACGAAAGGGGTAAGGGTTTAGTTGAATATTTATTCTCAACTAACCTATCTCTACTAAACACCGGCGCTGAACCTACTTTCGTAACCAGGCGTAGTCGCACGATCATTGATCTGACCCTGGCAACAGAGGGCGCGGCGGAAATCATCACTGGCTGGCAGGTCTCCAAGGAGGCCTCCTGCTCGGATCATAGGTGGATTCGCTTTGACATCCAGGTCTGCGCTCCACCTACGATACCACGTCGCAATCCGCGTAATACGGATCGCGGCACCTATACACGCAACCTAGAAGCTAAGCTTGCGACGCCAAGCGGTCCGACGTCATTTGCGGACACGACACAAATTGAGGCACAAGTAAGTCATATCACTAAACTAATGATAGACAGCTACCACACTGCCTGCCCAGAATCCACCCCGCGTAGCACACCGGGCAAACAACCTTGGTGGGGCGTTGACCTGGAGCGCAAGCGCGGTAAGGTAAGGAAGGCTTTAAATAGAGCCATGAACACTTGTGCGGATGAGGACTGGGATAGCTACTATGCAGCCAAATCCAGATACAAAAAATGCATCAGATTCAGGAGTACCACGGGTTGGCGCAAATTCTGCGGTAACATTGAATCCTGCCAGCAAGCCAACAGGGTAAGGAAGGTACTGTCGCAACAGAAGACTTCCGGGCCTACCACCCTCCGCAAACCTGATAACACACTCACATCATCACCTGAAGAAGCTAGACGCGTCCTAATTGAAACTCACTTCCCTGGATGCGTCTTCGCGCAGGTAATCGACTGGCAGGATGTAATCCAAACACCATCTGAGAATGACTGGCGCTACACATGCAGGGTGATTACGCTGGAAAAACTCCAATGGGCCATCCGCAGCTTCCATCCTTTCAAGGCAGCTGGTCCCGATGGAGTGTTCCCCGCCTTATTACAATGGGGGGGAGTCTCTGTCGCATTAAGACTAGTGCCTATAATGAGAGCGTGCCTGGCCTTTAGGTACGTTCCCAAAGGCTGGAGAGAAGTGAAAGTTATATTCATCCCAAAGCCAGGTAAAGGTGACTACACTAACGCCAAATCCCACCGACCAATCAGCCTGACCTCTTTTCTACTGAAAACACTGGAAAGGTTATGTGATAGGGAGCTGAGAGACGGCGCCCTCAAAACTGTACCGCTACACGGTAACCAACACGCGTATAGCTCAGGTAAGTCGACCGAATCTGCTCTTCATCAAGTGGTCAGTCAGATAGAAGAAGCAATACACCAAAAAGGCACCTGCCTGGGCACCTTCATAGACATCGAAGGAGCCTTCGACAAAACCAATTCGAGCATCGGAAGCGCCCTCTCCAGACATGGGGTAGATCAGGTACTAACGGACTGGATTACAAACATGCTTAGCAAACGAGTGGTTCGCTTGGAGGACGAGCAGCAGCTGGCCATGATAGCCAGAGGCTGCCCCCAAGGAGGGGTACTGTCCCCCCTCCTATGGAATCTGGTGATCAATGATCTTATCACCAAACTCAACGCCAACCATTATCGGTCGACTTACCTAAGTAAATAAATAAGTGAACTATACTGGCTGACTTTTAACATGTGGTGGCTCACTGGTGACGGTCTCGAGTTACGTTACGAGCGGTAAATGTAGGTCGTGGATTCGAACCCAAACATGAACTGTATCTACGTCACCTTTGCTCTAAAATGGAGAGGAATGTGGCAGGTCCTAGAACATTAAACCTAAATTGATTATACCTTTGTAACCTACAAATGTTTGGATTGATGTAAAATATTGGTGATGGATATGTAGATTACGGCTGGGCCACTCCCTCTTACAGAAAGACAGCCTGATTCTCAGCAGTGTGGAAATTATTATTGGCTTAATTCCAGAAAACAGGCTTGAATACCTCAAGACAAATTTCATCTAATAGTAGATAAACCCCAACCGCCTCAAGTACATTGAAAAGTCTTCATTGTAGTGACAACAGCAACATTCATGTCGACATATACCTATTATGGCTAAAACATTGGCTAAAACGTAATATTTAAACCCTTTTGAGCAAATCTGTTTTAAGCAAAGCAGTAGGCTCTATACCGTCTTGCTTATGTCTATGTTATTTGAATTGAAATAACATGACTAGTGTCTTTAACGTCTAGGTAATACATATTTCCATGGACATCTAATACAAACCAGTGATGACAATTTAGCCCCTTCGGGGCTAGATCTAGCCCTTTTCTTCTTGTTCAGTCCCGAATATAATGATTTAGCCCCTAGCCTGTAATTTAGCCCCAAATATTGTCGACAATATTTGGTCAGTGTGGTTTATGGTTTTCCATATACACATAAATTACGAAACAGGATGAACTTTGGGTCCCTAAATTCCATACCATAAATACAAACCGGCTAGGATCTCTTTTACAAAAAATTGTATCCCATTTTTGATACTGAACAAGGCTGTGCGCAATGAGGCCCAAACCCAACCATCTACGTCGCGTCGTCAGCTCAAAGTGAAACAAGTGAATTAGATGAAGACTGCTTTTTAGATCGTAATTTTATGATTCAACAAAAAGTTATACACAATAATGTAGGTTAATTTACACATTCCTTTTTTTTTTCATGAAATCCATTTATCCATTTTACTAAAGGATTTTTATTTTTATTTTCGTTATCTAGTAATTTAGCACTTAAGTGCTAATTTAGCCCTTTTTAAAACTCGATTTAGCCACAAAACCTTACACCTAGTTTTTTTTTGGTTTCTAGCTTCGCACGGTTTGTGCATTTAGTTACACCTAGTTGGCAACACTGAAACAAACTTACTGTTACCCATGTTGTGTGTTACCCTTTACCAGGGATGGCGAACCTCCTAGGGCTAGGTTGTTCCGGCATGTGGGCCTTTGAAACGCTACCTCCGCCTCCCCCAAATGCGGCATGACGTATTTATTTACGATGAACTGTCAACCATTTAGCAGAAAATCCATGCCATAGTATAACATATTGCAGTTGATCAACTGAATTATTTTTGCTTAGGTTCGAATTTTTTTCTTTAGTTTTAGGTACGGTATGGTAAAACTAAAAATATTACTTAAAGTTCCCTGTGTAGGGTAAGTGTCCTGTAAGTTACCTATTGAGCGTTTTCATATTATCAGATATTGACACCAACCCGATACCGATATGTCGGCAGCTGTACACATACCGATTTGAAACCGATATATTTATTATCGGCCTGATGATATTGGTGAATATCAATGACCATCGCGACTCACCAAACGACCACAGTAGGTACAGTACCTAAGTATCAATGCGAATAAGTGTGTTCAATTGAAAGAATGGCCAGTTCTCTCACCTCTATTGTGCTGCAGGCTTAGCACGAGAACCTTAGACAATCGTTTTGTCGTCGGAAGAGTAGACAAAAATGATGTTTCCATAGACAGTTGACAGTTTTGTACCAAGAAATGTAGACAAGCAATTTCTATTCTACAGAAGAGTAGATATAGAAAGCGTCATGCTAAGCCTGCTGATATTGGAGTCAGTCACTCTACGACGACATAGTTGACAATAACAACTCTATGTAAAAGCGTTTATTAGGTACTAAACGTATGCAAAAATCTAATCCCCGGTATCGTGGCGGTGTCGGAATCGGCTAATGTGCTGTGCTGTAATTTAATGTAATTGTTAAAATGATGTAATTAACTAGTTTCGAATGAAAATGAAGAAATGTATTTTCATTCAAAACTAGCTTTTGCCTGAGGCTGGTAGTTCCAGAAATAGCGATTTCAAACATTTATAAAAAAACAAACCCTTCAGCTTTACTATTATTATGATTGCTACGGGTTTCAACCTCAGGACTAGCTGCTTCTCACACGGACAACTGTACGTCAATTGATCCCGCGACACCAGTCTTGTTTGCTTTGTTTCTTTGTATATTTAGGCTGTTGAGACCAAATCTACAAATGTGACATAGTTGTGTACAGGGAAGTTTTATACATATTATGTAGCACAATAGTGGTGTCTTACGACTTCTACGCGAACGAAGTCACGAGTAGAAGCTAGTTACAGATACATAATTATGGTTTTGCGGTTGTAAGGTGAAAATGAAAAATTGCAATGGTTTCATTTGGAAATCATGCTTCCAGACCTTTCAACCAGATAATTTCCAGACAAGTTTTAGTTGTCAGTGAATTTAAGAATTAGAATTCGAACTGATGGAACACGAGTGGGTTCAGTAAAAGTCTAAGAAGCCCTCCCGTTCCGCCCAGAGCGGGAGAAGTCATTTGATGATTTCCCATTATAAACAAAAAAATACCCTTGTGCAATTTGTTTTTTGAGAAAACAAATGTCTTTAATTAAAGACATTTATTTTCAGAGGTTCCCAGAGGTTAAGGCTAAGCGTAAGTTGTCAGTGAATTCAAGAATTTATAAAGTAGACAAGCTGTTGTCCGACGGTAGTTCTCATCTTCAAAATGGTAGATTTCCATACAAATCATCCACTATTTTATTTACATCCTTAGTGGCAGAGGTTTCAAAGATCCTGATTTTCAGATTTTTATCAAGTAGAACACGCTTAAAAATGGTCATACTGTTTCGGTTACGCTGTAACCATATTCTTTTGTTTTCGGTGTTTGCCATCGCTCAGAAAGAACCGTAAATATTGTGAGCTACATATGAAGGAACAATTGCCGTACTTTATTGTCTAGTGACGTACCTACTGCTCCAGCTATAATTTATCGAAACTATTATTTTAGGACATCAACATTAATATTTTAAAATCACGGATTCGAGAAAAAAATCTTGTATTGCTAGCTCCGCTATTCGAGAAATATCAATAAAGTTGTTATCGTGTTCCTTCCAATTGGTCGCACGACCCTATAGCACTTTTGTCTGAGCAAATTTTTTCCTATTTTCTCTGTTGGTGTCAGACTGAAAGTTCTTTATATTATTAGTAAACAACCGACAACCAGACATATTGTATAATATGTAATATTAATGTAGGATATGATAGTAGCGAACACAGTTCAGTACAGAGGAAATATCATAGGTGGTATGGATGAAACTGATTAAAAGAATCTTAGAAAACTGTGATTTGTACAAACTTCTTCATAAACGACGAATACGACTCTCACTTGACTATTATTTCATCGATAATAATTTGTAATGTGTCAACACTATTTTAAGATGACAATTAAATGTCATCATGTTGCCTAGAAATAATCACATTTTCGAAAACAATTTTATGAATTAAAACTATTATATAATTACAAGATATTTTTTCTGAGCTATCGCAATTTCATAAATTAATCAGTTATTATTTTACTAGATTTTTTTGTACAGGCGCAGAATGAGCGAGTTTTTGAAAATTTTGACACAGGTCCACCCTCGATGACGTCCCGCAGGACTCTGACTTGCCAGTGTATTATTGTAGTCTTTGACTCTGACTTGCCAGTGTATTATTGTAGTCTTTGACTCTGACTACCCGATAGCTTATAGTACTCTTTGACTCTGACAGACTCTGAGCGTGAGCCGATTTAGCCGGATTTAGACCTTTTTGAGTTTATTTTAAAAATATCTACTAAACTAAAAAATTGAACCTTTAAATTCCCTCTTAAATACGATTCCCTCATCGTACATGCAATTTTGCAACTGGTTTTGAAATCGACCCTGTTTCGGATTTTTTTTTCATCGAGCAAATTGCAATTAATCGTGTTTTGAACCTTTAATTTCCCTCAAACAAGGATCTATCTATGACATATGTTTTTTTCAGGGCCTAAATACAGGAATTTGATCATTTAATCTTGATTCTGAAACAGGCAATTTGGGACAACCCCCCGTTAACCTCTACGAGCTATTATTTCCAAAAAAATATTTATTATGGCATTGACGTGCCAACAAACAATCTTGACATATTGACTACTAGAAAAAAACTAAATAGGTACTTTCACAATCTTATTTAGTTGAAAGAATAAATTAGTGCGATTTCTGATACTCTGACATAGAATAGTATCATGTAAAGGTACGGTTTAAAAGTAATGACGAAGGCTTAAAAGATGAACTTACCATACTCCAATCATACTGAACTTACCATACTGTGACTTAGGCTGTCGTGCCCAAATTATTTTTGTTACGTGCCACCAAAGGCACGCGTGCCATTGGTTCGCCATCCCTGTCCTATACTATGTTAGCCACGTTCCGAAATGCGATAATATCGATTTCAGCGCGCTCCGTAAGGTAAGATGCGAATCCAAACAAAACAGCACAACTGTCATTTTTGACAGCGTTCACGGAAATATTAGTATAACGCATAGTCGTCGTTATCGCAAGATGTCCGGCCCTGGTCCAAGCCATGGTACGGAGCGGGATTGCATGGGTAGCTGTCACCTCCTTCTCACGGAGAGGGAGGCGGCGCACGTGAGGGAGAGGCAGTATATGCGCCCTCACGGCCCTAGCTGCCGCAGGAGATGCCCTGGGCGTTGGAAATCTCAGGCTGATTCCCGGCCACCGTAAGCGTGGGCTTGCGGACGTCGAGTAATAGGTAGCTCACTGTCCTGTAAGGACCAAGCCCAGGTCGACGGCGCGTTGTGTTCCACGCGCGCCTCAAAGAGTTGTCAGCACAAAAAATTATGGGGCCCGCAAGGGCCGATGCCTGTCAGGGGTGCGGGTTTGTTCGAAAGAGATACCACAGCCCCTGACATACGGGCTACTGAGGGAACACGGGTGGGTTTTAGTCAGTAAAAGTCTGACACGCCCTCCTGCTCCATCCAGAGCGGGAGAAGTTAGTTATTTGATGATTTCCCACCCAAAAAAAAAACCTATACCTACTACAACGTATGACGTACACCCCAATTAGAGTATTGAGTAAGGCTTCTGCCTCGAATCTTGCGGGCGGCGGTGGCGGCGCGGGAGCGGCGAACCGTACGTAGATCCGTTCTCGAAACCTGCGGGCAGATCCCGCGGCACTATAGCGGCGATATTTGTTTTTATTCGCGAACGAAATGTCTAAACAACGGCGACAACATATTTTTGATTCAAATTTATTCCTAACAGTCGATCTATTGTGGGCAAAAAAAAGTGAATCCCGCACGGGCGGTCACCGCTTGACTGGAGTGCACCGCTCGTTGCCCGCCCCCGCGCCGCTGTTTTCGAGGGCCGGTCCATTTGATTTTGTGCATTGGATCCCACCGCTCCCTCGCCGCCCCGCTGCCCGCAAGATTCAAGACAGAGGCCTTAAAAGCATAATACAATGACCAAAACTTTTGACCCAAGCATTGCTTTATGCATTGAATTGATAAGCAATTTTTCTAATTCGGAATGCTGGCATTGTAGTCTGTGCTTATTAAAACACGTTGAAAAAAAAACTTTCTCCTGATTCCTGTCAATCCTGTCATTGTCATTCACCACTGTTTTGTTTTAGAGGTTATGTGCAATACCAAACTTTATTTATTTAGGATTTCATAGTAACCAAAAGGTAATACAGATTACACAATATTTATAAAAAACAGAATAATGTATTATTTGATGATGAACGTATGTGTGATAATTTAACAAAGGCGTTTGTTTATTTTTAGGCACAAATGGTGTAAAAATAACCTAGTCAGCTAGTGAATGTAAATCTTAATGAAAATACATTTAATAATTAATGAATAGATATCTACTTTAAGTAAATAATATACAGAAAGTAAAATGAATGGCTTAAAGCGACTAGTCTACTCACAATTTGTAAATAAAGTGAGTAAACAATATATTTTTAAAACAAGAGGCTATAGCAACAGACATTATCCAAATATAAATATACTCGGTATTGAAACGTCGTGCGACGATACTGGCTGTGCTATTATTAATTCAAATGGCAAACTATTGTCAGAAGTTTGTCACTCCCAAAATCTTATGCATTTAAGAAACGGAGGAATCATACCAGATATTGCACAAGACCTTCATCGAGCATACATTGAACCCACAGTAACTAAAACATTACAGGAAGCCAAATTAGCAATGGAAGATATTTCAGCCATTGCTGTTACACTGAAGCCAGGACTACCACTCAGTCTTGCTGTGGGCATGAAATATGCCAAATATTTAGGACGACGTTATAATAAACCAATAATCCCCATCCACCACATGCAAGCACATGCACTTGTGGCAAGAATGCATCATGATATATCATTTCCATTTCTAGTTCTCTTAATATCTGGAGGACATTGTTTACTTGCTGTTGTTCAAGATGTTGATCACTTTCAATTACTTGGAGAAAGTATGGATTGTGCTCCTGGAGAAGTTTTTGATAAAGTGGCAAGAAGAATGAAGTTGAGGAATGTTCCTGAATATTCCCAGATATGTGGAGGCCAAGCTGTGGAAGCAGCAGCATCTAAAGCAACAAATCCTCACATGTTCAAACTACCGTTACCATTGTCTGAATACAAAGATTGTAATTTTAGTTTAAATGGCCTTAAAACCTCAGTTCTGTTCCATTTACATAAAAAGGAAGTAGAACACACAACTGTAGCTCATGAATTGATACCAGAAGTTAATGATTTGTGTGCTGCTATGCTGATGGCTACTACCAGACATCTGGTTCATAGAACACAGAGAGCTATGGAATTTTGTAAAGAAAATAAACTCATACCACAAAGCAGACAACAGCTAGTGGTATCTGGTGGAGTAGCATGTAACAATTATATCTTTAGTGCGTTACAAATGCTATGCCATGAAACTTGCTATGATATTTATAGACCTTATCCTAAACTATGTACAGATAATGGAGTTATGATAGCTTGGAATGGCTTGGAGAAGTGGAAAAAAGGTCTAGATATAACAACTGATTTTAGTATTTTAGATATAGAATCATCTAGTCCTCTAGGAGAAAGTTTAATTGATAAAGTTAGAGCAGCTAAAATTTCTACCAAATTGATGAAAATAAAAACAAGCATTTAATTGTACACAAACTGCTTTAATTTATTTACCATTCTACATGATTAAATATTGTTAAACAGGCTAACTCACTGGCCTATCAAGTCTTTAAGGTTTAAGAGACGTCTCTAAAAAATTTTGTTAAAAGGTAGCCTACGAAATTCAATTTTTCTTATGTTTGCATGCAGGTCCAAATTGTATGTTGATGTAAAATATTCGCGACATGTCCGTATTTACAGAAATAAAATCATCTTATATGATCAACGAAAAAATCACACGAAAGAATTTGAATTTCGCGGGCTACCCTTGAACAATATTTTTAGAGCCCTCTAATAGAATCGCTTTCTGAAACACCCATGTACAGACGCCAGCACATCGAGCTACCCCAATCTGTCAAATTTATTTGATATATTTTCAACTTTATGACTTTGGGTTCATGTTCAATTGGAAAAAATTGACAGTTTGGGGTAGCTTGATGTGCTGGCCTCTGTACCTATTTTCAGCGATTAATTTATAGTTAAGAAGCTTGATGCCTTCTTTCATCCAGATTGCTCACAATATTTTGTATATAATTTCGATTGTATTGCAACTAGTGATGTGCCGTTCCCTTCCCGTGAATGTTCCCAAAAGAATCTGTCCAGTGCCCGGGATTATTCTCAATTGCTGGGAAAGTGTCGGTGAAACCACATAGAATCATAATAAAAGTACAAATATAATTACATACTAAGTTACTGGTAAGATTTAGCAAGTAAGTAGAAGTGACATGTAATAAGTGCTCATTTAGTAAATTAATGCAATGAACCACAGTTCATTGCATTAATTTTAGAAAGAGGTAAATAATAATTTCGAATGTAGGAGACTAGGAGGTTTAGAGATTATGTACAGACGCTAGCACATCAAGCTACCCCAAACTGTCAAATTTTCCCAATAGAACATGGTCCTTATTCTTTTGCAATAAAGTTGAAAAACTAACAAAGAAAGACAGATTGGGGTAGCTTGTTGTGCTGACGTCTGTACAATATTTTGAAACGTTATTTTAATAGACTGGTAGAATACTACATTATTCTTCAGTAAAATATGCTACCTACTGGTTTTTACCATGGAAAATGTTTAAAATTACTAAAATCACGCGTAACAGCTAGCATAAATAAGTCAAAAATATTTAAAATTGTGCCTTTCTAACTATGGATAGCTTTTTTACTATCAGTTTAACTCTCCAACTACATCACTAAACTGCCGAAAATTCTCAGTAACACATTGTGGGTGTAAAATATATGCATTTAATTTCAATCTTTTATTTTATTACAAGCATGCGAATAAGAAACCTAATCTAAAAAGTACAAAAAGAAAATAGGTATCTTTAACTTATGTGTTAGTGTTCCCACTAACTGGGAATGTTCCCAGGCACATGGGAATATTCCCGTCGGGAAGTTACTGGGAACGGGAATGTTCCCACGGCACATCACTAATTGCAACAGATGGGCCAGATTGCTAGATAAATTGAGACTGATCGTCTAAGGTCCCCCTCTGCCAGAAATGTCAGATATCAGTATTTGTATAAGTACAGAGACCAGCACATCAAGCTACCCCAATCTGTCAGAATTTCTTTGATATTTTTTCAACTTTATTGCAAAGGAATAAGGTCCGTGTTCAATTGGGAAAATTTGACAGTTTGGGATAGGTTGACCTGCTGGCGTCTGTACATACAGACGTCAGCACATCAAGCTAATCTAGCCATATTTTCAATTTTATTGCATAAACTTAAGGTTCATGTTCAATTGGGAAAATTTGACAGTTTGGGGTAGCTTGATGTACTGCACCCTAATTGCGTAACTCACGATTCATCATAATCTGTATCGTTTTGAAACGGATTGTTAAACCATTGCTTCATATGTTCGAAAAATGTGTCTGTTCGACAACATAAATAACGCAATGAATATTGTTTAACTGTGAAGACGAAACCAATTATGATCAATCGTAAGTTACGCAATTAGGGTGCTGGTGTCTGTACCTACGAAAACTGTAAAATAAGTTTGGTCGACTTTCAAATTCAAGTAAAAAAATACACATTAGGTAACTGATTAGCTGGAATTTCAATACAAATTCTATCCAGGAGGCGCTTTGAGACCCATTTTTGAAGAAAATTTAATCGAGGTTACACCCGGAACGAGATGTTATGTACTCATCGACCAATCGACATGGACATCTCTATACTCTTCAGTTGTCTGTGTCACAAACAATGTCACATGCCAATGCCAATGCCATTTTTGATGTTCGCTTCAGCTTTCATTGCACTCTATCTGTGTTTGCATTTTGCAATCACTTTTTCTGTTCAGTACAAGTCTAGAATGCATAAAATTGTAGTATAAATAACTTCGCAAACCATATCAGTTGCCAAATAATGTGTAACTACGTAACCTTATTACCGTTGTACTAGTATAGAGTGCATCTTGTTTTGATTTATAGTCCAAAAGCAACAAAATGGATATACTACAGAAGATTTACCGGAATGTTCGACTGCAAATTGCTAATTTGTCGGGATCGGTACCAAAAACTGTTGATATTCTTAATAAATCAGTGGCGAATGTGAAGTTGCCACCTTTTACTAAAGACAATGTACTGTACTATTATTTTCCATTACAAGGTCTGGTTAGTTACACAACTTTGTCAGTAAGTGTGATGAACCCTCATCTAATGGTCAGGTGTGTAAACATTCAATATTATTATGAAAATTTAATGTAGCTATGTTGTAGATATTAGAATTAGATATTTATTTATTGTCTGTTCTTTTCAGATTGTTCCCTCAAAGAGATGTCACAGATATTTTATTTTTAACGGCGGGTGGTGGTGCAGGACTATGGCTCTGGGCAAGACCACACATGGCTGCAGCAGCACCGGCTAGGCGCTTTTCATGGGCATTTCTTGGAGGTTGCTTGTGGCCATTGGGATCCATTTTCTTATGGGCCATCCTAAGAAGTTCAGTTGGTCAAAGGCCAGTTATAGGCACAGTATTAGGTGTTACTACAGGAGCAATGCTCACTAATATTGCTTTCGATTACTTTAATTATGTAGAACTTATGTTCTGTGGTGAAGTGACACTACCTGATGAGACATACAGTCCCAACAGTGATGATGAAAAATATGAAATTGATATATAAAAAATATATAACTTTATTGCTTTACTGATTGGAAAATTAATTTCAAGTATATGAAAGAGGAATATTTACTTGTTATTTGCTCTGGATAATAGGCCGGTGAAGTTGTAAAGCATTGCAGGAAGTCGCAAAGATTCTCCCTAAATTGACAAACAAACTGGCCTCATGTTCGGAGCACATTATGCATATTTGGTAGAGGTTAAGTCTTACTATGTTATGTTTATGCACCTTCTAGCATATTGATGTTGTATTATCAAAGTCTGTCTAGTCCTTCACTAAGTGCTTCAAATAAAATATTAATAATTTTTCTTTTGTATTTTGATTTTCTGCATATACCCAGAATCAGAATGTTTGAATAATGCTTTGTCTATCCTCATGCTACTTCCACTAACCTATTAAAATATGTAACAGAAAAATAAAATAAAAATGGTTTATGTCCATTTTCTCGATTAAAATTAAATTTGTTTTTCGTTGTTTTGAATCTACCGCTAAAACACTCCTTACGATGACTTTTTTATTTTATCACGTGACCACACGTGACGTCAGCTTTGTGTAAACTAAAGTAGTTGTAAGCAAGTGAATGTCGAGTTTTTACAATTAACAAGATTTTGAATGGATAGAAAGTGGTACTGGTGTGTGGTGCCTCTGTGCACAAATACTTCTAAAAATGTGCCACGCAAAGTATTCGTACCGGTGCTGTTTACACAAAGCTGACGTCACGTTTGGTCACATGATAAAAAAGGCATCGTGAGGAGCGTTTTGGCGGTAAATTCAAAACAAGGAAAAATAAATGTGATTTTAATCGTTTTTAGTTGAGAAAATGGATATAAATCAATTTATTTTTATTTTTCTGTTACTTACTTCGGCCCAATCTTCAAATTAAAGTAGTTTTTTTTTATAAATTGGAAAATACCTTATTGAAAGGCTGTATAAAGATAGAGAGAAATTTGTATAATTGGATAAAATAACTCTTCAACAAACATTACAGGTCTAGTAGAACTCAAAACAAGAAAACATTGTTTTTAGATTCCTACTACAAAAATGCATACCCGCATGGCATGCAATGCAACTGAATAAACATGAACTCCTAATTTTACCCGACTGCGCCAGAAGGAGGGTTATGTTTTCGATATGTATGTATATTTCTTTGACACGCTCTGTAGCCTAAACGGCTTGATCGATTTCAGCTTGAGAGATGCCATTAGATTCGTCTTAATTGTGAGAGTGACACCGGGTGTATCAAAATTGAAAAAAATGCCCGATTTTTGGCGCCACAATTTGTTTTGGAAAAAATAATAATCTGAAAACCTATTGAATAGGGTATCAAAATAAAGGGTTTCATAAATAGCTTGCAAAAATTAATGCAACTTGTATGTTTACATGTAATTTGGAATGAAAAATGCTAAAAAAATAAAAAAGCAACAAAATAATCAACGTTACAACATAAATTATGGTACAAGTGTATAACGTTGGTGATTACCGCTGAGGCGCCATTGAGACCCGAGGCCCGAGCCGTCAGGCGAGAGTCATATGAGAGCCGAGGACGGTAAACATCAATAGACACGTGTATCATACGACGTTTTTCAACACACTTGTGAAGAAAATACAAAAAAAAAAACATTTTGTCCTTGGAGTTTTTAGGTAGTAAACTTTGGGCTTCACATCTTATATCGGGCGGTGTTACAACATAAATAATTTTCTTCATATCTATAATATTTCAACAGTGAAAACGAGTTGAGTTTTTTTTTTTTTTTTGCCAATGGCGGGAAAAGTAATCAGTTTTCCAATGCGCGCGCATCTAGCAATGGCGATCGGCCTTATACTAAGGCCGCATTCCGAATTAGAAAAATAACGCTGTGAGCGCTCACATCGATATTTTGCGTTCCGAGTTAGGTATCACGATTCTGACAGCTAAGAACCGTCATTTTTGTCATCAATACGGAACGCTCGTGATAGCGATAAAACTGTTCACTCAATGTTAAAACATATATTCACCATATTAAACTTGTAAACACCAGATTTATTTGATCTCTAAATTAATTAATTAATTTTGATTTATTTGAATCTAAATTAATTAAAGATTCGATGTGACTTAAAACAAAACAGCACAACTGTCATTTTTGACAAGATGGCGCATGTCATGACGTCATCTATGACGATTCGCGGGACGTCGTGTGTGAGCGCGGTCAAATCGATATTATTGTAACTCAGAACGTGGCCTAAAAGAATGACGTTTCTTTTTTTTTTGCTTTTCGCGGATAGATGATTCAAAGTTTTCTATATTACAGAAAAAAACAAAAGTTATATTTATTAAAAACGTACAAGTTGAAATTATCTATTTAATTACGAAGTTGCATGAAATGAGCAAGCAATAGGTATATTAATTTATTTGCACTATTGAGCACGACCTTTTTTGTATCGAAACTTTTTAAGAACAAAGCAACTCAACCAATAAAAACAAAACTATAACTCACTAGTGAATAATAGTAATGAAAAAGTCACAGTTTGATAATAGGTGTCATTATGTGCCTAATTGCGGTGAAATTAGAGCCATTTTATGAGCAAGTGTGTTGAAAATTATATTAAGTGTGTATACCAGACAACAACGAAAACTATGCCAAAGTTCACTTTTTAGGCAGTCGGGTCTTTTTTTAATACCTATTTTTTTAACTGCTAATCTTAGGGCGCCCCCACATTAGGTACCTACTGCCGCAGCTGCTGCTGTCGCGCGATAAATTGCTAATTTGGAGCCGCCCTTAGGTAGGTACCTACAGATCTTCTATCAAAATCACTGCATGCAAGCAGAACCATGACATCAAAAAATGAAATGACTATCACATAGTCTTGGAAAAAGTTAGGTAGGTATTATTTTGGGGTACACTACATAAATACGAAAAACTTTATTCCGTCAGTCACAAATACGAATTTCAAAATACCGATTTTCATAATTCCGAATACAACTCCGACTTAACATGACTCGTATTTTTAACCGACATGTTTTTTTTTTTTTTAATGTATTTTCGGGCATAACTCCGTCGTATATAGACGGATTTGCAAAATTCTTTTTTTGTTCGAAAGGGGTTTATTCTGAAATGGTCCCATTGAAATTTCATATAGATCTGATGATGCGTTTCGGAGACAGACCACGGAACTCTTCAAAAAATTACAGCAAATCAACCGCGAATGCTGCTATCGCATAAATATGCATTTTTTTTTTTGACCCCAAGGATGATGAAATTTCGACTTGGTGTGGAGTAGGTAACTAAAAAGTGAAAAATAAAAACTTTTTTCAAAAAAATAACAACCGACTTCCAAAAAAACGCTACAAAGTGCAAAATAACTTTAATTTCGGAAGGCGGTGACAAATAATTAAAATACACATCCAAAGTCACCAACTTCCGAAATTAAAGTTATTTTGCACTTTGTAGTGTTTTTTTTTATAATTCCTACATTTCAATATTCCTATCGATCGTTTATAATTAAGTACTACCTATTCTCACAAAATACCGAGTTTCAATAGATCGAATAACAAAAAGTTCGACTAATTCGAAACATCAAAATACGAATTCCAATTTCCGAAATAATAACGCCTTGTTACTGAATAGCAAGACAAATAAACACGAAAAAATTATGAACGTTGAGCCAACAAAACCGAAACGAAGAAAGTTTAAAGCGAAAGAAGAAATGATAAATAAAATAATTTTAAATAAAAAAGCCATAAGATGAAATAGGTACATTTTTTACTGTGTATTGGTTCTAGGGTTCATTCCCGGGAATTCCCGAGCCGAGAATTCCCGGGAAATCGTTGGGCTTTGTTCCCGGGAAATTAAGCTCGAGAAAAAGTCGAGAACTCGAGAAAACATACTGTTTTTTTTTTTAGGTGGGCAATCATTAAATAACAGGAGGGCGTGTCAGACTTTTACTGACTAAAACCCACCCGTGTTCCTTCAGTAGCCCGTATGCCAGGGGCTGTGGTGTCTCTTTCGAACAAACCCGCACCCCTGGCAGGCATCGGCCCTTGCGGGCCCCATCACTTTTTGTGCTGACATCTCTTTGAGGCGCGCGTGGAACACAACGCGCCGTCGACTTGGGCTTGGTCCTTACCGGACAGCGAGCTACCCATTACTCGCCGTCCGCAAGCCCATGCCTACGGTGGCCGGAAATCGGCCTGGGATTCCCGACGCCCAGGGCGTCTCCGTATCCTGCGGCGGCTAGGGTCGCGAGGGCGCATATGCTGCCTCTCCCTCACGTGCACCGCCTCCCTCTTCGCGAGCATTACTGCTTCGCTGAAGGAGGTGACGGCTCCCCATGCCCTCTCGCTCCGTACCATGGCCTGGACCAGGGCCGGACGCGAGAGATCGCCGCCGCCGATCGCCTCCACGAGGACACGGCGGTGCTCCGCCCAAGCCGGGCAGACCGCCACCGTGTGCTCCACCGTGTCCTCAGGGCGATCTTCGCAGTGGAAACACCCGGGCGTTTCCTCCCGCCCTATCCGAAACAGGAACCTCCCGAAACAGCCGTGTCCGGTGAGGACCTGCGTCAGGCGGAAGGTGAGGACGCCATGCCGCCTCTCAAGCCACTCCTCAAAGACTTACCGCCGCAATTGTGGCGTGCCCAACACATCTGGGATTGAGCCGGTTTCTTGTATTTTGCCGTCAAAGTTATGACACCATCGTTTTGACTTTTAGCAAGATTATTCAAAAACGCATGCATGAACAGTTTTGAAACTTTGTATGGTTATTAATAGCGTCAAGAAGGACCGAATACAGTTTTCAGCGAACTTGTGCCTTGTCTCATTTAGGCGCTGCGATATTTTTTCGGGTTTTCATAAAACCGCGATATCTGGAAAACTATAAATATTTTCTTAAATCTAATTGGGGCACTAAGGGGCACACATTAAGAGCTACTCGTGTATGTTTATTCTACAGGGGCACATGCAATGGTTGTAGAGATATACGATTCATCAAAACGTTACTCCAGCAGGAAATGCAATATCTCGATAACCTGAAGGGGCACAGATTTTATTTTTGGGGGCACATTTTGGCACACATATAAGCTCTCTGGCCATGCACAATTTTTCTCTCTCCGATCATTCGTTTAGAATTTTCCTGCTAGAAAAACGTTACCCCAGCAAGAATCGTTTTTTCCGTTTTTCTCCAAAACGACAGGGGGCACACATTTTTTATGTGGGGGCACATTTACAGCAGATAAGGCACACATTATATGTACGTTCTACTCTTATAACTCTAGGAGACACTTCCTTGCTAGGGTAACGTACACTAAATCAACTAAACGTTTAAGATCGTTAAATGCACTTAGAAACAATGGCGGAACCACAACAATCCAGGCTCAATATTGATAGTCTGTTATCTGCACTAGACCGTATAAACGATCTCGCTCAATAACGTTGAGCGTGTAGACTAGCGTCTAACTGCTCATCACTGATCACCTCTGTCGGACACGATACCTGATAAGACAGCGTACTTTTTAGCCAGGCCCACCCGTGAGTTCGAGCCTGCGACTAAATTTCCCTTAAGGAATTTGGATTGTCAAGGATTTTTCTTTTTGGGTGGGACATCATCAAATGACTTCTCCCGCTCTGGATAGAGCGGGAGGGCGTGTCAGACTTTTACTGACTAAAACCCACCCGCGTTCCCTCAATTGCCCGTGTGCCAAGGGCGACGCCGGTATCTCTTTCGAACAACCTGCACCCCTGGCAGGCATCGGCCCTTGCGGACCCCTCGGTCACCCTGCGACGGGTCAGCACGGTGGCCCCGCCGCCTACCACTTTTCATTTCATTATTATGCTTTGTGAGGAACGGATTCGATTTCCGGCTGGTCTAGTGCAGATAACAGACTATCAATATTGAGCCTGGATTGTTGTGGTTCCGCCATTGTTTTTAAGTGCATTTAACCATCTTAAACGTTAAGTTCATTTAAGAGACACTCGTTACTGTGGGATAATCGTTGTCTTATATGTATTTCAACAATGCTGTTTTACCCGGGAACATAGCGTTCTGTTGAGTTACATTGTCAATCAAAGGGAAAAAAATGTGGCTTTGAGTTACAGTGTTACTAATGGGTAATTTTTTTCCCAATGGGTAACAGTGTAACACAAAATGGTGTAACTCAACGGGAACAAAGGGCTTTTGCCCGTGGCTCCGTCCGCTTGGATGTCGGTTATTGCGTAAAAAAAGTAGCCTATGTCCTTCTCCATATCCCAGGCTATATCCCTGCCAAATTTCATAACGATCGGTTCAGCAGTTTAGGCGTGAAAGAGTAACATAGACAGACATACTTTCGCATTTATAATATTAGTATGGGTTTAAATGGGTCAAGTTACGCGAATATTTGAGCAAATACGCCAAGTGAAGTGCCGGCCAGCTTGATGAAAGCAGCTGTGTTTTGCGTATGAAAGTAGCAGTTTTAACCGAGTTTTGTTGCTGACCGGACTGATAGTAAAAATTGGTTAATTAAAATAATGGTAAGTAAACTTTTTTCATATAATTTTATTAGAAGTATACAATATGGAAATTATGATGTTACATAGTTAATTCTGAGGGGGCTTCGACCATTCCACATTGAGGATCAAGTGATCATAACCATGCCCGTTTAATGTCTGGATAGCTTTAGCAGCATCTGCACGGAACTTGAAGTGAACATACGCAAATCCTTTGCAGTGACCAGTGCTCTGAAACAAAACAGATGCAACTTTTTAATATTATTCTTATAATGTAACAACCAACCAAAAAGAGTAATTGTAATCTAGTGCCTACGCACATTTTCAACATAAAGCCTAGACATCGTGACACGTAAGTTGAACCAAAATGGTGGATTTTGTTTCAACTTACGAGCCGCGATTTGTAATTTCTATGACTAGACTATGCTAAAAGGTGACCTCATTCTTTTTACGTGCGAGACGAGTGGTGCGTGCACTCGTTACCTCGCACGTCCTACCTTCCGTTGTTTGTTCTGATTTTGGTTCAACTTACGTGCCGCGATCTACTTACGTATCGCGCATACAATTACAAAACAGACCATGCTTATCTTTCTAAACGTAAAATAAAATTTGAAAGAAATGGGCTACCTACCGGATTCCAAAATCGTAAGGTATATAAATCCTTTATACATTACCTTCTCTTTAGCGAGATACAGTTTCTGCACGGGACCGAAGCCCTTGACGAGATCGTCAAGATCAGCCTCAACTGCGAAGTTGCTGAGGTTGGAGATACGGATGGCAGTGACGTCATCGCGACGGGCGCCCGGCGGCTCGCGGCCAGTACCGCGGCCCGCGCCTCCTTCGCGCAAGTATGGCGCCACGTATTTGTTGGTGGGCGTGGCTTTCGAATCTGTAAATAATAAGGTATTGTATAATTTGAACAAATTCTTTTTGTTTAGTTTCTTTTCGTTTATTTTCCTACGACTTTGATTTTTTGTTGTTAGTTTGATAGTAAATGGTCACTTACGCCATACCAGCGGCATCGAAGCAGCTTTGCCATTCCATGGATAATGCCAATAATACAAAGTTAATCAAATTTAAGTATTTGTTATATGACCACAGTATTCAACATTAACATAATTGCCACTAAAATCCTGCTTTTCAAACATACATAATTTTAATAAACTAGCTCACGACTTCGTCCGCATGAAATCTGTTGTTTTACCATAAAAATATATCCTATAGGATCACATCACCCGCCCGTGAGTTTACTTCGGTTTCTCTTAGCGGTCTTTGTGACTATTTTTCTTTTTGCCCGGCTCCTTAGGGTCGTAGCGAGATGTTATATAGCCTCTAACCATCCTCATGAATTGAGCTATCAAATGCAAAGAGTTTTTCTGATCCAACTGTATTTCCAGAGATTACCCGCTACATACAATCTTACAAACAAAGGACCACTGGGTCTAGAGCAACAGACTCGAGACGTTTCACATTTAAATGGTCTTATCTTACTGATCATTCTTTACTACGGCGACGACCGTCAAAAGTATGGGGTTTTCAGGAAAAATAAGAAAATGTAATGGTACAACCTGTAGTACAAAATATGTATGATTACTAAAAATATAAGAGAAAATCGAGATTGTTTTTAAGGTACTCCCTATCATATTTCATGTTCAATGAAATAACTTATTCATGCTTGTATACCCATTAGGTGTTAGTAGATTGTGCACCTACAACCCATACACTGTTAGAAAAGTGAAACTGAAAGATGACTTTTTCAGGAAACCCCATACATTGAAGACTTTGAAACCATCGGTTTATGAGCATGTAGCCCGGTATCGGAAAATATGACACCAATATGAAATGCTTGCCCATCGTACCTGCCCATTTCATTATTTCAGCCGAAAGGCGTCTACTGCTGGACATAGGGCTCCCCCAAAAGGAGAGAGTTTAAGGAGAGGGGAGTTTTGCCATAATCGCCTCGCTTGGCAGGCGAGTTGGCGATCGCAGTATGGTGGTAAAATACATAGAGAATGTTGCTGTCCGTTCTCTAGTAAGTCGAAGAAGTTCACAGGAAAAAATGGGATAGTGCTATTCTTTTACATCTGGCACCACACGGAACACCTGCCTGTTTACCTGTTTATTTTATTAGTATAGATTAAAATCATCCATAGTTTATCTCTTACCAATGCCTGCTGCTTTGGCAGCTTCACTTGCTTTAGTTTGAGCCATTTGAGTGTGCTTGAAGGGACAGCTCAGGGTCCAATGGTCTCCCTGGCATGTTCTGCACTTGAAGATCACACTGCTGCTTTGAGGCTGGAATAATATAGGAATATTAATAATAATAACTTTAGTAGATCAATTAATGAAATGACTTAGTTTCATATGAAATAATTTAAAATATTACAGTTCACAGAAGGTTTTAGTGCAATCGTTTTTAAGATAGATGTGAAAATATGATAACAATGCCTGCCTGAACCTGAAGTAAGGAAAGGCTATTATAAAATCGTTACCTTGAGACCATCCAGCTCTCCATCATCAGGGCGCTGACTTTCTTCTTTGCTGGTGATGAACTGCATATAGACATCTTCAGCAACGTTGGTTGTAGCAGGATTTGGACCAGGTTTGTCACCCGCAGAGTCCCCAAATTTGCTCCAAGTTTTACGCTTGGCAATGTCCTAAAATGATTGAATATAAGAGACATTTAAGTAAATAATACATACATAAATTCATGCCTTTTACCCATGAGGGTAGGCAGGAATTATAGAACTCCACTTGCTCAGATCCTTACATACTAGTTTTGCTTTGTACACATGCAGACACCTGGTAATACATGCACGCCGGTTGTGAGTACTATGTATGCACCTGACCTTTGTGGACAACACCAATAAGGTCAACCCGTGAACAGCCAGTCAAGTTTTATTGGACATCAATTGGTTGGTGAGAATCACATGTATAGCCATTCACTTTATTTCCTGCATTTACTCTTCTTTCCATATCTTCTTAAATCTCTCCATAACTTTTTTTTCGTTGGGAAATCAGCAAAAGACTTCTCCCACTCTGGGCAGAGCGGGACGGCGTTTCAGACTTTTACTGACAAAAAACCACCAGTGTTCCTTCAGTTGCCTGTGCCAGAGCCACGGTAACTCTTTCAAATACATCCGCAACCCTGGCAGGCATCAACCCTGGTGGACCCTTTCCATTACTGCTGACATCTCTTTGAGGCGCGCTTGGAACACAACGCGCTGTCGACCTGGGCCTGATCCTTACCAGGTTGCGAGCTACCCATTGCTCGCCGACCCCAAACCCGCACCTACGGTGGCCGAGAGTCCGCCGTGGACTCCCGACGCCAAGGGCGTCGCTTGCCGCGTCTAGGGAAGCGAGGGCGCAAAGATTGCCTCTTTCTCACGCCCTCCAACTCCTCCTACTTGAGCATTACTGCTTCGCAGGAGGAGAATCTCTCCATACCTTGTAAACAAAGACCTTATAGACTCCCCAATACACAAACTAACTTGCCTCTTATCATTTATTTTCACATCACACACCAATGCATCTTTTTTCCTTCTAACATCATAACCTTGGTCTTATTAATTAAGTAAATAATATGTTAGTTCTATTCATTAAAAGTACATATAAATGTCAAACAGTAAACATATGCCTGTATGCTCATTGTCAACAATATTTCTAAGGACTTAAGACATGCCATAAATATGCTGATCTAATCCAAATTATCTTGCTCAGATAAACCTGATATTTATTATTTGATTGTCTTTTGACATCTATTGATATCAGGAGTGCCACTGTTTTGAATGTTGCTTATAGAAAAAAAAAATTTCATTTGGGCTAGGAACTTTTGGAAAACACTGTCTTTTTTAACAATTTCAATACACAAAATTAAGTAATGGTATTGTGCATGTCAATGAATACTAAATAGTCTTTAGTTATTACATTACCTTTGATACTACACGTTTTTCAATTTTGTAAGTACGGACAATCTTGACTTTCTTATTGTCATTGTCATATTTGTATTCTGTTACAATTTTCAATCCATTTTCAACAACCTCAGATGGTGGTGGTAGGGCTCCCTGGTCGATCTCAACCTCATCAGCCCACGAGGACTGGATTTCATCAGCTACTGGCATCTATAAAATATTAATTTAAAATACATACCATGTAACGTCACTTGATTTAACAACAAACACCATAAAGCGTTGAAATCACTCTGCTTAGTTGCTCACAACCTTGTTTTTTGTGATGTACAATAATAAAGTATGTATAAATAAATAAACTTTCAAACTGTAAATATGGCAAATAAGAGAAAATCACTGTGTATTGACGAAAAAGTTTTATTGATAAGCTACATAAAAAAACAAGTACAGTAATAGTGTCTTATGCAGTAATGATAATGGTCTTTTGTCAATCAAAATGCATTTATTACTATAATTTCTTGTAATATGTACGTTTCTCATGCATTTTTCATGAGTAATTTATGAGGACATTTTCCTCCTGTACCATTTTACATCCCTGATGTTTTGAGCTTTGTAATCAGATTATAGCTAAATATATGTTGATGATAGGCCAAGTGAAACAATATTTGTACCTCCGGAATACGAAAGTGCAAATAAAAAAGCTGTATGTAATGAAATGACGATGGCAGAAATGCAACCACGAAACGAAAACCTGACTTTGTTGGTTATAAAATGTGAATGTATCCAAGATGATAATTCTTTTTCAGTATTGTTTATTCGCTACTTACGGTTTATTTCTGGTAGTTATTTCACACTTTGTAGAATAATTAATATTCTATTAAAGTTTTCCAGAATGATTTATTTGACAGAAGAATCACTTGATGTCTTGCTTGATCCCCTTCAATTCTCTTCCCTTCAGTGTTACCATTACCAACTCTCAAAATTTTTTTTACCCATAATGTTAAAGTCAAAAAAACCCTCAAATTGCCTCCTATATTTGAAAATCCCCAAAAATAAAGTTTTGAAACTATTTACCTTTTAAATCTGGGTGTTTCCCAAGTCTTCATACACATTTGAGGATATTTATTTTTACCCTCTTGAGGCACAATAACAAAAAAATGCTTCTCATCGCATCAATAGCTAGCTACAAATTTGACTACACAATAGTAAGTAATAGAAAAATAAAACAATAATCAAGGTATTCATCATTTCCAATTTTATTAGCATAGAAAAAGTAACCACAACACCACAATCACCACAGAGTAGATGCAATATAAATAAATTAAAAAAAAAACGTTGACAGCAGAAATAAAAATCCTATTGTTTGGGTTAACACTAGTGATGGTTGTCTTTTTCTAAAATATATGAAATTGATAATTAAATTGAAGTTACTGAGTATCGAAATTATCAAAACTTATCGAAAAATATGGATCCTGATTCCTCATTGGGAAAGATCCGCAGCGCGCAAATTCAATTTTTATTTTATTTTTTTATCCCCTTACCGCATTCCGTCCCATATTTGCACACCAAATGTTTTTGACAAAAATTTAAATTCTTTTCAAGTTTGAGTTATGGCAACATTAGAAACCATAGACTAGATGTGTACTTTGATGTTTAGTAGCGGTGAAATGTTGGCAGTCTTGATAGAAAAAGAATAATACCTATCAGTTTGAACTCAAACGTACCCTTAAGGTGAGTAGCTCTCTATTTGAACCCAAATATCTCAGAATCCTATGAATATTTCGGTTTGTATATATTTCTTTGAATAAAACCATCCTATTTGAATCTAAAAATTTAAGAAACAACCCCAGATCCCCATTGATTGCAAATTCATGCTGCGTTTTTGTTGTGTGCATATTCGGGACAACATGCAATGTTGACTCAATTGTACGGCCCATATGTGGGACCGTATGCAGATAGCGGTAAATTGCAATTGTTCATATATGACACGGTATGCAATAAAATCAGCGTGGATTCAATTTCATAGACCATGTGTGTTAAAGTTCGCACGTTATATATATTTTGTTTTCTGCACTAATTTCAGCATTTTTAGGGAAGTAAATAGGTATTTGGTTGGTACCTATTAACCTATGCGACTTCTGCTTCACCACTCTTAGACAATCCTTCAAAATGTTCTTCCACGATCCTGGCACTTACCGACAGTTCTTTTGTCCTTCAATCTCTTCTTTTCATGCTTGGAAGGAATATTTAGCTAGACCTACCTTTTTTAAACTTTATATTGCTGAAATTTTAACCAAAAAAGATTCCCAGATCTTCACACCAAAAACGCGAGGCAGGCCTGTAAGAGATAACCACCTCAAGCGAAAAAAATCAAGCGTAAGATTGAGATGCCTGCAAGAGAAGTCGCAGAAGACGGTTTCCATCATTTTCCCAACTGGACGGAATCAAGACAAAGATGCAGGAACGAATGTGGCGGTCAAACTTTCATTTGTTGTATCAAATGTAAAAAGTATTTATGCACAAACAAAAAAGGAATTGTTGGTATGCTGTGCGATTAGTTACAGATAGTTTCAGGAGTTATGAATGGTTCACTATGACTTTCACTAAAATATTTTATGTAAGTAACGTATTTGTTCGTTTTATGTTTTTTTTTTTTTTTGTTGGTTTGATTCTATATTTTGTACGAGTTCGTTTCCCAGGTTGGTCAAATTGTTATTGAATCTTTCCGTCAGGGTTTACTGCAGCCCGGAGTCTGGTTTTTTTTCCGGGTTGTTGGAAATATTGTCGCCCCCTGTTACCTGGCGAAATGTGGCTGCACTAATAGGTAATTACCGTACCTCTGCATAACCCTTCTGGCATGGGCGTCGGGAATCCCAGGCCGATTTCCGGCCACCGTAGGCATGGGCTTGCGGACGGCGAGTAATGGGTAGCTCGCTGTCCGGTAAGGACCAAGCCCAAGTGCCAAAAGCCAAAAGACACCACAGCCCCTGGCATACGGGCTACGACACGCACGTCTCACGCGTGGGTGTGAGCGAAAAGTCCACCACGTTTACGGCGGTCCGATGCGACGATGTTCGATATGGTTCAGAAATATTCGTTTCCCTGGTTGATTCTCAGAAAAAAAAAGTGTAATAATCCGATAAGCCGTTGACGTAAATTAACAGCATTAGCATAAGAGAATTTAATTTTCAACTGGTTTTATTTGGAACTGCATTGCATTGACGTAAATTAACAGCTAATATTTTCAACCTGTTTTTTCATTGTTGATTAACAGTTGAGTTGACGAATGAAAAGCCGTTAAAAAAAAACAGTTTATAGATTCAACGAGCACCTCTAATAAATACCTTTATTTTGTAAACCACCTGTACCTTTATCAAGAAAAAAATATTATCGAAATTCTATGGTAAAAACACGTTCCCATTTTGAACTTGGGACACAGAGCTATATAGTAACTATGGCATTTACAGAGTATTCTAGTTTGCGCATCACTAGTTTTAGTAGATTTATTTTGTGTAGTGGTGAAATTATGCTCTGTGGTGTAGTGGGTGGCGCGGGTTGGCGTGATATTGGCGTGTTGGATTGTTGGTACATAATTTAGTTTAGTGATTGTGAGTAAAGATAAAATAAACTTTGCGAGCGCTAGAAACATAAAAATCTCATGTTTTAGTGTGTGAGTTTATTAGCAGAGCAACAAAAGTATTGTTGTTTTGTATTCCGTAAGTTGCATGCAGTCATTTACAGTACTGTTCTGTATAACCATTGAAATGGAATGATGTCAAAACACTTGTGATAAACTTGTTTGCAAGTTGCAACCCTAAATACCATCCGACTTGCAAGTTCCAAGTAAGCTCTTGTATTTGTTGACTGATTGTCCCGTTGGCTCAACTAACTTTTAAAATGTTATAATTATAAGTAAACTCACACATTCTTGTAATTCAATTAAGTTTCAATTAGACTAAATAGCTTTTGGCAGTTACCACTGAAACCAAGTGAAACTTAATTTTTATGCACTCATTTCACAAATATTTTTCTGAAAAGCTTTGACAGTTTTGATATTATTATTATATTATTCAGATTTATTCTACTGTACTTAGAATTTTATCTTAACATCAGTCATTCATATATTATAATTTTCCAGGTGACACCGAATTAAGGATGTTGCGCTTTCTGAGCAGGAGAGGGCGTTCATCAAGTCAAAACCGCAATAAACAAACCCAGAAGGCATCAAGCAACAAAAATTTGATACAATGCAAAGTACTATTACTTGATGACACAGATATCTCTATCAACCTATCTAAAAAGGCCAGTGCAAATGACCTTTATGAGCAAGTTTTTTACTCTTTAGATTTGATTGAAAAAGATTATTTTGGACTGCAGTTTACTGATACTCATAATGTCAAACATTGGTTGGATCCCACTAAAACCATTAAAAAGCAAGTCAAAATAGGACCACCTTACACTTTACGACTCAAAGTAAAATTTTATTCATCTGAACCCAATAACTTAAGGGAAGAATTAACTAGATATCAGTTTTTCCTGCAATTGAAGAAAGATATATTAGAGAGCAAGCTTGAGTGCCCACACTCTACGGCAGTTGAATTAGCTGCATTAGCCCTACAGTCTGAACTAGGAGATTTCGATGAAAATGTTCACACTCCCGCAACAGTGTCAGAGTTTAGATTTGTACCTAATCAAACTGAAGAAATGGAGATTGAAATATTAGATGAGTATAAGAAATGTAAAGGTCTAACCCCTGCACAAGCTGAAGTTAACTATTTGAACAAAGCAAAGTGGCTCGAAATGTATGGTGTTGACATGCACATTGTCTTGGGCAAAGATGGGTGTGAGTATCACTTGGGATTAACACCAACGGGCATTCTTGTCTTTGAAGGACCTCAAAAAATAGGTTTATTCTTCTGGCCTAAGATTAGTAAGTTGGATTTTAAGAAAAAGAAACTTACTCTTGTTGTGGTTGAAGATGATGACCAAGGGCGAGAACAAGAGCATACCTTTGTGTTTAGACTGCATAATGAAAAAGCTTGTAAACATCTTTGGAAATGTGCTGTGGAACACCACACCTTCTTCCGCTTGAGAGCACCAGTGAAGGGACCTTCAGCGCGGCAAAACTTCTTCAGGATGGGTTCACGATTCCAATACTCTGGTAAAACTGAATATCAGACCACTCAGCAAAATCGCGCGCGACGTACAGTTCAGTTCGAAAGGCGTCCTAGTCAACGATTCGCGCGTCGTCAGAGTCATGTACTGAGAGAACGAGAAAAACAGAGTGTAGTAAAACCAGAGACTGCACCGTCTGAGGCAGCCAATGAACTTCCTAGCACATCATCTGCTGACACAACAGCAGTGCTAGTACCTGAGATTGATACTTTATCAAGAAAGAGTAGTGCTAAATCACAGAAGTCATCTCTTATTGATACTGAGTTCAAACCTGAAATTGGTGAACCTTCAACAAAGAACCATATCAACGAAGAACCAGCTGAAGAAGTGTTGATGTCGAAAGATGATGCTATTAGTAACAAAGTGCTATTCAAAATGGATAAATCTCTAAATGAGGAAAAGAAGAGTAATCTGACTCAACTTGTGATTAATAAACCTGCTTGCAGCTGTTCTCCTGTTACGGAATCAAACCCCCTGAATGACCTCCTTATGAGCTTAGTTAAAGAAAAACTTAACAATGATGACTCCAAAAATGAAACAAAGAGAGATCAGTTGGATTCAGCAAGTGACAAAGAAGTCCCTAACAATCAAACAAAATGTTATCTTTCATCTACTAAAGCCCTACCACCTGGCCAATTAAAATGTAATAACATTTTAAAAGCTAGAGAAAATGAGGTGAAGGTAATAAATGAGTCCACTAACATAAATTTGGCCATACCATCTACCCCTTCTCCAAAAATATTGAATGAGCCCACAAATCCCATCAATTCGCAATATGTATCAATTGTAGTGGTGGAGCCACCTCATAATCAAGCAAAATTGGCATCTCCTAAGCCTCTAGAGAAAAAAGAAGATGTGACTCCCAAGGTGCAACCTATATCATCTCTGTCACCTTGGCTTGTTTCTTCCGAGCCAAGCTCACCTTCAGGCATCGGGGAAAAGGAAATTACAATAATTCATCGTAAGTCTGTTATTACTACACAGCTGTAGCTAAATTAAGTAGATTATAAGACAATCATTATAGTTCAAAAAAAAGAAACAAAAATGACAATGTAGTGTAATTATTTTTATTGCCGGTTTTGCTTTTAAAATAATTGAATTATTATGTAGTGCCTTATAAAAGTCTATTTAAAAAAATGTAGACAGGGAAATCTGAAAAAAAAAAAAATTATCATTAACTTCTAGGTTAAATAATTTAGCAGTTATCTCCAATATTTTTCCCACATCGGAAATTACTGAGACTGCAATGTGCAAAACTATTATTTGGAAAAACTAGTTTGTCCTAGACCAAATTAGTCCGTCCAAAGTGTGTTATAACCAACTAGTTTAACCTAGGGTAAACTAGTTTGCCCAAAAGAGATTAGAAAACAAAACATTTCTTGCTTAGCACTTACATATAATTTTAAAATGATATGAATTTTCGCTTTCAAAGTTTCGACGGAAACCTAAAGCGAGATGATGCCTTTATTACCACAATATATTTACAATGGGTCAGCAGGTTTCATTCCGCTTGGGTGTACTAAGTAGATATCGATACTTATATCATGTACCTTAATTCATACTTGAATATTACCATGTACTTAACTATTGTACTTAGCATTTTATTGAGACATTTGAGAATATTGTATTCTCTTAGCTATGAGTCTGAGCTCTGAGCATAATTATTTTTATCAGAATTTATTCTTGACAAATTAATAACTTACTATTTTTATATCTAGAGATGAGGTATCTAAACATTCCTTTTATTTACTTAAATATTCGTTATACATATACAGATTTTTTTCTAATCAATGCAATACTATCTGACAAGATAAAAATTGGAAACTTTAAATCTTTTTTTTTTTTTAAGTAGCCAACTCTGTTTCTCCAGGTTTAGTAACCTTGCGGAACAGAGTCGGCTGCTTTGGTATGTGAAATAGTCCTCGCATGTGAACAATTTGTACCATAAAAAAATTGAATTGAATTGTATGAAGTAAAACTGACCTATGCACGGGTTAAAAAAAAATCTGCATAAAATAGTGATAGTATTTTTGATGCCGTCCTAAATCAATCATTCTGTAACAACTTATACACTTAGCATTAAGTAAAACATATCAGTATTAGGAAATAAAACAACTAGCAAGATAGGTGCCATAGTTTATATAATTGCAATTCAAAATGCTGTCAGAACCGTAAATGAATTCGATTTTAAAATCACGATGCGTATTTTATCTATTCGTTACACAATATGGTTCGTAGGTAGGTATACCTCACCTACAGTATAAACTGGTTACTGGTTAGCACAGGAAAATAACATTGCAATAAATTAATATTTAAACCGCATTGATTTACATTAATTTACGTGTCGTTAGCTAAGCATTTACTTAAAAAATAAAAAACAGAAATGTTGCTCTTTCGATATAAGAACATTTGGAATTGATTATTTTGTTTTAGAGATGTAGCCAATCGTAGACAGAAACGAGTCCAATGGCTTATATAATATTCAGCTTTTTTTCATGTCTTAAAATTTATCAGTTACTATGTACAGTCGCCAGCAGGTCAAGCTATCCCAAACTGTCAAATTTTCCCAATTGAAACCTTATTCCTTTGTAATAAAGTTGAAAAACTATCAAAGAAATTTGACAGATTGGGGTAGCTTGATGTGCTGGCCTCTGTACATAGGTATTATTTTAATATAATTATGTTGATAGTATTAAGTATTTCATGTTACAAAAATATCGTGCCAATCAACGAATATTACAAGGTACAATACAATGACCGATTAGTATAAATTGAATCTCGATGAATAGTTCTATGTTATACGGTTTGGTTTCCGCACTTAGTCCTTTAAGTGGACCATTGTGCGTGAGCCATGGCGGCCGTCAGTGGTTATTCCTCTCGATGAATAGTTATCGACTGTTTATCGTTAAATGTACAAAGCAGTCGCAACACTGACCAACGATAATATTTTTAATAATAATATTGTATCATAAATATTTTACTGTTATGTTACTGTTAACCGAAGTGCGGCTACGCCTAGGATTACTAACGGCTATTAGCCGAAGTGCGGCTATACTCAGAGTAAAGATTGGGCTAGTAGCCGAAGTTGGGCTACACTCAAGGTAAAGTTAGGGCTAGTAGCCCAAGTGAGGCTACACCCAAGGTAAAGTTTGGGCTAGCAGCCCAAGTGAGGCAACTCCTAGAGTAAAGTTAAGGCCGATAGTAGCCGATGTGCGGCTACGTCCAAGGTAAAATTAGGGCTAGTAGCCGATGTGCGGGTACGCCTAGGGTAAAGATAAGGCTTATAAGTAGCCGAAAAAAGCCTACGCATATAGATTTCGCGAGCTGAAGTAAGATGAATCAAGCCCATGAAAGTCATCGATAAGACAAGTGTTACCGCACTTTGGCTCATATTCGTTACGGATGCTAGCATGTGCCTATTGCTGTTTACAAGTGTAAATTAAAAACTTTCCCACCTGCACAGCACAGTCATGTCAACTTTACCTATCTACCGGACTTTATAATGTAATTTGGACATGACTAAATATATTAAGTTCATAATGAGTTTTTGCAGTTTGCTGTTGCACGCAGGGGGAGTACAATCTACAATCTTTGCCTCGATTTTAATTTAGAGAGGTAGTGCGTACTTTTTATTTAACCTTTTAGATTTTAATGTGCTGTTCAGACAGGCAGCGGCGCGGCGATGGTGAACGGTTTCTGACATTATGTCAGATAGTTTTAAGTTCTGTCAAACTATCCGCCAACACCACCGCCTCTGTCTGAATAACGCATTTCTTAGAAAACGATGAAATTACAGAATATATTTATTAAAGTGATATTCTATATGCAATGCATCTATTTGACCTTTGTTTAAGTTTTTAAATTTAGGACAAAAAAATTAAACGATAATGTGCCTATTTTATATCTAGCGTTTATTGTTATTCTCATTATTTTACAACATTATATTATTGGAATATAATAAAATATTTATTTTATTTCATATGATGCGTTTCTTTTGTTGTTTAATATTTCAAATACTTCTCAACATAGGTACCTACTATACCTACCTAAATAGCTTTATTCAGTTTAAGGAGCCATAGTCTAAAAAATACATGAAGCAAAAATTTTATAAGTAGGTGGTATAAAAGGAGGGTAGTCCCTTTTTCCGAAAATTACCAGGACGGTAGAGTAATGGCGCAGTTAAAGTTTATATGGAGGAGTGCAGAAAGCTGTTTTTTGAAGTGAAAATTTCTTTAAAGACGCGTTGGGCATTTTTTGAGATGGGGAAAAGACAATTGATCTCGCGACACTGTTACCGACACCACTAACAGCACGAAAAAACATCGTTGAACGTTCAACGTTGTTTAATCTGACGATTCAAAAAATACACACGTAATTGTTCAAATTTTCACTTCTGTCGGCACCAAAGACTATAGTCGGCACTCTTAGAGTGCCAGTTTTTTTTTTTGCTGTTCGATTTTCGACCACTGCTGGGCGACCACTAGCAGGACTAATCCGCCAAGTGAAATATTGCGACTTGATTGCGTCCTTTTATACAGGAAAAGTTTTTATCCAGTGCGCAAATTGTAACCACAAAAAAAAATCTGCTGTTTCATAGAAAAATGCAATACCTACGCGGTCAAAATGTATGGAACAGCAGATGTTTTTTTGTATAACCGACGAAAAAATTCTGCGCTGGGGGTCTTGAATGATATGCTGAATTCATGGTTACAGTTCGCGCACTGGATAAAAACTTTCCCTGTATGCTTATATTCCATACCTCAGAATACGGAAAGAACCAGAAACCGCGTTCAACTGATATTACAAGCTGCAGGGTGTGTCCAAAAACAAAACAAGTGACCCCCGCTCGCCTCACTTCCCACCCGCGTAATATAGCAATATTCAATAGCAATAGCTTAGACATTATTTGCCCATTTTTGGGGTAAAATTGAGTGTATTGGGGGTACGAAAATAATAAAATCAAAATTTTACTGTCCTTTTCTATACATGCATTATTACTGTATACGGTTTGCTTTGATAACATTATTTTTTCAAGTCGTTAAAAATATTTTTTATACATACTACAATGAATAAAAGCCCTCAGTAGGTAATAAAAAGAAGGGAAATCAAAACTCTAAAATTGACAACACGTACAAGGTGGACCCATTATTCACGATGACAATTACAAATTGAATAAACTATTCATTAATTATATAAGACAGTAACTGAATGCGCCACTTGCACATGAAATGTGATCCCATCCTATTTTTTTTTTTTAGCCCGGCTGAATTTTTAGAGGTAGGAACGACACAAGACGGCATAATTTAAATAAATTGAACACCGGTAAAACACGTCGCGCGATACGACAGTCACAGAGTGACTGATCGGCTGAGCGTCAAACTACTCTATCTATGAGTAGTTTTTGTGGCTTCAGTATAGACGCTCTCACATCTTCTGGTTCTTTTTGTATTCCGAGTTCCATACCTACATAAACGTAATTATCTTACTGGTTAAACCTATTTGTTTTTTTTTTTTTAAACTATAGGTACTCATTTTTTCCTATTACGTCATTGAATTATGTCATTTTAATTCACAACTGAAGCACTAAAAATATTAATGAGAATTTAAACAAAATATTATAAAGAATAATACAAAAATGAAGAAATCTACTGACACACTTTCTTCAGATAAGTCATTGGATGATCTTGGAAACGTGTTTTCATTCAAGCGATATTTTATAAATAATTTAGATTCCTATCATGGAGAGTATTTATTGAAGGAAGTGTCGAAAGTCCTTGTCGAGAAGAATGTAGTATCAGCACCGCCTTCACTCGCTCTTATTGGAGAAGACGCAGTTCTAGAGGTTCCTGTGCCTGAACAGCCTTATGAAATTATAGGTAAGTAGGTAATTTGCTTATACCTATGGTCTAAAGTATATTGTAGCAGGGATAAGCTTCTCCCGTCCTCACGCCCTTTACCCCGTGAGCATAAGGTACTTACTATGCCTACTCTTACACATTCTGTGCCCGTGGTTCATTATTCACGATCACAACGTATGATTTATATCTCTGGGTAGATCAGTACGTACAGAGGCCAGCACATCAAGCTACCCCAATCTGTCAAATTTATTTAATAGTTTTTCAACTTTAAAACAAAGGAATAAGGTTTATGTTCAATTGGGAAAATTTGACAGTTGGGATAGCTTGACCTGCTGGCGACTGTAGGTACATAACTACATACCTACCCACACATAACCAACTTGCTGACGGTAGGTACTGTACGGTAACTGACTGGCGGTAGGTATATTATTCTATAAAAAACTAAGTTACAATCCCATCCCAAAGCCCTGGCTGGAGGCCTTAATTTATTGAGGCATCCACAGGCAGCCGACAACCTCCTAGTTTCACCTGCGACATGTCATTTCAAAAAAAAGTAACAGTTCTGTTTATTGACATTGTAACAAATCCTTATAGGGACTGTAACCAATCCAAAGATCAAGACTATAGATAATGTGGCTAGGATTGTAACAAAAGAAGAATGTATACCGCTGATGCTGACATGCGGCACTGTGGTATTGGATATCAGTTGCGATAGAGAAGAACTTCGAATTGCAATGGAATACATGAATCGTAAGGAAATTTTGTCTTAACTTCCTATAGGTACTGTTTTATTCAGGTATATAAGTACATGGTTTCAATAGAATGCAAGCCTATACCAAGCCAACATAATATTATGCAAGTTATGTTATCACTGATATTTGGACTATCCTAACAAGCAGTGGAGGGGAGGGGTACGCAATGTGAAAAGGGTAGTTACTATACCTCGTCATCTGGGCAAGGTCTTTCTTATAATTTGCAGTCGTATTCACATTCTGACAGTTCTGAAGCAGTTGCTAGAAAAACAAGCTCCAGGACCAAATCCTGACCAGGACGATACTGGCGCATCAAGCGCCCTCGGCGGTGCCGGGGACTTCAAGAAGCGGTACTTGATACTGATATCCACGGTCATGACTTGGGCCTGCACCAAACCACTGGATCCGGTAAGTAAGTCCTCATTTGCGTGAAACGCATCCGCGGTCCTTTGAAAGGGGTATTCTCAGATTATAAAACAAAGGCTTTTATAATCTAAGGGGGTATTATTATTCGGTTGCTTTATGATAGGTATCTTAATTCCTATAGCCACTGCAGCGCAGTTAGGTAGGTGGGTCAGTGTTCGTGTACAGACGCCAGCACATCAAGCTATCCCAATCTGTCAAATTTCTTTCATAGATTCATTCCATCATTTCATAGATTCATTTCATCTCATTTTCATAGATTTCAACTTTACCACTTATGCATATGGTTCATGTTCAATTGGGAAAATTTGACAGTTCGGGGTAGCTTGATGTGCTGGCGTATGTACCTAGTTGTAGTTAATAAGTAGTAGGTAGTTAGGTACATATGTATTTAGGTGAGGAGCTTGTGGCTAAATAATAACAGTCGCACGGCTCAATGGTAGGTTAAGCTACGCTTGCCGCGGTCGGGCATATCGGCATATCGAGGTTTCTCCGTGCCTTGGAAAGCATATTTAGCCGTTGGTCCCGGCGATTATTTGTAAATTTTTGACTGTTACACCTGTAACGGCTGAAAGCCCGAGACCCTGGATAACCGGTCTCACCAAGGGGTAACTAGTTAGGTACCCCAGTAACTGGGTTATTGAGGTCCGATAAGCAGTCGCTCCATGTAGAATACTGGTATTCTGCTGCATCCGGTTAGACTGGAAGCTGACCCCAACATGGTTGAGAAAAGGCTAGGCAGATGACATAGGTAGTTACCATTTACCTAATGATAAGTTACAAATACTTACATGATAGAGAATGGGCGGCAGCGTTCTCTATGAATTTTACCACCGTACTGCGATCGCCAACCCGCCTGCCAAGCGTGGCGATTATGGCAAAACCCCCTTCTGGGGGAGGCCTATGTCCAGCAGTGGACGCGTCTTTCGGCTGTAATGTTACAAATATAGGCAAAAAGCACCGACACGTATAATGTAT
The DNA here is from genome assembly GCA_949987655.1 of Polymixis flavicincta. Taxonomy (NCBI): domain Eukaryota; kingdom Metazoa; phylum Arthropoda; class Insecta; order Lepidoptera; family Noctuidae; genus Polymixis; species Polymixis flavicincta. The sequence goes on along the minus strand of OX465175.1, from coordinate 13,522,282 downwards.
TTCACTCCCTTCACAGGAAAATCCAGACATGCCTTTCCTAGAAAGCGATTTCCGGAAAAGGAAGCCACATCCAAATTATAAGTTGCACTATGACGCTGAAAATGCAGTGATTGGCATGGCCAGAAAATATAGGTCAATAATAGGGTAAGTTCAAGTTTTATTATCCTCCACTTTACCTGTTCATGGCGGTTAATAGCCAGTGTTGTATTTATGTCAAGATCAATGCCGAAACCGCAGTGCCATTCATGCCTGCTGATAATAACATATATGTACCTACAATAATATCTGTAGGACGCTTTCAAGCTACTCGGTTTTGGATGGGTGAGTGAGAGAGAACGAGGACTCAGTGGCATGCAATTGGAGATATATCCAGAAATATACTAAATTATAGGCTGTTGATGATGAGTAATAATTATACCTACGGTGAATTTTTGAGACGGGGCAGTAATCAACTACGACACGTAGGTATGGTTTTTTTTTGAGATTTGCGACTCCTCTAGTGCTCCAAAGTCATTTCGTCTAAAAAAAGTATTTTACCTGCTTAGATTAGGTAGGTATTATAAAAATAAAACGAGAGAAATGACGTTTTTCTAGCTTGGGTACTGTAACATTTTTCCAACATCTGTGAATGTAGTAATGAATTACGCAAAGAGTTATAATCCCAGTCTCCTAAGAACGCTTTTCTGTTGCTCCAACAAGCCCATACTGCCTTGTCTCAAAAATCCTGTATATTATCTACCTACATCAAACATGGTGAGCAGGTACACACTGTACACAGCTGACCGATGCACAGTGTGTTATGAATTTATGAACCCAGTTTTTGTGTCATCATATTTTATTGAATTAATCGATAGAGTCTACAATTCTGAGGATTAGAGTAAAACTCCGGGTTCGCCAAGACTTAAAAAAATCATTATAATTTAACGGAAGTACTCTTTCCAGAATTTATTTATTCTATCGAAAAAAGGTATAATAGCCGACCGTTCTACCAATTCCTGTTGCTTTAGTATGAAAGGGTCGAGAGATATGATTTTTGTTATCATTTTTCGTTTTCATTTTTTTATTCATCTAAACCGCCGTAGTAGGTGGCCTACATCAAAAAAATGCTGATTCTTTCTATTATGTGTAGTATTATTTCCATAACCTAACTCGTTGGTTTCCAGGAGTTATTGGAAATTTTAGTAATATCCGAAATATCCGCACTTAGGGCTGCCACTTCAACCAAAACATAATTTGTTTATTTTTATTAAGTTTTAGCTTTCTTATCACGACCATAACAAGATATCATTATTTTGTGGCTTAAAATGGCAAAGATTGAGTAATTTTATAATGGAAATTAAAAAAACAAATGGAGAAATTGGTATTATGTTGATTGATACACCTTTTTTGGAAACCGTCTATAAATTCTAACCCAAAAGACTTAACTAATAGTAAATAAAAGAAAATCCTTTCCGATGTCTCATAAGTATATTAATCAACAATTAACATGAGTATTATATCAACATTTTGTCAATTTTTTTAAATATTTTTAGTCAATTTAGTTCTTTTCATCATTAATTTTACAATTCTTTTAAATCAATTTTCGTTTTACTTTTTGATTTTACAACTTATTTTGAATCAATTTTATTATACTTTTGTGTTAAAACATTTTTTTAGAATAATGTATTTTATATTTTATTTATGTACATGAATTATATACCTATTTAATTATTTTAAATCAATTTTTATCATGTATTTACATCAATTGTATTGATTTTTGACAAAAAAAAAAAAAAACGTTGAGAGTGCGCCCCTGCTTAAATTATTTACGTGAACGATTTATATTTATTATTATTTAACAATATGTAACTATATTTATTAATGTATAGTTATAATATAGTTTAAGTTAATATACACGGTTACTTTTAGATCGTTCTGGAGCCGAAACACAGTAACTCCAAATGAGTAATGTGTACTATTGGCATTGTTATTGTTTTTTAGGACATCTCATGAAGAAGTTAGAAATTTATCACTTTTATTCAGTCATTCGAGTTAAATTTTAGTAGCACTTCCACTATTTCATTCATAAACGCAAGATCGTACGCGATCCGCTCGGTGATGGTGATGACGTAGCGCGGCACAGCTGTGCGTCTGCGAATCAGTTGATAGCGTAGGTACTCGCGGTGGGTCAATAGACGTCGGACGAAAAACCAGCTGCAAGTAAGTACCTACACAAACCTCAATCGTTGGTTGGTGTAAGTTCATTTACCTCCACCGTCTCTCATTGTATCGGAAGCACGGGGTTTACAATCTCCTCGTAAACGAGAGAAATTAATTGACATTTAACTCACCCCTCTCGCATCACGAAATCACCTAGTACACACGGCTACACATCAAGCTATACATTTCCAGTTTACGCTGATCTCGTCCTTTACGAAAATCGTTTACAATGCGAGATCAGCTTATACTGGAAATGTATAGTTTGATGTGTAGCCGTGTGTACTACCCGTACTATTCAACTAGACACGACGAGTACGCTTGGGAGTTGCATTCAAGGCCTTGAATCGAGTGTCGACCAATCGAGCTAATAGGTACAGAGGCCAGCACATCAAGCTACCCCAATCTGTCAAATTTCTTTGATAGTTTTTCTACTTTATTACAAAGGAATAAGGTTTATGTTCAATTGGGAAAATTTGACAGTTAGGGATAGCTTGACCTGCTGGCGACTGTACTTAATAAACATAAGTACCTACCTACCATAATACTAAATATTGCCTAAAACATTTTTTTTTTGCGACAATGCTTGCAGCGGCATCTACAAAGGCAGGCAATTCAAACAGAAAAATGAATCGTTTAGTGAGTCGCATAGAGTTCATTATTAGTTGGAGGTGTCCCTTACTAGGAAAATATTGAACCGAATTAAGACCTTATTTGAATGACTTTAACCGCGTGATTCGGTTGTGAACCTTGAACCTTTGTAAAGCCCGGTCGGACACGAGACAATAGATTTCTCAGAATATTTTTAGTAAACTGCGGACCTACTAACCTAGTTTGGTGAAATTTCTATTTTTCCCCGTTAACGGTTATGAAATAAAGTCTAAATTCGCTTATCTTATTTTATTTGTGTACCTATTTAACGATTGCGTATTTATTTTAAAAAAAGGCGGCGCGTAGGCAAAGGTAGCGGCGATCAGCGAACTCTGTCAGCTGTGAACTAGGTACCTACGCTTAAATAAATAGACATAGTAATACGGCAGCCATGGGTTTAGAAACATGTACCTATGGATGTAATTTAATCCATTCGTATTTAATATTTTCCATATTTACTATTGGCTAACATTGAATCGCCTGGCCGCCATTGTGGTACTACGACGTGGGTAGCGTTCGAAGTACCTACCTACTCCAGTATATCTTCCTCCAATTCCGCCGACTATGGTAGTCTAACGCGGGCCGCGTTGCACGTGTGCGGGCGCTCGAAACTGTCCATGATCGAGGAGGCGCTGAGTTGCGGCCAGAATGGTGGAGGTGAAGGGAACTTGAGGGTCGTTGATTCCACGTGCGCGCAGTGAGTTCAGGTGTTCCGGCTGAGCATACAATCCTCTAGCCTCTTCCAAGTTGTGGTTCGCAATCCCATAAAAATCCACATTTCACACACAGATTGCACTCATTTTTGGCGCGTAATTAGGTTGCGCGTGCGGTGTGCGCGACCTAATACAGCGAAACGCGACACAATACTAGGAAGGAATTCGGAACAAGGAAGGGCGGGCGGTCGGCTAGACGGGGGTCGGGGGCGTGGCTTACGGATCATGCTGTCTGATCGATGAATGGGTTTTTCAATGGGTATCGTTCGCATGTGTTGCCGTTTGTCGATACGTTTTACACGCACGTATACATTGATCGCAAGGAAGCGTTACTTCGAGTTCTCATTATTTCACTATAGAAAACAATAAATTTAATTTTTCGTGTGTTTTTTTTTTGTTGTTTATTTAAAATAATAGTCTCAATCGATTATAGTTCGATGATCGAGTTCATGGCTTTCGGTTCCAGAACGACCTAAAATTAGCCGTGTATAGTATACCGTAACGGTACTCTGCACTTCAACAACCTCAGTAAGGTGTGACTGAGGTACGTCGCGTCGTGCAGAACTACGGCCGGGGGCTTGCCTTAACTGGCCGGCCCGCGAGAAGAATGTTGAATTAATTGTAACTAACAATGGTGCCGATTCTGTTGTACTGTCGCCAGCAGGTCAAGCTATCCCAAACTGTCAAATTTTCCCAATTGAACATAAACCTTATTCCTTTGTAATGAAGTTGAAAAACTATCAAAGAAATTTGACAGATTGGGGTAGCTTGATGTGCTGGCCTCTGTACACCGAACTAAACTATACCTAAAATTCCTTACTTTTGACTATGAGAATCTTAACGCTATTCTGCAAAAAAATATCTCTAAATTTAAAAACAATTTTAGCACAACTAAAATCGAATTTGACGATCGCGAGTCGCTCGTGGTATTTTTTGGCTTCGCAACAAGGTACTTGTTTGCCCTACCCCGTAGAGGTGCGCAGGGGCGGCAGCCTCGACGTGATTTATATAGAATTGACTTTTTGCATGGAAAATATGATAAATTACTACTCACATGTTGAGTTTTAGAGGTGTATGGGGTCTTACAAAGGGGGTCGGAATTTTCATTATTTTTGCGATAGGACACACCGTTTTCGAGATATAAGCAAAAGAAGAGAAAAAAAATATAAATAGTACTATTTTTGCACCAGAAGTCGAGGTGTCGGTATGAATAGTTCTTGACAACTAATTTTATTCCACACCTATTTAATCGCGATTAAAAATAGTCAGATTTAGTTAGACAACCAAAATTTTAGGTTGAATAGATTAATGAAATTGACAACAACAGAATAGCAAAATTGCCATTTTCACTAAACTAATAATCCAGTGCAATCTTAGTGCTGTCAAACTAAAATATAGTTAAGTTGTGTCACTTTAGTCAATTTAAGAATGGTAAATCGTCGTTTGACAGGAATAAACTAAATTTTGGTGATTTTTAGTCTAGTTTAGAGAATTTTGTGACAACAGAATCGGCACCAATGAAGATGAATTTTAGTTCGGTTAGCCCATATAATATTTTACAAATTCATATACATTTTCCTTTCGAATAGCCAACTCCATATTAGTTATTAGAAAGTATTAAAAAAACCTCTTTTTTGAAATAAAATATATTCTTGTTGTTTTTTTTTTCGGATACTTGAAAGTGACAACCCTAAGGAAAATTTTGAATTTCCAATAACTCCTGGAAACCAACGAGTTATGTTTTGGAAATAATACTACACATACTTAATAGAAATTATCAGCATTATTTTGATGTACTCGTAGGTATGACCACCTACTACGGCGGTTTAGATGAATAAAAAAATGAAAACGAAAAATGATAAAAAAAATCATATCTCTCGACCCATTCATACTAAAGCAACCGGAATTGGTAGAACGGTCGGCTATTATACTTTTTTTCGATAGAATAAATAGTTCTGGAATAAGTACTTCCGTTAAATTATAAGGTTTTTTTTTTTCGTTTTTCATAAGTCGGATATTCCGAAAAAAATAAGTACAAGTCTTGGCGAACCCGGAGTTTTACTCTAATCCTCAGAATTGTAGACAGCTATCGATTAATTCAATAAAAATATGATGACACAAAAACTGGGTTCATAATACACTGTGCGATGGTGATGATGTAATAATGTACAACGTGTAATGGAAAGGGTATATACAAACGGCTTCACGGCTTCTTTGGATGATATCAAACGATATTGGAAGGGTTTTTTTAATCCTATCTCTACATGGTCGGAAGTTATGAGGATTTTTAATACATTGATACCAGAAACCAAACTTTTCAAATTGAAATAAACACATCACTCGGAAGAGATTTATCGCGATATTGGCAAGTAACGTGGAAAGTTATTGACCTACGTAGTGCGGTGACACGTTTGTTATGATTTGAATTTACGAAACCGAAAATTTGGTATAAATTATTGGAGTATTTTATTTTGAGCTGAAACGATGTTTAGTGATTCTATACCAGCTGTTATCTTTAGTGCTTAAGGATAGCAATAGGGTTTTTGTTACACCCTGTATATTTTGTTAACAGAGCGCTGGTAATAGCTACAGGAGTGACATACGGCGGTAAAGAAGACGTACTTTTCTATTGGTTTCAAAAGGCTTGGGAGTGCGAGCGGATACTGCCTATCCTCGACCGAGGAAATAATGCTGTTCCTTTGATAAACGTTGTGGACTTAGGACAGTGAGTGTTGTGGATATCGTTCGTAAATTGTTGTTACATCAACAGAACTTAGCAGGTACCTACAGTAAATATTTCTTGGCTTTAAGCCTGTTTCCCTTGTATACTGAAGCCTTTGAAAAATCCTGGAAGTTGACTAGATCCCATTTTAAACCCATGTAGGTACCTAGTATCTACAGTCTATTCAGATCCTTGTTTCCAATTGATTTTATTTCCACCTAGACGAATAATATAAAATGTAATTCATCATCATCATTTCAGCCGGAAGACGTCCACTGCTGGACATAGGCCACCCCCAATTTGGGGGGCCTTGCCATAATCGCCACGCTATTGGCAGGCGGGTTGGCGATCGCAGTATGCAATAAACGTAATTATATCAGTGTAAATAAACTTGATTTCAGAATGGCAGCACCTGGTTTTGAAATAATCATATTATGTACCCTACCTATTTATTAAAACATAGTTAACATGTTTCATATTTCTAGGTTCCTAGTCAAACTACTTAAACGATACTAACATCCCTTCCAGAATTGTCCACAACCTACTTCTTAATTTCCCAAGGAAGCTTTACATATTGGCTGTAGAACAAAATATTTCGAAACAAAGAGAAGTAAGCAACAATGAAGTTTGTTATCTCTGTAAGTAAAGTGTAGCATGTACGTACTTAGCTACGATAAATGCATTCCTGTTGCAGATAGTGAAGCCACTTGGACGCGCAGTTGGTTCTGGAATGTTCAAATGTATTCCACCTGAGGACGCATTCTTGATTCCAGAAATTGATGTAAGGAGCTTTTTGCATCTTGTAAAATTTTAGTACCTTGTTAGGTACTCTAGGTCTTGTTAGGTGTCTACTTCTTAACATTGCTTATAAAATTACAGCAAAGAACATACGATTTGATCACTCTTAATTTGAATATGGAGCCAACTTTCATCGTCGAGACAATGGCGATACAGTGGGTTTCTGATTTGACCTTTGCGGAGAACGTGCCCGCTCTTATGAAACAATTTAAAAAAGGGAGGGGATTGAAACCTTTTAAGGTAGGTACTTAACTTAATAACAAAAGTTTTTGCTAACAGTTGATTACTGTTACAAGGTAAACCGCTGCTCGCTAGAACTCACATATATACATTCCCACAGATTGTTATATACGGACCCCCAATTGTCGGAAAAACGACGTTGGCAAAAAATATTTCTGAAGCATATGGCCTCGTCTACATCTCACCAGAAACTGTGGCTCAAGATTTGCAGGATGATTTAGTTAGTTATAATTTTTTGTAAATCATTTTGTTTCGATTTCATACACATTACAGAATGTCATGGAACACAGATGGCTGCCCATAATACTCCGATAAACTTATCAATAGCAACGTTCCCAGTGTAATTGATAGCTGGTGTGTCATTTTTCGAATAGCAAAGCGTTCATTTTTGCGCAATTCTCTAAATAAACTCATATTCGGTATCCTGCGACATTCACTGACCTGCAAATGAATTTCTAACTAAAAAAAATATAATCTACCCACTTATCCTACTAATATTATAAATGTGAACGTTTGTGAGGATGCATGTATGGATGTTTGTAACTCTTTCACGCAAAAACGGCTGAACGGATTTGGATGAAATTTGCCAAACAGATAGTTTGTAACCTGGATAAACATTTACAGAATAAGTTTTTAACGCGCTTTTTTTAGAATGATACGCTGAATTCATGGTTACAGTTTGCGCACTGGTTAAAAATTTATCCTGTAGATACTTTTAATGCGTACCTGTGGGATAATTTTCGAACTCCACACGGGCGAAGCCGCGGGCAGCAGCTAGTATGTAATATATCTTTATTTTTGGAAAACAAAGATATATTAGCTAAAAATTGCAAAAACGTAACAAAATTTGAATATAGTGAGCTACCTTAGCGCTTCCTTTTAATTACACCTGTCTCAGACGTGGCGAGTGAGGCATTGGGAGGTCGGCGAAACGGCTGCACTAGGCGTTCCTACTTTTGGAGAAGAGGAAGAAGTCAACATGGCCGACATTGACGAAGATCTTAACGACGAAGATGGCTCACAGGAACAAGCGAGACAAACCTTAGCTGTCCTGCAGTCTGGGCGCCAGTTTTCCGATGAAGAAATCTTGGCGTAATTTGTTAAAAGTTTCTCTAAAACTAGAAACATCAGGGCACTAATCCAGGGTTTCATAATTTTATCAAATCAATATTAAGATGCACTGTCGACGTTAGTGACAAAACGGATTGAAAAAGCAATGTTTGCGCCTATGGAGGATATTATAAGGCAAAAGGCAAAGATCACTTGAACAGTTAAGTCGGTTAGGTACCTACTACTCCGGAGTAACTTTAGACATCCAATTCTAAGTTGGTACACATCACGCGGGACGTGAGGTTTGAATTTAACGAAGGAAGGTCAGCTGTAACGATCAAAGGCAAATGCCGAAACTTGCAGAGTTTCTTAAAACTTAAAAAATGCGTATGTTAAATGTTTAATATAATTAAAAACTCTTTAGATACTTGCGCCAGAGGATGTTAAGTCGTGGTGCTGTCAATAGAGGATGGGTGCTCGACGGGTTCCCAATGACGATAGCACAAGCTCAATCATGTAAGTAGACATACTGTACAAATAACTTCTGCTCATGCTTCTGTCTATGCTAGACGATCGGCTATTACATCAAACATTTCTGTATCTAGTATTTGAGAAAGGCGAAGAACTTGACTCTGAGGTTGGAGAGGAAGCCGATGTGGAACCCTTCGATGAAGATACCGATTTGTATAGCAATGTGTTAAGAAAGATGTTGCCAGGTCAGGATGATAAATTTTCTATTTTTTCTTAAAAATACGAGTCCATCCTAACTTCTCACAATGTTGTTGCAGACATTGTAGTATCACTAGATGCTAACGACGATTTTGTCTGCGATAAAGCTATGCGACAGCCTGAAGGATATTCTCGATTGGATGAGGAGACAATACTGAAGCGATTGAGCGAATTTCGATCTGGTGATACCCGGGATGTTACTCCACTTAACTTTTTCGACGAATTGGATATACATCCATTAGTAGTACCCGTTAAAGATCATTCGGATTATTCAATGAAGGGTACATACGCTGCTGTAGCACTGCGAATGGGTCGCCCGTGCCGCTACGCAAAACTACTTGGTAATTTGCGAGGATTCTTAAACAGTTATTCAGATTAACATCTTAATACGCTCTATTAACTTAATACGCATTCATTCCACAGCACTTATTGAAGCTGCTGAGAAGAAAGATAACGAGGATGTAGAAACATTAAGAATCAAAGAAGCAAAAGCTTTAAAAGAAATCGAGGAAAAGTTGAAAGAGGAACGCGAAGAGAAAATGGAATATTGGGTGATTATTGAGCTAAAGTAGTTTTTTTTTTAGAAGTCAGTAAGTGTCTGGCTTTTTTATTAAATAGAAAAACTTGATATTATATTACTTTTATAGACGGAATTATACGCATTAATGCGTGAGGAAGAAGAAGCAGCTTTGGCGGCCGCGAGCGAGCCCATGCGCAACTACTTAGTTCATCACATCTTCCCGACGCTAACTCCTGCTCTGCTTGAAGTTGCCAAATTACGCCCTGAAGACCCGATCGACTATCTAGTGAGTAACTTTTGCATACATTATTTCAGTACTTAGTAAACCGTGAACCGTCGTTGCTGACTTTTACAATCGGCTGTTTCCATAAGGTATAGGTACAGAGATAGATTTGAGTAATCGATAGCACTACAGAAATAATGTCAGTGTCAGTCGGCTAATTAGATTATCTTAAAAATAATACACAAAATATCATCTATGCAAAAAGGGTTAGATATTAGCCCAAACTAGGCAAGCCTGTATCTTGGGTGCCAAAAGATAGACGTTGCAGTAGACGTCCAGATGTAAGGCTTTGACTTACTTTACTACACGGTATTATGTTGTAGGTAGTCGTTAACTCGTTATATTATGGTGCTTATTTCTGTTAGTTATAACAAATTACTTTGGAAATCGTCAGGGGGAAAATGCGTTCAAGTTAAACCCAATTGGTGAAGCGTTGGAAGACAAATTCGAATTATACATGGAAAGGAAGAGATTGACGACAAATTGTGACGAAAAGCCTGAGGAGGCTGATTTGGCTAAGAAAGCCGCGGCCAATGTAGTCGAAGATGCTATTGGTCACGATCTCAGATTCGCAGATAATGTTAACACCTTCGGTGGTTTTCAATAATCTATTTATTTTTTATTATCTTGAAATTGTTTTAATTCATTTAACTGATTCTTAGTTAACTAGTAGGTATTGATCACGATGTTACTTATTGATTCCGGGTAACGTCGTTATGATCTGCGTTTGGTTGATATGCAGAAAGCAATGGCAAAGCTTTGACATTTCTATCTCCCTTTAAAAGTTTTGTATGTAGGTTATTTACTAAAATTGTACTATTTTTATTTTTTAAATAAAATACAAATATCGTTCAAACCGAAATTACATTAATTTTTCTATAGGTTGTGGTAAAATATTTCAAAAACAAAAATCCTTTATGTATCTGAGTCACCCTTTCTTCGTGTTGTGCCCGACACTACTTTTCCATTTCAAATTTTGCTGGCCAATAACTTCTCAAATCTTATTTTTTGCATCACCACCTATCCAATCACTTACAATACAATACAGCAAGAGATGCTTCTGTATTGCTGATGTCTATGGGCAGCGGTGACCACTTAAGCTCTAGCAACTCTGAGACGAATCCCACGCAGAATCAGAACGCGACGATGGTTTTATCTAATGACTAAGAAGTCGCACGACTATTTGCGTCAGTATGATTCTACACACCTTCATAAAATTTAGTTGAAACATTAGGCGCGAGCGAATTTCGTCCCACATCTCGCTCGGCATTCTCCTTAGTTTGGCCAGAGCTTTACCGTCAGATGGTCTATCTGCGTGATTGCCACTTAATAACAAAAAGTGGCCCAAATATATGTGCAATAAACCCATATACGTAAGTATCTACAAACGATTCTCAAATCATATTTTATTTGGTGTTTATCAGGCGGAACACCTTTTCAAGCTGAATCCAACTGGTAAGATGCTTGAACCAGGATATAATTTTCAAGCGGAAAACCTACTGGGAAAGATTAAAATACTGGACGACGCTCTAAAGGATCTTGATATCGTAATCGAACCACTAATACCTGCTTCATGTGAAATAAGCAATACCGAGTCGTACGTTCTACCTATGAGTGCTCTTTAATAGGATATACTTACGTCTCTAATCTCATTTTATAAATTAAGATACTCATATAATTTAATTAAACTTCTGAATTATTAATTGTAACATTAATTTACCATAAAGCCGTATATTCACTGGGAAACAAAGTTGCAATGGTTCATCAAAATATTTATTTTTGGGTTACGGGACATATGTTGCTGGCAACATAGAATGTAGCAGGAGGTATTGCTCGCAACATGCTTAGGTACGTTTCTTATTCATGAATGTCAACTCTGTCCAATGAATACGGGGTTTAATGATTACAATATTGAGATTAGTAGAATATTATTTTGTTTGAAATGTGAAGAATCTCATCTTAACATTTACTTTCCTACCTAGAAACGATAAAACGATTTAACATTATGTTTGCTAGAGGTTACGAATTATACCTAATTATGTTACAACCAACTAATTATGTTACAATATTGTTATTCTTAGTAAGTTTTTAATTTAACTACGACCACGACTCAAATTGCTTAGGAAACTTAATTCATGTTTGTTTTGTAGGTAGTCGTACTGTAGATTCAATTGCGTTTCAATCGAGCCGATATGATTGGTGTGACTGTCAATAAAATAAAATACATAGCTTATGAACAGCTGTTGTTTTTGTAGAGACTTATCAGGAGCTTTTGACACGATGATATACCTACTGTACTGTACCAGAAGATAGGTAGGTGCTTATTCAAAATAGACAGCCATACGCATGATGGACGAACTTGAAGTGTCTGCGTTAAGAGTAAGCTTTGAAAAAACAGGAAATAAATGAAAGTTGAAAAAATAGGCTTTCGCAGGGAAGTATGCTGGGCCTCCATCTAATAATAATTCAGTAGTCTTCTATTACCTAAAGATCACTAAGGATATCTGAGCCTTAATTTCATAACTATCCCAAAAGCGGTTTCTTTAGCGAATCAACGCTGAAACTTGAAACCGATAGCAGCTCAACCGTAGCAGTTCAAGAATCGTGAACGTGACACAACAGATGTTTAGAAAATCGACACTTAAATTTATTATAAGCTACTATAATATGTGCATATTACCTTCTATACTATTAAAACGATCATTTGTTGGTTGGCTAATTGCCACTTTGAATTATTAAAAAGTTTTTATCGATAAAAGGCAATGTATCAGTTTTCATGCTACACACATTACCTACTCACACACTACCAAAACAACTAATTTGCTTTTAAGAAGGCAAGTATTGACATATTTTTAGGGTTCCTTTTGAATATTTTATAAAAAACTAAAAAACTTTGTTCAAAACTTTGCTGTAGAAAACGATACATTTTGCGACAAAATTGAGGTGGATACGACTGGTAGAAAATCAGTCAGCCAAATCTAATTACTACATCGGATCTTCCGTCCAATTTTGATTTCAAAGCAAGGTCTTGGTAAAAATGAAGGCTATTGGTCGACCGAGTTTTTAATTAGATAGAAGAAATTTTAATTTTTCAATATTTATTGGGTATAGGTAAAATCTAATACTTAACCTGACCTTTAAAAGTGACCTTTTAAAATGTCAGTGATTTAAATATCTATGGTCTAACCGTGTTAGTAGTGGTGGGCATATAAGTCCATCAAAACATCACGCAACGGTTGGTCGATAATTTCGATGTTATCATTGTTGCGTGATTCAGTCAGCTTATTACCGATCTTGTGTATACAAACTGAACATTTCACCTGAACATGTGATAGGACATGAAAGTGTATCCTGAATACAACTTCAAAAATGATAATTCAGGTTCTAAAAAGAACCGGTCGCCTTCAGATGTTAGTGGCATATCGTTGTTGGCTGCAAGTCTTCGTCATCAGACGACGGAGTTTTTCAACAATTCAACATTGCATGGAGTACGATACATTGCTGAAAAGGACAGGCCGTTTTGTGAAAAGTGAGTACAGTGTCTTTCATCATCCTATGAACTTCTTTGGCGACGATGGTATTGCTGCGATGACTGAACTTACGATGTGATCACAATGAATCCATAGGAGTAGGCACAGAACAAGCACTGATGCTGCTGTTTGTTATTATAAAAAAAAAAAAAAACGCGGTAACTTCAGTAGGTACCTTTTTGCGATCATGCATTGCATGGTATAGAGAATAGCACTTAGAAGCAGTTAACTTCGTTCTCAACGCAAATGCGCCGCGGTCGTCAATAACAACTTCAGCCTCTTATGCCTGTAGAGCAAATGCAGTTTCTCATTCAGTTTAGGAATTAGGAATGAGCATCCGATAATGACAACACCACGCTTCGTAATTGTTTGTTGGCGTATTTTAGATACTTATTCAAGACTAGCTTTTGCCAGCGGCTTCGCCCGCGTGGAATTTTCATCCCCTATTTAACTCTCTTAGTGGTTGAATTTCGAAAAATCCTTCCTTATTCCTTTTCTGCATTATAAAGAGAAACTCTGTGCAAAAATTTCTGGATCCAAGGGTTTGGGCTGGGCGTTGATGAGTCAGTCAGTCAGTCAGGAACTCAGGACTTTTCTTTTTATTTATATAGGTAGATAGATAGGTAGATGTTTTCCTTCAATGTAAGCAATTTGTGTTACAGTAGTAGAAGACACGATTTAATAATCATCACCCTATATTCCTTTACAGATTTATGTGGTTCAGTTTCACAGCCGTCGGTGCCGTGACCACTTGTATCATAATAGTAAGTTTGTGGGAAAAGTTCCAAACGAATCCTACTATTACGGGTAAGTCATGTTGTAAAATGTTTGAATAAGCGCATAATTATAGGTCCCTAATATGCAGAATGGTACCCCAGTGATGGCAAAAGGATGATGATGATGATGGGGACTCCCTTTTCCGCACGTAGACTCCCATTTGGTCCGTTGTGCGTGGGGGTTCTGGCTAACAAAGCCAGCCTGGCTCCGCCCAAAAGCACAGAAGCTTCCTGGGAGCTTCACAGGCTTCGCGGAGCGACCTCACTGTTCCGAGGATTTCTTCTCGTTGAGAAGCCACGGCCTCGCATTCCAGGATGACGTGGGCGGCTGATTCCTCGGCGTCAAGGCAGCCCCTGCAAAGCGGGCTGTCTGTGGCGCCTATATTATATAGATGTTTGTTAAGAGGGTTAAGGCCCGTAATTGTTCCTATGATTATTCTAAGGTTGTTTCTACTTAGGCTAAGAAATTTTTTGGTTAGTCGCGGGTGTACAATTGGTAAAGTCAATTTTGACTGTTTACAGTCTGTTGCCCGTGACAATCTGTTGTTATGTAGTTCGGTTGATCTTTGGTGAATCCACACACGAAATTGTGAGAAAGGCAGGGGGAGAAGTGGGTACGGGCCTAGCATTTTCATATCTGAGCCTCCCTTCGCAAGTTCATCTGCGGCATCATTACCAAGGGATCCGCTATGCCCCTTGATCCACTGGAGGGTAATACGATATGACGTCGATAAACTCTCCAGAGCTAGATGGCACTCAAAGATTAGTTTGTTGTTGTTTTGTCTGTTTGCTAAAGCTTTGAGCACATATAGGCTGTCGGATACGAATTTAATGCCGTAGTTCCGGATGCCTAACCGCCGCTTTATTGCTGCTGCGGCTTGTGTTAGGGCAACACATTCACATTGAAAGATGAACTATGTGTGCCTAGCGGTATGTGAAAGTTAATGTTGAGGTCAAGGGAGTGTGCGCCAGCACCTGATGGCAAAAGGAACAGGGTAAGACAATACAAATGATGGGAAGCCGAATTAAAGCGTATATCGAGTCCAGGATCACATGGGAAACAGTGAGCAGTTAGAGGAGGCCTTTGCCAAGAGTCTCACTGAACTAAGACCGAAAGAAAAAGTGATTACCTACTATTCAAAATATCACATCGCAAATGTTTAGAATTTATGGGCTTTTTATCTATATCTATACTAATAATTAATAAAGAGGAAAGATTTTATTGTTGGTTTGTTTGTTTGCATTGAATAGGCTCCGAAGCTACTGGACCGATTTGAAAAATTCTTTCACTGTTCGGAAGCTACACTATCCCCGGGTGAAATTGGAAATATTTTATCCCCGTATTCCCAGGGGAATGGGAACTACGCGGGTGAAACCGCGGAGTGCTGCTAGTATTACATAAAATAGCGCAAAATTGTCTTAATACCTACCCGTGTTACAGGTTTAGATACGGACTTTCATAATTGGGATGTGCCTTTTCCGGCGGTGACGATATGCGACGTAGACCCCGTTGATGATGAATTACTGGAAACTTACATTGAAAGGTATGACTATTAGTCGAAGTTCACACGGATGTAATGTATCGCGGATGGATTTTTTACGATTTTTAACTTTCGGTGATGAATCGAGCATAGCGAATCCAATAGAACACTCTGTTGCATCTCAGCACATCGAAAAGTCAGTGTTAGATTTTGAACTCCTGTGCGTGAAACATCCCGCCGCGCTTTTATTTTTTCCGTTGTAACGTGGAATTATGTTGTACGGTTAGTACCTAGGTTATTAGTATTATGCCCTTTTTCACCAACACTAAGTGACACTTAATAGTAGGTATTGCGCTATTTATTTAGATTTCGCCTAGTGTTAGTGAAAACATCACATTAGTGTCCATACTTAAAAACTGCTTACGTGCTTGTGTATTTTTCCAGTATTTGGGGTTCAGAGCCACCGGACAAAGCTGGTGAGATGATGCGATGGTTAGCGACTCTCAGCTATCGTTCTATAGAAGAACGTGCAGCGGAATTCCTCGCGGATCCCGTGCTTGTGGGGAAGAATGAGGGAGATGAACCTGCACCGGCTAAAAATCCTAAAGATGCTGTGTTTGAAGTAATAACGTTTCATTATGTTTTTAAACACCTTAAACAAAATGACATGATAAGTTCATGTTAAAAAAAATATCTGATCGGTTGTCGCAGTGACTTAGCGATTATCTCATGAGCTATGCGTCTCGGGACACGGATACGATTCCCGCTCGAAAGAATAAATATTCTATGGTCTATAGGTTCGAGTAATTGGAGGTCCAATTACTTGTATAAGTTAGATTTGTGTTTGTAAATGCACAGCGGGCCTAGGCAAAACACATATCTGTTAGCGTTCACACCAAACGTTACGCCAAAAGGTATGGGAATGACATTGCCTGCGGAAAGGACACGACGTAACCTTTCCGCAGGTAATGTCATTCCCATTCATTTTGGTGTAGCGTATACATACAAGTAATTGGACCTCCAATTACTCGAACCTATAGACCATAGAATATTTATTCTTTCGAGCGGGAATCGTATCCGTGTCCCGAGACGCATAGCTCATGAGATAATCGCTAAGTCACTGCGAAATGTGTTTTGTCTAGGCCCCCAGGAGATTTTCATATTGTGGAAGGACAACGTTTTTGCTTAAAAAATAAAAAAAAACATATTTGAAGTCAATACCAGTGTTGGGTTACGTTTGTATGTTTTATGTTCATAGATAGTCCGTCATTGTGAGTCATTGTTTTACGACTGCGAATGGAAGGGAGATTCCGAGGAGTGTTGCGACGTGCTAATGCCCGTATTCACTGAAATGGGATTCTGTTACGCTTTCAACTCTAAACATGCTGAAAAAGTGTGGCCATGGTATGAAGGGTTTACATACCTATCTATTTATTTGTCTTATCGTTCTACCTTATAGTAAATAAGAACGAGTAGGTACTTTTGTTTAGTTATATAAATCATGATCTTTTTAAGTGATATAATTTTTTTTTCAGGCAATCGCAGACTCAAGCTGAGCAATTTAATGAGGCGTTCATCCACGAGACCGACGCTAAATGGTCCTTCATGTTTAACTCAGATCGGAAAAACACTACTTTCGACGTGTGTAATGCTCTTTCCTTCTATAGTTTCTTATCGTCTCGGCTATTAGTTATCCTATTTGTCTTTTTAATTAATAGGGTATTTTCCAATTTCATAAAAACTATTTTAATTTGAAGATTGGGACGATAAATTTAGCAGAAAAATAAATTTATTTAAGAGGGCGATAAACCAAAAATGCCTATCTTAAATTAGATTTTTCCTGAAATTGGTAAGACTTAGGTATAAAATAAAAATATTACGAGTAACTACATGATATTTTCAAACTTTTATGGAACAGAAACACGATACATGAAAATTTTCTCGATAAAAATCATCTCGAAGTTACCTCCAATTTCCTCGTAGTTTCAATTTGTACATAATATGCTAATGACTAATGGGATAAAAATGTGATGATTACTTGTATTACTACAAGGCGAAAAAAATTGTGGAGGCGTTTTTTGAAATTCGTTTAATTTTTTATTTTATTACGACTACAAGCTATTTGCACAGACCTACGACGCTCTTAGTTCGAGGAAAAAGTCATCTTCCGTCGCATGTTACGGGAACTTGAAGCATATTTTTATTCACAAATCAGTTGCCGTCGCTTTGTTGAGACGAGAGAACTGCGCATAAATTTTCAGCTGCGCTGAGATATAATTTATTTTCATAAATTATATTTTCGTAATTTATCACATCGTAGAAAATGCACTGTGAAATAATAGGTCTTTACCTATGAAATTGCCGTTTTGTATGAAAAAATTTAAACGAATTTTTTTCATGAATTTTTTATTTGTATTAATCGAAGTAATCACCCATGCAATCAATGCATCTTTGCCATCGCAGTGGCAGTTTATTGATGCCCTTCTTAAAGAAATCAGCTGGACGGGAGGCAACAAATTCTTCAAAGGCATTTTGTACTGCCTCTCGGGTATTAAATTTTTTTCCCGCCAAGAAGTTATCCAAATTCTGGAAAAAGTAGTAGTCTGTAGGCGCAAGGTCTGGTGAGTAGGGCGGATGACGGAGAGCTTCCAACCCCAGTTCTTGCAACTTGGAGACCGTCTGCTGTGCAGTATGAGGTCGCGCGTTAAGTCGTGCAGGAGCAGCGGAGACGAGCGATTGACCAATGCTGGTTGGAGATGCGCCAGCTTCTCCATCATTGTGTTCAGTTCTTCACAGTACACATCTGCAGTAATGCTCACCCCGTTTGGTAAGAAGCTGTGATGAATCACACCGGCGCTAGACCACCAAACAGTGACCATCACTTTTCTAGGGGTAAGTTTTCGTTTAGGGCATTGTTTAGGTGCTGAACCAGGATCCAACC
Organism: Polymixis flavicincta; assembly: GCA_949987655.1. Taxonomy (NCBI): domain Eukaryota; kingdom Metazoa; phylum Arthropoda; class Insecta; order Lepidoptera; family Noctuidae; genus Polymixis; species Polymixis flavicincta. The sequence continues at coordinate 13,503,652 of OX465175.1, read as the reverse complement.
AACTTGCTGAGCGCTTACGGTTATCAAACAGAATCCATTTTTCATCGCAGGTAACAATGCGGTTCAAAATTCCTTCATTTGTGTGTCTGTTGAGCAGTGCAAGGCACGTCTCGACGCGTACTTCGCGCTGGCGATCATTGAGTTCGTGGGGCACCCATTTGTCAAGCTTTTTTACCTTGCCAATTTGACGCAAATGGACCAATATTGTTTTGACGCTAACGTCGAAAGCTGCTGCTAATTCAGCCGTAGATTGTGTATCATCAGCTTCCACAATCGCCTTTAATTCGTCATTGTCGACCAAAGTCTTCGGACGACCGCGAGGTTCATTTTTCAGGTCGAAATTTCCAGAACGGAAGCGAGCAAACCAATAACAGGTGGTGCGTTGGTTTGTAGTGTTAGCTCCGTAAACGTCGTTGATGTTGCGTGCCGCTTGTGCCGCGTTGCTGCCACGACGGTACTCATATTCCATAATTACTCGAATTTTTTACGTATCCATGATGACGAAAAAGATTGAAATGCGATGAAAATGTAACACTAATCAATAAAGAAATGACTACTTTTAGAAAAAAAAATCCATGTTTTTAAAATAAAATTAATTTGAAATTAGAATTCTTAGCCAAACAAAAATTATTTTGATTTGAAATGGCCAGTACTGCAGAACGGCAATTTCATAGGTAAAGACCTAATATAAAACGTAAAAATATTAATAAAACCACTTACGAAACGAATATTAAAAACGTTAAGAATGGAAAAAACTGAATAATTGCCGAGGGTAAACTACAAATATGATTTATTACAAATTGTGTTGTTGATATTTATAAATTCAAGATGACATACATTTGATTTGACAGATTTTTGACTGTCCTAGGTATACACCTACGTGGAAGTAGTAAGTAATATAAAGCAACTAGCACTTTTGCTCAGCATTTCGGTCAATTTCCTTGCGGCAATAATTTACAACATAGGCCACTAGCCAATTTGAGATCTTAGTTATTAAGTAGGGATCCAAATTTGTTTACTCGCGGACTCAACTATCCAAGGGTACGGAGTATGAAGTTCGGTGAAGCACATTATTATAGACAGCTACGGAAGGGCGCGAGTTACGAGTCACATCTTTTAGCATTCTCGGCTTTGTCGGCAAAAAAGTTATTGGCAGGGAACGCCTCAGGCATGAAGTCCGTTTTCGTACTGTTATATTGCATACAAAATTTTATAAATTAAAACAAGGAACTATGAAACTTTTGACTTTCTTTAAGCTCCATATAACTTGGCTCCTTTTTGCATACCAATTCTTTTATTGGCTAAGCTGACAATTCTGTTTTAGCCTTGTACCAAATCATCATTGACAACTATTTATATGCTTTGATAAAATTGCTATGTTTTTTTTGGGGAGGTTCATTTTTCAACGGTACAGGAATCTTACGGCGCGCGGCTAAAATTGGAACTAATGTCTCCATCTTGTTTTTCCAATACAATTTATGTGACAATTTCACAAATGTTTACCAACAACGCCCCCAGCCAATGTCAATTAGACGCCAAAAGATCCTTGTAGCAATAAAGCAAAAGTATGTACAGACGCCAGCAGGTCAACCTACCCCAAACTGTCAAATTTTCCCAATTGAATATGAACCTTATACTTACGGTATAAAGTTGAAAATCTATCAAATAAATTTGACAGATTGGAGTAGCTTGATGTGCTGGCGTCTGTACTTGCACTACAAAAAGGAAAGGTTTCCTTTGACACACATGTCAAATGATGATGCACGAACGATGTGTGGATGTGTGTAAAATCAACAATCAAATTTTTATTTCAACTTGTGAAGTAATAGGGTCCTAAATAAAATTGGTGACATACTTGAATTTCAACTTTGTCACGTCGTTTTTGAGTTTGTAGTTCCAAAACATGGTAGTAAGCTAAGATTCTGAATTCGAGATTAGTGCATAGTATATTCAAAGGAAACAGATGATTACATCGAATGAAGAATTTCTTTGAAATATTTTTTCTTTTAGAGTTGCCCCTTCACGATATAAGTACGAGTATATCAATCCGTCGAATGCGATTAACTCTTGACCAAGTGTGTCTCGTCTGTCTTTTGTATTGGAATAAAGTTTGCTTAGACAAATCAATAAGCTGTCTCAAATTTTGAACCATACCAACGTTCTGTCTCTCTCAACTCAAATATTTGCTGGAACTAAAAACAGGTTTACAATTTTTTATGTTCGTTAATAGCTACGATAGTTTAAAAAACTATGTTGCAGCCATTAGCGCTCACCTCCGGGAGGGGGGAACTGCACACGATTGTGAAAAATAGGACGATGTTAAAAAAGCACTAAATATATTTGTAGTGCAAACGGACCTCAAATAACCGAAGTAACTTATAGACGCAATAATGAGCGACAAAAACAACATTGTACACAGCGGTCAATACTTTCATTGATCATAGTCATTTCATCTGATTATTTTGCATATACATACGACAGAAGGATAAAATATCAGTTAAATATAAGCCGGAGAACACGGCGCAAAGGGATTGTGTTTTGTTTTCGTCGAGTTTCAAAAGAGGGGTAAGTAGGTGTAGCAGGGGTGAAAGTTTGAATTCTTGGTTTAAATACCGGGCGAAAAGTTTCTGCTGGCGGGAAGAGATTGTGTTTTGTTTTCGTCGTGTATGAAGAGAGGGGCAGGCAATGAGGCGCGGGTGAAATTTGATTTTTTTCTGGCATACTACGCCACCTTAAATCTATTTTCTCAATCAAAAACGATTAAAATCAAATTTATTTTTTGTTGTTTTGAATTTACCTCCAAGACGCTCCTAACAATGACTTTTTTATCACGTGATATCGTGATGTCAACTTTGTGTAAACTAAACCGGTAGAAGTATTTCTACCGGTGTAGAAGCGGAGGGGTCTGTCAGACTCTTACTGACTAAAACCACCCCGGTGTTCCGTCTCTCACTTACGCCGGGGATCACGGGAACTAGTAAGTCTTCCGCGATCCCTGGCTAGTGCCGACCCGCCTATGCGGGCCACCTCGCGATAGGGGGGGAGTGAGGTGTTAAACTCCTCCCCACATCAAAGAGAGGCGCGCGTGGAACACTACGCGCCGCCATTTCGGGTCCTAAGAAGTAGGGGGCGACGGATTCCCCAGTCCGTCGCCCCTGGACCCATTTAGGGGGGCTGGAAGAGGGCGTTGTCCGCCCTCCGCCGACGCCCGGTGCGTCTGCTTCGGATTGGGTTAGCGGAAGCAATCTCCCGGTCCCTCTCCGCAGCCTCCTTCTGCGAAATAACTGTGTCGCAAAAGGACACCACCGCGTCCCAGGACTCCTCGCTGTCGACCATCGAGTCGACAACGGCCGGCAGCGACAAGTCACTGCCTACTCCTGAGATGAGGGCATGGCGCGGCTCCGTCCAAGCGGCACACTCTGCCAGCGTGTGCCACGCCGTGTCCTCCCGACAGTCGACGCAGTGGTAACACCGAGCGTCCGGCTCCCTGTTTATGCGACACAGGTACTTCCCGAAGCAACCATGCCCCGAGAGCACCTGTGTCACCCGAAACGACAGAGAGCCGTGCCTCCTCCCGAGCCAGCGCTTGAGTACTGGCCGGATCGCCCCGATATAAATTAATTTACTTTTATTTTTCTATCACATATTTCGTCCCAATCTTCAAATTAGAATAGTTTTTAATCAATTGGAAAATACCCTATTGCTATAAAGCGGCTTGCTTAGTCAATTCATAGCATATATAATACATTCATGCACACTTAGATATGTTTAGAAGGTGCTAGCATGACATCCTGTTTGTTTCTGATGTATATATAAGTACAGTTATTAAATTGTAAATCCGTTATTGGCTGTAAGATTAGTTTATTTATTTAAGTGAAATTGTTAAAGAGCTGTGGATTTTGTGAATAAATAAATAAATAGGTACAATAGAGCGTTGTAAAAAAGCTATATGTTAGGTATTGGTTTCTTGCAGATATTCATTCACTCAACGGAAGAAATGGCAGGTCTAGAGCAAAGTGCTCAACACTCCTGGGACCGTCGTGTAGAGAAAGTCTCCTTCTCTGTGAAACACACGTACACCACTGAAGACGCTCGTCAGCTGTCCATTCGTCAACGACGATGTGTGTTTGCAGATGAACTTCGCTTGGAGACCTCCAATATTTACACGTACTCGGCTTGTATGAGACAGTGTCGCATGCAACGGAGTCGGGCATTCTGCAAATGTGTGCCGCATTTTTATCCACCTTTGAGTATGTTGTTTTGATTTTACTTATAATTTGGTACGGTCAACAACGATAGTCGGTTAACACAATATTGTTCTAAATTCTGGTGTCATATTTTTGAAACGAAGTTCTTTAACGCAGCTTGCAGTAGGAGTAAACTTCTAAAACATTTTATAAATCGTCACGTTACGGAAAAGCGTTATGCTCCTACGTTTTAGAGGGTGCTGAAGCAATAGTCAGGTCAAAATCAAAATCGAGGATGGCGGCTGCGAAAATTCTCAAATTTTCATCATGGGTGCAGTTTTAATGGTTTTTAAGGGTGTTGAAGTCGATAGAGAGGTCAAAATAAAAATCCAAGATGGCGGCTGCGAAAAATTTCATATTTTTTCTTCATGGGTGTCGTTTTCATGGTGTTCGACAATCTAAATTTCCATAAAGATTACATTTGGAGAAATAAAACAGCGTAAGGAACTTCGTTTCTGACCGTACCCCACCATTTTTTAGTTTTAAGTACCTACCTACCAGAAATTTTGTTTTTGGTGTTCAGTTTTAAATAAAGTGTTTATCAACTTTCTTTGTCGGCCATTCTTAAATCCGACCAACAAGTATCCACCGTTCAACATTTTTTCAGAAGGTTACAAACAATGCACGCTAAAGGAACTAGGCTGTATAGCAAAACACGCGACCGCAATAACAGACGTTTCGCGTTGCACCTGCGAACTTGGATGCTCTCACACTGTGTACGAAGTTGAAAAACTCTCTGACGTTGAGTAAGTTTTGCGTCACTTAACTCAACCTATTGTTTAGTTGTGCTTTTGTTCTAAACGTAAGTACTTAGATAGTGACGCGTAACCGTAAAGTAGGTATTTATTAGGTTAAAGTAAATTCTGAAGTTGTCCTAACTACGTCACTGTGAAGTACGAAGAGGACAGGGCGACATAGGTATTGACGACTGAATAAGAACCTTGTATGTGTCACCGTAAGATTGTGAACACCGTTAGTTTATAATCTATCTAGCGAGATTATAAACTGTCGATAAATTGTGAACTGCACCATATTGCTTACCGACCGAATAGGTTAGGTTAAGCTAGAACTGCGATCGACCGCGCGCGAGCCGATCGAGCGAAGCGAGCGGTGCCGCGGCAGAGGCCGGCGAGCGATACTTCCAAGTTAGTGGCAGTTACTTGACTATTTGGTAATAGCGCAAGGTACTATCCGTCTTGATATCTATCACACACAATTTGACGGACAGATTATAAACTATCGAAAAATAGTGCGTTAAATTGTAAATGCTTTTTGCAGTTGACAATTTATCGAGTTTATAATCTTGCGAGATAGATTATAAACTAACGGTGTTCACAATCTTACGGTGACATATGCACTCTTGCCAGGGCTTTAAAAACCCGTATTTTTGAGAACCCAAAAATGGCCAAAAAGGCTAATGAGCCTTGGAGTATTTCTAATCGTACCTATTGGTGCAAAAAAATATTTGTGACTTAAGAGTGAGAAAATATGTAATAAGTAAAAAGGATAAGTCTTAGAAAAATAACTTTCAAGGTTATACTGTACGCGGTTCCTTGTACAAATATGAGATACGTGGTACTAGCCAGGAATTATTTTGGTGCCGGTACTTTCTGGAACTGGTACCACCTAGTTCCCGAAAGAACCAAAACAGTACCTGTAATTTAGGTACGGTTCCAAGCCCTGACTCCCAGAAACACTGCGAAAGAGATGAAATTGTAAAATATTGTTCAGAGTCGTCTTACGATGACATAGGTTGGTACCTACAGGCCCCTTAAAAACAGTTTGTCGACTGTGAGGAGAGGGTGGGCTTCCTGAAAACATTGTTTTATTCCAGTTCTACACGAAGTAGCGAAAACACTTTATTGGAAACGGAGTTTGTGTCGTGGCCTATGGTACGCTATAAACGAGAGGTGCTCTTCGGTTGGGTCGACTTATTGGGTGAGTCAAACAACTGTAGAATTACAGCTAAATATTTGTATTGGTTTTCCTATTATATGTAATAATGGGCTTTCCGAATGCCTTCTGTGGTTTTAATTGACTGTATTGATGATGAAACTGGCGACTAAACCAAAAATAAAAATAACACAGCACGAAGCCATACTAAAATGTTTTTCTTATTAATTGTAAACGATAATAATTATGAAGATTTATTAGCAGTTGTCTATAAAATGTAACTCTTCGTTTCGTGATCCAATCTTAATACTATAAAACTGATTACCTACTTTTTTATTGGTGGCTAGTTATTCACGTTGCAAGGCAAAATATACACACTTCATTAACTCACGCTGTCAAGGGAGTAGGAAGAAACAGTAAGAACAATAAAGAACTAATAATTATTATTTTATCATGTGTCTGGGCTTTACCTGCCAGTATTTACTTTTTTGTTGTTCCAGGAGTTTATACCTATGCCATTATTACTTTTTATTGAACACCCCTCGTACATGGGGCTTGATCATAACTGGCGAAATGTGGGGACAAACGCTTTGGGGATACAAGGCGTGATGTCATGTTTACGTAATTTCAGTATCGTTTGGAGGCATTGCTGGATTGTTCCTGGGTTTCTCCCTATTATCTGGTGTGGAGCTGTTGTACTACTTCACGCTGCGAGCTTGGTGTGCGGCCGCCAGAGATGGGGACGTGTTGCGGGAGGAACGAGCGGAAAGACTCGCTAAGGCTAAACCTCCACATGATCTGAGCCTCGTACCTTGGTCAGTGTTCTTATAAAATTTAAAGAATAAAAATAGAAAACTAAAGCTCTGATATCATCATCATCATCATCATAACTTGTGTGTGTTTAAAAAAGGGGTTTTTCCACTAGAATGTTCCCAGTTGGGAGCCATCTCAGTTTTAAAGTCCTTTCTAAGTTATTTTTAGCTTTGGCTCTTGTGATACAGGAATTCCTAGTACAAGAGCCAGGGCTACACTGTTGTTGTTACTTGAGTGAGTAGGTAAATAAATAATAATAAAAAAAAAATCCTCTGATTTTGTATCACGTCAAACTCACAGATCAACAACAATAACGATTTTTATTTTTCATTGCTATACGGTTGCTGGTGGGTTTGTTGTAAGCGAATGGACTGTAGTCATAGTTTTCAAAGTAAGTAGTGAATGTATTTCTCCAAAAACTTAGTAATGTTTATAGAAACATAGTTTGGCAGTATTTATTTCCCATAAATGGATGTAGCCACTGCAACTGAACTAGGCAAAGCCTGTAGCCGGTTTTCAGTGCCTTTTCCTTCGACATTTTACCAATAAAATGCCAACAAAGCAAATATGGTTGGTTGTATGGTGTATTAATTAAGCTTCCTGTTAAAAAAATATTTAAATTAAAGTATTGGCATAAAATCAGACGTGACTACAGTTCAGAAAATATTTATAAATTTAAAAAATACATAAAAAACCTTTCTTTTTGTGAAATATATAACACAAGTGATCCAACAGCAGCATATCATTATTTTATAGAAACTTTTAAATTGTTTTATGATCTGTGTTTTCCGCTAACTAAGATTACTGTGCAAGTAAATACAAAACTAAAATGGATATCACGTGGAATTAAGACCTGTAGTAGGAATAAAAGAGAGTTACTCTGGAATTACAGACGGAAACCAACAATAACTAACAAAAAAAAATATTCAACATATTCAAAACTTCTTAAACGAATTATAAACCTTACTAAACGTGCTCAAAACAATTACAAAATAAAAACATCGACTAATAAAAGTAAAACGACATGGCAAATTATAAATAATAATAAATTGAATATTCCAAAAGAATCAATAACTGAATTAAAAATTAACGAAAAATTAACAACAAATCCTACAGAAATTGCCAATGCGTTTAATAACTATTTCATTGAAAAAGTAAATCCTATTCCAGGTGCTGGAAAAAAATCCACAGCCCTAATTAATTCCCAACGGAACTCAATGTTTTTATCACCCTGTTTACCTTATCATATGCAGAAAATTATTAGAAATCTTAAAAATACTAGCAGTGTAGGGTATGACGGTATTTCGACTAAAGTTATCAAAGCAGTAAATGACGACATCTCTCATCATTTAAGCCATATTCTGAATCTTTGTATACAGAGTGGGACGTTTCCAAAAGACCTCAAGTTGACAATTATTAAACCTATATTTAAGAAACATAATAAATACTTAATGGAGAACTATAGACCTATTGCACTAATTTCCGTATTCTCAAAAATCTTTGAGAAATATATTTACAGTGAAATAAATTGCTACTTAGACCAAAATGAAATCCTATGTGATGAGCAAAAAGGCTTCAGGAAAAATAAAAACATCAATATGGCTGTTTATGATTTTTTATACGTAGTTTCTTCACATGTTGACAAATCCTTACCAGTTTGTTCTATTTATTGTGACATGTCACAAGCTTTCGATTATGTAGACCATAGTATTCTGCTAGATAAACTTGAGGCTTATGGTATAAGAGGTAATGTCCTGGAATTGATTAAATCATATTTATCAGACCGCCAACAAATAACCCAAATATCAAAATTTAATATTAAAACTAAAAGGGAACAGATTTTCTCCTCTGATAAACGATACAACGCATATGGTGTTCCCCAAGGAAGTGTACTGGGCCCCCCTTTGTTCCTACTGTACATTAATGATTTACCAAATGCAACTAAGGAACCCTTATCATTGTTCGCTGACGACAGTACTGTAACCATAGCACCAAAAAATGTTCTCAACTATCATTCTGATTCAAGTGATTCTTTGAATTCTATAATTACCTGGCTTAATAATAATAATTTGAAAATTAATCTTAGTAAAACAAATATAATGCATTTTAGACAACGAGAAAAATTACATAATCCATCAAAATTTAACTTAGTATACCAAGATGATATAATACAAGAAGCTGAAACAGCCCGATTTTTGGGATTAATCATTGACAAACAACTTAATTGGAAAACTCACATTAATGAACTTTGTAAAAAAATTAGTACTTCGTCATATGCTCTTTATAAGTTAGCACCGACTGTCAATACGGATACTTTACTTGCTGCATATTACGGGATTACTGAATCAGTGTTGAGATTTGGAATAATTTTCTGGGGCAATTCAACTCAAAAGGACACTGCGTTCAAAGCACAAAAGCGTTGTATACGGGCAATGTTTGGGTTGCAATCTACTGACAGTTGCAAACCAATATTTTTGCAGCAGAGAATTCTAACACTTCCGTCACTTTACATATTAGAAATATCACTATTTGTAAAAACCAATCCTCATTTGTTTCCCCTTCTGACTAATAATTCAGGTAGAAATAGACGTGAGAAGTACAAACTTTGGGTCCAATCACTCTCCGCCAAAACAGCATTTCTAAGAAAAAGTGTAATATGCATGGCCCCATTAATATACAATAAAATTCCTAATGCCCTTAAGATAATGAATGTTAATTCATTTAAGAGAGAACTAAAAATATTGCTAATTAGTAAGGGATACTATAGTGTTACGGAATTTTTGAATGAGACATTTTGAATTTAGATAACTTAATAAATATTTTTAGTTTAGTAATTTTACTGATTCAATTATAATTTATTTTTTGGTTTTTTTTACTATATTTTTTGCATTGACTGATTGTGTATCTATTTGAATTGTTTTAATTTTGAGTATGATAATAAAAAATCTTATTTGTAATTGTGACTAAATATTATAAGCTATTTTGTACGCCGAATATGGCAAAACATGTTGAACCTACAATTTTAAACTTTCCATCCATATGTGCATATTTATGTATCTTTTTACACATGTTTAAACAAATAAATACATCTTTATCTTTATCTATCTTTATCTGTACCTAAGTACTACTAATTAATTTTGGATAACTTATAGCTCGCCACGTGGATCGAAATATGCGCTTGTTGGATCTATTTAGATCCACATGGCAGCTGTTAGGCTTTTAGCGGTGTGTTACATTATTTAAAATTATAATTTTTGCGATTTTTCTGATTTATGTCAAAGTCAAAGTTATTTATTTGCAGTAAATGCGGTACAAAAGATGGTAGTTACATAAATTGTTAGTACGATGACACATTTCGCCATAAGTTGGCATGCAAATATTAAAGTAAGATGCTAGGGGTAGCATGATAGGCAAATCGCTACACAAATGTACAGAATACTTTAATGTCAATTTTAAGCTTCAAAACCTCAACAGTTAAATAAAATAGGTAATTGCTATTCCAATATACAAACAAAGTTTGCTAATATTAAATAAAATGAGAACATAAGAAAATAAAACAACACAAAATGCAGTATGTGAAGTGTGGGAGTGATGTGGGTGCGTGTGTGAGTGTAGAGGTGAGTGTGTATGATTGTGAGTGCATGAGCGTTGTTTATACGAGATTGTTTTAGTAATTAAAATATGACATTCTCCCTACTGTACAACGTTCAGTAATAACTCCGTTTCTTCATGATTAAGTTGTTGCAAATATTCAGTTACTACTTGTTTACATTTAGATTTAATAAGAGGGTCATCATCATTCTGACCCCTTGCCTTATCCCAATTTATTTGGTGTCGGCGCAACATGTCTTGTTCTTCCACACTTCTCTATTAGTCGTCATCTCCGTAGTCACACCCTTTCTAACTATCCATCTTACTTTACTTTCCATCCATCGTTTCTTTGGTCTCCCCCTACTCTTATATAGCCATCAACATTCATACTCAAAACTTTCCTCACGACATTTTCCTCATCCCTCCGTATCACATACCATGACAACCAATTACATTTAATAAGAGGGTAAATATTAATTTTTTTATTAATTCTGCTATGAAGAAACGGACTAAGAAATGCAAAAACTGAAAAGTGGTCCTTTCCATACGTACTTTTTTAGGTCGACGTTTTTGCGCGAGGGGGTCATAAGGTACTTTTACATGTTGTTTCAGAATAATGTTGAGGATGAAAAGTTGTCTTACGGTTAAATCCCCACAAATCTGATATAGAGAGACAGTAGGGAAAAGGATAGGTTTAAAAATACACACCTTTAGAATGGCGCGCTGGGCGATTTCAATGGACTTCATAGTGGTTTTACAGTTTTTTTTTTTTTTTGTTTTTGGGTTGGAAATCATCAAATGACTTCTCCTGCTGAGTAGAGCAGGAGGGCGTGTCAGACTTTTACTGACTAAAACCCACCCGTGTTCCCTCAGTAGCCCGTATGCCAGGGGCCGTGGTATCTCTTTCGAACAAACCCGCACCCCTGGCAGGCATCGGCCCTTGCGGACCCCACCAGTGGTTGCTGACATCTTTGACGGCGCGCGTGTGGAACACAACGCGCCGTCCCGTCTACCACTTTTCGGCCGCAGAGGATAGGGAGAGCGGCTGACGCTATACCGACACTCCTCTTCCCCTGCGGCCCCACCGCGTCCGCCATCAAACGGTGGCGGCCCCGTCCAGGCCACGGAAGGGAAGAGCGCTGCTCAGAAGCACCGGCACTCCTCCTCTACCGCAGCCCGTAACCCTCAGCCGCGATGCCTCCCATTCGACATCGCGGCCCACCTCAGTTGCGGTGCACCTCACCGCAACCTACTTTTTGGCCGCTACGTCAATGGCTTGAAGGCAAAAGCCCTGACGAGCGGCCCCACCGTTGGGTTCCTCTTGGCTTCACCGTGGGTGGGAGACCACGGTTACTAAGCCCCCCCGCAACGACAATGCGGGAACCCACTCGGGGGGGGTGGTTTTACAGGTTGAGATGCAATAATTTAATAATGACTTAATTTATTTATTTTCGGAGAGAAGGCTCTGCAGCGTGCCGTAAGTTCCTAAAAACATATACCTATGACTTTGCGGACTCGTGCACTAAGCAGCTTGATGTGTTCTTTGAAATTGAGATTTTACGTGATGGTATGAACACGTGCCAGTTATGAACACGCGAAGTTGGCTTCCAAGGTACACCTCATTAGAGATAGTTTTATGGTTGTTACTGAGAGTTGAATAGTTTTTGATACTGAACGAAATGTACTTTGTTTTATCCATAATTAAAGTCAAAATGTTCGCCTGAAGCCAGCCAATAGTGATATTATACTCTCGCTGAGCAGCATCAAATACCTCATCCCAGGTGAGGTATTGGCGGCAAAAACTAATGCAGTGTCGTCTGCGAAAGAGATAATTTCGCCTTAGGAGAGTTAGTCCCGTATTACAGAACATCTCTCAAGGCTCAAGCATTACTTAAAACTAGTTTCAACCAATCAAATGGTTCTAAACTAGCTTCAAGTAATGAGTCTTGAGTGAGGTTCTGTAAAACGGGCCTAAGACTCGTGAGTTCGTTTATGTAAACAAGAAATAAGGTGGGACCTAAGATGCTGCCCTGAGGTACGCCATCTGTAACTGGAAGGTAGGTACTTTTGTATTTACTTACACGGACACACTGAGTTCGCCCAGACAAGTAACTTTAAAGAGTTTAGGCTGGGTACCTATGATTCCTATCTTCTCGAGTTTAGCCAATATAAGGGAAACAGAAATCGTATCAAATGCCTAGGCGAGATCGAGACATTTTGAAAGGCATTTTTTTTTTCCTTTATCCAAATTTGTGCTAACAAAGCTGGTGAGTTTGTTCACTGCTTGTTCTGTGGTCTTACCATGCCGAAATCCATATTGATTTTTATACAATAGATTATTTTTTTCCAAATGATTTACCAAGCGAATGTTAATAACTTTTCCAATATTTTCGATATTGCCGGTACTATGAATATTGGCCAATAGTTATTGATTTGATTTCTGCCTCCGCTCCTATATATTGGAAACACTTCCGACCTTTTCAAGAAATCAGGGAAAAACCCTGACTGTAAACGCTATCATTGATCATTTTCGTATTTTATACAATTTTAGACATTTACTAGGTACTAATTTTATCCCAGCAAGATGCACTATCTGTTTTTAGACCATTTATAATTTGTTCATCTTCTTGCTCATCAGTGTCCATCAGAACAAACAGTGCTTATAGTTTTTATTAAGGCGTGATCCAAGCGAGTTCCACTATCACTGCGAGTTGTAAGGCTATGTGTTGGAAGTAAGCCGTGTGTAGCAGCTAAAGTTAAGTATCGTTCCCCATGTATGTCTGTATGTTTATGCCACCCATTAACACACTGTGCTTATAGATCGATACAAGTTGAAGTATTTTGTCTAAGGAAGAGAGGAATGGGTCAATGTTGGTAGGTATATGATGGCGATCTATATAAACCAATAATAGCGACTTGCTCTTCTACAATAGCAGTCCTGAAAGTCGGGTTCCTTTATTTGAAAATTTAGGGTCTCTTTATAATAAATAACTACATCATTTTGTTTGTTGTTAGTTTTAGTTGATACATGACAAATATCCGTCTAGTTTTGATGCACAAGAGAGCCAATACTCTGTCAGTATTAGAATATCACACTCCAGTTTTAATCTACTTATTATGATCTCAAAACATGACAAGACATATTGCAGTTAATACCACGGTTATACTGCATTAATAGGTACAACTATTTGATTATAATTACTAGTACCTAATGATAGTGTGACATTCTTCTATGTTAGCAGTTTGCGAATAGGATACGGATAAGCTATCAATGTCTGCAGTAAGGTCGATTATATCAGAGAATTTTAGTGCAAAACATAAATTTAATTTTTGTAATGATTTTTTATCGGGGGTTGAACGCATTTATAAGTTTATGGGAGTAAGTTTTTAATTTGTTTTTATAATGTGTATTGTAATTGTGAGGAAGTATTTGTATAGTTTGTATGGTATTAGATATGGTAGTAGGTATTTAAGTAGGGTTTTTGTACTGTGTGTTTGAGTTACTTTAAAATTACAGCTAACCGTATGATAAGAGAGGTGTGTAAATAAGTTTAATGTATGTCGTAAGTGTGTTCTGACATGTGTATTGCAAAAGGCAAGAAAAATATACCTACCCTACATTAATACAATAAAAGAATATAATTTTAAAAATCTTCAAACCATTTGAAGAGACAGATCGTAACATTCGTAACAAGTAATAGTCATATTGTGTTTCGTATCTTTTCTAAGTCCGCCACATCGTTGATACGAATATGTGAAGATTCTTCGTTTGTTTGAAGTAGGTACACAATCCCATTTGTTGTCCAGCAAACATTGAAGCCATGGCTATTCTTAAATTGTCTCGCCAAGAAGTAAAGTTTTTGAGATTTGTACTTGAGAGTTACCGCTACTTAAGGTTTAGCCACGTAGGTACCTACCTACTTGGGGTTCAGGTGATTAGTATTCAGTTTGTCACCTTTAGTCTTCGGCTTATTGAAACTCTTGACAGCCTTACGAAACTTGTCTTTCAATAGTATGGTGGTTAGATTCACGATTATCGGGTTTTTTAAGAATTTTTTTGGTTGGGAAATCATCAAATAACTTCTCCCGCTCTGGGTGGAGCACTTGGAGCAGGAGGGCGTGTCAGACTTTTACTGACTAAAACCCACCCGTGTTCCTTCAGTAGCCCGTATGCCAGGGGCTGTGGTGTCTCTTTCGAACAAACCCGCACCCCTGGCAGGCATCGGCCCTTGCGGGCCCCATCACTTTTTGTGCTGACATCTCTTTGAGGCGCGCGTGAAACACAACGCGCCGTCGACTTGGACTTGGTCCTTACCGGACAGCGAGCTACCCATTACACGCCGTCCGCAAGCCCATACGATTAGCGGGTTAGTCATCTTTCGACTTAAGTCGATAGATATCTTTTATGCAAGACCCGTTGATTTCGATGTTAATCGTTTTTCCTAGTTGCGTGATTTCTTTACACAAGGCCTCTTTAGTCTCTCCATATTGTTTCGGTATATTCCTAATTTCAATACCAGTTCCACGGGTTATTCGTTCCATTTCCTCCAGTTTTTCTTCAAAGTTATGTCGCTTTGGCGTATGATCAAAGAAAACGATGTCATGTATTGTACAAGCCACTCATTCGTCACCAGTCACAGCGTCCCGTACGCGTACCCCGTCTAGCCGCGCATACCATACCTAAGGCGCGATAGTGGTATCGGTAAATCGGCGACAATGTGTTTTTCACCGTTTCAATGGTGTGGCCATGGGGTTTAGTCTTACAGCTCCTAAAATATAAACCTATGATTTTTATATATTTTTGCAAATTAAATCTATCATTTACCTACCTAATTTCCAGGTCTGCAACACTTAGTTTTAAAGATCTCCGCGGCCGTGCGGTTCTCCGGGTTTCAATGGCGTGGCTACGTTCAAACCCTTGTAACTTTATTATGATTTTGGGAATAAACTTTTTACAAAATCTTGGTACTTTTTTTTTAAATTACACTCTGGCCGCGCTATTGAAACGGACACATCGGTTAAGCAATAACCAGTGAAGTGTTGGTTACAGGTGGAGGCAACCTCCCGTCCCGCGCAGCGCCCGGCCCCTGGTGGTGCGACCGCGCGACGTGCAGCCACCAGAGTACTCGCCGCCTCCTTCTTACCCCACCTACTTGCCCTAGGTATACCTTAATCGATTGAAGGACACTGAACGAGATACAGTAGAAGTTTTATTGTTATTACGTCTGGGTATGTTTATCCTGATATGCGTTAGTTATGCGGAGTATTAATGCTAGTAAATCGTAGTTCTATAGGTAAGTATTTGGAGAAATGAAACGAAAACACATACCAGTTAATATTTATTCCAATATTTTTGGTCATACATCCATTCTAAAGTCGTGTCGCAATTAGTAAAATTTATATCGGACTACATTATTGTGACTATTTGGACACAAAAACAGTCAACAAGTTCCAAAATTCGAGAAATATATACATACATACATACAGTAAAGTCTAAAAAAAACGACCACAATAATGCAGTTCAATAAATAACAAGTTTACAAAAAAATATAAGTTCCGAAACAATTCGTGTGATCTGTGTATGTAATGTATTCTATACAATTTTATTTTAACAGTTTGTTGTCTATAAACCAAGGGTACGAAATCATACGCAGCACCAAACGTCGTAAGTACTAAACAATTAGGAATGAAATTTCTGACTAATCAAACATAAATATTAAATATATTGCATTCATAAATTGTTTGGCAATCTATGACTCACGCACTTCACTCATTAGCGGTCATTACCGAATGAATGAATCATAATACTTTGAATCGTTTCCAAATATCAGATATTAATAATGCTGATTGTATTTTTATCGCAACATTCGTATAATGAGGTTTACAGATGTATAAAATTACCTATCTACTTACCCTCTTACTAATAAACAAGGACTAAAGTTATACACTAGGAATAACCATACATTTTCATAGGTCTAAACTTGGAATAACTTTATTCTGTTTCTTAGTAAGAGAGTTACTGTATGATTACACGTATAAGGTAGACACATAAAAATTGTAAATTCTATTCATCCAATAGGATTTAAAACCTACAATGCCATTTCCAACTTTCTTCCAAGGAATCTTGGCAACTTTGGCATTATAATACCTTTTAAAACCCATTCAAATAACCCTCCTTCTCGCGCAGTCGGGTAAAAGATCTACTTCTATGACCTATTTTTAATACTTCTAGTGTAGCGTACAGCGTGTGATTTGCAGTATCGCTGACGAGATGACAAGTTATTATCAATATTAACCTATACACGTATAATTACATAAGAATCAGCATCGAATATTTTAGGATACATTTATATAAACGAATTCGATACTGCTGCATATTACGTTAAAACGTTTAACATTGATAAAGTCGAAGATGCTAGTTTAGTTTCACAACATACAAAATTGGAATGCTACTCGCTCACTGGATTGTATCGTACTCTTGACCAATACTGTTTTTAACGCAATAAAATAGCATTTTGGAAATATATCACGTTTAATAATACGTATATCAGAGGAGGAGCCCTGTAGTACATCTATTGAAGAATACAAGTGAAATACGTCTCAAACGATGTAATGGAATCCTGCGATGGAAGTGAAGCAAGTTATTAAAAGACATATTGTATTACAATGATCTACGCACAAAAACTAGTAATCTTAAGATTATTATGTTGTAATATAAGTTGAAAGATGAGTCAGCGATCAATCTTTCGGAGTTTCGGACATCATGTATTCATTCATAAATAAAGTTATACAATCTTTACTAAAGTAATGTTAAAGCAATTGTGGCACAGTAAATTAAAGTAGTACGTAAGTAACTTTCGTTACAATTTTTGTCACTATTTGTGCACGTTTTCATGTATTTTACGATAATAATACAATACAGCAGCAAATTGTTACCGTTGTTTGATTAAGAATACCTTTCCAATAACAATAATTGTAATCAGATATAAGTGGCATTCTACAACTTAACAAGGATTGAGATATAAGTTAAATAAATAAAATTAAAACTGAGCAAAATCTTCATTGTATGTGAAGTACGAGCGAAATGCAAAATCACAAAACATTCATCTTAAATTAACCGCGCATACTCAAACATACTAAGTAATTTCAATTCATATTTTTTTCATCTATATTTACAATAATAAAATAAGTAGGATTCAACTTATATACTAAATCTATGATTTCATTTAAAAGGACCACAGGACCATTTTCTAATAAATTGATTTCTGAAAAATATTACTATGAATAGAAAAATAAGTTAGGAAATTTATTTGATTTTTAAACGTATCTTTTTTGTGACACCTTCCACTATTATGAAGAAATAAGGGGTATTTGCACTATGAGAAGAGATGCAAATTTATCGAAGAGGATAATGAGAAGTGGTACTTGTGTATGCAATGATTACACACCGGCTTACAAGTTTTGAACTGTTGCAGGTTTTTATTAAATAGATACCTGAGGGGCAATTCTGGTAATTTTAAGAACGTTCACAGTCTGATCTCAGTGTCAATCTGTCAAAAATTCCTATACATTTTTGTAAAATTTTTGAAATTCGATTGTCGCCGAGATGACACTGCGAACGTTTTTAATTAGTAGAATTGGCCTTCTGGTGACATATTAAAAGGTTTAGAAAAGAGTCTGTCAAGCGTTATTTGGCACCCTAATTTATTGATTAAGTAGTTAAAACGTTATTACGAGTGATTGGCATGAAAATATTCATAGACCCACAGAATCCGCCTCGGCCCATTCTTGAATACAAATTTTAGTAAATTCGATGCATACCTATGTTAGTTATAAGTTATATGTAGGGGAGGATTTTGAGATCAAAGATAAGTTCGTAACTTATCTTACCTCTGCGTTAAAGATCATTTTCATCCTCCACTGGTGATGGGGCATGATTTTTAGGCGGAACGTAAAATTATTCGAGTGTTAAGCAATCGTATCGATCGACACCCGCTGTAGGTACCTTCTCTCACTCCTCATTAATTAACTTACTTTTGAATGTCTTAGTATAATTTGTGCTAAATAATTAATTACGTTAGTTACAAGTTAGTTATTAACAGTGATAGGAATAGGTAGTGCCTATTTGCCTAAACTTCGAAGAACAGAGACAAGAAACGGAGACTTCCTTAGGACAAAATTTTTTTCCCCGGGATTCGGGAAAAATCTTCAGTAAGTTGAAAATAAGCTTTATTTGAGATGTGTAAAAGCTATATTTAACTAAACTTGCAACTACCAAATTTTCAGGATTTTCACGTAAAATCCCGAAATAAATAATCTAACTTTAATTCATGATTTGATATAACGATTAGTTGGATCGTAAATATAAATCGAATACATGAATTAAAGTTAGATTATTTATTTCGAGATTTTACTTGAAAATCCCCAAAAATTTGGTAATTGCAAGTTTAGTTAAAAATAGCTTTTACACATCTTATACAGGATAAGTTTTTATCCAGTGCGCAAATTTTAACTTACTGAAGATTTTTCCCAAATACCGGGAAAAAAAATCGTCCTAAGGAAGTCTCCGTTTCTTGTCTCTGTTCGTCGAAGTTTAGGCAAAGAGGCACTACCTATTCCTATCACTGGTTATTACACTTGTCTTCCGAAATTCTTTAGTTTAAGCTCAGACCGATACAAAAGTTTGGATTAAATAAATCTTAACTAACACGAGTGTGTTGGAAGAAACACACCTTTATTGCATAAGCCTCGATTGCGTATCATTTTTACTGTCATACGAATCCTATTCCACTAAGAGTCAGAATTCTGAAGTAAAATCATAAAATCATAACTATATCCTTCTCTATCCCGATGGCGAATAATTAAATATTTGCTTGGTCATAGTGACCGGTAAAAATATACTTGACAGACTCGGTGAATGCTGAGCTAAGTATCTTTTAAGTACAAATTTAAAATGTCAGAATTACACAACCTATCAAAAACTACAAATAAATGTTAAATCAACATAATTAATTAAGTAGATAAATGGATCGTTACAGTTTTCGAGATTTGAATTACAGTCATACATATAAAGTACTGTAATTGGGGTTAAAACTACTTTTAGAACAAAATAGTACAGAAATGCTACGATGATACGTGAATGATATTCAGCGCTCGAAGTATCCGAGAATTCGTTTATCACAGCAAATGTCATGTCGATCTTGCATACTCTATGGATCGAAAAGCACCACATTGCGGTTTTTGCTCTCATATAACAAGATGACCCGACGAAGAATTAGGGTTGAACTACTACCTGCATGCGTTAATCGGCTTTTGTTTAGTTAGACGAAAATCATCTCTTTGGCAATATGTATGGTATGTCTGAATGGATGACGACCGCTAAGCGAGGGGCGCAGCGTATATGAATGAATGATAATGTTTTGATGTTAATATAAAATGCGCGGTAACTTCTAACGCTTGCAGGTTTAGTTCAATTCTGACAGCACAGTGGTCGACAGCGCGTTGTCAATACCGAACGGAAATAGTATATATTTACTAGATTCGGACTTAAAAATTAAGTAACAGCCAACTCAACCTCCAGGTAAGATTATTCGCCGACCGATAAAAAATAAATATTTTAATTTAGTAACATAAGCTGCCGAGCTGATTGTTCGGCGCCTCTTACACCATCACTACGGAGTAAAAAGGTAACTAGTAGGGCGGGAAACTCCCTGTGGCATGGAGTAGGGAGCAAATGGATTGCTAGCTCACATAACCTAGAATTAAATGGCTACAATTTAAACGTTCACCATTAATAATAAACAAAATTTTCCGATAAGTAAGTTGATGTTCACTCGGACGTAATAAAATTGCGGCGGAATTTTTCTCGCACTGGATCCTCAACACAATGTTGGATTTTTAACGTGCTGAGATGACCCTCGGCTCAATACCGAGGTCCAAAATCCAAAGCCTAAAAAAAAACCCGCCGCGATTTTATTACGTCCGAGTGAACGTTAACTTAAAGAGTGTTTTTTTATTATTTTTAGTGAACATTTAAACAGAATCCAAACGATATGAGCCCAGTTGTTAGTTTCCAATCCGTACGCTAGCCACTCCATACCCGTTGGCATAGACGAGTGGGCGGAGAGTGCAGCAGCGTGCTAGCACAGCTGCGCGTGGGCGCAGCGCTCGCGCGGCCACAGCGGGCTGGCGGCGGCGTCGCCCGCGCCCGCGCCCGGCTTGTCGCAGCGCCGCCGCAGCACGCGCGCCAGGCGGGAAAACTTCTCAGAGTCCGACAGTGACGCCTGCAAATACCAGTTTTCAACGTAAATATTACAAATTGTGAAATAGGTAATCTATGTACGATCTTGGAATGTTGCTTGCAGTATTTCGTTTTTAAATCCTTGAATTTATTCCTATAAGGGACGACTGCAAAGTGTGAATGATCCAGGAAGAAAGATATCGTCCTTAAAGTGACACACGGCTATCCGGGACATAGTTATTGTGCTTGTCTGGAAAAGCCTTTGACCTAACATACAGACATACAGATCTCTTGATAAAGAGATAGAAATCTCTTTATCAAGAGATTATTCACTCCTCTCGCGCGTTTTACTTGTGTAACTCTGTCGATCGCCTGAAGGACACTGTAGAGCATACGGTAAAGGTCTGCCCTGCCTGGACGGAGCAACGCCGTGTCCTCGCGGATCGACGGGGGCGATCTGTCGCGTCCGGCATTGGCCCAGACCATGGTACGGAGCGAGAGCGCATGGGCAGCCGTCATCTCCTTCTGCGAAGCAGTAATGCTCGCGAAGGAGGTGGAGAGCGTGAGGAAAAGGCAAGGCCTACGCCCTCGCGCCTCTAGCCACCGCAGGAGACGCCCTGGGCGCCGGGAGTCCATAGCGGACTCCTGACCACCGTAGGCGCGAGCTTGCGAACGGCGAACAATGGGCAGCTCACCGTCCGGTAGAGACCAAACCCAGGTCGACGTTGCGTGGTGTTCCAAGCGCGCTTCAAAGAGATGTCAGCAACAATGGAAGGAGTCCGCTAAGGCCAATGCCTGCCAGAGTCGCGGATTTGTTCAAAAGAGTTACGGTGGCCCTGGCACAGGCAACTGAAGGAACACAGGTGGGTTTTAGTCTGACACACCCTCCCGCTCCGCCCAGAGCGGGAGAAGTCATTTGATGACTTCCCATCCAAAAAAAGGCTCCTAGGTGTTTCTAGTATACGCGCATATCGATCGATACGCCTAATCAGGACAAGATCTGACATAAATCTCAGCATTCTCACCTCAATAGCTATAGCCAAAATGATATGGATAGCAGGTATCAGTAGCAGATAGATGCGAAACTTGGTTTGTTCGAAATCACCGGAGTCCATGGCTTCTACCTCCATAAAGTCTGTGAGCCACTTCCATGGACACAGCAGTATTACCGTCACGAAAATACACTGCGTTACCAGCGTTACCACCATGTAATCTGAAAAAAAAAATATTAAGAAGTTCATCATTTTCTTGCCCTTATCCCAATTTACATGGAGTCGGCGCTACATGTAGTTTTATTCTATACTTATTTATTACTAGCTTTTGCCAGCGGCCCCGTTCGCGTGGATGTCGGTTATCGCGTAAAAAAGTAGCCTTTATCTTCTCCATTTCTCAAGCTATATGTATTTCTTCCAAATTTCATGACGATCGGTTCAGCGGTTTAGGCGTGAAAGCGTGACAGACAGAGTTACTTTCGCATTTGTAATATTAATTAGGGATTTATTGATTTAGGATCTCCAACAAAAGATGTACAAAATACACGACATAAATAAAGGGCAATATTAGGTATTAAATAGGTTATAACTAAGTTAACATACTTCTTCTACTAATCTAACAAAATTCTCTATTAGTCATCATCTCTGTGGTCACCCCCTTTCTAGCCATATAGTTTTCCACACAGTCTATTCGTTTCTTTGGTCTCTTCCCATATGCTGAGAGAGTTTGGTTTCCGCACTTAGTCCTTCAGTTGGACCATTGTGCAGGGTCCATAGCGCCCGTCGGTGGTTATTCCAACCAGCCCACTTCTTTAAAGAAGTTGATTCTGTGATTATATCTGTGTAAGATCTAGGTGCCCCGAGGGTTTCTGTTCTAACCTGGCTGACGCCTGTGCTTTCAGAGACCACATGCGCAACAGTTTCCTCAGCCACCATGCTAGCCATGCATTGAGGACTGTCCGTTATGCCTATTGTGTACAAGAGTTTGTTTAGCGAGCAGTGTCGGTCACCAGGCGCAAGCCGTTCCTGTCCAGGCGTAATAAACGTCTGGTTAGCCAGTCATTTAAGGATGGCATAGTTTCTCTAGACTGCCTGAAGCCCGGTTTTTTACCCGGCATTTTTTTATTGTCAAGGACTCAGTCAGTCAGAACGTGAAGTTAGTTGCTGAAGCAGTTTATATCGTAGGCCCTCTTATAAATCTTAGTCTTATATTAGGTCTTTACCTATGAAATTGCCGTTCTGCAGTACTGGCCATTTCAAATCAAAATAATTTTTGTTTGGCTAAGAATTCTAATTTCAAATTAATTTTATTTTAAAAACATGGATTTTTTTTTCTAAAAGTAGTCATTTCTTTATTGATTAGTGTTACATTTTCATCGCATTTCAATCTTTTTCGTCATCATGGATACGTTAAAAATTCGAGTAATTATGGAATATGAGTACCGTCGTGGCAGCAACGCGGCACAAGTGGCACGCAACATCAACGACGTTTACGGAGCTAACACTACAAACCAACGCACCACCTGTTATTGGTTTGCTCGCTTCCGTTCTGGAAATTTCGACCTGAAAAATGAACCTCGCGGTCGTCCGAAGACTTTGGTCGACAATGACGAATTAAAGGCGATTGTGGAAGCTGATGATACACAATCTACGGCTGAATTAGCAGCAGCTTTCGACGTTAGCGTCAAAACAATATTGGTCCATTTGCGTCAAATTGGCAAGGTAAAAAAGCTTGACAAATGGGTGCCCCACGAACTCAATGATCGCCAGCGCGAAGTACGCGTCGAGACGTGCCTTGCACTGCTCAACAGACACACAAATGAAGGAATTTTGAACCGCATTGTTACCTGCGATGAAAAATGGATTCTGTTTGATAACCGTAAGCGCTCAGCAAGTTGGTTGGATCCTGGTTCAGCACCTAAACAATGCCCTAAACGAAAACTTACCCCTAGAAAAGTGATGGTCACTGTTTGGTGGTCTAGCGCCGGTGTGATTCATCACAGCTTCTTACCAAACGGGGTGAGCATTACTGCAGATGTGTACTGTGAAGAACTGAACACAATGATGGAGAAGCTGGCGCATCTCCAACCAGCATTGGTCAATCGCTCGTCTCCGCTGCTCCTGCACGACAACGCGCGACCTCATACTGCACAGCAGACGGTCTCCAAGTTGCAAGAACTGGGGTTGGAAGCTCTCCGTCATCCGCCCTACTCACCAGACCTTGCGCCTACAGACTACTACTTTTTCCAGAATTTGGATAAGTTCTTGGCGGGAAAAAAATTTAATACCCGAGAGGCAGTACAAAATGCCTTTGAAGAATTTGTTGCCTCCCGTCCAGCTGATTTCTTTAAGAAGGGCATCAATAAACTGCCACTGCGATGGCAAAGATGCATTGATTGCATGGGTGATTACTTCGATTAATACAAATAAAAAATTCATGAAAAAAATTCGTTTAAATTTTTTCATACAAAACGGCAATTTCATAGGTAAAGACCTATTATAACTTTATCTGCTGCATTCTACGGATTGTAAAGGCGTCACTACGCTTGGCGTATTTGTCATAAAACTAGCTGTGCCCGCGGCCTTGCCATAAATGTCCGAAATGATACTGGGACGAAAAATTGACTTTGTTATTTTTTTATAACATCTCAGCTATCTGCCAGTGAAAGTCCCGCCAAAACCGATCTAGCCGTTTCGAAGATTAGCCGGAACAAATAGACAGACGAATGAAGAAAAAAGTGTTTCCATGTTATACCTAATTATGTACTTTCATATATATGTAGTAAAAAGCCGTTATTTTGACATTACAAACGGCATTATAATTTAATTTATTTGTATAAAGTTTATACAGGGTCAAATTAAATTAGCTGACAATACTTAATGTTTTTTTTATTTCATCACTTTTCGATATCGATGCCTGATAACTTAATTAAAAAAATAAAAACTTTATTTTATAAACAAATACAGATTAAACTTGTTTTTATAAAGACAATTAAAATGAGCTTGGGTAGTAACACAATGCAATACAAATCTAGGAGTTGAAATCTGTACACAATATGGAAAACCCTGCCTCTCAAACTAGGAAACCTGTATGTTGAGAGACAGTGATTCAGCTTAGAATGTGATGTTATAAGATATAGTAGACTGTGTCGATCTACCTGAGCGATTGAATATAAAGAAAAAGCTAATTTAAGGTGTCACGTGTGTGCGCGTGCGCGTGTGTGTGTACGTGTGTGTTGTCTGGAGTTGGAGGTATGAAGGTAGTTAGGCGATGTACTTGAGTAAAGATTCTGTTTGTTGATAGTCCTGTTCCAGTAGCCATTCCGTTAATTTTGATTTTATTTCATATTTATTAAGATCGACAATGGTTAGATTTTTGTGAATTTGTTTGTAGACGTATGTACTTAATGTGTAGTATTGGTGTTGAGCGAAGGCGGTTTTGTGAGGGGTACTTGTGGGTAGTTTCTTCCTTTTTTTAGGGTCAGTTGGTGGAACGCTAGCGTGTTTCCTAACAGTAGACTTCAGTACAAAAAGCTGGCGCACTGACAGTACTTTGGAATCAGCGTATAGTTGCGTAGTGGGATAACGATAAGGTCTGCGCGACATCACCTTCAGAACGGCTCTCTGCGCTCTTTCAATTCTCAGAAGACTGGTTTTATTTGCACCACCCCATACTGTGATGCAATATCCTATGACGGATTGACATAATGCATAGTACACCATCTTCAGGGTTTCAGGCGCAGCCGAGTCTCTAAGGGATTTGAAAACATGCAAAAGTTTCATAGATCTAGTTGTAATGGCGTCGACCTGTTTGTCCCATCGTAATCCTCCGTCTATTTGGACACCCAGATATTTCACATTATCAGTTCTTGTAATTGTCGGACATAAGCACTGTGAGGATTGTTTGGAGCAGGTGTGCGCTGTTATGGAGAAGGAATTGTCGGGCAGGTTGTTATGCCGGATAGCGAAAGGAATGTACGATGTTTTATCACAGTTTAGGGTAAGTAAGTTTAGGTTGAGCCATTTCACAATTAGACCTTGTTTAGTATATATACATACATACTCAGCCTATAAAGTTCCCACTGCTGGGACACAGGCCTCCTCTCCGTGAGAGGGAGTGGGCCGTAATCTACCACGCGGGTCCAGTGCGGGTTGGTTTAGTATACAGGGTTACTGGTAACTCGACGTATTCCTTGCAGGACGTCATAGTAGGGTTAAAATGAATGTAAAAAATATGTGACCCCAGTAAATTCAATTGAAGAACTAAGGGAGAGAATTACAAATGCGGCGGACCAGATGAGGGCAACAATAACATCAAGAATAACAAAAACCGAAGTAAGGAAGCGAATAAGAACATGTATTCAAACCGAGGGCAGCACATCGAACAAGACGTGTGAAATGTGTGTAATTAAAGTTTTTAATATTGATTAAAAAGAATAATAATGTTCAATATTTTGTTTTTGATTTTTCGAATAATCACCTTTTTGTGAAACGCACGCCTGTACTAAAATTCAAAAACGATTTTCATAATGTAGTCCATGATTTTGTATTAACTTTCATACCTTTTTGGATAGCTGATAAGACAAGGATATTTTCTTAGTAATTTGTACACCAGGTGTAGCATATTTTTTTTTGCACTAGACTACATTTTTTATGAAGTAATAGCAAAAATTACAAAAAATTAAATGTTTGGTTAGTGATATTTGCCAAAGTTTTAGGCATTATTGAACTTTTAATTATTAACAAAGGTCTGCTACGGCGTCAACTATGATAATAACTTAAACTTCAGTACAGTCGCGCCGTAAATCATTTTTAAATTGGTTTCAAATGATTTAATCTGGGATTTTTCATAAAAAAACTAAAACTCTTAACTAAGTCAAAAACTACTGAATTTCGGTAGAACATTTGGTGGCTTAATTTGTTGCATTTTAACCCTACTATGACGTCCTGCAAGGAATACGTCGAGTTACCAGTAACCCTGTAGATATACATAATTTATTTTCAGATCCAAATTATTTTGTAATTACAAATACACCAAGTGTACCAAGGTAACAATATCAAAGAATACACTTACAGTTGGTACAGAAGCGTTGACGAAAAGGCCAGCCCTTAGCGTACACACAGGCCATGATCAAATACTGGAATGCTGTTACTATGAATAGAACTGTGTTCTCCCAACATTGCACTTGTTCCACATCCGGACCACCTTCCACAGCTTTGAACCTGAAATTAAATTAATTCTTACTTATGCCTTATTACCTACTAGATTTTTATATTACTCAATAGATTACGACACGTTCTTGATTCCATACCTATGTCGTATTATCTCTTTAACCATTCGTCCAAATTATATGCAGTAAAAGGGAAAAGTCTTTTGCTTTATACACTTGAGACCATAAATTTACTTATTTTGATAAGAATTCATGATTGTTGAAAATATGACCAATAAACATGACCTAACGATTTAAATTATTTCTTTATAAAACTACTTTTTGTGACTTAAATATAAAAGTTAGACATATGTGTGACTTTATTGTAGGCATTATGAAACTCTACAACTTTTACTCTCTAGAACTCAATCATATATCACTCATATAGTTAACGTAGTGTTCGTAACAAACGTTTTGTTCGACCGTTATTTCTCCGATTAACTTTGCAAATCCAACTACCACCGAAAATATTTTTTCATTTTTCGGGTGAATATATAGCCTATGAAACTCACAATGAACGTAGCTTTCTATTGGTATTTGTTTTTTCAAAAGCGGTTCCATAGGTCCAGAGATTACCCCTACAACCTCACACCTCACAAACTTTACCTCTTTATAATATTAGTATAAAGAGGTAAAGTTTGTGATAGATGTATCTGTACAGATATTAATACGTGAAGCAAAAATTTTGTACCCCTTTTTACGAAAGTTACGCGGACGGAGGAGTATGAAATTTGGCACAATTAAAGTTTATGTTTATGAAGGAGTGCAGAAAGCTAATATTAATTAATAATGGTAAATTTCGTATATTTAATTTATGGTCAAATTTCGATCACTGGGCGACCACTAGGGTTAATGAATGAGCTGTTTAGTTAGTTACGTACTCAGATTATAAAACAAAGGCAGATAGACCGTGCGGAACACCAAGAGTGAGGCCAAAAAGTCAAATACTAAAGCATTGTATTTTTCAACACACTTGCTCGTAAAGTGAGCCTTATTACATCGTTCTTAGGGCCATAAACCGAACTATAAACACACACGTGCATAATAGAATTATCCCTACAAAGTTAAGTTAGTACCTAACTGCAAATTATATGCGAGTAAACAGAGCATTTTCAATTTAACCGGGTAGTATAGTTTTTTTTTTTTTTGTAACAACAAAGAGGTCAAAGTAAAATCAAAGCATTTATTTCAATTAGGCACTTAAAAAGCACTTTTGAACGACAATATTTACATTAAAATAGAATTGATTCTAGTCGCCCATTCCAAAATGTAGTTTCGTATGGAGAAGAACGGACAAGAAACTCCACCGTTACTCTTTTAAAATGTTTTAAATACAATTTAACAAAGTACATTCATTATATAATTATGTGTGAAAACGATGCACCCAGAATAAAATTACTACTATCCCAAAATAGGTAAAAATTAAAAAAAAAAAATGCAATTGAAGCAATACAGATGAATTAATTTTATGATGGATGGATGGCTCACATATTTACAAACATTGTAAGAGTAAATATACGATTTTTCTAGAATATTAACAAGAAATAAGTCAGTGTGTGAGTGTAAATCAATGTCATAAATATAATTATATATATAATTCAGTTAGCAACCAGTTTGATTTTGTCTAGACTCTAGATTGTCCTATGGAGCAGGACCAGCATGTTTCCAAGCATTCTTATCTTGGATTTAATCCTCTAATTTATAATACACTTGTTTACAAAGTGTACTTTTAATATGAGTTTTAAATTTCCTTTCATTTAATTGCAATATATCACAAGGTATTTTGTTATAACATTTAACACAGTACCCCATACAAGATTAATGTACTTTAGCTAATCTGAAAAATGGTTGATCTATTTTGGCTTTGTTTCTAGTATTAAAATTATGTCTATCACTTATTTTATTAAAAAGATGTAGATTTTTTCTTACATACATGATATTTCCATAAATGTTTTGGCAAGGTACCGTCATAATATTAATCCTTTTAAACAGTTCCCTGAGGGATTCGCGGCGACGTAGATTATAAATGGCTCTGACAGCTCTCTTTTGCAAAATAAAGATGGATTCAATGTCAGCAGCCCGACCCCACAGTAAAATGCCATACATTCGAAACACATTTCGAATCCCATAGTGCTCCAGTTTCAGCAAAAGTGTCTCATGGTTTACGCAATCGAACGCCTTGGAGAGGATGCTTCTTCCCAGGCGTTAAATATGTTCTTTATTAGGGTGACACCAGCGTCAGCGGTACAACGCCCTTTGGTGAAACCGTACTGCTGTTCATGAAAGATGGCATTTTCATTAAAGTGACGTAACATTTGATTGAGAATCAACTTTTCAAACACTTTACTGAGGACTGGCAAAATTGACACGGGCCTAATTGTTGGGTTCTTTACTATCACCAGATTTGAACAACGAAACTACTTTACTGTGTTTCATGAGATCCGGGAAGACTCCTTGGTCTAAACTGGTGTTAAATATAAAAGCTAAATAGGGCGCAATGGTTTCGATAATAGCACTACAGACTTTTACAGACATTCCCCAAAGATCCTCTGTTGATTTCATTTTAAGATCTTTAAAAGCTTTTATAACAGCTTGGGGGTTGGTATGCTGAAACCTAAACTCAAAAGAGCATGCCCTTACATTCTTTCTGAGTAACGCAGCAGAACGCGCAGGTGAGGAATTTAAAGCTTCAGTCGTTTTAACAGGAATATTAGAAAAAAAGTTTTCAAATTCCTGAGCTATTTCTACATCTGAGTTGAGGGAGCCACTTGCAGTCTCTAAATTAAATTCAGTGTTACGCTGTATTTTTTGTAAAGGCATGTAGGAGCAAAATGTTATTGTTTGTCCACTGTGATGGTGGCAATTTATTTACAATAGGGTATTTTCCAATTTTTCAAAAACTATTCTAATTTGAAGACTGGAACGAGATATTGAACAGAAAAATAAAAATAAATTGATTTCTATCCATTTTCTCAATTAAAAACGATTTGAACCAAATGTATTTTTCGTAGTTTTGAATTTACCGCCAAAACGCTTCTTACGATGACTTTTTATCACGTGACGTCTACTTTGTGTAAACTAAAGTAGTTAGTAAGGAAATAAGTGAATGTCGAGTTTATAATTAACAAGATTTTTAATGGATAGAAAGTGATATTACTGGTGTGCGGGTGCCTCTATGCACAAATACTTCTAAAACTGCGCCAAACTAAGTATTTGTACCGGTGCCGTATAAACAGAGTTGTCGTCACATATCACGTGATAAAAAGTCATCGTAAGGAGCGTTTTGGCGGTAAATTTAAAACAACGAAAAATAAATTAGATTTTAATCGTTTTTAATTGAGAAAATGTGTACTAATACATTTATTTTTATTTTTCTGTTAAATATTTCGTCCCAATATGCAAATTAAAATAGTTTTTATCAAATCGGGAAATACCCTATTTGTTTGTCTAGGTAATCACAGTTACAGAAAATTTTATCAATACAAGTGGCAGAAGAAGCTGTCACTCGGGTTGGCTCACTGAAAACTTTTGACAGATCAAATGATGATGATTATTTGATGATCTTTTAACCAATGTTCTGTTAAACAAATTACATCAAACTTGGTATTTTCCAAAAACAATTCTATTTCCAGTAAGGGTGTTACCACACCAATCGATCGATAGTCGATCGATGCCATCGATCGACATCGGTCGACGTTGATCGATTTGTGTGGTAGCTTTAATTGATCAACGGATACCGGTCGGCTAACCAATCGATCGATTGCCGGTCGATGGCATCGATCGACATCGGTCGACGTTGATCGATTGGTGTGGTAGCTTTAATTGATCGACGGATACCGGTCGGCTAACCAATCGATCGATTGCCGGTCAATGGCATCGGTCGACGTAGATCGATTAACCCCGGCTATATACCATCAGTTTCTTTCGAAAGGTATTCACAAGAGGACGCGTTGTTGTTGGCCAGTACGATGTTGCTCGTACTATTATTACGGAGACGCAAACGCAGAACACTTTGGATGCGACCGTTTTTTAAAGCCAAAGATCGCTTACATTCTGCAATTCTGCATTCGTCAATCGACTATCGATCGATTGGTCTAGTAGAAACTATCGATCGACGTCGACCAATCCATTCTACCATCGACCGATGGCATCTATCGGCTATCGATCGATTGGTGTGGTAGAAACTATCGATCGACGTCGACTAATCCATTCTACCATCGATCGATGGCATCGATCGACGATCGATCGATTGGTGCACCCTAATTTGGAAGAGCAACCTTGGATATTTTGGTTAAACAATTTTAAAGTATGTTGCACTCCCTTTGGTTTTTTATTATGAGTTTAATTGCCAGAAGATACCTTTTTATGATTCTGTAACAATAATTTGAGGTTTTATGCAGCTGAAAATACATACATTTTTTTGGAATAAATAAATGTGTCGAATGTGTGTAAATTAAGACGAAAAAGAATTCATCATCATCATCATCAAATTATTTTTAATTCACAATAATATGTTATAAAACATTTGCATTTTATCACTAAAATTTTATTTTTGAAGTAGGCCGTATGGCTATATGTAATCAAGCACCTTGCATTTGACGCATGCAAAAAAAACTTGCGCTCCATTTCCCATAGTTTTCATATTTTGTTTGGAACGCATTTGTTGCTGTGTGGTAAAACGATTTATGCAATACAGGTTTGTTTTTCCTCGCAAGTGTGTTGAAAAAGTGCGTATGAAACTCGTGAGCAACTTGCTCACTAGACACTCGGCTGATTTACGCCCTCGCCTACGGCTCGGGCTGCAACCCACAGCCTCGTGTATAATGAGCAACTTAGCTCACTTGTATCATAATATACTATTATGTAACATACAATGCGACGCTTTTTTTTTTTGGTTTAGATTGTAAAACAAAGGCAGATAGATCGCGCGGAACACCCAAGAGTCTATCTGCCTTTGTTTTATAATTTGAGGTTACGTATATACATACATTTGTGATTTGGCATACAGCGCAAGGTTACTTAGCGAGGTTTTCCTGTGGAGGCGAATAAGGAACAGTACATAATGTTGCTTAAATACAGGAAAAGTTTTTATCCA
The DNA here is from genome assembly GCA_949987655.1 of Polymixis flavicincta. Taxonomy (NCBI): domain Eukaryota; kingdom Metazoa; phylum Arthropoda; class Insecta; order Lepidoptera; family Noctuidae; genus Polymixis; species Polymixis flavicincta. The sequence continues at coordinate 13,471,571 of OX465175.1, read as the reverse complement.
GTGCGCAAATTGTAACCATGGATTCAGCATATCATTCTTGACACCAAGCGCAGAAATTTTTCGCCGGATATACAAAAAAAATAATCAGCTGTTCCATACATTTTGACCGCGTAGGTATTGCACTTTTCTATGAAACAGCTGATTTTTTTTTGTAGTACAACCGGCTAAAAATGTCTGCGCTAGGGGTTCTAGAATGATATGCTGAATTCATGGTTACAATTTGCGCACTGGATAAAAACTTACCCTGTAGAGACTAAATTATAAATACTATAAATTATACACCGATAAATTTTAACGGTTGTTTTCCCGCGGCAGAACAACTTGACTTAAGGAGTACTTTCGAAGTATAAAGTAAAAGTAAAGAAATAAAACTATTTTGTTTTAAATTATTAAAAAAATATTCATCAACTCGAAAACGAGAGAATCAATAGTAACACTAGAGGTAACATGTAGGTACTACTCGAATCGCACGCGCCAACGATAAAGGGAACAGCGATGCATAAATGTTCAAAGCAAAATAAACTCTCGCACGTGGTGATACAGCATAAACTTTTTCACAATGGTTAAGCTGCCATTTTTGATTTCTAATATTTACTTGTTTATAAAACGATTTGATTACCAAGACAAAACCACTTCGGTGCGGGAAAACAACCATTAAAATTTCGCTGTATAAAGACTTAGAAGTTGTGTTATGATTTTTGTTATCTTATTTTATGGTGCACCTGTTGCCTTTATCACGTCAACGCCGGCTGTCGCTGAAAACCAGCCTTTTGGCTTTGTGTTAAGTGTCACAGCATTGTGCTGAGCGAAGGCCGTTTTGCGTGGATGTGACGCATATTTACCCCAATTGTTCTATTTTGTGTTTTTTTCTTTACGTCATGTTACTGCAGATAAACTTCTTTTTCTTCTTTTAAATGAATTTCATAGACGTAGAGTCGTTTTGCAAGACTTAATTTAATGCTAAAAAAAAACATACCGAATTGATAACCTCCTCCTTTTAGAAGTCGGTTAAAAATAGGCTCTAGGAGTACCGATAACTAAACGATGCAGTGCGCCTGGCGCATCCTGGGCAGACAACTTCGCTAGCAGCTTGCTGACTGGCTAACGTTTCGACCAAACCAAGTCCTATTCTCATTTAACTCATGTCCATACGAGAGAAAGAGGCGCGACACGTATGATAAAAGCGAAAACAGAAAAATTACTCACCAAGGCTGAGCATACAGCAGATAAATAGAGGCGATCTGCATGAGCAGCACCAGACACACTTGCATGACCAGCGGCAGGATGCTGGCCGGCGCCACCAGCGACACGGGCGGCGACGCGCGCGTCAGGTGCGGGCCTGGCCTCGCGCGGCCCAGCGACAGCGCCAGCAGCGTGGTCAGCACCAGGTCGATGTACAGGAACTGGTTGTTGCCCAGGATCGAGTAGAACTGTCACGGGCGCAATGGAAAACTATTAACAAGTTTTCTTTACAACATAAAAAAATAAAATTGTGTATGTTGATAAAATAACCAAAAACTTCTGACTTTTCGTTTGATTTGACACAACATATTGCTTTGAAGTATGTATTTTATGCTCATTAGCAACAATAATAAAAGGCTGGTTTATTTTTGCCAAAAAAGGTGATTTTTTTATCAGCAAAGCGATGTGTATTCCAAAAGTTCGACCTTCTTTTTTTGAAGTGAAAACTTCTATAGGCACGTTGGGCATTTTTTGAGATGGGGAAGAACAATTGAACTCGCGACACTGTTACCGACACCACTGACAACACGAACGTACGAATGAACAACGTTGAACGTACATTGAACGATTTAATCTGACAATTCAAAAAATATTTCCTGACGATTCAAAAAATACAAACGTAATTCTTCAAGTTTTCACTTCTGTCGGCACTCCCGGAGCGCCACTGTTTCTGTTTTCATACATCTCTTAAGAAGGATTTAAGAATATACAAAGTATACTTACATTATACAGAATAAGGATTGAGAAGAACTGAATGAGCGAATAAAGAGCCATGTATTTGAAGATTGCGAAAGAAGTGCTCAAAGCACAACGTCCTTCTAATGCAAGCAGCTTCACGCATTTGATGTTCTGTTCCTGAGATGTAAATGGAGCCGCCACTGAAAATCAAAGACAGTTCGTTTTTAATAAAATCTTATTTGTAAATATCTTCTGACAAAAAGAAGTACACTAAAACAAAATCATTGAAATATGAGCTTTATTTCGTCTAACATACATTCAGAATTCTAAAATTACGTGATTACTTGAAGACGCTTAGACGACGCGTCGTCATACAACAGGAAACTGTGGGTCACACGAAATAAGTCTCATATTTTGATGTGAGGCGAAGTGGTGTTGAGTTGAGACGGCCATTAGTCGCTGACGGACGGACATGACAACCTCCTTGATTAACCACGAAACCCAAAAAAGAAATACTTATTAAGCGGTAATCGTAACAATTCTTACCCGAGGCGTCAGCTTCGGAGAGTGATATGCCAACGTGTGCAGCTTTCAACGCTCCGCAGTCGTTTGCTCCGTCACCACACATGCCTACGATAAGATCTTCTCCTTGCAACGCAGTCACTAGCTGGGTCTTTTGATCAGGACCGAAACGACCAAACACCATACCTGAAAAGAAATAAAGACAAAATTTAACAAAAATTGGTTATTCGCTTGGTATCTAATGTTGATGTCCCTTAAAAGAATATCGATCTGCTAATTTCAAAATTACCAATAGCAATAGTTGATCTTATGTAGTATTCACTCACGATTATTTGAACATAGTTGCTCAATATTGTTGTTCTCATGATTAGGGAAGGCTATACTGGATGTGCTACTTAGCACACGTCTTCAGACGGGATAAACCACACCTATTGCATGCAGCAATGCAGCATAAGGCTAAATCTATGAAAGTCGGACGACCGATATACACATGGAACGACAACCTAAAACAGGACATGAATGGCCATATTCATAAACGATGATTAAAGTTAAATGATGTTTAAACGTCAAAAATGTATGGTTAAACAGACGCTACTCATTACTTAACTTTAACCAGCGTTTATGAATAAGGGGGGAAATACTTCGACATGGGAATCACGTTTTGGAAGGACATGGCTGGATACAGAAACAAGATAAAGAAAGCCGCTAGTGATATGTACAAGAAACCAGAAACTGATAGCACCGAGAACTCAGAAGACGACTATGAAAAAACAACCCAGAACATAGCGAAGCAACGGCATAGCTAAGAAAACAATTGAACATACCCAAGAAGCTCGATCTGAATCAACATGCCGGCGACGTCGTGAAAAGATGCCCTCCTATAAAATACCACCTAAATACCACCCGTCTCTCCACTAGTCCAATGCTTACTCAAGGATGCATATCCGGTAGGCTCGCAATCCTTTCCTATCCTAAGGGCACGTCTACCTGACCATTACCGCGCCTCCCGGTCAACTTCTTGATATGCAATGGCCTCTGTAACACCATGAAGCATGAGGCTCCAGGGATAGTGCGAATCTTGGGGTTCATTCGATTTACCGAGTCTGGTCAAGCCACGCTGGGATCGGTGCATTACATTACATCTCATGATTTGGGAAGGCTATACTTGAAATCAAGGATGTCTTACCTCGAGACAGTACTATTGGCATTAGTTCTGGATAATGAGTACGTATCACAGCCCAAGTTTTACCCTCCAGAGCCAATACATATGCATCCATTGGTAGTTTAGGTGCCCCACCTTCGCCAATCACCTGAAAAATACAGACTTAAATGAAATCTTAGCTCCATAAATATGAGCGCTTTCTGTCTAAGGTACTTTTAAAACCTAGGCTTGAAATCTATATCAGTTGTTTGTGTTGACGTTGTAGTCTCTGGAACTACTCTGGATGGATTTAAAAAAATCCTTTTTCCATCTGTTAGCCCAATTCTTCAATATCAATAGATATTAAATGCTTTTATTTTTATAAATCATAAAAATATTTTTGGAAATCAAATTTTATTCATCTCTCAAATACATTGCAAACTATGATTTTGTATAATTTAGAAGCATTTTGTTTCAATTTTGTAAATGTGAGTACCATGGCACCGTTTTATTATCTTGTTATGATGTACGTTGACTTGAAAAAGAATGTTGAGAGTGAGAGAGCTCACTTAAATGTCTCGCTGATGGTGGAGCGTGTTGGACCATAAGATTCCCTACAAAATAGTTGAGCTGGTTGGTGCTGATCCACGCGTCATGTTCGTGTACGGGAGCCGTCGGTTGAGACAGGTCATATACTAACTTCCAAGATTTATTTTTAATTTTAATTTCTTCGTTTCTTTACATTTGTTCTCACATTTAGAAGCAACAAGAATAATGTAGCTAGGATTTTGTAATATCTTGATTTAAAAGAGTGTCCTTGGAGTTTCTTGCCCGTTCTTCTCCATAGAGATCTACGTTTTGGAATGGACACCTAGCTTCAACTTTCCAACTAACTGATCGACTTTTTTATAGTTCAAAAGCGCCTGTAAATGCCTATAGACTATTACCATCGGTTAGGACCATTAGGAGCCGCGCAAAACGAAAAAAAAAAAAAAGACATGAAAGAATGCTAAGCAACGGGGAGCTAAGAAAAATTTCGATGCAGTTGGGGCCGGAATCATAACTGAATTCATGGTAACAGGTTGTGCATAAATGTCTCTGCCAACCTGTATATACAACGTGTAACGGAAACGGTATATAATATACATACCAATCTGACACATATCTTTGGATGATGACTCAGAACACATTTATCGTGATATTAGTAATATGCGAGATAAAGTTATTGACCTACGTAGTGCGGTGACACGTTTGTTATGATTTGAATTTAAGAAACATATGAAACCGAAAGTTTGGTATCAATTCTTAGACATCTTATTTTGAGCTGAAACTATGTATGGTGATTCTATACCAGCTGTAATCTTTAGTGCTTAAGGATAACAATAGGGTTTCTATTACACCCTGTATATTCATACCACGGAGCGTTATATTCTTGTATAAACTTACTTCCATACTGAGAGGCGGACGTGAATCGTTTGACTGTGGTTGTCCCGAATTGATAAGTACAAGTTTCTGCTGTGGCTGCACCATGAGGCAACCTCGCGCCACCGACATAGCAGTCATAATGTTATCACCTGTATAAACCAAAATGAGTCTTATATTACTATAACGGAAAAATATAATACTTAACTATAAGTTTAACGCAACCTAGACGCGTCGATAGACATCTCATGTTTTGAAGTCCGTCCAGCCGTTAGGATGCGATAAAGAACCCCACATTCAAAAGATACTTGTATACAATTGAAACACATCTAACAGTCGGGCAGTCGGTAATAGGGAATATGCATGTTTTTTTTTCAGTGATGCTTGTTCGGTGATGCAAGAGAATGTAAACCCAAGAAAAGTATTAGAAGCCAAATTTTACTACAGTTTATTGTTTAAAAATCTTATTAAAAAATCTACTACAGTTCAAACGTGCGTTATTGTCGCGGCCATATTGTGACATTACTTGCCACGATACTGCTCTGAGGCCATAGATTTTATGTTTGAACACTTGTGCTTCCTTATTAGTTTCATATGTATTTGCGAAAACTAAATTGCAGTTAATGCCATCAATTATTGCCGTGACGTAGATTTTTTAATATAGACTGTTCTAAATAAGGAACTTTGAAAAAATTACACTACAAACCTGTGACCATAATCAGTCTCATAGAAGCCGCGTGAAGCTCTCTTATCACTTGGGTCGTCTCTGGTTTCAGGCTATTTTGCATGACTAGAAAGCCTAGGAACTCCATTTCGCACTCGAGCGTGTCTCGCTTGACCCTTTGTGCGTCGACCCATTTCATCTTGCGATCGAGTTTCTTTTGCGCTAGACCGATTACTCGGAAACCGTTGGAAGTGTACTCATTGAGAACTGAACTAAAATTCTCTGGGAGACTCTCTGGGTTGCACATTAAGGCAACCTAGAAATAAAATTAAAATATATATTGAAAATGTCACAACCTAAGCCAAGTGAAAAAAATAATTACTACGACGATTACCTTTTCAGGGGCACCTTTCACGAAGTAAACCATCTGTGGTTGTCCAAGTACGTTAGTTATAACACCCATTGATTGTTGTGCCGAGGAGAAGTGGAACCGCCGCAACAAACCCATCTAAAACCATAGATTAGTAATTAGAAAATAAACCTATATTATATATTAGGATATTTTCATGTTCATGGTTTTACCCACGTTTTTATTTATTTATTTTTTGGAGATCCAACTAGTCGGCAAACTCGTAATAATACTTGATTAAAAGAGTAAAAATTAAATTAAACAAAAACGTTTGCTTTAACTTTTGATCATACTCAAATTAGTACTTGTTGAGAACATTGATCACCTCGTAAGGAATCTCCATAGTGAAAGGATCAAAGTCGTCCAAATTCTGAGTGGTTTCATTGGCAGCGGTGACGGGTTTCACGATAACTGGTGTCAGGTTATCGTATCGCGTATTCTCTGGTCCAGGTTCTTCCAGTATCTGCGGAAAACTTAACCAGATTAAAAAAAAAACCAAAAGGTTTGCTTACATTTATGAATATTAGATCGAATGAGAGGCATTCGCGAGCTTAGTTTTAACAGGTTCACTGTCCACAAAGTAGACACATGAATCATTATGTGATTCATGGGGCAGAGAATGGGTTAATTTACGCATTTTTTTGGGAACTTCTGTCTGTTACTACCTTAATAAATTAAGGCCTCCAAGCCAGGGCTTAAAAAACTTAGCACCGTGCGATCAGCAAATTACTTAAAATATATTTTTGATATACCTTGCAATCAGTAAATTATAAGTCCTTTAACTTACTAAATAATTTGCATAGTTACCATCATGTTCCCACGTTTATTGTGTGTTAGGTATATGTTGTTAGTAGTTGAATCTAAAATCTATGTTAAGCTTTGAAAGGTGTATTACTAGCCTCATAAAATGCCCCAAATTATAATGAGTTAATGTACCTTAGGATACGTGCATTTGTTGATTATTTCTGTAGTTAAATAAAGATATTTGAAAATGAAATGAATGACTGTCCACAAAGTAGACACATGAATCATTATGTGATTCATGGGACGGAGAATGGGTTAATTTACGCATTTTTTTTTTTGGGCACTTCTGTCTGTTACTACCTTAATAAATTAAGGCCTCCAGCCAGGGCTTAAAAAACTTAGAACTAGAGCGACTACACGCTAAGGGCACCCCTTGTGGGTATGGACCTCGGCTTAGGGCATCGCAGGAAGAAGGCAGTAAGGGACGTGCTTGATCGGAATGATTATTATTTACGGACGAATTTAAGGTTACAGGCTCAGCGGCGCAGGCTGACTTGAGCCCCGGGCGGGACATGGACTGGGACATTACCACGGGCCTCGACAACGAGGACGGAGATCTGGGGCAATGGATGTTGAAATAATTTGCGCATTGTGTATAACACATACACAACGCTCGGTCGAACATGACATAAAACCGCTTCAGCATAAGTCTGATAGGTTTGGGAGTCACGACACCACGGAATGACTTAAGACACCCCCTTTTTTATTTATGACTATCTTTTGCCAGCGACTACGCCCACATGGAGTTCGGAAATTATCCCACGGGAACCTACGATAAAAAGTATCCTATATGTTCCTGTATGTTCTCTTTTTTTAATGTGTTTGTTACTGTTGTGTTGTGTCTGTGTCGAATAAATGTTTTCTATTCTATTCTTTTCTATTCTATATGTCAATCTAGGTTATAAACTATATGTGTGCCAAATCCGTTCAGCCGTTGTTGCGTGATTGAGTAACATTTATAATATTACTAGCTTTCGCCTTAGGCTTCACCCGCTTGGAAGTCGGATATTATCGGAACGTGTCACCGGGATAAAAAGGATTATAATCTGTGTGCCAAATGTCTTCCAAATCCATTCAGTCTTTTTTGCATGAAAGAGTAACAAACATCCATGGATCCATACAAACTTTCGCGTTTATAATATTTGTAAGGATAAGTATATCAGTAGGATAGATTAGTTAGTTAGATAGAAAAGTTTATTCAAATATGCACTGTAAAATTACTAGAATAAAAATAAGTATCAGAATCGAGGACACAGATAGGTACCTACTTGAGATAAGCATCAAGTGTATCTGGTCCACTCTAATCACATGCTTACTAGAAATCAGATAAACGTCATATCAATGCTAAATATATAACTGGATCATTTCCTAGTATAGATGTTAGTAATGTGTCATGGGAACTAATGACATCACCATTGTTGTTTAAATTATTATGGGACTTAATGATTGCGGTTTTATCATAAATGTAATGGGACAATGAATTGATGACGCATGTTTACCATACAACCAAAAGTAACACGAAATGCAAATTATTCCATAATGATCTAATATTCCGTAACAATAATCTCAATATTACATTAAACAGCCAAACACGCAGATTTATATGGTAAACAATTTTAAATTGTATGTCTGTTTAGTACGGGTAACCTCCGAAACGTCTGGAATGATTTTGACGGGACTTTCTCTGGCAGATAGCTGATGTTATCAGAAGTAGCTTAGGATACTTTTATTTTAGAAAAAAGAGTAAGGGTTCCGCGCAAAAAGAAAACCTATGAAGTCCACATCCCCGCAGCCAAAGCCGCGAGCAGAAGCTAGTTATAAATAAACCAAGTTAATAAGCCTTATAAGTACCCCGAAAACCTACAAACTTGAAGCCCCTAAAAGGTCGTTCAAAACCAAATGTTTTATCTCCTTTAAAACCAAATGATGTTAAGGAGAAACCTGTCCACATTTTTTCCATACAAACTTCGGGAGGGTTTTACTCCACTGTTTGACAGTGTACATCAAAACTTAAACATGATATGGTTTTGTCTCATTATTAATATTGTCGGTACGGAAACAGAATACTAAAATAAAAAGCCATAAAAAAGTTATGAGCCAACAAAGATTCGTTTTTCTTGCTAATTTAACCTAACTTTGGCCGTGTTTAAGTAATAAAAGCAATGTAAAATCTGGAAAACCAAGTCGGTACCGACAAAGCTCAATTATCTAAAAGTTTAATAAACTTAATTGGTCATTGATTTATGCAGTGGTTTTTTTCAGAAAACCCGATCTTCCGAAGGACTTTTTTTAATTTTTTACGCGTCTGTTTTAGTATTACTGATCCTGCAGCTCACTCAATAATGTTGTCCGTGTAGATTAGCGTCTAACTGCTCATCACAGGTACTACCTCTGTCGGAACCGAAGCCTGGTGAGATAGCGTGCTTTTTAGCCAGGCCCACCATTGAGTTCGAGCCCGCGACTAGTATACCCTTAAGTTTACTTACCCATTGCGTGAATTCAAACATCTTCAAGTCCAAAGGATCTCCTTTCAGCTGCCCCCCAATGCTGGTCAGAGAGTGACAAGACGCCAGCGCTTGTATCAGAGGACTGGTCATAGGAAGCCCGCCCACTTCCACCAGACATTCACCGAACTTCTCACCGGAGCGAGACGGTATTACGGAGTGGAAGTCTAAGCCGTCTTCCGTTAAAGTGCCAGTCTGGAATATAAAAAAAAAATGGTATGAATCAAGTGTTGATACAATTCATTAATGCTAGCGGAAAACAAAACGACAAAACATGATAAAAGTATTTTTTTAAATATTTACCTTATCAAAACACATAACTTGAATCTTCCCACATACGACGATCCTAGGCGGGGAAACGCAGAAGATTCTCTTCTCACGCAAGCGATTCTGACTGGACACTATGCCGGCTGTCATAGCGGCGGGAAGGGCGGGCGGCACGACGATAGTGATGATGTCTAAGGTGCGGAGGACTATTGTGCTTACGAGACTCTATGGAGAAATATTTTTTTTATATTAGTAAACATTTTACGAGGTGGTTTAGTCGCTGCAAACTACATACATTGACTTCTGTGTGCATGGACATAAGGTTTAAATTAGGATGATTGACGCGCGCTAGTGTTATTCAACGACTCGGATTTTGCATTATATTTCATTCAAGAGAGTAATCGAAAATTATTCCATTAAAAAGTTACCTATCTCAAGAAATTCATGGATTTGATATTCTATTCAACTTTTTTTTATTTTGATGGGACACAGTTATTTCATTTGGGAGGCTTTGTCGAGCAGTGGACTGTGAATCGGCTGAATTGACTGAATGATTATGCTCTACCTAACTACTTTCAAATTAATTTTACGAAAAGTATTATAAGATTCAACTTACACCTCTAACAACATAAAGCCAGATAGAGTAACCCATTCCAATTGCGGCAATGCAGAACATGAAAATGACAAACTTGACGGCATCTTTATAGAATTGGAACCCAAAGGGTTTCGGGAACAGAATACTTTTTAGTAGCTCTCCTTTGGCAGTATAAAAACCGGTGCGTACTACTTTTGCTAGAACCTGCAAAAAATTAGTTATTTAGAATGTTACGCTGGATAGTTTTGTCAGTAAAGTACTATAGTAATTATTGTTAAGTGTAAGTACTTAATTATAATTATTTTACTAAAAAAAGCCTCATTATACTGTGTATTAAAGTCTATACCTGATTGTTGCCATAGAATCGTGTTTGCAGAACATGAGTGCCAGCAAATAAAATATGTCTTTTGTGTCCTTCAGTAGAAAATATTTCAGCAGACGAGCAAGGAGGGCCTTTCATTACTGGCACACTTTCACCTAAAATGAACATTGATATTTTACATAGCTGCAACTAACTTAACACAGAGGGCATTTATGCATACATATATAGATCTTATCTGGGTGAGAATGGAGGACAAAAATTGACAAATATCCCTTCAAGGCTGATAAAGAAAGCAAATAGCTTACATACATGTATATATACAACGTGTAACGTTAAATACGCAAAACCTCATACACCCCAATTAGAGTATTGAGTTAAAAGCATAATACAATGACTAAAACTTTTTTAGTTAAAAGCATAATACAATGACTAAAACTTTTTTTTATGTGTTTCAATTACAAGAAAACAACCCAAGCTTTGCTTTATGCATTTAAAATTGAGTCTTATTGCTTTGAATAAGATTCAATTTTCTTTGGCTCAATCAGTAGAAGGTATGGCAAAAAACATAATTTTTGAAAAGAATACCTACCTATGTTAAAAGTTACTGAAATGGATTCACTAATCACTAGTCTATTAGGAACAAACTACTTTTAGGTTTTGAATATATTCTGTTACACCTTGTATAATATAATATTCATGCATTTATATTGAATGATTAATATGTCCCTCTCGGCGTTCCACGCAACCAATTTTTTAATGACAGTAAACAGTCCTGACCTCTTTTCACGATGTCGGCCTCGATTGGATACTTGACGACAGTTTTAAAATAACCCTTTAAGAACTCCAGCCAACTAGATACAGTGACATTCATTAACGAAAAGTGAAGAATTTTCTCTATATGATAGACATAGCCTTAACAAGACTGATGAATAACGATGAAAGTAATCTATACAAGTTGTTTACGGGAATTCATGTATACGTATTATGATAATTGTTAGATAATATCATGTATAAACAGTAGTATACAAACAGTATTACAACTCACGCCTAACACGTGGCTCGTGGCTACATAAGAGTAAACACTGTAATAGTTATCAATAGAACTACATACTGAATCATATACAATTTGATTGACAATTTCAAATCTTAAATAACAATTTTATATGTTCTATAGATGGAATGCGTGTGTAATTGTAACAAGCAATATTGGCAGTCAGTTTAAATTGAAATGGGACCAGTTAGGTCATGTCTGCCGTATTAATTTAGCTGTCGCTTGTGCCCAGTAATAGAGCTGGTAGTCGTTTAAAACAAAGTTAAGACAAAACAGGTTAATAAAAATAATAAGTGGATAAAAAAATCTAAAAAACACGCTTTAAAAACCAAACTAAAAAAGTAGAAAATAATTTCAAAAAAGCTTGGGGTGCTTTTTGAGAAATTTTTATAATCAATTAATATCAAGCACCCCACGCTTTTCTATTGTTTAGTTCTGCTAACTACAAAAGCGTGATTTTTTAGTTCTTTTTTAAATTATTGCATTTTCATCGGTCCTCAATGAGCCTACAAAGTTAAAATAAAATCTGACTGTTTGAAGTGGGTCAAAATCAAGTCCAAAGGAGTCATTTACAAACAAACATACAGGTGAAGCTAATAAAAACGTGTTAATAAAAATATCTTTTTTTTTTTCTAAAGAAGCAGTGTTCAACTTTTTAAGGCAGCTATTATAAAAAATTGTTTCGTATACATTTTAGCCATGAGTTACACTTATAGAAAAATTCACAAGGACGTAACAACATCGCGGAGGGATTCAATAGTGCACTGGATTTTCAACTCTCGGTGTTGAACTTAGCATTGAGAATACAACAGAGTGCATCTCAGCGTGTCGAAAATTATTGTTCGATTTTTATTAACTCTCGGCCTAAGCAGCGCGCTGAAGATCCGATGCGAGAAATAATCCCGCCCAGATATTATTAGGTGCGTGTTCACGTGTTACGCACATCAAGCTACCCCAAATCTGTCAAAAATCTTTAATAGATTTTCAACATTATATACTAAGCATAAGGTTCATGTTCAATTGGGAAAATTGACAGTTTGAGGTAGCTTGTTGTGCTGGCGTCTGTCCATGACGTTCACAGATATATGCAAATAAGCACACGCCAACAACGCGGGCAGCTCGAAGCTCGAAGAACATCCAATCAGTTGCTTACCTGTAAGCATGCTTTCGTCAACGATGGAAGTGCCGGTAAGCAGCATAGCGTCACACGGCATCACACAGCCGTCGGGTGGCAGCACCAGTACATCGCCAGGGACCAGTCGGCAAGCGTTTACCACACACTCCTCCCGACCCATGCGACTCGGACGCAAAACGGTAACAGTAAACGCACTCGTTGAGCCGGCCATTTTGTGCAGACGGATACTCATCTGTTTGAAAGAATTACGATTGTGAATATTTTCGCAGACCATTGTAATCACCCAGTTTTGCATCGGGCAGATGCGGTAGTGGGCCTTAAACCCTTTGCTGCATAGTTGTTGACATTTGACAGGATGACTACCGAATTTCTTTTTATACCCCTTGTTCACACCCGCATACAAGTTGTGAAACTGGTTTTCAAGAAGTCTTGTAAAAGCCATCTAAAAAAACCTGCATCATACATGGTTTTTAAGTTGTTTTAGACATGTACAGACGCCAGCAGGTCAACCTATCCCAAACTGTCAAATTTTCCCAATTGAACATAAACCTTATTCCCTTGTTATAAAGTTGAAAAACTATCAAAGAAATTTGACATTTTGGGGTACCTTGATGTGCTGCCCTCTGTACGATAAACCAAAACCAGACAATGTATAACACATGTGAACTACCTTAGTGCAGGGAAATCCAGGGTAAGGATGACATAATTTTCTAGCTTATTGGTGTTATTCATTGTAATATCTGTTATTTATTACCTTTTTGGTTTGATATAACGCCAACATGCAGGTCGCAATAGACAGGAAGAAAACGCAAGTCGCATACTGATAGTACTCATCCAATGACCACAGTATGATAGAGAAAACTTGGAATAGATAGAACGGATTAAAGACTTCGTCTTTGAACAGCGTCCAGTAACTCTTGACTTTCACCTCTACTGAGTTTGAGCCATACAGTTTGATCCTGTAAATAACAAGAATGTTATAAACGGGTTTAATTAACTATTTAAACTATGTAAGAAGGCAACGCACCTAATTTGATTTTGAATGCTGATTACGTAAATTCGCTAAGTAATTATTTTGCACTTACAGTTCGGTTTGCTGTCGTTTGTTTATGCCGGACATATTTTCCATCAATAACTGAATAGTAAGTTTCTCATTGAGTGCAAGAACATTGATAAAGATTCCTTGATCGTTAAGCCAAATGAAACGGTTGTGCTTGAACATAAAATATCGCAGTCGGTTATCTTTATGGTTGGATAGGTTCAGGTCAATTTCAAGCACTTTTTCTGTGGACCATACTCCATCAGCGTCGATAACTAAAAAGTAATCAAATAATTTAGGCATTGATTGAAATAAGTAGGTATAATAAAAACAAATAAAGGCTGATTCATGGTACACACGGCCACACATCAAGCTATACATTTCTAGTATAACCTGGGCCGAGACAAAACACATTTCTGTTAAAGCTAAAAGTTTTTTTTTTTTTTTTCTAGGCCTGTTTAATTCGCATTGTATAGGATTTCCGTACAGTGCGAGATCAGCGTAAACTGGAAATGTATAGCTTGATGTGTAGCCGTGCGTACACTGTATCAAGTCGATCTTGAGCTGAGGCGTGTATGCAAAATACAACGAATATTGAATCAATACAAATGCCACTTTGTGACCATCTGTATTCGAAAGAAATCAGACTCATTGCAGTCAGCCAAAATCAGCCTTAAGAAAGACGAATCCATCTACTAACTTACCACAAATTTCCTCAGCCGCTTTCAGACTGCATTTTATATATTTGTATCGGTTGTAAGATGGGTAGTAAGCTAATGCAAAATATGGTAATCCACATAATAATATGCATATGGTGTGAAGTAAAATAGCCCGTAATTTTGAATACTTAAAGCCGTGTATGTTGATGGCTTGTTCATCGCCGCTGTTCTCGATAACTTGCCACTGCGTCTCGCCAATGACTTCATATTCGTCTGCAATTTAAAACAAACGGTCTGCAAACCTTACCGGGGATAGCTGTTGGTCGTGGGTGGTGGCACTGTGTTTGCATCGAATATTCGCATGTTATCCAAGCTTTAGGGACAAAAACAGGCTGTATAGCTGCATTCTTGTTGGCTTTTGTTCATGCATCTTGTTTATCAAATGCAAAATGATTTTGTATAGGTACATAGTATACAAGTCCGCAGGGTGTGGAAAATTTCAACTGCCTGTCTAAAGATGACTACGTATGCACCTACCTTATGTGTAGTTGGATTTAGATACTAATAACTAGCGGTGCCCGCGATCTCGCGCGTGTGTATTTCAGAAATTATCACACTGGAATTGCTAGGTAACGGGACAAAAGCCTGTGTTACTCCTTATAATGTCAGCTATCTGCCAGTGAAAGTGCCGTCAAAATCGGTCCAGCCTTTTCGGAGATTAGCCGGAACAAATAGATAAACAAAAATGTTAAAATCGGTTTTTGTTATAAGTGCCGTTTATACTTTCATGTGAATTAAGTAAAAACCTGTTACTTTAACATTATAAAATATACCTACTTCAATTTTATATTATTTGTAAAGAAGAAGAGAAAACTAAAAAAAAAAGTTATAAGTACCGTAATATAATTTCTATGCAATAATACTATGTAAAAAGCTGTTTTTGGTTGCATTTGTTGAATCGGTTTATCAGCTATTTACATTTATTTACAGATTTTACAGGCTTTAGCTGATGATAACTCTTTGTCAGTTTTATGCTGGCTTGGGAACTTTGGAATGGGTGTGCCCTTTTATAATATTGCTAATATGACTATAATATTGTAGACGTCCACCTCCATAAAATGCATGGAAAATCGTAATATCGTCGTCGTCGTCGGTAATATCGTCTGATAGTCACAATAGAAATAATAAAAACAACTCAATTCAACTAAGAATGTTCAAAGTAATCAATTTTACGCCATCTTAGAAAGTCTGAAATCTAGATGGATTGGCGAGTCTGGCTGCTAAACAAGAGGACCTTTTATAAATGTGCAATAGACGCTTAGCTTAGTTGAAATTAATACATTAGTTGTATGCACTAATCAGCATCATTAGCAGAGTGCAGAGTAATTGTAGACCAGTGGTGGTTTGACCCTATCTATCATAAGATCTGAGAATAATCCTAGTTCTAATTATATTCTACTTCTGCCTGGAATTATAAATTTCGATGCTGAATATTGATTAGACTGTAGTGAGTGATTTATGAAATTAATGTTTTATTAAATCCTATGGTGCATGGCTTGATAATCTTTACGGTTTCAAATATATTATTATTTTTTACCTACGTAAAATTTACACTTAGTGTTACCTAATCAATAACCGTCAATCCGTGAAATTATACATACCTAATTCTCTGTAAATAAATCGCAAAATGTTGATTATTGAATTTTTACAGTTTCAGTCTATCCTCATTTTCGGGAAGTCATTGCCAAATAATGGGGTGGAATTTCAGAAGCTATATGATGGGACAGCAGTATATTACTAGCCTATTTTTCATTACACCAGAGTTTTAAACGATATCCACTTAAGAAACATTTTTCAAAATAATTATTATTTTATTTTTTAAAGGGTAGGGGGTAGAGGCAATTTCATTTGTTTATTTATTGCTGTGATTGAATAGTAGTAAATAGTAGGTAGAAGAGAAGGTGTGACAAAAAGTTATAAACATTTACAGCCTTAGTTATAAAAAACTCGCTAATCACTCACTAGCCACTGTTTAGCTTATCAATTGGTTACCTCCTAATCATTGATTAACTTTTCTTTATTTATAAACACTAGTTTGCAGGTGATTAGTAGCGAAACGAAATAGAGGTGAAATTATGCGTTCAGCACAGATTATAATCAAAATAGTCGCCTAAAACACAGGATTTTAAGAATCAAGTTGTCAAATGCATGATTTTTGTATCTGTCGTGACTTCGACAGACTTATGTCAAAAATTTCATTGATTTATTTGTATTTGAATAAAATAATTTATTGTGTTTATTTTATTGTGTTTACGATGGAAGCAAATCAGCAATGAAAATAATACGCTCCCATGATTGGAGTAAACAGGAAAAGGTAATGTATCGTCTGAATTTTTATCTAGTTTCTATTGCAAAGTGACCCAATTTAATGCTATCGTATTAGCTGATAATAACTATGTATTTACAAGTTCTTTACGTTTATTTACATGAATATTATCTTTTAAAAACATATGCGTATATATGTATGTATATTCTATGAAAATTCCTAGTGCTTTTGCAGGGTTTCAGTGTATTTTAATAACAATAAAATTATACTTGTTTACAGTTACAATTTTGACTGCTGCTATGAAAGCTACTAGCACGTAGCACCAATACTATTCAATCTTGAGATGGCAACGATGGAGATGATGCTACGTGAAAAAGATGAGCAATGATAATAATATGCTCCCAAGAATGGAGTTAACAGGAAAAGGTAATGTATCTCTGAATTTGTACCTATTTACTTTCTATTGTAAAGTGACCAAATGAATGATAACACAGTAGCCGATACAGCTATGTATTTATATGTTCTTTAAACTTGTTAACATGGATATTCTCTTTGAGAAACATATGTAGGTAC
This sequence comes from Polymixis flavicincta, assembly GCA_949987655.1. Classification (NCBI taxonomy): domain Eukaryota; kingdom Metazoa; phylum Arthropoda; class Insecta; order Lepidoptera; family Noctuidae; genus Polymixis; species Polymixis flavicincta. The sequence continues at coordinate 13,454,218 of OX465175.1, read as the reverse complement.
TTGAGCCTATTCTATATAACTTCCTAGTGCTTTTGCATTGGGGTTTCAGTGTCTATAAATAACAATTATTATTCTTGTTTACAGTTACAATTTTGACTGCTGCTATGAAAGCCACTACTTAGCAGTTAGCACCATTACTATTCAACCTTGCAAAGATGGCAACGGGGGTCACCATGCTAAGTGAAAAAGATGAGGAATGAGAGTGGCATGAGAAAATACGTGCACCCGTCTTTGGACAAAGAAGAATTGGAAATCAAAAATAATGAAATTATAACACAAATATGGCTTTATTTCGTATCGAAATAAATTGGTTTTTATAAAAAGTATCTTGTTTTATTGTGCATGACTGCCATAACGTGGCATTTCTTTAGTTCTGGGCCCTAGAAGGCGTCATCAGTATCATATAAAGTACTCTCTGCGTCATAAAACGAGGGGTACATGGGATAACAATGGATAATCACTATCTCCGATGAGCTTCCTCACGAACTGACTGAACCTCCTACTGATTGAACTACCCTATAAATCCTATCATCACGTGTACTTAGAATGAGGAATATGTTTTTTTCGTAGCGGATTTGAACGAGTCTTGTAGGTCTTCCCCCGTTTACTAACAATAGGCGCCCGCGGCGTTTCAAAACTATTTAATTCTTCGGTGTCGTTCTGAAATCCCGTAAAATATTGTCGAAATCCACATTTACTAATGATAATTCCATATTTAAGAACAAAATAACCTTGAAGTACACTAAAAATCATTTTGAATCGATCAGCTGATTAAAATAAAATCCGCCATGTTGCCTCTTAGCAAGTTAAACAGGGCACCGGTGGTGTTTAAATATGACAGCTACAAATCATTTGCTTAGCGACCTTATAGCGCTAAATAGCGTTTATAAATAAGAATTTTGCTAATCAGTTAGTTAGCAATTGATTAAAAGTTACAAGGCGTTTATGAATAAGACCGTTAGAGAGGCCGTTGTTCACTACCTAGTGGACTGTGAAAAGATCATGATTTGTAATTTCAAATGGTTTCTTTAGATCTTAAAATGATTACAGATCATTTGATGTTTACAAAAGAGTTTAATTTACTGAAGATGGTATTGCAACATCGAATGTATAATCAAATGAAAATCATGCAGGGATAACCAAATAGCATTTGCAAAACATCCTGGTTAAGGGAAAAACCTAGCATGGGTTTCTTTAAAGTACAGACGCCAGCAGGTCAACCTACCCCAAACTGTTAAATTTTCCCAATTGAACGTGAAGCTTAAACTTACGGTATAAAGTTGAAAATCTATCAAATAAACTTGACAGATTGGAGTAGCTTGATGTGCTGGCGTCTGTGCATTGTTCAGTAGTAAGGGTGTCTACAGAATACTAATAAAATTAAAATTAACAAGGAAAATAGCGCAGTTGAATACAAATTATAAATAACTTTATCAATTTTACCCCTTTTCATATCATCCTAACACAATCAATTTTTTTTTCTTTATTTTGGCCAATTCTTTTTATGGCTCCTGCTGCTAGAAGTATATAAAGTAACTCTTTGATCTACTTACATAAATAAACATTTCATTTTGTTTGATCACCAAACAAATTATTCTGATTTGTAGCATTTTTTAAAGTTTCAAATGCTCTGTTTTACATAAGATTTTTGTACTTACTTGCATATACCCAACACCACGGAAATTAATTAGCAATGGCTTTAAATAAGAATAGTTAAAAAAGCATAAACCATTTGTTATTTTAGATAAACATGCATTATGTGATGGACATAATATATCAATGATTGTACAAGGACAATTTAGGAACACATAGCGTAAAAACAAAACAGTGCAAACACATGGTGCAATCACCTCACATATGAAAATAAAAACACAAAAGTTATTAAAACCTAACATTATCTAATTAAATTAACAAGGTTTCTTAGATATAGTGTTTTTATTTTCATACCAACAGTATCCCCGGCAACACATAAAAGTTAAATGATAGTGCTGTTAGTTTGCATAATTGCAACTCTATTTTCCATAAAGATTTGGCCAATTGACGTTGACACACATTATGTCAAACATATGGAATACAGTTCACCAGTGAATTTCTTAAAACACAACTTAGTCTAAGACAAAAATAAACAAATATTTACAATGCACATAAATTAAGTGTGTTTTGAAGTTAGTGCTGCCTAGAAATAGAACATGTCACTGGAAAGTAACATTAGAATGAAATAAGTGAGAGGTAATGTCAGAGGTAGTCGTTCCATGTAAGATACTGGTACTCAGCTGCATCTGATTAGACTGGAAGCCGACCGCAACATAGTTGGGAAAAGGCTAGGCAGATGGTGAAGTGAGAATAAAACAGAATAGCAACCAAACCAAACATTTCATGATGTAAATGACGATATTAATCCTTTAAAGTTTTAGGCAACTCGTGTTTGCACACATGATGTTCATGAAGGTTTCATAACATTAAGAAACAGACCATGGTAGTGACACAATAGGCAGCTGCAGTGAGCTGGTGCTGATGTATGATAAAGTTATAATGATAAGACTCAAGATAGCCAATGATACAAGCAATTATTTAGTTACCTATGTGCAATAACTGCTTCAACAAAAACATGTACTACTTAGTAAAGGTTTTATTTTAAGCTGTGCCTGTCCATAATAATGATTACATATGTTCTAAGAATGTTTGAAAAATACCCAGCTGATTTGTTACATTTAGCAATCTACTTCAATGTATTCAGCCTTGATACTCCACTGTCTCATGAAGTGTGTGCATTTGGAAAAGAACACAACAATTTGCTAATATTTTGATAGTTTCCCTTGCCATATTCCAGAATCCTGGTCATTGATTATTATCAGTTTTCATTGAACATTTTCATGTTTTAATGATGATGTTAATATATTTTCTATTTTAACCTTAATTACAGTATTATAGTGTATTTATATGAGTCACAAGATATTTATTCAAGTGTGCGAGACTTACCATTGGCGGCGCAGGCATTATTCATGTTCGGCATTCCCGCGAAAACTATTAAAAAGGTTTATAACACAAAAAAGTTAAGGCATATTAAGTAGATGTTGATTAGTTATTTTTGAGTAACCGGTGCTACCTCATCGCAAATTATTTAAGGTTTTTATACGGGTTTAGTCCGCACCTATTCACATCACACCACAGAACACTATTACTCCTGGCGGAGCATCACACCTTGATCCGAACGACAGGAGGAATCGATTATTTGATTGATTCATAGAATAAAAATGTCAAATGCAGCACTGACTTGTCTCTAGTAGCCACATAATCGACTAATCGCCCTGCAAATTGCAATGGAAAAACTGAAAGCTGGTCACGGTTGGCAGCACTGTTGCCCGGCTAAAAGCGGCCATTGTTTTTTTTTTTTAATTTTGTGTCGGTATAAAACTTAAATAATGCTCTAATTAACAATGACCTCAGAGATGTATAATCTAGCACTGATCTAATACGATAATAAGAACATACGCCTTTATTTATTGTAATTTACAGCACAGACGCCAGCCTATCAAGCTACCCCAATCTGCTAACACACATCACACACACACACACACACACGAAGCTAGCTGTCAAAGTTGTGGACACGTGATAATAGTGACTTCTGAACTTCTGAAGCGAGCAAGGGGTAGTATTTATTCCCATTGAAGTTGACGGTAAAACATTGCAATAAATATGTGAATTTGTAATCATTCACTAAATGATTTTGTCATTTTGATAGTATAATGTCTCATTACAGTCATTTAACATTAAAGCCGTGTGCCCGACGGGATTTACTATCGGCAAAATTGAAAAAAAAAACTTACCTACAAAATTTTTTTTTTTTTGTTAATTGCTTAAGGAATAAAAAATTTTAAATCCTTCCTAAAGGGCTTATTACACTTGGCTGAATTTAGTCATCTAAATTCAGAAGCAACTTTAAAAGCTATGGATGCCAGCTTGCTAATTGCGATTATACTTGACCAAATTCAGTAACGACTGAATTAAGATAACTAAATTCAGCCAAGTGTAATAAGCGCTTTAGTACTGACCACAGACATATACTACTGTTTAAATGTCTGTGGTGCTGACTTACGTATTTTTCAGAAATTTTTTGCCCTCGTGAATTTTATTTCTCCCTTGGAACTCAAACACCCTTCCACACCTTTATGGTCTTTTATGATATTCATTAAAACAAATTTAATTAAATGAAATCTCATTCATTGGTTTAGTCAGGCTGTGTGTTATCTGTCAGTGAATTTTACTATTTCGGTAACTAATTTATCGGTACTTTGCAATGGCAAGGATACACTATTTGCGTCACGATTTACAGTTATTATTGTAGATGGCGCTATGTTAGTGAACAAAACGGATGTTATTGATTTGGCGCGAACGCGTGTACAATACGATGACAATCTGTTGAGAATTGAGAAATAAAAATAGAAAATCTTTTAGAGATAACATAATGCCGCACGGTGTGTTTGCAAAGAAGAGTGATTTTTTAGAAATCGGTGAATATAATTTTTCGTGGCCCGGTGAAAATGGTACTTTTCAGGATTTTGGGTCCGTAAATTACACAATGCCTTCAGGTATGTAACATAGACTGTAGAAACCGTGTTAATTGTTATTCATTATCTTACATTGAGTAAAATTATAAGAATGGGCTTGATAAATAAACAGGACCCTGGTATTGGCCGTGGTGTCCACTTTGGAGAACTACACAGCATCCTCTCTTTCAGGTGAGTTAATAGAAAGAACATAGAAGTAAATAGAAAGAACATAGAAGTAAATAGATAGAACATTTTCTTTGATAAATGCATTGCCTTAAACCATAAAGATTCAAGCAGGTGTATTTTTAGCTATCCAACATGCTCTTTGTGGCTTCGTACTGCGCTCCAAGTACCAAGAAAGGTCAATTGTGGATGCATACTATTTTAATATTTGGCAAGTATTTTTCTCATTATTTTTAAAACACTGGGGCATTTAAAAACATGTATTACTAATTCAACTTTAATCTCATTCTATGAAAGAACGAATTAGGTATAAGTAACTAAGTCTAGTTTTGGGGCCTCTAACGGGAAACAATCAATCGCAATTATCAATGTTTACGCGATTGAATATTGCAAATTATGGACTAATGAAGCTCGAATTGTAGGTGTATCATAGCGCTCGTTTCATTCGATTTCTAAACTGTGCTGAGAAACAACGCGTCGATCTGCTGCTGAAGAACCAAAAAGCACCTTTTCGGAAACATTGGAGAATTTTACTATTTCTGGGTCCTAATAGTAGACCCCTCTACGGCCCTACTGTATATCCAACCATCTTATGATGTAATGTACAGGTTAGCCCTTGAAACAAAGTCCAAAGCAATATTTTAGGAGCCTGTGTTCAAGGGCTTACCTAGGCATCCCCATGTATGTTCAGCTATTATTTATAGCTTAGGAGCTAGATGTTTTTTTTTTTTGGTAAATTCTCAATTGATTTCAGATTTTATTTCTCTCTATCTGTATCAAATTTTTACTATACATTCTGATGTTATAGTCTACGATCGATAAAAATATTCCATTTATATTTGGTCGACATGATTAATTCTAGATCTTCAGTCTTTGATAAAAGAAAATAGAAGGGTGGCAATGACCCCAACGTAGTTTTGAGTAAGTCAAGTGAGAATTTCTCAAAAAACGATGCAGAGAGGCTTCTAAAATTGTCCTATGGATCTCGGTTCATGCCACCTGTATGTTCCTTGTCTGTGTAGGTACTTAGGTTTTATTCTCTTTCGTCCTAGCGTTCATGCTGTACTCAATATGGGCATGGCACGTGATATGTTCACCTGATGCCTTCTCCTGGAACTTTGGCTTCGTGTTCCTGAATCTCGCACAAGTTGTCTACTTGGTGTATGAGATGAGACCCGTCAAATTCGACCCTGAGCTTGAAGAAGTTTATCATACGCTGTTTGAACCGTTCAAGGTATTTTATAAATAGGTATCTGTACCTCATACGTATTTTGTAAACTTGTTACATTATGCCTAGTATACGTATACAGACTTATCTACTTACCAACTAGCATCATATGGTAATCCATCCTAACCACCATGAATCGCCTTATTCCCAGTGTTCAAGTCATACTTTCCTTTGAATCATAATTTATGAAGTAGGTACTGTAGTTTCCAATTTTCAAGTAGATCGGTTTATGCTTTATAAAATATTTACATCTCCTCAATGATGGTGTAGGTGTCCAGACTGCAGTTCAAGCGCATGGTATCCCCAGACTTTGCCCACGTGATGTCATTGCACGCGGGTGAAGCGTACGCCATGCAGAATCTCACCAAAACCGACCGGCTTGGGCTACTGCTCGCTGGAAAGGTAACACATAAAATTGAATGGGGATCAGTAACTTACATACTTATTTATTTAGACTGTAACTGCCCGTGACATCACATCGCTCGGGCCCTACCAGAATACCAGCGCTGCGACACTTTTTAAATGTCGCAGCATTATGCTGAGGTAGGAACCTTTTGGCCTCGTGCAGGACTTTCTGTTTTATTTTAATAGTTTTACTCTCAAGTTTGTTTGTTTTTTTTTTAATAATTTTCGTACTAGTTTATTTTATTTTGTGATCTTCCTGTGCGAGTCACAATAAATACTTTTTCTTTCTTTCTTTTCTTTACATTCTCTCTCTTGCCGTTTTAGACCCCTAGGACCTAATATTATGTTTGATAGTTGAATATTCTAAGTTTATGTGACCCACCGGAAAGAATTCTTGATCGAATCCTTAACCGCATACATCCGTACCGTGTCGGGGATGTGGCCAGTTGTTCACACTGACTAAAACGCGGGCGCCGGAACTCAACTTGAACATCATTAACACGTTCCGGGACACTTGACTATTTGCAAATGTAATGATATGACACTTCAAAATCCCATACATTTTGTCATACCGTCTACAGCCGTACTACCTCATTACATATATTTTTAATTTTTTGATATGACAAATACGGCCACGGACGTTGACGCCTATGGGCGGAACGTCATACCATTACTAATAATGAGCAATGTAATAAGACAGTGCGGCTACAGGCGGTACCGTCTATAGGCGGTCTGCCATATTACATACATTTGAAAAGGTGTATTTTGACGGAACGCCATAAGGCGCTAGCGCCTAAGGGCGGTCTGTCATAATATGTTAATCTTTAATGTATTATATGGCAATATCGGCGTTGGGCGGGACCGCCTTTAAACGTTTTGTCCTTCCGTGTAGACCGGTTGATAAGCTTATTGACAATACTGAAATAGCCGTGCCGCCTAGAGGAGGTCTGTCATGAAACAGTTATTTCTTAAATTGTTTTTTGACGGTTACGGCCCCTGACGTTATTGCCTTTCGATCTACTGAGGATCTTTTATAAAGTTATCTACACTAAACAGGTATGAAAATAATAATCACAGCTAAATCAAACTTGTACTTTAATTGTCTTTGACAGTAATCAGTCTTTCTTATTCCTTTAATTGAGATCCTATAATATTAAAGTAAGTAAAGTAACTTAAGCAGCTAAGTATAAAATAAACATTAAAAATTACAAAAATAATTTGTAGAAAACAAATAAATAATTCAGTCATAATTGTACTTCAGTATTAGAAATATTGTGCCAGGTTTCAAAGCACTCTGGACATAGTGGAGGAGATTTGGGGCACCCGCTGCATCGGTAACTTGTCTCCCTACGTTTTTTTGGCTCCTGATTTAGGCAAACTCTGCAGTTTAGAAAAGAATACTTCTTTTTCGAATTCTCACGCGCAGCAATGCGAATCGGCCAATGACCAACGCCTATTCCCGGCGTCGAGGTGCTTGGTTCAGGAGCTTTTGGTGGATATCTCCTCCATGCGTCAAATGAGACAAGGTCTTTCCCAACCACATCATCACCAAGTTTCGTAAGACTTCTTATCAACTTATCTCTGTATTCAACATATCCGTATTTCTTGACATTGTCCTTTTTAACATATTTTTTGAACAAGAAGAACGCGTTCCAGGCGGCGACATCCAACATGTGAAAAATTACTTTTTTGTACCATCTTATCGTCTTACGAGGACAAGAATCGTAACTGATCATTTGATCAGCACGATCGATACCTGACATGAAGCTGTTGTACCGTGCTATTTATTTAGGTTTGTTGCGCTTTTGCCCACGTCTGTTGGTAACTTCAATCATCTCAGGTTGATCCAAAGTTGTCAACATCAAAACTTGCCGTTTATCTCTCCAATGACTCACGTAAACCTTGCCTTTTCGTAGCCAAAAATATTCACCTTTTTTCAGCTTTTTTTTTGCTAGAAGTGTTGGGTTGCCCTTTCGATTACTTCTCAAGGTGCCACACGTATGGGTTTTCAGGTCAAGAAGTTTCTCAGAGAGAGTCACGGAGTTATAAAAATTATCCATGCAATTCATGACCTTTAAGCAGGTAAGGTCTCATTAAACGCAAGACAAGTTTTTCAATGGTCTTTCCACCCGTATTGTATTCATCAACGTCTGCTTTACCAGAATACATTTTTTGGTTCAAAACATATCCGACAAAAATCAAAAACCACACCCAGCGATTCGACGATTCGACGACACGCCGGCGCCGCGTACGCCGTGACACTAAATATCAACATCATTGTACTTGTATGGCTCAGTCTACGCCTGTCGGCGGTGTGCATGTGTTGTTTTGGTGCATAAGCACTGCGTATGTGTGTGTTGAAAAATGACTCGAAAAGAGTTTGCCGTGACACCCACGAACAAATGAAGTCGCGTGATGTGACACTAGATCATGTGCTTCTTAGGAATACTATGGGCAAGCAACGGCTATCGACGGTTTGCCAAATTACATGAAATAAAGTTCACCGCCCTTAGCCGTACTGTCACGTAACGATATACCGACATAACGTCAAGAGGCGGTCTGTCCCGGAAAGTGTTAAAAATGTACGCAACGATATTTTTTGGGAACACGGCCTAGCCACATTCTTGACGCGTAACCGGTGTAGAACTTGATGTACGGCCATTGATATAATAAAAACCCTTATATCAATGTGTACGGCTCTCACTCTCACTCAAGCTCATGCTTTTATTTAGTCAAATCACACAGAAAATTTAACCTATTCGAGTCTGGATGCTCCAATTTTTTTACCCCGTTCGATTACTATTGCATTCTCATCGTCTCAAACCTAGGGTAGGTATACTAAGAGAATTCAGGACGATTTTATTTACTTATTTTGTAGAAAAACCACCTTTTGAGCTTCGCTGCTGTCCGGTAAAAAGGGTTTCCAATGTATTTTTATAAGGGCCCTTTCTTGTGGGAGTACTGCCACTGTATGTATATATTGCACATTAGTCCTTTTTTGGTCCATTTATTAAATTTCTTATAATTATTCATACCCATAGGTGCTTACTACAACTACATATAATAATTATTTATTCTTAGCTATCCCTATTGCTTCGTATCTCACAAATCCCTACTTAATATTATAAATGCGAAAGTAACTGTCTGTCTGTCACGCATTCACGCCCAAACCACTGAATCATCTAGAAATTATGTCATGACAATAATTAATTATTCCCTCGTAAGTATTTACTTTTGTAGTATTTACATTGGTTTAGTTATAGGTATTAATGTTCAATTACCAATATGCTATAATAACTCATAGTTGCTAATAGATTATTTTTAAATAAACTTAATTTTAAATGATATTGACCCAATTTAATTGAAATCTAAAGTGATGGCCCGAAACACAGGTTTCAATAAACCTAGATCGGGCGAGTCGCAACCTAACTTTCTAATTCCGGAACATTATCACTTGCACTTGTAAAATATAAATTTTAGAAATAGTTTATTTTTAGGCACTATAATTGTATGGTAATTTACTACTGTTGGCTAAATGTACTGTTTTTGTATACGTTTTTATTAAAGAAATAAATTGTAAATTGTATTGCCAACTGAACCGATCATCATGAAATTTGGCAGAGATATAGCCTGGGATATGGAGAAGGACATAGGCTACTTTTTACGCGATAACCGATACGACGGGAGACGGGTTAATAAGCACTGAGAATGCTTATTACATTTATTTCAACAAAACAAAATATCGTCGATGAAAAAAAAAAACATCGTCGGTCGTGAAGTTGTGCATTTCCATTGAACATCACATCTTCCACCAAACATGAATTTACCTGCATCCGGTTGTATCTAGTATTTAGGAAGTAGTAATTTGGAAAACCTTCAGATAAACTAGGCCTTATTGCAGTGCATTTTCTTAAAACTTATGTTTTTTTAAATCGCATAAGTATAACAACGTACTTGAAGCGGATGCAGGCCATTATGTATATCGAGAAAATTCGCTAAAGAGAGTCTTTCAAAGTCGCTCTTTAGGTAATTTTCTAATCATCTAAAAATAAATGTGTTCCATCTTAGTGTTCCCGTGGAAGTAATGTCGGTTTGTCATCGTCACGTACCTAATCACGTTGTTTTCGACCTAATGAAGAAGGTGCACCTAAAGTTTTCGGTACCTATTTGATTATTTTTGTTTTTAACCCGGTTGTACCCCCTTGCCTTTTCACAAAAAAATATCTTGAGCTAATACGGACCATAAATCTTCGGTAGGTACATAAAAAATTAAAACTTACGGTTCACTTTGCAGATTATGAAGTTTATATCCCCGCAGCTACCCATAACGTTAGAAAACTTAAAACAATTTTTCAGGCAGCACGTGCCAATGTTTGCAATGAATACGTTACGTTACGTACCGCGCCTCTCCTAACGACGCGCACGTGCCTTTTTATACGATACCCTCAGATAATATTAGAGTACATCGGTTCCCACTCTTTACCTAACCATCAGTTTATTGCTGTGGTAAAATTGATCGAAAATGCTTGCCGTAGTTTGTGTACCGCCATGTTGCAAGTTTTGAATGAAATGCTTCTAGTAGATTTGGGATGCGTTATGGAGATTATAGTGTTGACTAAACGAACTCAAGTACACACAACACACTGCTACATAATGTTTCAGGTTTAGAACTTTTGCAACATTCCATTGCATAGTTTACAAAATCTACAGTGCCTTGGAAAGCACCTTAATCCGTCGGCTGTCATTTGTGCATCTTTGACAGTCGTTACGGGTCGTCAGAAGCCTGAAAGTCTGACAACCAGTCTTACCAAGGGGTATCGTGATACCCATTAGCTGGCTTGTTGAGGTCAGATAGGCAGTCGCTCCATGTAAAATACTGGTATTCAGCTGCATCCGGTTAGACTGGAAGCCGACCCCGACATAGTTGGGAACAGGCTAGGCAGATGATGAGTTTACTAAACCTAGGACTAACTGATAAGTTTAAACACTAGAGGCAATAGTACGAAAGATAGTTCATATTGTTGCCGGCTACTTTACTGTACAAGTTACTAGTGGTCTGTAAGCAACTTCGCACCCCGTTTAGTACTTCCAAACTTAATACTCTCAAATCTCCTCTTACAAATGTGCTACTGGTGGTGGAAACCGTTATGAAATCCGAGCTGAACTTTCTTTAATTAACCCAACATACTTGTAGTATTAGGAAGTCTTGTGAACTTCTCTTTTATGAGACTGAGTATTTTGAGCAGCATTCTTAGCTGATCAGCAGGCCTAGACGAAACACATTTCTGTTAGCGCTCACGCCAAACGCCACGTCAAAATGTATGGGAATGACATTACCTGCAGAAAGGTTACGTCGTGTCCTTTCCGCAGGTAACGTCATTCCCACACATTTTAGCGTAGCGTTTGGTGTGAACTAGCTAACAGAAATATATTTTGTCTCTAGCCCAGGCTGCCTAATATTTCGATTGATCGAAGCACCAAAATCACCAAAAGCTTACTTAGCCAAAGAAAGACGTAAATAGATCAACCAAGAATATAAGCTTTTTCAGCAGAAATAATGTATCATATACACCCATTTGTGGAGGTTGTATTCACATGTTATGGCTAACGAAGTGTAGGTACCGAGATGTAGCCAGCTAAAACAAAATGTTATTATGTCTAGGTCAACGTTATGAGCGGTCATCAGTTCCTGCATCCAATCCTGCCTTGTGAGTTCTTGGACTCTCCCGAGTTCGAGTCGAGTCGAGCCACGATTGACGAAAAATTTAAGGTGAGTTACCAATACTTATTCTGTTCAAAGTTGACTAACTTTAAGTCAGTTTTTAATCCTCACTAATAATATAAACGTGAAAGTTTTTATGTTGGGATGTAGTTCAGCCGTTTTAGCGTGAAATAGTAACTAACATGTGTTAGTTACTATTTCACGCTAAAACGGCTGAACTGAATTTGAATGAAATTTGGCACACAGATAAATTATAACATAGATTAACACATAGAATACTTTTAATCCCGGTAGTACGTTCTCGCGGGATAATTTCCGACTTCCATGTAGGCGATGCCGCGGCCAAAAGCTAGTCATATAATATTTTTTTACCAACTAACCACGACAAGCTAACGCCAAAATATACAGGGTGGCAAATATACGTCGACGCGTAAACTGTAATCACGAATGCAGCACATGATTCTAGACCCCTTAGCTTAGAAATATTTCGTCAGTCACCAAAATAAAAAACGACTGTTTCATAGAAAAGTGCAATACCAACACGGGAAGAATGTGCTGAACAGCTTTTTTTAAAAACCAACGAAAAATTGCAACGCGGTGGTGTGGTATCGTGTATCGATGTCTGCAGGTCTGGCGCACGACTTGCAGACATCGATACATGATTCCTCACCATCCCTGTATTATATTAATTATATAAAAAGGAGTTTCAATTCAATTACATTATGAGCAGGTTACTTGCCTACTGCTTTCATGTTATGATTTCCAAATAGTAATCTCTAGAAAACATCGACAATCTAGCAAAACCCAAAACCAATCCACTCAAGTGAGGCCCATTTATCGCTATATTCCCAAATATCATCACGTTTGATGTTATCTAAAGGCGTCTTATTTCACGCAATAATGCTTTGGTGTAGCGTCACCTTGTTAAGTAAGGCAATGGGGCTAACTAGCACGCTTGGGTGGCCGACTGATGAGTTCATTATTCAAGGGGAGTGGAGTTCCTGACACCTCCGAACCTACTAACCTATTTTAATAAATGTTGCAAAGGGTTTTAGTTGAGTAAAGGTCGGGTTAATATCAAACTGCTCTTTCAAACTATGTTTTTTTTTTAATTCATTATTTTTAGTCTATAGCTGTCCTAAGAAGATGTATGAGAACAGGAAGCGGAGAGTCAGCCATGTGCATGAAAGTTTTGATGAACTTTTAGATATTTCCTTTTTTTTGTATAATGTCCAACTTACTCGTTCCGTTTTTAAATTCCTAGTTTCATTTATGCTGCTATTTATTTTATTGTACAGAGGCCAGCACATCAAGCTACCCCAATCTGTCAAACTTTGATAGTTTTTCAACTTTATTACATAGGAATAAGGTTCATGTTAAATTGGGATAATTTGACAGTTTGGGATGGCTTGACCTGCTGGCGTCTGTACTTAAAAAGATACGATTCGAAGGGATTCCTAATTCATACTTTATTCTAAAAAATATACTTTGTTAGATATGTATACTGATGCAGAAGGAGCTAGGTTAGACTTTGCATTGCAGGTTAGCTCATAAATCTTGTCGAATAAAACTGAAAGTTACATAGCTTCTTTCACAATTTTCCTATAAGTGCCAACACATAATTTTTGCCCTTAGTGAAACTGAACTGTGTCTTTTATCTCATAGATTAAAATTTAAATTCATCGCTTTGATTGATTTTATGACCCATGTTTTTTTAGGCATTTTCTTTTGGTATCAGGTAAAAGCAAGCCATCAGTCGTTAACACAGAGAGTGGGCACCAGTAGGCACTTGCAGCTTTACGGGACAGGTTATAAACAACTGCAAACTAAATCGCATAAATTCTCCGCGCGTGTTCAAGCCGAAACACCACGCTGGCGAGCCGATGCACGCCAATTACTCTACTCAAAGTTTCAGCTGTGATAACGCCTTTGTGAATTCGATTGAAGCCTTATACCTACGTATAGTAGCGATATTGGCGTATAAACTTGTGCAAGGAATACTGAAAAACAAAGAAAATCAGACGTTAAGTAAATACTTTGCAGAAATCTAACTATATAAATAAAAAGGAAAGTCCTGACTGACTGACTGACTGACTCATCAACGCCTAGCCCAAACCCTTGGACCTAGAAAGCTGAAATTTAGCACAGAGGTTCCCTTTACAATGTAGACTCAACAAGGAATAAGGAAGGATTTTTCGAAATTCAACCCCTATAGGAGTTAAATAGGGGATGAAAATTCCGCGTGGGCGTAGCCGCTGGCAAAAGCTAGTCATATTACATATTAATTTAATAGATATGTCCTTTGGTTTTTGTATTTAGTAATTTAATTTAGTACTGGTTGTAGTGTAAACAGTTAATTATTTAGTAATTTACTGTTGCATTTCGTCTTAATAAATAAGTAACTAGAAACAACTTATTCCAAACCCATATAAGTTTATTCAGCCTAACTACATAGTAATTGCAATATTACAAGTAGGTTACAAAATAGATCACGAATTGTCACGGCAACAGAAAAATCTTTTTAATACTTACTCACTATCAGTCAGATACTTAGATACAGCCTAGGCTTAAGTGCCTGCCGAGCGTCAATAGACGCTTAGCTTAGCGATATTTTCCAAACTTCTTATCACAGAATATGCCGAGGATTTTACTACGAAATACGAAGCGAGGAAGATAAGAAGAAGTTTTATCACGCCTTCACCTTACGTACTTACATCATACAATGTGTCACGTATCGCTAAGTGTTACATTTGCGCCAGGGGCCGCGAAGCTGAGTCATAGGTATGACAAAGAAGTTCCATAACTTCTTTGTCATACCATCCCATGATCGGTTACCAACTGAAACCCCACGACACCATTAAGTAAAAAGCTTCCATTCCTTCAATGGAATTACAGCAGCGCAGATATGAGGGGCTTATGCACTGTTTACTAGGTCAACGTGAATACTTTTTTTGTGAAATATTCTCTCTCGATTATTATATGCCAATATGTTTTTTAGAATATAATAAAATACTGTTAATTGCTGCTGCAGATGGTTGAAAAATTATGTTTGCCAATATTAAAGAAGTAGCTCAACAGCATAATAAGGTGTAAACTTTATAATAATAAGAAAATAAATAACATTTTATTCTTTTAGGAATAGGCTAATCGTATTTTGGTTGTATTCATATGTATTGCTTTACTTGCATGGTATATTATTATGTACTTACATAAATGTGCTCTATACACTGCAACATACCATCGAATACAGTAAGTTAGTAATTACGATTAGCGTCTGAAATTATTTTCGCGTTTGGTAAGTATACACACTCGTTGATCGCTCTTTGGCAGTACCTAACCCATTCCGTTGACCTAATTGTTGCCTGATATGGCTGTATAACAGCCGAAGTGGCTATAAATGCAAGAAACTAGGTTAAATATCGATGAAGTCTAAACAGTATCGTAAAGACGTGCGGAACTTACCTAAATTGCTTCTTTAGCCATCAATCACTTTGAGCTGTAGACATTCACTTTTAATGTAGCACTTCTATTTATAGACTGAAATGTAGATTTTATCAATAAATCTCTCTTGAAAATTGTTGCATCACTATGATAGCACAGTCTTTTTGACATTTAATTAGATGGCTAGATCAGAATGTGTCACCTCAGGGGTTTCCCAAACATGTCCACTAGTAAAGTGGCTCAAAGGCTTTCAACGTGCGTGCTGAACAGGAAACTGGACATTGAGTCGTGCCATAGCAGACCATGAGAATTTGCATGCATACCTTTACCTACATGGATTTGCATGCATACCTACATGGATATGCATGCATACCTCCATCAATTTGCATGCATAAGTTCATGGATTTTCGTGCATACATGCATGTTTTCATCATCATCATCATCATCATCATTTTAGCTGAAAGACGACCACTAATGGACATGAGCCTCCCCCAAAAGGGAGGCATTTGCCATAATCGCCACGCTTGGCAGGCGGATAGGCGATCGCAGTATGGTGGTCAAATGCATAGAGAACGCTGCTGCCCATTCTCTAGGAAGTCCCTTTAGTCGCCTTCTACGACACCCATGGGAAGAAATGGGATGGTGCTATTCTTTTACGTCCGGCAACACAGATCATCCATGTTTTACTCTTTTATATTTAAACAGTAAAAAGGCGATTGTAAACTGTACAAGACTTATTCAATAGGGAATATTCCACACTGTTTTAGTTATTGATAACTATTATGTCATTAGATTACCTATCAATATGGATATGCCATGCGTGTTCCTCGTTTAATTCTATCAGCCATCATATTTCCATTACAATAATATGCCTAGCACGTATTTGGCCGGATATTTTATTAAAATGGCTCTCCACCCACACGTGGCGGCGGGCACTCATCAAGTTCACTAATAGCTTTCTTTACACAACCGCGATAACGTTCGGCACTATTTTACGTAATCGTATAGTGAAATAACGTGCTGCTTTCATGATATCTGTTCAATTATGTGCTTTATATCTTTGCATAGTAAAAAAAAAGTTGAAATATAGGTCAGTAGGTCGTTAAAAATCACTACACGGAATTCTGTTTAAATATCAAATAACAGATGGAATTGCAGTACATTTTAAGTGATTGCATTTTGGGGTTGCAATATTAGGTACTATTATTTCAATAAATGCCTCAATAAACTTGAGAATGTTCAAAATTAGTTCAGATTTGTTAACCGCAAATAGTGCCCAACCGCGTAGCGGCTGTAGCGAGTTGGTTATTTGCTACGACGTCGTAGCCGAGCGTAGGCGCGATGCCTTTACGTCAGCTACGGCGTAGCAATAATAATTAAGTCCTCAAAATAGTACAAAGCCAAAACTCCGAGATCCGGTGCTGCTGATAGTTATTTTGCCTTTAACTTTGCCTCATACAATGAAGTAATGACGAAAGAACTTTCTTTATTTCTTGTATTGAGACACACAGGCACTTTATTTTTCGCCTTACAATACCAACTGATAATTATTCTTTTATTCTAAAACAAAGCCTCTCATTTAGGTGTCGATAGTTGCCGCGTCATCGTGCCGCTACGTTTACTGGCAACGAAGTTCCCTCGAGTATTTGTTCGTGAAGGAGCCGTACCTTGCGTGTGTGGTGACTACGCTGATTGCTCGAGACATTACTACGAAGTTGTATGCGATGAACAACAAGATTGTTACTGAGAGGGGATCACATCTTGATATCAGGCTGCCAAGCATATCTCATGCGCTAGCAAGAAGTCCGAGGAAGCTTCGTGGTGCAAGTAAACTTCCACCTCCGACCACAGTTCAGCCCGTACCACCTGAAAAACGACCCAGTGAGTATGATCTTTGTTCAATTAATGGCAATATCTAATGTAACCTTTGTGTTTTGAGTTATGTAGAAACATTTTCGACGGTGCATAAAGCCAACTCGTAAAAAACTAGGGCGACGTTGCTACGAAGCCGCTACGGTGCTACGAAGTCTCTACGATCGTATAATTTCTTTATGGCAGCCGACTGCTAAAGCTGCAACTGTGCATTAATTTGATACTTTAGTGTGGTGCCTTATCACAACGTGCAAGCCCTCCTGGTACTCCTTAAGAGTTTTCATATTTATGTTTGTTATGTGAAAAAGACAACAGACTGGTGGCTGCTACGAAAGATTCCAATTCAAAATATTTACCTTTTCTTATAATTGTGCTGTGGTTGTACAGGTACTTACATAAAACTGACAAGCGCTGCAAAGTAGAATTGAAATACAGTGGCGCGTGACTTAGCCTCGGTTTGTTTCTTTGCAAATTGCAAAGAAGACTACAATACGTACTTAAGTAGTCGTTTTTTGGGCTTGTGGCTAAGTAATAACAGCCACACGGGTCGATCGATCGGGTTAAGCTACCCTTGCCGCGGTTGGTCAGTGGATGGGTGACCATCTTTATTTACCAAGATCCCTCCGTCATTTGCAAAGCACGTTAAGCCGTCGGTCCGGCTGTCATTTGTGGATCTTTGACAGTCGTTACGGATTGTCAGAAGCTTGAAAGTCAGGCTCAAACCAGCCTTACCAAGGGCTATCGTGTTACCCAGTAACTGGGTTGTGGAGGTGAGATAGGTATTCCCTCTATGTAAAAGAATGATTTTCAGCTACATCAGGTTAGACTGCAAGCCGACCCCATCATAATTGGGAAAAGACTAGGCAGATGATGACTTAAGTGGTAGTTTTTATTTTGGCCAGCCGATTAACAGCTGAAATGATCAAGGCCGTAGAAGGCCAATTCTCGTAATTAAAAACGTAAAAAATCTAGTCGCAGTCTTATTTCAGTGACAGGTAAATGTCAAAAATGAATGAAAACTCGTTGTATTTTTGACAGATTGAGACAGATCAGAGGGGCAATTCTACTAATTTTAAGAACGTTCACAGTCTGAAGGCCAATTCTCGTAATTAAAAACGTTCGCAGTGTCATCTCGGCGACAATCGAATTTCAAAATTTTTACAAAAATGTATAGGAATTTTTGACAGATTGACACTGAGATCAGACTGTGAACGTTCTTAAAATTAGTAGAATTGCCCCTCTGATCTCAGTGTCAATCTGTCAAAAATACCTCGATTTTTCATACATTTTTGACATTTGCTTGTCGCTGAGATGACACTGCGACTAGATTTTGAACAGTTTTAATTACGAGATTTGGCCTTCAGACTGTGAACGTTCTTAAAATTACGAGAATTGCTCCTTAGATTTTCGGACCAGAAGGCCAATTCTCGTAATTAAAAACGTTCAAAATCTAGTAGCAGTCTCATCTCGGCGACAATCAAATGTCAAAAATGTATGGAAACTAGAAGTATTTTTGGCAGATTGAGACTGAGATCAGACTGTGAACGTTCTTAAAATTAGTAGAATTGCCCCTCAGAGACAGTACTGTGTAAAACAATTAAGTATTGAATCGTTTAGTAACCGATATTTCTACGACTTAATACTTCAGATCTACAAACAATACCGAGAAACTACCTGAACCTTCCTTCACAGATTGCTGGTCCCGCGACACAGAACCTCTCACCATCGCTATGAAACGCAACTGTAACTCCACATACCATGGTGGCGACGAAGAACTGATGCCCTTAGCAGCGCACGAGGCTCCGGCCGCTTCGTCTGACGACTTATCCGTGGCTGACAGCTGCCCTGACACGTCTTCCAAGTACCACAGCTGCGAGGCAGTTGAAACTGATGATGAATTAAGGCATTAGCACGGTGGAACTAGAACCAATGCTTTGAAAGAACAGTTTTGGTGTAATAGGGAATAAACGTTGCGAAACGGTTGCGTCCTGTACCTATTGTGCCCGCATGCGGTTGCCCGCAATGGAATTCCCCTAATATTATAAATGTTAAAGTTTGTGAGTATCGATGGATGTTTGTTACTCTTTTACGCAAAAACTACTGAACGGATTTTGATGAAATTTGGCACACAGATAGTTTATAACCTGGTACACATAGGGTACTTTTTATCCCGGTAGTACATTCCCGCTGTATAATTTCAGACCTAAACGCGGGCGAGGCCGCTGGTAAAAGCTAGGTTAAAATATAGGCAAAATCAATTTTGCGCGATGCGGTTGAGCAGGGTGTGAAACCGCATGCGAGCAATAAAAAATTGCGATTGTTTCCTGTTTTGAAATACATCCACTAGACCAAAACCGCAGTATCTGTAATCAAATAAGCGTAGTTACGTACGGTTATGGGAAATAGGGGCTGATGAATGATGAAGAAGTGAAGTACACTGAGATGATAGTCATTATTATTTATACATAAATTATGCTTATTTTTTTGTTCATAGGGAGTTTTTCGTAAGTTTAAAAAGCATTTATACTTGAACTATAATGACATGCCTGTTATTCCACATAAAATGTAGGTACTGTAACATGTATTATTTAATGTTTATTGTGATATTCGTTATGTCAACGAGAAAATAAACTCTATTTAGTAAAACAATATTGTTTTCCTTATTTCCTCATCCCACAAAGAAAACACAGCCAGTTAAGGAAAACAATCGTTTTGAAGGAAAAAGGTAAAAGATAAACACACAAACAAATAACATCTTACCCTAAGGAATAAGTAGGAAGGACATACAGATAAGTATACCGTCTCCTTTTATCGTGTGTTAAAATACGGGGAGATAACAAAAGCACTCTATTCTAAACTGTTCGAATTCCTGCAGTGTCATTGTCAAAGCAGTTACATTTGCATAGCTATTAGTTTCAGTACTTATTCAAGTAAACGATAAGGTAAGTAAAAAGGTGCATTTTGCAATTTAATTCCTGATATTGGAAGGGAGTTTTTAAAAGGTGGTATGAAATGGCTTCATTATAAGTGGACACGGACCCGTCCGTCCCCGCGACCGTACCTCCCCACGACGGCCAATCAATCAGCGGAACCAATCCAGTTATCGCGACAATGCACACAACTTGTCGGATATTAGGGCGAGCGTTGTTATTGAAATACCTAGTAACAGGAATATTATTTTTGTCACAAGAATATTGTCATAGATTTTAGGTGATGCAAAAAGTTTTGTAGGAGGCTGCTGCATTTAAATTTGAGTACTTAACGAGTTTTATATAGGGTTACTGGTAATTGCACGGGTGGGTATTAGTCAGTAAAAGTCTGACACGCCCTCCTGCTCTACTCAGCAGGAGAAGTCATTTGATGATTTCCCACCCAAAAAAAAAAAAGAATAAAACTGTATGTGCTGAGTAAGTATAATAGTGTTAAATTTTCTGTTTGCATGATATCACGGAAACAATCATAAACACCACTATATAGGATGACTGGTAATTAGTGACCGACATTTAAACACATGATTGTACTCATCATTATGAACAACTTTTACTATGGGACCAAACCTGAAATCGCGAAAAAAAAAATCGGCTGTTCTCTACATTTATGATCGCATAACTCGTCAAAATGTAGGGAACACCTGATATTTTTTTCGCGATTTCGGTTTTGATCCCATAGTAAAAGTTGTTCATAATAATGAGTAAAATCATGTGTTTAAATGTCGGTCACTAATTACCAGTCATCCTATATAGTGGTGTTTATGATTGTTTCCGTGATATCATGCAAACAGAAAATTTAACACTATTATACTTACTCAGCTCATACAGTTTTTTTTTTTTTTTGGGTGGGAAATCATCAAATGACTTCTCCTGCTGAGTAGAGCAGGAGGGCGTGTCAGACTTTTACTGACTAAAACCCACCCGTGTTCCCTCAGTAGCCCGTATGCCAGGGGCTGTGGTATCTCTTTCGAACAAACCCGCATCCCTGGCAGGCATCGGCCCTTGCGGACCCCACCTGTGGTTGCTGACATCTTTGACGGCGCGCGTGTGGAACATAACGCGCCGTCCCATCTACCACTTTTCGGCCGCAGGGGATAGGGAGAGCGGCTGACGCTATACCGACACTCCTCTTCCCCTGCGGCCCCACCGCGTCCGCCATCAAACGGTGGCGGCCCCGTCCAGGCCACGGAAGGGAAGAGCGCTGCTCAGAAGCACCAGCACTCCTCCTCTACCGCAGCCCGTAACCCTCAGCCGCGATGCCTCCCATTCGACATCGCGGCCCACCTCAGTTGCGGTGCAACCTACTTTTTGGCCGCTACGTCAATGGCTTGAAGGCAAAAGCCCTGACGAGCGGCCCCACCTTTGGGTTCCTCTTGGCTTCACCGTGGCCGGAATCCACGGTTACTGAGCCCCCCCGCAACAACAATGCGGGAACCCACTCGGGGGGGAACTCATACAGTTAAATCATGTGCGGAAGTAGGTATATCATAAATAGGTCATTCTCAGGAGACTCATTACTTGGTTGACTTCGGTGTCATTTTTGTTTTCTAATTTAGGCATTAAATATCAAATCTACAGTTAACACTCTACTACTAACATGCTATAAATTAACTCTATATTTGATATTTCATGTTAACAAGGCCTAAATTTAAAAAAAAAATTGACACCGAAGTCAACCAAATAATGAGTCTCCTGAGAATGACCCAAATATAGTTGTGATGGTATTACCATTTCATTTATCAAATCATCTCTAGGTTTCAGTAAAAGCGGTAAAATTAGCATTTGGCATGCGTCGGGCAGAAAGTTACTCTAAAAAAAAGAATAAATGATTGGTAGAGATATCGAGAGGCGAAAACAACGTCTTTGTCGCTGACGGGGTAAGTTATAGTTATGATTCGAACCAAACAGTGCAGCACTGTGCCAAATCACTAATTGGAACTCCTTTTCACAACTTCTGAGCGCCAAGCGGAAGAAGTAGAGCATAAACTTGGAGTCCAAGCAATAACTAAATCACGTGATGTTCGTTGGTATCGTTTTTCATGTATAACAGAAAAAGGTATTACAACGTGTTACATAAATAACGCAAGACCTTAATTAGAGTATTGAATTGATTTAAAAGCGTAATACAACGCCCAAAACTTTTTAACGCAATTTTTTATTAGGTATTAAGAAAAATATGTTGTAATGAATAGAATAGAATAGAAAACATTTATTTGACACAGACAAAACACAACAGCAACAAACACATAAAAAAAAGAGAACATTAAACATAACAAAAAACATTCGGTATCAGTTGTACTGAGCGTGTCCATACCGAAAGGGTTACCATCTCAGCATTTGCTGGGCGTGAGACACCCAGCACTGGTTTTCAGTTGGCACCCCGCAGTGACACACGGTCGTAGGTAAAAAATAAAAATAAAAGTAAACCATTGGCAACGGAAAATAGATACGTACTTGAATATTAGTAATAACAAATGCTTAAGAATACGTACATAAATAATGCATAAGATTTTTTAATGCTAGGGTACCATTACTTTATGCATTTAAAATTGAGTGTCATTGCTTTGAAATAAGATTGCATTTTCTTTGGGATCGAACCAAAGAAAATGCAATCTTATTTCAAAGCAATGACACTAATTAAACTATTTAAGCCCGTTTGCTTTAAAAAAAAACGGCAAAATTCGCGTCGGACCTCACACAATGAAGGGTTCCGTAGTTAGGATGAATTTATCCCCAAGTTGTTGAAAATTATCTTCCATCACATTCTAACTGCAAATGTTAATTGGTCGACTTTATTACTTGTTAGACCTACTTATCTACTACTAATTACTCGATAACTTGTATAGCCTACTTAGCTGTGATAGTTTTCCTTCTCACTTCGTTACATATACTACTACCTACTGACCTTTCCAACGACACTCCACACCATGGGATAGATGAGTAACAAAAAAAACATCCTTGGGTTACTCCTATGTGTAGGGCAGGTAACCTATGCAATTTTTTTGAAGTGAAAACTTCTTAAGGCGCGTTGGGCATTATTTGAAATGGGAAAAAAACAACTGAACTCGCGACACTATTACCGACACCACTGACGACACGAACGTACGAACGCACAATGTTGAACGTGGTTTAATCTGACGATTCAAAAAATACACACGTAATTATTCAAGTTTTCACTTCTGTCGGCTCCCGGAGTGCCACTGTTTTTTTTTTTAAGATACCAATTATTTAACCACCTTGAGTGTGTGGTTAAAATGTATACCCATGCTAAATAAGCTTTCTAGTAGTGATAAACCATTCTAAAAATGAACGCCCCCGCCACTAAAATTTCCATACAAACATTTGAAATATTAGGTATATGCAACAAGCAGTGGAGGGGCATTCATTTTTAGAGTGGTTTATCTCTACTAAAAGTATCTGAGCTAAGCCGCGGATAGATATACAGACAGATGGACGGACATGGCGAAACTAAGAATTCCTAGTTGACTACGGAACCCTAAAATAGCAGTTAGACTTGGCAAAAATTGATAGTCTTTTAGAATGTCTACATATCCAGTTATGCATTTTAAAGTAAAGACTTGACGGCTCTGGATACAGAGAACTATTGTACCAGAACAAATTGGTCGACTGTTCAAAATAGAAATGTAGCGTCAGTATACGAGTGGGATATCGGAATCAATATTGCAAGCTTTGCGCTCACAGCCGGCTAACTAGTTTTGTAAAGTGTACTTGTGTTGTCCAACGGAAGTTCGCTCGACGAGCTAAATGGGTCTTAAACTATCTTTGAAGTATGAGTTCACGCAACAGATAGTTATAAAAACATCTCAATACCACGATCTACTTAAAACTTTTCCGTTTTATAAGATCTTCGTATAACAATTGCTACGGCAAGGTAGTTATTACGAAACGGGCATAATTGTACACAGCTTTCTAATCCTGTGCCATCTGTAGAATTAAACACGTATGCTGGAGTCGTTTGGCTCTCAACCTGCGCCATGATGCCAGCAAAAGCAGCAGATATCCGTCCCGGTCTGCCAAACACTCCCAGCCGCAGATCCTGGTCTTGTAGCCAAATGAACCTCATCTAACTGAGCTGGAGCGCGTTGGCGTTGCTTTTTGGCGGCAGCACATAGCGTGGGTGAACGATACACGTTTCAAACGCTAATTAACTTTACTTTGTGTCTGACATTTATGACTCCAACAGCCATTTAATGAACAGAAGGTAACTTCACTATTATTCACGTTTGTTTTGGCTAGTTTACGAATCAAAATAGTTGTGTGTATAAGTACAATTAAAAAGGTAATGCATGCATTAATTTAAATTACTGTGCTTAATTTATACGCGTGAACGTAGGTAGTAAATATACCTGAGCTGTTAATTAATGCGTAAATAATTTCACTAATGCTGTGGTAAAAGAATGATGCGGTGCATAAAATCATATAGGCACGTGCCCATTTATTTTCTTTCACTGAACCGTAAAGAGACACCCGTGTTGATGATATCGCTTCTAAGTATCGATAATATTCTTTTCTGCTGAAGTATAATATATAAGGCAGAGTATTCCTAATAGATGAGAAATATCTCAGAACATTTATAATGCGTTTAAACCTATTTCTAATTTTTTTTTTTTTCTTTTTGCATACAAAAGGTACAACGGTTCGCTTATTTTCAGATGACTAACTCAATCGTCCTATTTAATCACAATGGGCACGTTGGTCACGCGGAGCGCCGCTTGACCGGTAATGTGTCATATTTGTTGAACATAGTGTTTAGCTTACGTATACAGTAACCATGTCATGTCTACGTACCTAGTGATTAAAATTAATTGCTAAACAATCGGGGAGCACGGTTACACGGCTAAGTTATGGCATAATTACAGACTCAAGGACGTGATTGATGGAATAGCTAACAGAGTGTGTTGAGTAGTTACAACAACAAACTAACTCTTGCATTAAATCACATTCTATTTTTGCACTTGTTGGTGGTAAGCGCAGGTATGATATTTATTGTGGGCAACATTCTTATTTAAGTAGGCATTGCACATACAATAGTACATCCAATCGCGAATTTATACAAAGAAACTAAACCAATATTACCTAACTTCGCAATAGATGCGATGTCTGCGGCGAACTTTTAAGCTCCTCCGTGAGTGTGTGAGCTGACATGTCTATTATTATATTTGCTATATCATCCTGTCGACTTTCGTACTGCTTTGCCGCCACCGTAATTTGACGGAAAGTTTGCCAAAGACTACAATCGTTATACAGAGATTCAGGTTTTTGAATATTCGCCGTTCACTCGAATGAAAAGTGGGTAAAGTAAATTTGTTAAAGCTGTGCAAACGTGGGCTCACCTTCCAAAACGATCGATTTAACTTTACCCTACCTACCTCGCACATTAACGTTCTAGATCAAAGTTTACCAATTACGATACTTACAACGCTTACCACCGGCACCGATGCCATTTTGCTTGGTTTTTTCCGAAATAAGAGATTCGGGTAAATGGTTATTCATTATGAGTACCTAATACATTTTCAGATGTTAATAAAATGCCAACGGGGGTAGTTCTTATGCGGCCTTTTCATGATTGATGAATGTGCGAATTGCTCGGTGTGTTGCTAAGGGCCTTCTGCTACCCGTTGCTTTCATAGATGTGATTTACTCAGGAAACCGTCTTATGGCACTTAAGCATGTGCTGGTTTCAAACTCAGTCACCTCTCTGTCATTAATTTTTAATTAAATTGAATCGCAAAGTTTTCCTCCCGAGACATTCTTTAGGCAAAACTTGTATGTATCTTGCGAACTAGAAGTTAAATTAGTGCTAACATAGTAAATATAGGTTCTATACATTGTTGGCATAGCTAACATAGATGCTAATTATTTAAACGATGCTCCAAATTAATTTGATAAACAGTGGAAGTGGTATCGCGTGACCGTAAGTATCATATCATGTTACAAACAAGTTAAATTAAATGAGAAGTGTTTCAAATAAAAACGTAATTAATAATAAATAAAAATAATAACTCATAATTTCACCATTTCGCCTCATGTACATGTGTGAAAGTATGTACCTTCTCTATGTATGTAATTTCTAGCGTGATTTTATTCTCTAGGTTTTCTTTTTAAGCTATTTTAACAGCCTCAATTACTTACTTTTAAAGGCTAGTTGCAGTTAATTCAACGCTGCTTGAAATTTACCTTGTTTGGACATTTTAACTAGGTACCTTGTTATAGAAATTACAAAACATACAACAACATTGTAATGTTTCGCGAAAGTTGTATGCCTTATCAACGAAAATGTTTGCTTTTAAACAACTTATAAAGCTGTATAACGAATAACATTTAATTATTATTTTTTTCTTTTTGTTATTACAACGATGTTTATACGACACTTAATAGTAACCTTTTAAAATATCATTAACGTCATCATGGAAAGCTTTAAAAGTATAGGTACTTAAGGCTGTTTCATTTTGTGCCATGCTTCCCCTGCTAAGTACATATGCCCATTATTCGCTTCATAATTAAAATAAGTTAAGACAAGCTTCAGTAAAAGATAGCCACGGAAACTTTGTAGGTAAATACGTTTTGGGTTTATGAAAGTGGTTGGAAGTTAAGGTGAAAGTTAAGGAAAATGGGGTCTTCATTTTGCATTATCAGTTTAACATGACAAGCCTAGCGAAGGTAAAATGTTTCCTTATGATCGATAATTACCTGTATAACGTTCTAGACCAAAAGTACTTTAAATAATGGGTTATCTGCCAGGGATGCGGGCTGTTCGAAAGAGATACCGCAGCCCCTGGCATACGGGCTACTGAGGGAACACGGGTGGGTTTTGGAACCTTCTTCGCTATATTGTTACAAAAATAGAAAGCAGAATGACAACGAAATTAGAATATGTTTCGTGTTGACATTTCCGCAATTAATATGGCTATGCTCTAAATATCGCAGACAATAATTTATTAACCCTGCCGCTGTTGCATAACACCTGAATAATGGTAAACTCACCGAACTAAAAGGATAAGTTTTCCAGAGTGAATTGAATGGAAATTCACACGACTTCGTAACGAACAACTTACAATCAATATTTATGGGTTTGTTTTCGTGTAATGTAATCTAATCAGAATCGGGGAACACACCGACAATGGTGTTGTAGCGGCTCGTCCATCTTCTTTTATCTAAGTAAATGAGCAGGTGACCTTACAGCACAAAGGTGACTCAACAAAGCGATAAGGTAAGATACGATCTGATCACCTGCAGGCCAGCGTGGTCAAGGCTGGTCCGACCTGGCGCGATGCTTTCTTATCCACCACCGCTACGCCGCACTATTCTTGAGCATTACATGCGATTACCCACCATTTCAAGCGTTATCTGATGGCCTGTGGCGCTGCTAACAAAAGACCTCTGTATACGGTTGAAGTAAGATCGATATGCTTGACCGTCTGATCCAATATGGGAAAGGTTCTAGCGTAAATTAAACACGCTAAGGAAACACTCGTATAGTATCGTATATATACTTAAGTAGTTACTGAATGCATGTAGTTGCAGATAGTCTTTTTTACTGTTCACGTCAATGACGCACAAAGTTTCTCGGTCGTAGAAGAATATACCTGATATATCCAAAGAAAACATAACATATCATATGAAACTGAATATAGTATATACCAAAACATACTTTTCGATTTGGTTCATTCCACTTTGGCCAGCTTTTATTTCAGGAGGCAGACTTTTAGGAGTACTTTATTTTTACCGATGGCCTTGTACCGAGCACCAAAACAGATAAGAGGTACGAACACAAGTTTACGACAATAGCAATGGGGGTATTAAAAAAATGTTGAAAATCGTTTAACCCTGAACCACAATACGTGCTTCAATGAAAGCCGTTTGGACGAACAATGTAAATGTCTGGTTGGCAACTTCATATTTGTGAATTTGTCATCATTGTAATGTGGTATTGTGCTGAGTATAACAATATGAGATGCGAGACTGCGTCGTCGCTGCAAGGTCCCGCATCTTGTCTCGTTGGATACGTGCCAGCCGCTAATCGCCGCGCGGTTATACGTTCTTTCTCAAGGGTTGACTCACGGGTTTAATTAAAATAGAAAAACATTAAACATCAATCTATTATTGACAATAAAATTATCTCTTTCAATTTTATTTATTCACAAACTGCAAGTCATTTATTTTATTAATACTTAGGTAGCTACTTTCGACATGAAATCTAGTCGATTTCATGTCGAAAGTAGCTACCTAAGTATTCCTCAGTATTTTTCACGAAGAAGAAAGCTTAAATAAAATGCTTGAAGGTATATTTCCGCTCCTAAAACTTTTGTAATCTCTCACCGTTACCGCCTAACGTTTAACTTCCCTATGATTTATAGAGCATTTCTTGCTGAAAATGTCTGGACCGTTGCCGGTGCTTGCCATTCGTGTAAATACTACTAGTATACTCTGTTACACAAGTAGATATATAGCTTCAGATTGAGGGTATGAAATAGTGTCACCAACACAAATCTAGCAACTTCTTTAGAAACTTTTTGTATTATTGTGCAACAATGCCGGCGAATATTAGGTGAACCTCAAACAGTATTTATAATAATTTTCGTACAAGTTTTTCAGGTTTGTAACAAATCACTCAATTTCACACTCGATAAACGATACAATTGACAGGCAGCGGCTATCGGACCAGTTGATGTCGTACAATAATTTTATTGATAATATCTAAGTAGGTAGTAGCGAGATGGGAGTAAGGGTTGAAGCGGGTGTCGGGGGGCGGCGGGGGGGCGGGCGCATGGCGCGTGCGTGCGGCGGCGCCGCGCCCGTCTCGCGGCGAGAGCGGCCAGTGTCGTGCCGCGCGGCACCGCGCTCCATCGCCGCCGAGCGCTGTGTGCGCCTCCTCACGCGCCCGAGCTCTACTATGCTACTCGCGTGCCGCGCTCACTCGTGTTGTGGTGCTTTATGATGGTACGGTATGAGAGTGCCAGATATGCGGACGTTCCGTGACAGACGTGCTGCTGAACTCACCACCGCTACAAGTGGGCGGAGAGACGGGACGCGTCCTAGGCTGCTCAGGTGAGCGGCCCTTCGCATCTCACGCCGTTGCACGCTGGCTAAAGACGCTGCGATCTCGGGGTCGATAAGGCACTTTGCTGGCTAGACCCGAATGAAAGCTACATCGTAAGTTTAACGTAGCTTCTTTGCTACGAAATGCGTAGACAGTGCTACGCACGCCGCTACGACTCGTAGTGCCATATGGCAATTTTGACTGTGGTTATACTTAAGTCCTACCATATCTGGAAATCATATTATAAAATGTCATACTTTGTTCATCCTTTGCTTATTGTTAATTATTTTAAACCTAGTTATACCTGTAGGCAATCGTTTTTGGCGATGCTGACGTTTGAAAATTATCATTGGAAGGATCATTCAATCGTACTGTCTCACTGAACCGATAAGACACGCCGTTCTACTGATACCAACATACCAATTCTATCAACAACAAACCGAGAGAGAAACAATCGGGTCTCGATCGAGTATACATTGTACACACATTGCCATACACGTAGGTAATTTGCCCGAACTTGGCAACGTAACTACTATCGTATACCTACTTATCGATGTCATTGAATGTCCAATAAATGTAAATAAACAACTTCGCTCCGAGATCTTCAGCTATGAACAACTGCTAATACAAATTAGCAGTGAATTGATGTAAAGCTTGTTAGAATAGTCGATTTTTGAACCGACGAAAAAACGGAGGAGGTTACTCAATTCGACGCGTATTTTTTTTTTTTTTTTATGTATGACCACGCATAACTTTTTCCAGAGTAGTCTGATTTTGATAATTCTATTATAAATTTTCGTCGTGTCGACGAATTTGGATATGTATTTAATTATATGTCACCGCCTTCCGAACTTAGTTATTGGGGTTGGACAAAGCTAGTTTATTATTTTTTACTTTTCGGTTTTTCGGCGGTTTAATTTTTTTATTAAAAAGTTTTTTTTCATCAACGTTTTTGTTTGTTCACGTTTCTAAATGCGATGGAAGCTTCTAAGTCAATAATTTCCTTGAGGCATATTTGTAGGGCGATGAATCGTGACTTGTGAGTCGTCACGCAATATCGGGAGTATAGCATATCTTGTAGGCAGAAGTCATCGAGCCACCGCCATCAATCTCTAGCCTCCGAAAACGACAGCTCGTACACACGACGTAATGGTGATTGAATACATTAGGTATTTATTTTCTTGCACTATATAATAATAATGCTGAACTTATGTTTTAGAGGGGGAAAAACTGAGTATAAGTAGCGAATGGGTTTATGGATACTTAGTTAAACTCAAATACTTAATGACAAAATCTTATTTCTTTATTGTTTTTGTACACCAAACAAAATATTATAACACAGTCATAATTAGGATGTTTCAAAAAGGCTTGAAAATTTATCAGTCACCAACAAAGGTGGCTAAACAATACCTTTTTATAGGTATTGTTAAGCCACCTTTGTTGGTGACTGATAAATTTATTAACAAATAATGAATTGCCTGTTTCAAATTGGATTGGCACAAGAAAGAATAGGCGTATGCCCAGTAGGGATGATAGTCATTTTTCAAAATTATTTAAGTAGTACCTAATACTTTGCAGACAAAGGTATGATATATTTTAAAATATTTTTTTTTTTCGATTTTACGTCCTAAAGTATGAAATACGATCGTAATACTTGTCGTTGACTGTATTACTATCTATGATTGTTTTCCTTTCCTTTTTCGGGGACTATGAGAACCTATTTTTCTCCAGATCTTGAGCAAAGATATGCCTTGGTTCATCGTGAACTGCCATCGCTCAAGTTGATTGATAGCTTGATTGCTATTTAAACATGTTTAACTTAGTCTTACATTTTTACATGTAAGACTGGGCCTAATATCTGAATGATTGTCTGTTCGTTAGTGGGCTCATAGCTCAAGAACTACTTATCCGGTTTTACTACGTATTTTTATTTATTTATAGGTAATTTGTTAGCTGCTTCGTTCCAATTACTATATAATTCGTCCGGTTAACTAAGGGACACCTCGGTAAACAAAAATGTATTGCTCAAGGAAATCTAGTAACTTTAAACGAGTAATTCTTGTATATATATATAATCTGAATTTCGAAAACGGCTCCAAGGATTTTCATAAAATTTAGTATGCAGGGGGTTTCGGAGGCGATAAATCGATCTAGCTAGGTTTCATTTTTAAACCCCGACGCAAAAACGACGGGGTGTTATAAGTTTGACGTGTCTGTGTGTGTGTGTATGTGTGTGTGTGTGTGTCTGTCTGAGGCAATGTAGCTCCCGAACGGATGAACTGATTTTGATTTAGTTTTTTTTGTTTGGAAGGTGTATTAGCCGGGAGTGTTCTTAGACATGTTTCATCAAAATCGGTTCAGCCGTTTGAAGATTATCAGCTCTTTTCTGGTTGAAAAAGGGATTTTAGCATCTTCCATGGGTCTGATTAACTCAAAATTTGGGATTCTATTACTTCAATGATATTAAATGAAAAAAATAACCTTGAACTGATGCTGGAGCAACACCTGGAATTTCCAGGAAACCCAAGTTATTCACCAACAAACAGCAGAAGTATCGTGTTTGGGCTCATTGAAAAGGTCTCAATGAATAGATTATAGATAAATGGTGATTTAGGGGAGACATTAAGTTTAAAAAGCAAGAAATAAAAATTAAATTTAAAATTTAAAAAACCCCCGACCCAAACAAAAAGTAAAAAGTAATATTTATAGGCCTTTTAATTTGAACGTAATATTTTGACCAGGGCATTGTCAAGTCGGGGGACGGTCAATGAAAACGCCAAACAGAGGCCTAGCCGTCCCCCGACTTGACAATGCTCTGGTCAAAATATTACGTTCAAATTAAAAGGCCTATAAATATTATTTTTTACTTTTTGTTTGGGTCGGGGGTTTTTTAAATTTTAAATTTTTTTTTTTTTTAGAAAACGCTTAACAAACAAAAAACTGAGCAAAGCTCGATCATCCAGATATTTTGCATAAATCTACCAACACATTCACCACACAAACTTTACACTCATACCATACTATGCCTGAAATCATCTCCCTAGTCTCCACTCTGGAATTCATGCCATTAGCCCTAAGACTCAGACTAACAGTCTAGTTTGGGGCTCACTGGCAAATAATAATGCTATTGTACTAGCTGAAGGTGAATTTTTAAGCTACTCATGTCGTCTCAGCTTGGTGTTAACTTGAGAACCTGCTGACTGTAATACGTGGACCATAACTAAATAAATATAGTAGTAGTTATATGTTCTAAAACTACTACATTATACTAGTTAGGTATAGGTATAGCTACCCACATTCCAACTCAAGTTTCTCATCAAAAACTCAGACACAAATTCGAGTCTGCAAAAAAATTACGCAGCGGGAAACGAATAGACTATTAATTTACGAAAATGCAATAAAATTGCATTTCTTGTTTCTGTAGGTCGGCAGTTATTCTGTGTGTAAGAAGATATTGTGAATGTAGGCGGCGAGACGGTCGCGACAAGCCGTCGCCACGACTGATTTCAGTGCCAGGCTGCACTCACACCCTCACACATACCACATGTATTGTAAATACAAAAACATCGGCTATAAATTACTGGAGAGTAACTCTCTCACACATGAACCAATTGTTTATTTAGTTTAGTGTTCTCCACTGAGAGCAAGATGAGAGGAGGATTTTTTTACATTTTATGAGGAACACAAGTAGCTGTCGCACTTGTAACCACCAGACCAATGAGTTATACTGTGAGTAATTGGGGAACTGACGGATTCATGAAAATGAGAAAACCATTAATTACTTTGTTTTATTTGATTTCTTTCTTTTTATTTTAAGGTATATTGTCAAGTTTTTTACTCGTGCAGTCTTTGGAATTACTGCACTCTAAAAACTGTTAGTGGTCTTCGTGTTCAGTACAGTAATGCATTCAGGATGCTATTGGGGCTGCCACGCTATGTAGTCCTTCGGGTATGATCGCGGACGCGCAAATTGACTTCTTCGCTGCGACCAGACGCAAACGTGCAGCATCTCTGTTTCGCATAGTGCGTGCCAGTTCCAACAGTCTCCTGGTTGTCATTGCTATCAAGCTGGATTGCCCTATTTTACACTTTTTAAGCCAGCTACATGTGCCTGCTAATATAATTGTTTAGATTATCATAGTTTTTTTGTAAATATTACTAACATGGCTTGTTAGAAAATTGTTACTAACATTATGAGTCTTGGATACTTGAAAATAAATGTTTCATTATTATTACTGTAACATGTAAATAATACCCGTACATTGCAATGCCAATTCCATATAAACTGTGTATTGGTTTTCGAAATGACATGTTATGGCGCTCTTGCCAGCATTTGATAGTAATCTTGTATTGGAAAATATTTTCTTAAACTGATCTAGATAGTTCAGGCAAGCAGAAAACGTAAAAATAACTTTTAACATAAATGTTGATATCAAATTTTTAGGAGAGCAAAAATTTTAAATATTTATTCCTGAAAATGTAGTCATAGTAGGCCCCCAACCGGTGCTTTGGTCCCGGCTGTCATTCGACAAATCTTTGACAATCGTTACACGTTGTCAGAAGCCCGAAAGTCTGACAACCAGTTAAGACCCACGGGTATCCTAATACCCAGTTGTGCTTGTGAGGTTAGATAGTCACAGTCTGTCGCTACATGTAAAACACTGGTCGACCCCAACATAATTGGGAAAAGGCTAGGCAGATCAGCAGGTAAATAAAGCCAGTAAACATTTTCACTGGTACATAATATTTGTGTCAAAGTGCCGTTACCGTGTAATTTAACTGCATTATGTTTTACGACACCCGTGTTACTCAGACGTAAAAATACCTGTTCGGTCGGTATCGTATTCGTAACCTACATGTACGGTGAACAAGCTAATAAAACATGTTACTGCTTGCGACAAGGTGAACGTATCACGGATCGCCTTACCCGTGAGATTTTTACTACAACGTATTTATACACCATCTACAGGGTCGGAGGGACATCGGCGCACATCCTGATACCATAGATCAGTACATGATTCTGAACATTACCAAATACTGTTTTTTTTTTTTTTAATAAAATAATTTCCCACCCATAGTTTGTTGAAATTTTTCGTTAGTTATAAAAAAAAGCAGCTGTTTCCGAGAAAAGTGCAACCGACCAAACATTTCTAGGGTCATCATGTGCTGAATTCATTGTTTCTGTTTGCGCGCCGATGTCCCTGTTATCCTACCAGCAGGCTTAGCATGGCGCTTCCTATTTCTACTCTACTGTAGAATAGAAATCGCTTGTCTACATTTCTCGGTGAAAAATTGACAACTGTCTTTACGGAACCGTCATTTTTGTCTACTCTTCCGACGACAAAACGCTTGTCTACGGTTCTCGTGCTAAGCCTACAGAAGGCCAATTCTCGTAAATAAAAATGTTCAAAATCTAGTCGCAGTGTCATCTCGGCGACAGCCAAATGTGAAAAACTTGTCAGAAATGTATGAAAACTCGAGGTGTTTTTGACAGACTGAGCCTGAGATCAGGATGTGAACGTTCTTAAAATTACGAGAACTGCCCCTCTGTTAGCCAAAATATGATAGTTTAAAAACAATTCATGTTTGTTGGCGGTGGTGTTTCATTAGTTTTTAGGTGAGTCTCTGAGTATGGAAGTTGTGAGTACATGGTTGTATTGGGGTCCCAACTGTAAAACAAATGTAATTTTCAGTAGCAAATCATCATCTTCATCATTTCAGCCGAAAGACGTCCACTGCTGAACATAGGCCTCCCCCAGTTTGGGGGGGTTTGCCATAATCGCCACGCTTGGCAGGCAGGTTGGCGATCGCAGTATGGTGCTAATGCATGGAGAACGCTGCTGCCCATTTTCTAGTAACTCCCTTAGTCGCCTTCTACGACACCCACGGGAAGAAATGGGATGATGCTATTCTTTACTTCCGGCACCACACGGAACTCAGTAGCAAATAAATATAACAAATTAAAGTCACTTTTCGTGTCTATCTGTACGAACGGTACTATTTTGATGCAGTTTTCACCATCATTTAGAGAATTTACTCTGAAAGGTTCATATGTACTATTCGTACCTACATTGAGATTTCTTCATTATAAAATGAAGAAATCTCAAAGTTTTGTCAAGTCATGAAAACGAGGCGACTCAGGGGCGGTTCGCTAGTTGTCCAGACACCCCGTTCTTCTCGACGTGTCGGAAAGCCAGTTGAGTGATTAGGTACCTACTCTAATGCCTAGTTTCTGCGGTCCTCAATAAACTCTCGATAGTTATTCATTCGACAAAATGTTAAATTTCTAAAATGAGTGTTCAGAAACAAAATATAGAATTCATAGCACTATCGAATAGATAAACTCCAATATAACTTCGGAAACCAGGGATAAGTAATCTCATGTCAACATAAACTTTTGATTCGTTCCTTTTGAAGATTGGGAAGATTCGACACAATTTTGCTCTTGTTACGTAAATAGGCACTAGGAGAGACCGCATCAAACGCAAGTCAGTTCAATAGTCTCTTCTTCTTCATCTTATACTGCTGATGCTGCATTGCATGTAAGGTCTGAGTTTAGAGAACAAAAGGCCACAACAGGCTGACTGAAAAAAAAATGTGCGAAACACAAATAACAAAATATTTCTTTGTAGGCTCTTTCCTCACAATTTGTGGACCTTATGTTGAGTAACGAGTAACTCCATGGAAATCGATTTTGAATGAATACCAGTTCGAATCACGAACGTGACATTGATGGATCAGTTAAGCCAAATAAGTTATTACGTTATTTCTCATTGCTTTGAACGTTTTATAAAAAACCTTAAAACAATTTTTCTTAACTTCGCTAAGACTCAGTATTTAAATAACCTGATGAAATCTGAACATAGCTGGTGAAGAGATTGTAATTAAACAAAAGATACCAAGACACACAACAGTATTTCACATTAATATGCATCGTATCAAACGCAAGACATTTCCAATTTCATTTATATCCCCTCAAAAATGTTAATTTCACAAAATGTAGAACAGTCTAGACGATCGTCAAGCTTCATTTGCGTACGTTATTACTTTCTATAGCAGTCTACACACTCAAATCAAAATCAAATCAAATATTTATTGGAACTAGAAAGAGGTTTACAAATTTTTAGTGTTCGTTAACAGCTACGATAGTTTAAAAAACTGTGTTGCAGCCATTAGCACCCACCTCCGAGAGAGGAGACGTCGGTGTTCCAACATTGATAATAAAATTAAAGCAATAAAATAAAATTAAAAAGTTGTAAAAGTAAGTAAGTACATTAACTATATAACTAAAATATTAATAACTACATTTAATTCCTATTATTTTGAATTATGAAATTAAATTAAATAATGATATTGTGATCAATTATTGAATTATGAATAATTAATAATGAATAAATTAGGATAAGATCGGACACTGTACGAATGTAAAATAGTATTCAAAATACGTAAAATTATGCAAATATTTGTCATTTATGATCAGAACTACTATTCGTTCTGCACGTTATTCCAAAATCATAACAAAATTGTATTTGATTTAGACAACAGTTAATAAAATAATAAAAGCACTTATTACACGCGATGAAAATCTCTTATTGTTCAGGAAACTCTTTGCTCTGTTATGAGTAAATCTTCCAAACTTCCACACAGCTATGAGTAAATCTCCCAAACTTACCCACAGTCTGACAGCCAGCAAATAAACAGCTACTAAAGAATAATTTTCTCAGTTTTATGTGCACATGCCATGTCCACTTTGTTTCTTCGTGAGTCAGTGTTCATAAACGTTATATGTTGGGGTGTACATTTTCCTGGGGATTTACTACACAGGGCAGAACAACTTCTGTTCAATGGAAAATTTCTGTAGATATTGTCATCCAAGTCAGTGAGACAACTATTTCAATAACCTACTGTGAGGCTGGCGAGCTTTTAATTAACTCTCGTTCTGAGCATAGTTATTATAATAGAAATACGGATGATATAGCGACGGCATACCGTACGGACATGCCCTTTGCGTAAATGTCGACGAAGGTAGAATATTTTGCTTTCATTGGGGAGACTATATTTTCATTGTTTTAGAAGTTATTATTACAACGTTATTATAGTTGTCTGAGTTTCAGGGTTCTTTTCAGGATTGAAATTAAATTCCAAGAACCAGTTTGCCTCGTGCAAAAAAATCTTTCAGCAACTATAGTTTCTCAAAAAAATGGTCCTGGTTAAGAATGATTAAATACTAGCTTTTGCCAGCGGCTTCGCCCGCGTGGAGTCCAGGTCAAAAACTATCTGTATGCTTAATTTCATCAAAATCTATTCAGCTGTTATTGCGTGATTGAGTAACAAACATTCAAACTTTCACATCTATATAAATAAAAAGAGAAGTCCTGACTGACTGACTGACTGACTGACTCATCAACGCCCAGCCCAAACCCTTGGACCTAGAAAGCTGAAATTTTGCACAGAGGTTCCCTTTATAATGTAGACCAGGAATAAGGAAGGGTTTTTCGAAATTCAACCTCTAAGGGAGTTAAATAGGGGATGAAAGTTCCGCGCGGGCAAAGCCGCGGGCAAAAGCTAGTTTATAATATTAGTAGGATCTTTGTCTAGAGAAGAAGTGAAATGAACAATAAAAATAGTCAACTTGAAAGGAATAGTGAAAGGATTATATAAAAATTGTCAACTTGAAAGGAATAGTGAAAGGATTATATAAAAATTGTCAACTTGAAAGGAATAGTGAAAGGATTATATAAAAATTGTCAACTTGAAAGGGATATTATTACACAGAAAAGCCATCGTAGTGGTCACTTCTACGGCGACGATGCAATGACATTTATCATCCCACCTTCATATTGAGGTGTGGTTTACCGGAACAGACGACCTTTATAGGGTGCGCAGGTTCGCTGGTGTAATTATACAATTCTGCCTAATCCTTGAGAGATTACAGAGCATGCCGTTTTGGTACCTATATATTATGTAGATTGTTCACCCACTAGATCTAGTGCGTGTGACAAGATTAGAGTAGATGGCGGTGTAGATACCGGAATATGTAATGCGTCGATACGCTAGACTTCAGCTCTGGGTACGTAGTTTGAGTTTGAGCTCGTGGTCAACGATTAATGTTTTTTTTTTTTAATACGAAGATGTGCTACAAACTTTCTGGTTTGAATGATCTGTTAGAAAGGGGTGCATTCAAATAGTTTTTTTTTCTGTTTATTTTTTATTTTTATGGAATTCTTACTTTTCCCCGCGGTGAATGTCGAAAAATGTCCCACGGGAACGTACTACCGGGATTCAAAGTACCCCTTAGGTTAATAAAGCTTTTAAACTATAAGAATATGTGCAAATCATTTCTTGCAATGTTTTCGCGGCGCACGCCAGTACGCTTCCAGTCGGCATGATTTTTTCCGACTTCTTCAATAACCATCGTCATTTTTCAGCCAATTTACAAAAAACCTTTAATGAATTGTACTCACTCATAAACCTTCCTCATGAATCGTCTAGTCGGTAATTTTTGAGTTTATTGCGTTCAATCAAACAGACAGACGCGGCGGAAGTAAGTGATCTATAGGTACCGTACGACTTACGAGAAATATGTAGTTTTTGCTATAATATTGTGAATAAAGGATTGGAATTAAGCCTTTGTTATAGTTAATAAAATCATACAAAAAACGTTATATTTACGACAAGTAGTTATGGTTTTAATGAAAGGCTAGCTCGAAACCTATTTCAAAAGTACTTTACGACTTTCTACTGAATAACATAGGCACTCGTTTGGTATTTTGAGTTTTTGAGACGGTAAAGGGCAAGTGTAACGGCCGCGGCTTACGAGTTGTAGGTCGTAGGTTCGAACCCAGACAGGCGCTTTACTTTGTGTAAATTATTTCATCACCACTGCTCTTAAAACGGTCAAGGAAAACATCGTGAGGAAACCGGTGTCTTAGAACCATAATGTTTAAGACATTCGACTTCTACCAACCCGCACTGGGCCCGCGTGGTGGATTACTGCCCACTCCCTCTCACCGAGACGAGGCCTGTGCCCCAGCAGTGGGAACATTATAGGCTGATTATGCAAAGGGAAAAAATATTTTGTTACCGCTACGTTTTCCCGTTTTCTCAATAATTGACTCGTTCACAATACTCTACGCTTATTACTTCGCGACCATTTGTAGTAAACTACATACCTCTATCTTTAATCCTATCATTGCTCTACATACCAAAGGCTTCCATTACTGCATAGAAACCAACCGATTTATTCCAGTATAAAGGCTAAATGGAAAATAGTGAAGTACGTAGAATAAAAGTGCGTTACATGTTTAACGTTTCAAGCGAAAGAGGGGAAGCTAGGGGAACCGATTCATATGTAAATAGCCCTCTATTAGTCGCTATCACGTAAAACCTACGTTTTAAATGTGTCAACGAACCTACATTTTTAAACTTAGTCACCGTTTTATAGTAACCAAGAATTAAAGTAAGGGTAGGTATATTGCAATTGAGTATAGTACTTATTTGTTATTTTTTTGGGTTTATCTTTACAGGTTTCTACTAAATTACGCTATTATAACCTTTCGGTCAGCATTCGTTTGTGTAGTGGATGAGTTTTTCAGTGATATATACATTTACTTCGTGGTCTTTCAAATGATTTCTTGAGATATTCCGTCAGTATAATACTTATATTTTACTGTGCCTGCCAGTTAGGGTGGAAACTTTCATCAACGGCTATTATCAATTACCTACTGCTAGGTTGGAGAGCGGTGGTGGCCAAGTGGTAACGACCGCGACTTACGAGTTGTAGGTCGTGAGTTCGAACCCAGCCAGGCGCTTTATTTTGTGTAAATTATTTCATTACCTGCACCGCTCTCAAAACGGTGAAGGAAAACATCGTGAGGAAACCGGCATGTCCTAGAACCAAAAATTCGAAGACATGTGACATCTACCAACCCGCACTGGGCCCGCGTGGTGGATTACGGCCCAATCCCTCTCACCGAGAGGAGGCCTGTGTCCCAGCAGTGGGAACATTATAGGCTGATGATGACTGCTAGGTTTATGCTGGAAATCATTTCTTTATAAATTAAAATTACCTTTGTACGTATTTCCCTGGTCCTTTCTTCTTGTTTGTTTATATGTGTGTACATAATTTGTTAAATAAATAAACAAAAATAAATGGCATTATACAAAAAGCTTTCCATGATTGCTATTACTTACATAGCAAGCTAATAGCATACTTCGTCTCAAGTTCTTATGTTAATAAATCCCTGCATTAATTCTTATGTGTCCCCTATACGACGCAATGCAAGTATTTATTCCATCGAAATTACAAATATTGAAGCAGATTAGTATTCCTCGACCGTTCCACGGGGATACTATAGATGAGAATGTGAGTATCTTTAAATATTTTATTAGATTCTTTTATGTCACATTTGAAATGGACGTTTACGGACTTTACGATCCTGCATATACATCCACTATGTATGTGTATGTAAGTATGGACTATACGCGAGCTACGTTGTCGGTGTTACTCGTCTGGGAAATATTTTAGAAACACTGTCTTGAAAGTCTTCCAAAATGCAAATAGTTAAGTCTTATTTGAAAGTTATAAAACATGGCCCCTAGTTTAGAAGCTAACACTGCATTTACAATCGTTTGAAATTGTCTGAAAATGATAAAGGAAAATAAAGTTTGACCGTATATATTGTAGGTGTATATTGCCGTGGAAAAGTCGTGCGTTATAGAGAATTATTCGTCAGACGTATCCTCGTAATGCATCGGTCGGGTAGTACTTGTGAGTAATGCAATTTAATGCAAATGTGTTGATGTGGCGATAACAAGCCCCACGAGTGCATGGCGGATTCCTCGCCGCTCGGCTGCCGACGCCCCGCAGACGCGCCGCTGCCGACCCGCACTCGACCCACACCGACCCGCCGCCGCGCCGCCGCCTCGCCCGATAACTTAATGTGTGCGGAAATGTCGCAGATTACACGCCTACCGACCGCTGCATGCTGCCCTATGTTCCGTCAAGAAATAAACTAGTTATATTGTTTTGTTTGTGCCCGTTCCGCTATGCAGAACATATACACGTTTACATATTTCGTTTTAACTTATGATGACCAAAACCAACTAACAATCTGTGTTGTGATAAGCGGTTATTTCATTTGTTTAGTGTGTTTCACAGGTAGGTAGGTATATCTACAGATGTCAATTGTTCAGAAAGGTAGTTAAATAACAACATCACTTACCTCGACTTCTAAGGCTAAGTTTTATGCAATCCATAACCTGAAATTTACAACCACTATACTGAAGTGATCATCCTTTTGCATGCCTTATAAACGTTTATTTGGGAATTTATTTATTTATTAGGGACAAAAAACAGTTACATGCTACAAAATACAGAGAAATTATTTAAACTAAGATTTAACAAACATGTAACCCACACCAT
Source organism: Polymixis flavicincta (assembly GCA_949987655.1). NCBI lineage: Eukaryota > Metazoa > Arthropoda > Insecta > Lepidoptera > Noctuidae > Polymixis > Polymixis flavicincta. The sequence continues at coordinate 13,412,342 of OX465175.1, read as the reverse complement.
TGTCCACGGTTTAACTAAAGGTTAAAAGAAGTGCTGAAGACAAGTAATTAAAAAAAAAAACAACAGCCGCTGCTACAGTATTGCTGTCTAACTTAGCTTAAATTGAGTTCAATTACTCGCTGAATTACTCGCTATACAAAATATCCAGAGCCATTTTCTTAAATAATTGCTTACATAGACAAAATATATCTAGTTTTTTATAAAATGCCTGTTGTAAGAATCAACAAGGCGACGAAGTGGTACACGTTCCCCAGCGTTAGTCCTGCATATGTCTGTATGGAACAATTGTGGTACGCGCGCGCCCCTTCGAATGACACTTCTGGGTACCTTGTAACACAATTTGTTTGTAAGGTCAATACAGTCAAATTTGTTATTGCATATGCCATGCAGTGTCATAGCATCAAGTAACAGCCGCCTGGAATGGCTCAACATGTCACCCTTTTTCTAGCCATATCAACTTTCACACAGTCTAGCCATAGTTTCTTTGGCCTTCCTCTACTTCAGAGCCATCAACATTCTTCTTACACAAAACTTTTCTCACGACACTTTCCTCATACGTCCTCATCACATGTCCATACGATGACAAACGATTTCCACACAACTTTTCAGTCACCGGTGCCACTTTCAGACTTCCTCTAATATACTCACTAGCTTTCGGCAGCGGACTCGGTCGCACGGAAGACGAAAATTATCCACGGGAACTGACTACCGGGACAAAAAGTATTTTATGTGTTGTACTATTAAAATCTATCTGTTTGCAAAATTTCATCTAAATCCGCTTAGCAGTTTTTGCGGGATTGATTAACGGACATACATAATTACATACTTTCACATTTATAATATAAGTAGGATATCTAATTCTGCTCGGGCTCGTGACCAAATAATAAATGTCGCACGGTTCGATCGGTCATTTTGTGCATGCGTGGCCATCTTTTCATCCCAGACCCCTCCGTGCCTCAAAAAAAACCGGTACCGGCTGTCATTCGTCAATTTAAAACAGTCTTTACGGGTCGTCAGAAGTTCGAAAGTCTGATAAACCAGTCTTATGAATCAGGGGCCCAAGTCTGCTATTTTTATAAATTCGTCATTCCAACACGATCCCATTGTCATTTTGCTGAAAGTTCGTAATCTGTTAAATTTATAATGGTCGATCATTGGTCGGTCAATGGTCTCGTAATAGAATTGTGTTATAATGGCATTGTCGTATTGCCATTATTATAAAACCCGTAAGTAGAAATGATTTTCGAAAAAATACTACAAAATTTGAACAGTTATTCATGCCAGATTTCATTTACTTAAACATATTTTGACATATTATTTTTAACATATTATTTTAGGTAGTGTCAAAATTTTAGCAGATTATCCTCTAAGTCAGTCATTCATTTGTGATTATGTACGAGATTACCAATAAATGCCATTTCTTTCAATGGAGTGTCAGTGGCTGACCACTGGAAAGTCATAATGACGCCATTATATTAGTAGATTGCCAAACTTGTCAAAATCAACAATTAGGAAATCAGTGATAGACCGTTCTGACATTATTATAATAGCAGACTTGAGGCCGTATCGTGTTACCCAGTAACTAGGGTGTGGAGATCAGATAGGGCGTCATTCCACGTAAAATATTGGTATTCAGCTGCATCCGGTTAGACTGGAAACCGAACTCAAAAATAGTTAGAAAAGGGAAAAGGCTATATTTAATTCAATCCATTCGCGTAGTACGCGTAGTTCTAAACTGAAGCAGCTGTCATAATATTATTGTTTGTAATATATTAAACTAATCTTGCGAACACAACGGTTAAACGAAGGATCCCGTCCGAGTCCCGAACTTTAAAGATGAACAAAAACTAATATCGAGAGAAGCGTGCAGTGCGTAGCAACTAGCTACGCGACGTAGCTGTCTACGCATGCCTACGCCGCCCAACGTAGACGTAGCCCCAAACTTCGCAGACGAAGTCCAAGCAAGCATACATGTAGTTCTGTAACAAAATAAGTTTTAAATTAAATTCGCGTTCAATTATTCTCAAAAAAGAGGTCATTAGGCCAAATCCGTGCACTATAGATTTTAGCAAAGTAGTGTAAGTTTGGTTCTTAGCAGAGCGTTAATAAAATAGCGTAGAGGTTGTTTCTAGACTTTTAAATAGATTGCTGGAACGAATTGAGTGTTTTCTTCGTATTTGTGAACTGGTTATTTAGTGCCTCATATATACCTATGTTTAGCTAGTTATGTACGTGACTCTATTTTTGCAGATGTTTTATGTACTTTTTTATGCTGGTTCTTGTGTGAATTGTGCCTACATACAATACAGATCATAATAACTGGGTTTATTCTTTAATCTTTAATGGTATTCAGATAATACAACTGCACGACAACTTTCACCATTCGATTTTCTTTTTCTTCGTTTTCATCATTGCTGTTTTGTTTTATTTATTTCTTTATTTAGCAGTATAGTGTGTAATTACGATATCTGGTCGATGAAAGATTTTATGTGTAGTTTAGGGTAAGGTGTTTTGGATTCCACTTCGATGTGAATATTTATGATAAGGTTATCCGTTGATAAAAAAAAAACATTGGCCTTTAGAGCAAAGCAGTTGTTTTAGTCTGTCTATTCAGGTTACGCCCACATAACTACAGTTAATGTTTATCATATGGTTGAGAACTGTTGAGAACAAGTGAGAACTGCTATACATTTGCCTCTCTGGTGATGATAGACGTGATCTTTCTTCTAAGAGTCTTGTTTGTCTCCAGAAAGGGTGTGCTCTAACGTGAAGTGTGCAGCAGGGTGTGGTGATGGAGGTGGTAATACTGAGAGCGAGAGCCCAACTGAATCGTCTAGTGTCGTCGGGTGAGAGGCGCGCGGGGTCCGAGGAGCGCTCGCCGCAGGGGGAGGGCGGTGGCGGCGCGGCGCGGGGGGGCGCGGGGCGCGAGCGCAACATGGCGCCGGCCGCGCCCGCGCCGGCGTCCACCGCGCCCTGGCTCAACGCCACGCTCGTCTACAACGCCACCCGGCTTAACGCCACTTTTGACACCGACTTCGAGCTACTCAGCTCGAATTCCACCGACGAACACCACCACTGGTTTTGCGCTAAATGGACCAACGCACAACAAGATCTCTTTCAGGTACGACTCAATCCACCACGCAGATCTGTAGGCCAATCACGAATTATTTTGACTCATCAAAACGTTATGTGCATTGCGTTCCACAGTAGGTTCGCTCTAAATAAATGCTGACTTTTCTCTAAATCCCGCACACAGGCAGCAAACTTGTGCTTCGCAATCGCATTCCTAGCGCCAAAGAGCTTCAAGCAGAGCATCTTGGTGCTGCGGGCGCTCGCGGCGGCAGGCGCCATACTCATGGGACTGTGGGCCGGCGCTGAGGTGTGCGCGCCCGACGTACTCGGTTGGAGCCTCGCGCTCGTGCTCGTCAACTCTATACACACTGTCTTTCTTATTATAAGGTTTGTCGTACAGTACTAAGGTAGATCGGACACCTCTAAACTTCTTTGTGACAAATTAACGACTTGGTACAGTAAGTGGGCATTATAATCAAATCGATACTGGAATTAACAAAGCATGCAAATGTAACGATTAAAAGCAAGTTCCCCTAAAATTATTTACGAACTCTGCGTAGAAGTATCGAAAACTAAGCTCTTAGCAAGGCACGATGAGAAAGCACTTGCCAAGGCTTGCACATTAAATTGTCGCTAGACGAACTCAGCAAAAGCTGAATTGTGGACTTTGCCCACTTAAATTAAAGCACGATAACGTTACTCAATCTTGATGGCCAAAGTTTTAGTAGCACGCAAACTGGTGATCGTATACTTATCTATACATTATATCTGTTTGTAAATTAGACGAAAATCAAAATGTTAAAGTTACTGCAGAAATGAGTAGTAAAGATAATTCGTCATTCCATTCTCTGTCACAGGTTTCTTCCTCCAGCGCTATCTCTTGAGCTAACAGATCTATACTTGAAGTTGTTCAAGCCTCTCAAAGTGAACAAGAAGCACTTCACAGAACTGACTCGCGAAGCTAGGATAGTGCGGCTTGAGCCCGGCGAGGCGTATGCGGTCGAAGACGTCACGCCGGCCGACGAGAGATTGTCTATACTATTAAAGGGAAAGTATGTTATTTTCAGAGTTCTGTCACCATACTATTTATATAATTATACCATCTCCAGTATGATAAGGTTTTCAAATGAACTGGATACAAAAAAGCCTGGCCTTTAAAAGAGACCTTGACCTCTGAATTTGTTTCGGTATTTTGTTCTTCTCTGTGGACAGGAAGCATAGAATTTATCTTGCTTTTTTAAAGTGTTAAGATCTTTTAAAAGCAGTTCATTTCATAACGAAGATAGAAAATCAAATATCGCTTAGTAGCAACCCTTTGTTACATTAGTTTCCATCTCTGAATAATCAATTACATGAGTGCTAAAGAAACCAATAAGGATACCCTAATTAAACCTTAGGAAGGTTGGCGTGTGCGTCATCTGTTACAGAATAAATTGAATACTGAATAAGTGTCCCCAAAAATCCTATGAAGATAAAATATCGAGGGTACAGGCTACAAAATAAACAATTCAAAGACAAGCGAGGACCCGCACGATGTAAAATAAGATACCTACATATGTTCCTTTTGTTTTTGTCGTAGAATTATTTTTCTTTGTTTTAACATTGTATGGACTCGTATTGTATGACATGAACTCTGAGAGAAAAGAAACATTTTGTATTCTGCGACTAATTGACTGACTTTGTGCGACGTTGTTCAGAATCTGTTATTTTAATACTATTTTTCTCCATCGAAGAAATACTGATGAAGTAATGTTAACACTCGATTGTTGGCCAATTTTATACGCCTAAACGTCAGTTCCATATCGTATGTGTGTATAGTAAATTCGTATTTGTTTGGGTTGGGCCGGGGTAATGCACGGTAGTCCATAAGCTAATGGTTCCAATTCCCCCGTAAGCCATTTCATACCCTCTATAATGAAATTAAATACCTAATCTACATAAGTACCGCATATACGCCTTATTAGAGCTTAGTTTTTTTACCTGCTGCCTTAATTACACTTGCATAATATAATTTAATTTACAATATTGTATCACTACATACCGCCGCAGCAATGCTAATTACCCGGGCTAATACAAATTTATAACCGGTACGGCGCTGTATAATTATTATAATAATCATCAAGTTTAATTAGATTCCAAACGCTGCACAATTGTTTGGTTAAATGGCGTTATAGGTCACGTCATATAGGCGTATTTATCGCGGTGATTACATCCCGCTTTCAATGATAACTCCAGTGGGAAGCTCTTGGGGAACTAATAGGCTGTATTATCGAATAATCTAAGTTATTAGGGCCACAATAAAGGATCTAATCTATAAGCACATTAACAATTTATCTCCAATAATAGTGGTGGAATTGTTTTTTCAGAGAACTAAGGTGGTTTATTTGTTTTCGAACAGACTGCGAGTGAGCTGCGACGCAACACATCTCCACTACATACAGCCCTACCAGTTCATTGACTCTCCAGAGTGGGAGGCCAATCGTGAACAATCAGACGACGTCTTCCAGGTAAGACAAAAATATTGTGAGAATTATATGATTTTTATAATTTTCCCCATGTCTAATTATGCGTATGGCCCTATTTCTAGTTCTGTGTAGTTTATCTTTTGTTCTGGACAAAGCTTCATAAAAAGATAGATGCCTACGACATATGCGCAACAACGTCATTTCTGAAATAAACTGAACTAGATTCGCTAATGTCTTCGCTCGCATCACTCGCGTCGGACGAGAGACAACTCATTGTAATTCCACGCACAGTTACGCTAAATAATTCAGGAGCGCTTCGGAATAACGCATTATCTTAATGACTGGGGATTTATTAAACTGCCTCCACCAGACATGACAAACTAAAACGAATTGACATTTTCCAATATATTATTGTTTGTTACGATCGCGACGCCGACGTTCTGGCAAACAGAAGCTTCATAAAGATTTCGTATCTTTATGAAGCTTCTGTTTACCTTCTTGGATGCGATGCAGGGCCCCCATTCTGTATCGTTATAATTATTATTCCCCGTAGAATACGTGCAAACTACGTCAATATCGTGTTTTGTAGAAACCAAAGTAAGGTAAGGAATCGTAACGTCATATTCTGTATATTCCAAGACAATTTGTCGATATTATTAATACGATATTAGCAGATTTCGTGTGTGATTGACGTGGTTACGAGTAAGGAATCGTTAAGTGGTCATAGTGAATTCAGGCCCTGAACGTGTCTAACTTATTTTTTTTATACAGCATGTATCAGAAATGCGAAAACGTAATCAGCTGTCCCATACAAAGTTTGATTACCTACTCCCTAATGTAGGTACTTATTAGGACAGCTGTACATTTTTTCGCCATAACGATTTTGATCCTATGGAGAAAGTGGTTCAGTTTGATGGTCTGTACCGCATTCTGGACAATGATCAGACATTTTTGATACCGCGTACCGCAGACGTAGAGTTGGAAGGCATCCCACAAGGTGGACCGATGACTTTGTAAAGGCAGCAGGAATCAACTGGATACGGGAAGCACAGAACCGGTCGAAGCGGCGGAGCTTGAGGGAGGCCTATGTCCAGCGCCTTTCGGCTGAAATGTTGATGATGATTTTTATAGAAAGAATATCAAAGTAATGGTAGACATTGACGATTTCATGTAATGGTAATGTGTATAATAAATACATCTTGTAATTAACTACTGTACCCGGTTTTAATTATTTCCATAATATGAGGTTAACAACTTCAACCAACTTACTAAGGTGAGGGGCGCCAACCTCTCGCTTGAGAGCGTGCCGTCTCAGGTGCATAGTCATGATCATCTCGTTTACCCTTATACCTTTACTTAAACCACCGAGGTACGTTTACCTGAAATATTTATATAGAGGGGAGAACAGTCTGTTACGGTCGGATTCATGCGTTCGAGTGAATCGAGATTAAACGTTACGTGAATATTTTATTGGAAAAATTTCAATTTATGTTTTACCTTTCTGATTCGTATTTTCATATACCCACAGGTCTATGCAAAATATCATAAAAATAGGTTAAATAAGTAATTTTGGTTTGGCCGCGAAAACTTTACCAACAAAATCTTCACCGTCAACCAAAACTTTCCTATTTATTTATGTGATTTATGTATATGTAGCAGTGTAGACTGACTAGAAACTGGCATGAATAAGTACTCTATGATGTAGACATCATAGATTATACGACTACAACATGTAGCCGTTTCAAAACAATGCTTCAACTACAGTCAGTTAATATATTATAGCATAAGTAGGTACATAAGTCTGTCTAGTTGTTCGTGCAGATTTGACTTAAATGTGGATTACATTCTTGGTTATGTATGATGGCCGTCAGTTTGTTTCGGCCAAACTTTGAATACAAAGAGAAACGCCACGGGAAAGCGTTGAAGGGCGTGTTTGACGTTTCCCTTTTGTAAATCAAACTCTCGATGTTGCGACACAAAAGGGAAATTAAAAATAATTTTTCATTTTCCCCGTTACCTTGACGGCTTGGAGGTTTATAAAAATAAATTCAAATATCAAACACTATGAATTAATAGTCCAACTAATCATAGAATTAGATACGTTTGCGCACCATTTCATTTCAAGTTTATATTATGATAAAGCAAATGTTTGAACATACGTTGCGGGCAGCTGCATATATCTTTTAGGTTTCGAAACTACAACGGATCAACCGGAAAAGTGACTGGTTTTATTGGAAAACTCTATTCAAAGCTATACGAATACTTGTTGGGCAAAAGATCTTATCTCCGAATACTTTCAGTGCACGTGTTCGTGTCGAACTGAAGTAGGTATATGTATAAATGATGTAAGCCCATTTTTCCTGAAACGTAGATAATCGCAGTGGACGGAATGTCTACTCTGCGATTATTTCTGTTTTCTACGTTTCTCATAAAAAAACTGAAACTAGAAATTGAGAATTTGCGATTTTAAATGTTCATTTTTTAAATGTTTAAAACAAAATCTTCCCGCCGCGTCTGTTTGAACGCGATAAACTCAAAAACTATCGAACGAATTTTAATACGGTTTCCACCAATAGTGATTCATGAGGAATGTTCAAGTATATAATTTATTAAGGTTTTGTGTAAATTGGCTGAAATATAACGATGATTGTTTAAGATGTCGAAGTATGACTATGATTGTTGAAGATATCGATAAAAATAATGCTGACTAAGAGCTTTACTGGCGTGCGCCTCGTAAACATTGGATGCAATTTAGGGAACAGATAGTTTATAAATTGCATTAAAACATAGGGTACTTTAAATCCCGGTAGTACATTCCCATGGGTTTTATTCTGACACCCACGCGGGCGAAGCCATGGACAAAAGCTAGTGATTAAATATTTACAATCTCCATTTGGCAACCCAATTTACAGTCATGGTTTTATAATAATCTATCCTTGCCTTGTTAATTCTTTAAATTCCTTATCATTTGCAGACTAAATCTTGGCCCAAACTTGTGTGTGGCATAAAATCACTTTCCTCAGTCCTATTCTTAAAATACCGTCCAGTAAATAACCTCTGACATTTTTCTGCCCAATCCTCGTGGGGTTAGCCAGATATAGGAACCTATGCCACAACCCCAATATGTCTTCATAATATCAATATCTACACAGACATCTGTAAGAACACTCAAGCTTCGCAGTGTTACACTTTGAATTCTTTTAGAGCAGTAAGTATTTATTTGTATATATATCTGGTGTGTTTGAAGGGGATTACTCTATCTAGAGCAAGGACGTGGTTGACTCAACGCTGATTATCATTCTGTTTATTAACCCTATCATGGACAATATGTTTTTAGACCTTAACATTTAAAATCTTATACGTAGTATTAAGCACACAGCTAAGCATGCTGTCTGTTTGCTGCTAGCGTCATTCATTATATTCATCACAACCTTGACATTTATTGCTGCTGATCATTTGGCAGAAGGGTGGTTTTCTCCAGCCTCTTGTTTTAATAAATACAGTACGTGGTACCGATAGTATGACACATGGAGATGGAGAAAAAATAGACTTTTAAAAGCATCGCCTATGTCACTCATACAGTCCGTTCACACTTATTTTACCTCCGATTTTGTGTCACTGCAAAATCAAAGTGGTCTTTGTTCTGGTTAAAATTCGGTTGCTTTTGGGTGGCTGCCACGAACAAGTCTGTCAAATAGCACAGTGATTTTTATTCTCATTACTACAAGGTTGCTGTTAGGTTGTTCCTGTCACTGCTATCAGAGGTAATATAACTGTGAACGGGCTGTAACAGCGTGGTATTCTCTTTTCAAAACTCGATTTGCCATCCTTATCGACTTAGAATTGCAGAAACATTCTGAAAAAAAAAATTCACCCTAACTTAGGTGAAGAAAGCTTGCAGTGAGCTGTCATTCCAATTGATGGAGTTTGAGATAGAGGATCGTTAGGGATTGATAGCATTGACAGCTTTAAGATTTTTACAGAATAGATCGGCCGAACCTTCTAACGTGGTCAGTTGAACTGACAGCCACAATGTTTCTCAGGTGAGCGTGATTGCGGAGGAGGTGTCCACGTGCGTGTGCTGGCCGCGCATGCGCCTCGAGCGCGTGTTGCGTCACCGGCCGATGCTCAAGGTCGTCCTCGACTGCCTTATAGGTCAGTCCTCCTTCACTGTTGTCGTTGCAACTCCAAGAATTCACTTAGATTACAATTTTAGGATCATAAATCTGTAGTTTTGAAAGCAAAGCAATTCACATTAAGATAATCACGATTTGAAGCATAGATTCTTTACTTCATATCAATGAAAATGTTGATAAGTACTACGGAATTTAACGACTTAACATTTTAAGCTTCAGAGAAACCACTCGGCCGAGGAGTCGCGGCGCGTTTCAAAACCATTACTCTTTTCTTCGGAAAATGTCTGCCACGGCCGCCACGGCCACTGGCCGCGTGCAAAACGCATTAAAATTGTGATATATTTTTCATCAACTACAAAAACCCCGAGGCCCCGACTAAAATTGCTTTCTATTATATCGTTAACTTAAAGGAATACTTATTGGTGCCAGGGGCTTTTGTTTATGTAAACCGACTCAAGGAGTGAATGCGCGGCTGTTCACTTCTGAATACTTCCAATTTATGCTCCCCTAAAATAAAGCAAAGTTTCTCCAATATGAAACATGCGGTGACTCGACAAAATAATTTGGTCATTCAATCTAACTTTTAATAGTGATGATATAGATTTTCGTTTTTAGGAGCTAGCAGGCTCTTTATTTTAAGAAATTTAATTTGAGTTTTAGTCCAAATTTGCCATCATTTACAACATTGACAATTTTAAATACAAACATGGCCTACAACTAAAATTTGAAAACATGAGACCTCTACCAAACCCGAACTGGGCCCGGACGGTAGAGATCGGGCCACTTCCTCTCACAGAAAGGATGCCTATGTGCCAGCAGTGGGAACATTTTATGCCGATTATGTAAGTAAATACGCATTTTTGTGTTGAAAATGTCACAGGAAACTACATTACTAGGTACAGCAAACAAAAAGTCGTGAACAAAGATATAATGACCGAAGAACGTTACGTTAGAAATTCGAAGCAATATGCTACGAAATTGTCACTTTGGCGTAGCACCTAAATTCTGCAGAAGGCTGGACGAGGCTTGATCAAATTTCAGTAAATCTTTAAAATAAAATTTGCGCTTCGTAATAAGTAATAAAATAGACGTTAGACGAGAGTGATCAAGGTGCCAATCTGCAGCAGTATAATATTTAATTAACAAGCGCTTCTCGCCAGCAAACTTGATAGTTTGGTGACCAAAGTTATACCAAAAATATTAAGTATGTTTGTGAATAATACATTTTTTTTGAAATATTGATCATGTAAAAAACTGTTATAGAATATTGCTGAAACTAGGTACTAAAACTAAGCAACGGCGCGGCGTAGTGAAAAAAATGGTTACAGTTATTAAAATCGTACAAAGGGGTTTTATACTGTTGGCCTTGGATGCTCAACCATTCAAAACCAGTATTGTTTTTGGGTTCATGCGATGCGAAAATAAGTTCGGGAGATGGCGGCATTATGATAATGTGTGACAAGATTATGTTCAAAAACTTTCCAGGCAAAGATATAACACATAAGCTGTACTCAGTGAGCGAGGGCCTGACCGCAGGCGTGGGCGCGGACCCCGACGGGCAGCAGTCGCACCTGACGCGCTCGGCTAGCGTGGACGCCGTGCACGAGGGCACGCGCGGCCGCTTGAGGAGCAACGACTGGCGCGCGCGCACCACGCTTACTAAAGGTAACTAAAACTAAAGGTTTTATTAACTTCTTAAAACAATAAACAAGTTGTATGGTGAGATTTCTTATAAAATTTTGTAAACGCGTTGGTTCCCCAGGAACTTCGTACTGGCAGCCAATGGTGGCCCGGCAGTTCCTTCGGCAATCACCGTTTGGGCGAGTAGCCCAGCCTCCGCGACTGCTGACGCAGGCGTCGTCAGCGAGTCTGCAGCCGGCGGTAGCGACGCGGAAACGCAGCCCACCACGGCGGACTACGTCGTTTAGACGTGGCAGAGAGGTGAAGTTTGCGGAGATGACGATAGCCACGGAGCCGGCCGTGTGACGCGGGCCGCGGCTCCAGCCCGAGCTGGTGCCGCTCGTCTCGCCACAAACCTTCTCCCCCATTCACACGTCGACATCGCCGTCTCTCAAGACACCCTGACCGCTAACCGAGCGAACGGACTCGCCTCGTACCACTGATTTCTAACATTCACTGTGAACTTAATTACCCAGTGTCCTTGCAAACAAGTGCTATATTTTATAACACAAAACATTGAACGTCTAAAAGTATGTAGGTAAGTGAAACTTCTCGTTAGTGATTTCGGTTCGTTCACAGAAAGAGCTTCCTGTTATAAAATACCTACTCAATATTTATTTTGTTACTTGTATAACGTTTCCTCGTTCGCTCGAAATAAAACTTGTACGGTGGAACTATTTAAAAAGTCTGCTGCACTGATCTAGCAAGTGAAATCTTAGTGTAAGTCGAGTATGATACATTTATATTAATGAGTGCCGGTGTTAAATTATTGTGTGAGAAAGTAGTTTAGCGCCGATGTACCTACCTATCAGCTGTACGTATTACAGTGTGCGTGATTACCTAACGCTCAAGTACCTAACCAAAAGAACACTACGCTAAAGTGATTTTTATAAAAGAAAAAAATACAAACAGAGCGATAAAGTTCCATAATACTGTTAGATTAATGGAATTGTAATTATACCTAATTTTTTAGTATTTGATAATTCAAATGTGGAATTCTAAAAGTATTTTAATGTTGAAGTAAATAATTGTTTATTAGTGATAAGATGTGTTAAATTCGTGATAAAAAAGAAATTAAAGTTACTGCGCAAGTTATTATATTATTCATCAAAAAAATACTGCATATTTTCGTGTTCTGTGTTCTATGAAGGAAATGATTAAAAGTAAGTGTCGTTTTTTGATTTTCGCAGAGGAAAATGTCAATAAGTTGATAATGTGCCTGTCATGTAGTTAAGTACAACCAGCGAAGTTTCCAGTGAAACCATCTCCGGCAGCGTATTATAATAATTGTAGCGTGACATCTACACTGCTTGTAATAGTTGTACCACTAAGTCGTTCACAAATTACCGATGGTCACAACTGGTATTTCTGCTGAGTGTACCGATATTATTTTTATAAAAGTTTTAACTGCTTCTCTCTACAACAAGTAGGTAATGTTTACTATAGGATTTTTATGATTTGTTCGTTTTGTTAACCCATAAGAAATATGTAAACTCCAATATAAATTATATTCTACACATTATGAGTTGACAAAAATTTAAGTTAACATTTGAACAGAAAGAGTCAATTTGTGAAAATTATCAACGATGTGCGCGTCAATATGTGACAAGCGTTAAAGGAAAATATTGTAAGTAGAGAAAATTACAACGAAAGAAGCGTACTGTGTAAAGAAAATTGGAACCAAAATATATATCAAAATAGTTGGTCGATATCAATAAAAAATTGGATTCAAATACCGAAACCCACCAATGACGAAATTTATTGAGCTCAACATTATGTTGTATAGTATTTAAACACACATGTTGCACAATTAAACAGTTTTGAGAGCTGTTTCTTATGTTATAATCAATACCTACAAGTTTTGTTGGTTTTATGTAACACACAGCATTTATAATCGGAGACTACGATACAAAAACTAATGAATTAAGCATGCTCGCTACTAATGAGCACAACTTTAAATTCAATATTATTGGGTCATCACTATTTACGTATTTTGTTGTCATCGACCAACTATGATAGGTAGGTAAAGACAAAAAAAAAACAGTCTTTCAGATTCGTGTGGTCAATGTGTAGAGTTTTGCTTTAATAAGTTTAAATGTTTTATGGTACCTATTTACTTATTAACTAACATATAGGACATGAGGACAGCCCCGAATTTAATTGCAATATTTAAATAAAAACCTTTTTTAACACCTTTTAAAATAATAGCATTTAAATTATAAAATAAACGACTCGTTGTACACCAAACGGAATTTATAGATAGTTATAACTTTAAGAACTGTTATAATGTTCAAATTGCACATTTGGAATATCTCACAAACAAAAATAATCAAATTCATTTAAATGCTAAGAGCTGAGCTTTTAGTAAATGTATTTACTCATATAATATAAGCATCATGGGGACTCATAATCTTTATAGATCTCTACTTAAATAAGTGTCATAATACATCTGAATAGAGAAAGATTCAAACATCTCAAGCTGATGAAAATGGATAATGTAACAAATGAGTACTTACATATTCTACCTAAACACATTAAAATTTTACAAGTGAATAGGTACAATTCTGCACTAAATTACAATCTTAAAATATCCTTGATTCAGTCATGTGATGTTTGAGTCAGTATCATAGATGCATAATTATTCACCTCGATGTTTAGTTGATGTTGTTGCTTCACGATACGTGTACGGTGTCAGACTAGATGAGCATGTAGTTCGGTACTTGCTGTACTTAAAATCGTCGGAATGATACTGTCGGCGATACATACGTAATTTAAGAGACCGTACAACGAGGATCCAGTCATCACTTTTCACTATTTGATAAGTAATCTTAATTCGATGAGTGCTACGTACTCTCATTTTGATAGACTGTGGCAACAAGAGAGAACTTCTAAATAAGTAATAAGGTAACCAAAATAGATTTGTAACCATACTTTTCTGATATTAATATTGCAGAGTATTTTTACGTTTTGTAACGTATTTAAAATTGGCAAATAAGCAACTGTGTCAAGTTAAGAAATTGATAGGGAAGTTACTATATTCAATGTAATTTTATTACAAAGAGGAGTATTTTGACGTTATGAATCTGCTCTTTTTTCGAATAAGCAGGGTCATTTATTTAAAGTTAATCCAATTCTAAGTTCTATCGAGACTTCCAACATTCTGAAACCTTCCATTTATATTGAGATGTTGGCCCAAAATTGGGCCAATGCTTCCCTTTTGAGTCTTCCACTGTTGACTAGTTGGCCACTTCCAGATGAAGAGATAAGTATTTAAAAAATCTGCGTCCCTGTTTAAATAAAAAACTGCAATGCCCTTTTAATAAATCCCATCATTATAATGACGTCTTTATTCTATCCTGATTGTACGGTGTCTGTCACGAATACATATCGTTCTTCGTCTTGTCTCGTCTTGTTAGTTCTTCTCTATGGTGTAGTGATGTTCTTGGTGGGCTAATTTTTTAAAGCAGTAGTTTTTACGAACAGACTTCAGATGCATTAAGTAGGTTTTCACACCACATCGTCACCGTCATGATAGCAGTAAAACGCTTTGTTAACGACTTAACTAGTAGCAACAAACGATTAGAGACTGGTGTGACGTTGTTTTCTGTGCAATATCGCAGAAAACTAACTTACAACATACATAAACTTCAAGTTTATTCAAGACTTATCTACTTACAAGCATGAGTTGCATATAATGTAAGGTTGGTAACAATGTCGCATCGTTCTCTATGTTTATTGCAAATTACAAAAATGTTGGCCTTGCTCTTATGGTGTAATAAAATAACATTATAAAAGGCTAGTGAAATTTTGATAACTAAATACCAACTAGACTTGAAATTATAAATTGATAAGGTAAATCATAATGACATTAATTATGTATTAACTCATAATACTCACACAGTGTATTTCATGTTCAGACGCTTTTTGGATTTGAGTTTCATAAGTTACTGACAAGGTTTGTACCACACGCTTAAGACGACTTCTGATTTTCAGAATAAATGAGTCAATGTTATCACAGGAATTGAAACAGGACAGCCGGACTACCGGAACCAAACGTTTATTTGTCCAAAGACTGTTACTTACTGACATTCTTGACATATACTGGTTAACGCTAGATATCCATTAACACCTGTATTTTTTTTAAGAGTCCTAACCAATTTTCCCGAAATCGCTTTTACATAACTGTGTGTTTTAAAATTAACTTCCAAAATAATATAATCAAGTCTAAGTTTGTACGTTTAGTATTGTGTATTTAGCAGCTTGAAATATATGCAACGCCCTGCAATATATAATGATAATGTAATCGCTTGACTGTATTTATTTGTAAGTGTCACTAATGTGATAATGTAATTTATTGTCAAAGCTACTTGTAATTGTACAAAAATGGGAGCAAGTTCTTTATTGTTTAACGTTTTTGTATATTTAACTATTATTTCAAAAGCAAGCATATGTCTTTATCTATTAGAAGAAAATATATTATTATTTGTCTATTGTGTGCGAACAAGAAACGTCAATATTCATAGATACTTATAATTTATAATTATTCGATCCTTGTCATAAGAGAATTAAATTGTTTACTTAAGTATTGTTAAAATTAATGTGAGCAAGCACTTAGGTACAAAGTTAACACAATGCAATAAATCTTCCAAAAGAGTTTTATAAAGTCTACACTTGACGGAATGGGATAGGGCCGATTTCTTCCAATAACACCACTAAACTTTTTTTAACACATTAATTTTAATGTAACTAAATATAATAATAATGTTGTATATTCTTCAGTAAAACTAGATACAAGTACCTAGGCAGTTACAATGTGATACTTATCGACATATTCATAGACTTGTGAAACGCTAGTCGCAGTATCCACACTTTGCACAGTCATTGTTCTAGAAATTTTAGTTCTATTCTACTGTGCAGCGAATAAAAGCAATAGTTAATAGTGATAACGAGAACTTAAATGCTATTTTATCTATGTGTGTTGTTACATAGTATGTATATTGTATCTGCT
Source organism: Polymixis flavicincta (assembly GCA_949987655.1). Classification (NCBI taxonomy): domain Eukaryota; kingdom Metazoa; phylum Arthropoda; class Insecta; order Lepidoptera; family Noctuidae; genus Polymixis; species Polymixis flavicincta. The sequence goes on along the minus strand of OX465175.1, from coordinate 13,395,981 downwards.
GTGAAATAAAATAATGATCGGTAGCGACACTTGGCAGAGCCTCTGTGATACACGTTAGCTATGTAGAATAGGAGTCGTCGGTTCATATTCATGTATTCGCCATCTGATGTTATTCTCAATATGGGTTGCCTCCTGCGTCTCGTCATACATGACATTACAGTTATTGATTATATTATTGTATTTATTCACTTTAATAACATGTTTATTATGTCTTTAATAAAACAATTGCTTATTATATCGTTTTATTTTAGTGACAACTTACTTACATAACTTTTGAGTCGTGGAGGTGAGATAGTCAGTATCTCCTTGTCAAATACTGGTATTCAACTGCATTCGTAATCGGATGCAGTCTAATGACTGGAAGCTGTCTCCAACTAAGTTGGTAAAACGCTAGGCAGATTTATTAATCACTTTGCATAACAAACCTGCAAGTGTAGCCAGTGTTGTAACTTAATTTTGTTTAGATTTTTCTCTTAAGTACGATTTCCAGAAGAAACACTAATCACAGACAGCAACACACCATCGCACTGTGTCGCGTGTACCTGACCAGTGATGTGCCGTGGGAACATTCCCGTTCCCAGTAACTTCCCAACGGGAATGTTCCCATGTGCCCGGGAACATTCCCAGTTGGTGGGAACACTAACACAAAAGTTAAAGATTTTTCTTTTTTTAACTTTTTAGATTAGGTTTCTTATCGCATGTTTAAAATAATAAAAGATAGAAATTAAATGCATATCTTTTACACCCATAATGTGTTACTGAGAATTTTCGGCAGTTAATGCAGTTGTGGGAGTTGAAAGGTTAAACTGACAACAAAAAAACTATCCTTTTAACTGTGCAGGTGTGATGCTAATTTTGAGAAATGTTATTTACTTATCCTTTGTGCATGATTTATGGCTCCAACTAACCGGGTCGGCGTGACAAACAATCCAGACTGTAGAGACATCCCAACAAATTGGCCGCTCAACTCACAATACCAGCTTGTGTCAGCAGACTTAAAAGACGCAACATCCTACAATTGGATAACTTGGAGAGAGCTTCGTTATTCATATGAAAGTCGCTCCTGATGAGGAATAACTCTTCCCTGCCAGACCTTCCTACAACTCATTTGCTCATAGTTTTTAATAACTGATTGCAAGATGAAACACAAAAAAAGAATAATGTATTCTACCAGTCTATTTAAATTCGTGGAAACTGTCCATACGGTCGGGTCTAAGTTTTTCAAGGCCCATCGTATCAATAAAAATAAGAGGCTCTCTGATCCTACTTTGCAGCTCATGAAGGAGAGGCGCGAGATGGTCCTGCAGTCTTCAGACGATGCGCTTGAGTACCGGCAGTTTAACAGACGGATCTTTAAGTCCTTGAAAAGCGACCTCCGCCGCTTTAATACAGAATGTATTAAAGACGCAATAGAACGGAATAAAGGCTCCAAGGTCTTTGCTAGGGATCTGTCTATTGGGCAGAGTCAGCTTACGAAACTGAAGACCGATGAAGGCAGGATCGTATCCACCAAGGCTCAGGCTTGATGGATACGATCCTGCCTTCATCGGTCGGTGTTGAGAGAGATTGAGAGATTCTATGGACAGTTATACAAGTCAACAAGAAACCCCGTTACGAATCTGGCAAACGACCCAAGAGCTAGATTGACCCGACAGTATACTGAAGACATCCCGGACGTCAGCTTGTACGAGATTAGGATGGCTGTGAAGCAGCTTTAAAAACAACAAGGCGCCGGGTAATGACAGAATCACAGCTGAACTCCTAAAGGCCGGCGGGAAACTCGTTCTTAAGGCCCTCCAGAAGCTGTTTGATTCCGTCATACTCGAGGGCAAAACGCCACAGGCATGGAACAGAGGTGTGCTGGTACTTTTCTTTAAGAAGGGTGACAATGCCTTTCATAAGAACTATAGGCCCATCTCACTTCTCAGCCATGTCTACAAGCTGTTCTCCGAAGTCATCACAAACCGTCTAGCGCGCAGGTTTGACGACTTCCAGCCTCCCGAACAAGCTGGGTTCCGTAAAGGCTTTAGCACAGTAGACCACACACATACGCTGCGGCAGGTTATACAGAAGACCGAAGAGTATAATCTGCCTCTCTGTTTAGAGTTTGTGGACTACTAAAAAGCCTTTGATTCGATCGCGACGTGGGCAGTACTGCAGTCCCTCCAACGGTACCAGATCGACTATCGGTACATGGCGGTGTTGAAGTGTCTGTACGAAAACGCCACCATGTCAGTCCGACTCCAGGACCGGACCTCGAAACCTATCCTTCTGCAGCGAGGTGTAAGACAGGGAGACGTTATCTCTCCGAAACTCTACACCGCTGCACTGGAGGATGTCTTCAAGGTTCTGGACTGAAAAGGGGCTCGCATCAACATCAATGGCGAGTACATCACTCACCTTCGGTTTGCCGATGATATAGTTGTCATGGCTGAGACCATGGAGGATGAACATGGACAAGACAAAGGTCATATCCAATACCCATGTAACACCCACTCTCGTAACGGTCGGAGGAGCTGCACTGAAAGTTGTGGACGAGTACGTTTACCTAGGACAAATTGTCCAGTTAGGTAAGTCCAACTTCGAGAAAGAGGTCAATCGTCGAATCCGACTCGGCTGGGCAGCGTTCGGGAAGCTTCGCAATATCTTCTCGTCCCACATACCGCAATGTCTCAACACGAAAGTCTTTGACCAGTGCGTGTTGCCAGTGATGACATATGAAACCGAAACGTGGTCGCTCACAATGGGCCTCATAAAAGGCTTAAAGTCACCCAAAGGGCGATGGAGAGGGCTATGCTTGGAGTTTCCCTGCGTGATCGAATCAGGAATGAAGAGATCCGCAGGAGAACCAAGGTAACCGACATAGTCCGAAGAATTGCCAAACTTAAGTGGCAGTGGGCAGGGCACATTGCTCGCAGAACAGATGGCCGATGGGGCTGAAAAGTTCTGGAGTTGCGACCGCGTACCGGAAGACGTAAATTGGAAGGCCTCCCACAAGGTGGACCTATGACCTTGTGAGGGCCGCAGGAGTTCGCTGGGTGCGGGAAGCACAGAACCGGTCGAAGTGGCAGAGCTTGCGGAGGCCTATGTCCAGCAGTGTACGTCTTTCGGCTGAAATGACGTTGATGATGATGATGAATCTCTAAACCTCCCAGTCTCCTACATTCGAAATTTTTATTTACCTCTTTCTAAAATTAATACAGTGAATGACAAGTTACTAAATGAGTACTCATTACATGTCAAATCTACTTACTTACTAAATCTTACTAGTAACTTTGTATGTTATTATATTTTTACTTTTATTATAATTCTATGTGGTTTCACTGACACGTTCCCAGCAATTGGGAATATTCCCGGGCACTGGAAAGATTCTTTTGGGAACATTCCCACTTTGGGAACATTCCCGGGAACGGCACATCGCTATACCTGACTAAACATTAACGCACAATCATTTGGTAAATAGTGGGGCGACATGCCGCCATCATTGCAACGACATCGATACAGTTAAGTAAATAAGTGAATTATTAGTTCCCTTCGACTGGCGCAATGTTATAGACATGTTTCATACAAAATTGTGTTTACAAGTTGACTTTTAGACGAACGATGACCCCTGCTCATTACGTCATACAGACAACATATTCGACTTAACGTACATAATAAGGTTTAAAATGGTAATCAATGCGTGGAGCGCTGATAATGAGCTGATAACTCAGTAGTGTGAGCGAAGGCAGGGCACGGCGCCGGCCCACGACATGAATCTTTATTATTTATAACTAGAAAATTGTTTTACTTAAAAATTAAATATTATAACATAGCCAAAATGTCGTTCCTAATGAGAAAGTGTATTGTGAACTTGAAGAACGTTAACAGATGTAGCAATGTGTGTGTTTTGATGCAAACTGTAAGTAAAACAAACAATATTAATTGAGTGTTATTTACGTATTCATCGCGAACATCCTCGTCTACATTAATTGAAACAAGTGAACATCCCATAAAAAATCACAAGACTTGAAAATGAAAGTACATAGATAATAACAATAAGTCAATTCAGTGTCAGTAGGTAAATTAACTGAGAATTTGTTCGAGCACCAAAACGGGTTTTGAAGGTCATTGCCAATGTAGAATTAGTTCAAAATGTTATCACCGGCATTCATTTCGAGCAATTCAATGTCGGTAATCACAATCACAGTGATTTCCTATGTTATAGCACGGTTGAAATAATCAGTGCCACACAAAAAATCAGAGCGAATTTTCTTCATAGTAATATAATAAGATAAGAACATTAAAAAAAAGAAGCAAAACTTATCAACTAATTGCCGAATTATAGTGGGAGGCGTTTTAGAGAGATAAGCCCCAAGGTGATACTGAATTCGCAGTTGTAAACAAGATACGGAATTGTAGGTACTCGTAACTGTCAGCCAGCATAATCCACATTGCATTGCTGGGTAAAGGAGTCCGCTATACAGGAAAAGTTTTTATCCAGTGCGCAAATTGTAACCATGAACCGCAGAAATTTCTGCGCTAGGGAGTCTAGAATGATATGCTGAATTCATGGTTACAATTTGCGCACTGGATAAAAGCTTACCCTGTATAAGAAAAATCGATACATACAGTACTTTTACGGAAGTAAGTGTCTGTCTGTTAGCTTCTATCGGATTTCGATTTTTATTTTTTCATTTATTTATATAAAATAGGTACACACAGGTAGACCATGATCTGGGCACATAAGACGTAGGATACTTTTTATCCCGGTAGTACGTTCACGCGGTATAATTCTCAACATAAATGGGGGCGAAGCCGTGGGCAAAAGCTAGTGTAAAATAAATGTTAAATGAGACGCCACAAAAGGAACAGTACAACACAGGGTAATGAGGCAGAACGGAAGCGTCTTACATTTCCGTAGTTTCTTTTCGACGAAGAATATGTATTTTAGCAAGTTTCCGTCCAGTTAAAACTATGCCACATTTCTACCCATTTTAATGCCTTATTCAGCACTAAAATTCATGTCTTAAGCTGCAGCTTACGGCATGAATTTTAGTAAGTACATGAATTGAAGTGTTTTTATATACTTATAGACTGAGACTGCATACTTTTGTATAGATAAACAACTATTATATTTCCGCTTTATATATACATATTTCTAATTTCTAGTAAGGGGCTTGTGGCTAAATAACAATGCATGGGTCGATCGGCCAGGTTAAGCTAGGCTTGCCGCGGTTGGTCCATGGATGGGTGACCATCTTTACATACCAAGATCCCTCCGTGCCTCGGAAAGCACGTTGAGCCGTTGGTTGTTACTTGTGGATCTTTTACAGTCGTTACGGGTCGTTAGAAGCCCGAAAGTCTGACAACCAGTCTTACCAAGGGGTATCGGATTACCCAGTAACTGGGTTGTGGAGGTCAGATAGGCAGTCGCTCAATGTAAAATACTGGTATTCAGCTGCATCCGGTTAGACTGGAAGCCGACCCCAACATAGTTGGGAAAAGGCTAGGCAGATGATGATGATGTATATTTCTAATTCGAAATTATATTTTCAGGGTAAGCATCGATCACAATATTCAACTAGTAATAATATTGTCAAACGCAGTTTATTATTGTCAGATGTGCATCTACGACATAGGAAGTTCCACACAAGTCAAATAGTCAACAAAATTGTCGCCTTCAAACTATCGGACATCGGTGAAGGCATACGAGAAGTCGTTATAAAAGAATGGTAAGACCCCATTACCCCTTGTATTTGAGTTTTATACCCCATTTTACATTAATTCTTTTTATGAAATGTAATTGCCGAGACGTCATTAAACCTTGGAAACTAGTCAGGCTTCTGCGATCGCCTCCAGTTATTGAAAGACCTATAAATACACTAATACCATTAACATCTGGGTTTTCAAACTTAAAGTACCGTTTACTTGCGTTATCTTTGGCAATGTTCGTGTGCGCAGGACGAAACAGTCATGTTTTTGTTCACAACAAAGACTGTTTTGTTTTAGAAATGATTAAAAGTTCATAATATATTACAAACACTCTATCCCAATAATACATGCATAATATCAGAGTATTTTGACCAAACTAGACTGCGAGCGATCGATGACTTGGACCTACAAAGCGTGTTGCACGGCAGCCCCATTACGTTCTTCGATGGACAATTAATTATCTATATCAATGTCGGCTGGTCGACGCCAATCGACTACATCCTAGTTGCACCCTGGCGTTGTCTGCTATTGCTAAATCTCTTTAACCGCCTAAAAACGGGTCCATGTCACATCCTCAACTCAGAAATAAGAATTTCCATTTATCTTCAGTCTTTAATTCCAGGTTCGTGAAAGTAGGTGATAAAGTGCAGCAATTCGACAATATCTGCGAAGTACAGAGCGATAAGGCAGCAGTGACGATCACCAGTCGATACGATGGGGTAGTGACTAAACTGTACCACGAAGTTGACCAAACCGCGTTGGTTGGACAACCACTTGTTGATATCGAAGTACAGGGAGGGGCTGATGAAGGTAGGTTGAAATGTTCAGCTGCTAACATATATTTAAAACTATAAGTGACCCGCCTTTCCTTCGCATGGTTTTTGCGACTTGATAAAACATTGAGATTTATTTATTGTGTTGGGTTAATATTCATGAATTATACACAAACACATAAACCTTTCGGAACGACTTCTCTAAATGATGCGAGAGCACCGCATGAAAATTCGTTGCGTAGTTTAGAAGAACAACGGAGTCACGCAGACATACATGAAAACTAATACTAGGTATTCAATGCTATTAAATGTTGATATCGAGTAAGAATTACTGATCTAAGTGAGAGTGGACGTTGCTGATTAGAAAGTTGCAATCTCTAATTTTCAGGTACATCACCAGCGCCAGCAGAAGAAATAGCTGCAGCTAGCAAACATCAGGAAGCAACAGCGGATAAAAACCAGAAAGTGAAAATATTGACCACACCCTCCGTTAGGAGAATAGCCGCACAATTCAAAGTTAGTTAAACTTAAGACTTAGAACCCAGTTAAAAATTCTTTAACCACATATCATAAATCACCTGAATCACCTGGGCCTAGAGAGAGAATGTCATTCCCATACATTTTGGCGTAGCGTTTGGCGTGAACGCTAACAGAAAAGTGTTTTGTCTAGGCCTGCTGAACGTTATGAGATGAATTATTAAGAATGCTACTATGAGCTCTCTATGAATATTTTACAAAGACCATACCAATACAAAAAAGTGCTTAACATTTCAAAGAATTTTCTCAGCAACAAAAGGTGCCATAATACAGTACGTTAATCCCAATTTTACCTTTTATATGCCCTTTAAACCCATGCATCATTACGTCCTTTTCTTTAAGGTAGACCTAAGCACAGTCAAAGCCACTGGAAGGAATGGAAGAGTTCTCAAACAGGACATGCTGGCACATTTGAATATCGACTCAAATGGTTCTAATGAAGTGCCTGATCTATCAAGTGTGAGTGCAATTGCTATACCTCTGGTACAAGCACAAGCAAAAATGGAAGTGTTATTAGAAGACAGAGTAGTACCTGTATCGGGTTTTACCAAAGCTATGGTGAAATCAATGACAGAAGCGATGGTAAGCAAAAGAATGATAAAATAATAATCAAAAATCATATTCAAAGCAAAAATGGATTTGAAAATAATAATATCAAACCTTTACAGAAAATACCCCACTTTGGATATAGCGACGAATATGATGTGACAAAACTAGTTGAGTCGCGTGCGTCATTGAAGAAATTAGCCGAGGCAAAAGGAGTGAAGTTGACATACATGCCCATCATTATTAAAGCTACCTCCCTAGGTCTGGAACAGCTTCCTGTGCTCAACAGTAGTCTGGACAGCACTTGTGAACATCTCACTTATAAAGCTAGACACAACATTGGGGTTGCGATGGACACACCTAACGGATTAATCGTTCCTGTCATAAAGGTAACTAAAACCAGCAGATACTACGTTTTGATTTACAACAATCTTTATATCCTATCGTCCTGTTTCACCACCTACGCCACTATATACACCAGATAATTCTAAAACTGGAGCTTGAAAACGTCTGCTGGAGTTGAGCAGATAATTTTAAGCTTTGAGGTTACATAATAGGTCGACTGGTTCTCTCTAGCAGCTTGACAATTTAACCAGCCGACCTATTCCCAAGCATTATAATCCTTACTTCCTTTCTAATATTATAAACGCGAAAGTTTGTATGTATGGATGTTTAGATGTATGGATGTTTGTTATTCTTTCACACAAAAACGGCTGAACGGATTTGGATGAAATTTGGCACACAGATAGATTATAATATAGATTAATACATAGGCCACTTTTTTATCCCGGTACTACGTTACCGCGGGATAATATCCGACTACCACGCGTGAGTAGCCGCGGGCGGAAGCTAGTAAGTATTTATACCGTGAGATTTCCGCAAAATAGACCGGTTGGTATTACACGGAGGTGGTGAAGCAACAAAAAATCACGCAACAATTCACTTTACATCTGTTATCTAGTAAAAAAACATTTTATTTTATGTTCTAGAACGTGCAAACGAAAACGATACTAGAAATAGCCAGCGAGCTCAACACACTTCAAGAAAAGGGATTGAAGGGACAACTAGGACTAAATGAATTGACGGGAGGAACGTTTACACTATCGAACATTGGCATTGTAAGTAGCTGATGCTTTTCTTTCAATATTCCCAGATTTAGCTAAGAAAAAATACCTACATGATTTAATGGTACCTACCTATGACTCTTATGCAGTTATTGATGGTTTCTGAATTTTGTCTATAAAGCAATGCAATGAAATCTTATACTGGTACTGTGAATAATGCCAATGGATACCTATTTTTTAATGTTTCAGGTTGGAGGAACTTACACTAAACCTATTATATTACCACCGCAAGTAGCGATTGGCGCACTAGGAAAAATACAGGTAATAATTTGGACTATTGACGTTATTTTACTTCTCATAACCTGGCGAACACTTTATGATAAAATATTATCATAATAATATTCTCTAGGTAGTGTTAATCACTAGATATAAATAAGGAACGTTGAGGTTTACCTAGTTACTAGTTACAGACCTTCACTGTTCTTGATTTCACTTAATTTATTCGAAGGGAAAAAAGGAACACTATGAAGCCACTTTATTACAAGAATAGCAGTTGCAAAAATAAGTAGCAATAGTGGTAAAGATTTTATTTTTGTTACATGTAGGTTCTACCGAGGTTCGACGCTGAAGGCAACTTGAGAAAGGCTCACATGCTGACAGTGAGTTTTTCGGCAGATCACAGGGTTGTGGATGGAGTGACTATGGCGCGTTTCTCAAACCATTTGAAAACCTACCTCGAGAACCCATACACATTGCTATTAGACTTATAGAAAGGAAATAAGTCCATGTTGTTTTGTTTAAATGAATGCAGGACATATTTTTAATGTAAACAAAAGGGTTCGATGCTTGTTTTAAAAATACGTCTTGAATACAGATTATATTGTACTTTTGATAAAATAAAAGCGTGAATTGTTATTTATAGTTTTATTCTGACTGTAACACGTTTAGACAGATTACAAAGTGCTAACAGTAGGTACCTAATATTTTTACTATAGGTCTATAATACCGGCATTTCAAGAAACATGCCCCTGGGCAGGTTTTAGGCCTCGGTAGTCAATGGGAATGTACATGCGCGCAATACATTACTTGTTTTGTTTGATTATGAGCTAACTCGAATTCCGATTTTATTTTACAGTTTTGTATAAACTCAAAAAAATCATTTCAGTAGTTAGGGTAATTAATTGTTAAGCAAATGGACACCCTTCATCAATTAGTCGTGTTATAGCTATTTCATACAACTGTCAAAGAATGATCCCCAAGACGACAGTTGTGATTTGAATGTACGGTAATTTAATTTAATTTTTGGTAGATACTTGCTTAACAATTTTTGTAAATTTTTATATTTAAACGTTGCGCTGGGATGTTATTTTCTGAAAAGTTTCTAAGTATTGTACGTATCGTCACTGGCTTTTTGTTTAATCTTAAAAAATAAAACTGGCAAAAGAAATATCTTTGATATTCGTCGTTCTTCTAAGGAGTCTTCATCGGCTTCTAACGGCATAAAGCAGCAGGTGTGTGATGCATCTATATATTACTCAAGTGACATGTATGAGTATCACTGCCTGAACGAATTACAAGCCCAAGTCCTCTCAAATCACAAGGTAGTCCACAAGTATTGAGTCAAGTCATCGACGCAACACTTCGAAGCGAGTCACCTTAAAGTAAGCTATGGTCCATTCTGGGATACTGTGTGGCGTATATTCCCGGTGAAATCGTGCAAATATCTCAGTAAATATCAGAACGTCAACACTATTGATAGGAGCCCACTTCAACGCCAAAAACGCCATATCCACATCACAATATTTCTTATCTGCAAAACGGAAATAAAAATACACACTCTGTGAAAATTTCAACTGTCTGCCTATTATGGTTCATGAGTAATCATGAGATACAGTACAGCTCGCTGGCAGACAGACGGTCGAACAGCGAAGGCTCAGTAATAGGGTTCCGTTGGCAGTCTATGGATACGGAACCCTAAAAACCAGCTAAAAGTGAAGCGCCTGCTTTACTCCCCTCCCATACATCTTGTAGTTGTAGTTCTTTGAAATTTTATGAGAACTTACTCTTTTAAAGCTCTTCTTGTCTTAGAATTAACTAGTCTACTTCATTGTCCGAAGCTTTCATTCAAATTAATTCTAGTTAATTCATTAATACCTCTCGCTCGCGATAACACCGCCCATCGTAACACGTACATTTTCATTCTATGTAATGTAATTCTATCCCAATATCTTTTAGGAAGATCAAATTACTTTTGATTGAACACAATCTGTGCAACGATTACCTAAGCAAACATGTTTATCTTATCTTTTTTCGATCACCTCCAAGGTGATATACCTAACGAAACAATTATTACAGCCCATTAATATACATTGTTGCTACGTGTGGTCAGTGATGTAAGTATTATTTTGCCTAACATTTTTTTAAGTTTGGGTATGACCTGAGAGATACTCGAACACTCGCGTAGACCCGATCCACAAGTGTGGCCAATCCCCCCAAATCTAGCTCCCGGATCAATTAGAAGCCGGGAACATCGTAACTAACTAAGTTATAACTTGGTTAGTTACGATGTTCCATAGGAACAGGAATGATCTAGGAATTCTTTTAGACCTTTTAAACCCAGTAGCAATTAATTTGTAACAAGGTATAACGGTATAAGTAAAATAAGGAATGCCACATACCAGCTATCCTAATGAAATAAACCTTCCGAGGGGATGAAATCTGTATGTCGTCAAGTTGGAGCGCCAACAGGGAACGTTGTTTGTCGCCCCAGTTGCGGTCCAACTCGCGGGTCAAACTTAACCGAGCTGGCTTTGTCAACAGTCCCTGCAAGTCCTTCAACTGTCCTTTGCTTATTACTTGCGTTACTCGAGATATAGCCTGAAAATTTGTGTCAACATTAGAAACCGTATTCTATTCTAGAAGAATATGTATGTACTTTTTTTTTGGGATTTGGCTTCGCACGGTTTGTGCATTTAGCCAGTGTCAAGTAATTTTACTTTTCAATCAAGTAAATGGCCCGATATCAGGCACGAACTTACAAAAAAGTCATAGTCAGTCAAGTCAAAGTTATTGTAAAGCGGTAGTAACTTTACAACAACCTATTGGGAGTTTTTGGGGGAATACGAAAAGTCCACGTTAGTCATTTATTTTCACCTTCACTACACTTGTGCACTCACACGTAGGTAACTAAATTGAATAATTCACTACCAAAATTATACAATTTAATTCGCTATTTCACGAAATTTCATGAAAATGAAAATTCGTGCGACATGTTCAATTCGATCCCGCCAAAAACTCCTATGTATGTACTTAGTAACAGTTTCACGGTGAGATTTTTGCAGAATAGACCGGTCTCAAGCTCATTTAATCTTGCCGTGAAAATGTAGGTGCTCATGCTAGCATCACATATTGGCAGCGAGCGAGATTTTAACAGAATAGCACTACAGGTGTCAGCGGAGCGTACAATATCTAGCCTCTTCAACGGTCTTCTTCATTTGTATTGTACCTTATCAGGCTCCTAAATAGTTAGGTTCGTAAGGGTAAATATGGTCGAATACAATCAAGTCAAGCTACTAGTGACAACTTTCTCCACAGTAAGAAGGTGGACCCAATCAGTGGTGACGAGTACATGGGTAAAAGATTAGCTACCAACAGTTACTGGCTTGCTTTTTTTAGGTAAGCAAGTATAAGTCGCATACACAACAATCGAGAAAAATTACCAACTTGATAAAAAATTGGTACAAGCAGTAGACAAAATACAACAACGATTCAATCCTGGAGATACACTCATGAGCATTGTAAAAAAAGCCACCAACTTAGGTAGGTACCTACAGGAGTAGCTACGCTTTGCCAATAACGCTGAGTTGGGCTTAAGGGCTACCGAAGTCGGAACTGTTTGAATTAAAGAACATGTTAAATTACATAAAATTATGTATAACTACAAAGTTTTATAAAATCTTACACAACCTGTTTGGTCCCAAACTTGAACTCTCGCTCTACAAACAATGGATCCCAAATATTCTTGAGGACGCTGAAGTCAACTTTGATCATCAACCACGTTAACGGATTTTGTAACAGAATTAATTTGGGAACTCGCCTCTTCTTTGGCTTATCGGTTTTCCTCCCCCATGAAAATGATTTTTGAAAGCCTTTGAGGAAGCTTATGGAACTTTTTGTACGGTTTATTAAGTTATCATCACCCCTGTCGTTGTTCCGAGGACTTAGCTGTCGAAATTCAACTGAGGAGCTATAATTAAAGTACGTAGTTAACGGAGAGCATAGGCACTTTTTATGCGACAGTACAGAACAAGTTTTGGTCAAAGCGGATACATTGTTGTACTTTTGAACTTCAAAAAATCTTGTTACAACTGGACATAAACGCCTTGGAAGAAATATCATCGGTGATGCCATCTGCAAAAGTATCATACGATGTATTAAATTGATGGTACAACAAAAAAAATAGTAGATTTTTATGTAGGTTAGATTCATTGAGGTAATATGTACCAACGTACGTTAGATTGTGTTTTATACGAAGTAGGTAGCTACTCACCATAAGTCCATGGCATGTTCAGTGCATACCGTTATTGTGATAACTTTTCCATTTTTATAATTTACTTAATGCTGGAAATTTTACACTGAAATTTGTACGCAATGTGCCTAAATAAATAATCTAAAAGATCATTTTTACTTGAAAATCGACTGACATTTTTGTTAAGTATATCTACAGATAATCTAAAAGGTCATATTGACATAAGCCAATATTCGGTTCGATGAGACCTCTTTGGTAGTCATTCACTGTAAGAAATTACGGAAATTAAAATATGAACAAAAATAAAATGTTGATCTGATGAATCATACAAAGCACAAAATAATCATACTTGTGCCAGTTTAATGTCTCAACGCCTTTATGTGCAAACGGCTAGGTACATTCGCGTACCAGTCTTAAACTAAGATGCATAGACTTTTTATGAAACAGCACTCAAGTGAGTCGCGCTCACTTGATTGCCTTCATGGAACTGCATGTCGATTCTGTAACCATCTCACCGCGTGAAGTGAGCGTGGAGTGCACCTGTCAGTTTCATCCCACTGATGCTAGAGATTGACCAAGCATTAGGTGAAATGACACTGACAGCTCACTCCACGGTCTCTTCACGCGGTGAGATTATTACAGAATAGCATTGCTGTATCGCGATGTTGCAACGACATCCTCGACGGTTCTGTCCAGCGCTTTGTAACACTAACTAGATGAAACATGTCTTAGGAGACGCCAAAGACACGTCATGGTACATCTAGTTACTAGATAATGTAGTCTATTTTTTTTTTTTGTAGATATATTTCTTTGTTAAGCTTTCACCCTAAAACGGCTGAATGGATTTGAATGAAATTTGGCACACGGGTAGACCAGGACCTGGATTAGGATACTTTACTAGTTATCCCGATTTTCGCACGGGTTAGAGATTAGGGATTTGCGGGTAAAACCTTGGGTTGTAAGTGGTTAAATTATTTTCCTGGCTACGACCTTGTAGTGAAGCATCTATTACAGACACGAATAATACCCAAGTAAATATGTATAACGTGTTTTCCTTAATGACTAAATAGTCTATATTTTGAAAAGCGTCATTCAGGTGAAGCGTGTGATTGTACTTATTGTCTTGGTTCCGGTCGGTTGGGTTTGAATGACCACCCTGTAATTTCTACTTCACTAACGAATCACATTACTATATGTACCGAAACAGTGCGGATACGACCGGCAGTTTAAACTTGGTGCTATATCAACTTAATTAACCTTAAAATAAAATCAATCGGCTTCGCTCTTCATTTATTCATTTCGGCTTCATTTACCTACCTATTTATTTAAACAGAAGAATTAAGTTCTTCTGCTACACAACAATTTAGCCTGACTGATTGTTTTTGCAGACAATATTGTTGTTTGTCTCACTACTAGGTAGGTACTGTACCTTGTCTCCTTAGCCGATTAATCTTGATTCAAGTGTCGTTTTATCGATGTGCTGAGTACATATAAATTCAAGATTATTCAGATATCAGCTCAGTTTCGGCAATATTTTTGTGTTGGTAAGTGTTTCTTTTTCTATACTTTATTTAGTTTTTATTAAGTATGTGTTCTGTCAACTCGTCCAATTTCTCGAAGCTATGAGAGGACATTAGTTGCTCCCTGAATTTCCAAATTGTACTCGTTGTACTACCTACTAACAAGTAACAAATGACTGATACTTATTAACTAATTTATTTATTTAATAGAAGCACACCAACAGCACTGTCACTTACATTTTTATTCTATTCTATTTTTATTTAATGGCAATTAAAGCCGATGTTTCAAATAAACTTACATCTAAGATCGGCATTTCAGTAACCGTGCAAATAACAGGTATGCATGACATTGACATAATGTAAATTAGAGACAAGAAAAAATAAAAGTGTGTCCAGTAAACCTAAATCTAGAACACTATAAAAACGAAACACTATGAGCTATATTAGGCGTACATTGTTCGCACTGTTTATATAGGGAGCGTCTGTAATGAGTAATGACGAACCATAACACGAGTTCTATTTATTTAAAAAAAAAAAAAACTGGCAAAATGTGGGTACACAGTACTAAGAGCCTACACCTCTGCCTAACCCTTCAGGGATTGCAGGTACGATGTTATGTTATTCATGTGAATTATTTGTTTGAATGATTTGAGAAAAACATGCACGACAATAGAGACCGAAATCTGAATTATCTATTGTAAAGTTTAAAAAAAACAGATTGTATTTTCTCTAATTTATTAAATGCGAATGTAATTACGAGTACCAACTCTGTTTTCTGTTAACCGATCGTTATCAAATCTTACTGATAGGCAGCCTGTAACCCCTGTAAGGCTACTTTATATCCTGTATATTTTTATAAAAAAACCGCAGCCCACAGCTAGTATCTTCAGTGAAGCAAAGGTTCTGTACCCCTTTTTACGAAAATTACGCGATCGCAGGAGTTTGAAATTTGGCACAGTTTAAGTTTTTATGGAGATGGAGTTCAGAAAGCTAATATTTTTGTTTGTTGTTGATTTTAATTAAAATAAATTATGATCGACGTTCGATCGACATTTTGCTTGGTTTCGCCAGAACACAAGTAAAATATAATTATGTGTAAGTAACTGTGTCTGTCTGTCCGTTACCTTTTCCAATTCTATCTCAAGCAAGTCAATATGCTCTAGGTATAGGTAGGTACGGCACGGTCACTAAGAGAAAATTACCTTCCGGATAATCCGTGCCATTAGTATCTACACCTGTCGACCTATCTGCATAAGCCATAACTATTTGATATAGTTTACAGAAATGTGGTCGGTGTTAGCGGGCGTGTTAGCGGTCGCGTCTTTGGGCGCGGCTTGCACCCCAAGTGTCACCACAGTCAGCGGCACTCACGCGCCTGCCACCGTCTGCTCAGGAGCACTTATCTTCGCCGACGACTTCGATACTTTCGACCTCGAGAAATGGCAACATGAGAACACCTTAGCTGGTGGTGGTGTGGGTATTACAATTGTTTTATCATTTGCCTTTTTCTGTACGCCTTATTTTATTACTTTAAGTACCCTATCTTAGTTCTATGCAATCCTAGAACTAAGATAGGGTACTTACATAATTTTCCTTGCAGCTAGCTTCTTTTGTGGATACTTTCACGTACCATATGTAGGTAGATATATCGATATTGTCGGAACGGAAACGCTTCATTTAATTTGTCATAAAAACAACTTATTATTTTATTGCCCAGATCCAATGCAATTGGTACCCATACTTACTTCAGTAACAATATGGCACCAATACCATTTATCAATTAATTAAGATTATGAAACTGCACAATATATTTAGTATTAAGATACAGCCCTCTTAATTTATAGGTCGTCATTATTTTGTTCTAGAACTGGGAGTTCCAATACTACAACAACAATCGTTCCAACTCTTTCGCTCACAGTGGAAGACTGTTCATCCGTCCCTCTCTAACGTCAGACCAGTTTGGAGAAAACTTTCTTTCTTCTGGACACTTGAACATTGAAGGAGGCGCACCCGCTGACAGGTGAAAATTTATTTCCAAAACAATGGTGTTATAATGGTTGTTGGAAGGTTATAGGTATAGAGTGACGCATATAGTGTAAGAGGATGCCATAGGAGATCTTCTAATAAGACGCCAGCTTATATATACTGGTTTTATTGCACTGACTATACTTCCGTGTGGTCTATTGTAGCTATGCTGTGAGGATAGGATAACAATATTAGAATAAACTGTAGCACTGCGATCTGTCATGTTTTTCAGGCGTGATGATTAATAACATAGATCTGCTTGGAGGCCCCCATTTTCAACCGTGGTTGTTTACTTCAACAATTTTACAAGTAGGTACTTATTACTAAGCTGTTTGTTAATGTGGGGAAGTCTCTATTCCAAGCAACCAGGAAAACAATCGTCACGCATTTTAGATTTTGCTGCAAACCGCAACACGATAAAAATGTTCGACCAGCGCATGCAGTGAAGTCATCATTATCCGTCGACCTAGCCCCGCCCCCTAACATAAACCAAACTTTTAATTGTATTTTTATAAATTCATTAAACTTATTTTTTTTAAATACAATTTGATTGAATTTAATACCACTGTCAATACACCTTTATCTTGCAGTTGCACTGATGACTCACTGCATTCTTAACGCGAACGAACGATATGTGAATTATTATATTAAGCTCATCAACAATACAATCTGGCAAACATCTGATTTAGCAAAACCGCAGGTCTTTATAGCACTCGCTTTAATTATGTGGGTAGTTGATTCCTAGATAAGATACGAATGTAATCCTATTGAATGATGATCGGCTTCCGATTATCTATACAGATTTTTACAATTCACTTTTTGTGGTCATGCCGAACACGTAAATGCTTATCTACCAATCGACGAACGACCCCTATTGATACCTAACATTGGAATTCTGCTGAAAGTAGGTACGAAAACGATGCCGTCATGAAACGGTCGAAAGTCGATGTGTAGGTACATACAGATGTAACAAAATCGCAATCGTAAGATTTTTTCGCGAAATTCACCACCTATCTAGACTTTTCCCAACTATACAGTTGGGAAAAGACTAGATATATGGTGAATTGTTTATGTTGGTCCTAAGCTAAACAATGGTGCCGATTCTGTTGTACACCGAACTAAACTAACTAAACTATAACAAAAATTCCTTACTTTTTACTATGAGAATCTAAACGCTATTCTGCAAAAAATATCTCTAAATTTAAAAACTATTTTGACACAACTAAAATCGAATTTGACAATTGCGACTCGCACGTGGTATGTTTTGGCTTCGCAACGTGGTACTTGTTTGCCCTACCCCGTGTTTTTTTTAGAGCCAGCAGCGCGCCGGGGTCGGCAGCCTCGATGTGATTTATTTGGAATTTTCACTTTTTTCATGGAAAATATGAAAAATTATTATCCACATGTTGAGTTTTAGATGTGTTTGGGGTTGCATAAAGGGGGTCGAAATTTTCATTATTTTTGCGATAGGACACACCGTTTTCGAGATATAAGCAAAAGAAAAGAAAAAAATACAGTACTATTTTTGCACCAGAAGTCGAGTTGTCGGTGTGAATTTTAGTTCTTGACAACTAATTTTATTCCACACCTATTTAATCGCGATTAAAAATAGTCAGATTTAGTTAGACAACCAAAATTTTAGGTTGAATAGAATAATGAAATTGACAACAACAGAATAGCAAAATTACCATTTTCACTAAACTAATAATTCAGTGCAATCTTAGTGCTGTCAAACTAAAATATAGTTAAGTTGTGTCACTTTAGTTAAATTCAGAATAGGAAATCGTCGTTTGACAGGAATAAACTAAATTTTGGTGATTTTTAGTCTAGTTTAGAGAATTTTGTGACAACAGAATCGGCACCAATAGCAAAAATAAAAACTAATCTATCAAATAGGTATAGACCGAAAATTTCAATGTAGGAGAAAAAAATCTTGTTTTTTTTTTAAAGTCGATAAAGCGGACCAGGGTGCTTACTCTCGAATATAATTCCGATAGATCGTCATTGGAATTGTTAGTCAAACGTCGGGGATTGGCTCGACTCAGTCCCCCTTATTACAAAACAAGGTTTTTCTTTAGGTATGATTTAAACCACCGAGCCTGTTCTTGGGATAGAGTCCAGCCAATCCCTGACGTTTAACTGATAATTCCAATGTCGATCTATCGGAATTATATTCGAGAGTAAGCACCCTGAACTTTCAAAATTTTTCAATTCAATGATTAATTTAATGTCTATGGTTTGCCAACAGATGTACAAACCCGCAATGGTGGGGTTGCGAGCGTACGGGCACACCTACAAATATTTTGAACCCAATCAAGAGCGCACGTATCCGTACCGTTGAGTCCTTCAGCTTCCGTTATGGTCGCGTTGAAGTTCGCGCCAAGATGCCTGCTGGAGATTGGTTGTGGCCAGGTAAGCTGCTCAAATTATATAAAGTTGGTACTAAGACCGAAAGGCGCAGCGTGGGAAGGGTTAGTATCCGTTCGGATTTTAACCGGATTTTTGGCACCCCGTCCGGGCTTAACCAGCCTTGTCATTTGTCCGGACTTTACATCTGAAGAGGTACACTTTCTTACAAACGTCCGGTTTCTGTCCGTACTCACAAATTTCGAAATGTGATGGAGATCCAAGGCGACCGACATAGACCGAAGAATTTACCAAACTAGTGGCAGTCGGCAGGGCACATTGCTTGCGGACAAATGGCCGATGGGACCGAAACATTCTGGAGTGGCAATCGCGTACTGCAGGCTTAGCACAAGAACCGTTGACAAGCGTTTTGAAAAAATGACATTTCCGTATACACAGTTGACAGTTTTGCTCCGAGAAATGTAGACAAGCGATTTGTATTGTAAAGTACCTACAGGAAAAATAGAAAGCGTCATGCTAAGTCTGCTGAAAGACGTAACGTTAGTAACGTAACGTTAGTAACGTTAGTAACGTAACGTTAGTAACGTTAGTAACGTAAGGTGGACCGATGACCTGGGGCCTAAGTCTACTAATTTATAAACGCCATTGTAACGTTTATAAATTAGTAGACTTAGGCCCCTGGTGAAGGCCGCAGGAATCCAGTAGATGCGAGAAGCACAGAACCGGTCGAAGTTGCGGTGCTTGAGGGAGACCTAAGTCTGGCAGTGAACGGCTTTTGTACCTAATGGTGATGATAAGCCCTAAGCGTAAAAAGGCTGATGTGTCATGAGGGACCTACGAACTTGTAGGTAAAGGTCGCGGGAATCCGCTGGTTGAAGGGAGGCCGGTCGTTGTGGCAATGCTTGGGGGACTCTATGTCTGGAAGTAGAAGTCTTTCGTTTAAATTATGATGACGTACAATTTAAACTGTTAATTTGTTTTTTCTGATAGGTCTTTGAATTACGAAACTAATAAAAAAAGATACTCATCAGCAGAAAAAAAACATTCAAAATTTTAATCTTGTTTTGTCAGCTATCTGGTTGATGCCAGCGTACAACACTTACGGTACCTGGCCCGCATCAGGAGAGATCGACTTGGTTGAGTCTCGAGGCAATCGTGGCATGACATTCAATGGTGTTCATATCGGCACACAGGTAATCATAAATATTGATCTCCTTTGTATTCTCTTCCTCTAAGGTACAGCTCGATTCAAACTTTATGGCGGCTCGGAACACGAGGCGAGTCGCTGCGCAGTAACAAATTCATGGGTCAGCGGGGTTGAGGGGTGGGATACTGCGCAGCGTGTAGCTCACTTCAGAGCCGCCATAAAGTTTGACGCGATGTATATGTTCTGGTAAATACCGTCACTATAAGCAAAATACGAGGTCCGATGACATTAATTGGCTAATCTTCACAGAATGTTCTTGTCTTCACAAACGTGTATTAGGTACATACGATGATGAAAAAAAATGTTACGACAATCATAATTTCAAGTACCTAAATAACTAAATTACTAGTGGCCTCAGACCCCATCACCAACTCGCACTGGGCCCGCGTGGTAGATTATAAGCCCACCCCTCTCAAAAAGAGAAGACCTGTGTTGCCCCTCCCCCACAGCAGTGGGAACAGTACGGCTACGTCTGAAAAGTTTTGCCAGTTAATTTAATTTGACCTTGTATAGTTTAATCAGTTCCAATTAGAATAAGTGTCGGACGCTGTTATTCGAATTTCCGATATGTATCGAGCAGATTTTTTTGTTGGCCTTTTGGGTACTATTTCTCTTTGCCATCTAGCAAAACATATAAAGTTATTGTCCACCCACAGGAAGCCGGCTCCACCCTGCACTACGGACCCTACCCAGCCTTGAATGGTTGGGAACGGGCTCACTGGATCAGGAGGAACACTGCTGGTTACAACAACAACTTCCACCGTTACCAACTTGAATGGACCCCAAGTAAGTAACTGGCACTGAATTATTTAAGTATACATACACATACGTACACATCTTAATAAAAAAATCGCAATGTTTTGTCAAGTCATACAAAACCGTGCCAAGCAGAGGCGGGTCGCTCGTACGTATATAGACGTCAACACATCAATATATGTCAAATTTCTTTGATCTTGGGAAAATTTGACAGTTTGGGGTAGCTTGATATGCTGGCGTCTGTACTTCATATGTAAGAAATAATAATTGCCAGTTGACAATAATACATATATTCAATATGTACGAATTATTGTGTAGATTACCTGAGGTTCAGCATTGACGACTTGGAGCTAGGACGTGTAACCCCCGGAAATGGAGGTTTCTGGGAATTCGGCGGCTTCAACAGCAACCCTAATATCGAGAATCCATGGAGATACGGAAGCCGGATGGCACCTTTCGATGAGAAGGTACAAAACATAATACAAACATACTATTGTGTAACTAAAAACATACCTAATTAAGACATACGCCAAAAGCATATGAGTTCGTAGGTGGGTACCTACGAACTCATATGCATCTTCTCGATGAAAAAGGGTATTTGTTTTTTTTTTGCTTGGCTTTGATAACCAAGGAAGCTTTGAATTTGATGTTAATTAATTACACAACGTTTCAGTTCTACCTGATAATCAATCTGGCTGTCGGGGGCACCAACGGATTCTTCCCTGACGGTGTCAGCAACCCTGCTCCTAAGCCCTGGTGGAATGGATCACCGACGGTAAGCAGTTTCTGCTAATTCTAAATAGAAACGGCATATCACTGCTCGTTAAACCATCAAAGTACCAGGGTGTAAAACAAGCCATCATCAAGCCGGAGTCACATTTTACACCTTAGATGATTTTTTTTTTTATCACTTTAACAGGATTGAATGGAATCCGGACAATATTTATTATATCGTCCTACTTTGTTGCCGAACGTAAAAGAATAGCACCATCCCATTTCTTCCCGTGGGTGTCGTAGTAGGCGACTAAGGGACTTACTTACTAGAGAATGGGCAGCAGCGTTCTCCATGGATTTTACCACCATACTGCGATCGCCAACCCGCCTGCCAAGCGTGGCGATTATGGCAAAACCCCCCTTTTGGGGGAGGCTTATGTCCAGCAGTGGACGTCTTTCGGCTGAAATGATGGTGATGATTTTTTTACTTTATACTCTGCCCAACAATTCGGGGAATCTTGCGATGTTATCTTTACTATCTATACTAATATTATAAAGCTGAAGAGTTTGTTTGTTTGTTTGTTCGTTTGCTTGAACGCGCTAATCTCAGGAACGACTGGTTCGAATTAAAATATTATTTTAGTGTTAGATAGCCCATTTATCAAGGAAGGCTATAGGCCATATAACATCACGCTAAGACCCTTAGAGCTAAGCAAAGAAGAAAAGTCACGAATACGAAGTACTCGCACGGGCAGGCGATTCGAGGCGACGGGGCGGGTCGGAGGAGCAATAAATTTGACGCGAACGAAGTCGCGAGAAGAAGCTAGTAATACCTATGTACGTGTGTTAATCACGTGAACGGGCAGACAATCTAGTAAAATGTTAAAACTCTAATCACATAGGTACCTATACTTCACTATTGCGATACATAATTTAAAACTTTTT
This sequence comes from Polymixis flavicincta, assembly GCA_949987655.1. Classification (NCBI taxonomy): domain Eukaryota; kingdom Metazoa; phylum Arthropoda; class Insecta; order Lepidoptera; family Noctuidae; genus Polymixis; species Polymixis flavicincta. Next base: position 13,373,305 of record OX465175.1, on the reverse strand, counting down.
TTTTATCCTAGGCTCCACGTGACTTCTGGAATGCAAGATGGCAATGGTTACCTACCTGGAACCTGAACTCCAATGACGGACAGGACGCCTCCCTACAAGTCGATTACGTTCGCATTTGGGCTTTGTAAGCGAACATCTACCTAACCATAAGTCAAACTGTGTCTTCCTGAATGCGAACCCAACTTTGTACATAAACGACTGAAATTACAATAAAATATTTTAGTATTAAGGTATATCGTGTTTCTTTTGTAGAATCAAAAAGCTTCAAGTCCTAATGTTTTATTAAATTACGATTTTTCATCATGGAGGCCCTTCGTTCCTACTTATTTTGAGTTTTATGCGACTCAATAAATGTAATAAGATTACATTGTCAGCCAATTACTATCACAATGTGTATTATTTTGCAGCAGACGACAATAAATTGACACTAACTTTAAAGTTACTGTTCGGGATTGCTCGTGTTATCAATGAAACGGAGTAATAATTAGTGTGTTATTTCAGTTGCTTGTTATTTCCTGCAAGTTTTAGATAATGTCAAGTGACCAGTTTTCCTCATTTGAGTTTATTTAAAACTTGTAATACCTCAAATACCGATAATTCAACTTCTGTGCGTTTGTACAGAACCGCCATCTTGGATTTTCATTTGACCTCACTTCGGAAACCATGAAAATGACACCCATCTTGGATTTTCATTTGACCTCACTTCGGTAACCATGAAAATGACACCCATCTTGGATTTTCATTTGACCTCACTTCGGAAACCATGAAAATGACACTAAAATTGTAGCCGTCGTTGGATTTTCATTTCGACCTCAAATCGGCTTCAGCTCCCTAGAAAACCATCTCTCCTCTCTCTCTCTTCCTATTTTATAGAATAAAAATTCGCATAAAGAGACCATAACGCTTTTTCAGTACGTGATGTTTTCTACAATTTTCGTTACATGACGATTTATACAAGTTTACTCCTACCGCAAGCTGCGTACCTAAGTATAAACACGGATACATTTCTAATATTGCAACTACTCATTGATTTTACAGGGATATAGGGAAGGCACAATAGACACATGTTAGATCTCTCAGGCCCTCAGGATCTGATCAGGCCCTTCATAATTATGTAAGAAACTATTCTAAGATATTCAAAAGAGTCTGCGCTCACGCTAAATCTAAATTAATAAGTAACAAAATTAGTATCTCTAAAAATAAAATAAAAGCTGTGTGGCAGGTAATTAACAAAGAAACTGGAAACACAAAACAGCGAGATCAGAATGAGTTAGCTCTAAAAATTGATAATGAAACCATTTCAGATAAGTTACAAGTTGCTGAGACTCTAGAAAATTTCTTTACCAACATCCCAATAGAAGTTACGAAATCTCTCCCCTCATCATCTGTATTAGCTGAATCTCTTCTTAAAGAAAACTTCAGCAAGGACATTCCAAGTTTTGAATTCAAACCCATCTCTATTGCCACAATTAAAACAGCATTTAAAAGTCTTAACATAAAAAACACTGAAGACTTATGGGGGATTTCCGTTAAAGTTCTCGAAAATATCATTGACACAATTGCCCCTGTCCTAACAGGCATATTTAATCAATGTTTAGACAGCGGTACGTTTCCTGACTTAATGAAACATAGTAAAGTAGTACCAATTTTCAAATCGGGTAGTAAGAGCGATCCCTCTAATTATAGACCTATATCTGTGCTTCCAGCATTGAGCAAAATTTATGAAAAAATCATGCTGGACCAGATGTTATCACACTTTAACTCGAATGGGATTTTACATAGTCGACAGTTTGGTTTCACGAAAGGTAGGTCGACGACTGACGCAGGAGTAAAACTCATCAGTCACATTTTGGAATCCTGGGAGAATTCCCAGGACGCCATTGGCATTTTCTGTGACCTCTCAAAAGCGTTTGACTGCGTTGACCACAATACACTGATCTGTAAATTACACCACTACGGAATTCGTGGACAAGCTGCTGATCTTGTACTTTCCTATTTATCAAACAGGCAGCAAAAAGTAAACGTTAATGGGGCGACGTCCTCGGGGTCTCTAGTTAAGATGGGCGTGCCTCAAGGTTCAATTCTTGGCCCTTTTTTATTTCTAGTTTATATTAATGACCTTCCTTACCTGATGGCTAAATTCTCGGATATAATTTTATTCGCTGATGACACTTCTCTTATTTTTAGAATAGATAGGAAAGATACGGATGTCTTACATGTCAATGATAGTCTAGCTGTTCTTTCGAAATGGTTTGCTGCTAATAATCTTTTACTCAATGCGAACAAAACTAAATGTCTTAAGTTCTCGTTACCAAATGTACCCCAAGTAGGTCTAAACTTAAAACTTGATGGCAAGAAACTGGATGCTATTTCGGAAACTGTATTTTTGGGAATTACTTTAGATTCAAAATTGCAATGGGGTGCTCACATTAGAGCTCTTTCAAGTAGATTAAGCTCAGCTGCTTACGCAGTAAGAAAAATAAGGCAGTTGACTGATGTAGCCACAGCTAGGTTAGTTTACTTTGCTTATTTTCACAGTATTATGTCTTATGGCGTTCTGCTGTGGGGATCGGCAGCTGACGTAGATTCAATTTTCATTTTACAAAAGAGGGCAATCCGCGCAATCTATAAAATGGGGCCTCGCGAGTCTCTTAGAAACAAATTCAGCGAAATTGATATATTAACTCTGCCTTCTCTTTACATCCTAGAAAATATCTTGTATGTTCGCAAAAACTTAGGCCTTTTCAAAAAACGATGCGATTTCCATAATCTGAATACACGTAGTAAAGATGAAATTGTGATTCCAAAATTTAGATTGACTAAAACTAGCAAGTCATTTCTAATAAACAGTATCCGCTTCTATAACAAGTTGCCAAAGTCTGTTACAGAACTTAGCGATGGAAAGTTTAAAACGCACATCAAACGTGTCCTTATCAAAAAAGCATATTATAAGATAAAAGACTACGTTGAAGACAGGGAAGTTTGGCATTAATTCCTTCTGCACATGTGGCTTCCCTGGTACCTCATTAACAGCATAACTATGTGAAAGTCTATTAACTGCTCTCAAATACAAAGTTCTTTTTAATTCTTTTTACTTTTACAATGCTGACATATTCTCGTCATTAATTGACATTATACATCAATTTTATTTAGGTTCATTTTATTTATGTAGATTATTTTACATATTGTGAATGAGAGAACGTTGTAGGCCTTACTGACTGTAGATTTGTAGACGATTTTCTATTCTGTATTCGTCTAAGTACCTGGTACTTATTGATAGGCCTGCGCTGTCCTCCCATACATTTAATCTCTGTAATTTGAAAATATTGTTAAAGCCAATTATTTTTAAAAGAGTAACCGTGGAGTTTCTTGCCGGCTCTTCTCCATAGGAAACAACAATTTGGAACCGTGCACCTAGCTTCTGACGTTTCATAAGTGCCCATGCAGGTTTATATGAAATAAAAATATTTTGATTTTTGATTTTGAGATCAATAGCTGATAAATGCTATTGTGACCCACACAATGTTTATACATATATACACTATGATATATTCAACATTATTTAACACTAGAGGTATTATAGAATTGTAAAGAAAACTCGTTTTAGATTTTCATAACAACTTTATACATACAACGGAATGATACAAGAGAACAAGGATCGTACCATCATCAGTCCATATGATAAAATCGTGGGCTCATGTACTGCGAAGGTTTGTTACTTGAAAGTGGCGTCGACGTGGACATGATATACGGTGGGAGTCGCCGCTTGTCCGTGAACGGACTCACTCTTGAATAATACCGCCGTTCTATTACCTAAAAAAAGTAATCGGAAGTGTTTACTGCATATTTGGCTTCGATGATTCGATGTTATCTTTATCAATGGTGAGCTCGGTAATAAAAAGATAAACAAGCTAGCAATTTAACATCTGCGATAGGACGCATACTCAGTATTCCCGATATGAATTGCAATGGCGACGGAAGATAATTTTTACTGTATATGCTTCAATTTTCAACAAAAAAAGTTATCAATATAGGTATAATTATGTGGTAGTTATTTACTTAGGTAGTTATACAGGGCGTCCTACTGATATGCCACATGGAGGGAAAGTACCTTGAATATTGTATATGGAACATTTTAGGGAAAGAAGACAATGGTGCCGATTCTGTTGTCACAAAATTCTCTAAACTAGACTAAAAATCACCAAAATTTAGTTTATTCCTGTCAAACGACGATTTCCTATTCTGAAATTGACTAAAGTGACACAACTTAACTATATTTTAGTTTGACAGCATTAAGATTGCACTGAATTATTAGTTTAGTGAAAATGGTAATTTTGCTATTCTGTTGTTGTCAATTTCATTATTGTATTCAACCTAAAATTTTGGTTGTCTAACTAAATCTGACTATTTTTAATCGCGATTAAATAGGTGTGGAATAAAATTAGTTGTCAAGAACTAAAATTCACACCGACACCTCGACTTCTGGTGCAAAAATAGTACTGTATTTTTTTTCTTTTCTTTTGCTTATATCTAGAAAACGGTGTGTCCTATCGCAAAAATAATGAAAATTTCGACCCCGCTTTATGAAACCCCAAACACCTCTAAAACTCAACATGTGGATAATAATTTTTCATATTTTCCATGAAAAAAGTGAAAATTCCATATAAATCACGTCGAGGCTGCCGACCCCGGCGCGCTGCTGGCTCTAAAAAAAAACACGGGGTAGGGCAAACAAGTACCACGTTGCGAAGCCAAAACATACCACGTGCGAGTCGCGATTGTCAAATTCGATTTTAGTTGTGTCAAAATAGTTTTTAAATTTAGAGATATTTTTTTGCAGAATAGCGTTTAGATTCTCATAGTAAAAAGTAAGGAATTTTAGTTATAGTTTAGTTAGTTTAGTTCGGTGTACAACAGAATCGGCACCATTATTTGAATTTAAAAAACATTTTAAACTGCATTCATAGATATTTAAATAATTACATGGTGGAACCGGGAATCGAACCCGTTACATGAGAAAAATAGTCATCCTGTAGCTTTATCTTAGCGATCGAAAGGCTTCATCATAAGGATTATTTTTTGCTAAATAACATAGTGTCAAAAATAAAAAGGAAGACCATGAATTTTTACATTTTTAATACAAAATTAATCAATTTATCAAATGCTCAAAATGGGACTCATTTTGAGCATTTGATAAATTGATTAATTTTGTTCCTGTTGAATACAAAGTCGCACTCTTTTGATTATTTCGCTCTCTGTCGATTTTTGATCTTGTTGTGGTGGATATTTAGAATAATACGTCTAAGTTCTGCTTGTAGCTCGTGGACACTTTCATACTGGTTCTTGTAAACTATTTTTTTTACATAACCCCCATAAAAAATCTAACGGGGTTAGATCTGGGGATGTCGGCGGCCATCTTATTTGTCCATTTGTCCCGATCCAGGGATGAAAGTGTTCATTGAGATAGTTCCTTGTTCTGTGACTATTATGAGTAGGAGGGCCCATCTTGCTGAAAAGTAAGGTTTTGTCGTTCTGCAACCGGAAATGATGCGTACTTCTCAAGTGGGTACATTTATTAGTGATAGGTACTTATGATAATGTCAGTTGTATGTCCTTACGGCAATGTCAGCTTTTCATTTTTCTGAACAAATTTTTTACATCAAATGTTAAAATTCATGGTCTTCCTTTTATTTGTGACACTATGTTATTTAGCAAAAAATAATCCTTATGAATAAGCTTTATCATAGCGATCGAAAGGCTTCACCTTTCGATCGCTATGATAAAGCTACAGGTGATTATTTTTCTCATGTAACGGTTTCGATTCCCGGTTCAACCATGTAATTATTTAAATATCTATGAATGCAGTATTTTTTTTTTCAAATTCAAATAATGTCTTCTTTCAATAAAATGTTCCATCTACAATATTCAAGGTACTTTCCCTCCATGTGACATATCCGTGTGACGCCCTGTATTTGATTTGATTTAGTTTTGTCACAAAATTAACCGAACAACAGTTTATTTTACAAAACTTTTTGCAAACGCGACCATAATGAGTTAATGGAACTAAGTTCCAAGGAAGTAAAGGACCAGCCGATGTGGCGACGCTTGGGGTAGGCCAATACTCTGGAGTAGTCTTTCGGCTGAAATGGTGATGAAGATAGAACTTTACATTTATGTAAATATTAAGTTTGTGAAATACGTACTTTATCAAAGAATCTAGTTAGTTTGACGGAGTTGCTTGTGCCTGCAGCTAACGATCTGGAAATATGAAAACGAACATGATTATATGCTGCTGCTGTTGCAGGATTGCATGCTGTATAATGTACCTACCCAAAAGTATGAAAAACATTTTAATATCGCAATGTATATTAGTATTTATTGACATTCTTAACTGAAGTAAGAATAAATCAAAGGCATGCCAAGTGTTTGTTTGCTATGATACAGTTCTGAAGTCACCACCTTATTTAATTAGAATAACAATGGACAACCTACCTCGCTTGATGACAGTTAACGAATATTTCGTCAGCGCCGCATTGCTCTGCTATGCTGCTGGCTAACCTTCTATACTGGTTCTTTCTTTGTTTTTCTTCTGCCATGTCGAACTTAGTTCCAATCACTAATATAGGAATCTGAAATTAAGTTAAAGGGTTTTTATACGATAAAAATAAGAACGTTTTTGTCAAGACAGCAAATTGTTCTGATTACTTTCAGATACAGGGGAAATTCAAGACTGTCATCATATCGACTGCTAAAGATTTTAGGGTCGGCTTCAAGTCAAACCGGATGCAGCTGAATACCAGTATTTACCATGGAGCGACTGTCTATCTCACCTCCACAACCCAGTTACTTGGTATTATGATCATCATCATCATCATCATTATTTCAGCCGAAAGCCGTCTACTGCTGGACATAGGCCTGCCCAGGCTCCTCCACTTCGACCGGTCTTGTGCTTCCCACATCCAGCAAATTTTGGCAGGCGGGTTGGCGATCGCAGTATGGTGGTAAAACGCATAGACAATGCTGCTACCCATTCTCTGGTAAGACCCTTATTGGCCTCCTACGACACCCACGGGAAGAAATGGGATCGTGTTATTCTTTTTACGTCCGGCACCACACGGAACGATACGGTACGAACGCTATTATGATACCCCTTGGCAGAGGCGTAACTGGGTGGGGGCAGACAGGGCACGAGCCCTGGGCGCCTATCGAAGGGGGGTGCAAAACGTCACCAATAACTGGATTACCAAGGGGCCCTTGGTAATACTGGTTGTCAGACTTTCGGGCTTCTGGCGTCCCGTAACGACTATCCAAGCAGTGTTGCCAACTCCTATAAATTCGAGTCGCTAGACTTAATTGCTTAATTTACTAACTTCTTTACTACTTACTACTACTTAATTTACTACTCTTCATGAGGTCAGGAACTTTTCCTGACCTCATGAAGAGTAGTAAAGTAATACCATTATTTAAATCAGGTAATAAAAATGACATTCGTAATTTCAGGCCTATTTCTATCTTACCTGCATTTAGCAAAATATTTGAAAAGTTAATACTCAAGCAGTTGCTAAAACATTTTAATTTAAATAGCCTCCTTCATAATGAGCAATATGGCTTTACAAAAGGTCGTTCGACTACTGATGCGGGTGTTGCTCTGTTGAAACACATATTTAACGCATGGGAGAACTCGCAAAATGCTATTGGAGTTTTTTGTGATCTCTCAAAAGCCTTTGATTGCGTGCACCATGAGACGCTTTTGTGTAAACTTCGTTATTACGGTGTCCATAACGATGCTCTAAACGTAATAAATTCTTATTTGCAAAATAGGGTTCAATGTGTAGAAATTAATGGTAAAAAATCTTCCGGGCTGCCAGTTCAGTTAGGTGTGCCTCAAGGCTCAATACTCGGCCCATTCTTGTTTTTAGTATATATTAATGACTTACCGTTCTATTTAAAGGGTATTTGTGATGTTGTACTGTTTGCAGATGATACTTCTCTTATTTTTAAAGTAGATAGGAATAGACAAGACTTTGACGACGTAAACAGTGCACTCTCAATGGTTACGGATTGGTTTACGGCAAATAACCTTGTTCTCAATGCCAAAAAAACGAAATGTGTAAAGTTCGCCTTACCGAATGTTAGAAATCTAGGTCCCAATATCGTCTTAGATAAAGAGGTGCTTGAAACCGTAGACACGGCAGTATTTCTGGGCATAACAGTAGATGCCAAACTTCAGTGGGGATCACACATATCAACACTAGCAGGGAGGCTCAGTTCAGCCGCCTACGCCGTCAGAAAAGTAAGACAATACACTGACGTCGATACAGCTCGATTAGTATACTTTAGTTATTTTCACAGCGTTATGTCCTACGGTATTCTGCTGTGGGGCAAAGCCGCTGATATTCAAAATATTTTTGTCCTTCAAAAACGTGCTGTTCGTGCAATTTACCAGTTAGGTGGCAGATTTTCCTTGAGGGACTTTTTTAAAGATATTGGTATTCTCACAGTGGCATCACAATTCATATTAGCTAACATCTTATTTATTAGGCAACATATACACTTGTACACTAAAAACAGTGATATTCATACCGTTAACACTAGAAACAAGGACAAACTACGTGCTCCCTTTCACCGGCTTCATAAGGTTCATAACTCATTTGTTGGGCTTGGTATAACTTTTTATAACAAGCTTCCCACTTCTTTGCTAGATTTGCCTTTTGATGCGTTCAAAGTTCAAGTAAAATCCATCCTTTGTTTAAAGGCTTACTATTCCATTAACGACTATTTAAATGACAAGAATAGTTGGTCGCTGTGATTAACACAAGACAATGTTTATGTTCTTTCTCCAGAATTAGCGTACCTAGTGACAGGTTATATGGGTTCATATATTTATTTAGTTAAATACTTTTTTTTTTTTTAATTATATTGACCAAGTGTTTTTTATCATCTATCTAATAAGTCATTAGTTATTGACTTAGAGAGCCCTTTATACCAGGAAACTTTTATTTTTGGTAATATGCGTTATTGTTTATTACTTTGCCTATGTATGTATAGAATCAAGTCCATCCGACTAAACAGACAGCTGTGCTGCTGGGGAGTTTGTTGCGCCACTTCTTCTTCCCAGCTAAAGCACTAGGAAGTGTCGAAGGGTGGGCGTTTTTGGGGGACTGTCTTATGTATTTTGACGTTCGAAAAGTGCTGATTCTCAGCCTAATTTGAATAAATGACTTTTGATTTTGATTTTGATTTAATATCAAAAATCGCCAGATAGTCGCTAAAACTGATAGAAGCGTTTATCGACGGAAGAGTAGGCAAACATAACGTTAACGTGTAAACAGGTGACAGTGTTGTACCCAGAAATGTAGACAAGCAGTTTCTATTCTACGGTAGAGTAGAAATAGAAACCCTCATGCAGCCTGCTGGAGCGGACTCAGGATTTTGTTCTGGGAGGGGTTCATACGAGGCTAGTGGCGGTCCTTATTTATCTATTGGCACTATATAATTTGGTGTCGAGTTAACAAAACATATACACACATAAATATACCTACTACAAACCCTAAAATTGTTTTGACTTGTACAGACGCCAGCACATCAAGCTACCGCAATCTGTCAAATTTCTTTAATCGTTTTTCAACTTTATCACATAAGCATATGGCTCATGTTCAATTGGGAAAATTTGACAGTTTGGGGTAGCTTGATGTGCTGGCGTCTGTACTCCAAAAGTCGTCAGATAAGTCGCTAAAACATTTTTGTCGCCAAATCTTATTTTGTATCGCTAAGACATAAACGAAAGTCGTCATTTCTAGCGACAAAGTCGCTAAATTGGCAACACTGTATCCAAGTTCCACGACTGTCAGCCGAGATCAACAGTGCTTTCCGAGGCACGGAGGGCCCATGGTATGTAAAGATGGTCATCGGCGGACCAACCGCGGCAAGCGTAGTTTAACCTAATCGATAGACCCGTGCGGGTAATACCTACTACCCAGACACAAGCCCCCAAAATTAAAGTCGGTGCTCTGGGGTAATTGCGTACCACACTAATAGTAGGAATGGCTATAACAGGGTATTACACCCATTCGATTCTAAGGCGATTAACACACGGCACCGCAAACCGCCGCGGTAGGCGGTGAAGCGGATCTCATGGCGCATTGGTCTCTAAGAAATCAGTTGATGCCTAACACACGTATGTACACCGCCCGACCGCGCGGTCGAATTGTATGCCGCCGCGGCGGTGCGCGGTGCCGTGTGTGAATCGCCTAAATGCTAATAAACCACAAAAAAAACAACATTTTTGTTTAATCGTAAAATGTAAAATTTAAGTGCATTTTTATGGCAATTAGTGCCATTTCAATTTTGGGTCATTCTCAGGAGAGTCATTATTTAGTTGACTTCGGTGTCATTTTTGTTATCTAATTTAGGCATGAAATATCAAATCTAGAGTTAACACTCTACTACTAACATGCTTTAAATTAACTCTAGATTTGATATTTCATGTTAAAAAGGCCTAAATTAAAAAAAAAAATACACCGAAGTCAACCAAATAATGAGTCTCCTGAGAATGACCCTTTTACATTTTCATATTTCGCGCGTAATTTGACGAAAACGCTGGAGGTAGTGGACGCCATATTGCTCTGTGGGTATGACGTCAGTTTGCTGTGTAAACAAATTGCGCTGATATTTTGTATGATAGTTGTTTATGATTTAAAAAAATCGTTACATTCTACTTATCGGTGGTTTGCTGTTCCTGAATGCAAGATATTATTTCAAAAAAACCGGTCAAGTGCGAGTTGGACTCGCGCACCGAGGGTTCCGTACAAACCTGTGGGTATATAAGTAAGAGTTCAAAATTGTCAAAAATATTTTTTTTTATATGACGAAACTAAAATTTTTCGGTTTTCGTAATTTTTCCTATATCTGTACTATAAGACGTGACTTCGTACAAAATTTCAAGATTCTAAGTTCACGGGAAGTACCCTGTAGGTTTTGATTCCCGTGCGAGTTTCGAAAATTTGCGGAATTTTGCGGCCTAAATGGCTGTATCTTTTGATTGCGTTGACTTAGAAGGTTGATTTTTCTACAGCTTCCAGGGACAGTAGAACTAAGTATCATAGAGAAATTTCAGTTTGATACCTCCACGCGTTCCTGAGAAAAACGGTCTTGACAGACGGACGGACGGACGGACGGACGGACGGACGGACGGACGGACGGACGGACGGACGGACGGACAACAAAGTGATCTTATAAGGGTTCCGTTTTTTCCTTTAGAGGTACGGAACCCTAATAAAAATATTTTGGTTACGAAAATAATAAAAGTCAAAAAGTTGTTCAGTTGATTACTTCATACAGCGGTATGACGTAATAACATGGCGGCTACTATTTCATGGTGTTCAAATGCAGATTTAAATAAAATGGAATCTTAGAATTGAATTTTAAAATTTATTTTGTTATTTCATTAACTAAAACTAACATTTCCCTACTGCTTTTTGCCTAAGCTATCTCAATAATATATTTTTAGATATTTGCTCTTATAGAGTAAAATACCCTATTTTGACAGTTCCACAACATTCATTGCGTTATCTACGTTGTTGACCGAACAAATTTTTCGAACATATGATCGTAATCGTAATGCCTCGCAAAGTAGGTAATCCTCTACTAAAGTGTGTACTTTTATAACATAAATCCCGCTTGCTTACCTGAGTAGAACCAAGAAATTGTTCCGGATCCACGTCTACATGAGGAACAGGATTTGAACTGTCTTGATTCAGAATCTCCGACAGCCATTTTTGTAAATTAACTTGACTTTTTCTATTAGTTAAATCATGCACCAAAATAATACCTGAAAATTTAATGCAAAATTATTTATAGCTTTTCTTTGGTACTTTAAAATTAGGTACCTATCTTTAGGCTAAGTACAACAGGCTGAAGTACTTTTTGTAAATTTTTCCATATAGGTAAATAGATGTAGTTGAGTCTCGAAAACAACACCAGCGTTCGACACGTGACTTGGAACACAAAGCTATATTTAGACATTATTGATTTTAAGCGTTCAATGATATGGCCGAGTGGCCATTGGCATAATTTCCCGTAATAATATGAATGTATGCCGTTGTGAACAGTGGTGGCCAGAGGTAACGGCCCCAACCCAGCCAGGGTTCGAACCCAGGCAGGTAGGTACTTTACTTTCTGTAATATTATTTAATCACCACTGCTCTGAAATCGACGAAAAAAGACATAGTACAGGAATCCGGCATGTCCTAGAACCATGGAAATATGAAAACAGGAAAAGTGGAATGGCTTTAATATTGACCGTTCAACGGACAGTTGTTGAGACACATTTTTCACATAGGTAGGTATAAACACATTTTTTGAACATAAGCAATAATGGATTTTATCAATAGGTAATCCTTCAAATGATTCAGATTGTGATTGATAGTGTGTTAAGTACCCAATTAGGGTGCTGAAGAGATGACAGCCTAAACCAACGTATAGGTGCGGCTACACCTACGAGAAACGCCGTTAATTTTCGCGATGTTGGACGTTTGCTTTGTTTTTTTTTTAACTTTTTGTCTTGTCATTATACTTACAACTGATCACTGCGTCTCTGTTTTACGGGAGGACACTGGCTCCTGCAACACATGCAGTTATAAAACTAGCGCAGGAGCCAGGGAAATCTACAACTTCGTACGTTCTTGGTTGCAAATAAATAAATTTTGTATTTCTATTTTTTTGTTAACCGTTAATTATCGGAATCTTTACCGCATTGTTTATCGCGATGTTTTTTTCAGGACCCCAATAAGTATATAATTTGTTATTTTTTAGTATCAATATTAAATCCAAGAATCGATGACTTTCCGATTTAGTCAATCACTAGCATAGGGATATGTAAATTATATGGCCTTTGTACAGCACAACGATAGCGAACGATATTTTTGTGTGAGTAAGTTGTACGGTGCATCAGTGCATGGTAAATGCACGCTGTGAATTATGAGACAATTGGTAGGTACTCAACCAATTGTCTCGTCAACCACAGCGTGCAGTTAAGTACGTTCAGATTTATGAATTGCGAGTGTGTGCGCGACTTCATAAGTGCACTTCGCACGAACGTAAACATATCACGACCGGATTTTTTCGCGCACCCTGGGCCTGAATAAATTCACTATGACCACTTACACGTAACCACGTCAATCACACACGAAATCTGCTAATATCGTATTAATAATGTCGACAAAGTGTCTTGGAACATACAGAATATGACATATCGATTCCTTACCGTTAAATTAGTTTCTAAAAAACACGATATTGACGTAGTTTGAACGCAGTAAGATTCCGCGGGGAATCATTATAACCATACAGAATTTGGGGCCCTGTCTACAGTGTGTTTTTGCGACCGCTGATATGCCCTCTGCGGGCTTAGCATGACGCTTTGTATTTCTACGAAGAATAGACAGTGTTTTTTCAATACAAAGTGATATTTCGTTCCTACATTTTTGTTATCGCACCGTAGATATCCTTCTACAATCTGTCATTTAGTCTTTCGTTTCTTACGATATTTCTCTAGGTCCTTTTATATGTAGACTATTTCAGAAGAGTATTTCTTCCCAAACTGTCAAAATCACACTGACAACAAAACTTTCTACTCGACGGCCACAAAGTATATACGATTATCTACAAAATCATGATTCGTTTAGAACGCATAACTGTGATAATGAATGGAAAAACATAGGTATCCTATTGTACATAATTTATTTAATAGTGTTGTCTATTCTTCCGTCGACAAGTCGGTGCTCGTGCTAAGCCTGCTGGTTGGATGCTCGGTTCAACACCGAGACTTGAAAATCCAATGCGCGATAAAATCCTCCCGCGATATTCAAACGTCCGTGCGAAAGAGGTCTTATATTGTGTTTACTAAACTGCATGTGTAGTAGAGTGGAGCGTGGTAGTGGTAGGGGCAAACTGGATACACTGGTTCCCATCCAATAATTGAGTGACATCTACCAACCCGCACTGGACCCACGTGGTGAATTACGGCCCGTTCTTTCGCACAGAGAGGAAGCCTGTATTCCAAATGGTAACGTCTACAGGCATTACACCGTTACACGTTACAACGTTATTATGCTAGGCAGTGAAATGCCAGTGAATCTGGCTGTGGCTAACAATAGGCGATAATAGCCAGCCCTACATTTGCACCGGTGATTTGGTATCACGAAACGGAGTGCAGTTTGCGGGCAGGCAATTTGGGTCTTAATAGGGGATCTCATAGGAATGTGCATCGACGTGGGTACGTCGATACCCACTGTCAAGGTTTCTTCAGATAAGCGCGAGGCGACACTTGTAGAACAATTTTCATTAGTTTTCTTAGAAATGTTATACGTGAGTCACGTCGCGCCTATCTGCAGGGGCCTTCAGTATTAAATAGAAACCGAAGAAGATAGCGTGACGAATATGAGTTAATCTTTTGAGTGCAGACGCCAGCACATCAAGCTACCTCAAACTGTCAAATTTTCTCAATTGAACATGAACCTTACGTTTATGTTTTAAAGTTGAAAATCGATCAAAGAAATTTGACAGATTGGGGTAGCTAGATGTGCTGGCGTCTGTACATAATTTATAAACGCACCATGGGTAGGTTGATAAAACACATTCCTAGTATTTCTGTGTCCGTTTGAGCCTCCGACGTCCCATAGTTCCACAAAAAATGTGTTTTGCGCTTGTGTGCCTTCCTTGTACCTGTGTAACTTTACCTCTACGGAACATCCTACAGTCCATCCTGGTGACAGTAGTGGTTTATTGTGTGCAATCAAGTACGTCAGCGAGGTTTTCCCTACACCTGAAACATAGAAAATACTTATTTCAAGCAATAACGTAGGTAACTTAGTTAGCTTAAAATCTCACGTACCTATCTACCTATAATGTAGTTACTGACGTAGGTAGGTACTCTGACAGGAAGTGGTGACAACGAAAAGGAATAGTGAAACATGTTTCAAGCCATAACATCATCATGCAACACTAGGGTACGGATTGATATTCCGATCCTCATCTGATCGATGATGACGGCTTCGTGACGGTGCAAAGGAGGAAGCGCGTGATCAGCGTAAACTGGAAATGCATAGCTTGATGTGTAGCCGTGTGTACAGATGCCAGCACATCAAGCTACTCCAATCTGTCAAATTTTCCCAATTGAACATGAACCTTATGTTTACGTTGTAAAGTTGAAAATCGATCAAAGAAATTTGACAGATTGGAATAGCTTGATGTGCTGGCGTCTGTACCTAGTTCACAAGGGCTCGATTCTTAAAGGTTCCGGGTGATTTACCCGATTTAAAATGTGTCGGCCATCCAAATATGAATGTGGGACAAAAACTTAATTTATGAAACTTCTAAGCTAATAAGCAGTGATCGGAATAGGCTGACTATATTTGCCTAAACTTCGGAGAACAGAGACAGAAAGTGGAGACTTCCTTACGACAAAAATTTGGTAACTGCAAGTTTAGTTAAAAATAGCTTTTACACATCTTATATAAAGCTTATTTTCAACTTCCTGAAGATTTTTCCCAAATCCCGGAAAAAAAATATAGTCGTAAGGAAGTCTCCACTTGCTGTCTCTGTTCTCCGAAGTTTAGGCAAATATACTTAGTCAGCCTATTCCAATGGCGATCACTGCTAATAAGTCAACGAAGAGCTGATGTGGTGACCCGTTCCCTCCCAAATTAAAGGCTACTTTTTATCTTTAAACCCAGGCTAGTTTGAGATTTACTGATGATCACCATTTAGCAATAATTATTCAGCCTTTCGCAAAGTGGGTAATAACGCCCCCTTGTGGGCGCTGCAGGCCTAAAGGGGAGCGGTAAGAGACCCGGTAATTCCGCTCAATCTCCGCTAATATAGCTCACAATAATTATTTTAATTTGAAACTAAAGGGGTTTTTAGGTAGGTACCTAGGTCACAAAATGGGGGCGCTAAAAATAATGTATTCTCAAAGTGGGCAGTAGACAAAATAAGTTTGGGAACCCCTGATTTATGTAGAAGAAGGGTAACATTATTGTAATATTATAATAATGCTACATACAAAATATTTAAAAAAAAAAAAACAATTTATCATTATAGCTACCTATAGTGTGGAATCACTTTAGGTTTTCCCGCCAAAATAAACATCCTAAAGGTTGGCTACTTGGCTAGCCTTCAAGTTCAAAGGTGTCATGGCTACAGTCATGTTGGCAAACGACAAGTTAGTCCGTGAATTTAGTGTATTTTTTACATATTTATCAGTGCAAATATACAAGAAGTGTGTTAATATATATTGAGACATTATTTACCAGAATCACCAAGAACGACGACTTTAACTTTCTCAATTGCAGCCATTCACAGGATTTTAGCTCGGTTCGTATCTTTTCTATTATTTTGACATTCACCTTACCAACTTTCTAAACCAAAAATATGTATTGCCATGCTGAATTTTTTTTTATGTGTGACTCGATTATGTGTAACATCGACTAAATTTCTTTGCATTAAATAATAATAAAACTGTTATTTTCACGATTATGTATTATGTTTATAAATGTGTTGTTGAGACATTCTTGAAATCGTGCATTTAATAATATTTCATAACTTTTAGAATGTTTTACCCCGAGAGAAATCATTTTATTAATGCTATTGAAACGTTTAGTCGTTTTTCAACTGTGAGTGTTGTAATGTTGTGACATTTATAGGATTGCTCATCATTGTTCGTTCACTGTGCTTCTTTTGCTTTGCGAAGGTAAAATCAATACATAATAAAATAACTACGTCCGCCATTGTACGAGTGTTGTATCATGTTGTATTTAGCTTTACAGTAAAATGCAAGGAACCAACGTCACATACATCGAGTCTTTATCTCACATAAAATAAAACAATGGACATTCACTACAAGTTATTTATTGTGCTTCTTCTTATAAATTCTGTGCATCTATATTGTGGACCATACAATGGACAAATATGTAAAAAATATTCAACGGGGTACGTATGGTATAACCAAACAGGAGGTTTTGACAATGAGAAAATTACAACTGGACTTTGGAAAGAAATGATATCGAAACTCAAAGAGCCCTGTCGAAGTAGGGCTGAAAAACTGTTGTGTGCTTATGCTTTCCCGAAATGCATAGATAAAGATGGAATAGGCTATTTTGCATTGCCACTTTGTTTAGAAGACTGCATGGCTGTTAAAATGCAGTTTTGTTACAATGATTGGATAGTTGTTGAAGAGCAAAAACGCCGTGGAGTATTCTTTGAAAATAGAGGTCATTTTCGGTTTCCGGAATGTGAAAATTTGCCTAAATTCTCAGGAAAAGGTCTTCAAGTTTCATGCAATAATGTTGGAATTACAAATATGGACTACAGTCAAGTTACTACAACATGTTACAGAGATAATGGACGCCATTACCAGGGCACTATGAATGTGACTGAAACTGGATTAGCCTGTCAAGCTTGGGAGTCACAATCACCTCATCAGCATACAAGACCTCCTTTAGTTTTTCCAGAAGTTCAAAATGCCACAAATTATTGTAGGAATGCAGGAGGTGAGGAGATTAGGCCTTGGTGCTATACAATGGATCCTGATGTGCGATGGGAACTTTGCGATATTCCATCTTGTGCCAACACAAGTGATGAATTTGACAATAGTAATGGACCAAATAATATTGTAATGGAGAATTACTTTACACCTACATTTGTATTGTTGCTCTCAATTGGTGGCCTTGGATGTGTCTTGGGAATAGCTTCAATAGCTTTACTGTGCCATTATTTTGTTAAAAATCATTACTCTAAATGTAATATATCCAGCCGCAGGAATATACCCAATATGGACATAGACCTGGATAAACTTCCTAGTAATTTAGCTTATCATACAACTGGTGCCCAACTAAATCCTAAACTGGAAAAATTGGAGTTTCCAAGGAATAATATAATATACATCAGAGATTTAGGGCAAGGAGCTTTTGGAAGAGTGTTTCAAGCTAAAGCTCCTGGACTAATACCAGAAGAAGAATTTACTATTGTTGCTGTTAAAATGCTCAAAGATGAAGCTTCCCATGATTTAAAATTGGATTTTGAAAGAGAAGCTTGTTTGTTAGCTGACTTTGATCACCCAAATATTGTAAAATTACTTGGTGTGTGTGCTATTGGACGTCCCATGTGTTTATTGTTTGAATTTATGGGAAAGGGTGATTTAAATGAATATCTGAGAGCTTGCAGTACGGCCACCAATTTCCCACCTGTTGAAAATAGGGAAGATCTGAGATTGCTTGTTACTCCACTCAGTCATTTAGATCTTCTACATGTTGCCAGACAGATAGCATCTGGTATGGTGTATCTATCAGATAGGAAGTTTGTTCATCGAGATTTAGCAACTAGAAATTGCCTTATCAATGATGATATGGTAGTGAAAATAGCAGACTTTGGATTGTCTCACAAAATATACTTACAAGACTACTACAAGGGTGACGAGCATGATGCTATCCCTGTGAGATGGATGCCTTTAGAAAGTATACTGTATAACAAATATACATTAGAATCAGATGTGTGGGCATATGGTGTTTGTCTTTGGGAAATATTTTCATTTGCCCTTCAACCTTATTTTGGTATGACACATGAGGAAGTCGTGAGATTCCTTAAAGATGGAAATGTTCTTGCATGTCCAGACAATACACCCCGGTGTGTTTATGATTTAATGAAACAGTGCTGGAATCACAGTCCAAGTGACCGCCCCAACTTTAGAATCATCTACCAAACATTGGATAGTATTCAACTTATTTTGGAAAGAACTCATCCAGAATGAATCGAAGGTGTTGATTGATTAGAATGTAGGCAAAACATTTTGTATGATAACTTTAGGACCTATTTTAACCGGTCAAGCCGGGCCGCACCCGATAGGGTACAATACAATAGAAAATCAATTGTGTCTCATTCGCCAGACTTGACAGATTAATTATGTATTAGTATCCACCAAGTATCATTTAATTGAAGTAATAACTAAAAAGAAAACAATTACAACAATCATCTTAATAAAAATATCCATACCTGTTCTAATCTATCCCAGTTAAAACATGTATGAATTTTCTTGCCCTTAGAATTTATAAATACTTTACTTGTACTTTAGTAATATGATTTTCATCATGCAAGCAATTGAATTTATTGGTCAATTTGTGTAATTAATAATGTTCCATAGGTGGCAAACAATTTTTAATTTTATTTCTATTTCACATTAAATCCAAGACTGATTTTTGTTAGTACTTTGGTATTCTAATTTAAAGTAGGCTAGCCTTTACTTGTTTCTTGTACATTTTAATTTAGAAAAAAAGTTTGTAAGTTATGCACTGAACTGTACAGTACTGTACTGTTATGTACTTTGAATTTATAGTATTAAGTTTTGCCAATTGAGTTCTTGTACTTTTTAGTCATCATTTTATGACAACTTACATTATTTTAGCAAAAACAACATCATGACTGATGTTAAAGTGTTTCTGCACAGTGTTTGCATTATTATAATGTTTTTAAGACTTGAAAACAGATATTGTTTGGCTCTTCCTGCCACTCAAGTTATTAAGTTTTCGCATTTGTGATAAAACAATAATCGATTTGACATGGAAAAGCAGTTCTTAAACAGTCTGATTTACATAATCCTTTAAAACTTTTATTTTTAATACTCAACTTGCCCAATTCTAGAAAAAAAGAACTTACTGTTTCTATGCAGATTTTAATATGTTAAATAATTATTGGAATTGCATTGCAGCTATGATTTTTATAAAAGTAGTATTGTTAAGCAAAAAATTGGACTGAATGTCTCCCTAGTGATCGATAACAATATGTTTAAAGTGATATGTCCAAAGTAAATAAAGTGTACATACTGCCAAACGATTTAAAAATTCTATATATACATACAAAGAGTGAATTGTAATATTTTTCGTAACGCTGACAGTTAATATTAGGCATCTTTAATTTTTAGAATACTTTTATTTATGTACGTATTGATTAAAGTTTTACGATGTAATTTTATTTTGTCATTGAAAATAATGTAAGTACCTACCTAAATAATTGATTAAAATTGTTTTTATGAAAATGCAATTTTTATGATTATTTACCTTTATTTGGTATGAAGTGATTGATTACGTATTGAGTTAGTAGTTGTCCAACTAATATCGAGATTTTCCATATCGGTGATTGATGCCGACTGATTTGGTTGAAAAAATAAATATAACACTGCTTCTGGCGCAGTCGGGTAATTACCCGACCACATACGTGACAATCCGCAAAATCTTAATACCTAATAATCAGGAAAAAAATATACAAGATAAAAGAGTCCACTACTTTCAGCACTTCATATTCCCTCTGCTGTGCCATGAAATGTCGACCCCTTGTGGCAAACGCTCTATCAAGAATTTTAAGTACATAATAATTTCCTTATGACTCGTTATGGAAAAAAATATTTAATCTTGCAAGCTCTGCTTTTCATGATTCATAGAAAGAATACTGTAAAAATCATAAATCTATCTATTCGCGTAACGAATACTAAGAATGACAGAATTCAAAAAGCCGCGTGCGCGTTTGCATTTTAACACACTCTAGATAAGGTTTATACTTGAATAGTATCACTACCCCCGCCGCGCCGCGTCTGTATGAACGCGATAAACCCCAAAACTACGGGACGGATTTTCATACGGTTTTTACCAATGAACAAGGTGTGTAATTCATTATGGTTTTGTGAAAATTGGCTGAAATATGACGATAATATTTGAAGATGTCGGAAAAAATCATGCCGACCGGAGCTTTACTGACGTGCGCCGCTACCAATAGAGTAAACTAAATGAAAACAATGGTAATTCGTGCCATTCTCCGTCATACACGCGGGCAAACAGGGCGTTCTTTTCCATTGGCCACTCTGAGCATGTGCCCAGGACCCCGCAAATCCCAGCCAGTCCAGTTCCTGCCAGCGTCGCCACGTCATTGCTAGAGGCTGTCAAAAGGACACCAACTAATCCTAGACTGGGTGTTAAATTTTCTGGGATACTAGGTACCTACTTTCTTTTAAGGCCAATCTGTCCGCGCCGGGTGCTTTAAGTTTCAAGGTCGCTTCCATTCTTCATTAGAGCCTTGTCCTAAAGTGCGGGCCTCATATCGGTTAAAGATGGCCCTTGCAGGCAAAAGTCAGAAACAATAGCCTCTGATTTGTGCTGTCTTGGTGCTAACGTGTTATAGATGCGATGTGTTATCAACTGGGGCTCTATCTAACTGGTAGTCATAACTATCCCTTCCCTTCATCACACAATGTAATGTTTCAGATATTATGACTGAGGAACGGTTGGTGACTGAAGTGCCCAGCAGCTTGAAACAGTTGGCACGACTTGTTGTTCGTGGCTTTTATACGATTGAGGATGCTCTCATAGTCGACATGCTCGTGAGAAATCCCTGTATGTATCTAAATACCATTTTATTTAATGACATATTTTAAAATAAGGCATAATGCTCAGCATTTGAAGTCCTATGTTCAATCTCCAGGTTGGGCAGTGTTATTGGATTATTCCATTACGAATTTCTCAATAGTAGCCCAGATAGATTGGCCCTCTTAACTGGCTATAGGCACGACTTTAATTATGACTGGCGAAATGTGCGTGTAAATACCTACATAAATTTCTGTTCTATACAGGAAAAGTTTTTATCCAGTGCGCAAATTGTAACCATGAATTCAGCATATATCATTCTAGACCCCCTAGCGCAGAAATTTTTCGCCGGATACACAAACAAAAATCAGCTGTTCCATACATTTTGACCGCGTAGGTATTGCACTTTTCTATGAATCAGCAGATTTTTTTTTCTACAACCGGCGAAAAATTTCTGCGCTAGAGGTTCTAGAATGATATGCTGAATTCATGGTTACAATTTGCGCACTGGATAAAAACTTACCCTGTATATGTACTTAATTTATTGTTAAACTTTGATAAGAATACAGTAACTTAATTCAAGCCCGCTTGGCGCGTACATGAGCGCCTGTCGCTCAACTAAAAATAGGCTGTGAATAGGTACGAGGGTCATTCAATAAATACTTAGCCTACAAAAAGTAAACGAAAATTTTGGAAAAGTGGCAATTTATTTTTCAACATAGTCTCCTTTTAGTTCGATACACTTAGCCCAGCGATGCTCCAACTTTTTTAACCCGTCCGAAAAATAGTTTATGTCAAACTCTACAAAATAGGCCTCCGTGGCGGCGATGACCTCCTCATTCGATCCATATCTATTCCCGGCGAGTGATTTTTTCAGATTAGTAAACAGAAAGAAGTCACAAGGGGCCAAATCTGGAGAATACCGTGGATGGGGCAGCAATTCGTAGCGTAATTCGACCAATTTGGCCATGGCAACGGCAGACGTGTGAACCGGTGCGTTGTCGTGGTGAAACAGCACTTTTTTCTTCGCCAGATGGGGTAGTTTTTTCTTTAATTCGGAGTCGAATCGGCCCAATAAATCGGCATAGTAAAGCTCTGTAATTGTTTTACCCTTCTCGAGGTAATCGATGTAGATCACACCTTGTGAATCCCAGAAAACGGTGGCCATAACTTTTCCGGCCGATTTTACAGTTTTCGGCTTCTTTGGAGCACGTTCCCCGGTCTGGATCCATTGTTTTGATGGCTCCTTGGTCTCTGGTGTGTACCAGTGGATCCAGGTTTCATCGACGGTCACAAAACGACGCAAAAACTCCGCTGGATTCCGCTTAAACAGCGCCAAACACGTCTCCGATGTGGTCTCACGGTTGCGCTTGTTTTCTGGTGTGAGTGAACGCGGCACCCATCGCGCCGACAGCTTTCTCATGCCGAGTTCCTCGTGAAGAATATGATGCACTGTTCCTTCTGAAATGCCTACAGTCTCAGCTAGCTCCCGAACCTTCAATCGGCGATCTGCCAATACGAGATCATGGATTTTTTTAATGTTTTCCTCCGTAGCAGCTATTTTCGATGCACCTGGACGTGGTTCATCAAAAACCGACGTACGGCCACGTGCAAACTCGTTGAACCAATTCTTGACGGTGGCCATCGATGGAGAAGAGTCACCGTACACAACATCCAAGCGCTCTTTGATTTCGATGCGCGTTTTCCCTTCCAAAAATAGGAATCGAATCACTGAACGATATTGCTCTTTTTCCATTTTTGTAAAACCGATAGACACGTTCGCTTCCATAAGTTGTCAAATTAAAACAAATGAAGGGATTGGAATGAAAATTTGAAAAAAGAATTAAAATAGAATGTGCTACACTGTGGTAAAACTCTTTTGAAACTACAGCGCCCTCTGGCGATTTGGCTAGGTACTTATTGAATGCACCTCGTACTAGCTCAATTTGCGTGCCTATCTGTTGAGATTCTCCCTGCTCTATTTCGTGATAACTACTCTACCGTATTGTTACCAAGGCAATGTTATCTACTGCCTTATTTACTGTACCTACCTACTGCAATGGAAACTTACAGACGAGAACTAGAAAATATTTATTAGACGACATTACGCCTATGATATCGTTTTTAACTAACTTCTTTCTCCTCAGGTATGAAAGAGGATGACATTTGCGAACTATTAAAATTCGAAAGGAAAATGTTGAGGGCCCGAATAGCCACGTTAAAAAACGATAAATTCATCCAAGTGAGATTAAAAATGGAAACAGGTACCTACTTACTCATAAATAACTAATTAATTGTATCAGGTTTTTGCCTAGTAGGTACCTACTTGCAACCAGCGCATGTGTGTCCCATCGCGGGCACTTGCGGTCGACCACTTTTCAACCTTATTGCTTAAAGCATAAGGGTGAAAGTGATCCATCACTGTTGTCCGCGTTTGTACAGTAAATCGCTCATCAGTGGTAGGTAACACACATGTACCTACAGGTAGGTACTACAAAGTTATCCCTAATGCTTGCTAGTGACTGTAGTTGGACGAAGCAAAACAGAAGGTTAAGTTGGTTTCTGCCTACTGCCTATGAGAAATAGCGTGAGTTGATGATATATACAGGATGGCAGAGAGATCGACGTTCTAACTGAAACCATGAATTCAGCATATGATTCTAACCAATAGCAATTTTTCGTCGGTAGTTAAAAGATATCTGCTGATTCATAGAAAAATGCCATGCCGCCTACGCGGTGAAAATGTCTAGCAGAGCTGTTGTTTTTTGGAATAACCAACAATAAGTTTCAACGCAGGGGGTACAGAATTCATGTACTGAATCCATGTTAACAGGTTGTGCGTCGATGTTCTAGCTATCTATATATGTAAATAAAGAGAAAAGTCCTGACTGACTGACTCATCAACGCCCACCCCAAATCCTTGGACCTAGAAGGCTGACATTTTGCACAACGTTTCCCTTTATATAATGTAGGCAAGGAATAAGGAAGGATTTTTCGAAATTCAACCCCTAAGGGGGTTAAATAGGGGATGAAAGTTCCCCCCGGTTAACAAAAGCTAATCTATATCTTCTATATCTATACTAATAATAAAGAGGAAAGATTTGATTGTTTGTTTGTTTGCATTGAATAGGCTCCGAAGATACTGAACCGATTTGAATTCTTTCACTGTTGGGAAGCTACACTATCCCCGGGTGACATAGGCTATATTTTATCCCTGT
This sequence comes from Polymixis flavicincta, assembly GCA_949987655.1. Lineage (NCBI taxonomy): Eukaryota > Metazoa > Arthropoda > Insecta > Lepidoptera > Noctuidae > Polymixis > Polymixis flavicincta. Next base: position 13,348,686 of record OX465175.1, on the reverse strand, counting down.
ATTCCCATGGGAACGGGAACTACGCGGGTGAAACCGCGGAGCGCTGCTAGTCCTGTATAAAATAGTGCTACTTTCCATTCATATGCATAAAACCACTCAAGTGTAGCGCTCACTCGCTCAGCTGTGACCATGAACGATTTCAAATAACTTTCAGTTCAAATTCCCTGATAAGTAGCAGTTCCAACAAAAGGATTTCTTGATCAAAGCATGTCCCATTTTGCATCTTTTCTTTTTTTGTCGTCTATTTCCAGGACCTGACGGAAAAGCACAGAAAGTAAACTATTATTTTATCAATTACAAAACATTCGTAAACGTAGTAAAATACAAATTAGATCTTATGCGCAAACGTATGGAGACGGAGGAACGTGACGCTACCAGTCGCGCCAGTTTCAAATGCCCGTCATGTGGGAAGACATTCACAGATCTTGAAGTAAGTCTACTTAATTTAAAATTGTACATTGGCACTTTGAAACGTCAGAAAGTAAGTGCATTGTTCCAATTGGTCGTTTCCTAATCCAATGGAGAACTGCCAGGCGGTATCTCTTTCGAACAAACCCGGTGCGGGTTTGTTCGAAAGAGATACCGCCTCCCCTGGCACACAGGCTACTGAGGGAACACGGGTGGGTTTTAGTCAGTAAAAGTCTGACACGCCCTCCTGCTCCACCCAGAGCGGGAGAAGTTATTTGATGACTTCCAAACCAAAAAAAAAAATGGAGAAGAGCCGGCAAGACACTCAATAAAAATAATTTGCATAAATAATAACGTAAACTTTCCAGTTTACCTTATTTATTAATGCAAATTATTTGACTCTCGATGATAAAGTTAGGTGGAAACCTAGCTTTATCATCCAGTCATATCATCCAGATTTTAGAGCATAGAATCGTATGATTCCATATACTACAAGAACTGTATAATAATTGTGTTACACAATACACACTCGTACAACATTTGATAAAGCATAACCGCTACTTTCGAGTTGTTTGCTAGTTATCCAGATATTTAAATATTATTACAGGACAATACAGACGTATTGCCCTATAATATATAAAATATCTGGATTTTTTTGACGTTTGCTAAAAATGAAACCTAGCTAGATCGATTTAATGCCCCCGAAACTCCCTGCATACTAATGTCGCATTCCGAAATACAACAAAAGTGAAAATATCGCGAAGCCAACCAAAATAAAAATCAGTACTAATGATCTGATAGCTCTTAAATTTTTGGACTATTCAATTTAGTCGGGTTCGCGATATTATCACTTTAGTTGAATTTTGGAACGCGACATAAATTTCATGAAGATCGTTGGAGCCGTTTCCGAGATTCTAATTATATATTTTTATATACAAGAAACGGGTCGTTTAAAGGTATTAGATATAGAATTTACTCATTATTCCTCCACCCTAGCAGCTGCTGGGCGGCCTTGTTGTAAAATACCTGCATTTAGCTGGCTGAAAATTTACACCCTTTTGCCGTGGGATATAAGTAAGTCCCAATGTGTAAATATGGGTGTAAATCTTCCGTTTATTGCATTTTTCCATCCGTCAGTGAGTAGGTGCTCCTACTCAGATAAAATAAATACTATTGAGATAGCATGCCTAAAGTTTTCGATCTGTGTATTTTCAGGCGGACCAGTTATACGATATGATGACACAAGAGTTCCGATGTACATTCTGTAACCAAGTCGTAGAGGAAGACCAGTCGGCGCTGCCGAAGAAAGACTCCAGATTATTACTGGCAAAGTTCAACGAACAGTTAGAAACACTATATATTCTACTGCGAGAGGTCGAGGGAATCAAACTTTCGCCAGAGATATTAGAACCAGAGCCAGTTGACATCAACACGATCAGAGGGTACCCAACTTATTTTTATTCTTTTCATTTGAATTTGTTAAAAAGGCCAAAATCTTATGTATTCTTTTGTGGTCTCCTGGACTCACAAAAGTCTTCCTCCATCTTTTCAACATGGGCGACTTATAATGTCAAACCATTTATGACCGTATACTTTGACAACATTAATTGTTAAACTAACAAGTTTATCAGATGGACCTGAGGGGCAATTCTCGTAATTTTAAGAACGTTCACAGTCTGATCTCAGTGTCAATCTGTCAAAAACACCGAGATTTTTCATACATTTTTGACATTTGCTTGTCGCTGAGATGAGACTGCGACTAGATTTTGAACGTTTTTAATTACGAGAATTGGCCTTCTGATGTTGTCATTGTCATGTTGCAATGTATAGAGACGAAGAATTCTGCACACCGTACAAATGAATGGTCTTGGACAGGTGACGAAATGCCAATACTTCCATGTGCAGCAAGCAAAGTTTAAACCGGATCCGGATACAGTTATTTAATACCGATTGCAATAATATTTTATATCAGTCCCAATTAACAACATAGTACTTAATACCTATTAGAAACCCTAATTATCCAGGAGAGCAGCTTAATTTGGGACATTTATTGTTCAGTGAACCAGCTTTGGGCACCTCAAGTTAGGACGAGCAGTATACGCATATCGATCTTATCGGCTGTGACGGAATCTGCATGAACATCCTAGCCTTTTCCCATCAATTTTGTGGTCAGCTTCCTGTCTTGCCGAATGCAGCTAAGTTTAAGTATTTAACATGGAGCGATCTGACCTCCACAAACCCAGTTACTGGGTAACACGATACCCCTTGGATACTACGGTAGCTACACACTAAAAGTTAAACCAACCTTCTTTCAGATTGAACTCGAAGATGATGGCCCAACGTCCCCCTGGCCAGGAATGGTCAGGCGAGGCGACGCGTAACCAAGGCATGCTGGTTGAGGAAACTCGCGTTGACGTCACAATCGGCGAAGCGGACAACGCTAACGACAACGGTGCGCCGCGCAAGGAACGGCCCGTGTGGATGGTGGAGAGTACCGTCGTGACTAATGAACAAGTATTCACTTTTTATTATATTTTATACATGCTGCATATTTTTTCTTTTTTTTTCACAAATACCAATTATTGGGAATCGAATATGGGACGCCAACAGATGGACTGGCTAAGTGGACCGAGGACCTTAAGAAAGTTGCTGGGACAACCTGGTACGGAGGGCGGAAGGCAGGGTGTTGAGACGCAGCCTGGCAGAGGCCTATGTCCAGCAGTGGACTGCGACAGGCTGTTGATTGATTAAACATAGGTTTGCCAAGCAGTTGTTGAACCGCTAAGCATTTGAAAGTTGACTAAAATAGCTGTTCTTATATTTGGTATGTTACGAATGATTGCACAGCTCCTTAAAGGCATAGATAACAAAAACCTGAGTGTAGCTGCCCATTCGATACTACTAACATAGCAATTTAGGGAAACACCAGATGCCCTCGACGGAACAACGATATTTTTGGATGACCTTGATCATGATTCTGCCTCATACAAAATCAGAGACTAAATTGTATTATTTATACTTTATAGAGTGACAGTGTTCATTCGACGGATGCCGCACTGGAAAAAGCAGCCAGCAATGCAAGTAACGCGAAAACAGCCGGAAAAGAGAAGAACGACGATATTATGTCTGTCCTGCTCGCTCATGAGAAACAAAATACTGGTAAGGATAAGGAGAAATACATGTAGAATTGTAGATAGACGTTAGTTAGGTATTATTCTCCACACAGAAAAAACCTTATAGGTAAAGACCTGTGGCTGCAGTAAAATATACAATACACATAGCAAGTGTAAGTAATGTGTTTTTAGTGCGATTGACAAAGGTATGGCATGGGATGCTTTCAAGCTAGGTGTAGCGATTACGCTCTTTAGCTAGGTCGAGCGATGACGCTCTTAAGCTAGGTTGAGCGATGACGCTCTCAAGCTAGGTGTAGCGATGACGCTCTCAAGCTAGGTGGAGCGATGACGCTCTCAAGCTAGGTGGAGCGATGACGCTCTCAAGCTAGGTGGAGCGATGACGCTCTCAAGCTAGGTTGAGCGATGACACTCTCAAGCTAACTGGAACGATGACGCTCTCAAGCTAGGTGGAGAGATGACGCTCTCAAGCTAGGTGGAGCGATGACGCTCTTAAGCTAGGTGAAGCGATGACGCTCTCAAGCTAACTGGAACGATGACGCTCTCAAGCTAACTGGAACGATGACGCTCTCAAGCTAACTGGAACGATGACGCTCTCAAGCTAGGTGTAGCGGTATCACTCTCAAGCTAGGTGGAGAGATGACGCTCTCAAGCTAGGTGGAGCGATGACGCTCTTTAGCTAGATGAAGCGATGACGCTCTCAAGCTAACTGGAAAGATGACGCTCTCAAGCTAACTGAAACGATGACGCTCTCAAGCTAACTGGAACGATGACGCTCTCAAGTTAGGTGTAGCGATAACGCTCTCAACCTAGGTGGAGCGATGACGCTCTCTAGCTAGGTGGAGCCATGACACTCTCTAGCTAGGTGGAGCCATGACGCTCTCTAGCTAGATGGAGCGATGAAGCTCTCAAGCTAGGTGGAGCGATGACGCTTTCAAGCTAAGTGGTGCGTTGACGATCTCAACCTAGATGGAGCGATGACGCTCTCTAGCTAGATGGAGCGATGAAGCTCTCAAGCTAGGTGGAGCAATGACGCTCTCAAGCTAAGTGGTGCGTTGACGATCTCAACCTTAGGTGGAGAGTTGACGCTCTCAAGCCAGGTGGAGCGATGACACTGTCTAGCTAGGTGGAGCGATGACGCTCTCTAGGTAGGTAGGGCGATGACGCTCTCAAGCTAAGTGGAGCAATGACGCTCCCAAGCTAGATAGAGCGATGACGCTCTAAAGCTAAGTGGAGCGATGACACTCCCAAGCTAGATGGAGCGATAGCGCTCTAAAGCTAAGTGGAGCGATGACGCTCTAAAGCTAGGTGGAGCGATAACGCTCTAAACCTAGGTGGAGCGATAACGCTCTAAACCTAGGTGGAGCGATGATCAGCGTACGATTGGAAATGCCCATGTCAATCAGTAGACTTTCATAGGCGGGCGATGATGACTTCATTCATCCTTTTTTTTTTTTTTTTTGGAATTGGCATCTCGCAGTTGACCTTGAGAGGCCGTGACTGCTCAACCGGACTTTCCTGTGAAGGTTTTTAGGATTCTAAAAGCCTCCAGCCAGGGCGTAAACCTACTTAAACCTAAAACGACTGCGCACTGAGGGCACCCCCTGTGGGGTACGAACCTCGGCTCAGGGAGTCGCTGGCGGGGGGGGGGGGCAGCTAGTACTATCAGGGACAGGCTGGATCAAGTTGTTTTCATGATTATTAGACGGGGAATTTAAAGCTACTGGCTCAGCTGCGGCGCGGGCTGGCGCATCAACGAGCAAGGGACGGTCGGGGTTCATTCATCCAGTACAATAAGGCCATTTATACCCGTCAAAAGAAAACAAGATATTTAACAACTCGTTTTTTTATTACAGGCAACAATGCAGCAACGAACGCTCTGAAGGGAATAGAGCCCGATAGTTCAGATTCCAGCGACAATGAATCTAAAGACCCTTACAAACTCAAAGACGAATTGGCTGCAGTTGGTAAGGATACACAGATATACTTGTAGCTATATTTTTCGTACGGTCGAATGCACGTCATTACTTGAACTGCGAAAACCGCCGTTAGTAATGCGAAATAAAGGCGACATTAAGTAACTATGGACGCGAGGTTGACTACCATTAAAACAACCAATCTTAATAAGCTATTTAAGATTTTGTTTCGTCCTGTTTCAGCTGAAATGGAGAGTGAAGACTCTGATACCGATGACAACGCGCCCTCTGTGTTGGTCAACGGCAAAACGGTACCACTTACAAGCGTGGACGATGACGTCATAGCACAGATGACGCCCTCCGAAAAAGAAACATACATCCAAGTATATCAAGAGTATTACAGCCATATGTACGATTAGATAAGCCTTAATTGTAAAGAAATCAACTAATCAGACGTAAATAAATGTCTTGTCTTTATCTAATGCTTTTCAATAAGTCCCTTCATCCTTGATAAGTTTACTAAATGCTTTTGTTGTTAGGAGTGTCGGTCTATGACATGTTTGAATGATGTTATTAAAGGATGTTGACCTAAGCTGTTTGCAAACACACGATGTGAACGTGCCTACGACTGAAGTCTGACCACTCGCCGTCCGCGACCGATGACGGCCGAACGCTGTGTTCGTAAATGCTCGGGTGCGGTCTCGCTCGCACGCCGCCCACGACCGCTAGTTGCGACGCGGCGGCAACGAACGTTTTAACCTGCGGCGTGTCGGTCGTCGGTCGTGACGTCACCGTATGGTGTCAGTAGTGTGTGAGGTTTCAAAGAGAGCAACTGCAACTGCCTTTTCGGATTCGTACCAACGTTTGACAGGTCGAACAAACAGTATTATGAACAATTTTTTTCTACGAAAACCGCCCTTACTGCTGCGAAATAAAGGCGTGTTCAAGTGAAATTGTTACATTCAGATGACAGAACGTTACAAAAAGTTTAATTTCGTAGTACAAAAGTATATCACCTTAGGTACTTCATTTGTAGGTAGGTAGTAATATACTTACTCCGTGAAACAAAAAATAAAAGCAAGAATTATTAAAATGTCAATTCAACTTTATTTTCAAATAGGTAATAAATTACTAACAAAATAAAAATATGTTTTTAACATAACTGTACAATATATTTTACAAAATATAACACAAATTGGAAACATCATGGAACTATGGAATATAATTCTGAATAACATAAGAATGTTATAATACTGATGTTTATTGTATAAGTACCTACCATATGTAGGATAAATCATTACGTAACACATAAGCTAATATAGGCACTTCGTAAGTTATTATTGCTAACAATTGCAACGTCTCACTTGAAAACAATACATCTATAATGAACACAATATCAAATTTTCCTATTAAACGAATCGTAACATTAATTAAGATGTTTGCCCCACTTCTCCCAATACTCTTCTGTTTGCATTTCCATTATTCTGGAAATACTCCTTTCACACGCGAACATTTCTTCTTCGCCCGTAAATATTGCTGCAGTGGCATCATCCTGTAAACAAGGGTGCCTTGAGTAAGAGCTGAAGGTGCAAAATTCTAAGCCTCATCAGCCTTTTATACAGGTGTTAGGCGGAGGTTTAGCCAAACAAGGCGGGTTCGTACGTAGACCCCATTGGGAAATACATATTTCGTTTGAAGACCCAAAAGGTTTTATAAGATTTTTTTGTAGGTTTTTCAAGAGTTGCCATGCGTTTAAAACCTGTAAAGGCTGTAACATTTCTTTTACAAGTAAGTATCTGATGTTTTTTTTTATGTTTTAGTACTTATATGATGCATCAAAAGCAATGGTTCAAAACCAAAAATCAAAATCAAAAGTAATTTATTCAAACTAGGCTGATAGTCAGCACTTTGATGGTTGATGAAAATAAGAACTGAAAAATTAGTTCTGAGCTCTCAAAGTAAAAGGAGCGAGAAAAAAAACAATTAGTACAAATTAATCTAACTGCAAAAAATAAGAGGGATCTAGGAGTTCAACTGTTTCAAAAAAAGTTCAGTACTTGCATGTAGCGTACCGTTATAATGACCAGTAACTAGAGAACTTTTTTAAAGCATTTGAACTCCCAGATCCTTCTTTTTTTTTTCTAGTGTGTTTTCTTTTTGTTTTTCTTAATCCTTTTACTTTGAGAGCTCAGAACGAATTATTCAGTTCTTATTTGCATCTAGTAGTAGTAGTTTCAAAGATTTACCTCCTACATACAAACTCACAAATTTTTCTTCTCTATAATAATGTTATACAGGGTCAAATTAAATTAGCTGGCAATACCCACGTGTTGGGTATCATTTTTTTTTATCATTTGTTAGCCGAAGGTCATGCATGCATGCCTGTAATCGCTCGGCTGGTTTTGTAATTTTTCGAGGAACATTAACCACAACATAACAGTCGTTTGTTTGCCTGAATGTTCACGTCAAGTTTTTAACAAGTTTCGTTTTTTATCTTGACTTCGATATAGATACCTACCCAACACGTGTCAACAATTTGACCCTATTTAGTATAGATTATGTGAATTTAAAGACAGTGTTATGAAGGCAAAAAGAACGGCGGCGTGTGCAAAAATTCAGGTTATATAATTATGTTCTTAATGATCTCATTCCGAAGTTGGACCACGGACCTAAATGGGCAGAAATTTTCGTAGTCATTTTCATTATTATTCTTTACTCTTTTATTTATTATTATATATCTAAACTACGAATGAGATTCGCCCAATTTCCAATAGTCTTTTGCCAAATGTGTACTTAATAGCAAATACCCAAAAAAAAATATGGCGTAACTTTAACTTACTGAATCTTTTGTAATTTTCAAGTCATCCATCAGCGCTCTATCGGAATCAACGAAATCCGTTTTCATATCTGTTTTAAACAAATCTTTTGGCTCGCAATCTGCTGAGATGACCACCTGTAATATGATAAAATAATACACAAATTACTTATAGAATAGTCCGACAGGTTGAGTTAGTGCTCTATTGTTAAGTTAGATATTACTTACCCTAACTCTGTTGTCATAGAGTGTATCAATAAGCGTAATAAACCTTCTTAGTTGAGATCTTAGCATTGTTATTGATAATTGAGGCAAGTCTCTAATGAACACAGTATGGAACGTCTTAGATATCACAAGATAATCACTAGCTCCTAATGGCTGCAAAATAATATAACATTTTGTTAAAATTAGAAACAGAAGGAAATATTGATAGAATTTTTTTTTTTACCTACTCCGAGCAAAGTGCAATTAAAACAAAAAATCGTTCAACTTGTTTAGAATTTTAAAACACGATTTTTAATTCTCTCCCAGCTAAAGGAGAGTTATGAACAGAGATCGGATATTCGGACGCATTGGCACGTAAAGTTGAGATGTTGGCTAATATGGAACCCGCTTTTGTATCGAAAAAACTTAATGTAAAAAAAAAATTTAACCAACCCACAACACTCCTTCTCTTACACCCGACATATACACATTTGCATCGGGGTTAATTTTAAATAAATATGCATCTGAATAGTTATTGCCGGTATTCCTGGCATCCTGGGTTTTTTTTTGCAAAAAATATATTTGAAGCCACTTCCATACTTTCTTAAATAAATAATTACTTTAGGTAAATATACATCCAATTATCCGATCCCTAGTTATGATTCAATTTTATAACCATTCTCCATATATAATTTTTACTCGAACTATCTAAGTACTTACTCTATCACACAACTCTTCAAAAGTAGAATCCAAAATTCTTCCACAAGATTTAGCAAACTTAACATTTCTACCCATAATGTTGATCACACGAGGCCTCACTGTGTCATTCTCCTTGGATATTAAAAATTTGAACAAATTGTCCACTGCATTGTTCTCAGCAGTGAGCTCACTGTTTCTGTAATCAATTTAATTGTTATGCACATAACCATTCAATTTTATGGCAAAATAATTATGTTCTTAATGATAAGCAGCAAAACAATGAGTTTTATTTGAAACTTTGGTATGATAGTATGTTTCATAAAGAAAAATCAAATGGGATGCTTATATGCATTGAACATGGTCAAAATATTCCCATCAATTACAGTGATACATTGATATGATGCAAACAGTCGCTTATATAAATATTAGTCCCATTCAATATATACAAATATTTTTGTTAACAGATATTTAGGTCAAAAAATGCAATGGTACTTACAGAAAATATTTACTATATTTTGTGCCAGTTCCCCGTAACCTATAGTCAACACCTGAATCTAATTGAACCACGTTACAATGAGATTTTAGGACAGGTATAAATGGTAAAAAGTTTGACCTCTGAAGTCCATTTTTGTACAGATCATCAGGTTTTCTATTACTAGTTGCTATTACAACACAGCCATTGTCAAATAGTTGTGTGAATAGTCGTTTTAATACCATAGCATCCCCAATATCTGTTACCTACAAATAAAAGAAACACAAACTTAGGATAGGTAAGGCATTACTCTTTACATAAAATAGTAGGAAAAAGTTTAAGTTCTATCCAATTTTAGGTATCCAAAAAATAAACAAAACAGGAAAATGATAACAAAATCTACACATCGAGAACCTATTTGAAAATAATAAATAGCTAAACGATTGCTACTCAATCTTTTGCACAAATTACAGCACAAACAGAAACAATTATTTCTAATATAGGAGAGCGGATCCAATGCTACATTATTTTTACTGTATTTACAACACAATACCTACCTTGCATCTATTAATATATCTCACGTATTATATACATCACATGATAATCAAACACTTACTTGGAATTCGTCAAAACAAATGAGCCAAGATTCCTGAGTGATGTCAGCTGCAACTGGGGGTATTGGATCGAATGGTTTCGAACCCTCATCACGGAAGGAACTTGCTCCTTTTCCAGATTTAATCTTCAACTCATGAATCCTGGCATGGATGTTCAACATAAATGAGTTAAAGTGGACTCTCAACTTTTCTTTTATCTGAAAATAGATAAACAAAATACTTGTGATTATTGAATGATTGCATAAGATCTTAACAACAAAAGTATATATAATTCAACAGCTGAAATGTAAGAAAAGAAAAAAAAAGAATTTATTATCAAACAAGTATAAATAAAAAAACGAAATAAAATCATGATAAAAAAGAACTATAAATTACCGGTACTGTTTCATAAAATAAATCCATCAACATTGTTTTCCCTCCTCCAACACTGCCAAATATATACAATCCATTTGGAGCTATTATCTTCTGGGGCTGTGGTTTTTTAAAGAAACTAAACAGGGAGCCGGCACTCTGACTTTTTAAGGCAGGTCTTTCAAAGGCAACAACTTCATCATACACTCTCTGTAAGTTCTGCACAACGGTTTCCTGATGTGAATCTTTACTTAGAACTCCACTCGCCACTCTCTCAGAGTACAATGACCAAGGTCCATCGCTAGATGAAGGACTTTCTCGTGCTTGCGAAGATAACAGCTTCATACATTGATTACATCTCTTCCAGTGGTATTTGACAAGTGAAGAGACATGGAAGCATGAATTTGGTGCAAACATCTTGTTCATTGTCAACTGACTGACTCGAACGCGGAAAATATTTTCATTATATAACTTTCAAATCTCATAACCTTGGATACTGTAAACAGTTTTACAGGTTTTCCATTATAACGTGAATCACACTACATACATCAATAGGAATATTTATTTCGATGTTTGTTGTTGCTGAGCACGAATGACACTACCTGCCTTTGTTATTTGTTAGACTACTTTTATGTGCAGTTTGATTCGATGTCAATTTTTGGTGAACTATAGTGATACAACTAAACTAAATTACTAAGAAAAGGAACGCAGGCAACGCAGCAACACGCGAAAAAATTTCGTTTCGGTATTTCCTGGTTCCAAAGTTAGATAGCTGTCACAACAGCTAGCTGTCACTGTCAATGTCGTGTCCAAGCCACTGACGTATAAATCATATGGACTTGGCATACCTACAAGAAAAACGTGGATACCTACACTTACTTGAGAAGATAAAATGGCGGCTAATAGGGTACCCCTCATCGATGTTTCTCTACAATAACATCGATAAAAGATTGTGAGAATGTTTTCATTGTGTCACGGTACAATATCAACATAACTAACTATGTAAACAAATCTTAAAAGTTATTTGTGACCCACTTCCTGGTTTTTAAAAAGCTATAATTTTGCGTACATGTTTAGTTTGGATGACATTGCTGCCGATTCTCTTGTTCAATTACTAATCTAAAATTAGAGTATCGCTATCTATCACTTTTTTTACTAAAAGGCAGTGCGAGAAAAGTACGGCTATAGCTATGAACGACTAAGTTACAGATGTCAATCTTATGCCTACGCTTCACCGTGTTTTTAGTCGACATGTTTTTATTACGTGCACCTACCCTTAATTTGTATGGAAATATTAGTTCAATTAAATTTGACAGCTCTAAATTACGTCCGTCTGTTTCTCGTTTTATTAGAGAGACAAATATAGCAATAGCCTAAATTGAGTTCAGTTAGTGCACAACATTTCCGTGTGGTGCCTGACGTAAAAGAATAGCACCATCCCATCTCTCCCGTGGGTGTCGTAGAAGGCGACTAAGGGACTTGCTTACTAGAAAATGGGCAGCAGCGTTTTCTATGCATTTTCCAACCATACTGCGATCGCCAACCCGCCTGCTAAGCGTGGCTATTATGGCAAAACCCCCTTTTGGGGAAGGCTATGTCTAGCAGTGAACGTCTTTCGGCTGAAATGACGAGTGCACAACAGAATTGACACCAATGCATGGTGAGCTAACTGTTAACTGACGTCATTCTAAATCCACTATGGCGGACTAGTTATTTTGTATGCATTCCCATGTGGGTTTGAAATGAAAGGGTTTGCTGAGAAGAACACGAAAAATAAAATAAAAATACCGGCCAACTGCATGTCGGACTCGCGCATTAAGTTTTCCGTACCATCGTTTTTAATACTATTTAGGTTCCTATTGCCATTATTAAGATAAGTAAGTAGGTACATCGAATAAGTTTGTGTCAATTTTTTAAATTAAATGTAAGTGTTATTCTAGACCGAGAGCCTTGCGTTAGGTAGACGTTCGACTCGGAGCGGAGGGAACAAATTCTAAGAAAGCAAATGACACTACATCCGCGATGGGCTCCCTGCACGGACGTCTCAACACCTATCATTTCTAAAATGCCGATGATTTTGGGTTTAAATTAAAAGTCAACAATAATTATTTAAAATAAAGTATTTAATATTAAACAAATTAATCTCATTCATTTCTAAACCATACAATTTTGTTCAGGTAATTTCTGTGTGATATTCTTTCAGTAGATTTCTTCCCATAATATTTGTATCTCAAATTCATGTATACTTCTATTACACTTTTAATTAAAAGTGAAGAGAACAAATATTAGTTGTTTTTGTTGACATCTTTAAATTTTCTTCACAAATTCTTTCCAGCCAAATTTTCTTTTTACTTCATTAGCAGGCAACCTGGAAAGTAAAACAAAAAACCAATTAAGAACCATATTATAGCAATATCGATAAATATAAAAATGTCATGCATGCACTACTCTATCCCTATAATAACAAGAAAATGATTTTATGAAATAGGTACAAATATTACTGTTGATAATAAAGGTAAAAGGGAAATTGTGAAGGGTAACTGTTGAAACTCCTCTACAAATACAGAATCTTATGTTTATTATCAAAATCTATAGATATTTCAGCTGAAATTAAGTACGTACTGGTGCAAAGTTATGTTCGGGTGATTTCCGCTTCTTTTAATGCCACATCCGATTATATTGCAATTGGGCATCTTGCATTTGACGATTTACACTATAGAACCGAGTTCAAACGCAATAACACAGCAAAATTACTCACAAATTCACAAATTACAACCACAGCTCAAGAGCATTTGACAGTTGACGTACCCCAACTTTGACACAAACAGCGAGAGGATAAAATGGCGACCCGGCCGCAAATAGGTATTTAATGACGCTAGGAATGAAGAGTTGCCATTATGGTACCTGTCAAAAACACTGACGTCCTTTTTCACTTACGCAAAATTATGAAAGTTAAAAAGAGATGACAGCATTTTTATGATTTCGGTGTCGATATGCCTCATATTTGTATAACTGTTTTTTCTATAGTCAAACATTTCAAGTCCATATGATTTATACGTCAGTGGTCCAAGCACTGACGTATAAATCATATGGACTTGGCATACCTACAAGAAAAACGTGGATACCTACACTTATTTGAGAAGATAAAATGGCGGCTAATAGGGCACCCCTTATCGATGTTTCTCTACAATAACATCGATAAAAGATTGTGAGAATGTTTTCATTGTGTCACGGTACAATATCAACATAACTAACTATGTAAACAAATCTTAAAAGTTATTTTTGACCCACTTCCCGGTTTTTGAAAAAGCTTAAATTTTGCGTACATGTTTAGTTTGGATGACATTGCTGCCGATTCTCTTGTTCAATTACTAATCTAAAATTAGAGTATCGCTATCTATCACTTTTTTTTACTAAAAGGCAGTGCGAGAAAAGTACGGCTATAGCTATGAACGACTAAGTTAGAGATGTCAATCTTATGCCTACGCTTCACCGTGTTTTTAGTCGACATGTTTTTATTACGTGCACCTACCCTTAATTTGTATGGAAATATTAGTTCAATTAAATTTGACAGCACTATCCCATCTCTCCCGTGGGTGTCGTAGAAGGCGACTAAGGGACTTGCTTACTAGAAAATGGGCAGCAGCGTTTTTTATGCATTTTCCAACCATACTGCGATCGCCAACCCGCCTGCTAAGCGTGGCTATTATGGCAAAACCCCCTTTTGGGGAAGGCTTATGTCTAGCAGTGAACGTCTTTCGGCTGAAATGACGAGTGCACAACAGAATTGACACCAATGCATGGTGAGCTAACTGTTAACTGACGTCATTCTAAATCCATTATGGCGCGATGGGCTCCCTGCACGGACGTCTCAACACCTATCATTTCTAAAATGCCGATGATTTTGGGTTTAAATTAAAAGTCAACAATAATTATTTAAAATAAAGTATTTAATATTAAACAAATTAATCTCATTCATTTCTAAACCATACAATTTTGTTCAGGTAATTTCTGTGTGATATTCTTTCAGTAGATTTCTTCCCATAATATTTGTATCTCAAATTCATGTATACTTCTATTACACTTTTAATTAAAAGTGAAGAGAACAAATATTAGTTGTTTTTGTTGACATCTTTAAATTTTCTGCACAAATTGTTTCTAGCCAAATTTTCTTTTTACTTTATTAGCAGGCAGCCTGGAAAGTAAAACAAAAAACCAATTAAGAACCATATTATAGCAATATCGATAAATATAAAAATGTCATGCATGCACTACTCTATCCCTATAATAACAAGAAAATGATTTTATGAAATAGGTACAAATATTACTGTTGATAATAAAGGTAAAAGGGAAATTGTGAAGGGAAACTGTTGAAACTCTTCTACAAATACAGAATGTTATGTTTATTATCAAAATCTATAGATATTTCAGCTGAAATTAAGTACGTACTGGTGCAAAGTTATGTTCGGGTGATTTCCGCTTCTTTTAATGCCACATCCGATTATATTGCAATTGAGCATCTTGCATTTGACGATTTACACTATAGAACCGAGTTCAAACGCAATAACACAGCAAAATTACTCACAAATTCACAAATTACAACCACAGCTCAAGAGCATTTGACAGTTGACGTACCCCAACTTTGTACCAAACAGCGAGAGGATAAAATGGCGACCCGGCCGCAAATAGGTATTTAGTGACGCTAGGAATGAAGAGTTGCCATTATGGTACCTGTCAAAAACACTGATGTCCTTTTTCACTTACGCAAAATTATGAAAGTTAAAAAGAGATGACAGCATTTTTATGATTTCGGTGTCGATATGCCTCATATTTGTATAACTGTTTTTTCTATAGTCAAACATTTCAAGTCCATATGATTTATAAGTCAGTGTGTCCAAGGAACATAATTTTGTCCACAGTCATGTCACAATATTTTCGTTCAGAAGCTTACACTGACAAGAAGAGTATGGTTTTTTTGGCGGAATCGCGTTGGAACATGTCGCACGAATTTTATTTTCATGAAATTTCGTGAAATGGCGAATTAAATTGTATAATTTTGGTAGTCAATTATTCAATTTAGTTACGTGTGAGTGCACAAGTGTAGTGAAGGTAAAAATAAATGACTAACGTGGACTTTCGTGTTCCCCCCAAAAACTCATAATAGCTTGTTGTAAAGTTACTACCGCTTTACAATAACTCTGACTTAACTTTGACTTGACTGACTATGACTTTTTTGTAACTTCGTGCCTGTTATCGGGCTGTTCACTTGATTGAAAAGTAAAATTACTTGACACTGGCTAAATACACAAACAGTGCGAAGCCAAAACCCAAAAAAGTAGAGTATGTTTGATGTTTGAAAGTTTTAGAACGAAAGTCAATAAAAAAGTACGGTTCTATGTGAATTTATATAAAAACGGGTAAAAAGTATATTCTGGCCTGCTGTTTATATATCTGTAATTCTGACGCCGATATTAAACTACGATGTAAAAGGCGCACTATTTACTTATTCGCTTGATAGATTGGTATAAAATATTACGATTACAAACTTAGCTTAACTTTTGTTCTTGGGATAAACTCATCCCGACTACGAAACCCTTTATTGAGCGTGCTCCGATACGCGTTTGGCCAGCTTTTGTCTTTAACTTTGCCGGAAGTTCTTACATTACTAATTGTGTCATCATCATCATCATCAGCCTATAATGTTCCCACTGCTGGGACACAGGCCTCCTCTCGGTGAGAGGGACTAATAGGGTATTTTCCGATTTCATAAAAATTGTTTTAATTTCAAGATTGGGACGATATATTTAACAGAAAGATAAAAATAAATTTATTATACACATTTTCTCAATTAAAAACGATTAAAATGTAATTTATTTTTCGTTGTTTTGAATTTACCGCCAATACGCTCCTAACGATGACTTTTTATCACGTGACATGTGACGTCAACTTTGTATAAATGGCACCGGTACACACGGCTACACATCAAGCTATACATTTCTTTTAAAAGCTGATCTCGCATTCTATAAAATTTCCGTGCAGTGCGAGATCAGCGTAAACTGGAAATGTATAGCTTGATGTGTATTGGCGCCGTTTTAGAAGTATTTGTGCACAGAGGCACCGCACACCATTAATATAACTTTATATCCATTAAAAATCCTGTTAATTATAAACTCGACATTCACTTATTTACTTACTAATTACTTTAGTTTACACAAAGTTGACGTCACGTGATAAAAAGTCATCGTAAGAAGCGTTTTCGCGGTAAATTCAAAACATCGAAAAATAAATTAGGTTTAAATCGTTTTTAATTGAAAAAATGTATAGAAATCAATTTATTTTTATTTTTCTGTTAAATATCTCGTCCCAATCTTCAAATTAGAATAGTTTTTGAAAAATTGGAAAATACCCTTTTGTGTAGGTTTATAAAAATAAAATAAAATAAAAAAAGCCTTTTATTCTACCATATAAAATTTCACATCACATATTAATATTGCGTAATTATCATTCAAATTGATGTTTGTAAAAAGTTAAATTAAATTAAAATTTACATTGGTAAGTTTATACTAATTTCTATTAAAATATGGAAGGATTAAAATATTAACTAGTGTAAGCATGCACTTAAAATTATTTATTTATGGAAGTCGCCTCTGCGGCGTAGGCCTCCTCCAACTTTCTCCATTTTTCCCTATCGCTAGCTTGTTCCCCCAGTCTGGTCCACATCTTTCCTTAAATATATCTTCCCATCGTTTCCGCGGCCTTCCTCGTTTTCTTTTTCCATCTCTAGGTACCCATTCTATGACTTTCTTTGTCCACCTTTCGTTTTCCATCCTACATATGTGCCCTGCCCATTTCCATTTCAGACTTCTTATTCTCTCCATTATGTCCGTTATTTTAGTTTGTCTCCTAATTTCCTCATTTGTAATTCTGTCGGATTATTTAATACCCAACATGCTTCTCTCCATTTTTCTCTGCATTACTCCGAGTTTCTGTTCTTCTTTTACCCGTAGAGACCAAGTATGGTAACCAAAAGTAAGGCCTGGAAGAATCGCTAGCTCATGAAGCTTTCTTTTCAAATTCATGTTAACCTTTGTGTTTTTCATGATTTCTTTGAAACTCCAGTATTTTTTCCATGAAATTGCTACTCTCCTATTCATTTCTTTTTCCGTTTGGTCTTCAAATGAGATCGATTGTCCCAAATAAATGTATTCGTTTACACAATCTATTTGATGTCCATCTATTATTATTTTTTCTTCAGATCCATTCGTTAAAATTTTGGTTTTTGCAGCATTCATAGTCAATCCTACCTTTTTGCTTTCTTTCGCAAGCTCTTGCAACATGTTCTCTAATTGTACGGAATCTTCTGTAAATACCACGATGTCGTCTGCCAATCGTAAATGGCATATGTATTCACCGTCTATTTTCACGTCTTTGTGATCCCAGTCAAGGTTTCTAAATATTGTCTCTAGAACAGACGAAAATATTTTAGGTGACAGCGGGTTACCTTGCCTGACGCCTTTCCTTATGGGAAAGGTTGGTCCTTCTGATTCTACCTGATCTTTTTGCAGAATTTTTGGTATTAATGCTATGGAGTAACTCAACGTATTTTAAGCCTATTCCTTGTTCTAGTAGTGTCTTCCAAATTGCACTGTGTTCCAAAGAATCTAATGTCTTGGTGTAATCGATGAAGCATATGTATAGAGTCTTGCCATATTCTTTCCCTTTCTCTACTATTTGTGTTACCACTTGGATGTGGTCAGTTGTTGAGAAGTGTCTTCTAAATCTAACTTGTTCCCGCGGTTGATTTTCGTCTAGAGTGGTAGTAAGTCCATTCAATAGTATTTTTGAGAATATTTTATACAGGTTAGACATAAGGCTAATTGGTCTGTAGTTACTGAGGTCACATCTATCTCCTTTTTTATGAAGAAGCGTTATTGACGACTGGGACCATTGCTCTGGAGTTTCTCTTTTTTGTTGAATGTTTTGAATAATATTTCCAATGGCTGTTGTAAAGGTTCTGATAGAGACTTCAATATTTCATTTGTTACCTTGTCTTCTCCAGGTGCTTTGTCTTTTTTTCTGAGTTTCTATAGAAAAACCAATCTCTGATCTAAGTATTTCAGACAGGGGTTCATCGACATAGGTTTTGTTTGATACGTACTGCGTTAAGCTGGATTTTTCCGGTGGTCCGATACACGTTTGGCCAGCTTTTGTCTTTAACTTTGCCGGAAGTACTTACATTACTAATTGTGTAGGTTTACCTGGCTGTTAATAGAGGTTTAGACCCGGGCACAGTACAGTTTCCGCCCTCCTCAAAGTGACTGGCGATATAAGGGCAGGACTGGAAGAGACCAAAGTAACTGCACCAGTGTTGGTCGATTTCTCAAATGCCTTTAATACCGTCAGTCACGACATCCTATTAGCCATGGCCAATGCTATGGTCTCTCCCGAGGCACTGGAATGGCTCGCCTCTGACCTTCAGAAACGTCAGCAGTCCGTTCATGTTGGGAGCTCTTCTTCATGCTGGTGTAATTTAGAAACTGGCATTCCTCAAGGTGGTATTCTTTCTCCTCTTCAGTTTTCTATTTTCATTAATCTTATTACTTTCGAACTTCAGTGTGCGTATCATCTGTATGCTGATGATTTGCTATTTTATTGTCATGGGAGGGTTGAAGAAATACCTGAAGCTGTAGATAGACTGACTAGGGACTTGATAGCTGTAAAAGCCTGGTCTGATGGATTTGGGGTAGTAGTTAACCCTTCCAAGTATCAAGCAATCATCATAGGTAGTTCTCGGAGTATGACTAAACTGGATAGTACAGACGCCAGCACATCAAGCTACCCCAATCTGTCAAATTTCTATGATAGATTTTCAACCTTATCACATATACATAAGGTTCATGTTCAATTAGAAAAAGTTGACAGTTTGGGGTAGCTTGATGTGCTGGCTTCTGTACAACCTTGCCACCAGTACTCTTCAATGGTACGATCGTTCCATTTAGTACAGATGTGAAAGACCTAGGCTTGCACATTGATAGTACCCTAAACTGGCGTACTCAAGTCGCTAGGGTCAGCCAGAAGGTTACTGGCACGCTGTGTGCTCTGTACCGACTGAAAATATTAATTTTAATATAATAAGTAAATCTAAAGTAACATAAAATATCTAATAAGATTTAAAATAAATCAAACGAAAATTAATAAAGCGCTCTTCCTCTCTCTAGTTATTTAGTTATTTAAAAATTTGCTGTGCCCGACAGGGTCCATAAATTGTTTCAATTTTTTTTTTCTTTACCACCTGCAGGCTTAGCACGAGCACCGATTTGTCGACGGAAGAATAGACATGACTATTAAATAAATGATGTACAATTGGATAAGATAGCTATGTTTTTCTATTAATTCTCACAGTTATGGGTTCTAAACGAATCATGAATTCGTAGATAATCGTATATACTTTGTGGCCGTCGAGTAGAAAGTTTTGTTGTCAGTTTGATTTTGACAGTTTGGGAAGAAATATTCTTCCGAAATAGTCTACATTTTTATGGACCTAGACAAATATCGTTAGAAACGAAAGAATAAATAACAGATTGTAGAAGGATATCTACGGTGCGATAACAAAAATGTGGGAACAAAGTGTCACTTTGTATTGAAAAAGCACTGTCTATTCTTCGTAGAAATACAAAGTGTCATGTTTTTTTTTTTTTTGGGTGGGAATCATCAAATAACTTCTCCCGCTCTGGGTGGAGCAGGAGGGCGTGTCAGATTTTTACTGACTAAAACCCACCCGTGTTCCTTCAGTAGCCCTTAAGCCAGGGGCTGTGGTATCTCTTTCGAACAAACCCGCACCCCTGGCAGGCATCGACCCTTGCGGGTCCCATCACTTTTTGTGCTGACATCTCTTTGAGGCGCGCGTGGAACACAACGCGCCGTCGACTTGGGCTTGGTCCTTACCGGACAGCGAGCTACCCATTACTCGCCGTCCGCAAGCCCATGCCTACGGTGGCCGGAAATCGGCCTGGGATTCCCGACGCCCAGGGCGTCTCCGTATCCTGCGAAGCCCGCTGTAAGTGTACATTATGGAAACGATTTGATTCTTTTATTACCAACGAGTCCGAAGACAATGCTTGTGCAGTCCTTAATTTTCCCTATCATCGATTATGATGTTGTGTGCTACTACGATCTGAATGCTGATCTCCTCGACAAACTTGACCATCTTCTTAGTTACATGCATTCGATTCGTGTTCAATCTGCGTAAATATGACCATGTCTCTGCGCAACGGTCGCTTCTATAGTGGTTGCCCATTCGTCAGCGCAGAGAGCAAAGGGCGTTCACCACCTTTTTTCTTTTACTGACTCTCCAACTTCCCCTAGCTATCGAGCCCCTTACTTTCAGTGCATTTGTGTCAACCAAAGGTGTCAACCACAACAAAAATCGTCGTTCTTCCAATAATCACCTTCTTCAGTAGCCCACTCACCGCACAGACTTTATTCACTCCTCCTTTTTTGTTCAGTCTATCTCTGTGGAACGCGCTCCCCTTGGAATTCAGGATGGCAACCAACCAGTTATTCTATAAAGCGAAAGTTCGCGATCTTATTCAAAAGAAGTTGGCAGTATCTTCACAACGATACCTAATTATCGTTGTGAAGATACTGCCAACTTACCACACTTACATTAGATAATTATCTAATGTTTTCTCATTGTTTGTCTTGTTTTAGGTATTATATTTATGTGTATTATTATTTATTACACTCATGCAAAAATAAAAATAAATGTTCCATAAGTTAATATTTTTTTATTAAATCTTTTCAAAGTAATGTCCACTAGCCTCCATACAAAGTTTCATGCGTCTGAACCTGTTTTCAAAACACTTTTTTCACACACACTTTTTTAGCACACAGGGAACACGGGTGGGTTTTAGGCAGCCAAAGTCTGAGACGCCCTCCTGCTCCACCCTGAGCGGGAAAAGTTCTTTGATGATTTCCCACCCTCAACAAAAAAAAGCTAGTATTAGTACACAAACAAAAAAAAACTTGGAACGTTTATCTAGAAGGATTAAACCCTTAAAACTAGAGGATGGAAGTTTGTATGAAACTTCCGCAACTTTGACGCTATAGGTCTGAAAATTGATATAGTGACTCCTTGTTATTTTATATACTTAATAATAGAGATGCGCCGAATGTTTGGCCGAATATTCGTATTCGGTACATTCGGCATATTTTTTCATGTTCGTATTCGGCCGAATATTCGGTTGATTTACCGAATAATTGCCGAATATTTAAATTATTGTTAGTGTTTAAAAAATAACATTTTATTAATCAGTAAGGTTAACTATTACCAAATAAGTGTCGTTTATTCCGAAAGTTTTACATGGTTTTTTGTAAATGAAAGAAACACTACTTTTTGTACCAATTATTTACTGACAAAATGAAAAAAGATTAAATTTCAATAACATTTTAATCAAATAAACTTCTGCTTTTTACAAATAAATTAAATTTCTATGAAATTAACGATTTTAAGAACACTGCTTTGAGTAACAACTTTTTTCAGAAAATATTTTTTTTTAGATTATAATAAAGTAACTAATATCTTTAGGAACCAACACAAGTATTAAAATATGTATATAATCATATATTTTTTTATAAATGTCTATGTATGCTACATAAAATTTATGAAATCAATAATAAAAAAAATCTTAAGTAGCAAATATTAATTTGCAACATAAAAACTAGGAATTGTCATAACTATTTGTAGTTTTAGTCTAGTTACGTTTTTTTTAAGTACCTAAATGTAAAATTCTATGAAATCAACAATGAACAAACGTATCTTCCGTAACAAATACTAGCTCAAAAAAAAAAATATACAAATTTGAGGAAACTTCAAGAATCAACATTAGTAGGTAAGTAATTGAAGTTTTAATCAAATTAAGTTTTTTGACGAATGCAGTGTTAGCAAAATAAAATCTGATTCAGGATTACTATGATGTCCTTTAATAATCATATCGTAAAATAAACATTCTTAAATAATGATTATTTATCAACAAATTAAAACAATATATTTGATCATTAAAATTTAAGAGTGGTAAATTATGAGTCAACAATCTATTTCTTTTCTCTTAAAATACATTGCCTACTTCCGAGAATAACCGTTCACTATACAGGCTTTTACTATGGGACCAAACCTGAAATCACGAAAATAAAATCTTCTGTTCCTTACATTTTGATGAGTTATACGAACATAAAAAATCTAAGGAACAGTTGTTTTTTTTAAATTGAACCGAATGATTCGGCCGAATATTCGGTTCGGTACATTTTGGACCGAACATTCGGCCGAACATTCGTATTCGGTTGAACCTACATTCGGCGCATCTCTACTTAATAACAAAAAAAAAATAACCATTTGAAAAAAAAAAACAAAAAAAAAATGCAAAAAAATATATAAAAATGGTTTTGGTGGTAAAAAGCAACTTACAAATATAAGTGAAATCCCACCAAAAACATTTTTGTGTAAAATGTTGCCAAAATGAGACCATATGACTCGCACTGTCAAAAAGTTATCAGCACCCTAATTGCGTAACTTACGATTGATCATAATTGGTTTCGTCTTCACAGTTAAACAATATTCATTGCGTTATTTATGTTGTCGAACAGACACATTTTTCGAACATATGAAGCAATGGGTTAACAATCCGTTTCAAAACGATACAGATTATGATGAATCGTGAGTTACGCAATTAGGGTGCAGATCTCATGTAGCGCCAAGCTTCTAACTCTACACGCCCTAACTTTACAAGGCCTAACTTCACAAACTCTAGACCTTATTCAAAATATATGGCTTGGCCGTTTACTACAAGAACCATTGCAGTAAACTAAGTACAGTGCGAGTGAACAGTGGATAAATTCACGAACGTAGCGAAATGACCAAACTACATATTTTGACTAAGGTGTATAGTTTATGTACATAGTTAGGCCTTGTAGAGTTAGGGCGTGTAGAGTTAGAAGCTTGGCTCTACATGAGATCTGATAACTTTTTGACAGGTACAGGCGAGTCATATGATTTCGTCTTGGCAACATTTTACATGAAAATGTTTTTGGTGGTTTGATATTTTGGGAAATATTTTACGATTTTTTCCTTACATACCTCCGTCGAGTTGGCGCTCCACGGTAGCCCTGTAGCATGGGGGCCCTGTATCATGGATACGACTGATATGGCGGTAGTTACGCCCCTTAAAGTCAAGATGATTTTGGCGCCCCCCTGGCTTAGGCACCCAGGGCGGACACCTCGTTCTCTCCCCCCCATCGCCCTCCTTGACACGGTGTTGTGTCTTGTCTTGTCTCGTGTGTCTCCAACCACTAAACCTCCAAGTACAAACTTGGCCTTGTTTGCAATTTTATATATCAGTACTTCTAAATAAATATATAGTGTTCCCACACCTGGACCCCGGACCTGGACCTGGTGCATAAATCGTGCTGGTGCAAGTCCACAATCCTTTTTATTAAAACTTTGCCTTAGCCTGCTTAGCTTGCCGGATTAGCTACATTTTGAAACTGAAGTGATATTTCTGGCCAAAATAATTTTGGGCCTGGCGTTACTGAGGAGTTAACGGACAATTCTTCTGGAAAGGACTGTGTGACTTATCCTGCAATGGCTGCAAAGTATCTATGCAATAGATATGGTTAATTTAAAGTATCGTCTCCACAGCGCTAACGCAACACAGACATAATATTTAAGCGTATTATTAAATAGCTGATGTCATTCGAAAATCATATCTCTGCATAATGGGATTACTACATAAAAACCGTATCATAATGTCGTGATGGCCCGGAGGTCAAGCACGAGGTTGCGGGTTCAAACCCGGCGAAGTATTTCTAATCTTGGATCAGTGAGTTAGAAGGAAAGCCTCGGTTTCTTTTATTCTAAATGTAAACCAAGCATGTAAGCAAGCATGGTGATCAACGCATTAAAGGATATTATAATTAAATTTGACCTCAATTAACGTTCTAGTAACCTATTACTATGTTGACATCACTGCACATTTATTATTTACTTTTTTTTTAAATAAGTCTGGAGGACATTATGGACTTAGACGCACAAAGGCTCCCAATGATTTATGCGACACGTGCACAAAACAAACAGTTGGAACACAAGTGAGGGTCAGAGTGCCGATTTAAAAAACTCTCTCATAACAATAAATAACAAGAATATCTTGAGAAAGCAGGATGTGGTCAAATTGAAATCGACGTCCTGACTGAATTGATGCAAAGTAAGTGCTTATTGCAATCAACAGCCACACATTATCGTAGCATCCTCTTTTTCTTGAACGGTATGTAACAGGGGTGCCACTTTAGTATGATGAATGGTAATCTGTTTTTTAAAAAGCAAATTAGTCTGTTGTTCTGGCCTCAATAAGTCAGCAGTCCTTTCTTTTTGCATGAGCCATACTCAGATCAAGTAAAAAAAGGAGCCATAATAATATGGACTACTTATAGAAATTTAATCGGACAGTTTATGGACTGTTTACCAAAATACTTAGATACTATATTTTGGCAGCGGCTTCACCAGCCTTTATTTCGGAAATTATCCCACGAGAACGTAGAACTACCGGGATGATAAGTAGGTATCCTATGTGTTAATCCAGATTAAAAACTAGGTATCTATGTGCTTCATATAAATCCGTTCAGCCGTTTTTACACGTGACGTTATATAGTAACTAACACACAAACTTTCATTATTATACTAAGTTGGTAGGACATAAATATTCATTCAATTACTTGCCGCAGTCGGCTGAGGGAGAGAAAACAATAAACTTCAAAAATATGTCTCCTGTATCCTAATTGCGTAACACACGATTAATCATAATCGGTTTCATATTGACAGTTCAACAATATTCATTGCGTTATTTAAGTTGTTAAGCAGACACATTTTTCGAACATATGAAGCAATGGTTTAGCAATATGTTTCAAAACCTGTTTCCCCTGAGAAGTTTAGAACTGTGACTAAGATTTTGTTCAATCAAAATCAAAAATCAAAATCAAAATCAAAATATTTTTATTTCATATAAACCTGCATGGGCACTTATGAAACGTCAGAAGCTAGGTGCACGGTTCCAAATTGTTGTTTCCTATGGAGAAGAGCCGGCAAGAAACTCCACGGTTACTCTTTTAAAAATAATTGGCTTTAACAATATTTTCAAATTACAGAGAATAAATGTATGGGAGGACAGCGCAGGCCTATCAATAAGTACCAGGTACTTAGACGAATACAGAATAGAAAATCGTCTACAAATCTACAGTCAGTAAGGCCTACAACGTTCTCTCATTCACAATATGTAAAATAATCTACATAAATAAAATCAATCTATTTTCTTCATAACCTTACTTAGCAAAAGTAAATGTTCCCATTTCAGTTCCAGTAAAATTTCGCATCTCGTTCAGTATCTTGTAGCGAATAGTAGACAGACAAAAGTAATTAAATATATGCTTCTCTCAAATAAATCCACTATAATGGGTCTACGCCATACGGCCCAGACCGTATAGTATCCTTTGAAGTATCAAAAGCTACTTATTTTACTGTACTCAAAGTTATAAATAACCGCAGACGACAACAAAGGTAGGTACTAAATGAAACCTAAAACATCCCTGAATGAAACGGCAGCGCACGCGCAACGTCTCCGCCCGCTTAATTTACGTGGTGTTCCTTTTTTTCTGTCTGTGTCTCCTGTCTCCTGGAAATCCGTCGCGACCAAGTTATTTTGAAACACTACGTACTTCAGCTGTTCAAATGCTTACGAACACTTGTTTGTGAAGTTTGAAGTTACATACTTAGAAATAGGTAGGTAGCTACTCTGCTTAAAATTTGTAGAGACATGCATAAAATTACGCTAAATTATGTAGAGCCGTTGCCAAATACCTGTAAGAATATTATCATGGCACTTAATCATGCAGTTAGTATTCCGTGGACTGTATGTGTTTACTGTGAGTGATATGATAAGCAGCAAAGTGCAATGTTATTTGCCTAAAACTTGATGAGCATCTTACGTCATTCCAATGTATGGTTTTGCTTCAATTTTGGGCTCATCAAATCCTTAGCTTATAATAATTACACATTTAATTGCGTCTATTATCTATGTAGGTAGTTTTATTATTATCAAACGTATGTTTAGACGGTTCGTTACTGTGTTAGTACCTACAGCTGAGATAAAAATTATCAATTTTCGAAATAGTTCAACAAAAACAAACATTTCAGGTGTAACTATTGTAGTCAATGTCAAGGTTACCTTCGGCGAACTGACCTACGGAACCTAAATTGCTCTTGAACTCGCTCACACACTGGCCTCAATTGTGCGGTTGTGCCCCATCTAATGCACTGGCACCGGTTAACAACCTCTAGTGTCAAGGTGCCTGGTGTTGTTGTGAAAGGAAGTCTCAAAACTATCACATCTACGAGCGATAAGCCAGTCCACAAACTGATCACAGTCTTTCATTCATATACGTAGATAGCACTGAAGAGATGGATCTAG
The DNA here is from genome assembly GCA_949987655.1 of Polymixis flavicincta. Lineage (NCBI taxonomy): Eukaryota > Metazoa > Arthropoda > Insecta > Lepidoptera > Noctuidae > Polymixis > Polymixis flavicincta. The sequence goes on along the minus strand of OX465175.1, from coordinate 13,321,565 downwards.
TTCATACAGTTAAAATTGGGTATATGATAATGATAACTTACTGCATTATTTTAGAGAATGTACCGACACCAAATTAGTCATTATTAGACACCATAAGTGATTGGCTTGGCAGCTGCATTATGTATTAAAGGCAATAATGAAAATTAAGTATCTGTTACAAATCGTAGTTTTTTTTATTTAAAAACACGACAGAGATCATTATATATATGAGAATGGTAGTAACCAATATGACCAAAGAACGGAAGACAATTTATTTGACATCCAATATGAAATCTACTTCCACGGGTTTGAAGCTCTATTTTGATTTTATTGTTATACTTAACTATTGTTTTAACTCAGAACCGTGGTAGAGACCTTTTTTCCAGTCTTCTCTTTGCTTGGATCCTTCCTTGAAATCGGTTTGTTGCCCTAATTTGTGTTTATCGTAAGCACCTTGATACAGAGTTTAATTTATGGAAAATATCACACGAATTTCGCACAAATAATTTTAAAACACGAAAACAATTCACTTATCTACCCAATTTTCTTAATCTAACATCTACAGGATATAAAATGGAGAGTTAGTAATTTTGAATGAACTTATGCATCTACTATTTTTTGTCTATCAATCTAAACTTAACCATCTCTGCCTAATTCACCATCTTCCTATAGGTAGGTAGGTGTTAGGTATTTCAATGTATTTGGGATCTCTAAGCCATCTCAGAAACACCCTTTTTGTAGTAATTTCATCTTTCACACTATTCATCTTATTATAGTTTCTTGGCGTACTTTACTGTTGGAATTCTGTTAACCATTCACTTCATACTCAAAACTTTCCTCATAACACTCATTCTATTGCATCAAACCACGTATAGTAGGTATTCATACCATGGTCCTTAATTACACCCATACCAAAAAAATGTACCATTTATTTCAAAAATAGTTACTTATTTCAACTATCTGCACTGTATTTTAGACATGACCTAGCACAAGGCTAGCGTGAGATGCGTCCAACCAAAATCTGCACGGTGTAAGAATACGTAGCATCATCCATTGTGCGAAATAAGCAATCACGTGCGTGGTCGGGCGCTGTGCATGATATATAAAAAGTTAAAGCTTATCCTGCCCAGTGTTCTGAACGCATCCCTATTGCTGTCAACCCTACCAATTACCGATTTGTTGCGAAAACGCGAGGGTGGTCGACTCATGCGGGCTCAGCTGCGTATAACTTTACACATCATTTTGCACATCATACTCTATAGGTAAGCTGTTTGTACCTCTATTTAAGTCTGCGGATGTGCTACCCATACTTGAGATATCCGCTATCTTTGTGTATTAAGTTTGAACGAATGAACTGAGCTCTAGCAACGTGGTTTAATTTCATGTTTCCAATGAAAACCTTTAATAGGATTTACATTTTAAAGAGTGGGTTAAGAAACTGTGTTTTTTTTTTTAACGACGCGCGACGCCCTGATCTGTTCCTAATAGGGTATTTTCCAATTTTTCAAAAACTATTCTAATTTGAAGATTGGAACGAGATATTTAACAGAAAAATCAAAATAAATTTATTTCTGTCCATTTTCTCAATTAAAAACGATTTAAACCAAATTTATTTTTAGTTGTTTTGAATTTACCGCCAAAACGCTTCTTACAATGACTTTATAACTCGTGATGTCAACTTTGTGTAAACTAAAGTAGTTAGTAAGTAAATAAGTGAATGTCGAGTTTATAATTAACAAGATTTTTAATGGATATAAAGTGATATTACTGGTGTGCGGTGCCTCTGTGCACAAATACTTCTAAAACGGCGCCAAACTAAGTATTTGTACCGGTGCCGTATAAACAAAGTTGACGTCACATGTCAGGTGATAAAAAGTCATCGTAAGGAGCGTTTTGGCGGTAAATTTAAAACAACGAAAAATAAATTAGATTTTAATCGTTTTTAATTGAAAAAATGTGTATTAATAAATTTATTTTTATTTTTCTGTTAAATATGTCGTCCCAATCCTCAAATTAAAATAGTTTTTATGAAATCGGAAAATACCCTATTGTTGCACCGGTTTGTCCAAACAAAAATAATCCGCGTGTAAAAAGAGAGTAAAATGGTATCAAATTAAAAACGGCCCTGCTTAAAAGCTAACAATATCCAGCACTAATCCGCATTTAGCCACATCAATGTAAGCTCACAGGTGGGTATTACAAATTAAAGGATTTAAGTGGGTTCATAACCTCCAGGCATACATAACAACTTTCTTCGAAGCACAAGACACAGATAGCATGAATTTTTTCAAAAATTTTTACGTACGTACAAAGCGAATGTGGAACAGCTAAAGTTTGGATTCTGAAGTTTGCACGAAAGTTTGAATCTTGTCATGGCAAATATTTCTTCTTTTCACACGAGTGGAGTCTAAAGTTAAGCGTGTTATTCGGCTCCCCCTATCATTTACTTCTCATTTCCTAACTTTTGCCGATGGTCATTTATGTCTAGTTCTCAACGAGTCATATTGTATACTATCCCCTATCCCATATTGTTAACGCCGATTATTTGACTACTTATTTAATAAATATGTTTGCTTTGCGTACGTTGGAAGTGATATCTACCTTCCTAATGTCGACTGAACCTTTTTCTACGTGATTAATAGATAAATAAACCGATTTTTTAACCGACTTCAAAAAGAAGGAGGTTATCAATTCCACATGTTTATTTATATACTTATATACAAGGTGTGTGGCTGAACGTTAACATACGAAAATGGTGGTTAGGTGGGGTCATCTGCTACTTACTCAGCCCTAATTTATTTGGCCCTGGCCCCCTGGATATTTTTTTAATGCAAGTTGAAATTAAGATTTAAGTACCTATTTTTTACTACTTTCTGTAAGTTTGAGGACTCATAACTTTTTTTCTAGCTAACATCTGAATAAAACAATAATTTTATAAGAATCTGCCAACATTAAGATTTTAAAAAAATTGCCTGTTTTACCCATTTTTTAATAAAAATACACTTTAAAGTTATGAAAGTGGTGAAACTAGAAGAAAAAAAAATATTTAAAAAAATATCCAGGGGGCCAGGGCCCAATAAATTAGGGCTGAGTAAGTAGCAGATGACCACCTATCCACCATTTTCGTATGTTCAACGTTCTGCCAAATACCCTGTATATTTTTTTATGTATGTTCGGGCAATTCTGTCATAAGACGGATTTGCAAAATTCTTTTTTTCTTCGAAAGGGGTTTATTCCGACCGAAATGGTCCCATATAAATTTCATATAGATCTGATCATGAGTTTCGGAGGCAAACAACGGAACTCTTCAAAAAATGATAGCAAATCAACCGCGATTGCTGCTATCGCATAAATATGCAATGTTTTGACCCCAAGGATGATGAAATTTCGAATAGGCGTGTACGATAACTAAAAACTGAAAAATAAAAACGTTTTTGCAAAAAAAAAAAAAACAACCGACTTCTAGAAAAACACTACAAAGTGAAAAATAACTTTAATTTCGGAAGGCGGTGACAAAAAATTCAAATACATATCCAAAGTCAACTTCCGCAATTAAAGTCGGTTGTTTGTTTTTTTATTTTTAGTTTTTTTCTGTAAGTTTTTAAATAGAATCGATTGATCAAACAAGATGAAGCAGCAGCAGTCAGTTTAACCGCAAGCAGCTGACAGTTAAATTTTTCGTTAGTATAGCAAGTAACCAGCCGTGAAGAAAGGAAATGAAGAAGGTTACTTACCAAAGATGTTACAAAAATGTTAGCTAGCAACTAACGATCTATTCCCTAATCCTAATCGGGATTATATTAACCTGCCAAAGAAATCAAATCATCCGAAATGTAACATAACAAAATATATGTAGGTATATTAATCGACGCTAGTCCTGATCATTCCTTACAAAAGCACTCGTGTCATCTTGATTCACGAGCAATTAAGGTGACTGCCAGCAGCCAAAACAATCGATCGCTGCAAATGGCCGTCTCGTTGAAACGCACTTGTCAGACGCGCGCGAGACACTCTTGCGTCTCTCCGTATACTGGACTGCCAATATAAGCTTTAAATTGCAGAAATAAGATTATTCTTTTCGCTGATAGTGTGCTACGATAATGATGAAATGATACATAACTTTTAGGTCACGTTAGGATTAAATTGAATGATCCCACACGTGACACTAAAGTACAACTGTAGTAAAATCAGGGTTTCAATTTAGACTCTTTAGTAGAGAGAGCCAGAAATAGATTTCATTGTCACTAGGTATAGCTTATCGCAGATTTGTTTTTCTCCCAGCAACAAACAAATCATCAGCGAAATAATATACCCAAGTAGATGGTAGGTAAGTACATAGAGTAAAATTAAGATATTAAATTAAGAAAATGTGTACATTTTTTTTTTAAACATTACTGTCCATTTATAACTTTTAATTTTAAATAGTAGATTAATCGTTTATCATGCGTGTGAGTGCGCTCGCACTCAGCTGATCGCTAGAGTGGGAAGTTGTCATGTTGCTAACCGCACTCTAGTTCTGAAATCGTTGATCTAACCAAATCATTAATTAAATTATTTTGTTACTTTGGTTGCTTATTTAATAAAAATCCAAATTAACATTCTTACTCAGTCAATTAATAAACTGTAACGATAAATCTTCAAAAATGCAGAAACTGTAGGTATGCGTTTAAGATACGTATTATATTTAAACCCGTAACAGTGTCACGTCCTTGCTTCTCATGATAAGGAATGATTATATTTATAAAAGTAACAAGCACATGTACATTAAATTAATGGATATTTGACAATGTTACATTTCATGAACGATATCTACCAATTTTCTGACAATATATCTTAATAATGTTCGGAGATGCAGTGATGCGATAACTGATTTATCGATTGTAGTCATCGTTTTGGCAGGATGTTGCCTGTGGGTCAAGGGGAAATCAATCAATAGGAGCGAAAGTTATGGTACTGTTCCAGAAATCATTCAATAATAACGTTTTTGTCGGTTTCATTACAAAACTGGGTCCTGTTTCCACACCACCTAGGAGGTAAGAACCGTAGGTGCGCTTTTTTTATAGAGGTCTCCCCAGTAGGCCTATTCCTCTTTGAAATGTCGTCCATAGGGAGTAACCGGTGGCCTTAAGTATTATCCGGAACAAAATTGTAGTGCAATTTCGTCCAACAGATTGGGATCTTCGAGGTCCCAAAACTGAAGTAGCGTACGTTGTCGAGATTAGGTAATGTGTCAGGAATTGTGTCATTCAGTTAAACGGAGGCGGTGCGTTTGCACGTCGATTATATGAGTCGAGGGCAGTGTTCCTCGGCCAGCGCGAATGGCAGACACTGAGACGTCGACCGCCTACTCTACGTTAAATCCCCGATTGGCAATTGCGATCAGCTTTAAGGGCAGTTTAGCTGTCGCCGAATTATAAATCTGGACAATGAGAAAATGGGTTTTGTATTAACATCACGGTCAAAACGTAGTTACAATAAAATGATACTTTATACTGCTTGCTTTATGCAAGCAGTTTTAAATAAGTGGGATTTGTTTTAATTTTCAAACATTAAAGACCACAAAAAACATTCAAATCAGTCGATTCGTAGGAGGTAATTTCCCAAGAAGAAAACTTATGTAGAACTTCAAGATCTGCCTACTCATCTTTTTTTTATAGGTTCACAAGTTTATGCGATATGTAAGAAGAAGACACAAGGTGATACCACATAAATACTATATAGTTACCCCGCACTGACAAGGTCACGCAATTTGCCATGGGAGTGAACAGAAACTACTTCAGAATGCCATCGCCGCTCATATCAATCTGTTCAGAGTTATGTTCACCACTAAGCTTAGAAATTCACACATTCAGTCAAGTTTTTATCTGTTATGATTACAAACCAGGTGAAAAGTGTGTGGTGGCGGCCACGCATTCTTACCCAACAGGTAACAGTAACAAATAAAAACCGTGCTTTATCAAAAATCTCACAATCGATCATTAATATCATTATACTTCCAAAAGTTTCACAAATATTTTCAAAGTTCATACATGTGTTTCTTCTACATAAAAATATTACTTACATTTTGCATTGATATCTTGCACCTTCTCAATGCGCTTCCAAGAACGCTAGTGATGGCTTTATCAGCTTGAATATGCTAATAATAACGTAGATACCTAACTAGTGCTCTGGGTCGGTCCATAATCGTGGGAATAACAGCTGTCCAGAAAAACCAAGTTTTAAAGGCAAATTAACAACAGCCTAGAGGATAGAAGATCAAATACTGTTACATAATATTATGTGATGCTTAAAATTAAATGACAAGTGGCTATAGACTTAAATACATTTTATCCAAGAGAGACCGACAATTTATACGTGCACGTACATCTTACATATTATGTACGAGCGTTATTATTGGAGTCAAGAGCTAGAAACTAAAATTAACAACATAAACATACAGCTACAAAATCTTAATCTACACCATGTTGGATTAGCTTCTGGGTAATATTTACTACACCAAATGCTGGTCTATATTAGCACCCTAGTACTTTAATGAATGCAATATATTAGGTACAAAATTATTTACAGGCGACGAAACGGTAACGGATTCGGATTTAAGTGCTTCGCACGAAAACTTATTTTCAAAGTGGCGACGAGAATGAGACCTAACTGTGGGCTATCAATTAATTTATGTGCTAAAATTGTTCAATTAATCATAAGCTATACGATGTGGCAGCGGAGTTAACGTTATCGTCAGCGGTCGAAGCCCCTCGCTCACGTTACCAGATTACATACTAGCCTGAACTTTGATAGCCCTGTTTTCGCATTACAACAATTTCACCCTTCAACTTCTGTGTCATTTCTATATTTACTAATAACGATTAAAATACTAACCGTTCATCACAAGATACGCATAATCCATTATTCAAATACCTCTCTGGTGGGAAAACCACTTGGACAGACTTTAATTTCAACCAAAGATTCACTGTCCATGACAAGAAGAACATAACTTTAACTTGGCTTGAATTATAATACTTAAGTAGGTACCTAAATGCTGAATAGACGTTTATATTGACCGTTGCAGATTTTATTATTCAAAAGTTGTCGGAGACGATCGCGATAGCAATCTCAAGTTGTCGAGTTCTATAGACAATGGCACATAATGTACGCGTTGAAGTTGAAGCAATCATTGGCTAATTAAAATTTGCTGTGCGTGACGCGACCACGAAGTGCCTTACTCACTTATAGGCTGCACACGTGCCTGTCAATGAACTTCGCAGACCATGCCAATAGCCGAGCACGCGTTAAGCCGCCAAATTTCTAGGCACAGGCATTGATCTATCCGTCACCCGTCGTCAACCAAAACTTTAGAACTTAAGGAATATATTGCATGCATACACATGAGTTTTTGCAGTTTCTTGCAATATGACCACTTGCCAATGAAGATATTACTGACAGATTTTTGTGGTTTAGTGTCTTATATGAACCTACAAATGGGGTGGTGCTTCTATCTAGACTAGGGGCATCGAACTTAGCTCTATATCGATATTAAACAGTACAATTATTTAACTGATTAATATGTAACTTGTTACGAACTTAATTTCTCGTAAGGTACTAACGTGCAAAAATGAGGACATTGTCGGTTCGCGCGAGGAAGTCGTCCTGTTCCGTGTGAGTGACGAAGGTCCTGGTCAGAGCTGGTGCATCGGCCTGCACGCCTGCGGGCGGCTTCCGGCGCTCGAAGCGTTCCATCATGTGTGCCGGCACGGTCGGCAGCTCCCGGCCCGTCGTGTTCGGGGCTTGGCTGAAGCCTAGTTTCGCCAGCAAGCTCTCGCGGATCACTCGTAAGCTGTGTTCTCGCGCGTTCTCGTAGGAGCGGCAGGAGGCGCACGCGATCTGAGCCGCCGGAGGGTCTTGCGGACAGGCGAGCTCGGCAGCGACGGCCGCCAGCCACGCGGCCAGTAGCAGCAGGCTCGCGGGCCTGGCCCGCGGCCCGCGCGACGCGCCCAGCGGACGCGTGGTGCGGCAGAGCGGGGAGGCGGCGGCGTAGCGCGATGAGCGATGTGAGGCCGCGGGCGGCGCGTGCTACACTGCACACGACTCACATTCGACACTACAGTCGCACGCCACGCCACGCGGCGTTGCTCGGGGCGCTGCAACCGCCCGCCGCGCCCCCGCAGCCCGCGGTCTGGCCTGCCGCCTGCTGACTCACTCGCTGGCGGCGCCAGGGCTACGCTGGGCACTCGGAAAATGCGCCCGATGATGAAGTTGCACCGCAAGCGCACCACGCGCCGCCCGCCCTGGGAGACTACAACCAGAAAGTTATCGATGAAAACTGCACGAAGCAGGAAACACTTCTGCTGTTATTAAACATACTGATCTTCCGCTGTAGAATAGATAATATGAAATAGATATGGACTATAATTATGTAAGATACCTTTCGATAATCCACAAAAGCTACCTGAATTGGACGTTGGATGCTGTTTATCTAATAATTTAAAACACAGATGGCAAGTAGCAACAAATCAGTTAGGTACTAAGCAGAGCTCCATGCAAAAAAATCAGGGTAAAATAAAATATACTGTAAGAAATATTTATGTAGTAATTTTAAACAGTTTATTTTAACAAGTAACATATGGACTAATCCGTTGTGTAGAGTAGAATAAATATTTGGACAGCTCTCGCGAAAAAATGCGAATACCTATCAGGTAAGAGTTAAGACTAAAGAAGTCTGGCTTATATAACTTGTTGAGATTTAAGATAAGACGGTAAGTACCTATGTATGCATGCAGGTAAAAGGTATGTGGTTTAGCAAACGTTTCAGTACCTACATTATAAAGTCATAGTATGAAGATCGTGACACGGTTTACCTAAGTTATGATGAAGTCAATTATCATTTCGGAAGATCCATTTTCGGTTTCACTGCCGGGTCCACTTAGGATCAACCGATACTCAGGAGGATCAGAAAACTTCCGTATACGGACTCTCTGACTTTCTACTACTCTCTCACGAGTAGTAGGAATTCCCATAGAATGTCTCATACATCAGATAGGTATCTGACTCATTATGATGTAGGTACTAGCTCAAATAAAATGGGTAGTATCAATTTGCGTGCATAAGATCGAGTGGAGCTCATTCTCACAATAATGATAATTGATAATCTTTTATGAAATTTTCATTACAGGAGACAAAGAGAGCCTAATTGTTACACGAACCGTAGAAACATGATAAGTGAACAAAATGACGCATAATAACATATGGGATAAGAATAGGATGCTCTTTATCATAGATTTATGAACTGCTTTTTATATTTCTATGCTCTTTATATTGTTTTATCTGCTTTACCCATCGCTTTTTCAATTTGCAGCCGGCTGCTGAATTTCTGTAGGTAGGAATACTTACTACACCAATACCATATTCGTAAATAGAATGTAGAAATGCATTTGATACCATAAATACCGACAATATTAAAACGAATTGTCTTATTACTCTATGTGTTCATCACATATTATCCGTTTGGTAAACTCAGCGAAAACGCTTTTGCATTTCTTAATGCTAATAAAATGCTTATTGTGTTGGAGTGCCCCAGGGTACCATACTGTCTCCGTTACTTTCGAGAATTATATATCTCTTAAAGTTAATGGGACGCAGTTAATCCTCTTCATTGTCAAGCTTTGTTTGTAAAGATGACAATAAAGCCAATTAACCTAAATCTTAACCAATTTAGGTAGATACCTACTGAAGCAGAAGTCATTGTTTTGGCACAACGTAAGTTTTTTTAAAGATTATTGTAAGTATTATAGGAAACCAGAGCGCAAAGGGAGAGATTCAAACTCTTGATTTCACGCTCGGGAGTCCACGGCCAGCCATTGAACGAACGATCTTGAACAGCTCCTTTTAGCAGAAATAATTATGACTAATTGCGCTTATTTGACAACCAGTACAATACACTGATCCGGTTGATCTAGCCTTAGCTAGCGCGACTATCAAGAGAGAGAGTGTCCTGCACGGTCGTAGCCAGGGGGAGGGTTTTGGGGGTTCAAACCCCCCCCCCCCCCCCCGAAAAGTTCAGAGTTCAGATATTAACATTCATAGAATTAAAATAAGGACAGGCGTGTGGCATATCTCATTGATTACTAACTATTACCTACATTAAAATATACGGTGGTTTGGATTTTCGGAACGTTATTTTTATTTAGCTTATAGTTTAAACTGTCCCACTGCTCGAAAAAGGACTCCCCCAATTCCTTCGAGGAGATTTTTTTCTGTATGTATTTTTCACATCTTTAATCTTTTTTTACATAGGGGTTATTTTATGTACTTTTAGTCGTTTTATTTTCTTGACCCCCCAAACCCCCCCACCCCCGATACACAAACCTGGCTACGCCCGTGGAGTCCTGGGTTCGATTCCCGGGTCCTACATTCTTAGAAGTACCTAATCCTGATAGCTCGGCCTGGCGATGTGGGTTTACCATACCTACTTGAACATCTCTGCCTTTCCGCTTGGAATGCCAAACGTGATGTTTTAGTTGTTCTTACTGCTTTTAGTTTAAGTTTTTATTTATCTGTAGTGTAGTTACACACGGCTACACATCAAGCACACACCGGCATCCGGCACCACGATTAATCATATACCATTGCTTCACATGTTCGAATAATGTGTCTGCTCAGCAACGTAAATAACGCAATGAATATTGTGGAACTGTCATAATGAAACCGATTATGATAAATCGTGTGTTACGCAATTAGGGTGCAGATCACAGGTATCACATTTTAAGTTTACGCTGATCTCGCACTGTACGGAAATCCTTATACTGGAAATGCACAGCTTGATGTGTAGCCGTGTGTACCACAGAACAGATGACAGAGGTACATTTGCACGTATATTAAGTTGCATTAATTATCACAAATATTCTAAAATAGCTAAGTACCTAATTAAATTGCCAATTTCATTAATTTTGTCAATTCAACATCATAGATCGCGTTATTTTTGTTCTTCAGAAGACGAATTCTTCTTAATCTAATTCCTTTAAATGAGCAATTCCTGTATCTTTAAGTTTACAAGCAACAGTGGTGGCCCAGTGGTAACGGCCGCGGCTTACGAGTCATGAGTTCGAACCCAGGCAGGCGCTTTACTTTGTGTAAATTATTTCATCTCCACTGCTCTCAAAACGGTGAAGGAAAACATCGTGAGGAAACCGGCATGTCCTAGAACCGAAAATTCGAAGACATGTGACATCTACCAAACCGCACTGGGCCCGCGTGGTGGATTACGGCCCAATCCCTCTCACCGAGAGGAGGTCTGTGTCCCAGCATTGGGAACATTATAGGCTGATGATGATGATGATGTATACAAGATAAGTTTTTATCCAGTGCGCAAACCATGTAACCATGAATTCAGCATATCATTCTAGACTGGCAGAGCCCGGCAGGCCCCGTAGCACCGCAATTTTTTTTCGCCCGTTATAGAAAAAAAATCTTCTGTTTCATAGAAAAGTGCAATACCTACGCGGTCAAAATGTATGGAACCGGTGATTTTTTTTGTATAATCGTCGAAAAAATCTGCGCTGGGGGGCCTGGAATGATATGCTGAAGTCATGGTTACAGTTTGCGCACTGGATAAAAACTTTTCCTGTATATATAATCTGAATCTCGGAAACGGCTCCAACGATTTTCATGAAATTTAGTACGCAGGGGGTTTCGGGGGCGATAAATCAATCTAGCTAGGATTCATTCTTAGAAACGTCAAACAAAAAAAACTGAGCAGAGCTTGGTCATCCAGATATCTATATAAATAAAAAGAAAAGTACTGACTGACTGACTCCACAACGTCCAGCCCAAACCCTTGGACCTAGAAAGCTGAAATTTTGCACAGAGGCTCCCTTTATAAAGTAGACAAGGAATAAGGAAGGATTTTTCGAAATTCAACAGGGAGTTGTTGAAAGTTCCGCGCGTGAAAAGCCGCTGGCAAAAGCTAGTTAGGTACTTAAAAACGCAAAGGATTATGAACAATAAACTATACAAATGTCATGACTATTTCATTAAAACGTCATTTAATATGATTTAATTATCACATTATTCTATAAAGTTACATTTTTGTAACGGTCGGGAATCGTTGAAAAATCAACATACAACCTGACATGAAAGTGCAAAAAATGTAAGATTTTTTTGTGGGGTTTTTTTATGTTACGACTCTATGTTATCAATCCTCAGACTCTTGAAGTCCTCGAACAGAATATCCGTAAAGAATGCGAGGACCTATCGCCGGAAATTCTGGGAAGAGTGATGGTCATTAATTCTGGCAACAGCGACCTAGTCAAATAAAAAAAATGTTTTCTAAAAGCAGAACCTAAGATTTCATTAAAAAAAAAATAACAGGGGTGACAACTTTTGCGCCACCTTGTATGTTTGATAGAAAATTCTGCCTGTAACCAAAATAATATAAGATAATTTATAGTAGATAGGTAAGTATTTTTTTCAGTTCAAAATTCACTCACATTGCATTTTCGTTAGGTAGGTTCGTGCGAGTCCTTCTTGAAGCTACCGCCTAGTATAAATTAGCCTCCAGTATAAGTTCCCTCCATTACCTTCTCTCTGTGAGAGGGAGTGCGCCGTAATCCACCACGTGGGCCCAGAAAGACCCGCAGGCAGATGCGTAAATGCGTGGGTAGATGTCACATGTCTCCGATCTTTTGGTTCTAGGATATGCCACGCTCACTATGTTTTCCTTCACCATTTTAAGAGCAGTGGCAATGAAATAATTTTCGAAAAGGTAAGCGCCTGTCTGCGTGCGAACCTACGACCTGCAACTCGTAGGTAAGCTACCGCCTACTAGATGTATAATAGATCATTTTCTAAGTTAAAACTATCATATAACTATCCTAGACTCTGACTCTGAGTGAGATGCTTCCGGTTTTGGAGTAAATTCAACAAAAATCACACAAAAGTGTTACGGTACGTATTTTGAGTTTCTATCTATTGAATAATTGACATCCTAGCAGGGGTGTACCAATAGAAAATGGCGCCTAGGGCACGCATAACATTTGCACCCCTTCGTAAATCATCTTCTCGGTCTACACCACACTAAGCAAAGCTAGGTCACCTATCCTTTCTTGACCAATTATAGCCTTCAATAAAATCGCTTATAGGTAATGCTGCAATTTTATGATAATTTGAATAGAAATAGGCACATTTGGAAATCCGCTTTTATCCCCGTACTGCACTATATATTCAAGTAGATCTCCAGATTTCTTAGATATAGGTAACAGTATGAAATAGTTTATTTGATGTTTTTTTTTATTATTTATAATTGGCGACTTTTTGCGCCCCCCTTCGATAGGCGCCCAGAGCTCTTGCTCTGCCTGCCCCACCCTAGTTACGCCACTGCATCCTAGCGCTTGTAAAGCAATCGTGCTTACCTGAAATCTTAGTACGCGACTGCGTATGCAAAGATCTTTAGGGCTGCCAGAAACAATTAGTCAATACCGACTAAAAAATTAGGGTTCCTGGTTTTTTCTTGGCTCAGTGAATATTCAATAGCATAAATAATAATGCATTAAAGCGCCTAAACTTACTTAAGCGCGAATGAATAGGGTAGGTATAGTCGACCTCATAACTAAATTACCACCTAATCTTACCTATACGGGGCACCGGTGTGGGCGCCTACATTAAGGCGCCAAACAGCTCACCGGTTGAAGTCGTCCCATAGGGTCATGGCCATCCGGATGATCCGGGGATACCGCACGATCTCCGGTGAGGCGGCGGGCCTCCTTGCCGGATTACCGCCATGGGATCTGGAGGCAAAGGTCCTCGCGCACATCAGGGAGTGGCGAGTGGAGGCCAAACGTCGGGGCGTAACTCCGCTGCCGCGGACAGAGCTCCGGCGGGATCTCATGGCGACACGGAGAGTGTGACTGTCGCAACCTACTGCTGGGCACGCCACGATTGCGGCGGTAAGTCTCCTCTTTGAGGAGTGGCTTGAGAGGCGGCATGCCTTCCTCACCTTCCGCCTGACGCAGGTCCTCACCGGATATGGCTATTGATCTGGAGGTTCCTGTTTCGGATAAGGCGGGAGGAAAGTAGTCGTTTATTTTGTTTCGAACATGTAACGCCTCGTGAAATAGTTAATATTTTTAACACACTTAAGTCTAAAAACACTGGTGATTACTGGGGCATCTCCATAAAACTTTTAAGTAATATAATCGATATCGTAGCCCCCTATCTAGCTATTACTTTTAATAAATGTGTTGATTTAGGATCTTTTCCTGACCTCATGAAGACTAGTAAAGTCATACCTTTATTTAAATCGGGCAACAAAAATAACGTTGGCAATTTCAGGCCTATTTCTATTTTACCGGCTTTTAGTAAAATATTTGAAAAGCTGATACTAAAGCAGTTGCTAAGACATTTTAATTTAAATAAACTCCTTCACGATGAACAGTATGGCTTTACAAAAGGTCGTTCGACTACCGATGCAGGTGTTGCTCTGCTGAAACACATTTTTGACGCATGGGAGAACTCGCAAAATGCTATTGGAGTTTTCTGTGATCTCTCCAAAGCCTTTGATTGCGTGCACCATGACACGCTTTTGCGTAAACTACGTCATTACGGTGTTCAAAACGAAGCACTCAACGTATTAAGTTCTTATTTGCAAAATAGGCATCAATGTGTTGTATGTTAATGGTGTAAAATCCTCCGGGCTACCAGTTAAATTAGGTGTTGTACCTCAGGGCTCAATACTGGGTCCATTCTTGTTCTTAGTATATATTAATGACTTACCATTCTATTTAAAGGGTATCTGTGACATCGTACTGTTTGCTGATGATACCTCTCTTATATTTAAAGTAGATAGGAATAGACAAGATTTTGACGACGTAAACAGTGCACTCGCAATGGTTACGGATTGGTTTACCACAAATAACCTAGTTCTCAATGCCAAGAAAACGAAATTTATAAAGTTCGCCTTACCGAATGTTAGGAATCTAGGACCGAACATCGTCGTAGATAATAAGGTACTTGAAACTGTAGACTCGGCAGTTTTCCTTGGCATAAAAGTAGATGACAAACTTCAGTGGGGTTCACACTACACTTGCCTACTGACAGGTCATATTTTTATTAACATAATTGTTTGTTTTTATTTGACTGTTTAAATTCATTTGAATTTACTTAGTGTTGACATAATCTACTCATTGTTTTTTATTTTTAATAATGAGTTAAATTGCAAGATGTAGCTAGCGACCCCGTTAATTGATCTATTATATCTAGAACAAATTTAAATTTTGATATTCCGTAACCTACCATTGTATAAAATCAAGTTCTTCTAACATAACAGACAGCTGTGCTGCTGGGGATTTTGTTGCGCCACTTCTTCTTCCCAGCTAAAGCACTAGGAAGTGGTGAAGGGCGGTCGTTTTTGGGGGACTGTCTTTTGTAATTTTTGACGTTCAAAAAGTGCTGACACCAGCCTAGTTTGAATAAATTACTTTTGATTTTGATTTTGAAACGCCCGGGTGTTTCCACTGCGAAGATCACCCTGAGGAGCATACGGTGGAGGTCAGCCCGGCTTGGGCAGAGCACCGCCGTGTCCTCGTGGAGGCGATCGGCGGCGGCGATCTCTCGCGTACGGTCCTGGTCCAGGCCAAGGTACGGAGCCAGAGTGCATGGGTAGCAGTCACCTACTTCTGCGAAGCAGTGATGCTTGCGAAGAGGGAGACGGCGTACGTGAGGGAGAGGCAGTCTATGCGCCCTCACGGCCTTAGTCGCCGCAGGAGACGCCCTGGGTGTCGGGTATCCCAGGCTAATTCCCGGCCACCGTAGGCGTGGGCTTGCGGACGGCGAGTAATGGGTAGCTCGCTGTCCGGTAAGGACCATGCCCAGGTCGAAGGCGAGTTGTGTTCCACGCGCACCTCAAAGAGATGTCAACACAAACTGGTGGGTCTGCAAGGGCCGATGCCTGCCAGGGGTGCGGGTTGTTCGAAAGAGATACCGCCGCCCCTACTGAGGGAACACGGGTGGGTTTTAGTCAGTAAAAGTCTGACACGGCCTCCTACTCCACCCAGAGCGGTAGAAGTTATTTCATGATTTCGTACACAAAAAAAAAAAATGGTTCAAAGACACTTGACACTTGCTCGTAATAAAACAGAACGGTATTTTTTTTGTGTTTAGTTACAACTTTGGTAAAATATCAACTTAGTTGAAATTGTTGTCTAAACTGTAAAAGCAATTGCGACTAACTGCGAGGTCGACCACACTTACAGGTATAAACGGTATGCGAATGTGAATAATCAGAAACTCATCATCACTCTCTTGTCCTTATCCCATTAATTTGAGTTCGCCGCAACATCTCCCTATTTGCTTGCTTGTCCGTTTTGTTTGTTTAACTGTCAGTGCCAGACGTCCTCGTGTCAGTGTCACCTAGCTTGCTACATATTATGTCGCGTTCCGAAATTCAACAGAGCTATCAGATCATTTGTACTAATTTTTTTTTGGTTGGCTTCGCGACATTATCACTTTTGTTGAATTTCGGAATGCGACCTTAGTAATCTGTGGTGTCACCGTGTCAATCAGTCAGCTCATAACGTACTCTGTGGTCAGCTCCTGACGTTTGTGTGACATGTTTTGGGCATAGACTACTTTTTATACTAGGTTTTGGGTTTGTGGTGGTTTGTGGGCTCATCAAAATCAATTTCTCATAAAACTTTATTCAAGTAAATAAAGGTATTTTAGGAATTTTATCATAGTAATGGAAAAATGTCGTATTTGCTTACGATGTTCCAAAACTGTACTCTCAATATATGCGAAAGCAGACGGAATTACATTTGCCGATATGATATCTTCTATTGCCAATATTAAGGTATTATAAATTTGTTTTAGCTACAGCTAAGTTTTTTAAAAAGAGTTCTTATCTGGTGCAATACCTTATAAACATGACCCTGTGTCGTATAAGGGTATTTAGAGATCAAGTAATTAATTTTTATTTGTTGTTATTCAGATCCGAAATAAAGATGGGTTTATGGATAAAATTTGTCGTTCCTGTCGTGGGAAACTCACAGAAGCATACAAATTTAAAATTGAAATTGAAAGGCGAGTCCATAATACAACACTAAGAAAAAACTAATTGTTATGTTACTAAAAATATGTTTTACATGAAAACAGTGCTACAACTCTGCTTTAATGTAACAATTTTTTTAATTTTACAGGGCCGAAATAGTGCTACAAGAAACTTCTAACTTGAAGAGAATCAACTTTAGTAACTTACAAGATATTAAAATAAAAATTGAAATTGAAACTGACTGCAAACCTTTATTACCTTCAATGGAAAAATTCTCTGATAACTTTTTTAAAGAAGGTCTTGATTGCCTGTCATACAATAACACTGTTATAAAAAGAATTGAACACTCAAGTGAAAATAAGGATAGTAAAACAAAGACAGCATTGTCTGTAGGTGAATTTCTAAATTCGATTAAAACAGAATCTGATGATGACTGTGACTATGTAAGTATAGGGTTTGATAATTATTTTAAGTACCTATAATTTTAATTTTGAAATATTCCAAGCATGCCTGCAATCAAGCAAAATGCAAACAGAATAGCTCATAACGTACACTGCTGGACATAGGCCTCTCCCAAGCTCCTCTGCTTTGACTGGTTCTGCGCTTCTCGCATTCAGTAGATTCCTGCGGCCTTCACAAGGTTATCTGTCCATGTTGTGGGAGGCCTTCCAAAGCTACGTCTTCCAGTACGCGGTCGTCACTCTAGAACCTTCCAGCCCCAACGGCCATCTGTTCTGCGTGCATTGTGCCCTTGCCCACTGCTACTTAAGTTTGGCAATTATTCGGGCTATGTCAGTTGTCTTGGTTCTCCTACGGATCTCTTCATTCCTGATTCAATCATGTAGGGAAACTCCAAGCATAGCCCTCTCCATTGCCCTTTCGGTGACTTTTAGCCTTCTGATAAGGGCCATTGTGAGCGACCACATTTCAGTACCATATGTTAGAATAGTATACTGAAGTATAATTTGTTCAAAGGACATAATTAATTTTATACTCAAAATTTAACTACCGGCCAAAAAAAAATGGTGCTTCTTTATGGGAAGAATCTTGAACATTTTTTTAATACCACAACGAAAGTACAAGTACCAAAAGTCATATTTTTGTCAATAATATTTTGGACATTTGTTTTAAAGATGCATAGAGTTATTGACCTTGGTATAATTGGACTTGATAGTATTATGACCGAATAAAATAATATAATCAAAATAAGATTTTAAGTATACTTATACTTAAATAGCAGTTGAGGGGTAAGTGGTATACTCTCATTGTAGTGGTAAAAATGTTCAGGGTGTAATTTAAAAAAAAAATTAAGTAAGTTAAAAATTTCCCATAAGTCAACTGCTTTTTTTTTTAAATAAATTGTTCAAAACCTGTATGACATACTTTAATTCTAAGCCAAGAAATGAATTTAAACTAATTGTAGCAGAGGGTTCTTAAAAAGAGATTTTTTCCCACAAGCACTCATGTGCTTATTTTTCTCTATTTAAAAAAATGCTATAAGGTCATAGAACTAGTTTTTAAATTGAGACAGCCTTAAGGTCCCAATAAAAGAGTCTCCCTGTATTATAATAAACAGTATATTTTAGAATAAATCTATCTATCTATATAAATAAAAAGAGAAGTCCTGACTGACTGACTCATCAACGCCCAGCCCAAACCCTTGGGCCTAGAAAGCTGAAATTTTGCACAGCGGTTCCCTTTATAATGTAGACGAGGAATAAGGAAGGATTTTTCGAAATTCAACCCCTAAGGGAGTTAAATAGGGGATGGAAGTTCCGCGCGGGCGAAGCCGCTGGCAAAAGCTAGTCAGGAATAAAAGTAGAGAGCACTTTTAGCCCAGTGGTAATGGCTGTGATTTACGAGTTTGCAGGTTGTAGGTTCGAACCCAGACACGCGCTTTACGTTGTGTAAATTATTTAAGCACAACTGATCTCAAAGCGTTGAAGGAAAACATCACGAGGAAACCATGCAGGCATGTCCTAGAATAAAAATAAATCGAAAACATGTGACATCTACCAACTCACACTGGGCCCGCATGGTGGACGTGGCCTGTCCCAGCAGTTGGAGGGAACGGGCTGATTATGCATGATAAAAAATACTAACTTGATGTGTTCTATTGCAGCAGGACTATGAAATTGGTGCTGATGACTATAACTCTGACTCCGGAAGTAACTACAGTTATGAAAAAAAGACAAAATTTACAAAAAAGAAAAAGGCGAAGGGTGAGTACCTTTACCTACTTCCAAACAACAATTAATGCATGATGTTTGCTAAGAAAATTGAAATACAAAAGAATCCAGATTCTGTGAAACAGCTTGATAATAGGTATAATCTTAATACGGTGAAAACATTTGAAAGAATAACGAAAAATTAATATTGATAGGATATTGCTAAAGTGTCAATTCTTGTATTATATGCATTTCATTGTAAAGCCAAGGGCACAATAAAGCCGCAACAGAGCGCAACGCATTTTCATAAAACAAAGCGCGGTGCTGCCCGATATAGTGTGCGTTGGTTCCCTTGCAATGCGTAGCGTTGCGGCGGCCCGTCTCATTCTGGCACTAGCCTTTAAGGGGAACCTAGTCGCGGGCTCGAACTCACTGATGGGTCTGCCTAAAAATCACGCTGTCTCACGAGGCTTCGCGTCCGATGAGCAGTTAGACGCTAGTCTACACGCACAACATTATTGAGTGAGCTGCAGGATCAGTTATAGTAAAACAGGCGCGTGAAAAATGAAGAAAAGTCCTTCGGAAGATAGGGTTTTCTGAATAAACCACTGCATAAATCAATGACCAACAAAGTTTATTGAACTTTCCGATACTTGAGCTTTGTCGGTACCCTAGTTTTGGAGATTTTACATTTCTTTTATTACTTAAACACGCCCAAAGTTAGGTTAAATTAGCAAGAAAAACGAATCTCTGTTGGCTCCTAACTTTTTAATGGTTTTTAATTTTAGTATTCTGTTTCCGTACAGACAATATTAATAATAAGACAAAACTATAACATGTTTAAATTTTGATGTACATTGTCAAACAGTGGAGTAAGAGTAATACACTCCCGAAATTTGTATGGGGAAAATGTGAACTAGATTCATCTTAAGATGATAATGAAAATTATGCAACCACAATATATTTTCAGAACCAAAAAGAAATCAAACCGACAAACAGAAAGAATTGTTTAAACCTCTACTCGCCAAACCTATCAAGCCTAAATATATAGCAGACCTGAGGTTAGCTCGGACTGAAGTAGTGACTGTGAAAAATAAACCCAGGGCCAGAAAATCACGTAAAGACCCTCCTACGAAGATTAAGGTTTGTCCTTATTGTGGAAAACTATTTAACAACTTGGATTCTCATATTTTGCTTCACACAGGTAAGATTTGTAAACGACTTTATATAACGCCCGGCCTATATATGTATAAATACAACAGAGTATCCTATTAATATTCTCAGATTATAAAACAAAGGCAGATAGACCGCGCAGAACACCAAGAGTGAAGCCAAAAAAACAAATACTAAAGCGTCGCATTGTATGTTACATAAAATGCGACGCTTTAGTATTTGGTTTTTTGGCCTCACTCTTGGTGTTCCGCGCGGTCTATCTGCCTTTGTTTTATAATCTGAGTAAAAATTATAAATAAACTAGCTTTTGCCAACGGCTTCGCCCGCGTGGAGGTCGAAAACTATCCCACGGGAACGTAGTACCGGGATAAAAAGTATCCTATGTGTTATTCCAGGTTACAAACTACCTGTGTGCCATTCAAATTGGTTCAGCCGTTTTAGCGTGAAAGAGTAACAAAGATCCATACATACATCCATACTCACAAACTTTCACATTTATAATATTAGTAGGATGTGAAAGCTTGTAAGTTTGTATGTTTGTTACTCAATCAAGCCAAAACGGTCAAACGGATTTTGAAATTTGGCACACAGATAGTTCATAACCACATAGTCCGGTACTACCTACGTTCCCGTTATATTTTCGTCAAAAATATCCCATAGGAGCGTAGTTAGGTGAAGCCGCTGGCAAACGTTAGTTATTAATAAAATGTGTAAATATTTTTTCAGCTGAAAGGAAATTCAAATGTGATCAGTGTCCAAAAGCATTCTTCACGGAAAGTAATTTGAAAACGCACGTGAAGAATCATTCGGAAGTGAAAAAGTTTAAATGTGATCAATGTATTGCCGCTTTCTACTACATTTCATCATTAAAAACGTAAGATTAAAAAAAAAAAAACTACAGAGTAGAATTTACTTTCTGAATCTGGTAACTAAACACAATTTTGCTATGGGTGTCATAAAGTTCGAGTAATTGGTATTAAGCTTTGCATAATAGGGTATTTTCCAATTTATTAAAAACTATTCTAATTTAAAGATTGGGACGAAATATTAACAGAAAAATAAAAGTAAATTGATTTATATCCATTTTCTCAATTAAGAACGATTTGAACTAAAAATTAATTTTTCGTTGTTTTGAATTTATTTACAAAACGCTCCTTACGATGACTTTTTATCACGTGACGTCAACTTTGTGTAAACTATAGTAGTTAGTAAGTAAACAAGTGAGTGTCGTGTTTATAATTAACAAGATTTTTTATGGATAGAAAGTGAAACCACTGGTGTGCGGTGCCTCTGTGCACAAATACTTCTACAACTGCGCCAAACTAAGTATTTGTACTGGTGCTGTTTACACAAAGCTGACGTCACGATATCACGTGATAAGAAGTCATCGTAAGGAGCGTTTTGGCGGTAAATTCAAAACAACGAAAAAGAAATTTGATCTTAATCGTTTTTAATGGAGAAAATGGATATAAATAAATTTATTTTTATTTTTCTTTTAAATATATCGTCCCAATCTTCAAATTAAAATAGTTTTTTTATCAAATTAGAAAATACCCTATTATGGCGTTTTATTACGCGATGCAAACGCAACTGGTATACTCACTTCTTTCAAATTTAGTCCAAGCGCACACGGACGTAATAAACGCACTGCTTTGCAAGAGTAAAAAATCGAACAGTAAACACACCGTTCTATTTTCGATCTCCTGAGGTGTACTCTGTTGGATTCTATATGCTCGGTGCAACACCGAGAGCGTAAAATCCCGTGCGCAAAAATATCCCGCCGCGATATTATTACGTCTGACGTGTGTAAGTATTTTGCATTGCTCTCTTGTTTTGATTGAGATTAAAATATTTCATCCAAAACCCGCCGTTCACCGTTGACTATGCGTACAAAAACATTTTCCCCCTTATTACAAAACAAGGTTTTTCTTTAGGTATGGTTTAAACCATCGAGCCTGTTTTTAACCCCCGACGCAAAAACGACGGGGTGTTATAAGTTTGACGTGTCTGTGTGTGTGTGTGTGTGTGTATGTGTGTGTGTGTGTGTCTGTCTGTCTGAGGCAACGTAGCTCCCGAACGGATGAACCGATTTTGATTTAGTTTTTTTTTGTTTGAAAGGTGTATTAGTCGGGAGTGTTCTTAGATATGTTTCATCAAAATCGGTTCAGCCGTTTGAAGATTATCAGCTCTTTTCTGGTTGATGAAGTGATTTGAGCATCTTCCACGGGGCTGATCAACTCGAAATTTTGTATTCTATTACTTCAATGTTATCAGACGAACAAGGTAACATTGAAATGATGCTGGAGTAACACCTGAAATTTCCAGGATGCCCAAGTTACTCATCAACAAACAGCAAAAGTATCGTGTTTGGGCTCATTGAAAAGGTCTCAATGCATAGATTATAGATAAATAGTGATCAGGACGAGGATCAGAATGAGTGAGAGAATAAATTAGTAAAAAACTTCACTGTGGGAAAAATACGCAAAAATGCGCAGATTTAAGCGAGCGAGACATTACGTAAGTTTAAAAAGCAGGAAATAAAAATTAAATTAAAAATTTAAAAAACCCCCGACCCTAACAAAAACTCTAAAAAAATTAAATTAAAAATTTAAAAAACCCCCGACTCTAAAAACTCTAAAAAGTAAAAATAATAATATTTATAGGCCCTTTAAGATCAAGGTAATATTTTGATCAAGGCATTGTAAAGGCGGGGGACGGCTAATGAAAATGCTAGGCCTCTGTTTGGCGTTTTAATTGACCGTCCCCCGACTTGACAATGCCTTGATCAAAATATTACCTTCATCTTAAAGGGCCTATAAATATTATTATTTTTACTTTTTAGAGTTTTTAGAGTCGGGGGTTTTTTAAATTTTTAATTTAATTTTTTTAGAGTTTTTGTTAGGGTCGGGGGTTTTTTAAATTTTAAATTTAATTGAAATAAGAACTTAGAACTCAAATAGATTTACAGCTCCTTTTCCAAAACTGACAATTTAGCACTGGACTAACTTGTCAGTTTTGTAAAAGGAGCTGTATTTCGATTTCAGTTAGGTTCTTATTTAAAAAACAGGCTCGACGGTTTAAACCATACCTAAAGAAAAACCTTGTTCTGTAATAAGGGGGCATGTGTTTAGGCCCGTGCACCAAAAGGATAAGGAAAATATTTTATGATCATCTCTTCTCTTCTTCTTAGCGTGTCAGTAGCAATCTAAATACAGTCAGCCCAGAATTTGGCTACGATTTTGGCACTTTCAGCAGCGTACATCAAGCTTTTGTAGCGTGCAGACATGTTGTTAATCGAGACTAAGCATAAAGCCGGCTTTATAGGTCGATTTTGGATTGCCACCGTGAAGAAAGGATTAGCCAATCAGCGTGGAAACTCGCTGACTGCCCAGGATGTGCCGGAAGTACAATGGCTCAGTTGATACGATACGTCACTCGCGGAGGCTACTTTCTAATCATCTGTTTCCTTGCTGTAGTAAATATTTTTTAAACGCATATTTTTTTCAGGCACATGCTAAGCCATAGCGATGAGAAAAAATATGTTTGCGAAATTTGCAATAAAGCATTTAAAAGGGTATGTATTGCACAAATATCATAAGTAAGTATATTAGCCGAATGACGTCCGCTGCTAGCGGCCTCACAAGCACTGCCACATCGACCGGTTCTATGCTTCTGGTCCTGCGGCCTTCACTAGGTCATCGGGCCATCTTGTGGAAGGCCTTCCAACGGACTTCTAGTACGCGGTCACCATTCCAGAACCTTTCGGCCCCATTAGCCATCTGTCCTACGAGTAATGTGCCCTGCCCACTGACACTTAAGTTGGGAAATTCTTCGGGCTATGTCGGTTACCTTGGTGTTCCTACGGATCTCTTCTTTTTTATGTCCAGCAGTGGACGTCTTTTGGCTGAAATTATGATGATGAAGTATATTTTAAATCCAGATAGTAGTGTTACTTTTTATCCGATTGCGGCGTTGACCAACAGGAGGGTAATGTTTTCAGGACAGACTACATAGGCAGACAAACATACCAACCGAAAAAAATCTCTCCTTTTGGCCTCCGCCGCAGTAAAAATTAACATGGAGGATTTTAGCGGCCATTAGCAGAAGCTGCATTATTTTTTAAACAAGTATAAGTGACCACGGCTTTCTTTTTTCTTACTTTTTAGAGTGTGATTTTTAAGTAGCCGGGTTTTAGTTTCTAGAAATTATTATCACACAGTCTAAACTTATCAGCGTTTCGTGAATGTTCATGATGCCGCGGTCAGACCGAAAAAGCGCGGATTCGTTTGTTCAGATTGATCTCTCCATGGCCTATAATGTCCCCGCTGCTAAAACAGGCCTCCTCCTGGTGAGAGGGACTGGACCGTAATCCACTACGCAGACACAGTGCGGGTTGGTAGATCTCACATGTCTTCGAATTTTTTGTTCTAGAACATGCCGGTTTCCTCACGATGTTTTCGTTCACCATTTTGTGTGAGCAATGGTGATGAAATAATTTACACAAAGCCGTGGATCGAACCTATGACTTCCAAATCGTAAATGCGGCCGTTGCCACTAGGCTACCATTGCTCTGTTCCATTATATTATTGCCTTATATCATAATCGTTTTTACTTTTACAGAAACCGATACTAACACGGCATAGGATGATACATAATTTCGGAAGCAAACCCATCAAGTGTGAGCTATGCCCTATGACATTTATCACTCCGTACGCTTTGCGACATCATATGCGCGTGCACACTGGAGAGCGTCCTTTTAGATGCGAGGTAAAGTACATTTTTTAGTAGCATTCAATCTTGTACAAACGCCAGCACATCAAGCTACCTCAAATTGTCAAATTGCTTTGATAGATTTCAGAAAATAAGGTTCATGTTCATGGGAAAAATAGACAGTTTGGGATAGCTTAATGTGGAAACAGGGGTTGCGCGTCGATGTCTCTGCCACCCTATAGACATATGGGTAGGTATATACATATATTTACAAAGGTCTCAATCTAACTAATATTAAAAACTAGCTTTTGCCAGCGGCTTCGCCCTTCGCGGAACTTTCATCCCCTATTTAACTCCCTTAGGGGTTTTTTTTTTTTTTTTTTGGGTGGGAAATCATCAAATGACTTCTCCTGCTGAGTAGAGCAGGAGGGCGTGTCAGACTTTTACTGACTAAAACCCACCCGTGTTCCCTCAGTAGCCCGTATGCCAGGGGCCGTGGTATCTCTTTCGAACAAACCCGCACCCCTGGCAGGCATCGGCCCTTGCGGACCCCACCTGTGGTTGCTGACATCTTTGACGGCGCGCGTGTGGAACACAACGCGCCGTCCCGTCTACCACTTTTCGGCCGCAGAGGATAGGGAGAGCGGCCAACGCTATACCGACACTCCTCTTCCCCTGCGGCCCCACCGCGTCCGCCATCAAACGGTGGCGGCCCCGTCCAGGCCACGGAAGGGAAGAGCGCTGCTCAGAAGCACCGGCACTCCTCCTCTACCGCAGCCCGTAACCCTCAGCCGCGATGCCTCCCATTCGACATCGCGGCCCACCTCAGTTGCGGTGCACCTCACCGCAACCTACTTTTTGGCCGCTACGTCAATGGCTTGAAGGCAAAAGCCCTGACGAGCGGCCCCACCGTTGGGTTCCTCTTGGCTTCACCGTGGATGGGAGACCACGGTTACTAAGCCCCCCCGCAACGACAATGCGGGAACCCACTCGGGGGGGACTCCCTTAGGGGTTGAATTTCGAAATATCCTTCCTTATTCCTTGTCTACATTATAAAGTAAACCTCTGTGCAAAATTTCAGCTTTCTAGGTCCAAGGGTTTGGGCTGGGCGTTGATGAGTCAGTCAACCAGTCAGTCAGTCAGGACTTTTCTTTTTATTTATATAATAGATGTGAAAGTTTGTATGTTTAAATGTTTGTTACTCAATCAGGGAAAAACGACTGAAAGGATTTGCCATAAAGATAGTTTACTGGCTTTTGCCAGCGGCTTCGCCCGCACGGAACTTTCACCCCCTATTTAACTCCCTTAGGGGTTGAATTTCGAAAAATCCTTCCTTACTTCTGTCTACCATTATAAAGCGCACCTCTGTGCAAAATTTTAGCTTTCTAAGTCCAAGGGTTTGGGCTGGGCGTTGATGAGTCAGTCAGTCAGGACTTTTTATTTATATAGAAAACCAGGATTAACACATAGAATACTTTTTATCCCGATAGGAGCTTCCAGATTATTTCTAAGAGTCTTCGCCCCTACCTATTTATCAGTAGCAACCCGGAGTTTGAATGTATGCCTGTTTTATGGCAATAGGTTCGCCCCCTACAACTGGCGAATGACGTAGGTACTAGAGGTACACTTCTGCCTAACCATTCTAACAAAACAAGCTTGATGTTATGTCTTCTAATATTTTAAAATGATTTTCAATTTCAGATTTGTTCGCAACCATACAGTTACAAACGCGATTTTAACCGACATTGTTTAAAAAAGCACGGAGTGTTCATGAAACGTAGATCTGTGCGCGTAATGAACGAAGAAGTTTTACAGCAAGAAAGAGCTATTGTGAGGGACCTGTCGCTTCGAGCGCACGGCATTATAAAAGGTGGCGACTTAGAAAACCCATTCGATGGTCCACAGGCAGCGATGGCGTATGAACAAGCTATGAAAGCCATAGAAGCGAACAAGCTCCCTATAATATTTTGAATATCACCATTGCAAAAAACATCTGCAAATTTGTTTTATTAGGTATAATATCTTCCCATCAATATGAGGATATTTAATTAGCAAGTATAAGATTCATGATCACGGACAGATGTTCTAAAAAAAACCATTTTATTTAATTGTATTATACCTACGTTTTAATGATAGGTCGCCGTTGACGAGGATTGCTGGAAGCTTTTCCGGAAGGACGGGTTTACGTCCTGCCATCTTATTTTATTGGATCTAAAATGCGAAAGAGAAAAAACATTTTTATTTTTGTCGCGCAAATTTGTACTTTGTGCTGTATAACAATACGGTCCTATGACCGAAAAAGTTGCGTTCTTCCGGAAGCACTCCCAGCTGGCAGGATTCCGGGCGTGCTATCAAAATTGTTTTTTAATTTCTCAAATATTGGAAAGTACCTAATTTTGTAAGAAAAATGTTTTTAAATAAAAGTTGATTAAAAAAGGTATCTGTATTTTTCTTTTCTATGTCCGATCTTTATAAAAACCATATAACTTGCTAGCGAAAGTAGCCTACAAGCTTTTTTTCTTTTTAACCGACTTCCAAAAAAGGAGGAGGTTATATGTTCCACTGTATGTTTTTTTTAGAATTTTTATTTTTTCTTCAATGTAATTTCATCGATTTCTCCCCCATTTGTGGACCGATTCTCAAAATTCTTTTTTATTTGAAAGAATATACTTCTGAGGTGGTCGCATTGACACCAAGTCAGGATCTGATGATGGAATCCCAGGGAAATCGAGGGCAACCGTAAATTTTTTTAGGTATTAACAATGTTTTTCAAATATTTTATATTACCGATGATAACCTTATTACGACATTTGCATATGGTTATCATCATCTCATGACACTGAGCTGCTGAAGGAAGGTATAGCTCTTTAACGGTTAGGAGTTAGGTGGAGGTTCGGGCATAACTCCGTCATATAAGACCGATTTGCAAAATTGGTTTTTTTGTTCGTAAGGGGTTTTTTTGAAATGACCCCATTTAACCTGTGGCGTACCGCTATCTTAAAACGTCAAACTCCTGTCAAGCACGGCGCCGATTTCTGACAGTGACAGCTGACATGTTTACGATTTCGAATTTACGACCTCGCTCACAAAAAAGGGTCTACTCAAGTTTCTATTGCTTCTAGCTAAAAAAATAAACAGTGTTACAGCCACACTCAGAAAGGTACATTAAATTAGTCCTAACGATTACTTAACTAAGTAGCCTTAAATACATTAATCAACGGTATATCCCAGAGACACAATTTAAGGGTTCGTTAGCAAACGACAGGTTTAAGTAACCGTAGGGCGAAGCATCTCCAAATTGTCTTATCGATATCATATCGATAAAGCCTTGGTGTAGCCACATTTAAAAACAGTTGATAATAAACCACAAAAAAGTTTATATAAACACGTTGAAAACTATTATTTGTAGTAATATAAATGATAATCAGTTCACTAAATGTATTTTTTCACTAAAATACAAAGCAAAACAATTATTTTCACTATATAAGTTAAAGTGATTGCGACTTTTTGCTATGGCAACCAATTGTCAATGTCAAAACAGGGA
Organism: Polymixis flavicincta; assembly: GCA_949987655.1. Lineage (NCBI taxonomy): Eukaryota > Metazoa > Arthropoda > Insecta > Lepidoptera > Noctuidae > Polymixis > Polymixis flavicincta. The sequence goes on along the minus strand of OX465175.1, from coordinate 13,292,962 downwards.
ATAATAATTAATGTTTTTGTTTGTGTTTCATTCGCCGGGCGAGAAAGTTTTGTGTTGTGAATTTTAAATCTCAACTGAATGTGCAAAACCCATGGTTTTAGCGTGCCTAGAAGATAGTTCTAGGCACGTGTTATTTAAGATCTTCGGAATCAAATAGGTGCCATTTGTATAGTAAGCATTTTAGAAAGTAGCCAGATGTTAGGGACATAGCGGCAACTCGGGAAGTTTTGGTATTTGTTTAATGCCGAGCGTTGTAATAGAATTAATTGTTTAATTATTTCCGTAATGTTTTGTTATTAGTAGGTATGAACGAAGATCTTTGTCGGAGCCTATTGATAAAAATATTTGCATTTCCCTTTTAGTTCTTTAACATTTTTGACAGTTTGTAATAACAGTTTGTGTAGGTATTCTTAACCGCACCAGATGTGTTTCTATAGATTTCAAATAAACAACAACCTAGCGATTATGAAAATTAAACTGCATTATTGGAGGAAGAGAGAAACAAAACATTGTTAGCAAAAGCTAAAACAGAATTAGAAGAAATCTATTGGAAAACAGTCATCCTGATTTGACGCTTTTTGGTGAAACATAAAATAAAAGTATAATTATTTGATTAATTTGTGCATTTTTATTTATAAAGATATCAATTTTAAGTAAAAAAACCTTTCAACCAAGGCTTGTCGCACTGTAAAATCATTGCTGTTGGAGTTTTCATTCATTTGTGCTACATCAACAATGTATAACTAAATTTAAATCTATTTGGTGCATGGAATTCTTGAATAGAGTAGGTATTTAGTAAAGGGATAAGAATAATCTCATAAATACCGGTTTGATCCTACTTCTCTACATCTTCTGGCATAGTCCACAAACTCAATACAGTCTGCTAAATCAGATATTATTGCTTTTAAACAAATGCAAAAGCTAATTCACTGGTAAAATAAAAAAATAACCACAATCTTAAATGTCAAAATCAATAATTAACAAGTTATATACTATTTTTAATTTTTACTAAGGAGCCTCTTAAGTAACCGTTAGGCGTCTCTGAGTGTAGCTGTTAGGTTCTTGAATCACCAGGCTATTATATAAATTGTTTAGCGTACTCAAATTTCTACATCGTTTTCTATAAAAAAATGTTGAAAACGGACAAGTGGTCGAAAGTGTGTTTGTTGCCGTAATAGGATGATTTCTGATAAAATTACAGAGTTGGTTTGCACGAAACTTTGCTTGTTTCTTTTTGAATAGACAAGTAATCTAACAGGAGTGTTTTTTTGAAAGTTGAACCTAACATTTTCATATTATTGAAACTCAAACTTCATACTACGCGGAGCCATTTTTATGAGATCTTGTTTACAACGCATGACTTTGTAAACGCTCATCAGAGTTATTTTGAGTGTTTCAAATAAAAAAAATGGTACTAGAATACTATATATTTATATAAACCTTTATCTACCTATGTCTACCTTTATACTGTAAAAATATGCCAGTATAAATTGTAATAAGATTTTCTGGAAGAGATAACTAATTGGACATGTTTTTTTTGTATTAGCTAATTTTACATGGTACTATAGGTTTCAAAATTTGAATATAATTAGTCTAAGCCGCATAAGAATGAACTAGACTTTATAATTAGTGTAAAAACTTACTCATTGTCATGGAAAAAAACAAAGATATCAAGCTCTGAAATTACCTAAAAAAATGTCGAGTTCGAGAAAATCGTACGGACGTGACTCACCCACTCTACGAAAATATCGATAAGTTCGGTTTAGGAATAGAAGTAATGAACTTCTATTCCTAAACCGAACTTATCAATATTTTCGTAGGAAATAATAACAAAATTCAAGTTACATGATTTTGATTTATTAAAAAATGTATTTTACGTACTGTGTGTTTGTGTACTGTGTATGTCACATAGGGAAGAAAAATAATAAACATTATTCTTGTAATCAGTTATTTTATTTGTACATAACATCCTAACCTGTTACACATAACATCAAGCTTGTATTCCCTGAAGGCGTAAGCAGTTGTGTATACACCCACATTGATTGTCTCCTCATAAGTAGATACACAGAATAAAGGTACTTAATTTAAGCTTATATGCTTCAACATATTTGCAAAAATTGTGGCAGTAGAATGAACACTGTACTAAATATAAGCTGCTTATTTCAAATAAATGTTAATTTATTTTACATTCATATTTACAAATCTTGATAAAAAGTTGAAGTACAAAAGTGTTGCTTATTTCATAAAGTAATAACATTTTAATTTATTACACATTCACATTTATAAGTCTTATATCTCACAATTACACATACCCATGTATCAAAATAGAAGGTGAAGTACAAAGATGCTGCGTATTGCTAACGCAAAACATTTACAAACGGCGATAAAAATAGAAGGGTGAAATACAGTGCTGCTTATGCCTAAAATTATAAAAGTTCATCTTTTACACATTCAGATACACAAAATTTTACATACCGCAATCTCACATTCAGTTTTATAAATAAAAAATAACTGCCAGCAGAACAGCAAGAGGATTATACACACAGAGAAATATATGGAAATAGGCTACAAAAAACAAAGTACAAAGGTGCAGCTTATTTCAAAAGTAATAAAAGTTCATACACATTATTTTATAAATCTTGATAACAATATAAAGAACAGAGGTGTTGCTTACATAAAAAAACTGACAACAAAAATAATGTGGACTCATGATACAATGCGTAACTTACAAAAACGCTACCCTAGCTTCTCTCATTCTGACAATATACATGATCTTCTCCCGAACATCCTCAGGCACATTGTCATCATCCACATGGACTTCTCCCGATCTTTCACCTCTTACTCATTGGGGGTCACCACTAGGCGTTCCGCCCCCTAGTTTGGCCACACTGAGCAATACTGCCGCGCCACACTGCACCACCGCACCGCGCTGCATCGCCACGACATGCGTCGCCGAGTCGTGGCCGACGCTGCTGCTGCGGCTGCTGCCACGTCCTTGACCACTTCCTCTTGCTGGAACAGCTGGTACTTGTCAGCAAGAGAGAAGTGGTCCTGCTCCATCGTGATGTCGTCACCCACTGGGGCCCTGATGACGACATCACATCTAAAATTAAAATAGTAAAAATAAATACGAGTAAATTACGAAGAAAAGGTATAAGAGTAATGAATATAAGTTTTAACACTTACGGCATAAGGACGCGCGGCGAGCCTGAACCAGCAGCAGCAGTGGAACCCGGAACTGGCGATGAGGATCTTGGCCTATCAAACAAAGAGATTTCATTTATATTAAAGACAACTTCGTTTATTGTCTCTATAACTGTCAAAGGTCCGAGGGTCACAGTCCGAAATCATTGAAATGTAAAAAATATAGTATGAAATACACATCGAATGATCAAAACTATTGTTATTATTAGATTTAGAGCAACTCAATTCATACAGATACACTCAATTCATTGTAAAACAGTCAAAATTCATCAAAGTAATGACGCCATGAGCCCAACGATTTTTACGTAAAATTTCTTTGGCCAAAAATGAAGTATTTATGATGTTATTTAGTGCAAATATTATCTAAAACGATGTAATAACTAATAATAAATGAATATTCATCCACTTACCGTTGCATATCACCCAAAAACTCACTAAATATGATTTTATTAGACGGAGCACGTATCACAACGTTCACGTGTTGATGTGTCAGTAATGGCGGCACTTTCAGCTTTTTATTTTTATGTTTCCAGATAATATTTTTGGTATAGAATTAGTAGGTTGAGGAGAATATTTATCTGGCCACAATTTTTTTTTTTTACAGACGTCTAATAACTTACTAATTTTAAATGATTAGAGAAAAACCGCAGGTAGTCGGGGCGGGCCGCGGCGCGGCCCGGCTGGGGCTTTACGGAAGTTACTAGGGCGGGCCGCCGCGCGGCCCGCCCCGGTCGTTACCGGTTAAAGGACATCGTCGGAAATGGCCCCAGGACCAATAACCATCTGACCTACATAATAATTAGAAATATATTTTATTAGACTAATTGCGAATGTCTGTATGAAACGGACACTCTGCGTTCCGTAGTGTATAATTAAAAGAACGACTATTGACATCATATAAAATATGCCGCCATCTTTGGCCGCATTCCGAATTAGACAAATGGCGCTGCGAGTGCTCACATCGATATTTTGCGTTCCGAGTTAAATGTCACGATTCTGAAAGCTAGGAACCGTCATTTTTGTCATCAAAACAGAACGTTCGTGATTATCTAAGTTAGCTAAAGATTCGATGCGACTCAAAACAAAACAGCACAACTGTAATTTTTGACAGCGCTCACGGTGGTATTAGTATAACGCATGGTCATCGTTATCTCAAGATGGCGCATGTCATGACGTCATCTATGACGATTCGCGAGACGTCGTTATCGCGCTCACTTTCTTCGGAACGGGCGTGAGCGCGCTCAAATCGATATTATAGTGACTCGGAACGTGGCCTTTGACAATTAGATTAGACATGACAATTAGTGATGTCCACTCTTTCATTTCACACGCATCGAGAGCGAGATTACTTGTGTTGGCCACCTGCTCACGGATTTTCTACGCATTCATACGTACTTTCTTTTTAACCTTTTTCCCTCTAGGTTGGGTGACTCAGAAGCGTATAACGCTTCTGTAGGCACTTTTGCCCCGCTTTTATTGGTACCGTAGGTACTATATACTCTAGGTACGAAAAGAATTCGACAACAAAACCAATTTTCATATCTTAATCCATAAATAATAATCTTTTTAAACAATTACTACACATAAGTGAGATGCATTGTAATATTCCAAAAAGAAATAACACGCTGGGCACTAAATGGTATCGATTTTATTTAAAATAATCGATCTACTGTATTGGCATCCATATTCATTGTCATATCTGTCAATCAACTCCACTGTCACAAGTGTCAAAGTGGTAATACAGTCAAGTCACACTCGCGCGAATTTCTTCGTGATTGCTTTGTGTACCTAGTGATTTCAATTTGCTTTTATTTTCGGAATATATTCGACGACCTTACTCCGATTGCTTTCACTAACGTGTTACAGGCATTTATTAGCATGTACCTATTTCGAAGTATTGAAACCATTGTTTCTTACTAAATATAACCTCAAAATCTTTATTTTCTTTTGAAATAAATCCTTTCTGCAAGTTGTCCGTCACTAAACTTTGTCTTCATGGGCATATAGGTACCTACTTGTAATTTAGAACACGCAAAGTAATTTTCCTCTGCTGTTGGTTCTGGGGCGAACGATGTATGGATGCAGAACAATCTCCTTTCATATAGATCGGTGATGCGTTTCGGAGACAGACAACGGAACTCTTCGAAAAATGACAGCAAATCATAGACATATATAAAAGGACTGGGTGGACCGCACGTTACAATGACGCCACAAACTTGGTCCCAAAATGGTCTTCCCTATAGCGAAGTGAACTAGAACGCGATCGGCGGATCGGCTGTCATCGGAGCGGTCGTAAATTTTTGCAAGCAAAAATGCCAAATTGTGCCGTGAAGGGTTGCGTGAACTACGACAAAAAGCACATAAAAAAAAATGATAACATTTCATATCCCCGGTAAGTTAAAAATATGTCATTTAATCGACTTCTAACATTATTTAAAACAATTTTCTTTCTTATTCGTCTCAACCTTTGGCAAAAACGACGCGAAGCCGCGTAAAAGCGCGACATAACTTTGCAGTAGTCTTGTGTAGTTCATGAACGATGAACGAATAGGAACCGTTTCTTTGCACTGAACTAAAAGAAACGTTTCCGAATGCTGACTTGTAATCGGTCTATTAGTTCTAACAGCTCCTCGTGTCCGAACAAGAATGAGAATGATAGCGAGCGACTGATTTGACTGATACGATTTCAATTTTAAACGTTTCTGAACGAGAACGAGAAAGAATATCCGACGAATGACGATGATACCCGAGACTCGACCGACCGACCGAACTCGCTAGAATGAGATGCGCGTTATAATATCAATAGACTAACGTATGTCAATGCCATAATGCCTATTTTTGCTTATCACCCGAATAAAATGACGCAAGGTAAGTTGTGTTCGCAAATAAATTATAAGTTTACTATATATGTATGTACCTACCTATAATTTTTTTAAGTGATAGATTAGAATTGCAGTCATAAGCCTGTTCAAGTATGAAGGAAAATCAAATAGGTATTGTGTAAAATCATTTATTACAATAATACTATAAATTGTGAACAAATAATGTAGTTCCGAGATAGTTTTTACCATTTTAAATTAAGTAAATGTCTGTAAAATATGTCTGTTAAAATTCCAGTTTACGCTGATCTCTCACTGTATGGAAGTCCTATACAATGCGAGATCAGCTTATACTGGAAATGTATAGCTTGATGTGTAGCCGTGCGGACCTAGACTTTTTGTTCTGTGATGTGATCTATGGAAGTACTGACAGAGCGAAGACCGAATAGAGCCAATAGAACTAATAGAATGAACTAGTTCACTGACCGAAATGAACTAGTACGGAGCGATCTTAAAAATGACCGAGCAGGCACAAGACTACTTTGCAGCGGCGCTCGTTGTAGCCGATGAAATGAAAAGATCTAATAATATTACTCTATGATTAAATTTTGTACAAAAATTGATATCTATTGTCTATTAAAAGCAAATTAAAATGTCCAACGTCAGAAAAAACTACGAATCCAAAATGGAAAATATGTCCAGATTACCAAAAAAACAAGATTTTTACAAAATTATTTTATTCGAAGGCCAATGAAAACATAATAACACAAACAAACTGCAACAAATATAAAGGAGAATGCCCACGGCACTATGGACAAATGTACTGATTTCAACATTTGCGTGTCTTCATCAAATCATCTTGGAAATACTAGACGACATGTCCAAATGCTTCCTCAAAAAATTCAACGCAATCTACCTCGGCGTTTCGGAGATATTTACAAAAATAAAATGGCTATTTCGAGGTTATGTTCGAACACAAAATGAACTTAAAAAGCTATTTGAAAGGGTCTAAATGGGTTTCGAGTGAGCCTCGTGCCTTTGAAACACATTTGTGTAAAATCTGTAGCAGTTTACCTAAGTTTAGGTGGCCAGTTACTGGTGACCACCTCACCAAGTCTTATTGTTTTAGATTTTGAGTATCTTTGTGCCTCAAAATCTTATTCCCGCATTTCATTAAAACGTAAAGCATGGAAGTAAACATTATATTATATAGCATAACATTATATTCTTACCGTTGTTGGCTCACCAACAACGTCTGGATCTCAATCCAGACTCGTAAAATGTTCATAATATTGCGCCTGAGTGGCGTTAATCTCAAGGAGCAGTTGATATCTCCCCACAGTCGCACTCACCATGTTCATTAATTATATCACAAAATAATACACAAAAAATCCTGTCTTTAGTAAAACACACAAAACACATACACGGTGCAGTTGTGAGGGAAGTATATTATTTTAAAAGGTTAGCAGCAGTAGTTGAGGAACTAAAAGCACAAACTCGACGCACAACGTACCAAAACCAGCAGAAAAACATCCTGGTTGACTGTTGACATGGCATAATATTGCAAAAATATGAGAGAAAATAAATGTAATGTTAAATAGGTTTGTGGGTACCCGTATTAATAAAAGAAACATTCGATTATGACTGTTCGATTGATGCAGATAAAAAAATCTCAATAAATCTTTGTTGTTTTTTATCAACGTGGGTCGGGTAGTATTATTTATATCTTTAGACGTTTGAAACTATTCCGATTTCAATAACAACAATAAATTAAAAAAAGGTTTTATCAATGGATGCCAGTGTGCGGTGCCCACCAAACACTATTGTTTCGTCCGTCACATAATTGAGTGAAAATAAATGTACCCACTGCTTAATATTTAGTACTATGGGATATTAGAAACTGATTTATTTATTTTATCTTGCTAATCATTACAGAATCGATACCATTTATGGGCGATATCACATAATCGATATCAAATAGGTAGGCACATTAAGCGCAATAGAAAAATGGACATCCTTAATATTGACAAATGACAGAGGATTGAAAAAATGGCGTACTTTACAGACAGAAACGTAAAAGTCCTCATTATTGTTCAAAAAACTATCCCAATATAAATTTCATTTAAGTCCTATTCAAAAAATATATTTTGATTGTAGATATTTCATACTGTTCAACTTTTTGAGACACGAGACATTTTTGAAGAGTACTGTCCATGGGCATTCTCTTTTTGAAAAATATAAAGTTTTTTATTTTATTTCTTTGTACCTCGAAGAACACCACACCCCGCTCTTACAAGGTTACGTCGAGGAGCAGACACGCCGATTGACATCGTAGTTCTAATAGATGGCGTTAGTGTTTTTTGTAGGGCGACCGCGTCCGTCAAATGTTCGGACGACCGTATCTTTACTATTTAAATCAATGCAGCAAATTAACCGAGATTGCTGCTATAGGATAAATATGCATTGTTTTGACCCCAAGGATGATGAAATTTCGAATTGGTGTGAAAAATAACTAAAATTTCGGAAGACGGTGACAAGAACTTACTAAAATACATATCCAAAGTCACCGACTTCCGAAATTTAAGTAATTTTTCACTTTCTAGTGTTTATTGGAACTCGGTTGTTCTTTTTTTTGAAAAACGTTTAATTTTTTTGTAAAATTTTATGTTCAGCAGTTAATTATAGCTTACCAAATAATAAAAGAATAGCTGATTTTGTTCTGCCAGTTAAATAGATAAAAAGTCCCGTATGGTCAGCAACATAAGAAGTCATTAATACTAAAATGATTCGTAGCGTTTCAATAATAGATAAGAGTTAATACATATTCTTTAATTATACTTCGGTTGCGATTTAAACTTTTAATACAAACAAATAATATTTAGAAAACTGAAGTGTTTATTTACCTACTTTTGTTGCTGACGTACACTGAACGGTGGTGGCCCAGTGGAACTGTCGTGACTTACGCCGTTGAAAGTCGTATGTTCAAACCCAGGCAGGTACTACTTTACTGTGTGTAAATTATTTCATGACGACTGCTCCCAAAACGAAACGGACCACATAGAGGAAGTGGGCCGAAATACGTATTTCGGCCCACTCCCTCTGACAGAGAGGATCCGAGGACTGTGTCCAGTACTCCAGTCGAGTTCATTAATATAATGGCTCTTTCAGGCTTCAAAAATATATGAACGTCAAAAAGTTCAAGAGTACTTAATATATATAGTGACAACTATACCTAAGCATAATTAAATTGTGGTCAAGATTTAGATTCGTTATTATGTGGCTGTCTTTTGTCATAATTCACATGAGGACATTCCATTCCATTTCTTCCAGTGGGGTCTTCCACGAATTTTTGAACGACCAATTATTATAATGATGCATTTTTTTACCTTTTGATAATAAGCACTATGACAATTTTTTGATTTTTATTGTAATTGATGTTTTGTTTTTTTTTCTCCTTTCATGTATTTAATTAATTCCATTTTTTTGTTTTTAAGTCTCATAATCCAATGACACCTAATGGGTCACTTGAAATTTGTATATCTAATTATGACAAAACATAGCGCACCCCCTATTTATGTAAACACCTATGTTTCACAAATAAATTGATTGATTGATTGTGTCAAGGAATGAAAATGTTAAATGTTTCAAACGCAAGCACGTTTTATTTACGATTACGATTACTCGCTATGTAAGTTACATAGCGAGTAGCCAAAAAAACAAATTAAAAAATTAATTAAACCAAAAGGTACCTACTTAGCATTTTCGTTCCTTTGTAGGCTAAGGGCGCTCGGGGAAATGGTTCGAGCAAGGACGGCGGTCGTTTGTGTTTTCCGAGCCTGCTGGTGGACTTGCTTCTCTCCTGGAAGAAAGTTGTTGTAGCGTCATAGGGAAGCCATATTTTACCTGTAGGCCTTCCTCAAGAATCGGGCAATCAAAAATAATAGGGTATTTCCCAATTTGATACAAACTATTTTAATTTGAATATTGGAACGATATATTTAACAGAAAAATAAAAATAAATTTATTTATATCCATTTTCTCCAAACGATTAAGATCAAATTTCTTTTTCGTTGTTTTGAATTTACCGCCAAAACGCTCCTTACGATGACTTCTTATCACGTGACATCGTGACGTCAGCTTTGTGTAAACAGCACCAGTACAAATACTTAGTTTGGCGCAGTTTTAGAAGTATTTGTGCACAGAGGCACCGCACACCAGTGATTTCACTTTCTATCCATAAAAATTTTTGTTAATTATAAACACGACACTCACTTGTTTACTTACGAACTACTTTAGTTTACACAAAGTTGACGTCACGTGATAAAAAATCATCATAAGGAGCGTTTTGGCGGTACATTCAAAACAACGAAAAATAAATTTGGTTTAAATCGTTTTTAATTGAGAAAATGGATATAAATCAATTTACCTTTATTTTTCTGTTACATATTTCGTCCCAATCTTCAAATTAGAATAAGTCGAGGGCTTACCATAGTCACGAGTTTGTAAAAACCAATTTCTGCACGTGTGTCATACAATGTTTTTCAACACATTTGCGAGAAAACAGTACAATATGTAATTAAACAAACCTATACATCATTAAATAGCGCTCTCCAATTTTGGCGGCAAGAGACCGTTTCCTGCAATTTGCGCCTCATTCAAAATATCAGGTGGAGTAGATTCCATATTAATATCAGTTTCCTCGCTTGAACTCATAATAAAAGTTTGTTTATAAATATCAGTCGGAAACTCGCAACAATCTTTGACGTTTCTAATACGAAAATGGCGCGAATTTACAAATGGCGCCACATGCCCGTGGTGAAAATTAGAACTACATCTTTCATCTCATTTACTCTTTATTATTAAAGTGAGACAAACGTATTGAGCAAAATCGTTTCCAAGGAGGTTCGATCAGTCAGCTTATTTATTCTCGTAATGTGAAACTCCTTGGACGAAATTCTTATAATATTTTATGGAAATTAAAAAAAAACCGTAAAGAATACGCACGGTGCCATACAACGAGGTATGCGGTAAAATAGGTACTTAGGTGAGAGTACCTATTTTACCGCACGTTCCGTTGTATTAGTGCGTAATTTTTAACTTTCGAACCATGTATACAGGCTTCGTAAATGCAGTTTTTGAGCAAATGTGTTGAAAAACAATTTAATTGAAGTTTTTGACCATATTGATTAATTGTATGAGCGTGATATGGATGCAAGCGACTCTCCAAGGCGTAAACGATCAAGCATTTCTATGCGTTAAACAGATTTTTTCGCGTCGAAAATCGTTTTTAAGTAAAAAAAAAATTTCAACATTTTGCAATAAATGGAAAGATGAAACAATAGGTAAAACACGCAAAGCGGCTCGTACCAAAGGATGGAATGTCTATTAAGTCGCAGCATTTATAAATGTGGGGTAGGCCTATGTCCAGCAGTGGACGTCTTTCAGCTGAAATGATGATGATGATGATATATAAATATACTTTATGGTGATGAGGTTGGTTTCATTATGTTTGTTTACATTCTCAAAAAACTTTTTTCAAAAAAATACCAACCGACTTCCAAAAAACACTACAAAGTGCAAAATAACTTTAATTTCGGAAGTCGGTGACGTTGGATGCGTATTTTAATTATTTGTCACCGCCTTCCGAAATTAAAGTTATTTTGCACTTTGTAGTGTTTTTGGAAGTCGGTTGTTATTTTTTTGAAAAAAGTTTTTATTTTTCACTTTTTTGTTACCTACCATACACCAATTCGAAATTTCATCATCCTTTGGGTCAAAACAATGCATACTTATTTATGTGATAGCAACATTCGCGGTTGATTTGCTGTAATTTTTTGAAGAGTTCCGTTGTCTGTTTCCGAAACGCATCATCAGATCTATATGCAGGGCCCAATCTAAGGGGGGGCAAGCCGGGCAAATGCTCAGAGCGGCAAAAATGAGCGGCGGCAAAATGTATACTTACAAACATACCTACTCTCATGAATTTTTGTATACTTGTTCAGAAGCCGTAGTAGACTAACGTATGTGAATATTATATAGTAAAAGAATATCACATAATTATGGTCATACCATCTTTGATGGTGTTAGTGCAAAGGGCGGCGAATGTTATTTTTGCCCGGAGCGGCTAAATAGCTAGATCGGGCCCTGTTTATATGAAATTTCAATGGGACCATTTCGGTGTAAACCACTTTCGAAAAAAAAAAAGAATTTTGTAAATCCGTCTATATACGACGGAGTTATGCCTGAACATACATTAAAAATATAAACATGTCGAATTGATAACCTCCTTCTTTTTGAAGTCGGTTAAAAACACCGACCGCGGCGAAGGCGGCTATTGTAGATGTCAAAGGCCGAACCAATACAGCGGCGATATCATTTGACAATGTACTTTAGGCGAAGTTGTAATAAGGTCTATTTCACTTTTTTATAGTCCATCTGACGACGCGTTTACAAAGGATATTGGGTTGGATACCTATTGGAATCCTTTTTGTTATTTGTTAATATGTATGTACCGATGTACCGATTAGACCCGCAAATAAATAAATCTTTAGCCGCGGATATAGGAATTGGGTCGCATTTTTTTAATCCGCGAGTAGTGAAAACGCGAATGAAGGAAGCACGAATAAGGAGCTTTTACTGTACTTACTCAATAAATCGACTGCGCGTCTGGTTGAGTGTGCTGAAGCATTATTCCACGCGGGGGCGGGCGCCTATCTCGGCCCGTACAGGCGCGTGTCTTTTAGCTTTGTTTATCTAACGTTGACCACTGAATAAAACCACAGCAGTGGGAATGCTCTGCACGGACTGCGATAGGCCTCGACAGGTAGCAGTGCAGTAACACCTGACGCCACCTGTCAGTTAACGGCCCGTGGGACCATGGCGTTATCACGATGAAGAAAGATCACGCTGTAAAGGTGGATACTGACCGGCGTCACGGGTCAAAATGCACCTAATATGTTACCAAGCAAGTATTCGTGCAGTCAGTAGTACCTACGGCAAAACATGCGAGCGAGCAACACTGATTTTAGCACACGGCGTAAAGACATGCTCGCTGCGAATGTTACCATTACCTACGCCCCGTAACGTCGGTCATTATCCACATTAAAAGCGCTGTTGAAAAAAAACCAAACCAGGCAAAAAAAACTATTTAATTGTATAGCACGGGTTTTCTATGAACATAGTAAGTACGATGTTGTTGCTACGTAGTGCCATACCGCGCGCGCCCCCACCTCTCTCCCCGCTGCTGACGCAGGCAGCAGGAAGAGAGAGAGCCATATACTCTTTGGAGAGAGCCCGATCCCGAGGATAATGGACGTAACAGAGCGATCCTCCGCGACTCTCAGTTGCGATGCCTTTTTATTGTAAATTGTAATCAAAAATGTTTCAGTGTTTCTTTTGTTCAGCCATACATTTATTTGTAGACCAATAAATAATTATATTTTAAGAAGCGACTTTAAAATTGTCAATATTTTACTATTGTGATTTCTATTGTTCCTGTGTAGGTAATGTATCCTTTGTTGGAGATGCCAAATGGATAAATAAATACATTTTTTAACTTGTTTTAACTAAGAAAATGCTTCTCTGTAAGCGATGTTGCTCGGAAGAGCATCGACATAACTACAGTTGCCCGTGTGAAAACCTATCTATTTACTCAAATCCACCAGTAGTTATGGTCGCAATTTTGGATTTTTTTTCCTGACTTTCACCATCCGACCTCGCTTGAACCCCTCCCCACCTCGAAAACTAACATCACGAAAATTAGCACATAAGTATTTACAACTCTTTACTCCCAAAACTCCCATTATTTGAATCGAGTAATGCTGTAAACACGCATTTAAATTTAACATTATCAAATTTCGCGCGAAATCAAGTTGTTGTCTTTGCATGTTTGCTATTCAAACCTAGATGGCGTTACTGACGCTAGAGATTAAGAATTTGGAGATGTTCCTTTAACCGCTCTAATTTTGCTACATTATGCTAGATGGCGCTACTAAGACTTTTATCACAATTAAAAATGAGATTTCTTCCCCTCTATTTGTATTAATTTGATTGATAAAACTAATAAATATTTATCTAACATTGCATTCTAGGTATATGACTCAGAACACCACGTCAGTTAATATTATCACAACTTTTTATTTGAAATTCTTTTAGCTTTTTTGATTCGTGGGAATCAACCACCAACGGAAAGCGATTTTAGTAATCAGTATCATTACTTTTTGAAATAACACAGACACAGTAAGTAACTTAAATGAGAATGACGTGTTAATGTTAAGTATTCGTTAGTACCGTTTCACGCCAATAGATGTCGCTAAGTGTTTCAACATTACGTAAATAAATTCTTCTTGAACACTTTAAATTATTTAGATAGGTTGACCGAAGCGATTGCGATGAAACAAAGACTAATATAAATTCTGAGTTATAAACAATATTTGAGTATGAAAGATAACCATATTAGTTTCGTTCTTTTGACGTGATACTTGATCTATTCAACATAGAAACTGAAAAACCGAGCTACAGACAAAAAATTTGATAAGGGTTAAAATGTCATCTGTTGATTATCCCTTACCACCCCAAGCAATTATTTTCGAAATATTTTAAATGTACAGAAAAAGTTCCTTTACAGATTTATTATATGTATAGATATAGATATAGATAGATAGATATAGATAGATAGATATAGATAGATATAGATATGAAAGTTTGTGAAGATGTTTGGATGTTTGTTACTCAATCACGCAAAAATGACTGAACGGATTTGGATGAAATTTGGCACACATAGATTATGAACTAGATTAACACATAGGATACTTTTTATCCCGGTGGTACGTTCCCGCAGGATAATTTTCGACTTTACGCGGGCGAAGCCGCGGGCAGAAGCTAGTTGTTAGTATAGATAGAATAGAAGGTTACAATCCTACTAACCTAACTAATAATATTTATAATACGAAAGTGCTATAAAAAAGTGTTTTATGCGAGAGTGGGTTTTTTTTAACGCTTTTTGACGGATTTGAATTAAATTTGACACACAGATAGACCATGCATGACTTGGATAAAAGACATGACTTTTCATCCTGGGTGGCAGACTAATTCGCGGGAGTTAATTTTATGGAAGACACTAAAGACTTTTTAAAAAGTAAATCTTTAATTACTGTAAAATACAAGACTTTATATTACTTATAATTAATTACACAATACACTTATGTGCTGTGTCGGCAGAGTAGTAACAGGTCGAGCCTGGTATAATGTAATGCGCCGAATTCTTTTTTTTTTTTTTTTTTGTGAATGGCATCTCGCAGTTGACCTTGAGAGGCCGTGACTGCTCAACCGGACTTTCCTGTGAAGGTTTTTAGGAATCTAAAAGCCTCCAGCCAGGGCGTAAACCTACTTAAACCTAAAACGACTGCGCACTGAGGGCACCCCCTGTGGGGTACGAACCTCGGCTCAGGGAGTCGCTGGCGGGGGGGGGGCAGCTAGTACTATCAGGGACAGGCTGGATCAAGGTATTATTTTCATGATTATTAGACGGGGAATTTAAAGCTACTGGCTCAGCTGCGGCGCGGGCTGGCGCATCAACGAGCAAGGGACGGTCGGGGGTCTGATCGCTACTCGGGAGTCTTCGCGGGGAGCGAGGACCTCGGCGGCGAGGTCGGTAGGACGGTCGTCGTTTGTGTTTGTGTACTGTACTGGTGGCCCTATTCTTTTCTTGGAGAACAGTGATGGGGTCGTCTGGGTCTGAGAGGACATGTTTCGGCCTGCGAATACTACTGATTCTACTGGGGACATAACTAGCGGCCTTCACAATCAAGGGATTGCGATGTATCTCGGCTTTATCGAAGAAACGCTTAGAGTTGCGTTTCATAAATTGAGCAATAGTGGGCATTTTCAGATCGAGATGGAGGATCTCGTTCCGAACGTACCATGGGGAGCCTGTGGCTTGGCGGAGGAAACGGTTTTGGAGGGTCTGCATCCTATGGATGTGTCGGGGGTGCGTGTGTGCAAAGACTGCACATGCATACGTCATGATGGGCCTTATGCACGCCGTGCAAATACGCAATTTGCACTTGAGTGACAATTTGCTACGTGCGTTCAGAACAGAATGCAACCTTCCGAGAGCGAAGGCGGCGCGTGAGCGCGCCTTCCTGATATGCTCAGAGAAGGAGAGGTGCTGATCTAGAATTACTCCAAGGTATTTGGCTTGCTTTTCCCAAGGGATCGGCTTGCCGAATATGGAGATGGCCGGGACCCCTCTTGGCGGCGCTGCGGTCTCTTAAAGAGAACCGCCTGGCTCTTGTCCGGATTTAGTTCGATTCGCCATTTCCTAAACCATGCACCGAGTACGTTGACTGCGGTCTGGAGGGATTTGGCTATCGCTTTGGAACTACGCCCAGAGTGGTAGATGGCCGTGTCGTCTGCGAACAGAGCCAACTGAGCCTTACCACTCTTGGGGATATCGCTGGTGAACAGCGTAAAGATGAGAGGGGATAGCACGGCGCCCTGAGGGACGCCGGCGCGAATCGGGTGGGGGGATGAGAGAGCCCCTTCGATGCGATAGCGAAAGGTGCGGTTCGACAGAAAATCTCGTAAGATGAGTACGAGTCGGTCCGGCACGCCGAGTTTGTACAGCTTGTAAATCAAGCCGTTGTGCCAGACCTTGTCGAAGGCTTTCGCTATGTCGAAAAATACTGCACCGGTCGCATAGTTGCGTTGGAGACCAACGCCTATATGCTCTACGATCCGGTGTACCTGTTGTACGCAACTGTGCTGGGTTCGGAAGCCGAACTGCTCGTTGGGTATCAGGCCTTTAGTCTCGGCGAAGTCCCTGAGGCGCTTGTAAATAAGTCGCTCATAGATTTTTCCGAGGCTGTCCAGTAAACTGATGGGCCGGTAGCTCGCGGGCTCCGTTTTGGGTTTGCCTGGTTTTTCAAAGCCAATGACCGTGGCTTGCTTCCAAGCTTGGGGGAAGATGTTATTGCTCAAGGCTCCATTGAAGATGGTGGTCAAGAGCATGATCAGGTGGGCGGGTAGCATCTGGATCACCTTATTGGTGATGCCGTCAGCTCCGGGGGCCTTTCGGGGTTTCAGACCCTTGATGATCTCGTGAACTTCGTCCGGGGTGACGAGAGGTAATGGATCATCAGGGTCTTCGACGGGCGGGAGAGAGGTTCTACGTTCGACTTCAGCGTCCACCTCATCGAGGTGTGCTTGGTCTACAGGTAGAGAGCTGGGTGTGCATTGGGCCTCAAGACTATTGGCGAGGCATTCGGCCTTTTCGATGTCGTCGAAGGCAACGGTGCCATCGGGCCGGGTCAGGGGGGGCATGGTGGCTATTTCTCGGGACTTGAGTTTCCTCTGGAGTTCCCAGAAAGCTAAGTGCGTGGGTTCCAACTCGCTCAGCATCTTGTCCCAGCCCGCGTCACGTAGCTCCGACATGCGTGTCTTTACAGCTCGCTGTAAATAGCGCATGTGAGCTTTGTTCGCGTCGCAGGGAAAGTTGCTGTAGGCACGAACGGCCGCGTTCTTCTCATTCAGCAGTTCGCGTACATCGTCCGGCAGCTTCCAGCAGGGGTCTTCCCCTACCGGAACCCGCCTCGAACAGTCGTTCAGGACAGATTGTACGTGACCCGTGAATGAGTCGATCGCGGCCGTTGTGTCCGCTAGAGAGTCGAAATGGTCGGGGATGGCGTCCAAGTGGGCGGATGTGTTGGATTTCAGCGAATCGCTTACTCTCCTCCAGTCTGTTACCACTTTGGTGAGCGGAGGTTGGTCGGTATCTGGGAGACCCGTGCGGGGGGCCAGATGCACGACTACCGGACGGTGGTCAGAGGTGAGCTCGTTTATTGCCTCTATGGAATTCAACCGTAGGTTGATCCTTTTCAGAATTGCAATGTCGAGTACGTCAGGTCTGTGATCCACGGTGTGGGGGAAATGAGTCGGCGACATCGGGGCGATGACGTCGAAGGACAGGGTCGAGCAGAGGTTGAACAGGTGTCTCCCTCTGGTCGATTCCCTGGAACTATTCCACGCGGGGTGTTTCGCATTGAGGTCGCCCGCTATGATAACGGAGTCGCTCATGCTCAACAGGGCGGTGAGGTCATTGGAGAACAGTTGAAAGTCCTCTGATTCGGTCTGGGGAGGAAGGTAGGCTGAGACTAGTGTGATGGGTTGATGACCCGTCATGCCCAGTCGGCAGACTGACACTTCTAATCGGGAGAGGGGGGGGGCATCCATAGGAATGCAGTGTAGGGACTTTTTGTAATAAATGAGAGTTCCACCCTTATGGCAATGTGCTCTGTCGTTGCGAACTATTTTATAGTTGGCAATTCTCGGGTCACGATAGCAGGGTTTTAAGAACGTCTCTTGAACTAACAGGATATCCAAGTGATGGTCGCGGAGGAACGTGGCGATCTCATCCCTTTGGGTACGGATACCGTTGGCGTTAAAAGTTCCTAGTTTTAGGGATCGGGGTTTAGTACGCGTAGGGGCCGTATTATCCATTGTGGTTCACGGAAAGTCTAGCGTTTAAAAGGGCTTGCGTAATGTCAGGGTACGCATCATAGATGGCGTATATCCTAAGGATATCGCCTGCCTTTGTGGCGGCATCTACCTCCATGGCCATCTGATGGGCACGGGGGGTGCAGAAAGTGAAAAACGCGTTATCGAGCTTTTGATGCACGACGGCGGGGGACATGGTCATGGGACCGGCGTAAGTGGGTGCGGGGCGCGCCTCGGGGCGTGCTCCAACGCGGGGGTCGCGGGACGCGGGGGTCGCGGCGGCGGGGGGCGCGGCGGCGGTGGTCGCGGTAAGAGGTGCGGTAGGGGGCGCGGGAGCGCCTGAACCCGGGTTCTTGGACTGAGGGATGGGTGCGGGGACGGGCCTGGCTGAAGCCATCGCAGGGAATGCCTGCTGGTGGTTCAGGAAGTTCCAGGGGCTCGGTCTCTGGGGACTGAGCCTATCTGGGAGGTACCCTGAGGGGGCTTCCCTTTGCTGGCGGGCGTCGGCACGCTTCACCAGCTTGGGAGAAGTGGTTTTGGGTGCTTTCGAGCACCCCCTATAGTTGGCGGGGTGACCGGCTTCGCCGCATAAGACGCAGCTCGGCGGTTCCGTGCACAAGGAGCGGTCCTTGGGCCTGGTACAATCCGCTGTACCGTGGCTACCTAAGCACTTTACGCACCTAGGGGTGGCGTAACAGTGCGATTGCGCGTGTCCGTACAATTGACACCTGTGACATTGGCCGATTGTTCCCGTCTTGTAGGGCTTTTCGATCCGAATGCCGGATAGGTTGCAAATTGTACGAAGATTAAATATCGGGTTATGGCCCTCAAAGGGCGGGCAGACTACGAGCACCATGTCGTATGGCACTCCGCGGCGGGCGCGGTGCATCCGGTGCACTTCGGTGTACCTACGGGATGTTTTGAAAGTCAAGGTCGGCCTTGACTTCTTCCACGGTGATTTCGACCGGAACCCTCTTTAAGACAACTCGTGTCTGTCGGTCTTCTGGGAGGGCGTACGTGTGGAAGGACACGTTACGGTTTCGGAGGAGTTTAGTAAGGCTGCGGTAGTCGCTAGCCGTCGGGATCGCTACCTTTATCCCTTGGAGGGTGGTGCGGGCGCTGGTGTAGGCAATCTTTTGCTCTAAGCACCATTTGGACACGTCGGTCCATTTAGATTTGTCTTGGATGAAGACAGGGGGCGGAACGGGCACCTTTTTCCCCGCAGCGGCGCGGGGTACGGCGATGGGTGCGGGCGCGGTCGCGGTCGCAGTTGCGGGGGTCGCGGGGGTTGCGGGGATCGCGGGGGTTGCGGGGGTCGCGGGGGTCGACTCGGTCGGGAAAGGGGTGGGGGGGCGGTCGGTTACGAGCGCGGTAATTTTAGAAGATCGCGAGGAATCGCAGACTTTCTTCTTTCTCTTCTTCCCCTTCGACTTTGACTCAACTGGGGTGAAGCCCTCTTCTTGAGTCACTTGAGTCTCTGCCACTTCCTCTTCGTTCGAGGAGGGAGAGGAGAAACAAGCTGTTCCTGGCGATTCGGGGGTGCAAGGGCAGTCTTCAGCGTCCATAAGGTCGGACGCTGCGTCGGAGAAAAGCTCCTGGGATTGCGGGGTTGCCAAGGCCGGTGAAGCCGGGGAATCGTTATAAGTTATAACGGGTGGCGCGGGTTTATTCGCGGTCGCGGTCGCGGTCGCGGCGGGAAACGTGGGTTTCTCATTACCCAGAATATGGTTGAGGCGCGCGCGGTCCTCGGGGTTCTTTATGATCGACTCCAGGGTCGCCCAAAAGGCTGCCCTGGAATCGGCCATGATTTAAAGGGAGGGGGTAAACTACTTCCCACTCATAAGGAGTGAGCCTAAGTCCCTATTTCTCCTAACAATCCTAACGTCTACTTCCCCGGGGGGATGCCCGGGGATGTGTGATTCCTCCCTGTCGGGTATAGACAGGGAGATGTGTACCTCGGGTGAGCCCTAAGCTTGTAAACCTGTTGCCAATCTTAATGTGCAACAGGGCCCTGTCAGTCTAGCGCGAGGGGCGTAGACACGCCCCAAAGACACTAGGTGTGTAGCTGTGGAAGGAACACTGTCACCAGTGACGACTAGGAGATCCCCCAAGGCCGTCGGTCTGGGACCCGTCCAATTCACTGCCTTGCCTTGAAGAGGTTCGGCGGGTGTGTTGGGACAACACCCTCTCGGTTTCGTTGGCACCGTAAGGTTTCCACCGAGAACCACGAAACTGTGGATTTTACCCAGAAGGGGCCAAGTGAATTTACTTGACGATTTACTTCCGTAAAGAAACAGATGTTTGCCTTGAAAAAGACAGTTTTTGTTGTAATTAATAATCCAGTCAATAATTAAATTAATTGGATTATTAATTCGTAGTGTTCGCAGCGGGGCGCGGCGAGTCAGGTTGGCGGCGGAGGATGAGTCACGCAGCGGTAGGCAGGAACAATTAGCACGTGCGCTCAGGGCGAGTGTCACGGGCTAATTGCGCCGAATTCTTTTTTTTTTTTTTTTTGTGAATGGCATCTCGCAGTTGACCTTGAGAGGCCGTGACTGCTGCGCCGAATTCTTATCAACTATGACTTATATACTAATGAGTCCTGAAGAGAGGGGTGGCGGCGATAGAGCTGTTGGTTGAGCTATTTCTGGCTGAGATAACATTGTTATGATTTTATCTTCCTTTTCCTTATGAGTCATCTCCTGCGTTATAGGTACTGGAGTGTAGGTGACGGTGGGGGGGTTACATCTCGTAACTCTCCTTCCTTTAAGCTTTTGATATGCCTTGAAAGATATCAAAAGTAAGACAATGCCGAACAAGATTCCCAGGATTGATCGGGTTATGATACTGGTTTGTTGTCCTTCTTCAGCCAAATCATTTAGCTGGTCTAGGTTTTCTAATTGACGGTCGATATCTTTTTGCAAGAGGGGTTGTTTAAAGGGTTTCTTGTTAATAGGATCCTGATATCCGTACCATTCTTGGTAGTTGATTGTCTTGAGGGTGGTACTACAATTTGTCATGTCTTGGATAAGATTTTCGCTAAAAGTGATGAAGTCCTTGTTACAGGGGTTATAGTAACTGTTTTCTTGGTATGAATACATATATCTGTAGTGCTTCATGAAGGTTTCTTCGTAGTACAGAGGGCATTCGATGGTTGTTGTGTGACATAAGAATTCTTTCTTCCGTATGCTTTTCTTTTGACACTCAGTGGCAGGCTTCGTTGAGCAAATCTTAGCATTACAGTCAATTGCTTCATATATTTCGTTATTAGTGGCAACAAACTGTCTAGGGATACTGGGGTAGGTACAGTCATGGGTAATGTTATTATATTGGATTAGGGGTAGTAGATAGTATAGGGTATAGTCAAGCGGTTTAAGTAAGGGAATAGTTATTATTATAGAAAGATCATCGTCTGTCATATGTAAATCTACAGTGGCGGTGGTTAAGAGGGTATTTAAATCTCTAGGATACCTAAACTGTTGAGGTATCGTGTCTAAGGATTGGTACAGGTTTTCAATTGGGAATACCGAAACATGCAGTATAGAGTGTCTGGCGAACGTTAAAGTTTCTGCATTCCCATCATATTCCTGTATCAACTCATGATAATCACGGGGATTTTCGATAGCCATTTTATGGATCTCTTAGGGACTGATTTTATACGGGAGTAAAGTCAAGTCGTCAAGTCGATCGTTAAGGATTATCCTCCTATTAGTCTTCTGTCACCAATTTACGTATAATAAGGGAGTGTTTGTGTACGGGAGCACAATTATGTTGATTAGTAAAAGGGACTTCAGAGATAGGTAAAGGATAGACAGTCTGTACTCACAAGGTCGCGATGATCAGCAACTGCATCTTCATTAACTTATTTCTTTGGTGTTGGTTCGTGCACGGGCAGGCGGTTCTTCGATTTCTGCAGAGTGATTGAAGAGTTTCTTCTTGAAGACCTGCCCCACGTTGGGCGCCAGTTAATTTTATGGAAGACACTAAAGACTTTTTAAAAAGTAAATCTTTAATTACTGTAAAATACAAGACTTTATATTACTTATAATTAATTACACAATACACTTATGTGCTGTGTCGGCAGAGTAGTAACAGGTCGAGCCTGGTATAATGTAATGCGCCGAATTCTTTTTTTTTTTTTTTTTTTTTTTTTTTTTTTTTTTTTTTGTGAATGGCATCTCGCAGTTGACCTTGAGAGGCCGTGACTGCTCAACCGGACTTTCCTGTGAAGGTTTTTAGGAATCTAAAAGCCTCCAGCCAGGGCGTAAACCTACTTAAACCTAAAACGACTGCGCACTGAGGGCACCCCCTGTGGGGTACGAACCTCGGCTCAGGGAGTCGCTGGCGGGGGGGGGGCAGCTAGTACTATCAGGGACAGGCTGGATCAAGGTATTATTTTCATGATTATTAGACGGGGAATTTAAAGCTACTGGCTCAGCTGCGGCGCGGGCTGGCGCATCAACGAGCAAGGGACGGTCGGGGGCGCCGAATTCTTATCAACTATGACTTATATACTAATGAGTCCTGAAGAGAGGGGTGGCGGCGATAGAGCTGTTGGTTGAGCTATTTCTGGCTGAGATAACATTGTTATGATTTTATCTTCCTTTTCCTTATGAGTCATCTCCTGCGTTATAGGTACTGGAGTGTAGGTGACGGTGGGGGGGTTACATCTCGTAACTCGGGCAACTGCTACAGTACCTATAATATCGTACCTGCTAGGTACCTATTTATGTAGTCGGACACATCGTTTTAACTTATCACACTCGATAAAGCCAGGCCAGACGGAAGGACCGCGGTCTGTATTCGCTGGTGGAGTTTTATCTCTCCAGCGGGCTTAGCATGACGATTTGTATTTCTACGAAGAATAGACAGCGCGTTTTCAATACAAAGTGACATTTCGTTCCTACATTTTTGTTATCGCACCGTAGAATTCCTTTTACAATCTGGCATTTAGTCTTTCGTTTCTAACGATATTTGTCTAGGTCCCTATAAACGTAGACTATTTCAGAAGAATATTTCTTCCCAAACTGTCAAAATCACACTGACAACAAAACTTTCTACTCGACGGCCACAAAGTAATACGATTATCTACAAAATCATGATTCGTTTAGAACGCATAACTGTGATAATGAATAGAAAAACATAGCTATCTTATCCTATTGTACATTATTTATTTAATAGTCATGTCTATTCTTCCGTCGACAAATCGGTGCTCGTGCTAAGCCTGCTGGAGGCTTAGCATAACACTTTCTATTTCTAATCTACCGTAGAATAGAAACCGCCTATATACATTTCTCGGTACAGAACTGTCTACACGGAAACGTCATTTTTATCTACAGTTCCGTCGACAAAACGCTTCTCTATGGTTTTCGTGCTAAGCCTGCTGGAAGAGGGTTGCAGCGTCGTCGTTGAGAATGGCTAGAGTAGGTATGCCTCGTCACTAGGCGAATCCTACTTATGCGGGAAGGAGTGGATCGGGCGGCCGCAATCAGGGGATTGAGGTTCTTTAAATCAGAGTCAAAGAAACGCTTTGAGAGGCGTTTCATGAACTGTTGGATGGTGGGCATTCTGGCATCTAAATGAAGAATCTCATTGCGGACCTTTCGAATTATCCGATGCGCCACCACTAAATGACTGTTTACGCTCTCTGCCCTCATATCTAGGTAGGTACATCCTACATACGAGGGCAGAGAGCGTGTACAGTCAGCAGTAATATTTTATAAACTCTTTTATTTTATAATCATCATTAAGTATTGAGGTCAGGTTATTCTGCCCCCCGAGTGGGTTCCCGCATTGTCGTTGCGGGGGGGCTTAGTAACCGTGGTCTCCCATCCACGGTGAAGCCAAGAGGAACCCAACGGTGGGGCTTTTGCCTTCAAGCCATTGACGTAGCGGCCAAAAAGTAGGTTGCGGTGAGGTGCACCGCAACTGAGGTGGGCCGCGATGTCGAATGGGAGGCATCGCGGCTGAGGGTTACAGGCTGCGGTAGAGGAGGAGTGCCGGTGCTTCTGAGCAGCGCTCTTCCCTTCCGTGGCCTGGACGGGGCCGCCACCGTTTGATGGCGGACGCGGTGGGGCCGCAGGGGAAGAGGAGTGTCGGTATAGCGTCAGCCGCTCTCCCTATCCTCTGCGGCCGAAAAGTGGTAGACGGGACGGCGCGTTGTGTTCCTCACGCGCGCCGTCAAAGATGTCAGCAACCACTGGTGGGGTCCGCAAGGGCCGATGCCTGCCAGGGGTGCGGGTTTGTTCGAAAGAGATACCACGGCCCCTGGCATACGGGCTACTGAGGGAACACGGGTGGGTTTTAGTCAGTAAAAGTCTGACACGCCCTCCTGCTCTACTCAGCAGGAGAAGTCATTTGATGATTTCCCACCCAAAAAAAAAAAAAGGTCAGGTTATTCTAACAAGTTGTATAGGGGAAGGTGGGGTAAGACGGGGTAGCGAGGTAAGATGGGGACCATACCAAAACAAATGATGCAATGTCACTAGAAAAGTAATTTTAACGCCATCTGACGGTATTTAGCAGAAGTTGTCAGTGTCACAAAAGTTTAGTCGCAGGTGTGCACGTTGTGAGTTTTTGTAAGTAGGTATTTATTTTTATTTTTAGTGGTTTTATCTATTTTTTTACGTAAACTAAGTGCGTGACTGATCATAATGTATGGTATAGGTACAAGTTGTGTGACATATTTTTTTATTGAGGTTTGTTTATTTTACTATTCTAAATTAATTCATTCGTTCCGGCTTGCTTCGATTTATAACCTCAAAAAATTTAATACAACTTGAAAGTCCAGTGTGGGAAAGATGGGGTACCTACTTGCGGGCAAGACGGGGTTGGTACCCCATCTTACCCGCTTATTTGTTATTTCTTGGATTTTGATTTAAATAAAAATTGTCGTTACTATTTAGGTTAATAAATTATTCTTTGGATAATGGATTTCATCTGGTTAGCTCGAAGCAGTTAATGCCTTATCCACGAATGGCTGAAAAAGGTAAGACAAGTTCGAAGAAGAGGAAAAACAGCTATTATCACTGCTTCTCCTTATAAAAAAGAGTTTGAGGAAAGAGAAAACAGTAAGAAACCAAAGGTAACAAACAAAAGGAAACTGAAAAGCTAATAAAAGTTCTAAAAGAAGACACGGTTGTTTCGGGAGGCTCCTGTTTCGGATAGGGCGGGAGGAAACGCCCGGGTGTTTCCACTGCGAAGATCGCCCTGAGGACACGGTGGCGGTCTGCCTGGCTTGGGTGGAGCACCGCCGTGTCCTCGTGGAGGCAATCGGCGGCAGCGATCTCTCGCGTCCGGCCCTGGTCCAGGCCATGGTATCGAGCGAGAGTGCATGGGTAGCCGTCACCTCCTTCAGCGAAGCAGTAATGCTCGCGAAGAGGGAGGCGGCGCACGCGAGGGAGAGGCAGTCTATGCGCCCTCGCGACCCTAGCCGCTGCAGGATACGGAGACGCCCTGAGCATCGGAAATCCCAGGCCGATTTCCGGCCACCGTAGGCATGAGCTTGCGGACGGCGAGTAATGGGTAACTCGCTGTCCGGTAAGGACCAAGCCCAAGTCGCCGGCGCGTTGTGTTCCACGCGCGTGTTAGATTATTTATTTTGTTATTGTAATATTGTGTGGTGATAATGTCATCTGTCACATAAACAAAGCGTTGAACAAATGTAGAAGTACCTAATTTGACTACATGTTTACAAAAATAACTATCTTAGCTTTTGAAAATAACTTGGATTTTGTTACTATAAATGATTACGTAGTATTTAATTATATTTGTATTTTATTTAAGGTTTTCTAATGTTATTTAATATAATACGCTGATTCAAATGACTGGCAACATACTCACAGTTCACATTGATAGATACTTTTATTTGTCTTAAATTACGAATCAGTTCTTATTAAATTGCTTAATTACCATAAAATGTTTTAAAACGGTTTCACTACTTATCCTTTGTTTAATAATATCTGTGTTAGAAGTTATTAAGCCAAAATGTGTGACGATCTGTAACTTGTTCAAAATGGCGGGAAATGTTTAACGTAAAATGATATTGGTAGGATATAAAAAGGATGTTAATAACGTTATACACAGTTGCTCAGTAGATATTCAGCTGGTTAGTCCTATTGCCGTTGTTGTGTGGAATAAATCAACCAGATGCCATGTAAGTTAAGTAATTTGTTATTATACCATAATGGTTGCTTATTAAATACCATGTTGTTATAATAATGCCGAGTTATCTTGGATAAAGCTTCAAGAGTTGTAATTAAATGTAATAGCAATGTAAGAGATATGTTGATGGAATATATCTGTACTGTTTCCATGGAGTTTCTTGTCCTTCTTCTCCATGAAAGACCTAGCTTTGGAACGGACAACTAGCTTTCTGATTTAATAATGACAAGCCTAATTGAAATAAATATCTAGTCTTGTCTTTCTGTGCTTTACTTCATGAAATCCTTTCCCTA
This sequence comes from Polymixis flavicincta, assembly GCA_949987655.1. Lineage (NCBI taxonomy): Eukaryota > Metazoa > Arthropoda > Insecta > Lepidoptera > Noctuidae > Polymixis > Polymixis flavicincta. The sequence goes on along the minus strand of OX465175.1, from coordinate 13,265,991 downwards.
CATGTTCATAAGAACATTCATACACAGTAAATAAGCAGTAACCATTCTGACATTCAAACTTTAATATTTGTTTTTACATATACACAACTATAAATAAATATACATACATATAACCACATCATCAATTTTTCTGACACGCGCATCAAAGAGATGTCAGCACAAACCGATGGGGCCCGCAAGGGCCGATGCCTGCCAGGGGTGCGGGTTTGTTCGAAAGAGATACCAGAGCCCCTGGCATACGGGCTACTGAGGTGGGCGCATTTTGCCTCTGCAGGAATGGAAGATAATGATGACGAAGCTGTCCATATCTGCCCGGTTTGTGACGATAACGACAATTAAATATTCTATACCCCATCTTACCCAAGGGGGTACCCCATCTTGCCCTATAGGTGGGGCAAGATGGGGAGTTTTTTTTTTTTAAGTTGATAATTCCATGAGAAGAATTAATTTTTGTTTTGTTTTGACTGATTATAATTAAAGGAAGATATACTGATTATTTTATTAGATAATAAAAGTTCCTACATGTGCAATATAAAACGGAGGGTTTTATTTATGAAATACTTTAAAGTCCCCGTCTTACCCCATACGTACCTACCTAAATAAAAAGAAAAGTCCTGACTGACCGACTGACTGACTCATCAACGCCCAGCCCAAACCCTTGGACCTAGAAAGTTGAAATTTTGCACAGAGGTTCCCTTTATAATGTAGACAAGGAATAAGGAAGGATTTTTCGAAATTCATTCAACTCCTAAGGGTGTTTAATAGGGGATGAAAGTTCCGCGCGGGCAAAGCCGCTGGCAAAAGCTCCGTAATGTCCTAAATTCTATAGGCACATTATGGAAGTGCATTTTAATTATGAAAGTATTACATAAAGAACTTAATTTATAGGCACATAGGGATGAACATCAAAATAAACAAAAAATAATTTATAGAAAAGCCTTCTATTTAGGAAGCGGTCGGGGTTGGTGAAGGTCACAGTCATAGAAGACGACTGTCCGTGTCCGCGGTCATCCGGTGTTTGAAATATTGAGTCGGTTATCCAACAAACTCTTATTAATGCGGGTTTTGAACATGTATCCTACTTACCTGACCTTTTATTTCTCCGCGGTAAAATGTACCCTGATTGCCTCGGCATTTACGCTAAGTCTTTTAGCTTTTTGAAAATCCAGTAAGTATCTACCTAAGATGCGTGATGGAGCAACAGATACATGTTTTAGGTACAAAATTTCACCAAGCAGGCAAGCTGTCGATGTCTTTTCTCGCTGAGGTGTAGGTACCATTACTCCTTGTCACGATCCTAATAACCCTTGTCACTAGCTAGGGGTTTCGAATATCGGATTTTTTCATTACCGGTATTAATATACTTACTATAGAAATCAGTTTAAATTGTTTATGCTATTTTTATGGCACTTTTTTGCCTTTATTTTAGTAGATCAAACGCGTGGGAATAACCACGCGTTTGATCTACTAAAAGAAACGCGAAGGGAGAATAATCCAATTAATTGTGTCACTACTCACCTGCTTGCTTAGGTACGTACATAACGCGCGTGGCAGAAGGAAGCTGGAGGAACGGCGGGGGAAATGCTATTTCCCAGGCCGTTCCTTCAGCTTCCTTCTCACCTCGGGAGTCTTCCAGATAGCACTTCAATTGCTTGAGAGGCAAATACAAAGATCACCATTTTTAATCCCATTCTTACCAGCGCAAGTTCCCTGTTTATAAAATGTTACTGTCTAAAATACCACAAGATAATAAAATTCTAATACGCAGTATTTTAAACTAAGAAAAAAAATTGTTTGGCAATATAATCTGAGAACGAAATTGTGTCACTGTAGTTTCTACTAAAAATAGGTACAACAAAATCAACAATACCTGGATCCCGGTATTGGACATTTCGATAGCGGTAATGAAAAATTACAAAAAATGCCCGGGAATCCGGTATTGGAAGCCCTACTTATCATCCAGCCCATAACTAATAAGAAAAAGGCTTTTGTTACTTCTAAAGTGTAATCTGATAGCACCCATCTTCGATGAATTATAAATAACACAACGCGTCGTTTTCTTCCCACTAATGGACCCTTTTATCCACCTATCAATCAATACCTGCTATAAAAGGGTGGAAAATTTTCCCAAGAACATCAGTCTTTTGCGAAAACTAGGGAAAGCTGTATCTACACTCAGTCATGGTAAGTAATACATACCTAAATTAAAGATGTTATTAATAGGTACTTTACCTATTATTTTAGTAATATTTTATTTTGATAAAATTATGAGCTCGGCCCCTATTTAAAATCAAGTGACTAAATAGATAATAACACCACGCCTGTATTCCCCGAAAGGGTAGGCAGCAGAGATCCATCAGCATCATACACGAAAATGTGTTCGTCAAGAGTCATGAGTTCGGGAAAGTTGTGCAATTATGTATTTGTATATAACGATTACTATGGTTAGAAATAAATTGTCTCAGTTATAAAGATACTTCGCTACAGGGGCCTAAGTCTACTAATTTATAAACGTCACAATGGTCTCTCAATGGTAAGTTTTTGACAGATTTGCCATACAAAAACTGTCAAAAACACACCATTGAGAGACCATTGTAACGTTTATAAATTAGTAGACTTAGGCCCCTGTTGTTTTGCAAAATTTTCGAATCCATTAGGGGCGTTAGTCAAATTGGTTGTTCTGCGGGTGTCGACGGTTCGATTCCAGTTAAGTTTTGTATCTATGATGGCCATAATCCAAATGGTAGATCGGTCCTATCCGGCCCACAGACTTACTTGTACGGATCTTAAGTAGGTACCTAGGTATCTAAACAGTTAAATTTTAAATCTAAATCATTTGAGTTTTAGCTTGCACCATTATTTATAAAAACGGGTCCATACTAATTGGTGATCCCTGCTCTAGAATGTTTTGTTTATAAATTTACAGTAAAAGTGAAATACTAGTGTCTATTTTTAACCCCCCGACGCAAGAGAGGGATGTTATAAGTTTGACCGCTATGTGTGTCTGTCTGTGGCACCGTAGCTCTTAAACGGGTGAACCGATTTGGGTGCGGTTTTTTTTATTTAAAAGCAGGTTTTCTAGTGGTGGTCCTTAGACATGTTTCATCAAAATCGGTTCAGCCATTTCAAGATCACTACCTGTTTTGTTTTAGCTGCAGTAGGGTTCTTAGACGCATAATGTGTACTTTACTTTCAAACATACGTGTGAGGTGTGACCTAAACGTTGAAACACTCATGTACCTATGCCATATAACTATGCAAAGTTATGGAATTCTTGGTCTGATGCTGCAGCCAGGATATCCAGCACCATGGGCGTAGCTACCGTAGCCGTATCAATGATACGGGGCCCCCTCGAGACCCGACGTATTAAACTATCCGGGTCAGGATGCACCAAGCATTTGAGCATTTCGAGCGCGCTGTGGTTTCTATTGCTTTCTCTAAGTGACCACAATGGCAGCGAGGTTTAACCTCCGAGTCAGGACGCTGTATTGTTTTTTTTTTTTTAAACGGACAAGTGCGAGTCGGACTCGCCCAGTGATCCGTTTTTCCTTTTGAGGTACGGAACCCTAAAGAGAACAATAACGTACTTTTGAGCTTGGCCGCAGTGCGAAAAAAAGCTCCTAACAAATCTTGATACAAGGAGTAGGTATAGTTACGCCACTGTCCAGCACACAAGTACACTCTTGAAAAAATAATAGCAGATATTATGTCGTGTTTGGATTCGTTTTGATCATTATTTGATTCTACACACAATGCAATGGTGGCAACACGATGAGCTGATGCTGCAGCCAGGATATCCAGCACACTAGTACACTCTAGAAAAAAATATAGCAGATATGTCGTGTTTGGATTCGTTTTGATCAGTTTTTGTTTTTGTTTTGTCCGAAAGGTGACTAATCGAAAGTGTTTTAGCTATGATTCAAGAAAATTGGTTCAGCCGGTTATATGGTCGCTGGTTCAGCCGTTTAAAGATTATCAGATCTTTTCTGGTTGATGAAGAGATTTGAGCAACTTCCACGGTTCTGATAGAGTCAAAATTTGGTACCTAATCTATTAGGTACTTCAATGATATTAGACGAACAAAGTGACCTGGAACTGATGCTGCAGCATCACCTGGAATTTTCAGGATACCTAACTACCTTACCAACAGCAGAAGTATCGTGTTTGGGCTCATTGAAAAGGTATCCATGAAAAGGTTATAGATAAATAGTGATCACGGTCTGATGATGAAATAGCAACGTGGAATCAGGAGGAATCTTCACTGATGTGTCGATTGTAGCGTGTTTACTATTACTACCTACGTATATATTAAGTTTGCAGCTTAGGATATAAAAGTTAAATTAAAAACCCCCGACCCAAACAAAAACCTCTAAAAAGTAAAAATAAAAACGTTTGTTGGCCTTTTCAGTAGTAGATAGGTAATATTTTGATCAAAGCATTAGACTTACGTCGTCGGGGGACGGTCAATGAAAACGCCAAATAGACGAGGCCCAGCCATAAATAAATTATTGTAACTATGCTATTGTGGAAAGAATAACGTTATAATCTTTTTTTTTTTCAGATAACACGGCCGTTTGTCTTCGTGGTAGTATGTTTTGGATTCTTCATTTTAATTCAGTCATTAGTCCCAAAGGCGATGGCTATGAAGAATTCTAACGATGACGAGTACATGCTAGAAGACCAAAGAACTCGCAAAAGAAAAAACTACGTCATGCAATTGGCTCGAGACAGTGAATTATTAGGCAATACTGGAAATATAGGAATAAATTACGACATGGATTCCGTTCAACCTGATCCTGCAAATTCTGAAGAATTGTCAGCTTTTATTGTTGATTATGCAAATATGATACGGAACGACGTCGTTCTATTAGACAAGTCTGTCGAAACAAGGACTCGAAAAAGGGGTAAAGTTGGGAAGCATCATAACGTGAGTATGCCATAGTTTGTTAAGTGTGTTTGGTGTTTCTTGCCGGCTCTTCTCCATAGGAAGCGACAATTTGGAACCGTGCACCTAGCTTCTGACGTTTCATAAGTGCCCAATGCCCATCCAGGTTTATGTGAAATAAAATATTTTGATTTTGTATCCCTATTTTCAGTATCTATTCTTATACCGAATGAACCAAAGGATTGGATATCACAAATAGACTTGTTGCAGTTAGCTGTCATTTTAAAATAATTCCTATATTCTAAGGCATCCATCCCATCACTTCCTGTGGGTGTCGTAGGAGGCGACTAAGGGACTTACTAGAGAATAGGCAGCAATGTTATCTATGCATTTTACCACCATACTGCGATCGCCAACCAAGCCTGCCAAGCGTGGCGATTATGGCAAAACCCTCCAAATTGGGGAGGCCGATGTCCAGCAGTGGATGTCTTTCGGCTAAAATGATGATGATAAAGGCATCCGTGGGATCATTGGAACCATCCACTCATCGTCGCCAAACCACCTTTTGACATTGGTTGGGAACAACCAATGTATTAATGTTGCTGCAAATTTTTGTTCTAATTAAATTGAGAAATGCTTAAATATAATTTTAAATGATTTCAGCAAGCTATACCGGATCCTCCCTGCACTTGTAACCCTACCGTAAGCAAAAAAATATCAAAATATTGTGGTATCTATAAAGTGCAGTCAATGTATGTCAGTGGCACTTTGGAAAATCGTTCTTACTGCTACGATATCAGTGGTAAATTGTAGGTACCACTGATGTACAGTTGACTGTAAAACCGAAAATATTAAAAAGTATGTTACACATTTTTCAGAACAAAACAGTTGACTGGGGCGAAGAAACGATCCCGAATACCGTTAACACTTTCATTTGTGGCGAAAAGGCATGCCCCTGGCCATACGGGTGCAAGGAAAATTTATACAACGTAATACACTTTATATTTCTGTTAAAATATAGGAATATAAATAGGTGCTTACCTAATAATTATATGCGTTTGTTTTAGTTAACAATAATTAAAAGAAAGGAGATGGCACACCAATATTCCCAATTTAAACTACCAGTCGACCTAGAACGTAGATGGGTTGGTGAATATCGCTCCATTAGCGTGGGATGTGAGTGCTCAAGAGACTACTATGGAACTGCGAAGTAACCGACCTGTGTTGAATAAATTTCGACAATCGGGAAAGCAATTCGAAAATGTCTTTCAATATCAGTTAAATCTGTGAATCAGCCATTATGGGCACATTTTAACCATTGAAAAATAAATCTGTGGATCTTGTTATGTCGGATTTTTATTTGTTATACCGCTATTTAACAGTTTTCTATGTTTAGATACCTAACCTTCTTGCAGAATACCAAAAACCTGTTTTCATATTTCTTGTAAACGTGGTTATGAGTTTTAAACTTAGGCATGCGGGCGCCGCATGCCCCTTTCAAAAACTATTTTTATGAAAACCATAACGACAATGTTCTTATGTACCATGCACATAGTACCTACCTATAACTTTATTGTTGTCCCGGTTTGTTCAATATTTAGACAGAGTGAGGCATTCTGTTTAGATCAACAATTTGAAGATCACACCCATATTACTCTGCCAGGGGTACGGGGTGCCAGGGATGCGGGTTTGTTCGAAAGAGATACCACAGCCCCTGGCATAAGGGCTACTGAGGGAACACGGGTGGGTTTTAGTCAGTAAAAGTCTGACACGCCCTCCTGCTCCACCCAGAGCGGGAGAAGTTATTTGATGATTTCCCACCAAAAAAAAAAACATATTACTCCACCCTAGTAGTATATGACAGTCATAATATTCAAAACTTCGACGGAAATAAAAAAAAGAAATGTTTATTCAATCATTACATCACACAATATTTTGATGTGTAGTAGCAAGAATCACTTTAGTTTCACACTAGCAACCCGCCCCCGGCTTCACAAGGTTGCATTTACATGTGAATACGGTGTTCTGCACCCTAATTGCGTAACTCACGATTCATCATAATCTGTATCGTTTTGAAACGGATTGTTAAACCATTGCTTCATATGTTCGAAAAGTGTGTCTGTTCAACAACATAAATAACGCAATGAATGTTGTTTAACTGTGAAGACGAAACCAATTCTGATCAATCGTGAGTTACGCAATTAGGGTGCCGATCACACCACGTTGTGCAAAAAGTACCTACTAACCTTGCACACATTCAAGGTAGGTAGTGTTTAATTAGTGTAGGTACTTCTTTGTGGTTCCTTACCCGATGGGTAACCAACAGGACCCTATTACAAAGCCACAGACTACAATATATGTATCGTAAGTATCAAGAATTTTATACAAAGCGTGAGGATATACAATCACGTTACACACTCCGACACAAATCGAGATTAAATATTCCACATTCTCGGCTAAAAATACATTCTACAAGCCCCTACGTGATGTCCATAAAAATGTATAATAAACTACCTGAAATAATTAAAAAAGAAGATAAAACAAACCTATTTATAAAAAAACTGAAGCAATTTTTAAACGAAAAATGCTACTATAGTATAAACGAATTTTTAAGCGATAAATTATAAAGAATCCTAACTATATTATGTCACAGTCCACAAACAAGTAATTTTGTATTTGAATTTACCATCGACCACTAATAAAGAACTAGATTATACAATCCCAAGCAAAAGTTCTCTTAAAACTGTCACCAAATTGTGTTTAGGTAATGCTAGTTGAAATAAATATACAGTAATGTAAATTCAACCTTAAGGTGACACTTGTCCGCATTTTTTCCATACAAACTTCGGGAGGGTTTTACTCCACTGTTTGACTATGTACATCAAAAATTAAACATGGTATGGTTTTGTCTCGTTATTATTATTGTCTGTACGGAAACAGAATACTGAAATAAAAAGCTATTAAAAAGTTATGAGCCAACAAAGATTCGTTTTTCTTGCTAATTTAACCTAACTTTGAGCGTGTTTAAGTAATAGAAGGAGTGTTAAATCTCGAAAACTAAGACAGTACCGACAAAGTTCAATGAACAATAAGTTCAATAAACTTTATTGGTCATTGATTTATCCAGTGGTTTTTTCATAAAACCCGATCTTCTTAAGGACTTTTCTTAATTTTTTCGAGATTTTTTTGCCAAAAATGCTCCTGCATCTCACTCAATAACGTTGTGCGTGTAGACTAGCGTCTAACTGCTCACCACTGATACTATCTCTGTCGTATACGAAGCCTGGTGAGACAGCGTGATTTTTAGCCAGGCCCACCAGTGAGTTCGAGCCCGCGCAAAGTGTCCCCTTAAACGCAATGCTTAAAGTTTAGTTCACAAAGCTATGTACAAAAAGCAATAAATTTTTACGACCGATACTCACTGGTCAACGTAAATTTTAAAAAATCAACCTTACACGCATGTCTTAAAGTTTGAATTGAAAAGTGCCAATAAACAGCAATAAAGTTTTACGATCCAGGCTCTCCGCGAGGACAAGGAATGAGTGGAGTCGAACTGTCCAATATTTTTTGTTTGTACTGTAATAAAAAAATGGCCTTTTTTAATTTCGTGGATAATGTATTATGTACCTACATAAATTTTATTATATTCTATGGTGTATATGTGTAATGATTATAGTTTACTTGAAAGTAAATGTTTTTGGATAGGGCACCACATTTATTTATTAACTAGCTTCCGCCCGCGGCTTCGCCCGCGATTTCGCCCGTGGCTTCGCCCGCGTGGAAGTCGGAAATTATCCCGCGGGTACGTACCACCGGGATAAAAAGTATTGTATGTGTTAATCTGGGTTATATTCTATCTGTGTGCCAAATTTCATCCAAATCCGCTCAATTGTTTTTTCGTGATTGAGTAACAGACATCCAAACATCTTCACAAACATTCACATTCATAATATTAGTAGGATAAATATTTATATTAATATTTTATATTAATAATTTATATTAATATGGCTCAGGTATTCCACAGAAAACTCTTCAAACAAACTATATCCCCCTTTTCACCCTCAAAGGGGTATTTTTTTTAAAGTCTTTTGTTTGTTTTACATTATTTAACTTATAGGTTATTTTATACCAATTTTTCAGTTAATCATGACACGCAGTAAAATCATCCCTTGTAAAATTAACTACCCTTTTTTACCCCTTCAGGGGTAGATTTTCCAAAAACCCTGATACACGTTATCCTTTATTTTTGGTTTTAGGTTTGACTGAGTTTCGAGTTAATCAGATAGCGCGTTAGAATTCTTCCATACAAACTTTGATACCCCCAACCCCCCTTTAGGAACATAGTCAAAATTAAATCCATAAAATGTTACCATAATATTGACAGAAACAGCCAAGTACTCTCATTAAACAAAAAAAACAATAATTCTTTACTTAATAACAAAATTTAAAAAACAATAGCGTCTCCAACAAATGGAACAGAATCAACGCACATAACCCGAATAATTTAAGTGGGCATGCTATAGCATGGTTAATAAGTTCAGTATGAGTCTTTAGAATTGAGATGCTTTATAATGCCTGCTGTTTAAAACGATTTATTTAAAAAATGTTTTTACGATGATTTCTTGACAAAATATCAGCATTTATAATACAGTGATAACAATTATGTAATGATAATATTAATACTTACCGAAAATATCAAACTCCATACTTTTTTAGCGTCCTAGATGTGTGATTTTAATATTTTTAAACGAGCACCGAGACATGTTTACCGTCGGAGCGTTCGATTGCTACTAAATGAAAAGCGCACCCAAATGTTCAAGTGGGTGCTCATTCGGTGAGGACATTTTTTGCCGCTGATTGTGTATCTAGTTCTTTATTAGTGATCGATGGAATTTACACATAAAATTATTATTACAACTACAATTAACAATTAAGTATAAATTTACATTGCCTTCAATAGCATTTCGACAAATAACTCAAAATAACAATAAAGTCATGGTCAATGCCTTAAAACTAAAAATAATAACAATAAAATTAGCTTTAGATTGATTTAACTATTTAAAATAATAATATAAAATGTATAGTTATATCAATAAATTAGAATTAACAAAATAAAATAATAATTTAAATCATCTATCATTTACATTCAGAATTAACAGCTCATGATTATCTCAATAAAATCACAGTTTCTTCTACATATTATAGCTTGTAGGTATAAAGAACCCATAAAGTGGTATAATTGGACTTGGTTTAGATGTAAGTTTAGCTACTTATTTAAGGCTTCCTCTCTCCTACTATTTTTTGCTGTGCCCGACAGGGTCCATAATGATCACAATTTTTTATATTTACCACCTAAGTACACATTGTGGAATGCAAATAAAATTTGAGTGTTGAGTATTGAGTATATTATCCTAAGTTATAAGAAGAAATGATATTTTATGTCGTTATAAAAACATTTCAGGACTGACCTAGCATACAGCCTTCAAATAGGAGCTGTGTGTCCGCGTGGACTTCGTCGTCGACTAACAGTCCAATTTCCTCCGAAATACCTATTAAATGTTTTTTTCTACCAAAAATAACTTCACATACCTACTTTTAATAGACATGCATTAATTTAGAAAAGTCGACCTATTTTATCAGTATTTTATTTAATAAAACCATTTATGCTAAGACTGTATTTTGGTTATATGTAACCAGCTGACCTGACTGACGTCCAGCTAAATAGCGCCACCAACCGGGTCCAGTTTTTAATCTAAACCATCGAGGGACCCCTATAACAAATTTCATGACTATCGGTTCAGCCGTTTAGGAGTTCAGTGATCAATACACACGTAGAGAAGAATTCTTCTGTACTGTGGGTGATACTCGCATGGATGATCGTTTAATTGGTCCTCTAAATGGAATGCCTCGATAATGTGCAGGTCAAGACGACGAACGCAGCTCCACTTTGTTGTATATCAAAAGAAACCACTCAAATTTTTAAACTAGTTTATTTAAGTATTAACAAAAACTCTGTATTTACAATAGCGAAAATATTAATTATCTAACTTTCTCTATAAAACGTGCTATATCTGGGGAACATATAAATGTCAAACATAAATATTGCACGTACTACATAACTCATAATTGCATTCGCCATTAAATAACATGAAAAGAAGATAATAAAGTTCAAAAGCTTTTAAACTTATAGTTTTATGAAACAGTTTCATGAAAGATACTCCTTGTTATCACATCAGGATAATGATAGTACGGTTTCATGCGCAGCAGGCGTCGGTACTTCTCCCAACTGTGGCATAATATGCGATAGTGCAACTCTTGTCTCATTTAACATGCCCATCTCCCGTCGAAGTATATCCTCAGTCACGGTGTGAATAGATTTGAATTTCAGGTTGATACCATGCACTTTGTACACGTGGTTATTTAAGTTCACTTTGTAACTGAATGCAACATTGCAGACCTGCAAAAGGATTTTTTTTTTGTTAAAAACAAATAAATTAACAGTTAGGGAGTTACTGTGGTCACGCCTAAGTTTTTCACTGACGAGACAGCTGATGGGCACAAAACGCAAGCCCGAATAAGCTGTAAGCGGTAAACGTATACGTAGGCTTTCTCTCTGTGTTTTGTTAGAGAATAGAGTATTTTCCAATTTAGTAAAAACTATTTAAATTTGAAGATGGAACGAATATTTAACAGAAAAAAAAAATCATTTACTCAAATACGATTAAAGTCAAATTTATTTTTCGTTGTTTTGAATTTACCGACAAAACGCTCCCATCGCGAACTTTTTATCACGTGACATCGTGACGTCAGCTTTGTATAAACAGCACCGATACAAATACCTACTTAGTTTGGCGCAGTTTTAAGTATTAGTTTGTGCAGAGGCACCGCACACCAGTAATATAACTTTCTATTCATTAAAAAATCTTTTTAATTATAAACTCGACATTCACTTGTTTACTTACGAACTACATTAGATTACACAAAGTTGACGTCACGTGTCATCACGTGACGTCAACTTTGAAAAGAAAAAAAAACATGTTGAAAAAAAAATTTGAAGTAAGTGGACCACTAGACGACCACTTTGTTGACTCTTTCAAATTGTATTAGATTTCAATAATCTTTAACAAAGTAGCATGTTGCACCCTATGGATTTTAATGAAACTTGACATGCTGTTAGGCAAGGTGTAGACAGTTATTATATTTTTTTTTCAAAGTGGTAATTCAATTCGATCTGATCGAAAACCATAAAAAAAAATGCATTTTTTTTTTTAATTTTTGTTTAGGCTTTGTTCATGGAAATTTATATAAAATAAACTGTAAAGTGTACTGTAAACACTGGAATTTGTTTCATTTTTCTAGCTTTAAAATCCACAGAGATATATCACTTTGAAAAAAAGTCGTCTCCGGACACTTTTTTTAAATAGCTCCTCAATTAACTAAGATACAGAGCTAGTGGTGCCGATTCTGTTGTCACAAAATTCTCTAAACTAGACTAAAAATCACCAAAATTTAGTTTATTCCTGTCAAACGACGATTTCCTATTCTGAAATTAACTAAAGTGACACAACTTAACTATATTTTAGTTTGACAGCACTAAGATTGCACTGAATTATTAGTTTAGTGAAAATGGTAATTTTGCTATTCTGTTGTTGTCAATTTCATTATTCTATTCAACCTAAAATTTTGGTTGTCTAACTAAATCTGACTATTTTTAATCGCGATTAAATAGGTGTGGAATAAAATTAGTTGTCAAGCACTAAAATTCACACCGACAACTCGACTTCTGGTGCAAAAATAGTACTGTATTTTTTTTCTTTTCTTTTGCTTATATCTCGAAAACGGTGTGTCCTATCGCAAAAATAATGAAAATTTCGACCCCCTTTATGCATCCCCAAACACATCTAAAACTCAACATGTGGATAATAATTTTTCATATTTTCCATGAAAAAAAGTGAAAATTCCAAATAAATCACATCGAGGCTGCCGACCCCGGCGCGCTGCTGGCTCTAAAAAAAAAACACAGGGTAGGGCAAACAAGTACCACGTTGCGAAGCCAAAACATACCACGTGCGAGTCGCGATTGTCAAATTCGATTTTAGTTGTGTCAAAATAGTTTTTAAATTTAGAGATATTTTTTTGCAGAATAGCGTTTAGATTCTCATAGTAAAAAGTAAGGAATTTTAGATATAGTTTAGTTAGTTTAGTTCGGTGTACAACAGAATCGGCACCATTATCTATTAAATGAACTACTATTAGCATCCTCTACAATATAACATTAGTCACGATATAGGTTCCTATCGGGGGCAGTTTGCCTATGGAAGTACGGCTACACCCTTTGGTTTAATCTTTTTAATCGAGAAAATGGATATAAATCAATTTGCTTTTATTTTTCTGTTGTATTTTTAATCAATTGGAAAATACTCTATTAGTATTATTTATGGCAAATCTAGATTGGTTAAAAGTAGGAATAATAAACTGGCAACACTTGCCATACACAATAGTGCTAAAAGATATATGGTCAATATAATTATGGCAACATATTGTATTTGGCCATTTGTAAGAATCATGTGGAGCCTCTACTGACCTCGCAATTATAGGGCCTATCACCAGTGTGGGTAATCATATGGTTCTGTAGATGGTGGCTTTGCGTAAATTTTTTACTGCAGAAGTCACAGTTGAACCGTTTTTCGCCAGTATGTATCGCCATATGGCGGCGCAGACCTGCCATCTGGAACGTGACAACAATAATATAAAGAATATGACGCACCTGACATGTGTACGGCCGCTCCCCGGTGTGCATTCTCTCGTGGTTTTGCAACTGATGTTTGGCGTTGAACGACATTGTGCAAGTGTTACATTTGAACGGTTTGTAACCCGAATGTATGCGGAGGTGGCGATTCAAGTCACAACGCTGAAATACATCAATTGCACTTATTTTTTCTTTAATTTTATCAAGCACATAAGAGGGGATTTAGTAAACAGCCATTTAAAAAAAAAAATATTGATGCTACTATTGTAAAAAGTTTTATACTTACAGCAATAAATCTCTTTGTACACAAATTGCAGGAAAATGGTCTGTCTCCCTTATGAATTAAATTATGTCTGAAACAAATAATAGAAGGTAAGTTACAACAAAGGTAAGTTACAAAAATATTAAGTGATGTCAAAAATAGGATTCTTTGACTATAAAATGCAATATGTACCTAACCAAAGATTTCTGGCTGTAAAAACCAGCTCCACATACTTCACAAATGTGATCTTTAATTCCTGTATGTTGTTTAGCATGGACCAGCAAATTACTCTTCTGTGCAAATGATCTTGGGCATTGAGCACAAGTGTATCTCTTTTTTTCTGCAAGATATAATAAAAGATATTAGAAACTTTCGAAGGTCGAGTTAGGTTTTAAAAAAAAAATCATTTTATTACAATATTTAGTAAAAAACTAAAATATTTTAAATAGTGCAACAAAATTGGGTACCTTGATGTGTGGCTATGTGATTGCTTAAAGTAAATGTGAGTATACCACATACAGGGCACACCAGTTTTTCCCGTTGCTTGGTGACAGCAGTCCGTACCACTCGAATAGGTTTTTCTCTACGTACAATTTTTTCTCCAACAGATGATGGTGTTTTTGTTTTGTATCCTGTATGAACTTTTAGTATTGTTGCATCCTTTGGTCTCTTTAAAAGGATAGGCGAACCTCTTGACCCATTCTTTAAAATTGGATCTATAAATAGAATATTATTTAATGAACAATCTCTTCTTTTTTATTTTTATAAATTTATAATAAAACAAATTGATACTTAATTAATCAAGTTTTGCCTCTTCGGTTTAAAAACTGTAAGACTCAAACTCGTCCTGCCCTAACAGGGAATATAGACAGTCAATCAGCTTTATTTCTATGATAGCAACATTCAACTTTGTTCTCGTCTGCTTTTATGTGTGTGCATAAATGGTTAAATAAATAAATAAATTAAAAAACAACAGGACTGTTCGTCGATTATGAGAAAATATGATTTTCGCAAGTCAAGAGTACACCATGTGTAATTGTGTCCCGATAACAGTAGAATTTCTATTGTGTCTGCTAATTAGACACGTGACAGGTTAAGTGATGGTTCAATGATTAACAAATTAATTAGTATCTAATATGCAAAAACTCTTTTTGGATAACTAGATCATTAGGTACTCACAGCAAGTAATCATAGTAGCTCGTGATTTGTTTTCATCTCTAGGTCTACCAGAACCCATGTCATATTCATCTTGAATTTTTTTCATTACTTTTACTTTCCTTAGAACAGTTTTACCTTTAAAAACTTTGATATCTGACAGTTTGGGTTTCTTAAATTTAATCTTGGGTTTTTCAACTGGAGGAACATAGTCATCATCATCGTCGTCTTGGAAAACATCATCATCTAAATACTCTGCCTCAGCCTGAAAAAGTTAACAACTTGATTAGTTAGCAGTTTGGATAAAGTAAGAGGTGATTGTATAGGAGAAGAGGACTCTGCACTAACCTCAAGTTAATTGGGATAAGAAATAAGAATATGATGAATAGAGTATTTTCCAATTTGATAAAAACTATTTTAATTTGAAGATTGGGACGATAAATTAAATAGAAAAATAAAAATAAATTTGTTTATATATTTTCTCCATTAAAAACGATTGAAATCAAATTTATTTTTCGTTCCGTAATAGACTACTAATTACTTTTATGGACAGCTTGTAAACGAAACAAGTTTAAACAACAACGATTTACCTCCAAAACGCTCCTTACGATGACTTTTTATCACGTGACATCGTGATGTCAGCTTTGTCTAAACAGCACCAGTACAAATACTTAGTTTGGTTTTTTTGCACAGAGGCACCGCACACTAGTGATTTCACTTTCTATCCCTAAAAAATCTTGTTAATTATAAACACGAAACTCACTTGTTTACTTACTAACTACTTTAGTTTACACATAGTTGACGTCACGCGATAAAAGTCATCGTAAGGAGCGTTTTGGCGGTAAATTCAAAAAACGAAAAATAAATTCGGTTTAAATAGTTTTTAATTGAGAAAATGGATATAAATCAATTTACTTTTATTTTTCTGTTACACATTTCGTCCCAATCTTCAAATTAAAACAGTTTTTAATAATAAATTGGAAAATACCCTATTTCAACACTCAATGTTTGTACTCACATCAGGATCACTTTTAGTAGCGTAATTAGTCCTTGTAGTTCTCCAAGTTAACTGCACATCATCATCAACATCATAGTTATCAAATTTTACCTCCTCTGCATGGGGATCTACTTTTCTTATCACTGTTTGAGCAATCACAATATCTTTGCCATCCATAGTTTCCACAGCCTTTTCTGGCACCTCTATTTCCATTTCCCATTTTGGTTCAGGTTTGATTGTCAATGGGCCAATTTCACTTTTTATGTCCGTAAATGAGTCAAATGCAATTTTTTTAGTTGGTACATTCTCTTTTTCCCTAGCTAATATTTTTCTCAGTTTCTTATCGGACCTGTACAAATTGAATTTGCTTTTAAATATACAAAATATGGACTGACCCACAGTAGCAGAAGACGGAAGCGAAATACTTTTAATAATATACATTTCATTCGAGTTTTTGGGCCATTTAACAAACATCTTTTTGTCATAGGAGTAATAGACAGTCCGCTGTGCAGGGCCTGCATGGAGGACGACGAGACAGCAAAGCACATGCTGTAAAACTGCCCATCATCATCAGCCTATAATGTGCTCACTGCTGGGACACAGGCCTCCTCTCGGTCAGAGGGATTGAGGCACTAAAGATAATTCAAAGGAAAAAAGAAGGTAGAGGTTTACCTTTCAGCCACTGTTTTAAGTAGGTATGCTTTCTCCAAAGTGGTGCAGCATTTGAGACATATCTTTTCAGGCAAACCATCATTGGATGAAACCTGAAACATTTGTATACATGGCATTAGCGTTTACAATAAAAATAAATAAATAGCATTATTAGGGCACTTTAGATCGTTTACATTTACAATAATATAATATGCATGCGTGATTACAATCACATAGAAACAATTTCTTCTTTTAGGCTTGTTATGCTTCGGTTTGTTGACAGAATAATGTCAATTTTAAATTGCATTCAATGATAGTTTTGATTTGTGCCGGGTTTTTCGTGAACAATCTCCCGCGGTTATCGGTTTTAACTTATCCCGACACTATTGAAATTGTTTTGATCAGATTTCTGACAAGCACCAAGGCCCGCTAGTTTTTGTATATAAATTAGTGGCATTTCAAACTTACCTTTACATCAGCAATCGCTGTAAGCATTTCAGCATAATTACCAGACAACTTGTATCTGAATAGAGGACATAATGGTTTTTTGTTTGTCAGACATATACGACACGATTTCATGTCGATAGTATCCATTGGATCTAACATTGTCCACCACCAAAACTAAAGTGATGGCAGTATAGTAATCCGTTTTATATCTATTCTATTCTATTTTTTATTATGGCAAGCAAAGCCGATGTCGACTATTCTGCCAATGTCTAAAGTGAATTGGAAAAGCATGTGTGCACAAAAAAAAAAAAAAAAAAAACTATGGATAATAATCTTCGATGATACAGTTGGGCTTAATGTTGATCTTGTGTGGTTAGTACTGGACTGAAACAAACAAAAAATAAATACATACTAAAATATAATTGTTAGAACATTAAAAATACATAGTATACCACATAAACACAGATTCAGGGAGTAAATCATAATTTTATATTATTGTGACGGATGAAAATCATCAGCGCCACAAGCAGTTCAGGAGAGGAATGAGTTAAAAGAGAGGGGAAATTTATCGGAAGAGGGATCTTAAATTTGGTGAGACGGTTATACAAATCTAGAGGTGGGACGTTATTGGAACATTCGAAAAATATGTGGTCAAGGGTGCCTTCCGCCAATCCGCATTCGCAGAGCGAGGAATCGCGGACACGGATTTTGTGTAAAAACACAGGAGTGCAACAAAAACCTAAGCGAATTCTACATATAACAGATATGACAGTTTTGGATACTTTTTTATAACCGGAGAACCATGGTTTTGGTTTAACGGTCGGTTGTACGGCATAGAAAAAACTGCCTTTCTTCTTGCTAGAAGCATTCCATTGCTCCGTTTTATATCGAAGCACTTCACTTTTCCTAAATAATCTTTAGGGATTGCTTGGGTACGATTTTATGCCAATTTAAGTTCACCACCTCACTACGCCGCCATAGACAATGAAAAGGAAATAGTGTGCGTCGTCGTAGTTCGTCAAATTTCGAATCACAATGTTACCAGCGTTGGCTCTATTTTATTGCTTGCCTACTCTAGCCCTACGCTACGTTCCGAGATACAATAATATCGATTTGAGCGCGCTCACACCCGTTCCGATTTGGCGTGAGCGCGATATAACGATTTCTCGCGAAACGTCATAGATGACGTCATGAAATTCGCCATCTTGCGATAACGCCGACCATGCAATTTACTAATATTTAACACCGTGAGCGCTGTCAGAAATGACAGCTGGGCTGTTTTGTTTTGATTCGCGTCGTATCTTTAACTAACTTTGATTTATTTGAAATAGTGCTTCTATCTAAGAAGAAGAAATGTGTGGTGTATACAAGTCTAATATTGTGAAGATATGTTTTAACGTTGAGTGAGCACTTTTATCGCGATCACGAGCGTTCTGTATTGATGACAAAAATGACGGTTCTTAACTGTCAGAATCGTGATATCTAACTCGGAACGCAAAATATCGATATGAGCGCTCACTGCGCTATTTTTCTAATACGGAATGCGCCCTAGGACACAGTTTTTTTATTTTCGTAGCTCACCCGAAATACTCATTATCAAAACATGATTTTGACGAGTACAGAGTAGTTTTTCATATGACCTATTTACCAGCTGTGATTAGATTGGTGTTCGAGACCACTACGGCAAAGGCACTTGCGGTAAGGGCAACCGACACTGCTCACAGATTTTATTCTAGTACAGACTCAGCTTGTACAGTCACCAGCAGGTCAAGCTATCCCAAACTGTCAAATTTTCCCAATTGAACATAAACCGTGTTCCTTTGTAATAAAGTTGAAAAACAATCAAAGAAATTTGACAGATTGGGGTAGCTTGATGAACCTAATATAAGTTAAAAAGAACATTAATCTATATTCTAAACACAACGACATTCATAGCATAAATATTAGAAATAAAGATTTACTTATTATGCCCACGACTAGGCTCCAAAAAATTAGTAATTCATTTAAGTGCCAAAGTATTTGTTTTTACAATAAAGTCCTAAGCCATGTTATAGAACTAAATCATTTATTAAACAGAAACTCTGTCAAAAAGGTTTCTACAAAGTTAAAGTTTACTTGGATGACAAAAAGGCTTGGCATTACTGTTTGTATGGCACAGAGACAACTGACTGTAATTGTGAGTAGGTACAGAGGCCAGCACATCAAGCTACCCCAATCTGTCAAATTTCTTTGATAGTTTTTCATCTTTGAAACAAAGGAATAAGGTTTATGTTCAATTGGCAAAAGACAGTTTGGGATAGCTTGACCTGCTGGCGACTGTACATACATAATAAGCAGGCCCGATTGAACACATGAATTTCTAACTCTGTGGTTTTGAGTATTTTGTAAATGGTCTACGCAAATGTCCTGCACATCTGGTAGCGTCTTGTGACGGGTCGTTGAGCTTCCTAGAATAGGGTTGAGCTACACGATGACTGATATATACATGCCGTCTGTTGGGAGAGGTCAGATCAAAGCTGCAATGGCTCTTTCTTCAAAAGGCCCATCCAGACATAGCTCTGAATTGTTAGACTGTCATAAAATTTAATTATTATAATGTTTGGACTTTATAAGAGACCATGACCTCTGAGTTTGTTTCGACTTTTGTTAGGGAACAGTCAGCTAGGAAGTGCCAGAGCCATCTAGTTTTCATCAAAAGTGTCCTTTATGATCTACTTACCTACATAAATAAACATTTCGTTTAATTTCATTTCATTTCAGTAGTTGATACATATGTAATGTAGTGTAAATACTGGTTCCAAGTTAAGGTGACGAAACACAGTTTATTCAGCTATCACATAAAATGATTTCTTTCTTAAAACGGCCCGTCAAACAAATGTGTTTAGCATTTTTTTCTCAATTTTGCATCAGTAATACAAAACAAAAGCATACATCCTCACGCATGAACATTGTTACGTAGCGACTGAAGAGTAAAGTTCACAGACATATAAGTACTCATAAAGGAGGTAAAGTCAGAAACTAAATGCGATTACACCTTCCTAAATGCGTTTATAATTAGGTTTCTAAATTATTCAGTCAATCAGAAACCATCCTTGCTTCTGAATTTAGGATGCTAGCTTGCTAATTGCGATTGCATTTGACTAAATTCAGTAACGACTGAATTAAGATCACTAAATTCAGAAACGACTTTAAAAGCTATGGATGCTGCTAGCTTGCTAATTGTGATTATACTTGACTAAGTTCAGTAACGACTGAATTGAGATCACTAAATTCAGCCAAGTGTAATAAGCGCTTTATCACCCCCTATGGTACATACTAAGCCCTCTCTATATTCCTATTTTATTTGATTACAGAAATGTTTAACATTTTTCAAAACAAACACTGCTTTAAATAAAATTGTTTCCTTTTTTTTTGTAAACCAGCAGCAGATAAAACTTCTGCGCAAAGTCATACAAACGCTGATACCAGAGACAACTTGTAGTTTCAAAATTTGCAGAATTGGGAATTGTCAAAATACAAGTCAAGTCAAATGTGTGGTGTTGGTGTGTGAGGAAAACAGGACTGAATTACGGTTTATTTTATGATCTACGTCTAATTCATAAAGGAATTACTGAAAGTATTTATGTCCCTACACGTTGGTGTAACTTAAGAACACTCGTTACTTTTAAAAACTGTTGCGTAAAAAATGTTATAATGGCTACCACCTACGAAAATTGGTTGAGTCGCAGGAAAGGTAATTAATTGTAATTTATTTATTATGTATCTATCTATTGGAGAACTTATATAATTTATTAATAGAGAAAAATAAGATCAGTAAACTACGTGATTTATTTACATGTGCGGAAATATATCATTTCAGTGTTGGTACATGCCTTACAAATTTCAGGTAAACAGAGTGATTTATATAAATTGGACATCAAGAATAAAACACCCGAAGAGAATATAAAGGAAATCATACAAGGATTGTATTTGAAGAAGCCATTCCACAATGACACCTCACCCACTAACAAAAATAACCCCATGGAGTTCAAGTCAGGTCTTAGAGGCATGCAGAAAAGTAGTTCTGATAGCCGTAGACTGTCCTACTTAAATGCCTTAGTCACACTTTTATGTAAAGAAGACCGAAATAATTTGGGCTTCACACCTGATGAACTTATGACTTGGTAAGAATTCATCCTGCTAACTTGTAATACAAAAAGAAATTAAACTATTACTTCTATAGAAAGAGGTTATGTTGTTAAATTTGTGATATCTTTGTGAGTATAATGGCATAAGATATTTCTTTTGAAAATTTGTAAGCAATTTATGTAAATAAGTGATAAAGATATTATGTATTTTTGTTTACAGTATTCGTGTGAGTCTTGTTGACGATTCTATGGTAGTAAGAGCTTCAGCTCTGAGAGTGTTGCGCTACTTAATCAAGACGGAAACTGATGTAGCAACATTCAATAATTTGAAACTACCATATTTAGTTATAAGGTAAACCCATTTTTTTATAATTTTTTGCCAGTTTACTAAATTTTTTGTGTTTATCTAATATTCATGAAAGTTATGAAAAGAAAATGAAGTTTAGATGGGTTTGGTTGTTCAAAATTAGCCCTGAGTTACAGAGCTTTATTTAGAAGCAATAAAATTAGGGAAACATAAACTAATTAAATAAAAAACGTAATAAACGTACTGCATAAAAAATAAATATCTGGATGACCGAGCTTTGCCTGTTTTTTTTTGTTTGACGTTTTCTAAAAATGAAACCTAGCTAGATTGATTTATCACCCCCGAAATCCCCTGCATACTAAATTTTATGAAAATCATCGGAGCCGTTTCCTAGATTCTAATTATATTTACATATACATACAAGAATTGCTTGTTCAAAGGTATTAGATAAAGCAGGAATACCCGGTGCAACACTTTTCCAATAAAAAAATGGAACTTATCCCTTTTGTCATTATATTTTACGTATTATCCTGATTTTATGATTATGTGTATTCAAAAATTTATTTTTTAAACATCTTGATAAAAAGCTGGTTGCACAATTCCAACTTATGCCTTTTCAGGATTCTACAAAAAAAAAAGAAACATCCATTAAACATTGTATTTTCCCAGTAAATGTTAATATTTTTTTATGTCTTTGTATAGACCATGTGAATGCACCTAGACATTACATGACTTACTTACTTACTACCATGCAGAAGGGTCTAAAAAACGCATACTGTATTTCGACAGTCAATATGACAATCTCTTTATCCCCAAAATTAGTATTACTTGGTTTTAGTACCCTAATATCCTATACATACAATAAGTACTTAATGCCTCTTGGTGGGCCAAACCACGGAACAGCAAAACAGTAGAAGTCGCAAGTAGGCGGGGCCCGCGTACCCCGAGTTTTGTGAAGTGCCGCAAAGTCTGCTTCCGCACACACACCACGCACATCAGTCTTGTTACAACCGCTACGGTGAAAAGAACTTTGATAAAAAATATACTAAAATGCCCTGTTGTGTTGTTTTAGAATGTAAATGTGATAGCAGAAGCAAAAATGTATCAAATGGATGTATATCATACTGTTACGAGCTTGGGGTTCGTGACAATTAAAAACTGCCGATATGAATTACCAAAAATAACACTTTAATTAAACACACTAATAACACAACGCAATAGCACTACGGATCACTCTTAAGTCGCACTTGAAGATCGCTTTAGATGTTCTCGCATGTATCGCTTCCAATGAACTACCCCGAGACGCGCTCCGTTCCCGCTTATATAGGGCCCTCGGATAGTTCCAGAACCTTCTACCGTAGAAGCATCTAGAATGTTCGAGTACATATCGGCCCTGACCGAACACATGTCGATAGTTCCAGAAAGTTCTAGCATCGAACTTTCTAGAAAGCTCTTGACCATTAGTTCCGCTATTCGATACGAGATGGCGCTAGTGGCAACCAAACATTAATCGTGCCGCGCAACACTGCCCCCTCCTAAGTAATGCTCGTCCCGAGCATTATCGGCCCCATAATAACGCGCTAGTCGATCCACGTGGACTATCTTAGGGGTACCTCTTGCACCTTTCTGTATCCGGTAGGTAACGTCATTGATCTTTGTCACAATCCGGTACGGTCCGTCCCAGTTAGCTTGAAGCTTAGGAGATTTCCCTTTGCTACGGACGGGATTGTGCAACCACACTAGTGAACCTTCGTCAAACCCTTTATTGTTCATTTTGCGGTCATAACGGGTTTTCATCTTTTCAGACATTTGCTGACCTGAGTGTCTGACGTGCTCATAAATGTCATTCATCTTGTTCCGCAAGTCACTCGCATAATCGGTTATACTGCGTGGGGCATCAGGTGGTATTCCGGTGATCAGGTCTGCAGGTAGCCGTAATTCCCTTCCAAAGTTTGCGAAAGCTGGTGTCACCGATGTGCTTTCGTGAACAGCGCTTCGATATGACAACAAAAACGGTTGTATGTGCTTGTCCCAATCTCGTTGCCGATTTTCCACAACTTTGGCTAGGTACCTCTCTAATGTCTGATTGAATCGTTCCACCATTCCATCCGATTGTGGGTGGTAAGAAGTTGTTCTTGTTTTATGAGTACCCATCACTCGACAAGTTTCCTGGAATATTTGAGACTCAAAATTCCTTCCTTGATCACTGTGAATCTCTAAAGGTACTCCAAATCGACAGAAGACTTCATGAACTAATTTATCGGCAACTGTTGAAGCTTCTTGATTTGGAATGGCGAAGACTTCCGGCCACTTAGTGAAGTAATCCATCACAACCATGAAATACTTGTTACCACTTTCACTTTCCGGAAACGGCCCCGCAACGTCAAGGGCTATCCTCTCCCATGGTGCACCAACATTGTACAATTTCAATGCACCTCTGCTACGCGTCTGAGGTCCCTTTACAGCTGCACAACTTGTACATTTGCGACACCAGTCCTCGACATCGTCCCGACAGTGGACCCAGTAAAACCGTTCTCGTATCTTCAGTAGAGTCCGTTTTACTCCCAGGTGACCTCCTGAACAACCATTATGGTACAGCTGCAGAACATCCGGTACTTGTGATTTAGGGACAACCATTTGCAAGTGACAGCTGTTTCCCCGAGCATTTTCCCATTTACGGCACAGGACTCCATCCTGAATCACCAAGCTGTCCCATTGGGCCCAATAGCTCTTTGTGATGGAACTCATTGCTGAGACGTCGCTCCACCTGGGCTTAGGAGCTTTGGCCTTCATCCACTCCAGAATCGGCTTGATGTCCGAATCTTCCTGCTGTGCACTTTGTAGGCTTTCCTTCCACTCGTTGCTGAGGTCTGTCCTGAGCATCCTCACAGGTACCACTTCCTTACTCTCTTGTCTAGTACAGTGCTTGCAGTCTTCAGGACAAGGTCTTCTTGACAATGCATCTGCGTTGCCATGAGATTTCCCGCTGCGATGTTCGACCACAAAGTCGTATTCCTGCAGTAGCTCAATCCACCTCGCAACTTGTCCTTCTGGATTTTTGAACTGTAATAGCCATTTCAGTGCAGCATGGTCGGTTCGTAAGTGGAATTTCCGACCCAGAAGATATTTGCTAAAATGCTGCAATGACTTTACCACAGCAAGCAATTCCCGTCTCGTGACACAATAGTTCCTCTCCGGCTTTGACAACGACTTGCTGAAGTACGCTATCACAACCTCTTGATCACCATCCCCTTGAGACAACACACCACCAAGTCCTATGTCACTCGCGTCTGTGTCAACTATAAATTCCTTGCCTGCATCAGGGTACCCCAAAATAGGTGTTTTGCATAGTCGGTCCTTTAACTCCTGGAATGCGATATCGCAACTTTCATCCCAGCAGAAATGTCGCTTCTCTTCGGTTAGCTTATGCAGGGGTTTGGCAATATCCGCAAAGTTCTTAACAAATCGCCGATAATAAGAGCACAACCCCAAAAACGCTCTGACCTGCGTCTTGTCTTTTGGAACTGGCCAATCCTTGACAGCGGCGATTTTCTCTGGATCCGTGCGGATACCTTCTTCCGACACTACATATCCCAAAAAGCTAACTTGCCGTTTGAATAGTGAACATTTCTTCGGAGTCAACTTGAGGTTGGCACTCTGGATCTTCTTGAGCACGCGTTCCAGGTTTTGAAGATGTTCTTCAAACGTACGGCCAACGATGATGATGTCATCCAAGTAGACCAGACAGGCATCGCCAATCAACTTAGTCAGTACAAGTTCCATCAACCTTTCAAACGTTGCCGGAGCGTTGCACAATCCAAACGGCATAACTTTAAATTGCCACAGACCCTTTCCTGTCGAGAATGCTGTTTTCTCCTTGTCCTTGGGGTCAATTTCCACTTGCCAGTAGCCACTTTTCAGGTCCAGCGTGCTAAACCACTTTACTCCAGTGAGCATGTCCAACGTGTCATCAATTCTTGGCAAAGGGTAGCTGTCCTTCTTCGTAACGTCATTCAGACGACGATAGTCAACACAAAACCGCATGCTGCCGTCCTTCTTCCTTACCAGCACTACCGGTGAACACCATGGACTAGATGAAGGTTCAATAACACCATCCTTCACCATTC
Organism: Polymixis flavicincta; assembly: GCA_949987655.1. Taxonomy (NCBI): domain Eukaryota; kingdom Metazoa; phylum Arthropoda; class Insecta; order Lepidoptera; family Noctuidae; genus Polymixis; species Polymixis flavicincta. Next base: position 13,240,284 of record OX465175.1, on the reverse strand, counting down.
CCTCAATCATGGTTTCTACTTCCTTTTCACGCGCTACCGGCAATCTCCTTGGCCGCTGACGGATAGGCAACTCGTCGCCTGTATTTATTTTGTGTTGAACTAAGCCAGTCTTCCCAATGTCACTATCGTTTAGGGAGAAAACTTCGGCGTACTTCAGTAACATCTTCTTCGCCTTGCTCATCTCATTTTGAGACAGAGCGGTGCGACACTCTTCTAAAAGTCTGGTCACTCTCGTTTGTGCATCCTTGCTGGGGGTCCCAGTCGATAGATATTGGCATTGACGCAGCCAATCCACTTCCTCGCAAGTACCAATCAGTGTGCCTTTTTCAATAGTCTGTTCCTGATTACAAAGGTTCAGCACACGTACCCCTGAGATGTCGGTGGCTCTGACCAAAGTTCGTGCCACTTTCCATGGAAGGTCATTGTCTACCCTTTCCACGAGTACACAACGATGAGTTTGCCCAGGATTCCGAGGAAGACTAACCGGCACAATCGTTTCTGATCTCGGAGGAAGAACAATTTCCTTAAGGCTGTACACATTCCCTGGTAACGCCCCTTCCATAAAAAGTTCCTCTCGTCCACATTTCATAACTCCCTGCTTGACGTCAATTTTGCAAAAATTCTTCCTCATAAAGTCAAGACCCAGGATGCAATCGTCCATTATATCAGCCACGATGACATTGTGCAGGTAGGTCCTGTTGCCTAGCTTCAACTCCATCTCCTTCTCTCCACGGACGTGTATGCGCTGACCGGTGGCTGTCACCAATTTAATGCGTTCCCGGTTGTATGCGGAGTCCCCAAGGGGCCGACTCATAACTTTGGAACTGACGACCGTACGAGAGGCTCCCGTGTCTATGGTCAGCTTACAAGGCATTCCGTTGATCTCACCCTTGATGATTAAGGTGTTCCCGTCATGGGTTTGTGTGATCGAAATCCTTGGGGCTCTTTGAACATCAGCCAGCACCCGCCCCGCAGTCCTGGCTATTACTCGTTTCCCTGCTGCTGCTGGGTAGTGCTGTTAGCCGCGTTACCCTCTGGAGACCGGCCATCTTCCCTTTCTGCAGTTCGCTTAGGGCAACTGGATCGAAGGTGGCCCCTTTCCCCACAGCCGTAGCACCTAGGGCTGTATCCTTTACGATCGCGAACTGTAGCTGCTACAACCTCCCTGACGCGATGGGAACGATGATCCTGCCGCACAGCTTCCACCTCCAGTGCATGGGCCAAGGCGTCCTTAAGCGTCCCGTGGTGACCGAGTCTCACAGCAGCTCTAACTTCAAGGTCCCGGATGCCGTCGATGAATGCCTGCACCAGGTTCCCATCAATAAGCGCAGGTACGGACTGGTACGCTTTTCGAACCAGCTTCTCCACTTCAAGGGCCCACTGCTGCAGGTTTTCGTTACTGCGTTGCACACGATCCTTGAGCTGCGCACGAAACACGTGTTCCAGGTGAGCGTCGCCATATCTAGCCTCCAATGCCTCGAGGAGCTGCTCGTAAGTCACTTCCTTACCGAGAGCTTCCAGCACATTTAAAGCCTGGTCGCGCAGGCCTAGGGTGAGGGCAGTCATGGCCTGACTTTTATTCCACCCGTTCGCCTTCATGACAGCCGCAAACTGAATTTTGTAGGCCGACCAGGAAGAAGTCCCGTCGTACGGCGGCACTTTGAATCCACGTAGCGAAGGTGTTGTAGCTACGGGACCTGCGATTCCATCCCCAAGTTTGAGGTTACCCAACTCTTGCTTCACATCAGCAATGACGTCACTAAACTTGCTGATCTGAGTTTCAGCTTCTGACAAGCGGTTGTCATGCTGGGCAACCTTCTCCTTCACCTCCTTAATGTCTTTCCCGAAGGTTGCGTGAAGGTCCTTTATGAGGAGCATCTGCTCTTCCTGGCGGCGCACCTGCTCCTCCTTATCCCGTTTGAGCTGTTCTTCCAATTGACGGGCCTGCTCCTCCTGTCGGCGAGCCTGCTCCTCCTGTCGGCGAGCCTGTTCCTCCTGTCGGCGGGCCTGCTCCTCTTTATCCCGTTTGAGCTGTTCTTCCAATCGGCGGGCCTGTTCCTCCTGTCGGCGGGCCTGTTCCTCCTGTCGGCGGGCCTGCTCCTGCAACATCATCATCAGAGCAGCAAAATCTGGTGCTGGTGATGCTGGAGCAGCTGTGGACGGGTCGGCCTCTGTGGTTGGTAGCTGGCCCTCCGACGTCTGTGGCATTGCTCCACCAAATCGCCTCTGGTCCGTCTCCTGCTGGCGTTGACTCCGGGTACGGATACCCTCCGTGTCGTCTTTAGGTAAAATCGGCATGATTTTAATCCTTGCTTCTGACACCAATTGTTACGAGCTTGGGGTTCGTGACAATTAAAAACTGCCGATATGAATTACCAAAAATAACACTTTAATTAAACACACTAATAACACAACGCAATAGCACTACGGATCACTCTTAAGTCGCACTTGAAGATCGCTTTAGATGTTCTCGCATGTATCGCTTCCAATGAACTACCCCGAGACGCGCTCCGTTCCCGCTTATATAGGGCCCTCGGATAGTTCCAGAACCTTCTACCGTAGAAGCATCTAGAATGTTCGAGTACATATCGGCCCTGACCGAACACATGTCGATAGTTCCAGAAAGTTCTAGCATCGAACTTTCTAGAAAGCTCTTGACCATTAGTTCCGCTATTCGATACGAGATGGCGCTAGTGGCAACCAAACATTAATCGTGCCGCGCAACAATACCATCGGTAGGTCTTAATTGATTTTATTTTGATTAAAATTTGCAAAATAATATTTTATTGAACAAGACTAGTAAAAGTTGACTTTATGAATTTAATTTAAAGTCTACTTTCTTTCAAACTCACACATATTGTTCGCGAAGATTCCAACTATGCACATGGTGACATGTGCATAGTTGGAATCATAGCTGACTGTGAAGTCAGCTACTCAATTAGGGATTACCGTTATCGATAATGAGTTATTGATATTTTAAACTCACAATGTTCTCTGTGTTCTAATCAATATCGGGAAAAAATTAACCATGAGTGCGGTAGCCGTAGTTACTAATCGCGTAATTTAATATCTATCGCATAAGGTAGGAAGAAACACCTCAGGAGCATCTATCTTTTATCTTTATATAAAATCATTTTCAAAATCGGATCAGCAGTTTAACATAACAATTTTTAATTACACTTTCTATAAATCGGAACTAGAATAAAACGGACTATTAGAATAAATTTATATTTATCAATTCTAGTTGTTGACTGTATTTTGTTTTAAGATAAAACGGTATAACGATTAATAAATCAACGATAGTGGTACGTCCCTAGAGGAAGACGAATAGTAATGACCTCGTTACGCAAATATAAATCTTAATGCTGACGCTGTAAAAACAGCGTTAAATTGAATGTATTTACTGTAGTGACATCTAGCGGCGAGTAGCGTAACTTGGTCAGGAAACTATTCCGGGTGCATTTTAAACGGAAAAGTAATAAATACGTAAACAGAGTACACAATAAACAACTCTATAGTCATTTCTTGTGGTTTATTTTCAATTATGCGACAACTAACATATTTCCTACTTTCGTTCAATATTAAACTATCAATCAGACCAAAGATTTCTTAGTGTTGCGAAATACAATTAACTCGTATTCGTGTGAGTTTGGGTACGCTGGTTCTGATACTAATGAAGCGTTATGCGACTTCTACTGTTTTTTCAGTTCTGTGCGCCAAACATATTATTTTAGGGATCCTGCCATTTTGCCAAGATTATTTTGACAAAATTTCATTATCCAAACAAATTTTAACAAACTTTTTTATACTGTTGCGCCGCACAATTAATGTTTGGTTGCCACTAGCGACATCTCGTATCGAGTAGCGGAGTTAATGGTCGAGATCTTTCTAGAAAGTTCGATGCTAGAACTTTCTGGAACTATCGACATGTGTTCGGTCAGGGCCGATATGTACTCGACCATTCTAGATGCTTCTACGGTAGAAGGTTCTGAAACTATCTGAGGGCCCTATATAAGCGGGATCGGAGCGCGTTCTGGGTAGTTCATTGGAAGCGATACATGCGAGAACATCTAAAGCGATCTTCAAGTGCGACTTAAGAGTGATCCGTAGTGCTATTGTGTTGTGTTATTAGTGTGTTTAATTAAAGTGTTATTTTTGGTAATTCATATCGGCAGTTTTTAATTGTCACGAACCCCAAGCTCGTAACAACTGGTGTCAGAAGCAAGGATTAAAATCATGCCGATTTTACCTAAAGACGACACGGAGGGTATCCGTACCCGGAGTCAACGCCAGCAGGAGACGGACCAGAGGCGATTTGGTGGAGGAATGCCACTGACGTCGGAGGGCCAGCTACCAACCACGGAGGCCGGCCCGTCTGCAGCTGCTCCAGCATCACCAGCACCAGATTTTGCTGCTCTGATGATGATGTTGCAGGAGCAGGCCCGCCGACAGGAGGAACAGGCCCGCCGACAGGAGGAACAGGCTCGCCGATTGGAAGAACAGCTCAAACGGGATAAAGAGGAGCAGGCCCGCCGACAGGAGGAGCAGATGCTCCTCATAAAGGACCTTCACGCAACCTTCGGGAAAGACATGAAGGAGGTGAAGGAGAAGGTTGCCCAGCATGACAACCGCTTGTCAGAAGCTGAAACTCAGATCAGCAAGTTTAGTGACGTCATTGCTGATGTGAAAGAAGAGTTGGGTAACCTCAAACTTGGGGATGGAATCGCAGCTCCCGTAGCTACAACACCTTCGCTACGTGGATTCAAACTGCCGCCGTACGACGGGACTTCTTCCTGGTCGGCCTACAAAATTCAGTTTGCGGCTGTCATGAAGGCGAACGGGTGGAATAAAAGTCAGGCCATGACTGCCCTCACCCTAGGCCTGCGCGACCAGGCTTTAAATGTGCTGGAAGCTCTCGGTAAGGAAGTGACTTACGAGCAGCTCCTCGAGGCGTTGGAGGCTAGATATGGCGACGCTCACCTGGAACACGTGTTTCGTGCGCAGCTCAAGGATCGTGTGCAACGCTGTAACGAAAACCTGCAGCAGTGGGCCCTTGAAGTGGAGAAGCTGGTTCGAAAAGCGTACCAGTCCGTACCTGCGCTTATTGGTGGGAACCTGGTACAGGCATTCATCGACGGCATTCGCGACCTTGAAGTCAGAGCTGCTGTGAGGCTCGGTCACCACGGGACGCTTAAGGACGCCTTGGCACATGCACTGGAGGTGGAAGCTGTGCGGCAGGATCATCGTTCCCATCGCGTCAGGGAGGTTGTAGCGGCTACAGTTCGCGATCGTAAAGCATACAGCCCTAGGTGCTACGGCTGTGGGGAAAGGGGCCACCTTCGACCCAGTTGCCCTAAGCGAACTGCAGAAACGGAAGAATTGCCTAGTTGTGATGGATCACTTCACTAAGTGGCCGGAAGTCTTCGCCATTCCAAATCAAGAAGCTTCGACAGTTGCAGATAAATTAGTTCATGAAGTCTTCTGTCGTTTTGGAGTACCTTTAGAGATTCACAGTGATCAAGGAAGGAATTTTGAGTCTCAAATATTCCAGGAAACTTGTCGAGTGATGGGTACTCATAAAACAAGAACAACTTCTTACCACCCACAATCGGACGGAATGGTGGAACGTTTTAATCAGACATTAGAGAGGTACCTAGCAAAAGTTGTGGAAAATCGGCAACGAGATTGGGACAAGCACATACAACCGTTTTTGTTGTCATATCGAAGCGCTGTTCACGAAAGCACATCGGTGACACCAGCTTTCGCAAACTTTGGAAGGGAATTACGGCTACCTGCAGACCTGATCACCGGAATACCACCTGATGCCCCACGCAGTATAACGGACTACGCGAATGACTTGCGGAACAAGATGAATGACATTTATGAGCACGTCAGACACTCAGGCCAGCAAATGTCTGAAAAGATGAAAACCCGTTATGACCGCAAAATGAACAATAAAGGGTTTGACGAAGGTTCACTAGTGTGGTTGCACAATCCCGTCCGCAGCAAAGGGAAATCTCCTAAGCTTCAAGCTGACTGGGACGGACCGTACCGGATTGTGACAAAGATCAATGACGTTACCTACCGGATACAGAAAGGTGCAAAAGGTACTCTTAAGATAGTGCACGTCGATCGACTGGCGCGTTATTATGGGGCCGATAATGTTCGGGACGAGCATTTCTTAGGTGGGGGCAGTGTTGCGCCGCACAATTAATGTTTGGTTGCCACTAGCGACATCTCTTATCGAGTAGCGGAGTTAATGGTCAAGATCTTTCTAGAAAGTTCGATGCTAGAACTTTCTGGAACTATCGACATGTGTTCGGTCAGGGCCGATATGTACTCGACCATTCTAGATGCTTCTACGGTAGAAGGTTCTGGAACTATCTGAGGGCCCTATATAAGCGGGATCGGAGCGCGTTCTAGGTAGTTCATTGGAAGCGATACATGCGAGAACATCTAAAGCGATCTTCAAGTGCGACTTAAGAGTGATCCGTAGTGCTATTGTGTTGTGTTATTAGTGTGTTTAATTAAAGTGTTATTTTTGGTAATTCATATCGGCAGTTTTTAATTGTCACGAACCCCAAGCTCGTAACAATACCAATGCAATATTTAGAATTATTTTAGTATGCACATTTTCATTTTGTGAAATGTTTACTTGGCAGAATATTACTGAGGATAAGGTAATTAATGAATATGGTATTTAATCAAATGATTTACAGCAAACAATCTTTACACAATAAACATTTAGTCAAATGATTCGTTATGAAACAGCTAGGTTAGTTTAGGTTAGAACTATGACCACACAACACACGAGCCAAGCGAGTGAAGCGAGCGTTCCGCGGCATTGGCAGGTGAGTGGCAGAAACATATTTTTGAATGTAAAATCAGATACTACTACCAGAATCTTAATATTATTAACTGTTTAGACTTGGGTGTTTTGGTTGAGGGTGTTTTTAACATCCTTGTAATACGTCGTCAATGACTGAATAGAAATGATAAATTTAAAACTAACGGTAGGTCCTAAATATGTGGCTCATTTAATTTTGCTTAAAATTTTACACCACCTGAAATATTTGATTACATTAAAATTGGTAAAAGTTGGTAAGCAAGTTATTGTTTAACGGTCTTTCATAAAAGTTATCGAACAGCTTAACAGGTGTTTAAGTCTGATTTTCAATACGAAACCAGACTTTAGTAACAGCATTGTAGGTAGCAGTGGCGAGGTGTCAATTTTTCTAAGAGAGAAGGCGAAGCGAAGTCGGCTTTAACTAAATGACTTATGAATGAAGAATACTTATTATCATTCTAAAATTAATATAGGAATGTAAAGAATCAAATACAATAAAATTTAAACAGCTGAAAACCAAATAAAATGTGCAATATTCCTCCTTCTGGTTCTCACTGACGCATTTTTCTAGATTTGTCTCGTCCATATCAAGCGGTGCCACGTGACCTAAAGTGACATCATTACGGGATCGCTGTTATATGGATTTTTAGTTCCCGATTATGAAGTTTTGTCGCCGGGTTAATTTAGAACTTTTTGTTGTAATACAAAGCTAAAAATAACAGTTTTTGTTTTTTGTATGAATGTTAAGATGAATTAAATACGTAGTGTAACTATATTTTTGGATAATAGTAGCCACTATTACCGTACCATTTTTTGGATAGAGTTGCCAATACCCGAAGGGAAGCCGGTAGGAATGTGCCGTGTTATATGGTGCTTTCCCCACTGCTAGGTAGACTACCCAATAGCCAACATAGCAACACATCTATGGAAAAAACACGCGACGGAAGTTTGGCCACATATTGCAGATGATTCAAAGGATTATAACTTCCCATCGCGAATATTTCCGTACATGTGTCAGTAGACTTGGTGTACGTAAGTAGCATAGCATAAACTGATTAGCAGTATCAATTGTGATCCTTAGGTCAATGGATTTAATGCTTCGCAACGAAGAAGAACGAGCGCAGGCCTTACGCGTAGTGCGTCGAGTAGTGGCTGTGGTGGGCGCGACGGGTGGAGTGCGAAGGCAACGCGGAGCCTTTGTGGAACATGGTTTACTACGCTGTCTCGCTGCGGTCGCCCGGGCGGCCAGCGCTGGCGACGGCACTGGTGACCGACTGTCTCGACCCGCTATTGCTACACTTGCTGAGATCTGTGAGTAACTTTTAGAACAGTCCTGTGAAATGTTTACTGCTTTGAGAGATGTATTCAAGTTATTATTTCAACTAAATCTAAACTTAAAAATTAATACAGTTTATATCCTGCGCAGGCTTTTATCAACAGTGAGATACAAGTTTAAATGAAATCAATGAAATTGCAGGTGTTCTCAACCCCGAAATGTTCATATCATGTGGCGGTGTGCACGCAGTGACGCGCCAGCTAGCTGAATGTGCGACACCCCGCATGGCGGAGGCACTATGCGGCGTATTACTTCACGCACTCAACGACCCCACCTCGCGAAGGGCCGCGCGAATTGACCTCATGTGTCTCAGTTCACCTTACTGTGATTTTCACTTCCGTCCAGCCGGTACTGAGACTAGCAGGTATGTTATGATACGAGTTGAGATGGTCTTTTTTTTTTTGGGTGGGAAATCATCAAATAACTTCTCCCGCTCTGGGTGGAGCAGGAGGGCGTGTCAGACTTTTACTGACTAAAACCCACCCGTGTTCCTTCAGTAGTCCGTATGCCAGGGGCTGTGGTATCTCTTTCGAACAAACCCGCACCCCTGGCAGGCATCGGCCCTGGCGGGCCCCATCACGTTTGTGCTGACATCTCTTTGAGGCGCGCGTGGAACACAACGCGCCGTCGACTTGGGCTTGGTCCTTACCGGACAGCGAGCTACCCATTACTCGCCGTCCGCAAGCTCATGCCTACGGTGGCCGGAAATCGGCCTGGGATTCCCGACGCCCAGGGCGTCTCCGTATCCTGCGGCGGCTAGGGTCGCGAGGGCGCATATGCTGCCTCTCCCTCACGTGCGCCGCCTCCCTCTTCGCGAGCATTACTGCTTCGCTGAAGGAGGTGACGGCTACCCATGCCCTCTCGCTCCGTACCATGGCCTGGACCAGGGCCGGACGCGAGAGATCGCCACCGCCGATCGCCTCCACGAGGACACGGCGGTGCTCCACCGTGTCCTCGTGGAGGCGATCTTCGCAGTGGAAACACCCGGGCGTTTCCTCCCGCGCTATCCGAAACAGGAACCTCCCGTAACAACCGTGTCCGGTGAGGACCTGCGTCAGGCGGAAGGTGAGGACGCCATGCCGCCTCTCGAACCACTCCTCAAAGAGGGGACTTACCGCCGCAATCGTGGCGTGCCCAGAGTTGAGATGGTTGAGTTGAAAAAAATCATAGCTAAACATAATTATAGAGAAGAATTCACGTCTATGCCTTTCCAAATTTCGTAATGTCACTGGATCACACGTTTCCATGTGGCTGTTGCACTTCAAGAACGGGAGTCAATCATTTTAGGGCGCATTCCGAATTAGAAAAATAGCGCTGTGAACGCTCACATCGATATTTTGCGTTTCGAGTTAGATATCACGATTCTGACAGCTAGGAACCGTCATTTTTGTCAACAATACGGAATGCTTATGATCGCGATAAAAGTCTTCACTCAACGTTACTTAGATAGAAGCACTATTTCAAAAATCTAAGATAGCCACGGAATAATGAAGGAAGCGGAGATGCCTCAAAGCAAAATCTCTTTAGAAAGAAGCGTCGCCTAAATGCGGGTGTGAGGGGGACGGGTTACGGCGTACCTGCTCATTTTTTGTAAATCCATCTAGCGGTGAAAGGAATTATGACAATGTAACTGAACTAGCTGTTTGTCATTTCAGCTCGTCCACTGGCCACTATGGCGTTACAAAGTGTGCCGCTTTGTTCCAGAACGTTCCATACACGCTAGTATGACGGGACCAATTATCTATTAACCAACTGAAACGGAAATGTCTAGCCTGTTTCAAATAGTTTTTTTTTATAGTGTCATGTAGGGTATAGGGTATAGGGTATATAGGGTAGGGTAGGTTGGTAGTTAAATCATCAATCTTTATTGGACAATATTTATTATTGGTCACTAAACAACACAGCAACGGTAACGGCCGTGACTTACGAGTTGTAGGTAGTGCGTTCGAACCCAGCCAAACGCTTTACTTTGGGTTAATAATTTCATGACTACTGCTCTCAAAATGGTGAAGGAAAACATCGTGAGGAAACCGGCATGTCCTAGAACCAAAAATTCGAAGTCACGTGACATCTACAAACTCGCTCTGGGCCCACGTGGTGGATTATGGCCCACTCCCTCTCAAGGAGAGGAGGCAGGTGTCCCAGCAGTGGGAACGTTATCGGCTGAAAATGTAAACATCACAGTTTCATTGATTAAATGATAACGAAAAATCAGTTAGGATTAAAAAAGAAAAGAATACATGAAGTTAATAAATTCGATAAAATAGGGTTTTGCTGGCATTATGCACACATTTTTATTCATCACTTAGGAGCAGCTACTTACCGACAGATGGCGCATTTATCATATTTTAAGTTGATCTTGTTTCATGCATCGAGGTATGTAATGTATCTATTAAATAATTTATAGCGAGCAAAATAAGACTATGCAAGTTATTTGATTCGAAAATTGGTCATAATATGCATTGAAAATACGCTCGGTCTAATTGCCTTGCGGCATCTCCGCTTCTTTATTTTCTCCGTGAAGATAGTACGATGCGACTCAAAACAAAACAGTACAACTGTCATTTTCGACAGCGCTCACGGTGATATTAGTATAACCATGGTATAATAATATACTTCGCCAGGTATAGCATTCCGAGACAGAGAAGTCACGTGGCTGACACAAGCCTACGTCATCATCGTTTTCGATGGTTCTCAAACTTTATAGCCTGGGGAAATTAAATCTAGTAAAGCATTGACCTAATTGTTAAATTCCTACTAGCTTTTGCTTGTAGCTCTACCCGCGTTTTAGGTTTTCCGTGACAAAAACAATCCTGTGTCCATCAAAAAAATATAACAAACTTGTCAGACGTACACAAATAAATGTTTGGGAATCACTGTTTACACTGCCACTGAGCGAGACCAGCACACGTGTTAGAAAAGAATAGCAATATACGACGAAATGGCGGAATGTCAATGAGACAGCCCGTTTCTGTGTTACCAGTAGTGTGAAATAATAACTCCCTAGCCACCTTTACTACCTGTGCGAATCCGATCAAACATTGAAGTTATAATTTACAATTACGTTGGCATACGATTAAATTGTATTGTTTCGTTTGATCAGGCAAACGAAAACAACATTTTAAATACTTTATAAATATTTTTTGACTGAAAATGTTTCCATAATTTAGTGTTTTGTTGCAATAAAGTGGCAACTGAATAGTGACGTAAGCATGTGTCCCGGAATGCCAGACCTTGTTTTCTTAGACCATGAGTATAACGTTTGGTCGGCGTTATGGCAAGATGGCGCAAGTCATGACGATGCCGACGACGTCATCTATGACGATCCCCGGGACATCGTTTTCGGAACGGGTGTGAGCGCGCTCAAATCAATATTATCGCAACTCGCAACGTGGCCTTAAAGTAAACCTTATGTCAGTCTCCATAATTCACAAGCGCTCGGGTTTTGCAATTGGTATAACCCGAAGCAAACTCTAGAAATTTTGCTGATGAATCCCTACTGTTACTGTCTGTTACGCTTTCACGCCTAAACCGCTGAACCGATCGTCATGAAATTTGGCAGAGATATAGCTTGGGATATGGAGAAGGACATAGGCTACTTTTTTATAACGCGATAACCGACATCGAGGCGGGCGGAGCCGCGGGAAAAAGCTATAGGTAGTAAAATTCGAAAATGCGGTTCAAGACGAAAGAGAAAGCAAAATATTAATAATAAAAGTTGCTTTGAACAGAGATGAACGCGAGATGCGGTTCACGTGTAGTCGCCTTGCTCTGCTGTGTGTGCTTCGCAGCTGGCCAGGGTTGCTCCACTTCTGTCACCCGTGTAGCACGGGTGGCCTACGTGCCTTAGTCGCCGCCCTCTACCTACCGCGATTAGAGGTTCGAGTGAGTAAACCACGTTTTAATAATATTTATTAGAGAATTAATAAGCATGTTTCACAATTTGTCTATTAGCTACTTACACTTATGTTTAAAAGTAAAACAGTTACAATTGTGTGTAATAGGGTATTTTCCGATTTGATAAAAACTATTTTAATTTGAAAATTGGGACGTTATATTTAACAGAAAAATAAAAATAAATTTATTAATACACATTTTCTCAATTAAAAACAATTAAAATCTAATTTATTTTTCGTTGTTTTGAATTTACCGCCAAAACGCTCCTTACGATGACTTTTTATCACGTCACATGTGACGTCAACTGTGTATAGACGGCACCGGTACAAATACTTAGTCGCCGTTATAGAAGTATTTGTGCACAGAGGCACCGCACACCAGTAATATCACTTTATATCCATTAAAAATCTTGTTAATTGTAAAGTCGACATTCACTTATTTACTTAGTAACTACTTTAGTTTCCACAAAGTTGACGTCGCGTGATAAAAAGTCATCGCAAGAAGCGTTTTGGCGCTAAATTCAAAACAACGAAAAAGAAATTTAGTTTAAATCGTTTTTAATTGAGAAAATGGATAGAAATCAATTTATTTTTATTTTTCTGTTAAATATGTCGTTCCAATCTTCAAATTAGAATACTTTTTGAAAAATTGTAAAATACCCTATTATTAGCATCTGCTGTTGAATGCCATTCATCATGTTAAACAAATGTTGAATAACAGTAATTTGTTCATGATAGTACCTTCAAATATTGCTAAAAACAATGTTAACCTTTCTTCTTTCTCTACACAGCCAGTCTGCGTAAGGTTGGCATTGTACCATAAAGGCGGAGCAGACAAGCGCGATGACGGTGCGACTCGATTTTGTACAATTTCCATGCAGTTTTCATAGAAATTGTTCTACTAGAGTCGAATGCTGATAGTAACATTGCAAAATTTTGTCTTCCCAACTACAAGTTTCCGCAACACAGAAACTTGTTGATGCAACAATGTTGCCCAATATTTGTTGACAAAGAAATAAAAAACAGTAATTCTAATCAAAGTTTGTTCACGAAATTCTTGTTTAATTTTCAGAAAGCGATATTAGATCTCTTGTATGAACTAGTCGGATTACCGCAACCTGAATGGACGGATGAGATTTCTGTAGCTTTAGATGCAGTTGATCCATCTGACTTTCAAGTAAGTTATAGTTTTATTAATTTTCTACATCTTAATTAAAGTGGTTTCGGTTGTGTTAAATATTTTAATATTTTAGGATTCCTGGCGACTGAACGAAGGTTTCGTTGCCGCCGAAGGCACTGCCATATTACCTCATCTTGGTGCTACGGGCCCTGATATAATAGAAATTCATCTTGCACTCTTACTTCAGTGTTTCTTAGAGGTATGATATTTGTTTTAGAATAAATTAATTTGTTTAATTATTTATTTGATAATAAATTAATATAATTTGTATGTTTCAGGCTGGGTTGTTAGATGGTTTAGCTGAAGTGATTGTTACAAGTGATACTTTTATATCTGTCCGAGCCACTGTGTTATTGGGTCAACTATTGCATTTAATACACCTGTATCTACCTCCTCAAATATGTAGTATAACGCCGGCACTTCCGACGCTAATGTCTCAAGCCTCGGCAGGAAAGCCACAGGCCTTAGCCGCAGTGGCTGCCCTACGGAGACTGCACTCTATGCTCGAAGCCAGGCCGGCGAGCAGCAGCTTGTTCCTAGACCACATTGTACAGTATTGTAGTGGTGCATTTAAAGAGAAAGTAGAAGATAATACTAAAAGTCGAAAAGAGAAAGACAACGCTAGTATGGTTAAGCCAAAACATGACGTTTCCCTCCATAAAGAAAATAGTATTGAATTCCTAAATGATTCTGATAACGAAAACGAGCCAAAACAGAGGCACAGTGTTGGCTCTCGGGCTGACGTTCCTAACAGAAATGTGAGTGCTTTAGTTAAAAGTAAAAGTGTTAGTTCTCGGACTAGTGCTGCAGTCAGTAGAGTTACCAAGACAGCGAAGTTTTTCAATCTGTTCGAACGAGATAGCGACAGTTTGATTCGATGTACGTTGGTCATGCAGAATAAGGATGGCAATACCTGGAATTGGGATATAATACGGACTATATTGAAGGTATATTATGAAACAGTAACACTCATTTCATTACCGAAAATCTAGAAGATTTATTTTTTACAATAATACAATATTGTTTCAGGAAAACGACACTCCCTTGTTAAACCTCATTGACAGTGGTCACAAAGCGTGGGTTGCTCGTATAATTAATTACCTGAAGCCGTCTTCAAATAAGTATTCTCACACAGATTTGTCTAGTACTTGCCATGGTCACTCCGCCACTCGTGCGGGCTGCCAACTCATTAGGCATTTATTGAGACATAATGATGTAAGTAAAATATTATACCTAAGTCCAATTTTGTTATTTATTTTGTTGCCCATTATTTACACTTTCTAAGGCGTTACAGCACTATACCTAACACCAAGACTCGTGAAAGTCGAGGGACTAAAAATTGCGAGTAGGACAGTGAATTTTTAAGCATGTATTTTCATCTCGCTCCCATTTTTTATGATCTGCTGCAAGCTGAAATGAAATATATCTATTTGATTTCAGCTTGAGTGCCAAAGGTTGTTAGAAGACTTATTCCAGGACGTGAGCCGTCAGATTGAGGCTATAGAGACGGGCCTGAAGGCTCACGAGTGCCTGTTTAGTCCTCAGCATATGTGCAACACTATGTGTCAAATGTACTTCCTGTTCATCGGCCAACTGTGTCACTCGCAGAATGGCTTGAGGCTATTTAAGCAGACTGGACTATATGAAAAGTAAGTTAGCTCTTCCTTTATAGGTCAGTAACCATATAGAGAACAAGGGAAGACGCTATACGTCTTGTATAGGTCGCATCTCTTTTTCGCACTGTAACAATTTTGTATGCAACTTGAATTTTTGCAACCACTTTTCAGCCTTTTACAACTATCAACAAGAACTCATCACAGTTGCTATGTCAAGTTAGTGATATCGAGTCTAGATTACACCTTGGACTCATTTTCAAGAGACATTTTAGCAAAGACTTTGACTTGCAATATTCAAGCCTCCAGATTGTATGCAACACAGTTCTTGAATGTCCTGCTGAGAGCGTCTCGAAAATCTCGCGAATTAGTCCGAAGAAAGGCCAAATTGAAGAAGAACGCTGTTAATGATCATCTTAAAGCAACTCAAAGAGATAATAATAGTGATGCTAGCAGCGGTGTGGACATGGATACCTGGATATTACAAATGTTGGTCGGCCAAATAAAGGACGAATCGAAAGTGGTTGTAAAAACTGCGCTCACGCTTTTGGAAGAAGCTTATCATGTTCCTGTAAGTGTAGTTATTGATTTTTACTCCTAGCCAGTTTGTTAGACAACAAAACCATGTAAAATCAATTCGGTAAAGAAGTAAACCATTGGTAAATCTGATACAGTCGTTACAGGTAGTCACTAGGTAGTCAGAAGCCCGAAATTCAACAACCAGTTTAGCTGTCAAGGGACCGTGTTGCCCAGAAACTGGGTTGTGGAGGTCAGATAGGCAGTCGTTCCATATGAAATTTAGTTAGACTGAACGCCGATCCCAACATAGTTGGGAAAAGGCTACACAGATTGATATTGTTCTCAAATCAAAAGATGATTTTGATTTCGTTTTTTTGACTGCAAAAAATTCAAACAGGTTCTATTTTATTATCTATCTGTCAAATCACCTCAAAATTATTCTGTAAACATATATTTACTATTATCGTGGAATTCATCCAATAAAATGTATTTGTATTCTTGCAGTCGTACGTGGAAAAGTTGATAACTATGAAAGAGACCCTCTGTCAGAACTGTCATTTGGATAAGACAGCGGAACCCAGTTCTTTGGATTTTGCTGCAGTTAGCGACAGAGGATACCTACTGTGGCTCAGTCTCGAAGTCGCCGTAGCCGTACAATCGGTAGATGCGAAGTCGATTGCTTTTCTCAAAAAACATCTGGATTTCTGGACTAAAGCCTACAATTATAGGTGAGTTTTTTCAATTATAAACAAAGGTTTATCTGAAGGATGTGTGACTAAATCTCTGAGTTTTTTCCAATAAGTTATAGGTTCCAATTTCAGCACTGCTATTCTGTAACCATCTCCGACAACCATCTCTGACCTGTCAGTGTCATCCCACTGATGCTAGGGATTGACCAAGCATTCAGTGAAATGACACTGACAGCTCACTCCACGCTCACTTCACGCGGTGAGATGATTACAGAATAGCAATGCAGCTCCCTATTTTGAAGGTGTTTCGTTGGTTTAAGTATAAAAGCAACGTTCAGAAGGGCACCAACCGGGAATGTATCGCTTTTCTGGACCTTGCGACTTGGTCGACCCTCTCCAAGGTTGGCTATGTTAGCATTTCCGCTGGTTGTATCGAGCCAACATTTTTTACTGGTCTATTTTGGCACACAAAAAAATACACACGCACACACGCACGCACGCACGCTCCGGCTCGAAGGACCGTAAATGTTAGTGCACCCGACAACTGCCCAATAATAGGGTATTTTCCGATTTCATAAAAACTATTTTAATGTGAAGATTGGGACGATATATTTAACAAAAAAATAAAAACAAATTTATTAATACACATTTTACCAATTTAAAACGATTAAAATCTAATTTATTTTTCGTTGTTTTGAATTTACCGCCAAAACGCTCCTTACGATGACTTTTTATCACGTGACATGTGACGTCAACTTTTTCTATACGGCACCGGTACAAATACTTCGTTTGGTGCCGTTTTAGAAGTATTTGTGCACAGAGCACCGCACACCAGTAATATCACTTTATATCCATTAAAAATCTTGTTAATTATACACTCGAAATTCACTTATTTACTTACTAACTACTTTAGTTTACACAAAGTTGACGTCACGAGATAAAAAGTCATCGTAAGAAGCGTTTTGGCGGCAAATTCAAAACAACGAAAAATAAATTTGGTTTAAATCGTTTTTAATTGAGAAAACAGATATAAATCAATTTATTTTTATTTTTCTGTTAAATATCTCGTTCCATTCTTCAAATTAGAATAGTTTTTGTAAAATTGGAAAATACCCTATTCCAAATAAAAGAAATTCCTTGCTAGTTAAATTGAAAAAAAAAAAAACATTTAGTTTATCACATTTGTCAAAGATCTTAACAGCGTGATTTAGAAAATTGAACAGCGCCAGCAGATTCTTGAGACATATCGATTAAAAATAATTAGACTTTGTAATCGTCAGTTTTATTACACGCACGCAGTTTTATTATCGAAATGTTTATTATACATTATTGGTCATTGATTTATGCAGAGGTTTTCTTAATATTTAACTGTTATTACATAAATTCCAACGAAGTTTAAATTTGGGCGAGATTCAAAGCCAAACCATGACATAAACTAAAACCCGACATACTGATTTCTTCCGAAAGGTTTATGCATATTAAATAATAATACATTGTATGTGTTCTGCATCAGTGGCGTACCTAGACGCAAGATTAGGGCAAGCCACTGATATCATGTACCCGTGTGAAGCCTGGGCGGGTGGGTCGCTAGTTAAGAATAAAATTAGTATAAATAAGTGTGGGGGTCAGGTAAATAAATGAATTCACTAAATTTTTTACATTTTTATTCACCTTCGTCACTTGATCCAGAAAACATATCATCACTTAAACTGTCTTCGTCGGTTACTCTTATAATAAATTCATTTTTAATGTTTGTACACGATTTGTCAGAAAATCGATTTTATTCGGTCAAAAACCGGCTTATAACGGTCACAACACTACGGCAACCAACCCAAAGACATGACATTGTAGTAACGTCCTGTCGGAATATTAATCAACGATTAATTCGTGTTTCTGAGTTCATTTTTTCAATACAAAGTTAAACTTGATGCTTACGAATGATACGCGTTGTGATAGTGTATGGGTAACATAGTAATTAAATAGGATTTTGAATTTGATTTTTCAATTTCTTACATAGACGTTCATACAAAGTTATCGCGGTATGTCAAATGAGAAACGTAAAATCCGACTTCTTAGATTGATAACACTTTAGTTCTTGCGTCTTCTTTTTCCTCATAATATTTTTGTGTGTAACAAACATTTTTTTCTCTATAGGAGATTGGGCGATCCTGCTTTGAAGCCCAATGGTGTTTAGATATACCAATGAATGATCTCATCGAGGAGAATATTTCCTATTCTGAATACTTCTCTTGATTGTTGCTACGTAACGAGCTACAGAGCGAATTAATAAACTTTCGTTAATTATGTGCTTCGCAAACATCGTCTTTTAAGTCTATAAACGGATATTTTAAATCATTGACCGCCTAGATGCCGTAATAGGAATGAGTGTTTTTAAGAGTCAGTCGCCCGGACAGAATGTTTAGCCTGTCGCATCTCCCAATAGCGTTAATCTGCTACGGTTAAACCAATTTGATTTCTATTCCATCCCAACATCAGCATCAACATCGGTGAAGGAAAATATCGTGAGGAAAACTAAACTTATAGTAGTAATCTCCGAAGGAATAGCGGCAGTGTACTTATAGTAACCGCACATTTCGTCAGTTATTTTTAATTCCCATGTGATATGGGGTAAGCTTCTTGCCATTAGCCGGGCACAAATCTAGCCTCCAGGTTGCTACTAAAGGAATTGTCAATAACACTTAGGCTGACCTGAAAATCGAACCCAGGACCTCTTGCTCAGCAGTAGCACTTACTACCACTAGACCAACTAAGCAGTCTTAAGGCCAATTCTCGTAATTATAAAAACATTCAAAATCTAGTCGCAGTGTCGTCTCGACGACAAACAAATGTCAAAAATGTATGGAAACTCGAGGTATTTTTGACAGATTGACACTGAGATCAGACTGTGTACGTTCTTAAAATAACGAGAATTACTCCTCTTGTACTATTTTTTAGTGGGCTCGTGTTCTGTTGTTCAGGTACGTGCGACTAGTAGAGGCGGGCGTGCACGAGGCGCTGGCGGTGAGCGAGGCGGGCGCGTGTCGCGGTGCGCGGGCCCGGCGCGCGGCGCGCCCGCCGCCGCACCTGCACGCCGCGCTGGCGCCGCGCGCGCGTCCCGCGCACCCCGCGCACCCCAGCCACCGCGCGCGGGCCTTGCTGGCTGCTGTACTACCCGACCACTATAAGGTAAGCAGGCAGGCGAGGCGGCGCGCGGGGCGCCTGAATAATATTAATGAGGATTTCTACCGTAGATAACTTGTGACTCGAATAAACTCGCGTGCACCCGATGTTGATCGAATACTATACTAAGGCGAATGTAACAGACCTCTTCAATAAAATAGATTCTCCTTTCAGATTCTGCAACGTAAGAAGTGCGCCAACGAGCAAGAGATCGCTGATATAAAGGCATCGTTGTGGGCAGTTGGCAACACTGCTGTGACGTCACAGGGCCTCCAACAACTAATGAGTTTGAGTAACGGATACTTGGAAGACTCCGTGCTTGTGCACATCGTAAGGCTGGCCAAGTACAACCCAGTGTATTCTGTGCGAGCGACTGCCTTTTATGTACTCGGACTTATTGGAAGCACGTATGATGGTGCTAATCTGCTTTCCGATCTTGGTAAGGAAAATAAGATAACAGATTTTGTGTGCAATAATTTTGTCTATAATAATAATATGTTTTGTTGGTTACCTTTTAGGATGGCTATGCGTAAGACATACGAGGCACGATCAATTCCCGGTGATTCCCGATGAAACGTGCGCCACATTTGAGCAAGGCACGAACGTGCATTACTTTGTGACGTCACCCGAATGTCGCTACAACACCTACGACACAGAAACGAGTGAACATTCAGATCACACCGATCAAAGTGTCGCAGAAAGTCTACATTCAGACACTACGAAACTTTTTGGAAAAGCTGGATCGATATCCGCCGACAATTCGGAAATCAAAGACCAAGATGTGACAGACCATAAGGGTTACACAGACGGGCGGCCGGACAAAAGAAAGTCGCATACGCTACCATCACAAAGTTGCTCTAGTTCACACGATCGACCAACTTTATCGGAGTCGAGAACTGTCGATATACTCCGCGACTGTTCGAGTTACGAAAGACCTGGACCTCATCGGGTCCCAATGGCGGAGAATAGACTGTTAATAGGCAGAATGAACTCCTTAGAGCATCATGAGGGTAGAGTTAGGAACACCAGTGAATCTAGTACCAGTGGAGTTAGTAGTTGCGATTCATTTCTTGGGAAATACGCTATGCCGTAAGTATAAACCAAAAAACAAAGGCCAGGTTAACCCGCGAAATTCAAATGATCTTGCGTTTTTTTTTGCAATTTGCACGTCAGTTTGTGGATTAAAATATAAGTATCGACCGTAACAAATATGTATTTACAGAAATAAAATCGCTAAAATGTGAATTTTGCGCCGTTAGCTCATCCCTCGCGCGTCATTATTTTCATGTGTAATGTGTTTTTGCAGTGATAGAGTTCTGACTCTGAGTCCAATACCAAGTTCTTCGAGTCTGTATGGTATGAAGAGCAGTAACAGCACTCACCGGCCGAAGATATCGGAACTACAACGTCGCACTTCCACTTCCAGTGAGTTGGACCCACCATATTTTTATTTTCCCATACCTGAGTCCGAGAGTTTGTTATTCCGAATGTTTTTTTTTTTATGTCATCATTTTGCAGGTTTCACGGGTAACGAAGTGGCCAGCTCACCTCCATCTCAGATGGATATGACAGGATACGCTACTTTGAAGTCACTTAATAGACGGTACGTATAAAAGGAAACTCTTGTACCCTAGGCTTGCATTATCCTAGTTGTAAACCAAGGGGTGATTATGTACCACACTAACAGTAGGAATAGCTTTCTTTTGAACAGTTCAACAATATTCATTGCATAATTTACGTTGTTGACCAGACAAATTTTTCGAACATATACAGCAATGCATTGGATGGTATTTAGATTCTGGTGGCCGGTTGAATAAAATATGAAAATGCGATTGATTTGTTATTCATTGAGCTAATTTAATTAGTTAAATTCAAATATTGGTAATTTATCACAGAAATACTTTTCTAGGCCATATTTGTCAGAAAGCGCTGCAGGTTCAAGTGAAATGGACGACTTGAGCTGGTTACTGTCAGACACGAACAGACGTTCAAAACCTTTCTCTTCACTGAGGGACAGAGCCAAGTCTACTAAAGAAAGAATGGCGAAAATGAGGTAATTTTATTTCATTTACAAACACATAAGGTCCTGCTTTGTTTCTTCGAAGGGTTGGGCAGAGGTGTTCGCCAGTTATGTTTAGAAGTCCCATGTAATAGAGGGCGAGCCTATTGCCATCAACACAATCAAATAATAAATAATTATGATTATTGGATTGGCATAAATCCACAGGCGCATATGAATCAGTGACTTTTATTAATTCACACGTAAGGTTCTGTGCGGGACAAGTGATAGAACAGTGTATATAACAGAATAGTGTATATAAAGTGATACATAGACACTCATAAGACAGTACATAAGTGCTACAGTTTTAATAATTCGTTCATAGTTGTGTACATCGTAAACTTAGTACTAGGGGTAAGCAGTAATTGAGTGTTTATGCTATATTTTATATTGTTTTCTTTGATTTTATATTTTTCTTAGATAGTCCTTATTACATAGAGTCGAAATATATATAGTTTTACCTATGTAAATGTAATAAAAATAGTGAAAAACGCGAATAATGTAGCGCGGTCCTCATTACGGTAAAGATTGGAGGCATTTAGGAAAAAATGTACTATAAATGAGCTTCGCTCTGATTGGCCAACAGTTTTCGCGCATTTTTTAATGATGTTTTTCCTTTTTTTTATGTATAGCTGACGATTTTCGCGCGCTTTTTGATTATTGTGATTGGTCAAATCGATTTCGAAACCTTATCGAAAATTGTATAAAAGTAGGAACATTTTTGTAATTCGACACATTCAGCAGGCGAGCTACCTATAAGAAAGTACTCCAAATATAGAAGCAAGAAGTCTCCAGTGGTTTCATTCCCCGCCAACCCAGCACACAAATGTGGCAGTAGCCCACATTTAATGGTCCTTCGAGCGCCGGATACTGCGGGGAAGAATTACCTGAAGATTACTACAGCGTTATAGAGAAGATTTCTCAAGAAAATAGAAGAGTACTTTCAAGATTTGAAGAAAATCAGCTGACAGCATGCCCGTTACGCGCTCTACGGGTAGGGGCCGCAAGGCGTCGGGAGAACAGAAGCCGCCGTCGTCAGAGACCAATACCTCGGCGAACGGTACCAGCGCGGAAGCCAGCACGGAATCGACAGTTACAGGGACGACCGCCACGGAGACTTCGGAACAGACAGACACCTCCGCGGCAACTGATCCAACCACCGTGACTTCCGCGACAGCAGCAACCTCCTCGACCGCAGCCGCCTCCGCCCCAGCCGCAACCGCCTCGCACCCCGCCAGCGTCGCCGCTGCCTCCGTAACCCCGTCCGCTGCGACGACGATAACTGCAGGTGTGAAGGACAAACAGCTGATGAAGCCGCAGAAACAGAAAATTCGACAGTGAAGCGAGTTATGAAGAGCACCGCCGGTCCATCGAAACCGACCGGACCACAGGAACTCCGCCCTCCTAGCAGCAAGGGGGGAGGGGGGGGATCCACCCACAGCAGAACAAAGCAACTAAAGCTTGCGAAGGCGAGAGAAGATTTACTACGCCTTCAAGTGAAACTAGCCGCAGCACGCCTAGCTACATTGGAGAAAGAAGACTCAGAAGCGGAAGAAGATGACGTCTCTCTCTACTCGAAGTCAGAAGTTAACGCAAGAGTGGACAACTGGTTGGAGAATCAAGTGAATCGTCCGGTGTTAGCGATCACCAACGAGCCACACAGCCGCCCAGAAGAACCAACCGTCGTCCGCACAGAAGAACCAATGCCAGCGAAGCATGAAGAAACACGTCAGTCACCGGCGGGAGGTCAAACCGACCTAGCCCTCCTAGCTGAAGCCATCACCCGGGCTGTCAGCGCCGCTCAACGACCCAAGTTCGTCGAGTTACCGATCTTCAGTGGGTCTCATCAGGAGTGGCTACCTTTCCGTGCCGCCTACTACGAGACAGAAGCAATGTTCAGCGCAGTTGAAAATACGAATCGACTCAGAAGAAACCTGAAGGGGAAGGCCAAAGAAGCGGTTGAAGGTCTACTGATAACCAACGCGCACCCAGCCGAAGTGATGAAGACTTTGGAGTCAAGATTCGGAAGACCAGAAGCAATAGCCATGCTGGAGATGGAGACGCTTCGAGGTCTGCCTCGCCTTACTGAGTCGCCAAGGGACATTTGCATATTCGCCACAAAGGTCTCCAACGTCGTAGCAACATTGAAGACTATGGGTTGTTTCAACTATACAAGGTGCAGTTTTGAACCTGCAAAACATTTCAGGAGGTGGTTATGAGACTCGTAAATAATCATATAACAATACGATACCTAGTCAGTAATCAATAATACTTTTTCTTTTCGATTTTTCAATTTTATTGTTTTTCAGAATAACTCTCTAAATAAACCTCTTCAAAAAAACAGAATCACCCATTGCGATGTATCGCGCGTCATGTCACTGTGTGCGTGAATGCGATGACCAGTGACGTCAGCCTGTACGAGTCTCCGCCCACATTTCTATGAAACGAACGCGGCACGTAGGTACGTTAAACTAAAATGAATGAGTTACGGGGAGCCCCCGCGATGCTCGTCATACCGCATTTCGATTAAGACTCGAAAATCTGTTACTGCGCATCGAAGGTTCAACCAACGTGCCGCGATCTGTACAAGTTGTTGTAGCTACAGCAACTTATAGCAAATAATTTTACCTTAGATGTAGTTCGAATTTGAAAATCACAATGTACCTACATTATTGTTTTAAATTTCGCTAAATAATAACTCATTTTTAAGCATCATTACAATGCCGTGGCCAATCTGCCGAGCCTGTTCCCAACTATGTTAGGGTCGGCTTTCAGTTTAACTGTATGCAGCTCACTACATGGAGTGCCAGTGAATCACGTAGGGCGACTGCGTATCAGACCTCAACAAACCAGTTGTTGATAACACGATACCCATTTGTTAGACTAATTGTCTGACTTTCTGGCTTTTGACTACCCGTACCAACGACCATACGGCAGGACTGTAAGGTCGTTGACCCGTACCGACCCGTGTGGTGCCTAACGACCGTCCGAGAGCTACAAATCAATTCGAACCAAAGGCTTTAATTAAGTGCTTACCGAAACACGGGATTTCAATGATGTCCCAGATAAATTTAAAAAGTACTTACATCATTATGAATTAAAAAAATAACACAATGGTACTTGCTCAGTTGCGAACCCGCAACCTCATGCATGAGAGGAGAAAGCCTTAACCACTGGGCTATTACGATAAATTATAATAGTAGGAAGTAGATACAACTGCGCCAAAAAAAAGATCACGTTGGCGTCGTTAGTTACCTATCAGCTGATGAATAAAATGATAGGCGGAGATAAATAAACCTTACAAAGCACGTAAGCAGTTCCTGTTGCACAATTGTGAAACTACGATCGCGAGCGCGTGCGCGGGATTTAGGTAGGCACCTAATAGTAATAATAAGGCATGTAGGTACTCGGCGCAGTCGGCGCGCTCTGTAGGTAAATTCAGCCCCAAGGACGGTTTTTATTTGTAGATTAAATTGGTTGATTTAAGATTTTCCTTCCTACTTTTTAACGGGCTGAGGACCGACAAAAATACATCAAGATAATTTGTGCTAGTTAAGTAGGTAGGTACCCATGTGTTAGGGATTTTAGGTGATTCATTTTGTCTGATAGGTATTTTTGGCGTAGTTAAAAATTTTAAATCAACTTATTTACATTAATCAAGTTGATTTAGCTAACATCGTATTTACAAATTATTGTCTATGTACAAATAAATAAATAAATTACCTACTTATGTTACCTGGAGATATTGTTCAAAATTTCCACCGTCACACTCCAGGCACAGTCTAGCACGACGTTGCTGATTTTCCTTCAGCTTACGTAGCACAAACACATTCGTTTTTATTGTGTCGAAAGCACTGATCACTTTTGCACGTAGTTGGGTAACACTGGTGATTTCGTCTGTGTACACCAATCTTTTAACGTCTCCCCACAGATAAAAGTCCAGGGGCGTGAGGTCCGGAGAACGCGGAGGCCAAGCCACTGGACCACCGCGACCAATCCAGTGGGTGCCAAACCTGTCACTCAAGTACTCACGTACTTGCCTACCATAGTGAGGAGGTGCACCGTCCTGCTGGTAGTACATGTTGCGGACCACTCCCAGGGGAACTTCTTCCAACATTTCCTCGACGACGTATTGCAACATCTCCAGATATGTGGCACTAGTGAGGTGACCATCGATAAAATGGGGTCCAAGCAATTGGTCTCCTATTATGCCAGCCCACACATTTAAACTGAACCTCACTTGAAAAGAATGCCTTTTAGTCACGTGCGGGTTGTGTTCGCGGTGAGCCCACCAGTGTTCATTATGAACATTGTAGACGCCAACTCGAGTAAATAAACACTCGTCCGTCCACAGGATGTTGGCGTCTTGGTGTTCCAGCAACCAGCGACAAAATGTAACTCGCGCGGCGTTATCACTTTGGTGGAGATCCTGTACCTTGCGGTAATGAAAAGGATGCTGCATTTCTTTGTGCAGTAGCCGCCACACTGTGGAGTGGTGCACTCCAAACCGTCGACCAGCCTCCCGCGTGCTTGCACGTGGCTCTCGCCGGAAGAATTCGAGGATATCTTCCTGCAAGGCGACAGGCAGGCCTTCGTTGCCGCGACCTTCAGCATGCTGGGGAACGTCGAACTGCCGATGATCGCGCAGTCTCTGCGTAGCAGCCAGCATTACCCTGTGTGAGGGACGTTGCCGATTGGGGAATAACTCCGCGAACATTTCGATGGCTCGAGATACATTGTCTCCACTGATGGCATACAAGCGGACCATCTCCACCAACTCTACATTGGAGTATTGGTCCGTCATTTTTACAACTAGGTAGTAGGTACCTATCCCGACCGTTAATCGAAGGCGCAAATGAGGGGCGGAATTTGCAAGCGTATGCACATACCGGCGTCATCAAATACACTAATAAATTGACCCGATTTATGCGTTTGCGATGGCCGCGGGGGCGTGGCGGGGGAGAGGGAGCGGGCGGTGGTTGGTGCTTTGGATTTATGAAAGAAATGTCGGTTGCGTTTGTTTGTGTGTGTGAAAGCGCAGTTTAAGGACACGTACAGATTGGTCGCGTTTTAAAAAGGGGAGTTTACACTTACCGATTTCCGTAAATAAGAATAAAATGAAAAAAAAATACCTGCCCATTTTATTGTTGATTCGGGTCGAGAATCACTAACATAATTACCTCCTAAAATGTTTTGCAGATCCAAAACTGCACCTTGTATGTACAACCCTGAACTCGCGAAGAATATAGTAGACAAGCTGACGCCGACTCTACGTTATAGATACTACGATTTCTCAGCCACACAGCCACGAGAAGATCCTTGCCTCATCAAGATAGAAAAGTTCTTCAAAAGGGAAGCGGAGTTATGCGGACCTTACGCGTTGCCTGAACAGATGGCAGCACCTGCTACAGCCGCCTCACAAAAGAAGACACAAAGGATCAACAACGTGACTGAGAAGACGCAAACAACGAGGTGCTTCATATGTGAAGATACGGGGCACACCAATGCAACAGAATGTGAAGAGTTCAAGAAGTTAGATGCAAACGCAAGATGGGACATGGCTAAATCCAAACGTCTCTGCTTCAGATGTCTTCGCTACAGAAACAAGACACACAATTGCAAACCCAAGTCGTGTGGTGTCAACGGGTGCAAGTACTCTCATAATAAGATGCTGCACTATGAGAAGAAGGCAGAAGCAAAAGAAGAGCCAACAGAAGTCATCAACTCAACTTGGACAGTCAAGAAGCAATCGTTCTAGAAGATCCTTCCGATCCAGGTGAAGGGACCGAAAGGAGATGTCAACACCTTCGCATTGATGGACGACGGGTCAACAGTCACGCTAATCGACGACAGCGTGGTAACAAGCGTCGGAGCAACAGGACCCATAGATCCACTGAAGATTGAAACCATCAATGACATGAAGACATCAGAGTCAGCATCCAGAAGAGTCACCATCAAGCTGAAGGGGCTCAACGATCACGAAGAGCAAATACAAGCACGCACAGTGAAGAATCTGCAAGTTTCATCTCAACGGGTTCCACAAGAAATAGTGGAAGGATGTCAACACCTATCTGACATCCGAGGACATCTCACATATGCCAATGCGAAGCCACGAGTTCTCATCGGTCAAGACAACTGGCATCTTCTGCTGACGTCAGAAGTAAGAAGAGGAGACAAGAATCACCCAGTGGCATCTCTCACGCCACTAGGGTGGGTACTCCACGGCAGCCAGACACGAACCTTCGGAAAGCAGATCGATTTCGTGTCACACATCACAGAAGATCCAGAAGAGAACTTAGAAGACCTCGTGAAGCAATACTTCGAGATGGACGCGTTCTGCATAAACCCCAAGAGACCGAAGACTGATCCAGAAGAACGAGCACTTCGTGTTCTAGAGAAGACCACCACGAAGATAGAAGAAGGAAGATTCCAGACCGGTCTTCTCTGGCGCAAAGAAGATGTCAAGCTCCCAGACAACTATGAAAACTCACTGAAGAGGCTCTTCAATATAGAGAAGAAGATTGATCGTGAACCCGCATTGAAGAAGAAGTACGTCGAACAGATGGAAGCTCTCATCGCGAAGGGGTACGCTGAGCCTGCCCCGAGACAGAAGACAGCTGACAAGACTTGGTACCTACCACACTTTGCGGTAGTCAACCCGATGAAGCCAGAAAAACTTCGTGTAGTCCACGACGCCGCGGCCAAGACCAAAGGGGTGGCACTCAATGACATGCTGCTCAAAGGGCCTGATCTACTACAGTCGCTGCCAGGCGTCGTCATGCGATTCCGACAACACATGGTCGCAGTTACAGCGGACATCAAGGAGATGTTCATGCAAGTCAAGCTGCGAACAGAAGATAGAGATGCACTGCGGTACTTATGGCGCGGGGATCGTCGAGACGACAAACCTCCAGAAGAGTATAGAATGACGTCATTAATCTTCGGAGCATCGAGTTCGCCTTCGACAGCAATCTATGTCAAGAACCTAAACGCCAAACAGCACGAGGAAACTCACCCAGAAGCCGCAGCTGCCATCGTACAGAAGCATTACGTCGATGACTATTTAGACAGCTTCAGAAGCCTAGAAGATGCCAAAAGTATCACGAAGAGTGTGCGAGAAGTACACATGAAGGCCAGCTTCGAGTTAAAACAGTGGAAATCGAACTCAGCGTCACTCCTAGAATCACTTGGAGAAGACAACCAGACAGAAGACATGGAACTCTACAGAACAGAAGAAAAGACAGAAAGAGTCTTGGGTGTCATCTGGAAAATCAACTCAGACGAGCTCACCTTCAACCTCAACTTAGCCAGAATACCTTCCACACTCATAGAAGGTAAACAGCCGACAAAAAGGGAAGCGTTAAGAATAGTGATGTCACTTTTCGACCCACTCGGGTTCGCTTCGCCTGTCACAATCAGGGCGAAGCAACTCCTTCAGGAAGTCTGGCGCAGAGGAACAGAGTGGGATGACAAGATCGACGAGGATCTGGCAGAGCAGTGGGAAATGTGGATGGGGCATCTGAAGAGCCTCCACGAAGTAGCTATCCCGCGGCAGTATCTCCACTACAGCGACGCCGCCTCCTTAGAACTTCACGTCTTCAGCGACGCCAGCGAATCAGCCTACGCTGCGGTCCTCTTCTGGAGAGCAGTGACAACGGACGGTGAGGTCAGCCTATCCCTCATCATAGCCAAAGCGAAAGTGGCGCCGTTGAAGTTGACGTCGATCCCAAGACTGGAGCTACAGGCAGCCGTCATGGGCACCAGACTCGCAGAGACAGTGGTCGAAGAGCACGAGAGGAAGCCAGATCGCAAAGTGTTCTGGACAGACAGCAAAACAGTACTAACCTGGATAAGAACAGGATCACGTTCATACAAACCCTACGTGGCTCATCGTCTGGCAGCAATAGAAGAGAGTTCCAAGGTCAACGACTGGCGCTGGATTCCGACGAAGCTGAACGTGGCGGACGACGCCACACGAGACGTACCATCAACATTCGACAGACATCATCGATGGTTCAAAGGGCTAGACTTCTTATACCAAACAGAAGACTCCTGGCCGACGGAGACCGCGAGGACAACACCAGAAGAACCTTCTGATGAAGAGAAGACGCATCACGTGAGCGACAAGAAAAGACTGAAGCTTGCAGAGGGTCTGCCTGATCCAGCTACGTTCTCCAACTGGGACCGACTCCGATACTCAACAGCCCGTGTTCTGCAGTTTATTCAACTCTGCAGAGCAACCAAACAGAGAGTCAATTACAGAAGAACGAAGAAGAATAAAGAAGCAGATCCCACATGGAATAAGAACAAGGCTACAGTGAAGAAACAGGCACCCACGATGACAAAGAAGTCATCACAAGAAGAGAAGAAGCGGCTACCAGTCACAGCCGAGCTGCTCAAGACAGCTGAAGAACTCCTGATGCGGTCCTCTCAAGAAGAGTCCTTCGCGGAGGAAATAAATAGTCTGAACAATGGGAAGCCGATAAATAAAGAAAGCCGCCTTCACCAAATCAGCGTCGAGTCAATAAACGGCGCACTGAGACTCAGAAGCCGTATTCAAGCGGTCCAGGACGTGAAGGAAGAGCTAAAAAACCCGCTGGTAATCGACGGTGATCATCCTACGGTCAAGCTCTGGGTACAGGCTGTACATCGACAACTTCATCACGCCGGTGTAGAAGCCACCGTCAACGAGTGCAGGCAACAATATTGGGTAATAAGATTGCGCCCTATTACACGCACAATACTACGACAGTGCCTATTCTGCAGAATGAAGACACAAGTACCTCCGCATCCAAGAACCGGGGACCTGCCAGCGTGTCGCTTAGCTCACCACAAGCGACCCTTCACCTTCACTGGGGTCGACTACTTCGGACCTCTCTCAGTGACCGTCGGACGAACTCGACAGAAGAGATATGTGGCCATCTTCACATGTCTCACAATGCGAGCCATACATCTAGAAGTCGCCGGCTCGCTTAGCGCCGACTCCGCGGTGATGGCAGTAAGAAGAATGATCGCCAGAAGAGGCTGCCCGACTGAAATATGGTCAGATAACGGCACCAACCTGAAGGCCGCCGACAAAGAACTATGACAGGCAATCGACGCAGCGACTGCAGAAGAAGCGGCGAAGAGGACCATCTCCTGGCGCTACATACCGCCTGGAGCTCCATTTATGGGCGGAGCGTGGGAGCGAATGGTTCGCTCCGTCAAAACGGCCCTCACCGCGACGTTACATGAACGTCACCCGACAGAAGAGGTCCTCACGACTCTACTAGCAGAAGTAGAGTACACCGTCAACAGTCGTCCGCTGACTCACGTCTCAGTCAACCCAGAAGATCCAGAAGCCCTCACTCCTAACCACTTCTTGTTGGGAGGGCCGGGGCGCGTGCCGCAATCAGGCACTTTCGCCGAGCAAGACACCATTTCACGGTCCAGTTGGCGAGCCGCACAAAGACTAGCAGACGTCTTCTGGCTACGCTGGGTGAAGGAGTACCTCCCTGAGCTCCAACACCGGCGGGAGCCCCATGGACGAGGTCAAGCAGCGCAAGTTAACGATCTCGTACAAATCGTCGATCCAAACCTGCCCCGCAACGTGTGGATCCGTGGAAGAGTAGTCGCTACGTATCCAGGTCCCGACAACGTCGTGCGAACGGTGGACGTGCTGACAAAGGGAGGTGTGCTGCGCCGGCCAGTGAGGAAGCTGGTAATCCTGCCCCTGTCTTCGAGCAACGAGCCCGCACCGGAAGTTGATACGACGCGGTCGCACGGCGGGAGTGATGTGCGGGACAAGTGATAGAACAGTGTATATAACAGAATAGTGTATATAAAGTGATACATAGACACTCATAAGACAGTACATAAGTGCTACAGTTTTAATAATTCGTTCATAGTTGTGTACATCGTAAACTTAGTACTAGGGGTAAGCAGTAATTGAGTGTTTATGCTATATTTTATATTGTTTTCTTTGATTTTATATTTTTCTTAGATAGTCCTTATTACATAGAATCGAAATATATATAGTTTTACCTATGTAAATGTAATAAAAATAGTGAAAAACGCGAATAATGTAGCGCGGTCCTCATTACGGTAAAGATTGGAGGCATTTAGGAAAAAATGTACTATAAATGAGCTTCGCTCTGATTGGCCAACAGTTTTCGCGCATTTTTTAATGATGTTTTTCCTTTTTTTTATGTATAGCTGACGATTTTCGCGCGCTTTTTGATTATTGTGATTGGTCAAATCGATTTCGAAACCTTATCGAAAATTGTATAAAAGTAGGAACATTTTTGTAATTCGACACATTCAGCAGGCGAGCTACCTATAAGAAAGTACTCCAAATATAGAAGCAAGAAGTCTCCAGTGGTTTCATTCCCCGCCAACCCAGCACACAAATGTGGCAGTAGCCCACAGGTTCATATTACAATAGGGTATTACACCCTTTTTTGAAAAGTGTCTTACTTAGATTCGAAAATAAACCACTAAACATAAAACAAACATTTTTAATTACATTTTCATATTTCGCGCGTAATTTAACGAAAACGCTGGACGCAGTGGACGCCATTTTGGTCTGTGGGTATGACGTCCGTTTGCTGTGTAAACAAATGCGCTGATATTTTGTATGATAATGGTTTGTAATTAAAATAATGAGTTAATGCTTAACGTTGGTTTGCCGTTCCTGAATGTAAGATATTATTTCAATAAAAATTACTTTGGTTACGAAAGTAATAAAAGTTTAAAGTTGTTCAGTTGATTAGTTTAATCAGCGGTTTGACGTAATAACATGGCAGCTAATATTTCATGGTGTTCAAAAACAGATGAAAAAAACTGAAATCATTGAATTGAATTAAAAAAATTATTTTGCTATTTCATGAACTAAAACTAATATTTTCTGATTGATTTTTGCCTAAGCTATCTCAATCATATATTTTTTGATTAAAATGTTAGTTAGATTTTTCCTTTCTACCCTGACAAGAAATGGTGAAACAGAATTATATTAAAAGAAAAATCGTGTAACACAAAATACCATCTCGGCTGGGAGTCCAAGTTGGGCCGCCGTCGGGAAAGGTCGCGTCTGCTCGCGCGCTGCAGATGTTCTGTTGTGAATTGTGTTTTTTTTTTTGTGTCTCCGTCTGTGTCGCATCGCAATTTGTTATGTTGGGTAGTAATATAAAACAAGGGATCAAAAGTGACGTAAATGCACTTCAGCCTGCAATGAAGACTGGCTGCCTGAGGACGAGTGACACGGTCACACGGCTGACTCCTCGCATCGTAACTTGGTGAGACCGTTCCTAATATTTCAGGGATTTGTTCTGTAAAACTGCGTGCGACCGGCCTTTCGTTGTAGACTATTGTGCCAACACTAACTATAATAGGGCAGCACAAACAAATTTACGCTATTATTCTAGCGCAAAAGACGGCATCGCTCAAAACGCAGTACCTAAAGATTTTATTATTGTGACGCTGTAACGCCACGGTTACCGAAATTTGAGTCGGCCCACGGCCCACGTGTGCTGCAGTGTACAAAAAGGTTACCCTTAACTCTAAGTTCGAATCGCAAGCTTTTGTTCTACAGATAAACCAAAAAAAATGGTCAAGTCAGCCCCTTCGCACGTGTTCTGGATTTGCACCACATACAAAAGCGTTTACATTTTTTTACAAACAATTAAATAATGCACATGATTTTGTCTCCAACAGCATTCTCTTCCAGGAACAAAGGATAGCAAAATACATAACTGCACAATTTAATCAAACTATGTTGGCGAAGATATCATCATCGTCATGTCCGAGTACTATCTCGTAAATGTGCATGTGCACTTAAACAACAGAAACGCACAAGGCCGCTAGTACGCTAGTACGCCACATCCTAAGTACAACGTTAAAACACTACAACATATCAAATCTTTTGACCGGTAAAACACACGATAAAAGCAAGAAAACGCCACGAAACCCCAGCCTCAAACGAACAGCCCCCCAATTAGTTAACTCATTAAAACCGTGTGAAGAACAAGAAGCAAGACTACTCAAAAAAATAAAACAAAATCAAATAGACGCTGAACCTTCACGTAGCGGCATTCATATAGCCAACCATGGTACAGGAAACAGGGTTGAACCCAGGAATATACATCTCCACACAGTGATTGGCACCCCTCAAGAAAAGCGGGTAACACACACCGGGGTCACATCAGGCTTAAACTAGGCAACTATGGCGCTCTCAATAGAAATTCTACATGAACAAAATACGAAGACTGCCTAACAAAAAAAAAAACCAGCAAATAAAGCAATCATCCCAACGAATGAAAACATCGGAATACCCTGGAACGCAAAAACGGAGGTAAAACGGAGGGAGTTAAAACTGACCGCTGCTCAGGAAACTGATTCTTCAGCCAATTTAATCAAGAAACCATCGCATAGCTCTTGTTAACCTACAAAAGGCCCAATTCCTAAAAATCAGGCAGGCATACAAAAAAAAAGAATGCCAGACAACACTCCAAAAAGTTAAATATCAGGAAGAACAAAAACATGCAGAACCCGCTTTACCGGACTGGGGACATTTCACACCGCATAACGCATAATTCTCGACTCGATTTATAGGAACAACAAACAGCAAACAGAATAAGATCCGCGTACATACCGTTGTCCAAACGGAAAACAAAAAAAAAAGGGACCGAGAGCGTTCAGATACCAACTGTTAAAATAACAAAGCCGAAGATGTAATGGTAATCATCAATAAAATTCGGAACAAGACAGCCCCCGGAACGGACCAAGTGGTAATCAAACTTTACAAAGCGACGCCCGAAATACAACAGGAAGCCGCAACTATACACATGAATAAAGACCGGACACAGAATACAGTGCCGGATATGTGGCATGAAAGTGCGCAGGTACCAATACCAACGAAATAAAATAAAAATTGATGACGCGAATGAATATCGACGCTTAACGATTTGCAATTTATTATAATTATAATCAAAGCCCGTACTACAGAATTTACGCTACATGCATGGCGAAAAATAATAGACAATGCAATAACGGAACTAGGTAATTACCGAGCGGCCTTCTTAAACAATAGATCAACAGATGACAATAAACCACATTTTTTGCTCGAAAGGGTCCTAAACGACGAAGGACTTGCAAGTCAACGAATTTACATACTCGCCCTTGTCATAGAAAACACTATTACAACGTTAAATTAAAGGCAGTACAGTAAGGCATTCGGATAATTATTGCAATGAACCAACAAATCGATGACCTATAGAATAATCAAGGTATGCATGAATGTAACAACGTGCATCAAATGGTGTGGCCAGCAAAGCAGTTGGATTATAGTAATCAAAGGAAAGGGAGTTAAACAGAGGTGCCCTCTGTCCCCTTGCCTTTCACATCGGTTACCGAGGAAGTCTTTAGAATCCTTGAAGAGGCAACCCATTTATTCAAATTAGATCAGGACCGCGAAATTTATCAGGACCGCGAAATTTCACTCCCCCTGGTATTATCATTTGCTGATGATCATATCCTCATTCCAGACGCTCTAGCAGGACTAGAGCGTATCTTATACCACATAAAACCCTTATTAAATAGCGCAGGCCTCCAAATAAACAAAACAACAAAAACATTCTAGTTAGAGACACCATAACATCACAGCAAACGACCAACATGACCCTCAACGAGAATAAGTATAGCAACACTGGACGAAATGAAATACCTGGCACATACACAACACCCGTACTAAACAGAAAAAGCACAGTTAGAAAACTATTCCAACTGGCCACGAGAAAACAACATCCGTACTAAGCAGAAAAAGCACAATTAGAAAACGATTCCAACTGGCCACGAGAAGCGCCAAATCATTACTACCACTCATACTAAACTCAAAGATGGACTGGAAGCTAGCTAGACTTATGTATCGAAGGGTTATCTTACCTTGTATGATATATATGATTAAGACTCTGAAGATATGAACGAGTTATCATGAGAGACTTGACTAACCACGATAGAAATAAACCAATAATTAAGAAAATGCACAAATCTTAGATGGAAAAATCGTAACAAAATGTACTGATGCACACGTCTTAAGACGGGATAAACCACACCTCTTGCAGGCAGCAATGTAGTACAAGGCCAAATCTAAGAAGGTCGGACGACCTATTTTCACATGGAATGACAATCTAAAACAGGACATGAAATACTTCGACATGGGGATCAAGTTTTGGAAGGACATTGCTGGAGACAGAAATAAAATCAAGAAAGTGGCTAGCGATATCTACAAAAAAACAAACTCATAGCAGCGAGAACTCGGAAGATTACTATGAAAACAACAACACAGAACATAGCGAAACAACGGCAAAGAAAAGAGCCAAGAAAACAGTTGAAGGTACCCAAGAAGCCCGACCTGAATCAACATGCCGGCGACGTCGTGAAAAGATGCCCTCCTATAAATAAATATCACCCGTCACTCCACTAGTCCAATGCTTACTCAAGGATGCATATCCGGTAGGCTCGCAATCCTTTCCTATCCTAAGGGCACGTCTACCTGACCATTACCGCGCCCCCCGGTCTACTTCTTGATATGCAATGGCCTCTGTAGCACCATGAAGCATGAGGCTCCAGGGGCTAGTGCGAATCTTGGGGTTCATTCGATTAATCGAGTCTGGTCAAGCCACGTTGGGATCGGTGCATTACATTACATTACATTACAACAAAATACCATCTCGGCTGGCTTTTTGAAGAAAGTACTAGAAGTTCAGAAACTGTTTGGGAGTACCAGCAACAGTTTGTGAAATGCTACAACCAAATACTGTTTTGTTGTAGTTTGCTGGAGTACGACTGGAAACCTTTACCTTTGGGGGACAACGCGCGCGCGTCGCCACCTAGCGGCGCGGGCGCGCGCCGCGCCACCTGCACGCCCGCGCCGCCGCCGCCGCGGCTCGCGCAGGGGCATGCTCCTGCGTACATCGGCATCTGTCTGCCTAGGGACCTCATGGAACTGTTTCCCAGGTATTTATCGTTCAGTAATGTCTGAATTATCTTACTATGATACGAAAAGATAAATGAGAACCGTCTAAATGAATTCAGACTTTAAATAAGTGCTATTTGTCTATCTACTTAATAAACTGCTTGAATTCATTCAATCGCTGCATCTAGAAGTATGAAAATTTGCACAAAAATTTGCTCTTATAACGAAAGTGAGTTCTAAGGAAGGATTTTTGCAAATTTATCTTTCTAAGGGATAAAAGTTTGTATGGAAGTTCGTCGTTTTTGTAGATGGGAAAGCCTATCGGGCACACTTCTTATGTGAATATAAATCTAGTTAATGAAAGTTCAAATAGACTAACTAAACTGCAGATTGAACCTTAAAACATTGTCTCGTTTTCTGAAATAACGTTCACTAGGTGGCAGCACTGAGACGTCAGGTCCAGGCACCTGTCAAAAGTGTCAAAGCGCCTACGAACTGAATGGTGAACGAATGAATGAAACGAATGACATCAAATATTTTAAGTTCATTATCTAACTGGAAGACCTCTTTCTTGTTAACGTTGCACCAACTGGTGGCTTGAATATTCAAGAAAACCCTCATTGCCCAGTTAATAGATTGGAATGACATCAGAATTGTTTTTCTGTATTTTACAGAGACGAAGATATGAATGACGAAGATACTGATAAAAGTGACCACACGAAGCGTGATCGCCTTCCGTCGTTCCTTGTTGACACAAGTAGTGCTAGCACGGAGAATAAATCACGCGCCACACCTGATAGTCAGAAATTAGCTTTACACAAAGGTACAATAGTTTTTACATCGTCTTTAATGTCCTTTATTCCGAAATTTTATTTGTCTAACTAGTTTTAACTTGAGAGCCCTGTCACGCATAACACAACTTTAATCGTAGCTTGGGTGACAGAGGCTTATAACTCTGTGTACACCTACAATTTACTAGACGAAATATATATGTATAACCTAGTGGTTACTTTAAAATTTTAAAACTGGAATGAATAAAGATTTATTTATTTATCTGAAAACATGTACTTATTGTAAATATTGAACAGCAAGTATTAAAATATTTTTGGATCACTGCAGCAAATAAGTCGATCGAAAACAGAATTCGGTCAGACTCTACCTATATTACATTGTTCTCTCAATATTCACGGCTCATTACTAAAATACTTATTCTTCTCTTACAGCTAGTTCAAGCACCATAGCCGTACAAATTCACAAAATGAATTCGGACAAATCAGAACCAGCTGTATCCAATGTAGACACATCGATTGCTAGCATAGAAACAAGTGACAACCCACGTTCAGCCAAAGACAAAACCAAAAGGTTTGTCACTACAGTAAGTTTGGACGAAACTATAACCACACCAAGCAAAGTTATTGATGAGGGTGTGAAAACAGCTAATAATGAAAATAAAGATGATAATACAGCTGCAATAGAGGCACAGGTCACTCAAGAAGTTGGCCTCAGGTCTATTGCCGATGAGAACAACGTTCAAAGTATAGGCGCAGTAGTAACTGACGGTGCAGTTAGCGCTGGTTCGTCGTCGACCATTAGAAAGTGGCGCCATATTACTGCGGACTGTCTGGCTTGCGTGCGCACGAGACCTCCTTCGTCGCATGAGTTGCGCGAAGCTTTCTTTGCAGGTAAGGCTGGTAAGAACTATTCACACTCAAATATTTTTTGACTGTCTACGTTGGTTTAGTGGTCGCAAGCGCTACTGCTGAGCAGGTCTAGGGTTCGATTCCCAGGTTCGGCATAGTGTTATTGGGTTTTTTAAACGTCAAAGGCCCACCAAGGCCACGTGTAAGGCCTACAACGTTCTCTCATTCACAAAGACGTCTACTGCTTGACTTAGGCCTACTCCAGGCTCCTCCACTTCGACCGGTCTTATGCTTCCCACATCCAGCGGATGCTGCGGCCTATAACCCTCTTAAGTTCATTTAATCCATAAAAAAAAATATTTTTGTGGTCTGCCCTTAAATGTCTGTATTAAATTTAATAATATTTGGTTCAGCAGTAAAACTATAGCGTCTATCGAGTTTTAGGAAGAAGTTTGGCTGTGAAGAACGTGTTAACTGTGGCCTGTGTCACAATCTCGTTCTAAAGCTCGCTGTGTCAGTATAATGCCCATGTATTACATATTTTATTATGTTTCTAGGTATGGATGGATCAGGTACGACCGCCATAGAGCCTCGCAGCCCGACTATCGAGACACACGCACCCGATAACAAAACTGGACCGCAAGCAGAACTGTTGCATCAAGTGCACTTTATGTCCAACCCTATACATTTAAAACAGGTATTGTATTTTTTATAATCTATACTTTTTATTATAAAGCTGAAGAGATTGCTTGTTTGTTTGCTTGAACGCGCTAATCTTAGGAACTACTGGTCCGATTTGAAAAATTATTTCAGTGTTAGATAGTCCATTTATCGAGGAAGGCTATAGGCTATATAACATCACGCTAGGGCCCTTAAAATAGCCGAGTTAAAATAAAAAAAGTCGCGAATACGAAGTACTCGCACGGCCAGGCGATTTTATGCGACGGGGTGGGGCGGGGAGCAAGAAATTTGACGCAGGCGAAGTTGCGGGCAGAAGCTAGTAAAACTCAAATATATTGATATTTGTGTACAAATATTTGACACTTATAGTCTTAGCACTGGAAACGAAAGAAGCAGAGATTTTTATGTCATTGAATTATGTCACTTATAGTTTTATTCTTAAAATGCTAAACATTTTGCACGAGCGCGCTCGTTGTTTGCTGAGGAGCCGTTTGATGTTTGCGTCAGATGTGTTTACAACTTTGCACTTTATAGTAATTACAATAAAGTGTATTTTTCAAAGTTATTAGAAAATAGCAGCCTAAGAAATTTATGCATTTCTAACGTCATCAACATTAGAAATGAATAAAGTCAGACCCATTATATCCTTGCTGTCTTATATGACCTAAAAACATCTCCGTCTCGGTTATTCTCAGTAACTTTTTACTAAGCAAGGTTATCTTTCTTTGCAGGCTCGTTCAGTACTGCTGTCAATGAAGCAACGCAATCCAGAGGTATTTCGTAGTCCATGTGTTTATTCTGACGTTAGTGCCTTACTGGCAAGAGATACATACATGTTGTGCGCGCGGCGGTTCGTACAAGAACTATTTCTTGATACGTGCTTCGATTGTTTTGCTACGGAGCCGGCAGCTGTGTTGACTCGTCATGGCGTCGCTTCGCCGTCGGCTAGTGTAGGTCCGGTCGTACGCCAATAGTATTTTGATGCATACGAACTTGTGAGGTCGCGGACTTTATTCATAAAAATAATATTTGGATCAGAGTTTTGCCCTTGTTTTTCTTCCCGCTGGTAAAAATATGTAACCCAGTATGCTTCGATCAACAATAGCACTACATTGAGGATTAGGAACAAAAACACATCGTTCTAATGGTCGTGATTGCTTAAAGCTTGATTATAAACATTAACACTCAAACATAAAGTTTATTATAGTTTGCAATACATTTACTACTTCGATTGAATAAGAACAAAAATATTTATGGAAAAATAAACCATAACATTTCAAATCACAAATCTAGTACAATAATTGTTGATCCAAGTAAGTATGTGATTGATTTGAACTGTCACAGATGTTATATTATATTTGTTTTTGTACCTAATTAATATTGACAGAGTTGACTGCTTATAAAGGCTACTATAATAAAAAATATATTATGAAATATGTTGACAAAAATATACGTCATTCGTCTAATATTCCTATTTTATAATTGTCCTTTCTGAATTATGAAAATATTTACGCAACCTGTCCAAATACTAGTTCGCGACTTTACATCGTCAATAATATAACAATTACTACTGATGTTTTACTTTTATGCAGGTTTTGGTAATGTATAAGGTACTAATTTAATTATTTGATGCTATAACTTCCTGTTATTCTATTTTCAAGCACTTGTATGGATTTGAATTTATATTATAGCACTTTAATATAGATAGGTTACCTTAAAATATGGATGTAAAAATAACAATCTAGTTATTTACGATTTAACGTTACACAACAGTCTTCAATTAGTATTAGAAGTTATTGCTGCAGTTACACATGTAAAATAATGCTAATTTATATTATTTTATAACTTAAGTACCTAGGTCTTCCGATTTTATCGGAAAATTATAAATAACAAAGATGCTTTTTGAAATGTATGCATCACTCTCATAAAACTATGCCTAGAGTTTCTCTACATAGATTTATTACTGAAGCAAGGTTTTATATGAGCGTGGATAAAACATATTAACAATGGTCGCCATTTGTTGTTATAATTGTAAAAAAAATATGGCCTTAAGCTGTCGGAATTCCTTAAAGCACTGAATTTCGTATCTAACAACCATGTCAGCCCACGTAGGTACATAGAAAATTTTGTTAAAATACAACAATACCTACACATGTAACGAATTATTATCATCCGGATAAAAAAAAACTTATAGCTTTATGATACAAATGTAAGAAATACCGAATAACCAATTATGTATGTGAGATAAGTTCCGATAAATGCCAAGATTTAATTACTTACATTATTTAAATTGAAAATGATTGTCGAATTGCAGATTAGTTTATTAGCTTAACAAAGCTTTTATTTATTTTGTAAACGCACCTAAATCGACGCAATTGCCTTAAAGTGTTATTCTTTTAGGAAAATAACGAAACTATTTATTTACTAGTCTCACATAATGACAATAGGACCCAACTGACTGAATATTGCACCATTCCCACTGACTCCAATAGTTAATAATAGCGTACCTATCACCCATCCCACCTTAAACAACGATACGAAATGTTCCCTAGTTTCAATCATATTATTATAGTTATTAAATACAACTACTACCTACAACCTTGTGTTCATTATTTTACTAAAGTCTTATGTTTGCATTTAATAGTACTTGTTCTCTTATTTCATTGTTGTTATTTATGGAAACTCGATCAGAATAGCAATTTAGTTTTATTTTATATGATATTATAAGTATTAATACACAGCACGCTGGATGTCACATATTACTACTTGTTATATAATTGTTTGTTAATGTTCAATAATAGTGTGTAATCGGTAGTTGAAGTAAGTTTTTTCATACCACTTGTGGATTGTTATTAAAGTTAAGTGAAATTCTGTCAAACGCAGCAGTATTTATAGAGGAAAGTAATTGTATCTAGTTTAATAATTTATGCGTCCTCGATATCCTGCATTTATGAGACTGTAACATTTAATATGAATATAACCTCTTATCTACTGCTACTTTCCTGTTAAATAATAATAGTTTTAAGAGTTGATTCTGATACTGAGATCATAAAACACTACTCATTTTATTAGTCGAAATTCATAACTGCATATCTATATCTGCTCTTTTGTAATAAATGAAAAATACGAAAAAGTGCCATTTTGCTGGTTCCTTGCGATTATATTAACATGTTACATTACTCCTAAGTACCAACTTTCTATTATGCTACTTCATTACAATAAATATATTATTTTATAATGTACTGTTTATGTATTATTTTTCACCTGGCTTTCATGCTTGTACAAAAAGTTGGTCTGGATGCCTATGCTGCTCATCTACTAACCTATTAGACAGCAATTTGTTAATGAAAAGGGTAAATTAAACAATCCTTTAAATTAAAAATAATAATTTAAGTAGTAGGTACAAATTAAATTGACACACATTAGCCGTTGGAGCTTGATCCTACATTTTTCAAAGAATCCTGACTCCTTGGAAGATTATCAGGAGATATTATGACGAATTTAACCACTCTACAAATCTACTAAATAACTTAAGTGCTACTTTGACGATTCTGTCCCAGAAGCCGGGTTCTTCTTCCTCTTGCTGGCTCGCTGACGGGTATTCATCATCGAAATTCTCCAACTGCCTTTTTTCTCGATGCGAGTCTGTAAGGCTGTCAAGGTTGGCTGAGAAAAAAAATGTGATTAAAGATTATTACATGATTAGTTACGGTTACAACCATTTACAACGAAGTGTACAAATTCATCAACAACAAAAATATTCAGCAAATGATGTCGGTCTCAATATACAAATGTCTGTTGAAAAATTATGTTTTCATAGAGGAAGATATCCTGTTGATTGTGCGTAGGCCGGCCATAGCTCAAGGGTAAGTTCTCGCCCAGTTATCGACTTTTTTTGTGACTGCAGAGCGAAAATCAAACCTATTTCAAATAGAAAAGGTTCCATTTAAAATATACCTATTTACCTATTAGCTTGATTTATGTATTAGATATTTTGTTAAGGTTTCTCGCGAAATTCATATTTTCTTTCTTTTTTTGCAATTTGCAGGTCAGTGTCGTATTGCGTTTTGATAAAAATATGATTCACGACGTTACAAGTATAACTTTACAGAATTATAATCATTAAAACCTGAACAAACCCCTCTAAACTTCATATATCTAATCCAAAAAACGTAAGAAATTTTGAATTTTGCTTCCCTGATTCTTCCCCCATAAATCGGTTTTGAAAATACTTACATGAAAAGCTAGGAGCATCGAATGAAATCTGAAACAAAACAAATAACGACTTAATTATTTGTTGTAATGTTCACAAACGCGTATGTTGGTAAATTGATATTGGCAGATTCAGCAGCTAGCAGCCAGGAGTCTGGATTGGTTGCCGGTTAGTGGCATGGCAATATGTAGGCTCATCCTTTATTAGATGAGACTTCAAACAAAACTAGTGAATGTGGGTGTCGGTACCTAAGTATTAGGTTTACCCACCTACAGTACAACGTACTGTCGGGGAACATAGGACGTTTTATTCAAGTAGTTAGGTAAACATTAAATTAATACGTAACAAGATGTCGTTATGACTTCATTTTGTATGTACATATTTTGCAAAGCTTACAAATGGGCCTGTAGGTATCTTCAGGACCATACTTTGCAAAATGCAGCCAATAAAACGAAATTAAATAAGAAAATTAAAGTAATCACTCACTTGATATGCCAATATACACGAATAAAATAACGTTAAAAGAGCGACGGTTAACAGTATCGTCCTCATGTCTCCGGTTTCAATCACCACATTGATTCACCATGACTGTGAACTTGCCTTTTATACGAGGGCGTGGTTTCGCCTGATTGTGGCGGAAAATCGTTGCTTGTAGTCTCATCGCTACTATGGCAAGTGTTCAGAGCCCTTTTTAGGGTTCTGTAACAAAAAGTAACGTTACCTACCTTTGTCTTTTTTTGCCTTTGTCTTTGCCTGCAGAGGAAAAGCCTATCTTCTTATAGGTACCTACAGAGAATTATGGGCCGTACCCCCTTTTGGGGGAGGCTTATGTTCAGCAGTGGACGTCTTTCGTCTGATATGATGATGATGAATTGTTTACTTACTGTACCTGAAAGAAAGTACAGCTATTTAAAGATAGATATAAACCTCTAAATTGACTGATTAACAAATTGACATACGCCCAGAGCCCAAACGGCTGAAGTTAGAGACATTTTGGATGGAAGATTTCGTGGTATAGGTGGGTGAGGAGTAGATGGGAGAGAAGAAAATGTTTTTGGATAATTCAAATTATAAATACAGATACAGGGTGCTATAGGGTGTAACCTTTTAGTATAAAAAAAATAAAGCGGGGTAAGACCGCGGGTATAGTTTGCTAGTTACTTATTCATTTTGACTGCTGTCCCACCCTGAGCCCATGGCAAGCTACGCCCATACTGAGAGAAATTAAAATAACCGATTTAAAAAAAACCTGGCTGGAATATGTTCTTCGTTGCGGCTTGGCCGTGTCGCAGAAGGCTGCTTTAAGAAACTATACCTATAACTATTATATAATTAGCTGTTGACCGTATTTACGTCTGCGATCCAGGATGAAAGTAGTCTGTGTCCTTACCCAGGTCATAGTTTATGTGTGCACGACTTCACCCTAGTCCGTACAGCAATTTTAGCGTGAAAGCGTAACAAACAAAAAGACTCGCTTTTATAATTTTTGTTCAGATTAAACACTCAATACGCTAATTGCTTACCAAGCGGTATCGTATAACCCAATAACTGGGTTGTGGAGTTCCAATGAGCAATCGTTCCATGTTAAATATTTACTGGTACCTATTCAGCTGCATCTGGATTCTGGTTAGACTGGAAGTAGACCCCAACGTAGTTGGAAAAAGGCTAGGCAGATGATACGCT
Organism: Polymixis flavicincta; assembly: GCA_949987655.1. Classification (NCBI taxonomy): domain Eukaryota; kingdom Metazoa; phylum Arthropoda; class Insecta; order Lepidoptera; family Noctuidae; genus Polymixis; species Polymixis flavicincta. The sequence continues at coordinate 13,195,798 of OX465175.1, read as the reverse complement.
GATTGGAATTTTTGGTCTTGAAAAAACGGACAGAAATTCCATTGTCAAATCTAAATTCAGTCAAGCGCACCGGTCGAGCGACTGTTGGTAAAATTATTCTGCAGGCGGAACCCTGATTACGCGTGCCCGACGTGTTCATGACGGTTTTTTTTTTTGAATTTTCAACCGGTAGGTACCTACCTACTTCATTGATATAGCCTATTCCATGTATACGTACATTCCATGACGAGAGTCGTATAGCCCTGTATTGTCTCTTTCTCTTTAATAGATATTCAGGCTTACTTTAAAGCTTTATTGCACTACGCGATATTCAGGGAACGGTTCAACAACGCGCAAAAAAAAAATTGCTGTTTCATATATTTTGACCGCGTAAGTATTGCACTTCTCTGTGAATCAGTCCTTTTTTGATAGCGGACGAAACATCCTAGGCACGAAGGTTCAGAATGTACCTACTAAGCTGTATCCATTGGAACAGTTTCCGCGTCGATGTCCCTGCACCGTAATTGCATACCACATTTTCAATCACAATCTGCATAATTTTGAAGGAAATCCTTACTAATATTATAAACGCGAAAGTTTGTATGTATGGATGTTTGTTACTCTTTCACGCAAAAACGCCCGAACGGATTGGGATGAAATTTGGCATACATATAGATTATACCTAGATTATCACATAGGACTTTTTATCCTGGTAGTAGGTACGTTCCCGGCGGATAATTTCCGACTTCCACGCGGGCGAAGCTGCTGGCATGGCGGAAGCTAGTTGCTAATAAATTGCTTCATTTGTTCGAAAAATTGATCTGATCAACAACGTCTAAATAACACAATGAACTGTCAAAATAAAAGCTCGAACTCACTGCTACTGTGAGCCTGGCTAAAAAGCACGCTGTCTCACCAGGGGCCTAAGTCTACTAATTTATAAACGTTACAATGGTCTCCCAATGGTGTGTTTTTGACAGTTTTTGTATGGCAAATCTGTCAAAAACTTACCATTGAGAGACCATTGTGACGTTTATAAATTAGTAGACTTAGGCCCCAGGCTTGGTGTTCGACAGAGGTAGTACCCGTGATGAGCAGTTACACAATAGTCTAACTAATCTATGTTGGCTCATAACTTTTTAATGGCTTTTTATTTTAGTATTCTGTTTCCCTACAGACAATATTAATATTGTTCAATAATTAGCACTAAGATAAAAATTCTCCTGATTCACTTTTGGTGTTGTCTGTATCCACATATAAGATTGTGGTACTTCGTGTATGTTTTCATTACCTGAAGCGACCTTGTCGATTCAGTTGCATGTTCCGCATGAAAGCATGCATACAATAGAACACTGGACACTGGGTATCATAGGCGTGGACTTGGACGGAAATGACAAGTCACCGCCATGATGTTTTGATTGTGTGTGGAAATGGACATTAGAACCTAATTATATTTATTTGTTTACGTTTATCTATTGAGCATCAACAAAAAATAATTGGCTTCAAAGTATTGGCACTTAAGTATATAAATTATGGTTTTGGCTGTGAAATCAATTGCAGTGATTCTTTCAGACTTGGATGAAACTTATTGAGCTGAGCTTAATATAACCACGTGCTAAGGAGCGGGAATCGAACTCACAACCTTTCGCTCGACAGTTCACGCCTGAACAGATGGATTATTAGGTACCATACCTATTGTAAAAATACTAGCTTCTGCCCGCAACTTCGTCTGCGCCAAAGTTCTTGCTCCCCCTACCCACCCGGTCGTATCGAATCGCCTGGCCGTGTGATTACTTCGTATTCGCGGCTTTCTTTTTTCTTTGGGTTCGTGATGTTATATACCTAGCCTTCCTCGATAAATGGGCTGTCCAACTCTAAAATATTTTTTCAATACGAACCAGTAGTTCCTGAGATTAGCGCGTTCAACTAAACTAACAAACTCTTCAGCTTTATAATAGATAGAGTATAGATAAATAATACTGTGTTTTTATCGTAATTCTATTGGGGTTCCCAAAATATTCATTCTCAGGTACAAATACTTGTTTATACAAAGGCATATTATGAGTATGTAGCAAAATGTTATAAGCTTGCAGCAGTAGCATCACATTTTGCCAATTCCATATTGGTTTCTCTTTACGCTTGACAGCTAGTAATGATGTCTATAAATATTGTATTTGGGAATTAAAGCAGAATTTGGCCTAACTTTAGTCACATCACAGTCTGAGATCCAGAGCTATCACTGTGGTTGAGTAAATGAGAGCATAGTACTCCAGTACATAAGGCGTCTCGCTGGTGGTGGCGTGTGTGTTGGATCATTGAGTTCTCTTCAAAATGGTTGAGCTGAATGGAGCTCATCCATACGTCATGTCCGTGAACGGGCGCCGCCAGTATACTGGTCATCTCTTAGCTCCCACGGCTTATTTTAATTTCTGTATTGTAGTTTATTTTTGTTTTATTACAGACGCTTTTAATGTGGACATCTTTTTACATCCTTCCCACCTTGATAATTTCAACGTAATGATGTAACCAACTTTTAGTAACAATATCATGATTTTAAAAGTGTCCATGGAGTTTCTTACCCGTTCTTCTCCATAGGTACCCACGCTTTGGAATGGGCACTAGCTTCATCTTTCTAACTCACCGCCCTTGACAATTCAAAAGTGCCTGTAATAGGGTATTTTCCGATTTGATAAAAACTATTTTAATTTGAAGATTGGGACGATATATTTAACAGAAAAAAATACATATTAATACACATTTTCTCGATTAAAATCTAATTTATTTTTCGTTATTTTGAATTTACCGGCTAAACGCTCCTTACGATTACTTTTTATCACGTGACATGTGACGTCAACTTTGTGTAAACGGCATCGGTACAAATACTTAGTTTGGCGCCGTTTTAGAAGTATTTGTGCACAGAGGCACCGCATACCAGTAATATCACTTTCTATCCATTAAAAATCTTGATAATTATAAACTCGACATTCACTTATTTACTTACTACTTTAGTTTACACAAAGTTGACGTCACGTGATAAAAAGTCATCGTAAGGAGCGTTTTGGCGGTAAATTCCAAACAACGAAAAATAAATTTGGTTTAAATCGTTTTGAATTCAGAAAATGGATTTAAATCAATTTACTTTTATTTTTCTTTTACATATTTCGTCCCAATCTTCAAATTAGATAAATTGGAAAATACCCTATTGGTTTATTTGTAATAAATGCTTTGAGTTTAAGTTTTGAGTTTGGGTATCATTCAGCTCCCTCGCTACTGCATAAAAATAAAATAGTTTATTATATATCAAACATTTATTTAAGACCATACTTAAAATATTACAAAATACTATTTCTTGGCCCCTCCAAAGCCAGAGAATCCCATTATCTGAGCTAGTTCAGACTGCGCTGGTGTATCTTCAGGCTCCTCGGATTCCATGAGCTTGCGCTTCTTGTCACGGCGTCTTTCACGACGCTGTTCTTTGACCCTGGCTTCTTCTTCTGCTGCTTCTCTTAGTCGCGTATCAAGCTCGTATTCACGCTTCTTTTCTTCTAATTTACGTTTATTATTAGCAAAACGAGCTTTTACCTGTAATTATAAAATTTATTAATTATATATTGTACTACTAAAAAATATTTTTTTCTGCAAATACTTGGGAAACAAAACTTTATTAAGTGCAGATGTTGTTTGAATTTATATTAATGGTCATTATAAGTGCACAAACAACAATGCTTTAAAATGACTGGCCCACACACTATAAAAAAGACCACATGCATGTTAGTATGAGGGGTATCATTACTTGCACCAAAACACAAGTGATTATTAACTTGGTCAAATAAATGTGTAGCTGGTTACACAATGTTAATAATATAAACAAATAGTCTAAGATAACGACAGATTTGGCACCCAAAAGTTGTGAAGGTATACAGAAAAATTGAAGACCACATAGGAGATAGGAACATGACTTCAAGCCATGTTTGGTTCTATGTGGTCTTCCTATGTACAGACTGGAAAAGAGGCACTTAATGCAGAACCCAATGGATAATGCTAGAGGCCTTTGCCAAACCTAAGAACTTTACTAATAAGAGGAAATCTGTTCCACCATAATCCAGTGTATACTAGTACGGGGAACAGAGTGAATTAGTTATGTGTTAACAACCCTAATAAGTAAATAAGATACATACCCAACTAAAATTTTACCTACATGTACCACTTATTTCTTACTAACTGGATATGTGCAAGGTTGGCAAATAAAAATGTTTTTTTTTTACTATTTAATAATCTAGGGGTATTGTTTAATTGTGGGATTGAGCCAAACATGACAGCCGCATGTTAGATAATCTGTGGCCTAAAAGAACTACAGACTGGGCCCCATTCAATATATATATTAACACCAAGATGAATATGGAGGGAGGTATAAGTACTTCCCTCCAAGAATGAAGACTCCTACTGAAGGGACATGCCAGGATTGGCAATGGCCAGACATGTGTGGAAGTCCTCCTCCCTTTCTTTTCCTATTTCGCTATCCCATAGGCTAAATAGATAGATACATAATGTTTGTGTAATCAATTTAATCAACAATATACATAACATTTTATACAAACCTGATCTAATGAACTCCTTTCAATTTTCATCGACATGCCAAGATTCCTTTGATGTTTCTTTCCATTGATGTGATCCAGAAAGTTGATGGAATCTTTGACAACACAATCACAGACATTGCAGTAGTATCCTCCTGATTGTGAGGTTGGAGTGTTCTTTGTGATTACTACACTTTTACCGAGCTTGGAGTCTAAGTCAACTTTGTAGTCACGCTGTTTGAGGAGCTCTCTTTTAATAGGTGGGACTGAAATGAAATAGGCATGTTGTAGATTACTCTTAATAATATTTATGAGGTCAGTTCAATAAATTGCTTTTAGATAATTTGTTCCTAATGCTGGGACACAGGCATCTCTTTGAGAGGAAGTGGGCTATAAATTACGATGTGGGCCCAGTGAAGGGTGGTAGATGTTACGTCTTCTTGATCAAACACTATTCGAATCTATGCTAGGGTATAGATTAGATTACTATTTCTTTAGCAAGCAACTTAGGGAAATAAAATAGTGAGTCAAGGAAGTTTACAAAGTGGGAATCAGGATTAAATATGTCCACGTAGGTATATAACCGCATTCTGCGACCATCAAGACTTTAGCCAGTCATGGTGAATCATATTCTTTATTTTACAAGGTAACTTCTAGTCTTTCCAATTAGTATCGTTTCAGGACCAAGGTTTTACACTACTCGTTTATAGGATATAACTGGTAATAGGTTAGTAACAGTACTTTTCTTTTTAGCTCGTTCTTCTTCCTCTATTTCAGCTTTCAACCGATCTGCGGCGATTCTTTCGAATTCGTCTTTGTCCCATTTTCTACGGTGGTCATCTGGTCTCATAGTCATGGTGGTAGACTAATTTATAACCTTTATGGCTCAAATAATACTTTTATCGTTGCTTTATGCAGGTGTTGTGGTTTATTTCGTTCACAAGTCACAAATAATCACCACGATTTAAAAATCAGGGCAATAACGGGCTTCTTTTTTGGGCATCTATTTTGACAAACAAAACACAAGAAATGACAGTGACAGGACGGCAATCGTGATGTTGGCTTCGTTCTTTGGTTCCGTTTATGACACTGGTTTATGGTTTCGTGTCTATAATGATACTAGAAGTTTCCGTTTTCAGTTCAGTAAAATTTATAAATAATTTAACTTTTTGTAAAAATCATGTCCAGCATTAGACTAATTTTACAAGTATCAGCTTTTAGCATGTATTCGTTGCTTACAGAGTTTACAGACCACTCAATCATTTGATTTAGTTGCTGTCGACCTTTGTAGATGGCGCTACCTACAGCGTAACCCAAACTTTTATGACTGTAAATGTACGGACAGGCCAGGTTGCTCTAATAATATGGTCTGGTAGTCTGGTCTACCCCTTTTCTAAGGTGTGCGTGAAGGTTATTCATATACCTATCTCATTATCAGCTTAAAATGTTCCCTTTGGACACTGCATGGACACAGGTCATTAAAAAATGGAGTGCTTAGCCACGCCGGGTCCCTTTAGATGACTGATCATCTTGTTGACCATGGCTTTGTTAGGCCACGTACACACGGACGGAAACATATCGTGGTGAGATTTTATCGCGCACTGGATTGTCTGCAACAATCTGCATCCCTCCGAGCAGCGCGTCGAAACAAGACACTGCTGTGTTTTCAACCTTCTGTGCTAAGCAGGGCATTGAAGTTGTTTGCGGGAAAAAATCTCACCGCGATATTTTTACGACCGTGAGAAGGTGGACTGCTATAAGTGGGTAAATACCTATTTTTATGTTACTTCGGTGGTCCTAGTTGATTAGTTTTCATTAGGATTTTGACTTAGGTACAGCTACAATAAAACGGGCATACCTTACGCCTGGCTTTTATTAACGTTTTTATCATTTTATTTCTGCTTGAGTGAGTTTTCATTGTGTTCTTGACATAAGCCAAATAATTTAATTAATGTTTTGTATTTCGCTAAGTTATTTACTTTGCATCCGATTGTATAGAATCAAGTTTTGCTAATTGAGCAGGCAGCTATGCTGCTGGAGAATTTGTTGCGCCACTTGTTCCCAGCTAAAGCACGGGGAGGTGGTGAAGGGCAGGCGTTTTTGGGTCACTGTTATGCAATAAATGCCTACTTATTCGAATAAATGAATTGATATCCCAAAAAAAAAAAAAAAAAAAACCTCGCGATTGCGCAATTAAATAACACCTACTTATTTATTATTTCCTAGCTTTTGTCCTCATCCTCAGCTTCGTCCGCGTGTGGGTCGGAGATTATCCAACAGGTAGGTACTACCGGGATAAAAAGTACCAACCAGGTTTAATTAAAAACTGCTCCGTCGTTTGTTGTTTTTGCGCAAATAGCAACTGTTACGTTTTTATTATTGGTGTGGTAGGTAACCTATAAAAACGTCGTTCGTTATAGTACAAAGAAAACTATTTAAGTCGCCTAAGTCGGCGTCCCCCTAATCGGGCGTCAAAGAAATTTATACCTAGGTACTAGGGATCCAAGAATGCTGTTTGGGGAACGGCTGATGAGGTAAAGTGACGTCATTACGAAGGGAGCAGGAAAACTGATGGGGGTAATGACGCCCAGCGCTGAGTGTCAAATAAAAAGAGTTGATGAGGGACCGACATTTCTATAACGCTGCGAAGACAAGAATTTATTGGCTTTGAATACAATTTAATCGATTGGTGTCTATTTAAGGCACTTTTTTTGTAACAAAATATTCAATCTTCAGAATTTGAGCAGACACTCAACGGGTATTATACCGGGATGAGCGATGAGAGAACAGTGTGTGAATGATTAGCTTTGAATATTGTGGCATATTTGAGGCACTTCTCCATCATAAGGGGCGTAATAATAATTGAGTACGTTTATGAAATGAATTCACGATAGGCGTCCTTTGAGTTTGGGGTTGGTCTCTAGATTTAATTTAATGAAGCTTTTGAATTGTATAAGCCCGTGGTATAAGCTGACGAGCAGAACTATGCCTTGTGATATTTGCATTCACTACGAACGAGTGTCTATGAGTTACTATCAATTCATAAAAATAAAACCTATGTTAACCGTAGTCAATACTATACTGTACGTAACTACTGTTTATAACGGTTTTTTTCTCCTTTTTGAACCTCTGTACCAACAGGTACAAGGAAAGTTTCTACACAACATACACACCCACATGAAATGCGCAGATTTATCTCACTATAATAATATAGCAGTCCTCATAGACAAGCATGGGTTAATGCGACGCGATTTGGGACAAGAAGCTTGACGAAGTGGCGTCATGAAGAGAACGAGCGCGGCCGCCCGAGCGTGACACATGGCATGACTATAATATTATTATGACGAGAAATTTCTTCATTTTGCCCTTTTTGCCAGCGAGATAGCAGTTATCTATCATGTCTCTTGTTTTTTTTCAACGGTATGTAGGTACGTAGCTATATTCTCCAATCTTCAGTGTTGTAGACGTAGACTTATTTACTTTACGCTGGACGTGGTCTTCAGTTAGACTATTTAGACTTTAGTTAAATATTGCTCGCTACCTTTTAATACAACTTGGAAAACAGCACCCTAATTGCATAACTCACGATTAATCATAATCTGTTCCGTTTTGAAAAAAGATTGTTAAACCATTGCTTCATATGTTCGAAAAATGTGTCTGCTCAACAACGTAAATAACGCAATGAAAATTGTTGAACTGTCGAATTGAAACAGATTATCATTAATCGTGAGTTACACAATTAGGGTGCAGCTTATACAGGATAAGTTTTTATCCAGTGCGCAATTTTTTACCATGAATTCAGCATATCATTCTAGACCCCGTAGCTCAGAAATTTTTCGCCGGTTATACAAAAAAAAAATCAGCTGTTCCATACACTTTGACCGGGTAGGTATTGCACTTTTCTATGAAACAGCTGTTTTTTTTGTATAACCGGCGAAAAATTTCTGCGCTAGGGGCTCTAGAATGATATGCTGAATTCATGGTTATTTGCGCACTGAATAAAAACTTATCTTGTATATTTGAAATATAAATAATAGGTGAAAGTGTTGCTATGAAATTCATATAGCACAAATTGAAGTATTCTATCTGTTCCTTCATACCGAATGTGTAATATGCACTTATTCAAGCAACGGCGTGCTATGTCGAGGCTACGACAACATTTCAACAAACCTACGACGACGGTACGACAAAGCTACAAGGTCACTACGACTATGCTACGACGGTGCTACGACGATGCTACGACGATACTAAGTTGTTTTGTATGTAAAAACATTTGATGATATCGATTCCTAAATCTACACCTAATTTGATAAATGGGCTCATTCATGGCCATATATGGCCAGCTTACTGAAAATATAATATATAAAATATAATATAATATAATATATAATATATTATTACTTACATAAACTATATTGTGACCTATAGGTCACAATATAGTTTATCTATGTTATGGACCTAAAACACGAAATATAAATAAATACACTTTAAGCGACACCAACATGGTTAAGATAATAAACCTGGTTAGGATCAATCCTACAAGGAATTATCTTCACTCCGCACACCGTAAAGCGGATTTTTTGCAGTCACTCTCAATGTAAATTGCATCGGTCTCGTGAGGGGAACACGACCTGAAAGAATCCATGAGGAAGGGTAGAGCGCGATCCGACACACGTCGAGTGTGTGACAAATTGACGTCACCAAACAAATTGGCACAATTTTCTTTACACGTCATCACCTTAACAGTCATTAGGCTAACGCTAAATCGTTGGTTCTTAACGCAAAAAGCAGCTTTTTCAGAGTATAAAGGAAGCCATTATAAAGATGAGTTCGTAAGTAGACACTGGGATACTTTGTGACTTGGATCTATGTTACAGTTAATGTGTGTGAGAGGTAGCGGCGTTATTTATCACCACTTACCGAGATACTTAACTTTAATATTTTAGCGGTTGATGTTGGGTAACCAGAGGTCAATTACGATACTTCAAGCGGAAAATTTCTGAGGGGAGGAATCACAAGTTATAATGGATATAATCTAAGGTCGAATTTGTTCAACAACGTTCAACAGCCAGTAATGTTCGGTGAACTATGAAGATGTAAAACATGTCACTCGGGATTTGCACGAGATGTCTAGGTGTTGCGGACGGCTTCGAACGAGCCGGAGCGAACGCCCCCGGCTGTTTCTGCTTCAATAAATCATCTCTATCTTACCTTCCAACGTATAATGAAGTTCGATTGTTTCGTTGAATATTAATAACTGTATGAAGCCCACGTGAATGTAGCCATATAGGTACCTACATCCATACGACTTACGTATGTGCACGCTAACAGGTATTTCATCGAAACCTAGCTTACGGAATGGGTTTTTACTTAGATTTTAGATTATTACCTAGGTACTTTTATGTCCTGAACGAAATGGATACTCATCTATTTAAACAACACTGATTGTTTCTTTAAATTCATACTTATCCTACCTACCAGTCTTATGAAACACTACATTTTAGAAAATATTAGGTATTGTACACTACAATCCATTTTATTTTGGAGCACACGCAAACTTACCTCACCTGTGGTAGGTATCTTTCAGAAAGAATAAAATTTCTCGTACATCAAAAAACGAAAAATTAACATAATAACATTATACTTGATTCACTTGTAAAGTCAGGTATGTAATCTTTGCCGGCGTTGATGCTCTAGATAAGTTAATATAACAATAAAGGTACGTACTTTATATCGAGTTACCAGTTCATTTTATAACAAGTTAGAGGCAAAATATATCATAGACTATGTGACGGTTTTCCACCAGAAAGATCAATACTCTAAACTCAATCATTTATTCATAACTAAGCGGGCCGAATCAGCCATTTTTATGCGAACCTAGCAATTTCTGTCCCGGCTACAATCTAACAGAAAATAGTATCTAGCTACATAGGTAGGTACTCGTAGACAGCTACATTATTTGTTATAATGGTATGAAATGAATCATATCAACACATTTTCGAGGAAAATTCTCCCCGACGAGTCGTTGCTCACTATCACATTCCGATAAAACATATTGAAAACAATTTGGAATGAAATTTTATCGACAGGTCTCGAGTCCCCGACTCTGTTAGAGAGAATACTCCTAAAACTATCTTTGTCCGTATCCCTGGCTGTCACAGCCATAATGTAGGTGTTTATAGGTCAAAATAGGAACGTTTATTATTAGTTTTATTTCATAGTTATTTCAGGTGTGGCGTATTTACGAATGAGTAGCAGATCTCATGCTGATTTTGCGAGAGTGATCTATAAAAAGGTGGACGTATAAGTTGCCTAAACGTGGGGTAATACCATCGTTTCTACCATACATTTAATTATAGTATAGAATAATCAGTATTCCTAAGGACTGTCAATGTGTCATGATTATGAGAAATCCGGAGTTACAGTATTACTTACTAATTCATTAGCTAGGCTCATTTTGGCAATATGCCCAGAATATAACCGATTAACTTCTACGAAGAGGTGTCTTTGCTGTAATTTATTAGATAATAATTAAGATATTCCATATTCCACGACGTTACAAAATTGCTTTAAAATTAAGTTAAAAGGTTTGTACTCAAGATGGAAAACCTAAAAAGATCAAGTAGATTTGATAAAATATTTATCACGTAGGTACGTAAGTAGTGGGTAGGTCCTCCTAAAGTAAGCCATGTTTGGATAAATCTTCTCACGTACCTACCTTCTAGTGGTATTTACTTTTCCTAAATATCTGGTAGTTTTCCTTCATGTCCGAGCTTCGTACCTAAGTACTTGCGTGGTCTGGAGTGGTCCAAACAACTTCTGCCACATAGAATGTGTCTAGTGTTTGCAGTTAACAGGATATGTTGTGGGGATGATGGGACAGGGAACAGCTGACAGGTCGTTATAGAACCGTCTACAAGACGAGAGACATACATCTAAACAAAAATAAACGTTTTATTGATTGAATAGAATTGAATACCATACTGACATATTAATTCTTAGGAATCCTTAGTGAAGACCCAGATTTTTATTAATGACTTGCGCGTTCATTTAATTTCCATTCAATACCTATCTAATTGACATTAATAAAATTCAAACGCCCTATTAAAGTATATATTGATCATAAAAATGAAATCCAATAAGAATAAAAAGAAACAAGGAAAGAATGGTGATAAAAAACAAATGAAAACGGTCTCAAAAAACGTCAATTTTGTGTCATCCCAGTGAAGGGGTGTTTTATTTTAAAATGGCGGACCAATTTGTATTTTCCAGCGGTAAAATTAATGTTTTAGGAGAGATATGATGGGTTGCGGGTTTGGACGGCTGTATATTATGATTTATATTTGCTTTAGAGATGCGCTGTAGGGAGATAGGTACTTAAATACGTTTGTGTTTCGTATTTAAGTTTACCTACGCTTTAATTTAAAACTAGCTGACGCGACAGATGCTGTCTGTCAGCTGTGTTTTCAATAATCGAATCGAAAAATCTCGTAGAAAAATGGACGTTCAGTATATCCCGAATTTGAAAAAAATCCGGAAACTTTCCAATTTTTATTTAAATAAAAACCTAATTTGGACTATAACAAACGTAAATTTAAAAAAAATAATGCCAAATTGGTTTATTTACACTACTGCATAGATATACAATGGCAAAGGTATAGAACAATGAGGTTGTACACTGTGATGATTTATTAGTAAGAAAGTACACCTGTACCTACTTAAATCGTGCCAGAAATACCAGTGAAAATTATGCTTCTAAGATTTTATTAATTCCTTCTTTATCACATATTACTCTTTTTTAAACTTAAAAATATATACATACTAACTATAACTTAGTGTTTGTGTTGACCACGGAGTAATGAAAGAAGCGTTGACCCTGGTGAAAACATGTAACAAATTTTCAATTTTCCTAACTTAATTACGTAGAATTAGATACTTAGGTACCTACTCTATTTTCCAAATTATATATTGCAATATTGTGTGTCCAAGATGCTTGCAAGTGCAAGGAGAGCACGTATCGCTTGAGTACATGGGAGAATTACTATATACTATTAGACGTGGTACCAATGGACAATTTGGACAGTCATGGTCCTACTTGTGTGCACTCAAGCAGCGACGTGGGTACCTACTGTTCGATGTTACCTGCAACAAACGGCTTGCTCTTTGTTCTCTGAAATACATTTTTAACTTTCGAAAAATGTATCCGTATTTTATTAAATTATATACTCCTTTGTTAAACTTAGAAATACCTAAGGTTTTAGTATATTGCGCTACCAAAAAAAATATCAATTTTGTTTTTTCTATATATTATGTAGTAGGTATGGCATTCAAGGAAGAATGCCTTTAATTAATAAACCGTCTGATGTTCTTCCTTAGTTTTTTACTTAGAGTCATCAGACGATTTTAACATTGTCTCAAGCCTCATAAAAGAGACTTGAACTAACGAATATAATTTGCGGTTTCTGCGAGTGACTTCAAAAGAGTAGTGGAGTAAGGTTTCAGGGTTCTATAATTAAAGGGTCATAAGTAATAAGTATAATGAGTACGTAACTATCTGCTTATACCTATACCTACAGCTCCGTATAGCCAGCAACATTTGTTTTATGCACTATTTTATACGTTCGGCTCAATTTGTTGATTTTACGAGGACTTTTTAGCGTCAATTGTCATTTTGTATGAAACGTAATTTCAACAAGTAACTTAGGGCCCCGTAAATATAAATCTGGGTGACTTACGCTCGTCTGGGCACTGGGCCCTATTCCAGGGCCTATATAACACACCTCTGGGCTGGTTACTCACATTTATGTAACTATATAGGTAGGTATCAAAGTGTAGTATAGAACATAACACGCTCGCGTCGTTTCTTTCATCTTAGCACTTATTACGGTTTTTTCATATTTTTTGGGTGTTTATTTACGAGATCATGAGGACGGGTAGCAATTTTCGGGTAAAAATGTTAAATAAAATTCCTCGATCCTGAATTCCCTATTTCTGACACTTTTATTTGATATCAAATTCTTAGGAAATACCTAATTGCCAAATATTATATTTAGTAGGTACGGACCAAATATTTTATTTCATTCAATATTGAATAAATTTGATTGGTTTCTTTCTTTTATTTTATGAGATAAATTCAAAACTCGCGAAATGAAGAAATAGCTATTAGGGCTGATAATTATGATGGATAAACTTGTATGGTAGAAAATATTACTATCGAATTCGTACTGTAGAAGCAGAGCTGAAAAAAGGTCGTCTTTAACGTATCTATAATTTGTATAATACAATTGTAGATTGCATTATTTCGTTACATAGTGCACGTACATAATACCTACTCAAACCATGTACTCAAAATAGTACCGTAACAAGCGGTAACATCAGTGACATTATTCAGCTTATTTCTCTGCGCCCGACCATATTCCGTGCATTCCGTTTGTGAATGCATTGTTTGCATAAAATAATACAGCAATAAGATAGCCATTTTGACTTTAAAATGGGATATATTTTGTACGTTTGTCAGGTTCTTTCGTTTCAAATGCTTGAATTTCTATTAATAAAGTTCGGGCTCACCGATAAATCGTGAATTACAGTCAAATTTTCAAAATCAGAAATACTTGACCATTTAGGTGTCGATATTTGAACTTTCCTATGAATTCCCATTAAACCGCTGTGAACTTGTGATTTTAATATTGATATTTTACAGGTAGAAACGGTAATATATGACAACATAATCGTATTTATTATAACTGTAGGCACACGTAAAAAAAGTTTATAATGGCGAAATTAATGCCTGACTCATTTTCTACAGGTTAACATATGGGATGCAGAGACAAAAAATATAGCAGCGACGGCAAAATGAAAATCCAAGATGGCGACTGCAAATCATAGGTGAAGTTTTCATGGTTTTCGGAGGAGCGAAAACAAATAATAAGGTTAAAATGAAAATCCAAGGTGGCGATACCAGTAGAAGTATTTAGATGCTATTAACAACGCGTATTAAATTCACACGTTTTCTCTCTCTTTCTATTTAATATACGAGTGTGTTCGTTCCTGTTAACCGTTTTTTTTTTTAGAATATACAGAAAATGAGCCATGAACTTGTTTCTCCGATTGATGTTTACGGAAATATCTTGTACCAAACTTCCAATTTATGTACCAAGAAGTAAATATGTGTTTATTCCGTAGGTACTTAAATAAATAATGTTTTACCTGTTACTCGAGCGTTTTGCTGTTAACTCATTCGAAAATCAAAGCGTTGATTTCTTTTCATTTGACAATATTCATCATTCAAATAAAATAAGATCAATCGAAGTGAGTTTTCAATTTTGTGACTCAGACAGTCTCCTAAAAATTAAACACAACAGAAAGCTGTATGTTTAATAATGATTAAAAATTACATACTTAAACTTAGTGAATAACAAAATTATTAAAATATATTTTGAACAAATAAAAAAATAGTCAGTCCGAATACAATTTTAATATCTCAAAAGCGAAAGCATTGATCTTATCTTTGAAGAAAATAACACACCTCATAGAACTCAGATGAGCATTCTAGCAATTTTAATTTAATATTATTAGATCACCTACTTTATTTGATCTTTGTCTTATAACGCGTTATGATGGCTAAGTAATATACATAGTTGTGGTAATATAGTCTTTATCTGTGAAAAATAGAATCATGACATTGATAAATGAAGAACATCCATTTCTTAGAGTGCTGGCACAATCAATAAGACATTTCCATAAATTACTATCAGACAGGTACCTACATCTCATACGAAAACGTTTCTTTCGTACTCAATCGAGCTAGCTATATGATTCAGCAATTAATTAATAGGTAGGTTTTATAAGGATGGGCTAGATGAGATGGGATGGATAGTATAGCAGTATTATTGGTAAATTATGTGGCGTTTTTAAACGACTTCAAAAAGAAGGAGGTTATCAATTCGACATGTTTATATTTTTTAATATATTTTCGGGCTTAACTCGTATATAGACAGACGGATTTCCAAAATTATTTTTTGGTTCGAAAGGGGTTTATTCCGAAATGGTCCCATTAAAATTTCATATACTTAGATCTGATGATGCGTTTCGGAGACAGACAGCGCAACTCTTCAAATAATCACAGCGGATGCTGGTATCGCATAAATATGCATTGTTTTGACCCCAAGGATGATGAAATTTCGAATTGGTGTGGGGTAGGTAACTAA
Organism: Polymixis flavicincta; assembly: GCA_949987655.1. NCBI lineage: Eukaryota > Metazoa > Arthropoda > Insecta > Lepidoptera > Noctuidae > Polymixis > Polymixis flavicincta. Next base: position 13,180,038 of record OX465175.1, on the reverse strand, counting down.
AAAGTTCAAAAAAAAACTTTTTGCGGCGGTGAAAAAGAATTAAAATACACATCCAAAGTCACCGACTTCCGAAATTAAAGTTATTTTGCAGTTTGTAGTGGTTTTTTTGGAAGTCGGTTGTTATTTTTTTGAAAAAAGTTTTTAGGATAGATACTAATTAAACATTATTACCTACATAAACAAAAAAAATATTTGTTTATTTATATTTAAAGAAAACAAGTAACAAATTCTTTCTTTTCTCCGTGTTCTTAACCCTAGGCTGTTAGTAAACGTAACCTACACACTTAACCTACACTGCCATATAGTTACAATGCGAATCCCTGCTACAAGCTCAACACTAAAGTGGAGAGTTTGCAGCAGCGATTCACACGCAAGCAGTCCAGTCTGCTCGCGATACACCGCAGTAAACATCCCTGATGCGCCACAGAAACGGAACAGTCCCATCAACACCCGGTATGCATTATAATATTGAATGCGAAGGGCGCTGCACGATTTTTGAGAGTAATCTACCCACAGGTTGCACACGTGTAAAATGAGATGCAATATGCACGAAATAAGGTATTTTTTACATCTCTAGAACAACGTGCAAACCTGCGAGCGATCATATTGGCTCTCACCGACAGCGCCCTGCTTTATCTTTCAATATCGTCAGTAATTTAACTATCGCGGTCCACGAATCGTTCTCGAGGAATTTGAATGCAAGCGTTTCGTGCGTAATAGGTATGCAGACTGTCTGCGGAATTGGCTTTCAGAATATTTGCATCACATCAGGTCGTAACCATAATCGTTTTGTCTACAGATTATAGAACCACGGTCACATTATCGTTATGACAATTAAAGATTCAGGTGTCAAGATTAACAGACCAATTACAGAACACAGCAAGCAGAGGGAGTATGTTCCCCACCCTCTATTATGATTTGAATTGTCAGTCGCTTTTCAGAGCATAATGGAAACTATACTTTCCGAGAACCACCTGAAATTGCTTTATAGAAACAAACATATTACTTTAAAAATAAAACAAGATAGAGTCATTAGCATTATCTACCCAGTCTCCGTATTGTTCATAAAATTGTAAGAGTTGAGAGAAATGGGGCAATTGTGCTGCTTTTAAGCGAAGGGTTAACAACCTATCATTTACATTGGGTATATTTTATTTAAAAAAAAAAAATGTAGGCGACGTAAAGTCGCTGCGTCACGGTTGAAAGCATCATAGTATGTGAAGCTGAAGTAGACATAGCTGCCAAACTTAAATGGAGCAACGTTCAATTTAGTTATTTGCAAAATTTGTGCAAAATGACCTGATTAATGAATAGTTAAACAGTAAAATAATAAATTGGTAACCTATCGGAATATACCATTATGTACCTACTATCTGATGGTATGGCGGTACTATGAAAAAGTTGGAAAACATGTCAACGCCAATTAAGTTTGTCTTGTCTTAATGGCAACTTTAAGCGCGCTTAAGATAATTCCGACGTAATATCTAAAGGACAAGTGTGTCCATGCTGTCGAATAATTAATTAGTGAACGCCGCAGACGGTCAGTAGTTATCTCGTCCGCCCAACACGTCCCTCTGTAAGTCCCGAGTTTACCCACCGACGGACACCCTCACCTTGAATATTTCATTCAACAAGTACCTCGAAGCCGTAACGATTCCCAACGTGTACGGGGCTAGTTTGGAATTAATCAGTACGTGGTTTAGTTCTGTCTTCTTTAATATTTGAGTAGTGTTTGTTCAGACTGATCGATCTGTGAGCTTCTCTTTGATGTAGAACAGATGCATACTAATTTGGTTTTATGACTATGTTTACCACTCTAATAAAAAAACGGTTTTAAGGTATCGTTTGAACAAACCGTTGCTTTGAATTAAGAACGAAACATGTAGCATTTAATTATTTATTTAAAACATTTAGCAGCGTTTTCCATGTATCACCTATGAATCCCATTAGGTGATACCGCGATGCCATGTTGGAAAACTTAAACGTTTTAAAATATTCTGTCGGCGTCGAAATTTAAACATTCTGTTTGTTTTAAATTGTCCAATCTGTCCAGTATTGAATTCTAAGTGGGAGATACAACGTTTCATGAATTGAATTTTCGTTTGATTGGAAAATAATTACTTCATCGTAGTGTGCTTTGAAACAGCGTTTAGATCACTCGGAATCGAAAATGTGATTGGCACTTACTGTGAATTAAGAATCACAGTGAATACTGTACCTATTAGAACTGTGGTGCCATACATTGTGCTCAAAATCGAATCGTAAATGCCAATAGCAAATGGAAGAGAGAAGAGACATAATAATTAGCATAAAATGAGCGTAATTAGAATAGAATAGAATAGAAAACATTTATTCGACACAGACACAACACAACAGCAACAAATACATTAAAAAAAGAGAACGTTAAACATAACAAAAATCATTCAGTGCTGAGCGTGTCCATACCGAAAGGGTTACCATCTCAGCATTTGCTGGGCGTGAGACACCCAACGCTGGTTTTCAGTTGGCCCCGCAGCGACACACGGACGTAGCTGTAAAAAATAAAAGTAAACTGTTGGCAACGGAAAATAGATACATACTTGAATATTAGTAATAATAAATGCTTAAGAATACGTAAATAAATAATGCAAGATTTTTTATGTGCTACTCAGTACAGTGATTTTTTTTTAAATACCCACGAATCAGCACAAAATAGCGCCTGGTCGCTTGACGCGAGGACGCATCATCGAGCAGCCGCAAAGTGATAGCTTTTCTATCCAAACGAAAGTCTTCATTAGTAGCAGCACTACAATAAGTTGAGTCAAGAACTCAAGACGCTCCTAATTAACCGTAGCATAACTGAACTTAGTATGCATACACATAAGTACATTGTAATATCAAGCTTTCTGCCTGGACTATTAACAATTCTTAAAGTAAATTCCGAACGGTACAAGAGAATTCCGTCTGCGTAATTCCCTCGTGATTCCAGTTAATTCTGGTGGTTTGCAAGAGGTGTGAGCTAGAGTTATTGTTTGTCCATCGCCCGCGTGGCTAGGGCGCTCGCCCGCGTGGCTAGGGCGCTCGCCGGCACCGGCAGCCGAGCCAAGCTCTGCACACCAAATAGGATTACGGTTTGTCCACGCCGAGCTTTCATTGTTCTGCTACGTCGACCACGGCTTAAGTCTCGCCCAGCAATCTGTACCTACTTACGGTGTACGTGCATTGTGCAACAATTACCTGTTTGGGAACTGTTGTATTTGATCTTCATTGTTGATTTTAAACCTCGTTTTCTTATCTGGATGCAAATGGAACGAACTGAATGCTGCAATTGCCGAATGGTTTTCGATTGCATTGACATAATATTGAGCGGGACAGTTGTACTGAGGTATAGATAGATACCTCAGTCCTAGACGAGCGGTTATTACAGGTAACTGTTGCGAAGAGTAAAAATTAGCTAAAATAACGTTACACAAAGACTTTCGACGTCACTGCAAAATGTAGCAAAAAATATCAGAGCTAATGTAAAAAATTCACCATTGGAGATATTTAAAAGAAAGCACTCGCGCTGGGCGCGTTCCAAGCATATTTTGGACGCGTCTCGTAACAAGATTTAATTTAATTTTTTCCACGCCGCTATTTTATTATATTACCTACAGATTTATCTTTTTTACGCTTGTATTTTATCATTTCGTAACGTAAAAGATTTAATATGGACGTGTTAACTTCTGGCGAACCGTTAAATGATTAAATTGTTGTTAAAATATAAATGTAGGTATGTAACAAAATGAGTAACTAAAAATACATGAAATATTGTTTTACAATATGTTGGGCTTTGTTTTATTTGAAACGGCTACTGTCAACTCAGCGCTTGTTTGCTCGATATTTTGCTACATTCCAGTCTGAATGGTTTGTTGAATATCTAGTAATAAATCCTGAATAGTTTGAACATTTTGTTGCTGTAGTGTGTGGTGTGGTGGCGGTGCTGTACAACATGTGGGTCCGGACGGGGTGGAGGGGTCGAGGGGTGGGGGACGTGCGGGGTGAGGGACGGCCTCTAGATATTGCGAGCTTTCTGTTATGGACCATTACCGGCGCATTACTGCGCTTATATGAAAATTACCTACGATACAATTTCAACAAAAGGAAAGCGAAAATGCCTTCAAATACACGCTGTCTCCGGATGTATGTATTTGTACTCGGGATGAGAAAATTCACCTCGGAGACAAGACATTATTATGTACGGCTTTTATGGTAGGCACAGTACAGTGTCCTAGTTTCTTTTATCCTTAAAAAATAAATTCTCATACAAAGTAATCTACTAATATAAACAGAAACAACTGTAAATAAAATAAAAAAAACGTGTGGCACTCGGAGACTGCCGCGGTAAAGCTATTGCATAGCATTTTTTATCAACTTATGCAATTATAACGAAAATAACCTAACACCCCCCAGTATCCCCCCCGAGTGGGTTCCCGCATTGTCGTTGCGGGGGGGCTTAGTAACCGTGGTCTCCCATCCACGGTGAAGCCAAGAGGAACCCAACGGTGGGGCCGCTCGTCAGGGCTTTTGCCTTCAAGCCATTGACGTAGCGGCCAAAAAGTAGGTTGCGGTGAGGTGCACCGCAACTGAGGTGGGCCGCGATGTCGAATGGGAGGCATCGCGGCTGAGGGTTACAGGCTGCGGTAGAGGAGGAGTGCCGGTGCTTCTGAGCAGCGCTCTTCCCTTCCGTGGCCTGGACGGGGCCGCCACCGTTTGATGGCGGACGCGGTGGGGCCGCAGGGGAAGAGGAGTGTCGGTATAGCGTCAGCCGCTCTCCCTATCCTCTGCGGCCGAAAAGTGGTAGACGGGACGGCGCGTTGTGTTCCTCACGCGCGCCGTCAAAGATGTCAGCAACCACTGGTGGGGTCCGCAAGGGCCGATGCCTGCCAGGGGTGCGGGTTTGTTCTAAAGAGATACCACGGCCCCTGGCATACGGGCTACTGAGGGAACACGGGTGGGTTTTAGTCAGTAAAAGTCTGACACGCCCTCCTGCTCTACTCAGCAGGAGAAGTCATTTGATGATTTCCCACCCAAAAAAAAAAAAAAAAAAAACACCCCCCAGTATGAAATGGCTAAAATACTGCTAAAACGGTAAGAAAATTTCATAAACTATCCATAAATATACGATGTTGTGTATGAAAATTCAGATAAAGCAGTCAAAATTGCAATTTTAACATGTCATTCCTCCGTTGCTACGCAACAGTCCGACCTGTTGCTAGGTGTTAGGTTATTTTCGTTACGGAATATCTGGATTCGGTCTCCACGCTCAAGGCCCGCGATAGAAGCTATGCAATAGCTTAAAAGATGCTGCGTCCGAGCTGTAGCTATATTTATCCATAGGTAGCGCCGGATGCACTAGGCGAATTCAAGTTTTATTTGTCATCTTTCTACAAGCGGGATGGAAAACAAGGCAATCACAACTTTGACAGAACTGAGAAAACTTTCAGTCGGGACTGAAGTAAATTGACTACATTGTGTTACTCTCGCTGCGAATTCATATTGGAATGAAAATATGGGCCCAAGTTGGCGCAGAGGCAACAGATTTCACCACCCACCATGATAAATAATAGGCCGTAACTTTCTCATATTAGCTACTTATAAGGGAAGAAGTCTTCGATAAAGTACCCAAGTATTATAATAGTTTGGGGACATAGAAGATGTTTGGAATTACATTTGTTCCTCTATTTATTAGGAAACGTGATAATAATTGGTAAATTAGGTTTGTATGAATAAAATAAGCTTGTTTACGCGAAGTGACCGATTTCTAACAATCGATTTTGATGGTATTGGTTTTGCGAAAAACAATGGGTGGTGTAAAATTGCTGTTTGGAGAGAAAAGAGGCGAAAAAACGACAATTTGTGCAAAGGAAAGGGTGCACAATTAACACCATATTTGATGCGATAGGCGCGACGATACCATAAGTGTGCAATTTTCACAAATTTTCACTTATTTTTTTCGAGTTTTTGACAGACACAATCGCCATTTTGGTTTTCTTCTAGTTGTCGTTTTTCGCGCAGTTTGCAGGTGGCCACTTGGTGTAGTCCTCTTGCTCGCTCGCGAACGAAAGGCAATGTGCAGGCATGGGGTAGGAGATAGAACCAAACCAAATTTATCTATTCATTCATTTGCCAACATAAAAAAGAACTGACAATACTACTACAAAGCCAAATTATAAATTGGGGGATATAATTATTAACAATCCACTCTTTTATTGTACAGTTTTGCCTACATTAACACATTGGTTTGCAACGGAACGCAACTGCACTGGTTGCTCAAGTTTTTATGAAATGGGCTTTACATAATAGGTACCTACTTTGGCTACTTTGCAGTAAATAGCAAGCCATAGTTAAGTAGCAACCAGTTCACACTTAGTTAACTCTAAAAAGGCGGATGTATTTAAACTTATAAGCTGTTTTTCCCCGAATGTACCACACTAAGCTGCTGCGGCTACACAGGAAAACAGCTTGTAGGTACTGATTTATTTAAGCACTTGGATAATATAATGTTACAGTTTTTTCTCCAATTTCAAAATAATAAAATGGCTTTATATTAAGGAAATTAATTTGAGCGCCATTAAAGTAAGATTTAAGAAGGGTTGCTGCAGGCGTTGTGTTCGTAGCAAGCGCGTAGCACCGCTACGCACGATTGTTAGAATCGTGACGTCAGCACATTAATCTTTACATAGTATATAATAAAGTCGCTTTACGTGTCTGTACGAAACGGATTTTAATGCGGTTCTTATCAATAGACAGAGTGATTCAAGAGGAAGGTTTATATGTACAATACACCGACCTCCACACGGGCGAAGCCGTTGTCATAAGCTAGTATATTATAAATGTGAAATTTTTATAATTTTGGATATTTAAATGTTTGGAACAGAATCACGTAAAACTGCTGAACACAGAAATTTTACAAACTGGATTGACACATATTTTTTTTATCTCGGTGCCTAGTATGTTTCTGTGGGATAATTTTCCGAACTCCAAGCGGGCGAAGCCGCTCGCAAAACCTAGTTTAAAATAAATAAGCACTGAAATGACATGAAAATCCAATTAAGTGTTTAATTCGGAGCGATCCGTAAAATTCCACTCACATTCCGGATCATGCAAGTAAATTAGTCGTTTAAAAGTTAACAGACGAAACGTTTTTTCACCAAACACGATTTCCCGCATGCAGTGTATTGGCAGAATAATCTGCTAATGTAAATGAAACCCTACTCGGTTCTATAAATCGGATTTGACTGTTGGAACTTTTCCACCAAAGTGTATTCCGCATCAGAGGTCGTAGTAAATAGAATTTATGTCTTTGGTAGTGCACGCACCACATTTGCAGCAGGATTTATGAATAATGGTCTTTGGAGGATAAGCGGGATTTGTTAGGAAGCGTTAATTGTAACAGCATGCTCATATCGCTCATTGTTAGGCTGGGAACTGGTATCATCCACTATCATAATTAAACCATTCCAGAAACTGCTTGTCAAACATTATTCGTTGCCCGCACTGCGAAATCTCACCGCGTGGTTTATATTCAGTATAAAATTCCTCGCGAGTCTTGTCAGGGCCCCAATTTTGTATCGTTATAATGATTCCCCGCGGAATCTTACTACGTTCAAACTACGTCGATATCGCTTTTTTAGAAACCAATGTAACGGTAAGCAATGGAAATGTTATATCATCGGCCTAATTCGTTAACCTGCTAAGTCCATTTTTTGGCAAAATTGACTTTTTATACCAGTTCAAAAGTTCAATCTAATATCTACCGTATCGTTTAAGGAATAACTGCGATATTAGCCAATAAAGGTGACAAATGCTATGCCCGAGAAACTGCTTTCTGACCACCAGTCAATCTCCACAACGCAAACCTGCTAAATCCTGTTGGGACCTCAGTTTTGTACTTTTTCAGACTGATTTCTAAATATTGGTAGTTTAAGATTTTTGGAAAATTGTTTCTGTTTTAATATCATTGTTCATATTAATATATATATATAAGTTCGCGGAATGGCAGGTAAGGGGGGTAAATAAAAATTTGATTGCTAAATTAATAGAGATATTATTCAGATTTTTCTTTGTCCTGTCAACTAAGTCAAAACGAACTTAGCAGGTTAACGAATTAGGCCGACGATATTCTGTATGTTCCACGACAATTTGTCGATATTATTAATACGATATTAGCAGAATTCATGTGTGATTGACGTGGTTACGAGTAAGGAATCGTTAAGTGGTCACAGTGAATTCAGGCCCAGTTCTAACCAGATCTTAGTTGAGACTGAGATGTATTTTACAATGGAACAAGGAACTAAAAAAACTTTTTAACAAAAAAATTAAACCGCCGAAAAAACTGAAAAGTAAAAAATAATAAACCTGCTTTGTTTAACCTTATTAACTAAGTTCGGAAGGCGGTGACATAAAATTAAAATACATATCCAAAGTCACCGACCCATGTGCTAATCTGGGTTATAATATATCTGTGTGAAAAATTTCATCCAATTCAATTTAGTAGTTTTTGCGTGAAAGAGTAACAAACATCCATACATACAAACTTTCGCGTTTATAATATTAGTAAGGAGGAAGATGTAAGGAACTTAAAAAACCGCAGTGTATATGGTAGCAATTCCCTGGATTAGCCCTGCCACGAAGCCATCTAACACAACAGTATATTTTATAAGAGTAATATTAAATCTGTAATTAATGAAATTACTTAAGTGTCAGCCATTTTTCGTGTTGCCAGCTTGAGGTTGGCGGTACGATGTAAATGGATCGCCGTGTAATTGCAAGTATAAAATATCAATTTGGCGGGTGCTCGTCACCTGCGACCCCGGATTAACTACTACAGGAGTACGTACCTACTGTTAATATGTAAATGAGCCTCTCACCTTACGATTTACGAGTCATCAGCCTGAGTGCGTTTTGTGACAAAATTTAAGGTTCATATTTCTATGCAAAACATCAAGATGGTCTTAGAAAGCGTGAACGCGGTTTTCTTCCTGAAAACTGAAGCCTGTCTTGTCTTTTTACAACCTTTTTATAGACATGGTGATACGCCGTTAAAGGAACAATCTTGTTGAAATGAAACGTACTTCAAAGTTACTTTAAAACACGTCGAATGTATATATTTTTGGCAGAGCCGAGATTTTAAATACATTAATTCAATTGGTGTCTTCATTAAATTGTCTTAACCTTCTTAAGTAGATTTAAAGATGTGTTTAAGGTAGGGGCTATCCGATTTACAAAAGCCTTCGTATTTTCCTGAATTAATTTATTTTTCTTTTGAGGTGTATATATCAACCTAATTCTAAATTGGTTGTTAATTAGAATAATGTGGTATTCTCCTATTTTGTTGTAGCCAGGTCCTAATTCTGTATCGTTATAATGATTCCCCGCGGAATCTTACTACGTTCAAACTCCGTCAATATCGTGTTTTGTAGAAGCCAATGTTATCATCATCATCATTTCAGCCGAAACACGTCCACCGCTGGACGTAGGCCTACCCCAGGCTCCTCGACTTTGACCAGTCTTGTGCTTCTCACATCCAGCGGATTTCCGGGGCCTTCACAAGGTCTCGGTCCACCTTGTGGGAGGCCTTCCCACTCTACGTCTTCCGGTACGCGGTCGTCACCAATGTAACGAAACCAATGTAACGGTAAGGAATCGAAATGTCAAATTCTGTATGTTCCAAAACAATTTGTCAATATTTATTAGCAAATATCGTGTGTGATCTAAGAAATTGACGTGGTTTCGAAGTAAGGAATCATTAAGTGGTCATAGTGAATTAGAGCCCTGAACAGATGAAATTTACCATACAAATGTTTTTAAACTTGATGTGTTAATCACATAGGATACTTATTATCCCGATAATACTTATGTCCCCGTGGGATAATCTCTGACCTTATCTCGGGCGAAGACACGGGCATAACCTAGTATAATTATAATAACATGATATTGTGATATCTGACAATAGATGAAATGAAATAGTCTTTCGGAAACCGGGAAACCTTCAAGTTTATTTATTAATTCTCTTTCACACAGAGGGGCTTGTGTTTAGTGGATGGGTGTCTTTTCATACTACATCCGTGCCTCTGAAAGTACGTTGAGCCGTTGGTCACGGCTGTCATACGTAAATCTTTGACAGTCGTTACGGGTCGTCAGTAGCCCGAAAGTCTGACAACCAGTCTTACCAAGGGGTATCGTGTTACATAGTAACCGGGTCGTGGAGGTCAGGCAGTCGCTCCATGTAAAATATTGGTACTTAGCTGAATCCGGTTAGACTGGTAGCTGACCTCAACATAGTTGAGAAAAGCCTAGGCAGATTCTATTTCGAAATAGAATCTATTCTTTAAAGAACACAAACTATGGTGTTTTACGAAAGGGCTCGATGAGTGACATTATTTAAATATTTCCGGTATTTCCAAGTTACCGCTACCAACCTTGCTGAGTAGCTAATCTTCTAACCACGGCATAAGCTGTTTCCGAGTATCTCGTGCCAACACGAGCTGAAAGATTAAGCCCCTTAGTCTCCATTTCCATGAAGAGCTCTTAGCTAAAATAGTTTCAGTACGTGTAAGCTGTAGAAACGCTGCGCTATCGAAGTAAAATTAACTATAGTTTGAACGGAAGCACATAGTTTTAACCAATACAATGAAAGTGCCGAACTAGTATTACAAATGTTCATTGGAACGCATACCATGCATTTTGGAAGACCCGCTCGCCAATACAAGTCGTGCCAATCGATTTTGGCTCTCTAACGCGGAAATTCTCCGTAGTGAGTTCTGAAATTCTTATGCGGTATTACCAACTTGTTGTTTGGTTATACGACGATGCTATAACAGGTTCAAGACAATATGGTGGCAATTTAGGAATTACCACACAATACATTATTATTAGCCCAGTCTGTCTAAATACTACTTTACATGTTAATCATCATCATCATTTCAGCCGGAAGACGTCCACTGCTGGACATAGGCCTCCTCCAATTTGGGGGGGCTTGCCATAATCGCCACGCTTGGCAGGCGGGTTGGCGATCGCAGTATGGTGGTAAAATGCATAGAGAACGCTGCTGCCCATTCTCTAGTAAGTCCCTTAGTCGCCTTCTACGACACTCACGGAAAGAGATGGGATGATGCTATTCTTTACGTCCGGCACTACACGGTACACTTACATGTTCATACTCTCGAGAAAATGTTGCCATTATCATCATGGCTTAAAAACTAGTTGGTGATTGAATTTGTTTCTGGTTCAAAACTGAGTGGAATCTACTGATAGTCTCGTTTTCATAAAAGTTCTGAATAATACTATAATCGTTACTTTTTACACATCTTTTTACTAATCATTTGTCTGTAACCGTGCCAACGAAAGATAAAAGAAACTTTTTTATTTCTTTACAGTCACTAGGCCAGGCCTTAATATCAACGAAATTAGTTTTGAGTATCTCCCATTGTTCGGCGAGGCTGGTCAGCCCGTGGTTAAAGCGGGGCCGAAGGTTCGAGACTTGAAATGTTAATGGCTAACCTACTTACCCCATCTTTGTTCTACAGCGTGATTAGACGCCGCTTAGTCAGTATTCGGTGGGATATTCTAGAACTGGCCAAATATTTGCGGACTATCCGACGGAACCCTCATGTAGCTACATAGTACATACCTGTATTTTATGCGGGCACATCTTTCCGACAGTTTATTTGCACTATTTAAACCTGCAGGCAGTATACGTTTACCTCCGTCAGTTTTGTTTGTGTTCGTCGGCAAAGAAACGTGTTTGTATTTATGTGATCGTGTTTTCACAACGTTTAGCAGTTATGTGCTCGCTCTAAATGAAATATTTTAGCAGAAAAGCAAATGATATTATTTGGGCACTAAAAAGACGCCAGGCTCGATAAGATGCAGTCTATTTGCGACTCACTGACAAATAAAGTTATACTTAATAGTTTGTAACCCAGCTGTAGGTGATATTTTAAGTTACTCATGTTGTCTCATCCAGTATTTTACCTATGTCCCTACTTACTGGATACCTGGATAATAAACAATTTTGTATTTTTATTCTGCCTCATTATTAAGACGATTTGCGCATATACATAAATCCCACTGATAATAAAATGTGAAAGATTGTATGGTTTTTTTTTTTTGCTGGGATTTCATCAAATAACTTCTCCCGCTCTGGGTGGAGCAGGAGGGCGTGTCAGACTTTTACTGACTAAAACACACCCGTGTTCCCTCAGTAGCTCGGATGCCAGGGGCTGCGGTATCTCTGTCGAACAAACCCGCACCCCTGGCAGGCATCGGCCCTTGCCGGCCCGTCCCTTTGTGCTGACATCTCTTTGAGGCGCGCGTGGAACACAACGCGCCGTCGACTTGGGCTTGGTCCTTAGTCCTTGGTCTACCAGACAGCGAGCTACCCATTACTCGCCGTCCGCAAGCTAATGCCTACGGTGGCCGGAAATCGGCCTGGGATTCCCGACGCCCAGGGCGTCTCCATATCCTGCGGCGGCTGGGGTCGCGACGGCGCATAGACTGCCTCTCCCTCACGTGCGCTGCCTCCCTCTTCGCTAGCATTACTGCTTCGCTGAAGGAGGTGACGGCAAGTTTGTATGGTTGGGTGATTGTTACTCAATAACGCGCGGAAAAAGCGACTGAACGGATATTGATGAAATATCCCGGTAGTACGTTCCCGTGTGATAATTCTCGACCTCCACGCGGGCGAAACCGCGGGCAAAAGCTGGTGACTAATAAGTTTCCGTGCATTAATATCCCATGACCTACTGCAGAAACTATTGACATTTGCAAAATAAAAAATTCCATGCGCAATATGTCGAGTATCATAAAATAAACATTTCCATTGCTGTAACAAAAAACATGAGGGATTACATCCGTATAAATAACACAGCGTGAAAATAACAATATCGCTTGGAACTCTTGGTAATTTTTCACCCGAGTGTCAAATGCTCGTAAAAGATATTGGAAACAATTTGAGCGATATCTTGCCCCCGCGGACCTATTCGAAGAGGGACGTCTTTTTCGAGAAATATGAATGAATAGCTATCATTGATCCTGATACTAAATGTGCTTGAAGAACTCAATAACTTTGTCATTAAAATTGCCAATCTCTATCTACTGTATTATGTAACGGTTCAAACGTCGCTTGTAAAACTTTCGAGTGGGTGAACCTATTACAAAAGGTATGAGCTACCTTTAACTTTTCATTCAAGACATTTATTTTTTCTTGTCCGTCCTAAAAAAACAAGTGAACGCACCATCCGCCCGGAATCATCAACTGTAGCAGAGGGTAAAGCGCCTTGTTTATTTATGTGATTGCTGCGTTCATTTCAGCTATCTAAAAAACCACTTTATTTTTTGTTGACCTCATTTTACTTTTAATTTTGTTTAACTTACCATTACAGTCCCTAATTTTTGAGTTCCGAATCCAACTATCTCACGAGTTATGAGGTTTAGTACGAATAATAGATGTAGTAGGGGCGTTACAATACAATAGCGCTTAGGTACTTTCTTGTAATCGACAATGTTCGACACGTGTTACAGTTAAAAGAATTTTGTTTCTCGGTATTGTTGTAGAGAGAACATGAACGTTATTTGTCTGCATGTTAACAGCCTAGATTTATGAGCAACGTTTAGTTTCGGTCCATTCTTTTCGAGTTGCGAATTACTATTAGTAATGTCGATGCTCATTGGTGCTGACCGGGGTGGCAGGCCGGGGCCCGGGCCCCGCGGCGCGTGCGACTGGCGGCCGGCCCGCCCTCATTAATTCTCTCGGCCAACACACAATTCGGCCCGCGCTGTATGAGAATGACAGCACTCGTTAGTTATCCCCCCGTTTGTTATGTTGTTATGACTCCGACACTATCTATTAACTGTTGATAGTGTAATTTACGAGTTATGGTTGTAGGCGCGTAGTTTCAGTTACAAGCATGATTATAACAAGGTTAGTCCGCCACGGCTTGCTCGTAACAAATGCTGCACGGCGTAATAAAACTAAACATAAACTAAGTACAAACTGGGTGTTCACGAACACGTTAAAGCTTAACGACGCTATCAGCTAGAAGTGTTATTTGAACCGTCTAGTGGGAGATGTAGAGTGCACCGTAGAGCCTGACTTGGAGAGTTACTCTCGCACATGAAACGTTACGAGACAACACGGCATCAACTCGTATCGCGTGTCGCACATGCTACGCTAACTTCCAACTATATGTAAAGTGTCCCAACACTGTGGGAACTGGGAACTCGTTTATCTTGCAGGAAAACTTTGAATATCGAAGCAAAAAAGAAAAAACACAATCAAATCAACTTTTTCAACTTTAATTTTAGAATGTTGTGACGCCGTTTCGCTTATCCTGTAACAAGTAAAATAAAAATAAAACCGTGACAAAGGAACACACGCGAGCAACTACGCACGTATTTTCCCTTTCATTTCCGGTTTGCTCAGTTGTGTAAATATTTGAAATGTAACATGAATAGATTTGAACGTCGAATTTGAAAACATAATACATAGTGAGAGTATAGTCATAGTCCTTACGAAATAAACAGTAACTTTGCGGAAGTGGTAAATGTTTTGTTAACATTATCTTCTATTTTCTTTGAAATCTTAATACCCAGCTGAAGACACAGCTTTACTTTGAGCTATAAGGGAATAGAGAAATCATACTACAGAGTACAGAAGGAACATACTACGCAAGAAACCTTTCTCTTTCCAAGTAGTGGATACCAAAAAGTTAAACAGAATAATTTGATTAAAGCAACAAATTGTACATTCGGTTTAGTCACGGTTGTAAATACAATAGTGTCCTTAGGATTTCAAAGTGTACGAGCAATTACAAAGGTTTCGCCTTGGGTCCTGGCTCGGAGGCTGTCCGGAGATGTATCTAAGTAAATAATTAACGAGCGCGGCAGAATTAGGACGCGCGGCCCGCCTGTTCACATGGACCTATTTTATGTTTATAGTGACAAATATGGACCTTCAGGCTTAATATTACGTAGTACCGAGCACTCACACTTGGCTGCCAGGGTCGGAAACAATTTCGTCATCAACTATTCATACCATACCTAAGTAGGTAACACTTATCTGGTAAACAGGGTATGTACTTCCCACTCTGTATTATTTATTTTGAGAGCAATTTCCCTAATAACTTTGAAGCGCTTACAAAGGAAATTGGCGATCCGCCTTGAGGACACTTTGAACCTTCCCAGGAATGTTATCTCTTCCCACGGGAAATGTCTCTTTAGTGCATGAATTTTAAACTTGCAATACTATGGCTAATGCGTACCGCAGTTTGTTAGTGAAAATGGTTGCCTTGATAAATGTTGTCTTTTACTTTTATACTGCCGGACTAAATACTAGAGGAGCAAACATTTTAGAAATCGTCACGAACGAAAAAGTAACATAAACAACAAGTAAACATTATGTCGAGTGTAGAAAGAGATAGAGAGAGAAAGTGACTTCGCTATCATGGATGTCGTTTTTATGGTTTTTGAGGGAGTTGCCAACATACGTTTACTTCGACATAAAGTTTGAGTATTTTAAAGAAACATTCGAAGTTGAAGAAAAAGCGTATTACGTTCCAGACGGGGGTTCCCCGACACGTCTTTTTTATTTTCTACACTCGACCAGTCATATTCTGACCATAGGACACTTTAAAGTTTTAGTGTGCACTTAGTTTTCCGCATACAGTTTTTACCAGCTACCTTTATCCTATCAGGTTGTTGAGCTTACTAGACTGCTATCGCTTAGTAGACTTCGGAAACCGAAGTAAAATAAGCACAACACACACTAGGCCGCTCATGTTACCTGCCTGAATTCTAATTTAATTTAGTTCGACCATAGTTTATGCAAAGACAAGGTCTCGTCTTGAACCTGTAAGCCAATAAGACCAAGCAAGTCAGGGCTCCACGTGTTCGATTGATTGAAGGATTCGGCACATGCCCTTCAAGCATCCACCACGAGAACGTGAAAAATAAATTGAAAACAAAGGAGACGAAAACGGATGAAAACTGAGACTTATATGGCCAACATTTGTTTTATAAGACCGAAAATACAATTCTTTAACGTTAATTTTGAAAGTAAAAAAATATGTGATATTTAAGTCTTTTTTGCATACAGTGATGGAACTCAAAATATAATTATTAACATACTTTAATGCTTAAAAAATCACCTAACCTCACCTCTTAATTATCCTTAAAAGCAGTTTATCCCTTCAATAATAATTGTAATTAAAAGTATACCATAAAATTTCCAATTCCAAACTGCATTCATTGATGGATGATTTATTATTAAATAGTTAATATCTAATTTAATACGATTTTATTTGCATTTTTACGACATACACTTGCTCATTTATTATTCAGATTTATTACAACAGATTTTAACTCGTATCGGATTGCAATAAAAACTATTATCACTCATAACGACACTAGTTAAAGTTAATATGGCCTTAACAACAGTGTGTTGAGACAGCAAACTACCTTGTTTATGAAAATGTGCTCAAATGAAGCCATACTAAATGCCTAGTAGGGTGAATAATGTTATCCAACTTCGCTGAATAATGTTAAACAAATATAGTGAAACTAAATAAAAGCTAATGAACCAAGTACACATTGAAAATACGAAAATACTAAACAATTTCCATAATGAGATAACTCATCGAGTCAAACCGACTTGAATTTGAAATAATTCGTCAATTTATGTCTTATCAGCGAGAAAGTATAAGATTTTATCAACTGAGTGATGAATTCGATTCGTCTTGGGGTGAATTACAGCCAAATGTAATTCCTTTTAGAATTGAAAGGGAATACAGATCTCCGTCACAATAGAGTAGATCTTGAGTAATGTGTAATCAGCGTAGTAAAATCTAAAGCGGGTCTGTTCAAACAACGTCATCCTTTTGTTCTCGTAATAAACTGTCAGGGCACAAAAGAAATTCACCGACATCGGATGTCGCCCTGTTGAAATTTAGAGCTTTTCTCACACGCTAACGGCCGTGTCCCATCCACTCAAAGGCGGTTTATGAAAAGATCCGCCACCCTACTTGTATCTCTGTACGAATGTCGCATTCGGATCCATTGTGGCTTAGACAATGGGGTGTATAAAAGAGTTCAAACTAATAAACGTGTCTATTCTCTCCCACGATAGGGCGTTAAAGAGTTTTCCCAAGGAATAAATGTAGAACTTTTGTTACGCAACCTAGTGCACTTTTTTTAGTGTCATAGTACTTAACGATCGTAACCGGAAAACCTCCGTAAAGGTGCTCTTGTTCTTTGTATGTTACTTAAGTAATGGAAAAGGGTTGGGTGTATTAGCTTTCTGCCGTGGCAGGCGTCTATTGCAATTGACTGGTTCATTTGTATTCGTGAGGAAAAGTATTTTTACATAACACAACCATCATGACTGCGATCTTATAGGGGTTAAGCAGGGGTTGTGTCGAAAACTGATGGTTCACTAATGATATTCTCGATTCGCGTGACAGGTGGAAACTTATTATTTATGTAGCGAACATGTTGGCAGTTCTTAACTTACTGATATTTCAAGACTATCTAGAGAAGAGAATGCATCACATCGAGGTAAAAAAATAAGAGTAAGTTGGTATCTTCAAAGTGTGAAAAGTATATAAGTAAGTAAGTATGAACAGGTTGCATATACTTGAGAGAACCTGCAATTTTAAGAAGTAAGTATCACCACGTCCATATAAAAACCATTACGGTTCCACGAAAGGGGAGATAAACATCCGCTCCGCACTAAAAGATAGTTTATAATAACCCTTCTGCAGCTGTGGCGTCGTAATTCCTTTCTTAATATTAATAATATTAAGACCGAGACAACGATAAAACAAGAGAAAAAGAAATTCATAACCGCGTTTGTATTTCGGTGGTTTAATTATTTTAGGAGTCGTAAATTCTGTGCTTATGTTGGCTGATTTTATTAACGTTGCTATGAATGGTGTGGAATTTAAGAATCTACAAGTTAAAACAGCATGTTTTTTTGTGAGTTCCTGACCTAAAAAGGAGATGCTCTTTTTGAACCGAATGGTAAGATCTGAGGGGCAATTCTGGTAATTTTAAGAACGTTCACAGTCTGATCTCAGTGTCAATCTGTCAAAAATTCCTATACATTTTTGTCAAATTTTTGAAATTCGATTGTCGCCGAGATGACACTGCGAACGTTTTTAATTAGTAGAATTGGCCTTCTGATACTATCCTATTCTAATTCCTACTAATATTGTAAATGTGAAAGTTTGTGAGGGTGGATGGATCGGTGGATGTTTGGTAGTTACTCTTTCACACAAAAACTACTGAACGGATTTTGATGAAATTTAGCACACAGATAGTTTATAACCTGGATTAACGCCTTAGGTACTTTTTAATCCCGGTATTACGCGCACGCGGAATAATTTTTGACCTCCAAGCCGCTGGCAAAAGCTAGTGTAATATAGATGAAGGGACATATCGTGTTGTGCGATTATTATAGTGCTATGATTTCTTTTTCCGGGGCAAACCTAGGCTATGCCGTAAGGTTATTAGGTTAGGTATTACTTCTAGGTATTATTTATATTCATAATTAGCGTAAACCAAGCCCAGTTTTTCCGAGTTCATCGTCAAACATAGCAAGTATATTCGTCTACATGCTGAGTAGTAAAATTCCAGCTACTCCGCATTTAAAGCAGGTTGTAACACTTAAGTAAATGGAAATGGGTTGCTGTGTTGCTCGTAAAACATGTGATCCTTAACCCTACACAACACAACCCTACTGCGGCGGTCGCAACGTATTCACAGTCGCATAAGCTCAGAATACCAGTGTAACTCTCCTTTAATCCTCCCGTAATCTTCCATAGATGTCGTAGTAGACTTAAGGAATTAATGAGGTCATGTGTCCCTGATATATCATAATGGAACAACTTACCTTGTTCCCCAAAAGTTCAAAGGGATGAGGTTGAAAATTCTCCGAATTGTGAACGAAGGGACTGTTTATGAGATTTAATGAGCGAATTAAAAGTTTCATGGATGTTGTACATGCCAATAATTTATAATAAGGTGCCTATTATAATTTCTTGAAGTTGATGTTGATTTTTGTTATATGATTGACAATGATGTTACATTTTCAATTGTTATTTAATTTTAATGGCTTAGCGACCACGCTGTCCAATCCGTAAATAAAGTCTAGAACAACGGAAACGCATTCAAAACTGAAATTGGTTCATAGAAATGAAATTTAAAATAAAGTTAATAAAAATTCGTGTGCCCTCAGATACGGAAGTTGCAAATCACTAGAGTTTTCCGATGGGTCCCTCCGGATGTTGAGAGGGAGTATAGCCGCCGTGACGTGAAAGAAAAACTTTCTCGATAACCGACAATTTGCTGCGGGCACTGGTCAGCGAAACGCGTTGTAGTACCGCTTACGATATACGATGTAACAGTGGTAGATGTCGGCGCGTTGTGTTCCACGCGCGCCTCAAAGAGATGTCAGCACAAAAAATGATGGGGCCCGCAAGGGCCGATGCCTGTCAGGGGTGCGGGTTCGTTTGAAAGAGATACCACAGCCCCTGGCATACGGGCTAATGAAGGAACATGGGTGGGTTTTAGTCAGTAAAAGTCTGACACGCCCTCCTGCTCCACCCAGAGCGGGAGAAGTTATTTGATGATTTCCCACCCAAAAAAAAAAAAAAACAGTTGTAGATGTTTGTTTTGTTCTTTACAGTTTACTTTCCACGTGGAAGGAAACCTAGATACATTTGAATATTGTGATTAAATGGTTCGAAATGCTCAGAAATATTGGCAGGGTGGGGTGGGTCGATGACGTAACTGAATGACGCGAGGCAACGATTTTGGAGAATGATCCTATTT
This sequence comes from Polymixis flavicincta, assembly GCA_949987655.1. Taxonomy (NCBI): domain Eukaryota; kingdom Metazoa; phylum Arthropoda; class Insecta; order Lepidoptera; family Noctuidae; genus Polymixis; species Polymixis flavicincta. Next base: position 13,160,187 of record OX465175.1, on the reverse strand, counting down.
TGTTGGAGATCGTTTCTACTGTGAGCATTGTTTATAATCACTGCACCTACTTCTTCTTTAGCGTGTTGGTGGCAAAAATTACACAAAATATAAATCATTAAATTAATTGTATCTATTTATCAATATATTTAGTGGGCATTCGACAAAATTAACATAAACGCGGGGCAATTAACTGTTTTAACTAGCATAATACCAAATGTAATGACGCATACAATAAACAAATAGGTTATCATGCGGACAGTTTAATGTTCTATGTATTAATGATTGAATGTCGTAGTAATTCGTATTTTTATATTAAGTATTGCTATTCATCACCTTGTTCCTCCATTTCATCATTATTTCACCCGAAACACGTCCACTGAATGACATCCCAAAACAGCATGTTGATTTCGACCGGTTTTGTAGTCATCCAGTGGATTCTTAGAGCAATACTTAAATCTACCTAGTTAGAAATGCATGGTAGAATGCAGCACTATGTCCTTTGATTTCAGTTCGTTTCCTTCCCGTTTTAATTCTGAAGTCGTGAACTTTAAACTAAGTTAATTCGACAAACGATTTGTGTGTGAAATAGCAGTCACATGCACAAGTGTGGAGGTGTTCGTGTGTTTATAAAATGTAATGAAATGACAATTTTATTTTCTAAGTACCTAGATTTTTTAAGACGCTTACAATCCAATATTATTGTTTGTCAATATTTTAAAACTAGATGGCGCCAGCATTTCCTAGTTAACTGATCCTTGAGGAGAAATGCCGTAATGTGTAAAAATAATTCAGTAAGTATGTTCAGCAGTAAAGCAGAAAAAATAAAACGTAAGCAGAAAAATTAAATGCAAGTCCACGTATTTGATCCGAATACAATACTCATGTGTATTATTATTTTCCAAAACATAAAGACCGAAGAAATAAACGAGTTACTTTGTTGACATGTTCGAGCCCAATTCCTAGAAAATGACTACAGATTCAACACTGAGTGAAAACGGTTTCGGGTAAAAACTGTTCCATCAAAGATGTCAAATGGACTTTTATATGATTTTCCGGTGGAAAATTCAAAGCTATTGAGTAAAATAAAATTGGAGAGAGCAGGTGTTCCCAGCGGGGGTCGGCAGTGACTAATGAGCGGTCGCCGCGTGGATGGGGGCCACCCGAGACCCGCTTAAATACGTTACGCCGAACATATTAGTAAATATCGTAATACGGAAAACATTCATATTATGCGTACCTACCTGCCTTTAATAAAGGCACTGAGAGAGTTCGTAGGTGATGTGTTTAGTGAATATTAAACCATGAAAATCCCCCTGGGATGCAGCTTTGCTGGCTGTTACCTTCAGATTCCGGGATTTTATTAGCACAGTTAAATCAATATATGTATTGTAACTCCCTAGTTCGCAACATATTTATGATTTTATTTGCATGTTTTTTACCAATTCTAGCACTCTGGTTTTAAATATGTGTAATAATTATTCAAATCAAGTATAAAATATTCACAACATTCGTATTGCAAACATTTTCTTTGGAGATACCAGGATTATTATACATTATTATACACAGAAGTAATACGATTTATTTCATTACCTAGGCAGGTAATAAACATGAATAATTTGATTTTCCAATAACGCGTCGACAGTATAAAGTTTTGCTTGATAGACCCTCGTAGGACGTGTAGGCACGTTTGTGACTGAAATATATACGACATCTGCTTTAGTCCAGTAGGTAGCATATACATATATCGATTTTAAAGGTAGACAATATGTGATGAAGTTACTCTAACAGTATATACTGGAACAATAATGTATACTCTTCCCACCTAAAGGTCGGAAACATATGTCCCGAACGTGTAACTCCACGTAGATATTTATGTCGTCAATTTGTGAACATTTGTAACTTTGTCAGATTCTTCGTGATGTGAAAAACGTCAAAGCGAATGATAGATGACTATCGTTCCGCAATTTGGTATGGAAATACGTGCGAAATACCTGCAACAATATTTATGGCGGCGTTTTGCTAGTATGCTCGATTGACAGTCGCCTAGAGAGCTGCTTGTTTATGGTGGGGCGCTACGATTTATAACCACTTGCTCTGCGCTTGTAATAAACCAGATAACTCAATTTATGGCACTAAAACGGCTGTGTGTCGTCTTGTATGATGCTGTAGTTATATCAAGTAGAGTTACGATGATCACCTCGGGTGCGGTTAATAGCGGCTGTCCTTGTGAACTCGTACAATGGCCTGCTCTGTGCTGTGAGTTATTGTTCTCTATAATTATTGCGCAAACAGCAGGGACGTGATTGTCATATCTGCTGACCAGCCTACCTGGGCCTGAATTCACTATGACCACTTAACGATTCTTTACTCGTAACCACGTTAATCACACACGAAATCTGCTAATATCGTATTAATAATATCGATAAATTGTTTTGGAACATACAGAATATGAAATTTCGATTCCTTACCGTTATATTGGTTTCTAAAAAAACACAATAATGACGTAGTTTGAACGTAGTAAGATTCCGCGGGGAATCATTATAAGCATACAGAATTGGGGCCCAGGTCGATCACAGCGCTGTCGTGATTAATTTAGTATCTACCACATCAAATACATCCGTTAGAGCTGGAATCCAAACAAATGCAGTCTATTTTATGCAAGTTTATATTTTATTCAGTCGTTCATTTGGTGGAAACTTTTTATTTATTAAAGTATACATTGGTGCGCTGACGGGCTAACTTATACTTTAGTAACACGACCAATAAATGGCCTATTGAGGATGAGGACGCATTTGTCTAGCTCATTTCAACTAGTCTCACGTTACGCGCGAGAAAGATCTACGAGTAGAACAATATGAAAATATGAAAAGTGTTGCCAACGCTTTAAGTCTACACAACAACATTTCCCTCTTAGAGCAGCTTCGTGGCATTGAATAATAAAATACGTTCATTTAAATATAAATATCAAAGCTACTATTCAGATGTACCAAATTGGATGTATCGGTCGATTGCGATGGAATTGTGGCGGCAAGATAAACACAGATAGCTTGCTTGTGCGTTATTATTAATACGTGTTTATTCTGTGTTCCGATTGTGAAATCATTCCCCTCTCTCAATTTAAATTAATACCACTTTGGTAGCATAATTTCTCAAACAATAAGGCTTACTTAGTATTTATATAAGTATATACAACTGTTTATCTACAGTAACTGTTTGTTGATCCAATAATAACAATTTTCGTTCATTTGTGTTGTGTTCTAAAACTTTCTTTCACATAATAAATCAGATGACGTTATACCTGTGACGTTGAGACATCCATCAAACGTGCCAGTGCTATACAGAATTATAAGTAAATTATCCAGTTGGAACATAACAATAGAACATGACGTAGAAATATCACCGACCAGCGGGCGAACAGGGCCGCCCGTCTCCTCCGAGGTCGATAACAAATTGGAAACTGGATAAACGAGGTAATAGTAAATAAAATATATCTCAGCCAATTTCATTATTGACAGTTCATATCGTTGCAGTCACACGTGCCTTTTAAAGCTTAGAGTGGGTTTATCGGAACAGATGATACTTTTAGATATCGGTATTCGGATGGGACACGGTATAGAGGTATAGGGATGTTACTTGTTTAATAAGACTATATTATTGTAGTTAATATTTGAGTTAAGATTTTGTAGCGGTTATAGAGTATTGTTATAATTTTGTATCTATAAAAAAATGAGGTCAAAGTAAATGGCACTTAATATCCGTTTTTACGTCAAAAAATACTACACTACGCTACATGTGACTTAATATTTAAGTCACGAGTATCTTGTACTATTTTATAAGTCGTGTGACATAAACCCACATTGAAGTCACGCTGTTCTGTGACTTAAGTAGTGAAAAAATTTACTACTTAAGTCACAGAAAAGCGTTTTAGTGCGGGTTTAGGTCAAACAATGCTTTAAAAAGCATTTAAACATCCAACAAACACAATTGCATCTTCCATTGTCTACATGAGACAGCACGTATCGTAACGTTACACAGTACGTCCTGAGAACTGTGGTAAGATTGTAGGAAGTAAGTGGCCTGTTACGAAGCAACGTTTACCACAATTAGTGCCTGTGTCTGCGTCTACCAGTGTACTCTATGAAAGCGATTACACTAACAGTGAGACGGAAGCGGTTGCCTACAGACTGCAGACTTCTAAAACTATTCAAAGAACTGCCCAGTTTGGCTGGTTCCCTAGAGATTGGAAGGGGAAATATGGAATTGGGAACATAAAACAGGAAAATGGACTGTAATATAATATCGTAAAATAGTGAAAACATAAAGTTAAATGACTGTATTTATTCATTTTACTCGGTATTCTTGATCGAAGAATTTACCCCCTTCTCTAGATTTATTTAATTTATTTTTTGAGCTCTTATTGTGATATGCTATTAGATGTGCACTCTAATGTCAAAATGTCAATATTATAACGGCTAGACCAAATTAATTAGCGTCAACTGCTAAATTGGGACGCGGAGAGCTAAATCAATATCAACTTCAAATTTTGAAGATAATCTGCGGGGATTAACGTCTAACCCGATGAGCGGATAATTAAATCAATAAATTTGTCTTATTCGTTGTGGCTGCTTATTTATGAGGTAGTAGTGTCTTTACGGACAGTAAATATCCAGTTAAGTAGTAGTGGGTCCAATTATTTGCCCAATTAGTTCGGATGGTGAGATTTAGTGTGAAATTAGGACGCTTGGTGGCCTTTGGGAGAGCAATTCGACATAATTACAACATAATCATATGCATATCATTCGACTAAAGCAGACTGATTAGTGCTTTTGAATGGTATTTTTCTAGTTATGGTTACTGAACATACTATAGTTTTAGGTGGAATTTCCCTAAATCCTGGGCAATCCTGTTATTTACCTCAAAAAAATATAACTTTATTTTTCTTCAAAAAATCTAGTCATTTCAAACTTCTGAAAGTAGAATTCAAGACCACACTGTTGGAAGTTGCAAATTGACTGATATTACTTTAGAACTTTAGGACATTTACATCTAGAAAAATAGAACAAAGTCATTGAAAGTCATTTTTTGTTGAAGAACTTGAAACGACAATCGCGTAGCGCTACGCCGTAGACCTCGTAGAGGGTGGGAAAATAAACCATTTCTATTACTGAGTACACAAGATTATATTTGTTCAGGGTAAGATATTGACGAAAACTTACGTCAACTCTATTTGTCTTGGGGTTAGTATAACAGTATTTTTTGCAACTAGACAAAAAAGAAAGAACGCGAAATTGTCTAGATTTCTTTTTGGGCTGGGTTTGTGTAACTCAGCTAAGGTATCAAGCAAGGGCTTTTCAAAATTACGATAAGGTTTTCACTGAGTAAACGTATTTCCAGACGGATAAAAAATATTTGTTAAACATTGTACATAGAACAAGAAAGGGACCCAATATTTATTTAATAAAAGTGATTAGTAGGTATTTGCTCCTGTAAATTCTTTTGCAAAAATAATAATATCGTCGAGTTAAGGTAACGCAACCCAGCTTATGAATAATGTATCAGGGGCACCTCCAGTCTAAGCACTTACAGGGTCCAAATGAAAAAGACGCGAACTTTGAAATGGCGCAAAAAAGAATAATCTTTAAAATTAATAAATACTTTGTAAGCTATATTTGAAAATACTTTGAATGTCAACGGGCATACCATCACGTATGATTGTGAATTTATATTAGGTTTTATTTGAGTTATTTTGACAATATAAATTCTTGCCATGCTTCATTCTGTTTTTAGTTTTATTTTATTTAAAGTCTATTCGATTGAAGGTAACACAAAAATGTCTCTTATTACCGAATTTTTATGAATTTTGCTATACATAATTGGTGAAAATATGTATTAAGGTGAGAAGTAACAAATTCCAAAATTCTCAAATTAAAGAAAACCGCAGCACCGTTAACATTTTACGTGTAACCCGAGAAGTAGTACAGTGAAGCACAAAACGCGAAAGCAAGAGATACATAAAAGGAATCGCAGGTAACGAGAGGACAGCACTGTAAGACGAGTCGGTTACGGCACGTTACGCCCCATTATTCCATCGTGCAGACTCAGGAAGTTATTACGAGTAATGTAGTGCCGTCGGTACGCGTCGCTTTTTGTCATGCGGACAAAAGAACTCCCCACCAGATAGTTTCATAGTAACAAACAACCAAAGCGCCCTCGCGAAACGAAATAATAATGAAGTATCTTGGTCTGTTATTCGTGACTAGAGACCTTGTCTAATTAGGGTTGCGTCATAACCAACGGACCCTGAAATATTACATCTTTGTGGTTGAACAACATGTTGTTGGCGTAATCGTAAACGACCCTTTTAAGTCACTCACTATAGTTCTAAGTTTGTTATGGTATAGTTTTGCTTTAGGTTTCATGTTAATTTTGAGTGGACTATGTTTTCATAGACTTTATACCTATTTAAGTACTCACAGCTCGTACCAGCCGCTTCAATGCTTCGCGTTGACTGCCTCGTTGTTCTAGTGGTCGCATACTATTACTGAGAAGGAGGGACTCGGTTCGATTTCCAGATCGAGCAATATGTTATTCGGGTTTTCTATCTGGAATATCTCAGTAGCAGCCTAAAGTCTGGATTGGTGCCCGATGGATGGCAATAGGTTTGCCCTTATTACATGGGACTTAAATAAAACTGTCGAAATGTGTGTGTATACATTTAGGTACACCTTTGTCGAACTCTTCGGGGAAACAAGGCGTGATGTTACCTCGTACCAGAAAAGTAATGAGTACTTTTTTCCTACCTTTACGTTTTCCAGTTCTACTAAAACAACCTTTCTTGTTTTCAATCCACGTTCCAGGAGAGCATAGAATACATTAACTCTTATTTTTTTCCGAATGTTCTAAAGGCTATCTGGGGAAAATAGGTCACAGTCGTGCTTACTAAGCGATGGTCTAGGATCCCGCATATATCAGTGTGCGTGGTTCAACAGCGGTAACTCCTAACGCTGTGACAGCACACACCAGGTGTGTTGGCAGAGCATGAACTATTGCTTACTCCGCAGCAAAAAGGTACACAAGAATATTCTAGACAGTTTTTTGAGCGACACAAAATAAAAAGCTATTGTTGAACGCAGTTACGTGCGAGTATATGCATAATTTTCAAGAAAAGTCCTTAGCGCAGTACATGAAAATAACCCTCGCATTTTGTATTGCCTTTTAAAGGTCGTAGCTCCCTTGTCAAGCGTGACAAAAATATTACCTATGTATGAAATACATTTGCAGAGGAGGAGATTGGCTGCCTGTGAAATGATCGTAAATTTCGATGTATAATGAGCTCATAAATCTGGAGCGCCGCTCGATATCTCCTGGGCTATCTACCTGGGATGTGTGTACCTATAAACATTTTTTCATTGGTATTTCTGATTACATGTGTTTCTGGTTAAAAGCTCTGCATATCAATTTCGCGAGGCAGTCGTGCGCCATGTTCGATTGCGCCATACTTCTGTGTTTGTTCCGAACTATTTTTAGACCACGTTTGATGAAGTTTGGGATTCACCCGGGATTGCATGCTCTGAAGGATCTGATTGACGCATGAATCACATCAATCATAGGCATGAACTATGAAGACATTTGTAAAAAAGGTAAAGGCTTCTTTGCATCGGAATACGGAACCTTACAAAGAGCCGTCATGGCCACAGCCGCTGCTATATAATTTAACTCTTTGATGTCAAGATATTTTGACCATTTGTAACTCCTGAGTTGTTTGTTAATTTGTCTATATCTATGAAATGAATATTCAAAATCCCTACGAAATGCTGGGAACTTTGTATCTAAATCTGCTAAAACGTGCTATTTCTAAAAGGGAGCTTTGATTTATTTGAAAAATTACGCTTTTGTTTTTGGTAAAATAACCAGCATAAATTAGTTATTCTAATAACACTGAACCACTTTTATACATTTTCTTACGCTACAGCATAAGATATTCAGTTTCTTGTTGTAATGTAAGCAAAACATGTACCTCAGAAGATTTTCAACAAGGTAATTTAGCAGTTAGCCAGAGGCAGGGACCAGACCGAGAGAGTCTTTGTTGTCTTGTTTGTAAATTGAAATAAATGTTACCGAATATTATGACAAAGAAATTGAACAATTAAAAACGTCCACAACCTGGAAGATAAAAAAAAAAGTTTGTACTTTTATTGAAAGACATAGTAGAGCAGAATGTATATTACTGAGATAATTGTAGTAGTTCCAACTCGGAATCTCTTTGGTCTGAATACTTCATAAATGTGCGAACTTTTGTCTAGGTTTTAAGGTTCGTAAAGAACTCGTAGAAAGCATAGTGTTCCAACTACGAAGTTTAATAAAGTAGACGCACCGAGTATAGGTACAGAAGAAGATTCCTAATTGCATCAGACCAAATATAAAATCAGAGTGTCAAGAAAAAAATAGAAGCCACCTACATAATCATTGCATGAAGTGTGACTGTAGTATGTTGAGCCCATTTGCGGGATTGTTGCGTCGCAGCACTTCCTCCTACGAGAAACTTCGGCGGGGCTATCAAAAGCGAAAGTGGCTTGGGTTAAATCCAAAGTAGATGTGTTCCGGCCGAGCTTAGACTTTGAATAAATCAGGAGGCCGACGTCGCAAGGTGTGTCCCGTCCTCCGTTCGCCGCGGACAATGTTGCATTTACATGAGTTCGTTACGGGCCCGGTCATTTTCTATCCGTTTATCGAGGGAGGGGCTTGTGGGTGAGCAATAACAACCTCACGGTTCAATCAATTAAGTTAAGCTACGCTTGCCGCGGTGGGTTTGGGGTTGGGTGACCATCTTTATATACCTAGATTCCTGTGTGCCTCAAAAAGTATTACGTTAATCCTTTGTTTCGGGCTGTCATTCGTGGATCATTGACAGTCGTTACTGGATTGTGGAGGTCAGATACGGCCAACATAGACGGGAAAAGGCTAAGCAGATTGATTGATTGATTGTCAAAGTTTCACACTATTACCCACATGGTGTAAAAAGACCCATTTACATAGCCGTATTCATCTACGCATTTTGTACATCAAACTAAGTAACTTTGTGCTAAAATAATTGTTGCAATTTCTATTTTTGTGTGAAAATTCGCTGTTTACCGTAGCGCATGGAAAACATTGTGCTTATGTGCATGCAACGTTGTAGGGATCGTGTGAGTATTTAAAAATAGGTTAACTAACATATAAAACATGTTATCGTAACAAGCGTCAAAAAAAAAATGGAACTTTGACCTTCAATATCTCTGTATTCAGAAGGTTTCCATGTATGTCAAGTACAAAAAAAAACGTGTGTGTGTACGCACGTAAGAAGTTATACTTCAATGGCTTAACAGAACAAAAATAGCAAAAGATTTCTTCGCGTACGTCACAACTCTCTGTTTGTAAAAGGAATGATAAATTAATGACAGTTATCAGCTAACTACATCATGTCGCTTTTTGGATATCGGTGTATCGTCGGTATCTTAAAATTTTTACTCTCACGGTTTTTTACAAACGTGCCAAAAGAAGTATAACTTCAAAAACATAATAACGAAAAGAACAAGCGATTCCCGGCTTCGTTGAGGGTATTTTTACCCCAGTTATATAAAAGTAAGGATTTAGAACTATTTGACCTTCATGGAGCCGTACTGCTTATATTTTCAGGCGCAGTGTACAAATGATCCTTGTAAGGATATCGTTGGTTATACGTATATCCCTTGATTACTGCTATAAGGAAGTGAAGCGGAAGATGACTAAGGTACACCCTTCTTACCGATATTGCATCCTAAAGTATAATTTTATGAATGTACGTGTTTTTTCAGACATAAGATTATCAAAAGAGGTTTAATGTAATTATGGTTTACATAATTCTGATCCAAAATCCTTTTTCTACTCACAGCCTGTTGAGGCCCGTAATTATAGAACTCATCAAACCCCATGTGAGCTGACCTTTCATTAGGCTGGCTTAGCTTTGTGGATATTACCTCGTTTTTGAGCATGACAGATGTAAATAGAATTATAGGGACTAAAATTTTGTCAGAAAAAAATAATTGTCTACACAAGGATAATATTATGATTTACCCAGGCTATACTACAAAAAACGTTACTTGCGGTAATTGAATCGGTGACTCATAGCGCAGTAATCCAAGATTATTGAGCCACCAAACTTGGACAATAACGCATTGTCTTCGTGGTTAGCGGTTTCATCCCCATTTCAACCCTTTTCAAGCCGTCTATCGAAATTCCGTCCGCAGTATTTCGTTTCAAAAGATATCTAATTAATTTCTAATCAGATTTTTGCCATATTATAGGCATTGATGTGTCAGTCAATCAATCAATTACCACTTCTTTTAAAATCAGATTATAAAGGACACACAACCTCTGTCCAACATAAAATCAATCTTTTGATTAAATCTTTAGTTTATCGCATCGCCAGACGTCCCTATTTCTAAGTCTAATGTTTAATAAAATGTAACCCTTGCCTCCTTATTCGCACAATCTCTGAAATGTAGGTTATTTTGTAAAAACAGAATGATGCGTAGGCAACACTCTGTTTTTAAAAAAAAAAACTTTATTTCGTTTTTTCCATAAAAAAATCTTATAATCAAATAGTACGAGATGATAATTTAGCAGTAGGTACTGAATTACTGATTGATATGTTTCAATATGGTATTCGTCGCCTTCTACAAGGTGGACGGATGACCCTGTGAGGCCGCAAGAATCCGCTGGATGCGGGAAGCACAGAACCGGTCGAAGTAGCGGAGCTTGGTTGAGGCCTACGGCCTACCAAAGGACCTTTTTCAGCTGAAATGATGATGATGATGATGATGATGTTTCAATAATAAGCAACTACGCCATTCAATGAGAAACGCAAACTTTTATAAAGAACTAAATTATACAGGATGGCTTTCTTGCTCCGTAACACAATAGCTTGGGTGAAAATATTTTCTTTCATAAAGTGTGGGCTGTTTGCGGCGTTGAACCGACATCTGCCTTTCGGCAACGACGTGCTGTAATCCTCTTTTTGTATTGCAAGTGGTTTCACTATACTTTTTCTGAACTCTATTCTAGGAAAAGTGCTTGTTCTATATAGACAAAACTACCTGTAGAAAAAAAATGTAAAAGACTTTTCCTGTACCCTTTTTGCGGCAGAATTTCCCTTACAATGTTATCAAGACCTTTTTCCACAATAATGTGCTCGAAATATGTTGGTAGTGATTTGTGTTATAAAATATTATCAGGCACAGAGAGCGCGGTGTGTTCTACCGTTTGATACGCCTCGGTGACATTACAAGATCGTAAAGTAAAAACGACTGTGTCTATATTACCTACAGCGTGCGACGAGATTTCGAAGGCGGCCATGAAATAAAAGCGATGTACCGCCACCTGCGACTTCAGCTAATATATAAAATTGTGTGTACAGACACAAGATCTCATTAAAAGTTTACTAAAATTTATTCCGTCACCATCTTACACAGAGTTATCAAGGAATGCGCCATTTTTCTTTCTTTCTTTCTACGCACTGAAATTTTCAATTTACATACTTATGAAAGGTTTCATAACAAAAATCCGAGTACAAAACCGGTCGCCTCGAAAAATCCCCTTTGTTGCTGCCGCGGAACGGCATTTTCCTTGAGTAAAAAATGAAGTTTTTAGCAAGATACCTATAGTCTACGAACACTACAAAATATCTACTGGGGTACCCATGTTTAAGTCATGTAAGTACGATGTGGGAGAAGCATTCAAAATAATCACTAATATTCTCGTGAAAAATTCAATCCGAGTTTTTTTAACCGACTTCAAAAAGAAGGAGGTTATCAATTCGACATGTTTATATATTTTTTTTTTATGTATGTTCGGGCATAACTCCGTCGTATATAGACGGATTTGCAAAATTCTTTTTTTGTTCGAAAGGGGTTTATTCCGAAATGGTCCCATATTAATTTCATATAGATCTGATGATGCGTTTCGGAGACAGACAACGGAACTCTTCAAAACATTACAGCAAATCAACCGCGAATGCTGCTCTCGCATAAATATGCGTTGTTTTGACCCCAAGGATGATGAAACTTCGAATTGGTGTGGGGTAAGTAACTAAAAAGTGAAAAATAAAAACTTTTTTCAAAAAAATAACAACCGACTTCCAAAAAACACTACAAAGTGCAAAATAACTTTAATTTCGGAAGGCGGTGACAAATAATTGAAATACCTACACCTCCAAAGTCACCGCCTTCCGAAATTAAAGTTATTTTGCACTTTGTAGTGTTTTTTGGAAGTCGGTTGTTATTTACACTGGCCGTAAAAAGTATTTGCCAAAAAAAAATTTACAAAAACTAAGCTTGACACGGACTGTCCACTATCCGGCGGACTATTGTCGCATTGAGGCACCAAGGCCTATATTTCCACAAAATTTGTGTTTTTGTTGACAATAACTCTCCGCTATGCGCGATGGATTCGTATGCATCGCACGACTGCATACAGTCATGAAAAAATACAACCACGATGGTTTCCCTATATGAATAAAATTAGATATTCCGTAATAACCCGTATATGCAAGTTATCATTCAATGTAATCAGGATTCCTCATACTTCTTTTTGGGTAACTTTTGGGTATTTGATTCTTTTCGGGTCGAGGGTCTAGTAGGGTTGGTTGAATCACAACGGATTAGCTAGACTGTATGGTATTATGTTACTCAGAGGTCCCGAGGTCAATACTCTTTTTGTTATGTATACAATCATGAATATAATCATTTTCAGCTCTGATGGATATTTGAAAATCACATTATTGGTATATTCAGCGATTTTTACTTAATTTTAAGGTCGTAAGCATTTTGATGGATCGTAAAGTTGCATTACCAGCGCAAATTCTAAGTTAAGTAGATTTTGTGACACTCTCGTGGTTTATAGATCGTCGTAATACTCCTTTATGCCTGTCTGGCATCGATTAGCGGTCATGAACGTACCTTTTACTATACCTACAGATGCCAGACTAATTATTGGTATACTGATTATCAATCTGTCATAACTAATAGGATCATTGTTGCTAATGAGCCTGAAATAGCGGCTACATATCGATTAGAATGTCACGCGAAGATTGTTGATATGACGATCCCGTATAACGAGACCCTCGTATTGACCTGGTTCGCAAGGTTGTCGACGTGTGGGATGTAAATACAGCAGTCATTGTGCCGATAGTCGTGACGGCCAATAGCCAAGAGCAACCAGCATCTGATGAGGCTCTCGTTAGGCAATTGGATCAATCTAGAAAAGGTCTTTTTGGAGCCCTGACCATCGGTAGCTTTGACGCTGTCTCCGATACTAAGTTTTATTTGACTTAATGTTTCTATTTTAATATTTTTGTGACATTCAAAGTACGTATACCAGTTGGTTCTAAAAACTACGGATTTTTTTCTATTCCGGGATGAAAATAAACTGCAAACTGTCTGGTTTTAGACGGAAATGGAGAAACTAAATTTAGGTATCTATTATTTTTAGTATGATATTTCCAAAATTACTCAGTCGTAATAATTAAGCTGCGACATTGCTAATTCCCCATGGCTTCGATCCCGGCAAATTCAGAAAGTTGGTGTGTTCACTCATTATTCTCGGCTCAGACCTCCCTGTGGATTCAGGAATACGGTAACTTTTCCCTAACTCGTTGTCTCGTTATGTTAATCTCTAGCGGGAGGGCGTTTATTATAATTGCGCATTGACCGCAATGTTCCACTGACCTCTAAAATTGTTCAGCACTACTTCAAAGTACATAACGTAATATCACGCAGTGTTTCCCCGAAGGGTTGGGCAGATCTTTACTACACTCACATTTCACCAGTTATGTTTCAGTCCCATTTAAAAAGGGGCGAACCTATTGCCATCAACCGGGCACAAATCCAGACCCAGCCTCCACTGAGAAAATCTTGATTGAAAAACTCAGTAAAATTTTGCTTGACCTGGGAATCGATCCTAGTACCTCATACTCAGCAGTATCGCTTGCGACTACTACAACAACGAGGCAGTCACAGGCAGCAAGTAGGGCTTGCAAATATTTGGAACTTATATATTTGAATATTCGTTTTTTTTAATACTTAAAAAAGAAAACACTTTTAATAATCATGTCATTATTTTCCCAATCAATATCTTAGATACAGTAGGAGTCTGAGTAATATGAAGGACTAAATACAAATTGTACTGCTTTATATACCTACTACACAAACTTATAGGCTTTTAGATGCAAAAGCTGTCGATACACAGACAACCAATGACAGTACAATTAGTATACCTACCTTATATGGCATAATATTTATACCTACTTAATAAAATGAAACGATTAAATAACAAGTAATACTATAGAAGAAAGATAAGGGCGATACCTTTGCTCAACAGAGGGCGATAGCGTAAGCTAATTAAAAAAAAAACTTCATAAAATCTTCCAGATCATCGATCAATCTTGTGGGAGGCCTTCCAACTTTACGTCTCGCGAAACGCAATCGTCACTCCAGAACGTTTCGGCCCTGCCCACTCTACGAGCTATGTCGGTTGCCTTGATTCTCCTGCGGATCTCTTCATTCCCGATTCGATCACGTAGGGAAACTCCAAGCAAAGCCCTCTCCATTGCTCTTTGGGTGACTTTTAGCCTTCTAATAACGCTCATTGTGAGCGACCATGTTTCAGTGCCATAAGTCATCACTGGCAACACCCACATAGTGAAATACTTACTTACCACCATAGATAATACTACTTTTGCCTTGAGACACTGCGGTTTTTGGGACGACAAGATATTGCGTAGCATCCTGAACGCTGCCCAGCCGAGACGGTTTGACGATTGGCCTCTTTCTCGAAGTTGGACCTACCTAACTGGACAATTTGTCCTAGGTAAACGAACTCGTCCACAACTTCGAGTGTGGCGTCTCCGATTTTCATGAGAGTGGGTGTTACATGGGCATTTGACATTAACTTTGTCTTGCCCATATTCATTTTAAGCTCTACTGAGGTCGTCGAGCTTTGTACTAAGGCTCCTACATAGTCTCAGCCATGACAACTACATCATCGGCAAACCGAAGGTGCCTGATGTATTCGTCATTGATGTTGATGCCACCTCTTCCCAGTTCAGACCCTTGAAGACATCCTCCAGTGCAGCGGTGACCAGTTTCGGAGAGATAACGTCTCCTTGTCTCACACCTCGCTGCAGAAGGATAGTTTTCGAGGCCTGGTCCTGGAGTCGGGCTGAGATAGTAGTGTTTTTGTACAAACACTTCAGCACCTCGATGTACCGATAGTTGATATGGCACCGTTGAAGAGACTGCAGTACAGTCCATGTCTCGATCGATTCGAAGGCGTTTTTGTAGTCCACAAACGCTAAGCAGGGGGCAGGTTATAATTCTTCGGTCTTCTGTAAAACTTGCCGCAGAGTATGTACATGTGGTCTACGGTGCTAAAGCTACATATCTTAATTTGGTACAAGCTGACGTGCGGGATATCTTCGGTATAGTGTTGGGTGAATCTAGCTCTTGGGTCATTTGCCAGATGCGTAACGGGGTTACTTGTTGACATGTAAAACTGCCCGTAGAACCTCTCGATCTCACTAAACAGCTCAAGTAAAGTTATCATCCTATCCTGTCTCTTCTGTGTTTCCTACGGGCTCCTCCCATTGTTCTTCAACATAATTTTGTTTCTTTTTGTAAATATACAACCGACAGTAACATTGGATACCATGCGCTTAACATAGTTGATGGTACGAAGTCACCTGTCGACTACGCATAGTACACATCACGCATGCTCCGTCGTTAAAATTGTAAATCAGGGTTCGCAGTCCAGTGTAACGAAAATTTGTCGAACATTTGAATATCGACATTTTTTATTATTCGAATGCAAGCCCTAGCAGCGAGCCAGTATTCAAAGTAACTACGTCATAATAATCATAAATAATCTAATTTTCTCACCCAAGATATGACGTCAACTTAGCTTCATTGTGTCCCACAAAACGATGAAAAAACTATAATTGAATTTACAAACTTCTTTCAAGATTGAAAAACTTAAAATACTTAGTTCATTGCATGCGAGATTGTGATTTAATATTTTTCTTTTATAAATTCAGTTTGGACAGCAAAAAGTCAGCAAAGTCACTGACAATTGATTCTGTCTTGTTCAGCAATTTACATATTTTTACAATGTCACGTAAGTACATATTCAATCATGTCATCAAAGTTAATATTATCTTTCTAAAAATAATTGTGTGACCCGTGTATCAATATAAAACATTTAAAAAAGCCTAAAGCCAAATCCATCACAACCATCGTTAGTGTGATCGAAAAATCTGACACTCTAAATTGCATACCAGTATTCTGAAATATTGTTATACCTACGAGCGTATATTATACCTATGCTGAATAATATCTTCAATATCACTATGTTCAATACTGTGAAAATGTACGGCGAGAGGAATTACTTACTGACAAATCACTCACTACCTTGCAAGGTAAGCTGTGAGCGCGATATATTTTTATTCAGTTCGTGAAGAACATATCTGATAAAGTCTTTATTGATTTAAGTATTCGCGTGGGTGACCCTGTTTGTGGCTCGACTAAATAATAATACAAAGGAAAACTGATGAAAGAAAAGAGGACAGCCGCGAAATACACGGTCAGTTAAGCTTTCGGTACCTATTGATTCTTATACAAGCCAAGTCAAAAAGGATGTTTACCTAAAAGCCATTTCTGCTCCGGGATTTACAAAGAAGATGAAACGGAAATATTCTAATCATAAATGTGCGAATAATTAAAGCTTTAAACAATCATAACGTTTCCTGAGAAATGTCTTCATAAGTATTTGTGTTCATTCAATGAACTTTCTACAAAGAAAAACAGATTTCGTAGAAAATAAAAGTTTATCTTTTCTCTTAGATAGTTATTTCGGTCGCTCCTTTGGAGCACAGTCTACTCAAAGAGATGGATCATTTTAACAAAGTTTGAGGCAGATCTTGAAATTGTAAAGAATATTTATTCATAATAAATAGTACACGTTTACTGAGAGGCCAATGTCGTTTTTAATTAAACGTTAGTTATTATCTTGTTTGAAAACATCGGGTCGTTCGCTAAACACATTATTATGTTTATTTATTCACGGGTGCAGAGGTGCGGAAAGGTCTCGACTATGTTTGACTGTGGCGATTTATTTAACGAGTGGCTTTATTTGTTTGCGACGCTGGCGGTCGACGTCGGCTGCCCGTCTAATGCTACCCCATTAACTTCATGCCCACTGTAAATTACAGCACTTTCAACTTTATCACTTAGTTCTTAAGGACTACGTAGAGTGTCTCTGAGCTGTCTTTGTCTACGTCGTCTTTGCTTAATTAATGACTTAATAGTGGCTTCGTCATGTGTGCACGCCGAGTGATGTATAGTGTAAACTCAAGTTTCTGCCACATCAGCTCAGTCTAAAATACAATGATGGGTAATTAGTTACCGCCGCCGTTAACTTGCTGAATTAACTAAATCTGAATCAAATTTAATATTCCGCAGTACTTTTGTGTTTACCGAAATATAACAGTTACGTAAGAGGAATACAAAGACAAAACCTTCCGCTCCGTCTGTTGTTAATGTTTAACTTTAGGAATTTTAATAGCTACAACAGTATGAAAACAACTAAGAAAGTAATTAGTGAGAAAGTTGACAAAATATTATCACAATCATGATAACTAGGTACGTGTTTTCTGTAATTATGTTTATTCAAAACATGGGATAAGGCATGTACAGTCGCCAGCACATCAAGCCACCCCAATCTGTCAAATTTCTTTGATAGATTTTCAACTTTATTACATAAACATAAGGTTCATATCAATTGGGAAAATTTGACAGTTTGGGGTAGCTTGATGCGCTGGCGTCAGTACGTGGCAAAGTTATAATATGGTGACAAGTCACGGGCCCCGGACATTAGCTTTTCATGTTTCGTTTTCGTCATAAAGGATAAATCGCGTGAAAGTGGGTCCGCTTAGAACGGACGGTAGATAATAACCTAACGTATTTCTCTGACGTTCAAAATATTAACAAAAATTATTTTGTTGACAGTTCCTTTTATTCTTGGCACGTGTCATCCTCAGATCATGGCAACAGGGTCGTGCCAACAATATTTTCGGACTACAAAACAATAAGTAAGACAATGAGGCGTAATGTGACAGCTTCTGTAGAAAAATCTATAGGCATAGATAAATATCTATAGGATATCTATAGTGGCACGTTGGGTAGCTAATTAAACCTTTTGTTAGAAAAGTCCTGACTGACTGACTCATCAACGCCCAGCCCAAACCCTCGGACCTAGAAAGCTGAAATTTTGCACAGAGGTTCCCTTTATAATGCAGACAAGGAGTAAGGAAGGATTTTTCGAAATTCAACCCCTAAGGGAGTTAAATAGGGGATGAAAGTACCGCGCGGGTGAAGTCGCTAGCAAAAGCTAGTTATGAATAAATAGGCTTTGAGCTAAAATAGTAAAATACTAATTATTTATGTGTAGATATACCTAGATAGGTGAGCAAATAGACAGGCGTTCTAGTATTTTACTAATGTACAGAAGCCAGCAGGTCAAGCTATCCCAAACTGTCAAATTTTCCCAATTGAACATGAACCTTATTCCTTTGTGATAAAGTTGAAAAACTATCAAAGTAATTTGACAGATTGGGGTAGCTTGATGTGCTGGCCTCTGTACGAAATTTTTCCCAAAGGCATACCTACCTACATTAGGTCAATAAAAAAGTAATTGCTAGGTAGAGAAATTACTATATTCGCCAGACATAAAATAAATAGAACTTAACTAAAACGACGAAGCCGTGTTAGGCTTTCAGAAATAGTACATTACGATACGTCTGACTTAACTAGTCCATTATTGCACACGTATCGTATACTATTTTTTAGCACGTGTGACCTAAACCCACAGTTAGGTCACGCTTTTCTGTGTAAAAATGAACTACTTAAGACGCGACGTTGCCAGCCCGCGTAGGATGAACGCCATCCTGCGCGGGCTGGCAACTTCGCACGGTTTTTCGGGATTATCATCAAAGTACTATTTTTCAGCCCAGCAACTGATCGTTGCCATTAAGTTTGAATGCTTTTATTACAAGTGTCTGGATATTTAGTTATAAAAGTCGTCATATTGTCAATTATTTTCTATTTGCAGTACGTACTTACGATTAAATGTTTTTGTTTAATAGTAAGCGTTAAAAATAATTATAAATACCAACGATGTAAAGCTTGGCTGAAAAAAAAATATGGTATAAACTTATTTATATTTAATAAAATAATCACGAAGAACTGCTAGAAATGCGACGTTGCCAGCCCACGCGGGATGAACGATCTTTAGTCACAAAAAAGCGTGACTTAGGTGCGGGTTTAGGTCACACAGTATTTTAATGATGAAATTTAGGGACATTACAGTATCCAATTCAAATATCTACCATCACCACCAGATTACTGGCATGGAGGAACATAACTTATCCAAGTTCGTAATATATAAAAAACAGCCTTAAGATATTCTTGAAAATCGTTTAACGAAGCACAAATTGAAGCGGCTGAGAGCGTCTCCGCCAAAACTCTTCAAATCTAATAACTTTACCGGCTTGCCGGTTGGCGGCAGTGAAACCGCGACGGATTATACGGGATAAGTACAACTTGTTGGTTGCATTATAAAACGGATTGAACACAACTCTAGTACCAATAACCCGAACTTTCACGAACTTCGCCGATTCGACTTTAAGATAGTAAAGGGAACAATATCAAGGAATAATTAAAACAATTGCAAACTTAGTTTTTTGGTTTGTATTTTAATTTTAGAACTATTGTTTACTGATAAATAGAGATTTTAGTGTAGGTGTATTTTCTAGTTTGATTGTATTTTACAAGGAGAAATATTATTGATCTTATTGGCGATGTCCTTCAGAAAGGCCAGGTACGTAATACTAGTACCTATGACACGCCCTCCTGCTCCACCCAGAGCGGGAGAAGTTATTTAATGATTTCCCACCCAAAAAAAAAAAAAAAAAACCCGTATTGACCATGTATGAATGTAAACGAAGCTAAAGAAGTATCTAAGGATTGTAGAAGGCGTTTTTTTAGTTTCCACCTAACCGGCTTCGCTATAAGAAAAAAGCGTGAGTGTGTATGTATTTTCTTTATAGAAAGTTCGATTTCTAAAATAATATTCTAAAGAAAAAATGTGATTGTTTTCTTTTTTGCATGTTTGTTACGCTTTCAAGGTAAAATGGCTGAAAGGATTTGGATGAAATTTGACACATGGGTAGGCCATGACGTGGATTAAGACATATCATACTTTTTATCTCGGGGTGCAGATAGTTACATATAATTTCCTTTCAATAATTGCTCTTTGACGACATAATTTTGCAAACTAGTGTAGCTATTGGCACAACCCTAAAAGATTTGCTAGCTTATTAAAATGCACGGTAGATTCTGATGAGGGTTTTCAAAGCACAAAGCGAATAAATATTCCATTTAGATCTGAAGGGTAGGTTCTTTATCAAGCAAATTTAAATACTAGAAAGCTAAGGGAAAAGAATTTCAGATTCATGTAAGTATTATAAACTTTTCAAACAGTTTAATCGTAAAACTCTTCGAAAGTTAATTTTTTTAAGATTTTCTCAAAACAATGTGTAAGTATTTCAGTCACGTCGTTGTTTGGTTCTGTGTCGACCGGTTTATTGTAACTTATTTATTCCTTATATGAAGTTCGGGATTCCGAGAAATTTCTCGCTCACCTGCGCTTGAGTGATGACACGGGAACCTCTGAGGATAATTGAATTATCCTCGCCAGCGATATTCCGGCCTCCGACGAGGGATCTAAACATGAATATATCTTCAATACCGCAGACCATGACAGACATTTCAGCAGTACGAGGGGATCTCATAAAATATCTTACGCTCACATATCTGGGAGAAAATAAAAATACAAGATACGTTTATTCTATTATCATTTACGTAGGAGTATCAGTTTTAGATATTTTTGCGTAAATATAGTGTGTATTGTGTACAGAAAAGATTCGCCTATTTGCGATTTACATGAACCATTAGCATAATCTGTAGACAACAATAAGCCTTCGGAAATGGTCTTATTAGAGAATACCCATTACGTCACAGTACTTACAGTAGTTTTCCTACTCCTTGGCTGGTTGATTTCGCTTTCCTCAAACCATTTATCTTTGGCTGTGCGGTCCATTATGTTAACGACCGTGCAAATCGTTCCGGAAGGAATAACCTTACATAAAGGGAAATTAACTGACACTTTTCTACATTTTGTTTTGGTTAACACAGAATATATACGTATACAAGTATGGTTTATTTACTTTAAAAACTGGTGAGGCATTTTGTACTTAAAGATATTCCAAGAATATACTTCAAGAACACCGTTAACGACTAAGTATCCTTTGCTCGTTACCAAACGCTGGTTGTGTTGTACTAATAAACAATTCATATCAAAATGTATCGGTGCTGCCCACATCCGGACTGATTCTGAAAACGAAGTCCCTTCTCAACGATAAAAGGATCGCTTTCTATGAAGTGTCTGACTGCCACGAGTAAGCACTATTAACTGTCTTCCTCTATACTTCAAAAGGTAAGAGCATGACGTTGTGAAAACAATTTTCCTTTTTTTCGTTTCTCTATAATTTCTTAAGCTGTCCTTATGTCTCGGCTTTAGTGTTTCTCCGCTTAGAAGCTTATTTTAGATTTTAAGATGTTTTTCAGAAAAATATTTAAGTTAAGCTCCTTTTTATTTCGTTTTGTTTCATTTTTATTACGTCAGTGTTTCGTTATGTTAGTATGTACTGTGAGAGCTCTTGCGAGCTCGCCGTACTATGACGAGTTATAATAAATCAAACAAGGCGATATTGCTGTTCAACTTCAATAAATTCCTAGAAAGATAGAATTACATTATCATTGACAGTCGTTACGGGTTGTCAAAGGCCGAAAGTCTGACAACCAGTCTTACCAATGGCCATCGAATAACCCACTAGGTGGTGGAGGTCAGATAAGTGGTCGTTCTATGTAAAACTGGTATTCAGCTGCATCTGGGTAAACTGGAAGTCAATCCCAACATAGTTGGGAACTAGCAGATGATGAATTATTCCTAGAGTGCTTCTACTATTCAATCAATTTTATAATAATTTCCTTGGCCTGTCAAATAAATCTGACGCATACTGTTTTATATTATATATATTCTTAAATCTATCAATTTTTTTTAAATGACAATGATATCAAAATGTAGTTTGGCGTGTAATACTAATTGTAAGTTTGTAAATATCTGTGTTGTTATAATATACGTAGTAATGTAACAATTATTAATATAATGTAGTCAACTAACAAAACTTGTCTTGTCCTTTCAGCTATTAACTCTAACAAATAACAACTGCCATAAGGTGCAAAGTTCGACGGCTAATCTTGCTTTTTTGCCGTCTCTACATGACGCTGGCAGAATAGTCGACATCATCGGCTCAATTGCCAAAAAGGGAAAAAAAAGAAAACGTAAATCCTAATCTTTTATCACGGACTCGCTAAGCTTGCCTATAGGCACCAAAGAGGCTATAATCGTTACAATACCTACCTATATAAACCTCATATTGGTAACTATTATATAAATAGGTAACATAGCAAATGTTATTAAAGTTTGTCATAAGCACATTTTCCAATTGTATTAATTATTAACGTTTAAGAACATAAACGAAAACTCAATTGTAAACACAAGTCGGGTAATAATATTGGTACGTTAATAAATTGCCAATTTGTTTAAACAGCTCCCAATTATTATATTAAATAAAAAGGTTTTTGATAGGCAAGGATAAAACAACATTTGATTTCAGCTAAAATCTTTATTCAAACGGAATTTATTAAATGACTGATGTTAAAATAACAAACGGTCAGCATCCGGGGTGAACGAATTTGTGTCGTGTGTATTATTTTAACAATTATCACGAATATTAACGGGCGATCAAAACGTGCTGGGAACAAATTGTGTTGATTTATGACGGGCCCGCCACCCATGTCGCTCCGGTATGGAAATAGAATGCATGTGCTGCCACCGCGGACCGCCAACTTGTTGTCAAACTAAAATTAAAATAAGCCGATAGATAGCTACTTATTTTAATTACTTACTTATTTTATTTACTTAATTAAGTTTTTTTAGCGATGTTTTTAAATCTTGGGACAGCTGTTAGCACTAAAGAAGCTTCATTACTTGCGGTTTAATAAGGTACACATTTAAGTACCATCACAGCAGGACAGTGGTGGCCCAGTACAACTAAAAAACTTGTAACTAAAGAACTTGTTACTAAATGAAATGATCATCATTTCAATCGACGTCGGCGTCGGAAGACGTCTAAGCATCGCCACTTCGACCGGTTCTATGCTTCTCGCATCAAGCGGATTAACGGACATCATCAGGTCATCGGTCCACCTTGTGGGCCTTCCGACGCTACGGCTTTCGTTTCGCGGTTGCCACTCCGGAATCTTCTCTGACCAGTCCCACTTAAGTTTGGAAATTCTTCGGGCTATGTCGATTACCGTAGTTCTCCTACGGATCTCTTCATTTCTGTAGATTAGATAACGTAGAGAAACTACAAGCATCATTGTAATGTAAATTAAGTGCGGCTAATAATTTAATTCAGTTACAAGTTTAGTAGTAATTTATAACACTAAAACAACTATTTGACGTAACCATTTGGTAGTTTCACAATTTGAGAAATTAAATCGGTATACACCAGTGTGGTCTTTCGGACATTTGTCCATAATTGGATTACAATGTTTTTTGCGAATCAATAAACGGTCGCCTCATTTGGATACATTTAGCTCATTTTCGACTTATCACGCACACTTTTATAAACAACATTTTAATATCAAAGTTCTGAAAAAAATAAAATATCTTATCATAAAGCCCAAAGAAAATTCACTCGAGTGGTAAAAAATAAACACTTAGCGAATTCAAATCCGATTTTCGTCCAAAGTAGCGATTGAAGTTGTGAAATATTTTTCCAAGCATTATCGTATCTGCGTGCACTTTTGTATGCTAATAAACTTTTAATGGAAAGAGGAAAATCGTTGTTGATCTTTTTACATGAGATTTTCCATCCCATTATCCTATCCTACTAATATTATAAATGTGAAAGCTTGTGTGTTTGTTACTTAACCACGCAAAAACAGCAGGATGGATTTGGATGAAATTTGGCACACATAGTTTGTAACCTGAAATAACTGAAATAAAAAATCATGCTAGACCAGATGTTGTCACATTTTAACTCAAATGGGATTTTACATAGTCGACAGTTTGGTTTCACGAAAGGTAGGTCGACGACTGACGCAGGAGTAAAACTCATCAGTCACATTTTGGAATCCTGGGAGAATTCCCAGGACGCGATTGGCATTTTCTGTGACCTCTCAAAAGCGTTTGACTGCGTTGACCACAATACACTGATCTGTAAATTACACCACTATGGAATTCGTGGACAGGCTGCTGATCTTGTACTTTCCTATTTATCAAACAGGCAGCAAAAAGTAAACGTTAACGGGGCGACGTCCTCGGGGTCTCTAGTTAAGATGGGCGTGCCTCAAGGTTCAATTCTTGGCCCTTTTTTATTTCTAGTTTATATTAATGACCTTCCTTACCTGATGGCTAACTTCTCGGATATAATTTTATTCGCTGATGACACTTCTCTTATTTTTAGAATAGATAGAAAAGATACAGATGTCTAAACTTAAAACTTGATGGCAAGAAACTAGATGCTATTTCGGAAACTGTATTTTTGGGAATTACCTTAGATTCAAAATTGCAATGGGGTGCTCACATTAGAGCTCTTTCAAGTAGATTAAGCTCAGCTGCTTACGCAGTAAGAAAGATAAGGCAGTTGACGGATGTAGCCACAGCCAGGTTAGTTTACTTTGCTTATTTTCACAGTATTATGTCTTATGGCGTTCTGTTGTGGGGATCGGCAGCTGACGTAGATTCAATTTTCATTTTACATAAAAACTTTTTTCAAAAAAAAAAAAAATTGTCACCGCCTTCCGAAATTAAAGTTATTTTGCACTTTGTAGTGTTTTTTTGGAAGTCGGTTGTAATTTTTTTGAAAAAAGTTTTTATTTTTTACTTTTTAGTTACCTACCCCACACCAATTCGAAATTTCATCATCCTTGGGGTCAAAACAATGCATATTTATGCGATAGCAACATTCGCGGTTGATTTGCTGTAATGTTTTGAAGAGTTCCGTTGTCTGTCTCCGAAACGCATCATCAGATCTATATGAAATTTATATGGGACCATTTTGGAATAAACCCCTTTCGAATAAAAAAAGAATTTTGCAAATCCGTCTATATACGACGGAGTTATGCCCGAACATACATAAAAAAAAAAAAAAAAAATATAAACATGTCGAATTGATAACCTCCTTCTTTTTGAAGTCGGTTAAAAAGAGGGCAATCCGCACAATCTATAAAATGGGGCCTCGCGAGTCTCTTAGAAACAAATTCAGCGAAATTGATATTCTAACTCTGCCGTCTCTTTATATCCTAGAAAATATCTTGTGTGTTCGCAAAAACTTAGGCCTTTTCAAAAAACGATGCGATTTTCATAATCTGAATACACGTAGTAAAGATGAAATTGTGATTCCAAAATTTAGATTGACTAAAACTAGCAAATCATTTCTAATAAACAGTATCCGCTTCTATAACAAGTTGCCAAAGTCAGTTACAGAACTTAGCGATGGAAAGTTTAAAACGCACATCAAACGTGTCCTTATCAAAAAAGCATATTATAAGATAAAAGACTACGTTGAAGACGGAAGTTTGGCATTAATTCCTTCTGCACATGTGGCTTCCCTGGTACCTCATTAACAGCATAACTATGTGAAAGTCTATTAACTGCTCTCAATGTTCTTTTTTATTCTTTTTATTTTTACAATGCTGACAAATGTTCTCGTCATTATTTGACATTATACATCAATTTTAATATCAACTATTTTTTAGTGATTGTCATGTTAATCATATCACTATGTTTAATTAGGTTCATTTTATTTATGTAGATTATTTCACATATTGTGAATGGGAGAACGTTGTAGGCCTTACAGACTGTAGATTTGTAGACGATTTTCTCTGTATTCGTATAAGTACCTGGTACTTATTGACAGGTCTGCACTGTCCTCCCATACATTTTATCTTTGTAATTTGAAAACATTGGTAAAGCCAATCATTTTTAAAAGAGTAACCGTGGAGTTTCTTGCCGGCTCTTCTCCATAGGAAACAACATTTTGGAACCGTGCACCTAGCTTCTGACGTTTCATAAGTGCCCATGCAGGTTTATGTGAAATAAAAATATTTTGATTTGATTTGATTTGAACAAGAATCCATTTTATCCCAATAGTAAGTCCCCTGGGATAATTTTCGAACACGCGAGCGGAGCCGCTGGCAAAAGCTAGTCCTACTAATATTAGAAATGTGAAAGTTTGGATATTTGTTACTCAATCACGCAAAAACGGCTGACCGGATTTGGATGAAATTTGGCACACAGATAGTTTGTAACCTGGATAAATACATAGAATACTTTTTGTCCTGATTCCCTTAGGATAATTTTAGACCCCTCGACGCGGGTGAAGCCGCTGGCAAAAGCTAGTTTATAATAAAATGTTAGCTGCTTTATTACTTTTGGCAGCGGCTTCACCTGCGTGGATTTTAAAAATAATCACACGGGACCTTATTGCCGGGATATCAAGTATCTCATGTGATAATTCAGGTTATAAACTACCTGTGCGTCAAATTTTATCCAAATCTGTTCTGCCGTTTTTCTGTGACCGAGTAACAAACAACTAAACATCCAAATATTTACATTTATAATATTAAAGTATAGCATTTATTATCATTATATCCAAACATACAAAACTTTCACATTTATAATTATATAAGTAGGATTTATTATTATTATTATAAATATCTAGTTCTGAATAGTCAACTTCTGCACTAGTAAATAATATTTTTTTCAACACATTTGCTCGTAAAGTGAGCCTTATTACATCGTTCTTAGGGCCATAAACTGAACTATAAAACACACGTGCATAATAATATTACGCACTAGTGCATGATAGAATTATCCCTACAAAGTTAACTTAGTACCTAACTGCAAATTATATCCGAGTAAAACAGAGTATTTTCAATTTAACCGGGTAGTATAGTTTTTTTTTTGTAACAACAAAGAGGTTTTATGCCGCTGAAAATCCATTAAAATTTTTGGAATAAATAAATGTGTCCTTAATTAAGACGAAAAAAAAATTCATCATCATAATCAAATTACTTTTAATTTGTTATAAAATATTTGCATTTTATCACTAAAATTATATTTTTGAAGTAGGCCGTATGGCTATATGTCATCAATCACCTTGCATTTGGCGCGTGCAAAAAAAAAAAAACTTGCGCGCGATTTCCCATAGTTTTCATGTTTTTTTTGGAACGCATTTGTTACTGTGTGGTAAAACGATTTATGGAATACAGGTTTGTTTTTCCTCGCAAGTGTGTTGAAAAGGTGCGTATGAAACTCGTGAGCAACTTGCTCACTAGACACTCGGCAACTTAGCTCACTTGTATCATAATATACTAAAAATGCTTCTCATTTGGCGTGACTAAGGTTAAGGTACCTATTATATTTCATACTTACCGAATAATGTTCTTAGAAAGAATCCATTGCTATTAACTGATTTCCTCTCAATCCTCATCTTTTATTGTCAGTATTTACACGCATTGTTAAGACGAAGTAGGTTTTTATTCACAACAAAGCCCTCTGACTTTCTGTCGTAACGAAATTATGTGAAATGGAAAAGATCTACCTTATTTTTTTCAGCAAAACATTTCCGAGCCCCACTCTATTGAATTTCATATAATTTTAGAACCGTGTACTGTTATTGTTTTGATTTTACGTTTTTAACGCAAACACATTCAACATTTCCTGTTTTTATACAAAAAAAGCTTTACCGGTAAAAAAATTGGCTTTTAGTTTGCGATATTATAGTGGTCATAATAAATATCAAGTGGTGTTAAGGGCAACGTAAGTTAACGTATAAAATATGAAACGCGAGTGGGTGAGAGTGTAGGGTTATACCGTATACTTGTACAATACCGTAAATTATAATAGCAAAGAGCTGTTAAGGGTATACATCAAATATTTACAAGAGCGTACGCTGCGTCCACCTGTGTCCTCAGATTCAGATAAGGGACCGTATATAAACCACCTTATACTTTTAAGAGTGGTAAATAATAAATACAACCCTTTAAGGAAGTATATTTCTTCTTAAAATTGATATCGTTAGCAAAGCGTTTCATTAGAAGGTTAGTTTTTCAGGCTAGACGCTTATAAAATACGAAGCAATAATGGAAAATTATTCTATTAAGTAGGTATAAATATACATACCACATACCATTTTCTTTTCGCCTCCATTTCAATTGTATAATTTTATGTATTTTTACAGACGTTAGAATTCTATTTTATTGGTGTTTTACATATAAACCTTTGGGATTAGAAGCAAGCTGAGGGCAATTTTGGGATCATTGGCTTTACGAGCCATAAAACCTTTTTCGTATAGAATTATGTGTGAAATATTTTCCTTCTATCTGTGTCATGTTGTTATCATATTATCCGTGAGAGGAAGAATATTTTCCGAATAGTTAACCTCATTAGCGTGGCTTTTATGTTTACCTATACGAGTTGTTTTGACGTAAATTAGTTAAGTTTGGGTTTCTGTGATGAATCATGTTGTGTGCGGATGAGATTGTCTGCGGAGAGTTCGTTTGGGGCACGGTAACAAATTACCTTGTAATTTACACACGTCATAATTAACGCTATTCATATTATGCTGAATAAATGAGGCTTTATGTTCTGTTTGTTAACGTTGTCTTAAATCTTGAGGGAAAATAGAGGCAAAAGAAGTGGTTTTGTTCTATTGCCAATGCAGGAGCAATCTACTTAACAGGCGGCTATAAAACTTTTACAAACGTAAGCTCTAGTGTTGACCTCTATCCACCCGAAGGATACCCTCCATCATACGCCCTCGGCGTACCAATAGTAACATTAACTAACCAATGTTTACTCTGATATATTAAATTGATTTTAATGCCGAGTATCACCCCTAAACGCATATTAACATTTCAATTTATTTTCTGTTATAGTGAAATGAAATTAGCAAGAAACAGCACTAACGGACACTGAATAATACTTGTACCTACTGGAAATGCATTATCAAGAAAGAAGACAACTGGTACCTGTCTTAAAGCAAGTAAGATCACATTGGTACACACATTTGTAAAAAAAAAAGTTGAATGGGCCTGTTCTTCACCTCAATCACGCTTGATGGAAAGCGATTGATAAGGTCTACGATGGAACGAGCTTACTCAGAAGATGTCTGTTCACTCTTGTTTTTAAAGATAGTCGGGTAAAATGAGGAAGAAAAAAAAGACGCAGGCAGGGATATAAATATATAATATAATGAAATATTTACATACAACAATTTACAAAAACGATTGAAACTATTGAGCCATAGAAGCTCGGTAGCTATTTTAAGTATTTACCAGCTTAATCAGGAAGTGTAAGCTGGCTCCGAATATTGCTCTATCCATATATTCACGTTGCAGGGTGAATGTAAACGTGGTTCATGCAACATGACACTGCCTATCCATATAGGTACGAGGTTCTCTGCAATATGTATCGGGCTTTATATGTTCGGTTGCTATGTATTGCATCAAATGGTAAAAGTCAATTGAAAGCCTTTTAATCCTCTGCAATCCTATACGCCACTTTGTAGTCTGATATATTCAAGGTTATTAACACAGCTTTCAGGCACGAGAATATACTTTTACTGAAATGAATGAGTACTTATTTCTACGAACGCAAACAAAGCTGTTTACATAAAATTGAATAAATAGCCATAATCCATACATATCTCTTCTCATCTCATTTCATTCTAAGGACATATAAATTGCAAATATCTAGGAGTATGTTCGGTATTTGCTCATATATCCCAGCTAAATCGTAAAAAATAATGGTGACAAAATGTCAAATATCGTGCCTACAATTTGATTTATAGCAGCGTTTAGTATCTACTGGGTACCTTCTGGTAGGATTAAGGATATGCCTTCCATTATAATACGCTGTCATAATTCATATTGCTGCCTTCCTTCTTATAAATTAATATTTTTATAAATCCTGCATAAGCCTAAGCATATACAGTCTATAATGTTCCCAGTGCTGGGACACAGACCTCCACTCTGTGAGACGGACTGAGCCGCAATCGAAATTTTAGGCTCAAAAAAAAAAAGAAATCTAAAAAATGTATGTCGAGTACTTTTTCCTAGAATCGGATTCCTTTCAGTAGGTACGCCTGTTTATTTTCGTCATATTAAATCCTTCTGGGCCCCAGATTGTGGGTCAAACAAAAACATAAAATTCAGACAGTACCCACAGACATTTATATTAATTTTAGTTAGATATTATATTAAAACAATATTTAGATTTGTAACCTTAGTAGAGTATTTAAAAGCGATGATTCATTTAAAAGGCATATAATTTATTTAGGTTAGTGAAACAGAAGGCACGGGGTGGATGATTAGGGGCGGTGCGGGCGCGGTACGGGCACAGCATAGATGATTACAGAAGGTCGACGCTAAGCAACACGAACACGCACAATCACACGCATTTGAGCGTGTTCACACTCGTTCCGAATTGGCGCGATAACGATATCCCGTGAATTGTCATAGATGACGTCATGATATGCGCCATTTTGCGATAACGCCGACCATGCGTTATACTAATATCACCGTGAGCGCTGTCAAAAATGACAGTTGCGCTGTTTTGTGTTGAGTCGTATCTTAACTCTAGGTAACTTAGAAATAATGCTTCTAGCTAGAGTCGCCACCTAGCCAAATAAGAAGACGAAATTTGTGGTTTATACAAATTTAATATGGTGTAAATAGGTTTTCAAATTGAGTGAGCATTTAACACTGCTCACTCACGTTCGTTCACGCGCGTTCCGTATTATTGATAAAAATGACAACTCTCAACCGTCATAATCGTTGGGCACGCCACGATTGGGACGGTAAGTCCCCTCTTTGAGGAGTGGTTTGAGAGGCGGCATGGCGTCCTCACCTTCCGCCTGACGCAGGTCCTCACCGGACACGGTTGTTTCGGGAGGTTCCTGTTTCGGATAGGGCGGGAGGAAACGCCCGGGTGTTTCCACTGCGAAGATCGCCCTGAGGACACGGTGGAGCACACGGTGGCGGTCTGCCCAGCTTGGGTGGAGCACCGCCGTGTCCTCGTGGAGGCGATCGGCGGCGGCGATCTCTCGCGTCCGGCCCTAGTCCAAGCCATGGTACGGAGCGAGAGGGCATGGGGAGCCGTCACCTCCTTCAGCGAAGCAGTAATGCTCGCAAAGAGGGAGGCGGCGCACGTGAGGGAGAGGCAGCATATGCGCCCTCGCGACCCCAGCCGCCGCAGGATAAGGAGACGCCCTGGGCGTCGGGAATCCCAGGCCGATTTCCGGCCACCGTAGGCATGGGCTTGCGGACGGCGAGTAATGGGTAGCTCGCTGTCCGGTAAGGACCAAGCCCAAGTCGACGGCGCGTTGTGTTCCACGCGCGCCTCAAAGAGATGTCAGCACAAAAAGTGATGGGACCCGCAAGGGTCGATGCCTGCCAGGGGTGCGGGTTTGTTCGAAAGAGACACCACAGCCCCTGGCTTAAGGGCTCCTGAAGGAACACGGGTGGGTTTTAGTCAGTAAAAGTCTGACACGCCCTCCTGCTCCACCCAGAGCGGGAGAAGTTATTTGATGATTTCCCACCCAAAAAAAAAAGCCGTCATAATCGTGATATCTTAATCGGAACGTAAATTATTGATGTGAGCGCTCACAGCGCTGTTTTTCTAATTCGGAAAGTGGCCTATGTGTTTAGTAGTAAAGTAAACAACGACTGCCTTGTTGATCTAAAGTCCGGTTAATTAGTAACGGCCTCTCAAGGTCAACTACAAGATGCCATACAAAAAAAAACCTTGTTGGTCTAAAATTCGCAAGCGCTACTGCTGAGCATGAGGTCCTGGGTTCGATTCCTAGGTCGGGCGAAGTGTTATTGTGTTTTTCTATCTGGAATTTACCAGTATCTGGAGTCTGTTTTATTTGTTCCCGGTTGATAGCTACAGGCTCGCCCCCTATAACATGGGACTTAACCCGGCGTGGATGTGGAGGGGTCATTCTGACCCTGTCAATTTCTTATCGTGTGTAGATTTTTATTCTGCGATTGAAGAGTTTTGAACGTCATAATAGCTGTTGCTAAGGAACCGGCGCGCGCGCCCCGCGCCCCTGTTAAGTTGGCAGCCGCCTGCGACGGGAGCAACACGTGCGTGCGGTCAGAAAGGGTAAATATGACCGCGCGACAACCGCGATGTAACATTTTTATGTAAGGTTTCAATTATAGTTTTACTCAATATTATTAAAATTTTAAGTATTTCGTACACAATAAATAGCCAGGAGCTTGTTAATGCAGTCTGACAGTCAAGACGACTTGTTATCCGACGGTAGCGAAAGAAGACGAAGAAGAAGAAGACCATTTGAGTACGCGCAGTCAAGATAGAGATACTGAGCAAAATGCATGCAGTGATGGCGAAGATAACGTACCACTATCTGACTGTATCTGATCTATAAGACTGTACGTGCAACTAATTGATCTCTACTTAAGTACCAAATTAAAAGTTAATCGTCTAAGAAGTTAGTTATATTTTGTTGTTTCTAGTGTAAGTTTAGAAAGTTTATGCAAAGGTTGATTATTTTGTAGTACTTTGCTAAAAGTGATTTAATTATAATATTTTGTACTCTTATCTGCGTTTTATTTCGATAAAACCGTAAAAATAACATGTAATATAAATAATATTGATTAATATTTGGTACATTAATATAAATTTAGGTATTTTATACCCAATTATCTACAGGGTCAATAAGACCCTCCACAACCTCCACGTTACTATTTTCACCACATCCTCGCCGGGTTAAACATAAGTGGTGAAATGTGGGTGTAGGTACTGTAGCTACTGTAAAGGTTGGTTATTTTTCGAATGTAGGTAACCTTACGTTCATACCGGCAGGCAATGAAAAGGTTTTGTCATATTCGAATTGTCATGAAGATCTAGAAAAATAAGCTTACCTATAGATAAAAGTGGAGGCCACACTCCAAATAAATAAGTCAGTCAGTCTTGACTTTTTTCTAAATACATACATAAGAACGAGACAGTGACATGTGTTTTCTCTCTCTTATGTATGTGTTTAGAAAGAGAGCGTTAGCCCACAGTCGTCTTCACTTAGGTATTTAGAGTGTTGCCTCCACTTTAATCTTTAAGCTTCTTGATCTAAAATCAATCCTTAATAATAATTTAGCATAGGATTCCTTACGGAAGTAAAAAAGGATTAACAGGCGCGGAGCTGTAAAGATCTAAAATGTAGAATAAACGATATAATTTATATTTACACGCATACAAGCGTTTAATTTATCAAACCTCGGTACCAAGGACCCATGTGTACTGTAGGGCCTTCAGGCCTTCAGGCCCTACAGTACAGTTTTCCCATTCGGGGAAAATGCGGCGTGATGTTATGCTATATTATAAAAATAATAACATTTGTTTTTATTTCGGAAAATAGAGTGTTGTGTGTGTGTGGTGTGTTGTGTGTGTGTGGTGTGTTGTGTGTGTGTGTGTGTATATTATTCAAGCGCATTCACGACTAGTATGGCGCTCGTTTGACATACAGTATGAGATCACCGTACGTATGCGTCTTTACGTGCGCGCGTGTGTTCTCTCGTTGTATGGAGCCGACCTTCTGTAACATAAATTTTATGTGTGGTAAGGTTGCGGGCGCGGCGGCGCGGGCGCGTTTAATTGGGTTTGTTTCGAGATCGGTTTCCTAGGAGCGATGTCCCTGTCTCCCGCCTCGCCCCACTAATATTAATACGATGAGAGTGGCCCGAGAAGAGCAATCATAAATCCCGTCCGTTGAGAGTAAATTACAATGTCAGAATGTATAATTTTGTAACCGACGCAATGGTATTACCATATAATTTTCGGAATATTTTATCTATCATAATTCGTAGGTTTTAATTTGTATGTTGTACCGGACACATAAATTGACGGTTTCTCATTAGAAAAATCAACATTACTTGCCGTACCTACTTATTATCTAACACTAAAACTATTAGATAAGTATTTTAATATAAGTACCTAACCTAAAACCAAGTATAAAAGGCTACACATTTTCATAAACTCTAGGTCTGACGGAAACATGGTTAGATAATGGGCGTTTGAAAGGATGCAGAACAATGGCTGCGATTTACATATACGATGCAACAATGGCTGCTGAAACGTCGATTTTTTTGCCTTAGACAATAGCCGATTGAATTTTCTTAGTCAGCTGTCAAGTCACCGCAGCCGAAAGCTTATGCAAACTTTGAAAAGAAAACAAAATGACGGCACTAACCTTCATCATATCAGACTGTTTTGTCAAACGATTTCTTTGGGATAGACAGCCGATGAGCAGTCTACAAAGAAATGCTTCCATGATCACCACTCTTGGCAAAGCGATTAGTGATTGCTGTGGGTGTAGGTATATGTTGGTAGCCTTGACCCATATTCTTGACGATAACGCCTCTTCCAACCACCTACGAACAAAAAGAAAGGGAGTGTGACAGATTCTTTGTGTAATTAATTAATTTGCGCGAGCGATTCTTTGTTGCGAAAAAACACGGTCACATTTTCCTTCAATAAAAGCAAGTAAGTGAATTGATTACTTTACACCATTACGTAATCTGAGTCCGATTTAGCGGCAAGATGAATCGACCTGATTCCGTATTAGAGATAATTTAGCTTATGTCAACAGTTAACCCAAGGCGAGGCTATTAATACTGGGGATACAAGTAGTTAGAGCAATTACCGGCCTAATACGCACGTACCATTGACATAATGATACATACTACTAAATAACGAAAAAGTTGTGTAATTACCGGGTTTTCACAGAGTAGGAAGCTCATGGAATAATATTGTGCAGGCATTTGCTACGAGAATGTCAGTCATTAATAATTGGGATAATAGAAAACTGGCTGGTACCTGGCGCTTTGCTGCAGAAGAAATAAAAATATATTTGCCGGTGCGACACGCTCACCACCTACTGTAAGTTATTTGAACTGTCATACTATACCTATATCTAACCTACGCGCAAGACGTGCAAACAATAAGTTTTGTCGCAACCTCATTAAAGGTACGGCAGCGCATAAAATACGAACAAAAAACATTGATTTAACATAAGATTAAAGAAAATTCTGTGAATTAGACATTCACCAACTACGTTTTCATTTTATAGTAGTAGCTGCCGGAGCGTTTTAAATTTAAGCGACTCTCACATGTCTTTTCGACGATTCGCATTCATGGCATTCCATTTACTAAATAATCTGTGCCAAAAGGTAAGCAGAGTAATTAAGGCATGTCAATGTCACCGTTGAGTTGTATAGCGTCGAACCGACATTTTTAGCTACCTATTCATTGTACATAGATCCTTGTTTCTATGGGGCAAGCAACATGTGTCTAAGTGATTTGAGATTGCGTGGCTTAGTTTTAAACACGAGGCTCTTCGGTAAGCGGGGCCCTAACGACAGATAATCCTGCTTTTAGTTGGGTGACCTGTTACATATATTAAAGTTGACGCTGTCCGTGTCCCGGCGTAGTTACTGCCTGAGTTTTGATCTCCGGTTAATGTTTAAACTTTGATACATGGAAAACGGAGTTTGGAAAGTTTTGTCGGTTAGCGTAAATTGGATATATATAATACGTTTAGGGTAGTAATATTATATTTATGAATGGATCTGGAAGTTAATATTTGTCACACATAAAATCTATATAATAATGTAACCAGGAAACTTACGTTAACCTTTTTTTTTTCAAATTATCTTTTCACCGTCATAATGGATTAGGTATGTTGCACGCGGCTCAAATCGATAATAACGGTAACATTATAGTGAGTCTCACCAAACAAATAACTGTAAAACGGAGACAAGAAAGTATCAGCGACTGCGAGAAGTATATACATCCAATTTATCACCGGAAAGCAAGTTATATTTGGTTCGGAAATTGCGGTGGTGTAGTGTCATGTGTGAGTCACATGTCACGCCGCTCTGACGTCACTCCTCTTTCCCGTCATTGATCACTTAACACGCACTAGATACGATACTTCGTCACGCCCGACTTGTCTATTAATTTGGTCTTCCTTAAAAGATTAGCTTCGTTTTTTTATGCAGCTGTTAATTAATTTAACGGGAGAGTTAAGAGGAGTTTTGGAGTGGTCTAAAAATTAAAAATAGTCTGAGACCAATAATAATACTGAGGCAAACGAAACTACTGCTATGGTATTAGCCGACACTTGACAGAGTTTGATTTATGTTAATGTGTTCACGTGGTTAAAATATTTCCATGTGAGTCATCAAACAGTTAGAAAACAAGGCAAGGATTTAAGAAATGCGGTTTCAAAGTCAACCGTCATGTTTGTTTCCAGTTTAATAATCATCAGACGATTATCGTCTTTCAGAAACAACTTTCTGTGGATGACCGTCCATTTTCCATTTGAAAAAATATATCTATAATAATAATTTCCCACCATTTCCATTCCCTAAACCTAACATATGTCAGTGAGGTAGAGTGGTATCAACGCGTCGTGTGCTGTTTCATAAAAATGGGAGCGGTAACGAAATATGCATGCAAACAATATTGGACTGTCAATCAAATATTTTGCATGGATGCTGCACTGTTCACAGCGTCTGTTTATTGTTTTAAAATTACTTGTTTTTGTAAATATAATTTTATTATGATTGATATTCATTTACTAAGGCTGTACCTGAAGCAGATATATTTAATGACCCAAAAGTGAAGTTCAAATCAAGAATCTTAGCCTCTCTACGAACCAATGAAACGTAGTCGTAATTTATGATTAATAGTGCAAATCTAACCCAATCTAATTACTTACTCTGTCTCTTATTTTAATTTATTTTACAACTTTTGTTTTCATTTTTATTTAGTTTCTCATTTTCTTAAACAATTGTACATTAGACTTAAGTTAGCAACTAAGCGGTAATCTGGCGTCTTGTGTTGTCAATGTTGTGTTTACCTATAATTGGCATTTATATTAGAATATAACCGTATGACTTGCTATTTCTATGCACTATGCATAAATAAATAAATATTCCATCCAAACGCACTAAACGATACGGAAGCACAAAAGGTGAGAGGTGATGTGTTTCACAAGACAGATGTGAGTGGTAACGCCGGGAGGAGACGCCCTTGGAGGACATATAGTGACCTTATTGGTGGTGTGCTTTTTGGAATGGTCAGGTGTGTACCGAGTACTCGCCACCGGCGAGTGCGTGTGTGATCAGTGGGCCTAGTGTGAGTTTCATTTAACCATCTCGAACAAACGCATCGAACGCGTTTGGCGCTCCGATTGGTTCGTCACCAATCCAGGGCCAATCGGAGCGCCAAACGCGCTCAAGCGTTTGATCGAGATGGTTATATGAAACTCGCACTAAGACCTTAGATGTATGAACGTAAACGAGGAAAAAGGATTATGTAAGGATCAAAGATCGAAGTTCTGTAGTTTCTGCCTTTATCCATGGGAAGAAAGTGTGAGTTTATATATGTATGAAATACGAATTGTCAGACAGGTAATGAGTGGAATATACGAAACTTTGTCAGCTTTAAGTATTGACGGACTACTCACACACTCACTCACTCACTCTGCTACTTCTCATATAGAGAAGGCTCTTGGTCACTACTTGTCGGTGATCACAGTCTATGAAGCCGTGATTTCTGTGTTTTCATGATATATTAGCTTTTGCCAGCGGCTTCGCCCGCGCGAAACTTTCATCCCCTATTTAACTCCCTTAGGAGTTGAATTTCGAAAAAGACTTCCTTATTCCTTGTCCACATTATTAAGGGAACCTCTGTGCAAAATTTCAGCTTTCTAGGTCCAAGGGTTTGGGCTGGGCGTTGATGAGTCAGTCAATCAGGACTTTTCTTTTTATTTACGAATATATAGATGATTTCTACGAGTAAATACTGCGTAAATGGGTCTGAAACCGATTACCCAGTGTCAGAATTGACACTAAGTTTACTTGGAAGTGCAGTGGTGGCCAAATGGTGTCCAGGCACTACTACTTCTAGGTTACTTTGTGTATTTAATTTCATCACCACTGCTCCCAAAACGGTGATGGAAAACATCGTGAGGAAATCGGCATGTCTTAGAGCGCAAATTGGAAGACTTGTGAAATACAACAACCCGCACTGGGCTCGCGTGGTGGATTATGGCCCACTCCCTCTCACAGAGAGGAGGCCTGCGTCCCAGCAGTGGGAACAATATGGGTTGATTGTGATGATTTCTATGAGTAAATACTGTGCAAATGGGTTTCTAACCGATCTACCGAGTGTAAAATTTGACACTGAGTTTGAAATCAAATCAAATCGTTTATTGCAATCCATAATGTACATTTAAAGGTGGTAAAGAAAAAAATAGAAACTGTTGGAGCGCCTGCGCAATTGTTTTTGCAACAAGTAGTGCATCCGTGCTAAATTATCACCTTATGTTAAGTATCATACAAATTGTTAATTGTCATGATTCATTATAAATCAAAACTCATACACGTAACTTGTGCCGCCGCATTTTTATTCTAAACCCCGCTAATTTCCGTACATATTGGTCCATCGAACCGGATTTAATAAAATAGCGTGGTTCTGCTACTTCTTAAACTTATATTTTATAACAAGAAATAAACAGTGGATTTATCGGAAAACCAAACCTCGTCCTTAACTTTGAGGTTAATAACCGGCAGTGTGGTATGTGGATATTAAACGGTGTTAAGTCCAAATATTTTATAATATCGTCACCCAACACTCAATCAGGTAGTATATAACGCCAATTAAGGAGTTATAAGGTTAGTCCTATTTATTACCGATTTTTATGTGTACCTAATTAGTTGTTCGAGAATGTACCAGACCGTTTGCATTGTGATACATGGCAGTCAGTAGCAATAATATTTATTGTTAAGTTAGCAGCAATTAAGTTGAAAAACATACTTATTAAAGTATAGTAATATTAATTTATTATATTACATTATTTCAATTAAATTGTCTTTGCCTAAGGTCACTTTAAGGATTCATATGTATAGGCATAGGTATAGGTAGGTACGTATTTCTATATAATAACGACATAATTTTAAGAGTGTTAGATATTAGTAATTGTTTACCGTTATTACAGTTAATTACCGTGTTATTAAGTTATTGTGTTGACCTTCATTAAAGTTTGAAAGTCATTTGAGTTTGTATAAGAAAATTAACGAGTTGTTAAAATTTAGATAGGTATAGTTATTGTCAGTGGTCATTAAATCATTAAAATCAGTATAGTTATCATCTGCACATCAGCAAAAATTCATATACAGTACGTAGATACCTAGTTATTATTGTTTGTTTACACTTATATTGTATAAATTCCAGATTTACACCCGTCTCCAGAAATGGCCGAGGAAAAGGAGTTAATAAGGAAGCGAGGTAGCTTCAAAGGCCGATTAACCGCCTTTGTCAATTATCTAGACTTACTAGATGTAAAAACATTGTCTAGTTCCGATATAACGGAACTACAGCTGCGCATAGGCAAGAGGGAATTGTTATACCAACAATATGATGAGGTACAGTTGCGTATGGAATGTATTGTGGATGATATCAAGGTACAGTTTTCTGAGCGTTCCGATTTTGAGTCGCTGTATTTTAAATCACTGTCTAAGGCTCAGGAATATTTAAACAGTTATAATAATAAAGATAATGCATCTGTTTGTAGCAATAAAAGTAATTGTGGTAGTAGTTATAAGCCAGTTAAGTTACCCACAATTCAATTACCAAAGTTTAGTGGATCTTACAATAACTGGTTGGAGTTTCACGACACTTTTACGAGTCTCATTCATTGCAATGATGCTATAGACGAAATCAACAAATTCCACTACCTACGAACCTCTCTGGAAGGTGCCGCTGCCGTGGTGATACAGTCGATCGAGTTTTCTGCTAACAATTACTCTGTGGCATGGAACGTACTATGCGAACGATTTGATAATAAGAGATTACTAATCCACAATCATATTTCAGCCATTTTTAACATGGAGACCATTACAAAAGAATCCTCTGTCACTTTAAAGAATTTAGTTGACCAAATAAACAAACACTTACGAGCATTAGACACATTAGGGGAGCCCGTTAAGTATTGGGATACTCTTTTAATTTACATTTTTACCCGCAAGTTGGACAGCAGAACGTTTCGTGAGTGGGAGGAGTGCAAAGGTCGCGTAGACAAAGACAGCAAGATTACCTTCGATGCATTCCTTAAATTCATACGTGAGCGCGCTGAGCTAGTGGAAACTTTGGAGTTGTCTCGTAATAATAATCAGCCTCAATCTAGTAATAAATCAGGGACTAGGCTAAAGTCGATGGTTACCGTTCAAAGCGGTAGTAATTCTAATTCAGAGTCAGGTACAAAGGTCTGTCCCAAATGCAAAGGTGACCATAATTTAGGTGAGTGTGCGCAGTTTCTCGCGCTAAGTAACGAAGCACGTATTAAAATGCTGCCAAGTTTCAAAGTATGTTTTAACTGCTTTCGCTCGGGTCATTTCGCGAACCATTGTAAAAGGACAGGTTGTAAGATTTGTAAACGCAGACATAACACGTTAATTCATATCGCTGATTTTAAACCTACTGCACAAAGTCATAATAACGTTAACAATAACTCGTCTGATAACTTGTCGCCACAGTCGGCTTCGGCGTCTTCGGTGACTGAGACAAATAATGTTGCATTGTCGGCTAACGTCACATCTGGACACAGAAGTGTGAGTCATGATGTGTTATTGTCAACCGCTTTAATTAAATTATATGATCGTAATGGTCAAGAACATGTTGTTCGTGCAGTTCTTGACAGCGGTAGTACATCGTGCTTTGTGACGGAAAGACTATGTCGACAGTTAAATTTGGAGACTAGGCAGGTCGATAGATCGATATTTGGCATCAATAACGTGACTTCTCACGTAGGTAAAACGTGTCGCATTAACGTGACGTCATTGCACAATAGTTTTAGTACTGAACTTTTTTGTTTCGTTTTACCATCAATAACTAGTGATGTCCCATGCCGTGAGGTAAATATTTCTTCGCTGAACCTTCCCTCTGATATCTGTTTAGCAGACCCTACTTTTTACAAGCCCGCTGATGTCGATATTTTAATCGGTGCTGATGTCTTCTGGGACTTGTTAGGTTCACAAAGAATAAAGTTAGGCAATGATAAGCCAATTTTGTGTGAAACCAGGTTAGGCTGGATTGTTTCCGGTCCGATTAGTCGTAATTACGTTGCACTGGTTTCTAGTAAAGTTAGATGCAATTTTACCAAAATTAATAATTGTGCTTCGGAAGATGGTTTCGATAAAATTC
This sequence comes from Polymixis flavicincta, assembly GCA_949987655.1. Taxonomy (NCBI): domain Eukaryota; kingdom Metazoa; phylum Arthropoda; class Insecta; order Lepidoptera; family Noctuidae; genus Polymixis; species Polymixis flavicincta. The sequence goes on along the minus strand of OX465175.1, from coordinate 13,118,652 downwards.
GAAATGATTTAACTCGCTTCTGGCAGCTTGAGGAGGTGAATAAGAAATCTTCTTATTATTCGCCGGAAGAGAAATTATGTGAGGAACATTTTATAAAAAATACGACCCGATTGGCCGACGGTCGTTTCTGTGTTCGTATTCCCCTCAAACAAAATCCGTCTATGTTGGGAGATTCTATTAGTAAAGCTGCTCATTGTTTACAATCGTTAGAACGTAGATTAAAACCTAAATCTGATTTTAGTAAAATGTATTACGATTTCATGTCTGAGTATGAGTCACTAGGCCATATGACTGAATGTAAACAATCCGATTTGAACTTGTCTGGTTATTTTATCCCGCATCACGGCGTATTACGTGAAAGTAGCACCACTACGAAACTTCGAGTGGTGTTTAATGCAAGTTGTCCATCTTCATCTGGCGTATCGTTTAACGATTTACAGATGGTCGGCCCTACCGTTCAGGACGATCTGTTGTCGATTCTTCTCCGTTTCAGACAGCACAAGTATGTTTTGTCAGCGGACGTCGAGAAGATGTATAGACAAATAGTCGTCCATCCGTCTGATAGATATCTACAACATATATTGTGGCGTGGTAAGGCGTCCGACCCAGTTAAGTTTTATAAATTAAACACCGTTACCTATGGCACGGCTAGTGCGCCATTTTTAGCTTTTCGGTGCCTTCATCAATTGGGACTTGATTGTAAAAACCCGAAGGTTGCTGACATAATTAAACACGATTTTTATGCTGATGATTTACTGTGTGGCGGTGATGATTTGGATGAAGTCAAATTCATTCGTCAGGAGGTAACTAATGTGCTTGAATCAGCTTGCATGTCATTGCGTAAGTGGAAGTCAAACGAACCTCAATTATTATCTGAAGTGGCTAAGTCTTTACTTGATTTAAATATAGGTGCTAATGAACCTGACAAGCTGCTCGGATTAGGTTGGTACGCAAGTTCAGATGAACTCGTCTTTCCAATAGGCTCAACTATATCGTGTAATAGTAACAGTAAACGTGATTTACTTTCTGTGATTGCAAGGATATTCGATCCTTTGGGACTTTTGTCTCCATTTGTAATCACTTTGAAAATGTTACTACAGAGAATGTGGTTGGATAAATTGTCATGGGATGAGCCATTGCCTACTGAAATTAATTTACAATGGCAGACTATTATTAAATCTCTGTCTCTTTTAAATGAAGTTCGTATTCCTCGAATTGTTGTGTGTCACTCATATCGGGAGTTGGAACTCCATATATTCACGGACGCGTCTGAGCGCGCATATGGTGCGTGCGTTTATGTACGTAGTATTAATGACGAAGGTGAATGCATTGTTCGGTTACTTATGTCCAAAAGCCGAGTGGCGCCAATCAAACCTACCACAATTCCCAGGTTGGAGTTGTGTGGCGCGGTTGTGGGAGCTCGTTTGTATGAGAAGGTGTTGAACTCCCTCTGGCTAAAGTTTTCTCGCGTATTTTGTTGGACTGACTCGACCATCGTGCTGGGATGGCTACAGATACTGCCTTCAAGGCTTCAGCCATTTGTACGCAATCGCGTCGCTGAAATCTTAGATCAGACAGGTCACTGTACCTGGAGGCACGTCCCAACCGATAAAAACCCAGCAGACCTAATATCTCGTGGCGTAGATATTAGTCATCTGCAGGGTTTGGACATGTGGTGGTCGGGTCCTGACTTTCTCCAACAAGACTCACGTAGTTGGCCTTCCCAATTCAAATGTATAGAATTAAGCTCACTCCCTGAAACTCGACCTGATGTATCATTAAGTGTTGTTCTTGACACTAGCGATAAGGCATTAATTATAGATTTTAAACGTTTTTCTAAGTATCTAAGACTTTTACGTTCCATGGCTTTTGTGTTGCGATTCATCAAATTATGTAAACGCCAATCGCCCGCTAATATATATTTATCTGATGAAGAATTAAAAAAAGCGTTAAATATTTTAATTTATCAAAGTCAACAAGAATCATTTCCCGAACATAAAATACTTTTGAATAAACAAAGTTTACCAAAAAAGAGCGTCCTATTAAGATTTAATGTATATTTAGATGAAAACAATCTAATGCGTGTCGGAGGACGTCTCGATAATTCTGATTTTCCTTATAATAAACGGCACCCTATAATATTACAGTCCACTCATAATTTCACTAAATTATTATTTGATTTTGAACACAAAAGGTTAATGCACGCAGGCCCTCAGCTACTGTTAGCTTCGATTAGAGAATCCTATTGGCCTATAGGAGGTCGAAATTTAGCTAAAGCCTGCTATCATAGATGCGTTCTGTGCCGACGTATGCAGGGTAAGGTGGTCACTCCATTGATGGGCAACCTGCCGCGACAGCGCCTTCTTCCAGGAGGGTATCCGTTCGAAAGTACTGGCGTTGATTATGCAGGTCCTATTATGAGTGCCAGTCGTCAAGGTCGTGGATGCAGACTCGTCAAGGTGTATGTAGCAATTTTTATCTGTTTCACCACAAAGGCTGTGCATTTGGAGCTAGTGGGTGACTTGACTAGTCATAGTTATTTATTAGCGTTATATAGGTTTATTTCGCGAAGGGGCAAACCCGTCCACATATATTCCGATAACGGTACTTCATTTGTTGGTGCGTATAACGAGCTATCAAAGTTCTTAAAAACTAATTCTGAGTCTTTGAGCGGAAGTATCGCTAATGATGGAATTAACTTCCACTTCATTCCAGCGTATACTCCACATTTTGGCGGTCTCTGGGAGGCGGGTGTCAAATCCGCAAAATATCACTTACAGCGAGTGTTGGGACATTGTAAGTTAACTTACGAGGAACTTAACACCACATTAGCCCAAATTGAGGCAATATTAAATTCACGCCCACTAACGCCGCTGACCTCAGACCCTGCGGATTGCAATCCACTGACACCAGGTCACTTTCTCGTCGGCCGGCCACTCACTTCGTTGCCGCAGAAAAGTTACGCGGATCAAGCTACAACCCATCTCAGTCGTTATCAACGCATTGAGCAGCTCCGCCAGCATTTCTGGACTAGATGGAGTAAGGAGTTGCAGCAACGGACGCTAAACCCCGCTAATTTCCGTACAGAAACAATTACGGACCCTGTCGGGCACAGCAATTTCTTAGTAACTAAATAACTAGAGAGAGGAAGAGCGTTTTATTAATTTCGTTTCAATTATTTTATGTCCTATTAAATAAATTATGTTACTATACATTTACTTATTATATTAATATTATATGTGCAAGTCTATCTATTCATTAATTATTCAAGTTATTTATTTTAAATAATGCTTATTTGTTTACTCGCTTAAAATTAGTTCATTATTATGTTTATATTGTTTCATTTATTTTCTTTTAAACTTATTAAGTATATTTTTACAAAAATGAAATAAAAAACATTTGAAAATATAGAAAATAGTGGCCCGTCGACATCAGGAGCAGGGTCCAAGATGCTGGTGGTCAGGGCTCCAGAGAAAGGAACCTCCTGACTATGCGTGCCGTGTCTAGGAGTACTGCTTTCTGAATTGATCCAGCCGTGCAATGAGAGCCTCCTGAGATGTTGGTCGAGGCTCTTCGCTACTAGGCCATTTACTGTAATGATTATCGGTACAATGATTGCTGAGTCCACGTCCCACATGTCGACAACCTCGTGAGCTAAGTCAACATAATTGATTTTCTTATCTTGCTCAGCTTTCACGAGATCTCGTCATGGGGGACAGCAATATCAACAATCATTGCACGACGCTCTCGTCGATCTGTCACCACAATATCAGGCTTATTGGCTACAATAGTCCTGTCAGTGATGATAGATCGATCCCAATACAATGTGGCGTGACCATTCTCGAGAACTGGGTCGGGCACATACCTGTAGTATGGTACTTCAGACTCCACAAGGTTGTACTGCAAAGCAAGTTGCTGATGGATAATCCTAGCGACTAGATTGTGTCTGTGCAAATACTCGCCGTTAGCAAGACGAGAACAACCGGAAAGGATATGTCGGATTGATTTACCGGGACGGTGGCATGCCCGACAGATGTCAACCGTACCATCCTTGACAACGTATTTCCGATAGTTGTTCGTCATGATAACTTCATCCATAATCTCACAGACAAAACCTTCGGTTTCTCCGAAGAGGTCGCCGAAACGTAGCCAGAATACAGACCAAAAAGTCTACATCAGGCCCATGAAGAGCCCGGAAAAAGCGTCCGTGAAGCTGTTTGCTTTGCCATACTTCCTTACGATCATTAGTATCCAGTACTGCAGGTTTGCGCTAGTTCTCTTTCGCCAAGGAGAGCGGGGTGAGGCCCTTGTCCACTGCGACCAAATCTCGATGCATCCCCACATCAGTGTGAAGGAAATATTCCCTGAGACTGCAAATCTCGCGATTGTGGAGGGTCTTAGCATTTATTTTTATTATTTTTACAATTTAATTATTAAGTATTGTAATATATTTATTTTTGTTAAGTTACTTATTAAATATCTGTTATTCATAATTATATATTGTTATTGAACTTATCCCTTAGATATTCATGTTCTGTGTAATAGCTTTTTAAAATTAAGTATTGCTTTAATTTATTTAAAAATATACTGGTTTTTTTTTGGATTAGAAATCATCAAATGACTTCTCCTGCTGAGTAGAGCAGGAGGGCGTGTCAGACTTTTACTGACTAAAACCCACCCGTGTTCCCTCAGTAGCCCGTATGCCAGGGGCTGTGGTATCTCTTTCGAACAAACCCAAACCCGCACCCCTGGCAGGCATCGGCCCTTGCGGACCCCACCAGTGGTTGCTGACATCTTTGACGGCGCGCGTGTGGAACACAACGCGCCGTCCCGTCAACCACTTTTCGGCCGCAGGGGATAGGGAGAGCGGCTGACGCTATACCGACACTCCTCTTCCTCTGCGGCCCCACCGCGTCCGCCATCAAACGGTGGCGGCCCCGTCCAGGCCACGGAAGGGAAGAGCGCTGCTCAGAAGCACCGGCACTCCTCCTCTACCGCAGCCCGTAACCCTCAGCCGCGATGCCTCCCATTCGACATCGCGGCCCACCTCAGTTGCGGTGCACCTCACCGCAACCTACTTTTTGGCCGCTACGTCAATGGCTTGAAGGCAAAAGCCCTGACGAGCGGCCCCACCTTTGGGTTCCTCTTGGCTTCACCGTGGCTGGAATCCACGGTTACTGAGCCCCCCCCGCAACGACAATACGGGAGCCCACTCGGGGGGGAAATATACTGGTTTTGTTTTGTTGTTTAATGTCTTCTGGTAATTTATTATATATTTTTATTGACATTGAAAATGGACTTGATGAGTGTATTTTAAGGCGGGGCGGGGGCCAATTTAGTCTGTTTTTATGGCGCAACGAGTAATTAGTTTGTATGTCCCCCGTGTATTATAAAAATCTGGATATTTACGTACTAGCTTACATAATTCTAAAATATAAATACTAACTAAGGTGAGAATCTTGTGTTTCTGGAAGTAAGGCTTGCAACTATCTGTAGGTTCTATGTTGGTAATTATAAGTACAAGCTTTTTTTGGAGAGTAAATAGGGAGGGAACGTCTGTGCTATTTCCCCATAATATAATACCATAATTAAACCAAGCGTGGGCATACGCGAAGTATGTGACTAGTGCGGTTCGTGGTCTTTTTAATTTCGCGAAGAGCATACGAAAACTTTGAAATTTTTGATTTTACTGTCTGTACCTACATGTGTTTTCCAGTTAATGTGTGTGTCTGTTGTTTAACCTAGGAGAGTGAAATGGTTAACTATTTCTAATTTATGATGATTAAAGGTGAAATCTATATTTATTTGTTTTTTTCTGCCGAGGATGAAACGCTATTAATTTGGTTTTGGTAAAATTTATTTCGAGGTTTACTTCGGAAACTGTCAAACTGTCGGCTAGCGGGAATGAGCTTGCACAATAATTCTTACGTCTGTATATTTAATATTTAACACACCACGGCGACGAAAAGATGTTGCACCAGCGGAGAAATAAAAAGCTCAGTAAGAACTTTTTTTCGTTGCACTTTTCAGCGAAAGTCACAGTTGAATTTCAAATATGCTTTTGCAGTCTGTGAGAAATAACTGGTGCATCTACTTGAACCGTGGATGTAGATGTTAAAAAACCGTTTTAAACCAAAATCCGTGTTTTAAAACCCGTATCTCACAGTATATGGGAAGTCATTTATCATACTTACAATGCTTTGTTAAGATTTGACAGACTACAAACATTAATTTAGTGAAACACTGTACTTTGTACAAACAAAAAATCTTATTAGGTTTTCACTCAGCCACTGAAAATTTTTATTGCGCACTGTATTTTTTTAATATTAATTGTCCTTGATATATCCAAAATCAGGGAGTAGGTATGGTCTAGATCATTTCATGTGAAGCCTCAGTGAATTTTTGTGGATCAGCCGCAAACATTATTAAAACTGCCAAGTTTTTAAGTGGTTAAAAAGCAAATGTTTTAAAACATTTAGAATCCGGTTTGCATCTACATATAAATGTGGGTACATCTACACACCCACAGCAGCATATTTTAAGTATACAGTCAAAAGTTGTTATACCAAGCAGGCAGGCAATATTCATTGTTTTCGATGTCAAAAACATGATCACTGAGTTACTAAAATTAACATGGATTAAAGAGCTTCCTGCATACTTATTTCTTCTGTTGTCTGTACAACGTATATACCTATTACCAATGTGTTCCTGTTTGTACGCTTATTACAGGCAACCCCGAAATGTACCTAAATAATTATATGTTTTCACCACCTTCATATCTATACCAATATAATATTATACCTATGGAGGTAAAATTTGTTTGTTTGTAAGCTTGTATGTAGCTATGGGAGTAATCTCTGGATTTTAAGTCCGGATTTGAAAAAAGTCTTTTTGCTTTAAACAACCCAATTCTTGAGGAAGATTTGACGCTATTTTACATACATCATGTTGTGACTCTAAGGAACAGAGCCAAAAGAAAAAATATTCAGAACGAACTCTAAAAGAAAACGAAGTAGGTACCTAATATTAAGGGCAGGCGATACGATGTTATAGGATATACAGGGTGTAAAAAGACCCATCCACGGTGTAATTAAATACTCCGTGGACCCATCAGATAGCCGTTAACTACGCTTTCTGGACATCAAACTAAGTAACATTGCACAAAAATAATAGCTGAGAAACGACTTTTACTTTTGGTTTTAAATTTGCTGTTTGCAGTATAACGCTCGCAAAACATTGTGCTTATGGGTGCATGTAACGGTACAGGTCTTTTTTTTTGGGTGGGAAATCATCAAATAACTTCTCCCGGTCTGGGTGGAGCAGGAGGAAGTGGCAGACTTTTACTGACTAAAACCCACCCGTATTCCCTCAGTAGCCCGTGTAGCCCGTGTGTCAGGGTCGACGGTATCTCTTTCGAACAACCCGCACCCCCGGCAGGCATCGGCCCTTGCGGGCCTCATCGGTTTGTGCTGACATCTCTTTGAGGCGCGCGTGGAACACAACGCGCCGTCGACCTGGGCTTGGTCCTTACCGGACAGCGAGCTACCCATTACTCGCCGTCCGCAAGCCCACGCCTACGGTGGCCGGGAATCAGCCTGGGATTCTCGACGCCCAGGGCGTCTCTTGCGGTGACTAAGGCCGTGAGGGCGCATATACTGCCCCTCCCTCACGTGCGCTGCCTCCCTCTTCGCGAGCATCACTACTTCGCAGAAGGAGGTTCCCATGCACTCTCGCTTCGTACCATGGCCTGGACCAGTGCCGGACGCGAGAGATTGCCGCCGCCGATCACTTCCACGAGGACACGGCGGTGCTCCGCCCAAGCCGGGCAGACCTCCACCGTATGCTCCACCGTGTCCTCAGGGCGATCGTCGCAGTGGAAATACCCGGGAGTTTCCTCCCGCCTTATACGAAACAGGAACCTCCCGAAACAGCCGTTTCCGGTGAGGACCTGCGTCAGGCGGAAGGTGAGGACGCCGTGCCGCCTCTCAAGCCTTTACTTACTTACGCACTTACCGCCGCAATTGTGGCGTGCCCAAACGGTACAGGGTAAAGGGGGTATTTAAAGTTGAGTTTTATCATTAAAAACTACTTTTCGTAAAAAAAAAAACGGTAAAACTAAGAATTTTGACCTTCTAATATCTCCGTAAGCAGAAGTTTCCCAGATTTGGTCCCATAAAAAAAAAAAAAAACTGGCGGGAAGTACAGTGACTCTCGACTTCGTTTTTATTTTTTTAAGCGTCTACACACGATATTTCATTTTAAAACAAGAAATTTGACGCGAACGTAGTCGCGGGCAGAAACTAGTTTTACGTTGTAATTCCTTCCAGGCATACCTACTTATTTAATAACATGCCTGTTGAAACAGAACAAAGGCTGTGTAGGCGTTGATAACTATAATGATAAAGAGAGCTACTGACATTTGATATGCGAAGAATATTATTATAATTAAACCTTGCTTACGAAATACGTACATAACAAAAGGCTCAAGCAATTTCAAGAGTTTCTGTATATATTCTTACTTGAATACATTGGCCTTAAATTGGGATATTTATTTATTTAACACTTTCAGCACACAAATGTACAGAGTCGGACTTAATGCCTTAGGCATTTTCGGCTAGTCAACCTTTCACAGAAAAATCTTGAGTGAAGTTAGTTGTCAATAGTGTCAATCCCTAGCATCAAGTGGAATGACAGCTAATTTAGAGCTCACTTCACGTACGTTTTTAGTGAGATTTTGACGTGAAAACGTCTTTTCGCTCGACTTGGAGTACTGGTGGTAAAATTAATATTTTTGATCGATTAAAATATGTAAGATTTCAAACACTAATAACTACGAGAGTTTTAGTGCTAGTGTTATTTTTGAGCGTTCAAAAGAGAGATCATATTTTTTTTTAAATTTAAGCGGGATATAATTTGTCTATGACGTCCCACTGCGCGAGCATTTGCATGCGAGCGACCCTCTATTTCTCACAATAAGTCGAAATTTCAACTGGTAAAACGTAAAAACGTATTTAGTTAGAACATTGACTCTGGTGTCGTTGTCAAGAGTTAACAAAGCACTACTAGAGCATAGAGAGAAATAACAAAAATGTTGGTCAAAATAGGGTTAAAAATTCATTTGAAGTTGACAATAGCAAAATGACTTCATATATCGTGTCATATCAGCCGTAAATATGCTCAAAAATGAAAAAAAAAGACACACAATCGAAGAAAGTTTGCATCAAAATGAATGCAATGAGCCTAAAAAATCTAGTACCGAGCAAATACAATATCTGCGGTAGTGCCTGAAACCTTAAGAAAATTTGTTGCAAATAGCAAAAGAGTTTAAGTTGTCGTCTAATATTGGCTGTATATTTGCTCAAAACTGAAAAAAAGATTATTTTATAGGAAATGTAATGCACCTACTAAATATAGTATCTGGCAAATACAACGGCTACAGCTCCATTTGGAACCATACGAACATTTGTTACCAAACCCTATGTAAAAAACATCTTGTATCTATAACGTTTTCACGAAAACTAACGGTGCGGACTCGAATTCATCATCATCATCATTTCAGCCGAAAGACGTCCACTGCTGGACATAGGCCGCCCCCAATTGGGGGGGCAGGGGGTTGCCATAATTGCCACGCTTGGCAGGCGGGTTGGCGATCGCAGTATGGTGATAAAATGCATAGAGAACGCTGCTGCCCATTCTCGAGTAAGAACTCGAATCGAATTGCACCTCTCTAACAATTTTTTTTTACAAAATTTATCGGTTGTTCGTTTTCGTTCCCGGGGATTTGTGCTTTCGTAAAACCAGGGGCACAGGTTGATCGACCAGGTAAAGCGATATTTGCCGCGGTTGGTCCGTGGATGGGTGACCATCTTTTCATACCAAGACACCTCTGTGCTTCGAAATAAATAAATAAAACTTTGGTTGAAGATAACTAAGAAAAAAAAGCACGCTAAGCCGTTGGTCGCGGCTATCATACGTGGATCATTGACAGTCGTTACGGGTTGCCAGAAGCCCATAAGCCTGACAACCAGTCTTACCAAGGGGTGTAGTATTACCAAGTTACTGGGTTGTGGACGTCAGATAAGCAGTCGCTCCGTATAAAATACTGGTATTCAGCTATATCCGGTTAGACTGGAAGCCGTCCCCAAAATAGTTGGGAACAGGCTAAGCAGATGATGATGAGACCGGATGCTTCGTGGGAATGTTTACAAGCACAATTTTATAATGTATCTAAGAACACTCGAACATGTGTCAACTGTTCTGTGTTGCTTTGAACTACTGGAATCAAACTTCCGAAACTTAGTGCAGATATGTCGATCAAACAGCTACTGCGGCAATAAAGCCATCATAGGTATGTGAAACGAACAAACAGAGTTATTTTCGTTGTGTCTAAGAATACCTAGGTTTAGGTTTTAGTAGTGGATCAGCTGTGATATAAAATCGAGGGACGTACCTACATGGGCCACTCATGATATTCAACGATCAGTAGCGATAGCACAATCTGTTTTGTGGAAAGGGAAAAGACGAATTTTGATCTATCAAAAATAGTGCATTTACTGAATTTGGTATCATCAAATCGTAGCGTAACTTTATGCTCTGTTTCGTGTCTCTATCTTACAGATAAGAGTGTATTATGACGATTTAAGGCTCCCGTAGTTGTCTGCGGCAACGCGCGACGAGACTCGAAACGGAAAAGTCTCCGAAAAGTTCTTGGAAATTGATATACTAGATTCGGGTCGCGCCTGTCTGCGGGATTCTTTACACATAAGTATTTTGGTTATCGCAGCGTGTGATATTATAGTATCAACTAGTAGAGGTGGAAGGTACTGTGACTGTTACTGGTGGCCTTTTAATATTGAAAAGAAAAAATCAGTAGTCACATATATTTTACCTGAGAAATAAATATGTCTGTTTGACAGATTTTGTATAGAAAATTGTCAGATGTATTTTTCAGATAAACCAGACTTTACCAACTGTTTAGATGTTTGATAACTTTTTATGAATTTAGCAGCTTGTGTCCAAGTATATTTTTACAATTCGGAACTTGTAATGCAAATGGCCGATGGTGCCGAAAGGTTTTGGAGTGGCGACCGCGTACCGGAAGACATAGAGTGGGAAGGCCTCCCAAAAGTGACTGACTACTGAAAAATCAGCCCGTAGGGTAATAAATTGTACACATATAAATAAATGAATCATTATTTTCTTACTTGGTATATCCAAGTAGGAAAAATAATGATTCATTTATTTTACACGGAGGGAAGGAGAGTTGTGTTGTAATATAATTTCACAGACCCTTTGTAAGTTATTTCGTATTTCACAATAAACGACGTGGAAAATGTTTGCTAACTGTATGATAAAATAAAGTCTATTGTGAAGTTGAGAACCCGAGTTTTTAACTAGATAGTAAATTCATTGTGTAACATTTTGTGCCTCACAAACAGAATACACAGTCAGATTACACCGGGCTCCTAGTTTTTGTTCAGCTTCATTTATTATTATACTCATAGTTATGTACCTAACCATGTAGTCGTATGTTACGTTTGCTACTGAAGTTTTTGAAACTGATATGATACGAAGTAGCATGTTTTGTTACTGTGTGGGACGCGAAATAGCTACATCATAATATGAATGCAATTTTATTGTAACGTCACATCATAATCAGCCTATTATATTCCCACTGCTGGGATACAGGCCTCTCTGTGAGAGGGAGTGGGCCGTAAGCCACCACGCGTGCCCAGTGCGGGTTGGCAGATGTTGCATGTCTTCGAATAGTTGGTTCTACGATATATCGGTTTCCTCACGATGTTTTCCTTCACCGTTTTGAGAGCAGCGGTGATGAAATAATTTACACCGAGTAAGACCTACAAACTCGTAAGTCTCTGCTGTAACCACTGGGTCACCGCAGCAAGCAGTAATTAAGTACAACAATAATTTAGCCCGAGAGTTTGACAACCAGTCTTACCAAGGGGTATCGTTTTACCCAGTAACTGAGTTCGGGAGGTCAGATAGGTAGTTGCGCCATGTAAAATACTAGTATTCAGCTGCATCCGGTTAGACTGGAAGCTGAAATAGGCTAGGCAGATGATGAATAATTTATTACATACATTCAATAATAAATGCTTAATTATTGGCCTACATCGTTGTTCTAGAAGTAAGCACTACTGCTGAACACGGAGTCTTTTTTTTTCAGAATTCAGAATTTCCATTCCCAGGTTATCATTTCAGCCGAAAGACGTCCACTGCTGGACATAGGTCTCCCCCAGAAGGGGGGTTTTGCCATAATCACCACTCTTGGCAGGCGGGTTGGCGATCGCAGTGTGGTGATAAAATGCATAGAGAACGCTGCTGCCCATTCTCTAATAAGTCCCTTCGTCGCCTTCTACGACATGGTGCTACTCTTTTACGTCCGGCACACACACGGAACAGTTCCCAGGTCAGGCAAATGTTATCGGATTTTTCTATCTGGATTTTCGCTGCCCGGAGTCTGTATTTGTACCCGGTTGATGGCAATAGGCTCGCCCCCCATAACCTTAATATAACTGACGAAATGTGGTTGTACTATAGGTACACCTTTGCGCTGCGACATTTTTTAAATGTCGCAACATCGTGCTGAGGTAGAAGCCTATTGGCCTCGTGCAAGACTTTCTGTTTTATTTTTATTTGTTTCTTTACTTCCAAGTTCGTTTTTTTTATAATTTTTGTACGATTGTGTGTTTCGTTTAGTACCTATGTGATCTTCCTGTGCGAGTCACTATAAACAATTTTTCGTTTTTCTTTCTTTGCTCTTCCCTTCGGAGAAACAACGCTTGTTATCTATACTTATATACTAATCTATACTAATATTATAAAGAGGAAAGATTTGATTGTTTGCATTGAATAGGCTCCGAAACTACTGAACCGATTTGAAAAATGCTTTCACTGTGGGGAAGCTACACTATCCGCGGGTGACATATGCTATATTCTATCTCCGTATTCCCATGGGAACGGGAACTATGCGGGTGAAACCGCGGAGCGCTGCTAGTGTTGTATAAAATAATAATAATTTACCTAGGTCCTAGAGTAAATAAGATTATTTTATTTACGTAGGTATAGACTTTCAGTAACAATAGAGGACTCAAATTAAAAGGTCCTTTCGTTTAAATTCTGGGAAATGAACGACGAAAGCCAGTGTATACTTAAATCCTTAAAAGTTAATTGAAAATGCTTGTGTTAATTCGATATTATTGAGTTTTCACATATTTAAGCGTATACAGACAAGAGCTTCGAGCCATATCACTACGACGGTTAAATTAATTTATTTCGTGTTTTAAATTGTAACAAAAAGGATGGGTGGCAGTTAACGACGGTGAGGGTATAAAAACATAGGTGTTGCGATCGTAAATGTCTGTAAAACAATGTCTCCTTGTAACAATTTATACATGGAACTAGATGTTTTAATTTAGTCTTGGTCATAAGTACTACGACATTTACGAAGTTAATGTAACATGTAGCCTCAAAGAGTCAGCACCGTTTGGTTTGATCCGTAAGGGCAGATGTCTGCCAGGGGTGCGGGTTGTTCGAAAGGGATACCGTGGCCCCTGGCACACAGGTAACTAAGGAAACACGGGTGGGTTTTAGTAAGTAAAATTCAGACACGCCTTTGCGCTCCGTCTAGAGCGGGAGAAGTTATTTAATGATTTCCCAAGCTCATAAAATAGCACTGTATTCTTGGGTTTTACTTTGGATGCCAAGCTTCAGTGGGGCCCACATATAGCCAAATTGTCGAAAAAGCTAAGCTCTGCAGCATACGCTGTTAGAAAAATTAGTAATTTAACTGATATAGAGACAGCCCGCTTAGTGTACTTTAGCTATTTTCATAGTGTAATGTCGTATGGTATTCTATAGTGGGGAAATGCCGCCGACATTCAGACTATTTTTGTCTTGCAGAAAAGAGCTGTTCGATCAATTTATAAATTAAGTCCGAGACACTCTCTCAGAGATAAATTTAAGGAGATTAATGTAATGACTGTACCTTCACAGTATATTTATGAAAATCTTTTATATGCCCATAAAAATATTAATATGTTTAAAAAATACAGTGAGATCCATAGTATAAATACTAGGAACAAACACAAATTTGTTGTACCATCAACAAGGCTCAAGAAAATAGGTGGGTCATTCAGATGTCAATGTATACGCTTCTATAATAAACTTCCAAGCCATGTTCAAGATCTAAGTCTCAATAAATTTAAATCATTCAATAAACGTAAGTTGTTCCTGAAAGCCTTTTATACCGTTAAAGATTATATTGAGGACAAAAAAGCTTGGGATTGACCTGCTCCAATTTTGTATACTGAATGATTTTTTTTATATTTTTGTTTTGCACTTAGATATTCGATTATTGTTATATACACTTTGACATTTGATTATTATTATATACACTTGACATGAATATTTACTTTGAGAAGTATAATATTATTTTTGTTTCAATTATTGTGAATGTGAGGACTCTGTGGTATTTTTGTTGTGTTTCATTTCTTTCTCAGTTCATTTTTAAAGTTAATCTGGCAGTTTGAGTACTTTATGTGGCCTACCCTAATGTCCTTTCTTTGGTATTGCTCGTCAAATCGTTGAGCTCCTCAAGTTCTGAGTTGAGCCGTATGATTACTGATACATGCGTGCACTGAATGGACAGGTCCACTCAATCTGTGTGGTTTCTTTCCTCAAAAGACCATTTCAGACACCAATTCACATGGTCTTCACATGATCTGACCAAGATTATGTCTGGACTTTAAAAGAGACTGTGACCTCTGAGTTTGTTTCGGCCTTTCTTCTCAGAGTAGTCAGATAGGAAATGCCGACCTCATCTAGTTTAAAATATGATTGACGTGTAAAAGTGTTTGTACAAACCTACCTACTTACAGAAATAAAATCATTTATCATAAAGAAAATAAAACTACTTATGTAACATTTTGAGTTCGAAGATATAACAATTACCTACGCAGTCAATGGTATTTCGTGCTATTTTTAGGATTCAGTAACTCAAAAGAAATAAACGGAACCTATAAAGGATCACTTCGATGTCCGTCTGGCTGTCAATATCCTTTGTCTCAGGAACACGTAAAGGTATCAAGTTAAAACTAATATCGGGAGGTCTCTTGAATGTTGTGTGTGTCAAACTTCTAAGTCAATGTAATAAAAATCGGAAATTTGTAGTTTTATCACATAATTTTATGAATAAATACCACCCGTCTCTCCACTAGTCCAATGCTTACTCAAGGATGCATATCCGGTAGGCTCGCAATCCTTTCCTATCCTAAGGGCACGTCTACCTGACCATTACCGCGCCTCCCGGTCAACTTCTTGATATGCAATGGCCTCTGTAACACCATGAAGAAATCTTGGGGTTCATTCGATTTATCGAGGCGCTGGGATCGGTGCATTACATTACATTACATTTTGTCACATAATTTTATTGCGATACCAAACTTATATACATTTGCAGTTGGAGAAATGACCGTGACGTAAACCGATGTATGGGCGAAAAGCATTTTTGCAATTACAAAGATAAATTAGTTAAGTTGGCATAAATTCATCCCAACTGCGGAATATCATTGGTCCGACACGCACTTGGTCGGTTTTTATTCTTAAACAGAGATCATAATCTGCCTAGAATTTTCCCAACTATGTTGGGGTCGGCTTCCAATCTAACCTGATGCAGCTGAATACCAGTATTTTACATGGTGCGACTGCCTATCTGACCTCAACAACCCAGTTACTGGGTAATACGATACCCCTTGGTAGGGATTAGTTGTCAGACTGACCGCTGCCGCTGGGACGAACGGCTTAACGTACTTTCAGAGGCACGGATCGGTTTTGTTATGTAAAGATGGTTAACCATCCACGGAACAACCGCGGCAAGCGTAGCTTAACTTGATCGATCGACCCTTGCGGGTATTATAACTCAGGCACATGCCTTCTTTAACAAAGATGTGAGACTATAATAACCAAGAGGTTATTACGTGGCAAGTGGCATAAGAGTACCGCAAACAGTGTGACGTAATTAGTTGAATCCTGCCCATTCTTCTTTTGTGCCTTTTGCTAACCCCATGGGGTGTTATGGGGTGGTGTACTTGAGACTAGGCACTATAGTTTGACCAATACCGCTATAACGCGCCTTAGGTATGTGCGCGGCGGGACGGGGGAGCAGTGCAGGCCGCTGATTCGTCAGTGCAAGCCGCTCATTCGTCCATCCCGTTCCCCGCCTCGCCGCGCATGCCTAAGGCGCGGTACAGCGGTATCGGTCAAGCTATAGGCAGGTGCGTTGTAAGTAATTTGAAGCGTGTCTGGGTACGCTTACATACCTAGTACCTAACTATCCTATCCTACTAATAAACGTGAGTTTATGAGGATGGACGGATGTTTGTTACTCTTACACGCAAAAACTGCTGAACAGATTTGGATGAAATTTAGCACACATATAGTTTTTAACCTGGATTAACATAGGATACTTTATATCTCGGTAGTAGGTTCCCGGGCGATAATTTCCGAACTCCACGCGGGTGAAGTCGCTGGCAAAACCTAGTACTAATATATGTATGTACATATTATATTTGCTATATCAGTAAAAGTAGTAAAACCCGGGGGAATAGTGTTGTATGACAAAGTTGTCTCAGAACAAAAATATATCTACGAAGGTATGAAAGTTTTTAAGATAGATGTGGGATGTCTCGTAATATTTTTCTTTAACTGTTCTTTTACTTGTTTTATTTCAGCCTTTGTCTGCAGATGCTTCATAAAAAAAAAAAAAAGTTTCAATCCTTGAACGACTGAAGCGTAAGATCATCTGCCTAGCCTTTTCCCAACTATGTTGGGGTCGGCTTCCAGTCTAACTGGATGCAGCTGAATACCAGTATTTTACATGGAGCGAGTGCCTATCTGACCTCCACAACCCAGTTACTGAGTAATACGATACCCCTTGGTAAGACTGGTTGTCAGACTTTCGGGCTTCTGCCGACCCGTAACGACTGTCAAAGATCCACAAATGATAGCCGGGACCAACGGCTTAACGTGCTTTCCAAGGTATGTCAAGATGGTCACCCATCCACGGACCAACCGCGGCAAGCGTAGCTTAACCTGGTCGATCGACCCGTGCAGTTATTGTTACTTAGTCACGTGAAATGAAATTAAAGGTAAGGATGTAAGGTTTGAAACTAATATTCGAGAACCGGTACTACGGAACTGATGAAGGTCCTTCGAAGGTCATCCGAAGGGACACACATGACCAGAAGGGTTCATGTAAGTATGCCCTTTTAAGCACCCCATCATTTGCCCTAACATCCGTGATATTAATTATTCAGTATTTATTTATGAGCCGGGAACATAATCCTTTGCGTTTGCAGAAATAACAATAATTTTTAATCGACTTCAAAAAGAAGGAGGTTATCAATTCCTCATGTTTATTTATAAATTTTTTTTTTATGTATATTCGGGCATAACTCCGTTGTAGACGGATTTGCAAAATTCTTTTTTTGATCGAAACGGTTTTATTCCGAAATGATCCCATTAAAATTTCATTTAGATGTGATGATGCGTTTCGGAGACAGACAACGGAACTCTTCAAAAAATTACAGAAAATCAACTGCGAATGCTGCTATCGCATGAATATGCATAAATATGCATTGTTTTAACTCCACGGATGATGAAATTTCGAATTGGTGTGGGGTAGGTAACTATAGTGTATAAGTATATAAGTGTAAAAAAAAACTAAAAAAAAAAATACAACCGACTTCCAAAAAATACTACAAAGTGCAAAATAACTTTAATTTTGGAAGGCGGTGACAAAGAATTAAAATACACATCCAAAGTCACCGACTTCTGAAATTAAAGTTATTTTGCACTTTGTAGTGTTTTTTGGGAGTCGGTTGTTATTTTTTTGAAAAAAGTTTTTGTACTTAGTTCTCTGAAGGATTCGGTCAGCGAGTCTCGTAGCAATGCGCAAAGGAATTCGGAACAAGCGAACTTTAACAAAAAGAGAGGTAGGTACAGACAAGAAAATATTTATATTATGTAACTCTACTAAAGGAAACTGCAAAAACACTAGAAAATGGGACCTAGCTGCAAAATCTCCACTACCAGATGCGACTCGTAAATTATTCGAGGAACGAGTACAGTTCTGCTATTTCGAAAAGATCATTATCACAATACTATACTGAAGTTCATGTTTAACACGCGTAAATTAGCTTTACTTGTATCCATCTATTTGTAGCGGAATCATTGAACGCGGTTTTCACTCACTACAAAACATAAGAATCGGGTAAGTCCGGCGCGGAACCTGTCGGTTCCATTGCAATAGAAAATTAATTGTGTTTCATTAGTCGGGATTAACAGATTGACTTGAATTTAGAACACTTATCAACGACTGATGACAATATAGTAATTTAATAAATTTGTCTAATTATCCTGACCATGATTTTCAGGATCGATAGCGATTTTTTTTTTTGGAGACAGAAGAAGAAAGAACAGCCTTAGAACCGGATACCACATTCAAGGAAGGCAGGAGCCGCACAGATTACCCATTCCCTGCTATTCTAACAAAAACTCAATTTAACGGTCAATCGAACTATGGAGTTGTAACTAAATAATAGTAAAAAATATACTTGTTTTTGTGTTTTGTAAACTAATATTTATTTAATCCCAGATACTAATCTGATATTTCAAGTCTTTTGAGCTTGTTTCTTTATAAAGGAGTTTGACATTACACCTGCCAAATAAGTACTAGTGTTTAAAAAACGAACATTAAGCAAATCGTAGATGATCATAACAGTTCACTGTCACAATACTCACAAAACACTACTAGATTTTTATATAAAGTGGCCTTGACCAATATGTACGGTATATCAAAGCGGCCACCTATATTATCTCTTTGAAATATACCTTTGAACATTCTCAGATATTTTTAATACGCGACTTTCTACAGACAATCTTTAACTCATGTGTGCAAATGGACTGACTCATACGGGCGACAAATATCTTTCGAATTTAGGTGACATTAAATTATGTTTTTCTACTTTAGATACGGAATTATAACATAAATTACTTATTACGCACTATACATTTTATAGTTAAGTGTAAGTCGTTGGCTCTTATTTCTAGTAAAACATACATTGTTTCATTAATTAATTAACACTAGAGATACGATGCTTATCAGAAAGTGTATTGGATTATTAATTAAACTTGACTTAACAGTGGTTAAAGCAAGGTTTCTTGAAATATTTTGCAATGTTATTGTGTATCATACTTGTATAATGAGGTCCTGGGTTCGATTCTCAGGTCGGGAAAACTGTCAATAGGTTTTTCCATAATACATTTCGTAGTAGTGTGCTCGGTTCATGGCGATAGGCTCACCCTTATTAGATACATGGGACTAAAATATACCTGGGGAAATGAGGATATATAGGTACACCTTTGCTTTGCATTTTAGGGAATAATGGGCGTGGAGTTATGTTTTTGTTGCACGGTAAAAAGATTTTTTACGAAAAGTTAAATTATATGTTCATACATATTTTAATATTTCTTTAATTAATACTACTACACTAATTAACTAATAAAAACATTCCGGTTCCTGTAAACTGGAATGTTTTCGTTTTATAGGTCAACTAAAATTTATCACAATATTATATTTAACTCGAATAAAACACAAAGACATTCCACCTTTTTAAATTAGCCCGTCTTTCAAATTTCACCAACATTTTATAATCCAGTTCTGAATTCATATTTCTGCCTTGGCCCATATTTATTCTATAAATATGTATGATTAAACATGCTAAAACATTTCTTTGAAAGTTTTTAAGCTCGAGATAAGTACTACAGCGCGTCAAAACATACCGTAGGAAATTTTCCAGTTCAAATATTTTTACTATGACACATCGCCTCGACAAGCATAATATATCGAATCGATCCAGCGTTTGATGAAATAACCCTCGATTTTAAAAAGGGCTATACAGGAAAAGTTTTTATTCAGTGCGCAAATTGTAACCATGAATTCAGCATATCATTCTAGACCCCCTAGTGCAGAAATTTTTCGCCGCATATACAAAAAAAATGAGCTGTTCCATACATTTTGACCGCGTAGGTACTGCACTTTTCTATGAAACAGCAGATTTTTTTTTGCATGACCGGCGAAAAATTTCTGCGCTATGGGTTCTAGAATGATATGCTGAATTCATGGTTACAATTTGCGCACTGGATAAAATCTTACCCTGTATAGATCGCTGGTAGCATTGATATACAAAAACCCGAGATACACAGTCTCAAACAAAAGTGATACCTACTCAAAACTGTCTTCAATTATACGTCAGTGGTTATATTTATGATAAAACACAGTTTTTTGCAAATTCAATCTTACACGCATCACTAGGTAGTTTTTACAAAGCCATGTCCAAAAAGACTGACTGAAAGATGACTGACGATATGATACCTGCGCAAGTTGCGCCCTATTTATGCGGACGTTTTTGAGGTTTTTTTTTTTTGGGTGGGAAATCCTCAAACAACTTCTCCCGCTCTGGGTGGAGCAGGAGTGCGTGTCAGACTTTTACTGACTAAAACCCACCCGTGTTCCTTCAGTAGCGCGTATGCCAGGGGCTGTGGTGTCTCTTTCAAACAAACCCGCACTCCTGGCAGGCATCAGCCCTTGCGGGCCCCATCACTTTTTGTGCTGACATCTCTTTGAGGCGCGCGTGGAACACAACGCGCCGTCGACTTGGGCTTGGTCCTTACCGGACAGCGAGCTACCCATTACTCGCCGTCCGCGAGCCCATGCCTACGGTGGCCGGAAATCGGCCTGGGATTCCCGACGCCCAGGGCGTCTCCGTATCCTGCGGCGGCTAGGGTCGCGAGGGCGCATATGCTGCCTCTCCCTCACGTGCGCCGCCTCCCTCTTCGCGAGCATTACTGCTTCGCTGCAGGAGGTGACGGCTCCCCATGCCCTCTCGCTCCGTACCATGGCCTGGACCAGGGCCGGACGCGAGAGCTCGCCGCCGCCGATCGCCTCCACGAGGACACGGCGGTGCTCCGCCCAAGCAGGGCAGACCGCCACCGTGTGCTCCACCGTGTCCTCAGGGCGATCTTCGCAGTGGAAACACCCGGGCGTTTCCTCCCGCCCTATCCGAAACAGGAACCTTCCGAAACAGCCGTGTCCGGTGAGGACCTGCGTCAGGCGGAAGGCAGAACAAAAGACGAAGAAGTAATGTTAAAATTGAAAACAAAATTACTGAATTTTGAATGAATATTCGCGTCTATCTTAATAAGAATTAAATATTTATAGCTGTAGATTGCACAAACTCGTACACTGTTTGTAACAAAGATTAATGTTTGTATGAATCGTCTCAAAGTTTCAAAACGGTTTTTCTGACTCTATGAACTTGAGAGTAAATTCACATTTCATTTTTCAATTATTTATGCGTTGTGTCAATCTTTCTGATTTGATAGATGGACAGGGAAAACTTATAGTATTTTCCGTGTAATGTTTGTTAACGGTTCGTCATGTCCCTGTCAGCGTATGATGTATGTTATGTGCAAGGCGGTTCTATCACATATTTTCTATTTCTGTCACGACGCCGGTGGCGGCCATATCGTAAATCCAGCAATATTTTCGTTAAGGTATATAATCCGTATATTTTTTCGTTAGTGGAATGTGACCACAGCCTGATAAATGTGCCCGCTAAACTGAGATAATGTAGAACGCGTCCTTCGTATTATCTCGCTACGTTTTCTCAAAGTGAATCTCTTGACTATACAAATGTCAACATTAAGTATTACAAATTGTTTATGAATGTAAAACTGAGCGTTTAGGCCGGAGTTTGAATGGATCATTTATTATACATAACTTGGTTTATGACCCGAGACTTTGGCGTTATTTATTGATTGTAATGTAATTGAGAAGTTATTGTTGGCTTAGGTCGAGCGTGCATTGTGGGTAGTCTAGAGGTGTAATTAATAAATACACGCCTCGCTCGCAGATTGCAGCCACAGCTGTGAACTGCAGCAAATGAATGTGGTGCAGTTTCAATTAACATTTCCTGTTGTTATTGCTTATTACGTCACTCGCCCACGAAACGTATACATTCTGCTGTTTAAATTAGCTTCGTATATTTTTACTTTTTTAACAACGTAGAAACATAATGTTTCCTTTAAAATTAATTAGGAACTTACTCCTTTTTAGATCAACGTACCTAATTAAATATTCATTTCTCATTTTGCTCAAAATTTAGGGCTCCATTAGTTTGTCTAAATATTTTATTTAACCTTTTCTTAATAAAAATAGGTGGACCGGTAGGTGCCTGACCTTTCCCGGGTATTCCAGGAGGCTCCTCTTCTTGTAGAACACGTTAGCGCTTTAAGTTACCCTTTCTTTGTTTCAATTTAAGTTGGACATTTATGATCGTCTTATAGCGGAATTACAGGACGGAAGAATCTAGGAGAATCGGTGGGACGTGCTCTACTCATGAGCTCTGGGGGATTTCTATAAATCCTACCTCAGCTTCTTCGCTCAATCTGTAATGATAAAACTTTAATGTGCAGTTATTTTAGCGGAATGGAAGCAGCTAGTCATTTCTAGACGTCTCAACGTATTCCACAGTGTTACTTATCTTTGTTATTTCAAACTAGCTAAGGTTTCTCAAGTCATTTGCATCAGGCGTTAGTATTAACTGTGGAATTATCTAATAATATATTTTACGCCTAAAATTTGCTAAGTACAGACGTTGTGTAAGAAATGAACAGAGTAATAATATAACTGTTTCAATATCTTGTATCGTCACGACTCACGACAACGAAAGGTGCAGTTTCCTTCTTACGTATTTTAGAGAACAGACAGGAGATTTGGCGTCGAGAGGCTTTTCTTGGGGTTTTGCCGGATACAGGGGCGTAACTAACTCCACCAGTGAAATGTGTTTCGCTACAAAAATATCTCAGATTTGTGTGGATCTACTCCACGTAATGTAATATTCATCAACAGCGTACGGAAAGCTGTTCTTAAGATTTACATTCGTGAATTAAAACGTGTCAATAGTGTAGTTCTTGTTTTTGCAAACTTGGTCGCTGTTCTTTATATATTTTGACTCAAGAAAGCCTGCACAGTATTACACATTTTGCCATGTATTTTTTTGTCGTTTTTTTTTGTTGCAAAAAACGTGTTCTCTTTTCGTGTACTACAAAAATAAATAACTGGAAATCTAACTTCCTACCACTCTACTTCGTACTTATAATATTTTCTATAGAAAGTTTGTATGTTTTGCCTCCATATTTATAAACGCTACTTAAAGTTAAGTAATGATTAGCGTCTGTTTAACCATACATTTTTGACGTCTAAACATCACTTAACTTTAAGCATCGTTTAATAAGGGGGTTGATTTTTGCCATTCAATCATATAAAAATATCCGAACGGATTTGGATGAAATTTGGCGCATAGATAGTTTATAGTATGGTTTAACAATAGGATGCTTTTTATTCCAGCAGTACGTTTCCGTTGGATAACTTCCGACTTCCACGTGGGCAAAGCCGATGGCATAAACTAGTAACTGGTGTAAACTTTACATTATACTTTTAATTAACTAGCCCATATCGAAACAATGGCGCCGGTCCAATTAGATTTTGAGAAATAACTCGCTCGCTCCTATCCCACATGTCAGATTTTTCAACAAGTTTCTCAATTTAGGCAAAGGCTTAGCAGTTTTACGACACCCGAGGGACTCTCGATCGTTTTGCCTACAAAGTATTATTTTATATGAATTTGCCTTTGCCGATAGGTATATTACATTAAGTCGAGCTATCTTCTCTCTTCACGTCGTGTTGGACGTTTGCGAAAAGGCTCATATTCTTATTTCAACGATCGGACTGGACGTTGAACGGTGGTACTGTAACAATTGTTACAAATTGGATGTGAACATTTTTGATATAAAGT
Source organism: Polymixis flavicincta (assembly GCA_949987655.1). Classification (NCBI taxonomy): domain Eukaryota; kingdom Metazoa; phylum Arthropoda; class Insecta; order Lepidoptera; family Noctuidae; genus Polymixis; species Polymixis flavicincta. The sequence goes on along the minus strand of OX465175.1, from coordinate 13,094,713 downwards.
TTCACGAGCTTTTGTATTTTATACGTGGATACCTACTTTCGATATTACGTAAGTACTGAGTGTCTTTGGCATGTTTGGTTTCAATGTTACATTCATGAATATTATACAGGGTGGCAGAGCGACATCGACGCGCAACCTGTAGCTAACCATATTCAACACATCAATATTATAGTAGGTAGATTATCGCTGGTTATAAAAAAAAAACTCCCGTTTCTTAGAAAATTGCAATACTTACGCGGTCAAAGTTGTATGATTGCCTTTCCATACATTTTGACCGCGTAGGTACTTTTTGCAGATTTCTATGAAACGCCTTTTTTTAATATAACCGGCCAAATTTTTCAACACAGTGGATCATCATGCATCAGTCATCGTCCCTAAACCAACCACTCTGTATAAGTTGATGGCATAATTATGAGACAAACACTAGACAGAATAAAGAGTCGTCTTAGCGAGCTGGCAGTGTTTGCCATTATATAGAAAATGTTTAAAATAAAATTGCCTCTGATTCAGTAACGACCCGTACTGTGCCTTCATAGTGTACATGTAACACTGTATAATGTGGTGTAGGGTACATAAAGACTCGTCTTCCGTGGTGCTTTGCCAATCGCGATCAAGAACATTGGGAACGGAACAAGATGTCTATCTAAATGCAGATATCTGGCGTGTTGTGTACACTTAACCAGCCAGGCGAATACTTTACATACAAACGATACTAATTAGCAAATTACACGAAGGTTTAATTAATTTTATTTAAATGAGCATCGAATTGCAAAATTTAACAATTAAAGATTTTGTATTAAAATTTTATGGCTTAAGTTATCTTAAAAATAATTATTATGACAAGACTCTATTTCAGAGAAAAGTTCTCTTCACCGATCGAAATCGTTTTGGCCGTTTTTGCGAGATGTAAAAAACAATTTTTGTTCATGAATTTGAATTTAATTTGATTATTTATAGTCTATGTTGTCTCGCTGAATGACAAAGACCTCCCTTTCTCCTTTTCACTCCTCTCTGTCTTGAGAAATTAGTATCTAACCACACTTAAAACAAATACAATTAAAAACATTGTGTTAGCAAACAAACCAAACACACAAATCAAGTTACAAGGGTCCGTAATTACATTTATTTACATTGCATCTCCATATCGTCAGCAAAATAGAGTTAGAAAAAGTTATATAGGACTGTTAGTCTATGTAAATACAGGTGAAACTAAACATTAATCTTAATTAATACTCAGAGGTGCACGATTAATTAAATGGACGCAGACTAAGCAAAAGAGATGTGAGTACAAGGTACTCTTGATTCTCTTCGTTACTTCGTTGGCAGAGGACGCACAGGTAGTCACTGTGCTATGAAATTAGTCTTGAATAAATTATTGCATTTAATCATCCCATTTCAGCAGTAAAATTTATATGTTTAGGTACATGTGTTTCAGGCATTTATATTTAAATCTAAATTGTCAAATTCTCTTTTTGTCTTTGAAGTTTGGAAATTATCCCACGAAAACGTACTACTGTGATAAAAGTATTCTATGTGTGTTTTTGCGTGATTGAGTAACAAACATCTTAATATCCAAACATACATACTTTCACATTTACGACACATTAGTAGGATTTGTTACTTACGCCTTTTAAGTAGATTTAAGTTCACGCCAATGAGTTTTACAAAGTTTAATGTAATTTTACCATTGGTAAATTTTCGAAATAGTATTAATGACAATTATGGTTTTGAGTATTCTACATTCAAATGGAAATGTTATGTATGAAAAAGAGGAACACGAAATATTTCGTAAGGTTTCCTTCTATTATCTCGATGTCGGGGAACTACTCCCCTTACCCGTTTTCCTCTAGGTAGGTAGGTACCCAAGATTGGAACTATGCCCAATAAGGATAGGCTCCTAAGACCGCCATAAACGTGCTGTATAATAGCACAGCCCAACTACAGCTTTAGGGATCTCCTTCGAAGATTATAGACGTGATAGTTTTCTCGTATACTGTACCGAGTAATATTTTAGCTATTGTTTGAAAGCACATGCATGTGTATGTCCCAGAAGCTTTGCAGTCTTGTGGTAGCTCGTCTACATATCTTAGTATGCAATACTTGGATGCGAAGAGCACCGAGTTTACGTCGGAAATGGAAGCACCGAAAATCTTATTTGGTGCTTCTCGTATTGTAACAGACGTGATACCTAAGTACTTTTACAATATCTGGCGAATTATGTCCACTGAAAGAAGGATATTTAGGAGTCTAGTACAATAGGAATTATAGTGTAGAACTGGCTTTTATCCGCGCCTTGGAAAATACATACAAACAAACGGAGAAAAAAATATCTATAGGTATTTTCGGCATCAGGCTCGTTCCCACCTTGTCATCATTTCAGTCGAAATACGTCCACTGCTGGACTTAAGCCTCTCCCAGAGGGTGTTTTGTCATAATCGTCACGCTTGGCAGGCGGGTTGGCGATGGCAGTATGATGGTAAATTGCATAGAGAAGGCTTCTGCCCGTTCTCTAGTAAGTCCCTTAGTTTCTACGACACCCACGTGAAGAAATGGGAAGGTGCTATTCTTTTACGTCCGGCGCCACACGGAACAATTCCAAATAGTAGCAATTACTTTTTACAAAAATATTCAGTTTTGAGTAGACTAGAAGCTATAGTTATCGTACTTATATTTGAGATTCCATGAGAAAATGGAACACTTTCAGGAGTGGAAACAAATCATTAACATTGACGCTTCTTTTTTGGTTGCCTCTACTTTGTGGGATTGTCTGCAATACTAAAATCACCAATCCTTATACCCAGTGTGGTGATTAAGCCAATGAGCATCGTACCAATCTACGACGAGGTCACCATGTTCATCAAACGACCTTTTACGACCTTATAATTATGATGAACGTATATAATTAAATTCGGACGCGCACTGGTCGTGTTACATTTTAATAATATCATAAAATGCTAATTTGCTTCATTCAGCGGAGATTGCTCCGTAGTTAAATATAGCCATTGGGTGTACAGCGAGGACCAACCGGATATTGCTCAGAGCATAGAAATGAACATCATTTGACTGGTTTAGTACCCTTTTCACATCCTGGGTTATGAATTCAGTCATTAATTTACACAATGATCACAGTCAGTCGTATGTTAATAAACTCCTGTTTTTAGAATCCATATTAACATGTATTTGTTTTATCTTATTTGTTCAAAATGCATAATTTATTTTAGACAGAGAGAGTCATCCGATACGGTTATGAAATTTTAACTAGGCCCTTATTTTCAAAGCCAACAAAAAACATTTCGTCGGTGCTATAAATCGCCATATAATGCCTAAGCATAAAAATATCAGAAGTTATTTTCTCGATATTGACATTTAATTTATATTTTCGAAGATTGGATAGAAGTGACAGTGTCGCTGTCGTCATATTAACGTTGTGGACAGCTGGGAGCCGCCGGATGCTCTCGAAATAAACTAGCCGCCCCGTCCGCCCTGCGCCCCGCCCGCTCCTCGCAGGTGCCACTCACAACATGCATCATACTTCACAAGTAATTAAGCCGTGAAAGATCGCTGCAAACATGCAGCAAGCGACACTATACCATCCAAACATGCACCTATTAATAGAGCAGCTAATTAATAAAAGTTATAGTATCTCATAAGTTTTATGTTCTTGTTACGGTCATATTACAACACTGATTCAAGTAATGACCTCATTAAATTACAAGTACAAAGTTGAAATAAAAATACTTTTATTACGAAAACGCTCTATATTGCAGTCATGAAACATTGTTCGTTTAGCGGTCACGATTCTTTAGATTAAATCACTTTTTTTCTGTGATATAATAAGGCTTTTAGCGAGCTATGCCATGTAAAGGCGATAAAGTATAGAATGGAAAGCTAGACGCTCGCATTGCGTTGCTTTATGAATTCATTTTGTTGGAGCGCGGTTTTACCTTACAAGCCGCTATAAAAGTGGCTCGTATATCTAAAAGGTTTAGACGTAATATAATTTGATGGAAGATATTGTGCAAATATTAGAATGTAGTTGTAGTGAGCCCTGAACCGCAGACGTAATCCTCGCGGTTGTGTTTCCGACACACGTTTGGATTGCATGATTAAGGAGGAAGTGTGCCCCTTTGCTCGCTTTGTACCAAAATGTTTTCACAGTTGGCTTGAGTGTCTTGTTGAAATGAAACTTTCGCGAATAACTCTGTTCATCCAATGTTGATAGCTGGTTTATAATAGAGTCAGTGTCATAATCTGCTTTTTTATATTTTACTAGCAACGCGCCGCGGTTTCACCCGCGTAGTTCCCGGTCCCGTGCGAGTACGGGGATAAAATATAACTTATGTTACCCGGGAATACTGTAGCTTTCCAACAGTGAAAGAATTTGTCAAATCGGTTCAGTAGTTTCGGAGCCTATTCAATGCAAACAAACAAACAAACAATCAAATCTTTCCTATTTATATATTATTATATATATAGATAAATTCTTATGTGTGTGTTTGGGTTTTAAAAACTTGATAGATGGAGCATGAGCAGCAGAGTTCACTTGACATACTGTAATCACCAATCACCTCTGTGATAATAACTGGTTAGTTATTATCAAAGATGTGACTATAGCAATCACTGACCTATAATCATGAACTCATGATTATAGGTCAGTGATTGCTATAATTACATAACATAAAATCACGTTTTGTTTCCATAAAGGGTTGGGCAGAGGTGTACCAGTAGTAAACCCACTTCTCGCTAATTATGTTTAAGTCCCATATTGTAAGGGGCGAGCCTATTGCCATCAACCGGACTCAATCCACAGCCTGGGCTGGTACTGAGAAATTCCAGATAGACAAAAACCCAATACCCACTTTGTCTGATCTGGAAATCGAACCCAGTACTTTATGTTCGCGCTGAAGAACACTAGACCAATGAGGCAGTCATAGGTAGTCCTGCCGGTCGAGGCTATAATCACATAGTTTAATATTAAGTGATTACCTCTTACCCATACACTACACATACGGTGGAGGTCTGCCCGGCTTGGGCGGAGCATCGCCGTGTCCTTCTGGAGGCGATCGCCGGCGGCGATCTCTCGCGTCCGGCCCTGGTCCAGGCCATGGTACGGAGCGAGAGTGCATGGGTAGCCGTGACCTCACCAGTCTGACACGCCCTCCTGCTCCACCCAGAGCGGGAGAAGTTATTTGATGATCTCCCACCCTCAAAAAACAAACCCATACTACACTACACCGAACCGTCTTTAAGTATCTAGTGGGTTTCCAAAATGGTCTTAACAGCAAATAAGGTGTTGTTGTAAATCAATAACGGATAAGGGTAAGTTATTTTTAAGTTACAGCTTATTCCAGACAAGTCATGAATGCTGACGAATTTAATTCGAAACAACTATTCAATTTTATTGAAATGAAATCACTTGATAAGTTATTTTGGGGTTCCGCACCCGAAAGGTGTCCAACGGAAACCTGTTACCAAGCATCCGTTGTCCGAGCGTTTCTTTGGCAGCGGGCTGTATCTCAAACCGTGATAGGTAGACGGTCGAAATTTTCACAGTCTGTATTATTGCCGCTATAACAACAAATAATAAAATAAAGATAGAAATTAAATTGGGTACTTAAGAGGGCCATACAAAAAAAACGTGTTTAAAAATTATATGTAGTGTTAAATACAGGTTAGTAGGGACATCGATGCGTAACCTGTTACCGTTTTTTTTAGGTGGGAAATCATCAAATAACTTCTCCCGCTCTGGGTGGAGGGTGTGTCAGATTTTTACTGACTAAAACCCACCCGTGTTCCCTCAGTAGCCTGTGTGCCACTTGTCGCGGTATCTCTTTCGAACAATCCGCACCCCTGGCAGAACCTGTAACCGTGGCTTTAGTACATGATTCTGAACCAGAACCCTCCTTCCTGCGTAAAAATTTTTCGTCGGTTATTAAAACAAAAATTTGCTGTTCCATACATTTTCACGGCGTAGGTTATTGCATTGCAGTTTTTTAGGAAACAGCAGATTGATTTTTAAATTACGGACGGAAAGTTTGAACGTAGGAACCTATAGAATAACGAACTGTATTCATGAATGGTTGTGCATCGATGTAATTTCCTTCCTGTATTATACGCTGGTATGGAACCCTTCGTGTGCGAGTCTGACTCGCACTTGGCCGATTTTTCAAAAATTGGTTTCATAAATAAACGTCGAACGAATGTATTTATTGACATTTAAGTGCTCAATGATAGTTGACCCGTAAAATATCTCTTTAATCATCGAAATACGAGTTGAAATATTTTAAAAACCAAGTGTGCAATGCCGGCGAGCTTATAAAATGTACCTGCGCTTTATGGAATTGCTCGCTTGGGAAAATTGTGTGGCGGCATCGTGTATGAAAATATTTACGCTTTGAACTACGATTCAAGAGTCTAATATTGAAAAATACCTTTGCCTACTCATGTACTAACAGTTTGCTTTTCTTGGAATAAGTTTAAATCGAGATGTCTGGAATAAGCACATTTTGATTTCTTGTCAATATTTCAATCAATTTGTGTATTAAAAAAATATAATATTTCATCACCATAGCTCTCAAAACGGTGAAGGAAAACACCATGAGGAAACCGGCATGTCCTAGAACTTCGCCCTGACAATTTGAAGACATGTGACATCCACCCGCACTGAGCCCGCGTGGTGGATAACGGCCCACTCCCCCTTACAGAGAGGAGACCAGTGTCCTAGCAGTGGGCACATTATAGGCTGATTATGGTTATTCTATAACTGTAACTGCTTTAGAATTATATTGTTATTCAACTGTTTTCTGGTGAAGTACATTGTATACACAGATAGCAAAGAACTCCCTAACAAAACATGTCATAACTGACACAAATATACCGCGGGGCAGTGCATGACACGGGTTAAAGAAAGGGATCAGGTTAGCTGATACCACCTTTTGTTTCCATAATAACTCGACGAACTTTGTGGTCGCGTGATGGGGTAGCAAAGAATCCCTTATTTGTCTAGTAAGCATTAGTGTATCACAAAGTTTTGTATGTTTCGCACCCGTTCTACGCGGCTGCTACGGATGTCGCCGTCGTAACTTTTCCTCTATTGGCCGCGGCTTTGATACTTCCATGGGCTGCAAACGATCGGCCAGTCATACCAGATGAACGTGCGCTGTTTATAACGTTTTACACATAACATCACGCCTGCATTCTTTGTTGGGTTAGGCAGCGGTGAACCTATAGTAAGTATACCCACATTTTAACAGTTAATTACGTTTCATTCTCATGCCATAGGGGGCGTGCCTATTGCCATCATCCGGACACAAATCTAGACACCGAGCTGTACCTGAGAAATTCGCAATAGATAAACCGTACAACACTTTGCCCAACCTGGAAATCGAACCCAAGACTTCAGCAGTACCGCATGCGACCATAAGACCAAAGAGGTAGTCAAAATATGGTTACCCACCCGCGGAACTTGAGCAAAATAATAATATTTTTACAGCAAATAATGTACAAATATGCTCGCCTCTGTTAGATCGGAAAGAGAAGCAATAAAACGCGTGAGGCGTGTGCGGTCGGCTTCCGAATAAAAGGACGAGTGTGTATATAAAAAATCTAACGAGGATGTAGGACAGGCGCGGCCGGGTGCGTCAGCCGCGCTCGCGCCATTAATCTCAGCTTTATTATAAACACAGGAGCCGACTAAATCATAAACATGTTTAATGTGAACCTACTTCGTGAGCCCTTTCATTCGAATGTTTAATATAAAGTGTTCATTGAACTATTTGGTCCACTTCACAGTCGATATTAAAGTACTTCATTTTCATTAGTTCGTTGACAATGAACCTGCCTAGCTTTATCCCAAATATGGTGGAGTCGGCTTCTGGAAGCCGACTCCACCATATACGGCAAACCGGATGCAGCTAAGTACCAGTATTTTACATGGAGCGACGGTTTATCTGACCCCCACAACTCAGTTACTGGGTAATACTGTACCCCTTGATAAGACTGGTTGTTAGACTTTCGGGCTTCTGACTTTCGTTGACACTTTGATAAAATGAAAATCTCCATTCTGAACATATTTTTTACAAACGGATTTCAGGCAATTAAATTGTTATTACTTTTAAACAATAAACAACTTTTGATCTATGGTTAAGTGAAAAAAAAAATGTAATACCTGGCGACTATTGTCTGTGTCACCGTATATTACTCAAGTGTTTCCGCATACGAAGGAGACCGGTTCATACATACAGGTCGGACAGTGAAAAAATTGTATTGGGATTGGGACAACGGTAAATAATGCGTGTCGGAAAATAATAACTCTTTCTGCAACATGTGCTAACAATGGTCCACAGGGATATCCTATATTTTGCTTTGTAATTTCGTATGTTTTATTTTAATATCATTCAAACCGGATTATACTGTGTTTGAAACCAACCTACCAACAATTTAATAACGTTGGTAAAAATTAAAATAAAAACCTGACCGCGTAAAAAGTAAACTTTAAAAAGGATGGGCACAAGAAAATTTGATTTAAAGAGGTTGACATGAACAATTCCATGCAGTCGGCGGCATTGTATTTTATTTAAGTAATATTAAATTTAAAATATGCTTGGATGATTGGCCCACGCGTTTGGTCTCTCTAGAGTGTCGCAAAGGAACAAACATTTCTAATGTATGTTATTGTAACCTAACCGGAAAACTTTTTGAAGAATTTTCAGTTTCAATGGATGTTTGTAGGTATGAATGTTCATACATACATAGGCTGACATTTTCTTTTTACCCTCCTTTGCGCCGCGCAGTCGGATAAAAAGAAAATGTTACGAACAGCGCACTACTACGTAATAAACGTATCTAGTCCGTGTTTTTCTCAAGGAATATGGCTACAGCCAAAACTTATTATCACGGATGTCTACGAGGAAATATCATTTTATTTACTTCGTTTAATATCCGAATAAATGTTACACGTTTTCCTTTCATAATATTCCGTTGATAACATAATTATTATCATTGTATTTGCGCTATTCTATGGTTCGACCAAAATTGGTAAATACGTTTAATAACTATAAATATTGCCCTTAAATTACAGTTAGGGGTGGCCGCTAATAAATTAATTACTATCCGAGCACAAATATTATGGTCTCGTTTATTAAATTTATTATACCTAAGTTACGAACGAAAATTGAGCAATATTGAAATGGAACGTATTTATCGACACAAAATAATTCGTCGGTACTATTATTGTCGAAGTTTTAATTGGTCAAGTTCGCGATCCATCAGGTACTGTGCAGCTGCTCTTAATAACTGTGCCGAAAGCTTCGCGAATTACGTCACAACTCACGCCATGTGCGACGCAAATCAAAATGTGGAACACTCAGCTGCTTCAAGATTGATGACAATTACTGTTACAGAATTTATTATTACCTACTTTAGCCTCTTCTATTCGGTTCACAAATACTTTTACAATGTTCACAGTAAGTACCCTATTTGGCCCTCATAATTATTCCCTTGGGGATTGTTAATTTAATAGTTGCCGCGCCGACGTGCTCGCAGCGTTTACAAATTTTGTTTTGATCAACATTCTTAGAGGATATTCGCCAGTAAAGTTGTTTTGTAATTAATCTTCACGACTCACCCGCTCGATCTTGCTGAACTAATGAAATTGTAATTAACGTTATTACCTTTTCAATTCCCTTTTTCAGTTATATTGTGCGACTAAATGTGCATTATTAAACTTTATTCACTTTAAAGTTTAATTAAACAAACCCATTTAGCTTTTAGTGGATGCCGTATGATATCTATCGATCTATCTTCAACACAAACCAATAGATAGAAAGCAATATTATACCTACTAAAAGCTAATTAATTAAGACAACATAGTTAATAGAGCACAACTAAATTTTCATGCTAAATTAAGTTTATAATATTATATTGCTAAAGTTTTGGTCTCGTAAGAAAATGAGTGTGGGAATGGGAACGTATAAATCCATGAATTATAACAATATTGCCTATAAGGATTACGAAAGTTTCTGCGCCGCCCCCCGCGACCTAACATTGTTGAACAAAACGACATAAATCTAAGTTAAAAGTTAATTTTGTCAATCCGGATAATTCCTCAAGGTTTAATCAGACTAAGTTGGGTGTAATTAATGTTCACTAAGGCCACACAATCTAGGAAAGCTTCGGCTTAGCCCGCTACGGAAATCGGAGTTAGCAGCGGGCTGGGCGGGCGCCGGGGCCAGGCGCGCGCCGCCATCGAGCCGAGCGAGCGCGGAGCAGCCCGAGCGCCCGAGCGCGGGCAGTGCCATGGCGGCGAGCGACCGCACGGAACGCGCCGCGCACTCCCGCCGATCCCACCCCCTTATTAAAATTTACGTCAATCGTCTGTCAAAACGTAGTCCAACAAATAAGCCGACGGACCTAGTTAATTAGTCGCGACCCCAGATGGAAGTTTTAATAAAATCAATTCATAAACACTGCGTACTCTCAAGTGATTAAGTTTACCGCTTTTTTTGTGCGAGTTTCAACAACTGGAAAACTTTTTGAAGGACTTAACGGTATAGTTCCAACGGATGTTTGTAGGTATCGATGTGTTGTTATATTTTATTTTGTCAATCTAATATGGACATTTATAAAGCCTGTTGACAGTTTTATGTAGAAAATAAATCCTAAGCATTTGTAATAAACGCGGCAACATTAATCATGTTTAATGTGTTCTAAATAATTGCTTTGGTTGAGCGTGCGAAGCAAAACGTGACTAGAACGTGCTTAAAACATAGAATATAAATAACAAATTAAATTTTAAATAACCCGATTAAAGTAAAAAACCAATATGTGAAAAAAATCTAATTAACAAAACCAAAAGGGACAAAAAAGTAATTAGAAGAACGCGAGTTGAGGGTAAATTTTATTACGTCACCAAAGATAGGGACAGATGTAAGTTGAACGAAACGTTCACTGAAACAATTGTGGCGTGATTAAAATGCAGAACAAAAGGTTCACCATTACGTGGTCGATTTCATTACGGAATTCGGCGGTGGCGAGCCCCTTCTGCCGAATTGCCGATACATCGACCTTTGGCCGACGGCTCTCTCCCCTTTTCTTTAGTAAATCACTGCCTATCTACATAAAGTAAGGCATAAAATACCGTAGACATTCATCCAATCCGGACCATTGTGCCGATGTTTAATGAATCGGTTAAACACATTTTATTTAATTGCTTTTACACCCAAATAAATTTTATCGTCGCTTCTCTCTCACGACTAAATTCGTTTCAGAGTATTCAATATAATCGGAATGTTCTATATCCAGAAGGGCCGGCTGGTCTGAAATTGCTTGACTAATTAAAAAGTAATCATATGTTTCATAATTTGACAGTCTAAATGGCGGGGATTATTTACATAGTTGTGTTCAAATTGTGCCAATGGAATGTTTACTGGACTACTTAAGCTGGGGTTTACTATAATCTACATACATAGAAAGACGAAACCACTTTCTCCTCCTCGCCCCGCCGTCACGTATTGCCATCGCAACGGCAATCGCCTTACATTTTCCTTTCATTCATTTGTGATACATATAAAGGATCTGTTACGGCATTTGTCAATACAGCTTTATGTAAAGGGGGTAAGTTACCATGAATTCAGTACATAAGTCTTGACCTACCTGACTTAAAGTACTTACGCTGGGGAGACCTAGAATGATGTGCTGAATCAGATTAATCTGCGATAGGAGGGACCCATCGGGTATTAATCTGAAAAATAAAATTCTAGTAAACCATTGTATCTAGCACATTTATCATCGGCCCATCCATCAGCTTAGGTTTTTCTTGAAATCACAACCGTAGAATGTTATTTTCAAATGGGTTTTTTTCGCAAATTATTTGTGTTCGTTCACCTCAAGTCTGCATAACTTTTCGGGGAATGTGTGCACGAATTTCCAAGTCACGATTTTCACTCAGGTATCGATAGCCTGATCTTCAAACCATAATTGAATTGAATTTTCTATGAGATGCGTTCCTAAGGATCGAAGTTAGTAAATTTCTCTAGCGAGTAGGGTTTGGTTAAGCTTAACTGCCCTGTGCAGTGGGTAGGGTAATGCGTCTTAGGTCGATATCTATAAAAGTTGCGTAGCTCGTACTTTGGCTTAGATATGTTCCAGTCTCTGTCTTGCAGTTTGACAGTGGTGTGACAATGACAGGTATAAATGGCAGACATAAATGTTTATTGAGGATGATATTTTCATAGCATGTGTGTCTATTTCCTTTTTTTTATTCCTGTTTAGTATATTCTATCATATTTACATTTTTTTTTTAAGTTCGCTGTACCAGTACAGTGTCCTAATAATTGTTTGATGCATCGGGCGACGTCATTACGTCAAAGCCGGCTGTCGCTGAAAACCAACGCTTGCTCAGCATTATGCTGCGTCCCTATGCAAGACAGAGGTCTTGCATTGGGTCGCAGCATAATGCTGAGCGGTAGCCGTTTTGCTTGGATGTGACACATCACCTCAACCTTTTCTTATTTATTTATTTTGAGTTCCTGTTCTTTTTTGCGTCATGTTAGCCGCAAATAAACGTATTTTCTTTCTTTCTTTCTGTAAAACGCTTAGCCATGCTATGTAAATTCCTAGTTCTCGGCATTTGTCTTTATGGAAGACTCTCCTTTCTGCCCCTTGCCTTCTATCCCTCTTTAAGCGTTAATAAAATAAGGAAAAATTGTGGAAGAATTGGTCTTTGGTTCTGCTGAACTGGTCGTTTTTAGTAGATAAATGCCATTCCTTACCTTGGTTGCTATGGATAACTATTCAATAAAACACACGTTAGAATAATTGAATTTACGATCTTGTGATGTTTCTTGAGATCATGAACATGTAAAATTAAAACTCCATAGGATAAGAGCAAGTGATTTTAAATATAGCTTGCAAGATTTGACACATAAATACTAACTAACAAGGCAAGTTAAATAAAAGCTTGCATTTAATAATGCACGTGCAATAAGACATCCAAAAAACGATTTCTATCTTAAGTTGTGGAATTTAGCGAATTTATTATCATTCATTGCTAACATAGGTCACAAAGATTAGCTATTAATAAGATTGAGCCGAACTATGGCTCAATCTTATCAATATCAGAGGGGCAATTCTCGTAATTTTAAGAACGTTCACAGTCTGATCTCAGTGTCAATCTGTCAAAAATAACTCGAGTTTCCATACATTTTTGTCAAATTTTTGAAATTCGATTGTCGCCGAGATGACACTGCGAACGTTTTTGAAAACGAGAATTGGCCTTCTGATGTTTGTTCGCTACTATAGCCTGAATAGCTAAGTAGGCATTTAATAAATATAATTCTAGATTTAAATCAAATGAAGTTTCATCAAACCTTAATATTACAAGGAGAAAAGATTTGATGTTAGTTTGTTACGATTTAATGCTAAAACGGCTCAATGGATTTGGATGAAATTAGGCACATTGGTTGACCTAAACCTGGATTAGGATAAATAATACTTTTTATCTCGATATTCTGAGGGAATCGAGAATCGAAATTACTGGCTGCTCAACGCTTTTTCGACCGCGTAGGTTGAAAAAACATTGAGCAGCTAGTAATTTTTATTCTATTTATATTTGGCGGTAGGTAACTGAATATCATAGAACAAAGTCGTTTTACGTGTCTGTCTGTGTGACAGACTGGATATTCTAAAATCCATTGTGTTGTAAACTTCACAGTGGATGTCGGAAGATCTTTTGATGCCATTTTAACCAACAAGGTTTATATTTGTATAAAAACAGTAGCTTTTACCAGCGAGGTCGAAAATTATCCCACGGGAACGTGCTACTGGGATAAAAATTATCCTATATGTTAATCTAGGTTAGATATATATTATCTGTGTTCTAATTCGGCCAGTCCTTTTTGCGTGATTGAATAACAAACAACCAAACATCCAAACTTTCACATTTATGATATTACCTATAAGTAGGATTTATGTTTAACTTAAATGAAACAGTGGAATCTCGATATCATGACACATCGCCATTGCACTTATGTGAAACAAAGTCGGACCAATTACTATAGAAATTAATATCGTTTCAGCGACAAACGCCACTGCTCCGAGTGACCAATTTCTCACAGAGCGGACTTTGCACAGCCATAGACAAGATAGGACATCAAACGTTTCTTTGCTTCAAGTCTTTCTAGTCTATGCTAGATTATTCTCAAAGTTATCTGTTCTATCGTGCCGCCAACGCCCGTCGGCTTTATCACAGAGGATTCTCAACGTCAAATGATACACTGAGTAGATAGAGAAATGTTAAACTACAGTTACATAATAAGAAATAAACGTAGAATTGGTTGCTAACGTGGATATTTTCATATTTGTGTTGTTGCTATGATCAGTGTTCACCTGCAAAGCATAGATAATAAGGACACGTGTTTACGAGTAGGGTCCAATCACAGAATTAAAGATTTAAGATTACCTTTCAAATGATAGCGGTTACGTAGGTATATGTATACGTGGCCTTTTCTAGTTGTTGCTAACCAAACTATCAGTGTCATCAGTATGTCTAGGTTTACAACAAATTGTGTTTGATGCTAGTAAAATCCTTACTAGTAAATTTTATCGCCAATTAGGCTTTCGTTGACTTTGCTGGGCTCAATCAAGGCAAATGTAGCTTAATTTCCCTAAACCTGTTAATAAATAAAGTCGCTTTTTGTTTCTGTCCGTGTGATCGCGTTGTTCTTCTTAACTACGCAACGTACTTTGATGCGGTTTTCACCATCATAACCAATCTACCTAGCCTTTTGCCAGCAACGGTGGGGTCAGCTTCCAGGAGTACCAGTATTTTACATAGAGCAACTGCCTTCCTCATTTCCACAACCCAGTTATTGAGTGATTAACATGGTTTTCGAGGCACGGAGGGATCTTGGTATGCAAAGATGGTCACCCATCCACAGCTCAACCGTAGCAAGCGTAGTTTAACCTGATCGCTCGGTTCATGAGGTTTTTATTACTAAGCCACAAGCATGGTTTTCATAATCAAAACAAAACAAAATATGTGCAAAACATTCATTAAAATTTACAAATTATAAGGAAATCTTTGCTTGTTTGTTTGACCACGGATTTGAATAATTCTTTTTAAATTTGATAGCCTAATGAGAAAGACTGTTTATACGTGGGGGTAAAAATGTTCGAAAGGTATTTTTTTTTTTTTTTTTTATAGTACTCTCCACTAGCCTCTATACAAAGTTTCATGCCTCTGAAACAGTTTTTGAAACACTTTTTCTAGTCCGCCGCAGACACCTCGTTTACAGCCTGCGCGAACCGCGAACGCTGACAGCGCATCATCCGACGACAAAAATTGTATCCCTTTGAGCTGATTTTTTATTTTCGGGAATAAAAATAAGTCGCACGGTGCTAGGTCAGGGCTGTAAGGAGGGTCACCCAGGAGTTTGACCGGCGTGCTGTCCAGGAAGTCCCTCGTTTTGAGCGCGGTGTGCGAAGGCGCGTTGTCGTGGTGGAGCAGTAGCCCGCGGAGCCCTGTGTTTGGTCGCTTGTTGCTCACAATAGAGAAAACTTCTGCCAAGTATTTGGTACAATTCAGCGTTGATGCTTCTTTTGTTACGTAAAGGAATTGACACCAAGTAGCCAGTTAAATTGAAAAAGCTCACGATCAAAATCTTCCCTCGCTTCTATATCGCTTCACTTTGGTAGGCGTTGATTCGTTTTGAAACATCCAAACTGTCAACTGGGGCTTCGTTTCTGGATCGTATTGATAAATCCAAGACTCATCTGTAATGATGTCGTAATCACGCCGAGACGTATTTTATCATATCAGGGCACCATTCCACCCGGGCTTGCTTCTGAGCATCGGTGAGGTTGTGCGGCACCCAGCGTGAAATTATCCTCCCCAGGCGAAGATGCACGTGTAAATATTTGTGAAGGCTTCCCGATTCAACGTACAGTATGTGCTGAATCTCTTGATACCTAACTCGCTTATTGTCATGGATAAAAAAATGCACTGCTAGAACTTTTTGTTCCGTAACAGCCGTCAAAGGGCGACCACATCTTTCTTCATCCTCCAAAGTTAGTAGACCGCGCTTGAATTCGTTATACCAACTATACACGGTTGCCTTAGAAGGGCCTTCATCCATGAATGCCATTTGAAGTCTATCGTACGATTCGTCCGGTTTCAAGCGACACTTGAAATCGTAAAAAAATACATTTAAAATTTAAAAACCCCCGACCCAAACAAAAACTAAAAAGTAAAAAATAATATTTATAGGCCTTTTAATTTGATCATCGTAATATTTTGATCAGGGCATTGTAAAGGCGGGGGACGGCTAATGAAAATGCTAGGCCTCTGTTTGGCGTTTTCATTGACCGTCCCCCGACTCTGTGGTCTCTAGTATAAATAGTAGTCTATGCTGTGTGGCCTTTGAGCTAAATGTATAAACTTTCAAGACAATATCTAACACGGAACTGATATAACCTCTTTAAATGGCTTATGAGCTACTTTTCGCTGTAAAGTAGCTACTTACTAATTGCGTTTCGGGTTTGAGTTTACGTTCAGCCTGCGGTTATCGTCTTCGGCGCGAATGTTCAGATCGTTTGCTACACGTGTCCCTGTTCGATCGGGACGGTCTTCACGAAATGGATCTATTCCGTGACTTTGTTACATATCAGGCGGTAGGGGGTTACTAGAGTAGGCAAAGTTTTCTGTAATCTTTTGTTTTTCCGTATGGTTGTTGATACGTCATAAACATACATAAATTCGTAAACACACTCATTAATGTTTGTGTTCTTCAAGGACGTTGGTTTAGTTTACAGCAGAAGCTTCTACAAATGGGAGTTTGTATGTATGTGTTAAGTGCAAGTCTATGTGATTCTCATCCAAGTGGATCATTTTAGGCAGTGGTTGGGTTATCAGGTTATCATCGTGCTTTTGGCGATTTTAGTTTTAACTAAGCTGTTGACCACAGTTTTGTTAAAGGTTGTCATATCTGTTGGCCTAATACCTGTCTATGCCTATTTGTTTTAAAACGCTGCTTAATTCGAAGGTTATGTCAAAATCTGCCTAGCCTATGTTGGGATCGGCTTCCAATCTAACCAGATGCAGCTGAATACCAGTATTTTACATGGAACGACTGCCCATCTGACCTCCACAACCCACTTACTGGGTAATACGACACGTGTAATATGTTACATGTCGTTGGTTTCTGACGACCCGTAATGACTGTCAAAAGTCAATTCGAAGGTTATGTAATCCTTACGTATGTGTACGGGTAGCCAGATAAAAAAAAAGCTTTAGGTGCCTTTGTACTCACAAAACTAGACCTGTGAGCAGATAGTTTAAAAGACGAGTCTTAGACAACACTGTGTAACTTTATAGTTTTACTTCTTTCGCGGCGAAGTTCCAGGAGGTACACATAACCGCACAAGTTAATACAAAGAGCCTTTTAATGTCGATTGGATCGCCAGATAACTTTACAAAAGAGATTTAGTAAAAAAATAAATGTTTCGACAACTTTTCTTTAGAAAAAAATACAATGAAATATGCCTTAAGCGAAATTTCCAGGAATTTTGTTTAATCATAATTTTAAGCATCGATCAAAATTTTCTTAAGATTATTAGCATAATGGGTAACCGAATAAAAAGGGGAAAACCATTGTTTTAAATAATTGAATCGAGATTATTTTACTTCAATACTAGCTGTTGCCCGCGGCTTCGCCCCCGTGGAGGTTCATAATTTTATTTGTATTTTAACTTTCACAATAGTTTTAACTTGTTCTTTTGTTATACTTCGTTCTTAAGTCTATAGTGCTTGTGCACGATCTTTACGTATATGGGGCATGCGGTGCTAACCTATAAGAAATTGTTACACATAACCTTACATATAAATAAAATATTATCTTAAAATTGTAACTGTGTAAACAATTGTTGGTTGGCCATTTAAGAAAATAAATATTATCCCGCTGGAACGTACTACCGGGATGATTTATCTGTATAGATATGAATAAGTTAAATACAATTTCTAAAATCAAAGTAACCTAAGTTACTCCTCCTATCTGCCAGTGAAAGTCCGGTCAAAATCGGTTCAGCCGTTTCAGAGATTAGCCGGAACAAACAGACAGACATACAACATACAAAAAAAAAATGGTAGGTATATGTACCGTGTATACATCCATATGCATGTAGTAAAAAGCGGTTATTTTAATATTACAAACAGATACTCCAATTTTATTTATCTGTATAGATAGATTTAAATCATACAACGTTGCTGGCCAAACCTTTTAATTGGTGTTTGTAAAATAAACAGTCAGTGTAGAAGAAACGGGCAATTTTTAAACAAAGGGTTTTACGGCATTTTTTTACATTTTACTGAACCTTGTTTTCGTTGGCATTAACCAATTAAACGTTGATAGGTCATTAATTGTTTTCATCTGTTAATGCTTAGAATCTCTAACACTTTTTTATTATAAGATGATATTTGTTAAACAACTTAAACGGTAAAGTAAAAAATGTTTAAATAGGCATTGTTATATTACCGAAGGTTTTGTTGATTCTTGACAAAAACCTCTTGAAGCAGGTAAAACAAAGCCAGTCAAGTAAATCTCGAGCACTGAGGGTTTCATAATACGACGATTTACTTAAAATTTGTTATTAGAGTATTCCTTTTATTTTAGAAACTGGCTAGCAAAAATACTTTTTAAAATTCTATAATTTTCCTCCCTTTATTTGGTCTAGTGGAGCCGCGGGTCGGCCATTACGAAGATTTATTTGGTTATAACAGATCCACAGTTTCAACTAGGTACTCTCACATATATATTTCTAAGACGTACACTTCAAAGATAAAGGCTGCCTTCAAACGGAAAAAGTTAGGGCTTTTCGAAAAGTCCGAAAGTGGAACGAAGATAGCACGAAGAAATAAAAACGTAAAACACAGGCCGCACATAGAATCGGGATCCCAGCCCTAAAGCCTGGACTACAAATACACACAATCTATGTAGCCAAGCTTATATATACAGGGTGGGTAAAAAAACGTGGATCAAATGAAACAGAGCGATAGTTGAGATTATTTGCAGTTCAAAATATCAAATAAAAAAAACAATTGTAGTTTTTTTTAACAATAATAAGTTTCTAAATTATTTTTCGTGAGACTTAGAAAAAAAAACCAGTCAAGTGCGAGTTGGACTCGCGCACCGAGGGTTCCGTACAAACCTGTGGGTATATAAGTAAAAGTTCAAAATTGTCAAAAATATTTTTTTTTATATGACGAAACTAAAAATTTTCGGTTTTCGTAATTTTTCCTATATCTGTACTATAAGACGTGACTTCGTACAAAATTTCAAGATTCTAAGTTCACGGGAAGTACCCTGTAGGTTTTGATTCCCGTGCGAGTTTCGAAAATTTGCGGAATTTTGCGGCCTAAATGGCTACAGCCATTTAGGCCGCAAAATTCCGCAAATTTTCGAAAGTTTCTTTTGATTGCGTTGACTTAGAAGGTTGATTTTTCTACAGCTTCCAGGGACTACTGTCCCTGGAAGCTGTAGAAAAATCTAAGAAAGAACTAAGTATCATATAGAAATTTCAGTTTGATACCTCCACGCGTTCCTGAGAAAAACGGTCTTGACAGACGGACGGACGGACGGACGGACGGACGGACAACAAAGTGATCTTATAAGGGTTCCGTTTTTTCCTTTAGAGGTACGGAACCCTAAAAAAGTGCCAATACTCATAAATCATGGTACCTACTATCATAAAAAAACACTTTTGTAGTGATGATACATTGCCTAGAAGCAACTAAACATCATATAGGTAACCGTTTTACTCTATTGCCTATTTATTTAAAAATATGGATTTTCTTCAAAAAACACTCAAACTTTTAAGGAGATCAAGTGAGAGCTCTGCCACAGAGATATTTTTTAATGCAAATAACCTCAACTATCGCCCTGTTTCGTATGATCCACGATTTTTTTTACCCACCCTGTATAAATATTACGTGAGGGTAAGAGTAGCTAGGGTTTATTTGCTCTATTCTCAGCGGCCCTTATATGAATCTGGAGCTTTCCAAAAATATTACCCGATTACATAATTAATTTACCCATCTTAATTACACCCTACAAGTTTACAAGCTACCTTTTCCATCGTTAAATAAACAAGGTTAATTATGATAATCATTTATTATAATGAAGACGGGAAAAGTAAAATATTTAATTTAAAGAATATTCGTAGAAGGTTTCAACCCCTTCAATCATTTCGAGTTGCTTCATTAAAAACGGACCGTTTCAGCGGACGACGACAGGAAAATTAAAAAGCATAAAATAGCCGAGTAAAAGAGAAAGTGTCATGTATTTACACGAACAAAATGCATTGGTGGCGCAATTCATATGAAGCATGAAGAATAAACGTTGGCATATCATCTCGTTAGGAAATATGGGACACGGTGCGACGCGCTCTGCAAAATGTGTTCCATTGCTCTTTGTGTCGCCTTCTTTTGTTCAGTGATCTACCCGCCTACCCATATGCCCAGCAACGTGTTGTGTTGTTTTTCAATAACCGCTGCATACCGTTGCTAATTAAAGGGTCGTTATAACAGCCCACTAACTCTGAGAATAGGCTACTTTCCTACTTTCGTAATAGTTGTAGCATTCTCTATGGTGCTCTGTTTTTTTTAAAACGGGATGTGACCTCTTTTCGTTTAAGGAAAGCATGACATACGTAGTCTAGGCGTGACTACGCGTCCATTATTCATAATTGTTTGTTACATGACAAATTTAATGTGACAACACTAATTACTCACTGACACTTGGAGCGTGTTTAAAGGATTGTCGTCGTTTATTAATCGGTTAACGTATTGTGTAACTATAAATTGCATACCAGTCTTACCAAGGGGTTTCGTGTTACCCCGTAACTGGGTTGAGGAGGACAAAAAGGCAGTCGATCCATGTAAAATACAGTTACATGCGGTAAGACTGGAAGCCGACCCCAAATGTCGCGTTCACAAGTTTTTCTTGGACCCCATGTTTCTACTGCCTAGATAGAGCCTTTTCAGGTGCAGTTTGAAGCTTCCAATGTCTGTTACAAGTGGTAGTATTTTTATATTATTTTCATATAGTAGGTAGTATTTTTCGAATGTATTTACTTGCTTCTTTTAGTTGCTCTGGATGTATTCTAAATTAGGGAGTGAGTGTGACTAGGTCACACCCACTCCCTAATTTCTTTTTTCTAAATCGCTTCGTATCAAGCCTCACTGCATTCTATATTAAAAAAAAAAAAACTTTTAGTACACCAATATTAAAACGATAACTGTGGTTTTAAATCGTTTTAAACTAAAAGACGGGTTAAAACAAAATGGTTAAAAACGTTTAAAATCCGTTTTGCATCTATGCTCCCAACCAATGACGGTAATAATATATATACGTATGGCTAGTTTTTCTTGTTAACAACCTCGTAATTGTTTGACAAATATGTCACATTGTCAGTTATACCAAATACTTAGGCACCATATTGTTATATGTTTATGGGTTTCATTTCATACAAGATGCTGTTTGCGTGACAGGTGACAGTTAAATAGAATTATCTTTATAGCTCCTAATATTCATTACAGTTAGGTACGTAAAATAACCCACTAAAAAGCATGTTATGATACTGAAACAATTAATTAATGAATGGGCAACAATGGTCCAGAATTTACGAAATTGGTTCTATGTTATTAACTAAATCTAAAACTAAAGTTCTAACGTTATTATAATATTAGTTTATAAACCACTACTGCGGGCTTAGCATGACGCTTTGTATTTCTACGAAGAATAGACAGTGCTTTTTCAATACAAAGTGACATTTCGTTCCTACATTTTTGATATCGCACCGTAGATATCCTTATACAATTTGTCATTTAGTCTTTCGTTTCTAACGATATTTGTCTAGGTCCTTATAAATAAAGACTATTTCAGAAGAATATTTGTTGCCAAACTGTCAAAATCTCACCGACAACAAACTTTCTACTCGACGGCCACAAAGTATATACGATTATCTACAAAATCATGATTTGTTTAGAACGCATAACTGTGATAATTAATAGAAAAACATAGCTATCTTCTCCTATTGTACATCATTTAGTTAATAATCATGTCTACTCTTCCGTCGACAAATCGGTGCTCGTGCTAAGCCTGCTGGTGTTGAGTCAATTTAGGACGTAAATCATAATTAAGTTATTCAATTATTTACGAATAATAAACGTATTACGGACGTGCTCATCGTGTAGGAAACCGACGGTATTCTACAGGGTGTGCGGAGTTACAAAGTCTTCAATTAGTGAGGGATTCTCTTTTCTCGCTATTTCTGTCGATTAATGAGGCTCCACTCCTACACACCTACTAATATATTGGAACACACTTGGTGGAAAGGCGTGGTTATTACCGTTATATAGTAGTACCTATTCAAAGTAAATAGTATACGGGTACTTACTTAACAGATTTATAACCAACATAGAAAGGAGGAGGCTCTGTGTTCGAAAATATTACTTTCGATTTACATTCAAGTTTTCTAAGTCCATTTACGTGTTTGTTTTATAATGGTCTAGGTTTTTCCAGCGGCTTCGCTCGCGTGCATATCGGAAATTATCCCACAAGAAAGTACTACCGGGATAAAAAGTATCCTATGTTAACACATCTAGGTCCATTTGTGTGCCTAATATCATCCAAATCCGTTCAGCCGTTTTTGCGTGATTGAGTAACAAACATCCAAACAACATTTATAATATTATATACACCGTGACATTTTAGTCGTCTTACAACGGCAGCCCACTTCATGTATCCAATTACTACAATACATTTAAATAAATAAAAAACTCTTTTTTTAAATTTTATGAATAATAAAAAAAAGTCACTAAGACGCATGACGTAGTTTGAAACACCCTGATATGGAGATAGAATGAATGAATGATTGAATGTAATGGTATACGTATCTTCTACCCTTAGAGAAGTAAACATTAATAACAGTGTTTCATAATTCTAATGCATTATTTATATCTTTGTACCTATTATCATAATTAATGGTAACAATTTTGTAATCACGCCTAGAGGTATTTTATGTCGGATACATTTAGTGGACCATCCTTGTAAGGCGCGAATTACACAGAAACAGCGTAAGGTGAAGACGCGGCGCAGGCAAGGCGTACGCAGTACATTTTGTATGTAGGCATGATGCCGCTTTTAATCGTTTTCATACAAAAAAAACGCGCCTGCGCCACGTCTTCGCCTTACGCCGTTTCTGTGTAATTCGCGCCTAAGACGACTAAAATGTCACGGTGTATAGTAGGATCTCGTAGAACAGATGAACCTAAAAACTAAAAAAAGAGGTATTTTGCATTACTTACCTGGCCCCCTTTTCTAAGTTATTTAATCCCGTTTGCCTTTAAAACAAGACTGAACAGACATCTTCTAGGCACGCTAGTTCCATCATAGACGTCATCCATCGCTTTCCTCCAAGTGTGATCGAAGTCACGAGCATGCCCCATTCAGCAATAAAATAAAAATGTCAAAATGTGAAAGGTGCCCATTAATGAAAGCTTCTGTGCCTACTCAGAATAAAATAAATAGCTTTTTACTTAAGTAAGGTTTAAAACTTTACGATGAAGAACAGTTTACATAAGTGAATCGGAGAACTCTTCATTTGAAAGTTTTAAACAATTAACGGACTTTGCTATATTAACCATAGTAGAGATAAAGAAGTAAGGAGAGAGAGAATAAAGTTTCTCGAGAGCAAAGTCGCGCACGAGATGTATTATATAAGAGACTAGCTTTTGCCAGTGGCTTCGCCCGCGCGGAACTTTCATCCCCTATTTAACACCCTTATGGGTTGAATTTCGAAAAATCCTTCCTTATTCCTTGTCTACATTATAAAGGGAACCTCTGTGCAAAATTTCAGCTTTCTTGGTCCAAAGGTTTTGGCTGGGCGTTGATGAGTCAGTCAGTTAGTCAGGACTTCTCTTTTTATTTTTAACCGACTTCAAAAAGAAGGAGGTTATCAATTCGACATGTTTATATATTTTTTTTTTATGTATGTTCGGGCATAACTCCGTCGCATATAGACGGATTTGCAAAATTCTTTTTTTGTTCGAAAGGGGTTTACTCCGAAATGGCCCCATTGAAATTTCATATAGATCTGATGATGCGTTTCGGAGACAGACAACGGAACTCTTCAAAAAATTACAGCAAATCAACCGCGAATGTTGCTATCGCATAAATATGCATTGTTTTGACGCCAGGATGATGAAATTTCGAATTGGTGTGGGGTAGGTAACTAAAAAGTGAAAAAAAAAAAATTAGTTGTAATATATTTATGATTTTTATGATTAACTAGCTTCCACCCGCAGCTCCGCCCGCGTGGAAGTCGGAAATTATCCCCCGGGAACGTACTACCAGGATAAAAAGTATCCTGTGTTAATCTAGGTTATAATATATCTGTATTATCCATCCATCATCTGTATGCCACATTTCATCCAAATTCGTTCGGCCGTTTTTGCGTGAAAGAGTAACAAACATCCATACATACATTCACGTTTATAATATTAGTAAGGATGATTTATGGTTTCTGTTGTTTTTGAATTTTGTAACCATATATAGATAAATTGAATTGAATTGAATTGGAATTGAATTAAAATTGAATTGAATTGAATAAAAATTGAATTGAATTGAATCGAATCGGAAAATATTTCATTAAACGGAAGTGAACATTTTTTTACTCATATTTATTTCTACTATAGCAATATTAATCAAACGTGTACGCCGAGAATGCAATGGCTACGCAAATATTACCAAAACGCCAGTCTTGTTTCAATATATTATTTGTTGGAAATATAATTAGTTTTTTAATTGAGTTTCATGTTCAATGTAAAAGAGCAGGATTCAGTATATAATCTGCAAAATTTTATAAAATACCCCGAGCTTTAAGCCCAACGGTGTCCTATTTCTTCCTGTAGGTAGGGAGATTACTAAACGCGGTTACTCACTTTCGAAATTCGTCTTTAGGGCCTGATATTGAAAAGGGCAGCCCAAATTGAAGGATTAAATGTTCCGTCTGTGTCAATATGATAAGAGCTGTGAAAGGCTCGGCTCTCAACCCGAATAAATGTAAAGTTGAAACAGAGGACAAAGAACCAGCAACGAGATTGGTCGGAGGCGATCAGAGACAGCTGTGTTTCATGTCGCCTCACTCATCGTTTATGTTACAGCTGTCGTGGCACCCTTCAGACTTTCAACTACCACAAACTTGGGACCTACAAATATATCTCATTAACATTTAATCAAACAAACGCCAGCCCTATATGTTATTACTGTCCAATTTGAATTTTCTCAAAAACAACACCAATTTGATTAACAAAGTGAACTAATTTGTGTGTTAAAACAACAATATTTGCTTTACTAAATTGCCTTTGTTATTGCCAGAACAATATATTTTTTACGTAACAAAAAAAATAATCAAAACACTTCCAGAACTTGTTACAAGTTTCAGGAGAAAAACTTGAATTGCGGACACAAGTTGTTCCCTAGCAATATTTGAGTCGTACATAAAACACGCTCTGTCTCGATGGGAATGTATTTGGATAAAATCTAATAAGCTTTTTGGAATGGTGCGTAAATTAAGGCTTTGAGTTTGCAGATATAATACAATTAGAGACGTAATTTATCTGAATAATATGAATAAGGGTATTCTATTTGGTTAATAGGTTATAATATAATTATACAAGAGCTACATAATTCATTTAAAACATTCGTTTCCAAGTAATAATACAATTCAAGACTTTGAATTCAAAGCAATCATCGGAAAATAATTCGAAAAAGTTCCTCAAAACGTTAATCTGTCTGGGGATCTCTGTTTTTATTTGTACGCAAATCAGGCTTCTAATATTACATTTCAAATCCTCATGATACGCTTACTCTGAGCGCATTTTGAGCGTGTTACGAAAATAAGCTCCTTTTTTCAGGTTCAGTGGAAGATGGGATTGACGTAAAATGTGTGTGATTGTGTGGCGAACTAACACCCGTAATATAGTGAGCTAAAGGAGTGACTACGTTGTACTGTGGTGAGCTGTGAACTTAAGAGGAGTGTAGTGGTATGTGCGTCGGGTACCGGATATCAAGTGGTATGGAGGTCGTACCATCGAGCGGAAGCCGCATCCTTGTGGCATTCTTTGCTGCTGTCTTCTGGGGAATGGGTGAGTATCTTAATATATTCCTTATAACTAATAACAACCTTTGGAAAATTACAATTTGAAATGACCGCAAAAGATCTGTGAAAACGTACTTGGTTTATCAAAATCGTGTTCGTCATTTTTAACCGATTTCAAAAAGAGGAGGCTCCTAATTCTACTGTATTTTTTGTGTTATTTTACCCGATACCTTATCTGCGGCATTTGTGCATCGATTTCAATATTTTTTATATTTTATGGCTAGGATTTGACTCAGGAGTGGTCCCATACAGATTTCATTAAGTAATTGTTGTTGCTTAAGTAATTTTTGAATAATCTTCAATAATACGTAATTTTTCCACTGTACTTGTATACGGATTTGTGTTTGTAACACAAATAAAAAGTAAAAAAAAAACATTATTACAAAAAAATAACAACCGTCTTCCAAAACGACACTGTAAAGTGTCAATAAAGAAAGTCACTAATAAAAACCAAAGACACCGACTTTCGAAATTAAATTTTTTTTTTAATTTGTAGTGTATTTTTATGGAAGTCGATTGTTTTTTTGTTGTAAAACAGTTTTTTTTTATACGGCAAGAATCCCAAATGATCTACATCAAGCTCAATATTCTTTTACCACGTTTACCGAAGTTCACGTATCTAAATATTCACGTGTAATGGAGCAGATCTAAGACTTTTTTACCCACAGCCTAACAATATCGATATTATTTAAGTATTTTCTGTTTTCTTTTGCGTACACACAGGGTTAAATGTCAAGTAGGTAAGTTTGGTTGTGGAGTGGGCGTAGAGCAACAGTAGGTATCCTTTGGATACTAAACTTACATACCTTATAGGTACTCCCTGAAAGGTCAATAGAACCAAAACAATGTTCTCTAAAAGAAAATGATCGTATATGTACATAACTGAAACTTAGACAGGCTTCGTAACACATTATTAAACAAACCACTATAAGCTCACGTTCCTATGGAAGTAATTAACACGCGGCGATATTTTTTCGCGCACTGCCTAGTGCCCGCGCCGTGAGTTAAGATGAATCTAGTCGACATTTTTTCCATACAAACTTCGGGAGTGTATGACTCCTGCACTGTTCGACAATGAACATCAAAAATTCAACATGTTCTGGTTTTGTCTCATTATTAATATTATCTGCACGGAAACAGAATACTTTTAAAGTTATAAACCAACAAAGATTTGTTTTACTCGCTAATTTAATCTAACTATGGGCGTGTTTAAGTAATAAAAGAAGTGTAAAATCTCCAAAACTAATTCGGTACCGACAAAGCTTAAATATCGAACAGCTCAACAAACTTTATTGGTTATTGATGTATGCAGTGTTTTTTTCATAAAACCCGATCTTCTGAAGGACTTTTCTTAATTTTTTACGCGCCTGTTTTACTATAAATAATCCTGCATCTCACTCAATAACGTTGTGCGTGTAAAATAGCGTCCAAGTGCCCATCACTAATACTACCTCTGTCGGACACGATGCCTACTGAGACAGTGTGCATTTTAGCCAGGCCCACCAGTGAGTTCGAGCCCGTGACTATATTCCCCTAAAAAAATCGAACATTGTGTTTTTCGCGCTGTACTCTGTAGGATTCTCAGTGCTCGGTTCAACACAGAGAGTTGAAAATGAAAAAAAAGCGAGTCTGTTCTGGAAAATCTCACGATGAAAACCTAGATTAATTTAGCTGTCATCCCTCCTGATGCTTGGGATTGACAGTTTTGACAGCTCACTTCATCTAAGTTTTCACTGTCAGATTTTTACAGAATAGCACTACAGTATTTTACATTTGCTTCTTGCAATCTTGCGAGTGCGCGAAAAAATCTCGCCGCCAATTTATTACGTTCGTGGGAACATGGACTTAGTGTGGCTAGAGCTTCAGTTACAACTAATTATATTATACGATGTATCTCTAACCATGCAATGTTGTTGATTAGGTGTTAATCTAGCTTCGGTTTGAGTTAAATTTGATTATCTCAAAGTGCTTTTGAATAAGATATCAATTACGACGATGCTACGTCGGCGTCGACTCGGAACTGAATTATGTTGAGCAATGAGCACATCCTACTTAAACATAGATATAGGACGTGTCTATATTGAAATTAAGGTCGATTTGACTGCCTCTTTGTTCTAGTGGTCACAAGTGCTTCTGATGAGCATCAAGTCTTTTCAATTCCCAGGTTTCTCTATCAGAAATTTCGCATAAGCATCCTGGAATCTGGATATGTGGTTTTAGACGGCGATAGGCCTGCGACCTATTACATCTTACTCAAACATAACTGGCAAATTATGGGTGTACATGCTAA
Organism: Polymixis flavicincta; assembly: GCA_949987655.1. Taxonomy (NCBI): domain Eukaryota; kingdom Metazoa; phylum Arthropoda; class Insecta; order Lepidoptera; family Noctuidae; genus Polymixis; species Polymixis flavicincta. Next base: position 13,066,209 of record OX465175.1, on the reverse strand, counting down.
GGTAAACCTCTGTCCTAACCCTTTAGAGAATTACAGGCGTGATAACTTATGTATATGCTTGTAAAGTCTAAAAATAAATTTTCATTATGTAGAAGGGATACGGCCGGGCGTAAAAGGTATCCAAACGCCTGAAAGACTATAAAAGTGATTGCAATATTTAAGCACGTGAAAAATAAAGAACCGGTATCAAAGGTAGATTGATATTACTTCATAATAAAAAGACTTTATTATGATATCAGCTTCAAATTTATGAGGATCTCAAATGAAACGGGGGCACCTCTAAATAGCAATTACTCTATTTCGTTTTTATTTTTCTTCCATTTTTTAATGGACTGCCTCGTTGCTCTGTGGTTGCTCTGCTGACCATGAGGTCTTGGATTCGATTCCCAGGTCAGGAATATTAGGAGGCTGGATTTGTGTTCGGTTATATGGGACTTTAAGTTAGCGAAATGTGATTGTGCTATTAGGTACACCCCTGCCAAATTCATCGGGGATTATCTAGGCGATTATTTATTTTTTGGGTGGGAAATCATCAAATAACTTCTCCCGCTCTGGGTGGAGCAGGAGGGCGTGTCAGACTTTTACTGACTAAAACCCACCCGTGTATTCTCAGTTGCCTGTGTACCAGGGTCGGCGGTATCTCTTTCGAACAACCCGCACCCTTGGCAGGATTTTGTTATTTTTTACAATATTATGCAGTAAGAAAAGCGCCTTCAACAAATATTTCCTCTTGCTTACTTAGAAAAACATTATTTTCTTTTAGGTTTATCAAAACGTGTACTCACGTTTGATTGCGATTATGATATTATGCGACAGTGATATTATTATCAGCTGTATTATTAAGTGCTATTATTAAATTGAAAGGAGATCAGCCATATTGGGCCCGAAACCCAAAGCCAGCAAAAAAAAAAGTGTTACCCTGCACCCTCATTGCGTAACACAGTATTCATTATTTTGAAGCTTATTGTTAATTCATTGTTTCATTTATGTTTGTTTAATTTGTCTGATGAGCAACGAAAAAACGCAATGAATATTGAGGAACTGTTAAAATATAAAAACTTTTTAATAAAAAAATTGAACCGCCGAAAAACCGAAAAATAAAAAAATAATAAACTAGCTTTGTCCAACCCCAATAAATAAGTTCGGAAGGCGGTGACATATAATCAAATACATATCCAAAGTCACCGACTTCCGAACTTATTTATTGGGGTTGGACAAAGCTAGTTTATTATTTTTTATTTTTCGGTTTTTCGGCGGTTCAATTTTTTTATTAAAAAGTTTTTATTTTATAATTTTTTGTGGCTATAATCTACTAATTACTACATGCTTAATTTTTGATTTAATACACGACTCAGTATTAAAATCTGTGAGTAAACAATCAATCATCCCCTGTTTTCTTACCCTTAGGGTTGGAATTTTTCTTCGAAATTTATATGGGACCAACTTCGAGGTATACCCTTTCCAATAAAAAAAGAATTATCAAAATCGGACTACTCTGGAAAAAGTTATGCGTGGTCATACATAAAAAAAAAAAAAAAAAAAAAAATATACGCGTCGAATTGAGTAACCTCCTCCGTTTTTTCGTCGGTTCGAAAAGCGATTCCTACTGATTGTGTATTACGCAATTACCCCTCTGGTCGCGAAGTCCTCCTTATTTTTTATCTAGACACGCGGCAGCGTGTTAAACCAAGTTCAAGCCAACAGAATTAGCGAGCAGCACCGTGTATAATATAACACGAACCATTCGGAGCCTTTTTGACCCCCTCATAACTAAAAACTATTTTACATAAACATGTCAAAGTTGGCTCATATTGGCGGCGGCCGTAGAGCAGCGGGTTGGGGAGCGGTGCACACACCTCAAATCAAACGGTTATTTAGATAGATATTAACGTCAAAAAATCGTCATTTTTATCACTGACTGACCTATAATAGAAGATCAAAACTGTAACCCAGTTCCAAATGACCTAGTAAGTTAAAAATTTGGCATTCAGATAGGTAGTTGGGTTACAAAGGAATAAATCAGAAACTAGTAATTTTTTATCATTTTATTATAATTTCCAATTTAAATTTTCCAATTTCTATTAGGATCACTTACTTATGTGCCTGTAATAGTGCCAGTATGTATGTAATGTAAGAATCAGCAAACAAAATTGATAACAGCTGGTCTTTATGTGGATTTTAAGGTCTTCACGTAAATGTATAACGAGTGGAATACCACCCATATTTTTTTTTGTCCAAACATATGTATCAGTTTTAGTACCAACTTATAACTACTCACTTATAACTAAGAGAATAGTCGACTTTCGTATTTATTGCGCTATTAACTGAGAGTCAGTATTAATTATTATTTCAATATTTAGCGCACATCCTAGGTATTGATGTGCGCTAAATATAAGATCATTACTTGTAATATAGATACTTCGGACCACGGCGCACGGTGCGGCGGTCGTGGAGTAGCGGGGTGGGGAGCGGTGCGATAAAAACTGTCTAAATGGGTGCCAAGTTCAATGGTCAGTCTTGAAATTTATTTACAACAACATAAAATATTTTAACTGGGAAACTAACTTGGGAAGGCTATACTATAATTCGTATAAGAGAACTAACCAAGTCAAACCTTAGGCTTCAATATATTATCCTAAGTTTTAATTTTACTAAAATGTATAAACTTAGATGATAACAGTCGCACATGTCGATTGTATGACCAGAGGCCTTAGTGCGAGTTTCATTTAAACCTCTCGTTCAAACGCATCGTGCGTGTTTGGCGCTCCGATTGGTCCGGGATCAGTGAAGGTCCAATCGGAGCGCCGCCGCCGAAAGCACTCGATGCGTTTGATCGAGATGGTTAAATGAAACTCACACTAGGGCCACTGATGTGTGAACGTAAACGAGGCAAAACGGGTATGTAAGAGTCAGCAGGTGGCTCTCTGTAGATTCTCTCTACCCCCCATGACAAAATGGCGTTAGTCCCTATATGTATAAAGCTAGATTATTCAACTTTTAAAAACAGCTGTAGAAATGAAAGGAATGAATGCTGGTGACCTGTAATACAGGTTTTTAAATAAACCTACATCAGGCACCAGTCTCTCACAAACTTAGCTCCTATTTCGTGCACTACTGTATAAGTTAGCATTAAGTTCATAAAAAAAAAAGAATCTACGACTGGGGCAATAGTAAAAAATTATAAGAAGTACCTACTTCCCCAACAAGGGTCATTTTTTCCAGTAAAGTGTCCTAATTATTGTTTGATGCATCGGGCGACGTCTTTACGTCAAAGCCGGCTGTCGCTGAAAACCAGCACTGGGGCTCTGTCTTGCATAGGGTTGCAGCAAAATGCTGAGTGATAGCCGTTTTGCGTGGATGTGACGCATGTTCCCCTCAACCTTTTCTTATTTTTGTATACTTACCTGTTTCTCTTTGCGTCATGTTTACCGCAAATAAACGTTTTTTCTTTCTTTCTTCTGCCCAGCACTTTGGTTTCTTGGCCCAACTTCGTATGAAAAGGTCATCCACACCAAATTTACTTTTTGTGAAGCAACGTTTACAAGTGTTACTGGACAACAACGGATAACAAAAATTGCGAGTAAAAATCACAACAGTTATATTTCTATAACTGTTGTGATTTTGTAACATGACAACATTTAGTAACTTTCGTTACTAAATGTTGTCATGTTACAAAATGTTGCTTTACAAAAAGTTACTTCAGTGTGGATGCACCTAGACGTGACTGGTCTCCTCTGCTAAGCACTTGTGTAGACAGCTTTTTCAGAATCAACAAGGTTTTTATATTGTTAAAATAAAGCAGCTACCAGAGACTATTAACAAAACAAATACTTACGAGTACCACACAATTATTGTAGAAGTTCGTAGGAGGGCGTTATATTTTGATTACATTTAAAATAAATGATATGAACTAGACGTGGGTGTCTCTGCAAATTGAAAGGCCTACCTATTCAAATTGCTTACAAATATTACTTGGCACAAAAAAATGTTGTTTAAAAAAAAATGTTTATGGACTTGATTCATTCTTTATGTTTCAGCTAGTTTTTGGCGTAAGATAATTTATTCGACATAAAGTTCAGGTTGGCAGTGGTGGCCCAGTGGTTACGGCCGCGACTTAAGAGTTGTAGGTAGTAAGTTTGAACCCCGACAGACGCTTTACTTTATGTTAATTATTTCCTCACCACTGCTTTCAAAATGGTGAAGGAAAATATCGTGAGGAAAACGGCATGTCCTAGAACAAAAAAATCGAAGACAATGTGACATCTACCAACCCGCACTGGGCCCGCGTGGTGGATAACGGCCCCCTCCCTCCCAGAGGAGGCCTGTGTCCCAGCAGTGAGAACATTATAGGCTGATTATGATGAAAGTTCAGGTTTATAAATTACGAATAATTTTATAAGGTTTCCAACCTCATAAAATGATTCGGTCTTAAAATAATTGAGAAAATTTACCGATAAAGAGAAATTAGGGAATAGATAGCAACTCTGTTTACAAAACTTTTGATTCAAAGCTTTTAGAAGTTCGTAAGATGCCTTTTAGTTATCATAAAAGGTATCTTAGTAAAGTAACCTATAATTACTCTACAGTTACAAAATAATAATACTGACTTTCCCTTTCATATTATTTTATTTACTCACTCAGAGTACGTCCAATAGAATAATCTTAATTATCGTGATGTCGTCATTTTTAACGATGTTTTATTAAAACAAAACGCGTTGTAATATTGGGTCAGTAATGTTATGCCTAGGGAGTAATCCATGTGTTAATTTTCATGATAATCGCTAACAGCATCAATGTTAGTTCATTGTTGTAGGTACACCTACAAACAGACATAGCTACACATGTATTGTGTTGTTTAGAATTATTACGAGTACGTACCTACAAATATTTATACAACCTGTATGTGTGCCTAGGTAAAATATACTATAAAATGTACTACTATTCTACCGTACAAGTTAACGAAACTGGAAGTTCGTCATCATTATCTGCCTAGCCTTTTACCAATTATGTTGGGGTCGGTTTCCAGTCTAACCGGATGCAGCTGCTAACCAGTATTTTACATGGAGCGACTGCCTATCGGGCCCCCCACAATCCAGTAACTGGGTGATGATGACCAAGGTCCAGTTTCGTTAACTTGTACGGTCAACAAAAGAGACAAGTAACCAGGCTGTTTGTTTCCTATTAATTAAATTCGAAAACATCGATCGGTTTCTTATTAAACTTCAACTGTATCCGTAGACACGGTATTTTTTTTTGGGTGCGAAGTCGTCAAATAACTTCTCCCGCTCTGGGTGGAGCAAGAGGGCGTGTCAGACTTTTACTGACTAAAACCCACCCGTGTTTCCTCAGTAGCCTGTATGCCAGGGGCGGAGGTATCTCTTTCGAACAACCCGCACCCCTGGCAGGCATCGGCCCTTGCGGCCCCATCACTTTGTGCTGACATCTCTTTGAGGCGTGCGTGGAACACAACGCGCCTTCGACCTGGGCTTGGTCCTTACCGGGCAGCGAGCTACCCATTACTCGCCATCCGCATGCCCATGCCTACGGTGGCTGGGAATCAGCCCGGGATTCCCGACGCCCAGGGCGTCTCCTGCGTCGACTAAGGTCTCTCCCTCATGTGCGCCGCCTCCCTCTTCGCAAGAATCACTGCTTCGCAGAAGGAGGTAACGGCTACCCATGCTCTTTCGCTCCGTACCATGGCCTGGACCAGGCCCGGACGCGAGAGATCGCCGCCGCCGAGCGCCTCCACGAGGACACGGCAGTGCTCCGCCCAAGCCGGGCAGACCTCCACCGTACGCTCCACCGTGTCCTCAGGGGGAGTGGGAATACCCGGACGTTTCCTTCCGCCTTATGCGAAACAGGAACCTCCCGAAACACCCGTGTCCGGTGAAGACCTGCGTCATCCGTAGGCACTGGTTACTTGAATCTTTTAGTGCTTGCATAACATAACGGCTGTTCTTCTCCCAAGGGTTGGGCAGGAACTTAATGTTCGCGACAGTTTTTTTAATGTGAACGAATTTTAATTGCGCAAAGTTCTAAACAGCTTTGCATATTTCGATCGTATTTGGATCCGAATTTCTTAATTTTAGTAAGGATTCGCTGTAATGGCGGCGTCAGCGAACGGTATTCACGTTGCTAAATTCAGGGCTAAAAAAATAAAAACCTACATACCTACATTATTACTTGTTATTCTTGCAATCAACACGCCTCCCACAAGGTGGACAGATGACCTTGTGAGGGCCGCGGGAGTCCACTGGATGCGAGAAGCACAGAACCGGTCAAAGTGGCGGAGCTTGGGGGAGGCCTATGTCCAGCAGTGTACGTCTTACGGCTGAAATGATGAATCAACACGCTAAGAAGAAGTGAGTTTTTTTTCAGTTGAAAAATAATGTGTAAATAATTAAATAGTTCCAGTTCGTAAGTCTTGTAATGTTCTAGATTTTCACCTAATTTTAAGGACTTACTATCCACTTAAACAAATGGAAATCTAAATTCTTCTCCTAATACAAATTTTCACGTAGCTAAATTTAAAACCGATTAATGCCTTATTAAGGGCTGGGCACTATTTTAAAGGCTTTGAACACTGGATAAATTATTATTAAGATTATTAATTTAGTCCACAAAACCTTTTGTCTAGCTCTATTTATAAGCATTTGAAGTACATAATCCATTTCTATAATTTGCCAGTTGAAAGTTTTTAGACAAATAATCAGGGTATTTGTGAAAGTTACGAAGAATGATGACTAAGTATTTTCTAACAGAAAATGGTTGATGGTTTAAAAAAAAAAACATATTTCTTCAGAAAATCCAGTACACGCAACGCACGTAGTAGTAGTATACACAATTTGCTATCCGATTAAGGCTCGATATTCTTCCTATACAATTCCATAAAATATTTTCCTACTTAAATTGTAGCGGCACTACAAAAATAAATACTTCGCAACAAATATCGAAAAACGCAAAAAGAAAAGTGGCGCCATCTACAATGCAACAGGCGAACTATCTAAGCAATTCTACATCGCGCAATCAGAGTTTACCACGCCACTCAAACATATAGGTACCTATATGTTTGAGTGGCGTGACAAAATCCCGACATCAACTGTCGGGCAGTTGCCCGGACCAGACACAATACCCGTCTGGTCGGAGGATCCTCCCTTACCATCATAGGTATGAGTGAACTTTACACCCTGTTCCTCATACCCCTAAATTGGTGGCCCCGTGAAAGAACGTCAGCGCAGCCTTCGTGCAACGCTTCAGCGTGACATCATCATCATCACATCAAGACCACTTCCTCAAGCTTTCGAGCGGCGAGTCACACAGCCAGCCAGCACCCACGGCTTCAACGGGTATCCTGACCACCTGCATGTAGCGAACCGCATGCCTGGTCATCACCCACAGCCTCATCAGCAACCATGGCCCAGCACACTGCACTTTCGGCCGGTCGAGAGCTCAATCTCCCGGTCGACGCCACAGTCAGCCTCAACCTCTCAACCCACGATTGTACCAGATCCGACTCACTGGAGCATAACGCAGCGCAACCCCGACTCACTGGGGAATCGTCGCAGACAGTTCCGAATCACCGTGAACTATGCGACACCCGGTTCCGACCCACTGGAACCACAACTGGCCCTGGCAAGCATCGTAATATGCACTGACTCAGCTCACTATCAACCTGCGGTCTCCGGGGGAGTGATGTAGCGGCACTACAAAAACTAAATACTTCGCAACAAATATTGAAAAACGCAAAAAGAAAAGTGGCGCCATCTACAATGCAACAGGCGAACTATCTAAGCAATTCTACATTGCGCAATCAGAGTTTACCACGGCACTCGAACATATAGGTACAAAATGCCAACATCAACTGTCGGGCAATTGCCCGGACCAGACACAATACCCGTCTGGTCGGAGGATCCTCCTTTACCATCATAGGTATGAGTGAACTTTACACCCTCTTCCTCATACCCCTAGAAAATCAATATATTATTATGTTACTTCTGAAATAACTTAATATATTCCCGTCACTCCTATATTCCTAATCGGAGAAGGGTTCCATTTTGTACGTTCGGAAAAGGTAGGTAGGTTGGTACTGGTAAGATAGCGTGTCACCATTAAGGACACATTTCCAATTGCTCACCCTTTTACCTAAGGGTTAACTGGCTTACTTGTTACCCACACGCCAAAAAGGCATAGTACAAATTAGATTTAAGCTTGTCTGTTCCGAAATGTACACGTGTCCCTTATAAAACATGGGACTGGTAACTTTGAAATTGTTGTTTAAAAATTAAAACATAATTTTAATTGTGAGTACATAAGAAGAGAAAAGGAATTCAAGATCATAGCAGGTGGCGTTTAAAACCCACCCGTGTTCCTTCAGTTGCCTGTGTGCCAGGGGCAACGGTATCTCTTTCGAACAACCCGCACCCTTGGCAGGCATCGGCTATTGCGGACTCCACCAGTTGATGCTGTCATCTCTTTGAGGCGCGCGTGAAACACAACGCGCCGTGGACGCGGGCTTGTTCCTTACCGGACAGCGACCTACCTATAACACGTCATCTGCAAGCCCGCGCCTACGGTGGCCGGGAATGAGCCTGAGATTCCTGACGCCTAAGGCGTCTCCTGCGGCGACTAGAGCCGTGAGGGCGCATATACTGCCTCTCTCTCACGTTCGCCGCCTCCTTCTTTGCAAGCTTGGTCATTATCGGACGGTGAGCTATCTATTACTCACCGTCCGCAAGCCCGCGCCTACGGTGACCGGGAATCGGTCCAGGATTCCCGATGCCCAGGGCGTCTCCTGCGGTGACTAGGGCCGTGAGGGCACATAGATTGCCTCTCACTCACGTGCGCCGCCTCCCTCTTCCCGAGCATTCTGCTGCCGGGTAGCTGCATGGGTAGCCGTCACCTCATTCTGCTTCGCAGAAGGAGGTGATGGCTACCCATGCACCCTCGCTCCATACCATGACCTGGACCAGGGCCAGACGCGAGAGACCGCCTCGACGAGGACACGGCGGTGCTCCGCCCTAACCGGGCAGACCTCCACCGTATGCTTCACCGTGTCATCGGGCGTTTCCTCCCGCCTTATCCGAAACAGGAACCTCCCGAAACAACCGTGTCTGGTGAGGACTTGCATCAGGCGGAAGGTGAGGACGCCGTGGCGTCTCTCAATCCACTCCTCAAATAGGGCAATCACCGCTACAATTGTAGTGTGCCTATTGTAAGAAGGCGTGAGTGTGTTTCTGTCTGGGTATTAATATGAGTATTTAAAACAATAGTAACAGTCATTAGCGCCTCGAAATATGGTTTAGAAGACAGTCTGCCTTGCTGGTCTAGTGGTTGCAAGCGCTACTGCTGAACATGTGGTACTGAGTTGATTCCGAGGTCGAGGAAAGTGTTATTGTTTTGCTATCTGGAATTTCTCAATAGCAGCCCGGAGTCTGGATCTGTGACCGGTTGACGGGAATGGGCTGGCCCCCTATTACATGGGACTTAAACGTAGGAAATGTAGGTGTAGTGGTGTACTGTAGAGGTTGTTCGCTTCACGAGGAACCTCACGTACATGCTGGCAGCCAATAGTTAGGCTGTGTCTATGTTTGAATAATCGAGAAGTTTTTATCTTTAGAATGTCAAATATTTTTACTTAGGTTTTGTTGCGGAAGCTTGACTTGATTGACAGGCGCGATACTATAATGAGCTAATTCTTCATTAAAAGTGGAGTCCCACCGTTAAAAGATCACTAAGTATTTTATTTAAACACACAATAATCCCCGGTACCTTGAGAGCTCAGTAGAGCTCTCACAGTACACCTACATTGTGTGTGTGTGTGTGTGTGTGTAGGTACACCTCTGCTTAACCCCTCGGTGAAACAAAGCGTGAAGTTATGTTTAATTAATATTAATTAATCCTGAGTATTTAAGAAAGTAGTAAAAGTATTTTACGACCAGGAAATATATCTACCAATAATATTCGCATTATTCCACTGCGAAGGCCAAACGTCATGAGTACGTATCTAACTTTGATTTATAACGTAATAAGGATCGTTTGGGCCAATAAAAGCTTTCCCTCCTTGAATTCCATATAATAAGAAAGTTTTTGCGGTAACAAAAACAACTACATCTGGACGACATCTAAAGGAAAATGGAACACAAACGTAATTCAGTAAAAATGATGGAAATAGCCTTCGCTTGTCCCATGTTAACATTGAACATGTTTTCACAAAAGAATTATGAATGAGCGTCTATTTATTTCGTTTTATTTCTCGAAAATATAATATTATCGCTTGATAAACAATTATGGACGAAACTCAATTTGGTCTTTGTTTTACGAAATAAAAATTTAATAATTGTAGAAATGACTGAAATTCAGTTATTTTGCTGCCAATGTTTCCAGTTGTTTTTTCGATCAAATAAAACGTGCTTGCAAATATTAGCAGTTTTATTGCATCGTTTTAAATTAGATTTTTGTCACTCGATAGGTACGTCGACTGAAAAATTCAAAACCCAATAATTAATGATTTTTCAATTTTCCTATTAGCCCAAACGAAAGTTTCATAATGATATGTAAATTGAGCAGACCACTAATTACAGCATAAAAGCCATAACGATTTAATGCGGTACCTACTAAATCGTTCTAATTAACTATTAGTGAACATTTTAAAATGAGAGGTGAGTGCTGGTAAATTACAAATTGATCATCAAAATGAATTTGTTGTAAACTAGGTAGTTAAATAACTAAATCTAGTCAATCGTACAGTCACAAAACTGATGAATTACTAATTAAAATCAGCATTTAATACCTAATGTTATTTATTTGAACACCTACGCGTACGTAGTGTATATTAGAGCTTCTCAATTTATGTAAATAAGTATTTAATGTTAACTGTCGTATGTAGAGAATTAGAATTTCAACAGAGTTAATTCCTACGAGGAATCAGCATTACTCTGCCAAAGGAAGTCACACTCGCAAGTCGTCGTCTTCAAATAAATTAACCCTTGTCTCTAGGAGCCATTAAAACGACATTTGTATCACTCGCTGGCAGGAAACTACCGATCTGTCTCAGTCAGTGCCAATTGGTGCAAACACATCTCCATTTTGGCCCAAACCAAATCTGCCGGTTAGACAAACACCATATTCTGCTGACCAGTTTTTTAGTTCTGTTCCAACAATGGTAACTTTTATTCAGCAAAAGAGATCTGTTTACAATCAATCGTAAAATTAGGCTCTGTAATAAGTTTGAGAACTCTGAGAGAAAAACAAGGTAGCCTATTGTAATTTGGGCAGTTGCGGGCAGTTACTGGAATCGGTTTTATTCGATAAAGTTCGAAAGGCTCCCTAGAATAGCCTGGCTAGGTACTTTTGTTATGATTACAATTTTACAGCTTCTCTTAAAGTCTGTCCTTTCACATTGGCTTTATCATAACATATTTTTGAGGATTGTCCTGCAAGAATTGGTGACTTAGTTGCCGTAATCAACAAAGAGCGCTAACAATATTCCTAAAACGATCACGGTTGGCATCTTTCCAAGCTAGCTATGTGATCACTGTGATTGTATTATGATGTTATTAGCAACTGAATTACTATATTCCTATTACCTCTAATGCTATTTTATAGAAATGAAGAAAGCGTAGTGGAAACGGAAGGGGACCGTCTAGAAGGACATATTGTGACCTTATTGGTGATATTCTTCGACAAGGTCTAGTGCGTAGTATTTGAAACCGGCGGCGTGCGTGAATGACCAGTTGTGTATAATAAACAAAATATGTAGATGATAAACGAAGCAAAAGAAATATGTAAGGATCGTCGCCACTAGCACTAGTTACTGCTTACCTCCATTGGGAAGAACGTGTGAGTGTATGTGCTTATATTTAATTAGGTACTAGCTGACTCGGCGAACTTCGTACCGCCAATAAAGTTGTCAACATAAAAATGTTGTTTTTACTACGTTCCTTGAAATTCCTTTGTAATTTCTCACAGTTTAAACCTTTCCTGGGCTGCCACAAATATATCAAAACCAAAATTTGCCAAATCGGTCCAGCCGTTCTCGAGTTTTAGCGAGACTAACGAACAGCAATTAATTTTTATATAAGAAGAAAAAGAAGATTAATATCATATGTATAGTTTGTATATCTGTGTGGGTATAATAATATTATGTGTATATTTACTTATATTAGAATGTATATTAATAACACGACTCCCATACCTATTACCAGTGTAATTTTAAAACATTGTAAAAGCCAATAATTATTAAAGCGTTACCGTAGGTTTTCATGCCGGCTCTTCTACATACGAAACGAACCGTCTGAGCTTCTGTCGTTTCAAAATTGCTCATGTAGGTTTATGTGAACTAAAATCATTTGAATGAAACAAAAATGGACTTAAATTCGTTTCAGATCACTGTTTGTCTCAGTATCACCCAAAGGTCGACGGAGGTTTTTGGTATATTGACGTGTGCCAGTTGACATATGGAAAATATTTTAATTTTATGTTTCCTAACGTTATTTACGTACCCATTGTATAGAATTAAGTTCTTCTAACATAACAGATACCTGTGCTGCTGGGGACTTTGTTGCGCCACTTCTTCTTCCCAGCTAAAGCACTAGGAACTGGTGAAGGGCGGCGTTTTGGGGGACTGTCTTATGTAATTTTGACGTTCACAAAGTGCTGATACCAGCCTGGTTCAAATAAATGGGTTTTGATTTTGACTGGTAAACAATGCCTATGATATTAAGTCCGCCTCTGTACATTTATTTGCTTGAAATATTAAATAAATAAATATGTAAAGATAAACGAAATTCCTAATCACAAAATTCTTTTGTTTTCCGTAGCCGTAGCTACGCGTAGCGCGGGCTACGCCGTAGATCGTTTAGTTTAGAATTTATTTTCCAAACTATGAGAATAAATTCTAATGCACGAAAAACTTTTAACGGAAACACAACTAGTTTCATGTATTTTTTCACGGTTTATTAAACTTTTTACCTTTCCCGACGGGCACTTAATGTCCCCAGTGAACGTAAGCGCTACGAAGTGTTCCAAATGTCGTGAAATTCATTGTGACTATACATAACATTGAAGTTAGTAAATATCAGAAATTATTGTTGTAGAAAGGTAAAGTTTTACTTCCACTCGCTGCTAGTGCTAAAGTCTAGTTTTCTACCTTTTTATTATTTCCTCTACAACCGATTGGGTTCCGCTTTCAGTTTTATTCTTTGATTTTTATTGAGTACTGGCTTTTCCCAGCGGCTTTAGCCACGTGGAAGTCAAAAATTATATCACAGTAACATACTAAAGGGATAAAAGTATCCTATGTAACACATCATCATCAGCCTATAATGTTCCCACTGCCGGGACACAGGCCTGCTCTCTGTGAGATGGATTGGGCCGTAATCCACCACGCGGGCCCAGTGCGGGTTGGTAGATGTCACATGTCTTCCGATTTTTTTGTTCTAGAACATGCCGGTTTCCGCACGATGTTTTCCTTCACCGTTTTGAGAGCAGTAGTTATGAAATAATGTACACAAAGTAAAGCGCCTGGCTGGATTCGAACTCACGACCTACAACTCGTAAGTCACGGCCGTTACCACTTGGCCACCACTGCTCTTGTAACACATAGGAAACTTTTATCTAGATTATAAACAATTTGTGTGCCAAATTTCATCCCGATGCATTCAGCCGTTTTTACGTGATTGAGTAACAAACATCCAAACATCCATACATATAAACATCGCACATACAAACTTTTACATTTGTAATATTAGTAAGATTAGATAGATACGTATAGAAGTAGAATTCCTACGAAACTTTATAAAATTGCCTACTACGATATTTTTAATGCGTGTGAACTAGTTTTTGGGGCTATCTAGAGCGTAATATTTTAGTGTCCAGCGATCAATAGATCAATGTAATTAAATACCGAATGCTGGCCGCTGCCGGTGATTCGACCGCGACACAATTTGTTCGTGTCATCGGGCTTACTGACCCAGGAGTAGCGCGACCTACGTCATAATAATAGATTGCCTACAATTTCCTCAATTCAGCATTGGCGTAATTCGGTGGAATAATGCAAATAATGCCGTGTCAGGTAAGTTTATCACGTATTATAATGATTAAGCACCGTTTTTGGTTACCTAGCGTGGTTTTGGATTAATTATCCTACTAATCCTTACTAATATTATTAACGCGAAAGTTTGTACGTTGCTTGTTACTCTTTCACGCTGAATGGATTTTGATGAAATCTGGCACACAGATAAATTATAACCTAGATTAACACATAGGGTAATTTTATCCCGGTAGTATGTTCCCGCGGGATAATTTCCGATTTCCACGCAGGCGAAACCGCGCGCGTAAGCAAGTATTATTTATGTGAAAGTCTGTATGTTTGTTACTCAATCACGCAAAAACGGCTAAACGGATTTGGATGAAATTTGGAACACAGATAGTTTGTAACCTGGTTTAAAACAATAGGATACTTTTTATACCGGTTCCCGTGGAATAATTTTTGGCCCTCACGCGGGTGAAGCCGCTCGCAACAGCTATTTATTAATAATAATCATTAGGAGGGGCTTGTGGCCACGCAATAACTGCCTTACTAGTCTATCGATTAGGGTATGCTGCGCTTGCTGTGGTCGGTCTGGGGTTGGGTGACCATCTTTGGGTCCCTCCGTGCTTCGGAAATCACGATAAGCCGTTGTTTTCAGTTGTTATTCATGTATCTTTGACAGTCGTTGCAGGTCGTCAGAAACCCGTAAGACTGACAACCGGTCTTACCAAGGAGTATCGTGATACCCAGTAATTGGATTGTGGAGGTCAGATAGGCAGTCGCTCCATGTGAAATACTGGTATTCAGCTGCATCCGGTTAGACTGGAAGCCGACTCCAACATAGTTGGGAAAAGGCTAGGCAGTAGATTATTGTCTAGTCTATACGAATATTATTAAGGTGAAGAGTTTGTTTGTTTGTTTGCGCTAATCTCAGGAACTACTGGTCCGATTTGAAAAATTCTTTCAGTGTTAGATAGCCCATTTATCGAGGAAGGTTATAGGTTATATAACATCACGCTAGGGCCCTTAGGAGCCGAGCAAAAAGAAAAATGTCACGAATACGAAGTACTCGCACGGCCAGGCGATTCGATGCGACGGGGTGGGTCGGGAAGCAAGAAATTTAACGCAGACGAATTTACGGGCAGAAGTTAGTTAATAATAATCAGTTGTGCCTTTAGTTTCATTTTCATTTATGAATATCTGAGCAAGGAAAATGTGAGTAGGACAGAAAAATGTACTAAAATTGAATGTAGGTATGTACCTGAGATGATATTTTGGCTCCAGTGAGACAATTGGATTACATGATGTTACCCTTTCTGTTTCTATTATGTACATTGTAAGTACCTACATAGTATAATAAGTAGGTAGTGTTGTATACTTAGGCTTACTTTCTTGTAGGAGGGTAGTTCTTATCTTTGCTCTGTATCTTTCTATTTTACCGAGTCATGTATTTTGTTGCCAGTAATATAAATTTCAATTACTAAGCCTGAGACGCATGTACATTGTACGTACTCACTTAGCTCAGCTTAGTAACGAGGCTTTACAAGTTCTAGTCTATCTTAATGCTGAGACTGACTTAGTCTAAAACAAAGGCCGCGCGGTCGACTCAGACTTCCAAACTCTCCACATTAAGTTCATTCATCAATCTTTCATTCGTGTGCACCCGACCTTAACAAAAGGTTTACTTTGTTGATTAATGGAAATAGAAAAAATGCCTGGAATGAAATTAAGTTTCTTGTTAAAAGGGTTCGAGATCAGGATATTAAGAAGTTATTTTCAGCGTTCAGGCCGATAATAGTTGTGGGTGAAGTTCTTAGTGTTGTTGTCAAAGTATTATTGGATTTTGTTAACAATTTTCAATGTACGGCGATACCGCAACTCCGTACGATGTAAGTTTACTGAAGACTTGACCTTCCTTCGTTATAGTAGGTACTTAGAAAACATAATAGGTATTTAAGACCAGTTTTTTAATGAAGTTACAACATGAAATTAGTGTAGTATTACGAAGGAAGATTATATATGCAGGTTGGCAAGGACATCAAAGTGCAAACTGTAACCATAGATTCACTGTTGGTACATGATTTTGAAGCTTTAGTCGGTTATTAGAAAAAAAGTTTTAATGTATGACAGACTGGCCAGTTATCATCTATTTTGAAAATATGATTATTTGTAAGTAAAAATAGGTACGTTCCAATTTCAAAATTTCCCTCCACATTGTTTGCGAGCTAATTAAAATTATCGTGTCTCATCATAAAATGGATCTGCGCCGGGATCATTTTTGCGCTATGATTTTCTACGATTTCAAGTGTCACCTGAAACCGGACGAATCGTACGATAGACTTCAAATGGCATTCATGGATGAAAGCCTTTCTAAGTCAACCCTGTGTCGTTGATATAACGAATTCAAGCGCGGTCAACTAACTTTGTGGGATGAAGACAGAAGTGGTTATCAATTTGGCGGCTGTAGCGGAAGAAAACGTGCTAGCAGTGGAAAATGGTATTTATGACAATAGGCGAGTTACGTATCAAGAGATTCAGCACATACCGCAGGTTGGATCAGGAAGCTTTCACAAATTTCGACACGTGCATCTTTGCGTGAGGAGGATAGTTCCTCGCTGGGCACCCAGCGTGAAATATCCTCCTCACGCAAAGATGTGTCCCACGTATTTGCTGTTTCATACATTTTGACCGCGTAGGTATATTGCATTT
This sequence comes from Polymixis flavicincta, assembly GCA_949987655.1. Taxonomy (NCBI): domain Eukaryota; kingdom Metazoa; phylum Arthropoda; class Insecta; order Lepidoptera; family Noctuidae; genus Polymixis; species Polymixis flavicincta. The sequence continues at coordinate 13,049,471 of OX465175.1, read as the reverse complement.
ATCATTTATTATTATCACTTATCATTTATTATACATTATTTTTCAACTGTCATGTGCTGAATTCATGGTTAGAGTTTGCGCATCGATGTCTCTGCCACCCATCGACTATATCACTAGATTCGCCATTATGGCGAAACAGTTTTACAAATACTACCTAATGGTTTGTAAACACGATTAATACAGTCATTACTTATAATTACAATCAAACTCAAACTCAAACTCAAAGCATTTATTTCAAATTTCCATAAAAATATAAAGAAAAGTCCTGACTGACTGACTCATCAACGCCCAGCCCAAACTCTTGGACCTAGAAAGCTGAAATTTTGCACAGAGGTTCCTTTTATAATATAAACAAGGAATAAGGAAACATTTTTCGAAATTCAACCCTTAAGGTAGTTAAATAGGGGATGAAAGTTCCGCGCGGGCGAAGCCGCTGGCAAAAGCTAGTTTCAAATAAACCAATTACAGGCATTTATGAAATGTCAAGGTCGGTGAGTTAGAAATATGAAGCTAGTTGCCCATTCCAAAGCGTAGATACCTATGGAGAAGAACGGGTAAGAAACTCCATGGACACTGTTAAATTCATGATATTGTTACAAAAAGTTGGTTACATCATGTAAATATGTTGAAATTATCTATGCGAGAGCGATGTTAAAAGACGTGCATATTAAAAGCGTTCGTAATTAAAACAAAAATAAAATAACAATTCAGAAAATAAAACAAGCTGTGGTAGCTAAGAGATGACCAGTCCCTACTGGCGGCACCCGTTCACGAACATGACGTATGGATCAGCACCATTCAGCACAACCATTTTGAAGGGAACTTAATGATCCAACACACACGCTACCACCAGCGAGACATTTGAGTGAGCATGACATACTCTCAGCTGCCAGGGCACAATCAAGTCAATGAAAGACGTCCCTGTAAATATTAGCTTTATAGTAGGAACATAGTGCTCACAGAAATGCTATGCAATTATACAATACTAAAAAGTTTGAATTTATGCAATGCAAAGATATCTAAATTATTTTATTTAGCTTTTACAATTCAGCAGCTCCAACAATGTTTGCAAATGCTATTTAAGTTGGTTTAAGCTACCTTGTGGAGCAGGACAAGCAGCGGTAGCCAAGCATTTTTGTCAGGGATGTAATCCCCCAACTTATAATAAGCACGGCTGCATAGTGTGCGTTTTATACAAGATTTAAATTTCGTTTCATTCAGTTGGAGTATGTAGGGAGGTATTTTATGGTAACATTTTAAACAGTACCCCATGAAGGATAAGTCTACTTTAGTCAGTCTGAATCCTGGTTGAACCACTGCGACACTACACTACGAAAACAAAAGAAAAAGAAAACACGCAAGCATGACCTTTGGCATTGCCGTACACGTAAAATAGACGTGCCGACAGTGTAGACATTTCAGCAATAATTTTAGCGCCGCGTACCACCACACACGCCACAAATTAATAATTTAACTGATTAACGTTATCAAATGAAATAACAATTATAGAATAACACTTATCCCGGAAAAGTCTAAGTAAATAAAGTTTCCATTCGATAGTGAAGATGTAATTTGTAATCAGTCATTACAATTTCATATCTGATGGTAGATTATATAGTTTTCTATATAATTAAACTTTAGTTCGCGTCAGTACTGACTAAGAACGAAGTTGATATCTTATAAAGATTGAAGATTGTAAATGGTTACTCATCCAATTAGATAGTAGCTGAAGCAAACACCGCGCAACCGCCGTGGTTAACTCAGAGTGAACGTAACTAAACTAATTATTATATCCCTTTTATCATCAATATTACTAAACGTACCAAAATCTTAACGAAACAAATTACTTAGTAAAGTGATCTTGGCAGCTACGCAATATTGGGTTAGTAGCAGGGGTCCGCAATGTAATTCAATGAAGCAAACAGTAGCTTGGGGTTGTGTGGCTATACACACAGGCCGAACCCAAGTCATTGATATCTCGTGCTAAAGTGTCCGCATGATTGATCGACTCCGCGGCTTTCCTTTCAAGCTTACATTGATATTTCATCCCTTATTTAGCTTTCAAGTGATTTGTACATTATTTTCTTTGAAACATGTTACAGGGCAAATACAAAATAATATAAATATGATGATGTTATTTCGCAGGGTTTTATGTCAGCTTTCCTGATTGACGTTTATTGAGCTGCGGGACAGCGCGGGACAGCTCGTTCTACTTCGAATGTCATCGTGAATTTCTGTCCCGCACAATAAAATTAAGTGTCCGCCTTCATATCCATCCCAGTTTTACGGTTGTCCTATCTTCTATGACCGAATATATTATGGATGTCGTGAATATATTTTACTGCAGTTTCTTCTGCCTGAGTGTCTATTTCTAGACGATTGTTTGAGATGAATACGTTATTAAGACTTAGTAATGAAGTACTGAAATTGCTATAGTTGCCGTTAGTTAAATTAAATCGGTCATCAAAATTAGTTGGAACCTAGACATCGACTTGCGGTCATGTGCACGTTCGTGTGTGTGTTGCAAGTTGGCGCGTCTTGTAAAGTAATTGCACAACTTGTGAACTTTCCCAGAGACTTGTACGTAGTGAATCTTCCTATATCTATTTAGGAACGTATCAAACTGTGTTCTAGGCAACGAGAACAAACTTAACCACCGTGAGATAAATTAAATCGCCAGTGTTTCGTCTGTTGTTGTTGTGAAATTAGGATACCATGTTACTAAACTACATCAATTTATGATTCTGAAACTTGATGTACATTTTGGCCCGTTCAACTATACGATAAATCGAGTAGGTTCATCGAGTAGCTAGAATAATTTACGATGTTTTCTGTTTGTATAGACCGGAAATGATCTACTATTGACACACATGCTTCATGTTTCTAACAGGCCGCTCGCCTTGAACCCTTTAGATTGATGTTGTCCTTGTTACTAACCAACCTTGACTAAAGGGGTTAGTTAGTTTCTACAAGTGATAGTTTCGTTCGTTGATGTTACAGCCAAAAAAACAGGGTGGCCTTGTAATTGCAACGATAGATAATAGGGTGAATGCATGAGACACATTAAAAAAACATTTACTATTCGACAGACTGATTTGAAGATGATTCACCGCCTCACTGCCATGTTACATGATTGTACGTTAACCCATCGCGGATCAGATTAGATAAGAGATAGGATACTTAGAACTTGATTTATTTTAAGATAAGGCAGGTACTTACCTAATAAGGCACGTGTTGTTAAATGACGTAATAGGTGCACATGTAAAGCAGATTTCGGACGATTCACTTTTCGGTAATTTTTATCTGTCACTCGAGGTGAAAAGTCTGAATACAAAATGAATCAAATGGCAAAATCCGGTGCCGGAGGTCTGACTCCCTTTCCCTCAGAGCCACCGGGCAGGCTCCGTAGATACGTCCGACGTATTATTGATAAAACGTCGGGCGTATCTACGTATGCTGGCTTTGAGAGAATGGGAGTCAGGCCACCGCCACCGCCACCTAGCATAGGCACAATGCTGGTTGACCCCACTTTTCGGCTTACTACAAGTCTGCGTCTGGGCACTCCTTACGGGGTTCCACATCGTTATCAGTGCGGTGAAGCAGACGACCGCCTCGGACACCATAGGTTTTCCTGCAGCAAGAGCGTTGGTCGGTTGGCACGGCAAGTCAGAATTAACGACATCATCGGTCGGGCTCTTGTTACTGCCGCTGCCGGCGTGCCAGCAGTTTCAGTGGCGCGACCATGGGTAGATGCTAGACGGAATAACGTTGAAGTTGAATGAAGTTGGGTAGGTCTTTGAAGATGAAACCTTTATTGACACTATCGCGTTATTCCATCTTTTTAGCACGGTGGGCTGGACTGGGGTGGCTGCTGCAGGTGCTGAAAACCTAAAGCGGCGCTAATATACCTACTTAAATGGGAGCTAAATTTTTGAGTCATTTGGTGTTGAAAAAGTAGGGTGCTCATCGAGTTGTTGGTCAAGTCTTCACGTAACAAGAAGGCTGGCATTTGAATCAGCATTGTCATCCAACGTGGCAACACTTTTCCCAGTAACAGTGAAACAGACGAATTTTTTGATGCCCAATTAGTTCTTCTCTCTCTTATTTATTTTTCCTCTATATCTTGTACCTACATAATAGGTAGATATATTTTAGTGTAGTTAAAAACTCAGGTTGTGGTACAATTTGATGCCGTAAGTAAATGTACGACGAGTAACTTGATATTCCTAGGTACTTCGGTGTATCTGAAACATCCATAAAATATATTAATGCTGAAGTATTTGCGAACCCATTGATTGAGCTACCAACAATTGATTTTTGATAATTGCGTAAAGCATTGCCCACGGCTTTCATACGTTAGATAATGTTTATCATTATGTTATGCAAAATAACTATCTACATCCTTAATGCACATTAAATGTACAGTAATGCGAGATAGCTATCATTAAATTTGATCAAGCATTTTAATTACCCGGGAAAATAATTATTAATTGCACGTACAGCGATTTGGTAATGTTCAAACTAAATAGAGTGATTAAAATATTAGTTAACATACATTGAAAATGATTGCCTAGCAAACAATAATAATAAAACGTGATTCATTGCAGAAAAACATAAAATTCAAAGGTTAACATTGCTAATCTTGTTTCGGGAGGTTCCTGTTTCGGATAGGGCGGGAGGAAACGCCCGGGTGTTTCCACTGCGAAGATCGCCCTGAGGACACGGTGGAGCACACGGTGGCGGTCTGCCCTGCTTGGGCGGAGCACCGCCGTGTCCTCGTGGAGGCGATCGGCGGCGGCGATCTCTCGCGTCCGGCCCTGGCCCAGGCCATGGTACGGAGCGAGAGGGCATGGGGAGCCGTCACCTCCTTCAGCGAAGCAGTGATGCTCGCGAAGAGGGAGGCGGCGCACGTGAGGGAGAGGCAGCATATGCGCCCTCGCGACCCCAGCCGCCGCAGGATACGGAGACGCCCTGGGCGTCGGGAATCCCAGGCCGATTTCCGGCCACCGTAGGCATGGGCTTGCGGACGGCGAGTAATGGGTAGCTCGCTGTCCGGTAAGGACCAAGCCCAAGTCGACGGCGCGTTGTGTTCCACGCGCGCCTCAAAGAGATGTCAGCACAAAAAATGATGGGGCCCGCAAGGGCCGATGCCTGCCAGGGGTGCGGGTTTGTTCGAAAGAGACACCACAGCCCCTGGCTTAAGGGCTACTGAAGGAACACGGGTGGGTTTTAGTCAGTAAAAGTCTGACACGCCCTCCTGCTCCACCCAGAGCGGGAGAAGTTATTTGATGATTTCCCACCCAAAAAAAAAAAAAAAAAAAAAAAAACATTGCTAATCTAAAATGATTATGATTGTGATATTATTAAGAAATCGATGATTCAACATCCTTGTCTTGTCAAATTAATGAGTTTGACTCATTACATATATGTAACAGATATCAATAATGTGTTGGGGTTTTACCATGTGCCTTTTTAACACGCTTTCTAAAGCTTCACCTGTAGGTGTGTTTGTTTGTTTGTAACCGACTCCTTTTTTGGACTTGATTTTGACCCACTTCATACGGTCAGATTTCATTAAAAAAATTTATACTTATCGAGGACCGATGGCAATTCAATAATTTAAAAAAAAGAAATGAAAGATCACGCTTTTGTATTTAGCAGAACTAAAAAATAGAAAATAAATAATAGTTTAAAAACTAACAAAACACGCTTTAAAACCAAACTAAACAGTAGAAAATAATTTAATTCTACTAAAAAGCGTAGGGGTACTTTTTGAGGTATTTTTATAATCTTTTAATATCAAGCACCCCATATTTCCCCCCCGAGTGGGTTCCCGCATTGTCCTTGCGAGGGGGCTCAGTAACCGTGGATTCCACCCACGGTGAAGCCAAGAGGAACCCAAAGGTGGGGCCGCTCGTCAGGGCTTTTGCCTTCAAGCCATTGACGTAGCGGCCAAAAAGTAGGTTGCGGTGAGGTGCACCGCAACTGAGGTGGGCCGCGATGTCGAATGGGAGGCATCGCGGCTGAGGGTTACGGGCTGCGGTAGAGGAGGAGTGCCGGTGCTTCTGAGCAGCGCTCTTCCCTTCCGTGGCCTGGACGGGGCCGCCACCGTTTGATGGTGGACGCGGTGGGGCCGCAGGGGAAGAGCAGTGTTGGTATAGCGTCAGCCGCTCTCCCTATCCCCTGCGGCCGAAAAGTGGTAGAGGGGACGGCGCGTTGTGTTCCACACGCGCGCCGTCAAAGATGTCAGCAACCACTGGTGGGGTCCGCAAGGGCCGATGCCTGCCAGGGGTGCGGGTTTGTTCGAAAGAGATACCACAGCCCCTGGCATACGGGCTACTGAGGGAACACGGGTGGGTTTTAGTCACTAAAAGTCTGACACCCGCCCTCCTGCTCTACTCAGCAGGAGAAGTCATTTGATGATTACCCAAGTTAGTCCAGTGCTAAATTGTCAGTTTTGTAAAAGGAGCTGTAATTCTATTTCAGTTCTAAGTTCTTATTTCATAAACAGGGTCGATGGTTTAAACCATACCTAAAGAACAACCTTGTTTTGTAATAAGGGGGACTGAGTCCAGCCAATTCCTGACGTTTGACTGACAATTCCAATGTCGATCTATCGGAATTATATTCGAGATTATGCACCCAGTACGTCCTGATTAATTTTCGCTTACATATTCGTGTAACTCTATAGGGATGGTACTTTTCGTACGTTCCCAATACCTGCGTCAACTACACTGAGTTACTTGGCAGAGTACTAGGTTCGGTAAACATAATACCGAGCAGGTATTGCTCGGTTTTAAATTTATTATTCGGTACTCGGTTAATTAATTTTAAATATCACTTTTCTACTGATGGTAGGCTGTGCCGATATTCTTGGTCCGTTTAAAGGAACTTTGTCTATTTACAATGGAAGGAAGCAATGACAACGGCTGCAACCCTCCAAATCTACACTTTTTCCATGATTAATTCCCTCGGCATCCTATCTTCTCGAATTTGAGGGTTTCAATATACAGGAGGCAGGGACATTGACGCAAAACCTATTACCATGGTTTCAGTACAAGATTCTGAAAGCCCTTAATTTTTATAAAAACATGCGTTTTTCCCAGTTGAAATTTTTCATGGGTTATAAAAAAAAAATGCCGTTCCAACAGTTTGACGGCGCAGGTATTGCACTGTCCTATGAAACAGCAGATTTTGTTTTGATCACCGGCCAATTTTTTTTTTAATGATGTGCGAATTCATGGTGCTTGTTTGCGCGTCGATCTACCTCATAGACTACCAATTCGTGTCTTAAACAGTAATGGTCATATTATTTCCTTTTCATCAAATTTTATAGCAGTGGAATCAAAGAGTACCTAGACGTTACAAGCATAGCATATGCATAATCGGCATATAACGTTCCCACTGCTGGGACACAGGCCTTCTCTGTGTGTAAGAGAGGGGCCAATAAATTTACCAAGATCTCAGTGTGAGTAGGTGGATGTCACGTCATTTCTTCGACTTGTTGGTTCTAGAACAGTTTTTTGACGGTTTTCTGACGATTTTTGCTTCAGCGATATTACAAAAGTTTACAATAAAACATTTAATTAAATGTTTAGGAAACTTGATAGGAAATGAAATAAAATGCCTTATATTTATTTAGGCAGTCCAGCCCCTCCGCCAACATCGTTTATTTTCTCCCGGTTCTTTCTTTATTTTCCCAAATATAATTTCCTTTTCTATTTTCATACAGTTTTCGTCTCGCTAACATCAAAAACACTTGGAGCTTTACTTACCGTTATAAGATTAGGAGGGTTCCAACAAACTGAAATTTCGAGAGAAGCTTGTAAAGATCGCTACCATTCGCACTCGATTTTCAGTCTGAACGGAATTAAGTTAGGAGTTTCGTATGTAAATAAAATTGGAAATTGAGATGACGTCACGTAGCAGCCGCACAATCCTGTTCCATCGGTGGAATATATACTCAGATAATGGGTATTAGAAGGTCTGAGCTCGCATTAAATATTATTATTATACGAACTACATTTCTTGTGTAAGTAGGTATGGTACGACGATAAGTAAAAAATCCCGCTACTTATAAAAGCATTGGTAAGGTTTAAGACATATTTAATACGGCTTAAACGAGTCAAGGAAAATTAAGTTTTGTTAGTGAAGCGAGTGTGTTCGTTTGAGCTCCTTACATGCTGCTGCCAGATTCTTATCTCGGAAGCTTCGAGTTTGATCCCCGGGTTCTTTTATTTCAAAGCTAACATTATTACATGTTTGCTAATCTTGGAGAGTTTCTTTAATTCCTCTTTTGATAAAAGGTTCAATGTCAATTTAATTTTTCGTTTTCCGAGAACGTTTTCTATTTATTTATTCAGTATATTTGCACGTTTCGAAACAACGTTTTGGAGAGCTGGCCGATGCCCAGGGGGAATGTAGGCCAGTCTAAAATGTTGTTTGCTCTGACCTCATCTATTGTTTCCTGCTACAGTAAAAAGACATTTTGATCAATGATACGGTAGTTTTCTGCTCGTATGAAATCTTTAAAAGATTCGTTTGATGGTAAAATGAAGGAAATTATTTTGTAAAATGCTAGAAGGAAAATTTCAAATAATAATTCTTCTCTTGGAGCTTATACGATTAACTTTATGAAAGAGTTCATACGTTTAAATAGTCATCTCGTCTCTCGTATAGCTCAATATATCGTGTGAAGTCGAAAAATTTGGAACTCCATACTTACATCAATATGGAAGAAGAAATTGAAACCTATAACTTCTTATCACTAAATGGTTATATTCAAGTCAAAGAGTAGATAAGTATATTAGGTAATTTACTAATTACTCACTGGGCAATGTGCAACAGTTATCATATACTTAACGAATTAAAATGACTTTGTAGTATGTACCTAATTGTTGAGATAGCAGTAATTTAGTTCACTATTTTTAGAATATACTTAATCTAATACTTATATGTATAGGGTTATTTTAAATTCGATAGCTAAACTCCACAGATGGGTATCAATATCAAAACAGGAAAAAAAAGATAAATGAATTTGTTGATTTTTCTGCGGAGTAATCGACCGCAGCAGATTGCAGTCTCTTGAAATATCACTTAGAAAAATCTGTTTTTTTGTTGTGTTAACTACTTTCACAGACATGACGGGTATCGATATATAAACGCGATAAAACACAATAAAACCAGTTTTTCTCAACTTATACTTCAAGCGAATTCAATATTTGACCTCCGATATTTATTATACGTTCTGTTTGGTGCCGGACGTAAAAGAATTGCACCATCCCATCTCTTCCCGTGGGTGTCGTAGAAGGCGACTAAAGGACTTACTAGAGAATGGGCAGCAGCGTTCTCTATGCATTTGACCACCATACTGCAATCGCCAACCCGCCTGCCGAGCGCGTGGCGATTATGACAAATCCCCCCTTTTGGGGGAGGCTTGTCTCCAGCAGTGGACTATGGTTATTTTATTGTTTATATATCGATACCTACCCATCGGGATCTGTGGATTTTATCCGGCCAATTTAAAATGACCTTGTATAGTCCGTTTCGACCTCTTGATTATTTATTTACTCGTAGACAGTGAATTCTGTTGCATATTTCAATTCGGTACCCTAATCAGTCCCAATTTGAATGATTTTGAAGCATTCTGAATGATTTAATGCAAATCCATTGCTTCATATGTTCGAAAAAATTGTCTGCTCAACAACGTAAATAACGCAATGAATGTTGTTGAACTGTCAAAATGAAGCCATTGCTATTATATATCCATTGATAGTGTGTTACGCAATTACTCTGCTGGTATTGTAAAACAAGTCCTCATAGCTTCGTTTTATGATATTATTTACTAGCTTTTGCCAGCGGCTTTGCTCGCGAGGTGTTCGGAAATTATCCCACGGGAACGTACTACCGGGATCAAAAGTATCCTATGTGTTAATCCAGGCTATAAACTACATGTGTGCTAAATTTCATCCAAATCCATTCAGCTGTTTCTGCGTGACTGAGTAAAAAACATCCAAATTTTCACATTTATAATACTAGTAGGACTAGTAGGATTTCCCTACAGCCTAACGGACTTAACCGTTTCTTTAATAATTCCTCCTACCGTTTTCTTGCCTTACACTAAAAAAAAAAAAAAAAAAAAAAAAAAAAAAAAAAAAAAACACTAAATAAATGTTTGTCGAGTTGCAAGTTATTGTTGTTGAGTATCAGTAATTGGTGTAATTTTTCACTTAGGTACTGCACAGTTGCATCACACATCCTTCTAGTGGAATTTACCTAGATTATAGCGCGATGACGTGTGACCTAAAGCTGCGTGTACGCCAGGTTAACCGAGCACGAGTGGAGCAAGAACGAGAGCGAGACGTGCTCGTTTCATATCAAAATTCACAGATCGCACGTTGATTTTACATTGTTAAGTAAAGTTACTGTTTTATAGGAAGCTAATAACGTTCAAATGCGTACAGACAATTAAACCTACTTATACCAACAGTATTTGCTAAAAATAAGGAACATATTCGTATGAAGCGCCAGCTTTTCTTACACAAGTATCTTTCCGTGACGCTTCCAAGTCTACGCTACACGAATTCGTGGTCCGCGCTCGTTCTCAGCTCGCCTTGCTTATATAGGTACCTACGAGGTTGTAAATTCCTTGCCCTCATTTATCTCATGTATTCGCACAGGATAAGCAGCATCCTTCTAACGTTATCAGATCAATTTGGAACTATGAATTGCTAAATCGTTCGCATCCGTAGATTGCAGATGTTCACGCATTATTTTGAGACCGTTTACGACTATAAAAGTGGTTTCACTCTTCGTACGATAACGGGTCTACTGTATCCGGTTTAAAAATAATCTATCGAAAAAAACATCTTATGGAACTATTTGCTGATTATCTACAGGGACCTATTTATACCTTTTTAAACATGTTTATATCACTAAGCCAGTAAATATTTATTGCTACACATAGATACTAACGTAGGTACACAATACACAACAGAGTGCAATAAGTGGTTTTGAGAGTATTACAACACAACACACAAGCTATAATGTTCCCGCTGTTGGGACACATCACACAGGCCTCCTCTCACCTGCATCAATAATAAATGTTTGGCGTTGTCACTTTAGGTACGTATGCAGGATGATACCACTGCGTTGAAAAATTTCATTGGTTATTAAAAAAAATAAAAAAATAAGTAGCGCGTTCCACTTTGACCGCGTAGGTTTTGCATTTTTCTATGAAACTGAAGATTTTTTTTTACATAACCATCGAAAATATCTATGTCTAGAATCATGTGCTGAATTCTCAATCTTATTCTCATGGTTACAGTTTGGGCATCGAAGTCCCTAGGCTGCCACCTTGTATGATACAGAATAATGTAATCTACAACCGGCTGGTAAAAGGGTGCAGGCTTTCTACGTACTTATCTTCAAATCGTGTTTATGTAGCATGTCCCCGCAAGATCTAAGGACGATTACTAACAAGTCTTATGTTTGTGAATCATGCATGGATGATCATTCGGTGAAAGGTTGCTTGAACGTATGTGGGAAAACATTGCTTTATATGCTTCGAAGGTTCCTAGGTACTACGTGTGTTGGTTGCCTCTAGATTTGTGACCGGATTTCCACTTTTTTTTCTAAAACAATGTTTGCCGTGTCCCCGTGGAGGCGACTGACGGCGGCGATCTCTCGCGTCCGGCCATGGTATGGAGCGAGAGTGCATTGGTAGCCGTCACGTCCTTCTGCGAAGCAGTAACGCTTGCAAAGAGGGAGGCGGCGCACGTGGGAGAGAGGCAGTATATGCGCCCTCACGGCCCTAGTCGCTGCAGGAGACGCCTTAGGCGTCAGGAATCCCAGGATGATTCCCGGCCACCGTAAGCGCGGGCTTGCAGATGACGTGTAATATGTAGCTCGCTGTCCGGTAAGGAACAAGCCCGTGTCGACGGCGCGTTGCGTTTCACGCGTGTCTCAAAGAGATGTCAGCACCAACTGGTGGGGTCCGCAAAGGCCGATGCCGATGACAGGCATCTGAAGGAACACAGGTGGGTTTTAGTCAGTAAAAGTCTGACACGAAGAGCATGAGAAGTTATTTGATGGTATCCCACCCAAAAAAAAAATATGGCAGGGATATCGACGCGCAAGCTGTTATCATAGATTCAGTACAGGACTCTGTATGAAATTATACATTTTTTTTTTTCATTTAATTCTGAAAATTAAAGTTTTTATTTTGATACTTACCCGTCGAAAATTTTCCACCTTGTATTCTATTGATATTAATCCGATAAATGTCGTATGAACTGAAAAATATATACGAAACGACAGTAAAAAAAAAACAATGAGGGCTTACACGCAAACGGCTTCTATTAGGCAATTGTTTGACTGTGTAACAGATAAAAGCCTAAGTAGGCCTTCAGTAAAAGCCGGATAAAAACCTAGATGTAACGCAGTCAGACTCTATGATGTACCTAATAAATATAGCAGATACCAACTTTGAATGAAAACATAATAATGCGACCATAATAAAAATGAAACCTAGAAAAACCTTTTCAAATGTTAGCACATAACTCACTAAAGATACCCTAAGTCCAAACAGGTAGTTTAGGAAACAGTCTAGAATAAATAACTTTTATCTACGTATGGAGACCATTAAGGCATTAACTCAACTTGAATAAAACGATCTACATACTACCTACCTATATGTATAAAGGTCATTTTCGTATCCAAGATAAAGTCTATTTTCTATGCCATTTTGGAATCGGGGTATTGCATTGTTTATTTGAGGCTTAACAGCTAGTTTCATTGCGGCTGGTAATGGAAGTCCAAATTGTGATTTTAACTATAGCTACAATGTTTCATTCTGGCTTACATTGGTAAATCTACTTAGTACGATAGTTGGCTAGTCATCGTTATTAGCTCATTTGGCGAATGTCAAATTATTGCACATTATGTCAGCGAATTTCGAACAGATTTCGACAGGGATTAGCTTATCTAAAATTATGTAAAATGTTTATTTTTATATCAATTAATTACTAAGTATCATCGTGTAAAATTGCATGACTCACCTACATTTCGTCTGGAACAAAAATCTTTTTTGTAAACTAGATATTGGTTCAGCATCGAATACAGAAAGTTGAATTAAATTAGATTGCTTCATCTCCCTTGGCTCCACACATTCTATACTTCTATGATTCGTTAAATAAATAACTAATTCAATTTGTAATTATATCGTTTGACAACTGTGAATTACAGACAGAACGATCTATGAAACTATTAAACTTCTCAAAATGCTAGTAAGTTGTTTGTAATTGCAGAATGTAATTACATTCTCACTGTACAACATTATGACATTCAGATAATGAATTGATTGTAATTTCAATAAATTGCGTTGAGGAACAATTATATTGACAGGCACTGTCTTCCCATATTTATCTATTATAACTGTAATTTGAAAACATTGTAAAAGGCAATTATTTTTAACACAGTAACCGTGGAGTTTCTTGCCGGTTCTTCTCCTTAGGAAGCGACAAATTGGAACTGTGCACCTAGCTCCTGACTTTTCATAAGTGCTCATGCAGGTTTATGTGTGTTTTTTTATCATGAACCCTTATAGTAGAGAACAATACTCCGCTATGACGAGTCTTGGCAATATTTACATCATGATTATAGTTTTCTTTTTCTTTTTACTTGAGGATTTAGCATAAGCACAGCATAATCAGCCTATAATGTTCCAATTGCTGGGACACAGGCCTCCTTGGCCAAACCAACAAAACCAAAAATTCTAAAACGTGTAACATCTATCTAGATATTTCACGTCTTAGAATTTTTTGTTTTAGGACATTCCTGTGTCCTCACGATCTTTTCTTTCACCGTTTTGAGAGCCAGTCTCGTCTAGTCACCACTACTGTTAGTTGGAGATTTGAAGTATTGACCAAATTTGTCAGAAAATACATATGATTAACACAACATGTGGTGGATTACGGCCCAATCTCTCTCACCGAGAGGCCTGTGTCCCAGTAGTGGGAACATTATAGGCTGATGATGATGATGCTGATGATGTATTTTCTAACAAATTTGGTCAAGGTTTTGGTAAAATATTTAATCGGTGTTCTCAACAATATGTAATTAATAATTGTTCACCCGGTGCCAGTATTAGCCAATTAATAAGTAATATTAAGTTGTCTAAAATAAACCCCAGTTCAACTGTAATATTATTATGCGGGGATAGCTTAAATGTTAGAAAAAAGGACATAATTAAATGTGTCCATTTGATGTATATCGTCGACAAGTCGTCACAGTGACGCCATTTAATTTTTTGATTGTAATCAATTTATTTCTGATTACAAGCTGACAAATTATACTATGTATTTGCCACCTAGTTGTAGGAGACAAGTTGCTAATCTCTTAGCATACAGTTTACACCATGACACTGGTACCTGTAGTTTACCATCGCGTACTGTTAGTAGTGCTACTAACACTACTTTTGATACGCCTAGTAGTTTAAACTATTAGGTGCGACAACAGATAAGCCGCATATTATGTTGAATGTTATTCATCAAAATATGCAGGGTCTATCCGGCAAAGAGCTAGAGTTAAGCTTATTTATGGAGAACTATGATGTTCAGGTGTTATGTCTGACTGAACACTGGTTGAAAGAACATGAAGTAGTGTTTATTAATGATGATAATTTTACCGTACAAAGTGCATTTGTAAGACAGACTGCTATTCGCGGTGGATCTATAGTCCTTGTTTCAAACAAGTTGAAATCTAAACAACGTTTAGATTTAGTTAATCTTTCTATTGAGCGTACTATTGAGTTGTATTGTGTTGAACTCGAGCGTTACATTATAATTTGCGTTTACCGTCCACCCTCTGGGGATTTTATTAGTTTTGAATCGGTAATGGAGGATTTACTCAATAAGTTAAAATAAAGTAATAAAAGTATAATTTTGTGTGGAGATTTTAATTTTAATATTTTAGATGTTTCTCCATTAAGTATTACACTACTTGATCTGTTTAGGTCTTTTAATTTAATTAACTTGTTTTTAGAACCTACTAGGATCACGGCTTCTACGTCGACTTGTCTTGATAATATTATTTAGTGATTGAGATGCCAAAAATAAATTAGTCTTATCTGACTTGACGTCTGACCACTGTGGATTATTGGCTAGCTTCCCTGTACCATTACATAAAAAGCCGCATAAAGTAGAATGCAGGCCATATACAGCTAGTCGTTGCAACAAATTTAAAAATAATGTAGCTCATAGAATTACACCATCTATAGCAGAGCACGAGAATCCTAATAAAATCTTTGGATCACTTTTTGAAGTTGTGCAAAACGAATACCAATCTACTTTCAAGAACAAAACCATTGACATTAATGGCACCTCCGTTGGCTTCAACCAATGGGTCACTCCAGGTATTTATAAAAGTAGAGCGAGACTATACGAGTTATATGGTTTGAAAAAATACAGGTTTGATAGTCCTTTTCTAGAGTATGTCCGAAATTATTTAAAAATTATTTAAAAGTATCTGTGTCTTTGCTAAATCAAATTTTTTAAAGCGATACAATTAAAAATTCCAATAATAAAGTAAAAACCACTTGGAAAATTATTAATAATGAAACGGGTAAGTCGGTTAAACAGGAAAAGCAACTAGAGATTAATAACTGGTCAACAATAAATTAGTTAATGAAGCTGCTGACGTAGCTGAGGCATTTAATAAGTTTTTTGCCAACATAGTTTTAACTACGACTCGCACCTTAAATTCGTCCCCGTCTGAAGCGGAAAACCTTTTGCATAGTAGTGTGCCCAAATGTAGTCTCTTATTTAGTTTCGAACATGTAACGCCTCGTGATGTAGTTAATATTTTTAACACACTTAAGTCTAAAAACACGGGTGATTACTGGGGCATCTCTATTAAACTTTTAAGTAACATAATCGACATAGTAGCCCCCTATCTAGCTATTACATTTAATAATTGTGTTGACCTAGGAACATTTCCTGACCTCATGAATAGTAGTAAAGTCATACCATTATTTAAATCGGGTAGTAAAAATAACGTTGGCAATTTTAGGCCCATTTCTATCTTACCTGCATTTAGTAAAATATTTGAAAAGTTAATACTCAAGCAGTTGCTAAGACATTTTAATTTAAATAGCCTCCTTCATGATGAACAATATGGCTTTACAAAAGGTCGTTCGACTACAGACGCGGGTGTTGCCCTGCTGAAACACATATTTAACGCATGGGAGGACTCACAAAATGCTATTGGAGTTTTCTGTGATCTTTCCAAAGCATTTGATTGCGTGCACCATGTCACGCTTTTGCGTAAATTACGTCATTACGGTGTTCAAAATGTTCAAAGCTCTTAACGTAATAAACTCCTATTTAAATAATAGGCAACAATGTGTAGATATTAATGGTGTGAAATCTTCTGGGCTACCAGTTCAGTTAGGTGTACCTCAAGGCTCAATACTGGGTTTATTCTTATTCTTAGTGTACATTAATGATTTACCATTCTATTTAAAGGGTATCTGTGACGTTGTACTGTTTGCTGATGATACCTCTCTTATCTTTAAAGTAGACAGGAATGGACAAAATTTTGACGACGTAAACAGTGCACTCTCAATGGTTACGGATTGGTTTACCACGAATAATTTAGTTATCAATGCTAAGAAAACTAAATGTATAAAGTTCGTTTTACCGAATGTAAAAAATTTGGGACCCCACATCGTCTTAGATAATGATTGTGCTTGAAATTGTAGACTCTGCAGTTTTTCTGGGCATAACAGTAGATGCCAAACTTCA
This sequence comes from Polymixis flavicincta, assembly GCA_949987655.1. NCBI lineage: Eukaryota > Metazoa > Arthropoda > Insecta > Lepidoptera > Noctuidae > Polymixis > Polymixis flavicincta. Next base: position 13,032,669 of record OX465175.1, on the reverse strand, counting down.
GTGGGGATCACATATATATATATCAAGCCTAGCGGGAAGCTCAGTTCGGCTGCCTACGCCGTCAGGAAAGTAAGACCATACACTGACGTTGATACAGCTCAGTTAGTCTATTTTAGTTATTTTCATATCGTTATGTCGTACGGCATTCTGCTGTGGGGCAAAGCCGCTGACATTCAAAATATTTTTGTTCTGCAAAAACGAGCTGTACGTGCAATTTACCAATTAGGTGCTAGAGTTTCTCTGAGAGATTTTTTTAAGATATTGGTATTCTCACGGTGGCATCACAATTCATCTTCGCTAACATCTTATATATTAGGCAAAATATCCACTTATACACTAAAAACAGTGATATTCATAATATTAATACAGAAATAAGAACAAACTACGTGGTCCCTTTCACCGGCTTCATAAAGTTCATAACTCATTCGTTGGGCTCGGTATCACCTTTTATAACAAGCTTCCCTCTTCTTTGCTAGATTTATATTTTAATGCGTTTAAAGCTAAAGTAAAATCAAATCTTTGTTCTAAGGCATACTATTCAATCAACGACTACTTAAACGATAAGAATTGTTGGTAGCTGTGATTTAACTCAAGACAACGTTTGTGTTCTTTCACCAGAATTAGCTTACTTACTTGACAGGTTATATGAGTTACTTCATAGCATTGTTTTTTTATTTGACTGTATAAACCAATTAAAAAAAAACATTTTTTTAATGAAATCTAATTACTTACCTATTACTGTATAGAATCAAGTTCTTCCAACTTATCAGACAGCTGTGCTGCTGGGGAGTTTGTTGCTTCTTCTTCCCAGCTAAAGCACTAGGAAGTGTCGAAGGGTGGGCGTTTTTGGGGGACTGTCTTATGTAATTTTGACCTTCGAAAAGTGCTGACTCTCAGCCTAGTTTGAATAAATGACTTTTGATTTTGATTTTATTGACTCTGTATTTAAAATTTCGATCTATGATTATGCATCATTCTTAAATTCGTTACTACTAATAGACCATCGAAAGTACTCTAGAAAGGCTACTAAAATATTGACTTTCAATACAAACTCTATAAACAGTTATAAACAATTCAAACCCAAATCGTTAATATAATTAATTGTAATCGAAGTAACAATTAGCGAATTGATTAATGTTTCTAAGTATCCTTTTGACAAGGGTCATCCCTTAGTTTACTTTGAACACAATCACAAAAAGACAGGGGTGGCTTAATATGGTACTCCCCTGACCCAATGGGAGGCCGAACAATAATAACCAATTCGTCTTTCTTTGTTCACAGGTGTAAGAGGTCTTCACAATCTTGAGATCAACGTCCCCAACGCAGTATTAGTTGGCGAGACTGTGACTCTAGAATGTAGCTGGCAACTAGAAGATGAAGAGGCTCTTTATAGCGTCAAATGGTACAGAGGCCGGGAAGAGTTTTACCGATACATTCCGAAGGAGCTGCCCCACACCAGGGTCTTTCCACTGCCAGGAATTGAAGTAGACGTAAGTAAAAACAAAGATAAAGTTAGGTTCATAAGGTCCAGTTCCCATTTTCGTTTAGGAAAAGTCGAATGAAAACGAAAATATATTTCAATCTAGCCAAACAGGAAAATATTTCCCTTATTAATGATATTTTCCTTTCATAATTCTTGAAGTATACCTCCGAGCATAGTAAACAAGAAAGGCGCAAAAAGTTCTCGTTATGGCTTTGCTAATGCACACAGCATTAATGCCGGTTTACCAATAGTAAAAGGAAAAATTAACGGGAAGTCGAGATAAATAAGAACGAGGTAAAGAGGTTTTACGGTAGGTACTTTATAAAAGTCTAGCTCTTGCCCACGACTTCATCTGCGATCCAGGATGAAAAGTAGTTTATGTTCCGTCCAGGTGTGTATACCCAGGGCACGCATTTATCTGTGTGCCAAATCTTATTCAATTCCAATCAGCCGTACTCGTGTGCTTCAAAGCATATAAGAAAGAAGCAAACAAACTTACTTTCACATTTTACTAGCTGTTGCGTCTGCGATCCAGGATAAAAAATTGCCTATGTCCTTACGCAGGTCATACCCAGGTCAAATTTTATCCAAAACCGTTCGCCTTGTTTTAGCGTGAAAGCGTAACAAACAAACTGGCTTTCGCATTTCAGCAATAGGTTAGTTAGGATTCAAATGCAACAACCGATAACTTAAAGCTCAGTTTCATTAGAAAATAAACCAACAGTAGGTATGCGGAGACTTTCTGCATGCGGGGTAGATACCATAAAGAAGAGTGGTTGAAACTACTTTTGTAGCATTAGAAGTATATATAAGAAAGTAAAATAATGGAAAATATTGGCCAACACCAACTCCATTCATATCACACAATCATCATCTGCCTAGCCTTTTTCCCAACTATGTTGGGGTCGGCTTCCAGTCTAACCGGATGCAGCTGAATACCAGTATTTTACATGGAGCGACTACCTATGTGACCTCCACAACCCAGTTACTGGGTAATACAATACCCCTTGGTAAGACTGGCTGTCAGAATTTCGGGCTTCTGACGACCCATAACGACTGTCAAATATCCACAAATGGCAGCCGGGACCAACGGCTTAACGTGCATTCCGAGGTACGGAGGGGTCTTGTTATGTAAATATGGTCACCCATCCACGGACCAACCGCGGCAAGCGTAGCTTAACCTGATCAATCGACCCGCGCAGCTATTGTTACTTAGCCACACACCTCCATTCATATCACACAATCAATCTAAATCGCCTAATCAGAACATATCTAGCAAGCAGACCTCACGAGGTAACGTTAAGTTTACATCGACAAAAGAAAACCAGTGTCACTATTACTGCACTCCAGCATGATCATAACTTAACTTGCATCCACTTTATTCTTCCCCCGGGACGATATATCGTCCCTAAGTCCAAAGATCGCATTCAGAAAATTCAAGCAAATCCGTTCTTTAAAACTTTCCAAACAAATTTCACGTTCGAAGCTGATATAGCCGGAGATACAGCGTGTAATTTTATAGCTTTAAACCTGGGAGCATGGCACTTATGTTATATTGGAAGTTACTCTCAGTACGCTAGTAGTTGTTAGGATAGGCGCGAACATACTCTCTGGCAAAGTTTGTTTATTAACGCTCTTTTATGGGATGTTTACATTGTAAGCACTATTTTGGGATCGTCAGAATAAACGAGTGCAGTGCGGTTTCCGACACAGAAACGGGCTCTTTTATCTCGTGTTGTTTTAGTCGTTGAAATAACGATGACGTTTGCATATTTTTAGGCATTGTAAAGATATATAGAAAAGATGATCTCGTCGAAAAGTGTATTGCCTGGCATAATCTATCAATCTGCCTAACCTCTTAGTTTAAGTCAGCTTCAGTCTTACCGTATGTTAATGAATACCAGTATTTTACTTGGAGCGACTCCTATGTGACCTCCACAACCCAGTTATTGGGTAAGGCTTTTGGTAAGACTGGTTGTCAGACTTTCGGGCTTCTACTGACCCGTAACAACTGCCAAAGATCCACGTACGACTGCCTGGACTAACGGCTTTTCATACTTTCCAAAGCACGGACGTGTCTTGGTATTCAAAGATGGTCACCCATCCATGGACCAACCGCAGCAAGCGTAGCTAAACCTGATTGATCTACCCCTGCGGCTGTAGGTAATTACTAAGCAGCAAGCCCTTTCTAGTTTTGCTTCTACCTCAGTGGCAATAGTCTGTGGTATAAGTCTATAAGAATTTGGAAGGTGCAAGGTCAGCTATGGGTGTTTACGTAATGATGATAAAAAAACTAACATTTACATTTTGAAAAGAAAAGTAGTATCATCTAAACCTCATACATATTTTAATAAAAAAGTAGGCTCTGTTAAAAATGAATGTACAAAACACAAAGACCAAAAAGATCGTCTCAAATTATTTTCTTTTTTCTACTTTTCTTCAACGGTAAAGATTAGAAGTTACAGATTATTTGAAGATAATTTCATTAGGTTCACGTTAATGTAAAACGTCTCTAGATATTTTGAAAGACTTACAAGTAGTCAAGACAAGACTTTGTTTTGTTTAAATATTAAAGATTTATCTGCTGTAAAAGACTATTATCCTCATTTTCTTCGTCATCTATACTGTTTCGAGTATCCTACCATTAGGAGAGCCAACTGTACATATTTAATGGATAGAGAACCTAGGCTGAGTGAGAATACTAAATTGTTATGAAAGTAAAGTTGTTAAAGTAATTACTTAGCTTAATATTTATTACTTTTCTTTGACTTTCCACGTTAGTTGCTTGCTGGGCCTATTACTGGAACAAACTTAGACGAACTATGAACAGGCTCGAAACAATAACTAGACAGCTTTAATATCAACACGCGATGATCAAGTGCCTCTAGTTTATAACTTTTTATAGTTTATTAAGTTTCTGGGAAGCGCTCTGAGATAGCGTAACCACAATCTCTTTACGTGAAACTTAGTTTGCAAGGCGGTTTCCCGCGGCACTGTCAAGTTTTGATGGAGGTGATAGATTAGAAACTTTATCAGAAATATATCAATGTGTACGTCTATTATGCAATGGAAGTTTGAAGCTTGGGTTTCCTACGACTGCGGTGGCCCCTACATAACGGCTCAGCGATCATTATGCCGATGGTCGTAACTGCCCATGAGCCTGAAGAGGCTCTCGTTGGGCTAGCTGGATCAAGGGCTTGATTCAGAAGCCGGTACCTCTGGACACGGCTCGCATTGTTAGGAGGTTTCTCTCTCTGGAGCCCTCACTATTTTGTCATGAAAATGATGGTAGCAGGCTTTGACTTTACTATGTAAAAAATGGCCTCTAGGATAACCATCAAAATCAAAAATCAATCAAAATCAAAAGTCATTTATTCAAATTAGGCTGAGAATCAGCACTTTTCGAACGTCAAAATACATAAGACAGTCCCCCAAAAACGCCCACCCTTCGACACTTTCTAGCTGGGAAGAAGAAGTGGCGCAACAAACTCCCCAGCAGCACAGCTCATCAGCATCAACTTACTTTGACCTTAATAAAGACCTTTATTAGATCTTTATAAAGCTGGTTCAGTAACGTCATTTGACGGTAAATTCGCTATGGCCTACGCAGTCTTAGGAAACTTTAGTGAATTGTTCGCTAATTGGCATCGTTTCCGTGTGTTTCCGGACATAAAAGAATAGCACCATCCCATTTCTTCCCGTAGGTGTCGTAGAAGCCGACTATGGGTTTTACTAGAGAATGGACAGCAGCGTTCTTCGTGAATTTTACCACCATATTGCGATCGCCAACCCGCTTGCCAAGCTTGCGATTATGGCAAAGCCCTTTTGCGGGAAGCTTATGTCCAGCAGTGGACGTCTTTCGGCTGAAATAATGATGATGATGAGATCTTTATAAAGACGGTTCAGTAACATCATTTGACGGTAAATTGCGGACACTATGGCCTTCGCAGTCTTAGGAAACTTTAGTGAATTGTTCGCCAATAGGCTTTGCACAGTTGCACAATTGCATATTTCGGGCAGTGCTGGCCCAGTAGTACCGGCGCGGCTTTCGAGTTGTAGGTCGCAGATTCAAAACCAAAACTGGCGGCGTACTTTGTGTTAAATAAAATTTATCAGCACTGCTCTCGAAACGGTGATGGAAAACATCGTGAGGTAACTGACATGGGATGCTTCGCACGGATGCAATCTATTGATGTGGCAGTATGTATGTCAAAAAAATCAAGATTGTGCTATCGCTGAGTTGATCATTAATATATGTGCATAATAATGTACACTTCCATCTACCTGTGACTTGGTCGTCGTGTAATTTCTTACTCCCCCGACCGGGGTGGTCCCATCGCATATGTCCGCATGATTTCTGTTTTCTTTTTGATCACCTTCTAAGGGTTCTAGCGTGATTTCAAATAGTCTAAAAACTTTCCGAAGAATTTCGCTTTCAAATAAATAAACAAAATACACAACACAACACATTTTATTTTTCCAATCCGTCTGGTATTTCCAAAGATTGAGCATTCAAACCAACAAAAATACAAAAAACTCTTCAGCTTTATTATTAGTATAAGATAAGATTAATATTCAACCTAGAAACCTACCACAATAATTTCTTTAAAAGTCTGGCGGTGAAAACTGCATTAAAATATATTGTGTAGTGAAGAGGTCACACAGACAGACAGACTTCTACCTACCTTTATCTAGATCTATACCTTACTAGCTTTCGCCAGCGATTTTGCCCGCGTGTAGGTTTGAAATCATCACAAGGGAACGGACTACCGGGATAAAAGTATTATTATAAACTATCGGTGTGCCAAATTTTATCCAAATCCGTTTGGCCGTTTTTGCGTGATTGAGTAACAAACAACCAAACATCTGAATATCTAAACATACAAACTTTCACATTTATAATTTTAACTTAATTCTGATTTAATTTTAAGTCAATTTCGATTTAATTGTAATTTAATTTATATATTACGTAGTACACGTAATATATAAAATCAGATCAAACCATATTACATAGTGTAAAATACCTACTGTACCAGTGTACCTTCTAACAAAATATGGATTGTTAATGTCCGAAATAAACGTTTTGAATTGAATTGAATTGAATATTAGTAGGAAGAAGGGTAGTAGGATTAGTGTAGGTAGTCCCATTTGCAGAGGAGGGCTGAAAATTTATTACCCTTGAGAAAATGTGAACAGATTTTACTGTTTGTTAAAAACACTGTTCCATTCTAAAAAACCCAGATTTACCAAAACTTTATTTTGTAGCGGCAGAATTCTTTTCGCAATCGTTAATATCTTATCAATATCGTAAGTAGTTACTTAGTAGGTCTTGCAATTAATAATTAATCTCATACTTTAGCCGTCCACGGGTTGTTCTAATGATTGCGTCTCATTGCTTTGTCAGATTATATAATACCTACATAATAATCAGGCATTAATTAATCATACGACGTTGCGATTGATCAATCACAATAGGAGATAAGCACTTGGTACCCGGATGTATTATTAAATTACAAGAAATCACATACTTACCTATATACCATTACAAAATATGAACCATTCTAGAATTCGGTTTTAGGGTTCCCATTACCGCCTTGAAGTTTGTGGAAAAACAATAAAATTAAACATTAGGCAAACATACGCTCTCGAACTCGTAAAAATAAATATAAAGAAATTGATGATGCCTTAATATATTAGGCTCTAGGTCTAGGTCTTAAATAGTGATCTACTTTGTAAACACAATTCCGTAATCTTGTATATACATGTACCCAGACTATAGTTACCATTTTGGCAGCATATCTTTGATATTCGCTACCAAAAGACAACCCCTGTTAAAGCGATTCATTAATGCGGGTCTTAAAAAGGTACGGGCCCTTGACGAGCGAACCAAATTCGCACTTGACTGCCTAAAAGTTATCATAAACAATCCAATAATAGAGGCTTTATCTACGGAACGATAAAAGACTATGGTAATTGTTCTATTAAAAATGTAAGATTATTGGCATAATCACTGCGGCACGACAAAGGGGCACATCAAATAGAACAACAAACAATATTGTGGGGAACCGTAGGTACTTATATTGAGTCGCATCGTTCCGCCTAACTTTAATGGGCGGAGGATTCTTATGGCTTTGGAAGCTGAAATAAGCAATTCCAAGATGAAATCTGACGTATGATTTCATAAGACTTCTGGGACCAAATGGTAGCAAGCGATAAGGATGATTTTTTGTATACATCGACGGAAAAATATAAAATTATTTTACACTATTGGAATTTTGTATCCAATATTTGCGCATGTTCATTGTTATCATTAGACAAATCTTTAGATAAAGATGATGGAGACAAAAATAAAGGCTCCCGGAAACAGGCGCAGAACAATTTAGATGAAAACTTTGTGGAAATTCCTCTACACGATTCGCGTCGCACCGTCACGTCGCACCTGTCTGAGCGAGACACAATTATCTACATACCTAAATATTCGCAAAAGGAAAGGCAAGAAGCTAAAGAAATTTAAGATGCCAGCTAAGTAGTCTCTAGAGCTAAAGTTGGAACGCTGCTCACCTGGAGTGAAGTTACAAAATGAATATGCGAATGATAATCTGAAACGGCGTGTGCCACAGAAAGTTTAACGTTTATCTAATGAAAAGTTTTCAGCTAAAAGGGGGCTCGTGGCTATGATAGCAGCCGCACAAATTGGTCGAAGGTTAAGCTGAGCTTGCCGCAATCGGTTGGTGGATCGGTGACCATTAATTACATATCGATACCTTTGTGTCTTGGAAAGCACGTTAAGCCGTTGGTCCCGACCTAGGAATGCCAGCCGAGACCAACCATATTTGGCAGTTATTACGGGTAGTCAGAAGCCCAAAAGTCTGACAACCAGTCTTACTAAGGGGTGTCATGTTACCCAGTAACTGGGTTGTGGAGGTCAGATAGGTAGCCGCTCCATGTAAAATACTGGTATTCAGCTGCATCTAGTTAGAAAAGGCTCGAAAGAGCGAGGCAGATAAAAATAGCTTTACAACTAAATAAGTAAGAGTTGGATTTGGATTATAACAAACTATGTGTATAGGTCTTATCTCTGAATCGGTCCGACCGCAATGGCTTTGAAATTGAAAAGGACGAATTAGAGGGCTTATCTCAGGAGCTAGGGGTCACACAATGTGTAAAGTGCCTTTATGTAGACCGTCAGAGTTCCTCAACCTTTTTTAGTTCTTTTTTTACTAATGTTAAAAATTTATATTATTTGGTATTTTCAAAATATTTATGTTCATATTGTGTTCATTCTTATCAAGCTGAGTTATTCAATTACTACATGAATAGTATCTATTTTTTTAAATGGCAATACTTAGCTTTTGGTAGGATCGTCGATGGTCGATGCTAAGGGCAATCGATGGTCATTTGTTTTGTAAGAGTATCTATAAAATAAAAGTCCTGACTGACAGACTGACTCATCAACGCCCAGCCCAAACCCTTGAACCTAGAAAGCTGAAATTTTGCACAGATGTTTCCTTTATAATGTTGACAAGAAGTAAGGAAGGATTTTTTATAATTAAACCCCTAAGGGAGTTAAATAGGGGATGCAAGTGACGCGCGGGCGAAGCCACTGCCAAAAGCTAGTTAGAAAATATTACCGGTTTTGCGGAAACAACGCTTAGAACAACATTATAGTTAGTTTTATTTAAAACTAAGAACCCACTGGGACATCCTACTCATTTGTCCCCATTGGGGAAACTCTTCAACTTAAATATAAGCATGGCTACTTGAAGAAAAATATACTCTTTTCTTTTAAGAGGTATAATTACCCTCATCGTTGGATTGTCCGAAAGAAATGGAATAGAAAAGAGAGCTTTAATTGAATGATTGTATACTTCAACCTTTTTGAGTAGGTATACTACCGGCGTGACATACAATTAGCAATTTTGAGAATTAGTCCATTAAAGACTTAGAGATGTGGGTATTCTGCTTCTTAATCAATAAAACGGTTTTTTTAAAGTAGGTTACATAATAAATAAAGGAAGAATTCAAAAGAGGCCTTTATTTTTGGCTGAAGATTTCAATATTTATTCTAGAATCGCTGGCGTTTCTGAGAACGCTAGAAAAGCACTCACTCGCTCGAGTAACTCGCTCCGATAACAGTTCTAGGAAATCTTGCAAGTAATTGTACCCAGTACCTACCATTTTGTTCAGTTCTAACAACCTGTCTGTTGCATTACATGTTTAATTTTCCGAGTTAACTTTCTAAGAACATTAGGTCCGGTTAGTAAACAAAAAATGTTTTCAAACACGAATTTCTCAGCATCTATTGAATGAATGTTCTGTTTTGCATGTCCAAGGCAAAGAAAAGTAGCTATTATGAATTCTTTAATTGATATTTTATTAGTACATTTTTTTAATTTACGGATACCCATACAATTTTCAAAATTTAGTCGCAGTCTCTTGTCGGCGACAAGAAAATGTCAAAAACATGTCAAAAATGTATGGAAACCGAGGTATTTTGACAGATTGAGACGTTTGATTGTCGCTGAGTTGAGACTGCGACTAGATTGTGAACGTTTTTATTTACGAGAATTGGCCTTCAGCCAGTGAACATTCTTAAAATCATGAGAATTACCCCCTCCAATGTATGAACGTAAATCAGGCAAAAAGAGTATGTAAGGATCGTCTTAGTGGCGATCTGTAGTTTCTGCCTACCCCCATAGAAAGAAGGCGTGAGTATACATACTAGCTTTTGCCAGTGGCTTTTGCCGCGCGGAACTTTCATCCCCTATTTAACTCCCTTAGAGGTCGAATTTCAAAAAATCCTTCCATATTCCTTGTCTATATTATAAAGGGAACCTTTGTGCAAAATTTCAGCTTTCTAGGTCCAAGGGTTTGGGCTGGGCATTGATGAGTCAGTCAGTCAGTCAGCACTTTTATTTTTATTTATATATATAGATACTCGTAGATCTATTTAATTATAGTGTATGTATAATTTTCCGGGCAGCGCCATTCCTCTAAATGACATATATACGTTTGATTCATATTGGTAGACAAATACTTTAAGGACTACACACACTTATTCAGTTCTGTTCAGCTTTTGTCCATAGAAAACAACGATTTTGTATAGAGTCCGTTCAGCTTTCCGCGGCTGAACGGATGCGTACGCATCTCATACAAAAAAATCATTGTTTTATATGGACAAAAGCTGAATAGAGCTGAATAAGTGTGAGTGGTCTCTTATACGGAGGTTACTCTGTTCTGTAACTATATTTAGAAAATGCTCATGTTCCTTAAAGTTAAATTAAATGAAATTCAGGAATGTAGCTTAAAGCCTACTGTAAAACAGTACAACTTGATAACCTCATGGATCGATCCATCTCAGTCGTAAACAAGGCGATGTAACTAATTCGTATTTTTATTGCGCGCTAAAACATTTATTTCGGATGCCTTCCAATATCATGAAACATTAATCTTAATTTGTGGCACTATAAATTACTTACAAATTGTAGTATTCTGGTACTTAGCCTTGGAAGGGTGCTTTTTAAATGAAACGTTTTTATATGATCGATATTGAATGTTGTTTATGGTGGCTGTAATTAGGCGTGGCTTAAAACCGTGGTTCCTAATGAGTGATGTGACAGGATATAGTGTTATGTTTCGTGATGGGGCATCGTAAATCTGTTCCGTGGTTAGAGGTGAGGGAACTGAATTAAAATGGGTGTTTCTAGGAATACATGAGCTGTTATGTTTAACACACAGTATTTTTCGTATAATCACTGGGAAACTGCAAACAAAATAAATGTATTTTTAGGGTACTGTACCTAAAGGGTAAAACGGGACCCTATTAGTAAGATACCGCTGTCCGTCCGTCTGTTTGTCTGTCTTTCCGTTTGTCACCAGGCTATATCTCATGAACCGCGATAGTAAGACAGTTGAAATTTTCACAGATGATGTATTTTTGTTGCCGCTATAACAGAAAATACTAAAAAACAGAATAAAATAAATATTTAAAGGGGCTCCCATACAACGAACGTGATTTTTTGCCGTTTTTATAAATAATGGTACGGAACCCTTGGTGCGCGAGTCCGACGCGCACTTGGCCGCTGTTTTTTCCTATGAAGACATTTAGAGTTTTATACAATGTGTCTGAATTCATTCACATAATGAAAACAATTTGATCAAAATCGTTTATTGAATCGATCTGTCAGTTTTTGTAAGCATTGGTATGTTTTATTCGTAAAATAATTAAAACTACGTAAATTACAGTCACACTTCCGCTGTACAGTCAAAATAAACCAAAACAGAAGAAGTCCCTATTACGCTAGACTCTTACAAGTGTATGTCTGTGTGCGTGTGTAGATTTGTAATGTGGTCATAATAATTTCCTACCAGGGGTGCGGGCTGTTCGAAAGAGATACAACCGCCCCTGGCACACAGGCTACTGAGGGAACACGGGTGGGTTTTAGTCAGTAAAAGTCTGACACGCCCTCCTGCTCCACCCAGAGCGGGAGAAGTTTTTGATGATTTCTCATGCAAAAAAAAAAAAAATCTCCCACAGTCAGTATAAATAATTTAAAAAAAACTGTGTTTTATACATGATAGCAAAAGTTCAGTGTATGTGTTATGATTATAAAATAATATTCTGATTTGGGTGTTTGGTGGAATGCATTAATTGCAAGACATGTTGTATAGTATGCTTGTCTAAAACTAGCATACCTACAGGTGATTAATACTGTAAACAATAATAAACAAAAACAATATTTAATACCTATCTAAGTAAGTAATCCGTTCTAAATTAGGCTAAGCCTTTATTTTTAATCCTTACACGTATTATCTATGTATTTCTTTAGGCTTTTTTGATTAAATCATGTTTTGTGGCCTTCTTTTTATTGAGTCAGTTCTATTTTAGTTTACTTTAGTCAAGTGCATTTTAAAGTAAAAAATACCTATTGTGTCATCTTGCCTATATTTCAGAAACAAACGTAACTGGCTCAGTTATGCGTATCCTACGTATAACTGGCCAGTTATATTTATTGTTTGTTACATTACAGATTTTTACAAACGATAGTTAATGAGGATATATGCAGATTTATTTTTTAATTAAACGAGAAGAACCTTATTTGTTTTTTTCGATAAAATGTTTTTTTTTTTCTAAAGAATATCGGAATCAGTTTTACACATCACATTATAAAAAAAATAAGCAGTCGACATTTACTATCAGACTACACCTGAGAAGAAATGGCGAAAGCAATTGAAGAATCAAAGTCTCTTTTAAAGTCCAGACATAATCTTGGCCAGATCATGCAAAGACCAGGCCGATTTCCGGCCACCGTAGGCATGAGCTTGCGGACGGCGAGTAATGGGTAGCTCGCTCTCCGGTAAGGACCAAGCCCAAGTCGACGGCGCGTTGTGTTCCACGCGCGCCTCAAAGAGATGTCAGCACAAAAATGATGGGGCCTGCAAGGGCCGATGCCTGTCAGGGGTGCGGGTTCGTTTGAAAGACATACCACAGCCCCTGGCATACGGGCTAATGAAGGAACACGGGTGGGTTTTAGTCAGTAAAAGTCTGACACGCCCTCCTGCTCCACCCAGAGCGGGAGAAGTTATTTGATGATTTCCCACCCAAAAAAAAAAATAGTCATGCAAAGACAATAACGTACATTGTCTTCACATGATCTAACCAAGGTTACATACGTCAGGATCAGAAAATATATTATTTATTTTATACCTAATTAATGGTTTTTCTTCTGCAGATATCTCGTTCAGGCGCCCGGCGCGTGGTGCTGCAGCAAGCGACGCCAGCAATGGCAGGCCGGTTCCGATGCGAGGTGTCGGCCGACGCCCCCACCTTCCACACGGAGATACGATCAGCACCGCTCGAAGTCGTCGGTAATTAACATCAAGTTATATTACGCACAAAGTTATATGTTAGTATGGGAAGGATATCGATTCAGAATTTCTCGATAAAGTACCAAATCGTTGCCACAGAATGCAATCAACACCGGTTTCATGTGTAAAGGAAAGCCTATACGACGAATAATAAGTTATCGAGAAGTTCTTAATTGTAGCCAGTTTTGGTGATAAAATGTCGTTTCTCATCATCATCAACGGACTCGGTTTTTAATACAGTTGGAGCGGTTTTGCCAGAGTTTAAAAGTATTAGTTGCCTCATTATTGTAATAATGAGGGTGGGTGCTTGGCAACTGTGATATGTAAGTATATCACAGTTGCCAAGCACCCACAGATTCAAAGTGAAGAGCTTATTTTCAAAATCGTAACGCTTAAAAAAAGCAACTGATTTCCAAATGTTATTTTTCTCTTTGCAGTGTTTTTGGATGTCTGGTTATTTTTACATAAAAAATTGTTTATTTACACTTTTTAATTGTTACCAGTACTACAAAGACCTGTAAATATACATTTAACGAAAACGTAATTCAAATCGAATCAGTAGCTTTTGAGAGTTTCAATTAAATTAATCATACCCTAATTTTCCACCCTTACAGGTGGAATATTTTCTGTCCTTTTATATGAGACTACCCCTGAGGCATACCCTACCCATTAAAGAAATAATTTTTGAAGTCGATCTTCAATTGCCAGAGATATGGCGTAACATAGGTAGAAAAAAAAACAGACCGATAGAATTGATTACCTACTCATTTTTCGTATCGATTTCAAAAAGGATGTGTTGTTTACATCTCTGATTTTAATTAAGTAAAAAATTACTTGAGTAATAAGTAAAATCATACTTATTTTGAGTCTTAGCCCAGAGTATTTTCATTTCAATCTGTAGGTTATCATTTTCGTGGAAATATCAAAAATTATCATATTTTAGGAATATTAATGCAGTGGCTGGCCAGCAATTGGCGTGGGATTAGGATTACCATAACTTGGGGAATTATTGGAGGCAATATATAATGACATTGGAATCTGAAATTAATTTTCACTTTGGTAATATGAAGCCGGATATACTCGTAGCACAATCACGAAATGTGTAAAGCGGAAAGGGAGCGGACAATGATTAAAATATCAGTTGGTACGATTTTCAGCAAAAGAGGATAATTTGTAGAAATATCAATTTTGAACGGCAAAGAAATAACTGAACTTATTGTTTATCTATACTAATATTATAAAGCTGAAGAGTTTGTTAGTTTGAACGCGCTAATCTCGAGAACTACTGGTTCGAATTGAAATATTATTTAGTGTTGGATAGCTCATTTATCGAGGAAGGCTATAGACACCATGCTAAGACCCTTAGAAGCCGAGCAAAGAGAACAATTCACGAAAACGAAGTACTCGCACGAGCAGGCGATTTGAATCGACATGGTGGGTCCCGGGGAGCAAGAAATTTGACGCGAACGAAGTCGCGAGCAGAAGCTAGTGTGTTTATAAAGTAACGACCTGCCTCTGATTCGCACCGTTGCAATGTCTACAATTCAAAACAACGACATACTCTATTAAAAACTTACAGAATAAACCCCTAGAGTAATCAGCCTATAATATCCCACTGCTGGGACACAGGCCTCCTCAGTTCGAGTGGGAGTGGGCTACAATTTACTACGCAGGCCCAGTGCGGGTTGGTAGATATTACATGTCTTCGAATTTTTGGTTAGGCCATGCAGTTTTCTTAGTCCACCAACTATGGAATTCAACTCACGTTATTTTCCTTCGACGTTTTGAGAGCAGTGTGATGGAATTGTGTATTTTCACAAACTAAAGCGCCTGTCTGGATTCGAACTGACGACCTTAGAACTCATAAGTCGGTGCAAATACCACTAGGCCACCACTGCTCCGAATAAACCCATAAACGATGATAAAACCGCAACGAAATCTATTGCTTATTTTAGAAGAACAACGCGATCACGTACAGACAGACACGATAATCGACTTTGTTATGTTCTATTTATAGTACGTATTTACAGATACGATGGTAGAATATAATATCGTAGGGGAATTTAGTAAGTACGCCAGTAATTCCAGGAAAACCTCTACCGTGACAGTAAATCGGGTCGAGTGTCTTACAGACGAACCTCTCTGAAGAAGCTCTTCAACCAACGTGAACATAATTCCAGTACATTGAACAACATTACTGGCACGGCACTCTAAACACAGAAATCCTACTCATATTGTGAATGTGAAAGTTTGGGATGTTTGTGTGAGTACCTATGTAAACTCAATCACGCTTCAACGGCTGAACACATTTAGATGAAATTTTGCAAACCTTTTGGACAAACACGCGCACATGATTCTAGGCCCCTAGCAGATTTATTTTATAGCATCCTGCGTTGAAAGATTTCATTGGTTATTCAAAACAAAAAGTAGTAGCTGTTCCATACATTTTGACCACATAGGTATTGCACATTTCTATGAAACAACAATTTTTATAACTGGCAAAACTTTACTGTATCCTTCGTCACACGTCATGTCACCCTGTATCATCATCATCATCATCATTTCAGCCGAAAGACGTCCACTGCTGGACATAGGGCCCCCAGGCTCCTCCACTTCGACCGGTTTTGTGCTTCCCACATCCAGCGGATACCAGCGGCCTTCACAAGGTCATCGGTCCACCTTGTGGGAGGCCTTCCCACTCTACGTCTTCCGGTACGCGGTCGCCACTCCAGAACCTTTCGGCCCCATCGGCCATCTGTTCTGCGAGCAATGTGCCCTGCCCACTGCCACTTAAGTTTGGCAATTCTTCGGGCTATGTCGGTTGCCTTGGTTCTCCTGCGGATCTCTTCATTTCTGATTCGATCGCGTAGGGAAACTCCGAGCATAGCCCTTTCCATTGCCCTTTGGGTGACTTTAAGCCTTCTGATAAGGCCCATTGTGAGCGACCACGTCTCTGTACCATAGATCATCACTGGCAACACACACACACACACCCCTTGTATACAACATTACTTTTTGCATAGGCGAAACCTGAATATAGTTAGTTTAGAATAAGTAACTGAAACAATTCCAGTAATTTTTACACCATGTTATAATATTTTTTCCCAAAAAAGTTTTGCAAGTGTGATAGAAAATATTATCACCAGTTAATTACAATACAATCCTTACAGTTGGGTACAGACTGCCTAGTTATTATCAACTAGCTTTTGCCAGCGGCTTCGCCCGCACGGAACTTTCATCCCCTATTTAACTCCCTTAGGGGTTGAATTTCGAAAAATCCTTCCTTATTCCTTGTCTACATTATAATGGTAACCTCTGTGCAAAATTTCAGCTTTCTAGGTCCAAAGGTTTGGGCTGGGCGTTGATGAGTCAGTCAGTCAGTCAGGACCTTTCTTTTTATTTATATAGATGAGCACAATACGGCACTGGACGCGTGGTGCCGCGTGGTGACCAAGTTTGTTGAGACAACTAGGTAACATATCAAGCATTTATCTTTGTGATTTTTCATGACACAGTTTTGAAATTTTGTACATAGATTCTTTACATAAAAAAATACTAGACACGTGTTTCGGGTTTCGCTTGTACTAAAACTAGGGTTGTATAGTAGTTTATCTGTTATACGACTGAAACTGCAGGCAATAGCTAAGAAGCAATAAAATAAATCTATAGTCACCGAAGTTAATCTAGTCACTAAGTTTACAAGTTACAAGATAATATTACATCAAAAGTTTTCAGATTAGCCTAAATGTTCAAGTTGATCAACCTTCTATCGTTCGTCATAAAGATAATAACTTAATCTGTGATAAGTAGGTGCTTATAAAGTTCTTATTTACAAGTAAGCTAATTTTGAGTAATACCTATACAATTTATTTACTTGCATATAATTCACCTGTGAGTGTTGTACCAACACTTAGGGTTGATTTCACCAATGAAACTAAACGCGATCAGCACATCTAAACTGAGATCAAGAGCTGTCAGTGTTAATATTTGTGTTTGTGTGTATGTGTGTGTGTGTGTGTGAAATTTGCTCTTAAGGATTATGCTATAAACGCGTTTATTTCGAGTAGATGCGGATGGATGGACAATTCTCCTTTGTCATCAGTTATGATCTATGATAGTATAAAGTCGCTATTTGTGTGAACGCTTAGTACTTCTAACTATCACATTGTATTGATGTGGTTTTCACCGTAATAAAGGGACTTGATTTCGAAAGGTTCATAAATATAATGAAGAAATCTCCCTGTTTTGTCAAAATCCTTAAAACCATGCAAAGTAGGGGTGTGTGACTGGTTCAGTACACAATATTTGGCAGCCTTGTTTCATCCAATGCATTAGTATTGGCATTTATGATGATATGACCAAATTACAGAGAGAGTAATCTCCATACAAACACGTTGCAATTTTGGATAGGCGCACGATGTTGCATGCTCACAAAGCCAAATATTGGTCACGTAGTTTACGTACATTTTTAAACTTGATTCAGTTAACGATCAGATACCTACCCAGTTTTGAGGTACAAGCCTTATTTTTATGCATACGTTGCTCTATGCAGTGCTTACTCATCATCTGCCAGCTTTTAACTCAACTATTGGGTTGGCGTCCAGTCTTACCGGATGCAGGAGAGACCAGTACTTTACATAGAGCGCGTGCCTATCTGACCTCCGCAACCCAGTTAATGGGTAATACGATACCTCTTAGTAAGACTGGTAGTCAGACTATCAAAGATCCATAAATGACGGCCGGGACAAACGGCTTAACGTGTTTTCCGGGGCACGGAGGGGTCTTAGTATGTAAAGATGGTGACCCATCTACGGACCAAGCTTAACCTGATCGATCGACCCATATAGCTGTCATTATCTAGCCACCAGCCCCCCTCAGCCTCCTATTCAGTGCTTACTAGGTACCTCATCACTAATTAGGCACGATATCATCACATTTCTTGTAGAATCAATCATTTCCTGCAATCACCTACACCAAGCTAGATAAATTCCCAAGTAGGTACGTTTGTTTTCATAGAACATATTTTGACATTATCAGGTATTCTACATTATGATAATAATTAGACCCACCACACGTCGCAGATTAATCGGAAGATAGTTTAATCGTAATTACTAATCAGATTATTTCTCCGTTCGTCTCGAACTTAACGGTTTCAGTTCCGCTTTTGCGTGGAATCTCAAATTAAATCGGATTTAACTTTTCCATTTTGATTATTATTTAATTAGCTAATTTCTAATCACAAAGTGGGCGATCACTGGAATCCTAATTCAACTGTTTGTCGATCATTTGCAATTTTGGTACGATAAGGAAGCCTATTTACAGTTTAATGATGGTTAGACGTCTCACAATCTGTTGACTCTTGTCTTAAACACTGATCTTTGCGGGAATACAATAAAGACATGATTTAGACGTTTTTTTTTTTAGGTGTTAAATTAGATTTTGAAATCCAATCCGATTAGGTAAATCTTGCCATTTTATTATTGACTAGCTATTGCCCGCACCTGAGGAGGCCTGTGTCCCAGCAGTGGGAACATTATAGGCTGATGATGATGATGATGATTGCCCGCACCCGCACCCGCCCCCATTTTTGATGCCGGAAACTATCCAACGGGAACATGCAACCGAGATACAAAACAGCCTATGGTACTTCTTATAACATTAGCTATCTGCCAGTGCCATCAAAATCAGTCCAGCCGTTTCGGAGATTAGCCGGAAACCAGCAGATAGACAGACAATTTTTTTTATTTTTTTTTTACATAAACCGTTTATACAAGTACTTTCATTTGCATTTACAAAAAATCAGTTATTTTGACATTGCAAACAGACACTTCAATTTTAATTATTTGTATACGTTTATAGAGTATCTTAGTCTTACCGAGGGGAATCGTATTACCCAGTAACTGAGTTGTGGAGGTCAGATAGGCAGTCGTTTCATGTAATATATTGATATTCACCTTCATCCGAATAGACTGAAAAACAGATTTCAACATGGTTGGGAAAAGGCTATGCAGAGGATGATGTATAAAGAGTATCTAGATTAAGTGAGCTCCTAATATTATGTGGTGGAAGTACGAAGGCGCTGGTTTTCATGCAGACATTATCTTGCAAATGCAGCTTCAGTACGCGACATTGCGGGAGTGTGGTTGAGTTATAAAGCTCCAGGAGTTAGGCGCTAGTTCGGTCTAGCCGTCTGTCTCACTATGTAAATGTGAAATATGGATGTTAAAGAATTATGTAGCAGTTCCACCAGTCTTAATTTAAATAGTATTTTGTTTTATTTTTACTTCTCCCGCTGTGGATGGAGAAGGAGGGGTCAGACTTTTACTGATTAAGACCCACCCGTGTTCCCCTAGTTACCTGTGGGCCACGGTCCCAGTACCGGGGGCCACGGATCTGTCATTTTTTGCTACAAAAATGGCATTTCCGAGATGGATGGCGCGTACTGTGTACACAATTTTCGGATGGATTGATAATGATTATTATCAATCCATTGTGTTACCATCCAAAAATTGAGTGAAATATTTATTTATTTATTTATTCATAACTTACAACTATCATTACAGGTACCTATAACCTAATGCAATAGTGAAGCAAAACATAATATTAACAACTTATTTTCTAAAACTTATTACATGTAATGTTATCTTTGTGAATTCACTCAGTGTACAAGTAAACATGTCTATCTCCTCTGCCACAAGGTTAAGAGTGCGAAGCGCCCGCGTTAGGGGCGCCTCATCCAGCAGATTAGTGCGGCCACGAGGTACCGCCAGCAGCTGAGGCCGACGTCGCCGCCACACATATCTATCAGGCACACTCAAACACACTAACGCTAATATATTGGCGTTATGTATCTTGGCTCTAATTACTTTAAATAAATATGAGACAAGTGCGAATTCACGCCTAACTCTCAGGCATCTCCTAACTCCAGACTCTTATATGTAACCATTTAATCACAAACATTGAAGAAATATGAGACATAAGAAAGTTACCAACTTCCAGTTATAAGGCAAATTAAAGAAAAAAATAACACGTGTATACGTGTTATTTTTTTCTTTAATTTGCCTTGGCAACAAGGCTCAGAATTTTCTGTTTCAGAGGTTAAACTAATTTAGTAAAAAGGTAAATGACATAACAAATGGATATTTTTATGAATTTACCTGTTACCTGTGTGTGTGTGTCTGTCTGAGGCAACGTAGCTCCCGAACGGATGAACCGATTTTGATCTAGTTTTTTTTGTTTGAAAGGTGTATTAGTCGGGTGTGTTCTTAGATATGTTTCATCAAAATCGGTTCAGCTGTTTGAAGATTATCAGCTCTTTTCTGGTTGAAAAAGGGATTTTAGCCTCTGATCAATTTAAAATTTGGGATTCTATTACTTCAATGATATTAGACGAATAAAATAACCTTGAACTGATGCTGGAGCAACACCTGGAATTTCCAGGAAACCCAAGTTCTTCACCAACAAACAGCAGTAGTATCGTGTTTGGGCTCATTGAAAAGGTCTCAATGGATAGATTATAGATAAATGGTGATTTAAGGGAGACATTAAGTTTAAAAAGCAAGAAATAAAAATTAAATTTAAAATTTAAAAAACCCCCGACCCAAACAAAAACTCTAAAAAGTAAAAAATAATATTCATGGGCCTTTTAATTTGAACGTAATATTTTGATCAGGGCATTGTCAAGTCGGGGGACGGTCAATGAAAACGCCAAACAGAGGCCTAGCCGTCCCCCGACTTGACAATGCCCTGATCAAAATATTACGTTCAAATTAAAAGGCCCATGAATATTATTTTTTACTTTTTAGAGTTTTTGTTTGGGTCGGGGGTTTTTTAAATTTAAAATTTAATTTTTTATTTACTTACATTAAATTGGCCATTAGAGTCATCATCATCAGCCTAAAGCAGTCCACTGCTGGACATAGGCCTCTCCAGTTGCACGCCATTTAGCTCGATTCTCGACGATTCTGAAGATCCTCGCTCCACCTAGCCTGAGGGCATCCTACCTTACGTTTGCTGATTCGCGGTCTCCACTCAAGAAGACGTCTACCCCAACGGTCATCGGTTCTATGGCGAATGTGGCTGGCCCATTCTTCAGCCTTCTAACTGTGTGAGCTACGTCGACAATTGCCGGATCACCTCATTCCGGTTCCGGTGTACGAGTACTCTTGTTTTTCTTATTACAACTAGGTTAGAACGTATATTTACACGATAAACCCATCGACCATTGTGTACAAGGATCATTACCCTAATTACTAAACAAGTCAATTTAAAAACAAACAGTTCGTTACGTAAACGTTCGTTATCGGTATTTGCATCGATACTAAAACGTCGTCACCGCTCCATGTTGTTTACCGATTTCGTTTAGGACCGTCAAGGCTGGTACTGTTCATGGTCACGCGACAATTATCCTCGTGGTGGCACCACCAGCCAATGACACCGTCATCGTCATTTTGAACCATGTAATTAGTACCAATCTGAAATTATTTTAGACATTATAAAAATAAATAAACAAAGCCTTATATTTCTCTCAATTTAGGTAAAAGATTTAACAATCGTTTTTTTATAGTTTATATTATTTTTGCTTGAGAACCCCTGAGGTGAAGGCCTTCTCCAGAGAATGTCAGCTTTCTCTGACTTTTGATACATCCATCCAGTGTGATCCAGCTATACGCACAGTCTCGTCCTCCCAACGAGTGTGTGGTCTTCCTCGATTTCGTTTTTCAACTAGTCCCATCCAAGAAGAGATATTTTTAGCCCATCTGTTATCATGCAGTCTTGCAACATGGCCAGCCCATTTCCACTTAAGTTTGAGTGCGTGTATCAGTATGTAGTATACCATGTATTTAGTACCATACTGAAATTATTTTAGACATTATCGCGTAATGATTTAAACTAGCGCATTGCCCACGACTTTATCTGCGTCAACTTTTGAATCTTCCATAGAAACTTCTACACGCTATTTCACCACTTAAATTTATAAAATTTTGTTATGCCTATGCGTTTCCCCAGGGTTCCAGCTATCTCTATATCATATTCCACTCAAACCTGTTCTACTGTTTCGCTGTAATAAAGCAACAAACAAACAGCCAGAGACACTCCACATCCTACTATTCTACTTAACATTATAAACTAGCTTTTCCCAGCGGCTTAGCCCGTGTGGAGTTCGGAAATTATCCCACGGGAAAATACTACCGGTTTATTAAGTAGGTATCAGATGTGTTAAACCAGGTAATCAATCTGTTTGCCAAATTTCATCCAAAACCGTTGTTGCGTGAGTGAGTAACAAACATCTAAACCTCCAAACATACAAACTTTCACATTTATAATATTAGTAGGATATGATAGTTTGGACGTTTGTTACTCAATCACGAAAAACGGCTGAACGGATTTTGATGAAATTTGGCACAGAGATAGTTTATAACCTGGATTAACACTTTTATCCCAGTAGAATGTTCCCGTGGGATAATTTTCGGCCTCCACGCGCACAAAGCCACAAAAGCTAGTCTATGCCCCCGACATCGTCCGCGTGTCATTTCTTATTCCCCCTGACCCACCCCGTCGCATCACATCGTCTGCCCACGCTAATGTTTCATTTTTGCATAGCGTTTTTTCTTACTTTTCTTCTTAAAGCTCGACTATCCATAATGATGTGACATACTTTCCTCAAGAATTAGGCAATATAAAAAACCACCGACACAAACAAAAACTCCACAAAGTTAAAAAGTAATATTTATTAGCACACACACACACAAACACACACACACGCACACACGCACGCGCACTCACACACACACACGTTGCGTCAGGGGTTACCCCTACATACAAACTTACAAACAAACAAATTTTACCTCTTTATAATATCAGTAGGTATAGACTAGTGACCCGTTTACACATTAACCTACCGGGAGAATGAGCACGCCACGATTGCGAAGTCCCCTCTTTGAGGAGTGGCTTGAGAGGCGGCATGGCGTCCTCACCTTCCGCCTGACGCAGGTCCTCACTGAACACGGTTGTTTCGGGAGGTTCCTGTTTCGGATAAGGCGGGAGGAAACGCCCGGGTGTTTCCACTGCGAAGATCGTCCTGAGGACCCGGTGGCGGTCTGCCCGGCTTGGGCGGGTCGTCGTGTCCTGGTGGAGGCGAACGACGGCGGCAATCTCTCGCGTCCGGCCCTAGTCGGGAATCCCAGGCTGATTTCCGGCCACCGAAGGCGTGGGCTTGCGGACGGCCAGTAATGGGTAGTGCGCTGCCCGGTAAGGACCAAGCCCAGGTCGACGGCGCGTTGTGTTCCACGCGCGCCTCAAAGAGATGTCAGCACAAACCAACGGGGCCCGCAAGGGCCGATGCCTGCCAGGGGTGCGGGCTGTTCGAAAAAGATACCGCCGCCCCTGGCACACAGGCTACTGAGGGAACACGGGTGGATTTTAGTCAGTAAAAGTCTGACACGCCCTCCTGCTCCACACAGAGCGGGAGAAGTTATTTGATGATTTACAACCCAGAAAAAAAAGCACCTACCAGGAGAAATTCTCTAAGTGATTGTGGAAATCACATCAAAATCCGTTGCCGCCACACAGACAGACACGAAAAGCGACTTGAGAAGTATGAATTTTAACCGCTTTTTCAACACGGCTAATGTCACGTAGGTAGACAGACTCTTAGAACGGTCTTTAACTCCTCTACAAAGCTTTGTTCTCGTAGCGAATTTTTGTGTGAGATATCCTTTTCAAGAGTAAAGTTCTGGTTAGATTCATTTCTGACTCCTCTAGCTCACTGTCTGTTTATTTGTTTTTCATTCTTTCTCACTTGCTCTTTTCTATTGCCCTCTAAAAGGTATTTTATTGAAACTTTTACTGCTCTTATCAGCTATGTATGTAGGAGGTTGCAAATGGCACGTAAAACGTGTGGAGTTACGCGTGCGTTTAGTCACGACTGCGAGTGTCGCGTCCACGTGACACGCACGCTTAACACGCGCGTTATCCGAACGCGCGTATTGCACGTAGGTGAATGGCACGGCATTATTAGCTTAATACTTAACCAGATTTAGGTGCATAATACTCTCGTCGTTTACCTCAGAAGTCTCTGCTTTAATTTAACTTTGTTGACCGTACGGGAATCCCGAAACACATGCTATGAGGATGCCATTTTGCATTCAGTACGAAGCACGCGCGAGGAACGTGACAGCTAGGGTTCTCAGGTCCGTCACTTCAAAAACAAGCAGTTTCGAAAAAAGAATGATACAATTGGAAAATAGAAAAATAAAATTATAAGATGAACAACATTGCCTTTTCTCCCACTTACTTAGAATGAGACATTAGCAATACTTATAAATTGGGATAAAATGTGATGATAATGGAAAGTATAGCTTCTAAAATAAAGTATAAAAAGTAATGTAGAAAACTTATCGATATTTAAATTCCGTTGAAAAGTCCACTGCTCGTAGTTTTTGTCGTACTAAATCCATCTTGCGACACAGCTTGTTACAGCAGTTTAGATCGAAGAAATCGCATTAAGTTCTCTGTGAAGATTTTACTCTGCAGATTGGTAGAAATAGCATTTCCTTGTGAACCGACGTAACCTTTGGGTCTTCATTTTGTATTTACTGCCGTTCCAAAGATCGTCGCCATAATATTTTGTTAATGGCCGTTGAAACGACGCGACAGACATTGACTCTGAAACGAAACACGATACTTCGTATTTCCTCATCGTGTAATAGCCCCCTTGGGCTCCATAACGTTGCGACTTACTACATTCGCGCACCTCTCTAAATTATAGGGCTTTACCTGTCCCATCATGACGTGATTCTCCGCCATGAATCACGACTGACGAGCTCATTTGTGTGACGCGATGCCGCTATACAGATTAATTAGCTTCAAAGGATTCTTGAGATCTGAGAGCCGCATTTTCAATGTTTCCCGTAGGTATCATGTGAGTAACAAAGTTACCGGAATAGACGTGATAGTTACGAGTACGTATACCCCACGCACATCCTTATAATTACGGCGAGATTAAATACATCACGTATTCGTGGAACGTTCGTTGGTATTTATTTATACGCTGGGGAGGGTTCATAAAGTAAAACAAATCCCTTAATATAAAGAGATTTGATTGTAAGCGCCTTGATTTTTTTCCTATCTGGAACGCACGGCGTGACCCACAAAGGCGAGTAAACAAACGTGCCATAAACACAGCTGCCTGTATTAATGTGATAGCTCCGAACAAAGTACACCTTCATTTCATTTAATCATAACCTTTATTTATCGTGGCTAAGTAAATACTTTTTGGAAACCTCATGCTGGTAATTTTATAGTTGTGTTATTCCATATTTATCCAAACAGTGTCGCCAGTAATAGGGCTACGCTGTTTGTACAAATGTGGAATACATAACCTTGTAGGTATAATACAAACTTTGTCATAGAAAAACATAATGTTAAAAATACATGTATCAGGTCATGTATTTGAATTAAAAAGAGGTTTGTTGGTTAGTTTGTATGTAGGGGGTAATGTCTCGATAAATTCTTCTAGCATTTGATGGCCCAATTCTCGAGGCAGGTTATAGTCTATTCAACATCACGCTATAACCCCTAAGGAGCTGAGTAAGAAGAAAAAAAAAAGTCAGACATAACTTGAGAGAAAACTAAGTAAACCGATGCCTGCCAGGGGTGCGGGTAGTTCGAAAGAGATACCGTAGCCCTTAGCACACAGGCTACCGAAAAAACACGGGTGGGTTTTTAGTCAGTAAAAGTCTAACACGCCCTCCTGCACCACCCAGAGCGGGAGAAGTTATTTGATGATTTCCCAAACTCAAAAAATAATAATGATAAGGCGATGCGATGATAGCATCGAAAATATACCTATCTTATAGATAGAGGATAGGTATATTTTATGTTAAAATAAGAATTTTCACAGGGACGATGTCTCGGCCAGAAGCTATTGTTCAATATTAGGCGCTCATTATTACTACTTACATTACAACTTCACCATTAAATCGATAATGAGTTATCTTGGCAATATAAAAACCTTCGTAAATTCAAAGCAGAATCTTTAGAAATTGACCTGCGAGCTGAACCTTTGCAGACATTACACAAACTACGGCATGAAAGCTTTTGAGTGTTCGCCTAACGTTACCCATAAAGGGAATTTCATGTTTTTGTCAAGACCAGACTAACATGGTCATATTCATCTTGGCTCTCAACGTACGTAACATTAACGTAGGCTAGAACTGTATAATGTAAACCGCGCTGAAGTGATAATTACCAGAATGGTACAGCTATCAAATGCCGGCGGAGTGGTTAGTTACCTACATTTGAATGTCAAGCGCCGCGTACCACTTCACATGTAAAGTAACCGTGTTCATTAAAAAATTTAAACCACGTACCTACGTACTAATTAATGTAACGACGTGACTTTGTGGCGAGTGGGCTCGCAAAAAGTACAGCATCAATATATTTCACGAAATTTTTATGACCCTTGTCGAATTTCCAACGAAAATTGATGCTGAGAACTTGCCAAAAGCCTTTTACGGCTATAAAAAATAGCTTCTCACTCATGATAGAGCTTGTTAAAAAATAAACTGAAAGTGTAAAACTATCTTTCGAATGGGCATTTTATTTTGCTACAGTATGCTAATATTATGATAGCATGTTGTACAAGATAAGCTGTCGTTGGAATCTTTCCAGCTGCGACACATTTTCTTAGTCAATAAAGCTTAATAGTGCCACATGGAGGCTGGCTTGTCAGACTAGATACTAGCTGCCTGGGAGCTTTTGTTATGACGCTTTGGGAGAGCGCTGTGTTCGGCAGAAAGCCATTCGGGTTACATAATGGTCACAAGCATCCTCGCAGGGTTTCGTGGAACTAGAGATGGCCAATTTGGAATTTGTAGACTACATACTGTATGTATTGGGTTGCTTAGAAACTGAGTAGGTAACTTATAATAAACTCTTAAAATCACTTTATAGAATTATTAATAATAACTCCATCCGTGTGGTGCCGGACGTAAAAGAATAGCACCATCCTATTTCTTCCCGTGGGTGTCGTAGAATGCGACTAAGGGACTTACTAGAGAATGGGTAGCAGCGTTCTCGATGGATGTTGCCACCATACTGCGATCGCCAACCCGCCTGCGAAACGTGGCGATTATGGCTAAAACCCCCTTTTGGGGGCGGCCGATGTCCAGCAGTGGACGTCTTTCAGCTGAAATGACGATGACGATGAACTCTATACGTCATGCTCGTGAACGGGCGCCATCAGTATTGGTCATGTCTTAGCTGCCACGGCGTTTTAACGTCTGATATGTTTTTTTTTGTTTCGGACGCTTTTATTGTGCGCGTCTTTCTACATGGTTCTCACATGAATGCAAACTCGAAACATTTATTTTAAATAAACCAATTAAAGGCACTTTTGAATTGTCAAAGAGTTGGAAAGGTGAAGCTAATTGTACGTAATTTCAAGTTGTACGGAATTATGTAACCAATTTGTGAAACAATGTTTTAATTTAAAAATTATCCGTGAAGTTTCTTTCCCGTTCTTCTCCATAGGTACCTACTACTTTCTGACTGACGATTGAAATTCTTGACAATTCAAAACTGCATCTTATTGATTTATTTGAAACTAGCTGTTGACCGCGGCATCGCCCGCGTGGAGTTTGAAAATTATCCCACGAGAACGTACTACCGGGATGATGTATCTGTATAGATATTAATAAAAATTTCTAAAATAAAAGTAGCATAAGTTACTCCTTATCACAGCTATTTGCCAATGAAAGTCCCGTCAAAATAGGTCTAGCCGTTTCAGAGATTAGCCGGAACAAACAGACAGACAGACAGACAATTTATAAAAAACATTTAGGTATATGTATGTACCGTGTAGGTATACATCCATAAGCATTTAGTAAAAAGTGGTTATTTTAATATTACAAACAGACACTCCAATTTTTTTATCTCTATGTATAGAAGATATAGATAAATTCATTGAGTTTGTGTGTGACTGCATCGCAAAATGCCATGTTAAATTAGCGTTCCAATAAAGTTAGCCAACTAGGTACGTATAAAAAGTTTAACGAAATCAACATCCTGAATACCTTAAGAAATACTCGGCAAATCACGTGTTAATATGATGAGGGTCAAACTTGTGGGAAGATCATGTTTATCCTGATTTATTTTAGGAGAAACTTTCTTTTAAATTGCGTCCGATCTGGTAAACAAGCCAGGAATTAAAACTTTGCAGTGGAGTCTTCGTAATACGGTCAATAATGCAATTTGTATAAATGTAAACTTATTAGTCAAAAAGACTAGGCACTCTAAATATTTACAACACATCTTATTCATATAAAAAGCTTTCCGAAGGTTTTTTTTTTGTTGGGTGGGAAATCATCAAATAACTTCTCCCGCTCTGGGTGGAGCAGGAGGGCGTGTCAGACTTTTACTGACTAAAATCCACCCGTGTTCCCTCAGTAGCCTGTGTGCCAGGGGCGGCGGTATCTCTTTCGAACAGCCCGCACCCCTGGCAGGCATCTGCCCTTGCGAGCCCCATCGGTTTGTGCTGACATCTCTTTGAGGCGCGCGTGGAACACAACGCGCCGTCGACCTGGGCTTGGTCCTTACCGGGCAGCGCGCTACCCATTACTCGCCGTCCGCAAGCCCACGCCTACGGTGGCCGGAAATCAGCCTGGGATTCCCCACGCCCAGGGCGTCTCCTGCGGCTGTTAGGGCCGTGAGGGCGCATATACTGCCTCTCCCTCACGTGCGCCGCCTCACTCTTCGCGAGCATTACTGCTTCGCTGAAGGAGGTGACGGCTACCCATGCACTCTCGCTCCGTACCATGGCCTGTACCAGGGCCGGACGCGAGAGATCGCCGCCGCCGATCGCCTCCACGCGAGCTTTTCGAAGGTTTAAGACATTAATTAAATAAACTGCTCCATAGGCTTAAAAAAACTTTTGATAAAATGTTGTATTCATAAACGTATCATAAATGTTCTTTAACTAATATGTCTATACTAGAATAATAATGTACTAACATTATAAAGATGAGAGATTTGATTGTTTGTTTGTTTGCATTGAATAAGGCTTTGAAACTTCTGAACCGATTTGAAAAATTCTTTCACTGTTGGGAAGCTACACTATCTCCGGGTGACATATACTATATTTTATCCCCGTTCCCACGGGAGTGGGAACGGGAACTACGCGGGTGAAACCGCAGAGCGCTGCTAGTCGTTTATAAAACATTGCTATATAATTGTCTACAGTTTCGATACTTCTGACGCGGTGACGTCATTGTTATGTAAATTTGACAAATAATTTGAAATTGTAACTTTGAAGTGCCAAAATAAAAATAAAAATAAAAACTGTCAATTGATTGCTTGAAAATTGACATTTAGTGACACACAATATTTGTAGGTCAAATGGTCATTTTCTTTGTAATAAATCAGGTGTTTTAGAGAGTCGGCCATTTTTTTCCTTAAAACACTGTTAGGGTTCTGGCTTCTATAAATTTAAAGTAGGGTTATAGAACTGAACTTTGATGGCACGGTTGGCGCAGTGGCTAAGCGATTGACCGCTGCGCTGCGTGTTCTAGGTTCGATTGCCGCACTCAACGATTTGACGAACAATACCAAAGAAATGACATTTGGGTAGGCCGCATAAATTACTCAAACTGCCAGAAGATGATATGATTATTACCTTTCAATTTGATTGGGTAAAAATCTGTTATTTTTACATTACAAACAGTTAGGAAATTCGAACAGCGAACAGACCACAATATTTTTCAGATTTGTAAATGTGGTTGGATGTGTGTCCACCAACAATATAGAACAAACCGTAGTGAAAACATTGTTCTAACTAAGTATATTGATTTTTTTTATGTGCAGAGGCTCCTGAATGGGGTCCAAAGCTGGTGTCAGACCGGTCTTGGTACGGCGTGGGGTCTACACTGCGAGCAACATGTGCCTCGCCGCCTGCGCACCCACCCGCTAACCTAACTTTTGCTCTGAATGGACGTGAGGTGAGAATGTCAAACTGTTTCCGGAGCTTTTGTACAAGATACAAATATCAGGATTTGCAAGATCCGTTCCTCAAGGCTATGAAGAGATGTACATAACTTTCATCTATTTATGTAAAATTATAGATTCATGCGACGTCATAAAATTATACCTACTTGCCGCGGACTTTGAAAATGACCTCTTGGACATGGCTGGGATGATACCTGGGATATTTGAGATTAAGACTCACTGACATTCCTCCTCCGGCCCCTCTTTAGTATTTTGAAATTCGTTTGTGGAACGCCGGTTCTATCTATAAAACAGGGTGAGGGTACATCGATTTCCAGATAATTTCCATTAACCGTAGCTACACCAAAATTTAATGAAAACAATAACATTTCGTGGAGCTCAGAACAATATAAAACCACCTATACCTGTGTTGTTTTCAAAATTTGTGATGTTTGATGTTAAAATCAATATTGGTTCTGGCAGCTAACTTGTAATAATAACTCGGATGGGTCAGTAGATCGATGTTTTATTAATATGGAAGGCAATGCCCGCCGACGATTCTTTTTCAGCGAACAATTTGATTAACATCAAAGGCAGCAATTTATATCTTATCTAAGCTGTGTCCCCGTTGTGAAAGAGGAGTTAAATTGATGTGACAAAAATGATAGTTTATTAAAATAGGTTTCCTTTGACATGATAAGGTAGCCATTTGGTCCCTGATAAACTAATAGAACAAGAACTAACTGATTACTTTTGACCACGTTCGAACAGTATTTGAAATTCCTAAGCATTCAATAAACTGCTAATACCAACCAAGATCATGTAGGGATAGGTAAACAATTATTTTTTGTCTTATTAATTTATTTATGTGGGCACTCCAGCGACTTTTATGTAGGGAAGCATTCACATCCAACCAATTCTTTCATAAAGATAGCTTAAAATAGGTTTAAAACAATTAAAAAGGTGAAATTTCTAGTCGTTAATGTAGATGTTTAACTGAAATTAAGGCCACAGGGTGGGGAAGACATTAGAAACAGATAACCCGAAGCGTGTGTGAATGTTGCACTGGGGATTTTACAGCTCGTGCACGCTTTTTAACAGGAATAGTGTTGGCTTATCTATGAAAGGATTTTCTCATGACCTAATTAGCACCCTTTAAACTCAATTAAAAAATAACTACCTGCTAAATATATTCAACAAATTTTCGTAATACAGTAGATTTATAGGGGCTCTCTAAGCACTACAATTCATGTGATTCAAACGAGCGCTACATACTCAAGTAACTTAAAGAAAATTCCTCCAGAAATATGAATACATTTTATCCGAACTCAACACAAGTATTTTTCTGACAAACTATGTATATTGAAACTGTCATTTAAAAAATGCGTTTGATCAGCGTCCAGCGGATAGCTAGAGACAGGAGCCCGCCATGTCCACGCGAACAATGGAGCAGTTCCTACTTGCTTCACTTTGACGCGACCGTTGTTTTTGCTGCCGTCACTGCCCGCTGCGTAGGCAAGTTCATTAATCACAAAACAGCTCAGAGCTATATAAGCTTCCTTTATCTAACGTAAAGCTGTGTAATATCCGTAATATTTCCCGCTCAACCGCTGTGCGTCCCACTACTTTATTATATTGTATTTTTCTCAGATCGACATCGATTCTCTTATCCACGAATTGCCGTCGTGGTTCAAATGGGATCCACCGCCGAAGGCGGAAACTACAACTACGGAGCAGCCGGATGACGATGTGAATTTTAATATATTTCACGATGAAGGAAATATACAGTACTTGGATGAGTCGTATATAAATTTGCATAAAGAGGAGATTAGAAGGCCTTCAAAAGAGAGTTTGAAGCCGACGTTTGAGAGAACGGGACCAGATAACAGGCTGCCTTCTGTGGGGGAGGTGTCGTTTGTGGTTAGGAATGAGGCGTTCGAGCGAGGCAGTCTCCGGCTGACCTGCATAGCGAGCATATACAACCTGTATGCGGCACGCGCAGAACTAATTTTCGATATGGAGCAACCAGAGGTTGCCTCCGTGCTAGGCGTCCGTAATAGAGCAGTAGGTAAGTGCAATCGATACTTGTGTACAGCGGCTCCGGGTCGCGAAATAGCGCGCGGGATAAAACAGTGCGCCCCTATTCTGGTCATTGTATAATCCTTGACTTTGTCGCATTCTGGTGCAATTCTATACAAACCGTGTTAATGTTGAACACAGTTAGGTATTAAGACTGTATCGTAATTATAAATAGGTACTAACTTAATTCAAAAATTACTAAACATTTTTAATTACGATATTCATCTATTAATGAAGCTTTTTAGAATAACTAGGTACCAGAGAGCGTAATATTTAACCAAGCTCTAAAACTATTTATACCTCCATTGAAAGAGTATCTAGGAATAGAATAAAAGGGCATACAAATAGCCGCGCAACCACTAAGGATAAAAGTGCATTGTCCGGTAATGCGGTTTAGAGCTCGATTCAAACGAATTTTCCCCAGCAAGACTATAAATACGGCATTGTACGTATTTGAAATTTATTTATCTTCATATAAGCCTGTTATTTAGAGTTGCAAACAATAATACTTATTGTTCAATATTGT
The DNA here is from genome assembly GCA_949987655.1 of Polymixis flavicincta. Lineage (NCBI taxonomy): Eukaryota > Metazoa > Arthropoda > Insecta > Lepidoptera > Noctuidae > Polymixis > Polymixis flavicincta. The sequence continues at coordinate 12,999,730 of OX465175.1, read as the reverse complement.
TTCAGATTCAACATCTCGCAGTCTTTGGCGAATACCAACAACGCTCGTTCCGTTGTTATACAGCGTTCGGTAGTTTATTTAAAATATAACGTTAATTAAGTACAAATTTATTTTAAGTACTCGCTGTTCGCGTTAAAATGACTCTCATTGTGTACAAATTCATTGAACATATCCAATTTCATGAATTTTTTTTTTGTACCACGATTACTTCCTTTCGAATACTTATCTAGAATTGTTGATAGTGTTGCGACAATCGCATAAAATTATTATAACGTTGTTTTAATTAATTATGTTTATAATTGTTTATTATTAATTAGGTCAAACTGGCCAAACATAGGTTTAGTAAAATGAATAAATCAGAAGATAAGGGATTAGATGAATTATATTATACATTTATAGAAATTGTCAGATACTAAGATAAAAGCCAACTGTTTTTTCAAACGTACTGTTTTCAAATTATGGTATCAAGAAGCGTTAATAGAATATGAGATAAAAAAATAAATTTCATAGTAAAATTTCATAAAAATATTATATAGTTATTTGTAAATAGGTAATATTATTCTGTGGATAGAATCTGATGAAATAAAAATATCTTCAAGGCGTAAAACGTTTCTGATGTCACGGACTAAAACTACTTGTAAATAATAATGTGATAGCTAATAATTAAAATTATTAATAATAGTATGTCTGTTTCAAAATTACCTGATAGAAAACCTATGTGAACCTTATCTTCCAGAGTTACAAAGTACCAACGGTATGATATTAATGAAGAAATTGTAATTTCAATATAATTTGGGGCATATTTTTTACCCTTGACAAAGACTGATGAGTAAAGATTAAACGAGGGAGATACATGTCATGAGGTTCTGTTTCTTGTACATAACATTGATTTATACTAAAATCTATACTGTTTTATTGTTACAAAGTAATAATTTTACCAAAAACCGTCATTTTCGAATAACTGACGACTTTTTACTTTAAGAAGAATTTAAATTTCGGACGTGTCAATAACGTTAGCTACTTGTTATTAACGATTTGTAAATAAATAGTTATAATATCTAACTCTATGTAAATTAATGTGAATGACTAGAATAAAATAAAGAAATATGTTGGATTTGTCTAAATAATGTGTTTCTTTTGCCCAATTATTTTTTCAATTAAAAGTAAAAAGAACCCATTTCTTAATGTTTCAATATTTTATACTGATAGTAAGTAATTCTATTTACAATGTTTCCAGCATAATTTTCTACTTAAAATAGGTACAAAAGTTATAGGCACGTTTCGTACTCACAAAAACATTTTCATAAGCACACACTTGGTCCCACATCGTAGGACGGCCATCAAACAAATAATACAACACTTAGGCGATATTGATAGCCGACATTTTCGTTCATAGCTACGTACTTAGGAAGAATAACGAAGTAATTTCCCCTTGGAAGAGTTCCACCTAAGCCTCAATCAATCATAGAAGGAGATTGAGTCCACAATAAACAGTAGAAAATCCAGCCATTATCCTTATGGAGAAAATCATTTATTGAGCAGTTATTGTCGGAGAAAATGGATTATTCAGCCTCGAATCAAGCATGATGTATTACTTGTGCCTACTTTAATTTGCTAAGGTATGTGAGTGCGTGAGAGACTCTTAGGTACCAAAGATAATAAAATAACGAAACTTTTCTCAGCACGTGTGTTATCGACAGAATGATGGATTAAAGTGTAATTTGTTTATAACACGAGCCCGTATTATCGCTTTATTTATGTCTCGAAATGTACCTCTATTTTTTGGTATTGTGGTAATTTTACCGCCCGAATATCCATTTACGAACGTTTGGGTAATTCTGATACAGGCATATAGGCACTCATTACATGGCCGCCCGGGGTGGGCGAGCTTACCCACAACAAAACCAACAATTTATTTTCCAGTATTTACCAATGTCGGCTACCGCCGTGTGGCGCTATTGCAAAACCAATAACAATCAGTTACCCCGTTCTAAGGCCTTCGCCAGCCGACACTATTGTCTGAACTCTTCGTTAGGCGCTCTTTTCATTTACCCAGTTGCATTGATTGGACCAAATCCATCACGGCCCACCGACTTCCTTTCTGCCTGCCCATTGATTATTCCCTCAGTTTCGTGAAAATGAAACTTTATGAATTGACGACGAGGCTCGTGACCCCTAACTAACTTTGAACTCAATAGAAATGGTTTTACAGCGAAATCGAATGAAAAATTCATAAATTATAATGCTAAAGTAATTACAACGTGAGTTTACAAGTTAAATAGATTACGGTAAAGGTAGGTTTGTGTGAAAATTATGGACTTTGAAAACAAAGGGATGCTCATTTAGTTAAAGTTAAAATGAATCTACAGTCGTTGGTCTTAAAAACAAAGTTGGAGTTTGTTTGTGATGGCCCCGGGCGTGTTCTGGACAGCCACTGAAAAGTACTCGTGAATGGCGTGTGTTCAGTATTTAAGAGAATGTTCCAAAATAATGCGCGGGTAGAGTAGCCGAAATTGTAATGTTATAAATTTACCTTGTTAAATGATTCACAATAAGACAAATAATTGCCTTCGAAATAGCTTCATTGTATGTTAGAAGGCCGATTTATTTGAACGGGCAAGGCTCCCACAGAGCGGCGCGAAGTTTTCATAGAAATTGTTCTTTTAGCGTTGCCGTCTTGACTCAGAGCTCCGAACAATACTGCAAGAAATATACCTACAGGGAGATATTTCTTATACCAAATCATTTCTTGAAGCAAACTAATTACCTACAACGGAAAGTACTACGTTCTTTAATTATTTGAACAGTTCTATAATTTATGGAATGGACATACCATAATTTGAACACGAAAATAATAATTATAGAATTAAATTATGAATGAATATTGTTTATTTTGCTTCTAAATTAAATCTTTACCACTTAAGCCGACCTCAGAGCCCATTCGAAGCCTATTCAAGGGCGAGTGCTCTTTAAACTGAAAGGAAAATCCCACTGAGAAATGAATTAATCCGTGTTTCGCAGAGAATTTGTTCTTTACGTAAATCGGTTCACTTTTTTTATCCTTTTCGAGCCTTTGTACCTTCACTGAGCTACGAATATTTGTTAGCGTTAAGAAATAGGTTCTTAAATAATGTTATAATAAATAATACCTTAAATTATGGATGTTAGAAAAGAATCCATTTTCAGAAACAGCATAATAAAAATATGTACCAAATTAATAAAAAAACATTGCTGTAGTATTAAATAGACAGAAATGTGTTCCTATGGAATTTGCTGAGATAATCTTCTATCTATATAAATAAAAAGAAAAGTCCTGACTGACTGATTGACTGACTCATCAACGCCCAGCCGAAACCCTTTGACCTAGAAAGGTGAAATTTTTCCCAGAGGTTCCCTTTATAATTTTAACAAGAAATACGGAAGAATTTTTCGAAATTCAACCCCTAAGGTAGTTATGGTAGGGATGAAAGTTCCGCGCGGGCGACGCCGCTGGCAAAAGCTAGTATTACATATGTAGGCTATCTACCTGCTCTCAGCATGCGGCTCTACTGGGACAGGTCAGCTCAAAGCTGAAATGGGTCTTTCTTCAAAAGTACCCTTCCAGGCAGGACCATGTCTGGAAGGGTCTGCACTGTTAGACTCACATAAAATTCGAATAATATGATGTTCAGCTAGGAAATGCAGGAGCCATATAGTTTTTTAAAATATTGACCAACAAAATATTGTCGCATAAAAAAGTGATAAAAGATCTACTTACATAAATAAACATTTCAGTTAATTTCTCAACATCAACTTACGGTATACGTAGGTATCTCTTTCAAATCTTCAGACAGAAAAAAAAAACATTACTCATGAACAAAACACCAATTCCAAGCAGGATATAGGAGTCTGAAGCAAGCCCTAGAAAACCAACAGACTTACATCACAATCGACTGCGTTTTTGTTGTAAAACCTACTTTTTGTTAAGTTTTATATGCCATTTGTAATGAAGATAAAAAGACGTTCCAATGTTAAAATACTGCTCTCGTCACTTGTAGTTTCAATAGCAACCGTCTAACAACGTTTACTGAGTTTTCTTTCTCCTATTTCCACATATTTATTTAGAAACCTGATTCTTCAGACCACACTCTCAACACGTTATCAGCACGAGGCTCTGTATATTTTATCTACATTATTAGTGAAATAGTAAATACGTAGATAACATGTCGTCTGCAGTTTCTGGTATGTCACTAAATGGTATTCCGATACTTTATAATAAAGAAGGATACACTGTGTGGAAATTTAAAATGCAAATGTTATTAATGCATGAAGGATTGTGGGAAACCGTAAGCGGAGTAGTTCTCGAAGGGAATAAGACGCCCGACGATGTACGAAAGGATGAAAAGGCTCTATCTAAAATATGCCTTACTGTGGATGGCGCTGCTATTTCGATTGTTCGACCAGCTAAGACCGCAAAGGAAGCGTGGGATGCTCTTATGAAATCCTACGTGGATCGAAGTTTGGGTCGTAAACTGTCGTTGGAACGGAAGTTATACAGGTACTCCTTATCTGATTTTTCTGATTTAGAAGCTTACTTAACGGCAATAACCACAACAGCACTAGACCTGGCCGATATTGGCAAAACCATAGAAGATAGTTCTTTAGCAGCTATCATATTGGGAGGTCTAACCTCTCGCTATGAGCCCATGATAATGGCGCTTGAGAATGGGAGCGTTGAAGTCACAACAGATTTGGTGAGGACTAAGTTGTTGAGTGAAATGACGAAGGAGACTAAAGATGATGTGGCTGCATTGCATACTAACAAGCAGGTTATTTGCTTTCGATGTAGGAAGCCAGGGCACAAGAGTCCTAATTGTCCTCTCAAAAAGAAGGAGAAAAAGGCAAAGGCAAGGTGCTCAGCAGAAAGTTGTTGTGAAGATAAGGGACTGACTGTTTCTAGTTCAGGGAATATGGATGCGTGTATCACGGAATTGGTTTTGGATGGTGTCACAGGACTGGCTTTGTCTGCACCTAGTGTTCAGATGTCTGAGAAGTGGATTATCGACTCTGGTGCGTCTACCCACATGACTCCACATGCTGAATGGTTTAAGAGTTACCGACCCTGTGATGGGAAGATAACTGTAGCAAATGGTAAAAGTTTGCCGGCTGTGGGTTTAGGAGATGTCGCTATTGACACAAAAACCGATTTCAAGAAGATTTGTAATGTTGTACATGTTCCTGGACTAGATTGTAATTTACTCTCAGTCAAAAAGGCAGTAGAGAAAGGTTTCTCGATTGTTTTTGATACGAATGGCTGTAATTTTTATAATTCTAATGATGTTTCTTTGATAAATGATCCTGTTTTACATGGTTCTACTTATGGTGGATTGTACACTTTAGATTGTACAGTAAAACCAAAAGGTGTTTCAGCTTATAATGTTCACACTGATTTGTCCCAGTTTCAGCTTTGGCATAAGCGTCTAGGACATCTCTGCCGTATTGGTATGGATCTACTCAAAAAAGGTCTAGCTGTTGGTGTGGAGTATACTGAGATTGACAAAGAACCATGCGTACCTTGTGTAGAGGTTAAACAGTCCAGGAAGCCTTTCAAAAGGATAAAGTATAAGAAGGCTTCGTCACCATTAGAATTAGTCCATACGGACGTTTGTGGTCCCCTGACCACTGAATCTTTTAAAGGTAACAAATATTTTATTATTTTTGTAGATGACTATACACGTTTTATATCCCTTTATTGTATGTCATCTAAGACAGAAGTTCAGAAGTATTTTTGTGCTTTCCAAGCACTTGTTGAGAGGCAGACTGGCAATAAGATTCGAACCCTTCGGTCAGACAATGGTACTGAGTATGTCAACAAGGAGCTGACAGACTATTTGCAGGCTCAAGGGATTCGACATGAAACGTCTGTACCATACAGCCCCCAACAAAATGGGATAAGTGAACGTTGCATTCGTAGTATTGTGGAGAAGACCCGTTCTTTGCTGGCACAGAGCTCTTTGTCGAAAGTTTTTTGGCAAGATGCTGTTGAGACCAGTGTTTATTTAAAGAATAGGTCACCCCATCGTGCACTTGATGGTAAGACGCCATATGAAATGTGGTATGGTAGTAAACCTGACCTGTCTCATTTAAGGGTATTTGGTTGCCGAGCTTTAGTTCACGTGCCTTCATGCCAGAGAACTAAGCTAGACATAAAAACTTCTGAACATATCTTCGTTGGATATTCAGATGATCGAAGAAGTTATTATTTCCGTAGCGCGGAAAACCCTCGGAGGTTGATTAAGTCACGGGATATTACGTTTTTTGAAAAAAATTTTTCAGGATTGAAGGATAAATCTGTTCAGCCTGAAGCTGTTGTGAGCACTAATGTCATTAATCTCTTTTCACAAACTTCTGCAGATACAGCATCGCCACAGGAGATTTCTATCTCATCTGCTTCTACTTCTTCACGTACTTCAGAAGGTGTGAACATGGAGGTAGAGCAAGTTGACGATTTTGTGGACGCGACTGATGAAGCTGGTGGGGTTGGTGACACGGAGTCTCTACATTCGGGTGAACAACGTGATCTGTCCCTGGTTCCTTCAGATGAACCCAACGATGTATGTCCTCAAAGAAGGTATCCTGAAAGAGTACGTAAACCTCCAGATTATTATTCATACGGCACTCACGGTGTTGATTTGTTGTATGATGATCCGAAAAGTTATCGTGAAGCTATTAATAGCGATGACAAAGATAATTGGATCTCCGCAATGAAGGATGAGTACAATGCCTTATTGAATAAGCAGACTTGGACATTAGTGGATAAACCAAATAAAAAGATTATTCCATGTAAATGGGTGTTCATGATAAAGAGGGATGTGAACGGTGCAATAGTCAAGTATAAGGCGCGACTAGTTGCAAAAGGTTTTAGTCAAGTTTGGGGGACTGACTATAACGAGACTTTTGCCCCTGTGGTTCGAAATTCATCTCTGCGTACCCTTATAGCGTTGGCAGCAGAAATGGATTTAAAGATCCAACACATTGATGTCGATACCGCATTCCTCAATGGGGACTTAGACGAGGAGGTGTACATGCAGCAGCCTGAGGGATTCGCTGAGCACGGGGCAGAAGGTAAAGTCTGTTTGCTCAGAAAATCCATTTATGGTTTGAAGCAGGCAGCTCGAGCCTGGAATATCAAATTGCATGAAATTCTATCGAAAACTGGTTTTACACGAACATCTTCGGAATCATGTGTTTACTTGAAAAAGTTTGGTAATGAAACCATAATACTTGCAGTGTATGTTGACGATCTAATTGTCTTTTACAAAGAAAAAAGTTCATTTGACTCTGTCAAAAATGACTTAGAAAATTTTTTCTCGCTAAAAGATTTGGGTGCATTATCGTATTGTTTAGGCTTAAATATTAACCGTGTTGACGGTAAAATCATGGTCAGTCAGAAGACCTATATCCAGGCAGTGTTGGAGCGGTTTAATATGCGAGATTGCAAGGAGATGTCCACACCTTTGGAGAATAACAAGTTGGAGAAAGGTAATCCAACATCTCTTGGTGAATATCCTTACCAAAACTTGATAGGATGCCTCATGTACCTAGCTGTAAATACGAGACCCGATATAGCCTATGCCACAAGCTATTTAAGTCAGTTTAATAACTGTTATGATAAGAGGCATTGGTTGGCCGCTAAAAGAGTGTTACAGTATTTGAAAGGTACTATGAATTACTGTATTACTTACAGGAAAGTTGGTAGACGTGTGTGTGGATACACGGATGCTGACTGGGCAAACTGTGTACATGACCGTCGGTCGTACACTGGTTACTACTTCACGCTAGCAGGTGGACCTATTAGTTGGGAGTGTAAGAAGCAGCCGACGGTAGCCTTGTCGTCTACAGAAGCTGAGTATATGTCCTTAACAAGTGCTGCAAAGGAGGCTATTTTCCTCAGACGGTTAGTGTGTGACGTTACTGGTTTTGCTGACAGGGTGTTGCTATACAACGATAGTCAAAGTGCACAGAAACTTGTGCTAAATCCGATCCACCATAATAGAACAAAACACATTGATACGAGATATCATTTTATTCGTGAAAAGGTTACTGAGGGTTTTATAGATATAAAGTTTACACCTACGGATAAAATGACAGCCGATGTTTTAACCAAGCCCTTAAGGCGCATAGCTCATCATAGGTGCGTTGTTAATATGGGTTTAGAGATAAATAGGTAGAATAATTTTCTATTTATTTATTTTTCGTCGGTTTATGTTTTGTATTTCTGTATAGTCTGGTAGTAATGTTTTATTCTTTTCTATTGTGTTTAGCATTACTACTTTAACTTTTTATTTCCATTAAGGGCGGATGTTGTAAAACCTACTTTTTGTTAAGTTTTATATGCCATTTGTAATGAAGATAAAAAGACGTTCCAATGTTAAAATACTGCTCTCGTCACTTGTAGTTTCAATAGCAACCGTCTAACAACGTTTACTGAGTTTTCTTTCTCCTATTTCCACATATTTATTTAGAAACCTGATTCTTCAGACCACACTCTCAACAGTTTTCAATAGAAATACCCATTGATTCAGAAACGCAAAGATAATATCTGTGAAAACAAGGTTTGCGAGAAAGGTTTGACATGAAATACTGTCAGTTTTCCGTCAATACGCATTGTAAAGTATGAGTGATGCGTCCGTATCGACAGCGGTGACACGCGAGCGGTGCACGCGACCTCCTGTCAACACTGACGTGTTTGTTCTGACCTCGTGTTTATGTGCCTGACGGCCGCACGTCCATGTCCATGTGTGGCTAAATACTCATCATCTTTGTATCAATAGCGACCAGGGAATATGAAATGTCTGCTGTAGCAATTTTGGAGTATGGACTACGGACTGATTTAGCAATTGCCATGTTGAATCGAATGCAATTTTGTGTTTTACAACTGAAATGGTTTGGTTTGGAAATTTAGTTGGATGTTCTATAATTTGTACCTACTGATGAAAAATATGATCACTGGTGATAACTGATCATTTATCGAACATGGATAAGAATTTATATTGTATCAAAATATGGCGACATAACTTCGTAACATATCTTATATCCTACCTAACCATCCTAGTTTTTTAAACTAAATATTCTGTATATCTAGTTTAAAAAACTAGGATGGACGGCCAGCACATCAAGCTACCCGAGTCTTTGATCGTTTTTGAACTTTATTACAAACAGTTTGGGACAGCTTGTTGTGCTGGCGTCTATAGCGCAATAGCAAGGAAGAATCATTTTTGACAGTAAAATTTGTTCTTGGCCATGTGTTTCTACCTAGATGTTATTGCGGCAGACTGTACATACATACCTATTATGATAGATCGACACCCTAATTGCATTACACACTATCAGTCACAATATGAATAAGTTTGAAAAAATACAAAAATACAAAATTTATTTATTGACAACCAAGAACGTACACCAAGTTGTAGATTTCTCTGACTCCTGCGCTAGTCATATAACTGTGTTGCAGGAGCCAGTGTCCTCCTGTAATACAGAGGCACAGTGTTTTGTTGTTTTATGACTACACAAAAACTAAAAACCTGAATACATATAACTGATCCATTGCTGTATATGATCGAAAAAATTGTCAAAATTAAAGCCATTCATACTCGCTATTTTGATTTTTTTACTGGGAAATCTGTAGCGATAGAATAAACAGGAGAAGAGGTATTTTTATTTTATTTAATACTAGCAGCACCCCGCGGTTTCACCCGCGTAGTTCCCGTTCCCGTGAGAATACGGGGATAAAATATAGCCTATGTCACCCGGGGATAGTGTAGCTTCCCAACAGTGAAAGAATTTTTCAAATCGGTTCAGTAGTTTCGGAGCCTATTCAATGCAAACAAACAAACAATCAAATCTTTCCTCTTTATTAATAGTATATATATATATATATCGAATTATAGATTCTGGGAAACGTAGGTTTAATTGAAAATAGTCCATATTATGTATGCTACGTAGAAGTCAATGCGTTTCCGTTTACTTCAGTTAATTAAATATGAAACACCGATCATAAACAAGAGATACTTTATTTTGTAATCAAAATTGATTTGCTAATTTTTGGTCTTTGAGCTTTTGAATGCTTAAATTTTGGACACTTATAACATCACTACAAAACAATTTTGTTATGTTATGTGTCAAAAATAGATCTTTTTCATTTAAATCACCATTTAGGTTCTTATCATATAACAAGTTACTCGTCTAAGGGCTAGCCCAAGGGCTCGTTTATAAACAATAAGACATTATCATCATCCCTCTTTCACACAAAGTCTTAAAGTAGGATAACCATAAACCCTCTTATATGTACGTTGCTTAAACTTAAAACATAAAACGTCAAAAATGTATCTATGGTTAATCAGTCGCTAATCATTACTTTTTAAGCAACGTTTAAAAATAAAGGGGAATTCGGGTTCGAAATTGCTACAGTTTTGTGCAAGCGTTATTCATTCATTTGTATTTACGTAAAAAAAAAACTCCTAAAACAGTAGTTTATTTCAATACGGTAATGACTGAATGAATGAATGAATGATTGAATGAATTACCTTCAACATAATATACAGCCCGATGGACTCAAAGCGCTATTATTCCACTGACGTTCCAAGCAGTAGTTCCAGGAAATTTTTAATACGGCAACAAAAGAGTTATATGCACCTAAAGAGTAGCTTATTTCAGTACTAGTGCCAACAGGAACGTAAGCCTGATTCTACGCTGTCTCCAGTTTATCATGCGGGCATAACAAACGGCTGCTTCGGGGCTTAGCTCCAGCTATTTTATTTACACTCATTCAAGTTTCACTGCAATAGGGATATTTTGAATGGTGCCTGATCATTTAAATGATAGAGTCTCGGTGCTCAAATATTTAAATTAAGTTTAAAGGGGATGTGCATATCCAAATACCTAGCCAATGTTTTTCAAACATGTTGTACAACCGCCAGCACATCAAGCTACCCCAAACTATCAGATTTTCCCAATTGAACATGAACCATGTACCTACTTGTACTTAACGTTGATTTATCAAAGAAATTTGGCAGATTAGGGTAGCTTGATGTGCTAGCGTCTGTATGCTGATTATTTGTCTCGCGATTTACAAAATCATTAAGATCATCAATATGTGGGCTTCGTGGGTTTACCCTGACGATTTCGCCTTCAGGTTTATTAACGAAACTAAATTTAAATATTCTATTTTCTTTAGACAACAGTGATCAATTTTTATATTAGTAAGTTAGGTATAAAAATAGAACTTAAAACACATACTAACATAGCGTTAGTGTGTTATTTAACTAAATACCAATCTTACAGAAAAGCCAATGTTTACAATGGTACACCTAAATTTAACCTTTTAGTGGGAGACAACCAGGCGGTCCAACAACCGCTGATCAGCAGAACTATGCAGCATACCTAATGACGTCACGCAAGTTTCTACATAGCGCAAGTATAGTTACCGCGCAACTAGCATATACAAAACGTCCCGACATCAATCGTCGGGCAGTTGCTTCCCTTTTGTATAGAAAATGATTGATCAATCTTTACACCCTGTTCCTCATACTACTGGCCTTGTTGAGCAAGTGGTGCCAAGCGCTACTGCTAAAAGTGGTGTTGAGTTTTTCTATAAGGACTTTCTCAGAAGCAGCCCAGACCCGGTTTTTTTACCCGGTCGATGGCAAATTACCATAATACAAAAAAAAAAACACCAAAAATTATACAACGGATTGCAGATACTTATAGGCTAGTACTTGGAAGTATATAACATGGGAGCAGCTATACACGAACAAGGAGAAGTCCTGTATTTCAGCATATCTTAGCACTAGACCACAAACAAAACAGTCAATAAGGCAAAAATGATTGTGTGTGTGTCTGTAAGTGTGTATATGTGCGTGTGATTATACGTAAGTGTACAGTATCTAGTGAAATGTGGGAATACTATAGTTATACAGACCCTGCCAGAAAGACAATCGTTATGTTATTTAAGGACACAATTTCCTTTTATAAATAATACTCTTTGTACCGTTACTGGTGATTTAATTACAGAAACTTCAACTAGCGTCTGTTTATCTTCGTTTTCAATATTCAAGGAAACAAGCACTCGATTGGTACCAGAAACTCCTTCAGTGACTGTATCCAACTTTTTGATTGAGCACTCTTCATCTTTACTCTATTGTTTATGCTCAATATTGTGGAAATCAAAGATGTTGTTTAATTGTGACTGTAAGTGTAGGATGCTTTGTCTAGAACGATCCATTTTCTTATGAAAATTCTAAGAAATATTATAGTTGTTTTAAGTCGCATGGCATAGGAGCTATGGGCTAAAATAAGTACCAACAAAGTGGGTCGTAAACAGCAGCTACAGGCAACGCATCAGGCCCAGAAATAGGTGGTGGGGCGAAATCGAACTTTTCCATAAGGATTGGCCACAAGCAGCTGAAGATAGGGATAAGTGGAAGGAAGCAAGGGACGCCTTTGCCCGCCAGTGGGATACAAACGGCTGATATTAAATTATTTAGTACTAGCAGTGCTCCACGGTTAAGCCCGCGTAGTTCCAGTTCCCGTGGGAATACGGGGATAAAATATAGCCTATGTCACCCGGGGATAGGATAGCTTCCCAACAGCGAAAGAATTTTTCAAATGGGTTCAGTAGTTTCGATGCCTGTTCAATGCAATCAAACCAACAAACAATCAAATCTTTCCTCTTTATAATATTAGTCTAGATATTTAATTGAGTAAAGTAAAATATTAAAAAAAAACCTATTTAATTTCTTTTACAATATATTTTAACACTACTATTTACATGAGGTACTTACTAGATAACGTAAATTACTATCTGACTAAACAAAAGAACACTAAGGCGTCGAAGTACCTACTTGTCCGCGTCGCTTTTCAAAGGCTCCGAGTGTCTGCCCTACATCATTGAAGACTAAGTAAATATGCACTTAGATCGATTTATTTAATTTGTTCATTTCCTATTTAGCAGGTCCTTTTCCCAGCAACCTTTCAAATAAGGCATATTTTGTGTCAATGTAATAGTAGGCAATAACGCGTCATTAGGTATTTACTTTACTTACAATATTGTTTCAAAGATAAGAAGTTTTATTTTTATGTGAATGAATCAACCACATTTTCATAATACTATAATCTTTTTCCGCTACAAATATTATAAATGAGCTTACGCTATCATTACTGTAATCCAATAAGAAAAGGATAAAAATAAGGTTATGACTCAGTTTAAAATACCCTAGATTCTAGAGTTAATTGATCCATGTATCATCTTATCTAACATCTTTGTTGTTATGACAGGAAGTAATTAAAAAAAAAAAATTACCCAATGATTCACACGCTTTACTATAGCTAGGTATAAACCTTAGCTATATTTACAAGCACTTCGTTCCTAATGATTTCTATTATTTATTTATTAATTTAAGGACAACCAACAAAGCTTACACCAAAAAATACATGTTAAAGCACTTACAATCAAACAATTAATAGTGTGTAGCCTTAATTAAAGGCTGCCACGGCATGCTTATTATTTAATACAACTATTTACCCTAGGAACTAAATTCAATGACTAATTATCTGGTTTTTCCTCTAATTTTGCCTCACTATCGATATTCAAGTACCAGTACTCGTCCGCATCGCTTTTAAAAAGTATCCTAATGTCTGCTCTACATATTTCAACAATAAGTAAGTATGCACTAATGTCGATTTATTTTATTTTTAATCGACTTCTAAAAAGTAGCAGGGTTATGTGTTCGACTGTATTTTTTTTTTTAAATGTATGTTCATCGATTTCTCCCCCATTTGTGGACCGATTCTCAAAATTCTTTTTTTATTTGGAAGAGTATACTCCTGAGGTGGTCCCATTGGCACCAAGTCAGGATCTGATGATGGAATCCCAGGGAAATCGAGGGCAACCCTCAAATGTTATAGCTATTAACAATGCTTTTCATATATTTTCTAAAGCTATTGAGACATTTGCGTATGGTCATCATCATCTCATGACGCTGAGCGGAAGGTACAACTCTTTAACGGTTAGGAGTTAGGTTAGGTTAGGTGGAGTTTCGGGCATAACTCTGTCTTATAGACCGATATGCAAAATTCTTTTTCGTTCGAAAGGCGTTTATTTCGAAATGGTCCCATTTAAATTTCATATAGATCTGATGATGCGAAAAAAAAAATGACAGCAAATTAACCACGATTGCTGCTATCGGATAAATATGCATTGTTTTGACCCCAAGTATGATGAAATTTCGAATTGGTATGGGGTAGGTATTATAGCTAAAAAGTAAAAAAAAACTTAAAAAAAAAAAAAAACAATCGACTTCCGGAAAAACAGACAAGAAATTAATAAAATACATCTTCAAAGTCACCGACTTCCGAAATTAAAGTAATTTTTCACTTTGTTAGTGTTTTTCCAGAAGTCGGTTTTTTTTTTTGTGAAAAAAGTTAAAGTTAAGTTAAGTTAAGAATAGAAAAACTTTGGAAAGACTACAACAAATGCCTTTGGTATGGACCAAAGGCATTTGTTGTGTCAATGTAGTGAGTAGGTAGTAATACATCATTACCTAGGTTGCTACCCCACTTATATTGCTTCAAAGATAAGAAGTTATTTTTAAATAAACGAATGAATCAACCTCCTTTTCATAATATTTATAATCGTTTTCGCTCAAATATTATGAATGAGCAGACATTATCATTGGTATTATCCAAAATCCAAAAGGAAAAGGATAAAATAATAAAAGATCATGACTCAGTTTACAATAGCCTACAATTCTGGAGAATTAGCAAATATATCCATGTATCATCTTATCTAACACCTTTATTGATAACACAGGAAGTAATTTAAAAAGTAAAAATGGCTCAATGACTCACACGCATTGGTATAGCCAGGCATTAACCTAAGCTATATTTAAAAGCCGTCTAGGATTTCACTCATGATAAAAGATAATTCGATAATATATTCATTCATGTAAGCTTATTATCTTATTTAATCTATTTTGATTCATAATTCTGGCTAATCGAGGCGTCACATCACGGGTTATCAGCACTAAAAATCTTGTTAGATATCCATGCAGCGACCACATGTTTGTGACATGTTGATACGGAATAGTATTTTCCTCAAATCTGCGTGTTGTAGGAACATTAATGAGATTTGTGTGTGATATGTATTACCCCGTGTGTCAAGGTATTAAAACATATATTCTACAGGCTGTTTATACAAAACTTACAAACTCCGTTCTGCCATCCTACCGTCCCATCGGGCTATGAGAGTAAGGGAAGAGAGAGGGCAACCTGTATCTGCGCACACATTAGAGCACTATAATATCTTCGCGACGGCTGGTCTCCGCTGAGATCGGTCGCCATGGTCGAAATTCGGTCTGGAGGACTATTATACAAAACTCGTCTAAAAGGTCATCAAAATAATTTAAAAAAACATATCTGAATTCTGAGGCAACGGTTATAGTAAACATTTGTGATATAATTATGTTTTATACTCGACAACTCGTTTACCAAACTTCTTGAAATTAAGTATCGCTACTTGAAGGCACATTCATGTATGTAGGTAACCCGTACATTTATTCATTTGGGGTTCCACAAACGCCCACGTTGCAGCTACCATCGGCATTTCATCTGTACGTATTGTTTACATTGAAAATGAACTAATATCGAAATATCGGGACAAGAAATTCAACGAACGAGTAGCCAATACGATTTCTTTGAACAGCGCTATTTTCAATGTTTTCAGTAGTAATATAAAATTCAGTGACAGTCCACGTAAATTAGATCAGTGGGTATCCTTTCTTTGAGAAAATGATACGGCGACGGAAGGAGAGATAATCTCATCAGAATGACGAACTTAGTTTGGGCTACTAACTAAGTTTGCCTCATAAATACGGGCACAAAATGTCTCCGCCAGCTGGCAGTGTCTTAAAAAGGATATAATAAACAAGAACCACTTGATCTTCGGGAAATAACAAGAGTTTATTATTAAACTTGAAGACTGCGACTCCATTAAGTGAACCAAGATGATAAAGATGATAAAATAATTAAACGTAGGTACCTATTGTTTGTATTGTTACGTTATTTCGGATGAGGTAAAATGTCCAAAAAATGTCAAGCTGTCACTCAAGTGAACCGCAAACAGAAGCGCCACCGGTTTAGCTCTGAGCTCATGTGGTACACATTTATTAAATTAATTATGTTATCATCCCTTATATAAAGTATAGGAGTAAAATGGCCTGTGTTAACATTGTTTAGAGCATACTACAATGCAATTAAGTTAGAGAATTATCTTCTAACTTCTAATCTATATATAATTATGTTATTGGTCGCTCAGTGGTCGAAATTCGACCAAAATTCATTTAAAAATTAACATATTTCTAATAAAAAGAAAAACCTTTTTATTTCAGGCAAATTTGCGCCATACTACCATACTATATTGTTAGTAGAACGACTTAAAACTATGTTAGTTTTTAAAATATTAATTTAAGTATTTGCTACCCTCTGGGCACACGCACTTGTGCTTGAACCCAGTGCCCCAGAAGGGGGCTGTCCAGATTGTGGCTGAGCACGTTCAGGGTGGTGTTGGCGCTCCCACGCGAGCGGAACATAAGCGATGCGATACGGCACACACATTACATTTATTCATTTATTTATTCTTCAGAAATATTACAGTTTAATCTATCCAAATAATATACATTTAGAGCCTACAGTTGCCATTTACAAACTTCCATAAACTAAAAACGATGTACTTAAACTAAAAGAAAAAAAAAAACACAAAAATAAAATAGAATCTTCTTAAACAAATAAACAAAACAAATTATTATTTCTAAATATTAACAAAACAAACAAATTCAAATAATTACTTGCAAACTAGAATAAAAACAAAAATACTCGTAAAATAAAATGCAATTACATTGTGTTTTAACTAGGAGTATTGGTATTACTGTCTAAACCAAAGTATTCCTTATTTATAACTTGTCTAAATGTGCTTGGACTGGTTCTGAATAAATCAACATCTAAGTGAGAGGGGAAGACATGATTGAAAATATTAGCTTTCTGAACTCCATCTCCGATTATATACTTTAACTTTGCCGAATTTCATGCTCCTCCGTCTGCGTAAGTTTTAAAAAAAGGGGTGTACAAACTATTCACTTCACGTATTATATGAGTATATGGAAGATAATCTATGTTCTATGGTATTGGGTTTGTTTTCTGCACTTAGTCCGAAATGTAAGATAATACTTCTGCTACTCTCGCTCCGTACCATGGCCTGGACCAGGGCCGGACGCGAGAGATCGCCGCCGCCGATCGCCTTCACGAGGACACGGCGGTGCTCCGCCCAAGCCGGGCAGATCTCCACCGTGTGCTCCACCGTGTCCTCAGGGCGATCTTCGCAGTGAAAACACTCGGGCGTTTCCTCCCACCTTATCTGAAACAGGAACCTCCCGAAACAACCGTGTCCGGTGAGGACCTGCGTCAGGCGGAAGGTGAGGACGCCATGCCGCCTCTCAAGCCACTCCTCAAAGAGGGGACTTACCGCCGCAATCGTGGAGTGCCCAAGTATTTTGTGTGGGTTTCAGTGTGTCTTTCGGTGGTTTAAATTCACAATTGGACCAGGCATATGTCGCCGCGAATGAGTTCTATGAAATAGGATTGTCCTGTATGGTTGTCTTGTTTGTACTTCATAAGTACAAATAAAAAGTTGGTTTGTTCGTAAATAAAAACTATGAAACGTTGTCAACTTATTAATAGCACTTGCGCGGAGGTGATGAAGGTGATAGACATAGTAAGACCACCACGCGAGCGAAGCCTCGGGCAACAGCTCGTCAATATTGAAATGAACATGCATTTCAGTTGGAGGTATGATACCAAAAATTGATAACGTAAAAAAAAAATCTCTTGGACAATCCGCGTTAATTTGTGATATCTTTCTATTATTGAGAGAGATAACAATATAGGTACCTCTTTGAACTTGAATAATCATTCACGTTTAGTGTTTTTATAATGACCGCTATCAACTGTGATTATTGTTTTGTGGGTAGGAACCTAGGCAGGCGCTTTACTCTGTGTAAATAATTTCATCAACATTGCTCTCAAAACGTTGATCAAAAACGTCGTGAGGAAACCGGCATGTCCTAGAACCAAAAATTAGAAGACGTGGGACCTCTACCAACCCGCACTTGGCCCGCGTGGCAGATTACAGCCTACTACTGCCCCTTGAAGATACTGCCCCGTGCCAGTGGAAACATTATCGGATTGTGATGATTGTTTTAAACCATTTCCTTGTGCTTTTCACCTAAGACAAAATATCTGGTTGCTATGGAGATGTGTGCTCATTCCGCTGGGGACTAGATGGGACCACTCGATCACTGCCCTAGCTTGTGGCTCGGACGAGGCGGACGACCGGTCAAGTAAAATTTGCTGAGGTCATAGAAAGTACATGGAGATTTTATCCCCAGTTTTTGCCTTCTACCAGGGGTCTGAGTAGTGGTGAATGGCGGTGGATTCTTCTACTATCTATTCCTCCTTAATTTTAAAATTATGACAGGGGGTGCAGACAAAAATGAATGCCATTAGGTCTACCCGTCTACAACGTCATTGATAATTTAGCATATTCAGCTTATAATTTCGACTGCTGGGATACAGGCTTCCTCTTTATGAGAGTAAAAAGGCCGTAATCCACCACGCGGACCCAGTGCGGATTGATGGAAGTCACATGTCTTGGAATTTTTGATTTCAAGGACAAGACGGCTTCCTCACGACGATTTCCTTCAGCTTTGGAGAACATTGCTGATTAAATTATTTACACAAAGTGCCTGCCTAGGTTTTTTTTTTTTTTTTTTGGGTGGGTAATCATCAAATGACTTCTCCTGCTGAGTAGAGCAGGAGGGCGTGTCAGACTTTTACTGACTAAAACCCACCCGTGTTCCCTCAGTAGCCCGTATGCCAGGGGCCGTGGTATCTCTTTCGAACAAACCCGCACCCCTGGCAGGCATCGGCCCTTGCGGACCCCACCTGTGGTTGCTGACATCTTTGACGGCGCGCGTGTGGAACACAACGCGCCGTCCCGTCTACCACTTTTCGGCCGCAGAGGATAGGGAGAGCGGCTGACGCTATACCGACACTCCTCTTCCCCTGCGGCCCCACCGCGTCCGCCAACCTCAGTTGCAGTGCACCTCACCGCAACCTACTTTTTGGCCGCTACGTCAATGGCTTGAAGGCAAAAGCCCTGACGAGCGGCCCCACCGTTGGGTTCCTCTTGGCTTCACCGTGGGTGGGAGACCACGGTTACTAAGCCACCCCGCAACGACAATGCGGGAACCCACTCGGGGGGGGTGCCTGCCTAGGTTCAAACCCACGAGCTACAACTCGTAAGGTCGGGGCCGTTACCACAGGTTGACCCCACCACTGCTCCCCTTATCGATCGATAATTGATAACTTATCGAACGTCTTTTTTAAGTTTTTATTCTCTATGCTGCTTTGTGTAATTTTCAACGTACATGGAATTCAAGCATTTTCGGAAAACGTACCTACCAGTTATGTTGACAATTCTCAAATATTATAGCAAAGCGAAACGTAATGTAACAGCATATTTTTTTCCATAGAAACGCTGACTAGTGAGATCACATTTTTGATGAGGCTGCAGTTTGATAAATCAATTAATCAATGTATTTTTACTTGTGTGTTAATGTTAAATGTGTGAAAAACATGTGTGTGTGGCTTAAAGTACTACAAGTAATGAAAACAAAACTGGTTCCAAGACTTTTCCGACTAGGAAAAATCAAACTATATCTAAGCTTGACTTTGGTCCCCCCCGAGTGGGTTCCCGCATTGTCGTTGCGGGGGGGCTTAGTAACCGTGGTCTCCCATCCACGGTGAAGCCAAGAGGAACCCAACGGTGGGGCCGCTCGTCAGGGCTTTTGCCTTCAAGCCATTGACGTAGCGGCCAAAAAGTAGGTTGCGGTGAGGTGCACCGCAACTGAGGTGGGCCGCGATGTCGAATGGGAGGCATCGCGGCTGAGGGTTACGGGCTGCGGTAGAGGAGGAGTGCCGGTGCTTCTGAGCAGCGCTCTTCCCTTCCGTGGCCTGGACGGGGCCGCCACCGTTTGATGGCGGACGCGGTGGGGCCGCAGGGGAAGAGGAGTGTCGGTATAGCGTTGGCCGCTCTCCCTATCCTCTGCGGGCGAAAAGTGGTAGACGGGACGGCGCGTTGTGTTCCACACGCGCGCCGTCAAAGATGTCAGCAACCACAGGTGGGGTCCGCAAGGGCCGATGCCTGCCAGGGGTGCGGGTTTGTTCGAAAGAGATACCACGGCCCCTGGCATACGGGCTACTGAGGGAACACGGGTGGGTTTTAGTCAGTAAAAGTCTGACACGCCCTCCTGCTCTACTCAGCAGGAGAAGTCATTTGATGATTTCCCACCCAAAAAAAATAAAAATAAAAAAAAAAAGCTTGACTTTGGTCAAGATAATTAAATGTTAACCAAAAACTGCCAAACTAAATTGATCGTAGGTATATAAAAAAAGCGTCATCATTTGAGAGTTGTATGATATGGATAAAACATACCAAATAGACGTACCTTGTGTACCAATATGCTTAACAATTAAATTTCCTGACTGCGCTTGCATAGTTTGAACTCATACCGTGTAGTTAAGAATAAACTAAACTAATATTCAAAGGTAATATATTATGAACAAATCACATCGTGTAAGTTAATGGGTTTGCCTATTTCCGTCCGGTGGCGCCGGTAAAAGGTCCATGTTTATTGCTTGCCTTATTTACGTGACTTTTGATACGGGTGTCTACTTAAAGCAGTTCCATCCCGACCCTGACTTGACACTCCGTTTAATATTTAATAGAGTTTTCACAGAATATTTGTCCGAATTACCTGCTTACACGAATGGGTAACATGTTAGAACATATTTCCATTTTTTTATTGTTAAAGTTATCCAAGAGACATCCTTAAATTACGTCACACTAATTTCATGATTTTTGGTGCTCAAGTCTTTGTCACAGATGATCATATTTGTGTGATGTGACGACATATATTTTTGATAATATTGACAGAGTTGGTTATATTTTAAAGATTTTCATTGGATTTAGATTCATTAATTATTCCACATTCGAATAAAAAAAAAAGTTAAATTTACACATCACCAACCTTATGACTCGTCCTGTCCCTGTGCCGTCCTTTTGTCACACTACGTCACACTTTGTTTACCCCCGCTCTCCCTTTAACGTGTGACGTATAGATAGATGGCTTCTTATGTATTTAATGGCACGTAACCAGAAACCAACCAGCACTCGTATTTGCCCTGAGGGCACGGTGAAGCATACGCTGATGGAGGTCTGCCCGGCTTGGGCCACCGTATCCTTGTGGAGGCGATTGGCGGCGGCGATCTCTCTCGTCCGGCTCTGGTCCAGGCCATGGTACGGAGCGAGAGTGCATGGGTAGCCATCGCTTCCTTCTGCGAAACAGTGATGCTCGCGAAGAGGGAGGCGACGCACGTGAGGGAGAACAGTATAATATGCGCCCTCACGGCCCTAGCCTCCGCAGGAGACACCCTGGGCTTCGGGAATCCCAGGCTGATTCCCGGCCACTGTAGGTGCGGGCTCGCGGATTGCGAGTAATGGGTAGCTCGCTGTCCGGTAAGCACCAGGCCCGGGTTGACGGCGTGTAGTGTTCCACGCGCGCCTCAAAGAGATGTCAGCAACAACTGGTCGGCCCGTAATGGTCGAAGCCTGCCAGGGGTGCGGGTTATTCGAAAGAGATGCCGTGGCTCCTGGCACACAGGCAACTGAAGGAACACGGGTAGATATTGGTCAGTAAAAGTCTGACACGCCCTCCTGCTCCACCCAGAGCGGGAGAAGTTATTTGAAGATTTCCCACACTCAAAAAAAACCAGAACTCGTATTAGTGGTTTAGCAGCTTCAATATCATCAGGATTGTGCCGGAATATAGCAGTTCTTCAGATAGTAGTTCCCCTGATATCATCTCTGCCATCAAAAGACAGCCGCCGCGCAACCATCGAAGCGACGCTCCGCTAGTGACTGTTACCAGCCAGTGTCACTCTTAAACAACCTTTTCGGTGATTTTAGTAATTTCGTAACAAAACGAGGAGGCGCCACTTGCTTCGCCATCACGTCATGATATCTTGTAGATAGGTACCCACTAGCTTGTATAGTGATTGAAATCCAATTACCTAATTATCAAAGATAGTGTCATGTTGTCATGTTAGATTTTGGATAAAGCTGACGTTTGAAGTGGATATCAAGTATGACGTGCACTTCCGACGTAATGCACATCTAACCAAATTAATTCAATATATTATCCGTACAATATTGCTTCACCTAAGTGATTTTCCAATCAATTAGGTTTAATGTATAGCCAGGAAAACTAATTGTATAGCAGGTTGACACATTATGTCAATTTGATGTGTGAAAATACAGGTGTCATCTTGCTATCCACATGGCTGTCATACAATGACAGCATTGTATGACAGACTACCTACAAATTCATAAGCTACAGTACCCAGGTCTTTAGAAAATTTTGCTTAAAGGTGCGGTTCCCACTGAGCTAATTAGCGATAAAAAACTTAGGTATTTCACTAAGCGCATTATACCTACGCGCGCAAATATAAGATAAGTAGATGATAATCAGGATTTTTAGTACTTTCATGAAAAGTGCACACGTTACAGTAAGACTGATTAAAAATAAATTCAGAACTGAAAAAGTGAACACTTTTTTAAATTATGTAATTCAGCGGACTATTAAAACGACCAAAGAATCAAGAATCATTGCCATACAACGTGGCAATGCTGCCAGCCTTTTGGGCACCTATCCCATTGACAGATGCAGACGAGTTTTTTGATGCCTTGTGATTCTTTTCTCTCTGTTTTTATTATATGTACCTACTGTTAGGGACCTAACTAAGGACTAAACTAAAAGACAGGTTCACTGTAGTTTAAATGGATATAATCCGTATAGGTATAATATTTGATGTTGGTAAACGTGCGAGCGCGTGCCGTCGTTGGAGATCGGTAGCGAAGTGGTTCGACGGCCCGCGTCCTGCACGCCGCTCCTCTCGTCGCCGCCACCTCCAGCCGCCTTCCGCTGTCTCACGACAGCAGCCGAAGATTGCCGAGTGGTCGAAGTCGCCCGAACAGTACTATTAATATTAGTTTACGGACTATTTCATTCATGATTTATGCTGACTCATACATCACCTCCCAATCATGGTGCTTTACTTTTGGCCGATTCCTACAATTTACTGACCAGTTAGAATTAAGACTCTTGTAATAATGAAGCAAATACCTCATAGCTTTGCATAGTAGACTCTCCCATACGGAAATAGCTATCACAGGTAGAATTAGCTTACAAATCTATTTATGTGCCCAGTTTGGTAATAAAAATTTCTACCATTGGTAAGCAAAACGACTTGTGTTTTTGTTTTATAGCAACCGACAATAAGTCAAACTCCTACATCCGGTTACTTCCAGTTTAATTAAACTGGAAGTAAAAGTATCGTACCTATTTGTTTTGCTGTCGTATGCATTTTTTTTCGTGTATTACACAGCAAAATTAAAAAGTAAACAGTCCACCGTTTCTAATAAAGCCTTAAGGGCTACTTTTCGTAGGTTGGAATTTTGTTTGTGAGCATACGGCCGGCAAGTCAACAAAGCTATGGAACAAACCAAGCGTACCATTGTAGTGGCAACAACTGTTCGTGTAACAGAAATGGAAGTTTCATAATGGTGGAAAGGAACGAATGCATTGATTAAATCTACATACACGTGATATCGCCTGAAGAATTGCCAAACTTAAGTGGCAGTGGGCAGCCCGCACATTGCACGCAGAACAGATGGCCGATGGGGCTGGAAGGCGACCGCGTACCGGAAGACTTAATGTTGGAAGACCTCCCACAAGATGGACCGATGACCTTGTGAAGGCCGCAGGAATCCGCTGGATGCGAGAAGCGCAGAACCGGTCAAAGTGGAGGAGCTGGCGGAGGCCTATGTCCAGCAGTGGACGTCTTTCGGCTGAAATAATGATGTTGATGACACGTGAGAGCAGTGGTCGTCTTGTGATGACGGCCGGGACTTACAAGATGTTGTAGGTCATAGGATCGAACCCAGACAAACGGTTTACTTTGCGTTAATTATTTCATCACCACTGCTCACAAAACGGTGAAGGAAAACATCGTGAGGAAACCGGCATGTCCTAGAACCAAAACTTCGAATACATGTGACATCTACCAACCCGCACTGGGCCCGCGGGGTGGATTACGGCCTGCTCCCTCTGTGTCCCAGCAGTGGGAATATTGTAGGCTGATTATGATACGTGGCAATCAATCACAAAACACAGTATCTACTGGATGTCCCTAACTATTTACAATGAATTACCAAGTGGTTGGGATATTGAAAACAGTGCTGTTTAAGGATGCCTACTATGGTGTAACTGAGTTTTTCTCATAGAAAAACTTGGCTGAATTGGTCTGCATGATGTAACTGGCTTTTGTTTAAATTAAGTGAACAATAATTAGTATAAATGTTTGCATGCCGAATGTTAAATATTGACCATATTTAACATTCGGCTTAGCTTTAATGTATTTTACACCTATTATGTGTTATCTATATTTGCTAAATATATATCTATTCTATGAATTAACTGTTTGTTTTTGCTATTTTATTTATGGCTGCTTTTTCAATAGTCAGATAACACAGATAGAAACCATTGTAACGGTAAGGAATCAAAATGTCATATTCTGTATGTTCCAAGACAATTTGTCGATATTTATTAGCAGATGTCTTGTGTGATCAAAGGCATTGATATGGTTTCGAAGCAAGGAGTCGTTTAATGGTCATAGTGAATTAGGGCCCTGGTCCGTGTATGGGTGACCATGTTTAATCCTTGGTCCTGGCTGTCACGGGTGATTACGGGTCGACAGAAGGCTGGAAGTCTGACAACCAATATTACCTACGTCTTACATCTTGGAGGTCAGTTAGGCAGTCGCTACATTTAAAATATTAGTATTCAGCTGCATCCGGTTAGGCTGAAAGCTGACCTCAGGATAGTTGGCTAAACGGCTTTTTATTTCGGAAGTCGTTTGGCGTCGTCTCCCTGTCTAACCAGTTGCAGATATACTACTAAATTTACATACAGAGGCTGCAATCTGGCGACCAGAACTCAAACTGGGCAATTATTAAATGCTCTGAAGTTCAACCAGTTGTGAAACTTCAGAGTTGCTGAGCGAGTGTAATGACTGTAATAGACATTCGTATAACAAGCAAACAGAAGCTGCTCGAAGAGGTACAGAGCGTCTTGAAGTCTTAACCGGATGACCACTAAAAATCATTGCTATGCTGTGGGTCCGATAGCACAGCATCATGCTGAATGGAAGCTTTTTTATCATAGTCACGGCGTGCAGCTGCCGACTATTTATGTACTATATGCCTATGTATCAATATCTGTATTGTTTTCATTTTTGTATGCTATGTCATCTTTTTATATGGACGTGTTTCTGTGATAAATAAACCTGTTTTTAACCGACTTCAAAAAGAAGGAGGTTATCAATTCGACGTGTTTTTTATGTATGTTCGGGCATAACTCCGTCGTATATAGGCAGATTTGCAAAATTCCTTTTATTCCGAAAAAGTCCTATGAAAATTTCATATAGATCTAATCATGCGTTTCGGAGACAAACAACAGAACTCTTCAAAAAACAACCGTAAATCAACGGCAATTGCTGTTATCGTAAAAATAAACATTGTTTTGACCCCAAGGATGATGAAATTTCGGATGGGGTAGGTACAATAACTAAAAAGTGAAAAAAAAACACTTGAAAGAAACAACCGACTTCCAAAAAAACACTACTTAGTGAAAAATAACTAATTTCGGAAGTCGGTGACTTTGTATTTTAATTTTATGTCACCGCCTTCCGCACTTAGTTATTGACTTATTGAGGTTATACAAAAAGGTTTATTATTTTTTGCTTTTCAGCATTTTTAGGCGGTTATTTTTTTTTGTTAAAAAAGTTTTCTTTCTTTCCTTTCTTTACGATGGTCACTAGACCAGTGGAATATTTTCGTAACACATTAAAACCAGGAATGGCTTTTTTTGACAGTTCAACAACATTCATTGCGGTATTAACGTTGCTGACAGACAAAATTATCAAACATTTATGAAGCAATGGATTAGCAAAGATTCGGATTGATAGTGCGCTACGTAATGTACAGGTGTGGACAGCGCTTTTAATTGCAATTGATCGGTATGTATGATTTCTAACCCACGACGGAAGAAGACGATGTTTGGAATTTTTACTATCCATTCCCCAATGAGCCAACATTTGGATCAAAATATTACCTAAAACTTCTGTTAAACATAAAAGGCCAATAAATGTTACTACAATAAAAAATCCTTACTAATATTTTTAAACGTGAAAGTTTGTATGTATGGATTTTGTTACTCTTTCACGCAAAAACGGCCCAACGGATTCTCATGTAATTTGGCATACAGATAGATTATAATCTAGATTAACACATAGGATACTTTTTCTCCCGGTAGTGTGTTCCCGGGGGATGATTTCCGAGTTCCACGCGGGCAAAGCTGCGGGTGGAAGCTACTACGATATAATTTTCGCAGTAACTTATGTAAAGTCATTGTTACTAATACTATATGGATAATGAGAACCAACCTGTAATCGGAAATAAAGAATATTTAATACTAGTTTTTGCCAGCAGCTTCGCCCGCGCGGAACTTTTAACTCCCTTAGGGGTTGAATTTCGAAAAATCCTTCCTTATTCCTTGTCTACATTTTAAAGGGAACCTTTGTGCAAAATTTCACCTTTCTAGGTCCAAGAGTTTGGGCTGGGCGTTGATGAATCAGTCAGTCAGTCAGTCAGGACTTTTCTTTTATATGTATATATAGACAAGTGGTCACATGATATTTTTAAGATGCTTAAAAAATCTTATCAGTGTAGCACCTGCCAGCTGTATCGTTGAGGACCCAATCTTGATATAAAGAACGAGAAATAATAATTATTTTTGTTATTATAATTCCTAAATAGCTACGTAAGCACAAATATTTATTTTGACGTCATAGGAGATAATAATGCGTATTTTTCGTGATTTCTCTGATAAGGATGGATCACCCCACCTATTAAGTATATTTGATAATGAAATAGGGATAGATAGGTAACTTTTAAGCCGATAAGCATACTTTAGCTGAGTTGCCAACATCTGGTGCTCAATGATCTACAGAATGATTTCAAGAGTTAATGCGATTTTGAACGATACGTGCGCTTGCGTCATGAAGGGCACTCAATTTCACATATCCATGACATGAGCTATTCCTATTAAGTTCGTTCTTTTAGTATCATCATCATCATATAAAAAAATCGGACAAGTGAGAGTCGGACTCGCGCACCGATGGTTCCGTACAAACCTATTATAAAATGATGTAACTAAAAATGTATGCCTTTCGCAATTTTTATTTTATCTGTGCTTTATGACGTTGCTTTGCACCAAATTTCAAGATTCTGAGTTCACGGGAAGTACCCTGTACGTTTTGATTCCCTTGCGGGTGTCAAAAATTTGCGGCATAAACGGCTGTATCTTTTGATTGCATTGGCTTAGAAGTTTGATTGTTTCACAGCTCTCCAAAGGACAGTAGACTTGAGTGTTTGATGTGAATTTCAGCTTGATACCTCCACGCGTTCTCGAGAAAAAGGGTCTTGACAGACAGACAGACGGACAACAAAGTGATCCTATGAGGGTTCCGTTTTTTCCTTTTGAGGTACGGAACCCTAAAAATCCGTTTTATTATCAGGCAATTAAGGCCCGTAGATAAAATACACAAAATAATAGTTACTGGGCAACACGATACTCCTCGATGAGACTGGTTGTCAAACTTTCGGTTTTCTGACGACCCTTAACGACTGTCAAAGGTCGATGAATGACAGCCGGGACCAACGGCTAGGTGACGTGCTTTCCACGCCCATCCACGGACCAACCGCGGCAAGTGTAGCTTAACCTGATCGATCGACCCGTGTGGGGGTTATTACTAAGCCAAAAGCTGTTCTGCTAGTATAAACTATGTCAAAATAAGGCATCTTATGTTATAGACGGTAGCATAAGAATTGCTGTTCAGCTTGTGCAAACAGACGTATCGCAAAAGTTGTTGTACGTGTGAACGAGAAAGAAATATCGATTGCCTTTTAACAGGAGTTTTTCAGTTACAAATTCAAAATGAACAAAGAAAACTAGAAAAATATTTCATACATTTCCATGCTCACGATATATTGTCATTCATTAACCAATCTACAATCTTTGTACTGTTAAATAGGTAAGTATTTATATAAAATACCAAGATGATAACTAAAGAATTTACCTACCTAAGAACTGTAGTAGATTACATAACATGGCCGTAGGCCGACTTTCGTATTTGAAGTCCGCAAAAGCTTCCTTACCTACCGACTTCCGGTCTTCTAACGTTGTGTGAGTCCGGAAGTCCTGTTGAGCAAATCGTCGTTTATTCGCTTTCAGCTTGCCGCTTCATATTTTGTTGGCTTCTGAAACGGTGTTATGTGAACTGGTACGTTTTCTATAGGTCAAAGGTTTTTTTGTAGGTTCGATAAATTGAATAATACGACGAACCCCGATAAAAAGTAGAGTAGTTACATACTGCTTAATGGAGGTTTCTTTTTTTTTCGTTTTTTATCGAATAATTAAGCCCGTACTTAAGGCTAGCCCCTTAAGTACGGGCTTAATTATTGGATAAAAAACGATTGGACGAAAACGAAAAAGGCTGTAATGAATTACATCGCAGACACATCCTACTAATATTATAAAACGTGAAAGTTTGTATGTTTATACTTTTGGATATTTAGATGTTTGTATGTTTGTTACTCAATCACGCAAAAACGGCTGAACAAATTTGGATGAAATTTGGTACACAGATAGTTTGTAACCTGGAATAATTTTTATCCCGATAGTACGTTCCCGTGGGATAATTTTTGACCTCCATGCGAGCGAAGCCGCTGGTAAAAACTAGTTAATATAAATTGTCCACTTAATAAAATATTGGCCAATCAACCAGCTCATCAAAACTAATTTCTGAACTGCAAATAATTTAATACGTAGTTAAATGACACATCATTATAAATAATATTTAATTCTCACAATGACATAATTAGGTGAATTACATTTACCGAACAGTATCATTTAAGCCTTCCGACAATACGTTTACCTGCTTAAGCTTTTTGTAACAGTTCTGATAGACTCGAATTAAGCGGATTAAGGTGTATAACGGACTCCGCAAAGGATTGCTATGAATGTTTATCGATTGAGATTGAGGACAATCCGGTAATGGCCGCCATGTTGTTTTACTTAGGTGTTGGCTTTACTGAACGATCAATTGTCTTCTGTAGGAGAATGAATGGTCCCATGGAGAAAGTAGTTAATTTCGATGGTCTGTACACCATTTTTTTTTTTGGGTGGGAAATCATCAAATAACTTCTCCCGCTCTGGGTGGAGCAGGAGGGCGTGTCAGAATTTTTGCTGACTAAAACCCACCCGTGTTCCTTCAGTAGTCCGTATGCCAGGGGCTGTGGTGTCTCTTTCGAACAAACCCGCACCCCTGGCAGGCATCGACCCTTGCGGGTCCCATCACTTTTTGTGCTGACATCTCTTTGAGGCGCGCGTGGAACACAACGCGCCGTCGACTTGGGCTTGGTCCTTACCGGACAGCGAGCTACCCATTACTCGCCGTTCGCAAGCCCATGCCTACGGTGGCCGGAAATCGGCCTGGGATTCCCGACGCCCAGGGCGTCTCCGTATCCTGCGGCGGCTAGGGTCGCGAGGGCGCATATGCTGCCTCTCCCTCACGTGCGCCGCCTCCCTCTTCGCGAGCATCACTGCTTCGCTGAAGGAGGTGACGGCTCTTAAATACAATAAGTAACTCTGGCTATCTCTCTTTTATATTTTCACGCCAAACGGCTGAACGGATTTAGATTTAGTTGTAGTAGTAAGTTTAGCACACAGGTAGACCACTGACCAGAGGGGCAATTCTACTAATTTTAAGAACGTTCACAGTCTGATCTCAGTGTCAATCTGTCAAAAATTCCTATACATTTTTGTCCAATTTTTGAATTTCGATTGTCGCCGAGATGACACTGCGAACGTTTTTAATTAGTAGAATTGGCCTTCTGATAAAAAGTCTTGTCCTGAACAGTATTTTTTTTATCCCGTTATTTAATAAGTTTTTGCTGGATATCAAATATCTACCGTACCTACTCATCTATCAATACATTTGCATGGATACTACGCAATCTCTATTATGTATGCGAATTGACAACTAATATTGATTGATGATTATGTCACTTTAATACTATTGTGCGTAAGAACAAATCAGTGTGCATAATTCAAAACAATTATAAGAAAATTCTACGGAAAATTACCAGAAAATCACGTATCGTTTCTACCAATCATAATATTCGATAACACATTGATAAATGATGAAATAATTACGATAATATTGTATTCTTGATCAGATTTGTGATAACAAACAAACATGTATTGTATCTGCGACATAGTGTAACATTTGAATCTATCAACAGCGCACGTCCACCGCAGTATCTATTATAAAGAAAAGTTTTCTTATGGGAACGCAAACAGTGGCGGACACAATAACGGGGTACAAGTTGGTAAATTGGATTCGCGCCCCGGGGACGGGCGACGGCGGTACTCGGTGACAGCGCGGGGCTGGGGGGAGGTTAATCACGTCACGCCGAGTGTGGAGAGTACCCGCGCCTCCGTCACTCCGCGATGACCTCTACGGACCTTTCATATACAGCAATCATTATAAAACTTTTTCATTATAAATAATGCTGCAGGTGGAATATGTCATCACAAAGACTCTTCAAGATGAAAACTTCGAAATAATGATAACAGGTCTGGGCTGAATATCTTGTAAACAAAAGTTTATACTTCAATATCTTAATATAAAAAGTGGAGCGACGGACTGAGGTCGGTATAATACGTAAAGCAGGAGTACATAAAGAAAATAAATGACATTGTTTTCCTGCAAAATCGCCGAGACGCTGAGTCTTTCAAAGAGTTAGGAAAATCCCGGCTTCGCGGCGGACACTTGAATTTTACTTTGCTACTTAAGGTTAGCAGCTTTTTTCACTTAATTTTGCTCAAACAACTTAATTTGTTTGGAAACAAACTAATTTAAAAAACTGTGTCGCTTTTAATGAAAAACAACACTCTTTAAATAGTTATTTGATTTCATTCATGAAGGGAATACCTGCAGCCGGTGAATTTTGTGATTCGAATTCAATTGCAAAAACTTACTGAGAAAATATTTACATCGCATGATTGAAATTAATTTAGCGTGTATGTACATCCCGGCTGTCTGCATTGTACGAATGACACATTATTTTATTCATACCGACGATGTAACAATGGTTATGGCACTATTTGATTTTCGTACACAAATATTCATGAATCGTTTCAAGGCTTTGTGTGCTATTGTTTTGACAAGATAGTGTGCGCAAAACGATCGTTCGCATACAAGCTTCAATCCCCCTTCAGATCCACTCAGAGCTTGAGTTCTGAAAAATTATTTCTGAGTGCAACTGTAGGTCCAAGGTTCTTTTTTGAAAATTCCATGTTTCTATAGTAAACGGTGGTTTACATTTTCGACTGCGTGGTTTATGTCCGTCTGAAATACACGCACTAGTTATTATAGAACTGGTTCTATTTTTTTGTGTTTATTTTACCGACAAAATAACAAATATTTATGCAAGAATAAATTCTGATGCAAGTAACGCTTCGTTGATCACGGAACGAAAATATAGCTCACCTAGAAACAGTTTGTCTTTTCTGAAGTTATAGACGCCAATCGTAGAAATGGGATTCTCAGAATACCGTGAGGCAATAGGACAGTCACTAACCTATATTTATGCACAGATACAAACTTTAAATCCAATGTTGTCCGGAGCGTCACAAAGTAACTCCGTTCGCTTTCAAATGTTTGTAATTAGAAGTGCATTAAGTATTATTTTCTCTTTTATTTTCACTTCATTATTTTTATCTGTGACTACCTTACCTTACCTACTACTAACTCTGCAGAAAAAAAAAACAGTGGCACTCCGGGAGTGCCGACAGAAGTGAAAACTAATACGAAATTGTAAATACTTATGTATCATCTGCCTAGCCTGTTTTTTTTTTTTTTTAGGTGGGTAATCATCAAATAACTTCTCCCACTCTGGGTGGAGCAGGAGGGCGTGTCAGACTTTTACTGACTAAAACCCACCCGTGTTCCTTCAGTAGCCCTTAAGCCAGGGGCTGTGGTGTCTCTTTCGAACAAACCCGCACCCCTGGCAGGCATCGGCCCTTGCGGGCCCCATCACTTTTTGTGCTGACATCTCTTTGAGGCGCGCGTGGAACACAACGCGCCGTCGACTTGGGCTTGGTCCTTACCGGACAGCGAGCTACCCATTACTCGCCGTCCGCAAGCCCATGCCTACGGTGGCCGGAAATAGGCCTGGGATTCCCGACGCCCAGGGCGTCACCGTATCCTGCGGCGGCTAGGGTCGCGAGGGCGCATATGCTGCCTCTCCCTCACGTGCGCCGTCTCCCTCTTCGCGAGCATCACTGCTTCGCTGAAGGAGGTGACGGCTCCCCATGCCCTCTCGCTCCATACCATGGCCTGGACCAGGGCCGGATGCGAGAGATCGCCGCCGCCGATCGCCTCCACGAGGACACGGCGGTGCTCCGCCCAAGCAGGGCAGACCGCCACCGTGTGCTCCACCGTGTCCTCAGGGTGATCTTCGCAGTGGAAACACCCGGGCGTTTCCTCCCGCCCTATCCGAAACAGGAACCTCCCGAAACAACCGTGTCCGGTGAGGACCTGCGTCAGGCGGAAGGTGAGGACGCCATGCCGCCTCTCAAACCACTCCTCAAAGAGGGGACTTACCGCCGCAATCGTGGCGTGCCCATTCCCAATCACGTTGGGGTCGGCTTCCAGTCTAACCGGATGCAGCTGAATACCAGTATTTTACATGGAGCGACTGCCTTTCTGACCTCCACAACCCAGTTACTGGGTAATACGATACCCCTTGGTAAGACTGGTTGTCAGACTTTCGGGCTTCTGACGACCCGTAACGACTGTCAAAGATCCACAAATGACAGCCGGGACCAACGGCTTAACGTGCTTTCCGAGGCACGGTGGGGTCTTGGTATATAAAGATGGTCACCCATCCACGGACCAACTGCGGCAAGCGTAGCTTAACCTGATCGAGCGACCCGTGCTGCTTATGCTACTTAGCCACAAGCCCCTCTACGTATGTATATACAGCGCAGAGGTATTGGTAACGGTGACAGTGTCGCGAGTTCAATTGTTTTTTCCTATTTCAAAAAATGCCCAATGTGCCTAAAGAAGTATTCACTTAAAAAATCCGATGGGCCAAGACGCACCAGGTTTTTTATTTTATTTGGAGTAAAGAGATGTTATAGAACTCAAGCAAGGGATAGGACAAGAGTATGAAATCATAACAATACTGCATTTCTCTCCCTGGCCTTAGTTGAACTGCTGTGATGTAGCACTTAGGTACCCTACTCGTACCTTCAAAATTGTAATAGAAATATTCTTATACAGTATTTCATTCCTAATTTTTCCAACAGTGTTAACCTCTCGAAACTAGAACCGATCTGGTTTTTAATATAAATGGATACTTCGCAACAAAGGTTTTATTGAAAATGTTTTCGTTTTAATGAAGTATTGAGTAAAGCCAAATAAAACTATCAACAGTTGGAGCACATTTACTATTACAATACCGGCTTCCAATAACTGTACACATACGATGCCTGGACCATTTATTACGTAAGTTCGTACAGATTGGATATTTTATGTGAAAAAACGACTAGCAGCAAATTGTCAAGTATTTATTTTTGGAGCTATCGCAGGATCTTGTAGCAGTGGGCCGCGAGTGATAGATGGATCCGCTCAATCTCTGTCTACTCAGATTATTGAGAATTTACATTTACTTTGATACCTTGTAGTGACAACGACACCGCGATTTATTAAGAAATATTTTTGGCAAATGGCTTATTAGTTCAAAATTGCTTCGTTCTAAGAGAT
This sequence comes from Polymixis flavicincta, assembly GCA_949987655.1. Taxonomy (NCBI): domain Eukaryota; kingdom Metazoa; phylum Arthropoda; class Insecta; order Lepidoptera; family Noctuidae; genus Polymixis; species Polymixis flavicincta. Next base: position 12,965,566 of record OX465175.1, on the reverse strand, counting down.
TTAGAAGACGTACAACTTCAAACAATGCTCTTATTTCTGTTAATATTTAAAACAACACCACTTTAAACCGGTAGGCCTCTCTCATTTTAAGTTAATTTTTACGAGCCAGAGGAAAACGGTATATTAAGTAGAACGTATACAGAGAAAAACATTAACATTGATTTATTTTACAAAACCCTCGTTGTAAAGCACAGTACGTAGAGATTTACCGACAATATGTAGCTATTCATAAAAAACAATTGAGTGGAGGAACAAATGGAATCGTTCGGAACGTGCAATTCATTGCATTTCAACTGGAAAATAATTGTTCGCAGCTAATGTTCACTGTTCAGTACTTTTTCTTTCGTTTCTTGTCGATTACATCAATAACTTTATGAGTGCCATATTTTCAGCTCAATGCTTGATTAACAAGAAATAGCTATACAAGCCTATTTATTGAAAAATGTTTTGTTTGTTTCATATTTTTACTCAAAAATTCATTGAAATGGTTAAAAATGTACGTGATTCTCATGTAAAAAAGTTCACGTATCACGTCACAGCAGATTATTGTGATGTTTTCTGTACTTAAAAACGTTACAAATTGGCAGTTTAAAAAACAAATAGCATGTAAGTAGCCGACATGTTAGCATGGAGCAGCACTTAAGGCCGGGCCTGAGGGTACATCCGCGTCTACGCTCCGCTTTTTGCTCGAAACGAGTTGCTACAAAGTGCTCTTCAGCAGCCACTGTACCTCCCACTCGACATTAATGCATTCCATTACGAGTTATGCTACGTCCATGCAAATTAATGTTCATAATTCTTCCCGCTGTTCGCTCTTCGGTGTATGCCGATTCAAATTTGACGTATTACGCGAATCATACCATCGACCATAACCAAATACAGTAATTGAAAATGGAGTTTACTTAGTAACAGTATTAACAAGCGCGGCACGTTCAATGAACGCACTTCGAATACAAATAAATCCAACCTCGACGTGTATCATTCTTGTGTCGGCTCTCCGAATATTTTCGTCAATTTTCTCATTTCGGATGTCATCGTAAATTTCGTCGGGTGTTTGTGCGACGCTTGTAATTGCTGTTCGTCGATTGGGCTCGTTCTGACTTACTGCGATTGTTGTGCGCAATCTAATCCAATTAATTTGTGGTTTCGTCGATAAATGGGTGTACAATTACACTCATTTCTTCCCTTTGAACATACATAGATACTAGGTACCTATAGCAGCCACCTACGATGATATTTATAGTAATAATATCTTGTATTCCATTTCCGATTGTCACTTATTTAGACAAGGTAGACGAATTCCTTAAAATCTGTAAAACACTAAACTATCTGAAGTGTATTCATGCAAAGCTAAATATTTTCGTTCTCATGTTTTTCCTTAGGCCCTAAAGACCAATTAGTTGGAAGGATATTTTACCATAATTTATTTTATTATTGAAACCGTGAGCGTTTTATCGAAAGCGCCAGGTAAACGTTACGGAAACAGGTTCCACAAATGATTTTATCAACATATAGGTACGGCAACCCATTTCATTTATATAATCTCCCGTAATTACCTCATTAGTGTAGTGGCGTGCATTGAATGTTGATTCACAGGTCGAGCAGTGTTTTGTTCACGTCCGAATCCGCAAGCAATGGTTGGGAATACATTGATCGTGGCTACGCGGCTGCTACGGTGCTACGAGCGTAGCTGTGCGCCTACGCTCACCGCTACGCAGGAACCTATTATTATTGTGTGTACTAGCGACACACCCCTATTTCGCACCGTTTATCCGACTTCACAAAACATCGTTAATTCTTTATTATATGTTAATTTAGCATAAATATACTAACCTACCGGAATCAATTCTATGAAAGATGGTGAAAAACGCATTAAGATCCCTCCTTTTTGTCTGTATGACTTCATTTTTCTAAACTACACAATGGATTGATTTAGAGAATGTATAGCGGAAGGTTATGTGTATAATACATTAAACTAAAGCAGAGGCAGGTCGTTAGTAATCTACAAAAACAAAAATAGGTACATACGACTTTAATTGCTTCCGCAACAATCATTCACATTTTTGCAAGATTTCTAATAGATATTAAATTACTATCAATCCAAAAATACATCGCTAAGACTTATTGATTAAAATCTAGGTATTCAATTACATAGATATCTAATTATAATTACAAACACAAGTATATACCCATCGTAAGAAAACGAATTAAGATAATCGTAAGTAAATCTTAGTTAGCGTAATTGTAGGCCAACAGCTTCCATCCCTACGACATTTACATTTCTAAAGGGATCAATTTTGCTTGGCAAACAACTTTTACAATCAGAATGATCAATCAAAATGGGTTTTATCTTCGATTTCAAATTTTGTGGTACAGTCGAGTTCATTAATATACTGGCACTGTCAAGGATTCAAAATATTGTGAGCGTTGGATAGTTCAATAAATTCTATAGAACCTATAATATCAAAAATATGTCCTCATGTGGACGGTTCAATAATATATACTGTGCATTAATATGAAAAATTATAAGAAAAAGCAGTCACGTATTAATGAATCTAAGTCTTGACCACAGTTTAATGATGTGAATTTAATGACAGTTGTCACAATATTATGAACTTTTTTGACGTTCGTATATTTTTGAAGCCAATATATTAATGAAGTCGACTGTACAAATGCCAAATGGTACCTATTAAAAGGTATAAACCGATTTGCTAACTGTATTTCAATACACAACGCGCTACTGCTGAGCATGCGGTCCTGGGTTCGATTCCCAGGTCAGGCAAAGAGCTATTGAGTTTTCCTATCTGGAATGACTCAGTAGCAATCCAGAGTCGGGGGCCAGTTGAAATGTGCCCAGTTGGAACGTACAAGGTAATTTAACCAGTGAGCAAACTCTAACCATTAATTCAGCATATCCTTCTAGACCCCCTAGTATAGAAACTTTTCGTCGGTTATACAAAAAAGATCTGTCTTTTCATAGGAAAGTGCAATACCTACGCAGTCAAAATGTATTTAACACCAGATAATTTTTTTGCATAACCCACTAGAAATTTTCTACGCTACCCTGGTCTAGAATGATATGCCGAATTCATGGTTATAGTCAGTGTACCCTGTAGATACACCTCTGCACAACCCTTCGGTGAAATAAGGCGTGATGTTATGTTAATCTCAATGACACCTGAAATGCTGCTTCTACTATATTTTCTCAATATTCATAATTTATACTATTCAGGGACTTCAGGGAGCAAAATCTCACTACAATTTTATGCGTTAATGTATTCGATAATCAAAACTTTATAAGCAATGTTACCAGCCTCTAAATAGTCTTGAACGGGACCGTTCCCGGGGGATCTCGAGCCTCTATAACAAAACTCCTTGAAGCGCACATCTAAAGACCTCATACCTAATCCTTGTGTCTTGGCAATTATAATCCTTCGAAATTAAACAAAACACATCCGCTGAAATTAGACACGCATTTGTGGGGAATTAAAATAAACGTTTCCTCCCGGTCGGGTACGTGAGCCTTTGCTTAAAGAGGGTGATTAGAGCACACGTCGCGTCGGAATTGCTGCGAGACACCGCCGCACGCACCTCCCAGACAACTGCGCCACTTCAAATTACTTGAATGCTGCTCGCTGCGCAAACAATTTATCTCAAACGAGACAACGCCTTGACAACCCTGTGAAAAGGCATGCTCACATTAATATTAATCTTTAACTAAATAAAATTGGGACTAAAACTAACTTCAACTGACACATCGTTGGAAAAATAACAACATTTTTACAATAATTCCAATGACCTGAATAAAGGCAGATCGCAAAAACTTTTCACATAAAATGCTGCAATTCTATTGTCGTTGGAGGGGCAAATTTGAAATTGAAAATAGCAGTCGGAGCTGGCTGCAGCGCTCCGGAGCCGTTTATTTAGGAGCGGCGACTCCGCTTTGTTCTAATGTAGCCACGGGATGCAGGTGAAACTTTCATAATTTACTACGTAGCCGCTGACCTTCGGCTTCGTTGCTGAAGCAGTTACCAAATTCATTACAAAGTTTTATAAATGTACAAGTTTTACTGCGACACCTACTTCAGCACTTTAAAATAACCGCACCTGTGCGACAGTCCACCTCAAGCTAAAGTTACAACTATTAGCTTGTTTATAGCTAATATCTCGACGAGCTATTCATGACGTAGAGTGCTATGTACCATTATGTTCAAACTTCTGTAACCGCGTCGTGCAAACTCTTTTTATTTTTCAGCCAACTGAAGCTGCAAAAGCGAAGTTATTCGGAAAATTGGGCCAGTTGCAATGTATGATATGAATCCCGATTATTGCAACGAGAAAACCAACGTTCTGTGACCCGAAAAAGGAGTATTAGTGGTGGCACAGCATTCTTGTTTACTTATGTAGATAACTACGTTTGTGAGACATTGTTTTCCCTACGTGCTCGCCTGCCCGCCGTGGAAGTAGGACGCCGGCCAATATTTGCATCACGGCAGAAACGCACCCGTTAGTTGGCCCGTTTTGTTCACTACTCAGCAATCTTAACATTAACTTTTATGTGTACACACAGAAAGTACCCTTATGACGTGGGTACATGAATCGAGTTTTGTTTATATTTGTTTAGTCAAGCCCTGATGTTTTCGCTCTCGGGCAGGAAATAAGCTTCACATTGACTAGCGCTAACAAACACCTCCATAATAAGATAAGCTTCTACCAAATGGAAAAGGGATGCAATAATAAAATAACATTTTTACGCTACTTCATTAACTCCGGCTACACTGTTTGTAACACTGGTTGCTAGTGTTGCTAGTATACTTACTGTGTGAAGTCTGACATTTGGTCTGTTTTCGGTTCAATACAGTTTGGTAGTTTAAAATGTTCTTTAGTGCTGCAGCGAACGACTCCGCTAAATGGGATGCTTTGCTCTCAATGACAGCTAGCCATTTGGAACAACCACTATCGTCTGTGTGAGGTTAATAACGGACATGCTGGATGTTATTGAATGGTTTTATACCCCGTGGTCCGTTTAAGTTTTTGCGGGCAATGTAATAAAGACGACCATCGTAATGGGCAAGGTTCTTATTATTGCCCCGTAAAACAGCACAGCACTGACAGAACCGTTGTGGTGACGCTTGATCATTCAAGCATCACCACAACGGGCAACAGGCTCATGCCCAACATCCAATCTTCCGGCTGAAACAAGGATGATAATAATTCCGAAATAATAACTGGGTATAAATAAACTGCCGCCTGAATAGGCCCCCATATTCTCCCCTCTGGGAGATATTAGAAAAATTATATTATCAAGCGCTACGACACTTAGTAATCACCAAACCGTTTAGATAATTATGGTAGTAGGTTGTTAATAAAATATAAAGTAATGTTGTGCAGAGGACGATTAAGATTGAAACAGCAATGATGAATAAAAAACCATTAGGAAGATGACAAGGTTTTTTGTTTAAAGGGATAATATAAAAGTTTTAAAATGATATGTACAAGTATACCGATAAATAGAAAATAGTCATACCTAATGCATCAAAAAATTCGTCCGAATCGCTGTCAACCGGAAATGTTCCCAAAAGGCTAGCAGCATTGTTACGTTATATGGCAATGCTGATTCTTTGGGCAAAAATTAGGACAGCCTTCTGGTCAAGTAAAGAGTCGTCCAAATGGATTTTTTTCATTTCTGGATTGTGAACATGAAAGTTTCATGGTGGGGGTTAGTAACAGTTACAGTAAGGGGCTCGTTAATATTCCCGAGGCAGAGCGCGATAGTATTCATGTGAGCGTTCAGTTGGGGCCGCGAAATGAGCTGCGAAACATTAGCGACGGTTTGTAATGGACTGCACGAAGTGTTACGTACGAATTATGATTTATTTTAAGCGAGACCAGGATTTAAAACTAAATGCGTTTAGAGCTGTGTCCCTTAGTAACGAAGTTGTCTGAACAGCAATACCAAACATTTCTTTAATTTCAAATGTTATTAGAATGTAAGTAGGTACTGTGTTAAGGACTTTCATCAATTCTTTGTAACTAAAATCTCCAAATGAAGTTCAAAATCGCTTTGAATCCCTACGCAACCTACCTTAAATGAACGTTGTAGAGAATCCCAAAAATCATAACCTTTCTCTTGGGAATAGTAATCAAATGATAACGAAATAAATGCAGTATTAATTAATGATTAGCATATCATCTACAGTGATTGATCATAATTTAATGAGTATATGGAATTTTAAATACCTACTTATCAATATCAGACGATTTTTTCTCTTTGTTATTCTATTTATTAATAACAGATGCGTTAGGATCGCACGTGACGTTGGCGAAAAAACCACTTTGCATTATTGAATTTAAGGTTCATAATGTACATTTAATTATAAATAAATATCAGTATCTGATATAAATAACATAAGCCAAAATGTAGGGAACAGCTGATTTTTTTTTCGCGATTTCAGGTTTGGTCCCATAGTAAAAGTTGTTCATAATATGTGTACAATGACCTCCTAAGAGGTTGTTGGTGTTTTTCCAATAACCCTGTATGGCACCAAGGGCACGGCTTCTTTGGATAATATCAAACGATATTGGAAGAGACTTTTAAATCCTATCTCTAGGTACATGTTCGGAAGTTATGAGAATTTTAAATACATGGATGCCAGAAACCACATCATCAAATTGAAATAAACATCATCACTCGGGAGAGATTTATCGTGATATTTGCAAATAACGTGGAAAGTTATTGACCTACGTAGTGCGGTGACAGGTTTGTTATAATTTGAATTTAAGAAACATGAAACCGAAAATTTGGTATCAACTCTTAGAGTATTTTATTTTGAGCTGAAACTATGTATAGTGATTATTTACCAGCTGTTATCTTTAGTGCTTAAGGATAGCAATAGGTTTTCTGTTACACTCTGTATAAATAAACAAAGTATTTTTATTACATTCTTACCGCTGAATGGTTGAATGCCCATGGAGGACGCAGGAGATTCTACACTCGAAGTAGTGGAGGGTTATGTTTACCTAGGACAAACAATCCAGCTAAATAGCTCCAACTTCGAGAAAGAGGTCAATCGTCGAATCCGACTCCGCTGAGCACCGTTCGAAAAGCTGCGCAATATCTTCTCGTCCCACATATCGCGGTGTCAAGACGAAAGTCTTTGACCAGTGTGTGTTCTCAGTGATGACCTATGGCACTGAAACATGGTCACCCACAATGGGCCTCATTAGAAGGCTAATAGTCACCCAATGGTCAATAGGGAAGGAAGTTATCCCACATGATCGATTCAAAAATTAAGAGATCGAAACAAAAATAAAGAATCAGGAGAACCAAGGTAACCGTCATAGCAAGAGTTGCCAAACTTAAGTGTAAGTAAGTGACAGTGGGCAGGGCACATTGCTCGTAGGACAGGTCGATGGGTCGAAAGGTTCAAGAGAGACGACTGCATGCCGTAAAACGTAGCGTTGGAAGGTCCGCTAGATGCGTGAAGCAAAAGACCGGTCGAGGCCTATATCCAGCAGTGGACGTCTTTCGCCTGAAATTATAATGATTTTAATGAGGCAAGCGCAAGACAAGAGGGAGAGAAGCAAGTGAGTGCGATATTGTGAAAAAGCTAAGAACACGTCGGCTAGTCGCCGCTATGTCAATTTACCCCCACGGAGAGCCCGTTCTAAAATTGCATCGCTGGAAACACGCTGGCAAATCGTCAGTGTCATAACGCTCTTAGCATACCAACTGATTTTACTTTTCAAAGAGCTATAGACAGGTTCAAAAGATACATGCTACATACTCAACATCCTTTTCTACTTCACATAATCGCGTGTTTAGTGGACTTGAGTTCAAGTACACTACTTAACGCCACCGCTTTGCCACCTCGCTGCGGCCGCCACGTGCATCTACTTGATTTTAAACGATACAACTAACTTAGCGGTTAGGTAAATAAAACTTAATTAAAATATTTATGTTTTCTTCCGCAAAGTTAACAAGTATATTATGGGTGATTAAGGTACTATTAACTACCGATTGCCTGAGGGTAAGAGTTACTATGATAATTCTTACTTTGAATTAGAATCAATTACATATTCTTGTTAATTGTATCGTGCAAAAGTCTCTTTCTATGGGCTACTTTAAAAACAGATATGACATTGCCTTTGACTCAGACTTCAGCTGCAGGATACATAGTATGTTGTGGCTATTAAATTGTTTTAGTCACTAGTACACACTGTCGTCGCGTTTTTGTTTCATTCTTCCTGAATAAGCCAGTAAAATTATAAGTCCATACAAGAACAGATTGAAAGGGGATTTTTCAATATCTGCTAAATCCGAAAATCTACATGCTGGAATTCAGTATTAAGCCGATAATTTTTTTTAATCATAAATCACTGTCGTTTCTGCGTTTTCAACCACGTTTTAAAACCTTATCTCAAGAAATATACAAAAATTTAAAGCATACTCGTACATATCAATTAAGCTGATCCGCGTATCGAAGTGGATTATTGGCCCTTCCCTGTATCAAACCACCAGGTTCAAACACATCACACATGGAAAAGGCAGAGCATCAGGTTCCAAAGGTCATCGACCTTACAAAAAACATGGCGGCACTACCTTCCAACTCCGTCTAATATTTCTAATAAATGGAATAAGGTAAACTCAATATATACAAGTGGTTAACAAGATTCCGTTAGCAAGTTACACTGCGGTGCTTCAGACAAGGATGTATAATGGAACTACAGCATCCATAACTGTTACATTAAAACTGTTTGCTCTGTCCAAACTTAAAATTGAATTAAGTTTGTTCTGGCCGTTAATTAAAACTTAAACATAATTTCATATTGAGTTGTGGGCAAACTGTGCTATGTTCAATAAACAGAACAACTTTGTTGAACCTGCCTTAAGATAACAAGACGAAGCGAAACTCATTAAAGTTTTATGTACGATGCCTGCGCCGCGCATCCCACTGTTGATCTTTCCCAGCCAATTTTGGAGCTAATTATTGCTAATAAGTAAATACTAAATTGCTGCTAAGACACATCGAGTACACCTGAATTATTAATCTGCAAGTCTCAAATTATTTGGTTAATTTTAGAAGAGCTTCTTTGATCCAAATAAGTTAGAATTTTCGAGAAAATGTTTCAGAGTTGTTTGCAACGAAGCTCATGTCTACAGATAAGTAGTGGATCAGTCGCTATTTTTAAATCTACTGCAGTATATTTATCAATGATCCTAAGAACATGATCAGCTTTAGATTATATTGACGTCCGACGTCCTGACGTCCAAGATTATTATAATTAGCAGCTAACCTATTGTTGATAGTGATACCGCGTTGATGACCACAATGCAGAAAAATATTTTTCGAGAAACAATGAACATATTTTTTTATCCCTTCCATGTGTAATCTCCTGGTAGGTAATTCCTGCTTACACCAGGGGGTCAATTAGCCCCGGCAAAAATTGTGATCGATATTTTTAATCACATGTAAGCATGCACCCCACATCCCTGATGTTGACAACTGTTTGGAGCGAGCTCAACTCTCCAGATTTTGCTTAGAGTGGCAGTGGCGAAGCTTGTTTTAGATACTCAAACAGTGCCGTTGAGTGAATGAAGATGACAACAATAAATTTGTAAATTGGTCATTTATGTTATAGTATTAACTTCATTCTACCTTAAAAGTTTTTCGTAGAACACCTAAAACTGTCCTGCCGACATTTTGGGCAGCTCCGCAGTCAACGTTTTTAGACAATTGATTTTCAAGTCACTCATATTCTGACATTGAGACAAACACATATTTTTAGTTTCTCGTTGCTATACCAACACACGTATCGAGAATTTTAATTTCGATAAAGACTTTCACAGAACCGACCCTTTCCTTGCTACCTTTATCATCGTAACCTTCTTCTTTAATGCTATATATCATCGAAAAAGCGGGGTTTTCATATTTCAAGGACGGGTTAAATATCCTCTGTAAATTTTGATGTGTGGCAGGACACGTACGTTTTTGTAACTAAATGTATGTTCTATCTCTTCACAGAATCAAACGCGAGGCCCTATAGATATGACTCATTCGTGAATGGCGTAATTAAAATTGTAATGATAAAGATCGTAGGCGAATCTATGAGTGAATCTTTGTTTGGTAGAATAACAATTGTTGGTACTTTAATAAATATACCTACATTAAAGGACTGTTTCAACAGTTTCTAGTTTTATCTGCCGCAAGCGGAGACCGCACCGGATCATGGTTTGTCCAGACGCGAAAGAATGCCTCTAAGTTAGAAAACTTTTCTAAAGACATTTCGCTCCGCATACAATACCTTACGTATCATCATACCTTACGTGTCATGCAAGCAAAACTGCCATGTATGAGGCATGCGGGAGTCAGATTCTTTCTTTTCGGACGGTCTATTCCGTATGTGACGTGCAGCGGGTAAACACATATCTAATATTAAAGGGATTACCTTTGCAAGTGTGTCCGCAATTACTCCGCTGATCTACATGCGGACAAGAAGTGCCTGAACGGAAACCTGCTATAAGGCTCCCGCAGACCGACGCGACGCAACCCTGCGACATCGACAGAAATTTCATAGAAATTGTTCTAGTAGAGTCACGTCGTGCTGCCGCTTCGCGCTTGTCTGCAGGAGCCTTTAAGCATCCCAAATGCAGTTCTTTATCATCAGTCGTAGAGCGTCAAGAATACGTGAAGCAACTATTTAAGCACATTAAGTTTAAGAGGCCGTATACGCAATTTTATCGATTTCGCTGATATACGAGATTTTATAGATGCGATATAACAGCAAAAATACTGTATGTCTATATGTTTTAATGAACCACATGAAAGATAATTTCAATGATCAATGAATTGATTTTTATTTTGGCTACTCAAAACTCTCGTTCAATAAAATTAAAAGTACAGAAATCAGCTTCAGTTCAAGATCAATCTAGTACCGGAAAAAAAAAGAATGGGCAGGAAACTATCTGTCAAAACAACCTAAATCTCACATTATAATTCTCGACAAAAATAAAAAAGGAGCTCATTCAGTAGATAATAATTGAAACGATTTTTCATGTTGTGCATTAAAACTTCTGGAAATGCAGTATTTTAACTGTAAAAGTACATCTTTAAAATCAAGTTAATAAGCGAAATCAACAAAATTTCGTATACGGCCTCTTAAGTGGGACATGTTCAGCATGTTTTACTGTAGAAAGAGCTGATGATGTTGATGAATATAATTGTGACATAATCTGATTACCACATTAAGTAATGATATGTCAACAAATGGCTGACACGAATGTATTTGATGTCAGCAAAAGAAACAAATGAATGCTCATTTATAAGTCTTCATTTTTGGACAGTTTCGTTAAGATTTATTTCTCGCTATCATTTGTCTTGCTACATCAGCCAGAGAAATACTGAAAGTCTTAGGTGCCTTACCGAATTTCAGAATATTATGATGAAAACTGGCGTAAACCGAAACAAAAAAATAAACACTGAAATGAAACCTATTCATTGCAATTATTATTTTATGAAGTTATCTGTGAAACTAGCTGATTATGCAAACATTGCTTTTTCGCTTGTTGCCGTAATTTAAAACGGGCCATTTCCACTAATTAAGCTATTGCTTCATATTGTTTTTAAACAAAAGCGTTAACTTTATTAAAAATGGGAATATTTTTGGCATTGGCCTTTTTTATAATTGCTTCATTTTTCAAATCCCCTATGCCGAAATCCCCGCATGACACTTGACGGACGGGAGACAAAAAATGCTGTTTAAACCATATTTTGGTGGCTCTTTCAGAATGTTCCCTTTGTTTACCTTTAATACACTAACTACGGGTGACGAAAAACACATTTTTAAGCCACGTAGAAGATATAGCTATACTTTTTATCAGGTATAGAGCGAAGATTAACAGATATCTATCGAAATTTTATAACGCAATCACTGTATAGATAAAAATAATGAGTGTAACATATATAAACGCTTTCAACTGATAATTATTTATTAGTGGAAAAAGTTCTGCTACCTAGGTCTACTCCTTTGTATGGTAGAAATACTGGTTTTGTGTATTATTCATTGTGATAAAAGGTGTTCTAAATAAAATGGCCGAAATTTATTCGAAGACTTGTATGAAGAACCGTGTGGAGCGGTTTAGGAAGAGTGCTGCTGAGCGGTATGACCTCAATGAGAAAGATATCCACATTGGCCACATAGCCTTGGAGGGCATGTACGATGACCCAGAAATGATCTGTCAGGTACGTGCCTATATTATATTATTCATATATGTGTCGTGAATTTACGGCGAATGTGAAAATTTCAGAGGTTTGATACATCAAGGTCCCTGAACTTGAGAAAAATCGAAATAAAGGTTAGATTTAATATTTCTTCTTTCAAGGTTAATTCATTGTTAATGTTTTAATTAATTAGTATCAAGTTCTGTCTTGATAAATAATCTAAAACAATTTTAAGTGGTATTCACTTTTTTTTGCAATTTAGCTAATGTTTATCTGTTTCAAGTTCAACGAAATGTTTGATTGATATACCCTCCTACAGCATAATTTCCAGGAATATTAATTAACTTCATTAATAATGTAATTTGGAAATTTACGAATTCACATCTATCAAAACTTCAAAGAACTGAATTGCAAAATTAATTTCGTTTGCTATTTTCAGTGCACTTAAATTATGAATACAAAAATCACAAAACTCATAGCTGCAAGTGCCAAGTAAAATTTTAAAAGAAAACTAATAAGCCGAAAGTGCGGTAAAACTGAAATAACTCAGTAAAGAATACGTGTTCACGTACATAGTTAACACTGCCGTGACTCTCACGTACTACGTGAACTATTTGTTCATTTGACCTAGTACCACTACGAGAGATAAACTACTAGCACACAGTATCGATCATTTAAGCAGCTTTATTACCACAATTACTTAGAAAGTGTTAAGCGTTTTTTATTTAATTTCAATGTAAAATCAATCATTTAATGTGGGTAACAGTCATCAAAATGATTGTTTTGCCAAAAACTAGACAGTAAAAAAAACCTAAACAATGATCTTTGATTTGAGAATTTCCTGCAACGAAATTAGTCCAAATTATCTTTGCTAATCAAACAATAAAAAAGTCTAATCAAATCTTAATTAAGTATTCTTTGCGAGAAAAGATCTAACAAACTTAATTATAGCCTAATTTATTCTTGAGCAATATAATTCCAAGTCAGTAAATTCCGTTATCACAGAAATATTTTCGGAATTTTTTTTTTACTACATTCGCAACAATTATTAGGTATTCATTCCACCTAGCTTTTGAATAATTAATGTTGGATTGGTACTTAATTTATTGTAAATAATAAATAGTTCAAGTAGAGAAGTGCTAAAACAACTGAGTTAATAAATAAATATAAGTCACACACAAACAGGTGTCTCACCAGATATCGGATTTACAAAAAAAAATCTTTTGCGTCTTCCAGATCGATTTCACAACGGGACAAGAGGAAACCAATAGATCTGTGGCAAAACGCACTCGTCGCCTAGCCAGTGCAATGGTTAACTCAGGCCTGAAGCCCGGGGACCCTGCCATCCTCATCGGCAACAACCATTTGGACCTGTGCATTCCTTACTTTGCCTGCCACTTCGGAGGATACCCAATGTGTGCCATCGATCCCAGTGTTGGACAAAGTGAGTTCATTGAAATATTCTTGGTTTAAAATGTATTCATCATCTCATCATCTGCCTAGCCTTTTCCCAACTATGTTGGGGTCGGCTTCCAGTCTAACCGGATGCAGCTGAAAAATTGGTTTAAAATGTATTGTGAGGACAAAAAGAAAGTAGACGTACCTACAGTAACATCTGTTGCAATTTGGCAGATATTATCATCCTCAGTGGTATACCAATTTATTTGAGATCGGCGTAGATTATCTTTTTCTTCCATACTTCTCCAGTAGCCGTCATCTCCGAAGTCAACCCCTTGATCAATTGGCAACTCGAATTGGCAGCTAATATTTACTCTTCTTCCAGACGATCTCACAAGATTATTCCCAACCATCTTCCCAAAGATAGTGTTCTGTCAGAAAGCTTGCGAAGAAAGGGTCAAAGAGGCTTTTAAAGCGAACAATCAGGAGGGAACAATCGTCATATTTGACGACAAAGAATCAGATCTCAAGGCGTTTATCAAGAAACACAACGGCACAGAAGTTAATTACAGGTAAAGAACTATCTAGAATCATGTTAAAAATGTGGCCCACGTAACAAATACCTGAATAAAAATCTGTTACGATTAAATGTGAAACAAACTTAGATATCTACATGTTTATCTACTATGATTTCATCAACACAGAATTAACCATTCATATGTACAGTGATATGAATGTTTTTTACAACTATTTGATAAGAAGGACATCCTTAAAAAAAATATTATTGTCTCTTACGTGCTAGGTTAGGTTTGAATGAATTTTGTTGTTAAATGTGTATGATATTTTCAGACCAGCTCTATTTGACCTTTCTAAAACGACTGCATGGTTGATGTTGACCAGTGGAACCACAGGTCTGCCAAAGGTTGCTATAATTCCTTTCGACACATTACTTAATGGAATTCTAAATTGGTGGTGAGTACCTATAACCATGTATATTATAAAACAATCATTTTTGGCTAGGTTGAAGTTGGTTATTAATTTCGGCATGTCGTAAGATGTATCACTTGCTTATCTTTGCAAAATATCCGGTGTTTATAAAATCTTTAACAACACTGATATGGTAAAAGCAGTAATGCGATAAGTAATAATTTAAAAACACAATCCTCGGGTTAGTCATTCTACTGACCGATTGGTTTGGGTGTGGTGGATTATAACAGTCGGCATTAGCAATTGAATCATTAATTTGCCAAACACTCTTTATTCAAAATATCATAACAATGTAAATGGAATACCAAAGGTACTCAAAGGAGTACCTTCATGAAATAAATAAAGTAAAGACTTCAATCTCCATCAATTTCAATCTTCAACAGATATGCACAAGATTTGCAATAAACTTACAATGTCATATCGAATGCATTCCTTTGTTTCAATATGCCACCCTCCAGGGATGTGTATATAGTATATGCTATATTCAAGGATCTGTTTTAAGATATACCACAGTCTTGCATCGGTATTTGGTATAAATCAATAACCAATCAATTAATTACAAGTAGATGCCCTCGGAACTTTGTTACACCGAACATGCTTCGAGACTTATTGCAAGTTTAGTTAGTTCGCAACATCGCATATCGGTAAATAATAAATTAATGGTATTAGTTGAAGTTATGTCCAAAACTAAATTGTTGGGACTCACCGCACAGTTCAAGTAAATTGAACATTTATCATCAGGTCTTAAACTTTAGAGAGTCTCGTAAGCTTGATGTTCATTTCGCTTTTTGGTGCAAATATTATTTTGTCAAACCTCTTAATAAAACTGGAAACAAAGCTGAAAGTTAAAGCAAAGATGTCTTAAGCGGAAAGTTCAGAAAGAGTGACAGTAACAAATTTATTTCCGTTGTACAGGAATCCGTTCCCGGATAGTTGTGACGTCATCCTGGCTATGGCGACCCTACAGTGGGTCTCATCACTCTTATACTTCATGTCAGGCCCATTAAAAGGCTCCACAAGAGTCCAATCGTCGGGACCGCTGACTCCGATGAAAATCGTCGAAATTATCAATAAATACAGGGTAATTATAATGATAATAACGATAATGATAATAACACACAGGTGTGTTATTTATAAGTGCTGATAACATGTTGCTACTGTGATTTGTACCTACTTGATATTAATATTTATGATAACATTTCAGCCCAACACCACTGCGTTTACGCCATATTTATTAGGTCATTTTCTGAATGTGGCAGAAAAAACTTGTGACTTATCGTGTTTCAAATACATTCTTATTGGCGGCAGCGCTATGGAAAAGCCATTATTGGACAGATTTAGAGTAAGTATTATAACGCGTATTATTTAATCCGATGTTGGTCCATTGTGGACTGTAAAGGAAAGAATAGCTGTTCTTTTTTTACCTAACTAGCTTTTGCCAGCGACTTCGCCCGCGCGGAACTTTCATCCCTATTTAACTCCTTTAAGGGTAATTTTTCGAAAAATCCTTCCTTATTCCCTGTCTACATTATAAAGGGAACCTCTGTGCAAACTTTAATATTTCTGGGTTCAAGGGTTTGGGCTGGGCGTTGATAAGTCAGTCAGTCAGTCAGGACTTTTCTTTTTATCTAAATATAGATCTCATAAGCTCGTCGAGCTTCCAAGCTTTGTTCAGAAGCAAAATCTAGCTAGCAGACCTCTATGAACTCTGAAAGTATTTTAAGTTAGGGAAAAAATGTTCTCTTCATTCTAAAAGGATTGTATGAATAGTGTTATCTGGACCACCATTGCTTCCATATTTGTCTGAATAAAAAACACCATAGATATCATGATATATAATGTTCTAGTACCTATCTATAAAACCGTATTTGTTTGCAGAGTATGTGCGACGCGTTCCTATACCTGGCTTATGGAATGACTGAGTTATTGGTGCCCATCTTTGATTTCGATGACGAGACTCCTTTTGGTTCAACTGGAAAGCCACAATCCCAATACGAGTTCAAGGTATGTGTTACACTTAAAATAAGCAACTATTTATGTACAGATGCCAGCGCATCAAGCTACCCCAAACTGTCAAATTTTCCCAATTGAACATGAACTTTATATCCATGTTATAAAATTGAAAATCTATCAAAGAAATTTGACAGGTTCGGGTAGCTTGATGTGCTCGTCTGTACTTTTAAAACACCTATTATTGAACTGGCAGCTGAAAACAGTCCCGTTCTAGTAAAAATATGACATCATAATGACGTAGGTAATAATGATAATGTTTCAAAAGATACCTAATTATTTCGGAAAACACATTAACGATTACAGTTAAAAAATAACAAAATAATAATAATGTCTGATACGTTTGTCGATGTAATGACTGATT
Source organism: Polymixis flavicincta (assembly GCA_949987655.1). Lineage (NCBI taxonomy): Eukaryota > Metazoa > Arthropoda > Insecta > Lepidoptera > Noctuidae > Polymixis > Polymixis flavicincta. The sequence goes on along the minus strand of OX465175.1, from coordinate 12,948,586 downwards.
ATTTTTGGAACTTTTTACTGATAAACAATCTATGTACTGATAAAATACCTACTTAAAGTAAAATGTGTTTCCAGTACTGGAAAATAATTCTGAATCAATTGACCTATTCTTTTATTTTTTTGCAGCTCATGAGTGATGATGGCAAATCTTTGGAAGGAACTTACAAAACTGGTGAACTGTGGCTTAGGGGCGATGCATTCTTTAAGGTAAAAAAACTTTCTTCCATCATCATACATATTATTCAAAATATTGTTCACTGGGATTATCTGTCCGTACCTACGTGAGCATGTAGGGGCGTTTCTATATACCACCCTACGTAGTGAACAACTAAATAGGTATTCTATTCGATAATATTACCCAAAAATAGTATCCTGTTAGTAAAATGTTTGAGAACGATTCTCAGAATCTCAATCCCCAAAAAGGTACCCCGTTAGTAAATCCGTCGACCGCGGATGATAATGCCCTAAGGATGAACACATTCATAATTTACCTGCGCTAATACTGCTTCGGCCCCGACTTACACAGTTACTCAATAAAGTATTCTGAATATTATAGCAGTAGGTAGCATCTATCCCGGTCGATTTGCAAGTTAAAAGCAGCATAGTTTTCGAAAATTCTGTGCGAAATATTGATCTTTTTTAACAGTAGCTTTTAAAGACCAATGAACGCTGCAGATTTTTTTTTTTTTTAAGTAAAATACACTTTAATTCAGTCAAGTTACAAATAATTCTACACAAAATTTTAGCTTTTGGGGACTTATTATTCATTAAATATTTAATTTACAGGGTTACCTAAACAACCCCGAGGAGACGAAGACCATGTTGACTGACGATGGCTGGTTCAAGACCGGAGACATGTTCTACAAGGACGAGCAAGATTACTACTACTTTGTGGAGCGCAAGAGACTTTTAATTAAGCACTATGGTTTTCTGGTGAGTGAGGAATCTTTCTAAGGATTTAATCTCTAATGCAATCAAATTAAATGTGTCAATTCGGACTAAAAGTTTCCTTCGAAATAGTATTGTTCCACTCTAGTATCTCTAAAAATAACGCAAGGCGAAAACTCAGTCAGCGTAAACTCAGCTAGACTTATTTCTCTCACGCTCTGATTCATTCTAGTAGCGCACTGTCTCGAGTCGGTTGATATGCGACAAGAGAAAACTAAGACTTATTTCGCAAGAAAAATACCTACCAAATCCTAGCTGCTACAGTTCGACATTTCCATTTCAAGAAAACATTTTACAAACATCGCTTCAAGTTATTCAAATAATATTATTTTTACCATCGCCTATTGTCTTTCATTGTTGATGTTAAAAAAATGATACGATCCATTCTAAAAAGAGCCTTTCACATGAACAGATCCACTCTTTTATGGAATCCTAAAAACTCAACCACTCAAAAGTGGTTACGATATTATCAAACGGTTCAAGCCGTTTTCATTCTTGCAAATAAATTAATTACGTGTAGCCAAGTAGGCTTGTGAATGTTCTTACTAAGATAGGCCTTTTATGAATACCTAGTAGGTACTTGTAACTTGATGCATGAGTAAATGTTTTTTCATAAAGTTGTAGGCGTAAACCGAGTGAAAGTAATTATGTAGGTATACGATTAGAATATTTTCTAAAGTAAATCGGTGTCCTATAGTATTAATATATGATTTTGTTTTCAGATTTCACCTTTGAAAATGGAGGGAATCATCAAGAATCACCCTTCCGTGGCGGATGCCTGCGTTGTGAGCCTGCCTCAACTTGATTGCATGGAACTGCCCGTCATCGCCCTGCAGAGGAGAAACGGCGACAAAATTGACACGAAAGAGATCTTGGACTTAGTTAGAAGTAAGTATTTTGATCTTATTACTGATTTTCATCAAAACATTAACATTCACAATATAGTAAGACGACTAGCAGGATTGGTAAGATTGCTTTGTACACCAGATATACAGATCGGTGCGGTTAAAAATCTTAATTTTCTGAAAAATACAGTATTTTAACTAAAACCACCTTGATTTCATGAAAAGACATCAAATTCCAAAAAGTACATAAATCATATTTGTAATGTCTTTATCTTTTGAACCATATTTTCTACTAGATACCTACTTATTTGAATTGCTATTTCATAAAATCATACGATACCTACGATTATTGTTTATGATAACCATTGGAATTTTTTGATTTATTACGTACTATGTCATAATCAGCCAATACAATAAGATTAACCAGGTAATATACCTACCTAATAAAACTACCTACCAAATCACATATCTATAGTACCAGTGATAAATCGATAGATAGGTGTGTCAGTGTGGCATAAAACTAATTGGTTATTTTCCCACTTATTTGCCGATGTTAATTCGTCCCATAAACGTCTTTATTAGAGGTCACATAATAAATTATCTACCTGTACAGACACAGGCATAAATACGGTATAAGTACTCACGGAAGATTCAAAGCTATTTTATGTACCTATATTCTAAGCAAATAAAGACCTATTGAATTCCTAAAGTTTTTTGAAAGATGATTTATGGTGTCACAAACATAGTATTTTCGAAACTATAGTGATTTGATATAATACCTATTTGACCTCATAAGTCGTATTTAAAGTTGCAATAATAACTCCACAAACGGTGAGTGTAAGGTATTTATGCCTGTTACTGTACCTTGACGTAAGGAAAACTCTGGTTGTTTTCTCTTAGCCAGAATTGTATGCCTATTACTTGTTAAGTTTCTAGTACGATTACTTCATGATTTTAGATAATTTGTCTGATACAAGATGTATATTATAATTTCCCTATAGAGTTGAAGGCATCGGAGAAATATCGAATTACTTAATCTTGACTACTTGATCGGTATTACTTAGCAAGAATTCACAATTTTGTTTACCTTTATACGTAATATTAGCCAGGTACCTTTATACCTAACAATTTTTTGAGAGACACAAAAGAGATACAATAAACATGTGTTGAAAATACAAATTCAAATATTTCGTTGAAAAACAGCAATCATAAATCCGTGTTTTCATCTGATGGTTCAAGAAAACTCATATCGCATGTCATAATTACTTGTGTAACAGTTGGCCCGTATTTTGCGCAGTAATAATATTCATTTGTGAAATAACGCGCAACTGTGGCTACCGAATTCATTTCATTTTCAACAGCGAAATCAAGGCAGAAATATAAAATTCGTCCTTTCTTCATTTATTATATGATTTTGGTTATTTTCAAAAACAGCCTTTTCTATACTATTCCACGGTGTTAGTTGTTAGTTTTTATCGCGATAAGCTCGGCCATCTTGTGTGGCGCATATTTTGTGGTACCCAAAAAACATTTCGTTTATTTGCACAATTGCAAAAACAGAATAATCAACGTTATAATAACACAGCTCTAAGACACAGTTTTATTGCATTATGCACTTGCTCTTTATATTTTCATTAAACGGGCAATCAAAATGAATTATGTTTTCATCTGATAGTTCCTTTGATAGGTAAAAAACAAATCACATTTGTTCCTTTTTTAAATTTCGTATTTATCCAATCTAACACCCGACTATTTTATTCACCTCCCCAATAACACAAACGAAAGTATTAAGTATACAGGATAGTGTTGAATTTTGTTGGCATCATGAATGGCTTCCGTGTTAAATCAAATCCAACGTATTGCTAAAATTGGTTTAATTGCGGTAACAAACTAAGTTCCGATAACATACTAACTATACCGAGACTCAGCCATTGAAATTCAGAAGCCTTGTTTTCGTCTTTGCCGTCTTCGAATAATAAATTCAGAGGTTAGATAATAACGCCAAAGATAATGACGAAATAAAAATAATCTATATTAAATTGATTGCATTATAAACAACGGATGATGGATGGGAAGGCAAGCGAACGAAATTTACCCCCACAGGCTCGGCATTTGAGATAATATTTATAAATTCTCTTTGGTTGTATTAATTTACATATTGCCAGGAAATATCATAATCAAAAATCTTGAAGGCGAAATGAAGTGAGAAGGAAGTAATCGTTTATTCAATCAAAATCTTTAATCGAATTGTAACTCAAAAGCTAGGTTAACGTAATCTAAGAAAGCAAGTTTAACAGAACGTTGGTTGTCAATCATCGCAGTGAATGCTTGGCCAGCTTAATGTATCTCCGTCGCTGCAGTTCGTATACAGCGTCGCAGGTGGCGCAATCTATTGCCGTTCACGGGACTACACACGTTCCAGATTTATTACCAACGGCTAGCCACACGACTAAACAATTTCATTCTTCATTCTTACTCAATTGCTAACTTATTGCTTTCAGACAACATGGAAGGAAAGCGAGTGAGCGGCGGTATTTTCTTCGTAGATTCATTACCCGTTACGCCCTCCGGCAAAGTACATCGGGTAAAAGTAAAGGAGATGGCACTCGCAGCGCAAAAAGCGGAAAAAATCCTTTTCTAGTGAACTAGACAAAGTGCCAGTGTTCGATTTCATCAATAATTGTGGCCACTTACCACTGAGGATCTAAGTACCTATAATAATAGTTATAGTTTAAGTGTGTTATGAACTCTCACTCCAGAAAATATACAAGACAACGCTTGAGAAAATGAAACTGGAATAAGTACAAACTTTTCTAAAACGAATTTAGCAATGTATGTGTGTGTTAGTATTTAATTGTTGTGTTCTCTTTATTGTATTAAATTTCATTACAAGATCTTCGTGTAAGGCATTCGCGATCTTCATCTTTACAACATTTCGTTACATTCGATTTAATTAAAACACAAATTGCGTCTTGACTAACCATTGTGTAGATGTAAGCTTAGAAAATGTGATTAGAATATAACTTAATTTTAGTACCTAATATAATATTGTGATGAAGTAGGGAAATTAGATTTGAATTTTAATAATAATGACTTTTTCAAATAAATTATTTGTTAACCTACACACTGTGTTTTCTTCTTATGACTAAACATTTTGACTCATACAGGATAAAAAACAGCTGTTCCTTACATTTTGACCGCGTAGGTATTGCAATTTTCTACGAAACAGCTGTTTTTTTTTGTATAATTGGCGAAACTTTCTGCGCTAGGGGCTCTAGAATGATGTGCTGAATTCATGGTTAAAATTTGCGCACTGGTTAAAAACTTTTCCTGTATAAATACATTTAAGAAAATGAAGAATAATCGAATTCATGACTTAGTAACGTTAAAGTCAACGTTAAACAACACCTGTGTTTTGAATTCTGAAATTACTAAGTGCCAAACTCGCAAATAAGTTGAAACTCATTGTTTCGAATCGGATTATCAAAGCCCGTACGTACAACTGGTTGTAATAATAATCAGCAGTTTGTGAGTTATCGAAAATACACCTGAGAAGTTGTAGATGTTTGCGAGTCTAAAATTTAAACTGAAACGATGCAAAATTCAGCCACAGTTTACGTTTAAAATGCTTCGTATTAAACTCACAAAATATTACAACTCCACATAGAACTTTCTAGTTTAACGATCTAACTTCTGGTGGGGTCCGCAAGGGCCGATGCCTGCCAGGGGTGCGGGTTGTTCGAAAGAGATACCATGGCTTCTGGCAAACAGGCGACTGAAGGAACACGGGTGGGTTTTGGTCAGTAAAAGCCCTCCTGCTCCACCCAGAGCGGGAGAAGTTATTTGATGATTAACCACCACAAAAAAACCCATCTACCTTGATCCGTGTTAAGTATTAGAATTACTACGAGTTACTATAAAAACTGCGATGAAATATCTCGAATTGGTACCGTTTACCGTGTGAGTGAGCACAGCATACGTAAGTTTAGTGATTCCCCACACGACAGACATTTCCCGCGTTCGGTAGCGGTATCTCCATAAACCAAAGTTGGATCGGCGCCGGAACGACTAGTGCCATCAAACTTTTGAATTCGCATTGATTGAACGAACGTCTCTAGTGACGTGACCTATCCCAATTTCGTACCACTAAACTATTGGACACACTCACAATTCAATTTTTATTTTTCGCATCACAAAACTAAAGGAAATCAACCTTTTGTTTCTCTAACTGACCTTTCATTTTGATTGTGGTTAACAATATTTTGATTTCGTATATTTTTGGAAAATTGAAGTGAGAACCATATTTACTTCAATGCTAGTTTGGCACTTAGTTCCGATCTTTTTCGTGATTTACGGATGGACAAAAATCATAATTCTGAAACCATTTCGTTGCATGCTAGTCTCATATTTTTAGCATTTTGTTTCAAAGGAGCTTAATTCTATACCCATACAGTAGTACCGAAAAAAGGAAATGTCGCTCGTATTTGGGATGAAACTTTTCGTACATCTCGTCCGAAATTAGGCCACCAGTTCCTTCCCACAACAAAGTAAAATTTTTACTTGTAATGTTAAAAGGTTTCCGATAAGACATAACTAAGAGTATCGAAGACAAAAGGGAATCTTTTAAAATTAAAAGTATTAACGAACTCAATGAAACAGGCGGCGGCGACGAGCTACAACAATAGATTTTTAGGTAACTAGTAATTATTAATTTTATAACTAATTTAATATTTCATCATTACGTAACGTTATAGAGGCCCCCGACCTACCTCTGTCGTGTGGTCGAGGCCTATTTGACGGACAGGGCCGTCATCTACCCCGGTCACCAAGGAGAGTGGAGCCAGCGAGAGATGTCGTGCGGTGTCCCACAGGGATCGGTCCTGGGGCCGCATCTGTGAGATATCGGGTACGACTGGGTACTGCGCGCCGACCTCCCTAGCGGCGTCAGTGTAGTTTGCTACGCTGACGACACGCTGGCGCTGGAGCCAGGGAGGTCGTACCAGGCGGCGGCCGACTTAGCGACACAAGGGGTTGCGACAATCGTCGATAGGATCCGGCAACTGGGATTCGAGGTGGCCTTGCACAAGGCCGAGGTGGTTGCATGGTCCTCGGAATGCGCCACCGACGGGTACCCAGATAACGGTGGAAGGGGTTCACATCGGCGTCGAGTCGACGATGAAGTACCTGGGACTCCTCCTCGACAGCCGGTGGAACTTCGCGGAGCATTTCCACTGTTTGGCTCCCAGACTGGAGCGGGCTGGGGCTGCCTTGAAGAGGCTCCTGCCCATTCTAGGGGGGCCCGGAGGCTCTACGCGGGGTTCGTCGGGAATCCCAAGCTGAGTCCCGGTCACTGTAGGCATGGGCTTGCGGACGGCGAGTAATGGGTAACTCGCTGTCCGGTAAGGACCAAGCCCAGTTCGACGGCGCGTTGTGTTCCACGCGCGCCTCAAAGAGATGTCTGCACAAAATGATAGGGCCCACAAGGGCCGATGCCTGCCAGGGGTGCGGGTTGTTCGAAAGAGTTACCGCTGCCCCTGGCACACAGGCTACTGAGGGAACACGGGTTGGTTTTAGTTAGTAAAAGTCTGACACGCCCTCCTGCTCCACCCAGAGCGGGAGAAGTTATTCGATGAATTCCAACACAAAAAAGGCCTAGGTAGGCAGAAGCTAAGTAGTTATAATTTCAGTAGTTCTTTGTCGTTTATATGAAAATTTAAATGAACGGTACAGTACATTTGAGATAACAGCATTGGCTATATCAAATGTAAAACACAAAAGCTTTTCTTACAAAACTCTGTTACTACACTAAAGGAGGTACCTCAAACACTACCGACTAGAAATACAGTATCGCAAACATCGATCCATCACATAATACAACGGAGGACGTGAAAGGAGATTCGTCACAGATAAGGCAGACGGGCTGACGAACTAAACACAAATGGAACTGAAAACCACTAGTTTTGGTTTAATAGGGTCCTCTGGATTTTGGAGTAACTGCACAGTGTGGACGATGTGAAAAGGAGACCCATTAAAAACATAAATGAGAGCCAAGTTCAATATTAAGAATATCCGTGGTTGTTGACTCCGCCAACAAAAGAATTAAAATTACTTTCTGTAGATAATCTTGACATTTTTTTCTTAATTTTTTTTTACATAAGGATACAGCATTCTAAAATAAATTTAAAACAAATCTTCAACAATGTTTGGTATTTCTTTTTTAAATTAGTTATTTTTAACCAGTCGAATTAAATAATTTGACTGGTTAAAAATAACTAAATTAACACAGCAGATAGCTTATGATAAATTGCAACTTAACTGGGGGGCGTCCCGCGGTACAATTTCCGATACGCAGTTTCTACTCCAGGACTCGGCTGCTCCACCAGCCTTCGGTCCTTCGACAGACATGGCCAGCAAACTGCCACTTCAGCTTGCTTACTCGTTAAAAGAACCGGAGTTATCGACATAGTTTGCAAACAAGCTATTTCGTTAACTCCGGTTCTCTTCCGGATGCAAAGGAGAGGTAGGTAGTAATAGTGATGATATGAAAATTTCATAACGCTGCTTGTGTTTTTCTACTACTCAGTTTATTATTCTCTGTTTCTTTCATGTCATACGCCCATCCTTACTACTCCTTATAATTATCTCTAAGCTAATAAAAAAATGTTAACAATATCTACCTACATCATAAAATTATAAATAAGCGTGCTTTAAAGTGGGCAAAAATGAAATTATCTTAAAACTTATAAAGAGACTTATAACTACTATACAACGCAAAATCAAAATCAAAAGTCATTTATTCAAACTAGGTTGGTGTCAGCACTTTTTGAACGTCAAAATCACATAAGAATATATGCTACGCATCTGCTTACCCTTCTCTCCCACTACTTTCTTCCCATTGTTGTGCCTATCAACGCTAATGTGATAGCTGGAGGGGAGATGCCACTGAGGCACTCTCTTCCACTGCCAGTTTCCCCACCACGAATCTAACTATTCCGCTCGTGCAGTCTTACTATTTCACAACATTTGTAAATTTAAAACTGTCAGCAGATAAGTTTCACTTCAACAATCTGATATACAGGAAAAGTTTTTATCCAGTGCGCAAATTGTAACCATGAATTCAGTATATCATTCTAGAAACCCTAGCGTAGAAATTTTACGCCAGTTATGCAAAAATTTCGCTTGGCAAACAACTTTTACAATCAGAATGATCAATCAAAATGGGTTTCATCTTCGATTTCCAATTTTGTGGTACATTCAAATGCCAAATGGTACCTATTAAAAGGAATAAATCAATTTTGTTTTTTTAAATCTCAATACACAACGCGCTATTGCTGAGCATGCGGTCCTGGGTTCGATTCCCAGGTCAGGCAAAGAGCTATTGAGTTTTTCTATCTGGAATGACTCAGTAGCGACCCAGAGTCTAGATAAGTGCCCAGTTGAAATATGGGTGTACTGTGCAGGGTAAATTTTTAACCAGTGAGCAAACTGTACCCATGAATTCACAAGAAATTGTTCGTCGGTTATACAAAAAAAACAGCTGTTTCACAGAAAAGTGCAATACCTACGCGGCCGGTCAAAATGTATGGAACAGCTGATTTTCTTTTTTGTATATCCGGCGAAAAATTTCTGCGCTAGGGGTTCTAGAATGATACTCGTATGCTGAATTCATGGTTACAATTTGCGCACTGGATAAAAACTTACCATGTATATGAATGTTATCTGATCTGTATACGAAACGATATAAGTGAGCTTTTCTTTTACAGTATATACCTACTGTATAGACTGCAAAAGAAAAGCTCGCTTTTTAAAGATCACTTTAAAAAGCTTGGACTTTTTGCTATAATAATTTCAAAACTCAAAAGGTGTTAATAAAAATCGATTGAATGGAAAATATTACAAACAGTAAATTTCACTGTTTTCTGATTTTTTTCCTTTGTTTACACACAATTATCCAGCTGGATCCCAGTTTTATACTTCAACCTTATAGGTCACCTGGAAGCAGGTTAGGTTTTTGATCTACTTATATGTCTGTCAGGGATAAAAATGCGGATTTATAGACGTTCGACGTACGATAAGTATCTCAATAACCATTTCAGCTATATCATCATCATTTCAGCCGGAAGACGTCCACTGCTGGACACAGGCCGCTCCCAATTTAAGGGGGCTTACCATAATTGCCACGCTTGGCAGGCGGGTTGGTGATCGCAGTATGGTGGGAAATGCATAGAGAACGCTGCTGCCCATTCTCTAGTAAGTATAGCTATATTTATGAAATTAAATGTTCTAGTTAATCTAAGGGGTTTTAATAAATAAATAAATTTTCATGTTAAATAGATTATATTTGAGTTATTGAGGGATCAAAAGTGGTTTCATAAGATTCGTGTTATATAAACACACGGCTACTGCGTCGCCAGTTCCTTCCTAGCTTGAACTTGGCTTTGCATACTCCCGCGTGTCTAGATTCGCAGATAAACCGGACAGCCTGACAGACGAAATTACCCGATACAAGAGGAACTGAAAGCAACACAAAGCTATCTTCATCAGTTATGGTTTCATGGGTTCTCCTGGTTTTCGGCCACACTGGGCAGTGATAACTTAGTCATCTATGACGATTGGGTCGAAGAAAGCTGTCGCAATGCTCCCGTCATTACGCAATACCTGCGCTATGTGCTTATGTGTTGCCTCCGAAAATGACAATAGTAACAATATATGACAAAGTGTAAATAATGCATGCCAGAAGGCTAATGAAGTGTCTGTAAATTGATTGCTTCACCCAACTTATTGGCGGCGAAGTGAAAAATTCAATCAAACCCTGTGGGACAAAAATCGGGATAGAGCCGGATGTGTCAATTAATTACCGTGCCGACGGCGTCTAATCAATCCTCTGGCTACAAGGATGAACCTGCTACTGTCTCACTAACCCAATTAATCTGTATCCTGTTTTTACTCGACTTTTTCCTATCCTGATCAAATCTTTGGCTATTCAAACTTGTTCCCAATTTAACTTTATTTACCGAACCACCTCAAAGAGTACCTATTCTATGAGATAATCTATATTCGAAGTATATGTTAATTCGTTTGCTGCTGGAATAAAATGATTAATTGTAGTGGAATCCGGATACCGGGATGAATGTCGTAATATATCTGAAATTAATTACAGCTGTATTACTGTGATAACCAAATTGCCAACTTTTAACCTCGATATTTTCAACTCCCAAACTATATTTGTACAATACTAAAAGTTTTAAAAGTTCTAAATATCAATTAGTAATAGTACTATTCAATCGCAGTTGTGGCATGGATTAAATTTATTGTTAAACGACTAAATTATAATCTTGACGCAGCCGTAATAAGTCTCGGAATAGTTTTCATAATTTATTCATTGGATCGTAATGCGTTTTGTAATAAAATGTTATGTTTAAAAACTAACCTGTAGAAGAAATAAAAAGGAGATTGCCCCTTTTCATGAAGGCTGCTTGCGTCCTTGCGGCAATGTGCGAGCTATCATAAGCTATCAATAACATATTCCTGTCACACGTAGTTACACAAATTGCATTAGCACCACTCGGACTTCGTACTTTGGAAGGGATAAAAGAGTGATAAAATTTTACGAACGTAACAGAAGCGATCAGGGGCCTAAGTCTACTAATTTATAAACGTCACAATGGTCTCTCAATGGTAAGTTTTTGACAGATTTGCCATACAAAAACTGTCAAAAACACACCATTGAGAGACCATTGTAACGTTTATAAATTAGTAGACTTAGGCCCCAGTTCTTGTGAGCGCTACTTTAGTAATAGTCACAGATGTACGTGACGCGTCACGAGACGACTAAATATTGACGCGCCAGCAGTTGTGGCCGACACTGTAGCGCATTGCTCGGAAACTTAATATTATTTAAAAAGAACGAGTATCCGCTAAGACAAACAGAACTTTGATCTTCAATGTGTCCATGCAACGTAACTTAGTTAAAATTAAAAGCCTTTTGTTTTAACCCATTTTTATTTTTTAGTAGGTGGGTTTTCCACATATCTAGACTTCTAAGGACTGAAATAATATGTGATAATACCAACAGTACAACGAATCTGTGACCCTAACATCTACGACCCACAGCTGAAGCGTACGCAGCATCTATTGACTTAATCTACTCATTCAAATGTTTTTTTTAATGAGTTGTCTTGCAATATGTCGTTAGCTAGCGACCTCCACAATTCATATTATTTTTGCCAGTGCAACCGGCAGCAAGTTCGTCATGCTCCCTTAGCCACTGCTTGCAATAGTCTCGGGGGTCGGGTTGCCTCCCTCCCTCATATATGGCGAGGGGGTAGTGGCTGATCTTTGCGTTATGCTTGTGAACGGGTGGTGCTTGTGGTGACTGGTCGTCTTGCTGAATATGGTTTTGTCATTGTTAATTGTATTAATTTCATTCCAAAGGTCCTAGTTTAACTTTTGTTACTACAAGTTATAGCTATATTTACATAATGCAGAATTGTATTTGTAAGCGAGCATGCCCTTTATTAATATTGGCTGGCTTTTTGGGAGGCTTTTATTAATATTGTAATAGTTCTGTTTAGGTTTTTTAATATTTTTTTTGCTTGAGTACCTATAGTTTTAAATATTTTGTTGGTATATTGATTGGCGTGTGCTAGATGACATACTTAAGGCAAATTTAATGTTTTTTTTTTTTGTGTTTCATAATGATCATAACCTACTATTGTATAAAATCAAGTTCTTCTAACTTAACAGACAGCTGTGCTGCTCGGGAGTTTGTTGCGCCACTTCTTCCCAGCTAAAGCATTAGGAAGTGGTGTCTCATATAACTTTCACGTTCAAAAAGAACTGACTCTCAGCCTAGTTTAAATAAATGACTTCTGATTTTGATTTGTATAGCAAAAACGTGTTCTAAAATCGTAAAATAAGTAGCGGCGGCGTACGACGGCATGTTGGCAGAAGTCGCTGGCCTGACGAGGAATACACTGACACATTTTCCATTTCCTTCGATCTCTTGAGACTTTGGTACATGTTAGTATGAGTCATATTGTGTTTGGGTTTTTGTGAAACTGATATGAGACACTTCTAAGTCGAATAAAAGGAGGAGGAGTATGTCAAACACTAAAATTTAAATCTAAACTTGATTTCCTTTTCTATTTTATGCTATCTTCTCTAATTACCTATAAATTAGTAACTAGGGTTGACGAAAAACACAAGTTTAATCCACATAGAAGATATAGCTATCATTTTTATCCAAGCTTAGCACGAGCACTGTTTTGTCGACGGAAGAATAGACAAAAATAACGTCCTGTGTAGACAGTATGACGGCAGTAAAGTAGAAAGAGACAACTGCACTTTTGACGAAATTCACTCTTTTAGATACATAAGTAATTCGACTCAGAATTATTTGTTTTGTCATAGGATTTTTTTTTTCTGTTTAAGTGACGTATTTATTGACAATAACAAAAAAAAACTCACAAGCATCGAATTACCGTATTTCGGAACAAAAAAAAAATACCAGTAATATTGGCCTTAACCATTTCTATTAACTAAATGATGTAAAATAGGAAAAGATAAATTTGTTCTTCTATTAATTATCACAGTTATGCGATCAAGATGAATCATGATTTTGTAGATAGCCGTGTATACTTTGTGGCCGTCGAGTTTGACAGTTTGGGGAGAAAACTTTCTTCTGAAATTGTTATCATAAAGGAAAAGTTTTTATCCAGTGCGCAAACTGTAACCATGAATTCGGCATATCATTCTAGACCCCCTAGCTTGCGGCTAAATAACAATAGCTGCACGGGTCGATCGGCCGTGGTTGGTTCGTGGATGGGTAACCATCTTTACATACCAAAAACTTACCCTGTATAAAAGGACCTAGACAAAGATCGTTAGAAACGAAAGACAAAATGACAGATTGTAGAAGAATTTCTACGGTGCGATGTCAAAAATGGAGAAACGAAATGTCACTTTGTATTAAAAGAGCTGAGCAAAGACACACTGTCTATGGAGGCGTCATTTAACGAATGCATGCAAGCTTTAGAGAAGCTCTTACGACTTTTAAGCCTGGTCGGTGTCGTTGTGTAATCTTAAAGGGGATGTTGGAAATCGGATTCTTCTTTCTGATAAAACACCATTGCTATCATGATATAAATGTTTTAGTACCTATCTCTACATGCGTATTTATTTGCAGAGTATGTGCGACGCGTTCCTATACCTGACTTATGGAATGACTTTTGATGACGAGGCACCTTTCGATTTAACCGGCAAGCCACAATTATAATCATTTGCAATAATTTTCAAGGTATAAATGTGTCTTACACTCAATAGTTTATAAACTAATAATTTGAACGAGACGTTGAAAGTTCTAAATTATAGACCCGTTCTTGTAACATTTTATGATTTTATTATGATGTTATCATCATAATGAATGATGTAGGTAATAATTGTTTTTTTTTTTCAAGAAAATTATTTGGGAAAATATATTAATCATTACAATTCTGCATTATATGTGTAAGTATATTTTAAGTTTAAGACGTCACATATTCATATTTTCTCTTGTTCTCATACACTATTGTCTACATTTCTTTTTCATTTCTCCTTTCGCAGGTCTGCTGGAAGAAATTTCTAAAGAAATAAGCAGTATCTTTGTACTCATTGTTTGTTTATGCTGTCTCTTCTATGTATATTACTGTGTGTACATAAATAAATAAATACATAAAAAACAGTAGGTGCTTACAAAATAATAAAAAATAAATGTTTGTTCATGTTTTCTTTCTCAACACTTTTACACGACAATATATTGCTGGTCAATTTTTTAAACAATAGATGGCGCCAGCATTTCCTAGCTAGCTGATCCCTGAGAAGACATGCCATAACAAACTTAGAGGTGACGGTCTCTTTTAAAGTCCATACTTTTAGAATCTTATGTGAGTCTAACAATGCAGGGTCATGTCTGGATGAGTCTTTTGAGCTGACCTGTCCCAGGAGATTACATGCATGCATTTATGGTTATCGTGTAACTCAATTAGGTAGTCGTGTAGCTAATATATGAAACCTCTTTGTCTGTGATCTGATACTTTTGTTGATGGTAATTACTGATACCTTTGGAATTTTACTGATTTACAATCTGTTTACTTGATAAGCTATAGTTAATTATGAATCAATTGACCTATTCTAATATTAATGGTTTGTTTGCAGTTCATGGTGGTGGTGGATGGTGAAACTTTTGAAGGAACTTCCAAAACTGGTGAAATTCATTATTTAAGATAAAAACTACATTTCTTCCATCTTCATCCAAAATATTTAATTCACTGAGATTATCTGTGCGTACCTACGTGTGTTGGTAGGGGCGTTTCTATATACCTACCTAGTCACTAACTAAATAGGTACTCTATTTGATGATTTTACCCAAAATTACTATCCTGTTAGTAAAATATTTGAGAACGTTTCTCAGGATCTCAATCCCCATAAAGGTACCCCGTTAGTAAATCCGTCGACCGCGGATGATAATGCCCTAAGGATGAACACATTCATAATTTACCTGCGCGCTAATATTGCTTTGGCCCCGACTTCGACATCATCATCATAATCAATTCTGCCTAGCATTTTCCCAACTATGTTGGGGTCAGCTTCCAGTCTTACCGGATCCAGCAGAATACCAGTATTTTACTTGGAGCGACTGCCTATCTGACCCCCACAACCCAGTTACTGGGTAGTACGGGGTATTACCCAGTAACTGGGTTACTGGGTAACCCCACCCTGCTTCGGCCCCGACTTACACATAACAATAATAATCAGCCACTATTGTCCCACTACAGAGCAAAGGTCTCCCTTTTCTTTTTCCACCCAACTCGATCCTGAGTCAATATTGACCAATCCCTCATGTAAACGTCAAGTTCGTCCCCCCATCTACGCCTTGGTCTTTCGGGATGCTGTTGAACGTTTTCAGGGACCCATTCTGTGATAGTCCTAGCCCACAACGCATCCGACGTGCGGCAAACGTGTCGAGCCCAGTCCCATTTGATCTTGGCTGCTCAGTTACTCAATAAAGTATTCTGAACATTATAGCTGTAGGTAGATCTATCCCGTTCAGTTTGCGAGTAATAGCAGCACAATTTTGGAAAATACTCTGCAAACTATTGACTACCACACACTTCTAAATATTTTGACATGACAAACAAACATTTAAATTTTATTTATTTGTTTAAATTGTGTTATAATAATTTCCAGTCACTATTATTTACTTAGCAAGTGAAAGTTTACGATTTGTGTGGGTTAGGTACCACAGCTAAAAAGCGAAAAGTTAAAAGTTTATTGAAAAATAGCTTATTTCAAAAAAACAACGTCCAAAAAAAAGTGAAAAGTACCTAACTTTTATTTTGGAAATCACTTTACAAAACTAAAGACAACGACCGAAATTAAAGTAATTTTTCACTTTTTTTTTGGACGTTGTTTTTTTTGAAATAAGCTATTTTTAAATTAACTTTAAATTTTTTGCTTTTTTTTTAAAGTCACTTGGTTTCATAATTAAAAAAAAAAAATTGTTTAGTAAACGTGCTTGCGTCTCGCGATCATTTTGAGTAGTGACATGCTGCCGCTCGAGCTTCATGAAGAACGCATGACGAACACATGACGATAGGCTAACGCAACGTTGCCGCTCCGTGGACACAGTTGCGATGATTTTTCAAATGTCGATATCGTGCAGTTAACGTGAACAGTAGGCCTTACGGATATCTATCAACATTTTGTAACGCAATCATTGGATAGATAAAAATAATGAGGAAAACATGGGTATATAAACGCTTTCCGCTAATAATGATTTATTCGTGGAAAAGTTCAGCTACTTAAATCTGCTTATAATAGAAATTCTTGATTGGTGTATTTTTAATTGTTATAAAAGGTGTTTTTAAAATGACCGATATTAATTCAAAGACAACAATTACGAATCGTGTGGAGCGGTTTAAGAAGAGTGCTGCTGAGCGGTATAGCCTCAATGAGAGCGATGTCCACATCGGCCATATAGCTTTGGAGGCCATGTACGATGACCCAGACATGATCTGTCAGGTGTGTGCCTAAGTTTTTTTTTTTTATCTATTGTCGTGAATCTACGGCGAAAGTGAAGTTTTGCAGGTCTTAAAATAAGGTCCCTTTAGTATATTATTATTAGCTTAAGTTCAGGGGAACCTGAGGAAAAATCTATGTAAACGCGAAATACAATTTTTGTATTTCCAAGTTAATTAATTATTAATATTTTTATTAAATACAAAAAAAAAAATCGTTCTCAATAAATCACTTTAAACAATTTTTCTTACCAAAATTTTATTTAAATGCAATCTACTAGATATCAGTTTCAATTTTAAACAAATGACTGATTTATATACCCATCTAACCCACCTACAACATAATTGCCAGTAATGTGAATTTTAATTTATATATTACTTTGTACCTCTATCTAGTGCCAAAAACTTCAAAGAACTGTATTGTAAAATGAATTTCGGTATTTTCAGCGCAACTTAAGTTTGAATTTATGTTAAAAATTTACTTAAGATTATGCAAGTATCAAGTAATTTTTTTAATCGATAACGAATAAGGCGAAAGCAAAATGCGGTAAAACTGAAATAACTCAGTCAAGAATACGTGTTCACATACATAGTTAACACTGTCGCGACTCTCACGTACTACGTGAACTATTTCTGTTACAATGTACCTTTATGAGAGAAATAAACTATATATTTGTTCATTTGACCTAGTACTACTACTAGAGATTAACTACCACACAGTGCCTATCGTTTAAGTAGCTTCAAATATAGGTAGGCTTTTAATAGGTACCAAAATAATTAATGTTATTTATTTATATTCCAAGAAAACAATTAAAAATTGACTCAAATTTGTTTGTAACAATATTTCTTAACCCATGTTAGTACACGTAACCTACACACAACCTACACTGCCATTTAGTTACAATGCGAATCCCTGCTACAAGCTCAACACTAAAGTGGAGAGTTTGCAGCAGCAATTCACACACAAGCAGTCCAGTCTGCTCGCGATACACCGCAGTATAATGTTGGGGCTGGCCCACTCCCGCTGCACTAGGGAAACGCATCTTTTTCGAATCGTAGCATAGAAGCAATCCACCAGACCTTCAATAAACATCCCTGATGCGTTACAGAAGCGGAACAGTCCCATTAGTACCCGGAACGCATTTATATTGAACGCGAAGGGTGCTGTACGATTTTTGGGTGTAATCCACCCACAGGTTGCAGGTGCAATTTGCACAAAATAAGGTCTTTTTTACATCTCTAGAACAACGTGAAACCTGTGAGCGATCATATTAGCTCTCACCGACAGCGCCCTTCTTTCCCCCTCTTCTTTCCTTTACCTCCTTTTTAATTAAGATTGGATTGCTTCGTTTTTCCAAGATTATTTATTTAAACTTCTTATAAACTAATTTCAATTTTAAATCAATCAATAAATCAGTTATTAAAATTTTAAAATGACCTATCTTTTGTGACAACAGTTTGACACTATGATAAACGTGTAGGTTTATCATGTTCTATGAATAAGGAATTTCCTGCAACAAAAATAGTACTTAGTACAAATCATTTTTGCTAATCAAACTAAAAAAAACTCGTAATCTAATCTTAATTAATTAATCTTTGCGGAAAAAGATCTAGCAATCTTAATTATAGCCTATTTTTTTTGCCCAGTAAAATTATGTACAATTGCTAATCAGTAAAAAGTTTCTAATAAAAAAAAACATAATTATTTATTACATCCGCAACCATTATTATTGCTCCAGATAGCTTTTGATGTTTGATCTTAGAATAGGTCAAGTTAGAGAAGTGCCTAAACAAATGAATTAATAAATATAAACATCTGAAACGCAAACACGTTATTACCAGACATTCGATTTCCAAAAAAGAAACTTTTCATCTTCCAGATCGATTTCACCACGGAACAAGAGGAAACCAACAAATCTGTGGCAAAACGCACTCGTCGCCTAGCCAGTGCAATGGTTAACTCAGGCCTGAAACCTGGGGACCCAGCCATCCTCATCGGCTACAACCACATGGACCTGTGCATCCCTTACTATGCCTGCCACTTTGGAGGATACCCTTTATGTGCAATCGATCCCAGTGTTGGACAAAGTGAGTTCGCGATAAGAAAGAAAACACACTTATCATAATATCTACTTCCCTTTGACAGGGAATTAATTACCTTATTTTGCAATTATTACTTTCAGATGACCTAACAAGATTATTCCCATACATCTTCCCGAAGATAGTGTTCTGTCAGAAAGCTTGTGAAGAAAGGGTCAAAGAGGCTTTTAAAGCGACCAAACTGGAGGGAACAATCGTCATATTTGACGACTCAGAATCTGATCTTAAGGCGTTTGTTAAAAAACACAACGGCACACAAGTTAATTACAGGTAAAGAACCATTTAAAATCATTATGTGAAAAACGTGAAACCTATAATACGTATTGTGTGTGTGTACTTACACGTTTACTAACGATTGCATCAACACAGATTAACCATTCATAAATACAGACTGTGATATGAATGGTTTTTAATATTATCGATAAGGGCAGAAAAAAAGCTTTGTATGAAGTTTCCTGTTAAATGTGTATGTTCTTTTTGTTCAGGCCACCTCTATTCGACCATGCCAAAACAGCTGCATGGTTGACGTTGACCAGTGGAACTACAGGTTTGCCTAAAGTGGCAGTTATTCCTTTTGACACATTACTCAGAGGAATCATAAATTGGTGGTGAGTACCCAAGTGATACTTACATGAATATGGATAAAATATTTTTTGCTAGGTTTAAAGAAGGAAGTTCTATATTTACAAGCATGACGTAAGATGTTCCACCGCTTTTATCAAACCTAAAACTAAAGCGATATGATTAAAGCAGTAAAGCGATAAGAAATAAATTAAAATGACAGTCCTCAGCTTACGCATCAGACATATCTAAAGGTCCGCGGCATTAGCAATTGAGTCATGTAATTATAGTGATGCGACGCCATTATATGGATCCTTTATTAAATAAATAGTTCAAGCAAACTTTAGCAAATATGCAGAAGATTTGCAATAAACCAACATTGTATACAGAATGCTTTGTTTCAATATGCAACCCTCCAGGGATGTGTAGAAAGCATATACTATATTCAATGATCTGTTTAAAGATATACCACGGTCTTGCATCGGTATTAGGTCAATTAATTACAAGTATACCTAATGCCCTCGGAATTTAGTTCGGTGTACCGAACATGTTTTGAAACGATTTCAAGCTAGGTTAGTTTGCAATATCGCATATCGGCATTACAATAAATTAATGGTAGTACTTGAAGTTATGTCCAAAACTAAATTGTTTGGACTCACCGCATTGTTCTTGAACATTTATCATCGGCTCTTAAACCTTCATATGCATACATATACATACTCAGCCTATAACGTTCCCACTGCTGGGACACAGGCGTCCTCTCCTTGAGAGAGTGGGCCGTAATCCACCACGCGGGCCCAGTGCGGGTTGGTAGACGTCACATGTCTTCGAATTTTTTGGTTCTAGACATGCCGGTTTCCTTACGATGTTTTCCTTCACCGTTTTGAGAGTTCTTAAAGCTTCAATATGCATGTTATTAAAATCGCTTTACGATGAAAACACAAATTTATAAAATGTCCTAATACCCTACAAACAACGCTGGAAAGATGTCATTAAAAAGTCGCAAAGGGCGAAAGTAACAGTTTTGTTTCCGTTGTGCAGGAAACCATTCCCGGATAGTTGTGACAAAACTTTGAATATGGCGACCCTACAGTGGCTGTCGTCCCTCTTTTACTACATAGCGGGCCCCTTGAAAGGCTCCACAAGGATCCAGTCGTCGGGTCCACTGACTCCGATGAAAATCGTCGAAATAATCAACAAATACAGGGTAATTATACCGAATGATAATAACTATAGACTATAAACACACAGGTGTGTTATTTTTGCTGCTACTGTGATTTTAACCTTCTTTTTAATTTTTTGTTTAAATATTTCAGCCCACCACCACAATATTCACTCCATATTTATTAGGCCATTTTCTGAATGTGGCAGAAAAAAATTGTGACTTATCGTGTTTCAAATACATTCTTATTGGCGGCAGTGCTATTGAGAAGCGATTAGTGGACAGATTTAGAGTAAGTATTAATTATTATATGAAAATCTAATGTAGCGTAGCGTGTAAAGGAAATAATGGCTGGGTTTTTTTTTTACCTTGTTTCATAAACTCGTCGAGCTTCAAAGCATTATGAATTTAGAACATCTCCATGAACTCTAAATGTAGGTATTTTAAATTAAGGACAGCAATGGTAGTAACCATCATACGAAAGGGCGGATTGTTTTAATAGTGTTAACCGGACTCTTAATTCCATATTTTTCTAATTAAAAACACCATTCTTCTTCTTCTTGTCGTTTGTCATTTGCACGCACGTGTCTTTTGGTGGGGTAACCACTTAATGGAGCTGTGTGTACTCGTACACTATTTTTTAAATAGTTCAAGTGGCCACGTTAATTGCGGCATCAGTCGCATTCTTTAGGTCTTCGTAAGTCTAGCAAGTAGGGCATGGCCTGATCAGAAGCACCGCATTCGCGCTGAGTGTTGGATGGATCAGTAATTCCCCACTTCGATAAATTGTGTATACAGCGGCCTACTTGGGTAAGCATTCGATTCGAGCTTTCCAGTTAGGCCACTGCAGATCACACCTGGGAGGCAAATGTTCCACGGGCTTTACAAAGTCAGGTGGTGGTGGATGCTTCTCTTTCCACAATTTGTTTTTCACATCGCGTAGTTTATCCTGGATGGCCTGCATAGAGCGTAAGAAGCTCTTAGAACTTTTAAACCTGCCCGGTGTCATTGTATAAACGTAGAGGGGATGTCGGAAATCAGATTCTTGGTTCTGATAAAATACCATTGATATCATGTTCAAATACCTATATGTATGCAAATTTACTTGCAGAGTATGTGCGACGCGTTCCTATACCTGGGTTATGGAATGACTGAGTTATTGGTGCCCATCTTTGATTTCGACGACGACACACCTTTCGGTTCAACCGGCAAGCCACAATCCCAATACGAGTTCAAGGTATGTGTGTTTTTAAACTCAAAATATAACTATGTGTGTATTTCTGAAAACACTTGTTATTTGTAAACTAAAAACTGCCGCTGAAAACTTCTATATTACAGTTCCGTTCTAGTCAAAATATAAAAAACACTAGCAGCGCTCTGGGGTTTCACCCGCGTAGTTCCCGTGGGAATACGGTGATAAAATATAGCTTAAGTCACCCGGGGATAGTCATCATCATCATCATCAGCCTATTTTGTTCCCACTGCTGGGGATAGTGTAGCTTCCCAATAGTGAAATATTTTTTCAAATCAGTTCAGTCGTTTCAGAGCCTATTCAATACAAAACAAACAATCAAATCTTTCCTCTTTATAATATTAGTAGATAATGCAGCAAATTAAAAACATGGAGCAGTGGTGGCCCAGTGGTAACGACTTACGAGTTGTAGGTCATAGGTTCAAACCCAGACAGGCGCGGTTACTTTGTGTTCATTATTTCGTCACCACTGCTCTCAAAACGATGAAGGAAAACATCGTGAGGAAACCGGCATGTCTTAGAACCAAAAAATTCAGAGACATGTGTCATCTACCAATCCGCACTGGGCCCGCGTGGTGAACTACGAACCACTCCTTCTCACAGAGAGGAGGCCTGTGTCCCAGCAGTGGGAATTAACGGTATAGGCTGATTATGCTATAAAACATAACAACGTAGGTATAACGGAAATGTTTTAAAAGAAAATAGTTTAAAAAGTACAAATACTTACAAAATAATAGTAGAAATGGTTTTATCTAAATAGACCTTTGAAGAGACTTTTAAACGTCAATATGTTGTTGGTCAATATTTTAAAACTAGATGACGCCTGCATTTTCTAGCTGACTGATCCCTGAAAAGAAACGCCGAAACAAACTCAGAAGTCACGGTTTCTTTTAAACTCCAAACATTCCAAGCAAGCCGCTGTACAACGAGTTATGACAGAGACAGATATATAAAAATGCGTTAGAGCGAACGAGACGGAGGAATATTGCACATTTTATTTTGTTTACAGCTGTTAATTTTATTGTATTTAATACAATAAAACTAACAGTGATACTAACATAGTTTTAAGTTTTATTTACTAACATACGAGTAATTTGTTATTATAATATGTATATTTAGGTTAAGGTATTTATCTACGGGTCTTTGTAACCTGAAAATAAATGGTTTTATTATTATTTATTCTTTACATTCCTATATTAATTTAAGAATTGTATTCTTTGTTGAAAAGTCAGTAAGTCAAAGCCGACTTCGTTTCGACTTCTCTCTTAGAAAAATTGACACCTCGCCACTGCAATGCAGGGCCATGTTTGGAATTGCCTTTTGAAGACAGAGCCATTGTAGCTTTGAGCTGACCTTTCCCAACATACGGCATACATGCATTAGTCATCGTATAGCTCAATTAGATAGTCGTGTAGGTATGAAATAATATCGAATACGTCTATTGAAGATAATGACTGATTACTTATGAAATTGTTTATTGATAAACAATCTGTCTACCTGATAAGCTACCTACATATAGTAAAAAGTAATTAATTAAGAATTAATTGACCTCTTCTAATATTAATGTTCTTTTTTGCAGCTCATAAGTGATGATGGCATACCTTTGGAAGGAACTTACAAAACTGGTGAACTGTGGCTTAAAGGCGATTCATTTTTTAAGGTAAAAAAAAATCGAAGAACCAAACTGCGTAAAATGTGAACTTTAAATAAAAAGATGGAAACAAGAAACCTTTGTTTTGAGAGGTTGACTATTAAACTGATTACTATAAGCAATCTCATGCAGCCGGAGGCATCTTTTTAAATTTAACAATAAAGACATTTATTGCGTCCCACTGCATGAGTTTGCTTATATTTTTGGTTTAGAATATAACATAGTTACGATTCGTTTTCACGTCTGGAAAGAAAGAAGAAAAAAAACATATATAAATAAATGTTTTTTTAAGCACAGACTAAAAAGGCACACAATATATAGCAATCTACACGTTGTTTTTTTATTTTTTTGAGCCATTCTTATTCATTATTGACATAATTTATAGGGTTACCTAAACAATCCCGAGGAGACGAAGACCATGTTGACCGACGATGGTTGGTTCAAGACCGGAGACATGTTCTACAAGGACGAGCAAGATTACTACTACTTTGTGGAGCGCAAGAGACTTTTAATTAAGCACTACGGTTTTCTGGTGAGTGAAGAATCTTTCTAAGGTTTTATTAACATTTACGTTTATAATTAAAAGTGCCAACGAAATGAAATAATTTCGAAAATGTAGGATAAAATTGAATGGGTGTGCAAGATTAAAATACATATATGTATAATTCAAAGTATGGTATTATGGATAAAACTTTGAGCATGTTATTAATAAAGGGATGCACATATGTGCGCGTAGATAAGCGATTTGGTAACGTCTTCGCGAGCCCTTATTTTCATAGCACCGGTCAAAAATAGGTACGTACATGCGTGCTAGGTCAACGCGTTGCCAATAGTATCATGTTGTAAATGTGCACTAGGTCAACGCGTTCCCAATTGCTTCATGTTGTAAATTCTACGATGAATGGACTATGTAACTATTACTAAGCGTCCTTTTTCGAAATTGGCGAAAGTTTTCAATTTCATCCTGTTGAAAAACAACGCCAATTAATAAAATGCACGAAAAGATTCAACGGATACTAAAAATCTCAATGATGCGTACACAAGCAATGCAATCAAATTAAATGTGCCAATTCGTGCTAAAAGTTACGTTAAAAATAATATTGTTTTACTAGGACCTCTAAAAATAACGCAAGAAAAAAAAACACGTTCCTAGAAGGGGAAGCCCCCTTTAATTTTTAAATTTCTTTTTATTATTTTGTTGTTATAGCGACAACGGAAAATCACATTCTGTGTCAAATATCGACTGTCTACCTATTACGGATCATGAGATACAGCCCGCTTACAGGTAGACGGGTGGACGGACGGACAGCAGAGGCTTAGTAATACGAGTAGGTTCCGTTGGTTACCCTTCGTACCCGAAGGGTAACTTCGGAACCCTAAAAAGAGCTATCCACATGAACCCTAAAAACTCAACCTATAAAACTGTATTACGATATTATCAAATGATTCAAGACGTATTCATTATTGCAGATAAATTAATTACGTGTAGCCAAGTAGGCTTGTGAATGTTCTTATTAAGATAGGCCTTTTATGAATACCTAGTACTTCAACTTTCAAACTAGTTGCATCAAAAGGCATATGAGTATTTTATAAAGTTGTGGGCGTAAACCGAGTGAAAGAAATTACGTACAGAGGCCAGCACGTCAAGCTACCCCAATCTGTCAAATTTCTTTGATAGGTTTTCAACTTTATCGCAAAGGAATAAGGTTCATGTTCAATTGGGAAAATTTGACAGTTTGGGATAGCTTGACCTGCTGGCGTCTGTACACTTACGACTATAATAATTTCGATAGTAAATTCGTGTACCGACAGTATTTTTTATTTTTCAGATTTCACCTTTGAAAATGGAGGGAATCATCAAGCTTCACCCTTCCGTGGCGGATGCCTGCGTTGTGAGCCTGCCTCAACAAGATTGTATGGAACTGCCCGTCATCGCCCTGCAGAGGAGAAACGGCGACAAAATTGACACGAAAGAGATCTTGGACTTAGTTAGAAGTTAGTATTTTGATCTTATTACTGACAATAACATTCACAATATAGTAAGATGGCTAGCAAGATTAGGCAGACTGATTTCTTAGCTTTATACACTACACATGCAGATCGGTACGGTTTTAAACAACATTTTCAGAAATTTACATTCTTTCACTAAAACCAACCCTTTCATCATCATCATCATCATATCAGCCGAAAGACGTCCACTGCTGGACATAAGCCTCCCCCAAGACGGGGGATTTGCCATAATCGCCACGCTTGGCAGTTGGCGATCGCAGTATGGTGGTAAAATGCATAGAGAACGCTGCTGCCCATTCTCTAGTAAGTCCCTTAGTCGCCTTCTACGACACCCACGGGAAGAAACGGGATGGTGCTATTCTTTTACGTCCGGCACCACACGGGACCAACCCTTTGATCTCATTAAAATATTTAAAAAAACACATATATTAAATTTCAAAATATTTTTATCTTCTAAACCATATTTTCTACAACTTATTTGAATTGCCGTTTAATAAAATCATACGATACGATTGATATTATTTTGTGATAACTGTTGGAATTTTTTGATTTAGTAGGTACTATGTCATTAATGGAGACAGTTGCCAACAAGACGCACACAGACGGGAGTCAATAAAACAATTATTATAATTTTAAATAGAATACAACAAAATAAAAATACATAAATTACAAATTATTAGTATTAAATTAAATTAAATAACGAACGAAATAAATTGAAATCTATTAATGGATAATTATGATGTCTGAATAAAGGCTATTATTATTACATTATTGTGTCATAATCAGCCAATACAATAAGATTAATCAGGTATTATATCTCTCTAATAAAACTACCAACCAAATCACATATCTATAGTACCAGTGATAAGACGGATATGTAGGTTCAATCTCAGAGTACCCCGTAGACCACCTCGTAAACCTATAACACCCTTAGCTCCACCTCTTCGCCGTACAGTGTCTGGTGCTAATTCACCTATACCCCGCATGTGCAAACTCATAAACGAACGCAGCGACCTGGTTGACGTCCACGCAGACTCAATATCGACGTTTGTCATACGTAATTAGTATTAGCTTTTTAATATTATAACTATTTAGAATTTAAGTAAATGAAGTCTTTAAATTATACAAAGAGCAATTTGCATGTGGTGTTTGCCTGTAATTGGTTGTGCAGTTAGATTTAAAATACTATTGCTT
Source organism: Polymixis flavicincta (assembly GCA_949987655.1). Taxonomy (NCBI): domain Eukaryota; kingdom Metazoa; phylum Arthropoda; class Insecta; order Lepidoptera; family Noctuidae; genus Polymixis; species Polymixis flavicincta. The sequence continues at coordinate 12,921,808 of OX465175.1, read as the reverse complement.
ATATGTTCCTACCTGCATAATATCTATAACAACTGTTGGTGAACCTTTAATAAATAAATAAATAAAGTCGATAGATAGGTGTGTCTGTGTGTCATAAAACTAATTGGTCTTTTTCCCATTTACTTGAGGCCGATGTTCATTCGTCCAATAAACGTCTTTAGTAGAGTTCACATAACAAAGTAACTATCTGTACATACACGAGCATAAATACGTTACACTTAGCTAGATTCAAAAGAGATTTTCTCCTAAAGTTTTGATAGTTTGATGGTGTCATGAATAGTGTTATAGAATTCACACTGATTCGAAAAATAGGCCTATAATTTACATTTCTATCGTAACTTCACAAGAGGTCAGTGTAAGGTATTTATGGTTGTGACTGTACCTATGAGACGTAAGGAAAATATCGCAGACCGTGGTTGCTTTCTTTTAGGTTAAATTTATACCTATTGTCCAGGTTCTAGTACGTTTAACATAAAATTATAGACAGATAAATAAATAAATAATACGTTGATCGTAATTTAAACAACGGATGATGGATGAGAAGGTAAGCGAATGGAATTCACCCCTCAATCCCTCGGTATTTGAGATAATATTTATAAGTTCTCTTTGGTTTTATTAATTTACATAGGTATGTATTCTGCCAGGGATGCGGGTTGTTCGAAAGAGATACCGCTGCCCCTGGCACACAAGCTACTGAGGGAAGACGGGTAGGTTTTAGTCAGTAAAAGTCTGACACGCCCTCCTGCTCCACCCAGAGCGGGAGAATTTGATTGATGAACACCCACCCAAAAAAATAAGTATGTACTTCCAAGAAATATCATAATCTTGAAAGCGAAATCAAGTGACAAAGAAGTAATTGTTTACTCAATCAAAACCTGTAATCGAATTGTAACTGAAAAGCTAGGTTAATGAAATGTATGAAAGCACGTTACTCAACTTTGGTTGTCAATCATCGCAGTGAATGCTTGGCCAGCTCAATGTATCTCCGTCGCCACAGTTCTTATTCAGCATCGCAGGTTGCGCAATCTATTGCCGTTCACGGGACTACACGCGTTCCAAATTTATTACCAACGGCTAGCCACACGACTAAACAATTTCATTCTTCATTCTTACTCAATTGCTAACTTATTGTTTTCAGAGAACATGGAAGGGAAGCGAGTGAGCGGCGGTCTTTTCTTCGTAGATTCATTACCGGTTACGCCCTCCGGCAAAGTACATCGGGTAAAAGTAAAGGAGATGGCAGTCGCAGCGCAAAAAGCGGAAAAAATCTTCTTCCAGTGAACTATATAAAATGCCAGTGTTCCATTTCATCAATAATTGTGGCCACTTACCACTGAGGTTCCAGTTTAAGTGTGTTGTTAATTCTCACTCCAGAAAATATACAAGACATCGCTTGAGAAAATAAAACTGGAATAACTCCAAACTTTTATAAAACGAATTTAGCTGTAACATGTATGTGTGTGTTAGTATTAATTTGTTGTGTTCTCTTTATTGTATTCAATTTCATTACAAGACTTTAGCGAAAGGCATTCGTAATCTTGATTTTTACAAGGTTTCATTACATTAAATTCAATTAAAACACAAATTGCGTTTTGGCTAACCAATTTGTAATTAGTTTTGTTAGCTACCTATTATAATTTTAAAAATAACGACTTTGTCAAATAATTTGTTTCTTAACCTACACTCTGTGTTTTTATTTTATGACTAAACATTTTGACTTAAATACATATTAGTAAAGTAAAAGTCAACGTTGTATTTAAATATCACCATCTTTTCAAACACCTGTGAATTGAATTCTGAAATTACTAAGTGCCAAACTCGCAAATAAGTTAAAACTCATTGTTTCGAATCGGATTATCAAAGCCCGTACAACTTGTTGTAATAATCAGCACTTTGTGCGTTATCGAAAATACACCTGAAAAGTTGTAGATGTTTGCGAGTTTCGAATTTAATCTGAAATGATTCAAAATTCAGCTGTACATAGTTTACGTTTAAAATGCTTCGTATTGAACACACAAAATATTACAACTCTACGTAGAACTTTCTAGTGTAACCATCTAACTTGATCAGTGTTAAGAACTACAATTTCTACGAGTTCTATAAAAACTGCGATAAAATATCTCGAATTGATACCTTTTACCGTGTGAGTGAGCACATATACCTACGTAAGTTTAGTGATTCCCCACACGACAGACACTTCCCGCGTTCGGTAGCGGCATCTCCATAAACCAAAGTTGGATCGGCGCCGGAACGACTAGTGCCATCAAACTTTTGAATTCGCATTGATTGAACGAACGCCTCTAGTGACGTGACCTATCCCAGTTTCGTACCACTTTACTATATTGGAGACACACTCACAATCCAATTTTTAGTTTTCGCATCATAAAACGAAAGCAAATCAACCTTATGTTTCTCTAACTGGCCTTTCATTTTGATTGTGGTTTACAATATTTAGATTTCGTACATTTTTGGGAAAATGAAGTGGGAACCATATTTACTTCAATGCTAGTTTGGCACTCAGTCCTGATCTTTTTCGTGATTTATGGATGGACAAAAATCATAATTGTGAAACCATTTCGTTGCATGCCAGTCTCATATTTTTAGCATTTTGCTTTAAAGGAGCTTCATTCTATACCCATACAGTAGTACCGAAAAAAGGAAATCACGCTCGTATTTGGGATGAAACTTTTCGTACATCTCGTCCCTAATTAGGCCACCAGTTCCTTCCCACAACAAAGTAAAATTTTAACTTGTAATATTAAAAGGTTTCCGATACGACATGAAGAACTAAGAGTATCAAAGACAAAAGGAAACCTTTTAAAATTAAAAGTAATAACGAACTCAATGAAACAGGCGGCAGCGACGAGCTACAACAATACATTTTTAGGTAACAAGCAATTATTAATTTTAAAACTTATTTTAATACTTCATCATTACGTAACGATATAGAGGCAATTTCAATGTCTAGAAGTTATGCTTTAGTATCTTAACTATTATATTTTCGTTAAGAGTTGGGAAAAACTGTTCCGATTACCAAAAAATCTTTCACTGGTAGGACGCTTCACTTTTGTCGAGTGCAAAGGATTTTTTTAAATGGTATAGTTAACTTCCACGCTGTCCGAAATCGTGGGCAGTGGGCTTATTACAATTAAAATAGTTGTACATGTAACTTTTCTCAACATTTTTAACATACAGGAAAATACCTCATGAACTAGATACGTTAAGAGTTTGAGACTACCGCGGTGGCAATCTTTAATTTCAAAAACAAAACAAAAGTTATTCTCACACAATTATGTTGCTATAAAAGAAGGTGCCTAAAACACTACCGACTAGAAAAACAGTATCGCAAACATCGATCCATCACATAATACAACGGAGGACGTGAAAGGAGATCCATCACAGATAAGTCAGATGGGGGGTTTTGCCATCATCGCCACGCTTGGCAGGCGGGTTGGCGATTGCAGTATGGTGGTAAAATGCTCAGAGAACGCTACCCATTCTCTGGTAAGTGACCTTCTGAAGGCCACGGCAATCCGCTGGATGTGGGAAGCACAAGACCGGTCGAACTGGAGGAGCCTGGGGGAAGCGTATGTCCAGCAATGGACGTCTTTCGGCTGAAATGATGATGATGATGAAGTCAGACGGCCTGACGAACAAAACACAAATGGAACTGAAAACCAACATGGCCATCAGTTTTAGTTTGACAAGTTCCTCTGGATTTTGGAGTCATTGCACAGTGTGAACGATGTGGAAAGGAGATTCACAGATAAACCGGACAGCCTGACAAACGAAATTACCCGATACAAGAGGAACTGAAAAGCAACACATAGCTATCTTCATCAGTTATGGTTTCATGGATTCTCCTGGTTTTCGGCCACACTTGGCAGTAATAACTCAGTCATTTATGACGATTGGGTCCACGAAAGCTGTCGCACTGCTTACGTACATAATACCTGTGCTATGTGCTTATGTGTTGCCTCCAAAAATGACAAAGGCGACAATATATGACGAGGTGTAAATAATGTATGCCACGAAACCGCTTTGTACTCTTCTACGTAATTTTCGTGGCTAATGAAGTGCCTGTAAATTGATTGCTTCACCCAACTTATTGGCGGCGAAGTGAAAAATTCAATCAAACCCTGCGGGACAAAAACCGGAATAGAGCCGGATGCGTCAATTAATTACCGTGCCGACGGCGTCTAATCAATCCTCTGGCTACAAGGATGAACCTGCTACTGTCTCACTAGCCCAATTAGTCTGTATCCTGTTCTTATACGACTTTTTCCTCTCCTGATCAAATCTTTGGCCATTCAAACTTTGCTCCCAATTTAACTTTATTTACCGAACCAACTCAAACAGTATTCTGATTCCTGCTATCAGGCGATCTGTATTCGAAGTATATGTTAATTCGTTTGCTGCTGGAATAAAATGATTAATTGTAGTGGAATCCGGATACCGGAATGAATGTCGTAATATATCTGAAATTAATTGCAGCTGTATTGCTGTGATAACCAAATTGCCAACTTAATTTATCAACTTTAAATTATAATATGTACAGGTATATAAAAAGAAAATAATTATAAGGCATCAAAAAATACGTCCGCATCGTTGTCAATGGGAAAAGTGCCCAAAAGATTGGCAGCATTGCCACGTTGTATGGCAATGCTGATTCTTTGGCCGAAAAATAGGCCAGCCCTTTGGTCACGTGAAGAGTCGACCAACCGCTTGGAAATGTCTCGGAAAACTAAGTGGGCACTCGGACCCCATGGCCCTAGAGTTTCAACCCCAAACGGCTCGAACATATAGGTTCCAATAAGATTGGAATATTTGATAAATAATATTGCCAACTTACATTAAACATTTTATTATAAGCTCGATATTTTTTAAGTCCCAAAATGCGTTTGTAAGTTAATAAAAGATTTAAAAGTTCTAAATATCGATTAGTCTGTCTTTAATCGTTTTGCGGTTCAATCGCAGTTGCGACATGAATTACTTTTTTTAGTAACCGAATTGGAGCAGTCAATTCTCAGAAGCTTTATTCATAATTTATTCATTAGAACGTAATGCGATTTATAATAAAATGTTATGTTCAAAAACTAATCTGTATAAGAAATAAAAAGGACATTGGCCATTTTCGTGAAGGCTGCTTACGTCCATACGCCAATGTGCGAGCTGTCATAAGCTATCACTAGCATATTCCTGTCACACGTGGTTATACAAAGTGCATTAGCACCACTTGGGCTTCGTACTTTGAAAGGGATAAAAAAGTGATAAAATTTTACGAACGTAACTTAACAGAAGCGATCAGTTCTTGTGAGCGCTACTTTAGTAACAGTCACAGATGTACGTGACGCGTTACCCGAGACGACTAAATAATGACGCGCCAACAGTTGTGGCCGACATTGTAGCGCGTTGCTCGGAAACTTATTCATTATTTGTTGAGCAATTATGAGATCAATATTGGGTATTTATATGCCCGTGTGGCTATTTGTAAATACGTAAGTAATCACGTCGTGCCTGAATATCATTTAAAAAGAACGAGGAGCAGTATTTTGTATCCTCTAAGACAAACAAAACTTTGATCTTCAATGTGTCTATGCGAGTTAACTTATTTATAATTCTCCTAAAAGCTTTTGATTTTCGCCTTATTTTTTTTTGGAGGCGGGTTTTCCTCTATCAAGACTTCTAAGGACTGAAATAATATCTGATAAAACCAACAGCACAAGGAATCTGTGACCCTAATATCTGCGACCTACAGCTGAAGCGTTCGAAGCATGTGTCGCAAAAACGTGTTCTAAAATCGTGAAATAAATAGCGGCGGCGGCAGAAGGTTGGCAGAAGTCGCTAGCCTGACGAGGAATTCAATGACACATTTTCCATTTCCTTCGATCTCTTGAGACTTTGGTACATGTTAGTATGAGCCTTATTGTGTTTCAGTTTTTGTGAAACTGATATGACACACTCCAAAGTCGAATAAAAGGCGGAGGAGTACGTTAAACTGTAAAATTCAAACTAAAATTGAATACAAAACACACACAACCAAACAAAACCTTGCCAAAACCTTGCCTTGCCTTTACAAAATCTTGTACAACATCAACGCACCTCATTTTAACTATGTTTGGAATGTAGACAGACCGACTGGTAAAGATAATTTAACCGTCAATGTTTATGTCATAATCTCTTGTAAGATATCCAAACGGTTGCATAATTTCTGATAGGCGGCTGCGGATAATGGTTTCATAAAAATAAAATCGTTTAAAAACAGTAAGCACCGTGTTGAAATGAGGGCCATCGAATGTCAATCTTCGATTACAAGTAATTGCAGAATGTGGCTCAGTAAACCGTTTAGTGATCTGCATTCGCGTGCCAATTGCGATCGGTCAATGATCTAGTTTTATTTTAGTTACTACCTCTATTTCGTGGTGAGTTTTTCATAATATTTGTAGTAAGTTGTGGCCTAGATTCGTGGTCCCGGATGCGTATGTCGGGGCCGCAAACGTTCGTCGTTCTGTGGACGAAGTAGACTGACTCTGACGTCACAATTCCGCTATAGAGCGCGCCAGGGCCTTCCGCTACAACCACAACTATACTTGTTTTCGTGAGTTCACTCTCCGTGTTACCCATCCATTTCTATTATAACCGGTAAGTTTGGACAGTGCTGAACTATGTATAGCGAAACACGAATGCTGTTAGAAATAACTTAATAGTAATGTCAATGGATGCTAATGGATTGTTATAATTTACGACGTACAGGATAGGTACACATATATTATAAATAAAATAACACTATTACAAAAAGTTTAAACAGCTCAACACTTAGGTACCTTCTTACTACTTTTTTTGTGGCTGGCACTCGTAATAGACTTCGAAAGATTAAAGAGAACAAATTAATCTCGACTATTTTTTAAAGTTAGTGCTTTCAATTCGATTTGCTTTCAATTCTGCGTTACAATTTTAAAAATCCTTGAAATCAATTTCAACTTTACTTTTCCAATAGATGTTAGACAATTTACACGATTGCGGCATTTGAGATTGCTTTGAAATTCTGTTGATGAGTTCTATTCTTGATAATGAATAGAACTAAACCTTACCTCACCACTTTTAGAATATAAAATTCCATTCCATTCAGAATAACCAGGGACAGGTTACTTACCTACACAAAAAACAAATTTAATAGGTACCTTTATGTACAGTCTTGTGGAGAAGAAATCTTGAATCTCTCAGTTCAAAAAACGTCTTACCCTGCAAATTTTTTGCTAAAAGACTAATTAAAAAAGTTCAATTGAAAGTAAACAGTTTTTTACTTTCAACACAATAGCATTCCTTTGATTGTCTGAGAGGGTATTGTGTAAGTGAAAAATAATAAAAACTAATTGAGAGTGGATGCAGGCTGGCTGAAAGATTTGTTATCAACGTCGCTGGTCGTGGGTTTAAAGTGGCCATTTGGTCCGTGACCGCAGGCGGAAATTATAGTAACAGTTACGTAATTAATCTCCTATCCTCTTTACCTCTTGTTGTCATGTGGGTTAACAATGTAAACAAACACACCTGACAACGTTAAAGCCTTTTATTCATAATCCTTATTGAAGGTGATATAGTACACGTTCGGAGTATGGTCACGCTTAAGCCCTGTCATTATAAACCCCACCCTTGAATTAATTTAAAACATTAATATGTATATGAATGTTTACGCACAGCGACGGCAATCAAAACAACGTTAGTCTTTTTGAAACCAGCCGATAGATCGATCTATTTTTGTAGGACAAGATAAAAATCAATGTTTGGATAGATATAAATCAAGAAATCTTTTTTGTTATTGATTAAATATACCTACGGATTTCTTATCAAAAGAAACAAAACATAGAGCTGCTTATATTCCATGGGAGTTGTGAGACTCACTAAGAAAAACAAGTTATTATGGTAGGTACGCCTGGATCGGCTGGTAACTAATATTGGTAGCTTCATAAACCCATTACATTATTATTTATTTATACTATGTAACACCCTTTGTGCTGTTAAGGGCACACAAATACCCACATAAAATATGAATGTGGGTACCCATGTACGTAAATGCTGTGTAAAATATTTGAAAATCAAATATTTAGAAAGCACGTTCTATTACGTGCCTTCTTAACTTAAACTTCTTGCCTCCGACGATGCGTACTGTCAAAGACACTGTAATACTTTATGCTCTGGAAATGCTGGCTGGATCGGATTTTTGAATATTTACGAGTCGGTCCTTTACTTTCTAGATAGGGTTCAACAATATGCAATAGAATCGTGAAAAGAACATTGCAATAAGTGAAATGAAAACACCTTCCTTTTTCATTAAAATTTTACTGTATTTAAATTCCAAACCTGATTTACAGGAATATTCAACAAAACTATTTAATATAGCACTCAATATAATATCAATAAAGACTTATTTAAAAACAACCTTTTAATTTCCACATTTGAAGGGAACTGATTTAGAAAATTAGGTGAATGCAAAGCACTATTTCCATTCCGTTTCGTTAAGAAAACAGTATTTTTCCGGTAACATTGGAGTCAAATTACATAGGTACTTTCAATTTTATAATTAGCACTACAAATCTTATTAATATTTGGAAATCATGACATAAGAAACATAAAGTTTGTTAGTTCACAATTTTTCGAATCGAAAGTCGAAAGTGTTCAGTTATAAAACAGTTAGTAAATAACTCATAAGCCGGGTTACACATAACTGCCCCAAAACCCTCTCACGGAATCGTAACCATTGACTCCTGTATGTCTAAACAATATATCTTCAAAAATTACCTTGTAAATCCTAAAAGAACAAACAAGATACTTAACTAAAATCTTAATCACCAAATCTGTAAGAAAGCAGGTATCAAATAAACCAGGTTCATTATATTCTTACCAACTTAGATTACTCGAGGACCGCAAGTGGAATTTTAAACACGTTTTAGTTTATTCCAAAGTGCTCCCAAGGTATCCTGAAATCTGAGTGGAATACCTGAATAGTATATTTGTAGGTCAAATGTAGCTCGTCGTAAGTAGGAAAAGTTGATATTACCTTACTATACGGGGTGTTAAGTAGAAAGACCAACACAATTTCAATTTTTAAAGGACTGTGGATCTCATTTGCTAGCACAAAATTGTTTTCATTTTAATTTAAATTACGTTTTTTTTTTTGAAGAGATGCCTGTGGCCTGCTGTGAGATAACGCAGGCTTTTAATAACAATAAATAATAACAATATTTTTTTTTCTTTTTTCAATTTAAATTGTTAGTATGCCTTAACACAACTTTAAGACTTTGAAAGCACATAAGTTATTTAGTTCTATAGCCAATTGTATATAATTGTACATTGCAAATAAAACAAAAAAAAATGCGTTTTATTACAACCTCAATAAAAAAGACGTGACAATGTGTTGCGTGATTAAATGAATTCATAATAATTACGTGACCTACCATCACACTTAAGGTTTCATAGGGTAAACTATAGGATATGACCTGTTTAACAGAAAGAAAGAAAATACATTTGTTTAACACAGTCTAAAAGGCACACAATTTAATATATTATCATCTACATTTTTTATTTAAAATTAAGTTTTAAGAAAATATAAAAATATATTAAATATAGATTTAAAATTAAGTTTTAAGTGCGATGCAAGATATTAGCAGGAAAGTGTGCGTGAGGCACACTTTCCTGGCTGCGCCAAAAAAGGCCAGTTAAGCAATAAATTCCAGACAAATAGTGTATGACGCTGGTTGTCAACTAGACCTGAAAACTTGTACTGACGTACTACAATAGGTGAATATTGTAGTGTATGTAAATGCGAAAGCTTTTATCTTTATACACGCGCGTTACTTGTAGGCATAGGCCATGATACCATTTTGTAAGCTTGGATTAGGATAATGCTTCGTGATATCAAAATGGATCAGGTGGGTGAAGCCTATTTTTAGCTGACAACGAATCCTAAAAGAGGGTTATAAATTTGACGATGCCTTTGACCGCATGTATACTAAATTACCTATTAATAAATAAATAAAAAGTATTAATAGGGTATTTTCTAATTTATTAAAAACTATTCTAATTTGAAGATTGGCACGAAATATGTAACAGAAAAATAAAAGTAAATTGATTTATATCCATTTTCTCAATTAAAAACGGTTTAAACCAAATTAATTTTTCGTTGTTTTGAATTTACCGCCAAAACGCTCCTTACGAAGACTTTTTATCACGTGACGTCAACTTTGTGTAAACTAAAGTAGTTAATAAGTGAACAAATGGATGTCGAGTTTATAATTACCAAGATCCATTAAATGGATATAAAGTGATATTACTGGTGTGGGGTGCCCTGTGCACAAATACTTCTAAAACTGCGCTAAACTAAGTATTTGTATAGGTGCCGTTTACACAAAGCTGACGACACGATGTCACGTGATAAAATAGGCATCGTAAGGATCGTTTTGGCGGTAAATTCAAAACAACGAGAAATAAATTTGATTTTAATCGTTTTTCATTGAGAAAATGGAAATAAATAAATTTATTTTTATTTTTATGTTAATTATATCGTCCCAATCTTCAAATTAAAATAGTTTTTATCAAATTGGAAAATACCCTATTGCTATTCTTATTATTGCGTGCTATAAAAATTATAAATTATGAAGTCTGTCTGATGGGTCCATATTGGCTCAACTAAAGTTCTTTACCCGAAATTGTTCTTCCTAACGATTTGTAATCCGAATGATCACTCTTCCTAAAAATTTTCATCCTAAAGTTTTCATTCATACTATTTGTAGTGCTACCGGCGATGTTCAAATAAACGGTGTGAATTCCTTGGGCTTAAAAGTCAAAATGGGAGTACCGCAAGGTTCAGTATTGGGTCCGTTCCTCTTTTTAGTATATATAAATGATTTACCTCATTTACTAAAAAACCAACCACAAATGGTGTTATTTGCTGATGACACATCACTGGTTTTTAAAGTTAAGAGACACGCACAGGAGCTTGACGAGGTAAATAGCGCTATAGTTAAGGTCCATAATTGGTTTACTGTAAATAATTTGGTATTAAATGGAAAGAAAACTAAATGCATAAGATTCACGTTGCCGAATGTCAGAAGTAGTGAATGTCACGTTGTATTGAATAAGGAGATAATAGAATTCGTCGAACAGACGGTTTTCCTGGGGATCACGCTTGACTCAAAGCTACAGTGGGGTCCTCACTTAACATCACTTGCAGGGCGGCTAAGTTCTGCCGCTTACGCTGTTTGGAAGATCCGCCAATTAACAGACGTGGATACCGCGCGACTTGTTTATTTTAGTTACTTTCATAGCATCATGTCTTACGGTATTTTGCTATGGAGACGGGCTGCGGATGTTGAGTCGATCTTTATTCTGCAAAAGAGGGCTGTCAGAGCCATCTACAACCTCCGCAGACGCGAATCTCTAAGGGAACTGTTCAAAACAATTAACATCATGACGGTACCTTCTCAATATATTTATGAGAACATTATGTATGTTCGGAAAAATCTACATCTTTTTAGTAAGATAAGTGACAGGCATAATTTTAACACTAGAAATAGGAACAAATTAGATCAACCACGTTTCAGATTGTCTAAAGTACATACTTCTTTTATGGGGTACTGTGTAAAATGTTATAATAAACTACCAGTCGATATTCTTGAACTAAGTGAAAATAAATTTAAGTCATGCATTAAACGCACACTATGTAGACAAGCATATTATAAGTTAGATGATTATATCTTAGATAAAAATGCCTGGCTTAATGCTGGTCCTGCTCCACAGCCACCTGGGCTTACTAATTAACATTTTAATATTTGGAAGAGATGCTTCCCCTTTTTTTTAATGTTTTCTGACATTACGAACACTTCTGTTCCTATTATTATTATTTTTCTGACATTGCGAACATTTCTGTTCCTATTTTTATTAATTTTGTGACATTAAGATTTTGTTTTTGATTTTACTGAACCAAGTATTATTTATTAAAATTTCAATAGATACTTATTATATATTTTTCTTTCTTTTTGGAAGTCAAATTTTATGAATTTCTCAAATAGGATTGAAACTATAGTTTTGTATAATTTAGAAGCATTTTGTCAAATTTTTGTAAATGTGAGTACCATGCATCCTTATAATATGTTGTTTTAATGTACGTCGACTTGAAAAAACGTGGTAGTTGAGAGTATGTCATGCTCACTTAAATGTCTCACTGATGGTGGCGTGTGTGTTGGATCATTCGGTTCCCTAGAAAATGGTTGAGCTGGATGGTGCTGATCCATGCGTCAAGTTCGTGAATGGGCGCCGTCGGTTGAGACTGGTCATCTCTTATCTGCCATGGCTTATTTTGAATCTTATTTTTTTTAATTTATTTTATTACATTTTTTTTACATTGTTCTCACATAAAGAAGCACCAAGAATAATGTTCCCACACACACAAATTTTGTAATACCCACGATTTAAAAGAGTGTCCTTGGAGTTTCTTGCCCGTTCTTCTCCAGAGAGATCTACGTTTTTGGAATGGGCACCTAGCTTCAACTTCGATTTTTGTTTGACAATTCAAAAGTGCCTGTGAAAGGTCTAATTGAAATAAATGCTTTGAGTTTGAGTTTGAGTTCATAACACTCATGTTTCCGAAAATTGTAATTAATAATATCATTAATGTAAATATATTTAAACTCCTACTGTTTTTTATCATAACGCTTTTATCCCTAAACATAATTACCATAATATTTTCACTCATACTCAGAAAGAAACATTTACCATGACCATGCATGCAGCAGGCATGCAGCATGCAAGCAAGCATGCAGCATGCAACATGCAGCAGGCATGGTTTCTGTCACGGCTCCGGCGCTGTGGGGCTCCGGCGATCCCACGCGAGCTGCTCGTCGCAGATGTGTTTAACGCTCACCACCGTAGCTTCGGCTTGCTGGCCGGCTTAGCCGGCCAGCCTCAGCCTCGGCGGCGGGCGTTAAAACCACCTGCTCCTCAGCTCGCGGGCCGCCTCGCCCCTCCGCGCCTTCGCGATTTTAAATAACACTCTAGGGGTAGGGCAAACAAGACTACGTGGAGTCGATTTTGCAACGATTCGTTTCTTGGGGGCACTATGAATAATAGTTTAAAAGATGGTTATGTTGAGAAAATATAGGGAAACAAATAAAAGTATAATAGATGTTTATTGCTACTGACATTATGAAGTTGAATGCTTCGGAATTATGAACATTAGAGACAGAGTAGTTAGGAATTGTGATTGTTAGGATGAAAAATGTTAGGAAGAACATTTTCGGATTTCCAATTATCGGAGTTGAAAATTTAGGTGAACTTTGGCGCACCCCTGTCTGATATTTAAGAAAACAGAGAAAATAAATATCGGCAAACGGTCTTTAATCCGATACAGTCTGTGGTTCAACAAAGGCCTCCTCTACAGAATTCAATTCTGTCCTGTTTTTTGCTGTAGGTACTAGTCCTATATTGGACACGCTGATTTCATAATCATAATCATTTATTCGTAAGAATATGTTACATTAAATGGTTTTAAGATTACTAAATGGTATCGTCACCTTCTGCCAAGTGTAGCGTGCAAATATTAATTACATACATTATTACAGGACTAAGATTATTGGGAATGAGGGTTTTCCGAAATTCCGTTCACTAGGTGGCAGCACTGAGACGTCAGATCCGGGCATCTGTCAAAAGTGTCAAAGCGCCTACGGACTGAAGGGTGAACGAAAGAATGCAACAAATGACATCAAATATTTTAAGTTCTTTGTCGAACTGGAAGACCTCTTATCAAAGTGGCGCCATCTGGTGGCTTGAATTCATAAAAACCCTCATTAACAAGATTGATTGCATAATTATGAATTAAAAATTCAATTGAGGTGTGTCAATTAATAATTATATAATATACACAAAATTTAATTAAAATGTCAAAGTATAATTAAATGTTATCAAAAAGTCAAAGATGTCAAAGAATAAAGATTTCCTGATGTCATCCTCACATCTGTTAGTCTATCTACCTCTGATTCTTTTGCTGTGTCGTGGGTACTATTTACCTATTACCTATAAAATAAATTTAAATATCGCAGCAAAACAAAGATAATGATAATTTTCACTTAAATATCATGGTATGACCACAATGCAAATATTAAAAGGTTTAAAATCATAATGCTGTTACAAAATAAATACGGCTTTGTGTACCTCTTCTCTCAACCCAGTGGTCGTTTATGAATACTAAAATACAATGTGCCGCATAATGGCACTATAGTCTATACAAAATATCGATTACAGATTTTGTTTAAATTTTATAAACTCATCCCGTCTGCACAATCAGCGCCCGCCATTATCACAACTGACTCAGCGGTTCTTTTCATAAAAAAGAATGGGTGTATTTACTCTGAGAAAATTAAAGCCTAGACCGAAAGTTAGTACATATCCAGATACGTAATGAAGTAAGCGTTTTGTTAACCGCCCTTGCTATCATAACATTTGCTGTATACGAGTAACGAGTATACGAGACTGTTACATTTTAATACTTTGCTTAAGGCTGTTGGAATAATTGGATTGCAATGTACCGCGTACGTACAATTCGTATCTCGGGGCAATTTATTACAATTCCAATGTTTGGATAAAAGAATTAAAGAAATGAAAACTCCAGAACAAAGATGTACACAATAAGATAACGTATGTTGTAACTCAGCTAATGTGTGCCTTTCCTTTATTCATGCTTCAGCTGAAATATCATATTCATTACTTTAGAACTAATCATAAAATTAACTGTTACTAACTGTTCAGTTATGGTGTTGTTTCTGAATTCAGATCCAAAAAAAGTTTTATCAGTAAAATGGGAAGAAAAATCATTTTTTTCTTATTTAATTCTAAACCAGACTATTCAAAATCGTATCGTATAACACGTACCGATGCAGGTATATCCGCAACCCCATCTTTCACCGCTACGTCGCCCGCGCATGCCCGTCGTTTATCACCCGTGGACCCGTAGAACCTGTGCTACGGCGTAGCTCGCTACGAATACTTGATTTCTGGAATGTTTTGAAAGAATGCTATTATTATTTTGTTTCATTGGAAATGTATTTTTTTTTTTAAACCAACACTTCGATTACAAACCTAATCTATGTGATTTATAAAAATAACATTGGAAAGGATTTTCACTCACGAGATTGAGGCATAACACGTGTTTGAAAGCTTTTCTGAATAACTTGTGAGTACGAGTATGTTCTTTGTAACTTCGATTCAAAGTACCCAAATTTGATTGATCAAATCAGCATGGCTCGACCCTATTAAGTTACTTGTCCACATCAGTTAAGTTAGACATAACATGCAGTTAGAGTGCGTTTGCTAGTCAAACACATAATCCATGAGAACTACCATGGAACTATCAAAGTACCAACCTCTGAATCTTTGTTGTTTGTCATCAAAATCAACCCGTGTGTGTTGCCGGGCGTAAAAGAATAGCACCATCCCATTTCTTCCTCTGGGTGTCGTAGAAGGCGACTAAGTGACTTACTAGAGAATGGGCAGCAGCGTTCTCTACGCATTTTACCACCATACTGCGATCGCCAACCCGCCTGCCATGCGTGGCGATTATGGCAAACCCCCCCTCTGGGTGAGACTTATGTCCAGCAGTGGACGTCTTTCGGCTGGAATGATGATGATGATGATGATGATGATGATGATGATCAAAAACAACCCACAATCTTAGTCAAAGATTGGTCTACTGCACCTCGTAGGAAATTATAATAACAATAGTAAAGTAAGACACCAAATTAATATAAATGATTTAGTTTCATCCTGCAGTCTGCTTGTTTCCCTTACCGGATAAAATAACTACTAGCATTATTGTATGTGACATTGACACACTTTCCAACACAATCTGAATTTTGAAGAAAACTGCGAATTTGTTTATTCATTCACATAATCCATAGTTCTTTAACTATTTCACTTAAAATAAATGAACTAATCTTACAGCCAATAACGGATTTACAATTTAATAACTGTACTTATTTGCATCAGAAACAAACAGGATGCCATACCTTCTAAGCATATCTAAGTGTGCAGTGTGGGTGGGTGTGTAGGAGTGTGTGTAAGGAGTTGTAATAGTGTATGGTCTATAGTGTATGGTCCATTCCCTCATCATCCAAAACCATTGCGTCATCATCTGCTTGCCAGGCCTTTTCCCAACTATGTTGGGGTCGGCTTCCAGTCTAACCGGATGCAGCTGAATACCAGTATTTCATACAGCTGGCAGAAGATTTATGAAATACAGGTATTCAGCTATTACCAGTATTTTACATGGAGCGCCTGTCTATCTGACCTCCACAACCCAGTTACTGGGTAGTACAATACCCCTTGGTAAGACTGGTTGTCTGACTTTTGGGCTTCTGACGACCCATAACGATTGCCAAAGATCTACGAAATGATAGCCGGGACCAACGGCTTCCGATATACGGATGGGTCTTGGTATGTAAAGATGGTCACCCATCCACGGACTAACCGCAGCAAGCGTAGCTTACCCTGATCGATCGACCCGTGCGCGTGTTATTACTTAGCCACAAGCCCCTACAAACCATTGCCTCAAATGTTTGCAAAATTCTAATGCTCAACATTGTAAAGAAATAACGCAATGAATACTGTTCAACTGTCAAACTGAAAGTGGGTTAGTCAATTAGCCCGCCGGTTAAAATTATATATTTAAAGAAAGAAGAGTCATATACATATATGTATAGTTAATATTGATCAAGCTTTATGCCAGAAGTTCATTTGATCTTCATTATTAATGAGAGATAAATAAATTTAAATAATTTCGTAAAAGCTCGCAGAGAATTCAGTGCCATTTAAATATTTCAAGGAGACTTGGGTTAGTAAGCACTTAAGGAAAACGGAATATGTTAGCTAGCTCCTTCCCAGAATATTATCACTCTAGACTCTACTTTATATTACTTAGTTTCTTTAATCGAAATTGTTTTTTATTTAGATTCTAGGGCGAGCCTACCAGGTACCAATGTTAGGATAGAATTGAGGCTTACTCCACGTGGCACATGAAATTTATTTTTCTCGGAAGGAGAGTTCTACCTATTGGAAAACATTTTTCTGTTCCTAACAAAACTATTTGATACTACCTTCTTACATTAGTGTAACAAAATATTTGTCACGAAAGCGATTTTAAGGGATTATAAGCTAATCCCTACTAATATTGGCCACGCCACGATTGCGGCGGTAAGTCCCCTCTTTTAGGAATGGATTGAGAGGCACCACGGCATCCTCACCTGCCGCCTGACGCAGGTCCTCACTGGACACGGTTGTTTTGGGAGGTTCCTGTTTTGTATAAAGCGTGAGGAATCGCCCGGGTATTTCCACTGCGTAGATCGCCTTGAGAACACGGTGGAGCATACTCGTACGATGAATGTTTGCCCGGCTTGGATGGAGCACTGCCGTGTGCTTGTGGAGGCGATCAGTGGTGGCAATGTCTCGCGTCCGGCCCTGGTTCAGGCCATGGTAAGGAGCTAGAGTACATGGGTAGCCGTCACCTCCTGCGAAGCAGTAATCCTCGCGAAGAGGGAGGCGGTGCACGTGAGAGAGAGGCAGTATATGCGACCTCACGGCCCTAGCCGCCGCAGGAGACGCCCTGGACGTCGGGATTCCTGGCTGATTCTCGGCCGCTGTAGGCGCGGGCTTGCGGATAGCGAGTATGGGTAGCTCGCTGTCCGGTAAGGACCAAACCCGGGTAGACGGCGCGTTGTATTCCACGCGCGCCATCAGAGATGTCAGCAACAACTGGTGGGGTCCGCAAGGGCCAATGCCTGCCAGGGGTGCGGGTTGTTCGAAAGAGACACCGTCGCCCCTGGCACACAGGCAACTGAGGGACACGAGTGGGTTTTAGTCAGTAAAAGTCTGACACGCCCTCCTGCTCTCTACCCAGAGCGGGAGAAGTCATTTGATGATTTCACACCCTCCTAAAAAAAAAAGAACCTGCTACTACTAATATGCTTTTTAAGTTTTCGTTTGTGACTATCACTATGGGCCTTGGTTTTCTGAAAAAAAAAATCATTTTTATTGAGTTACCATTTATAAAAGGCTACAATTGGAAACAAGCAACTAACTTTCCGACATAGCTGTCTGACTCCTTGACATTTCAAAATTATCTGTGAATAGTCTAATTAAAATAAATGGCTTGACTTTCATTCCTTTTAACAATTGCGTCGTAGAATGTTCCACAAGATAAACGAAAACTTCTTAGGTACATCCGCTTTTATTACGCGGTATTTATTATCAACACCTGGCACTTGCTTCGTGTAAAATAGTAACTATTTCTGTTAAAATGGTAGGTAAATTCATATTTTAAACGGCATGTCGGGAAAAGCATTAATGAAGTTGACGTGAATAGGCTAGTGACGATGACGGTATTGACATTGATCGACGTTCGAAACTTTGTTTCTACAGTATACTGTCATCAATGTTATGTTATCAAAGTTACCAGCCTCATATACAGGGTGTATATGAGGCTGGTAACTCTGATAACATACCTCGCCAGTTTTGATACGGCTATATTTTTCCCTTGCACCCGGTCAACAAGAAAATATTATTTCACATTTTTAATAACATGCTCTTTTAATATATTTTTCCGGGCCATAACTGGGGCATATTTTCTGAAGCTTATAACAAACGCAACACCCGTACTGTTTCCCCGAAATTCTTACTCCAACAACTTTATACAACAAATAAAATTATTTTTAAAAGTTGGATCATTTTAAAATTTTCCCGACAAAAAATATCCAACTATCGTTTTCTTTGAGCTCCATGCCCTATTCAGGTCCAACAGCAGAAAACCTTATCGTCCTAATTACACTGACTTCTAAACGTCTCTTGAAGGCGTCACTGAAGGCCAGAAAGGCTTCAGCGGACTTAATTCTACCAAATAATTTAGTAGCGTGCACTTTGAGAGAGTAAAGTCATTTAAATAATTTAATTAACAAAGAATCTAAAGCTTACGGAGTTCTCATTTATTATTTCTCAAAAACAGAGTAGGTATCTGACTTTGTAACTTCCTACGTCATGTTTGAACATCGAGTACCTACGTGGGAGTTTTATATTAATTAACAAATACGCCCCGTCAAGACTTCACAAACAGTTGAAGCTGTGAGTTCAACAAATCTTTATATAACCGTTTTAGTGAGCAGCGAAAGTTCCAGGGGCGTAAATCACGTGATTCTTAGAGATGGTAGTTAGGAAGCCACAGGAGTGCCGTAATGCAGCGCCCTCTGCGCCGGGTTCCAGGAAACTGATAGTAATAAATGGACGTCTGAATTTTCGCTGCTGATAAAAATCACTAAGCTACGGATGGACTTGGTGTTCGTATATTTTCATTTTTATCATGTCGTCAATCTCAATCGTTTCAATCTCAATCGTGTTTGGGTACAGTAATAATAAAAATAAAAAATTACACTATTTCGAGTATAATTACGACAAGCAAGCAACTGTAGCAGAACTAGGACGAGTCCTATATTTCGGCATAAAGCGCCAGACCCCTTAAAACAGACAACAATACACATAAAACCAAAAAACATGCAAAAAGATGCATCAATGAATGTTCTTAAAATAAGAAAAAAGAAAAATAAATTAAGTGTGTGTGCCTGTGAGTGTGTATGTGCATGTGAATATGTGTAAGTGAAGAGTAGTGGAAGGTGTTGGGGTGTTAGGTAGTATAAATATACGTCATACCGAAAGTATTAAATAAAAATTTGTAATTGATAAGAGCTTTAACTTGTTCTTTCTTTGTTCCCTCATAGGAAACAGCAATTTGGTAGTTATGTACCTTATTCTTACATAAAGATTTCTTGAGTGTAATGAGTCATTTTTAAAATGACAATTGCGTAACTGTCCAACATTAAAACCAAAGTTATTTCATTATTTAATCATAATCATTCGGCAGTGATAACAACCGGACTAAAAATCATTATGTTAGTCCAAGACATAGGTTTACTATTTAGTTCGGATGCTGATAGTCCCAAACTTTGAATATATTACACATTTTAAGCCATTATTTAGTGTTAATTACCATTATTCAATTTTGCTACACATATTCTGACTTTGATGAATAAAATGATTTGATTTTAATTGAATAACTCTGTCTGAAAATGACAATAACTCCTATATGAGCACAAACAAATTATAAACTGATTTTATTTCCAGACTGCAATGTTGTCGTTGTGACCACGGTTAATATGAACGTATTTAAGCGTATAATGTTCGGTAATAACACACATTAGAAGTTCGTAGTTTTCAGTAATGCCAAGAAAATTATTGTGTTGCTTTGTCGGGCAGTCTGTTGTCAAACTTCTAAATCGGCTATAAGCATGGAGCCCATAATAGTAGTACGTATAGCATAATAAGCCTATAACGTTCCCACTGCTGGGACACAGGCCTCCTCCTCTATGAGATGGAGTGGGTTGTAAGCCAATACGCGGACCCAGTGCGGGTTGGTAAACGCCACATGTCTTCGAATTTTGGGTTCTAGGACATGCTGTTCTCCTTCACCGTTTTAAGAGCAGTGGTGATGAAATTATTTACACAAAACAAAGCGTTCCCAAACCTGGGTTCGAACCTGCGATCTACACCTGGTAAGTCGGGGCTATTACCATTGGGCCACTGCTCAGTAGGTATAGTCAGAATAAATTATAATTTATCATTAAAAAAAAACAACTTGAAAAATCGCTACCTATTCGAAACAAATTATGTAGGAGAGCAAGCACGTCCTGTCTCGATATCTGTATTTCATAATACCATCTTGTCATTTGCAAAACGTAGCTCGATAAACACATGCATCGGCAAACGTTGCCATCAGACGTAAAAAAGGAAATGGAAAACCATTTCCAAGTTACCCAAGAGCATTGTATTTTCCTTCTAACTTTTTTCCAACGCAAACGAGGTAGGAAAAAGCTATTAAACAATAAATGAGGCTCATAATCTCCCTATACACTTGTAAGTTTGGGAAACTATCGTAACATAAAATAGAATGAACGTATTTCCTGGTGGAGCGTGCTGGCGAACTGTGGCCAACTTTGATTCAATGTTGGTGTACGTGTGATAGTAGATACCTCGCTAGGGCTCCACATAGTGGAAGCATAAACAATCCTAAGTTATTCCAATGTTTGATCAACATAGCCTTTCAATGCCTGCTATATATCTTTCGGTTCTGAAATGTTTCGGTGAAAGGCTGTTATGCAATGGAGCTTTTTCAATTGAACTGACTTTATTAAAATGGCAACCAGTACATTGTTCCACATCTTTTAACACGAGCCGTCCCTTGAGATGTTAAAATCCTCCGAAACAAAGTCTCGCTTTAGGCGACTTGTATTTTAAATCTCATTATCATATTTTACTTCCAAAAACATAATTATTTTACTTAGTAGCCATTAATATTCAGTTAGCTATTTTACATTCTGGTTTAAACCAACAAAACATGAACCTCCATTAGAATAACACTAAATGATCGACAGGCACGACTGAAACTTAATAATTATGCGGCCTCATTATGCGGCAAGATATTAACAAAAACTTTGCACACACACAAAAACAAAGTCAATATGTTTGAGGGTAAGCCAACGCGGCTTTGGCAAAGGAAAATGTACTTTATTGCTAATATTATTCTAAGAGGATGCCATTGCCAACCCTAACGCTTTGTGGCAGAATTCTTCGATTTCGTCCCAGGGTGACGATATGGAAGCCTTATATCCCGACACAATAAAACTGTATTGTCCATAATCACGAGATTATTGGAAGAATAGCGTTTGCGGGTATGCAATCATATCGTGTTCTCTAATACAAGGACTGAACTACAACTCAGGGAAGTTAATGTTGCCGATAATTGAGTTGACAGTGTTTTGTTTGTCGCAGTGGTATTGTTTCTAGAATTAGATGAGCGTCCGAGAATATTCGGTTTGCACACGGTTTATTTTTGATAGAGCGTACTGTTTGTGCTTCAAATCAAATGCATACATGCGTGAAGTAAATCCGTTACTGTTTTTGTAACGGATTTTTTTGTCAGTAAAGGCAAAAACAAAGTTACCAAAAAGATAACATTATTTATGAAATAGGAAACATGCAGCCGCATTTTAAACCTACGTACCCAATTACCTAATTAAAATCGCGATAGCGCTACTTCGACTAATCAAATTTCAAATAAGGTAAATCAATAAACTAAGCGTCAAGTAGGTATAAGAAAGTCTCCACCGAAACACATCGAAGTTTTGACAGTAAACGTCAAAAGACATCATAAGTAATGAGAAGGAAAATACGCAGTAGGTACTTGCAAATGCCGGTCTCGAGCTAAATCGAGAACTCATTAGCAAGTCGAACAACAAGATCGCAAGTCATTGCATAGCATGAGACGAGAGGGCTGGGGGAAGGGGGTAACGGGGGGTGTGACGAGGGGTAATTCATCCACTAGGTATAGTTTCAACTCAATGTCTCCTTACCCTCGTGAGCCGTGCGAGAACCGACTCATTACGCTTCTTTGTGCCTTCAGGCTTCCCATTCATTAATCCATGTATGAAACATTAAGGTTCTATGCTAACCTATTGTTAACTTCAGTATAATACTGTGCTCGGCCCACTAAAGGCTACCCTTTTACTTTACTAGACCCACGGTGCTATTATTTCTTTATAGTGCTGCATTGTTATGGGCTGAGAAAACGTTTATTGTTAGATATAACACGTATTTAGGGAAATATTTTTTAAAGTCACTTGACTCCAAATCTAATAATCGAAAAAGTGTGGACGAAAAAATCATGTTACCCCGACCCCATATAAGTTGAGATATGGGCATGAGAATTATGATGAATTGACTCCAAATGTAATGAACAAAAATTAAAGATTTTTTTACTAATTCAGTCTGTGCACCACGATTCCTAAAAGATGAATTAGTGAACGTTAGCTAAGCCAATATTGTCCTAACGAAAACAGAGCAATGGAGATAAATTCACGGAAATATCCAAAGTAGAACCAGAATTTATGACCTAGTTCGAATTACTACTACAGTAAAATGAGTCCACGGACTCAAATAAATGCAGGTAAAACAGCAAGTAAAAGTGGCTTAATATCTGCTCCACAATCACCATTGTTGGGAACTCTGAACTCCAATGTTGTTAAAGCGGATAGAACTTTTATCGTCAAACCACTTTTCATATTTGATGTAAGATAAATTTAGCTGGTTCATGGTCTATTTTAGGAACTTTATTTACCCTACTTTAGCCTTAGTCTGTTGCTTTAGTTGTGATTTCCTGCTACATTATATTATTCAAAGGTTTCTGCGCTCTTTTATTTGTTATTGCTGATACAATTCGTCTAGGCGGCCGTGTTATTTGGAACGGTATTTGCCTCGTCTCCGGCTGACATAACGCGTGAGTGAAATGATAAAGAAAAATAAGTAATATAAGGACATCTTACGATGAAACTTTTTCCCAGTGAGAGAGAGAAGAAAAGGACACGTTAGACAAAACAAAATGAGGTATTTTTTTGGATTACCAACTCATGAAATTGTCACATAATAATTAAAGTTGTTAATTGTTGGAATGTGATATTTTGGCTGTAATTTTCTTTTCAGGCGGTCATTTTTCTTCAAAAAGTTTATTGTTCGAAAATATCCCACCGCTTCATCGATGATAACCAACCACAAAATATAAACTGGAACACGAAGATTCGCAGCGAAAGAAAGATCTATATAAAAATTGGCTTCGAATTTCCCCAAAGAGAGAGCCGGAAACATAACATTTTACTACTATTGCAGCATTCAGTAGGTATAGCTCATTATTCTTACTGATAAACAGTTTACGTCCAAACGCTTACAAGATTCTGTGGAGAACAAAGACGATGTTGCGCACACAACTACACAAATTGCTCGTATTGTACCTAGACTAGCGACGTGTCCAAACTCTGAGCACCTAGTTCCACGCAACTCATGAATTATAAAGTATTGACAACTGTACACACAGGTCAATGTTTGGATACTGTAATAAATTATAAAGTCTAAGACAAACATATCTACTGAACCAAGTCACACATGCTACACAACTGACCCTTCAAAATATTATCAAGTACATTAATGTATGAATAAACAGATGAATAAAAATCCACTTACCACGATAATAAAGATAGAATACACGATCAACTGGTTATAAAAGTACTTGTGAATGTTTCCCGGAACACATAAAGTTATAGTTATAAAGCTTTTGATCCAGAACGATAGGTATTCGAAAAGCCGAGCCTTCGATGTGACGCCGTTTTACATACAGAAGCACTTTATTGTAAGTAAGCTTACTCTGCTGGAACGATACCGGGAACGTATGTAGGTACAACAACCATCTTCTAGCTTTAGAAATAATGCTATCCGATCCGTTCTTGGTACCAAGCCTAGTTCCAAACCTGAAAATGTTATAAACGGGCTGAAATAAATCTCTTAGGCCGTGACTAACATTTATTGACCACTTCGCTGAACCAAGCTTTAGATCATTTCAGAAGTAGGTATTCTTTACTCAACTCTTGGATCCAATGATTGATTCAACTACGAACTCTATAAAGGCTTTAAGTACTTGAAATTGAACTGAAGACATAAACTATATCAGGCACTTATCAGTCCGCTAAAAGTCGTAAAAACCGATTAAGGGTGGTGTGACGGTGTGAGTAGGTAGTCAAAAGACACTATGGTTGTGGCGAAGAGCCAGCGATGTGTCACTGAGCTCGATACAAGTACCCAACAAAACGCGAACCATGACTTATCTATACATATCTATCTATACATATAATAAAATCGTAGCAAAGTCAAATGTACATTGAAATATTTTTTAGTATTTTTTGCGAGATCTGGGAACGATTCAAATGTCGAGAAAATTAATTTAAAATGTTTGGCCGTTTGTCTGAATGTATGTTCCAGCATCACGCGAAAACTACTGAATAGATTTTGTTCAAATTTTCTATAGATATTTCCTATATTCGCAGACCGTAAGGTATAAACTTATCAGGCTTTTTGCCATGAGGGATGAGCAGTATTGCAATTTATTCGTATTCTTTTATAGTTTACCACATATTATAAAAAGACGGGTCAAAAGATTATAAAATTGAAGAGAGTTACAGATTTTACCTTTTGAGTGATTATTATCACGCTTTTCATTATGCACCTAAGCAGCAGTGATGGACATCACAACATAATACAGGTTGGATGGGGCAATAAGGCTAGGTAACTCAACCGTTGTCGCTACTTGAAAACGGCCTTAGGAGACTGTACTTATTTGCATTCACAAATTAAAAAAAAAATGTTGAAGTCAGCAAGAAAATGGGAAATTTTCACAAAACAAAATGGGATGCCAATTAATCCTGTTTCTGGGACCACAAAAGTTTGAGTATTACAAAAGTCGAAAATCGCAAAGATTCTTGACATACATTTACATAGGCAATGAGGCTAGGGATGGGCAAGTGAAAAAATATATCGATACTTATCGTATTTATATTTTTCAACAGTATCGATAATTATCGAGTGAAAAATATCGATATATCGTCAGTTTTCGCTTGATTATTCAAACATAAATTTCCAAAGCATTCAACTTCAGGGTCATATACGTCTGACACTGATGGTTTAATACCATTAGTATTTTCGTTCACACAGCCAATAGTCTTATTGTTATATTGCATTTCATAAAGATTGTGGCGGGATTTTTGAAAGCTAACGATACGCGAAGAGCATGCAAGGACTATCTAATAACATTAAACACGAAACCAAAGTTGCGTAGAAAAAAATAAACGAAATTGATACAAATTCGATAGGTACTCTAAAATAAATATCGAATATCGAAATATCGCGATTAAAAATATCGACGATATATTTCGAAAATTGTATCGATATTTTTATATTGTATCGATATTTTTTGCCCATGCCTAAATGAGACTAGATGAGAGCGAACACAAATACCAGTATATGACAACAGCTGATTACTTCATTGGGCTAATATGGAATAAAGCAGATAGTTACAAGTTTGATTTACATCCCGCAATACCTTTCAAGCGGTCAATCATGACAGAGTAAAAGAATGGCTATTTGGCTAACTCTCAACAAAGTAAAATAACTAAGCGGTTGAACAATTCCTTTGAGAACCTGTAGTTGTCAGTTCGATTCCCAAGTTATGGTATTTTTTAGAAGTAGCGGAAGGTTACCTTCGAATATCGAGCTGTGAGTCAGAATAGTTATATATAGAATAGACCAATTAGAATGTAAACATGATTTTGCTTAATTCTATCTAACTTAGATACCTACCAGAGGCTATTGGTAGAGTAGTTCCCACTTTAGAAGATCAGATTAGTCTGGTGTACGCGGGGACATCAGTCCAATACCGTACCAAGAGAATTCTTGGGTGTGTGAACGGGGTATTTTATCGCCCATAAATGGTCCAGCTGCTGCGAACAACCAGAGTATTCAGCAAATTGGCCATAAGACCATTGAACGGGTGTCAACCTCAGGCACACTGCTTCTCACACGGACAACTGTAATGTAACTAAAACTACAAACGCAGTATACAGGAAAGTTTTATAAATTGTGGCTGTCATGTTAGTAAATTGTGGTGACTTACGACTTCCACGCGAACGAAGTCGCAGAAGCTAGTTTTCTCATAATAAACTGGAGACGAAGTTTCAACTGACGAAGGTAATGTTGACGAAACCACAGAAAGACGAAGCACATACTTGACAGTAAAACACTATCTTCACAAAGAAGTCGTTTGAGTGTTCTATACGTATTTTAATAGACAGTTTCAACTTCACAACTCGTTCAGCTAGTACGGGGAGAGTGGAAACATTTATTCGAGCGGAAGCAAACAAAATTTTATGTAAAATCACGTTTTCAGCAGCAGTGGGAAATCGGTTTATTGGAAGTAGAAAATTTCACTTTAATTTAAAATTCGAAGAATCTTTTTGTTCTATTTTTAATGTGAAAGCATGTAAATCGGTTCATAACTTTGTGGAAAAGATTGTATATTAAAGACTGAGTAAAGAAAATGTAGCATACTCGTATGTTTTCAGTTAATTGCAAATCTAATCTTGTTACTTTACCAGCTATTCGAAACTGAGGGAATGACTTGATAATTCTGTACGCAAACTTAATTCGCAGCTACAATCGTCCTTTACGATGGTCCCTACATGCCATTCGCCATTTTTATTTGTATGGAAAAGTCATATTAAACATGCCGCTCATGTTCCTCAGCTCGTTTACGGCCTGAGATTATCCATTTGAATTCCGTCTTATTACGCAATAAAAATGCCACAATGAATGAAGCTACATTGCTTGCTTGTTCTTTTATGTGGAGTGTTTTGAGAATTTTAATTTGAAAAATTCTTTTCTTCAAGCTTTCGTAGATGAGTAAGTAAATGTAAGTAATCGTTCATTTTTTATTCTCATTCATGTTTTTCCTTTGGGATTATTCGATTCTTTCTTTTCAGAGTTAAACGTCCTTACGCGCAACTGGAGAAGCTTTTTTCTATATTTTAATGACCTGTTCTTATCGACTGTTTTGTAAAAGGCAAGGAAATATATACAACTTTATCCCTTCTCCTTTACGACGTTTGTAAACTCCGGGAGGTAATGTGGCGCGTTAGTGTCGCATAAAATGTAGTACAGCTATAATGGACGGAATTAACAGTAAATCGCTACAACTTTACAGTAAACTATGAATTTTACTGAACAGTTAAGCTTTCAGTGTGTTGTAATCTTACTTCTACTACATCTAATCTTTTTCCGTGAACTTTAGAACAGCTTCTAGTCGTAAAGTGTTAAAAATAACATCGATAAAGAACATAAGATTAGGCCGAATTCAGGCAAGTTTTAAAGCTAAACTTTCTTTTAAACCGTTTAAAATTACAGTAATATACGTTAAAACTATTATGAAAAATGCCTATTCTGCAATACTTTTACTTTAAAAGTTTAAGTAATATTTTATAAGTAATGTCTTTAGAACTTTTACTGCTTGCGTAAAAAAATATTTTGATCGATTCGTATTAACATAATAAGTCTCCTGAGCCCTGCTACGTTGTTGTATGCTTTAGTTTCGTAGGCTTTATTTACCTGACTCTATATTTCTATAGGGACACTGTTTGAAACAAGGTCACTTTCTGTGTGACTGCTTCGATCTCCTAAACAACACAGTTACGTTTGGCGTTAAAAAAGTGCAATTTTTCAGCCTATTTAAATAAAACCTTCCTATTTTGATTCTGAATAGATTTTTATGCTATTTTCAGAGTTTTGTTTTTTAGAAGGTTTCTGTGAATATATAGCTCCGAAATCTCGATGTTTTGACATGTCACCATTGCACCTGTGAGATCCTAAGAATGCCTCTGATAGTGCACGCATTCATATATATCTATTAATAATATAAATTTAAGTCACTTTTCGTGTCCGTCTGTGTGACCACATTTTTTTACTAAACTGCGCAACCAATTTTCACCATCATTCACAAAATTTGTTTTGGTAGGTATATTAGTACCTAGTTTCAAACTAAATCATTTAAATATCCTTCCTTATACCAAACCAGTAGTTTTGTATAAATTGAGGATATTTGAAATGATACAATACAAAAAACAAATTTCAACTATGTCCAACAACCCTTAACATAATTAATCTTAAAGCCTATAAAAGCCACAAGTAAGCGCGGCTGGCGACGCGTACTCCATTAGTATTAAAGGTACATTAAATCAAAAGTCACTTCATCAAAACCAGTATTTAAAGCTCGTTACGGACGAAACTTATCTTAAGGGCACTTTGGAGTTGTGCTAGGAAAAAACTTGATCTAACTTGATAGACACTTCAGTACTTCTTATCTGTTTGTGACAAGCCTTAGGAAAAAGGAACATTTTATTTGTGTTAAAATTGAATAAGTGAGGATTAGAAAAACTGTTTTAGGAGTAACGCACATTTAAAAGAATAATAAAATTATGGGAATGAAAATGTTTTGATATGACATTAACACGCGTACGGTAAAGGTGTTGTCATCATCTTCTGCATAGACTACTTTTCCCCACCATGTTGGGGTCGGCTTCCAGTCTAACCGGATGCAGATGAACACCAGTATTTGACAGGGAGCGACTGCCGGCCTAACCACCAAACACCACCTCTACAACCCAGTTACTGGGTAATACGATACCCCTTGGTAAGACTGGTTGTCATTATTTCATGCTTCTGACGACCCTTAACAGTAACTGTTAAAGATCCACGATTGACAGCCGGGACGAACGGCTTAACTTGCTTTCCGAGGCACGGAAGAGTCTTGTATGTAAAGACCCATCTACGGACCAACAGCGACAAGCGTAGCAACCTGATCGATCGATGCATGCTGTTATTACTTGGCCACAAGAACGGTAAATGTATCGTATACAATTTTATTCACTTTGCTTTTTGTGGGTACCTTGGCACGGCAGAAAAGGAAATGTGAATTATCATCACCAAACTTGAATTAATCGTCACTAGCTTTTGCCAGCAGCTTCGCCCGCGCGGAACTTTCATTCCCTAGGGAAAAAAATAGGGGATTAATTTCAAAAAATCCTTCCTTATTCCTTGTCTACATTAGAAAAGGGAACCTCTGTGCAAAATTTCAGCTTTCTAGGTTCAAGGGTTTGGGCTGGGTGTTGATGAGTCAGTCAGTCAGTCAGGACTTTTCTTTTTATTTATAAAGATGACTAGCTTTTACCAGCGACTTCGCCCGCGCGGATTTTTCCTCCCCTATTTAACTCTTTTAAGGGTTGAATTTCGAAAAATCCTTCCTTATTCCTTGTCTACATTATAAAGGGAACATCTATGCAAAATTTCAGCTTTCTAGGTCCAAGGGTTTGGGCTGGGTGTTGATGAGTCAGTCAGTCAGTCAGGACTTTTCTTTTTATTTATAAAGATGACTAGCTTTTACCAGCGGCTTCGCCCGCGCGGATTTTTCCTCCCCTATTTAACTCTTTTAAGGGTTGAATTTCGAAAAATCCTTCCTTATTCCTTGTCTACATTATAAAGGGAACATCTATGCAAAATTTCAGCTTTCTAGGTCCATGAGTTTTTTTTTTTTGGAGGGTGGGAAGTCATCAAATGACTTTACTCCCGCTCTGGGTAGAGAGCAGGACTTTTACTGACTAAAACCCACCGGTGTTCCCTCAGTTGCCTGTGTGCCAGGGGCGACGGTGTCTCTTTTGAACAACCCGCAGCCCTGGCAGGCATTGGTCCTTGCGGACCCCACCTGCTGTTGCTAACATGTCCGACGGCGCGCGTAAAACTCAACGCGCCGTCCCGCCTGCCAACGCTATACCGATACTCCTCTTCCCCTGCGGCCCCACCGCGTCCGCCATCAAACGATGGCGGCCCCGTCCAGGCCACGGAATGGAAGAGCGCTGCTCAGAAGCACCGGCACTCCTCCTCTGCCGCAGCCCGTAACCCTCAGCCGCGATGCCTGAATGCCTCCCATTCGGCATCGAGGCCCACCTCAGTTGCGGTGCACCTCACCGCAACCTAGTTTTTGGCCGCTACGTCATCGGCTTGAAGTCAAAACCCCTGACGAGCGGCCCCACCTTTGGGTTCCTCTTCGCTTTACCGTGGCTGGGAGACCACGGTTACTGAGCCTCCCCGCAACGACAATGCGGGAACCCACTCGGAGGGGAGGTCCATGGGTTTGGGGTGGGCGTTGATGAGTCAGTCAGTCAAGACTTTTCTTTTTATTTATATAGATTGACTTGATGGGTTAGGTTGATCATGACGATTAATTCAAGTTTAACACCAAAAACAACCACCTGAGCGACCGTATGTTGGCATACTGCTAAATAATAAAAAATAAAAAAATACAACATCCATATGTTGTTAGTAAAAAGCAATGGACCGAAATTTTGTAATAACATTAAAAAAAAATAACTTAATGATTTTAAGTTATAATTTTAATTATAAGGACAACCACTGTGAAAGAGGGAGCGGAGAGAAAAAAAAAACATACCGTTTAATATGATCACTCCAACGGAGTACTGAAAACCAATAACAGAATGTAGAAATAAAGGGGAATTTGCATGCAAAATGGACAAACGCAGGCGACATAAAGGCAACCAGTTCATTTCGGTACAGCATCCCTTCCTCTTAGTGGGTGTGGAATGTCGGCCTTTTGACTACACCTGACGTTTGTTGTTGTCATCCAATACCGCAGAGTATGAAATTCCATTCAGTTTCGTGGAACTGAAAACTTTCAATACTCAATACTTTCATATGAAACACCTGTTCAATTACGGTCTTATTCATAAAAAGTTATCGAACATCTAAACAGTTGCTAAAGTCTGGATTCGTATTGAAAACCAGACTTTAAACAACTGTTTAGATGTTCGATAACTTTTATGAATAAGACCGTTAATGTTTATCTATGTATAACCAGCTTTTGCCAGCGGCGTCGCCCGTGTGGAGGTCGAAAGTTATCCCACGAGGACATACTACCAGGATAAAAGTATTCTAGGTGTTAATCCAGGTTTTAAACTACATATTTATTTATTTACTAGCTGTGCCCGCGACTTCGTTCGCGTGCATGTCGGAAAACAATAATGTGTCGCTTTGACGGTGTAGGTACCACTCCTCCGATCTTCCGATCTATCCTGGTAGGAATCTACCACAGCTTTCGAATGCAGTCCAGAGCCTAGAGACAAAACACATTACTCTTGGCGTTCACGCCAAACGGTACGCCAAAATGTATGGGAATGACATTACCTGCGGAAAGGACACGACGTGTCCTGTCCGCAGGTAATGTCATTCCCATATATTCTGGCGTAGAGTTTAGCGTGAACTTTAACAGAAAGGTGTTTTGTCTAGGCCTGCAGGCGTCTTTAGGGGTTATAATGATATTGCGACGAAGTCTCACTCAGATTTTTAAGAATAAATATAGATCAAAGCGCCTGGTCGAGGCTCATTTTATAATAAATGTGCACCTGCCGTAGGTACAGTAAAAGCTCTTTATTCGCGAGGTATACGTTCCGTAAAATACCTACCGCGAATACAGAAACCGTGACTATGGAATGGTAATTTATATGGGATTATAGGGGATACGTTCCTAGGTGACAAAAAAAAAACAATTTATTTGAAGTTTTTGACCATATTGATTAATTGTATGAGCGTGATATGGATGCAAGCGACTCTCCAAGGCGTAAACGTGTACGTTACCCTAGCAAGAAAGTGTCTCCTAGAGTTATATGAGTAGAACGTATAATGTGTGCCTTATCTGCTGTAAATGTGCCCCCACATAAAAAATGTGTGCCCCCTGTCGTTTTGGAGAAAAACGGAAAAAACGATTCTTGCTGGGGTAACGTTATTCTAGCAGGAAAATTCTAAACGAATGATCGGAGAGAGAAAAATTGTGCATGGCCAGAGAGCTTATATGTGTGCCAAAATGTGCCCCCAAAAATAAAATCTGTGCCCCTTCAGGTTTTCGAGATATTGCATTTCCTGCTGGAGTAACGTTTTGATGAATCGTATATCTCTAAAACTATTGCATGTGCCCCTGTAGAATAAACATACACGAGTAGCTCTTAAGGGGCACACCTTAGTGCCCTAATTAGATTTAAGAAAATATTTATAGTTTTCAAGTTATCGCGGTTTTATGAAAACCCGAAAAAACATCGCAGCGCCTAAATGAGACAAGGCACAAGTTCGCTGAAAACTGTATTCGGTCCTTCGTGACGCTATTAATAACCATACAAAGTTTCAAAACTGTTCATGCATGCGTTTTTGAATAATCTTGCTAAAAGTCAAAACGATGGTGTCTTAACTTTGACGGCAAAATACAAGGAACCGGCTCAATCCCAGATGTGTAGGTGTGAACCAAAATTGTGTGCCTTTAGTCAAAAATATATGGTGAAAATATTCAGCTTGGAATGTTTCGCATTAAGTTAATATTAACAAAAAACCAAAATATGTAAACAACGGCCGGTTATCCGACCAAATTCCAATGACTACTAAAAAGCGACTGAGTCATACATATCGATGACCTTCTTTATTTGACGCATTATACCTAAGCTGTTGTCCGTACAGTCGCGTTCAAAAGATTTGGGGGCTAATTAAAAATATATATTAAATGCACCTTGTGACTATTAAATGAAACGGCTTGTTGATGTGGAAATTATTATTTTTATTCCCTTAATTTTAATTCTTAAAGTAAGTATTGCATCAAATCACAGATTAAATTTCCTAAAAAAATAAATAAATAGGTAAAGTAATGAAAAAAATCCAAGTACTTAATAAGTGTACAAGTATTTTTAAATAAGTCAAAACAATGCCATTAAATACTTACCACTGCAGATCGTGCCATAATGATGTATAGATATAGATTTATCAAGGTACACCAACAGCTTCTGTGTATAATATATTATATGCATTGCGGTGATGGCTTTGGACTTACACAGCAGTCGCTAATTACAGGTTAACCAGCAATTTTATGAGTAAGTGATAACACACAATAATAATAAGAAAAAAAGAAATAAAACGGCTAACTACTTTTGAGCTTAAGAATAACAAAAAGAAAAAGAAAAATAAGATTACAAGACTATCGAATTTTGTCCACTTGCTTATGACTAAAAAATAAAAATAAAACAAAAATGAGATCATAATTTAACTTCTAAAATAGAGTACAAACAGGTAAAAGTTTCCATATCTGTGTGTCAAACATCGACATCCGTTCAGCCGTTTCAGCATGATTGAGTTGCAAACTTCCAAGCATCTAAATATCCAAACATTAAAAAGGCACATTTATAATATTATAGTAGAATAGATATGCGAATTTCTATCACTCCTGTCTAAAGTCAACTCAAAAATAAATTTCTTCAAAAACTGCCCAGCTAGAGTACTAGTAAAAACTCTCAACTTGAAAGTCTTACGTCGTGTTTGCTTCACTCGTATCAAAAGGTAGCTTACAGCAACTTTATTTCTTGTACTGAAAAAAAATTATATAAATCTATTTAAAATCAATTCAAACTGTGTCTACTTCATTGCGTTCAAAACCTTTCACGAAAGCGTTCTAGAAAAAAGTTTACCGTTTAAAACAAACTAGTGAAACAGGATGGGAAGTTTGCACAAAACATAAGACTTGAAAGTGCAAGAAGAAATGTCATTACAGGCAGGGGTGAGCGTGAATTTGGCCCCTTTCCTCTTCATTTATAATATTAGCGAACTCCCGCGCAAACTTCCTTAATTAGACTCGCGTTAACCGAAACTTAATGTAAAGTACAGTCGACTTCTGCTCTCTTAAAGTCACGTAGGTTCAACTCCTATAACTTATAACTCTTTTTGAGTTCGGTCCAGTGAGAAACTTGGATATCTCGGCCAACTTCTTACACTTCGGCTCGTTACAGGCGTACCTACTCATATGAAGAAACGCGAATAAAAGAACCTAGTTCGATTTCTAAGATTTCATAACAAGCTACTTTACTAAGTTTCTACTTAGAAAGAGGCAGCGCTAATGCTGTTATTGTTAAACGTAATTGGTATTACCGAACGACATCCCCACATTCATCGAGAAGATTACTTAAGTAAAGCGACTAAATAACAGAAAATACCACATACCTAAGTATCCGGCATGCCACATACTCGATACATTTTATCAAACGTACATTGCCTGGAGGAAGTTCCTGTTTCACGCAATAACTCAGCTGTATGAGATAATAGCATTTTCTTCGTGGTTGGTAACTTGGTACAGCGGACACGGTATGTAGTTAATTGTCGATCAACGTTCCGATGAACTTTCATTCCAAATTGTGAACATGGAAACTGTTTATAACTTTGTCCGAAGGGTATAAAATCTGTTCATGTAAACAAGACCGTAGTCTGGATCAAGCAAATGATTTTAGTTCAAGACGACATAAGTTCCAAATTAGGGCTGATTTGCGTGTAAGTCCCAACTCATTTAAAATACGCTGAACGGGTTAATTAAGAGAACCAGCGGTGTGTGAAATTGTAAACGTATGTGAAAACATTCGGCGGTTTCTGGGAGACCACCGCTCCGCCCTTTATTTACCTGGTACGAGTATTGACCTTAAATTTAATACTTTTAATGGGCATGTTTCTACGTTATAACACACCGTAGTCCTTCCCTCACTAAATTATCTTACGATACTGTTACAGAACCGTTTAGGTAGACATTAAATTGATACATGACTTCGGAAAGCCTGCCCATTATTTATGTATTTATTTGACTTCAACTTTCATATATCACAGTGTGGTACTTTATACGTGCCGCCGAGTCCTGGAAAACTATGTATACATATATATAAATCGATAAGAGTGAATAGTCTTGAGGCAGAGTCTGGGGAGGTTTGGGTTATCTACCTAAATATAATCAACGTAACAATCGCGGGGTCTGATTAAGTGTCAGAAACAAAACGTTCCCCAAAGCTCTTTAGAAAAGAAGCTGGACAGTGAATTGTTGAAAAGTGAACGAATTCCATTAACGGAAGTGGAATTAAAGCCCGGCTTGCTTGATAATTTCGCTGCGAGTGAAGTAATTCATACCAACTCGTTACTCGCCGAGTGATCATGCTTTTAGATTGGACCGACAAAGGATTATTGTGCCTTAGCTTTAATATGTCAGTACGCAAACGGATCACTTACTCACTTGCGGGAGAGACGATTTACCGTAGCGTATAATACTTTACTTCGAAGTTATCCCGAAGGGTTTTTTTAACTAAAATGTTGCCTTTTCTGTTTATTTTATTGGAGAGTTGAGTAGCTGGGAACTAGCAACTTAGAATGGCAATAAAGAGTTCTTTCTACTTTTATTTTCAGAGCTACGTAATTGTTATACAAGTCCTGAGTTAGATTATGATAAATCATAGATCTAGAAAAAAAAATATTTCTGGAAAAGGTTATAAATAAATAAAAATCATAGATCAAACCTCAACGACACGAGAATACGATTAACTTGACTAGAATAATAATTCATTTATTTTTCACGCACATTCTTAACTTTACCTAAATTACAGAACAGTAAAAACTGTTTTGTTTTAAGGTATACCTTGGTAGATATAATTTTCAACTTACGCACATTAATAATACATTACATTACCTGCATAGGCTGCATACTGCAATTGTATTGCTTTCAGTTCGACTATAAATTATGTAAGAGCCAGTGATTTATTTTATAGCCATAAGCCATATAAAATAATAATATTCAAATAAAATTATTTTTGAAATTGCCTCAACATTTCACGCGATTACGTCAAACCAGCAAGTTTCCAAACTTTTTCTATTTGTTATGTTGGAGGAGATAAATCCAATTTACTGAATAATTCAATTAGACACGATTTAAAGCCCGAAACTTTTCATGAAGATATATTTTCGTTCGTCTGAGAAATTACCTATCTTAATGTCACAGACAAATAAGTATCTAAGCATCTACCTAAGAACGTTGTCAAGTAGACACGGGCTGCTCGACGAGGTGGGCAAGCTCTTTGAGAGAGTAATTGCAGACCGCCTCGTCGGGCGGCTGGTGCGGGTGGGGCCGGATTTGGCGGAGAGCCAGTTTGGTTTCCGCAAGGGGCGCTCCACGGTGGATGCCATCATGCGCGTGCGAGCCCTCACGACGGGGGATGCTGTGGCCCGGGGTGGGGTCGTCTTGGCGGTGTCATTAGACATCGCCAATGCCTTCAACACCCTGCCCTGGAGTTGCATAAGGGAGGCACTCCGGTATCACCGGATGCCGACCTACCTCTGTCGTGTGGTCGAGGCCTATTTGACGGACAGGGCCGTCATCTACCCCGGTCACCTCGGAGAGTGGAACCGGCGAGAGATGTCGTGCGGTGTCCCACAGGGATCGGTCCTGGGGCCGCATCTGTGGGACATCGGGTACGACTGGGTGCTGCGCGCCGACCTCCCTAGCGGCGTCAGTGTAGTTTGCTACGCTGACGACACGCTGGTCCTGGCGCAAGGGAGGTCGTACCAGGCGGCGGCCGACTTAGTGACACAAGGGGTTGCGACAATCGTCGATAGGATCCGGCAACTGGGACTCGAGGTGGCATTGCACAAGTCCGAGGCCATGTGGTTTCATGGTCCTCGGAATGCGCCACCGACGGGTTCCCAGATAACGGTGGGAGGGGTTCACATCGGCGTCGAGTCGACCATGAAGTACCTGGGACTCGTCCTCGACAGCCGGTGGAACTTCGCGGAGCATTTCCGCCGTTTGGCTCCCAGACTGGAGCGGGCCGGGGCTGCGTTGAAGCGGCTCTTGCCCAATCTAGGGGGGCCAAACGCCTCCTGCCGGAGGCTATACGCGGGGATCGTGCGGTCCATGGCCCTATACGGGGCGCCGGTGTGGGCGCCTACATTGAGGCGCCAACCAGCTCGCAAGCTGAGGGCGTCCCATAGGGTCATGGCGATCAGGATGATCCGAGGATATCGCACGATCTCCGGCGAGGCAGCGGGCCTCCTTGCCGGATTACCGCCATGGGATCTGGAGGCAAAGGTCCTCGCGCAAATATGGGAGTGGCGCGAGGAGGCCAAACGCCGGGGCGTAACTCCGCTGCCGCAGGAAATCGCGGCACAGCGGACAGAGCTACGGCGGGATCTCATGGCGACATGGAGAGAGCGATTGTCGCAACCCAGTGCTGGGCACGCCACGATTGCGGCGGTAAGTCCCCTCTTTGAGGAGTGGTTCGAGAGGCGGCATGGCCTCCTCACCTTCCGCCTGACGCAGGTTCTCACCGGACACGGTTGTTTCGGGAGGTTCCTGTTTCGGATAGGGCGGGAGGAAACGCCCGGGTGTTTCCACTGCGAAGATCGCCCTGAGGACACGGTGGAGCACACGGTGGCGGTCTGCCCTGCTTGGGCGGAGCACCGCCGTGTCCTCGTGGAGGCGATCGGCGGCGGCGATCTCTCGCGTCCGGCCCTGGTACAGGCCATGGTACGGAGCGAGAGGGCATGGGGAGCCGTCACCTCCTTCAGCGAAGCAGTGATGCTCGCGAAGAGGGAGGCGGCGCACGTGAGGGAGAGGCAGCATATGCGCCCTCGCGACCCCAGCCGCCGCAGGATACGGAGACGCCCTGGGCGTCGGGAATCCCAGGCCGATTTCCGGCCACCGTAGGCATGGGCTTGCGGACGGCGAGTAATGGGTAGCTCGCTGTCCGGTAAGGACCAAGCCCAAGTCGACGGCGCGTTGTGTTCCACGCGCGCCTCAAAGAGATGTCAGCACAAAAAATGATGGGGCCCGCAAGGGCCGATGCCTGCCAGGGGTGCGGGTTTGTTCGAAAGAGACACCACAGCCCCTGGCTTAAGGGCTACTGAAGGAACACGGGTGGGTTTTAGTCAGTAAAAGTCTGACACGCCCTCCTGCTCCACCCAGAGCGGGAGAAGTTATTTGATGATTTCCCACCCAAAAAAAAAAAAAAAAAAGTAGACACGGGCTTAATTAATTAATAAGTGTTTTCTTATTTCTATTACGAAAAGACTATTGCAACAAAATACCTCGCGTAATTGTATAGTCTGACATTTTGAGTCCAATTTGTGTACACTAAAATAATTAAAAAATCGTTTTTAAATCGTGTTTCTCCAAGCGGCACATAGCAGGACTCGTCAATCAAATTATAACTTAATACATTAAAGTGCTATCTATATTTAGAAGATAAATAACCAAATCACTTCCATTAAATTAATGTTCATTTAAAATTGGTAAGGCAAGCCAGTAGTAGATCGGAAGGACAACGTGTAACGTGGTGTAAACTAAAAAGAAAGGATGGACGTCCTTCACTCAATCAGGGAAAAACCGCCATGTTTGTTTTTCAACGCTGTCACCGTCTGCTACATCAAAGTTTTCCCGATTTTCGTCAACCGAAAATACGATGATTGATGGACTAGTGCACCCGGAAGCCATTCTGGCGAGGAGAAAAAAACTTTGTCTTCGCAGGCGGAAGCCGCATTGTTTTTTTTTTTCTCGGTTTGACAACGGAAACAGAAGAAGCAACAAACATTCTGTCGATAAATTGTTTGCGCCATTGAGTTTGCACAACTCTTTATTGTCACCAAGAATTGTGAAAAGGGATGTTATGTTCTTTTAATAATTGATATTAAATTAATTTGTATGGAGATGCTCTGCTCGCAGCATAAAATTAGAGTTGGTGTATGTTATTTTTAGTTTCTTGTTTAATTAAAGTCTCAGGAGAAGGAGGTTCGGTTCATTGAGACCATTTAATGTACTCGTATGTATGAGTGACAATTTTATTGTGAATTTCAAGATACAGTCACAAGCATAAATACATTATTTCGCACAATTCAGCGAGAAGAAAAAAAAATCAGCTGTTCCCTACATTTATGTTCACATAACTCGTCAAAATGTAGGGAACAGCTGACTTTTTTTTGCGATTTTGGTTTTGTCCCCTAGTAAAACTTGTTCATAATGATGAGTACAATGACCCCCATAAGGGGTTGTGCGTTATTTACGTTACACCTTTCATATTCCACAGATGATAATATATATTTGCCATCTTCTTGACAACCGATATTATTGAATGAATTATGAAATCAGATATTATTGCCGAACTGTCCATAGTCATATATATATGTATGCTCATACCTACATAAAAGCCAGTCGAATAAAATATTATTGAAAACTGAAAAAGATATTCGTTTCGAAGCCTATAGAAAAAGGATACTTTCTCATAATATTATAATCTATATAAATGTTTTGGGTAGTTGCTATCTGCCTAGCCTTTCCCCAACATAGTTGGGAAAAGGCTAGGCAGATGATGATGATGATGATGTTTTGAGTAGTTAGGTACCCACCTACATTACCTACTAAAGAACGTTTTTCCTCTCAGAGCAATTTTCTCAGTTTGTTCTCACATTTTCACGTCAGTCTTACTCACATGTCAGTTGTCACGGATGACAAGTTACATTTCCGGCGATTTATTAGATAGATAACTTCGACGATTGCGATGAGATCCGATATAAGTAGACACTTTTCTGACGAGTAATATTAGTTAAGAATAATGCTAGATGAATTTTACTTTAGGAGATGGACAGATCGATGAATCATCATTTGCTAAAGTGCTTTGATTACTTTAAAAGTTGTCAAGATCAACAGAAAAGTTGTCCTTAATAAGCTACTAGAAAACTAATCTGCAAGGCTACGCACTCGACACAACTGCTAGCATATATTATTCACAACTTTGTGATTGCACAGCTATCTTAGATATTTTTGTTAGGAGACCCCTAATAGAAATATAAATCTCCAAGTCCGTAGGCTGACGATTTATGGAGCCACCCAACTTACCCTTTTTATTAGTCACGTCTGCAACATGAAAATTTTTCTCTTTTCACTACTTTATCTGCGAGCATCGAATATTTTTACAGCGAAAGAGCGCAGCCACAACGAAGCGAAGACCATTACAGGGGGAAAGTTATAGACCTCATAAAACAATAATGTCCCGGCGTAACTTTGAAAATGAATTTTGGCGTAAACGATGTAAAATTAATCTTAGTTTTAATGTCTACATTTTAACAACATTGCCAGTGTCAAAAGTCAATTAATTTACGGCCTAATCATTTCAATTTTTGTTTAAAAAAAACAAACAAAATGAAGCGATTGATTTACTAGTGGTAGGTAGGTAATTAACTAGAAACTAATGGCCTAAGGGCAGTGGTGGCACTGTTGGTGTTGGTGGTTGTAGGTCGAAGGTTCCAACTCAGACTGGCGCTTTACTTTGTGTAAATTATTTCATCACCAATGCTCTCAAAAACGGTTAAAGCAAACATCGTGCGGAAACCGTCATGTCCTAGAACCAAAAATTCGATCATTATGACATCTCACTCCCTCTCGAAGAGAGGATGCCTGTGTCCCAGCAGTGGGAATATTAGGGCTGATTTAGTAATAACCAATGATATATGTTCTATGTTATTGGGTTTGGCTTCCGCACTTAGTCCTTCAAGCGGACCATTGTGCTTGTTAATGATCTATTGGATAAATTAGGCTCCTCAAGAATGGCTGTCTTCAACTAACTTCGTTGGATGAGAAGTTATGCTACGATTACTCATTTTGTATGCTACAAAATTGGGACTATGCGAAAAATAAACATATATTATGTAGGTACAGTCCTTGAGATAAGTGATAGTAAATAAGAATACACCCACTACACTAGTTATTCTAATTTAATATAAGCACGATCACTGAATTTGAAAGTCAAGTGTTGGTTAATGAGCCGTTTAATTATAACATTTGTTTGGTCGGTTTACCGAGCGACCGGTCGAATTTATTGCCAATCAGACTGTGACACGTCCGCGGTCCGCACGACATTAATACGTAACACTTTTATCCCCCAGTCGTAGATCGTGACTGAACACACAAATAATATTAACGATAGGTAGCGAGTAAACATAAATATCGGTTAGGAATAGTGTAACTGACGTAACAGTTATGTACGTGCACTCAAAGAATATAAAGGTTTAGCAATTTTCTAATAAGAACATTCCTTCTCGTTTTGAGCACGTATCTTTTAAAAACTGTCATTTTAATTCGAAATTTTTGCAGTAGGTACATATGACAATTGTCATTGTTTCTGCGGACAAGATTCCAGCATTTT
This sequence comes from Polymixis flavicincta, assembly GCA_949987655.1. Lineage (NCBI taxonomy): Eukaryota > Metazoa > Arthropoda > Insecta > Lepidoptera > Noctuidae > Polymixis > Polymixis flavicincta. The sequence continues at coordinate 12,880,199 of OX465175.1, read as the reverse complement.
TTTTTCAGTGTAGCCTGAACTTTCAGCTCAACTCAACTCAATCCAACTCATCCGTAGATGATTTTGCATCTAACTTCTAGTTTCATGGAGCCTGTAGGGACATAGTGGCAGATGCTGGGCATTTCTTCAGTTATTAATTAACCAATGAAGTAATAAACGTTGGAGTCTGGCCAATAAAGACCAGTGTACAAAACACAGTCATAAGAAAATGACCATTCTTGTCCACTGATGCACATTAGGCTTCCCCAAGCATCGCCACATCGATCAGTCCTGTGCTTCTAGCTTGCAGCTGTCACTTTCACAAGGTCATCGGTCTACTTTCTAGGATGCCTTCCAACGCTGTACTTTTCGGTACTTACGCGCTCACCTCTCCAAAACCTTTCAGCTCCATCGGCCCTCGTTACCAATAACAATGACATGAAGAATCACCACTCCAGAACCTTTCGACTCCATCGGCCATCTCTATACCAATATCATGAAGAATTTATAAAAATGCTTTAGCAGCGTCTTCCGGTTAGTAAAGCAATAACAGCAGGGAATTTATACACTGAAAATAATTGAAAATTCAATACTACCTTTATTATTCTTCAATTTACTTAAACTCCTACACACCTTATATAACTACTCCACCAAAACCTAGAACTTTGCCATTTATGTTTGTATTGCTAGAATAATTTAGTTGCTTTCAAGAGTTGCCACCTACTTTAACGTTTACCTAACCTATGTAAACTAGACAATATTGTCAACTGTTCTACAATGTTCTTCGGCAATTACTTTAACAGGAACTCACTCATAACGTCACGCCTGGTTTCCCAAAGGAGTATATAGGTACACCCACTTTTCGCCTGTTTCTTTTATTTCCAGAAAGAGGATACCAGTTCCGACTCGTTGAGTCCTAATGAAATCTTTAATGTGCAGAACCAAGATCAAAATATTTACTTTCTTGTTTCCATTTGCAGCCTCTCCGCAGTTCTTCCAGTAGGTTTGATAAGACACGGGTAAGTGATTTCATCAAATGTGCAGAGGAACATTCATCATGTCGTAGTTGCGAGACCCGTCCGTTTGTCAGGGAGGGTGATATATTAACTGCAATATACGGCTAATTTCATCTTCAGCACAACATATTTGCTGCCTTATTATGAGTAGGTATGGTGAACTGTATGGTCTTGGATTGTTTTCTTTTCTTTTTGCAGTGGAATTGGCAGGTAAGTCATAGGTTCGAACCCTGATAGGCGCTGCACTTTGTGTAAATTATTTAATCACGAATGCTCTCATAACGGTGAAGGAAAACATCGTGTCCCGGCAGATACCGGCACGTCCTAGTGCCAAACATTCGAAAACGTGACATCTACCTACCCGCACTGGGACTGCTTGGTCGATTATGTCCCAATCCCTGAGGAGGCCCGTCCCAGCCGTGTCCCAGCACTGTTCAGCAGTTCTTTTCAGCTAACTCAACAGCAGTTTCTTTTCAGCTAACTCAACAACATAGAAATCTCAATGCAATTCTTCAAGCTTCTAAGATAGGCCGTTAAACGAAAATATTAAAAATATCGTCACCCTACTTTGCATTAGGTAAGGCGTATATCTTCGTGACACCCCAAAAATGTCTTCTCATTTCGTGATGCAAAACCAGCGCAAACACACAAAGGCGACGTGCATACAATATCCGCGTTAAATGTCAATAAAAATCTGATTCCGGAGCCCTTCCTACAACAAAGTAAAATTACTGCGTGGCAATTGACATGCGGATATGGAAATAAGATGAAGGAACACTCATTCATCCACACGTCCGCACTCGTATCCCGACTCCGAGCCGTTGCGTATGTACCGTCGCACGGAGACACGACCTTGCTCTTTGTTCACGAACCCTCATATCTTGAGATCCTTCATTTTGAAAGGCAGTTCGTTATCCGCGAGTTATTCTGTTCCAAACATGTATAGGTTTCAGGAAAGAGGATTTAAGACTCATTTACATGGGTCTTGTGTTTAGTAGAGTAACTGACTTAATACATACATAGGTATGGTTAGAAGATAGGTAGGTAGGTATGCCTGTATGGTAAATAAGAGTTAAGGTACCTCAATAAGTAAGCACTTAGGTACGCAAAGCGAAAACGGGGTTTTTGACCTTAATGTGTGTCATGATTTTGCGATCTCAGGGCCTAGAGACAAAACACATTTCTGTTAGTGTTCACGCCAAACGCCACGCCAAAATGTATGGGAATGACATTAGCTGCGGAAAGGTCACGACATAACCTTTCCGCAGGTAATGTCATTCCCATACATTTTGACGTTGAATTTGGCGTGAACGCTAACAGAAATGTGTTTTGTCTAGGCCTGCAGGTCCGTGTACAGGCAGAACTCATTTCTAATCCGTGCGAGCAGAAGTTTTATAAACACATAACTGTCTTTTGAACATAATTTGAACATATTCAATACCAGTGTTTCTCAGCTTAATCATTTGTTGGTGGAAAACTTTTGTAAGGCAAAGTAATTGTTTGCTCTGTAGATATGTATTTTTTTTTATTTGTAGGTATTAGTTAATCGTGTAATATTTAATTCCTAAGTTAAGTCAAAAGTAGTTATTTTGTCCCACCAACCTTTTTTGTTGTTTAAGTGTTTTTCAGTGGAAACTTGTAAATGACCTTCAGTTTCATATTGGATACCTAATAACATTGTTTATGTATATTTTTCCTCATATCTTCTAAACTCCGAATGATAAAATGACAAACGAGGAATTGTCGGAAGCGTCTTGATCGTCCGCTGGTAGTAAGCTACGAGACGTCACATTAAATGATATATGGCTCCCTCTAGAGGACAAATAGTGATGAACTAAAAAAAATAGTTAATCACATCAATATATCGTACCACCTGAACTAAAGGTTTAATATAACAGTAGGTATATAGGAAGCGATCATTATGCTTTTGGGCTAGGTAGGTAAGTGGCGACCAGATAACAATATTTTCTTGTTTAATACTTTTTAGAGCGTGATTTTTCGATAAGTAGGTAGTCGGGTTTTAGTTTTGGTACTTACTTTTTTGTTATATTCCTTACCTTCAACCTACTTTCACAAGATTTCTTTTTTTCAGCAAATACTGTAGTTTAGTTGAAGATAACTACAAGTGTAACTATATAGATTGGATCACACTTTCAACAAAGTTACAAAAGAAGTTCAAGGTTCATAAAGCTCCAAACTAAAAGAACCCTGGACAAACTTACCTTGACCTATGACATCGAGTCTTATTCAATCTGTGTCGAAGGGGAAGGCGAAAACAACAGTAATTCCTTTAAAACTTTGAAAGCAAGAACTAAGACGCTATTTTCTCCGTGGGACTACCAGTAATGGCTCGGTGAAATGTTTATAGCACCCGCTTCGCGTCCTGCGAGCCTGAAACAAATCTCAGATCGCAATAAATCGTACGCTGTAGGTACGTACCGAGATTTATTCTTTGATTAGCGTCTCTCTATTCACCGGCTACGTACACAACAGAAATTGGCAAACACCAAAGGAATAACATTACCTACTAAGGACGGATTTCATCAATGAAATTGGACGCGATCAGCACATTTAAACCGCGTTCAAGAGCTGTCAGCGCCATTGTTGTTGTTGAATTTTGACACTGACAGCTCTTGAAGGCAGTTTAGATTTGCCGAGGAATAATTGCGTAAAGAACTCACTACATAACCTACGAATGGCTTTAATTTAGATAGTTCAACCATATTCATTGCGATATGTAAGTATGTATGTTGTTGACCAGTTTTTTTTTCATATGATGCTTGTGGCTAAATAACAATAGCTGCACGGGTCGATCGGCCAGGTTAAGCTACGCTTGCCGCGGTTGGTCCGTGGATGGGTGACCATCTTTACATATCAAGACCCCTCCGTGCCTCGGAAAGCACGTTAAGCCGTTGGTCCCGGCTGTCATTTGCGGATCTTTGACAGACGTTACGGGTCGTCAGAAGCCCGAAAGTCTGACAACCAGTCTTACCAAGGGGTATCGTATTACCCAATAACTGGGTTGTGGAGGTCAGATAGGCAGTCGCTCCATGTAAAATACTGGTACTTAGCTGCATCCGGTTAGACTGGAAGCCGACCCCAACATAATTGGGAAAAGGCTAGGCAGATGATGATGCAATGCATTAGCAATATCGTTCAAAATTATTCAGTTTCCGATTGATAACGTGTTACGGTGCTGGTCGCGTTCCGTTTCATTGGTGAAATTAGCACTTAGTCCAATTAAGTATAAACACCCAGGTATTTAGTTGCAAGCCAACATTTTAATTTTTCTTCTTGTTTTTACTTAAGTAAGAATGAACCCGTCTTAATCTTAAGCTGTCTACCCGGGATAAAATAAATTGGCTAAGCGACTGATCCTCATTTCCTATTCAAGATTTTATAAAATGCGACATAAAAAAATCCGTGCCCTAACTGAAACATCAAAATGCAAAACTGTAGAAGAATGTGACGCAACTTGAAAAACAGGTGGACTACCAACTTTATACCTAGGAGTGTAGATCGATTGTACTTTAATCAACCAAGATGGTGAGTTGCTGCTAATGTGGTTAATAAAATGTTCATTGTAGGTACCTACCTAATACAATTATTCTAAATTCCTCAGGGAAATCCGATGTTCTCCGTCTTACCTCTGCATTACAGAAGTCAGTGAGAAAGAAGCTATAGCCTTCCGCGTAAAATCTAACATAATTTACATTTCAAATAAAGAAACTTATTACTTACCTTACCTAGTCTAGTTGCTAATTGGCGCGAAAAAGTGTTTTTAAACGTTTTATTTAGGTTTGCATAAAAGGGTTTGAAGGGTTTGGTACCTACCTAGAATTAATTAAAACAATATCATGCTATTTCACATTATAAGTAGGTACTTAATTTATGAACTGCCTCATTGGTGGATATTGTGGTCGCAAACGCAACTGCAGAGCATGAGGTCCTGGATTGGATTCCCGGGCCGGCTAAAATTTTTAATCGGTTTTTCTGGCTGGAATATTTCAGTAGCAGCCTGGACTCTGCATTTGTGCCCTATTGATGGCAATAGGCTTGCCCCCTATTACATGAGACTTAAAAGTAAAACTGACGAAATGTGGGTGTAAATCTCTGCTAAACCCTTTGGGGAAACGAGATATGATGGTGTTGTTGTTTAAACTCACAACAGTTGCACAAAAAGCAAAAGGCACCGTATACCAATATTGACCGTAGGTATACCTACGGTATATACTCTATGACAGGCTGCGTAGTGAATTGAATAGTACGTCAAGCTCTCCCCAGATAGTTCCGATGTTTACGTTTAATCAGCTCGTGGCTAGGATGTTTGATTTATATAAACTTGTGTCCACTACAGTTCGATTCTGAATGACGGTTCACATTTCTGTGTTTATTGAAACAATACCAGAGGGGAAATTCTCGTAATTTTAAGAATGCTCACAGTCAGAGTCGCAATCTGTCAAAAATACCTCGAGTTTCCATACATTTGTGACAAGCTTTTGACATTTTTTATTGTTGCATAGATGAGACTGCGTCTAGATTTTGAACGTTTTTAATTATGAGAATTTTAATGTCCTTCTGGAACTACAATATTGACCGGAAGACAATCTATGTGCCCTCACGGCCCTAGTCACCGTCACCGCAGAAGACGCCCTGGGCGTCGAGAATCCCAGGCCGATTCCCGGCCACCGTAAGCGCGGGCTTGCGGATGGCGAGCTACCCTCTACTCGCCGTAAGGACCGAGCCCTGGTCGACGGTGCGTTATGTTCCACGCGCGCCTCAAAGAGAAATCAGCACCAACTGATGGGGTCCGCAAGGGCCGATGCCTGCCAGGGATGCGGGTTGTTCGAAAGAGATACGGTGGCCCCTGGCACACAGGCAACTGAATGAACACGCGTGGGTTTTAATCAGTAAAACTCTGACGAGACCCCCGCTCTGCCCAGAGCGATATGATGATTTCCCACCCTTAAAAAAAAGGGTGACTTAAGTTTAGAATGGAATTTTCGCTTTTCTTAACCGTTCCTTAATTTATCGAAATAATCATAGCTCAAGACCGTTCGTTGTAGCGATGCTTGGATATGCAAATCGATTATTTTAAATAGATTTTATTATTAAGCAAAACAATCGATTAAATAATAACCGATTTTTGCGATTTTAATGTTAATGTCACACCCAACTTGGGAGAGGCCTGTTTTCCAGTGGACGGCATCCGGCAGAATGATGTAGACTCAATCTAGATTCTGGACATTATACTAACGAACCTATCATGTTTCTTCGTATGTATGTATGCTGCCTTTCCTGCCACAAAAACCTGCAACCTAGAGCAGTCGTCAGGAAACTGGAAACGCAATCGCTTCCCCCAAGTAATTGGCATGTAGAGGTATAACATAGAGCTACGAGTATTACCATCTGCAATCACTATAGCCGCATCTACCTACCTACGCAGATTGGATGGAAATCTACGCCAGCAGAGTTGGGTAACGGCTATAGATGTAGATATAGAGACTACCTACCAAGTACTTCTATGATACAGTAAAAATATTTGCTTCAATGTTGAATTTTATGATAATTAAGCTACTGATTTGGGGCAAAGGCAGGTCAGACGGACCCTGCAGGTAGGAAGTTCCACTTTTATCATTTTGAAAGGAATAACTATATTGGTCACCATACTCATCACCGCAAACCACGGTTTTAGCAAGGAACGTTTGTTTTTCTAAAGTCTGATGTAAAATTTATAATTGCAATTGAACTAGGTACAGTTTGCTTTGGCTTAGTAAAATTATGTTCTGACGGTCTCTGAATGCAAAGTGACTTATGATTAAGCAGTGTGGATGCAGCCCGTAGCCCAAATGTTTTATTAAATATATTTTTTATCACTTTGTAGGCGTGTAGGTAGGTATCTATGCCAACAGGATTCTATAGATAACCTAATAAGAGCCTCAGAGCTAAGCCGCGGACAGACGAACGGACATGGCGAAAAGGTTTCCTTGTTGACTACGGCACCCTAAAAAGATAATGACAGTTTATCCGATGATGAAAACTTATTTTATCAGAATGAGGAACGAGAGAGTGAGGCATAATATTTCATCATCATCCTTTCAGCCGAAAGACGTCCACAACTGGACATAGGCCTCCCCCAGGCTCCTCCACTACGACCAAGTCCAGCGGATTCGCGCGGCCTTCACAAGGTCATCGGTCCACTTTGTGGAAGGCCTACCCACTCTACGCCTTCCGGTACGCGGTAGCCACACCAGAACCTTTTGGCCCCATCGGCCATTTGTTCTGCGAGCAGTGTGCCCTGCCCACTACCACTTAAGTTTGGCAATTTTTCGGGCTATGTCGGTTGCCTTTGTTCTCCTGCGGATCTCTTCATTTCTGATTCGATCGCGTAGGGAAACGCATACCCCTCTCCATTGCCCTTTGGGTGACTTTAAGCCTTCTGATAAGGCCCATTGTGAGCGACCACGTTTCTGTACCATAGGTCATCACTGGCAATACACACTGGTCAAAGACTTTCGTCTTGAGAAGTTGAGACACTGTGGTATTTGAGACGAGAAGATATTGCGAAGCCTCCCGAACACTGCTCAGCCGAGTTGGATTCGACAATTGACCTCTTTCTCGAAGTTGGACCTACCTAACTGGACAGTTTGTCCTAGGTAAAGTGCTAGTCCACAACTTGGAGTGTAGCGCCTCCGATCGTCATGAGAGTAGGTGTGTAGGGCGGGTGAATGGCGTTCACTGAAAGAAAACATGGTGTATTTTTTAAATTATTTATTTTAAATCAAAATTAAGATAAGCAACAAAGTCTTAACTATCGCGTAATCAACAATTTGACAAGAAAATCATATATCTTAAACCTACTAGTAGTAGGAAAAGATTATTAGATAAAGAAACATGTTTGAGTGGCATTGCCCTGGACTATCGGTAATGCCGTTCCAACATGTTTTTAGGAATATAACAAGTAAGATACATTTTAATTAAAGAAATATTAACGAGATCAACCATAAACAATAAAGGTAAAGTCTACAATCACAAATGAGAATCAGTTGTCCCCATTTGTAAGCAAGATTAGCTTAGTAAAGTCTTCGATGACAAATTTATTTATTTATTCACAAAATCCACAGCTCTATAACAATTTCAACTTCAATTTTTACAATATAAGATAAAATAATAATTATTATTAGAGGTAAGACAAGCCAGCATCCCCACGCACAACGGACCGAATGGGAGTCTACGTGCGGAAAAGGGAGTCCCATCATCATCATCATCATCATAGAGGTAAGACAAATTAGAAACAGAAATATTTTATTTGCGCTTTTCCCCCTCCGTACCCTACATGGGCATTCGACATAACCTTTGTCTTGTACATGTTCATTTTAAGACCCACTCTTTCGGAAGCTCTATTGAGGTCATCGAGCATTGCACTGAGATCCTTCATGGTCTCAGCCATGACAACTATATCATCGGCAAACTGAAGGTGAGTGATGTGATCCCCATTGATGTTGATGCCAGCCCCTTTTCCAGTCCAGACCCTTCAAGATATCCACTAGTGTAGCGGTGAACAGTTTCAGAGAGATAACATCTCCCTGACACGTCGCTGCAGAAGGAGAGGTTTCGAAGTCTGGTCCTGGAGTCGAACTGACGTAGTGGCGTTTTCATACAGACACTTCAGCACCACTATGTACGGTGCCAGATCGACTATCGGTAGTCGATCTGGAACCGTTGAAGAGACTGCAGTACAGCCCATGTCTCGATCGAATCGAAGGCTTTATCGTAGTCCACAAAAGCTAAGCAGAGAGGCAGGTTATACTCTTCGGTCTTCTGTAGGTAAAACCTGCCGCATAATATTTACATAATTTAAATTCTATAATCTTAAAATAATAATACTTATAAGGTACCTATGTACAAGTATGTTTAAAACAATATGTTCATCTTTTTCAAAAGTTCACTTTTTACGCAGACGGGTTTTTTGATTTTTTTAATTGACTCTTTTGTCAACATTAGGTACACTAGGTGATGATGACAGTTTAATGCTACCAGCTGTCATTTTGGGCTATCAAATAAAAAATCAGGGTACTATCGCCTTCCAAATCCACATGGTACTTATAACTAGATATAACAGTTATACCTACTCGAGAATAAAACGCATAAGTTTACACCGCATAATAACTTTAGTGTTATTTCCTTTGTCAAAGGGTCATCTTCCCTCCTTTAACAAATGCGAATAATGTCATAAACTGTCCATTCAGTCCATTTCACGCCAGTAATATTCTAATTCATTCCATGGGCATTTCATTACGGGGAACCTAGTTGCTGGCTTGAACTCACTGGTGAACCTGGCTAAAAAGCACGCTATCTCACCAGGCTTCGTGTCCGACAGAGGTAGTATCAGTGATGAGCAGTTAGATGCTAGTCTACACGCACAACGTTATTGATTGAGATGCAGGATCATTTATAGTAAAACAGGAGCGTAAAAAATTAAGAAAAGTCCTTCGGAAGATTGGGTTTTATGAAAAAACCACTGCATATATCAATGACCAATAAAAGTTATTAAACTTTTCGATAGTTGAAATTTGTCAGTGCCGACTTGGTTTTGGAGATTTTACACGTCTTTTATTACTTAAACACGCCCAAAGTAGTAAGGTTAAATTAGCCAGAAAAACAAATCTTCGTTGGCTCATAACTTTTTAATGGCTTTTTATTTTAGTATTTTGTAACCGTACAGGCAATATTAATAATGAGACAAAACCATACTATGTTTAATTTGTGATATACATTGTCTTGTCAAACAGTGGAGCAAAAACACTCCCGAAGTTTGTATGGAAAAAATGTGGACTAGATTCACTTAAGTTACCTACGCCCGTTGGCAACGACATCTAGGTTCAGTAATATGCACTAAACGGTCACAACAATTTCATTTCAATCAGTTTGTTTCGATGCTACATCAAAATTGCCTTACATTCTAAAATAAAAACATGACCATTACAATTTGAAATTAGTCCACAAAGGACAGCATACTTGTAGATGTTTTATTTTTTAATTATTCTGACTGTGGCGCCACCCCGAACGGACAAGAGATACTTTTTAGTCACATTTACATAAAATTTTCGAAATCAAAAATTGCGACTCGGCTATTTGGTTTAGAGATAAAATGTATTTGTTTGATTAACATTCCGTCTTACTTCTGTTTTTGTGACAAAACCAATAAAACAGGCAGAACCATAGAGTTTAATAATTATGAAAGTTTTCTATATTGGAAACACCCTTAATCTAATGTCATGTCACCAGTCATTACCACAGAGTACATTTTTATATTTTTTTATAGGGTCATTACCGCTACCGCTCACCGGGTGGACTGTTTATAAAATTCTAAACGTAAAAAATAAATAGGGGGAATTTCCTTTGCAAAAAGAATTTAACAAAACGAATAATAATTAAGTTTTGTAATATTTACTTGAATTCTAAATAATTAAAATGGTTCAACCAACCTCTAAAGTTCTAGGTAAGTATAACTTTGTTTAGTTGTTCAAAGAATACTGATAGTGCTATCTCAATTGTTAATTTAATAATAATGAAACGATGAAATTGGTGTGGTCATACGTTGTACAATTTAATATTTACGTACCTATTTTATTTTTAGTCAAAACTTATTATTCAAAAGTTTTTGAATTATTATACATGAATTTTATTGGACTTTGTGTATATCTAATACCTAATATGACTGTTTTGTCCAAACTAGACATATATGCAGTTTTGCTACATCAGTATTTTATGTTTAGAAATGGGAGGTTTAAAGAAAATTTACATCAACAAATCAAATGTGGAAGCACAAATTAAGACCATACTGGAAACACACCCTGTAAATGGTGATAACTTCAATGCATGGGTACTAAAAGCTATCACCGTAATTGACTTGACAACACTATCTGGTGACGATACACGGTCCAACGTCTTCAGACTTTGTGTGAAGGTTTGTATTACAATACTTGTTTTACAACATAAAAACTTTTATGTTTGGTACTTCAGACAATTTTCTTTTTTTAATTGTCATCATCTGCCTAGCGTTTTCCCAACCATCCATCTGTCTAACCATAGGTATGGTTAGACAACAGGTGGCAGTCTAGGGAAGCAATGCCATCTTTGAATGGCAGGCCGACCAGACGTTTGTTACCCCTGGACAGAAAGGATCTGTGTCTGGTGACTGGGACCATCATGGGACACTGCCCACTAAACTGAAAACTTCTATACAATAGGCATATCGGATAGCCCCCTGTGCAGGGCCTGCATGGAGGCTGAGGAAACCATTGCGCATGTGCTTTTCGAATGCACAGGCATAGCACAGATTAGAACACAAACCCTTGGGGCACCCAAATCTTACACGGATGTTCTAAACACACCAGGAGATATAGCTAACTTCTGGAGGGAGGTGGGCTGGCTGGAATAACCACCGACGGCAGCCATGGCTCGTCACAATGGTCCACTTAAAGAACTAAGTGCGGAAATCATACCAAATAACATAGAACCATAGGTATGCAGCTGAGTAGCAGTATTTTACATGGAGCAACTGCCTATCTGACCTCCACAACCCAGTAACTGTGTAACACATTACCCCTTGGTAAGACTGGTTGAAAGACTTTCGGGCTTCTGACGCCTCCTAACAACTGTCAAAGATCCGCGAATGACAGCTTTTTTTTATTTTCCGAGGCACAGTCGAGTGAGAGGCGGTCTTGGTATGGTATATAACCCATGCAAGGACCCACCCCGGAAAGCGTAGCTTTAATTAAAGCGTACTTAGCCACAAGCCCCAAAGTCAAAATGTGCATACTTAAATCTTTCATCAATTTCTTCAAATACTTAGTCTTTGTTTTGGATCCTAATATGATCTATTACTATGTTATGTGAATAGACTCCTTACTTTTATTTCATTCTTATTCTTAAACAGTCTTATTATTACAGGCTGCAAATCCTTTACCCTCAGACTTGAAAGAAGAGCTAAAATTAGAAGAAACCATTAGAACTGCGGCTGTATGTGTATACCCTAACAGGGTGAAGGATGCGAATGAGGCCATAAAACTAATGAAACTAACCAAAGAAATAAATATTGCTGCTGGTAAGCCGTTTTCTATTTTTTGTCTGCAGAAAAAATAATGGAACTTCTTCATTCTATATTTTAAGTTTACAAATCCAGATAGTATTGTTAGTAATATTTTCTTACTACTAGTGTTAGACTTGTGTTAGTTGTAATTTTTCTCAATATGGACTCGTTTTGGCATTCCGCGCCATTTTTCCCTGTCTTTGGTGTATTTAATAAAAACATTATAATAATATTTTTATAGTATAAGCGGATATTAAGAACATCTATTAAAAGCTCCAAATTTTTACAGTTGCCACCGGCTTCCCCTCTGGTCTTTACCCGCTAGAAACAAGACTGCAAGAAATAAACTTTGCAGTTTCAAGTGGAGCCACAGAAATTGATGTGGTCCTTGACCGCAGTTTGGTACTAACCGGGCAGTGGGACACACTGTACTATGAAGTTCAGCAGATGAGGAAAGCATGTGGTAAAGCTCACCTTAAAGTCATCCTCGGTGTCGGAGAGCTAGGAAGTTATGAAAATGTAAGTTTTACTGATAAAATACAGAAATCTCTATACATATGTATAAAACCTGTCATTTTTTTGTGTGATTGATACAGCATGACACTAAGCAATTTTGTATTGAGTTGCATTTGTGAGCTGTAGTAAAGGATTATAAAGCAATCGAGCTTCAAATCAGTCCACCTTGGTTGTCACACACCTCATACCAGAATTGCTGTTGTTAGAATAGCAGTTGTCGATTTGTGTCGATAAATTTTCATACAAAATGTATAGAAGCGTCACGACACAAAATAAACAGAAAAGACAGGGCGCGGACGAGACGCGGACACGACGCTTCGACGACTGCGCCCTATTTGAAATTTCGAAAACATACAGAAAAGGCGAGGCGCAAATTAGACGATGCAGAAAGGGGTGTGCGGGGTGTTACTAAAAATCTATGTTATTAATATATTAATTGCAGCGCCATACCGGATGTACCCAGTATCGTCTAACCCTTTGAATGTTAGCAAGTTGAACCAAAGCCAGAAAATCCTCGTCTTCTGAAGAAAACATGTTTTCGTCTCAAAAGCAGACGCGCTTAAATGGAAAGATAAATGTGAGAAATGCATTAATGCAGTGTCATCTCTCACTTGTCTTCGCGTCCCGTCCACGCCCTGTCTCTTTCATACACTTTAACTGCGACCCGACGACGAGAAAGGGCACAGACTTCTGCGACGCGTCCTCGTCTTACGTCTTTTTTTTTGCCCTGGCCCTTACATAGCGCCCTATTTATGCGGACGTTTTTGAGACGCTAATGGTGTATGTTGGGTTTTTTGTATGTAAATAGCAAAAAGTGACATATAAATGTATATTAATTTGCTGCAGATTTACAAAGCTTCAATGGTATCAATGATGGCTGGAGCAGACTTCATAAAGACTTCAACAGGCAAAGAAGCAGTGAATGCTACCCTGCCTATCGGTCTTATCATGTGTAGGGCTATAAGAAAGCATTACCAGACAACGGGTGTTAGGGTAAGTCATTTCATCAAAGGAGACTGACCAATTTAAATTGCTCATTACTAGTATATTTCAACCATCTACTTATAAATTCCTTTCGGTTAGGTACAGTTGTTTCTCATCTAAAGCATCTTTTAATATGATAAAATTAAAATGCTCATACATTTTAATTAAAGATTTTCACCCCACTGGGTCAAATGACACAGTTAGTTATACATATTTCTCCTACAGGTTGGCCTTAAACCGGCTGGGGGCATAAAGACAGCAAGGGATGCTGTTAATTGGTTAGTCCTTGTGTACACGGAATTAGGACCAGAATGGCTCACACCAAAACTGTTCCGCATTGGTGCTTCTAGTTTACTTGGTGAACTAGTAAATAGCATTAACCAGTAACATCTATTACTATTGTACGAATTTTTATACATATACCTAATAATTGTTATTTTTGCATCATGTGTGCATGAAAACCGTTATACATTGATTAAGATTGAGTGCCATATTTGTACCTAGTATGTACGCTGTGTTATATTGTTATGTAAATTTGTTGGATGTTTTTACTCTTGTACAAATATATATAAGTATATCTTTTAAAGTAATAATTTTAACATTCCTCTACATTCCTGAGGATGTACAGACGCCAGCACATCAAGCTACCCCAATCTGTCAAATTTCTTTGATAGATCTTCAACTTTATACAATGAGCATAAGGTTAATTTTCAATTGGGGAAATTTGACAGTTTGAGTTAGCTTGATGTGCTGGCGTCTGTACTTACCTAGAGCTATAAGAAATATTTTTGAGATAAAGATGTATAGATAAAGTTTTTATGTTTGTAATTTATGCCTTTGTGATATGATATTGGATGCTATTGCTATTATATTTAATATATTAAAAATACAATTTTAATCAAGCTTTTTTTATTTTATTTTGTTTACCATATAAATTATTTTATCTTATCCACTATATGACACTTATGGTAACATACCTAAAATAGCTTACATAAAAATCTACTTATATTAATACAATTTGTATTTAGCTATTTCACATTGTATGCTTGTCGCATAGGGACTAAAATCTCTCTACCGATACAATAAGTTGGAGTAAATACGATTATTTACAAAAAATATATATATTTACAACATTTTAAATCCTCAGAGGTTAGAAAGAGTAGATAATATTATCAAAACCCGATAACAGAGTACGGCCACTACAATATCCGATCGTAACTACGTCACATGGAGTTGAGAGCGTCCTCTAAATCACATATGTATGTCTGACTCTTTCTAGTGCTCGATGTATCATTCGGTCCCCGGGTACTGTTCTTGTATAATATTCGATGTTCATGACTGCTTTTCTACGGGCTCTTCAGCATGGAAGCCATGCTCGGGATGCGCGCTATAGTTGACAACGCGGAGTTTTCCGGCCCTGTCCATGTAACCATAGTGTCCCTTCACCAGGCCTTCGTTGTCACGCTCTTCATACCGGAATTGACGGTTTTTCCTGCAATTTAACGATTTTTATTAAAAACTAAACTTGGTCGAATTCAGAAGCCTTTTATTCAAATTAGGCTGACAACTCGCTCTTTTTGAAAGTCAAAATTACCTACATAAGACATACTCCCAAAACGCCCGCCCTCTTCACTTCTTAGTGTTTTAGCTGTGAAGAAGTGGCGCAAAAACCTCTCGAGGAACACAACGGGCATCACTGACTTATCTAGGCCATAAGTAGTAGTAATCTCTAGAAATATATCGTGAGGAAAGGTTTCCTCGTGATGGTGCCATATTAGACGATATTAAGCCACCATGAAGCAAGAAATTCGCATTCCTTCTGCGCATATGAAGAGGTCTGCTCCTCAGTGACATGGGACGATATTGGGATTTTTGTAAGTAGGTACTTGGCAACGGATGAAATAAAACAAATTATACATGCACAATTATTTCTTATCTCTTTCATATTATATCGTGTCTCCGTTTAGGTTCACCTTCCCAGCTGATGATCTTGGACCATGCCCTTTTGGTAGCAGTGACGACTGATTTGGCAGACCACCAACTTGGCTAATGATGTGACCACAAGTAACCACCACAGATTTTAATTAAGCCTTATTATGAAATGATTCTGACTATATTACGTACCCTTTGCCAGTATCGTATCCGAACTGGTAACTATGAGGTCCCTTCATGCCATGCATCCTGAACTCGGTCCTGCCGTCAGGGGCAGGCGCCGCCGGGCCCACATCTTGTGGAGGGGACGGCGGGGGCGCCTGACGTAAAGGAGCCGGCCGGGGCCCATAACGAACTGGTGCAGGGGGTCCGCGATGCGGTGGGTACGCGTTGTCTGAAAAATTATACACAAGTATTTATTACATGTTTCAATGTTTACCATTGCAAAATAACGTCGCACTTTTCTAACATAGTTTTGAACAAGAATAAACCATATATCTAGGAAGTTGATGTAAGATGAACATTTAACCAATTAGCTTTACCTACAGTAGCTTCCAAATACGTGATAAGCATTTATCAACAACTAAATTCAAATTAATTTATTTGTATACCAACTTCGAGTGTACGAAATTGTATCTTTAACAATAATATTATTCAGTAGTTCGTTGGAAGTTGGAACTGTTAGAAGGGTCTAACAATCTATTGAGATTATTACAGTAACTTTAGTCATATAACAAGTTTTTGATTTATATATCTCAACCCACTTCAAACAATCATTGTTATGTTATTATTAAGTTATATTACACGTACGTCCGGGGTATCTCAAGTTAGTTTCTGAAGTTTCTTGTTCCGCCGAAGTAGGCTCGCCATATGCTTCCTCTGAACCACCATCATCTGACTGTTGTTGCTGAGAACGTAACAAGTTTCAAGTTAAATCCATATTCGTTAAATTCTCACCGTATTTCAAAATGATGTACTACTAACTTTAGCGGCTTCCTCTTCTCCCTTCAGTTTTCGTTGATGTTCGGCTTTTTGGTAATGATATAAACTCTTCTCGTCCGTCGGTGTGTACTGTTCTACTTCAGCGTTAGACTGTGGCTTGAAGTATTTAGCAGGTTTCGCTTTAGGAACTTCTGGAACAGAGTCAGCGAACTGCGCCAGTGGTATCGGAACAGGCTTGAATCCACCAGAATACTTTTTCGGATACTGTTTTGTTGGCGTATTAAATGATTGTGGTCTAGGTGGTGTTAGATGTAAAGCGAGGGTAGGTTCTGCAGGATTAAGTTGTTGGTTTAGTGGTGAGCCATTTGCGTTTTCGTTTTGGAGGTGCACATTATAGTCTGATGCTTCAATAGGCTCGTTATTTTCATCGACATGCAGCTCTTCGTCCTCCGGAACTTCTATGAAGAACTCGTTGATAGCATCAACTGAAGGTGGCTCAAGGTGTGTTGAAGGTACAGGTGGTATGCGTAGAGGAACTGGACTTCCACCCACTTGGTTAGGGTTGAAAAAAATCGGAATGGACTCCAGAGGCAGTCTTTGCTGAAATTGGGCGTTGCGTTTATTTTGGGTCTGCGCTTGAAGAATAGGCAGCCAGTCACTTTGAACATCTGCAGACTCTTTGGGCACGTCATAAAAGTTGGGCTGCTTTTCATGTGAAGGTGGTATCAGGAACGTAGGAGGTCCCTCGGGCGTTTCTTCAGATTTGTGAGGGTTTGGAGGGATGAGGTAGCTGTCGACATTGGTATCGTCTGAAATGTAGTAAACAGGAGTATTCTGTGTGCCTTCTGGAGCACGGGGCACTTCAGTGGTGTCTACATTGTCGACTGGTACTTTTATTGTTGATACTGATAATAAGAACGGCAATATCTGAAACAATATAGCGTGTGGTATTAGCTAGGATTTCCAATCGCAGAACGTTAGCGAGAACAATGTTGGTGCCACACAGCGTCAATTGGAACTTTGGAAGAGCTTTTTCATTTAACTTCAACTTTCTAAAAAGCCTCAATTTGGTAATTAAAATCTTAGTCTTTTTATGGCACCTTGGTTCATAATGTTCCCAGGTATAATTGTGGTAAAATTTGACTATTCGGGAGTCGTCAAACCCTTTCTCAAATTCGAAAAAAAATCTATCCTTTATTGGTAGGTACAGTCCACCAACCTGTCTATGCAGCGTACCTACATATAGGGACCTACCTACTCACTCATCCTAGACGACGCCCCTGGGAGCAATTGACTGACCTACTCTTAACACACGACCAAGCAGAACTTATTGAATCTCCTTGCCAAGTCAATTATGCGTTGCAAATAAAAAGTAGTGCATTATTCATTCCATTTATCTATTTGTAAATTAACCAGACCATTTCTAAATAGCTTGAAAGGGTTACGAGATCATTGCACTGCATCTGAATGAAAGAGATTTCAATAAAAAAATGAATTTGTTTTTCTATTAGATCGTGTTACGTAAAGTTCAATTACGAACAACTGTGTCACAATAATGGGTAAAAACTGTATAACCAGCACAAAAAATTAACAGGTTAAAAGGTTTGGGAAGACTGTGGTGGTGTGATATATATATCTGTAAATATATATATAATCTGTAGTAAATTCCTACCTACGTGACTAGAATGAATATAAACAAGTAGGTAGGTATATAGACAGTAACGAGTTTGTTCTAAGTAACACGTCTAGTTAATTAATACAAACGCGAGAGTGAGTTTGTTACGCATTCACGATAAATGGCTTAGCAGATTTGGATGAAATTTGGCACATGGGTAAACCATGACCTGGAGAAGGACATAGGCTTCTTTTCATCCTAGATGGCAGACGAAGTCGCGGACAACAGCTAGTATAGCTCCCAAACATTTATTGGTAAGTACAACTTTGAATGGTTTCTTTTCAATTTATTATTTCCTTCATTTTGGTTTGGCTTCTTTATGTGGGTAAGTTAAGTACCAGAGGTACTATATAGAATATAAGTGCCTTCCTGAAAAGGTGATTCAGGGTTGGGGGATAAACTTAGCACAGTGATTTCGTTGAATTTATAGATCGACACATAGTTTGTTTCCAACAGGGACTCGACAAGAAATTTAGGAAAGTCGTTGCATCCCTATTCTAACCTATAAACTAAAAACGGCCACCAAGAACTTACCATTTCTTTAAACTTTTTATTGAGCCATAGTAGACGCACACCTCTATTTTGAGACAGGCGTGAAGTACCTACCTACATAATTGGCGACACGATATTTATTAGACCATGACTATTACAGAACTTTTTATTCATGTTTGTTTTCAATTCGTTGTGTCAATGCACATAATATGAACTCGGGCAGGAAGTAAAAATAAATTGTTGCATCGATAATATAATCGATGTGACCTAGAAAGATTTTGGAAAAGGTTTCTTTTAATGTTATAAGCTTTACAAGCAATGTCTATCGCAGAAAGCGGTTTTATTTTTTATGCCCGGGAATCTTAAATAGGAAGACATGTCTTGGTCTTGGGAGTAGGTATGTTTGAATGAAGGCATCCAAAACATGTGCACTGGTCTTTGCTACAGATATGAATCCGGAACTTTTGTTCATCCGGCTATTCGAGCGACGCTGATACCTTATCGGTACTTCCAATGCAGTCAATCTTGATGGTTTAGCTATAATTTTCTTCTAAGTGCGAAACAAGCCAAACCGCTAATTACGCAATTAATTGATTCTACAAGTTTCCACATGGGAGGCTTTATGTGGTCCACATTTCATTTCCTTTTTACTTCGTAATAAAAAGTTATATTTCTCCATACATAGTGTCACATCCGGAAATAAACTTACTATACCTACTTATGACATAACATGAAACAGGAAGTGGCACAAAGTTAATCTTAAACACATAAAAAAGTGTAACTTGTGCAATATCTTGCCACTGCGCACTTATTTGTGGACAGTAAAAAAAACATGGCGGTCGTGAAATTAATGAACCGTGTACGGAAACTAATCTTTTACTTTCCACGCCGGTGTCGCTAAGAAAGTATTGTGCGTAGATTGGATTTTAATAATATAATAATGTGTCTGTGTAAACATTGTGATACAACATCAGCTATTGAGTAAAATAAGTATACAAATAGGTATCCTCAGAAGGCACGAGTGGATCTACCTAACCTTTTCCCAAATATGTTGGAGGACTAACGGATGCAGCTGAATACCAGTATTTTACATGGAGCATCTGCATATCTGACCTCCACAACCCAGGGAATTACGATACACCTTGGTAAGACTGGTGGTCAGACTATCGGGCTTCTGACGACCCGTAACGGCTGCTAAAGATCTAAGAATCACCGAGACCAACCGAGACACGAAGGGGTATGTTAAAAAACTTTTTTCAAAAAAATAACCGACTTCCAAAAAAACACTACAAAGTGCAAAATAACTTTAATTTCGGAAGTCGGTGACTTTGGATAATTGGATGTGTATTTTAATTATTTGTCACCGCCTTCCGAAATTAAAGTTATTTTGCACTTTGTAGTGTTTTTTTGGAAGTCGGTTGTTATTTTTTTGAAAAAAGTTTTTATTTTTCACTTTTTAGTTACCTTCCCTCGCCAATTCGAAATTTCATCATCATCGGGGTCAAAACAATGCATACTTATGCGATAGCAACATTCGCGGTTGATTTGCTATATTTTTTTGAAGAGTTCCGTTGTCTGTCTCCGAAACGCATCAGCAGATATATGAAATTTTAATGGGACCATTTCGGAGTAAACCCCTTTCGAACAAAATAATAATTTTGCAAATCCGTCAATATACGACGGAGTTATGCCCGAACATACATTAAAAAAAAACATGTCGTATTGATAACCTCCTTCTTTTTGAAGTCGGTTAAAAATGGTCTCCCACCAATCTCGGCAAGCGTTGCTTAACCTGACCGATTGACCCGTTGTCTGTCTCCGAAACGCATCATCAGATCTATATGAAATTTTAATGGGATCATTTCGGAGTAAACCCCTTTCGAACAAAAAAATAATTTTGCAAATCCGTCAATATACGACGGAGTTATGCCCGAACATACATTAAAAAAAAACATGTCGAATTGATAACCTCCTTCTTTTTGAAGTCGGTTAAAAATGGTCTCCCACCAACCTCGGCAAGCGTTGCTTAACCTGACCGATTGACCCGTTCGGTTGTTATTACTTAGTCACAAGCCCAGTAGTAGGCACGAGTAGGTACTTCATGATCATAAAAAATGTTTAAAACATGTAGTTAGTACTTATCAATTATTTATGTGGGTACCTAGCTAATTAGAAAACTTAAATAGAAGGATACAATTTAATAAACCATTCAATGTTGACAAACACGCAAGTTTTAATTTCAGTAATTTTATAGAAATCTTTGTATAATAATTGCCGTAAGATAACGACAATGAATGGCCAATTAATAAGTTTCTGATTATCAATCGGCTAATTTACGACGGATCGGTCATCATTTATTATTGGACACGGCCACGAAATGGTTTTAAGGTCACATGTTTTTATTTATTTATTCTTTTGTCGATAACATTGCCTAGATAGAACAAAAGATTAACATAAAACTTGGAAGAATCTGCAAAAGTAAAATCTTTCTTCGCCTTGGATACTGGTAGGAGTACCTACGATATTCCTTTGTCTCTTTTCACCATAATAATTAGATAAACAAAATATGGCTATTTTGCCATATTTACTTAAGAGTACATATGTAGGTACACACGGCTACACATCAAGCTATACATTTCCAGTTTACGCTGATCTCGCTTTGTACGGAAATCTTATACAATGCGAGATCAGCTTATATTGGAAATGTATAGCTTGATGTGTAGCCGTGCGTACGTACCTACTCATAATTATAAGAGGTAGAATTTGTTTGTTTGTATGTAGAGGGAAATCTCTAGAACCACCAGGCGGATTCGAAAAAATCTATTTGCATTCGATAGCCCAATTCTAGAGGAAATTAATAGGTTGCTTAACATCACACTACGACCCTAGGAGCATAGTAAAAAGTCAGACAGAGAAAACGAAGTAGGTAAGTATATTATTATCTACTTCGTTTTCTCTTCTGATGAATGAATGAATTTAGAACTTAAAACTTTTATTGAAAACGGTTTTACTTCTTTTCTTTTGTTATAATATTGATTTTAATATTTATGCCAAACAGGTTCATTCGATTAATCGAGTCTGATCAAGCCACGCTGGGCTCGGTGCATTTCATTCATTTATAGTGCATATTGCATTAGGGATTTCTATTTTATGGCATGTTATATATAAGTAAGTAATAAGTGATATAAAGTTCTGGCAAATTATCATTCGGACAAATGATGATTATTTTATTTTATTTTATTTGGAAAAAAAAAAGATTTTACATAACATATAATACTTATCAGTAAGGTATATAAAAATCAAAATCAATGTAATAACCACAACATTTTCCACATATTAACAAATAGAACATTAACATTAGAACAAAAAAAAAATGGCATTTTAGATTATGGATAAAAAAGTTAGGGACCACAATAGAGAACCAGGTAATATCGCGGGCAGACGATGCGATGCTATAGGATATATTTAGAGAAGAAATTTCACGAAGTCGCGGGACTTCCCTCCGCTCTTCATCAAATCAAATCAAAAGTAATTTATTCAAATTAGGCTGAGAATCAGCACTTTTCGAACGTCAAAATACATAAGACAGTCCCCCAAAAACGCCCACCCTTCGACACTTCCTAGTGCTTTAGCTGGGAAGAAGAAGTGGCGCAACATACTCCCCAGTAGCACAGCTGTCTGTTTAGTCGGATGGACTTGATTCTATACAAACATAGGCAAAGTAATAAACAATAACGCATATTACCAAAAATATAAGTATCCTGGTATAAAGGGCTATATAGCTTACTTAAGCAATGCTGGATTATTGTTAGATCATGTCAATAACTAATGACATAATAGATAGATAGTAAAAATAAAAAACACTTGGTCAATAAAATTGAGAAAAAAAAGTATTTAACTAAATAATTATATGAACCCATATAACCTGTCACTAGGTACGCTAATTCTGGAGAAAGAACATAAACATTGTCTTGTGTTAATCACAGCGACCAACTATTCTTGTCATTTAAATAATCGTTAATGGAATAGTAAGCCTTTAAATTAAACAAAGGATGGATCTTACTTGAGCTTTAAACGCATCAAAAGGCAAATCTAGCAAAGAACTGGGAAGCATCATTCCAATCCAGCCGGTCCCTTCCTGCCCTTTCAGCGACGACCTAAGCCGAAATCCGTACCGTACCCACCAGGAGCTGCCCTTAACGTGTACTCGCTTAGTTTCAAGTTTTTAAGGCCTCCATAGGTAAGGTTCCACCTAGGAGTTTGTCGACTGGCTAAACGGACTTGCACAGCCAAGCATCAGCAGCCGAAAACCTCCTAGGTTGACCTCCGAGATGAGATTACAGAAAGAAAAACAAACCGTTGTCGGCAGTAAAAAACAAACACCCGCTCTAAATCTATATCTATACTAATATACTAAAGAGGTAAGTTTGTGAGTTTGTGACGTTGTAGGGGAGTAAGTAATCTCTGGATCTAAAGAAACGATTTTGAAAATTCTTTTACCAATAGAAAGCCACGTTATTTGTGAGTGTCATAGGCTATATTTTAGCTCCATAAATTAATAGACTTTTTCGTGGTAGTCGGATTTGCAAAGTACCTACGAGTAAGTCGGAGAAAAAACGGTCGAACAAAAACGATTCTTACGAACGCTGCCTTAAGGTGAATCTAGTGTGTGCGTTACCCAGGCAAAATGTTTTGCTTTAGAGAGATGAGACTTAAACAAATAATTAGTGTATCATGAGGAGCAATTTGTTTACTAATAGCAAAATTTGTTTGAATTGTAGTTTTTAAGTTATTTAAGAAAAACAAATTTTGCTGGAGTAACGTTTGAAACGTTACCCAGGCAAAATCGTCTTTCAAAAATTAGTTTCAGCACGGAACCAAATACATGAATAGATAGCTTTTGTTGAGTAGTAAATGTTTATAAATAGCAAAATTTGTGTGTGGTATAGTTCTTTAGTTATTTAAGATTTTGCTGCGGTAACGTTTTGGGATTTCCCAGATCTCGAAAACGGCTCAACGCAGAAGTTTGAAAAAAATACCAATAAAAGACCTTAATTTGTTTAAATTTGTTTAATCATTAGTTTTTGATTTGGTTGACGTAAACCAATGTAATTAAATGGTTTCAAAAATCAGAAGAAACGGGTTTGCAAGTAAACCAATACACTTATAACCAAATAAACAGCTGTAAAAAATACCCGTGGTTCGACGCTTGTTTACATCAGAAATATTAGATTTCATACTTTACACATTAAGAAGATAAAAACAAATTTGATTTATTTTAGACTGGTCGTACTTTAGCGATCAAATACGCAGTTCCCATAACATTAAGAAACATGGCATACTTTAAACAAATTAAAATGATTCCTGAAAATTCCTTCCTGTTAATTGCAGCTTTGAATTACGGCTCTAATGAAAGTTATCTCAAAAACAAGATTATGTCAGCAATTCTCTAATGAGCCGACCAAATTGAAAAGGTCACATAAAAGCGACCGCACCATACATAAGCGCAACCATCTGAAATGAACAGGATAATATAGATGTTTTGTTAGTACAGTTGAATACAAAAGTTTTCTGGTCAGGTTAGTTAAAATAATAAAATGGTTAAGATTCATTATTTTATTTAAAAAATCAGTCTCATACAAATTATATGTATTGCTTTGCCTTAGCATCAACATTTTTAGAGAAAAATCACAGATAAGTTATAACCTACTTACTTAATTTTAATATTTGGATACATTAATAGTTTGTACAATTTTCCTTAGGAGGTACTAATAACGTAGGTTGATAGGTGGACTCCATTTCACCTCGACTCACAGTATGGCATTTTAATATGAGTTTTGTTACGTGTTACTTAGAGTGAATATTTTAACATTACATGTGACTGCCACAGGTGGATAACCCGTGAACCAATCATTGTCAAAGCGTCGTAACCTTCTTTTAACTTAATGTTGAAATATCCACTCTAAGTAACACGACATAAAGCTCATATTTCAATACCACAGTGTGACTTGAGTTGGAATTGAGTCGGCGTTGTGTGTGTAATGTGCAAAGCACATTTAATGTTTTTTTTTACAAAATATGTATTATCGGCTTGCCTATATTTCTTGCCCTTATGAGGGACGGTTTCGAGCATATTCTATAAAAAATGTATATAATCATAAAACTTTTAAATGAGAAAACAACAATATAATAAAAATCTTCCAACAATTATATAAAAAATAAACAACTTTTACACTTATGTACCTATTTAAAAATATAGGAAACAGTACAGTTTTTATCATTAATAACTACTAATATCACTCATAATCACAGATTCGTACCTAATTCAATAAAATTTGTGTGGTCATTGGGACCGTATAAAATTATGTGTTTTATGCTTCCAGTCTCTAACGTTTTAATTACCTACACTAATGAATATATAATCAAATGTGGCATTATGGAGTTTTTGCATTTCTGTAGTTTACAGTACAGATCATCGTAACATTCATATTGTTGAGTTTTCGTTCTGTAACAGTATGCTCTGTAATGTCCAATCAATGTGGAACTTGATGGTGGGTCAAAATCAATTACTGCCAAAATCATATACTGTTGGCCATTTAACTCTATATTAATGGGTATATCATTCAGGTTAACAGACATGTCATGTAGTTCGAAGAAAAGTAATGGTTTTAATTCATATGTAAAATATACATTTCCTCTCTCGCATACAGGACACAGTGAAACATTATCATTATTAATACACGATGTGGCAGATTCTTCCAAGAAGTCAATACCCTTTTGTGTTATAATATTTATATTTAAAGATATATATTTACAATCAATTTTCTTTGGTTGTAATGCATTTGAGCATGTGTCATTTGAGCAACACCTCTGTCTGGTGGCAGAAAAGTATATGTTGCTCATGAATACCTGTTCTAAAATCATTGTTATATTACATTCACAACTGATAATATTTTGCTGTGACTTTGTTTTATCAAAAAGGTCAATCAATAGTTTGTCACGAAGTTCATATAATCTTTTGCAAGTTTTTCTCGTATTAGATAATACTTTTATGAATGTTGTTAAACCATCGCTAGCACTATTTAACTTTTCTCTGAAAGCAGGCCTGTCTTGATAAGCTACACCGAATGCTTGCGCGAGGGAATCAAAAGCACAAGTGTTTGTTATAAGTACCCTGTTTTGGTGTACATAAGAATATGCGACGTTACCATTCTGTAATATGTATATGGAGGTAGCTTTTTTTGATTTAGGAGTGGGTATGGTAAGTCCCCGCCAGTTTTCAACTTCTATAGGTTTATTTTGAAAAATTGATTGAATATCAAAATCTGACGTATCAGTTAGGTTCTCTTCTTCTTCTTCTTTTTCAACTGACTTCGGTGCAGAATCAGATATAATTAACTCTGCTGAGAATGAATCTCGTTTTTGTTCGTGTTTGTCTCTAATTTTTACTATTTTTCGTGAGAAATACTCATAATTTGTTTTGCGTTTTTCCTTTTTGTTTCTTAGTTTTAAGGCCTGTTCTTCTTTGTTCTTAGTATTCTCGTGTAAAATTTGACTAGAGCTTAATTTTATGGTTCCGTTAATAAAACTATAATGTTGTATAAGAAATTCGTCTAACCGGACGCGTTCAACTTTGGTCTCAAAATATATAGTTTTGATGTCCTTAAAATGATTTTCTACATTTGAGCTGCTGGCATAGTCTTTGGCTCCAGGAAAATAATCAGTCATAATATTGCCCCACAAAGGTAATTTTTTCAAAAGTCTTTTAAGAGTGTTGTTAATTTCCGGCAAAAAAAAAGCATTTTTCATCTGTGTAGATTCAATTAACTGTAAATATAATAGTTCTGTATTCATAATGTCATCATAATATTTTATCAAAGGCATAGGGCCACCGTGTTGCTCACTCTCTTCATCTTCTGTTACAAAATATATTTCTTCGGAACTGTCCTCTCTTTCATTCTTTTCAATTTCGTCTGTGTGTCTTAGATATGTTTTTATTTGGTCGCTCAATCGTTTCAATGCTTGTTCACATTTCGATGCCGTATAATCAAGATCGGTACTTATATATTCATGAAGAGAAAGTGTGATTACATCTTTAATAATTAGTTTTACTTCGTCATAGCTTCGTGATTGTAGTATCAATTTGATGCAATTGATATAAAAATATTTGCATGTTTCAGAAGTCTTGTCAAAACAACTTTGTGTATACAGTTTTTTAAAAAAATGAGACTTATCAAGTCTGATGTAACAAGCAGGTATCTTGCCTTTTTTTTCCTCAACTATTGCAAAACATTGTCTTAAATAGTTATTCAAGTCCGTTTTCAAAAAAGTTTTCGTTATGGCCGCTATTAAAGCAGAAGAATCATCACAAATTATTTCATTTGGAAGGACTCTTCTGTTTAACCATGTGCTTAGCCATGTGGCTATTGTTTCTGTTGTGTGTGAGTCAGAGCACATATAACAAATTGGAACACTAGCACCCAAGGTATATGCTACGATGGCATATAAGAAAACATGTTTGGGATTTTTATATTTTAAAAAATCGTTTGCTTCGGGTGGCTTTATTGGTTTAAATAAAGATCCAGTGGCATCAATAGACAGGATTTTATATTTGTCTTCCAAGATGTCATCGTAATATATACTTTGCTCAGTAGTCCAAAAATACAATATAAATGGAACAAGAGACATTTTTTTTATGAAACTGTCATACGGTGGGCTACAGGTCATGGCATACAGTGATAAAATAATATTTTTATCAAACTGAAGAGCGCTTCTAGCTTCATGCCGGTATTTCCTCAAATTTAATAATTTAGGCAAAGTTGGCGGTTCTTTTGGATTATCCATGCTCATAACTTCATCGGCCGTTGAATTTCGTACCCTTAAAGCCTTAATGTTTTTAAGTTTTTCTTTGTGCAGATTAACCCGGTGTGAAGTTAATTTATTTTTAATTCGAGGGTCATGCCGAAAGCCTTTTTTCAAATTTGTAAGAATAAGCGTTACTTTATAAGAATTATCAGCTGTTTCGGGGGATATTGTCAAGAACAGACTAGCTTTGCATTGCGTACAACTTCCTGTACATGTGATGTCGTTATTTTTGAGATCAGTAGGCACGTAATTGTTTTTAAACGAGAATGTGCATTCTAAATCGGTTTTAAAAAATATATGATCTTGCATTTCGTTGGTCCACTTATTTTGTGCGAGATGGTGGGATTCAATAGGCGCAATTTTATAGTAGTCATATTTACTCATTTCAAAAGAAACTGTTAAATCAGAAGGAGCTTCTACAACTGCATGCAATTGTGTTCGATTATCTTCACAATCTCCGCGAGAATTAAAAAATAAAACTTTATTTCTCTTCGCAGATATTTGCAGGGCTGCTTTGCTGACTTCGTGATTAAACTGAATACGCAGTTCTTGTTGTATGTGGTCATAAACTTCATTTGAGATTGGGGGAATAGAAACATTAAATATATCTTTATATTTGGAGAACACAACTCTTAGGTCGTCAAGGGGCACTTTTACTTTTCGGCCTGCCATTTTATTGTACCTGCTGGTACTTCACTGGTATGTGTGATTTTCCGAATATAAAATGAACTGACATGAACAACGGTGTGAGTTGAGGCTTGCACATTCTGCTCCCGAAGCCATGAAGTGCAACTACCTGAAAAAAAAGCAAGGCACACATCACATTTACATTAATATTTTCATTACCTATCATTTTAAAAATCTAGTACACTTGTCTCGCCATTTGCGCAGAAAGACATTCGCACGAATGGATACTTGCGCATAAAGACATTTGCGAATGCACACTTCAGTAAAAAGACTGTAGGTGTACAGTACCTTCAGTCTTCTCAAGATATTGCGCGAAAGGACATTTTAGCAGATTAAAAAGGGTGTCGTTTTTAAGGTTGGGATCGCCAATTACCAATATGCGATAAATGCCGTAAAAAATCCAAGATGGCTAAAGATAAACCGCTTAAGCGCTTGCGCAGTGATGAGCTGGGTTTTGTTAGGCGTGGCGCCATTCCTACGCTTTGTTGTACGTATACTGAATTTCGTGTGATCTGATTGCAATTAATGTGTATATAAAGTACCGTGTATGAAACAGCACATATCTAACTAGGTATTGTAACACTCGTGTATAATACCCCTCATTATACAAGTTTCATAAACTATCATTACCGAATACTCACCGGACTTGTCAAACACACTTCAATATAATTGAGAATAATACTAGATTCGTTAAAGCGCTTGAAACTTTATGACAGTATAGCTTAAACGTATAAAAACTGTATCCTTTTTGTTTTGTTTACGTTAAGTCTAAGAGCAATATCACAACGCGATTGCCTAGCATGGCGTAGGTATAGAATAATTAAAAGTTAAAGCCTACCACTGAGACCGCCACGTTGTTATTTTAGCCAATAATCACACACACAGTTTTAAGCAATAAAGAGATGAGTCTGTCGTAAAACAATAATATTTCATATTTTGCGCGATATTCTGGTTCAATATTTCCATGATAGCCATTGAAATGATAAAAAAACTATATACTATATTTTCCTAATTGTAATGAAGAAAAAGGGCAAAGTTTTTTTTTGTGCCGGGGCTAATTGTGTTTTGGGTCACATTTGACGAGTTTTCTTTATTCTGATTCACACCAAAAAGCGTACATTAATATACGCTGAATGACTATTTTATACTGAAACACAACTGTACTGTAAAATAAAAACATTTAATACTCACATCGTTCAAAGACGTCGTCGTACACACACACATAAACCACAAGCACTTCTCTCCAAAACACTTGGTTCACGACTGATTGTTTCATTGGTTCGGTCGGAGCTAGCGTACCCATAGATAGAGCGTACTCAACTACTCACAGCTAAAGAGTAAGTAAGACAAGGCATATAGCTGTTGCGTTGCACTGCACACAGCGATGCGCGCTGCTCTGACTAGCATCAAGAACGTTAAAACGTTTTTAGCGTGGCTTTGCGTTGTGGTATCAAAATAAAACATTTGGTTTAACAGAAACAACAAATTAAGTACTAAAAATATAGCTACATGTATATATGTTTGTATTGTTTTAAATCACACTATAAATTATACACTATGATATTACACTTTTATTAACTAGTAAAAATTGTGTAATATGGTACTGCACTTAAAAAATATTAAAAAATCGGCTTCACGA
The DNA here is from genome assembly GCA_949987655.1 of Polymixis flavicincta. NCBI lineage: Eukaryota > Metazoa > Arthropoda > Insecta > Lepidoptera > Noctuidae > Polymixis > Polymixis flavicincta. The sequence goes on along the minus strand of OX465175.1, from coordinate 12,850,377 downwards.
ATAACGTTTTTCTGCTTAACTGTACAAAACATCGGTTACCAAGCTGCTAATTTGCGAAGATTACCCGTACGTACGGTGCAGTCGCTTTTACGTGACCTTTTCAATTTGGTCGGCTTATTAGAGAATTGCTGACATATTCTTGTTTTTGAGATAACTTTCATTAGAGCCGTAATTCAAGGCTGAAATTAACAGGAAATAATTTTCATGAATCATTTTAATTTGTTTAAAGTATGCCATGTTTCTTAATGTTATGGGAACTGCGTATTTGATCGCTAAAGTACGACCAGTCTAAAATAAATCAAATTTGTTTTTATCTTCTTAATGTGTAAAGTATGAAATCTAATATTTCTGATGTAAACAAGCGTCGAACCACGGGTATTTTTTACAGCTGTTTATTTGGTTATAAGTGTATTGGTTTACTTGCAAACCCGTTTCTTCTGATTTTTGAAACCATTTAATTACATTGGTTTACGTCAACCAAATCAAAAACTAATGATTAAACAAATTTAAACAAATTAAGGTCTTTTATTGGTATTTTTTTCAAACTTCTGCGTTGAGCCGTTTTCGAGATCTGGGAAATCCCAAAACGTTACCGCAGCAAAATCTTAAATAACTAAAGAACTATACCACACACAAATTTTGCTATTTATAAACATTTACTACTCAACAAAAGCTATCTATTCATGTATTTGGTTCCGTGTTGAAACTAATTTTTGAAAGACGATTTTGCCTGGGTAACGTTTCAAACGTTACTCCAGCAAAATTTGTTTTTCTTAAATAACTTAAAAACTACAATTCAAACAAATTTTGCTATTAGTAAACAAATTGCTCCTCATGATACACTAATTATTTGTTTAAGTCTCATCTCTCTAAAGCAAAACATTTTGCCTGGGTAACGCACACGAATCTAGTCCACATTTTCTCCATACAAACTTCGGGAGTATTTTACTCCGTTTGACAATGTACAGTCGCCAGCACATCAAGTTACCCCACTTTGACCTTGAACGCTTTATAAGCAGCAACAACGAGAAACGTGTGAAAGAGATATATAGCTTTTTGTTCGCTCTTACTCGTAATGTTTCGTGCTGCAGTGCGTACGTGAGAGTGTGCGTATGCGCGTCGTGGTGTAGAATAAGATGCTTTGCGATAAGAAATAGCGTAGCAGGTTGAATACTTGAATAGAATCCAAATAATAGCGTGGTAATGAAAGAAGCGGCCCGTGCACGGCGCATTGCCTAAACTACTTAAGAAAGCTTAGATATTAGGTCTTTACCTATGAAATTGCCGTTCTGCAGTACTGGCCATTTCAAATCAAAATAATTTTTGTTTGGCTAAGAATTCTAATTTCAAATTAATTTTATTTTAAAAACATGGTTTTTTTTTTCTAAAAGTAGTCATTTCTTTATTGATTAGTGTTACATTTTCATCGCATTTCAATCTTTTTCGTCATCATGGATACGTTAAAAATTCGAGTAATTATGGAATATGAGTACCGTCGTGGCAGCAACGCGGCACAAGCGGCACGCAACATCAACGACGTTTACGGAGCTAACACTACAAACCAACGCACCACCTGTTATTGGTTTGCTCGCTTCCGTTCTGGAAATTTCGACCTGAAAAATGAACCTCGCGGTCGTCCGAAGACTTTGGTCGACAATGACGAATTAAAGGCGATTGTGGAAGCTGATGATACACAATCTACGGCTGAATTAGCAGCAGCTTTCGACGTTAGCGTCAAAACAATATTGGTCCATTTGCGTCAAATTGGCAAGGTAAAAAAGCTTGACAAATGGGTGCCGAGACGTGCCTTGCACTGCTCAACAGACACACAAATGAAGGAATTTTGAACCGCATTGTTACCTGCGATGAAAAATGGATTCTGTTTGATAACCGTAAGCGCTCAGCAAGTTGGTTGGATCCTGGTTCAGCACCTAAACAATGCCCTAAACGAAAACTTACCCCTAGAAAAGTGATGGTCACTGTTTGGTGGTCTAGCGCCGGTGTGATTCATCACAGCTTCTTACCAAACGGGGTGAGCATTACTGCAGATGTGTAGTGTGAAGAACTGAACACAATGATGGAGAAGCTGGCGCATCTCCAACCAGCATTGGTCAATCGCTCGTCTCCGCTGCTCCTGCACGACAACGCGCGACCTCATACTGCACAGCAGACGGTCTCCAAGTTGCAAGAACTGGGGTTGGAAGCTCTCCGTCATCCGCCCTACTCACCAGACCTTGCGCCTACAGACTACTACTTTTTCCAGAATTTGGATAACTTCTTGGCGGGAAAAAAATTTAATACCCGAGAGGCAGTACAAAATGCCTTTGAAGAATTTGTTGCCTCCCGTCCAGCTGATTTCTTTAAGAAGGGCATCAATAAACTGCCACTGCGATGGCAAAGATGCATTGATTGCATGGGTGATTACTTCGATTAACACAAATAAAAAATTCATGAAAAAAATTCGTTTAAATTTTTTCATACAAAACGGCAATTTCATAGGTAAAGACCTATTATAATCGTTTTTATATTTTATTTCTTCAGTTTTACTTAATAGTTGGAAATACCTGTAAGTATTAAGTAGGTGTTACCTACTCATATATTTAAACAGGTAGGTAGCGAAATTTCACGCTCTCGGAGAATAATGTTAAGTAGACAGGTAGGTAATCTGATGTGAGAAAAACACTTTTTTTTATTATTTCACGGCAGTTTTAATTACTTTTCCGAGTTTTGTTACCTACTTACTGGTGGGCTGGCGGTCATCTGTTTTCGTGCGTTCCTTGCTCTTCTATTCTAAGTATTTTTACGAAGTTCAATGCAAAAACCCATAACACAATCGGCTTGAAATTTCGAAAACAATATAGATTGATGATTACCCACCACAAACGTGGACGAAGTTTTAATTCATAATACCTACAAAACGCCTCTTGTCAGCCCGCCTTGTTTGAGATTAACGTTTGACACGATCTTATTCCCAAAGTAATAAGGTTGAACTTAGTAACGGAATTACCTATACCTACCGAAGTTTGCTTTTACATGAAAGTTCAAACTTATTGCGCAAGAAATAAGATACGATTTCTAGGGAAATAAAATTCGAATCTATTTAATATCGTTACTTCATTACATTCAAAATATTTTGTAAATAAGAATATGAGTTTCTTTGTTTGTTACGCATCGTCATGAAGGACGTGGGTTCCCATACGAGGTTCATTATGCGGCTACACCCGAATTCTCATAAGAATACCTATTCCTGTGAGGACTCGGATGAAGCCGCATAAAATACTACAGTGAGTGTTTACCTATTTGTTAGTTTTTACGCAGTGGCGTAGCTAACCCTTATGGGGCTAGCTATAAAGCCCCATTTAAAAATATCTTGGCGGGGTCTTTTGCAAAATGGACGGTGACGTTTTTTAAGTAAATAAATATACCGTCGGCGTCGGGGTCCCGAATAATAGATTCAGTGGTAGCTAGAGCTACTTCTGGCGCCTTAACTACACAACCGATCATCATGGAATTTTGCAAACCTACCTGCCTATCTGCCTGCTATCATAATCAGCCTTTAATGTTCCCACTGCTGGGACACAGGCCTCCTCTCGGTGAGAGGGAACCTACCTATCAGAAAAGGACAAAGGATACGTTCTTACGGGAACGCGTGTGAAACCGCGGGAAAAGTATTAAAATAAAATGCAGAAAAAATATCGTAACCTTTTCATTTTTAAACATTAATATAATTGAAAACTTAAAAACAAATCCTACACCTACTCTAAATGAAAATATACTTACAACAAAATTTATAAAACCAAACTAAGTATACAAATAGGCAATAGATTAAAAACAAGTTGATAAACGATTTTTTACAAGTTTTTTTATTGATATTTGTAACATATTAATTATACAGTCTATCAATGACTACCAAGCAATATTAAATGCTGCCGCGAAAAAAATGTAAAATGTTACCTATACTTCATTTGAAATAAGATTAGACATTTAAACAAACCTTTTTTACAATCGGTTCAACCGATTGTGACTTCTATTCCGTAGGCATAAGGATGGCATTAAAAGCAAAAAGTGGTTACAATACCAACTGTTTACTGCAGATACCATTTATCATGCCTACAACGCAATAGAGGTCAAAATCAGTTGGACGGACTGTAAAAAAGGGTTTATTTAACTGTCTAATGTTATTTCAAACGGAGGATAGATTAGTATAATTTGACTGGGCTGGTGCCCGAGAACATTCCCAGTTAGTGGGAATACTAACACATAAGTTAAAGATTTTTTTTTTTCAATTTTGAACTTTTTAGATTAGCTTTCTTATCGCATGTTTCTTAATAAAATTATAAAAGATAGAAATTAAATGCATATATTTTACACCCACAATGTGTTACTGAGAATTTTCGACAGTTTACTGATAACAAAAAAAAAAAACATCCTTTTAACTGTGCAGGTGTGATACTAATTTTGAGAAATGGTATTTACTAATCCTTTGTGCATGATTTATGGCCACAAATAACCGGGTCGGCGTAACAAAAGAAGCAAACATAATAGGTAATAGGCAACTCCAGAAATGTAAACTTCTATTATCTAGCCTGCCGCTCATTAGTACCTAATACAGATAGCGCGGTCAACTTCAAAAAGTTACATGGAAAAAGGTCGGTGTATGTTTTCTGATTAAGTATAGCATGCAAAATTGAACGACAAGTTACTAAATGAGCACTTATTACATGTCACTTCTACTTACAAAATCTTACCAGTAACTTAGTACTTATATTTTTACTTTTATTATAATTCTATGTGGTTTCAACGACACGTTCCCATTCCCAGCAATTGATATTCCCGGGCACTGGAAATATTCTTTTGGTAATATTCCCGGGAACGCACATAACTACTCACACCATTCCTTCTCTTACAGACTTACACTCTACATACACAAACATGTATTTTATTTGCATCGGGGTTAATCTATATTAATATTATAAAGAGGAAAGATTTGATTGTTTGTTTGTTTGCATTGAATAGGCTCCAAAACTACTGAACCGATTTGAAATTTTTTTTCACTGTTGGGTATATTTTATCCCCGTATTCCTACGGGAATGGAAACTACGGAAGTGAAACTGCGGAGCGCTGCTAGTTTTAAATAAATATGCATGTGAATACTTATGCAATCCTGATCATTTAAGTCACTTCCATACTAAATACCTGACTAGAAAGCTTTATAAATTCCCGGTGTTCCTGGAATCCCAGGATATTTTTTATAAAATAATAATTTAAGAAGCCACTTTCATACTTTCAAAACTAAAAATTAATTTTAAATATGCATCCAATTATCCGATCTCTAATTATGACACAACATCAACGAACGTCATGACTGGCGTCTTTCCCAAATCGAGCAATGGAAGAAAGAATCAGTGTTTGAAAAACAATGCTTAGAAATACCTTAATTCTTTTATTTTTATAAATAAAATAATTACAAAATTAAAATACTACTTATGGATTGTAAAACTGTGCTACTGTTTATTGTGAAAGTTTGTGAGAATGGATAGATATTGTTTGTTACTCTTTCACGCTAGCGGAAAAACGGATTTCAGTGAAACTTGGCACTTAAATTGACCATGACCTGTATGAACACGTAGGATTGGTTCATACAGAAACCCGGGTAAATAAAGAGCATTATTTACTAGTGCCCTAGAATCGGAGTTCGTCATCTAAAGCTAAGGCTACGACACTATACACCGTGCACTCAGTGTCCGGCACAGAGTGTGCTTCCTTCTGCGCCTAGGTCATTAAAATATTGGCAGTACGGCGGCATTTCTTTCCGACGTTCTTTAGGTGCGTTCTGTTGGTGTCTATTGAAATCTGAAACAAATAAATGTTGTCAATTTCAATCATCATCACCATCAGCCTATAATGTTCCCACTGCTGGGACACAGGCTTCCTCTCGGTGAGAGGGATTGGGCCGTAATCCACCACGCGGGCCCAGTGCGGGTTGATAGATGTCACATGTCTTCGAATTTTTGGTTCTAGGACATGCCGGTTTCCTCACGATGTTTTCCGTCACCGTTTTGAGAGCAGTGGTGATGAAATAATTTACACGAAGTAAAGCGCCTGTCTGGGTTCGAACTCACGACCTTCAACTCGTAAGTGGCGGCCGTTACCACTTGGTCACCACTGCTCAATTTCAATACTTACATAAAATTCTTTATTTTGACAAATTGTACGGGACGGGCGAACTTAACTGAATGAGTAGGTATGGGACGGTTAAAAATATTATTCTTCAAAATATAAACATACAGATAAATAATCTGTCCTATTGAGAAATTCCACCTTTGTTGAGGCAGGTTGTAAACAACTGAACATTTGTCTAATAGTAATAATTTTTACTGAGTCTGGTCTGGCGGCGCGCGTAAACCCAGTTTGAGTGCGCGCCGAGCGTTCTTACTAATACATGTCTATCAAGTAGTAGGTATTACCTATATTAATCAAGTTTGTTATTCACTTCTTAGGAACACCATGTTATAAGTAAATGATGAATAAGTTAATGTGATAAGTGTGATTACAAGCTAAGCTATGCATGGACTCACGCTGTACGCTCGTCTGCTCAAAAAATGATCGGCACCGACCATAATCGCATCGTCTGCCGCTGTCGTGGTTCTCGCCTAGAGTTGGCGGTGGTGGGCTTCTAAGGTTTCGCTTTCTTGCCACCGCCGCCCGAAGCCAGAAGTAAAAAGTTTTCTTTTTTCTGGAACGAAATAAATAGCTCTAGTTTATTTACACATTTTTACTTAATTTATTACTACAGGCAAACGTATTAAAACTTAAATATAATTCCCTACAAAATATAATCTGCCTAGCCTTTTCCCAACTATGTTAGAGTCGGCTTCCAGTCTAACCAGATGCATCTGAATACCACTATTTTCATGGAGCGACTGCCTATCTGATCTCTAAAACCCAGTTACTAGGTAATACATAACACAACAACAACATACAATACAATGATCCATTCTGGGACCACCATTATTTCTAATTTATGTGAACAACATCAATCAGATAGTGTTAACAGGTTATTTAACACTTTACGCAGATGATACAAGTCTATTTTACTTTGGTCATCCGTGGTCAATTCATAGTTCCATACACGATATCATTAGTGAGACGCAAAACAATTTAAACGTAATAAATGAGTGGTTTCTACATAAATTACTATAAATACTTCGAAAACATCTTAAACATGATATTTGCAGCCAAAAACAAAAAGATTCCACCCCATGCCCCCTTGATTGTTAATAATCTTACTATCAAGCAGTCCAGTGCAGAAAAGTATCTTGGTCTACTATTAGATGACAAACTGTCTGGAAACCTCATATCGAGCTGAGCACGTAAAAGCCAAACTTATGTCACTTTATGGAGCTCTATGCAAAATGGGAAACTGCTTACCATATAAGATTAAACGCACTATATACGATTCTTTAGCAAAACCTAATCTAGAATACCTGATTGAGATTTGGGGATCAGCATCCAAGACTAACCTCAATTCCAAACAGAGGACCCAAAACAAAATCATAAAACGGTTATATTGTTATGACTTCCAAACAGTTATACGAAAAAATCAAACAATTCAATCTCTGTCAACTATACAACTTATAATACTTGCATAATAATAAAAAATATTTTAGATAACACTACACAAACCAACATTAAACTGGACATACACACACATAACCTAAGAAATAGAAACGAATTACCTACTTCTGCGTTTTCCTAGAATAGTTAAATATGAAAAAAATAACTTTTTATATGCTACTTGGAACAACGCTCACAATTAAAAACTTTACCTACGTAATTAACCCTTCTTTTAACTTATTTCGAATATTCTATAGAAAAACACCTAAGACACATTTTTTATTAGCATAGGCTAATAAAAAATGTGTCTTAAATGTCTTAGGTTATTTTAAATAAAAAATAATAATAATAAAAAATATTACTCACCGTTATGCCCGTCTGCCGACAAATCTCTGTCACCCACTCAATCGATGCGCTATCATACACTCTCTTTCAACTTGCGTCAACTGAGGCTCCAGTCGCCATATTAATATTATTTAATAGATTTAGAGTTACTAATATCACGCACAGGACGACTACAGTACGGCTCCACGAACTTTTAATCACTGACGTAAAGAATAAACGAACGTTGTGATGAGTGAAACTCGGGAGCGGTGACGTACGCGCAGTGGGGTGTGGGTGTGGCTTATTCCTAGTAAAACATGGTAATTGGCTCACATATATTAGTATGTGCAGCAATTGGGCAATTTTAGAAACGTTTAAAATTCTTCCAATCACGCCAAAGATACTTTCTTTCTAACACTCCATGCATCGTCGTAGTTATAGTTATGTATAGGGTTTAGCTTGATGTGCTGGCGACTGTACATCAAAAATTAAACCTGGCATGGTTTTGTCTCATTATTAATATTGTCTGAACGAAAACAGAATACTAAAATAAAAAGCCATTAAAAAGTTATGAGCCCGCAAAGATTCGTTTTTCTTGCTAATTTAACCTAACTTTGGGCGTGTTTAAGTAATGAAAGGAGTGTAAAATCTGTAAAACCAAGTCGGTACCGACAAAGTTTAATAGGGTATTTTCCAATTTTACAAAAACTATTCTAATTTGCAGATTGGAACGAGATATTTAAAAGAAAAATAAAAATTAATTGATTTCTGTCCATTTTCTCCATTAAAAACGATTTAAACCAAATTTATTTTTCGTTGTTTTAAATTTACCGCCAAAACGCTTCTTACGATGACTTTTTATCACGTGACGTCAACTTTGTGTAAACTAAAGTAGTTAGTAAGTAAATAAGTGAATGTCGAGTGTATAATTAACAAGATTTTTAATGGATATAAAGTGATATTACTGGAGTGCGGTGCCTATGTGCACAAATACTTCTAAAACGGCACCAAACGAAGTATTTGTACCGATGCCGTATAGACAAAGTTGACGTCACATGTCACGTGATAAAAAGTCATCGTAAGGAGCGTTTTGGCGGTAAATTCAAAACAACGAAAAATACATTAGATTTTAATCGTTTTTAATTGAGAAAATGTGTATTAATAAATTTATTTTTATTTTTCTGTTAAATATATCGTCCCAATCTTCAAATTAAAATAGTTTTTATGAAATCGGAAAATACCCTATTATCGATAAGTTCAATAAACTTAATTGGTTATTGATTAATGCAATGGTTTTGTCATAAAACCCGATCTTCTGAAGGACTTTTCTTAATTTTTGACGATCCTGTTTTACTATAAATGATCATGCATCTCACTCTATAACGTTGTGCGTGTAGACTAGCGTCTAGCTGCTCATCACTGATACTACCTCTGTCGGACACGAAGCCTGGTGAGACAGCGTGCTTTTTAGTCGGGCTCACCAGTGAGGTCGAACCAGTGACTAGGTTTCCTTTAACGATAAGTATGATGAGATCTAGAGTAAAGTTGTAAAGTTTAATGATGCCTACTAAAAACAAAGACAGCATATGTCTAACTTTTATATTTATGTCCCAGAAAGCAGTTTTTATTAAAAAAAAAAAATTGTTTGGTTATGTTTATTGGTCATAATATCAACAATTATACATTTTTAAATTTGTCGTCTCAAGTGCTTATAACCAAAGACTTTTCCCTTTTACTGCATGTAATTTTGACGAATGGTTAAACATATAATACGACATAGGTATGAAACCGCGACCGTGTCGTAATCTATTGTATATTTTATTTGACTGTATAAACCATTTTTATTTTATTTTTTATTAATGAAATTTCAATTTTTGGATGAAATTTAATTACCTACTTATCTATTACTGTATAGAATCAAGTTCTTCCAACTTATCAGACAGCTGTGCTGCTGGGGAGTTTGTTGCGCCACTTCTTCTTCCCAGCTAAAGCACTAGGAAGTGTCGAAGGGTGGGCGTTTTTGGGGGACTGTCTTATGTAATTTTGACGTTCGAAAAGTGCTGACTCTCAGCCTAGTTTGAATAAATGACTTTTGATTTTGATTTTGATTGAGTGATAACTGTGATAAGTGATAAAAAATGTATACCGCCCAACGAAGTGGGCACGGGGCAGCTAGTCCGTCACCGCCGTCAGGCCGTCACCTACGAATACGAACGCATTTATTACTCTCCTGCAGGCTTAGCATGAGAACCGTAGAGAAGCGTTATGTCGACGGAAGAGTAGACAAAAATGAATTTTCCGTGTAGACAATTGACAGTTTTATACCGAGAGATGTAGACAAGCCATTGCTGTTCTACAGTAGAGTCGAAATAGAAAGCGTCGTGCTTAAGCCTGCTGCTTAGGTATCACACAAAATTGAGTAGACATGTGCAGTAGGTATCTTTCTATAAACCTGAAATTCTTCGCCTTTGTCTCGACCCGAACGTTAGTAATTAAACCTGAAACTAATTAAAAATACCTATCCCATTAAACTGAGACTAGCCAAAAACAGATTTCGTGGAAATCTTAATAAATTCTTAAGACGAGCGATACGTAAACCTTCACATTATTAAATTCGTGCAGATAGGTAGGTAGACTATGTAGATTATCATTTATGTACCTACAGTATATATATAGGTACATAATAAGTAATGAAGAGAATAGATGAAGCTGTTATTAAATTCAAATCTAGTGTGATAATGACTAAGATATGAGCAGGTAATAATTAAGAGTGTAATTTACGTCTGCTTTAGACTTTAACGTGCAATTTGTAATAATATACAATGCTCCTACCTAGTCTAGTCGGTACATCTTAATTATTTATCGTTGGCTGCTTCCTGCAGTTTTATTGCGGCGATTATAACAAAAAATATGGTTGATTACCCACAAACAACTTGGTTTATCCTTTTATTAAAAGAAATAAAGGAGTCATAATGTGTTTCCGTTGATAATGTTCAAAAACTTGTAAAAAGCAAAGTTTATTCCATGTTGGTTAATGCGTATGTAGCGTGCCCCAAATTAGGGTTTTATTTATCAAACTAAATATCGAAACTTTTCCATTTGTCTACCTAGTTGTTAACCTACTAAGTAAGGGTAGGTATATCTATTGAAAAGAATCATAGAGCCAGAATGGAGGGATAGTGCTTAAACACCTAATGAATGTCGCTGTCATATAGCCGTCCATCTTAAGATCCATCTGTATGTCATCCAACATAAGAGCTAAAATTTCAACGACCAAAATCACAACGCTTGGTCATGAGCGCCTCTGGCAAGATTTGAGTTTTGCGCCACTCAACCCTCCAACACTTCTTTTTTTGGAAGGGCAATAATACAATAACTTAAGTGTAATTTAAGTAATGTATTCATTTAAAATATGATTAAAATTGTAGGTAAGTAGGTACTTGCTATTATGCAGGATGGGAAACAATACAACACGAGTTCATTTAGGTACTTATATGCACTATAAAATCCCTTAAGTTTACTCTTCTGGCTTTTTCAGGAGCCAATTTCTCAATAATATGTTCTACATTGGTCTACAATCTTCATCCATACTTTTTTCAATGTCAAACTCAATCGATAGTACCTAATGTACCTATAGCAAGATTGCTCGAATACGTTCTTGACCAATCTGTGATCGTAAATATTTTTTCGCGAGCTCGAGAATTATATGATTGCACTTTATCGGATAGGTTCGGTTTTTATTTTTGCCATCAAAATCAAAATCAAAATATTTTTATTTCATATAAACCTGCATGGGCACTTATGAAACGTCAGAAGCTAGGTGCACGGTTCCAAAATGTTGTTTCCTATGGAGAAGAGCCGGCAAGAAACTCCACGGTTACTCTTTTAAAAATGATTGGCTTTAACAATGTTTTCAGAGATAAAATGTATGGGAGGACAGTGCAGGCCTGTCAATAAGTACCAGGTACTTAGACGAATACAGAATATAAAATCGTCTACAAATCTACAGTCTGTAAGGCCTACAACGTTCTCCCATTCACAATATGTAAAATAATCTACATAAATAAAATGAACCTAATTAAACATAGTGACATGATTAACATGACAATCACTAAAAAATAAGTTGATATTAAAATTGATGTATAATGTCAAATAATGACGAGAATATGTCAGCATTGTAAAAATAAAAAGAACATTGAGAGCAGTTAATAGACTTTCACATAGTTATGCTGTTAATGAGGTACCAGGGAAGCCACATGTGCAGAAGGAATTAATGCCAAACTTCCCTGTCTTCATCGTAGTCTTTTATCTTATAATATGCTTTTTTGATAAGGACACGTTTGATGTGCGTTTTAAACTTTCCATCGCTAAGTTCTGTAACTGACTTTGGCAACTTGTTATAGAAGCGAATACTGTTTATTAGAAATGATTTGCTAGTTTTAGTCAATCTAAATTTTGGAATCACAATTGCATACAGAATTAGGGCCATGTTGTGGGTCTGCAGAGTGCGCCCCTCTAAATTTTGCGCCTCTGGCAGCCGGGCATGGCCAGCCCCAGCTAAGCCGCGCCTCTGAGCAACACCGACAATTCTCCTTGACAGCATAGGCATTTATTTTATAAATCTGCATAAAAATCGGCTGCTAGCTGAAGCAATCTTTTTGTTAGATTGGTGGCAAGTAGCTTAGCAGGATTCTGTTCCGTTCAAGTTCGATTCGGTAAGGTATGTTGGGGTAAGTTCAAGGTAAGACCGTACGAATCAAATTCTGCTACATTTTATTCTGTATTTTCGGGGCAGAATGCAGTGCAGTACCTACACAATGCAGCTTTAAAAAGTATTGCTAAATTAGTTGGGAATTTTATTCTTATACGATCTTACCCCCAGAAACCAGTTAGACATAACAAGAACATTTGTCACGAAAAATCAAAGCCATGCAATAACATCAAGGAAATCCTTTTCTCTATGGTAGTGTACCTGTTCGTGGTTGTAAAATCGATTTTAATGAGTTTCTACCATTAGAAAGCGATTCTTTGAATCAAGCAAGAGCTTCCTGCGTTGACTTGTCTCACATTGGGTCTTGGGATCAAGATTACAAGTTAGACCAGTAGATAAAATTCTGTTAAAGTAAAACGTAGGTATCAGCTAACTTAAAAATGGAGAGACCTCTAATTTCGATGGCCAGATCTATTGTATATAGATAAAAAGAAAAGTCCTGACTGGCTGACTTATCAACGCCCAGCCCAAAACCTTGGACCTAGGAAGCTGAAATTTTTCACAGAGGTTCCCTTTATAATGTAGACAAGGAATAAGGAAGGTTTTTTAGAAATTCAACCCCTAAGGGAGTTAAATCGGGGATGAAAGCTCCGCGCGGGCGAAGCCACTGGCAAAAACTAGTTCGACATACAGCATCTACAGTAGGCCGCAAGTTAGTGTTTAAAAAAACAATATAAGCTGGCCTCTTGTTCTATTGAAATTCCGGACCTACCTACGACGCTAGCTAGCTCAAGACTAAAATTGTACCACCGACGCGACCGCCCCGACGCGACGCGGCAACTTCCGCGGTGCGGTCCACTGTACGAAGGAGATATGCCCGGTAGTTTCAAATGTATCGGAACTAGGTGTCTCAAGTTAGGAGCTAGGTAGCTGTTTTTTGTTTCATTTCTTTGGTTTTTAGCGTTAATTTGGCTATCATATCCTATCGTGTCTTATTTTGTCCATTGACAAATGACGATGGACAAAATGAGACACCGAGGCGGGCTGGAATGTTGCATTTGTCTTGTCATTACGTCAGACCGGCTGTGTTGGCATGCCTGTCAAGTTTTCAACGCCATTGTCTCGGTCAAGCCGGTGTAACTTGTACAAAACAAAACCGTATCTATGTATGTCATTCTGGACGTACATAGTACCCCTACTTACGTAAGGATCACGTCAATCCAGTTGGTAAGTTCACATCAGAAGCCTGAGCCTACCATATACGTCTTAATCTTATCCATAAAGTGGTATCTACTAAGTACTTAAGTTTACAGCTTCAGATTCGGTACTCTAGATTTATCTAGACTTATTACGAAGGTATCTAGTCGTCTAAATTGGATTGGGCTAATCAATGCCAAAGTAATTATTGCAGTTCGGTGCCTCGTTTATTTTTTGTGGGTGAGTAACTATGCATTTATTTAATTAAGAGAAACGAAATCGTAATTAATAAATAGTTGACTTTTCTTGATTTTTAACCGACTTCAAAAAGAAGGCGGTTGTCAATTCGACATGTTTTTTTAAATGTATGTTCGGGCATAACTTCGTCATATAAAGACGGATTTGAAAAATTCTTTTTTGGTTCGAAAGGGGTTTACTCCGAAATGGACCCATTTAAATTTCATATAGATCTGATGATGCGTTTCGGAGACAGACAACGGAACTCTTCAAAAAATTACAGCAAATCAACCGCGAATGTTGCTATCTTATCTATATAATATATTATAAATATATATATGCATTGTTTTGACCCCGATGATGATGAAATTTCGAATTGGCGTGGGGAAGGTAACTAGAAAGTGAAAAATAAAAAAGTTTTTTTTGTTAAATTAGGATAGGTGCGAAAGTCTACAATATTATTTTTAATATATGCGAAACCTGCACCCTAGCTGCGTAACGCACGATCAATTAAGCTGAATCATTTTGATACAGATTGCTAATCCATTGCTTAACATGTTCAAAAAATGTGTCTGCTCAACAACGCGCTGCGCGCTGGTGTGCCGCGTGGTGACCAAGTTTGTACAGACAACTAGGTAACATAACAAGCTAACTTTGTGATTTTTCATGATACAGCTTTGAAATGTTGTACACAGATTCTTTAGTTAAAAATACTAGTTCGGGTTCCGCATGTACTGAAACTAGGGTTGTATAAGTATTACCTAGATGTAGATGTGCTAGATTATTTTTGTTGCTAAATTTAGATTTCGCCAAACAACTGAGTGCTAGACCCTTAGGGCAACATTTGTCGGTTGTTAGAGCGATCTTGCAAGCAAAACAATCTATCAAATTCTAAGAACGCTCAAAATACCAAAAATATTACAGATCTTAGGTACCTAGTATATAGAACCTACTTACATACATTAAGTCCCTATGCCCGGAGGCAATCATGATAGTCTATTTCTCTTTCAGGTAACATTTTCTGAGGAATCCTAAAATATTAGGCACGAGTAGGTGAGTACCAAGCCATAGGCAATGAGTCTGGGTTTGTTTTTTTTCTTCTCCAGTAGCAAGGTACCTAACTAATTAGAAACGGTCAACCAGTTAATCATTATTAGGAAACTACCTATTAATCAGGTTTTCCACGGTGTACCTAATACTCTGTATAGTAAGTAAGTAAGTAAGTAATAGTAATATAGTAAGTAAAAGGAAAGATTTGACTGTTTGTTTGCATTGAATAGGCTCCGAAACTAATAACCGATTTGAAAAATTCTTTCTCTGTTGGAAAGCTACACTATCCCCGGGTGACATAGGCTATATTTTATCCCCGTATTCCCACGGGAACGGGAACTACGCGGGTGAAACCGCGGAGCGCTGCTAGTACTTAATAAAAATTTAGCAATGAAAACTAGGCGCGTAGGTAGGTGTTAATTTTTCACTCTAAGCGTAGGTACCCCTATAGTGTTATAATTGGAATTCAACAAAAGCAGAGGCACTGAATAGGAATGCTACCCCCTTCCCTTGTAAAACTCGCCCCTCGCCCCTGTTATACAATAATTAAATATAACGTTTATTGAAACACAACATGGCCCGTGTTGATTAGACAACATTTTAATTACGTAAAGGGAGAGAAAAGACCTTCACCACATCGAAGCTCCCAACCACGACTGAAAGCAATAGGTAGATAGACCTGTAGCTGTAACTGAAATGGACTGCTTAATATATATTTTTTTTTGAGAAAAAACGGGAGTGAATGACGTTATTGCGACACACGGTATTTCGAAAAACTTTACGAATGGTACGCTAGTACGAAAGTCTTGGTATCGAAAGAAACTGTTGCGAAGATCATACATATTAGCTATTTTTGACTCTTAATTTTGATCATTTAGGTTAGGTAGGGTAGGTAATGTATGAGAGTAGCTAAAGTATTGTATGAAACTGCACATATCACAACATGCGCAACAGTTTCATAAACAACTAGGTATGAATAAACATTCAATTACTTACCAACAATAACCACTATCAGCATCATATAGGTACTCTGTCAAACCTTTTATGGGAAAGAGGCGTGATGGTTAACAAAAAAAAAAAAAAACGTTTTTCGTATTTAGAGATGATGCTTGTGGTCACGGCCAGTGGCGACGATATTCCATTACCTGCTTTCTAGGTCCGTCTGGATAGAAAGCAGTGCTTTCAATAACCTGTGATTGTAAGCGATACCTTTGCGGCTTAGAACCGAGGTGTTCCATGTAGCCGACTAATTAAACCACCGAGAGTTAATGCATATTGTAGTAGGTACTAAGGTAGCTATAAGGTAGCTTGGTATAACTTTTTATAACAAGCTTCCCACTTCTTTGCTAGATTTGCCTTTTGATGTGTTTAAAGCTCAAGTAAAATCCATCCTTTGTTTAAAGGCTTACTTTTCCATTAACGACTATTTAAATGACAAGAATAGTTAGTTGGTCGCTGTGATTAACACAAGACAATGTTTATGTTCTTTCTCCAGAATTAGCGTACCTAGTGACAGGTTATATGGGTTCATATAATTATTTAGTTAAATACCTTTTTTTTTAATTTTATTGACCTAGTGTACTTTATTATCTATCTATTATGTCATTAGTTATTGACATATAGAGCCCTTTATATCAGGAGACTTTTATTTTTGGTAATATGCGTTATTGTTTATTACTTTGCCTATATATGTATAGAATCAAGTCCATCCGACTAAACAGACAGCTGTGCTGCTGGGGAGTTTGTTGCGCCACTTCTTCTTCCCAGCTAAAGCACTAGGAAGTGTCGAAGGGTGGGCGTTTTTGGGGGACTGCCTTATGTATTTTGACGTTCGAAAAGTGCTGATTCTCAGCCTAATTTGAATAAATGACTTTTGATTTGATTTGATTTGATTTGCTAGGTAACTCGGTAATAATTCTATTATAGTAGGTTATTGTACTTATTATCCTATCTTATTAATATTATAAATGTGAAAGTTAGGATGTTTGTTACTCAATCACATCAAAACGGCTGGACGGTTTATAACCGGGATTAACACATACCTAAGATACTTTTTATCCCGGTAGTACATTTCTGTGGGATAATTTTCGACGTCCACGCGGCGCGGGCGAAGCCGCTGGCAAAAGCTAGTAGGTATTATAACCTACTTACTCAGATAGGTAACTCAGAGAGATATTGAGACGGAACAATGCCACTTCAGTGCGCACTTGTGATGTTTTTTTAATTATGTTTGTAGTTATGTGTGTTTTTATGAAAAATTTAATTAAACCTTTAAACGAGCAATTTATTTTGTATAAATATAAATAATACTAGCTTGTGCTAGCGGCTCCGCCCGCGTGGATGTCGGTTATCGCGTAAAAAGTAACCTATGTCCTTCGCCATATCCCAGGCTATATCTCTGCCAAATTGTATGACGATCGGTTAAGCGGTTTAGGCATGAAAGCGTGACAGACAGACAGAGTTACTTTCGCATTTATAATATTAGTAGGGATAATCTGAATCTTGCTCCAGCTGGTTCCAACGATTTTCATTAAATTTTGTATGCAGGGGTTTCGGGGGCGATAAATCATTCTAGCTAGGTTTCATTTGTAGAAAAAGTCAAACAAAAAATAATAATACACATATTAATTAATAATAGGAAGAGCTTGTCTTTGAACTTGGAAGCACCTACGAACCTACGCTTACATTAACTTAGTAGAGGTTTATATTTATTTTAGCACCTAAATAGCGTAACACACTATCAAACATATCTGAAACATTTTTATAGTGCTAATCCGTTGCGTAGGTACCGTGTGGTGCCGGACGTAAAGAATTGCATCATCCCATCTCTTCCCGTGGGTGTCGTAGGAGGCGACTAAGGGACTAACTAGAGTATGGGCAGCAGCGTTCTCTATGCATTTTATCACCATACTGCGATCGCCAACCCGCGTGCCAAGCGTGGCAATTATGGCAAGCTCCTCCAAATTAGGGGAGGCCTATGTCTAGCAGTGGACGTCTTCTGGCTGAAATGATGAATCCATTGCTTAATTTGTTCGAAAAAATTGTCTGCTCAACAACGTAAATAACGCAATGAACGATGTTGAACTGTCCAAATGATAGCCATTGATACTGTTAGTGTGCTACGTAATTAACTCGCTGCTTCCAAGCAACGTTGCTGTGTTTTTGTTTGGGTATCTACGAGTGTACCTGAACAGTACAGGCACATGCGCCAAAACCATCATCATCTGCCCATCATTCAGTCGGGTTCCAGTCTAACCGGATGCAGCTGAATACCAATATTTTACATGAATAGACTGCCTATCTGACCTCCAGAACCCCGTCACTGGGTAATACGATACCCCTTGGTAAGACTGGTTGTCAGATTTTCGGGCTTCTGACGATCCGTAACGAGTGTCAAAGATCCGCAAGAGACAGCCGAGACCAACGGCTTTTAAAGCTCTTGGTATAAAAAGATGGTCACCCATCCACGGGCAGACCGCGGCAAGCGTAGCTTAACCTGATCAATTGATCCGTGCGATATGAGACAGCATGTTGTAGAATATTCACAAATACTCAAAAAAAAAAAAGTTTTTCAGCACTGTTCGTTACAAAGTAGAAAAGCTATTTGTTGTAAACTTTTTTACATTATGGAAACAAAATCCATAGAATCTAACTTTATACTTAGTAGGAAAACATGTTTTGTACCAATTTTGGTAATAGCATTTTCATGCCTTAAAAGTTGTTTCATTATTATTAATTGTTTCTTTTGTAGTTTTCTGTAAATCGGCGGAAAAGTTTGAACTTAAACTAGTTTAAATTATGAACCTACCTAAGTAAAAACACATTAAAGATTAATATAGCCATCTCGAATGGCTTTTGATATACATACCTATAGCTAATTGAAAAATTCAACAATACGTAGATATGTATCGTGAGATCACTACTTTATAGCTGAAATAAGTCCAGAAGTTAGGTTGTATGTACCTACGAGGCAACAAACTATGTGATGATTGGATAATAAAACACGTTTGTGCATTGAATTAACCGACTTCAAAAAGAAGGAGGTTATCAATTCGACATGATTATGTTTTTTTTTTATGTAGGTATGTTCGGGCATAACTCCGTCATTTATAGACGGATTTGTAAATTTTTTTTTTTTTTCGAAAGGAATTTATTCCGAAATGGTCCCATTAAAATCTCATACAGATCTGATGACGCGTTTCGGAGACAGACAACGGAACTCTTCAAAAAATTACAGCAAAACAACCGCGAATGTTGCTATCGCATTTAATATGCATTGTTTTGACCCCAAGGATGATGAAATTTCGAATTGGTGTGGGGTAGGTACCTAACTAAAAAGTGAAAAATAAAAACTTTTTTCAAAAATATAACAACCGACTTCGTTTGTTATTTTTATTTTTTAACCGACGAAAAAACGGAGGAGGTTACTCATTTTAGTTTTTATTTCGTAAGTATTTCAGGAGCATTCTACAAGTTTAATTTTTATTTTCTCAAAGCTGTCAGCCCAATCTTTCGCCTATTGCTTTTTCTTCTATTCTATCTCTAAATTAGTTTGGCTGTTTGAATGTCGTTAGAGTTATTTATATCCAGCCTATACAACGCTAGGTCGTCTTTCGCATACAATACAACCTGTACAGTAGGTACCCATGTACCTATCTCATAGTTTGTTGTTGTTTGTGTTTATCTAGGTAGGTAGATATACACATAAACTAACATTCATAACACTTCCTAATGGCTCCAACGCAATCAAATAATAATGTAGGTATAATTATTTATGAAACCAATTTATTAATAGGGTTTTAAAACGTATTTACTGTAGGATTGCAATTAAATGGTTTTTGCATATTTTTTGTAGTAGGTATAATTCATCAATTAATGGAGCGTTGTAAAATTATTATGCTTTATAAATGTTGTTTTTTGTTTGCACGTTCTGAAGGAATTACTTCCTATATGTGTTAATTTCAATATTATGTAAACAAATTCAAGTTTCTTGTATTGTTTTTCTACTAGGTACGCGTAGTTACTTAAGCACCTAACAGTTACTTAGGTATTTCTTCTAATCTCATAATCAGCCTATAAAATGCGAGATCAGCCTATACTGGAAATGTATAGCTTGATGTGTAGCTGTGTGTACCTAATAGGAAGCCTATTGCCATCAACCGGGAAATAATCTATAGGTACTGGGTAGTAAATAAACTCACTTACTTATCGATACCTTCTCGATATTTTCTCACAAATAGCTTAATAATATTTTCTGTTTTTAAATTCAAAACAAACACTTACAAGAAAGTGAGAGTGTACAACAGTATGTACCCACCTAAGTATTTACTTCGGAACTTAAAAGTCCTTCTGAAAAGCCTTCCTGAAGTTTTCTTCGCGGTCATTTAAACGTACAAAATTAGGTTCCCATTATTGCAAAACGTCGTATGGGCTAACCACGGATAGGAAAAACGGAGCGAAGTCCTGAAAAATAGCTTCGTGACATGAATAATAGTTTTTTACTACAATCGTACGTATTCATTATTTCTTTTTTCGTGATTAATCATTTTTAATTTGGTAATCATTTAATTATGTAGGTAGGTTAAGTACCTACTTTTTTGTGTGGGAAATCATCAAATAACTTCTCCTGCTCTGGATGGAGCAGGAGGGCGTGTCAGACTTTTATTGACTAAAACCAACCCGAGTTCCGTCAGTAGCCTGTGTGCCAGGGGCGGCGGTATCTCTTTCGAACAACCCGCACCCCTGGCAGGCATCGGCCCTAGCGGGCCCCATCAGGTTGTGAGGTTATGTAACCTAACATAATTAAATGAAGATTGTAAATTATAATTCATAATAATACCAGTAACTGAGTCGTGTGTGGAGGTCAGATAGGCAGTCGCTCCATGTAAAATACTGGTATTCAGCTGCATCCGGGTAGACTGGAGGTTGACCCCAACATATTTGGGAAAAGGCTAGGCAGATGATGATGATAGGGTAAATAATACGGAGGTAGGTTGCCAAGAGATTTCATAGGTAAGAGACCAAGTTTGATACGTTTTCCAATGCATTGGTGTTGTCTTGAATTGAATTCAGTATTTACCTAATTATTAGATAATTATCTATGCAATCGTTGTTGCATAAAACAAGTTTTAATTTAAAAACCACTTAATGTTTTTCCTCTTCAATCGTGGCTTCCAAATCGGGTCATTACATCACAGTAACTACATACATAACTATAGGTAGAAGGTAGTAACAATATACGTTTGTACATCTATGTACCTACACAGTAAAATGTAACTAAACCCCGACTACTGGAAAATCACACTCATAAAATTATGAAACAAGAAGATATTTTCATTTAAAAACCGTGGTTGTATAGGTAGGTAGTGGTACCATCGCGGATTATTCCGTAGAGCTTTAATTCCGTAGTGCATTATTTTAATCTATCTCGTAAGTTCAGCAATGTGAATGTCCAAAAATATGTGTTTTTACGACATCATTTTAAAATGTCTAAAATTCTCGGCTTTGCTATACATTATGCACGCTTAAACTACACAGGTACATTTAAACCTTCCGGAAGAAATTCTCTAAATGATACCTAGTGAAAACCGTATCAAAATCCGTTGCGTTGTTTTGACGTAAGCGGAGAAACAGTTAACAGACAGACGAAAACAGCTACTTTAAACTATTTAAAACTCGCAAAACAAAAAAAAAAAAAACTCACTGGCAGTCAGTCTGTCAGTGTGCGGTGGTGTATAATAAACCAAGGTTTCAGAACTACACTAAGAATCACTGTCATTCATTACATACTCAAATCACGTACCTACACTATATACATACTCGGAACAAATGTCATACAACACTTCAAATATTTGTCCTCATGCGGAAATCGAACCCGCGACGACAAGAACAACAGACACCTGGGTCACCATTTAAGTCACCAAGGTTAAAAGAACAGAAAAATAAAAGAATAATTGTAGATGTCCACTCCATTTCGATATGCATGAAATTCCATTGTCTGCGCGTTCCATATTTTGTACAACTAAACCTACGTAGATAAATTATTACCGATTTTGTATGTGACGAATCAGACAAAAGGATATTTCGTCTGAAAGGCTTATACCTAATAGGTATCTGTAATAACGTAACACTGTAATACAGACCATTGGGCAAATCTGCTAACGCAAAATGCACTACCACACCGACGTATAAACACTAACCCCCATATTTATTTATTTATTTAATACTTTAAGCACACGTACATGTACAGAGGCGGACTTAATGCCGTAGGCTACTTAAAGTTAAGCATGATTAGCGTGTGTTTAACCATAGATTTTTGCCGATTAAACGTGTCTTTCCGGCGGGATCTCATGGCGACATGGAGAGTGCGACTGTCGCAACCCAGTGCTGGGCACGCCACGATTGCGGCGGTAAGTCCCCTCTTTGAGGAGTGGCTTGAGAGGCGGCAGGGCGTTTCCTCACCTTCCGCCTGACGCAGGTCCTCACCGGACTGTTTCGGGAGGTTCCTGTTTCGCATAAAGGCGGGAGGAAACGCCCGGGTGTTTCCACTGCGGAGATCGCCCTGAGGACACGGTGGAGCACACGGTGGAGGTCTGCCCAGCTTGGGCGGAGCACCGCCGTGTCCTCGTGGAGTCGTGTCCACCGCAATCGGCGGCGGCGATCTCTCGCGTCCGGCCTTGGTCCAGGCCATGGTACTGAGCGAGAGTGCATGGGTAGCCGTCACCTCCTTCTGCGAAGCAGTGATGGTCGCGAAGAGGGAGGCGGCGCACGTGAGGGAGAGGTAGTATATGCGCCCTCACAGCCTTAGTTACCGCAGGAGACGCCCTGGGCGTCGGGAATCCAAGGCTGATTCCCGGCCACCGTAGGCGTGGGCTTGCGGACGGCGAGTAATGGGTAGCTCGCTGTCCGGTAAGGACCATGCCCTGCTCGACGGCGCGTTGTGTTCCACGCGTGCCTCAAAGAGATGTCAGCACAAAATGATGGGGCCCGCAAGGGCCGATGCCTGCCAGGGGTGCGGGCTGTTTGAAAGAGATACCGCCGGCCCTGGCACACAGGCTACTGAGGGAACACGGGTGGGTTTTAGTCAGTAAAAGTCTGACTCGCCCTCCTGCTCCACCCAGAGCGGGAGAAGTTATTTGATGATTTCCCAACCAAAACTTTGAGCAACGTTTATAAATAAGGGGGTAAATCCACAATTCTAAAATTCTCGACGCGTAAAGTATGTTGAGGGGTGTTTGAAAACCAACCTAGCCTAGACCAACCTACTAAGCTACTATATCTAACTACCTGGCAAGTAAGACTACTTAGTGGGTTACAAATACAAAGCAATGACGCTCATGGTTTTCGGAACTAAGTAGATAAGGCACCAGTTTTTTTTAAATCAGAAAAGCCTTATTTTCAACGTACTATTTTCCCGGAAATTGCGCCCAATTACATCACGCCCGACGGCCGCGCCAGTCCACTAGATCAATAAAGCGTTTTTTTTTTTAATTTTGCCCCACACTAGGAATTTCTCCTGTATTGTGGGTGCGTTTACAAACATTTAAACTCACATTCACAAACAGCCAGACCCGAAACAACCACTTGTAGATCATACAAATATTTGTTCCGTGCGGGAATCGAACCTGTGACACGCAACGCAGCAGTCAATCGCTTAACCACTGCGCCAACCGTGCCGTCAAATGGTTTTTTGGTGCCGTGGTTTACGGCGGTTTACCTCAATTGTTTCAAAAACAGTTTACTATTCGTTGTTAAAAATTAGGAACCAAAAGTACCCATTCCTTGGTGAAGAAACAAATTTGGGCCATTATTATTCGTAGTCAAAAATTCGTAACCAAAGCACTAAATCTTTGGAGAAGAGACAAACTTGGGCGGAACTAAAACGAAATTTCGTAAACACCACAAAAATATTGAACGGATGATTATGGGCAAGACTTAATGAGCTTGGTTTATCTACTAGTGAAAGATATTGAAATGAAAGTGAGACTAATAGGATGCGACCGTTGAGTCAATCGTGGAGAAAATTATGATAGAATCTATTGCCCTTGGTCGGCCTTGGTTAACTTTCAAGAACTGTCAGTCAGTGCGGTTGCATAGAATTCACCTATAAATTATGTATTTAGATAAGTATCACAAAGACAAGGTGCAGATTAAATAAAACAAACACATGCCGCTCACAGGTGTCTGCAAATGCAACCATTGTTGTTTTTTTTTTTTCAATGATTTCAAAAATATTTTTAATGCTGTGTCCGAACACAGCATTAAATTTTTTTTTTTCAAATTACATGTACTTAATTAGGTAAACACGTTGCGCATAATTAAAATATCCATGTTCATAAAATATTTAATATTTTTGTGAGACCTAAAGGTCGATATTTTGTTACAAGGATTCACAAAATTTTGGATAAGGCTTGTACCTAAGCTCAAAAAGGAATCCCGGAATCGTCGGAACGTAAGTATCTAATCACATTTTATTTTAGTTAGATACCGTTATTCACATTGTAATGTTTCACCATTCAAGACCACGTTACTAATAATCTTCAAGTCATTCATAATAAAAATATCCAATACTCACAAAAATCAATCGCCGCCACATTTTAATAACTTTTATTATTATTTTCTAGTTCACTGTTACAACGATCAGTCTTCTCCTATTCAATTCTCAAAGAATACTGCACAACACTTTGTAGTATCGAGAAGTTTGCGTTACAATTTCCCGCCCAGTACTGCGCTAGCGCCTCCCTTACCACTCATAATATTGGAAGCGAATGGCGGCCGCGCTTACAATTTATATAACATCGCCAATCCAACGCTGCACAATATATAATTTAAACTTTAAATCACTGTTGTTTTGTTTTAAACAAGTTAGATAAGATTAAGGTGGTAGCATCATAGTGTCCACAATAATTCATCCATGAAATTAATCGTCTTCTTCAGATTATATTGAGCAGCTAATATTACATGTTTTACTTAGACTTCGTGGAGGGCGTAAAAACTTGTCTGGGTTCAAATATTTATGTCGAGTTCATGGCCGAAAAAATGCTGATCGAATCATTTTACATAAGGAGGATTGCCTAGTAACCCTAGGTCACCTAGCTTATTGCATAATTTAAGATGCAATTATGGTGGGGGCTAGCTAATTAGGATTGATTAATTGCGCAAAGTGTAACCGTGTGGACCCCGTGGCGTAGATTTTTTTTTTGTAGGATATAAAGAAAAATGTGCTGTTTCATAGAAAGGTGCAATACCTACGCGGTCAATATGTATGGAAGCGCTGAATTTTTTTAATAACCGACGAAAAATTTCTGCACTAGGGTGTCTGGAATCTGATGCTGAATACATGGTTACAGTTTGTGCACTGGTTAAAAATGTATCCTGTAGGTACACCTCTGCCCAACACTTCGGAGAATACAGGCGTGATGCTATGTAATATTATGTAGGATGCAATTATACAGGGTCAAAGTAAATTAGCTGGCAATACATTACCCACGTATTGTGTATCGATTTTGAAAACGAATGGAACAAAAAATTACATCATTTGAAGGGCGAAGGTAATGCCCGTAATCGATCACCTGTTTTTGTAATTCTTCGTGAAACATGATATTTTTAAGAATTTTCAAAAACCATAAACCGTTCAGTGGTTTGGTTGCCATAATGTACATGTAACAAAAGTGGAATCATGTTTTATTTTATTTCATTTGTTTTCGATATCTTTATGTACTCAACACGTGGGTAAAGAATTGCCAGAGAATTAAATTTGACCCTGTATAATAGGTGATCAAGATATTTTTTAAGGAATAAGGTAGGTAGGTACCCTTTTTCGGTTAGATTAAAAATAGCAACAACTAGCTGTCTAGATGATGTATGTGTACTTGAAACATCATTGATTCATCTTCATCATCGCTTGAGCCGAAAAACATAGGCCTCCCCCAAGCACCGCCACTTCCACCGGTTCTGTGGTTCTCGCATCCAGCGGATTCCTGCGGCCCACCAGGTCATCGGTCCCCCATGTGGGAGGCCTTCCAACGCTACGTCCAGTACTCGGTGACCACTCCAGAACCTTTCAGCCCCATCGGCGGGTATCATTGATTATGTCATAATAATTTAGAGGGACCTACTGCCAACAAGGTACGGAATAGCTATTCTGCCAAGAAAATTTCTCCAAATTGTCCTTTAACGTTCAACAGTGGTTCGTGTGGTAATTTTTTATGACATGGATTCAGTTTATTGGTAAACAAAAGCGACCATAATGATAGATTGCTCTTACAAAATATAAACTACGCCTTGGCTCATGGTTTTGTAGATTTGATTGAAGAATAGAGAAATTCAATAAATTTAATTTTGTGGTAGATTACTTTTATTAGTACGTAGGTTGGTACTGAACCAAAGCTACTGCTTTATGTTGTAAGTACCTATTATGTAAACAAATTACCTTCATTATAGACTGCACTGTGAGTGTAACTCTAAGGTAGCCGTTATTTAACATAGCATAACGAATAAGTATATAATAAAAAAAACTTAATATAAATTATCTGCGCTGTGTAGAATTCCTATAAGTATAGATATAATTAGTGCTATGCAATCAACACCTACGTGACTGATTACCTGACCATGAGCTTTCAGTCCATTAATGGTAACAAATGAATAACACTTCAGAAAATAATATTGCAACACACTGCTAAGTTTGTCTAGTATAATAAATAAATCCACTAAATGTTACAAAAACGGACATCTGGCCCAATGTGCCTTTACCTTCGCCAACTAAAAATTTAAATAAAGCAAAGTTAATTTAACTTTTTGAGTTCAAGGTAAACACTACCAAAACGACTAGATAGGTTTATTTTACAAATATTAAGAAACCATTAATGGTTCACCTTACGATTCGTCACCTATACAAACAGTTCAATGGTAACAAGGAGGCCTTGGTCATTGCCCTTTACACTGTGCTAAAAAATAGGAATAGGAAACAAAAACACAAAAGTGAATAAGATTAATCATCTTTAGAACTTAGTGCTTGTTTCTTTTGTACTTGGTATGTTTTTTTTTTTTTGTATTGAAGACAGTTGTTTATATTAATGATGCTAGTTAGGAGACAATACAGAATACTGACAAGCTATATCTACGAAATTAGAGCATTCATGAGGCGTGCTGTTCAGCTCTCTTCCACAATATCGGCCTAGCTATTTCTGTGTATGAATAATTAAATGTAGATCCTATTTTATATTCGTTGGTCAAAATTGGTTGGTTTGGCAATATGGACGAATAAACCAAGTACTACCTTGTCCTCTAGAATTTCGAACATATTAGTTGCAAGGCAACTTTTGAACAACAAAGGTCCCCATACATTGCATGCTCCATACAACAGATCCATCCCTATATGTGGATATCCACATGTGTGCTTTATTGTGTTGTGTGCATACTCGTTAACCATTTTTTTAAGATATATAGTGGAATTTTTATGAGATGCCTAGGATTGTATAACCCTCGGGCAGGTGTCTTCAACAAAGAAAACTCGTTTTATATTTAATTAGACGCTTCGTGACCAATTACACATAATAATGTGTACTATGTTAGGTATTCAACTCGTGCGCATCTTCAGTTGACGTAGTACCATGTTATTAAGTCTCAGTATATGAAACTGAATAATTCAAGGACCTATACAACATAACTATGATCGGACAAACTCAAGACGATTAGATGACAGTATCCGATAGGTACTTATAAATGGTCGGTCACGCAACTCGCAATCGTTTACTCCGCGGCGTTTAAAATAGATTGACTTTTTCACAATACCGATTATTGAGCAAAACTTTTTTGTTAAAGAACAGATGCAAGGTCGACCGCGACAGGTATTACATCCCATCCAGTTTCATCATACTTACAATAAAACGAAGGTATTATTAGTAATACAAACCCATTATGAAATTAATGTGAAACTAATTAATAAATTAAAATACATGAACTGTTTACTGATTTCTTTATTGGATATCGCCGGTACAATACTAGTTGACCAATTTAAAATGCAATGTTATATTATTGTATCACTTCGAATAATAATTTCGAACGCTATTTGTACACAGGACAACATACATAAATGATTGAAGACCTATTTTTAAAATAATACACGGCAATATTTCTACTTTTCGTCTGGTGTGAAAATGGATTTAACACTTCCGGGTTGACAACGTAAAAAAATTTACAAAATAATATAAAATATGTCAAGCTTATTTTTAACTGTTTGTGTGAAAACTCTCTTCGAGTTATTTTGTCAAATCTCTACTAAATAATTGATTAGTTTATGTACTACAAGTTATATAAAAGTTGATAGTGGACACACATTACCTCTAAATACAGATACCTTTTTCAATTCAAGACTTATTAATTACCTTACCCTACACTTTTAATCTCTTATGATCATAATTATTCACAAGCGACAAATAATACTGCTAATGAGAGGACAACATGTATCGAGAATGTTCTTTTAATGCGTTTACAAAATGTGTTAATGACAATAAACAGACTTTGTCCAATTATTACATTAACAAAGTGTGTCATCATTACACTCACTGCAAAGTTAAACGATGCAGTGAACTTGAAAATAAAGAATCGCATCCGAAAACACACCAAAGAAAAAATAGAAAAGAGTGACTACAGTTAAGTTAAAAACGACTTTCGCAATCAGATCATATCGTTTAAAACACATTACAAATTAGATAAATAGTTCTCTATGCATATAGCATTTGCATACATAACTACTATGTAAGAACATATCACGGACCTGTAGGTTAAATGAGAAACTAAAGTTTCTAAGATACTAAGGGCGCCTATCTAAAATTACGATTGATAAATACTCCGTACAAGCTATATTCGACTTAAGACTATGTAGCAACATATCACATCCATTAATCGATCCATAGCCACAGTAATAAAGGGACTTACTGACAACCGACCACACTTACCTATTAGTGGGATTGAATGTACTTGGAAATTCTACACTCATTGAGTAATTAGCTTGGAGATTTTCAGAACTTTTCACGCATTCATAACAATATTAATCGTTTAATATCCACACAAAACAGTTTCCTGAAGATCACACTAAGTAGTGGTTTATTTTACATCATGTTTCATAGTAAGTACTTAAGAATAATCATTTTATATCATTTATCGAAAGTATGTTCAAAATACATAAATAAATATAATTATCTACAGTCCCAAGAAAATACATTAAATTTTGTGACATTTTCAATAAACCTTACTTCTCCAACTAATGTTTGGGATGTAGATGCTGAATAAATTCGTCATATTAGAATCATAATAATATCAAGGAATTCATGGTGAAAATGCCATGCTATAGGCTAAACAAATTAGTTTGTGGTAAAGTCAGAAATGGTTATGTAGGTATGTTACCACAAAACTAGAAAACACTTCATATTCTCTAGCACTTGAAATATTGGGATATTAAAATGCACACTACATTTTCATGGCATTTTAAAAAGTACCTATTTATTACAGAAAAATATTTTTAAGCACATTCACATGAAACGCACTGTAATTGCATCAAGTGATTGGAAGTATAACGTTTTTGTTGAGTCAATAGTATTATAGAACTACAGATACATAGGATCAAATATACTTATAGGTACAAAAGAGAATAAATATAATACGAAGGAGAACAAATACGGCAGGGCCCACCGAGCTTCGCAGGAAGGTAAACGATAGTGAAATTTTAAAGCCACGCTACTCACTCGACCGGGAAGCGAGTCAATCGTTTTAGAGGAACACTCGGTCATGCACATCAATCTTAACACTGAATATGGTCACACTCTCGCACTAAACGTTAGCGGTCAGGCGGGCCTACCACTGCGGGTTCGGCGGCAGATAGCCCTCGGGCGCGTACGTGGGCGCGGCCGGGCCGGCGTAGGGTGCGCCCGCGCCGCCCGGGCCCGCGTAGCCCGGGTAGTACGCCCCGCCGTACGCGCCGTAGTACGGCGACGGGTACGCGCCGTAGCCCATGCCGTAACCTGCGGGCACAACAAACATTATTCATTTGCTCGTATCACCAGTTATGCCAGCACTGCACTACTATTCACAACCGTTCGATGCGCTATAGGATTCGATTGTTTAACTTCGTTTAGGGGCAATATTCCAAAATGGTAACTTTTATGGTAGTTATGTGTTAAATTAAGTGGTAAATAAATAATAGAATTTTACACCCATTTTTGAGAATTGTCATAATTAGATTCTATAAAATGATAATAAACCAATAAAACACAACATTTCTATTGAATCGATTAGTGCAATAAACATGTATTAAAATTTTACATTTTCATATTTCGCGCGTAATTTAACGAAAACGCTGGACGCAGTGGATGCCATTTTACTCTGTAGGTATGTATGACGTCACTTTGTTGTGTAAACAAATACTCTGTGTATATTTTGTGTGATAATTGGTTATAATAAAAAAAATCGTTGTTATTCTAATAGGGTATTTCCCAATTTATTGAAAAGTATTCTAAATTGAAGATTGGGACGAAATATGTAACAGAAAAATAAAAGTAAATTGATTTATATCCATTTTATCAATTAAAAACGATTTAAATCGAATTTACTTTTCGTTGTTTTGAATTTACCGCCGAAACGCTCGTTACGATGATTTTTTATCACGTGACGTCAACTTTGTGTAAACCAAAGTAACTACTTTGGTTAACAACAGTAAGTAAACAAGTGAATGTCGAGTTAATAATTAACAAGATTTTTAATGGATAGAAAGTGGAATTACTGGCGTACGGTGCCTCTGTGCACAAATACTTCTAAAACTGCGCCAAACTAAGTATTTGTACCGGTGCCGTTTACACAAAGCTGGCGTCACGATGTAGCGTGATAAAAAGTCATCGTAAGGAGCGTTTTGGCGGTAAATTCAAAACAACGAAAACGAAATTTGATTTAAATCGGATATAAATCAATTTACTTTTATTTTTCTGTTATGGTCAATAGTTTTTATTGAGAAAATGGATATAAATATTTTTTTATTTTATTTTTCTGTTCAATATATCGTCCCAATGTTCAAATGAAAATAGTTTTTATTAAATTGGAAAATACCATATTGTCGTTGGTTTGCTGTTCCTGAATGTAACATATTATTTTTTTAGTTACGAAAATAATAAAAGCACAAAGTTGTTCAGTTGATTCGTTTGTAAAGCAGTATGACGTAATAAAATGGCGGCTACTATTTCATGGTATTCAAAAACAGATTAAAAAAACTGAAATATTTTTTTTTTTTTTTTTTTTTTTAAATCTCATTTTATGAACTAACACTTGCCGACTAAGCTATCTCAATAATATATTTTTAGATTTTCTCTCATATAGAGTAAAATACCCTATTATTATTAGGTATTTCTTAACATAACTTATGTACTACGTACTATAAAATATTTATTGAGTGATTAATTTAAAAAGGAAACCAGAGGCCATATTTAAATTAAATAATATGAAAAAAAAAAAACGAACCAATTTCGAATAAATTTGCTATTAATCGAGCGTTTGTGAATAACTGTGGTGGGCCCTTTAAGGAAATACCAATGTGATTAAAGGATAAGTAGCCTTACCTGGATACTGAGCGTATCCTTCCGGGGGTGGGTTCCCAACGGGATAGGCCTGTCCGGGCGCCACGGGCGGCCCTTGCGGCCCGGGCGGCCCATGTGCCCCGAGCGGCCCGTGCGCCCCGACCGGCCCGTGCGACACGACACCGGGGGCAGACTTTGACAAGTCGGCGGGCACTGCCGTGCCGCCACTCATCATCGCAGGATGGCTGAGGCTCAGCGGCATGCCGGGCGACGGCTTCATGTGGCCGGCGTGCGCGTGCGGCTGCGGCTCGTGCGGCCGGCCCAGCAGGCGCGCGTGCGCGCTGCCGAGCTGCGTGCCGTCCAGCGGCGACACGGGCGCGGCGTGCGGCGTGGGCTCGGCCTTGCGCACGCGCGGCGCCGCGGCCGGGCCCAGCAAGCTGGACACGCTGTGCGCCATAGGCACGGGCGCGGGGGGAGCGCTCAGCACGGGTTCCGGCACGGCGTCAGGTTTAGCAGGCGACCGGCGCTTCTTCGTCTTCGCTCCAGGCTTCTCTTCACCGGTCGGAGAATATGATTGCGTAATATCATCTAAGTTGCGACGGAAGTCTGGCATCCCCTCTTTGTTCAAAACGCTCGCAGTTCTCTCTAGCTGACTGAGGCTCGATTCTATTGACGGCCGACCCCCTGGCCTCTGATGTCTGTAATTCTTCAGCGGATTAATTTTTCTTTCGACAGATTCAGCTGTGCGGCTCAAATCTGCCGCCTCCACTTTTAACATATCTGGTATTTTAGATAGCTCAATGGAGTTATCTTCTATCGTCTTATTTTCTAGAACATCCTCGGAGAGCAATTTTTCTTCAGTCGTTAAAACTATGGGTTCTGGTTCAGGATTCGAATGCATATCAGGTGTTGTACTTGGTTTTTCTTCTTCACTAGGCTTAGAAGATTCACTGGAGCTGGCTGGAGTTTCTGATTTATTCTTATCTTGTTCTACATCAGAAGATGGTTTTGAAGTCTGTTGCTTGTTTTCTTCCTCCTCGTCACTATCTAATACCTGAGTATCTTCATCAGAGTTTACTTCCATCTTACTTGTAGAACCCGAGTCATTGCCGCCAGCCTCAGTTTTCCTGGGTTCTCGCGGGATTTTGGTTATACTCACGGAACCAGGTAGATTGGGTCGTAATAATCTGCCTGCTAGCGGTGACTTCGGACGCAAACTTGAGTATGACCTAAGTTCATTCAGTCGACTCCTGATATCGGATATTTTTTGACCAGGCATCATGGGTCTCATTTTGTTTTGTCCTATTATAGAAGGCCGCATTACTCTGTGAAAACCAGGCCTGGGACCTGTTTTTGATGTAATTGTAATTGCCGAATTATTCTTCAAAGACCCTGGTATGTTTGACACTGGACGACTGCCTAAAACTGAAAACAAAAACACGTCATTATTGAAATGTTAAAAAATATTACAAATCTGCATTTTACGAATTATAAACAAAGGCTTACCTTTCTTCCCTATGGGGCTATCTTTATTATCCGTGCCTTTTTGTCCTAATCCTTTGAACGATGTCTTGATGGCAATAATTTTACCGGACTCTAGCTGCATATAAATTCCTTTTGGTGATTTCAGTACCATGACACGCTGTCCTGCCTTCAAAACTATGTTCGTCTTCTCGGCTGAGTTCGTCGGTATTACAACATCTGTAGACAAAGATTTTTTATTTTAAATTATTAATAACATTTAGTATGCAATGCTATAGCTACAGCAAGGAACTTCCTGGTAGCTATCAGATAACAGATTAAATTAATACATAGTTGGGCCGACTCGAGAGAATAAGGGGCGTATGATCAAGTATAAGTAGTATCATTTATTTGCAAGAATATAATTGAGTACATAAGTTGACAAACAATAGGTAGAGGAAAGTGATTTTTCGTATTTCATAGGTATAAAGTTATAATAATATCTCTTTGGCTGTTCTGTTTGTGTAAGGCTGTTTTTGTTATTGAGTCTTGACTTTCTTGAGTTTCATCTTTTTTAAATGTCTTCTATTTAATGAGAAGACATTTAAAAAAGATGAGACTCAAGTAATAAATAACGATAAAATGCCCGGAATTGATCAAAAGAAAGGGTGTGGTTTTTCATCATGATAACCCCCAGACCACACGCATATTTAGCCGTTGGTAGCTGTAAATATATCTACCAGATAGCCCTAACCTCGCACCCTTAGGTTTCCACCTGTTTCGGTCTGTTTAGATTTCTTTAGGTTTTATTAGGTTAACATCAAGAGAGGACTGTCAAAACTATTTATAGCAGTTTATTAATTTTGATTAGAAGCCCCAAAATTTCTACAGCAGTCGGATTATGTCACTACCAATAAAATGGCAACAACTTAGCGAACAAAATGGAACATTATATTATACCTAATCAAATGTAAATAAACTATGAAAAAATATTTTTTGAATTTGTATATTAAATACGAAAATACTTTTTTCCCACCTAATATAACATACATCATTAGGTACCCGTCATATTCTAATAAAATATCTTATATGGTATTTTAACGAAGTAAATCTTTTTGAAAAAAACGGGTGGTGCTTTGGTCACGTATAGCTACGTCTCTCTCTCGCACTGGAAACATGATGGTACTCGTATTAATGGTTGGCCTTACCCAGCGGCAGCGTCATCTCCTGCGCCGTCATGCCCTGGCGCCGCCACACGTCGGCCGGGATCCAGCGCGCGCCGTGCTGCATGGGCCGCACCGACGCCACGGGCCGCTGCACCAGGCTGCCGTCGGCCGTGCGCACTGTGCGGTATGCCGGCGTCGGCTTTGGTGCTAATGCTGCTTTCTTTTCTAGCTCGTATCTGGATAATCAAATAATAAATCTTTTATTTCAGAGGACAGTACTTACAGTTCATGTTAGTTCACCCACGGAGTACGCCAGTCCCTTCTCATCCCGTGGGGCAGGATCGTAAAAGGCGACTAAGAGAACAGTTGAAGGATTCTATGGTTTTCCTCTGTGTGGTACGAACAACACACCCAAGCTAATAAAATTGCCGTGCCGAAAGCTGCATGGCTAGGAAGAGCCTAGTGACAAGCGTGCCTGTTGTTTGAGATCGGGTGCCCCAGACACTAGGTTAGATAAGAACCAAGGTTGGCCGTACACTATCATTATTTTGTACGTTTATGCACTCGATATAAGAAGCTCACTTTCGGAGAGGGACGAATTTTATTCGTCCCTCTAAATGGATATAAGTCAACGAGAAGATTGTTGGAATGGATACGAAAAAGTATTAAAAGCATTTGGGGATGATAGGACAATGAGATGAATTTACTGGGGATATGTGTAGTGAATAATTTGGCTGTTTTGAACAATTATGTTTGATACGTGGGAAAAGCAAGACAGTAGAAATATGATCGACTTTGTGATTATGGATAAAAGATTAAATAAAGAGTAAAGTTACAGATACAAAAGCATGTCAAGGGTGTTAATGTGGGGACTTCTTCAACATCTTTCCATTTATTTTTAAATTCGCCAATGGCACTGGTTTCATATTATTGGACATCATGAATGACTTAAATTCAAGTATAAATGATATTTTTTTTTAATCAAATCCAAACTCACCCTCTTTGCGCCAACCTCTTTTCAGCACTTGATAACTTCTTCTCTTTTCTATCAACAAGTAGGGACTCATGTTGGAACGGTTCCTTGCTCAGCATCCTCCCGTGTTGCGATATAACGCCTTGCATCAACATATCGATGTACTTATCTTTATGCTCGGATAGATCCTTGATTTCGGATTCCTAGAAAAAAATAAAAGGTTTTACTCGAAACCAGTTTAAAGCTCCGTACTCACATTCGGTATTACTAGATGGGTTGACAAAAAGCAGGAAAAATACACGTGTAGACCTGCAAAAGGAACCAATCGAAAGCTCGCATCGAGCTTCGAGTAGGTGCGAAGGATATTTGAAGGAGCTGTCGATCATAACTCGAGCGTATGTACGCGGCCTTCGAATCAAGCGTCAGTCCGCCATTGTTGCGAGTTAAAAAACACGTATTTATTCAGAGTTAATCATTCATTCCAAAGGGGTTATCAAGGAATTTTAAAACTTATATAGACATTATCCGGTTATCGAAATGTCATTTTCGATACGATAGCCTATCGAATGCTTGTGAATAGGTACGCAAATAGACAGAGCATGATCAAGAAGCATGCGCATGAATTAACACATGGGAGGCCGTCACGCTAAAGCCGAGTATACACGCTGCGTTAGCAAGTTAGCGTCACATTATATTATACGTTACAACTTACCTTCTCATCATTATCGAAGCATAGATTGGTGATTTCTTTCATAGAGAGAACAGCATCGGGATTGCACTCGTCGACGACGCGGTCAGCCATGCCTTGCTTGTTGATCTGGCGATCGTAAATCTTCTTCTCGAGACAGCAGTCCATCACAAAACGGTATACAAAGCATGGCTTTCTTTGTCCGTATCTGAATAATATTACGTTTATTTTGAGAAACGTTAAAAAAAAATACATGAAAAATTTACCTTCTAAAAATAATTGAGCTGAGAAAAATAACATCAAGTTTAAATATCACGAAATCTCTTCTAAAGTTTATGACGTATTCTGGTAATCCTCGAATGGTTAGGCAAATTTCGCCAGTTATGTCCCATGAAATAGGGGGCAATAAGCTAAAATGTGTCAAATATAATAAATACTTGCCTATAAACACGACAAACAGCCTGCGTATCGTGGCAAGGGTTCCAACTAGCGTCGAAAACGATTACCCTGTTGGCTCCAACGAGATTGATACCAAGCGACCCGGCGCGAGTTGATACGAGGAACAAGTATATGTGCGGGTTAGCGTTGAACTCGTTAATTAGCTTCTCACGCTCTAAAGCGTGTGTTGAACCATCCAAGCCTGAAAGAATATAATTAATTAGTAAACTCTTAGCTCACAATAATTAATTTTGGATTCCAAAATAATACTTACGATAGTAGTTTGTATTTCTCTCCCAAAGACAATTCGTCCCAGGAATGTAATTCTTTTCTAAAAAGTCTTCAATGAGATTCAAAGTAAATAAGCTCTGGCTAAACAACAGTAGCCTGTCTCCAAGCTTTATGCTCTCATTCAATATGTAAAAGAACAATTCCATTTTTGAGGAATTTTCAATAATCCCAGGAATGTAATCTTTCAGCAATTCAGCTGCCCAGTCGTATGTCATTTCCTCAGCTTTCTTGACCATTGCTAATTCCTCTTCTCTATTCAGTTTCTCTTCCTTCTCACTTTCTTCAGATTCAGAGTCCTCGTTATTCTTTTCTTTCGACGTCTTCCTATCGTTTCTTCCCTTAGCTTTCGGTTTACTCTTCGCCTTTGACTTTTTACTATCTTTCCCTTTACCCTTTTGTTTACCTTTCCCCTTTGGAATTTCTTCTTCTGATTCAGATCCATCACTCTTTCCTCCATCTGTTTTGGAGTCCTTATCTTTCTTTTTAGTAGATTCAGATTTTGAATCTTTCAAAAGAAGAGGTTGGTTTTGATTTATCTTCTTCGTTTCATCTTTCACTATTTTCTTTGTATCCAAGTCTTCAATTTTGACCTCACCGTCAGACTCCGATTTAATCTCGGTTTTTTCCTCCAGTTTTAGTTTATCAATTTCAGTCTTTAATTCAGTTATAGGCCATGATGTTACTGGACTGCCAGAACTGGCACTACCCATAGGTGGTTTAGTTTCAAGGTTTGGGGGGAAATTCTGATATGAGCATGGATAGTTGCTACCATTAGAGTTGCTTTCTTGCTGGTCAGAGTAAGATGGCGTATTTGGAGGGTATCCATAAGCAGGATTACCGAATGGCACCGGATTTGTATTTTGTGTCAGCGGTAAATTAGGTTCTGTTTTGATGTCAATAGCTGGGTAATTACTAGGAACAGTGTTAGGCTCGCTTTTAATAGCAGGTTGAGTTGGCACGTGTGGATCAGTTTGGCTGGAAGGCATATTGTTGGGGAATCCTGGGTAATTGGTAGGATGATTGTCGTACTGGTTATACGGAGTTGTATTATTTCCATATCCAGAAGTGTTGGCAGCATATGGTGGAGGATATGGTTGGTTAGGATATCCTTGAGGACCAGGATTATTAGGATTATAAGATCCCTGTGGCGCGTTGTTATACTCAGAGTATCCGGGCTGATTTTGATAGCCTTGATATGGGGGTCTTTGTTGATTACCAGTGTAACTATCTTGATTATTCGAGTAGGGTTGCATCGCATTGCCGGGATACGGCTGATCGGTCGGCGGACCGTTGTAGTTCGGTGGGTAATGCTGAGAGTTGTTGTATTCAGGAGGGTTGCCTCTGAAGTCTTGTGGTGGCTGATTATTTTGTTGATACTGAGGATTGTTGTAGTACCCAGTGTTGCCATAGTAGTTTCCATTGCCCCAATAGTTCTGGTTATAACCACCTTGTCCACTTTCAGGGGGCATGTTTTGTGGATACTGATTAGGGTAGTTATTCCCGTACGGCGGTTGTTGCTGGTAATAGTTACTATCGTAGTTTTGGTTGTATCCTTGATTGGGTGGGTAGTACCCAGGGCCTGGGTTTTGATAGTTGTTGTACGGTGGGTAAGACCCGGAAGGCTGGTCTGGTCTGAAAGTGTTGGGCGGTGGGCCGTACGGAGCGTTAGGGTAGGGCGCGTTGCCGTATATGTTGGCATCGGTGCGCGGCGCTATCGGACCTGTTGTTGTATTAGGCGGTATGGTCGCAGCTGGCTTTTTTGATGCACCCTAAAATAATAATGATAAATATTTAAAGCTAGAATAAATTCATTACTCTTAAACAAAACGTTGGTGTAGTATTTAATCATTCAAATAAAGCACAAAATATAATGTACTGATGTAAAATAAATTATTATACTAATTTGTGTCAAGTTTGATGTTTATGGATATGCAAGTTCCCAATCTATGTAAATGTTGTGATATAGCATATAAGCAATATTGTGTGTTATAAGTTAATTTGCTGCGCCCTAAAAGGGTCATGTACGGATTAGTTAAAGTGTAGTCCATAACTTTCTGCACATTGAAATGATAAATAAAAATTTGTAAACTATTGAATATTTTGGCTATAGTCCACATTCATATTGCATCTTAATACTCATTTAATGTCACCAGCTCAACGAATACATGAAAAACTTAAGCTTTTACACATCATCTCTTACCCGTGGTTTTCCCGGCCGTCGACCCGGTGTCCCCTTCATGTTTCTTGCACGTCCGGCTTTCGTAACGCCACCAATCTCTTCTAAATCCAAGTCTTCTTCAATAGCGGCGTTCACTTCACTACGCTTCTTGAGGAAATTGTATAGGACGTCAGGGTGATTCCAGATCTATAATGAATAGAAAAGTTTGGTTGAACAAGTAGTCAGAATATAAATTCTGTCATATTTCTGCACGGAAATAAAATTAAGAGAAAGAAGTTTTTTGTTCTTATTTAGATTATCACTATGAACCTAATGGTTAGTAGCTTTCACCAATCATAGAAGTCATCATCTTCATCTGCCAACCCAATATGCTTTCCCAATTAAGTTTAAGTCGTCTTCCCATCTAATTGGTTGCAGATGAATATATACATATTACATAGGGCATGGGGACATAGGGTATTTTATATAGGGCGACTGCCTATCTAACCTCCACAACCCAGTTACTGGGTAACACGATGCCACTAGAAGTGTTCTTTAAAAATACTTCATGTTGTAAAATGTAGAGGATCAGTATGATGAGTAGAATATAAGAAAAAGTAATCTTTTCATGACAGTAAATTATTACATACCTTACAACAAATAGCGAAAGCTTTTAAAGGATTTGGCACTGAAGTTGAGCGAACTACTTCATTCATGAATCTGTCGTACAGTTTTCGTTGAAGCGGTGTCATTCGCACGAGTAGCACGTATTCTTCCTTTTGAGGTAATGTTGACTGCAGAACTGCGTGCGATCGTCTGTAAACAAATAAGTAGTGTAAATTATGTTTAGGACACCTAATGTCCCAACACCTATCTGGTCCTAAGGTGATATACATTTCTCCATTTTGGGTATACCAATAGGGTATTTTCCGATTTATTAAAAACTATTCTAATTTGAAGATTGGAACGAAATATGTAAAATAAAAATAAATTGATTTACATCCATTTTCTCTATTAAAAACGATTTAAATCAAATTTACCGCCAAAACACTCCTTACGATGACTTTTTTTCATCGAGTCGTCAATTTTGTGTAAAATAAAGTAGTTAGCAAGTAAACAAGTGAATGTCGAGTTTGTAATTAACGAGATTTTAAATGGATAGAAAGTGATATTACTTGTGTGCGGTGCCTCTGTGCACAAATACTTCTAAACTGCGTCAAACTAAGCATTTGTACCGGTGCCGTTCACACAAAACTGACGTCACGATGTCACGTGATAAAAACTCATCGTAAGGAGCGTTTCGGCGGTAAATTCAAAACAACGAAAATTAAATTTGTTTTTAAATGAGAAAATGAATATAAATTAATTAATTTTAATTTTTCTACTAAATATATTGTCCCAATCTTCAAATTAAAATAGTTTTTATTAAATTGGAAAATACCCTATTGCAAAAAAGCAATTAGTTAAACGGTAATCGGCCATTAGAGCAGAGGTCCCACCGAGATAATCAGATTGACTCATAGTCTTGATCAGAATTTAGTATTTATCATAGACTAGCTTTTGCCCGCAGCTCCGCCAATGTGGATGTCGATTATCGCGTAAAAAATAGCCTAGGTATATATTTTTTTCCATATCCCAGGCTATATCCCTGCCAAATTTCATGACGATTATTGGTTCAGCGGATTAGGCGTGAAAGCGTAACAGACAGACAGAGTTACTTTCGCATTTATAATATATATGTAGGGATTACTAGGGATAGGGTTAGTAGAGATAATATCAAGGTTAAATTTAACGTGCGTGGAAGACCAGTATTTCAAAGCCTTTCCATGGCATATATGAAGCCAAAACATGAAAAATAGTAACACTGTTGTTTGATATCTTACCTTTGAACAAAACCTACAAGAAGTGAATGCAGCACGTGAGCCCGATATCTCATGAGCCGTATATCTTGAGGAGTCGAGTCTATACACTGTCCGTTCTGAATGGGACGCTCGAACATGTTACAAAACTCCGTCTTGCTACCGAGGTAGTTCGGACGCACGAAGTCCACCATACACCAGTATTCCAGCAAGTTATTTTGCAAAGGATAGCCTGAATAAAAATAAATAAAATTTAAAAAAAAAGGAACTCATACATAAACTCACACTTTCTTCCCCTGGGGGTAGGCATAGTGTACAAAACGAGGCCTACTACGATCCGTACCTACTCCGTTTGCCTCGTTTACGTTTGGCCATTATTATTATTATACATCTGGTAAAAAACTAGTTTGTGAGGTGACTCCTCCAGACGTAATATGATGTGGTTCAGGCTTTAGATACTCAGTGGGACTAGTAACAAATGCGTGTCCAAATTAATACTTCTAGTGAATAGCACACATTTATACCTGTTAGCACCACTCTTCGCTTCGTCCTCATTTGCTTCAATGCGTAGGAAATATTCGAGTGGGAATTCTTAATTCGGTGTCCTTCATCGCATATCACCAAATCTGGACCTGGCTTGACCAATGCTTCGTACATTTCTGTAAAAACAAAATAATGTTTAAAACTACTATTTTGTATTCTCTCCGGTCAACAAGGTACAAGGTACTTAGTCGCGCAAACTGGCATCAATTCAGCCTATAATTTAGGAGCCCACAGAGCAGAATATTTTGCAAGTTATTGAAAGAAAATCAGCTACATTGTTAAAAATTTCAGATGAGTCAGACAAAAGTAAAAAAATACACACACAGCTTATCTAAAGACAGTTATTTATTCATTCCAAAGAAAAATGATGTAGCACTCTAGTCAAAGTTAGCATTGTTAAGACATAGTCTAATATTAGTAAGGTTTATTTGCACAGTCACTTCACCGAATAAACTAGAGTATAGCTAGAAATTGAATTTCACATTTAAATGATTGGTCACAAAACTAGTGGAATTTCTAAAATTCCACTTGTTTTATCACTAAACACTCAAACTCCGTATGCTCACCATCTAAAAGTTTCTTATCTTCATCAATGGGAATGTCCTCCTTTTTCTCTTCTTTCTTTGTATCATCCTTAGGATCATCTGGCTTCGCCTGACTGTCGCCATCGTCTTTATTTAGTTGCGATTCTTCAGAAACCTTCGTAGACAATAAATTAACGAGTAAGCATACGATAAAATGTATCGTTCAATTAGCATAGTGTATTCAGCCTATCTGCCGCCGTTTAAATCAAATATCGTACAGACGCCAGCAGGTCAAGCTATCCTAAACTGTAAAATTTTCCCAATTGAACATGAACCTTATTCCTTTGTGATAAAGTTGAAAAACTATCAAAGAAATTTGTCAGATTGGGGTAGCTTGATGTGCTGGCCTCTGTACAAAAATATGAGTAAAATTATGACAATCTATTACCTGTGTATCTTCCGTAGGCGGATCCGACTTTTTCTCATCTTTCTCCTTTTCGGCTTCCAACTTAGCGTCAGCTTTTCTTTTCTTACGAGGTTTCTTATCCTTCTTCATACTGAGTAGTCTGTATAACTCATAACCTATCATAAGAACTCCGCCAGACGAAGTCCAATCCTACAAAGTTAATAAAAACTTTATAGCAAAAACATTTAACCCCCGAAAAAACTGAAAAGCAAAAACACCAAAAACACACAATTTACAAAGTTAAAACTGTCTAT
Source organism: Polymixis flavicincta (assembly GCA_949987655.1). Lineage (NCBI taxonomy): Eukaryota > Metazoa > Arthropoda > Insecta > Lepidoptera > Noctuidae > Polymixis > Polymixis flavicincta. Next base: position 12,807,858 of record OX465175.1, on the reverse strand, counting down.
AACTGCATCATCATCTGCCTAGCTTTTTCTCAACTATGTTGGGGCCGGCTTCCTGTCTAATCGGATGCAACTGGTTACCAGTATTTCCTGACCTCCACAACCCAGTTACTAGGTAATACGATACCCCATGGTAACACTGGTTGTAAGACTTTCAGGCTAAAGATGGCCCAAAACGACTGTCAAGGATCGAATGACAGCCGGGACCTAAAACGTAACGTGCTTTCTAAGGCACAGAGGGGTCTTGATATGTAAAGGTCACCCATCGACGGACCAACCGCGGCAAGCGCAGCTTATCCTGATAAATAGGGTATTTTCCAATTTAATAAAAACTATTTTCATTTGATCATTGGGACGATATATTGAAGTGAAAAAAAATATATATTTATAAACATTTTCTCAATTAAAAACGATTAAAACCAAATTAATTCTTCGTTGTTTTGAATTTACCGCCAAAACGCTCCTTACGATGACTTTTTATCACGTGACATCGTGACGTCAGTTTTGTGTAAACGGCACCGGTACAAATACTTAGTTTGGCGCAGTTTTAGAAGTATTTGTACACAGAGGCAACGCACACCAGTAATATCACTTTCTATCCATTCAAAATCTTGTCAAGTGAAAAAAAAAACTCGACATTCACTTGTTTACTTACTGACTACTTTAGTTTACACAAAGTTGACGTCACGTGATAAAAAATCATCGTAAGGAGCGTTTTGACGGTAAATTCAAAACAACGAAAAATTAATTTGATTTAAATCGTTTTTAATTGAGAAAATAGATATAAATAAATTTACTTTTATTTTCTGTTACATATTTCGTCCCAATCTTCAAATTGGAATAGTTTTTAATAAATTGGAAAATACCCTATTGAACCGTGCGGCTATTATTACTTGCGTAAATAGGCAGTTTTATCCTTCTATAATTTTAACTATTCAAGAAGCAGATTATGTACTCAATAAGATCAGTGACAAATCAACTTTTTATAGTTTGTTCCATAGATAAAAAATTCATACCTTCACAACTTTGGCTCGCATTTGTAACGTTTTGTGACTATCGTTGAGCACATAGATAGGGAAGTTCCTTGGTCGCACCTCGCCGTGGGCCGACAACGGACTTGTATTCGCGTCAAATGGCAACCACATGTTAAATTCTGCTACCTGAAACATTACATAAAATGGATTTTAGTAATAATACACAAAATCATGTGTTCATTGCCTTCGGTAACGGGCCATCCATAAATTACGTCACAAGTTGTGGGGGCGGGAGGGGGTCGACGAAAAGTGTGCGAACATTGTGTGAAAAGGGCCAGGGGGAAGGACAAAAGCTTTGTGACATCACATGTTAAAATCACCATTAAGTGTCTGAGGACCGATTTTTCAATCCTCAGATAAACAGACAAAGTTAATTCGATAGATAGCAAAAAAATATGTTGTTGTATCGTCAAATAAGCTTTATTCGTCGAAAAATTTACTTGGAATGAATCTATTTGCCTCTTTGACGGCCAGATAACCGCTTATACCATGGATGACCCCTATTGATGGATCTTTGAAGTGTTGAATAGTGGCTACAGGCAGAATTGACCTTCATTCAACTATGTTCAGAACTTCAAATTATCCGAATGGGCTTGGGGCTGTAAGCTTGTGAAGCATACATTTGGCACTAATCTTCGTCTCTTCGGCATGCATTGTTTAGAAAAAAAAAAAACACTTAAATGTGTTTTTGACAATAAACTCAATCGAGTTCCAAACAAATCGCATTAAAAGTAGCAATAAAATAATCACGCTATCAGCTACTACCAGCATCTTAGCAGGACACTTACCCAATTCTGAAGTGTGTTGATTGGCATGATACACAACACAGTTTTAGATGACGTGTGGCGAAGGAATATATCACAGAAGCAAACAATCTGTAATGTTTTGCCAAGGCCCATTGAATGTGCCAATATACATCCAAAGCCCGATGATGTCGAGAATCGTTCCACAGATTCTATAATGTTATCAAATAGGAATCTTACACCGCCAATCTGGAATACAGACCAATCACATACAGGAAGTGTTTATTTACATGTTTTGAGAACAAAAACTGAAAATGTTTAATATCAATTACTGTCTCTTAGAAGGAAGAGTCCATTTAAAACAAAAAGGACAGTTAAAATATTCGCGATGCCGTAGTTAACCCCATACACCATGTTAACGTCATAAAATAAATCATCTATAATTTGTAATGAGTTTTACCTGATGAGGTTTGATAACCCTAGCAATTTGCGGTGCCAAGAATATGTCCTCATCATTTTCCGGATGTCCAATATTGATTAACACACGGCCTTGTTCATCTGGGATGTTATACGCATCATTCACATGTAGACCTTGAAAACAAAGAGAAATATTTTCATACTTATTACTTTGAAGTGTTATGCGGAATTTCAGAAGCGGGATTGGTCCGCATCCGTGAAGTTCTGCGCACGTGCATGAAAAGATACATTGCGGGAGCCAGCATGCAGCCAATCCGGAGTGCGTAATTTAATCCGCATGACACAACACATTCACTTACAGACATTAACTTTGTGAGTAAAATAAAAATAAAATTGATATAAGTAACAAAAAAAAGCAAGCTATTGTCTCGTCGAATAGATCAGGCTCGGACTGATACTCTATCAGTGTGATATGCATCTTTACAATCCATAATCGGCCTATAGGTAACATTCCAAATACTGGAACACAAGGCATTTTTATGTGTAAAGGAAAAGAAAACTCGATTTCCCCCAACACCGAGAGGGCAAACCGCGTAACACGATTGTCATTTAAATCAATACTTTTTTGTCTTTCAGACATCACGCTAAAGTGATGCAAAGATGCTAAATAAATCTATTCACCACATGCAGGAAAAGACTATACATATTTTACAAGGAATTAAAGTCATCATATTCTTTCTATTTCAAGAGTCTTACCTGAGTTACCAGGATCCTCTTCGGCTTCAGGACTAGGCGGCACTTCTGAATCTGACAGCATTATGCAATCATCAGAATCAGATGACGAAGACGAAGACTCCTCACCACTGCTGCTATCAACTATCTCTACAACCTACACATTAAAATATTGTGTTAACTTTTTGAATTTATTACATAAAGTCACTGAAATGCAGACTGAGATCATTTGAGAGAGTGATAGAACAAAGAACATTGTGTGAGTACTTATTTTCAATATAAACTAGCCATTTTTTAAATGGCTAATACTAAAAGACTCCTTGTATGGGGTAAGCATTTTGGGAAACTAAAAAATCTTCAAATTTCATACAGGTAAACTTGAACTCAAAATTTGGACAGTAAGACCCAAAATTATAGTTTTCATACCTCTTTCTTATCAGCCTTCTGATCAGATTTTCCTGGTTTTTGGGCACCAGAGGTGGTTGGTTTCAGCAGCTTTGTAACTTCAACTTGCCCAGCTTTTAATGTCTTTTTTGTTTCACCTGATGGTAACTTCACTAGCACTGTATTTGGTAAACTAGAAACAAGAATAGAACACCAATAAGTTTTTGAATTTTCATCTAATATAATTATTTTGAAGTTATGCTACACACTTTAATTTCTGCCCAGGAAGAGACTTCTTCAGAATTGATGATCCTCCTTGCAACAGTGATATAGTTTTCTGATGAATTTTATTTTGTCTATTAATTGCTATTTGCCTTTGTACCTGTTTAAAAGAACATACATTAGAAACACCTTTCATTATTTATTTTTATATGATGTAACATTCATTTTCAAAAAAATAAAAAAAAATCTGATGTACTTATAATAATTGACTTTACAGGGAATTTGTTTAGGGAAGGCCTGCGTTGTGCCACAAAAGGAAATATAAGATGAAAATCAGTATTTTATTAAAATTTACTTCCGTTCTAGCTTCTTGAGTACTAAATTATATGGTTACCTCTCTGATGATCCTCTGCTGTTCCTGAACACGAGCCAATCTCTCGGACTCCAGTCTCTGTGCAGCAAGTGTTGAAGCATCCAAGTTCTTCTCATCCATGACCTCTCTGATATTTCGACGCACATTTATAGCGTTGGTATTCACTGGTTTCTTCTGCAAACAAACAATTAATAAGTGTTGGTTTTCCATAATTTTATGTTGTAGCCTAGAAAACAAACCAATAATTCTATGATCACATGGTTGCATTCGCTAGTTGATATAAACGTTGACTATTATGTCAGAATGTATCTTAATATCTTGTAATGTAATACAATAAGTGATTCTGGTCAAAGGGCGATACTTAGGTACATACTGTATTGCTCTTTGAATAAAATGTCATGTCTTTATTGTCTCTTTCATCTACTAACAGCAGTAATTGTAGAGGCTCTTTGCCTATTGTTGTCATTTAAGTAAAATTCATAAGAAACAGAAACTCTATGAAATATTACAGCAGAGTAACATATTAAGTTTCAAGTAAGACGGTTCAGGTGCTGGCGTACACTCCCTTGACCTCAACATCAACCTTCACATACCGCTAGGCACACACAGTTCGATCTTTCAATGTGAATGTGTTGCCTTAACACAAGCCGCAACAGCAGTAAAGCGCTTAGGCATCCGGAACTACGGCATTAAATTCCTATCCGACAGCCTATCTGTGCTCAAAGCTTTGGAAAACAAACAAACTAACAACAAACTAATTTTTGAGTGCCATCTAGACCTGGAGAGCTTATCAACGTCCAATCGTATTGCACTCCAGTGGATCAAAGGGCACAGTGGATCTTTAGGCAATGATGCCGCAGATGAACTTGCGAAGAGAGGCTCTGATATGAAAGTGCTAGGCCCGTACCCACTTCTCCCCCTGCCTTTCTCACAATTTCGTGCGTGGATTCGCCAAAGGTCGACCAAACTCCATAACAACAGATGGTCACGGGCAACAGACTGTAGACAGTCAAAATTGGCTTTACCGATTGTACACCCGCGATTAACCAAAAAACTTCTCAGCCTGAGTAGAAATAACCTTAGAATAATAATAGGAACAATTACGGGCCATAACACACTTTACAAACACCTTTTTAACATAGGCGCCACAGACAGCCCGCTTTGCAGGGGCTGCCTTGTCGCCGAGGAATCAGCCGCCCACGTCATCCTGGAATGCGAGGCCGTGGCTTCTCAACGTGAAGAAATCCTCGGAACAGTGAGGTCGCTCCGCGAAGCCTGTGAAGCTCCCAGGAAGCTTCTGTGCTTTTGGGCGGAGCTAGGCTGGCTCTGTTAGCCAGAATCCCACGCACAACGGACCGAATGGGAGTCTACGTGCGGAAAAGGGATGATGATGATGATGATGATGATGGGACTCCCTTTTCCGCACGTAGACTCCCATTCGGTCCGTTTTGCGTGAAAGGAACACAGGAACGGACCGAATGGGAGTCTACGTGCGGAAAAGGGAGTCCCATCATCATCATCATCATATTAAGTTTCATGTCGTGTTTTGAACTAACATAGTATTGTAAACAATATCAACAACATCTTGAGGATTTTTTTTTTTGAGGGTGGGAAATCATCAAATAACTTTTCCCGCTCTGAGTGGAGCAGAACGGTGTGTCAGACTTTTACTGACTAAATCCCATCCATGCTCTCTCAGTCGCCTGTGTGCCAGGGCCACTGTAACTCTTTCGAACAATCTGCACCCCTGGCAGGCATCGGCCCTTGCAGACCTCACCAGTTGGTGCTGACATCTCTTTGAGGCACATCTTAGGGATCAAATCATGTTCTTGTACATGTAGACATTATTATGAGCAAATTCTGATAACTGTAACTAAATCTTATCACATTTATTATGACTAGAATGTCATGCTTAGCATGCTAATATTACAATTCAACTAACATAACACAACTGCTTAAGTCCAAACAGTGTAGTTCTTTCCTCAAAAGACCATTTCGGACACCAATCTACATGATCTGACCAAGATTATGTCTGGTTTTTAAAACAGGCTGTGACCTCTGAGTTTGTTTCAGCCTTTCTTCACAGAGTATCATCTAGTATTCAAAATATGATTGACGTGAAAAGTGCTTGTACAAACCTACTTACAGACATAAAATCATTTATCATTGGTATGATTAGAATAGTTTTATTTATGTTTGTTTTTTTTTTAACCCAAAAGAGATGGGCGCATTGTTCTTGTAATATAATACAAATTATCAATAATTAATTGTCATCAAAATTACTGTAGTAGCCAACAAAACTATCTGCCATTTGTTTTGTGTCAACATTGTAATAAGGTAAACAAACAAATTTAAAAGTAACCAATATTATTATAAAATTGCAATAACTATGTTAGTAAACAAACAATAAGGAACATAATATGCGTTAATCCAACTATTGGCAGGAGATCAAAAGTCTGTTCCATGGTAAAAGTTATAACCATACATACTGTATATTGTACTGTCAATGCATTTTATCACTGCAAACACAAATAATAGTAAAACTGGCTTTTATGTCTGAATTTAGTACTGACCTGAATGTTATTCAGAAATACTAAGAATAGGGTTCCTATGGGCCTATTATTTACATACACAACAATATAAATCAGTACATACATGATAATAAAGAATAAATCTTACCTCATCTTCGCCTTCAGGCTTCTTGTCTTCATCTTTGGATGACTCCCCACTATCATCCTCCTTTTTAACAATGGGCTTGACGCTTATCTCTCCCATTTCTTTCAATTTCTCTGTGATGTCGAAGTCCTGACTACTTTCTTCTTGTTTAATATCTAACAGGTCTTCTGCTGATTTCTCTGGACATAAGTCACCCTCTTCCACTTCAGCAATTTCAACGTTTTTATTATCTAAGTCACCCTCATCAATAAGGTCACGAATGGAAAGGGTTTTAGGTTGTTCATCTTCTTCTTCCTCTTGTTCTTGTTCTTGTTCCTGGTCTTGCTCCGGCTGTTCCTCTTGTTCTTGTTTAACTTCAGGCTCTGGACATGGAGGAGGCTCTTCAGGAGGTTCACTAGTGCTCTGGGGCTTCTTTTTCGCCTCCACTATGTCACCAGTCTCAGGGTCAATGTAACTCTCGTTTTCTTCATTCAATTCTTGCACAGCATTGAGGTTAACTACAAATTCCTCCTCTGATAGTCCATCACTCTCTGTCTTACTGTCTTCACTCGAAAAGTCACTTAATTCTAAGACGTTATTACCAACTAAGCTGCGAATTGTAATACCTGTGTCCTTTTTGAGTTTCTTCGTGAAATCATGGAAGTTTCTAACAGCTTCCATCTTCCGTTTGTGGCTCATAGGTTTGGGACGAGGAGCCGAGCGCCTTCGAGCGCTCATAGCTGCTGCCTGAGCAAAGTGTGCTCGTTGTATTCTGGCGATGGTCTCGTCATCGTCCTCACTGTCTACCACTTCTTCCTCGGACTCATCCTCTTCGTCTTGCACCTTGCCCTTCATTTTATTCTTCACTGAACTCGTGCCGCCGGCATCATCCATGACAATAAACTAATTTCTAATATCTCAGATACACTAAAACCTATCGCAAGTCATCATTTTCACGCCTTATTCCATTGAATGAAATTTTAAACACACTGGATTTTTGTTATCAACACAGGATTATTTCATAAATGGAAATTAATTTTCTTGGACACAAACAATCTTTTTCAGGATAGCTCTTTGTAGCACTTTTACAGGACGCGGCATTAAATATCCATGGGAATAAGCCGGATGACACAATTATTCACATAGCGCGGCCGATCAGGTCAAAAAATACGACATATCGTCATATTTGATTTTAATTATCGATAATAAAATAATGTCTGCAATTAAAATTTAGGAAGCCATTACTTCCGCAATAAATAGCCTATTCAACTATTCGTATAGAATTTGTGTATTCGACAAGCGTGTTTACAAAAATTGTGGATGGGCGACTGCGTCACAAAACGTCACGAAGACCTTATTAGCGATGACTATTAAAGTGTTTAATTGCGAATTCTCTTGTGCCAAATGTCTGTGTAACTCTCATTACAGCATCTCGCACTTGCCATTGAAAATGCATCCTTGTTGTACAAAAACAATGCGTCAAAAATTGTAACAGCAAATGTTTTTAATTCATGGCAACATTATTGATTTTCTTCTTGGGGTTGACATTTAAGTAAATTGTCTATGAAATACGTTATGGTGGGTCAATACTTTATGGTAAATAAGTTATGAAAGGTCCATTGGACGATTGGAAAATCTTATTTTATTCAATACACAGCCCTAAAAATACTACAAAAAATAATAATAATATGATTTGTTATCAGTAAAGCTTACTTCTTTTATGTACTATTTTCACTAGAATTAGGACACCCGACACGAGGCTAGGCCCTGACCCGAATAAAATATCGTCGACTTTTTATGCGGCGAAGTTACATTTGGAAAGCTTTAAAAAGCGTTGAATCTTTATTAAATAATATGTTATATCACAAAAGATTAGCCCAACAGCATTCCAGCCCGGAACTCCTTGCAAGCCAGCGACCATTTAACCCATGGGTTATTTGGTCGCTGATGCAAGCGCACTCACCTTTGCAATTTACATCATTCATAACTGAATTAAAGAATATAAAATCAGCCATAACACATAATTAGGTATTGAGGGTGTCAAATTGCTATTAGGTCCCCCATCTGGGAATTGGACCCGCAGAAAATTACGTGACCTGATTAAGCCTACACAGGCAGTGGCAGTGTATTAATGGCTTAAGACGGACCCCGAACTTTTAGCGAAACGTTTGCTTTTGGCAATTTGCAGGGTGGGAAGGGAAACTGTGCGACAGATTATTTTGATGTATCAAAAGTACGGGTTTTGAAGTTCTTAGACCCCGACTGTAAGGACAGTTTTCACGAACCCATCGTTAAAATCGTCCACAGGACTCCCTATGCACTCGAAACTATTCTGGAGTTCGAGTTGAAAGCTCTAGTGTTTTGGACTTGGATCAGTGCTGGGCGAAGCGTAGACTAAGGCCCGTATTACAGAACGTCACTCAATGCTCAAGCATTACTTAGAACTAGATTGGAGCCATTTGATTGGTTGAAACTATATAGTTTTAAGTAATGCTTGAGTCTTGAGTGAGGTTCTGTAATACGTGACTACAGTGGAGATCTTTGTATTTTGAAATTTAGGTCAAAGTGCCTCTTAAGTACCATGCGGTGATCACTTCCAGTTTTCGCGGCGTTGATCACAGAGACATAATTGAATTATACTTGCTTCGTCTTCGACATAATTAATTCAATTTCATTTTTTGTTGCACCATCAGGGCTTTGTCAGGTCCACGACCCATGCTCATGTTTTGTTAAGAAAAAAATCATAAAGAGGCCTCTCTTCTCTCTCGATCTTCGCCACGTTGCTCACAAGGGACTTATGAACGATTAACCCGACACCACCTTGGGACTGCTGGTCGCCCTCCCACCCCTTGGACCTGCCGGTCCCACTCTCATTAAGGATTTTATGGTTAGAAATTAAGTCAGTGGTCTTTATCATGCAATCGTTCAATGGAAACGCCCAGCAATAGAATACATTTTGACCAAGATGTGAGTTGTGTTGTGCTTGACTCTACATTAGATAGGTACTTTTTTAATTGTCTTGGACACCTACTTTAAATGATATCTTTTTGGTCATTTATTTTTGTAGGGTGCTCTATTTTATTTTAGCAGCGATATTGTACTGGCCTATTCAATTATCCGTAAGTGCCCTACAGGTTATGACAAGTGAGTCAGTCAGTAACGAAGTCGTCATTTTTACGTAGTACTAAAATCCAAAGTATTAAAAGCTAGATAAATAAAAATTGTTTTTTTAATTTTGCTAACTATAGTTAAAAGTCAAAGCTAGAGCTTTGAGCTTTTTAGCATCATCCAGCCCGAAGCTTTGTAAATACGACGAAAAGCTTCAAGAAAAAGCCGCACGCTTGCAACGCCCCCCCTCCCCAACGCCCATGGTGCTAAGTATAAAATAAGAAAAATAAGGGGTTTATAAATAAATATTTAAGATGTTTTGTATATTCTATTTACACAGTATTCATAGCAACATAATTTTTCTACTGAAAGGACTTTTCTTTTTTTATGCAACACCAACAAGGCGCTTTTCACGTAGCCTGAGACGACGCTCACGTTCAAATTCCTTCATGCGAAGTTCATAACTGAAACCAAACAGTAATTTAAATTCATTAACACTTAGTTCATTATTATTTATCACACTCATTATTTATACAGGGTGTCCAGTTATTAATGAATAACCTTGAAAAGTACATATATATTGATGCCTCTGATGCCTTGAAATGGGTCATGGTAAAACTAGAAAAAAACAAATAACTAAAACAAGTATGTAGTTGTTTTTTTTTTCTGGATGGCCATTAGTTCTTCCTAAAAAAAGTAGTCCTGTATAATTTGTGGAGTAGGCACTTTTTTCTATACCTACCTACTACTTTTTACCTATTGTTGACATTGATTTGGCATCACAAAACAGCATAGTAAAATCAATCATTAGTTAAATTCAATACATTAATCAATTATTTACAACATTTCATTTTATCTAGCTACCTGTTGTGAAATAAAATAAAAGAATGAAGTTTTTAATATTAGTACTAACGTAAGTAACTTTTGATAAAAAGTTTTCACTCCAAAACAATAAAATCAAGCAAACTTTAAAAAGTCTTGCTGATGTCTCTTGTATGATGGAATGCAATCCATTCCTATACTCTATGATGGAATGTCATTGAAATAAATTTAAAGAGTTGAAGTGATTTTATGTTTTCAAACATAAAGTTTGGGGTTGAAACACTTTTTCGGGACATCAACAAGCAGTTGGTTGACTCCCCATGTGATCAGAAGTCTGGCCTGTTTTTAGGTCAAAGAAACAGCATTCTCATCCAATATGGCAACCTTACCAGCTGCCCAGTAAGCTCATCCCTTTTTTCCTTTATATACTTATTGTAATATATTTATTTTAGTGCTAGATTGTACATTGTATTTAACATTTCAAACCTGAAAATGTTATTTCACATTCCCAATAATTAGAATAACTAGATAATTAAGAGAAAAATAGTAGATCTGGCTTCTCTATACCTCAGGATAGGAGGTTGAATTACCACATTAATTGATATGATTAAGGTACAACTATTGATATAAAATTGTTATATTGTTGTTGGCAATGTAAAATTAAATCAACATACTCATCCTTTTCACAAATCAAGAAAGCATGTTTCTCATGGGCACACTTATAGATCATAGGCATGTTTTTGTAGCGGCATGATTGATATTCCAACAAATGATGAGCACAATAATCATGGTGTTTTGGTGGAATCTTAGCAGAAATAAGATCATCCTCCCGAGCTATCATCTCTGAAAAATAATGACAACAGCAGTGAGCATCAATATTAATTTAGTATAAATGAATAATTTAGGCTAATTTTGCTTTGGTAGTGGCAATTATTAGTAAGTTCTTAAACTTGGAAGTTTATACGTATCAATAACACTTTGTTTTGGCTGCAACATAACCTAAACAAAAATTATGTAACTTTTGTTTAAATCCTTCTTAAAACATGAAACGCTATGTGGACTGATAGGAACTCATTAAATTATAGAATTTAAACGAATTACCTCTTGGTTTTCTCTGGTAATCAAATCCTGCTTGCGGGTCAAATGTTGGTTGATCATCCACGAAAAGACCAACTTTCCTCGCGTCGTAAGATCCCATCATTTGACCCATCTTTACAGTTCAGATAATTATCTAACGGACCAGCTAGTAATAAGGGCTTTATAAACGATTGGCCTTAATATTTACAACTTTCGGTTTGTAAGCCAGCTGAGTAGAAGGCAGCAGTCCGAGTCGTAAAACGAATAGTGTTGCCACTTTTGGAGGAATATCCCATTAATCTGGGAGTTGAGACGATCAAAATCTTGATGAAAAAAAAAATATACTACATGCTTCGTGAGATATACTGCTAATCGAGGCTCTTCAAAATTGAAATTAATTTTAATTACTTAATAGCTTATGATATCATCAGCTCATTTTTATGTTCATTTTCTTTATTACTTAATTTTGTTTCTAAAAATAAACACAATTAAGTACTTTAAAGCAGCGATTATCAAGTAAAATAAGAATGGTTGAAAAACATCAAATACGTGGCAGACCCAACAGCGTGCTGATGATGATAGCAGAAAGGCTCGATTGTCTTCTATCGTCATCATACTTAAGACACTGCCTGCATTGATTTGCATGTCACATAGAGTCGTCAGTCACTAAAGTAAGTCTTGTTTTATGTTGAAGGGTGATGATAATGTAACGATTGTTTGTTGCGTGTGTAATATTTAATTGTATAAGAGTCATGTGTAAATACACTAGAATACTTGTGAATAAGTAATCCTATTAATATTATAAATGTGAAAGTTTGGATATTTGTTATGCAATCACGCAACAACGGCTGAGCGGATTTGGATGTTTGGCATTCAGATAGAGTGTAATCTGGAATAACGCATAGGATACTTTTTAATAACGATAGTACGTTCGATAAGCCGCTGGCAAAAGCAAGTTTATTATAAAAATTCACAGCAAAATAAAATAAACAGATGGTAACACAAGTTTGACGTTCCTTGTAAATATTGCTAGCGATAAAAATGTGTTGAAAAAGTCGATACCACGATCGAGAAGTTATTTTAATACGAGTCTTCGACCGTACACAAAATACACGCTTGAACGTGGACGTGCAGACTCCAGGTTGATTTTATGCTAGGTAAACAAAAGAACTAAACTTAATCATATTTAAATAGTATGCAAAAGCCAAAACTTACTTACCTAAGCATCCCGATGTTATTTGTATAGTACAGACGCCCGCACATCAAGCTACCCCAAACTATAAAATTTTCCCAATTGAACATGAACCTTATCGTTATGTGATAAATTTGAAAATCTATCAAAGAAATTTGACAGATTTGGGTAGCTTGCCGTTGTACAGACGCCAGCAGGTCTAGCTATCCCAAACTGTCAAATGTTATTCCTTTGTTCTAAAGTTGAAAAACTATCAAAGAAATTTGACAGTTTGGGATAGCTTGACCTGCTGGCGACTGTACTCCCAACTCCCAACTGACGATTTCATATCAAAGTTTGACAGATTGCGGTAGCTCGATGTGCTGGCGTCTCACAGTGTTTTATGAAGCCCGATTTTCGGACATCCCATTTTTATTGAAAAAGCTGACAGAAATAATCATTTAAATGCAAGATTTCGTATCCCCATTTGGCTACAAAGTCTAGTTTTTGAGTTATAGTTTTTTGAAAATCGACCAATTTCTATCTCGATATTTAGAAAAAAAATTATTACATTTAAACTAAGCATGATACGAAATAATGATGTTAAGTACCTTGATGGCGTATCTTATGCCGAGTATTTTAGTGCACAAATGAACCTTGTAACTTTGTTAGATCCAGAAATATACGAGTTTTTCGGTTTTTAAATTTTCTTAATTTTCTCGATAATTCCACCAAATCGGGAAAAGTTATTTATACAGAAATGATTTTGATAACTTCTCCAACGCACCACATAAATTTCACATCCCAATTCCATGGAACTTGGAAACCACAACGATTTTAAATTTTATCCGGATTTTACGTCGTCAGGGTTGTCAAAATCTCAGATAATTATTTATATCCGGATTTTATATAACTTTGTCATAAATATATCTACCTGGTAGTAAAATCGGTGGTTTAGATTATCTAATGTGAAGACGCCAGGATACCAGTTTGGTATCTAAATAAAATATTATTCATCGATGTACAGACGCCAGTAGTTCAAGTTATCCCAAACTGTCAAATTTCTTTGATAGATTTTCAACTTGATCACAAATGTATGTGTAATGTATGGTTCATGTTCAATTGGGAAAATTTGACAGTTCGAGGTAGCTTGATGTGCTGGCCTCTGTACATTAAAAGGCAAAGTCAGGCATTTTGTGTTATTTAAGTATTTTTGTGGTACTTTTACGAAAAATTTGATCCACAAAATAAGGATAAAAATTTGACAACCCTAACAAAAATAGTTAAATGGGCACAACTTCTAAGTTCCATGAATTTGGGATGTCATAATTATGTGGTGTATTGGGGAAGTAAATAGAATTATTTCTGTATTAATAACTTTTCCCAAAAGGGCAGAATTTTCGAGAAAAAAAATAAAAACTAAAAACCAAAAAACTCGTATAAATCTGGATCTAACAAAGTTGTGACGTTAATTTGTGGACTGAAGTACTCGGCATAAGATACGCCATCAATGCACCTAACATCATTATTTCGTATCATGCTTAGTTTAACCGTAATTAATTTTTTTCTTAAAATCCGGATGAAAAAAATACGATTTTCAAAAAACGATAACTCAAAAACTAGACTTGGTAACTCAATGGGGATAAGAAATCTCGCATTTAAATGATTATTTCTGTCGGCCATTTTTATAAAAATAGGATGTCCGAAAATCGGGCTTCACAAAACACTGTGCGTCTGTACAACCTTATTATTTTTTGCTGTGGTAATAAATACTCGTACTCAACCTCACTATTCTTGATAATTTTATCAAGCGGGTAGTTTAATTTTTAAGAGAAGTTCTAGATTTTAGTCAGTCTAAATTGGACTTGCATTTATTGTGATAACGAGCTCAATAACGTGATAAGATCCCAAAGATCCTGTCCTTTCTGAATTATGATTTAGGTTGTAGGAAATATTAACAAAATGGACTGTATAACGAAAAGATTTAAAAGTCATAACTTAAAAGTATTAAAAACTGTTGGTAATGGGACATACGGGTATGTAATTAATAATTATTTTTGTACCTAGTTAATCTGTCCACAAACTCAAGAACATCACTTCTTATGTACCTAGATTCAGACTACTGAGTTGGTAAATACCTACCTATATTTAGAACCCATCCAGCACCCTAATTGCGTAACTCACGATTCATCATAATCTGTATCGTTTTGAAACGGATTGTTAAACCATTGCTTAATATGTTCGAAAAATGTGTCTGTTCGACAACATAAATAACACAATGAATATTGTTTAACTGTGAATAGACGAAACCAATTATGATCAATCGTGAGTTACGCAATTAGGGTGCTGGACTGTGACGATATATAACATTGATTGATGTTCGATTCGGTATGGAAGTGTATCGAATGCCAACTATGTCGATAGGCACTATGCTGATTATCTGAAGACTTGTTTTCCAGGAAAGTGTACTTATGTGAAAAGCGAGATAGTTCTGAATTAACAATAGTAAAGGATATAGAATTGAACATAAAGCTTCAAGACCATAAGCAAGTGAGTTTAACACTACGTTAATCGAAACAGACTTGTTCATTATTTTATGTCGATAGCTAACCGGATGCGCCCATTATTTCAGGATATAGCAAATGAAGTTCAGATCCTGTCTTCGCTGCATCACTCGAATATCATCAAGTTTTATGATTGCTACTACACTGATAACCATGTTATGATATCCATGGAATACGCAACTAGCGGAAATCTTGCGGAATACATGTATAAGAGATGTCCAAAATTATTACAACAGCAGGTAGGTAATATCGTCGGGAATCCTAGGCTGATTCCCGGCCACCGTAGGCGTGGGCTTGCGGACTGCGAGTAATGGTTAGCTCGCTGTCCGGTTAGGACCAAGCCCCGGTCGGCGGCGCGTTGTTACATGCGCGCGTCAAAGAGATATCACCACCAACTGGTGGGGTCCGCAAGGGCCGATGCCTGCCAGGAGTGCGGGTTGTTCGAAGCGGCCCCTGGCACACAGGCAACTGAGGGAACACGGGTGGGTTTTTAACCGACTTCCAAAAATGAGTAGGTTCTATTAGTCAGTAAAAGTCTGACCCGCTCTCCTGCTCCACCCAGAGCCGGAGAAGTTATTTAATGATTTCTGACTCTCAAAAAAAAGGTAGGTAGGTACCTAATACCTATGCACACTTTAGTAGGTACCTACCTAGTATCTGGATGACCGAGCTTACTAGCACGTTTTTTTTTTTGTTTGATATTTTCTAAAAATGAAGCCTAGTTAGATCGATTTATCGCCCCCGAAACCCCCTGCATACTAAATTTCATGAAAATCGTTGGAGCCGTTTCCGAGATTCAGATTAAGCTTGGTTTTTTTTTTGTTGTTTGACGTTTTCTAAAAATGAAACCTAGCTAGATCGATTTGTCGCCCCCGAAACCCACTGCAGCGTTCGATCGTTGGAGCCATTTCCGAGATTCAGATTATATATATACACATACAAGAATTGCTTAAAAGTATCAGATTATACAGGGTGTTTGGCAGAACGTTGAACATACGAAAATGGTGGGTAGGTGGGGTCATCTGCTACTTACTCAGCCCTTATTTATTTGGCCCTGGCCATCTGGCTCAGGCAACAATCATTCGTCCTTGTATCTGAAAGCGACCAATGCATGGTTAAACAGTCCCGCATCATTATATACTTAGCTCTAAGCAATATTTATAAATAAACCCCCAAAGTAATAACAGTTGCTCAGGTCGTCAGCTACATTACCTACTCATGGATGGCAGCTGCCTAGCCATCCATGAGTATATCGTACATCCATAAGTAGAAGATACTTGATATCATCATCATATCAACAGAAAGACGTCCTCTGCTACTAATATTTCTTCCCTAACATCGGCCATCTGATTCTGAGCTGCCTACATCCAAAGGACCTGTAGATACATCACTATGTTTTGTGGCTACACATTGATACAATATTATGGAAAAAAGGATTATAGACAAAGAAAAGATTTATTTTCGATTTACCGGGTAGGTAAGTACTAACGTGATAATAATCACTACGTATTTTTTATTGCAGGAAATCCTTTTCTACTTTTGTCAAGTTTTATTAGGAGTAAACTACATTCATAGTAAAAATATAATTCATAGAGATTTGAAAGCGGAAAATATTCTCTTGACTGGCAAGCATGGTGTTGTAGTCAAGATAGGTGACTTCGGAATATCGAAAGTGTTAGCAAGGTGAGCTGAATCGAAATACATTAATTTATTTAATCGTACTTTACTCCATTTGCAATAAGATTAGATATTTAAACAAGCCTTTTTACCAGGACGTTCAACCGATTTCGACTTCTATTCCATTGGCATATAAGGCTGGCATTAAAAGCAAAAAAGTGGTTACAATACAAACTGATTACTGCAGATGCCATTTAACATTTTACCAACATAATAGAGGTCAAAAACAGTTGAACGGTCTGTAAAAAAATTTATTTATATGTCTAATCTTATTTCAAATGGAGTATTTATAAATCACGCCTAGTTTTCCAATATTAGTAAGGCATGCCCGCATGGGTCTAGTTAGTACCTACACCCCATTTACGCTGAGCATGGGGACCAGCACCCTAATTGCGTAACTCACGATTGATCATAATTGGTTTCGTCTTCACAGTTATGCAATATTCATTGCGTTATTTATGTTGTCGAACAGACACATTTTTCGAACATAAGAAGCAATGGTTTAACAATCCGTTTCAAAACGATACAGATTATGATGAATCGTGAGTTACGCAATTAGGGTGCTGGGTTCAATTCCCTGGTCAATGATAAATGATAATACCTAGTACCTACGTCTGGGTGTGATAGGTTATTTAATACCTACGTCCTTCGATTTTGTTTTTCGCAGTGCCAAGAAGACATCGACTGTAATAGGCACACCGTACTACTTGGCCCCAGAACTGTGTGAAGGTAAACCGTATTGTAGCAAAAGTGACGTTTGGGCTTTAGGTTGTTTACTCTATGAAATGTGTACGCACAAAAGGGCTTTCGACGCTGAGGTAAGTGTTGAACTTCAGAGTAGGTAGTTAGTATAATCAAAATTAATGTACAGACGCCCACACATCAATTTAAGTATCCCAAACTGTCAAATTTTTCCAATTGAACATGAACCTTATGCTTGTGATAAAGGTGAAAATTTATCAACAAAAAATTGACAGATTGGGGTAGCTGGATGTGCTGGCGTCTGTACTACTATGCGCATGTGTAAAGTGAAGAGGGGTTTATCGTGAACTTACCCGAAAATCTGAATCCATTTGCAAACATTTAGGTACAACCGCGGTGGATCACTTTTCACCCATATGCAATAAGGTTGAAAACTCGTCGACCGCCAGTGTCCACGATGGTACAGACGCCAGCACATCAAGCTACTCCAATCTGTCAAATTTATTTGATAGATTTTCAACTTTATACCGTAAGCATAAGGTTTATGTTCAATTGGGAAAATTTGACAGTTTGGGGTAGGTTGACCTGCTGGCGTCTGTACATACGGTTTGCAAATAGTTTTTGGATTTTGGGTTGAGTTCGCGATAAACTCTCTTCACTGAGTAGACAATTTATCGATTTTGATTGTTCTCCCGTTTAATAGTTGCCCTGTGCCATTAAAAAAAAAAACTTTTCTAGAGCCGTTAAAAAAAATATGTTACTTGATCAAACCCTAATAAATAATGTGCTTTTCAGACGTTAGTGGGTTTGGTGAAGGCAATTACAAGTGGCAGCGTACATCCAATAGATTTGACGATGTATGACAGGAGCATGCAGGACCTTGTGGATTCTATGCTGTCAATATTGCCTGACAAAAGGCCCTCTATAAAAGAATTAATGGGACGAATGGTTCTTCTACCTGATATTTATACCGTATACTTAGATGCTGGCAATGATGAATTATTATATTTAAAAGTGAAACAATTTGTGTATACATGAAAATGATTGTTGATGATTATGACATGAAATAATAAGACAATTCAATGGATTTTGTTTTATTGGAAAAATAGAATGCAGATGAAAACAGTTGTAGTATGTAGTTCTTTTCAGATAACATCAGAATGTTACAAAACCAGCAAAAAGGTTTCGGTTTTCTTTATACAACGCTAGACTAGTGATGGGCAGAATACTGGTTTTTACCGAATACGAATAATGGTCTGTGCTCGTCGAGTGCGTTGAAGCGCACTTTCCTACGGCATATTGCATCTTGCTCTAGTTTTAGAAAAAAAAAAAAAAAACTTTTGGTAAAGTTTAAAAGAGGCTGCTTGTACTCATAAATTTGCTACTTATTTTATGCTTATGATTCGATAGAATGTTCGGCATTTTTGCCGAATAATTGCTAAACCTGCCGAATACCGAACATAAATAGAATATTCGGCCCATCCATTAATCTAGACATTGTTTAGTACAAAACTTTATTTTAGCATAAATATATTTGAGTTTTGTACATTTATCTGAACTGTGTCATTTATCTGTTCTTTTGCTTAATAACCTTGGTTTCTGTGTAGTATCTGTCTTAATAGCTAAATATGTGGTGTAGAATTAAACACTGTTCTTACCAGCTTAGTATAATCGCACTATATTATACAACATGTGACATAATTAACGCAAGATCTCACAAAATTACTTATAATACAATGACCAAAACTTATTTATTGTAAAGCCAAGTATTATTATTATTCAGAAAATCGTGTTGGATTTAAAATTGAGTCTTATTGGTTTGAAATTAGATTGAATTTTCTTGGGCTCAATCGGCGGTAGGTTATTGATTGAAATTTGCAAAAATACCCATTTTGAAAGTTACTGAAATTGATCCAGTAGTCAATTATGAACTAAAACGTCGAAAACTACTTCTAGGACTTGCGTTTATTCTGTTACACCTTGTGGAATTAAATATATAAAAGGAAATATCTTAAATCAGGTTGTATCTGTTCTTACAGCCTTAACAAACAGTCGGTATACTTTTGTGGTTAGTAACCTCTTTATTGGCCATTTGCTTGGTCGGTCTCCATCTCCTCCTCGTCGTCGTCTTCTGGAATCACAAGAATTATTACATTTGGTTGTTAATATTTAATTAGGTTCTATGGGAACTCAATTTGTCCAAATATATCTATAGGCAGGTAGATGGAAATCCATTTCTCACTGTAGACCTCCATTTGCCTTTCTTAGGTTGAGCTGTGCTGTAAAGATGATGATTGTATGTTTATTCACCTAAATAATAAAATTGGTTACTTAAAATTTCAAAAGCTGTGTGCTGGAACTGATATCGCCCTTGATATTGCAAAATAAGGATGTGCTAAATTTAAAGAAAATTCTTCCGTGTGTTGCCGGACGTAAAGAAGAGCAGTATCCCATTTCTTCCCGTGGATGTCTACGTGTCGTGGATGATACTAGAGAATGGGCAGAAGCGTTCTCTATGCATTTTACCAACATACTACGACCACCAACCCGCCTGCCAAGCGTGGCGATTATGAAAAAACCACCTACGCGGAGGGTTATGTCCAGCAGTGGTCGTCTTTCGGCTCAAACGATGATGATAAAATTTAAGGACATTTCAGAGACTGCTTAGTGCAAGCTGCTGGATATACTTAGGCCTTTTCCAAGTCGCACCACTACCCATTTCATTTATCCGATGTTCTACTAAGGCTGTTGGTGCTCTCATCTTGCTGAAAAGCATCAAGTGTACATTGGCTGATTCAGGATCATAACATTGGTATTCATTGGTTCGAAATGGCATTGGACCAAGTAGTTGGTATCTTATACAAATCTTACGTTGGCCATTCAATTGAATTGGTGGCAGTAAAGGTTTCTGTCCAGGGATTTGGCCTGATTGCAGCATTCTTGTCAGCCTCTCCACTTCTTGTAGAGATGCAGCGTTCTTGATGGCTTCACGAATCTTGTGGATTTCTTGTGGGGAGAGATCTGAAACAGATTGATTGAGAATGTGAGATTTTAAGTAAGTAAGTAAGTCTTTATTTGCCTTAAACATGGTATAAAAGGTGTTACAGTTTGGTAATATAATATAGTCCACATGTTTAGCTATACAACATCGTGTATCAATTGCATGCAAAATACTTAGAATTAATTAGTAAGTAGAAATAAAAATGTCAAAGCTATAAAACATTCTCCACAATACAATCATCATAACATAATATTATTTAATGTCAGAAATTAATCTCCACGAACAAAATCAAAAAGTCACAATAAAAGAAAACATTATAAAAGTAAACATTATTCGCAACAGTTCCATAACATTACATAACATAACTTAAAGTAAAAAAAAAGGAAATCAATAAAATCAATCATTATAAAATTAAAAATGTCAAAATTATAAACATTATCGACGTCATTATTTGTGAATTATAATTTAATGTCAAAAAAATCCTTAATGTCATAAAAATTATGTTCATTCAGCCATTTAAAGAGTCTGTTTTTAAAAGAATTAATATTAAATAACAATTTAATTTCTTTTGGAATTTTATTATAAATGCGTACACACATCACCAGAAAACTTTTAGAGTACTTGGCTGATTTAGGAGTATCCTGCAATACAAGTCTACATGGATCCCTATTACGAGAGTATATTTGATCGACTTTCTTGAATAATTCCTTATTATTATATACAAAATTACATATCTCGTAGATGTACAGTGAAGGAAGTGGTAATAAACCAAGCCTTTTAAAATGCGGTTTACAGGACTCGTCAGTACGGATCCCACAAATGGCTCTGATGCATTTCTTTTGCGCGATAAACACTCTGTTTTTATATGTACTGTTACCCCAAAAAATAAGTCCATATCGCAAAATCGATTCTATGTAAGCATGGTAGGTTATAATGGCGGTTTTTTTATTCGTCACATTCTTGACTTGCCTGAGAGCATAAACGAACTTATTAGACTTGTTGCACAAATTATCTACATGTATTTTCCAATTTAAATCTTGGTCTATGAGTATACCCAGAAATTTTGTATGTGAAACTTCTTTCAATCGATCAATATTAAGTTTGAAATTGTATTTGGCATGTTTAGATTTATTAAATTGTATGTACATAGATTTATCTAGATTTATTTTTAATTTATTTACCTGTAGCCATTCTAAAATGTTGTCAATAGTATTATTTATGTCAATTTCGTGATCAAATTTTGATTTATACTTTTTATCAGATGTCACTATGATTGAAATGTCATCTGCAAATAATATACATTTATGATTGACCTGCTGTGGTAAATCATTTACGTATAATAGAAATAATAAAGGGCCTAATACACTCCCTTGTGGTACACCGCAATTTTTTACTTTGAGCTCAGAGGAGTATGAGGTTAGTAAATCTTCATTTACTTTACTAATAGCAACGTATTGATTGCGGTTACTTAAATAAGATGCAATCCACTGCAGTGCTACACCTCTTATTCCATTTCTTTCTAATTTTCCCAATAATATATCATGTGCCACAAAGTCAAATGCTTGAGATAGGTCAAAAAAAAGTCCTGTCGTGAAGTGATTGTTATTTAAAGACTTCAGGGTACGGCTCAAAAGATTATATATGGCTAATGTTGTTGACTTGTGCCTTTGAAATCCAAACTGTTCCTTTGCTATAATATTGTATTTGCTACAAAAGTCGATAAGCCTTTTGTGCATACATTTCTCAAACAGTTTGGACAAGATAGGTATAAGGGTAATTGGACGATAATTTTTAACGTCTTTTTTGTCGCTTTTCTTGTACAAGGGTTTTACAACTGATAACTTTAAAGCATCAGGAAAAGTTCCAGTCGAAAATGAAAGATTAATTAGATATGTCAATATAGGAGTTAATTCTTCTCTGCACGCTTTAATTATTCTTGTACTAAGTCCATCATATCCTTCCGAGTTAGTATTATTTAAAGCCATTATCTCTTTTTTTATTTCATCTTCAGTCATAGCACTAAGAAACATAGAATTAGGAACTAAAGCGTTATTAAACTTATTTTTAACTTGTAAGTTTTTAAATGTCACAATGTTAGTCGAGTCAATAAAATAATCATTAAACGTATTCGCTATGTCAGTGGGATCAGTCAGTATTTTCTTATCTACTTCTATTTCTGAAATATTAGTGTCGCATTTTATGTTCCCAATTTCATGGTTAATGACAGACCACGTTGCTCTGCATTTGTTTTGACTATTTTGTATATAATTAATGTTTGAATTCACTTTTGATTTCATAATGCATTTTTTGAGAATCGATGAATATTTTTTATATCTTATTAGGTACGACCGACTTTTATTTTTGTAATATAGATACCGTAACGATCGTTTAGTTTTGCAACTATTTCTAAGACCCTTACTGATCCATTTTTGTTTATTTGCAATAGAGTTATTAATTTTAATTTTAATTTTAGGGAAGCATAAATTATATAATAGGCATAAAAACTCGTGAAATTTATTGAATGCCTTGTTTAAGTCCGTTTCGAGGTGCGTTTCTGACCACGATATGCTTGCAAGGCAGTCTTTGAATTTTTCCAAGTTTTCGTTGCAGTAATCCTTTTTATAAATAAAATATGATATGGTTCTTGGACTTTGTTCTTTTATTGGAAACTCTAAGAACTGTGCTGTATCGTGGTCTGATAAGTACAAAGGTAGAACATCAGCAGATGTAGTTTTTATGTTACTAAGTATGTGGTCTATACAAGAATCTTTTCGAGTGGGAACATTAATATGCATCTTTAAGTTATAGTTACTACATAAATCTTTTAAATAGTTAGTGACCTTACTTGGTTTCAAGGTATTTATGTTAAAATCCCCAGTAACCGCTATTTTTGTACGTGGCCCATATCTTTTAGAGGTTTCGCACATTAATTGGTCGAACTTTTCTAAAAATATATTGGGGTCAGACTTTGGCGTTCTATATAGACACACTATCAGCAATTTGTACAAAGGGACTTCAATACCACATGCTTCGAATGAATTTTGTGTTGAATATTTTTTTATATAAGGAGGCTCATTATATATTATACCCTGTTTGGCGAGAATACAAGTTCCCCCTCTTTGTTTGTCTCTACTAAATGCTGCTGCTAAGGCGTAATTATTAAGTTTTAAATATTTCTCATTCCCCGCACGCATAAAGGTTTCAGACAAACATAATATGTCTGGTTCTTTATTCTCGTCTCGTAATTCTAGCAAAGTTAGTTCCAGTATTTCCTTTTTTGATTGAATACTAGCGATATTTTGATGCATTATTTTGAAAGTTTTTTGTTTGCCTGTAGCACCGTTGTTATTCACGAAAAAGCTGTTTCTTGTTTAAAACTTTAAAATAATGTGGAATAGTACATTTTTTTGCTTTAGTAGAAACAATATCAGGACCATTTGCAGCATCGCATTCTGCCTGGCGTCGTGCAAAGTAATAAGGGATTGTACCCCTTAGAGTACTTTTTCCCTTGACGTCAGATTTCTTACAATTTAATTGATTCCGCAATATTAATTTCTTTAGTTCCTTAACATTCAAATACTTCTTTTCGTAGTCATAACAGTCAATAACATGGTTTATTAATTTACATGTATTGTACAATTTATGTTCAGAGTCAATAAAGTTACAATGTTTGTATTCATTGCAAATATTACGTATAGTTTGGTTCAAGGTATAAATATCCAGATACATATTCTTTAATGGGCTCAAAACTATTACATGATTATCACTGAAAATAGGTTTCTAAGGTTAAGGTTTCTAAATACTGCGTTTAAGCAACATAAAAGCAGCAACTAACGGGTTTTTCAACAAGAACTTTGTTTTTCAATTGGGCCATTACCAAAAGCATGACAGTTTTGATATTTAGTTTTTTGATGTATTCGTAGTAGATGCTTTGGCAATTGTTACAATGAATTCAATTTCGCTCGAAAATGGCATTAAAATAATTAAAATCCACTATGAAAATGGTGGTTCTGTTAAAGTTAAATTTTGTAAAATTGGTGATATTTTCGGGCAGCATAATCGTCCTTCTGAGACCGCTATTAAGAATTTGGTAGCTAAATTTGAGTCGACAGGCTCAGCACAAAATGTGCCAACACCAACGCGTGTTCGGCCGGGTCGTTCACCGGAACACATCACAGCCGTGAGCCACAGTGTTGAAGAAGATCAAAATTTATCTATTCCTCGTCGTTCTCAACAATTGGCGTTATCCAAAACCACCACATGGCGAATTTTGCGTAAGGATTTGGTTTCGAAGCCTTACAAGATTCTACTGGTGCAGGAATTGAAGCTGACCGACCATTCACATCGCCGTAGATTTGCTCAATTCATTCAAGAACAATCCGCTGGTTTCTCTGAAAAAATCATTTTTTCAGACGAAGCCCATTTTCTCTTGTGTGTTTTCTCAGAGTACGTCAACAAGCAAAATTGCCGCATTTGGGCTTCTGAAAATCCAAGAGCAATAATTGAGAAGCCTTTGCATGCTCAACGTGTCACTGTATGGTGCGCTATGTGGTCTGGAGGCGTGATTGGGGCGTTTTTGGCCAAAAACGTTGATGAAAGAATCGACATTGTCAGCGTGCTCGTGGTGGACATTTGTCAGATATCATTTTTCATTCATAATTGCCAAACTTTTCTCTTCGTAATACAATAAAAATTTTAATCATTTTCATACATATTCTTTGTTTTATTTTGTTTGAGAAAACAAAGTTCTTGTTGAAAAACCCTGTATAATGATCATGGTTAACTGACATTGCCATAATAAACACATATTTTGAGGTAAGGGATCTAAGGAGGTTAATGTTGAATTATACAGATGAAGATCCCTATTGGTAAAAAAAATATAAAAATACAGATTGTTATATTTTTTTACCAATAGGGATTATCGCTTGTTTGTATTCGGAAATGTGGTGATTCCCGAGGGACATTAAGAAAGTAGTTGCACTACGTAAAAGTATTTAGGTTGTAATTACTCGATTAAAAGTACCGAATTGGGAATAATTAGTTATGCAATTCAACATTCAAAATCTTGACTTGGTCCTGCCACAAAATACAGAGAGTACAGAAGGCAATCTACATACAAAGTGCGCTCGAGCAACGCACACATAGACACCGCTCACGGACACGATATCTCGGACCGGTTGGGACCAGTGCGAGCGCGAGTGCCATACCCTGAGACACGCGTCTGTGAAATGCAAAAAAGGAGCAACAAAAAAAGTTACTATACTTAACTGTTCAGTGGACGGTTGTTTAAATTCAACATTAAACTATGAATTGTCTTTTTTTAAGCTACCAGTTGTTGAGTTGACCAGAGAGGTGAGTACCTAGGTATTTGCTCGTGTTTTGATGGTTCGTTTTAACGTAACACAGAATACCTAGTTAGTTGTGGGTAAGCGAAAATTACTTTGTGGCCTTGTAGTATTTTTACAATGTATATTAGGTATTTACTGTAGTACTTATAAACTAAAAAATACCCTCATCTTCCTCATTATAAATAGCTAAGATAGAACTGCTCGGCCAGCCGGCCGGGCCACCCGCGTAGCCGCCCGCCGCCGATCATAACTATTAGAGTTGAGATTAATTGTGATCATGGCAAAGACCTAAATACGAGTGCCACTACCACGATAGTATTTTGTGCATAAGCCAAAGTTGACAACTATAAGAAGAGGCGGGAAAATCGAAGTACATACATGTGATTACCTTCTGTACTCTCTTTATTTTGTGGTCCTGCGGTCTTGATATTTATATTATTGGCAGAATTTTGACAAACTTACTTGTAACTTTAGGATCAGGCATGTTCCCTCCTGGCACAAATGTCTTTGCCTTTCTTGAAATTTCCTTCTGCATCTCTTTTCCTTTCTTACTTTTGAACAAAGTATTTGCTTCTTCCCTTTCTTTTTGCTTGATTTTTCTAAAATCTAACAATCTCAGGTCTGGGAATTTGAATGCCACATATGCTCTGGAATACAAGGTGCAAAATTTTTAGATGTTTCTAAAATATTTATTTCATAAAGTACTAGCTGACCTGACAGACGTTGTCCTGTCTTAAAGTGATCCTAGTCCACATTTTTCCCATACAAACTTCGGGAGTGTATTACTCCACTGTTTGACAATGTACATCAAAAATTAAACATGGTATGGTTTTGTCTTTCTTATTATTAATATTGTCTGTACGGAAACAGAATACTAAAATTAAAAACCATTAAAAAGTTAAGAACCAACAAAGATTCGTTTTTCTTGCTAATTTAACCTAACTTTGGGCGTGTTTAAATAACAAATTAATAATAAAAGAAGTGTAAGATCTCGAAAACTATATGTCAGTACCAAGGGAAAGAGGGATTCATTTTTATATTTATAGATATATTTTGATTTAAGATAATATTTACATACCCAAAATGCTGATTCTTTGGCCAAAAAATAGGCTAACCCTCTGGTCAAGTCCTATTTAAATTATTATTTTGTTTCATAATTCTAGGATGACAATTTAGAAAATATTTATCTACGACATAATCTTTTATTATTCTTAACAAATAAATTAAATCGGCCATAAGGTTCATTATGACACAATGGCCAAAGGAAAGGGAAAACTTGGCCCTATAAAGGGTTACCACAGGCTAAAAACAAATAGGTGGTTTTAAATATCAGAAATAGAACAACAATTTATTCTGATACTATGGTGGTTTGCATTTTTTTTTTGTGGCATATGTTCTTCCAATGGGTTAGATAAGAATAATGTTTTCATGATAATAATTGTGTTTATAAAATATTACATTTACCTGTAATGTTGTTTGTTGGAAACTGGATTATGCAGTAGTGATAGTGTTCTCAGTTTTGGCAGTGTGACTAGAGGGTCCAAATCACCTAATTCTGTGATATTGTTGTTTGTCAGCACCAGGGATTCTAAATTAGGTATGTATTGCTCCAAACTTTCACCAATTCGTCTGGAATAAGATATGTTAACCATGTATTTGTTTCTCTATTGTTAATAATCTCTTTATTTCTACAATAATGTGGAAATTGTTATTACTGTTTCCAGTCTACATAGGTATGCATCATTGGTCTGTAATGTGTGTTAAGAGTACACAAACAACAAATGATGTGGCAGTCAAGCATTGCTCTTGCTTATTTCTGCACTGGTATGTAATAATTATGAGTATTACAATTAGGATTAAGTAACAGATCTTGCAATGATCAAATTCTATGATTGTGTTTTGATTGTTTTCATTATGATACTTACACAATCCTGTTGTTGTTCAACAACAAGCACTTGATCCTTTTCAACAACGGAAATCCATCCAGTTTCCTGATATCGTTGTCTGAGAAATCAATGGTGTCGAACTGATCTAATGTTGCGCCCATATTCTCAATTTGCGGTATTTTGTAACCTATAAGAAGAGGCGGGAAGATTTAGAAGGTAATCCATTGCTAGTATAAAGTTATAACAATTTAATAACGAGAAATAGATTTAAGATCTTTTAATTATGCACATGTATCGGGTAGAAGTAAATAAAACAATTTAATAAAAATGTATCCAAGAACTAACCTCTAAGATCTAACTCTCGATCTCGACATGGATTCATGTACTGCATTGAGTTTTGTATCAACTCTGTTGAGAGTTTCACCATTGTGTATAATTAGTTATAAACACCGTAGGAATAAATTGAATTCACAAACTACGACGAAACGAATATTTATTGTCGTATTCGTAGCGTTGCTTTGCGTTGCGTCTTTAGCTTTAGCGTCACGTCAATTTGCTGTTGACATTTGACAATTGAAATGACAGGACAGGACAGACATAGGGCGCATTCCGTATTAGACAAATAGTGATAATATCGCGAAGCCAACCAAAATAAAAATCAATACTAATGATCTGAAAGCTCTTAACCTGTGGCGTCCAACTATCGTAAAACGTCAAACTTCCGTCAAGCCCGGCGCCGATTTCTGACAGTGACAGCTGACATGTTTACGATTACGAATTTACGACCTCGCTCACAAAAAAAGGTCCACTCAAGTTTCTATTGCTTCTAGCTAAAAAAAATAAACAGTGTTGGGTTCTTGAATCACCAGGCCATTATATAAATTGTTTAGCGTACTCAAATTATAACATCGTTTTTTATAAACCAATGTTGAAAACGGACAAGGGGTCGAAAGTGTGTTTGTTGCCGTAATAGGATGATTTCTGATAAAATTACAGTGTTGGTTTGCACGAAACTTTGCTTGTTTCTTTTTGAATAGACAAGTAATCTAACAGGAGTGTTTTTTTGAAAGTTGAACCTAACATCTTCATATTATTGAAACTCAAACTTCAGACTACGCGGAGCCATTTTTATGAGATCTTGTTTACAACGCATGACTTTGTAAACGCTCATCCGAGTTATTTTGAGTGTTTCAAATAAAAAATATGGTACTAGAATACTATATAAACCTTTATCTACCGATGTTATACTGGCATATTGTAAAAATATGCCAATATAGTTGTAATATAAGATTTTCTGGAAGAGATAACTAATTGGACATGTTTTTTTTGTATTAGCTAATTTTACATGGTACTATAGGTTTCAAAATTTGAATAATTAGTCTAAGCCGCATAAGAAGGAACTAGACTTTCTAAACTTACTCATTGCCATGGAAAAAAATAAAGATGTCAAGCTCTGAAATTACCTATAAAAGTGTAGAGTTTGAGACAATCGTACGGACGTGACTCACTCACTCTACGAAAATATCGGTAACTTTGGTTTAGGAATAGAAGTTCACTGTAGGAAACAATAACAAAATTCAAGTTACATGATTTTGATTTATTTAAAAATGTATTTTACTATAAATGTTTGTGTACTGTGTGTGTATGTCACATAGGGAAGAAAAATAATAAACATTATTCTTGTAATCAGTTATTTTATTTGTACATAACATCCTAACCTGTTACACATAACATCAAGCTTGTATTCCCTGAAGGTGTAAGCAGTTGTGTATACACCCACATTGATTGTCTCCTCATCAGTAGGTACACAGAATATAGGTACTTATTGTAAGCTTATGCTTCAACATATTTGCAAAAATTGTGGCAGTAGAATGAACACTGTACTAAATATAAGCTACTTTTTCAAATAAATGTTAGTTTATTTTACATTCACATTTACAAATCTTGATAAAAAGGTGAAGTACAAAAGTGTTGCTTATTTAAAGAGTAATAAAAAGTTCATCTTTTACACATTCATATTCACACAATTTTACATCCCACAATCTCACAATCTCACATTCAGTTTTATAAATAAAAACTAACTGCCAGCAGAACTGCAAAAGGATTAAACACACAGAGAAATATGTGGAAACAGGCTACAAAAAAATAAAGTACAAAGGTGCTACTTATTTCGAAAGTAATGCAAGTTCATTCACATTATTGTATAAATCTTGATAAAAATATAAAGAACAGAGGTGTTGTTTACTTCAAAAAAAAAAAAACTGCCCACAAAAATAATGTGGACTCATGATACAGTGCGTAACTTGAAACAAAAACGCTACCCTAGCGAGCTTTTGACAAGCCTCAAGCAGTTAGCTGTAGTTATTTTTAAGTTTTGATGACCCCCAGCACACGTCCGTCACACACGCAAACACGGCGCTTAGACAGAATAGATTGTATGACCGAGAAAAGGGAGTGATTTTACTAAGTGCGTCTGTCTGTCAGTTAGACATAGTGGCAAAGCTATACTCTTCTATGAAAACTGGAAGTCAGTCAGTCTATATGTCCACCAAATATACTACGTATAAATAAATAAATATATGTGTGTGCGTGCGCGTATATATAAAATAAATAAATAAATATTCACTAAATAACTGCTAAGGTCGTCTGTGTGTCTGTACACTGGAAATAAAAGATGCTCAAAATGGACTAAGCATGGTACAACTGGAAGCAGGGATCATAGCAAAGGGGGACTTCACAAACCGAGCACACATACATAGTTCGTTGGCGTTTCTTGTGCTGGCTGCACCAAAGACAACGCCGACGACTATGGCGCCCGTCTTGGAGTACGTCTGTCATCCGAGGGAAATGTAGCCCTTGAGGCTGTTTAAAGCTCAAACTGCTAGACGCGGGATGGGTGGGAGTGACTTTAGGGACATGTTCTAGGTGGCGCTGCAGAATTTGTTCGACTAACTGCAAACGAAACACTAAGTGCTCTATTGGAGCAGCCGACGAACTCTGCAGAAGGATGCGGGCATTAAAAATAGAGCAGTTGAGCAGATGTTTGAAGAACTTGACGTTCCATTTTGAGCTTCTTTTTCTTTCCAGCAGGTAAGGTTCCAGCATTTGATCTTTACGATCAACGCCTCCCATACCCTTGTTGTAGTCCAAAACAACTTGAGGTTTGTAAAGGGACGGGCGATATGGTTTCGCCACCATCTGGCCTTGTGAATTGCCGTGGTAGGTACTGATGGTGACTATCTTACGCCTCTTGTCCTGAAAGGCCAAGACCACCACATCGCCGGAATGACGTGCTACAAACTGGCCATCTTTCAGATTACACAGCGATATGAGTGGAGGTACATTGCTGCGAGTAGCACGCAAGGTACCTACACAATCGGTTTTGCGTGACTTCAGAAATCTGGCCAGTAGGGGGCTATTGAACCAGTTATCCATATACAGAGTATAGCCTTGGTCAAGGAGAGGACGGATGAGTTGGATCACGGATGATGTGCTTTTCGGCACACCGGAAAGGACACCGGGACCGTAGGAAGTTCCAGCACCTAGGTAAACAAAGAATGACCAAAGGTAGCCCGTGGAGGACTCACAGAGTTCAAAAGTCTTAACTCCAAACCGGGCTGCCTTGGTCTTGATGTACTGGCGGAAGGAGAGGTTACCTTTCCACAAAGTCAGGGATTCGTCAATACAAATATTCTGGGATGGGATATAGGTTGACTTGAACCGGTCATTCAAGTGGTTCAAAATTGGACCCAAACTATACAAAAGGTCATTCGAGTCTGTCGGTCTGCTACTATTGTCATTTAAGTGGAAAACGCGGCAAAGATTTTCGTAGCGTGTCCTTGAAAACATCTTCTTAAAGATATTTACCTGCAACAGAGGGTTGACAGTGAAACAGGACTTAATGGTGGGCATCCGGATGATTCCGAGCATCATCCAGAAGGAAAACAGGACAAAAAGTTCGTGAATATTCGTGTCATACCAATCTCGGTCGAACGACTCGGACGAACCAACAACGCCTGCGGCGTAGCGGTTCGTCTCAGTCACAATGTGCGACATAATGCCGTCATCCCAATACTGTCTAAACGCCTCATACGCGTTTGCAGATTGGACAACCGCCCCCGTTTGCTGGGGAAGAAATTGCTCCCTCTCACCATGAAAATCACCCATGGGTGACCAATCAAAGTGGTTGGGAGTTCCTTCGGCAGCAAAGAAGGCCTCCACCTCACCGTCATCCGCGTCTGCCCTTTCTTCCTCATTCTCTTCCCTTATTCTCCTTGCGCTATTCGTCACTCGCGCTCTCGCTGCTTCTCTCATTTGGACAATATGCATGATCTTCTCCCGAACGTCCTCAGGCACATCATCGTCATCCACGTGGACCTCTACCAATCTCTCGCCTCTTATCCATTGGGGGTCACCACTAGGTGTTCCGCTCCCTCGTCGGCCACGCTGACCAATGGCGCCGCGCCGCGCTGCACAGCCGCGCCGCGTTGCACTGCCACGACGCGCGTCGCCGTGGCGTGGACGACGCTGCTGCTGCGGCTGCTCTGCCGCCACGTCCTCACCCACTGGGGCCCTGATGACGACATTACATCTAAAATAAAAATAGTCAAAATAATTACGTGTAAATTACGAAGAAAAGGTATAAGACTAATGAATATAAGTTTTAACACTTACGGCATAAGGACGCGCGGCGAGCCTGAACCAGCAGCAGCAGTGGAGGACCCCGGAACTGGCGATGAGGATCTTGGCCTATCAAACAAAGAGATTTCATTTATTAAACAGACAACCATTATGTAGTTTAAAATCACACACTAATTATTACTCACGGCATGGCCAAGGGCACCTTGTTCTCGCCCCACATCGCCAAGATCCTGCCACATTCTGGAGTCATCGGAGCCACCGGAGCCGACTGAAAAATAAGAGCTTCAATGAAACAACTACTATATAACATTACATTAGCTCACACAAAATAGCACCAACATAAAACAAAATCATATGGGATCATCCATCAATTATTAGTACATATTTACCTCAGGAAGCACCTCGGAGTCCTCATCTTCATAATCGAAGGAGTCGTCAAGGTACTCTTCAACACCTTCAAACTCCTCCACCTTCTCTAGCTCCTCCACCTCCTCAAGCTCCTCCAAGGGCTCATCCAACGCTTCTACGACACCCTCAACGTCGTCCTCGTCATCGTTGAGGATGTCGTAAAAATTGGAAGGAGCATCATCAGAGGGGTTCCAGGAGCAAGATGCCATCTTAAATCAAAATATATATATAAAAATGAATAAAAAGGCATAAGGCAAGGTTATCAAACTAAAACCTGTGCACACAACCATCACAACAATATTACTGGCGAAATATGGATGTATTACACACCTCTGCAAACAAAGTCCCGAGACGGCACTCAAGTTCAACTTACAAATCATTGAAATGTAAAAATATAGTATGAAATACACCTCGAATGACCAAAATATATTTCTATTATTAGATTCAGTGCATCTCAAATCGTACAGATACACTCAATTCATTGTAAAACAGACAAAATTCATCAAAGTTATGACGCCATGAACGTAACGGATTTTCACGTAAACATTTCTTTGGTCAAAAAAAGTATTTATGATGTTATTTTTAGTCCAAATATTATCTACACGATGTAATAACTACTAATAAATAAGTATTCATCCACTTACCGTTGCAAATCACCCAATAACTCACAAAATAAAATTTTGTCGACGGAGCACGCACCACAATATTGTCGTGTCAGTAATGGCGCCGGTTTCAACTTTTTTTTTTTCTGTTACCAGACAATGTTTTTGATAGAGAATTAGTGAGTCGACTGTGTGTGTATCTAGCTTCACAGAAAAATTACCATAGACGATATTAAAAATTATTTTTAATAAAAATTAATTAATTATTTTATGTGAAGGGGGGGTAACCACGCGGTGGGCCAGCCGGACGTTACGGAAGTTTCGATAAGTGGCCCACGCGGTGGGCCACCTGGGCGCTACCGGTTAAATTTTTTGACTATTCAATTTGGTTGGGTTCGCGATATTTTCACTTTTGTTGCATTTCGGAACACGGCAATAATTTTATTCATGACCATAGGCCATAGATGCAAGTTTTTCATTTGACCACATGAATGGGTTATATCTAGTGCTTTTGCCAGCAGTTTCGCCCGCGTGGTGGTCGAAAATTAACCCACGGAAACGTACTACCGGGATAAAAAGTATCCTATTTATTAATCCAGGTAATAAACTATATGTGTGCCTTAAATCCAAATCCGTTCAGTCCGTTCGTCTCTGCGTGATTGAGTAACAAAAATCTAAATATCATACAAAAGTTTCACATTTATAGAATCCTTAGCATAGCATAGACAAGTCAGTGGCAGTCTTGCCAACGCATGAATCACAAAAAAAATGTAGGCGCAGTTCGATTCCACGTCGTTTTATTTTCGTGAAAACGTTTGGTCACAACTGTAAGCTGACCTAACTTAATGAGAGAAATTCTCATAATAATGCATAGTCAGTTTTGCCAGGCACAATCACGCCACGTTTGCTATGCCAACTATAAATGAAAGGTCAAATTGGCATTAAACTAATCTGACTTATGGACTTATTACACTTGGCTGAATTTAGTCATCTTACTAGTCATCTAAATTCAGAAGCCACATTAAAAGCTATGGATGCTAGCTTGCTAATTTCGATTACACTTGACTAAATTCAGTAACGACTGAATTAAGATCACTAAATTCAGCCAAGTGTAATAAGCGCTTTAACGATAGGATTCTCTAACTCATAAGCAAATTATAACCGGCTAAGAAATTGTTATTGATATGACCTATCTTTTGAATGCCCAACCATTACTCTAACACTAAAACTCTCGTAGTTATTAGCTTTTGAAATCTTACATATTTTGGCGGTCAGAAATATTGAACTTACTACTATGTATTCTGAAAAAAAAAAAAGACATTTTCACGTCAATAAATAAATTGTAAAGTGACTGTATCGACATGTGTTCGGTCAGGGCCGATATGTACTCGAACATTCTAGATGCTTCTACGGTAGAAGGTTCTGGAACTATCCGAGGGCCCTATATAAGCGGGAACGGAGCGCGTCTCGGGGTAGTATTGGATAAGCGATACATGTGAGAACATCTAAAGCGTTCTTCAAGTGCGACTTAAGAGTGATCCGTAGTGCTATTGTGTTGTGTAATTAAAGTGTTATTTTTGGTAATTCATATCGGCAGTTTTTAATTGTCACGAACCCCTAGCTCGTAACAATATGTATATAGAATAGATTATTTATTTATTATTAACTAAACTAGAGATAAGCGTAAGCCAATAGAATTAAAACAGATGACGCAAAGGCATGGCATGGGGTGGTGCAAGTACAGACGCCAGCACATCAAGCTACTCCAATCTGTCAAATTTATTTGATAGATTTTCAACTTTATACCGTAAGCAAAAATTTTGTTTTACAATTAGACCGCTTACGTTTTATTTTTTGACTTGCCCTTGTCCCAGAAATATGCTTTTAGCTTTTACACAGACTCCAAGTCATAACTTGGAGTCTGTGTAAAAGCTAAAAGCATATTTCTTCCATTTTCTCTTAGAAGCTATTCTAATTCACTCACTTTTCCGTAGCCCTATCCTATG
Source organism: Polymixis flavicincta (assembly GCA_949987655.1). Taxonomy (NCBI): domain Eukaryota; kingdom Metazoa; phylum Arthropoda; class Insecta; order Lepidoptera; family Noctuidae; genus Polymixis; species Polymixis flavicincta. Next base: position 12,772,288 of record OX465175.1, on the reverse strand, counting down.
TCTGGTTCTTTATTCTCGTCTCGTAATTCTAGCAAAGTTAGTTCCAGTATTTCCTTTTTTGATTGAATACTAGCGATATTTTGATGCATTATTTTGAAAGTTTTTTGTTTGCCTGTAGCACTAAACTTTAACTTAATGAGAGAAATTCTCATAATAATGCATAGTCAGTTTTGCCAGGCACAATCACGCCACGTTTGCTATGCCAACTATAAATGAAAGGTCAAATTGGCATTAAACTAATCTGACTTATGGACTTATTACACTTGGCTGAATTTAGTCATCTAACTAGTCATCTAAATTCAGAAGCCACATTAAAAGCTATGGATGCTAGCTTGCTAATTTCGATTACACTTGACTAAATTCAGTAACGACTGAATTAAGATCACTAAATTCAGCCAAGTGTAATAAGCGCTTTAACGATAGGATTCTCTAACTCATAAGCAAATTATAACCGGCTAAGAAATTGTTATTGATATGACCTATCTTTTGAATGCCCAACCATTACTCTAACACTAAAACTCTCGTAGTTATTAGCTTTTGAAATCTTACATATTTTGGCGGTCAGAAATATTGAACTTACTACTATGTATTCTGAAAAAAAAAAGACATTTTCACGTCAATAAATAAATTGTAAAGTGACTGTAGGATAGGGCTACGGAAAAGTGAGTGAATTAGAATAGCTTCTAAGAGAAAATGGAAGAAATATGCTTTTAGCTTTTACACAGACTCCAAGTTATGACTTGGAGTCTGTGTAAAAGCTAAAAGCATATTTCTGGGACAAGGGCAAGTCAAAAAATAAAACGTTAGCGGTCTAATTGTAAAACAAAATTTTTGCTTACGGTATAAAGTTGAAAATCTATCAAATAAATTTGACAGTTTGGAGTAGCTTGATGTGCTGGCGTCTGTACTTGCACCACCCCATGCCATGCCTTTGCGTCATCTGTTTTAATTCTATTGGCTTACGCTTATCTCTAGTTTAGTTAATAATAAATAAATAATCTATTCTATATACATATTGTTACGAGCTAGGGGTTCGTGACAATTAAAAACTGCCGATATGAATTACCAAAAATAACACTTTAATTACACAACACAATAGCACTACGGATCACTCTTAAGTCGCACTTGAAGAACGCTTTAGATGTTCTCACATGTATCGCTTATCCAATACTACCCCGAGACGCGCTCCGTTCCCGCTTATATAGGGCCCTCGGATAGTTCCAGAACCTTCTACCGTAGAAGCATCTAGAATGTTCGAGTACATATCGGCCCTGACCGAACACATGTCGATAGTTCCAGAAAGTTCTAGCATCGAACTTTCTAGAAAGCTCCTGACCATTAATTCCGCTATTCGATAAGAGATGGCGCTAGTGGCAACCAAACATTAATTGTGTGGCGCAACACTGCCCCCACCTAAGAGATGCTCGTCCCGAGCATTATCGGCCCCATAATAACGCGCCAGTCGATCCACGTGGACTATCTTAGGAGTACCTCTTGCACCTTTCTGTATCCGGTAGGTAACGTCATTGATCTTTGTCACAATCCGGTACGGTCCGTCCCAGTTAGCTTGAAGCTTAGGAGATTTCCCTTTGCTGCGGACGGGATTGTGCAACCACACTAGTGAACCTTCGTCAAACTCTTTATTGTTCATTTTGCGGTCATAACGGGTTTTCATCTTTTCAGACATTTGCTGGCCTGAGTGTCTAACGTGCTCATAAATGTCATTCATCTTGTTCCGCAAGTCATTCGCATAATCGGTTATACTGCGTGGGGCATCAGGTGGTATTCCGGTGATCAGGTCTGCAGGTAGCCGTAATTCCCTTCCAAAGTTTGCGAAAGCTGGTGTCACCGATGTGCTTTCGTGAACAGCGCTTCGATATGACAACAAAAACGGTTGTATGTGCTTGTCCCAATCTCGTTGCCGATTTTCCACAACTTTTGCTAGGTACCTCTCTAATGTCTGATTGAATCGTTCCACCATTCCATCCGATTGTGGGTGGTAAGAAGTTGTTCTTGTTTTATGAGTACCCATCACTCGACAAGTTTCCTGGAATATTTGAGACTCAAAATTCCTTCCTTGATCACTGTGAATCTCTAAAGGTACTCCAAAACGACAGAAGACTTCATGAACTAATTTATCTGCAACTGTTGAAGCTTCTTGATTTGGAATGGCGAAGACTTCCGGCCACTTAGTGAAATAATCCATCACAACCATGAAATACTTGTTACCACTTTCACTTTCCGGAAACGGCCCCGCGACGTCAAGGGCTATCCTCTCCCATGGTGCACCAACATTGTACAATTTCAATGCACCTCTGCTACGCCTCTGAGGTCCCTTTACAGCTGCACAACTTGTACATTTGCGACACCAGTCCTCGACATCGTCCCGACAGTGGACCCAGTAAAACCGTTCTCGTATCTTCAGTAGAGTCCGTTTTACTCCTAGATGACCTCCTGAAGAACCATTATGGTAAAGCTGGAGAACATCCGGTATTTGAGCTTTAGGGACTACCATTTGCAAATGACAGCTGTTTCCCCGAGCATTTTCCCATTTACGGCACAGGACTCCATCCTGAATCACCAAGCTGTCCCATTGGGCCCAATAGCTTTTTGTGATGGAGCTCATTGCTGAGACGTCGCTCCACCTGGGTTTAGGAGCTCTGACCTTCATCCACTCCAGAATCGGCTTGATGTCCGAATCTTCCTGCTGTGCAAGCTGTAGGCTTTCCTTCCACTCGTTGCTGAGGTCTGTCCTGAGCATCCTCACAGGCACTACAGGTGAACACCACGAACCTGATGAAGGTTCAATAACACCATCCGTCACCATTCCCTTAATCATGGTTTCCGGTTCCTTTTCGCAACGCGCTACCGGCAATCTTCTTGGCCGCTGACGGATAGGCAATTCTTCCCTTTCTGCAGTTCGCTTAGGGCAACTGGATCGAAGGTGGCCCCTTTCCCCACAGCCGTAACACCTAGGGCTGTATCTTTTACGATCGCGAACTGTAGCCGCTACAAACTCCTTGACGCGATGGGAACGATGATCCTGCCGCACAGCTTCCACCTCCAGTGCATGGGCCAAGGCGTCCTTAAGCGTTCCGTGGTGACGGAGCCTCACAGCAGCACTAACTTCAAGGTCCCGGATGCCGTCGATGAATGCCTGCACCAGGTTCCCATCAATAAGCGCAGGTACGGACTGGTACGCTTTTCGAACCAGCTTCTCTACTTCAAGGGCCCACTGCTGCAGGTTTTCGTTACTGCGTTGCACACGATCCTTGAGCTGCGCACGAAACACGTGTTCCAGGTGAGCGTCGCCATATCTAGCGTCCAATGCCTCGAGGAGCTGCTCGTAAGTCACTTCCTTACCGAGAGCTTCCAGCACATTTAAAGCCTGGTCGCGCAGGCCTAGGGTGAGGGCAGTCATGGCCTGACTTTTATTCCACCCGTTCGCCTTCATGACAGCCGCAAACTGAATTTTGTAGGCCGACCAGGAAGAAGTCCCATCGTACGGCGGCACTTTGAATCCACGTAGCGAAGGTGTTGTAGCTACGGGAGCTGCGATTCCATCCCCAAGTTTGAGGTTACCCAACTCTTGCTTCACATCAGCAATGACGTCACTAAACTTGCTGATCTGAGTTTCAGCTTCTGACAAGCGGTTGTCATGCTGGGCAACCTTCTCCTTCACCTCCTTCATTTCTTTCCCGAAGGTTGCATGAAGGTCCTTTATGAGGAGCATCTGCTCTTCCTGTCGGTGCAACTGCTCCTCCTGTCGGCGGGCCTGCTCCTCTTTATCCCGTTTGAGCTGTTCTTCCAATCGGCGGGCCTGTTCCTCCTGTCGGCGGGCCTGCTCCTCTTTATCCCGTTTGAGCTGTTCTTCCAAACGGCGGGCCTGTTCCTCCTGTCGGCGAGCCTGTTCCTCCTGTCGGCGGGCCTGGTCCTGCAACATCATCATCAGAGCAGCAAAATCCGGTGCTGGTGATGATGGAGCAGCTGTGGACGGGCCGGCCTCCGTGGTTGGTAGCTGGCCCTCCGAAGTCTGTGGCATTGCTCCACCAAATCGCCTCTGGTCCGTCTCCTGCTGGCGTTGACTCCGGGTACGGATACCCTCCGTGTCGTCTTTAGGTAAAATCGGCATGATTTTAATCCCACTTCTGACACCAATTGTTACGAGCTAGGGGTTCGTGACAATTAAAAACTGCCGATATGAATTACCAAAAATAACACTTTAATTAAACACACTAATGACACAACACAATATCACTACGGATCACTCTTAAGTCGCACTTGAAGATCGCTTTAGATGTTCTCACATGTATCGCTTATCCAATACTACCCCGAGACGCGCTCCGTTCCCGCTTATATAGGGCCCTCGGATAGTTCCAGAACCTTCTACCGTAGAAGCATCTAGAATGTTCGAGTACATATCGGCCCTGACCGAACACATGTCGATAGTTCCAGAAAGTTCTAGCATCGAACTTTCTAGAAAGCTCCTGACCATTAATTCCGCTATTCGATAAGAGATGGCGCTAGTGGCAACCAAACATTAATTGTGTGGCGCAACAATATAATAAATCTGTAAAGGAACTTTTTCTGTACATTTAAAATATTTCGAAAATAATTGCTTGGGGTGGTAAGGGATAATCAACAGATGACATTTTAACCCTTATCAAAATTTTTGTCTGTAGCTCGGTTTGTCAGTTTCTATGTTGAATAGATCAAGTATCACGTCAAAAGAACGAAACTAATATGGTTATCTTTCATACTCAAATATTGTTTATAACTCAGAGTTTATATTAGTCTTTGTTTCATCGCAATCGCTTCGGTCAACCTATCTAAATAATTTAAAGTGTTCAAGAAGAATTTATTTACGTAATGTTGAAACACTTAGCGACATCTATTGGCGTGAAACGGTACTAACGAATACTTAATATTAACACGTCATTCTCATTTAAGTTACTTACTGTGTCTGTGTTATTTCAAAAAGTAATGATACTGATTACTAAAATCGCTTTCCGTTGGTGGTTGATTCCCACGAATCAAAAAAGCTAAAAGAATTTCAAATAAAAAGTTGTGATAATATTAACTGACGTGGTGTTCTGAGTCATATACCTAGAATGCAATGTTAGATAAATATTTATTAATTTTATCAATCAAATTAATACAAATAGAGGGGAAGAAATCTCATTTTTAATTGTGATAAAAGTCTTAGTAGCGCCATCTAGCATAATATAGCAAAATTAGAGCGGCTAGAGGAACATCTCCATAGAAATTCTTAATCTCTAGCGTCAGTAACGCCATCTAGGTTTGAATAGCAAACATGCAAAGACAACAACTTGATTTCGCGCGAAATTTGTTAATGTTAAATTTAAATGCGTGTTTACAGCATTACTCGATTCAAATAATGGGAGTTTTGGGAGTAAAGAGTTGTAAATACTTATGTGCTAATTTTCGTGATGTTAGTTTTCGAGGTCGGATGGTGAAAGTCAGGAAAAAAAATCCAAAATTGCGACCATAACTACTGGTGGATTTGAGTAAATAGATAGGTTTTCACACGGGCAACTGTAGTTATGTCGATGCTCTTCCGAGCAACATCGCTTACCTTAAATCTATGTCGCTTACAGAGAAGCATTTTCTTAGTTAAAACAAGTTTAAAAATGTATTTATTTATCCATTTGGCATCTCCAACAAAGGATACATTACCTACACAGGAACAATAGAAATCACAATAGTAAAATATTGACAATTTTAAAGGCGCTTCTTTAAATATAATTATTTATTGGTCTACAAATAAATGTATGGCTGAACAAAAGAAACACTGAAACATTTTTGATTACAATTTACAATAAAAAGGCATCGCAACTGAGAGTCGCGGAGGATCGCTCTGTTACGTCCATTATCCTCGGGATCGGGCTCTCTCTCTTCCTTCCTGCTGCCTGCGTCAGCAGCGGGGAGAGAGGTGGGGGCGCGCGCGGTATGGCACTACGTAGCAACAACATCGTACTTACTATGTTCATAGAAAACCCGTGCTATACAATTAAATAGTTTTTTTTTGCCTGGTTTGGTTTTTTTTTCAACAGCGCTGTTCAGGACAGAACGAATTATCAGGATGTCGTAACAAAAACGTACCTAACTCATTTCTTGCTACTTAGAATTTCTAAGAAAACAGTGGGGGTGTGTCATGTCAGCGCAAGTGAATTGTAATTGGCTATCCGATCTCGATGCGAAATCGAAAAACGCGACCATATAAGGTAATTGCGCGTACGACTACACCCTTATTGGCCGATATTCTGGATATTCTTGACCACCGCCCCCTAACCCCACACGTCGCTATACTGTATAAATACTTCCGCACGTGCCAGGGGAGCCCAGTTTGTTCCTGTTCTCACTCTCTAATGTAACTAGTACCAATTTTATTCCTGTGTTCGCTCAATGTAATACAGATGTAATAGTTAATCCTAGTTCTAGTATTTGGTGATAGTGTAACTAATTTGTACTACCGAATTAATCTGTGAACCGGTGATTGAATGTACTTAATATAAACTAAACGTATTAACGATTAAAGTGTCTCATTTCACACTCAGTACTAGCGCACAAATGTACCTTCCGACAATCGGGCTCGTACATTTATGGTCCTTCGAAACGGATATTATTGTGAGTGTGAAGTGCGTTTAGTGTCGTATAATAACAATGCCAGTAACACGATCAACTTCGGGACGTGCACGCGCGCACGCGGCCCGCGCCGCGTCTGATATCGAACCGGTCGCCGCCGCCCCCGCTAACGAGCCCGCCGCTCGCGCCGGTAATAACGCGCCCGTGCGCCCCGTTACGACTGAAGAATCTACCGCCACCACGTCAAGTATCGAACTTACCAGAACTTCGGAGAAATCATTGGAGAAGAGACAGGAACCTTCTCGCTCTTCACGAACTAAGGCGTCCGTGAAGAAACTCAGGTTAGCACGTGCTCGCGAAGCGCTTATCGAGTTAAAGGTTGAGCTCGCTTCCGCCCGCATCGCAACGTTAGAAGCGGAATCGGATGAAGATGAAGACGAAGTCGAGGACGAGGTCACCGTTATATCGGAAACGGACAGAAGAGTTGGGTTATGGCTGGAAACTAACCAGCCACTCGCGCGCGATGACACAGCTGAATGTGTTTTCCCTCCTCCCCTCGCGACCGCCCCGCTAACGTCGGAATCACTAGCAACGATGCAGGAACCAACGAGACCTTCGCAGCACGTGGGTCCACCACTTTTTGCTACGACAGTGCAGACCGCCGCAGTAAGTACTGCACACTCATATGCAAACCGAGTCGACGCACCGCCGCCGCCGCCGGTTATTACCGGGCTCTGTGAGGCCCGTAATCAAGGTCGGATGGCGACAGTCGTGCCACCGACAACAGCTGAATGGGCTTATCCATTAACGAGTCACGCTCGCGCTACCGCGCCGCTATACTCGACTGTGTGGTCGCAACCACACAACACTCGCGCACCCGCGCCCTACGAGCCACGCATACAGGCGGGTAAACATGAGTTTAAGGTAGAACCAAGTGCCGCTCCGAAGACAAACTCAATAGATATCTCGGAGCTCGCCGCCGCGATCACTGTCGCCGCACGTGCAGGTACGTCATCGTCGGTACACTATCGATATCATTTAGACCTGCCCCGGTTCGGCGGAGCACACCAAGAGTGGCTTATGTTTAAGGCGGCGTACGACGAGTCAGCGCCGTCATACACTGACTGTGAAAACATAGCACGACTCAGGAAGAGACTGTTTGGACGCGCCAAGGAGGCCGTCGAAAGCCTACTAGCTTACTGCCCGGTCCCATTTGAAATTATAAAATCTCTTGAGATGAGATTCGGCCGGCCTGATTCTATTGCGTTGTCGGAACTGGAACGCTTACGCGCACTCCCGCGTCTTAATGATAATGCTAGAGATATTTGTGTATTCAGTACCCGTGTATCCAACATTGTCGCCACACTACAAGCATTACGTCGGGTCCATTACTTGTATAACCCGGAGGCGACAAAACTAACAATCGAAAAACTCACACCTACACTACGTTACCGGTGGTACGACTTCGCCGCTGAGCAACAATATGAGGAGCCGGACTTAGTGAAATTGTCTCGGTTCCTAAGCAGGGAGTCGGAGCGCTGCGGCCCATATGCGCCGCCGGAGACTACAGCGTCCGACACAGCACAGCGGCCGTCGGCGAACAAACCTCCGCCCACTCGCTCGCGAGCGTACAACGTGGCGGAATCGCAGAGTAGTCGTAAGAACGTGAGTACATGCCCCATATGTTTAATAGAGGGTCACAACATTTCCAAGTGTGAACAATTTAATGCAGCAATAGCTGAGGAACGTTGGAACATAGCGCGGGAGCGTGGACTATGTTTTACGTGTTTACGCTTACGTAATAAGGTGCATAAGTGTAATCGTAAAAAGTGCGGCGTGGGAGGTTGCGAACGAATGCACCACTCACTATTACATAGAGAGCCGGTGAATGTAGATACTAAAACTCACACTGAAACCGATGAACCTGCAAAGGAAATCGTGGCATCGACGTGGATACAACAGGCATGTAAGTCGTACTTAAAAATTATTCCTGTAGTGATATCCGGACCGGCGGGAGCGGTGCAAACACACGCGCTCCTAGACGACGGGTCGACCGTCACACTCATTGACGCCGATATCGCCGACAGAGCGGGCCTACAGGGACCTCGGGTACCACTACAAATAGAAGCGATCGGAGACACAAAGGCGTCACCGGACTCATGTAAAGTACGTGTTAACATACAAGGGCCGTCTAAACATAAACATGTTATTATCGCTCGAACTATAGCCGATCTACGTCTATCCGCTCAAGCAATCACGCGACAGGACGTCGCCGACTGCAAACATCTGCAAGACCTGGCGGAGTACTTCAAGTTCGAGCGGGCGTCGCCGAAAATACTGATCGGCCAAGACAACTGGCACCTCCTCGTGTCTACTAAGGTAAGGCGCGGCCGCCGCGATCAACCAGTCGCGTCATTAACGACATTGGGTTGGGTACTACATGGAACACACAGTCGGTCACTACCGCGTCCGGATCGTGTCCACTATGTTAACACACACGAGGAGTCCGAGCAACAGAGCATGGATCAGCAGCTACGTGATCATTTCATGTTGGAGTCTCTCATGATCACGCCTAAACTACCTACTAACGATCCCGATCAGCGAGCGATCACGCTTCTAGAGGAACGTACGACGATCCGAGATAAGGTATATGAAGTGCCGCTACTATGGAAAAGCGATACCGTCGAGATGCCGAATAATTACGAAAATACATTACGCCGACTACTCAGTGTCGAACGTAAACTAGACAGGGACAGTTCCATGAAAGAAAAATATTGTAAACAAATGCAAGCACTCATCGATAATGGCTACGCCGAACCAGCTCCGTCTACTTCTACAAAGGGGCGCACGTGGTACCTACCACACTTCGCCGTACTTAATCCACTAAAACCGGACAAGCTACGAATTGTCCACGACGCTGCCGCGACTACAAAAGGTAAGTCACTGAATGACTACCTACTCAAGGGTCCCGATATGTTACAGTCGCTACCCGGGGTACTAATGCGCTTCCGTCAACGACGCGTCGCCGTGTCTGCAGACATCAAAGAGATGTTTATGAGAGTGAAGATACGTCCTGAAGATCGCGACGCGCTCCGCTATCTATGGCGTGGAGACAGACGGGACGACGGACCACCTGAAAAATGGAGAATGACGTCACTGATCTTCGGCGCTACATGTTCGCCGTCAACCGCGATCTATGTAAAAGACGTCAACGCTCGCAGGTACGAACATTCCCATTTTGAAGCCTGTCAATCTATTATTAAAAATCACTATGTCGACAACCTGTTAGACAGTTTCGACACCCCCGAGGAAGCAGTGCGAGTGTCTAAGGACATAGATCGCATACATAGGGAAGCTAATTATGAACTGCGACAGTGGGCGTCAAGCAGCAGGGAGGTTCTGGACGCGTTAGATCCAGGTGCAGCAAACAACAACCTCGGCCTCAACATAGACGCGGCTACCGAACGCGTTCTAGGACTAGAGTGGAGACCAACTCAGGATGACATAGGTTTCAATCTAGATCTATCGAGGCTTCCACCCACACTTATTGGAAAACCCAGGCCAACAAAACGAGAGGTACTGCGCATAATGATGTCTCTGTTTGACCCTCTAGGCTTCGTCTCTCCCGTTACTAACAGGGCGAAGGTACTACTACAAGAAGTCTGGCGCCGCGGCACCAACTGGGACGCCGCCATAGACGCTGATCTCGCTCAACAGTGGGGCGAGTGGACTACACACCTAAAGAGGTTAAAAACTGTTAAAATCCCACGTTGGTACATGGTTTATTTTAAAGAAAAACCCTTTGAGTTACATGTGTTCGTGGATGCGAGCCAATCTGCCTACGCTGCTGTCGCCTATTGGCGCGCGGCGAACGAGGACGGCCAAGCTACTCTGGCGCTGGTGGCCGCGAAGACAAAGGTCGCGCCACTGAAGCTCACCTCAATACCACGACTCGAGCTGCAAGCTGCAGTTCTAGGCAGCCGCCTGGGTGCTGCGATTGCGGCCGAACACTACTACAAGCCGCATCACATCACGTACTGGACAGACAGTACCACTGTCCTCACCTGGTTGCGTAACGGGGCGCGCTCATACCGCCCGTTCGTAGCACATCGCATCGCCGCCGTCGAGAAGCACACTAAGCTCAACGAATGGCGGTGGGTGCCCACTGCGCTTAATGTCGCCGACGACGCTACGCGCGGCGTACCGCGCGAGCTGGACTCCGAGCATCGGTGGTTCCGGGGGCCTGACTTCCTACGAGGCCACCCTGACACATGGCCTGCAGAGCAGCCGGCAGCCCACGAGCTCACCGGTGAGGAGCGTGTGCACCACATCACTGAATCGGGCGCGGACCCGACCGCAGCGGTTCCCGACCACACACGCTTCTCCCGGTGGGAACGCCTACTGCGTGCGACCGCCCGAGTCATCCAAGCAGCAGAACTGTTCAAGTGTATGGTAATCAACACAGACCAGGTGAACTATAAATCTACTATTAAAAATAGGGAATACGATCCAGCGTGGAATAGTAAAAAGTGTAGTGCAAAACTTTCAGTGAGTGCTAAACTCAAAGTGCTAAGTGACACTAAATTTATACAATTGACTGCTGAACAATTGAATAAAGCAGAAGTATTATTAATAAAGGTTATACAAAGACAAAGTTTCAGTGGTGAACTCAGTGACACTAACTTAAAAACTGGCCGACTACGGGTACTATCAGTTTATATCGATTCCAACAACTTACTAAAATTAACGTCGCGCGTAAGCGCGGCACAATGCATTTCAGGCCATCAATCGAGTCCTGCCATTCTCGATGGGAATCACCACATCACCCAACTACTCATCGACGCAGTCCACAGGCGACTGCACCACTCCGGCGTCGAGGCAACTGTCAACGAGTGCCGCACTCGCTACTGGGTGACGCGCCTACGCCCCGCCACACGAACCATCGTGTCGCGCTGCGTGGACTGCCGAGCGCGCCGCAACGTGCCGCCCGAGCCCCGGACGGGCGACCTGCCGCCCTGTCGCCTCGCCCACCACGAGCGCCCTTTCACATACGTGGGCCTCCATTACTTCGGGCCTATCCACGTCTCCGTGGGACGCGCCGTACACAAGCGCTACGTAGCGCTGTTCACCTGTCTGACTACACGAGCAGTACATCTCGAGGTCGCTGCGAGCCTATCGACGGAGTCTGCCGTGATGGCCTTGCGTCGCTTCATTGCGCGCCGGGGCCCCCCGACTCAAGTATGGTCAGACAACGGGACCAATCTGCACGGCGCGGACCGCGAGCTCCGAGCGTCCATCAATGCGTCGACGCAACAAGAGGCAAGCCGACAGCGCATCTCCTGGCGCTTCATACCTCCCAGCGCACCTTTCATGGGCGGTGCGTGGGAAAGACTAGTAAGGAGCGTAAAGGCCGCTCTCCTCAGCACACTACGGGAGCGCCTCTGGGCGAGATGGGTGAAAGAGTACCTGCCTGACCTGCAGCATCGGCGGGAGCCCCACGGACGTGGTGCTCCAATACTCACCGGGGACATAGTGCTCGTCGCGGATAGCAACCTACCGCGGAACTCGTGGCCTATGGGATTGGTTATTAGGACATTCCCCGGGAGTGACAACATTGTGCGCGCCGTAGATATTAAGACTAAGGGGGTAATTTTAAGACGACCTGTCAAAAGGCTGGTTAAATTAGTACCAAAAGACGTTCCCTAAATAATGGTGGGCTTGACATCGTCCTTTAGTTCTTCCCTTATGGTATTTTATATTCTAGTGATTGTAATAATTAACGTTAACACGCTTTGCCTTTTTGATTTAACTTTGTGCATGTCAATGTCATTTACTTTGTTTGTGAATAGTTTATAGTTTTATGATTGTGAATGTTAAGACATCCTGTAACAAATTAAATAACTGAACCATCCATGATGATTCACGACGGGAGAATGTTCAGGACAGAACGAATTATCAGGATGTCGTAACAAAAACGTACCTAACTCATTTCTTGCTACTTAGAATTTCTAAGAAAACAGTGGGGGTGTGTCATGTCAGCGCAAGTGAATTGTAATTGGCTATCCGATCTCGATGCGAAATCGAAAAACGCGACCATATAAGGTAATTGCGCGTACGACTACACCCTTATTGGCCGATATTCTTGACCACCGCCCCCTAACCCCACACGTCGCTATACTGTATAAATACTTCCGCACGTGCCAGGGGAGCCCAGTTTGTTCCTGTTCTCACTCTCTCTAATGTAACTAGTACCAATTTTATTCCTGTGTTCGCTCAATGTAATACAGATGTAATAGTTAATCCTAGTTCTAGTATTTGGTGATAGTGTAACTAATTTGTACTACCGAATTAATCTGTGAACCGGTGATTGAATGTACTTAATATAAACTAAACGTATTAACGATTAAAGTGTCTCATTTCACACTCAGTACTAGCGCACAAATGTACCTTCCGACAATCGGGCTCGTACAAGCGCTTTTAATGTGGATAATGACCGACGTTGCGGGGCGTAGGTAATGGTAACATTCGCAGCGAGCATGTCTTTACGCCGTGTGCTAAAATCAGTGTTGCTCGCTCGCATGTTTTGCCGTAGGTACTACTGACTGCACGAATACTTGCTTGGTAACATATTAGGTGCATTTTGACCCGTGACGCCGGTCAGTATCCACCTTTACAGCGTGATCTTTCTTCATCGTGATAACGCCATGGTCCCACGGGCCGTTAACTGACAGGTGGCGTCAGGTGTTACTGCACTGCTACCTGTCGAGGCCTATCGCAGTCCGTGCAGAGCATTCCCACTGCTGTGGTTTTATTCAGTGGTCAACGTTTGATAAACAAAGCTAAAAGACACGCGCCTGTACGGGCCGAGATAGGCGCCCGCCCCCGCGTGGAATAATGCTTCAGCACACTCAACCAGACGCGCAGTCGATTTATTGAGTAAGTACAGTAAAAGCTCCTTATTCGTGCTTCCTTCATTCGCGTTTTCACTACTCGCGGATTAAAAAAATGCGACCCAATTCCTATATCCGCGGCTAAAGATTTATTTATTTGCGGGTCTAATCGGTACATCGGTACATACATATTAACAAATAACAAAAAGGATTCCAATAGGTATCCAACCCAATATCCTTTGTAAACGCGTCGTCAGATGGACTATAAAAAAGTGAAATAGACCTTATTACAACTTCGCCTAAAGTACATTGTCAAATGATATCGCCGCTGTATTGGTTCGGCCTTTGACATCTACAATAGCCGCCTTCGCCGCGGTCGGTGTTTTTAACCGACTTCAAAAAGAAGGAGGTTATCAATTCGACATGTTTATATTTTTAATGTATGTTCAGGCATAACTCCGTCGTATATAGACGGATTTGCAAAATTCTTTTTTTTTTCGAAAGGGGTTTACTCCGAAATGGTCCCATTGAAATTTCATATAAACAGGGCCCGATCTAGCTATTTAGCCGCTCCGGGCAAAAATAACATTCGCCGCCCTTTGCACTAACACCATCAAAGATGGTATGACCATAATTATGTGATATTCTTTTAACTATATAATATTCACATACGTTAGTCTACTACGGCTTCTGAACAAGTATACAAAAATTCATGAGAGTAGGTATGTTTGTAAGTATACATTTTGCCGCCGCTCATTTTTGCCGCTCTGAGCATTTGCCCGGCTTGCCCCCCCTTAGATTGGGCCCTGCATATAGATCTGATGATGCGTTTCGGAAACAGACAACGGAACTCTTCAAAAAATTACAGCAAATCAACCGCGAATGTTGCTATCACATAAATAAGTATGCATTGTTTTGACCCAAAGGATGATGAAATTTCGAATTGGTGTATGGTAGGTAACAAAAAAGTGAAAAATAAAAACTTTTTTCAAAAAAATAACAACCGACTTCCAAAAAACACTACAAAGTGCAAAATAACTTTAATTTCGGAAGGCGGTGACAAATAATTAAAATACACATCCAACGTCACCGACTTCCGAAATTAAAGTTATTTTGCACTTTGTAGTGTTTTTTGGAAGTCGGTTGGTATTTTTTTTTTAAAGTTTTTTGAGAATGTAAACAAACATAATGAAACCAACCTCATCACCATAAAGTATATTTATATATCATCATCATCATCATTTCAGCTGAAAGACGTCCACTGCTGGACATAGGCCTCCCCCACATTTATAAATGCTGCGACTTAATAGACATTCCATCCTTTGGTACGAGCCGCTTTGCGTGTTTTACCTATTGTTTCATCTTTCCATTTATTGCAAAATGTTGAATTTTTTTTTTTACTTAAAAACGATTTTCGACGCGAAAAAATCTGTTTAACGCATAGAAATGCTTGATCGTTTACGGCTTGGAGAGTCGCTTGCATCCATATCACGCTCATACAATTAATCAATATGGTCAAAAACTTCAATTAAATTGTTTTTTTTTTGTCACTTAGGCACGTATCCCCTATAATCCCATATAAATTACCCTTCCATAGTCACGGTTTCTGTATTCGCGGTAGGTATTTTACGGAACGTATACCTCGCGAATAAAGAGCTTTTACTGTACCTACGGCAGGTGCACATTATTATAAAATGAGCCTCGACCAGGCGCTTTGATCTATATTTATTCTTAAAAATCTGAGTGAGACTTCGTCGCAATATCATTATAACCCCTAAAGACGCCTACAGGCCTAGACAAAACACCTTTCTGTTAACGTTCACGCTAAACTCTACGCCAGAATATATGGGAATGACATTACCGTGTCCTTTCCGCAGGTAATGTCATTCCCATACATTTTGGCGTACCGTTTAGCGTGAACGCCAAGAGTAATGTGTTTTGTCTCTAGGCTCTGGACTGCATTCGAAAGCTGTGGTAGATGCTATGCATGGTGATAGTAGAGAGACCAGGATAGATCGGAAGATCGGAGGAGTGGTACCTACACCGTCAAAGCGACACATTATTGTTTTCCGACATGCACGCGAACGAAGTCGCGGGCACAGCTAGTATTAAATAAAAATCTTGATTGCAGATCATATAATCCATAAAAAAACACAATACTATTAAAAATAAGTACCTACCCTAAACTATAAAAATTTCCCTATTGAACATGACCTTTAGTTATACCTACATACCTGTTATAAAGTTGAAAATCTATCAAAGAAATTTGACAAATTGGGGTAGCTTGATGATTGTGTGTCTGTAGATGTTGTTGTACTGAACACGTATGCGGTCCCTTGTATACTCAGTCCAGAGCTGGCACGTATAGAAACTTTACAATACGTTCTGAACAGGTGCTCTTTCGTTCGTACATTAGCCGTTTCCCACTATCGCTAGAGCACGACGTTGGCGATCGATATCCGCATCGTCTTTCATAACCGATGTCAGTAAATGACCAAGGTACATGAACCTCGCCACAACTCTCACCGTCTAGTCTGTCCCCCAATGCACACTGGTGGATCATTTTGAGGCCTCTTTTTTCGACCGGTTGCCTTCCCGAATTGCCGTCGGGGAGGCAACCGCTTCGGCGTCTAAAACGCCTAAACCGCCTGCCTGAAATTATGCAGGGGGATTTGGGGTCGTGGGCGCTCGGAGTGAAGACTGTCTGCCCTCTAAGCGACCTCTGGGAAGGTGGCACACAGTGGTCGCGTGCTGCCTTGTAGGTACCTAGTTGCGCAGCTGGGTTTCGGGGAGACACTTTTATAGTCTCCCCATACATGTACCTTATCAGACGTTGTACAGAGTGGGTTTCGAATCGATCTTTTGAGAGGTAACTGTGCGGGTGCCCCTTCCATGTGCAGACCTGTGACTTTCAGACGAATCTCGCTTTGTGTTGCACTGATTCGGAGGAACCCTGGACGCCAAGAACGTTTAAAATCATACCAGGAAGTCCATGCATAAAGTGGTGAAACAATCATGATATGGGCGAGTATTTCTATTGGCGGAAGAACCGAACTGACATAGATCAGAGGCAATCTCATTGCACAGACTTAGGTACGCTGCGCTGACACGATTGTATCAGATGTATAGTCATTTCTTTGCGAACCGAATTAAATGCATCATTTCGGCTTATGATGATAATGAGATTTTTTGACTATGTAACATGATTCTAAAAACTGTTTCCAACCAAATATAATCAGGTACTTATGTTGAAAGCATTAGGATAGGTAGTGTGATTGAGATAGATAAACAATTCCAAAACATACCTAACTACCTATTGTTATATTATCGAAACAGTAGCCTCCTACCTTTTTGTTTTAACTATGAAACCCATAAAAAACATGATTTTATGTAGGTAGGTACATAAAGGTACTAACCTACCTTATAAAGGTTCCTGCCTATTGAAAACTTTGGTTGAGGACGAACACATATATAATTCGATGTAACACCTGGCGCTGTATTTCAAACGACTGATTCGCCGCGGCCGAGCCGGTACAACAAAATGTAGGGTTTATCGTTCATTTTATTTTTGATAAAAACACGTAATAAATTTATTTGCAGTCTGTAGGTGCTCACGACCCGTTCGTAAAAAGTAAAGTGTAAAATAGGTAGAGTGTAAAACGACTTCATCATATAGCCGCCAATTACGCATTCTGTACATCAAACTAAGTAAACATTATTGGTCGGAAACGACTTTTATTTTTTGTGTGAAAAAACGCGTTTTATGGCATTTTGCTTTCGACGCATGCACGTACAGGAGTTGTGATTAATAACTTTCGCACTAAAACTAAAAGTCGTTTCCCAAAAAAAAAAATTTAACCAATCGGTTAATGGGATTACCGATCTTTAACTTGCTCTCAAAATTTACCAAGAATTAATGTGTCAAATTGTCACGCGCGCGTAAACTGCTGCGATTGGCTATTGATATATCATTCAAACAATGACAGTCACACAGCGACAATTTGTCACATTAGCACAGATTAGGGGAAAGTGGGGCAGATTCATACAGTTTTTATATTTCGTCTTATAGAATGCTCCCGGGTATCGATATCTATATCGATTTATCAAAAATCAATAGTTTTACTATCTGACTTTATATCAAAAACTTGAAATTTGTGTAAATACACTTGTACAGCTTTTTATAACACTTTGAAGAAGAAAAGAAAAATGTATGAATGTACCCCACATGCGGGGCACTTTCATACAGGCTATGGGGCAGATTCATACATGTGAAAAATACACAAGTTGTGCATGAAATGTTTATTTATTTAACAAAATCGAAGTGTCAAAATACGACATTCATGAATACAAAAGCAATATTAGTTATGACAAAATAATACTTACTTAATCATATTATAAAAAAATAAAAACAAATGTTAGTACTTAAGTAGTTAGTTTTTCTTTTTATGGCACCGAGGGAATTAACTAAACCTAACAGTATTTCGGATCAGTCACATCGCTATTTAAATATCAACATCCTATTGCTTAGTTCTTATTTAGTAGTACTATCAAAAATCAACAATTTCAAAAATTATCACAATCATCATGAGGAATCTTAAATGTTAAAAACTAATTAACTTGAAGAGAATTATCTTTACAACAATAATAATGCACATTATAAAAAGAGAGAATTAATGTATAATAATTAATTATAATTAATGTACAGACGCCTGCACATCATGCTACCCCAATCTGTCAAATTTCTTTGATAGATTTTCGACTTTATAGCATAAGCATAAGGTTTATGTTCAATTGGGAAAATTTGACAATTTGGAGAAGCTTGATGTGCTGGCGTCTGTACGTTATTCAAAAGATCCTCTTCTGTTTTTGTACAAACTTGCTGCGATGCAAATCTAAACTCGAATACACGAGTTTAGCTACCAAGATCTTGTGTTTTGCGTAATTTTTTGATACGGCTTTGTAGCGTTTGTACAGACGCCAGCACATCAAGCTACAAATTTATTTGATAGATTTATTCGAAAGGAGAGTTTGTTTTACAAAACTTCATCGATAGCTTTTAACATTGCCTCTTCGTCCACCTCTCCACTCTTAGTTCTTTTTCTTGTAATTTGTGACCATAATCGTTCTGCAAAACAAAATTATGGTATGAATCCAATTTTACAAACTAAAATAAAAAAAAATGGGGCACATTCATATTGTATTAATGTGCCCCGTACACGTCTGTATGAACCTACCCCATCAAAAGAAAATGTAAACAAAATATTTCTAGAAAAAAGGCAAGCATAAATACTATTCACAGATTAATTCACAAACTTGACCCTATTATCTTTTAAATAAAATAGAACTGAATAATCTAGAAAACAGTTTTTATAAAAAAAAAGACGTTAAAAGTGAGGTTATAAAATTACTTACGCCTGGCCGAATCACGTTCCGTGTTACTCCGACGCGCGTTTTACACCGACTGCTGTCAAACTCCGTGAGCAACCACACACATACGTCAGCTACGCATACACGCATAAGTCACTCTGTTCATGTGCGCCTAATTTCGAATATATCTAGTGTATGACGGTGCCCCTTGTATGAATCTGCCCCACTTCCCTAGTGAAATTAGTTTTGCGCGTAGACAATACTCTGTCTACGGTTTTGCGATTGAAAATTTTCGTTCAAGAACCTGGGCCTCAAGTCTGCTATTACAATAGTGTCAAAATGGTCTATCATTGATTTCATATTTGTTGATTTTGACAAGTTTGGTAATCTACTAATATAATGACGTCGTTATGACTTTCCAATGGTCAGCCACTGACACTCCATTGAAAGAAATGGAATTTATTGGTAATCTCGTACATAATGACAAAAGAATGACTGACTTACGCGGTAATCTGCAAAAATGTTGACAATCTCACACATACTCTTTTGTTTTAAACAAAAATCTAATTTAAAACACTCAAATGTAAATAAACATCTATCAAAACACCGGCCGCTAGAAATAAAAACAGATAAACGTCAGTAAACAGTAATATCACATTTGACTTTGACAGCTTAACAGATAAAATATTATTGAGTTGTGACTTGTGAGATCGTGTTGGAATGACGAATTTATAAAATTTGCAGACTAAGGCCCCTGACCCCATGTCTCATCTGTAACTTTGTATACAACTGATAAACCTTCCCCACAAGTAGTTACACCGTACCTACCTACTTACATACCTACTCATAATGGAGAGTGCTTAGTGATTGGGGTCAGCTTAGTTTACTTAAACGGTATACCTACCTATAGGAACTGATTATGTAGGGTTGATAGGATGATGATCATGAGTGAGGCCGGTTTACACTTTGAGAAGTTCGAGTGAAAGTAACCCCCTGTCTAACACTCATATGTTTCCTACACTCCACTCCACGTGGACTCCGCCTTCATTAGTGACATGGTTAAAACTTGTTATAAATTGACATAATCGTAAATTTTACTTGGTGGAGGTGAGAAATCATTTGCCAATCCATTTGTTACAGAGCTCCTATGGCCTACCTCCATACATGAACCTTCTACAAAAATGCGTTTTCAGGGTGTCTTATCGTTGGGCACGCCACGATTGCGGCGGTAAGTCCCCTCTTTGAGGAGTGGTTTGAGAGGCGGCATGGCGTCCTCACCTTCCGCCTGACGCAGGTCCTCACCAGACACGGTTGTTTCGGGAGGTTCCTGTTTCGGATAGGGCGGGAGGAAACGCCCGGGTGTTTCCACTGCGAAGATCGCCCTGAGGACACGGTGGAGCACACGGTGGCGGTCTGCCCTGCTTGGGCGGAGCACCGCCGTGTCATCGTGGAGGCGATCGGCGGCGGCGATCTCTCGCGTCCGGCCCTGGTCCAGGCCATGGTACGGAGCGAGAGGGCATGGGGAGCCGTCACCTCCTTCAGCGAAGCAGTGATGCTCGCGAAGAGGGAGGCGGCGCACGTGAGGGAGAGGCAGCATATGCGCCCTCGCGACTCAAGCCGCCGCAGGATACGGAGACGCCCTGGGCGTCGGGAATCCCAGGCCGATTTCCGGCCACCGTAGGCATGGGCTTGCGGACGGCGAGTAATGGGTAGCTCGCTGTCCGGTAAGGACCAAGCCCAAGTCGACGGCGCGTTGTGTTCCACGCGCGCCTCAATGAGACTTCAGCACAAAAATTGATGGGACCCGCAAGGGTCGATGCCTGCCAGGGGTGCGGGTTTGTTCGAAAGAGACACCACAGCCCCTGGCTTAAGGGCTACTGAAGGAACACGGGTGGGTTTTAGTCAGTAAAAGTCTGACACGCCCTCCTGCTCCACCCAGAGCGGGAGAAAATATTTGATGATTGCCCACCCAAAAAAAAAAAAAAAAAGGGTGTCTTATCGCTGTATTAAGTAAGTCATGTACTAGTGGGGTGGGGGGGACATAGAATAATAAAACATGAAAATCAAGAAATAATTTAGTCGATCGTTTTGATCGCACCTTTTCTTGCAAAGGTAAATATTAAATTACTTTGCGTGTTAGGATTTTTGTTGTTTTTAACCGACTACAAAAACAAGGAGGTTACTAATTCGATTTGTTTATACAGGGAAAGTTTTTATCCAGTGCGCAAACTGTAACCATGAATTCAGCATATTATTCTAGAATCCGTAGCGCAGAAATTTTTCGCCGGCTATACAAGAAAATATCAGCTGTTTCATAGAAAAGTGCAATACCTACGCGGTCAAATGGCGAAAAATTTCTGCGCTAGGGAGTCATCAATTCATGGTCAAAATTTGCGCACTGGATACATTTTTTTCCTGTATATACTTTTTATGTATCTATGTTCGGGCTTGCAAAAATATTTTTATGTTCGAAAGGGGTTTATTCTGAAATGGTCCCATTTCAATTTCATATATTTCATTTGATGATGAGTTTCGGAAACAGACAACGGAACTCTTCAAAAAATGACAGCAAATCAACCGCGAAATAATAGGTCTTTACCTATGAAATTGCCGTTTTGTATGAAAAAATTTAAACGAATTTTTTTCATGAATTTTTTATTTGTATTAATCGAAGTAATCACCCATGCAATCAATGCATCTTTGCCATCGCAGTGGCAGTTTATTGATGCCCTTCTTAAAGAAATCAGCTGGACGGGAGGCAACAAATTCTTCAAAGGCATTTTGTACTGCCTCTCGGGTATTAAATTTTTTTCCCGCCAAGAAGTTATCCAAATTCTGGAAAAAGTAGTAGTCTGTAGGCGCAAGGTCTGGTGAGTAGGGCGGATGACGGAGAGCTTCCAACCCCAGTTCTTGCAACTTGGAGACCGTCTGCTGTGCAGTATGAGGTCGCGCGTTGTCGTGCAGGAGCAGCGGAGACGAGCGATTGACCAATGCTGGTTGGAGATGCGCCAGCTTCTCCATCATTGTGTTCAGTTCTTCACAGTACACATCTGCAGTAATGCTCACCCCGTTTGGTAAGAAGCTGTGATGAATCACACCGGCGCTAGACCACCAAACAGTGACCATCACTTTTCTAGGGGTAAGTTTTCGTTTAGGGCATTGTTTAGGTGCTGAACCAGGATCCAACCAACTTGCTGAGCGCTTACGGTTATCAAACAGAATCCATTTTTCATCGCAGGTAACAATGCGGTTCAAAATTCCTTCATTTGTGTGTCTGTTGAGCAGTGCAAGGCACGTCTCGACGCGTACTTCGCGCTGGCGATCATTGAGTTCGTGGGGCACCCATTTGTCAAGCTTTTTTACCTTGCCAATTTGACGCAAATGGACCAATATTGTTTTGACGCTAACGTCGAAAGCTGCTGCTAATTCAGCCGTAGATTGTGTATCATCAGCTTCCACAATCGCCTTTAATTCGTCATTGTCGACCAAAGTCTTCGGACGACCGCGAGGTTCATTTTTCAGGTCGAAATTTCCAGAACGGAAGCGAGCAAACCAATAACAGGTGGTGCGTTGGTTTGTAGTGTTAGCTCCGTAAACGTCGTTGATGTTGCGTGCCGCTTGTGCCGCGTTGCTGCCACGACGGTACTCATATTCCATAATTACTCGAATTTTTAACGTATCCATGATGACGAAAAAGATTGAAATGCGATGAAAATGTAACACTAATCAATAAAGAAATGACTACTTTTAGAAAAAAAAATCCATGTTTTTAAAATAAAATTAATTTGAAATTAGAATTCTTAGCCAAACAAAAATTATTTTCATTTGAAATGGCCAGTACTGCAGAACGGCAATTTCATAGGTAAAGACCTAATACATTGTTTTGATTTGAATGACTTTGAGAATACACCAAGGAATAACTAAAAAGCGGTGACAAAAAATGCAAATAGGTACATATCCAAAGACACCGACTTCCGAAATTAAAGTTACTTTCACTTTGTAGTGTTTCTTCGGAAGTCGGTTGTATTTTTTTGGAAAAAGTTTTTTTCAAAAACTGTGCTAGTATTTAATTAGGGATCGTTTCTGCGGCCTTTGTCATGGCGGAGTCGACGAAATTTCTTTAAACGGACTATAAAAGTAAGAAGGTAGGTACCTACTTTACTTACATATGTATATCGATTTAAAGATGTCGTTTAAAAAAAAGGCGTCTGCCATTTCTTTTTATAAAATTCTTAGGTTCACAATTGCAGGTTTTCTGTGCCGTTTAATACAGGTTTATTTTTATAACTTCTTTACGGCGCAGTAAAAAGTGTGAGACCAGTCTAAATTGAAGTATAAATCCTTACCTATAACCGTGACTGTGGTAAAAGTTTTCCTGCCTTCTACGGTAAATTACTGTGGTTGTTTTCATTTGGGTAGGTACTGCTAGTCTTGTTCCCTTTTTTTGCATTAAAATTGAATTGTGTTTTTTAACGGGATGTGGATCACATGTTTTGGTAGCTCTGTCTAATCGTTTTTTAAATATTACTTCTGGTCCATGTAGGTATCTAATATTTCTATGTGAATGGCGTGCATTGTTTGAACCATATGAGTAACCTTTTAGTTACTCATGTGGTTTGAACACCCTATATAAATCAGAGGTTGGTAGGTTTCACACACAAGAACGTTTCCATAATCATTTCATATATTTGAAACTTTCGATTGACTGTGACGCTTGAATAGATAGGTAGATCAAAGCATCTTAAGGGGAACCTAGTCGCTGGCTCGAATTCACTGGTGAGCCTGGCTAAAAATAAAAAGCACGCTGTCTCACTAGGCTTCGTGTCCGACAGAGGTAATATTAGTGAGGAGCAGTTAGACACTAGTATACAAGCAAAACATTAGATATTGAGTGAGATGCAGGATCATTTACCTAAAAAGGCGCGTAAAAAATTAAGAAAAGTCTTTCGGAAGATCGAGTTTTATGAAAAAACCACTGCATAAATCAATGACCACTATAGTTTATGGAACTTACCGATAATTGAACTTTGTCGATATCGACTTGGTTTTGGAGGTTTTATACTTCTTTTGCTACTTAAACACGCCCAAAGTTAGGTTAAATTAGCAAGAAAAACGAATCTTTGTTGGGTCATAACTTTTTAATGGCTTTTTATTTTAGTGTTCTGTTTCCGTACAGACAATATTAATAATGAGATAATACCATACCGTGTTTAATTTTTGATGTACATTGTCGAACATTGGAGTTATACACTCCCGAAGTTTGTATGGAAAATATGTCGACAAGATTCACCTTAAGGATGCACCTCAATAAATATTGTCACCTACTCAGGGTCAATTATTTATCTACCTCGATAAAGTTGGTATAGATGACCACACAAATAATGGCACTTTGTCACCAAAAATGGCGCATCACCGACTGATACACGTTCAAAGTCATAAAGACATGCATCTTCAAAATAACATGTAAATCTTCTTCTCTGAAATATGAAAATCAATGTTTGTGTGTTCGTATGTTAAGCGCTGCCATACCTTTTCTACTGCGATATAAATTGAAACTGCTTTTGCAACTCATTGCTTGCACTTAAGATTTTCTTTCTAGGTATAGGGCACACGAGGAACACGAACACCCAGGTTACCTTATAGTACAAAATAAAGAGAGTACAGAAGGCAATCTACATACAAAGTGCGCTCAAGCAAAGCACACATAGACACCGCTCACGGACACGATATCTCGGACCAGTTGGGACCAGTGCGAGCAGGAGTGCCATCCCCTGAGACACGCGTCTGTGAAATACAAAAACGGTGCAACAAAAAAGTTACTATAACTGTTCAGTGGACGATTGTTTAAATTCAACATTAAACTGTGAATTGTCTTTTTTTAAGCTACCTACCAGTTGAAGAGTTGATCAGAGAGGTGAGTACCTAGGTATTTGCTCGTGTTTAGATGGTTCGTTTTAACGTAACACAGAATACCTAGTTAGTTGTGGGTAAGCGAAAATGACTTTGTGGCCTTGTAGTATTTTTACAATTTATATTAGGTATTTATTGTAGTACTTATAAGCTAAAAAATACGCTCATCTTCCTCATTAATTCATTATAAATATTTAAGATAGAACTGCTCGGCGAGTCGGCCGGGCTACCCGCGTAGCCGCCCGCCGCCGATCATAACTATTAGAGTTGAGATTAATTGTGATCATGGCAAAGACCTAAATACGAGTGCCACTATCACGATAGTTTTTTATACATAAGCCAAAGTTGACAACCCTAGCGCGACCGCCGAGCGTAGGTATGAAAATCGAAGTACATACATGTGATTGCCTTCTGTACTCTCTTTATTTTGTGCTTATAGTTAGGTATGTGTAAAAAACTCGAAGCAAGTAACATAATTTCCGCCTCCGACATTCTTTCCCCAATCATTAAATATTTCCGGGAACCGGACACAATACTCGTAGAAGTGTTTTTTGTACGGAAAATACGTAAGACAAAATTCAAACCAAAATTGCAATTCCTAAATTAGATTTTTCATGAAATATAGATGATATTAGATCCTTACTAATATTATAAATGCGAAAGTTTGTATGTATGAATGTTTGTTACTCTTTCACGCAAAAAACGACTGAATGGATTTGGATGAAATTTGGCACACAGATAGATTATAACCTAGATTAACATAACACATAGGATAGGTACCTACTTTTTATCCCGGTAGTACGTTCCCGCGGGATAATTTCCGACTTCCACGCGGGCATAGTCGCGGGCGGAGTATTAAATAAAAGTAATGCGAGTTACTGTATCACCATCATCATTTCAACCGAAAGACGTAAACAGCTGGACATAAGCCTCCCCAAGCTCCGCCACTTCAACCTGAAGGCCAATTTTCGTAATTAAAAACGTTCGCAGTGTCATGTCGGCGACAATCGAATTTCAAATTCAAATGTATAGGAATTTTTGACAGATTGACACTGAGATCAGACTAAAAAAAAAAAAAAAAACGTTCTTTAAATTACCAGAATTGCCCCTCAGTTCTGTGCTTTCACATCCAGCGGATTATGGTTTTAGACAATTTATTTTTCTCAAAAATAATACAATATTCACTTCTATGAGGAAAAACATAAAAATTGGGTTATGCGACGTTTTAGCTGGGTTGAAATCTAAAATTAAGATATAAAATAATAGTACTATTTAAGACATGATGTTTAATAGCCTTTTAAAAGTTGGAAGCGATTTGGATTCTTTAACGACTTTAGGTATAGAGTTATAGAATTGAGCCCCCTCATATACGACAGTCTTTCTACCGTAGTTTGTCCTCCTTCCTACGATCCTGATCCTGATTCTGATTCCTACGGCCTTAAAAAGGTCATCCTTGTGTAGGCTTTCCAAGTCTACGTCTTCCGGTACGCGGTCGCCACTCCAAAACCTTTCGGCCCCATCGGCCATCGGTTCTGCGAGCAATGTGCCTTGCCCACTTACCTTGGCCCACCTGGTTTATTACTACTAAATTTGAAAAATGCTTGAAAATAGTTCTATTTTCGATTCAAAAATCGTTCGAATTTACGTTTACATAGCGCGTTCGTGTCAGTCTCTGAACTTTAGCCATAATACCATAATTTCTTCATATAGCTTTCGTTTAGTAGATAATTTTAACATTAATAGTGGGATTTGACGTACCTATTGTGCATTTGCAGTTCAATTAATCCACTCGTATCCCGCTACAACATAACCTACATATACCAGAATACTTTACCAAAAGAAACGTAATGTTTATTTTATGTAAGTAGATCATTAAAGACAAGTTTACACGTCAATATTATGTTGCTCAATGTTTTATGGGTGTGTCCAGACCTGGCGAATGCGCCGCTCGCGAGCCGCTTGCGAAAGCTGCGCGCTTGTTGCTCGCGTGCGGTTACAGCCTACGTTTGGCACTAGAGCGACGCACGCCCCAAACGTAGGCTGTAACCTCGTTAATGCACGTGACTGTACATATATAGGTACGTATTATATGTATCCTTTATAATAAGGAGTCCGTGATATCGTGTATAAATGTCACATTTCAGTTCATTTCTTGTAAAATTCTGGCTTACACAGTTTTTTATTTTTTTGGGGTGGGATATCATCAAATGACTTCTCCTACTGAGTAGAGCAGGAGGGCGTGTCAGACTTTTACTGACTAAAACCCACCCGTGTTCTCTCAGTTGCCCGTGTGCCAGGGGCGGCGGTAACTCTTTCGAACAACCCGCTCCCCTGGCAGGCATCGGCCCTTGCGGACCCCACCAGTGGTTGCTGACATCTCTGACGGCGCGCGTGTGGAACTTAACGCACCGTCCCGTCTACTACTTTTCGGCGGCAGGGGATAGGGAGAGCGGCCAACGCTATACCGACACTCCTCTTCCCTGCGGCCCCACCGCGTCCGCCATCAATAGGTGGCGGCCCCGTCCAGGCCACGGAAGGGAAGAGCGCTGCTCAGAAGCACCGGCACTCCTCCTCTGCCGCAGCCCGTAACCCTCAGCCGCGATGCCTCCTATTCGACATCGCAGGCCACCTCAGTTGCGGTGCACCTCACCGCAACCTACTTTTTGGCCGCTACGTCATTGACTTGAAGGTAAAAGCCCTGACGAGCGGCCCCACCTTTGGGTTCCTCTTGGCTTCACCGTGGGTTCTTCAACGACAATGCGGGAACCCACTCGGGGGTGTGGCTCATACAGTTAGGTATATTTTGAGTCAAACATTTCATTCTCTGCATCTTGATATATTGAATCTTGAACACATCACACGTGTATTTAGTTAGAGGGTATTAGAGGCAGAGATGCTGTATGTATGGTACGGCTATGTTTCGCCAGTTATATAGGCAGGTACATATGTATAAGTAGTACTTATGTCTTTTTTTTTTTTTGGGTGGGAAATCATCAAATAACTTCTCCCGCTCTGGGTGGAGCAGGAGGGCGTGTCAGACTTCTACTGACTAAAACCCACCCGTGTTCCTTCAGTAGCCCGTATGCCAGGGGCTGTGGTATCTCTTTCAAACAAATCCGCACCCCTGACAGGCATCGGCCCTTGCGGGCCCCATCATTTTTTGTGCTGACATCTCTTTGAGGCGCGCGTGGAACACAACGCGCCATCGACTTGGGCTTGGTCCTTACCGGATAGCGAGCTACCCATTACTCGCCGTCCCCAAGCCCATGCCTACGGTGGCCGGAAATCGGCTTGGGATTCCCAACGCCCAGGGCGTTTCCGTATCCTGCGGCGGCTGGGGTCGCGAGGGCGCATATGCTGCCTCTCCCTCGCGTGCGCCGCCTCCCTCTTCGCGAGCATTACTGCTTCGCTGAAGGAGGTGACGGCTCCCCATGCCCTCTCGCTCCGTACCATGGCCTGGACCAGGGCCGGACGCGAGAGATCGCCTCCGCCGATCGCCTCCACGAGGACACGGCGGTGCTCCGCCCAACCCGGGCAGACTGCCACCGTGTGCTCCACCGTGTCCTCAGGGCGATCTTCGCAGTTGAAACACCCGGGCGTTTCCTCCCGCCCTATCCGAAACAGGAACCTCCCGAAACAGCCATTTCCGGTGAGGACCTGCGTCAGGCGGAAGGTGAGGACACCATGCCGCCTCTCAAGCCACTCCTCAAAGAGGGGACTTACCGCCGCAATCGTGGCGTGCCCATAGTACTTATGTCTAAGTTGCATTTCATAGGTGAGTTTTTTTTGGTGTTGTTATTGTTTTGTGTTTGTTTCTTTTGAATGGTAACTTCGTTAATGAAGAGTGTATAATTTTATGTGTTACCATCTTTTGCCAACGGCTTCGCCCGCGTGGAGATCGAAAATTATCCCACGGGAACGTATCTACTACCGGGATAAATTTTTTAATCCAGGTATCAGCTATCTGTGTGCCAAATATCATCCAAATCCGTTCGGCCGTTTTTGCGTGATTGATAAACAGACATCCAAACATCTAAACATACAAAGTTTCACATATAAAATATTAGGTAGGATTATGTTTATCATAATTATCTGCTTAGCTTAGGAGGGTTTCAAATTAATCTAAGTATTATAAGCTTCATAGAAGTTGAAGCTAAAAATAAACACAGCGCTGGTTGAAACGTATGTAGTTTGCAAGATAGAACTAATATCAATTTCCGCAACAACTGACTAGATTAGACGCGAATGTGGGATTAAGCATAAACTAATTCAAACTTCGTCGTGTTTGCGTCTTCCGATTTCCATATACATTCAACTAAGGAATCCGATAGTTCGTCATATACAATTAAGTAAACAACTTGGCTTTCGTAGTTTTTCGCAGAATAGTTCCAAGTAAAGCAATCATCTTTGTTTTCTATTTTTATAGCTAGGTTTGAAGTGTTTACCTGCTCGTCACATTTCATCGTATCGCACAACATCACACCTATATTTTCCGAAGAGGTAGGCTGAGGTGTAAACTACACCCTCATTATTCCCTGAAGTTAGAGGTGTTGGTATATTGCTTACCTTCACCCACATGTCAAACCTACCCATGTACATTGACGAGCACTAATATGTATACGCTTACCAACTTTTAAAAGTGATTTACTCCACTTGTGCTGATCTCCTAGCCTCTGCCTAGCCTTTTCCCAACTATGTTGGGGTCGGCTTCCAGTCTAACCGGATGCAGCTGAATACCAGTATTTTACATGGAGCGACTGCCTATCTGACCTCCACAATCCAGTTACTGGGTAATACGATACCCCTTGGTAAGACTGGTTGTCAGACTTTCGGGCTTCTGACGACCCGTAACGACTGTCAAAGATCCACAAATGACAGCCGGGACCAACGGCTTAACGTGCTTTCCGAGGCACGAAGGCCGCGGGTATCCGCTGGATGTGGGAAGCACAAGACCGGTCGAAGTGGAGGAGCGTGGGGTCGGCCTATGTCCAGCAGTGGACGTCTTTCGGCTGAAACGATGATGATGATGATGATATAAATAATATTTTGGAACCCACACTATAATGAAACAAACCAATGCAGGCGCTTTACGTTGTGTAAATAATTTCATCACCACAGCTCTCAAAACGGTGAAGGACACCATCGTGGGGAAACCGGCATATCTTAGAACGAAAAAATCCGGGCTACTGTTGAGATTAAGAGTGAAAATTAACGTAATTCGGCGCGGCCTATCGAATGGCATCAATATTATAGCGTAATAAGACAGTCAGCTATCATCCCCTACGTGGCTATAGCTGTAGGCACCATGCTATAAGCTGAAAACACCTTAGTCGCTTAACATAAATGGGACAGTGAAAACTGACGTAATTCGGCGCGGCCTATCGAATGGTATCAATATTATAGCGTAATAAGACAATCGGCTAGTATTGACCATGTGTGTGTGAACCTAGGACGTCATTCTTAGCAGCCGCAATTGCAACCGCTAGATCTACGAGATTGTCAACAATTAGACGTCAATTTCAACAACATTCAAATTGTCTAAACACGGAAAATCGTATCAGTCTCATCCAACGCGATATTTTTTACATTTTATGAGGGTACAAAGGACGCGCAAATTATTACCTGGACAATAGACTACGGAAAAACGTGAAATTATTTTCATAAATTCTTACCTCCATATTTTTCTGTTCAAGATTCAAGATTCAAGATTCTTTATTTGTGGAAACATGAGTACACATACAGAGCATGCAAGTTATTAAATTAACAATAGTTGAGATCAGTCATGTTTGGCCTTAGTGGCGTACAAATATTTAAATTTCGTCATAATTATTACACAAGAATTATTAAATGTCAATTAAAATAAATTATCATCATAGCAATAATATGTTGCTGCATGTATGGATTATGTCAAAGATGTATTGATAATATTGTCATTGAGAAATTCTAGAACACTGTAATATGCTTTCCCTTGTAGCAGTATCTTTAATTTATTTTTTAATTGGCGGAAATTAAGCTCCTTCCAACTATTAGGGAGTTTATTGAAAATTTTAGGGGCCATACAGAAAACACTCTTGTGCATTAATGTCGTTTTAGACCTATGTAGACAGAGAATACTATCATCGCGTCTACTATGGTTGCGATCAACCACTTCTGATTGACGTGGAAATAAGAGCCGATTTGATTTTACAAACATGACAATCTCTAAAATGTAAAGGCACGGGAGAGTTAATATTTTATATTTTATAAAGTAGGGTTTACAACTTTCGGTTGACTGCAATCTAAACATAGTCCTGATGCACCTTTTTTGGGCTTTAAAGGGTACGTCCTTACAAAAAGGATTTCCATTTCCATCTTGTGTCGGTAAGACCTCGATATTAAATCATAGATATGAAATCATGTAACTGCCTACCTACATTTTATTATGTAGGTACACACATACCGCTAGTTATGTTTGAGTCCCATGTAATAGGGGAGAGCCTATTGCCATCAACGGGGCACAAATCCCAGAAAGCGCAATGAAGAGCAGTGGTGGCCCAGTGGTAACGGCAGTGACTTACGAGCGAACCCAGACAGGCGCCTTTTACTTCGTGTAAATTATTTCATCTCCACTGCTCTCAGAACGGTGAAGGGAAACATGACGAGGAAACTGTTTTGGAATCATAAATTCGAAGACGTGACATTTACCAACCCACACTGGACCTGCATGGTAGATTACTGCCCACTCTGTCTCACTGAGAGAAGGCCTGCGTCCCAGCAGTGGGAATGTCATAGACTGATTATGATTATGGGCACAAATCCCAACCATCTCTCCAGCAAGACACCTCTGCGAAACCCTTCGAAGATTACAGGTTGATGAATGATTTCAAACGTTTTCTTATTTGGTACATAAATACGTTGTCTCATTTCGAATGTATTCTTTACCATTCCAGTACCTAAAAATAAATTCTTCACGATTTTATTCGATTACGTTGCTTCCTCTTTCTGAAGGCGTTGTGTTTTTATTTGTTTAAGAAAACGCTACGAATGTGAAAACAAATAAACACTGTCAGGTGAAAATAAACAGGCAAACATTTTTTGTTTATTTTGTCCCTTGACTCTACTCGTCTTGCCAGTTTTGATCCGACACATGAATTCAGGTGTTTTTCACAGTAATTTCAATTATTCAGCGCACATTATTTGATGTTCGCCATTCTGGTTCGGAGCTAAAGATTTTAAGGTCTCTTGTTAGATTAAGGGGCTTGTTGCTAAGTAACAATAGCTGCGCGGGTCGATCGATCAGGTTAAGCTACGCTTACCGCGGTTGGTCCGTGGATAGGTGACCATCTTTACATACCAAGACCCCTCCGTGCTTCGGAAAGCACGTTAAGCTGCTGGTCCCGGCTGTCATTTGTGGGTCTTTGACAGTCGTTACGGGTCAGAAGCCTGAAAGTCTGACAATCAGTATTACCAAGGGGTATCGTATTACCCAGTAACTGGGTTGTGGAGGTCAGATAGGCAGTCGCTCCATGTAAAATACTGGTATTCAGCTGCATCCGGTTAGACTGGAAGCCGACCCCAACATAGTTGGGAAAAGGCTAGGCAGATGATGATGTTAAATTAAACAGTTGAGGATGTAGAAAAAAATTGATATTAGGGACGGTACAAAATAATAATTATGTTGGTAGAAAATAGTTCATGTAATAGTTTCAGCCGTTGAGAAATGTTTGAGTAGGATTCACGAGAGAAAGTTAGAAACTTTAGCGTTGTGTTCCATCCACAAAGTACAAATTTTCTATTTTATTTTGTAAAAGCACAGAAATAAGATCTCTCTCTAGAACTTATCTCAATTACTTACTTATATTATGTTGACGAAACAGTCCCGAAAACTCATTTGGCACCGTCATCGTGCTCAATTGAGTAACTACGGCAATACAATCGAGTGTATACAATCGAGAGTTATTTTTTTTTTATTTTTACTAACCACAGTTTATAAAAACAGAAATAATAAAATTGTAAGTACTAGTGTACTGAAGCCCTACTACTGTAATTAGTTGAATATAGTGGCTGAATTCATATATCTGTAGTAAATGTTCATTATATTCTTACGGTTTGTAAAATAAGTTTGCAATATTTCAACGTTTCTCAAAGGTAATAAGACATAGCGGAAGCTGTTTCCCATCTTAGAAGGTATTGAGAGTGACGCTAATTATGAGTTGCTAGCTTAAAAGTATCACCAGAACGCAGAGAGAGGGACAGCAGGAGTAGGGGGCAGTCGCATCGCAACGTCAACTTTAATGCGTTTTTGGTGCGTGTACCTGCATCATGGCCCCAATTCTGTATGGTTATAATGGTTCCCCGCGGAATCATACTACGTTCAAATTACGTCAGTATCGTGTTTTGAAAAAAACAATGTAACGGTTTTTTTTTTTTTTTTTTTTTGCGTGGGAAATCATCAAATAACTTCTCCCGCTCTGGGTGGAGCAGGAGGGCGTGTCAGACTTTTACTGACTAAAACCCACCCGTGTTCCTTCAGTAGCCCTTAAGCCAGGGGCTGTGGTGTCTCTTTCGAACAAACCCGCACCCCTGGCAGGCATCGACCCTTGCGGGTCCCATCACTGTTTGTGCTGACATCTCTTTGAGGCGCGCGTGGAACACAACGCGCCGTCGACTCGGGCTTGGTCCTTACCGGATAGCGAGCTACCCATTACTCGCCCTCCGCAAGCCCATGCCTACGGTGGCCGGAAATCGGCCTGGGATTCCCGACGCCCAGGGCGTCTCCGTATCCTGCGGCGGCTGGGGTCGCGAGGGCGCATATTCTGCCTCTCCCTCACGTGCGCCGCCTCCCTCTTCGCGAGCATCACTGCTTCGCTGAAGGAGGTGACGGCTCCCCATGCCCTCTCGCTCCGTACCATGGCCTGGACCAGGGCCGGACGCGAGAGATCGCCGCCGCCGATCGCCTCCACGAGGACACGGCGGTGCTCCGCCCAAGCAGGGCAGACCGCCACCGTGTGCTCCACCGTGTCCTCAGGGCGATCTTCGCAGTGGAAACACCCGGGCGTTTCCTCCCGCCCTATCCGAAACAGGAACCTCCCGAAACAACCGTGTCCGGTGAGGACCTGCGTCAGGCGGAAGGTGAGGACGCCATGCCGCCTCTCAAACCACTCCTCAAAGAGGGGACTTACCGCCGCAATCGTGGCGTGCCCAAAACAATGTAACGGTAAGGAATCGTAATGTCATATGCTGCATGTTCCAAGACAATTTGTCGATATTTATTAGCAGATGTCGTGTGTGATCTAAGGAATTTATGTGGTTTCGAAGTAAGGAATCGTTAAGTAGCCATAGTGAATTAGGGCCGTGGCCAGGTGAAGGAAGATAACACAAAATAATGACACCTGTGAAATGTTTACTTAATTAGTTTTTGCTAGTATTCAACTATTTATTTCTAAGTTTATCAAAATAACTAAAGGTAGATTACAAAATGATTAATTTCTAGAATTATAAATTAATTATATTTCGAAGAAACAGTTGCCTAACTCATTCCGCTTTTCGGAGAAACAGTTCCGTTATAATAAAACGTGATATTATGAGTCTATGATAGTTTTTAGGATTATCTTAATACAGGACAAGTTTTTATCCAGTGCACAAATTGTAACTATGAATTCAGCATATCATACTAGACCCCCTAGCGCAAAATTTTTTCGCCGGTTATACATAAAAAAATCAGCTGTTCCTTACATTTTGACCGCGTAGGTATTGCACTTTTCTATGAAACAGCACATTTTTTTTTATAAGGGTCTAGAATGATATGCTGAATTCCTGGTTACAGTTTGCGCACTGGATAAAAACTTACCCTGTGTGATTATTTTTAGTATATGCAAAACCTGAACATAGTTTGTTCAGAATAAGTAACTGAATCGTTTCCAACAATTTTTAAACCACGTTAAATGTTTTCCCAAAAAAGTTTTGCAAGTGTGATGGGAAATGTTTTCACCAGTTAATCACAATAAAATCGCTGTTCGGTTAGATACCTACTGCCTCTAAATTCGGTTATTCCATTCTAGTGCTACTCGCTATTCGCAAACAAAAGTGGGGTTCAAACTGGCGCGCTAATTCGGGCCCCTCAAAGAAGATTAGTGCAAATTCCGAATACTATAGTAATGGCTTTCGTGTTGCAAATCGGAAAACTAATGGGACAATTTACGAGCGAGCTATATAAATATATGGACCAACTATTAATAGAGTTTCCAATATTACTGGAGCAAGTCTATATTGAATAGGTAGTTTGTCGATTTGTCGGAGTATCATATTGAAAGCCAGCTTCGTAATCTTGTGTTGAACCAAGTATCTAGTTGTACCTAAAGTTAAATTCAGTCAATCTATTCTGTTAAATTGATTGATCTGCAAATGAAGGTCCTGTCGAAATCGGTCCAACCCTTTCGGAGATTAGCTGGAACAAACAGAGAGACAGACTGACAACGTTTTTTTTTTTGTTATAGTTACCGTATCCTACTTTCAACATATTTATTTATTACAAAACTGTTATTCTGACATTACAAACAGATACTTCAATTTTATTTATTAGTACAGTTAAAGATTGGCACTTTGAACTGCTTAGCTGCCCCCCCCCCCCCCCCCCCCCGAGTGGGTTCCCGCATTGTCGTTGCGGGGGGGCTCAGTAACCGTGGTCTCCCAGCCACGGTAAAGCGAAGAGGAACCCAAAGGTGGGGCCGCTCGTCAGGGCTTTTGCCTTCAAGCCGATGACGTAGCGGCCAAAAAGTAGGTTGCGGTGAGGTGCACCGCAACTGAGGTGGGCTGCGATGTCGAATGGGAGGCATCGCGGCTAAGGGTTAGAGGCTGCGGCAGAGGAGGAGTGCCGGTGCTTCTGAGCAATGCTCTCACCTTCCGTGGCCTGGACGGGACCGCCACCGTTTGATGGCGGACGTGGTGGGGCCGCAGGGGAAGAGGAGTGTCGGTATAGCGTCAGCCGCTCTCCCTATCCCCTGCGGCCGAAAAGTGGTAGACGGGACGGCGCGTTGTTTTCCACACGCGCGCCGTCACAGATGTCAGCAACCACTGGTGGGGTCCGCAAGGGCCGATGCCTGCCAGAGGTGCGGGTTAGTTTGAAAGAGATACCACAGCCCCTGGCATACGGGCTACTGAGGGAACACGGGTGGGCTTTAGTCAGTAAAAGTCTGACACGCCCTCCTGCTCTACTCAGCAGGAGAAGTCATTTGATGATTTCCCACCGTCCAAAAAAAAAAAACTGCTTAGCTGCTGCCAAGTTTCAATATTATAAAACAATCTCCCTTGAATACCCTATATTTTAAGAGCAACAACATTAATTTCCTTTCGCTATTAGTACTTACTACATAAACACCGACTCTGCTCAATAGAGTTCATATAGGTAATTTCTACCAGCATCATCCCATTCAATTTCCATAAAAAGATGGAGTAAAAGAAACCCGAGATTTTGCTTTAATTCTTAAGATTACAAAAAGAAATCCCGCGAGTAAAGTTCGTATCCAAATAAATTCTTATGTCCCTTGAAAGGTTAATTAATACGGTCGTTAATGAAAATGCTTTGAATGCCTGCAAATCGGTTTTTATCAAATATTTGTGCTTCAATGTATACTTAATTTCTGTTCGTTATTTTAACGAGTGCCAATTTACATTCAGAGTATGTTTTCAGTACTTATATATTCATTATTGGAAGCCGTTATTGCATTGTTAAAGTTTTATAGGGAATTAACAATGAAGGATCGAAGAAAAAAGTGATTTTTTTATTGCCGGCGTGATAAAGTGATCCTCCAAGAAATGATCAAACAGTATATAACCGGTTGGTCGACTGTTCACGTGACCAGAGTGCTGGCCTATTTTTCGGCCAAAGAATCAGTATTGCCATACAACGTGGCAATGCTGCCAGCCTTTTGGGCACTTTTCCCGTTGACAAAGATGCCGACGAACTTTTTGTTTTTTATGATTATTTTATTTTTTCTATACTTGTACATATTATTATTTTAAGACCAGTAGTTTTTAAATTATAAAATGTCTAAACAGTATTTACATTAAGTCAATTATTTGATCATTATATGTCTTGCCTTTCCAAGTGGGTTGGGGTTGTCGCCCAATCTAGCCAAAGCGGTTGAGTATCAATATTTAACATTAAGTGACTGCTATCTGACCTCCATGACCCAATTACTAGGAGAAACGGGCATTATTCTATAGCTAAGCAGTCTATTTGACTATGATGGAGTTTAAGTATTTTATTAGGCGAATTTGGCGTGTAGGTATAGTCAACATCACGGTCATAAATATCTATCGTAAAAAGGCAGTTTATTCGTCCTCCAAAACCCTTGACACGAATTACAGTTTGATCACACTTTTATATGTTTGAAAAACTATGAGATATTAACTGCGTTATTGTATAGTGGTCGCAAACACGATTGCTAAGGTTCGTTGTTCTATTAGGGGAAAATGTATTAGGCTGTTCTGCATCCGATCCAATTATTCAGTTTAAAGATTCCGGATGACCGCGATCTGAATTTGTGCCCGGTTAAGGCAATGCAATTTATATAGGGTGTAACAGAAACCCTATTGCTATTCAGCATTAAAAATAACAGCTGATATAGAATCACTATACATAGTTTCAGCTCAAAATAAAATACTCTAAGAATTGATACCAAATTTTCACAAATCATAACAAACGTGTCAACGGACTCCGTAGGTCAATAACTTTCAACATTACTTGCCAATATCACGATAAATCTCTTCCGAGTGATGTGTGTGCTAAACACAAGTTAAATCTTACATTGGGTGCCAGAGTTCATCGAAAACATTCTTTCCCCTAGTTGTAACGATGCATAGTGTTTAAATAAGTGTTTTTTTGTACAACTGAAGGTAATAAAGAAACTTTTTTTTTTTTTTTTTTTGTTTATTTCAATTTGAAAAGTTCGGTTTCTGGTATCAATGTATTAAAAATTCTCATAACTTCCAAACATGTAGAGATAGGAATAAAAAACCTTTCCAATATCGTTTGATATCACCCAAAGAAACCGTACCCTTGGTATGTATATACCCTTTCCGTTACACGTTGTATACGACTCGCAATTGATCGATAGTAAATTGAAATGTGTGTAAGGCTACCTACGCACTATGCGGTTAACCGGAATGCGGTCGGCCGTCCGGCTGCGGTTGCATTTGCGGTTATCCGGGTGGCGAAAGCCGCAACGGCAACCAGAACGAAACCGTCGTGGTTTGCGGTTGGATCCACACATTTCCAAGATGGACGTCGAAGAAGTCGCAGCTATTAATTATATTTACTTGCGTTATATAAAGAAAAAGATACGGCCGGCCGACAGCCGCATCGCAGTGCGGATAAAAATTGCTTGACCGCATTCCGGCTAGCCGCATAGTGCGTAGGTAACACTATTGTAAGATGACTATTGAACGTCATCCTACCTCATAGATATAATTACTAGGTTGTTGAAAAATGTTATTAGGTTATTCTGGATCGGGAATTTCTCAGTAGCAACCGGTCTAGATTTATGCGCGTTAAAGGCAAATGCTCGCTTCCTTTTACATGGGCTTTAAGAATTCTGGTGAATAGTGATTTTATTATACACCTCTGCTTTCCCTTTTGAGGGACTCAATCATGTTGTTATCCCCCTTATCCTACTAATATTATAAATGTGAAAGTTTGTGAAGATCTTTGGATGTTTGTTACTCAATCACGTAACAACGGTTGAACAGATTTAGATGAAATTTGGCACACAGATAGGTTATAACCTGGATTAACATATAGGATATTTTTTATCCCGGTAATATGATCCCGTGGGATAGTAAAATTTTCGATCTGCTGGCGAAAGTTAGTGTTAAATATGACGAATGTGCCGTGAGTCTGTGTTTATAAATATAAAATGGCAAGTGTCATATTAAGTGGCAACGTTTGGTCATCGCCTGGCGTTACCGTGACGTATACCTACGAGTATGTACATACAAGCATCGTTATATATTATGATGTAGACGGACGTATAGTCGGTTCCGTCTCGAAGTAATAGGTGCGAGGTAACTATGTCTGACTCAGACTCATATATTTTGTATTAGATGTGGATGGTTATAATATATTATCCGCATGAGTGAACCGTGGGTCGCGCGCGAAGTTTTCCGTATTCATATATTATCACGTTCACTTTAGTCAAGGGATGAATTGCTTTATATTTATACTACTAAGAAAGTATGAGGTTTTTTAAACCCTTCTGCAATATGATTTTAATTGTAACTGAACATGTATAAATAAATATTGATATCTATCAGTAATCACATTTTGATGGAGTAGGTATAAACAAGGATTTATTAAAATAATAATCAATAAGGTTTTTAACCGATTTTTTTATGTATGATCACGCATGACTTTTTTACCTAAAAAGAATACAAAGGGCTTAAAAAGAAATTACAAAAAGTAAAAAAACATCTGTTTACTCAAATATGGATCCAAAACACCGATTTCCGAAATTATACTTGTTTTTAATTTCTTTGTCGTTTTTCTATTTTTCACTTTCTAAACATGGTAAGTACCTAACCTAACCTAACCCCCCCTCCCCGAGTGGGTTCCCGCATTGTCGTTGCGGGGGGGCTCAGTAACCGTGGATTCCGGCCACGGTGAAGCCAAGAGGAACCCAAAGGTGGGGCCGCTCGTCAGGGCTTTTGCCGCAAAGCCGACGACGTAGCGGCCAAAAAGTAGGTTGCGGTGAGGTGGGCCGTGATGTCGAATGGGAGGCATCGCGGCTGAGGGTTACGGGCTGCGGTAGAGGAGGAGTGCCGGTGCTTCTGAGCAGCGCTCTTCCCTTCCGTGGCCTGGACGGGGCCGCCACCGTTTGGTGTCGGACGCGGTGGGGCCGCAGGGGAAGAGGAGTGTCGGTATAGCGTCAGCCGCTCTCCCTATCCCCTGCGGCCGAAAAGTGGTAGACGGGACGGCGCGTTGTGTTCCACACGCGCGCCGTCAAAGATGTCAGCAATCACGGGTGGGGTCCGCAAGGGCCGATGCCTGCCAGGGGTGCGGGTTTGTTCGAAAGAGATACCACAGCCTCTGGCATACGGGCTACTGAGGGAACACGGGTGGGTTTTAGTCAGTAAAAGTCTGACACGCCCTCCTGCTCTACTCAGCAGGAGAAGTCATTTGATAATTTCCCACCCAAAAAAAAAAAAACCTAACCCACACCAATTTGTATAACACTAGTTGCTATGTAAGCAACAGTGGCAGGAAGCATAAGTCCATTTTTGTTTTGAGAGTAAGAAATCATCAAATAACTTCTCCCGCTCTGGGTGGAGCAGGAGGGAGTGTCGGACTTTTACTGACTAAAACCCACCCGGGTCCCCTTAGTAGCCTGTGTGCCAGGGGCCACGGTATCTCTTTCGAACAACCCGCACCTCTGGCATGCAACGGTTTTTGCGGGCTCCATCAGTTTGTGCTGACATTTCTTTGAGGCGCGCGTGGAACACAGCGTGCCGTCGACCCGGGCTTGGTCCTTATCGGACAGCGAGCTACCCATTACTCGCCGTCCGCAAGCCCGCGCCTATGGTGGCCGGGAATTAGCCTGGGATTCCCGACAATCGCATTCTCCACGTTGCCATGAGATCCCACCGGATTTCGGTCCGCTGTGCCGAGATTTCCCGCGGCAGCGGAGTTACACCCGGCGTTAATCCCCCTCGCGCTACTCCCAAGTGTGCGCGAGGACCTGCTTTGCCTCCAGATCCCATGGCGGCAAGTATTAGTCCATCAAGATACACAAAGTGGATTAAACACGCATTATCGAAGCTAAGGCAAAAACAACCCCAGAAAAGTTTATAAAATAAATATGGCCACCTCTGATATCCTATCAATTACATAAGAGTAATCGATCTACGAGTGCCCGAGATATCGCGAAACATAAAAAAATACAGATGAATTGAGAA
The DNA here is from genome assembly GCA_949987655.1 of Polymixis flavicincta. Lineage (NCBI taxonomy): Eukaryota > Metazoa > Arthropoda > Insecta > Lepidoptera > Noctuidae > Polymixis > Polymixis flavicincta. The sequence continues at coordinate 12,731,585 of OX465175.1, read as the reverse complement.
CCTCATCCTATTTGAATTCGGTTAAAATATCAAAACTGGACGTAGGTAACATACTCGTAGTCAGTACGTGTTATATTTCTTACAAATAACATTTATCAACACATATTTACAGAAAACCAAATGAAATCCTCGAATGAAAACAGTCGTTTACCTAAAATATTATCGCTCCATATTTTGTACAAACACAAGTACTTATGAAGACTTATAAGTAGGTACCCGTGCCCTGCCAAAACAAAGGCAAACCATTGGCTTGCAAACATAGACTGTGTCCATACTATTGAATGATTTCCGTGGCCTGGACGGGGCCGCCACCGTTTGGTGTCGGACGCGGTGGGGCCGCAGGGGAAGAGGAGTGTCGGTATAGCGTCAGCCGCTCTCCCTATCCCCTGCGGCCGAAAAGTGGTAGACGGGACGGCGCGTTGTGTTCCACACGCGCGCCGTCAAAGATGTCAGCAATCACGGGTGGGGTCCGCAAGGGCCGATGCCTGCCAGGGGTGCGGGTTTGTTCGAAAGAGATACCACAGCCTCTGGCATACGGGCTACTGAGGGAACACGGGTGGGTTTTAGTCAGTAAAAGTCTGACACGCCCTCCTGCTCTACTCAGCAGGAGAAGTCATTTGATAATTTCCCACCCAAAAAAAAAAAAAACCTAACCCACACCAATTTGTATAACACTAGTTGCTATGTAAGCAACAGTGGCAGGAAGCATAAGTCCATTTTTGTTTTGAGAGTAAGAAATCATCAAATAACTTCTCCCGCTCTGGGTGGAGCAGGAGGGAGTGTCGGACTTTTACTGACTAAAACCCACCCGGGTCCCCTTAGTAGCCTGTGTGCCAGGGGCCACGGTATCTCTTTCGAACAACCCGCACCTCTGGCATGCAACGGTTTTTGCGGGCTCCATCAGTTTGTGCTGACATTTCTTTGAGGCGCGCGTGGAACACAGCGTGCCGTCGACCCGGGCTTGGTCCTTATCGGACAGCGAGCTACCCATTACTCGCCGTCCGCAAGCCCGCGCCTATGGTGGCCGGGAATTAGCCTGGGATTCCCGACAATCGCATTCTCCACGTTGCCATGAGATCCCACCGGATTTCGGTCCGCTGTGCCGAGATTTCCCGCGGCAGCGGAGTTACACCCGGCGTTAATCCCCCTCGCGCTACTCCCAAGTGTGCGCGAGGACCTGCTTTGCCTCCAGATCCCATGGCGGCAAGTATTAGTCCATCAAGATACACAAAGTGGATTAAACACGCATTATCGAAGCTAAGGCAAAAACAACCCCAGAAAAGTTTATAAAATAAATATGGCCACCTCTGATATCCTATCAATTACATAAGAGTAATCGATCTACGAGTGCCCGAGATATCGCGAAACATAAAAAAATACAGATGAATTGAGAACCTCCTATTTGAATTCGGTTAAAATATCAAAACTGGACGTAGGTAACATACTCGTAGTCAGTACGTGTTATATTTCTTACAAATAACATTTATCAACACATATTTACAGAAAACCAAATGAAATCCTCGAATGAAAACAGTCTAAAATATTATCGCTCCATATTTTGTACAAACACAAGTACTTATGAAGACTTATAAGTAGGTACCCGTGCCCTGCCAAAACAAAGGCAACCATTGGCTTGTAAACATAGACTGTGTCCATACTATTGAATGATTTGCGTGTGTATTGGCCTTGACCAAGGTCATATTTTTGCAAACATTGCCTGTGTTGTAAAGCGTTCTGCGTCATACCTAGATAAATTATGATGTGAGCAGAACCACCTTGATTCTATGAAGATTTCTGCACAGGTAAATAGCACAGAAAGACAGGACACTGTCTGCGAAAAAAAATCCTAGCAAAGATTTTTTACTAGAATCGGGTTTAATTGTTCTTATTTTCCTTCTTAGGGGATTGTGGCTAAATAATAACAGCTGTACGAGTCGATCAATCAGGTTAAGCTACGCTTGTCGTGTTTAGTGTGTGGATGGGTGACCATCTTTACATAACAAGAACCCTCCGTGCTTCGGAAAGCATATTAAGCCGCTGGTCCCGGCTGTCATTCGTGGATCTTGGAAAGTCGTCCGAAGCCCGAAAGTCTGACAATCAGTCTTACCAAGTGGAATAGTAGTTACTGGGTTGTGGAGGTCAGATAGGCAATTCACTGATATTCAGCTGAATCTGGTTTGACTGGAAGCCGACCCCAACATAGTTGGGAAAAGCTAGGCAGAAGAGATTTTCTTATTTTCCTGGGCTCTAATGTCGCTTGGGTGTACTGATTATAATTATAAAAGAAAATCAATCTTATCGAGTCGGCACAAGCTAAACGATTATACCTCATACCGGGGTTAAAAGATTAACCAGTCAGCAAGAATGGTAGCGTCTGACAGTCCTTATGTGCCGCGTAAAGATTCATCTAAAGGTGCGTCCAGACGGAGCGAGGCGTGTGCTTCTAATGAAATGAATAGTATTATAAATATATCTATATTTAAATTCTTCCACAACTAAAAACCACTTGAATTATTTTTCTAGTGAAAAATTTGTAAAAAATATCGATTTTGATACGCGGTGGCCAAATATCATGTTACCATTTCGTTACGTTAAAAAACTAGTACTTTTCCGGTAACTGATGAATGATATACTTTATAAACGTCACTACAAACTGATACAAAATTGTTTGAGGCAAATCACGTACCTTCAATTTTATAATTCGGATTTAAAATCACTACGAATCTTTTATTTGGAAATCATGAGAAGAATGGTAAGCCAAGAATCTGACGCATGGTTCAGGCTGAGGCATCTGACATATGAAAAATTATGTTTGCACCGCATGCCTTTCACTGTCTGTGAGCACCAATAATGTATGCCAAGTTAAATGAATAAAATGTCATTAACCTCTTGACAGTTAATTTGATTCTACAATAGCTTGTTTACTCACCAATCTCAGTTGAAACGTATTACAAACACATTCCACAGCGAGGTTCTTTATCTTTGTTAGTACCTATAATAAATAAGAACACAACATTGGATAGGTACAAAACCAAATTTACACGTCGACCTGACTTATCACATTGTTGTCATCATACATTTACAGAAATAAGTTTGAAGTCGAATCGCAGCGGCAACAAAAGGCACGGCTATTATGCAGTCATATGTGATAGTTATCAGTGATTGTTGTGATAAGTCGACACGCTATGCTACGGTTGTGTTTACAGACGCCCGTCACGTTGACTGTATCATAGTATAATATAGAGGTGTTTTCAGGCGAGCGTCGCTCGTAGAGTCGTAGCTGCAAGGCAGTCGCGGTCCGCATGCCCGTAAGACCCCACGCATCACGCGCGCTCAGACTGCTACGAGCTACGCCGTAGCACGTCCCGGAATCTCGTAGCCAATTCCTAAAACTACGATTTTAAAAATCGCTTTGTAAGCCCCTTTATTTTATTTACTGAAGTTTTCCAGTGAAGTTTTTGTGTTGAAACTTTAAAACGATTCTGTGTAAACTAAAACTATTGTAATCTTGTAATAGTGTTGGCAGTTAAATGTTTTAGTATATGAAGAGATCGAGGATTTGTCCAACTTTACATATGTGATGATTGTGGACTAGTGTGTGTTTTATGTCTATGTGTTTGTAGCTTTAAGTTTTGGATATTGGTAAGTCTGACAATATTCTTATCGTAATTAAGAACATATTTTCACAAGTTACCTAGCTTAAGAGGAAGGTAGAATAAATTCAATAAGGTGCTTGAAATTAATAGTAATTAGCATATTCGTTAGGTGCTGACGTAAAGATTGCCTTATCTTGAAAGTAATAAATTACGCGTGTAATTTGATAGCATTTATCAACACTTCACTTTCATTCATGATGTTAAAACTCACGTGTAATTAATTGTTTCAGTTAAAGCTTGATTAGTTAGTGTGATTACGTTTTTAATGGATATTTATATTTACGATAAATAGTGGTCGTTTACTGTTCGAAATTCGACCATAAATAAATTAAAAAACAAACAATCTTCTTCACTCTCCATAAAAACTTTAACCGTGTCAAATTTCGTACTTCTCCGTCCGCGTATTTTTGTAAAACAGGGGTAATTTTTTTTTGTTTCGCGTATCTTAATATAATTATAAAAGAAGATACCATTACAAAAAAATGTTTTAAAAATTAAAAATACAATCTTCTTGTAAATCAAAGTTTCAACCAAAAGTAGAAACGCAAAACACAACAACCATATTTCTCGTCACGGGCTCATTTTACTTTCAAATTCTTTAAATATTCCCAATATTTTGGCAATGAAGCGTGTTTGGAAATGCAATATTGTTTGTCAAATAAATTACTAATACTAATAAAGCTATCCATCACCATGTGAAACTAATTTTCTTTGCAAAATAATATTAAAAACGGGCAAAGTGTGCCCAATATATCAATTTATCTCATAACTTTGTGGTTGTTTTTTTTTCTTATAATACTGTCCAATAAGAGAGTGATCCATCATACGACGTGATAGCTTAATTCATATTACGATAGGTACAAAGACAATATTTATATTTAGAAAACACGTGTTTTCTGTGATTATGTTCAGCAGTGGACTCCCGGAAGAACATTGTTATTGTTTCTAAGGAAATATTGGGCTAGCCTTTTTTGGCCAAAGAATCAGCATTGCCATTTCGCCTATATACACGTACATTTTAATAATTTAAGACCGCTAGTTTTTAAACTATTTAAATATTTAATTAATAAGATACCACAAAGAACTGAATAAAATAAAATAATGTAGTCATTGTTTGGTTTTGAGTTTAGGCGAACTTAGTGTTTACAAAAACACTTTAGATCATAATCTTTTTCTTTGCATATTTTAGCTGTAAGCAAAATAAAACATAAATATGCTTTGTTTTGTTTACAGTTTTAGTAACGTTTAGGTATTGCGTAGTGTAAGATGTGGGAAGCACAAGACCGGTCGAAGTGGAGGAGCCTGGGGGAGGCCTATGTCCAGCAGTGGACGTCTTTCGGCTGATATGATGATGATGATGATGATTGCGTAGTACATATTTCGGGCTGAAACGAAGTTTTATTTAGAGTCCGAAAGGAGCCGAAAGTCTGACAACCAGTCTTACCAAGGGGTATCATATTACCCAGTAACTGGGGTGTGGGGGTCAGATAGGCAGTTGATCTAAGTAAAATACTGGTATTTAACTGCATCCGGTTAGACTGGAAGCCTACCCTAATTTAGTTGGAAAATCGGAAAAGGGAAAGGCCCGGCCTTTCCCTTTTCCGATTCGACCGTATTCTGGAAAAATCACCATCTGCCTAGGTGATTTTTCCAGAATAGCCCGGCTGATTCTCGAACAAATACGTGTGTTTTGGTAAAATCGTAAACAACAATGAACTGTCCGTCTCACAAAACTAACCACAAAATTAAGAGGGAACAGGGCGTGCGATTCTCCATACAAATGTAAATAATGCCTCCAGAGCAAATTTTTTTTTCATTAAATCAATGTCCGCTGTAACACGTCCCTGTCGTTTTCGTTTTTCAGCAACTAATTAATAAAGAAAATATGTCCCTCTAAAAATTACAAAAAATGCCCTATTTTTACCGCCGTGATTAGAGGACTACAAGATAAATTAGAAAAATATTTAACATTAAAAAAAAAAAATGATAGGAACCTAAACATACTCTTTCTTAAAATGTTAATGTAAAAAATAATTGAATCGGCTCAGTTTTCGAGAAGAAAAAAGGGGAATACGAAACGTCGATCTCGTAAAAAAAAATGTGATAATTTCGGTCTGAGCTGCATCTGTCCCTATCACACACTACGGGGGCAGACTTACTGACAGCGCGACGGCAATAGTTTCTTCAAATACCTATTTTTCAAATTCCTCGCAGGCCCTGTCCCCTCTTAACCAATAGTTTTATTCAGTAACTCCCTGGATTTACTGAAACCGTATAATAATTTCACTTTAATAATTACTACATTACGAAGGCGTTATATTTTAACGGACTAAAAGCTTGGAAATGATGGGAGTTGAGACTTTAATTAAGAGTTACAGTCGTAAAAAACCAGCACAGTTCCACGCAATTTATAACTCATTAATTTACGAAATCAAATCATTTCAAACATCATCCACAGAATGCGGTCTCTTTTGTGACGGAATGTTCGAACAAACTTATGTAATTATTGGTCTGAAACTTTCTGTGACACCCATAAGGATAAGTTAGTAGGTAATATTATCTGTCACTTTTTAAACTAGAGCTATGCCGCGATTCCGCTTCTGTGGATTAATTAACTCTCGCGTTAAACGGATCAGTAGTTCTCGAGTTGTGTCTCCACTGATGAACAGACAGATATAGACGTTGCGGTTTTAGTGCTGTGCTCACTTTGCTTTTGTGTTTTTGCCTTTTGTTACATCCAATTTTCGTTCTACCTATCTTTATGATACGATACGATAGATTGTGACAGTCAAAATTCTCTGTTACTGAATATTTACAGGATAAACATAAATAATGTTAACCCATACGATATTTTTACTCGACTGCGCCAGAAGGAGGGTTATGTTTTTCGAGTGTATGTATGTATTTATATTTTTTTGGCACGCTCTGTAGCCTAAACGGCTTGATCGATTTCAGCTTGAGAGGTGCCATTAGATTCGTCTTAATTGTGAGAGTGACACTGGGTATATCAAAATTGAAAAAAAAATGCCCGATTTTTGGCGCCACAATGCGTTTCCGAAAAAAAAAAAAACTCAAAACCTATTGAATGGGGTATCAAAATAAAGGGTTTCATTAATAGCTTGCAAAAATTAAGGCAACTTGTATGTTTACATGTAATTTGGAATGAAAAATGCTAAAATAATCAAAAAAATAGTCAACGTTACAACATAAACTACATGATTATTCATTAATTATATTAAGTGTGTATAGCAGACAACTACGAAAACTAAAAAAATAAAAACATAAACATAAATATATTATTAAAAAAAAAACAAAAACTGGATATTAAATGCAATCGCATGCAGTCGGAGGCCAATAAAGGTCTCTATTGTTAAATTTAGGAATATGCCTCCGACTGCATGAGATTGCATATAGTATTCAGTCTAATAGTCATCCATTTAAAACAAGTTTCTTGTTTCCATCTTTTTTAATTACCTAAATATCACTTTTTAGGCAGTCGGGTTTTTTGTTTTTTTAATAATTAATCCTGTATTTTTATTGTTATAGTCTAGCTTCGTACTTGTGTTTGTGCATTTGCAGGCCTTATGGTAGGATATGGCTAATGGACATTGTTGTTTGTAAGACCTTTTTTTTTGAACCGACGTAAAAACGGAGGACGTTACTCAATTCGACGCGTATTTTTTTTTTTTTTTTATGTATGACCACGCATAACTTTTTCCAGAGTAGTCCGATTTTGATATTCCTTTTATATTGGAAAGGGTATACCTCGAAGTTGGTCCCATATAAATTTAGAAGAAAAATTCCAACCCTAAGGGTAAGAAAACTGGGGATCATTGATTGTTTACTCACAGATTTTAATACTGAGTTGTGTATTAAATCGAAAATTAAGCATGTAGTAATTAGTAGATTATAGCCACAAAAAATTATAAAATAAACACTTTTTAATAAAAAAATTAAACTGCCGAAAAACCGAAAAGTAAAAAATAATAAACTAGCTTTGTCCAACCCCAATAACTAAGTTCGGAAGTCGGTGACTTTGGATATGTATTTAATTATATGTCGCCGCCTTCCGAACTTAGTTATTGGGGTTGGACAAAGCTAGTTTATTATTTTTTACTTTTCGGTTTTTCGGCGGTTTAATTTTTTTATTAAAAAGTTTTTTTGTACCCATATTCGCAAATGAATAAATGATTACGATTATGAAAAGTTGTAATAGATTAAAGGACACGTTCAGACGTACCACAATCGCACCACATCGCAGCGACCCAACGTGGGAAAGCAACGGTTGCGTTGTGGTAACTACAAAATACCAATAAGTAGTCGACGCGACGTTGTATTTGTGATGTGGTTGGCGTCTAGTGGTGTCGCTGGTGGATGCGTCGTGGCTGTGACGTGACCGCAATGTTGCGTTGCCTTGATGGGGTCGGTACTCGGTTTACTCACACGGTTGACTTTGACGGCCAAATGTGGCTGTGAATACTCTCCATGTTTATATAAATTAGCGCCCGATCACGTGTTGTGGTGTGGTTGTTGTAGGAGTGATCGCGGCCTTACCCGCGCATTGCAGATCATAATCATTCATCCGAATCTTTTATTTTTGTGAGTGATAGTCAAACAGTTAGCCGTCCATGCATATTTCAAAAGCATTTATTTGAAGTCAAAAACAGTTTTAACATAAAGTTTAATCCATTTGTTCATTGTTCACACTGGTACAATGCCCCCTTCGTCTCTTTGAAACTATGCTTTATCCTACTGGTTATATAACCCGACTCAAGGTTGTGGGAACTAATCCTTAGAATCGTGGCTCACGTTATTTGATAAGAAGAAGGTATTAGATATCAAATATTGAACGCTATTACTTGTGCGGAAGCTTCTGTCTACAAATTCGATGGGTTTAGTGACAAATTGCTTCCAATTTAGATGTTTGATTTATTAAACAAATGATCGACATTTTGGAGGCCGAGGTCAGGAGTAATGGAGGTACAGAGAAGATGCAAAAGGCAAAGGGTAGTTGAAACGGGTTGGGTGAGGGGTCGATTGAACACGCATTAGAGGATTTGAACTGAAATGTCATAAGAGGCTCGAAAAGTTTCGGAGGCTGGGATTGTCTCGTGGAGAGACAAACAGGTATATAGGTCCCTACATCTTTGTAGGTAATGGAATGTTCGATTTTCATTTGTTTCCTCTAGGCAGGGAGTGTGGCCGGATATTTGGCAACCTCGGAGTAAACGAGTATTCGAACCCACATATGTAAAGTCAGGGAAATTAGTTGTTAAGCAACTTTATTACCAACTTAAATTGTTTTGTATTTTAAATAATTGTAATTGTCATTCTTTGGCAGTTGTTTGAAATGAGTATAACACGGCAAATTGACGTAGGACGCGTCAATTTGCTTAACAAAGAATTGATCGTACCTACTAAGCACTTACATAGGGTAATAAAAATGTAGTTGTAAAAGTTTATCGCATCACGTGTCGGTTTGTGTTTGGCGCTGTCCGAAATAAAGAGAGTGAACGGATTTATGTATGTAAATATTTGTATTTACATTTAACTAAGTCGTGCCTTTTCATCAAACATTTTAGCGGCTCTTTATTTTGCAATAAAATGTATTTTAGAGGAATTCATTGACTTTAGAATGATTGTCTAGAATTAATTTGTCTCTTAGCTCCCACGGCTTATTTTAATTTCTGCATTGTTATTTTACTTTTGTTTTAATTAAGGAAGCTTTTTATGTGCACATCTTTTTACATCGTTCTCACATTGATAATTTCAACATAATGATGTAACCAACTTTTTGTAACAATATCATGATTTTAAAAGAGTGTCCATGGAGTTTCTTGCCCCGTTGTTCTCCATAGGTATCTAAGCTTTGGAATGGGCAAGTAGCTTCATCTTTATAAGTCACCGACCTTGACAATTCAAAAGTGCCTGTAATTGGTGTATTTGAAATAAATGCTTTGAGTTTTCCGTTTTTTGAGTTATATTTTAGCACTATTTTGACGACTAGCTACTGCCCGTTCGTTCGTCCGCGTGGTATCTCTTGTTTTAGGATGATATATATCCTATGACACGTAGTAATATTGTATTCTATTACCAAAAAATATTCAGAATTGGGTCAGTAGTCACAAAGATTACCCTCTACATACAAACTCACAAACTTTACCTTTTTGTAAGTATAGAAAAGTTTGAGTTGCTCGTCGTAATTTAGCTGCCAGATACTCGGCTGAACCGTACTATTTATCTCCCCAATTCTCGGGTCGTCATCACGTTTAAAAGATTCCGGTGAAATGGGATGAATCCAATGTTTTCGATAGCGAAAAATCCAATTTATCTAAAGGGTCAACGCAACCACGTTGATATTTCCCGGTCACACTTCCATTCCCCAGAACTTCTCTATTAAATGTACAATGGCTGTCAATTCAATTTATTGCGTTACGCTCTTTTATTTTGTAAAATTTTCACAAAAATGATTTACGATATTTTGTACTGAAATTCAAAACACGTGTTCTTTTGAAATAATTCAATGGGGCGGCAATTTTGTGACAATGTACCGACACGTTCACTGTAAAATATATTACTGTATGAAGCTTTTAAAGTATCGTGTTGAACTCTAATACATGACTTTATTGAATTGGTGTTCAAAGGCAATTCGCTGAAACACTTATCGACTTGCTATAGTGGTGGCGAATCAAGTTAAAATTTTGTCGATATTTCTATTCTGAGCCAGCGTTTAGGCTGCTTTACCACCAGATATGTGCTATGCTTTATTGCTATGGATACGTTTAATATCCACCAATCATATTCATTGGTCCACATAGCATAGCACTGGTGGAAATGGGTTCAACTAAATTATGTTATTTATATGGGAGGATGCGTGCTACGGATGGGACGTATGGATCTGCGAGTGGTGTAGCTGTGCGCAGAGCTATACCTACAGTAGGCGCGCGTTTGTCACCGTAAGTAGACATGCCATCGTGAAATCTTTTTTTAAATTTTGATTCTAGTAATAGGTAACTTAAGTTGTTTTTTTTAATTCTTATTCCGATTATGATTTTGTTTTTTTACTAAATGTTGTTAAAACTTATATTTAAGGAGCTATTTTTTAAGTGAGTGCTGTGTACGCCTGTAAGTGACAAATTCACCATAACTAAATCCAAATGTTATTTTATTATGTTAATGTTCCTAGTGAATAAGTCGTTGGTGTACCTTTTAAATAAATAAATAAATAAAAATCTAAAATGTATTTATATCTCGCAATGTGCCTCTTCCCTACTGTCGATGCATCGCATAGCTCTAGCTGAGTATCTTGCTCGCGGCGGCGCATCTTCATAGCACATCGTACTCGCTCCGCTACACAGCTTAGCATTTGGTCGAAACAGTCGCATCATGTCGTATCTTAGCTTTTACATCCCCGCAGCATAGCTGCATAGCACATCTCTGGTGGAAAATCAGCTTAAGTCAGTACAGAGTAAAAATGAATAGGTACCTAAGTGAGTTGAGCGAACGGAGTTATACGCTCCAGTGGCGTTCAAAGTAAGTTTGGGGCTATATATTTGCATCTTAATCTTTATCCACCAAACAGTGGCGACTGAGCACCTTTCGTGACGTGTACCGTGACTCATCGCAATGTACTTTTTATTGAAAGTAAACAGATTCTTTTAAAGATTTTTACGATCATACAAATAACAGATCACAATAACGCAACATGAAAGGAATCCGTGTTATTGTGTTATCGCTATATAAATTTAGGGAAGGCCTTGTGAATTGGGAGCATGGACGCAATTCATTTTAAATTCTCGCTGGTAAAGGTGGAGAAAAGTGGATAACGATCATGAGATTATAATTCTATTAGCGGCATCATTATTTATCCATACAACAAGAACGACTTTGCTGTAAGATTTAAATTCATGCATACTTTTACCGATACAAAACTTTATTTGACCACTAGTGAAGTGTAGAGAAACTTTAATCATAAATTTTTAAACTCGACTTAAACGGCCAACGCCCGAGGCGTCATTTTAATTAATTGAAAGCATGTATCATTTCGCAAGTGTGTAGTAAAAGTATTTTAAGGTGAACAAGTTCAGTGAATGGCGTTGTTATTTTAGCAAAGCATTGTAACTCGCTCCCAGACGTTAATTTGTTAGGTAACAAGTGATGAAGGTCTGACAATGCGACCCAAGTGAATGGAATTGATGTTGGAAAAAGTTCAGTATAGTACACAAACATACAGAGCATTGAATATAGGTGTTTAAATAATAAAGCAAAAACGCTACCGCTGAATAATTCATGTTAATGACTCGTAATATTAATGTTCCTTTTGTTGTATTACAAGTTACAACATTTTACGATATTAATCTACTTTGTAATATTATTGCTTGTTACGTTTAGTGGTAGTAAAATGAATAGCGAAATGTTGGTTCGTTTTAAATGCGCCGTGGAATAAGTAAAAGGTAACCAACATACCCCGAAGTATTGTGGCAGTGGGCAGGGCACATTGCTCTCAAAACAGATGGCTGGGTGGACCGTAGCCGACAGGGTGGACCTATGATCTAGTTTAGGCCACAGGAATCCGCTGGATGCGAGAAGCCCAGAACCGGTCGAAGTGGTGGTGCTTGGGAGAGGCCGATGTCCAGCAGTGGACGTCTACTTGCTGAAATGATAACGATGATGACAAGCAAAGTAACTGAGGTACTTGAGGCTTGCACAATTGGCCACCTAGCACCCTATGCGACATGTGACTGCGACAGCTCGACGACAAGACGCTCACCACGTAGCACGGATGTAAAAATATCGCGGCGACCTTGAATCGTGCACTGGACTTAGAAGAAAATATGTGAAAATTGTGGGCCGCAGTCTCTCGTTGCCCTAATAGACGCATGTTGAGTCTTTTCTACGTTGCTGAAAACGCACGAAATCCAAAGTCTAATTTATTCTAATTTCCTCAACAAAAGCGGTGTATTTACGAATACACGTGTTGTTGAGTCGTCTTGAATTCTTGGGGCTTTTACAACCCCGGTTGAGTGGCGCAGGGTTCCAAGTACTTACCAAGATTTGCTTATAAATACCTACTTAGTGAAGTTTCCCTTCACGGCTAGGTGCCCTGAATCCTATTGTAAAGTTGTGAAGTAATATAGCATGGTGAAATAGAGTATTTTATCTTCGAAACAAATTAGAGGTAATTGCGACGTTCTTCAATATTAATAATTAAAAATATAACATCATGCGTGTACTCCCCGAACGGTTAGGCAGATGTGTACTTATGGGTAATACTACCACATTTCGCCAGTTATATAGGTACTACTAGCTTTTACCCGTGGCTCCGCCCGCGTGGATATCGGTTAACGCGTAAAAAAAGGAGCCTATGTCCTTCTCCATATCCCAGGCTTTATCTCTGCCTAACCTGCCTCTAATTTCATGAAGATCGGTTCAGCAGTTTAGGCGTGAAAGCGTAACAGAGTAACTTTCGCATTTATAAAATTAGTAGGGATGAGTCCAATGTAATAGGGGGTACCGTGTAGTGCCGGACGTAAAAGAATAGCACCATGCCATTTCTTCCCGTGGGTGTCGTAGAAGGCGACTAAGGGACTTACCGGAGAATGGGCAGCAGCGTTCTTTAAGCATTTTACCACCATACTGCGATCGCTATTCCGCCTACCAAGCTTGGCGATTATGGCAAAACCAGCAGTGGACGTCTTTCGGCTATAATGATGAATAGGGGGCGAGCGAATCCAGGCTCCGGGCTGCAATTGAGAAATTTCAGATGGAAAAAGCAAATAACCTGGGACCGAGGACCTCATGCCCATCAGTAGCACTTGCGACCACAAGACCAATGAGGGAGTATTATCCTTACATTATAAACGTGAAAGTTTGTATGTATGGATGTTTGTTACTCTTTCACGCAAAAACGGCCGAACGGATTTGGATGAAATTTGGCATACAGACATATCATAACCTAGATTAATACATGGGATACGATTTATACCGGTAATACGTTCCCAGGGGATAATAGTTTAAAATATAGAAACAAATAAGATATGTTAACTCAAAAAAGTAGATCTTTTGTAAATTGGTATTCTGAACGAAGTACCAGGTTGTCATAACTTGATAGGAGCTCACTTAACATAGTCGTGTCAGCTAGAAAACGCTTTATTTTATTTGGTCATTAATAGGATATTTTTTTATCCCGGTAGTACATTCCCGTGGAATAATTTCCTGCCTCCGCGCGGGCGAAGCCGCTGGCAAGATGTAGTTAAAAATAATTGTTGAAATTAATAGGTACTATCGAGGAAACTTACTTCTGACCAATTTGAAAACACCACGTCTGTTAGCAAGCGTTACTATAGCGGCTGAGCGCTGCAAGCAATAATAGTCCTTACGGTGTAAAGATGTAAGTTTCCTCGATAGTATAGTTGCCTAAATTGGTAATTATCTATTAATCACCTTTTCTCATCATCATCATAATTTCAGCCGAAAGAAGTCCACTGCTGGACATAGGCCTCTTACAAACATTGGGAGGTTTGTCATAATCGCCACGCTTGGCAGGCGGGTTCGCGATCGCTGTATGGTGGTAAAAAGCATAGAGAATGCTGCTGCCCGTTCTCTAGTAAGTCCCTTAGTCGCCTTCTACGACACACACGGGAAGAAATGGGATGGTGCTATTCTTTACGTCTGGTTTCACACGGTAATTTGATACATACCTACTTAATAAAAACTTTTTGAAGGTTATTCACTTAACTGTCTCATCATTGGGAATATTTTAAGTTATAAAAGTCGTAATATGTTTAATTAATTATTCCTAAAGGTCTTCGATAGACTGGGCGTTGGTTACCCGAAACTGTTCATTAATGAATTCATTAATTAAGTTTGTTAATAACGTGACGAGTGACAGTTACCCTTTAGTGAGTACCTAGGCATAAATGATGGGTGGGTAATAGAAATAAATTATACCTAGGTATACAACGTAGGTCTACGCATTGTAGTTAGGTATGTACTTCTACGTCTTTTTTTAGGGTTCCGTACTCGAAGGGTATCCAACGGGAACCTATTACTAAGTCTTCGCTGTTCGTACGTTCGTACCCCCGTCCTTCTGTTTGTCGGCGGGCTGTATCTCATGATTCGTAACAGTTAGACAGTTGATATTTTCACACAATTAGTATTTCTGTAGCCTCTACAACAACAAATAATTAAAATAAAAACGAAGAATAGGAAGCCGTCACTTCCTTCTGCGGAGCAGTAATGCTCGCAAAAACGGCGGCCGCACACATGTGCGAGAGGCAATCTATGCGCCCTCACGGCCCTAATCGCCGCAGGAGACGTCCTGGGCGTCGGGAATCTCAGGCTGATTTCCGGCCACCGCAGGCACGGGCTTGCGGACGGCGAGTAATGGGTAGCTCGCTTTCCGGTAAGGACCAAACCCCGGTCGACGGCGCGTTGTTTTCCACGCACGCCTCAAAAAGAGATGTCAGCACCAACTGGTGGGTTCCGCAAGGGCCGATGCCTGCCAGGGGGTGCGGGTTGTTCGAAAGAGATACCGTGGCCCATGGCACACAGGCAAATGAAGGAACACGGGTGGGTTTTATTCAGTAAAAGTATGACACGCCCTTCTGCTCCACCCGGAGCGGGAGAAGTTACTTGATGATTTTCCACACAAAAAAAGAAAAGAAAAAAGGGGGTCTCCATACAAGAAACGTGTTTTTCACTGCGTTTTATTTAACTTCTGTCTCCTCCTCCTTGCCTCACCTCTGTCTGCCTGCTTGTCTGCCACGGTGGCAGGCGCTACAGCTAGGCATGCGATGCTTGGTTTGATGCCCGTGTCGGGCATAGTGTCCCACGCGGGTACATTTCGCTAGTTCTGTTTAAGTTTCATTAACATTAAGTTACTGTGGGCTAGTGGGCAGGGCACATTGCTCGCAGAATAGATGGCCGATGGTACCGAAAGGTTCCAGAGTGGCGACTGTGTACCAGACGTAGCGTTGGAAGGCCTCCAACATGAATATTTACTTTGAGAAGTATACTAACATGAATGTTTACTTTGAGTAGTATCTATTATTTTTGTTTTAATGATTGTGAATGTGAGGATGAGGACTATGTGGTATTTTTTCTTTTTGTTTTTGTGTTTCATCTCTTTCTCAGTTCGTTTTTAATGTTAATCTGGCAGTTTGAGTACTTTATGCGGCCTACCCAAATGTCTTTTCTTTAGTATTGTTCGTCAAATTGTTGAGCTCCTCAAGTTCTGAGTTGAGCCGTATGATTACTGATACATGCGTGCACGGAATGGACAGGTCCACTCAATCTGTGTGGTTCTTTCCTTAAAAGACCATTTCAGACCCCAATCACATGGTTTTCACATGATCTGACCAAGATTATGTCTGGACTTTAAAAGAGACTGTGACCTCTGAGTTTGTTTCGGCCTTTCTTCTCAGAGTAGTCAGATAGGACACGCCGAGCTCATCTAGTAAAAAAAAAAAAAAATATGATTGACGTGTAGAAGTGTTTGTACAAACCTACTTACAGAAATAAAATCATTTATCATTTATAGCAAGATGGACCGATGACCTTGTGAAGGCCGCAGGAATCCTCTTGATGTGAGAAGCGCAGAACCGGTCGAAGTGGAGGAGCTTGGGGGAGGCCTATGTCCAGCAGTGGACGTCTTTTGGCTGAAATGATGATGATGAGTGATGACTGTGGGCGAGCTTATTGTCATCAACCGGGCCCCAATCCAGACTCTGGGATGCTGTTGAGAAATTCCACATGGAAAAACTAATAACAGTTTTCCGACCTGTTATAGCAATCGGACCCATCGATTGTTTAAATGTTTACCAAACTATTATACCTGTGAATAGTTCTAGGTGAAACATAATACATTTTTCGTGAGGTATACGTTTGTATTTCCTCACGATGTGGCGATGTTTTCCTTTATTGTTTGAAGCTCGTGATAAATTGGGCACACATGTTTGGAAACACGCCGTGGCTGAACTTGCGATGTTATTGGTACGATCGACATTGAACACCACAGTTCACAATACCTATCGATCTACACAAGATGTAACAGAATAAACGCAAGTCTTGAAAGTGGTTTGTTCTTAATTGCCTTCTGAATCGATTTTAGTAACTACCAATATGGGTATTTTTTTCAAAAATGTTTTGCCATACCTACCGCCGATTGAGCCAAAGAAAATTCAATCTTAACGCAAGGAAATAAGACTCAATTTTAAATGCATAAATCAATGCTAGGGTCAACACATTTTTCTTAATAATTACCGTTAGGTAGATAAAAAATATTTTTGGTCATTGTATTATGCTTTTAAATCGATAGTCTAATTGGGGTGTATGAGGTCTTGGCAGTTAATTCTGTAACACCTTGTATATAGTGGATAAATCTAGTGTTTCTCACTGCACAAATAATGTGAAAGATAGGTACCCTACCTATTGTGAAAGCTAACTATACTTTAAGGTGGACTCGCTACGGTACCTCGCGAAATTCTGTCTTTCTTACATTCTTTGCTTTTTACATGTCAGTATGTCGATACTGTTATAACGGATTTGTGTTTTCGAACTGGCGTATCGCTCTCAAAGAAAATTATTATATTTTCGAAATAGCGAAATTTGATGATTTTGGTAAACATTTATGTTGACATAAAGACAGATACTGACCTGCATATTGCAAAAAAATGGATGTTACATCGACTTGTGCTCGCTACAATGCTTTTTTTAGAGTATATGCTACACAAATATTTTTTGTGAAATATGTTGTTCAAAAATATTTTAATAGAATATGTCGAAAACAGTGATCAGCTATGAATAGTGTTGTGATAAAATAAAAAGTGATGGTTGACATTTTAAAGGTGCGCTTACACGAGCAACTTGGGCTTTCTGCAACTTTATTTCTCACAAGAACTTAAAATAACAGGTCGCTCGCTGCCTCTGCCGCAAAAACGAGCCTACTTATACGTACAAACGAGATAGAAAGCAAATTGATAAATAAAAATCCAAACCGATTGGAAATTCGGCAACTCATTAAATATATGGAGCAATCAGAAGCAATATTGCCGAAACACATCGGCAATTTATTGTTGTTGCTCGAGATTGGTCCACTTAATTGATCCAGATTGACCTATTAGTGTTGCCGAGCAATAATTGCTCAAAAAATTGCCCGTCTAAGAGCACCTTTAAATAATTGAGGTCTTAATAAAACCTATTTACGTGATTTACTTGGTATTTTTGCAGTCATTGGTAACTTTTGACCCGATTACGACGAAGCAAAACGGAGGGTCATGATTTTGACCAGAGTGTTTGTATGTACGTTTAATTTCATGTATTCCCTCATAACTTCTAAAATACTTGTAATAACTTGACAAATGACGTATCGTTGGAAGCGTCTTGATCGCCGCTAGTTATAATTTATGTAACGTCACAGTAAATTGAAGATGGCGTCCGCTAGAGGATATAAAATGACAAACGCGAAAAAGAATCCTTGGTGCCGTGTTGGGTACCAAATAAAAGGTGACTGTGAGCCAGCACCAAATTTATTTAAATAAAAAGTAAGTTCAAATGCCAGTTTGCCCTAAAGCTGATGATCACTTACTACTGTTGGAATGTTTCGTTTAGGTACGACCACTGGTTTCAGATGAGAATATTTTCTTGTTAAATACTTATTCGAGCATGATTTTTCTGTTGTCGGGGTTTCATCAATTCAGCCGAAAGACGTCCACTGCTGGACATAGGCCTCCCCTAAAAGGGGGTATTGTCGTAATCGCCATGCTTGGCAGGCGGCTTGGCGATCGCAGTATGATGGTAAAAGATGGTAAAATGCATAGAGAACGCTGCTGCCCATTCAGATAAGATAGGTATAATGGCTCATGAATGGACTCACACGAATAAAGTCGCGGTGAACGGGCGAATCGTCACTTAAATAAGTATAGTATTCTTAATAATATAGTATTCTATAGGCTACTTGCACGAAGTTAATTTCTTTGTGGGCGAATCGACAATTACAGAAATACGTAGGTATTAGGCTACTGGGCCTAGAGACAAAATACATTTCTGTTAGCGTTCATGCTAAACGCTACGCCAAAATGTATGGAAATGACACGCGGAAAGGTTACGTCGTGTTCTTTCCGTAGGTAATTTCATTCTCATACATTTTGGCGTAGCGCTTGGCGTGAACGCTAACAGAAATGTGTTTTGTCTAGGCCTGCTGGCATGTTAATTCGTTCAAGTCGACTAATAAGCCGTATACATAATATAACTAGGAGCAACACAGACGCAACTATTGAAAGACCAATAGACACAATTTAAAAAAAAAAAAAACGCGGCTAATGAAAGGCAAATAGGCCACTGTAAAACTAAACGACGCAATAACGATTTCCCGGTAGCCGAGATTGCTTCCACAATCTTCAGCTAGTGGAAGTATTACTATTCCTTGAGAAAGCTAAGTGCTATGAAGCAACCAAATTACAGATTTCAATGATGGTACACAAGACTGGACAAATTGCTAGGGCGCCTCCACCAACTCCCGTTTCTGCTTCATTCGATTTAATTCCACCTATTTTTATTTGAATTGCGCGATGTCACTGCCCGAGTACCTAAAGTAAATAGAAGACTTCAAATGTGTACGCAGATAACGTTTTGTAAATCTGCTAGCATAAATCAAAAGATTGTCGCTTAAGGAATTTTCATGATTATCACTCATAACTTTTTTTTACGTTTATTCACAGGACTACCTACACATCTACATAGTTAATAGTGATAAATAATTAGTTAATACATAAGAGAGAAACAAGTGTCGTAGAAGACGACTAAGGCGACTAACTCCAACCAATACCGACTACCAATTCGCCTTCGCCGAAATGCTCACATTCTTTCCCTTTTGTATAATGTGCTTTTCTCCCCTTCCACCCCTCGCTATCTCAAAAATCGTTTTCAGTTTCTTTGTGACTCCCACACTAAGTTCTTAAGGTCATCAGATAACTTGAAGCTTAAAATGCCTATGCATTCCACGACATTCCTCGACCATTCCTTCACTGTCCAGGCCGCGCGTTTGTGGAATGCATTGCCTGTTGAAATTAAACGCGCTCAGTCTTTATATGTGTTTAAAAGACTTGTCAAGGATCATTACCTGTCGTTGTAATCACGTTCTCATACCTTACTGTAATTTTCGATGTAAAGTCTTCATTTATTTTCGTTCCTTATATATTTATATGTATGTATCTATGTCTCTATTATATAGGATAGGATATGTTTATATCTGTGTATCTATTTTATTATATTGCATATGTATTATTTGTGCCAACAACATCCCCATTTTATATCCAGACCAATCGCTGTCCATGCCAGGGTTGCCTGGAAGAGATCGCGGAAAGCGATAAGGCCGCCCATTGTATATTTTGTAGTGTACCTTGTTTCTTTTTTGTAATTATTTTTTTGTGGTGTACAATAAAGTATATATAAATAAATAATAATAAATGGGCAGCAGCGTTCTCTATGCATTTTACCACCATACTGCGATCGCCAACTTGCCTGCCAAGCGTGGCGGTTATGGCAAAACCAGCAGTGGACGTCTTTCAGCCGAATAATGACGACGATGAAGAGAGAAATCGTCTCCCGTCTAACTGGATGCAGGTGAAGTATTTTACATAGAGCGACTGCCTAACTGGCGTCCACAACCCAGTAACTGGGTATTACCATACCCCTTGGTAAGACTGGTTGTCAGACTTTGAGGCTTCTGACGACTCGTAACGACTCTCAAAGATCCAGGAATTACCGTCGGGACAAATGGCTTAACTTGCTTTCTGAGGCACGAAGCGGTCTTGGTATGTAAAGATGTTATGTCGTAATAATTCGAGAATATGTCATGCTCACACAACTTCCTCGCTGATGGAGGTGTACATGTTATATTATTCGTTTCCCTTAAAAATGGTTGAGCCATTGACCAATTAGGTGCTAATCCATACGTCACGATCGTGAACGGGCGCTATCAACGTCAAATCATGTAACAAAAATATTCTAACAAATACATTTAAATAAAATAAAAATCAGTTGAGGCTGGTAATCTCTTAGCTGTCAAGGCAATTCTAAAGTGCCTGTAATTGGATAAATCGAAATAAATGGTTTGAGTTTGATAAAGATTAAATAATTAATGTATGGTTAAACGTTTTTCGGGGAAATTAATAGGTTAATTACTTACTTACTTATTTTCCGATAAAATCCGTTTATAAATATCCGTCATCAACCGTAAGAAGCTTTAAACAGTGTTTAAAATAACCGTTGTAAAGTGTAAATTAACATTTATGTACATTAAAGTGAGAGGTTACATAAATTACAAAACAGAACTTAGTTCAATATGTGTGTAGTTCACAACAAAGTTTAGGACAGCTCTTCGTATATTATAATCTGTATTAAAAGGAATACCAAACTTGTTTAATCTGTTTTCAGGCCAAAATGAACAGATAATGCAATTAGTCTGTTAATGGAATTAATTGGGGGAACATTAGGGCACGTCATTAGATAAAGTGTTGGATAGGACAATGTGAAAGCTCTTCGTGTGTGTATACTGGAGCTAAATTGATTTTCCCAATTATCTTAATTAAAACGAAAATCGGAGTAGAGCATGGTTAGGTAATGTTGTTTTAAGGTAGACCACTAACTCATCTGCGTAGCCTTTTCCCAACTATGTTGGGGTCAGCTTCCAATCTAACCAGATGCAGCTAAATACCAGTATTATACATGATGCGACTGCCTATCTGACTTCCATAATCCCGATACTGGGTAATATGATACCCCTTGGTATGATTGGTTTCCAGACTTTTAGGCTTCTGATTACATGTGACAATACTCAAATATATACAAATGGTAGCCCACGAAATACATACGAGTATTACATGAAAAAATCATAACATTGGAATTAATGAACAGAGAGGGTTTTTTTTTGTAGTTTTTTTTTTTTTTGATTGTACCTATTGATGATTTTCCTAATATTATAAATGTGAAAGTTTGAATGTTTAGATGTTGGGATGTTTGTTACGCAATCACGCTTCAATATTTGAACGATTTTATTGATGAAATTTGGCACACAGATAGATCATAACTTGGATTAACACATAGGATACTTTTTATCCCAGTAGTACGTTCCCGCGGGATAATTTCCGACTTCCACGCTGGTGAAGCCGCTGGCAAAAGCCAGTAATTTAAAAAATACAGATAACGGTCGCGAAACATATTTTGCCACTGACCTGCAAATTGCAAAAAAAACGTAAGAAAATTTGAATTTGACGCTTCCTTTGCACAACACATCGAAAAAAAAAAAAACTTTGCAAGCTTGCACTGTTAAGTCGCCATTTAAGAAAGATTCGTCACGGAAAACTATCATTCAAATTCAAATTCATCGTTATTGACACAATGGGTTACAGAAACTTGTTTGAAGCCCGTAACTCCTGAACTAGGTGTACCTATATGTCAAGAGTCAGCTTAGATACTAATGTCAATATAGAAATAGCAATCATCAATCGAATAATAGGCAATCAATACTAATAATCTTTTACTCAATGCGAACAAAACTATGTCTTAAGTTCTCGTTACTAAATGTACTCCAAGTACCTAGGTCTAAATTTAAAAACTTGATGGCAAGAAACTTGATGCTATTTCGGAAACTGTATTTTTGGGAATTTCTTAAGATTTAAAATTGCAATGGCTTGCTCACATTAGAGCTCTTTCAAGTAGATTAAGCTCAGCTGCTTACGCAGTAAGAAAAATAAGGCAGTTGACTGATGTAGCCACAGCTAGGTTAGTATACTTTGCTTATTTTCGTTGTGCTGTGGGGATCGGCAGCTGACGTAGATTCAATTTTCATTTTACAAAAGAGGGCAATCCGCGCAATCTATAAAATGGGGCCTCGCGAATCTCTTAGAAACAAATTCAGCGAAATTGATACACTAACTCTGCTTTCTTTTTATATCCTAGAAAATATCTTGTATGTTCGCAAAAACTTAGGTCTTTTCGAAAAAAGATGCGATTTCCATAATCTGAATACACGTAGTAAAGATGAAATTTTGATTCCAAAATTTAGATTAACTAAAACTAGCAAGTCATTTCTAATAAACGGTATCCGCTTCTAAAACAAGTTACCAAAGTCGGTTACAGAACTTACCGATGGAAAGTTTAAAACTCACATGAAACGTGGCCTTATCAAAAAAGCATATCATAAGATAAAAGACTACGTTGAAGACTTTTTGCATTATTTCCGGGCATTTCAGGCATTCCAGGCATTAATTCCTTCTGCGCATGTGGCTTCCCTGGTACCTCATTAACAGCATAACTATGCGAAAGTCTATTAACTGATCCCAAATTACAATGTTCTTTTTTATTTTTTACGATGTCTGACATATTCTCGTCATTATTTGACATTCTACATCAATTTTAATTTCGACTATTTTTTTAGTGATTGTCATGGAGATCATGTCACTTGGCTTAAATAGGTTAATTTTATTCATGTAGATTATTTTACATACTGTGAATGAGAGAACTTTGTAGGCCTTACAGACTAGATTTGTAGACGATTTTCTATTCTGTATTTTCATTCCTCTAAGTACCTGGTACTTATTGACAGGCCTGCACTGTCCTCCCATACCTGTTATCACTGTAATTTAAAAACATTGTTAAAGCTAATTATTTTTAAAAGAGTAACCGTGGAGTTTCTTGCACTTCTCCATAGGAAGTGACAATTTGGAACCGTGCACCTAGCTTCTGACGTTTCATAAGTGCCCATGCAGGTTTGTGTGAAATAAAATATTTTGATTAGATTTGATAATCATTAATCGAATTGTCGAGTTTCTATTATTTACTCCTCACGAAATTACAACGAACAGGGCGTACTTTCCAGCTCTTATTAAAAAGTTCATCTACAGTGTACGTAGGTTTGCAGATAATCAATAATTTGTCAAAAGTCCATTGGTGCCTCAATACCTCACATGTAGGTACAAAGGTAATATGGCACACCGCACATACCGCACTGTGCAATATTGAAATTTTGTAATCTAGCCAAAAACATTAAGAACATACGGCCTAGTGGTTAACCTCGATTCACTTTCACATTGACCATGAACTCTTGGCTCGACACTTAATAATAAATCGTAGTATGTATGTACATAAATGCAAAATAATTCTCTGCTTAAGAAATTAAAATGCTAAGAGTATTAAAAAGACTTACAAGACTTCACTTGTACCTGTAGCCTAGTAACCATAAAAGTGTATAATAAAGAAAAGAAAGAAATTAAGAAAGGCTTGTCCTTTGAAGTTTATAACTTCATTTGGATGTTAATAGCCGCAACTTTATATTCATCACGGTTTTACCGACCTTTCAGCACGTAAAATGATTTATTTTAACACCGAACTATGCATGCAGGAAAAGTTTTTGACCAGTGCGCAAACTTTTTGCGCTGGGGTCTAGAATGATATGCTGAATTCATGGTTACAGTTTGCGCACTGGTTAAAAACGTATCCTGTATAATACAATAGTAACGAAATCAAAACCATATAGGTACTGAATATTAAAAAAAGTACGTTATGGCTACGAGGTGTGCAAATGAGTCTGATGCCGAGAATTTTGTGTTAAGAATTTCTGTCCGTTTCTCTGGATGTATATCTTTTTTTTATATTAGTTTAGTTAATAATCTTTTTGGTGTCTAGTCATGTCCTTAACCGTAAATAGACTATATTAATGATTCATAAGTGAAATGTGTGTGTTCTGTTGCTGGATAAAGAGGTATGGCCTTAGCGTATTTGATTTCTTAAAATCACCCCAGGATACAGTTTTTTCGTGCAAATGACGTTCAAAGTTAAGTATTCCAGCAGAATACTCAGCCAATAAAGTTTCCTCTGCTGGGACACAGGCCTCTTCATTTTGAGACGGAGTGGGCTATTATAATCCACCAAGCGAGCCCAGTGCGGGTTGGTAGGTGTCACATGTCTTCGCATTTTTTGTTCTAGGACATGCCGGTTTCCTCACTGTTTTTTCTTCACCGTTTTGAGAGCAGTGGTGATGAAATAATTTGCACAAAGTAAAGCGCATGTCAGAGTTCGCACCTACGAAGTACAACTCGTAAGTCACAGCCGTTCGCACTGGGCCACCACTGCTCTCGAGTATTACCTCAAAGACAGAGATATTTATTCGTCGTTTATGGTACGTTCAATACAAGTTGAATACGTATAGAATTATGTTCCGGACACATCCGCCGCTATAATCGGCATACGAATATTTACAATTATATATCTATACAGGAAAAGTTTTTATGCAGTGCGCAAATTGTAACCATGAATTCAGCATATGATTCTAGACCCCTTAGCGCAGAAATTTTTCGCTGGTTGTACAAAAAAAAAAACAGCTGTTCCATACATTTTGACCGCGTAGGTATTGTACTTTTCTATGAAACAGCTGATTTTTATTTTTATAGTCGGCGAAAAATTTCTGCAGTCTAGAATGATATGCTGAATTCATGGTTACAGTTTGCGCACTGGATAAAAACTTACCCTGTATATAGGTACATAAAAGGAGAAACTGACTGACTGATCAATCAACGCACAGCCGAAACTACTAGGACTAGGAACGTGAAATTTTGCACACGGCTTCCTTTTATAATGTAGGGGAGCACTAAGAAGGGGTTTTTGGAAATTCGACCTTCAAGGGGGTGAAAAGGGGGGATTTTGTTTGTATGAAAAATCTTATTCCTTGAGTTAATAAACTTGAAACTTGGCACAAATACTAAGTTAAGTAAATTATAAAGGGGTGTAAAAGGTTGTATGTAGGAATTTTAACGCGCGGTCTAATTTGGATGAAATTTGGCAAACAAATAGATTAAAACCTAGATTAACACACAGGATACTTTTTATCCCTGTGGTACGTTCCCGCGGGATAATTTCCGACATCTACGCGGGCGAAGTCGCGGGCGGAACCAAACTTATAGACTACTTATACTCTAAATCACAATACAAAACACTTACGGTCTTATTCATCAAAACTTATCGAACATCTAAACAGTTGTTTAAGTCTGGTTTTCAATGCGAAACCAGACTTTAGCAACTGTTTAGATGTTCGATAACTTTTTTTCGTTACTGTGTTAAATGTTATAACAAAATACCTTGTGATATATTGCAATTAAATGAAAGGAAATTTAAAACTCATATTAAAAGTACACTTTGTAAACAAGCGTATTATACATTAGAGGATTATATCCAAGATAAGAATGCTTGGAAACAAGCTGGTCCTGCTCCATAGGACAATCCAGAGTCTAGACAAAATCAAACTGGTTGCTAATTGAATTATATAAATAATTATATTTTATGACATTGATTTACACTCACACACTGACTTATTTCTTGTTAATATTCTAGGAAAATCGTATACTTACTCTTACAATGTTTGTAAATATGTGAGCACCATGTATCTATCATAGAATTAATTTATCTTTATTGCTTCAGTTGCATTTTGTTACCTTTTTTGGTATAGTAATTTTATTCTGGGTGCATCGTCTTCACATATAATTATATAATGAATGTACTATGATAAATTGTGTGTAAAACATTTTAAAAGAGTAACGGTGGAGTTTCTTGCCCGTTCTTCTCCATACGAAACTACATTTTGGAATGGGCGACTAGAATCAATTCTATTTTTTAAATGTAAATGTTGACGTTCAAAAGTGCCTTTTAAGTGCTTCATTGAAATAAATGCTTTGACTTTGACTTGACTACTTATAGAAACAAAGACACATTCATACAAAAAAAAATAACAACCTTTGTTTATATAAAAAAAACGATGTTTTATCCTCATCTCCAATAAACTAAGCATTTCTTTTTCATGATGCCTAGTATGAAGTACTAATAGGAAATAGACATTTTTCCTTAGTTCATACTCAAATACCAGATCTATATTAAATAACGTACCTATATCAAAACATACCAACTCATGTTTGAGTATGGTACAAACCAAAATTCGTAGAGATCGATATCTACATATTTGTATGATTGTATCATCGTTCCATTCTGTGCCGAATGTCATTTCCGTTTATTTTACCTACAAAGAAAATAAACAATATTGCTCTCTCTGTTTTCAATATAATTTACGAGTGTGCGCTGGCAGGCGCCTTTTATTTAATTTTCTATTTATCGAATTTTGTGTGGTTTGAACGAACGTATTGAACGAACGCGGAAAATTCACGAAGAAAATAATTCTGAGTTAGGCACATCATATCTTCTTCCTCATCTCCCTCTTCTTCCTCGCCATACATCTCTATTAACCGTCATCTCAGGATGGAATTATCT
Source organism: Polymixis flavicincta (assembly GCA_949987655.1). Classification (NCBI taxonomy): domain Eukaryota; kingdom Metazoa; phylum Arthropoda; class Insecta; order Lepidoptera; family Noctuidae; genus Polymixis; species Polymixis flavicincta. Next base: position 12,704,616 of record OX465175.1, on the reverse strand, counting down.
AGCCAAAACATTTAGGGGTATAAACGTTGCTTAAATTTAAGAGACGTTTACACGTTAAACATGTATGGTTAAACAGTCGCTAATCATTACTTAACTTTACGCAACTTTATAAATAAACTCCCACACTATTCACACACGATTCATTGATCGTTCCTTTGGTCTTCTACTCAGAAGGTAATCCACATACATTTTCATTAGCTTTTAACTCGTCAGTACGTATTATTATATTATTCCGAAGAAGATCGTAAGATGAAATTGTTAACTAAATTGTTAATTGTTTTCTAGTAAGCACACGAACACGATACTAGCTGTATTGGTCTATATGTCAGTTGACGTTTATTCATCGTAATAGGTTCAATAATAGTCTTTGCCCTGAGTTAAACTTTAAGACCTGCGCTGAATATTAAGCAGCTAATATATCTTTCTCTATACTTTTAGATCGTTTACCTATGATAACGTCTAAATCAACAATACACAAAAAATCAATATGCGCAAATATATTAAAATAACCGTCAAGAAAAAGATCTTGATTTAAAATTATAAATGATTTTATTTCTGTAAGTAGGTTTGTACAAACGCTTTTACACGTCAATCATATTTTTTTTAAACTATTCGGTCGGTGTTTCCTATTAAACTACTCTGAGAATATCAATCAAACGTAATTGTTTTGTGAACTTTAATATTTAAATTTAATATAATTTAATTACACATATAGATAGAATGTCACTTCCAAGATCTTAGATAACAGGAAAATATAATAAAAATCTAGCATAAGATCTAATCTACAAGACATGGTATCTGATATTTACTTATCTCAAAGGTTAAATTATATAGAAATTATTGACATTTTAGTGTCTGAGGAGCGTCAAATAAACGCAGCTCTCTAAATATCTCAAGAATAGGTATTTTGGGAACCATAAAAACAGAAGTAAAAGAAAACACAAAAGTTTGAAGCTACCATTAATATTTTGAGAGCTACCGCGACATGTGGAACAAACTTTGCTTTTCGTATTCCGTTAAAACCAGACACAAAAACTTAGTAAGTACGTAAGACAGAGTTAAAAGCGATTTCAACGGTGTATCGACTTAACTGAAAGTTTAACTATTTAGGTCAAACTTTTTAGTTGAATATTTAAATTGGATCATCGTGTAAAGTGATATGTTACCTACAAAAAAACATTAAAGCTGTATGACACGACACTGAATGTTTTAGTTCGTGAAGGAAATCAATAATCGTATCAAAATTTCTTCAGAAGGCAAGTCTGAAAGTAAGTATTAAAAAATGGATCCCAGTATAAATAGCTTTAATATTTGTTGAGTATCAGATGCATTTTCTCTCGAGTAAGTTCAGAAGATTATTAGCAACTTTAAAACTGAACGTGCGCTATGAAAGACGATATTGAAACGATGAAAGTTTACAGCTGAAAACTTTTACACGGCACTACTTACTAGCAGCATTTGCACTAATTTTTTTCTTCGTGATGCGTTTCTAGATACTTATAAATGGCATGGAATGGCGTTTTATTTCGGTTTCCATCCAGCTTCAACACCTGAAGGTGTGTGCAGTGGTGGCCCAGTGGTAGTAGCCCCGAACCAGCCTTCCTGGGTTTGAACCCACGAGCTACAACTTACTTTACTTTTAGTAAATAATTTTATCACCACTGCTCTCAAAATGGTGAAACAAAACATAGTGAGGAAATGGCATATCCTAGAATCAAGAACTAGCAAGACTTGTGACAGTTATTAAACCGTACTGGGCTAGCGTCGTGAATTGCAGCCTACACCCTCTATTACGTTTAATTACATTGAAAATCTTCCATTTGATGTAGGTATTGCTTTCACTTAAATAGTAAGGATGGAAAGGGCCCCAATGTTAAGAAAAAAAAAATTCTTTTCGAATGTAATGTCCACAGTATTTTAAAAGGTTTCTAAAAGTAAATGGATGATTTGGAAGGTAGACTGGAAGGAGTATCTCCAAAAAAAATCAATTCTATAAGTAACAGAATAACGAAGGGCCCACAGTTGGAAATTCTATCTTTGAGACGAAGTTTCTTTGAATAGTTTCGTTTGATGAGACAGGTACATTCAATAAGCTAACAGGCCATCGAATAGGCTACGGATGTAATAAAAAAGCGGACAATTTCTCAACGGGATGGACAGTGTCAGTCTGCATGCCAAAAGAACAAACTTTTATTTCCATTCACTAAAAGTACAGTTATTTAGAAGCTCGTGTCTACCAGTAGTCCAGTAACAAATGGACTACTATAGGGTAATCTTTTGCAAATTATTTTAAGCGGAAAATCGTAGTTTATGCTACAATTATTCCGGGATCTACAAACCCGGGGCCAAACCTGTATGTTACCGGCACACAAATTGTATTACGGGGAAAATAGTACTAAAATTTATTTAAAGGGAAAGTTTAAAGTAGAATGTATTTTGTATCGGCGCAATGTGAAGTAAATGGATAAATAAGAATGTTATATAAACGTAAAACGAAATTGTTTGCTGGTGGTATGGTTTGGTTTGTGGGGCATAATTATGTCAATGTTCAATAGTTACGATCGAGATCGAGTTACGACATTTTTCGTGGAAATAAAATGATATTTATTATGTTTTGACATAAAAATATAGAAAATCATGGAATGAACGACTGTGATTGACATTGCGACGTTCATGAATTAAATAGAAATCAAAAGTCATGAAGGACAGTCATAAATAGGCTTAGTTTGGGAGTGACTCAACTATTAGGTAGCGTCTGCGGTCGAGTATGTTAATATTTAAAACCGGTTTATGCGTGTAAGTAGGTTATGAGTAGGGTTGTCAACCTTTTGTAAAAGAAGTAGAGTAGTTCTGGTTTCAGAGAGACAAAATAAAGAGTACAGACTGTTAAAATAGAGTACTTTTTACTAATTTAATTTTCTAGCACTTGCGGTACATAAAATTTTTGCTTGATTTTACATGAATTGTAGGACTCTAAACATCCTAATTCTACGTTAGTTAGTTTAAGATCAGGAACTTATTTTAATCAATATTTACAAAGCCCTAAGCTGTTTCTCTCTTCTCGCCACTTGTGGAAAATATAGAAAAAAACCGCAGAAAAACGAAATCACTTGCCTCAAAACAGTCTGGTTTTGAAAAAAAAAAATGTATTTTCAAATCAAATTATTTTATTTCATATAAACCTGCATGGGCACTTATGAAACGTCAGAAGCTAGGTGCACGGTTCCAAATTGTGGCGTACTCTATTAGTGTTATAGATTATAGAGTACACTCATAGGAAAAAGAGTACTTACAATGCTCTATTTTAGAGTACGTTTGGCAACCCTAGTTATGAGGCCTTTCCATGTAAGTAACAATAAATATGGAAGCAATTCGTAACGTGATTGGACCCCAATTACCTAACAATTTATCGGGATTTTTTTCGAAATCTCAATGTGGATTTAGGAGCTCTGAAGACTATACCTAGTTTATAACAGGTATAACTTAATTATGATTATCAGATATACGTGTAAACGTATTGCGCTGACCTTAAGTAACATGCGTCAAGGGCAGGAAGATGTCGATAGTAGTCCAGAAGTAATAAAAAAAAAACATCAGTCTATCGCAGCCCACTGCTGGACATGCCTATGTCCAGATGATGAATAGACTAGATAAATAAATGAACGAAGTTAATAAAGTAGTAGATATGGAATTATAGTTTCCAATAAATTACAAGTGGACTTGTGGTATTATTGGTAAGTTTGTTAATATAATTAGGACAATTTACATTCAACTGCTTGCAGTAACTATTTACCTATTGGCGTCAACTGAACTAATTAATTAAATTATGGATCATTAATTATTTTGCTGATGATTCAAAATATTCCGACGCTCGATTATTGATTGACGCTTACGGTATTGTTTTCAGAGCATTCGACCATTGATATTTAATACGTTTCATTTATCAATCACCACCATCACCAATTTCTAAACGGGCCCAGTGCAGGTTGGTAGATGTCACAAGTATTCGATGTTTTGGTTCTAAGACATGCCGGTTTCCTCACGATGTTTTTCTTCACCGTTTTGAGAGCAGTGGTGATGAAAGTTATATACACTCGTAAGTCCTAGTAGTTCCCACTAGGCCATTACTGCTCTCTCAGGTTGCTCTTGCTATGAACAAAAGAATATATGGATGGGAATAATTACTTAGACTCTGATCAGTGGTGATGGAAGTGGACAGTAGTGGTAGCCCAGTAGAAATGAATCGGCGGTCGTGAGTTCCGTCGTTCTTGGGACTTTGTGTAAATTATTTCATCAGCACTGCTCTCAAAACGGTGAAGTATAATCATTGTGAGAAAACCGACGTGCTCCAGAAACAAAAATTGGACATATGATAACTGCCATCTCGCTCTGGGGCCGCTTGGTGGATTATGGGCCACTCCCTTTCACACAGAGGAGGCCTGTGTCCTAGCAAAAGGAACATATTTCAATAGCTGTATACTCAGTGCTATAAAACATAACAGCTTAAAATAGACGCAAGAATTAGGAATGTAAACAGATTCACGTTCAATTAATGAATACGCAAATTATGAAAAGTTTAAATAAATATGTGCACTGCGATTAGATAACCACCGCACAGTTTCTTCGTGTTATCAGTTATCTAGTACATCGAGTAGGTACAATGTATCATACTATTCGCTTTGGTGTGAACCAGACAATCAGGGCGATACACGGGATTCACCTATAATTTAGCGATTTAACGATACTGGCTCAAATACTGAATGAAAAATGTTTGGTCGATCAAAAACAAATTAGTTTTGTGTCACTTATCCACTAATTATTAAGATTACCTATATAAAGAGGATTTGAGGATCACTAGCCACAGAATCTTCTACTGTTAATGTCATGTCGTCATTCGTTTTCCAGTTGGTGGCAACAATATGTTATTTTAACGCACACACACATGTAGGTACTTAATTTTAGGGCTTTATTACCAGTAACATAGAAAACTAAATTAGAAGTTTCATAAATAATGTAACAAACAAACAAAGAATCGTTTTGACAAACAGTTGACAGACGTCAGACTGCCTGTCAAATGATTTCGGTTAAAAAGGTCGCGCTTCTTCTGTTTCACACGGTTGCTAGAATATTCTGGATAGAATATACAAGCTGCGCCCTTATTGGACGAGGGATTGTGGAGGGATCGGTTCGAAAATAGGTTCGCGTTATGCCGTTTTATACCAGCCAGTTGACGTTTATCCAAAGAATTTCCTTGATGCTATTGCTGAATCGAAGAATAAAATCTTACACAAGACGAACACGACGGCAGAACTCAATCGGGGTCAGCGGATATTCAGAATCGATGGGTTAACAATCTTGACATTTTCCCGCCATCGCAATTTTCATTTGTGTCTTGTAATGGACATATTCGACCTAAATACAACCAATCTGTTTATTTAATCGGTAAAATATGTTGATAAAGCAGATAATGTTCTGAAAAAGAATATAAACTTTTTCAAAAATAAAACAACCGACTTCCAAAAAAACACTACAAAGTGAAAAATAACTTTAATTTCGGAAGTCGTTGCAAACAACGACTTCCGAAATTAAAGTTATTTTGTTTAGTTATAGTAGGTACCTACCGCAAACCAATTCGAAATTTCATCATCCTTGAGGTCAAAACAATGCATATTTATGTGACAGCAGCAATCGTGGTTGATTTGCTGTCATTTTTTTAAGAGTTCTGAAGGCCAATTCTACTAATTAAAAACGTTCGCAGTGTCATCTCGGCGACAATCGAATTTCAAAAATTTGACAAAAATGTATAGGAATTTTTGACAGATTGACACTGAGATCAGACTGTGAACGTTCTTAAAATTAGTAGAATTGCCCCTCAGTTGTCTGTCCCTGAAACGCATTATCAGATCTGTATGAAATTTAAATGGCACCATTTCGGAATAAACCCCTTTCGAACAAAAAATAATTTTGCAAATCCTATAATGGCGGAGTTATGCCCGAACATACATATTTTTTTTTTTTATATCAACATGTCGAATTGATAACCTCCTTCCTTCTTTTTGAAGTCGGTTAAAAATGCCAAGTCAGTCGAGATTTAGATTTAGGAAACTTCATTTTCAAAACAAATTTTCTTATTTCGGCGACGTAGTCTCCAGAGACATTCCTGTCCACCTTTGAGGTCCACATTTGTTTAGATACGAAAAGAGATTTGAAAATATTGCTTAAGGTGGAAGCTCCAAGATAAAGAAAGAAAGAAAGAAAGAAAGTTTTCTTACGTTTTATGCATTTTGAAAGGTTTTTTTTTGGGTGGGAAATCATCAAATAACTTCTGCTCTGCGTGGAGCAGGACTTTCTCAGACTTTTACTTACTGAAACCCACTCGTGTTCCCTCAGTAGCCTGTGTGCCAGGGGTAGCGGTATCTCTTTCGAACAAACCGCATCCCTGGCAGGCATCGGCCCTTGCGGGCCCCATCAGGTTGTGCTGACATCTCTTTAAGGCGCGCGTGGAACACAACGCGCCGTCGACCTGGGCTTGGTCCTTACCGGACAGCGAGCTACACATTACGCGCCGTCCGCAAGCTCACGCCTACGGTGGCCGGGAATCAGCCTGGGATTCCCGACGCCCAGGGCGTTTCCTGCGGAGGCTAGGGCCGTGAGGGCGCATATACTGCCTCTCCCTCACGTGCACCGCCTCCGTCTTAGCGAGCATTACTGCTTCGCTGAATGAGGTGACGGCTACCCATGCAATCTCGCTCTCTCTAAAAAAGTCATTCAATAGTATTAAATAAATAAAATATTTTTATTTTTTATTATTTACAGTGTCCGACATATTCTCGTCATTATTTGACATTGTACATTAATTTTAATTTCGACAATTTTTTAGTCTCTAGTTCTCTACCAACCCGCACTGGGCCCGCGTGGTGGATTACGGCCCACTCTCTCTCACGGAGAGGAGGCCTGTGTCCCAGCAGTGGGAACGTAATAGGCTGAGTATATGTATGTATATGTATGTATTTTTTAGTGATTGTCATGGAAAACATGTCACTTGGTTTAAATCGGTTAATTTTATTTATGTACATTGTTTTACATATTGTGAATGAGAGAACATTGTAGGCCTTACAGACTGTAGATTTGTAGACGATTTTCTATTCTGTATTTTCATTTCTCTAAGTACCAGGTACTTATTGACAAGCCTGCACTGTCCTCCCATACTTATTATCACTGTTATGTGAAAACATTGTAAAAACCAAAAAATAAATAAAAGAGTAACGGTGGTTTTTTTTGTCGTCTCTTCTCCATAGGAAGCGACAAATTGGAACCGTGCACCTAGCTTCTGACGTTTCATAAGTGCCCATGCAGGTTTATGTGAAATAAAATATTTTGAATTGATTTGGTTTGATTTGATCGTATTGTATTCATCATCATCATCATCATTTCAGCCAGAAGACGTCCACTGCTGAACATAGGCCTCCCCTAATTTGGGCGGCTTGCCATAATCGCCACGCTTGACAAGCGGGTTGGCGATCGCAGTATGGTGGTAAAATGCATAGAGAACGCTGCTGCCCATTCTCTAGTAAGTCCCTTAGTCGCCTCCTACGACACCCACAGGAAGAGATGGGATGGTGCTTTTCTTTACATCCGGCACCACACGGTACTCCGGCACCGCACGGTACTGTATTGTATGATAATAATTATGTCGGTAAAGCCACATTAGTTACAGTCGCGAATCATACTTTGTGCATCTTGACACTGACAGCGAATTGCAATAAATGTAAGAAAATATGAATTACGTGGGCTACTCTGAAGCTTAAAAGAAATCAAATCCATCATATCTGAAGGGTGGCGTACTGAGAATTCTTATATTTTTGGGGAAAATAAATAATTTTTCAGGGACAATAAATTAAAGCCAACACCAAGAGGGCCGTGCAAGAGATATTAAATTAATTCCATGAACAATATAAGCATTTAAATGAGGATCTGTTTCTTAGTCCTTTCAATGATAAATTCTGCATACAATACTGTCCATAATAGTCATGTATATAACACTATAGTTGCTTGTGCAAGTAAATAATAAAGTTAACGGGGGGTTATCCAAAATTGCCTGTTTCAAAATCAAGGTTAAATGATCAAATTCCTGTATTTAGGCCCTGAAAAAAACATAATATGTCATAATCTTATGACATTATGTTTTTTTCAGGGAAATTAAAGGTTCAAAACACGATAAACTAGACACGATAGACTATCTGGTCTATCTATGACATATGTTTTTTTTAAGAGAAATTAAAGGTTCAAAACACGATAAATTGCAATTTGCTCGATGAAAAAAATAAACCGAAACAGGGTTGATTTCAAAACTATTTTCCGTCTCATTTCCTAATAAGAGCACAAAATTATGTGAAAATTGTATGTATGATGAGGGAATCGTATTTAGGAGGGAATTTAAAGGTTGATTTTTTTAGTTTAGCAGATTTTTTTTGAATAAACTCAAAAAGATCTAAATCCGGCTAAATCGGCTCACGACGAAATCGCTCAGACTCTGACCAAAGACTACAATACTCTGACAGACTCTGAGAGTCTGTCAGAGTATTGTAGTCTTTGGTCAGAGTCCTGCGGGACGTCATCGAGGGTGGACCTGTGTCAAAATTTTCAAAAACTCGCTCATTCTGCGCCTGGACAGAAAAATCTAATAAAATAATAACAAATTAATTTATGAAATTACGATAGCTCCGAAAAATATCTTGTAATTTTATAATAGTTTTAACTCATAAAATTGATTTCGAAAATGTGATTATTTCTAGGCAATATGATGACGTTTAATTGTCATCTTAAAATAGTGTTGACACATTACAAATTATTGTCGATGAAAATAATAGTCAAGTGAGAGTCGTATTCGTCGTTTATGAAGAAGTTTGTACAAATCACAGTTTTATAAGATTCTTTTGATCAGTTTCATCCATATCAACTATGATATTTCGTCTGCACCGAACTGTGTTCGCTACTATCATATCCTACATTAATATAACATTTTATACAATATGTCTGGTTATCGGTTGTATACTAATAATATAAAGAACTTTCAGTCAGACACCAACAGAGAAAATAGGAAAAAAAATGGGTATTTCTCGAATAGCGGAGCTAGCAATACAAGATTTTTTCTCGAATCCGTGATTTTCAAATATTAATGTTGATGTCATAAAATAATAGTTTCGATTAATTATAGCTGGAGCAGTAGGTACGTCACTAGACAATAAAGTACGGCAATTGTCCTTCATATGAAGCTCACAATATTTACGGTCCTTTTTGAGCGATGGCAAACAACAAAAACAAAAGAATATGGTTACAGTGTAACCGAAACAGTACGACTATTTTTAGCGTATTAAAATTCTGCCACTAAAGATGTAAATAAAATAGTGGATAAAAATTTGTATGGAATTCTACCATTTTGACGAAGAGAAATACCGTCGGACACAAGGGTTGTCTACTTGATAAATTCTTGAATTCACTGACAACTTACGCTTAGCCTTAACCTCTGGGTCTGGAAGCATGATTTCGATTTAAAGACATTTATTTTCTCAAAGAACAAATTGCACAACGGTTTTTTTTAAATGGGAAATCATCAAATGAATTCTCCCGCTTTGGGCGGGCATACATTTCTGCATTTTCATTCGAAACTATGTAGTTGATTACATCACATTAACAATTACATTAAATTACAACACAGCACATTAGCCGATTCCGACACCGCCACGATACCGGGGATCAGATTTTCGCATACGTTTAGTACCTAAAAAACGCTTTTACATAGAGTTGTTATTGTCACTTATTTCGTCGTAGACAGTGACTGACTCCAATATCAGCACAATAGAGGTGAGAGAACTGGCCATTCTTTCAATTGAACACACTTATTCACATTGCCGACTTCGAGACGTCGATACTTAGGTACCTACTGTGGTCGTTTGGTGAGTCGCGATGGTTATCGATATTCACCAATATCATCAGGCCGATAGTAAATATATAGGTTTTGAATCGGTATGTGTATAGCTGCCGACATATTGGTATTGGGTTGGTGTCAATATCTGATAATATGAAAACGCTCAATTGGTAACTTACAGGACACTTACCCTACACAGGGAACTTTAAGTAATATTTTTAGTTTTACCATACCGTACCTAAAACGAAGGAAAAAATATCGAACCTAAGCAAAAATAATTCAGTTGATCAACTGTAATTGTTTATACTATTGCATGGATTTTCTGCTAAATGGTTGATAGTTCATCGTAAATAAATACGTCGTGCTGAATTTGGGGGAGGCGGAGGTAGCGTTTCCAAGGCCCACAGGCCGGAACAACCTAGCCTTAATAAAGTGCTCAAAACTTTACAGTTGATGATAGGTCAACTTTTCAATCATAGTTTGGAAATAAGTAATTATTGCTTTGAAATACTTTGTCATTGGAACACAATTTATATAGTGGTGATTTAATTATAGTGGTTTCGACAAATGATTCCAGAAAACCTCTATTTTTTCCTGTTGTAAAGGTGACTAGCATAACATCAAGATGATTTTTAAAGTAACATTTTTAATTTTTCTCTGACTGAGGTCCAAAGCATCGGTCTTTGAGTTGACTTAATGAATCGCTTAAGATGTTTGAAACAAACCTAATTAAGGAAAAAATAAGGGCAGTTGAAGAGAATCTATATTTATATATATTATCTACTGATAATTAAGCTGCAGGGTTTGTTTTTTTGTTTAAACGCGAAAATCTCTGGTAGGTACTGGTACAAAAATTGTATGAATGGGACCGAGTAAAAAGAAAAAAAAGTCAGAAAGATTTCTCAGCAAAATCGAAGTACAGCGCGGGTGATGGGATATGACGTGATTGGTCGATGGCCCAAATTTCATGGTAGATGTCACATCAATGTCTTCGAATTGTTGGCGAGAACTATTGCTGATGAGAAATTTGTCATGGTTCGCTAATTCACCATGGCTATCAAATGGATTTGTGATTTCAATAGTGAATAACCTATTAATTATTCATCATCATTTCAGCCGAAAGATATCCACTACCATCCATAGGCTTCCCCCAAATGGGGTTTGCCATAATTGCCACGCCACGCATCGTAAAACGAAAAAAAGTCAGGAAAATTTCTCAGCGAAATCGAAATTATAGCGCTGGTGATGGGATGTGACGTGGTGGGTCGGGGGCTCAAATTTCATTTGAGAGAGGCTGTAATCTACCACGCAGGCCCAGTAGTAGATGTCACATTCAATGTCTTCGAATAGTTGGCGAGAACTATTGCTGATGAGAAATTTGTCATGGTTCGCTAATTCCTACCGGGAGAGAGCACTGGCTCCTGTAACACAGATATATCACCTAGCTCGTGAGTCAGGGACTTTACACTATTTTGTAACCACTTTTTTGTGAAATAAAGACTATAAAGATTATTGTTATTAAAAAAAAAAAACACCATGGTTATCAAATGGATTTGTGATTTTAATAGTGAATAACCTATTAATTAGTCAACATCATTTCAGCCGAAAGACATCCACTGCCATCGATAGGCCTCCCCCAAAAGGGATTTGCCATAATCGCCATACTTGGCAGGTTTTTTTTTTTTTTTTGGGTGGGAATTCATCAAATGACTTCTCCTGCTGAGTAGAGCAGAAGGGCGTGTCAGACTTTTACTGACTAAAACCCACCCGTGTTCCCTCAGTAGCCCGTATGCCAGGGGCCGTGGTATCTCTTTCGAACAAACCCGCACCCCTGGCAGGCATCGGCTCTTGCGGACCCCACCAGTGGTTGCTGACATCTTTGACGGCGCGCGTGAGGAACACAACGCGCCGTCCCGTCTACCACTTTTCGGCCGCAGAGGATAGGGAGAGCGGCCAACGCTATACCGACACTCCTCTTCCCCTGCGGCCCCACCGCGTCCGCCATCAAACGGTGGCGGCCCCGTCCAGGCCACGGAAGGGAAGAGCGCTGCTCAGAAGCACCGGCACTCCTCCTCTACCGCAGCCTGTAACCCTCAGCCGCGATGCCTCCCATTCGACATCGCGGCCCACCTCAGTTGCGGTGCACCTCACCGCAACCTACTTTTTGGCCGCTACGTCAATGGCTTGAAGGCAAAAGCCCTGACGAGCGGCCCCACCGTTGGGTTCCTCTTGGCTTCACCGTGGATGGGAGACCACGGTTACTAAGCCCCCCCGCAACGACAATGCGGGAACCCACTCGGGGGGGATACTTGGCAGGTGGAGTAACGATCGCAGTATGGTGGTAAAATGCTTAAAGAACGCCGCTGCTAGTTTCCGCGTGGAAACTAGTTCTAAAATTAAGGAAATTCCGTTGTACCTCTCCTTCGGTATTAGATGTTATACCGACTATCAAAAGCTGTTTAATGTAATTGATTTATACGCAGATGATTTTTAAATTAACAGACACGGAACGTTATCTATTTAGTTGAACGTAAATTAATGTTTAATCATCATCATCATCATTTCAGCCGAAAGACGTCCACGATGCCCTTGTGAGGGCCGCAGAAGTCCGCTGGATGCGGGAAGCACAAAACCGGTAGAAGTGGCGGAGTTTAGGGGAGGCCTATGTCCAGCAACGTTTAATCATATTGTAAAAATTAAAAGCCTGGTAATTTCAAAGTGTGGTATGTACGCATATAAAAGTAGGTATTTTGCCTAAAGACACCTATGAAATTAATTAAAACAAATGGTTTAGCTTTAGCTAAGCTTAGTGTTGGCGTAAATATTATCTTTGTTAAAGCTCCTGGCCTACAGATATGAATATATTTGAGCCTAATATAAAGCTAGATGGAAGTCTACATTTGCTTCATTTAGTCATTAGTAACATCTGGTTTGTTTTTAATCCTGCTTTAAATTTCTCTCTTAATGTAATATTTACCATTTTCTCTGTAAATATACCCAAATCCTGACAGTAATAATTATTGGTAATTCAAAAGGACACGAGCCTAAATGAGAACAAAGAAGGAACAAAGAAGAAAGTTTAATTTATTATTTAGAGGATTAAATTTCTTGATATCAGTATATGTTTGTTAAATGTCACTGACCAATAAAACATAACAACACGCCTGTATTCCTCGATGGGCACAGCAGAGGTGTACCTAAAGTACACGCACATTTCAGTTATTTTTAAGTCCGGTGTTTAGAAGGGCGAGCCATCCACCGGGCGCAAAAAAAAACCAAACAATTTGACGGCACGGTTGGCGCAGTGGTTAAGTGATTGACTGCTGGCTGCGTGTCGCGGGTTCGATTCCTGCACGAGCAAATATTTGTATGACCTAAAAGTAGTGGTTCCAGGTCTGGCTGTTTGTGTATATGAGTTTAAACGTATTTAAACGCACTCGCAATGCAGGAGAAATTCCTAGTGTGGGGCAGTGCTAATAAAACCTGAATCCAAAATGCTACTGAGATATTCCTGATGGAAACTCAATAACACTTTGTCTGACCTGGAAATCGAAACCAGGATCGCATGCTCAGCGGTAGCGTAGCGCTTTGGAACACTAGACCAAAGAGGCATTTTTTTTAGTGTGTGGCTTCATCAAATAACATCTCTCGCTCTGGGTGGAGCAGGAGGGCGTGTCAGACTGTTACTGACTAAAACCCACCCGTGTTCCCTCAGTTGCCTGTGTGCCAGGAGCCGCGGTATCCCTTTCAAACAACCCGCACCCCTGGCAGACCAAAAGGCATTGAGGGACAATTCATATTACATTAATAATTCGGTCCTATTAATGACATGGTACATGATCTTTATGTAATTAATAGTACATTATGGTACAAGTGTGTAACGTTGGTAATTATCGCTGAGGCGCCATTGAGACCCGAGCCGTCAGGCGAGGGTCTTAAGAGAGCCGAGGACGATAATCATCAATCCACACGTGTATCATACGACGTTTTTCAACACACTTGCGAAGAAAATAATACTAAATCATCATCATCATCCATCATCATCCATCATCATCATCATCCATCATCATCCATCGTCATCCATCATCATCCATCATCATCATCCATCATCATCCATCGTCATCCATCGTCATCCATCGTCATCCATCATCATCTATCATCATCCATCATCACTCATCATCACCCATCATCATCCAGCATCATCCATCATCATCCATCATCATCATCCATTATTATCCATCATCATCCATCATCATCATCAATCATCATCCATCGTCATCCATCGTCATCCATCGTCATCCATCGTCATTCATCATCATCTATCATCACTCATCATCACCCATCATCATCCAGCATCATCCATCATCATCATTCATCATCATCCATCGTCATCCATCATCATCCATCATCATCATCCATCATCATCCAGCATCATCCATCATCATCCATCATCACCCAGCATCATCCATCATCATCATCATCATCGTTTTTAAGAACAAAGCAACTCAAACAAAAAACAACCTATAACTCACTAAGAACAAAGTAACTCAGCCAATTCTATAACTCACTAGTGAATAATAGTAATGAAAAAGTCACAGTTTGATAATAGGTGTCATTATGTGCCTAACTGTAGTGAAATTAGAGCCATTTTATGAGCAAGAGGCGTGAAATAGTACATTATGGTACAAGTGTGTAACGTTGGTGATTATCGCTGAGGCGCCATTGAGACCCGAGCCGTTAGGCGAGGGTCTTAAGAGAGCCGAGGACGATAATCATCAATACACTCGTGTATCATACGACGTTTTTCAACACACTTGCGAAGAAAATAATACTAAATAATGATGGTGATGATGAGTGATGATAGATGACGATGGATGATGATGGATGACGATTGATGATGCTGGATGATGATGGATGATGATGGATGATGCTGGATGATGATGGATGATGATGATGGATGATGATTGATGACGATGGATGATGATGAATGATGATGATGGATGATGCTGGATGATGACGGGTGATGATGAGTGATGATGGATGATGATAGATGATGATGGATGACGGTGGATGATGATGGATGATGATGGATGACGATGGATGATGATGGATGATGATGATGGATGATGCTGGATGATGATGGATGATGAAGATGGATGATGATGATGATGATGATGGATGATGATGGGTGATGATGGATGATGATAGATGATGATGGATGACGATGGATGATGATGGGTGATGATGATGGATGATGATGGATGACGATGGATGACGATGGATGACGATGGATGATGATGGATGATGATGATTTGGTATTATTTTCTTCGCAAGTGTGTTGAAAAACGTCGTATGATACACGTGTGTATTGATGATTATCGTCCTCGGCTCTCTTAAGACCCTCGCCTGACGGCTCGGGTCTCAATGGCGCCTCAGCGATAATCACCAACGTTACACACTCGTACCATAATGTACTATTTCAACACATTTGCTCAAAAACTGCATTTACGAGGCCTGTATACATGGTTCGAAAGTTAAAAATAACGCACTAATACAACGGAACGTGCGGTAAAATAGGTACTCTCACCTAAGTACCTATTTTACCGCATACCCCGTTGTATGGCACCGTGCGTATTCTTTACGGTTTTTTTTTATTACCATAAAATATTAAGAATTTCGTCCAAGGAGTTTCGAGAATAAATAAGCTGACTGATCGAACCTCCTTGGAAGCGCTTTTGCTCAATACGTTTCTCACTTTAATACTAAAGAGTAAATGAGATGAAAGATGTAGTTCTAATTTTCACCACGTGCATGTGGCGCCATTTGCAAATTCGCGCCATTTTCATATTAGAAACGTCAAAGATTGTTGCGAGTTTCCGACTGATTTTTTAAACAAACTTAAAATATGAATTAAAGCGAGGACACTAATATTTAGCAAGCATGAATCGTAGGGCGTACGAAACTGGAATCTACTCCACTCCACCTGATATTTTGAATGAGGCGCAAATTGCAGGAAACGGTATCTTGCCGCCAAAATCGGAGAGCGCTATTTAATGATGTATAAGTTCGTTTCATTACATATTGTACTGTTTTCTCGCAAATGTGTTGAAAAACATTGTATGACACACGTGCAGAATTGGTTTTTACAAACTCGTGACTATGGTAAGCCCGAGACGAGTCTACTCGTTTGTAAAAACCAACTTACCGCACTAGTATCATAAATAACTATTATCGCCGTATTTGTATTCGAAATAAGGCCTTAATATAGACTGTGAACGGAATTGGCACTGGGATGATGATAACGTATTCGAAGCTAAATCAGTTGGATTTCAAGAGCAAGTATTACCGACACTCCGATTGATTTCGGCTCGGACTTACTGCCTAGTTTATACTATGTATGTGTTTCATGTTCAATTTTGAACGGTTCGAGTATGGCGTGTTATTTCTGGTATCCTAATAAGTAATAAGTATAATAGTTGCGTGTGGTGCCGAACGTAAAGAATAGCACCATCCCATTTCTTCCCGTGAGTGTCGTTTTCTTTTTTTTTGGGTGGGAAATCATCAAATGACTTCTCCTGCTGAGTAGAGCAGGAGGGCGTGTCAGACTTTTACTGACTAAAACCCACCCGTGTTCCCTCAGTAGCCCGTATGCCAGGGGCTGTGGTATCTCTTTCGAACAAACCCGCACCCCTGGCAGGCATCGGCCCTTGCGGACCCCACCAGTGGTTGCTGACATCTTTGACGGCGCGCGTGTGGAACACAACGCGCCGTCCCGTCTACCACTTTTCGGCCGCAGGGGATAGGGAGAGCGGCTGACGCTGTACCTGTCGGTATAGCGTCAGCCTTCTTCCTAGTTTTCTCCTGCGGCCCCACCGCGTCCGCCATCACGCGGTGGCGGCCCCGTCCAGGCCACGGAAGGGAAGAGCGCTGCTCAGAAGCACCGGCACTCCTCCTCTACCGCAGCCCGTAACCCTCAGCCGCGATGCCTCCCATTCGACATCGCGGCCCACCTCAGTTGCGGTACACCTCATCGCAACCTACTTTTTGGCCGCTACGTCGTCGGCTTTGAGGCAAAAGCCCTGACGAGCGGCCCCACCTTTGGGTTCCTCTTGGCTTCACCGTGGCCGGAATCCACGGTTACTGAGCCCCCCCGCAACGACAATGCGGGAACCCACTCGGGGGGGCCCGTGAGTGTCGTTGAAGGCGGAATTCGAAGACATTGATGTGACATCTACCACTGGGCCCGCGTGGTAGATTACAGCCTCTCTTGAAGAGACGAGGCCTGTGTCACACCCACAACAACATGATATGATTGAATCATCCCTTGCATCCAAACGATCTATTATATTGACACAATAATGTTGATGGCCCATAAGCTTCAATATTTTCGCCTGAGCAAGACCTGCGTAATACTTTTGCTACACGGTGCAACCAAAATATGGTGCAATAAAAAAAAAAAGTCGCTCATACTTTAGTTCATTAATTGCGCAATCTTCAATAACCGAAATTCATTGCACAATTCGAGACAGAATTGATCGTTTAGAGCCCTCTAAGTAGGTCTATTCCACATAAAACCCTATTTACTTAGGTATTCATTATACTTCTTCCTCAACAGTAAATATCATGACACTGTTACCGATATTCCACGAACTTAGGAGTCTCTTTGAAAATCCCCAAGCGAAAGGATTTGTGAACTTTAGTATTTTGTGTTATGAAACTTTGTGTCGTCAAGAAGTTTTAAAGAACAAAGTGTAATATGTTGTAGAACATACATACGTCATGTTATTAAGCCTGGAGTAAACAGTTTTAAACGGTATATTTCGCTACATAATAAATAGTAATATAGGTACCTACTTGCCATTGCTTGCTATATTATAATCACAAATCTTTTAAAGACCTACAAATTAAAGTGAACGCGAAAAGAGGCCCGACGGTATTGGGGTAACCCTCTTCCGACAGATTTATTTTCCGTTCTAAAATAATTTAGATTCCGGAGGAATTTTTCCTGAAGCTCGAAACAGATTTTAAGCAATTGAATTAAATTTTGGTGAGAACCCTTAATGAAGAATTTGTTTCCAGAAAAAAACTGTTTTCAATCTCGCATTCAGAAATACGTCTTACCTACTAAGGTACGCGTGTCAATCTATACCAAAATAATTGTAATCAATAGGTATCGTCTCATGCTTATCTCTATTTCAAAGAATACCTATGTTGGATATAATTCGTAGTACGTCATAATTCCTACATTTCATACTCGTATTTTGCACATGATATTCAGTCGAGTGGCCGTCATGGACTGAAGTAACGTAATTGGAAATGGTGACATTATTTAGTGAAGATCAGTTTCCACCATTTGGTACAGTAACGCGGATGTTATTGAAGTTGTTAATTGGGTGAGCTAACGAAAGCTTTGTTGATTATCGAGTATTTGATTTCTATTGAATAGTAAACAGTTCTTTCGAATGTGTGTTTGGTTCTGTTAAAAGTGAACCACACTTTTATTTTGTTGGTAAATTAAGTAAACCTCATCATTATTTCAGCCGAAAGACGTCCACTGCTGAACATATGCCTCCCTCAAGCTCATCGTTCGACCTTCGGTCTTCCAACGCTACGTCTTTCGGTATACGGTGCAACTCCAGAACCCTTCGGCCCCATTGGCCATCTGTTCTGCGAGAATATGTACGAAGAATTGCCAAACTTAAGTGGCAGGACGCATTGCTCGTACCTATATTTCAAATTGGCTAACGGAAATAATATTTCAGCATACAGTCAATCAAAATTAAGACGACTTGAGAGCTGTTGATTTCCATCACAGTTTCCATTTTTAACCCCCGACGCAAAAACGACGGGGTGTTATAAGTTTGACGTGTCTGTGTGTGTGTGTGTGTGTGTGTGTGTGTGTCTGTCTGAGGCAACGTAGCTCCCGAACGGATGAACCGATTTTGATTTTATTTTTTTTGTTTTAAAGGTGTATTAGTCGGGAGTGTTCTTAGACATGTTTCATCAAAATCGGTTCAGCCGTTTGAAGATTATCAGCTCTTTTCTGGTTGATGAAGGGATTTGGGCATCTTCCATGGGTCTGATCAACTCGAAATTTGGTATTCTATTACTTCAATGATATTAGACGTACAAAGTAACCTTGAAATGATGCTGGAGCAACACCTGGAATTTCCAGTTACTCGCCAACAAACAGCAAAAGTATCGTGTTTGGGCTCATTGAAAAGGTCTCAATGAATAGATTATAGATAAATAATGATCAGGCCGAGGAATGAGGATAAATTAGTAAAAAACTTCACTGTGGGAAAAATACGCAACGATGCGCAGATTTAAACCAGCGAGACATTAAGTTTAAAAAGTAGGAAATAAAAATTAAATTAAAAATTTAGAAAACCCCCGACCCTAACAAAAACTCTAAAAAGTAAAAATAATAATATTTATAGGCCTTTTAAGATGAAGGTAATATTTTGATCAAGGCATTGTTAAGTCGGAGGACGGTCAATGAAAACGCCAAACAGAGGCCTAGCATTTTCATTAGCCGTCCCCCGCCTTTACAATGCCTTGATCAAAATATTACCTTCGGCTTTTCTAAATTTTTGATTTAATTTTAATTACATCAAAGCACGTTTCCGGATGACAGCGTTGCGGACGAGTTCCTACTTCATCGCTTACGGGTCCTTTTGTTTTTGTATTTATTTGTACTAGAGGTCGAAAATCAAACAAAATTCGTTTAAATTTTAAATCAACGATGGTCAAAAATATTAGGCAATTGCACTCCTCTATATTTAAAATTTGCGTTATTTTCGAGAAAAGGGGTACAAAGTTTTCACTACATGTAGTGTAGATAGATGACCTGTTAGTTTGTCATTTAATTCAATACCTACACTTAATAGTTCCTTGTCTATCTTCTATAAATATATAAATAAAAAGAAAAGTCCTGACTGACTCATCAACGCCCACCCCAAATCCTTGGACCTAGAATGCTGAAATTTTGCACAGAGGTTCCCTTTATAATGTAGACAAGGAATAAAAGGATTTAAAAAAAATTCTTCCTTTTTCCTTGTCTACATTAACTCAAACTCATACTCAAAGCATTTATTTCAAATAAACCAATTACAGGCACTTTTGAATTGTGAAGGTCGGTGAGTTAGAAAGATGAAGCTAGTTGCCCATTCCAAAGTATAGGTACCTATGGAGAAGAACGGGCAAGAAACTCCATTATAAAGGGCTTTTAGCTTTCTAGGTCCAAGGGTTTGGGCTGGGCGTCGATGAGTCAGTCAGTCAGTCAGGACTTATCTTTTTATTTATATAGGTAAAGGTAAAGTATTTTAATGTTAATAATACTTCTAGTTGAATACAATTTTGGGAGCCATGAATCCAGAGGAAAATTAAATATTGTTAAATAATAGACAATGTAACTTCATAACTACAGACCACCTTTTATTCTCATATCGACACGAACTAAGACAGTCCATTAGGAAGCCATGTTCAGCACTGGACGTTTACAGTCTGAAATTATGATGAATGTGACAAAGACGTATTGTTTGGTTTGATGCGGAGTAGTAAAGTTTGATGGTTTATTATATGATGCTTGTACAACAACTAGGTCATACAGTAAAGTCTGAAGGACTGCCAGATGTAGGTATTGTGGAGGTAAACAGACTAGATAGGGAACAATATTCACCACTGTTTGACATTATGAATGTGTATGATACGAGTATTTATGTCAGATCAGTGGTGGCCCAGCTGTAACGGCTAACAAGTTGTAGGTCGTGGGTTCGAACTCAAGCAGGTACTTTACTTTATATACATTATTTTATCACCACTGATCTCAAAACGGTGAAGGAAAATCGTAAGGAAATCGGCGTGTCTTATTACTAATTCGAAGAAGTGACAACCGCCAACCCGTACTGGGGCCGCGTTGTGGATTTATGCCCCACTCCCTCTCACAGAGAGGTCTGTGTAATCATAATCATAAATTTATTTATTTTCTCCCACAAATATTAATGTCATCATCATCATCACCCTATAATGTTCCCACTGCTGGGACACAGGCCTCCTCTCGGTGAGAGGGATTGGGCCGTAATCCACCACGCGGGCCCAGTGCGGGTTGATAGATGTCACATGTCTTCGAATTTTTGGTTCTAGGACATGCCGGTTTCCTCACGATGTTTTCCCTTCACCGTTTTGAGAGCAGTGGTGATGAAATAATTTACACAAAACTAAAGCGCCTGTCTGGGTTCGAACTCACGACCTACAACTCGGAAGTCGCGGCCGTTAATGTACACAGTATATATTTCAAAAGTTTTAAGATGGAAGATAGGAGCCCATACTAAGTAAAACCTGTGCTACGGTTCTCCTGGTCTCCAGTCTCGAATACATTACGAGTGATATGCTAAGGATATAATATTAACAGTAGCAAGGAGTGCTTACAGCTAACGAACAATATAAAAAATAGAAAAAGTAAGTGGTGTTTTGGTAGGTTTGTGAATTTTTTGGTGGGTGTATAATGCGTGTGTAGTGATTTTGTGGGTGTGATACACGAAGTTGTGGTTGTGATGTTTTGGGTGTGCGTGTGTGTGTGTAATGGATGTGTGTTATACTTCTCTGTAACTGAATAACAGCTCCGTATCGCCATAGGTGAGTGTTAGGAGCCACTTTGAGACCTTACGTCTGCATTCGATTCTCGTTAGTGAATAAATTGTTAGCAGCTTATTTGCAATTTTATACAGACGTGGTCCTTGGAAAAAGAAGAAGAATCGGCTGAAACTCGTCCTAGATGGTCTAGCTTGACAGACATGATGAAAACGCCGTGTCTGTAGAACCGGATTAAAACTACTGAAGTTCAGGGATGCATGTTGCCTAAGTATATATAGTAGCGAGTACGTACAGTTGTCTAACCGTTAACACTTCAGCTTGTTGGTAGAGATCGGTCTTAGGAAAAAGTCGCGGTTTGAATAGGCTTATTTTCAGGATAAGTCTTTGAGCTCGTTCTAGTTTCAGGAGATGCGTTTTGGCTGCTCCTCCCCATGAGGAGATGTAGTAGGCAAGAACAGACTGACAGAGCGCCAAATAGACTGCGTCTCAGCAGTGGGTTAATTATAGGCTGATTATGCTATTGCATTCGTAAGAAAATTACAGCATGAATACCTGCCCAGAGTCTGGATTTTTTGGTTGATGTTGTTGTTGGTTATGGTCGATGTCAATGGGCTAGCCCATTACATGGGACTTGCAAAACTGGCAAAATGTGGGTGTACTATAGGTACACCTTTGCCTAACCATTCTGGGTAACAGGCGTGATGTTATAACATATGTTAAATTATCGGGAACCTCTGTGCAAAATTTCAGCTTTCTAGGTCCAAGGGTTTGGGCTGGACGTTGATGAGTCAGTCAGTCAGTTAGGACTTTTCTTTTTATTTAAGTTGATAAAACAAATGACAACATTATGCATTGACTGACATTTGATTACCAATGAAATGAATGCAACAAATGCACCATTTGTGACCAAAAATATGTCCTGTGATTTTGCCTAGTTACAAGTTACAACTTTGTATAAAGTCACTAAGTGGGGCCTGGTGACCTGTAACACAGGTTTTTCCTAAAACCTACATCCGACACCAGCTCTCACAATGTTAATTTATATAATTTTGTCAAGACTTTTAAGGCTACAGAACCATTGGGAGAGAAAATAAATAAACTTATTATTTATTATTTAACTCCCGCAAATTAATTATGTTAGTACAAGGCTACAAGAAGAATCACTTCTAAATTGAAGAGTTAACTTATTCATGACACAAATCTTGAATGAATGTAAGTAGGCATTAATGAGGTCTATTCAATGTTTTTGGAGCGCGCCAGACACTCGAATGAACGAAACGAGACTCGATAAAAGTTACTACATGGAACAACAAAGGTAATATGGACTTGATATCAAAAGAAAAAGTTGGAAAACTTGACTAGGTGATGATAAAAACTAAGTAGAGGCCTACACCGCCTTTGCCTTGACACCCATCTAAGGCTTTAGAAGCTTTAGACCAAGTCGATTCCTTAGATCACACGTGACATCTGCTAATAAATATCGGCAAATTGTCTTGAAACATACAGAATATGACTTTCCGATTCCTTAGCGTCACATTGGTTTCTACAAAACACGATATTGACGTAGTTTGAACGTAGTAAGATTCCGCGGGGAATCATAACCGCATACAAGGCCTGAATTCACTATGGCCACTTAACGATTCCTTACTCGTAACCACGTCAATCACACATGAATTCTGCTAATATCGTATTAATAATATCGACAAATCGTCTTGGAACATACAGAATATGACATTTCGATTCCTTACATTGGTTTCTAAAACGTTTGAACGTAGTAAGATTCCGCGGGGAATCATTATAACGATACAGAAAAGCACGTTAAGCCGTTAGTTCCGGCTGTCCTTCGTGGATCTTTGACTACGGGTCGACGGAAGCCCGAAAGTTTGACAACCAGTCTTACCAAGGACTATCGTATTACCAGTAACTGGGTTGTGGAGGTCAGAAAGTCAGTCCCTCCATGTAAAATACTAGCATTCACCTACATCCTATTAGACTGGAAGCCGATCCCAACGTAGTCGGTAAAAGGCTAGGCAGATGACTTAGTTCTAACTCAACTCAACTCCTAATTTTATGGTTAACTTCTACCAAACTAATTAACACGTAAATATCCATCTCAAGCGACAAATTAAGTGTCTACTAAGCATACGAAGGTAGTATAACTTCCTCGGAAAACGTACAGTTCTCCAGGGGAATCAGAACAATGGCGCTTAATACCGCAACGCAATTAGTTGACAGTACCGTGTATTTTACATTTAATTGAGTGTGTCAGTAACATCTATGCAACCGTATGATTTGCGCGTTTAACGCGGCTTTGATGTGTAGTTTCTTTTTATAAAATTAGTTTTATGGCCTGGTTTCAGAGACCTTTTAGCCAAGTCTTTATTTATTATATAGAACGTATTCTAGTTATAACAAAGTTATTGTAAAGTGGTAGTAACTTTAAAATAACCTATTAGGAGTTTTTGGGGGAACACGAAAAGTCCACGTTAGTCACTTATTTTCACCTTCACTACACTTGTGCACTCACATGTAACTAAATTGGATAACTCACTACCAAAATTATACAATTTAATTCACTATTTCACAAAATTTAATGATAATGAAAATTCATGCGACATGTTCCAACGTGATCCCGCCAAAAACTCCCGATGTGTAGTTTCGTACCATTTAGACACACAGTATAAAAAACTGTGATTAAGTGTTTGTAAAAAAAAAATTACTTTACTTTAAAAAAGATGGAAAAAAGAGACTTGTTATAAAAGGATGAGTATTAGACTGAATATTATAAGCAATCTCATGCAGTCGGAGGCATCTTCTTAAATTTAACAATAAAGACCTTTATTGCATGAGATTGAATAAAGTATTCAATATAACCATCCTTTTAAAACAAGTTTCTTGTTTCCTTCTTTTTAATTATTGTTCACTTTTTATTCAGTCGGGTTTTTGATTTTGTAAACAAAAAATCACAGTATTTAGTTAGTATAATTTTTTTTGGTGCCAATGAAACCTATTTATGAAACCTTTTATTTTGATACCCCAAGCAAAAGCCAAAAAAAAAAAAAAAAATGAAGACAATATGGCATCAAAAATCGGCCATGTCTTTTTCTTCAATTTTGATATACCCAGTGTGTCAC
This sequence comes from Polymixis flavicincta, assembly GCA_949987655.1. NCBI lineage: Eukaryota > Metazoa > Arthropoda > Insecta > Lepidoptera > Noctuidae > Polymixis > Polymixis flavicincta. The sequence goes on along the minus strand of OX465175.1, from coordinate 12,679,959 downwards.
TCTCACAAATAAGACGAATCTAACGGCACCTCTCAAGTGGAAATCGATCAAGCCGTTTAGGCTACAGAGCGTGCCAAAGAAATATACATACTCGTACACACGTACACTCGAAAAACACAACCCTCCTTTTGGCGCAGTCGGGTAAAAACGAGGGATCGTGTCAAGGATGGGCATGTTGGTATGTTCAGCGAACTGCATCGACCGGGTGCGCGTAGATCGCTCACCTGTTTTTGTTTTTTTTCCGTGGAACTTGATATTTTTTATCGATTTTTTTTTAAATTCTATAGAAAATTTATGACATAACAGTCGTTTGGTTGTCTTAATGTCCATGTCACAGTGCCATTTAAAGTTTTGAGAAAATTTCGAATAATGAATATAAAATATTGTTTTTTGCACTCGTTTTTGATAGGGATACCCAAAATGTGGATAAAGTATTCCCAGCTAATTTAATTTGACCTTGTATAGATTGCTATCGATACGCTTACAAAAAGAAGAAGCTGTAACAACAATAAATTCTACCCACGAAGCTTTTAAAAGCTTTGCTATGTTAAATAAAAAATAGATTTCCTTTAACACAGCAATAAAATATAATTTATTGTCAGAAAACTCTTATTTTCCTGTAGCGAGTCCTTGATATGAGCGGCTGTTGAATTCAATGCGTCAAATAGAAAGGGAGGCATCGGATTTGTCACAATAGACTCGTCCCGTTGATTGCGACCCGGTCTCATTGTACGGGTTCGCTTCAATAGGCTCAGTTATATCAATAGGTGGCAGACTATCAATTTCTGTTAAGTATCATTGGCGAACGCTTCCGGGGAGTTGTAAACATGTATAGGCTCTTGATGGACTCTCAGAGAAATCACACAGACTAGTTTGTGCTTGCAAACGTTTTAATGTCACCGCATCTCTTAAATGTGTGTGTGTTGTCGCTCAATCGACCGCTGATGAAGTACTACAATTACTTGTAAATAGAAAAAAGTTTTTAAAAAAAGCAACTTAGGTACTTCCAAAGTAAAACAAAACATAAAAAAATATTACGGAAGTTGTCTTTGGATCTGTACCTATTCTAGTTATTTTGCCACCGACTTCCAAAATTAAAGCTCGTTATCAATTTGTTGTCTTTTTTTGGAATTCGGTTGTTTTTTTACACCAATTCATATACTACTACTTTTAACACTACAACAGTGTCAAGGAGTTTGAGAAAAAACAAAAAACGTCAAGATACCCAGTTATCGAAGGTATTGCAGAAACTACCCAAGCGTTAATAAAATGTGTATGGGGTAGTCCTATATAAATTGCCACCCTGAGGCATATCCTCTTTATCAAAAAAAAAGAAAATTCGAAATCTATCCACGGTTGCCGGAGATATCGCGGACCAAACATACAAAAAAAAAACAGACGAATTGAGAACCTCATCCTTTCTGAAGTCGGTTAACAATCTTGTAAAATATGTCACTTTCGTGTAGGTATATGCGGTGCATGCACCCGGTAAGGCTAAACTGACGCAGATTCGCCTGTTCACTTTTAACCTTTCTAATTTTCTATGTAAGGTAGGCATTACAAGTTGTTACATCATTCGACCCGATAAGATGTTCTATCGAACCTAAAGTGTCTCTACGAAAAATGGTGTCACTAAAACGAGCCATTTTGTCTGTAGGTATAGGCAGAGGGCAAATGTGTCGCCACTTTTATAAGGAAGAAGGCATTAGTGTTGATGCTGGGCCTGTATTATCAAGATATCGGATTTACTAGCAGCGGCCGTTCGCACGTACAGTCAACAAAAGACTTGGTATAGGTACAGACTTAAAATAAACATCTTTTTACAACGCTGTTAATGTTCATTGGTAGGTATTCTGTGACAAAAAAAGTTAAATTAAAGACTCAGAAGACAATGTAAAAAAGAAAGAAGGCCGCGGGTATCCGCTGGATGTGGGAAGCACAAGACCGGTCGAAGTGGAGGAGCCCGGGCGAGGCCTATGTCCAGCAGTGGACGTCTTTCGGCTGAAATGATGATGATGATGATTGTCAATTTGGGGTACGGTCAATGAAAACGCCAAACAGAGGAGGCGTAGCATTTTCATTAGCCGTCCCCCGAGTTGACAATGCCTGGATCAAAATATTACCTACAACTTAATAGGCCAATAAATATATTCTTAGAAATTAGACCAGAAGTGACTTTTTTTAAAAATAATTTTAGAAATACCTACAGGAAATGGTTCAAATAAACGAATGAAACCGACAACAATTTAATATAAAGAACCGAATAACAAATTAACTTAACAAAAAAATACACTCCTAACTGAACTAACAAATTATGGCGCGAACACAGACAATAATTTAAAAAGATGTAACCGACAGAGTGACGACCTAACGATGTTGTTCCCACGGCGGCTCCAAGTGAAAAAAGGGCCGGTGCTAGTGCCGCACCGCCTTATATAGGTCTTCCCCCTCTTCATATCTTCCTATCTTCTACACGGCCTTTCCTGACTGGAGACCGTCCCCGGACTCCTTTATCTTCTAGCTTTGAAGATCTGTTTCCAACGTTGGCATGGAAGGTCCTAAGTTTTCACTGCTTGTAGGTGAAGTGCTGATGGGCATCTCCATCTGCTTCTGCGTGCCAGAGGTGCAAGGTTCTGGTTCCTCATCAACTGACTTAGCCTCGTCAATAGCCTGTTCAGACTCCTCGATTTCTGCAAAAGAAACAAATAGACCACACGAGAATCAATTTTGTAAAATAACAAAACAGCCATTGTTAGCAAAATAGTTGTTGATGAGATAGCTCTTTTCAACACTACTCATTTCACAGCATAATAACTTTGGGCTAGCCTAGCATAGCCTACGCACAATAGATGTGAACCACACGAATACCTAAACCAATCATAGACATATCATCATAGTACGCATAATGCTTATCGAGAAGCACGCATTCCTACTAAACACGATAGTTAGAGACCAACTTATAGTCCGACTCTACGTGTACCACAGCTTCAGGATAACATGTCTGAGAACACCACTCCAAGACCATAGGTCCGATAAAGCTACTCCAAGACCACACGGGTCCGATACGGCTACTCCAAGACCGTAGGTCCGATAAGGCTACTCCAAGACAGTATCCCTTCATGAGCTGTTCCCAAGGTATGTTCCATATACTAGGTAGCATGTCCGATGCGCTCCAAGACAGAGGCCCATCCAATAACATGAAACCGTACCTAACTTGAAGTGTGTCCGTCAAATTGAGATAGCACGTCCGATGCACTCCAAGACGGGCCTATTTCAAATTGCAAGACTCGACTTCCCTTCAACATAGTTTAACATTACCAATCCCAACAAAAATGCACTCATTATGATAATAGAAACCTTTAAATTTACAAACCATGACATCAAATAAGTCAGATTCAGTGAAGTGTATCACTTACATAAAAATAGGTAAAACTCATTACGCTAACTCATTACACACAAAAGTATCACTCACCGCTAAAGAAAGCAGAACACACGTCGGGAGTCCATTCCCCTTGCCACGGGATCATGTATTCCGCAGCTGCTTGTGTTGACTTGCCATACGAGCCAGCCAAGAGATGCAACTCATAGCGTCCGTGTGGGAGTACCTTCGCCACGCGATAAGGCCCTCGCATGCACGAATCCAGCTTCCCAGTAGATTGGGCCTGTTTTCTCACAAAAACGAAAGAATTCAGTTCAAAAACACGGGGTGGCTTTCGCCCTTGATTAACATAGGCGTCCTGTTGTCCTTGATTTGAACGGAGACGTTCAGATGCTCTTTGACGACTCATTTCGCGAAGAGCCTCGCGATTAGGGCTGGAACCTTCAAAAGCCACATCGCGCACCAAGCTACGAATGAGTGGCGTTGCAGCATCAATACCTATCAATAGGTTCAAGGCTGAATACTGAGTTGTTCTGTGTTTTGTGATATTAAGAATCAACTGCAGTTTCCACATTACACTCGGCCACTTTTCCCGTCGATGGTTGCACTCAATACGAACCATGTTAAGGACAGTACGACAGTACCGTTCTACCTGCCCGTTAGACTGATGCATTTCGGGGGTTATAAGGTGAGTATCACAACCCATGTCTTTGACCCAATTTAAGAATTCGGTACTCTGGAACATGCGACCTCTATCGGCTACTATTAGCTTAGGAGTCCCGAAAAGGGAGATCATATTGGTGAAATGGCGATTTAGTTCGTCAGCGTCTTGTCGGTACATAGGATATAACAAACAGAATTTAGAAAACGCGTCTACAATTATAAGAACATGGCGATAACCATCGGCTTCAGGAAGAGGACCTAAGGAATCTAAATGGATAGTTTCGAAAGGTGAATCCGGTTTCTCCCAAGAGTGAATGGGCTGTAAAGGGGCTCGGGGGACTTTCTTATGGGAAAGACACACTAAACAATGTGTTACGTACTTTTGTACAAAAGCCATCCGCCAATTTTTGAATAAGAGACCGAGTCTCTTCATCGGATGCCTGAGCAATTCGCGCCCAATTCAGGGGTTTCTGAACCGTGCACACATTGACTGGATTCCGACTTAGATAATCGGCATGGGACAGAAGGCTACCTTTCCTGTAATCTAGACTAAAGTCAAAATCTTGTAGGTATATCCACCACCGAGCCACTCTTGGCAACAAATCTTTTTTACGCTGTGTAAGCTTCAATGCGTTACAATCGGTGACCACAGTGAATCGTACACCCACAAGATAATGCCTGAAATACTGAAGAGCTTTTACGACCGCAAGAGTTTCAAGCTCATATGAGTGGTATCTGCTCTCGGCTCCCTGAGTAAGCCTACTAAAGTAGGACACCACTCGCTTTCGATTACCGTCATGCACTTGCATCAAGACTGCTCCATACCCAATGGAACTCGCGTCTGTGTGGACTTCTATGGGTAACGAAGGGTCATAAATTGCAAGTACTGGCTCGCTCGTTAGACATTCCACAATGTACTTACGAGCAACCCGTTGTTCGACTCCCCAATTAAAATGTACTCCCTTTTTAGTGAGTGCCGCAATACACGCAGTTCTCTGGGCAAATCCAGCTATATACCGCCTGAAATAGCTGGCTAAGCCCATGAATTGACGAACCTGCTTTACATTTTGCGGTTCGGCTGAGTCAATCAAAGCCCTCACTTTTTCATGACTCGGCCTAACCTGACCTTCACAAATTGATCTACCCAAATATTCGATCTCTGTGGCCAAGAACGAACACTTTTTTAAATTGATGGAAAACCCAGCTTTAGTCAATGTGTCAAGAACCCTTTGTAGTAGAACAAGGCCCTGATCAATGCTCCGGCTCATGATTAGAATGTCATCTATGTAAACAAGGATATCACCAGATTCAATTAGTTCGCGAAGTGTTTTTGTGATTATACGTTGATAAACTACTGGAGCATTCGCCAAACCGTAAGGCATCTTCAAATATTGATAATGCCCTTCTGGCGTGACGAAACCCGTAAGCGGAACTGAAGCCCGGTCCAATGGAATTTGGTGAAATCCGGTTGCCATGTCAAGGGAACTGAAATATTTATTATGCCCCAAACGATCTATATAGTCATCTATACGTGGCAACGGAAAACGATCTTTAATAGTTATCTCGTTTAATTTACGAAAGTCCACGCACATCCTGTCTGTGCCGTCTTTCTTTTTAACTAGAAGAATCGGACTTGCGTAATCAGACTCCGATTCCTCTATTATTCCTTTATCCAACAAGTCCTTAATTATGTCACGGACACGAAGAGTCTCAGCGTGAGAAAGTTGATACGGCCGATAGTAAACAGGAGTGTTGGTATTAAGTTTAATGGACATATACCCTGTATTTACAGTCGATGTTGCAGTACCGGAAATAAAATACTGAGAGAAATTATTAATTATTTTCAACAACTTATCCAAGTGATCGTCAACTAGGGGTGTATTGATTGGAATTGAAGTCTCAGATTGTATGTTCATTACCCTATGCAAGTTATTAACGCTCCTTGTAAGTGACTGAAAATCTCTAGTGCGAACGTACTTCACACCGTCCCTATTAAGAACATCCGTTCCTACTATGACTGGCGTGTTCATATATTCGGCGGACACCACGAACAAATCTACCTCGAGGGTTAAGCCGTCAAGTTCAATAGGTAACGTCACGTAACTTGTACTCTCTACCTCTTGAGTACCTAACCCCTTCAAAATACGAACCGCTGGCTTACGTGAACAATTAAAATGCTTAAGCAACGAAGACGAAATTAAAGATATAGTGGACCCACTATCAATCAAAACATCGACCGCTACATCCTGTATAATTGCTACAACAACATCACTATTCTTTGTGTTTACAAACTCGTTGCAGAAGTTAACACTACTACTTTTGTTTGCAGCTTCCAATCTTTGTTTAGCGAAACAATTTTCGGCCTTATGACCCGGTTTCTTACAAAAACTACAAGTTTCGGATCTAGTCGGTACAAAAGCAGACGTAGGGTTAGTCGTAGAATTATTTAACGAACCGCTTGGCGGTTGATCAGTTCTCGGTTTCTTAGTGCACATCGCCTGTCTATGTCCTGATTCACCGCAAGAAAAACATTTGACATCATTTAGATTACGCTTACGAGAAAGATCTGTTTGTTTATCTCTCACGGGACGAAACGCGGAACTTTTTGCAGTACTATTGTTGTTTGGTTTAACGAAGATCGAAAAGTATTCGACTAAGTCATTGGGCAACAGCTTGGCGTTAGTCGCCGACGCTTTTATGTTGGGATCAGTGATACCGCGTACTATTATCGCCGAAATTAGCTCGTCGCTAAGTCCCCGCACTACTCGTAAACGCAGCAATGACCGACGCACGTAATCCGCATACGTGGAATAGTTATCGGAATTTTTGGTCATTACGTCATATAAAATATTCGCGACGTCCGGTATTCTAGGACACAAAGGTTTAAATTCTTTTTTGAAGTTGCTCCACGATCGGTCATTAGTTACCCATTCGTTAAGCCATGATCGAGCGTCACCTTTCAAGCAATTACCTATACGCGACAGGCATTCGAAATCACTCCAATTGTTTAAAACTTTAGCGCGATCGACCTCCGCACACCAATCATCAATATTATGTAGGGTAGGATCAAAATTTGAAATATAAAAATTTTGAGATCTGCCCGCAGTATTAATTGACCGAATAGCATCTACGATACGATCGGTTACCGTAGCTTGTGCTGAATTCGAATTATCATTCACGTTGCTAATCAGAGGGTCCGACACATGTACCGACGCCTGCTCAGATACACGTAACGGTGGTGTTCCAGAATGAGAACGCGAATTACGACGGTAGTTATATCCGCGAGTCGGTAACGAATGTCGAGACGCAGTCTCTCCAGGCAAAGGTGAAACTAGACGGCGGCGACGCTCCGGTGGTGACGAACGACGCGCGCTACGCGATTCTATTCGACGTGGCGATCGTAACTTATTATGTTCTAGCGACGGTGTTCGCTGGCGCCGCCGCAATGCCCGTCGGCCACGTTCACCATCAGACACTAAAGTTTTATCACGGTCACACGAACGCACTGGCAAGGGTGAAGCCCTCGTTTTGTCTTGTAGCGCTTTAAGGCGAGACATCATCGCTTGTATCTCGAGTCTTAATGTGTCGTTTTCATTAAGGGATCGCTCGCGGTACCCACTATTTTGCCGCCCCTGACTATTGAGACGCGAACCGCGACGGTCGTGTTGATGACTATGGTCGCGACGCGAGCTATTATCGCGGCTGCTGCAGCGACTGCGACTACGATCGCGTTTGCGGTCTGCCATCCTAACGTCCTAACCCAAGACAACTGAAAACAACAAACCAACCGACTAACAAACGATGAAACGTATATCAGTAACAACACTCAACACAAGTGACCACACACAATTAAAATAATGCAAACACTAAGACCACCACAAAAAATTAATGAAAATGAACGAAAATAAAAATAGGGAGGGTTTGTAATTAACACCAAGCGAACAGTGGGCAATGGAAATGGGAACTATCCCACTTCTGATCTTAGAAATTAGACCAGAAGTGACTTTTTTTAAAAATAATTTTAGAAATACCTACAGGAAATGGTTCAAATAAACGAATGAAACCGACAACAATTTAATATAAAGAACCGAATAACAAATTAACTTAACAAAAAAATACACTCCTAACTGAACTAACAAATTATGGCGCGAACACAGACAATAATTTAAAAAGATGTAACCGACAGAGTGACGACCTAACGATGTTGTTCCCACGGCGGCTCCAAGTGAAAAAAGGGCCGGTGCTAGTGCCGCACCGCCTTATATAGGTCTTCCCCCTCTTCATATCTTCCTATCTTCTACAATATATATTTATTACTTTTTAGAGATTTTGTTTGGGTTGGGGGTTTTTGGTTCGTGGTTTGCACCGTTTTGCTTTTTTTTTCACTACTAAATAATTTATACTCGTTACGCTGGGCAGTTGACATTGTTACCATCGTCGCGAGTAGAACCTGGCTGAGGCTGGCATAGGAACTTGTGGATTGGCAGAAGAAAATCTCTTTTCTTCTATGCCCAGCAGTGGGCGAAGTCAGACTGTGGATGATGATGATGGTGATTGGTACCTACATACCTTTTTGTTGACTTTACCCAAGTGTGAACTGTGTAAGTTTACATAGTTCGTAGTTACCTAAACTAAAAGTATGTCATTTTGTATCGTTCTATAAAATAAAGGGACGAATCGACTTTAGCGGGTAGCATGATTACGTTCCGATGATTTGTCTTGGTCACGCAACTGACATGGGCCCTGGATATCCTGTCAGAACCCAAAATTGACGTCGGTTAGAATCGTATTACACACAGCTTGGCGCCGTATTTTGTTCTCTTCCTGTATCTTTGCGTAATACAGGGTGATACATTGAGATGGATCAGTGGAGAAATCTAAAATTAGTTTGTAATGGATAAGAAATTGTTTGTGAATCAAATTTTTATCCATTGTACTATTTTTTACCTACTCCGATGTACCTACCTACCTGTACCAAAAACACAATCATGATTATTTAAGGACAAACAGTGATTTTTATGCATTTACAGCTTTTAATTTACCTAAAATCTTTTTAAAACATGTAGGCATACACATTGAAGTGTATTCCTTCACAAAATAATTTCGAAGAAACTGTAGAATTCTTGTGATAAATTCGCACGATAACGTTTAAGCGTAAACTTGAAAAAATATTTTGTAAGTTTACGCTTAAACTTTATAGTTATTATCTATAATAGGATAAATAGTGCCTACAAGAATAGTAGAAGAAACGTAATAATATGGAATTAAAACTGTCATTTACGGGTACCTACTTCAAATGAATCTCAAAATTACAAAAGTTCCAAATTCTTATATACCTATAATAATATGTTGCGAAGACACGCTCGCACTTAAAATTAAGAATGCTCAACTTGAAAGGTTTTTCCGTCTGTTTTCATACAATTTAGCTCTAAATGGAAGTCATAAAGTTGTTTATTTATGTGCATATTTAGTGCGCTAAGTGATTTAAAAACCGCTGTTTAATTAGCGATATTGTTGTGGAAATAAAGCGGTCGGAGCCTAAGTTTCATTATCAAAATCGCATAAGCTCATAATCCTACTAATATTATAATATAAATGTGAAAATTTGAGGACGAATGGATGAATCGATGGATGTTTGTTACTCTTTCACGCAAAAACTATTGAACGGATTTAGATGAAATTTGGCACCCAGATAGTTTAAAACCTGGATTAACACGTAGGGTACTTTTTATCCCGGTAGTACGTTCACGCGGGATAATTTCCGACGCGGGCGAATTCGCTGCCAAAAGCTAGTTAGCTTATAATGTTGCTACCTGCTACACAGGCCTCCTCTCTATTAAAATTGATTTTGCTTAAATGCAATTAGATTATTGTACATTGTTATAGACTCGCTGTCGTATGTGTTAAATGTAAATTACCGAGCTTTGATTTTAATAATAAAACTAACGACCTAACCCTACTTCGCTAGGCTGCAATGGCGATACGTCAAACCATCGAGATTTCTGTGATCATTAAGTATTTCCAAGTTCAGTGTTGTAATGTATTATTTATACATATTAACTTTATAGCTCTGAGGGGCTTGTGGCTAAGTAACAATAGCTGTACGGGTCGATCGACCAGGTTAAGCTACGCTTGCCGCGGTTGGTCCGTGGATGGGTGATCATCTTTACATACCAAGACCCCTCCGTGCTTCGGAAAGCACGTTAAGCCGTTGGTCCCGGCTGTCATTTGTGGATCTTTGACAGTCGTTACGGGTCGTCAGAAGCCCGAAAGTCTGACAACCAGTCTTACCAAGGGATATCGTATTACCCAGTAACTGGGTTGTGGAGGTCAGATAGGCAGTCGCTCCATGTAAAATACTGGTATTCAGCTGCATCCGGTTAGACTGGAAGCCGACCCCAACATAGTTGGGAAAAGGCTAGGCAGATGATGATTAACTTTATAGCTCTAAATTATAGAGAATCACCATCAATTATGATTTGAGCGGTCACGGTTTACTTTGTGTATTTAATTCCATCACCATTGCCCTCAAAACGGTGGCGGAAAACATCGTTAGGAAACCGGCATGTTTTGGCTCTACCAAAACATTCGAACACGCCACTAACCCGCTTTGGGCACGCGTGGTGGTTTATGGCCCACTCCATTCACAGAGAGCTTTGCGTCCCAGTATTGGGAGCTTTGTAGGCTGATTATGATGATCGGTCACACTATGGACACGAGAAGCAATTGTCTTTTACAATATGCTCGGTGTACAGTCATTCACAACTGCCCGTAGCAAATTGTCACTTATGTGCGAATTGCGCTGGATTCGCTGACTAAGGCGTACCCTAACCTTTCCCGATGACTCCGCAACTCTCCTCCAGGAGAGTAGTAAGCTCACCTGCACTCTCAAGATCCACAGTCGCAGACCGCCGTTCTTCCATCCTCGCCGTCAAGGCCCGCCGCAAAGTTCCAATCAATGTCCGTCCCGTTTCTTGCTCGAGCCAGCCCGCGTCGCTGAGCCTGTAGCATTAAATTGTTCCCTAAATAGTGATCATTCTGATTTAGCTCGTCCATTGCTGCCTTCTTCCAGCGATTCCCTAAGCCGAGGTCCGTAATTCATTAGTGTAGCCACAGGCAAGTCCGGTGAAACAGCCGACAACCTCATAGGTTGACCAGAAGGAAGTCATTGCAAAAAAAAACATTGAAAAACTCTAAACCTAAGTGTATGGGATGGGACCTAGTGTAGTTCTACCACTGTAGCCGACAACGCAGTTACGTTATGTACAACTCGGCTAAGTCCATTTAAGTTCAGTCCTATTACCTGAAAGACAGCAGCTATTCACGAGTAAACAATTAAATAGTTCTAAGTTGACGAACACAAGAGCTAATAAACTTCTAAAGTGAGTTGAACTAGTTTAAACAAAGGTGCCTTTCAGACTGCGTTCGCACGGGCGTTATAATATCGCGACGGCATTTTATCGCGCATTGGATTTGCAACTTTCGGTATTGAACCGAACGTCGAGAATCCAACACAGTGCATCTGAGAGCTTCGAACTATGTATCTTCTTCTGCAGGTGAATTTGCGTGCCTCGTGTGGAGTCGTTCAGTCCTTGCAAACTTAGTGGATACAGCTTTGAATGAAACGATCATCAGTGGCTGCCTCATACCGACCCCGGTGCAAATGGAATCTAACTGGGAACTATCCACTAGTTGGAATAGTTCCTCCAGAAATTCTCAGAGCAGTGGCAAGCTCAACCGAAAGAGCCAAGATGGTTTCTGACACACGACACCCTTTACATTTTTTTTGGTGGTTGGAGCGGGAGGGTGTGTAAGACTTTTACTGACTACCCACCACCCGCCCGTGTTCCTTCAGTTGCCTGTGTGCCAGGGGCCACGGTATCTCTTTCGAACAACCCTCACCCCTGGTAGGCAACCCTTGATATGATAACATCCTCGTGTCACAAAGGCTGAAAAGCCGCAAAAGCTTTTTAAAATGTGTCCACCCAGTCACTGGCGAACGATCTAAGGAACGGCTAAACCTGTGGCGAGATGGTGCTTCCTTACCAAACCCATACGTTCCACCTACAGAAAATCTCGCACCTGGACATGAGCTACCTTAGATTTCCTGGATGTCTGTTAATAGACTCCGGACTCAGGTAGGCCGAAGGGAAAACCTGGTCAGGTGGAGATTCACGGATAACTCCGCCCTGGAGTGTAAATGTGGTGCTGCCACAAACAATGGGGCACTTGATATTTTGTCTAGCGTGTCCTCTTGTTTGCACGCTACAGGATCTATGGACGCTGCTGAAAGTACCAAGCTCGTAGCTAAATTTTGAACTGACTGTATTAAGATTGTTATCAAGACGCTAAGAAGAAGAAGCGCTTCGAGAAAACACACTGATGGATTTTCAACACTTGGCATACGCCGACAACACACTGATAACCAGCAGATTAGCACTGATTATCGAAGATCTAGTGCGGGAGAAATCTCACCGCGATATTTTCACGTTCGTGTGTACATTTGCTTGCCAATCTGCGTAAATACCACGCCAGTTTTCTTCGCTTTAATTATACCAGTAACAATGCGAAAATAAATCGCTATCTCAGTGTCAGCACGTCACCGGGGAGGCAGGGCAGACACAAGCTATTAGCATTTATATTAACCCTTAAGAAAACAGGTTTGTGGAAATTAAAGTAAATCAGATTACACCTCCATTCCCTTACGCAGAGTGAACGATAAAGATATATAATTTATTTTATGTCAAGTTTATTAGGTTTTCTTATAAAAAGGTAAATGTAAACAGTCTGTTATAACTCTATAGGCTTTATCTTGATGACACGTTTTTGAACTCATGTTTATGTAAGAGAAAACATGCATCAAACACTTACTTAGCTAGATAGTCTAATATTATATAAGAGGTAAAGTCGAGACCTTTTTGACCTCCATTAAGTTAAGCCATAAGTCAGGTAAGAAGGATGCTGAGACCTGTAATTATATAATTGAAGTATCTGCAGACATACGCAAAGCCCTTATATCAAAAGACAGAGTCTTTGTAAATTGGTCATCATGCCCAGTGAGAGACTTTACCCTAGTCACGCGCTGTTATAAATGCCAGCAGTATGGACATGCGGCCAAATCATGTCGGGTGACCACTTATACCTGTGGCCACTGTGGTGATCAGGGTCACTCACTAAAAGACTGCACAAAGAAGGCTGAAGAACCAAAATGCGCTACTTGCATGAAATTCAAAAAGCCAAGCAACCACAAGACAAGTGCTACTGACTGTCCAGCGAAAATAATGGCTGAAAAGAGGTACATAAATTCTATTGATTATGTTGGCGCCTAAGAGCGCCGTTAATCACGTATTTTTTGGCCCTTGTTGTTGTTTTATATTATAATCATGATCAATAGTTTAATTAATGACATAGATAATTTCTCTGTATCTGAATCCCAAGCGTGTGACGTTGAACACTGTAAACAATATTTCTCCTCCTACACTAGCCCACTGACCATATTAACACAAAATATTCGTAGTATTTTTAAGAATTTTGACAATTTTACCATTTTTCTACAACGTCTGGACATTAACTGTGACGTTATTGTCTTAACCGAATGCTGGCTTTCCAAACAATATAACATACCACTAATTCCGGGATATAATATGTACAAAAGTAGCATCAACCACAATCAGAATGATGGGGTGGTAGTTTATGCAAGAAATCATCTCAATGTGTCTATCGAGGAACCGAATATGCATGACTGTAGTAGATTGCTAATTAAGATTGGATCAGAATTCGCAATACTTGCCTTATATCGACCCCCCTCTTTTAGAGATATAAACAATTTCACTTTCTCTCTAAACGATACCTTGCAGAACCTATCATCTTTCAAAAATACCATTTTAATTGGAGATATTAATATCAATATTCTTCCAGAGAGTGCTGACGCATCCGCCGAGGAATACCTTAACCTATGCGCCTTCCATGGTTTGCTTCCCACTCACATGCTTCCCACACATCAATGTGGCTCTTGCTTGGACCACATAATACTCAAATCAAATTTCCCTGCACTTACCCTTGTAATTAATTCAACAATAACCGATCACAGTGCTAACCTATTTATTTTAAATTGTAAATTGCCTAAACTGGTGACTCGCACAATTTCTAGTTTGAACGTAAATAAACTTGAAGAAGACTTACGAAATATCGACTTTGACCCAGTCTACGAATCCGCTGATCCGCAGTTTTGTATGTTGTAGCTAATCAAAAATGTGCAACATACAATTCAGAAAAACACTGTCAAATATCGGCTAAATAATAAAAACTACAATATAAAGCCATGGATCACAACAGGACTCATTCGTTGTATGAAAAATAGAGATAAACTGCATATGAAAGCTAAATCAAAACCAAATAATTTAATTTTGCAACTGACGTATAAACGATATCGTAACTTTTGTAACGATCTCCTAAGAAAGGTAAAACGCAGCTACGATAAAATTGCACTCGAAAAGGCTGGTACAAATAGCAAAAAAATCTGGAATTTTATTAAAAATGTAACGTACAGTTCAAAACAAAATCAGTCATCTTCAGGTTTGTTACAAGCACACTCATCACAGTTAACATCTGCCAACATTGCAAATAATTTCTTTGTGAATGTTGGAAGGTGTCTGGCTGAAAAAGTGCGGGGCCCATCACAAAATCTAACAAGCACACCATTTACGTGTAACAGTATTTTATCATCCTTTGCGTTGATAGACACTGACGAGGCTGAGGTAGAAGCGATCATTATGAGTTTGAAAGATGCATGTGCAGTTGGCTGGGATAACATCTCTAGTAAAATTATTAAACAGTTTAGGCACATCTTGGTACCGCCACTAACCTATATTTTCCAAAAATGCTTGTCTATGGGTATTTTTCCCGAATGCCTAAAAAAAGCTGTTGTGGTCCCTGTTTATAAATCGGGCAGCAAAGATCAAGTGACAAATTATAGACCTATTTCCTTACTGCCTTCTATGTCCAAAATATTGGAAAAAATCATAAATAAAAGACTTCACAAATACTTGGAGGATAAATTAATTTTATCGAAGCAGCAGTATGGATTTAGGTCTGGAATGTCAACAGACGATGCCGTACACCATCTGGCTGACTTCTTAGCAAAATAACTTGATAACGGTAACCACACAGTAGGTATCTTCTTGGACCTCGCCAAAGCTTTTGACTCGGTTTCTATTTCTATTATGTTGCACAAGCTTGAAGCCATAGGTATCAGAGGCACCCAGCTGAAACTATTTAAAAGCTATCTAGAAGACCGTACCCAATGTGTAAGGATTTGTAATGTTCTCAGCGATGATAAAAAAAACACGTCTTTCGGAATACCCCAAGGAAGTATTTTGGGGCCTACACTATTTTTGATATACATAAACGATCTTTGTAATCTTAACCTAGACCACGGCCAAATAGTTTCTTATGCGGACGACACTGCCCTTCTATTTTCCGCTGACTCAGAAAATAATGTCTACAAGTTTGCGCAACACGGATTCAATATTGTAAATAAATGGCTTCAACATAATTCACTAACATTAAATGCAGACAAGACAAATTACATAAAATTTTCGATGCGTAAGCAAACATCGACTAGGACTACCTCGACATTATATGCCCATTATTGTGCTACTCCTACTGATAACCAATGCGAGTGTCCCAATATTAAAATGGCAAATACAACTAAATACCTTGGTATAATAATGGATGAAACACTTTCTTTCAAACAACATATAGGAACTTTAAATAGTAGAATTCGCAAGTTGATTTTTGTTTTTAAAAAGTTACGCTATATTGCTGATCCAAAAATAGTTAGACAAGTTTACTTTGCTCTATGTCAATCGATATTAACCTACTGTATTAACACTTGGGGTGGTGCTGGTAAAACACTGTTACTAACCATCGAGAGAGCACAGAGGGCGATTCTCAAAGTGTCTACTTCCCGCCCTTTTCTCTTTCCTACTAACCTACTATACAAATCTTGTGAAGTATTAACAGTTCGACAGTTATTTATAATGGGCATTGTATTAAAACAACACACAGCTTTACCTTACAGTACAGAATATAGTAATAAAAGACGTAAAGATATAGTCTGTCCGCAAATTATAACTAAACATGCTTTTATATCCAAATTTTACCTGTACCTCGGTCCTCTCCTCTATAATAGATTAAACTCGAAAACAAACATTTATTCCCTGAACTACACAAATTGTAAGAGAACTCTCAATGATGTTCTCCAAAGTATGTCTTACGAAGAAACAGAGAATTTACTAACTGTGTTAAAATAAATATTCACCTACGTTAAGTATTTATCAAATTTAGAAACTAAGTGTTAATTAAGCTACTCAATATTAATATAATTATTTGTCTATTGTCAACTTTTAATTATTTATTAACTTTTAAAGACTATTTTAGCTCTTCTTGCCTGAAACACAGGATTACCTAGTTCAGGCACGTAAATCTTAGGAATATAATTTACATTTAAGGAAAACTGTACATATTTTTAAGCCTTATAATTTTTGAATAAATATATTATTATTATTCTTTTATTCATTTAAGTTCTTATTAAATACATTTTTAAATATTTCATAAAACAAAAATTAAAAAAAATATATTATTATTTCCTTTATTTATTTTCATTTCTTATTATTTACATATTTAAATATTTTTATAAAAGTAAATAAACAAAAACATTTAAAAATATAAAAAATAGTAGCCCACCGGTATCGGGAACAGAGTCCAAGCTACCGGTGGTCAGGGCTGCTGAGAGAGGAACCTCCTCACTAAACGCGCCGTGTCCAGTATAACTGCCTTCTGGATCAAGCCCTTGATCCAGCTGCCTAACGAGAGCCTCCTGAGGTGTTGGTCGAGGCTCTTGGCTATAATGCCATTGGCTGTCACGACTATCGGCACAATGACTGCTGTATCCACATCCCACATGTCGACAACCTCGCGTGCCAGGTCAAGATACTTGATTTTTTTATCTTGCTCAGCTTTCACGAGGTTCTCGTCATGTGGGACTGCTATATCAATAATCATTATGCGACGCTCTAGTCGATCTATCACCACTATGTCCGGCTTATTGGCAACAATAGTCCGGTCAGTGATGATAGATCGATCCCAATACAATGTGATAGTGCCATTTTCGAGAACTGGGTCGGGCACATACCTATAGTACGGTACTTCTGAATCCACAAGACTGTATTTCAGAGCAAGTTGCTGGTGGATAATCCTGGCTACAAGGTTGTGCCTATGCAAGTAGTCTCCGTTAGCCAGACGAGAACAGCCAGAAATAATGTGTCGGATTGATTCCCCCGGACGGTGGCATGCCCGACAGATGTCAACCGTGCCATCCTTCACAATATATTTCCGGTAGTTGTTCGTCATCATAACTTCGTCCATAATTGCAAAGACAAAACCTTCGGTTTCTCCAAAGAGATCACCGAATCGTAACCAGGATACGGACGCTAAGAAGTCTACATCTGGTCCATGTAGGACCCGATAAAAGCGCCCGTGAAGCTCTTTGCCCTGCCATACCTCCCTGCGGTCATTAGTATCTAATACTTTAGGTTTGCGCCAGTTCTCGTTAGCCAAGGAGAGCGGGGTGAGTCCCTTGTCCACTGAGACCACATCTCGGTGCATCCCCACGTCGGCTTCTAAGAAATATTCCCTGAGACTGCATATCTCGCGATTGTGGAGGGTCTGAGCGTTTAAGAAGCCTCGACCTCCACATTTTCGCGGGATATACAGTCTCATCACCGATGACCGTGGATGATGCATCCGATTTGTGGTAAGTAGTGTGCGGACCCTCCTATCCAGGGCGTCAAGTTCCGTCTGAGTCCATTTGAGTATGCCGAAAGAGTACAACAAAACCGGCATGACCCAACCGTTGAAAGCGCGCACCTTATTTCCGCCTGATAAAAGACTATTTAAAACTTTATTCAGGCGGCAGAAGAAGCGCTCCTTCAACGATTGCTTCTTGTCAGTAACATTAATACCCAACGCTTCCGACATACCCAAATACTTGTATGTTTCGGTTGAGGAGAGGGATCTAAGGTGTATGGAATCCGAGAGTTGGGTTCCCACGGATTCCACAATCTTCCCTCGCTTTACATGCATGACCGCACATTTGTCCACACCAAATTCCATCCTGATAGCGCTACTGAAAGTTTCAGTTACTTTCAGTAGCTCCATCAGTTGCAATTTGTTGGGGGCAAAGAGTTTTAGGTCATCCATGTAGAGGAGATGAGATATAACCTGACCACCTCTCCTCAATCGATAGCCTATACCTGAATGCTCCAGCAATATGCTAAGAGGATTCAAGGCTAGGCAGAACCAAAGCGGACTCAGACTATCGCCCTGAAATATGCCTCGCTCAATCCTTATCGGCTCGCTATTCCTCTGGATATTTCGACATCCTGGATAGCGAAGGACCGTTCTCCATTGCCCCATACACGAAGTCAGGAAGGTACACAGAGTTGCATCTACTTTATACAACTCCAGTACCCTCCTAAGCCATGTATGTGGCACCGAGTCATAGGCCTTCTTATAGTCTATCCAACATGTCGAAAGATCCTTTCGGGAACGGCGAACCTGTTGGCTAATGGCCATATCAATGAGGAACAGCTCCTTAGTACCGCGGGACCCATTCCGACATCCATTTTGAGAGGCAGACATGATAGTGTTGGTCTCTACATGATGGTAAATTTTAGCTCTCAAAATGGATGTCAGAACTTTATAGACCGTCGGTAGGCAAGTGATCGGTCTATAATTTTTGGGTTCCGCAGTACTACCTGATTTATGGAGCAGGTGGGTTATCCCTGTTGTTAAAAACTGTGGCAGCGACCCTGACTCTAAGGCTGACTGAAATGTTATTATTATTATTAAAGTTTGTGAGTTTTCAAATCAAATCAAATCAAAATATTTTATTTCACATAAACCTGCATGGGCACTTATGAAACGCTAGAAGCTAGGTGCACGGTTCCAAATGGTCGCTTCCTAAAGAGAAGAGCCGACAAGAAACTCCACGGTTTGTGAGGTTGTAGGGGGTAATCTCTGGATGTGTATTTTGATATTTCGATGGAATGAATATGCGATGCGTTGAACGCTAGATCAAAAAAACATTCGATACTTTACTGGAGTGTGTGGGGGGCTTGTCGCTACGTAATAACAGCCGCACGGTTCGACCGATCAAGTTTAGCAACTCTTGCCACGATTGGTCCGTGGATGGGTGAACCTTTTTACATTCCATGACCTCTCCGTGCCAGGGTTATTCATTAAGCTGTTGGTCCTGGCTGTCATTCGTGGATCTTTAACAGTTGTAACGGGTCGTCAGAAGCCCGAAAGTCTGACAACCAGTCTTACCGAGGAGTATCGTGTAATAACTAGGTTCTGGAGGTCAGATAGGCAATCACTCTTTGCAAAATACTTGTACAGTTCAGCTGTATTCGATTAGAATGGAAGTCGACCCCTACTTGGTTGGGAAAAGGCTAGGCAGATGACGATGTACATAACTAGAGCATGTCGCCTGACAATGATCGAATACCACACATACGTGTGGAAAGGTACAATTTCAACAGTCAAGTCAGAGATGCATATACAATAGTTTTTTGTTCTGTCCAGCAAAATAAGGCTAATACCAGACGTGTCAAGTGTAATAAAGGGATAACGTGAGGAAAAGCATTAGCAAGCGTCCGGCTGTTGGCTCAAAACAAACTGCGATCATCAATCCAACTGCCAAGCGTGGTAAACAGGGAACAAACTATGAAGACGGTTCATTCTAGCAGTTATTGGTGACTTTCTGACCATCGTGTATTTCAGTGGAATTGGTTTCCTAAGAAACCGGTTGAACGGTCACACAGTAACAGCTGCCCAAATACAGAGGGTCTTGTTACACCTTAATGTCGTATACTGGTAAATTTAAACTAACTTAGTATTTGTATAAAAAATATTCGCTTTCCTCATAATCCTTTCCATAATCCAAAGTCCTTTTCCAAATAAACTTTAACTGTGCCTTTCATACTTTTCCGTCTGCATAATTATCGTAAAAAGGGGTACAAAGCTTTAAGTGACAATTGGCTATGTTGCTATAACCATAGTGCAATACGTACCCGATCCAAATTGTGATTAATTAAGTTTCATCATCATCATCAGACTACAGCAGTCCACTGCTTGATATAGCCTCTCCAATTGCTCGTCATTTAGCTTGATTCTGTGCAACTCTCATCCAGCTGCTACTAGCCACGATTAGCTAAGATTGTCGCTCCACGGGCCGAGCGCTGAGGGCGTCCTACCCTATGTTTGCCAATTCGCGGTTTCCACTCAAGTACGCGTATATCCCAGCTGTCATCATGCTTATTCTTTGAGCTGTCTCGCCAATTTGGTGCTCGGTTGGATCACCTTATACTGCATTCTATCCCTCAGAGAGACTCCAATCAAAGCTCGTTCCATAGCTCGCTGAGTTACCTTTGAAATAATGGACCACCCTTATCGTAAGTATCCACGTTTCTGCTCCTTAGGTCATACTCGTAATAGGCAGGTCACACTGATTAAAGACTTTAATTTTTAAGTTCTGTGGAATATGTGACAAGAAGACTCGACGAAGTTTCCCAAAACGCTGCCCAGGCCACCTGATTTCTTCTGTTAGCCTGTTTAGGATCAAAATCTGTAGTTCTTTGAAAGGGTCTTATTACCTTTTTTAAAGAAGAGAACGAGCACGCTCCTTAGCCACGAATCTGGAGTTCTCCCAGAGAACGGGACAGAGTTGAAAAGTTTCTGAAGCTCTTTCAGTATAGGAATTCCTCCCGCTTTCATGAGCCCGGTCGTAATCTCGTCTTCACAAAAGGCTTTTCCATTTTTTAAGCTGTTTAGAACCACTTTGATTTCTTCTTGGCTGACTTTTGGCAGGTCTTCCGTGAAATAGCAAGTGAAGATGACTCTGGAATCCTCATTTTCTGGATCACGTAGCTAAGATTGCTTGCGATTAATTAGTAGAGGGCCAGAATAGTCTCGAAAAGTGGCGATAATTAAATACTCGTTCAACACAACCTATAAAAATATTGGCGGGTCAGGAAGGTATACTGAAGGCCCAATATTTTTACCTACCATAGCAAGAACTTCATTCTGTTTGTATCTAATTAACGTTTATACGCTTTATTTACGTAACCCAACGGCTGTAAAACTGTAATATCCATGCAGGTAATGCAGTTAGAACTGGCAGTATAAAGTAACGACATGGATTACCTTTGTATATTACCTCCTGAGAGCTTAATGGCTCAGTATTCCACATGTAGGTTAGTATTCCGAATAGATTGCATGGACAGCTACTAATCTAGACATTCATTAAGCCGTAGGGAAATAACATTGTGTATACATTGGCAGTTAAATTTATGCGCTCCCAATTCAGATGGTTCGTTAATATTTATAAAATGGTTATTAACATAGGGTTGTGTTTATTTATTGTATTATGAGCTACACGTTTGTATCCCGCAAAGAGGTGAATAGAAGTGTCTAGAACAATTACAAATAGCTTTTGTTTTGAGGTTCGACTGAGAAATACTTTATTGCAAAATAGAACATTAAACTTATGTATAATACTTTGTCCAAACCGAGATCGAACCAAAAGCCTGCTCAGAACTGGCGCTTTCGACTAGTAGAACGTTGTATTTATTCATTCTGGATATTTCTATTATCCCTATTAGATATGGTCACACGTCACAATTAGGTGTTAAGATTTCTGTATCTACACATACATTATAAATTTAAGTCGTGCTCGTGTTTGTCTGTGTGACCGTATTGTTCTTTTAAACTACGCAACGTATTTTGATGCGGGTTTAACCATAGTTAAGAATTTATTCCAAGCGATAATTAAAGTTACTTAAGTGAAAAACAGCAAGCTAGCAATTTTCTCCTTTTGTCAGTCGCAGCCTCAAAACAAAGTGGCTTCTAAGAAATTCGATTTTACTATGGGTTCTTGGTAAATCAAATGCGGTCGGAGCAGCAGCCTGTGTGAAAAGATATTTTCAATCCTTTGTCTTGTCTTTCTTTGTTAAAATGACGTGACATTAACACGTGAGATACATTTTAATTACCATCTCTGTGTCAATGGTGTCTAGGTGGGTAATGTCAATCAGGGCGATCGGTTTGCGTAAAGGGTCAAAGATTTATTTTTAGCCCAAAACAGCCGTCTGGGTGTTTTAGAAATTGCTAAACCTTTTTTAGAAAGTTATAAACAAAATCAATACTTAATCACAATTATAAATCTTTACCTGGTCAACATCGTAGTTTAGGTATTGGTTAATAGAACGGTCAATCTTAAACAGAGAAAAGTGTCCGAGATAACAGGATCCTGTTTAACAGTCACCGGGGTCTTTCAGATAGGATATGTTTAATGTACACAACCGTTAGGGTTAATATAAAATATAAAAAAAGTTCGAAATTGCAAATAAGTATTTAAGTATACGGAAGTACAAGGAAAACCTGCAAAGTTGAGTGAAAAAATAATACAAATCGTTTGTTATAGTCATAAAACTGGGGAATATTTCAAATTGTATTGACTAATATCTAATTCATCCTTTCCCTTCGTGATCGAATCAGGAATGAAGAGATCCGCAGGAGAACCAAGGTAACCGACATAGCCCGTAGAATTGCCAAACTTAAGTGGCAGTGGGCAGGGCACCTTGCTCGCAAAACAGATGGCCGATGGGGCCGAAAGGTTCTGGAGTGGCGACCGCGTACCGGAAGACGTAAAGTTGGAGGCCTCCCACAAGGTGGACCGATGACCTTGTGAGGGCCGCAGGAGTCCGCTGGATGCGGGAAGCACAGAACCGGTCGAAGTGGCGGAGCTTGTGGGAGGCCTATGTCCAACAGTGGACGTCGTTCGGCTAAAATTTCTAATTTGCCTGATACATAATTATCAGTATTTCGAAAAGAATGTCATGAATATTACCATAGACGAATTTACCATTTCACATTTCCATAATTTTTTCTCTTTTCCGTTTTGTACCATTCTTTTTACATAAACTTCATCAGTTCGTATTGATGTTCTTTCTTATTTAAACTGATCACATTTTAAGTCATTGCTGCGAACGCTCAATTTTTTTTTTAACATTACTTGCAGATAATATGTATTTCTTAAATCCATTTCTAATCACTTGTTCATGTGGTCACAAGTGTTTGTCTGACTATGTCATTCCTCCCTATTATGCTACGTTGTACAGGTAAATGAAATCGAATTGACAATTTTCCACGTAGTAAGCTATTTAATGTTGCTAGTAAAATTGTGTGAAATGATATTGTTTACTACGATATTCTAATATCTAGTTTCGCTTGTAGTGTTAGAGGATAAGGTTAATAATTTAATGATGAATAAAACGTCATGTCGATCAGTTTCATGTTTCCTGTTGGTAGTAATATTACAATAAACATCGCATAGTTAGAAATGGACACCTGGTTCAGCCTGTCCATCACAACACCACACTGCAACACATCACACCACACCACACCACACCACACCACACCACACCACACCACACCACACCACACCACACCACACCACACCACACCACACCACACCACACCACACGTCACCACACAGGTTTTCCTAGTGCAGATACCAGTCTCTCACTATATTTATTTATTATTGTTCCACAGCAGGGCAAAGGCCTCCTTACCCTCTTTCCACTTATCCCTATCTAGGTAATGTTGCTTGTTGCCAATTCTTATGAAACAGTCGAGTTTGTCCCTCCATCTGCTCCAGGGTCTGCCGCGTTGCCATTTCCTCCTGTTTAGGAATCACTGCGTTGTTATTTTGGCCCACCACTTCTCCATCATACGATAGTGGCCAGCCCAGTTCCATTTACGCTTGGCAGCGTTTTTGGAAAATTGAATACGTGACTGTCTTCAATAAAAAAGCTTTCAGAAGTAATAGGTATTTTATTTTAATCCTTGCCAATAACAGAGCATGAAAAAATAAAATAAAAAAACAATTTATGTAACATGGGGAAGAAATAGGAAAATTGGAACGCGATGAGTCAGCCAGTTTTCACTTACGTGCCGTTCAGATCTTAAAGCGGAAAACATGAAACGTCAAAATAAACCACATGATTTACAGTTTGGCAAAAATACATCTTTCGTGTAATGTATATGAAGTGACTTAGTGACTGAAACACACAAAAGTATTTAATATACAACCCTGGTTTTAGTATAAGCGAAGCTCGAAAAATGTGTCTAGTATTTTTATGTAAAGAATTTATGTATAAAATTTCAAAACTTTTTCATGAAAAGTCACATAGTTATAAGCTTGTTATGTTACCTAGTTGTCTACACAAACTTGGTCACCACGCGTCGTCCAGCGTCGTATTGTACTCATCGATATTAATTAGGCAGTAGGTACCTAACCATACGGCGATTGTATTGTAATTAACTAGTGATAACATTTTCCATCACACTTGCAAAACTTTTTTTCC
This sequence comes from Polymixis flavicincta, assembly GCA_949987655.1. Classification (NCBI taxonomy): domain Eukaryota; kingdom Metazoa; phylum Arthropoda; class Insecta; order Lepidoptera; family Noctuidae; genus Polymixis; species Polymixis flavicincta. Next base: position 12,655,425 of record OX465175.1, on the reverse strand, counting down.
TTGGAATCGATTCTGTTACTTATTCTTTAAAAAAAAAAAACTGTATTTAGGTTTCGCTTATACTAAAAATTATGTTGTATTGATAGGTCAGCTAGCTGATATACAAAAAAATAAAAGATTATTTATTACCTTCAGTTGTACAAAACACACTTATTTAAACACTATGCATCGTTACTACTAAGGGAAAGAGTGTTACAAAAGTATTAAATGTATATCAGATCAGATAGTTGATAGGACAGACGTCCTGTTTCCTAGAACTCGATCGCAGCGTCACCTATCGGGTCCAATTGTAAATCTAAACCATCCAGGGACCCACTCAAACACACACAAAAAATCATCAAAATGGGTCCAGTTGTTTAGAAGGAGTTTAGAGACATAAACACGTACATAAGTAATTATATATTTATGACAAAATTGTATATGGAAAAGTGTTGGAGTTCACACGCCTTTATCGTTAAGATTTGAGTGCTCAAAAGAGATTCGAAAACCAATGATGTGCGTAGTTTTAGATATTTTTTTTGTTTTTTTCATTGGTTTTGGTTTGTGAAACAAAGCCTGAACGCACTATTCGGCCAGCAACATTGGCAATATCGGCGCTAGTAGTTTTTACTTTTTTTGCCAAGCTTTGAAAGGACAGCTTGTGGTAATGAAAGTGAAAATATGCCACGTCATGAAGTGATTGTTGCAATATTATAAAGATATCGAGATTGATGCAAAGATGTAGTAAAATAATGCAAAACAAAGTAAAGATTGATGATCTTCTTTTTCGTAACTCTTGTCGGAGCTGTCGTTGTCCTCATGAAGTTTCTTGTCTAGGGGCTGATTCACATAATTTCGCCATCAACTCGGATTGTGGGAATTTAATGAGCGTGGTCTAGTGCCCTCCACTCTACCCTGCAAGATAAGGCGCTCTATAGAGTCCCCTTCACGCCTCGAGACGTGTCCGAAGTAATAGAGGATACAGATAGATTTATGATACCTACAATGATTAATACTTTAATTAAGTTTGCTTCGTTAGATGCCAACACAGCGCGATTAAGTTTAGAACACGGAACAATTTTCCTTCCAATTTCCTATGTTTTGTCTATTACGTATTTCTATTTCGTAAACTATTAGAATAGCCCTTTATATTTATATTATTTCTGAATAGGGTATTGTTTGTAGTGCTCACACAGAACCCTTGGAGGGTATAATTTTGTCGACTGTATTTAATCGTCTTTTGTTACTACTCAAATATTGAGTTGAGGGGGAAATGACTGAAGATGACAATAACTTCGGTAACCTTGCTGGTTTCTGTTTTGTTAAACTAAGAATTATTTAGGTATTTATTTTGCGATAATTGAGGATGAGTAAAGTAGATACTTAAATGAAGTAACAATTTGTAAAAAAAAATTGATGAAACCACAAGGTTACCCCTATTTCACTTATCCACAATGTCGTCTTTTTTAACCGATGAAAAAACGGAGGAGGTTATTTAACCGACGAAAAAACGGTGGTTACTCAATTTGTCGCGTATTTTTTTTTCATATCTTTTTACAGAGTGGTTCGATTTTGTTAATTCTTTTTTTATTGGAAAGGGTATACCCCGAAGGTGCTCTCATATAAATTTGGAAAAAGAATTCTAACCCTAACGGTAGGAAAACAGGGATGATTGATTGTTCACTCACTGATTGTAATGTAAAACCACGCATAACTGCTTACAGAGTAGTCCGATTTTGATCATTCTTATTTTATTGGATAGGGTATAACCTCGAAATATGTCTCATATAAATTTGGAAAAAAAACAACCCTAAGGTTGGGAAAAGAGGGGTGATTTATTGTTCACTCAAAGATTTTAATGCTAAGTGGTGTATTAGAAAAAGTAATCAAAAAATAATCATAGTAATTAGTGGAAGCCTCAAAAAAAATTAAATAAAAACTTTTTAACAAAATATTTTTACCGCCGAAAAAAACTGAAAAGAAAAAAAAAAACCTTTTTGTTCAACCTCAATAACTAAGTTATCGGAAGTCGGTGACATAAAATTAAAATACGTATCCGAAGTCACCGACTTCCGAACTTAGTTATTGAGGTTATTTTTTTTTTATTAAAAAGTTTTTTTCCAGAAACCATTACCTATTGCTTTTCTCGCATATATAATATATTCGTAGATATAATCTATTGTTTTAAATTTCTGTATATGAGACGTCTTTATTTTCTGAGAAAATTTAAATTTTTCTTACTTTTCTTTACCTATGTTTCTCCACATGAGGCCAAACTATCGTTGATCACTAATTGCTTTCTTGGTCCGACACACTCTTATAATTAAGGCTGGAAATCAAGTCGTACGTAATAGGCTTGTCACTCTTTATCTACTCGAATACTAAATTACTTTCGCCGAAGCCGAAATGAGTAACATTTACGTTTCTTTGTGTGTGTTGGCGTGTGTGCTACGATCCACATACTATACGTGTGGACTGATTTAGCAGGTCTTTGTTTGATCTGGGTAGAGAGGTGAAGATTAGCTCAGCAAACATTTATTTAACACGTTTTTTGAACAGTTCAATTGAATAGTAACTGCGTCAGTAGAAGAAGAGTTTTTGGAACAAAAGTATACAAGTTGTAACTTAAATAACGCGCGACCTCTTAAGGGGTCATTGTACTCATCATTATGAACAACTTTTACTATGGGACCAAACCTGAAATCGCGAAAAAAAAATCAGTTGTTCCCTACATTTTGACGAGTTATGCGAACATAAATGTAGGGAACAGCTGATTTTTTTTCGTGATTTCTGGTTTGGTCCCATAATAAAGTTGTTCATAATGATGAGTAGAATGACCCCTTAAGAGGTTGTGCGTTATTTACGTTACACCTTGTATAGTTGTCTCATTGCCCAATATCACCAAAAAATTATGCAAGCCGTTTTTCATGAGTATGTTAGGAAATTTTGTGTTTATTAAGACAAACAGACAGAGTCAGACAGACACACTTTTATATTTATTATAAACTAGCTATTGCCAGCGGTTTCACCCACGTTAACCAATTTACACAAAACCTTCACAAATTATACACCTAAACTTTCCTCATGCATCGCTGTCTACTTGTAAAAACCATATAAAAATCAGTTCAGTAGTTTTTGAGTTTATTACGGACAGACAGACAGACCGACGCGGAGAGGGATTTTGTTTTATAATATGTAGTGAAGTGAAGCTGTAAGTATAGGTGGCACTCTATTATGTATATTGTACTATGTGTAAGCTGAAGTACAATGCAGAAATGCTTTCAACGCTAAACCAACTATAGTAATGTCATCACGATTTCATATTTGTATCTCAGTTATTAAGTAAAAGCGGCTAAGTACGACTCGCACACGAAGGGTTCCGTAACTCAATAATTATGAAACACTACTATAATAAAATAAAAAAATTAACACATCACTTTTATTTTAACTTCATATTATTTGCTGTTATAGCGGCAATATACTATTATTGCCGCGAGTTTGTACACACGGCTGCACATCAAGCTATACAATACCAGTTTACGCTGATCCCGCACTGTGCGGAAATCCAATAAAATGCGAGATCAGCTTATACTGGAAATGTATAGCTTGATGTGTAGCCGTGTGTAGTAACAAACTCTGTGAAAATGTCAAGTGAATTTCAGCTCTGTGACACACGAACGGATGGACAGTGGAGCCCTAGTAATAATAGGGACTTGCTGGATCTTCTTTGGGTCTTCTAACTTCTTCGTCGTTCTCTTAATACTGAGAGACTGTGGACCGCTCGATAGATGCTATCTCCAATAGCTCTCATAATCGCGTGTGACTGTCTTACCGGTGCTCTTCCTTGAGCACGTTTTTCTTACACCCAGCCCAGTCTCCTAATAAGCCTGTTCAGACCATGCTTAGGTGAATGTATAATATGTCTGAAACAGCTGAGGGCACGCTTCTGGCATACAGATAGCCGCTTGGTCTTGTTGCCTCTTTGATTACGGAACCCAATAAATAAACCGCGTTCTTTCGTAGCCTACCTGTAACCTCACGCAACGTTCTGTACAATCGATAATTCATTGACCCCTGTAATATTGCTACCAGAATTAGTATTTTTGGTATCCGTATTCGATAAATATTGATTACTAATGTTGGATTTTTGATTGTTATATTGTGGGATGTGATTGCTTATTCATAATAAATACGTACTATTGAGGTACACTTTAACTACTTTTTATGGACTTCTTTATGTGAAAACGTCACAAAGATAATAAATATTTATAAATGAATATTATAAATAATGTAAGTTGCAGTTCAAAACCTAAAAGCCCGACTAGGCACTGAAGAATCACGATTAAAAAATCTTATCTGAAATTGTTATGAACAAACAAACTATTTAATATTTATCACAACTTACACACTTGACATATTCATAGTGATGTTTAAAGGATAACCATAGATATACAGTAAAAGTTACCGATCATATGCCTTAGGTCAAAGTGGCATATGACCACCATATGCCACTTTACCACAGAGTAACTTCTTTCTTTGCTCTGTGCACATTAGCCTAAAGCATATGATCGCTTACTTTTATGGGAATGTATTGTTTTGTTTGGGTAATTGGCATACGGCAATGGCGTCCACATTCCAAACCAGCGCCCGTTCAAGATGCTTCCGACGATAATTCATTTGTCAATAAACCGAATTCGTCCTTAGGAACTTTATGTTGCGGTCTGTACATATTCTGTCTTTGAGCGAATCTGTCAATAAGCGAATCTGACATAACGCGAATCTGACGTAAAGCAAATCTGTCCTTATGCTACCAAATATTTATTATAATAAGTCGTTTAAAAGTTATGAAGGAATAAATGAACGTATCCCACATACAAACAGGTCAAAATCATAACCCTCCTTTTGCTTCGCCGTAGTCTGGTAATAACTAAACGATTTTTGAAAATAGAACTAGTATATCCCTAAAATACTAATATGGTCGATAATATAGTTTCTTGTAGAGCTGAAAGAAATGTGATTATATAAATAAGCTGTGCCAAGGCCGGCCATGTGTTACAGCAAGTAATTATACTGAAGATTAATGACCCAACATACTGCGGTAACTTACATTAAGAAAGTATGACTAAGCTTTTTATTGGCAGTGCTTGGAGGACTGTCCATTTTGATAGGGGACACTACACGAGGCATAATTTGATAGCTATTTGTATCCATCTCAATACTAGCTTTTTTTTTGGGTGGGAAATCATCAAATAACTTCTCCCGCTCTGGGTGGAGCAGGAGGGCGTGTCAGACTTTTACTGACTAAAACCCACCCGTGTTCCCTCAGTAGCCCGTATGCCAGGGGCTGTGGTATCTCTTTCGAACAAACCCGCACCCCTGGCAGAAAAAGACTAGCACACCGCAGCTTCTGTCCACGACTTCGTCTACTTCATGAAATAATAATTCAATGGGATTAAATGAACTTAAGGATGCGTTGCTGATTTTAATTAATACTAGCTGTTGCCCGCGGCTTCGCCCACAAGGAGGTTAAAAAAAAAATCCCACGGGAACGTAATACCCGGATTTATCTGTAAATACAAGGTGTAACGTAGATAACGCACAACCTCTTAAGGGGTCATTGTACGCATCATTATGAACAACTTTTACTACGGAACCAAACCTGAACTCGCGAAAAAAAAAATTCGCTGTTCCTTACATTTATGTTCGCGTAACTCATCAAAATGTAGGGAACAACTGTTTTTTTTGCGATTTAAGGTTTGGTCCCATAGTAAAAGTTGTTCATAATGATGAGTACAATGACCCCTTAAGAAGTTGTGCGTTATTTACCCATTCCATCCATTTATGCATTTAGTAAAAAGCGGTTATTTTAATATTATAAAGAGACACTCCAATTTTATTTATCTGTGTAGATGTATAGATAATTCTGTAAATGCATTCGTGTTACGGTCGCGTATAACATTTCGTTCAAGATACAGAATGACATTGACCTGCAAATTGCAAAAAAAATAAGTTTCAATTTTGTGGGCTACGTGGCGTTTTCCCCATAACACAAAATATATCCTGCTAGCTGTTGCCCGCGGCTTCGCCCACTTGGACGTTGAAAATTATCCTACGGGAACGTACTATTGGAATGAAAACCATATTATGTCTTAATCCAGGCTATAAACTATCTGTGTGCCTAATTTCATCTAAATCCGTACAGCTGTTTTTGCGTGATTGAGTAACAAACATTCAAACATCTTTGCAAACTTTCACGTTCCTATTATTAATAGGATGACGAGTGTCATAGAGGGAAACTATAGTATTGCCGAGTGGCAATGGTATAAGTTTTCCGTTACTGAAAGAATTTTTGGAATCGGATCAGTAATTCCGAATAATACCCCTATCATAAAAAAACTCACGAATTTTACCTCTTTGTAAGTAGGTACATACTACCGGGAATAAAAGTACCCACTGTGTAAATCCAGGCAAACAATACATTTATTCATTGTTTTCAAAGGTCGGTTTCAAAATTGGTTTAGGCGGCACGGCGCACTCCAGTAAAACTCCCAGTCGGCATGATTTTTTCTTTATATGATTTTATCTTCAACAATCATCGTCATATTTCTGCCAATTTAAACGAAACCTTAATGAATTGTACATCAAAACATTCCGTATATTAGTAAAAATTGTATCGAAATAAAAAGATTGAAAAACCGTTCATAAGTCATAAGTAATTTATTTCATAACAATATAGGAACATTGCGTTGAAAATTTTAAAAATAACATTATAAAATTGCAACTAAAATTAAATTGTTAAAATACATTTAGAAAAGTCAATAAAAACAATAAAGGTCAATTAAGAATTAAAGTACAATATATCATAAATAATAAATGTCAAAGTAATAAAATCAATCATAAGTTACAATGTCATAGGATTCATAGGTCATCTAGGAATTCATTGATGCTGTAATAGCCTTTCCCCAATAAATAGGTCCTCAATTTGTTTTTAAATAAGTTAACACTGTAAATGGTTTTGAATTCTATAGGTAACCTGTTGTACAAAAATACAGACTGGTACCTCGGGCTATGTTTGACAACTTTTAATTTCGGTTGAATAGTGTTGGGCAAATCTTCCCTACGTGTGCTAGCTCTAGTTTGTCTTTGCTAATCAGTCTCCATTTTATACAAATTTTTAACTAAGCTGGTTAGCAACGCTAAAATGTAAAGGCATGGCACTGTCAAGATTTTTTGTCTAATAAAATGGTCTTTACATGATTCCGCCTGTTTCATGCGGAGCATAGTCCTTAGAGCTCTTTTCTGAATAACGAATGCCATTTGTATGTTGTACTTATAGCTATTGCCCCAGAACTCAATGCTGTATCTTAGCTTGGACTCCACCAAGGCAAAGTACACATTTCTAAGTTGAGGTAAACTCAATTGTTCCCTCAGTGTTCTAATCGCATAGCATGCCGAGCTAATAGACTTCGTTATAGACAATGTCTCGACCTTCCAATTCAACAATGCATCAATATGCACACCTAAGAACTTGACACTGTCAACTATTTCGACCTTGTTCCCACAAGATACAATGTCCAACTTGACGTTATTTCGTATCGTGGGCTTAAATAGGACACACTTTGTTTTATTTACATTAAGTTGCAAATTATTAGTACTGAACCAGTTTTCAAAAGCTTTCAAGAGACTATTGATCTTAGATTCTAATTCCGGTATATCATCTGCAGTAACTATCGCATTTGTGTCGTCCGCAAATACTATTAGTTTTGTGTCCTTTACACGTTTTTTGATATACGCCATCAAATCATTTAAAAATATTATAATAAAAAAGATTGGACCAAGAACGGAACCCTGAGGAACACCACGGCATACCGTAACTAGATTAGATCTGTAAGTTTTTTCTTCTCCATCTATCAACGATTTTATCTCTACATACTGCCGTCTGTTATGCAGATAAGAGCCAAATAACTTCAACACATTTTCCCGTATGCCATAATGTTCTAACTTGGCTAGTAGAATACCATGGTCTACCGTGTTCGGTAGGTTTTGAGTTTATCGTAGTCAGAAACAGACACATGCGGTTGACAGACTTTATTTTTGAATTATATGTAGTGATAATAGTGCAGACTAGCAACCATATAATATCTAGGACAGTCCGGAAACAAACGACTTCAAACGAAATGATAAGGTATTTTCTTCTATGAAAGGGTTTGCAGACCCACAGAAAGATGGATATGGGAATTGGAGCAAGTTTATGAAAAGCATATTTTTTCGGAGGGAAATAAAACTGACTTAAGGTGACAATATTTTTTCGTACCATAACAAATGCGGAGTTTCAAGCAAAATAGGAATAGCCTGAAAAAAAAAAATCCTCCCATACAACATTCACATTTTGCCAAATCTATTGCTAATTTAGTCCGAATTAAGTTATTATGGAAGGTACTCTTACAGCCGTTTAAATACCAATTTCGTATACCTTCTATTACTCTAAATGACCAAGAATTACCTAGCCTAGAATTACCGACACGAATTTCAAATTAAACTGTACACGCTTGCAATTTTCATTCATATTAATTTTTCTGTACCTCGAATCGATGAATTTATTCACATTGAAATGATGTTTTTCCTAGTAATAGCACGTAGGGCGGAATAATGAAACGGTTTTATTTTCCAGCTAGGAGTTTCCGTGCAAAGCTGTGCCAAAATGCAAATGAGTTGGTATTAAAAGCATAAGCGGTTCAGGCTACGCTGCAAACGTGGCATGTGATGCCAAGACTGTTTTTAATCATTGTGCGACTATTTGTTGAAGTTGTTCTTTGTTATTGTATTCATAACTTTATTACGGTTTTTTTGTCGTACGAGTTCCATGCGAAGGAGCTCGTCCAAGGAATTACTACCACCACACCTTGCCGTTTAGCCGCATTGCTGTGTTTTACTTTGAAAGGAAGAAGACAGTTAAGTTATGCGTTAAAACTTTCAGAAATGCAGTATTTTAACTGTAAAAGAACATATTTAAAATCAATGAAATAAGCGAAATCGACAAAATTTCGTAGACGGCCTCTTAAGGGTGAACGTCTTAACATTTTAAAGACATCGGTACTATGCAGTGTGGCATGTATATCGACGCACAAACTGTAACTATGAATAAAACAAATGATTCTCGACTCCCTAGCGTAGAACATTTTTGTCGGTTGTCAAAAAAAAAAATGGTTGTTTCATACGCGATCAAAATGTATACAGAACAGCTATTTTTTTATTATCCGACAAAAACAAAATCAATTGAAGGGTGTTCCGAATCATGTACTGAATCCATTGTTTTTTCAGAGTTTGCCCGGCGGTGTCCTTGCCATCCTGCAGGTATATAGGTAAATTATAACATGATCACTTTTCACCTTTTTCTCACTTTGCTTCGATGAGCACTTTGATGAAGGTAAAGCAAAGCTGTCGATAAAACAAATTAATTAACTTACTTATAACATCATTCCAGGATGGAAGAAGAGTCTAGAAAGATTCGATCGTTTTTCTATTTCAACTAGATTACTACTTACGAGTATATTAGGGATTCCTCTTCTTTTTCTTCTTTTCACAGTAATTAGCACAACAGTAATTAAAATTTTGCTGGCCCAAAATTTCGCCACTTCTACGGCGGTTTGACTGCATATTTTGGGGCACAGAGGGCAGGATAGGAGACGGAGCATCGTCTGCTACACAACTTCACATCCACACCCTACTGTCATTTTATAGAGGTACACAGGATGGCAGGGACATCAACGCGCAGACTGAAACCATGAATCCAATACAAGATTCTGGATGTAGCGTAGAAATTGTTAGTCGGTTATCAGAACAAGAAATCAGCTGTTTGATAGATCAGATATACCTACGCGGTGAAAATGCATGGAACAGCGAACTTTTTTTTTTGAATGAAAAGTTTCAAAAATTATGTACCGAGTCCATAGGGTAACAGGTTGTGCTGGCCATATCGTAGATTTGCTCACTTCATGAAGTGCTCGAGAATTTTTTCTCGAGAAGACGGTTGACGTTAGGGGCACCACGAGGTTCGGTTTGGTTAGGTTCCTTTAAACCCTACAGATAGAAATAGGAGCCCACGCAGTGGGGCTTTGTCAACCTGACGTCGACCATCTTCTATATATAAATAAAAAGAGAAGTCCTGACTGACTGACTGACTCATCAACGCCCAGCCCAAACCCTTGGACCTAGAAAGCTGAAATTTTTCACAGAGGTTCCCTTTATAATGTAGACAAGGAATAAGGATTTTTCGAAATTCATCCCCTAAGGGAGTTAAATAGGGGATGAAAGTTTCGCGCGGGCGAAGCCGCTGGCAAAAGCTAGTCTATAATATAAGAACCAGAAGAAGACGAGAATTTCGTGAAATGCGACCATTTCATGAAATTCTCGAGCATTTCATGAAGTGAGCAAATCTACGATATGGCCATTGCATGAAGTGAGCAAATCTACGATATGGCCATTTCATGAAGTGAGCAAATCTACAATATGGCCATTTCATGAAGTGAGCAAATCTACGATATGGCAACGACAAATATACTGACAGAGAGTTATGAAATCATTTTTCATGTTTTTTTCTTCGCAGAATTCATAGTTTATCACGATTCACGATTCACGTGATTCACGATTCACGTGATGTTTTTAAAACATGTGCGTTATGTAAACCAATATCTAAAAGTGTTTGTTAAATTTATCTAGTAACTGGTGGATCAACATATGCATAATTCGGATTCAACACGATTGAATAACAATATTACTACTGAAATTTCTGTAGAACACAAAGGCTTCGGTTTCATGAAACGATTTTCAGGGAATTTTAGAACAATGTTCTGTGACGTACCTAATCTGGTTTAATCTTATCTTTGGGAGCCTACCTCGATAGTTAGCTGGTAACTCATTATCTCCAGTCAGATGCAGCATGATACCTATCACAATTATAGGTAGTAGATATAAGATATTAACCTACATTCTGGGTATAACACCTATAATGGCTACGTCAAACTTTAAACGTGAGTTTCAATGCTCAAACTCAGGTAAAACATTATTTGTTATGCGACTTCAAAGAAATGGGAAGGATTTTGTTTAGATAGGTGTGTTCGGCATAACTTCTTTGTTCATGCTCCGATTTTTGATCCCTTAATTTTTTTAAAGTGTTTTTCGAGATAGCTTCTAAAGTAGGTATGTTTCCACTGTATATTGATGATTTATAGTAATTTTCTGTCACTGGTATAGACAGCATGCAGTGGTCAACGAATCTGTGTGTGGTAGGGTCGGGAGGCTTCGCAATATCTTCTCGTCCCAAACACCGTAGTTTCTCAAGACGAAAGTCTTTGACTAGTGTGTGTTGCCAGTCATGATCTATGGCACAGAAACATGGTCGTTCACATTGAGCCTTATTAGAAGTTTAAAAGTCACACAAAGGGAAATGGAGAGGGCTATGCTCGGAGTAATACTACGTGATCGAATCAGGAATGAAGAGATCCGCAGGCAAACTAAGGCAACTGACATAACCCGAAGAATTGCCAAACTTAAGTGGCAGTGGGCAGGGCACATTGCTCGCAGAACAGGTGGCCGATGGGCCGAAAGGTTTTGGAGTGGCGACTGGGTACCGGAAGACGTAGAGTGGGAACCGATGACCTCGTGAAGGCCGCGAGAATCCGCTGGATGTGGGAAGCACAAGACCGGTCGAAGTGGAGGAGCCTGAAGTGACGATAATGACGATAAGGCACCACAACTAAAAAGTTTTTTTTTTTTACAAAAACATTTACAAGTCGGTGGCGAAAATCGAAAATGGAAAACAAAAGACCAAAGACCTACTGACTTCCGAAAATAAAATTATTATTTACTTTGTATTGCTTTATTTAGAATTCATTTGTTTTTTTTTTTTTAAATATCATCATACCTAATTAACGTAGGTTTTTTGGATTTACCTACAATTCCAAAAAATTGACCACATCATTTGAAAAGTTGAAAAATGTAAAAGCCCTATGGTTGTAGATAATGTATCGAATTAATTGAGACGAAAAACTCGCACTTTCGATTTCGAAGAAGTTGGAATGCAGACGGATACACGACGATGCGCTTACGTCTGTTTCGATGCGCTCACGTTCCGTGATGTCCTCTAGTCGTGCAAAAATGTGACGATTCCTGAAGTAGGATATTGTTTGCAAGAATAAAAATTTGAATTCTGCGTGTAGTTGTAAGAGCAATGAAAACTTCACCATTATAGAAATGAATTACAAAATTATAATGATTTAAATGCATTATAACAAGAAAAAATCATTCAAAAGCCAACTTTATTAGTAAATTGAAAGACTTCTAAGATTATGATCCGTATTTTAATATTTTTGATCCAATTCCGACAGGTATTAGAGTGGTATTATAAGCTGAGATTAGGTACGGGATGTTTTTGTGCCCGCTAAAATTTCGCTGTCTTATTTTCTATTTGATCATTAAATTGGCTTACCTCGATGTAAGAATGGTGCTAAAATAAGACAACAGGTTTCAAACATGATTCGGGAAAGTTATTTTCCAGCGCAGGATCGGTCGTTGTGGCAATCTTTAGAGGAGGCCTATAGTATGATAATGCAACTATTTGAAATGAACTTGCCTTTCTATTAACATACCTAGGTTTACTCCCACTTTGCTAATACTCTTTGAAATGTAGAATTATACAAGTCATATAGAGAAATCATAGTAATGTCTTCTCAAATTCAAAGCATTTATTTCAATGAAACCACTTTTGAATTGTCAAATAGTTGCTCATTTAGTCAGAAGGTTGAAGCTAGTTGCCCATTCCAAAACGTAGATCTCTATGGAGAAGAACGGGCAGGAAACTCCAAGGGCGTTCTTTATGATTTAAAAATCAAGATATCACAGTATCCAGGATATATATGTGAGAACAAAGTAAAAAATAAAGTAAAGACACAATACAAAATATAAGATTAAAAATAAGCCCTGATGTTTATGGGATGACCCGTCTCAACCAACGGCGTCCGTTGACGAACATGACACCTTAGATGTTATTAAAGCATCTGATAGATGAAAAATGATTTTATTTGTGTAAGTACGTTTGTAAAAACACTTTCACACGTCAATCATATTTTGAATACTAGAGATGGAATTCGGCGTTTCCTATCTAACTATACTCTGAGAAGAAATGCTGTATCAAACTTAATGAGGTCACAGTCTTTTAAAAGTCTAGACATAATCTTGTTCAGGTTATGTGAAGACCATGTAGATTGGTGTCTGAAATGGTCTTTTGAGGAAAGAATCACATGGATTTAGTGGACTTGTCCATTCGGTGCACGCATTTGTCAGTAATTGCGCAGATCAAGACGGAACTTAAGGAGCTCAATGATACGACGAACAATATCAAAGAATGGATTTGGGTAGCTGTTGTGTCATTAAAAAAAGAACCTGTTAAGATAGACCTGGTCCTTTAGGTGCAAAATAAACTTTCCTGTCATTTAGATTTTCTTTTCCATTATGTTATATTCATCTAGCTCCAGACGATACGTGACTTTAACAAGGCTAAGCGTTTTTCCTAATTTTCTAACAAAAAGAAATACAAGAAAATGTTTTTCTAATGTGAGCAAGAAATAGTACCTACTTAATAGAAATCGACATTATGAATATAAGATTTTCTGCAGATTTAACGCGTCCATTTGGCTTAGCAGTCTTTTCAACGTAATTTTCTGTTTATTTTCACCGTACGATGAATATGGTTTCTGGAAAATACTCAACATATTTACTGTTTTCTAAACAGAGATCTTCTTTTGTATTGTTTCATTCCAATTCTAATTAGTTAGTCAAAGTTTAAATTACTTATTATTGAGTAGTCGATACAACTATAACAAGTTTAGAAATTAATAATGGAATTTGGCTGTTTGTTCGGGGAAAGTAGGGCACGTCAATATGGTCAAAATGTTACGATTGAATTGACTTCAGTTTAGTAAAATTTACATACAAACACGGCAAACGTATGTTTTCACACTGACTGTTCTTTCCTTCGTGTGGGTTCCCGCATTGTCATTGGGGGCGCAAGTAGCCGTGGTCTCCCAGCCACGGTGAAGCGAAGAGGAACCCCAAGGTGGGGCCGCTCGTCAGGGCTTTTGCCTCAAAGCCGACGACGACGTAGCGGCCAAAAAAAGTAGGTTGCGGTGAGGTGCACCGCAACTGAGGTGGGCCGTGATGTCGAATGAGAGGCATCGCGACAGAGGGTTACAGGCTGCGGCGGAAGACAGTAGACATATATGGCTTTTTTTTTTTTTTTGGGTGGGAAATCATCAAAGGACTTCTCCTGCTGAGTAGAGCAGGAGGGCGTGTCAGACTTTTACTGACTAAAACCCACCCGTGTTCCCTCAGTAGCCCGTATGCCAGGGGCTGTGTTATCTCTTTCGAACAAACCCGCACTCCTGGCAGGCATCGGCCCTTTCGGACCCCACCGGTGGTTGCTGACATCTTTGACGGCGCGCGTGTGGAACACAACGCGCCGTCCCGTCTACCACTTTTCGGCCGCAGGGGATAGGGAGAGCGGCTGACGCTATACCGACACTCCTCTTCTCCTGCGGCCCCACCGCGTCCGCCATCAAACGGTGGCGGCCCCGTCCAGGCCACGGAAGGGAAGAGCGCTACTCAGAAGCACCGGCACTCCTCCTCTACCGCAGCCCGTAACCCTCAGCCGCGATGCCTCCCATTCGACATCGCGGCCCACCTCAGTTGCGGTGCACCTCACCGCAACCTACTTTTTGGCCGCTACGTCGTCGGCTTTGAGGCAAAAGCCCTGACGAGCGGCCCCACCTTTGGGTTCCTCTTGGCTTCACCGTGGCCGGAATCCACGGTTACTGAGCCCCCCCGCAACGACAATGCGGGAACCCACTCGGGGGGGAGACATATATGGCTTTAAGTTCGTTATTGCGTAACTCACTAACAGTTGCTGTTAGTGAGTTACGCAATTACCCCTCTGTATTGGTCACTAAATAAAAACGCTATTTGGAACTTTTTGAAGTTGCTCCAAAATAAACCAAAAACACAAACTTTCCTGAAAACTGCACAAAAATGTTACAATCATTAAAAAAAAATAGTATAAATAAATACTGGTGACATCATATTTCCACACGAACGGTAGCCAAGAATGAGGCCAATTTCGTTGTGGATACAAAAGCTTACCGTTGAAGAAACTTGGAAAGCAATTTGGAAGGTATTATTATTATGTCTATACACTCTGACGAAAATTTTGAACAAGAATTTAATTCCTTGTTTAAACTGTACTGTCTGGAAAATTAGGTGTTAAGCAAATTGACACTACGTACGTTTTTCGTGTTATAGCTATTTCATACAGCTGTCAAAGTTATGATTTAAATATATACTTATTCATATTTTTATTGGCTCTTGTGATACACGAATTCCTAGTACACAAGGGTTACACTGATTGTAACTTGAAGTGAAAAATAAATCATCATCATCAACCTATAATGTTCCCACTGCTGGGACACAGGCCTCCTCTCGGTGTGAGGGATTGGGTCATAATCCACCACGCGGGCCCAGTGCGGGCTGGTAGATGTCACATGTCTTCGAATTTTTTGGGTCTAGGATATGGCGGTTTCCTCACGATGTTTTCCTTCACCGTTTTGAGAGCAGTGGTGATGAAATAATTTACACAAAGTAATGCGCCTGGCTGGGTTCGAACTCACGACCTACAAACTCGTAAGTCGCGGCCGTTACCACTTAGCCACCACTGCTCCGCTGAAAAATAAATAAATAATAAAAATAATTTATTGGTGGTCGAAATTCGACCATAATTCTTTTAAATATAAATACATTATTATATAAATACATTTTCTTTTTGTTTTATGGTTCCGTTGGTGTCGGACGTAAAAGAATGTATAGAAAATATTAGCTTTCTTCTCCGTGCCAAATTTCATACTACTCTGACCGCGTAATTTTCGTAAAAGGGAGACAAAGTTTATGCTTTACGTATTATTGTTGGTAGTCCGTATGCTTAACGATTGATTTCCCTGATTTTACATACTAATACCGCAATAAAGTGTAATTTCCGATAAGGTTTTATCAGCTAGCTATGTGACAGATTACTATTTTGATAACAAATTTAATAGCTAGTTGCTGATAAAACTATCATTTTGGAGTAAAGCTTAATCGTAGAACAATTTATGGAAATCAAGCCTTTATTTAGAATACTAGCTACCGCCCGCGGCTTTGCCCGCGTGAAAGTCGGAAATTATCACGCGAGAGATCGCCGCCGCCGATCGCCTCCACGAGGACACGGAGGTGCACGCACAAGCCGAGCAGACCTCCGCCGTGTGCTCCACCGTGTCCTCAGGGCGATCTTCGCAATGGAAACACCCGGGCGTTTCCTCCCACCTTATGCTAAACAGGAACCTCCCGAAACAGCCGTGTCCGGTGAGGACCTGCGTCAGGCGGAAGGCGAGGACACCGTGCCACCTCTCAAGCCACTCCTCAAAGAGGGGACTTACCGCCGCAATCGTTGCGTGCCCAATATTTAATATGGGTCAGGTGTGTGTGTAGGTATATTATTTACTTCTCCACAGAAAACTCTTAAAACAAACTATATCCCCCTTTTCACCCTCAAAGGGGTTAATTTTTTCAAAGTCTTTTGTTTCTTTTACATTGTTTGACATATAGGTTATTTATACCAATTTTCGAGTTAATCAAGAAAAGCAGCAAAATCATTACTTGGAAAATTAACTACCCTTTTTTACCCCTTTAGGGTCAGATTTTCGAAAACCCTGATACACGTTATTCTTTATTTTTGGTTTTAGACATAAATACTGAATTTAGAGTTAATCAGACCGCGCGTTAAAATTCTTCCATACAAACTTTGACACCCCCCAATCCCCCTTTAGGGGGTAGTTTAGAAAAACGATAAATAACCGACTTTATAATTTACTTAGATAAGTATTTGTGCCAAGTTTCAAGTTTATTAACTTAAGGAATAAGATTTTTCATACAAACAAAATCGCCCCCTTTCACCCCCTTAAAGGTCGAATTTCTAAAAACCCCTTCTTATTGTATATATATAGATAAATTGAGGTTATATTTTGAGTAAATATTCATATTTTAGGACCTATGAACACGAACAGTGAAGTGGTTCAAAACTAAATTCGTTGTCAACTTTACTCAACAATGTTGGTGTATACCTACCTACACTTTTAAGTAATGGACGATTTTGACATCTATCAAGCTATTATTATTAACGCTTTAAACTATGGTCTAATTGATTCTGCAAAATTTTAAATTATACCAACACTTTTATCCATAGTTAATAGAAATGTTACAGGAAGATGTGGAATATGTGTGTGTATGTGGTAATAGTAATTTCTCAGTCGGCTACTACCCGTATTCTGGAGTTATGCTTAGTTGATGGCAATAGGCTCGCCAATGTTAGTTGGGACTTCAAAATAACTGGTGAAATGTGGGTGTAATATGAGTACACCCATGCTTGACGCTTCGGAGAATACAGGCGTGATATTATGTGTGTTAATCCAATACCTTTAAACGGGCAATTCTTGTATATAATCTGAATCTTGGAAACGGCTCCAACGATTTTCATGAAATTTAGAATACAGGGGGTTTCCGGGGCGACAAAATGATCTAGCTAAGTTTCATTTTTCGAAAACATCAAACAAAAAAAAACAAAAAAAACAAGCAAAGCTGGGTCATCCAGATATTAGAAATAATGTTGATAACTGTTACGACATAAACTAGAGTTGGCGCACGGAAACGGCCATACAGTATTTACCCATTACAAAAAAAAAAACTTTGCCCCATACTAGGAATTTCTCTTGTATTGTAGGTGCGTTTACAAACATTTGAAACTCACATACACAAACAGCCAGACCCGGAACAACTACTTGTAGGTCATACAAATATTTGATATGTGCGGGAGTCGAACCCGCGACACGCAGCGCAGCAGTCAATCGATTAACCACTGCGCCAACCGCGCCGTCAGTTTACTTAAATGTTTAGTAGAAAGAAAGTCTTCTACACAATATACATAAGTTAAATGCAATATCGTAAATCTTAGGCCTATCCCTAGAGCCTATTATAGGGAAATAGAGTTAGGTACTATGTTGCCCCTAAACGTGCGGTATGAATGAATCATGGTAGATTTCCCATCGTGGGAAATACCCAATGTGGGGTGGATCGACATGACCGGGGAGTTAAACAGCTGGCCCCTTCTGCGAACGGTTCGCATTTAAACATAGGTAGTTGTTAAAATTATTGTAAAATTCGCTTATGAGAACAGTGTTTAGGATCTGTAGCAACGATAAGCACCATAGGATTTTTTTTATAGAAATAAGTTTTTTAATTAAATGCAGTTTCTTAACCATGCAGAAAACTGCCTGTTTAGCTCCGTTAAGACCTGATACTGATTTCTCGAAGTATGCAATTCTAATGCCGTTCTTCATTAGTTCGTGTATTTAGTATTAAGGTTAATTTGTATTTCTCATCTTAAACGGTCATTATTTTTAGAAGTATAAAAAGAATAACTCAAACTCAAACCATTTATTTCAATTAGACCTTTCACAGGCACTTTTGAATTGTCAAACAAAAATCGAAGTTGAAGCTAGGTGCCCATTCCAAAAACGTAGATCTCTCTGGAGAAGAACGGGCAAGAAACTCCAAGGACACTCTTTTAAATCATGGGTATTACAAAATTTTGGGAACATTATTCTTGGTGCTTCTATATGTGAGAACAATGTAAAAAATATAATAAAAAAAATAAAAAAAAATAAGATTCAAAATAAGCCATGGCTGATAAGAGATGACCAGTCTCAACCGACGGCGCACATAGAGAGCACAACATGTTCAGAATCCTAACTAATGTAATAAATGCGAACGTGAGTTCGTTTATTACCCTTTCACGCTAAAATGACAGATAGATCATAACCTGGGCTAGGACATAGGATAATTTTTATCCCGGTGGTACGTACCCTTGGAAAAAATCCCGATCTCCAAGCGGACGAAGCCGTGGGAAAACCTAGCGAGTCTATAAATATAATAAGTAAACAGACTTTAAAAAAGCTATACAATATAACCCCAAGTTTTACTCACCTGCATTATTATGCCACAAGGATAACGCAGAAATTGGGTTATCTAAGAAGAACGCAAGAATTGTGAATTAATAAAAAAAAAATCAGAAGTAAGATTGACAGTTCTTTTCGCGAAATTTTAATGAGATGTTGAAATTTAGGCAGTAAGCGCCAAAGTTTGCTGGTTATGTTTTCCTTGTACTCGAATATCCGGAGACAATGGAGGCGTTTCATCACTTGAAAGCTTATTCTTTTAAGAGCAACTGAAAATACTTCTTAGAGTGCAAGTACTTATGTACATAGTTATAGCATTAGGGCTTGCCGAGATGGGATTATTAGAAAATAAATGTTTCAGGAAAAGGTACACAAACAATAGAATTGTGAATAAACTTTGGTTAAAGTTAAATAAATCATCTGAAAAAATAATTGACGTTTAAACGTCTCTCAACTTTAAGCAAGGTTTATAAAATAAAGGGGTAAAGGTATCTACTTATTTAAGCATTCGCTTTTGCCCTCGGCTGCAAAATCGTTTGAAATTATCCCACAGGAACGCAATACCGGGATAAAAATCCTATGTCCTAACCCAGGACTGTGTGTGCTTAGCATCCAAATCTATTCAACCGTTATAACGTGAAAGGTTCACACAAACAGACTGACATTCAAACAGTCCGAGTTACTTTGGCATTTATATTAGTACCTATGCAAGTATGGATTTACTTACCTATTGTGGGCATAATCAGCTTATATTATTCCCACTGCTGGGACACAGGCTTCCTCTTGGCGAGAAGGAATGGGCGGTAAACCACCACGCAGGTTCAGTGTGGGTTGGTAGATGTCACATGACTTCGCAGTTTTGTTTCTAAGACATACTAGTTTCCTCACGATGTTTTCCTTCACAATTTTGAGCTACTATGAGCGTCAGGATTAAATTGTGAATTCCATTCACAATAAATGAAAAGGTATAGGACGTCCTACATTGGATATAGAGGATTGGATAAAGAGTCCAACTAGTAGATATTATAATTTTGCAAAAGCTGGAAAAGTCGAGGTCGGAAAATAGATGAGTAGGAAACCCGGCGGGATAGCAGCAGGAGTGGAAAACTTAGAAATCACTATAGAATGAATATAAATTGCATAGAAACTACTCTCAATTTGTTATGTGTAATTAAATAACTTTGTTTTGATCTATCTTTTAAAATAATAGCTTTCAAAGAAATGGTATATAAGTGGTTTACAAATGTTAAATGCCATTATATTCTCGTAAAGGTTTAGATGCATGTGGGAATACGTGAATTTCTAATTAACTTGTACCTTAACAATGCACTTTGTGAAGTACGTTGGCCTTCAAGGGGTCACCGGACACAAGTTTCCGGCGGGAAATCATCAGATAACTTCTCCTAACGCTCTGGGTGGCTCAGGAGGACGGATCAGTCTTTTACTGACTAAAACCCACTCGTATTCCTTCAGTTGCCTTTGTGCCAGGGGCCACGATATCTCTTTCGAACAACCCGCACCCTTGGCAGGCATCGGCCCTTGCGGACCCCACCAGTTGGTTCTGACATCTCTTTGAGGCGCGCGTGGAACACAACGCGCCGTCGACCCGGGCTTGGTCCTTACCGGACAACGAGCTACCCATTAATCGCCGTCCGCAAGCCCGCGCCTACAGTGGCCGGAAATCAGCCTGGAACCGGCGACTAAGGCCGTGAGGGCGCATAGATTGTCTCTCCCTCACGTGCGCGGTCTCCCTCTTCGCGAGTATTACTGCTTCGCAGAAGGAGGCGACAGCTTCCCATGCACTCTCACTCCGTACCATGGCCGGGCCAGGGCCGGACGCCAGAGATCGCCACCGCTGATTACCTCCACGAGACACGGTGGTGCCCCGCCCAAGCCAGCCAGACCGGCCGGCATGGAAACACCCGGGCGTTTCGTCCCGCCTTATCCGAAACAGGAACCTCCCGAAACACCCATGTCCAGTGAGGACCTGCGTCAGGCGGAAGGTGAGGATGCCGTGGTGCCTCTCAATCCACTCCTCAAAGAGGGGTCTTACCGCCGTAATTGTTGCGTGCCCAGTGTCTCATTAGGTTAAGTACCAACTTACTAGCGTAAATGTTTCCCATTTACTGTATGAGTATACTAATAAAAAGTAACAAGCAGGCGCACGGTTTTTTTTTTTAGGTTAGCAGCCGCACGGTTCGATCGTTTAGGTTAGGTTAGGTTAGGCGCTTGCCGCGGCTGGCCCGTGGATGGGTGAAGACTCCTCTGTGCCTCGGAAAGTAGGTACGTTAAGCCTTTGGTCCTGGCTGTCATTCGTGAGTCTTTGACAGTCATTACAGGCCATCAGATGACCGAAAGTCTGCCAACCAGTCTTATCAAACGGTATCATAATACCCAATAACTGGGTTGTGGAGGTCAGATCGGTACCCGGTCCTGGTATTCTGGTAGTATTTTGCTGCATTCGGTTAGACTGGAAGCCGACCCCAACATAGTTGGGAAAAGGCTAGGCAGATAAGATGACTATAATAGTAAAAGGAAGTTGCTTTTTTATATCTAGAACAATTTTAAATTGTATATTTCGTAACGTTAATTACGTACCTACCATTGTATAGAATCAAGTTCTTCTAACATAACAGACAGCTGTGTTGCTGGGGAGTTTGTTACGCCACTTCTTCTTCCCAGCTAAAGCACTAGGAAGTGGTGAAGGGCGGGCGTTTTTGGGTTTTTGACTGTCTTTTGTAATTTTTGACGTTCAAAAAGTGCTGACACCAGCCTAGTTTGAATAAATGACTTTTGATTTTAATTTAAACGACATCAAATAAAATACAAAGGCATAGGAATAGGTACCCACAGGTGTGTACCGCGGTATGATATTGATTTCAAAACCGTCGGTAGTATTACTAATTGCATCCAACGATGCCCAACGCATACCTAATAAGAGCTCTGTAGTTTGTTACCTATATGACATTATTAACGGGTTCATTAAATTGTTTTAGGTAATTTTGCTATGCCGTAGTTTTCAGAATAATTGAGGTAATTTTTTTAATGACACTACGGACGGTCATCGACCTATTTTGCTTCATTTGTGTAGTGGTAAAACTATGACATTAGATACGTTATCGTGTTATTATAAGCTATTAAAGTGTGCCCTGTCACACCATGACGATATCACCTTTCCATAAATGAACGTCTAATGGTAATTAAACTCACTATTTATTTGTGAAACGGCCTAATTTAAACACACGTCATTATGTATGACACGAACTTCCGGATCCGTGAAATATGTATTTTCATACAAGGAAAACAAATAAGTATGTCAGCGCATATTTCACAACTTATTTTAATAGCATTTCGGCGGTAAGAATAAATAGTGTGAAATATTTTAAGGGGTTTAGTGGTCTTGGGACGACTCGCTTCCTTAAAATATTTGTAACTAGCTTTTCACAGCTGCTTCACCGGCGTGGCAGTCGGGAATTTTCCTTCGGGAACGTTCTACGGGGATAAAAGGTATCCAGGTTCTAAAATGTTCGTTTAGCCATTTTGGTGTGATTGAGTAACAAACATCCAAATATCTGAACATCCAAATAAACAAACTTTCACATTTATTATATTAGCAGGATTCACAATCTCAGCATTAATGCTTTTATGGTTAGATTTTCCTACTCACTTTTAACGTTTTGATGAAATATTGAATGATTGAGGCCGTTATAATGAGTATGAAAGATCGACTTTCATACTCATTAGACCTCGGCTATAAGAGTTGGAGGAGACCAAAGAAACGATGGATCGACTTTGTGAATGATTTCATGGTTAGAAAGGGGGAGACTGCTGAGATTTTTTATCTATTTATTTGTAACAATTGCTTGCTGCACTTACAGTAAGCACCATCGAAGTTATCTGGTATGTGAAGTTTTTAACTAAAAACTTCACACAGACATTGACCATACATTTACTGTTATACACACATATATTAACATCTGGCCTCTGAGCAATAAGGGGTTTTTTTTTTTGGGTGGGGTATCATCAAATAACTTCTCCCTCTCTGGGTGGAGCAGGAGGGCGTGTCAGACTTTTACTGACTAAAACCCACCAGTGTTCCCTCAGTAGCCCATATGCCAGGGGCTGCGGTATCTCTTTCGAACGAACCCGCACCCCTGGCAGAGCAATAAGGGCGTTCAGCAGATTACTCGCCTGGTTTGTGGGAGCATATCGAGCAATATGGGTGCGCACTGGCGGAGCTGCGAACAGGCACGCGACCGCCGCAGCGGTCGGGAGTAAACAATCAACAGTGAGCTAGGGTAGTCGCATCATCGATCTTATTATTCAGTAATAGGTAGTAGTGCATCAGAAGCGCACACTTACGTCTCAGTTCCAATGTGTTAATGCCTATCATTCCTGAAACAAACAGAGAAGGATACAAATAAGTGAGATGATGACTAATATGGAAGAAAAAGAGATGTTGCGCCAACTTCAAATAAATTGAGATAAGGGTAGGAGAAAGATGATGAAATTGCAATCTATACTCACATCTCAGAATATTTTTTACCGACTTCAAAAATAAGGAGGTTATCAATTCGACATGTTTTTTTCTTTGGGCATAACTCCGTCATATGTCATATATGTATAGACGGATTTGCAATTTGTTAGAAAGGGGTTTATTCCGAAATAGTCCCATTTAAATTTCATTTAGATCTTAGATGCGTTTCGGAGATATACAACGGACTTTTACTTTGTACAATTTCCTTTATATGCATGCGGAGTTTACCTATAAGTGATTGTTACGCTACTACATTAATCTATCTTGCATGTTATCTTTAGCACAATACCAGTGTAAACAATTGTTGGTGAACCTAATAAAATACATAAATAAAGTAAAAACTCTTAAAAAAATTATAGCAAAAAAAAACCGCGATTGCTGCTATCGCATAAATATGGATTATTTTGACACCAAGGATGATGAAATTTCGAATTGGAGTGGAGTAGGCACAAGACTAAAAAGTCAAAATAAAAATTTTGACCAAAAAAAACGACTTCCGGAAAAACACTACAAAGTCGGTGACTTGGATAAGTATTTAAAAAAAAAAATCATCGCCTTCCGAAATTAGAGTTATTTTTCACTTTGTAGTGTTTTCCGGAAGTCAGTTGTTTTTTTTTTGGAACACGTTTTACACTTTGCACTGGGTGTAAAAAGACCCATTTTACAAAAAATCGTCATTTATAAATGGGTCTTTTTACACCCGGTAGGTATATCACGTGATGCTGTTCCTACGTCTCGTACTAAAGTTCCACGACGTAACACTAAAAGTCATTTTGTTACGTTACGCGCGGAACGTGCAATCACGCTGAGAGCCAACACCTTGTCGTGCAATACAATAAAACTACGAGCCACTTCGCTGGTCGTCCATTTGTTATTTAACACGCTATTTGTCAAGTACGTGTTGTGTTTGGATTGACGGAAATGGAACGGAGTTAAACAGTTTCAGACAGAAATACGTTGGTAAAAAAGGAAGGGTTGAAGTTTTCCTAAGCGACGTTTACTCTAGGAATTTCTATTTTAAGACGGGGAAGCAGAACGAGTCGTAAGTAGGTTTTCAGGTATCAGTTCTGTTCTGAGTTTTATGAAAGAAAACTTGCCGATTATAATTATCTAGTAATTAATGGCCAGTTTTCATTTTGTGCAAATCAAGTTGAAAACCTATACCAGGTTTCTTAGACTTGACTTACAATTAAATACTGAACATTGTCTAGGTAAAACTTGGAAGATACATAATCTACACTAGGTATTCGTTTTATCTATTTTATTTATTTATCTTTACCAGTCCAGTCCAGTCCATAAAATAGTTATAAAGAAGGTGTTAGTAGGGTTGTTAGTTGAGTACACAGAAAAAAATATGTTTGTAATTTGTTAGTACTTATACAATATTTATATACAATCTATTTTCTTGTTCCTGTGCAAGTGTACAATCAAGATTCACTAATGCAGTCGCATACTAAGGGCTATATTGCTATGAAGTGGCGGTCCAGGCCGTACCTACAGCTGTGTGTATAAGTGATGTATTAACACAAAACTCACCGCTCTACTCACACACTGGCGTTACTCTTTGTATTTTATACATACCGTCGGCGACGACAGACATGACCTTGGTCGGTTCATACCATTGCTAAAATTTACTTTTATAATATGAGTTCCGGTAGCGTGCAGCGTATCGTCTTGGATTAAGAAACTCATAGGTCTGGGTTCAAATCTCGCGATGAAGCTTTAATTTTTCTTTTCAACAATCATCTTCATCTGTTCTTTTATTATTCGATTTATTAATATACCAGAATAATAATGTAACAAATTTGTTTTATTACTCGTATTGTTATTTAAATAAAGGTTTAACAATAATAAATGATTACAAAATGTTTATTCGTTATAACTTCATGAAGAATGTATAAAAATAACTAATAATAACTTCTTGTTAAAACAGTTTATTTTCTCATAAAGAACAATTTATTGAAGTAAATAAGCTAGTTGGTGAACTATGATAATCAGGCTATTGTATCTTAGTAATATAATAATATTGTGCTGATTACTACTGTGTGTCGGTACTCTAAATAAATCACAATATTCTACAAAAATCTACCCACGTAAAAGTAACAAATGCAGACAAGTTGTCACAATACAATTAAATGACTCAGTAGTACTACTTTTATTCTACTGCGAGTGAGTTCGTTTTAACTCAAACCTCAAAGTTAACAAATCGTATTTAATAGGACTTAAAGAGGTTATAGCTTAAGTGTTCATTTTCATTCCGAAAAGAAGATTGAAACTAAACCTCAAAATAATCCAGATTACGGATAAGACAAAATATTATTTGAATATTACTAAAATGAATAAATATTTGTAATTTATAACTTAATGTTAATGTTTTTTCCGTTAACTATGTTTTTTAAGCTGATTCTCGAGCTGGTTTTCCATGATGCCTTGTTTGCCATGAACCTTCTGCGTGGAGTGCACGGCGCACGGTTCGTAAAGATGTGTCGAATAATTCGGCAAAATGTCTTGTCGTTTTGAAACCACTTGTTTCATATTCGCTGAAAGTGTGCCTGTTATAGGAGCTGGGGTCTTCCACTTTGCTTTCCACGGGCAAGGCTACCGCCTTCCTCATATCTTTTCACCCACCGACTCACAGTATTTCACTAAAACAAAAAAGGGGTACTGTTAGGCTACTAAGCAAAATACACACTTTATGTATTACCTACTATTTAGAAACAAAATTATTTAAAAGGGCAATTTCACATAGATATTAAGTTTATTGTTATTTTCATCGTTCTATAATCTAGGAAATAAATTTACATTGAAATTTTATATTTTTATTCTATTTAGACATTGTGATATTTATAAAACGTTTAAAAATAACTACAAGGATCAGCAGTTACACTTTAATTAAATAAATGTTTAATATTTATATTTAAATCATAATACTCACACTCAGTCCGGTTTCATCACATAGGTATTTGTGATATAGGTATTAAGTCCACTTTTATGCAGCGCAATAATATTCGCTTTCATTTCTATATTTAAATTTGCTTACATTTTAAAATGAATTAGAAGGACGCTAATAGATGAAACACACGTCACTAGCACACAATTATCAACCAACACCGTTCTATAAGTCGCGGTGAATGAGTCGTAAATCATTTAAATTTATTTAGGTTTCTGTGGGTATAATGATAAAGTTTTACGAGTTTAGTGAATAAGAAGAACAGAACAAGAAACTATACTCAAAAGTGATTTTTAAAACAATAAAAAGACTATCACACAGCGAGTGGGATTCGAAACCGCGACTCGCTGCGCTCAAACGCGATAATCAAGTGCAGAAACCGCTCAGCTATCATGCCATTTGCTTTAACGGTTGAATTTAGGAAATACATTCATTCGTAAACGTTTGAGAGTGTGTGTGTATATAGTATTATAGCCTATAGAAATTGCTTATTATAAGAAGGTCGTAAGTTAAAGCGAAGTGTCAATCTATTGCTTTTTGAGATTGGGGCACCATTAGTGAGGGCTACTGTACACCTGCCCAGTACACAATAAAACGACTATCAGTTTTGCATGCTAACGTTCAGATTTATGATTTTATTATTATTTAAAACAATAGTAAAAGCAAGGACTTGTGTCACTGACTGTAACGGTAAACTTTTATTGATTCCGAGTCGAAACACGCAATTGGATGGATACAGAATGTTTGGCGTAGTACGACGTATTTCGGTGTTCTATTAACAGAAATTCTCGGTACTAGAAATGAGATCTCACGAAAGCTGCTTTGAGCCTGGGCATTTCGTAGGATTTTGTAGTTGTTAAACTACTCCTTTATATGTGTTGTGTTCTATTACAATTTGCAACTTATTGTACTGGACGTAAGGTTTACGTTAAAAATCTATTGTTCTGAATATACCGTCAGTAAAATTAAATCGAAACAATATTGTTAACGTTGTTGATTGGTTCCAATTTTAATTAGTATAGATTTATTGAACCGATTTAAAAAAATAACGCTGACACAATATTTGTTTGCAAATCTTTTTATTTGAATTGAGAACAACATTGTAACAGGGAAGCAATATTTTTGCGGAATTGTATCTTCACTCAAAATATTGAACTTCAGGGAAAATTAATCTTCGTCGTCGTCGCTAGGAAATATCGTAAAATAACGATGTCTATTCGGATTCTGTTCATAATTGTTAGGTATTGACCCCTTTTATAATGAAGAAAGGATAAACTTCAAATTAGTGTTGAGTGTTCATTGACTTGATTTCTTTTGTCTCTGTTAATTGATTGGGAGTAATATTTTCGTCAAGGTTCTACTAATAAAAGGGACTGGAAGGCTAGATGTAATTGCGTAGGATTAAGGTGGGAAATATTTGTAGGAAAATACTTAAGATAATGTTTTTGTCCCGTTTTCCTTATTAAGTAGAGGAGATATTACGACGTGTTATATTTTTCCGCTTTCTTATATAATATGTTTAAGCATTTTACCACTTGGGGACATATATGTATGTCATCATAATTAGTCTATTATAGTTCCCACTGCTGGGACATAGGCCTCCTGTCTGTGAGAGGGCCCAGTGTAAGTTGGTGGATGTCAAAATTCTCTTCGAATTTTTGGGTCCTCCCTGGGTTGGTTTCCTCAAGATGTTTTCCTTCACCGTTTTGAGAGCAGTGGTAATGAAATTAAATACAAAAATTAAAGTGTCTTCCTAGTTTCGAACTCATGACCTACAATTTGTAAAACGGGACCGACCCCACTACGTTATTTGTAGGTATGTATGGCCATAGTATTTCCCCGAAAAAGCTTTCAAATAAAGCTCTTACTGCTACCAAGCTGGTTACGCTACCGAAAGTATAAAATCCTTTGATTTACAGCACTAACTCTTTAGTTTATTTAACTTAACATACAGAACGTTCCTTATAGCATTTCAAAACGACTTTCCACAAAGTCTATTCAAAACTCACACACACATTGCGACACATCTACATATACAAGAATTCATTCAAAACATTTCACCGAAATCTTCACTCAATAATCCTGAATGCTCGCTCCGTGAATATTATTTCACATGAGTTCACATTTCGCAATACTCTGGAACGTAAAATTACTTTCAGAAAGGTAAAATGTACAAACTAATGCTAGGATAAATCTGGAATAAATGATGTATTTTGTGGCGTGTGTAGGTATGGAAAAAAGGGCTAAATGATATCATCAATCAACATTATAATAAGCTCTTAAATGGTTTGAATGGGACCATAAAATGACGGGCATGAGGGATTAATTCTA
Organism: Polymixis flavicincta; assembly: GCA_949987655.1. Lineage (NCBI taxonomy): Eukaryota > Metazoa > Arthropoda > Insecta > Lepidoptera > Noctuidae > Polymixis > Polymixis flavicincta. The sequence goes on along the minus strand of OX465175.1, from coordinate 12,626,537 downwards.
GATCATCACTCCTCATCACGGTTGGTAAACGGATTGTCAACCGCCAAATGTACAGACGCCAGCACATCAAGCTACCCCAAACTGTCAAATTTTCCCAATTGAACATGAATCTTAAACTTATGTAATAAAGTAGAAAATCTATCAAAGAAATTTGACAGATTGGGGAAACTTGATATGCTGGCGTCTGTACCTACTTAATGTACCTTTATTGTTCATATCATTGTTGACTCATCAAAAATAATAATAATTAACAAAATTAAACAATTCTACCTAATAATAACTCATGGGTTGAGAGAGGATATGATATGACTGAAAAGGGAGTGAATAGTGGTAGTGTGACGATTTACAGAGAAGAATGGTACCTAGAAGCAAACGTTTTGCATCGACTCCAAGTAACATGGAACAAGGCCGGAAGATAATGATGAAGGAATGTTTGGATTTATTAAAACAGCCTTCTGGAGAATCCGTTCGGCGTACTCTGGGCAGGCAACCCTGATACCACCTAGCCGACTGTTTAATATTTCTACCATGGCATATGCTCAATTATTGCTTTTATAGGGCTGGAACCTAGTCGCGGGCTCAAACTCACTGGTGGACCTGGCTGAAAAGCACGCTGTCTCACCAGGCTTCGTGTGCGACAGAAGTAGTACCCGTGATCAGCAGTTAGACGCTAGTCTACATGCACAACATTATTGAGTGAGCTGCAGGATCAGTTATGGTAAAACAGGCGCGTTAAAATCAACAAAAGTCCTTCGGAAGATCGGGTTTTATGAAAAAACCACTGCTTAAATCAATGACCAATAAAGTTTATTGATCTTTTCGATAATTGAGCTGTATCGGTACTGACTTAGTTAAGGCGATTTTACACTTCTTTTATTACTTAAACACGCTCAAAGTTAAACACTAAGAGGAGAAATGGCAGTCATTTTGACACGTCAATAACATTTATAGCGTTATTTACGCTGTTTAACAGACAAATTTTTCGAGTAGGTAAGTTTATGAAGCAATGTATTAGCAACTAGCAGCGCTCCGCGGTTTCACCCGCATATTTCCCGTTCTCGTGGGAATACGGGGATAAAATATAGCCTATGTCACCCGGGGATAGTGTAGTTTCCCAAAAGTGAAAGATTTTTTCAAATCGATTCAGTAGTTTCGGAGCCTATTGAATGCAAACAAACAATCAAATCTTTCCTCTTTATAATATTACATGATTATTATAGTAGATTATTATTATTACTGTATATTATTATAGATAAACTTAAAAATGATTCAGTCTGATTAATAGGATGGAATTTCCATTCTTCTAGGATATTCTTCTTTTCCATTTTCAGGAAGTAAGCCGCCATAATTATGTATAAATAACCAACGGTATGTGTTTATGTAGAAACTCCTGCATTTGTTTGAAACTCCGACAGTAACCAATGTCGACCAATTTGCGTGATGACTGGCCATTATGCGAACGAGTAGGAGCTTATTAGACTGGACACAAAGTTATGGGCTGTGTTGCATCTTCGTATACCTGGCCCTGAATAAACTGATATCTTGCCTGGTGGTCGAACCTTTTTACTGGATAATAAGTGGCATCTTGACATCATGACTGTATTCCTCTAAGTGGACAGATGCTAGAAGGTACACCTGAAGTTAGCTGGTTATGGCTGGTTTAATTTTCATGTTTCTACAACCCCAGACTGTTAATGAACATTTTCAACGGAATAGTCCAAAAAAATTGCCCGACTTGGGGCTCGTATCCATGACCCCAATGCTGAGAAGTCGCGTTTACGACCACTAGACTAAGAATTAGGTAGTCAAAATAATAATCATCATCATCATTTCAGCTCCGCATCACTTTCCGGTTCCGTGTCCTTCATCCATCTCTTCCATCCATCATTCAAGTTCCATATCTTCGTCTAACTAGATGTGCTGCCCATGTCAAAATTGTGAGACCTATTTAATTAATTAGTTCTAGAAATATATTTCCCATTTCTTCCCGTGGGTGTCGTAGAAGGCGACTTAGGGGCTTACCAGAGAATGGGTAGCAGCGTTCTCTATGCATTTTACCACCATACTGCATAGCATAATGTCTCATTCATATACAATACAGGCGCTTGAATTCTGGGATCAACAATATCTTAAAAATATTTTGTAGACTTAAGTACATTTTTTCTACCACTATACGCAAAAATGAGATTTCATAAAAGCTAATTTGTACCTATTTGTATTAAATATTAAATAAATAAATAAAAGTTGCTGTAAGTTGAAACATCGTTATCTTTTTATTTGTTGCACTTTGATCAATATTTTAATGCTTCAGACTCGTGTTTCTTTGGATTATTAAAGAAAACTAACTGTAAACCTTGTCAAACCTTTTATAAGACAAAGACGCAATGGGTTATATTTTTTCTTTACCGTGTGACATTAAGATCAATTAACTCAGCCTTTCTCGGTCCACTGCTGAACATAGGCCTCTCCCATGCTGCGCCAGGATACCCTTTCTCCGCCTTCCACATCCAGTTTGTCCTACCCAACCACCTACTAAAGGTAAAGGTATAACCAGCCCACTGCAACTTCAGCATCTACAATGAACATCAAGGATGAAACTAGAAAATACTTTTGGAAAACTGCATATGTATAATTGTAACATAAAGTTTATCCCAATAGGAATGTTGGGAACAACAAAATAATTCCATGAATATAATATAAGTAATACATATTTGGAAATAAACACACCCGTAGAACCTTTTCTGGTAAACAACACACACTTTGTTTCACCAGTTTCCACAAGAAATTGACCACCTGCTGTGCCTTAACTTGTGATCTCTCCATCTATTATGTACTCACTTTATTAAATGTCAGCTTATAAAGATGATATTTACGGCATAGGGAGGCCCCTTATGTCTTGTTTGCTTGTACCAATTTTCCCATTTGACGGTAATTGCTTTCGAGGAATTCTCTTTTGTTTTGTATTATTATTTTATCGACGTTAATAACAAAATCGCATCTACGAGAATGATCGAGATATTGACATGGAGTGCCAGTTATAATAATAAGCATATTGACAACACCATACAAGAACCATTCCTAATGCTATTTTGAAGAATATTGCTTCATATTGTTCGGAAAATTTGTCTGCTCAACAACGTAAATAACGCAATGAATGATGTTGAACCGTCAAATTGAAAGTCAAAATATTTTATTTCACATAAACCAGCATGGGCACTAATGAAACGTCAGAAGCTAGGTGCACGGTTCCAATTTATCGCTGCCTATGGAGAGAGCCGGCAAGAAACTCCACGATTACTCTTTAAAAAAAAAAAAAAACGGTTACCCTTTTAAAAATAATTGGCTTTTACAAAGTTTTCAAATTACAGTGATAACATATATGGAAGGAAGGTAAGTACCAGGTACTTAGAGGAATGAAAATACAGAATACAAAATGACTACTGTTCGTATTTACCCCTTCCGGAAATACAGGCTTGAAGTTTTGTTGTTGTAACTTTTGTTAGTGAGCCCCTGATCAATACTAGTTAATCTGTAGTTCTCAGCCTATATGTAAAGTCTGCGAAATTAATTGTTAAGGAAATTGATTACCAACTTATCGTCCGAATATTCAAATTACAATTATTATTCTTTGACAGCTGCAAAGAATATAGCATCATATAGCTATGTGAAATGGTTCAGACATAGCTATATTTTAACTAATAAAATAGATAAAACAAATAAATACAAAAAAAGGATACTTAGACGTCGAAGTATTCGTCCACTTCGCTGTCATCAGGAAACGTGCCCAGAAGAGTGGCAGCATTGCCACGTTGAATGGCAATGCCAATTCTTTGGCCGAAGAATGACCCAGCCCTCTGGTCACGTGAAGTGTCGACCAGCCGGCGAGAAAAATAAGAAATTAACGTATAGGGTGTAAATTTGCTTAACGATTAATTTTCGTGATACATATCAAGAAAATGGCGGCAGCATGTCTTGTAACTTTGAATGATGATTGTCATTTGCCAAGCAATGACCAATGAATGCTTCAATTCTGATAGTGAATTACCTGGCGGGTAATTCACTATTACCCGCCAGGTAATTCACTATCAGAATTGAATCGTGGTCATTTTTCCTAATATATTGCGATATCATTAGATATTAAAAATGTTAGTTTTACGTTGCATATTTTCAAACTCTTCAAAATGGAATTGTTATTCTTTTCTATTGTTCATTTTCAGCTCACATTCGCACGCGTCATAACAACACCGTCTCTAGTTAAACATGTGGGCTTTTTTTTTTTTTTGGGTGGGAAATCATCAAATAACTTCTCCCGCTCTGGGTGGAGCAGGAGGGCGTGTCAGACTTTTACTGACTAAAACCCACCCGTGTTGCTTCAGTAGCCCGTATGCCAGGGGCTGTGGTGTCTCTTTCCAACAAACCCGTACCCCTGGCAGGCATCGACCCTTGCGGGTCCCATCACTTTTTGTGCTGACATCTCTTTGAGGCGCGCGTGGAACACAACGCGCCGTCGACTTGGGCTTGGTCCTTACCGGACACCGAGCTACCCATTACTCGCCGTCCGCAAGCCCATGCCTACGGTGGCCGGAAATCGGCCTGGGATTCCCGACGCCCAGGGCGTCTCCGTATCCTGCGGCGGCAAGGGTCGCGAGGGTGCATATGCTGCCTCTCCCTCACGTGCGCCGCCTCCCTCTTCGCGAGCATCATTGCTTCGCTGAAGGAGGTGACGGCTCCCCATGCCCTCTCGCTCCGTACCATGGCCTGGACCAGGGCCGGACGCGAGAGATCGCCGCCGCCGATCGCCTCCACGAGGACACGGCGGTGCTCCACCCAAGCAGGGCAGACCGCCACCGTGTGCTCCACCGTGTCCTCAGGGCGATCTTCGCAGTGGAAACACCCGGGCGTTTCCTCCCGCCCTATCCGAAACAGGAACCTCCCGAAACAACCGTGTCCGGTGAGGACCTGCGTCAGGCGGAACGTGAGGACGCCATTCCGCCTCTCAAACCACTCCTCAAAGATGGGACTTACCGCCGCAATCGTGGCGTGCCCAGCACTGGGTTGCGACAATCGCTCTCTCCATGTCACCATGAGATCCCGCCGAAGCTCTGTCCGCTGTGCCGCGATTTCCTGCGGCAGCGGAGTTACGCCCCGGCGTTTGGCCTCCTCGCGCCACTCCCTTATTTGCGCGAGGACCTTTGCCTCCAGATCCCATGGCGGTAATCCGGCAAGGAGGCCCGCCGCCTCGCCGGAGATCGTGCGATATCCCCGGATCATTCTGATTGCCATGACCCTATGGGACGCCCTCAACTTGCGAGCTGGTTGGCGCCTCAATGTAGGCGCCCACACCGGCGCCCCGTATAGGGCCATGGACCGCACGATCCCCGCGTAGATTGGGCAAGAGCCGCTTCAACGCAGCCAAACATGTGGGCTCAATTAACGTATCAAGCGAAATACTCGTTTTATTCCTTATCAATTATGATAAGTATCCATCAGTAAGGGCCCGATCACACATGTCCCAACCATGCCACATCGTAATAGATTCGCTGCATCGCCTTGCAGTTAGGTACGTTGTAGTAACCAAAAAATCAAATCAAACGGTAGACGCAACATCTCACACAGTGCAGTCTCGCTAGTGGTTGCGTTGTGGTTGCGACGTGACGTTGATGTGGTCGGTATCACCCACACGGTAGATATTGACGGTCCATGCAAATTAACTGTTTATTTTATACAAATTAGCGCCCGCCCACATGTTGTACGTGTGAATGGGTCCCAAAAGACGTGTGGTGACTGACAACCCCTACACACTACACAAGGATAATGGCTACCGGATCCAGTTGATTTATTTGCTTCTATTTAAAGAAATTCGTAAGTATGTAAGAATTACCGGTGTTCATAATCTGTCTGTTAAATGGAAATTCCTATTAAAAGTAAGGTACCTATCACAAAGCTGTCATTACACATTTCGGATGTGACGTAATTAAGAAAAGGGAATGTGAGACATTTAATTTCTAATTAAAAGGCGTTGGTACTCAAAACGTAATTATTCTCATCGGGTTATTTAAGCCGCTCACCATTGTTCCCCCTGCCTGGTTTTGAAGCAGTCATTTAATTGTTACAAAAAATTACGAAGAGATTTTAAACAACGTGCAACAGAGGAATGGCAGGTGTGTTTCGTTCTTGGGTCACAACTTTTTTTCTCAGTTAGTTTTAATCATGTCTGGCAGTTTGAGTTATTTATGCGTCCTACCTTACCGCCCATTCTTTAGTAGGTTTTGTTCGTCGAATTGTTGAGCTACTTAAGTTTTGAGTTGAGCTGCACGACTACTGACAAATGCGCGCTCTGACTGGACAGGTCCACTCAAATGTGTGTGGATCCTTCCTCAAAAGACCATTTGACACACCAATTTACAAGGTCTCCACGTGATCTGATTAAGATTACGTTTGTAATTGTTTGTACAAACATACTTTTTTTCTTTTCGTCGTTTCTTCAATGCTGAGGATCGCGACCGCATACGACGCGTCTCCATTATGCATTCTTCTGCAGTGTGGACCGCTCGGTAGACTGCCTCAGACAGCCCTCTTGATCATGCCTGCACCACCTTGCCGGTGCTTACAGAAATAAATACAAACATACATACAGTAATAAAATCATTTATCATTTATGTACAGTGGATTGAGAGTTTGGTACTAGCAAGTATAAAAGAAAAATAAAACAGTGTATTTTATATAATGTACCTTTTATTTATTTTTGTAATAATATTAGAGAAAGATGGATGCCAAATTAATTCAGATTCGTAGTCAGTTCAGTTACTACAATTGTATGGTTTTTTTTCTCGTTGCTTTCTGAATTCAATCATGTAAATATAAAGAAACTATTTACTAACGATACAAGCATTCGTTAGTCTAGTACTAGGCTGTCTGTAAAAGATAGCTTTTAGCGATAAGGCCGCCTACTGTGTCACCTTATGTAAAATATCCATCTGGATTTTTATGGTGTACCTACATAATAAAAACTATTCTATTCTAATATATTCTACGAGCAGATCCAAAAGTACAGTTAACAGAAAAGAAGGTCAATATAAAAATAAGCAAAATCTAGTCTCCATCTCATATCAGCGATCATCAATGTCAAAAATGTAGGAAAATTTATGGTATTTTTGACAGATTGAGACTGATTCGAATGCAAATATTTAAAAAAGTACGGGAATTGCAGCTCTCTGGCGAGGCAATTCCCAAATTTGCAAGATATGTATATACTTCCTCAGTACTTACCTCATGATATTTCCAAGAGGGTCGGGAGACAAAATTCAAGCCACCTACTTTTAAATTGTGAATCCTTAGCTACCTGATTTCTTTACTCGCCCTCTTTTTTATCCCAATATGAGAGAGGGTAGGCAAACAAGTTTCACTTAAAGAACATGAGTACCTACTAAATCTGTATATCGTAATCATTTTCGCATCGGCGCACGTGGTGGACGGACGTGCCTCTTTCTTGAGATCCTTCAGTAAAGAGGAGGTTAATGAGAAAACTTAAAGCAAGGCCAGACTGGATGTAGTCGCGCGGCATCAAACAGCGTCCGGTGTGAACTCGCGTGCGGCACGCCATGCTGTATCTATGATCTTTAATGCTTTAAGTTTTGCTTTTATGGCTTCTTGAGGCGCATCCGTCGATAAAAGTTGAGCTGTGCTGTCGTTATTTGAGATCTTGTAGATATAGGTACTTAGGTGCATGCAGCGATGGTATCAAAATGATACACATCTTGTCTCTGACTGAAGTTTGAGATATAGAAAACTTTAATTTGTTTTAATACGAAGTTTATGTTATTAAAATCTTTTAACATATTCAGGGTGGCAGATATATCGACGCGCTAACTGAAACCATGAATTCAATACATGATTCTAGACCCTAATGCGTATGTTCGCTGTTATCAAGCTGTTTCATAGAAAAGTACTATACCTCCGCGTGAAAAATGTCTGTAGAAGATATTTTTGTTTTGATAACCTATGATTTTAAATTTGGTTACAGGTTGTGCATCGATGTCCCAGCCAGTATGTAGATATATAAATACTGTAGATATTATAGTGATGTGAAATGGTAAATAATAATAAATGTACCGTATTCACTAATCGGCATTATTTGTGTGGAAACACTCTTACTTGGCTTTTGTTTTTACATGAACAAGATCCGTGCTCAGCGTTTAATAAAAATATTGGTTCTGACTTTCCGAGATGTTTTCAGGAAATGCGAGATGACTCTTCCTGAAGGTGGCATATCAGAATTTAAATTGGGCACCAGAATGCAAAGGAATTCTATTCTATTATTTAATTCTATTAATTATATTCTATTCTAGGATATTTTTTATTTACTACTAGCTTTTGCTAGCGGCTTCGCTCGCGCGGTACTTTCATCCATTTAGCTGCCTTAGGGTTTGAATTTCGAAAAATCCTTTCTTATTCCTTGTCAACATTGAAAAGGGAACCTCTGTGCAAAATTTCAGCTTTCTAGGGTTTGGGCTGGGCGTTGATGAGTCAGTCAGCCAGGACTTTTCTTTTTATTTATATTGACAAGAAATGTTGATATTATACCTTTCTGTCTTCATTTATTTACGACAGGTTACATTTACTTATTTTCTCAAATAGAGCTTTGGCAGTAGCTATACGAGAGAGTTTAGAGTACTTCATTAATTCAAGGAAATATCAACGAATCAATTCGCCATTCGACACTTAAAATATATTTTCAACTCGATATTTTTAAAATATCTAGACTTAGTTGACATTCACACGGACGCAATAAAATCACGGCAGGATGTTATCGCGCACTAGATTTTCTACTCCCGTAATTGAACAGAGTGCATCACAGCTTAGAGCGTTGAAAATCGAACAGTGTGTTTTACTGTTCGATTTTCAATTTTCGGCGCTTAACGTTGAAGACCTGTGTGCGAAAAAATCATAATCCGGTTTGTCTGTGGGAACGTGCCTAAGTCGTTCCCACGGACGAAATAAAATAGGGGCGGGATAGGCAGAAAATCTATTGAAACGCATTTCATGAATCTCTTACCCGCAAACTAGCCAGACTCGGTTTATGCACGGACACGTAGTTTACGAGGAACCCTTTTAAAAATTTAAACGTCTCGCGTCTATGAAGTACTTTCAGGAAACCTTTTATACGTGTGACGTAGGTTGACAATATCCGGAGATATATCGTAGTGAAAATGTCTTATTTGTATCAGACATACATATATACAGCAACCTGCTGGATTAACATAGACATATTTACAGCAACCTGCTGGATTGAAGTGATCATCAATCATTTCAGCCAAAAGACGTCCAGTGGTCCACCATTGGATGTGGTGAATCTCCACCACATCGAACGGTTCTGTGCTTTCTACATCCAGCGGATTCCTGCAGCCTTAACAAGGTCATCGGTCCACCTTATAGAATGGAAGGCCTTCTCTAAGTCTTCCGGTAGAATTGCCAAACTTGAGTGGCAGCGGGCAGGGCACATTGCTCGCAGAACAGATGGCCAATGGGGCTGAAAGGTTCTGGAGTGGCGACCGCGTACCAGATTGTAGTTATAGTTTAACAAAAATAAAGACACAAAAAGGTTATTGTAAGACATAACGTAAATTCATTGCCAAAGGTCAAAGACCGGTCATCAATAAAGTTATTTTCTCTTCCAAAAAGCAGAAGCTTAAGTTACAGATAAATGCGTACACTGGCTCGACAGGTCTACTCAATGTGTGTGGTTCTTTCCTCAGTAGACCATTTCAGGCACCAATCTTCACATGATCTGACCAAGATTGTGACTGGACTTTAAAATAGACCTCTTTGTTTGTTTCGGCCTTTCTTCGCAGAGTAGTCAAATAGGAAATACCGTCCTCATTTCGGTTTAAAAATATGTTTAACGTGTTAGGATGCTTGTACAAACCTACTTTCAGATATAAAATCATTTATCATGTCTCATTTAGATCGTTATCATTCCAATACTATTAATGACTTCTAGATAGATTAGACTGAGATACTTACCTACTCAAAGGAAAAATAATAGAGGATTTGGAAATGTATCTATATCATTACTTTACTAGTAAGGCCGGAAAGCCGTCTTCAAAGTATTTTTGCATAAGCAATTCCCGACCTCATTAACCCAATTACCGGCTATCTCGTTATAAACTGCGATAAAAAAAAATAAGATAAAAAAAGAAAGAAAAAAAAAACCGCTCGTAATTTATAAACTAATAATGTTTTCCATGGCCACTAATCCTACAGCTCATCTCAGTATCGCTTAAACTTTTGAACTATTCGTGATGATACCAGAACATACTTCGCTCGTGCAGATAATCCCTTACTTGGTTGCAACAACATACGCTGTAATTTATACTCTGAAAGTTTCTAGGACACCTATCTACGTAGTTAAACCTCTATACATTGCCCTCATTCGAGCAAAGCCTTAATAAATGACTCGTTTTAAAACGCCCTAACAATAGATAGAATAAAGTCAGCCTGTATACAGATATACAAGACTAACAGCGCTCCGCGGTATCACCCGCGTAGTTCCCGTTCCCGTGGGAATACGGGGATAAAATATAGCCTATGTCACCCAGGGATAGTGTAGCTTCCCAACAGTGATTTTTTTTCAAATCGGTTCTTTAGTGTCGGAGCCTATTCAATGCAAACAAACAAACAAACAATCAAATATTTCCTCGTTACAATATTAGTTAGATGACTTTCTACGAATAAAAAGTTTATAAAAAAACAACCGTATTTCAAAACAACACTATGTGAAAAAAAAAAAACGAAAAGATTTTTTTCAGACGGAGACAAATTAAAGTTAGTTTTTCACTTCTTTGTGTTTTTATTGGAAGTCGGTTGTATGAAGTGAGGGGCTTGTGGCTAAGTAAAAATAGCTGCACGGGTCGATCGATCAGGTTAAGCTACGCTTGCCGCGGTTGGTCCGTGGATGGGTGACCATCTTTACATACTAAGACCCTTCTGTGCCTCGGAAAGCACGTTAAGCAGTTGGTCTCGGCTGTCAATTGTGGATCTTTGGCAGTCGTTACGGGTCGTCAGAAGCCCGAAAGTCTGACAACCAGTCTTTACCAAGGGGTATCGCATTACCCAGTAACTGGGTTGTGGAGGTCAGATAGGCAGTCGCTCCATGTAAAATACTGGTATTCAGCTGCATCCGGTTAGACTGGAAGCCGACCCCAAAATAGTTGGGAAAAGGCTAGGCAGATGATGATGGTTGTATGAAGTCTGACCAACGGTTTGTGATCACAATGCGTAGTGATAAGATATGAACCATCATTGTCACAGTAAGCTGGAATCAATAGCTAACAAAAAACTCTGCGTGGATACTTTTGGAGACTGCCAAGAAAATCGTAGGCATGTTTTAAGTAACCTTGAACAAACGGGCTGTATATTCAGAAAAGATCCAATATACTCAAGTATTTTACTATAGGCACGTAAACTCCAAATCAATTTACTAAGGGCCAAAACCTCAAACGATATTCACAAACCCAACTACTTGTGACCCCATCAGACTTTATGACGTCCGTATATTTCGTTTCTATTGTTTCAAACAAAGTTGAAAATCAATTTTGCCGTGTGGTGGAATTTTATTCTAGTCGGGTGGTCGGGAATAGGAAACTGTGTCACACGAGGTAAGTTATTATTGCAGAAGTTTTGCTTTGGCCGACTGACTGGTGTGCTTACTTCTCTTTAAGTAAACGTCTAAGTTTATGATTGTTGTCATTAGTAGTAATAACTTTTAGTTTGTAACTGATGAGAGGGCTATGGTTCCGTGTGGTGCCGGACGTAAAAGAATAGAACAATTTCTCCCCGTGGGTGTCGTAGAAGGCAACTAAGGGAGTTACTTGTGAATGGGCAGCAGCGTTCTCTAAGCATTTTATCACCATACTGCGATCGCATATTTCGTTTCTATTAAAAATAAAATAATATAATAATTAAAACAGTCGATTCGCCCGTTTCGAGCGAGTAAGTTCAGGCGAATCGACTGGAATAAGCCCTCTCATCAGTTACAAACTAAAAGTTATTACTACTAATGACAACAATCATAAACTTAGACGTTTACTTAAAGAGAAGTAAGCACACCAGTCAGTCGGCCAAAGCAAAACTTCTGCAATAATAACTTACCTCGTGTGACACAGTTTCCTATTCCCGACCACCCGACTAGAATAAAATTCCACCACACGGCAAAATTGATTTTCAACTTTGTTTGAAACAATAGAAACGAAATATACGGACGTCATAAAGTCTGATGGGGTCACAAGTAGTTGGGTTTGTGAATATCGTTTGAGGTTTTGGCCCTTAGTAAATTGATTTGGAGTTTACGTGCCTATAGTAAAATACTTGAGTATATTGGATCTTTTCTGAATATACAGCCCGTTTGTTCAAGGTTACTTAAAACATGCCTACGATTTTCTTGGCAGTCTCCAAAAGTATCCACGCAGAGTTTTTTGTTAGCTATTGATTCCAGCTTACTGTGACAATGATGGTTCATATCTTATCACTACGCATTGTGATCACAAACCGTTGGTCAGACTTCATACAACCATCATCATCTGCCTAGCCTTTTCCCAACTATTTTGGGGTCGGCTTCCAGTCTAACCGGATGCAGCTGAATACCAGTATTTTACATGGAGCGACTGCCTATCTGACCTCCACAACCCAGTTACTGGGTAATGCGATACCCCTTGGTAAAGACTGGTTGTCAGACTTTCGGGCTTCTGACGACCCGTAACGACTGCCAAAGATCCACAATTGACAGCCGAGACCAACTGCTTAACGTGCTTTCCGAGGCACAGAAGGGTCTTAGTATGTAAAGATGGTCACCCATCCACGGACCAACCGCGGCAAGCGTAGCTTAACCTGATCGATCGACCCGTGCAGCTATTTTTACTTAGCCACAAGCCCCTCACTTCATACAACCGACTTCCAATAAAAACACAAAGAAGTGAAAAACTAACTTTAATTTGTCTCCGTCTGAAAAAAATCTTTTCGTTTTTTTTTTTTCACATAGTGTTGTTTTGAAATACGGTTGTTTTTTTATAAACTTTTTATTCGTAGAAAGTCATCTAACTAATATTGTAACGAGGAAATATTTGATTGTTTGTTTGTTTGTTTGCATTGAATAGGCTCCGACACTAAAGAACCGATTTGAAAAAAAATCACTGTTGGGAAGCTACACTATCCCTGGGTGACATAGGCTATATTTTATCCCCGTATTCCCACGGGAACGGGAACTACGCGGGTGATACCGCGGAGCGCTGTTAGTCTTGTATATCTGTATACAGGCTGACTTTATTCTATCTATTGTCAATCTTTTAGGGCGTGATAGTACTCATGAAAACAAACAATTTATTAAGTGATTAACTCTGAAATGTTGAAAAAAATGTACTGTTTAAAACAAAAAGGCAAGCAAATTTGTTGTTGTCGGCTTTCAGTCTAACCGGATTCAGCTGAATACCAATATTTTACACGTATCCAATAGCAAAAGTTTTCCTTTTGCTATTGGATACGTGTTATGAAGTTACAATTAATGTAAAAGCTAGATCTGGAGGCTTCCTTGATAATTATAACATAGCATCTTGTTTACGGCTGACAGTGATGGAGAAATGTTACTGGACTTCACTGAAGTTAATTTATATCTTCCATATTTATGTGTTCTATGTTTAGAAAGTTAGTACTTTTTCCAACAAAGTATTTTTCCTTCATACAGGTTAATTTTGATTAGATTGGCATCTGAAACAGTAAAAACAAAACAAATGATGTACGAAACATTTGTTTTCACTGTAACTTGGTAAAAATGTATGGCAAAATGGAATGGTTATGGTTATGGTATGAGTCCGAGGTGTCTCTAATGAGATCTAAACGCGAACTGGCCCACGATTTGGTGGACGAGCGAATGTGCATTATTGCGTTCGATGCAATTATGCATTTTCGCTGAGTGTTCGATTAAAACTCGAACATAAACTAACTTGTTCTGCTTGTTCAACTATGAAAAAAATCTAGATACAACACGGTATAACCGGTGGTCCTTATGATATCTAAGTAGGTAAGGTTTCATATGATTTAATTAAACATAGTCGCAAGGACATCGAGGCGCAACTTGTTACCACGGATTTAATACACGATTCTAAAGGTGCTGCGTTTTTCGTCGGTTATTAAAAAACAAAAATACTGTTCCATTCATTTTGGCCGCACAAAAATTTGCTGTTTCCCAGAGAAGGGGAACACCTAATTCCCCTGCTCTAGGAAACAGCAGATTTTAAAAGCAGATAGAAAAGATGAGCTGAATTCATGGGAACAGATGCGCGTCTCTTCGTTTCTGCCACCCTATAATATAAGGACAAAGTCCGCTAAATGAAAACTGTTTGTACCTAAGAATAGTTATTTGTTATGCAAGGCTGCAAAGTTGTTTTTTGGCGCGAGTACTTGTATTGAAAGCTGACCAAGCGAATGATTCTAGGATTGAACCATGAGGGAAACGAGTGATTCAAATATAGAATCCTGAAAGTAGCGAGGCTTTCAAAAGTACGAGACGCAGAATACTTGTCCTGCCGAGCGCAACAAACAAATTTTCACCTCGCTACAGCGAGGAAAATGTTAGGTGCAAGAAAAACAGCTTAAAGAATATTTAAAATTAGTGTAGTTCAATGAAGTATGATGGCGAGGGGCTTGTGGCTAAGTAGTAACAGCCGCACGAGTCGATCGATCAGGTTAAGCTACACTTGACGCGGTTGATCCTTGGATGGGTGACCATCTTTACATACCAAGACCCGTCCGTGCCTTGGAAAGCACGTAAAGCCACATCTCGGCTGTCATTTCTGGATCTTTGACAGTCGTTAGAGGTGAACCAGAAGCCCGAAACTCTGACAACCAGTCTTACCAAGGCGTATCGTATTACCCAGTAACTGGGTTGTGGAGGTCAGATAGGCAGTCGCTCCATGTAAAATACTGGTATTCAGCTGCATCCGGTTAGATTGGAAGCCGACCCCAATATACCTACTTGAGAAAAAGCTAGGCAGATGATGAATGAAGTATGATAGCATTGCATTTTAGTCACGATTTTAGTCTTCGAAAACGTTTTCACGCATATAGAATGTTTCCCTGCATTGAACAAATTTTACGCTTTTATGTAAATATCGCGCGATTTGTCCGGAAGATAATTCGGCATTATGGGCCGCTTGCACTAACTCTGCAAGGTTAAATTTATATCTTCATCGCTGCTGGACTCGCTCATATTTTATATTTTTTTACGATTTTATCAAAAAACAAACCAAAATTATAAAAGAAAATTGAATAGGCAACTTCCTGCTGGCCAGTTCCACTATTCTAAAAATGGGGTTGGTGAACTGACATAAAAAAAGCATTATAGCATTTTCAGTGGACTGGCTGTATAGAAAATTATTGGATAGATAGGTTCGAATTCCAAAAACTCTTTCCACGCTAGCGGGTAAAATGCACTTTTGCATGCAGATTTCGAATGACAAACAGAATCTTTCCGAGCCTGTGAGGTGAAAAAGTATTTTCCTACCGCAAAAGTTTTCCTTTTGCTGTTGGATACGTGTTTTGAAGTTACAATTAATGTAAAAGCTAGATCTGGAGGCTTCCTTGATAATTATAACATAGCATCTTGTTTACGGCTGACAGTGATGGAGAAATGTTACTGGACTTCACTGAAGTTAATTTATATCTTCCATATTTATGTGTTCTATGTTTAGAAAGTTAGTACTTACTTTTTCCAACAAAGTATTTTTCCTTCATACAGGTTAATTTTGATTAGATTGGCATTTGAAACAGTAAAAACAAAACAAATGATGTACGAAACATTTGTTTTCACTGTTTCAGATACCAATCTATTCAAAATTAACCTAAATAAAATTCATAATTGCATCGAACGCAATAATGCACATTCGCTCGTCCACCAAATCGTGGGCCAGTTCGCGTTTAGATCTCATTAGAGACACCTCGGACTCATACAATAACCATAACCATTCCATTTTGCCATACATTTTTACCAAGTTAATTATATAGTTTTACCATTTTTACTATTTCTTGTATTTAAGTTTTATAGTGATTCAATATACATAGTTATTCCCCTTACGTTCAAGACTTTAACTTTTACCACATAAACCATCCAATTATACGAGAAGGGTGTGTTAGGTCACCATAGCGCCGAATACTATTTTCTACAGTTTACATTTCATCAACGTAGCTGCATTTGGCGATTTGTAAATACGTATTTAAATTGATTTTCATTTTATCACAGCAAAGCAGGTAGCTTTTGACTGAGCGACGTAAACCCAACATACTTTACAGTATGTCTATACCGTTTATACGTGTTGCTTTGTTTTGCACTTAAGGGAAACGGCGAAATACACATCTTGTTACCCGTTATAAGCATAATGTAACGTTTGAAGTGTATTTTCAGAATTATTTTGGGGCCTTTTACTTGAAAACGATAAAATTATAACAAATATTGCCATGGTAATATGTTTTTTTGATAGATAGGTATATAATAATAATAATAAACTTTTATTTTCAGAATCACTTCCATATTTGTTAGTAACAATGTAGACTTACAAACTAGTGTTAGTAACGTTAATTCACACACACTAAGGAAGAAGCTGCGCGAGGCACGCCATCCTGGGGACTGTATACTTGACTGCGTGAAGTCGTATCCACCGCCCCAAGATCGGCGAGTCCCACCTATCAGCCAACGTTCTAAGGATGGTATTGGGGCTGCCGCGAACACGGCGTAGCAGAGAAGCGCATCTCTTGCGCATATGCCCCACGTGTGTAGAAGATGGTAAACTATTACTGTCTAATTGATTATTTTTTGTCTAATTCTTTATTAATTGATTGAGTTACAGTAGCCATTATATTTTTTTAATTGCAACAACCGACTTCCGGAAGAAAAACTACAAAGTGAAAAATAACTTTAATTTCGGAAGTTGGTGACTTTGGATATGTATTTTATGGATTTATTGTCACCGCCTCCCGAAATTAAAGTTATTTTTCACCTTGTAGTGTTTTTCCGGAAGGCGGTAGGTTTTCTTTTGGAAAAAGTTTAAATTTTTTGTTATAGTACTGTAGAGGTTACACAGTACCTACCCCACACCAATTCGAAATTTCATCATCCTTGGGGTCAAAACAATGCATACTTATGCGATAGCAGCAATCTCGATTAATTTGCTGTCATTTTTCGAAGAGTTCCGTTGTCTGTCTCCGAAACGCATCATCCGATCTATATAAAATTTTAATGAGACCATTTCGAAATAGACTCTTTTCGAACAAAAAAATAATTTTGCAAATCGGTCTATATATGACGGAGTTATGCTCGAATCTCCACCTAACTCCTGACCGTTAAAGAGTTGTACCATCCTTCATTAGCTCAGCGTCATGAGATGATGATGACCATACGCAAATGTCTCAATAGCTTTAGAAAATATATGAAAAACATTTATTTATTATTTATTCATTTTATTATTTATGTATACACAGTAAAATACATAGGAGATACGGCATAATTGTTAATACCTACAAAATTTGAGGGTTGCCCTCGATTTCCCTGGGATTCCATCATCATATCCTGACTTGGTGCCAATGGGACTACTTCAGGAGTACATTCTTTTAAATAAAAAAATAATTTTGAGAATCGGTCTACAAATGGGAGAGAAATCGATGAACATACATTAAAAAAAATACATACAGTCGAACATATAATATCGCCTCCTTTTAGGAAGTCGGTAAAAAATACGTCCTAAATGCCTTTAACAAATGTTTCGTTTTGTTATATTTTTAAGTGGCAGGTCGTGTGTGATTTTCAATTGCCAAAAATTTATTTCCGTACTCTACTTCAATACTTTCATACCTTAAATAACAATTCATTTTTAAATTCATCCATCGGTGAAGGCTTTGTGTTTTCTGTGAACTAATTTAGGAATTTCAAAATGTATATTTCTTTTTATTTCTCGGCCATTTTTATTGGGTTAGAATAACCCAATAAAAATTGAATTTTTTGCATTTTAAGATGTAAGGCGTCGTCCATATTTTTCTAAATAGCTAGGCGATATTATCTTATCAAAGAAACTATTTATTTTAAGCGCCTGCGACAAATTTTATGTTTCCTTTTTGTCGAAAAGGGGAGTAAAATGGTATTGTATTGTGGTTGTTGCATGCCACGGAACACTTTGTATCCCTCCATGCCGTTTATCCATAGAAGTGGCAAAGGACAATTCCATTTCTTAAGGCGCAGACAGCCGACTTTTAAGGTCTTTTTATTGAAGATCACGCCTAAACGGCTTGTCTTATGTATTTGAAAAAATTATATGTGAAACTAGACACTTTTTTTCGTCATTTGATATGTGAATATTTTAAATAATATTTTTATAACATAATGTAATTAATTGGTAAAGTAATGTCTATCGCGGACATAAAAACGATAATCACGCAAAAACTATCGGGGTTATTTCCATGAAACTTTCACTATATAAAAGACAATTCAATCACCCAAAATTTAGTATACGGTTTTTCTTTGATATTGTGTTTGATAAATCAACATGGGTTGTTTTTCGAGAAACTTGATGCTCGTTCAGGCGGAGTCTCTTGCGATCGACGGGCGGCAGTGCATCGCTGTAGGTAGCTGTCAGCTATCGTCGCCTTAATTGGGATCGTATTTTCTTTTACGTTTTGGGCATTTTCCGTAATTAATTTTTCAGTGTTATAATAGTAGATTCAATGAATATATATTTAAGGATGTGATATGATGTGTATTTTGCAAAAACTACCAGTGACTAATCAGTAAATCTTTAGTGAAGCAAATAACAAAGAGTACAACAGCATGATTTCATTCAATTTTTCAAACAAAGTACAGACGTATTTGTGCCCGGTTCATAGCAATCGGCTCGTCCTCTATTACATGGGACTTAAACCTAAATGGCGAAATGTGAGTGTAATATTAAGTAAGTACAAATGTGCCCAACCCTTCGGGGGAACAAGGTGTGATGTTATGTGTAGATAAGTAGGTAGGTATACTACATCTTTTGTACTGCAATTGCAGCTTAGTGAAGATTCCATTCACACAATAGGTCCATTTGCATTGGATAGAATTTAATCAATTTCGCACAATACAGTTCTGTTCTGCAGGTCTGTTCCTGGAAAACTAACGTTTTTCAGCGTAACAATTAAGGCTTCGCTGCATTGATTGTTTCAACCTATTTCATTCTATTTTCTAGGAGATTTGAACACATTAATGTTTGTTACTGTTATGTATTGTGAATCTGAGCCCAATGAAATCGGAGGGTTTGTTTTCATAAGATGTTCAAATATGAAATATTGAGAGAAAATCAATCTAAAAATCCGGTGTATTCATGAAATCCTGAAACCAGTTTTCTGTATAAGATGAATGAGACTTACTTGCGATCAAAGGTTTAAATATTCTTTCCACATTCATTTCAAAATATTTCAGAGAAGATTAGTTGACATAATATGATCGAGAATAGGTTTAATATAGCTAGTCTCGTTCATATAAAACTCACGTTATTCACTCTCATTATTTTAATAATAAACTAGAGATGGTTATTTTCAAAAATAGGTTTTTTCATTTACAAAGCTTTAAATAGCTTTTTCAAAGGTGCCGGATTTTGTACTGGTGTTAATTAAGTCCCTTTTTAATGAAAAGGGATTGAGAAGTTCTTATTAAAGAGTCAAGTGATTTTTTTTTTCATTAAGTTTCTAAGTGTGAAAGGGCAGTTGATTGAAGTTAGAAGTAATACAATGTATCTATGGCACTGTTGGCGAATACAATAATGATTTAATAAAAGTTCAAAATAGTTTTTCAAAATTCTACTTTAAAGATGACAAGTAGGTTTGCTCATTTAGGGATTCAAATTGTCAATTCATGTATTTAATTAGTTTTCTAAAAACGTACCGTACGTAACGTACGTTTTCTAGTAACGTACGTAAATTAAGATGCAATCGCAGAAAAAAAAAAACAGAACAAAAAAATGGCATAACATTACGCCTGTATTTCGCAAACGGAAAGGCAGATGCGTACTTACCCATAGTCCACCCACATTTCGCCAGTTATGTTTAAGCCCCATGTAATAGGGGGCGAGCCTATTGCCATCAATCGAGCACAAATCCAGACTCCATGCGGCTACTGAGAAATTCCAGATGGGAAAACTGAATATCATTTTACCCGACCCGGGAATAGAATCGAGGACGTATTGCTCAGCAGTAGCATGTGTAACCACTGGACCAACAAGGCAGTCAGGCAGGCGGAAAATAAATAAGTGGGTCATATAATAATAAAAGAAACAGTATTTGCTTAAGAACATACTAAGGTAACACTATAATATATATAGGGTTATTGGAAAAACACTAACAACCTCTTAAGAGGTCATTGTGCTCATCATTATGAACAACTTTTACTATGAGACCAAACCTGGAATAGCGAAAAAAAATCCGCTGTTCCTTACATTTTGTTTATATAACTCATCAAAATGTAGGGAACAGCTGATTTTTTTTCGTAATGATGAGTACATTGACCTCTTAAGAGGTTGTTGGTGTTTTTTCAATAACCCTGTATACTTAACAGCTTTCATCCAACGCGGACTGGCAACTACGCATTTATAGTAGGTTTTCGTGATTATTTAATCAAATACAAACAACAGTAAAAAAAAAAAAACAGCAAAGCACTGGATATTTAGTATTTATAATTATTTCTAACACATACTCTTAAATAAAAACATTTGATCGTACTAAATAATGCAAACAGAAAATAATTGACGGTTTGTCAATTTTTATAAGTAAATACCAAAATAACTGAAAAAAATAGCTTATAAACTCATAAATACCAACCATCTATTGCTTGGCTGAAAAAAATGTTTACTTTTGTATGTATTTAATTAAATAATCACGAAAAACCGCTATAAATGCGCTGTTACTGTGTTACTGTACCAGCCCGCGTGGGATGAATGCTTTTAACAGTTTACTCTTTCTATTTGCTAAACAAGATAAGACCAAGTTCTCTAAAAGTAGTATCTAGGTTTCAGGAATTATGTCAAATTGAATAATTGGATCATAGCTCCCTATCAAATATATTGAAGTCTTATTTATATAGGAGAAAATAAGCATACACAGCGAGTGTTAAAATTAAAATTGTTAAAATTGAATTTGTCAAATATGTGATTTATACGTTTTTACACCAATTATTCACTTCGGAAGAGCACTGATTTCCAAGATACAGGTTCTTACCTAGTTTGGAAATCAGGAGTTCATATAGTTTTAGCCGTCTACTCACCTACATTTTTTGTATCCTAGTTCCTAGGAATATTAGTGTAATAGGCTATATTTTTATTGAGTCCAAATAAACGTTATATTAAACGTTAGTGTTTATTTTTGTGCGTTTGAATTATCGTTTAATATTGTATAACAAAGTCCCCCGCCGCGTCTCTCTGTCTGTTCGCGATAAACTCAAAAAATACTGAATGGATTTTCATGCGGAGTGTACCAATAGAGTGCGGTTTTTAGCAGACTGATTAATGAGGAAGGCTTTTTATTTTATTTTTTGGGTGGGAAATCATCAAATAACTTCTCCCGCTCTGGGTGGAGCAGGAGGGCGTGTCAGACTTTTACTGACTAAAACCCACCCGTGTTCCCTCAGTAGCCCGTATGCCAGGGGCTGTGGTATCTCTTTCGAACAAACCCGCACCCCTGGGCAGGCATCGGCCCTTGCAGGCCCCATCAAATTGTGCTGACATCTCTTTGAGGCCTAGGTGTATAATTTGTTGTTTTGTTTAAATTAGTTAACGCGGGCGAAACCGCTAGCAAAAGGTTAGGTAGGTAGTTCATAAAATAATATTCTCTCAAAGACTTCCTTTCAGTACTTTTGATAGTGGATCGTAAGTAAAGTTCTTCGGATCGTCATCCGTTTCCATGAAGCGATAAGTATTGATTGATATATTTTCAAAGCCGGGCTTGAAAGAAAAGCCATAAAATTGTTAACCTCATTAACTTTCATTATTTGAGATACCTTTTGAAATTTGACCGCGCAGCAGTGTGAAAGGGATTTTTTTGAGGAAGCCCCAAAATTAAGCTCAACTTTTTAAACATACATAATTTACTGAAAATGTCATCTATGTCCTTGTAGTTTAAAAAGTGGTGGGTGATAATTTGTGCTGTGTTGAAAAAATCATACCAGTTTTGTATACTTCTGTTTTCTAACTATTCCATATATGGTAAATAAATGATAAAAGATTTTATGTCTGTCAATAGGTTTGTAAAACACTTTTAAACGCCCATAATATTTAAAAAACTAGATTTGTTATCTGACTACTCTGAGAAGAAAGGCCGAACTTTTTAAGTACAGACACAATCTCGGTCAGATCTTAAGACGACCACGTGAATAGGTGTCTGAAATTGTCTTTTGAGTAAAGAACTAGATTGAGTGGACTTGGCTAGTCAGTGCACGCATTTATCAGTAATTCTGCAGCTCAACCCAGAACTTAAAGAGGTCAATGATTCGACTAACAACACCAAAGAAAGGACATTTGGTTATGCTGCATAAATTACTTAAACTGCCGGACCATTATTAAAACCATGATTCATCATCATCATATTACCCGAAAGACGTCCACTGCTGGACATAAGCCTCCCCCAAAACGGGGATTTGCCATAATCGCCACGCTTGGCAGGCGGGTAGGCGATCGCAGTATGGTGGTCAAATGCATAGAGAATGCTGCTGCCCATTCTCTAGTAAGTCCTTTAGTCGCCTTCTACGACACCCTTGGTAAGAAATGGGATGGTGCTATTCTTTTACGTCCGGCACCACACGGAACTAACCGAAAACATGATAAAGACTTCTCAAGCAACAAGACACAAACAGCACGCTTGTATGGAAATACAGAGTATAGTGTTAGGCAGAACTGTTTAGTAGGCTTTAGTAGGCCACTTATTTCACAAGTTGTACTATATTCAGAGGTTTTTCATAAAAACAAAGGTCTTCGATTTTCTGAGGTTCTATTCTATTATTTTATAACTATACAACGTGTTACACAATTAACGCAAGAACTTATACAAACTAATTCGTGCATTGACTTAAAAGCATAAGACAAAAACCAAAAACGATTTTTAAGGTTTTTATTATTAAGAAAAACGTCTTGACCCGTAGCATTACTTTATGCGTTTGAATTAATTTCATTATCTTGAAATAAGACTCAATTTCCGATTTTTCTGTGGCTCAATCGGTGCGGTGGGTATGGCAAAATACATAATTTTTGAAAAAAAAAAAAAAAAACCCATATCGATTCGATCAAACCGATTTCAGTAACTTTTAGTTACTGAAAATGTGTTACGGAGGTATCTTTTTTACTACAGGTATAAATTCGCACCCGTTTAATAATTAAATACCAATGATTGAATTATTTGTGGGTGTTCAAGAGCGATAACAATGTTAAGCAATGACATGTTGTGACAATTGATATCGGTAAAAGGTCAGGTTTTAATGATCTCGGGCTTGGTGCAATCGCACCAATGAACGTGAACATTTGCCTCCTTATTACAAAATAAGATTTAAATTTAGATAAGAACGCAATATGTATAGAAATGCAGTTATTTTCACAAAACTGACAACTTAGTCCGGTGCTTAATTGCGGTAGGAGATAAAGTTGGAAATGCAAACTGGCTCAGCGCTTTAGTTTAGAGCTAAAGTTAGATCGTGTTTTGCAATAAGACGACTTATGTTCAGCAAGTATGTACATTTTTCAAAAATGTCGCTGTCGAACTTAGGCGAAGTGAGTTTGAAGTGAGCCGTCATTCCACCGATGGATTGACAATTTGACGGCTGACTTTACTGTACTTTTTAGGTGAGATTTTTACAGAATAGTTCGGTTCATCAGTAAGTTCTATTCATCATCATCATCATTTCAGCCGAAAGACGTCCACTGCTGGACATAGGCCTCCCCCAAGCTCCGCCACTTCGACCGGTTCTGTGCTTCCCGCATCCAGCGGATTCCTGCGGCCCTCACAAGTTCATCTGTCCGTCTTGTGGGAGGCCTTCCAACTTTACTTCTTCGGGTACGCAGAAGACCACTCCAGAACATTTCGGCCCCATTCACTTAACTTTAAATAAATGGGTTATCCGATTCGCATTATATTTTGTGACAAGAAAAGTGAAAGAGAAATCAAAATAAAAAAACGTACTGTTGATATTTTTCGTAACTCTTTTAGGTACATATCGCAGCGACTATTGACTATCTGACGTTGATACTATAATTCAACGTTAGTTCAGACTAGCGAACTGTGATAATTTCGCCTGTTCATATCGTTTGAATTTGTCGGCGGTAATTTGATTTTCTGGGGCGAATCCTTTAAAGTAGGTATTAAGTCTCCGTAGATTTTCACAGTCAGAATTTTCGCAGTTGAAATTGTTACGAAATTACAACTTTTTCGAATATTTGTGCTTTGATTAGGTGTTTTATTTGTCTGAATTTATATGTTTATGTTTTCACATTTTTTTTTGTACGAACACTTTTTCACTACTCGTACAAAGTGGAAATTTGGTTTGAATTTGGAATGTATTTTTACTCGAAAAATTTAAAACCAATTAATGGTTCCGATGGTAGTTTTTTTTTTCAAATTTAATACTAAAGTATACCTCAAAACGACTTATTAGCCTTTCTGTGAAATGAAAGTTCCTTATATTTTCCTTTTCCTCAAACGACTACTTTTTAGGTTATTAATAGTAGGTTACTACCGAACTAAAAGGGGCGGATTTAATAATGCAGGAAGTGTTCGTTTGTAGCGTGTAAGTGGGTCGGGTATCGAACCAAATCGCCAGTGCTACCACCAAATAAAATTGAATAATTTAAGGTGTAACTGGTGTATTATTTTATTGGTAAAAAAGGATGGTAGATTATCGCCTCTATCGTTTATTGCTGACAAGCGCTCATTGTAGGTACTCATTGTGAGCAACTTTTACTTTGGGGCTAACCCATAGCATAATACCGGGTCGCGGGCGCGTTGTGTTCCACGCGCGCAAATAAATGTAAGCACCACCTGGATGGCCGATGCCTGCCAGGGGTGCGGGTTTTCGAAAGAGATACCGTGGCCCCTGGCACACAGGCAACTGAAGGAACACGGGTGGGTTTTAGTCAATAAAAGCCTGTCACGCCCTCCGCCCTCCTAGAAGTTATTTGATAATTACCTAACCTCAAAAAAAAAAAAGTACCAGTGCGGGTTGGTAGATGACACATGTCTTCCGATTTTTGACTCTAGAATATGCCGGTTTCCTCACGATGATGTTTTCCTTCACCGATTTCAGAGCAGTAGTGATGAAATACTTTACACAAAGCTAAGTGCCTGCTTGGTTTCGAACCCACGACCTATAGGACACGGCTGTTGCCAATCACTAGACCATCTCTGGACCTAACCCTGAAATCGTGAAAAAAATAAACAGAAAAAAAAACAGACACTATTTTGCGACTAATTGCAATAAGCCCCTTTTCAGGTTTTCAGTTATTTCAATCACACTGACAACTTTTTCTTCATTGTAGTGGTATATAGTTTGAGTTAAACTTCGTAAAGCCTTTAAAAAGAAAAAAAAAAATCTACACTTTTGACGAGTCTGAATGGAACTACGAGTATAAAAATTCAAAACTTTTTTACAGAATGCAATCATGCAATTAAGTTTCCAAGTTTTTTCATGAAAACACTTTGGCAATTAAGTTAATTGGGGAAAGTAATAAATAGTGTAGGTTGCGAGCTGGCATCACGAAGGCGAGCGTGGCGGTATTCCGCATCGCGTCGAGACGGTCGCTGCCCTGTACGACCGTTAACCCCTGAAATGCAGTCCTACCTGCAACGTCTAACCCTATTAGCTATATTCCGGGAGCGCCCAACGCCGCGCTATTTTCATCTTTATGCCTTAAGACATCGTGTCTCTTCAAATATAGGTCGCGAATAATAGAATGCGAGAACTGAACTAACTTAGTCCGACATTTCGCCTACTCGGATTTCGGCATTTGGTGAACTATCGCAGTTGTAAAGTATTAGTTTTATTACTCTAGTCATTTTCGTATCTTATTATGCAGTGAGTATATCTCACAGAATAACGAGGATAGTAAAATATAGCTAAAAAGAAAGGTTTCTTGTATTAAAAATGTATTCTCATAAATGAAATATTTTTGTGAGTTTGTATGTAGGCTTGTGGCTCTCCGGGGGGATGGCAGTGGTGGCCCAGTGGTAACGACCGCGATCTATAGATCATAGGTTTGAACCCAGACACGTGCTTTACATTGTACATTATTGTATCACCACTGCTATCAAAACGGTGAAGGAAAACATCGTGAGAAAACCGGCATGTTCTAGAACCAACCATTCAAAGACATGTGACGTCTACCAACCCGCACTGGGCTCGCGTGGTAGATTACGGCCTACTCCCCTACGGCCTACTCTCTCACCGAGAGACGTGTGTCCTAGCAGTGCTGCTACTGATCCCAACCCGAAAATTATTTCAGTAATGGGAAGCTAAAGTATTGCTGAGTGATGAAGGATATATTTTATGTTAAAAATTCCATTTTTACGTGGACGAAGTAGCGAGCATAAAGATAAAGATAATTTTTAACCGTCTTCAAAAAGAAGGAGGTTATAACCGACTTCAAAAAGAAGGAGGTTATCAATTCGACATGTTTATATATTTTTATTTATATATGTTCGGGCATAACTCCGTCGTATATAGACGGATTTGCAAAATTATTTTTTTGTTCGAAAGGGGTTTGTTCCGAAATGGTCCCATATAAATTTCATATAGATCTGATGATGCGTTTTGGAGACAGACAACGGAACTCTTCAAAACTTTACAGCAAATCAACCGCGAATGCTGCTGTCGCATAAATATGCATTGTTTTGACCCTGAGGATGATGAAATTTCGAATTGGTGTGGCGTAGGTAACTAAAAAGTGAAAAATAAAAACTTTTTTCAAAAAAATATCAACCGACTTCCAAAAAACACTACAAAGTGCAAAATAACTTTAATTTCGGAAGGCGGTGACAAAGAATTAAAATACCTACACGTCCAAAGTCATCGACTTCCGAAATTAAAGTTATTTTGCACTTTGTAGTGTTTTTTGGAAGTCGGTTGATTTTTTTTTGAAAAAAGTTTTTATATTTTGCAAATATGGGTAACATGAAACGATGACAAAAAATAAATAATACTAGCTGACCCGGCAAACGTTGTTTTGCAGGTAATTTCTAGTGAACAACCCTTATCACTTAGGGGTATGAAAAATAGATAGTAGCCGATTCTCAGACCTACTGAATATGTATATAAAATTTGGTAAAAATCAGTAAAGCCGTTTCGGAGGAGTAAGGTACTCGTAACTAACATTGTGACACGAGAATTTTATATATAAGAAGATAGTACAGCCATATTTTACCACGTAGGCATGCAAAAGATTTAACATCAACTTATAAACTAAATACAATCACCCAAAATACAATTTTAAAATATTAATGAATTATACATATTTATGCACTAACTTAAAAATATATTTCTCAATTAGGAACTCCTTAATATTATAATATGCTTTCGCCACTAAAAAGCTTAAAACGAATCACTTTATAATTATTGTCTTATTATTTATGCATGACCCTAGTTGGTATATACCTAATATTATTGCCAGCAATTAGGACTAGGTACTTATTCTATTATTATTTCGAAGAAAATTACATAGGGCATATCGGTTTTCTTTGCAATTACTTGAAGCTGTGAGTGCTTGTGAAATATAATATCTTGGAGTTTATGTCTTACAGTTATTGAATTATACCTAGTTGAACGTGGGTAGTAATTAAAGTTGTAGTGGAGGGGTAATGTGGTGTGTTAAGGAAACCTTTTCCCTCCATTTTTTTTAGTGCTTTTGGATGAATACGTTGTATTTTTTTGTGTTTGTGAGTTTATTTTCTAGTAAGTATTCAAGACTCGTAGAAAATCTTAACTTAATTGGTAGGTTGGTAAATTAAGTTTGATTTTGATTTCTGCGCGTTATTTCGGTTATATTTTTTTTGGGTATGCCTTAGGTCCGTAGTCAACAAATGTTATAGTTAGGTGTTATTGTTAACCGTATAAACTCTGTCTGAATTATAAGATTTTTATTCTATTCTATTTTATTATTATTTGTGCGTAAGTACCGTGATTATATAATAACATGTGCTTTTCCGTTATATTTTACAGATCCTATGTATTATATGATCCTAGTCCCACTGCTGAACCCCAGGCCTGATATCTTTGAGAGACAGTGTAATCCCAAATAATGTGCCTTATATAAATATTAAAATAATTTTTGAAATTTATATGAAGCCTCGTAGATCTTTTTTTGGCAGTCTTGAATGGAGAGGTTTAAAAATAAACTAGTAACGTTTGACCATGGACACCTGTTTTATTTTTATCACCCGGCTTAGCTAATTTTTAGGCTGCGCCAATATGAAGTCGGCTAGGTTCATAGCCAAATGTAACTTGATTGGTTAAAGGGTACGGGTTACAAAGTGCAGTTATGCTGTAGTGGTGTAGGAGAAATTCGAGGATGGCTTTTAAATATGTTCTTCAAATACACTGACGAAACAGTTACTGTTAGCTACATAACTGTGATTTTGAGGTATAAGTCCCACGGGATACCATATGTCGGTGTAACTTGTACTGTTAACACATTTTTTTAAAGGCATTTCGCAGGTCTACCTAGAAGGTTGTTCGCTATTTAAGTGGCACTATCCTGTGCCTATATAAAGGCCTTATGTTAGGGCATAAAACTTATAGGTAAACTAAGCGATTACACGCTCAGGGCACCCCTGTATGGTGCGGACCTCGGACTAGGGCGTCGTTGGGGAAGGGCAGCAAGGGACAGGCTGGGTAGGATCAAGCTATTAACACTTTCATTGCTACCTTCATTATGTAAAGCGACTACCCTGCCCAGCGGGTTAGTGGTATTAAAGTGTTAACCCCGGATTTGAAAAGATTCTGACAAAAAATCTAAAAATCGCAGTGCGTTGCTCGGTCATTGAATCATGGCAGTGTACGACTAAATGCTGATAGACACTACGCCGACATACTGAACACCTACAAGACTTTACTTCTTCGGACTCTTCGCCGACAGGACACTTTGCCGACACGGCTCTTTGCCGACACGGCTCTTTGCCGACAGGGCTCATCAGGTAGGTAAATAGGTTAGGTTAGAATTGCAACCAACCGCGAGCGAGCGAGCGAAGCGAGCGGGGCCGCGGCAGCGGCCGGCGAGCTCCACTTCCATGTTAGTGGCAGTTACTTGACTATTTAGTAATAGCGCAAGGATAAGCCCTGTTGGCGAAGAGTCCTGTCGGCGTAGTATCTGTCGGCGTTTAGTCGTACACTCAGATCATGGGTCCCACATTAGCTGGCTGATTTTTTAACTGCGGTACTATTTAAACTAGGGTTGTGGTAAAGTTATTAGTGTTAATGACTTTGTACATTCAAAAATATATCTATTTCCCATGGAGGTAGGCACAATCTACAGAACGCCACGTGCTACGATCCTGATATACTCCTTTTGCTTCGTATTACATCAGTGAAATAATTGCATAACGCACTAACAGTAGGAATTACTTTCATTTTGACAGCTCCACAATATTCATTGCGTTATTTACGTTCTTGAGGAGACAAATTTTTCGAACTAATGAGTAAGGCCCTTATTTATAAAAGTTATCGAGCATCTAAACAGTTGTTTAAGTCTGGTTTTCAATACGAAACCAGACTTAAACAACTGTTTGGATGTTCGATAACTTTTTTATGAATAAGGGCCTTAATAGGTAGAAAAATTTGTCGTATCGCTTAAAATGATGTATACAGTAACGCAATTAGGGTACGGTCAATAATAGTTTTATTTATTTTTAAGGTACACCAACAGCTTCTGTGTATAATAAATCTTAAGAACTAGGAAAATAGCCTTGGACTTGAACGGTCGCCAATTACAGGTTTTAACCAGCAATTTTAGAAATAGGTGACGACTACAGATCGGATATTTGGATGCATTTACCTACAGTTAATTTTTGGCTATGAAAGGATGGAAGCGACTTCATAAAATATATTTCTTGTAAAAAAATCCCGAAATGGGAATCCCAACACCCGGAGGCCGGAATACACAACTAGTCGGGTGTACGAGTATATTATGAAAGCGAATAAAAAAATTAAATAAAAAAATAACCCCGAGCGACTTGGATTGCATAGCTATTCAGATTTATATTTATTTGAAATTAATGTTTAGCCCCCGATGCAAATATTTGTGTGTCGGGAGTAAGAGGAGGGGTGGTGTGAGGTAGTGAAAAAAAACATAAATAAAGTGTTTTTCGATACAAAAGCGCGTTCCATATTAGCCAATATCTCAACTTTAGGTGAATATGCATCCGAATATCCGATCTCTGGTGATGACACATAATTATAATAACTAATGGCTCTAGAATTTAGAAATTATGCCAAAATACTTCGTAAACTTTAGATTGATTAATAAAAAGCAAAGTAAAATTACAAGACGAACAATATTGAAGTTTTGCCCGATTAACAAATCAAAAGAAGTTGAAATAAAAATAAGATCATAATGAAATTCATGTCGTGTTAATTTAATTATGCAATTCAACTACTAACTAATATCATGTTTCAATGGTAATTTGAACTAACCTTTCGTGCTCCTACATAAGTCGTGTGTGATCTAATATCAATTACCATAATGCTATGTCTCCAGCCATTTGACAGGGGGTGAAGTATTCCCATCAAAATCAATTAGTGGTGACAAGACGGCTTGGCGTTAATAGGCAACGTTTATTTATTCATACCTTCTGGTGAATTAATGATGAACTTAGTCGTAGGTTCAGAATGAGGTGATACAAACTAACTATTACTAAGTACGAGCTTTTAGTTCGTTATTACAGGAAGGGCGTGGGCGTGAACTGATAAACTTTTGTTAAAATAATAAGTATAGGGACAGCAGGACCCATTTTAAGGCTTTGTAACAAAAAAAAAATTAAATTTAAAAAACTCCCGACCCTAAAAACTCTAAAAAGTAAAAATAATAATAGTTATAGGCCTTTTAAGATGAAGGTAATATTTTTATCAAGGCATGGTTTTTTTTTTTTTTTTTTTTCTTCTGGGTGGGAAATCATCAAATAACTTCTCCCGCTCTGGGTGGAGCAGGAGGGCGTGTCAGACTTTTACTGACTAAAACCCACCCGTGTTCCTTCATTAGCCCGTATGCCAGGGGCTGTGGTATCTCTTTCAAACGAACCCGCACCCCTGACAGGCATCGGCCCTTGCGGGCCCCATCATTTTTTGTGCTGACATCTCTTTGAGGCGCGCGTGGAACACAACGCGCCGTCGACTTGGGCTTGGTCCTTACCGGACAGCGAGCTACCCATTACTCGCCGTCCGCAAGCCCATGCCTACGGTGGCCGGAAATCGGCCTGGGATTCCCGACGCCCAGGGCGTCTCCTTATCCTGCGGCGGCTGGGGTCGCGAGGGCGCATATGCTGCCTCTCCCTCACGTGCGCCGCCTCCCTCTTCGCGAGCATTACTGCTTCGCTGAAGGAGGTGACGGCTCCCCATGCCCTCTCGCTCCGTACCATGGCCTGGACCAGGGCCGGACGCGAGAGATCGCCGCCGCCGATCGCCTCCACGAGGACACGGCGGTGCTCCGCCCAAGCAGGGCAGACCGCCACCGTGTGCTCCACCGTGTCCTCAGGGCGATCTTCGCAGTAAATAAATAAATAAATAATAAATAAAATCGTTTTATTTATAAAAGGGGACACATTTACAATGAATACCTTAACACATAAAATAGAGCACAGTTGCTAATTTGCCTGAACTAGGTGGAACCTGTGCTTCAGGCTACAAAATGGCAGTGGAAACACCCGGGCGTTTCCTCCCGCCCTATCCGAAACAGGAACCTCCCGAAACAACCGTGTCCGGTGAGGACCTGCGTCAGGCGGAAGGTGAGGACGCCATGCCGCCTCTCAAACCACTCCTCAAAGAGGGGACTTACCGCCGCAATCGTGGCGTGCCCAGCACTGGGTTGCGACAATCGCTCTCTCCATGTCACCATGAGATCCCGCCGGAGCTCTGTCCGCTGTGCCGCGATTTCCTGCGGCAGCGGAGTTACGCCCCGGCGTTTGGCCTCCTCGCGCCACTCCCATATTTGCGCGAGGACCTTTGCCTCTAGATCCCATGGCGGTAATCCGGCAAGGAGGCCCGCCGCCTCGCCGGAGATCGTGCGATATCCCCGGATCATCCTGATCGCCATGACCCTATGGGACGCCCTCAGCTTGCGAGCTGGTTGGCGCCTCAATGTAGGCGCCCACACCGGCGCCCCGTATAGGGCCATGGACCGCACGATCCCCGCGTAGAGCCTCCGGCAGGAGGCGTTTGGCCCCCCTAGATTGGGCAAGAGCCGCTTCAACGCAGCCCCGGCCCGCTCCAGTCTGGGAACCAAACGGCGGAAATGTTCCGCGAAGTTCCACCGGCTGTCGAGGACGAGTCCTAGGTACTTCATCGTCGACTCGACGCCGATGTGAACCCCTCCCACCGTTATCTGGGAACCCGTCGGTGGCGCATTCCGAGGACCATGAAACCACATGGCCTCGGACTTGTGCAAAGCCACCTCGAGTCCCAGTTGCCGGATCCTATCCACGATTGTCGCAACCCCGTGTGTCGCTAAGTCGGCCGCCGCCTGGTACGACCTCCCCTGCGCCAGGACCAGCGTGTCGTCAGCGTAGCAAACTACACTGACGCCGCTAGGGAGGTCGGCGCGCAGCACCCAGTCGTATCCGATGTCCCACAGGTGCGGCCCCAGGACCGATCCCTGTGGGACACCGCACGACATCTCTCGCCGGTTCCACTCTCCGAGGTGACCGGGGTAAATGACGGCCCTGTCCGTCAAATAGGCCTCGACCACACGACAGAGGTAGGTCGGCATCCGGTGATACCGGAGTGCCTCCCTTATGCAACTCCAGGGCAGGGTGTTGAAGGCATTGGCGATGTCTAATGACACCGCCAAGACGACCCCACCCCGGGCCACAGCATCCCCCGTCGTGAGGGCTCGCACGCGCATGATGGCATCCACCGTGGAGCGCCCCTTGCGGAAACCAAACTGGCTCTCCGCCAAATCCGGCCCCACCCGCACCAGCCGCCCGACGAGGCGGTCTGCAATTACTCTCTCAAAGAGCTTGCCCACCTCGTCGAGCAGCACAATGGGCCGGTAAGCGGACGGAGAGTCCGCTGGGCGCCCCGGCTTCTTAATGAGGACCAGTTTCCCCGTCTTCCAGCGAAGTGGGAACTGGCCCTCCTCCAAGCATGCGCTTAGGAGCCCTCTTAGTCGAGGCCCGAGAGCCTGCAAGGCCAGGACCCAGGCTTTGCCGGGCAAGCCGTCGGGTCCTGGGGCGGTATTCTTGGCACTCAGCCTACGTACCGCCACTCTCAGGTCTACCTCGGTCACCTCTGGAGAGTCGTCGTCGTCGTCGGTGTGGTCCGCATCGGGCACCGCAGGAGGCGGAGCCATAGGCGGGGGAGCGTGCTCCCCTCGTGAGGGGAACAGAGCGCTCACCACGTCCTGCACGAGATGAGGCCGGAGACTCTGCGTCAGCGGGGGAGCCCACGGGCGGATTTTATCCCGCACCGTTTTGTAGGGGCGTCCCCACGGGTCTCTGTTCAGAGTCTCCAGCGACTCCTCGCGGGCCACTACTCTGGCCCGCAAGATCTCATCTCGGAGGGCGGTCTTCGCCACTCTGTACCCCTCGTACAGCTCCGCCTCAATGGCTTCCGTATCCGGAGGGCGGATACGGAGCCTGCGGTGCCTGGAGTAAAGGTGTCGCGCAGCAACACACGCCTCGCGCAGTGTTGTCAACTGCGGCGACCACCAGTACACCTGGCGTGAAGCACGACCTGGCTGGACCCGGGGCATTGCCACGTCACATATCTCGGACATGGTCTCCCGGAACCACTCGGCCTCGTCGTTTATGTCGGCAGGCCTGTCCGGTGATGACACCCAGGACTGCACGATCGAGGCTTCCAGGAGAAGCTCCCGGTCCAGCTGCTAAAACGCCCACCGCGGACCACACGGGGCCTGTCGGACCGGCGCGCTCGAGGTCTGGGCGGAGACGTCAAACCGGATGTACCGGTGGTCGGAATACGTCTCCACCCCATCCATGACGCGCCAGTCGATGACACGCGGCGACAGAGCGGGGCTGGCGAACGAAATGTCCACCACCGACTCACCCCGCATCCGCACACACGTGGCGACAGAACCCCGGTTTAGGACGACCAGGTCTGCTTCCAGAGCCCAGTCCTCCACCATCCTGCCCCGCACGTTCGTCAACCGAGAACCCCAAGCCAAGTTCTTGGCATTGAAGTCCCCGAGGACGAGCACGGGGAGGGAACGAAACCCGACGACGACGTCTCTCAACTCCGCAAGGGAGTTGTGGAACTCGGCGAGAGTTCGGCTCGGGGAGAAGTACACCCCTACCACGGCTATCTCCCCGAACCGTGCTGCAACGCAACCCCGTCCCCTCTTGACACTCTCGAGGGTCGGGGTACCGGCGGCGGCCGACGAAATGAGGGTCACTGAGCCGCTCAGGTCCTCGACCCAGTCATCCCTGGGCGGGACAAAGTACGGCTCAGCGACCACGGCGATGTTAATCGACCACTGCGCCATGCTCTGGATCAACAGATCCTGAGCGGCGGCGCAGTGGTTGATGTTCGCCTGGAGGAGGCGTAATGGGGCCGTTAAAGGCATTCCATTACAGCCCCCTCCGAGGCCTCCTGGGCAGGCCCAGTCGCAACGGCGGCGACAACAACGGCGGTGGAGGC
Source organism: Polymixis flavicincta (assembly GCA_949987655.1). Classification (NCBI taxonomy): domain Eukaryota; kingdom Metazoa; phylum Arthropoda; class Insecta; order Lepidoptera; family Noctuidae; genus Polymixis; species Polymixis flavicincta. The sequence continues at coordinate 12,591,640 of OX465175.1, read as the reverse complement.
GGCAGCGGCGGCGGCAGTGGCGGCGGTTGCGGCGGTGACGGCGGTGGCGGAGGTTTTGGCCCCGCCTCGGCTCCTGGCTTTGGTGGGTGGAGCGCAGGCCTTGCTTCATTGACCGTCCCCCGACTTGACAATGCCTTGATCAAAATATTACCTTCATCTTAAAAGGCCTATAACTATTATTATTTTTAATTTTTAGAGATTTTAGGGTCGGGGGTTTTTTAAATTTTAAATTAAATTTTTATTTCCTGCTTTTTAAACTTAATGTCTCGCTCGCTTAAATCTGCGCATCGTTGCGTATTTTTCCCACAGTGAAGTTTGTTACTAATTTATCCTCATTCCTCGTCCTGATCATTATTTATCTGTAATCTATTCATTGAGACCTTTTCAATGAGCCCAAACACGATACTTTTGCTGTTTGTTGGTGACTAACTTGGGCATCCTGTAAATTCCAGGTGTTGCTCCAGCATTTCAAGGTTACTTTGTTCGTCTAATATCATTGAAGTAATAGAAAACTAAATTTCGAGTTGATCAGACCCGTGGTCGATGCTCAAATCCCTTCACCAACCAGAAAAGAGCTGATAATCTTCAAACGGCTGAACCGATTTTGATGAAACATGTCTAAGAACACTCCCGACTAATACACCTTTCAAACAAAAAAAAAAAATCGGTTCATCCGTTCGGGAGCTACGTTGCCTCAGACAGACAGACACACACACACACACACACACACACACACACACACACAAACAGACACGTCAAACTTATAACACCCCGTCGTTTTGGGTCCGCGCCCACTCGACCCGCTTAGACTCGACCCGAAGAATAATACCACATGTTTTACTACCAAATCAGTGACATTCGTACAGTCAGGCAAAGTGATATTTTAATTCTAAATAACTTATTTTATTATACATCAAATATTTAACATTTTGTTATGATACATAATTTATCCTGGTAGTCAGTTATTTCGTCAAAAAAATAAAATGTTATGAAACTAGGAGAACATCATGGTATTCTTGAATATAAAAGTGTAAAATATCGGATTAATAGTGCGCGTAAAAGACATCTTGGGTTCCCAAAAGTTCGATTCAATAAGCGAAGTGACGTCATAATTTCGGACAAATTTAAATCAATCTTATTGGTGCATCTTAAAGGAAAAAACAACGCGATTATAATTTTTGCTTCAGACCAAATTCAGAATCACATAAAAAATGTGAAGCATTACTTTTGCGACGGAACATTTGATTGCTGTTCAGAGCCCTATGTTTGCACTATATACTTGAAAATAAAGAAACGAGTACTTATGAAACCATGCTGAGAATGAGAATTTTGATTTATTTATCCAAACATTATCAAAATTTTACACGCTCTGTGGTGCAAGCGTTAAATAAATACTTTTTTGTCTAACTATACAAGCAGAAATATCCAGATATTAGGTCTTTACCTATGAAATTGCCGTTCTGCAGTACTGGCCATTTCAAATCAAAATAATTTTTGTTTGGCTAAGAATTCTAATTTCAAATTAATTTTATTTTAAAAACATGGATTTTTTTTTCTAAAAGTAGTCATTTCTTTATTGATTAGTGTTACATTTTCATCGCATTTCAATCTTTTTCGTCATCATGGATACGTTAAAAATTCGAGTAATTATGGAATATGAGTACCGTCGTGGCAGCAACGCGGCACAAGCGGCACGCAATATCAACGACGTTTACGGAGCTAACACTACAAACCAACGCACCACCTGTTATTGGTTTGCTCGCTTCCGTTCTGGAAATTTCGACCTGAAAAATGAACCTCGCGGTCGTCCGAAGACTTTGGTCGACAATGACGAATTAAAGGCGATTGTGGAAGCTGATGATACACAATCTACGGCTGAATTAGCAGCAGCTTTCGACGTTAGCGTCAAAACAATATTGGTCCATTTGCGTCAAATTGGCAAGGTAAAAAAGCTTGACAAATGGGTGCCCCACGAACTCAATGATCGCCAGCGCGAAGTACGCGTCGAGACGTGCCTTGCACTGCTCAACAGACACACAAATGAAGGAATTTTGAACCGCATTGTTACCTGCGATGAAAAATGGATTCTGTTTGATAACCGTAAGCGCTCAGCAAGTTGGTTGGATCCTGGTTCAGCACCTAAACAATGCCCTAAACGAAAACTTACCCCTAGAAAAGTGATGGTCACTGTTTGGTGGTCTAGCGCCGGTGTGATTCATCACAGCTTCTTACCAAACGGGGTGAGCATTACTGCAGATGTGTACTGTGAAGAACTGAACACAATGATGGAGAAGCTGGCGCATCTCCAACCAGCATTGGTCAATCGCTCGTCTCCGCTGCTCCTGCACGACAACGCGCGACCTCATACTGCACAGCAGACGGTCTCCAAGTTGCAAGAACTAGGGTTGGAAGCTCTCCGTCATCCGCCCTACTCACCAGACCTTGCGCCTACAGACTACTACTTTTTCCAGAATTTGGATAACTTCTTGGCGGGAAAAAAATTTAATACCCGAGAGGCAGTACAAAATGCCTTTGAAGAATTTGTTGCCTCCCGTCCAGCTGATTTCTTTAAGAAGGGCATCAATAAACTGCCACTGCGATGGCAAAGATGCATTGATTGCATGGGTGATTACTTCGATTAATACAAATAAAAAATTCATGAAAAAAATTCGTTTAAATTTTTTCATACAAAACGGCAATTTCATAGGTAAAGACCTATTATTATTGCTTGGGTTGAGTCTAAGCGGGTCGAGTGGGCGCGGACCCGTCGTTTGGGTTTGCGTCGGGGGTTAAAAAAATACTCAAACTAGACAAAGAGTCAGCACTTATTGAACGTCTAAATGACTTAAGACAGACCCCTAAAACGCCCGCACTTTACCACTTTATTGTGTTTAGCTGTGGAGAAGAAGCGACGCAACACACTTCCCAACAGAAATATCTTAAAATTGTGAGGCCTTAGTGTGAGTTTCATTTTACCATCTCGATCAAACGCATCGAGCGCGTTTGGCGCTCCGATTGGCCCTGAATTGGTGACGGACCAATCGGAGCGCCGAACGCGCTCCAAGCGTTTGATCGAAGTGCGTATGCGGCACGACCCCACACACAATGCCTCACCTTCTATCCTGGCGCCGCATGGCCCTGTCACTTGTTGATTTGACTGCGTCAGAGAGCGCAGTGCGCGCAGCTGAATTTTGAGTCAAAGTTATTTGAATTTTTTGGCATCGATATTTTAAGAAGAAGAAGAAGCAGAAATAATCAAAGGTTGTCAACGGAACTATTACTAAGCCGTCTGTCAGTCACAGAGCTATGCATGTATATTTTCAGCTTTAAAAGGTAGCTAGTTGAAAGTTGGTGTTCGCAAGTCCGACTCACGCTTGGCCGGTTGGGCGTATTTCAATTATTTTTTTCAATATCGGATAATCATAGCAAATGCCATGGATATATCGAATGTCATGAGTTCACAGCGATGACTGGAATTCGATTAAATATTTTTTGTGTACTCTGCAAGGAAAACAAATTCGAGAATATTTGCTTTCGTTGTAGCATGATACCGGACTTACATGGTCGTGACGTTTGAAGTGGAAAGTGGAAAAGAAATACGACCACATGCAATGCACCCAGCCTTCACCTTTATTAAAGCCTGATTGTTCCACGAAACCATCATGGCGGTCGATATGTCTATGTTGTAGGCAGCTAGAGAGACAGGCCTTTATTTCATAAATGGATGGTGTCTGCCTCAGGTGTAAATTCTATTACAGTAATGAAGTTTGTGTCAGAGGTTAAACCGATCGATGGATACGATAAGGTGCGAAAACAAGTTTATTGGTCGGGTTTATATAAGTAGAATCTTACTAATCTTTTCTTACTAATATTATAAATGTTTGGCTGTTTGTTACTCCATCACGCGAAAACCGCTGCACGAATTTGGATGACATTTGGCACATAGTATATAAGATACTATGAGTATTTAAGATACTTTTTATCCAGTAAAACGTTTCCGTGGGATAATTTTCGAACTCTACGCGGGTGAAACCGCTGGCAATGGTATTATTTCGTCAACCTGAGTTAAGGCTTCTAGAGACAGACGCGATGCTACATGCTGTTTGCGGAAGCCTTCATCTTTTGACCGCAGGCTTCACAACTTTTCTTTTCCTTACCTTTGTCAGAGAATTACGAGTTGTTTTGGGTGTAAAAACGAAGTTAATGAAAGCGGGAAATATTCGCAGAAGGGTTGAGCCCAAACTTTGGGAGATTTGATGTTTATTATAACTCAGTTGGTGTTTACAAACGACGAACAATTAATAGACGACCCCCTTATTAATAATGCAGGGAATTAAGTTACGACAAAACCAACATAAGTTTAACCATTTGTCCAGTTTTCGGGTTAAATTCTAATTGGATCATGTTAGATAACTCGAGTTTAAATGGAGGATCGATCATTTTATTAGGCTGATATAAGACGCTTCATTTTTTTTTTGTCTTTTATTCAACTTTCATTTGATTCGTGAAATGTCTGAAAAAAAAATGAATGATTTATTTATTGTTTTCGTAATGGGAGATGGCTTATGGAGGAGTTTCCATTGTCAGGGATCAGGTTAATAGGAATAAAACTTGTGTAGGCGAAAGTAACACGTACCAGTAAGATGGACAACTGTCACTAACAGCGCGTAAAAAAACTTTGATGAAACTTCGGCACTTCGGCATCTGTTACTCAGCCGAGTGCCGTATTTACTAAATGATCGAAAAATTTAGTCAACGGAGATTAATGTTCGTTCCTATTTAATATTGTCAATGTCGTGTGAACGTAGAATGAACCAAAAATGAACCTTCACTCTAGTGAAGCGGCGGATATCTTTAAATGAATTTATTATATTTTTACAAATAAAAAGTTTTCAATTGGATTCATGTGTTATTTTTTGCTAAATAAAGTAGGTATAACCTATGGATATAGTAGGTACCCTCCGCTTGTATATAATATACGCACAAAGGATGAATTTATTCATACGTACCTACAAAAAGGTTGTAAAATGTGGGCCATAAATTTCAATAGACGTCTAATTCTAATATCCGACGTATCTTCAGTTAATGATTATTCAGATGTAGGGTCAGGCAATCAAGTTTAATAACTTTGCAATCTGATACGCGATTTGACCTTTTGTAAACCCTACATGTATTTAGCTTGTTCAGGTAAAATTACCGTACTTATAACTTGTTTCGTAAACTTACCTATTTTGTTGACATGAATTGAAGGTTGCTGCTGAATCCAATTATTGTTTATGTCAAGATTGAAGGCTTTTGCAGATCGACGCGATGCGTCAGCGCGACGCAACTCCACTAGAACAGTTTCTATGAATACTTCATGGAATTTGATCTACCAGAGGCGCGTCAGCTGTCGCGCCGCACCTGTCTGCAGGAGCCTTATTGTAACCTATGACTTTACAAGACTGGGGTTTCCCTGTCTTAAATATAACACGTTATGTTAACTTAAATTGTTACCTACGCTTTGGAATGGGCAACTAGCTTCATCTTTCTAAATCACCGACCTGACAATTCAAAAGTGCCTGTAATTGGTTTATTTGAAATAAATGCTTTGAGTTTTATATATGGTTAATGATTTATAAATGGTTAATGATGTACCTACACATATTTTTACCGTACAAGAAAGGAACAGAAAAATACATGCAAAGGTGAAGCTTATTTCCAAAGAAATCTCTACCAGTGTACCTGTGATAGGAAAATGGTTAAAGCCTATTTCAGTCCACAACATCCCACTCCTGGACAAAGGCCTTATTCCTTGAATTAGGTCCTTTTTTAATAATTAGGAACAATTTATTTATTTAATTTCTCATCACAAATGTTGCTGTGAACAGAAAGTGTTAAATCTTATAGTAGTAATCTTCTAGTAGTTTAATTAAAAGGCATAAATGTATACTCGATTTTATTCTCCGCACTTGTTGTTTCAGCAAATTGAGCGTGAAATTGTAATAATCTGATTAATTGCGAACTTAATTTTATGTAAAAAATTATTATAAATGGTTTTATGACACAGTTGTAACTAAATTATAAACTGTAAAATTGACTTTAAAATATGTCTTTTTTCGTGTAGGTAGTTTCACATGATCGTAATCAACATTATCTTTATAATGACGTTTCTTGTTTCAGATTCCCATCACAGACGCAATTACACAACATAATTACAATGAGAGAAATAAAAAACTACTGTGATTTTATGTGTATTAGATATTGAATTGTGGCAGTGAAGTTTAGGGAACGAAACTGAAAACAACCTCCTCAGTGATTGTTCTTGGTCTATCGTGGCTTTGTCATTATAGTGATTTGAATGTAGAATATAAAAGCGTGCAGTGCAGTGACGTACTTGTGTAACTTAAAAAGTGACAAAGGAAATTGAACTCTATAGTGAAATATTAAACTACTTAGAGGATCCTTTGGAATTTAGAGGGTCTGAAAAAATACAGTGAGGTGTTGTGAACACCTCTAGTGAACAAAAATAGTGATGTCTGCGTGCGTGGTAGAAGAAGGTAGGGAGGAGGGCGGCGGCGCATGCGCGCTCGATGCCGGGCCGAGCGTGGATCGCGACGAGATGCCGGAGCGCCCGCGCAGGGAAGTATTGCTCAGTGCGCGCGGGAGACGCGCATGCTCTGAGCAGGGACCACATCCCAGCTTGAGTTTTCGTAAGTGACAGTATTCACGTGAATGTTAGTTGTGTTGTTGTGTTTTTTTAGAAAGTGTTGACATACCCACTTTATTTTGTTTTTAGTAAACAATATTACAAATACTAAAGAATCACATCCCCGCTTGAATCTTCGTAAGTTCTAGTTTCGACGTGAATGTTAGTTATGTGTTAATTTTTTTTATAAAGCTTTCTGTTTTTTATTTACACAAACGTTTTATGTTACGACATGGTTTATGTTGCTTGTAGTAAAGACTGCATTGAAAGTGAAACGTTGCAAGTGATTGTTTACAATGTTTACACACTTGATAAGCAGTACCTTGGTACTTTCAAACAGTTCATAGTTTGCTCATGAAAAAATTAAAGCTCCATTCAAGAAATGTGTTTTTCGGCGTTTTTTGCCTTGTGCGAGTCCGACTCGCACTTGGCCGGTGTTTCCATGCGTTTGTGTCTTGACACCATTTCTCAAGTAGGTACAACACCGCATCTAATATAGGTACGTACCTACTGTTAAATTAACGTTACATCATACGTACATAACATTAAAAATACTTTAACACAGTATTGCTGAAGGAAAACTACAGTCAAAAGTTTATTCTTGAAATTATAAATACCTAAATTGTGAACACTACCACAATAACAAATCTACTTCCTTCCATCGTCGTGATAACAATTTTCCGACTATCGTAGAACAACAAACTTTCGTGAAAATTGTTCTACAATTTCCGCGTCGCGCCTGTTTGAAGATGCCTTAAGGCCCTCTTGTAGTGCGGTGTGTAGGTATGAAAACGCTTCCTCACTCCCCGCAGTAGTAGGTATTATCGGGTAGGTTGATGTGCTGGCGTCTGTACCAAATACGATGGACCCATCCACGAAACGTGGCAGTGGACAGGGCACATTGCTCGCAGAACAGATGGCAGATGGGGCCGAAAAGTTCTGGAATGGCGACCGCGCACCGGAAGTCGTAAAGTTGGAAGGCCTCAAGGTGGACCGATGACCTTGTAAGGGCCGCAGGAGTCCGCTGGATGCGGGAAGCACAGAACCGGTCCAAGTGGCGTAGCTTGGGGGAGGCCTATGTCCAGCAGTGGACGTCTTACGGCTGAAATGATGATGATGATCCACGGACCGACCTCGACAAGCGTTGCTTAACCTTGAAAATCGACCCGTGCGTTTATCATTACTTAGCAACAAGCCCCTATTATCTTTATTGTATGAGAACCTAAATATTAACTAGGATTGCAATAAAAAAAGAACGATATAAGACAAGATGTATAGAAGGCAGGAAGCGAAACAATATGACGAAAATTGAAAGAGATGTATAGAAGTAAATTTAATAGCAAACATACTGCGCTGACCCCAAAAAAAATTGGGGTAAGGGTGGGATAATGATGCTATAATATACCTACACATATACCTACCTACCTGGGAAGTATTTTCATAAGCACACAACTGAACAATATAGGTACCTATAGGGATGTAGGTAGGTACCTACTTTGGTTTTAGAAAGTCCATTTTGACTGCTGGTAATGTGTAAAGGAAGAAAGAACAATCACCTGGAATATTAGATGCTCTTATTCACGCAATCTGTCGTCTCACTTTAAACACAATTGTTGAAAAGAGATGCAATAGCCAGGTTTACTACGAATTTATTTCTGAAACTTCCTACTCACACGTTTATGTTAATTTCTTCATATTGTAATACGTTTGGTACTTAAATTATCGCGCCAGTCAATATTTGTTGGTGACATAGGAGTGTAGTGTCTGCTAGAAAACTGTGTAATAATTTAGCTCAGTTTCTCGCCCGTGTAACTAATGGTATAACCGTCCTAGTCTTTTATTTACCACTTTTGACAAATCGTCCCAGTAAATCGAAACTGTCATTTCGGACTTAAAGCAAAAATAGAGCGTGACGTTTTATGATGTGCAAGTGACATGTATCATTGGGGTGATAAAAAAATTCGAGATCGAGTATACCGATAGTGAGAGTGACCAATTTTTCATTCATTTTCCGCTTTCCGACTGAGTTGAGCACAATGAGTACCCAGGTGACGAGCTGTTAAAAAAAAATGATATCAGATCTGATATTGAAGATGGTAAAGAGAAAGTTGGCCTATTGTGCAAAATCATGAATGTCAAATCGTTTTCGAAAAAAGTTTAGTTATAGATTTTCATGAATTTTGGTGATGTACAAGTGAAGTTATACTTAGGTAGATTGAAGAGTTGTGTTTTGTTATTTAATGTGACCTTGACAGTTACACGTGTTCCTTCACCTGTATTCAGAAGGTAAGTTTTCCTTATTCCATTTCTCATTCAGGCAACAAATTCTCAGTTGACTGTAACTCATTGTTTGTTACTAACTCGTCTGCCATCAACATAGCCTATGGTATGTTCTAAAACTTGCTAAGAAAAGTGTAAACAAACCCTTTTCAGGTTAAATTCTTACGCAATCACTCAAAAAGGAGAGTTAGAAACACATTAATTTGTATTTAAGCGGATTCAATTTTATATATCACTACTCTTTCGATAATTATTTTGTGAATACTATTATTAAATTGATAACTGTGGTGGCCCAGTGGTAACGACCTCTACTAGCGTGCTGTAGGTCGTAGATTCGAACCCAGGCAGTTGTTTTACTTTGAGTGAATTATTTCATCATCACAGCTCTCAAAACAGTGAAAGAAAACATTGTGAGGAAACCGACATGACCGAGAACCAAAAATTCGAAGACGTGTGACATCTACCAACCCGCACTGGGACCGCGTGTTGCATTACGGCCCACTCTCTTTTACAGAGAGGAGGCCTGTGTCCCAGCAGTGGGAATATTATATGCTGATTATGATATTATTGAAACGTCATAAAATTTAAATATGGGGTTAAAATATTCAAATAATCAAATCTATGCAATCAATTTGCATTACAAATTCGCATCCACAGTTGCGTTTTCTGATTCATTTGTTTACATTTTGACTAGACACTTTTGAAACCAAACTATAAAATTTGCTCAGTGGACTCAGGAAGCAAGAATTGTGAGAAATATCGTTAATTGATTGTTGCCCAGGCAACGGGAGATGAATTCCTAGCGTGTTGCGCATATCTTAATGAATGGTGAGTATTTTTCATAAGACAAATGTTTATATTAAAATAAAAATGTGAAACCCATCATTATTGCTCGCAAGGGATTGAATAATACATCTACGTGAGTTTGAAAGAAATTGTCTTCTGTAAGTTATATTTTTGGTCTGTTTAAAGCTGTGTAAACACTTGTCTAATGATAGGCGTCATAATGCAAAATTACAAAAACAATGGTATTTGTAATTTTGCATTCTAACGCTGTCGCCCGCCGACACCGAGTGGTCGAAATTAGACCATGTGTTTTATTATTAAATAAACGTATTTCTAATTTATTAGTATATACAAGTATTGGTTTTCTACACTCCTCTGTCCGCATAATTTTCGTAAAAAGGGGTATAAAATATTTGCTTCACGTATTAATGTAATAGATATTTTACTTCTGATCATAAATTATGAAACGACCAGCGGGAATCCACATATAAAAACCTTTTCTTGCGAAACAATGAAGCCGGGTTATTCGAGTGTTTTAAATGTGAAAAGCTGGCTAATTTGCATGTAAAAAGCGATGAAAAGCTTGGCATGCAGATCAATACGTCGTAAACAGGCCACGACTTGATTATACTGTGTTGGCCTAAACCTTTCACGTCTCTCTTTTTCATTCAGTGACGTCACCAAATGGAGTTGAGACTGTAAACTCTCGTCGTACGTCGTAAAATCTTATTATATTTAATAGGGATGGTAGGAGGTACTAATGTTTTTTGACTGGTTGTGGCAAAGAAAACTTCAGTACCTACTTACCTACGGTTGGCCTAAAGCTTAACTTAATTAAGCACCGGTAACCTATGCAAATAAATAAAATTGAAGTGTCTGTTTGTAATGTCAAAGTAATAGTTATTTATGATACTAGTGCGGTAAGTTGGTTTTTACAAACGAGTAGACGAATGTAAGCCTGAGACGAAGTCGAGGGCTTACCATAGTCACGAGTTTGTAAAAACCAATTTCTGCACGTGTGTCATATAATGTTTTTCAACACATTTGCGAGAAAACAGTACAATATGTAATGAAACAAACTTAAACATCAATAAATAGCGCTCTCTGATTTTGGCGGCAAGAGACCGTTTCCTGCTATTTGCACCTCATTTAAAATATCAGGTGGAGTAGATTCCATATTAATACCTATCAGTTTCCTCGCCTGAACTCATATTATAAGTTTGTTTATAAATATCAGTCGGAAACTTGCAACAATCTTTGACGTTTCTAATGTGAAAATGGCGCGAATTTGCAAATGGCGCCACATGCATGTGATGAAAATTAGAACTACATCTTTCATCTCTTTTACTCTTTAGTATTAAAGTGAGACAAACGTATTGAGTAAAAGCGCTTCCAAGGAGGTTCGATCAGTCAGCTTATTTATTCTCGTAATGTGAAACTCCTTGGACGAAATTCTTACAATATTTTATGGAAATTTAAAAAAAAAAACCGTAAAGAATACGCACGGTGCCATACAACGGGGTATGCGGTAAAATAGGTACTTAGGTGAGAGTACCTATTTTACCGCACGTTCCGTTGTATTAGGGCGTAATTTTTAACTTTCGAACCATGTATACAGTCTTCGTAAATGCATATGAGAGGATATACTTTTTTTTTGATATAAGTACCTACGGTACTTATAACAAAAACTTTTTTTAAATTTTAATCTGTCTGTCTGTTTGTTCATACTAATCTCCGAAACGGCTACACTGATTTTGACGGTGTTCACTGGCATATAGCTGATGTTATAAGGAGTAACTTAGGCTATTTTTATCTTAGAAAAATAGGTAGTTAGAGTTCGACAAAAAAAAAAACCCCACGAAATTCAATATATGATACCTACTTATACCTTTTAACGCCTTATTTACTGAACTTATTTTAATTAAAATAGGCAAGGAGATAGATGGCACTTTAGGGAAGCACATAGGCCACTTTTGTCCCGGTAGCACGTTCGCTTGGGATAATTTCCGACATCCATGCGGGTGAAGCCGCGAGCAGAAGCTAGTCATCGATATTATGCATACAGCATGATCAGTTTGAACCCAAAAAAAAATATATAAGGGCAAGAGAATCATGACCGTGATCAGTTTAATCCCATGTTCCAAACAACTGCCAGGGTTACGGGTTGTTCGGAAGAGATACCGTGGTCCCTGACACACAGGCAACTAGAGGAACACGGGTGGGTTTTAGTCAGTAAAAGTCTGACAAGTTATTTGACGATTCCCCACCCTCAAAAAAAAAAAATGGTTCAAACAAAGGGGTCAACATTTTCATAAGGCGATTGTATCCTACTCCTACTTATCCTATCCTACTAATATTATAAATGTGAAAGTTTGTATGTTTAGATGTTTGTTATTCAATCGCGCAAAAACGGCCAAACGCATTTGGATGAAATTTTTCCGACCTCCTGTCGGGCAAAGCCGCTGGTCAAAGCTACTACTTTCATAATAATGTTTTTTTTTCAGTACAAACGCAAATGTGAATGAACTCTAACTATGAACAACACAACTTTGCAGACAACTTTTTGTTAGTCGATAACGAAGTCAGAGAGATACAATCGTAGTAATTGAAAAGAGTATTGTGTCCCTAGCACGAACAACAAACCAAATAGAAGTCTGTGCTGTTGTGTTGTAATCGATAAATGTATACACAATATGGACATTGTAGCAGTGCCATTAGATTTGTTTGTTTGGAATATTAAAACAGTTATCTTGAGTCTGGGTAGGAACTGTCTAGGGTGAAACATTTTTCTATAGTATGTTCATAATTGAAGTAATGCCATTTGAAAGATTAAAAAAGTAAGAGGTACACCTGAAACCGACATTTTGGCAAAGGTTAAGAAGCGCTTTACTTAGGTAGGTACTCTCCCTAAGCTTTGCCTAAAAGCTGTTTCAGGAGTACCAGTTGCTTTTGTAATCTTATGTTTGCTTATGGGTGTAGATTACCTGAAAATTAATTCATTTATTTTTCTTACACACCCCACACCTATTTCTGCCAGCAAGAAGTGTTCCTATGATCTGTCAATAGTGTCAATCCCTAGGAGGCAATTAGGTGAAATGAAAGCTGACTTCAACTAATTGCACCTGAGTTTTCACGGTGAGCTTTTACAGAACAGATTGGTTGGTGTCCATAAACGGTAGTGTCCACTTTACGAACAGGAAGCCCTTTTGCTTGATTTACAAAAAAAACCTTGAAATATAAATGTAAAAAGGGACACCTCTTTTTAAATATTTATTTTATGTTTTTTTTTGCTAGTTAGAAAAGGGGGGAAAACTGGAGCCTCTAGGTCTCTATTTTCTTATGCCAATCCCAACGCTCCCATGCTAGCCTCTTCCAGGTTTTTCCCACGATGGCAACAATGTTGTCCGCTCATCTCGCCGCCGAACGACCAACATCTCGTCTTCCAATCCTTGGACGCTGCTCTGAGAAAGCCATACTCCACCGGAAGTCACTGCGTCTTGCCATTTGTCCTGCCAAACTCCATTTGAGCTCGATAATATGCTTTCCGATATCAGTGATGAGATAATATTACTTAAAGTCAAGAACACTTCAATTTCCATTTTAGAACATTTATTCATTCTACAGTTTTGTACTTCATTGGTGAAATTGAAAACGATACATTTACCCCCTTTTATTATCGTTTTTCCATCAGCTTGTAAGACATTTGTAAGACACAAAGGGCAAAACATCTTCGAGATGAAATTTCCAGGCTTCAAGTCTCCCATTCATTTGGTTAGTGAATGTTCAATCAAAGACTGATACTGTCGAGGGTCGGTGAATATTCTTATCGTGACCTGTCTTGTCGCTGTGTGTCTGTATCTAGTGCCTGAAAGACGTCTTGAATGCTAAATTGAATGTAAAATTGTGTTTTATGAAAAGTAATTTTTCGGAAAATGCTTTTTTTTTAATGTTTACAAGAGGTCCTGGGTTCGATCCCCAGGTCTACACCTGAGAAGCGAACCCAGGACCCAAAGTGTTATTGGGTTTTTCTGTCTGGAATTTCTAAGTCTGGAGCTCTTTTATAGACTAGAGAGCGAGCGACGACAACCGAGCACAGATGTGCTCGGTTGATGGCAATAGGCTCGCTCCCTAATTACATGGGACTTCAACGTAACTGCCGAAATGTGGGCGTACACCCTGGTACCGGGGTTTATTAAATGGAAAGTTTGTATGCGTGCGTGTAAATACAAATTATAACGTTTATTCCACGTTTTAGATCTTTACAGCTCCGCGCCTGTTAATCATCTATTTTATCCGTAACAAAAACCTAAGCTAAATTATTTGAAGGAGGAAGACTCAAGGAGATCTAGAATAATTTTTAGATCTCCTCGACAGTTCGAATGTGACAAAGCCATTTCGCTGTCTGCCGGTACGATCATAAGGTTGCATTTGGTAAATAAATATCCTTTCCAGCACTACAGGATAAGTTTTTAACCAGTGCGCAAATTGTAACCATTTATTCAGCATATCATTCTAGACCCCCCAGCGCAGAAATTTTCCGTCGGTTATACAAATAAAAAATCTGCTGTTCCATAAATTTTGACCGCTTAGGAATTGCACTTTTCTATGAAACAGCTGTTTTTTTAATAAAAAATAAAAACTTATGAAAAAAAAAAATTAACCACTGCGCATTAAATTAAAAAAAAACTGAAAAGCAAAAAATAATAAGCCTGCTTTGTTTAACCTTAGTAACTAAGTTCGGAAGGCGGTGATATATATGAAAGTCACCGACTTCCGAACTTAGTTACCCGGGAATTGTTCCAAGCTCACATAGGAGTACTTCTGTGAATTTCCCTAAAAGAAAACTAATAACACTTCAACAGTATTACCTCGCATGAGCTTTAATAACAACTTTGGATACAATTAAAATTCTCATTTAATTTATATAAATACTAGCTTTTGCCAGCGGCTTCGCCCGCGTGGAGGTCGATAATTGTATTATCCTATGGGAACCTATTATTGGGATAAAAAGTCAATACTATGTGTTAATCTAGGTTATAATCTAGCTGTGTGCCAAATTTCATCTAAATCTGCTCAGCCGTTTTTACGTGATTGAGTAACAAACATCCAAACTTTCACATTTATAATATGGGTGGGATAGTATGATCATTATATATATGATAATGGGGCAGTGTAGGCAAATAAAATATGAAATAAAATGTTATTGGTGCCGATCATGTTGTTGTGCAAACATATTTTGGGCTGTTGCTTATTGATACGTTCTTGTAACTTATTTTTTTCAATTTAGTTATTTTAGTTTGTCGAAGGTCTTACTTGGTATAAGTGTGTGTATTATAAATTTACTTTATAATTTGTATCTTTTTTAATCGACTTCAACTTCGTCGTCTCCGGCAATAGCGACATCCCAGTCCCTTGTAAATTATATTAACTTTGTTAAAAAGCTTGAACAAAAAAATATTTCCAATAAAAAGGCTACACGAATTTAGACGATACACTAGAATTTGTCGATAAAACACGGAACCGTTCGACAAGTTAGTTATTTTGAAATCTTGAAACATGTGAACCTTCAAGAAAAAGCTATTTAAATTATAAATGAAGCAATCATTTCCTATTTACCCAGAACACGGCACATCGCACCTGTGGGGCGCCAACAACAGTCGTCGCGGTTGGAGTCGCAAGCGCACGTCGGCACCGCAGATGAGCAACGTGCACGGGTCCATGCCGCGGGTGGGGCTGGTGCTGCGCTCGCGCCGTAGCTGGCCGGTGGCACCGCAGTCGTGTAGAAGGTAAGCAGTGTTATCTTACTTGAGTAGTTTGCAATATCTAACTAAAATAATAAATTCACATTTATAACAAACGTCCATTTTTGTTACTCTTTCACTCACAGACGGTTGAACAGAATGGATGAAATTTGCCACACTGATAGTATATGACCTGGATTAACATATAGGATAAATTTTATCCTGGTAATACGTTCCCGTGAAATATGTTTATAAATCCACGCGGGCAAAGCCGCTGGCAAAAGCTAGTATAAAATGTTAGTGATTTTTATTTTATGACGGGCATTTTCGATAGATTAATTGCCCTATAAACCATTTAATTAATATCTATCCACTCGTTTATTATGCGTCAAGAGTTGCGTCTAGGATTACTTATATAGGTATTTATGATCTGATACAAAACTTGCGTAGCTTTATTTGTTTGAAACGTGGAATATAATATCTACAAATTATATCTGACTTTCAATAGCCAGGTAAGTTCATGCCCTCCAGAGAAATTACTATCTAGGTATAGATATCTAGTTATTCGAATAAAAGTTACCTTTGTTTCTGTCTAAATGTTCCGAGTTGTATTAGGCTTTATTTTCGACTAGCATTTGCCAGCTGCTTAGACTGCGCGAGGGTCGAAAATTATCCCACGGGAATGTACTTCCCGAAAGTATCCTATGTTTTAATCCAGGTTATAATATATCTCTGTGCCAAATTGCATCTGAATCCGTTCAGCCGTTTTTGTGTGATTGAGTCAAACATCCAAACTTTTACATTTATAATATTAAAGTAGGATACAAAACGTTCGTAGCTTTATTTATTTCTTTGAAACGTGGAATATAATATGTACAAATTATATTTGACTTTAATGGTCATATGAATAAGTTCCCTCCAGATACCTACCTAGTTACCGAATAATTCGAATAAAATTTTCCTTCCATTTTCTTTTTATGTTCTGAGTCTTATCAGACTTTATTTTCAATGTTCGTGATCGAAAGCTACATCAGCGTCATGCTAGAGTACAATAATAGCAACAACTTAACCCTACTTAAAAGTCAAGGGGTAGCCAGGCGTTGCCAAGAATGCTGACTGCACTTCTTAAAGCGCGGGGTAGCGAGCGCTAAGTAAACACTTTGCTAACTAGGAAGTTCGTCGACGTTTTAGGGTTTTCTCTTCTATATTCTATTTAATTACTTCTCCCGCTCTGGGTGGAGTACGGGGCCTGTCAGACTTTTACTGACTAAAACCCACCCGTGTTCCCCCAGTGGCGTGTATGCCAGGGGCGGCGGTATCCAGTGGCGGATTTACCAGTAGGCTGAGCAGGCTGAAGCCTAGGGCGGCAAATTTTAGGGGGCGGCAAATTTGGCTCAAATTATTTTTGCCTTCCAAAAATAAAAACATAATTATTAAACGGAGAAAATAAGTCTCGAAAATTTAACAAAACTGTAATATTTTAGTACTTATACAATATACCGAATACTCCAACATCTGTAGGTCAAAAAAATACTAGACGCTGTGTAAAGTGGACCTAATTGTGAAATTGTTTAAAGTCCAATATGTAGTTAGACGGATTTTGCCGGAAAAAAACATTTTCTTGGAAAAAGATGATTTAGAAAGTGTCTTAGTTCAGGAATGCGTACACTTTCAATGTCATCAATAAAACCATATTCTGGATCATTAAAGTCTATCATCGTTCCTGCAAAAACAGAAATTGGAGAACATTTATCTAAAAATAGATAGATCTATATACCAGCAACAAATAGTTCGGTTGGCTGAAGCTTTCCTTGCTTTAAACGTAAAAGTCATTTGACGATATCCCATCCAAAAAAAGACGTTTATCGACTTTACATTATTTTGTGTAAGCTATGTTCATATTGTGTAAGTAGTTTTAAGGCTTACCTTGTCCCAGCTTATATTATATATAGTTCAATCATGCACTACTTGTGCATGATTGAACTTTTAGCTCAGAAATATACCCAAAGACTATTTCTTGAGTAAATTTCACTAAATCGTAAATTGTAAGAATAATCTAGGAACTGACACAACAGTGCCTTAGTTCACAATCATACTAATAATAGGAAAAAGCTGAAATAATGATGACGATAGAGCACAAATCATAAAATTGCAATTTTATTGAAGTATAAATTTATGTAATTAATATGATTCTAAACTAGTATATTGAATTGCAGAGGATAGTAGGGGCGGCAAAAATTGAATAGCTTATCGGCGGCAAATGTGTAAATCCGCCACTAGCGGTATCTCTTTCGAACAAACCCGCACCCCTGGCAGGCATCGGCCCTTGAGGGCCCCATCGGTTTGTGCTGACATCTCTTTGAGGCGCGCGTGGAACACAACGCGCTGTTGACCTGGGCTTGGTCCTTACCGGACAGCGAGCTACCCATTACTCGCCGTCCGCAAGCCCACGCCTACGGTAGCCGGAAATCGGCCTGGGACTCCCGACGCCCAGGGCGTCTCCTGCGATGGTTAGGACCGTGAGGGCGTATATACTGCCTCTCCGTCACGTGCGCCGCCTCCCTCTTCGCGAGCATTACTGCTTCGCTGAAGGAGGTGACGGCTACCCATGCACTCTCGCTCCGTACCATGGCCCGGACCAGGGCCGGACGCGAGAGATCGCCGCCGCCGATTGCCTCCACGAGGACACGGCGGTGCTCCGCCCAAGCCGGGCAGACTTCCACCGTGTGCTTCACCGTGTCCTTAGGGCAATTTTCGCAGTGGAAACACCCGGGCGTTTCCTCCCGCCTTATCCGAAACAGGAACCTCCCGAAACAACCGTGTCCGGGGAGGACCTGCGTCAGGCGGAAGGTGAGGACGCCATGCTGCCTCTCAAGCCACTCCTCAAAGAGGGGACTTACCGCCGCAATCGTGGCGTGCCCAGGACGTTTTAGGGTTAAGTTTCAAATAATCTTCGGGAGTACTTTCCTACATACATTGGTTTCTTTTAAAATTTTATTTTTGTGAAATCTAATAGATATTATGTAACTACTTACCCACTGATTTGTTAGTTTTAGAGCTTGTGGTGAAATGGAGAAACTATATTGTGACAGTTATACCTAAGACAAGATACTGCCGTCGTATAAAAACATATAATAGAAACCTTTTTAAAAACAAGCGTTTTAATGAACATGCAAGTGAGAGCTTGTAAAAAAAATGGTTTATCTTTGTGTGCCAGTGAAATTACGGGCTTATGAGAATATCAGTCTCTCTTTACAGAGGTGGAGATGAGGGATAGATGGGATGATGAAGGATATTATTAAAACTCGGCCATAAAATGATACAGGGATGATAAAACCGTGTTTTCCTTTTGATCTTACTGTTGGAACGTAAACATTTTCTTGAAACGAGACTTGTATTTCGACAAATGCAAATATCGTAAAGTGGTTAATAAATTTAATAATGGTGGAATTTTCAGCAAATTCGTCCAGATGTTGCTCATACACGTGATATAAATTGATGAAAATCCAGGACAGTTCGACATTGCTACGGTCATTTTCAAGCAGATGTCCAATTATTTTTTAGTATTTCTACAAAACGTCTAGACATGTCTTTCGCAAAAATTCCTTTGATAAAATATGATACATTTAATAGAGCTCTGTTAAGTTTAAAAATATTTCAGGTAACTGAAATTGACGGGAGGTACCCATGTGTGTACTGTGTAACTTGAAAGTTATTGTTACTTATTCCGTAAAACCCTCTTGGGGCTAACCAGCCCAATGAACAATATTTTAAAATTTTAATGCAATAATAAATATGTCTCCAGTGGGGCGTACTTTATAAATTACACAACAGTTACATACGAGTACATAACACCACCATTAATAAGCAGCGATGTACATTATATATAGTATAGTGTGTATCAAAAGTATGTAACGATAATAGGTTTGTGTTTCTCAGTTCGTTTTTGTTAATCTGGCAGTTTGAGTACTTTATGCGGCCTACCCAAATGTCCTTTCTTTGGTATTGTACGTTAAATCGTTGAGCTCCTCAAGTTCTGAGTTGAACCGTATGATTACTGATACATGCTTGCACAGAATGTACAGGTCCACTCAATCTGTGTGGTTCTTTCCTCAAAAGACCATTTCAGACACCAATCCACATGATCTTCACATGATCTGACCAAGATTATGTCTGGACTTTAAAAGAGACTGTGATCTCTGAGTTTGTTTCGGCCTTTCTTCTCACAGTAGTCAGATAGGAAACGCCGAACTCATCTAGTAAAAAAAATATATGATTAACGAAAAGTGTTTGTACAAACCTACTTACAGAAATATAATCATTTATCATTTATAAAAATGGTTAAAAACACGTACCTGTGTATGCCGATTGGTTGAATACTTAAACACGCATCGCGCTATCGCGTCGTGGTTTTCTGAAGAAGCCTTTAATAAACAAATGAATAAATTTTTGAGTGAAACGGTTTTATATTTATGATTTTGCACAATGGACCAGCATCTTTACGGTGTGCTTTAGCCATTGATATATTTTGTATTAGTATCAATGGCTTTAGCAGATAGAATTACACCCATTCTTCGTTAGAATAGAATAGAAAACATTTATTCGACACAGACACAACACAACAGCAACAAACACACAAAAAAGAGAACAAAAAAATAACAAAAAAAAAAAAAATTGCAGTATCTGTTGTGCTGAGCGTGTCCATACCGAAAGGGTTACCATCTCAGCATTTGCTGGGCGTGAGACACCCAGCGCTGGTTTTCAGTTGGCACCCCGCAGCGACACACAGACGTAGGTAAATAAAAGTACACTATTGCAACGGAAAACAGATACATACTTGAGTATTAGAGAATGATAATGCAAAAGATTTTTGTGTTTGTTTAAGTTATTGTAAGTCCACGTACGCACGGACGTGACAATATTGTGTCTACTGCGAAGGCTAGGGCCGTGAGGGCGCATATGCTGCCTCTCCCTCACGTGCGCCGCCTCCCTCTTTGCGAGCATCACTGCTTCGCAGAAGGAGGTGACGGCTACCCATGCCCTCTCCCTCCGTACCATGGCCTGGACCAGGGCCGGACGCGAAAGATCGCCGTCGCCGATCGCCTCCACGAGGACACGGCGGTGTTCCGCCCAAGCAGGGCAGACCTCCACCGTATGCTCCACCGTGTCCTCAGTGACAGATTGGGGTAGCTTGATGTGCTGGCATCTGTACAATACGCTCTCAATGCTCGGTTTAACGAGAGTTAGATATCCAGTAAGCGATAAAATAAATTACGTCCGTACGTGGTCTAATTGTGCACAAAAATTCAGAAAATCACAATAACACTTCACCTGACTCTGCTAGGGACCCCACACTTATGTCAGTCATCAAGCCAACAGTGGCAACTGACACTCAGTCTTGCAAATAACTTCTACCGACCTTATCAATCCACCAGAGTGAAACTTCCGTTAAGTTAAACGTTAAACGCGATTTAACCCGTGTTTAACTCAACTAACCGTGTTTATCTATTCAATTAATTAACGTCTAAGTCACTTGCCGCTTCATCGATAAACTTTGCTAGTCCGTTTGAACCATATATGAAGAGCAATATCGTACGTAGGTCGTCAACCTTTACCTCTCTGCTTGGTTTGACAGTTTATAATATTATGTGAAAAAAATAAGTATTCTACGTTTTTAGCATTAAGTTAAATCTTAATAATTATAGACGCGGAGAAAAGAAAGAAGATTGTAGCTGATAATGTTTATCGTTATTACCATGGCAAACAAAATATTTATGTATCGTATATAATGTCTTAAATAGTTATAGGAATTCGATTTATGGTTTTAAACATGTTAAATCCAGCATTTATCGAGGTGCGAATGCTAGAACGGATTAAACAAAATGAGATAGTCGTACTACAAATAAACGATTTTTTTCCATTTAGGGTTCCGTACACAAAAATTGCTAACATAACCTTATTACTAAGCCCCACTGTCTCTCCGTCCGAACCGAACCGAAATAGGTATAGAGTTAAAATTTTCACAAAGTGTATTTCTATTGCCGCTAAAAAATCAAATACTAAAATAAAATAAAAAAATAGGTATTAACCTAATTTTTAGTAGGGGCATACAAGAAACGTGATTTTAGCCTTTTGATAAGGAAACCTATCGTGAGCGAGTCCGACTCGCACTTCGCCGGAATTTCAAAATGTTTTTGAACTTAACTTTAAGTATACCTACTTATAACGACACGCGTCATTTTAGAATAAGTACCCCTAATCTAAAATGACGCGTGTCGCAGTTTATCCACTTCTGTTATTAAAAAACTTTTAATGTACTTAATTCCGAATTCCAAAGTTAACTTTCCTATTACAGATAACAATAATAAAGGAAATTGAAATACGAATATTAAATTGGTTTTGAGTCCGATTCTCACCTTCATTATGTCGGCTTTTGAAAAGGTTCTAAGATCCGTATTAATTTGCGGTGAAAAGGTTTGAATAATGATTTGTCACTCGAAAAAGATTTCGGTAGAGAGATTCAAGTTATGAGCCGTTATGGATATAACTAGCTTGAATAAAATAAATATCAAACATCACGCTTTTCACCCCGAGGCGATAGGTGAAACTTTTGCCTTTGATATTTGATTTCATAGAAACCTATCACTATTAACTTAATCCAACCCCGAGGCTACTTACGAATCATATTTTCTTTGAACTACCATTGCACCCCCTCTGTTATCACAAGACTCAGAATCCCGACCACCAGGCGATTGCTAAAAGTCAATTTATTTTAACCTTCATATAATTTCACTTAACCAAAATAAACTTTACAATTTAATTAATTCAAAATGTTACCTCACTAAATAAACGTACCTACAAAGGACTGCCAACCGAACCGAACCAGTAATTTGCAATCCCCTGCGCTGTTATAGGGACATCACTATACAGTGTCCTATACATACCCACGTATGTAGATAGACGAGTCTTGATTGCCACATGCCATAAAACAATTACTCTGGGCAATGTGGTGGTTAACAAGGAGGTGGGGAACTCCTACGTCTCATGTTGCGTTCGGAATTTAAATAAGACATTATCCTGCGTAAAACAACACAGCTTTACGTATTTGTTAAAGTAAGCAATCAGATTGCGTTTCCTAATGTTAACTTTGCACGTTTCGTTCTGCAGGTTTTCGCTCCGTTTTGTTTTAGTTGAATAGTTGTTTTTATTTTGAAAATTTTATGTTTGTGTGTTGCTGTGCATCATGCTAAACTATACATGGTTTTGCCGATATGTGAGCTTCTATTAAAACTTTCCTGTGGCATTCACTATCTAGAATTCCTGCCCTGCTACGGGCACGTACGTCTATAACCTATCTAGAATTCACGCCCGGAGCACTCTAGTTTTAAAACATTTAACGTATTTTTTGTGTGGCCATTATCGAACTTTTTTAAACGAAATAAAAATCTAGGGTGCACGTGTAAAATCTGTATACAGACTACCAATACTCTGGGCACGCCCTGATTGCGGCGGTAAGTCCCCTCTTTGAGGAGTGGCTTGAGAGGCGGCATGGCGTCCTCACCTTCCGCCTGACGCAGGTCCTCACCGGACACGGTTGTTTCGGTAGGTTCCTGTTTCGGATAGGGCGGGAGGAAACGCCCGGGTGTTTCCATTGCGAAGATCGCCCTGAGGACACGGTGGAGCACACGGTGGCGGTCTGCCCGGCTTGGGCGGAGCACCGCCGTGTCCTCGTGGAGGCGATCGGCGGCGGCGAACTCTCGCGTCCGGCCCTGGTCCAGGCCATGGTACGGAGCGAGAGGGCATGGGGAGCCGTCACCTCCTTCAGCGAAGCAGTGATGCTCGCGAAGAGGGAGGCGGCGCACGTGAGGGAGAGGCAGCATATGCGCCCTCGCGACCCCAGCCGCCGCAGGATACGGAGACGCCCTGGGCGTCGGGAATCCCAGGCCGATTTCCGGCCACCGTAGGCATGGGCTTGCGGACGGCGAGTAATGGGTAGCTCGCTGTCCGGTAAGGACCAAGCCCAAGTCGACGGCGCGTTGTGTTCCACGCGCGCCTCAAAGAGATGTCAGCACAAAAAATGATGGGGCCCGCAAGGGCCGATGCCTGCCAGGGGTGCGGGTTTGTTCGAAAGAGACACCACAGCCCCTGGCTTAAGGGCTACTGAAGGAACACGGGTGGGTTTTAGTCAGTAAAAGTCTGACACGCCCTCCTGCTCCACCCAGAGCGGGAGAAGTTATTTGATGATTTCCCACCCAAAAAAAAAAAAAAAAAAAAAAAAAAAAGACTACCAATACTCGTAAATCTCTGTTTACTACTATATTTAGTATTCCGCACGTGTTCAAATCCGCTAAAGCTATCAGCTTTAGTAGGTATTGTTAATATGTGAATACCTACGTATAGTGAATCATCTGCTGAGCCTTTAGTGCAGCTTCGTGTTCACACAAACGTATCTGTAGGTGACAGATGTAATAAGCAAACTGGCATCGTTATGTGAGCTCATTTTAAAATGGGCCCTAATAAAGATAGTAATAAATGCCATTTTTTTTTATTAATTTCTCTTTTAAATTTAGTTGGGATTATGAAGGAAGTAGGTATGTGAAGGTGTGTTATGGTTTTTCAATTGCCTTTGGAAGCGTGGACGTTAAAGGTTAATTTCAAACGGTTTCATTCTGTTTCACGCTCTACGAGTAACTATCAGACGAATCTTTTGATCGATTTTTCACCTATTTCCTGTAATCTGATAGAGTTGGAATTCTGCATACCCAGTTTTGATGACAAGTGGGGTTTATAGATGGACAGAATATGAACATCACTTCATTTATAAAGTGATATACCAACCTAATTTAGTAATATTTTGGAGTATAAATGTAAGCTACTGACTGACTATGATACAAATGAATGATACAGAAATACAAATTACTATAATTTATAAAACAATACAAAAAAATACAAAAACGCAGCAAAAATCGGAAAAGTGACTAGTGAATAACATAAGAAACTTGAAGCAAATAATATTATCTGTCTGTACATTAGTATTCCTTATATTATCCGTATCACTAGAAATGTTTGTATGACTTCGACAGGTGATAATGCGTTCCGCATTTGCCGCATATTTCAAAGAAAATGGAACACCATTTCCTTCTGTTGACTTTTCAGCTTGCGTTGAAGGATATTCCGATATACATTATACACATTTATTATCTATAACTCTTTTCATCGATGTATCGAGGAAATATACAAAGATAACAATAAGACTTAAGTAGCATATGAAGGCAATAGCATAACAATCTTAATGCAAAGGGGTAGGCAAATCAATAAACTGGCTTGAAATCAAAACTTAATTATTGTATTTTTATTTCGGAAGGCTATTAAAGAAGATAAATATTATAAAATGTATCCCTACTAATATTATAAATTTTATAATATTATAAAATTTATAATATTTATTTACATTTTTATATATTAGTAATATTATTATAAATATAACATTAGTTAGGTAACTGTGTAACATTAGCGTAACAAACAGACAGCTGTTTGTTACGCTTTCACGACTAAACCGCTGAACTGATCGTGTTCTATAAATAGGATAATATTGTTTTATACTAATCCAATATTACGAAGGAGGAGTTTTCATACATGCTTCATCTTGATAGCATTTTATGAGACACGTAGAGACATAAATTTCTAACTCCATAATTATATTACCTTTGTCTCTCTGCCTTCAAAGAATTACGTTAAAATAACGCGTTAGGGGAAAAGGTTATTAAGGTTCCATAACTTGGTGAAAAATGGGAAAAGACCTCTCAGTTTGGAATTGTCCCTGTAGTTTGGGGTTTCAAGTGGGTGATCTTTGCCCTTTGTTGCATTCCAGGATTTTAATTGATTTTCTCAATGAGCTTTATATTTATACCTATATAGCTGTGGACTGTAGGTGGAAAAATATCATCATCATCATCATTTCAGCCGAAAGACGTCCACTGCTGGACACAGGCCTCCCCAGGCTCTTCCACTTCGACCGGTCTTGTGTTTCGCACATCCAGCGAAAAAATATATACAACATTAAAAACAGTGATATTCATAATATTAATACTAGTAAGGACAAACTACGTTTTCCCTTTCACCAGCTTCACAAGGTTCGTAACTCATTTGTTGCACTTGATATAAACTTTTATAACAAGCTTCCCTCTTCTTTGATAGATTTCCATTTTAATTCGTTTAAAGCTAAAGCAAAATCCAACCTTTGTTCTAAGGCATACTATTCTATTAACGATTACTTAAACGATAAGAATAGTTGGTCGCTGTGATTAACTCAATATTTATGTTCTTTCACCAGAATTAGCGTACCTACTGACAGGTTGTATGAGTTACTTCATGTACCTAATTGTTTATTTTGTTAGACTGTATAAATCAGTTATTTTTATTATTGTACAGAATCAAGTTCTTCTAACTTAACGACAGCTGTGCTGCTGGGGAGTTTATTGCACCACTTCTTCTTTCCAGCTAAAGCACTAGGAAGAGGTGAAGGGCAGGCGTTTTGGGGGACTGTCTTATGTAATTTTGACCTTCAAAAAGTGCTGACTCTCAGCCTAGTTTAAATAAATGACTTTTGATTTTGAACTGCGGTTTCTGTCGAAATATAGAAAAACTACCGTATGGAGGTATCCAGATACAATTAGTCCTTACATTAAACCCGCACCCTAATTGCTTAAGTGGAACCTAGTCACTTGGGCCTAGGCTTGGCTAAGAAGCACGCTGTCTCACCAGGCTTCCTGTCCTATAGAGGTAGTACCCATGATGAGCTGTTAGACGCCAGTCTACACGCACAACATTATTGAGTGAGCTGCAGGATCAGTTATAGTAGTAAAACAGGCGCAAAAAAGTTAGGTTAAATTAACAAGAAAAACGAATCTTTGTTATGGTTTTTAATTTTAGTATTCTGTTTCCATACAGACAATATTAATAATGAGACAAACCATACCATGTTTAATTTTTGATGTAACATTGTCAAACAGTGGACTAATACACTCCCGAAGTTTGTATGGGAAAAATGTAGACTAGGTTCACCTTAACACACTATTAATCAGAATCTGAACTATTTCCATGGTTTTGCTAATCCATTGCTTCATATAATTTGTCTGCTCAACAACGTAAATAACGCAATGAATGTTGTTGAACTGTCAAAATGAAAGCCATTGCTACTGATAGTGTGTCTGTGTTCCTATCTTCATCTCAAACCGTCTGATAAACAAACATCCAAACTATCACTTTTATAATTATAATATTTGTAGGACGAATGTCTCAATCGGCTGTATACCTCTTTTAATAGCATGCCTATTCTGCCCTGCTAAATGCAGGACTTACAAAAAAGCGGTTTCGAGAAAAAACGCGGAAATCTAAAAGTTTTTTTTTTTTTTCAAGGATTGTGAATATCGTTATACAAAAAAGGACTTCCAGTACCCAAATGTTTTTACTTTTTCCCATATAGGTTTGCCCCTTAGGATGGCATTTTTTCAAAAAGTGAAACATTTAAAAGTGTCAGCAGATACAATTAGCAGGGCACTATTATCTATTTCTATTTGAAAATATCTAGAATAACTTCAGGCACAGATTGCTACAACGTGCTCCTAAATCTAGAACATGTCTAACTCAAATCCATTCGCATAGCTAATATTTTTCTTCGATTGTGTTACTGTGAAGTTTATCAACTTTCAACTTTGCTACGAGAAAATAGAGATGAAAATTACTTGGTAGAGCCGCAAAGGCAATGGCTGGTGGCATTAAGAGTTCTATACCTAGTCATGTGTACAATGGAAGGTACGATAGCATGTCCCCATTCCGTGATTCTATACATCGTGTTAACAATATAGCTATCTGTATACATGTATTTGATGGTTAATCAGATGTTCCCTTTTGGCAAATATGACAAAGTGGGGTTCGATGACAACTCTCGGGTCTCTCAAGAGATGAATGAATTGTATGATATGATTGATAACCTTTGGCAACCTATCTTGATCACTTCAGATTATTATATTTCAAAATAGATACATTTATATACCTAGATGATGCCATCACGATTGAAATACTGAACAAAGCTCAAGTATTTTATAATGATTTATTCGAAAGTGTCTTGTGTAAATTAGCTGCGATAATGTAGAATAACAAAAATTGAAGTTTAACGGGATTTATTATATTTTTATAGCTGCGCGTTGTGATTTATTGGAAACTTCAGCCATAAATATTTTAATGATATAAATCTCACAGTGTTGTGAATTTTTCATTTCCATAATACCATTAAAGATAATAATTTTGTGTTTAGGTGTTCAAAGTTTCATTGTGACTGGGGTTTCTTTGGACTGAATTTAGTTCAGCAATGAGAAATTTTTAACTAGTTAGAGTTACATTAAACTTTTCGGAATAAGCTTCAAACATGGTTTTTTTTTTTTGCGTGTGAAATCATCAAATAACTTCTCCCGCTCTGGGTGGAGCAGGAGGGCGTGTCAGACTTTTACTGACTAAAAGCCACCCGTGTTCCTTCAGTAGCCCATATGCCAGGGGCTGTGGTATCTCTTTCGAACAAACCCGCACCCCTGGCAGTTCAACCATGGGTTAGAAAATGATTTACATGCCTTTCTTTGTATAGTTACTTGGTCGGTTAGTCATTTAATTTAGTGCCTAGTGTAATTATTTAATGTTATAACATTTGTATGTAAGCATCAGTGTAATAATTATGTACTATGAATTATTTACATGTGACAAATTCTGGTGAATTTTTACCATGAAGAAGAATTACATTCTGTTTTTTACACTTCAAGACACAAACATTAATTTGGTTCTGATTTTTGTAGTAAGAGTTCCTGTATTACAAGAACCAAAGTGAAATTCTTAGCGTGTCGATTGCAATCTTATTGCAGTCGGCCCAGAATATAACTACGAGTTTGGCACTTTCAGCAGCGTCCATCAACTCCTGTAGCGTGCATACAACAGAACATGCTGGACATGTTTGTGGGACAGCACCACATTTACACTCCAATGGAATGGAAAGATATTAAAGAGGCATTAAAACTAGAAAATCAACAATTGAATTTATCTGATCACAAAAACACAAATATTCAAAAGTAACAAAGTTTGGAGTCATAGGGGAAGACATCCCATACCGATGCCACCATATAATGTGCGTTACCAAACTCATAAATACCTTAGTTTTTCATGTGTCTGGCTCCATACTTTCCCTTGGGGTTACGAAACTTGGATGTACAAAAATTTATGTATGAATATACCTAAGAATATTTGTGTGGGTGTAGTTTTCAAAGACCTGCCAACAAAGTAAGAAACTTTCTCCATATCGCAATCGCAAAAAAACTATCAATTGTCCCCATTTTTTTTTTTCGGTTGGGACTTATCTAATAACTGCTCCCGGTCTGGGTGGAGCAGGAGGGCATGTCAGACTTTTACTGACTAAAACCCACGTGTTCCCTCAATAGCCTGTGTGCCAGGAGCGGCGGTATCTCTTTCGAACAACCCGCACCCCTGGCAGGCATCGACCCTTGCGGGCCCCATTAGTTTGTGCTGACATCTCTTTGAGGAGCGCTTAGTACACAACACGCCGTCGACCTGAGCTTGGTCCTTACCGGACAGCGAGCTACCCATTACTCGCCGTCCGCAAGCCCACGCCTACGATGGAACTGTCCCCATTGATATAATATTCAGAAAACCCAACATGCATATAGTCTCGAACAATAGTATCACTCAAAACTGTCTCCAATTATACGTCAATGGTTAAATTTATGATAAAACACAATTTTTTGCAAATGCAACCTTACATGCATGACCTATTACAAAAATGTCCAAAAAACTGACTGAAAGATCACTGACGATATCATTTACACCTGCGCACAATGCGCCCTATTTATTGGTTGGTACGTCTTGAGTTTTTTTTGGAAATCAATGACCGTCCCTCACTAAACTTTAATACTCGACCTAAATGTATATATCGGCAGATTTTTTTTTTTGAGATTACGGTTTTGGTCCCATGAAGAAAAGTGTTCAGGCTGATGGTCTGTATCACAACTTTTAATCTGGCAGATCTTTGTAAACTAAGCCTGTATTTAACCGTAC
Organism: Polymixis flavicincta; assembly: GCA_949987655.1. Classification (NCBI taxonomy): domain Eukaryota; kingdom Metazoa; phylum Arthropoda; class Insecta; order Lepidoptera; family Noctuidae; genus Polymixis; species Polymixis flavicincta. Next base: position 12,562,030 of record OX465175.1, on the reverse strand, counting down.
GTTTAAAGAATCTGAAAAGTAGAAGTAATCTTTACATTTCGTGGAGTTTCATTTTCACTTCAATTCAGATTATTATGATGGAGATGATTACGTCCGACGAATGCAGATTTCTTTTTATGTTAGTAATAACAATGATGTAGATAAATCCGATTGAAAGATTGATATTTATTTCCTGACGTTATAATTTAGTTATAAATGTCAAAGTTAACTTCAAGTACTTAGACCTAAAAGAAAAGATAAACCTGTAAAGAATAAGGAGCGGTTTTAACAAGCACTAAGTTAATTTAACATAGGAAAATTACTTGAATCCATGCAATTTTTCGTCATCGACGGTTTATCCTGTTTTTGCTCAAATCCAGAAAACAGCTAAAACTATATTCAGCATATATTGATTACTGATTCGACCTCAGAAATAAGAAGTATGTTTAAAGCTTCCATAAAGTAGCTACACCTCAGGGGTTTTCAAGTAAAAACAATGAATACTAAAACTAAACTTCTGTTTAACATTTTACATAATTATGTAGGTACAGAGTAATATAAGGCTATTTTTATTATTTTATAAAGCTTCCATAGAACTTTAAAAAAAAAAACTTAACACTATTAAGTTTCAACTCAAAATCTTATTACCTACGTTAAAAGCGTTTCAAATTTGTTCTAAGCGTGTTAGTTCACAACATTTTGGAATTAATATTGTACTTCACGGTACAGACACACTGTTGTGTGGTTAACAGTACCCTTTCCCGTATTTGATTTTAGTGCTTTTGGCAAGAACTTTGTCCACATTGAATACACATACACACACATGCACACACATTCACACATACACACATTGAACATCATGCCTGTATCCCCGAATGGTTAGGCAAAGGTGTACCTATTTATTTATTGATTTATTTATTTTATTATTTATGTATACACATAGTTAAATACATAGGAGATATGGCATAATAACAAGTGAGTACGAAGGTACTGCTTATTTCTTTAGAAATTTCTTCCAGCAGACCTGCGAAAGGAGAAATGAAAAATAAATGTAGACAATAGTGTGTGAGAACAAGAAAAGGAAATAAGAATATGTGACGCCAATACACCTACATTTCACCAGCATTAATTTTGTATTAATCCCATTTGAGTGCGAGCCTATTGCCATCACCCGGCTCAAATTCAGACTCCAGGTTGCTACCGAGAAAGCACTGATGGAAAAACACATCATGCCCGGTAGCGCTTGCGACCACAAGATCAACGCGGCAGTCGAAATGAAAATATTTTCGACGTAAAGTTGTAGGTTAATATTATGTATTTATTTAATCATTTATGCACACACATATAAACAGACAAGAAGAAAGGAACAGAAAAATAGGTACAAAGATAATGCTTATTTCTACAGAAATCTCTTCTAGCACACCTGCGATAGGAGAGAAGATTACAGGATCTAGACAACGCGTGTGCGTATTAGAAGGGATAACATGAAATTACAAATTATACTCTAATTTAAATATACACATATGAGAAAATACATACATACAAACATACATACACACTACTAAAATAAATATACTGAAAACATAAATAATAACATTGTCATTTAAATAATAAATACTTAAGCAATTATGACAAAGTGGAGAGATAGTGTTCTTTCACTCTTGTTGAATACTGATACATTTTGGCAATCCCTAATGTCAAGGCAGAAGTGAATTCCACTACCAGGCCGCGTGCACAGTGAAGGAGTAGGAGTAGAAGTCGGTTGAGTGGGGAGGAGACTTGAGGAGATTTCTAAAATGCGACCTGCAAGGCGCATCAAAAGGACGGCCGTAGGAGGAGCGTTCCCGCAGATAGGATGGGGTTTATTAGGGTTGTGAAGAATGTTATCTTTATATCACGAAGCAACGCGTACTTCACTTGTGTTTACCAAGTGTACAAACATGCTGTGAATATGTGTGTAACTGTTGGAGCTCTCGCGAGTGCCGTCTGAGTCAATGGCGAAGTAGGAAATGTACGTGTGTTATGCACATTGCTTGCAGAACAGATGGCCTATGGGGCCGAAAGGTTCTCGAGTGGTGACCGCGTACTGGAAAACGTAGAGTTGGAAGGCCCCCACAAGGTGGCCTGATGACTTTATGAGTGCCGCGGAATTCCGCTGGATTCGGGAAGCACAGATTAATAATAATTAATTAGTAATTTTTTCCTGTGTTGTATTATAAAAGGTTATTATAAAATTTTCCCTATCTACATTTATACAAATAAAATAAAATTGAATTTCTCTTGGTAATGTCAAAATAACAGTTTTTACTAACTACTTTATACGGCAGAGCAAAAATTTTTTTTACTTTTTTTGTTTATCTGTCTGTTTGTTACGGCGAATCTCCGAAATTACTGTACTGATTTTAACGGGACTTTTATTGGCATATAGCTGATGTTATAAAGTAACATAGGCAAATATACTTTTGGTTCCGGTAGTTTATTTCCCGTTCCTGTACGATAATATCCGTCGTACACGCGGGTGAAGCCATGGGCAGCAGCGAGTTGTTAATAATTCACCGTACGTTTGTTAACTTTTAGAATTACAATTTACAACCTTTTAGTGCGCTTAATTTAAATTCTACTTTTGTTACGTAGTTACTTATGTGTGATGTAACTTTGGTGCATAGTACCACGCTGCTCCATCACACCCCCTTATTCGTATTCCTGGGTCATTACTCACAGGTCGTTACGGGCTACGTGTTGTAAACTTACCTTCTAAGAGGCTTTACACACGTCTGGTTTATGCAGCGTTTCGCGAACAAACGCAAACATCACGACAAAATGGGTGAAAATCGGTCGAGAGTTACGTAATGGCATTGTATTGATGTCATTGTTGGTGAAACAAAACAGCATCGTGCCTTTGCTTCTGTGTGAAGTTGACAGATACAACGGTACAAGGTTATTTTGGAATGCGGCCAAAATCGGAACTACCGTCGCGAACTTGTTGTACCCAAATACGGCGAAGCAAAAAGTAGGGTTAGGATTTTGACCGGTACCTAGGTATGTATGTATGCGTGTTCATCTGTTCCGTCATAACTTCTAAACTATTGATGAGAATATTTAATGGTTTTATACTTTTATATTGTGATTTGTCAGAAGTCAGATTTTTAGTTTATGAACTTACTTTTTTGTTGTTAATACATTTTCACTTCATCATCATCACCATCATTTCAGGCAAAAGACGTCCACTGCTGGACATAGACCTCCCCACTTTCACTTATTGTTTACCAATAATGACCATATCAATGTTATTAAGGCACCAGAAGATCCTTGAAGAACTCTAGCAAGCGTTTTACGCAAACGAAAACCTGCCAACGCTGCAATTCTCGTGTGTAACGTCCAATCCACGTTCGTACAGCCGTATCTACAACGCACTGCTTACCGCCGAAATTGAAAATCCAACAGTATGTTTTGATGCACTTTGTTGGATTCACAATTCTCGGTTCAACACCCAGAATTGAAAATTCAGTGTGAGATAAATTCCCGCTGCAATACTGTTTCGTCCATGTGTTCTGACACCTTTGCATTCCTTCTTTACGTAAGCTCATTTTATTTTGCTGCCACATCAGCTCATTGTCACGTGCCACGTGTTCTCCTTCACTTCCTCAAGGCGACGCTCGGGGTCTTAAAATGTTATTAGGCAGATGGATACACTATCTTTTGGAGAGACCCACTGAATGTAATCAAGTTCAGTAGCGACAAGTTTACGAGTCTCTTTACTGCTAGTAACATTGTTGATCACCAATAAGAATGTAGTAAAGTAAGACCGTCTCAGATATTTTTGCCAACCGACACAACTAAGTACCAACTTTTGTGTCACAATGTGTGTCGGTTTTTAGTTAAGTCAGCTTAGTAGAGTAACATATTTCTGAAATCAATCAGCGATATTTTTTTTCAACTTTGGCAATGTTAAAAGAGCGCTACGCATTTTTGAATCTTCTAGTATAAGGGATTTAAAAATGCGTAGCGCTCTTTAAAATTTAAAGTACTCAAGCAATATGAAATTCAATTTTACAGCCATTTAATAATGGCTGTAAAATTGGATTTCATGTTGCTGAATTATCTGTTATTAAGGATAACTTGTCAATTTTATCTATCTATCTATATAAATAAAAAGAGAAGTCCTGACTGACTGACTGACTGACTCATCAACGCCCAGCCCAAACCCTTGGACCTAGAAAGCTGAAATTTTGCACAGAGGTTCCCTTTTTAATGTAGACCAGGAATAAGGAAGGATTTTTCGAAATTCAACCCCTAAGGGAGTTAAATAGGGGATGAAAGTTCCCCAAAAGCTAGTATATATATAAAAGGAGAAACTGACTGACTGACCAATCAACGCACAGCCGAAACTACTAGGACTAGTAACGTGAAATTTTGCACACGGCTTCCTTTTATAATGTAGGGGAGCACTAAGAACGGATTTTTGGAAATTCGACCTTTAATGGGGTGAAAAGAGAGGATTTTATTTGTATGAAAAATCTTATTCCTTGAGTTAATAAACTTGAAACTTAGCACAAATACTTATCTCAGTAAATTATAAAGTTGATAATTTATTGTTTTTATAAACCCCCTGAAGGGGGATTGGGGGGTGTCAAAGTTTGTATGGAAGAATTTTAACGCGCTGTCTGATTAATTTGCAACTCAGTATTTATACCTAAAACCAAGAATAAAGAATAACTTGTATCAGGGTTTTTAGAAAATCTACCCAAAAGGGGTAAAAAGGGTAGTCCGTAATATAAATCTGAAAGTTTGTGAAGATGATTGGATCTTTGTTACTCAATCACGCAAAAACGGCTGAACAGATTTGGATGAAATTTGGCACACAGATAGATTATAACATAGATTAACATACAGGATACTTTTTATCCCGGTAGTACGTTCCCGCGGGATAATTTCCGACTTCCACGCGGGCCCAGCCGCGGGCGGAAGTTAGTCATTAATATAACTTTGTTTTTCATTAACAAAAATGTATTAAATATGCGCCGAAGATTCAAAAAGCAAAACCGATTTACCTAAATAATGTTAACTTGAAGTGATCTCTAAAACTGGAGTCGAATCTACGCCAGCTATTTACAGATGTTTATCTCGCAAATAAAGTTTATTTGGTCAACCTAAGCGGGGTCACATTAGCGTTAACTCTGTATAGCGATATATTCCTACTCAGTAGGTATGTATATTAATCGCTCTTTCATTGAATTTGGGCCAGGACAGCTAGCAGATTATAAGGGTCAAATGTTATTTTGTTTGCGCGTAATCTGTTTGCTTGTGTGATGAATTTTGAGCCCTAGCGGCAAATCTTTTTTCAGTGAAGACGGCGAGTGTAAACGGGTTTTAATATTAAAATGCATATCACTTAGCAAAGAGCTTAATCACTATTTAATGGCTCTTTGCCGGGTGCAGAAATATTTAAGCCTTCTATCTTACTCCCTACTAATAATAAGAATGTTAATTTTTGCATGTCTAGATTTTTGGACATTTGTTACGCAATCATAAAGCAACGGCTGAAACGATTTGGATAAAAATATGGCACACAGATAGTTTATAACCTGGATTAACACACAGGATAATTTAATACTGATAGTACTTTCCCGGGATAATTTTCGCCACTACGGGGACGAAACCGCTGGTATTAGCCTAGTGTCATATACTTTTGTTATCAGTTGATTGCAGCTTGAAATATTTTATCATACTTGCGAGTTGGAGAGCTGCACCTAACTTCTTTATATCTAGCTTTTCCTACAACTTACCGTGATAAACTTTATTCTAGTTTTGAACTAGGTGAAGGTAGTTATAAATTGAGAGAGAAAAACTTCAAGATTATTATCAATTTACTATAAAGTTACTGTTACAGCCAATTAACAATAGTACATTATTGTTAAGGCCGTGAAATAGGCAATTGCAGGTCGAGTATACTAATACGAGACAGGCAATTGCCATTTCCGCCGAGGCATATATAGTGCTTTTCTCAAAAGAATGCAGGGAAATAAAATTATATTTACCCTTTTCGCTAAATATATATCATCTGGGGCTTTATTAAAAAATTGCTTTAAGTTTTCGCCCAGTAAAATTTTAAGATTTTTGCTTTTGAATCCGGTCGATTGTCGTTTAAGAAAAGTAATTAAATGTCCATAGTTTTTCAAGCTAATGCCGTTTTTAACATGAACTCAGCATGGAATAAATTGGCCATAATGTAGATGGCTTTTTAGTTTTAGTAAGTTCATTAAAATACGCCAAAAACACTGTTTCGGAGAAAATTTTCACGTTTTTCTCATTTTTCACAACCCTAAAATTTTCATTTACACACGTAATGTATTTTTCTTTTGACTTCGCAGGAAGCAGGTTTTCCATTGCCAATTTGGCTTCTGATCTTAAATCTGGTGGAGTACAATCAATCTCCATTTCACTCTCTGAACCGTTGGAACTCATTTTAATTATTTTGAGGAATTTTCATCTTTGCCTCCAATTTTCTATTTATCATCTGTGCCGAACAGCCACGTGAACGCAATTTGTACTAAGCAAAGAGACTTACTGGTATGCCAAGAATGTTAAAAGAGATCCAAACAAAGAGTATTTAATAACTCCAGCACGCCGTTTCATACAACATTGCTGGAGCGTTGTAATGTTCCTAATTAAAAAACCGCTCCTGCAATGGATTTGATTTTCTTTGTCCGTAAATTTGATACTTCGCGTGTTCTTTTTTTGTAAATAATGACAATATTTCCGGCCGATTCCTATAATTTACGGACAGTTGCAGGTTAAAATGAAGACTCTTGTATCTTTTAGATCACACGATGAGCGTCTTTACGTCACTCCAAAATAGGTACTTGCAGAATTGTTATTCTGATTCTGGCGCTGTTGACAATAGGTCCGTCCGAAGTCACAGCATTTAGCTGAGCAAGGACCTGTTCGTGCACAGATGCGACGCACGGCTTAGTTGTTTTTATATTTGTGGTTTGTTTGAAATAAAAGTAGTCTCGTATGCACTCTGCTTTCGGCATTTTGTTTTTGTTTTGCTTGTTAATAATTATATAATTGCATGTGTCGTACGTAATCTATCGTGTCTATGGTCGGTCCCAAGCCTTGACTGACACTATCAGTCATTGGACAATATTGTGAAAATTATCGACTTAAATACGGGGCTTTTGTCCACATTGTATGTGTGCATTTTGTTTCATAGTTTATTTTATTTTGTGTAATGTGCGTTTTGTTTGTGCAGTAAAACATTTTTTTCTTTTTCTTTACCAATTATGAAGCAAAGAACTTCGCATAGTAGACCCCCCCTATTTGGAAGTAGTTATCACAGGTAGAATTAGCTTACGAAACTATTAATTTTCCCAGTTTAGAAATAAAAAAATGCTACCATTGGTAAAGAAAACTATCCGTAAGGCCAATTCTCGTAATTAAAAACATTCAAACTCTAGTCGCAGTCTGATCTCGGCAACAATCATATGTCAAACGCTTGTCAAAAATGTATGGAAACTAGTGGTATTTTTGACAGATTGAGTCTGAGATTAGATTGTGAACGTTCTTAGAATTACGAGAATTGCTCCCCGTTTTTGTTTATAGGAACCGAGCATTAGTCGTGTACTTCATGACTGAAAGTTGGTTCTCTGAAAGGCCTTCGTAATCGTAATTTTATGTATGACTAGCTTCCGCCCGCAGCTTCGCCCGCGTGGAAGTCGGAAAGTCTTTTGTTTCTTTTACATTATTTGACATAAAGGTTATTTATACCAATTTTCGAGTTAATCAAGACACGCAGTAAAAGTCATCCCTTGTAAAAATTACTACCCTTTTTTTACCCCTTTAGTATAAATACTGAGTTTCGGGCTAATCAGACCGCGCGTTAAAATTCTTCCATACAAACTTTGACACCCCCCAATCTCCCTCTAGGGGGTAGTTAAGAAAAACAATAAATGACCAACTTTATAGTTTACTTACTCGTAAGTATTTGTGCCAAGTTTCAAGCTTATTAACTCAAGGAATAAGATTTTTCATACAAACAAAATCCCCCTTTTTCACCCCCTTAAAGGTCGAATTTCCAAAAACCCCTTCTTAGTGCTCCCCTACATTATAAAAGGAAGCCGTGTGCAAAATTTCACGTTCCTAGACCTAGTAGTTTCGGCTGTGCGTTGATTGATCAGTCAGTCAGTTTCTCCTTTTATATATATAGATGTTCTTCCATTTCGTTTAGTTCACGACTTCTCACAAGGCAGCCGTAAGAAGTCTCTAGTGAGTATATTTAGTTGGTCTGACTAGCGGTTAGGTGCCCGGCCGCGAGGTTTTTTCCCATCTACCTTGCCCATCACCACCAACTTTTCAATGATAACTGGTTCCTGACGGGCAGAATGACCTAAGTCATCAAACATAAATAGTCTCTTAACAGAGGTAACCGTAGATAGATTTACCTACCATAGAGATATGTAAGTGCTACTTTTTAATTGTTTTCTTTTATATTTGTCGGAATTACGGCGCCTGCGTCACTTTTCTTGTCAGAGCGACGCCACAGAGTGTCACAAACACTAAAAGCATAGACAAGTAATAGATGCTACGTCGGGTATTGTAATCCGTAAAAGCGGATTACAAAATATTCAAATATTAATTAGAACTAAAAACAGATTTACAAATTTTTTGTGTTCTTTATCAGCTACGTTCGTTTTAAAAACTGTGTTGCAGCCATTAGCGCCCCCCTCCGAGAGATGTGCCGCGTTCCAACATTTATCATTCTAAAGCAATAAAATTAAAAACAGTTATAAAAGAATTTAAAGTAAAAGTAAGTATATAAACTATTTAAGTAAAATATTAATAATTAGACTTAATTCCTATTCATAAAATATTGCATATTTTTATTATTGTGTTGCTTTACACATATTATCTTGATTTTACTTTATTTAATTATGATTCTGTCGCTGCGACACTTATTTTTAAATGTGTCGTTTGCAGGACTAGAAAATTTAAAGTATTAAGTGTTTAGTTTAGTCTGTGGTATTCCTGTACGAGTCACAAGAAACACTTTTTCTTTCTTTTCTAGATATTATTTGCAAAGACTGATTAGTATGGATGTGCGTGTTACATTTTTTTTTTTAACTTTATTCAGATTTGAATAAAGTACTCTGAAGGATCATTCAATGAGTGAGAAGTGCCCGAGGATAATGTTAAAAGGTCGTTCAGCATTTTAATCAATTTAAATTGTAACGTCTCTTCATTTAAGAGCACGGTGTGAATAAGCTGAGATAAATTTACCTTTTAATGAGATGCTAGAGAAAAATTACATCGTCTATTTAAAAAAAAATGTGTAATGATAAAGACAAATAGTAATCAGACCTGTAGATAATTTTCTAGTTATTGCGTTGAATTCAGATCCTACCTAGGTTTCAGAGTTGCGAAGGGTCTGGAATGCAGATACACGAAGCAGATAAATTATTTTACAACAAGTACCTCTCTCTCTCTCATCAAAATTATGATTAATACCTTTTCATATAAAATATGGAACACAATAATACGCACGTTACACTCGTGCAACAATTTTACCATAATCTTTTTGTTTTGACCTAGTTCATAATAATTATAAATCATTATTATTATTTATTTATTTCTAAAAGACTATTACACAAGTGATTTTAGCCACACAACGAAAGCCTCACAGGTTTTTTCTGTGTGATGGCGTGCCGCTCATTTCAATTTAAAAAAGTAGTTGTAAACAAGAAATTTTAATACAATTAGAAATTAAATATAAGACAATTTTGAAAACCAAAATAATCTTTTCATTCAGTACCTATTTATTTATTTATTTTCATGAATTCAGCTTATCATTCTAAAACCGCTAGCGTAGAAAAAAAAAAAACGTGTGGCACTCGGAGACTGCCGCGGTAAAGCTATTGCATAGCATTTTTTATCAACTTATGCAATTATAATTGAGTGAGTGTTTTTGAAGTGAAAGTGCATATTTCAAGCATGAATACGTATGTAAAGTTATTCAACTTTCTATTTATGTATTAGTTATAAGCAGTTTAATATATTTACGCATATATTTTACGGCAAAAAATCCACGAGGCAGCCAAAATTGCAATTTTAACATGTCATTCCTCCGTTGCTATGCAACAGTCCGACCTGTTGCTACGGTTGGAGTGGGGGGTGTTAGGTTATTTTCGTTACGGAATTTCTAGATTCGGTCTCCACGCCCAAGGCCCGCGATAGAAGCTATGCAACAGCTTAAAAAAATCTATCTTCTGTTTCATAGAAAAATGCAATACCTACACGGTCAAAATGTGTGGAACAGCTGATTTTTTTTTGTATATCTGACAAAAAAAATCTGCCCTAGGGGTTCTAGATTCATATGCTGAATTCATGGTTACAATTTGCGCACTGGATAAAAAACTTTTCCTGTATACTAGAACTTAAATATCTGTGATCAGCTTGATTATCCGTAACATTGCGGGTAATCTAAAATAAAATACAATGCCCAGTTGTGATGGATATTTCATCCATAGGTTAGGTATCTTGACTAACGAAAATGTATTATACGAGTACGTACGAGCTTATTATCAAGCAACCATTTTCAGATTGGATTTTTCCACTGATATCCATCTTCAACCTACTAGCAATAAATATAATAAGTTTTATCCGGACGTTTTTCCATTGTTTGCTTATCACTCTATGAAATCAAGGTCTCATAAATACTTTGACAAAGGAAAACATTTCGTATTTTACGAGGGCATGACCTGACAAATGTGAGTTCAAATACACAGGATATTGGGACCGCTGAATAATTAAAGTCTGTTCAAACAACTTGGAGTTACGACCTCATAACTGGTTTCATTGCCAAGTGCAAATTGGGTGCCTGCGTTTTATAAACAAGATCAAATAGCAGAAGCTTTCAGATCGAACTTACAGCTGGTCGAAAATGTACAACGACTTACAATGCTCGTAATGAACCTGTCGTCTTCTTGATTCAACGTGTAAATCAAGCAATGGTTATTGAAGTTTGCGGTGTTGTCGTTCTATGACTAGTCCCCAGTTGTGCATTACAGTTTTATGCGACTAAAAATACGTTCAAAGCCCAGGAGTCATTACCGCGTGGTCTGTTTGTTTATTACTCCAGTCAGCGTATGATGGACCGATGGCTGTATGCTTCACTGTTTGCTTTCTGATAAACATATTTCCAAAATTTTATAAACAATTTTAATGTAAAACAGAGCTGTTTTTGTCTGATTTTGGAATGTTATACGTATAACATAATTTAGGAAGGTTTCGAGGTAGATATTTATAAAAATGTTTAATCTTGTGGCTTCACGTTAAGCGATACAATTCCAGTATAAGCTGATCTCGCATTGTATAGGATTTCCGTACAGTGCGAGAACAGCGAAAACTGGAAATGTGTAGCCGTGTGTACGTGTTATGAAACATGTTTCTGTTTGTATGTTTACGTTGATATAGGTTTGATTGATAATGAAGAGACTGGCATTTTTGCCAGTCTCTGTAGTTTTTGCTAGTGCCACAGTAATGTTGAATCTTGGAGGAAATAGGTTACATAAGAAAAAAAATTAATGTATTTTATGAACCATCTATAGGTACCCAATAAGACTGGATGTCTCCCAAGAATGGAAGTAATGAAAAAAGGTTTTTTTCTCAATTAAACGTTGATGTTATTCACTACAAGTATTTCGGTTTGATGTAAGAAACATCTTTTTGCTTTTATTCTTCATCTTTATTCTGAGTCCATCGCATCGAGACATTCGTTCTCGTAAATCATCTAGTTATTTGAATTTTCTATCACTGTCGTCACTCGTGCTCTTGTCTCAATCCGAAAATCGTAATTTTATTGTTTCCATATTTGAATTTGCGTTACTATTATTTTGATGATTGTATTAAAACTTTTAAACATTACTTTTGTTGTTTTATAATTATTTTAAGTTAGTTTTGTTACATAGTTGGTACAAACGCACTGTATGTGTTATTCAGTTTATTGCAGTTTGACGGTAGTTCCAGCTACGTCATTAATTGGCTTTTTGAAAGGCAGTGTAGTGTTTCCAATCCGATTCGCTAGTTTGAAATCTAATATGCCGTGCTCTTTTGTTTGCTGTTCAATATTGAATCCAGTTTGCAGAGCAGAGTAGACTAAAATTTAATTTTAAATACCTAGATACCCACCTACGAAGTTTGAGAGCCGTAGACTCTGAATAGTTTACCTAAGAAATACGAATCCATCCCCACCTAATTCTATTATTTACTAGGCATTCTTGAGTCTCCTTTGGACTTTAAATTTAATCAATCACCTGAGACCAGGCATTTTGAAGTTGCCTTAGACGCCTTACACTTTGAGAAATGAAATAGGTACCTATTGAATATCAATTTGGATGAAACTGACACTTACACTACACGAAAAACCAGATTACATAGATAGAAAATTCAGCTAATAAATCACAAAGATATCTAATGTCCGACAAGGATACGTCAAACACAGCAAAAACGATGATTGAGGATTATTTTATCACGAATAAAGAACTACAAGTCACAAAATATAGACAAATAACAAATTCATTCATTTATCTACAGTAGTAGTTATAGTCATATAATGTAAAATACTGGTATTCAGCTGCATCCGGTAAGACTAGAAGCCGACCCCATCATAGTTTGGAAAAGGCGTGGTAGATTGAAATGTAGTTTTTTTTTTTTGGATGGGGATTCTTCAAGTAACTTCTCCCGCTCTGCATGAAAAAAAATCTATTCAATTCACATTTCACATTTTGTTTTTTTTATTAAATCTGCCGTATTGAGTTATCTTCTAAAGTAGGTACCTACATCTGTGATTATAAGTGATGTATCAACACTAGGGTTCATTCCCGGGAATTCCCGAGCCGAGAATTCCCAGGAAATCGTTGGGCTTTGTTCCCGGGAAATTAAGCTCGAGAAAAAGTCGAGAACTCGAGAAAAAATACTTGTTTTTTTTTTGGGTGGGAAATCATCTTATAACTTCTCCCGCTCTGGGTGGAGCAGGAGGGCGTGTCAGACTTTTACTGACTAAAGCCCACCCGTGTTCCCTCAGTAGCCCGTATGCCAGGGGCTGCGGTATCTCTTTCGAACGAACCCGCACCCCTGGCAGGGTAGTCATGTAGCCACTGTGTATGTTATACAGGATTTTGGTTTGGATGTATTCATAATCACTAGGGCTCAGATAAATATTATGTTAAAACATATTTTTTATTTGAATTATTTGCATGAATTATTTGGTTTTCTACATATAATACGATGGTTTGAGCTGAAAAATGAGGTTTTTAGGATCCGTGTTTTTCCATATTTTAGGGTTAAAACTATATTTTTAGAATTTAATCACATTCGTCCATATTTCCTATCTTTACTACTTAAACTAGTAAAAACTGTACATTTTTTGCTGTCATAGCGCCGCGCCGCCGCGGCCGGGGTATACATTGTCGTTGCGCAGCAAACATGAATGTAGATAAACTCGTCATTCGTGCGCTATTTTTCTATCGATGCACCGCACCGATAGAAACAGAAGGAGCTTCAATTTTGAAAATAAGTATTATATTGTTGTATACTCCAACAACTCGAATAAATAGGCAGACAAAATTTTAGCTAAGCAATTTAATTTCATCGATTTTAAATAATTTTTTCAAACAATTATACTAGAATAAAGTGTTTTATGTTTGTTTGTATTAGTTGTCAAGCAATTTAATTTCGTTGATTTTTTAAATAATTTTTCACACGTTGTATGTTTGGTTGGTAGTTGTCTTTTTTTTTAGTACATATTTTTCCATATTTTAGATTTTTGGATCCATATTAATATAATTTACATATTTGGGGATTTTGAGCACATATAAATCCGAGCCCAAATAATTACTAACATCGGATAAGTTTTCACTAACAAATGAGTCATGGTTACTTTAATAAATAAAAAATAGATTGATTGATATAATCTTATAAAAATTCAGAAGTAGGTCAAAATCAAAATCAAAATCAATCAAAAAAATCAAAATCAAAATCAAAATATTTTTATTTCATATAAACCTGCATGGGCACTTATGAAACGTCAGAAGCTAGGTGCACGGTTCCAAAATGTTGTTTCCTATGGAGAAGAGCCGGCAAGAAACTCCACGGTTACTCTTTTAAAAATGATTGGCTTTAACAATGTTTTCAGAGATAAAATGTATGGGAGGACAGTGCAGGCCTGTCAATAAGTACCAGGTACTTAGACGAATACAGAATAGAAAATCGTCTACAAATCTACAGTCTGTAAGGCCTACAACGTTCCCCCATTCACAATATGTAAAATAATCTACATAAATAAAATGAACCTAATTAAACATAGTAATGATTAACATGACAATCACTAAAAAATAAGTTGATATTAAAATTGATATAAAATGTCAAATAATGACGAGAATATGTCAGCATTGTAAAAATAAAAAGAATAAAAAAGAACATTGAGAGCAGTTAATAGACTTTCACATAGTTATGCTGTTAATGAGGTACCAGGGAAGCCACATGTGCAGAAGGAATTAATGCCATACTTCCCTGTCTTCAACGTAGTCTTTTATCTTATAATATGCTTTTTTGATAAGGACACGTTTGATGTGCGTTTTAAACTTTCCATCGCTAAGTTCTGTAACTGACTTTGGCAACTTGTTATAGAAGCGAATACTGTTTATTAGAAATGATTTGCTAGTTTTAGTCAATCTAAATTTTGGAATCACAATTTCATCTTTACTACGTGTATTCAGATTATGGAAATCGCATCGTTTTTTGAAAAGGCCTAAGTTTTTGCGAACATACAAGATATTTTCTAGGATATAAAGAGACGGCAGAGTTAGAATATCAATTTGGCTGAATTTGTTTCTGAGAGACTCGCGAGGCCCCATTTTATAGATTGCGCGGATTGCCCTCTTTTGTAAAATGAAAATTGAATCTACGTCAGCTGCCGATCCCCACAACAGAACGCCATAAGACATAATACTGTGAAAATAAGCAAAGTAAACTAACCTAGCTGTGGCTACATCCGTCAACTGCCTTATCTTTCTTACTGCGTAAGCAGCTGAGCTTAATCTACTTGAAAGAGCTCTAATGTGAGCACCCCATTGCAATTTTGAATCTAAAGTAATTCCCAAAAATACAGTTTCCGAGATAGCATCTAGTTTCTTCCCATCAAGTTTTAAGTTTAGACCTACTTGGGGTACATTTGGTAACGAGAACTTGAGACATTTAGTTTTGTTCGCATTGAGTAAAAGATTATTAGCGGCAAACCATTTCGAAAGAACAGCTAGACTATCATTGACATGTAAGACATCTGTATCTTTTCTGTCTATTCTAAAAATAAGAGAAGTGTCATCAGCGAATAAAATTATATCCGAGAAGTTAGCCATCAGGTAAGGAAGGTCATTAATATAAACTAGAAATAAAAAAGGGCCAAGAATTGAACCTTGAGGCACGCCCATCTTAACTAGAGACCCAGAGGACGTCGCCCCATTAACGTTTACTTTTTGCTGCCTGTTTGATAAATAGGAAAGTACAAGATCAGCAGCCTGTCCACGAATTCCATAGTGGTGTAATTTACAGATCAGTGTATTGTGGTCAACGCAGTCAAACGCTTTTGAGAGGTCACAGAAAATGCCAATCGCGTCCTGGGAATTCTCCCAGGATTCCAAAATGTGACTGATGAGTTTTACTCCTGCGTCAGTCGTCGACCTACCTTTCGTGAAACCAAACTGTCGACTATGTAAAATCCCATTTGAGTTAAAATGTGACAACATCTGGTCTAGCATGATTTTTTCATAAATTTTGCTCAATGCTGGAAGCACAGATATAGGTCTATAATTAGAGGGATCACTCTTACTACCTGATTTGAAAATTGGTACTACTTTACTATGTTTCATTAAGTCAGGAAACGTACCGCTGTCTAAACATTGATTAAATATGCCTGTTAGGACAGGGGCAATTGTGTCAATGATATTTTCAAGAACCTTAACGGAAATCCCCCATAAGTCTTCAGTGTTTTTTATGTTAAGACTTTTAAATGCTGTTTTAATTGTGGCAATAGAAATGGGTTTGAATTCAAAACTTGGAATGTCCTTGCTGAAGTTTTCTTTAAGAAGAGATTCAGCTAATACAGATGATGAGGGGAGAGATTTCGTAACTTCTATTGGGATGTTGGTAAAGAAATTTTCTAGAGTCTCAGCAACTTGTAACTTATCTGAAATGATTTCACTATCAATTTTTAGAGCTAACTCATTCTGATCTCGCTGTTTTGTGTTTCCAGTTTCTTTGTTAATTACCTGCCACACAGCTTTTATTTTATTTTTAGAGATACTAATTTTGTTACTTATTAATTTAGATTTAGCGTGAGCGCAGACTCTTTTGAATATCTTAGAATAGTTTCTTACATAATTATGAAGGGCCTGATCAGAAGTCAATGATTTTTCGTGATACAAATTATATAAGATATCTCTACTTTTTCTAATGCCAGTAGTGGCCCATTCGCTAAATTTTGGTTTAGTAGTTATCGTAACTTTTTTTACAGGACATGCTTTATTGAATTCTTTGCATACTGTAGAAAAAAATGTGCCATAGTTTATATTGGGGTCTTGTGAATCAAAACTCGCTGTTGATAGATTGCTAAGAACATTATTATTAAAAGATTTCAGTTTATTTTTAGTCAGAGATCTCAATTCTATGGTTTTATCTAGATGTAACTTTTTATCTAAGTCAAACGATACAAGCTGACCAGTATGGTCTGACCTGACGCCACTAATTAAGGATGAGTCCTTTATTTTGCAATTGGTAAATACATTGTCTATGCATGAAGCTGTGGTTGCTGTTATTCTAGTCATTAGTAATTATGAAGTTCCATGTATTATTAGATTTATTAGGTACTATGAGCACCTGGCGCGATCGTCCAACAAACATCCAAAGTAAACGTAGCAGAACAAAAAAAAAAGAATTTGATTCGGACATTATTTGGCACTGGTTTGATAGTGACGACCACAGGTATGAATGGAATGCTTCTGTTCAAAATCAAATTAGAATTGATACACATACCATTCACTGATGAGAGACAGAACGGCTTCTACTATTAGCGTAAAAGTCCGGGTTTTGTATTGCCTCGATGATTTTCCAAAGAGTTATTTTTATGTATTTTTTTCTTTATGTTTTTATTACGGATGGTTTTGATGTTCTGCATCGTTCTCACGTATAATGATTTCAACATGAATGCGTAGCGGCCAAAAAGTAGGTTGCGGTGGGGTGCACCGTAACTGCGGTGGTCCGCGGTGTCGAATGGGAGGCATCGCAGCTGAGGGTTATGGGCTGCGGCAGAGGAGGAGTGCCAGTGCTACTGAGCAGCGCTCTTCCCTTCCGTGGCCTGGACGGGGCCGCCACCGTTTGATGGCGGACACGGTGGGGCCGCAGGGGAAGAGGAGTGTCGGTATAGCGTTGGCCGCTCTCCCTATCCCCTGCGGCCGAAAAGTGGTAGACGAGAAGGCGCGTTGTGTTCCACGCGCGCCGTCAGAGGTGTCAGCAACCACTGGTGGGGTCCCCAAGGGCCGATGCCTGCCAGGGGACCGGGTTGTTCGAAAGAGTTACCGTCGCCCCTGGCACACGGGCAACTGAGGGAACACGGGTGGGTTTTAGTCAGTAAAAGTCTGACACGCCCTCCTGCATATTTGGACAGCATCCAATGAACTCGATGAAACGTATTGGCAACCGTTAAGATTAGGGGTTCAGTGATATGATGCATAAACCAAAAGTTTTAATCTTAAATTTATCCATCAATAATACAGTGTCCTAGTTCTACAGTTTTTTTTTTAATAACGTGTAAACGTTTGCACCAAAAATACATATATTTTTCTTATCTAAAGAAACAAGTTTGAAACAACGTGTCGTTAGTTACGTGTCTGTACATTATTTTCTCCATAAAACGAAACGTTATTGTCACATTATCAGGGGCCGGAAAATCTTCTCACAGTCACGTGAATGCGAACAAAAACGGGCAAAGTTTTGCCCTAGGGGAGTTGGAAATAGTACTATAATGTGAAAAGGGTAAAATATTTTACCGCTTCTTCACTTTTCATGTCGCAAACTTTTCTGCTGCGTTTTTGACACATGCGGTTTGACCTATTTATAGAAACTTATTTTCAGTGTACAGTCACAAATCATAACACAGTTCCCATTTATAAAAAGAGGGATGGGTATCAAAGATGGTGTTATGACATCGCACAAATGCCGAATAATGAACGGTTTGGATTATGCTTTCACCGCGAAAGACAGGGTCCGTGGCTTAGGCCCCCAGTGGCCGACGCACCTGTGGCCGACGCCCCCGATACGATTAATTTATTATCTTTATTTTTTTGTGCTTTTTCACTTAGTACAGTAAATGAGAAAAGTGTTTCACCCTATTAATAAAGTATTTTTCCTTGCTAAACAAAAGTTATCTATTTGTTTGTTTATGTTTTTACAGTTGATTATTTCTATGCTAGCAAAATTTCATAACATTTCAAATGTAAAAAATTTGTTACTCTACGAGTACCTTTGTTTTTTAAGCCTGATTATTTTGTTGTGTTATTGCTATTGAAACTGACTGAAATAATTAGGTAAAATTATTCTCATTTTTTTCACAGTTGAATATGTTTAAATATTATTGTTACAAAGATAAAAGAACATTTCATTATGTAAAAAGGTAGTTGCTCTGCAGTAATTTTTAAGACTGATTATTTAAAATTACTATCTTATTTTATTAGATTTGAGACTGATTATTATAATTAAGTTATATGATTCTCTTGAATAGAGGTGATGAAAACTGTGATTTATATTAAAAAAATACTAGATTTCTTATCGAGATATATAAATAAATAATGAAAAATTACAAAGACTTTAATTTTTCAAAACATACCTCTAATATAAAAGCATTTCTATGTTATAAATATAATTACGATTTAAGGTTATGCATATACTTACAATCAATATTAAGTATATTTAATATTTTTGTAAAACAATTTTTGTGCCTGACAGTACATTTGATCAAAAATAATTTTGAATTAAATTAATCGTATCGGGGGCGTCGGCCACAGGTGCGTCGACCACTGGGGGCCTAAGCCACGGACCCGAAAGACAGCCATTGCTTCATCAATACTAACCTTTTCAAGTACAAAACTAACATAATTAACAAATGAATAAATAAGTACACAGCAATAAGTACCTATTTATGACTGCGTCAGTGAGCGGAGTTCATGGAGCCGAATTTTGGACCAAAGATGTTTAAAAAAAAAAAAATTGCCATCGATACCTACCTAGGCTAAGAAGAAGAACTCAACACAAAACTAAGATAAGATAAAAACTGCATATAAGGGTTAACCCTTATGTATAGTTTTTCCCTGGGCGTCGGGAATCCCAGGCCGATTTCCGGCCACCGTAGGCATGCGCTTGCGGACGGCGAGTAATGGGTAGCTCGCTGTCCGGTAAGGACCAAGCCCAAGTCGATGGCGCGTTGTGTTCCACGCGCGCCTCAAAGAGATGTCAGCACAAAAAGTGATGGGACCCGCAAGGGTCGATGCCTGCCAGGGGTGCGGGTTTGTTCGAAAGAGACACCACAGCCCCTGGCTTAAGGGCTACTGAAGGAACACGGGTGGGTTTTAGTCAGTAAAAGTCTGACACGCCCTCCTGCTCCATCCAGAGCGGGAGAAGTTATTTGATGATTTCCCAACCAAAAAAAAAAAAAAAAAATGTATAGTTTTTATCTTATCTTATATGTAGCTTTTAGATAAGTTCTAATCATCGATATATTTATGTACTACGTTAAAATCAAGCTGAAAAATAAATATGTTTTAATGTAACCCATTTGTTGTAAATAGGAGCACTCCATATCTACAATCTCACGTTCATAATATTAAACGTGGCAAAAAGAGAGCTACAGAAAAGGATACAGACTAACTTTGGCCACTAATTTGCAATATTTCTTCAAAGCCTTTCATTCTGGTCTATTTCTTAGGTTATCTGTTACCCCGTGTTTACACATAAAATATAAGTTGTGAAACATGTTTTCAACAAATCTTTTAAAAGACTTCTCAGTAACAAGTCGTTAATAAAACCTGTATCATATACATACATGTATTGACGTTCTTCCAGACACGTTTTGTAAACAGTTTTGTTTTCATTTTTGACAGTCTTTCTACATGTTTTGTATAAATTTAGTCCTGACAACTTTTGTAAGGGTTAAATATCAATTACAACAGTAGCCAAAAAATGTTACATAATGTTTTATTCTTTGATGACGTGGGGTTAGAAGACATTCCTTTAAAAGTCGTACATTGACAATTTTAATTTTATTGCAACAAATTGTTCGTTCCAATTCGAGCACAATATGTATGCCCTTGGTATAGGTACCTACCCGAGTTGCAAGACAAACAATTTCTCAACTTCCGCCGCATAGCTGTATCTACCTTATAGCTGTATCTTCCGTAGTACATAATGTTCCTGTCCAAACAATACGAACGAGTTGATGAGTAAGCTACCACGAAACAGCAGAACGTGAGTCATGTCATGCAAATTGTCGGGGTACCTCAAACCCTCAAAGTGAAAAGGGTACATAGTAGCAGGTAAAATTATATACGTAAGCAGTTATGAGACCTTGTGCAAACCAGAACATTTACCATTCCGGTTTCACTAAAAGTGGATGCGCTAAGGTGCCCCAAAAAAAAAAAAAATTGTACTTGGAAGGTTGTATATGTGATTTTTATGATTATAAAGTGTAAAGCCATGTTTTGTTACTGTCGCTAATCATATTTTAATCAACATACTACCTGACAGGAATCGAATCAGGAATGAAGAGATCCACGGGAGAACCAAGGCAACCGACATAAGCCGAAGACTTGCCAAAGTAGCAGTGGGCAGAGCACATTGCTCGCTGAATAGATAGCCGATTTGGCCGAAAGGTTCTGGAGTGGTGACTGCGTACCGTAGAGCTGGAAGACCTCCCACAAGGTAGACTGATGACCTTGTGAAGGCCGCGGGAATCTGCGGATGTGGAAAGCAGAAGGCCGGTGCTATGTCCAGCAGTGGACATCTTTCGGCTGAAGTGATGATTATGATGACTACCTGACCTACAAATTGCAGAAAACATAAGAAAATCCGAATTACGCTGGCTATCCTTGCGCTTCCCTTGACATAAAAACAAAGAAGCGGGGGAAAATAATGCGGAACTTAAGGAATAAGGTAACTAGAACAAAAACATAGGTTAGTTGTTAAGTTTCAGTTATAGTGCTAGAAACACACGGAAGATTTACTTGCAGAAGAAGTGATCAAATAGTCACTAGATGTGTATAGTCACAAAAATCCAGACTGTTACCGGTTCTTTCTCATTCGACTTATATGAATGAGATAGTGCCATTATTAATTTAGTTTCTAATCGATGTGAAACTGATTTTTTTTTTGATGTCGCAGTGAAAGTTTTGTCTTTATCTACGAGCGGGAAGTTTGTCATGCTTTCAATGCAAATGTGGGAGAGCTAAAATTTAACCAGAGCGGGAAAAGTTTAATGCATTCAGTTTATGTCCACGAGCTTATTACCTAAATGATATAAAATATATTTAGAATAGTTTTTTTTTTTTACATTAATTTCACATATAGAAGCAACAAGAATAGTGTTCCCAAGTTTTTGTAATACTTACCTAACTTGATTTAAAAGAGTGTCCTTGGAGTTTCTTGCCCGTTCTTCTCCATAGAGATCTACGTTTTGCAATGAGCAACTAGCTTCAACTTTCCAACTGATTTACTTTTTGACAGTTCAAAAGTGCCTGGAAATAGTTTAATTTAAATAAATGCTTTGAGCTTTTAGTTGAGAGTTTGAAAAATGGTAAATCCACCAAACGGAGTACCTAAGTGCAAATCACACAGGTGTTATGACGTTAGACCACTGAAACTGCAAAACGTGTTCAAAGTGTTTATAAAGTAAAATGGCTAAATCAAAGAAAATGAGAGTACATTCTGAAAGTTACCAATATCACAAATACCTGTCACATATTTCACAAGTAACGCATTTCATTTCGAACATGCGTAGTGGTCCTTCGAGCCGGATATGAACCAGCGACCTATGCATACTATGTATTCAGAAGTTGTCAATCCTTACTTCGAAGAACACCAAGGCTTAAACAGAGTTTACAGGATCGGCCATTGTGAAAAATCAAGGCTTACAAGAGATATTATGAAGTAAACGAAGTCCTTTCATACTTTATTGTTAGACTTTCTTGTTCAATACGGGCTTGCTGTAGAAAAAGTTATCGGAAAACAGAATTACCTTTATTGAGTACTTTCTAGGGTAGAGATTGGCTTGTTTATTTTACAGTCGACGATGATCATCTATCTTAGTATCAATTATCACCAAGACGCGACGCTGCGCGCACTTTTTAATATATCAACAGAATATCTAACTTATTTACAACACGAAAAGGTATAATTTCACTACGAGCTCGTAAGCGTGTCGAAGAACGCTGAGATGCAACGTGTTGTGCAGCCCGTATAACTTATTGTGAAGTAAATAAGATCTATTTTTATCGTGATCTTAAAAAGTGCGCGCAGCGTCGCTTTGCGTCTCGGTGTGAACTGACCCTTACAGCTCCTTAAAATCTAAAAAAGTCAGTAGTTGAAGGTAATTACATAATCAATATAATAATCATAATCATAGTCTTTTCCCAACTATATTGGGGTCGGCCTCCAGTCTAATCAAATGCAGCTGAATACCAGTATTTTACATGGACCGACTGCCTATCTGACCTCCGCAACTCAGTTTATGGGTAATACGGTACTCCTTAGTAAGACTGGTTGTGAGACTTTCGGGCTTCTGACAAGCCATAACCACTACCAATCATCCACGAATTACAGCTAGAACCAACAGTTTAACGTACTTCCCGTGGCTCTGAAGGGTCTTGGTAAGCAAATGTGGTCACCCAGCCACGAACTAACCGCAGCAAACGTAGCTTAATCTGTCCGATCGACCCGAGTGGCTGTTATTATTCTTAAATATATGAGTTTTTATTTTATACATTTTGTGTAACTTGCTAACTTGTAACGTGCTTATACAAGTTCCACAAAATGGCCAAATTTCATGACGCCAAATTTCATGACGATCGGTTCAGCGGTTTAGGCGTGAAAGTGTAACAGACAGACAGAGTTACTTTTACATTTATAATAATTATGTATTAGTACGGATTATTAAACGTAAAACTAGCTCGATAAAGTAATAACAGTTCTCAATCGGTCGGTTAATATACAATACTTTTAATTTCAAACTTGATTCACGCTTGCTTTGACATAAATCAAAATACAAAAGATCTAGATTACTTAAATCTTCATGGGCTACGAAAATCAGACATGAATTTAATTGATACAAAGTGTAGGTCTGGTCGTCACACGCTTATCTGTAATCTTTTTGGTTCGCGCCGCTAGCAAAGTTCAACGTAGCAGTATTTGACAAAATCAAATTCCTCTACAGGCTTGCCTATAAGTAATTTAATAGTTTATTGGTTAGGTTTTATTCTACTCGTCTGTGGTTTCTGAGACAATTTATGGTAAAGTGAACAGATTTTGTAAACAACAGATGAAAAAAGTTACTTTACAAAAATCGTTGACAAAGTTAATTTCATCTTTATCAGTGCATCTACTTAAAAAGAAAACAGAAAGAAACTGTTACGCAAATAGTAAAGGTAAATATAAAAATCATTCGAAATCTCCTGACGCTACGACGTAGCAAACGTATTTTGATATCAACGCTACGCTGGCTACGGCTACGCTGTCGTAGCAGATAGCCGATGCTACGCGTTGATTTGTTTATCATTGCAACTTTATGTGCATTGGTCTCACACCTTGAACATTTATTGAATAAATTGATGTGTAAAATATTTTCAGTGTACTCTGTGGAAGGGACATTGTAAGAAAAAGATTTTCCAGGGTCAAACATGGTTTTAAATTTGTTATTATTGTTTATTTGTCGTTACGGGTCGTCAAAAACCCGAAAGTCTGACCACTACACCGGTCTTACCAAGGAGTATCGTATTACCCATTAACCGTGTTTTGGGGGTTATATAGGCAGTTGCTATAGGTAAAATACTGGTATTCAGCTGCATACGGTTACACTGGAAGCCGACCCCAACATATTTGGGAAAAGGCTAGGCAGATAATTGTGACGACATGATTTTAAATTCCTAGAGTTGTAACCACAATCAATCGACTGCAGATTCAAGTAGCGCACAGCAAGCACAATTCTGCAGAATTGGCGGCTTTTGAGAATCTAAAAATCGCCACTAATGGGATTGGCGTGGCCACTGGCCACAAAATCATCTAATATAATAACATATTTTCTCATTTGCCATCGACTAAATAAGAAGAAGAATGTTGTTTCATCGGTTTTTAAAAACGTAAAGGTTTTCGTGTCGATATCCTTGTTACCGTGACTTAAACATAACCCAATGACGTTAGTCAAATTCTTTTATGCCATGTATTTGAAACCCATAAATAAGTAGCTATAAAATTGAGAAGCATCCGTAACGATAAAGGGAATATATTCCGCTTACTATACGAACATAAAGACTTTCTACCGTATACGTATAAACCTAGTTTCCTTTCATCGTTCAATACGAGGGTAAACGTCACACACACTTAACTATTACAGAACCGCTTTATAAATACTATGAAACAGACATACTGGTAATTAACAAAGCGGAATGTGAAGAGTACGTGGATCTGCCAGGGGTGCGGCTTGTTCGAAAGAGATACCGTGGCCCTGGCACACAGGCACTGAAGGAGCACGGGGGCGTTTAGTCAGTAAAATTCTGATACGCCCTCCTGCTCCACCCAGAGCGGGAGAATTTATTTGATGATTTCCAACCTCAAAAAAAGGACTGTGTGGGTGATTCTTTTATTTTCTCATCTACTTTCAATCATGGTCTGGTAGTCTGTGTAATTTATGCAGCCTACCCAAATGTCCTTTCTTTAGTATTGTTCGTCAAATCTTTGAACTCCCTTAAGTTCTGAGTTGAGCTGTATGATCTATCTATCTATCTATATAAATAAAAAGAAACGTCCTGACTGACTGACTGACTGACTGACTCATCAACGCCCAGCCCAAACCCTTGGACCTAGAGAGCTGAAATTTTGCGCAGAGGTTTCCTTTATAATGTAGACAAGAAACAAGGAAGGATTTTTCGAAATTCAACCCCTAAGGGAGTTAAAAGGGGATGAAAGTTCCGCGCGAGTGAAGCCGCTGGCAAAAGCTAGTTACTGACAAATGCGTGCACTGATTGGACAGGTCCACTCAATCTGGTTGTTTCCTAAAAAGCCCATTTCAGAAAACCGATCCACTTGGTCTTCCCATAATCTAACCAAGATTAGGTCTGGACATTAAAAGAGACTGACGTCTGAGTTTGTTTCGGCCTTTCTTCTCTGAGAAGACAGTTAAGAAACGACGACCTCATCTAGTTTAAAAATATGATTGCCGTGTAAAGTGTTTATACAAACCTACTTACAGCAATAAAGTCATTTATCAAGTGTTATACTTTATTTATACACATAATATTTCTTGTCCTCCATTTGTGGCAAGTTAACATTTGTAGTCAATTCAAGGATAACTAAAAATAAACCTTAATGAACACATCATTGTACTGCATGCTGTATACATTCTAATGTAAAAGATACAATGTCTTGTTATTGTCCGTATTTATTGTGGAGTCACGTTTCCAGACGCAGTTGATTGCAGTTGCATTATGTATGTACATAAAATAATAATAAAGATACAACGTGACATTAGACACCGTAGTTACAAGAAAATGCATCCTTTGTAAATATATAGCATTCAAAATATCGAACAGTGAGCTACGTACAAAACGTATTCATTTGTTTTTAGAATTCATTCATCTTTTTTTTTTCAAATCGTATTCTCAACTTGAGGACCCCTTTGACAGCTCCCTTTTGAATGACGTTGAGTGTACCTACCAGAAAAATTTCAAAACGTGACCGAGAAAAAAGTACGGTAGAATTCAATACATTAATCAACAGTAAGTTAGTACCTATTATTTGGCGGGTATGCCTTTTTTCGTTTCTTGTCTTACAGTTTACGTAAAGCTAAATTTGTATCTTATAATTTTATCGTACTAGCTCAATGGTTAGTTACGTAAAACTGAATTATTGATTCAATAATAACTTAAGATCTAAAACTACTTCACGTCTATAACCTTTATCTAAGTATTATAAAATAACACGTTCAACGTGTTTTAAGTAAACGGGCCGCAAGGATTTGAATCTGCTTTAACGACTATTCAAGGCTTAGGTCTTTACTTAATACCCATTAATGAACAGTACTAATGTATTTACTGAACTCTACAAGAAGGTTCCAGGCTTTATTTTCCAATAATAGGGTTTTAGTACCTAGTTTGCTGAGTTTTAAAGTGGTTTAACTATAAAGGTACATAATATACAAAATGTTGACATACCCAGTACATTTAATTTTGGATATTCTTATAGTGTCACCATTTTAATATCAGCCAAAATATATCAAACAAAGGGCCTTCCCCGCACGTATTTAGAGGCTTCCCGTGTCTTCCACCAGGATGTCTTTGATAAAAAAAAAAAAAAAAGAAGCCCATTGAAACGGTGGGACGTTTTCAATTAATCACCGTTCTCAATTAAAGCGTCGAACTTTGTATTATGTCGTTTCAGAAAAAGTACCCGTGAGTCATGAAAATCTTTTCAAGTCTCCCGTCACAAACGCCATCTAACGGAAAACTAACAATACGCTAACACGCTTTTTGGAGCCGAAACCCTGAATATGAGTTTCCATTTAGTTAAAGAAAATTCTGATAGATGGCGCTGTTACACATTGGCAGCCATGAACACTGGCTATTAATAAGTTCAAGAGATTGTAGCACCAGTGGATAGATGTCGCTAATGTGGCTGAGTACCAAAATACTCTCAAATCCACTGTTCTACGTTTTTTCGCTAAAGCTGAGTTGTGTTTGTTTACACGCACAGAATAAGCTAGCTTTTGTTTCTGTGGCCTTACAGAAAAGAGCTTCAATTATTTATGATTATGTCGGTGTTCCTCTACAATTTTCTTAAATATTAATTTAGTCGAGTTATTTAACCGGAGCCTATTAGCCAGGTGTGCTGCTTGATGTACGATTTATAAATTAATCTTTCTCTACGGTTTCTTATTAATGATTGAATTTCTTTCTTCAAAGTTACAAATACAAAGATTTTCTCTATATTCAACGAATTTCCACCGTCTCAATTTAAAATTGTATTTAAATGAAAGTAGGTCATCGATATTTAAATTAAGGGAGGAGAATTAATACCTTATTTTCAATTTTGAGTCTACTGTGTTTTTTTTTTTTTTTTTGTTTGGGAAATCATCAAATAACTTCTCCCGCTCTGGGTGGAGCAGGAGGGCGTGTCAGACTTTTACTGACTAAAACCCACCCGTGTTCCTTCAGTAGCCCTTAAGCCAGGGGCTGTGGTATCTCTTTCAAACAATCCCGCACCCCTGGCAGGCATCGGCCCTTGCGGGCCCCATCACTTTTTGTGCTGACATCTCTTTGAGGCGCTTGGAACACAACGCGCCGTCGACTTGGGCTTGGTCCTTACCGGACAGCGAGCTACCCATTACTCGCCGTCCGCAAGCTCATGCCCATGGTGGCCGGAAATCGGCCTGGGATTACCGACGCCCAGGGCGTCTCCGTATCCTGCGAGGGCGCATATGCTGCCTCTCCCTCACGTGCGCCGCCTCCCTCTTCGCGAGCATCACTGCTTCGGTGAAGGAGGTGACGGCTACCCATGCCCTCTCGCTCCGTACCATGGCCTGGACCAGGGCTGGACGCCAGAGATTGCCACCGCCGATGGCCTCCACGAGGACACGGCGGTGCTCCGCCCAAGCCGGGCAGACCGCCACCGTGTGCTCCACCGTGTCCTCAGGGCGATCTTTCCCAGTGGAAACACCAGGGCGTTTCCTCCCGCCCTATCCGAAATAGGAACCTCCCGAAACAACCGTGTCCGGTGAGGACCTGCGTCAGGCGGAAGGTGAGGACACCATGCCGCCTCTCAAACCACTCCTCAAAGAGGGGACTTACCGCCGCAATCGTGGCGTGCCCAAGTCTACTATGTGTTAGATTGTATCTGACAGAAACTTCTTAATTCAAGGTAAATAAAAGCTCTAAGTTATTATTATAGCCGCACATTTTAGCAGTTCATTAATCTTTCTACCCACTACATTTGGTATTCATCCATTATTTTAGTTCATTTTATTTCATGTTAGACCTTTTAATAAGCTCTGAAGATTCTGTATCTAGGCAGCGATGAATTTTTAATGGTCGTTTTATTTGTAACGATATTATTTTGTAGGCTCAGGTACTCTATTTTATTATCCTTCTAATAAAAGTTATGTCTGAGATGATATTGACGAGTTACTCACATTTTTGTACAATATTTTCAATATTTTATAAATATTATGAAACAGTTCAAGTACAGGATGTATCTTAAGAATCTTACGTGTTTCTAAAGAGCTACTCGCTCAACAGGATCATTATCTTGTTGAAAAGTTTCTTACAAAGTTTCATGTTCCCGCAAAACATGATGTGTAGGTATGTAATTCCTCACTGAAGTGTACGTGGCATTGGCCTAGATTTTAATTAAAGTTCAAAACTACTTACAAGACGGTTGATACTCAAAGGTCACAGGGAGGCAACTATTCTGTATTATACAAATGGAATTTGTACGCCTCATCATGAACATGAAATCTACAAACTACCTTCTCATTTGTGGCTCCATCCAATATCTCTAGCTAAAGTTATTTATAGTTCTGGGTCTATTACCCCAGCTGACACTGTACACTCACACTTGCTCACTTACCACTAATACATATTGTATTTGAACATTAACTTATGATTTCTGAAATGTGGCAACCCCTATATTCGGTACCTAAACAAACAGTTATTGCTATAACACGGACTTTATAACCTTACAGCTCTATCAAACATTGTTAGCATGAGAATCCTTCTGGACCCCTAATTATGTTCGGATGTATAAATAAAACCGTGTGCAAACGTACAAAGGGATTTATCCCACGTATTTAATGTTCTCTGTGTTGAATTACTTATGCTCAGTGTCCTGTGACAGGCTAATGTTTGAAATATCGACATTGCACGCCTCTATTTTAAGCACGTGAAAAGTGGAAGGGGCGTTAAGGTCTTGGGGTGTCGAGGGTGGCGAAGGGGGTTGTCGGCATTCAACAGGCGGCGGTCGATACGGCCGGCGCCGCGGCGCAGCGGCCACGTTTACCTACCCTACATACTACTTGCCTCAGAGTAACACCACGTCACATATTTTTACAAAAATCTTAACTCATTACGTGGTTTGTTCGTCTTCATTTTTGTTGTCATATTTCTGGAGCTCGCTTTGCTTTGAGAACCGGACTTTATTAGATGAGTTGAAATTGAAAGTAGGTTCTTATTGAGACTGAATTATGATAAATAAATCGAAAAATCAATCCTTTTAAAATGGGAATAAGGTAGGTATTGTGAACTAGATCAATCTTCTCCATAGCTAGCTTTCTGCTACAAAGAATTGCTTCACAATCGGTGTCGGCTTTCGCCCAGAATAAAGCGTCTATTTTATTTCATCCGGCACCTGGTATCGGCTGTTATTAGCTGTGCCGGTCGGCAGATTAAAAGATCTTTAATTGAATAATCGCTATGGGTTTATGGTTTCTGATTTTAACAACACGTAAATACCAGCAAGGGTTTATTAATTGTACATTCAGGGAAATGTATTGTTTAGCGGATAAAGGTCTACGTAATGTACAAAACGTAGTATTAATACCTACAATATACTTAATTAATTTCTTACCACAAATTACAGAGAAAGTAATTAAATAGTCTACAGACACAATTTTAAAATTAATTAGTGGAAGAATAGTGCCTAAACTAAGTTTTTTACAAAACCTATATGTCAGGTCACCCCCTGCGCAAACTTTTACATTATTATGTTGTATTTAAGCCGTTTAATACAAAAATTGACTGGTGTGGTTTAAATATTTAAATCGATAATCAATTTGCTAAGCACTATAGAGCTTGAGAAGGGCTCGTGGCTAAGTAATGATAACCGCACGGATCCATCGATCAGGTAAACCTATGCTGCTATGCTTGCCTTGCGGTTTACCTCTCCGTGGAATGCTCTTGGAATGCTCGTTAAGCCATTGGTCTCGGCTGTCATTCGTGGATCTTTGACAGTCGTTACAGATAGTCGGATACCCGAAAACCTGAGAACCAGTTTTACCAGGAGGTTTCGTATTACGCTAAGTGGCTCCATGTAAAATACTGGTATTCAGCGGAATCTGGTTATACCGGAAACCAATCGCTACATGGTTGGGAAGCGACTAGGCAAATGATGATTAGTCAATTTGCTAAGCAATCCGTTTGTGTAACTGTTCCTACGGTTCCCTGAGATGCCTACGGCTTTAAATCAACAAAGTTGTAATTTAAAAAAAGAACGTAGCAAGATTTTGGCGGTGGCAATATTTAAGATGAAGACGGTGCACTAAAGCGTAAACTCGCTCATCTGTTACTAGATCTGAGCCCAAGATTGCGACGAGTCTCCTCAAAACAAGTCCCTTATCTCGGCTCGGCTGCCATCTTTGTGAACAATGAGCTATACTCTAGACGCGTAAATTGCCCAGCTAATATAAATTCTCTTATTTATTGCTCGAGTTTCACTAGCCCCGCACGACGCATATGTAATACCTTTTGTCCTTGTGTCGCAATATCATGCTCGACGAGCAATGTTAATATTTTCAGTGAAGCTTTTTGCTAAACAGTTTTTGTTCAGAACTAGTTTGTGGCTTTTTTAGTTTACTTTTCGCTGATAACGTATGATTTATGTTGTGATAAAAGTTGGTACAAATTAACTAGGCACGTTTTTACATTTTTGGTGAAGTAGAGTATCGTCATAAAAGAAAGAATCGACGAGGATCGAGTTATATTATGTTTTTTCACTAAACTAGTGTGTTGATTGCTGTGTTTTACGGTTATTGGAAGTACTTGTACGAGAATAGTCGTAGAGACATATGGCCGAGTTCCTCTGGTTCCGGCGTCTCGTCGTAAACTTGGCACTTACCTACATACTTGTGTTAGTACATAGTGGAACAGATACATACCACCAACAGATGTTTCCGTTTCAAAGGTTACGATCGATACTGGCTGCATATTTATTTGTACTTTGAATATATTTTGAAACGAATAAAAAGGAAATAGCGGCATCTTCATTGCTAACCTTTTTAAACGCGCCAGCAATGAATACGTAGGTTTTTCGTAGAACTATAATTTCTACATTGTTTAAACGTGAAATAATGTTGACTAACAACGATGTGTACCTACCTAATCTATAAGTTTAAATCTGAAGCTACAATTAATCACGCTTCAACGGTAGGCTAGTTGAACGGTAAATCTTATTTAACAATTCTGGTTGTCTCCATTTTACCATTAGTGGAAAGTTCCGGAGTGCAATCAATTTAGTTATTCAAATATTGTTTCACAAACTTTCCTAATGACAAATCAGTTTGACTGTGTACACGGTCAATAATTGCTGTCCGTTTCTATTTAAGACTGTAATTACTGATCAGCCCTCGTTACAGGAAACTATAGCTTTATTTATGCATCTATACAACGTGTAACGGAAAGGGTATATACATACCAAGGCCACGGCTTCTTTGGATGATATCAAACGATATTGGAAGGGTTTTTTTAATCCTATCTCTACGTGTTAGGAAGTCATGAGAATTTTTAATACATTGATACCAGAAACCGAACTTTTCAAATTGAAATAAACACATAATTCGGAATACATTTATCGTGATATTGGCAAGTAACGTGGAAAATTATTGACGTACGTAGTGTGGTGACACGTTTGTTATGATTTGAATTGACGAAACATATGAAACCGAAAATTTGGTATCAATTCTCAGAGTATTTTATTTTGAGCAGAAACTATGTATAGTGATTCTATACCAGCAGTGCATCTTTAGTGCTTAAGGATAGCAATTGGGTTTCTGTTACACTCTTTATAATATAACTAGCTTTTGCTCCCTTCTTGGCGATGGAATACGACCCACCTCGTCGTATTATATCGCTCGCCCGCACTTCTACCTCGTTTTCGCTAAGCGTTCTTCTTGTTCCTTTTGTTTTTGAGCAGCTTCTAAGTGTCGTAGCTTGATGGTATGGCACGTTCAAAGATAAACGAAAAAAACAAACAAATACATTTTAATATACTAATATTATAAAGAGGAAAGATTTGATCGTTTGTTTGTTTGCATTGACTAGGATCCGAAACTACTGAAACGATTTGAAAAATTACTTCACTGTTGGGAACCTACACTATCCCCGGGTGACATAGGCTATATTTATACCCGTATTCCCACGGAAACGGGAACTACGCGGGTGAAATTTAATAATATAGCTGAAGAGCAGCTTAACCCCTACTAATATGGGCACGCCACGATTGCGGCGGTAAGTCCCCTCTTTGAGGAGTGGCTAGAGAGGCGGCATGACGTCCTCACCTTCCGCCTTACGCAGGTCCTCACCGGACACGGTTGTTTCGGGAGGTTCCTGTTTCGGATAGGGCGGGAGGAAATGCCCGGGTGTTTCCACTGCGAAGATCGCCCTGAGGACACGGTGGAGCACACGGTGGCGGTCTGCCCGGCTTGGGTGGAGCACCGCCGTGTCCTCGTGGAGGCGATCGGCGGCGGCGATCTCTCGCGTCCGGCCCTGGTCCAGGCCATGGTACGGAGCGAGAGAGCATGGGTAGCCGTCACCTCCTTCAGGGAAGCAGTGATACTCGCGAAGAGGGAGGCGGCGCACGTGAGGGAGAGGCAGTCTATGCGCCCTCGCGACCCTAGCCGCCGCAGGATACGGAGACGCCCTGGGCGTCGGTAATCCCAGGCCGATTTCCGGTCACCGTAGGCATGAGCTTGCGGACGGCGAGTAATGGGTAGCTCGCTGTCCGGTAAAGACCAAGCCCAAGCCGACCAAGCTCAAAGAGATGTCAGCACAAAAAATGATGGGGCCCGCAAGGGCCGATGCCTGCCAGGGGTGCGGGTTTGTTCGAAAGAGATACCACAGCCCCTGGCATATGGGCTACTGAGGGAACACGGGTGGGTTTTAGTCAGTAAAAGTCTGACACGCCCTCCTGCTCCACCCAGAGCGGGAGAAGTTATGTGACGATTTCCCTCCCAAAAAAAAAAACCCCTGCTAATATTATAAATGCGAAAGTAGATCTGTCTGTCTGTCTGTCTGTTACGCTTTCACGCTTAAATTACTGAACCGATCGTAATACAATTTGGCAGAGATATAGCCTGGGAAATGGAGAAGGAACAAGCTACTTATTTACGCGATAACCGACAGGTACGCGGGCGGGGCCGCGGACAAAAGCCAGTTATTAATATATTATTATGTATAATGTAGCTATAACAAATCAGAAGAGTTTGTGTTTTTGTTTGAACGCGCTAATGCGCTCCGGAACTATCGGTCGGTTTTGAAAATTATTTATGCATTTGATAGCGCAATTTTTGAGTAAGTTTCATCATCCTTAGGAGCCGATCAGAAAGATAAAAAGGCAGAAAGAGCGCTAAGGCAAATTAGATACTTAATAGTGAGGGCGGGCGATGCAATGCGACGCGGTGGGTCGGCGCCAAGGAGTGTTCAGACAAAAACTACAAACTTAGTATACAGGGTAATTGGTGTCTGTTATTTTTTGTATACGTATTGTGGCGTCTTACGACTACGACGCGAGCGAAGTCGCGGCACACGTGGCGAGCATCTTTCATTTGGCATTCGATTCGCTTAGATACCGTACATTCTAATAATTACATTTCCATTGACATTTAGGTACCTACGTTGTTATTTAGTCGTGATTTTATTGATGTCGAATTGGGATTGACGTCATGCCGTACCTACGTGACAGAAATGATTAACAAATTGAGTATGAGCATGTTACAGTGATAGATATTTGGCCATTGTGTCGATCTTTGGGACCGGGAAGTGTTATTGGGGTTTTCAATTACATGAGGAACGGGGCTTGTGGTTAAGTGATAACAGTCACACGATTCGATCGATCAGGTTAAGCTACGCTTGCCGGGGTTGGACGTAGATGGGTGCCCATGTTTAGATACCAAGAACTTTCCGTGCCTCGGAAAGCACGTTAAGCCGTTGGTCCTGACTGTCATTCGTGGATCTTTGACAATCGTTACGGGTCGTCAGAAGTCCGAACGTCTGATAACCAGTGTTACCAAGAGGAATCGTGTCACCCAGTGACTGGATTGTGGAGGACAGATAGGCAGTCGCTCCTTGTGAAATACTGGTATTCAGCTGGATCTGGTTATACTGGAAGCCAAACCCAACATAACTGGGAAGAGGCTAGGCAGATGATGATGATATTTATTTATTTATTAATGTATTTATTTATTTATTTACTATTTCCACTAACATTTGTTTTCACAGGTGGGAACTCAATACAACAATGTAGTCACAATTCAATAACCAAGTAGATAATACCACCACCAACAAAAATATTACAAGAAATATTTTTCGAGACTGACAAGGTCAAAATTAATAAATACACTTTACATAGTCGGCTGTGCAATTTTAAAACCTAGCAACTGAAAATTTCTAAAAAAATATTTTTGCATTTTTTCACCTACAAGTCAAAATATGCAAAAACACCGATTCTTTTAGAAATGTCAATTGCTAGGTTTTAAAATTGCACAGCAACAGATGACAATAGGTAATTATAAGACGGAGAAAGGATTTGCGCTTGGATACCAGAAAAGGTGTACCCCTATCCGACATGGGAATTATGGTGTATTCTAAACGCACCTCTGCCTACGATTACGAGAAATTTAGGAGTGCGGTAATGTTACTTTTAATCGGTTAGGTATGTTACCGAAAAGTCCCAAATTGTGGGGGGTAATACCTATTAAATAATCCAGAGCTCTTTGCTTCCCACTCACCTGTATCGGCAAAGTAATGAGAAATAACTGTATGTTTTAGTGAAGCCCTAGTCTATTCATGAACACGGTCGTGCCTCTTAACCTAATTGCTGGAACTTGCTGCCGTGAACTTTAATTGAATCTAATGTGGTAGTTAAGATACTTAATGGTTTTGTTAGGTTCTATTGGGTTTGAGTTTACAAAGCTTTTGTTATGTCCGCTGCCTTTAGAAGTAGGTAGATACTTTTTAAACAACAGAAAACCGAAAGCAAACACTCACATAGCAGAGTAGTCTCTATAATCGCAGAAAATGTAAACATACAGAATCTGTACATTGAATATTTTTGAAAATAAAGTAATTTCTACAAGCTGTTTAATTGCGGGAACGAGTCTGATGCCGTAAATATAGTTTTTAGATGTTTTCCCGTTTGTCTGTTTGACTGGATAAAGCATCGAATTGGCGTAAAAGCGGTTGGATTTCGATGAGAGGTACACCTGTAGTTTCTAACCGGGATTAGCGTTGAAAATGCCGAAAATAACAATTCGTTTTATTTCACAAAAAAAACAAATTGTGGTTCTTTTCCGTTTTTTTCGCATGTTACATAGAAAAATTATCAGAAGGAATCCTTTGGAAAGAAACAGGATTCTTTCGAAAGTTGCGCTTGATGTTTTGAAAAGTTGAAAAAAAAAACAAGTTTTATTGAAATTGAAATATATTTTAATATGTAAAAAAACAAAACAAAAACATGGGAGGTGAATACAAATAGGTAAAAAATTATAAATCCATCTAGATCTCCTCGGCCACAATCCCAATTTCACTGTCTGAAGAATCGTCAGCTTCACCATAACAGTGAAATAATAAATGCTAGGGTCACAAATACATTTTTGAATTAAGAGATATTAGACACATCAAATTGACAATATTGCAGCCCACAACGCTGTTTACAAATTAACTATAGAATAACATAACAGTGAAATAATAAATGCTAGGGTTACAAATACATTTTTTATTCATTAAAAAAATACATTACTGTAAAGAAGTTAACCCAAGAAATTAATGAAATTACATTAATTAGAATTAGAAAAAAACCGAGACACCAAAATTTCGGACCATTATGACAAACGAGCATTAAATGGGAGCCTTATGCCGAACGACAAGAGTTTACACAAGGCAATGGGGAAGGGCTCTGCATGGTACAGTCAGCCTCAAAAAGAAGTTTACATCTACGATAATTCATTTAACTGTTTACAATTTGTGTTTCATAATACTGTAGCTACAATTTAGTTTCTAATATGATATACTAGCTTCTACCCGCAACTTCGTCTGCGTCAAATTTCTTGCTCCCTGACTCACCCCGTCGCGCGTCGCATCGAATCGCCTAGCCATGCGAGTACTTCGTATTCGTGACTTTTTTCTATTTGCTCCGCTCCTATTGGTCTTATCTTGATGATATATTTGGCCTATATAGTATACCTCGATAAATGGGCTATCTAAAACTGAAATAATTTTTCAAATCGAAACAGTAGTTCCTGAGATTAGCGCGTTCAAGCAAACAAACTCTTCAGCTTTATAATATTAGTATAGATGTTTTGGGCACGCCACGATTGCGGCGGTAAGTCCCCTCTTTGAGGAGTGGCTTGAGAGGCGGCATGGCGTCCTCACCTTCCGCCTGACGCAGGTCCTCACCGGACACGGTTGTTTCGGGAGCCGTCACCTCCTTCAGCGAAGCAGTGATACTCGCGAAGAGGGAGGCTGCGCACGTGAGGGAGAGGCAGTCTATGCGCCCTCGCGACTCTAGCCGCCGCAGGATACGGAGACGCCCTGGGCGTCGGGAATCCCAGGCCGATTTCCGGCCACCGTAGGCATGGGCTTGCGGACGGCGAGTAATGGGTAGCTCGCTGTCCGGTAAGGACCAAGCCCAAGTCGACGGCGCGTTGTGTTCCACGCGCGCCTCAAAGAAATGTCAGCACAAAAAATGATGGGGCCCGCAAGGGCCGATGCCTGCCAGGGGTGCGGGTTTGTTCGAAAGAGATACCACAGCCCCTGGCATACGGGGTACTGAAGGAACACGGGTGGGTTTTAATCAGTAAAAGTCGGACACGCCCTCCTGCTCCACCCAGAGCGGGAGAAGTTATTTGATGATATCCCACCCAAAAAAAAAGTATACATGTTTTGTAGCCACATTGTGATGGAACAAAGATTGTAAACAGTTAAATTAATTATTGTTGATGTATTTTGCCTCCGTAATACGTTGGAGGCTTTTGGATATTCTGGTTATTAGAAATGTCGGACATGATGGATGACCGAAATAACAGTCAAAGCAGTTAATTACAAAAAACATAACTTGATAAGGTAGATGTAATCAGATTACAACATAGAAACGCGGGGAATTCGATTTAGAATGGCAAGACAACCTTTCACAAGTACTTCACGAGACAAAGTGAGCTCCATGACCTCTAACGAGCCGTAACAATAACGTTCACACACCTCAAAAATATCAACTAACAAGTGATAGCTGTGAACCCAGTGTTGCCACTTCCTATTTCTACCTCACCCACACTACTTGACGTTTCCGGTTAGTAGTAATTAGATATTAGATGACGTTACTAATAATCAAAAATAAAGACAGCGGATCCGTGTTGACCCTGCGACTTATACCTACATCTTTTTAGGCTGACTGTACATACCCTCTCTTACCTTTAACTATCCTATCGTGTCACGTGGCAACACAATTTCCATTTACAACCACAGTTTGAGGACACAACCTCAATAATTTCTTTTGGACGCCATCCAGGAAACACGTAGTTAGGCGCGGTTCACGTTGGTTTTGATTCGGCAAATCCTGTTTGTTTAAAACACCCCGATTTCGTTACGGGAAGGCCAATGTATTCATATGTTATTTGAAGAAAAAATATTTTCCTTCAATTTGTTTGTAGAGATTCGATTTCAAAGAAAGCAAACACGTTTTTCCATGAATTTTGAGTCGATCGAAATTTTTAAAACGGCCAAAATAAGTTGGAAAGAAATTGACAGTTCGATATAAATTAATTCTATATACATACCATTAAACTTACCTTTGCCTTATTCACTACTTACAAGTTTCGAGAAATACCAGACTACATATATTCAGTGACAAATATTTGAAAATGACAGCGGAAACGCTACGGGGCACCAGCACACCGGGGCACGGCGGGACCTCGTAATAACAATACGCGACATAATTATGTAATACCAATCAGCCTAACTACATGTGATACAGTGAGAACCGTAGTTTGAATGTAGAATGGATCACTCGTATTCCAACAAGGTAAAAACAAAAACAATTCGAAGAACAGCTGATCAAGTGAAAAATGCTAACGTCATCCGAGCATTTTTTTTAAGCTATTGCATAGCTTTTATCGCTTTGAGCGCAGCGACCGAATCAAAAAATTCCGTGAAATAAAACCTAACACTCCGCCTACCATTATATAGCTCGGCCGAGCGTTCGCTGTATATGGTTCGACTGTACGATATAATAAAATTTGTTTTCTTATCGGTCACCACGCTCAAAAAGTGTAACTTGAATTAATATCAAAGAAAAAACTTGAATTAATATCAAAGAAAAAAAAAACTGTATAAATAAAAAATAAATAAATAATTATAATTGCATAAGTTGATAAAAAATGCAATAGCTTTACCGCGGCAGTCCCCGAGTACCACATGTATTTTTTTTGTTCCGGTATTGAAAATACTCATGGGTGTCCTCCGCCCTGGGACGGGTTGACCAGTCAGTCAGACTCTTACTGACTAAAAACCATCCTATGCTCCCTTCCCATATTTATTCTTTTCAACGTGTCAATAGCAATAAAGTACATTTAGCCCAGAATTTGGCTAAGGGCAACTTGGCGCTTTCAGCAGCGTCCATCAACTCCAATGGTCTCTAGTCGAGAATATTCTAGAAGAGGGATCTTCTTTAATTAAAGTAACTTGTCCAAGGTCGGAAAAACTCAATCCATAGTATTTTGTTTTTTTTTTTTTGAGACAGGTATTAAAGATTTTTTGAAACCAATTTACAGAATAAACATCATTTATCATTCGTGTAAAGTAATTGCTTCAGGAAAATCACCTAATATTCTCGCGAAAATTTTAAAAAGGTAGAGACTCACACAACCCCGGCTGGCTTTTAATCAATCAACAAGTAGGTACTGTCAAAAAAGCCATGTTATTTAGATAATGACACTAATTTTAACTATTGTTTTCAAAGAATATTCTAACTGATTAAGTGGTTACTCAAAATATTGGGAACCTAAATTATCTTTACCAGCCTTTCTTTGGTCCAGCCTACGTGATGTCCATTAAAAGAATTCAGTTTGGTAGATTATATTAAAATAACTTGATAAAAATAACGCGAAAAGGGCAAATAGATTGGAAAGGTTGCGTCATAAAGCTATATTCATCCCCGAGGAATATTTCAGCGGCATCTCGGTAGAAGACATTATATTTTAAGAATCATCAGTACAGCGTAAGATCCATCTATATTAAAAACTCTATTCGGTATGAAAAATAACAAACAAGAAAGTATCTTGCTCTGATCTTATTTTGCATTTTTTTTTTTTATTAATTAATGGAGGTTTGTTCATATATTTTGCAATTTATGATGGTATAATAAAAAATAAAATAAAAATACCGCGACACACATTTTTCGCGAGATTATACCATTTTTCTCGTTTATGGGTCTCTGAACCTCACTGGATTATTTTCTCAACCTACTTAACCATTTTAGAAGGCTGTTAGTCGAAACTAAATAATATTAATCAAGGTACACGTTTGATAATTAATTTATCGACAAGACGAAAACTGAATCGTTCCGTTATTGTGTTTGTAGGTAAAAATCTATTTAATTAGATGACCCGTTTTTATTTTTTTGAACTTTGTTTTTCCTTTACCGTTTAAGTATTGAGGGGAATATAACAAAAAAAAAAGAACTAGCCATTTTCAAGTACTAACTCGCGACAATTGATTTTTATGTGGGTATACATAAAATTAGATTACAGTGGACAGTATACCTATATTAATTTGAATCGCTATTCAAATTACTACACATAACATGAAACCTCATTGTTGCTAGCGGTAATTAATTAATACATTAAATATAGATTTCACTAATTAATTCTGGTATTTACTCCACCAACTTGAATTCTATTCAAATTGCCCCGGTTAGAGGGTGGGGTGTAAAAGTTTATGAGTTCAGTGGGTCCCCCGGGCCGGCTATACCAGTGTCGGTCTATCGGCTTCAGACCGCAGGAACAAAATCCTTTTAGCTCTTCGAAAGTACTTTATTTTTGTCATATTCCCTAGATATTAGAGACATTAGTGAATATCAACAAAATCGGAACTTACGCCGCCATATTGTTTTTACCCGACTTCGCCGAAGCAAAA
This sequence comes from Polymixis flavicincta, assembly GCA_949987655.1. Classification (NCBI taxonomy): domain Eukaryota; kingdom Metazoa; phylum Arthropoda; class Insecta; order Lepidoptera; family Noctuidae; genus Polymixis; species Polymixis flavicincta. The sequence continues at coordinate 12,521,576 of OX465175.1, read as the reverse complement.
AAAGGGTATCCTGTTTTGACCGGTATGTATGTATGAATATGGGTATGTATTTATGTATGTTCGTCTTTTCCCTCATAATTTCTAAACTACTTATTATAATTTGAAAATTTTGGTATAGTTGGAAGCGTCCTGGACGTCCGCTGGTTATAGTTACATATTTGTGACGTAGCATTCAATGAATATGGCGCCCTCTAGAGGAAATTTAGTGTAGCTAAACTAAACTAGAACTAAAGAAAAGCTACGCCCTAAGCTAACAGAAATATACACTCCAACCTTTAGGGCAAACTGGCATACGATTACGGCTTTCAGATGAGAACATTGCCTCAGGCATTAAGTCCGCCTTTGTACAGTATTTTATACTTGTGCATTAAGTTTTAATAAATAAATATTTTCTAGTTTCACACATTTTAGAGCGTGATTTTTCAATAGTCGGGTTTAATTTTTGTCAAAACAATTTCGCCATAAAAAGTTCACCAATGTATGCTAACCATGCCTTGTTCTGCCAGGGTTGCGGGTTTGTTCGAAAGAGATACCACAGCCCCTGGCATGCGGGCGACTGAGGGAACAAGGGTGGGTTTTAGCCAGTTAAAGTCTGACACGCCCTCCTGCTCCACCCAGAGCGGGAGAAGTTATTTGATGATAACCCACCAAAAAAAAAACTATTTCTTGTTACCTATGTCATTTTAAGCGTATGCAGATCCTTTTAGCAGTGTAGTAAATAATCTATGTTTTATGATACTACTAACAAATATATACTTAATGAAATAGTAACTTGTCTATATGTGTGGATGTTTTATCCGGATTTGCGCAAAAACGGATGAACGGATTGGGATAAAATTTGGCACACATATAGTTTATAACCTGCATTAGGGGGTACCTTATATTCCAGTGGTATGCTCCCGTTGGATATTTTCCGACATCCACGCGGACAAAACTGCGGATAGAGATAGTGTACTGTAAAATCTGCATAAGTTTCTCTTACATTAATATAGGACAAAGACTAAAATAAGATTTTTTGTTTAATTATATCGGAACGCGACTAAGGAGTCTAGGTCTAGAAATGATTAAATAGAGGCGATATAATTTGCATAGTTACAGTTTCACAGGCAATTTTCTTCACTATTGAATTATTTTGGGTTCTCTATTAGGCTTTCAATCTTAGTAAAACTGGGTGGTGTTTTAATTACCCTGTTTCGGTCAAAATAATATCAAAACTCGTCGAAAACAATTGAATTCGGTGTTATTAAATAGATTTGTGGAAAACAAACGGGCTTTATGCTGGATTCTAGTTGTAATTAAATTAGTTTTTGCTTGAGTTTCTGGTTTGCTTTATTTAGTCTTTGAAATTCATTATCGAGAAGAAGTAAAAACATCTGTAGATACTTTTAATTTAATTTCTTTAAGATACTACTTAATTTACTTTGCTTTTTATAACAAATGCTTTGTGGCAAATATAGGTAGCAAAGAAAACAATTAATTTGAATCAGAAATTTAAATGTTACCAAACAGTTATTATTCTATATTATACCTGTTACATTAGCGTGATTCTAGGCATCAATTTTCTGATCTACCTTACAATTTAAATGAAACACAAAATTCACCCATTTTTATACTGGGTAATTTTCTTTATAAATATGGTTACAATACAAAAGTACATTCGAACCGGTTAGATCAGTACGAAATAAATATCAAAAGGAAAGATAATACCTGTATCAAAGCCACAATAGCCAAGACTGGATTAAATAACAAAATAATGTTGCTACAGATTTGGCAAGGAGTCGTAAGGCAGTGCGCAGACTTGAGATAAGGCAGACTATCTCCTTATGAATACAACGGTCCACGACGTGTTCTTTTACCGGTGAATAAATATTTTTAATTGTATTAAAAAAAAAAAAAAAAAAAACGATGGCGCGTAAAGAGCTGTGGGCCAAAATAACCACTACGCACTGACACAGCCAGAACGCGTCGCCGTAGACTCTGTCGAAGATGGTGGGTAAAGATGGTGAAAAAACACGACCAGTGGTCCACTTTAGCCCTGGATCGAAAGGGCTGGGAGTCATGGGAGAGGACTTGGCCCAGCAGTGGGATGTTGTCGGCTAACAGTAACACTATACAACTTTTATCAATATTTCAGTAGAACGCTCGTGCTGCCGTCCACAAGGTATAATGCCGTTATCCAACAAAATCATATTTCGAGTTATGGACAAAAAAGCGCAGAAAAATATGAAATACATGCTATTTACTCAGATTATAAAACAAAGGCAGATAGACCGCGCGGAACACTAAGAGTGAAGCCAAAAAACCAAATACTAAGGCGACTGATTATAGGAAGTCGCTCCACGTAAAATACTTGTATTCAGCTGCATCCGATTAGACTGGAAGCCGACCCCAACATAGCTGGGAAAAGGCTAGGCAAGATGATGATGATGTGTGAACATTGTCATCACATTGGAGAAATCTATTAAGGTTTTATAAATAAAATAAAATAAAAATATTATAAAATTAAACCTACTTATCAATTGCATGAACAATCTAATTTTACTTACGGCTTACTCTTAAGGAAGACAAACTATCTAGTATATATAGTAACAGTACCTATAGTGTTTGTAGTGATTTATAGGAACGGCACAAACTCGTGAGGAAAAAAATCCATTGTGTTTTGCCGATGGTGTGCGCACTGTATTAGGAGGGACTTGGGAGACGGGCGGCAGTTAGCAGATGGCGGGCAAAATGGATCGATACCTTCCTCATGAATAATTAAGATGGATGTACTGCTTTTTAGGCTTTCGAAGTGTGAACATTATCATTCCGATACACCAACTTGGTGGAAAATGTAATCAGAATTTTTATACGGCGCTGAAGAGGTTTCTTTTCTTTGAAAGATTGATAAATTAACTTGTAAAATCTTCAGGTAGGTAAATTAATGATCACAAAAAAGTGTTGATATTGTTAATATGAACCGTATTTTTTGTTGACGGTTTGTGGAGACTACTAAAATTAATATAGTGGAAGATCGAAATGGGTCTGAATCCTTAGGGAGGACCTCAGGGGGTGGAGTTATTATTTAAACATCGTATTTTAAAGGTAAATTTACTGTAATAACGTAGCGAAAGCATATTATCAATTTATTTTAAAATGGTAATGATAATATATAAGGTATATATTTTTATTTTTTATGATTATGTATCTATAACATATTTATACATATGGATATCATCTGTACAACATATAATAAAATAGTCACGTAATAAAGTAGTACATTGAATATTGAGTTTGATGCTGTTTTTAAATTTTTTGTTCCGTTACTCATTTGCCTAGACGTACGTTTCGGATTGGTGCAAAGACGGCTGAACGGATTTGGATGAAATATGGCAAACAAATAGTTTATTTTTGTTTAAGCTGAAGTATTTGTTTGAATGCGTTAATTAATACCTGGAGCGCCTAGTCCAATTTGAAAAATTAGTAGTAGTAATACTTTATAAATACATGTCTTTGCTTTAAATGATAAAAGTAAGTTAACAGTGTGATTCAGTTAGTTCCTTGCTGCTCTCTACCAGTGGTGCCCTTAACCGAGATCTATATATACCCCACAGGGTGTGCCCTTAGCGAGCAGTCGCTCCAGTTTTTAGGTTTCAATGCGAGATGTCAATCACAAAAAAATAGTTATTAATATTTCGTTGTGATAGCACACGTTCTACTTCTCCGTAACAAAAATTGTACTAACAGCACTCATATTTGTGTATACAGTAAATAAGACGAGAAAATTATTATTTATGTTATTGTCTGCCAAGCTAGCCAGATGTTCTTGTGCATCTCCATGTATCAGCAAAAGGTCTAAAAAGGTTAAAGAAAATGTTAGACGAACATTTAAAAAGTTTATTTATAAATAGTTCATCGGGTGAAGCGTCGTGCAAAAGGTCTGAACACTCAGGTAGTCAGTTCAGGCACGAACTATCAAGTTTCGAGCTCATCTTCATTTCGTGTACTTTAGCCGGAGCTATTGTTGATCTTCTCATCCTGAATATTAACGTGGAAATTGAAACTGAAGAGAAACTGAAATATAGCTGAGTTTATTATCGATTTACTTATTAATATTGCCTGCAATTTGATGGTGGCCCTGTTAATCTTCATTAATATTATAGGGAGAAAAGATTTGTATGTTTGTAACGAATAAACTCAAGAACTCCTGGACTGATTTCAAAAATTCTTTCACTATTAGAATGCTACATTATCCTTGAGTAACATAAGGTATATTTATAACTAGAAAATGTCCATTCATGCGAAGCCGGGACGGGATGCTAGTTGTATATAATCCTGGGAAGTATATAGAAGGTACAACACGCCTTATAATAATGTAACGTCCCGCTTTGTTTCCCGTTTCACCAGTAATAGGGGGCGAGCCTATTGCCATCAACCGGGCACAAATCCAGACTCCGGGCTGGTACCGAGAAATTCCAGATAAAAAAACCCTTTAGCAAATTTCGAGCTAGAGTATTTTAGATTTTGACATGTGACGTCACAAAGCTTTTGACGCCTCTATCCCTTGTCACACAATGTCACATTTTGTTGAACCAGACGTCACAAATTAAGGGGGGGCTTTAAGGTGTGACGTAATTTATGGATGGCCTCTTTGAGGAGTGGCTTGAGAGGCGGCATGGCGTCCTCGCCTTCCGCCTGACGCAGGTTCTCACCGGACACGATTGTTTCGGGAGGTTCCTGTTTCGGGTAAGGCGGGAAGAAACGCCCGGGTGTTCCCATTGCGAAGATCGCCCTGAGGACACGGTGGAACACATGGTGGCGGTCTGCCCGGCTTGGGCGGAGCACGCCGTGTCCTCGTGGAGGCGATCGGCAGCGGCGATCTCTCGCGTCCAGCCCTGGTCCAGGCCATGGTACGGAGTGAGAGTGCATGGGTAGCCGTCACTTCCTTCAGCGAAGCAGCAGTAATGCTCGCGAAGAGGGAGGCGGCGCACGGAGGGAGAGGCAGTTTATGCGCCCTCACAGCCCTAGCCGCTGCAGGAGACGCCCTGGGCGTCGGGAATCTCAGGCCGATTTCCGGCCACCGTAGGCATGAGCTTGCGGACGGCGAGTAATGGGTAGCTCACTGTCCGGTAAGGACCAAGCCCAAGTCGACGGCGCGTTGTGTTCCACGCGCTCCTCAAAGAGATGTCAGCACAAACCGATGGGGCCCACTAGGGCCGATGCCTGCCAGGGGTGCGGGATCGTTCGAAAGAGATACCGTAGCCCCTGGCATATGGGCTACTGAGGGAACACGGGTGGGTTTTAGTCAGTAAAACTCTGACTCGCCCTCCTGCTCCACCCAGAGCGGGAGAAGTTATTTGATGATTTCCCACCCAAAAACTAAAAATAAACACAAACAGCGTCTCAAAAATGTCCGCATAAATGGGTGCAATGTGCGCAGGTGTCAATAGTATTGTCAGTCATCTTTTAGTCGTTATTGATTTTGCAAAAAAACGTGTTGTATCATAATTGACGTACAATTGGGGACAGTTTTAAGTGCAACTTTTGTACGAAAGTGGCCATCTCGGTTTTTTTATATATCAATGATTATAAGACATTCAAGTTTAATATGAATATGTTATGCAGAGAAAGAAGCCTTCTGGAATTAATTTTCTAAATGGTGGTGACAACTGCATCAAAGTCAATGTAAATTAGAAGTACAAGGCGGTTAAACATACATAAATGAAAGCGACTTAAACAATTATAATACAATTATAAAAAAAATATATATATAAAACTTTTTATCCCGATATTACCAAAGCATCGAGAAAAGAAACCGCGGCACGTTGCTGGTATATCGATAGAAGTCAATCAAGAAAGAAAATGTAAAAATGTTTTAAAGTTAACAATGTCAGCGTCGATTAATCTTCTGTGTTAGGCCAAAGCTACATAAGCACTAGTTGTAATATTACAATAAGAAATTTATTTTCCTAAGCCTAGCCCGCCTCAGTATGTAACGAGTCGTGATTGTAGGGAACCAATGGTCACAGATGGTCGGATGAAATTAAACTAAGCCTAAATTTGCATATTCAAATGACACGTTACTTCCAAAGGGTCATGCTCAAAGAATATCCAGCTTCAGATAAAGTTTTTAATTTCAGAAGCATGGTAGTAAATCGAAAATCTTTGTGGCCTACGAAGCGTTAACTATGAATATTTCGCAAGTTTTAAGATAAAAAATGCTCATTTGGAAAAGGTTCATAAAATAAAATAAAAAATAAATGAATAAATAATAATAAGTGTTCAAGTTTTTTCTTGATTTGGTTTGCTGTCAATAATTTTACATTTCATAACCAAGTAAATATTTCTATGTTGAAGTTATTTCAAAGTATTTGCTAAGATATACTTGACTTACATGCTGATTTAATTGACTGGAACATAATCTTACTGACAAGGTTAATTTAAGAACCAAACGGGTCACGTAAGTCATAAGTGTCATAGTGTTCATATAACAGGGAACTTAATCCTAGAATAGTTGCTGCGTATTAAATTTGTCGTGACCGGCAAGATGGATGGGAAAAGACCTCGTGGACGCAGCCCAATACGATGGTCTGACCAGATCTGTACCGCCCTTGACTCCACAGTCCACAGCGCCCTTCACATAGCCAGAGGCAGAGACAGATGGAGAAAGATCATCCGAGAGAAGGTGATACTGAAGGGAGGTTACGACCCTCAGCATTGAGGAATACGACGCAAGGAGGAGGGGGATTAAATTTGTCAGGGCAGGTTCAAAAGACGTGAATCAGACCAGAAATGGAAAGATAAGACAGTAAAATATTATTTCTACACCTTTCTCAGACCTTCCAAACGAGTGTTCAGTGAGTCTATAACCTAGATAAATTGCCAATTCGAAACAGAGCAGATTTACCCTACATTGTCAGAGTATAATGCCTACTAATATTATAAATGCGAAAGTAACTTTGTCTGTCTGTTACGCTTTCACGCCTAAACCGCTGCACCAATCGTCATAAAGAGATATAGCCTGGGATATGGAGAAGGACATAGGCTACTTTTTTACGCGATAACCGACATCCACGCTGGCGGAGCTGCGGGCAAAAGCTAGTATCGTTTAAGACTTGAAAAAAAGAACAGGGTCTTCATTTGATGTTATTATTAGTAAATAGCCCAACTATCTTTTGTACGGTAGAAATGGCTGCATCTTTTGCTTGATAATTTTCAGAAAGTTATGAGACTAAGTTGACAATGTTACAAACATTTAATTTTTTTAAAGCCGGCGGCATTTTAATTCACAAATTCCCTTCCCATACGTAGATAGTTTCAGCTAGCGACTAAAATTCCTACATCATTTGGTTGATTTTACGACAAAATCGATCGATTCGTTAGTTCCAATTTGTCTAAAAATAAAGTTAGCGAGGCGCGCTCTTTTGCTTGTGTGGTTGGGTGTGTGTGCAGGTCATCTCGAAAAGGGTGAACTAATTTCCATGAGCTCTTTGCTGCCAGGAAGCATTTTTAGATTAGTTTATGTAAAAATTCATAGCGTTCATTCAAACGGTCGAGTAGTAGTCGTGAAAGTTGGAAAAGTCAGAACGCTGACACTGAAAATGCTATCTGGATTTTATTATAATAGCGCCAATTTTCTAAGGCATTCGAGGAACAGATTTTTTACGGTTCTAAGGTACACTGAAAATTATTTTCTCTTTGAGATAGCTTTCTACTTGTCTGGACCGTCTTGTGACGCAGATATTGACCAATAAAGAGTTCAGTTTTATAGTATCTAGGTAGCTGTCGTTTGACTGAGTACCTTCCTTATTTTAATACTTACGTAAACGTAATTTTTGAAGCACGTTAAGCAATTGGTCCCGGCTGTCATTCGTGGATCTTTGAAAGTCGTTACGGGTTGTAAGAAGTCCGAAGGTCTGGCAACCAGTCTTGCCAAGGGGTATCGTATTACCCAGTAGCTGGGATGTGGAGGTCAGATAGGTCAGATCTCTCCATGTAAAATACTGGTATTTAGCTGTATCTAGTTAGACTGGAAGCCGACTCCAACATAGTTGAGAAACGCTAGCAAGATGATGACTGCATAACATAAACCGCACACTGTATAAGTTGGAGACGAAAACATGACAATAAATTAAAAATAATGTCAAAATTAATGCATAGGAGTCTTACTAATTATAAAATAATTCTTAACATCGAAATTATAAAGGTTATTTTTACAAACCGACTAAATAGTAGTGATGGGCCGACTATGGGCTTTGCAAATATGACAATAAATAAAAAAGAATTGCAATATTAATGCATAGGAGTCTTACTAATTATTAAATAATTCTTAGCATCGAAAAAATAACGGCAATATGAATGCATAGGAGTCTTGCTAATTATAAAATAATTCTTAACAACGAAATTATAAAGGTTATTTTTACAAACCAACTAGATAGTAGTTGATGGACCAACTATGGGCTTTGCCAATCTTTGACTAGCCATAGTGAATCTTTGATTAAACTATTGCATATAGTTGGTTGAATTTTTGTATGCGGGCTGAGAACCAAGATATACGAAGTATAATTTACTTTATTTTTTTATTTATTTATTCATATAACAATTCGCATTGTGTCTGAAATATTTTGTACATTAATATTAACATAACAGAAAAGTAATAAATTATGAATTTCATTAATAATAAAATCTAATAGTATTGCTTAAATTTAATGTCATAAACTAATTAATAAATACTAAAACTATGTACTATCATTCGTCTGTCGTATTTATTCGTGAAAACATTATTTATAAAAGGTTATAAATAATGTGCTAGCTTTTGCCAGAGGCTTCACCAACGTGGAGGTCGGAAATTATCCCACGGGAACGTACGAGTACTACCTGGGTAAAAGTATCTTATGTGTTCATCCAGGCTATGGACTATGTATCTGTGTGCCAAATTTCGTCCAAATTTTTAGGCCAAAGAACAGCCAAAAATCTAAACGTCCAAACTTTTATATCGATACTTAATATTATAAAGCCGAAGAGTTTGGCTGTTTGTTTGTTTGAACGCGCTACTCTCAGGAACTACTGGTCCGATTTAAAAAATCTTTCAGTGTTAGATAGCCCATTTATCGAGGAAGGCTATAAGCTATATATCCTCACGTTAAGGCCAATACCAACCTGCACTGGGCCCGCGTGGTAGATAACGGCCCACTCCCTCTCATGGAGAGGAGGCCTGTGTCCCAGTAGTGGGAACGTTTATAGGCTGAGTATGTATGTATGTAAGGCCAATAGGAGCCGAGCAAAAAGGAAAAAGTCACGAATACGAAGTACTCGCATGGCCAGGCGATTCGATGCGACGGGGTGAGTCAGGGAGCAAGAAATTTGACGCAGACGAAGTTGCGGGCAGAAGCTAGTATATGATATAAGTAGAATTGAGCTCAAGAAACATCTTACCTTTCCTTGCAAAGGTAAATAATTATGCATCTTTTTCCAGACGTTTAAAATTTGATACGATCATTCGATCTTTTTCAAGGAAGTCTTATTTTTAATTAAATAAATATCTCCGTCAAGGAAATAGAAACGACCGTAATATTTCACTTCAGCGACGGAGATATTTCAACTCTAGTTAGGAGAGAAGTCGCTTTCAAACAACATAGTTAAGATAAATAAAAATTCAAAGCTTTTCAACTTTTTCAATTTAAACGATCATTGATGAAAGTTCGTGCACGGATTGTCTTTCGAAGATTTAAGTTTTCAAATGTCAGAACTTTGTTTAAATTCATAATAATTTCTGGGATCAGAATTCAATCGTTTTAAAAAGGGAAGAATACGCTGTTATTACTAAAAGTGTTTAAGGAACCTGCTCCATTTATTTTAATATGAGACAAAAGTAGCCCAACCAGCCACGAATAGAATTATTTCGAAATTAGAGACTTCTCTAAACACAGTCCTTGTCACTCATCTTAATTAGTAAAAGCATTATAATATTACTTATGCCTATTGTGTTGAATTTCTGCTCATCTTCCACACATTGCTAAAAAGAGTCTTATTAAGCTATTGCATAGCTTCTAGGTTTGACGACTTCCAGCCTCCCGAACAAGCCGGATTCCGTAAAGGCTTTAGCACAGTAGACCACATACCTACGCTGTGGCAGGTTATACAGAAGACCGAAGAGTATAAATCTGCCTCTCTGTTTAGCGTTTGTGGACTACGAAAAAGCCTTTGATTCGATCGAGACATGGGCTGTACTGCAGTCCCTCCAACGGTGCCAAATCGACTATCGGTACATCGAGGTGTTGAAGTGTCTGTACAAAAACGCCACTATGTCAGTCCGACTCCAGGACCAGACCTCGAAACCTATCCTTCTGCAGCGAGGTGTAAGACAGGGAGACGTTATCTCTCCGAAACTCTTCATCGCTGCACTGGAGGATGTCTTCAAGGTTCTGGACTGGAAAGGTGCTGGCATCAACATCAATGGCGAGTACATCACTCACCTTCGGTTTGCCGATGATATAGTTGTCATGGCTGAGACCATGGAGGACCTCAGTACAATGCTCGATGACCTCAGTAGAGCTTCCGAAAGAGTGGGTCTTAAAATGAACATGGACAAGACAAAGGTGATGTCCAATGCCCGTGTAACACCCACTCTCGTAACGGTCAGAGGCACTGCACTCGAATTTGTGGACGAGTACGTTTACTTAGGACAAACTGTCCAGTTAGGTAGGTCCAACTTCGAGAAAGAGGTCAATCGTCGAATCCGACTCGGCTGGGCAGCGTTCGGGAAGCTTCGCAATATCTTTTCGTCCCACATACCGCAGTGTCTCAAGACGAAAGTCTTTGACCAGTGCGTATTGCCAGTGATGACATATGGAACCGAAACGTGGTCGCTCACAATGGGCCTCATAAGAAGGCTTAAAGTCAGCCAAAGGGCGATGGTAAGGGCTATGCTTGGAGCTTCCCTGCGTGATCGAATCAGGAATGAAGAGATCCGCAGGAAAACCAAGGTAACCAACATAGCCCAAAGAATTGCCAAACTTAAGTGGCAGTGGGCAGGGCACATTGCTCGCAGAACAGATGGCCGATGGGGCTGAAAAGTTCTGGAGTGGCGACCGCGTACCGGAAGACTTAAAGTTGGAAGGCCTCCCACAAGGTGGACAGATGACCTTGTGAGGGCCGCGGGAGTCCGCTGGATGCGAGAAGCACAAAACCGGTCAAAGTGGCGGAGCTTGGGGGAGGCCTATGTCCAGCAGTGGACGTCTTTCGGCTGAAATGATGATGATGATAGCTTCTATCGCGGGCCTTGAGCGTGGAGCCCGAATCCAGAAATTCCGTAACGAAAATAACCTAACACCTAGCAACAGGTCGGACTGTTGCATAGCAACGGAGGAATGACATGTTAAAATTGCAATTTTGACTGCTTTATCTGAATTTTCATACACAACATCGTATATTTATGGATAGTTTATGAAATTTTCTTACCGTTTTAGCAGTATTTTAGCCATTTCATACAAAATACGCACACGAAAAGTCACCGCAAATATTTTATGATTTTTTATGGCGGCCATTTTTATGTATATGATACTGTACGATATAATAAAATTTGTTTTCTTATCGGTCACCACGCTCAAAAAGTGTAACTTGAATTAATATCAAAGAAAAACAAAATACTGCATAAATAAAAACTAAATAAATTATTAAACTTGCATAAGTTGATAAAAATGCTATGCAATAGCTTTACCGCGACAGTCCCCGAGTGCCACACGTATTTTTTGTCTAATGTTTATTACACAACTAGGAGTAGATTTCGCCCGCATCTTCAACCGCTTGGATGTCCAAAGCTATCCCCCGGGAACATACTACCAGGATTAGAAGTACCTTATGTGTTAATCTGTAAACACTATCTGTGTGCCAAATTTCATCCGTTTTTCCGCCAATCCGGAACGTAAAAAAGTCTTCGTTACACATTGGAGTACGATCATAAAAAAAAATGAAAAACCAAGAAATATCCCGTGTTTACTCGACTCGGACGTTTCAATAAAGTGGGATTGTCGCTGCCAACAGAACCGTGTGAAGCGACTTCCCAAGTTTCTTCCTCCATATTGATGTATGGAGCCTGATTCTTTAACTTTTTCTTTCAATATTGTACCCCATGTCAGCTTACGAATAGGTACTTTGAAATTTGTTGTGAAATAATGATATCGACGCGCAAGCTGTTGCTGTGAATTCAGCACATGATTCTAGATTTCATCGTAGCGTTAAATTTTTTCGCGATTTTAAAACAAAATATGGTTTTTCATAGAAAAGTGCAATTCTTTTAAGATGAACAGCATTTTTTTTAAATAGGTGAAACAAACCACGTAGGGGGCTCAAAATCATGTAGGTAAAATCAGGGAAAATGACTGTCAAACAAGTTGACGATGGCGATACTACTATCTACTTCCCATATCTGCGAGAATTCGCTGGATGTGGGAAGCACAAGACCGGTCGAAGTGGAGGAGCCCGGGGTAGGCCTATGTCCAGCAGTGGACGTCTTTTGGCTGAAATGATGATGATGAAGTTGACTACCAACCTATATGATCCATATATAACGTGTAACGGAAAGTGTATTTACATACCAAGGGCACGGCTTCTTTGGATGATATCAAACGATATTATAAGGGTGATTTAGTTCTATCTCTACATGTTCGGAAGTTATGAGAATTTTTTATACATTGATACCAGTAACCAAACTTTTCAAATTGAAATAAACACATCTAGAGATTTATCGTGACATTGGCAAGTAACAAGTGCGGTGATAGGTTTTTTTTATTTGAGTGGAAAATCTTCTAATGACTTCTTCCACTCTGGGTGGAGCAGGAGGGCGTGTCCGACTTTTACTGACTAAAACCCACCCGTGTTCCCTCAGTTGCCCGTGTGCCAGTGGCGACGGTATCTCTTTCGAACAACCCGCATCCCTGGCAGGCATCCCTTACGGACCCCTTGGTCACCCTGCGACGGGTCAGCACAGTGGCCCCGCCGCCTACCACTTTTCGGCTACAGGGGATAGAGAGAGCGGCCAACGCTATACCGAAACTACTCCTCCCCTGCGGCCCCACCGCGACCGCCATCAAACGGTGGCGGCCCCGTCCAGGCCACGGAAGGGAAGAGCGCTACCTACTCAAAAGTACCAGCACTTCTCCTCCGCCACAGCCTGTAACCCTTAGCCGCGGTGCCCCCGATTCGACATCGCGGTCCACCTCAGTTGCGGTGCACCTCACCGCAACCTACTTTTTGTGGCCGCTACTTCGTCGGCTTTGAGGCAAAAGCCCTGATGAGCGGCCCCACCTTGGGTTTCCTCTTTGCTTCACCGTGGTTGGGAGACCACGGCTACTGAGCATCCCGCAACGAAAATGTGGGAGCCCACTCTTGCGGTGACACGTTTCTTATGATTTGAATATGAAACCGAAAATTTGGTATCAATTCTTAGAGTATTTGAAACTATGTGTAGTGATTCTATACCACCTATTAGTGCTTAAGGATAGCAATAGGGTTTCTGTTACAACATATATACGAATCACAACTGTAATTCTTTGAAAGTTGTGAAAAATTCGGAGGTAAGGTTCTAGTACAATCTAGCAAGGTTATAGAAAATCGGAGTAGGAAAAGGTCAACCTTATTGGTTTATTTAGTGGCCCCACCCACAGGCCAGCTACTTACTGTCAAGGGGGCTTTATTTATGACCACTGCTTTATATCGCTGCTAACCCATGGAACGACACTTTTCTATGGGAACAGATGCTACGTTTTATTACACTACAAATAATCAACTTCACATAAAATCTTTTCAGTATTCGTAAATAACAATTATAACCACTGGTAATAAAGTACAAAAAAGAGTGGCGGGTAGGTACATTTTTGTACTAAAACAGGCTGATTCATCAAGTTACGGTACGCTTGTCGGGGGAGGTTCGGGGGTGGGTGACCATCTTTATATACCGAAATTCCTCCGTACCTCAGAAAGCACGTGAAGCCGTTAGTCCCGACTATCAATCGTGGATCTTTGCCAGTTATTACGGGTTGTCAGAAATCCCGAAAGTTTGACATCCAGTCTTAACAAGGGGTTTTTTTTGGATGTGAAATCATCAAATAATTTCTACCGGTTTTGGTGGAGCAGGAGGGCGTGTCAGACTTTTACAGACTAAAACCCACTCGTGTTTCTTCAGTTACCTGTGTGCCAGGGGGCGCGGTATCTCTTTCGAACAACCCGTACAGTCTTACCAAGGGGTGTCGAACTACCCGGTACTGTTGTGGAGGTCAGATAGGCAGTCGTTCCATGTGAAGTAAGCACTATTATTATTCAGCTGCATGCTGCATGCAAGTTACACTGGAAGCTGACCCCAATATAGTTGGGAAAAGTCTAGGTAAATTGATTTGACATCATGTCACATTTCTTTCACCTTGAACGGTAAGTTCCCGAGTTGAGAACACCAATACCTCTTATATTGAAATCGATTGCTCCACGGATTACACCGTAAATACGCAAGTGATAAGCAATAGAACCCGGGTAATACTTCTAAGCCTTATTCTATGTGACTTTGCACGTCTAAACAAATCCTCAATATCTGATATGGGTGGCACGGAAACGATTTTCCTTGCCTCCGTTTTCTTTGAGCATTATTTTCCTCAGATAATATGGAAATTAATAATGTTGTGAGACTTGTTGATCCGTGATATGAAAAATAGGGGTGTGGCACGTAACTTGAGAACGTCTGGCGAGGTTTGTTCGACCTTTTCTAACCGGCGAACTAGATTCCTATACAGGGTGTAAAGGGAACGCTTCCGACTCCAGAACGTCGGTTACATACAACCTAAATGCATACGGATACCAATAACCTTTCGTCTTAAATTGGTTATTTTGCATCATTTTGAAATGCATAAAAATTTCTCCATACAAACTTTGACACCCCGCAATCCCCCTTTAGGGGTTAGTTTAGAAAAACAATAAATAACCAACTTTAGAATTTACTTAGAAAAGTTATTGTTGTAATTGTGTGTGTTGAAGTTTCAAGTTTATTAACTCAAGGAGTAAGATTTTTCATACAAACAAAATCCCCCCTTTTCATCCCCTTAAAGGTTGAATATCCAAAAACCCCTTCTTAGTGCTCCACTACATTATGAAAGGAAGCCGTGTGCAAAATTTCACGTTCCTAGTCCTATTCATTGAGGTAATATGTACTATAGTCCTAGTAGGTCCTAGTAGTTTCGGCTGTGCGTTGATTTGTCAGTCAGTCAGTTTCTCCTTTTATATATATAGAAGATAGAAGATACACTGTTTGAATACTGGTTTTCCTATTTTAAATATGTATTTAATTACGACCACAATGACATCAAATGTTTACTTGTCAGCTGTCATTCAGTCCATACATTTTTGAATGCTTCTCTATTTATGAAAATAAGTAGGTATAAAAACTTTATTGATTATTATAGTATTGACTACCTTCTTCCCACAAATTCCGTGCTTGAAAGTCAACTATTCCATAAAACATATCTTATAGGACTCGGTAATAGTGTGCTTTTCTATCGATAAAAGATTTTCGTGATCGGATCAGAACTTCAAAAATGTACTCTTATTAACAAAGAAACAATGTTTCCCCTTTATAACATAAGTTAAGATCAACCTTTTGCTACGATCGTTTATAATGTAGATCAAAACACATACATAACATCACGCCTTGTTCTCTCGAATAGAAGGGCAGAGGTGGACCTATATCATACCCACATTTTTCACCAGTTATATTTGTTATAGTCCCATGTAATTGAGAGCGTGCCTATTGCTATCATCATCATCATCATCATTTCAGCTAAAATAAGTCCACTGCTGGACATAGCCTCCCCCAGGCGGCTTGGCGGTCGCAGTATGGTGGTAAATGCACAGAGAACGCTGCTGCCAATTCTCTAATACGCTAGGTTCTCTCTTGCCATCAACCGGACCCAAATCCAGACTGGCTGGCTGGTATTGAAAATTTCTGGATAAAAAAACCTAATAACACTTTGCCTGATCTGGGAATCGAACTCGGGACCTGATGTTCAGCAATAGCATTTGCGACCACTTGACTAACGATGCAGTTATTTTCGCAAATATATTTGCTCGACCTAAATACGGGAATAGTTTTTATCCAATGCGCAAACTGTAACCATGAATTCAGAATATCATTCTAGACGTAGAATGGCCGAAGGCGTAGTGAAATGGAGCGAAATGGAGAAGGCGTAGAATTTTTTCGACAGTTAAACAAAAATAAAACAGCAATTCCATAAATTTTGACCGCGTAGGTATTGCACTTTTCGCTGAAAAAGCAATTTTTTTTTTTATAGCCGGCTAAAAGTTTCTGTGATAGGGGTTCTAGAATTATATGCTGAATTCATGGTTACAGTTTGCGCACTGGATAAAAACTTATCCTGTATAAACAAATAACAAGCAACGAAATCACCATCAAACCTTGTAGAAGCCATTCAATACAAGTGTGACACGTAATAGGACCGTTATGAGGTCAATTGCCATCGCCAGTTGCAAAATTGTCTCAATCAGTTCTATCCAGGACAATTAAAGCAACTGCTACGTCATTATTCTTTATTACTGACCACGGTCGTTATTTCTGCTGAATCCTTTGTGAAACTTGTTTATTTACTAATGTCTAGCTTTTGCCAGAGAGGACAAAAGTTATCCCAGGGGAACGTACTATCGGGATAAAAAGTATCTTAAATATTATTCCAGGTTATAAACTATGTTTGTGCCAAATTTCATCTCAATCCGTTCAGCCGTTTTTGCGTGATTGAGCAACAAACATCCAAACATCTAAATATCTAATCATACAAGTTTCACATTTATAATATTAGAGTAGGAGTAGGATCTTGTAAAATTATAAGCGATTGTATGTTTATGTGAGAATGTATGGTTTAGTCACGGGAGTGTATAATTTTACCCTTTCATACACAGTACCGTATATTATTAATAGGATGGTATTTAAAAGTACTTCAATTTATTCCTATATATAATACTATATACCTAATTTTGCCTGTGTTCCACCAAATATACTGAATGTGCACCAAAATTATGTTCATTAAAATATGTCATAACGAGCATCTATTTAACAACTGTTGCAAATTTGTAAAAACCCATTTGTAACACCTAATTTTAAAAACAAGCATTATTTTTTTTTGTTTTACTTCAGATAGGTAATGCACTGCAAAATGTATTTGAATCAAACACCAATTAATGTCCAATGTGGCTTTATTAATAAAAAAAAATTTTCGCGTTTACGTCCATATTTCGACTCGGATGGTCTCAGGGAGCCTAATTATTAATAACGTATCAAAAAACAGCGTCAAAATGCGTCACCAGGAAGCATAGTTAGGACGATTCTACGAAAACTTGGTTTGCTTAGGTAGATTTTGATGGCTACAAATTACATAGAACAAAGATAAATTGTAAGTATTAAAGTGGCTATATACGCTAGGCGCACGGGCGAGCTGTCGGAGGACGCGTTTCCGCGCGAGCCCCATGACTGCAGATGATAAATATAATTATCTTTTTGAAAAAACACGCCACATCTAAACGTTTAAATTCAAGCGAGCAGGCATGGTTTCTGTCACGGCTCCGGCGCTGCGAGGCTCCGGCGGTCCCACGCGAGCTTATCGTCGCAGATGGCTTAACGCTCACCACCGCAGCTTCGGCTTGCTGTAGGGCAGACGAGACTACGTGGAGTCGGTTTTGCAGCGATTCGTTTCTGTCACTAACATAATAAAATACCATGGACAAAATACACCGAACAGCAATTTAGCACATGTAACATTCAGGAATATTTGGTGCACGATCAGTATTTTTCGGGGAAGAATAAAATAGTTATTGTTACAATAGAACATTTGCAGCGCACTACAATAAAAAAGTGTTATATCTTGGTATTAATTTGGAATTTGTTTGATGTAACATATTTTGCTGGCCGAGTAGTTTAATTATAGTAAAACAATTAAACGGGTTTAAGATCAATATTTTAGAAATGCATACATAGATGTACCTTTAGATTTTTGGTGAACACAAAAATATTATCCTTATTAATAAGCTTCTATCTGCGATCTCGTCCGCGTTTCGTCACCAGCATCGCAATGGCACGCCCGCGATATTTCTTTCGTTTTCTCTTAGCGTTCCTTCTGACTTTTTTTATTCTTACTCTCCTCCTTCGGGTCGTAGCGTCATGGTAAATAGTTTATATCCTTCTTCAAGAATGTAGCTATCCTATAAAAAATTTTGAAATCCGACTACGGTATGGTCCGACGACGGTAGTTCTCGAGATAACCCTCTGGCATCTACATACAAACAAGCTTTTACCTCTAATTTTCATGATATTACTTAATAGGTATAGATATACGCGAAGTAAGGTTACAACTAGAGTGTCTATTAGGTACCTACCTAACTACAGATAAATCATACATTTTAGGGGTTCAACTTTACTCCATATTTTTTATGAAGGGAGTATTATGTTTATTTCTTGGTACTGTCGATATAATATTTCTCAGTTTTATTTAAGACTAGCTTCTGCTCGCGACTTCGTTCGCGTCAAATGTCTTGCTCCCCAATCTAACCCGTCGTCGTCGCTTCGTATCGCCTGCCCGTGCGAGTACTTCGTATTCGTGACTTTTTTCTCTTTGCTCGACTCCTAAGGCTCTTACCGTGATATTAAATAGATTATAGCCTTTCTCGATAAATGGGCTATCCAACACTAAAATAATTTTTCAATTCGAACCAGTAGTTCTTGAGATTAGCTCGTCCAACCGAACAAACAAACTTTTAGAATGGAATAGAGAATAGAAAACATTTATTCGACACGGACACAACACAACAGCACAAACACATAAAAAAAGAGAACAATAAACATAACAAAAAAAAAAATGCAGTATCAGTTGTACTGAGCGTGTCCATACCGAAACGGTTACCATCTCAGCATTTGCGGGGCGTGAGACACTCAGCGCTGGTTTTCAGTTGGCACCCCGCACCGACACACAGACGTAGGTAAATAAAAGCAAACTATTGCAACGGAAAACAGATACATACTTGAATATTAGTAATAATAAATGCTTAAGAATACGTAAATAAATAATGCAAAAGATTTTTTGTGTGCTACTCAGTTCAGAGAAAAATTTTAAATACCCTCGAATCCACAATATAAAATAGATCTTCAGCATATACCTATATTTAGTATAGAAAATACCTAAAATTGTCATTTAACATAGGCCATACTCTGTTTTGACTGACCAATTGAGTTCTTTACGACTTATCAGAAGGGCAATTGCCGTATTTTAAGAACGTTCTGATCTATTGAGATTCTCAATCTGTCAAAATAATCGCTAGGTAGCGTATCTACATTTCTGAAAAGTTTTTGACACCATTTTGAGATGAAATAGCGACTTGAATTTTAACTCCTTTTTGTATGAGAATTGGCCACCTGATGTCGGTACAGGTATTTCAAACTTCAAGGACACAAATGATCAAGGTCATCTTATCATCAACTAGTAGCTAGCAACCTTATGTTTAAGCCGAACACGTTAACCGCTATTCGTGGTTAAACTTCAGTTAACGTAGGTACATAAGTACAGTACAGAGAACAAAGTGTGCGGTTTGGGAGATTTACGCCTATAATACGAGGCACACGTACTATTTAATCGTGATGGATCAGGCTGGGTAATCCGTCTTGAGGTGTAAATTCAGACGTGAGGGTTGGGAGGCTGAATTACGGAGAACTTAGTGTACCCAGGAACTTGTAATTACTATTATTTCATGTTTATGAATATCGGCGGTTTTATCTAGATACTAAATCAAATAAATCAAAATCAAAAGTCATTTATTCAAACTAGGCTGGTGTCAGCACTTTTTGAACGTTAAAAATTGCATAAGGCAGTTCCCAAAAAACGCCCTTTTGCTGGTAAGAAGGTGTGGCGCTACAAATTCCCCAGCAGCACAGCTGTCTGTTATGCTATAAGAACTTGATTCTATACAGTGGTAGGTACGTAATTAACGTTACGAAACACAAAATAAAAATATTTCTAGATATATTTAGTTCAACTGTCGAGGTTGCTAGTTAACCACGTCTTACAATACAACTCAATTTAATATTAAAAAAAACTGTAATGGGTAGATTTTGTCAACACTAAGTAAATGAAAATAAAATGAATTTATACATCATCATCATTTCAGCCGAAAGACGTCCACTGCTGGACATAGGCCTCCCCCAGGCTCCTCCACTTCGACCGGTTTTGTGCTTCCCACATCCAGCCGATACCCGCGGCCTTCACAAGGTCATCGGTCCACCTTGTGAGGTATTCCCACTTTACGTCTTCCGGTACGCGGTCGCCACTCCAGAACCTTTCGGCCCCATCGGCCATCTGTTCTGCGAGCAATGTGCCCTGCCCACTGCCACTTAAGTTTGGCAATTCTTCGGGCTATGTCGGTTGCCTTGGTTCTCCTGCGGATCTCTTCATTTCTGATTCGATCGCGTAGGGAAACTCCGAGCATACCCCTCTCCATTGCCCTTTGGGTGACGTTAAGCCTTCTGATAAGGCCCATTGTGAGCGACCACGTCTTTGTACTATAGGTCATCACTGGCAACACCCACTGGTCAAAGACTTTCCTCTTGAGACACTGTGGTATTTGAGACGAGAAGAAATTGCGAAGCCTCCCGAACGCTGCCCAGCCGAGTCGAATTCGACGATTGACCTCTTTCTCGAAGAAAAAAATTTATACAGTCAAATAAAAAAAAACTATTATGTAAATAAAAATATGACCTGTGGGTTGCAGCTGAAAATCAGCGTCAGGTGGTGCATACTGAGTTGCCATCTGACAATATGCTGAGCTGAGGCCCTTTTGGTATTATTATCATTGTTGAGGTCAATGTTTTCTGTTTTTTTTTTTTTCTTTTTAAATTATTTAAGGTTTTTACTACCGATATAATGCCAATAAACGCAATTTTCTTTCTTTCTTCTTTCTTTCTGTACTAAATCATCTGCCAGGCTTTTTCCCAACTATTTTGGGGTCGGCTTCCAGTCTAACCGGATGCAGCTGAATACCAGTATTTTACATGAAGTGACAGCTTACCTTACCTCCACAATTCAATTACTTGGTATCATGAACTCTTGGTAAGACTGGTTGTTAGAATTTCAGGCTTTTGCCGACCCGTAATGATTGTCAAAGATCCACGAAAAACAGCCGAGACCAACACACGGCTTAACGACGCCTGCCAGGGGTGCGGGTTTGTTCGAAAGAGATACCGCAGCTCCTGGCATACAGGCTACTGAGGGAACACAGGTGGGTCTTCCAACCATAAAAAAAAAAACGCCTCCGTGTTTTGGAAAGCACGAAGCACGGAGGCGTTTTGGAATGTAAAGATGATAACCCATACACGGACCAACCGCGGCAAGCGTCATCGTCATCATCATCATCATCATCATCATCATCATCATCATCATCATAATCATCATCATTTAGGCCGAAATACGTCCACTGCTGGACATAGGTTTCCCCCAATTTGGGGGGCGGTTTGCCATAATTACCACGCTTGGCAGATGGTTTGGCGATCGCAGTGTGGTGGTAAAATGCATAGAGAACGCTGCTGCCCATTCTCTAGTAAGTCCCTTAGTCGCCTCCTACCACACCTACGGGAAGAGATGGGATGGTCCTATTCTTTACGTCCGGCACCACACGGAACAAGCGGCAAGCGTATCTTAACCTATTCGATCCCTTTCAACCGGTACGGTTGTTATTACTTAGCTACCAGACCCTTAGTTTTATCTACTAAAGAAAAATCTTTATATCACTAACGGACAACACACAGCTCAAATCGCTCTGTCTAGAAACATACAATTTTGTGCAAGATTTCCTTATGAAGGTAAGCATTATGGAAGGATTGAAAAAAAAAATATCTACTAGAGTGGTTAAATACGGGGTAAAAGTTTTTATGGAAGTCCAGGCTTTACTTTCTAGGCGTGTTTAGTAATAAGCCAGTATTTCGGTATAGACTCGAGTCATGCAAAGAAACGGAGTCACGATACCACGACTGCAGTCCTGTATGTGCAATGTCTTGGTGAATTTCATCTGTACCACAATTGCATTTGATTGTCATAGCGCCTGCTAAAAGACATGTAAACCATACTGGAGCAGGTCTGCTTGAATTTTCTGTCGAAATAAGCAGTTCCTTTATGTTCTTCTATATTTATGTACTAGCTTTTGCCAGCGGCTTCGCCCGCGCGGAACTTTCATCCCCTATTTAACTCCCTTAGGGGTTGAATTTCGAAAAATCCTTCCATAATCCTTGTCTATATTATACAGGGAAACTCTGTGCAAAATATCAGCTTTCTAGGTCCAAGGGTTTTGGCTGGGCGTTGATGAGTAAGTCAGTCAGACAGGACTTTTCTTTTAAGTGGAGACCGAATCCAGAAATTCCGTAACGAAAATAACCTAACACCTAGCAACAGGTCGGACTGTTGCATAGCAACGGAGGAATGACATGTTAAAATTGCAATTTTGACTGCTTTATCTGAATTTTCATACACAACATCGTATATTTATGGATAGTTTATGAAATTTTCTTACCGTTTTAGCAGTATTTTAGCCATTTCATACTGGGGGGTGTTTTTTTTTTTTTTTTTTTTTTTTTTTTTTGGGTGGGAAATCATCAAATGACTTCTCCTGCTGAGTAGAGCAGGAGGGCGTGTCAGACTTTTACTGACTAAAACCCACCCGTGTTCCCTCAGTAGCCCGTATGCCAGGGGCCGTGGTATCTCTTTCGAACAAACCCGCACCCCTGGCAGGCATCGGCCCTTGCGGACCCCACCAGTGGTTGCTGACATCTTTGACGGCGCGCGTGAGGAACACAACACGCCGTCCCGTCCACCACTTTTCGGCCGCAGAGGATAGGGAGAGCGGCTGACGCTATACCGACACTCCTCTTCCCCTGCGGCCCCACCGCGTCCGCCATCAAACGGTGGCGGCCCCGTCCAGGCCGCGGAAGGGAAGAGCGCTGCTCAGAAGCACCGGCACTCCTCCTCTACCGCAGCCCGTAACCCTCAGCCGCGATGCCTCCCATTCGACATCGCGGCCCACCTCAGTTGCGGTGCACCTCACCGCAACCTACTTTTTGGCCGCTACGTCAATGGCTTGAAGGCAAAAGCCCTGACGAGCGGCCCCACCGTTGGGTTCCTCTTGGCTTCACGGTGGGTGGGAGACCACGGTTACTAAGCCCCCCCGCAACGACAATGCGGGAACCCACTCGGGGGGGATACTGGGGGGTGTTAGGTTATTTTCGTTATAATTGCATAAGTTGATAAAAAATGCTATGCAATAGCTTTACCGCGGCAGTCTCCGAGTGCCACACGTTTTTTTTTTATTTGTATAGATTTTGCTCTATTAAGTGTGTTATGTATAAGTACGAAAATAAATAAGTAACCAGGTTCGTCGGGTATAGTTGAAGTTTACTAAGAAACTAAGAGGGATTTTTTCAAATGAAATTTAATTTGATAAATGAACGGTTTGTTTTCTATTAAACTCATCATCATCATGTCAGCTGAAAGATGTCCACTGTTGGAAATAGGCCTCCCCCAAGCTCCGCCACTTCGACCGGTTCTGTGCTTCCCACATCCAGCGGAATCCTGGGGCTATTAAATCTATTAAACTTATTCCATTTTATTCTAAAACATCCATCCATATTTCACTTAAATTCAACTTTAAACTAAACGACCCTGGTTACAAATTTGTTTTGTAATACTTTGTTTTGTAATTTTGTAATACCCACGATTTAAAAGAGTGTCCTTGGAGTTTCTTGCCCGTTCTTCTCCAGAGAGATCTACGTTTTTGGAATGGGCACCTAGCTTCAACTTCGATTTTTGTTTGACAATTCAAAAGTGCCTGTGAAAGGTCTAATTGAAATAAATGCTTTGAGTTTGAGTTTGAGTTTGAGTTTTTGGTTACCGTACAATAATAAATAAATAAGCAGAGTTAATTAAAACATTACCTATATAGAATATACTTACCACGTCAGTTCTTAGATAACAGCCTTGCTTCCCATGGGTTCTTGAAAGGGAATAACGTCAAAGTAATTATTGTTATATCCTACAAGACCATTGGTGGTGTAATCCCTTGGTAGACCAAACCAAACCTACCTTAATAGCATGTGGGGCAGATTTTGATGAATTTATAAAATCAAAATGAGTTTTCCGACGAAGTCTATGGGCCCATTTGCGCTAGAAATTACTTAACGTGATTAGGGCCAAACATGTTTAAAAAATCATTCGAAATTTTGCTCTAGAAGCTTCGCTTTCAGTCTATAATATTCCAGAGAAAGCCACGCAGGTCTCCTCTTGGTACTCAACCTCGACCCGTGCCATTATCCACCACGCTGGCCCAGTAGGGTTGGTAACACATGCCGATTTCCTCATGATGTTTTCCATCACCGTTTTGAGAGCTAGAAGATTTAAGAATATTTAAGCTTGCTAGCTTAAATGTTCTTAAATTATTTCCTTTTTCCTGTTCTGTTATTATACAGAACACTGATTAGAAAATGTGTTCTGAATAATTTCAACCTGTGACCGGATTTGGATGCACAGTGAATTACTGAATTAGTAAAACCCTTTTTAATCTGAAGTACCGAGTGAAAACAGAAACCTTGATATTTCGGCGCTACGTACGGTGCCACATAAAATCGCAAAATCCTCGACGTAAGCGTAAATTAATTTCGGCCAACGAACTGCTAACTCACTGAGAAGTTTGACTACGTTTTAATACAAATAGTTTTGTGTCTGCAGTTCCGTTTGGGTAGACTATAATATTCGGACATTAATAGTTAAATAGTAGCTCGAATAACCGATATTAAGTGCGTTGATAAAGTAAAGGATTCTATTTAAAAACCCCACTATGGCTTGTCATGTTACAAAGAGTTTATTTTCTAGTTTTCGAACTACAAAGAATATTAATAAAAACCAGAGGTTACCCAGAGGTCGAAATTCGTCCATAATTCATTCAAACCTTGATAAATAATAATCAAAATATTAGCTTTCTGCACTCCTTCTCCATAACATCTTTAACTGTGCCAAATTTTATACTCCTCCGTCCGCGTAATTTTAATAAAAAGGGTTACAAAGTTTTTGCTTCGTGTATTAATGTATGGATATTTCAAGTTGATACTTAGGATAAAATTTTAAGACGTAAACCGCCTACACTGCTGTGGGCAATAAAGATTAAGATTTAAAGTGTCTGCGATTTTGGTCGTATAATATTGAAATAAATGGAAGAAGCACGAAAAGTAGTCCTTGGCAGCATGCCTGAATGTTTTATCGGAAGCTGTGGACAAAAAAAAAATATCTTTAAGAATTTCACGCCTGCATTAAGAAAGCACTGCTTTTGCCAAAGATTGCAAATATTTTATCATCAACTGCAAGTGGGTGCCAACCCGCAATGGATGCGGTAGATGTAGTCTATTCCCTCTCGAGAAGGAGGTCTGTGTCCCAGCTGTGGGAACATTATAGGTTGACTATGATGTAAGCAGCTATTTTAATGTGGTTAAAAGGAGGATCTTTCCAAATTCTGACTAGATAAGGTTTTTTCACACAAGAATAAGCGAATTTATTTATGACTTACAGGCACTATAAAGCATGTATCAGAAGGTTGAAGTCATATTTAAGGAAGGGTGTGGCCATCAAACCAAACAGTTTTGTGCATGGGACCTGTTGGTGATGATGGTTCGTAATCATGAAAAAATGATCAACTGTTTCTATACAAAACTTCGACACCCCTTGACTCAAATGTGGTCTGATTATTTTTATTTAATTTATTCGGAAAAACAAACAATTACAGATTAAGAATTACAAAAAGAAAGGATACAGAAATTATACAAATGTAAAATCAACGACATTCTCCACAGATACACAATGAGACTATTTGGTAATTTTTAAGAATTTTTCGCGATTACAATGCAGCCCATAAAGAATGTTGTTCAGTTTGACTTTCTTGTACCACACCCATAAGTATGAAAACACCTTCCTAATACACGCTGTATATTTTTTTTTTGAGATGTTTACTATAAATTCAGTTCATACGTCCCTTAAACTTCAAGTAACTGATTACGATGACTATTAAATTCTTCCAAACAAACCATTTCATCCTATTAGTCTTGCGTGCTTGATTCCATTTTGAGAGAAGAAACAATGGCAGGATCCAATTCAGCGACACCAATAAAATTATTTCCGTAAAATTCAATCGCTGCGAATATAAAACCGAAATAAAAAAACCTAGGCTGAGTCAGCATCATACTCAATTTATCTAGTTTGTACTAAAATGTACGGGAAAAAACAGCGTGGCGTTTTGACAGTCAAGTCAAAAAACATTTATTGAGTGATTTATGTTGTTGAGCGGACGAATCTTTCAAACATGACACTTTCAAAATTCTTCGGATTATGATTGAAAAGTTGATCTCTCTCACAGAGGGTTCCGTATGTGGCTAGAAGGATAAACGTGATTATATACCAAAAAGGGAAGACATAGGAAACTCTCATCCAGGTGAGTGTTAAAAAATGCAAAACTATTGCCAGTTTCACTAACATTAACCGACACCTAAATGAATGCTGAAACACAATCGTAGTTTTTGATTTTGAACGCTATGCTTCCTAATGAGAATTGAAAATACAACGTGCAATTTTATTTACGCAATATATATAGGTGTCATTTAATGTAGGTCTTCTCCTTAGCGTGTCGATGGTAATGTCAACAACTGTGAACTAAAGGGTTGGAGTTTGGTGCCATCAGCAGCGTCCATCGGTTACTGTTATTTGCAGACGAAAGGACGAGCAGGCCATTATATTAAATGTCGCATCGTTTGTGGCACAGCACCACATTTACAGTTAAAGAAAGAGTGAATACCGTTTATTTGGACACAGGAAATGTACAGTCCAGTCAGTGCTTGTTAAAACGGGTATTATAAAGGTCGCGTGGATGGGCCATGCTCCGACTTGTTGTGCGGTTGTGTAAAGTTAACTTAGAACTCAAATTAAATGACTGCACGGAATTTGAACTCACATTCTAATCCTATACACACAAACAAATGAGATTTGAGTGTTCGTTTTGTAATGTCAAAATGTATATGAAAGTGTATACGGTACAACAATTTGTGAATTTCCGGAACGGCTATACTGTTTTTGACCGGACTGGTAGATAGGTGATGTTGAAAGGTGTAACTTGTTTAGCCGGTAACACGTTGCCGTGGAATAATTTCCAACATCCACGCGGGCGCAACTGCGGGCGCAGCTAGTTCAAAATAAACTTAAAGGTCCCGAGATCTCTTTGTAGTTCCAGACGTTTTTGTCCACTAGGTCGTATTGTGTGAGTACCGTGCAGAGCCTTGCCATGTCTGAAATGGCCTTTTGTGGTAAGAGCGATACATATTTGAGTGGGCCTGTCTTCACAGTCAGCATGCAGACAGGTATGAGTCAATCATCGTTTACTTCAACCCTAGCTTAGGAAGCTCAAGGGCCCTTCGAACATTACCATCCATACTATCCTATTAATACTATAAACTAACTTATGCCAGCGGTTTCGCCTGCGTGGAGGTAGAAAATTACCCCACGGGCACGTACTATCGGGATAAAAAGTATCCTATGTGTTATTCCAGGTTACACACGATCTGTGTGCCAAATTTCATTCAAATCCGTTCAGCAGATCCGATCGTATGTTTGGATCTTTGTTACTCAATCACACAAAAACAGCTGAACGGATTTGAATGAAATTTGGCACACATGTAGTTTGTAATCTGGAAAAATACATAAAATACTTTTTTTCCCGGTACTACATTCTCGTGTGATGATTTTGACCTCCAAGCGGGCGCAACCGCGTGCAAAAGCTAGGAATATTATGATTTAATAATGGTATCACTATCTGTTTGCCTCTTATCTAAACAGCTGATTGGATTGAGATGTAAATTGACACACGAATAGACCACGATCTGGTTTAGGACTTAAGATAGTTTTTATTCGATCTAGTTGTACAAACACTTTTACACGTCAATTTTTTTTTTAACTAGATGGACCGACGACCTTAAAAAGGTGGCTGGGACAGACTGGATGTAGAAGGCGGAGGATAGAGTGCTGTGGCGCAGCCTGCAAGAGGTCTATGTCCAGCAGTGGACAGCAATAGGCTGAGCTGATCCATTGAGGTCGGCGTTTCCTATATGACTACTCTGAGAAGGAATGCAGAAACATATTCAGAGGTCACAGTCTCTAATAAAGTCCAGACATCTTGGCCAGATCATGTGAAGACCATGTAGATTGGTGTCTTTTTTTTTTTACTGACTAAAACCCACCCGTGTTCCCTCAGTAGCCCGTATGCCAGGGGCTGTGGTATCTCTTTCGAACAAACCCGCACCCCTGGCAGGCATCGGCCCTTGCGGACCCCACCTGTGGTTGCTGACATCTTTGACGGCGCGCGTGTGGAATACAACGCGCCGTCCCGTCTACCACTTTTCGGCCGCAGGGGATAGGGAGAGCGGCTGACGCTATACCGACACTCCTCTTCCCCTGCGGCCCCACCGTGTCCGCCATCAAACGGTGGCGGCCCCGTCCAGGCCACGGAAGGGAAGAGCGCTGCTCAGAAGCACCGGCACTCCTCCTCTACCGCAGCCCGTAACCCTCAGCCGCGATGCCTCCCATTCGAAATCGCGGCCCACCTCAGTTGCGGTGCACCTCACCGCAACCTACTTTTTGGCCGCTACGTTAATGGCTTGAAGGCAAAAGCCCTGACGAGCAGCCCCACCTTTGGGTTCCTCTTGGCTTCACCGTGGCCGGAATCCACGGTTACTGAGCCCCCCCCGCAAGGACAATGCGGGAACCCACTCGGGAGGGATTGTAGATTGGTGTCTGAAATGGTATTTTGAGGAAAGAACCACACAGAATGAGTGCACCCGTCCAGTCAGTGCTCGCATTAGTCACTAGTCGATCTACTTACTACTTTTATTTCGTTAGTACGTCCCGTGGGATAATTTCTGACCTCCATGCGAGAGATGGCACGGTCAAAACCTAAATGGTCATTATATAACTATAACACTTTATTGCGAGGCATCCACAAGCCGATAGATAAAGGCAAAATGTCCCACAAAATCGTAAATAATACATTTAAATGTGTCCCAAAACAAAACGTACGGTCTATTTAATAAATTAAACGAACTCGATGGCAATATAAAGGTAATGGCCGATGAATATTCGCGTCGGTAACTCGTTATTGATATGTTGGTATCCATTAGTGGTCGCGTATTAATGAATATCCATGATTCGGACGCTTTATTTTATATTGCGTTTTATTTGTTCAGTGGGTTCCTATTATTTACTTACCATATTGGTTGTATTTATAATCAGTGCATCTAGCACTAGTAGGAATACGTAAACGTACCGCAAATTCGAACAATTTGAAATTTGAAAATACTCAAATTGATCGTATCTAAAGTCCGAGCGAAAATTGTTTTTCAGCCGAAAACGAAGTCGAAAATGACTTGGGACTTTACGGCCGAAAACGAATTATGGCCGAATTATAATTTTATGGTCGAAAAAGAAGATGAAAACGAAGCCTCGGTTGGTTACTAAACACAACACAACAACACGTCTGAACTCCCTGAAGGTTTAGGCAGAGGTGTACCCAAGTACACCCACATCAAAATGAAAATGCTCGTTTCATACATAATATAACCTTAATTTTTAATACGTTTTTCATATATCTGAGTGTATTACCTACTCATTACGCTTGACGCAAAAATATAAACCAAAATGCTTTAGGCGTATGGACAGTTGTATTTTCAATTTAAAAATCGTTCTCATTTACGTTGTGTTTACGTCACGCGCTCGTACTAGATTCTCTGTGTAGCTATTAATGGCTATAGCTTCACAAAGACGAAGCGTGAAAGTATATAATCCTTCAAAAGCAGTCGCAGTTGAAATTGCTATGTGAGCCTTCTTCAAAGGATTTGGTAGGCAATACCAAATACTACCGCTTCTTAAAAAAAAAAACCGTTTGAATAGCATTAAGTCCAACAGTAGTACTATTTTGTAAAAAAAAATATCAGCGTGGTTACTTGAGTGTCAAAACACTAATGACAGCTCACTTTAAGCTCACAGGTATTGCCCTAACATCAGTTGGAATGACACCTAAATCGAAGGTCACTTCACTTAGGTTCTCACGGTGAGATTTTAACGGCTGTATCATGTAGCACAAAATCAGCACAATATCACACAATGATTAATAAAAAGTAAAGTTTATTTTCCTCATATCAGATTATTTCGCGATTACACTGAGATGTTATCAAATAAAAGTTTCATGTTTTGTTTTTGTTTGAGAAATAATCCCGGAAACTTTTAGTTCAAACTGTATTATTTAATTTCATCAATTTCTCGATAGTAAGATTTAGTTAAGTAAGTAAATATTTTGGTTTCCTAAACGGTTTTGACTAATTTCAAATAATTAGAAAATGGTTTAATTAATGATTTTAGATTATAAAGTTACGATGGGCGTATTTATCACATTGGGGTTATCCTGTAGTGGAAGATGTAAGAGAAAAAATGTAATTTATGATTATGGTTTTATAGGGTCATTAGGCAGAGTCGAAGCCAAAGCATGAAACGCGCAAACGCCAATGTTGGATGACAAATCATACCCTTGCTCTGGTTGAAGATAGGCGTCTGAAAAAAGGACAAGGAGTTGGCATGAGAGAATTTAATAAGTTGTCAGCTGAAATTCAGGCGTGTTGCAGACGTGACCACAATGCGTATCTACAGAAAATTTGTGAAGAGATAGAGACGCATACTGGTAGACACGAGTCCAGGGATCTATATCACAAAATTCGTGTCATAACAAAATCCCTACCCACAAAGACCTGGGCCATTGAAAATGAAAATAACCAAGTGGTAACCGAGCTAGAACAAATTTTAGAAACATGGAAGATGTATTGTCAATCTCTGTTCCAAGACCCTGCGTCACGTCACTATCCATGCACAGATCCGACCGGTGAGGACTTGGAACCTGACATTCTGCTGTCTGAGGTCAAGGCTGCTATTCAACACCTCAAAAATAGGAAAGCGACTGGGAGAGATGCTATTCCTATTGAAACTATAATATTAAAGCCCTTGGAAAATGCGGATATCACATGTTCCACACTATTTGTAACAAAGTGTGGCAGACAGGGGAATGGCCTACGGAATGGACGCATACAGTTTTCATCCCCTTGCACAAAAAAGGCTCTACGAAGAAATGTAACAACTACCGCCTTATTGCACTAATATCACACGCAAGCAAAATATTGTTACATATTCTTAATGAGCGACTGAAGACGTACCTGTCCAAAGAGATCGCTCCGGAACAAGCTGGATTTGTGAAAGGGAAAGGCACTAGGGAACAAATTCTTATTGTACGCCAGATCATCGAGAAAGCGCGAGAGTTCAACAAGTCGACTTATATTTGCTTTGTTGACTTTTCCAAAGCATTCGACTCGGTGAAATGGCCGATGCTGTGGAAAACCCTGCTGGAAATGGGTACCCCAAAACACCTTGTTCACCTCCTAAGGCGTTTGTATGAGGATGGCACAGCATCGGTTCGTACAGATGACATTCTTTCGAGAGATTTTCACCCGAGTGCTGGCGTCCGTCAAGGATGTATAGTGTCACCGCTATTGTTCAATTCATATACTGAGTTGATAATGCGCATAACGTTAGAGGATTGGATTGACGGTGTTACCATTGGTGGATACAAAATTGCTAATTTGCGCTATGCAGACGATACAACTCTATTTGCAACCAGTGAGCAGCATATGGAGGAACTGCTACTGAAAATGGAACGCACAAGCCTAGAGTTCGGATTAAAGATAAATCGCAGCAAAACTAAAATGATGATTGTTGACCGCGCCAACAGTAACTCGCCAGAAGTGACCAAGATTGCGAACTGTGACGTGGTTGAGTCCTACGTATATCTTGGAACTTTAATAACGAACAATGGTGGATGCATAGATGAGATAAGCGACGAATGGCTATCACACGAACATCAGTGGACAAGATGAAGAAAATATGGAGGAACAGGAACATCACTAAAAGTACGAAAACCAGGCTCATGCGAACACTTATTTTCCCCATATTTCTCTACGCTGCTGAAACGTGGACTTTGCGGGAAGTGGAAAGAAAAAAGATAGACGCTCTGGAGATGTGGTGCTGGCGAAGGATGCTTGGAGTCTCATGGACTGAGTTCCGTACAAATGTCTCCATACTCCAAGAACTCGGCATAAAACAGCGCCTATTTTCTATAGTACAGTCTCGCATTCTAGCTTTCTTTGGCCACGTTTCAAGACGTGATAGCCTTTCCATAGAGCGCCTCGTCATCCAGGGTAAGGTGGAAGGTACTAGACCGCGTGGGAGGTCACCGACTCGATGGACCGACCAGATTAAATCCATTGTGGGCAGCTCCATAAACGAATGCAGTCGGATGACCTCCAGCAGAGATAGATGGCGGCACATCGTGAGGCGTATTTATTCTGCCCCCTTCACAACTACGACTACGTGACGACCACGACCGCTCTGCCAAGAGCGTACCGACTAAGAAGAAGGGTCATTATGGTACTTTCACCTATTATTGACGCTTTAAACAAAAAAAATCAAACATGTGTTTCTAATTCTAAACCTATTAAACTACCCACAAACTCTGAAAATCATGCTATCACAATTCATTTCAGCTGTAAGTACATAAAGTTTATTCCATTACCTACAGATTAATTTGATAACCTGAACTCCGCCCCTGGGACCACACCGGACACGACTAACTTACTTACCCACCTAATATTGTCTTGCCTCTTGGGACTCATTAAAAGTCTGTCACTACTGTTTATAAATAAACAATGTCGCAGATGTTTAGAATGAGTACCTAGTCTTTTAGTTAAAAGAGAAGACAGAAATGCAGGCTAGTTGAAAAATGTTCAAGATTTTTTTAAATTCGTTTCCTAAAAAAACTTTTTAACAAAAAAATGAACCCCCAAAAAATAAAAAAAACTGAAAAGCAAAAAATAATTAAACCTTTTTGTTTAACCTTAATGACGAAGTTCGGAAGTCGGTGACTTTCGATATGTATTTTTAATTAAAAGGTTTAATTATTTTTGCTTTTCAGTTTTTTCGGCGGTTTAATGTTTTGTTAAAATGTTTTTATTTTATAATTTATCTACTAATAACTACATCCTTAATTTTTTATCACTTTTTGTAATACACAAACTCAGCATTAAGAAATCTGTGAGTGAACAATCAATCATCCCCTGTTTTCCTACCCTTAGGGAT
This sequence comes from Polymixis flavicincta, assembly GCA_949987655.1. Lineage (NCBI taxonomy): Eukaryota > Metazoa > Arthropoda > Insecta > Lepidoptera > Noctuidae > Polymixis > Polymixis flavicincta. The sequence goes on along the minus strand of OX465175.1, from coordinate 12,488,259 downwards.
GGTTTTTTTTTTTCAAATTTATATGGGACCAACTTCGGGGTATACCCTTTCCAATCAAAAAATAATTATCAAAATTGGACTACTCTGAAAAAGTTATGCGTGGTCATAGATTTAAAAAAAAAAATTTAATACTCGTTGACTTGAGAACCTCCTCCGTTATTTCGTCGGTTAAAAAGAAAACGTTTCGTGAAAAAATACGTTTGAGTTGATTTGAAGGTAATTGCAGAATCATCATTTCAGTTGAAAGACGTCCACTGCTGGACATAGGCTTTCTCAGTCTCTGTACTTCGATCAATTCCTGTGGCTTTCAAAATTTCATCGGTGACCCAGGGCAGAGGATATCCAAGAGGATTGTCAAAGACCTTGATAAAAGATGGTTGATGTCGTTCTCGTCCTGACCATTTTTTCTAAACCATTCAACATATTTTACATTTACTTTAACGAGAAAGTTAATGACCAGTCTTTCATCTCAAAGGCTATAATATTCTAAACTCCTACATATCTATACCAAAACAGAAACAGGCTCTATTTATATTACGATGGGACGCCGAGATAAGAATTTGTTTACCTCCTAAAGGAGTCGGGTAGCTGTCGACACACTCCACTGCATGGCGGGGTTGTCATAGATGTAGTGTGATTCAGAAAGGACAAGTGAAAAATACGAGTACCTAACGTTATTATAATTTGTGTACTAAACAAACCGGCCATTGCATTTGTGTTTGTCAAGTTATGAGGAAGTATATGCCTACCCCTTAGTTATTACGAAATAGCTCGTTAATTGAATTTTGCAATGTGTGGTTTAATGAAATGGCAAGAATGTTCTTTGAAATGGAAAGTGACGGAGGATATATAAAGGGCCCGACTACACGTTGGTACCAACAGCCCAACGTGTGTTCGGGCCCTTTTGGGCATTCCCACATCTTGCCACCGCATGGCATCGCAGACACAAGCAAGTGTGGGCACGTGTTAATAGCGCTTCATGCAGTTGCGTTGTGGTAACTACAAAATCAAAAAAAAGTGGTCGACGCAACTTTATGTTTGCGATGTCGCCGGCCGGAAATGTACGGTCTCACTGGTCGTTGCGTTGTGGCTGCAACGTGGCCTCGGTGTGGTCGGTATCGCCCGCCCACACGGTTGATTTTGACGGCCAAATGTGGTCCGTGTGAATAAACTATTCATTTCCGTGATCGGGCCCAGCACTGATTGAAACCGTTATTAATATTACGGTTTAAATTAAATTGGAGCTCATTAACAAAAACTTTTTGTATTCATAGTTTATATGTTTAATTTATTAATACCTAGGTAACCTAACATTCTTGTTAAGCTTTGAAAGGTGAACATTTCAAATGTTTTCAGAATAAACTTCTGTTAACGAGTTGTGTATTCATTCTAATTGAAGGGTTCTACACCGTCTATTCACGAAAAGTAGCTATCTTTTCTGGTTTGAAATGAAAACATGATGAATATGTGGTAGTGCCAAACTGAAATAAAGGAGCGCTTTCAAAGCCAGAAACACACTTGTGGCACACCGCGCGAGTTTCACGATCTTATCTGGCGTTGAGACACGGTCGCTGAGTGAATATAGCGTTTTAAGATGGCTGTGTGCGCACGCTACGTAGTGTGTTAGTAATGTGTTCTTGGAACAATTTTCGACGCCATTATATTCCCCACTTTCTTCATTACATGTTACAAACAAACGCGTGGGTAATTGTGCGTAGGCAGCCAATTTACGTGGGATAGCATTATTAAGACATAATTTATCCGCGAATGTTATAACGAATTTAGCCACCATATTTTGTTACTTAGGTACAGTTAAATTTCCATCTCAAATAGAACATTGGCGATGGAAAACTCTGCATTGGATTTTGCCTCGGTCTATAATCTAAAATGTATTAGAAGGTTTAAACAAACAAAATAATGCTAATGAATTGTAAACTTGACTCTAAAATCATCATCATCATCAGCCTATAATGTTCCCACTGCTGGGACACAGGCCTCCTCTCTGTGAGAGGGACTGGGCCGTAATCCACCACGCGGGCCCAGTGCGGGTTGGTAGATGTCGCATGACTTCCGATTTATACACAAAGTAAAGCAACTGTCTGGGTTCGAACTCACGACCTACAACCCGTAAGTCGCGGCCGTTACCACTTGGTCACCACTGCTCTCTAAAATATGTTTCCCTAATTTGGAATTGTATGAATTCGTACCGTTTTACAGAAGAAAATAAATCGAGTCCGCTACTAAGAGTAATTTAGTAGGTTGTATCGTATGACACACCAAACTAAAATTAACGTTGAAAATATAGTAATTAAGTCTCTGGTCTAATCCCAGGTTGCACAGTGTAGAATAATGGCACAGTAATTAACATACAGGATGCAAGTAATAGTTGAGGCTGTAAGCAATCGCGACACAGAGTTGTACTATTATATCAGTTCAAATAGCGTAGCAGCTACGGTTTCAATTGTTGTATGGAACCCTGAGTTTATATAAGGCAAGCTATTTATGAATTGAAGGATTTCTTATTATTTTTGTTTCTTTGGTTCATCTACCCATTAGTCGCTACGCTTACTGCGACTCAGAGGCATTCAGTTCGTTAACGGTCCGGTGACCCGACGACAGGACACTAGCGTATGGGTCATACAAAAAAAAAAAAGACATGCCGTTTGCAATGTGTAAAATATTTTTAACAACTTTTTTACTTATGAGAGACCACAGCTTGCACAGTAGAGCTTACAAAGTTGAAATATGAATATTAGTAATGGTACACTAAGAGCATGCATTTATTGTGGCTAAAAAAAATTGTAGGACAGTTTTAACACTACATCTTCTACGACTTTCACGACAGAAAGTTTCCCTAGCTACTAAAAGTATAGTGTAGAGTGTGCCGCTGAAATCATGAGCTGTTAACACGAGTTTGGGTAGTTGAACTTTCTTTAATGGTAAAACTGTCACAAGTTGCGATGGATAACGATCTTTAAAAGAACTGTGATGGAAATATTGAAAAACGAAAGCTTGTCTAACTACAACAATAAGTTCTTTATTGGCATAAACTACGTTACGAGAAAAATTGAAAATCCTGAGTCCAAAGCTAGCTTGAAGTACAGCCTGTATTTTAACTAGAGGCTTCTTTCAGTATGATTATAATTTAGACAGTTTATGCAACAACGCTAAATATAGGCAAATCAAAAAAAAAAAGAATAAAAGCAAATTAAGTAAACCGTTAGAAATGACTGCAATAATTGGCAACTATGATCGAAATATTGGTATTTATAACGGCAAGTGAGTAGTAACATTTTGACTTTCAACAGTAACATTTTGCAAGTGAGTAGTAACATTTTGACTTTCAACAGTAACATATTGCAAGTGAGTAGTAACATTTTGACTTTCAACAGTAACATTTTGCAAGTGAGTAGTAACATTTTGACTTTCAACAGTAACATTTTGCAAGTGAGTAGTAACATTTTGACTTTCAACAGTAACATTTTGCAAGTGAGTAGTAACATTTTGACTTTCAACAGTAACATTTTGCAAGTGAGTAGTAACATTTTGGCTTAGCATGTCGCTTTCTATTTCTTATTTATTTATTTTCTTAAATGGCCAACCAACAATTGTTTACACGGTTACAATTTTAAGATAATATTTTACTTATATATAAGGTTATGTGTAACAATTTCTTATAGGTTAGCACCGCATTCTTCGAAGAATAGACAGTGCTTTTTCAATACAAAGTGATATTTCGTTTCTCCATTTTTGACATCGCACCGCAAAAGAACGACAAAATTACAGACCATTTTTTCTTTCGTTTCTAATGATCTTTGTCTAGGTCCTTATAAATGTAGACTATTTTAGAAGAATATTTCTTCCCGAACTGTCAAAATCACACTCACAACAAACTTTTTACTCGACGGCCACAAAGTAAATACGATCATCTACAAAATCATGAATCGTTTAGAACGCAAAACTGTGATAATTAATAGAAAAACATAGCTATCTTCTCCTATTGTACATCATTTAGTTAATAGTCATGTCTATTCTTCCGTCGACAAATCAGTGCTCTTGCTGAGCCTATATATAGCCTATATATATATATATATATATATATATATATATATATAGCAACCATCTCAATCCCACTCAATACACCATCCATCACAGTCTGAATAATTTTCAATGATATTGCTAATCCTTATTATAATACTAGCAGCGCTCCGTGGTTTCACCCGCGTAGTACCCGTTCCCGTGGGAACACGTGGATAAAATATAGCCTATGTCACCCGGAGATAGTGTAGCTTCCCATCAGTGAAATAATTTTTCAAATTGGTTCAGTAGTTTCGGAACAATTCAATGCAAATCAATGCATCAAACAATCAATCAAATCTTTCCTCTTTATAATATTAGTATAGATAACTTCATATTTACAAAAAAAAGTTGTCTGCTCATCACCGTAAATAAAGCAAATAATGTTGTTGAACTGTCAAATTGAAAGCCATTCCTACTGTTAGCGTGTGACGCAATTACTTACTAGCCTAGCGTACTTACGAAGTTTCAATAGAATACAAGACACACTTATAATAGTTACCCAAGTAGCCGCCCAGTGATCGATTTTTATTTTTCGTAATTTATTTACAACTAAATGTATTTGTAATGCATTATTATATAGGGTGACTGGTAATTAGTGACCGATATTTAAACACATGATTTTACTCATCATGTTTCCACGTTAATCTGCAAAAGTAAATAAAACATAGTACTTACTTGACGTTACATTTTTTCGTTTCTTGTAACAAACAACAACGATTTTTTTTTATTTAAATAGCTCGTGTCCCCAATCACCCCAATTAAATATTGAATACCTTACAAGAATAATACACCATCAGCTGTAATTTTAGTTAGTTACCTACAAACGAAAATCAGATAATCCACTTTTACCTGCATTACTCTTTTGTCATTAATTTAACCACCGTACGGATCGCGCGCGCGCGCAAAAGCAAAGCAACTCATGGCAATAACATTGGGGTCAAAAGATAGATTTAAAAAAACATTTCTTTGGGAAAGTTGTTTGTTATGATGAGTACAATCATGTGCCACTAATTACCAGTCAACTTTTATAAAAATATAAGTTTTCTGCACTCTGCTTTGCTTTACTTCTCCATTTAACTTTAACTGTGCTTGTGTGATGAGTGGCGACTTTACAAGTACTCAAAATTACCAAAGCGAAGCTTGCCTCATTTATACTTTGAGGCAGCCACAATTTAAATCGTCGCATGCAACGCTTTGCACGGCCTAGTTGATAAACCCATACAGATGCACCCGAGCGTGACTAAAAGATAATGCGATTTAGAATAAAATAACATGTTACTGTGTGATTCCCAGCAACGAATACGTCAACTAACCGTTCACTTATTGAACGTTCCGTGAGTGTCGCAAAATACATTTAGTTAAAGGCAGTAATATTATATCAAGAAATAAGAGGTTAAGCATCCTTTTATACCGAAATCCAACCTACTATAATCACGAATTCGTGTAAAAACTGAGGATATACAATAAGTACACATACAAACATATAAAAATTGAAGACTCTGTTAGTCATGAAAAAATAATAGCTTTAAACCAAATGCATATGAAATATTTATTATACGATACCTATAACAAAAATAAATTTATTTTTATTTAGTCTGTCTGTCTGTATGTTCCGGTTGATCTCCAAAACGGCTGTGCCGATTTTGACGGGACTTAAATGGCAGATTTTTAACCAGTGCGCAAACTGTAACCATGAATTCAGCTTATTATTCCAGCGAAGAAATTTTTCGCCAGTTAAACAAAAAAAAAAAATATGTTCCATGCATTTGACCGGGACGGAAAATTTCTACGCTAGGGGGTTACAGTTTGCGCATTGGTAATAAAATTACCTTGTTTATAAATAAATAGGAAAATTTCCAGAAGTGTACCTAAATGTTAGGACCCCCTAACATTTAGGTACATTTCGGGAAATTAAAAAAAAAAAACTGTTTCAAAAGTGTTTTTCGTAGGAATATGCGGGAAGCTCAAGTTGCGGTGCTCTAGATGCTGTGAAAGGCGATAAGTAAACCAACAATGTCACCAAGAATGCTCAAGACTGAGAAAAGTGGAAGAGATTGTGTTCAAAAGCTAACGTTTCCTATAAGTCGGGCTATCTCTAGCAAGAAGGATAAGGTAAATAACGCCGCGGTTTTATTGTTAGACAAAGCTAGCGGTTATGGAAAATATAATGCAAACTTTTTCTTGAAAATTCTTTGTAGGATAATCTAATAGGATTATGTCGACAAAAACGACAAAACTCACATTGCTCTACTAAATTCATCGCATTTTCTATCGATAAGGAGAAAAGTTTACCAACTGAAGTGGAAGTAATATGTTAAAGCTACAAAGATTAACCAAGTTTCTCGTAATTCGCCGTCTGAAACAGCCAATTTCGAAACTGAAAGCAAACCAATTCATACTAATCCGGGTTAACATGAGGAAACATCGCCATAACAGTTCGTTCACTCTACTTATCTTCACGTATACATCTCTATCGAGTTATTTCGGATCAGAGCCGAGCGTTCGGTTAATTCGGACGAGCGTCATCGTCGTAATCCACTTAACCACACCACAGAACACCGACTGACGTTACTCCGCATTCACACCAATGTTGTGTGAATAAGAATTCCGCAAATCCTGAGCTTGATTGCATTGTATTGTGGTGCGGTATTCCGATATTGTAATCGATATTTGATTGAATTCATTCTCGATTTAAACTGTTTTTTTTTTGTTTTTTTCTTACTAAACGACTTCAAAACAGTAGGTTTACAATTCGGTTGTATTTAAAAACAATATTTTTTTCCCAACTAAAGAACAAAAGGGCTTATCGGATCCTATATATATATATATTTTGGTTAAGTTGTGATTCGTGGTTTTGAGTTAGTCACTATTATTTACTTACTGATGGTATACCAGTTAGTGGGGTATAGATACAAAAAAACTTTTTAATAAAAAAATTAAACCGCCGAAAAACCGAAAAGTAAAAAATAATAAACTAGCTTTGTCCAACCCCAATAACTAAGTTCGGAAGTCGGTGACATTGGATATGTATTTAATTATATGTCACCGCCTTTCGAACTTAGTTTTTAGTTTATAATTTTTTGTGGCTATAATCTACTAATTACTACATGCTTAATTTTTGATTTAATACACAACTCAGTATTAAAATCTGTGAGTAAACAATCAATCATCCCTTGTTTTCTTACCCTTAGGGTTGGAATTTTTCTTCGAAATTTATATGGGACCAACTTCGAGGTATACCCTTTCCGATAAAAAAAGAATTATCAAAATCGAACTACTCTGGAAAAAGTTATGCGTGGTCATACATAAAAAAAAAAAATATATAGGTACGCGTCGAATTGAGTAACCTCCTCCGTTTTTTCGTCGGTTCAAAAACTAAAGAGTGCAAAAAAAGTTACAAAAAAACAACCGACTTCGAAAAAAAATATAAAGTGAGAAATAACTTTAATTTCGGAAGTCGGTGGCGAAAAAAGGAAAATACAAAGATGACTTTTCCGACAGAAAAGTTATTTTTCGCTTTGTAGTGTTTTTTTTTTTTGGATGTCCGTTATTTTTAATTCAGGTTGAGTCAACTGCACATCAGAGGTAGATAGATTGACAGTGAATGCGCCTATATTATGTACAAATTATTAGGGTTATATTTTGTAGTGCTATTTTTCGCGTGTGCGGTTGACTGTACCAAAGAGTATTGTTTATTTCATTTCCCCTGTACGTGCTGTATATTCAAATGTATTGTAGCGTTACGTCGCCAAAGTACCTAAACCAATTGCAGCGCAGTTTCAATCCATAACAATTGCTTAAAGCGAAGAGAATCGAACGTGGCAATAATGTGATTAAAACATGTCTTAAAGCGGTAGTGATAGGAACCATGTTTGAGTGACAGATTACCATTAAAGCTTTATGGATGAAGTCAATTTGTGTCGGAGGCAGTCGCTGTAGTGAACGGGGTCTTTGAGAGAGGATGTGTATGCATGCGGATCTACATAATCCTCACTCAATGGCTTGTGGTGGAACTGAAGTAGGGAATATTGCATGTCTAGGGGGCTATACAGTATGTAGGCATTTGGTATCAGTATAAGCCCTGAGGTAGGTACGTTTTTTAAAAATATTTAAATATAGTTGACATTAAAATATTATTATAGAAAAAACGTATTCCCACCAGAGGGAGAATCTGAATGGTTTTTGTTTCCTCCTACTAATATAATAAATGTGAAAATTTGTATGTTTAAATGTTTGGACTTTGTTACTCAATCACGTAAAAACGGCTGAAAGAATTTATATGAAATTTTGTGAATGAATTAACAAAAAGGATATTTTTTATCCCGTTTGTACGTTTCCGTGGGATAGGTTTTGACCTCCACAGGGAAGCCGCTGATAAAAACTAGTTAGTAAATAAAACAGGCAATTATGCGGACTTAACATAAAATGATAACACATCGTATAACAAATACGTCAAGTTGATTACATTTTTATGTAACGTGCTACTATAAGTTAGTCCCAGCACATCATGTTTCCGTCTGCTGATAAATCTTGCTGTTCAATGCGTTAAATCCCTTTGATGTGTCAAGTCTGACTGATTTGTCTTCTAACGCCCAACAAAAGCAACAGCATCTAGCAAAGCAAACATATAATGACAAATTACTGATGTGTATTAACTGATGTAGAGACAGCCCGCTTAGTGTACTTTAGCTATTTTCATAGTGTAATGTCGTATGGTATTCTATTGTGGGGAAATGCCGCCGACATTCAGACTATTTTCGTCTTGCAGAAAAGAGCTGTCCGATCAATTTATAAATTAAGTCCGAGACACTCTCAGAGATAAATTTAAGGAGACTAATGTAATGACTGTGCCTTCACATTATATTTATGAAAATCTTTTATAAGCCCATAAAAAATATTAAATTGTTTAAAAAATACAGTGATATCCGTAGTATAAATACTAGGAACAAACACAAATTTGTTGTACCATCAACAAGGCTCAAGAAAATAGGTGGGTCATTCAGATGTCAATGCATACCTTTTATAATAAACTTCCAAGCCATGTTCAAGATCTAAGTCTCAATAAATTTAAATCATTCATCAAACGTAAGTTGTGCCTGAAAGCCTTTTATACCGTTAAAGATTATGTTGAGGACAAAAAAGCTTGGGATTGACCTGCTCCAATTTTGTATACTGAATGTTGTTTTTTATTTTTGCTTTGCTCTTTGACATTTGATTATTATTATACAGGGCGTCCCACGGCTATGCCATATGGAGGGAAAGTACCTTGAATATTTTAGTTGGAACATTTTACTGAAAGAAGACGTTATTTGAATTAAAAAAAAAAAAACATTTAAAACTGCATTCATAGATATTTAAATAATTACGTGGTTGAACCAGAAATCGAACCCGTTACATGAGAAAAATAATCACCCTGTAGCTTTATTATACCGATCGAAATGCTTCATCATAAGGATTATCTTTCAGTGTCACAAATAAAAGGAACACCATGAATTTTAACATTTGTGTAAAATTTTGTTCAGAAAATGGAAATGCTGACATTGCCGTAAGGACATATAACTGACATTATCATAAGTGCCTATTACTAATAAATGTACCAACTTGCGAAGTACGCATCATGTCCGGTTGCAGAACGACAAAACGTTACTTTTCAGCAAGATGGGCCTCCGGCTCATAATAGTCACAGAACAAGGGACTATCTCAATGAACACTTTCATCCCTGGATCGCGACAAATGGACAAATAAGATGGCCGCCGACATCCCCAGATCTAACCCCGTTACATTTTTTTATGGGGTTATGTAAAAAACATAGTTTACCAGAACCAGTATGAAAGTGTCCACGAGCTACAAGCAAAACTTAGACGTATTATTCTAAATATCCACGACAACAAGATCAAAATCGACAGGGAGCTAAATAATAAAAATTGTATTAAACAGGAAGGGACTCATTTTGAGCATTTGATAAATTGATTAATTATGTATTAAAAATGTTCAAATTCATGGCCTTCCTTTTATTTGTGACACTATGTTACTTAGCAAAAAATAATCCTTATGATGAAGCCTTGCGATCGGTATGATAAAGCTACAGGGTGATTATTTTTTCTCATGAAGGTGGCGTGACGACCTAGACGCGTATTGCAAGGGCTGGATCGAGGAGGCCTTGGAAAAGGATGCCTGGAAGGATTTGGGGGAGGCCTTTGCTCAGCAGTGGGACAGTGTAGGCTAAATGAAAAAAAAAAAAAAAAAAATGTAACGGGTTCGATTCCCGGTTCAACCGTGAATTATTTAAATATCTATGCATGCAGTTTAAATTGTTTTTTAAATTCAGATAATGTCTTCTTTTAGTAAAATGTTCCATCTACAATATTCAAGGTACTTTCCCTCCATGTGGCATATCCGTGGGACGCCCTGTATACACTTTGACATTTGATGATTATTATATACACTTTGACATGAATATTTACTTTGAGAAGTATAATATTATATTTGTTTTAATTATTGTGAATGTGAGGACTATGTGGTATTTTTGTTTTTGTGTTTCATCTCTTTCTCAGTTCGTTTTTAACGTTAATCTGGCAGTTTGAGTACTTTATGCGGCCTACCCAAATGTCCTTTCTTTGGTATTGTTCGTCGAATCGTTGAGCTCCTCAAGTTCTCAGTTGAGCCGTGTTATTACTGATACATGCGTGCACTGAATGGACAGGTCCACTCAATCTGTGTAGTTATTTCCTCAAAAGACCACTTCAGACACCAATCCACATGGTCTTCACATGATCTGACCAAGATTATGTCTGGACTTTAAAAGAGACTGTGACCTCTGAGTTTGTTTCGGCCTTTCTTCTCAGAGTAGTCAGATACGAAACGCCGGCCTCATCTAGTTTAAAAAAATATGATGGACGTGTAAAAATGTTTGTACCTACAAACCTATTTACAGAAATAAAATCATTTATCATTTACTTAGTTATTTGAAGATATCGTCCCTTTTTAAGAAGCGAAAGATTCCAGGTGGAATGTGTCAATGTGAAAATGTCTTTGTCGCGTTACACTTGCGAACTAAAAAAAAAAACAATTGATTTATTCAGTTAAAAATCACACACAACATCGCAAACTAAGTAAAAAAACAAGTAGTGATCGCCCAGTGTTCGAAATTCGAACATAATTCATTTAAAAGTTTGAACGTTATTAATTGTTTAAAAAATATTAGCTTTCTTCACTCCTTTTCCATGTATAATCTTTAACTGTGTCAAATTTCACACTACCGTCCGCATAGTTTTCTTAAAAAAGGGTACAAAGTTTTTGCTTCACGTATTAATATGCAGAAAATAGATACCAATATACAAGAAAAAAATGAGACATTATCGACAAGCACAGCCTTTTCCCATAAAACAAAAAACGGTAGCAAACTTCTACTATCCAGTTCACTTAAAATCCGTCGCCAGTAATCCACTAATAAATGTTGCCTATGGGAAAATGTTGCGACAACGACGTAAATGCAATTACTGCCACTTGTTGCCGCGCTTCGTGGCTTAAATTGCGTTTTATTCTCGCTGCGATGGAGTTATGGGTTAAAACAATTTCAGGAACAATGTTTAAAAGCGACACGCGGTCATGAAGATTGACAGTATCAATCAAAAAGAATTGCCTTTATTGTTGTATTCTGGATTGAGGTTTTAACGGTAGATTTTTACCAATTTTTACAAGCTAGATCGATTTTTTTTCCCTGTTACGGTTAAAGTGTTTATTTGGAATTTTAGGAGACCTAGGTTATGACTGGTATTGATTTTTTGTTTTTAAATCAACGTTTTAATAGAGTTAGAATAAATAAATAGGAATATTCCAGGAATTAGCCCAGCATGAACTTCGGGCAGGTTTAGGATTATATCCGGGAAAACGTTAGGTACCCATCTTTTAACAACTTAGGACAAGTAAGAAGTTACCGTCTTTCCTAAAATATAATCCAAAAATTGAGTTTCACGTACAAGAAACAGTTGATATTATCTTTGCGCGAAATCTTAACTCAAAACAACATTTTATGAAAGTTATGGACGAGGCCTTGGTACGACTTCAACGAAAGAAGATTGACACAAAACCAACAAAGCTTTCAAATTCGATACTTTGACAAATACTTCAGTTCTTACGGCCGCCTTCATCCGTTTATTTTACTTTCCGTTACGTTTCGAATTACGAAAGAATATCTCGAATAAATTGTTTACTGTGTTGACAGAAATAGTCTGGGTTCAAATTTCTCCTCCGTTTGATATGTTTAGAAAACAGATATTAACTTCTGGTTTAATATCTCGGGGAAGAGACGTTGCTATATGAAAGGGTTCCTAACGTGAGGATTATAAGGTATTATACAAGATGACTTGTTAAACGAGGAACATATTGAAGTAGTATTTGGTATTCGATTCTATTTCCTGATATAAAAAACTAGGAACTTTCTTGCCAAAATTATACAATAACATACTGTCACACAGGCCCCACATTGGGGGCCAGTGTTACATAATGGCGCCCAACGTGGGGCCATTGGTTACCCACGTCGGTTTAACTTAACTCTCACATTTAAAAGTATAAAGGGAAACACGTTATAACTTCCTGTTTTATCAATTACACAATAAAATACTTTCACACTTCACACTCACGTGGGTACGTGAGTGTTAGTGAGACAGTATGGCGCCCAACATAGTGCCAGTGGGACAACTAAGTCTGGTTACTGGTTTCTCGTATTTTTGAGGTACGAAAGTAGAAACGGCATATCTTCCTGTCTTCTTAGGGGTCACTAGCCAGTTGCAGTCGTGAGCGTAATTAAGTCCACACTTTGCAAATTTTAATTCATTTTTTAAATAGTTTTCTTTGCGATTATTTATGTTTATACAGGATTTTTTTTTATCCAATACGCAAACTGTAACCATGAATTCAGCATATCATTCTAGACTCCCGCAGAAATTTTTCGTCGGTTTACAGAAAAAAAATCCCCTGTTCCGTACATTTTGACCGCGTAGGTATTACACTTTTCTATGAAACAGCTGATTTTTATTTTTATAACCGGCGAAAAATTTCTGCGGTACGTTCTAGAATGATATGCTGAATTCATGGTTACAATTTGCGCACTGGATAAAAACTTACCCTGTATATGCTATTTTAATCTCTTGATACGTTACATTATATATCATATTATACATTTAAGTAAGGCCCTCGATTAACCAGTAATACTGTATGGATACTTAGTTAAGTCTTAATTACTTAGCTTGCGGTTGTCGACATTTAATTACTTCTATCATTAATCTACCCAACATCCTTTGCTGCTGGAAATTACGGGCACTCAAGGGGGCCGTCCGTAATTTCCATTTTATTGTGAAGCTTTAAAACATATGTGTAATTCCAGTTAAAACTGTTGTGATTATTAATAACCATGTTTTTAATAGGCCGTTAAAATTCCCAATCGATTAAGTTTTAATGAAAATACGGACGTTCGGAAAATCATCTTTGCCCTTGCGATCGAATGGTAAACATACGTGTGAATTTGCTCTTTGGTTAAATACAAATAAAAACGAAATCTGGACTTATTTTGCAATTATAACCGTACCAAGTGATATGATACTCCAGTAACAAGTGTTTTTCAAATAAAACATCATTAAAAAGTGCGTAAACGGAACGATTGTGGTGTGAATTGTTCAAAAATTTAAATAACGGCTGGTCAACCGGTGAGTGTACGATAAGACTTTTTACGCGCAGCGCAAGCTACTCTCGTGGTTACGCAGCGCGCATAAGTAGCATAACGGCGTGCGTGCGCGCTCAGTGACGCATGCGAGTGCTCGCACCAAAGATTATCTATCGAAGACGGCGCAGTGTTTCCTACCACTTTACACTGCCTCTAGGAGGATAATATTTTTTATTTTTTTTAAGTCTGGTTCTTTACTTATCATGGCCAGTGAAGCGGAACAATCTAAGATCTTTAAAAACAATTCAACCCCTAGCCGTAATGTGTCTACGAATAGAGGAAATAAGAGGCAGGCTAGTGGATCTCCATCTCCACCGTCACCTTTATGTAATAAAGAAGATATGCGGTCTATTATTCAAGAGATAATTAAGGCAGAATTCAGTGATATGCTGACACAATTCAATAAAAATTTAGTCAGCACAATGAACATTGAACTGGAAACAGTTAAAGAAGAAATTAAGGAGATGGTAAAGTCTATGCAATTCATCAACCAACAATTTGAAGACTTTGAAAGTAATCAGAAGGCATCGAACGAAACCATAAAGAGGCTTGAATTAGAAAACACGGAACTAAAGACAAGTGTGGTAAACCTGAGTGTGCGAATTAATAACTTAGAGCAACAATCTCGATCAAGTAATTTAGAGGTACAATGTATGCCTGAAGCCAAAAATGAGAATGTGTACACTATTGAACTCGGGAAAGCTGTCAATTGCGATGTTCAAGAAAAAGACATATTGAATTTTACGCGAGTTGCCAAATCCAATCCATCCAGTATCCGTCCTAAATCCATAGTAGTTCAGTTGGCATCACCTAGGCTGCGCGATCAACTCCTAGCGTGTGTTATTAAATACAACCACAATAATCCGCAGAATAAACTTAACTGCGGACATCTTGGATTTGTCGGTCAGAAGGCACCTGGTGGGTGAAAGATGTTCAACAACATATATGTTGTTGAACATCTTTCACCCACCAACAAAACTCTTCATGCGGCGGCTAGGATTAAGGCAAAGGAAATGCGCTATAAGTACGTTTGGGTCAGAAATGGCAAAATATTTGTGAGAAAAACTGACGGCTCAGAATACATACTCATCAAGAACTTGAACAGCCTCGGTAAAATCGTATAATTTGTTTCGTTTTAATATTAAAGGTTTTAGTACATAATTTTCTTTAAAATTCAAAAATTTAACAATATATTATCAAAATTGTAGAGGTTTGAGAACGAAAACTAACACTTTTTATTGTAACCTTTGCTGTATGGATTACGATGTATTAATTTTAACTGAAACCTGGCTAAATAGTAGTGTACTTAGTAGTGAATTATTTGATGATAGGTATGTTGTTTACAGAAGAGATAGGGAGACAACAGGCTTCCATCCTAATAAAGATGGAGGCGGAGTTCTTATTGCTGTCTCAACCAAAATCTGTTCAAAGCGCATCGATAAATGGCATAGTAAATGTGAAGATCTTTGGGTTACCATTGATATTTCGACTGCACATAAATCACAACAGCTAGCGCTCTGTGCAGTCTATCTGCCTCCACCTGTATGTCTTCCAACTATCGAACACTTTATAGAGCACTGTAATGGCGTGTTTGAGACAACCAATCTTCCAATTATTATAATAGGGGATTTCAATTTGGGCAAAATAGATTGGTCTCCTGGTGCCATTAACAGTTCGCTGCCTAACACTTGTTTAAGATTAATTGAATTTATGAACGTCAGTAGACTCACTCAGTGCAATTTTGTAAAAAACTTTTCTGGGCGTATCCTGGATCTAGTTTTGTCAACAATATCTTCTTGCACCGTAAGTGAATCGAGCTGCTCTTTAACTGCTGTTGATAAACTACATCCTCCGCTTGATCTGACTATATCGTTGGTAAAAGAATCCAATCTCCCATATAACAAGCTCAATACGAGAAAAAACTTTTATAAGGCAAATTATGTACTTATTTCAACCTATATAAATGGACATGACTGGCTTCAACAATTTGCGAACAGTAATGATGTAGATAGTATGTTAATAATGTTCTATGAAGTGTTGAACGCAGCAATAAATACATATGTCCCGAACCGTAAGTCAGTGACTTGCCGCTATCCACCATGGTTCAATAAAAACCTTATAAAAGCACTCAAAGAGAAAAATAAGTTAAGATTGCGCTTTAGGAAATATAAACCCGTTAGATGAATTAGAACTAAAATTAATTACAAAACGTTGTCAAAACCTGGGGAAATCTTTATACAGCTCATACATGGAAAACTTAGAGTCAGAAATTAAAGAAAACCCGAAATTATTCTGGACTCACGTAAAAGCCAAACGCGGTGGCTCTAGTGTTTATCCATTAACAATGACTGACGGTCAAACTGTCACATCAAATGGATCGGATATTTGTGATCTTTTTGGTAACTGTTTCGCATCTGTCTACACCCGTGATCATGGCACTGAATTCAATAATGACTCAAGTTTCCTTCACAGATTAGAAACGAATAGCCAGTGCCTAACAATACCAGAATTGGATAGTGATTCCCTACTCAAAAAGCTACTAAGTGTGAATACCAGGAAAGGAGCAGGTCCTGACGGAATTCCACCTTTATTTATTTCTGCATGTGCACCGGCCTTGGTTACCCCACTATTAAAAATATTTCAAGTATCGCTAGCCTCCGGAACCTTCCCATCCGAGTGGAAAAAGGCCAAAGTTGTTCCTGTGTACAAGTCGGACAAAAAAGACAATGTTTCCAATTATCGGCCTATCGCGATTCTCTCCACGTTTGCTAAGATATTTGAGTCAATGATCTGTCCTCATATCCAACACCATTTTAAACAGTATCTTAGCGATCACCAACACGGCTTTGTTGCTTCAAGGTCTACTGCCACCAATTTAACTTCTTTCTCTGAGTCTCTAGTAGAATCTATTGACTCCAACAAACAATTTGATGTGTTGTACACGGATTTCAGCAAGGCCTTCGATAAAATTCCTCATGCCATACTAATCAACAAACTGGCCACGTATGGTATCACTGGACCCTTGCTGAAATGGCTGGCTTCATATCTAGCAAAACGTGATTTTTTTGTTGTCGTCAACGGTTTTCGATCTGCCAAAGATTATTGCATGACTTCCGGCGCCCCACAGGGGTCTCATCTTGCTCCTATATTATTTATCCTTTTTAATAGGTCTTTACCTATGAAATTGCCGTTTTGTATGAAAAAATTTAAACGAATTTTTTTCATGAATTTTTTATTTGTATTAATCGAAGTAATCACCCATGCAATCAATGCATCTTTGCCATCGCAGTGGCAGTTTATTGATGCCCTTCTTAAAGAAATCAGCTGGACGGGAGGCAACAAATTCTTCAAAGGCATTTTGTACTGCCTCTCGGGTATAAAATTTTTTTCCCGCCAAGAAGTTATCCAAATTCTGGAAAAAGTAGTAGTCTGTAGGCGCAAGGTCTGGTGAGTAGGGCGGATGACGGAGAGCTTCCAACCCCAGTTCTTGCAACTTGGAGACCGTCTGCTGTGCAGTATGAGGTCGCGCGTTGTCGTGCAGGAGCAGCGGAGACGAGCGATTGACCAATGCTGGTTGGAGATGCGCCAGCTTCTCCATCATTGTGTTCAGTTCTTCACAGTACACATCTGCAGTAATGCTCACCCCGTTTGGTAAGAAGCTGTGATGAATCACACCGGCGCTAGACCACCAAACAGTGACCATCACTTTTCTAGGGGTAAGTTTTCGTTTAGGGCATTGTTTAGGTGCTGAACCAGGATCCAACCAACTTGCTGAGCGCTTACGGTTATCAAACAGAATACATTTTTCATCGCAGGTAACAATGCGGTTCAAAATTCCTTCATTTGTGTGTCTGTTGAGCAGTGCAAGGCACGTCTCGACGCGTACTTCGCGCTGGCGATCATTGAGTTCGTGGGGCACCCATTTGTCAAGCTTTTTTACCTTGCCAATTTGACGTAAATGGACCAATATTGTTTTGACGCTAACGTCGAAAGCTGCTGCTAATTCAGCCGTAGATTGTGTATCATCAGCTTCCACAATCGCCTTTAATTCGTCATTGTTGACCAAAGTCTTCGGACGACCGCGAGGTTCATTTTTCAGGTCGAAATTTCCAGAACGGAAGCGAGCAAACCAATAACAGGTGGTGCGTTGGTTTGTAGTGTTAGCTCCGTAAACGTCGTTGATGTTGCGTGCCGCTTGTGCCGCGTTGCTGCCACGACGGTACTCATATTCCATAATTACTCGAATTTTTAACGTATCCATGATGACGAAAAAGATTGAAATGCGATGAAAATGTAACACTAATCAATAAAGAAATGACTACTTTTAGAAAAAAAAATCCATGTTTTTAAAATAAAATTAATTTGAAATTAGAATTCTTAGCCAAACAAAAATTATTTTGATTTGAAATGGCCAGTTCTGCAGAACGGCAATTTCATAGGTAAAGACCTAATATTAATGAGCTTCCCCACTGCTTTTACTTTTCCGAGTGTTTTTTGTACGCTGATGACCTAAAGTTTGCGCGAAGGATCGAATCACCGAGCGATATTGCGCTTCTTCAAGAAGATCTAAATAGAGTTGTTGAATGGTGTGAGACTAACGAAATGAAACTTAATTTAAAAAAATGTTACCATCTGTCATTTTCAAGAAAGTCCCATCCTATACACTCAGAGTACTTCATAGGTAGTCAAAAAATTCAAGAAGTGGATGCAATCAGAGACCTGGGAGTACTGTTCGATAAAAAAGTAACATTTGTCCCCCACATCGAAAATATAATCAAGAAAGCATCGAAAATGTTAGGGTTTGTGATAAGAAACACCAGGGGTTTTAAACAAATTAGTACTAAAACAATGTTGTACTATAGCCTTGTAAGAAGCGTCCTGGAATATTGCAGTGTTGTATGGAGACCACACTACGCCACGCATAAACTACTTTTAGAAAGAGTTCAGAAACGTTTTCTGTGGCACCTCGCATTTTCTAGAGGAAGAAGTAAACAGCTGCTCTCCTATAATGCTCGTCTCCATTATTTCAAAATGCAGTCATTATCTACTCGAAGAGAAGTTGCTGATGCCTTGTTTCGCAGAACGGTTCTTGGTGCTAACTCACCGATCTCACGCCTTTGTAAAAACTTGAACAGCTGCAGTGATCGCACTGACATACACCATGACAGTATAGGAAAATTTTATAAAGTTGTGATTGAACATTTTACTCTCAACCAATGATCTCACTACTGAATGTTTATTTTTATTTTATTTTAATTTTAATGTTTATTTTAATTTTATCATTATATTCCCTTTAACTTTAATTCTGGAAATTTGAATTGAATAAGGAGATTTTTATTTTTATTATTATTTGCTTTTTATTGTTATCAATTCTAGTTGCTCAATTATTTAATTTAATTTAAATTATTAAATTATTATTGTTACGCATGATTACCAAAAAAAAAAAACTTTTAATTTAATTTAATTGTAAATATCCTTTTTCGTTATGTTTTACTAAGTAAAAACCATAAATTGTACATGTTGTGTTAGCCTATAAGTAATTGTTGCACTTGTGAACGTAGGTATCATTAGTTAAATTATTTTAATGTATTGTGTAAACAATTGTTGGCTAACCTAAATAAATAAATAAATTATATATCATATTATACATTTAAGTAAGGCCCTCGATTAACCAGTAATACTGTATGGATACTTAGTTAAGTCTTAATTACTTAGCTTGCGGTTGTCGACATTTAATTACTTCTATCATTAATCTACCCAACATCCTTTGCTGCTGGAAATTACGGGCACTCAAGGGGGCCGTCCGTAATTTCCATTTTATTGTGAAGCTTTAAAACATATTATGTGTAATTCCAGTTAAAACTGTTGTGATTATTAATAACCATGTTTTTAATAGGCCGTTAAAATTCCCAATCGATTAAGTTTTAATGAAAATACGGACGTTCGGAAAATAAAATCACTTCGTAGAGAAAAATACGAGTTTTATTACCCTTTTAATGTGACAATTTTTATTTTATTTTTTCAACTGTTTTAGTTGTATAATAAAAATATGTGTGCTTACGGAACGGGGTGTTTCCAAATCGTCTCTATTTCATTAATAGTCAGCGGTAGCGCTTACGCCCACTAGACCAACGAGGAGGTCCTGGGTTCAATTCCTAGGTCGGGCTGTTATTGGGTTTTTCTATCTGGAATTTCTCAGTAGCAGCCCGGTGTCTGGATTTGTGAACAGTTGATGGCAATAGGCTCGTCCCTATATATATATTATTATATGTATATATTATATAAATACAATATGTCCGGTTTCGGACTGTACAAACTTAAAGGGTTTGGTAGTTTGCTCTGTTCTATAAATATAATTATTCTACATGTGGGGTCGGAACCCACACCCCCCTGAATGGCAGCCATTTTTGTGTTTTGGTCGCCTTCTATGGAGCGAGCATACTAAAAGTATATACTATAAGTATAAAGTTATAACTAAAAAAATACTTTTAGTAACGGAAAAGTATTAACAATGGGTTAAATAACTCAAATAATAACTTTAAATGCTGCATCATCTTGAAATAAATGCTAAATCATCAATCAAGCAACAATATCTCTTAAACCATTTGTCATAGAATCGGTTTTTTGGTATCATTGTAGTAAAAAAAGGTAGTTCCCCGGAGTGAATTTTGTAATAACCTTGATTAACAAAAGAACTATGTATTTTTTTATTTCAAGATGATACAGCGTTTAATGTTATTATTTGAGTTATTTAACCCATTGTTATTACTTTTCCGTTGCTAAAAGTATTTTTTTTATGATAATTGGGCTTTAAATTTCAAAGTTACTGTATTTTTACAAAACACAAAAATGTCAGCCATTCAACAGGGTATGGGTTTTGACCCCACATGAAGAATAATTTTATTGATAGAAAAGAGCAAACTACCACCCCTTTAAGTTTGTACAGTCCGAAACCGGACATATTGTATATTTAAAACGTTGCCCACACTAGGCATTTCTCCTGTATTGTGGGTGCGTTTACAAACATATAAAGTCACGTACACAAACAGCCAGACCCGGAACAACTACTTGTAGGTCGTACAAATATTTGTTTCGTGCGGGAATCGAACCCACGACACGCAGCGCAGCAGTCAATCACATAACCACTGCACCAACGGTGCCGTCTATCGTCTATTACATGGGACTTAAACATAACTGGTGAAATGTGGGTGTACACCTCTGCCCTACCTTTCAGGGAAACACGGCGTGATGTTGTGTAGCGTTCATTAGTACAATTTATAAATCAACAATGAACAAAACAGTCAGGTGTGCCTACTTTCTCAGTCTTCAATAATAAGTTCCACAAGCAATCTGTTGATGTCTATTTGTGAAATGTAAATCTAGCTCTTACAGAGGCGTTTTCATTTCTTTGCATACTTTTATTAACGTTATTTTGACCAGATCGATAGATTGGAATGGGTTTAATAACATTACAATACATAATATCACGCCTGTATTCCCTGAAGGGTTAGTTAGAGGTGAACCTATCATCATCATCATTTCAGCCGAAATACGTCCACTGCTGGACATAGGCCTCCCCTAATAGGTTTTGCCAAAATCGCCACGCTTGGCAGGCGGCTTGGCGATCGCAGTATGGTGGTAAAATGTATAGAGGACGTTGCTGCCCATTCTCTAGTAAGTCCCACGGGAAGAAATGGGATGGTGTTATTCTTTTACGTCCTGCACCACACGGAACACGTCCGCCACCACACAGCACCACGGCGAACCTATAGTACCCCCATTTCGCTAGTAATATTTAAGTCCCATGTAATAGAGGGCGAACCTATTGCCATCAACTCCTTACTGAGAAATTCTAGATGACAAATCCAATAACGCAGGATGTTCAGCAGTAGCGTTTTGGACTACCAACGAAACAGTCCTTTTCAATAAAATATCTACTCGCTATTTTATTTACAACAGTAGGTATTCCACGAAATAGCAGGAATTGACAATGTTACTACCAAACCAACCTCCAGAAGAATAAAAACAACGAACGACCTCCGTGAGCTTCAAACAAAAATTGATAAAACCTCCGCTGAGCTTGTGCAGTATCTTGAAATGTACTGTACAAACTCTGTCAAGTTTAATACAGCAGAATGGAACCGACTTAAATGTTTAATAAGATGTCTTGATAATTGCAGAAACTTTGTAAGCTTGGATTGTGGTTTCTTATTAGAATTAAGTGTTTTCTCGCTTCGGGCTTGATAAATTTTAAATATAGGTAGGTAGTCGCGAAATCTCGAGTCAGACTGTGAGCTTTGAATAATTTCAACGCATTAATTTACAAAATTGGGCGAGATTGTGACGAAAGAAAATTTCCTGTCGTTACAACACTAAACCGCATTTAGATGAGTAAGATGCTTCTACGTAATTTTATCATAACATTTTTTTTTGTTTCAGGTAAGAAGACACTGACTGGATTGCACTGAAAATAACTATCGTAAGTAATAACTACTTAAATCCAAATAAAAACATTCATTGTGTAATGAACGAAGTGCTTCAAAAACGACCACTTTCCGAATTAGCATAAAAGTAGAGAAAAGAGAAGAATTTTTAAATGCTCGAAACATGAATAAAACATTCTCATCACAAATGCATTGAGCATTATTCAATCTGGATCCTTTCATGGCTATCACAATAACGCATAGAACTGTAAATAACGTAAGAGCACTCAAAAAGAGAATTTCGAGCAACATTGTTTTTTAAAGCTTTTGTCTCTCCACTGTAAAAAGAGCTCGAAGTGGAATGATTTCATGTGATGTAGTTTCGGTATCGAAACGTAAAACTGGTTTGTAATAACATCATTTATTTGTGAAGCTGAGATTAAACCATACCAACCGTTTGATGCGAAATCCAGGGACAAATATAATAGCCAATCATTTGAAGTGCCATACAATTTGACGAGAGATTAAATTCAGTTAGGCTTTTAGAGATAGGATGACTGAAATCGCAGAAAATTGTTCGTGGGTAAATATTTCAACATTCGTATCTATTAATGAGACCAGACCGTGACATAATTTTACCTACATTTTAAAGATTTTATTCGTTTATCATAATTTTATTTCAGAAAAACTTGATCATATTACTGACGTGACTAAAAGCATCATCAATTTTGAGTGGCTATTAGAAATTGATGAGAATTTATGGTTCCGGCCGCTGCTGACGTAAATACAGTAAAGCCACGCATTCACTATCCGTTCCTGCGATCACGAGTAGTCGCGCGATGTCGCGATACTTTTTGATTCATTTCGAAGGTGGGAGACATGTCGCGTTATATTAGTCGCGGGACATTTGGTGTTCCCGTGAATACACAGCTTTATCCGTGCTCAGTATTTCATTATGTCAAAACATTGGTAATGTGGAACAAATTGGAATTTCGTTTGATATATACCTACGAGTAATTGCAGAACGGGTGACATCTCGATACACGAGTTAATTAATCGGAGAGGACTGGCTCAATAAGCGTCGAATCGATCATAGACGTCTAAAGTGCTAATACCTACCGTATTTCAATTCCAGTAAGTACCTATTGGATGTGTGATTTCGGCGAAAATTTTATTGGAACGTTGAGCTTGAAATGAAGAAATAGCAAGACTGAAGAAGCACTAAGAACAATAACCACTAAGAAGTAGAATTTACAGTTAATTTTTAACGAATAAATGTTCTTTTTTTTGGGTGGGAAATCATCAAATAACTTCTCCCGCTCTGGGTGGAGCAGGAGGGCGTGTCAGACTTTTACTGATTAAAACCCACCAGTGTTCGTGTGCCACGGGCGGCGGTATCTCTTTCGAACAAACCCGCACCCCTGGCAGATGTTTAAACCCTTTCGAGCCAAGGGTATTTCATGACTACAAGCTTTCATGATTTACTTACGAGTAGTTACCAGGTCTGACGACTAGCAGGGAAAAGCGTTCCTAACCTAGATATCCTAGCGCTGCGACACTTATTTTTAAATGTCGCAGCATCATGCTGAGATAGAGGCCTTTTGGCCTCCCACAGGGCGCTCTATTTTAATTTCACTTTTTTTTTTTTTTTTTTTTTGTTTAGTACTAATGTGTATTTCGTTTTTCTATTCTGGAGTATACTATGAGTTCGAGTCACAATAAATACTTTTTCTTCTATCAAAGTTTAGGGCGAAAAAACTTTAAGACAAAAAAACGGGTGTGTACTGTTATAGTAACATAACAACATCCATTTTGGTGGACGTTTAGCTGCAATAACATTCATTAAAACCTACCGAAGCACCCATTAATACCTCATTTTCCACTATTAAACTAATGCTCACATTTATCAGTTGTGTCCTTTTGTCACAATGACGTCCGGTCAGCGCACGATCGTAATGCCGGTCACAATAGAATCAATTCTGTTTTGGTCACATTTAATGGCTATTATATGTCTGACAGCCTAACTCGGAGCGGGTGGTCTGTATTTAGTTTTAGAATTATAAGGCTAGGTTCTTACAGCATTGTACTGTAGGGACGCTAAGGTCCCTTGGCTGGGTACCAAGGGACCTTAGCGTCCCTAATATAGGTCTCTTAATAAAATACTTTTGTAAAGGAATGTAGTTAATTATACCTAGAGATCTTTCGTTATTTTTAACCGACTTCAAAAAGAAGGAGGTTGTCAATGCGTCTGTATATGTTTTTAAATTTCAACTTCCTTCTTCGGCTAGTCAGTGCAATAAAAAAATAAGTACTGTGTGTCCCAATCTCACGCCTGCTGTTTTTTCTCTATCCTCTTCTAAATTAGTTTGACAGTTAGAATAGCCAGCCTTTACAACCTTAAGGTCTTCTTACGATTCTTCTCGCACGATAGTTTTAACCGACTTCAAAAAAAGGAGGATGTTATGCATCCAATGTTTTTTTTTTTAAGACATCAACTTCCGAAATTAAAGTTATTTTTCATTTTGTAGTTTTTTTTATCGGTCGTTTTATTTTTAATGAACAGCTTTTTACTATTCAATAATGCTGGGATCCAACGGGTACATCCCGTTGTTCATACAATAGAAATAAATACTGTAAAAAACGTTCCGTGAAATTCCGTATGATGCCAACATTTTACTGTAAAATATCGTAGAGTAAGTACCGCGCCATGTGAACCTTACCTTAGCAGAATGACGAACATTTTAACGGGTAATAATCGATAAAAACACATGGATTATGGTTTTGAATGAACGTATTGACAATAGGTATTTAGTCGTCATTTAAGTACACATACCTGCGTGTAGTCGTGTAGGTAATGGTACATACGTGTTATTATTTACGTTGTTGGCCTTTGGTGTGCATTGCTTTGAATCTATCATTTGTGGAGGTCTTGTGGTGTAGCGAATATTATTACTGAACAGTAAATAGTAGGTATGAGCTTCTGGGACGTCAGAAGCCCGAAAGTCTGATAACCAGTCTTACCAAGGGGTATAACCTAGTTACTGGGTTGTGGATGTCAGATAGGCAGTCGCTCCATGTAAAGTACTGGTAGTCAGTTGCATCTGGTTAGACTGGAAGCTGACTCCAACATAGTTGGAAAAACACTGGGCAGAAGATGATGACTTCTCTTAACTTCTGTTAGTTTTCTTGTGACAAAGATTCATGTGGATCATAACATCTGTAAGAAATCTGGAATGGACTGGATCTGATCTGGATTGTTGAACTGGACTGCTGAACTACTGTATCGAAGTTCAGTATTCTAACTTGCCTACAGCGATTTACTGACATACAGCCTTCACAAACATCTTAATCATCATTTCAGCCGTAAGACGTCCACTGCTGGACATAGGCCTCCCCCAAAAGTGGGCTTTTGCCATAATCGCCACGCTTGGCAGGCAGATTGGCGATCGCAGTATGGTGGTAAAATGCATTTAGAACGCTGCTGCCCATTTTCAGGTAAGTCCCTTAGTCGCCTGCTACGACACCCACGAGAAGAAATGGGATTGTGCTATTCTTTTACGTCCGGCACCACACGAATAAAGATTCACAAAGATATTCAGTGAATTTCGGCTCTATTCAAAAGTCTCACGATTGATATTGGTGTAATGAAAACCCGGAAAGGTGACGATTCCGATTCGGATAAAAAACGACGCAACGGAAGTCCACTAATGGATTTATTACGAGAAAAAGGAAAATTATCGATCGGTCACATCGGTTATTTGAGGGTATCGGATCAAACGCGGTTTCATTGTGAATGCATATGAGCGTTTCCCTATTAAATTGCGTGTTTGAGACCCGCATTGCTTGATACGGGTCACAAATACGCAATTTGTACTCTATTTGATTATATCGCGTAAGATACTGCCTATAGATATACAGAGGGGCTTGTGCTACGCTTGATGCGGTTGGTCCGTGGATGGGTAACCATTTTTACACACCAAGGACTCCTCCGTGCTTCGGAAAGCAAGGTGGCTGTCATTTGTGGATCTTTGACAGTCGTTATGGGTCGTCAGAAGCACGAAAGTCTAACTAGCAATCTTATCAAGGGGTATCGTAATACCCAGTAACTGTGTTGTGGAGGTCAGATAGGCAGTCGCTCTATGTAAAATACTGGTAGTCAGCTGCATCCGGTTAGACAGGAAGCCGAACCCAATTTAGTTGGGAAATAGCTAGGCGGTTGATGACTGCCTGTAGATACTCCAGTTTCGCAGAATGAACATAGTTTGTTCTACAGTTTGTGCAGTAGTGTTAGTTCTTAAAACTTTCGCGTTGTCGTTTACGGGTTGGATAAGTTTTGGTAAGATGATGGAAGTTAAGCTGGAATTGTGTACGACAGTTGTCGTAGTAGTGAGTTCTTAGTCAAAAGCTTTGTTCTTATGAACTACGTTAAGAATTGTAATATGAAACATGAACTTTCGGTTTTTTAAGTCACATCTTTTCAGTTTTTGCTAAAGAATTGGAGACGAAATCTACCACAACACTATAATATACGTTTAAGTAACCATGAAAGAATACTATATAATATGTTTTATCAGTTTTTATTTTGGTAATGAGAGTCTAGTTATCGGTATATTGAACCTAACTTTTTTAAATATAATAACTTAATTCACCTTTGTAAGAAAAATATAAACACTGAAATGAATGTCTATTTTTACAGAATATGAAAATGTTTCACATTTGGATTGAATGCCCTTCAATTATACTGTCTGGGGTTGTTTTATACGCATCATTGCGCCCTATTAAAAGTAATTGAATGAGTTACGTATATGATGTAGGTACTAAAATAAAAATATATAGCCTTGTGTACGATTCCAAGGTAATTTGTGATAACTATCTTTTGTTTTGGAGACACCTGGGCCTGAATTCACTATGACCACTTAACGATTCCTTATTCGTAACCACGTCAATCACACACGAAATCTGCTAATATTGTATTTATAATATCGAAAAATTGTCTTGGAACATACAGAATATGACATTTCAATTCCTTGCCATTACGTTGGTTACTAAAAAACACGATATTGACGTAGTTTGACCGTAGTAAGATTCCACGGGGAATCATTATAACCATACAGAATTGGGGCCCTGAAGGTAACATAAATTATGAATAGTTGATACCTATTGTTGCGATGTGCTTACTTCTCTAGGTATATATTAAGTGCATATTACATGACATAAAGATAAGGAGATTAAGTAACTAAAGTCATACGTGTCGACCGATCAAGTTAACCTACGCTTGCCACAGTCAGTCCACCTTTACATATCGCGACCAATCTGTGCTTCGGAAAGCATGTTAAGCCGCCGCCGATCCTAGCTGTCATTCGTGGATCCTTCACAGTCGTTACGGGTATTCAGAACCTCTTAAGTCTGCACCCAGTCTTATCGTATTACCCAGTGACTGGATTGCGGATGTAAGATAGGCAGTTACTCCTATTAAAAACTGGTAATCAGCTGCATCCGTTTAGTAATATAGTTAGGAAAATTCTAGGCACATTGAATTGAACATTTTAATCTAAATTATAATGGATACCGACGCCAGCACATCAAGCTACCCCAAACTGACAAATTTTCCCAATTGAACATGAACCTTATGCTTATGTTATAAAGATGAAAATCTATCAAAACATTTTACAAATTGGGGTAGCTTGATGTGCTGGCGTCTGTACATACTTTGTACGTAACCGAGTGTTTCTCCAATTATATCTTTGCCCCATCTTTACATTCTCATTTAGAACACAGTTTCATATTATAATTTATATGCCAAAGCTTTGAATGAATTATTTTGTGTCCTCATACAATTTATTGTGGCGTAAATGAGATTTATTTGTTTATATCTTCGCTTAAGGAAATGAGTTTCCAAATACTCGAGTCGTTTATACGGGAAATGGTTTTCTGTACTGAAAAGTCATGAATATAAACCGGAATATTAATTTTGAATTAAATTATAAGTACATATGAATTTCCCTAACTTGCTAACACTGCTGAGAAGCAAAGTAGGATAAATTTCGGGATGGCAAAAACACACCATCTTTAGTGACTCAATATTACTGAAGGTCGGTCAGTTTTCTGAAAATTTGTCTTTCTGTGTAGCAAGTGGATAGCAATATATTCTCGTCCCAAATCCCGCAATGTCTCTAGACGAAAGTCTTTGACCAGTGTATGTTGCCAGTGATGACTTATGGCACAAAAGCGTGGTCGCTCATAATGGGCCTTATCAGAAGGCTTAAAGTCACCTAAAGGGCAATGGAGAGGACTATGCTCAGAGTTTCCCTAGGTGATCGAATCAGGAATGAAAAGATCCGCAGGAGAACCAAGGCAACCGACATAGACCGAAGAATTGCCAAATTTAAGTGGCAGTGGGCAGGGCACATTGCTCGTAGAACAGATGGCCGATGGGGCAGAAAGGTTCTGGAGTGGCGACCGCGTACCGAAAGACGTAAAGTTGGAAGACCTCCCACAAGGTGGACAGATGACCTTGTGAGGGCCGCGGGAATCCGCTGGATGTAGGAAGCACAAGACCTGTCGAAGTGAAGAAGCCTAGGAGAGGCCTATGTCCAGCAGTGGACGTCTTTCGGCTGAAATGATCATGATCTAGCAAGTCTAAAAAGTCTACAACAATAATTAGATAGGCATCTCATCGCCACTGATTGAATGTTATACCTACTCACGGAGTCAAAAAACGTCTTTACCTGCAGCGTATATCCTGAATTACGAATGAGAGCAGGGTCACGCGTGTTGTAGGTCATAGGTTCGAACCCCGATTGGCGCTTTAATTATTTCACCACAATTATTTCGATCCACTAATCAATACGTTGCGTCGTCGCCGTCGGTGAGAAAATTTCGATTTAAGCCAAGACCCTAAGGGTCAAGATCGAAATGTCAGACAATTTTAAATATTCCTGGATATTCAGATTAGACCTAAATGTCAGTAAATTTTAAACTTCAAGCGACGTTATTAGATAAGTACGTACGTAACAGGTCGTGGCTCGTAAACAACGGTTGGCAACGTGCTCGGAGATCGATCGATTGATCCACGCCGCAATAATTTACATTCAAGCCCTGAATGGAGTCAGTGAACTACAATTTATTGATCCAAACTGATCAAGTATTATTTGAAAAACATTCATCTTTGTTGGTAAATGAATTACGCAGTTATTTACAAGCTTCATAGTTCGCTGGGAAGCTGAAAATCGAAGCATTTATTTCATTTAATAAGAGATTTATTAAGTCTATTTTGAGTTGCCAAGGAATCGGTCGAAAAGTAAGATGAAGCTAGTTACCCATTCTACAGTTCGTATGGAGAAGAACAGGCAACAAACTCCATTAAGGCTCCTGCAGACAGGCGCAACGTCGCGGGTGCGACGCGATTCTTGTAGAACATTTTCCATGATTTTTCATAGAAATTGTTGTGGTAAAGATGCGTCGCGCCTGTCTGTAAAACCCTTGACAATCTTTATCTCATTAAAAAAAAAAAACATGTAACCATGACATATAATCGTGCCAAGAAAAAAAAATTGTTACATAAATAATTTCAAGTAATTACGTGGAAGGAGCTTTTATTAATTACGTTAAAAATATCTAACAACTTGTCGAGAAGTGAAGAAGGTAGTTGAAAATGCTCGAACATTTAGTTTATTCTCAAAGAAAACTTCAGTACTTCATAAAGAAGTTCAGTACTTGTAAAAACTTAGCAGACTGAACGATATAGTTTTAACGACACGTTTTTATTTTTAAAGTGGTTAAATATTACAACATTTTGTGAGCGTACCTTACCGTCCACCGTTTCTTTTTTTTTTTTTTTTGGTGGGAAATCATCAAATGACTTCTCCTGCTGAGTAGAGCAGGAGGGCGTGTCAGACTTTTACTGACTAAAACCCACCCGTGTTCCTTCAGTAGCCCGTATGCCAGGGGCTGTGGTGTCTCTTTCGAATAAACCCGCACCCCTGGCAGGCATCGGCCCTTGCGGGCCCCACCAGTGGTTGCTGACATCTTTGACGGCGCGCGTGAGGAACACAACGCGCCGTCCCGTCTACCACTTTTCGGCCACAGAGGATAGGGAGAGCGGCTGACGCTATACCGACACTCCTCTTCCCCTGCGGCCCCACCGCGTCCGCCATCAAACGGTGGCGGCCCCGTCCAGGCCACGGAAGGGAAGAGCGCTGCTCAGAAGCACCGGCACTCCTCCTCTACCGCAGCCTGTAACCCTCAGCCGCGATGCCTCCCATTCGACATCGCGGCCCACCTCAGTTGCGGTGCACCTCACCGCAACCTACTTTTTGGCCGCTACGTCAATGGCTTGAAGGCAAAAGCCCTGACGAGCGGCCCCACCGTTGGGTTCCTCTTGGCTTCACCGTGGATGGGAGACCATGGTTACTAAGCCCCCCCGCAACGACAATGCGGGAACCCACTCGGGGGGGACCGTCCACCATGAGGTCAAATTATATTCTGTGAAAAGTATCGAGTAGGTATGATCTGTTCTAAAAGAATCTGATGAATGTAAACAATTCAGAAAATGTACCCGTGGTTGGGCGAAGAATTGAGTGCTCTGATTATTTGTAAACTTTAAGCTTAAATTCAACTTTTAAATCATTTAAAGATTTTTTAAACTTAATTGAGATTAATTTCATAACCTCTATTAATTTCCGTCGAAGATTTTTCACTAAGGTTTAGGTTTGAAGATTCTGAAAAAAGACGTAAAGTAGTAATTGCAGCATTCAATCAGTCGCATATGAGAACAATGTTTTTGAACAAAATTATAACTATAAGTTCGTCACAAACGTCCTTGCATCAGTTATGAATTTATGATTACACCCATCTAATGTGTTTAGTTTTTTTTTATGGAGGATTATTTGCGATTTAATATTAAACTTAATCCCCCTTATTACAAAAAAAGGTTTTTCTTTAGGTATGGTTTAAACCATCGAGCCTGTTTTTGAAATAAGAACTTAGAACTGAAATAGAATTACAGCTCCTTTTCCAAAACTGACAATTTAGCACTGGACTAACTTGTCAGTTTTGTAAAAGGAGCTGTATTTCGATTTCAGTTAGGTTCTTATTTAAAAAACAGGCTCGAAGGTTTAAACCATACCTAAAGAAAAACCTTGTTCTGTAATAAGGGCGATTGAGTCTTGAATCGAATTATGGCATTTGGTGCAAATGAGTATTGTGTTGTATAATTATGCTCCTTCAAAATCTTAAACGTTTCGCTTGCGCTCATTTCTAATCTTTCTCATAGTTTAATTACCATTAAAAAATATCATTCAAAAAATATTTTTTGAAAAAAACACTGAAATATAAAGTTAAAACCTTCTAAAACCGGATGAATGTGCTGCTAATTCGCTTTAGTGAGTCATTGCACTTTAATGTAACTCATACAAGATTTGTTTACGTTTGCGCCACATACTTTTGGAACAGACCATAGGAGATAATTAAAAGAAACTGTGAAATTTTAAAAGCTGCATCAAATCCCCAACAAAAAGTATTCCAAAGTTAATGTTTTAAGCAAACATTTATTTTGTGACGACACAGGGGCGTAGTCAGGCGCTACACTGCCACGTGTTATGTATATTGTAATGTACCCCAGCCGTGTTTGTGCATTAAATATCTTTTTGAATATTCAGTATTATGCCTCTGCCGCATTGTTTATTTATTTTGTATAATTTACTCATAATATCTGCATTCTTTCGTTATACTAGACGCTGTGGTAGCTCTTTCAAAATGTCATTTTACTATACAGTTGCATTGCATGCATGTAGCACAAATTGATCAAGGTTGGAACTTGACAGATCAATCTACATACATGGTCTTTACATGGTCTGACCATGATTATTTTTGGACTTTAAAATAGACTGAGTTTGCTTCGGCCGTTCTTTTCAGAGTATTCAGAGAGGAAACACAGACCTCGTCAAGTTTTAAAAATATGATTGACGTTTAAAAGTGTTTGTACAAACCTAGTTACAGAAATAAAATCATTTATGATGTATCACTATAAACAAGCAGATATACAGAGTACAAACCTATATACTAGGTAGTCACCAATTTTCTACAAGCGCTTGCAGATCCCTGAACTAGGCCAGCCTAGTTTTTCCATAACCCGCTCGTTCACTTGTGTTATTAGTGCATAAGCGGATTTGAGGCTTCGTTGCATTTTTGGTTTATTTCGGCTTATCACCGGGGGCTTGTTGCTAAGTACTAATAGCCAGACGAGTTAATAGATCAGGTTAGGCTACGCTCGCTGTGGTTTTAAATCTTTACATACCAAGATCCCTCCGTGCCTCGGAAAGCACGTTAAGCCGGTCCTGGCTGTCATTCGTGGATCTTTCTTTGACTGACGTCACATGGCACCAGAAGCCCGAAAGTCTGACAAGTCTTTCCAAGGGGTATCGTATTATCCAATTACTGGGTTGTGGAGGTTAGATAGGCAGTCACTCCTTGTCAAATACTGATATTCTGGTTAGAGAGCCAACCCTAACAAATCAAATCAAATTATTTTATTTCATATAAACCTGCATGGGCACTTATGAAACGTCAGAAGCTAGGTGCACGGTTCCAAATATTCGCTTCCTATGGAGAAGAGCCGGCAAGAAACTCCACGGTTACTCTTTTAAAAATAATTGGCTTTAACAATGTTTTCAAATTACAGTGATAATAGGTATGGGAGGACAGTGCAGGCCTGTCAATAAGTACCAGGTACTTAGAGGAATGAAAATACAGAATAGAAAATCGTCTACAAATCTACAGTCTGTAAACATAGTTGTAATGAAAAGCTTATTGCCGAAAAACTCATTAGGTGTTAGTGAAGATAGCTAAAACATCAAATTTTATACGTAGAAGCTTCCCGTGGGATATAAAACTAATTAGGATTGGGAATGAAAGTACGGCACGTAGTACCAAACCCACCAAAACAATACATTTTGCAAGCTTATTCTTTGTACGCACTTTCTTCGTCACGTAGCTACTTAACTTTTCATGTAAACAAATGGTGCGTGATCCGATTTTTTTTCCGTTAGCCCGTTTATTTTTATTTGCGAGAGTGTTGTTTCACGATTAGGTACATTTGAACCTTTGTGAAAAACGTTAGGCAATACATTTGGGCGCCACCGACCCCATTTACATCATTCAGTAAGATGATCGTGTCGCCTCGTGTTACGAGAAGTGTGGAGTTAGGTATGTTTACGACGGCCAAATAAAAAATTGTAGGTACACATTTATAAAATTAGGACAATTTCAAGAAGAGATGCTCAGAATAGTAGTTTATGAAACTATAGTATAATACCAAACTATGTGTAGTTTCATACACAACTTTATCATATTTAGTAGGTTCAATCCCAGTGAATAAAAATAATAAAATTAAAATAAATAGATAGTTTTGTAATGCTATAAAACTGGCGCGCCCCGCATATGCGTTCCATGTTTTTTTTTTTGTACAACCGGCGAAAAATTTCTACGCTAGGGGGTCTAGAATGATATGCTGAATTCATGGTAAAAATTTGCGCACTGGATAAAAACTTTTCCTGTATTGATTATGATCAAAATATCTTAAATTTAAGACGATACAAACAATCACGTCATCTGTTTATTCTATCGAGGTTTAAAGATACTGTAAGTACTTACATTATCTCCTAACACATCTGCTAGAGCAGAAAACTTCACAACTAGGCTAGTAGTTTCGTAGAGTTTGTCTACCTAGTTTTGTTTGTTTGTCTGTCTGCAACTCACATCGTAAAGTTCTAGGACATGGAATGTTGAAAAATTCTCTTTATATTATAGTTGATAGAACTGTTGATGCGGGCTATAATGATTCTGCAGTCTGTGAAAGCATGTGTTTATTTTACTGAAACAATGTAAGAATGATTGTGATCTTCTTTTGAGGTTATTTTTCCTGAACAGCACTCTATTTAAGGTTCATACTTAAGTATCTATTCGGGACTAGATTAGGACGGGTATTCAACTTGAAAATTATGTTAATCACGTATTTATACATTATAAAACATCCATACAGATTTTATAGGAAAATTATGCAGGGTAATAAGTAGGCTAACTCCGTTCAATCTAACTCCCGAATAACCTCAAAACTTTAAGCCGCTGTCATTATATTGTAACGACATTTCTTTTATAGTTCCAAACTTAAACTTTATAAACGCATAAAATTTCATAGACATTATAATACACAGCGAAAATCTCGCTCAGTAATGAGAAGACACTTAGCCGATAAAGGCTCTTGAGTTATCGATTAACACGTAAAAGGATCAGGGGTAATTGACCGTCATTGGCGAGTTATCTCACGCGGAATAGCAGAGAGCCCTGAGCCTCTCTAATCGGCAACAACTCATCCGATTTATTTCGGGAGTGTGCTGAGAGTATCTTAATTAAAGTCTTGAATGATTCTCGGAAATAATAAAATAAAACGTGAGTATATACTGCAACTTGTTGCCTACTAGCTTTCGCCAGCGGCGTCGCCCGCGTTGTGGTCGGAAATTTTTCCACGGGAACGTACTACCGGGATAAAAATAATCCTTTGTGTTAATCTAGGTTTAAAACTATCTGTGTGCCAAATTTTGTCCAAACTCGTTCAGGCGTTTTTCCGTGATTGAGTAACAAACATCAAACTTTCGGATACTTATGTTTAGTATGATGAAACTTAAAATACACAAGTACAGTGAAACAATACTTATTAATTAACAACTGTGTTAGTAGTATCATTACCTACCTACACGAAAATAAACAACAACAAACAATAAAGCATTTCATTTTTTTTTTTAAAGGCAACGCGGATTATACAAAGCTCGTTTGTTAATTTACAATATTTTGAATCCACCATTTTTTCCATTACTCACTCCTATCCATCACCGCATAAAAAACAAATCCGTACAAAAATACAGCTCATGTTTATTTCCATTTCATGTTTCAAATCACTCCAATAATAATGTAAAACAACCTTTCGTGATCCTGTCATTGCTACACAATATTACATGGAAAACTGTCCAATAAACTGGGTAATACGAGAGACTACGCAAGAAACAATAAGAAAAATAATGTCCATTGTATAGGACCGAAATAATAGTAAATAGTGATATACGGGACCTCGTAGTCCTGCCATATTGTAACGTGGAGAACCATTTGTTAGGCCCACTGTCTGTTCTTGACCGCATTTGGCCTTCGTAGTGTGTCCCGTTAATCATTGTGATGGAACGTTGTTGGAAGCAGGTCGAATCACAGTCAATAAATTTTTATTATGTTCGTTTTTGTAACTGTTTTCATTGTTTTATAAAGATGCTTTGCAGTGGCTCTTCCCTATCCTAATGGTATTTCAGTGTTATTCATAGGAGTTATGTAACTATCAGGTCTTTATGATCAACAGTGTTTAGGGTCAATATGAGAAAATAATTTATTATTAACTTTCTATTGCTTACACACATACATACATACTCAGCCTATAACTTTCCCACTGCTGGGACACGTGCCTCCTCTCCGTGAGATTGAGTGGGCCGTAATCCACCACGCGGGCCCATTACGGGTTCATCGTCATCATCATTTCAGCCGTAAGACGTCCACTCCTGGACATAGGCCTCTACCAAAAGGGGGGTTTTTCCATAATGGCCACGCTTGGCAGGCGGGTTGGCGATCGCAGTATGGTGGTAAAATGCATAGAGAACGCTGCTGCCCATCTCTAGTAAGTCCCTTAGTCGCCTTCTACGACACCCACGGGAAGAAATGGGATGGTGCTATTCTTTTACGTCTGGCATCACACGGAACAGTGCGGGTTTTT
This sequence comes from Polymixis flavicincta, assembly GCA_949987655.1. NCBI lineage: Eukaryota > Metazoa > Arthropoda > Insecta > Lepidoptera > Noctuidae > Polymixis > Polymixis flavicincta. The sequence continues at coordinate 12,452,228 of OX465175.1, read as the reverse complement.
TTTTTGTTGGGTGGGAAATCATCAAAAAACTTCTCCCGCTCTGGGTGGAGCAGGAGAGCGTGTTAGACTTTTACTGACTAAAACCCACCCGTGTTCCTTCAGTAGCCCGTATGCCAAGGGCTGTGGTGTCTCTTTCGAACAAACCCGCACCCCTGGCAGGCATCGGCCCTTGCGGGCCCCATTATTTTTTGTGCTGACATCTCTTTGAGGAGCGCGTGGAACACAACGCGCCGTCGACTTGGGCTTGGTCCTTACCGGAGAGCGAGCTACCCATTACTCGCCGTCCGCAAGCTCATGCCTACGGTGGCCGGAATTCGGCCTGGGATTCCAGACGCCCAGGGCGTCTCCGTATCCTGCGGCGGCTAGGGTTGCGAGGGTGCATATGCTGCCTCTCCCTCACGTGCGCCGCCTCCCTTTTCGCGAGCATCACTGCTTCGCTGAAGGAGGTGACGGCTCCCCATGCCCTCTCGCTCCGTACCATGGCCTGGACCAGGGCCGGACGCTAGAGATCGCCGTCGCCGATCGCCTCCACGAGGACACGGTGGTGCTCCGCCCAAGCCGGGCAGACTGCCACCGTGTGCTCCACCGTGTCTCAGGGCGATCTTCGCAGTGAAAACACCCGGGCGTTTCCTCCCGCCCTATCCGAAACAGGAACCTTCCGAAAAAACCGTGTCAAGTGAGGACCTGCGTCAGGCGGAAGGTGAGGCCGCCATGCCGCCTCTCAAGCCACTCCTCAAAGAGGGGACTTACCGCCGCAATCGTGGCGTGCCCAGGAACAGTGCGGGTTGGTTGGATTCAATTGCTTACGGATATACAATTATTAGTTTAAAAGTGTTACAACCAGTCCAAGGCGTATCGTGTTACCCAGTATCTGCGTTGTGAAGGTCAGATAGGCAATCGCTAAATGTAAAATACTGGAACTCCCCTTCAGCCGGTTAGACTGAAAGCCGACCCTAACATAGTTGGAAAACGGCGCGGCAGATGATGACAATAGATAATTATACTACAATAGAAAATCTAGTACATCTACGTTTTTTTGCTTATTTTCAGGAAGAGGTAAATTGAGAATTTAACTGTCCATTTTGTTTTTTGTATTTATTTTTAATAGTTTGTTAATCATTAAATTTAGTATCTAGTGTAAATAGTGTACCCGGCGATAAATATTGCACATCGACCTTTGGAAAGAGACAATCGGCTAATTTTGGCTTCGTAGAGCGTCTCTCTCTCTCATCTCTACACTATTTACACTAGATATTAAATTCAATTATTAACAAACTATTAAAAATAAATACAAAAACCAAGATAGACAGTTAAATTCTCAATTTACCTCTTCCTGAAAATAAGCAAAAAAAAAAAAAACCTAGATGTACTAGATTTTCTAGTTTGGTATGAAGCAAAAATTCTCGAAACGCGAAAACCACAAGCTTCATAGCCGTAGCGGTCAAAAGAAGTTAGGATTAAATCCATCCAGATCCGATTGGTTTTTATCAAACCATTTTTTGCTGCGTCCTTTCAGTCACAAACTGACTACAAACTCAAATGCCAAACTCAATCATTGGGACGAGACTACACAGATGTCAGATATGTTCTAGAACCAAAAATTCATCAGGCATTTACCAACCCGCACTGGGGCCGAGTGGTGGAAAACGACCCACTCCTCTCGCATAAAGAGGAGTCCTGTGTCACAGTAGTGGGATCATTATTGGCTGAATTATACTATACAGATAATTAGCATTATTTCGTCAAACTGCTCCAAAATGATTAAATTTCATAAGGCTGACCCAAGCAAGGGCGATTTCATGCAAAATTTCGGCACTGAGTAACTCTGCTTATGAGACCATTGTTTATATTATGCATATTTAATCACTGGCCATTGTTCATGTAAAGTTAACTAGCATAACCAAGGATTGCGGCAGTAAGCAGTTTAACCAAACATGTAAATTCATGTTTTGTACATTTCCAGGCAAATGGGATTGTCTTGAAATTAGTAAAGTACCTTTTGAGCCTCCAAACTTAGGTATACATATGTTTGATCGTCTAGCGTCTCATATACAATTTATATTCAGTTAATTAATTTTGGCTCGATACGAATAAGTTTTGCGTACGAAATCTCTTGTCTTAAAATTTCGTTTACTTTCGCTTTGTCTTTCCCGAAAAGATCGTTCCAAGAGCTTTGTTTTCAAGCCATGGGTATTTTATTTGAGACACTCGTACGGTATTTTAATGCAAGAAACATTACTCTTCAAGGGTGTCGCGACACTTGTTGAGTGCGGAAGCTTTCAGCTTATCAGGCGAAGGCAGGTGCGCTCCTCTGACAGGACCTCCTTCCTACACACGCTACTGAGAACACCGATCGGAGACTGATATCTGAAGTAGTGATTTTCTGGTTAATATTAATTTTTGGTTTCTCTTAAGGCCACTTGAAGTTCAAAAACGCCCCTAAGACAATGCGATTTTACAACAATATGTTCTTTGAGTGACGTTGATGGGAGTCAAAGAAATTTTCGAAGGACAGACTTGAAATACATACTGTTGTTTCCTTTTTTTTTTATAAAAATCAGTGACTGAAAGCTGTAGTCAGGAAATTTTTAATCGAGAAGGTGATTCCTCGCTGCACAAACATTGGCAATAATCCATTAAGCAACGATACAGTGGAAAAAAATTGGGCAAAAGTCGTTGCTTCACAAACCGCGTGTGCGCGGGAAAGCAAATAATCTGATTATAAAAATGGCTATTTCCAGTGGAAACTAATAAGTAGCGTAATAGAAAGACATTTCAATGAAAGGAATCCTATAAAATTAAACGATCCTTTTAGAGTTGAAATCTAAACTATTGTCGATAATATAATCGGAGATAGTATCAATCTGCTGCTGTGTTTATTTAGGTATATGTATTGTATTTAAACTAATCTTATAAAGAGGTGATTCTTTTATTTGCTACCGGATTTGAATAAATCTTGAGGAAGGTTATTTGGCTATTTACCATCACGCTACGACCCAGGAACCGATCAAAAAGCAAAGCATGCTAAGTGAAAACGAATTAATAACTCGGGGGCAAGGGTGACCGATGGGATGCGATGCTGTAGGTCGGGGGCCATATATACTCATATACTTAATATTATAAGTTGAAGTCGCTTTTTGTGACTGCTTAAATGACCATATAGTTCTTCTAGGCTATAGATCGGGTTTTAAGCGATTTTGATAATCAGTTGAAGATTTTTTTCTCCGAAACGTATACGTGTTTAAAACATTAATATTAAACTGACACATAATAAAATAATATCTCGATGTTTTGTTTAGTCGGTCGAGACAAGTTGGTCGGGGCGGGTCGCATTTCGATGTAGTAGTAGGTACTTATTCTTGCAGCACGAGAATATCCTTTGTGATAGAGATAGGAATATTGAAGCAATCTATTTAAATAAAAAGAAAAGTCCTGACTGACTGACTCAGCAATGCTCAGCCCAAACTCTTGGACCTAGAAAGCAGAAATCAGAAAGCAAAAATAATAGGAATTGTCTATATAGGAACTTACTTCAATTTAATAGCTTTTTGATAGATATCCTATTCTTGTTTTATTAATTTACTTTAAAAGGTAATAAAATGTCCAATTTAATGGTAACAGGATAGGATGGGTCGAATTCTTTTCAGGCCCGACAAAGCAGTTAAACTAGGTCTCGATCAGTGAAAAACTCATTTCAAGGGTCATTTAACGAGCATAATAAAGAGAGTCTCGGTTTGCAGGTAGTTTTTATAATCTACTTGTAGAGAGTAAAAGAAAGAAAGAAAGAAGAAAGAAAAAATATTTATTCTGCACAAACAAAACGCACATTACATAAAATAAAATCAACTATGAAATAAAATGCACACATGCAATGTGGCCAAAAGCCCCGTATTCAAGTCGATTATTTTTTACAATATTGTCCATTGACTTGACTGATAGTGTCAGTCAAGTACTGTCAGAAGTATATTCTAGAAAGTCATTTAGCAGTAATTAATAGTCACCAGTCCGATATACAATACGACATTTAGTAACTTATTGGTAAACACAGATTTGCCCATAAATGATCCATGTTCAACATCAATCTACATAATTTACCTTAGCCAGCAGCTAAGCATTGCTTTACACTGTGATAATGCCGCCAGTCTCTTGGGTATCCAATCGTTACCAATCGACAACGATGTGGATGAATTTTTCGACGCCATATTTTAGTTTGTCAATAGTTTTAGTTACGTTAGGATATTATATTGTTATTTTTATTAACAAATTAGGTATAAAGGCAATACGTAGATTTTATCAGAAGAGGTCTTATTGTCTCATAACTACTGTTCAACTCCCTATGTTCAACTCAATATATATAGATTTTTATTTTTATAATTTTGATTCTTGTTGTTTTTACTTTAAATTGTATACTTTATTTCCATATTAATAATTGATTGTTTAATATCTTAATGCAAGCTGTGGTCTCCTATAATTGAAGATGCACAAGGATTCGTATCTTTTTATGTTTTATTTTTAGCATGTAAGGTGTAATCTTTGTTGGAGATCCAAATAAATAAATAAATAAGCGTGGTCGGAGAGACGTAGGTAAGTAAATGAACGTCAATGTTAATCTGAATAATCACAAGTTTCTGATCACATTACGGAATGAACAATAATGTAAACGACATTCCACCCAACACGTGAGGCGCGAGCGCAAATTAATTACTTCACTGCTTTGTGAGGGTAGCCCATCTGCCAGGGGTGCGGGTTGTTCGAAAGACATACCGTGGCCCCTGGCAAACAGGCAACTGAAGAAACACGGGTTGGTTTTAGTCACCAAAAGTCTGACACGCCCCTCGTGCCCCACCCAGAGCGGGAGAAGTTATTTGACGTCTCGTAGAACCAAAAATTCGAAGACGTGACGTCTACCAACTCGCACTGGGCCTGCGTGGTGGATTGTAGCCCACTCCCTCTCGAAGAGGAGGCCTGTGTCCCAGCAGTGGGAACATTATTGGCTGATTATGTTACGCCACCATAAAACGTATCTTTCTATACACCAACCTTTAAAACCTATTTCAGGCAACGTTCAACTCTGAATCTAGAAACATCTCATCTGCCTAGCCTAGCTTATGCTACGCTTGCCGCGGTTGGTCCGTGGATGGGTGATCGATATTTACATAACTAGACCCTTCCGTGTTTTGGAATGCACGTTAAGCCCGGTACCGGCTGTCATTCTTGGATCTTTGACAGTCGTTACGGGTCGTCAGAAGCAGAAAGTCTGACAACCACCCTTACCAAGGGGTATCGTATTACACTGGGTTGGCAATCGCTCCGTGTTTAATAGTGGTATTCAGCTGCCTCCAGTTAGACTGGTAGCCGACCCCAACATGGTTGGGAAAAGGCTAGGCAGATAAGATGTTGCCAGATAGAACGAGTCTGATGCTGAAAACATGGTTTTTCAGTTTGTCAGTTTATCCCAGGTAGCAAGATGACGTCTGCGACGAAATAATGACGTCCCACTTTAGTCATTTTAGGGTCCATCCTTTATTCGTCGAACATGTACGTCAAACTGACGTTATTTTAGGGCCGATCCATAACCAACCCGTGTTAGTCATAAATGATACGTCGTAGCAACGTCTACTTAGGGTCAATTTTGTGACGTCACGAATGGTACGTCCTGATGACGTCTATTTAAGGTCACCAGTGTGACGTTCTGTGTCCGATTTATTTCAGCCGGTGTCGGTCATGAATGGTCCGTCCTAGCTACGTCTATTTAAGATCATTCTGTGACGTCCGGTATTAGTCACGAATGGTACGTCCTGATGACGTCTATTTAGGGTATAAAGAAATCATCTGACCGACATTATTCCATGAGTGAAGTCAACCACCATCATAGCGAATAAAAGGGCAAATACTAGTACAACAAACAAGGATTTGTATAGCCGGTACATGGCCGGTAATAAGCACAGAAATTTGAACAGTTTCATATCGTTACAGCATCCGATAAAAAAATAACGCGTTTCGTTTCTTGATATCAATTTTTCAATCTTGTGTTGGAAAATATTTATAAAGTAAAGAAAGAAACATTTCCGTCTTTTAAGGTAACTCCAAAGTTTATAGTAAAATAATACAGGTTTTTTTAATTAATAACAATATCAAAACAAGCTTAAAAATGTGATTTAAAAAAAACATAAAACGGAATGGAACTAAATTCTGACATTTTGATTGAACTGTCAATAATTTCCCTCTTTTTTGGGTTGCCCGCCGCCGCGCGCGCCAGTCCGTTTCCGTGAGAGTGCTCATAGTGTGTTGTGCGTTTGCGTTTCAAGTATGTACTCAGTAATACAATTTAGTGAAAAAGACGGCGGAACCGTGTCGATAATAAACAATCAGTGGTTTACGCCAAGGCGTTGTGAAGTTTTTTGGCCACCTGTTAAAGGAACTAAAGCGTTTGAAAGAGTTTTGGCTGATGCTAAGACACCAGATGAAAAATGGAAATTATACAGCGTTCAAAGAGTTTTTTGTGAGACTGGTACGTATATATTTTAATATTTTTTACGAACCACTTGGATTTGGCTATGGGTAATTGGGTAGGTACTTAACGAAATTAAGGTTCGTTTCCTGACTTGAAGGTATGGTATATTCTATCTGGATGCAATATTTACTGATTTACCGAGAGCTTACTGAAGTTGGTGAAAGTTTTCTGTTTTCTGTGACCAGAGTTCAATTTTTTCAAGATATAATATGTATTAGTATGCATTCTTGTTGGTATATTGATTAAAATATGTATGTCATAGTTTGTTTGAAGTTACTAACAATCAAATTAACCAAAACTTACAATTTAATACATTTATGTGACACATATAGACAGATTTTGTAATGACTGTGTTGACAAGTAGTCACAGTATCAGTACATTCAACTAATTTGATAAGTAGGCAATTTTGAACCTTTTCACTATAAAAATTAATTACTTATATCAGGCATGCTGACATGACTGTCATCAGCATCACATCACATTACAAGATTCGTAGTGAAAAGGTTCAAAGTGGCCTCCTAATCAAACTGGTTGACCATACAATTTCAGGTTGTTTTTACTAATACAACTCCATCCAACATATTTACTAATAACCTTGTTTTAAATGACTGAGGGATGCAATAAGTTATGTTCATTTATTATTTTTGCTTGTTGTGTGTATTTTTTTTATTTCATTTGCATGTAAAGATGATATAGAGAAAGCCAAAAAAAAACTGAAACTGGTTGAGGATACATCAGACTTACAGAGTGAAGCCGAAGCAGAACCAAGTCTCAAACGGAATAGGGCAAAAATATATATTTCTAGCAGCGATGAAGACAATGACAATCACATAAGGCCACCGCCATTAAAGAAAAAGACCTTTAACAAATTACAAACATTTCAAGCTGCTGGCAATGTATGCTTAGAATCCTGTTATGGAGGTGAGTTTTATAGTCAAGGGCCGTTATGAAGTAAATCCTGACACATTGCACAGCTATGAAGTTTCTGAATATTGAAAATGTGAACAATGGGAAAAAATGCTGTAAATACTTGTTGCATGTGTGAGAAAAGGATAGTATTTTTTCCTAAGGTTTATACTGTCAATATTCAGTTTAGCAACTTCATCTGTGTGCAAAGTGTAGTTATTTTTAGTTCATTATCATATTTGCTGCATTCTCATATTCAAAGAACTTTCAGCCAGTTCAACCCTGTTTGAATTTTTTAATGTATTTTGGTCCTATGGTTCCCATGCAAAATTTAATTATTACATGTTTTGCAATGCAATATTGTGGTACCATCGAGCTGATCTGATGATGGAATCCTGATTCCATCCGTAGATCATATATACCCTAACATACCTAAATGATGAAAAGTGCTGAGATGGTTGAGTTTCGGCACATTTGTTTCGTTGTTTTGAGTACTTTCTGATAGTACAAGTACAATTAACAAAAAGTACTAGTAACTATTGAAGGAATCTAAATCCACTGTAAAACCAGACCCGAGAGTTTCTAAAATTATATAATTACCCCGGTAATATCAGCAGTTATTGTGAGCACCTCTAAAAAATCGGCGTGCGGTGTTGCCATCATTGGTATTACCAGCTTGCTGAGTCGGCAAATCCACTAATAAACCCCGGGTAAAGCAGTCGTTTAACCAAGTTATACATATTTTTGTTTAAAAATCGTTCACGATGTCTACCGCTTGTTGTCCATTTTTGGTTAAATTTGTAGGTACCTACATAACCTCCTTAAAAATAACTTAATTTCATTTAAAGCACCTTTCGAAAATGTTACTTGAGGGTTACCTATGCGGTTTTGGATAGGGCGGGAGGAAACGCCCGGGTGTTTCCACTGCGAAGATCGCCCTGATGACACGGTGGAGCACACGGTGGCAGTCTGCCCGGCTTGGGCGGAGCACCGCCGTGTCCTCGTGGAGGCGATCGGCGGCGGCGATCTCTCGCGTCCGGCCCTGGTCCAGGCCATGGTACGGAGCGAGAGGGCATGGGGAGCCGTCACCTCCTTCAGCGAAGCAGTGATGCTCGCGAAGAGGGAGGCGGCGCACGTGAGGGAGAGGCAGCATATGCGCCCTCGCGACCCTAGCCGCCGCAGGATAAGGAGACGCCCTGGGCGTCGGGAATCCCAGGCCGATTTCCGGCCACCGTAGGCATGAGCTTGCGGACGGCGAGAAATGGGTAGCTCGCTGTCCGGTAAGGACCAAGCCCAGGTCGACGGCGCGTTGTGTTCCACGCGCGCCTCAAAGAGATGTCAGCACACAAAAATGATGGGGCCCGCAAGGGCCGATGCCTGTCAGGGGTGCGGGTTCGTTCGAAAGAGATACCACAGCCCCTGGCATACGGGCTACTGAAGGAACACGGGTGGGTTTTAGTCAGTAAAAGTCTGACACGCCCTCCTGCTCCACCCAGAGCGGGAGAAGTTATTTGATGATTTCCCACCCAAAAAAAAAAAAAATGGTTACCTATTATAAAAGCAAAAATAGCATCAATTCGCTCCTTTTTCGCATTTGAGGTCCAAATATTAAAAATTAGATTTTTTGTAATTTCAGCGGTCATTCTCAAAACCGAAAAAAAATGTATGACGGTCGCACAAAATCGCAAGTTTTGTCAATTGTTCTCAAAAGTTAAGACTCTAAACTATAAATTAAAAGAAATAGCACATCGGGATATTCAGGTCATTTTTTTTAATACACCTTTTGTTTTGCAAATCATCTCTAAAAATGCTTAATTTAACTGTGCTTTCAAATGATGTTAACGACGATTTTCAGAAATGACGTATTAAATGGATTCATCTTTATTTATTAATAGGTAGGTAGGTAGGTACTGGAAAAGTTCTGTATTGTTCATATTTTAATATGTTTCCCAGATATAGCAGAAGACGGCGAGGGGCGGCTAACTCCGGTTGCACGCCTAGGTAGTCCTCGGTGTCGTTATGAGCAACCGCCGAATCACGGCAGCAACGTGCCAGAAACGTCATCGTATGTTCAAGGTTCAGGATTAACAGGTAGGTAATTTACTATGATGTATTATTTCATTCGCCTTTTGGGAAAGTTAGTACTCTCTCCATATTTTTGTTGTAATGTAGTAATCCGAATCACTAATGCCGGGTGTACGCACCCGCCGGGACAGTACCTACGAGACAGGTTTATCCTTTCTAACTTATTAAAAACTAGCAGTTGACTGCGTCTTCGTCTGCTTAGATTTCGGTTATCGCTATCCCGAGGTAACTAAGTATGCAATTTTTCGAGATACAAGTAGCCTACGTCCTTCTCCAGGGTGACGGTGACGGATGACTGAAATGGCGTGCCCATCTCGCGGTGTCTCGACCTGTGTGTACAGTCGGCACAACATATACATATGTATAGCAGCAAATATATCGTAGCGACCAAAGTCGTCAAATATACTCGCTCTTAAGTCCTTTACAACCTACCCGAAACTGTAAAATTTTCCCAATCAACCTTGAACCTAATGCTTTAGCGATAATCGAAAAAATCTATTAAAGAAATCTGACAGTCTACATACCAAGGTGATACAAGACTTTTTATTTTATTTTACTTTATATTAGGTCTTTACCTATGAAATTGCCGTTCTGCAGTACTGGCCATTTCAAATCAAAATAATTTTTGTTTGGCTAAGAATTCTAATTTCAAATTAATTTTATTTTAAAAACATGGATTTTTTTTTCTAAAAGTAGTCATTTCTTTATTGATTAGTGTTACATTTTCATCGCATTTCAATCTTTTTCGTCATCATGGATACGTTAAAAATTCGAGTAATTATGGAATATGAGTACCGTCGTGGCAGCAACGCGGCACAAGCGGCACGCAACATCAACGACGTTTACGGAGCTAACACTACAAACCAACGCACCACCTGTTATTGGTTTGCTCGCTTCCGTTCTGGAAATTTCGACCTGAAAAATGAACCTCGCGGTCGTCCGAAGACTTTGGTCGACAATGACGAATTAAAGGCGATTGTGGAAGCTGATGATACACAATCTACGGCTGAATTAGCAGCAGCTTTCGACGTTAGCGTCAAAACAATATTGGTCCATTTGCGTCAAATTGGCAAGGTAAAAAAGCTTGACAAATGGGTGCCCCACGAACTCAATGATCGCCAGCGCGAAGTACGCGTCGAGACGTGCCTTGCACTGCTCAACAGACACAAATGAAGGAATATTGAACCGCATTGTTACCTGCGATGAAAAATGGATTCTGTTTGATAACCGTAAGCGCTCAGCAAGTTGGTTGGATCCTGGTTCAGCACCTAAACAATGCCCTAAACGAAAACTTACCCCTAGAAAAGTGATGGTCACTGTTTGGTGGTCTAGCGCCGGTGTGATTCATCACAGCTTCTTACCAAACGGGGTGAGCATTACTGCAGATGTGTACTGTGAAGAACTGAACACAATGATGGAGAAGCTGGCGCATCTCCAACCAGCATTGGTCAATCGCTCGTCTCCGCTGCTCCTGCACGACAACGCGCGACCTCATACTGCACAGCAGACGGTCTCCAAGTTGCAAGAACTGGGGTTGGAAGCTCTCCGTCATCCGCCCTACTCACCAGACCTTGCGCCTACAGACTACTACTTTTTCCAGAATTTGGATAACTTCTTGGCGGGAAAAAAATTTAATACCCGAGAGGCAGTACAAAATGCCTTTGAAGAATTTGTTGCCTCCCGTCCAGCTGATTTCTTTAAGAAGGGCATCAATAAACTGCCACTGCGATGGCAAAGATGCATTGATTGCATGGGTGATTACTTCGATTAATACAAATAAAAAATTCATGAAAAAAATTCGTTTAAATTTTTTCATACAAAACGGCAATTTCATAGGTAAAGACCTATTATATTTGACCACTTTGCACTTTCGTCGCTAAAATATTATCTGACGCTGACCTGATCCTACTAATAGGTACTGTTTATTATTTTTTAGGTTACCAATCAAAAGTGCTGTCATTATTGTCATGTATAAAAACCCAAAATGATCAAATAATAAACCTATTAAAGCATACAAGCACACTGAAAGGTACTCTAAAACCGGAACTAAAATTCCCAATTCAAAATACCGATGAATTAAATACAATTGAACCATTATTGGAGAAAAAAGAAAATTATGCTAGTTTGGTAAGTTACAATAATAATACAGTGTTACCACATAATAAGCATTAACAGAAAAAAGACAAATAGTGAAAATTTGCACCAATAGGCGGCCTTGTAGTTTCAGAGCGATCTCTTCCAGACAACTTACAAAAAAGAATGAAGGAACAGCTTGAAGCAGGTGGTGCAATTTATAGTTATTTAGTAGTAATTAAATAAAAAACATAAAATAAACACGCATACAATACCTACACACTTACAACATTATGTAAAAAGTTATTTCTAATCTTCACTCATTTGACAGTTTTGAATGATTCACGGTTAGTTTCATTGGACATATACATATATATATCGACCGGGATATTGACCGTCTGCAATTAATTTGGTATTTTACAAATATACATTATTTTGTTTGTTACAGGTTTCATACATGAGAACTTTTGGAGGCAGGGATATTTCCAGCAAAGTGTCTCGGATAATGAAATTTTGTTTCACTGACCAGCTAGCTGCACAGTATAACTTCTATGGGAAGAGATCCAACAAAAAGCCTTTCTGCCAACTACGCCTGCGAGAGTGTATCGTGGGTAAGTTTAATATAACACGCAACTGTGAGGCCTGTGCGCAGCAGTGGGGAATATGCTGGAGATGAAGTTTAAAGTTATAATTTTGGTAGTTATAACATTAAAAATTGTATTATGTCTTTATAGAAGGAGTTGTCACCACAACATCTGGGTCTACAGCTAAAGAAGTAGAAGATTCCATTAAAATTTGGCTAAAACATGCCCCTGAAAGATTAAAGAAGAGTAATAAATAAAAATAAACATGGCAGAGAAAATAAAATACTCAAAAAAGGTTATAGTTGGCAAACGTCAATTATTAAGAAGAGCAAAGGAAGCAGAGTTAAGTGTAATTTCCATTTTACAAGAGAGTACTGCAGCTGTAAGTGCGTCCTCTTCCATAGTTAATTTGCCCTGTACTTTATATAATAATTGTTAATCTGAAATTGTATTGCAAGGTTCTAGTAATAATTCCAATTTATTGATGCAACATGACATTTCTCATGAAAACCAAATTACTACTTTTGATGATGAGCATTCACTATCTGAATCAGATTCTGTTAAGTCTATAAAAGATGATGATTTCGAAACAGAGTTAAAACATTGGGCCACTCAATATCAAATACCACATAATGCTTTAAATAGTCTTCTTAAAATTGTGTCCCCTTTATGCCCTGGATTACCAAAAGATAGCAGAACATTGTTGACAACCCCTTTGCAACTAGAGATCACTAAGTTAGATACTGGAGAATTAGTAGATTTAGGTCTTCTTTCACAAATTCAAAAACAAATAAAACTCTTTGACAATACTGATAATGTTGGGAATAGAGAAATTAAAGTTTCTTTTAACATTGATGGACTTCCCATATTCAAAAGTACCAATACACAATTGTGGCCCATATTAGGATTGCTAAAAAATAATGCTAATGCTAGACCATTTGTCGTCGCTCTTTTCTGTGGTCGATCTAAACCTTCACCATTAGATGTTTTTCTTAAGCGATTTGTCGACGAATTAGAAAAAATACTTAGAAATGGTTTCGATCTCGAAGATATTCATTACACTGTTAAAATCCATAGCTTTATTTGTGACGCTCCAGCACGAGCATTTATCAAGTGTACTAAACAACATGGTGGCTATTCAGCTTGCGACAAGTGTGTAGAGGCAGGCGAATACCGCGGCCGCGTGATCTATGAAAGTGTGTCAGCACCCACGAGGACCAATGAATCATTTCGTTCGCAGCTTGATGAAGACCATCATGTTGGAGAGTCACCACTTTTACGGCTCCCTATTGATTTGATATCTTTATTCCCTACCGAATATATGCATAATGTTTGTTTGGGGGTAATGCGTAAGCTTTTAAATGTGTGGATTAGTGGCGATTTAAAGGTTCGTATACAAAGTCACTTGATTAAAATAATATCTGAAAAACTAATCTATTGTTCAAAATTTATACCAGTTGAATTTAATAGAAAACCGCGGAGTTTATCAGAATTAGCTCGATGGAAAGCAACTGAGTATCGAATGTTTTTATTATATGTGGGTCCAATTGTGTTAAAGGACATCTTGCCACGTTCACTTTACGAAAACTTTCTACTTTTTCATTCAGCTATTACGATTTTATGTTCAAACAAACATATCAGAGAACTTGGTATAAATTTGGCTCAGGAATTACTTCTGATTTTTATAAATCATTCAAAATCGGTTTATGGATTACATTTTTTGGTATATAATGTTCATATGTTATGTCATATATGCGATGATGTACGCCTCTTTGGTACACTAGATGAATATTCGGCATTCCCATTTGAAAATCATTTAAAGAGTGTAAAGAAGTTAGTACGGTCGCCTAATAAGCCATTACAACAAATTGTAAGAAGATTGAAAGAAATGGAATCTTCAAAATTATACAGCTTCTCATCGAAAATAACTGTTTCTGACCAGTTTTATTCTGGACCCCTACCTGAGGAAAATGTATATGAATGCTATAAAAAACTAATATATAAAAAATATACGTTATATGTAGCCGAATCTCGTGAAACTGATTGTTATTGTCTTACTAAGGATAAGAAGGTGTTTAAGATACACAACATCCTTAAAAATCACACTTTATTCATTTATGGAAAGGAGTTTGTAAACTATCAGCCGTTCTTTGAGTACCCTTTTAATTCAGTAGCTATTGATATTATGGTAGTAAAAAATTATTCAATTTTTAAACTGATGCCTGTTAATGACATTTTAACCAAATGTGTGGTTGTCCACAATAACGGCTATACATTAAGCATTCCGATGCTTCATGATTATGATTGCGATATGTGATATTGTGATTGCTTTTTAGTCGAGTGCAATTAGACAATAAGGTGGAACGAAGTTTATAATGGTCGGATTTTCATGGGGTTTTTTTTGTTAAGTTCCTAGAGGAGTGGTGAAGAAAGTTACAAAAAAATAATTTCACCGCACGCCACTTTAGCGTTAGAGGTCTTGATAGAGTCACTTCACTCGTAAAAGTGGTTTTCTTGAATATTTTTACGTCCAGTTATCTGGTAAAAAACATCCGTTACCAATATCGAAAGAAATCTCAGTCTCAAAAATTCGATATTTTATAAATAATTGAAGAAAATGGGAAATTTTCAAAAAATATGCATTACATCGAAAACAATGAACAAATAAACAGACCAAATTGGCGTTTAATGGATGCACGCAGGTCACACTATTACGCCACAATATGAATTCAATTTAAAAAAAAAATGTTTCGAGCGGTAATTTTTTTTAACTTTCATCTCCACTCCTTTAGAAACTCGAGAAAAAAAAACCCCATGAAAATCCGACCACTATAAACTTCATTCCACCTTTTGAGTATTTTTTTTCTAATTGCACTCGGCTATTTATGAATACAGAATGTAATCGGGGGCGTACCTATCAGGCAAAGGCAGGTGAGCATGAATATCGGTACCTAACGAATCGACATGTATATGTTTACCATATTTTTTAAAGTTTTCGACACCATCGTCGCATATATTGATCAGTACGTACAGTAAAAACTAAACCTTAACACGCAAAACAAGATTGAAATTCGTGTTAAATTTCAGCCATGCTTAAGTCAGTGACAACTTTTGCATTTGACGTGGCGTCGAAAAGGTGGAAGCGTCAGGGTAGAGTGTGAAATACAAATGTTCTTACGTTTTTTGCAATTTGCAGGTCAGGATCACGCTGTTTAATGATGAAAAATGAGTCGCGCCAGTAACACGTAGGTATGTAGCTACAGAATTATAATCATAAAATCATTAATACAACCCTCTAATTTCAGTTAGGGTTAACAATGTAAATAGTATATGTGTGAATTCTGTAACTATTTATGAAAAAGTCATTCAATGGGGTTAAATGAACTTAGAGGTTTATATTGAGGATTTTAATGATTATAATTCTATAACTACATACGTGTTACAGGCGCGACTAATTTTTTATCAACATACAACCTGACACTGACCTGCAAATTGCATAAAAATGAATTTCGCTCTCTACCCTGTTCCACCTTAAAGTTATGAGCGTTTTTTTTTTTAAATTTTGTACATCACCGAATTTCAGGTTAAATTTAATTTAGTTAAATGTCGTTGTATGTATGAAGTTGTAGGTAAAAGTAGAGGCAACACTCCCTTAACCTACATGAATACGGCTGGCCGCATGCTCTCGCTCACTTTGGTCCCCCCTCTGTTATTAATACTCATTGACCGAGCGAGCGAAGCGTCTCCGTTTCAGCTTGGGTAAAAATGCTTTCCTATGTCCGTTTGTCCGGATTTCCGTCTGATCTCGCCTAAAGGTCGTATTTGTCAACCGATTCACGTGAAATTTTGTGAGCAGGTTCGTTAATTTTATAGATTTTATTTTGTCATCAGTTTTTCGAAATTTTGGAAAATTGCGGAGATATGAGTGTAGATTTTTTTTAATTCAGCCATTTCGAAAACTCGCGAGGTCTACTGTAGACCTGTTAAAGCTCATAGAGCCACTAGTATTTAGAAAGAGAGGGACCAATGTGAGCGAGAGAGCACGCGGTCTGCCGCCTTCATTGTTGTACTTCATGGTTTTATGTATCTAAAATTGTCAAACCTATGATAGTATTTTTATATGTTTACTAGTCCGGTGGACATAGAGAAAACTAATGTTATTTTAAGTCATGACCTCATACATTTTAAAACAAGAAATAAAAACTACAATTAACTATAACTTGTATTTTTTTTAGCAATAGAAATAAGGGAATTAGCAATCTTGAGCCGTCTTTTTATCGAAAACAGCCAGGACGGTTCTCTTTTTACCCGACTGCATAGGAAGGGTTATGTTTTTCGCGCCTATTTTTGTATGTTTGTTTTTTAATAGACTACGTTACCCACCCATGCTACCTACGGGAAGCATATTGCCATGCTTACGATATCAGCAGTAAGTGTGTTCTGGGCGTTTTTATTCAAATTTATATAAAAGTGAAAATCGCTTGCAAAACACACTTACTGTTGGTAATCGTGTACACGGCAGCATAATAATATTCGGCCCCGTAGTTCCTGACGTGTACGTCCTAGTAACGTCACTATGAATCCTGTGTGTGACGTAACTCCAACGTCAGTGGCTGTCCTAATATGTACGGCCCAGTAACGTCCCTATGAATTCAGTATATGACGTCACTCCAACGTCGGTGGCTGCCCTAATATGTACGGCCCAGTAACGTCCCTATGAATTCAGTATATGACGTCACTCCAACGTCGGTGGCTGCCCTAATATGTACGGCCCAGTAACGTCCCTATGAATTCAGTATATGACGTCACTCCAACGTCGGTGGCTGCCCTAATATGTACGGCCCAGTAACGTCCCTATGAATTAAGTATATGACGTCTCTGTAACGTCTGTAAACTGACGTCTTGAGGCTGTGACAAATTGACGTCATCTGATGGGACCCCCCGACGTCAAGACATGACGTCTCTTACGTCGAGCAGTACCGTAAACGGACGACATAATGACGTAAAAATGCTACCTGGGATGTTCCGGATTGGCGCAAAAACGGCTGAACAGATTTGGATGAAATTTTGCACACAGATAGTTTATAAAATGTCCCAGAAATCCAGAGATTCACACATAAGGTACTTTTATTGCTGGTAATATTATCTCGTAGAATTTTCTCCAATATAAAGCGAAGCGACGGGAAAAAGCTACTGGGATGATATTTTACATCATTCCTAGAGGTGAGTCTTATCGATCAACCCTTAAATGGGTCAAAAGAGAATGACACGGTATTAAAGCGTAAGGTAATTAAAAATCTAATTGAAACAATGCTTAAATACGACTAAGCCTTATTTAATGTTTTAAGGTAAATGTATCGTGCAGTAATTCTGAGTGTGGTTTTGTTTCGTGTCGCATTACAGATTCGTGGTGACAGTTTGTTGGCACAGATAGGTAACGTTGATAATCATGTGGAGAAAATTACATTCAACTGTTTACAACATACATAACATCGCGCCTTGCTTCCCCGAAGGGTTTGATAGAGGTGTACCTACACATTTCGCCAGTTATGTTTAAGTCCAGTATAATGGGGGGCGAGCCTATTGCCATCAGCCGGGCTCAGATCCAAACTCTGGGCTGCTGCTGAGAAAGCTACACTCATCCTTCCAACTGTTTATTTTAGGATGTTTATTTACATTTGGGTTGTGATAGACAGTCGCTCCCTGTAAAATACTAGTATTCAGCTGCCTCTGGTTAGACTGGAATCTGACCCCAACATAGTTTGAAAAAGGCTACGTAAAAGATGAAGAAGATTCTAAGCGTTGTTTAGATACAAATAGGTAATAAGCGTAAAACATTATTCAGGATAAGTTTTTAACCAGCGTAAACTGTAACCATGAATTCAGCATAACATTCTATACCACTAGCGCAGAAATTTTACGCCGGTTGTAAAAAAAATCTGCTGTTTCATAGAAAAGTGCAATATCTAGGCGGTCAAAATGTATGGAATAGCAGATATTTTTTGTATAACTGACGAAACATTTCTGCGCTGGGGGATCTAGAATGATATGCTGAATTCATGGTTACAGTTTGCGCACTATTTAAAAACTTATGCTGTATTTGGGTAAGAAAAACATTTAAATCTGCAGTTACATTTTAAACTCAAGCCAGGTACGACTAAAAGCATCACAACGTAGGTGCAAAACAACGTAGACACGTAAAGATGTGTCTTATTTTTGCTGTTTCGTTTGTGTTAGCTTATTAACTAGTTAGCTAGCGGCACTGATGGTCCGCTAATGTTCCAACGTCATTGGATTGCAACCTTTTTGTTACACTCCGCATTAATAGTAAATGTCATGCTATTTTGCAATAACAATTATGAATGAATGATGTGTTTGTTTCACAGTTATGTAATCGCGATGTTCGCAATTGTATAAACCAGTCACGATTCGGCCTTCTTACTTCGCAATCTGAGAAGGCCAAAGGACATTTATATTTTTTCAGGAAATATGTTTGATGTATTTTAAAGCTCATAAAGTTACGGCTCAAACTTTCAGTCTGTTTGCACGATAAACAGGACTGTTACAAAGTCGAAATGAATACGGATTTTAATTTTAATACGAGAATGTTAATTACACAATAAAATTAATAAACGTTATTGCCTTTCTACGTGGAAAGGACAATTAGATTTAGGAACTGGACAACGTTCCATGTTGCCGCAGACCTTAATTTTAAAAATTATAAATTCTCTTTTGTGGGATTTTTACGAAATGTGAGTAGGTTACGGAAATAATATTAAAACTAAAATTTTCCATGAAAACCAACGTACGATGTTATATTTGCATGTCCGTCAACAGAATAAGCCGGTCAACTCTTTGGTTCATATCAAGTCTTAACAAATAACATGTGCGATGTATCTATCGTTAATTATGAGCAGGCAATAAACTGTAAATACAGCCACAAATCAATGTCGAGACTTACAAGTAATGTTAGTTGTTCAATATTTACGTGGTGGAAGGACGCAGGTGTCACATAAACCCTTCTGCCAATGTAAATACATTGTTTATAACTAGTGAGAAAATCTCTTAATTTGTTGGCAAACACAGGTTCCTTCTCCAGCTCAATAAATGCCTACGACAAGTTATTTTAGTGATGTCTAAGAATATGTGGAAATATTCTTAGAAATTGGTACGGCTAGTGTTCCTACGAGTGTTTGTTTAAGTAAGCGAAGGTAAGAGCTTCGCACTGCTGTGGCTGACCGTGATTGAGGAAGCAAACAGTTCAGAGACTTGTACTAAACGCTTTGTGTATTAAGAAAGACGTAAAATATGACAGATCGTCGTTAAATTAACGATCGGATGAGTTTACCGATAGTTAAATTAACGAACGGTGTGCCTTTTCTGGTAATAAAATCTCTACGATTGTGTGTTGTGCAGGTAACTTCAATCTGTCTGTGATTAAAATCATATCCGGCCACAAACGTCCACTTCTTAGGATAGGCATCCCCGAGGGATCGCTACAATGAACGATCCGAGGCTCGCTTCCGTAATCTCCACGCTTGGAACCGGATCTGTAGCTACATAGTCCGCTGTTGCTGTCCAGTCGTGTAGTCTTACTGGCTAGTCGCGGCACATGCCAAATTAATCTACATTTTGCCCGGATCGTCTAGAAATTGAACTGCTAGCTAACTTTTGAAAGTGCAAGAACGACTGAAAGTGAACAGGAGACTAACGCCTTAGAGTACCTAAGTATATTAGCGATGTCTTGCCGCTGCATCGTGCTAGGTAAAAAAAAAATGAAATTTAAAATTACTTTTTAATTCAAATTCAAATTCAAATTTATTTATTTTGGGACAACAAGATCCAGGTTAGTTTACAAAAAAGAAAAAACTTAGAAAAACTATTGTTAGTACCTACCTAAATAAAATTACACACAGTTCTACACACAGATTCCCCTGCGCTGCGCATTAAAGAGTAATTTTAAATTTCATTTTTATTTTTTTGTTGGGAAAATAAATAGTTACACAGCCATCATCGAGTAATCGGGGACTAACATAAAAAAAAGATTCCGACGAATTGAGAACCTCCTCCTTTTTGTAGTCGGTTAAAAAGTTAAACAAACACGAACGGCGTGCGACATAAATAACATTGAATAGTAGTAATAATAGTCATTATAATTCTCCTGCTCATAATGTGATTAAATGTAAAATAAAACGAATCTAAAACGAATACAAGTAAAAATAATAAAAACAGAAAGATTATATTTTAATAGAAATTATAATTTAGGATCGTTATTTGCCTAATTCTGCTATAATTTTAAGCGCAATACTTCGAAATTTGCCAGCAGAAGCAGCAAATCTTATTGAACTGCGTGGTAAGACGCTGTAGGATAAGAGGCCGTGGTAAGACGCCGTAGATATTCTATAGCTAGATGTAAAGGACTAGCCTCTGTAATGATCTAATTACCTACACATGTTCCCGACGTCACTTGCTCGGAAAATCTTCAGTTTTCTGTAAATTACAGCTTGCAACGTAGTAATGAGTTGGGTGAAATTTAGTGTCAGGAAAAGTGTTTCTTGTATGGGCACGAAGGGTAATTACAGCCCAGAAAAGAATTTTCTGCAGCCGAGAATGTCTCGGCTGGTTCTTTCTTTTCGCAGACGATTCTAATAAAGACGAATATTAAAATGAATAATACTATAGTACTACGTGAAATATGTCTGGCCATTACTCATATTTTTTTAGTAGATCTTCCTCCGCTATATCTCGTTTAGTTCCCAACACCGTTCACGTAAAAACCTTCCCAGAAAAATCAATTTATGATGATCCAATCTAACCCAAATTTTCCAGGTGTGTGGGATTCTGTTATTTACAACTTGTCGTCGTGGCTGTCTCGATACAATTTACTGTCTTATATTATAAGCTTGTATAACGACCTTGGTGTTTCGTGCACGATTTCTATCTGTAATCTGCTAATGTCGCAGAATATGAAAATAGACAGACTCATACAATATTGAGATGTGTTTCGCTCGCTCTTTGATGGCGAATAGCTTTGTGGTTGCTGACAGTGTATTCTCTACGTGATTACCACAATTGTGATTTGATTAGTTTACAGAGTTGTGTCGATGTGACGCAAAGGGTTTATTTAAGGCTTGATTTTAGTTCTGTGATTGTCTTCATCATTCCTGTTAATTATCTTAGGATCGTTTGTTGTTACAGTGATTAGGGCAGCGTAATAAACGGAATTCTTATTTCAGTTGTGGAATATCGTTGTAAAATTAAATTCTTACAGCAAGAAGTTTAACTAGAGTTAAGTACGATCCCCTACAGAGAGAGACAAAACAGTCAAATAAATAGAAATACGACCATTGCCAAAAATGGTAGTTACAGTTTACTTGTACCTACACATTCCCAACCGGAAAATTACGTGGACGAGTAAATACTTAAGAGTACATTAAACAGTTACATTTATAACTGATAACCGGACATACATGGATGATAGCGAACTGTTAAATTATATCCACCAGTCTCCGGTCACCAGTCAGTAAGGACCATTATAAGACCATAGATTACCTACACCACGTGAACAATATTGCGTGCAAAAGCCAATTTATACTAGAATCGTTACAGGGATACGGCGACAGTCATTTATCTTATCCGCTCCGTAGATCTATGAACAAATTATTCACGAGTTTCGCAGCTGTCATTTGCTTCTCACTATGATAGATAGTCCGCTGTTCTGTTTAGAACACACAAAATTGTTACGTAAAAATATCAAAACTGTCCTTTTAATGTTGATAAATGGAAAACATTAGGATGTTAAATTCCCCTAAGGTATGGATTATTTTATTCAAATAGGGCTTTATTTACATCTATAATTTATAAGACCAATCATTTGCAACGATAAACATAAACAACTGAATTCATTAACTTATCAATTGGGCTGTGAATTGCACTACGCAACTGAACCGTCGGATACATTAACTATGCATGGGTCATCATCATTATCATCATCATCATTTATTTACGCTTATGAGGTCACCTGCAGCCGGTCACAGTCCATATTATCTGGAATTAATAAGCCTACTCAGCAGATTATTGCATCGAAAATTTTCAAACCTTTTGCATCATTGTGATGCATGAAGGCAAAACTTTTTCCAAATCATAGTCGCCTGGTAACGTCTGGAAAAGAGGCTTGAATAATCCCTTTAGTTTACACTGTTGAGCTTTGGCATATTCCTGATACCCTACCAAAAGATTTGGCATACTTCAGCTTGATCCATGTGGCTGAACAAATCTTGCAGCTATTGTTGGTGTTGTAAAAAAAAGTAGATTTGGAAAAAAAACGTGCAAACAGTACAGACATAAATCTAAGTTATAGGGTATGCAGGGTAAGGCAGACACGTTCGTTTGCCTGCTAATATAAACAAACTGCAATCATCAATCTGTCTGTAAAGCCGATTAAGCACTGATCATTGGGACGTCCAAGATCAATATTAATTGTACCCACTGTTCTTATTTATGTGGCAGTGCTTTCTTGAATTAACAAGTACCTACCTACGTTCAAAATTTCGTATTATACAAACAAACACGTATCTGTTTTTCAATTTATCTCTTCTCGCTTCTCTCAGTAATAATGCCACACCTGCACCTGGGCCGAAGTATTTCCTTTTAACAGAAACAACAATTACTCGTCCCGTACAATACTCCAGCCTATTCAGTGGGCTATCGCAATAGTACTCGCTACAATGCTTGTAGCTTTATTGCCGTTCCAATGTGAAAATGTAAGAAATGTGCTGTCAGTTGCGGGGTCTGTATTGGATCGTATTTTTCAATTTCTGTGCTATTTTGCATATCTATAGATTGTTTTCATTCTTAGGATTTGTATGATAATAAACCTAGCTGCTATCTGTATCTGTGTAAGTCGTTTGCATATCTGTACTTTTATAGTAACTGGTGCTTGTTGCAATGACAGGTCTGCACTGCCCTCCCATAAATATTATCACTGTTTACAATCTACTTATAACCTACTTTTTACAATTTTTATTTTTGTTTTTTGGCCGCATATTGCCACTCAAAAAATTTGGAATGTTCTCTTTGCACTCTATTGTTATCGTGTTCTACCGTTTTGAATTTTGAGTTTCTATTTGACTGTTTATTAATAAAGTTTATTTTTAAATTTTCATGTTTAATTTTGATTCAAGCAATAATTTTAATTTGGTTTTTATTTTATTTATTCTCAATTCGATTACGATATTGTTTTTTGATTGTTTAATTTTCTATTCTCATTTCGATTATGTTTTTTTATTAATTTTTATTCTAGTAATAGGTAACTTAAGTTGTTTTTTTTTTTTAATTCTTATTTCGATTATGGTTTTGTTTTTTTAGTAAATGCTGTTAAAACTTATATTTAAGGAGCTATTTTTTAAGTGAGTGCTGTGTACGCCTGTAAGTGACAATTCACCATAACTAAATCCAAATGTTATTTTATTATGTTAATGTTCCTAGTGAATAAGTCGTTGGTGTACCTTTTAAATAAATAAATAAATCACTGTGATTTGAAAACATTGTAAAAGCCAATTTAGCCAGTTTCTTGCTGACTCTTCTCCATAGGAAACGACAAATGCACAGTTGTAACCACGCACCTGTCTTATGTTGCCCATGTACGTTTATGTGAAATAAAATATTTTGAATTTAATAATGCCTATATTTGAGCCCATGTTTATGTCCAGCTAGTAATCTTATTACCCCGCGTTCACACTGAGGTATAAGAATAAGAATAACAATACATTTATTTAAATAAGATTACATTCAAATAGATTGTATTCCTGGACCTCACACTAGGATTCCCCGTGTTGTGAGATATAAAAGATATGTTTTTGACAAGCATGTGGGTGTAAACCCGGGATTATAAATGATACCTACTCATAAGTAAGGAGGTAAACACCTCCTTATCCTCCTCCTTTCATCAGCATAGTCTATAAATATAGACCATGCTGATGAAGTTGAGATATACAAGACTTAGTCAACGGAAACTCGACAGTTTACTAAACCCGCTTATACAGTTCTAGGGAGTCGAATCGGAGAAACTGTAACCGTGTAGCTACAATGAGCAAATTCCGGTGACTATCTTATGAATTAACTCGCTGGTTAACTGACTGGATTAGGTAGGGTTTTGCAAAGCGGCAAACACAAAAGATATTAGATGTGCAAGCTCTTTTGATCTCTGAAACGGACGGAAGTGTGCGAGAATTTAGCATATAATTTCTCAGCGGGGCATAAAAAATTAACTCTATTCGCATGCAGCTTAGCTTTACACTTCTTCATACTATTCAAAAAGTTTCTGGCATTTTTAGCCGGCGAAAAGAATTTTTTTTTTTTTGGTTGGGAAATCATCAAATCACTTCTCCCGCTCTGGGTGGAGCAGGAGGGCGTGTCAGACTTTTACTGACTAAAACCCACCCGTGTTCCCTCATTAGCCTGTATGCCAGGGGCTGCGGTATCTCTTTCGAACAAACCCGCACCCCTGGCAGGCATCGGCCCTTGCGGGCCCCATCACGTTCGTGCTGACATCTCTTCGAGGCGCGCGTGGAACACAACGCGCCGTCGACCTGGGCTTGGTCTTTACCGGACAGCGGCAAACACAACAGATATTAGATTTGCAAGCTCTTTTGATCTCTAAAACGGAAATGTGCGTGAATTTAGCACATAATTTCTCAGCGGGGCATAAAAATGTTAATTCTATTCGCATGCAGCTGAGTTTTGTAGTTCTTCATACTATTCAAAAATTGTCTGTCATTTTTAGCCGAGGAAAAGTATAATGAAACAATGATCAGCATAGCTATTCACAAGCATTAGCTATCGTATCGAAAATAACACATTTCGATAACCTGAATTATTGTCTTGCCCACAACAGCAAACAGGTGTCGGAAGAATAGAGTTCGTCTATTTGATTAAAACTGACAAAATTTTCGGGTTATGGAAATGTGATCAGCGTAGAACTTCTACTACATCATTGATTGATGTTCGATTCGGTATGGAATCGTATCAAATGGTTGTGAAGGAAAAGGAAGGAAGAAAAAGTAAGGTTTAATTAGTAATTAAGCGATGCCTAAAACGTTTCGAAACTCATATCTCCATGAAGTAAAACATATCTTAAAGATATGCGAACAAATTATAGCTATAGAATAAAAGCTCTTGACCCTTTACCACACGGAATGACCGTGAGTAATGTTCCTATAACACTAAACACTAGCGCTGGCATACGAGATAAAGCTCAGTTTAGACACAGACGTTATTTGCTGTAAATATCATGTGAAAGTAATGGTTTACTAACGTGTGTTACGAACTTTAAGTCTCCGTTTGAGGAGAGTTACGACGAGATGATGAAATGGCTACAATTAGTAAGAAGTTAGGAACAAACTTGCAAAGTTAATGCCCTCTTTATCTGATACTAGTTTTTGCCAGCGGCTTCGCCCGCGCGGAACTTTCATCCCCTATTTAACTCCCTTAGGGTCGAATTTTGAAATATCCTTCCTTATTCCATGTCTACATTATAAAGGGAACCTCTGGACAAAATTCCACCCTTGGACCTATCCAAGGGTTGGGCTGGGCGTTGATGAGTCAGTCAGTCAGTTATATTTATATAGATTATTTTCATTTATATTGATTTTAGATTCATGAAACTAATAGTGTACTGCACTGAAAGACAATGTTTTAATAAACTTCACCATTGTTAAGGGGACGAATCGAAGTTTCGGGAAGATTTGTACCTATTCATCATAATTGTTCTATAATTACATGATATTCTAAGTAGGTATAGTTTATTTGTGTTTATTGCCTTTTTTTAAACAGTAAAAATGTCTAAACCTGACTTGGTTTCCATAAGTCGTTTTCGGGTGACCTCTGAAAATCCCACATGGTAGCTCAACATTATAATATTGAGTGGCTCGTCACAGTCACTACGTGCAGCTATCGATTACGTACATATTTATGTTCTGTGTTCGTGAATCCAAATCTGATTTTTTTTGTGTTCTCGTGTGTTTTTGACAAAAAAATCTACTTTTCTTTGGTTTTTATATTTTGTGACAAATTTTATCCCATGCCCCCACAAACATTATTGTAGGAAAGGATAGAGTTTTGTGGAATCTCTGATTTTAGTTCCTGAATTTTGGTATATATCAAAATCTACCAAAAGTAGTGGTGAAGTGTAAGTATGTATTTTGCTTGAAAATATCCTCGTTGCCCGGACAAAAACTTCCGAAAGAAATACCAGATTTCGTTCAAATATACGTATAATATCTGGTTGGTTTAATAATAACACGTCCTTCAAAGGAAGAAACAAAGTATACCTCGTATTATGAACGTGAGTAAAGCCGTATATAATATCCATAAACATGAATATCAGACACAAAATATATTATTATATGAAAAATATATTTTGGATTCACAATGGGCACAAAACATGGCTTGAAGTATATTTCGTTTTTCCTATGGGCTTGTTGTGAAGTAGCTTGTAGTTTGTTCTTAGATAAACAGACATGAATATTTTGTAAGTACAATAGGTAGATAAGTACATACTTGGATAATAGAAGCAAATTTAGATTTCTAGGGAATACGTTCCTTCATTCACCGCATGTTTGCTTTTTGTTTTACATTCAAAACACATGTAGAGCAGTAGTGGCCTATTGATAACGACCGCGAATTACGAATCGTATATCGTAGGTTCGAACCCAGAAAGGCGCTTACAACTGCTCTATAAACAGCGAATGAAATAATCGTGAGGAAACCGGGCATGTCCTAGACCAAAAACTAGAAGACATGTGACATCTACAAGGCCCGCGTGACTGGCTCTCACCAAAAAGAGGCCTGTGTCCCAGCAGTGGGAACGGCTGATTACGATTCAAATACGGCAACTGAAAGTTATTTCTGTATTCTGAGCTGAAAGCAATCAAATAGCATTTTTTTTCACATCCAAACCTGAGAGCAGTTTATCAAAAACCTCCACTTACGAACTCCAACACTTTCCCTATGAAACAAAATACGATTGTAATTCCGAATTTAACAAACAAAAGTTCAAAAAAATACACGGCGATATAAATCGGACGTACAATTTTCCAGGTACAAAACAACGATGTATTTTCAGCCAGGCGTGTTATTTAAAAAGTATTAAAAGGGATCGACCTGTTTCCATATCGTCGCCATAATATGCTTTGATGATATTATTTGGATATTCATTAATCACATGAGCGAAAAACGCGAACAGATGTAAACAGATTTGGTTATGTCGGTGTAATGAATACCTCCGTTATTTACCTTTGTGTGAACGCTTTTAACGCTTACGTGTAACAAATACAATTTGGAAAATAAATTCCATGGTAATAAGAGAGTGAGCTAAATCAAAATTATTTGAAAAGCACATCTAGGTATATATTTAGCGCATTCACTTAATTTAAAAACGAATAGCCTTAAAATAATAATATGTACAAGTTAAGAAAATAATCATAGGACATAAAAAATCGACAACGATGCGCGTTGTCAATAAGGAAAGTGCCTAAAATGTTGGTAGAATTGCCACGTTGTATGGCAATGCTGATTCTTTGGCCAAGAAATAGCCCCCTAGTCAGGTCAAAAGTCGACCAACCGCTTGGCAATGTTTCGGATTTAGCGCTTATTACCTATCGTGTTGACCATAAGTCACAGGGCTAACGTAACTTCAAAAAACGTGATTCAAATTTTCCCTGACGTAACGCAAAAAAAAAACCTAAACATGAACATCTACAAAACATTTTTCATCGCGTAATTATACCGTCTATAACCGACTGAAAGGCCGCGTACATATGGCTGGTTTCAGCCTTATTACGATTAAACACGGGCCCACACTACACTCCTACAATACAGATACAACATTCACGTCAATCTGAATCTACTCTTTGATTTATTATTCCATGAATCATCTTAGCGTATCTACAGACTAATAATACTGAATTACCTTTGCCTACATATTATTCATCTCGTAAAAAGAGCGTAGTTCGGCCTGTTCGATCTTAGTTATAAATAGTGATCGATTTGGCGGGCAAATTGACAATACGGTGACTAGTGATGCGAAATTGTGAGTTCGAATAGTTTGCCGGACTGACGGAAAAGTTTTTATACGGGTGACGGCTAGATTTTATCAATCATTGGGTTCGTTCGACTGAACTTTTCTCTTCTATTATCAGACTGAACTTTTCTCCTTTTATATATGAAAATGTTAGTCTTCATTCGTCTTCTCCATGTTCATTATTCTTTTTTCTGGCCCAATAAAATAATGTCGTTTCAGATATTTTAAGGAATAGGTGACTGACTCATATCTCGTTTATGGGCAAGTTTTCTTACCTTTGCGCGGCAGTAAAACGAAATAACAGTGGCGTGCCATAAACTCAACCAGTTAAAACAAAATTGTGTTCATGGTATTGCCTTGAATTATAAATAGTTTAATCGTGTGTTGAGTGAATTTTATTATCCTTACAATAAATAAAATTACTATCAATTTGTAAATATCCACTGACTGTCTTCCTCATAAACGATAGGTACACGTGTATTGACCCATTATGGTATTGTTATAATATTGTGTATGTTTCCCTAAATACGCTGCGGTAGACAGATAGACCGTTGTTATCATAATTTCGGTCTAAACATGTCTAACTGCTGACCACTATTCATAACCTAAAAATAATAAACGGGAAAATATCGTAATCATCATAAATATGGAACGTAAACGTCATATCGTTGAATTTCATAGAAACGAAAACCGTGCCCTTTCTTTTGACACTATCCTTAAGGACAAGAGAAAGAAGGAGGTTGAGGGTAGGAGGGTTCTTATCCGACAACTATATATGACCTTACTACGTATGTTGGAGGGAATCTTTGGATTCTCATTACATTAGAGCACACATTACAGTTAGTAGGCAAACATAGATTTGTATAGCTCCGCAGTAAGGTGTAGCCGACAGTCCTCACAATTAGCCTTCTCATACGACACCCACAGGATGTCACAGGGAGGTCAATTAGCTGCCGAGACTGCTCGGAAAATTACTAGTACAACACATGCTAGTAAATATATAGTTTAGAGGAAATCCGGCGTGATAGCTTCTTCCTACAATCGATAATGTTGTAGCACTCGTGAGTAATCTTAGAACGATTGACTCGTTTAATTCAAATCTCAATTTAATTTGGCTAAGTACTGTTCAGGTAAATTCTCTTGTTTTCAGAAGTACATACATTACATACTAAGACCCCTTTCTGCCTCAGAAATCACGTTAATTAAGCCGTTGACTGTCGTTACTTGTTGTCAGAAGTACGAAAGTCTGACAATCAGTCTTACCAAGGGGTATTGTATAAGCCAATAACTGGGTTATGGAGCCGCTTCATGTAAAATACTGGTATTCTGCTGCATCCGGTTAGACTGGAAGCCGACCCCAACATATTTGTGAAAAGGCTCCGCAGATGATGATGAACATGAGTAAGTTTTAATTTTTCAGATTATTATTAAAAGCGTTAAATAATGCATTATTTTAACCACAACCTTGTTCATTTTACTAATAATACCAGCAACAACATTTACTTTACGAAATTTGGTCTCAACAATCGATAAATGGTTTATCTCGACAATAATCTCGCTAAGTATTGCCCATCACTAAGAATGATTGCCCTGTTTAGATGGTGCGCGCACGATGCGGGGCCATCTTTGCTCTACACGCGCCGAGTGTGAATATTAGTACTTACACGTAACATGTACATTCACATCTTCATACGTTTTACGACTCTTTAACATTCATTTTTTGCTATGATGTTGAAAGCTTTCCTCTTTCGTAACACCGCTACGAACTGTATCTGAAGTGGGTAAAAATAAAGTTTAATATTCATTTAACTTAAAATCTTTTGCGAGGAATTTATTTTGGTTACGTATCAAATGTATATGGTCTCTATTTATAAATGATACTTAGACAACAAACTTCCAATGAAGACGCAAACATCGAAGTTTTGGTGACGTCGAAAATTCGATTTTCTATTTACATTTTCCGAGAAATACAAACATTTTGATAGTCGCAAGATTACAGGATCAATCTCATCCAGTATTCAGGCAAGTTTACTGGAAGTCGTGTAAGAGCCGACGGCGTTGTCTGCTGTAAAATCTCTAAAAGCAATCTTAGCAACGCGTTTTATACATTGAAGTTTGCTCTTGTCTCTTCCTTTTTGAAGAATCTCGCAAAGTCGATTAGTTCGATACGCTCCCTCTCCGAGTGTTTATTGTTCTTGCTAGAACATTCGAAATAAAAAGATATTGCCATTTGGCGTATATTGCGGCTGCCTTCATACATATTTGATAGAGGTCAGGAGCAGGCGGTTTTAATACCTACATTTATGGAAAATTGGGACTTCAGATCAAATAGGTTACACTTATCTTGAGTCCCTGTTCAATGATACGAGACACGACGTAAGGCTCATGTGACCGATTACTACACGCTTTGATATTCGAGATAATCATACATAATTATACGGTCCAAGTAATTCTATTGGAATTTACGCTCACGCACCTAGCCCAATTTCAAGCAAATGATATCTTCATGTTCAAGATTTTTACTGAAAATACATTTAAAAACGATCTCAATGAAGCAAGAGGATCTTGTCGACAAAATAATGAAAGGAAAATTCTTTAAAAGCCGAAACCGGGTGTAATTCCTTGCCAATATTAATACAATTAAATTTTCATTATTACGTCTTCGCGCTTTATTAGAATGGTACCCTGTAGTGACAGCGTTTTAATTCATATACTGATGAAAGTGAGACGAGGGAGCGCTAAGTACTTCGTAATGAAATTGTGAGCTAAAACAATGATATTTAGTATGTACGCAGCGCTTTTTATGAAGTATCAGTCTTTTTCCTGCCTATTATGGGAGATTAAAGTGTAGTATCAGCCATTGTTTCAACTCGGTAAAAGTATACTATCGATATTCTGTAATTAACTTAGATTTTAGTCTCATTATAGATATCGATGGCTAAATCTCAAACATGAAATGTTCAATAGAATTCTGATAATAATCGTTTACATTACAATAGGATTTAAATTAAAGACTATTCAGAATATTAAAAGTAAAATGGATAGTCAGTGCAGTGCGTCACAAATGTCCCTCAGGAAGTATAAATCATAATGGTCGAAATGAGTGCACGGCTAAAATACGTTCACGGCCAAACAACAAGGCACAAGCACGTTCAATAGTGACATAACATCGAAACGACCCGTAGCATAGGAAAGGCCACGCAGCATCTCTATCTCTAGCGTCTACGTAACGTTCACGGGATCGCCTCGCGGGGTGAAAACCCTTTTGTGGTCGCACAAAAACATAAGAGACGCGGCGTGAACAAGGTAAATAGGAATTAAGAGAGAAGGTTCAAGGGCTAGAATCGTGGGTTGAGCGCGCGAGCCAGCAGTATGGTCGTCCTGCTCGCTCGGCGCCCTAGGCTGCGACGCGCAGTGACGCTCCAGTCGCGGTCTGCCGGCCGTCGCGACGCTCGGGGCCGCTCCGCCGCCGCCGCCTCGCGCTCGCCTCGCCGCGAATGTGGCCGATGTGAGATGCACTGCTGAGCACCAGTTCGCTCGTCCAGCCAGCCAGCCAACCCGGCTGCCCGTGCCCCGCGGCCCCTCTCTCGCGTACAGTGTCTACTTTAGCAGTGCAGTGTGCCACTGGGGCATTGTTTTATGTTTGTATGTTTTGAATATACGGCTCATCAGTGACAAATTTGATCCGCTTTTGATTCAGTTTATTTTATCTGAAGAGGTGGGAACGGCACGCGATTTCGGTATGGTATCGGATCACTCACGAGACCCTTATCCCTGTTTAGGTTCAGGAGTATATTATATTCGCTCGTCGCGATTATTGTAACGAGTTACGACACATAAAAGATAACAGTTTAATCCGAATATCACGCAGTAAAAAACATGCATTAGCGCTTTGCGCAGCGTTGCTTACGAGTACTCTAATGTGTAAAATATAATTCCGTTAAAGTGTCAAGGTTCTTTGGAACACGCAACGTTTTTATGAATAAGATCAATTTTGTAATAATTATGATCGCAGTAAAAAACTACATAACTACAACATCTTTGGTAAAGGTTATCTAAATTATGTTTTTCGTTAAAATATTAATCATAGTGTTTGAACTCTTTCAGCTATAAAAAGCTACTAGACACAAAACTGTTATATTCTAACACACAGAAGCTGAGGAAACTAAATTTTCTTAATATTAAGGCACATTGAAGATATTGATTTTGGGAACAACTTGTTGCATGTTTGTTGGTCCATGGCGAAATAATATTAGCAACGACACTTTGCCGAACAAAATAAAATAAAGCGACGGTCTAGGGAAAATTCATAAACGTTCCGTTTTTGTATTTAGATAAATGTTTTAATGACAATAAACTATCTCAAGCGGCATGCAAACATATTTTACGACATCTGCATACTTACTGGTGCTATCGCTTATGTAAAGATTAATTAATCTTGGTAATTTAAGAAAGTAGGCAAATTATTGGAGACATGCGCATGATCTACGTCTTATCATAATCTCAAAATATATTATTTTTATCGCTTCCTGCCATCAACTCTTTCTAACATCGTGGTCGCTAGATGTATTTTTAGGCAAATGTCGTGCTATTAGTTACACGTTTCGTGGTTATTTTGTTTGTTTTAACATTAAAATGTAACAAATTGGCCGTGAAGCTGAACGCATCAATGTCAAATATAATAACGCCATCTCACTAATCAATACAACACGTCAAAATTTTCATCGTTTATTTTTGCATAAATTTTAAAAGGACATTAAAATTCTATTTCATTGGGCAGTTTCACACGAGTTATATGGTAATAGCGTCAGCAAAACAACTGAGTTTTCGCGTAACTACAGCTGATAATAAGATTAGACTGTGATAATGTTAATGCAGTAATTAGATTGTACGTATGACGATGTAAATACAAATAAAAGGTATTTTAGCAGTTCCTGCGATAACAGTAATTCAATATAACAAATGCATTTAAAGCGTTACGTTTTCAACGTATAAAAGTTCCAGTATTTCTGGCAAATTTTGTTTTTCTAAATCTGTGGTTCGCGAGTTCAATCGCGTACATTGAATTTGTGTTTACACGAGGCAGCATCGTAACGAAGTTCTAATGAATGGTATGAGGCATCTAATTAGCATCGTATAAATCTTGAAAGCGAATTTAGCGATCGAACAACGAAGAGGGAACATCGCGTCTTCGCCAGTCGCCGATGACGTACGGAATAGCTACACAATTGAA
The DNA here is from genome assembly GCA_949987655.1 of Polymixis flavicincta. Classification (NCBI taxonomy): domain Eukaryota; kingdom Metazoa; phylum Arthropoda; class Insecta; order Lepidoptera; family Noctuidae; genus Polymixis; species Polymixis flavicincta. The sequence continues at coordinate 12,418,751 of OX465175.1, read as the reverse complement.
ACCAGCGACCGCTCAACGAGTGGTAATTGTTTGTGCCGATCGCTATTGGGCCGGCAATTCCTTATACAGGTCATAATAATATCATTGAATAAATGAAAATGTGTCTGATCAATGTGTCGTCTGACAATAGCAACTAGGAAGTACTACGAAGCGTTATTTGGCATCGTCACAATGTTCCGACTGATTATTTCTATGTAAACCTTGACCAGTTGTTACCATTAAAATTGATTGCTTTTAAAAATCCCCAATATCATAATGTGTTTTATTGTTAGCCTTTTCTGTTGTTTCATCCATTCTAATGAAATGAATGAGTATACTAACTAATAAAGGTCACAGCAATTCTTATCGATTTTTTAATAACAAAAGCTTTGTAGAAATGTAGAGCGGTGAAAGTCTTTAACATTGAATAAAATGGTGGGTAGGTACTATTGAATTGAAATTGACGTGTTTGTCTAGACTTTAGACCGAAGCTCAAATATAGCTGAGTACTTACTTTGTCGTCACGTTCAAAGGTTTCATTGGTTTCCACAGAAGAGAATATTATGAAAATTCCTTTTTCATTTGTGTACAACGGCGACCTTCAATTTATTGTCGAAATAGAGATACCTTACCTAATGTTTTTTTTTTTTATTTATCATCTTTATTTTTAAGCTTAAAAGGAAGTAGTGTACACGAAACCTATATTTTTAATGTAATAAGTTATAAATATTAGTTTCCTATATCCCCCACATAGTGGGGAGGGAGTCAAAAACGATTGCATACAAATTAAATCGGTATTTATTGAGCGTGATAAACTGAAACCCATTATGATAATCACCTCATTTCAGGATTTGATTGATTGAAATTAATTAACAACCTGAGCTAATTAAATAAACCTTTATTAAACTGAGGGTCATAATATATAATTCAACAGTAATACCCGTTTAGTACTTACCCATACTATACGTAGTCTATTTCTATGTGGAGTTGAATAAAAAAAATTAAAAAAATTCAATCATTGTTTTTAATAATAATGTCCTACTAACTAACTTTTGCCAGCGGCTTCACCTGCGTGAGAGAAAACAACGATAAAATTGTTGTTTTCTATGGACAAAAGCTGAACAGAGCTGAATAAGTGTGAGAATTCCATAATCCAGGTTATGAACTCTCTGTGTGCAAAATTTCATCTAATTCTGTTCGGCCGTTTTCGCATGACGGAGTAACAAACATCTAAATATCCAAAAATCTAAACAGACAAACTTTCACATGTATAATATAGTCGGATTGAATACAAAGGTTATTGACAACTACATATGGATTTGGATTTAATATCAATTTATTAGCCGATAATATCGTAAGTATATAAATTCGCAAATAAATATTCAAATCCTACGCATTTCTTTTATGTTCGAGAGGCGAAATAAATTCAGTTTATGAAACTCTTTTCAGCCATTACCAACATTTTCGTTCAAGTGAAGATTCCGAAAAACTATTCAGCTTAAGGAAAACTTGCCTCATTTCCTTATTTGCTTGTGCTGTTGTAACCAGTGAAATTGATGTTAGTAATGTTTACCTAAGAATATATTGTATGAAATAAAAACCACGTGGTTTGAATATACCATTAAACGAGCAATTCTTGTATTTAATCTCGGAAACGGCTCTAACGATTTTCATGAAATTTAGTATGCATGATTTCGGGGGCGATAAATCGATCTAGCTAGGTTTCATTTTTAGACAAAGTCAAACAAAAAAAAAATCCAGGCAAGGTTCGGTCATCAAGATATTGTATTTAAATTCAGTAACATATAATTCTCTTGATATGTTAAATGTTATTAAGTTCTACAAAGTTATTGATGCTAATAATGTTATACAACCTTATTTTTAGTATATGCGGAAACCGAAACATGTGTCTAGTATTCTTATGTAAAGAATCTATGTACAAAATTTCAAAGCTGTATCATGAAAAATCACAAAGTTATAAGCTTGTTATGTTATCTAGTTGTCTACTCAAACATGGTCACCATAGGGCCTACGCGCCACGCGAACGTCCAGTGTCGTATTGTGCTCATTGATAATAATTAGGCAGTCGGTACTTAACCGTATGGCAATTGTTTAGTAATTAACTGGTGATAACTTAAAAAAAAAATTGGGAAAAATATAACATGGTGTAAAAACTATTGGAATCGATTCAGTTCCTTATTTTGAACAAACTGTATTCTGGTTTCGCATTTACAAAAAATAAGTTTGTATGTAATGGGGCTTCTGGCTTAGTGATAAAAGCCACAAGGGTCGGTCAAATAGGCTAAGCTAGGCTTGCCCCGGGTGGACCGTTGGATGGGTGACCATCTCAAGACCATACCAAGACCTCGAAAAGCACGTTATATCATTATGGATAGTCAGACAGCCAGTATTACGTAGGAACTCAGTTGTGGAAGTCAGATAGGCTCTAATAAGCTGCATTAAGATAGACTGGAAGCTGATTCCAACATTGGGAAAAGGCTAGGCAGTTTGATTTTTAATTAATTATATTGCATACGCAATGTATTTTCCTGCATTTTACTTACGACACGATAATAAGTGAAAATTAATTGAAATCTAAACATGAAATAAAACCAAAATCATTTGACGTAGGGAAGTAAAATCGTTAAAATACTTCGGGCTCAGGACTAGGTTGCGCATTTCCTAAAGCGTTTATTAAATACGCAAGAGGGACAACTGAAATAGGTAACCGTCAAATCAGTATTCCTCTTTAGCATAAAACATGGTCCGAATTCAATCGCTGGGAAATGTTCCTCAAACATACGAATTGCTTTACCCAACTTGGTCCTTTGGATGTATAAAAAATCTTTAGGAGGAACCGGCTAGGCCCAAAGTGAATTTACTCCCATATTCAGGGAGATGCGGGATAGTAGCTAACGACATTATACCCAGCCTACATACCTACCGATCCTCAAGATGTGACATGTGAATTATTTGATTGTGCCTATTGATAGGTTTAAAGTACGATTTCATTTGTCTTTCTTTCACACTCCCTTTCTCAATTTCGAGAAGGTGGCTTCACGTTACCGAATTTATTACGACATAATATATCCATTCGGCTTTTTTTATTCTTTCTGCTCTTCGAGTGGAGGAAACTTTTATGATTAAACCAATCTAAAATAAGAAACTTTTTATCAAAATTTCGGCCACATCATCCCCATCAACATCGGTTCAGTGGTTTACGAGATAACTCTCACTCTAACTTTACATCATGTTTCGGTATTAGATGCTTAAAGGTTCGTTATAATGTCCTCTTCCTTTTTAAATAATTCATGTTTACTATCCAAGTTACACATTCATGATAAATAATTTAGGACCTTATTTTGTGAGGCAATAGCACGTATATTTGAGAGCCCAGCTGTTTATTTCGTGTCGCCGAAAAGACGGTATCGACGCGCGGTTTCGTATAGCTTATTTTAATATTTCAATACGACTGAAGGTAAATTAGGTATGCTCAAAGTGATAGCCTGTGAAGAACTCCGCGACTTTGCTTGGCATTCGTCCAATACGGACATACAGCAAAACGATACTTTGCTATACGTTTTCATCTACGCTTGTGTTCCCATCGCTATGAAATTTCAACATGATGACTATATGTATGATTTAAACATTGTAGAATGTAGCTGACGTTCTAATGTGTGCATTGACATATTTATTTATATTTTATACCATACGTTCATCCATTCGTCTGGATCTAGGGCATGTGAGTGATTCGATAGCATGTGATTCGATATTTCAAAGATATACCTAACTGATTCTGTTTCTTATAGGAATTTATAATAAATAGCTCAGCAATGGGTTAAAGTGAATTTATCATACTTGTATACGTAATAAACTTTACGATGATGCCGAAATAATAAATCCGATGTAAAAGACAGAAAGCGAACACAATTACTGGACATATTTGTTTTCCCTTCGCCCTTCCCCTCCGTCTGTCAAAGTTTTCCTCCTAAGAGTCCCGATAATAGCGTTCATATAAGTCGACTGACATATCGATACCTTAACTTATCTTAACTTCTAAGCCAACTTTCAAGACTGAATTAGATCTTTCTAACAAATTCTTATTCTTATTATTAAAAAAAGTGCCAAAACGTAGAAGATAAGGGTGTTAATGACTAGTGCGTCTAGTGAAGTGTCGGCAACAATACAGTGCAGTGCCGTATGGTTATAAGGTGTGCTTGCGCATGTGTGTGTGGTATTAGTGTGTGGTGGAGGCGCGCACGGCGTCACGGTGGTGGGAGGCGGGGTGTTCCGTTGCTGCGTGCCCTGGTGCGGGGCGCGCGCGGCGGCGCCCGTCGACGACGCCGACTATGCGCTGCGGGACGGCAGCCCGCAACTGTTACACGACGATTATGGTAAGTCTCCTTTTATAAATTTTATTGATCACTGTTTTGCCGATCCCGGGAAAATCCATTTGATTTTTCCTTAACATTGGGAATTGCTAGTAAGAGCGCTTTATTGTCATGGGGATTTCGTCAAACATACGGACTAGTTAATACCAAAATTCTGTACCTATTGTTTTTATAAGAAAATTGTCACCCGCAAGTAATGTGCTCAAGCATGCAGTATCTGTCCGCATGCGAGACTACATGACAATAAAAACACTCTACATGTGCAAAAGAATCTCCGAAGTAGTGTTATTTGGAAAGCTAGCAAACTGCCCAATATATCCGGGAACGGTGACCCTGCCTCTATTTTGACAAACTCAAGCATATGCAATTGGGCTACCGGGACGGTCGACTACCCGTATTATTCAGAAATATTGCATGTGATTGGTTGGGTTCGAGTACCGATATCCCGAACCCATTACGAATTTAGTTCCATGACGAAAGGTTTAGGTAAAAGAGGTCTCATTGTGTGATGGATTTCACAGATTTGAAGTAGGCTTTACTACGGGCCCTATAAAACCCATTATTATAAAATAACAAAATCTGTTTGTTTATTTTAAGAATGAAATTTGAAACTAGAAGCAATGCAAAATCGCTGCATTGATTTGACGATATCTTTTCTAAAATAGGAAGCTAGGCAGTCGTCGAATATAACATCAACCAATATAAGTCATCATTACCTATTCATCATTGTTAGTCAATGTCAATATTAGTATTTATAAAGGTAGGTAGGTACATTGTTTACTTTTTAAAGTGCGCTGCAACACATAGCCCATTACTTACATCTATTACTGTAGAACAATTATCTAACAACCAACTCTCAACATTCAGATTGATTTTATGAACGTTTAAGGTTATTTAAATAATGTTGCTACATCACAAATGTCATGTTTATGTTATTTTGCAGAGATGCAATATTATTATGCAGCTCAATACACCCACTTGGGTGACTTTTTGAAATATTTACAAGGTTCGTTCAGCGCAGTAAGTGAAAGAATATTATGAAAGAAAATGCATTTTATTTAGCTATGTATTTTATATAATAGTCCAACATCTCGGTTTTACATAACTTTACGACTGTATTTTGTGCTAAGGGATAGGTAGAGGTGTACTAAATGTCACTGTATGATTGTGAACACCGTTAGTTTATAATCTATCTAACGAGATTATAACTGTCGATAAATTGTAAACTGCACCATACTGCTTACAATTTAACGCATTATTTTTCGGTAGATTATAATCTATCGAAGTGAAACTGTTAAATCACAATTTGCTGCGTGTTAAATTGTCAACTGTCTGAAGGCTGTCCCTAATTGGTCAGTCTTACAGTAGGCGGTTCTGTGTTCATAGAGTTAGGAATGAAAGACAGGTTTCATTTGACTTACACAACAATTTTACGTAACTAATTCTAAAGCTGTGAGTTATTTTCAACACGAAATTAATTTACAATCACAAAAACACTGTTTATATTCGACAACAAACGAATTAACAAACAAATTTGGCAGCGCGGGGCATACCGTGGCCGTACAACCAACCAACGCGCGAGGTGCGTTCCATCACATGCCATTTTACAATTGGACGGTTTCACTTCGATAGATTATAATCTGCCGTAAAATAATGCGTTAAACTGTAAGCAGTATGTTACGGTTCACAATCTCGCGAGATAGATTATAATCCAACGGTTTTTACAATTTCACGGTGACATATGCACTTACATTTCGGGAGTAATTTCAAAGTCCCCGCTGGGTCGAGCGGGACGGCGTGCCAGACTTTTACTGACTAAAACCCACCCGTGTTCCTTCAGTTGCCTGTGTGCCAGGGGCCACGGTATCTCTTGTAGGGACAATGTAAGTATGAATGTTATGCGTCAGCGGTTTGTAGTATGAAAGAGAAGTATGGATGGGCGATCGCCAGTTACTGCGCACTGGCCGAGCGGTGTACTCGTTTCGTGTTTGGGATTCCGGGAATAAATAAGTATTCTACAGTAACCAATAACAGTGCTTTTATTCTCACAACGAGTGGCGTGGTAACTCCCGTGGACAGACCCAGTAGGCCTAAGTAAGGTGCCTACACTCTCATGGGTGATCCTATTGTTACCTATCTCTGTGCATAAAGTAAATGCTTAAGAACCCTCCAGCGTTGAATTTTCTAAAAATAATCATGTGCTGAATTCATAGTTACAGTTTGCACGTCGATGTCCCTAGTATCCTATACAAGGTGTAACAGAGTAGACGTAAGTCTTGAAACCAGTTTGTTCATAATTGGCTACTGAATCGATATAATGTAATTTTTAATATAGGTATTTAGTTAAAAACTTGCCTATTTGGCCATACCTACCACCGATTGAGCCAAAGAAAATTAAATCTTATTTCAAGGCAATGAGACACAATTTTAAATGCATTAAGTAATTGTAGGGTCAACACAATTTGCTTAATAATGACAAGTTAGCTTCAACAAAAAAGTTTTCGTCATTATGTTATGCTTTTAACTCAATACTCTAATTGAGGTGTAAAAGGTCTTGCGTAAATTATGTTACACGTTGTATATCTAGAATCTCGGCTACCATTGGGAATTATTAGAAGAACCCAATTCAAACTTCCAAGGTAAATATAGAGTTGACAGTAATAGCAAATCGTTAACTAGGCTGTCACAAGTTTTGACGAGTCTAACTAATAGTAATCTCAATATTGACTCTATCATGATTGATAGGTATAATATAAACATAATACCATCACTCCTGTGATCCCCGAAGAGTAGACAGAGGTGTTCCTCTAGTACACGATTGATATAACGAACGTTATAATAAACAAACAATTCCAATGATTTCTTCTGTGAACATTTTACAGAAAGTCGAACCTAGTTGGGACAAAGCTCTTGGCAGCAGCTGTTGCAAACATTCTGTTACACCAACTTTTCTCGTATGTTTTAGACAATTTGCATTCGGACTCTTTGCTTACCCAATTTACTTTGATCGCAAAATGTTGTACTCTTTTCTTAAAAGAGGTTTTGCCTTCAGGTACCTCTTAGTGGTGTTTTTGACTTATTAGTCGATTCGTACGAATGCAATCACCCGATTCGGAAATCGAACTCGAACGTGTTAGGCGATTGGTACGTTTTGTTTTTATGTACTTATGTAAAGCGGGCTACAGACCTTCAGTTTTAACTGTACAGTTGAATTGTTCAGTTAAAACGTATGTGTGTAGGCTAAACTGAGAGCTGTACAGTTGAACTAATAATCTAATCGAAATATCATTAGATTAAAAAAAAACTGTAGTTAGATTGTTCAGTTAAAACTGAAGGTCTGTAGCCCGCTTTAGTGTACTTTTTCCTTAACTTTTCGATCTTTCCTTAACGTTTTACACAATACGTATTTCTAGAATTGTCGATACGCCCACAAATAAATTAACTTCGTGCAAGTCATCTATCGATAGTTGTACATTATTCCAAAATAACGATTCGCCCGATTCGGGAGAGTAAATTCGTGCGAATAGACTAATAAGCCCCTGTTCTCGAACGTTTTAGACAATTTACATTCGGACTCTTTGCTTACTCGCAATTTTCATTGATCGCGAAATGTTCTACTATTTTTTTTTAAAAGAGTTTTTGGCTTCAGGTAACCCTCAGTCACGTTTTTGTGTTATAATTTTTTTAAACATTTTCTTAAAGTAAGAACATTATCAATCCATCACTGAAGGAACAATAAACTCACACAAAAGATTGCTTCCTTTCATTACAAAAAGTCTCGAGGGAAGTATATTTATTCTCAACAACGATTCATCAATGGATTTTCATTCTCTTTATTGGAGGTAAATAGAGTTAAAGGTAGAAAAGAAAATGCAATGCAATTTCAATTTCCTTTTAAAGTATTCTTGGATCCAATAGTTATAAATCTAAAGTTAGTTTTGCTCGACTTGTTGGCACAGGAATCGGGTGTCGAAGTTTGCTAAACGACATTAAATTACTCGCCCGAGTTAAAGGTTACTCGGTAATTAACTAAGAACAAAAAGGTCTTGGCTGTTTCAGTCGCGCCCTAAAACTTGATAACATAATTAACACAATAAGTACCTTACATGGTATTATAATGTCAGTACCTATGATTAAACAAATGATGTCTTTGAGGGAACTCATTTCATTTACTTTGATCGGATTTCACTCTCTGAAGGGTTCTATTTCGGTTTTATGAGCATCGGACTGGAATTCACTTCTGCGTAGTATTTGAAATTGTTTAAGGCGTTGCTTCACTCACTTGGAAAATGATGGCTATTGATTTATGGAAACTTAAAATAAATACCACCGTTTCAGGCAATTATTGCGAGTAGGTAAGTTATTTATTCATCGTCAATTTTCTACAAGTGACAATATGACCATAAATTAAAGTTCGTCTATCTTATGACGTTACCAAAACGCTTACAAAACGTTAGCTGATCCGACAGACATTGTCCTATCTTAACTATGAATGTGAATATTGAATTCGCATTGGTATAATTAATAATAAAACAGCGCGCATTCTATCAATCGCTGACAGTGATGTCAAACAACTGACAGTTAAACATCTAAACAACTGACAGTTATATCAAACGACATTAGGTTTCAAACGGTTCAAACGCTAAACGGTTACATTAGAAAAGTTAATCTGGGTGGTTTCTTATTTTTTTTTAATGTAACGCGCAACTTACTTATTCTTTTCTTTCATAAGAACCTGACAATAACAAACAATAAAAAAGAGAATTAGCAAAATTGGTCTTGACATTCACGTGTGATGCTGTGACCAAGGGTAATGGGGATTCATTTTTATACATTGTTCAATAGTTCAGTCATTATAGCTAGTCAAAGATCCGCAAATTCTACAGTCAGCCCATCAGTACTAGGTATTTCGTTTGAAAAAAAGTAAGTTCAAAAACTTTAACCACAGCTACTGAAAAATAACGATCTGCCCTAAAGATTATGATCGCTTACTACTCATCATAATCATTTCAGTCGAAAGTCGTCCACTGCTGGACATAGGCCTCCCCTGAAAGGGGGTTTTGCCATAATCGCCACGCTTGGTAGGCGGGTTGGCGATCACAGTATAGTGGTAAAATGCATAGAGAACGCTGCTGCCCATTCTCTAGTAAGTCCCTTAGTCACCTTCTACGACACCCACTGGAAGAAATGGGATGGTGCTATTCTTTTTCGTCCGGCATGACACGGAACATAGTACTTCCTACTGTTAGAATGTATTGTTCATGTGGCATTCGACCACGGCTTTAAGATAAGAATATGTTCCGGTTTCATACTTTTTTGAGCGTGATTTTTTCAGTATTCTGGGCTTAGTTACTGACTTTACTTTTTATTTACTTAAATTAATTTGCTGATAGCTCATATTCATTTTAATGTGAGGCTACATATGCTATAACTAGTCAAGACACTTCCAACGATACTTTTGTCAATTTGTGATAAGAGGTTTAGAAGTAATGAGAGAACAGATGAACGTACATAACAGACAATTTCATAACCCTTCTTTTTGCTTTGCTTTTTGTTTAGAACTTATTTAATTCGTTTCAAAATACACCTATGCATTAGTAAGTCCAGGGTTTTCATTAATTGTCGTATCGTTGTCACCACGTTGTGGAATATTGCGGAACGAGGTTATAATTAGCGACATATTCAAAGTAAAGTTGCGGAACTAATTAAAATAACTTCACCCCATATTTCCCTGAAGTGAGTGTTTAATCGACTCACGCTTCACGCCTACCAATTAGTTTACTAGTTTTATCGAAAATTAAATGGAATTTACATTGTGAGTGATCCTTATGTTGCACGGGGCTACGAGCCACGAGCTATAGAGCTACAAGGCTATGGAGCTATGGGGCTATGCAAGTTAAAATAATGATGGACGGGAGTGGTCGCATTTAGCTACACAAACATTGGCGGGAGGCGGATCGATGGCAGACGCTGGCGCCGCGACCCCCTTTTGTTGACTTTAAATTAAGTTTAGTTTTCACAGTCACGTTGTATAATGTATCTGCGCTTAGTTCAGAACAGTAGTAGCTGTTTACACATGACGTACATTTGCTTTTAATTAGCATCCATTTTTAAAGGTAAACAGGCGTTTAGTTAGAACAATGGTGGCGTCGGAACAAAATACGGACCTTACGTTTAAAAGAAGCATTTCAATCGTAAGCGTAATTATTCGATATGAAAAAAAAAATACTCATGAAGAATAATGAGCTTTACCACCTCCCTTTACAAATGGTTCCGTAGCAATATAATGACTTGGGCTATTATCGTAATAGCCATTATTTCATTATGATGCCCACAAGTTTGTACGCAGCAAAGCTCGTTAATCACAATCAACCCTTTACAACGTTACGTTTAGTTTCTCCATCCAATATTCTCCATTCTATTAGTCGGTTGACACAATCTGGTTAAACTCCCGTTACAGAAATGCTATTAAACGATATCCCGGTAGTTAACCGGAGAAGTCGAATTGATTAAATTTGAAAGCGTCTACCTACCTATTTGGTAAGAGAGAAATCCTATTTGTGGGTATAGCCTCGTAGTTTAACATTGGGAGTACTAAGCTACCCTCTGTCACAAAAAAATGAATGTAGAACTAAGTTTAAAAACATACACGTCCATAAAACTGTGTATGTATTACAGGTCCCTAATATTGATTTTGCTGAAAATGTAGGTCAAAGTTCCGATACTGTTTTGGAGACTAAAAATATGATATAGGCTTCTTCGTTTCGACTACCTAAAGGATCCAATAAACCATTCACTCCGTTTCTGTGTAACTTATTATAGAATTACGGGCTCTTGTCGTTTATTCATATTTCACAAAATACGAACTCCTCATATTTTATCGGAAATCGATATTCAATATTCCTGAGTACTGATTAGAGACTCGTGGCTAAGTAATAATAGCCACACGGGTCGATCAGGTTAAGCTACTGTTGGTCCGTGGATGGGTGACCATATTTACATAACAAGTCTCCTCCGTGCCTCAGAAAGCACGTTATTAACCGTTTGGTCCCATCTGTCATTTATGGAGCTTTGATAGTCGTTACGGGTCGTCAGAAGCCCTAAAGTCTAAGAACCAGTCTTACCACGGGGTATCGTATTACCCAGTAACTGGGTCCTGGAGGTCAGATAGGCAGTGGCTCATTTGAAAATACTGGTATTCAGCAATATCCAGTTAGACTGTAAGCCGACCCCAACACAGTCGGGAAAAGGCTTAGCAAATGATGATAAATAGATAATACGATACTTGTCAAATCAAGTCTTAACTATTTCCACTGAAGTTTAAACTAGCCAGGATGTTGGACTATCGATTCTCAAAGGCCTGGTCGTGAATAATTAAACGTTGTATCACTGGCCACAGCGATGCCCCCGCTCAACCTCTAATTTCTCGGCCGATTAACTTGCCTGAATGTTACGAACACCACATGAGGGTAAACAACACCCGGCTTATCAAGCCGGAGTACACGCCAAATAAATTCATAGGCCCATAATAAGTTGCCTTAACAAACACCTTTGATATTGGCTGTTATACTTTCGTGAAGTCCGAAAGCAAATTGTTTTTCTTACCCATGATAACCTTTTTAGAAATGTCTAACTGGCTCTTTGAAAGATACTGGTCGTAAACGTTTTTTTAAGACAAAGAAACAGACTGTAAGTAAGTTAGCCCCAAGCTATGAAAACTCTTTTCTTGGCTATGAAAATACTGTAAAGTAAGATTTTGGTACTGTCAAGTATCAACAGTCAACGTCTTATAATTTATTTCGTGAAGAAATCTATCTTATCTTTTATATAAAATTGAATCCCTATTTCTCTTGGTCACGGCATCACACGTGAACGGCTGGACCAATTCTGCTAATTCTTTTTTTTGTTGTGATTGTTACTGTCAGGAGAAGGTTCTTATGAAAGAGAAAAATAGGGAAGTTGCGCGTAACATTAGCAAACTTAAGAAAACTTAACGACCACATTAACTTTTCTAGTATTAGGTATACCAATGCGAATTCAATATTCATAGTGAAGACTGGACGACGTCTGTCGGGTCAGCTAGTTCAAAATAAAATAAGTTAATATTATCGTGGAAATTCAAAATATGGGTGACAGGAACATCGACTTGCAAACTGTAACCATGAACTCAGCACATTATTCGTAGTAATTTTACGTCAGTAATTTAAAAATAAAACCGTTGTTCCATTTAAAAGTGCAATACCCACTCGGTCAAAATAAATGGAACAGCATTTTTTTATATGCCACGACGATAGAAATGAAAGTGCACGTTAATACGTTATCGTGAATTGAAATATAAAAGCTTCTTCGTATACTATTTCCATATGTTTTATGGTACCTAATTCCATAATTATGATAGGTATACCAATGCGAATCCAATATTCATAGTGAAGACTGGACGACGTCTGTCGGGTCAGCTAGTTCACAATAAAATACGATAATATGATCGTGGAAATTCAAAATATGGGTGACAGGAACATCGACTTGCAAACTGTAACCATGAACTCAGCACATTATTCGTAGTAATTTTACGTCAGTAATTAAATAAAAACTGGTGTTCCATTTAAAAGTGCAATACCTACCCAGTCAAAATGAATGGAACAGCATTCTTTTTTGATATGCCACGACGATAGAAATGAAAGTGCACGTTATTACGTTATCGTGAATTGAAATATAAAAGCTTCTTCGTCTACTATTTCCATACGTTTTATAGTACCTACTTCCATATGATCGTATAGGTACAGTTACAGTTACGTGATTTGATAAATAATAAAAGAGCACATTAACTCATTAGTATTCGGTCATAAGTATCCTTTTCACTTATTTTAGTACCAGAATACATAAAAAACAATGATAGGTTATGGCATAATATTATTACTAGTATCTACGACTCCCACATTGAGCCAGGCTACATGTTTTTAAGTTCCAGTCAAAATTTGCATAATAAATTATGTTGAGTTTTCTCCTAGCTATATTGATTTTTAGAATTCAGGTTGATGCTTGGCCCTTTATTTTAGATAATCTTATTATAAAATCAACGATAAGCAAGAAAAAAAATGCCCTTATTTCATATTCTGATCAAATCGTGAACTCGATTTCTCAAGGGAGGTGGAAATTACTCGTTAAAACAGAGCCCCTCGGCGTAAAACTACGCCTGGTGAATACATAATTTCAATGTACGGTTTTAATGACTCTTAGATTCCTATTAGGAAGTATTGATGACTAATATTGGAGAAAAGTGATTGTTCATTATCGGCAGTACAGCTTTTACTAAACAGGGTTTAAAATACACATCACATAGCCTTCAACTACGCTTTCATCAAACTAAGTAACAATGCACAAAGAAAATTTGTAATGTGCAATTGGTTCTCTTTTTTATTGTCAATGTCATTGGTGTAGTCTAAGCTTTAGAATATCAAACAGATTTATATGAAAGTACTTATAAAGACGCATCATATATTCAGAAGTTCCGTTTCTCATAACCAAAATAACTCGAAGAGCTGTCTTCTTATTACAAACTGTTATCGTAGACAAATTAGGGAAATTCTACAATCAAGGAGTTAGAAACAGCCCAATCTTGTGATTTAATTTTGATGCCGAAAGTCTTTAGCTAATTTTCCTTGTGCCACAGTAGGTAGCTGAGACCTCTCCTGTTAATACTGTCGATTTTGCCCGACCTGTTTGTTTAGAGTCTTTATTGCTTGTTTACAGTCGCCCCAGAGCCTGTAATAAGCTCACCGCGCCCAATCGGTCAACAGTCCCCGCTGCCGGGGATTGAGGAGGAGGACGATTCTGATTGGCCTCTCGAAGACGCCACAGATTTGACGATCACACCCTCTTACAAGAGTACTAGAAGTAGCACTGACACTGCGTACACGTCATCGAGAAGTTCGGGGAAGAAGCGAAGTTTTGGGAGCCCGTCGTCGGTGAAGATATGTATATCGGCGGCAGCTAGGAAGTCTAACAAAGCACGTAAGCGTGGCTCGGGAGCGGCCAGCGCGTCGCCTTCGCCAGGGCAGGCCGGCGAGGACGCTGCGCCGCCGCCGCAGCCGGCGCTCGGCAGGATGCAGGCCGAACAGGGCAGCATCGGGGAGCTGCAGAAGTACCACGGCAGATACCTCAAGAGCCGGCGTCATACCCTTGCTAACGTTCGGTGAGTTAAAATTTTAATCAGTCTTAATTTTAATGACGAAACATATCACCACCGTGCAGTGATAACCTCGCCATTGCAATTAACATTATTTTAAAAAGAATGGTAAAAACTGTCTGAAAAATGGCTGTCATTGATGTTTTAAAGCATTGAGAATTCAACACAGTGTATCTCAGTCCGTCGGAAAAACTGTTTACGAAAAATTCCCGCTGCCGCGATATTTTTACGTCGACTTACGAGGTTTTCACTCCACAGCGACGATATCGGACTCCACCGTGGTGTTGAATCCTGTCCTATAGTGACAAAAATAGCTTGCATAATTAAACCGTGTTTACAAAGTTAAAAGTAGTCTAATAGCTTAATGATACCCAATTGTTTATTAAACGTAGGCTCGTAAAATGAACTTTATGGCCTTACTAAGTACATTAGGGCCATTAAATGCTATGCATGAGTTCATATACACAATTATAATGGAGGGTGTCATAGAAAATTTATAGTTGTTCAGTATTTTATGAACTAGTGATTACATAGGTACCTACTCTATATGTTAGTAGCTTCTATGTAAAAAGATATTGTGTGTACAAAACATGTATTCTAAGTTTTTAAATTCTATTTCTTTTTTTTTCATGTGGTGGACACAGATTGAGGTAGGTGACTTTAAATTTATTGGAATAAAACTAGCTTTAAACCCATAGTATGCTTCTTTAATTAAAAATAACGGGATAATATATCGGTATTACCCTTACCACAGATTAAGAAACAGCTAAAAAAATCCGTCTGTAAAAGAATGTGATAGATTTTTGTTTTTAAACCGTGATTGTTAATGTAGATTTAGCGCAATCCTTATTATTTTAAATTTCTTTTAACTTTAATTAATTATTTATTAAGAAATTATTTCCAGTGGTTTACTGTTTTAAATATTATCGATGAAGCTGTAGACAGACGTACGTCTTACTGTAAGGTATCCGTAGCCCAATAAAATGTATACATGCCACACGCGAACCTCGCTTCCCGTCCGCTGTCAAGTCCTGTGAGGAATTTTATTTTAATTTACGTCATAATTTTTTAATAAACAGTGCGATTATTAATTAGTATTAAACTGCAAAATCTTGTCTTATGTAAGTAAAATACAATATTTACATATACAGGGTGTTTGGCAGAACGTTGAACATACGAAAATGGTAGATAGGTGGGGTCATCTACTACTTACTCAGCCCTAATTTATTTGGGCCTGGCCCCCTGGATATTAAAATTTTTTTTTTGCTTTCTTCTAGTTTCACCACTTTCTTAACTTTAAAGTGTATTTTTTATAATTTTTTATTAAAAATGTGTAAAACAATTGCCTGTTTTACACATTTTTAATAAAAAATACACTTTAAAGTTAAGAAAGTGGTGAAACTAGAAGAAAGCAAAAAAAAAAATTTAAATATCCAGGGGGCCAGGCCCAAATAAATTAGGGCTGAGTAAGTAGTAGATGACCCCACCTATCTACCATTTTCGTATGTTCAACGTTCTGCCAAACACCCTGTATACAGCAAGAACTTCCACTTATCCGGAATAATAAAATCAGTATGCTCACGTATTTTTTTGTAAATATCGGATCGAAATTACTTCTACGTTTTCATTAAATAAACAGCTTTCATAAAGATACATAATGGTCACTAAACATTTCAGTTTAGTTTATGTTACCAAGGCTACTTGTGACAAATTGTTATCGTTTTTACTTGACCTAAGTCACCACAAATGTCTTTAGCACTTAGCTACCCTCGGGACCGACGACTAAATAATCACGGTCGGAAAACCCTATGTTCTAAATTAAACAATTATTCCGTCATTAAGAAAACAACGTTGCTGTAACTACGTAACTCATTTAAAATTAATTAATAAGAGCCATCTTATAATTGCTATGGATAATCAGTTAAGAATGTAAGAAGTCTCACGAGATTCATTGTGCTTAAGATTACGCAGATGCAAAAAGAATATGTTTATAATACTTACCTTCTTAAGGCCTTATCACACTGGGGATTTCTGAGCGAGTTCAAAGCGAGGCGAGTGCGCAACGACTTCGCAACGAACGAGCGCCGTACACGCCACGACGACGCAGCGGGCGTGCAGCGAGTTCGCGGAGTGCGTGAGTGATTGTACAAAATGGTGTCGACGGCGCTATTCGCGACGAACTCGCCGCACCCGTGGCTACTTCGCGACGAGTTCATGCGCGCTAGCTGCGAACTCGCGATGAGCTCGCTGCCCACTAGCCTCGCTTTGGACTCGCTTACAAATCGCCAGTGTGATAAGGCCCTTATAACTTGACAAGAACAACAAGTTTGTAAGTACATACGTTCAGGGTTCACAATCTTGCACAACTCGTATGTAGCTCATGTAATATTAACATGTCACTTTCAGAGCCTGTGCTAAGTCGGCCGTTACGTTTGTTTGAAAATCATTATTACTGCAAACATTAGCTGGGTCACAGTACTTTGTTTCTTGTTGTATGAATGCAGAAGTGTGGATGGAAAAGGATATCATGTACCTACGCAAATGTCCTTTCTTAGGTATAGTTCGTCGAATCATTGAGCGTTGAGCTGCATGATTACTGATAAATGCGTGCAATGACTGGACAGGTCCACTCAACCTGTGTAGATTTTTCCTCAATAGATCATTTCAAACGCTATTGGTCTTCACATGATCTAAACAAGATTATGTCTGGGCTTTAAAAGTGACTGTAATCTCTGAGTTTGCTTCGGTCTTTCTTCTTAGAGAAGTCAGATAAGAAACGACGACCTCATCTAAGTTTTTACAAATTATCGCCGTGTAAAAAATAATAATCATAAATAAGTACAGAAATAAAATATTTGATCATGTGGCATACTTCTATTTATACCTATTTAATATTTCCTAAGAACAGCCCTGTGAGAAACCTCCAGTCTTGTAGATTTGCCATTAATTTGTTATTTTCGTGGGCTATAAATAAAAATCACGTTTTTTCGAATCGGATTCCTTCAATCCCTCTACTTCCCTCTCATAAAATATAAAATTATAAATTAACCAACACCGATTATGGATTTTTCCTGTTCGCAGGGTATTGCTCTAATGGAATTTGTGATTTTTTTCCCTTCCTGCTTTACGGTTTCCACAAAAATACTTTCCTCATTCCTTCGATATTTTCCTCATTATTGCGAAACTCACGATACTGAAGTTCTGTTCACGTTTAGCGAATTTTATAAACAACAATTGAAAAAATAAACAAAACTGTTATTTTTCTATTTGATAATAATTGGATGAAAACTTGAATATTCTTGTTATTTTCCTTAGCTTATTTTCAGGCAATAGAGTCATATTGTTGCTTATTATTTTTATAGTGAAACTTAGGTCCGTGCGACATCAAGTTAGTTGAACAAGTATGAAAAATGCTCGTCTTGTCGTCGACGTCGTCGTCGAGCGAGGAAACTTCCACATTTTTTCTAACCATTGTTTCAGCTTCAGTGCTTAACATCGTTTTCTTTTTGTATACTTGAAAAATGTTGTAGGGTTTTGTCGAAAAAAGATCATAGACTGAAATAAAAACTAGGAACAAACATGAAATATTTTTACTGTCAAATAGCAAAGTAGGTAATCTAAGATAGTGTAGACGTAGTATTGAATACGAAATTCTATCTAAATATTAGTAGAAATACGCTCGACCCTTTTCAAGTGTTTCAAACAGATTGCTTAGATTTCGTGAAAGAAAAATATCGCCTTTGTTTTTTCTGTTTCGTCAAAGGGGAAAAACACAGAAAAAGGTCTTATAAGATATTACTGATGTAATTATCTTCGGTTGATAAAAGTAAGTATTAATATATGCCTGAATTCAATTTAGTGGTCCACCCAGGCGTAATAAACATAAAATGGAAACTGTACGAATTATACAACATCCCTGATACTGCAATATATTATTTTAATAAGTTCTGCATATGAATCCATATTTTAACATACAATAAAATAAATAAGCCTTGGTGGGCTGGAAATTAAAGGCTTGGTTTCCAAATTTTATTCCACCGTATCAGCCATTTTAAATTTGATCCATATGGAGCGTTCAAAATAATGTATTTTCTGAAATTCAACCAAAGCAAGCTCGGAATAATTGAATCCGGCAATATTAAATTTATAAAATAATCTGCGTTAACGTTAAATAAGTTACTGATGCCAAAAAGTATCGAAAATTCGAAATTTTATTAGTAAATTGAGTTTACCTCCGGTTTTATTGGGACGCCGCGTGGCTTGCGGGCGTCCCGTTCTAATCCATTAAGTATGCCATTAGTTTTGTATTGGAAAACAACGGGTCTCAAAATTCCGTTATACAGGATAAATTTTTAACCAGTGCGCAAATTGTAACCATGAATTCAACATTTAAAAAAAAACTGCTGTTTTATAGAAAAGTGCAATACCTACGCGGTCAAAATGTATAACCGACGAAAAACTTCTACACTAGCCCCCTAGCGTAGAAATTTTATTTCAAATTTTTATTTCTAGATCGATATGCTGAATTCATGGTTAAAGTTTGCGTACTGGTTAAAAATGTATAAAATGCATGCTTGCATTGGACAACACTCTGCTTTTTAAGTTCAGTTCAGTGTTTTAGTAATAGCCAGCCGTCATTCAAAATGGTAAGCCAGGTGCGTTTCTAGATTGTGCGAACACGTGTTGCCGGTGGCTATATTTAGTCTTAGAAGGAGCAGACATTTGTTAGGCACAATACCAGACTGAAAGTCTGAGCTGTTTCCAGGAATTCCCTTCAGTAAAGTACAGTACAAAATAAACACTTTGCTCAACCTGGGAATCGATCCCCGCTCACTGAAACCACTACTTTGCTTCCTACTATACATGAAAGATACTGGTACTTACCTACCAACTTACTTTAAATTACTTATTTACCTCGTAGGGCTAGAAGAAACTTTTGATCATAAAAATGTTATTGCTATTGCAAGTACAATAATAAGCTGGTGTTGGCACCACTGCCAACTCTAGAACCAAAATACTGTTTGCCTTCATATTATGCTAAATAGCACTTCTTTGTAGAAGAACTAGAACTTTTACTGACTAACATTGACTTTAATACAACCGTGTACAGTACCTACAATTGTAAGTTGTGCTTTATTTATGAGTCTGCCAACTCCCAACACGAAATGAGTACTAAATAAACGATAGTATCGCTGAAATTCCTATAACAATAATGACTTGAACTTACGACCTTTCAGTATTTTACACGAACAGCAACCATTTCTCTCCTGTCTTCTCTTAATCTAATGAAACATTGAATAAAGTCTGAAAAGAAGTGTATTAGCAGGTGGTACTGTCAAACCTTCAACGTGTACCTGTGTTCCCCAATGATTGATCGACACCGCTCGGTGATTGATTCCCTGTGTCATCTGATACACGAACGTATGGCCCCATTTTATTCCAATACAATTCGAATACGCATACGATATTAGCTTCCTATATATATGTTGGTATACGTAGGTACTTTGTAGACCGTAAATTTAAGGATATTTTTTGTAAAGTTTCTTACGATAGCACAAAGGCTAATGGCGAAATGATGCTCATATCAAGTCGTCATGTTTTGTGTAGAATCGCTCCAAAGACTACAAAAAGTTACCGTAGGAATCACACAAAGACTTTTGACCCTACTGTGGCGGAGGCCAAAACAAGGGTAATGTTTTAAGTCTGTTAAAATCATGCAACGTACTCTTATACAGCCCAGGTTTATTGTATAATTTAATTTAACATAACTCACTATCATCTGCAACCTTTCCCAAACGATGTTTGGGTCGACTTCCATTTCAACCGTACGCCAGATTACCAGTATTTTACATGAAGTGACTGCCCATCTGAACTCGACAACCCTGTTATTGGGTAGCACAATACCTCTTGGTAAGATGGAGCCGGAGTAGAAGCCCGAAAGCCTGAAATGGTTGACAGGCTTTCGGGCTTCTGACGATCAGTAACGACTGTCAAAGGTACACGAATGACAGCCGGGACCAACGGCTGAACGTGCTTTCTGAAGCACGACGGGGTCTTGGTATGTAAAGATGGTCACCCATCCACGGAAAAACCGCGGCAAGCGCAGCTTCCCCTAATCAATCGACCCGTGCGGCTATTATTACTTAGCCACAAGCCTCTCTTATAATTTAACATAGCTATACCATCTTAAATCACTAGCTTTTGCCAGCGGCTTCGCCTACGCGGAACTTTCATCCCCTATTTAATCCCCTCTTAGGTGTTAAATTTCGAAAAATCCTTCCTTACTCCTTATCTACATTATAAAGGGAACCTTATCAAAGTTTCAGCTTTCTAGATCCAAGGGTTTGGGCTGGACGTTGATGAGTCAGTCAGTAAGTCAGGACTTTTCTTTTTATTTTACGTAATCACATTACTATGCAGGTAACCTATTTGTAACGTCAGGCTCGGCTCGCCGAAAACCATTCAACTGGTTCAAGGATACTCCTTTTTGATGAAGGGTTTACATACCTAGTTACTCCATAAAGCATTTATTTTGAGTGAACATTTATGCGTTGATACCAGTTCTATTCAGAATATTTTTAACAGCGAATCAGATCAGCACACGACCTTTTAATTGCTAGGATGAATATTATTGAGTTTTCTTTTTGCTTCATTTGCAAAACAGTTTTTTTTTTGTATTCAATTCACAACAGTTATTTAAATCTCTGTGATTGATGTGTGCAAATAATGTTTAGCTCGTTATTTTACAAGCGTAAAATAACGAGCGAAATATTACCGATATTAAATAAATCGTGTTCATTCTTATTGATTGACATGTTTTGTTGAAGTTGTTAAAATAACATTACCAATCAGTTGTAAAAACAAGCATTGTTCTAATTAATGTTCATTCTTTTTTAATAATGTGAGTAAACATTGGTTTTTAACAGATTAGAGAACGCTTTTTGAACCAATTTATTTTTACCACTGTTTATTTTTATGAAATTTACGATGCACCATGAATTTAAAATAAACACTCCATCTCCTTGAGTATCTTAAATACATAATCACTCTGTAATATTAAGATGGCGGTGAAACGGTGCTGTGTGGAGGCTGCGCAATAAAACTAGATGATCAAACCGTAAATTGAAAGTTATGACATATTTTATTTGCACTTTAATGGTTTCAGCAAAATAAACAAGTCGCCAGTACCCGTCATAAAACAATTTAGAACAAGTTGTGTCTAGCATCGTAATTATTTCTTTCAGACGATGCCTCATTACAGAGGGTCGTGACTTCTAATGACGTTGATGAGTTATCTTTCTATTGATCTGGTTCTGGGTCTAATGGCAGAGCTCATTCATGGCTGTATGTTTATAGATATATGTATGATAGATGGCAGGTGTCGTCTGTACTTTATTGTGTGTAATTACACCTATGGTTTTGATCGATGATCACAGAGACCTACCCTCGACCACGTTTAAAATGGTTTTGGTTTCCTAACTGTGATCTACACTACGTCAAATGGTTAATGGCTTCGATCCAAAAAAAACCTAATTAATATTCAAAAAGTTTTGTCAGTCTACTACGTGCCGGTACCTACATCAGTCGGGCCAAAGTGAACAGCCCAGAGGAGAGAAGCGCCGATAACTACATTTAAAACCGTTCGTTTTTGTTTTCGAGGTCGTTTTAATAGCCTGCATATTTCAGCCTCGTTTTTGTAACGATGAAACTCAATTGGTGAATTTCTCCTAGCAGTGCTCGATAAAATTGCTTGAAACGGTTTGATTTTTAACCGAATTTCGTTTGACGAGAGATGGAAGATGAAATTGTTAATAGTCGCAGATTGAGCGAGCCGACAAGCGGGGCTTACGATTAAATCACACTTTTTTTTAATTTAAAAAAATTACTAAAAATATCAGAACGTAGCCATTCATCATGCTGTTTTATTCTCAGCTTTGATATTTCAGCGCTGGATTTTCGAAAGTTTATTTTACGTTGCATAATTTTAAATGTTTCATGCATAAACTTATTTAAACATTTATAAATTCACAGTGACTGCGCAGAACAGAACTTATGTTCGACAATTTGCTTCAAAGGGAAGAGCAAAACATCGTCAGCCGGCTGCCGTTGTGTTGTGTTCCTAAAGCGAGCTATGAAAGCGACATGAAAGAGTCCGCAATTCTCACACACCTCCGCCGCAGGTTTCCGCTGCAGGCTGCCGCTCGAAGCGCCTTGCATGCTGTTTGAATGACCGGAGACATCCTACCCTCCTCAAAGTCCTTAGACACTCGTTTGAGGTCGCGATGTCACGGAAAAATGCTCGGAAACGTCTCAGGTTACATCACACAGGCGATGTACTGTAGGAACGCAGAAGCCCCTTTGGCACCGGGGTCCATTAATAAAACACTTTTGTGCATAAATATGTAGCTAATTATTTCTACGAATTATGTACATATATATATGTATATATTTCCTTCTTCGGCTTGTCAACCCGATCTAAATTAATTTGACAGTTTGAATATATTAAAGTAATTATAGCTAGCCTATATACTCGTAAGGTTGTCTCGTGTAAACAGAATTGACTGTACTTTAGTGCGAATATTTTCAAAAATACTTATCCATAGTTTCGGTTACTGAAATTAACTACAAAAATTATGCATTCACTGGAAACAACTCTTCACGGAAAAATGGGGTGTAATTTCCCTGAAGAGACAGTGCTGTAAAAATAACAGAGCACTTTCATTTGTGAATGATAGTTCATTAGGTGTCGGAGGCGTGACTAATGATGTCACCCCCATACACTCCACTAGGAAATTACTACTTTGAAGGTTTCATTTGGAAAAGTGCTTATTAAAATTCATGTAAGACGTCGCCAGTGCCCTCCGTTTAATATTAAAAGAAAAAAGATTTCTCTTCTCATTATACTCCCCGTGTAGTGTTCCAGCTAATAACTAAATGGAGTCTGCTATAAAATAACTGTTGCGGTCGGAAACAAAAACGAATGTACGTGCCTATTTTTTAATATTTCATGAGGCGAACGATGCTTTTTCTAGCGGTCTTTTGTTCTTTTTCTCGAAGTCACTCGCTTTTTAATGAAACGCACGTCGTGAGCGAGGGAACGGATGCGGCAGCCTTTCAAAGGAATTGTGGGAGACTGCATAATATGTATGTATCGGAGTGCTCTTAGCGTATCGAGTGGATGAATCTCTGCATTTCCTCGACCGACTCGCTTGGCTTAAACTCACTGCTCGCGAACACGATATTTGGATACATCTACGCGCTCGTAAACTGTAGCGCGTACGTATCTAAACATTACTGACCGCAACAGACGAACGTTTGTAAACTTTTAAGATTAAAAATAGAGCGTTTATAGTTTAAATATATCTAAATTTATGTCTGGATTTCATGCTAAAATTAGGACGGTCATACACGGTGAATTGTGTACCGTCAGAATGAAAAATGAAGTCAATGGAAAACAGTCCGCTGCATTTAACGTACACAATGTACAAATTGGCTCTCGGTATCAATCGTGGCGTGTAATTCGTGTCCGTTAAACATTGTAAATGTGGAGAGGACTCGGTAACAGTCGTAATTATTCCCGGATCGCTATCACTGAGATCTATAATGGGGACAGGGTGATGCAAACGGTATTTACAAAATGTCAACATAAATTCTACTTTAACGAGTATCTCGAATTAAAAGTAGAATTAGTGCGAGGTGTTAAACCGAACCGCTTGAAACTAGTTCAGTTTCATGCGTATTCAACTAGAAAATATTCAATTTCGTTTTCCCGTAAACATACGAAAAATCACTCAACTTTTGCGTCCTTATTTATAAGTTTTTTTGGCTATGTAATCAGAAATATTTGCCACAATGACGAAAGGGAAGGGAAAACTTGAGTTGGTTTGAAAATACGGATTATTCGAGATATAAAATGTCATCGTCTGCCTATAGCCTTTTCCCAACTATGTTGGGGTCGGCTTCCAGTCTAACCAGATGTAGCTGAATAGCAGTATTTTACATGGATCGAATCCCTATCTAACCTCCACAACCCAGTTACTGGGTAACATGATACGCCTTGGTAAAACTGGTTGTCAGACTTTCGGGCTTCTGATGAACCGCAACGACTGTCAAAGATCCACAAATGACAGCCGGAACCAATGGCTTAACATGCTTTCCGAGGCACGGAGGGGTTTTGTTACGTAAAGATGGTCACCCATCCACGGACCAACCGCGGCAAGCGTAGCTTTATCTGATCGATCGATTCGTGCGGCTGTTGTTACTTAGCCACAAGCTCGTCCAGGTCGAAAAATAAAATGCACGCATGGAAATTACAATAAATATAACCACACAGGAGCGAGTTCAATATTTCTCAAGACAAATCTCCAAAGGCAAATATTTTAAAGTACAAATACATATCACAGTTAAAATACAAATACATATCAAAGTTGAGATAAGCTTTATGTCATAATATAACCGCTTCCCGCAGCGATGTAGGGCAAGAATATGATTTCAGATTTAGCTTTGCTGCGGCGGAGCGGACGATATGAGATCTCTCGCCTGTCAACGCTGAAATCGAGTAGGTATGCGATGTATCTGTTATGTAAAGTTAGGGGACATAATTGTAAAGGAAACGAACTCTCAACTCAGCCTACTGCAGTCCACTGCTGGACATACTGGACTGTACGTCGAATCGTTGAGCTACTTATGTTCTGAGTTGAGCTGCACCATTACCGAGAAATGCGTGCAATGACTGGGCAGGTCCACTCAATCTGTGGAATCTTTCCTCAAAAGACCTTTGCAGACACGAATCTATATGGTCTTCACATGATCTGATCAAGATAATGTCTGAATTTTAAAAGAGACTGTGACCTCTGAGTTTGTTTCGGCTTTTTTTCTCAGAGTAGTCAGCTATGAAACGCCCACTTCATGAAATAGTTTTTCTAAATATAATTAATGTGTGACTGATATTATTGATGTTAGTACAAACCTATTTACAGAAAATGATATCATCTATCATTTAGCATAGGCTTAAGGAAATACGACGACTTAAATTGACTATATCGACACATCCAACCCAATGAATATAAGAAATATAAAGACCTAACTGTTAAAATATTTTGAATGAATATACGTAATCTTCACGCTAAAATATATTCAAAACACAATTTTTTCATGTTTTGCAAGTAGTATGAAATGGTAGAACAAGGCAGACGGATGTAGGGTGTCAATTTGCTTAACAATAAATTTCCCAGACTGAACATGTAAAGTACCAAGTAATTATTTTGCGTTGTCGTTATAAATATGTAAATTTTCACGTGTAAATGAGCAAAACTTTTCTTGTCCTTCTTGTGTTGATTTTGTTTGAACACTTGTTTTATTTTTCACGAACAGCCATGACAGAAACAGGAACGAAAAAATTGAATGAATAAGCTTTTCCTCATTATTCTTGATTCTTAAATGAAGCATCACGAATATTTTGTCGGTATTCATTTTATTATTTATTTAAATGAGAGAAGGAACACTTAACGACCTTGACGCTTTTCAAATTATGTACAACATAGGGCAAATGGAAAAACAATAAATGAATGGCATATTTCGCTGACTACCTTTAATTTGTATACATAAAGGTTTTCAGAAACACAAAAAGTCCGCTTTTGTTATTCAATATTTCGCGAGTAACAGTGGAAACCATTTTGTAAAAGGAAACAAATAAATAAATATTAAGTTCTATGATTTTTCTTTTTCGCTTTGTTCTTTAAATGTCGCCAAACGATAAGGAAACAACAGAAACAGAAGCCGCATATTGAGCGGGAAGTGAGTTTTGCTGCTGAGCTTGAGGTTGTTTTATCGCGCTGGGCGAAGAAGAAGTACCTATTATAGCGGTTTTTAGGTTTCAGTACTAATGGGTGCGAATGGGACCCTATTGGTAAGATGTCGCTGTCTGTTCGTCGGTCCATCTGCCACAGGGCTGTATTTTTTAACCGTAATAGGTACACAATTGAAGTTTTCGCTGAGTGTGTACGTACCACTGTGCTATCATAATCAGCGTTAAATGCTTCCCACTGCACCCAGCAGGTCTCCACTCTGTGTGGCATCTTCTTAAATTTAACAATAAAGACCTTTATTGCCTCCGACTGAACGATATTTATTATAGTAGTTAGTTTAATAGTCACACCTCTTAAAACAAAAGTTTCTTGTTTCCATCTTGTTTAAAGTTAAGTTTTTACGCAGTCTGGTTTTTTTATTTCTTATTTGTAAAATGTTTTAGGAGCTAAAACAAAATCTACACGAACGAAATCGTAGCCAAAGGGTTTGTTCGAAAGAGACACCACAGCCCCTGGCTTAAGGGCTACTGAAGGAACGCGGGTGGGTTTTAGTCAGTAAAAGTCTGACACGCCCTCCTGCTCCACCCAGAGCGGGAGAAGTTATTTGATGATTTCCCACCAAAAAAAAAAAAAAAAAAACCAAAGTGCTAGTTTCCTAAATTATAACATCTTACTTATCCCTTTTTCCTTTAACACTTTCAAAGCGTTATGCCGACCTATTCCAAGTCATGTAAAATAATTCGGTAACGCCTATTAATCTGTCATGACTGGCTGAAATAATAATCCCCTGTCAGTTTCCTCATTTGGGAATGCTTATTTAACATCCCTTTAATCATTTTAAAGGGTTATTTATTTATCTATTACAGCGAAGCTTTGTTCAGTAATTCACAAATCACTTGGTATTAATTTATTAAATAACCAACAGAAGGTAGCCACTTACCTGCGCCGAAGTCGCAAGAATATTTGTTCGAAAAAATCGAAAAGAATAACCGTAGTTTCGGCCGAAATCTTGCGCGATTCCAACTCCTTGTCACTTATGGACATACATTACACAACAGATTTCACAGTTGTCCCTACTTCTGACGTGTTTTTGCTCTTCCAAAGAAGTTAATTAATCGGTTGTAGAATTCACTTGGCCCGTAATTTCGCTGACGCAGTTAAAGAGTAGGGGTCCAGGACACTATCATCAACACATCTAAACCGCGTTCCAGACTTGTCCTTGTCATAATTGTTGAATAGTTGATGTAGTTCAGCCACCCAGGTCAACTTAAATTGCGACAATTTTAGTAAATAATAAAGATCAAATTCCTCAAAACATATTCGGTTGTATGAAACTGACAGATGTCAAGAACGCATTCTCTCTTCGAGCCCGCTTGTAATTCCATGTTATTGTGGAATATCGACACTAGCAGCTCTTGACGCGCTGTATAAGTGCTGATCGCATTCAATTTCATTGGTTTAATTCGCCCTAAAAGGTTACAACCATAAAAAACAAAAAAGTGGACCAGTCAAGTTTGTTTAACTGGTACTTGTATCGAAACATTGCTACGCCGCTTATTTACTTTGCAAATATGAAACCAAACATTCATAAACTTTACTTTACCATTCGCTAGTTGAAAAAGTTTTCTCGAATAAAAACGAAGTTATTCCGTAGAGTTGAGTTGAAAATAAATTACGTGCCTTCTCTCTAGCGATGATACAAAGGGTCTATTCGGATATATGAAGGCTCTAGATATCTGTTTGTGTGTATTTAATTGACTGTTACTTACCTTTTCGTATGAACTGACGTATAGATAGGGCAAATCTTTTCTCTGGTGAAACGGTTTCGGCTTTCGGTCGTTTATTGGATTCTTTGGGTGTTGTGGCGAGGTTTTCTCGGAAAGGTTATGTTGGTACGCCACATACCTACGAATCTTATCTCATTTAAAATATGGAATTATTCTGACCCGATTTTGCTTTAAGTAATGAAAATAATTCTATTATGATAGATTTCTACGTATTTTTAATATGTCTGTACAAATAGCTACCAAATATTCGTGTCGATAGCAATCTACATACAGTCAGCCCAGAATAGCAGCGTCCATCAACTACTGTGGCGTGCAGACAACAGCATACGCTGGACACGATATGAAGTAACAACAAAATATTATTCCTCCAGCAATGAGATGGTAGCGACACATCATTGACGTTGACATGTCCAAATGTGATTGATTACTTTCCCAGTCAGTTCAACTAACATATCATTATACTAGAAGAAAGCATTATTCACCAGTGCGATCCAGATCACCTCTGCTCATGGAATTAAAAGCGCGTGAAACCGATCGTGGGACATTCAATTATATTCATATAACATTCCACTGAGTTCGGGTCAGTGAATTATGTGATGCGGTCCCCCAAATTCCCATTACCATGTTGGAATATTGGCGAGATAGCGAAAATGCAATTTATGAGTTAGATTCTCTTGATAGATTGATATCAAAACCTAATTTAAAGTTAAGATTTTGCTTGCCTAAGCAATCGTAGTAATCGTAGAAAATACAATGCCTATTCACGATTCAGATAAATGGAAATGTAGAGGGAAATATTTTTGAAAAGATTTAAGTACGTATCCGGTGGCTGGTTCACACTTATTTCTATTTATATATTTGTGTGGGAACAATGTTGGAAGTAATTACTTGGAGAGCCGACGTGAGGTGAATGTCTTTTGTGTTTGGTGTTGCTTTATAGGTGTTCAAAGGAATTGAATTATTACAAAATAAATTATGACCAAAATAAGTACTACGAGACAAGTAGGTGCGTGACATGTGTTTGAGAGGAAACCAGTTATGTACAGACGAATAATAATATTTTTGGTAAAACATTGGAAAATCTTTTCTCTACGTTACGTACTACGTACGGAAAGTTCTGTTTTGACTTTCACTTCGATGATAAGTTATTTTATTTCTAACACTTTTAGACTAGTTGAGCTGGTCGGCGTTTCCTATCTGACTACTCTGAGGTCAGTCTCTTTTAAAGTCCAGACATAATCTTAGTCAGACCATGTGAAGACCGGGCATGTAGATTGGAGTCTGAAATGGTATTTTGAGGAAAGCTCCACACAGATTGAGTAGACCTGTCCACTGTCATGCCGTGCCAATCCAAAAGTCTGTAATTCAACTTTTCGTGGTTTAGCTTAACAACGCGCAATCAGTTTCTTTAAGTCTGTTTAGTACTTCTAAGCAACAATTTTTGCGTTCAATGTATATTGTGCTGGGCACGCCACGATTGCGGCGGTAAGTCCTCTCTTTGAGGAGTGGCTTGAGAGGCGGCATGGCGTCCTCACCTTCCGCCTGACGCAGGTCCTCACCGGACACGGTTGTTTCGGGAGGTTCCTGTTTCGGATTGGGCGGGAGGAAATACCCGGGTGTTTCCACAGCGAAGATCGCCCTGAGGACACGGTGGAGCACATGGTGGCGGTCTGCCCGGCTTGGGCGGAGCACCGCCGTGTCCTCGTGGAGGCGATCGGCGGCGGCGATCTCTTGCGTCCGGCCCTGGTCTAGGCCATGGTACGGGGCGAGAGTGCATGGGTAGCCGTCACCTCCTTCAGCGAAGCAGTAATGCTCGCGAAGAGGGAGGCGGCGCACGTGAGGGAGAGACAGTCTATGCGCCGTCGCGACCCTAGCCGCCGCAGGATACGGAGACGCCCTGAGCATCGTGAATCCCAGGCCGATTTCCGACCACCGTAGGCATGAGCTTGCGGACGGCGAGTAATGGGTAGCTCGCTGTCCGATAAGGACCAAGCCCAAGCCAACGGCGCGTTGTGTTCCACGTGCGCCTCAAAGAGATGTCAGCACAAAAAATAATGGGTCCCGCAAGGGCCGATGCCTGCCAGGGGTGCGAGTTTGTTCGAAAGAGATACCACAGCCCCTGGCATACGGGCTACTGAGGGAACACGGGTGGGTTGTAGTCAGTAAAAGTCTGACACGCCCTCCCGCTCCACCCAGAGCGGGAGAAGTTATTTGATGATATAGGTTGATAGATAATAACAGTGTGAATAAAAAAAAAAAAGCGTGGGGTGCTGTTTAAGATATTATCAAAATGATAATCACTCTACTCATATCTGTCAATAAAATATTTATAACTATTGACACCATGCAACCCACGCTTTTTTTTAAATATTTTTTTTAATTCACGCTATTATTAATTTATATTTATTGAAATTTTTAACACTATTCATAATTTAAATTTATTAAAATTTATTTTCTATTTTTTAGTTCAGTTTTCTATAAAAAGCGTGTTTTTTAAACTATTATTTATTTAAAGTCAATGTCACTAACTTTGACTTTAACTGTTTAGTTCCAATCACTTATAAACACATTACAAATGTACGCTATTCGATTGAAAAGTGTGAACATCGAGAGAAATAAAGAGTGTATCCTAAATCGTATAACGTTTAATAGACGAGTTTTCAGGCTAATAGCCGATCTTGGTAACCCTTGTTCGGCAGATTTACGATGTGCTAAACCACAAGCGTTCGAATTGGACGCGATTTTCCTCCCTCAGACAATAATATTAAAATATATATTCCTATTTATCACCGATTGAAGAATTTACGCATTATCGATGTTCAATTTAAAAGCATTACGCGTAGGTACATACAGATTTTACTGTATTTTATCTTTGTTTTGAACTGCAACTCTTTTCGAGCTAAAAGCTAGAAGTGAGCTTTTAAGGAGCGACGGGATTTTAATGGGACGATTTCTATGAAAACTTCTTGGAAATTGATCTACTAGAGTCTTATCGCGCTGTCGCGTTTCGCCGGTCTGCAGAAGCCTTTGGGAGCGATAACAAGGACCATCTCAGATACTTCTTATTGGTCAGACGCTCATATCTCTGTATCTAATAGCAAATAAAGAAAGCAAGACGGTACTGAACTAAAACGTGGCTCTGAACTCAATCGAAACCCATTCAATACAGACAGTCTATTATTTTTCACTAAAACATTGACTTCACATTACAACATTTATGAGAAACATTTTTCTACTCATAGGAAAAAATGTAGCGTGATGTACCAACATAGCCTGTAATTGGGGCTTATAAGTCAATTTGCAGGAATTTCCAGGACAGTGTTATTTATCATTTTATTTTCTATAAGAAAAAAGTCCGCTAGCGCACAGAAGTGACAAGAGTAAAATATTTCACACAATTTAGAATGTGCAATTGCTCAATCCGTATTTCTGGAGTTGTTGATGATTCATCATCATCATCATCATCATCATCATCATCATCATCATCATCATCATTCAGCCGAAAGACGTCCACTGCTGGACATAGGGCTCCCCCAGTTTTGGGGGGTTTTGCCATAATCGCCACGCTTGGCAGGCGGGTTGGCGATCGCAGTATGGTTGTAAAATGCATAGAGAACGCTGCTGCCCATTCTCTAGTAAGTCCCTTAGTCGCCTTCTACGACACCCACTGGAAGAAATGGGATGGTGCTATTCTTTTACGCCCGGCGACACTTAAGGGACGGGTTATTGATTCGTTCATAAATAAATTAACTTCGTACGAATCGCCTACAGATAATAATACATAGTTTAAAAGTATCGATTAGCCCGTTTTGGGCGAGTAAACTCTTGCGTATCAACTAATATGCCAAAATTGACAGTTACAGATCTCAATATCTTGTTGAAGATAAATAAATGATTATCATAAGAAAATTGTCGGTTACACTAATAAACTTGAGTTACATTAAGTGAAAATGAACACTGAAACGTATGAATTTCTCTGAAACAGGGTACGCATAAGACAGTTTCTCGTACTAAGACAAATACTGTTAGTTTCTATCTTGGAGAATTCTGTGAATATATCAGCAAAGTGCTCGTGATATTTTGGCCCCCAACCCGCCTCGTCGCATCCCATCGCGACCCGCGCTATTAACTACTTCGTTTTCACTTAGCGTTCTTTCCGACATTTTTTTTCTTTTTGCTCGCTCCTTAGGGTCGGAGCGTAGTGTTTAACAGCATATAACCTTCTTCAAGAATGTGGCTATCAAATGCAAAAAGAATTTTGCAAATCTGACTGGTACTTTCACAGTACTCCTTACACACAAACTTACAAGTTTGCTCATCTCTATTAATATTTTAAATTCGAAAATAACTCAAATAACTGTTTGTCTGTTACGCTTTCACGCCTAAACCGCTGAACCAATCGTCATGAAATTTGGCAAAGATATAGCCTGGGAAATGGAGAAGGACCTAGGCTACTTTTTATGCAATAACCGACATCCACGCGGGCGGAGCCGCGAGAAAAAGCTGGTCCATAATATTATGGTATAGATAGGACCTAACGAATTGCTTGTAGACATTTTCTAAGAAATTATTCTTATTCATTTTGCTAAGAATGAAGTGAAGTGATAATGACGAAGTAAAAGGTACGAACCCTTTCAGTATATTGTAAAATACACATGTATTTCTTGGAATATAAGAAATTATCCATTCACTGGAGGGTGTTAAACATTTTTGGTCCATTTTTATGTTGTCTTTATGTCGAGCCATAAATCTTTGCAGAATAATAAGACAATATGTTTCATAGTAAACAATGATTCAAGAAAATTATATTTTAGAGTATTTTCACACATAATCTGCCTATCCATTTCCCATGTATGTTGGGGTCGGCTTCCAGTCTAACCACTGCTGATGCAGCTGAATACCAGTATTTTACATGGAACGACTGCCTATCTGACCACCACAACCCAGTTAATGGGTAATACGATACCCCTTGGTAATGACTGGTTGTCAGACTTTCGCGCTTCTGACGACCCGTAACTACTGTCAAATATGACAGTCTTGTCAAAGATCTACAAATGACAGCTGGGAGCATCGGCTTAACGTGGTTTCAGAGGCAAAGAGGGTCTTGATATTTAAAGATGGCCACCTATCCACAGACTGATCACAGCAAGCGTAGCTTAACCTGATGGATTGACCCGTTCGGCTGCGATTACTTGGCCACAAGCCTAAAATAAAAAACAAAATATTTTTTTTATTAAAACAAATAAAATAAAAATAAAATAGTTCTATCTTTCAAGAAATTTCTTCGAAACTATATACCACCTTGGACTAAAGTCCGTTGATTAATAATTGTTTTGATAAGAACCTACAGCGGTTGTAAATTGTAAAAAAAATATTGGAATAGAAAGGTGATGAAGAATTGCAGCTGTAAGCCTCGTCTACACTCCGGGAAAGATCACGATACTTACGATGTTTCACAAATTGATATTTTTGTTTCATTACTGACAAGTACTCGGCACAAATTGAATTTAGAATAATGCCGTGCGTGTCAGTGGGGCTTGTACCTAAGTAATCAAAACCAAAAGTCATTTATTCAAACTAGACTGTGAGTCAGCACTTTTCGAACGTCAAAAAAAAAAAAAACACATAAGACAGTCCCCCCAAAACGCCCACCTTTCGACACTTCCTAGTGCTTTAGCTGGGAAGAAGAAGTGGCGCAACAAACTCCCCAGCAGCACAGCTGTCTGTTAAGTTAGAAGAACTTGATTCTGTACAATACAATAGTAAAAAAAAAAAAAAATGTCGCACGGCTTGATCGATCAAGTAAAGCTACTCTTACCACGATTAGATTTTGAATTGGTAACCATCTTTACATACTAAGAGGTGTCCATGCCTCGAAAAGCACGTTAAGACGTTGGTGCCGGCTGTCATGAGTGGATATTTGACAGTAGTTATGGGTCGTCAGAAGCTAGAAACTCTGACAACCATAAGACTGGTTGGTAAGCCAAGTGGTATAATTTTACCCATACCTGGTTTGTAAAGGTCAGATAGGCAGTCGATCCATGTAAAATATTGGTATTCAGCGGCATTCGGTTTGACTGAAAGTCGACCCAGACATAATTGGGAAAAGACTAAGTAGATAATGATGCCGACCGTGACAATAAAAATATACCGTAGGGCAGAAAAGACTTTGCTGCCTGAATAATACACAGATAAACGTACTTAGCAACACACCTCAGATAATCATGCAATGGGAATTCGGTGTGTTTATTTCGGCCTAATTTGTTGTAGGTTATTGAAAAAAAAAACGTTTTTATTTTTCACTTTTTAGTTACCTACCCCATACCAATTCGAAATTTCATCATTCTTGGGGTCAAAACAATGCATATGCATAATGCGATAGCAGCATTCGCGGTTGATTTGCTGTAATTTTTTGAAGAGTTCCGTTGTCTATCTCCGAAACGCATCATCAGATCTATATAAAAAGTAGGCGCAATCACGCTGATTTTCCATCGCGTATGTTCGTCATCTTTCGTTGTCTTGTAAATTTCCGAAGGTCACAACATATGAACCATTTGTCATACTTATTCATAATAGAGAACATTCAGAACATTAGGTAAAAGGTGTTAGAAAATTATCGTACCATATCTAAAGGGAACTCTTTTAAACAGACCATTGAGCACTTACAAACGATTTAGTCGCTTCTTAGAAACACTCAGGCTCATGATTATGTATGTCCTCGTAACATGGACAGTAACTGAAGAATATTTTCTTTGGTAATACTGTACAATAGACATGTCTGTTTCTCTATAACTAGGTAAGTATAAATGATTGGCAGCTGTGACATTTTAAAACGGAACGAATAAATCAGTAAAGCTCCAACTGTACGAGAAATTCGTCTCAATTTCACAGATTATTTTTTCATTTTTAAACGATTGTCATTTTTCTCGTGTTATTTTTAATTGTCTGTCTAAATGTCATTAAAGGTACTTAGGATATTGCACTGTCAAGTTTTTTTCTAATCTTAAACCAGTCGTTGGTAATGAGACTCAAATGATTTAACATTCCTCCGTGTATATTATGTAAAACACATTAATTACGAGTATGCTAGTAAAAAAGGAGGCCAAAAACATTTTTACCCAAA
Source organism: Polymixis flavicincta (assembly GCA_949987655.1). NCBI lineage: Eukaryota > Metazoa > Arthropoda > Insecta > Lepidoptera > Noctuidae > Polymixis > Polymixis flavicincta. The sequence goes on along the minus strand of OX465175.1, from coordinate 12,383,478 downwards.
TTACGAATGACATTTTAAAAATCTTATCAGAGTAAAAAATGCTATGACTGTCAAACGAATTTCAGATGGACATTTTAGTAAAAACCTGTTTCAAGAGATTATCTGATAAAAACGAGATTAGGTACGGTATTTAAAAATAAAAACGCTGAGATAAAGCTCAAATCTGTGCTATCTGTATCAACAGTTATCTTTGTACATAGCTATCACTTTAGGGTTAATTGTTTCTTTAAGATTAACTTATCAAGATATGCAGCAGTATGTAGATTGGTCTACACGAAGTGCAGTATGGTTACGGCAAAAAATTACTCTTTTCTCCGTAAGAGAATAAATAAACCTAAATGAGGTACCTATTCATATGAAACCTACCTATGTATATAGAAACTATGTGTAGGCAGATAATAACAATCTGTTACGTTCTATTAAGTTTAATATTTCAAACGTCAAAGATTAATCTTTGTAATAGTTACCTACTGAGATTTGTAAATTGAAAAGGGTTCCGTAATTATTGTTTCCACACATTTCTTAAGGAACTGATGCGTCTATAGTGCAACCTGCGTACTTACTATACCTACACCTGTCTAGAATATTTTTTATTGATTTGTATTATACATGGTGATGCCTCACATTGACACGCAAATTGTAGCCATGAATTCAGCAGATGATTCTAGACCCACTGCATGGAAAAATAATCTGCTGTTTCATGGAAAAGTATAATAGGTACTTACGCGGGTAAAATGTATGGAACAGCATATTTTTTGTTGATAACCGATTACAAATTCCATCGCTAGCGTGCCTCGAACTATGTGTTGAATTCTATGTACTTACTACCCACCATGTTTGTAAGTGAAAACTTGTAATTGGCCCGAATTCTACTAATACGACAACCATTCTTTGTTGTTAGCTGTAAGTTTTCCTACAAAATAATATTTTCTACGTTACAATATAAACGCGAAAACAATAAATTCACGCTAACCCCACAAACTATTAGCCTCACTTTAAAGCTCATATAACAGGATTTTCCCAACATTATTTTCCACTTACAAAACGTCCAAGTTAAATGATCTTTGTTACACAATTTTGCATTAACTAAGTTTGCGCCGGAGTTTCGCTTACCTGGTGGCCTACTTATGTTCGAGATTTATAGTGCACGATGAGAAAGATGCGGCGTCTAGTTGGGAACTACATTCGTGCATACTTTACCAACGGATTTTCTGAGGTATGAAAGTGACAGACGTTGAAAATTTAGGTTCGTTAAATATTCGGAAGCTTCTTAGGTTGATTTCTGTTGGGCGTATTATTTTGTAACTTACAGAAAATCTTTAGGAGATTTTAAGCCGCATTCGGACCACGGGTTATTTTATTTTGTCCAACTCTTCCCGCCGTCTTCTTTGGGGTCTGTCGCGGCAACAATCCTTAAAAAATTTACGCCTGGGCATAAAAAGCGAATGGAGTTTCAGCTTAGAGCGTTGCTTGGGGGCCCAGTTTTAACTCAATACCTAGGCATAAGTATAGGTACCATTACCAATGTGACTGTTTGTCAGGTAAAAAAATAAATTACGGTGTCTGTTTATAACTGACGAAAAAATTCTACGCAGGGGCGTTTACTGTGTGCTAAATTTGTGGTTACAGTTTGTGCTTCAATGTCTGTGCCACCCTGCCCTGTATTTATTATGTTACTGTAAATGCAAAAGTAACTCGTTGTCTTGTCTGTTTGTTACATTTCACACCTTAACAGCTGAACAAATTAAAATTAAATGTGTCACGGTTTTTTTTATTTTTGGGTGGGAAATCATCAAATAACTTCTCCCGCTCTGGGTGGAGCAGGAGGGCGTGTCAGACTTTTACTGACTAAAACCCACCCGTGTTCCCTCAGTAGCCCGTATGCCAGGGGCTGTGGTATCTCTTTCGAACAAACCCGCACCCCTGGCAGGCATCGGCCCTTGCGGGCCCCATCACGTTTATGCTGACATCTCTTTGAGGCGCGCGTGGAATACAACGCGCCGTCGACTTGGGCTTGGTCCTTACCGGACAGCGAGCTACCCATTACTCGCCATCCGCAAGCTCATGTCTACGGTGGCCGGAAATCGGCCTGGGATTCCCGATGCCCAGGGCGTCTCCGTATCCTGCGGCGGCTAGGGTCGCGAGGGCGCATAGACTGCCTCTCCCTCACGTGCGCCGCCTCCCTCTTCGCGAGCATCACTGCTTCGCTGACGGAGGTGACGGCTACCCATGCCCTCTCGTTCCGTACCCTGGCCTGGACCAGGGCCGGACGCGAGAGATCGCCGCAAATGTGTCACGGTTAGACCACGGTTAGGACATAGGATGCTTTTATCCCGGTAGTATTTTCCCGTGGGATAATTTCCGACCACAACGCGGGCGATACCGCCGACAAAAACTAGTATTATTATAAGTAGAGCACGACACGCCTGTATATGTTAACAAGGGCAAGGAAAAGGTATTCCTATTTACACTTTCGGTTCAATAAACACATTGTACGGTCCTTTATAATTTGGGACGGACCTTTCGTTATTTACGGGACATTACAAATTTAAAGTCCAGCAGAATTTCTTTAGGGAAAAATTACATTGTTCAAGTTGAGAATCGAAACATGAAGCTTTCACAGCCACGGTTTCGAACTACCTATTGTTTCAAAATTGAAAATTATTTTGTTTTTGTGTTCTGTTCTTAAGAAATTCGGAAGGGGTTCAATAAGATAAGAAAGGGCTTTTTTGATTAATATATATAGCCGATTTACACATTTAATAAAACAGTCTTTAATCGGTTTTGTAAAATATCTTTACAAATATGGAGTAAACTGACCACATGAGTTCAGTAAGAACAGCGTTGATACTATTGTACTTATTTTAATATCATAGAAAATAGTAAATATGATAATACCTTAGTTGAATACTTATCCTAGTACATAAATCCATCGTTTTATCTTTTACTTCCATTCAATGTTTTATGTTTTGGGACAAGCTGAGTGATTAACCATAGAGTTTGTATACCCACATAATATGTTTACCAGCGCAGCGTATATACTCAATATATGGTAATAGTCTTATATTAAAAACATGCATTCCAATTTTAACTCTCCGCTTAAACCGTTAACATTTTATCGATTCAGGATGGATGTGGCCCATAAATGAAGCCATAGATACTTTACTCCCGTCTTATTGGCTCGGAGAATATTAAAAATTAAACCTCGAACGCTGATTGGACAATAAAAGAAGAATGCTGAGCTTATTGGTTGTTTTTCACTTTACGTATATTGAAAGTTTCCGGTTCTTTGCGCGTTCCATTTGTAGGGAAACGAGGAAATTGCTTTATGGTAGATAGATGTGCAAAATGTTAACAAACAAAGTGGTGTAATGCAACACTGTATGGCCGAGTGGTGAACAAAGAACAGAGTGACACTGAACACGCAACAATAGAGTTCAAAGTTCCGAAGCGAGCTTTTCATTTGGTGCTTACATGATGTCGATTGCTGGAGTACGAACTTCAATAGTAGGACAATTACTACCTTTGAATGACAGTAAAATTAGTTACCCACTGTTATTAACTATCAATTGAAATGTTATTGGTTGCTGGGCATTAATTTGATTTTGGTGGTTTAAGATAGAACTATTTTCTTTGAATTCTAATTGAATTATTATTTCCAACTTATATCGGGATCTGATTACCTGAATGATGGACAAAACTATTATATTTCTGCGTTTATTACTTTTTAGGAAACATTTCATGAGTTTTCTTAAATAACTTTGGCTGTATTAATACATTTAGCGCATTCAAAGATATGTAGACTTGGAAGGGTCAGTATCTTGAAGTTTTAGAAAAAATGAGAAGAAGAAGAACCTATGGGTGTACTCTCACTACAACGCGAATGCATTTTTTCTATGTGAGATCTCTGCTTTTTTATTGAGTAACCCCATGTAATAAGACCATATCTGAAAACAGAATCCACGTACCCATAGTATGCCGATAACATGGTTTTTAACGCCGGTGTTTTTTAGAGTTCGTAGTAGTACAAGAGTATATTAATTTTATTGTATATTTTATAAACAACTTTTATTGAACAATGTAGCATAACATACACATTAGATCGTTACAAATTATATTTAAAGGCACTTCCTATGAATATAATTTGTATACATACAAAAATATATAACGTACACACTCTTTGTGTGCTGCGGATGGTGTTGTAATTGTAAGATAAAACTATGTTCCATTTCAGATTCATTAAGCTACTCCACGTTCCATAGTTTTTTTTTTTTTTTTTTTTGGGTGGGAAATCATCAAATAACTTCTCCCGCTCTGGGTGGAGCAGGAGGGCGTGTCAGACTTTTACTGACTAAAACCCACCCGTGTTCCTTCAGTAGCCCTTAAGCCAGGGGCTGTGGTGTCTCTTTCGAACAAACCCGCACCCCTGGCAGGCATCGACCCTTGCGGGTCCCATCACTTTTTGTGCTGACATCTCTTTGAGGCGCGCGTGGAACACAACGCGCCGTCGACTTGGGCTTGGTCCTTACCGGACAGCGAGCTACCCATTACTCGCCGTCCGCAAGCCCATGCCTACGGTGGCCGGAAATCGGCCTGGGATTCCCGACGCCCAGGGCGTCTCCGTATCCTGCGGCGGCTGGGGTCGCGAGGGCGCATATGCTGCCTCTCCCTCACGTGCGCCGCCTCCCTCTTCGCGAGCATTACTGCTTCGCTGAAGGAGGTGACGGCTCCCCATGCCCTCTCGCTCCGTACCATGGCTTGGACCAGGGCCGGACGCGAGAGATCGCCGCCGCCGATCGCCTCCACGAGGACACGGCGGTGCTCCGCCCAAGCAGGGCAGACCGCCACCGTGTGCTCCACCGTGTTCCACGTTCCATAGTAAGACCTGTTTTAGCATAAAACTTACAAAACACCCAAATTCTAATGAATTTATATTGCATTACAGAGTCGGTACATCCTTCAACTTTACCTACCAATATAACCACGTCTCGAAAAATACAAAACAATAATATTCAGTAGAAGAGCCACGGGATTTGAAACTTTTTAATAACACTGTCATTTTGTCTTCCGTCGGTTGCTCGTTCCCGTATTTAACCGGCTCTCGTAAAACGTTTATTGGCATTTTGACAACTTAGATCCACGAGCTTCGAGACACTGCTCGTTTCCTTTATATTTCCAACGAATGGAAACAGTAAAAAAAATATTCCTGATTATTGTGTGCTACGGATGCACGGATGTACTCCATGACATACTTTTGAAGTTTTGATCTTTGGCACGTGTCGCAATTTTAGGAGTATTCTTATTGCTTTTTAAATTAAAAAATTGCAACAGACTTTTTCCTGTTTCATCGGTGCATTTACAGAAACAATATAAAAACACTCAAATCAAACCCATTTCGGTAGTCGATAAAACATTCGTACAGTCAGGAGCACTTGCAGTAACGCAAGATTCAAAAGGGATTTCCTCCTAAAGTTTTCCTCTTTTTAGCGTATTGATGGCAAAAAGTTCAAAAATTTCTGTCCCGAAATTTTGCTGCGTGAACTCCGCTCACTGACGCAGTCATAAGATCATCAAAAGCACAGATGACAGGTCATCGCCGTCCGTGAACTCCTAGCTGTGGAAATTGTCTTGATAGATTATTTTATTGTGTAACTAACATAGTTTTTATCGAACCCATACTAATATGAAGTAGTCTTAAAGTTATAGTTTTTATTACACGAAAAAATTTATGTAGAATATTGCGTAACTGAAAAGTATTTTTGCTCATGACTGTACTTACATACCTTGTGGAAATCAAACCCTCTGCCGATAGCGTCACCAAACTAAACAAATAAAATGTAATACTAGTTTATTACTTTTCGGAACGTACGAGTATATACTCTCTAGGCACATACAGGTGATTACGATATTGGTCCAATGGAGAAAGTTGTTGTCATGGAAAGTTTGATGGTCTGTAAATTTGGCAGGGCCCGGAGAACTAACCGTGAATAGTATCCACCGTGGAATTTTAATCGTCTTACAACAGCAGCCCACTTCATGTATCCATCATCATCTGCCTAGCCTTTTCCCAACTATGTTGGGGTCGGCTTCCAGTCTAACCGGATGCAGCTGAATACCAGTATTTTACATGGAGCGACTGCCTATCTGACCTCCACAACCCAGTTACAGGGTAATACGATACCCCTTATTAAGACTGGTTGTCAAGACTTTCGGGCTTCTGACGACCTGTAACGACTGTCAAAGATCCACAAATGACAGCCGGGACCAACGGCTTAACGTGTTTTCCGAGGCACGGAGGGCTTGGTATGTAAAGATGGTCACCCATCCACGGACCAACCGCGGCAAGCGTAGCTTAACCTGGTCGATCGACCCGTGCAGCTATTGTTATTTAGCCACAAGCCACTTCATGTATCCAATGACTACTAATCTATACTTCTATACTATGGAATATAATCTATATTAATATTATAAAAAGGAAAGATTTGATTGTTTGTTTGCATTGAATAGGCTCCGAAACTACTGAACCGATTTGAAAAATTCTTTCACTGTTGGAAAGCTACACTATCCCTGGGTGACATAGGCTATAACGAGAACTACTAAAGCCTACGTAGTAGAGATTAAAATATCATTCACTAAGACGCATGACGAAGTTTGAAACATCCTGTTATGGGGATGGAATGAATGATGAAATCTAATGAAGATGGAATGATCAGTTTGACTCATGCGCTGGGTACGTATCTTCCACCGTTTGATACGTAAAGATTGTTTTATAATTCTAAAGCATTATTTATTTTTCTTTACACTTATTATCTTTTTTTAATGGTAACAATTATTTAATCGCGCTTAGAGGTATTTTATGTCAGATACATTGAGTGGAACGCCTTTGCAAGATGACAAAAATGTCACGGTGTATATTATATTCACCTGTGAAAAAGACAAAGCCTTCGGTGTTACTAACAGGAAATGTTTCTATGTTTCGTGGCGCCATGTGGCATAACTTGCAAGCATAAGTTTGTAAGTAGTCTCGGCTTGCTCAGTTGCTCAGCGCTTGGCAACTACTCGTACATAATAATCCGATTTCAGCAGTTTACTCTCACAACTAACTGTGGTGGGTGATCGTGATAGACACCAGATACGATTTATTTCGGAAATAACACTTTTTGAAGACGGATCAATTGATTGGATAAGCTTTGATTTGTTGCTTTATTTGTACGTGTTTATTTGTTACTTTTGCCTCAATACGGCTACACTTCTAACGATGTTTAGGTTTAATTATGATTTTGATTTATGAGACACGCGCCAGGGTAACCCGCCCTGACTATTTCATGAAAAAGTCTTTCAATGGGAATAAAATGAACCAAGAGGTTTGTTTTAATGATTTTAATTATGTTAAATACCTGTTACAGTCCTAAATCATATTGCGTTTAACATACAGCCTGATACTGGCTTGTAAATTGCTAAAACGTAAGGGTTCTACCAGACCAATCGATCGATCGTCGATCGACGACATCGATCGATGGTAGAATAGATTAGTCGACATCGATCGATAGTTTCTACCAGACCAATCGATCGATGGTAGAATGGATTAGTCGACGACAACAACGCGTCCTCTTGTGAATACATTTCGAAAGAAACTGATGGATTATAACCGGGGTTATTCGATGAACGTCGACCGATGCCATCGACCGGCATTCGATCCATTGGTTAGTTGAACGGTATCCGTCGATCAGCCAAAGCTATATCAATCGATCAAAGTCGATCGATTTCGATCGATGGCATCGATCGACGATCGATCGATTGGTGTAGTAATACCCTAAGAAAATGTGAATTTCGCAGGCTACCCTGGCGTATCCCTTTAAAAGAGTGTCCATGTAGTTTCTTCCCCGTTCTTCTCTACAGGAATCTACTGCATATTGGAATCGGTAATAGGCATCTTTCTGACTGGCCGATTCCTTGACAATTCAGCTTGTTGAAATTCAATTGAAATAAATCCTTTCACTTACAATTTTGAGAGTTTCTATTTTCGAAAAGATATCTTGAAGCATTTTACCAAAAAATGTCAGCTTTAGTTACCTTCCAACGTTTATTACCGAGAGGATTATCTTTAGCTTCATCGTCAGCCATTTAGTACGGTTAAGAGACAATCCCGGGAGCGGTGTCTAATACGCACAATTCTACCTGTGGGAGACCCGGTCTCTTGATGACAGCTTTATTGCTGATAAGAGAGAGAAATACTTCTTCCTCTTCCCTTCACATAATTTAAGTGTGAAACCTTTGTTTTCCTTATTTATTCGTGCCTTAAAATATTTTGCACTAGCTTCTGCAAGTGGCTTAGTTCGCGTGGTGGTATAAAGTGATCCTACGGGAACGTACTAACTGGTTAAAAAATATTGTATGTGTTAATTTAAGTTATAAACTATTTGTGTGCCAAATTTCATATAAATCCTTTCAGCCGTTTTCGTGTGATTGAGTAACAAAAGTCTAAACATCCATAAATACAAACTTTTTAATTTATGATAGTAGTAGGATATAAATAAACTTAAAGTAAATATTTAATATTCTCGAACAGAAAATGTTCAATCAATAAAATGAGTTCGTTAACGCCGAAACTGCACGGCATTTTATAAATAAACTTAAAAGGTGGAAAAATGAAGTGAAATTTCGAAATTGAATGTATCATATTTTTATTTATAGGTAAACGAGTGCAGCCATTTATCACTTAGTGTCCCGATTAATAGTAGAAAGAGAATTTATTTTAATCAAAGAATTACCATTTCACATTCGAACATATTTTTTTTTGTGAAATAAATATCTTGTTGGACAAATGGAACATCGAAACTGAGCACAATTAATAGCCACAGAGTTGTGTGATTCATGCTGTTTGAAACTAAAATAATCTATACAAATATAATCAAGCTGAACAGTTTGTTTGTTTGCTCACGCTAATCTCTACAATGGAACGGAACTAGAAATCAGTTTTGAAAAAAAAGTTTTGCATTTGATAGCCCAACATTTGAGGAAGGTTTTTTAACAACAAAAGTCAAAAACAATGCTAAGTGAAAACGTAGTACAAGCCCGGTCGGGCGATGCGATGAGATGCTGAGATGATGGGTCAGGGGCCGAAGAAGTTTCATAAAAGTGTCACTGATATTTTTGTATATGAAAGCTCTTGCTGACAGGTGCACCGCAACAGATCGACACGACTCTAGTAGAACTATATTTGAAAACTTCACGGATTTTTTTCTACCAGGGTTGCGTTGAGCCTGTCGGCGGAAGCCTTAAATACTGCATGAGACAGTAGACAGAAGCTAGTTTGTGAACAAATGTCAAGGTTACGTTGTAACGTTTTAATGTTGTAGAAATAAAAACCTCAAATCTATGGCTGGACAGAGGGCTCCTCCCTGTGAGAGAGAGCGGGCCGTACCACGACACGGGCCCAATGCATGTTGATAAATGCAATACGAATTAGATCTTTTGAATTTGGAACATGTCGGTTGCCTTACGATCGTCTCATTTAGAAGAATTTGTTGCCTCCCGTCCAGCTGATTTCTTTAAGAAGGGCATCAATAAACTGCCACTGCGATGGCAAAGATGCATTGATTGCATGGGTGATTACTTCGATTAATACAAACAAAAAATTCATGAAAAAAATTCGTTTAAATTTTTTCATACAAAACGGCAATTTCATAGGTAAAGACCTATTATTATAAATGTGAAAGTTTGTATGTTTGTTACCCACTCAATCACGCAAAAACTACTGAACGGGTTTGCACGAAATTTGACAACCAGATAGTTTTTAACCTGGAATAACAGTTTTTATCCCGGTAATACTTTCCCGTGGTATAATTTTCGCCTCCACGCGGGCGAAGCCGCTGGTAAAAGCTAGTTTTAAATAAATGCTTTGAGTTTGAGTTCTATATGAAAAAGGGCTTTTGATTTTCAGTGGAAATTATGACATAATAGAGAATACAGTGAAAATAGTTATCTGGTATTATCAATCAATCAGTCTAGAGCAGTCCACTGCTGGACTTAGGCCTCTCCCATGTTGCACCACCACACGCTGTCCTCCGCCTTCCGCACCCAGTCTGACCCAGCCACCTTTTTAAGGTCGTCGGTCCACCTAGCTGGGGGGGGGGGGGCGTCCTACACTATATATGCTTGCCGATACGCAGTCTCCACTCCAGGACTCATCTGCTGCATTGACTATCGGTCCTTCAAACATGGCCAGCCCACTTCCATTTCAACCTACTTGCTCTGCAAGCTATGTCGGTAACTCCAATTCTTTTCCGGGTAACTTCGTTCTACTGGTATTATATATTATTATTAATCATTGCACCACAGTACGTAGAATCGGCTTGTATAAGGTTTCCTGAAACAGACACGATTCTTTCGTCGAAAGTTAACCAGCAATGTTAATGGATTACAAAGAAAACTTAGTTCTAATTTTGAACCTAAACCTGTCTACGTGGTTAAATGATTTATCGTTTAAACATTGTTCTAATATCCGAAGATTAGTGCAGTTTGTAAAATAATTCCTTAGTTTGCGGAACGGGAACAAATTGAACTAAACCAGGTGTAAAGTTAGGAAATTGCAGTTAGCGCTTAGAGGTAATATATGATCTGATAGTGTTATAGTAATTACTGGCACACTGAGAAGGAAGCTACGTTTTACTTCATAATAGTCGCAGCTGCCATAGATATGAATTTGCCTCAAGTAATTCATTTCTCCGCACTTAATTCTTTATTTCTACTGTATATAGGTTTATGTATTTTTTTTATGATGAACTATGAAGTATGTCATTCCTCTTCCGACACGACGGACTGACTTTTCTGTCAAGGGAAGTAGGTACTGTGAATGGCAAATAAAATGTGCTTAAGGAAATTAGCATATATTAGGCGGACATGTGCACGCATTAATTAATACATAGTGTACCTACTAATTTTCCTCACAGCTCCGCCTATTCATTCAATGTTTTTAATCATACCATTACGCTGTAATCCCCCCGAAGGGTTAGGCAAAGGAGTATCAATAGTATGCCCACATTTCGCCAGTTATAAGTCCCATATAATATCCCATGGAGTGAGATGTTTGCGTTCATAATCATCACCATTTCAGCCGAAAGACGTCCACTGCTGGACATAGGCCTCCCCCAAGCTCTACCACGTCGACCGGTTCTGCGCTTCCCGCATCCAACGGATTCCTGCAGCCCTCACAAGTTCATCTGTCCACCTTGTGGGAGGTCTTCCAACTTTACGTCTTCCGGTACGCGGTCGCCACTCCAGAACTTTTCGTTTGTTTGCGTTCAACTGGACAAAAATAAAAAATTTGACTCCGATCTGTTACTGAGAAATTCTTGATAGAAAAACTCATTAATAATAATTTGCCCGAGTTGAGGTTCACCTCATGTTCAGCAGTAGCGCTTGCAACGAGTAGACTAACGAGTCAGGCAATCGTTTTGATTTCTCAAAATGTTAGGTAATTACCTAGTGTTGGCAGAAATGTGAGTTGTGACATGGAAAAGGCTATAATTTCGTTTGGCTACCAGCCTCCGTGCCATATTTCAGCTAAACGAGAATCAGGTCAAGGGCACGTTAAAACGATACAGACGGTGCCTGTTGTCGTATAATATTCTGTATCATTGGTTTAATAAGATAACAGCAACATCATGTAAAAGTTCAAACCTTGACTAAATCATCTTTTTGGCGAAGAAGTGAGGGTTTTTTTCCGTTTTGGTAGGTATCTACCTACGTATGACAATAGTGATTGTTATTTCCCTGATATCCCGTCATATGAATCTGAACAATACAGGATATTTCTTTAACCAGTGCGCAAATTGTAACCATTAATTCAGAATATAATTCTAGACCCCCTAGCGCAAAAATTATACGTTGATTATAAAAAATAAAATCTGCTGTTCTATACATTTTGCCCGCGTAGATATTGCACTTTTCTATGAAGCAGCAGATTTTTTTTTTCTTTTTGTATTACCACGAAAAATTTTAGTCAGTAAAAGTCTGACACGCCCCCGCTCCACCCAGAGCGGGAGAAGTTATTTGATGATTTCCCACCCAAAAATAAAAGGCTGCATGTTGAACAAACTATGATTCGCGAAAAGGATTTTAATTATTCAAATTATCAATACATTTACGTTAATTGAATCCCGTTGAGTGACTATTTAATAAAAAAAATCATTCATAGGATTGTACTGAAGATTTTAGAATGACGTACAAATTGAAAAAAAAAAAAAATACTTGAGTAAATTTAAATTTCACGGGTTATCGTGACGATTCCCCCTTAAGTAATTACCAAATACATATTTTAATTGCACATTGTAGAGGGTAAATTATCCTCATGTGGTAGCTGCATACACTCAGACTATCAACATAGACTAAGTAAATGCGGAGCACTTATATGTAACTTCGTCGTTAGTAGTTTTTCACCGCGACAGCAGGGGTCTGGCGGACTTAATGTCATCCGCCATATACAATTTATACTCATCGTAAAGTTCACTTACAATGTAACTTTAATTATTATTTAGAGTGTTTATATTCTCTTGAGATTACTTTTTATTATTTAATGCGAAGCTTGTGCATACTTAATTAATTCTTAATTGACGTCACAGCATATTCTGTGTGTAAAAACTACGTACTTATTTCGATAGCTTTTAAGGACTTTTTTATGCGATAATTCGGCTTTTTGCACTCTATAACACAACTCCATTCTATTCAAACCTGTTTAACTACCTATAGTATACAGTACTGGGAAAAAGCAGATATTCAGTCGATACAAAAATCTGTGTAGATAAATGTGTAAAAAAATTAACAAGTTAGAAAATGTACTTTGACCCCCTTATTACAAAACAAGGTTTTTCTTTAGGTATGGTTTAAACCACCGAGCCTGTTTTTGAAATAAGAACTTAGAACTGAAATAGAATTATAGCTCCTTTTACAAAACTGACAATTTAGCACTGGACTAACTTGTTTGTTTGAAATAAGAACCTAAAGAACCATACCTAAAGAAAAACCTTGTTCTGTAAGGGGGTCTGAGTTTATCTTGGACATAATTGACATCGGTGAAGGACAAAATATCATGAGGAAACCTGGACTAATCCTCACTTGTTTTATAAAAATTACTTTTAAGTACCTATTACAAATGCGAAAGTGAGTTTGTTTGGAATGCCTTCACGCTATAACGGCTTAACGGATTTGTATGAAATTTGACACATGGGTAGACCATATTATTTATTTAAATATACTTTACTGTACACCAGAAAATACATAACAAAAATAAAACATTTAACACTAAATACATACAATGGGCGGCTTTAACGCTTTCTGCGATCTCTTTCAGGCAACCTTGGAATGGACAGTGATTGTGTGGACATAAAAATGGGGTTGTCATTTGTGCAAAATATATATACAATTTACTATAATGGATACATAGATATATTCATATATATACTGTACCTATAATAGATACTTATATACTAATTATGTAAGCAAAGAAAAAATTACGAATACAGATTATTAAGGCTGCCCTCTCAAAAAATGGTTGAAAACAGCATGCAGATGGAACCACTTTTCGTAGGCATTTACACAGAAATTACATTTGAAAAAAATAGTTAGTAATCTACATACGTCATTTGGTTCAGGCATAACTTTTCTATGGGTATCAAATATTAAGAAAAAAAAACACCAAATCACCTCCAAATCGTTGAGATGAAACCATTTTACTCCTTCATTTTTTTACAAAAGAGTAAAAAAAATATGTCTACTGCTTTGCAATACAAAGGAAAATAATTGATTTTGTTATTTTTTACAAATATACATTATTTTTGTTATAATAAATTAAAAATGCGACCGATGAAAGAATGCACGGCTACATCACCCCGCACTCACCCACAAATTTAGTGCGCCCAAATGCTGAAGGTCCTTGGCGTGGACACAAGCCTTAACAGCTACAACAAAATCACGACAACAAGTAATGCTCCTTCACGAGTCTCTTGAACACAGGTAACGATTGCGCGCGTTTTATTTGAACTGGCAATGCATTCCACAAAAAACACATTTCTGTTAGCGTTCACGCCAAACGCTACGCCAAAGCGTTTAGCGTGAACGCTAACAGAAATGTGTTTTGTCTAGGCTTGCTGAACAGAAAAGGATAACCATAACCTGGGTTAGGACATAGAATACTTTTAATCTGGGTAGTACGTTTCTGTGGGATGATTTTCGACCTCCACGCGTCTTAAGTTATTGTGGTGATCAGTGCTCTGCCTTCTCTTTATAAGAAGAGGCCATCGGCCTGCAGCGAGGCAATAATAAACGCATTATAAAGTTAAATAGTGCATTTTATCGTAGGATCTTTGGAATATTTCATAACCCGATGCTTATGTTAGAAATTGGCTCACCACTGGGGTTAAATTGGGCAATATTAGGACTCAAGGCCTCTCCATATTCCCCATCAGTAGTTTATTTGTTACCGTCGGGCTATTACCGCTTCAAATTCTGCGTGATAAGTGGAGATATGTTAACCCCTTCCAAATTGGACCATAACTACATCCTTGCCTCAAATTGCCCCTAAGGCAGGAAATAGTTAATGTATACGTTTATGTTTATGTAAGTTTGAAAAAGAAGGATGAATCGTGTAGTTTTATTGAATGGAAATTGTTCTTGTCCGATTTAGGGATAAAACGGAAAAACTACGAACTTGCCAAGCTAAATATCTTAGACAGGTTACGATCAACGTTGACAAGACAAAATAGAGAAAAGAGAATAGACAGGTTTTTTTTAGGTTGGGAAATCATCAAATAACTTCTCCCGCTCTGGGTGGAGCAGCACGCATATCAGACTTTTACTGACTTAAACCCATCCGTGTTCCTTCAGTAGCCTGTGTGCCAGGGGCCGCGGTATCTCTTTCGAACAAACCGCACCCCTGGCAGAGAACAGACAGGTTACGGTTGTAATTGGGTATTTTCCAATTTGATAAAAACTATTTTAATTTGAAGATTGGGACGATATATTTAACAGAAAAAAAAAACACATTTTTCTTTTTCTCCATTAAAAACAATTAAAATCCAATTTGATAAAAAGTCATCGTAAGGGGCGTTTTGGCGGTAAATTCAAAACAACGAAAAAGAAATTTGGTTTAAATCGCTTTTAATTGAGAAAATGGATAAAAATCAATTTACTTTTATTTTTCTGTAACATATTTCGTCCCAATCTTCAAATTAGAATTGTTTTAATAAATTGGAAAATACCCTATTCAAACGGATAATCTTTGTAAAGGTGGCCTTCGTAGGTAGAGTAGGTAATCGTAATTATAGATTTGCCAAAAACGGAATGACATAAATATGGATGCGCTAAAGAAGTTAGAGAAATTAAAATTTTCTAATGTTTTTTGCACATTTCAGGTCTGTGTCAGGCTGTAAGTGCATCCATATGTGGAACAACATATGATTCACGAGCAACCATGGCGCTTCCTTGAATTGTTTGATTTTTAGGAAACGTGAATGAAAATGGATTTACATCATTATTTCTGGTTAATGAAGCACAAACTTATATGGGCTATCAAATGCAAGCATATTTTTTCAAATCCGGCTGGTATTTCCTGAGATAACCCCCCAACAAGCAAACAAACAAATTATACCTCTTTATAATATTAGTATCAATAGATTGTACAAAAAAATATGTTTCAGTAGAAAACACTCTTATTAAAAATGTCTGAATAGACATTTCTGGTAAATGAAGCGCAAACAAGAGCCGCACAATATAGTAATTAATTTCAAAATCTCAAAATAATCAACTTATTAAGCTGGGCCTGAATTCACTATAACCACTTAACGATTCCTTACTCGTAACCACGTCAATCACATACAAATTCTGCTAATATCAAATTGTCTTGGAACATACAGAATATCTTTTTTCGATTCCTTACCGTTACATTGGTGTCTACAAGAAAAGATATTGACGTAGTTTGAACGTAGTAAGATTCCGCGAGGAAATAATTATAATGATACAGAATTGGGGCCCTAATGGTTCAAATAACACGCCTTTACAAATTTCGCCACATTACTGTGCTTGCGTATTACAAAGTTTTACTGAACAAGGTTGGTTCAATCGTCGTCATCTGCCTGCCAACAGATTGAAACTATCTCCGATTATCTACAATGAGTAACCGTGGAGTTTCTTGCCGGCTCTTCTCCATAGGAAACAACATTTTGGAACCGTGCACCTAGCTTCTGACGTTTCATAACTGCCCATGCAGGTTTATATGAAATAAAAATATTTTGATTTGATTTGATTGATATCATCATCATCTGCTTTTGCCCAATTATGTTAAGATAAGATACTTTTATTTGTCCAAAACATGAGTACGTTGAGTACATGATTATGTGGGGGTCGGCTTTCAGTCTTACCGGATGCAGCTACGTATTTTACATGAAGCGACTGATTATCTGAACCCACAACCTGGGTATTACGATACCGCCTTGGTAATAGTGGTTTTTAAGACTTTCAGGCTTCTGATGACCCGTAACGACTGTCAAAGGTCCACCAAATGACAGCCAGGACCAACGGCTTAACGTGCCCTACGAGGCACAGAAATTGTATGTAGGTAAAGATATTCACCCATCCATGAACCAACCGCGGCAAGAGTAGCTTAACTTGATCGATCGACCCGTGCGGCCATTGTTACCTTGCCGCAAGCCCATTCTTTTACAATTTGCTGCCTCTACAGTGTCGAAATGATAATTAATCAACGGGTTGTTTTCTGAGGCACGGAGTGGTCTTGGTATGTAAAGATGGCCCATCAACGGACCAACCGCGGCAAGCGTAGCTTAACCTGATCGATCGACCCGTGGAGCTGTTGTTATAAAGCTACAGGCTTGTGTGCCTGTTGGTATAATCGAATTTTTGTGCAATTTAAAAATATTTCACCGTTTTTCGTCTCAAACCTAGTACCTACCAAATAAGAAATAGGTTCCGCAACTTTCATCAATCGTATAAGTATACCTATACTCAATATTAAATTTTTTAATACAAATCATCTTAAATTTCCACATCGCGTGTAGCGACGAAGTAAGCAATCAAGCGCGTACCGCCTTTGGGCACGCCACGATTGCGGCGGTAAGTCCCCTCTTTGAGGAGTGGTTTGAGAGGCGGCATGGCGTCCTCACCTTCCGCCTGACGCAGGTCCTCACCGGACACGGTTGTTTCGGGAGGTTCCTGTTTCGGATAGGGCGGGAGGAAACGCCTGGGTGTTTCCACTGCGAAGATCGCCCTGAGGACACGGTGGAGCACACGGTGGCGGTCTGCCCTGCTTGGGCGGAGCACCGCCGTGTCCTCGTGGAGGCGATCGGCGGCGGCGATCTCTCGCGTCCGGCCCTGGTCCAGGCCATGGTACGGAGCGAGAGGGCATGGGGAGCCGTCACCTCCTTCAGCGAAGCAGTGATGCTCGCGAAGAGGGAGGCGGCGCACGTGAGGGAGAGGCAGCATATGCGCCCTCGCGACCCCAGCCGCCGCAGGATACGGAGACGCCCTGGGCGTCGGGAATCCCAGGCCGATTTCCGGCCACCGTAGGCATGGGCTTGCGGACGGCGAGTAATGGGTAGCTCGCTGTCCGGTAAGGACCAAGCCCAAGTCGACGGCGCGTTGTGTTCCACGCGCGCCTCAAAGAGATGTCAGCACAAAAGTGATGGGACCCGCAAGGGTCGATGCCTGCCAGGGGTGCGGGTTTGTTCGAAAGAGACACCACAGCCCCTGGCTTAAGGGCTACTGAAGGAACACGGGTGGGTTTTAGTCAGTAAAAGTCTGACACGCCCCAGGAGGGCGTGTCAGACTTTTCCACCCAGAGCGGGAGAAGTTATTTGATGATTTCCCACCCAAAAAAAAAAAAAAAAAAAAAAAGCGCGTACCGCCTTTGTGACAAAATTAAATAGAAACCCACTCGTTTGTCAACACAAATACAACAATTACATTATAATTCAGCCTATTATGAAGTAGCTGGGAAGAAAATCTGTAAGTAAATATCTATTTTCCACCAAAATGTACAGACGCCAGCACATCAAGCTACCCCAAACTGTTAATTTTTTCCAAATGAATATGAAATTTATGCTTATGGAATAGAGATTAAAATCTATCAAAGAAATTTGATAGATTGGGGTAGCTTGATGTGCTGGCGTATGTACATACAACACACTTGGCATTTGTGATTGATAAAACACAGAATTCGGTCATGTCTTTTCCAAATACCTAGGTACAGCCGATGCGGATCAAAGGAGTCAATCCTGTCTTCCCTTTTCCTTTGCTAGTTGATTATTTTCGTATCCACTGAAATCTTTGTCTATAACCCCAGGCATGAGAAATAAATCTAAAAAAATACTCGTCGCGAGCTCTTTGTAAATAGACGTAAGAAGTTTCTAGATATATAAACATGTCACATTTCTGATAGGTCAAAGCTCTTGCTATTGAGACTAGTGCGTCAGAATAAAAGAGCCGCCATCTTCTTTTTCTTGTTTTAGTGGGCACATTTTAGTGATCGTCGCTCGAAAGGTCAGGCTCAAAGAGATGATAAATGCTGTGTTCTATGCGTGCCTGTAAACTAGATGTACAATACATTCATTGAAAGTTTCTCGTGCAAATAGATAATTATTACGAGATGGAACTATTAAATAACGAAATTTTCGCAACTAATTTCGTAATGTAAATCCGACTTTATACTAAGATGTGCCATCGCGGGATCGCCCGCGACTTGGTGATGGAGCCAGTTAGGCATGGTGGTGACAACCGTCGGGGATGCGGCGAATGTACAAGTATCTCCCAGGCCCCCAAATCCTGGCAGTGGAAGTAACAGTGGGGTTATGCCTAATATCTTGGAATGATAATATGATTAAATCCTCATTAGATCTGTATTGTCTTAAGTAATCTTTGTGAATAACCTAAATCGTATCATCTTTGGATGTAGGTACGATTTAGGCACTTGTCCTCTCAACGTATTGTGACACAGTAATTCATTGACAGTTTCACGTATTAATAGATATTCATATACACGCAAAACTATCAATGAATAACTAAATTTGCGCAATCGTAATGCAATGGCACATCTTCCATCTTCTAATCTTCTTCCATCTGCTGCGCTTGGTGATGTGGCCAGCTAGGCATTCTGCGGTGAATGTAGAAGTATCTCCCGGACCCACGAATCATGGTACTATAATGAACAGTGGGGTTTTAGTCGGTAGGCGTCTAACATAACCTTTGGTTCCCAGACGGATGGTATCCAGGTGAACTTTCCCATGGAAAACAAGAAGGCTTTTAGTGATGAAGGTTTGTGTAAGTCTCATTACTAAAATTACTTTTTTAATAATGACGAGTACAATAAGCTTCATTATTTTTAAACCTTCATCAAAAAACCTCAAGACTTCTGTCTTTTTTTTTTCGAGAAAATTTTAGTTAGATGTTTGCTCCAGTTGTTTACCTGAATTTATTAAAGTTAAAACAATAGCTTTCTCTTTTTTTCTTGAAACTAAAATATAATGCTACGGAGTAGGTTGGCTAATATCTTGGACTGATAATCTTGATAATATTTGACGGCATGGTTGGCGCAGCGGTTAAGTGATTGACTGCAGCGCTGGGTGTCGCGGGTTCGATTCCCGCACCGAACAAATATTTGTATGACCTCCAAGTAGTTTTTACGGGTCTGGCTGTTTGTGTATGTTAGTTTAAATGTTTGTAAACGCACCCACAATACAGGAGCAATTCCTAGTGTGGGGCAACGTTTAAAAAATAAAAATATGAATAGATCTGTTTTCTTTCTCAAGTAAATATTTCTGTGTATTGACAATAGATCGAGGCCGTCATTTGGCCTCTCGTCGTCTTGGCGACAAAGGCTAAACATGTTCTAATTAACGATAACGTCAATAACTTGAAGAAAACAGATCACATATCGGTAATGTGTTTATCTACTAGTTGACATAATGGGCCTATACAATACTAATAATAATTACTTCCAGATTACTTAGTTAGTCAATAATACGGATGTTTATTCTCGTGTGGTATCCTACTGCATAAATTTATGTATTACTAGCTTCTACTCACGACTTGATCCGCATAAAATTACTTGTTTTAACATAAAATCAAAATCAAATCAAAATCAAAATATTTTTATTTCATATAAACCTGCATGGGCACTTATGAAACGTCAGAAGCTAGGTGCACGGTTCCAAATTGTTGTTTCCTATGGAGAAGAGCCGGCATGAAACTCCACGGTTACTCTTTTAAAAATAATTGGCTTTAACAATATTTTCAAATTACAGAGATAAAATGTATGGGAGGACAGCGCAGGCCTGTCAATAAGTACCAGGTACTTAGACGAATAAGGAATAGCAAATCGTCTACAAATCTACAGTCAGTAAGGCCTACAACGTTCTCTCATTCACAATATGTAAAATAATCTACATAAATAAAATGAACCTAAATAAAATAGTTGTATAGTGTCAATTAATGACGAGAATATGTCAGCATTGTAAAAATAAAAAGAATAAAAAAGAACATTGTATTTGAGAGCAGTTAATAGACTTTCACATAGTTATGCTGTTAATGAGGTACCAGGGAAGCCACATGTGCAGGAGGAATTAATGCCAAACTTCCCTGTCTTCAACGTAGTCTTTTATCCTGTAATATGCTTTTTTTATATATAAAATAATAATATACTGTTTTCTATCAGTGTACTTTCCAACCATTTTTATCTTTTTATCGGCTCCTTAGGGTCGCATCATGATGTTAATAGACAACCTTTAAATAACTTATAACTCTCAAATGCTAAAAGATTTTTTCAAATCCAACTGGTATTTTGTAAGTTGTACCTCTTTATAATATCATTACTAGCAGCGCTCTGCGGTTTCACCCGCATAGTTCCCATTCCGGTGGGAATACGGGGATAAAATATAGCCTATATCACCTGGGGATAGTGTAGCTTCCCAACAGTGAAATAATTTTTCAAATCGGTTCAGTAGTTTCGGAGCCTGTTCAATGCAAACAAACAAACAAATCTTTGCTCTTTATTATTAGTATAGATTAGTATTAGTATCCATAGATCGTACAACAATTAATGCTTTAGTAGAAAACACTCTAATTAAAAATATCTATTCAAACTTATTTCTTGTAAATGAAGCGCAAACAAGAGCCGCCATTATAGTAATTAATATCAGAATCTGAAAATAATCAACTTATTAAGCTGACGGTACGTCTTTTCGGTAAAAGTCGGCAACTTTCGATAAGTTCTCGGCTTTATTAAGTGGCACGTGCCTATTGAATGAAATGATTGATCGGTGTTTTGAAGTTGATTGAGATGCTCGTCTGCCAATGGCCTAATAGCTTTAACGTAGCGCAACAAATATTACGGATTCCGATATTATGTTGTTGATTTTGTGGTTGCTTGGGTTTTCTTTATCCCTCTTTCTGCTTAGTTAGCCGGTTACTTACTTGTATTAAGACGTTTTTTATTTGGTTGGTGTATATAAACAAAGCAGTTATTGTTTTGTCTTTCTTTAAATAATTTTCACAACCAAGGATTAAATATGAATTCTCTGACGTAACTAATTCCTCCCACGGAGAGGAGGCCTGTGTCCCAGCAGTGGGAACGTAATAGGCTGAGTATGTAACTAATTCTGAATTTACTTCATTGTTTTTACAAGCTTTTTTTTTGCTTCACCTGTCCCGAAGTATGTCTGTAATCAAATCTTGCAAGTTAAATTTGACCCACTTTCCGGTTTTCAATTGAGCTGAAATTTTGCATACGTGTGTAAGTTCGATGACAATACAACATTATTATGACATGGAGCTGATCTGATGATGGAGCTGGAAGATGGTCCTGGGAACTCTATTATTAAATAACGCAACCCCATCGAGTTCGGGCTTATTTGATTAGTCGTGAAATGTACTTAGGTTCTTAATAATAATTAAAAAAAAAAGTAAATTAGATAGAAATGACTAAACTAGTTATTTAATATCATAGTATAATCATAGAATAGAAAGGCCTTGTGGCTAAATACTTAAAGCTGCACGGGTCGATCAATCTGGTTAAGCTACCCTTCCCGCGGTTGGTGCGTGGATGGGTGACCATCTTTACATATCAAGACCCCTCCGTGCCTCGAAAGTACGTTAAACCGTTGGTCTTGGCTGTTATTCGTGGATCTTTAACAGTAGTTACGGGTCGTCAGAAGCCCGAAAGTCTGACAACCAGTCTTACCAAGGGGTATCGTGTTACCCAGTTACTGGGTAATGGAGGCAGTCGCTCAATGTAAAATACTGGTATTCAGCAACATGGTTGGGAACAGGCTAGGAATCTGCCAAGCCTTTTCCCAATTATTAATTTTACGATCATCATCATCTGATGAGGAAACCGGCATGTCCTAGAACCAAAAATTCGAAGACATGTGACATCTACCAACCCGCACTGGGCCCGCGTGGTGGATTACGGCCCAATCCCTCTCACCGAGAGGAGGCCTGTGTCCCAGCAGTGGGAACATTATAGGCTGATGATGATGATCATCTGATGATGACCATACATTTTATAGAACATGTCGTAGAATACCTACTCGTACGTCACTACTTATATCAATTTCTAGTTTAATATGATTTATATTCAGAACACTGTTTCTCTGTCTGCCTAGCTTTATCCACTTCCATCCATATTTAAATAATAATTTATTTGTATATATTTTAGTGCAAAATCGCGGTTTATATTTCATCCACTCTTCATTAGCATATCACTCACAGTTCTCGCTGAGTGGAATGTCAAGCTTCATTAGTGCACCTTTTTGAAATAAGCGTGGGCATAACTTTAGTCGGTGTTTATTTAAATATAGCTGAAGTGCCTTCCAATTAGTGTCCCGCCATAATTCTGCAATATAATGCATAATTATTGCGGTAAATAATGAACACTGAGCTAGTATTGCGTACAGTCGGAGCAAATTGGGTGTCGACAGATTTAAGACTCTTCTTCTTCTTAGCGTGTTGTGCCCAGAATTTGGCTGCGAGCTTGGCACTTTCAGCAGCGTCCATCAGATCCAGTAGCGTCCAGACAACAGGACATGCTAGACCCGATATTACGTTCCCCATTGTTTATGGGACAGCATCACATTTAAGACTTTTCTGCTGACTCAAATTAAAACTCGTTTATTATCTGTAGGTAACTACACATTTTATAGTGACTTCATATCAATCTAAAGCTCCAAGAGGGGCTTAAGGCTAAATTCCATGAACAGATTGTCCGCTTGCCGCGGTCGGTTTGTGAATGGGTGACCTTCCATTACATATTAAGACCCCTTAGGAAACCACGTTAAGCTGTTGGTCCCGTTTGTCGAGGTATTCCTCGAAGCGCTACCATTTTGAGGCGCACCTAATGAGGCGCTCCTTTTTTATTCCTCGGACCGCACCTTTTATTAGCGCTCCCGATAGCAATTAAAAATATTTAAATTGTATTCCTTGCAGCGCACTCACGTTTAAAAAAAAGGGAAGAGCATGAAGTAAACGTAATAAATTATATTTTTTTAAACTCATTTGTGCATCATCATCATCGAAGTTGCGTAACCAAAAGTACGAAATTGACAGAAAAATATGTTTTTGCTTTCGGCACTATAATGTGTATTCAAAGACCAATGTTATTATGTATTCAAAGAGTAACGTGTATTCAAACAGATTAGGATACTAACTGAAACTATTGATAATAAGTAAAACACGTTATTTTATACAATTTGCAAAAACTCTATACTCCTTGACCATAGATTGGTTTGGTGCGCTTCAAGGAATAAAATTTAATATTTTTAATTGCTATCGGGAGCGCTACTAAAAGGTGCGCTCCGAGGAATAAAAAAGGAGCGCCTCATTAGGTGCGCCTCAAAATGGTAGCGCTTCGAGGAATACCTCCGATTGTCATTTGTAGATCTTTGACAGGCGTTACAGATGGGCAGCTCAAAAGTCTACCAACCAGTCTTACCAAGGGGTATCGTTTTACCCAGTTACTGAGTTGTGGAGGTCAGATAGGCAGTCGATCCATGTGAAATACTGGTATTCAACTGCATCTAGTTACTGGCAGTTTGCTCCAAAATAGTTGCGAAAAGGCTAGGTAGACTCAATCTAAGGCTCTGAGTATTCCTTTCGTTGATATTCGTCACAGAGTACCGATACATTTCCATAGCAACCATCTTGACGCGGCGTAGGGCAAGACGTAAGCCAGTGACGTTAATCGAAGACCTTACCCTAAGCACAAAGCAAAATGTCGTATTTATCTGAGCCTGTGCAATGATTTGGTTTTTTCCGCGTTTTGACACGTATTTCCAAATCTGGCTTTGCTGTTTATTCTTACTTCCAAATTCAAATCTTACTCGGGTTACTTGAGGTTTCTGATTCCAAATACAAATCTTTCTGGGGTTGTTTACTTTTCTAGATTGATCAACTGTTACTTCGACTTTGTGGTTCAGTGTGTGCTTTAATAAATGAATTAGAGGCGCACCGAATCAAAGATCACGTTGCGAATATATTTTCAATCTGTGATCTGGATTGCATGTTTTTATTAAGAAAAACAGTTTTAGTTAAGTACCTAATTCTTTAAGTTTTACGGTTCAATTTTTCGAAATCAATGATTCGCTTTTTCTAAGACATGTACAAAAAATTGGTACACAGCGAGGTGCATTCACTTTGTATACTTAATAAGTATTTAATTTAACGCCCTAACATTTAGGGTATGAAAATTATTTTTGTAGATATACCTATCTATTACCTACATACAGTACCTCTAATTCTAGTATCAAAGCAAACCTGCACAGGTTTAAATAGTTGAGCTTGGATGAACTGCAAATGACTCGCAGTTCTAAGGATTTATGTTGCACCTTTATTCCGTAAATTATGCTTACCCAAGACTGTATCTACGACACGCGCTCCAAAAATGTGCAGCTCCTTAAGTTTAAGCGTCTGCGTCTTATATAAGAACGAAGATTATTCACGTTGTATTCGTAAGAAGAGCGGTTTTATGCTAGAATATTCGTCTAGTAGGTACACTTTAGAAATGTTTTTTTTTTAAACTAACTGACTTAAAAAAAGCACTACAAAGTGAAAAATTATTTTAATTTCGGAAATCTCTCCGACTTCCGAAATTAATGTTATTTTTAACTTTGTAGTGTTTTTATAACCTTTTTATAACAATTATAGTTATGGCACCTATCCCAGACAAATTCGTATCCTTACCTTCACTTGCTAAGAAAATAACAGTGACAGGACATTATTGTAACGTCATCAACATAAACTAAATGAATGAGTGATAATATACGTACTATTCACCCTAACCAAAAACATAATGGGACCACTCGGTAAGTATCTATATCTCAAATCAAAAGGGATTTTTTGAAATTAGATTATCAATTACTTAATTCAGAAGTCACAAACAAACAAAGACAAATAGAGGATCTCCTCCTTTTTTGAAGACGGTTAAAAATGACTGATTGTTAAAAATGCGACGGCCCTGGAAACACAAAGTTTCAGTCCCAAGGTGACCACTTGTAGAACTTTGAACAGCAGTATCAGACAGTACGACTTTCTTTTTTCTTCCGGATCATGGTCGTCAATGTCAAAAGGCTTTTGTGTATAATAGGGATGTGCTTCAACATACACGTGTGCCTCGTTTCATAATTTAACGCGCTCATGTGGCTACGTGTTGCATGGAGTAATTACCGCCCGCCAAAACCGTGAGCGTTCTTTATTTGTTTTTCATTACACCATCCGAACATAAAAGAAATATTTTAGCGTCACTTTTAGTACTTAATATTTCTCAAGCATCCTAATAGCGCCTTCAATCATAATCTAAAATATTTTTAAAGAAATTGCAAGACATATTTTAGCTTATTACTCGATTCGCATATTTAATCGCCGAAAACGGGCGAATCAACACTTTTAAATTATTTACTTTATGCAATAAAGTACCAAACGATTCGATTTTCTCCTATTATCCTTTAAGAAAAACAAGATTCAGCAAACTGCATAAAATACAAAACGGGCCAATTGTCTATTACATATTTTTGGATTTGTTCATTTGCACAACAAATAAATTAACTTCGTGCGAATCGTCTATAGAAAATAATATGTTACTTATTTAAGTGTCGATTCGCCCGTTTCGGTCGAGTAAATTTATGCGAATCGACTGATATTTTAATATTTTGCTTCGTTTGTTTTAAAACTTTAAAAATGTTGTTATACTGTCAAAATTAAAGGTTTTGCCACTTTAAGTGCTACGCAACTATTTAGCTGTTTTTTTTTTTTTTTTCAGAGAAAGAATAAAGTAATAACCGCTTTTTGAACATGTGTTTACTAAGAATAATTGAATGTTTACATCATAGTTTCGAAGATTAAAGAAGGTGGTTACTCAAAAATAGTTGGTTGTATTTCATTTATTTTATTGGTTTAAAAGTAGGTTAACATTCCAAAAGGTGTAATGGTAGTAGGCGTAACTCGTTATCGGTTCAAACTGTTTTATTTTTGTCTTGTTTGTTATTCTTCCGTTCAGTTATTGATCCAACGCGTCGATTTGAGCTTCTAAAAAATATTGTTTATGATAAACAACTTAAATTATAATTCATAGAAGGGAATACAATTTAAGTTGTTTACGGTATTGTGGTGTAAATATTCGTTGAGGAAAATTGTTTTTTACTGAAGTTTTAACGAATCTTGTGAAAGATTAGGATCATTTAGTGTACGAGTACCTACTAGGTGAATTGGGTTTTTGAAAAATGGTGATTAAAATGAATAATTGGACGAATTAAAAATTGTTTGTTTTTCCAACTGTGAAGGTATTCTAAAGAGGGTGTTTGTCCTTTATTCAGGAGATTATCCCGGCGCCAACGCTTGAAATGTGCCTCAGATGAAACAATTATGTAAATATCTACTCACTAATTGCTCTACCGTTCTACTTCATCCGTGATGAGTACCAGTAAAAATTTATCTTCCAAAAAAATGTGCACAATTGCTTAGACTATTTAATTTCCATTACTATGCTAATGTAAGTCTGTGGTATTATAATTTTGTGAAGAGAATTGAATAAGGTTGTTTTTGTACCGTTTCTTGTTTTTATCAAAGGAAAACTAAGTTTTCTTTAAATTATTAGGGTTTCCTGTAACTCTTGTTGCTTAGGTAACATAATTGTTTCAGTTTGGGTAGATATCCTCATACCTGCCCGGACCAGTCAGAGTTGGCTCTAACTACTCACTAATAAAAAGCGTGGCAGAGACATCGACACACAACCTGGGGCCTTAGTCTGCTATTTTATAAATCCGTCATTCCAATACGATCCCATCGTAATTTTGCTAAAAGTTCGCAATCTGCTAAATTTATAATGGTCGATCAGTGGTCGGTCAATGGTCTCGTAATAGAATTGTGTTATAATGGCATTGTCGTATTGTCATTATTATAAAACCCGTTAGTAGAAATAATTTTCGAAAAAATACTACTAAATTTGAACATTTATTCCTGGCAGATTTCATTTATATGTATAATTTTTAACATATTATTTTAGGAACTGACCAAATTTTAGCAGATTACCCCCTAAGTCAGTCATTCATTTGTCATTATGTTCGAGATTACCAATAAATGCCATTTCTTTCAATGGAGTGTCAGTGGCTGACCATTGGGAAGTCATAATGATGCCATTATATTATTAGATTACCAAACTTGTCAAAATCAACAATTATGAAATCAATGATAGACCATTCTGACACTATTATAATAGCAGACTTGAGGCCCTGGTATCATGTATTATTTTATAATATGTTATTTGGGTAAAAAGCAATATTACTGTCGGAGCTGTCATTATTGAACAGCTCATGAATGGTGAGGGTCGGGTTCTTCTTATTGAAAAGCTTCCGTACAACAAGTATTTTTCACTTCTGCATAGGTATGTATAGGTAGTTATAATTACTTAATTAGACGTGGTCTCACTTCGGTGATCGTTCGTAGCGGTGTGTCGGGCGCAAGCCATCCGCCGCTTGCGCTCCTCTCCCGCGCGCCCGCTCAGTCCCTTCGCGGATCGGTTCGGTGCGTGAACATTATGTTACATTTAACACATCAGTGAGGTATATGAAACAAAATCCACGAATGACAGCCGTGAGGGTTTTTGGTATGTAAAGATGGTCACCCATCAACGGACCAACGGCTGCAAACATAGCTTAACCTGATCGATCAATCCATGCGGTTGTTATAACTTAGCCACAAGCCCCACTTACCTGTGATTTCTGTTATGTTCCTTAAATGTAAAATACGTTTTCAGGATTAAAGAAACGTCATGATCACATAATAAATATATCAAAATTTAATATAGTAATTATTCACCAACAACCGCAGAATAATCTACAGCGTAAGTTTTTATCCAGTGCGCAAATTGTAACCATGAATTCAGCATATCATTCTAGAACCCCTAGCGCAGAAATTTTTAGCCGGTTATACAAAAAAAAATCTGCTGTTTCATAGAAAATTGCAATACCTACGCGGTCAAAATGTATGGAACAGCTGATTTTTTTTTGTGTACCCGGCGAAAAATTTCTGCGCGGGGGGGTCTAGAATGATATACTGAATTCATGGTTACAATTTGCGCACTGGATAAAAACTTTTCCTGTATACTAATATATTTATAAACAAGAAAGATTTGATTGTTTGTTTTCATTGAATAGACTCCGAAACTACTGTACCGATTTGAAAAATTATATCTTGGGAAGCTACACTATCCCCGGGTGACATAGGCTATATTTTATCCCGGTACGGGAACTACGCGGGTGAAACCGCGGAGTGCAGCTTGTTTAATATAATTTATTTCAGCGTACTGAAAATAATTGCCTGGACAGAATCATTTGGTGCTTCGTTTGCATCGTAAATAACACAGCTACACGATATATGCACAAACTCATTTAATTATTTGTGAACGGGTGCTGTCGGTTGAGACTGGTCATCTCATAACTTCCAGGGCCTATTTGAAATCTTGTATTTAGAATTTTTTACATTGTACTCACAAAAAGAAGCAACAAGAATAATGATTTCAGTTCATTACCTAAATTTTGAAATCAATCTAAGTGTGACTAACTTTTATTTTGTCTGTCAAGCGACCTGCCCCGGCTTCACAAGTACAAATCTTTGAAATTCTCGGCTTTTACCTACTATAATAATCATGTATTATACCTAAAAACCTTTCGGGAGAAATTCTCTAAATGATAGTGAAAACCGTTTCAAAATCCGTTGTCTGGTTTAAAAGAAGTAAGCGGAGAAACAGACAGACGAAAACAGCAACTTGATACTATTTAGAGAAGAAATAGATCAAGAAAGGATAAGCTAACGTTACCGCGGTCGGGTCGTGGATGGGTTGGAACCGTCCGTTACATAATACCGATGCCTCTCCATGCCTCGGAGAGCACGTTAACCATTTGGCCCCGGCTTGCATTCATAGATCTCTGACAGTGGTTACAGGAAGTCAGAAGCTCGAGAAAATAACTCTTGCCAGGGGTATCGTGTTACGCAATCACTGTATTGTGGAGGTCAGATAAGCAGTCGATCCATGTAAAATACTGGTACCCAGTTGCATCCGGTTAGAGTGGAAGCCGACCCCAAAATAGTTGGAAAAACGCTAGGCAGATTGATTGAATAATTATAATTTTCAAACATAAATCCTGCTAGTACCTATACAATATTCGGCCTATTACTTACATTTTTTTTTTAACTTACCGTGGGAAATCATCAAATGACAGGAGGGCGTGTTAGACTTTTACCTACTGACTAAAACCCACCCGTGTTCCCTCGGTTGCCCGTGTGCCAGGGGTGACGGTATCTCTTTCGAACAACCCGCACCCCTGGCAGGACCTATTACTTACATAGCTAGGTACATATTTTGGCTTTAACATAGTAACCCACCCAACCAGACATTACGTTATTAAACAAAATATTTGAAGTAGGCACTATTTATGATACTTCACGATTTATTCAGCTTACTGAATACAATATTTCTGGCAAGTTGTCACACAACCGACAACGTTGTTTTGTGTTCTGAAATCAATGACAAACATAAATAATTGAAGGTTTACACAACATGTCCAATGTCCATCATGTAGAAGGTCTTACATTGCCACGTGTAGACACACACATACAAAATACTTTTTACAGAAAGTACAAACGACAAAAATTCTGCTACATTATGACAGTGGATAATTTAAAAGGGCACTATCACGAATCACAAATTCTTAGTAAGCGCTAGTGTAGGAATCCATCGGTGGACGTTTGTCATCATGACCCTCATCTAATTTCAGACGAAAGATCGTCCGCTGCTGTACATAGACCTCCCCCAAGGACCGCTACTTCGACCGTTTCTGTGCTTCTCGCATCTAGCGGATTCTTGCGGTTTTCACAAGGTCATCTGTCGTCCACCTTGTTGGAGGCCTTCCAACGCTTCTTCTTCCGCTACGCGGTCGCCACTGCAGAACCTTTCAGCACCATCAGCTATCTGTTCTGTGAGCAATGTGCCCTGCCCACTGCAACATACGTCTGGCAAATCTGCGGACTGTCGCTGAACTTGGGCGTTTGACAGCCCTACTTAAATGATATCGCTTGTAAACGTCCTTACGGTAAGGTGACGTCAGAGAATTTTAATGGATGCCTATTTGTAAGTATTACCTACGATCAACTTAACTCCTCTATTAAACGACGACCGCGACGTCGGCGTCGCGGCGACGCCGACCGAAAATGAAGTTACCCTTCATTATCCTTGATGGGGGTCATTATACAATAAAACTGTATTCGACTTACTTTATCCCCGACTATGGTAATTTAGCCATACGTAACAATTCATCTGAAAGTATTACAGGATCATAACGACACCGCTACAAAGGAATTATCATAATACGATTTCATTAAAAGAAATTCGGGATGGGAAGAAGGCTCAATTGAATTGACAAAGTTTTTCCAATTCTTCGGGAATACTTTTAATATTACATAATTATATTCGTGTTCATACATTCGTAGACCTTAGAATTGAAACTTCTGTATTAAAAATTCTTTTTTTTATCTAAACGTCCCGTAACATCTGTTTCTTACATCCCGAATCATTCATGAACATGCTTGTTGCTCAGTCTTTTGTTAGCCAGTGTTTCAGATTCAAGCCCATTTCAGGTGGACAGAAAATGTAATCTATCAATCAATCGCTCCCGGCCGTTTGTGTGATGAACTGGTGAATGATTGACGCTCCGGAAAAGCCAATTATTCTCACCCAGCTAGTGGGGCTACCCATCACAGGTGAAAATGAATCCTAATTTTTTTCATTATAAAGGGCTGATAA
This sequence comes from Polymixis flavicincta, assembly GCA_949987655.1. Taxonomy (NCBI): domain Eukaryota; kingdom Metazoa; phylum Arthropoda; class Insecta; order Lepidoptera; family Noctuidae; genus Polymixis; species Polymixis flavicincta. The sequence continues at coordinate 12,352,127 of OX465175.1, read as the reverse complement.
TCCCTACTTATCCTACTTGGTAATAATCTATACCTACTTAAAGCTGAAGAGTTTGTTTGCTTGAACGCGCTAATCTCAGGACCTACTGGTGCGATTAGAAAAAATATATTAGAGTTGGATAGCCCATCTATCGAGGAAGGCTATAGGCTATATAACATCATGCTAGGCCCTTGGGAGCCGAACAAAAAGAAAAAAGTCACGAATACGAAGTAGGTACATACTCGCACGGCTAGGCGATTCGATGCGAACGGGGTGGATCGGAGAGCAAGAAATTTGACGCTGACGAAGTTGCAGGCAGAAGCTAGTAATATTATAAATGTAAATGTTTGTATGTTTGGATGTTTTGAATGTTGGATATTTGGATGAAATGTGGTACACACATTATGTAGTTTAAAGCCTGGATAAACACATAGGATGCTTTTTATACCGGTAGTTCGATCCCGTAGGATAATGTCCGACTTCCATGCGGGCGAAGCCGCTGGCAAAACTTGATTCGATTAAACACCGTGACATTTTAGGCGTAAACAAAGATGCGCGTCTTACAAAGATGGTCCACTCAATGTATTCGACATACAATACCTCTCGGCGCGATTAAAAACTTATTACCATTTTTAACCGACTTCAAAAAGAAGGAGGTTATCAATTCGACATGTTTATATTTTTTTTTATGTATGTTCGGGCATAACTCCGTCGCATATAGACGGATTTGCAAAATTCTTTTTTTGTTCGAAAGGGGTTTACTCCGAAATGGTCCCATTGAAATTTCATATAGATCTGATGATGCGTTTCGGAGACAGACAACGGAACTCTTCAAAAAATTACAGCAAATCAACCGCGAATGTTGCTGTCGCATAAATATGCATTGTTTTGACGCCAAGGATGATGAATTTTCGAGTAGGTGGGGTAGGTAACTAGAAAGTGAAAAATAAAAACTTTTTTAAAAAAAAAAAACAACCGACTTCCAAAAAAACACTACAAAGTTCAAAATAACTTTAATTTCGGAAGGCGGTGACAAATAATTAAATTAAAATACCCATCCAAGGTCACCGACTTCCGAAATTAAAGTAATTTTGAACTTTGTAGTGTTTTTTTGGAAGTCGGTTGTTTTTAGGGTTCCGTACCTCTAAAGGAAAAAACGGAACCCTTATAAGATCACTTTGTTGTCCGTCCGTCCGTCCGTCTGTCAAGACCGTTTTTCTCAGGAACGCGTGGAGGTATCAAACTGAAATTTCTATATGATACTTAGTTCTACTGTCCCTGGAAGCTGTAGAAAAATCAACCTTCTAAGTCAACGCAATCAAAAGATACAGCCATTTAGGCCGCAAAATTCCGCAAATTTTCGAAACTCGCACGGGAATCAAAACCTACAGGGTACTTCCCGTGAACTTAGAATCTTGAAATTTTGTACGAAGTCACGTCTTATAGTACAGATATAGGAAAAATTACGAAAACCGAAAATTTTAGTTTCGTCATATAAAAAAAAATATTTTTGACAATTTTGAACTTTAACTTATATACCCACAGGTTTGTACGGAACCCTCGGTGCGCGAGTCCAACTCGCACTTGACCGGTTTTTTTTTTTTGAAAAAAGTTTTTAAGATGATAGGTGCAAAAATATAAATAATGCTAAATGTATCAAAGGGTAGAAGATACCTATACCATTACATCACATCATTCATTCCATCACCTTAACAGGCTGTTTCAAATTACGTCATTCGTTTCAGTGAATATTTTCTTTTATTAAATTATTCACAAAAGTTAAAAAAAATATTTTTATTATTTGAATGTATTGTAGTCATTGGATACATCAAGTGGGCTGCCGTTGTAAGACGACTAAATTTTCACGGTGTATATAAAGAATCAAAATTATAATTGCAGTGAACTGCGATGAGTTTTGCATACTAAAATGATTTTAATGGATCAGAAAATTCAATATAGCCTATTTAGTTAAACACGCGATATCATAAAATTGTATTTCGAAACATTGTTCCTTCCTGAGCGGAAATATAAAATACTTTATTCAATTTCATTTCCAGACCGATTTAAAACGTTGGCTCTTTAATCTTAATAGCTTCACCATTCTCGAGTCCCGACATTCCTTGCGTCCAATAAGTGACTACCTTCCTCCCTTTTTTTGTAGCAATCTGAAGTGGACTTTACCGCAGTGGTTTTTTCTACTAAACTAACTGTCACCCGACAGTGGCCATACAGCTGTCACTACAAAATAAACGTATTTTTAGCTCCTTTGACTTACAATGGTGCCGAATCTGTTGTACACTGAACTAAACCAACTAAACTATAACTAAAATTCTTTACTTTTGACTATGAGAATCTTAAAGCCTATTCTGCAAAAAAAAATATCTAAATTTAAAAACAATTTTGACACAACTAAAATCGAATTTGACAATCGCGACTCGCACGTGGTATGTTTTGGCTTTGCAACGTGGTACTTGTTTGCCCTACCCCGTGATTTTTTTAGAGCCAGAGGCGCGCAGGGGCGGCAGCCTCGACGTGATTTATATGGAATTTTCATTTTTTTCATGGAAAATATGAAAAATTATTACCCACATGTTGAGTATTAGAGGTGTATTGGGGTTCCATAAAGGGGGTCGAAATTTTCATAATTTTTGCGATAGGTCACACCATTTTCTAGACATAAACAAAATAAAAAGAAAACTAATATTTTTGCACCAGAAGTCGAGGTGTCGGTGTGAATTTTAGTTTTTGACAACTAATTTTATTCCACACCTATTTAATCGCGATTAAAAATTGTCTGATTTAGATTAGGTTGAATAGAATAACGAAATTGACAACAACAGAATAGCAAAATTGCCATTTTCACTAAACTAATAACTCAGTGCAATTTTAATGCTGTCAAACTAAAATATAGTTAAGTTGTGTCACTTTAGTCAATTTCAGAGTGGGAAATCGTCGTTTGACAGGAATAAACTAAATTTTGGTGATTTTTAGTCTAGTTTAGAGAATTTTGTGAAAACAGAATCGGCACCATTACCTAATTTATTGCGGCTGCCTTATGTGGGTGCTGCATCACCTGTAACTTAGGCTGGTAGACAATGTCTAAGACATTCAGTTCGCTTTGGTAGGTAAGTACAGATGCCAACATATCGAGGTACCCCAGACTATCAATTTTTTCCAATTGAACATGAAACTTATGCTTATGTGATAAAGTTGAAGACCTATCAAAGAAATTTGACAGACTGGGGTAGCTTGATGTGCTGGCGTCTGTACCTACGGTTATTTTTAACCGACGAAAAAACGGAGGAGGTTACTCAATTCGAAGCGTATTTTTTTTTTCTTAACTTGAGCATTTTGTTTTTAAATATAAATAACCCTGTATAGTTCAAGACTTTACATTAGTGGGGCTTGTGGCTAAGTAATAACAGCCGCACGGGTAAAACTATTAAGTTAAGCTACACTTGCCGCGGTTGGTCCGTGGATGGGTGACCATCTTTTCATACCAAGACTCCTCCGTGCCTCGGAAAGCACGTTAAGCCGTTGGTTCCCTGCTGTCATTCGTGGATGTTTGACAGTCGTTACGGGTTGTCAGAAACCTGAAAGTCTAACAACCAGTCTTACCAAGGGGTATCGTAATACCCAGTAACTGGGTTGTGATTGTGAGACAGGTAGTCGCTCCATTTGAAATACTGGTTCAGCTGCGTCCAGTTTTACGGGAAGCCGACGCCAACATAATTGGAAAAGGCTAGGCAGATCATGATGAGTTGAAAACATTACATCCAGATAACAATTTTTTCAGAGAAAGTTACTTGTTCAAAAGAACAAAAATCTCCAAAAAACAACGCGAAAAGTTAATGCAGACACTGATTCACCATTCAAAGCGCTGGTCATTGAGAAATAACCCAGAATAAAACATGCCGAATGTAAACTTTATTGCTAATTAGCTCCTCGCGGTACGTCCATACAACTTTACAGCTGTTTTATTTATTCTCTAAAAGTTTACGTTGCTTCACGAACAAAAGTCACGCTCATACGTAAATATTATTCTAAGGGAAGTAATTCGCGCCTCATTTCAACTAAACTTATTTTAAATCCGTTGAATCATACCGTTACAAAATTCTGATGCAGTAATTTCATCAAAGGAATAGCATGCATTTTATTTAAGGTAGGAACATAGAACGAATTGTGCTCAAAATTGTTTTGATCTTTTAGCTGTATTTATTTTGTTATGCGGTTCTCGCGAACTGTAACTTGCAGTTTGTGGATTCAGTGTGAATACGGTTTCAACGTGATTGTTTGGTAGTATTCATTTTATCTAAACTGTTTTCTCTTTTCGCTATTTCAGTGAAATTTTCTGTAGTGTGACTTGGTCTACGTATTGACTCCTTCCTTCTGGATGGGCCATCAGCATCATCATTTAAGCCTAAAGACGTCCACTGCTGGACATAGGCCTTCCCAATTCACCGCCACTTCGACTGGTTCTGTGCTTCTCGCATCCAGCACATTCTTACAGCTTTCATCAGGTTATCGGTCTACCTTGTGGGAGACGTTCCAACACCAGGTGTTCCAGTACGCCGTCGCCACTTTAGAACTTTTCGGCACCATTAACCATTTGTTCTGCGAGCAATGTGCCCTGCCCACTACCACTTAAGCTTGGCAATTCTTCAGGCTATGTCGGTTACTTTGATTCTCCTACGGATCTCTTCATTTCTGTTTTGATCGCGTGTGGAAACTCCAAGCATAGCTTTCTCCATTGCCCTTTGGGTGACTTTCTATCTTTTTATGAGACCCATTCTTCCATTTTTGGTTTGGTTATAGGTACTTATCAATACCGAACGTGCTAGCTATCTGGTTTATGATTTACTAGCTGCTGCCCGCGGCTTCGCTCGCGTGGCGGTCGAAAATTATCCCTCGGAAACATATAACCGGGATTAAAAGTATCCTATATGTTATTCCAGGTTACAAACTATTTGTATGTCAAATTTCATCCAAATCTGTGCAGCCGTCTTTACGTGATTGAGTAACAAACATCCAAACATCTTTACAAACATTCACATTTATAATATTTATTAACATGGATGTCAATTATTTATTCGCAATTGTGATGTAAGCAATGAGCTTGCAAGTTCTCCTAATAAATATACAGGTAATTTGAATATTGTTTATTTTATTCATGTTAAAAAATCCTGTAACTCCGCTTTAAATCGTCTAAAGTATAAAGATTATCTAGATAAAGGGCGACACTCAACCTACACCGATTTAAAATATTTATTTATATAAATTTTTTAACACATTGGTATTCTACAGAATATTTTACAACACTAAAATTGCTTTAATTTATAGTGACACAAATAAAACTTGTAAAGAATGTGGCGTCCCAATTCTTTCAATTTGTCACCTGGCCACGTTTCTAGCGGAAAACTAAACTAACAACGGCGTTCATAGAAGAAATCTTAAATGTAACAGCAATATATGAAGCGTCATGTTCAACAAGTACTATCCGTCGTATATATTTTCATGTGATAGTGATATATGATCTCTTCTACAGGTGAATAAAAACGCGACGTACTCGTAAGACGTCCGGATTGGACATCCGTGCCAAAGAAATTGTAACGGGCTATTTTTAGGTAATTTTCGTCCTCGACCCTTCACAATTTTGAGGTCCTTATTGTGATGAATATTTCAGTACTTCAGTGAAAAACAAAACTAATCAAACTATAAACAAGTAAATGTCAAAGTTTGTTTATTCAGTCAGTCGAGAGATATCACAAGAATTATGAAAATAAAATATATTACTCAGTGGTTCGCTACTTCAGGCTTTGTAACAAACTTGGCTTAGAATTCAATAAGATGGACCTGATATAAAAAATATGGATTGTCTATTTTTTGTTGGCCATTCAATAAAGTTAATAAAACATGACTTGGTTGGATCAGAAAAACCGAAATCCGGCGACGGACTGAGGTCTGTGACAAATTAAATATAAAAGGGATGACTGGAAAGTCACCTTTTTGTCCTTTTCTATTTAATGATTCAAATGGTAGTGGACATGATATGTTACTGAGTGAAAGATTGATGGACCGGATCAAACCAAGTGGCCGAGTCAAGCTTGAAGGAATATGAGATAATTTATCTAGCAGCAAAATAGGGATTATAGGAGCTTGTAGCCACGTTATAACAGTGCCGCGGTTGGTCCTTCGGTGGGTGACCAACTTTACATACGAACACCCCTCCATGGCTTGGAAAGCATGCTAAGCCGTTGGTCGCGGCTGTCATTCGTGGATCTTGACAGTCCTAACAGTCGTTACGGATTTTCGAAGCCCGAAAGTCTGAAAACCAGTATTACCAAGGGGCATAGTATTAGCCAGTAACTGGATTGTGGAGGTCAGATCGGTCATTTGGTGAGACTGGAAGCTGACCCCATAATAGTTGGGAAAAGGCTAGGCCAATGATGCTGATGATGAAGATGAAGAATGTACTAAGACCTACTAGGAAATTGCGACTTACACGAGTAGGTTAATTCCAGTAATTAAACATGTTTAAGATCAAGTCGCTATTGACATATCACATCTTACCAACAATCAATGTCAATAATCTCATTAAATGACAGTTAAAGACTCAGATTCAAAAATGAACGTTCTTAAAAATACTGGAATAAGCATAATCTGCCTACAATATTCCCACTGCTGGGACACAGGCCTTCTCTTGGTGATAGGGTGTGGGCCACAACTAATCAACCAGACGGGCCCAGTGCGAGTTGGTAGATTTCTTCGAATTTTTTATTCTAGGATAATGTCGATTTCCTCACGATCCTTCACCGTGTTGAGAGTAGTGAAAATGAAATAATTTACGCAAAGTAAAGCGCCTGTCTGTGTAGTGCCAGGATTTCGTGTGGTGCCGGATGTAAAGAAGGGCACCATCCCATCTCTTATCGTGGGTGTCGTTAGAGGCGACTAAGGGACTTACTAGAGAATGGACAGCAGCGTTCTTTATACATTTTACCACCGTACTGCGATGGCCAACCCGCCTGCCAAGCGTGGCGATTATGGCAAACCCCTCAAATTGGGGAGGTATATGTCCAACAGTGGTCGTTTTTCGACTGAAATGATGTTGAAAGCGTCTGTCTGGGTTCAAATCTCAACAGTCGCGACCGTTACCACTGGCCCACCACTGCTCTCGAAAATGCAGCTGTGAAATAGGGATGACGAAATATTAATTGCCCTTTACTATAGAGGATAAATTTTTAACCAGTGCGCAAACTGTAACAGTGAATTCAGCATATCATTCTAGAACCCCAGCGCCGAAATCGTCGGTTATACAAAAAAAAAGTCTGCTGTTTCATAGAAAAGTGCGATACCTACGCGGTCAAAATGTATGGAACAGCAGTTTTTTTTTTAATTTGTATAAACGACGAAAAATTTCAGCGTTGTGGGTTCTAGAATAAGCTGAATTTATATGTAATCAAATGTAATATGCTGAATTCATGGCTACAGTTTGCGCACTGGTTAAAAATGTATCCTGTAGAATGATCCTATTAAAACTGGTCATACCTAATATCTCAGTAGCAAGTATAATGAAGCTCTCAATTGCTAGTACTGACAGAGACTGATCGCTTCGTTGACAATATTACAGCTGGCTAATAAACTCAATTGATATGACTGCCCCAATAGGCAAACACGACGTGCCATTAGTCGAGCACTGAATTCATGAGAGTCATATTATTGTTGTCAATTTATATCTGAACCAACAATGTTACAACATTATTTATAGATGTTAGTGAGCTTTATTAATTTGTTTGTGACGCACAATAAATACTTATCATCACGCCTGTATTCACCGAAGGGTTGTTCAGAGGTGTACTCATTTCGCCAGTTATGCTAAAGTCCCATGTAATAGGGAGCAAGCCTATTGTCATCAACCGGCCACAAATCCATGCTCCGTGTTGGGTTTTGAGAACCAATTAAGATAGTTATAATTTCCACTTTTATTCATTATATTTATTTGGCAGGTGTGTGTGAGCTGTCGCTTAGTCCGGACGGAATACTAGCGTCTAAATTATGATAAAGTTATGGACAATGTAAATATGTATGAAAGAGAACAGACTCTAAAATATATTTTGTTGTATTCCAACAGCCGCTACTCAGAAATTCCAGTTTTGCTGCAGCCACACTACGGTCAACGTCAATGCCCAACATCGCGATAAACAACGCGGTTAAGAATCGGCTAATATGCTCACGGTAGACAATGACAAACGTTAGTGTGGCCGCTTTGTCATAATAATTCTCACGTTTTGTAACGTCAAATGGCAATGTGAATGCCGTTGTAAAATTTTCGCGATAAGTTGTGGCTACAACTACGGTTAACGTCCAACATCGCGATAATCAACGGCGTTTTTCATATGTGTAGCCGCACCATTAGAAAACCCAATAACATGCTTGACCTGGGAATCAAACCTAAGAGCTCATGGTCAGTAGTAGCGTTTGCGACTACTAGACCAACGAGGCAGTCATTATTTAATTTCATTGGGATGTAGAATAACGATTTAATTATTTCGCTTTAAAATACAACTAACTTGTTGTACGAGTATGTAATGCTTTAAAATTAATTAAAACACAATTTTGAAATCCTACAACGATGTAGGTATGTAAAGTCTTAAAATTTGCATTTTATTTTTACACCACATGTTTTGTGGATAATGTAAGACGCCGCAATTTACTAAAATAACAACCAAATTTTATATAACTTTCCTGTATACTGCATTTGTAGTTTGGATCTCAGCAGCAAAAATTTGAATAGAGTCAGAAGTAGCGGTAGCAAGCTATGTATAGTTGTTATGAGAGATTATCGCTATGCATCCATTCTTGACAGCTACGTTAACCATCCGTCTGCCAAGTGATTATGGCAGTTTCCCCTTTCACTGTTTGTTGTAGCCAGGAGATGGACCAAGTTAAGAAGAAAATAGGTAATTCGCAATCAGGACACAGGGGACATCGGACCATTCTCCTCTTTTTCCACCGTCTGTGAGTAAACCCCCTAGTAGAGTAGTCCCATAGCAAAAAATGTTCGATTTTTTCAAATTAACTGCTATTATAACGTCTGTCAAAAGACAATTCAATGTTTAATCGGAACCTTGGTAAGTGTCGAATAGTATTTTCCCGGTAAGCCTTTAATAGTCTCATAAATGACTTGCTGGCTGGGGTATAAGTGAATTGATTTAGAGGGAAACAGACGTTTATTCGATTTCTCAAAAAAAAACATTATTTTCGTACTTTCACATTTTTTTTCGTGTTTGTAATTTTAAGATCTATAAATATTTTATTAGGAATGGCAGCAGTTCACTTTCAGTAAACCTACAAATAAATTAAGTTTATTTTGTAAAAATTACTTTTTACTTTTTCAATTGTTTTATCCTATTCCTACTTTTCCCACTTTACCTAATATTAGAAATGTGAAAGTTTGTTAAGATGTTTGGATGTTTGTTACTGCATCGCGCAAAAACGGCTGAACGGATTTGGATGAAATTTGGCACACAAATAGTTTATAACCTGGATTAACACATAGGATAGTTTTTATCCCTGTAGAACGTTCGCGTGGGATAATTTTCAACCTCCAAGCGGGAGAACCCGCGTGCAACAGCTACCTATATTCAACGTAATTATATCAATCGCATGGGTCAATAGATGGTTAAGTTACGCTTAACGATGGCGGGTCGTGGATGGGTGTGGACCATGCATTACAAACCCGCCTGTGCCTCTGAAAGTACGTTAAGCTTTTAGTCCCAGCTCTCATTCATAAATCTTTGACAGTCGTTACAGGTACCTAGTAAGAAGCCCAAAAGTCTGACAACCAATCTTACCAAAGTAGTAGTAGTAGTGTTCAGCTGCATCCGGCTAGACTAAAAGCTGACCCGAATATAGGTGCGAAGAAACTAGGCTGAATGATTATATGGCCACATGGCTGACCTTTTCTACGAATGAATACTATTTTATGATTTACATCTGGAATTGATATTATTTATTGTCTAACACGATTTACAACTTGTAGATAGGTTTGTGGACTTGTTTACGAAATAACAGAAGAGGAACGACACAAATACACGTTTCTATTATTAGGAAGGAATCTAGAACTATTAATAGTAGCGAGAACTAAAACTCTAATCTCTCTGTGAAATGAAAAAGTAAAGTTTTTCTAAACAAGCCTTTGTTCGTTTCGATTGTGTTTAGGAGTACAGTTAAGTTCTAGTACTTTAGAAGAGTTTATTCTAGACGTTACAATCAATAGGTATTTTTTTTGAGGTTGGGAAATCAGCAAATAACTTCTCCGGCTCTGGGTGGAGCAGGAGGGCGTGTCAGACTTTTACTGACTAAAACCCACCCGTGTTCCCTCAATTACCTGTGTGCCAGGGGCCACGGTATCTCTTTCGAACAACCAACCCCTGGCAGACAATCAACAGGTAAGGGCCGTCTACACAATGGGGCGTTTTTTTTTTCATCAATCTCAATTATCAAGCATTTTACGGCGAAGACATTCCATCGAAGATTTTTTTATTTAATTGTTTTAGCACACAAATGTATAAACGTAACATATAATGTAATTCTAAATTTAATTCTATATTCAATTTCCGTTATTATTAGTAAGTTGTAGTAAGTGTAACATTTATAGTGCAAGCATGGCAATTGTTAAATTCCTTTTTAATTTTATATGGGTTAAAGACCTGAAATAAATGATTTTTATTATTATTTATAAAGGAGGACTTAATGCCATTGGCTTTTTGCTACCAGTCGACTTAGGAAGAAGCTTGTATGTGTTTGGATGTTTGTCGTCCAAAAAAAAAAATCTTGTGCCCATGCTATGTTTTACCCTACCTAAACATTTTTGTGCCATTCTAATTACAGTGTAACAGTAACGTCACTCGATTTAAAGACAAACTCCCTAACTGAATCGTCGAAATCACTTGGCTATGGTTGGTTTAGCTTGTCTTCCATAATCTGTATAGTATTACACCCACTCTCAATAACGACAACAATTAAATAGCTGTGTATCTTCTTTTGTCGCTCTATTATCGTAGTCTGTAACAATCGCGACTGTCGTCATCATACATACCGAACTTTCTAAATAATCCGTTCTTTTGTTTACATATTGGGATTGCTTGCACATGTAGACTGTTAGTAGGAGTCATGGATTATCTATGTTATCATATTCTTAGTTACTCACAAACTTTTTATGTAATTACTAACACTAGTGAGAAATAAAACTTTTTCTTTTTCTAATACAGATTATATACGAGAACTCTCAATGACGCCATAAAATGCGCAGTCCCTTCAGTGTCGTTACATGGAGTTTACACTATTAACTCCACTGTTAATGTACAGTGGAGTTAATAGTTTTTATGCAAAAAATTTATTTACCTACATAATCAATCACTCAAATACGGCTTAACGGATTTAGATGAAATTTTAAACACTAGTAGTTTATAAATCCAGTTTACAAACTACCAGTGTTTCACATAATAATACGTTTTTTGTAGTACCTACGTTCTCATGAGAATTTGTTTTATCTCCACGCAGGCGAAGCAGCTTGGCAAAGCTAGTAGATTTGTGACAAATAGTACGAGTTCTATCTGTTTATAATTATACTGCGGCCAATTAAATCCTTCGTGATGCTTGAAAGCAGAACCTCGTAGCTAATCTTCGTCTTATTAAGTTTGCATTGTGCTAATCTACCTCTGAGTGACTATTTATTTTAGAGTATGAATGAGACGAGCTATAGAGCTCTAAGCGCTTATGTATCTGGTGTCACGAAAACGAACGCAGATAAGATTTATTTTTTAATTTACAGGCTTCTCCTAATTTAAATCAATGTTTTACTGTAAAAAAAAATCTACTTATCATTTCATTCCGAACCAAAATTAGACTTAACGAAAAAGTAATTTAAAAACTTGTTGTAGGTAAGTAATTTATTAAGGTTTTGCTGATAGAAACTTGAATTTACACGTTTATTTCTTATCAGCATTGCACATAATATGTATTTCACCGGAGACCCTTATCAAAAAGATTTTATAGGCATTTGTTTCGAAAGTGGCGTTTTGATAAGCCACTCTATAGCAAAGCAGAATTAAACGCCTATAACATTCCCATGTGAGCAGTGGTGGCCCAGTAGTTAACGGCCCCGACTTACGAGTTGTAGGTCGTAGGTTCGAACCCAAGTAAGCGCTTTACTTTGTGTAAATAATTCCATCACCGCTGCTCACAAAACGGTGAAGGAAAACATCGTGAGGAAACCAACATGTCGTAGAAACCAAAAAATTGAAGGCATGTAACATCTACAAACCCGCACTGGGCCCACGTGGAGGATGACAGTCCACTCCCTCTTGATGAGAGGCCTGCGTCCCAGCAGTGGGAACAATATAAGTTGATTATGTGTGTGTGTGTGTGTGTAACGTTCCCACTGAAAAAAAGAAAGAAAAATATATTTATTAGACTCGCACAGGAATATCCCAAACTTAATTACACAATTAAATTTAATTAATAAAAAGTAAAATTAAAATAAAATACTGCTGGGAAATAAACCTCCTTACAGCTGATATCATTTATACTCCGATGTTACAGTACTGCTCCTACGCTGAGTCGTGAATCGTGAAGCAGATACATATCTCCACAGCTCTGCATAAGCAATATTAAAATGCAGTTAATATGAATGATTGTACGTTTGCGTCTCTTTAGATGATACAGTATTTCATTAATTATAATTTAATGAGAACTCTAAATAATATTTATGTTCCTAATATATGGGTTGTCCAGGGCTATTTATAAGCCTCCCCTATACTTCCCGTGTGTTATTAAAGGCTTTGAGGGGCTTGATAAACTGGGTGGGTTGCAGCGTCCACCTGTAGGTAATAATGACCTTTTATTGTGATCAGGATTTTATTCCTAGGAAACAGATTTAAACTAGTGTGGGAGTAGCTATTATCTAGTACTAGCTTTTGCCCGCGGCTCCGCCCGCGTGGATGTCGGTTATCGCGTAAAAAACCTATAAGTAGCCTATGTCCTTACCCATATCCCAGGCTATATCTCGGCCAAATTTCATGACGATCGGTTCAGCGGTTAAGGCGTGAAAGCGTAACAGACAGACAGACAGACAGACAGAGTTACTTTCGCATTTATAATATTAGTAGGGATGAGTTTTCCTAAATAAGCATAGAATTTTAAGACCTATCCACGTTATGGCAAACAGTGGTTATTTTAAGCGTGATTAGTTATTTTTAACCGACTTCAAAAAAGGAGGAGGTTCTCAATGTTTTATTGTGTTACCACAGAACTGATTTGAAAACCGATTTGAAAAAATACACATATATACATTTTGTCAAGTTCTGATTGGTGGTTTTTGAGTTAGCTACAATAATAGGATACCAACTTCCGAAATAGATACATATTATTTTTTGTAAATGGTTTTTAATGGAAGTCAGTTGTTTTTTTAACCTAGAAATCACCATTCTTCACACTATGTGTAGGTAGGTACTACATAGGAAATAAAAACTCCGATCTGTGCGAAATCAAGGTTGTTTTAGACCATACGAGCGAATTCACTATCATCCCCATTCTACCAAATTCTTTTGGTGTAATTCGTTTGGTGATTACTCGTAACAACTGTCAAAGATCTACCAATGACAGCCGGGATCGCACTTTCTGAGGCACGGAGGGGTCTCATGTTATGGATGGTCACCTATCACGGTCTGACCTCGACAGGTGTTGCTTAACCTTGAAGATAGAACCGTTATTTTATTTTTTGAGGCTGGGAAATCATCAAATATCTTCTCCCGCTCTGGGTGAAGCAGGAGGGTGTGTCAGCTATTACTGACTAAAACCCACCCGTGTTCCCTCAGTTGCCTGTGTGCCAGAGGCCACGGTATCTCTTTCGAAAAACCCGCACCCCTGGCAGGCATCGGCACTTGCGGGCCCTACCAATTGGTGCTGACATCTCTTTGAGGCAAGATAGAACCTTGCGGTTATTATTGTGCCACGAGCCCCTCTTGTTTCAAGTTTACCTACTACATGTGATATAATATAACGTACTTATCTGCATTGTTTTACTACATTACTATAACGTGCATTGTTACGTACGGCACGCTTGTCATGTTATCAAGATCGTCGTTTGTTTCCATTATCTTGCATACTACCGGGTTTATATTGTAGCCTTTATGAACTCTGAAATAAGGTGTATAATAAATGCAATAGTGCTTTGTTTACATTGTGATTAGGTGCTGTTATGAGAGATAGACTCTTGGCTTTGTTAATAAGCGTTCTTAAGCTGTTTGTTCTTGGCTTAAGAACTACCGCACAGAGCGATCTCTCGACATTTTCTGTAAAGTTCAATTTCGTATACAGAAGTAGTTGCAATTCATTTTATAATTATTAAATACTCTTTCGTATTCTGAAAGCGGAGCGAAATCTCTCGAAAGTCTTCACGTGCCGTCATAAACTGGAAGGTATGATCTTAGGTGACATAGGTATAGGTACCTTACAATCTAGTTTGGTTACAAAGTCAAAAGCCGGGACGTGTAAAGTAATTAAATACAGGGTGGAAACTGGAAAACGAACACTACATTGAGTGAAATTAAAAGTAAGTAACCGTATATGCATTTATGATTGAAAAAGAAATAAGTAAATAAAAAAAAAAAAATTATTTGCCAAATTCGTAAACTTAAAAGTAAATAAAAAGTTAAAAGAGGAATGAAGGTGTGGTGACGGGAATGTAGGTGCTTCTTTAAACAAATTAGTACCCACGGCAAAAAAAAATAACATTATATAATATTTAAAAAAAGAAATTATACCGTTTATTTGGACACATTTCGTGAAACAAAAAATGAAATGATAAACTTAAAATAAATAAAAACAGTGTGTGCCTCACGGCTGCGCCAAAAAGGTCCATTTCAGCATGAATGCCAGACAGATGCTGCCTGACGCTGGTTTTCTAATGAACCTTTAGGCACAAGTGACGTGGAGTACAAACAGTTTCAATTTACCTCATACATAATTTTTATACTTATAAATAAACTAGTTATTATCTTCATCTAGTTCATTATAGAGCTGTGTTTTGAAAAATACTATGATACTACGTGTCGGTACCTCACTCCATGTATTATTATTTTTTGAGGTTGGGAAATCATCAAATAACTTCTCCCGCTCTGAGTGGAGCAGGCGGGCGTGTCAGACTTTTACTGAAAAACCCACTCGTGTTCCTTTAGTTGCCTGTGTGCCAGCGGCCACGGTTTCTCTTTCGAACAACCCGCACCCACCTCGCTCCATGTAGCCTAAATTTGTTTCACCCTGTGTATTCAGGGTGTACATATTCTAACTTAATAGTATATCTAAGAACTAAGTTGGAAACCGGATAGTTCAGTTAGTTTTAACTGTTTCGCCGGAAGGTCTGAAAATGCACCGATGAAAGTTTAATGACTAATTGCTACCATTCAATACGGTAAGTTTTTAATTAGCTCAATGAAAACTTTGCTTCATTAGCGCTCTGCAAAATATAATTAATAATTGTTACATTAATATGCATGGAACGCCGTTAATTTTGTGTGGAACTGGGAACCAATGGAAGGAAATGCGTAATTACTTTTGTGGCCATATACGTTGTAGATACTTAAGCCATCTGTTAGTGCTACATGAAATTTTCATTACCTACTTATTTTATGGTTCTGATAAAAACTTGTTTTAAAATTATAATTCTTATAACTATAGATATTTTTAATGCACTGTGGAACATGTTGTCTAAGTTTTCTATTTACGGATAAGTATATGTAACAATGGTGGTGATTCTGCTGTGGACCAACAAAAAAATATATAGGATAATGCTATCTTACTCCTTCTAATGGAACAAGAAAGAGACAGAAGTAAATTAAAATTTTGTTGAACGAAGATTCTGCGAGCGACGCAACTACGACGAACAAAATTCATTATGATTAAAATCACGCCAAATTCAAAGAAATCGAGACGTGATTTAATTTGAGACTTCTAAAGCTGTCTTCTTCACTTGTCTTTTTCTTTTGCGGTTTGTCAGTAAGAGATAGTAGCTTAGTATTCTTATTTTAAGTTTAGGTGGTATAAATCAAAAGAATCGGCACCAATATCATCATCTGCCTAGCCTTTTCCCAACTATGTTGGGGTCGGCTTCCGGTCTAACCAGATGCGGCTGAATACCTCCACAACCCAGTTACTGGGTAATACGATACCTTTGGTAAGACTGGTTGTCAGACTTTCGGGCTTCTGACGACCCGTAACGACTGTCAAAGATCTACAAATGATAGCCGGGACCAACGGCTTAACGGCCATAGTATCCTCATCGACCTTGCTCATGTGGGCGGAGCTAAGCAAAATACTCCCGCGCACACGTAACGAGTGGCGGCGGCGGCGGCGGTGCGCTACACTAAAACGACGACCAAAGAATATGCCGTGGCACAGATTGGCACGTAGGTCGACATTTTTGCCTACATTTCCAGAAAGATAGATGCAACTTTTTAAAGTTTGTACTGGTCATAATTTTTTAACATGTAGGTAATAGGTAAGTATATGTGAATAAAGTAAGATTTGATCCTTAATATATTTATTTGCTCAAACATGTGTATACACAAACAAGATGCCTATAGAGGGCGCTGATATGTAAACATTCGGTTCTGTGAGCTCCTTATTAATTAATCTTAATAAATACAAATAATATAATTTAAGTTATGAAAAGTGCATAAAAGTAAAAACAATAAACTGATCTGTCTGTGGAAGTGTTATCTTTACTCTAATGGACTTGTGAACTAAATACGTAGTGACAAAATTGGCTCGAAATATCCAGGAATACCGGAGTCTGTATGTACTTTCTGTTTATTAATAGTAGTGACTTCAAGAAACATTACCTTGCACACTGACTGCAAGTACTGCGTGAGCAATTCCTAAGGCAAAATAAAGAGAAACACAATTGCAATTACGGTGAAAACTTATAACGCCTCTAGTGCTCAATAGCGAAAACCTTTCTTTAAAATGTTCGTCCGTTAGAGCGTCAGTTTGATGGATTTCAGTTGTAGATGGCATCACTTTCTTCAGTGATTTACGATAATCCGCAAAACGACATCTATTGTTGGATAGCAGAACTACCTACACATGTTCATTACTCGTCTATAACATCATACGGATGTTGAAGATCACATTAGAGATACTTTCTTCAGTGATTCACAATAATCTGTAAAACGACATCTATTGCTGGATAGCAGAACTACTTCCACTGTCCACTACTCAAATCGTAATTAAAGACCATCAAAAATAGAGGGCGCTACAATCTTCATCGATTACCTACCATTACAAAAACACGACATCTGCTGACAAATAGGAAGACTACTCAACAAGTACCCATTGTATTGCATTAAGTTAGTTCCACGACTTTAATATAGAGTGCGCTTAACGATGGAAGACCTGGATAACGTAACTCGTAGAAGACCTCTAAAAAAGTGTAAATCACTAGAAAAAATGGTCATGAACGTCTCCACTGACTCATCTTATTCGGATGAATTCTTGAGTAGAAGACTAGACCTTTCTTCACATACTACAGCTTTATGCCGAGACGAAATAGACACCGAAATAAATAAATTAAAGGCGGATTTGCAATCTACGCAAAATGAATTAGAAAATGTCATTCTCGAAAATGTAGAACAGAAAAAACAAATTGCCCAACTATCTCAAGAAGTTGACATATTAAAACAGATTTGCCGAAGTCCACGAACAACTTTACTTCAGTCAACCATGCAGAAACATAAAGTTAAGCGACGTCTTACTGAGTCATTTGGGAACTCTCCGCTCACGATGCAAAGCTCACCTACTGATGAAAAACTTCCTACACACACTCATTCACTAGTCCAACAAGAAAAAACTCAAAATTCACCACAAAGTAATATACCTACAACAGAACTGGGTTGTTCTAAGAAAAGTGTTACAGTATCAACTTTTAATCCACAAAGCAGACAATCATTCGACCGTAGTGTTACGAGCTAGGGGTTCGTGACAATTAAAAACTGCCGATATGAATTACCAAAAATAACACTTTAATTAAACTCACTAATAACACAACACAATAGCACTACGGATCACTCTTAAGTCGCACTTGAAGATCGCTTTAGATGTTCTCACATGTATCGCTTATCCAATACTAACTCGGAACGCGCTCCATTCCCGCTTATATAGGGCCCTCGGATAGTTCCAGAACCTTCTACCGTAGAAGCATCTAGAATGTTCGAGTACATATCGGCCCTGACCGAACACATGTCGAAAGTTCCAGAAAGTTCTAGCATCGAACTTTCTAGAAAGCTCCTGACCATTAATTCCGCTATTCGATACGAGATGGCGCTAGTGGCAACCAAACATTATTTGTGCGGCGCAACACTGCCCCCACCTAAGAAATGCTCGTCCCGAGCATTATCGGCCCCATAATAACGCGCCAGTCGATCCACGTGCACTATCTTAGGAGTACCTCTTGCACCTTTCTGTATCCGGTAGGTAACGTCATTGATCTTTGTCACAATCCGGTACGGTCCGTCCCAGTTAGCTTGAAGCTTAGGAGATTTCCCTTTGCTGCGGACTGGATTGTGCAACCACACTAGTGAACCTTCGTCAAACCCTTTATTGTTAATTTTGCGGTCATAACGGGTTTTCATCTTTTCAGACATTTGCTGGCCTGATTGTCTGACGTGCTCATAAATGTCATTCATCTTGTTCCGCAAGTCACTCGCATAATCGGTTATACTACGTGGGGCATCAGGTGGTATTCCGGTAATCAGGTCTGCAGGTAGCCGTAATTCCCTTCCAAAGTTTGCGAAAGCTGGTGTCGCCGATGTGCTTTCATGAACAGCGCTTCGATATGACAACAAAAACGGTTGTATATGCTTGTCCCAATCTCTTTGCCGATTTTCCACAACTTTCGCTAGGTACCTCTCTAATGTCTGATTAAATCGTTCCACCATTCCATCCGATTGTGGGTGGTAAGAAGTTGTTCTTGTTTTATGAGTACCCATCACTCGACAAGTTTCCTGGAATATTTGAGACTCAAAATTCCTTCCTTGATCACTGTGAATCTCTAAAGGTGCTCCAAAACGACAGAAGACTTCATGAACTAATTTATCTGCAACTGTTGAAGCTTCTTGATTTGGAATGGCGAAGACTTCCGGCCACTTAGTGAAATAATCCATCACAACCATGAAATACTTGTTACCACTTTCACTTTCCGGAAACGGCCCCGCAACGTCAAGGGCTATCCTCTCCCATGGTGCACCAACATTGTACAATTTCAATGCACCTCTGCTACGCGTCTGAGGTCCCTTTACAGCTGCACAACTTGTACATTTGCGACACCAGTCCTCGACATCGTTCCGACAGTGGACCCAGTAAAACCGTTCTCGTATCTTCAGTAGAGTCCGTTTTACTCCTAGATGACCTCCTGAAGAACCATTATGGTAAAGCTGGAGAACATCCGGTACTTGAGCTTTAGGGACTACCATTTGCAAATGACAGCTGTTTCCCCGAGCATTTTCCCATTTACGGCACAGGACTCCATCCTGAATCACCAAGCTGTCCCATTGGGCCCAATAGCTCTTTGTGATGGAACTCATTGCTGAGACGTCGCTCCACCTTGGCTTAGGAGCTCTGGCCTTCATCCACTCCAGAATCGGCCTGATTTCCGAATCTTCCTGCTGTGCACGTTGTAGACTTTCCTTCCACTCTTTGCTGAGGTCCGTCCTGAGCATCCTCACAGGTACCACTTCCTTACTCTCTTGCCTAGTACAATGCTTGCAGTCTTCAGGACAAGGTCTTCTTGACAATGCATCTGCGTTGCCATGAGATTTCCCGCTGCGATGTTCGACCACAAAGTCGTATTCCTGCAGTAGCTCAATCCATCTCGCAACTTGTCCTTCTGGATTTTTGAACTGCAATAGCCATTTCAGTGCAGCATGGTCGGTTCGTAAGTGGAATTTCCGCCCCAGAAGATATTTGCTAAAATGCTGCAATGACTTTACCATAGCAAGCAATTCCCGTCTCGTGACACAATAGTTCCTCGCCGGCTTTGACAACGACTTGCTGAAGTACGCTATCACAACCTCTTGATCACCATCCCGTTGAGACAACACACCACCAAGTCCTATGTCACTTGCGTCTGTGTCAACTATAAATTCCTTGCCTGCATCAGGGTACCCCAAAATAGGTGTTTTGCATAGTCGGTCCTTTAACTCCTGGAATGCGATATCGCAACTATCATCCCAGCAGAAATGTCGCTTCTCCTCGGTTAGCTTATGCAGGGGTTTGGCTATATCTGCAAAGTTCTTAATAAATCGCCGATAGTAAGAGCACAACCCCAAAAACGCTCTGACCTGCGTCTTGTCCTTTGGAACTGGCCAATCCTTGACAGCGGCGATTTTCTCCGGATCCGTGCGGATACCTTCTTCCGACACTACATATCCCAAAAAGCTAACTTGCCGTTTGAATAGTGAACATTTCTTCGGACTCAACTTGAGGTTGGCACTCTGGATCTTCATGAGCACGCGTTCAAGGTTTTGAAGATGTTCTTCAAACGTACGGCCTACGATGATGATGTCATCCAAGTAGACCAGACAGGCATCGCCAATCAACTTAGTAAGTACAAGTTCCATCAACCTTTCAAACGTTGCCGGAGCGTTGCACAATCCAAACGGCATAACTTTAAATTGCCACAGACCCTTTCCTGTCGAGAATGCTGTTTTCTCCTTGTCCTTGGGGTCAATTTCCACTTGCCAGTAGCCACTTTTCAGGTCCAGCGTGCTAAACCACTTTACTCCAGTAAGCATGTCCAACGTGTCATCAATTCTTGGCAAAGGGTAGCTGTCCTTCTTCGTAACGTCATTCAGACGACGATAGTCAACACAAAACCGCATGCTGCCGTCCTTCTTCCTTACCAGCACTACAGGTGAACACCATGGACTAGATGAAGGTTCAATAACACCATCCTTCACCATTCCCTCAATCATGGTTTCTACTTCCTTTTCACGCGCTACCGGCAATCTCCTTGGCCGCTGACGGATAGGCAACTCGTCGCCTGTATTTATTTTGTGTTGAACTAAGCCAGTCTTCCCAATGTCACTATCGTTTAGGGAGAAAACTTCGGCGTACTTCAGTAACATCTTCTTCGCCTTGACCATTTCATTTTGAGACAAAGCGCTGCGACAGTCTTCTAAAAGTGTGGTCACTGTCGTTTGTGCATCCTTGCTGGGGGTCCCAGTCGATAGATATTGGCATTGGCGCAACCAATCCACTTCCTCGCAAGTACCAATCAGTGTGCCTTTTTTAATAGTCTGTTCCTGATCACAAAGGTTCAGCACACGTACCCCTGAGATGTCGGTGGCTCTGACCAAAGTTCGTGCCACTTTCCATGGAAGGTCATTGTCTACCCTTTCCACGAGTACACAACAAGTTTGCCCAGGATTCCGAGGAAGACTAACCGGCACAATCGTTTCTGATCTCGGAGGAAGAACAATTTCCTTAAGGCTGTACACATTCCCTGGTAACGCCCCTTCCATAAAAAGTTCCTCTCGTCCACATTTCATAACTCCCTGCTTGACGTCAATCTCGCAAAAATTCTTCCTCATAAAGTCAAGACCCAGGATGCAATCGTCCATTATATCAGCCACGATGACATTATGCAGGTACATCCTGTTGCCTAGTTTCAACTCCATCTCCTTCTCTCCACGGACGGGTATGCGCTGACCGGTGGCTGTCACCAAATTAATGCGTTCTCGGTTGTATTCGGAGTCCCCAAGGAGCCGACTCATAATTTGGGAACTGACGACCGTGCGAGAGGCTCCAGTATCTATGGTCAGCTTACAAGGTATTCCGTTGACCTCGCCCTTGATGATTAAGGTGTTCCCGTCATGGGTTTGTGTGATCGAAATCCTTGGGGCTCTTTGAACATCAGCCAGCACCCGCCCCGCAGTCCTGGCTATTACTCGTTTCCCTGCTGCTGCTGGGTAGTGCTGTTAGCCGCGCTACCCTCTGGAGACCGGCCATCTTCCCTTTCTGCAGTTCGCTTAGGGCAACTGGATCGAAGGTGGCCCCTTTCCCCACAGCCGTAGCACCTAGGGCTGTATCCTTTACGATCGCGAACTGTAGCCGCTACAACCTCCCTGACGCGACGGGACCGATGATCCTGCCGCACAGCTTCCACCTCCAGTGCATGGGCCAAGGCGTCCTTAAGCGTCCCGTGGTGACCGAGTCTCACAGCAGCTCTAACTTCAAGGTCCCGGATGCCGTCGACGAATGCCTGCACCAGGTTCCCATCAATAAGCGCAGGTACGGACTGGTACGCTTTTCGAACCAGCTTCTCCACTTCAAGGGCCCACTGCTGCAAGTTTTCGTTACGGCGTTGCGAACGATCCTTGAGCTGCGCACGAAACACGTGTTCCAGGTGAGCGTCGCCATATCTAGCCTCCAATGCCTCGAGGAGCTGCTCGTAAGTCACTTCCTTACCGAGAGCTTCCAGCACATTTAAAGCCTGGTCGCGCAGGCCTAGGGTGAGGGCAGTCATGGCCTGACTTTTATTCCACCCGTTCGCCTTCATGACAGCCGCAAACTGAATTTTGTAGGCCGACCAGGAAGAAGTCCCGTCGTACGGCGGCACTTTGAATCCACGTAGCGAAGGTGTTGTAGCTACGGGAGCTGCGATTCCATCCCCAAGTTTGAGGTTACCCAACTCTTGCTTCACATCAGCAATGACGTCACTAAACTTGCTGATCTGAGTTTCAGCTTCTGACAAGCGGTTGTCATGCTGGGCAACCTTCTCCTTCACCTCCTTCATGTCTTTCCCGAAGGTTGCATGAAGGTCCTTTATGAGGAGCATCTGCTCTTCCTGTCGGTGCACCTGCTCCTCCTGTCGGCGGGCCTGCTCCTCTTTATCCCGTTTGAGCTGTTCTTCCAAACGGCGGGCCTGTTCCTCCTGTCGGCGAGCCTGTTCCTCCTGTCGGCGGGCCTGGTCCTGCAACATCATCATCAGAGCAGCAAAATCCGGTGCTGGTGATGATGGAGCAGCTGTGGACGGGCCGGCCTCCGTGGTTGGTAGCTGGCCCTCCGAAGTCTGTGGCATTGCTCCACCAAATCGCCTCTGGTCCGTCTCCTGCTGGCGTTGACTCCGGGTACGGATACCCTCCGTGTCGTCTTTAGGTAAAATCGGCATGATTTTAATCCCACTTCTGACACCAATTGTTACGAGCTAGGGGTTCGTGACAATTAAAAACTGCCGATATGAATTACCAAAAATAACACTTTAATTAAACTCACTAATAACACAACACAATAGCACTACGGATCACTCTTAAGTCGCACTTGAAGATCGCTTTAGATGTTCTCACATGTATCGCTTATCCAATACTAACTCGGAACGCGCTCCATTCCCGCTTATATAGGGCCCTCGGATAGTTCCAGAACCTTCTACCGTAGAAGCATCTAGAATGTTCGAGTACATATCGGCCCTGACCGAACACATGTCGAAAGTTCCAGAAAGTTCTAGCATCGAACTTTCTAGAAAGCTCCTGACCATTAATTCCGCTATTCGATACGAGATGGCGCTAGTGGCAACCAAACATTATTTGTGCGGCGCAACAGTAGTATAGATATCCCATGCGCTCAAACTTCATATACATCACTGAATAAAACTGATAACCTACCTTTACAAAACTCCAAAGTCGACAATGCAACTGGTGTTTCAAAAATTATCATTCTAGGTGACCAACAAGTACGAGGTTTAGCCAGTGAAATAAAGTTACAGAGGAATGCAAATAAGTGGAATAATGTATATTCTGTATCTGGAGTCTCAAAACCAAGCGCAACTAGTACACACATATTATGTAAAATAGACGACTATATAAAAACCTTGTGCAATGATGATATAGTGATATTGGGTATAGGAAGCAACGACAAAAACCCGTACAAATTTCTATCAGAGTTGATTTCTACCCTTCATAAACTGAGAAACAACCAAGTATTTCTACTAAATGTTATTAATAATCCCCATTTGAATGTTAATTTGTTAAATCAGAATATAAAATTATTTTTGCAAAACTTTCCAAACTGTAAGTTCATTGATACAACTGAGAATATATATAGTTATAATAATTATAACTACGTATCCAGGGAGATTCTGTGTTACAAACTAAACATAGAAGTTGATAATGTTAATTTTAAGAGAATTATGGACACAGCTTGTACATTAAAACACACTCGCACTTCATCGACCTCAAACATAAATTGTAGTATAAGTGTTACCAAAAAGGGAACAATCCCGTACTACTTTATGGTAAAAAAAGATAACCCCCAGCAGCCATTAAATGCAAATGAAGCTGCTTCAACTACGAATCCTAATGAATCTAGTATTAATGAAGCTAGTAAATCCATTTTTTTTCGAAGTTAAACATAAAAGTACACTATTTCATCAAAATATTGCCGGCATCTTAAACAAAACAGATTTATTGGAAATAACTTTACAAGAACTGCATGCAAATGGTACAAATATTGATATTCTATGTTTTTCTGAAACTTTCATAAAAAGGGGATCAGAAAGTAACTTAATACTAAAAAATTACAAGCTAATCTCATCATTCTCAAGACCTCACCAAAGGCGAGGTGGAACGTGCATAATGGTCAAAAAGGATCTTGAATGTAAATCGATCCTTAACTTAGTTACTCCTTTATTATACGATTTTGAATACTGTGCAATAGAAATTATCACTCTTAGAGTCTATGTTATCTGTATTTACCGCACTCCAAATTCAAATTTAAGTTTGTTTCTAAAAAACCTAGAGGATATTTTAAGGAAACTAACAAAACGAAATAAAAATAACATAATACTATGCGGGGATTGGAACATTGACGCGTTAAAGTGTAATAATAATTATAAAGAATTAGAATGTATATTGAATAACTATAATATTTCTAACCATATCACTAAACCCACAAGAAAATCATCATGTATTGATCTCATCGCAAGCGATATACCTAATGCTCAGCCTCAAATACACATGCTTGCATTATCTGATCATGAAACTGGTCAGTCTCTTTGTTTCCATTCGTCTGTAGATACTGCAAAATGCAGAAAACAATTTTGGTTTCTAAAGAAAAGAGATTTAAGCCAAGACAACATAGAAAAGTTTATGTCATGTATATCTTCTCTTTCCTTTTCAGAAGTTTACGAATCAGATGATACTGACATCGCATTCAATCACTTTCATGACACACTGTCCCTTTTTTATAATCTCTGTTTTCCCATCCTGAAAGTAAAAATTACAAACAAACCGGTTAAAACTAAATGGATAACAAAAGGAATAAAAAGATGTTGTATCAAGAAAAGAAGTATGTACCTAAAATATAGACTACTAAATTCTAACAAAACTCAAAACCTAAATAACTACCAAAATTACACTAGAGTATTGAGACGATGTATATTGCATGCTCAGAAAATTGATAATACTCGTTATATACTTCAATCGAACAATAAATGTAAAGCTGCCTGGGACATTATTAAAAAGAATAGTACAGATGTCGATAACAGCGCGGAAATTACTTCTATCAAGATTGATCAGTGCACATACACTGATGCCGATATAATTGCCAACAAATTTAATGATTTTTTTATTAACATGACCAACAAACCAAAAATCCCTAATTCTAAAACACACATTGACTACAAACATACCATCACTGACATATCGGATAGCATTTTTTTAACTCCAACTAATGAAGATACTGTGTATAAAATTATTAATTCTTTAAATTCCACTAACTCCACCGGGTATGATGACATTAATACAAAAATTCTTAAACGTTGCTCTAGATATATATCTCATCCACTCGCCCACATTATTAATTTATCATTTTTTCAAGGAGTATTCCCCACCAGACTAAAATTATCCATAGTCAAACCATTATACAAAAAAGGAGATAAGAATGACATGAATAACTATCGTCCGATTACTCTAATACCCGTTATATCAAAGATTTTTGAAAGAATTATGTACGATAAACTGCACTCCTTTATAATAAAACATACAATTTTAAAAGAGGAACAGTTCGGTTTCCGGAAAAACAAATCAACAACTCATGCATGTTTTTCTCTTGTAAAATTGATTACCTCTAGTCTTAATGAGAAAAGGCCAATATCATCAATATTGCTTGATATGTCAAAAGCATTTGACTTCGTAGATCACAAACTGCTTCTCTTCAAACTGAATCGTTATGGTATTAGGGGAAACGCGTTACACTGGTTAGAAAGTTATCTAAATAATCGTCAACAATGCGTAGAGGTATCTAGACATACTTTATCAGAAAAGAAAACATATAGATCCGCCTATCGTCAAAACTCCTGTGGTGTTCCCCAGGGCACTATAATAGGACCCTTTTTGTTTTTGTTGTACATCAACGATTTGCCCAACGTAACCCCATATTCATGCATTCTGTACGCCGATGATACAACCCTTAGTATTGAACTCACCGATACCAATATCACCAAATATGAAAAAGAGATTAATGACACATTAAACAAAATAAGAGAATGGCTAAAAGACAAAAATTTACATGTCAATATCAATAAAACTAAACTTTTGCAGTTCCAAACATACAATAGTAAACGTCACCGATTAGAAATAAGATATGAAAATGACACTATAGAAGAGGTTGATAGTGCTACTTTTTTGGGGATAACATTAGATAAGTATTGCAACTGGAAAGCACACATTGACAAATTATGCACTAAACTTCAAAGATTTGTATTTGTTTTATACAGAATAACTCGTGTAGCTGGTATCAATGCAGCACTTTATGCCTATCATGGTTACGTAGCATCAATTCTCCGCTACGGCATTATAATATGGGGCAACTCTGTTGAAATTATTAAAGTATTCCGGGCCCAAAAAAAATGCATTCGATCAATAACTAAAGCCCAACCATTAGAAAGCTGTGTCCCACTATTTAAAAATTTAAAAATATTACCACTCCCATCGTTATATATATTCGAACTCTGTATCTTTGTACATAAAAACATAGCTCTATTTCAAGTACATAATGATGTTGTAATAAGAAAAAGTCGAAATATCCACAGATTATGTGTACCCCAGCAAAGAATTAAACTATTTTCCAATAATGTTTACTGTATGGCAATTCGTGTTTATAATCAATTACCAAATGTTTTTAAAAAAACTCAACTTCATGACATTTAAAAAGAAATTATTTAACTTCCTATTACATAAGTGTTACTACTCAACAAATGAGTTTTTAAATGAAAAATTTGACTCAAAATTTAAATTAGACGACTTGCCTTTATATCCCTGATTGAATGGAATTTGATATGACATTGACATTGTATTGAATAATTCTCTACATTGTATCTAATAATTTTTGACATTATAATTAATAATACTTGACACTGTATATTTTGATAGTAGTTTTCTATATCCTGGACATTGTATGGTTTCGACAACTAATTTTGACTTATTATATTGTACATTTAATCTTAATTCTCTGAAATATTTGTACGCTGGAAACAGCAGAATATTATGGACGTCATATTATGTGTAACACCTTTATAACAACAATATTCTAACAAATAAATTTAAAAAAAAAAAAAAAAAAAAAAAGAATAAAAGCGCGCATGTAGGACATATTTTGTTTTGTTTTATAAATTATAAATTGTTGTACAGAGGCCAGCACATCAAGCTACCCCAATCTGTCAAATTTGTTTGATGGTTTTTCAACTTTATTACAAAGGAATAAGGTTTATGTTCAATTAGGAAAATTTGACAGTTTGGGATAGCTTGACCTGCTGGCGAATGTAGCTACAGATACAGCTCACGTTGATTCGGACATAACGTGACGTAACTTAGTAAACCAAAATAATTAAAGAAAAATAACAAAAATAGGTTACACACATAAAAATATTTTTACTTAGCTACGTTCAGTAGATACTAAAGTAGTTTTATAAATTATTTGTTTAGTAAAAGTTTTCTTTCGTTTAGTTTATTACTCTCGATCTCGACGCAATGATTATGTTCCTCTTTTTGTTTTTTTCCACCATCGGCTTTGGATGCCCCAAATACCTTGAAAACGACACCCATGATGGAAAATTCGAAAAAAATTTCGGCCGCCATCTTGGATTTTAATTTTAACCCCACCATTGGCTTTAGATGCCCCAAATACCCTGAAAACGACACCCATGATGGAAAATTCGAAAATTTTCTCAGCCGCCATCTTGGATTTTCATTTTGACCCCACCATCGGCTTTAGATGCCCCAAATACCTTGAAAACGACACCCATGATTGAAAATTCGAAAATTTTGTACTTTAGGTAGGTACCTACAAGTACGAAGAAAGAATTAAAAAAAAAATGTGCCGTAAAAGGCTACGATGAATACTATTTAAGTCTAATTGGAATGTTTATTTCCAGTCTGCTACACCCCTACCCAACCCTTTGATAGCAAACAGGCGCGCACAACGAATTAGCCTTTCTGCAGCGATCTAATCTATAAATACACACTGTTACAATACGTTCATAAGTATTTGCACTAACACACACACCACGCGTAGTCGATCGATAGCTGGATCAGAGCAGCGAGCCACACAGCCCTCCCGTCTGAATGCCAAAGCACGACTGACGCCCGCGCCCGCGCAGGGCACCTCTGAGCCTTTTATCTCAAAATGGGGATATTCCTTGGCAATTATTGATTAATTAACAATTGTGCTTCGCGATTCTGTGGTACCTCTAACTGTCTATTTTTCAGTGTAAAAACATTTCCAAATAACAAAGCCGTTTAGTAGGTGTATGGAATATAAGCCAAAATATTGCTTGTTGGAAAATATTTTTTTACAGCAAAAGTATTAACCATACAAAAAACGTATTTTCGGCAAAATGATGTACATACATGAATCTATAGCAAAATAGTATTTTTTTCAAATCTTCAAGATATAGGTACCGTTAATGAGCAGTGCGGTTCATAAAGGGACCGTTTTACGCTACTAAATGGGACTCAGGCCCTCGTGCTTTCCGAGGCACGAAGGGGTCACCAATATATTTATTTACTTTCATACAATCATCAATAGTACACAAGGCCCGAAACAAATATAATAGTACCCCAGATCGAATTTCGGCCATGGCGGCCAATCTCAACGGAGACAAGCCCTCAGCGCGGGAGATATTATAGTGCACAAGTGTGTGCTCAGACACAGGTGCACTCTCTCTTCACTCACTCTCATAGTCTGATGGGACGGTAATCTGACACGACCGAAGAGAGATCAGGCGTACACAAAAACATAATATAGTTGTCATACGAATGATTTTATTTATCTTCAGGGTATTCTGCAATTTTCCGAATCCGTACGATTGGAAACCCGTGATTAACGACAATCGGATTACTTACCTCTCTCCTCATTTTTATTGAAAAAAAAAGACCTCAAGTTTATACTGTATACTTTCTTTCAGGCGCGAGAAACTTGAAAATAAGTTATTATCTTCTTATCTTCGTAAAGTAAATGAAACTCGACAAAAGCTCGTACACAAGTAAAATGGTTTTCAGTGTGAAAACTTTTGATGGAAAACGAATGTTGAAGTTTGGCCAGCTATAAATCAATACCTTCTAACTTAGCTTTCCTAAGTTGAACGTATTTTTATTACAGACTTCTCCCCGCTAAGCACTCGAACCTATTCTAAGTTAGGTCTTGTATTGAAGTCCGTAATTGCTGCTTGATTTAACGATGTCAGATTTCAGGTCCATAATCGTATTATACGCAGCCCCGGGGATATTAAAACTTTAATATTGTTGTACTAATAACATCTTATGTCTTACGTTTAACAAGATACAACAGATTAATTTCGAAAATGTTCGCAACATTTTGTAAATGTTTACCATTATTCTCAGACTGTGTTGTCGAGATTACAGCATAAAATAAAAACTGTTTGGAACTCCATGAACTGCTTAAGTGATTCGGGTACGACTTGACTCACCACTCTAAAATTTGCATGTCCTTCGGGACGTAAAATGTAGCTACAAAATGTCACGTTTTCTAGTAAAACTGCAACACTGAAACGGAGATTTATCTGTATAGTTTGACAGGCTTTAAGGTATTTAGGGGAATTCTTACTAACAATGTTCTTTACAGTCTATTAAAGCTCTTAAAATTACTCCCGAGGTTCAGCGAAAATCTAAAATTCTCTCAGTTCCACTAGAAATAGCCCAAAATAAGATATTGCAGATAAATAAGAACTATAGTGACATGTCGGTATCTAGTATATGTCAGGTTGCATTTAACTTTATGTGAAGACTTTTATTTAGCGAAGTAATATAAATTTAAATTTTTGGTATTTTTTTAAAGATTATTTATTCCCATGTAATAGGGGCAAAAATGACGAGGGTAACGCTTGCAGAAATCATGCTGACAAAGCAAGTTCGATGCCCATAGACCACGTCTGTGATGGACCAGAGCACTGATAAATGGCTACTAGATCTGTCATGTTGGCAGCGTGCAGTGCGAACAGGTGAAGTTTACGCGGGAAAGTTGAAGTTCTAAGTAATACCCCTTACACCTGCTACAGCTTGGAAACTTATGTTATACTTAGGTTACCTACTTTCATTAGCAACATGTAGAAATTGAAATTCTCCATCTCTTTCAAATCTTCCTGGGATCACACAGCGTTAAAACATAATGTAAGTATACACACATACATACAATCATAACATCACGCCTTGTTGTGAATTGTCGAACAGTGGTGTAATACACTCCCGAAGTTTGTGTGGAAGAAATGTCGACAAGATTCACCTTAAGGGTGGTTGCTACTGCGAAGATCGCCCTGAGGACACGGTGGAGCACACGGTGGCGGTCTGCCCGGCTTGGGTGGAGCACCGCCGTGTCCTCGTGGAGGCGATCGGCGGCGGCGATCTCTCGCGTCCGGCCCTGGTCCAGGCCATGGTACAGAGCGAGAGTGCATGGGTAGCCGTCACCACCTTCAGCGAAGCAGTAATGCTCGCAAAGAGGGAGGCGGCGCACGTGATGGAGAGGCAGTCAATGCGCCCTAGCGACCCTAGCCGCCGCAGGATACGGAGACGCCCTGGGCGTCGGGAATCCCAAGCCGATTACCGGCCACCGTAGGCATGAGCTTGCGGACGGCGAGTAATGGGTAGCTCGCTGTCCGGTAAGGACCAAGCCCAAGTCGACGGCGCGTTGTGTTCCACGCGTGCCACAAAGAGATGTCAGCACAAAACATTATGGGGCCCGCAAGGGCCGATGCCTGCCAGGGGTGCGGGTTTGTTCGAAAGAGATACCACAGCCCCTGGCCTACGGGCTACTGAGGGAACACGGGTGTGTTATAGTCAGTAAAAGTCTGACACGCCCTCCTGCTCCACCCAGAGCGGGAGAAGTTATTTGATGAATTCCCACCCAAAAAAAAAAAAAGGTTTGGGCAAATGTGTACCTTAGTACATTTAGGTATGTTAAGTCTTATGTAATAGGGGGTTAGCCTTTTACCATCAACCGGGCACAAATATAGACTCTGGGCCGCTACTGAGAAAACTCCAGATATAAAAATCCAATAACAGTTTGAACTCATACACCTCATGATCAGTATCGCTTGACTGGACTAACGAGGCAGAATGTAAACAAGTCTATGGAAATTATAAAAATAAATCCGTCTAATATTCCGAAATCAAATTGAGTGGGTTTTTCCCCCGAACAGAAAGAAAAGCTTTCCAATAAAAATATATCATAGAGAAATTCAGGACATAAACTATTAAAAAAAAACTGAAATGACTTACAAAAAAAAGCAGTGTTAAACAGTTTGGGATATTAGTTTGATTTGATAAGGATTCTTTTCCTGAAGACTTGGAAGACTTATTTCATATTTCCTTCCTATAGCAGGAAGTATAAACTGCCAACGTGCCCTTCGAAATGTGACTCAGTCGCCGAAAAGGTGATGAAATTTCGTGAAACAATCCGAATATATATTTAAATGTTGACAATCCAAAAATCGAGTGTTAAATAAAAGCTGCAAATAGCTTCGAGAATGAACTCTTTCCTTTAATTAAAACGTATCGAGGGATTTTAAAAGGGATTTCCAATAACAGAAAAGCACATTGTTTTCTAATATTGTAGAATTATGTAATACAATGTCGTCCAATAACCGTTTTATTCGTAACGGTATTTTTGTTTGTGAAATTAGTGATAGCAACCAGCATCAAAGATAATAAGCATAGCATTATCAGCCTATAATGTTGATAATGTTGGGACACAGGCCTCCTCTTGGTGAGAGGGAGTGCGACGTAATCCACCACGCGGGCCCAGGGGAGTGTACTACGTGAAAAATTATATCGTTTAAAGTAGGTAGTAACAAGTTTTGTAACCCGAAATTGAATCCTGGAGCATTACCAAGAGTATGTAAGTAACTGAGCCATCGAAGTCATCAGATACATAAAATTATGATTTTTTTTATATATATATATATATATCTATAGTCTTAATACAAGTTTTTTTTATTTGTATCATTAAGGGCACGCTTTGCGCGGGCTTGAAGTCACTGGTGGGCCTGGCTAAAAATCACGCTGTCTCACCAGGCTTCGTACCCGACAGAGATAGTATCAGTGGTGAGCAGTTAGACTCTAGTCTACACGTACAACGTTATTGAGTAAGATGCAGGAGCATTTTTGGCAAAAAAATCGCGAAAAAATTAAGAAAAGTCCTTCAGAAGATCGGGTTTTATGAAAAACCCACTGCATAAATCAATGACGAATAAAGTTTATTGAACTTATTGTTAATTGAACTTTGTCAGTACCGTCTTGGTTTTCGAGATTTTACACTCCTTTTATTACTTAAACACGCTCAAAGTTAGGTTAAATTAGCAAGAAAAACGAATCTTTGTTGGCTCATAACTTTTTAATAGCTTTTTATTTTAGTATTCTGTTTCCGTATAGACAATAATAATAACGAGACAAAACCATACCATGTTTAATTTTTGATGTACATAGTCAAACAGTGGAGTAAAACCCTCCCGAAGTTTGTATGGAAAAAATGTGAACAAGTGTCACCTTAAACCAGAGATGGTTTAATGCTAAAGAAAATGTGTGTGTGTTGAAAAAATGTTAATTCAACACGTCGCACTAGAGTAGGTAATGTCGAGCTTCAGTGTGTCGCACAAGCGTCCATTCGAACTATGGTGAGTCGCGGTACAGTTTTGTCGCACAACCGTTAATCGCACATCCATTTGTCGACCTCACGTAGTACGCTCGGCCCAGTGCGGGTTGGTAGATGTCACATGTCACCAGATTTTTGTTTCTAGGACATGCCGGTTTACACACCATGATTTCCTTCACCGTTTTGGCAGTAGCGGTGATTAAATTATTTAAACAAAGAACAGCGCCTGTCTGGGTTCGATCCTATTACCTACAACTTGTAACTCGCGGCCATTACCACTGGGCCACCACTGCTCCAAGAATACTAAACCCAGGTAAATTGCTTCGAAATGTTACACAATGGTACTACAGGACGCTTATACATCACGTTTTAGTTCAAACGTGCGTGCATACCGCATAGGCTAAGCCGCAGTGCCTTTGTCGCTTAATTACTTGCATCGGATACAATGCTAATATTATTATCTCTATTCGTTTCAAGGCAGTAGATTCTAAGTGCATTTGTCCACCGCCACCGTCAACAGGACTTCAGCGAGAAACGAGATTATTCAAACCGAACGTGACGTCTCGGTGACTACGTGCGTTGGATACGTGGCCATACTAAATGTTTACTAGCTCCTTTTACGTGCACTACTGTAAAGGTTCATAACTTGTGCAAAGAAAATAAACGTTTTGTATTATCATTATATTTTGAAATGTATGTGTATGTATAAGTATGTGTATGTATATGTATGTGTATGTATATGTATGTGTATGTATATGTATGTATGTATGTTCGAAGCTGTCACCTTGTCCTTGTTGACGTATCGTTGACGGTGGCGGTGGACAAACGCCCTTAGAATCCTTACGCCAACACGATTACAAGACTAATAATATAATACAATTTATTACAACGATTGAACGCTCCCGGTCTCAGCTCAGGCATCCGTGCTCAAAGGGCCTACTATACCAACATATCGGAAATTTTATGAGCATGCATGGTACAGGAAATTTAATATCTTTTGCTTTTAGTACGAGAGTCGGGTTCAACTTCTACTTTATCGAAGAGAAAAAATAACACACCTTGAAAAAAGCTATGTTTATTCTTTATGTACCTATTAGAGATGTATGTAGGCGTCGTGATGAAAGTTTGGAGTATGAATATCGAGACCAAAGAAACGATGGATGGACTGTGTGAATGATGATAAGGTTAGATATGATTTTCTTTTTTTTTGGATGGTAGGACATCATCAAATGACTTATCCCGCTCTGGGTAGAGAGCAGGAGGGCGTTTCAGACTTTACTGACTAAAACCCACCCGTGTTCCCTCAGTTGCCTGTGTGCCAGGGGCGACGGTGTCTCTTTCGAACAACCCGCACCCCTGGCAGGCATAGGGCGTCGGGAATCCCAGGCTGATTTCCGGCCACCGTAGGCGTGGGCTTACGGTCGGCGAGTAATGGGTAGTTCGCTGTCAGGAAAGGACCAAGCCCAGGTCGACGGCACTTTGTGTTCCACGCGCGCCTCAAAGAGATGTCAGCACAAACCGATAGGGCCCGCAAGGGCCGATGCCTGCCAGGGGTGCGGGCTGTTCGAAAGAGATAACGCCGCCCCTGGCACACAGGCTACTGAGGGAACACGGGTGGATTTTAGTCAGTAAAAGTCTGACACGCCCTCCTGCTCCACCCAGAGCGGGAGAAGTTATTTGATGATTTCCCACCCACAAAAAAAAAAAGAAACCTCTTACATACGAAATTTTATGAAAATCGTTCGAGCCGTTTCCGAGAAAACATAAACAAGAATTGCTCGTTAAAAGGTATTGGATAAAACATTCATAGAAAATATAGCATGGTCGTAGCACCTATGTACTGTCTCAGTATTCGTATCTGACCCAGTTCCAGCCCTGGCCGGTGCTATTCTTAATTGATTCGTCTCAGATTTGAAAGCATTAACTGAAAATATCGCGATCAGGTAAAAAGAGCGTGATTCTAAATTATATTTACCTACATCACGTATTTTTGTTTTATAATAGATTAATAAATAACGAGTCGTAACAGGTCACATCACGCAGGGCACGACATCAAGTTTTGTACAAAACATTTGTCTGTTAGCGTAAACATTAACAAAATTATATAGAAATTTTATTACCGACAACCACCCGTTATTTTGGCGTGACCATAACAATAATATACGATGTTATAAAACCGTGTGACGCATGTTCAGGAATATGTCCTAGATTTTTTTGTTGGATGTACCATCAGCAAAACAGTTTGATATGCAGGCGAGAAATGAACATTCTTGCAGTACACGGGCAGTTCTTGGTAGCTGCTGCTAGCTAACATATTAAAGCAAATAATGTAATTTAATGTTTTGTGTTTCTTTTCACAGGTACTATTGTCAGATAGGCAGTCGCCCCATGTAAAGTACTGGTATATAGCTGCATCCAGTAATGTATAAAGTTGGGTATAGTCTAGGCAGATGAATGAATGAGGTACTGCTGTACACAATCAAATTCTTCTACCTCCTGTGCTGCTGAGGAGTTTGTAGGGTCACTTAGGAATTCGTCCCACTTAAAGCACTAGGAAGCGTCGAAGGGCGGCCGTTTTGGGGGACTGCCTCATGTTATTTTGACGTTCAAAAAGTGTTGACTCTCAGCCTAGTTCGAACAAATAACTTCTAATTTTGAATAAAACAACATAATAATGTGAAAGACCTGATTTTTATGCAGATGTTCCAAAATTCCATGAAACCAAAAGTAATCTTAATTATAGTACCTACCATACTTATCTCTTTTGTTGACTGTACCCGTTTAAATATGAACACGCGTTATTTCCGTCAATTTAATGTTTAATATTTTGTAGTATTTAAATTAAATTGTGGTTTGGTTGTATCAAAAATTAGATAAAACGAGCGTGGGCTGAATGTATGTGTTTATTTTAGTGGAATATTATGTTCTCTCAAATTAAATGGTCAAAACATTAAGAAAACTAACAAACACGTTTTAAAAAACTGTACATCATTGATAACCTTATTGCTTACAGGTGGCGTTACCACGAAATTTGGTATATTTTCACCGACGATTTCCCAATGGAATAGTTGCTAAAGAATCTTTATTTACTCAAAAGAAATTTACTACAAAATTCACTTAATGAGAAATATTTTAACTTTATAATCATGAGGACATTCATGAGCAGAGCTAGTATGACACACACAAATATTAAAAGAAGAAAATCTGCTGTTCCCTACATTTATGTTCGCATCACTCGTCAAAATGTAGGGAACAGTTGTTTTTTTTTTTTGACGATTTCACCAAGTTGTTCATAATGATGAGCACAATGACCCCTTATAAGGAAAAGGGTGATTAAAATTTCACCCTGTATATAACAAGACATTGAAGATAGCAGCAAAATGTTAAATTAATTGTAATTTTCTTTAACATTTTTACCTACCTGTTCAGCTAATTAAAAGACGGGGTGGAGTAAAACATAAAATATAAACGTAATATTGGTTCTAAAGAACCTTTTCAAATACAGAAGTTGTAAGCATTCGCGGTCAAAGTTTTGGTTACTACGCAACGTTCGGTCGGGTTTTCCCACTTAACTAACTGGTGTTTTTTGCAACTTTACCAAGTAAAAACGTATTACAAACATGTTATACGTAAGTATGTACCTACGTCACGTAAACAATACCTACGTGTATGGTCACCAATACAGATTATAAGTAACCAGAGTCGTCGGAAATACATAAGTAGTTGAAGTTTTCGAACGAAATTTAATTTGATTAATGAACTGTTTGTTTTCTATTAATAAAATAAAATTATATTTGAAACTATTTAACTATTGTGAAATAGTTAAATAGTTTCAAATATAATTTTATTTCATATATCACCACTGCTCTCAAAACGGTGAAAGAAAACATCGTGAGGAAACGGGCATGACCTAGAATCAAAAATTAAAAAAAACATGTGACATCTACCAACCCGAACTGGGCCCGCGTGGTGGATTATGGCCCGCTCCCTCTCACAGAGAGGAGACCTGTGTCCCAGCAGTGGGGACTTTATAAGCTGTATAAGTATATTTGAAAACATCCATAGGTTTCTTACAAAATTTCAACTATATCCAACGACCCTGTTTGATCTCATTTCTTTTGGTGACCGAATCATAGGTTTTTTTATTGGCTAATACTCTATTACGAAAAAGTTCACTCCCATTTTATTTCATTTAATACTAGCTGACCAGACAGACGTTGTCCAGTCCAATTTTCAGTAATTCGTACCAAAATACAATAGAAAAAACGACTTTCAGTTTTTCCCGAATTTTCCGGCCAAATTTTCCAGTTTTTCTTACACTAAAAACCTTAAACCTTACTCGGACTATGCTTTTACCAGCGAACAGCATTTCATGTAGGTACATTTATGGTATAGATGGCCAGAAGTAATATTTCCAGTTCCGTGTCGTGTGACTAAGGGAACTACTAGAGAATGGGCAGCAGCGTTCTCTATGCATTTTACCACCTTACTGCGATCGCCAACCCGCCTGCCAAGCGCGGCGATTATTGCACCGATTAACCCCCCTTTTGGGGGAGGCCTATGTTCAGCAGTGGACGTCTTTCGGCTAAAATTATGATGATGACGATGAATATTTCCAGGGAAAAAAAATCTAAGTGTTTTGTATGATATACGTTAGGCAACAAAACGAGCTAAACCCCGAAAGAGCGTTTGTCTATACCTCTTTCATTCATTTCAATGTGAAAGACAATATAATGATTTTAGGCAAGACTAGGTACTTAAATAATGTCGTCAACGACTGATTTACCCAGAACTAACTTTAAACACTTGGCTTCAGAGAACGTTCCATCATTAACGTTTAAATTACCGTTCATCCCGGAAATACAAGTCAATATCCATGCTTTCGTGATGAGTGTTCACTGTACACACATAACATAGCTATACAAATCCGAGCGCAGACACAAAATCAACAGAATGCAATACGGATTTCGCATATTGCAAAACATTTTATATTCAGCGACGTGAATGCGGGCTGCGTCCGTAGGAGGTCCTGAATATAGGAATAAAATATGAAACACTAGCTTTTGCTAGCGGCTTCGCCCGCATGGAAGTCATAAATGATCCCACGGGACCATACTATCGGGATAAAAAGTATTCTATGTGTTAAACAAGGTTTTAAACTATTTGTTTACCAAATTTCATCCACATCTGTTCAGCCGTTTTTGCGTGATTGAGTAACAAACATACAAACATTCATATTTATAATATTAGTAGCATAGTAGGATATTGAGAAGTTACAACCTTTGCCCGTGCGCATACAAATGTCAAGAGACGTCAAGTACCACTATTCGGGAAATCAGCCAATCCTTACCACAATTACCAACAAAACGTCTAGAATATCTTTTGAACTTACAAAACACTGACTGATATATCGTTCTTATTTCAAAAGATTCGAGATTTATTTACTGTCAAAATGACGATAAACTCGCCTGTCATCGGCACATGAGTCACAACTCGAGACGTTGTCACGTCAAACGTTTGCACGGTCACTTGGCAATTGTCCGTCATTCTAATCTAAATTAAACCAGCTATTGATTTATAACAATGCCTATTGTTTTGTCATATTATATTATCCACTACTGTAAGCTTACTATGGAACGAATTAGTAGAAGACGGATGGAAATGTTTGTTTAAATTAATTAACTGTAAATTGGTTGTCGAGGAATATTCTTTGTTTGACAGCACATGATTGAAGATGTTTTTCTTTTCTGTGCTAAATTGGGAATGAAAGGAAAACATAAATTGTGTCTGTTTTTTTTTTTTAACCCGCGCTATTGGACAGAGGATTGTGATAGTGGCAGTGAGCTTTTAATATTCTAAGTACCTTTATCAATCGATATAATTCCTTGTGCCAGGTAGTAACAAGAATAAGTTAGTATAATTAACCCTTAGTTTCTCCCCAACTTTTCTCGACAAATAATCGTAAAGGGTTTGATAATCCATTTGCCAATGTCCATATCAGTACATTCTATGTGGCCAGTACTCGGAGGCAGGGCCCGATCTAGCTATTTAGCCGCTCTGGGCAAAAATATTATTCGCCGCCCTTTACACTAACACCGTATACTTAAGTCATGAGCTTCTACCTAAGATGGTATGATATTTATGTGATATTCTTTTAATTATGTTACAATATTCACATACGTTAGTCTACTACGGCTTCTGAACAAATATACAAAAATTCATGAGAGTATGTTTGTAAGTATACATTTTGCCGCCCCTCATTTTTGCCGCTCTGGGCATTTGCCCGGCTTTCCCCCTTTAGATCGGGCTCTGCTCGGAAGCTACCGGTACTGGCCACATAGAATCCGGGTCCGAGCGTCACGCTGAGCAACAAATGAACAAATAAAATATGCTTAATAAAGACACGCTCTTTATTTTATTAGGTACACCAAATTTGCAAATCATCTACCGTCTTTGCTGACGCACTTCCGAATACATTGGTTTTACCTACATAATCGAGAATTCTTTGTCGCTAAAATTAATATGCTCACGTGCCACTCATAAAGACTGGAATATTATAAAATTATTTTGGCATCGACCTCCGCACAGATCGTTTGTGGTGGCATCCAATTTTTTTTTCAGTAGCAGCCACTATATTTATGAATGAGTCTGATTTAATTTATTAAAAAACTTGAGTTCGTTATTTATATTTCAATTAGGCTTTCTTAATTTAATTTAATAATTTATAGAGTTTAGATGTTACTTCAAATAAATTGTAAAATATTATCTTGTTGAATGCTTCAACTAATTTGATGCACAGCTAATTTTGGCTTCATTCCAGAAAAAAGTTTGCTTTTATGTTACCAGTTGGTTGGGACGTTTTTCATGAAAAGGACTTTTCACAGAAAATCAAGTGTTTTTTAAGATTGTGTGTGCCGTAGCTGCATACAAAAACTAGGTAAAAGCGGTATACATTATTCAAATTGATAATTTCCTTCAGTTGAACATTTTGATACAAAATATTTTCCACTGAAGAAAGGCATTTTCCGTTTGAGGACTAAAGCGCCATCTCTGTACAGCTTCTGAAACTACTTGGTCCGGGTGGCGCTGTAAATTTCATGTTTTCACATTGCCTCTGAATGGGGTTTTGTTGGAAGCCGAGTATTTTCACAGCTCACGTAAATACCGATAGATGTCGCTGTTACGCTTTCTCTAGTTTACGAATTTCACCACGAAAATATTTGGTCTTGAGTTTATGAGGTATATAAAATATTATAGTAAGCGAATGTTTCGTTATAAAATTATATATTTACCATTTTAACTGATTCAAATGCGAATGCACTAACGCTGCATGCCTATACCGCATTTTCTTCCAATTTGCAAAGGAAAATTTATTTAGCTAAGGGTTGAGGCCGAAATTACAAGAATTTCTGTCCTGTCTTACCTATATATTCTTAAATATATGTTAATAACTAAAAAATGAGTGGTGGGTATTTCATATTATGTAGGTACAACTTAGGTACTAAAGTTACACAAAGTATTGGTACCATGCATTGGATATTACTTAATCGTGATACAACCGACAAGCGACACAAAATCAATTAAACTTACTTTGGTTTGTCTACTTAGATGAGGTTAATCAGAAAGTTGCTTAATTATAATTTTGTAAAACTTCAATTTTGTGGATTACTTTTAGGTTTACGGATTACAGATTACAGGTTTACTAAGTAGGTTCCCACAGCTGCAGGGCCACAAGACTACGTTCAAATTACGTCAATATCGTGTTTTTCTTTTAAAAATTATTCTGTATGTTCCAAGACGATTTGTCGATATTTATTAGCAGATTGGCATGTGTGGTCTAAGAAATTGACGTGGTTTCAAAGTAAGGAATCGTTAAGTGGTCATAGTGAATTAGTGCCCTGGTTACTTGGGTGGTCAGAAATATAAGTATTTAGTAAACTTCAACGGGTGGGGCTCGAACTCGCACTTTTTCACGTTTTCACACTCACATAAACTCACGCTTTCAGAAGAAAGCATACCCCCATGAGAACATGGCATGCAGAACCTTTTTTGTAACGCCACTTGCTACGATCCTTACATACTTCTTTGGCTTCGTGTACGTTTAGACATCTCCGTGGTAATTCCGTAACACACTAACAGTAAGAATGGCTTCCATTCGACAGTGAACAGATAATTTTACGAACATATGAAGCATTGGATTAGCTGGTATAATCAAAAATCAAAAACAATCAAAAGTCATTTATTCAAACTAGGCTGAGAGTTAGCACTTTTCGAACGTCAAAATTACATAAGACAGTCCCCCAAAACGCCCACCCTTCGACACTTCCTAGTAATCAGCCCACTAGCAAAATGTTCACACTGCTAAGACACAGGCCTCCTCTCTGTGAGAGAGAGTGGGCAGAAACCACCACGCAGGCCCAGCGAGGGTTGTAGATGAAAATTGTCTACGAATTTTTGGTTCTAGGGCATGCCGGTTTCTTCACGATATTATCCTTCACCGTTTTGAGAGCATTGGTAATGACATAATTTACATAAAATAAAGCGTCTGTCAGGGTTTGTGTTCTCGACGATGCGTCACTACATAGTTTATTAGTTTGTTTTTGACATTAATTTAAATTCATAAACATTACAGTGATAGTTAAACCAATAGACAGTGGTGAATAAGTGCCTGCCTAGTGTTAGAAAACCGTTTTTTTTTTTTTTTTTTTTTTGGGTGGGAAATCATCAAATAACTTCTCCCGCTCTGGGTGGAGCAGGAGGGCGTGTCAGACTTTTACTGACTAAAACCCACCCGTGTTCCTTCAGTAGCCCTTAAGCCAGGGGCTGTGGTGTCTCTTTCGAACAAACCCGCACCCCTGGCAGGCATCGACCCTTGCGGGTCCCATCACTGTTTGTGCTGACATCTCTTTGAGGCGCGCGTGGAACACAACGCGCCGTCGACTTGGGCTTGGTCCTTACCGGACAGCGAGCTACCCATTACTCGCCGTCCGCAAGCCCATGCCTACGGTGGCCGGAAATCGGCCTGGGATTCCCGACGCCCAGGGCGTCTCCGTATCCTGCGGCGGCTGGGGTCGCGAGGGCGCATATGCTGCCTCTCCCTCACGTGCGCCGCCTCCCTCTTCGCGAGCATCACTGCTTCGCTGAAGGAGGTGACGGCTCCCCATGCCCTCTCGCTCCGTACCATGGCCTGGACCAGGGCCGGACGCGAGAGATCGCCGCCGCCGATCGCCTCCACGAGGACACGGCGGTGCTCCGCCCAAGCAGGGCAGACCGCCACCGTGTGCTCCACCGTGTCCTCAGGGCGATCTTCGCAGTGGAAACACCCGGGCGTTTCCTCCCGCCCTATCCGAAACAGGAACCTCCCGAAACAACCGTGTCCGGTGAGGACCTGCGTCAGGCGGAAGGTGAGGACGCCATGCCGCCTCTCAAACCACTCCTCAAAGAGGGGACTTACCGCCGCAATCGTGGCGTGCCCAGCACTGGGTTGCGACAATCGCTCTCTCCATGTCACCATGAGATCCCGCCGGAGCTCTGTCCGCTGTGCCACGATTTCCTGCGGCAGCGGACTTACGCCCCGGCGTTTGGCCTCCTCGCGCCACTCCCATATTTGCGCGAGGACCTTTGCCTCCAGATCCCATGGCGGTAATCCGGCAAGGAGGCCCGCCGCCTCGCCGGAGATCGTGCGATATCCTCGGATCATCCTGATCGCCATGACCCTATGGGACGCCCTCAGCTTGCGAGCTGGTTGGCGCCTCAATGTCGGCGCCCACACCGGCGCCCCGTATAGGGCCATGGACCGCACGATCCCCGCGTAGAGCCTCCGGCAGGAGGCGTCTGGCCCCCCTAGATTGGGCAGGAGCCGCTTCAGCGCAGCCCCGGCCCGCTCCAGTCTGGGAGCCAAACGGCGGAAATGCTCCGCGAAGTTCCACCGGCTGTCGAGGACGAGTCCCAAGTACTTCATCGTCGACTCGACGCCGATGTGAACCCCTCCCACCGTTATCTGGGAACCCGTCGGTGGCGCATTCCGAGGACCATGAAACCACATGGCCTCGGACTTGTGCAAGGCCACCTCGAGTCCCAGTTGCCGGATCCTATCCACGATTGTCGCAACCCCTTGTGTCGCCAAGTCGGCCGCCGCCTGGTACGACCTCCCTTGCGCCAG
This sequence comes from Polymixis flavicincta, assembly GCA_949987655.1. Classification (NCBI taxonomy): domain Eukaryota; kingdom Metazoa; phylum Arthropoda; class Insecta; order Lepidoptera; family Noctuidae; genus Polymixis; species Polymixis flavicincta. The sequence goes on along the minus strand of OX465175.1, from coordinate 12,308,773 downwards.
GACCAGCGTGTCGTCAGCGTAGCAGACTACACTGACACCGCCAGGGAGGTCGGCGCGCAGCACCCAGTCGTACCCGATGTCCCACAGATGCGGCCCCAGGACCGATCCCTGTGGGACACCGCACGACATCTCTCGCCGGTTCCACTCTCCGAGGTGACCGGGGTAGATGACGGACCTGTCCGTCAAATAGGCCTCGACCACACGACAGAGGTAGGTCGGCATCCGGTGATACCGGAGTGCCTCCCTTATGCAACTCCAGGGCAGGGTGTTGAAGGCATTGGCGATGTCTAGAGACACCGCCAAGACGACCCCACCCCGGGCCACAGCATCCCCCGTCGTGAGGGCTCGCACGCGCATGATGGCGTCCACCGTGGAGCGCCCCCTGCGGAAACCAAACTGGCTCTCCGCCAAATCCGGCCCCACCCGCACCAGCCGCCCGACGAGGCGGTCTGCAATTACTCTCTCAAAGAGCTTGCCCACCTCGTCGAGCAGCACAATGGGCCGGTAAGCGGACGGAGAGTCCGCTGGGCGCCCCGGCTTCTTAATGAGGACCAGTTTCCCCGTCTTCCAGCGAAGTGGGAACTGGCCCTCCTCCAAGCATGCGCTTAGGAGCCCTCTTAGTCGAGGCCCGAGAGCCTGCAAGGCCAGGACCCAGGCTTTGCCGGGCAAGCCGTCGGGTCCTGGGGCGGTATTCTTGGCATTCAGCCTACGTACCGCCACTCTCAGGTCTACCTCGGTCACCTCTGGAGAGTCGTCGTCGTCGTCGGTGTGGTCCGCATCGGGCACCGCAGGAGGCGGAGCCATAGGCGGGGGAGCGTGCTCCCCTCGCGAGGGGAACAGAGCGCTCACCACGTCCTGCACGAGATGAGGCCGGAGACTCTGCGTCAGCGGGGGAGCCCACGGGCGGATCTTGTCCCGCACCGTTTTGTAGGGGCGTCCCCACGGGTCTCTGTTCAGAGTCTCCAGCGACTCCTCGCGGGCCACTACTCTGGCCCGCAACATCTCATCTCGGAGGGCGGTCTTCGCCACTCTGTACCCCTCGTACAGCTCCGCCTCAATGGCTACCGTATCCGGAGGGCGGATACGGAGCCTGCGGTGCCTGGAGTAAAGGTGTCGCGCAGCAACACACGCCTCGCGCAGTGTTGTCAACTGCGGCGACCACCAGTACACCTGGCGTGAAGCACGACCTGGCTGGACCCGGGGCATTGCCACGTCACATACGTCGGACATGGTCTCCCGGAACCACTCGGCCTCGTCGTTTATGTCGGCAGGCCTGTCCGGTGATGACACCCAGGCCTGCACGATCGAGGCTTCCAGGAGAAGCTCCCGGTCCAGCTGCTTCAACGCCCACCGCGGACCACACGGGGCCTGTCGGACCGGCGCGCTCGGGGTCTGGGTGGAGACGTCAAACCGGATGTACCGGTGGTCGGAATACGTCTCCACCCCCTCCATGACGCGCCAGTCGATGACACGCGGCGACAGAGCGGGGCTGGCGAACGAAATGTCCACCACCGACTCACCCCGCATCCGCACACACGTGGCGACAGAACCCCGGTTCAGGACGACCAGGTCTGCTTCCAGAGCCCAGTCCTCCACCATCCTGCCCCGCACGTTCGTCAACCGGGAACCCCAAGCCAAGCTCTTGGCATTGAAGTCCCCAAGGACGAGCACGGGGAGGGAACGGAACCCGACGACGACGTCTCTCAACTCCGCAAGGGAGTTGTGGAACTCGGCGAGAGTTCGGCTCGGGGAGAAGTACACCCCTACCACGACTATCTCCCCGAACCGTGCTGCAACGCAACCCCGTCCCCTCTTGACACTCTCGAGGGTCGGGGTACCGGCGGCGGCCGACGAAATGAGGGTCACTGAGCCGCTCAGGTCCTCCACCCAGTCATCCCTGGGCGGGACAAAGTACGGCTCAGCGACCACGGCGATGTTAATCGACCACTGCGCCATGCTCTGGATCAACAGATCCTGAGCGGCGGCGCAGTGGTTGATATTCGCCTGGAGGAGGCGTAATGGGGCCGTTACTGGCATTCCATTTCAGCCCCCTCCGGGGCCTCCTGGGTAGGCCTTGGCGGAATGGCGGCAACTACGACGACGGTGGAGGCGGCAGCGGCGGCGGCAGTGGCGGCGGTTGCGGCGGTGACGGCGGTGGCGGAGGGCTTGGCCCTGCCTCGGCCCCTGGGTTCAGCGGGTGGAGCGCAGGCTTTACTCCCAGCCCGGTGTTCGGCCGGCTTGCCAGCTGCCGCACATAGGTAACAGTGCGGTGTGGCAGTGCACGAGCCGGCCTTGTGACCGGGCTGACCGCAGCGGAAGCAATGACTGCTGCGGTCTACCTCCGAGGTGCATTGCACTCCCACGTGGTGGCCCACCTGGCAGCGGAAGCACCTCAGAGGTCTGGGTTCCAGCAGCTTCACCTGCGCAGAAACCCACCCCACCAGGAGCCTTCGGCCCTCCTCCGTGATCTTACGGGCCGCCGACACGGGGCAGCTCACCGTGACGGTTCGCATCCCCGTGTTGTCAGGACGGATGGTGCCTGCCTTCACCTGCTCGGCAGAGCATTCTCCCGTCCTGACTACGGCGGCCACCACCTCGCCCTCCGTCACGGAGTCGTCCAGGCCCAAGATGCGCATGTCAGCGCACTTGGTGGGCCTGGACACTCGGACCTCGTCCGCGTCTAGGGACGCCCTAAGCCTTTCGGCCAGGGCGTCAGCGGTCGGGCCACTGGCCGCGCCGGGGATCTCCAGCATGCGGGCTCCGGTCGCAGTGACCCTCATCCGCATGCCATTGGTGACCCCCAGCTCCGCGAGGTTCACCGCCGCCCTGGCTTTTAAAAGCACGTCGCAGTAGGACACGCCCTTCTTCTCCGCCTCCGGCTGTAGCGTAATCACTACAGCGGCGGACTTCGGGGCGCGTAACCTAGCTGCGGCGGTACTCTTCTTGCGCCGCTGCCGCCTCTCCTTACGTTTGGCCGCCCTTGCGGCCTTGCCCGCCTTCTTCTTCTCCCCGGCCACTTGCCATTCGGCATCGGCCGGAGGAGATTGAGGAGGTGGGGCCGTACGTCCTGGCACCAGAGCTGGCGCCGTCGCCGCCTGCGCAGCCACCCCGCCCTTCTTGGGCTTGGGCGGCACCGGTTTCGCCGGGGGCCTACCTGGCTGCGGCGCCGACTTGGCCGTGGCAGTCGTGGCGGCCGCATACGTAGCCTGCTTCTGCTGGCCCAGGGCCGGCCGACTCGTCGCCAGCGGGGGCCGCAGGACTATTGCCTCCAGGGCGGAGAACCGGCTATGAAAGGCGGCCAGCTCCTTCCGCACCAGATTCAACACCTGGTCCTCCTCAGGCACGGGTCCACGCTGCCCATGCCCCGCCCCCTTCTGAGGCACCCCCCTCGGGCCAGCTCCTCGGAGCACGGCCAGGTCCGCTCGGAGCTCCTCATTCTCCTTACGGAGATGCTCCATGGCGGCTGCCAAGCGGGCGACCTCCGCCCGCATTTCGGACATGTTGTCCGGCGGAGGTCCGCTGTGCAGGTCCTCCGCTGCCGCCATGATGGAGGCTATGGCTGCGGCAATGGCCTTTTCTTTAGAGGCTTGAAGCCTCTTCAAGGCCACCCCCTTGACCGCAGCAGCCACAACCTCCCCGAGCCTGGCCGTTCGCTCCGAGTAGGAGCCGCCGGCGTTGTCCGGCTCACTGCCAGACGACTCAGACTCCGAGAGGACCCTGTTGCCCGTCCCCCCAGAGAGCCGCCCCTCCGCGGCATGTGCCTCGGATGACTGGGCCCCCTCGGCACTCGGCTCGGCGGGATCCTTCGTGGTTAGGCCTCTGCCTAACCGGACCCCACCGCTCCGACAAACCTTCCCGAGTTTCGAGGTCGGGGCCATTCCTCCATCCGAGGACGAACCCCGGCCGTTCTTCGGTTTGGGGCGCTTCTTGAGGAACCCTGTCCTCCTCGAAGCGCCCACCGCCGCATGCTCCGGGCCCTTCACAGAGCCCTTCGCGCTCGATGCGGTGTCGGACTCCGACCCCGCATCACTCTCCTCCTCTACGTTTTTTGGTTTTTGTGTATATTTTTCCATATCAGTTCCCACGAGTAAAAACTTTGTGTACTTGCTCAAAAAATTGTGGTCCGCACTAGAGACTAATTAAGCTACCCATTAGTCAAGCTTGCAACCTCCCTCACGGTGCGCCGCCGCTTGGAGGTTTGGGGTAATTTTTTATAGAGGATTTCTTCCTCGCGGCCCGGGCGGTTAAGCCAAGGCCCTCGACCCCCGTCAAAAGTCAGAGACATGACCGTGACAATCTTCGGGGCTACGAGAATAACGGTGGCAGAAGGAGAGCACTCCTTCTTGCCTGCCCGGTGGCAGGGTGAGTGCACACCGAGCCCGCTCTTGCTCCGCCGCTGTGCGTCTCTGCATGAGCGCAGAGATACACGCGTTGGAGCGTCCCGCCGACAGGATATTGGCATACGGGCAACGACACCCACTAGGCACACAGTACCCAATGGGGGATATTGCCCGCATCCCAGGGTGCACCGTCCCGGAGACTGGCCTTTCCCCCAGACGTATCCAAGGGAAACTCCAGCCCACGGGCACACGGGGAGGTTTCCTGTCCAAGTTAGAAAACCGTAAGTGCCACCCCTTTCTGACCTCTTTTGAGTGGGCTGTATAGCCATAATTTATAGGTTCAAGTGCGTCCAAGTAACCTAGTACCGAGACCTAGCCCTGGGCATAACTTTCCTTAATGTAAACCTAAGATAAACCCACTTAATTGAGCTCTGAAAGTCGTGTTGCTTTAGTTAAGTAATTTTTAAGATTTGAGTTTTGCTAGGCATCTTTCAGGGCGCGTCACGCCCTGAATATCATAGTTGTAACGTTTTAAATATTAGATTGTTTTGGGTCTGTAAACCACCCTGAGATATCTGTAACTAGATTTGAAATAAGTTCAGTAGTTTTAGAGGAAATCAACTTTTAAAATATTATTTAGTAACATTTTTCATAATTTTTCGGGTTTCCTCGAAATAATCTTTCAGTGCGGGAAGATATAGTCCATACAGATATCTCAGGAGATGGGAAATTTCATGGGGAATACAGGGATATGTAACATGCCTTATATACTATAATAGGGTAATGTGTTATTTTTAATATTCCACTGTATTCATAATTAAAATTAGAACAAATAAAACTTTAAAACAGGAAGCAATTTGCGGCCCTCGTTACGGTAAAGTTTCGAGGCACGTTAGAAAACGTACAATTAAACCAATTCGTAGTCATCGGCAAGATAAATTTGTTATTTTAAACTTAATTAATTAACATGTAGTCAAAGTAAAAGTTCTAAATTGCTTCCTGAAGATTTAATCAAAACGTGTGTTATTTAATCAGGTAAAGTACCCCTACACAGAGGTGTCTCAAAAACAACCCCTTCCTAGACGAAAGTCTGGAACCCGTTTCTTTGTCAGTCGTCAAAACGTTGGTAACGTCGTGAAGAACGGAAGATAGTAGCCGCCCTGAAGATATCTGGAATCTATAGGTGCAGGACGTCAGCGCCGCGTGGACTGGGAGACCTACATACACACCGAGTTAAAACCTGGATAGGCATACACCCTCCCTACACACCCTTCGCGTCCAAGCGATCACACCCGTCCGGCACAGTTTGAACCTACGGCCTACAACTCGTGGGTCGCGGCCTTTTGCACTGCGCCACCACTGCTCCAAAATGAATTAATTATAACGAAAAATAAACCTATTTTCGGTGCTTCTAGGACGTCCCCACATTTCATTCATCCTACGATGTTCGTTTACGTTTTTTATGCCCGTTGTTTACACCTACTCTAAACAACACCAAAATGAATGCCGAAATAAAACCGTGCTGTTGGTATTTAAATTTTTAGCGACGGCTAAGGCTAACCAGACGTTCCTCTTATCCTTCAACTTGTTCCAGACTTCTGATAGAAATATATGAGCACCCTTTTGCTTGAAGTAGGCAAGGGGCGGCTAACCAATTTTATTGAAAATCGTAAATTCGTATCAAGAAAATTGGTAAAAATGGTTAAACTTTCTCACGATTACGGGGAAAAATATTTCCCATGTCTTGGTACGTGAAAGGTTTTTGAAGTTACTGCTTGATTAATTGTTAAAGTTAGGTATTTTTACCTTACGTAGCCGCGCAGGTATGTTGAGAGCCCAAAAACCGAATACTCACCTTCGCAATTTTAAAACATTAAAGGTAAAATGATAGTAACAAAATGAAGCTTCCTACAGCATTTGAATAAAAAAAGGTTTTTGGTCAAACAAGAAGATCAGTAACTAAACTAAACACAATTAAAGAAACCAAAAATAGAAGGCATTTAAAATAATAAAGAAGAGAAAGCCTTGATGAAGCATGTTTTATGATGAATCTCTCATGAATTGCGTGTGGATACAGTTTCCCGACTGTATCTTGGTTTACAGTTCATAGAATAACAGAATAAATCAAGTACAATTAGACTTTTCCTCGGCGATAGTGACCTAGCTAACTATTTGTGATGCAGACCATACCTATTTCAATCAACGCCAAGCATAATGAGGAAGTTGCCAAGAATATTATAACGGGAGGGAGAAAAGAAGTTGCCTTAAGTAATTTCAAGTTTGCCTAGTTTGAAGAAAAACTGAGTCATCGGAAAGAAACGTAAAGGAGCAATACATGCTGTTTAGCTAGTCATGTTAAGCTAAGGGCCACTTCTACTACTGAATAAGTGAACATGACCCTTAAGGATGATTTCCAATGATTTCCACCGAACGCTCGCATCGCATCGGATTCACATACGATCGGCTCCGTAGTTGTAGTTGTAGTCGCTTGCGAACGTATCTGTTTCTGTGTATAATTAGTCAAATAGTTTTATTCCTACCGACGACGTCGACGTGTTCTTATTTTTTTAAATGGCAGACGAACGAATGACGACAGCCGACATGATCCGATCGGATACGACGACAAGCGAACGGAGCCGATCGCGCATTGCAGCATACATAGGTACGGCTACGTCAAACTGCTGAGCGCAGTTTGGTCATATAGACTTTAAAAACTGTGTACGATTAAAGTTTGTAAGATCCGTTCCGATCCGATTCGATGCGAGCCGTTTGGTGAAAATCATCATTTAGAATTTATAATGGGTGGTCCAGTGGTGACGTCGTTTTATGATTTACTTACCACTACTTATATGTCGCATTATTCAACCGGTCAGTCAGATATACTACCAAGATTGTGTTGTCAGGCAACCTTGTTGACTTTCGTCTTGTCTCGTATCGGCACGAACCATAAGAGCTCAGGCCAAAATGGCCCATAGTCAAAATACGAGACATTAAGCAGGACGGAAATAAGACTGAATGCGCCGCATGTCTCCACCTACCTTCATTGAGGCTATTTAAATGCACTGTACTATGGTCTGACCTAGTGAAGCAACACCTAGACAGCAAGATCTTGTACACACTACATACAACAAACCAAGGATCCATGGACACAATGAAGGGAGATAGATCTTCAACGAACAGATTAGCGCCGAGAGTTGGAAATCGAACAGTCTGTGGGATTCTCAATGTTCGGTTCAACAACGAGAGTTGAAAATTCAGTGTCCGATAAAATCCCGACACGTAATTTTTTTCATCTGTGCGAAAGTGGTCATAAGTCGGCAATAGAGTATTACATCCATTTTTGAAAATTGTCTTAATTAGATTCTAAAATGCTAATAAACCACTAAAAACACAACATTTTTATTTAATCGATTAGTGCCATAAAAACTAACGAAAATTTTATATTTTCATGTTTCGCGTGTAATTTGACGTAAACGTCAGTTTGCTGTGTAAACAAGTTCGCTGATATTTTGTATAATTTAAAAAATGAGTTTTTATTCTACTAATCGTTGGTTTGCCGTTCCTGAAGTTTATGTCTTACCATAAACTAAAATATCTGGATGACCTGCTTTTTTTTTATATTTGACGTTTTCTAAAAATGAAACCTAGCTTGATCAATTAATCGCCCCCGAAACCCCTTGCATACTAATTTTCATGAAATCGTTGGAGCCGTTTCCAAGATTCAGATTATATATGTATATAGGGCGACTGGTAATTAGTGACCGACATTGAACACACAAAATGTAGGATTTTGACGAGTTATGCGAACATAAATGTAGGGAACAGCAGATTTTTTTTTTTAGCGATTTCTGGTTTGGTCCCATAGTAAAAGTTGTTCATAATGATGAGTACAATCATGTGTTTAAATATCGGTCACTAATTACCAGTCACCCTATATACAAGAATTGCTCGTTTAAAGGTATTATATAAAAACTACTTTGGTTACGAAAATAATAAAAGTACAAAGTTGTTCAATTGATTAATTAATACAGCGATATGACGTAATATTATGGCGGCTACTATTTTATGGTGTTCACAAACAGATAAAAAAACTGATATCTTTGAATTTAATTTTACAATTTATTTTGTTATTACATGAACTAAAACGAACATTTTCCTACTGTTTTTTACCGTAGCTATCTCAATAATATATCTCATATACAGTTAAATACCCCATTAAAAACAACTGAAGAAGGAAAAGAATTTAAATGCACTAGACTGACAGACAAAGCAATGCAATGGATTTCTTATTTATGAAAAAAATAATTATTCTATCATCATCATCGGCTTCCAGTCTAACCGGATGCAGCTGAATACCAGTATTTTACATGGAGCGACTGCCTTGCTGACCTCCACAACCCAGTTACTGGGTAATACGATACCCCTTGGTAAGACTCGTTGTCAGACTTTCGGGCTTCTGACGACCCGTAACTACTGTCAAAGATCCACAAATGACAGCCGGGACCAACGGCTTGACGTGCTTTCCGAGGCACGGAGGGGTCTTGGTATGTAAAGATGGTCACCCATTCCACGGACCGACCGCGGCAAGCGTAGCTTACCCTGGTCGATCGACACGTGCAGCTATTGTTATTTATCCACAAGCCCCTCACTTATTCTATCATCATACAGAAAAAAAGCAGAAACGCCAGGATTCTCTGGCCATAATTCCCTAAGCAACCTTTAAAAATAGTGCTGCGTAACTAACTCCTATTATAGACACTGCAAATATAATTAATTTGCTATAAAAATAAGTAACAAAGAGCATTGTGTGTGGTCATGCTAATGCAAATATATTTATGATGCATTATAACTGCATAATGGGAATAAAAACACGTGTACCATCATCCTGACATGTTATTGTAAAAGGTGATGTCTATCCAGGATAAAATTGTAACCATTGCGCAAACTGGAACCGCGAATACAGCATATGATTTTGGAACCCGTACAAATTTTTCGTTCGTTGTCAAAAAAATTAAAAAAAGATTATCCATACATTTTGACCACGTAGGTATTACATTTTTCTACGGAACAGAAAAGCTTTTTATAACCTCGGGGGCCTAAATATTTTATGATGAATTCAGGGCTTGCGCACTGGTTGAAAATAATCCTGTGTGTGTGTCCATCCCTTTTTGCGCTTTGTTCGAGAAATCACTTAAATCAGAACTTTAGATGTTTTCTGTAAGTTACATTGCATGTACCTTATAATATTGCATGTATTTTGTAAATCATTAATTTTTGAATACACAATATAATGCGCGATTAAAGTAATCTGTGTCCTTTACACGGGTCCCAAGCAAATATAACGATCGGCAAAGTGGTTTAGACGTGAAAACTTAACAGACAGAGACAGACAGATCTACTTTCACGCATTTTTTATCTTACGTACGGTTGTACTTAGAAAACAAACAATTAATTTTTCCAAATTAATTTATTTCGAAAACATCCATGGGTTACTTACCGATGGATGGAGGTAAGTAACCATACCCTGCTTACTTACCTCTTGGTGTCTGTAACAGCACAACTACGTGATTTATTTTATCTTTTCTTATGTCAAATAATTACCTAAATGTATGAAACATGCCTATACAAAAACACGTAACGATGACGTCACGAGGATCCACTTTTCTTTTTCCTGCTAAAGGTACCAGGTACATTAAAGTTATAGTATGATAGGATAGGATAGTATGGTAGTTATAGGATCGATAAGAAAATATGGATTTTGCAACCACGTGAGCCAATCCACAGGCAAAGATAGTTTAATATTTTAATGATGATAGAAATTAATTCATAATACAGAAGTTTTCAGCAATTGCAAAAGCGACAATATTAAATGTTTCTCAGCTAGATGCCGTTTTAAAGTTTTCACTTGAGAACACTAGAGCTCGCTGTAGTTAGGTATGAATTTAAACTCTCGCATTTCGCATTGCAAGAAAACTTGGACTTGGTATTTAGCTTGCCCGTTTCTTGCTTAGAGGCATCTCGTCTTTGTGGGGCTGAAATATACCAAGCTACGAGGTGCAAAACACAATTGACATAAGAAACAAAAATGAGGTAACTGAAGGTTTGAAAAGATGATAAATTAATTGACTGTGAATTCATAACTTCTCAGATAGATACATTATTTATTTAATTTAGTGCACACAAAAGAAATACCACAACACACAAAAGCACAAATAAGTAAGATAAGTAGGTATTTCTATTGGATACAATTTTACTTAATATTTATATCCAAGCATATCTCAGTTAATGGTTCTGCAAACTGCTGTGAATAGGCAACTGAATGAATGTTTAATAATAGAATAAAACTTTTAGAACTGAATGAAGAAATAAATTATTATGAGAGTAAAGAATTTTATCAGTACGTTAAGAAATATTAATTAGTATTAGATAAAAATACATTTTAATAAGCATAAATTATTAAACAGTAAAAAACAATTCGGATACACAAGGGGACAACTCAAAGTTGGATTTGCTCTTTTTTTAAAGGCCCTTAAAGATGGCGCTGCATTATGAGACTCACGTAAGTTCCTTTAAACTTCAAAAGAGACTATTAGCACTGAGTTTATTTCAAATTATTGTTCAACAAAACATTGACTTTTAAAAGCCTGACAGCTCCCACGTGGATCGAAATATTCGCGCTTGCTGGGATCGATATAGATCCACCTGGCAGCTGTCAGAAAATGTTTTAAAACATCTGCTTGACATATACAAACCTCCCATCCCATTTTACTGGAAGACTTCAAAACTAATTTCGGCATTTTAATTGTTTACCTACACATAACATGACTGGTAAGCAATTGAAATGCTGAAATACTTTGAATTATGTTAAATGGAAAATTGTGACGAGTTAATTGTTGTGACAGAAGATTTCTCAGTCAATTATTGTTTCCAACATTATTTTTAGTATATGCGAAACCTGATTAAGTTTTGTTAAGAATAAGTAACTGAAACGATTCCAATATTTTTTACACTATGTTATATTTTTTCCCAAAAACGTTTTGCAAGTTTGATGGAAAATGTTAACACCAGTTATTTACGATACAACCGCCGTACGGTTAGGTGCCTACTGAGTAATTATTATCAATGAGTAAAAGGGTCATTTTCACAAAAAGTGTACATTCGTGTTTCGGGTGTGTCCCACAACTTTTTTAATTTTTTACTAGAATAATATCTAAGTTTAAGATAAAAAACACTAAAAATTTGGATCTGTGGTTAGTTTTTAACAATATTGTATAATGTTGCTGCTTATAAACACAGTCATATTACCTTAATTTTCAAAAATAGAAGGTAGCTGTAGATATTTTAGCGCTGTCCCACTACCATTTTCAGTAAAATAACTTAACCTTAATGTATCTTGTTGACTTATATATAACAATGTGTTTGATATTTTGGAAAGTATAGTTATGCACGATTTGTTATATAATTACAGCAATAGTCTAGTGTCGCTCAAAATATTTAAATAATTTAATCTTTGTGGGGACATAAACTGGTTAAAATGGAAAATTCCCTTCCGAAACTGCAATTTTTGCAAGATGATGCAATCAAATCTACCATTTATGCGTATTTTTTATCGGTCAGCAACATTTTTAATGCTGTCAACGAGTTTCAACAAGTATTTCGGCCGATTTGACGGCGGCCAGCGGACGAACAATACACCTCAGTAACGGTCCGGTTTTAATTTTCCAGAGCCGCGACCAATTTCAAAGTAAGTTTACAAGTTTATTTCTTGCAATTTATTTCGATATCTTTATTAGCTTTCAGTGAACTTAAATTGATACCAAACTTGTTGATCTGATGTGTTAGTTTAAAATAATTAAAACAGAAGTATTTAAAGTCCGACTTCCGATACTTCCGTTCCGTAACCAAAACGCAGGTAACGTAGAATTGGAATTGAAAAGTTTCGGAATGGAATTCTTAGGAAGATGATACATTATATTTGTAGTATCGATCTGTTTATTATATATTTTTTTAATTTACTAGTTCTTACCCGATTGCAGTCGGGTAAGAAAAACCTAAAAATAAAATTTAAAAATATCGCAACACAATTACGAGTACATTCTTCACCAAAACATTCTCATTTTTCATTCAATTGAAATGATCTCATTTTCTTGTCAATGTGCCTATTCCTATTCCAAGAATAGGAAATAATAATAAAGTTTTACTTTTTTATCCCCAACCATAAAAGGGGGGTGTATGTATGACCCAGACCAACATGTAAAATTTGAGTTGTGTTCAAAATTTTACATTAGAATATTTGTAATAATTTGATCTCATTTTCTTGATAATGTGCAATAGTCTTAAGAATTCTATTCCGTTATAGGCATAGTCTATTCCGTGACTGTCCTATTTGATATTTTACTATAAATATTATTTTTAGAGTGAAACGCTATTTAATTGTTATTAGATTTTGATAATTTAGAGTGTACAATTTGATTAATGTAATTAAAAAAAAGAGTTCCTAAATTGTATCCTAATTGAGACGCATACCAAAAAGTATTGAACTAATTTGGTCCAAATAGTAACGTAATGGAAATTAAAATGATGATTGTGTATGTTTGCTATTGTTGATTTTACGTTTTATATTTTGTATTGAGGTACAACATATCGCTAACCAATTATACTATTTGATTTATACCAAACGAATTTTATTTTATTTATATAAACCGAAAACCGTTAGTTTAGGAATGGAATAAATTTTGTACCACAGGGCCAATAAATAAGTTATATTTCAGTAAATAATACTGATTAAGAGGTTTTGTTATAATTATCGTATAATGGAAAGAATATCAATTGTAAATTTAATTGAAAAAAGCGAAATACGTTAAAAAATAAAATTTCGACATATTTTTAACAGTGTACACTTTTTCTGAAAATGACCCAAAAACGACGTCAGACGCGCGGGGGCGCCGCGCTCCGCGCGTCTGACGTCGTGGACAACTAGGTAACATAACAAGATAACTTGACTAACTTAACTATATTTCGTGATACAATTTTGAATTTTTGTACATAGATTCTTTACATAAAAATACTAGACCCATGTTTCGGGTTTCGCATATACTAAAACTAGGGTTGTATACAAATGTGAACAACTGCCTTCTAGTTGTAATACCAAATTCTTACTTGTAGGTCAACAATAGTTCACTAGGTTCTCAGCTAACAGAAGAACACTGGTGCCTAACTTGATTTAATCTCCTTTGTCAATACCGTCGAGCAAGGAAGCATACAAAACTATGCAAGAAGCTACGTTGTTTGTACTTAGTACCCGTGCACACATACAACAACCACACCACGTCGCACCGAGAAAATGTGGACAGTGGTTACGGGTGCATAGGTAGTGTCGTTGCATCTTTTTGCAGTTGCGTCGTGGTTGCGTTGTTGCTAGTAGTTGCGATGTGGTTCCGTTGTGGCTAGTGTTTGCAGACAAACAGATCGTGGTTTTTGCAATGAGGCCGGCTGCTAGCGCCCGGTGTCGCTGGTGGTTGTGCTTTGGTTGCGAGGTTGTCTTGATGTGGTCGGTACCACTCACACGGTTGATTTTGGCAGTTAAAATGCAACATTACATACAAATTTGTACCCGTCCACGCGATGTCGTTGTGGTACGTGTGGTCGGGTTCTTTGTAGTTCCATGCTGACACCGGTAAACATTAGAATAACGTTTTAAGCTTTTATGTACTCAAACTACATCGTCGTTCGTGTTCTTGCAATTCGATATTTGAAATAGTGAAGAGCTAACTGAAATATATTCGAAAAACTTTTATGAATACGTGGTCATCTTCATCTAGCACGCTCGAGAAAATGCAAGTCGAGTTTGACGTGGAAATTAGAGATAACAGCTATTTAGATAGTTTTCACCTTGCTGGTTTTTTTTTTTTTTAATGAGTCTCATTTTACGCACAAAAATATAAGCCTATTTACATTCAGAATTGGCAAATTTCTTAATTGAGTCGCTGGCGGGGGGGGGGGAAGGGGGCAGCTAGTATTATCAGGGACAGGCTTTTTTTTTTTTTTTTTTTTTTTTGGGTGGGAAATCATCAAATAACTTCTCCCGCTCTGGGTGGAGCAGGAGGGCGTGTCAGACTTTTACTGACTAAAACCCACCCGTGTTCCTTCAGTAGCCCTTAAGCCAGGGGCTGTGGTGTCTCTTTCGAACAAACCCGCACCCCTGGCAGGCATCGACCCTTGCGGGTCCCATCACTATTTGTGCTGACATCTCTTTGAGGCGCGCGTGGAACACAACGCGCCGTCGACTTGGGCTTGGTCCTTACCGGACAGCGAGCTACCCATTACTCGCCGTCCGCAAGCCCATGCCTACGGTGGCCGGAAATCGGCCTGGGATTCCCGACGCCCAGGGCGTCTCCGTATCCTGCGGCGGCTGGGGTCGCGAGGGCGCATATGCTGCCTCTCCCTCACGTGCGCCGCCTCCCTCTTCGCGAGCATCACTGCTTCGCTGAAGGAGGTGACGGCTCCCCATGCCCTCTCGCTCCGTACCATGGCCTGGACCAGGGCCGGACGCGAGAGATCGCCGCCGCCGATCGCCTCCACGAGGACACGGCGGTGCTCCGCCCAAGCAGGGCAGACCGCCACCGTGTGCTCCACCGTGTCCTCAGGGCGATCTTCGCAGTGGAAACACCCGGGCGTTTCCTCCCGCCCTATCCGAAACAGGAACCTCCCGAAACAACCGTGTCCGGTGAGGACCTGCGTCAGGCGGAAGGTGAGGACGCCATGCCGCCTCTCAAACCACTCCTCAAAGAGGGGACTTACCGCCGCAATCGTGGCGTGCCCAGCACTGGGTTGCGACAATCGCTCTCTCCATGTCACCATGAGATCCCGCCGGAGCTCTGTCCGCTGTGCCGCGATTTCCTGCGGCAGCGGAGTTACGCCCCATCAGGGACAGGCTGAAGATATTATTTTCATGATTATTAGACGGGGAATTTAAAGCTACTGGCTCAGCTGCGGCGCGGGCTGGCGCATCAACGAGCAAGGGACGGTCGGGGGTCTGATCGTTACTCGGGGGGGGGGGGGGGGGGGGTCTTCGCGGGGCGCGAGGACTTCGGCGGTGAGGTCGGAAGGACGGTCGTTTGTATTTGTGTGCTGTACTGGTGGCCCTATTCTTTTCTTGCAGAACAGTGATGGGGTCGTCTGGGTCGGAAAGGACATGTCTCGGCCGGCGGATTCTACTGATTCTACTGGGGACATAGCTAGCGGCCTTCACAATCAAGGGATTGCGATGTAACTCGGCTTTATCGAAGAAACGCTTCGAGTTGCGTTTCAGAAATTGAGCAATAGTGGGCATTTTCAGATCGAGATGGAGGATCTCGTTCCGAACGAACCATGGGGAGCCTGTGGCTTGGCGAAGGAAACGGTTTTGGAGGGTCTGCATCCTATGGATGTGTCGGGGGTGTCGGGTCTGATATTCTTTATCTGATTATTATACCTATTATGATTAAAAATGTATAGCTTTTTAAATCTTTCATGATAAAGATATGCGGTTTTCGTATCACACACGTGGTATTGTACTCGTAACTATGTACATTTATTTTGTTCCCAAGATATTACAATCCAACGTCGATGAATAGTCCTAAATGTTAGTTTATTTACGTGCATCTGTTGATATGGTTCCTCAAACTATTAAGAAGCCAAAGCAATCTATTTGTTAGGTTGTTGGCACTGTGCCTCGAGGAAGTGTCAAATTGCCTGAATTTCTTGTTACCTGTGCATTAAATAAATACGTGTCTAATTATATCTGAAGGTGAAATAATGATCAACGCGACAAAGTACGCGCGGAACTTTAAATAGGTGTTCGAAAATAAATATTAATGTGTTGCGTATTTTTTTCATGTCTGTTTTTGTTCTAGGATACGTATAGCAAACGAAATGTTTCTTCAAATGTAAAATTCTGTCTTTAACCTAATTTGTATTTCTCAGTTTTATTTTCCTTCCAAACCAGTCCAGAATTTATCATAAAAATTGAATCATTATTCCCTTTCTCAGCAAATGAAGCAGCTTCAATTTTACTGCAACAAATAAAACTCCCGTTCGCTAAATTATTACGGAGCTCATGTTTTCACGTTCTGGAACGTTTAACAGATTCCTGTGTTGAGTAACAATAGTACCAGACAAATAACAAGTCCGTCATCTCACGTCATAAACCCTGTTTACAGCTACTGTAACATCGATTCCTAGTTTATATTCCGCATCCAATGTTTCCTTTTGTACGTTACTATGTTTATAATCTCGGCTTGTTTGTTTTCTTCGCCAGCTTCGCCGATTGATAGTTTTGTAATTAAAAAGAAAAATTATCTATTGTTGCCTAGTTCCACGACCTAGTTGCAAGCTCGAAAAGGTTTTCATGAAAAGTTTAGCATTTTAAAATTCTGTGGTTTCATCAAGCCGTTCAGCGGAAGTTGCTCAGTTCGTTTTTGTTATCCAAACCAATAACCAATTAAGTTTGAATAAAAATTGTCGTACACCCAGTACGACAATTTTTATTCAAACTTAATTGGTTTTTATATCTTTGTGTGCACTTGTGGAATTCCAGATCCAGAAACAAATAATGAGCGACGCCAGATTTTTGCCGTCTTAGCTCAAATATAGAAATTGTTTACTCCAATAAATTGGCAGATGTACTCGTAGCTATGGCTTACTGACGTGTTTAATCAATATTTTGTCTCGTAGGTTCAACACGTAGGCACTTACAAAGGTTATGTAATCGACATCATCGAGGAAACTTACCTGAAATCCCACAAGGAAAAGTGCTGCAACGTAAAGGAAGTTTTAAAAACTACAAAATACAAAAAAAAAATACGTCAAACGTTGCTTGGTCAACTGGTTATTGTGGACAAGCCTCTCTCGGTTTGTGACACACTGTGGCAACTGTGGCATTGTAACACTTCCGCTTTATTTTGTTCATTTGTCGCCTGTCTTCATATCTTTCCACCATCTTTCAACTAATTTAAACGTCTGTCTGTCAGCCAATCTGTCAGGGCCATTATTAAATCTTCCGAACTTGTTAATATCTCAGGTGTTTACTGTTTACGAGTTCTCTTAGTAATCGAACGGAATTTGAGAAGGATGGAGGTATGCATGTAACCGCATAGGACATTTTCAGCTATTATGATTGTGCGATATAACCACGACGAGATTCTTAATTTTTATTGCTGAATTGGCCTGGTCTTGCAGGTCCTAATGCGATCTATAATGGAAAGAGCGTGCTCAGAAGATGTCTGGTTTTTTTTTTTGCGGTTGGGAAGTCATCAAATAACTTCTCCCGCTCTGGGTGTAGCAGGAGGGCGTGTGAGACTTTTACTGACTAAAACCCACCCGTGTTCCCTTAGGAGCCTGTGTGCCAGGGGCAGCGGTATCTCTTTCGAACAACCCGCACCCCTGGCAGGCAAGAAGATGCCTGGTCACTCTTGATTCGAAAGCTGACGGATTAAAGGTGGAAGGAAACACAGACGTTGACAAAGTACATCATTAATGTGAAGGAGAATCATCTTCCTCTCCACTAGATATTGCTTTTTAATTAATATAATACACGTATGATTATTTATAAATTAATATAATCACATTTTTTTATGATCAAAGAAGTTTATCATCATCATCATTTCAACCGAAAGACGTCCACTGCTGGACATAGGCCTCCCCCAAAAGCGGGGTTTTGCCATAATCGCCACGCTTGGCAGGCGGGTTGGCGATCGCAGTATGGTGGTAAAATGCATAACGAACGCTGCTGCCCATTCTCTGATAAGCCCCTTAGTTGTCTTCTACGAAACTCACGGGAAAAATGGAATGGATGCTGTTCTTTTACGTGCGCCACGAAGTTCAATCATTAATTATTTCGCAAGTTCAAATCCAATCAAATTAAATCAAATCTCTTGATTGCATTCAACTCTTCAACCAATATCCCTTTTAGTATTCGGTTCATTTTCTGAGCTCATCCAATCTTAGCAAAACCTATGACCACTATCTTCTGAACTTTGTAACTGGTCCTTTAACATTTCGTTTCAACCGAGATTGCATTCTCAGTACCATTTATGCAGATCTTACTTTAGGCAACATAGCTAGGATTGCAATGCAAATGAAGGTACCGACGTAAATAGTGAGAGCAAAAGCACCAAAAGCTCATACTTGGAGCCGTTACGTAAGACACGGTCGATAACTACGCTGCCGACGGTACATTTGTGCCCCGATTCGCGAAATTACGTGGGAACCGTTTCAACGTTTTAAATATCTGTTACTTCTAGCACTTTAGCAAGTATGCAATTTGGTGTAAGATAGAAATGAGAGAAGTGTTTGGCGAAGGTAATCATTTTTGGTGGACGAACTTTGGAAGTAAATATAGGAGTTGCAAGTGAATTACAGCTTTATTGCACAAATATTTATATGTAAGTATGTGCGTTAAAAATAACGTCTCTAATATGCCGTTATAATTTTGAACATCTACATTATGTTACATCCTCCCGGCCATGTGCGATGGAGTATCCTGTTTGTCTTATCAGATATCAGATTTAATAATACGTTTATTACTCACTAAAACGTCTCTACAACTGAATCTATTAATTAATTTATCTCAACTGCTGGAATAACTTTAGAGCATTTTAAGTTTTGTTTACTTCAAGTGTTACAATTCTATTAACAACTTCATTCTATTTATTTACATCTAAAAGTGGTTATTATACCTACTTGTTTTTAATTCAGAGCTTTTTATGCAATATTTTGAATAAGAAGTTTCTTCTTCAAGTGGCTTGCAGTTACTAACGGCCGCATTACCACGTTTTCTAATACTCATAAAATCTCCCAAGCCCCACTTACGAAACTTTCGAGTAGTTATAACTCCGCCTATTTTTAGATGTCGACCACCCAGCTTTGCACTTACACTTACAATAAATCTGTTCGGAAGGTCGTGAACTCGTGATTTCGTTTTCAAACTGGTACTTGAATTTCAGTGGGCTATGCCTCGAACAAAAATATTAAGTCTGCAACAAAATCGATTGACTGAAAAGGCTGAATTTCTGCGGATAGACTCCCAATGCTACTTAAAAAGGTACTGAAAACTTTAAACTAAGTTTATTTAGGTATAGAAATGAGACTTTGTAAAACATACGGGTACTGAGCAATTTGAACGAACTGAACGACAGAACTCTCTGACCCCTCACGGGATTGGGAACGAAACTTGGAGTACCAAGTTTAGAAGAATCTTATAAAAGAGATGTCACTGTAAACAGCAGTGAAAGTTCTTATGTAAGTTAAATCACGTATCTTAGAACGCGTTCGTGACAACCCTGGACCGAAAGTTAACGGAATTAGAGATACCGGAAGAGATACGCTTCATTTTACTTTCTTGAAGAAAACTTGCAATGGATATAAGCCTGTGGAAAAACGTGATAAGATTGTACGATAAGAATAGATATACAACGATATATTTAAAGACCACGACAACTATGTCGTAAAAACGTAAATAAAGATATCGTGGTTTACTCGTTACATAAACAGTTTACATTTCCCAGTTCAGATACACGACCATTCAACTCTATATGAATCATGATGGTGGAAATAAATTTTATCGCGTGCCTAATAAACATGCCAAATACAAATGCAAACAAATCAAGTACGAGTAGATTACCATTGGACTAATAGTAAGGAATAAACATTAATTTTACTTGTAAATCACGTTTGAATATCTTTAATCCCAAGTGCTTCATTATGTTGTTTGCTGAAACGGATCTTTATTGATTGTTAAGTGAGGCACGTAATAAGTATTAATGTTGCTTTACCATTCAATTTTCACCCTTAACACTATAACAGAACTTCTGTCTGCTCCGATAAAATAGTTCCGTGTAGTGTCGGACGTAAAAGAATAGCACTATCCCTTTTCTTCCCTTATGTGTCGTAGAAGGCGACTCAGGGACTTACTACTACTTAAAGAATGGGCAGCAGCGTTCCCTTTGCATTTTACCACCATACTGTGATCGCCAACCCGCCTGCTAAGCGTGGCGATTATAGCAAAACCCAGTTTGGGGTGGCACATGTCCAGCAGTGGACGTCTTTCGGCTGAAGTGTGAGTACTATAGATAATTTTCGACCTCCACGCATGCAAAGCCGCTCGCAAAAGCTAGTAAGTCATAAATACCTCCGTCATACACGTAAACATTGCCTCATTACTTAGCATCTCAAGCACTTAAAAGTTGCACCCTCCAGCGAAGCCTAAGTCGGCGTGCGATGGAACAGCGCCAAAGCAATTAAATCGTGAGCCGCACGCGAGGTTTTCTCCACCACTCTTGCGACGCTGCTGCGCACCAAATTGCTCTCGTTACTTGCACTTTTTTAGGATATTTAGCAATGTTACTCCGATCTTCGTAAAACCGAACATCTGGTTATTTAAATTTTAGTTTGTGTTCTATTTTGTTTCTTGGCCAAATATTGGTGATTTAGCTATGTGATACCAAATGTTGGTCGTAGTTTGGGGCTTATGGCTAAGTAACAACACGGGTCGATCGATTCGGTTAAGCTACTCTTGCCGCGGTTGGTCCGTGGATGGGTGAACATCTTTACATACCAAGACGTCGTAGACCACGGACCACGGACGGGACCAATCCCGGATTACGTGTCGTCAGAAGCCCAATCTGACAACCAGTCCTACCTACGTTTTACATAGAGCGACTGCTGCATCCGGTAAGACTGGAAACCAACCCCAAAATAGTTAGAAATAAGCTAGGCAGATGATGAGTATTCTTGAGGGATAATTTGATATTTTGGAGCTTCCTGGTGTTAGTTTCCGATGTTTATTTTTGCTACGTAATTTTATTTGAACGTACCTATCTAGACGAACGTCCTTGAAACAGTTTGACTTGTTATAATAAATCATAAACTTATTCCATGCAAAGTTTTTTAACTTCCACCAATAGTTACTATGAAAATTCTTGGAAAATTTTGTTGTTTTATTTTTCTTAGTGAGGGCGTGGAAAAGTATCAAGGGGTATTTGTGGCAATGATTTTGAATGTTTTTTTTTTTTTTTTGGGAAATCTCTTTAATTCGAAAAATATAATAATCATATGGCATCAAAAAGTTCGTCCGCATCGTTGTCAACTTCAGGTGACCAGAGGGCTGGCCTATTTTTGGCCAAAGAATTAGTATTGCGTGGCAATACTGCCAGCCTTTTGGGCACTTTTCCCGTTGACAACGATTTAAATATTCACTAACATTTTCATAATACCTATATAATATTGTTCTCGAAAGAGCGTCCCTAACTTGTGGCTCTCCGTACATACATACAGGTGGCTTACAAAATGTTCTATTAGATGTAGTTCCATTGTCTATGTATGAATACATAAACAACAAACAAGATGACCAAATTTAAACCGTGAATAGAAAACATTGAACTCATGAATACATTTAAATATTTTGCAGACAGGCAGTGCTCTTCCACAATGGTTCGTAAATGATCTGAAATTTAAAACGATCCAAGTGTGTGCTGAATTTGAAAAGCTATTTATATTGTTTATGTATGTCATTTGTCTTTGTCTTAAGTGCTGGAATTTTACTACTTTGATGTTTAAGACATTTGCATCGGTGACAAGAAAACTGTACGGTTTATTTAGCTCCAAGGCATTTGATTTCCAAAAAGATCGTATTCATATATATTTTTATATTAGTTAAATAAGCACAAAAGAGCACGTTGAATGAGTAGTCATTTAATCATCATATTCTGTGCATTAAACAGTCTTCAGGTGTTTTTAAGACTCTGTCGATTGAAGACTTGCAATATTTTTTAAATAAGAATAGCAATCACGCTGTCTATACCTGTAGGTCTAGTCTTGGTAATACCGAAGGTATAATGATAGTATCTACGTTTACCGTCATAGTTTTAGCAACTTAGTGAGGAAGATTCATTTTGTTGCAAAAATACTTACTTGAAATATGACTGCACAATAAGACATACACACGTTCCGTGTGATGCCGGACGTAAAGCTCCGTGTAGTGCAGGATGTAAAAGAATACCATCCATTTAGGAGGTGTCTTAGGAGGTGTCGTAGAAGGCGATTAAGAGACTTAATAGAGAATGGGCAGCAGTGTTCTCTATGCATTTTACCAACATACTCCGATCGTCAACCCGCCAGCCAAGCGTGGCGATTATGGCAAACCCCCCTTTTGGGGGAAGCCTATGTCTTTAGGCTGAAATGATGAATAAGACATGCAATTAAACTATGGAAACTAAAACTAATCTATCAAGCCCTGAACCTAATTTAAACTGCTTGAAATATATTACGTAAGCTTGAGAAGATATTACTATTTAATTAACTTTAAACGAAAGACATATTTATAACTGTAGTATTCATAAAAGTATTAGTAGCCAAAATGCGTAAGATACAGCATTAGATTGAGATTTATTACTCCATTAGTAATCAGAATTCGTATCTTATTTTCTACATTCGGCTTTTACAAGGTTACAAAGTTAAGCCATACCAAAGCACTAAATATGCAACTCGATATAAAAGCCACATCCATTACTGTAATTAACCTTTATTACATTAACTAAACAAGGCAACAAGCAACAAGGTACCCACTGCATTTTGCAGATAGTAAGTACAACGTGAATTAAAAACGGCCGGATTCACTTAGGTTCAATAATATACTTTCCCGAAACCTATGGTAAAAGAATTGAGCCCGCGTGGAGTCCCCGGAGCGTAGCCGTAGCGTATTCATTTCGAATTCAAATGTTTGTACTTGTACCAGTATGCGCTCCCGTTCCACTTGGCCGAGTCTTCACACTGATTACTATGATACGAGAATAAGGAACTGTTTGTGTTTGTATGCTTACAGCTATTGTACACTACTTACGGATTTGAATGCTTGGATTTCGAGATTTACGAGTATGAAATGAGAAAGTAGGTACCTATATGTTTATGTGGTAGAATATGTTATTTCAATAGGTAACATTTCTTTAAAAAAAACTTTTTAACAAAAAAGTTATTAAAGGTTAAACAAAGCTGGTTTATTATATTTTACTTTTCAGTTTTTTCGGCGATTATTTTTTTCTGTTAAAAAGTTTTTATTTAAAAAAAATTGTGGCTATAATCTACGAATTACTAGATGCTACTACATGCTTAATTTTTGATTACTTTTTGTAATACACAACTCAGTATTAAACTCTTTCCCCCTTATTACAGAACAAGGTTTTTCTTTAGGTATGGTTTAAACCGTCGAGCCTGTTTTTTAAATAAGAATCTAACTCTAATCAAAATATAGCTCCTTTTACAAAACTGACAAGTTAGTCCAGTGCTAAATTGTCAGTCTTGTAAAAGGAGCTGTAATTCTATTTCAGTTCTAATTTCTTATTTCAAAAACAGGCTCGATGGTTTAAACCATACCTAAAGAAAAACCTTGTTTTGTAATAAGGGGGTTTGTGTAAACAATCAATCATCCCCTGTTTTCCTACCCTTAGGGTTGGAATTTGTTTTCTAAATTTATATGGGATCAATTTCAGGGTATACCCTTTCCAATAAAAAAAGAATTATAAAAATTGGACTAATCTGAAACAAGATCAACGTGGCCATTAAAAAAAAAAAAAAATACGCGTCGACTTGAGAACCTCCTCCGTTTTTCGTTAGTTAAAAAATGACATGCGTTTTTTTATGTTGGACCATGAAGGAATGACTTTTGTCTTATTTGATAGTTTTTCATTGAAAAAAAAAACCCTGTTTGGTTTACGAGTATCTATTAAAGCTAATCATGTCCAAAACAAAACGCTTGCTCCGAACCACGCAAGACTCAGTTGAATCGTCTTTGAAGTCATTTGCAGATTTGAAAAACTTTTTCCACAAAACTGAACTAAAACACATATCCAAAGTCACTTTTCACTTTACACACTTTGGACACCGTAAAACGCTTACGGTCTTATTCATAAAAAACTTTTCCCAAAAAAAAAACAACGACTTCCGGAAAAACACTACAAAGTGAAAAATAACTTTAATTTCGGAAGTCGGTGACTTTGGATATGTATTATAAAAATTTTATTTTTCACTTTTTAGTAAGTATACCTACCCCACACCAGTTCGATTTTTTTTATTCCTTGGGGTCAAAACAATGCATATTTATGCGATAGCAGCAATCGCGGTTTATATGCTGTCATTTTTTGAAGAGTTCCGTTGTCTGTCTCCGAAACGCATCATCAGACCTATATGAAATTTAAATAGAACCATTTCAGTCAAAGATCTACAAATGACAGCCGGGACCAACGGCTTAACGTGGTTTCCGAGGCACGGAGGGGTCTTGGTATGTAAAGATGGTCATCCATCCACGGACCAACCGCGGCAAGCGTAGCTTAACCTGATCAATCGACCCGCGCAGCTTTTGTTACTTACCCACAAGCCCCTGATAAAGCCACGCAAAACTCAGTTGAATGGTCTTTGAAGTCAGCTGCAGATATAAGAACAGCCCGCAGCGCAGAAAACTATGTTGTATATCCACAACATAGACCTACTTCTATTTCCTTAACACTTAACAAACAAAGCTATTCGTTTACCTACTGCATGCATGGAGTTAGATAGTATCAGATTACTCCTTCCAATGATAAAGATAAAGCACCCTTTGACATTTTATTTAATTTTGAAAATCTCGAAGTAAATAGGGGATCAACTTCAGGATTGATTAAGGTGCTGTTCCAACACCACGAACGCTAAAGGAGTAATATAATATATGCTTTGACCCAGTTGTGGCAGGAGCGACGCCGACGGTTCTGAAAGCCAGCCAATCATTTCTCTTTCAAGGGTACGCCGAATTGTCGGAAAATAAATTCGCAGTGGAAAACCGATGTTGGCAGTTTTAATGCCGTAGATTTGTTCTGCGAGAAGATTTCTGCGTGATGTATTTATGACTGTCAAAGGTCAATTATGTCGCGTTCAGATTTTAATACTGCTAGGTACACTGGGTAATTTAGTACCCACTCAAGCATCGCATCTGTGATTAAGTGTCCAAAACAACATGCGATGACATGATTCAATTATTTTGTCTAAGACAAAACAACAAAAGTTAGTCAGGAAGACTCTGGGAAACATCTAGAAACCACTTTAAAAATTCTGCAGACAATTGGACTTGACAGCCAAAATACACGTAATAATTGAAAACAACAGAATCAAGCATTATTGTGTAGGCACGGCCATTTTGTTTAACATAACAATGACTTAATTTGTACAAGCAAATGGTAATTGTTGTCATCAACCATCCCATTTCGGTTAAATGTAACTAATACTTGACTGTTACTATGTTAATATTTCTGAGAAATCTTGAGTTGTTACCATTTTAAACCGCCGGTCTATTCTGTAATGATGTCTCATAAGGTAATGTAAACATATCCGATACTTCAGAAGAGCGTTGTCAAGCGTTTGAAATGAGTGGGCAATCCTCCAGGTAAAAAAAAATGCCCGTGTCGACGGCGCGTTGTGTTTCGAGCGCGCCGTCACAGATGTCAGCAACATCTGGTGCGGGTTGTTCGAAAGAGATACCGTAGCCCCTGGCATACAGGCAACTAAGAGAACACGGGTGGGTTTTAGTCAGTAAAAGTCTGACACGCTCTCCTGTTCCACCCAGAGCGGAAGAAGTAATTTGATGATTTCCCACGGTCTCAAAAAAAAGTGTTTGAAATAATGGTAAAACCCATACAATATCAAAAGCTAGCTCGCGAAATTCAAATTATCTTACGTTGTTTTTTGGAATTTCCAGGTCAGTTGTATGTTGTATGTTGATTAAAATATATTTCGCAACAAAAACACGTATGTTTTTAAAGATAACAACCTTCTAAGTTCATATAAGTAATCCCGATAAATGATTATTTTATGAAAAACAAGCTGTTGCCCGCGTCTTCGCCCGCGTGGAAGTCGAAATTTATCCCGCAGGAACGAACTAACGGAATAAAAAGTATAATTTGTGTTAATCTAGGTTATAATCTATCTGTGTGCCAAATTTCATCCAAATTCATTAAGTAGTTTTTGCGGGAAAGAGTAACAAACATCCATGCAATAGGTACATGCAAACATTCGCGTTTATGATATTATTAGTAAGAATATATTGGGTTTATGAAATCAGATCGTTTTATTGATGTTTGTTATTTTGTCAACGTAAACCCTGTCATTGACCAGCAAATTGCAAAAAATACGTGTGGAGCTCGAGGACTGCCGCGGTAAAGCTATTGCATAGCATTTTTATCAACTTATGCAGTTATAATTTTAGTTGTACAAGGCTAGGCAGATTGATTGGTTTTAATTGACAATTTCGCTTTACATGTTAATTGGAGGTCACGTAGTGACCACCTATATCCACGAAATGGTAATTGTTTTTCAAACGTTTTACTATTCACGAACTAACTAGATACCAAATCTAAAAAATATATTACTGCTACAACCTACATCGAGCTAACTACTAAGCGAACTAACTAGCTAACTATAAAACTAATAGCCCAAACTAAAAAACTGTACTAGTACATAAATTGAATATAAACACTAATACGCCGTAAACACTAACACACACTTTCGAAAAAAATGCAATTACTATTCACCAGTTCACCTTTCGTAATTTATTACGAAAAGTGTTGTCTTTCGAACATAAATAAAAATTACAAAATTACAAATTTATAAAATGTCAACAAACAAATCAGCCAAATTACTTTCAATTGAATATTATCTTTATTGCTATAAAGATAAGGTCGTACACACATGGAACTTTTTGCGACCAATCCCATCAAACGTCAAACCAAAGACAATATTGATCAAAGGTGTCCGTAGACGATCACTGTAGTTTTTTTTATGGTTGCATATTTTTGCAAAATATTATTTTTAATTATTTTTTATTTCAAACCTGGCAAATTACTCTCAATAAAATTGATTTCATCTTTGTTGGGTTATCAAACGTATAAACCTGGAACATTTTGCGATGAATTCCAAAGAAAAATAGGCCTTCGGACAAATTGCCATAAAGAAAAATATAATACATTTTAGGTTTACTTATAATGGTCACTGGACAGTAACAGATAAGTAACACGACCAAATATAGGAGTCACTTTTTACAAAATGTTGGTTCTTATCAGACCACCAACTGTATTTTACGGATTATAAATACTAAGTGCTTCTCTTTTTAGCGTAGTTTAACCGCTTTAGTAAGAGTGAGAAGTGAACATATTTCGAAGTAAATAAAAACTGCTAAAACGGTAAGAAAACTTCATAAACTATCCATAAATATACGATGTTGTGTATGAAAATTCAGATAAAGCAGTCAAAATTGCAATTTTAACATGTCATTTCGTTGCTAGGCAACAGGTCGGACTGTTGCATAGCAACGGAGTAAGGTTATTTTCGTTACGGAATTTCTGGATTCGGTCTCCACGCTCAAGGCCCGCGATAGAAGCTATGCAATAGCATAAAAACGTAAGAAAGTTTGACTCGCGTGGGCTAACCTGAGCCCGTAATGTTCAACAAAGTAGTACAAAACTAAACCACGGTTCATAATTTAGTACCACCGCTTCGTCTTCGGAATATCTCATGATATTTATTTATGACCAGCAGAATCATGAAAAGTGAAGCAATACGCGTTTACTGAGGCGTGACGTCATAAACCCAGTTCAGGATGCATGAAAAACATTAGTTGTAATGAAGCGTACAAGTGCTCATAACTTATTTCGGTCACCGATTAGGTACATGGTGTTCTACGACACTGCTACTCCGCAGGTTCGAAGTATTATGTAGGTATTCAAATGGAACTAAAATAAATTACCGATCACCTGCCTACCCTTCTCCAAACTATGTAGGGATCGGCTTCCAGTCCAACCGGATGCAACTGAACACCAGTGTTTTACACAGAGCGACTGCCTATCTTACCTCCACAACCCAGTTACTGGGTAAATATACCCCTTGATAAGACTGGTTGTTAGATATTTGGGTTTCTGACAACCCATACCTAATGACTATCAAAGAGTTACGAATGACTGCCAGGACAAACGGCTTAACATGCTTTCCGAGTCACAGAGGGACTTGGTATGTAAAGATGGTCACCCATCCACGGACCTACAGCGGCAACTGTAGATTAACCTGGTCGATCGACTCGTGTGGCTGTTATTCCTTGCCAAAAGCCCCTCAAGCGAAACAAAACTAACCAGTGTACTACAAAAACTAAACAGTGGTGCCGATTCTGTTGTCACAAAATTCCCTAAACTAGACTAAAAATCACCAAAATTTGGTTTATTCCTGTCAAACGACGATTTCCTATTCTGAAATTGACTAAAGTGACACAACTTAACTATATTTTAGTTTGACAGCACTAAGATTGTACTGAATTATTAGTTTAGTGAAAATGGTAATTTTGCTATTCTGTTGTTGTCAATTTCATTATTGTATTCAACCTAAAATTTTGGTTGTCTAACTAAATCTGACTATTTTTAATCGCGATTAAATAGGTGTGGAATAAAATTAGTTGTCAAGAACTAAAATTCACACCGACACCTCGACTTCTGGTGCCAAAATAGTACTGTAAAATGTTTTCTTTTCTTTTGCTTATATCTCGAAAACGGTGTGTCCTATCGCAAAAATAATGAAAATTTCGACCCCCTTTATGTCACCCCAAACACCTCTAAAACTCAACATGTGGATAATAATTTTTCATATTTTCCATGAAAAAAGTGAAAATTCCATATAAATCACGTCGAGGCTGCCGAACCCGGCGCGCTGCTGCCTCTAAAAAAACACGGGGTAGGGCAAACAAGTACCACGTTGCGAAGCCAGAACATACCACGTGCGAGTCGCGATTGTCAAATTCGATTTTAGTTGTGTCAAAATAGTTTTTAAATTTAGAGATATTTTTTTGCAGAATAGCGTTTAGATTCTCATAGTAAAAAGTAAGGAATTTTCGTTATAGTTTAGTTAGTTTAGTTCGGTGTACAACAGAATCGGCACCAGTGAGTATAACAATAAATATTCTTACTTTATTTTTCGATATAATCACCTTTGAGGTTTATACACTTGGTATATCGTTTTTCTAATCCTAAGATTCACTTCTTGAAAAAATCTTCATCTTGATCGCTATAAAATCATGTACGGCGGCCATCAGTTCCTCATCATTGCCATATTTGAGACCTCTCAGTTGTTATTTTAACCGCGGGAACAGGTAGAAATCACGAGGCGCAAGGTCAGGTGAGTATGGTGGATGTTCCATCAATTCAAATCCAGCATCTTGGATAGCAGCCATCGCAACTCGGGACTTGTGCGCGGGGTTGTTATCTTGGTGAAACAATACTTTAGCAAGTTTACCGCGGCAATTTTCGCGTATTTCCTGACGCAGGTTTTTTATTTGTTCTGCGTATAAGGGCCCCGTAATAGTGGCTCCATGATTGAGGTATTCAATCATTATCACCCAATGGCTGTCCCAGAAATGAGAGCCCATAATCTTACCGGCGGATGGAATTGCCTTAAATTTCTTAGGCGTTAGAGATGACGGCCTCTTCCAAGTCATGGACTGTTGTTTCATTTACCACCGTTTTCGTTTCACAGGCCTGCACTGCCCTCCCATACCTATTATCACTGTAATATAAAAACATTGTTTGTGCAAATTATTTTTAAAAGAGTAACCGTGGAGTTTCTTGTCCTTTTCCATAGGAAGCGACAATTTGGAACCGTGCACCTAGCTTCTGATAAATGCCCCTGCAGGTTTATGTGAAATAAAATATTTCGATTTTTGGTATTCTTTTTGGTTTCAGGATCATAATGGTGGAGCCATATTTCATCCATATTTACGAAGCGAGCCAAAAATCGGTCCGGATCTTGTTGTAGCAATTCCAAATTGATTTGAGAAATCAGCAGTCTTGTTTGTTTATGCTCGTCTGTAAGCATTCTAGGCACCCCGCGTTGATACTTTTTCATGCCCAAATGTTCATGTATAAATACTGTGGAAACTTCCTGTCGAAATCTTTAATTTTTCAGCTACAAAACGAACAGTAACACGACGATCTGCCAAAACTATTTTTTCAACTTTTTTTAAAGTTTTTCGGTAACTGCCATCGTAGGGCCCGAGCACGGGTCGTCTTTAGTTAAAGTTCTTCCTCTCTTAAATTCGGCACACCACCGCGCAACCGTAGAACACGGACGAGCGTCTAGATTTACTTGCTCAGTAGTAAATGTTTTCAGGCAGAGATATTTTATTACGGCGCGAATTTCAATTTTATCAATTTTGCGTACCACGCTCCGACACGACGAAAACAAATGACTTCTATTTTTGAAATAACAAAAGAAAATCAATAATTTTTATTTCATCAAATTTTTGGGCTTTACCTGCCAGTATTTACTTTTTTATTGTTCAAGGAGTTTATATGCCACTATTACTTTTTATTGAACACCCCTCGTACGCTGCTATTACTAGTAATTCTGTCTTTCTGTCTCACGGAAGGGCGAAGGCCTCATTTCATACAGAGAAGGCACGAACATTGAACACGACTGTTGGCGATTTTTTACTTATTAACTATAGCTATACTAACTAACTATTAACTATACCACTTCGTCGGCAGAATTTGGGCCCCTGACCCGCCAGGTCGCATCCCATCACCCGGCCGCACTGTTAGTTACTTCGTTTTCACTTAGCGTGCTTTCGGAGTTTTTTCCTTTTTTCTCGGGTCCTGTCGGGCTTATTAGGATCATAGTGTGATGTAAAATAGCCAGAAAAACACAGAAAATACACAAAAGCTGTTGGTATATCTTGATAAATAAATAAATAGCTGTTCCTCGAAAATTGGGCTATCAAATGCAAAAAAGACACTATAAATCCGACTAGTAAAGTACCCCCTACATCCAAACAATCTTTTAAAATAAAATATTAGTATAGACTAGCTTTTGCGAGCGGATTCGCCCGCGCGAAACTTTCTTATCCTATTTAACTCCCTTAGGGGTTGAATTTCGAAAAATCCTTCCTTATTCCTTGTCCACATCATAAAGGGAACCTCTGTACAAAATTTCAGCTTTCTAGGTCCAAGGGTTTTGGCGGGGCATTGATGAGTCAGTCAATTAGTCAGGACTTTTCTTTTTATTTATATATATAAGTCGATCTCCTCAGCTTATTTAATTATCTTAAGAACATTTTCTCTTAATCAACACTTAGAACCAACTGATTGGTGTTCAGATCTTATTTAGTTTTAAGCTTCTTTCCTTATATCTACGACACAAACTTTATGTACGTATGTAGCTCAAGCCGACATGAAAAGATTGGCTCGGCACCAAAGTTAATAACAAGGCTGCCCGAGTGCCTGTCCAGAATGCATGTACAGTCGCCAGCAGGTCAAGCTATCCCAAACTGTCAAATTTTCCCAATTGAACATAAACCTTATTCCTTTGTAACACAGTTGAAAAACTATCAAAGAAATTTGACAGATTGGGGTAGCTTGATGTGCTGGCCTCTGTACCTACTTAGGTATCGACATTCGCTGCGTCTCAGTAATAAACTTCTCTAGAACGAAGCTACTGCCATTTTTCTAACAGGCATGTATTTAGTCGAAGATTTAATAATTTTGTACTCGTAAAAATATTAATAAGGACTCTAGTATAACGATTGCGCCTCTTTCCCCCCTTTAATAATTCCTATTTTACGGGCCTAAAATAACTAAATAGCCCAGGAACTGCGACCAACTTGGATGTAGCACTCGCCGGCCGCTCGAGCGGGACCGCTCGCTTCGCTCGATCGGTTCGCGCGCGGTTTATGACCAACTGTAGGAAAATGCCAAAAAATAAGAAAAATGCCTCATTTACTAAAGTGTGCATTATTAGAAAAAGGTTTTACAAGATCATCATTTAAAAAGTGTCCAGAAGGGCAATATTTTTTTTTTTGGTGAATCAGTAAAATATTTCCCTTCCCATAAAAACCCTTATTCACGTTTCATGCTATTTACAAAAAAAAAAATAAGGATGATAAAATAATCCACTGAAAGCAAGATAATATTAACCTCATCAGCATTACGAGTATCTTAAAGTGACGTAGGCAGCAGGTACCGTTCTTGTTGTGCCACAATCCTGTTTTGTTTCGTAATATTCTTTTATAAAGCATTAAAACACGTTTTTAATGACCCATAGGTAGGTATAAAACCAGTTTATAAATAATGCTGGAAAATTACAAGGGACATGGAAGGATACATATAAGTATTTCTATGTCTTTCAGAAGGAAAACTATTTTGAAAATAATTTAATTTTTGTGTAGGACTGATTTTCACGGTGTATGCCACACCACAGGTAATTCAACTACCTAATTATGGCATACAATAAAAAATACACTGTCTAAACGGTGTTTATTTTTATTTATTTGGTAAATTAACAGCAGTAGGTACATAGGAATTAAGTTGTGTATCTATGCCAAAAACTGACGCCTTATTCTGTTAAAATCTTACTAACTACGTTTTCACGGTGAAATTTTACCAGAACTGCTTTAAAGGTATACGCAGCATTCACAATAATGACAAAAACGTAATGATCTGTGGAAATATAATATATAAATGCAAAAAAATATATGATTAGTACAAGTTACTTGTATTCGCCATGAAACATGCATCGTGAAAAAGGAGCTTAAGTTCGGAACAGAGTAAACAGAAAAACAAACATTTTGCTAAACAATCATTTGATAATATTAATTTATTCTAGTAGTCCATTCTAGAAATATCAGAGGTACTTTTCTTTTATCCTATTGCAATCTGAATCCAGCCAGCCAGTAAATTACCAGAGAGGTATGTTCCAGATTGGCTCAAAGCTGTCATTTATCTACCTTGATGTACAATCAGACAAGGCTTAGAAAAGGTATGATTCTTTCCCAGAGATTGATACGAGACTAAGGTACAAAAGGAATCGTTGACAAGGAATAGGTTCATATAGTACATATTCGGATGCTAGAAAGACTTATCAAAGAAAGTATCTTTGAAGAATTTCATAGTATTTATTCTAAGCACATAAACAACATGATTTGATATTAAATAGAGCAGTGGTGGCCCAGTGGTAGCGTGCCCGACTAACAAGGTCATGGGTTCGAACCCAGGCAGCCGCTTCATCATTATCATAATCGCCACGCTTAGCAGGCAGGATGGCGATCGCAGTATGGTGGTAAAATGCATAGAGAACGCTGCTGCCCATTCTCTAGTAAGCCCCTTAGTCGCCTTCTACGACACCCACGGGAAGAAATGGGATGGTGCTATTCTTTTACGTCCGGCACCACACGGAGCCGCTTTACTTTGTGTGAATAATATCGTCACTATTGCTCTCTAAACGGTGAAAGAAAACATAGTGAGGAAACCAGCATGTCATAGAACCGAAAATTCGAAGACATGTGACATCTACCAACCCATACTAGGCCCGCGCGCGTGCGAGATTACAGCCTACATCCTCTCAGAGGCCAAGAAGTGGGAACTTTATAGGCCGATTATTATATAAATTACATTAAAATGTATTATAAAATATACCATAACGCAAAAAAAAAAACTGCAGTTTCGAGGTCCTTCCACTGAACTGCACATTCTTGTCGCTATTTATCCTTCCTTGTGCAGTTTTTTCCCACAATTTTACTCCGTAGATTAAAGTTGATTTATACCGTGCCAGCCCGCTGGGATTAGTCCGCTCTAAACTGCATAAACTCAGCATTATTCGGTAAACAAGAACTGAAGTCTGCACTAAAATAATGTAGAAAAATATTAGAATATTGTTTACAGTATTAGCAGTTATTAAGGTCACATGATGCAAAGAGCCAGGTGTAGGTAATATGAATTAAAATGTTTTTGCGACACATCTTTTACGCATTTAGTTTGCCAAAGTGGGGCAATTAGGGACTATTACCACGTTCAGACATATATGATGATTCGAGGGCATGTGTTTCATAGTAGGAAATGCCCTCACCTCTATAACAGTTTATTCTTATTATCATCACCCACCATCCAGAACAGAAAAGTCTCTAACGGCTCAAGAAATCGTACCAGGAAAATATAAAAGTGCCACTTTTCTAACTTTTATTTCAACCCCGAAGCAATAAACTGTCATAATTCCAATATATTTATTGAATTTATATAGTGGTCAGTATTGACGTAATTTTCCTCGTCAACAATATTTCCTGCTGAAAGTATAGTGGAAATTGGAAATAACTTATAAAATGTGAGAATTCTTGATTTGGCCAATTTTGCCGACACTACCGATATCTGCGACGCGTGACGTGTGACTGCAATAACTAGGACTTTTGTAGACCGTACACTAAAAAGAAAATTCCATTGGTATTTCAAAACACAGTGCAGGTTGTATATGCAGAGGCAACCTCAAGCGTTTATTGATACGAAAATAGTCGCTCTTTTAAAACTTTTTACAAAGCTCTGCTGTTCATTTGAAATCATATCTTGAGATGCTGAGGGATGCTGAAAACTAATTTCACCAATTAAAAACTAATTATTATTGTATAATACCTAGTGTTAATTCTTGAAGACGCAGAAGAGCTGTCGGTAACACTTGTCTTTAAAGTCCACTATTATATTTACTCTTGTTTCTTTCTTCAATTTCCAATGTCGAAATAAAAATAAATTCTCGAAAAATCAGCTCTATTTTATTCTACGGAAGTTTCCAATTCTTTTGGGGCAATGAAGCAGTCATATTAGATTTATATTTTGCGTCTTCTGCTATAATAAGGAATCCGACCCGACCAGATTTCATTTGCATACAACGTTTGAGATTTTTCATTATGCTAATATAAAGAAAATATAATATTTTCTCATACGATGCTATCAAGAGAGCTGTATGAATCTGGATAAAGTACGTGTCAGAATCAAGGCGGGGTTGATTTAGAGCGATCGCATTACAAAAGTAGGTATTGTCATCATCACCATTATCACTTCAGTCGAAAGACGTCCACTGCTGGGCCTAGGCCTCGTCCAAGCATAGTCACTCCAAGCGATTCTGTGTTTCTCGCATCCAGCGGATTCCTGCGGCCTTCACCAGTTCATTGATCCACCTCGTGGAAGGCCTGATAACGCTACATCTTCCGGTACGCACGCGATCGTCACTTCAGAATCTTTCGGCCCCATCAGGTATCTGATAGGCATGCAATGTGCCTTGCTCGTTTCGGAATTCTCAGAAATTATGGCACTAAAAATTGGTTGGGACAAAAATGTTATATGACACGGTATGTCGGTATACCCATAAATAAATTTAGTTATTACGTAAAATATTAGCTACTGCTATGTTTTATACTCTATGTATTATTTATTTTCAAATAGAAGCAATACAGTAGGTACGCCTTCGCAGGTTATTCACTTTGACGATTTTCTTGTCTTCCACCGTCCATAGTGCGTAGGTTTATCGAACATTGCTCTAACCGCTGCTTTAATATCTAATTCTTATTTTACTTTGACCCTCCCACCATCTACAATCATGACGTAGGTACTTCAAAGAAAAAAAAATGACGAACGCAAATTTTACAGAGAAAAAAAAATTAACATTTCAAAATGGTTTCCGCCCCCGCTATTTGTGTCACACAAGCTTCACAGATGATTTCGTGTGAGTGATAGGTACTGCAGACTGGTGGCGTTAGGAGCCTTTTATCATTATAATGTCATAAAGGAACGCCGCTCCTTTGTCTTGCCTTTGAGGTTTCTGAGAGGAAATCCAGTGATCTGATATTTATTTGTAGCATATTTTCGTACTTTCCTGCTGTTGGTATTTGAGGTGATGTCAGCATAAGAGATTGGTTGTCTATACATAAGTAAAGCATTTTTTCGTGTTGCATCTTCGTGTAAACTCGTTGCTCCAGCATATTTTCTATAATAATTCTGAAAGAACTGGGGCTGCGCGCGCCAGTCGGATGCAGCGGCGCGCGTCGCCCGATGTCAACGCTACTGGAGCCGTCCTTTAGAACAAACCTGAACAAGTTTGCCCCCGTGTCACAAGCCATAACAATGATCAATATTTTTTCGATGGAGGTTGATATATTTCAGTGCAGCCTAAAGAGGAAGTAACACTGAAGTGCATTGAAAATATTTAGAGGCCAATTTCATGTTTATTTTTAAATAAATGTAAGGAAGATGATTTTTGGAACTGTTTGTTTATAGTACTAACATCGCATTGGCGCATTATAGTTGTTAGGGTGTTATGTAGGAGATTTTAAATAAATACATAAATTAAAATATGTCGGCGGGATTTTTCGCGCCGTTGATCTTCCATGCACTGCTTTATCCTGAGATTTTAAAATCGAACAGCGTGCCTTTACTGTGCTCTGGGATGCACTCATTTTCAATGTTCGGTTCAACACCGAGAGTTGAAATTCCAGTACGCGAAAATATCCCGTCGCGATATCTTAACGTCCGTTGCGAATGTTGTCTAAAATGTTATTTTTTGTATTTGTTTAATTTTTTGAATTTGTTTCATATCTTTTCCTATAAAACATATAAATCAAAGTAAATAAAGGTCACATATTTACAAACGTACAATCTCAAATACCTATGTATGAAATATATGCGTGTTTAAACTTGCATAGAGGAACGATTTCAAAATGGTTCAGCAAATAGAGTCAATCAATCAATCAACTCAGCCTATCGCAGTCCACTGCTGGAGATAGGGCTGTCTCATGTTGCGCTACAACACCTTGTCCTCCGCCTTCTGCAACCAGTCTGCTCCAGCCATTTTCTTTAGGTCGTCAGTCTATCTAGCTGGGGGTAGATACGTGGTTTCCACTCCAAGACTCATCTGCTCCAATGGCCATCGGTCCTGGCCAGCCCACTGTCACTTCACTTGCTAATAATGCAAGCTTTGTCGGTAACTCCGGTTCTTTTCCGGATAATTTCATTTCTGATATTGCAAGCAAAGAGAGCGTTACGTCACAATTTCGGTCAATACATAATGCCCGCCTACTTTAGGTACAGACGCCAGCACATCAAGCTATCCCAAACTGTCAAATTTTCCCAATTGAACATCAACCTTAGTTTTATGTTTTAAGTTGAAAAACTATCAAAGAAATTTGATAGATTGGGGTAGCTTGATGTGCTGGCGTCTGTACATACATACGTATATGTATGTATTTCCCTAGTGACACAAATAAATAGGTAACAAGCGAGGATATCCAGGCATTGCTTTATATTGCCTTTCACTAAGGCACCTTAACTCTCAAAAACCTGACGGTACCGTCTTTAGAGTTGTTCCATCTTGAAGAAAATCGTAAAATGCAAATGAAAAACAATAAAACTTCGGGAAATTGAAACGAGCGGCGTTGTTTGCGAACGTCACATAATAAGTATTAGCTTCTGTCCGCAGCTTTACCGCTTAGGCCTGGGAATTGGGCAAAAACATGTTTAGTAGGAACATTAAGTTGACCTTTTCTGATGAAATAAAGAAAGACTAACACAGATCTGCCAGGGGTGTGGGTTGTTCGAAAGCGGTACCATGGCCCTTGTCACACAGGCAACTTAAGGAACACGGGTGGGTTTAGTCAGTAAAAGTCTGACACGCCCTCCTGCCCCACCCAGAGCGGGAGGAGTTATTTGATGATATCCCAACCTCAAAAAAAAAAAACGGATATGTGATAAACGAAGCAAAAGGAGTACGTATGTGAGGACCGTAGCAACGGCGTTCTATATTTTTTACCTACCTCCACGAGAAGACGGCGTGAGTTTATATATGCATGTATGTAACAAGTTAACTGTTTTATTTTATGTATGGAAACAAAATTACATGATAAGGATAAGCTTGAAAATTGTTATGTCAATTGTTAGGAAGAAAGATAACTTCTTCTTTCCCTATTTTGCAAGAACTAAATAAGGACAGCTCAAGTCGTGCTAAAATATGGTAAATATTTAACTCACACTCAAAAACTATTAAATAACGGTTTTTAAAATAATGAACTTCTACTATTTGGGCTTCTAATCATGCACGCTTTATTTATTATATGAGCCGCTTTTCACTCGCTAGTCTTTTCTAGCAATTGGTCGCAATAACATAATACTAGCAGCGCTCCGCGGTTTCACCTGCATTGTTCCCGTTCCCGTGGGATTACGCGGATAATTAATATAGCCTATGTCACCCGGGGATAGTAGTGTAGCTTCCCAACAGTGAAATAATTTTTCAAATGGGTTCAGTAGTTTCGGAGCCTATTCAATGCAAACAAACAATCAAATCTTTCCTCTTTATAATATTAGTATAGATTTTTAGGCTCCTTTTTTTGAGGTACACAAAAAGGGGCGCAATCAATTAGACTATTAAATAACATTTTTAGGAAAGTAAACTGAAAACGATTTGAGGTTCGATGAACATGCCTAAAAGGTGGTACCGGAACTGACTAACACAGGCTAAGCTGGACATGTGAAGCTATGAAATAATAATACGGTGTTATCTTAGTTACAGACATCTTATTAAGGCTTCAACAAAACGACATGATGCGGACGCGACTCTAGCACATCATTTTCCATGTAGTTTTTATAACAACCAGCACCCTAATTGCGTAACTCAAGATTAATCACAATCTGTTTCAATTTGACAGTTCAACAATATTCATTGCGTTATTTACGTTGTTGAGCAGACACATTTTTCGAACACATGAAGCAATGGTTTAATAATCTGTTTCAAAACAAAACAGATTATGATTAATCGTGAGTTACTCAATTAGGGCTCTGGTCGCGCCTGTCTATGAGAGCCTATTTGCAGAACTATCACCACGGCCACGTATATGTATTAATCCCGTTTAATAAAGCCCACCCTTCTACAGTCTGATAAATTGCAATGTCTCCATTCAACTGTCATACTATTGATCTGAGTTTGATTGTTATGAGGGCAGGCAGTAATATAGGGAGGAGTCGTCAATTGAAGAAAAGTGGTATATGGGCAGTGGGCACGCCTTTATATGTACGTTAAGGCGCGGTTATTTACCTATTTGGCAATAACGCATCGCGGGAACAGTTTCGGTTCAAAACAGCGATGCGTTTGATGTTAGTTGAATCGAATTACCACCAAAAAAAAGGTTGTAATAATTAAATTACAACCCCTCGGTTTTCCAATTCATCGTATTATTATTTTATTTTTATGAAACACTTTTGAAAAAGTCATTTGAACATTTGATAACACACTCATTTTTCAGTGGCTTGTAATTGTACCAATAATCGTACCTGAAGTTATCAAACATCTAAACAGTTGCTAAAGTCTGTTTTCTTATTGAAAACCAGACTTTAGCAACTGTTTAGATGTTCGATAACTTTTTAACCGACTTCCAAAAAGGAGACGGTTATATGTTCGACTGTGTGTATTTCTCCCCCATTTGTGGACCGATTCTCAAAATTCTTTTTTTATTTCAAAGAGTATTTATCTTTTTTTACTTCTGAAGTGGTCTCATTGGCACCAAGTCTGGATCTGATGATGGAATCCCACGGAAATCGAGGGCAACCCTCAAATTTTATAGGTATTAACAATGTTTTTCAGCTTTGCATATGGTCATCATCATTTCAAAACGCTGAGCTGATGAAGGAAGGTACAACTCTTTATCGGTTAGGAGTTAGGTGGAGGTTCGAGCATAACTCTGTCATATAGACCGATTTGCAAAATTCTTTCCCATTCCCCCAAAATTCTTTCGCATCATCAGATCTATTTGAAATTTAAATGGGACCGCCATTTAAATTTCAAATAGATCTGATGATGCGTTTCGGAGACACACAACGGAACTCTTCAAAAAATGACAGCAAATTAACCGCGATTGCTGCTATCGCATAAATATGCATTGTTTTGACCCCAAGGAATAAAAAAATTCGAATTGGTGTGGGGTAGGTACTATAGCTAAAAAGAGAAAAATAAAACAACGTAAGAAAAAACAACCGACTTCCGGAAAAACACTACAAAGTGAAAAATAACTTTAATTTCGGAAGTCGGTGACTTTGGATTATGTATTTTATTAATTTCGCGTCACCGCCTTCCGAAATTAAAGTTATTTTTCACTTTGTAGTGTTCTCTCGGAAGACGGTTACTTTTTTTTTTTTTGGAAAAAGTTTTTTTATGAATAAGACCGTAAGCGTTTTACGGTGTCCTACGTTTGGACGGTATCTAATAAATGAGTTGAAGTAATTGTTAGAGTAGTGAGTAAGATGGATAACCGTAGACAAGCAATTATCGTAGATGTTAAACACTGAAGTCTATTTCCATTTGTATTTGAAACAACCTAAAAGATGGACAGTCCATAGCCGTCTGTCAAAAGTTTTGCATAATGTTTAGAAATATATAATTAAAATGCGAAGCCGTTTTAAAAAATCGGTCTAGAGTGACATGAAGAATAAATGTATGGCTGTGCGTGTGTATGTGTGTGTATGCGAAGTGTGAGTGTTAATACAGAGTATTGTAGCAAAACCTATTTAACAAAACTAAAACAAAAAGCTTTCGCTCCTTCTTTGTTTATAAAAAAAAAGTTCAGTTTCTAAGCGACGTATACTTAATCGATTAAAATAGAATAGAACGCAATAAAAGCCAGGCCTTAGGCGGTATTGACTTGGGTATTGCGGTGCGCCGTTTTGCCCATAAAATCAAAATTGTTTGATAGAATTCAGTGCACTGTGGAGGTCGGGCAATACAGCCTGCAGGCAGGTTTGAAACATCCTCGCATACAAGGCCACATGTTACAATTGTCTTTTCTAGTTGTACGTACATATACCTACGAGTGGATTGGTTTTCCACTGGATTTTTTCCGATATTTTTGTTTTTGTGATTGGCTGGACTGGGTGCGTTTATTTTTTGGTTGATTCCGAGGGTACAGCAAAACAATGATTTGCTGAAAATACGTAGCGATGTCTTGTTTGATAAATCATACGGTAATAGCTGGATTGCTGGACCCATTCAGGTTATAAAATGAGATAGCAAAAATCCACATTGCAAGATTGTTCTTTTCATTCGGTTTATGACGTCATAGTTATTAGGTAGTCAAAAGTTAAAGTATTAGGCTGAGATTCAGCACCTTTTGAACGTCCTAAATTATGTAAGACAGTCCCCCAAAACGCCCGGTACCCTTCACCACGTCCTACTGCTTTAGCTGGGAAGAAGAAGTGGCGTAATAAACTCCCTAGTAGCGGAGCTGTCTGTTCTGTTAGAAGAACTTGATTAAATTTAATATTAAGTTATTATTATTATTTTTTGCTGTATGTTCTGTTAGAAGAACTTGATTTTATTTAATATAAAGTTATTAAAAAAAAAAAATTTTTAGTTATTAACATTATGACACAAAACATTAAATGAAATTAGCCAGTAGCTTTTGCCAGTTGGTTTGCCCGGGTAGAGGTCGGAATTCATCCTATGGGGTCATACTGGGCTAAAAACCATCCTATGTGTTAACTAGATTATAATCTATCTACATATGTACCAAACTACAACCAAATCCGTGCAGCCGTTTTTGCGTGATTGAGTATCAAACATCACATTTATAATATTAGTAGGAAATATTATTTAACAGCGAACACACGCCAATGCACAAAAAATAATTGCTAAGTATACCCACTACCCAAATTTTACGCAACTCAAACGTAATGCGTACGCGCGTCGTAAGTATTATGTTTCAGCGAACTAAGTTACTATTCCAAAAGACTTGAAATTAATTGGTGCTGCATTCATAAACCAGACAGAAAAAATCTTCCATAGACTTGAGAACAGCCATACCCCTACTTTTTATAATAGGTAACTACTACAAGTAAAGTTCACGAACAACTCCTAGTAAAAGTCACTAATTTAAAGGCCGGTCGTTTTTCCGAAAGACGAATGGTAGATCGTGACAAGTTTTGTTTTTTATATAAGGGGTTTGATAAAGTTTGTGTGGGGTGTACCAGCAGCATCGGCTCCCGTCCGTTACGTCACCGCCGGGTCGATACAGCGGCGCACCCTGCGGCCACCCGAACAAACGCTCCACAACGACAATTTCACAAACTTTTAATACTTTTAACATGCCTCTTGTTATCAAAATTGTTCCTCTTTTATTATCTTGTAAATACACTCGAGAAATGTATTGAAAACCTGACCCAAGACTTTTCATAGTTTCCTTTCTGATTGTATTCGGAACTTCGAAAGGGAAACCTTTTGCGTTATGTCTAACTGTTCTTTACTTAATCCGTTTCTTTTCTTTTCAGGTAAGTTGTTTCCTGTTTGCTGACTTCGTTAGTGCTTAAGGAAACAAGAACTTGTTAACAGCCGGAGAAATTTGGCACACTTCTGCCACAAAAGGTACTTTAGAAATTTCGGTTTACACATTTTCACACGTGGTGGAAATGAAACAAAGGGCAAAGTTTTGCAGAGAAGCGAACAGCTGATTCAAATTGGTTCTCATTACTGTAATAAATTTTCATACCAAATTATAAGCATGTTCTACATAAACGTATGATATAAGATTTTAATAAATTCATGTCATCATTAAAAAATTGTTTTAAAATGATATTATACATTTTAAATTGTAAACGTTGCTTCACAAAAACTGTAGTTAAAGCAAAAAGTTGAAAGCGCACACGTTACTGACTTTAAATACTTTGAATGTGCATTTAATAATATGAACACAGTCATGACCCAGCGTTTATACGTTTACGTCACGTGCACAAGGGGCAGAACCTTCCCACAAAATACGATGCTTTTTTTTTTTTTTTTTTTTTGGGTGGGTAATCATCAAATGACTTCTCCTGCTGAGTAGAGCAGGAGGGCGTGTCAGACTTTTACTGACTAAAACCCACCCGTGTTCCCTCAGTAGCCCGTATGCCAGGGGCCGTGGTATCTCTTTCGAACAAACCCGCACCCCTGGCAGGCAACGGCCCTTGCGGACCCCATCGGTGGTTGCTGACATCTTTGACGGCGCGCGTGTGGAACACAACGCGCCGTCCCGTCTACCACTTTTCGGCCGCAGAGGATAGGGAGAGCGGCTAACGCTATACCGACACTCCTCTTCCCCTGCGGCCCCACCGCGTCCGCCATCAAACGGTGGCGGCCCCGTCCAGGCCACGGAAGGGAAGAGCGCTGCTCAGAAGCACCGGCACCCCTCCTCTACCGCAGCCCGTAACCCTCAGCCGCGATGCCTCCCATTCGACATCGCGGCCCACCTCAGTTGCGGTGCACCTCACCGCAACCTACTTTTTGGCCGCTACGTCGTCGGCTTTGAGGCAAAAGCCCTGACGAGCGGCCCCACCTTTGGGTTCCTCTTGGCTTCACCGTGGCCGGCATCCACAGTTACTGAGCCCCCCCGCAACGACAATGCGGGAACCCACTCGGGGGGGACAAAATACGATGCTGCGGTATAATTTTTTAAATAAAATGCATTTTTACTGCAATGCAACAGAAGGTATTTTCTTTAAGCAATCAGTATCGAATACAGAGTCCACATAAAAGTACAATTGTTATTTATTATCAAAATATAAGGAAAATAATTTAGCTGCCGACTGTTTCAGTTTTGTGCTCGTGATTATAATATGCATATAAATATTTATAATGTGCAACAAAATTTATGCATTTAGAAAGTAGTTTGCTCAGAATCGGTAACGAATCAATTTCTGTCATTTTTAACCGATTTTTTTGTTTTTTCCGCGTTATTCGCCGTCAGTTGTGAATGGATTTTATAAATTATTTTTTAATCGATATCGCTTCAGGGGCGGTCCCATACAAATTGATTGACTTTGCTTTAGTCGTTTTTGCCTAATTATTATTATTATTTATTTATTCAGACTACATGAGGTCCATTGTCCACTGAGCCTCGATTATATGTTAAAAAAAAAAGTTATTTTTTCATCCCAAAAATAATGGTTGAGGTGGATGGTGCTCATTCACGCGTTATGTTCATGAACGTGCGCCGTCGGTTAAGACCGGTCATCTCCTAACTTCCAGGGCTCATTTTTATTCTTTTAATTGGCATTGTTTCTTCACACACACATTATTCTTACATATAGAAGCAATAAGAATAATGTACCCAAGATTTTGTAATATTATCATGATTTAAAACAGTGTGTCCGCAGACTTTCTTGCATAGAGCATCTACGTTGGGCAAACGAACTTCCACATTCTGACTGACTGACTTTTTGACAATTCAAAAGTGCCTGTAAATGGATTAATTGAAATAAATGGTTTTTTAATGAAAACTACGTAAATTACAGTCACACTTCCACTACACAGGTAAAACCATAGGCAATAACAATTACTAACTGTAATGTGTGAAAACCTACTACGCTAGGACACTTATACATTCTGCGACTGTGTACGTTTATAGATTTGT
The DNA here is from genome assembly GCA_949987655.1 of Polymixis flavicincta. NCBI lineage: Eukaryota > Metazoa > Arthropoda > Insecta > Lepidoptera > Noctuidae > Polymixis > Polymixis flavicincta. The sequence goes on along the minus strand of OX465175.1, from coordinate 12,264,166 downwards.
AATGTGATCACAATTTTCTCCCATTATCAGTTAACTAATTTAATAAATAACCAAAATGTCAAATGTCATAAAAGTTAAAATTCAGAGTATGTATTGTGACTATAAGAAGGATGTTTGGGCGTACGTTTCGGGACATGTATTATTTTTCTGATTACACCAGTTAATTATGTTTTTGTTTGGACACATAAACCTACTTTTCTGTGAGTAATAAACCTATTTTTCTTTCTTTCAATAGCAAACACAAACAAACAAATAATAACAAAGACTTTTTTGATAACGAAGAACATTCGCCTCCAAAGACTGCGATTCTAAGATATTCAAAATTACCTACAGCCTTTGTGCGAATTTAGAGGCACAATCTCGAATCTCGGTACCATCTACTCATAATAATGTACCACATTCGTTACCAAGACAAATGTGTGTAAGCAAGCAATTTGTTGCACGTACAGTCACGAGCATAAATACCTCACACTTACGCAAATTTCGATAGCAATTTTCTCGACTGCAACTTTGAGAAAAGATCTATAGTAGTCATCATCATCTGCTTAGCCTTTTCCCAACTATGTTGGAGTCGACTGCTAGTCTTACCGGATGCAGCTGAATAACAGTATTTTGCATGAAGAGGCTACCTATCTTACCTAATACCCCGTGGTGAAACTGGTGGTCAGACTTTCGGGGTTTTGATGACCCGTAATGACCGTCATAGACCCATGAATGACAGCCGGGACTAACGGCTTAACGTGCTTTCCGAGGCACGATGGGTCTTGGTATGTAAAGGTGGTCACCCATCCACGGACCATCCGGGGCAAGCGTAGCTTCACCTAATCGTTCGACCCATACGGCTGCTATTACTGAGCTATAAATAAGCCCCTGTTTTCTAAAGATTTTATTTTGGAATTACTACTACAGAAATTGATTTTGAAAATACTATGTTCGTAATACTATACCAGAGTGCCTACTCCGTAACTCCGTCAACGAAAATACGGGCCCGTCCGAAAGTAGTTCGGAACTTCTTAGTGAATCCCACACCCAATTAACTAACTTTTTTGGACGGGCAAAAATATATTGGGAGTAGGGACTGATGTCAAATCGTGTTGTCATTCAGTCTTAGTTCGGGCTCCAAACTAATCTTCTCTCCGTAAGTGATACGGAGTTGGTAAAGCCCGTTACTTCGACCGAAACGACGGACTTCGTGCTTAGAAAGTAAGCTCCCTGGTTCGTATACCTGTGCCCGCGTGGTGGATTAAAGCCCGCTCCCTCTCAAAGAGAGGAGGCCTGTCTCTGCAGTGGGAACATTATAAGCTAATTATGTATGTTATGTAATACCATGAGATTTGTATCAAGACTTTAGGAGATTTTAGCAACTTTAACCGCTTTCGAATCTTGCGTAAGCGTAAGGTATTTATGCTCGCGACTGTAAATTTCGGGGCCCCATCTGCTGTCAGGTGTTTCAATTGCGTAGAGAAACACATTTTATCTCGACGGCCCCAACTTGGATCTTAGCTAGACAGAAATGGCATGTTTATGTCTAGATATTAATCAAAGCAGACATTCGTTGGTGGAGACAGGGAATAAATTACTCAGGCTTTGCGCACACTAGAGTCAAGACTCAGGACTGTTTTTAGTCAGACAGTCTGTCTGTGGAAACAATGATGGCGCGGACGCTCCCAAAAAAACAGTTCTATGACCTGACCTATTTTGAAAAGGGAAATTTTCAACTGATCCTTTTGAACCTTTTTCACATTTTTTGGGCATTATTAAGGGGAATTTTTATTATTAAGGAACCTCTAATGTTTTTTACGTATCTAATGATGCATTTTTTTTTTCATAATTTAACTTATTTCCAACTTTCTGATCTCTACTCGCAAGTTGCTCGCACGTCGCAATTACTCGTAAATGGCTATTTAGTATTTTAAAACCCATAAATAACAATAATTTGAGGTACACAAAAAGAGGGAAATTCATTCAATAATAGGATACATTTGTTCAATAAAATTTAGGGGCGCAAAAAAGGAATGACTAGACGTTCGATTTAATCATATCCGTAGCATATATTTTGCAAAATCTACTGAAATAACTGTTTATACATAAAACAAATCTGTGCTCTCAATCTCTTAGACAATATCTAACTAATTTCAATCAGAAAAATATATTCCTCAATGACAATTTAATTATACGTAGAGTATTTACTCAGTAAATGGTTTTGCAGAGCTGAAAATTTGCCACAAGTTTTAAAAGATATCTCTTTCATGAGCTAAGTTAAATTGGGACGTTATTTTAGTCGGGACTGGAATTATTTAGTCTTTTTATCTTAGACATTATTCTTTGTTATGATAAAGGGTTTTTATGCGGATCTAATATACAGGTTGAAATCTGAAACTTGCGCAACCCGTTCATAGGAACGGTCCAAAATTAGATAAATGACCACCTCATTTACCAAATTTTGTCACGCCATGTCCAGGTCATTTGGTGCACCTTTGCAATTCCTTCCTGTATAGTCCTCCAGTTCGTATTTCGGCCATGGCAGCCAATTTTAACGGTGACAAGCCTTCTGCGCAAGACACAGATGCCCTCGTTCTTTCCTCACACTCATAGTGCGATGGAACGGCAATTAGATACGACCGCAAAGAGATCAAGCGCAGAACCAAGAGCTTAACGTGCTTTGTGAACTAAATATTATTATTGATACAAGTTAAACAGATTTAATGTTGCAAAACTTTTGTTAAAGTTATTCAACCTGCCTACAGAAAGTGAAATAAGTTGTTATCGAAAGAATTTATGTTACGCAAAAGAGTTAATTTGTTTGATTACGTAATTGATCGGCTTGATGTTAACATCACAAAGCTGTTTGGTCAGTACACAACACTTATTCACTCGTTCACGGCAAAGACTCCCATAGGAGACAAGTAATTGGGGCCTCCCAATTATATGTCTCATATGGGTGTCCTAAATGTCCTAAATTGAACCCACTCAATCTGTGTTCACTTGGTTAATGCAGAAATTAGCTGTTTATACGATTTAACCCTTGGATCCCGACTAATGCGTCACAACTGATTTTCTATTGTGTGGGCATGCATGCGTCTCCCGGACGTTAGAGGTAGTAACATAATCAGATAGGTACATACTGAAGAGTTCTAAATTAAGGCGGAGATTTCTTGAAATCGCTCAAATTGGTGGTTTTGAAACCATCTCTTTAACCTTAAATAATTTTGAAAGCAAAAAAAAAAAATTATGAAATTTTCAAGTCTTTTTGCATACAGTGATCGTACTCGAGACATAATTAAACATACTTTAATGCATCAAAAAAATCATCAAAGTCACCTCTCAATTATCTTTAAAACCAGTTTATCCCTTCAAAAACAGTTAATATTATAATATAAAATATACCGTAAAAGTCTAAATGCCAAACTGCATCCAGTGATGGACTATTTATTATCAAATAGTTAAAATATAATTTTATACGATTTTATTTGCATTTTCACGACAAAGCTTGCTCATTTATTATTCGAATTTATTGCAACAGAATTTAACCCGTATCGGATTGCAGTAAGAACTATTATCGCTCATAACGACCATACGACAAGTACATACAAAATTACCAGGGCCTTAAGGATCGTGCAGACTAGCGCGACGCGACAGTTGCGTCGCACATTTTTGAAGAAGCCTTTAGCCCTACAAACGGTTTTAGCTTTTGACAAAGTTAGTTACTAAAGACTCTTCATCTGCCTAGCATTTTCGCACTATGTCGGGGTCAGCTTCCAGTCTGAACAAACGTAGCTGAATACCAGTATTTACATGGAGCGACTGCCTATCTCACCTCCTCAACTCAATAACTGAGTAACACCCCTTAGTAAGACTGGTTTTCAGACTTTCAGGCTCCTGAAAACCCCGTAACGACTGGCAAAGATCCACGAATGACAGCCGAGACCAAGTTGAGTTTTAGTATGCGAAGACAGTCACCCATCCACGGACTAGCCGCGGCAAGGGTAGCTTATACTGATCGATCAAATCGTGCGGCTGTTACTACTAAACTACAAGCCATTACGTTACTAAAGACTGTAAACGACTAATGAGCACTGACTATTAATCAAAATCAAAAGTCGTTTATTCAAATTAGGCTGAGAATCTGCACTTTTCGAACGTCAAAATAAGACAGTCTCCCAAAACGCCCGCCCTTCACCACTTCCTAGTGCTTTAGCCCTAGGAAGTGGTGTTGCCCCAGCAGCACAGCTGTCTATTTAGTTGGATAGACCAATGTAATATAGTACCTAATGTTTGTTCGTAATGTTTCTTTCCCTACAATAAATAATAATTAACCATTTATTTTCAGGTTACAAAGACCCATAGATAAATACCTTAACCTAAATATACATATTATAATAACAAATTATGTTAGTAAATAAAACTTAAAACTATGTTACTATCACTTTTTTTTTTGTTGCCTATGTATATAGGCAAAAAACATTACGAGACACAAAAAATTGACTAATAAATAATCAGTCATAAATGTCAGCTGGCCATGCCAACCAATTTTTTTTTTTTTTGAATAAAGCTTAATACCAAAATAAAAGCCTCCTGATTTAAAGGGCGTGATAGCTTACATATGCAATGCTGGATTTAGTCACAAATGTTGTTGAAAGACTGAGCATACTAATGAGTGAACAAAGTTTTAATTAGTTCAGACTGCCGTCAGGTGGCGTCTGGTCATCATAATCCAGTTACTGCCACATCTCCGCGACTGAAATCTGAAAATCTGAGGAAAAAACAAAATGGAAAAATCCTCGAACGTGTTGTTTTTATTTTTAACAGAGCTGGCTTAAGCTGGTAAGTTTACTTCTCAGGAAAACAGTATTTATGTATTTTTGCATGGTTTCCGGTGTAGAATGGGTTGCCTTATCTCTTCCTATGGGCTGGTGAAAGGTACCTAATAATAACATAATAATTTTATTCTGAAACTAGACAGAACAATTTATAGTAAAAATTACAACAAAAAATTACAAAATGTCTCGAATTTGGGTGTACCTTCTAATGCCATAGGCCTCCTCACAATTTCCATCGCCGTCTGTTACGAGGTACTCCCCTCCAGTTTAGATCCGCTGTCAGCATTATTTCCTTCACCTATCAGGTGGGGTCTTCACCAATTTCTTTTTTTAACAAATAATGTTACCTACTAAATGAATAAATAGCTAGCAGAAAGGATAAGCTACATACATCATCTTGATAAAGTTTTCAGCAGCGATTTGTAACTTAATTTCTTAAGAAATAAGCAGTAGCCCTTTGGACTCAATTTATAATTATGTCGTATGCATATCTATGTAATTTACTGTGTGTGCATAGATAAATAAAAATGTGAAAATTAAGCATCATAAAACCTATACTAAGACAACTTTTCAAACTTAGGCATTCGAATTATAACCTAACTAGCTGACCTGACAGACGTTGTCCTGCCCGTCCAATAGTCATTCATACAGAATCCCTACCCTACCTACCTACCTACCCTACCTACCCTACCTACCCTACCTACCCTACCTACCCTACCTACCCTACATACCCTACCTACCCTACCTACCCTACCTACCCTACCTACCCTACCTACCCTACCTACCCTACCTACCCTACATACCCTACCTACCCTACCTACCCTACCTACCCTACCTACCCTACCTACCCTACCTACCCTACCTACCCTACCCTACCTACCCTACCTACCCTACCTACCCTACCTACCCTACCTACCCTACCTACCCTACCTACCCTACCTACCCTACCTACGCTATAAACCTCACGGAGCCCGAGACCTTTCCAACGAATGCCAAACCGTGGAAATCGGTTCGTGCGTTCTGGAGTTATAGCGTCAGGAAGGAAAACCCGACTTATTTTTATATAGTAGATATGTAAAAGTTTAGTACAATAATCCTATATTTCATAAACGCCATTCCATTTATTCTTACGAAAGCTTCTGAAACTTCCTGAGAGAACTTCAACCACTTTTTCGACTTAGTCCCGCTTCTCATCAACTTCATTCGTTCCGTACAATCACTTACCTACTCATTTCGAACAAAAAAAATGGTTTTTAGCTAAACATTATTCCTAAAATAATTTTGACGGCCTTGCTGGTGTAGTGGTCGCCAGCGTGACTGTTGAGCGTGAGGCGAAGGCTCCGAAACGGCTGAACTGATTTTGACGGGATTTATCGGGGATGGTAGATAGCTGATTTTATAAGGAGTAACATAGGTTAATCTTGTTGTCCCAGTAGCACGTCCCCGTGTGATAATTTCCGACTTCCACGCGGGCAAAGCCCCGGGCACAGCTGTAGTATATTTATGTAGTATATTTATATTTATGTTGCGGTCCGGATATGTTGACTGCGCGGGGTCCCTGTGCCAAATATTTACCACCATAGTGACTGTTCCAAAGGGATTAAACTATTTGCATGTAATTTAACTGTCATTATAAATGTGAAAGTTTTGACGCTTGTTTGTAGTAGTTAGGTCGTTTTTTGATTAGATTTTGGTGAGAGATACATCTATATTGGTGAGCACATGATGATTCGTGAGATGATCAAGAAAAATCTCATAGTATTAAAACTGAGTTTTTGTAGATATGTTTATGTATGTAGTTTAGTTATTTAATTTAGGATCTAGTTAGTTGTATAATATTAAGGAGGAGATTTTTTGAAAACGCTCAAAAAGGTGTGTTTTTTTTTAAACCAGTGTATCTTTTTAACCGTAAATAATTTTGAAAGCAAAAAAATGTATGATATTTTCAAGTCTTTTTTGCATACATTGATCAAACTCAAAACATAATTAAACATACTTTAATGCATCAAAAAAATCATCAAAGTCACCTCTTAATTATCTTTAAAACCAGTTTATCCCTTCAATAGCAATTATTATTATAATTAAAAATATACCATAAAATTTCAAATGCTAAACTGCATCTAGTGATGGATTATTTATTATCAAATAGTTAATATTTAATTTTATACGATTTTATTTGCATTTTTACGAGAATGCTTGCTCATTTATTATTCGAATTTATAACAACAGATTTTAACCCGTATCAGATTGCAGTAAGAACTATTATCACTCATAACGATAATACGACGAGTACATTCAATATTACCAGGGCCTTAAAGCTAGGGAAACTTCTTTAAAGCATTGATGATTTCCCTTGTGAAAATGGCGCTGCAAGAAATACATATTACTGTAGGGTCTCGTACTTATTATTTAGATCTTCGTACATGTGAGAAAGTGCCCCCGACCCGCCGCGTTGCATCCCAGCCGCCCGCATTATTATCTACTTTCTTTTTCACTACGCATTATTTCCGACTTTTTTCTTTTTGCTCAGTTCATAAGGGTTGTAGTGTAGTGTTAAAACCTTAACCATCGTCAAAAAAAAGGGCTAACAAATGCAAAAATAATTGCTGAAATCCGAATAGTGGTTCCAGAGATTATCCCCTACATACAAAATTACAAAAAAAAAAAAATACCCGTCGTTATTGAAATCTTAGCTGTGAAGTCTGGAACAATTTAACCATAGTAAACTTTAGTCAGTAAACACGATTTTTAATCAAAATCAAAAGTCATTTATTCAAACTAGGCTGAGAAATCAGCTCTTTTTGAACGACAAAATTTCATAAGACAGTCCCCCAAAAACATCACCATCATCATTTCAACCGACAGACGTCCACTGCTGGAACATAGGCCTCCACGAAATGGGGGTTTTACCATAGTCGCCACGCTTGGCAGGCGGGTTGGCGATCGCAGTATGGTGGTAAAATGCATAGGGAACGCTGCTGCCCATTCTCTAGTAAGTCCCTTAGTCGCCTTTTACGACACCCACGGGAAGAGACGGGTTGGAGCTATTCTTTTACGTCCGGCACCACACGGAACCCCCAAAACGCCCGCCCTTAATACTATAATAAATAATAATTAAGAGTCTCTTCCTAACTATATAAATGAACAACTCAGTGTTCTCCTCATTATAATATTAGAACCGAATAATCAATAGAAAATTTCACACAATTTGTGTCCAACTCGTCTTCAGTTAACAAAGATATTATCATTATGTACCGTCTCGTTTCTTACTCTTCGATGACATAGTTCGCGCGGTTGACCCTACCTCCTTCTCTCCCTCCTGTATCCTACCCACTAGATAATCTATCAACTTTTCAGTCAACAGTCGTCACATAAAGTTTCAGTTTGCACTTTTCCACTACTCATACTTTACCTTTCCGAGTTTTTGGTTACATTTAGTTGGCTGAAAGTTTCGATTAAACGATAAATGATTTCGTTTCTGTAAGTAGGTTTGTACAAACGCTTTTACACGACACATATTTTAAAAAGTAGATGAGGTCGGCGTTTCCTGCCTGATTACTCTGAGAAGAAAGGCCGAAAGAAACTCAGAGCCATTGTCTCTTTTAAAGCCCATACATAATCTTGGTCAGATCATGTGAAGAGCCTGTCAAGCTTGTCTGCTAGTGGTGTCGTGTCGCAAATGGTCTTTTGAGGAAAGACCAACACAGATTGAGTGAACTTGTCCAATCAGAGAAATCGACGCACAAAATGAAACCATGAATTCAGCGCATGATTCTACAACGTGTATATACATAGCAAGGGCACGGCTTCTTTGGATGATATTAAACGATATTGGAAGGGTTTTTGTCCTATCTCTACATGTTCGGAAGGTATGAGAATTTTTAATACATTGATACTAGAAACCGAACTTTTAAAATAAACACATCACTCGGAAGAGATTTGTCGTGATATCGGCAAGTAACGTGGAAAGTTATTGACCTACTCGTACGTAGTGAGGTGACACGTTTGTTATGATTTGAATTTAAGAAACATATGAAATTGAAAATTGGGTATCAATTCTTAGAGTATGCATTTTATTTTAAGCTGAAACTATGTATAGTGATTCTATACCAGCTGTTATATTTAGTGCTTAAGGATAGCAATAGGGTTTCTGTTACAGCCTGTATAACCCTAGCGTAGAGATTTTTCGTCGGTTATGTAAAAACATTTAGTTCTGCCATTATATTTTAACTGCATTTCTTTTTTAACCGACTTCAAAAAGAAGGAGGTTATCAATTCGACATGTTTATATATATATATATATATATATATATATTTATGTATGTTCGGGCATAACTTCGTCGTATAGACGGATTTGCAAAATTCTTTTTTTGTTCGAAAGGGGTTTACTCCGAAATGGTCCCATTAAAATTTCATATAGATCTGATGATGCATTTTGGAGACAGACAACGGAACTCTTCAAAAAACTACAGCAAATCAACCACGAATGTTGCTATCGCACAAATATGCATTGTTTTGACCCCAAGGATAGCTAAATTTCGAATTGTAGGTAACTAAAATGTGAAAAATAAAAACTTTGTTGAAAAAAATTACAACCGACTTCTAAAAAAACACTACAAAGCGCGAAATGACTTTAATTTTGACAAATAATTAAAATACACACCCAAAGTCACCGACTTCCGAAATTAAAGTTATTTTGCACTTTGTAGTGTTTTTAAAAGTTTTTTCTATGAAGACAACAGATTTTTGCTATTCAACGACATAAAATGTCCACGCAGGGGTAGTAAGAATCATGTGCTGAATGGTAAGGTAACAGGGTGTGCGTCGATGTCCCTGTCATCCTGTACTTTATTGGTTTCTTAACCCTCATGAATAAAAGTTAAAACCTATATTTCATGCATGAAGTGCACTAAAGATAAATCAGCAGAACTCATAATCGTTAGAATAATTAGTCTTGCTCTGTTATATATTTTGATGAGTGTACTTATGTACTCATTAAGTTCGGTTAACTCGTCCATTAAGTGGCTGAAGGCGAGGAAACTATAATTATGACAATTTCACGCTTTAATTGAGCACTACTGTTAAACTGTTAATTACCTGCTTGAATTTGGCACAATTATTAAGGTAGTTTACGAAGTTCATAATATTGCACCTTTAGAGCATCTTCAGGAGATGTCAGCACCAACTGGTGGGTTCCGCAAGGGCCAATGTCTGCCAGGGGTGCGGTTTGTTCGATAGAGATACCGTGGCCCCCGGCACACAGGCAACTGAAGGAATACGGGTGGGTTTTAGTCAGTGAAAGTCTGACACGCCATCCTGCTCCACCCAGAGCTGGAATAGTTATTTGATGATTTCCCAATACAAACAAAAAATCATCTTTATTGGCAGTCTTGTTCCATCCATTACTGAGTATGATAGACCTGCTTCCTTTTGTGCCATGTTTCTCATCGCCCAATAGTCCATTGCTGAGAATGTTTGACAAATCCGTCTGCTCGACAGCGTAAATACCGCAATGAATGTTGTTGAACTGTCAAAATTAAAAACATTACCATTTTAAGCATGATACTATATTAAACCGCTGGTCGGTGTGAGGAAAACACGCGGTTACTAGCGAGAGATAGGTGCCAGCTAATGCTGGTTCAAAAAAAATGTTGCAAGTTATTAAACTGGTGAAAAACAATAATATCAAGTAGAAAAAAAACTTTAAAAAAAGCAATCAACTTCCAGAAAGCACTACAAAGTGAAAAATAACTTTAATTTCGGAAGTGGGTGACTTTGGATGTGTATTTTAATTCTTTGTCACCGCCTTCCGAAATTAAAGTTATTTTTCACTTTGTAGTGCTTTTTGGAAATCGTTTGACCTTTTTTTTTAAAGTTTGTCTTTTTCACTTTTTAGATAGAGGACCTACCCCACACCAATTCGAAATTGCATCATCCTTGGAGTCAAAACAATGCATATATCTCGACCTGAGACGCATAAGGTCGAATGTCGAGATCGGAGCAAAATAACTTTAATAGTCAGCTGAAACCGGCATCTCGCGCTCTTTCTAAGCATATGACAATCATAATTCTATCTCTTTTTTTTCGATAGATATACAAATTCATAAGGTCGGATCTGTCGAGTTTTTGAATTTATATCGTGGATTAAAGTCTGATAGCAACTACAGTACTTATGCTTAAAATTTTGGTATAATTAGAAGGTCGAACATTGACTTCAGCTTTCATGCTTTTAAATTATTTAACGCGTAAGGCAGGGACTATTTTGTCATTCGACTTTATTCTACAAGGATTGTTGGTAAAAATAATACGTATTATCAGATAGAACTTTATGCTTCTTGAAATTAAATAATCAGATGTCATGCCTTGAGATATACTGTTATGCCTCAAAAAAAATATTTGGTTGGTTAAGGTCTACAAACATTATTAGTCCTTATGCCTTTAAAAAGTGCTACTTTATCGTTGTACAGAAATGCACATGTGAAAAAGAAACACTATTCCATTGACTTTGTGACCGCACACAGACGCGATAGAGTGACATCGGACATTATCGCCGGTCACTCGGCCGTTTTCGGCGCACTATGGCTTGACCGATCAGCGTTTTTAGGACCAGACTACGTATAAACATTATAAGGAGGTGATGAAATCTAAAGAAATCTCTCTAAATTTGGTAGCCAAAGAATGGCTGTACCGAAACATTTTTAACACCAAGTTCAATTTAAGCTTCAAACAACCGCCAGTCGACACTTGTGATGATTGCCATGCATTTGAGAGAAAGCGAATAATATAGAAAAATAGAAGAAAATTCATACCAAGACTGCCGAAGAAAGATATAACTTGAAGAGAAAAGATAAAAAAGAAACAGAATCAAGTTCAGGTGAAAAAAAGTATTGATGTTTTATTTGCAGAAGTGTTTGGCCACACCGAATTTAACTAACAGTAAACCTTTTATCTATGAAAGCTTTGGACACGAAATTTGACAATATTTGATTCTACAGCTAATACATCTGCAAACATTTTATGGACTGAAAATATAGGTGGCAGAGGAGGAAACGAAATTGCTTCTTGTCTGATTCGATGGGTTGAAGAAAATATTGAAAATCTTAATAACGTGAGGGAATTAACTCTGTGGTCTGATAACTGTGCGGGCCAAAAACCGAAATTTGATGGTCGTGATGGCTTACATGTGGATATTGCACATACATCCTCAACTGAAAATAATAAACTACAAATTTATGCTGAAGGGATATCATACACACATGGAAGTCGATCAAATACACTCTCAAATCGAAAAAAAAGAAAAAGCAATTGAAAGCAATGCAGATTGCCATACCCCGAGACTGTTGACAGTTTATTTGAACATGTGGAGGAAGGAGAACTTTTAACGTCTATGATATGCAAATTCATAATTTTAAAGACGTTACGTCTTTATATAAAAATAAATTATCTTTTGGTTTCCAGAAAGAAGAATAAAGATTTTGCGTCTCGCACGCAGGTTTGACGACTTCCAGCCTCCCGAACAAGCCGGATTCCGTAAAGGCTTTAGCACCGTAGACCACATACATACGCTGCGGCAGATTATACAGAAGACCAAAGAATATAACCTGCCTCTCTGCTTAGCGTTTGTGCACTACGAAAAAGCCTTCGATTCGATCGAGACACGGGCTGTACTGCAGTCTCTTCAACGGTGCCAGATCGACTATCGGTACATCGTGGTGCCGAAAAGTGTCTGTATGAAAACGCCACTATTTCAGTCCGACTCCAGGACCGGACTTCGAAACCTATCCTTCTGCAGCGAGGTGTGAGACAAGGAGATGTTATCTCTCCGAAACTGTTCACCGCTGCACTGGAGGACGTCTTCAAGGTTCTAGACTGGAAAGAGGCTGGCATCAACATCAATGGAGAGTACATCACTCACCTTCGGTTTGCCGATGACATAGTCGTCATGGCTGAGACCATGGAGGACCTCAGTGCAATGCTCGATGTCCTCAGTAGAGCTTCCGAAAGAGTGGGCCTTAAAATGAACATGGAAAAGACAAAGGTCATGTCGAATGCCCATGTAACACCCACTCCCATGACGATCGGAGGCGCTACACTCGAAGTTGTGGACGAGTACGTTTACCTAGGACAAACTGTCCAGTTAGGTAAGTCCAACTTTAAGAAAGAGGTCAATCGTCGAATCCGACTCGGCTGGGCAGCTTTTGGGAGGCTTCGTCCCAAATACCACAGTGTCTCAAGACGAAAGTCTTTGACCAGTGTGTGTTGCCAGTGATGACCTATGGTACAGAGACGTGGTCGCTCACAATGGGTCTTATCAGAAGGCTTAAAGTCACCCAAAGGGCAATGGAGAGGGCTATGGACTCGGAGTTTCCCTACGCACAGAAATGAAGAGATCCGCAGGAGAACCAAGACAACCGACATAGCCCGAAGAATTGCCAAACTTAAGTGGCAGTGGGCAGGGACATTGCTCGCAGAACAGATGGCCGATGGGGCCGAAAGGTTCTGGAGTGGCGACCGCGCATCGGAAGACGTAGAGTGGGAAGGCCTCCCACAAGGTGGACCGATGATCTTGTGAAGGCCGCGGGTATCCGCTGGATATGGGAAGCACAAGACCGGTCGAAATGGAGGAGCCTGGGGAAGGCCTATGTCCAGCAGTGGACGTCTTTCGGCTGAAATGATGATGACGTTGATGATGAATTCGGTACCCGGTGAACATTTACCTAGTGTAAGTCAAACTGAAAAGCCCATATCAACTGCAAAATGCAATGATTTGATGAGTCTTTTACAACAGCTTCCAAAGGAATAACATAGGTACATATTATGAAAAAAATTAAACATTCCGAGAGTCAGGCAGATTTTCCTGAAGTTGATTAAATTTAATAATTTTTTTTTTTTATTGGTTTTTTACCTAAGAAAACGTATTGTGCTGTTCTTTTTTAGTTTAAAGATAAGTTTGAAATTCATCATGTTTTTAGCTTTGATTTTTTTTAATTTAATTTGATTAATTCCGACCTCATGTACTTCATATTAATAAATTTAAATGCTACGTACATAGATATATTACAAGATCGGACTTAACTAAATTACAAAAAATTGCAGACATAAAGTTGGAACAGTAAATAGAATTAAAATGATTGGTCTTTTAATAACTCTGTACAAGCATAAGGTTGGATGTCACCAAAAAAATAGTTTTTGATTAATAAAATATGATTATTATACTGTGACTAGTTTTATTACTATACTAATACAAAGGTATAAGACTTATCTAAAATATCATACAATTTTTGTTAGCCTAATCGATAATGAACAATAGTTATGACACGATTTTGTCATGATTTTTCTTTTGGCTCTCCTCTAAACTTGTGAAATTCCATATCAGACCTAATGCGTCTCAGGTCGAGATATATTTAAGCGATAGCATTTGCGGTTGATTTGCTGATAAATTTTGAAGAGTTCCGTTGTGTCTCCGAAACGCATCATCAGATCTATATGAAATTTAAATGGGATTAATAAAACCTTTTCGTACAAAAAAAAAGACATAATTTGCAAATCCGCAATCCGCTTTTTTTGCAAATCCGTTGCAAATTGACGGAGTTATGCCCGAACATACATAACAAAAATTAAAAAAATATATAAACATGTCGAATTGATAAACTCTTTGAAGCCGGTTAAAAAACAACGTAAATGACGGTTATAAGCTCTAGCTGCTATAATACTCCATTTGAAATATCACCCGGTAAATACTAGCTTCTTTGTTTTTAGGTTGTAGGTGAAAATGTACATGAAAATGATTCCACTATTAGAGCATTTTCACTATACTTTCGTAGGCAAAATTTTATTTACGTGACCAAAGTAGTTAAAAAACATAATTAAAGTGATATGCGATAATAACCAGCTTGCGTAAGCATATTAATTTAAATGTGCGAGCAACTTTTAATCAATGTAAATTCAAATTGATAAATATTAATTAATGCGTTAATAATTTTTATCAAAACAAACTTTGCGATTTTAATGAATGATTATTTCAACAAAATTAATGAATAATTCATAGTTTACATAATAAAATGTACGTAAGATAAAATGGAAACACATTATGACTAACTTTTTATCTGATAACTGCTGCATACAATGACCTACATTGACAATGCTTAGTATACAATGTGTAACTGAATTAATGCACATTGTGAAAGTACTGAATCCTTTTCTGAATCGATTCTGTCGTTTTAAATATGTGTTTTTTTAAATATTATTAACACGCTTTTATAAGCTTCACCTGTATGTTTGTATCCGAATCCTGATTGATTCTGACCCACTTCAAACGGTCAAATTTCATTGAAACTTTGTAGATTTATTGAGGACCGATGACAATTCAATAATTTCATAATTTGTTCCACAACGTGAAAAAAATGTAAAATGAAAACTGATCAATCACGCTTTTTTAGTTAGCAGAACCAAAAAATATAAAAAGCGTGGGATGCTTGATATTAATTGATTATAAAAATACATCAAAAAGCACCGCACGCTTTTTTGAAATTATTTTCTGCTTTTTTAGTTTGGTTTTTAAAGCGTGCTTTTTTGTTTTTTTAATCTATTATTTATTCAGTCAAAAAAAATTAAACTGCGTAAATTACTGGCACACTTCCGCTGGTCAATACATCATCTTCAGACTCTGCCTAGCTTTTTCTATGTTCGAGTTGGCTTCCAGTCTAACCGGATACAGCTGAATACCAGTACTTTTTAAGGAGCAACTGCCTACCTGACCTCCATAACCCAGCTACTGGGTAATACGATACCCTTTGGTAAGACTGGTTGTCAGACTTTCGGGTTTCGCTCGTTTATACATAATTAAAAAAAAAATTGTATATGTATTACGATATACGAGTAACTTACTTATATATATATATACTTCTTCACTAATATTATAAAGAGGAAAGATTTGATTGTTTGTTTGCATTGAATAGGCTCCAAAACTACTGAACAGATT
Source organism: Polymixis flavicincta (assembly GCA_949987655.1). NCBI lineage: Eukaryota > Metazoa > Arthropoda > Insecta > Lepidoptera > Noctuidae > Polymixis > Polymixis flavicincta. The sequence goes on along the minus strand of OX465175.1, from coordinate 12,248,365 downwards.
TGAAAAAATATTTTACTGTTGGGAAGCTACACTATCCCCGGGTGACATAGGCTATATTTTATCCCCGTATTCCCCCGGGAACGGGAACTACGCGGGTGAAACTACGGAGCGCTGCTAGTAATATTATAATTAAGGTGTTTGGTGGTGTGCGTTAATTCCGGGACATGTTGTTTAAGTGAATCTAACCGGTACCGGTAGGAAGTACCTTAGTACCTATCTACTTCATCATCTTCATCATGCTTATCTTGCCTAAGTACATATCTACTATGTTCTAATATATAATACCGTATGAATTTTGTGAACTTCAGATAGCAGAACGCTCATTTTCAGGTATTATTTTTAAAATGTTTCAGGGCCTAAACAAACCTACCCTTCACTTAGGTACTTATGAAAATTAAAATAAAGACGAATCAATTAAAAAAAAAAACCGAAACATCAGTATCGGTGATATTCGAATGTGATACACACATTAGGAATATAAATAACAACACCACCCAAAGTACCGGTTTTGTATCCAACAGTTTACGGTACGGTGAATTTTAAAAACGTTAATTAGTAAATGTCAACAACCAATTAATCGTTTTCACTAAATTAACATACCTAAAATAGTAACAATGCAGAATGTACTTCATTAAATACCTTAATAACCTTTTAATTCCCACATTTTAAAATAACGAATTTTTCTATGGTTGTTTACCTCTGTAAGACATACGACTTCCTCAGAGATAAAAAACCTTTGGTCTGCGTTTAATTAAAATTCACAAAAGAGTTTGGTTAGATCCGATTCAGTCGGTACCTATATACTCGTATATTTTGAATTATTTAATTTTATTAAAACACTGACTGCACACCGACAAAATTATAAAGCAGATAGATTTGTCAGCTATAACTTTAGCGACACTTCGATATACAATAAATACAGTGTGTGTTATATCTAATATCAATTTCGGTAAGTACATAAGTGTGAATCATGTTAGCTCACTGATATGCAATCACTTAACGGTGTCGTATATACCTGAACTGTTGAACTAACTGGACAAATTTATGTCCATTCACCCACTGACTATTGTATGAATAATTAATTTGATTCAGTGATTCCCTCGGGAGCGGTTTTTGTAAACGTTTAAACCATAATGACAATTACGATGCTAATACAAACTCAGTTGATTGTAAATACTGATATAAACTGTGTTAATAGGCTGTTAGTACTTGTTGATATACCTAAGGTAAATAAAGGTTTGATATCAGCAGATAAGAACCATAACATACAAATCGCAATCAACAAAACAATACTACGTATAGTAAGTGTGGTTACACGTCATACCTAGGTACATTTTAAAATGTGCAAAATTCGTACGTTCGGAAGGCATATGGGACTTAAATTTAATGTAAGGTTTAAGTTATCAATAGCCGTTTAAACAGTCATTTAGTCAAGGACGCTGACATTTGCATTGACATATTAAAAGGTTGCATTGCGTTAGGTCGCGTGGATCGCGACATCAGCGGCGTCGAGTGTCATATGAGTGATATTAAAGTTATTAACGCGCGAGGGATGATTCAGGTCGGTGCGCTCATCATCAGCCAGGCGAGGAGACGAGCCCGACGTCCGTCGTGCCGGTGTCTAGGGCCGGGTCGGCTCCGCTCCGGTGGGCAGCCGGCCCGCTCCGCTCGGCTCGTCGCCGCCGCTCCCGCCGCGAGCGGGCCGGCCCGGCGAGCTAGCGGGCTGCACGCACAGTCCTCTCCTAACCGCGAGTGAGCGCGCTGCTGCCGCGGCGCGCCCTCCGCACACAGTCAGGCACATGCCTACGAAATGTCACCTACCTACATTTCCCGATAACGTCCGATTAGCAATTAACACCGCCGAATAGCACGCTCAGTGCACGGCGACGTTCGATAGTTTTAAACGTTCTATTATAAACAGTTGGATCTTTTTGTCGTGAAGTTTTTTCGAGTAAGATTTTAGTTTTCGCGTAACGATTACATACATGGAATGTGTTGCTAATTCATAGCCTTGACTCTATATAATAGCATTTGTTTTTTGGTGTGTTTTTATTAGTTGCGTCGCCGGTAATTATGTCTCCTCGTGTTTGTGTGTACAATGTTCGCAACGCGTGTTGTTTCACTGTGTTTGTTTCTCGAGTAAAGCAGGAAATAACCAGTAAACGTTACTGTTGCCTGCATTGTTTTGTTATACATGTGCTGATAAATATGCCTCGCTTACTTGGATTTGAGAGTGACGTAAAAATCCGGTTTTTGTTTACGGATCTGATGGTGATGCTGACCTTGCTGGTAAGAATATGAGACAGTACGTGCCGGTGTTGATGCATAGTGTCATTCGGAAGGCATATTTATTTTAGTTTAATTCAAAAACGTTACTTTGAACGAACGGTAGTTGTATAAAGTAACATAAGCCGTCGTGATACGCATGGGCGAATGACGAGAAGACAAGAACACACGGCTTACCGTCCGCATCTAAATGTGCTATTAACTACGTGCTGGGTTTTATATTCTATGAGGGAAATTAAATCTTAAGACAAGTATTATGTCTAATTAGAAATCTACACGCGCGTTTTGTCGGTATATAGGAAACTTTATCTACGCAGATTACTAAGTAGTGCATGATACAATAATAGCAATTAAAGTTGCAAAACATGACGATTTTACGACTTAATCATTTGTCTGACAATAATGGCAAATGACGCTGACTTCCTATAATTATTGTTTATCTAATTATAAAGTTTTGTGCGTACCCACGTCTTTATAAGTAGGTAAAGTATTCATTACTTAGGTATGTAAAATAAACAGTCGGTTCTCAAAGCAAAAAAAACTAAACAAATACCGTCAATAATTCATTATAAACCAGTAAGTATTTGAACTGGCAAAAATATGTACAAACATCAATAAGAGATAAAATAAATACTATTATTATAATAATTGAGAGTGCGTACAAATAACACAATGGAATCGTTAGCATCGCTATAAATTATAATAATACATAATAATGATACGTAATATGTTTACACATTGACAGGTTTGGCAGTAGGTAGGTATCGTACCCAAGTTCGTATCTAATATTACTAGTGCTGGCCCAGTAGTCGAAATTCGACCATAATTCATATAAAACGTAATGTATTTCTAATGTATTATTATCGGAATAGGCTGACTATATTTGCCTAAACTTCGGAGAACAAAGACAGAAAGTGGTGACTTCCTTACGACTATTTTTTTTTTCCCGGGATTCGGGAAAAATCTTCAATAAGTTGAAAATAAGCTTCATTTAAGATGTGTAAAAGCTATTTTTAACTAAACTCGCAAATAACAAATTTTAATAAATAAAAAAAATCTAATTTTAATTCATGATTTGATACAACGGTTAGTTGGATCGTAAATATAATTCGAATACATGTTTTACATTTTTAAAGTCAAGTCTAAAGATAACAAAACGAAAAAGAAAACTATTTATAGTCAAACCGGTAATTTATTTACGTTTTATTTTTCTAAAATGGCTGCCATTATTTTGAGGTTACTGGCCTTATATTTACAAAAAAAGGAATCATTATAGAATATTTTCTGAGGACACTGCAGGTTGGTTTTTATTCAGATCACAAGTAATAAGACACATTGTAATTTGTATACTTAGATATAATGCTTATCAGAACTATCTACCTACATATTAAATAAAATAAACTTAAATTCTTTCATTGGCACACATAGCCTAAACCGCTGGGTCTAGAAGCCTGAAACTTTTGCACAATTCATAAAATAACGAAAGTTATTATTTTTTATTTTATTCAAATAACATATTTTTTTAGAACCCCAATTTCTTATTCTTCTAATTCATGATTTAGATGCACAAACATTAAGGAAGAATTTTTGAAAATTAATCCCCAACAGGGTTTCAATACTTCGGGGACAAGAGTTTGTAGGAACGTCTTCTCTATAAACTCTGGGAAATCCTATCTTGCATATGGGTTGTATGATAATAATGAAGTAAAGAACTACCAACTAGTTTCGTTTTTTACAAGAAAATAAGGAAAACAGACAAATTTCAGGCTCAAAAAACTAAAAGAACAGCCTGTATCCCGTTCGTTACGTCACAATCGTGACATAGCCCGCGACATGGTAGCCGGACGAAGTAATTGCATTATTAATAATACGTAAAGAGGATAACCCGTAGAGTTTGTGATCACATATTATGTAGGTATGCTCTCGTCATATTTTATTAATAAGAATAATAACCGATTTTATTATATCCTTATATGTAATTATAATAGGAAGGTAACTACAATGTTAGAGCGTGCTGAAAAAAAAATGGTGGACTTACTTTAATTTTCTACTGATTTTTCTGTAGCAAAATACATTTTTTGTAATTAAAAACACGATATTCTTCATTGTCACTATCCACAATCTGACTACATCCACTGCTAGTCCTCTTTGGTGACAAAAAAAACCATATTACATGCATTAATACGGTTTATATTTGTTACCGTACACCTTTGAGCAGACATAAGGTAGCTTGGACCCTGAAGTTTAAAATGATTTTGACAGTTCAACAAAATTCATTGTATTATTTACGTTGTAGAACAGTTTTTTTTTTTTCGGAGATAATTATGAAGCAATGAATTAACAATATCTTCCAAAATTATTCGGATTCTAATTGATAGTCTGTTACACTATTAGGGTCCTGTCTCCACTGTCGAATCGATTTTCTCACTATCACTTTCCTTTTGAACACGTTTCGACTATCCACAACTTAGAATTCGGATATTACCTTACGTGGTAGTTCTACGTAAAACCGTTACTAAATGATGTCGGTACATTGAATTTAATTAAGTTCAGGTATGGCAAACACTTGACCAAAAAAAAAAAAAAAAAAAATAACAGGCACAATTAAGTAAATAAATTAAAAACTTTTGAACAGTAAATTATTTGATTTGATTTGAGTGTCACTTAGTGAAAAAGGGCAGAAGTGCAGGAAAAATAAAAATTATTATTAAGTATTATGATTGTAGGCGTAGAAATTTTTGGTCAGTTATCAAAAAAAAACAGCTGTTTCAGAAATGTGCATATCTATGGAAACTTACGGAACAGCAAAATTTTTGAGTGAAAACTTCTTTAGCGCGTTAGGCATTTTTTGAGATGGGGAAAAAACAATTGAACTCGCGACACTGTTATTGGCACCACTGACAACACGAACATACTAACGAACAACGTTGAACGTTGTTTAATCTGACGATACGAAAAACATTTCCTGACGATTCAAAAAATACACACGTAATTGTTCAAGTTTTCACTTCTGTCGGCACTCCCGGAGTGCCACTGTTCTTTTTTTTTTTGTAACCGACGAACTACGAGAGGGTGTAAAATCAAATGCTGAATTCATGGTTACAGTTTGCGAACTGTTTAGAATTTTTTCCTGTAGGTATAGCTACTAAGTATAAATGCATACACCGAATCCGAATCTCTTTTAAAGGTAATGTCATAACACAACAACTATACACACACACACGCACACACACACACACACACTTTCTTTCTCACATACATACACACTTACACATAGTGCACAATGGCGCTCAAATATTCATTCATCCTACTTTATTGTTAAGCCTAGACAATATTTAATCACCTAATATCATTACTTAGTTTAAAATAGGCATTTTTATGTACCGCTCGAGAATAGCAATCCTTGAGTTTCATGTAATACGCTTTTCACCATCTGGTAATACCACCCATGGACTCCACGAGACAGGCTTGACCTAGTGTGGAGTTCATAAGCAAAATGATTCCTTTGCGTCTTATTCCTGTTTTTTTTTTCTTTCTTCCTTGTTAACTTAGGCACTAATATAGACTTTAAGGAATTGTAAAGCACTGTATTTGGTAAAGTAAACATTATCTTATCTTAAGTATAATAAAAGTGTCGTGTCGGACAATTTTTTTTTTTGTCTTATTCGCCAATTATAGATGCTCCCATGTTTTAATATTTTTATTATAGCCAACAAATTTTGAACACAATACTTAATGGTTGTTGTAATGTTAATATTTTTCGTGTCGATTAATAAATATTTTGTATAATTGTGCAGAGTATAACGAGCTAAAAGGAAATTCATTCCATAAGAAACAGTTACAGAAAATAATAGTTACTCACACGATTGTCTCAAATCTTTTCTAAGTAACAGAGTACCTAACGTGTCTTCTTAGTTTGTCCCCTAACAGACAGCTAATCAGTGATAAATGGCCTCCTTAAATCCTAATTAGTGTCCTTTCTGGACCAATAAACATAATTCACGTACAGAGAACAAAACCAATACCACGCCGCAGGGAGTATTGATAAAATCAAATAACGTATCAGGACCTTTCGATTAAAGACAAAAGTACTACCTACGTAAATCCTAAGAATTGTAGGCAACCCTATTTTGGTAACTAATATTTTAGCATTGGGCAACCCTATTTTAGAAACTCATTTTAGAACCAATTATTTCGTGTGAGAGAATTTATGACTCATTCGATCGATTTCCAAATAGCTTTTAATTAGTTTTCAAAATGGCTAAGCATTTTCACATTAGTCTTACTGTGCCTGCAATGTGGATTTTGGAATCTTTAACATAATCATCATTATTTTTCTCACTGTTGGGACTTCTTCTACGTAAGAAGGCCATCAGTAGGGTAAAATCAAGGATTTTTATTTAACCCTTTATAAGGCAGAACAAACGGCTGAAGGTACAGAAATGAAACTTAGTGGTATACATCATATATGAGCACTTTATTGAAATTTCGGAAAAAAAAGTATATATATATATATATATACATGGTGTCCATTATTTGGACAGAGCCGTACTACGGCTTGTGGAAGTTGGCAAAACATGGAACAATACATAGGGCTACCTCGCATCGTATGCATTGTATCTTCGATTTTTTGCTGTTAGCATTGCTGCTGCAAGCCCTGCATCGTCTGTAAGAGTCTAGTGGACCGGGGAGGTGGGATCCAACGTCTGAAAGCCGTAGATCATCTGGAAGGCCATACTTTGCCTTCTGCCGGCTATCAACTTTTGGTCTTTTGCATACAAAAGATGGCAAGTTCGATACCCTCTTCCTTCTGCTCGTAAAAGTGCCAATCAACTTTCTTCCGAGAAGTGTACGAAACTGTAAAGTAGACATTGGGTAACGCACTTTTTGCGCATACAAAATGTATGCATTCGTAATTGCTGCATCCACCATAAAATAAAATAGTCTCATCCACCACCTCCTGCTCCTCCTAGCTACAGGATAGGTGCCTCGCTTTTGATCAAAGCGATCGACACCCCCCATCCTTTTGGTATACTCCACAACACCCAGAGGGCAAGGCACTTCTTGTTTCCTTCCGTCTTTTTGCGTTCTCATGCATGTTACTTTTTCCTTAGGATGAAAGGCGGTACTAAGAATGCTGACTAATTTTGTGTCCATCCATGTAAAGCATGCTACATTTCGGTTAACCCGCCACTTATATTGACCCCTAGAAAGTTTAGGTTTACCTTTCTTGGCCATCAGATGTTTTAGTGTCCGGGGTAAGTTAGTTCTATTGGATCTAACGGTTGCTGTAGAATGTATATTATTATCATACAAGCTTTGCATTAGTTGGGTCGAAGCAAAGAAATTATCAAATGTTACATGTGCGTTTTCTATCTTTTCTTCAATAAGTACTTTGCAAAGACTATTTACCACAGCTGCTCCTAAACCGAATTCAGTATCGTTGTCTTTTTTTCCCGTATACACCTCAAATTCAAATAAATAACCCGTGCTACTGTCACATCTCGCCCATATCTTGAAGCCTCTTTTTATCGGCTTGTTTGGTAAATATTGCTTCAATGTACTGCGCCCTTTGAATTTTACCATACATTCGTCAATACTTTGGGATGACGAATTCCTAGCTCCCTTTTGAAAAGCAGTGTTCATTGAGGTTATTAGTGGTCGAATCTTATATAGTTTATCATATTCAGGCTCTCCTCTTTGAGGCATTTTCGTGTTGTCGTTTAGATGTAGATTTCTCATTATCATTTTAAATTTTTTTGCAGTCATTACATCTGCTATTTCTCTCACACAAAAAAATGGATCTGTTGACCAATACAAGTCAATATTGGGTAGAGGGTGCACCCCCATCAAAACTAACATTCCTAAAAAAGCTTGTATTTCCTCATTTGAGACATCTACCCAGTTTTTTTGTTTATTTTGGGCAGCATATAAATTTGTCTGCTCTGCAATTAGAGATAAAACTTCGTCAGTGAAAAAAAAACGAAAATAAATATGAGGTCCACTTTTGTTGGGAATATTTTGGTGAGACTTTAGAGGAATATCATCAAACTTGTTTCTTGGTACATCGTGAGGGAAAAGTACTTTCTTCCAATCTTCATCTTCAGAAGAACCATCTTCAGAATCAGAAATGGATAACGACACAGGACTATTGTTTATCAGCACATTGATGTTTGGACCATCAGCTGTTTCCGATTGATTTCGTCCTATAGAAATTCCGCTTACTGAAGGGACTACGGAATCCTCTGGTTCAAAATTGGCGGCATTCCCGTTATTTGAAGATGACGGAGAAGCTAATATATCCTCAAGGTCCGATGAATTTGGTGGCAAGAATATGGCCTCACTTTCCCTTTCATCACTTTCGTGACCATCTTCAGATTCCTCGCCATCCGATAACGCAAAAAGACTCTCTAAAGTTTCCTCAATTTTGTCTAAAGGAATCACTTTTCTCTGTAACCAAAAAAATGTTTGACTCAGACGGGCTCTGGGCAATATATGGACGTCATAACAAAACTCCAAATTAGTATCAAAAAGATTCGTATCAGCAAAAATATACTGTATTACATCAAATTTAGAATATAACTAACAAATTTTAATTCAAATCTTACCTGTCCACTCATTTTTTTCGAAGATTTTTGTAGATTTACGTAGCACTATTAAAATCGACACAATTTTGAAAGATGACATCAAACATCTGTTTGAACTAACATGGCGCCAATTTTTTTTTTAGCTACGTTCCGTTTCTCAAAACATTCAAGAATAAATCACTGCTAACGACAAACTGTGTTGCCAAAGAATTTTTTAAGATATTTCGTCAAATGTATGATGTCCAATATATGGCCAGAGCCTTATAAAGGGTTAAGCAAATTGACTAGGTACTAACTTAAATTGTCTGTATAATCAAAACACAACAATGACAGTTGTGTCAAATGGCACCGAAAATTTCCGTAGGGTGTCACCTCGAGCTAACCCTTTATGGATTACATACGAGAAAAAAAGGGTTATGTACATTTCCCTGACTGTACTTAAGATTAATATAAAGACGTTAAAGGCTCCCGCAAACAGGCGCGCGACGACAACGCGACGCGACTCTAGTAGATCAATTTCCATGAAGTTTTCATAAAATTATTCTATTAGAGTCACGTCGTGCTGTCGTATCGCGTTCTGTGAGAGCGTTAAGTTTTCTCGTATATTATCATAATTTTAAATGTATTTTAGAAAGAAATCCGACCTAGTTGAGAGTTTTAAGATAAAATTTATACCTATTTTTAGATTAGGTATTTCAATTATCAGATACCAATTTTACTTATCAAAGCGTAAATCAAGGGATTATCTGTTTTAATTTTGTTAATGCAACGTTGTTCAATCTAAAAATATTAGTGAGGTACGCAAAATACACGCTTTGACGCGGAGCTGCGGACAATAGCTCGTATTACCTATTACCTAGGATAAATAAAGATTATATTCCATTTCCTTAATTTCTGAATTAAGCTGCATGATTATGATTACTGATAAATGCGTGCACTGACTTTCCTTTGCCCAAAATACCATTTCAGCCACCAATCTACATGGTCTTCACATAATCTGACCAAGATTATGTGTGGACTTTAAAAGAGACTGACGTCTGAGTTTGTTTCGGCATTTCTTCTCAGAGTAGTCAGATAGAAAATGCTGAACTCATCTTAAAATATAATTGACGTTTTTGTATAAACCTATTTACAGAAATAAAATAAATTATCACTTTCGCCATAATATGATTATAATTAACTAGATTTTGCCAGCGGCTTCGCCCGTGTGGAGGTCGAAAATTATCCTGCGGGAACGTAATACCGGGATTAAAAGTTTCATCCAAATCCATTCTGCCATTTTTGCGTGATTGAGTAATAAACGTCCAAACATTCAAATAAATCAATAATATTAGTAGGATAACACCGGCTCTGAACCTGTACCTACTTAAATTAAAGCTTTCTCATTTTGTAATAAATATATTCGGAAATTACATTTTTCTGTATAAATTTTGTTGTTTATAATCATTATACAGTCTGAAACAGAATCAGGATATTTTATTATTTGATAATTCCTTTTTCGAGGCCTTATTATTTTGGCAGCCCACACACTAATTTGTTTATTTATTTCGGTGGGTGGATACTAAAATTATTATTATTTATTAAAGTATTTAATATCGTGTTTACTGACTAAAATATTACGTGGTTGCTATGATCATATTGTTCCAGACTTACCAGCTAAGATAGCAATACCCACGCAGTAATTTTATACTATCTATAAGTACTAGTAATATTAAAATAAGATTTGTTTGTTTGTATGTAGTTAGAGCCGAGCAGTGGTAGCCAAGGGGTAACGGCTGCGACTTACGAGTTGTAGGTCGTGAGTTCGAACCCAGACAGGCGCTTTACTTTGGGTAAATTATTTCATCACCACTGCTCTCAAAATGGTGAAGGAAAACATCGTGAGGAAGCCGGCATGTCCTAGAACTAAAAAGTGGAAGACATGTGACATCTACCAACCCGCACTGGGCCCGCGTGGTGGTTTACGGCCCAATCCCTCTCACCCAGAGGAGGCCTGTGTCCCAGCAGTGGGAACATTATAGGCTAATGATGACATGATGATGATGATGTAGATAGGGGGCAATCTCGGGACCTACCAGCCGGATTTGAATAAATCTTTTTGCATTTGATAGCCCAACTGTCGAGAAAGGTCATAGGGTATTTAACATCACGCTACGACCCTAAGGAGCTAAGCAATAAGAAAAAAGTCGTATAGAACTCTAAGTGAAAACGAAGTTACAGCGCGATCGGACGATGGGATGCGACGTGGCGGGTCTGAGGCCAACATTTCACTCGGCGAACCACGAAATTCGCGAGTGGAAGTGCTAGTAATATTATAAACAAGTAAAATGTATGTAAGGGTTGAGTATAAGTATTTATTTTTCTCACCATAATAAACATCTCAGACATTATTTTATTACACTTACGGTAGGTACATGATGTCTAGTACCTAAGCTAGGCTTTAAGGGCCTATGCTTCAGGGCACCAGTTATATTATTATTATATGTAGGTATTTTTATTGTTTTACATCTTCGGAACTACTGATCCGATTACAAAAAATCTTTCGCTGAGAGGAAGCTTCACTAGTGCCGTAACCTATGTTTTATAGTAAAACGAGATATTTCACGCGAGCGAAGTCACGTGCAGTAGCTACTATATTAGAAATGAGAAAAGTTAGAGAACGCAGATTTTTGTCTGTGCGGGCGTCGAGTTGACGTGATTGCCAATTAGCTTTTCATTGCGATCTGCATTTTGCATTTTCCGATGTATTTTTCATAAAATATCATGTAAACACTTGTCAAGCAGATAATAGAATGAGAAAAGAAAACCGAATATATTTTATTCTATGAAAATTAGTATTTTCTTGTTCTTGTTTTAAAGATTATTTTAAATTAAAATTTGATCAATTGCATTTGTCATTTTACATTATTTATTTTAGTCCGTAATTCCGTATCTCCGTACTAATTTTTAACTTGATCAGTTGGCTTAAACCATCAACGTAAAATCAGGTAGGTAAATTAAATATCAACCAACTTAAATTTTCCGTAGGTAGGATATTCGAATGACAGCTGTCACTGTATGACAGTTGTATGAAAATTTGACGTAGAGTGTCAATTTGATAAACAATTAATTTTCCGACTGCATTTACCTAGTTCTATTACTATGAATGTGATACTAAAATCTAATTAAATACACACAAGGGCCTCTTGTCTCGTTAGCCACGAGTTTCCGTCCCCACGTGGTTAAGTCGAGTGCCAACTAATCACAGGCGTGACCGCCGTTTGATTAATTACCCTTGTTCAGGTGTGAGAGACGTAAACGCTGGTAATTTACGTGTTGTATCTAGACAATCGTTATCTTTGTACTCAACACTCGTGACGTGAGAAAATCTATGTGAAGCGTGTGAACCTCGTATTAATGGTGAAAGTGTGTGTAAATCGTGGGTTAAGAAACGGTAATTGAATTATCTTTTACAGGTAGGTTGTATCTGTATTTCTTTTAATAATTGTGCCTATGATGACGTACAGTCAGTAAAAAAGATAAGTAACCAGGGTCTTCGGGTCTTCGGATATAGTTGAAATTTAGTAAGAAACCGTTGGATGTTTTTGAATGGTATGTAGGTATTTCATTTGATAAGTGAAATGTTTGTGTTTTCAAATAAAAAAAGTAACAAATATTTTATTATTATCTATTTTATTATATTTTATTATCTCTTGGTGACCGTACTCTACCCATTACACTAAATCTTATTGTGTTCAACAAGTTACTAATGTTTAAAGCATCTATGAACTGGTGTAGTTCATAAGAAAAATATTGAAGAAACGACGGTAAATATTATCTTTCGAACGCTTACATGCATAAGGCTTCTGTAGCCGATCGTTTGACGGAATAACTTGAATTTACTATACCATTTATCTATCAATATAATTACGTCTGTAAGTTTTTGCCCTTGTTTGCAAAGCATGTAGGTAGGAAAAAATTAGTTTGACCAACATATTTTGTCTTATTACAAAACGCGATTTAACCTTGCCTGAGGTCTGAGCCAATTTTTGCATTTCCAACTTTATTTCAATTTGGGTAAAGTTCTTAATACAAAAATGACAACTTACCACAGGACTAGTTTCGTAAAAAAAACTTTTTCCAAAAAAAAAAAACTGTCTTCCGAAAAAACACTATAAAGTGAAAAATAACTTTAATTTCGGAAGTCGATGTCTTTGAATATGTATTTTAGTTTTTTGTCACCGACTTCCGAAATTAAAGTTATATTTTAGATTTCAAAAATTTTACTATCAATGTACTACAAAATTTGACTTGTCGCAGTAATTACAAATATATCTTTTACCCATGATTAAATTATTACTAAATTTGATAGAATATGTAGGTGTAGCCTGATATACTGAATACATCTGCTTTCACAATCGCGGTTGATTTGCTGTCATTTTTTGAGGAGTTCCGTTGTCTGTCTCCGAAACTCATCATTAGATCTATTTGAAATTTAAATGGGACTATTTGGAAATAAATCCCTTTCGAACAAAAAAAGAATTTTGCAAATCCGTTTATATACGGAGGAGTTATGCCCGAGAATACATTAAAGAAAAAAAAAACCATCCGAATTGATAACCTCCTCCTTTTTGAAGTCGGTTAAAAAGAACTACATTCCTATACATAATTATTGGGTTCAAAAACTGGCTTGCCGGTTTAAACCTGATCTAAATAAAACCCTTGTTTTGTAATAAGGGAAGTATGTTTATAACGTGTAGGTTGATGTTTTGGTTTTACTACACACATAACATAATATCACGCTTGTATTCTCCAATGGTATACACAGAGGTCAGAAGTAGAAGTTATCCCTATTCGTTACAATTCCAGTCGTCCAACCCTATAATAAAATAAAGAAACATTTCCAACAGTATATAGATCAGCTTGTCAAGCTGAAAATACTAGGATAAGAATAAACAAAGCGAGTGCGAACGCGAAGACAAGTAAATCAAAAATGCATTTACATTCTGATTTACTGCTCAGTCTGGTCGGGTTCGGAATATCTCTCACTGAACTGTAGACTGAGTTTAAAAAAAAACATTTAAAGGTGTCTAGGACGTCTATTTATCTGTCTAAGTATACAAATTAAATTAAAATGCTGTTCGTTTTCGATTTGTCAATTTCCTTTTTATTTAAATTTTCACAACTGCCCGACTAAGGTTTTATAGGAAAAAAAAGTAGCGCGATTTTTTTTTTTAAATTCGTGAATAAAATTCGAGAAAAACTGAAAACTTATATTATTTATTAAATCAAAATCAAAATCAATGCTTTTTCTATGGGAATTGAAATTGAACAGGGCAACGTCTTTTGGTATTAGTAGGTAATAAAAAGACAGATGCATGAATCGTTTATTTGTCGCCCACATAAGACACAAAGCACGATTACATAATAACTAATTATATGAACGTGATTACTAATAAAACTGCCACATAGAATTGTAATTTATAATTGTGCAACTAAACTTAATCCTAGATTAATTTTCTTATGTTTGTGTTTCTGCATTTAAGCCTACGTTAACATAATCCAGGAAATGAGGGTATTACTCGTACTTATTATCCTATACAGTTTTTTTATGTAACAATGTTCAAAAATATTTAAGCAAGTTTAATTAAAATTACTTTTTTAATTTTACCATTTCATGTCAAAACATCTTTCTTAAAATGTCCTTTTTAAACTTTTAAAGTATTTTTATGTAGCATCTGTGGTGCAGTTAATGTTAAACACAAGGTAATGTGGACCTTCATAAAGATTTTTCCTTGAATTTTGAGAAGAGATTTTTATGTACGAATTTTGTGACTGTAAAGGCATATAACGCCAATATCAACGGGCCTAATGTTTTTAGCCAATCGCTGTGTATTTTAGCATTCGTATGTAAAAAAAGTAAATATTTTCGGTACTTCGATTTAATCATCACGCACAATCTTACTCTCTAAGTCTCTGTCTGAAAGTAGTTGATCATTCGTATTACGGGACCCAAACTAATCATAAATTTGTACGGACTTCGTGCTTATGGAGTAGATAGACCCCAGGTTACATTAACCATTGTAAGTTAACAATTCATTGCACTTTTTTCCAATCGTCCCACTAACGATGACGCCTCTAGCAGTTCAATGGACTGTGAATCGAAAAGCGAAACTTTGTCTTAGCCACTATTAGCAAACGCCGAGGGACTAAGCGATAGGTAGCTTCATATATACATATAGAAACAATCTTCAAATTCAATTTCACCTCTAAATGTTAGTACAGTTCTAATTATGAGTTATCTCACGCAAGTTCTATGACACCACCCCAGAGGCCAGGCTTACTGGCAATAAAGGAGAACTTAATTTATCACGGGTTACTGGCCAGCAATAAATATTATTTTATCTTTAGGTATGCACTGAATTTTCGGAAACTATACAGGCTGGCTCACAAAATGGCGTCCATTTTTTTCAAATCCCTTTTTCAACAGCTTCCCGAAACTCCCCATGCATGCTCAGCGATTACCTATTTAAAGTTCAGGAGCTAGATAGAGAAAAGCTAACTTCAGATTTCTTTTTTGTTTCTCTTTCTGTAGTTATCGCATTTTTTTTTTTAATTATAAAAATCTTTAAAATATGGTCCACAATTTTATTGACCAAACGATTTTCTATCTAAACACCAGCCATCGTTAAGACTTAGCAAAAAGGGTATTTTTTTGCTTGAAAAAAATCATTCTAAATTTTCAGTCGTTCTAAAAAAAGCAGTGTTGCAACTAGGGTCCAATTTTTTGTATCTCTATAAATTGGAGAGAAAAATTTCGTCCTAGCCTGAACGACCAGCTTTTCCTCCTTCCGATAGAAAGGACCCATAAATCCTTCCGTTTCGTTTGAAAGTGAGCTATTGATGGCTACAGCCCATTCTTTGCACATGGCGGTATTTGTATTGAAATGTTTGCTACATTTTGGCATATTGAACCGTGCATATTGTGTTTAAGCGTACCTACCTTAGTTATTATGCTATTTTATTTCCAGCTAACCAACGCACGTTGTCACATAACACATTAAAAATTGCAATGTCTTTCATTTTATTGCGCTATTCACGTTGTCGAGCAGACGATTTTTTAAACATAATATATGAAGTAATGTATTACGATTTTTCTTCTGATTGTGAAAGAAAGTGTTTTACGCAATAAGAGTGCTGGTGTACCTTACCAGGGGGTAATATAACAATGCCCATCTTTTCACAGACCGTTTTTCTCTCAGCTATTTGAACAGTAAACCACGGTAATTAACCCAGTCATAATTATTTCTTTACCCACCCTAAAGAAAATTTGAAACTGCTTCTTTTAACAAGATTCTTCTTTCTTTCTTTCTTAGAATTATTTACCTTACCTTTTTTTGTCTAGTGAAACGTGAACTTATTATTATTGGGTCTGTGTTTGAAATTCGAATACATAAGTACTTACGTTATTTCTTTTTGTATTCGTTTCTAGGACAAAATGCTAACAAGAACTTGTAATTGAACATTCGAGATCGAGATTGGCCATCGGATATTGCTCATGTTGGTTTATTCCTAAATCACCTTTATCTGAATCACAAGATTCTTGTTTGTGTAGTCAATGATTAATTTGAATAAATGATAATAATATTATGAACAGCATCAGTAGGTATAGGTACAGTCAGCATCAAAAATATCGGGGCGAACAGACTATTCAAAATTATCTCAACAAATAAGAATGAAAAACTTTATTTCAATTGAATAAAGTTCTTTTCAGAATGACAGTTGTCATGTGCTGTCTTCATTCTGAAACATTCCTTGTGTCATTGAGTTAATATAATATTATATTTAATTTTCAAAGTTGTTTGGATCATTTTGAACAGTCTGTTCGTCCAGATATTATTGACGCTGGCTGTATAAGACGTGAGACAGACTTCCCTTGCACAGGCTTTTCGTTCAGTGAGAAGTCAGCTTATATTGGAAATATATAGCTTTGTAAACACAGTCCATTTTATTTTGGTACGCATTAGAACAAAATTCTTTAATATTCAAATAACATAATAATGAGCTTTGAAACAAGATAGTGAAATATGAAAAAGAAAATCCAATTATATCTACCTACATAACAGATTACCGTTTACTGATTACGTAGCTACGTAAGAAAAATCTGTGAATAATCGAAATAATTATTAGGTATACCTCAAGTTATAAGGTTAAATAATTCCGTTTCAGGTATTTTATTACGTTGTTTAAATGGAGCTTTTAATTGGCCAACTCCTGGTCTATGAAAGGCTAATTAACACAAAGAGTTCGCCCCACTGCCGACGTCACAGTGGTGGGACGAACGAGAATCCAATAAAGAATATAAAATTTAATTCCATTCGTCCCAATGATAGTGGGTCGAACGTGAATAATTATTTATTTTAGTTTTCATTCCCATTGGTCCCACTTAAACATTTGAGTGTTAGTAGTGAAAAACTTTTATTTATTCTAATTCTTATTTATGCAAAAGTGAGTTTGTTTATTACACTTTCACGCTAAAACAGCTGAAAGCACATGGGTAGACTATGAATTGGGTGTTTTTTATCTCAGTAATACGTTGTATGCATACAAGACGGTATTCTATTCACGACACGTTGTGCACATTTTCTGAGCTCATGAATCTTGCGCTCTCTGAATTCTCGTGCGTCCCAGGGTGGGACGAACGAGAATACACGAAAAAGTTATCAGACTGTCAAACGTATGTCAATTAACTATATAGGCCGTTGTTATTTCAGCTAGGTCACATACTTAGTTAAAGCATTTAACTTGAGTTTCAACAGCCGTATGCTATTCTTTGCGTGTTTAATTAGCCTTCAAAAACAGCGTTATCTAGTTTTCATTGAACAAAGGCATGTTGTAGGACCTAAATCTGTAGCAGATTGCTAAAATAAAAGAATCGATGAACGTCGCATCGTTAGAATATCGTTCTCTTGTAAGTATGTCTTGAATTCCTAAGGCCTATCCACAGGGCTACTCAAAAGTAACCATTTACAAACTCAAATTTGAACACCCTAATATAATGATTGCGCCCCTTTTTGTAACCCTTAAATTCAGGAGTCCTAAAACACTAAATAGCCAAGTTACTACAACAAACTTGAATGTAACGGTTGCTTGATGTTCATTTATAAAAAATTGTTCATCATTGAACGATCAAAGAATTTTCAGAGGACATTTCCATTAATGGTATTGACGAGAATAATAGGAACAGAACCACTGTGGCCAAATTAATTGATTTTTAAGTCGTTAAGTTTGCTTGAACCTTGCTACTGACGTTAATTTATTTCGATTCTAGTCTCTTTGATTAAGAAAGTTCCCCCTATTTTTATGTTCTGATTAGGACAAAGGTAGAAATATAAAGAATTCATTGCGGCTCTGTAATTTTATTCAGTCATTCAAAGTTTAAATGTTTTCTTACATATAATAGTAGGTACTGTTTTGATTGGGCTATACACGTACTTATGCTGATAACGATATTATTTTATGCTAATCGATGCATAACAATACTGCACAACTTAGGATTTCAACTAAAACTTAGATAACTTTGTAAGTATATGAATAATATACCTATCAATAACATTCAGGAATTGACGACGTAGTTTCAGTTTATAGTTCATGGAAAATCTTGGAATATAGAGCAATGGAAGAATGTAGCATGTATTATGTTCAACCATAAACACGGGTAATTTGAGTGGACTTTAAATTCGTGTGGATCGCGCCACATTGCCCTCGCGCATGTCGTGCATAGTGTCGTAAACCCGAACAACAACACTTTGATGATGTCGAACGAGATAACGTGACGCACAAATACACGCTCCAGATCGTTTTAGATTTATCTCCCTTTTTAACTCGCACGCCTGTCGGTGACAATAAAAACTCCGTCAGCTGAAACCACCCATACCGCGGCCTAGTAACGATCCTCATTGGGCCCCCGACAGGCTCTTCTCAAAAGAACTCCTAACTAAATTTACATTTTTATTCGACTTTCCACGTTAACGTGTATGACTGGAAGTTAAACAAAAGTTACAAGTAAAACAGAAAGTTGTAAGGGTTGCTATTGTATTAGACTCTTCCGATTTATTTAGGGGACTGCCAGTATTTATGGGTCGTATTAAGTCGGGATTTATTTTCACGGATTAACATGGCAGGCGGGTGTGCAGGTTCGACGGATTTCTGCTGAGTTGGAAGGATTCGACGGTCGTAAATCTGAATCAAACGTTCGCATTTTGACGAGGAATATCCGAATAGGAGTCCAATGACCCTTTTCAAAGTCGCGTCAAGCGTGATAAAATACGTATCTAAGTGGATATGTCGTAATCATGTAAGCATCCGTTCAAATGATGTAGGTTTTTATGTCAATTGTTATCTGTTATAAATGTTTTAATTACGTTTTATTTTCGCATAAAATATCAATTTAAGACCTTTTCAAAGGGGAGAGTAGAAAAAAAAGACTGCAGGAAAATTGCATCTTCTCATCTAAACGAGGAACGATCATTTATCACCACACCTGCTCATTCATGTTTCGGAGGCTTAGCAAGCCTCACTGTCCGTCGGACCGTCTGTTTGTCAGCGGGCGGTATTTCATGAACCGGTATAGGTAGACAAATAAAATTTTCACAGTGTGTCATTCTGTTGCCGTTATTACAACAAATAATAAAAATGAAATAAAGTTAAAAATTAAAGATGGTCTCCATGATACAAGAAACGTGTGTTTTCGGCGTTTAAAAAAAAATGTATTGTTAAGTATTGTACGGTGGCACAGAATCCTTTGTGTGAGAGTCCAACCCGCACTTCGCCAGTTTTACTTGATTTAAGCTACTATCGTATTTTTCAAGTTTTTGTTCAGGATAGTTTGAAACAAGGAAAGAGTACCAGGAGGTAGATATATAAATATACCTAGAGGTTAAATTAAACCTACGTTTTTGTACATAATGTACCCACATTCATTTCTTATTCAGATATCATGGTACCTGATCTACATATTTTTATGTGCGAGTAGGTATTACGTGTTTTTCAAAAAATATCTCAGGCAGGACATCTCGCGTTTCAATGAATTACAATCAGCCATATGATAATATAATATTTAATAATTCATAAGCCCAGTTATCTGTTGCTCACAGATTGCCGTGACGTGTTGCTGCATTAACACATTTATTGAAATATTGCTCTTATTTACTGTAGCTGTCAATTTTTAGCGGATTTCCGTGTTATTTTTTACAAATCACTTTGTTTTTATGAAAATCTAGCATACTTTTGATGTAAATTATGTGGTTAAGTAAACCGATGACCTGACATAGCTACTCATTCATCTGTCTATTTATGTACATTTTGTATCAATAAGATGTTGTACCTACCTACACATCGACAATAATTCATTTGATTGTCTACAGTTTTTATTCCATAATATTATTAGATAGAACCCAATATATAATATGGTTTTGGGAACAATGGGGAACAACCCAGTGGAATCGGCCTCACTCGGTTACTAGTTGTAGGTCGTAGGTTCGAACCCTGACATACGCTTTATTTTATATGAATTATTTCATCACCACTGCTCTCAAAACGGTGAAGGAAAACGTCGTGAGGAAGCTGGCATGTCCTAGAACCAAAAATTCAAATACATGTGACATCTACCAATCCGAGTGGTAGATTATAGCCCACTCCTCCTATCACAAAGAGGAGGCTTGTATTCCAGCAGTGGGAAAATTATACTTTACAGACTGCTTAAGTAGTATGTTTAGTGACCGACAAGTACTAATTGAAATAAAAATAAGGAACATAATATTTTAAACAGTAAAATTATCTGTGGTCTATGTATGGATATATCTATGGAAATAAAATAAAACAGCAATGGATATATCTTTCTGAGGCTGCCTATTCTACAGGCGAAAGTACCTACTTACTTCGACTTCGTAACTCCCTCGCTGTATTTATGATCGCTAATCTCCGTAATGACCCTAAGGAGTGATTTTGATTGACACATCTTGCAATGCTCAATGCCTACTTGAGCACCGGGTAGGGCGTCCAAGTGCCTCGACAGGCCTGAGTAATCCCTTAGGCCGAAGGCCGAGGCCGAGTAAGATATACGACCGCGATAATCGTCACTCAAGGTTCATGAAAGCAAAATCGCTGAACAAGATAGAACTTTCTCGGCGAAACGGTCTTCGGGGATTATCGTGAGGTGGGCAGCCCAACTTAAATTTCGAACATTCAAAGCTAATTGGCGTAGGATTTTACCCTTTTCATCATTGATTTGAATATTCAGAGGAGGTGGGTTTGTCACAAAAAATATGGTAATAGTTTTAGAAGTAGGTTTTAACCTTAGCACAAATATAACATTTTGATAATTTCGTTGGTAACGAACTCCACAAATGGCGGCGACGACCATCAAGAAAGTTTTAGATAGTTTCATAAATAACTAGATTTTACCAGCGGTTTCGCCCGCGTGCAGGTCGAGTATCATATTTATGTGATAATTCAGGTTATGAACTATCTTTGTGCTCAATTTCATCCAAATCCATTCAGCCGTTTTTGCTTGATTAAGTCACAAACATACAAACTTTCACATTTATAACATTAGTAGAATAAATATAATTTCGTTTTTCCTACGTACCGAGCTATCAAATTAGTATTACTTTTTAGCCATTCTGCTATTTACAAACACATGATAATTAAACAGGAAATAGCCTATTAAAATATACTAGTAACTATACGTTAATATACCAGTCGCTTTAATTAAAAACTCCACACATTAGAGACTGCCTGCCTCCTACCGAGTTTCGAGCGAAAATGATTCGATATTGATTCAACCGTATCGAATAACCGAAGAGTATCGTTCGTGACTAGTAGTAGTTCGTGTATTATATTACACAGACGATCTATTAAAATGTATTGTCATGTGTTACGAGACGAACAGAATTTATTTCAATTTTCATGTAAAATTCACAAGTTATTTAAAATAAAATAGCTGGTAGTGAAAACTCAACAATGTATCTAGTTAATTTTTGAATATTTTCGCACTATATTTCATACCGAAATAAGTTGGCAAGTTCAAGCATATATAAAAACATATTTTAGAGGGAGGGGCTTGTAGTTGTGGGTATTTAATACCAGGAGCCGCATGGGTCAATCGATCAGGTTAAGCTACGCTTGCCGAAGTTTGGTGTATGGATGGGTGACCATCTTTAAATATCAAGACCCTCCGTGCCTCGGTGCCGTTGGTCCCGGCTGTCATTTGTGTATCTTTGATAATCGTTACAGGTCGTCAGAAGCCCGAAAGTCTGACAACCAGTCTCACCCGGTAACTGGGTTGTGGAGGTCAGATAGGCAGTCGCTCCTTGTAAAATTCTAGCATTCAGTTGCCTCCGGTTAGACTGGAAGCTGACCCCAACATAGTTGGGAAAAGGCTAGGCAGATGATGATAATAAGAATATACGTCTCAACAAGTTATTTTCATCTAAAGTTTTCCATAACAGCACCTGAATATGACCTTCGCAAGAATTCTAACAGAGCATAGAATAAATGAATTTTAAGTTGTTTATAAAGTAAAACATTGTATTGTTATTCAAGCCGATTACAACTCAACTTCAAGGTTATCAATACCATACAAGATAATGCATGAAGTGGGATACACTAGGTAAAAGTGGTACTCACAACGAATATATAAATAATACGAAGCAATTTCGCACACAGCAGCTGAGCCCGCGGCTTCATCCACGTGGATGTCAGAAATGATCCCACGGGAACATGCTACCGGGACAAAAATAGTATATAGTAATCTATTTAACTCCTTACAAAATCAGCTATCTTCCAGTGAAAGTCCTGTAAAAATCAGTCCAGCCGTTCGGGATTTTAGTCTCAACAAACAGACAAGCGGATAAAATTGTTTAAATGATTTTGTTTTTTTGTAAGTACCGTATACCAATACAGTCATAAGTAAATAGGTGAATATTACAAATAGACACTTCAGTTTTTATTGTTTTGTGTAGATCAGAAACTTTTATTTACCACCACGACCATTATTTTTCTGGAATTATAAACGAGACTGTCCCTGATTTCGTTTCAAACTTTTATTCAGGTTTTATTTTCATGTGTCAACCCACCCACTTCATTTTAAATTAAGAACTTTTCAGTAAAAAATGTAGTCTAATATTTCTGAAGCGTGAACATAGATAACGTACGTTTCCTACTCATACTTTTTCATCTAGTTTATTAGAAGAATAAAATTCTCTTTATTTATGGGTCTCGTGGCTAAGTAGTAATAGTCCAACCGGTCGATCGATCAGGTAAGTTTCGCTTGCCGCGGACGGTCCGTGGATGGGTGACCATCGCTAAGCCGTTGCTACGGGTAGTTGAAGCCTGAAAGTCTGACATACAAGTCTTACAAAGGGATATCGTATTACCCAGTAACTGGGTTGTGGAGGTCACATAGGCAGTGCAGCTATCCATGTAATATATAATATTCAGCTGCTACCGATTAGTGTGGAAGTTGATCCCAATATAGTTGGGAAAAAGCTAAGCAGATTGATGTTGTCTTTACACTGATCAGAGTTATTTTGTTGAAAAGAAATGAAATGAAATTGTTTATTGATTAATTCTGTAATTAACACTTTTACACGACATTTATCTTTTTTTTAAATGCTAGAGGAAAAAGGAATTGCTAGGTGATGTCGACATGTCCTATCTGACTACCCCTTAAAAGAAATGGCGAAACAAACTTAGCGCTCAAAGTCTACTTTATGCGCGAATTACACAGAAACGGCGTAAGACGAAGGCGCGGCGCAGGCGCAGCATTCGCAGTACATTTTGTATGTAGGCATGATGCCGCTTTTAAACGTTTTCATACACAAAAAAAACGCGCCTGCGTCGTGCCTTTGCCTTACGCCGTTTCTGTGTAATTCGCGCCTTAAACTCCAGACTTAATCTTGGTCCAAAAGCTATTATGAAAAACGTTTCAGCGATTTCGCACTCTTTTCTCATCTTCATACGAATTCCAGAAACTCAAAAATGTGGATATGACTGCTATTCACGAGAATTAATGGGTATCACGTGGTCATAACCAGACGCCATTAATTTTATGTGATCTGCGCATTTTATATTTCGTCTACAATAAATAGAACGAGGAATTGCGTAGCAAACCTACGGGTGTGTTAAATTTGATTTTTTATTAAAAGAAAAGTCGCGTTGCCATGTGACTTTTATTATATTTTATCAAGCACACGTATATAATATTTATTTATATGACAAACGCTAATAGTCTCGCCTACATGTTCTACTAAAATAATACCTTTTCGACGAAATGTCCGTGCAATGTTAGACAGTCGTGTATCTTCAAAGCGGCATTTCCAAGGATTACGAAGGGACGTCTGAGGTAAACATACATAATCCCCTTTTAATTTTGCTAGATTAAACTTCGGTTCAATTTAGGTGCTTCAATTTATCAAAGTTGGTAATGCTCTACTCGTATTGAATAGTACATTCGTAGTCAAAAGAGTAGCGTTTCTGCTAGAGTTGACCTCAAACACATAATAAACATACATAATCCCCTTTTAATTTTGCTAGATTTTGGTTCGATTTAGGTGCTTCAATTTATCAAATTTGGAAATGTTCTACTCGTACTGAATAGTACATTCGTAGTCAAAAGAGTTGCGTTTCTGCTAGAGTTGAGCTCCGCTTGCATTCACGTCTCCCTGCAGGCCGCAATATTTCTTAATAA
The DNA here is from genome assembly GCA_949987655.1 of Polymixis flavicincta. NCBI lineage: Eukaryota > Metazoa > Arthropoda > Insecta > Lepidoptera > Noctuidae > Polymixis > Polymixis flavicincta. The sequence goes on along the minus strand of OX465175.1, from coordinate 12,223,762 downwards.
CAAAAGACTGTGTGCTCATCCTTAACGTTTATATTTTCATCTCAACATAGTCATCAAAAAGTAATTTCATAGTGTGTAGTCTGGTAATTTCGTAGTTCATAGTGTGCCTCAGACGATCGTACTTTACGTCACTTGCTAGCTATAGCACAGCGGGCTATTGAACTGTGAAATGGTCTCAGATCATGCACGAATACTTTACCTTATTTAAACGCACACATTGTGAAATACAAAATGTTTCGCAATATGTTAACTTGAACCCTTTTACCGTTCTCGGATAACTTTATTGAAAGTCTTTCGCTTGAAAGTCTTTCATTTGAAAGTCAAATGTATCGAGTTTCGAATTTTAGTCGCTTAAACTATTGCGAACATTTGTAAGATCTAGAAATGTTAAAAGCTCTGTTAAGGTTGGGAATTGATGTAAATTAAGTCTGAAAATTGTTTTTAGGTGTTTTATTCTTTGAAATCTTATTCACAGGACTAAACAGGTTTTTTATGATTTTGTTAATATCTAACTGTTTCTTTACCAGAATTTTCAGCAGTTCCTAAAGAGACTTTAAGAACACGATATGACATATGCAAAGCAGGAAAATTATGATTTTGTAACTCTTAAAATGCGGACTTTTTTGTTCCAAAACAGAAAAACTTTTTTTATTTTTTATTAAAAGTAAACATTGGTTTAGTCTTTATCAAATAAGTTTTTCTTTTCAATATTCTATCTTGAAGAAAAATTATCTAAATCTACGATCTTACTTAAAATGTTTTACGACAATCGTACTTTGTTTTACTAATAGCCACTAAAAATTCTGTCTGATGCCTCAAGTGCTTACTGCATCTTTTATTCTACCAGTCTCATTACAAATTTACTTGTACATTAGTCGAAAATGCCTATAAATTGTGTTCATAATGCTTTGTCTGAATTTTGCTGTCTCTTAAAGTTATCTAAAGCATTTATTGCCCGGGGACCGTAATAAAAACACCCGATCACGTAGTTTGGAATGGCCGTAATCCTAAGCACCCACCCCCGCCTATGGACCGCGCTAATCCTAACTATCGTTACAGCTTTAAAGCGTTGGGATATACACCAAATAATATTGTCCAGGAATTTTCCTATATTATTTTCCTATATTATATTTCCTATATTATATTTTCCTATACTCAAACACGACAGGGCTTGTGGCTAAGTAATAACATCCACACATTTCAATAGATCTGGTTAAGCTACGCTTGCCGTGGTTTTTCCTTGGATGGGTGATCATCTTTTCATACTAAGACTCCTCCGTACATCGGAAAGCACGTTATGCTGTTGGTCCTGGCTGACATTCGTGAATATTTGACAGTCGTTACGGGTCGTCAGAAGCCTGACAGTCTGACAACCAGTCAAGCCAAGGGGTATCGTATTACCCAGTAACTGGGTTGTGGAGGTCAGATAGGTAGTCGCTGGTATTCAGCTGCATCCAGTTAGACTGGAAACTGACCCCAACATATTTGCGAAAAGGCTAGGCTGATGATGATACTCGAACACGAATACAGCCTACAAGTAGTTTCGTGATGAAGTCGAATTTATACTAAGACTTGAGCTTTTATTTTTCTAAATTACTCTCTAAATGTAATCAATTTGGGACCAGGTTTGGATGTACCGACCCTGTGGACCGACCAGGAGCGCGTTCGGTTCGATTTATGTCCCCTAACCTGAACAATGTTACTTTAATAACTCTAAATTAGGTTAATTCCCCAAATTGTGACTCTTATCCGGGACTCTTGGTCCAAATGTATCTCTGATTTCAAATCAGCTTTCAGAGCCCCGTAATAGTTATTTATGATACTAGTGCGGTAAGTTGGTTTTTACAAACGAGTTGACAAATGTAAGCCCGAGACGAAGTCGAGGGCTTACCATAGTCACGAGTTTGTAAAAACCAATTTCTGCACGTGTGTCATACAATGTTTTTCAACACATTTGCGAGAAAACAGTACAATATGTAATTAAACAAACCTATACATCATTAAATGGCGCTCTCCAATTTTGGCGGCTAGAGACCGTTTCCTGCAATTTGCGCCTCATTCAAAATATCAGGTGGAGTAGATTCCATATTAATATAAGTTTCCTCGCTTGAACTCATAATAAAAGTTTGTTTATAAATATCAGTCGGAAACTCGCAACAATCTTTGACGTTTCTAATATGAAAATGGCGCGAATTTACAAATGGCGCCACATGCCCGTGGTGAAAATTAGAACTACATCTTTCATCTCATTTACTCTTTATTATTAAAGTGAGACAAACGTATTGAGCAAAATCGTTTCCAAGGAGGTTCGATCAGTCAGCTTATTTATTCTCGTAATGTGAAACTCCTTGGACGAAATTCTTATAATGTTTTATGGAAATTAAAAAAAAACCGTAAAGAATACGCACGGTGCCATACAACGAGGTATGCGGTAAAATAGGTACTTAGGTGAGAGTACCTATTTTACCGCACGTTCCGTTTTATTAGTGCGTAATTTTTAACTTTCGAACCATGCATGCAGGCATCGTAAATGCAGTTTTTGAGCAAATGTGTTGAAAAATAATATTGTAAAGGAAAAATTTGGTGTTTGGTATATATTAGGAAAATTAATGTTTTATTCACACTTATCTCTTAGCCTCTAGCGATGAAGCCGTATGTTAGTCAGTAGTCAACGCGCCATTTTAATATTATAGTAAGGCTGCAAAACATTCGCAGTTTGTTCTTTCGCAATTGCTTCTTTTTGTTCATTTTATCCAATTTCCCAATGTACGAATAAATCAACTCCACCAACGGGAGTGACGACACTTAACATGAATAGGTACATTTCCCAATCGATTTTAATATTTAATTCACAAACTCGCCTCTTTTGCGTCGTAATTTTGTCGTTTCTCATGAATCGCTTTCTTTAAACAATTACTTTTTTATAAATTTTATTCTTACATCTTCGTGTTCTTCCTCATCGTATTTTCGTTGAATATCGATGATAAATCTTTCTGAGCAGTCTTTTGTTTTACTTATCAATTCTTCGTCTCCATTTGCGTTCGATAAAGCGTAATGACTTAATAATTACCAAGCATTACAGATCATAATGACTGAAGATGAAAATTTCGGCTTTTTAGGCTACAAAGCCGAAATTTTCATCTATTTCTCTTCATACCGTTTAAATCCCGTGACCAAAATGTGTAAATATTTCCCCGGTGCCAGACACAAAAGGGACGCTCAACATTTTGTACTAAGTGTAGCTATACAGTTAACTTTTCAAACCGGCCAAATCCCTAACAGGTACTTATTTTTATAAGCATAAGTAGGCCCACCACTTAGCGTAACGGAGTCTATAAAATGATATTATACGAGAACCGTGCCATTCAATATCTAGCACAGTGTAGTTTGATACACAGTAGGTAACGGTTATTCGATATCGTGCGAATAGCCATCGAATCCCATATTCTTGTTGCTATAGTAATCGTTTTCTCATTATAGTAATGTGTGTTTTCTAATTATTCTTTTTCTTTTTATTCGTAGGAACAGACCGGCAGAAGTGGTTTTTATTTAAACTAGATCATTTAATTTATGGAACATACATTATCAGTTTGAGTGGTTCTAAATCGTGAAATAATATTTCATGAAAACTTTGCAAGTTTGAATTCTGCACGAGACTGTCTTTTCATTTCGTAACATACGTTTTTGATTTGCTCTGAAAATGTGACGTCGGTTTCATAAAGTAGTAGAGTGGTTTCAGCTTTATTTCTTTCGTACTTTATCATCAAATCTACATTGCTTTTAAATGAAGTTATAACGTCACCACAGTAATTTTAATAGTAAGCCTTATTTAGTTAATCACGCAGCCTAAATATAAAATATTTGGCTGAGTTCTACAGCTTAAAGGCTCGTGCACACTAGCGCGACGCGACGGTCGCGTGCGATTCGGCGATTTATATCCTTAGAACAATTTCTATGAAAACGCGCGCGACACTTCACACAGGGGCGATCTGTCGCGCCGCGACACCGTCGCCCCGCGACGACTAGCGCGACTGCAAATTAGTACATTTTGTATGGCGTCGCGGCGCGACGACGCGATATCGCGGCGACAACGCGATATCGCGGCGACGAGCAGCGCGACAACAATGTTACATTTTGTATGGTGTCGCAGCTGCGCGGACGCGACACGCGCCGTCGCGCGCGAATCGCGCGCGACACCACACGAGAGGGTATAAATAGCGGTGCAATCCAAGCTGAGCTCAGTACTAGACGAATTTTCGTCAGAGGACTAAGGTAGGTCTGTGCCCGTTTGCGGCGTAGGGTTAGGTTAGGTTAGGTTAGGGAGGGTGAGGAGGGACCCTCTCCGAGGAGGGTCTCTCCTCTGGGGAGGGTCGTCCCTCTGAGGAGGGTCGTCCCTCTGAGGAGGGTCGTATTCCTATTATTCCTCCTCCGAGGGTCCCTCTCCTAGGAGGGTTCCTCTCTGAGAGATCCGTGTCTCCCCGAGTTGAGTGATGGTTTTTTTTTTTTTTTTTTTTTTTTTTTTTTTTTTTTTTTTTTTTTTTTTTTTTAGCGCATTTATGTGCTGTCGGGAGGACGTGTCGCGCTCGAAAAGATGGAAGCCCTGGTGTTTCATGGACCCCACCATCGACCACCGGCGGGCACCACTTTAGGTAGTGAGCTAATCATGGAGCGGGATCACATGACATACCTACTTGGGCTAGGTGAAACTTCGGCCAGCACTTCTACCGACTTGCCCCGAAGTTGATCAGCACAGCTTCCACTCGAAGTCGGAATCTGGCTGGACCGAGTGCGGAGTGCCGACGGCCTAGCACGGGGGTGGTGCACTCGATGGATGGCCCTGTACGGCACCCCAGTGTGAGCGGCTCCCGGAGCCTACGATGAACTGCCAACCATTTAGCGGAAAATCCATGCCACAGTATATCATATTGCAGTTGATCAACTAAATTAATTTTGCTTAGGTTCGATATTTTTTCCTTACTTTTAGGTACCTATATTTTATGGTAGAACTAATATTATTACTTAAAATGCCCTATGTTGGGTAAGTGTCCTGTAAGTTACCTATTGAGCGTTTTCATATTATCAGATATCGACACCAACCCGATACCGATATGTTGCCAGCTATACGCATACCGATTCGAAACCGATATAATTATTATCGGCTTGATGATATTGGTGAATATCGATGACCATCGCGACTCACCTAACGATCACAGTGTAGTAAGTATCGACGTCTTGAAGTCGGCAGTGGGAATAAGTGTGATCAAATGAAAGAATGGCCAGTTGTCTCACCTCTATTGTGCTGATATCGGTGTCTTAAGGATAGCAATAGGGTTTCTGTTACACCTTGTATAATGTGTTTTTTTTTTGAGTGTGTGGTATCATCAAATAACTTCTCCCGCTCTGGGTGGAGCAGGAGGGCGTGTCAGACTTTTACTGACTAACACCCACCCGTGTTCCCTCAGTAGCCTGTATGCCAGGGGCTGCGATCTCTTTCGAACAAACCCGCACCCCTGGCAGGCATCGGCCCTTGCGGGCCCCATCCGTTTGTGCTGAAATCTCTTTGAGGCGCGCGTGGAACACAACACGCTGTCGACCTGGGCTGGGTCCTTATCGGACAGCGAGCTACCCATTACTCGCCGTCCGCAAGCTCACGCCTACGGTGGCCGGAAATCAGCCTGGGATTCCCGACACCCAGGGCGTCTCCTGCGGCGGTTAGGGCCGTGGTTGTCGTTGGTGTCTTACGACTTCCACACGAACGAAGTCGCAAGCAGAAGCTAGTTACAAATATAGCACTAGTTACAGGTTTTGCGGTTGTTAGGTGAAAATTATAAATGCAATGGTTTTAACATTGCAATAAGAACCCTTGAGCAATTTGTTCTTTGAGAAAATAAATGTCTTTAAACCAAACTCATGCTTCCAGACCCAGAGGTTGGGGCTAAGCGTTAGTTGTCAGTGAATTTAAGAAATTTATCAAGTAAACAAGCCGTGAGCCCGACGGTATTCTCTTCGACAAAGATGGTAGATTTCCATACAAATTTTCATGGGCCCGCGTGGTGGATTATGGCCCACTCCCTCTCACAGAGAGGACTGTGTCCCAGTAGTGGGAACCTTATAGGCTGATTATGAGTTGGTTAAGTACAATAATGAATGATTCCATAACCCGAATACACGTAGTAAAGATCAAATTGTGATTCCAAAATTTAGACTGACTAAAACTAGCAAGTCATTTCTAATAAACAGTATCCGCTTCTATAACAAGTTGCCAAAGTCAGTTACAGAACTTAGCGATGGAAAGTTTAAAACGCACATCAACGCATCATCATTATCAAAAAGTATATTATAAGATTAAAGACTACGTTGAAGACAGGGAAGTTTGGCATTAATTCCTTCTGCACATGTGGCTTCCCTGGTACCTCATTAACAGCATAACTATGTTATTATATTAACTGCTCTCAAATACAATGTTCTTTTGTATTCTTTTATTTTTTAATATGCTGACATATTCTCGTCATTAATTGACATTAAACATCAATTTTATTTAGGTTCATTTTATTTATGTTGATTATTTTACATATTGTGAATGAGAGAACGTTGTAGGCCTTACTGACTGTAGATTTGTAGACGATTTTCTATCCTATATTCGTCTAAGTACCTGGTACTTATTGACAGGCCTGCGCTGTCCTCCCATACATTTTATCTCTGTAATTTGAAAATATTGTTAAAGCCAATTATTTTTAAAAGAGTAACCGTGGAGTTTCTTGCCGGCTCTTCTCCATAGGAAACAACAATATGGAACCGTGCACCTAGCTTCTGACGTTTCATAAGTGCCCATGCAGGTTTATCTGAAATAATTTTTTTTTTTTTTTTTTTTTTTGTGGATAGTCTAAAAATGGTCGTACTGTTTCGCTTACACTGTAACCATATTCTTTTGCTTATGATGCCGCCGCTCAGAAAGAACCTTAAATATTGTGACAACATATGAAGAAATAATTACCGTACTTTATTGTCTAGTGACGAACCTACTGCTCCAGTTGTAATTTATCGAATCTATTTTTTAGGACATCAAAATTAATTTAGTACATAATACAGGTTTTTTTTTTATCCAGTGCGCAAATTTTAACCACGAATTCAGCATATCATTCTCGACCCCCTACCGCAGAAATTTTTCGCCGGTTATACAAAAAAAAACTGCTGTTTCATAGAAAAGTGCAATACATACGCGGTCAAAATGTATGGAACAGCTGATTTTTTTTTGTGTTAAAATTTGCGCACTGGATAAAAACTTACCCTGTATATAACCGTCCCCGGTCTTGTCGGATTACGGACGCATTGGACTATTTACCAAGTGTCATAGATGCGAGTATATGGCATAGATACGAACTTGATTGGGAACATGAGCACCGAGCTGAGCTGAGCTGAGCTGTCAGCGCATAACCTGACTGCGTTAGCACGGCGCTATTTTTCAAGCACGTTATAATATTTTATCGTATACAATAGTGACAGTGACTGTTTGCGTGTGTCAGTGTCTGTGTGTTTGAATTCAAAATTGAAAGCCAATATTTTAAAATCACGGATTCGAGAAAAAATCTAGGTATACAACCGACAACCGGACACATTGTATACTATGTAATATTAATGTAGGAAATGATAGTAGGGAAGACAATTCGGTGGAGAGGAACTATCACGGATAAATCTGATTAAAAACTTCTTAGAAAACTGCGTTTTGTACAAACTTCTTCATAAACGGCGATAAAAAATTAAAGACTACTCTCACTTGACTATTATTTTATCGATAGTAAATTTGTAATGTGTCAACACTATTTTAAGATGACAATTAAACGTCATCATATTGTCTCGAAATAATCACATTTTCGAAAACAATTTCTGTATTCTGAGACAATTTTATTAATTAAAACTAATTACAAGATATTTTTTGAGGTGGGGCCACTCGTCAGGAATTTTTCTGCCAAGCCGACGACGTAGCGGCCAAAAACGTAGGTTGCGGTGAGGCGCATCGCAACTGAGTATCGTATGGGAGGCATCCATTGAGGTAATATGTACTGTACGTTAGTACATATTACCTCAATGGAGGCATCAGGGTTACAGGCTGCAGCGGAGGAGGAGTGCCGGTGTTTCTAAGTAGCGCTCTTCCCTTCCGTGGCCTGGACGGGGTCGGCACCGTTTGATGGCGGATGCGGTGTGACCGCAGGGGAAGAAGAGTATCGGTATAGCCGCTCTCCCTATCTCCTGCAGCCGAAAACTGGTAGGCGGTGGTGCCAGTGTGCTGACCCGTCGCAGGGGAACCAAGGGTGCCATGCAGAGGGTCGTCTGGCACCCGTGTGCTATTTGGTCCCTGGGGTGGTTACGGCGTGCCATGTTTTCTAGTCGGACGGAGCGGCAGGGTCGTGAATGTTCCCGTGTTCCAGCCACAAGCGGCACTGGAGGTCACTGTGGAGTTTTAGTGACAAAAAATGTGCCGCTTGTGACGGGGACACGAGAACATCCGCGAATCTGCTGCGGACGTCCGTCTCCGGACCCTCCTCGGAGGCTCCCCTCCTCATAAGGGAGACCCTCCTCGAAAAGGGTACTCTTCTCAGAGAGCGGATCCTCCTCGGAGAGAGGACCCACCTCAGAAGGGAGTCCCTCCTCGGAGAGGGGACTCCGCAGAAGGATAATACCCTTCTGCGGAGTTTAGGAATTTAGGTATTTCAAAGAATTCGCAGCCAACCATACCTTAAGAAAACACTAGTTTTGTAATAAGGGGGATTATCTCTAGTAATATTATAAATCCGAAAGCAACTCTGTCTGACTGACCGCCTGTCTGTCTGTTACGCTTTCACGCCTAAGCCGCGGAACTGGTCATCATGAAATTTGGCAGAGATATAGCCTGAGATATGGAAAAGGATATAGACTACTTTTTACGTGATGACCTACATCCACGCGGGTGGTGCCGCGGGCAAAAGCTGGGCTTTATTTATACTTTTAAAGTAGGTTCGGATTACTTCCAACAAGTGGAAAGTTGTCAGAGGAAGCCTCTGAATATAGAAATAAGGATTTTCGCACACATTTTTCAAGAGCTGCACAGCATAACAATAATTAATCAAAATTTGGACGATGAGGCCGAAACCGATATATAGAACTTGGCTTTTGTACAGACGCCAGCACATCAAGCTACCCCAATTCGTCAATTTTTTTTGATAGATTTTCAACTTTATTACATAAGTTTAAGGTTCATGTTCCATTGGGAAAATTTGACAGTTTGGGGTAGCTTAATGTGCTGGCGTCTGTATATATGAATCTTTTCCAGGGTTTAAAAAGCGCCCAGTTACACTAATCATTGTTTCACGCTAACTTTATTTCATAAAATATCTATGTTTTTAATATTATTCCAAGTGGATTAGACCACGCCCAGTAAACGCTCAGTTTTTTTTTGGATCATAAAATGAGTTGCAGGCGACTACTTTTACGAAATTACATAAATTGAAAACTAAGAGAAGAAACGTTTGTATTCCTACCGTACTTAGCCCACCAGGGGTAGGTTTGGTCACTAACCTACCTCCCCGGGTTGAGCGTTCATTACAGGGGGCTCAGTAGCCGTGGCTGCCCTTTACTGTCACCGACGCAGCGGCCGGTTCCCGTAAAAAAAAAAAAAAAAAAAAAAAAAAAAAAAAAAAAAAAAAAAAAAAAAAAAAAAAAAAAACAGGGAGACACGGATCTCGAGAGAGGTACCCTCGTCACATCCTCGGAGAGGGGCCCTCCTCGGAGGGACAACCCCTCAAGAGGGACGACCCTCCTCAGAGGGAATCCCTCCCAAGAGGGACGACCCTCCTAAGAGGAATTCCTCCCCAGAGGGACGACCCTCCTAAGAGGAAATCCCTCCTCAGAGGAGAGACCCTCCTCACCCTCCCTACCCTAACCTAACCTAACCCCACGCCGCAAACGGGCACAGACCTACCTTTGTCCTCTGACGAAAATTCGTCTAGTACTGAGCTCAGCTTGGAATGCACCGCTATTTATACCCGGTGTCGCGCGCGATTCGCGCGCGACGGCGCGTGTCGCGTCCGCGCAGCCGCGACACCATACAAAATGTAACATTGTTGTCGCGCTACTCGTCGCGCGCGATTCGCGACGTCGCGGCGTCACGAGTCGTAGCGGCGCGACGCGTTGTCGCTCCTGTGTGAAAGGGTTTGCGTCGCGATTATCGCAGAATCGCCACCGCGACATGTCGCGCTGTCGCGTCGCGCCTGTTTGAAGAAGCCTTTACTGTAATTGCTTCGTGGCATGTTAAAATAATTTTAACTTAGGAATTCAAAGCATGTACTAAGTGGACAAGCCAAGTGGATCTGCTTACTGCTAAGAGTCGATCGATAGAAACCGACCCGATTTTAGAAAATATATGCTAACTGCCCTTATTATTTATTCTGCAGATAAATATTACCTGTAGGTTTTAAAAATCGGTTTTGAAGCAGTCCTTGACAGCTCTACGTGGTAATAGTGTAAAGCATTAACTGTAGAAATGGGTTTAATTTTGACAGTTCAACAACATTCATCGCGTTATTTACCTTGTTGAGCTAAAATTTTTTTCGAACATATTAAGCAATGGATAATTGCCTCCCAACTTATTCAGACTGTGATTGATAGTGTGTTACAGTTACAGTGTTACGCAATTAGGGTGGGCAGTGGGAGTTGGAAAAAGAGTACAAAGGACTTTGCCCAGCTGTGGGCCATCAATGGCCAATATTAAAAAAGGCAGTGTGCCCCAAAACGTGTCATACATATATTTCGTTCCTACTTTAATTCAATACGTATCAGAAAATTCATTTTATTATTCATGAGTGTATTCTCCGCGTCAAAATCAAATTGTTGTCTCGCACAGGCAACACTCCAACAGGCCACCGTCTCCTTTTGCACGAGATCATAAAAATGAAGGTTAGTATTCAACCAACATTTTGGATTATGCAAATGTAGATACCAATGGAACTCGTATTAACCCGGGGTCCCTTTGCTCCGTAACTCCGTTATTTCCGTAGTATTATTACTGCTGAACCCGTTTGTTTATGGGAATATTTAAACTTTGAAGGATTTAGGTATATTTATCTTTGGTGATTGAGCGAAAAGTTTTGTGTTACAGGATCGTATTGAGTTTTTAGCGTTTGCGTAGGTATGTTACATAAGGGGTACGTATGTAGATAAAGTATTTTTATCTCTCTATTAAACCTACCTTTGAATGCTTTTTTTTTTTGTGTATGGCATCTCGCTGTTGACCTTGAGAGGCCGTGACTGCTCAACCGGACTTTCCTCTGAAGGCATTTTTAGTAAAACTAAAAGCCTCCAGTCAGGGCATAAAACCTACTTGAGGGCACCCCCTGTGGGGTTCGGACCTCGGCTCAGGGCGTCATTGGCGGGGAGGGGGGGGGGGGGGACAGGCTGGATCAAAATATTTTCATTTCCTTTATTTAACATAAACACATATAAATTACATTTTTAAATATTAGTATAAAAATATAAAAACATTTAAAAATATAAAAAATAGTAACCCACCGGCATCGGGAACAAGGTCCAAGCTACCGGCGGTCAGGGCTCCAGAGAGAGGAACCTCCTAACAATGCGAGCCGTGTCCAGGAGTACCGCTTTCTGGATCAAGCCCTTGACCCAGCTGCCCAACGAGAGCCTCCTCAGATGTTGGTTGAGGCTCTTGGCTATAATGCCATTGGCTGTAACAACTATCGGTACAATGATCGCTGAGTCCACATCCCACATGTCGACAACCTCGTGAGCCAAGTCAAGATACTTGATTTGTTTATCTTTCTCGGCTTTCACGAGGTTCCCGTCATGCGGGACCGTTATATCAACGATCATTGCACGCCGCTCTAGTCGATCCACCACCACTATATCAGGCTTATTGGCAACAATAGTCCTGTCAGTGATGATGGATCGATCCCAGTACAGTGTGACATGTCCCTTTTCGAGAACTGGGTCGGGCACATACCTGTAGTATGGCACTTCTGAATCCACAAGGCTATATTTCAGAGCAAGTTGCTGGTGAATAATCCTGGCTACAAGGTTGTGTCTATGCAAGTACTCCTCGTTAGCTAGACGAGAACACCCGGAGATTATGTGTCTGATTGATTCACCCGGACGGTGGCATGCCCGACAAATGTCAACCGTGCCGTCTTTCACAATAAATCTCCGGTAGTTGTTCGTCATAATAACTTCGTCCATAATTGCACAGACAAAACCTTCGGTTTCCCCAAAGAGGTCACCAAAACGTAGCCAGGCTACGGACGCTAAAAAGTCTACATCGGGTTCATGTAGAGCCCGGAAAAAGCGTCCGTGAAGCTCCTTACTCTGCCATACTTCCATGCGATCATTAGTGTCAAGCACTACAGGCCTGCGCCAGTTCTCTTTAGCCAAGGAGAGCGGGGTGAGGCCCTTATCCACCGCAACTACATCTCGATGCATACCCACGTCAGTTGCTAGGAAATAATCCCTGAGACTGCATATCTCGCGATTGTGGAGAGTCTTTGCATTTAAAAAGCCTCGACCTCCACATTTTCGCGGGATATACAGTCTCATTACCGATGACCGTGGGTGATGCATTCGATATGCAGTAAGCAGCGTACGGACCCTCCTATCCAGGGCGTCCAGTTCGGTCTGAGTCCATTTGAGTATGCCGAAAGAGTACATCAAAACCGGCATGACCCAACCGTTGAAGGCGCGCACCTTGTTTCCGCCTGATAAAAGACTATTAAATACTTTCTTCAGGCGGCCAAAGAAGCGCTCCGTCAACGATTGCTTCATGTCAGTTACATTGATGCCCAACGCTTCCGACATACCCAAATACTTATAGGTTTCGGCTGCGGAGAGAGCTCGAAGGTTTATGGAATCCGAGAGTTGGGTTCCCACGGATTCCACAATCTTCCCTCGCTTTACATGCATGACCGCACATTTGTCCACACCAAATTCCATCCTGATGGCGCTACTGAAGGTTTCAGTTACTTTCAGTAGCTCCATCAGCTGCAAATTGTTGGGGGCAAAGAGTTTTAGGTCATCCATGTAGAGGAGGTGAGATATAACCTGACCACCTCTCCTCAGCCGATAGCCTATACCTGAATCCTCCAGCAGTGTGCTTAGAGGATTCAGGGCCAGGCAGAACCAAAGCGGACTCAAACTGTCGCCCTGAAATATACCTCGCTCAATCCTTATCGGTTCGCTATTCCTCTGGATGTTTCGACATCCTGGATATCGAAGGACCGTCCTCCATTGCCCCATACATGACACCAGGAAGGTGCGTAGAGTTGTATCTACTTTATACAACTCCAGCACCCTCATGAGCCATGTATGTGGCACTGAGTCATAGGCCTTCTTGTAATCTATCCAACATGTCGAAAGATCCTTTCGGAAACGGCGAACCTGTTGGCTAATGGCCATATCAATGAGGAGCAGCTCCTTAGTACCGCGGGACCCGTTCCGACATCCATTTTGAGAGACAGACATGATGGAGTTAGTGTCTATATGATTGTAAATTTTAGCTCTCAAAATAGATGTAAGAACTTTATAGACCGTCGGTAAACACGTGATCGGCCTATAATTTTTGGGTTCCGCGGTACTACCTGATTTATGGAGCAGGTGGGTAACTCCTGTTGTCAGGAACTGGGGTAGCGAACCAGACTCCAAAGCAGTCTGGTACTGAGCCGCCAAGCGAGCGTGCGATCCCATGAACCATTTGATCCAGAAGTTGTGCAACCCGTCCGGCCCTGGAGATTTCCAGTTGGGCAGCGGACGGACTGCACGAGCTACATCTTGGGGGCTGATGGTAATAGCTCCCATTTCTGGTATGGGATCGCAGGCTCGCTCGACGTCTCGAGCCCAATCACCTTCGGTGTGACTGACAGGCGCCGACCAGATATTGCGCCAAAAAGAGCACATGGTGTCATCATCCGGTAGGCGCGTATCAGCCACACCTTGGTCCGGTCGCTCCCAAGTCCTATAAACCCACCTTTCATCACTCTGGAAGGTGCGGTTCTGAGTGTATCGGTCTACTCGCCTCTTATACCGACGAATACGGTTTGCCCATGCATACACTTTCTGCTTCAGGAAGTCTATGCGCTGTGTGACACGGGACATATAATCTTGAGGGCTGGTATCAGTCCCTGAGAATGCCCGCCTCACAAAGCGCATCACTCTAGGGCGAGTGTTGCCCTCCCTGAAGCAGATTAGTTTGCCGATGAGGGCCCTGGCCCCACCAATACGACGTTCAATCCTGCACTGCCAAGCTGGAACGGCTGGTTTCGGTCGCGTAGCTCTAGAGTCATTTGCGAATTTGACATGAGCTACACGACATGCCGCTACAGCCGCGCAGTACAGAATCGAATGAGTATCGGTGAGGTCTTCGCAGTCATCAAAATAATTTGATAACTGCGAATCCAAAGCCGCCACCAGCGCCCTATTTTTGTTATGCATGGGCAAACGAGGTAAGCGTGGCCTAAGTTCGGGCGACATGAACCGATATTCCCGAATCGCACCCTCCAAAGCACTCCTCAATTCCTCACTGCACTGGGTACTTACGTTTGTAGCCCTGTCATCACTCCCCTCGTCAGCTTGACTTGTGTTAAACTGTGGTGGTACCATAACAGCCTGTAACGGGGGGACGATGACATTGCTACTCCGCATTTCAGTTCGTAGGCGATCAAGTACAGTGTCATCCAACATATGATTACGCTGAATGACCCGCACCTGATCCGACAGTCGTTGTGCCGAAACGTTGACAGCTGGCTCAAGCTGTCAACGTATTTTCATTATTATTAGCAATCGGGGAATTTAACTCTACTGGCTCAGCTGCGGCGCGGGCTGGCACATCACCGAGCAAGGGATGGTCTGGTTTTTAATACATGCCATAACTATAACTTATATATCTCATTTTTATAGTATCTCATTTTTTGTCTATCTTGCTTCTATATCATATACCCTGTAAATTGAGAGGTCTGGCTCTTGTGATACAGGAATTCCTAGTACAAGAGCCAGAGCTACACTGTTGTTGTTACTTGAAGTGAAAAAACTTTTTAACAAAAAATTAAACCGCCGAAAAAACTGAAAAGTTAAAAATAATAAACCTGCTTTGTTTAACCTTAATAACTAAGTTCGCAAGTTTTATTTCATAACTTTTTGTGGCTGTTTGTAATACACAACTCAGTACTAAAATCTGTGAGTTAACAATCAATCATCCCCTGTTTTCCTACCCTTAGGGTAGGTTTTTTTTTCGAAATTTATATGGGACCAACTTTGGGGTATACTCTTTCCAATAAAAAAAGAATTACCAAAATCGGATTGCTCTGAAAAAAGTTATGCGTGGTCATACATAAAAAAAAAAAATACGCGTCGACTTGATAACCTCCTCCGCTTTTTCGTCGGTTAAAAAATAAAATAAATCTCATGAATGGGCGTGCACTTTACTTATGATATCCAAGTGTACAAACACGCTGTGAATGTGTGCATGAAGGTGAGTACCGTTAGCATATAACACGCGAACACACTTCCAAATTAGCCTTTGTCTCGACCGGTACCAAGAGCTCCTGCTCTCATGCTACGGTTACATTAGCGCGTTATCACGAACTTCAAGTAGCGTTCTCTCTGTTGTACATCGAGACGTCGAGCTATGTGCGACAGAGAGAGCGCTACTTGTAATAATCATTCAAGATAACACGACAGTGTAGCCGTAGCATTATACACAATCACTGCGTGTTTGTACAGTTGTAACCACAAGTAAAGCTCTCGTTGCTTCGTGAGATAAAAATACTATATTCACCCAGTTTTGGTACCTACCCGTAAAGACCTCAATTATTAATGAAATATTAACAAATAATTAAATATCGTTCTAAAAATTTCAATCAGTTTAAAAGGTCTACCGAAGATACTACCGGTAAGTAAAATTAGTCTTTAATCCTTTAGATAAAAACACCAGCCAATTAAAAAAGTGACATAATAAATTATACGCAGAAGCCATTTTTTTTTTACGAAGAAAATCGCAGCCTTTGTATGCTCTTCAACAATTTGTTTTTAATTAGTCATTTGGGACGGAACACCCGGAGCAGCGTCCGATACACAACATCACGATGTTGATCTTCACTTTCACGATAAAATGATTACGCCGTTACTGTCACATTCATTTTAAGGCTCATGCAGCCGGAAATTGCATTTTTCAAGCTTCATATTTTACAAAATGTAATTCTTATTGCATATAAGTTGAGAGCAGTAGTGGCCCAGTGGTAGCGGCCGCGACTTACGAGTGTCGTGTCGGGTCGTGCGTTGGAACCCAGCCGGGGGCATTAATTTGTGTAAATAATTTCATCACCTTTTAACCATGTTTGTTTGTTTTTCATGAAATAAGTTGGTTATATGGTTGTCATTAAATACAGCTTTTAGCAATAAGGCTGCTCACTGTGGCACCTTATGTAAAATTTCTTCAGTCATATTTTTCGTAATTCGTCATCATCATTAACTGCCTAGCCTTTTCCCAACTATATTGGGGTCGGCCAGTCTAACCGGAACCAGCGAAATACCAGTATTTTACATGGTGCGACTGCCTATCTGACCTACACATTTCAGTTACTGGGTAATACGACACTTCTTGGTAATACTGGTTGTCAGACATTCGGGCTTCTGACGACCCGTAACGACTGTCAAAGATCCATGAATGACAGCCGGGACCTCGCTTACTGAGACACGGGGGTTTTTAGTATGTAAAGATGGTCACCCATCCAGCCAACATGTGTTATTTGTGTGGAGTACATAATAAAGTAAATTCTATTCTATGTAAACTAGCTGTTGCCCGCGGCTTCGCCGACGTGGAGGTTAAAAATTATCCCACGGGAACGTACTACCGGGATAAAAACTCCTATCCTATGTGTTAATTCAGGTTATAAACAATCTGTGTGCCAAATTTCATCCAAATCCATTCAGCCGTTTTTGCGTGATTGAGTAGCAAACATCCAAACATCTTCACAAACTTCACATCTATACTTAATATATTATAAATATAATATTATACAGCTAAAGAGTTTGTTTGTTTGCTTGAACGCGCTAATCCCATGAACGACTGGTCCGATAAAAAAAAATATTTTAGTGTTAGATAGCCCATTTATCGAGGAAGGCTATAGGCTATATAACATTATACCATCACGCTAGGGCCCTTAGAAGCCGAGAAAAAAGACAAAAGTCACGAATACGAAGTACTCGCACGGCCAGGCGATTCGATGCGACGGGTTGGGTCGGGGAGCAAGAAATTTGACGCAGACGAAGTTGCGGGCAGAAGTTAGTTTATAATATCAGTTGGAAGTAGGATAAACATAATTGCAAATGTATCATTTATCAACAAAAAAAATTGTTAGTTTTATAATATAGCTGATTATTACTACGTGTTTAGTTAGTACTGCATAGTAAGCGTTCTTCAATAGTAACCGATTACTTATCTAAACGGTTCGTTTGCTCGACAGCGGTAAACTCTGCGGGTAAACTTCATTTTACATTGTAAAACGTTTAGTGTTAACTTTAACCGTGGGTTGACAGGCTATTAGTTTAAAATGTAATTTAGTTAACAGATAACTAAACAGATACATTTTGTTAAACGTAGCTTAGAAAACCTTGACACTTACCCCTTTATTTATAAACGCTGCTTAAAGGTAAATAATGATTAGTGACTATTTAACCCTACATTTTTGACGTATAAACATCTCTTAACTTTAATCAACGATTAAAATTAAACCCCCTAATTGACACACTTTTAAAGTGAAAAGATGAAATTTTATCACAACAATTCAGTCTTTGTTAATCACTTTACGAAGATTGTTGACCAAGAAGCTGCATAGTAATTTTATTTTAATATCTAATCAAAATAATATCACTATCGGTTGCACAAGAATTACCTAATTTGAGATTATTTTATACCGCCTTCGTATTTGAATACGACATTAAATTAGCCCCGATGACATCTTTCCATTTCTGAACTCAATCTAAAAGCAAATTTTGTAGGCACCAACATGGGAATGAAACTCGTAGCTACAAAGATCTATTCCCATCCAATACCAAGACCTAATACCATTTGGTATTAGTTTATTTCCGAATTTATTTTCTATTCCCAACGAGTACCACATTTTTTTTATAAAAAATCTATTACTAACGAATACCAAAGCGTGACTTTTTGTACACTCAGCTACACAAAGTTTTATTTTATTTTCTAACATTTACATACTATACTATCGTAATTGAATGCTAAAACTTTACAAACTATAGCACGCGCGTTATCATCTGAGTCGTCAGGTCATAAAAGTCAATTTAAATGTTAGCAAATTATTTATATTTGACGTCTTTGCAAAAAAAAAAAAATGCTGATTTATTACTACTAAGCTACATCATTATTTTAAAAGTTGATTGTCTGTGATATTTTATAACTATTGTTAGATTTTCAGTACTTTAACTATTCATATTCGATTTTTTGCCAAATTTTTTGGTGATTTATTATTATGAATATACGCTAATAGTTACATGAAAAGTTGATTATCTGTGATATTTTATAACTATTGTTAGATTGTAAGTAAAATATCCATTTTTGAAGTTTTTGCCAAAAACATTGTTACATTAAAAGTTGATTATCTGTGATATTTTATAACTATTGTTAGATTGTAAGTAAAATATCCATTTTTGAAGCTTTTGCCAAAAACATTGTTACATTAAAAGTTGATTATTTGTGATATTTTATAATTTTGTTAGATTTTCAGTACTTTACCTATTCATATTCGATTTTTTGCCAAATTTTTAGGTGATTTATTATTAAGATACGCAATTATATGTGATTTATATTCAAACCCTAATCTTGATTAAACATTACTTAAAATCACTCAAAGCATTTTAATTTTACTGAACCTGACTGTATCTGATTTCTTCAAACTTGTTTTGGTATTGGTTTTAAAATGTGGTACTCGTTGGGAATAGAAAATAAATTCGGAAATAAACTAATACCAAATGGTATTAGCTCTTGGTATTGGATGGGAATAGATCGCTACAAATATGCTACAACTTGAATAAAATAGGTATATTGTTTTAGTTATTTACATTGTTTCGTGTCAATTGCTTTTATCGCTCAAGATAATAGTTACAACTTACCTATATACCACTATGCTACACACATTTGAGTGTTTGTGTAGTATGTATTATGTTAACAGAAAAGTGTATAATCTGTCATTGTGTGCAATTCCTAGGAAATGTGCACAATTCCTAAAATAGATAAGAAATCTATGATATATTTTGTAATATGCACTTTTCCTACTTTTCCTAGGAAATCTATAGATTTCCTAAATAGCAATCGGGAATGTACTCGTATTAAAAGTTAGCGACAGAAACGAATCGCTGCAAAACCGGCTCCAGGTAGTCTTTTTTGCCCTACCCCTAGAGTGTAATTTAAATCCGCATAGGTGCGGAGGGCGAGGCCGCCCGCGTCCTAAGGAGCAGGTGGTTTTAACGGTCGGCGCCGCAGCTGAGGCTGGCCGGCGAAGTCGGCCATCAATCCAAAGCTGCGATGGTGAGCGTGAATACCATCTGCGACGATAAGCTCGCGTGGGACCCGCAGCGCCGGAGCTGTGACAGAAACCATGCGAGAAATTCTAGAAAAATTACTTTTTATGTATTTCCTAGTATCATCTCGAAATTGCATACAATTCCTAGGAAATAGATACATTTCACAGGAAATGAGTGTATTAAAGAATCTTTGAAACATTATTTTACACATTTCCTAAGTAGGCTCGGAAGTGCATAATATATTTCCCAGTAATTGTGTACAATTCCTAGGTTTCACACATTTCCGGTAACATATTTATACTGTTACAAGTTTGTGTTTGATGTCCATATTTTCCTGAGTGGATAAGAGTTGCCTATTGAATGTTTGTTTAAGCGATTGTAAATGTTTTTCTATAAATACAGTTCTATTTAAACAAGTTGTTATGATACGTTCAATACTTTATTTATTTAGGTAGGTATACAATATTTATAATTCTATAAATGTCAATATCTTTTACTACATATATCGGAGCCCGGAAATAAACATTCGAATATGGAAGAACTCTGTCTCAAAAAAGAACTTAATATTATATATCAACTTAAATAAGATATTCCTCCTCCGTATCCTACTTTAGTTGAACAAACCTGTTTGTTTTCAGTGTTACTGAAAGTTTGCGTGGTACCGACGTACAACGACTTGCAGTAAAGATAAACAGTTACGGAACGATCGGGGACTTGTATCGCGATACGGGCTTATTTCAGACTATTGAACGCATAAAATAAAATAGTGAATTTGCATACAAACCGAGTGTGAAATCGGGTAGATAAGCAACGAAAGTAAAGAAAGAATATCTTACCGAAACATCTACCTGAATTTCGTATCGTTTTTTGTTCGCAAAGGGAAGAAAATCTGTAAAAGTTGCTGTTTCTACATAGGTATATTTCATTCATATATTTGAATCACGATTGCAAGTAATCTTCGAATGAACACCTTCTGTTTGCTAATAAATGAGAAAGGTGATAGGGGACGAACGTAATGCCAGCCATTGCTGACGGAGAGCAATTTCAGCTTAAATGCAATCAATTGCAGACACGGGTTAAAAGATATCGGGAAATTCCTGAAAGAAAATTCAAACATAGTCGATTCGTTCCGCCTTTAAGATTAGCAAAGGAATTATAGACAATAGAACGCCAATGAGGCATTCTGTTCTGATCCCGTTCGCGTGATTCTATGATTTTTATTCGTTACGACTTTCACAAAGAGAATTCTATTTGAAAAATAAGGAGTTTATAATACGTTTGTTGTGGATCCTTTACAAACTCATTGGTACACGATTCACGACTGGTTTCTGCAAAGAAGTAGGCATGATTAAGTTGTGTATTAATATCGTGGTAAAAAGATTAGCCAGCTAGACTCTGCGTTACCGAGTGCTAGCTGCCCAGAGTGCACCGGGCATTTTGTACCGCAGTACTAGTAGGTATATTATACGCTACTCGGGAGGCTCCTTTCATGTACAGTAGCCCTCACTAATGGTGCCCCAATCTCAAAAAGCAATAGATTGACACTTCGCTTTAACTTACGACCTTCTTATAATAAGCAATTTCTATAGGCTATAATACTATATACACACACTCTCAAACGTTTACGAATGAATGTATTTCCTAAATTCAACCGTTAAAGCAAATGGCATGATAGCTGAGCGGTTACTGCACTTGATTATCGCGTTTGAGCGCAGCAAGTCGCGGTTTCGAATCCCACTCGCTGTGTGATAGTCTTTTTATTGTTTTAAAAATCACTTTTGAGTATAGTTTCTTGTTCTGTTCTTCTTATTCACTAAACTCGTAAAACTTTATCATTATACCCACAGAAGCCTAAATAAATTTAAATGATTTACGACTCATTCACCGCGACTTATAGAACGGTGTTGGTTGATAATTGTGTGCTAGTGACGTGTGTTTCATCTATTAGCGTCCTTCTAATTCATTTTAAAATGTAAGCAAATTTAAACATAGAAATGAAAGCGAATATTATTGCGCTGCATAAAAGTGGACTTAATACCTATATCACAAATACCTATGTGATGAAACCGGACTGAGTGTGAGTATTATGATTTAAATATAAATATTAAACATTTATTTAATTAAAGTGTAACTGCTGATCCTTGTAGTTATTTTTAAACGTTTTATAAATATCACAATGTCTAAATAGAATAAAAATATAAAATTTCAATGTAAATTTATTTCCTGGATTATAGAACGATGAAAATAACAATAAACTTAATATCTATGTGAAATTGCCCTTTTAAATAATTTTGTTTCTAAATAGTAGGTAATACATAAAGTGTGTATTTTGCTTAGTAGCCTAACAGTACCCCTTTTTTGTTTTAGTGAAATACTGTGAGTCGGTGGGTGAAAAGATATGAGGAAGGCGGTAGCCTTGCCCGTGGAAAGCAAAGTGGAAGACCCCAGCTCCTATAACAGGCACACGTTCAGCGAATATGAAACAAGTGGTTTCAAAACGACAAGACATTTTGCCGAATTATTCGACACATCTTTACGAACCGTGCGCCGTGCACTCCACGCAGAAGGTTCATGGCAAACAAGGCATCATGGAAAACCAGCTCGAGAATCAGCTTAAAAAACATAGTTAACGGAAAAAACATTAACATTAAGTTATAAATTACAAATATTTATTTATTTTAGTAATATTCAAATAATATTTTGTCTTATCCGTAATCAGGATTATTTTGAGGTTTAGTTTCAATCTTCTTTTCGGAATGAAAATGAACACTTAAGCTATAACCTCTTTAAGTCCTATTAAATACGATTTGTTAACTTTGAGGTTTGAGTTAAAACGAACTCACTCGCAGTAGAATAAAAGTAGTACTACTGAGTCATTTAATTGTATTGTGACAACTTGTCTGCATTTGTTACTTTTACGTGGGTAGATTTTTGTAGAATATTGTGATTTATTAAGAGTACCGACACACAGTAGTAATCAGCACAATATTATTATATTACTAAGATACAATAGCCTGATTATCATAGTTCACCAACTAGCTTATTTACTTCAATAAATTGTTCTTTATGAGAAAATAAACTGTTTTAACAAGAAGTTATTATTAGTTATTTTTATACATTCTTCATGAAGTTATAACGAATAAACATTTTGTAATCATTTATTATTGTTAAACCTTTATTTAAATAACAATACGAGTAATAAAACAAATTTGTTACATTATTATTCTGGTATATTAATAAATCGAATAATAAAAGAACAGATAAAGATGATTGTTGAAAAGAAAAATTAAAGCTTCATCGCGAGATTTGAACCCAGACCTATGAGTTTCTTAATCCAAGATGATACGCTGCACGCTACCGGAACTCAAATTATAAAAGTAAATTTTAGCAATGGTATGAACCGACCAAGGTCATGTCTGTCGTCGCCGACGGTATGTATAAAATACAAAGAGTAACGCCAGTGTGTGAGTAGAGCGGTGAGTTTTGTGTTAATACATCACTTATACACACAGCTGTAGGTACGGCCTGGACCGCCACTTCATAGCAATATAGCCCTTAGTATGCGACTGCATTAGTGAATCTTGATAGTACACCGAAAAAGAACGCATGCAACAAAAAACAATGAAAGTGTACGAGTACCATCGACACGAAAAGAAGAATAAGTTTCTTTAAATCAGAAGACTTTAGTCACGATCGAAGAATGACGTTTCCCGGAACTAAAATAGGTGCTAAAGGCATTGCCATGTTCTTATAGAAAGGAAAACGGAGAAGAATCGTGTTTTAAAACCCATTGCTACCCACAATTCACCAATGACCGCCACTCTCAATAGAAGGGCGACCCTTCAACCCTTTATCGCCGCATAACGTATTCACAATTCCGGGTTGCTTGTTGGAATTTTCTAATAGAAAAACTTAGGTACCTACAGTACTCCGATAAAATTGTGTGAAAACGAAATCAAACGACTGTTTTGTAGTGTTTACTTAGCAGATGTGTTTTTTTTTTTTTTTTTAATCAATTAAGGGCTGATTTTACCAAAGTCAGATATCTTTTATCCGTAGAGTAAAATTTACGTCTGACAATTCTACTATTGGCCAAGTGGTAACGGCCGCGACTTACGAGTTGTAGGTCGTGAGTTCGAACCCAGACAGGCGCTTTACTTTGTGTAAATGATTTCATCACCACTGCTCTCAAAACGGTGAAGGAAAACATCGTGAGGAAACCGGCATGTCCTAGAACCAAAAAATTCGAAGATATGTGACATAATATCTACCAACCCGCACTGGGCCCGCGTGGTAAATTACGGCCCAATCCCTCTCACCGAGAGGAGGCCTGTGTCCCAGCAGTGGGAATATTATAGGCTGATGATGATGATGATGAATTCTACTATGGACGATCTGTCAAAAATTCAAAATTTGTTCTCAGGATAAGACTTATTCTAAGTATAAAAGTTTGGTGAAATTCGCCCTTGGACATTATTCATACATAACATCACGCTTTCTTTCACGCGTTGTTATGTATGTTGTAGTCCCATGTACTTAATAGGGGGCGAGCTTATTACCATCAACCGGGCACAAATTCAGACTCCGGGCTGCTACTGGGCAATTCCAGATAGAAAAACCCAATAACACTTTACCCGCCTGGCAATCGAACCTAGGACCTCATGCTTAGCAGTAGTGCTTAGCCACTAGACACTATAGTTGGTGCATGTTAGACAATAAGTAAGTATAGTTTGAACAAAATTTGATTGTAGAATATGTCAGACATCTGTCAGTTAAATTTTTCACTAAATGTAAAATGGAATACTTATCTCCTATTTAAGTACACACGGCTAAACATCAAGCTATACATTTCCAGTTTACGCTGATCTCACGTTGTACGGAAATCCTACACAATGCGAGATCGGCTTATACTGGAAATTTATAGCTTGATGTGTAGCCGTGAGTACGAATCGTAATAGAAGCATAATGCTCAAATTAATAGATGACAATACAACATTTAGCCTACTGGCTATTAATTCTTACGGCCGTCAAGAGATGGTACAAGGAATGTTTCCATTACGATGCCAAATTCTCCAGCTCAAGTTAGGCATTTAAACAACAATTTATGGATATATCATTGGTTTTGAAGGCTTACTAGACACTGGCCTATGAACGTACAATCTCTAATAGTCAAAGAAAGTAGTTTTGTGTTGGTAGGATTCACTTAGGATTTCAAACTGCGTGATGGATTTTGATTGAAGTTTTCACTACCATTTATAAAATTTCTTATGGAAAGTTCATGTGCATAATGGCAAACGAAGTCGGGACCGGTAGCTAAGCGTGTAACAAGAGCTAATTCATTTTATTTTTCGTATGGCAAAACTGATATCGAAATGGATTTATTATTATGACGAATCTCGTCATTATGTGTAGGAGGACAGGCCCTTTGAAAGATTTTGTAAACACACATAACGTAACATTACGCCTATTACCACCAATGGATTAGGCAGGGTTGTACCTATAACACATACATTGCGCGAGTTATGTTAAAGTCCCATATAATACAGGGCGAGTCTATTGCTAACATCGACTTGTAAATCAAAATTAATTGAATATACTAGTCAGTTTTAAAATTCATGGTTGCATTCTGAGTACTCAAATGGGACCCAATCGAAGCTGTGTGAATGAGCGCCTCCTAGCCAAATAGCAGCCGCGTGGATCGATTGAACAGCGAAGTTAAGCTGCATTTTCCTCAGTCAGTCCGAAATTCTATCATTCTTTACAAATCGAATCCCGTCCGTGCCTCGACGAGCACGTTTTAACGTCGGTCCTGTAACACTGGCTGTCAGACTTTCTGGGCCTAGAGACAAAACACATTTCTGTTAGCGTTCACGCCAAACGCTACGCCAAAATGTATGGGAATTACATTACCGGCGGAAAGGTTACGTCGTGTTCTTTCTGCAGGTAATCTGCTGGTAGTCTTGCGAATAACTATTAATCTTACCTGGGCCTGAATTAGGGTTCATGATTTCTCGAGCTTTTCAGTTTCTCGGGTCTCGAGAATTCTCGAGGCTAATTTCTCGGGTCTCTTCGGGTTGTCGAGAAATTTTCATTTACGTATGTTTATGTATGTTTACCTTTTCGGTTAAAATAATGAAAAAAGTCGTCACAAACAAAAAAATATGTTTCATAGAAAAATTATCAACGAATTAAGTGGTTTACCTGAAGTATCTTAATAATCATGAAACTTTTATTAACAGTTTTCAACAAAATTAGCTCCTCTCAAACAAAATAAAAAAATAACATTAATACTACATCATCATCATTTCAGCCGAAAGACGTCCACTGCTGGACATAGGCCTCCCCCAGGCTCTTCCACTTCGACTGGTCTTGTGCTTTCCACATCCAGCGAATTCCCTCGGCCTTCACAAGGTCATTGGGTCATTAATACTACGCTGACTTATAATTAACCTACAATCACAACACCATTTTTGGCAGGTTAGTTAGGAAAAAAAACATCTTCAAATATTCTGCATTATCAGTAAAACAACATCTGAACATATGTACAGACGCCAGCACATCAAATAGATTTTCTTTATACCGTAAGCATAAGGTTCATGTTCAATTGGGAAAATTTGACAGTTTGGGGTAGGTTGACCTGCTGGCGTCTGTACATACAAAACAATTAGATCTGCTTACTCTGTCTGATAAAATATGCCTTTAGAAAAAGTAAAGCATTTATAGCTTTTTTTTTTTTAATATTGTACAATAGAGTCACATTAAAGGTTAAACTGATGCCTCCTAAACTAGGCCAAAAGCCTGTGTTTTAGGAGTCAAGGTTCCTCCAGATATAGTGGCATACAAATGGTATTAAATATCGTGCAAGTACTTATAATTACAAAAACATAAATTAAACAAATATGATTTTGGGCACGTCCCGATTGCGGCGGTAAGTCCCGTCTTTGAGGAGTGGTTGGAGAGGCGGCATGGCGTCCTCACCTTCCGCCTGACGCAGGTCCTCACCGGACACGGCTGCTTCGGGAGGTTCCTGTTTCGGATAAGGCGGGAGGAAACACCCGGGTGTTTCCATTGCGTATATCGCCCTGAAGACACGGTGGAGCATACGGTGGAGGTCTGCCTGGCTTGGGCGGAGCACCGCCGTGTTCATGCAGCGATCTCTCGCGTCCGGCCCTGGTCCAGGCCATGGTTCGGAGCGAGAGCGCATAGATACTATAGCCATCACCTCCTTCAGCGAAGCAGTAATGCTCGCGAAGATAGAGGCGCCGCACGCGAGGGAGAGGCAGTATATTCGCCCTCACGGCCCTAGCCTCCTCAAGAGACGCCCTGGGCGTCGGGAATCCCAAGCTGATTCCCGGCCACCGTAGGCGCGGGCTTGCGGACGGCGAGTAATGGGTAGCTCGCTGTCCAGTAAGGACCAAGCCCAGGTCGACGGCGCGTTGTGTCCCACGCGCACCTCAAAGAGATGTCAGCACAAATAGGTGTATATCGCTCGGAGAGACACTAACACTAGCGCATCGTGACAGTATTCACTTCTGCCAGGGGTGCGGGTTGTTCGAAAGAGATACCGCCGCCCCTGGCATACAGGTTACTGAGGAAACACGGGTGGGTTTTAGTCAGTAAAAGTCTGACACGCCCTCCTGCTCCACCCAGAGCGGGAGAAGTTATTTAATGATTTCCCACCCAAAAAAAAACAAGAATGTTTTCTCGAGTTCTCGACTTTTTCTCGAGCTAAATTTCCCGGGAACAAAGCCCAACGATTTCCCGGGAATTCTCGGCTCGGGAATTCCCGGGAATGAACCCTAGCCTGAATTCACTATGACCACTTAACGATCTTACTGGTAACCACGTCAAACACACACGAAATTCACTAATATCTTATTAATAATATCGCCAAATTGTCTTTGAACATACAGAATATGATATTTCAATTCCTTACCGTTACATTGGTTTCTAAAAAACACGCTATGGACGTAGTTTGAACGTAGTAAGATTTCCCGGGGAATCATTATAACTATGCAGAATTGGGGCGTGTTGAGGCCCTGTAGCCTCTAACCTTAGAATATCAGTGTTGTCCGTTACTGAGTATTTAATGTGTATATAGCCAGTTTCAGTAAAAACAATATTTATAGGTAGGTTAGGTACATACTTCTCTGGCTTGTGAACGTGATATATGAATTTCCATTAAGGGGCTTCCCCTTTTTACGAGCAAACATCAAAATTCTAAATTCAAATTTTCGTACGTTTTTTGCAATTTGCAGGGTCAGTGTAAATTATACATAATTCGCAACCATCACAAATATGGCTTTAAAGGATTCTAATTATTAAAAGGATATAGGAAATAATGTTATTTTTTAATTAATTTGAACGAATTAAATAAAACTCGATACAAGTAAGTTCATATAATACCATTCAGTGACAATTTCATGACAAAGTAAGAAAATTTGAATTTCGTGCACCTTAGCGCATCCTCCTTAATACTGTTACTTTTTAGTCTGCTAACTGTGATGTGAGAAAACAGAAGGCCAATTCTCGTAATTAAAAACGTTCGCAGTGTCATCTCGGCGACAATCGAATTTCAAAAATTTGACAACAATGTATAGGAATTTTTGACAGATGGACACTGAGATCAGACTGTGAACGTTCTTAAAATTACCAGAATTGCCCCTCAGATGGCATACTACATAATACATTGTTGAACGGTGGTAACAAAAACCATAGTACTTGTACCGTATTAGAATGAATGAGCTGTATTTACAAGCATTTTCATATAATTTGTAAGCTGTCACAGGCACCATTAAATAGAGCCGCTGGTTTAGTTATAACACAATATCACAGGAATAATGTAAGATGGATAGGTTAAAGGAAGACTGATGCCATGTATTCCAGCCATGGCTCATCTTCTAAAAGACCGTAGCATAATCAGCCTATAATGTCCCAACTGATGGGACACAGGCACAGGCGCGGTCGCGGTCGCAGCCAAAGACTTTGGGGGGGTCACAGACAAAGACTACATATTACTAAGAAAATAAAAAGAGTAAATTGGACTTTATTGCACAAAAAACAGGTTTACATTATGACTTTGGGGGAGTCGTCCTCGAACCGCGCCTGCACAGGCGTCGTCTCTTCGAGACGGAGTGGGCCGTAATCTACCACGCGGGATTAGTGCGGTTTGGTAGACATCATAAGTCACAAGTCGTCGAATTTTTGGTTCTAGGACACGCCGGTTTCCTCACGATGTTTTCCTTCACCGTTTTGAAAGCAGAGAGAGGTAGTTAATGAAATAATTTACACTAAGTAAATTCTCTAGATCCGAACTCGTAAGTCGCGGCGGTTTCTACTGCGCAAGCACTGCTAAAAACCTAAAAGACCCTTTTTTTTGGGTGGAAAGTGAAGTATCTTCCCCCGCTCTGGGTGGAACAGGAGGGCGTGACAGACTTTTACTGACTAAAACCCACCCGTGTTCCCTTAGTAGCCTGTGTGCCAGGGGCGAAGGTATCTCTTTCGAACAACCCGCACCCCTGGCAGAAAAGACCTTAAGTAGTTACAAAGTTATCCAAAAAAAACGTACACACCTGTCTTTATTCTCACTATACAGGTAGACGAGAGGTGGTTATGAATGTAGTAAACAATATAAGCGATACTTTTGATGTTCAGTCATATCAAATCAAATAAGAGCCCCACGGCCTTCAGTTTTGTATCAAATAACCAGAATATTTTTTAGAAATAACGATAACTTATCCTCCGTTTTGTTATCCATGCTGCGGAAGGCTGGCTGACCCAAATGCTTAAATATTTGGCTCTTTGCGCATATAAATTCGCTTTATTGGAGCACATAATGGTTCCTGTGGTTCTGGGACGTTCATTGTTTACTTTATAAGGTTATCTGAACTTTTCTCGATACTTTTCATAACTTGGCTACGAATTATTTGATCTTCTTCGCAGAGTTAAAAACCATTTCAAGTGCCTACGTTAATCGATCAATTATGTCGTTGTAGTCTTGAAATGCTAAAATAGACTGTTTGTCCACAAAGGTGGGTTTAAATTGGAGCATTTTCTCGACTATTTTATGTAATGTAGCGTCCTTATCAACTAAAATACAAGAAAAATCTCAATTAAAAAAAAACATTTCCATGTAATATTTCGTTCCTACGAATACTCGACACGGTGCTTCGAACGAATGCTCATGGGGTACCTGTGTACCATTACTTTCTATTGTGCGTTTAGTCTCTTCATTGTAATGTCAGATAGCAAGTTTTCACCGTGCTCGTGTTTTTGCTCCATGAAGGTTGTCAAGTTGGCGGCAAGTTGCAACAAAGCGGCGAGCATCGTGCTCACTATACGTTTAGTAAAACACTTTAGAGCAGCTCGATATTTTGTAAATGCTCTAGTCTATACTCACGATAACGTGTCTTGACTTCGACTGACGCATCAAAGTCTAAACTTGTAACATTGTTAAAAGAAAATCGACAGTTTATCCCTTTATAAGGACCTTGGGAGGAGTTTTCCCTCCCCACGCAAAGAGCGGCCCTCCAAACATGATGGGAATATCGTAGTGCCATCAATCTTGGCTATGGCAGCGATAGTTTAAGTGATTTCCCACAGGAACCTTTTATTTTTACACGCTATTTACTGTCTGATGTATTAGTAGAACTTGTTTAATCTGGTTTTATTTTGGAATGGATAAATGCAGAGTAAAATAATGAACTACAGAAACATTTTTGTAGGTATGATTCTGGGTTTTTAATGAGGTTATCTAATAGATGACAGGTGTTGGTATTTCTGAGAAAATAATGGTACTTATGTATTAAATAATTATTTTTTACCTTTCATTGTGTACTAACAATGTGGTTAGTACATTGTTAGTACACGTTAGTACGTAATCTTCCTAGAGCTTTAGCATACAACATACTACAGAGGCGTTTGAAAACAAAATGGCCGAAAAACTCAGCACAGCCCTATAATCACGTCGTGAGCCGTGTGGTGCCGGACGTAAAAGAATAGCACCATCCCATTTCTTCCCGTGGGTGTCCTAGAAGGCGACTAAGTTACTTACTAAAAAATGGGCAGCAGCGTTCTCTATGCATTTTACCACCATAATGCGATCGCCCACCCGCCTGCCAAACTTGGCGATTAGGGCAAAACCCCTTTTGGGAGGAGGCTTATGTCCAGCAGTGGACTTCTTTCGGCTAAAATTATGATGATGATGAATTGAAGTTAGCGCAAACACGTAAAACAACGTTATCAGTGCGATTATTCACACATTCACATTATTCACACAGACCGATTTGTTAGTGTTGTCAATCCGGAGTAAGGGAGAAATAAATAATGGACGAACGCCCCTACGTGCCGCGGCCGTGTTTCAATTTGTTTACCAACATGTTGGAGGCACGTCCTCCGACAATGCTGCACGGTAATACGGCTTATGTAGATATACGTACCTTAATAAAAATAAAATATTGGATTACGTGAGCGTCAGTTATCTGACAGTTTGTCGGCAATAATAAGTATCGTTTATTGAAACAAATAAATTATTTCTATCCTACTGTATACAAGCTTAATTTTTGTTAACCCTTAACCTACAAAAAGGTCATTGTACTCATCATTAGGTATGAGTAGTTAAGTACCATGGGGCCATACCAGCAGACTTAGCACGAGAACTGTAGAGAATCGTTTTGTCGACGGAAGAGTAGACAAAAATGACTCTACAGGAAAAGTTTTTATCCAGTGCGCAAATTGTAACCATGAATTCAGCATATCATTCTAGACCCCCTAGAACACAAATTTTTCGCCAGTAATTAAAAAAAAAAATCTGCAGTTTCACAGAAAAGGACATCGTCGAAAATGGCCCCAGGACCAACAAACATCTGACCTACTTAGTAATTATAAATATATTTTAGTAGACTAATTGCGAGTATCTGTATGAAACGGACATTCTGCGTTCCATAATGAATAATTAAAAGAGCGACTATTGACATCATATACAATATGCCGCCATCTTTGGCCGCATTCCGAATTAGAAAAATAGCGCTGTGAGCGCTCACATCGATATTTCGCGTTCCGAGTTAGATATCACGATTCTGAAAGCTAGGAACCGTCATTTTTGTCATCAAAACGGAACGCTCGTGACTGTCTAAGTTAACTAAAGATTCGATGCGACTCAAAACAAAACAGCACAACTGTCATTTTTGACACCGGTCACGGTGATATTATAGTATCGCAAGATGGCGCATGTCATGACGTCATCTATGACGATTCGTGGGACATCGTTATCGCGCTCACGCCATGCCAATTCGGAAAGGGCGTGAGCGCGCTCAAATCGCTATTATCGTAACTCGGAACGTGGCCTTTGACAATTAGATTAGATGACAATTAGTGATGTCCAATCTTTCATTTTACACACATCGAAAGCGAGATTACTTGTGTTCGCCACTTGCTCAAAGATTTTACACGCATTCAAACGTACTTTCTTTCAACCTTTTTCGCTGTAGATTAGGTGACTCAGAAGTGTATGACACTTCTGTAGGAACTTTTGCGCCGCTTTTAATGGTACCGTACTATATACTCTAGGTACGAAAAGAATTCAACGGCAAAACCAATTTTCATATATTAATCCATACATCATAAATAATAATCCTTTTAAACAATTACTACACATAAGTGAGATGCATTGTAATATTCCAAATAGAAATAACACGCTGGGTACTAAATGGTATCGATTTTATTTAAAATAATCGATCTAATTTATTGGCATCCTTATGGATCATCATCATTGTCATATCTGTCAATCAACTCAACTGTCAAAAGTGTCAAAGTGGTAATGCAGTCAAGTCACACTCGCGCGCATTTCTTCGTGATTGCTTTGTGTACCTAGTGATTTCAATTTGCTTTTATTCTCGGAATACATTCGACGACCTTGCTATTTTTTACGGACTCTGATTGCTTTCACTAACGTGTTACAGGCATTTATTAGCATGTATTTCGAAGTATTGAAAGCATTGTTTCTTACTAAATATAACCTCAAAATCTTTATTTTCTTTTGAAATATATCCTTTCTGCAAGTTGTCCGTCATTAAACTTTGTCTTCATGGGCATATACTTGTAATTTAGAACACGCAAAGTAGTTTTCCTTTGCTGTTGGTTCTGGGGCGAACGATGTATGGATGCAGAACAATCTCCTTTAAGTGCAATACCTACGCGGTCAAAATGTATGGAACAGCTGATTTTTTTTTATTACTAGCGAAAAATTTCTGCGCGGCGGTCTAGAATGATATGCCGAATTCATGGTTACAGTTTACGCACTGGATTAAAACAGAGTTTTTTGGGACTTATACGCATAGCGTATGTCAGTTCCATCGTATACTAAATAATTTACATATCTATTAACTGTTTGTCAAACATCCAAGTCCGTTCAGCCGTTTCTGCGTGATTGAGTAACAAACATATAAACACACAAACTATCAGATTTATAACATTAGTAAGATAAACAAGTAACAATAGAATAGGAACAGTACACACACTTTTGCAGAAATACCCAAGAATCTATTCTGGAAAATACTAGCGCACAGAAAGAGTTCCCATTTTTTACGTACCTAATATTTTTTACTCTAATTGGATAAATAGTCAACTAAGCACAGTGGTCCTGTTGCCAGTCACGTAGGACACGAAAAAACCGTAGGAAAATAATGTTAACTATGTAGGTACCATTGTTTTCAACTTCCTTACGATAACATTTAAGTAAATATCTAAATACTAATATGTTATTTAATCAATATAACATCAAACACAAAATGTATCGATATCCTATGATATTGATAAACACGTTAACTTTGATTTTAGCAATAATTGCGCCGTCGAACCCTGTAGGGAACAATCGGGGCAATTTAAGGGGAAATCGTTTGATTAATGAACTACTTAACTCGAATCCCCAAAACCAAGTCTCTGCGGAGAAATCGACGCTCGAACCGACTGAGTCGAATACCTTACTTATAACTTCGTACAAAGGTTCCGATTCTTACGTAAAAGAAAGGCTCGGGAAACAATACATTAGAGTATTGTTTGTCGTTTCAATTTAACCGCGACCTTGATAAGCAAATTGAAAGTGGAGTATGTGAACGGGTTATCATAACAATACGACGGAATGTTGTTCGGTATACGAACAGAATCGCTACAATGGGTAACTTGCTGCGCATTTTAATGGCATTCCTCTAAAGTGTGTTTATGCAAAATGAATTTATGGCTTGAGATTGGCTATTTGTTGTTGTATTTTTTTTTTCACGACTATAATCTACGAAAGAAAGCAAAAATAGGTTTATATGACACAGAAAGAGTGCATAACAATATAAATTATCTCGGATTCCTTAGCCAGGTCTGGTCAAAACCAGCGTCAGGCACCCGTTAACATATCAGGCAGTTTTGCTAAACTGACCCTTTTCGGCGCAGCGATAAGGCACACTTTCCACCAAAATTCTAATTCTTTACATTGCACTTTAGTCTTTTTATTTTTATCTGATGTTTATTGTGTGCCTTTTAGTCTATGTCAAACAAATTAATTTCATTCTAACACTTACAGCAAAAATAAAACAATTCTACGAGCAAAACAGAAACAGTCGGTAGAATAACATGAACCAGTTTGATAAATTTGAAGGCCGAGGTACATGGCCTTTCGTCGCAGCCCTTCCGTAGGTCAAGACTTTATCTGAACACATTTTTTAAAGGGTGCTCTTACATGTGTGATCAAAATTGACGAGTCGTGAATAATCGACGTCGAAATCGTAGGGTCACCTATACATGTATATTTTTATTACTTACCTAAAGGTACTCACTTGAGGCATCAACTGAAAAGTTTCTGAAGTTATTCCGAGCGGTTTTGTTCTAAATTTCTCTGACATAAGCGTAGTCTATGGTTTTCTCAAGGACGATTTTCAAGAGCAATTCATTATAGATCTGATGAAATTCTTCTCGACAGAACATCTCAAAAAGATTGTTATTTTTTTCAGTAACCCTGAAGAAGATTAATTGCTTGAAAATTAGAAAACCATTTCACAAACATTATTACTAGTAAACCGTCCAACATTATTGGATATTCGTCTGCTCAAAAACCGAAACATAATAAAATGACATCACGGGAAGTAATTACTCTGGTTCGTCGAGCAGTGTGTGAAATTAATCAAAACCTGCGCGGGACACGACGGCTGTTTACTCAACACGTTCCGTTCTCCTTGATAAGGGTAGAGGTAATTCGGTGTCATTGTTACCTACCGCGTACCTAGTACCTGCCTTTAGTCTCTAGTAAGCGGTTTTTATCAGTGATGGGCCAAATACGCGTCAGAATATTTGGTTAAAAGTTTACTGAACCGAATATTCGGCGGAAAAAATATTTACCGGTGCTTGTGCAAAGCGCACGTCCCTTTCGCCTGCTGACGCCACTAGCTTCGGAAAGTCTAGAATATTACGAAAATATCATTTTTGCTTATGATATAAGGACCTACTACTTCAGAATGCTCGAAGACTTTTTTAATACATTATGATTCGGTAAAATGTTCGGAAATTTCGCCTAATAAGCGGCCGAATACAAATGTTCGGTAAAACACGCCGAATACTGAAAAAAAAAACGAATATTCGGTCATCCCTAGTTTTATGCTGAGTAATTGCGACCAGCTAGCGTGCTGATCAATGCTCGTTCTGTCTCTTTGAAAAGTGGCATTTCTCCGGCCAGTGTTATAATCTCTGCGACTAACGAACGATAGTAAAGTCTGTTGAAAATCAGTTTTCGTTTATCTTAATCTGCAACACCATCGGTGATGTTGTTTAGATGTAATCTCTCAATCTACCGTCTCGATATTTGGACGCAACTTCAAAGAACAGACAGATAAAACGTTTTACAGCGTAAATAATTCAGTGTCACGTGAATATTTATTATTTCCCCTTTCATTATTATTTCATCTTATTCCTTCTGAAGGAATTCGAGGCTAACATTTTGTTCTAAATTTACTTATGTTAACATGGAATAACATCCAGAAACATTAAGCCACCTACGCTGGGTGCCTTTGATGTAAAATGTCAACTTCCAACTACTAAATAGTGTCAAATAAAATAGTAATAAAAAACCTCATAGGTACTGAAAGTTTCTCAATAATATATGTTTTTCTATGAAAGGGTATGAAATATAACACTGACAGAAACGGGGTAAGTACAACTAAATCCTTATAGTATGAGACATTAGGCCCATTTCTAGATCTTTATTTTATACATAGGTACAGTATTAAGGTTGGAATACTTTTGATAATGTCTACTATACCGACCGAAAGGAGCAATAGCGATAATAGGTATAATGTAATGTAGTACGTACGTATGATCGCCACAGACGGCAGCCGACATTCAAGTGAAATATATACGTTATTTATTAGCTCAGCTTAGACCGTAGACCCAAGACTAATGACTGTTATTAAATAAAAGAAGAATGCAAACAACGTAGCCATAGCAGAAATAGACTCATTACATTAAGTAATCATTTTGAAAGACTTACTAAATCTAGACACGTAAAAATACATTGCAAAGTTAACTTACAAACAATTATACCTAAAGTTGTATTTCAATTTATAGGTCAAATTGTAATACAAGTTTAAGTCAAATTGTTATACAAGGGTAATCTTTCGATTAAAACCATTCTGGGATCAGTTTGTTCGAAACTTTGTTTTTAATTGTAGGTCTAAGAAACTTGTCAGTCATGCCTAACTTTACAGACTCAAGCCTGTCTAGTACGATGTTCTAGCATGAAATTAATTTCAAATATTCTGTTTTTTTTTTTTTTTTCATAAAATTCAGTCTTAGGCATCTTTATTAAATACAGGTAAGAATGGACAATATAAATACACATAAATGTTTCGTGTGGTGCCGGACGTAAAAGAATAAAACCATCCCATTTCATACCGTGAGTGTCGTAGAAGGCGACTAAGGGACTTATTATAGAATGGGCAGCAGCGTTCTCTATGCATTTTACCACCATACTGTGATCGCCTACCCGCCTGCCAAACATGGCGATTATGGCAAAACCCACCTTTTGGGGGAGGCCTATGTCCAGCAGTGGACGTATTTCGGCTGAAATGATGATGATGAACAATATCGAATTCATTTGACTGTTTCAAGAAAATCTGTCTTTTTATAACTCCATTTGTAAACGTAAATGTTTATAAAATGCCAGCAAGTTCTGACAACCGACATCACTTAACGTCACTACCGATGACGTTAAGTGATGTCGCTTGAGATGTTTTAAAGCAAGATAATTCTGTTTTGCTCAAAAACTCTACATTATAAATGCGAGTATCTAACATATTACCCATGTT
The DNA here is from genome assembly GCA_949987655.1 of Polymixis flavicincta. Classification (NCBI taxonomy): domain Eukaryota; kingdom Metazoa; phylum Arthropoda; class Insecta; order Lepidoptera; family Noctuidae; genus Polymixis; species Polymixis flavicincta. Next base: position 12,186,851 of record OX465175.1, on the reverse strand, counting down.
AATAAAACCTCCTGTTATCATATTATACGTGGAAAATATCAAAGGAAACGCTACTGAAGCATTAACTGCGTTAAATTCAGCGATTTTCACGGATATGTGTGTCGCAAAATTTAATAAAAATTATAGATGCCGCGAATTTGTATTATAGTTATGTCATACTCACTATTATTATTCGACATAAAAAGGAATATAAAAAATAATTTATTTGTTATCAAATAATAGTAGTCTTGAACTTACCAATAATTTATTTGTAACAGTAAGTAATCTAAAAAAATATAAGGTTATATGAAAATAATACAATGAAGTTAAAGAAATCAGTGGTATTATGATTTTACATTTTTAAATGCTGGTAACACTTTTCTTGTACCTATTTTACGGGGAAAAGAGACACGGAAACTGTTCGCCGAATGTCGAATAATACTAGGTATTATTCAGTATTCAACGAATAACAAAAAAATGTCGAGTAGGTAATGCTGAATGCTGAATAATAGCGAGTATTCGGGGCACATCTAATAAAAATCTCGTAGCGAATATGTAACGTTAGCAATACCATCGACACGATTGCGTCGTTTCAAACTGCATCGGTTCGTTATAAAAACGATCGGTACAGTCAGCAATTTCACGAGGCCCGGGTGGTGTATACGGGCGTTCAGTGTCACCTGAATGAGCACTGTTTGCACAACGACACTGATTCCGTGTAATCCCAAACAAATATTTACTTCAATTTTATTAAAATATTGCACTTAGCTGCTTATTTTACTGAATGTTATGTCTAGTTTTAATGTTTAGTCACTGTGTAGGAACGTCGAGATACTCTAGTTCAGGTTTTATTGTACTTAGATATTACGTACTAATTTTTATGATCTGTCCTGAAATTGTTATAACCGTAAATTGGCAAATATTTTTGTAATAGTCGGCCTGATGGTGTCTTATTCGGATAGGCAATGTTTTCAAAAAATATCACAACCGATCAGGTGAAGCTATCACCCCTCCGTGCCACGGAATGCACGTTAAGCCATTCAAACGTGGATCTGACAGTTGTCACGGGAGTCAGAAGCCGGAAAGTCTGGCAACCAGTCTTAAGTAAGGGGTATCGTATTACCCAGTACCTGGTGTGTGGTCAGATTGGCAGTCGCATTTTGTAAAATACTGGACCTGAGCTGCATCCGGTTGGACGAGAAGCCGACACCAATATAGTTAGTAAAATGTTAGGTAGATTTACAGTTTCTGTTCGCGTGGAATTTCTTATTTAACTTATCATAAAATATATTCTAAGACACTAGACAATACTCTAGCTTCCCATTAGTTCCGAAGATTACACTCTACTTACAAACTCACACGTGAGTTTGTTCGAGAGCGAGAGTTCCGTTGTGCACCACAATAGAGAAATCTGTACGATTTTTTTGCCCTGATTCCTTCGAAGTCAAACTGGGAAAAGAAAAAACAACCAAAAAAAAAAAATGTTTAAGCTTCACAAGTCGTTAAATCGACTGACAACATCAAAACATTTGGACAGTTGTCTACGATTTCTTTATGTCTTGTTTCTAGAAAATCGTTTCTTTATGATCATTGTTTTTTTGCTTTTGAAAAATATTTTGCAATGTTTTTGTATTATATACGGATTAGAATAATGATGTATCATGTAGTGACGCACAGTCATAGTCACGAATATATCAAAATACATTTTAATTACTTTATAGAGATACCTACCTAGCTTTTGCAAGCGGCTTCGCACTCGTGGGGGTCGAAAATTATCCCACAGGAACGTACGCCAAATTTTATTAAAACCCATTCAGTCATTTTTGCGTGTTTTGTGTAACAAGCATCCAACATACAAACTTTTTTATTTATAATAGTAGGATAGATACTAGCGAACCGTTGTGTTTGTTTGTTATCTATATCTATACCTATCTATACTAATAATAAAGAAGAAAGATTTGATTCTTTGTTTGTATGTTCGTTTGTTTGTTTGCATTGAATAGGCTCCGAAACTACTGAACCGATTTGAAAAATGATTTCACTGTTGGGAAGCTACACTATCCGGGTGACATAGGCTATATTTTAGCCTCGTATTCCCACGGGAACGGGAACTACGCGGGTGAAACCGCGGGCCGATGCTAGTGTATTATATGTTAATCTGATTTAAATGAATTATGCACATAGCCTTCCGGAATAAATTCTCCAAATGATGGCGAAAACTGCATCGAAATCCGTTGTGTAGTTTAGAAGAACAACACGATCACACAGATAGACAGGGAAAACAGACTTCAATTTATCATATGAATAGATGTTATATAAGTCCAGAGCATAGATAACTTGATGTCCGTAGCTTATGTATCACATATATATACAGTTTGCCAGGCTTGGCGCCATTTGGCTTCAGCAGCCAGGTAGAAAACTCATATAGTGGACAATAAAAGATCCGAGATAGGTTACACTCGAAGGTTCTTTTATACCTACTATAAAAATTTTGCTGCCTCAACTCTCTCGTTGGTCCAGTGGTCGTAAGTGCTACTGTTGAGCATGAGGTCCATGGCCAATTCCCAGGTCAAGCTAAGTGTTATTGGGGTTTCTCTATCAGAAATGTCTCAGTAGGAGTCTGGATCTGCGCCCCATTGATGGGGCGAGCCAATTGATTCCTCAAACTGTCTATATACACATTAAATACTGAGTTCCGGGCAACACTGATATTCTAAGGTTAGAGAAGACTACCAGGCTCTGAATTCACTATGACCACTTAACGATTCCTTACTCGTAACTACGTCAATCACACACGAATACTGCTAATATCGTATTAATAATTTCGACAAATTGTCTTAGAATATACATGAGAATATGACATTTCGATTCCTTACCGTTACATTGGTTTCTAAAAAAAAAACGATGTTGACTTAGTTTGAACGTAGTAAGATTCCGCGGGAAATCATTATAAGGATACAGAATTGGGGCCCAATACCAACGTTAAAACATACCTTTCGAGACACAAACAGGGTTCAATATGTAAATACTTTCGGACTGACAAAGGAAAATGCAGTTTAACTTCGCTGTTCAATCGATCCACGCGGCTGCCACTTGGCCAAGAGGCGCTCATTCCGCAGCTTCTATCGACTGAATACCGAGTCTGTAACCAAAAATGTTCCAAGTAAAACTGGCTAGTGTTTTCAACAAATACTTCATCTACAAGTCGATGTTTGCAATAGAATCCCCCTCTATTTAATGGGACTCAATTAAATATAACTGGAAATATAGGTTTCCTACTACAAGTACATCTTCTAACACTTCGGGAAATATATGCGTGATATTACGTATAAAAACATTCGTAATTATGTGTCCTTAGGTACAAACGTTTAGATAGCGTGAAATTAGAGTTACCACAGTTTATGGTTGGCGAAATAAAATGTAGAAAAGTGTCTACTTACTTTTCTTTGTTCTTTGTTGAACAGGCAAAATAATAATACCTAGGCATTTGAATTACGTACAACATATTATGTTGATACTATTTAGTGGTTTTTATTAGTATCTATCTATATTATAGATACTAATAATAAAGCTGAAGAATATTTTTTCGTTTGTTTGTTTGAACGTGCTTGCCTTTGAGACTACCAGTTGAATTTGTAAAATGTCTTTGCATTTCATACCCTAATCCTTGAGGAAGCCTGTAAGCTACCTAACATCACGCTAAAACCCTTTGGATCCAAGTAAAAACAAAGAAAAGACAAAAAGAACATTACGCGAAAACGAGCTAAATAGCGGGGGCAGGCGATGCGACGGTTCGGGGGAAAAGAAATATAAATCGGACGAAGTTATGGGCAGAAGCTAGCATTCTTAAATACAGGAGAAAATTTTAACCAGTGCGCAAACTAACCATGAATTCAGCATAGCATTCTAGACCCCCTAGCGTAGAAATTTTCCGTCGGCAATACAAAAACAATCAGCTGTTCCACACATTTTGACCGCGTAGGTATTACACTTCTCTTTGCGATGTTTTTGTATAACCGACGAAAAATTTCTACGCTACGGGTCTAGAATGATATACTGAATTTACTTTACTGTATTCATAATAATCAGTGTTACAACGTGGTCCACAGGTAGGAACTAGGTAATGTCTGAAACGAATAATTGAATAGTTTTGTTATTCCTAACGGTAGAATTCACTACTTTACAATGAGAAATAATGTGTTATCATATCAAGTAGTACGAGTAGGTAACTAGGTACCTACGTGTGTGGATACTGAAAGTGGTTCCCAATTTAACTAACACGAATTGTGTGTATCTATACACAATTTTCTCAGTAATTATTTTGTGTAATATTGTTACAATATGCCGCGTCATGCAGATAAAAATACTCACTCATTCAATTTATATGGTACTAGCTTTTGCCAGCGGGTTCACCCGCGCGGAACTTTCATCCCCTATATAACTCCCTTAGAATTTTGAAAAATCCTTCCTTATTCCTTGTCTACATTATTAAAGAAGCCTCTGTGCAAAATTTCAGCTTTCTAGGTCCAAGGGTTTGGGCTGGGCGTTGATGAGTCAGTCAGTCAGTCAGGACTTTTCTTTTTATTTATATAGATATTATAAAGCTGAAGAATTTGTTTGTTTGAATGCGCTAATCTCTGGAACCATAGGATTTGAAAAAACAAATTTGTTTTTAATAGCTTAAGTCTTGAAGAAGGTTTAAAGGTTATTTAACGTCACACAACATGGTACGACTCTTCAGAGCCGAGCAAAAAGAAAAACGATTAGTGAAAACGAAGTCATCATCATTTCAGACGAAATACGTCCCCTGCAGGTGTCCCCAGGGTTGGGCAGTATTTGAATTACTTCCTTAAAATGTAATTTGTAATTCGTATTTCAAATACCTAACGCCGAGGTATTTTGTAATTAGTATTTCAAATACTTGAGGCTTCAAAATACATTTTAACATTAAAATACATTTAACCTTCATTTAGCGATAGACAGTGTGAGTGCGAGGCGCGAGTGTAATGATGGTAAAGATGGAATAAATAAAGCTTCTGTTCTGTGTAGAATACAAATTGTATTATTAAAGTTTGTCGCGATGGATGATCAAAATTCCTCTGCAGTACATTTAAAAATCTAGTGTTCATGAAAGGAAACTCTGGTTTTACTGATTAATTAACCTTGTTTTCCTCTACTTTTCAGCCCATTGTCTTGATTACTTTTTTTGTAATTTGTATTTCGTATTTCAATTACAAATAGCTAAAATACTGTATTTTGTATTTTATATTTCAAATACCTTACTTAAAGACATTTTGTATTTCGTATTTTAATTACTTGCGATACAGTATTTTTTAATTTGTGTTTCAATTAAAGCAAAGCATGTATTTTGCCCAGCCCTGGGTATCCCCCAACAAAACAAAAAGAAGTATTAGCGCGAAATTTTACGCGGGGAAGTCGCGATTATAAGCTAGTATCTGAATAAAAACTGTCATTATAAATAAAGACAATGTTGAATGCTGACGGTGTTAAATAAGAAATCGTTTATCATCATTTGTTGATTGTTGCCTACTTAGTGATAAATACTTTAATTGCGTTTACGTCAGTAGTCCTAGACTTCTTCAAATATTTTCCGTAAAGATATAGGTCATTATAATGACGTAGAAACCCTAAAAAACTATACAAAAAGGGGAAAACGGAATACCGAGTTGTGGATTTACGCAAACAAACGTCATTATTTTCCTTATCTTTACTGACTATTATTAGCTATTGCTACGTCAACAGAATCCATTGAATTTTAAATCGGTTTTTCCCAGCCTCTAACTTATACAGGAAGACACATAATACCTACATACACACAGGAACTGGGTACATAAGACACACTCTACTGTTTTGGTCAATGTTTAATGTCTATTCTGGCGGTAGCTGTATACCACCTGTACCAGTGTAATTTAATCATTAATAGTTCTTCCAATGAAAAGTGGTCAGTGTGTGTGTAAGGTATTCTGTGTTTCAATTGAAAATATCTCAAATCTTATTAATTAAATACCTTGCCAAAAATTCATAAGCTTAACAGTGGTTTAAGGTTTTAAAAATACCAAAAAATAATACAATAAATCCAAGTTCCCTGAAATATAAAAGCCACAACCGACGGCGGGTATAAATTAAGTAGGTCCTTACTTAACATTATTTTGTGAAGAATAATCTCTTTTACGCAGCTCTGTGCCCAATAAAACAAACCCTTAGGTCTGTTAAAACATCTTTAAGAGCTATAAAATACTTTAATCTTTGCCATTAATTGGCTACAAAGCTTCAAAGCAAAAATATACTTTTTGCTTGTAATGTGTACGCCTTTTCCTGGTAATTGTGACGTTTCATTAATAAAACAATTATTATTATCTCTTCGCGTGTTACTTGGTCATGATAAAATGAGGCTGATTATCTTGGCCGACGTTGTATATCACCTATTGTAGTACGTTAGACGGTACAAGTACTTACTTGACAAAACGAGGTCTTTCACAAATACCTAGGATTTAAAGACAGAAGTAGTGTTTAATGACGTGCTATTAGTCATAGTCTTTGATCACAGGAGTGGACGTTTTTTTTGCGCGGGAAACTGCAGATGATATCTACGACCTGGATTTTTTACCAGTATGAGACCTGTCGAGGGCAAGGAAAATTAATGCTTCATCTTTCATAGTGTTTTTTGAGTAGGTACGTTCGACATTCCCACAATACTTACGTAGGGTAAGAATAACATAAATGTTTCTAAATACGAACATTATTAGGACCGGAAAATTATAAAAATAATTATTTGAATGTTGCAGATCCATTTTTAACCCCCGACGCAAAAACGACGGGGTGTTATAAGTTTGACGCGTCTGTGTGTGTGTGTGTGTGTGTGTGTGTCTGAGGCAACGTAGCTCCCGAACGGATGAACCGATTTTGATTTAGTTTTTTTTTTGTTTGAAAGGTGTATTAGTCGGGAGTGTTCTTAGACATGTTTCATCAAAATCGGTTCAGCCGTTTGAAGATTATCAGCTCTTTTCTGGTTGAAAAAGGGATTTTAGCCTCTGATCAACTCAAAATTTGGGATTCTATTACTTCAATGATATTAGACGAATAAAATAACCTTGAACTGATGCTGGAGCACCACCTGGAATTTCCAGGAAACCCAAGTTATTCACCAACAAACAGCAGAACTATCGTGTTTGGGCTCATTGAAAAGGTCTCAATGAATAGAGTATAGATAAATGGTGATTTAAGGGAGACATTAAGTTTAAAAAGCAAGAAATAAAAATTAAATTTAAAATTTAAAAAACCCCCGACCCAAACAAAAACTAAAAAAAGTAAAAAATAATATTTATAGGCCTTTTAATTTTAACGTAATATTTTGATCAGGGCAATGTCAAGTCGGGGGACGGTCAATGAAAACGCCAAACAGAGGCCTAGCCGACTTGACAAATTTTTAAATTTTAAATTTAATTTTTTTAATTATGTTTGTAACGTTTCTATACCTACTTCAACTGTTGGATTCCTACTGAATAATTTTACTGGAAGTAAAATCCAGAACATTTTTTAAACCTTGCACATTTCATCTTGCTTTCATTCAAAGGGATTGCATTTCTTTGACTTAAATGTAACAAAAGAAGACTTCTAATGAAATACTTTATTGCAATTCATTCGTTTTATATAAATAATTTTCGGAAAATTACTGAATTTAATATGTTCATGAAACAAATATCGTCGCGTGAATGGGTACTCATTAAGTCGTTGTAATTATATTTTAGGCTCGTTAAGCTGTCTTTTTCAGGTTCACAATAATTTCAACTGACCCAAATTTACACAACTGAATTATGGATAGTTAAACATATTTCATTTAATCACAGGCATTTAATACAAACAGATGGAGAACCATAAAATTACCAGTTTTTAGATGAATTGCAAATAAAATACACTCTTTGCTGACTCATGTAACTTAACTACTGAAACTCTGAAGTACAGAATAAAACGTATCTTTACTTCGGAACAAAGAATTCATAGAGTACCTATTAGTAACATAATGTTAAAACAACTTATTATGTAGTGTTAGTATCAACCACCACCCTCTGCACAAACTGCTGCACAATTGGAGGACTGAACTGAATCTACGCTACAGTTCTCAGAGAGAGGTTGTGATTGTCTTTCACTGTCCTCAGTTTTTAGCGTAGCTGTTTTCTTGCACACCATCGCGTGAAAACCGTCAATACGAGCTTGCGCAAATATTTCCGTTGCGTTACAGTAGCGAGAAAGTTCCAACAACATCCTGGAACTATTCCTATCCTGGACGTGCAGGACATCTAGCGATCTTTTAGTGTAATTATAGTAATGGTCGTCACTGTTAGTTGTGCAGACACACATTCGCTTATCTTTTATTTTCGCTTAACAACGCGTAAACAACGCAAGTCATAACAATAATGGGCAGTCGTAAAAGTGTTAATATGTACGTCTGTAGGCATATTGTAGGTGCGCGTAGTTCCCAGTCAGCAATAAAATAAAACGAGGGGTCCTCAACGCGGCGTAGCGTGTGATATGTGACGTAATCAGGCTATGGGCGCGTCATTATATCTGGATCATCCCATAAATGGGTATGAGTTGTAAGATTTCCCTAGAAATGCCATAAATAGTTCGGACAGAAACTGAAGAGTATATGGCGTTGTGAATTTTTTTAACGTGTTTCTTATTTTTACAAATGCTGATCATCATGACATCTGATCATCATGAGTTTGTCACGAGACTGAAGATTTGGATATACTTTAAAAAGAAATGGGAAACTAGAGTAGGTTACCATTTCTTGCTAGCCCAAAGTCTGAAAATGTAATCTAACTAAAAAAGATCCAAGTTATTCTTAGCGGCATTTTTATGCTTAGAAATAACCACCTTAGATTGGCCCTTTAGTATCCATTTCTCTCCTTATTAGTGGCATTTTCTCCGTGGCATACCTACCGTAACACACGAGGTGTGTCACAAATAATATGTTCCATAATATAATATTGCCTTCTCGAAAGCCTTTTAACGCTAGGAATATTTGGTTACAACGAACGCTGTGGGTAGGTTGTGACATTTCAAGCGTTCGTAACAGAAAATACATAATCTAACTTTTTACTGTCTACACAGGTTAACGTTCACTTTTATATTGACAAAATAGTTAGCATTTACTACCCCTGAAAACTGAAGGTTTATTTACCACAATACTTGGTATTTTCAACCTCGAAATTACTTGAAGGTTCCTTGAAGGGCTTGTGGCTAAGTAATAATAGCCGCACGGGTCGATTGATTGCGTTAAGCTACGCTTGCCGCGATTGGTCAATGGATGGGTGACCATCTTTACATACCAAGATTCCTTCGTGCCTCGAAAAGCATGTTAAGCCGTTGATCCCGGCTGACATTCGTGGATCTTTGACAGTCGTTATTGGTCGTAAGAAGCCCGAAAGTCTGACAACCAGTCTTACCAAGGGGTCGCGTATTACCCAGTAACTGAGTTGTGGAGCTCAGATAGGTAGTCAGTGGTATCTAGCTGCATCCGATTAGACTGGAAGCCGACCCCAACATAGTTGTGAAAAGGCTAGGCAGATGATACTCGAACACGAAAACGACCTATAAATAGTTTCGTGATTTCTAAATCCAATTTATACTAAGACTTTCGCTTTTATTTTTCTAAATTACTCTCTAAACGTAATCAATTAGGGACAAGCTTTGGGTGGACCAACCAGGAAAGCGATTTGTTCGATTTATGTCCCCTAACCTGAACAATGTGACTTTAATAAATCTTAGTGAAAATCTGACAACCAGCACCCTAATTGCGTATCACAATATCAATGGGAATCGTTTTGGAGGATATTGGTACTGAAATACTGGCCATGATTTTGGTATCATCATTGTTGCGATTTCAATGCTCAATTTAAAAGATAAAGATTTCTAAGCCAAAAGTGCAGAGCTCGATTTTCCCGACCATTTGAAAATATATAGACTTCTATACAAAAAGTGCAGGGTGGCTCGATTTAGGAGTCCAGGGATAGATTTTCAGCCAATCAGTTTCAATTTACTGGGAATTGTTGTAGAAACTGGTAATGTAATTGCGAGGTCAAGTCGGCCGAGCCTAAGTGAGCTTTAATAATTTCCCTGCAATATAAACAAAGCAATATTATGAAAATTAACCAATCATAACTAACTGGGTGACTGAGTATTTTATTAATTTTCTCATTAACTGACCAATTTAATAGTTGGTGGCTCGTTATTCAAAAATCTAGTTAACGTAATAAATTGGGTTTGTTAGAATGTCCCTAATTGCTAGAAAACCCTATATGCATCACGTATTATCTTTCATACATTCGGGAGCTTTAAGGGCGTTTTCACACGATGAAAATTGCTCGAGCAAGCAAAAATGCGATACAAAAATTATTATTATATTTCTAGTCTATACTACCATACACAATACCGTTTACCGACACACGCGTAAGTACCACAAACACCATTTAACTTGATTGGTAAGTTATATTAAGTCAACTACCTACAAGCTAAAATATTACAAGTTTATAGCAACGATGAACCTTGAAACTCCACCGAGGCGGGTTCAGGGCTCGCGATTCACTTTACGAAGCACCCCTCGGGGAATTGATATTCATTGTGCAACCTTCACTGGCAAATTTTCTCGTTGATTTCAAGTAGGTTTAGGTACCTATTTTCTTTGATAACCTGAAAAAGAAGGATGAAACGGACTTTAGAGACAGGTAAATTATTGAATGAGCAATTTCCCGTTAGCCGATTGATTTTATTTTCAACGACTTGAAAATTCTAAGATTAATTCTTTGAATTTTATCGGTTTATGTAACAGAGCGATTATGTAAGACAATAAGGTTGTGAATTCTTCAGCTAAACAATAAGGGATTACCGCAAATTCCATCCAATGTAGCATATCCAGTAGATTGCAGTATGGCTTCTGTATCCTCAATTTGAGCCGACCACGGTGGCATATAATTAAATTAAATCGCGCCATATGTCCAGTCACTAGGTCACAGGGTGCTAGTAGACGCGTTGCCGAAATATCTGCAGCTAACTGCTAAAGCCAATCGCACATAGGTTAACTTTGACACACGATATGTTTACACGACTTTAGCGAAGCAAATAGGAAGGTTCAGATTTTCACCGGTATATACCTATATATTTATATGTCCCTCATAATTTCTGAATTACTTAACATTGAAAAAAAAAACAATATACTTCAACAAAAAAAAAACCTAATGCGGCTGTGCAAATAATTTATCACGTAATTATAACCCCAAAGTAATTTAACGAAGAGTAAATTCAAAAACGAAAATCCGACTAATACTGAAAAATCACGCCCTAAAAAGTATGGAACAAGAAAATCTACCCATCTGAAAGTCGTGGTCGTATGCTAAACAATCATAAGCTTTAGGGCAAAGTGGCTTACGATGATGGGTTTTAGATGAGAACATTTTTGCTGTCGCATACTTTTAGGGCCTATTATTCCAGTAGTCAGTACCAGTATTACTTTTAAACTTACTTTTTGTACACATGGTATTTTATTGTGGTGATATCATTCGCAATGTTCTACCATCAGTAAAATTAAACCGAGTGATAGGTACTTATGTCTCCATAAAATTAAAATCATTTTTATTTTTGTTCGCTGACCTTTTTGTGAGACAAAAATAACATCACAATTTTTTTAAATGCTCGGCCAGTGGCGACAGAATGTGACAACTGAGCGACGGATTACGTCAATCACACAGATTTTCTACCGTGACAGATATGACAGACAGAAAAATCGCCAGTGCGCATATCCTCAATTAGATTCAACCACTGTTGTGCATTTAATTTAATTAAAATACACTACGTGTCTAAATACTAGGTCGTATCAAGGCATTGCCGTCAATCTCGCATGTTCGTCATTATTAATTTCGCTACGCGATAGTTTTTATTTCAGACAAAAATATCGTAACATCTCTTCTTAATGACCAGTTCCAGTGATGACAGACTAACAACTGGATGACAGACCACGTCAATCACGCATTTCAATAGACAAACAACATAAGCATGTGTGTAACAGGCCTAAGTAATCAGCTGAACAGTAGAGCGGTCGTAATCTTATCGTATTTACCTGCCGTTCAATTAATAAATACACGAGTGTGCGCTTTTACGGACAATATGTTACGAATTAGTAGATAAGGTAATTTTTGTGATTGCTTTTAGGCTTCGACCTCGGAAAACACGGCATTTACTGGTAGTTTTTTTACGTATTATCTTATCTTTTCGGACTTCTACTAAATAATGTTCTGGCTTTCTGCTTAATCAATCACTTACCTGATGGAAGTCTTGGTCAGACTTACCGTATAACACGTGTGAGTGGGGGACCTCGATCAGACTATGCGCGACTTGCTGGAGTGTCCTAAGTGCCCGTTCAACTGCACATCAGAATCCCACTCAAAATCAAAATCATTTGTTTTATTTCACATGAACCTACATGTACACTTATGAAACGTCAGAAGCTAGGTGTACGGTTCCAACGGTTCCACTAATGCCGCAATTAACATGGCCACTTAATGGGCACAAACTATTAAAAAAAACTATTGCCTCTATTTGACAGACACAGTATAACTATTAAAGGCTCGTAAGTCAAACATGAATCCAGCATTAATAGCAGACTGTTGCTTTGTTTTTGTTGTTGCTTCCGCCTTGAACGTAAATCCATTAGAGTTCTATGAAAGTCAAACTACTGTGTTAGCTATTACAGTTAACGCAATAATTATGCTGCTAACTCCCCGAGCGTAATAACTATCCTAATACAATCAGTGATGAGGTATATGTTGAACTTAGTTGTTGCACGTTGTTGTGCCCCAGGTGTTAATCGACAGTTCCTACTTGAATTACAAATGTTATCAGGTTAGTATAGCGAAGCAGAAACTTTTCACAATGTTCACCTTTAAAGGCTCCCGCAGATACCTAGGTACGACGCGATAGCGCGACGGCAACGCCGCGCCGCCGTGCCGACTCGACTCTAGTAGAAGAATTTCCATGAAAGCTTCATAGAACTTCATAGGCTCCCGCAGAGCCTTTATGTGGGAGTCTGGGAACTGATTTGTTAATAGACTTATATTGAGGCTATTTTTATATACTAACTTCAATTCACACGGTTGTAAACCAATTACAATCATTAAAACACATCATCATCATTTCAGCCGAAAGACGTCCACTGCTGGACATAGGCCTCCCGCAAGCTCCTCCATTTCGACTGGTTCTGCGCTTCTCGCATCCAGCGGATTCCTGCGGCCTTCACATGGTCATCGATTCATCTTGTGGGAGGGCTTCCAACGCTACGTCTTCCGCTACGCGATACAGATACCGAGATATTAAAGGAAAATAAAAAGTTCAGGTCAAGTTTTTCGTGATTACCTCTCACAGTACTTCTGACATAGCAATTTCTATCAATTCAAATCTCCATCCATTAATTCCCAAACTGGTCATTTGTTGGATTAGAATCGTAAAATGGACCTAGCATGCACAACGCTGCGACATGGAGGAACAGCAAAAAGCCTGTGCTTCCTGCTGCGGCAGTAATTGTCTGGGACAAAGAAGCTATCATCGTCAACATACAATTAGAATTTTTCACACGGATTCATCGATCTTCGACTCAACATTCTCTGACGCGCTGTGGCGGACTAGTTTTTTTTTTTTTTTTTTTTTTGATAACTGATTAAAACTTCTACACCAGGGATTCTAGAATCATGTGATGACCTCGAGGTTACAGTTTATGCCTCGATGTCATTGCCTCTCTGTACGTAAATACTATACATTATAAGTAATTTACTTAATGACTAGAAACAAGCATCTTTCTCTTTTCATAAATTAATAACAAAACAATATAGGTACCTTATCTTACGACTTTTACACGGGGAGAGTAGCGAGCATAGCTACTCTTGAATAAACAATTTGATCGCCCATCCCCCGTCAAAATTACCATGATAGTCAAAGCCAAGCTCTAAAGATTGTAAAAGATTGATTGATTTTCCTTATAGGTACTTACATAACATCTATCTAAGTATGGAATTTCCCGGATTATTCCAGGCAGCTGCGTCACGGATTTTTCTATTTTCTAAACTTCTTATCTCAGCCTTTTCAGACCTAAATCCCGCGCCCGCTTTTCTTGTAAAGACGTTTAAGCTTTCTAATGAAGTGGGTCCACATCTGTTTTATTATCCCCAATAGTGTAGTGCTCATTGAATTTAATTATGTAGAAACGACCGACTTGACCTTTTAAATACACTGTTTAGGATACTTCTATTTTATTTTCGTTGTCTTTTTTGGTTCATTTATACGCATTTAAATTCACTTAGTACGAGGAGTTGCAAGACTATTTTAGTCACCGACCTCGACATTATCCTAAAAAAAACGTATCGCATATCGCGATCCTTTTATTATGTGAACAAAAGTGAAGTAAAACCTTGAACTTTATCATAAAGTTTTAGGTAGATAGTAAGGGCCACGGTACACTTGTAACACCCGATGCTCTGCCAGGGGTGCGGGTTTGTTCGAAAGAGATACCACAGCCCCTGGCATACGGGCTACTGAAGGAACACGGGTGGGTTTTAGTCAGTAAAAGTCTAACACGCCCTCCTGCTCCACCCAGAGCGGGAGAAGTTATTTGATGATTTCCCAACAAAAAAAAAAAAAAACCCGATGCTCATGCTCATTGGCCAATTCACGGAATGTAGGCAATGAACACGCAATCTTCGCGTCGTGTAGCATGGCATGTACTACGTTTGTTGCTAGCCTAAAAGGGCGTGTATTATGTGGCGCTCAAACAAAACAGTTATTTGACAGAAATGGAGCTATGGCTATGACAAATCCCGACGAAGCGACATATTATTACTATCGTCTGTTTTCGTTAGACATTAGACTCAACATTAGACATTATTTAAACGTTAGGTGTGACTTGACAGCATGATACTCGTATATATGATGTTGACAAATGATTTCATTTCTATTGTCGGTCTTGAACAGTAAAGTCATTAATTTTCCAACCGAATTAGTCTCGACTTATACAGATTTCTTTTCGTATTACATAATAGATCACCTTCTCCCTACCTTTATCTCTCTGAGACTAGGCCTTACTAGTTCTGTTTTTTTTTGTTTCAACAACTTCGTTCGAGTTAAAAAGTGTGTCCAAAGTATCAGATAAACTAGATATTCACAGCCAGGTAGCTGACCTGGCTGTGAATATCTAGTTTATCTTTCTGCCCATCCAATCCATCGCACATTGTTTTGCTTGGGAATCATGTCACCGCGTTTGCGCCAGTACCGTATTGTTAGCGTAAATCATTAAACGTATCGTATGCTCGTCAGGTTTCATGAATTTTGACCGGGTTTAGGCAACGTTAGGCCGTAGTAACAGTCGCTTCCTGCGTCCACATAAGCTTAGCATAATGATATCCTGTATTTAAAAGCTGCTATGGCTCATTCGCTATAAGCTAGAGACGTCATCCCCACATCAAAATAACTGTAGAATTATATTAGAATCTAAATGTGTGAACTTCAAAAAAGACAGTGACCTCTGAGTTGATTTCGTTGTTTTTATTTCCAGCTCGGATGCTAAAAAGAAAAATGTATTTTATAAGTTGGTCGTGGATAAATCATTCAATTAAAATGGAATTGACTAGTGGGCAATTTTTTCTTTTGTACCCAAACGTTTAATTTGTGTTTTTGTCCGGAGAAATTAAAGTGCTCCAAACAAACATAATTATGTAGCATATAATCAGTCTATATTTTCCCCACTGCTAGGACACAGGCCTCCACGCGGTGAGAGGGCGTGGCCCACAATCCACCACGGGGGACCAGTGTGGAATTGGAGATGTCACACCAATAAAACCAAACCAGATGGAAACAACCTTATATTATGCCATGTTAAAGCAAATAAAGACTCATGTCTCAAAAATTTCTAGTTTAGACTGTTGCCAATTTCAGTATAGGTAATTTAGTTATTAGTTTAAATAATTTTCAGATATTCATAAATAAAAAAATAAACAAAGGTACAAAAAAGGAGTACCTACCCACACCGTTAAAAAGGTGCCCTGGTAATAATAATATCTATCTAAGCATTTATTATGTAGGCAGGTACCTATTCCACAGACGTGTAACATTCTCATCGTATCCCCAAACGCGGTCTATTTACTGAAACACATCACGTCAACACGTCTGTAACGTCAATAATGGTAATCTAAAGATGATTAGACCTGTAATTACCTAAGATTCATCTATACCGTAGCCGAAGTTTCATCTGTAGTGCCCTTATCTTTCAGAAACCAAGACACTGATTAATGAGGTTTATCGTTAATATTGTTACTTCTAAGGGCCGGTATTACCTGTCGGGCTAAGATTTAGAAGAGGTTATTAATCATGCTTTTACATTTTCATACTTTTACAGATGTTTCTGATCCATGTGACAAATGCCAGAAAAGATAAGTGGGCCTCTTAGCTACACTTCGAAATCTTCAAAGGATTGATTTTGATTTCGTTGCTTATCTAGGCATAGACAAACAATGATGAATGAATCAATATGAATCACTGTTTAGCTCATCATTTAGCCTCCTATACAAGGGGTATTTAAGCAAAACAGTTTCGCTCAGTGTGAGGTCGCCATACACAACGATAATAATACACTTTATTGCTTATTGTTCCCAACTCATTCTGAATGCTAGCAGCGACTTCCTAATTTATCCGCGGGTTCCGTGACAGTCTATTGTATACATTTTCATTAGGCCCGCATTTAAAATAGGTAGATAATGAAATGGGAGAATGGTGATGGCGAATTCAACATTAGTGTGATCGTCTCCTTTTATGTTGCAATTTATAAAGTATTTGATGGTAATAGGTTAGTGTGGGCGCGTAATTGCTTCTATTTGTAAATTAACAAGGTGATTATTAAGATTGAAGTCGTAATTAGTGTCTGGAAAATTATGAATTACGTAGGTAGATAAATCTTATATTTCATCTGGTGTTTGCCATCGAACATTTTGGTTAATTAATAACAGAAATTAATTTGATTAGTTCTTATTGTTAATTTTGATTGGTTTCTTTCTCGTACTTGTATCTAAACAATTTATAGTTTGGTAAGTATTGATTTCAAATTAAACTACAATATTTTCCAACTTGGTTGTAGCTGAAACAAAAATATACGCTTCTTAATCTTACTACACCATCCTAAAATAACCCACGGTAAGGCAATATCTCGCGTTTCCAGAAAAAATATTAGTGTGTTCAAACGCCTACCAATATAGAACTGCAAACAGTTTCGTTTGTGTTCGTGCCGCGTGACTGTCAGGCGCTTTGCGCACGCGAAGGTCTCGATCTCCGATTAATAGCTCACCGAGGTTGCCCTACCTGCCCTTTATTACCTCTCCGCCCTCTTCGAGTGCCTGCAAAATGAGCAATGTTAAGGTCAAACGACGTAACTCCTTATAGTCCGGTTCCTCCATAATCCGTAGCTAAGGAAACTTTGATCAAATCCGAACTCAGAATTCAGCAAAAGTTTCGGCGTCTGGATTCGGTATCTTAATAAGATTTTGTGCTAACTTTGGTTATTTAGCCGTGCCGTGATAAGATTGCATTAACTTGGTAATGATGTCCGATGTAGGTACTTAGTTCGGTAGCCAGGTGATCAGCTCAATCAATAAGTTCGTCGACAATTCAATTACAGGCATTAATTGCACTTAAACTGCATTATCATATTATTGAGTGCTAAATGGAATGACCAATTAATTGAATACAGGCTAACCCGAGTTGTCAGTACATTAAGCTAATGTGATCATTATAACCATTGTAGAAAATAATATTGTCTACGTGTTGGTTACAAAAATGTTGTTGTTACCCAACATCAAAAGAAGCCTGAAAATCGCATACGTCATACCTATGACAGAAATAAATACAAGATACGAGTATGTGTATTGTTGGGTTGACATCAGACGGCGGTCGATCGTTAAAATCCAGAAAAAAAATACAAACTGTGGGATGTGGGCTGAGATTGTATTATCCTACAGAAAAATACTTACATAATTAACCTTTGCGGTATTTTCGTATTAGACACGTGTCATATTATTGATAAGTGATTGATGAGTCACGTAATCCATAATAAGAATAAAGTTGATAAATAGGTGCGTAGGCATACTGTCTTCTAAATGATTTATTGTTAGAAAAAAGGCTTTTGAGGACGTTTTTCAAGAGCCAGATAGAAAGTACACCATGCCCTTTAAAACTCGTAAAAATAAAAACAAGTTCATTCTTTGCACGGTTATAAATTAATTTTCCGCAGTCACGGTACAGTGAGACAAACATTTGGTTGTATAATGAGAAAACAAAAATGGTGTTATTTTCTTCACACAGTATTATGTCGTGTCCTACTTACGTCAGACGTTGACGAGTCTTGTGTTCGTATTCATGACCACCTCCTCATGAAAAGGTTTTTGTTCTCGGCTACCCCAAATTATTTTCTATTGAATTTCAGAACCAGACTGGACTCTTGAGATATCGTTCATCAAACTGTCAAGTTTAAAGTGACAAGTTTTGTAACTATGTGAGTTAAAATGTCGTAGGTTAAATTAATGAAAATGGTCTTAAGGGACCGACTGCTATATTCCCCTAATGCCAGTCATAAACAAGCTGCGTAGTGAAATAGCTCTTCAGTTAATAGAGTACAATTTAGAATAATTGGTGTGGTAGGCATCCCGGGTGTTATGGCATGCGTCTCGTAATCTTAATTGTATCTGCGGATGTGTCGTTTACACATTATACATGAGCTCACACAATGACCATTAATGTCTTAAACATAAAATAGTAATGTCTATTAAATATGTGCATAAATAATCTGAATAGTCTTATCACAAAATTTACCTAAATGGTTAACATATTGGCACGCTATAAATTGGCTAAGAAAAACTCAATAGAGTAAAAAATAATTTAGTTTTAATGAATGCTTCAAATTAACTGTGATCGAATGGATTTCACTAACCCGCACTGGGCCCGCGTGGTGGATTACGGCCCACTCCCGCTCACGGAGAGGAGGCCTGTGTCCCAGCAGTGGGAACGTAAAAGGCTGAGTATGATGTATGTATGAAATGGATTTCTGAAAATAGAAAATGTTCAAATTACTAAAGCTTCATATATGCCAAGTGAGATTAAGAGCTTAAAATATTTAAGCAAATATGTTAGTATTTCCTTCTAACCTTTTCCAGGCTGCTCGAGATTTTGTTTTGAGTTTATGTAAATATGCTGAGTTTTGAGTAGGTTTTTAGTGAGCTATACTGACGTGCTATAAATAATATATCGTACTCAGAAGTTCGTAGTCACACGGTACCACATAGGATAATTCTTAGAAATACACAGTACTTAAGTTGGAAGAAAATCGGTAACTTAACAAATGGAGGGCGATATCATTCCAATTTTCTGAATCATAGCAAGTGGTAAGTACCACTGTTGTAACTAAAATATATTATTTTTTATATGACATTCTCTTTTCATGCGTGTCGCTCAGAAATCAGAGCTGAAAGTGTTGTTGACGCTTTGTTCAGGTGATTGACGTGACATGAAAGTAGGGAACAAACTGTGTATAATAGGTATGCGAATGTGTCACGTTGTGTAAAGTTATAACCTAAAAGGATTTTTTTCACGATTCATTAACAAGCTGCGAGTGCTTTTGAAACTGCTAAATGCATTTGCAAATCCTGTGTTTCTACTCCACCTTTCGCTTATTATTTGTTATCAATAATATAGCTATTAGATTTGCGAGGCTTGTGGCTAAGTAATACGACCGCACGGGTCGATCGATCAGGTTAAGCTACGCTTGCCGCGGTTGATCCGTGGATGGGGAACCATCTTTACATACCAAGACACCCGCTTGCCTCGGAAAACATGTTAAGCCGTTAGTGCGAGCCCGTCAGGAACCGGAAAGTCTGACAACCAGTCTTACCAAGGGGTATCGTTTTACCCAGTAACTGGGTTGTGAATTAAAATACTGGTAGTCAGCCGTATCGGTTAGACTGAAACAGACCCCAACATAGTTGGGAAAATGCTAGACAGATGCTGAATATATATGTAACTATTGGATTTATAAAAAAATCTGTTGTTTACCGTGTCTAAATGTAATATTTAATGGTAAAGTTAAATCCGTACTACTTTCATAGTAAAATAGTTAAAAAAAAAAACACACACAAAAATATGTTATAAAATCACTACCATCAGATGTCTCAACATAAATCACTTTGAAAATACCAAGATCGCACCTTTTCAAATACCCGACTTACCGACATCTGGAATAGTGCGGATTACTGTCATAGCTCGGAGAAAAGCTGAATTTGTTTACAAAGATTACCACGGCACCGCTTCAGATGCCATCTTTGAATGCGACCGTCTCTAAAAGCGACAAAATATTCCGTTCACATTCGCCACCCGCCCTATTACGTGCACAGATTTTTCACAAAAAATCTCATCTCCAATCGACCCTCCTTAAAGTGGGTCGTAAGCCTTTGATGGAATCTCTCATAAAATAAAGCCTGGAGAAAGTGCGAGTCAGATTATCCAAGGTTATCTACAAGATGAATAAATTTTGCTGTCTCCCAACTGAACAAAAAATATTTATGGCCCAAAGGCGAAAGGTGAAATAGTTGCGGAGCACCCATAAATTTAATTCGAGGTCCGAAGTTTAATATAACCCCCGTCGTAAAGTTTAATGTATCCTATAATTACTTGATTTTTAAGCTGTTTTAAATTTCCCAAGGGACATTACGCGTCAGAAACTTTTACTGCTATCCGGGACAGAATTTGTGAATGTAAAAAGTTAATGATGAAAAAAGACATCGGTTGAGTTGAGAGCGATCATTTTTCTCAAGAGAAAAATGTTTCACATAAATTCTCAGTAGGTACCTAGGTCAGAGTTGCGTCGTAACAAATTTTTTTTTTTAACGTTAATATCCGTATAATTAGATAGGTATGGCCCGTTAATTAATACTGCTGCTTTTACACATCACCTAAATTAACACACTGTTCCGATTTTATTGAAATGCTTATAAAAAAACTGAAGTGTGAATTTACTTATAGCTTCTTTAACACGTCTACCGCACATAGTAACATAGACAAATTCGTAAAAACCTTTATTGCACACCACATACTGTTCGAAACATTAAAAACAACTTTATAAAAAAATTGGTTACCAGGTACAAAAAAAAAATACAAACAATATCTTCAATCAGTCTACAATCAACCAGTCAGTAATCTATAGAATCTCTATATTTACTTATATTGATACTACTACTAACTTAATATAAGTAATATACGAGCGAATAACTTTTTTTGCGAAGACACGATTACCAGAATTGTAAAAAATATCATAAAAAATATTTATTGGCGATCCTTTACGTCCGAAAACAAGCTTAGTGTCGATGTACTATTAAGTACCGAAAAAAGTACTGAAACTAAAATCTTCAGTGCCTACTAAGATATTATTGTAACAGCTTAAGATTCCCACTTTTTGACAACTATTCTTATTGTTCCACTTTTCCTCGGTCTTCTAAAATCCTCTCTTTCGAGAATTTCGGAAGACTGGGGAAAAATAGACCAGCTAAAAAATAATGGAGAGATGTCTCCATTTCTTTTTTTTATCTTTCTCTCTCTCTCTCTCAGTTTAAATATATATGTATTTTTATTGTATATTAGCAGTTGTTTAGTAAATAACGTTCCTAAAGAGGTCGGGGTCGCGTCGCGGCCAGATGTTCGGCACTCCGCCAACAGATGGCACAATAGTACCGCTCCAACGTTATGTGGAGATTATCTATATTTCTTTACGCACCCATTGTTTATTGCAGCTAGATGTGTATTTTCATACGTATTTCGAAATTAAATGAAGTGTTCCCTTTCAATACCTATTTCAGTATTTTTCATGAGAAAATAGAAGCCCTCGCCTGTTTGGTGAATGTCACATGTCCTCGAATTTGCGGATCTAGTGCATATCGGTTTCCTCACACTGTTCTCCGTCAACATTTCATGAGTTGTGGTGATTAAATTAAATATACGAAGTAAATTGCCTGGGGTCGAACTCACAACGCACAACTCGCCGGCTAGACTGGTACCACTGGGTCACTACTGCTCTTATTTTTTTTTTGTTGTTATGTCATTCTGAAGGGCCTTAAATAAATCTCTATGATTTCAAAACGGTGTTACGATAGTGTATTGTTTAACTGACACAAACAGTAACCTCGAACCAAGAAATAAGATTAGCAAATACATTTTGGAATAAAGTTCTAGGGAGGTATGACTTCCTATACAAATCGTATATTTCTTGCGATTAATAATATTATCGAGATGGGAAGCAGCCTTCACCCGTGTGTATAAATAACTTCGTAATACTGCGATCACCAATTTGCTTGCCAACTTGCCAAGTAAATCTAGCTCAATATATGTATGTAGGTACATAACCCATGCCATCCGCCACAAATCTACAATATCAGTTGTGTATTATTATCATTCATTACAATACAATTCAATCAGATACTTCCTAACAGAGATTAAATGTGAGTTTACAAACAGATATTTTCATTTATTTTTAAACAAAAAAAAAATCCGTAGTAACGAGCCACTGAAAGAAAATGTTTATCATTTCATTAGCTAGAGGGCTTTTGCTGTCGTGTAATTACTCTCTACGAACATTAAGAAACAGAGCTTTGACCATAAAACATAATCTTTGATGTGGTAATTTAATCATAATGACTTACATTAGTCCAATTTGTAAGTAGCTTATATCTACGCAGCGTATACATATATCTAAGACATGAACATATTACACACAAAGAACATCGACCCATAATAAAAATGACATTAAAAAAGCAGACAGCAAAAAAAACATTTATTTTCTCCCAAGCCAGTTTTATTTTCAACGCTTCACAGGAATACGTTTTAATGACGTTATATTTTTATATCTCGTGTGTCGTACTTACGTAAAGTAGCGATTAGAGAATACCGTCAAGGGTGAGAGACATTAAAACAAATCTCTTTAACTCGGGACCTGAGCGGATGTTCTGATGAGGCTTCCCCGCAATGTGCCCTTCGCACCTTCAATGGTCACAAAGATAATTCAAGATACCGTTTCACGATCGTTTTATTAACCCCATAAAACGTATCATAAGCTGATAGCTACAAATAAATAATGTAATGACGTTTGTTTTACCGTAGATTATGACGTAAGTATAATTTTGGTTTACTTACATATGAGCAGCTAATGGATATTGAAACATGACAAATTATAGAATCTCTTCATCTAATGACCGCCTTAGTATGAATATAACAAGACGTGAGAATTAATGATGTTTTAGCGAGACATATTACCAGTCGGCGCAACTAAGTAGACAACATTTTTTTTTTTCTAACTGTACAGGTCTGAATACAGAGCACATTCCAAAAATATGAAATCGTAATTTTTGTTAACTTGTTTCGAGTTGACGAAAATTACAAAAGTTTCCTTTCCATTTCAGGTGACGTACGTCAAATCAAACCGAATTTATTACTACGAGGCGTATTGTTGAATTTTGATACACGTTTTTGGATCTACAAACGTTTTAGAGAGCGCGAAAAATGTTGGAATTTGTTTTTGCTAAGGGCGTATAAAGATAAGTGTTTTGTGATGAGTCGACACCAGCTGCGCGTCCCGGAGGTGCGCGTGAGTGGTGCGCCGGCGCAGGAAGAGGATGACCCCCCCACCGCGTTGCATCCGTTCGCGCTCACGCTTGCATCTATACCGAGAAGGAGACATTCTTGGATATGCGGGTAAGTGAATGAGACGTGGATGATGCTGCATTTTTATTTATGACTAGGTTTTACTGGTGATCCTGCTACGTCATGGAGAAACTTAATTTTTTTATTTTTTATTTAACATCTAGGAGAAAGTTAAATTCAATCTTATTACTCATTAAATAACGTACTAATTAAGTTTAACAAAATTAAGTTATATTTTTACAAAACCCGACCACGAATATTCGTAGAATTTACTTTTACATTAACTTTCTAACTTAGCATTTTTCTGATAGGCTAAAATTCCGTACCTTTGTGCCAACTTCTGACATCTTTCAAGTTCTTTCGAACAGGTAATTAAGTTATTTGGTTAAATTACACCGTGTCTTAATTTACAGCTGTATTATACATTTTATACCTGTATTAATAGATTTACGGTAATCTTATAAAATATAAATATATAGATCGGATCAGCTGATTATCGTTCCAGGGAAGTCTTAAAAGTCACCTGAAGGTGAGGGTTTATTGCTCAGCAGTGAGTGGGTTATCGGATTGTCAATGTTTTGAACTCTGAAACTAATTTATTTAATTTATAAATATATTAGTTAATTTAGCATTGACTGCTGGCACAGCTGTTAGACATCAAAGATAAAGAGCCAGACGCATACATAAATCTAATAGCTATTCCTTATATTTTGATAACAGAACCCCATTTCGTCTCTCTGTATATTATTATTCATATTTCTCGCGTACAAACACACTTAGATTAGTTTCGCTTCATACCTACAGCAAAACAATATTGCTGGAGTGTCGTGTCTATATTGAAAGATATTTTCAGCAGTGAGTGGCAAGACAAATATCAGTTAATATTCATGAGGGGCTCTGGCGATGGTCTGTCCCAGGCATTAGCACAACAATGACCGCCACGTAAACGCTCATCCGAGCTAACCTCGACCATTGTACTGAGATCACTGTCTTCCAACTGTTTTTGTATTCCATTATACCCGTCCAACGCTTTCACTAGAATTGTCCCATGAATCATTATAATACAGTCACCATCTTTACCCCAAATTGTCTCCTCCGCCACATAACTTTGTTATTCATCGTATATACATGCTGGTCTTTATTGAAAGCAGACGATAAATTTCAAAAACGTTAAAGATGTCTACAGAAACTGCGCATTAGCGAAGGAAAACCACGAAAAAATTGAGGTTTTTTTTTTCCTTTCTTTCAGCTGTCAGTGATATTTCATCACAACATTAGACGGCACATTGAAGGAAGCCATTAATCTGACATTGGCAGCGCTTATACGTCGTTCTTCACACGCGACGCTTTATCCAATATCAAAATATTTGTTTGGCGAATATAGCAAGTTATTAATATAACATTTAGCAGAAAACGGTCGAGGCTACATATGAATATACCTGTGGTTTTAGATATAAATATCCCTGATTTTCAAATAATTTCTCAAGATCATGATATGCGCAGATCTGTTTTGTTTTGCGTATTCAGAATAGAGACAGGTGAAGTTGATCTGTTGGTCATTGAAAATCTATTGTGACAGTACCTATGTGTGTCGAGTAAATCAATACGCTCACGGGGAAATAGCTCAATCTGGAAGCAGGAAATAGGTCCAATTAAACACGGCTTTGAAGTCTGATTGCTCTCTATGCTGGCTCGAATGAGATCGTGGAGAAACAAAATCTATAATAACCTTTAATGAAGCCTGTCTTTTCACTCCTACGAATATAAATATTAAGCACTTAAAGCAAATTGAATGGAAAGAAAAATCGTTAAAGAGGAAACTGAACATTCCGGGGTTGTGTTTTCAATTTCCGGTAAAAAGTTTCATAATTCGATAAGAGCGTTCTTTTTATTTTATTGTGCAAGTTCAGTCGGCGCTAACTTCGGTACATTTTACGTAATTACATCGAGAATATAAAATACTGCAGCATTTAAACTTTTTAAGTTTGTTTCAGGGATATTGTGAATGCCTGTTTTAAAGTTACTCTTTAAAATTCATAAGTGTACCTTATAATTTAGACACCTAAATATTATAAATTATTCTTATATATTATTCTATATAATAATACTAGTATTTATTATAAATTCTGGGATTTCAATCTGTATAGCCATTTTTCAAACTGCTTAGCCTTTTCCGAACTATGTCGGGGTCGGTTTTCAGTCTAACCTGATACCCCTTGGGTAAGACTGGCTGTTCAGACTTTTGGGGTTCTGACCACCCGTAACAACTGTTAAAGATATATAAATAACAGCCGGGACCAACGGCTTAACGTGCTTTCCGAGGCACGAACGTACCGGTGGTCAGGACTGGTAAGAGAGGAACCTCCTTACGATACACGCCGTGTATAGAAGTACTGCTTTCGTGATCAAGCCCTTGATCCAGTTGCCTAACGAGAGCCTCCTGAGGTCGAGACTCTTGCCTATTATGCCATTCGCCGTCACGACTATTATTATTATCTACAAATTTTCTGAAAATTAATTCTTAGCTTAAATTACATAATAACATTCGTATTTTTCGCCCGTTAAACTATAAACAAGGTGGAAACCGGAATGATTAATTCATTTCCATGATTTCAATTTCACTTTCATGTAGATAAGCAAGTTCCATCAATAACTTACCCACTACTAACTTTAGTTACAATTTTGACGCATGATTTGCATACGTAAGTATGTGAATTAGTTTGTAATAGTGGGGCGAAGTTGTTGATCTTGTGCACAAATGTGAACAAAACTGTCACACACAAGCACGGTAAATTTATTACGGTACAGAACTTGGTATATGTGCATGTCCGGTTTCAATTATGTCCTTATGAATCCTTTATGGAGTCAACGTTGCGTTCATGACACAAGCCATAACAGAAGTCTATTCAAAAATAAATACTTTGCTCAAGAACGACGACGGAGAAAAACAAAATTTTGTTCGAACAGAAGTAAAATTTTAAGAATGAAAAAAGTCATTAATTGAAATTCTAAAAAGCTGATGATCGAATCATTTTGTGTTCATTTAAATGATGTGTAAAAGTAGCAACGTTAATCGACTTCTTTTAGTGACCGTACATAATAGAACACTATTATTTCAAAATCGAAATTCATTTATTCAAACTAGGCTGAGTGTCAGCACTATTTGAACGTCAAAATTACATAAGATAGTCCCCCAAAAACGCCCACTCTTCACCACTTCCTAGTGCTTTAGCTGGGAAGAAGAAGTGGCGCAACAAACTCCCAAATATGTTTTGTATCTAAAATCTTTTAAGCATTGTTAAGTTTTATCCTTGCGTAGCTCTTAGCCACCTACAACTTTATTAATGAAGCCGTTAAGCTAGAACACACACATCTGTCTAGAAAATTATTTTCTACAAAGTGAAATGTAACAGCGCCTTTTACTTAGGAGCTTAGCTCGCGGTGAGTCCGACCTTAGAGTTGCGCCCTTTCATCGCTTTTGTCACAGTCTCTTCAGTCTGAATTCAAAGGCTTGTCTTTGAAGTAGTCTCTGTCGACCAGCAGACCAATTGCGTGACACACAGAACAGACAAAAGAAATGTGACACACATGCAAGGCTTTTATTTTGATAAATGTCTTTTATGGTTCAGGGGCTAGTGTCTAAGTAATATCAGCACGGGTCGTTCGCTCAGGTCAAGCTACACTTGCGGAGGTTGATGGGTGACCATCTTTACATACCAAGACCCCTCCGTCCCTCGGAAAGCACGTTAAACCGTTGCTCCCGACTGTCATTCGTTAATCTTTGGCAGTCGTACGGGTCGTCAAAAGCCCGAAAGATAGTCGCTCCAGTCGCTAAATACTGATATTCAGATGCATCCGGTTAGACTGGAAGCCGACCTCAAGAATTATTTGGGAAAATGCTAGGCAGATGATAATGGTGATGTCTTGTATGGCTCAAACATGGAATGATTACAAAATCCGTGAAGATTGCCGCCACACCAATAAATACAAGTATAAGATCAATTGTCAAACATTACGTGCTTGTGTTTCACAATAAAGTTACGGGTCAGTTTTAGACAAAAACAAAGGACTGAAAAGCCATAAATTTTCGGTACATTATCTGGCAAATGTACAATTTTATGTGATGATAATATTATATACAATATGCTTCCATTTTCACGTAAATAGGTCTGTATTTCGGCTCTCGTCCAAAACGGTACTTGTTGCGATAGTAAATTAAATTCAATAGGTGCTATTGTTATTGATATGATAGTGTTTCAAATATCTAAACGGCTAACACAAAACACTTTAAATGAGGACTGTTTTTTTTTTTTTTTTGGGTGGGAAATCATCAAATGACTTCTCCTGCTGAGTAGAGCAGGAGGGCGTGTCAGACTTTTACTGACTAAAACCCACCCGTGTTCCCTCAGTAGCCCGTATGCCAGGGGCCGTGGTATCTCTTTCGAACAAACCCGCACCCCTGGCAGGCATCGGCCCTTGCGGACCCCACCGGTGGTTGCTGACATCATTGACGGCGCGCGTGTGGAACACAACGCGCCGTCCCGTCTACCACTTTTCGGCCGCAGGGGATAGGGAGAGCGGCTGACGCTATACCGACACTCCTCTTCCCCTGCGGCCCCACCGCGTCCGCCATCAAACGGTGGCGGCCTCGTCCAGGCCACGGAAGGTAAGAGCGCTGCTCAGAAGCACCGGCACTCCTCCTCTACCGCAGCCCGTAACCCTCAGCCGCGATGTCTCCCATTCGACATCGCGGCCCACCTCAGTTGCGGTGCACCTCACCGCAACCTACTTTTTGGCCGCTACGTCGTCGGCTTTGAGGCAAAAGCCCTGACGAGCGGCCCCACCTTTGGGTTCCTCTTGGCTTCACCGTGGCCGGAATCCACGGTTACTGAGCCCCCCCGCAACGACAATGCGGGAACCCACTCGGGGGGGAAATGAGGACTGTTCAAGTGTTCATTTAACAATTCTGTTACAATAACTAAGCAATAATGGCTGAACATCTCTCTGTAACTTAAACTAGTTAATATTAATTTGAACGTTGGATATATTCTTGTTCGCTACTCAAAGGCTTATTCTATCAAAGCCGAGCTACTTCTCGCCTTATCTTTGAGGTACCAGTTTCGAGTTAATAGCGTTTCCTTTTCAAAAATTAATATCAAAATGGAGGTAAAGTAAGCTTAATGTTCAGGAGTTTTTACAAGCTCATAGCGTAATTTTAACGTGTTTTCTTCATCCGTTTCAGCGCTGAAGATTCAATGCATTTAGGGAATTGTGGAATTTAAAATGTCAAGATGGTGCTTTACGAGGTAATTCGTAAGATAATCTAATCTCATCATCAATTTCAATAGTACGATAAACTACCGAGAGTCCAGTCAGGCGAAATCTTCAATCCGAAAGTTTATCCAGTTAATTTAACTTCCCAACTTGTGCCGTTCATTCTACTCTGAAAATGATCCCGTCTGAAGATCTAAGTGGATTAACCGCATATACACACAAAGTGTCCCTTATCCTGATCAAAGCTGACCGCGCTGATTACATTACGTTGTCAGAAGCATTGCAACTCGCGTGTCCAGGAATAAAGAAAATATCACTCGAAAACTTTACATTCAGACTTGTCTACTTATATGAAATTACCTTCCTGCTCTTTGTGATTCTTTTTCCTCTTGGATAATGCACTTAAATGTAGCGCTGTACGAACTAAGAGGGTAGTAGCACCTCTTTACTTTCCCTGCACGTTCCTAAAATAATTTACTTTTGTATGAATTATGTAAAGCCTTTCGTTATGTACTTCGCCTTTAAGATAGAGTTTTACTTAGGAAAAGATACGTGACCACTGAAATTTATACCGCTCGGAGTTTATTGTGAATAAAACATAGCCTGTGCCCTTACCATGGATAGATTGGTAATCAGGCTAATTAGTTGTTTGGACTAGATATCGTGTCTAATAAAATCTGTAATAAATCCGTGAAAGGTTAGCTTTTCTTATTAAAAATAATAACAATAAAAACCGAGTAGGGTGTTGTGTTGATTTTCCTGAATATTCATTAAATGAATTTGGGATATGAGCCGTATGTGTTAGCTCGGTGGGCTACTCACGTAAGTACCTACCCACATTTTAATTCACTTACCTGAGCCACCCACTTCAGGCCCGCTTTACGACTTTGCGCCTGCCTTGTTAGAGCTACAATATATTCAATTGTCTTGCCGTATTCCGGCCTCCCGGGTTCCCCCTACTCAGTTTAATGTGTTTACTTATTTTCATTAATTTTATTCCACCAAAAAGTTACCACAAGCAATAAAATGTAGGTAATTTAACGTCGAGAGAATTAACTTTGGAGATCGTAAATTGTTGGTTTGTTCTGTCTAACGTCAATAGATGACCTTTCATTTCCCAAACAAAGCAAAGTCTAGAAAGTAAGTTTACTGTTTAACTTGTAAAGGGTCTGCGAAAGATATTGACAGTCTCGAAAAATTATTCATTCTGTTGGAAAAATAGTAATATCTCAGAGAACAAACTCTTTTGTAAAGTGTGGTTGGGCAGGAAAGTGCTATCAATCAACTGAGAGGGCATTGTCTTTTCTTTAGTGGCGCTTATAAACTCACTGTAGTCGTCATTTAATTTAAAATAAAACATGATTTGAGCATTAAGTTATTTTTCATTCGTAAATGGCGTAAGCTCTGAACATAAACCGTTCATAATTTAATGTGTTTTCCAGTAAAGTTGCTCACACGTATACTCCAGTTCTCATACATATTTATCTAGTTTTAGACGTTGACCAGTGCTGCCACCTATGATGAACTTTCGTTTTTAAACCCTGTGAGAACATTATAGGCTAGTATTATACTATGTACAGACGCCTGCACATCAAGCTACCCCAAACTGTCAAATTTTCCCAATTGAACATGAACCTTATGTTTATGTGATAAAGTTGAAATTCTATCAAAGAAATTTGACAGATTGGGGTAGCTTGATGTGCTGGCGTCTATACTTTCCAATCGTGAAATAGGTAGAATTTTGTTTTAGCAATCCTGTTACAGTATTTACTGGCCAATGTGATCCCAGTTGTATATGTACCTATGTTACTAGTGAGTAAAAAAAGTTAGGAGATTGGATTCGCTCTATCGTGTTTATTTCATAGGCCAAATCAGATAAATTAGTGATTGATTTCAGATAAATTAGTGATTAGTAGCACATAAAGCCCGTAGATTCTACTATCTTATTTTGTAAATAGGTAGGTCAACATATTTATCAGAATTTGTAAGTTATTTGTCAAGGCGCCCGACGCTGTCTTCGCTTGTTAAATCTGACGAAGTTCGTGAAAAACGCTTTGCGAAAAAAGTGCAAATTCTTGGCAAGTAAAGTGTACACAAAGTGCTTCCCTTATGCCCGAGTATTGCAACAGTGTGATAGAACGAAGTGTATACTATTAAATACATCTGAGATTATAATGAGATATCGAAATAGTTGGTTGCCAATCTAATATCCTAATATTCATAATCATGAGCGTGATGGGCTTTCAGAATTTTCGCTTTATTTGCAACAGTGGACTATATCGTCACATTTGTATGCAATATCATTTAAACAAAATTATTTCTGTTAAAATGAGTAATCAACGCGCAATTAGTGATAAATAAATTACAGGTACGCATATTAAGTGTGACAGTGCGTGAATCTTCAAAGATGCGGTTTTGGACTCGGCGACATATTTGAAACTCTGCCACGAGCTATTCTCGTCCCTGGTTGCGCGTAAACACCGACACGACGACGATATTAGATATTATTATATCTTGAATTAATAAACTAACGGACAGATTTAATCTTAGTACGAGAACCGTAGAGAAGGGTTTTGCCGACGGAAGAGTAGACAAAAATTACGTTTCCGTGTAGACAATTGACAGTTTTGTATAAAGAAATGTAGAGAAGCGATTTCTATTCTACGGTAGAGTTGAAATAGAAAGCGTCACGCTAAGCCTGCTGGAATTCAAAGGAATGTCTCGAGATTTAGTGGGTTGAATATAGAACAGCGGGGTAATTCCGTAACACACTTACAGTAGGAATGGCTTTCATTTAGACTTCAACCAAACTCATTGCGTTGTTTACCTTGTTGAGCAGACGAATTTTTTAACCGACGAAAAAACGGAGGAGGTTACTCAATTCGACGCGTATTTTTTTTTTAATGTATGACCACGCATAACTTTTTCCAGAGTAGTCCGTTTTTGATAATTCTTTTTCATTTTTTTTTTTTTATTGGAAAGGGTATACCTCGAAGTTGACGTATAAATTTCGAAGAAAAATTCCAACGCCAAGGGTAAGAAACAGGGGATGATTGATTGTTTACTCATTTTAATACTGAGATGTGTATTACAAAAAAAGTAAACAAAAATTTAGCATGTAGTAATTAGTAGATTATAGCCACAATTTTTTTTTTAAATAAAAACTTTTTAATAAAAAAAATAAACCGCCGAAAAACCGAAAAGTAAAAAATAATAAACTTGCTTTGTCCAACCCCAATAACTAAGTTCGGAAGTTGGTGACTTTGGATATGTATTTAATTATATGTCACCGCCTTCTGAATTTAGTTATTGGGGTTGGACAAAGCAAGTTTATTATTTTTTTACTTTTCGGTTTTTCGGCGGTTTAATTTTTTATTAAAAAGTTTTTATTGAATATCTAAAGTAATGGATTAGCAATCAAACAATCAATTCCGTGTGGTGCCGGACGTAAAAGAATACCACCATCCCATTCCTTCCCGTGGGTGTCGTAGAAGGCGACTAAGGGACTTACTAGAGAATGGGCAGCAGCGTTCTCTATGCATTTGACCACCATACTGCGATCGCCAACCCGACTGCCAAGCGTGGCAATTATGGCAAATCCCTCTTTTGGGAGAGGCCTATGTCCAGCAGTGGACGTCTTTTGGCTGAAATTATGATGATGAATCAACCATTCATTTTGTTAAACATAGGTATGGTTACAATTGTCTAAAATATGTGCACTATGTTTTGCCTATATATGGCGTACAAAATTAATACAAACAAGCAATTACAATTAGAAGGTGGCATGCCAATAGATTACAAAAAAATATAAATAAAAATTTAAAGATGTCAGGTAGGTAAACGGGTCATTACAATTTGAGATAAATAAATGCATTCGTACTTAATCAAGAAATAAAAATCATAGCAATATGATTCAGATTGTGTACTGTTGTGCTATTAACAAGTCGAATGCCAATGCTAATTTAAAGTACCCACTTTAAATCAGCATTGGCATTCAACGAACGAAGAACGGACCCCCGTTCTTCCTGGTTGAACGAAGACCGGGGGTCCGTTCTTCGTTCACTGTTCTGCAGCTTCTTTTTGAGTTGTAACTTCCAAAGCAACTTTCGCAAACTTACAAAGACTACTTTGACAATTTCAAAAAAGATTACCGGACCATAAAAACATACGAGACTGAATTCAAATAATAAAGTTAGATACGAACTAAAGTTGTGAATCTCATTTTCTCATTTCAATGTGCGAATTGAAAATTTTTGGAACTATTTTGATAACGGAGATGCCAATTAAACTAAAACTATCAAACAATCTATGTAAGCACTTTGATGAAACTCCTGTAGTTATACAAAGTTTATACTGTTGCTTACATTGCAAACTGAAACAACTTCGTTAGGTCGAAACTGAAGCGTAAGCTCTTCTGCGTATATCACAGCTTACTAACAACATAGGAATTTTAGAAAAATATGACATAGGTGCTGCTGTTAAAATTTATTACACCGATCACACAATGAAGAGCAGAGATTAATTTTAGGAAATAGAAAAACATTTTCACGGAATTTTCGTCGCTTACCTCATGAGTCATAAGTATCAACGACAGTGAGTAATATGCTCTATATTTTTGGGAAAAAAATGTTGTAAGTAAGGCAGGTATATGTCATCGGCATCGCGACAATGTGCTGGACGTGGAATACAGTGGCGCTTCGATGTGAGATGTGACGGTTTACGCGCCAAGACGCACGCGCAGTCCACGCCTCGCCTCGACCAATATAAACGTCGATCGAAATTAAAACATAACGAGAAAGTATGCGCGGGACTTTATCTTATTACAAATGTGTTCCAAACATCTGAATTTGCACATTTCGTGGTTGTGACCTCGTGGAGTGAGTGCACTGAGTGAACACATGTGACGTGAAACTGTGGTCGTGCTATTGTGATAATTATGATAATGATATTGCTGTGATAGAAAAGTATTTTGTGATATGCTTATGGTAATGTAGCAAAACAACTTCTGGCAACTAACGCGTGGGAAAATTTATTTATTTCAAGAAAGTTTTTCAATGAAAGTAATTGAGTCTTTGCGGTAGTTATACTTTGAACCATTTAAAATTAGAATTCAGTAATAAAGTCTTTAAATACGTACTACGTTTGATCGGCAATTAATTACTTTATGTTTTTTATTGAGAACGTACGAATACACGTTCAATTAATGAACTAGGAACTAAAACAAATATTGACATGAATGGAATAGAATATTATTTATAACTCTAACTTTTTGCCAAGATCGCCATCTTTATTGAAGGTTATTCCAGAACAAGGGTATAGGCATAAAGACTATTCTTTACGTAACTCCACATGGCCTTGGGCCCATGACAAAGAAAGGTGATAGTGAATGTCAACCATTATAGCAAAAATCTGTTTATTGTCCAGAACTTATGACCAAGACTTTTTGTACGAACTTTGACACTAAATAATATTTTCTTTTTAAGCACTGATGAATAATACAATGATGTCTTATCTGTTCTGTGAAAAGTTATGTAGAAAGCCGTAATTGAAATAAGTTTTCTAAAAAAAAAATGTGATGTAGTGTCCCACAATTGGTTAAAAATCTTTCAAAAACGATGTCAACTTGGATGACTAACTTCATCTTTTGAAAAGCAATCAAAATACATGTATTCAGTTATGTTCCTCCGAACACAAAGGCGTATGAAAATTGCCTCGATTTTTCGCAGTCCGAAACAATGGTCGGAAAATGTTGCCAATTTATTAAACGAAATCTACTGATTGAAAAAGTTTAACCAGAACAAGTGACAATAAATTTAAATTTTTATGGAAATATTACCCGTAAATCTCTACCGGACATTCTCATCCCCATTACCCAAACGGTTTTGGGAGAAATTGTCATGCTCACAACCACAGTCTGATTGGTGACAGCAGTTCGTTACTTTTATCTGACAAATAAATCTTGCCTTGACCTTGGCTTGTCCTTGTGATAAAATCCCTTACGTTTTCAATTGAATGATGACAGCTAGAGAAACAAAAGCGTCATCTGTTCTGTGCTGAATATCACACCAAAATAGTTTTTCTTTTTCTGGTCACATTTGATTAGTTATGTTAATTACATTAGATACCTACATTTACATATAGGATCACGCCTTTTCCGACGAAGGGGTTGGCAATTTGGCAATACACCAAAAATACGAAAGCTGGATATAGTTGGTCCGTACATACTAGGGGCGAGCCCAAACACATTGTAATTTGAATTACTGCCGAAATAATCAGTTAACTCTGACAGGTAATTTACTATATAGCGAATAATGATATTGCGTTCGTTAATGTAATTAGGCTTTACCACAGCCCAGCTCTCCATATCTACACTGTACAATAGACAATTTATTAGTAGCTTAGTCCAAGCACAAACAATAGACTTTTATTACGCTCAGTAGGTAATTAGAAAGACGTTGTTTGTAGGAAAACCAGCGAATTTAACAACTAAATCAAGAAACAAATTGACCTTTATTGTGTAGAATCCTTTCTGGCAGCAAAACAAACTATTCTTCCTTTATAAGGTTACCTACTTCATAACTATGAATATTCCTATTTGTTTGTAGGATAAATGTGATGTTTCAATGTCCAATACAATGTTTGTTCTAATTACGTTAGTGATTGTTATACTAATTATTATTTACTTACTTTTAAGCAGAATTGTTTTATTTTGTGACATACGAGTAGATAGTTAATGATAGTCTGCTTAAGCAGTATTCTGAAATCTGATTGGGAACACAATTATGAAATAACTAGCTCCTGTGACATTCGACAATAGCTTCACTTTAGTGAAAGAACTTTCGGAATCGAATCAGTAGTTCCAGAGATTACCCCTACATACAAACTTACAAGTATTTTTTTACTTCTAACAATATTTTCATTAAGTACTAGCTTTTGCTTGGCTTCGCCCGCATGGACTTAGGAAATTATCCCATAGCAACGTAAGTACTACCGGGATAAAAAATATCCTATGTGCTAATCCAGGTACAAACGAACTGTGTGCCAAATCTCATCCAAATCTGTTCAACCATTTCTGCATGAATGAATAACAAACATCCAGACATACCTTCAAACTTTCACATTTATATTAGACAGTAGTATAGATAATTAATTAACTACAGAATACATGCAATACTAGACTATAGTGTGATCCATTTTAGAAATAGGTATGTTAAGCAACTTTCATCTCCTCATACTTAGATAAAAGTTACGACAAGCTCACCTACACAAAATTTTAACTGAAATGTGTAAAACACACACCCCCTTATTTAAAAATGTTACTTAAAGTTAAGTAATAATTAGCGTCTGTCCATACATTTTTGACATTTAAGCATCTTTTAACTTTAAGGAACGTTTATAATTATGGTGGTAAAAGTTAAGGTCATTACGGACTGGAACAACATTTACATACATATAGTGAGCGAATGATAGTCATTTTTTTTTTCTATAATGAATTCTTTGTTCTGCAATAAGTAAAATGTATATGCCTACCAAACCCTAGATTTTTTTTTCCAGTTTACCTACTAATCATAAATTCTACACTTAGAAATATTTGTATCCACAAACAATTTAAATAAGCTTTCTAGGTCATAATTCTGAATACCGCTGCCAAAATTCCAGTTGTTTTTTACGAAATGTATGAGATGGAATTCGTAATAATAATTCAAGAATAACCCGTAAATGTTTAACCCGTTTATTGATAAAGTAGTCCCACTTTCTTGAGAAAATATTTGGACAAAGTCTAGCTAGGCGTTGATGAAAACAAGCCTCTTGAAAGATGATAAACACCATTCAATCATTACCTACCTATCTGAAAACATCTACCAACCGCGAAAACACGCAATGAACATGGTTGACCGATAACGGACCACATCACCCGGTTTTGTTACCAAAACGTTTTTGGGTGACTACTGAAACTCAGCGCTATGCTATGGGGACAGCATCATCTTCTTTGCTTTTTTGTTCAGGTCACGATGTGCAATTGCCGACTAAGTACTTTTGCTGTGTGTTCGTAGATCTATTTTGTTTAGGTATTTTTCTTGAATTTGAGTCTACTAATATTTTTGCATGCACTTGTTTCTGTGAAAAATAAACCAATTTTTCTTTCTTCTCTAATTCGAAACTGTTTAATTTTGGTTATTTGCTTATTTTTAAAGCTATGGCAGTAATCGAAAGTTGAGTGATCATTTTAAAGAACTAAAAAAATTTGTAGTCGATCTCACTTTAAAATGGCAAAAAAAAGGCTAGATGTATTTAAACTCATCGGTCACGTCAATCATCATAATTTTAACAAAGTATGTGTACCATACATACTAGGTTATGGTAAAAGACAATTGGTTTTCTTACCCACCTCTATTGACCGATGTAATACTTTACATATCATTGTAATTTCAAACTCAAGGTTGACAAAAACAAAAGTAGGTCTTTATACTCAAGGCTGAAAATAGTTTAAGAACTACATATTGTTTTTGTTTTCTTTTACGTTGGTGGTTATATCTTAGTTCATAATTCTGCGATACTGACTACCCATCCCAGCTTCGCATGGTTTTTAGGATTCGACAAAACTTCGAAATTTCGTTATTGTAGTACATTTAATACGGGTCGTCAGAAGCCCGAAAGTTTGATAACCAGTCTTGCCAAGGCGTGTGGTATAACCCAGTAACTGGGTTGTGGAGGTCAGATAGGCAATCGCTACATGTAAAATACTAGTATTCAGCTGCATCCGGTTAGTGTGGAAGCCGACCCCAACATATTGGGAAAAGGCTAGATGGATGATGAAGACTGTTTAATATTATTGTATGATACATAAACCTTCTGAAATAAATATTCTCTAAATGATGGTGAAAACTGCATAAATCCTTTGCGTAGTTGAGAACTTTAGACGAACAACGCGGGCACACGCAGACAGACTCGAAAAGCAACTTCAATTTATAACATGTATTACAGATTACTAGCTTTTGCCAGCGGCTTCGCCCGCGCGGAAATTTCATCCCCTACTTAACTCCCTTAGGGGTTGAATTTCGAAAAATCCTTCCTTATTCCTTGTCTGCATTATAAAGGGAAACTCTGTGCAAAATTTCAGCTTTCTAGGTCCAAGGGTTTGGGCTGGGCGTTGATGAGTCATTCAGTCAGTCAGTCAGAACTTTTCTTTTTATTTACATAGATTTTCCTTTTTTTTATTTTATTAGATAAATAATAATGTTCTCTAAACATACTCACTTATTTAGTCAGGCTACCGGTACCAATCTAGGTAAAAATATATAACGTACCTAATTTGTCTTCAAAGGAAACTGTAACCTTATCTACTGTAAATTACGACATAGATTTGGCCTTTGATTTTCAACTGGCATTAATTTATTTAGGTGGCAAGAGATAGACTTAGGCTAGGATTTAAGGACTATTTCTACAATCGAATAATTTCTGGTTATCTGACAGACAATAGATTGTAAAAAAATCATTGTTTTATGTTTTCTCCTTTTTTTGCTCTGGTGTTGATCGTTCTTGTACGAGGATGATGGAACAAGAGCTTAATGACTAACAGGCAGGCAGGAGTTATTTACCTACCCTAACATGAAAAGACTGAATGACTGAGATTCAAACAAATTGCAAGTAATCCTAAGGAAGTGTTTAGCACACAAAGGATTTGGTGCTAGTGAAGGTCAAGTCAAACATAACGTCGTAATAGTTGAACGTATTTAAATGAAAGTACACAGGCAGAATTTTCCGTAAAACAGTAGGTAGATATTGCACTTTTCTTTAAGGTTCCCGGGCAAACAGGCGCGACGCGACACTAGTAAAACAATACATGATAAGATTTTAACCAGTGCGCAAACTGTAACTATTAATTCAGCATATCATTCTAGACCCCCAGCAGAAAGTTTTCGTCGGTTTTACAAAAAAAAAAACAGCTATTTCATAGAACAGTGCAACATCCACGCGATCCAAATGTATGGAACAGCTGAATTTTTTTTTTTGTATAACCATCGCAAAATGTCTGCACGGAGGGGTTTAGAATGATTTGCTGAATTCATGGTTACAGTTTGCGCACTGGATAAAAAAATATCCTGTTTATAAAATGGTCATGTCACGTTGCGCCTATCTGCAGGATCCTTTACCAAATTATATGTGAGATGATAACCTATTATGTCAAAATATAAACCAAAATTATTATAAAATGCTCAACAGGGCAGTGACATTTTTAGGATTTATGCTGTTTTTGGAGCAATAAGTATCAAATTAACGTTATCTCAAACAGCTGTCATTACCTAAATGTATTTTCGTCATTGCTGCCAAATGACACTTTTTTCATTCATACTTAATTTGAACCTCGGTCAACGACTTTTCAAAGGTTAAATATGTACTAATGAAACTAAGTTCTTATTTATAGACAAAATCTGAAGGTTATTTCGTGGGCTATACTTATTAAAATAAATGAATAAAATAATAAAAATAGCCTTTACTTTCTTTGAGATACATAATACTATTTCTAGATACATAACCATATTCTTATAAACTCATAAATGTATAATCCACAGATCGTATTCTTCTTTGTTCTGTAGTATAATCTGTAGATTTGTAGACGATTTTCTATTCTGTATTCGTCTAAGTACCTGGTACTTATTGACAGGCCTGCGCTGTCCTCCCATACATTTAATCTCTGTAATTTGAAAATATTGTTAAAGCCAATTATTTTTAAAAGAGTAACCGTGGAGTTTCTTGCCGGCTCTTCTCCATAGGAAACAACAATTTGGAACCGTGCACCTAGCTTCTGACGTTTCATAAGTGCCCATGCAGGTTTATATGAAATAAAAATATTTTGATTTTGATTTTGAATCCTATTATCACTTCTGCTTGTTAACCCTATTAAAATTATCTGTTATCAGGGTTTTTCGTATACCTATCAATGATTATCAGCTTCCACAGACGGTCTTGAAATATAAGCCACCTCTGTCCAAAACTGTTTTCGCCACCCTTTTGCTATATCATCTTCCCACCTTTTCCATTCCTTCGTTATGACCTGTCTCTATATGGCACCTATGTTCCTATATATCCTATACCTATTAGTGAAATACGAAAACTGTGTTTGCCAAGAATTGGCTTTAGTTTAAAAAATTTCTATTTCCAAGTAGGGTAGGTTAGTAGAGTTAATAGAGAATGGGCAGCAGCGTTCTCTATGCATTTTACCACCATACTGCGATCGCCAACCCGCCTGCCAAGCGTGGCGATAATGGGCAGCCCCCCCCCCTCCCCCCCCGTACCAACTGGGGAGGCCTAGGTCCAGCAGTGGACGTCTTCCGGCTGAAATGATGATGATGATGATGAACGATGTTCGAGTCCCATTCCCAGTTATTAGGAGACTTGCCTTTTCTTAATGAGCCTATAACGTTCCCACTGCTGGGACACAGGCCTCCTCTCTGTGACAGGGAGGAGCCGGAATCCACCACGCGGGCTCACTGAGGGTTGGTAGATGTCACATATCTTAGAATTTTTAGTTCTAGGACGCCGTTTCCGCACGATGATTTCCTTCACCGTTTTGAGAGCAGTGGTGATGAATTAATTTACGCAGTGTAAAGCGCCTGTCTGGGTTCGGACCTACGACTTAAATCTCATAAGTCGCGTCAGTTACCACTGGGCCACCATTGCTCTTACCGACTTGCCTTTACCGAGTAGAAATCTACTACGATCATACTGAAAAAGCCTGATGAAAAAGTTCACAAACACTTTTCTGACTTAGAAATTCCGGACTTTTGGCAAAAAATGGGTGCACAGCCCTTACCATGTCAAATATATAGGTATGATGTTATTGTGTTTATTTTTTGACTTGTGTAAAACAAGTACTTACATACTTACCTACTGCGTGGTAGGAATGCACGCAGGTGTGCCAATTATAACAACACAATATAATAGGTCTTTACCTATGAAATTGCCGTTTTGTATGAAAAAATTTAAACGAATTTTTTTCATGAATTTTTTATTTGTATTAATCGAAGTAATCACCCATGCAATCAATGCATCTTTGCCATCGCAGTGGCAGTTTATTGATGCCCTTCTTAAAGAAATCAGCTGGACGGGAGGCAACAAATTCTTCAAAGGCATTTTGTACTGCCTCTCGGGTATTAAATTTTTTTCCCGCCAAGAAGTTATCCAAATTCTGGAAAAAGTAGTAGTCTGTAGGCGCAAGGTCTGGTGAGTAGGGCGGATGACGGAGAGCTTCCAACCCCAGTTCTTGCAACTTGGAGACCGTCTGCTGTGCAGTATGAGGTCGCGCGTTGTCGTGCAGGAGCAGCGGAGACGAGCGATTGACCAATGCTGGTTGGAGATGCGCCAGCTTCTCCATCATTGTGTTCAGTTCTTCACAGTACACATCTGCAGTAATGCTCACCCCGTTTGGTAAGAAGCTGTGATGAATCACACCGGCGCTAGACCACCAAACAGTGACCATCACTTGTCTAGGGGTAAGTTTTCGTTTAGGGCATTGTTTAGGTGCTGAACCAGGATCCAACCAACTTGCTGAGCGCTTACGGTTATCAAACAGAATCCATTTTTCATCGCAGGTAACATTGCGGTTCAAAATTCCTTCATTTGTGTGTCTGTTGAGCAGTGCAAGGCACGTCTCGACGCGTACTTCGCGCTGGCGATCATTGAGTTCGTGGGGCACCCATTTGTCAAGCTTTTTTACCTTGCCAATTTGACGCAAATGGACCAATATTGTTTTGACGCTAACGTCGAAAGCTGCTGCTAATTCAGCCGTAGATTGTGTATCATCAGCTTCCACAATCGCCTTTAATTCGTCATTGTCGACCAAAGTCTTCGGACGACCGCGAGGTTCATTTTTCAGGTCGAAATTTCCAGAACGGAAGCGAGCAAACCAATAACAGGTGGTGCGTTGGTTTGTAGTGTTAGCTCCGTAAACGTCGTTGATGTTGCGTGCCGCTTGTGCCGCGTTGCTGCCACGACGGTACTCATATTCCATAATTACTCGAATTTTTAACGTATCCATGATGACGAAAAAGATTGAAATGCGATGAAAATGTAACACTAATCAATAAAGAAATGACTACTTTTAGAAAAAAAAATCCATGTTTTTAAAATAAAATTAATTTGAAATTAGAATTCTTAGCCAAACAAAAATTATTTTGATTTGAAATGGCCAGTACTGCAGAACGGCAATTTCATAGGTAAAGACCTAATAATTACGACGTTTGCCAACCGTGGTGATTTCATTCAGGGTTGTTCATCGTAGCTAATAAAAGTCCCCATTTTTTGTAATATACGTTGAAGGCGTAACTTACCATACCATCACGGCTGTATTCTCCGAGAAACTATTCAGAAGTGAACCTATAGTAGGTCTGCCAGGGGTGTGGATTTGTTCGAAAGAGATACCGCCGCCCCTGGCATACAGGCTAATGAGGGAACACGGGTGGGTTTTAGTCAGTAAAATTCTGAAACGCCCTCCTGCTCCACCCAGAGCGGGAGAAGTTATTTGATGACTTCTCACCCAATAAAAAAAAACCTATAATAGGTACACCAACATTTCAGGCATTAGGGGCCGAGCATTAGCTATCAGCTGGACACTATACAGACTCCCGGCTGCTACTGTGAAATTGTAGATGGAAAAACCGAATTATACTTTACCCGACCCGGGAATCGAGCCCAGGACCGTTAGCTCAGCAGTAGCGCGGGCAACCACTAGACCAACGAGTCAGTTAGCTGTTAGTAAGTTACAGTTAAGAGGTTATAATATCTAGAGATTTATCTCAGGATTCATACCCTTGTGAACTTGATATGGGTCGTGATTAGAGAATACAATCCTGAGCATGTTTTATACTCCCGGGATAACGGTATTCTTTATCCGTCATCCCGAGATTCGGGGCTATCTCGGGATTAGACTATGTAGTGTCTACCAGAACTGAAAAAGAAACTTGAGTTATTCCTTAAAAATATTTTTAATATTGTTGCACAACACATCACAATATAGCAAGAAAAGAAAAAAAAAGAAACTATTCTTTGTAAAAAAATAAAAAAGACAAAACAAAAAAAAAACTATCTAGAATTTCGATAATACAGTCGCAGAAATATCGAAGCATCCAATTTTTGACTTCCAATTCCAAACGTACTCCGTAGTTTATTGCCAACATTAAGTACTAGTACCTACTTAGGATCTGGAGATTGGTCGTTATGTAATAAATGCTATTATAGACCGTTTTTCCAGCCTTTTAGCTTCTAGTTTTAGGTATCTCTAGAGTAAAGGATTGGTCTATTAATATATTCTAGGCAAGGTCATTGTCAAGGTGCAACGAACTACGGAATGCTAACTAGACCTGTTTGTGGCAAGTCTGAAAATCCCGAGATTAGCCAAGTACAGTTTCGGGATTTTCGCGGTCAGAAAACAGCCGGGTTCCCGGGATTCGCGATCCCGATTGTATCCTCTAGTCGTGATAGACGACCCATGCAAATCTACAATAACCACTACCATCAACTTCATCTACAGGTCGACTTCATAACCACTGCTGCGAATTTGACCTCTTTTTTTCTTGTGTGAATCCCAATGAATACATTGGGGTCATCATCTGCCTAGCCTTTTCCCAACTATGTTGGGGTCGGCTTCCAGTCTAACCAACACATTGGAGTATCTTTAAATAAATGTTTAGGTATTCAGAATCAAATTTTATTTAATAAAATCTTAGATTAAATCTCAGAAACTCAGAATCTCAGATTTGAGGAATCAAGAGATCCCAGGAGAACCAAGGCAACCGACATAGCCCGAAAAATTGCCAAACTTAAGTGGCAGTGGGCAGGGCACATTTCTCGCAGAACTGATGACCGATGGGGCCGAAAGGTTCTGGAGTGGCGACCGCGTACCGGAAGACGTAGTGTGGGAAGGCCTCCCACAAGGTGGACCGATGACCTTATGAAGGCCGCGGGAATCCGCTGGATGTGGGAAGCACAA
The DNA here is from genome assembly GCA_949987655.1 of Polymixis flavicincta. Taxonomy (NCBI): domain Eukaryota; kingdom Metazoa; phylum Arthropoda; class Insecta; order Lepidoptera; family Noctuidae; genus Polymixis; species Polymixis flavicincta. The sequence goes on along the minus strand of OX465175.1, from coordinate 12,142,822 downwards.
GACCGGTCAAAATGGAGAAGCCTGGGGGAGGCCTATGTCCAGCAGTGGATGTCTTTCGGCTGAAATGATGATGATGACGAAGATTCATCATAATTTCTTAATGCTAAATGCCTGCACCCAATTGCGTAACACATGATCAATCAGAATCTGAATTGTTTTTAAAGAAAGCTATTTCATTGCTTCATAAGCTAGACAAAAGTGTATACTCAACAACGTAAATAACGGAATGAACGATGTTGAACTGTCAAAAAGAATACCATTCCTATTGTTAAAGTGTTACGCAACTACCCTCCTGTACTAGGATTATCCTGTATCACAGGCGGCAGGCGCTACTGCAACTTGTATGCCAACAGTACCTATTATTTAACACTAACTTTTTCCAGCGGCTTAACCCGCGTGGAGATCGGAAATTATCCCACGGAACCTACTATAGGGATGAAAAGTATTCTATGTCTTAATCCAGGTTACAATCTATCTATGCGCCAAATTTCATCCAAATCTTTTTAACCGTTTTTGCGTGCTTGAGTAACAAACATCCAAAATTTCACATTTATAATATTAAAATAGTATATATAATGTGGAGAGCAGTGGTGGCCCAGTGGTAACGGCCCCGACTTACGAGTTGTAGGTCGTAAGTTCGAACCCAGACAGGCGCATGTCCAAGAACTAAAAATAAGAAGACATGTAACATCTGCCAACCCACACTGGGCCCGCGTGGTGGATTATGGCCCAGTCCCTCTCACAGACAGGCCTGTGTCCCAGCAGTGGGAACGTTAAAGGCTAATTATGAATGATTTAAAATTTAACAGTTTTATTCAACAATGTTTTTAACACACGAATTTAACAACCCACCTACCTATTTAGAGCTAGAAGTCTTAAGACGATCCTTTTCTAAAGCCTCTTATAGTCTATCAATATTTCGAGCTATAAGTAAATCTTTATCCTCAAGCTGGGAACACGTTCTCAATAACGTCACACTTAGCCTCTATCTTCTAGTTTACAATAGCAAATACAGTCAGAATAATTATTTTTAAGAAAATTGGTACCCTACGTCAATCTATCGCCTTGAATATAAGAACAATTTAAGTTGAAAGTAAATTTGCTTAATTAACAATTCATTTCCCTGACTTTATTTAGATAAATAAGTACTTTGAGAATCGAACCCTTCGTACAGAGGCCAGCACATCAAGCTACCCCAATCTGTCAAATTTCTTTGATAGTTTTTCAACTTTATTACAAAGGAATTAGGTTCATGTCCAATTGGGAAAATTTGACAGTATGGGATAGGTTGACCTGCTGGAGTCGGTACAGATATGAACTATAATGGGTGCCGAACAAGCTAGCATTGGTCACCTAGCTATATAATTAAAAATAAAAGTCCTAACTAACTCATCAATACGCCCAGCCTAAACCCTTGGATCTAAAAAGCTGAAATTTTGCACAGAGGTTCCGTTTATAATGTAGTCAGGAAGGATTTTTCGAAATTCAACCCTTAAAGTTAAATGGGGATGAGAGACAAATAATTTGGCGTCGAAAATTAATTGATAATACACAATAGCAACTGAACTATAACTATACCTCTTATATCTAGTTCAAAAACATTAAGTAGTAGGTTTGTGGTCCCGTATGTGTTGCCGGGCGTAAAAGAATAGCACCATCCCATTTCTTCCAGTGGGTGTCGTAGAAGGCGACTAAGGGACTTACTAGAGAATGGGCAGCAGCGTTCTCTATGCATTTTACCACCATACTGCGATCGCCAACCCGCCTGCCAAGCGTGGCGATTATGGCAAAACCCCCCATCCTGGGGGAGGCCTATGTCCAGCAGTGGACGTCTTTAGGCTGAAATGATGATGATGATCAAGTAGTAGGTACCTACCCAGTCAGGGATAATAAATTGTTAATCAAATTGACGTAGCGTGTCAATTATCCTTTTCATACAACAATAATGGTCAATTAATGACAGTTTCGATTTAAATATACATACATTTCGTGTTCAATGGTTTATTTAATAAAAATGTACCTAACTGTTGTAAATATTTTTTTTAACAAGCGTTAATTTTATAGAAATATAATTTCATTGACTTTACTTGAAATTTTGTTGTGCATCAGGTCACTTTCTTCTACTCCTTACTTTTTCTGTTGACTGTACAATTTGTCCAAAAACGTATTTCATCGTATCTCATTGTATTTATTCAGTGTAAAATGTAACCACAACGTAACAATAGTTTGTTTACAAAGTCGGGCTTACGTCTCGTTCCGAAATGAAACGTCCTCTCTAGGGGACAAACTAATATGTTTTGGGACCTATTTCTCGTTCGGAATTTCCTGTAATCAAAGACTGTATATTTTAATATTAAAATAAACATAAGACCATGAATATTAATGTTGTTTCTGTATCTTACAGACTAGAAGGTACCTTCCTAATAATAGGTGAAAACGAGATACCTATCTATTTATTATAATAATTAAGCAATTGGAAAGCTAATATTTTCAGCTCTAAGTAAAACGAACAGCTCAATTAATTTTCTGTTTTCTACGAAAATCTAAACACTATTTCGTAATAAATCGTACAAAGGATACTTTAGTAAAGTCGCTTAATTAATTTGACTAAAATATTTTATTTTTTAAAACGTAAAACGTTGTCGTTGAAATTACGAAGTTTTGTTTGGATAATCAAATGGTTTTCAAATTTTTTGTTCTTCTATTTCTAACACTTACCAACATTATGTCTTTAACTTTATTTCAAGAAGAATATCGTTATTCACAGTTGTTAGTCTATAAATTCCAAAATACGCTATTTTCTACTGAATAAGTTACCACAAAATACTTTTCTCCAACTAGTTTCTTGCAAGCAAAGTGACAAAATGTGACGCAATTTAAAACAGCGACATCTAGACTTCAGTGCCAACACCTCTTGCCTTTAAAATGAACCAAGGGACTATGTTGCCAATCGCAGAGGGAGACGACAGCGCCACCGCGCGAATATCGATGAACGCGCGTCACCGGCGAACCCGCGATCGCGTCGTCACGGCTGAAATGCGCGCCGTGCGACGCCGGCGGGGTTGGACCGTAGTGGGCTCGGAAACTAGGTAAGTGCGAGCTTCGCCACTAGATGTCACTTTAACCACATTTCCCATAAGAGAAAAACTTGGAGGAAAACGTTTTTCCTACAACCTAGGTATAACAGTGAATTAGGACGGACACCTGAAATTAATTACGGTAGTAGAATAAATTAATGACCAACAAATGTTGTTTCAACAAAGAGGAAAAATAGTTACAAAATGGAACCCGCAAGCTAAATATTCAATTAACTTTTAGTTGTTTATAAATAAAGCTTATTATAAAGCGGGCGCGCGTGAGATATTTACATCGTTTTTCTTTATCTACGTCGGACTTTATCTTGAAGCAACTTTAGGTAGCGCCGTAATTGGCAATTAGTTGGACCCCTGGGGCGTGTTGAGCACACTACAGCAGTTTCATCCGCTAAATGTTTATTTGAAAAAGTATTACTTCGCGTGAGTAAGTAGCCTGGATCTTAAAGGCTCTACGTATAAATGGGCTGTGTATAATTTCGTTTCTTTTTTCCTGCATTTTATTTCTCGGATACTTTATGTTTAGAATTAGGTAACGATTTGGAAAGTTCTTTTTTGTACGGGGTCAATATTTTATCGGTTTTCCATAAACAAGGGGTGCCCAAATTCTGGGTGGGAATAAGGATTGATATTCTCGGCTGCTGTTCATTTGTTTTCATTATCTTTAGTGTTTGCCATAACAGTCTGACTCCTACACGGTTCAACGTAGTTTGCGCTTAGGGCAATACACATGCTTGTGCAAAGATTATTCAGGGTAATATCACAGGGTAAAGGACCTAACTGGATGTTTACTGTAGGATCCTCTACATGACTTTCAAGGAATTCCGACTGCTTTATGTTAATAGAACTATGAAATGAGAATGTAATATGTGTGTATGTGTTGTTTAATTTAATCAGGTGTTGAAACAATGTTTTAATATGGGTTTTAATCATATTGTAGGTAGGTATGTACATTAAAACTTGGATTTATTCACTTTTAAAAATACATTACCTACTATTTTATCTTTCAAACATAGTTAGGTTTATCTCTACCTAAAACTTTGCTAGACGTCATTAATATAACATTTGATGGAGCACTATCAAAAAATCTAACAGAGGCCAAAGTTATTTCACGCATTACTTCACATAATCTCAAAGGATTTGTAGAAGATTTCTCAGCCACAAAGTCGTAAGTTCACTGGTGCTTATCTAACACAAATATGAATGTATTGAACTTGAAAACATTTGTTTTTAATAATAGTTTGTTACTTTGCTACAAACTCTTCGTTCTTGAAAATGTGTCCCGGTGGTAACGAGCGACAAAGTCAAACGCTACTGTCTGGGACGAGCGCTTGACTTTGTGTAAATTAATTTCATCACCACTGCTCCCAAACGGTGATGGAGGCCGTCCTAGAACCAAAAATTGGAAGACATGTGTGGCATCTACCAACCCGCACTGGGCCCGCGTGGTGGATTACGGCCCACTCCCTCTCACAGAGAGGAGGCCTGTTTCAAAGTCAAAGCATTAATTTAAATTAGGCATTTAAAAGGCACTTTTTAACGTCAACAGTGTGTGTCCAAGCAATGGCAACATTATAGGCTAATTATGCTCCGTTCTTGCACATGATTTAGGTAATTGATTCCTTCTAATTGTCTTTATCTCAATTCAGTCGTTTATGCTACCACCAAGCACCGAATTTGGGCTTGATAAATTACGTAAAAATCTCATCAAAATCCAGATAAAGCAAAACTAAACTGTACAAATACAAGGAAATCATTTATTTTCACTGAAATAAAGAGAATTGAAAACCACTCGAGAGAATAGAATTGAATAGATTTGGAAAGAAGTTTAGTTAAACGCGATAGTTTTTAAAAGGAAGGTAGATCCTGCAGGAATTGCACTGTCGGAACTTTAAACCTGGCAGATTTTGTAAAAAAAGCTCCGTTTTACCTACCTGTGGTAAACTTAATGTAGGTAGGTAACTTATGAAATAATGTTGTTAATAGAGGACAACCGTACTTAGTTATCTTAAGATAGGTAAGATGTGAGTATCTGCCTATAAATATATGTATACCTGTAAATACATTGCTTATCTTTGGATTTCGCTTCAAATCCAGTTGCCAAGAAACATATGTGAGTATGTACCAAACTGCAAAGGGCTATTAAATGGTAGTAGATATATCTATACCAATATTATAAAGAGGAAAGATTTGATTGTTTGTTTGTTTGCATTGAATAGGCTCCGTAACTACTGAACCGATTTGAAAAATTCTTTCACTGTTGAGAAGCCACACTATCCCCGGGTGACATAGGCTATATATTTTATCCCCGTAATCCCACGGGAACGGGAACTACGTGGGTGAAACTGCGGGGCACTGCTAGTTTTTAATAAAATCAGTCAAGGTTGGCAATTTTGGTTTTAAAATGGTTATAGCAATTCAAACAACCTTTTTCATTCTTGACAGAAAATTAATTAGAATATCATAAGAGATAGTAGCTAAATGATAACAGTCACACAGGTCGATCGAAGGTTCAGCTACGCTTGTCGCGGTCAAATCATGGATGGGTGACCATTTAGTGAACTCAGCGTGCCTTGCAAGAACGTAAAGCCGTTGGTCCGGCTGTCATTCGTAAATCTTTGACAGTCGTACGTAAGTACAGCACAGGTATTCAGAAGCCCAAAACTAAGACAACCAGACTTATCAAGAGGTATCGTGTTACCCAGTAACTGGGTTGTGGAAGTAGTCGCTCCATCTTTACAACACTTCCCAGCTGAAGCACTAGGAAGTAGTGAACGGCGGGCGTTTTGGGGGACTGTCGTAGGTAATTTTGACGTTCAAAAAGTGCTGACTCTCAGCCTAGTTTGAATAAAAGTTTTTTTTTTATCTTAATTACTGGTAGTCAGCTGCATTCGCTTAGACTGGAAGCTGACCCCAACATAGTTGGAATAGGCTGGGTAGATTTTTAGTTTCACTAAAAACAATTTGTTTGAATGAAAAACTAGCTGTTCACAAAGAACTAAATACACAAAAAATTCAAATCTTGAAGAACGAAATAATAGTAGGAACCTCCGACTTTTCAAAAATATAATTCAATAAGTTGGATGAGCCTCAAGAGGAATATAACGGCGTCTCAAGCGAACCATTATTTGTTAAAACGCTCCACTTTCGAATATTTAATTCCGTACAGCATATTTCTTGTTTTTTTTTTTTTTATTAAAACTAAATGAGGCTATATTTTTTCTGTATTATTTAGCTGTTATTGCCTTAATTAACGATCTAACCGAGATTATATCTGGACTTTAAAAGAGAGTGTGACCTCTAAGTTTATTTCGGTCTTTCTTCAGAGTGGTCGGTTAAGAAACATACTCAAATAAAACTCGTTTAGAATCATTTTATTTTTTTGACGTATTAAGTGTTTGCACAAACCTAGAAATAAAATCATTTATCATTAATGAAACTATGATTTGGTATGCTTCGTGAATGAAAATTGTTAAATAAACTGATTTGTACAATAGGTACCAACCCGCTGAGCTTTTCGATTGAACGTCAACCATGTTTTTTTTGTTTAACACGAAGAAATACTATCTTTAGGATAATTCGTAAGTGAAAAAAACGCCTAGTGATTTTACCTTCATAGAAACCTTCATAGAAACAGAAGCCTATAAGTCAATGACCGGACAAAGTAAATTGATTAAACATTCAGTCTGTCAACTCAACCCCTGTTACCGAAACTGTAGATAATCACTTATATCTCTTGTCAAATCTCTTGTCAGATAATCACTTATATCTCTTGTCAAATCTCTTGTCAAGTGATTTGATTGGCTCTTCCTATTACAATCAAATACACGCAACATCTAAAATGATGTTTGGCAGCAGCTTGCTGATGAGAGTATTGATTACTCTTTCAGGAACCGGAAATCAGCCTCTTGTCGTTCAAGTTACCTTCAAAGGAATTTATCAAATATCTTATGGAAAATACTTAATTAATCCTCTAAAAACTTAATAACCTTCTAGTAATGTACTTTTTTTTAATAAATGGACCTCTTTACCTCATTTCACTCTGGTCTTTTCGCAAAGTTGGTCTCAGTTACTTAGCTAAGGTATTCCGACCTAAATGAGACTAACTAGCGGAAAAGTCTGGTGAGAACGTCTGAATTATGGTAAAAAAGTGTCTGTTACGCTGAAAGACAGCGAACTATTTGGTATGCCAACACCACCAACATAACACGGTGTTTGCTTCTTCGGTCAGGTTTTAGCATTTTGTAATTTATTTATTTAAAAAAAAAGTGTGGTACAGTCTGTTACAATAAATATAATTTTACAATGAAGGGTTAAATTGAATAGAAAGTAACATTATTGAATCTGGCGTCCTAGCTAGGTTACATGGTAACCTGTATTAAGGTTCGCCAGCCCGGGTTCCCACAGGGGTACAAACATTTTAATAGACTGCTTAAGACTATAGGGTCAAACGCATTTGACTTATACTAAGTGTTAGTACGTGTGTGTATGTTTTGTGATGTTGGTGTGGTGCTTGTTTGTGTGTTTTGTGATGTGTCTGTGTGTGTCTGTGTTCAATTATGTAGGTGTAGTGTGTGTAAACGGAAGTGAAAGAGGATGAGTTTAAAAACGGAGTATTAGAGAAGTCATTACGATTGTGAAGTGAGCAGATATTCAGTGTCGTCGTAGTTTAAAGTGGTTAAAAAGTCTGTTATCAGTTTTTTACTCATTTCATAAGAGGATTGATGTAAAGGGATAGTTTTGTTTATTCTGTTATATAAAAATGGGCCAAGATAGTAAAAGAAACGTTTAGTAAAAGCAAAGCGTGTGAAGGGTACTTTGCAAATTTCGTTCTTTCGCCTAAGTAAGGATTGAGTTTGTGTAAAAGGAGTTTGTGTGTGTTGTTGTAATAAAGTGTTGAGAAAGAATGTTTGCCGGACCGTTAGAACTTTGCATTTTTTGTACAGCTCAAAGGTCGGGAAGAGCATTGGTCGGAAAGTAGCAACCTTAAGAATGGCTCGCTGAGCCACTTCCAGAGGTTTGAGTGTAGTTTTCGCAGCTCCACCCCAAATATTAATACAGTACGAAATCACTGACTGACAACAGACTGATTTTCGCACAGACCCGCGTAGCAATAGCCTATCCAGCGTAGTAGTTACGCGCCTGCTACGCCGCGTAGACTGCTACGCCATGTAGACTGCTACGCATCTACCAAACAACGAGATAGTGTGAACATCATGTAAAAGATTTTTGTCGTCCTGCCCAACTCCATTAATTTGAGTCCCTTCATTTGAGCTCCATACAAAAATGCATAGGTAAAAAGGGTTCTTAGTACAAAAGTTGCGGGGCTAAATATTTTCTTTCTACCACAGCTTAACAATTTGTTTCCAAGCTGCAGAGTACACAAAAAGTAAAAATAAACTTGTCCACCAGAATGTACATAAACCGTAAACAAGATTATGGTAACGAGGCACTTTATCATTTCACTGAAACATTGTTTCAACAATGCAACTTAATTGTGTTACTACCTTTTGATCTTAAGTTCAGGTCACGGCTATTTTTATCACAGAAACTTCTACTGAAAATAGAGTATTTTTTTGTTTTTTTGAAGATGGGAAATCTCCAAAATAACTTCTCCCGCTCGGACTGACTGTCAGACTTTTACTGACTAAAACCCACCCGAGTTCCTTCAGTTGCCCGTGTGCCAGGGGCAGCTGTATCTCTTTCGAACAACGCGCACCCCTGGCAGGCATCGGCCGTTGCGGACCCCACGAGTTGGTGTTACCATCTAATTTGAGGCGCGCGTGGAGCACAACGCGCCGCCGACCTGGGCTTGGTCTTTACCGGACGGCGAGCTACCCATTACTCGCCGTCCGCAAGCCCAAGAATTTCTACTGCAAACATATGATTAGGAATCTACCATTGTGCATGTTGTTATATAAACACTAGGGTTCGCAACAACTATATTGAAGTCATAGTAATTGATACAAATGTATTTTCTGTGTAAGAATTGAATTTTTCAACCTATAGCTGATTGCATAGTGGCCAATCACTCCGTTTCTGCGTGAATGCAAATATAGTAGGGTTTTAGGGTTTTCATGACTATTCCACCATTGTAACTAAAATTATTGAACACACTCATAACTCTTAGGAGTTTCTTTGAAGGATACTCAGGAAATTATCTAGAAAAAAACTGGACTTTACTTCAAGTTGCTAACTGTAATCTGTAGTGGTAGTGGGATGGCCATGTTTGTCCGATGATTGAAGCACCGATGGCCGGTGGTGCAAACGATTCCTGGAGTGGAGACCGCGTATCGGCAAACGTAGTGAGGGACGCGCCCCCACCATACATGGACCGACCGCCTTGAAAAGGTGGCTTAGACAGACTGGAAGCGGAAGGTGACAATACCCTGTCCGGTATTGTGCTGCAGCCTGGGGGAGACCTATGACCAGCAGTGGACTGTGATAGGCTGAGTTGACAGTCTTCACAGATTACATGTTGCGATACCTTACAAATACCTACTAAGAAACAGTTATTTTAACAATATTGTTGGAAATCTCATATGTTTCACACAGTCGTGAATTCTGGACCCTAAAAATCACCCACAAATTGTAATCGCACGGGCAATTTGGTAAATAATTCCAACATGAATTGAAATAAACGGCGATAAAAGTAAAGCCTACTTTTAAATAAACGACTAAATAAAAATGTTAAATAAAATGCATTGCTAACTATATTTGCCAGTGAAAATATAAACTACCGAACAATATCGCCGCACGAGCTCCGAAATTAAACCATATTTCCATTACGAAATGGTATAAGTTACAGTGAGAGTGGATGATTCGCAGTATAATTCTCAGGGTTCCGTAACCGCACTAACCTTACGGTAACCATCTGGACCCTAATACTAAGCCTAACTGTCCGTTCGTCCGTCTGTCTGTCAGCGGACTGTATTTCATGATCGGTATTATGTAGTAGTTGAAATTTTCACACAATGTGTATGTGCCGCTACTAATAACAAAAAATTCTAAAAATTTAATCAAAGCGTTTTGTGCCTTGTGGTACGGGATCCTTCGTGTGCGGGTCCTACTCGCACTTGGCCGGTTTTTCTCCCGCACCTGATTGCCACATTTGCAGGAGATTTTCGTTTTGTAAATTAAACGTTTGCTCTTCGAGCAACCTCGAGATTATTCGAGAAAAAGAACCAAGGAGTTTTTATTTTGGAGGTTTCATGTCGACTTGGGATTATCCTATACCTATTCGCTTTTTGTTTCACATATGTTCTTGTTATCGAAACGTTACATCCGTGCACCTTTTCGTTCGTTAACACATAATTTATGAATGCGTAGGTATAAGAAAAAACCGAATTTACGAAACGAATTTAAGCTTTTCACTACGGAGTAGAATGAAAAACGTACCAATAGAGATATCGATTTTAAGTCCCTACAGAATGCAACGTTGAAACAAAATTTCTAGAGAACGTGGTAACGGCTGCGAATTACGAGTTGTAGACATTTTAGAGCAAAGGTTCGACCCAGACAGTCGCTTAACTTCGTGTAGGTAAGTTATTTCATCACCATTGCTCTCAAAACGGTGAAGGAAAACATCGTGATATTTTTGAGAAAAAAGTTTTAACTTTTTTCAAAAAAATTACAACCGACTTCCAAAAAAACACTACAAAGTGCAAAATAACTTTAATTTCGGAACCGGTGACTTTGGATGTGTATTTTACTTATTTTTCACCGCTTTCCGAAATTAAAGTTATTTTGCACTTTGTAGTGTTTTTTTTTTTTCAGAAGTCGGTTGTTATTTTTTTGACAAAAGTTTTTATTTTTCACCTTTTAGTTACCTACCAATACAAAATTTCATCATCCTTGGGGTCAAAACAATGCATTCTTATACGATAGCAACATTCGCGGTTGATTTACTGTAATTTTTTGAAGAGTTCCGTTGTCTGTCTCCGAAACGCATCATCAGATCTATAATTTTAATGGGACCATTTCGGAGTAAACTCCTTTCGAACAAAAAAATAATTTTGCAAATCCGTCAATATACGACGGAGTTATGTCCGAACATACATAAGAAAAATATAAACATGTCGAATTGATAACCTCCTTCTTTTTGAAGTCGGTTAAAAACCGGCATATCCTAGAACTAAAACTTCAGAGACATGTAATATCCACCAACCCGCACTGGGCCCGCGTGATGGATAAACCCCACTCGCTCTCACAGAGAGGAGGTCTGAGTCCCAGCAGTGGGAATATTCTATATAATTTATTATAATGTTATCTTACTTTGACAAGATTTGTCTTCTAAATACGTTGTGTTTTATATATGACTATCTGACCCGTGCCCACTTCGTTGGGCGGTAAACATTTTTACTTGTAATGAAATTATGAGTGTAGTTCGATAAGTTAGTACTGAGCAATTTATTTCCAAATAGATTGTCGTGTTGTATATTAAAAAAAAGCCGTCTAATAGAAATATCACTCAATAGATCACGACACGGTCGCGGTTCCATACCTATGTCGAATTATCTCTTTAACCATTCGTTCAAATTAGATGCAGTGTCTCATCGTTATGGCAGCGTTCGTAAGAAACCTTTTCGTTCTACCGTTTTTTCTCCGACTTTGCAAATCCGACTATCAGTCTATTCATGTTTCGGGTTAATATATAGCCTATGACACTCATAAATACCGTGGCTTTCTATTGGTAAAATAATTTTCTAAATTGGTTCTGTAGATCCAGATTTGTGAGTTTGTGAGGTTGTAGGGGGGTATTCCCCTACAACCTCACAAACTCACAATTCACAAAATTTACCTCTTTATAGTATAGATAAATTGCCAAGCAAGGAAACCCGAGCACACTTTGTTGGTAAACATAGTTCGAAGCGGTCAAAGCTCGGGTTGATATTCAAAAGGTCATTCAATTTTCTTTAGTGCTTGGCATCAAAGCATATCTTGTTTACAAACACGATAAAATATATGCACAAGTCTGTCGGATCATACGAGATCCTACCATTGTCTTATATTCAGTGTCATTCGGGGAAATTGAAGGCTATAAAGTATTCGGGCCGAAGTAAAACCCCACTCGATCAACAACTGCAAACTTTCCTTACAATGTTTTATCTTGTGGATATTACCAACGGTTCACTGACTTCGTATTCTTTATACAATCGTTTGTTCAACTTATAACGTTAACAGTCTCGTAAGCGCGATTGCTGAGCGTGGGGCCCTGGGATCGATTCCCGGTTCGCAAAAAGTGTTATTGGGATTTTCATTGGGAATTTCCCAGGGTTTGGAAGATGGCAGTACCCCCGTGCCTCGGAAAGCACGTTAAATCGTTGGTTCCTCGCCTGGTCTTCTCCGGTCATGTCGGATTGCCTTCCCATCAGAATAAGACAGTGAGGAAAGAGCAAGTGCACCTGATTCTGCGCACACACTTGTGTCCTATAATATCTCCCGCGCCGAGGGCTAGTCTCCGTTGAGATTGGTCGCCATGGCCGATAAACGGTCTTGAGGACTATTACTATAGTTTATATCAGTAACACAAAGTAGGCGACATTATTGAAGGAATAGGCAGAGATACATCAGTTCTGTTACTCCTGTGACGGGTCTTTCAAATTCCTGGATTGAATTGGTTCTTTAAACGTTAATCTCAGTATCAGCCCAGGTTTTAAGATAAATTCAAAAAGCCTTGAGCATCAAATCCTTTTCCTCAGTCTCGGGAGCCTCATCAATAAAGTCACATACTCGTTTATACATTTTTAGAGCAAGGTCGTTATAAAAATACAAAGGTTTTACTGTTTGCCTGCACAGGGTGTATTTGTCGAATGAGATTAGAAGATTTATTTGTTGCGCCGATGAGATTTTGGGATTATACAGGATGTTCGTTTTATGGACTTTAACCATACCGTTTGTATAGCGATATTTTTGTTCGTTTTGTTTATTTTGTAAAATATAACTGATGAAGCTGATATCCCACGGGAACGTACAGGTATATGCTATCTTTGTGCCATATTTGATCCAAATCGGTTCGGCTGTTTTTGCGTGATTGAGTTGCAAACAAGTTCCACAACTTCCACATTTATAATATTATAATAGGAATCAGTAATCTTGCCGATGAGATTTTGGGATTATACAGGATGTTCGTTTTATGGACTTTAACCATACCGTTTGTATAGCGATATTTTTGTTCGTTTTGTTTATTTTGTAAAATATAACTGATGAAGCTGATATCCCACGGGAACGTACAGGTATATGCTATCTGTGTGCCATATTTGATCCAAATCGGTTCGGCTGTTTTTGCGTGATTGAGTTGCAAACAAGTTCCACAACTTCCACATTTATAATATTATAATAGGAATCAGTAGTCTTAGGCGTAGGTAATTAGAAACTACGCTAGAACTAGTGATCTTTGGAGGATCAATGTTTACGTTGGAACACCTTTACATTTATATATTGGCATCTCTATTCCATAATCTCTAAAAAAATAAACTGTCTGCTCTCTACAAGATCCCACAGACAGATTACTCAGCCACCAAACATAACTACTTGAAATCTGACTCAAACTGGGAGACATTCGCATTGTCATACCTGACGCGTTTCCACGATTTGTCACCAAACCACGCATGCTTCAGTGGTTCAGGTGACGGACGATAAGCAACTGCCCCGGGGCTTTGGCAGCTTGCCCTCACGGATATAGACGGAGACATAATTACGTCGTATGCCGTATCGCGTGCCTGTTTTGAACTGACGGTATTAAAGATAGAATATGCTTTCTTTTACGCCATTATATTGCACCAAATTAATATATTAATATTTACTCATAGGAGACGCGTTTAGAAAGGAAAGTAATTATTGCGATGCTTACTAAATAAGGAAAAATTTAAAATAAAAAGCTAAAGTTAAAAAAAATGAATTAGGCACAATCAAAACAAGTAAAAAAACAACGGTTTTTTTTTAAAATAAACTTTCTCAACTGGTATTCTTATCATATTGCTATGTGTACCTATAACCTCAATCAATCGCTATGGCTTTTTGTATCCTACATTTGTCAGCTGTCAACTTCGATGATCTTTGATTAAGGTTATCTATGACAAAAGAGATGTCACTGTTCTAATGTCTCAAAGATGATCCAGGTTTTGTCTCACAAATTACAGACATTAATATTCAATTTGTGTGCTCATTGAATCTACTCCTTTATGGCAACGAATCCCGAGCGACCCTCACGGCTAACGGTTCAAAGATACAGACGACACATTAATATTGCAGTCTTTGATATGAACCCAGTTTCCATTCCAATACTTGCTTCTAGTACTTTAGTGTAATTTGTATAATTTAGAATCAATTGCCGTTAGCGTAATTATTCGAATCATGAAGTTTTGTCTGTTCACAATTATAGTAAAATGACTCATCTAATGTGTGATATCAAATACACAGGATCGGATAGCTTTTGTCAAAATTATCTCGTTAGACGCAGCCAAATTGGCAGTGAGTTATACTGAAAGTACAATCAATACCAAAAAGCAGACATCCGAGAAATTGGCATTCTGTCGGACACTATTACGCCTTCAATATTGGCGACTGCATGCAGCTGACAATTGAACTGTGATGCATTGCTGTCGCCTCTTATCAATAGGTTTCCGCGCAGCAATCTATTTCCCAATTTGAAAGCACCCAAAGTAAAAAGAACTCCATTGTACATCCGTTTCTATATTGTCACAGATACCAACGCAGCATACATAAAACAAATACTTGCTTAATTACCCCGTGCCTCAGTAAACAAAGTGTTCATCAACATTAATGAGGCAGTGACGAGTTCAATTAGTACCGAGCTAAGGCTAATTTGACGATTAGTATTGTTGCGAGATGATAATGTTAAGACAGATACAATTTGGCAACCAAACTATTATCTGAATGCGCAATGCGCCTCGTTGGAAGCGAACACGAACATGCTAAATTGCCCGACTTGTTCGAACGTTGTGCATGCAAATGATATGTGTTAATGTATTTTCGAGACACGATTTACTGGCACAAGTCACCACGTCGTCTGTTTCGAAACATTCCAAAATTTGAAGAAAACAAGCCGAATTTTCCGGGCGTTAACGAGATTTAGGCGGACCGAAGCGGCAACGAGCTGTGTCGTAATTGTTTCAGCACTTAATTTATTGAAATCAATCTATCGGTGCTTTGATTTGTCGAAAACTTTATTTTATTTTATGTATGAAAATTGCTACTGGTGTTAATGGTGTAGCCATCTGATATTCAACATCAGCTTTTGCGTTTATCATCTGAAATACGTCGTTGATCACGTCCTCTTTGAACCTGTCGAACTTCATTAGTGTCATTGCATTTCTCCTTTTAACGAGAATGATAACTAGTTGAAATAAGCATGGTATTTGCTTGTCTTCAAACGGTATCAAAGGTGAAATTTAGAATTAGGTCGGTATTTTCACAAGGCGCTGTCCAACTAGTAAGCTAATCCAGTACAATAAAACAAGAATTCTAAACGATGGCACCACGATTACATAGTGTTTACCAAAAAGAAGTATCCCTTAATATAACTTCACATAAGCATCTGACTCACATCGTACAGCAATTTAATTTGACCAATGAATCAATCTGTCAACAGAGTCCTCTGTTGAAGATAGGCCTCTCCAAAGTTGCGTAACGATAACAACGAAATAAATAAATCAATAATTGACGTTGACATGAATTAAGATCATACTGTAGGTACTCCTCGTTCCGCATTCCATTACAATAACGTCTAACAATAATAGAGTTATTTATTTTAAAGGGCGGTAGTACTAATGGAAATAGGTCGTCATCATCATATCATCAATTCAGCCGAAAGACGTCCACTGCTGGGCATAGGCCTCCTCCGAAAACGGGTTTTGCCATAATCGCCACGCTTAGCAGGCGGGTTGGCCATCGCAGTACGGTGGTAAAATGCATAGAGAACGCTGCTGCCCATACATACATACATACTCTGCCTATAAGGTTCCTACTGCTGGGACACAGGCCTCCTCTCAGTGAGAGGGAGTGGGCCGTAATCCACCACGCGGGCCCAGTGCGGGTTGGCTGCAGCCTTCTACGATACCCAGGAGGAGAAATGGGATGGTGCTATTCTTTTACGTCGGGCACAACACGGAAATTACACACGGATTATACCTAGGTATCGACAACATAATATATTGGACTTTGTCAGAAATATCGCAAGAAAATTGCTATTTCATACAATGCAAGAGCTACCCAAATGTATATTAAAATATACGAAAAATGTTTTTTAGATTATTTCCTAATAAAAGCTCTCTTGAAATATTTCAATCTATTTTGTTGGACGTCTTGTAACCAAAGACTTTAGGACGGCCGAAACGGAAATAAATAAAGCTGTACGAGTAAAATAATTAGGTAACTACTCGTATAATTCAGACAGGCAGGCAGACTTAGCTATAGATTCACACAGAGAGCGAGTTAACAAACGTCATCCGCCGGTGATAGCTGCGCACGATTGACAGCTGCCTACCACACGGCTGTCAGTGCTACAAACATTGTTAGCGGGGAGGTTTTAAATGCAGTATTATAGCCAATCTCTTAAATCTATGTAATTAATGGTCCGGCTGTTTTATAAACTTCTGTCATTTCAAAATGGATGTTCATCTGGTCGATTTCGTAATGATGTTTAAGTTTGCGAAGTTCAATTGATTCTGTTAACAGTTCAAAATACAAAAACCTTAGGAGTAGACTAGTCCTGTTGGTAATTTACGATTGGTTCTTCTTACGATTAAGGCCTGATTTTTCAATAGTCAGATAACCTTTATCTGAGGAATAAATGTTGCAGTTTGACAGCTTTTGTATATATATTATAAAAACTGTCATATTTATTCTTCAGGTATAAAAGTTATCTGACTTTTGAAAAATCCGCTCTAAGATATCATATTTTTTAACTTAGACCTTCATTCCAAAAAAATCAGTAGTTATACTCTGTAGCGTAACATTTTGATCCATGACCGTCACGACACTTGTGACAATTGACACAACAATAGTGTCGTGACAGTCAAAATGTTACACTTTTTTCGATGTAACCTACATTCTTGGCGAATTAAATCGCCAAGTGCGTAAAAGCATAAGAAACGTTCCGACCGGGTATCACCAAAGTTTCTAGGCTTAAAAAAAAATTAAGTGATTTTTTCAATGTAACAAAGTAGTAAAGTAGGCTAACGATGAATAAATTAATAAAGAGATAAACCTAATGAATGAACAATTTAACATTCCTTGACTTATCATTAAAACACGAGCTACCATTTTACAAGAACAACTTTAAAATGAGCTTGCAAAAATAAAAAGCATTTCACTCACAAATTAGTTGAAGGGCTGTAAAGAGGGTGAAATTTAACGACAGTGCTGTCTAAGACAGGCTATTTGCCCCAGGGATCGCACCAATCCTACTCCGATTTACATACCAAAGTCTGGAAAAATTATTGTGCTCATCAACACTGAATATTTACTTGCCAAACAAGACAATGGTCGCAAATTATTCACATTTAGAAAAACTCGCTCAATAGCTTTGAATAAATTATTACGTCTTAGCCCTTAAGGAAATATATAAGAATAACAAAGCAATCTGCTTACGTCCACTGCAACATTTGACTAGACTGTGATCTATACAGATAAATAAAATTGTAGTGTCTGTTTGTAATAATAACCGCTTTTACTAAATGCATAATAATATGGATGTATATGTTACGGGCAACGTGATTAACTGGGCATTAATAATAAGGACCGGCCATTATTAATAATGCCCGACGGCCCGTGGTTTTTTTTTTTTTTTTTTTTTTGGGTGGGAAATCATCAAATAACTTCTCCCGCTCTGGGTGGAGCAGGAGGGCGTGTCAGACTTTTACTGACTAAAACCCACCCGTGTTCCTTCAGTAGCCCTTAAGCCAGGGGCTGTGGTGTCTCTTTCGAACAAACCCGCACCCCTGGCAGGCATCGGCCCTTGCGGGCCCCATCATTTTTTGTGCTGACATCTCTTTGAGGCGCGCGTGGAACACAACGCGCCGTCGACTTGGGCTTGGTCCTTACCGGACAGCGAGCTACCCATTACTCGCCGTCCGCAAGCCCATGCCTACGGTGGCCGGAAATCGGCCTGGGATTCCCGACGCCCAGGGCGTCTCCGTATCCTGCGGCGGCTGGGGTCGCGAGGGCGCATATGCTGCCTCTCCCTCACGTGCGCCGCCTCCCTCTTCGCGAGCATCACTGCTTCGCTGAAGGAGGTGACGGCTCCCCATGCCCTCTCGCTCCGTACCATGGCCTGGACCAGGGCCGGACGCGAGAGATCGCCGCCGCCAATCGCCTCCACGAGGACACGGCGGTGCTCCGCCCAAGCCGGGCAGACCGCCACCGTGTGCTCCACCGTGTCCTCAGGGCGATCTTCGCAATGGAAACACCCGGGCGTTTCCTCCCGCCCTATCCGAAACAGGAACCTCCCGAAACAACCGTGTCCGGTGAGGACCTGCGTCAGGCGGAAGGTGAGGACGCCATGCCGCCTCTCAAGCCACTCCTCAAAGAGGGGACTTACCGCCGCAATCAGGGCGTGCCCAGCACTGGGTTGCGACAATCGCACTCTCCATGTCACCATGAGATCCCGCCGGAGCTCTGTCCGCTGTGCCGCGATTTCCCGCGGCAGCGGAGTTACGCCCCGGCGTTTGGCCTCCTCGCGCCACTCCCACATTTGCGCGAGGACCTTTGCCTCCAGATCCCATGGCGGTAATCCGGCAAGGAGGCCCGCCGCCTCGCCGGAGATCGTGCGATATCCTCGGATCATCCTGATCGCCATGACCCTATGGGACGCCCTCAGCTTGCGAGCTGGTTGGCGCCTCAATGTAGGCGCCCACACCGGCGCCCCGTATAGGGCCATGGACCGCACGATCCCCGCGTAGAGACGGCCCGTGGTTGAGCTTGAATTTATCACTTGGACCGGACAGTATGAATCATTCCCAGCCGGGATTAAATAAACGTTATTGGATATAACGTTTATTCAATCAAAATCATTAGGCCTATCGTTTAAAACATATAATATTGCGATTAATTTGTTTGAACGTGCTGCGGGAGCGGCGTGACAAAAACGAATCGCTACAAAACCGACTCCACGTAGTCTTGTCTGCCCTACCCCTAGAGTGTTATTTAAAAACGCGTAGGTGCGGAGGGGCAAGGCGGATGGAGCAGCTGGTTTCAACACTTGCCGCCGCGACTGAGGCTGGCCAGCGTTGCCGGCCAGCAAGCCGAAGCCGCGGTGGTGAGCGTGAAACACATTTGCGACGATAAGCTCGCATGGAACCGCCGGAGCCCTGCAGTACCGGAGCCGTGACAGAAACCATGCCTGCTGCATGTTGCATGCTTGCTTGCATGCTGCTGTTAATTTTTCATGAAAATTATGTAAGTTTAATTTCATTTAATTAACAAAAACACTACAGTTCACCTATTTTATTACTTTGTCCAAGATAGGGTGGGCATTATTCATAATGGCCAGGAGAAGTGATTAATCATGCTGTTTTAATCACATTGCCCAATTGAGTTGGGCATTATGAATACAGACCGGCCATTATTAATAGTGCACGGACTTATCAAATTGCCCATAACATATACACGGTACACTTACCAAATATATTTTTTTATAATTTTTTATGTCTGTTTGTTCCGGCTAATCATTGAAACGGCTGAACCAATTTTGACGGGACTTTCACTGGGATAAGGAATAACTTACGCTACTTTTATTTTAGAAATTTGTTCAATTCCACGCGGACGAAGTCGTGGCAAAAGCTAGTAGACAATAAATTACATTTATTCTATTCTAATAAAGGCTCCTAATAATACAGACACAATAACAGGCTGCGAGGAAAATGAATACTTCAGCAAACGGATCAATGTATTGCAGGAGGTACTTATCTAATTTTTGATTTACCTCAAGGAGAGAGTAAGCCTTGGCCTTTGGCCTTTGCAAATATGAATACATAGCTATATTTTCTCATGAAAGACAAAACCGCCGCAGAAAAAGTATCAGAACGAACTTTATCTGACCCTTATAAATTGCTCAAAGTTTGAAGCAACAAAAATTCCGATCATATTTCCAATAAGTTTAGTGACCTACATCTGTGATGTACGGGCAGCCCGGGCAGGCGGGCACGCCTGGGTATTTGTTACTATAATGCCCAGGTGTCGGTGTTAGGCACCTGTTCCACTGCCAGCGATTAACGAGAAGCGAGTAGAGAGCAGTGGGCAAGTATCGCAAATGCGCGACGGCGATGAGCGATTTCTCGCTAGAAGGCGAATGTTCTACTCGCCAAGCGAGTGTCTCTGAGCCAGTACAGTCTTCTTAGCTCTTTTCGCTGCGATAAACGAGTAGTCGAAGTGAACAGTTAGCTACCAACGATTAATATACGTATGTATGTATCTCTTTTAATTACACGGAACCTTTAATCTTTCTTACGTTTCATGAGCGAGATCATAAAGAGCAAGATAAAAATTGTTGATAGTTAGTCGCTTCCTCGCTTACGGTGGCACAGGTGCCTAATGGTCAGATGTCAATAAAATTCAAGCGAAATTCGAGAATTCTGCCGCTCTGGTTGCCGAGTTTTTTCTAACACAATATATAAGAGTGGACCAATTTCTCACAGAGAGATACGAAAGTCAGATGCGAATCAGTTTTTGTTAGTATCGTAATGCTCGTTTTATCGTTAATGGAAATAATATGATATTTGTCCTAATAGGTTTTATAAACTCGGGATTATTGCTCATTACTGATTAATAAAATTCATGGTGCTATCGGAAATTATTATATACACTAACAAAAATACTGTCAGAAAAAATACGTATTAATTTTGTGGTCTCACTGTTTCTAACTTAAATAAATCATAAAAGTTGCAAAGCTATCAAACCTTTCTGGTTATATAAAGCTAATGAATGTTGAATTTGTCAGTAATGAAAACAGTTCTCACAATACTTCTGGGAACTGAGAATTGTACGAAAATTTAATACATACGGGCCGCCACGCTCCAGGGATCAGCCCATTAATGTAGATTCAGTATTTACCTAAGCTGAATTTGTAGTTCCGAAACTGTCAAGTTGTTTTTCTTGCGATAACGGACCGGCCTTTTGTTATTTTGAAATGCGACATTTAATACCTATTTTAAAAAAAATACTTAAGTGGGTTTATTATTAATTGCGTTGTTATTCAAATGACGTAAGTATTTATTTTAATTTTTAAAACAAGAATAATAAAATTTCACGACGTTTCGCAATCGGGACTGGATCAAATAGGAGTAATGTTGAATGAGAGGATTTCGTCGCGAAAAGCTGCATTCATAGTGTTAATTACTTTCAAAGCGCTATAAGCTGCTGCAATTAATTGTTACACTGTCTGCTAGGAACGTTTTCTCGATTAAATCCTGCAATTAGTTGCAGTAAGCCAAGGAGCTTATATCACGATCCTTCTGGACATTTTACTATTGCTTCTTGATTTGTTGATTGCACATAGTTTTTCCCATTTCCTGCGGGACGAGTTTAGTATATACCAAAATCTAACCAACCTCTCAATGAGACCAGTTCAACAAATTGGTATTTTTTTATTTTCCCGTATTTCACTTTGTTTGTTAAATCCTGCAATAAATTCATGTTCGCCGTAATGTGATATTAATTACTGGTCCAATAAAACATACATTACGATAGCTCGACCATAAATACAATCCCAATAACCTGATGAAAAGCGCAAACTAATCGATTTTTTCGCTCGCCAGGTCTTTTCATCGCTCATGCCTTTTATAATAGGAAGCTACAATGCCTGTTCCAATATTGCAAAATAAGCGAAACCGGGTAGATTATTAACAGAGATTTCCTGCGTGGGTAGGTACGTTCCTTTATCGTAAAAAGACATTGATAAAAAATTGAAGAGAATTAGTACACATCCATCTTTTCTTTTATAAAATAGGAATATAATTGCAAGCTACGAATCAAACTTGCCAAGTTCTAATGCTTTTGTTGTCATTCATGAATGATTATGATTATTTTTTATCTTGACCTATAACAAAACATACACAAAATGAATATGACATACAAAAACATTCGATTTACGAAGATCAATTATGTTGAATGGAAATTGATGACCGATGGAAGATACTTTGGAATTACTTAATGGGCTATCGAATCGTAAAAGGTAGATGGAACCCGTTCAACATAATTTCAAGTTGTATCAATATTGAAATATTTCACTTTGTGTACATTCCTGCCTCAATCTTTGGTCAAAACTGTGACGGTGAAGTTCCACTTTGTTAACTACTGAGACACTCAAAGTTTAAGATAGACAACAACACAACTAAAGTATAGTTAACTTGCACACTATCAGGATTCATAGACTCGCCTAACTTAGTTCAAACCAGAGAGTTTTACTTTTCGC
The DNA here is from genome assembly GCA_949987655.1 of Polymixis flavicincta. Lineage (NCBI taxonomy): Eukaryota > Metazoa > Arthropoda > Insecta > Lepidoptera > Noctuidae > Polymixis > Polymixis flavicincta. Next base: position 12,120,298 of record OX465175.1, on the reverse strand, counting down.
CTCGGTCTATGTCCCCGCACTAACGACTACAGAGTTTAAACTACTAACTATCCTAACTAGCGTATTAGGTAGCTCAGGAATTCTGTAACTATTGTCGAGATGGTTTCTGCGTGTTCTCTTACATAAAATAATCTCAAGCCTTCTTCTCATGGGGGTAAGCAGAAACTGCTGAACGCCACGTGCAACGTTCTTGACATACTCGTTTTGCTTCATCTCCGTCCATACACGCACGCCTTTCTGAAAGCACTAATAAGGTCACTCTAAGTCCTTCAATGGCGTCCCCTCCAGGCGTTTCCACTTGCATCTACCTTGTAAATATCTTACACACACATTCTTATATGCAAATTTTGACAGTTGAAACATGACATTCGTTTAGTGGCATTTTGATCCAAAAAATAAAGCCATCAAGATAGGTTAAATTAGTAGGTAACTTGGTTCCAAATCATTCCCTATTGAATACTACGTTTCTTCAGTTCATTGCACTTTGTTCAGGTTTAAGCTGCCTCAATATTTTCCATAAACATTCATACAATTTTTAAAAACAAACACTCATTTCTACAAGCGAATGAAATCTTTTAGGTAACTTACTACAAAACACGCTTCCAGTTGAATAATTTGTTCAGACTTAATTGTTTTCTTTTAATGTTTGTAAAGAAACAGAACCCATCTGCCAGTTTTCTCACGGAAAACGTAGATAAATTGGAGAGAAAGAGCATTTCAATTTGAAAGGTACCATTAATTGTGAAGGGACAGACATCTGCATTAATTGAGTACCTTTCACGTTCATTCAAATATCTAAAAACAAGAAGCAAATGTTTTAAATGCAGCCGTCCTTAAAATATCGTAATGAGAACGCAGTCAGATCAAAAATCCAAAATTTTTATAATTAGGTTTCTAAGTTCCTTAAAAGTGTCAGATTGTCAGCTTCTATCATCGCTTTGCATGTCTGTTACTGAAATAATCCATCTGTCTCCCACTTTGATTTCCGATTTTTTATTGACTTCTAGAACGGTTATTTCTTTGGAAAACTGAAAACGTACTAGCCATGTATGGGTTTATTTATCAAAATCAAAAGTCATTTATTCAAATCAGGCTGAGAATCAGCACTTTTCAAGCATCAAAGTGCATAAGACAGTCCCCCAAAAACACCCACCCTTCACCACTTCCTAAAGTTCCTATTGCTTTTGCTTTAAACGTTGCTTATTAAGAGACGTTTAATGGTCACAAGTGTATGGTTAAATTGTCGTTAATCAAACCTAACTTTGAGCAACGTTTATAAATAAAGGAATTAGTATTTACCCCTATTTTTTAACGTTTACAGATTTCTGTGCCATATTACATCTAATAGCCCTTTCGCTGCATGTGGGAAGCACAAGACCGGTCGAAGTGGAGGAGCCTGGGGAAGCCTATGTCCAGCAGTGGACGTCTTTTGGCTAAAATGATGAAAATGATGATGATTACATCCAATAGAATCCTTGTGTTTTTAACAACACCCTCGAGTAAATTTATTATTATAAGTATCTGCATGTATTACACAAAGGAGACCTTTAAAATCATAAGTAGACGCCTATATACCTTTTGATTTAGTAGTAGAGAAATGGAAATTAATATACTAAAACCCAATAGGTAATTATGTACCAAAACTTTAATATTTATGACTTAACTTCAAGTAAATTCAGCACATAAAGACCATTTACATAAGCTCAAATGTAAAACTGTTTCCATTATAATGTTATCAGTGTTATTTATTACTGTTTTTATATTATCGTGATAACGGACAGTAGGTACTTAAAAACCAGTTGTTTATCGATGTTCGGTTGTTATCTACCTCTGCTGCTACCTATTTGAATGTGTAAGCTTGTGTAAATGATAGATCGGTGTTACTGATTTGAGTGTGTGTTTTATTTAATTTGTTTGTAAACATTATTCATTTTGTGATAACAACACAGCGGTGAATGTCCCACACAGGGATATGCATTGCTATGTTCTTATTGTATTTTCGATATACAGGATAAAATTTTAACCAGCCGGCTTAGCATGACGCTTTGTATTTTTACGAAGAATAGACAGTGCTTTTCCAATACAAAGTGACGTGTCGTTTCTCCATTTTTGACATCTCACCGTAGATATCCTTCTACAGTCTGTCATTTTGTCTTTCGTTTCTAACGATCTTTGTCTAGGTCCTTATAAATTTAGACTATTTCAGAAGAAAATTTCTTCCCAAACTGTCAAAATCACACTGCCAACAAACTTTCTAATCAACAGACACAAAGCATGTACGAATATTTACAATATCATGATTCGTTTAGAACGTATAGCTGTGATAATTAACAGAAAAATATAGTTATCTTCACCTCTCGTACATCGTTTAGTTAATAGTCATGTCTATTCTTTCGTCGACAAATCGGTGCTCGTATGGTGCTCGTGCTAAGCCTACAGTGCGCAAACTGTAACTATGAATTCAGCATATTATTCTAGACCTACTAGCGTAGACATTTTTCGTCAGTTATACAAAATGAAATCAGCTGTTTCATTGAAAAGTGCAATGTGCCCGCCCACGCGGTCAAAATGTTTGGAACAGCTGATAAATTTTTTGTATAATGGCGATAGATTTCTATGCTAGCGGGTCTTTAATGATATGCTGAATTCATGGTCACAGTTTGCGCACTGGTTAAAATTTTATCCTTTATGTATGTATATGTATACAGACAGCAGTGCTTGTAGATTGTAAGGTTCGTACCCACACAGACGCTTTACTTTGTGTAAATTATTTCATCATCATCTTAAAACGGTGAAGGAAAAGATCTTGGGGAAACCGGCATAACCTTAAACCAAGAGTTCGAAGAAATATGACATCTACGAACCCGCACTGGGCTACGTGGTAGATTACAGCCCACTCCCTCTCAACGAGATGAAGCCTGTGTCCCAGCATTGGGAACACTATAGGCTGATTAGGCTATTACACAGAATTTTTACATTTACCCACATCGCAAGTTTTATCAAAATATTCCCTGAATTTGTGTTCGTCAACTTTACTGTGCTTGAAATAACATTAAATCAGTAACTCACTACCTACTGGCACTACAACCCAATCCATTAAAATTAGTCGCACATTAACATAAGAAGAAGTAATGTATCCTACGCACACAAAATAACCACAAAACTACATTAGCCTGAGTATCAACAACACACCACAATTAAACTAACAATTACCTAAACGTCAAGCGTAAACGGGTCAATTTTAAAAAGAGAACAAAGGAACAGCCGGCCGTTTTATTTTGAAAAGGATGCCCACAATGTGGCTTTTTTATACTCTTTAATGATTTTAATAACATGAATAAGTAATGGGCCCTTTAATTAGGGATTAACGAACTTTTACCCGGCTCTAAATTACGTTATTTACATTTATAAATTTTCATAGAAAAAATCACAACAAAAAATGTACAAGCTTTAATTTGTAGTCTGTTGAATTTTATTTTATCGTATGAATATTACTTTTACTTTATAAGCAGCTTCAGTCCAATTTATTTATCCTTTAAATGTTATGTAGGTACAGCTGTTGTACATTTGTTGTACCTTTTCTAAATACTTTTGTAAACCAATGTTGAATGTATTTTTAACCCCCGACGCAAAAACGACGGGGTGTTATAAGTTTGACGTGTCTGTGTGTGTGTGTGTGTGTGTGTGTGTGTGTGTGTCTGAGGCAACGTAGCTCCCGAACGGATGAACCGATTTTGATTTAGTTTTTTTTGTTTGAAAGGTGTATTAGTCGGGAGTGTTCTTAGATATGTTTCATCAAAATCGGTTCAGCCGTTTGAAGATTATCAGCTCTTTTCTGGTTGAAAAAGGGATTTTAGCCTCTGATCAAATTAAAAATTTGGGATTCTATTACTTCAATGATATTAGACGAATAAAATAACCTTGAACTGATGCTGGAGCAACACCTGGAATTTCCAGGAAACTCAAGTTATTCACCAACAAACAGCAGAAGTATCGTGTTTGGGCTCATTGAAAAGGTCTCAATGAATAGATTATAGATAAATGGTGATTTAAGGGAGACATTAAGTTTAAAAAGCAAGAAATAAAAATTAAATTTAAAATTTAAAAAACCCCCGACCCAAACAAAAACACTAAAAAGTAAAAAATAATATTTATGGGCCTTTTAATTTGAACGTAATATTTGATCAGGGCATTGTCAAGTCGGGGGACGGTCAATGAAAACGCCAAACAGAGGCCTAGCCGTCCCCCGACTTGACAATGCCCTGATCAAATATTACGTTCAAATTAAAAGGCCCATAAATATTATTGTTTACTTTTTAGTGTTTTTGTTTGGGTCGGGGGTTTTTTAAATTTTAAATTTAATTTTTTTGTTGGTGTTCTTTAATGTATAAATCAAAGTTGATCCCTGCAAACGTTTTATTGAATATGTTACATAGGTCTCGCCAATATCGTCGGGCGTAACAGATAGACAATTGGTGGACGTAAAGTTGTCTTCATTGCACACTGAGATCGAGAATTGGTGGACGTAAAGTTGTTTTCATTGGACATTGGTCACACAACAACAATAGTCGGGGCTTCCAAATTCAGATTGGAATTAGAAAGTGGCTATGATATAATAACAAAATTACTTGCCAGTAACTAGAGAGAAATTACTGACGCCAGCCTGTGCAAAGGAAGTATTGTGGGCATAATGCATTCAATTTTTATCTAGACGGGTATCGCCACAAACATGAATTAGGAAACACTAGGCAGATGATAAGAGCTTTCACAATTCATAAAATGACTTCTTAACCGACTTCAAAAAAGAGGAGGTTCTCAATTGGTCTGTAGGTTTTTTTTTTGGTATACTTTCCCGTTTTTTAAAAAAAGCACTACAAAATGAAATACAAGTTTAATTTCGGAAGTCGGTATCATCGGATCTGTATTTTAGTTTTTTTCCACCGAATTCCGAAAATAATTTAATCTATTTGTAGTAAAAAAAAATATGGAAATCGGGTTTTTTTAAGTTTTAAAATTCATATCATGGCTGATGATTTAAATTTATTTTGCCCTTCAGTCATTGTGTAATCGAGTGTAACAAAGGCAGATACTTCGCGGACATTAAAACAAAAGCGATTTAAAATAATGCTCAAAGGAAGGAAGCATTTCTTCGTAATTTTTCTTGCAAATCTTTCGCTGTTAAGACTCTTCTCTTGTGTGCAAACATCAAAAGGCGAGGGATTTTTTTCATGTCGTTCAATGATTAGCTACAATTAACAAGACAGAACTGTATCTAATTTACCAAGAACAAAAATAATCGGAAGTTGTTGGGATCATCTTAAAAAAAAACGGATCTTTATTTATGTTACTTACACATAATGTTACACATAATTGTTCCGTTTTGGACTAGTGAGACATAGTTTTAAGTGAAAGACTATTGCAGTCCCTTCTACACAAATAAATCAAATGGAAGTGTCTGTTTGTAATGATAAAATAAAAGCTTTTGTTTCTTAAAAAAAAACTGTTTATGACGGCAAATCTCGAAAACGACTGAACCGATCTCGACGAAACTTCCACAGGCATATAGCTGATGTTACAAGGAGTAGCACAGGCTATTTTTTGTCCCGGTAGCATGTTCCTGCGGGATAATTTCCAACATCCACGCAAGCAAAGCCGCGGGCTGCAGCTAGTGATAAATAAATAATAATACAACAACTATCTACTCAGTTTCATAAGAGCCATTTTAGTGCAATTTTTAATTCTACGTTGTTTGCTTGACCACCATCCATTACTATTTTGGGATAAAAAAGCACGTCAATTCTGCATTCTCACTGGCGTAAAAGGGTTTGAGCGTTTTCCTACAATAGTCGTGGTCGGTGGAATAAACGCTACAATGCCAACGCAAAAACCAGTCGTGTGAAAAGCCTCTATTAATATCTTACACATGCTTTATTTAATCAAATTGTTGAAATATGTTATTTTAAAAAATTGAGTTAAGTAACACTGCCTTAGGTTCCTTCAAGGAGAAAGTTTTTGTTTCTGAAAATTACAATTTCTTGATCCAGTTACGTTACGAGCACAAGTTCAAAGAACTTTGCGTGAAGGAAACATACTCTGGTTCATACAAATTTATAATAAAAAGGAAAATTTTAAAAACTTCACTTCAGTAGCAAGTTTTATGAAAGTGAGCGAAATCTTGAATTATGTTCAAAGCTCAGACCTACATAGAAATTAGTCGTACATTTATTAAGTGGATACTTCACCCAGATTTGATTTATTTTAAGTAGAACAGCTATGCTAAAAAATATTTTGATGTGCCTGCAAAATGAAACGAACTATCTTTATTTTAACTTAGATATACTATTTATTCCATTGTATGTTCTCTGGTTCTATGTTTTCTGGTATATAGTAAAGTTCCTAAATATAAATTAATAAATATTTATTCATTAGAATTACAGTAAAAAAAATGAGTCCTATTTACCAGAACTACTAAATTATAGTATTTACTAGCTGTTGCCCGCGGCTTCGCCCGCGTGGATGTCGGTTAACGCATAAAAAAGTAAAGCCCATGTTCTCGTCCATATCCCAAGCTATATCTCTGCCAAATTTCATGACGATCGGTTCAGCGGTTTAGGCGTTAAAGCATGACAGACAGACAGGCAGAGTTAGTTTCGCATTTATAATACACTAATGTCATATGTACGAGTCGTATATTAGCCTACGGGTACCTACTTACCTCCATAAAATGCAAAGGCGTCTTTAAAACCTTTATTTTACCTCCCCTAGCCAAATAATTAATTATAATTAAGTGGCGCTGTTCCTCATCCCACACTTCACTTGTACCTCACCTTGGAATCCTGGTCCACAATTCTGAAATATAAATTAAGTAGTCAGCTCTTATTTTCCAGAACAAAACCTTATAACTGTTCATCTATCTGTTAATAGGCTTACGACAAGTGGTTGTAAGTTTATACGCACTAACCTGACGTGGTACGTTGGTCGTATGCATAAACTTAAAACATATTTGTCGATGTCACAAAACATAATACGTTGTACAGGTATTCTTCCTCGTATGACGGCTTTTATAAACATTAATATTATACAAAAATTACAGCGTAATATAAGCCAAATACAAAGCAACAAGTGCAGGTTCGATATAATCGAATCTTGGGAAGCCTCACTTACCAGCTGTCAAACGAATCGAGATAATGTTTCCATCGAATTGTTTCCTTGTCTCTCGCATCCTGCGGAAGGTTTATTACAGATGTATTTTTTCTTAAATATTGATAAAGAATACTGAAATGAGATGCTCAATTCGTTTGCTTTCCTTGCGAGTTGCACAAGTATACTACCTAACATAAAAATAAAAACAGTTATACTTACAGACCACAAACTGAAAACTATCTGCAAAACTGTTAACTTCCAACAGCCTAGTTTTGTCGCATTCCTAATATGAGCAGGAAGTAAATAATCTCAAAGCTTCCGTTCCGTGTAGTGCCGGACGTAAAAGATTAGCACCATCCCATTTCTTCCCGTGGGTGTCGTAGAAGGCGACTAAGGGGCTTACCAGAGAATGTGCAGCAGCGTTCTCTGTGCACTTTACCACCATACTGCGATCGCCAACCCGCCTGCCGCGAGCGTGGCGATTATGGCAATCCCCTCCCCACCTGGAGGAGACCCATGTCCAGCAATGGACGTCATCGGCTGAAATGATGATTATGATGAATGTCGAAAGCTAACTAAATACCTCCCATAGAAATGCCACTTAAATATCGCTCAATCCACAATCAATTCAAAATAAAGGAAATAAGTATCTAAGGGTTTACCCACACAATCGCCACCTTTACTCTACCAAGAAAAACAACTTAACACACCAAAGAAAAACGATCTGAAAATAAAATAAATGTAATCTGCTTTCTCAGTTCCCAATTTGTTACAGTTTCATTCACTTCAAGAATTATCCGTGCGAGAAGACCTCATTATGCTCACTGCTGTAAATCTTAGTTATAACGACAAGATTACTGAGAGAATACTCCAAGAACAGACGAGCTGAGTTATTGTGTTTGTAAATAACTTATTTCACTACATAGGTGTAGTTCATTCAACGTACTTTTAAAAGAACTAAACAGAATTCACCTTTCTCGGATAGTTTTCAACACATTTTCACTGGTTATGAGAAAGCCTTTCGGGATTATCGATGCCAAAATGGATGATAAGTAGATTCTATTTACATAAATACGTTAGCAAAACTTGGATTCCGATTATGCGTGAAAATATGCCAGTCAAAAAAATCCATAATACGTGTAGGTGTCAGCTTAACGTACAGACGTTCCAATACCTAATAGGAAAATCTGACAACTTCGATTTCTATTTTCCTTTTCATAAGCTATATACTTAGAAAATCATTGAGATCTGTCTATTAATGTGTAAATTTTCTTTTTTCAGGTAAGTACCAGATAACGGCAATTAATCTTCGGCGCTTCACATCAATTACTGCATATGACGTGAGGGGGCGCTTCATTGAGGTATGCTCATGATTTTCAGAACGTCTCATAAATCAAAATATGTATTACGCCTATATTCTACTGTGGTATAACCGATATCATCATCTGCCTAGCCTTTTTCCCAATTATGTTGGGGTCGGCTTCCAGTCTAACCGGATGCAGCTGAGTACCAGTATTTTACATGGAGCGACTGCCTATCTGACCTCCACAACCCAGTTACTGGGTAATACGATACCCCTTGGTAAGACTGGTTGTCAGACTTTCGGTATAACCGATACACATAGTCAATCAAATCCCGGAGAACACGACAATGTTTATCTGCTACACATTGTGTTAGAATGTGAATTTAACATTTATTGCTCTAATAAAACATACTTTAAATGGAAATCCAATAACGGCTCAATTTCTTTTCGTTTTTTTCCATGTCTCCAAACGCCTTTTCGTCATATTAAACGTAGTCTTTATACCTCTCCGTAGGTATGTTCAAGCTCGTAGTTCGTTCAATTTGTCGCCTAATTAAATAAGCTTTAAAGGGAAACGGTTTTTACTCTGAAAAACACAGACCCAATGAACCGAAGCGCTGAAAAATGAGAATGGTTTTGGGGACTCATTGCGGCACAAAAAATGTTACATCGAAAGCTTTCCTTTGCTTTTGTAAATTTCCAACATGTAAATCTTTTATGTTACATATTGAAACAATTTACTCATTTGACCTTGTTGTTACGAAAAGTCCTTAAGTATTTGTGGTTGATATTGGGCCATTTCCTTTGTTGCGGTAGACGGCAATAAAAGTTGGTCTCATTTATGAGCTTATTTCATTTCATATGTGCCTGTGTTCAACGCAAATTGCTCATAAATTCGAAACGTTGACGACAACCCCAAGATTGTGCTAATTAGTTAGTAAAGCTCTGCCGGTATCTTAGTGTGGAAATGTCTTAAGGGGAATCTAGTCGCTGGCTCGAACTCACTGGTAGGCCTGGCTAAAAAGTACCTACGCTGTCTCACCAGACTTCGTGTCCGATAGAGGTAGTATCAGTGATGAGCAGTTAGAAGCTAGTCTACACGCACAACGTTATTGAGTGAGATGCAGGATAATTTATAGTAAATTAGGAGTGTAAAAAATTAAGAAAAGTCCTTCGGAAGATCGGTTTTTATGCAAAAACAACTGCGTAAATCAATGACCAATAAAGTTATTGAACTTTTTGATAATTGAACTTGGTCGATACTGAGTACTTGGTTTTGAAGATTTTAAGCGCACTACACACCAAAGCCCGGCGGCATATGTTGGCAACATTTTGCCGGCGGGCTAGGTTGGCAGCTTCAGTTATTGCAAGTCGTAAAACTTTGCCGGCGGCATGTCGGCGGCTCGACATCAGAAAACAAAAATACTAGCACGTCACTACAGCTCAAATGTCGCCGGGCAACTGACCGCTTGCGTACGCTAGCCGCCGGCAAGCCGCCGACGTGTCGGCGGGCAACACGCGCGCGCGAAGGTTGCCGACATGCTTCTTTCAACATAAGCCGCCGGGTTGTGTCGGCGGGCTGTGCGGGTCGGCGGCTTTGGTGTGTAGTGCGCTTTACACTTCTTTTATTACCTAAATACGCCCAAAGTTAGATTAAATTGAAAAGAAAAACGAGTCTTTGTTGGCTCATAATTTTTTATTGGATTTATTTTAGTATTCTGTTTCCGTACAGACATTAGATATTATTAATAATGAGCCAAACTATACCATGTTTAATTTTTGATGTACATTGTCGAACAGTGGAGTAAAACACTCCCGAAGTTTGTATGGAAAAAATTTCGACTAGATTCACCTTAATAACACACTCGTCATGTTAAGGTCACGTTAATGTTCCAAATGATATACGAAAATGTATTTGGCCTTGTATTATTTTTCTTACTATTCGTGATATACCCCTGTGGTTATCGTGGGGCTGACCTTTCCGTGTTTCTGTTTGAGATTATCTTATTTGGTTGGATTCTCTCTTTGATAATGACAACGTCACGTACGTACGATCGAACATTGCAAAAACTATGACAGGCAAACATATTATTGTGTCGTATTTTTTTATTTATTATTTAACACAGAACTTGAACATATGTAGGTTTGCTTAGTTCATTTCTTTATTGCACCGATAGATGTCTCTGCATCACCTGGTTTGGTTGACTGATAAAGGTTGACTGGTAAAAAATGCCAAAGTCATTAAGTCCGCCTCTGTACGTTTGTGTGTTTTAAGTATTAAATTAACATAGTTTATGATAGTTTACAAAATTAAACAACGTAGGTAGTTATTAGAATAGCTCGGTAAGTTATAATAAAAATGCAAAAGGAAATCCCATTCTATCTCAAATGCAGGAAGAACAAACAAAAGTCTTCAGCAAGCTCAGCACGAGCACCGATTTGTCGACGGAAGACTACACATGACTATTAACTAAATTATGTACAGTAGAAGAAGATAACTATGTTTTTTATTAATTATCACAGCTAAACGTTCTAAACGAATCATGATTTTGTTGATAATCGTATATACTTTGTGGCCGTTGAGTAGAAAGTTTATCGGTGTGATTTTGACAGTTTGGCAAGAAATATTCTTCTTAAACAGTCTACATTTCTATGGACCTAGACAAAGATCTTTACAAACGAAAGACAAAATAACAGATTGTGGAAGGATATATTCAGTTTTTTTTGGGTGGGAAATCATCAAATAACTTCTCCCGCTCTGGGTGGAGCCGGAGGGCGTATCAGACTTTTACTGACTAAAACCCACCCGTGTTCCCTCAGTAGCCCGTATGCCAGGGGCTGTGGTATCTCTTTCGAACAAACCCGCACCCCTGACAGGCATCGGCCCTTGCAGGCCCCATCATATTTATGCTGAAATCTCTTTGAGGCGCGCGTGGAACACAACGCGCCGTCGACTTGGGCTTGGTCCTTACCGGACAGCGAGCTACCCATTACTCGCCGTCCGCAAGCCCATGCCTATGGTGGCCGGAAATCGGCCTGGGATTCCCGACGTCCAGGGCGTCTCCTGCGTCAGGTGGAAGGTGAGGACGCCATGCCGCCTCTCAAACCACTCCTCAAAGAGGGGACTTACCGCCGCAATCGTGGCGTGCCCAGCACTGGGTTGCGAGAATCGATCTCTCCATGTCACCATGAGATCCCGCCGGAGCTCTGTCCGCTGTGCCGCGATTTCCCGCGGCAGCGGAGTTACGCCCCGGCATTTGGCCTCCTCGCGCCACTCCCACATTTGCGCGAGGACCTTTGCCTCCAGATCCCATAGCGGTAATCCGGCAAGGAGACCCGCCGCCTCGCCGGAGATCGTGCGAGGATATCTACGGTAAGACGTCAAAAATGGAGAAACGAAATGTCACTTTGTATCGAAAACTGCACTGTCTATTCTTCGTAGAAATAGAAAGCGTCATGCTTAGCCTGGAAGTTTTCAACAGAGAAGCAAATGGGAAATAATTTTATTATTCATGTAAAGAATAACTACTGCGCAGTAGACTGAATCTCATCATCTCATCATCTGCCTAGCCTTTTCCCAACTATGTTGGGGTCGGCTTCCAGTCTAACCGGATGCAGCTGAATACCAGTATTTTACATGGAGCGACTGCCTATCTGACCTCCACAACCCAGTTACTGGGTAATACGATACCCCTTGGTAAGACTGGTTGTCAGACTTTCGGGCTTCTGACGACCCGTAACGACTGTCAAAGATCCACAAATGACAGCTGGGACCAACAGCTTAACGTGCTTTCCGAGGCACGGAGGGGTCTTGGTATGTAAAGATGGTCACCCATCCACGGACCAACCGCGGCAAGCGTAGCTTAACCTGATCGATCGACCCGCGCAGCTATTGTTACTTAGCCACAAGCCCCTCCAGTAGACTGAATCTATTAGAATAAATGTTTTCACATTTCTGTGTTACGATCAGTGTTTCTATAACATAACATGTTTCACATGCAGGTTTTGTGTGACATCACGCATTCACATATAAATATATTCTCTTCTAGTTTATGATATTTTACAATACGTTGGTTATATGTTAAAACATTGCAGTATATCACTGATTCAATTGTTGTGGAAATCTTCATGCAGATACTGCAGCTATAAAAATTCTAGTAAATTATACTGTCGTGAAAATTTTGAGGAATGCCTAAATATGACTTGGTGTCTCAGGGAAATTATTCCTACTATCCTACTATACAATTTTGTAAATGTGAATGTTTGTATGTTTAGATGTTTGTTACTCAATCACGCTAAAACGGCCGACCAGATTTGGATAAAATTTAGCACACAGATAGTTTATAATCTGGATTAAAACATACATAAGTTCCCGTGGGATCATTTTGGACGTTAATGCGGGCGAAACCGCTGGCAAAAGCTAGTTTTTTAAATTAAATGTACCACCTACTAACTCAAATAGTCCATTTAATTTGATAAATAATTTATTTCCCTGACTGTACTTACTAAGATTACCAATTCGTTTGCCAAGCGCGGTGTTTAGCTTGTAACATTTCCTTAAAATAATTGTGACAATTTTAGAGAGGCCCATTTATGGACTTGCCAAATGTAATCGCAATTAAAATACAATGGGCAGAACCACGTACCAAATTCACATTTTGACAATTAATTAACTCGCGTGCTCCTTCATTGTCTTGTAATGCCTTTGTTGCCTTAAATGTCTCAAGGAGGAAAAAGACTTACAAAACCTATATGGGAAGCACGCAGAAAATTTTAAGGAAAATCCATTTGCGTTTTCTGGAGGAACATTTCAGCTTCAGTATATCCTGAGGAAAATACCGTTCAGACTGTAATAAAAAAAACAGGTAAAGACGATGTTTTCGAATCAGTTTATAAATTACAGAGTTCTGAACTTCTGAGGTAGAAAACGTAAAAGAAACAACCAATTAGAACCGACTAGACTTTTTGAAATTGGTTAAAAAACCGAAAAAAAAAAGGCTTCTTCATAGATAAAAGCAACAGAGGATACATCGCCTCACTTGCTAACTGCGTGTTGACAATTTCAGACCATTACCTCCAGATCTCCTCAATGAAGAAGGCCTTACGACATTTCTTTGCTAGGGGCGGCAAATAGAGAGGAGAAACGGAGTTAGGCTTTCGAAGTACTAGGTTGTCAAAACTTGGTAGCAGCTTATTAAACATCAAATAAAAAATAATCAACGTACTATACAGTTGTAGTTTTTTACTTCAATAATTATTGCTTTTAACTTTATTTTATTTGACTGTACTGCTTTTGGCTTCAACAATATACTTTTTATTTATTCATGGGTGATCTCAGTTGCCGGAAGAAAAATATAAATTATACTAGATCCGGCGACTAGTACCGCGGTTCCAGATAAGTTCGACCCAGTCGCCCCAAGAAATTATTAAAATAAAATGGATCCGGTGACTGAGACCGCAGTCCGAGTTAATTGCGGTCCCAGTCGTCGGAACCTTCGGCAAACGATACCACTATTTCTGTTGTTAATATTGTCTCATTTAAGAAGCAGAACAGTACCTACCTTGTCGTGGAAGCCGTGTTGTGTTTCGTTAGTAACTTTTTGTTTTACATCGGCTTCAGCAATATTTGTTGATAAGTATTTTGTGTTTGTAAAATACTTTGACAACATTTAGACTATATTTTCAACATGAGTTCTAAAATCTTAAAATCAAATTTACCAGAATATAGGTTTATAACATATGACCCTTAACTATAATGGCCCCTTTACATTCAACCATTACAAATTAGTTGCAAATATTTATTTTTTGTAATAAAGTAATCAATTAAAAAAAAAAACACAGCAGCGAAAACGAACAACTCATGCATTCGGACTTATAAGGAACAAATCAATCAATTGATGACAAAGTTATGCCTACGAGTAAGTATATTTATCTTCTTAAGTTAATAAAGATTGTGATTATAATGTCAGTTTTTGTTTTTTGTTTTTTTTTGTTTTTGTAAATTGTGATTATAAATATCATAACTATTACGAGTATAATGTCAAAGTGTTGTTGACTAAGTAAAATTTGCAAACATTTTTGAATAATTTTAGATTAGATAAATATATTTATTTCAAATAAACCAATTACAGGCATATAAAAAAGAAAATTATCATAAGGCATCAGAAAATACGTCCGCATCGTTGTCAGTTTTCCGAGACATTTCCAAGCGGTTGGTCGACTTTTCACGTGACCAAAGGACTGGCCAATTTTTCGGCCAAAGAATCAGCATTGCCATACAACGTGGCAATGCTGCCAGCCTTTTGGGCACTTTTACCATTTTAGATTATTATACATTTAAAATAAGTCGTATTGGAATCACAGAGCAATAAATGTACCTTATTATGTAATTAGGTACTGTAAAATTGTAATTAAATACTTTTCGGTCGACTGAAATTTCACCGAATAAGTATGTACCCACTCCAAATGCTCCCTCAACATCTTAAGTACATACTACGGCCATTTGGCTTAAAATGGACCGTAAACCGCTTAATGCTTGTCGGTAAGTTGTGACAACTTCAGAATATGACGGTTGTTGAGCCATTTATGTGTATAATATCCACAGAGGGGTTCACGGTCCCAGTGGTTTATTAACCCGCCCATAGTATTTACGTAGACCAAAACTGATGCTAATAAATTTTAGGAAATTAGGTATAATGATGAAAGGTTTCGGAATCCGTAGACAATAGTTTCAGGGTAAAAAGTATTTTCGACCGATATGCTTGAATTTGGAAAATTAATTGGCTATATTACGGCTAAATTTTCCGAACTGGAAATTGGAGTATCGCTATTTAACGAAAACTGACTTCCGTTTGCGGTTTCGACCGCATGCTAGGTCGATAAAAAGTAGTGTTCATCTATACTTATATTTTATATAATATTATAGAGCTGAAGAGTTTTTTTGTTTGGTTGAACTCGCTAATCTCAGGAACTACTGGTTCGAATTCGAATTGAAAAAATATTTTAGAGTTGAATATCCCATTTATCGTTATATAACATCACGCTAGGGCCCTTAGGAGTCGAGCAAAATGAAAAAAGTCGCGAATACGAAGTATTCGCACGGCCAGGCGATTCAATGCGACGGGGTGGGGGTCGGGGCAAAAAAAAAAATTGACGCAGACGAAGTTGCGGGCAGAAGCTAGTCAGGTATAATGATGAAAGGTTTCGGAATCCGCAGACAATGGTTTCAGGGTAAAATGTATTTTCGACTGATATGCTTCAATTTGGAAAATTAATTATGTATCATAAGTGTTAATCAATTATTAATAAAAAACAATAAAATACTAACTTAACTAATCCTAATCACAAATTAAAAAATAGCGTCAAAAAATTCATCCTCATCGCTGTCGACTGGTAATGTTCCCAAGAGACTGGCAGCATTACCACGTTGTATGGCAATGCTTAGCCGCTGGCCAAGGTAGAAACCAGCCCTTGGGTCACGGGAAGTGTCAACCAGCCTTTTCGAGATTTCCTTAAAGAGGCCGTGAGCACTCGGACCCCACGGCCCGAGGGTTTCAACCCCAAACGGCTCGAAAATATAATTACCAATTAGGTTGTTATACTTTCGCCGCTTGAGGTTTTCCGCAGCCTCAGCGGCAGCGCCAGCACAGCACACCGAGCCAGGAAGATGGGATGGTGCAAGAGTATCGACACACGATGCATCCCACACTAAAGGCCTACCCATCTTCCATGGAAATAAAGACATTCCGTCCGGTCTCTTGCCATCGTCGCGTCCATTGGGTTCTAATACAGCTGGAACGCCGAAGGTGACAAGAGCTCGTCGGATGATGTCGTTAATGTTTGCGTGCCACGCTAAGCGGCCCGCGCTTCGGCTGCAAGACAGGCCGTGGTGTCCTAGACTATTGACAACTTCGCCGCAGTGACAACGATGAGGAGAACAACAAGGAGCTCCCAGTCGTAGGGAAGCAGCGAGGCGGAAAGTAGTGTTATCGAACAAAGTGCCTATGTTCGACGACGGTAGTGCATGAAGCCACAGACCCGACTCCCACTTACTCACAGCCAGCAGGCGCGCACGCTCCGCAGTAGTAGCAGACGTATTAAGTAGATTGTCTTGTACTACTCTGCAGAGCGGCTCATCCCACCTTCTCTGGGAACATGGATTATCGGGTAGATCAGTGTTCGGGCAAGCAAGTCTCCAGGCATCCAAAGCCTCGGTGAAGTACGGCACGTCAAAATTAATCAGCATGGAGGCTAGGATTTTCCTGATTAGTTTCTCAGTGCCGTGGACCAAGGATATGAAAGCCGGTAAACTAATACTAGAAATTTTGGGGAAAATTAATTGGTTTTAAAAACCGATATGGCTACATTTTCCGAACTGGACATTGGAGTATTGTTACTTATTGAGAACTGGCTTCCGCCTGCGGTTTCGACCGCATGCTAGGTACATAATAAGTAGTGTTCATAATAAATAAACTAGTATAGATTAACGGATGCTGTATAGCTTCTGCAAAATTATGATAATCCTTTATTGAAATATGAGCCTTAACAATGAGAAATTTAAACTGTAACTAGGATGTCAAGATATCCGGTTCTTTACCACACGTGACATTGAAATGTCACATCGGACTGCTCTGATATTGTAGCAGGCTTTACACGAGAACCGTAGAGAAAAAAAAAATGACGTTTCCGTGTAGACAGTTGACAGTTTTGAACCGAGAAATGTAGACAAGCGATTTCTATTTTACGGTAGAGTAGACATAGAAAGCGTCAGGCTAAGCCTTCTGATGTGCAAAGGCGCTGGTGAACAGTTACCATTAGCCATCCAATGGCTTTAAAACACATTTTGTAATAAGCCTTCTCATTACATATATTTTTCTACCGCCATATTATAGGCAAACATCAATCAACCTAGCCTATGTTGGGGTCGGCTTCCAGTCTTTTTTTCTTTTTTTTTTTGATTACGGGGGGAAATCCTCATGGATGTCCTCCGCCCTGGGGAGGGCGGAGGGGTCTGTCAGACTCTTACTAACTAAAACCACCCCGGTGTTCCGTCTCTCACGTACACCGGGAATCACGGGAACTAGTAAGTCTTCCGCGATCCCCGACTAGTGCCGGCCCGCCTATGCGGGCCACCTCGCGATAGGGGGGGAGTGAGGTGTTAAACTCCCCCCCACATCAAAGAGAGGCGCGCGTGGAACACTACGCGCCGCCATCTCGGGTCCTAAGAAGTAGGGGGCGACGGATTCCCCAGTCCGTCGCCCCTGGACCCATTTAGGGGGGCTGGAAGAGGGCGTTGTCCGCCCTCCGCCGACGCCCGGTGCGTCTGCTGCGGATCGGGTTAGCAGAATCAATCTCCCGCTCCCTCTCCGCAGCCTCCTTCTGCGAGATGACTGTTTCGCAGAAGGACACCACCGCGTCCCAGGACTCCTCGCTGTCGACCATCGAGTCGACAACGGCCGGCAGCGACAGGTCACTGCCTACTCCTGAGATGAGGGCACGGCGCGGCTCCGTCCAAGCGGCACACTTTGCCAGCGTGTGCCACGCCGTGTCCCGGCTTCCAGTCTAACCTAGCCTATCTGACCTCATTAACCCAGTTATTGGGTAACACGATTCCCCTTGTTTAGACTGGTTGTCAGTCTTTTGACTACCGACACACAACTGTCAAACTGTTAACGAATGACAGCTTTACGTAGTTTTCGAGGCACGGAGGGGTCTCGATATGTAATAGATGATCATTCATCCACAAACCGACCGCGAGCGTGGCTGTTATAATTTAGCCACAAGCCTTTCTCGACATATTATGGCCGTCCCATTCAGAAAACACTGCGGCTACTTAAAAAAAAAAAAACAGACAAACGGAAAACTGATCCACAGTTAAATTCACCACAAACCATTCAGAATGTAGACTTACTGTAAAGGCATGTTAGGGGGCGTACATTATTTACGTGAGGCGTTTAGGGGGGAGCGGGTCGAGTTGAATCTCACCCAATCTCACGTGGGGGAGAGGGGGCCTCGTCAAATATCACGTATTTTTTTTTTCCGCGAAGAAGCAATGTTAAATCAAGTAACACATGTTAACCACTAATATGGCTAAATTCTACAAAATAATATTTATCGCGGTAATGCGTACGCCACAAAGTAGCACAGTACCTTTTTGATTGTTATACTGCCACCGGCAGCCGAGCCAGCCAAAAGCACAATGCACAAATCCAACGCAAACAAGCACAGATTAACGTAAAATACGTATTTTTAAATATATCACGTGAGATGATGAGGAGGGGGGAGGGTCGAGCCAAATCTCACGACATTTTACCAGAGCGGGGGTGGGGGTCGAAAAATCGCCAAAATTGCCTCACATAATTAATGAACGCCCCCTTAGTTGCATAGTAAACCAGTAACACTCCAACCCAATGATTTGTGTATGCATGTGTGTCTGTCGGTGGAACCGTGTTCCTGTGTGCGTTCATACGAACAGCGCACACTGCTCACTGACTCTGGCAATCATCCCTTATTCAATTTCTCTATCTAAGTGAATATTATATTTCAGGGTTCTTGATGCCTATTTGTAGTGTTGGAACCTCTGAAAATTTTGTCACGTTTCTCTTGATGGTTGGGACCTGAGATGATAAACGGTCGTTGCTCGGCACGTGGGTACTGTAAATTTATTTGGTAGAGACTAGCTGCAACCCGCAGTTTCACCCGCAAAAGTCTCGAATCTCGAGTCGTCTCCGTCCTAATTCAGGTCATGGTCTACGCATGTGTCGCCGTTTTAGCATGAAAGCGTAACTAACACATAAAAATAAACAAATCAGCACCCTAATTGCGTAACTCACGATTGATCATAATTGGTTTCGTCTTCACAGTTAAACAATATTCATTGCGTTATTTATGCTGTCGAACAGACACATTTTTCGAACATATGAAACAATGGTTTAACAATCCGTTTCAAAACGATACAGATTATGATGAATCGTGAGTTACGCAATTAGGGTGCTGTTCTCTTTAAACTTGCAATACAGTACACATTTCCTCAATGTGGTTGATTTTATTATGACTATCATCAAATTTTTAGCTTTCCATGTAGAGTTTCCTAAACTTGTTTTTTTTTCATTCTTTATACCCTTATGAAGAGGAGTGGTGGTGGGGGTCGTACCCCGACAGGTGCTTTACTTTGCACAAATTATTTCATCACCACTGCTCTCAAAACGGTGAAGGAAAACATCGTGACGAAACCGGCATGTTGCAGAACCAAAAATTCGAACACATGTAACATCTACAACCCGCACTGAGCCCGCGTGGTGGATTACGGCCCACTCCCTCTCACCGAGAGAACGCATGTGTCCCAGCAGTGGGAACGTTATAGGTTGATTATGCCATACCCTTATGTTTAGGGACGATACTTACAAGATAGCTACCTATAATAGCTAGTGAAGTGAAAACTTCTTTAGGCGCGTTGGGCATTTTTTAAGATGGGGAAAAAAAACAATGAGGGTTTCATGAATATTCAAGCCACCAGTTGGCCACCCGTTACCGACACCTCTGTATCGTATTTAAAATTAGTTCGTTTAAATTTTCACTTCTTTCGGCACTTCCGGAGTGCCACTGCTTTTTTTGTGTGATAGACTCATATATGTCCATCGCTTGACTTCAAAACTACAAACTTTGAAGTCAAGCGATGGACATACATGAGTCTGCTACAAACAAATGCTGATTTTCTTCAAATACGCGACGATGTCTGAGGAAAAATAAAGTTTATTTCATTACAAGAACCACGTAGCTACAAAGTCGCATGCATGTTGGTATGTGTGTTATGTTATCCCAATACTGGGACTATACAGGGCTCCTCTCCTCGAGAGGGAGTGGGCAACGCGAGCGCAGTTCGGGATGGTAGATGTCACATTATCATCGAATATTTTCTTCTAGAACTTAAGGCCCTTTGGTGTGTAGGTACGTGTGTTAAGTAAATCGTCTATAACATTATAAATGTCAAAGTTTGTATGTTTAGATCTTTGGATATTTACATGTTTGGATGGATTTGGCACACAGATAGTTTACATATAACCTGGATTAACATATAGGATGCTTTTCATTCCGGAAGTTACCATGGGATAATTTCCGAACTCTACGCAAAGCCGCTGGCAAAAGCTAGTTACTATTAATTGTTCATTACCTTATTATGTAACGTTATTAATAATTCAGGGAACTTCATAAGGCAAATGTTTGCGAAGATTATCCAACGCCTATCAAAAGCATCATACATTATTAAGCAGGCCGTAACTTAAACACAGATGAGGGATTTTAATAAATAAACAAAAAAGGAAACTCTGAACTTAGTTTCGTATGCTATTGTTTAATTTGAATAAAATTGTTATTGTAACTGAACAATAATAAGTTGGAACTTGAACTCAATTTAAACGAACGAACATGTTTTGCGCGTGTAACTCTTGTTATTTGTACTATACTCTCCATCGTTGATTAAATTACGTATGCCGAAAGAAAATCCAGGATGGATTTCATTCAGCATTCAACGGACTTTTTCTTTTTTTAATGGAGCATGTTTCCTTGAACATGAGACATGTGTGTGTCATACACATTTGTGCATAGATAGTTATTTATTTATTTATTTGGAAACTCAACAGGTTATAATTAATTCACATGAGTATGAATGTGAATGTTCACCTCAATATCAATGAACAGCTCAATGCAATTTCGTCAAAGTTACTAGCATTTAACAGTTTGCTTACACTGCTCAGTGATAGTGAGATGATGACAATTATCTCTTAAGCCAATAACAGAGTTCTGCGGCATTTATAAACCTAGGTTAACTATAAAGCAATGAAAGAAAACATTTACACAAGTACAACTATCAACAATAGCTAAAGTGCGATTCTTGACACATTGTTCACATTACATGAAAGTTACAAAGTATGTACCTAAATACTATGGCTATAATATTAATTTAACAAAAAGGAAAAACAAAGTAAAATATTTTGTTTAACATTGTGGATATATTTCCACTTACCGATTGGAACGTGCTTTTTTGAGATATAGAAAAAAGTTAATAAAAAAAAAACTTTTTAATAAAAAAATTAAACCGCCGAAAAACCGAAAAGTAAAAAATAATAAACTAGCTTTGTCCAACCCCAATAACTAAGTTCGGAAGTCGGTGACTTTGGATATGTATTTAATTATATGTCACCGCCTTCCGAACTTAGTTATTGGGGTTGGACAAAGGTAGTTTATTATTTTTTACTTTTCGGTTTTTCGGCGGTTTAATTTTTTTATTAAAAAGTTTTTATTTTATAATTTTTTGTGGCTATAATCTACAAATTACTACATGATTAATTTTTGATTTAATACACAACTCAGTATTAAAATCTGTGAGTAAACAATCCATCATCCCCTGTTTTCTTACCCTTAGGGTTGGAATTTTTCTTCAAAATTTATATGGGACCAACTTCGAGGTATACCCTTTCCAATAAAAAAAGAATTATCAAAATCGGACTACTCTGGAAAAAGTTATGCGTGGTCATACATAAAAAAAAAAAAAAAAAAAAAATATACGCGTCGAATTGAGTAACCTCCTCCGTTTTTTCGTCGGTTCGAAAAAAAGAATAAAAAAAAAAAAAAATGTAGTTAGAGGCAAATATCGTATGCGTATACGATATTGCCCCTCACAATCTATGCACAAATTCGACAACTTGTATATAGCTTACTTATTCAGGGCAAACCGTTATACACATATCGATACAAAAACTGTATGAAAATAATATCCATACATGTTTTTTTTTTTTTGCGAAAGGGGAACAGAAAAATAACAGAGGTCCTCGTAAGTATGGGGGAAATACAAATAAAACAATGGATGAATAACTCTCAGCTGAGTTGAAGACGATGATGATAAAGCAAAGGAAATATATTTTATTGTAAAATAATTAAAACTTTTACTGAACAATTTTAATATAAATAATTGCCCCGACACATTTTGGATAGTAAATTAATGACTAGCTCGTATTTCAGTGAAGGAAATTGAATTGAAAGATCTGTGAGTAATTTGTTTAAGTAAGTTTTGTTTGATTGCGACCTGTCTACAGCTGTTGAAAGTGGATACGAACCAATCCAATCCTTTAATTTTAATGAAAACAGTAAATTTTAATTCAAATTCGTTTTCTTTTCAAAATATCCACATTTTTTAGTCTAATTGTAAGGTTATCAAGAAAATCAAGAAGTTCTCGAGTGTTTGCATCTGGCTTACACTTAATTATAGCAGCGACAACGAAAGCAAATATTTTTGAACCTTTTGCTGTCATGAGAACTATTGCAGATCGTGTATCGGAAGTGCAGCGCGCCGGCGCATCTGACTAGATTAAAAATAGCTCTACTCAACTTTATTTTAATTGAGTGATACTTATCGAAGATAATTCATGGGATTTAAATCGTTATCGCTCGAAGTGCATAGTGGTGGCGCGGCCGATAAGCGCAGGCCGCGAAGCGATGGTGGCTGTGCTGCGGCGGCGGCGGCAGTCACAGTCGGTTGGCACGCGCGGCCACACGCGCCTTCCGCCGCGGGCCCACGCCCCTCACCCCCCGCTCCGTGTCGCACACAGGTAAACAAACAGTGGACCTCCTCAACACACTACATACCTAGTACATCCCAACACCCCTCCAAACAAAACCCCGAACCCAGTTCTAGTGCTCGAACATTGTCTCCACAAAAATAAACATCTTATTTATTTTAAGTGCCAGTTGCAGGTTTGGATTGTTAACAAAAAATTTCAGTGCTTTGTTTTCGATGATTTATTTTTGTAGTGCCAACTGATGACGTGTATGACATAATCGACATCTACAAATAATTCCGGAAGATGGCTCACCTTTAGTGAGTTCCACAACAATTCTACTTCGTAACTAATTAGTTACCGAAGGAACACGAGGCACGGTACCCGCATGCAAGACAAGACATGGATGTTCATTTAGAAGCGGATCATAAGTTAAATAAAGTTTACAAGGGATTACGAAATAGATCTCAGAGCTTCAAAATTTAGGTAAAACGAGAAACAAAGATGCGGCCATCCTCAAAATGACCAATAGGAAAATAAGTCACGACGTAAAAGGATGAATTTCTTCGTAACTACCTGTGACAAAGGTGGATGTTAAGTGGATTTAGTATTGTCACAAGACTAAACAACCCTCTTATCGGTTCGGAGGCCTTGAGATGAGCCTGAATCCCACCTGCTTATCAAGATTAATGAGATGTTACGTTGCGATAACAACACATACATAAAAACGTTGCAAACAAATGTTGTAATTAACAATAGACAGAGAATATACATTGTGTACACCGCATTTATGTATGTACAATTGTACATGCAACATTCGAAGGAAAACTACAGCAAGCTGAAGACAATAAGTGTCAATAGAAAGCAGTCATGTGACACTAATCCGTCGTCATGTCGTGACTGAAGAATTGACAATACGAAGCAAGAGCCCAGGTACTGATAAGCATCAAAATCGCTGACCATGTCAAGAAAATTGCTTTTAACCAAACGAATTGGCGATAAGCTCAGACATCAAACTCAAATATCTTGTTACTCAAAAGGAATATAGAGCAATCAATGTCGAAAATCTCGTCACACCAAAAAGGGTTCTCACTCAATAGTGGATCAATTTTCATGAGGTAATTTGAATACGTATCGAAACCACCGCCAGCTGGATGGAATCTTTCACACAAATTTTGTGCTCCAATACATCATCAATTGGCTGACGGATTTCATATTTGCAATGGTGAGAGCTAATGACATTACATCAGGTTTATTCATTTACTAAGTGATCTCGACTACGCTGTTTGTTTTACTCCTCTAGGGACTCAAATTCCAAATTGCCTCCGTTTTGTCTGTTAAGTAGGTCAAAGATAATAACTCATAAATTCGAGGCTTATTTTTTTGAACCTTGTAAGCCAGCAACGACTTTAGGATTAAAGGACACAGAAGAGTTGATTTTCTTTTTCCGAAGATGAATGATAAAGGATTGAATGCAAATATGTTGTTGACTTGTCCGTTTGATCTTGTTTATCATTGTTTTGAAACATTCTGACACGATTGCCAATGAGAATTAGAGCTGATAGCATCGATTGAATTAACATTAACCCTAGTTTACATTCAGTATCAACATTTGTTATATTAACATAGATAAACAAGGTAACCGAACAATGCCCGGATAAATTATCATTATGACCGTGCAATAGATGGCTATCGTTTAGTGCCTATTAATATTTCCAAAAAGCGATTGTTTCTCTTCCTAAACGTTGGCAGGACATTGTTGATTTATTGATCGTAAATTCATTTAGCTGGTAGTGTTAACATCGTAAATTTTATTATTGATAGGTGAGGCGGTTGTCGCGTTTAACCTTTCCGTAACTGCATCTAGACGAAGCGGGATCAAACGATAACACGTTGATTCGGTCGTAGTGTTTGTTCTGAGATCTTACATAAACTATTCTCTATATATCTCCGTTATAGGTAATATCAAAAGTAATCAGTCGACTGCTTTTACGCCTCCTTTTGCTGCTAGGGAGTTTGTTGGGCCACTTCTTCCCAGCCAAAGAACTAGGAAGTTTATTTAATTTAGATTTTTGACGTTCAAAAAGTGCTGGCCCTCAGACGAGTTTGAATACGTGACTTTTGATTTTGATTTTCCATCTACTGACTTACTCATAGACAAAACAATATTATTCTTTAAAATCAATGAAAATATACTCGTTATAAAGTATCACAATATTTGTCAGAGCTATGGCAGCACGTGAAATAAAAACAGCTGTTCGGCCTTGGCACGACACACTCATCTTCATAATTCTTACATTTTTGGCCGCAATACGGAGCCTCGGTTAATTTTATTTAAACGAACTTTATATGATTATTATTCTCTTATTTTTAAACGCCAATTCCTACTAATATTATAAATGTGAAAGTTTGTATGTTTAGATCTTGGGATGTTTGTTAGTCGATCACGCAAAAACGGCTGAACGGATTTGAATGAAATTTGGCACACAGATAGTTTGTAACCTGAAATAACACATAGGGTACTTTTTACTCCGGTAACACAATCCCGTGGGATAATTTCCGACCTCCACGCAAGCGAAGATGTGGCAATAAGCATAATCAGCCTAAAATGTTCCCACTACTGACTCACAGGCCTTCTCTCTATGAGAAAGAGTGTGCCATGATCAACCACGCCACATGAGATGTCATATGTCTTCGATTTTTTGGTTCTAAGCTATGCCATTTTCCCTTCACCGTTTGAGAGCAGTGGTGATCTGCCAGGGGTGCGAGTTATTTGAAAGAGATACCGTGACCCCTGGCACACAGGCAACTGAGGGGACTTGGGTAGGTTTTAGTCAGTAAAAATCGGACATGCGCCTTCCCGCTCCACCCAGAGTGGGAGAAGTTATTTGATGATTTCCCACCCTCAAAAAAAGAACAATGGTGATGAAATGAAATACACAAAACAAAGTGCCTGCCTGTGTTCAAACTCACGACCTACAAATCGTAAGTCAGGACCAATAAGACTGGGCCCCCCAGGCTCTGTAGTTTGCAAAGAGTGTTTGCAGGCTGCAAACAAGAACAGTTATTTCCTTTACCCCTTTTCAAATTTTAATTGTGTTACTTTAGCATACCCTCACAGTGAAAGATATTAATTACAGAGGAGTTAAATTAATTGTTCTCACTTGTCATGTCTTTTGGGACCTTTTCAAGCCCTTTGTTAACGCATATCGTAGGATTGATATACAGTTTTTTGTTAAAAACAATATACAGGGTGGCAGGGGACAAAACGACGCAAACTTCTTACTAATAGCTAAACTAAATATATTTTGCACAAGACTTCTTTCAACTTCATAAATACTAAACAGAATAGCAGGACATCAAGGTCATTTTAACATCTATCCAATTACTAGCCATATTAACTAAACGTAGCTAGCTACACCAAAAAAACTCACATCACACAAGTTTTATTGTATTTTGCTCAGCGAGGAACAAAAACAATACTTAACGAAAATTAATCTTGGATAAACTTTTGCGAAAAGAAATCACAGTTATTGCAGACATAAACTTCTACGAAATATTTGCATTATTTGCCTGGTTTGACAAATTTTTAACCACTTAGGTTTTCACAAACCTACTTTTAACAGTAACTTTTCAATTTATTCGCATAATCCAATTTATTTGCATCCAAAATAAAATAAAAAGTGTAAGGTTGCCCTTGCGCAAAGAATCTCATTATGTATGCATTATTACGTTATTTAAGTCCCTATTTTCGCAAGAAAAACTTGCAAAGCATCTTGAAGGCCTCTTAGACAAGAATAATCACTTAGCATTGCTTACCTCATTCATCATTTAAAATATAAAGAGAAGTCCACTCTTTTCTACTAAATTTATCGATACACTCAGTAAATAAATTATGCTATCTAACCACTAACCTACCTAATATGCAATTATTTTGAGCATAATTAATCAAGCACCGATGGTTAATACCAAAATAGTTCGATTTATAACCGAAATGTAGTAGTATATAATATATTTTACAACGATCGATAAATTCTTTACATTTATCGCTATCGGTATTACGTGTCAAAATGCAGATTTTACTAACTTTACGGTTGCGAAATTTTGATAAAATATGATACGTTTCTGTAACTTTGAGTCACTTTTTATGACTGTCCCGTTGACCTAACAGATGTCAGACGTCGCAAATGTTTCAGCCTTTTCAATCAAATATAAATTTTTATGGTTAGAATTTTAGTTTTTCAGCATTGTTCGGCTCTGAAAGACCTTAGCTTGCCTGTAACAATTGTATCGTTTGCCAAACCGTATCTAAAGTACCTACATACCCGCAACTTAATGAGCCTCTCCTCATTTAAGTTCTTACTGTAATAGCTTGTATTACAAACATACATAATCAGCCAATAATGTTTCCCACTGCTGGGACAGAGGCCTCCTCGCTGTGAGAGGGAGCGGGCCGTAATCCACCACGCGGGTCCAGTGCGGATTAGTAGATGTCACATGTCTTCGAATTTTTGGTTCTAGGACATGCCGGTTTCCTCACGATGTTTTCCTTCACTGTTTTGAGAGCAGTGGTGATGTAATAATTTACACAATGGAAAGCGCCTGTCTGGGTTCGAACCTACGATCTTCATCTTGTAAGTCGGGGCCGTTACCACTGGGGCACCACTGCCTATTGTGTACTACCGGCTACACGCTGAATTTTTCTATCTTATTGCTTAACCCGTCGCACGTCTAATTAGCAGACACAATAGAAATTCTATTGTTATCGGAACACCAGGTGTGCACTTGACTGGCAGGGGTTAATTAGACAAAACATACTTTTATTTCAAATGAGTAATCGTTATTCACTTTAACATTAAAAATATGAATTTATTACTCTAACGTTATCGCTACAATCATAGGTAGAGCGCGTGACATAGTTATATGGAGACATAATCCTTTGGCTTCAGGTCCTTCGTTTATCACAGGTTATCTAGACTTGTGTTCTCATCTAATGCCTAATATTCGCCTCAAAATGGGTGTAAAATGTTTTCAGTTTTACTGGCGCAAAAAACAATCACGAAGATTGTTGAAAGGTTACTTATGTAGGTTACTTGTGTTATTAAAACAAGAAATTAAAGCCAAATCTAAATAACCATTTCACATTTTCATTGGATCACTCTCCCAATTTTCTTCGACTCGATCAAATAGGTTTCCAACCCACAACATATATTAAAAAAGTTTTAGCAGGCATTCTCAAAGAAGAATGCCATCACTACCGCACATAGATCGCATTTGTGTCAAAACAAACAATGAGCTCGCTCATTTTTCGCATTTTCCCAATAATTGAGAAGATCGTCCAATGTCGTATATTAACTTTCTTTGGAAATATCACACGTCAAGAAGACACATCTGTGGAGCGACTTGTAGTACAGGGCAAGGTTGAAGGTACAAGAGCACAAGGCAGGTCTCAACTGCGTTGGACCGACCAAGCCAAAACTGTACTCAGTGGTCCACTCCACGAATGTTCAAGAAAAGCCACAGTACGGGAGGAATGGCGACGGATTGTGAAGCTTGCCACCACCCCTGATGTGACGACCACGACCACTCTGCCAAGAGTGTGACGACGAAGAAGATTATATTTTGATAGACCGCAGTCATGGACGAATGTAGGTTACCCTACTAACTAGAACTACATAACCATACAAACGTAACTAGTTCAGTTTACGAAGATCCTTAGTAATACAATTTCTGATGGATGTGATACGTATTCATACATTTTCCGCTACCACGCTTTCTTTATCTCCTCTTGAATGACTTTTTTCCATTCATATTTTTATCGCTACCTCAATTATCGTGAGTGTTATCGCTGGGTATTTACGCCAATATTTACGTGACATTTTCAGTGTGTCAAAGAATGATACATAGGTAATTTATACAGATTCTTTGCCGTAGGGCACAATGGTAGGGAAAGCAATCCCCAAGATGAGTCTTCTCCTTTGAGATTGCTTTCTTTACCTTTAATGGAATGTTTATTCCATTTTCGAGCGTCTTATCGCCTCGGCTTAGTATTCAGCTTATCTATTAATCATTGTATTACAGAATAAGGTAAACAGTTACAGAGTTTTCATCTTTTCTCGACCACTTTGCTTCACAAAAAAAAATCGAGCTTCTCCCGAACATTCCCGATGTAATTTCCTCTACAGTTACCTACCTACTTTACTTTTTTTAATAATGTTTTTTCGAAAACTAGACAGAATATTTTATGTTTTAATTCATATAAAATTGCTTTCGTTACCTTAGACAAAATGTTTGACATTTAGAAGAGTATTCATTTTCGTTCAATTATTGTTCAAGATTTAATCATTAATATAAGCTGTGTACAATTTTAAATGCCACTCACTATTTTAAAATATATAAATGCTTCTAAGAATCGGTTACATTTTCGTTATATTCTCGTAACTAAGAAATCTACGAACCGAATAAAACAAGAATCATAAAACTAAAATATCGTGTAACAAGTGTAAAATCCTTTTGTCAAACCTTCCGGCATTTGTCACAGTTGCTTTCAAGTGTCATTCATGAAAATATACCGCCATCGCTGAAATAACCTTCTGAATTAAATACTTAAAACTTTTTCATTGTGCTGTATCCAATGGCGTACAAACGTTTAATTTATTCCGACTAGAATGTTATGCTAGGATTTAAAATTTAGCCTGAATTTGTTTCTTGTTGGCAGTTACATTTTGGGCTATAAAATTAGTTATTTATTATGTATTTATATGTTACAGTTGGCAATCCTGACAAACACATGTAAATGAGGCTGATTACCAACAATAACTGTATGCTTTTCATTATCGCTGGTGTACAAAGAGCTTGTTAGTTTGTATAGGGACTTTAATGATATTCATTTTCACGTGGCTTTGTTGTTCGCTAACCAAACCACGAAAGAAATGCTTCCACTGTCGCGAAATGACCGCCAAATTATCGGTCTCGTTATGAAGTGAGTCGTGAGGACACAACTTTATTTAACGTTAAAGAGAACTCGCTTTGTGATCTGTAAAAAGATTCCGATCCCACATATTGGGAATTCCTTTTGCCGTCTAGGTCTTGAACAAGAAATTTCTCATTTTACGTCCGATGTATGGACATCAGGAGCAGTATTGACACGGTCCTACATTTTATCGCTTTCCTTTTCCGGTCAATTTCCTTTAATAATAATAACATCACAGAATATGGACGCTCCCCGAATTTTATATGTACGGTTACTTCGGGCTCAAAGATGAGTCATCGAGTACAAAGTTTCTTAGTCAACAAAAACATGTAACTAGTGTGAGGTAAGATTTTTACAGGTGTTATAAACCTTACACCTGTTTATACATGCACTGACCTTACTACTCGTATGTAGGAGCAAGATAGTAACGTGACAATAAAATGTTGCCAGTTTAATGTAGGCGGGTTGGTCGTGGTGAATGTTGGTGACTTTTACTTTATGCGCATATGTTAATCAGTAACGCTCATCGCTATTCAATGCAAATCACGATTATCGGTGTTCTATAATTCACTTAATTGTGACAGTGAACGCTTTTTGTCCGCATCGTAACGAGCAGATAGGTAATAAATCCATAAATTACCGTCACAGCGGACAGTTAACGAGATTGCTTTTGAAAGTGACGTGAGTGTCAAAGGACAATCGAACGTAAACCGTAGGTATTATAATAAAACAATAGGCCCATTCAGGTATATGCTCGCTAATCATTAGGTATGTGAAGACGTCTACGACACATCGGCTATCTGTTATCCTTAAGATACGATAACCGTTCGCTAAGTAAACACAATAGTTAAACAATCGTGCATTATGATGATTTGGACGTAATTTTCATGATATTATGGCGCTCCAAATACCTGTTAACACAGAACTGTTAAATATAAAGCTATACAAATCGCACTAATATTACAAATGTGAAATTTTGGATGTTTGTTACTCGATCACACTGAAACGGCTAAACGGATTTGGATAACATTTAGCACACGGATTTATAACCTGGATTAAAACAGGACACTTTTATCTCGGTAGTACGTTCCCGTAGGATAATTTCCGACTTCCACGCGATCGAAGCGGCTAGCAAAAGCTAGTGTTGTCATAATTATTTGTATGACTTTGCGATTTTCTTCCATTTTTAATGAAAAAGAAAATCAAGACTCCAGTGAAGGCGATAAATATTGTTCAGTAAATACTTCTTGACTAGATTCTCGACCCAATCTATATAATTAAACTTTCATGAGCACATCAGTATCTAAGTACAGAGAAAGACTCTAGTCTATCTAAGAGCATTAATAAACTAAGTAAGAACTATTTCTAAGAGATAGGTAAAAGTTTCACCTTTGCTGGTCTCGTAAATAGTAAATGATTTTTAGAAAATCAAGCTGTATCAGAGGGCAAAATATCAAATGAAACTTCCATTTTCCACCTCGAAGAGCTCGCAATTTATTGAATGGCACCGACAACTTTTGGCTAAATTCATCGATTGAGTCATCTGGTATTTGTTTTCGATTTCACACATACCAAACGTACACCTGCTGTATTTCAGTAAATTGTAAAAATAAATGTTTTTCAATGAAGTAATTCCTAAGGCGTTGCCCAAATGTGGGAGACCGTACAATGCTCCGTGTTTTGTTACACAGTTAGGCGTATTGGTAGATACATATTACAAGCCAGAAAATAAAATTGATAGTATTGCAAAGAAAAAGACTTAATCAAAAATATTTTATAAAATTTTAATTGCGTTCGAATTATTTTTTCGTCTCATAAATTATCAAAATTTAGAGCGTAAACTATCATAATTTATGTAATGATATTATAGGGAGTTCAATCAACTAAAGAATATACCTCAAAAATGGCGACTGAGCCGTGCATTTCATTTGTAATTCCAATAAAAGTGATACTTTTTAATTTTTCGGAGGTCATTCGATTTAGCCAACATCAAATGCATCGCTATTTTGAACCTTGTTAGCGCCATGCATTATTATCACATACCTAAAAATCTGCTTCTTACAGTTCTTACCGCCCATTAAGACTTGGGGCAAGACTTTTAGGTGATTTTTGCAGTCGGCCTGCGAAATTCAGATCATAATATGTTTTTTTTTTTGTCTCGTAATATTGTTATTGTGTTGTTGTGGTGGCAGTAACATTGTTGGTTTTCATATTTATCTTCTCTCTCTTTAAAGACTATAAATACGGTTGGTTACAAAAAAATCGTCTTAACGCAAATAAAATATCTTCGCCCTAATAATGATCATATTTAACATAAAAAGTGTTCTAAAAATATTTTAATTCTGCACGGCGACTGAAGCATCCACCTTATAATAACGTACATGTTAGATAAACTATCCCAAAGTATTTTTAATGTCTCGTTGCAGATATTAAATTCTCCGTCTCCGTCTCCTCGGTTGCACGAAAGGGATTAATTATTTTTAACGACGGTTCGTGCGTGTAGGTAGATATGTCTGCAGGATCATATTGTGTCAGAGATTCGCACTTTGAACCCTTTCTCACCGTATCTCGATTATTTCCCGGGGGAATTGTTATGCTATGCATATTACAAATTGACTTTCCTGGAGATAAGGTTGAGTTGGTTGTTACGTGAAAAATCCGATTAATTATATAAATGTGAAAGTTACTCAGTTACGTAAAATCGGTGCACAAATACTCGTAGTTATAAATGTATAATCTGGATTAACACATAAAATACGTTTAATCGCCGCAGTTTTTTTTTTTTTTTTTTTAAATATATTTAGTAACTTTTTTGTTGTAATTGTCATTTAGATTTCCACACCATTTTTGTGCGCCTCCGGGCATAGCATAGCGCTCTCTGTTCGTCAAACATAAGATCTGTATGTTATTTACCTATGTTAACCAATAAATAAATACGTCCCCGTGGGATAATTATCGACTTCCAAGCAGACGAAGCCAAAGCTAGTAAATCATATTTTTCTCACCACTCATGCCAAAATATTGATGTAATTTACAATTTAATTATTAAAAACGAAACATCATTCTTCATCATCAAATATTTGACAGCAACGGAGAAGAAAATCCTTAGGTTAATAAAGATTTTTTGCGTCTTACTGTAATGAGAACAGAAATAATAATAGGTCTTTACCTATGAAATTGCCGTTTTGTATGAAAAAATTTAAACGAATTTTTTTCATGAATTTTTTATTTGTATTAATCGAAGTAATCACCCATGCAATCAATGCATCTTTGCCATCGCAGTGGCAGTTTATTGATGCCCTTCTTAAAGAAATCAGCTGGACGGGAGGCAACAAATTCTTCAAAGGAATTTTGTACTGCCTCTCGGGTATTAAATTTTTTTCCCGCCAAGAAGTTATCCAAATTCTGGAAAAAGTAGTAGTCTGTAGGCGCAAGGTCTGGTGAGTAGGGCGGATGACGGAGAGCTTCCAACCCCAGTTCTTGCAACTTGGAGACCGTCTGCTGTGCAGTATGAGGTCGCGCGTTGTCGTGCAGGAGCAGCGGAGACGAGCGATTGACCAATGCTGGTTGGAGATGCGCCAGCTTCTCCATCATTGTGTTCAGTTCTTCACAGTACACATCTGCAGTAATGCTCACCCCGTTTGGTAAGAAGCTGTGATGAATCACACCGGCGCTAGACCACCAAACAGTGACCATCACTTTTCTAGGGGTAAGTTTTCGTTTAGGGCATTGTTTAGGTGCTGAACCAGGATCCAACCAACTTGCTGAGCGCTTACGGTTATCAAACAGAATCCATTTTTCATCGCAGGTAACAATGCGGTTCAAAATTCCTTCATTTGTGTGTCTGTTGAGCAGTGCAAGGCACGTCTCGACGCGTACTTCGCGCTGGCGATCATTGAGTTCGTGGGGCACCCATTTGTCAAGCTTTTTTACCTTGCCAATTTGACGCAAATGGACCAATATTGTTTTGACGCTAACGTCGAAAGCTGCTGCTAATTCAGCCGTAGATTGTGTATCATCAGCTTCCACAATCGCCTTTAATTCGTCATTGTCGACCAAAGTCTTCGGACGACCGCGAGGTTCATTTTTCAGGTCGAAATTTCCAGAACGGAAGCGAGCAAACCAATAACAGGTGGTGCGTTGGTTTGTAGTGTTAGCTCCGTAAACGTCGTTGATGTTGCGTGCCGCTTGTGCCGCGTTGCTGCCACGACGGTACTCATATTCCATAATTACTCGAATTTTTAACGTATCCATGATGACGAAAAAGATTGAAATGCGATGAAAATGTAACACTAATCAATAAAGAAATGACTACTTTTAGAAAAAAAAATCCATGTTTTTAAAATAAAATTAATTTGAAATTAGAATTCTTAGCCAAACAAAAATTATTTTGATTTGAAATGGCCAGTACTGCAGAACGGCAATTTCATAGGTAAAGACCTAATATTAAAATTTTGAATAATATTCTTATCATAAGCAATTATGAACGAAATTATACATAGGTACGGATTTCAATGTCCGACACTGTCGCTGGGCATTCGTTTCTTAAAATAGTAAATACATACATACTATTGTAAATATACGAAAATAGATATTGGCAGAATTTCATTAACACATTAAAGATGAAAACTTACACCAATTCAACAAGGACAGTTCTTTTTCTACGTAAAGAGCTTTTAAAATTGCTGCAACCTACGATTTATAAATTACACATCAGCGTGAGAAAACATTACAATTTATTCGTTTCAAAATAACCTTAATCAAAGTCACTGTAACATACAACTAGGTTCTCTATAAATAAATCGACACTGCACAAGCTTTTCGGTGAATTTCCCGGTGACCAGCGGAACATTGTAATTATTGATTGTAATAATTATTGAAATAATTAATTGCAATGTAATTATTGTAGCTCGTCATCCATTCAACTTCGTCCATTCGATTATCTCGACTACTAGATCAAATTTCTCAGGAGGGATCGTAAAACTAGATGCGAAATACCTGGTATTAAAGCTACCTCACCCAAACTAGGCAAGTACGCGACATAAACATAAACTTTGATAGGCTACAACGAATTTCCTTCTTGCACTATCTACATCTAAAAATGATCTCGTAATTTCAGTCCAACCGGTAACCGACATGGCCATTTTTTGGCAACGAAACCGCGCAATGTCCACTAGCATGTTTTTAGGATATATTATGTGCGAAAATTTACAGTAAAAGAGCTGATTTAAATAGTCCCAACTATGCATAATCTGCCTATAATGTTCCCACAGGCCTCGTCCCCGTGAGAGGTAGTGAGCTGTAGTCTACCAAGCGAACCCAATGCGGGTTGATAGCGGTCACACGTCTTAAAATTTTGGTTCTAGGATATGCCGGTTTCTTCACGTTGCCTTCCTTTACCATTTTGTGAGCAGTGGTGATGAAATTATTAATACAAAATAGAGCGCCTGCTTGGGTACCTGTAAGTCGGAGCCACCACTGCTCACCCGCCTATGATTCTGCCCAGGCTGATTTCCGGCCACCGTAGGCGTGGGCTTGCGGATGGCGAGTAATGGGTAGCTCGCTGTCCGGTAAGGACCAAGCCCAGGTCGACGGCGCGTTGTGTTCTACGCGCGCCTCAAAGAGATGTCAGCACAAACCGATGGGGCCCGCAAGGGCCGATGCCTGGCAGGGGTGCGGGTTTGTTCGAAAGAGATACCGCCGCCCCTGGCTTAAAGGCTACTGAGGGAACACGGGTGGGTTTTAGTCAGTAAAAGTCTGACACGCCCTCCTGCTCCACCCAGAGCGGGAAAGAGTTATTTGATGATTACCCACCCAAAAAAGACCTATGATTCTGGGGTAAATTTCAACGGCACAATCCAATAGATAACATCTTTCATCTATGACCACAAACGTGCTCAATATAGAGGTACTCAAATAATTACCTAGGTAATACACGGTGAAATATCTTGCAAACAATCTGTCAAAGTGCTTAGTTCAAAGTTCAGACCTAATACCCACAAGAGTATTAATTGAAATTAGGTACCTATGTTGTGAAAGCAAATAGAATCTTTAATACTGTGCACGTACCTACATATATATTTATTAAATCTATTTTACCTAAAGTACTCTTTTAGGTGTGTATGTTACATTATATTTATAATAAATACACTAGCTTTTGCCAGCGGCTTCGCCCGCGCGGAACATTCATCCCCTATTTGACACCCTTAGGGGTGGAATTTCGGAAAATGCTTCTTATTCTTATTATTATTGCTTATTCCTTGTCTACATTATAAAGGGAACCTCTGTGCAAAATTTCAGCTTTCTAGGTCCAAGGGTTTGGGCTGGGCGTTGATGAGTCAGTAAATCAGTCAGTCAGGACTTGTCTTTTTATTTATATACATTTAAGTTTGTAAATTGACCTTGAGGTTCTCTATAGGTAGCTTACGCGACGCGATGGTGTGACGCGATTCTGGTAGAACAATTTCAATGATTTTTTCATAGAAATGGTACTAGAGTAGCGTCGTACTATTATTTAGTGCATGTGTACATAAATAAATAAAATACGTAAAACATTTTTTTATAGGAATTGTGGCCCCTGAATGTTGAAAAAGCATAATATGAAATCCGTAACGTTGTCTACACAAAACAAATATAGACTAATTGAAAACGTGGGAAGTACACCAAGATGTCGTTAAGAATAGGTACATACTATCACAATGTGTTTTCTCAGCAATCGGCTCTTTGCTTCAGTTAAACTAAATAGAAAACCGTGAAAAGAAATTGTATTTAAGATTGTTTTCTTACAAGTCCCTAACAGTTTGGAAAACATATTCTTAATTCAAAAAACCTTCCTGAAATTATAAGACAAAGTTCATGAGAACAGTTTCAGCTTCGTTATGTACCGGTTCAAAGTTACTATACCTAAGTAAATAACTTGTTCAAGTTATATTATATCCATAAAATAATTAATCTTACGTTTTATCCTCCATTAGCTCGGTCTTATGGCCATGTTAATGGTTGACAGCGTGCTAAGTGCCCTTTAGCATTCCGTTTCAATTTTAACATTAAAACTGTGATCCCTGACTAAAGGTGCGGTTTCCAAATTAAGAGGTGAATGGTCATACAAAAACTACTGTTAAAGTGAAAAATAACTTAAATTTCGGTCTCTTTGGGTTTGGACTTTCGTATTTTTGCTACCGATTTCCGAAATTCCTTAAAGTTATTTTTCACTTTGCAGTTTTTTTTTTTTTTGATGTCGGCTGTAGTAAAACATAAAAACACTTTCTAGTTGTGGTACAGAAGCCAGCACATCAACCTACCCCAATCTGTCATATTTCTTTGACAGATTGGTGTAGGTTGATGTGCTGGCGGTGCTAGATTTTCGTCTTTATAACTTAAGCATAAGGTTTATGTTCAATTGGGAAAATTTGACAGTTTGGTGTAGTTTGATATGCTGGCGCCTGTACCTAACACACAGATTCGTATACCTTCACTTGCTTATTGAATAACAGTGACACGAAATTATCATCAACATACTTAAACTAAGTGGGAAAAAATACATGTTATTGAAGGGAACTGAAAACGACTAATCAGAACTTGATTGAATTTATGTGGGAAAACAAAGCCGCTCAGTACACCAACTTATAATCTTTTTACACCCGTATGAATCCGGTGTCCTCAACTCGATACGTTTTCGTGTCAAGCCTATTTTTAAGCACCAGCGTAAAAACTAAGGCGTTAGGTACACCTTAGTGAACTTACTGATATGACGAAAATTATGCTATTACAAAATATAGGATTTGTTATGAGGAGACTTGGTCAGCTGGCCGCTGGTGTTAATTCCATAGAAATGCATTCCTCAGTTTTCTTCAGTTCACAATTTATCGACAGTTTATAATCTCACTAGATAGATTATAAACTAACGGTGTTCACAATCTTACCGTGACATCTACCACTGCCACGTCCCCATTTATTTATTCAATTCAGGAAAACACAGATTTTGACCGCGTTTGTATTGCACTTTTCTCTGAAACACTGTTTTTTTTAAAATACCCGGCGAAATTTTCAAAAATTCATGGTTTTAGTTTGCGCAACGACGTCCTTACCATCTGTATTTTCTTTGATAAATCTACTATTTTCTAAACAAATCCGAATTATTTATCTGCTATTTACTTATCATGTTATGTCTAACTCTAGTCACAAAGGGGAACCGATAGGCACAGGTTACTATTGTGACGTCACACCACCGGCACCAGTCAGCACGTATATGCTGATGATTTATGTAAATGTCTCGCTGCATGTTGACGTTGTATGGCGACCTATTTCATAGCTTTCAACAGCGGTGTACCACAATATTAATGGAGCTTCGAACTATTCTCTGAATTTAGCGACAAAATAATAGTTGTATGATTCACATATTAGGTACCCATAGTTATGTGTATGTTATGGGTTATTGTCAAAAGAATATGTTACTTATGGGCCAAAGCACAAAAGTAGTCGATTGTAGGCATAATCGTCGCCGTATCGTAATTGCGTAACCAGCATTGACAACAATTCCCAGAAATTTTAAACTGTACTAAGGTTGAAATTATCTGTCTCCTTGAAAAATATACCTTGTCGCTTTATGACGTGCAGGTGACATTCAAACTTAGTGTTTCTCTCATTCTTTACCGAGTTGAGAGGGTTGCATTAAACTCGTCAAACTAAACTTCCTCTAACTAAAGAACCCCTATAAGATTGTTCAAACGAATCCACAAAGGTAGGCGAATTTCAATGCGGTTTGCACGACCACATAAAACGTTCAAAGACGTTATTAACACATTATAACAAGAAGCTGTACAACTAGCTACATTATATTCATGTAAATGTATTTTCCAATGCAATAATGGATAAATTCCACTACAATCGTAATTACTTATTACGTACACAGTAATCTTGATCTCTGACACGCACAGACGCTGCATTCTCAATCACACGCATATACGTATAATACTAATCTTTGTTTACCTATATGTAAATATACAACTGATAAATCATTTCCGTACCAATCGTACTGTTTTACTCGCGTCATTTCGAATAATCGATAGGAAACTCATTTGTCAAAATCAGTTGTGGTAGTAGGTTACTAGTATTGAAGAAACATTATGTAGGCACCTATTTCCACTATAGTTTAGTTTACCAATATTTTGGTTTTTACTCAATTCATAAAACTAACAAAAACTGTGTAACCTCTACAAATAAAAATTAAATGGGAACGTAAGCGCATGAGAGCAGATGAGCACGGCTGAAACGATTTAGTTATTTTTATTTTTTTTTGTCTTTGTAATGTTCGTAGTAGACCGAATAAGGTTTTGACCAAAGAAAATGGGAAAAATTGCCTGAAAAATTTAAAAGTCATTAAAAGCTGAAAGTATTTATTTTTTCTATGGATTTTTTTTTATAAATTGTTTGATATTTGGATAGGGGTCTGTCTGGTCAGCTACCAGCTACCATATTGTCATACATATATAGGCTGCGTGCATTCAAAGAACGTCGATAATGAATGCAAAGAAAAAAGAATAAACCTACTCGTAGAACTCATTTACATTTTAATCTAGGCATAGAAAAGCAAACAATCTGCTATGTGAAACTTTACAGCACTGTTGACGCAGGTTAAAAACTTCGTTTGCCTTTAGTTATAGTAAAGTTACTCCAGGTTTCTTTAAAACATTTGATTCCTTCGAGACTTTGTGATTTCACTGAAAAGCTAGGCATAGTAACAAGTTTCAAACTGATTGTCAAACTTTTTTGAATAGACGGCTTAAAGCCTAAGCAAAAAGTTCTTAGTTCTGATTTAACATAATAAGTTTTCCGTTGCTTATTCTGCGAAAGATATCAAAAGTGCGAATAAGAAAATGCTTTCAAATATTAATATTGAAGACGATTCAATTAACATATTACGGTCGATGTAAACATCCAAATCTAAAATAAAATTCGCAATAATTAAAACTACTTAGTGGTAGCCTAGTGGTCGAAATTCGACAATGT
The DNA here is from genome assembly GCA_949987655.1 of Polymixis flavicincta. Lineage (NCBI taxonomy): Eukaryota > Metazoa > Arthropoda > Insecta > Lepidoptera > Noctuidae > Polymixis > Polymixis flavicincta. The sequence continues at coordinate 12,080,319 of OX465175.1, read as the reverse complement.
TTTTTTTTTTTAAATTAATTTAATTTAATTTTCTAATACATTATTAAATATATAAAAATATTAGCTTTCTGCACTCCTTTTCCATTTAAATGTTAACTGTTTCAAATTTCATACTTCTCCGTCCGAGTAATTTTCGTAAAAAAGGTACAAAGTTTTTGCTTCACGTATTAATTATGTAGATGCATATACAGGGTAAGTTTTTATCCAGTGCGCAAATTTTAACCATGAATTCAGCATATCATTCTAGACCCCCTACCGCAGAAATTTTTCGCCGGCTATACAAAAAAAAACAGCTGTTTCATAGAAAAGTACCTACGCGGTCAAAATGTATGGAACAGTTGATTTTTTTTTTTTTGTATAACCGGCGAATGTTTTTTGCGGTAGGGGGTCTAGAATGATGTGCTGAATTCATGGTTAAAATTTGCGCACTGGATAAAAACCCTTCCTGTATATTGTAAAGCAATATCATTGGATTTGGATTACACATTTTTTTATTTCGTGACTTATATCGACAAGTCTTCATTTCATCACTTTATTTATGTCATAAATGAATCAAAGCTAAAATAGAACACAGAATTAATTCATGTCCTCAGTTTGAAAGGCAACTTACTTTTAATTAATCAAATTGTGAAGCGTCATTAATTATAATTTAATCAGTGACACTTTGGAGAGAGACTGAACTTTTTAAATAAATATTTGTTGACACATTCTTTGATTACAACGGTACTATGGTAACGAGCATATGTATAATCAGCCTATAATTTTCCCACTGTTGGGACACAGGCCTGCTCTTTCTGTGAGAGGGAGTGGGCCGTAATCCACCACGTCGGGCTAGTGTGGGTTGGTAGGAACTCGAGCCCAGTGCGAGTTGGTAGGAACTCGGGCCCAGTACAGGTTGGTAAGAACTCGGGCCCAGTGCGGGTTGGTAAGTACTCGGGCCCATTGCGGGTTGGTGCCATGGCAACTCAATATCATAAATTATTTACTAATAGTTGGTACCGATAAATCAGTAAACGAAAATGATGTATAGTCTGCCCTGAACTTTTTCGAAGTCGGTTTCTAGTAAGTATAAGCAAATGCGAGCGAATATCATTATTTAAACATGGAACGTCTGCTATCTCAATCCCAGCAATTGAATTATTCAATATAATACATTGTAATAGTAATTCTATACGTGAGGATTTGTAATTGGTTTTCTGGTCACTCTAGTGTCCTTTTTTGTCTGTTTTTATTCGTTGTACCTAAGTCCTCCATGTTCTTAAATAAACAAATACTGATATTTTATCGGAAATGTTGCAAATAACTAGCTTCTGCCCGTGACTTTGTCCGTCTTGTCCCCCCGACCGACTGCGTCGTATCGCCCGTTTGAATTATTACTTTCTTTTACATTTTTGCTCGTTCTTTCTGACTTTTTATATTCTTACTCAGTTCTAAGGGTCATAGCACAATGTTAAATAGCTTATAATTCCTTTCTCAAAAATTAGACTATAAATGCAAAAAAAAAAAAAACAAAACCCACTAGTTGTTCCACAGATTAGCACATTATTCAAACAAGCAAACAAACTCTTTTTGCTTTTGAGGTTAGAAATTCTGTAATGTTCTAATACCTTTTATAAAGTTTCGCATTGAGACACGAAGCAACAAAATACGATCTAGAGGAATGTGGCCGTTTTTCTTTAGATCGAATTTTGTTGTTTCGTGTCTCAATATGAAACTTTATAAAAGGTATTAGAAAATTCTAGACACACTTACCAAGACAGCTGATTGAGCCGTTTTCATAATTCTTTTTCAGTCACGAGATAATATTTTTTTAAAGCAGTGGCGCTATTGGACCTGTGGCAGTGCTCTTAAGTTGCTCTCTGAAATACGAAGATGTGTCAGTGTATAAATAGCCACCCATCTTGGATTGACCGCGGCAAACGGATCTTAAAATCTCGCAACTCCACAAAATTCGCGACATTTCTTGACATGTTTCTCAATGTACGTATTTCGTAAACGGGAAGTCAACTCAAAATATTAGCAAGGTATATTACCATTACCAGAGTTACCGTTGTTGATCGTAATTATTGCAATATGTTTGCGCGCACACGCTTTGTTCACATTCTAGCTGTAAATCAAGAGAGCTGCTGCCAATATAGCCCTAAATGTCGATTACAATTGGAACAATCTGCCTCCAAATACACCGTTTAGAATTATTTACTGGAGCCATTTATCGTGAAATATTGTCGTTATTGGACGAAATATACGTAAATATTAGCTAATAACGAAGTCATTAATTAATACAAATACAATATCCTAACATAACGAAAACTATTCGTAAATTAAAATATTGCGTCGAAAAATTCATCTGCATCACTGTTGCCTGGTAATGTACTGACGCCAGCACATCAAGCTATCTCAAACTGCCAAATTTTTCCAATTTAACATGAACCTTATACTTTAGTAATAAAGTTGAAAAACTATCAAAAGAAATTGGACAGCTTGGGCTAGCTTGATGTGCTGGCCACTGTGCCCAAGAGACTGGCGGCATTACCGCGTTGTATGACAATGCTTAGCCTCTGGCCAAGGTAATGGTTAAGCGCAGAAAATCCTACAGAAGTCGAACCAATTTTCTCAAATAATTTGGGATTTCTTAAATATCGGGAATTAATTATCTGGTTTCCATCACTTGACTCTGACGTCTGAAAGCTTTCACTGAATCTTAAGCAGCTAAAATATTATATTCAGTCGACTCATAGCTAGCTCTATTTGATCTTCTTACTCTTAGGTTTATTTAAAAAGAACATCTTAGTTTATAGGACTTTTTATTGAATTATTCTATCTGGAATTTCTCAGTAGTAGCCCGGAGTCTGGATTTGTGCCCCTTTGATGGCAATAGGCTCGCACCTTATTATATGGGAGTTAAACACAACTGGCGAAATGTGGGTGTAGACTATGGAGAGGTGTACCTACACCTCTGCCCCACCCTTCGTCGAAACAGGGCGTGACGTCGTATGTTTTATTTTAATTAATATTATTTCTACACAGCGTCCAGTTAATTAAAAACAGATGCAGGATCAAAGACCGGCTTCTATTATTAACACAAGCTTTTTAAAAAAGCAAACTGCATTTTATGAACAATATACAATATTCTCTAATTAAAATGACGCTGCTGAAGCATTTCGGAACAATAGCGAATGAACGGTCGCAATCAAATTAATTACACATTATGGAATTAATAAGTAAATGATTGATATTCCACCTTCATCCATTACACGAACATAAATGTGTAATTTAATTATAACGAAGAATTTAAGGTTCGTTTTTCTTTAATAGTTTTACTCTTAAATAATTGCTAGTTGTTACTAAGATGTAATTAGTAAATTCGTAGAAATAAAAGCAAGTATTATTCAACTTGAGCCAGTCAACTAACGAACGTGTATCAGACAGGTTTCTCTTGTTCGAAAACTGTGATGAAAACTCGTCTTGAGCAGAACATTTTAGATAATATAATAATTCTAATTTAAGTAACTAAACTCCAGGAGATAATAATTTTACTGTAGCTGATTTTCTCAAAGGATTGACTTAGGAAATAAAAAATAAATATTGATGCCGCTAGGGTTGGAACGGATGGATTAAATTCAATTGGTTTATTTCAGAGGCTAACTCATACTTGTTTTTGTCCCTCAGTTTAAGTTTATTGCCAGAAACGATTAAAAATTACAATTATTTTGAGTGTAATGTCAGGGTAAAAAAAACAAAATAACCCTACTAGCCCTTTCCGAACTCAGAACATTAAAAGACTGCCCTTAACGTCAACCCTTTGTCGATTCCAAGAAAGGTTCTGAAAAAACGAGGCCCAACAAAACCTTCCTAGCAACACATTTGTCTCGACCAATACATGTCGGAACTATCAATATTAGGAGCACAGCTGCTGCTCACATTCGCCCTAATGAATGAGATCGCTCACTCATTATTGAACGGCAGACCGAAGACCGAAAAGGTTTATATAGGTACGTGAGCTATAAATAGAGGAACACAATACAGAAAGAATTCTCTAAAAAGTAAAAATTTGGGATGAACTTCTAAAGCTCAAATAAAAAAAGGGTCTGAAATTGATCTAAATAATTTAATTCTCGTGCTAAAGTACGTATTTAAATTTTCTGTTGAGACCGTATAATGTACCTTGTCCATTCCACCTAAGTGTCATATTTTAAATGTATTACCTAGACTGTCGAACAGCATATATTATTCTACTTTAGAAGACGTAGCTATGTTAAAGTAAAATATATAGCTCTAGAATCTAAATAGTATATGAATATGTAGATACGAGTACTATAACGTGTGAAATTGGCAATCATTTCCTATTAAAAGGTCTTATTCTGCAACCTAATACATAGAAAAGCCATCTGTTCTGAACATAAAGATAGCAGTTAAGTGGAAACGTGCAACATTATTGCATCATCACGAACACTATATAGACTTGCTTTTTCAGTATCTACGATCTAAATACCGGCTTGTACCAGTCACGGATGCTTTTACATCATAAAGACAACCTGTGCTGTTCTAGTCGTCACTATGTTTACACTCTAAGCTCTGCCTAGAATGCCATGACTTTCAATCAAGCCTTAGGTTGTATACTCTTTGGAGCACAACATACTGTCTGATGTGTAGATATGTAAATGAATTGGGGACAATATGTTTGGGCTGGCTCCTTTAAAATTGGGAAAACATGTAGCCAATTTGGATCAAACTACGATCATACAAATTTGTTTCCTCACAATTTTTATACGTGCTTTCTTGTTACCGATACAAGTCGATTTTATGTAAATTAATTTGTGTAAAAATTGTCTTCGCTGTAAAATTATCTCTTCTTTCCATAATTGTTTATTGTGAAGTAAACATGTCAGTTACAATTAACTTGACGTGCTTATAAATTAATTACGTATTTTTAATTTTCGATTTGAACTTTCACTATAATATCAAATGATAACCCCTCCCAAATTGTAAATGAAAAAAGTTAAAAACACTTTCTTTAATCTCATTGAATAACGACTATGCAAATAAAATTTCCTTAAAGTTTATAAAGTTCCAAATGTGAAATTAAATTCAAACAAACCGTTCGTGAACATGGTCACACTGCCACGATACCAACAGCTGCGAACTAGCTACGCACTTATAACATCATATACAGCTTTCCAAAATTTTTTTTTTTTTTGTAAAAAAAGAAGCTTTCTATGATAACAAACAATTCACTGTTAGTATTTTTAATTAATAAATAGGTACAGTGCGCTCAATATCGTTTTAACAAAGGGTTTACACTGTGGCTGTACATGGCATGGTTGGTTAACGTGGGATTCAAACTTACAGCTAAAAACGGTGAAAGAAAACATCGTCAGGAAGCCGGCATGTCCTAGAAGCAAAAAGTCGACGGCATGTGACATGCACCAGCCCGCATTGGGCCGGATTGATGGATTACGGCCCACTCTCTCACAGAGAGAAGGAGTGTGCCCCTCAGTGGGAACAGTATAGGATTTGCTTATGCTACGAACATTTGAATACCCCATCTAGGTACTGCACTAACAGACTAGTGGCAATCAATCCGATTAATTTGCGAACGATTTATATCGGGTTCTGGTGTAAAGCTTTATCTATACAGGGTGGAGTAACCCGCTCGAATAAATGAGAAAAGTAGGTGCCTGAATATTCAAATTGAGCCGGCCTATTTATCGGCCAAAGAATGAGCATTGTCATACAACGTGGCAATGCTGCCAGCCTTTTGGGCACTTTTCCCGTTGGCAACGATGCAGGCGAACTTTTTGATGCCTTAGATACTATTTTCTTTTTTCTATACTTGTTCATATAATTATTTTAAGACGAGTAGTTTTTAAATAATATAAATATTTAAATAAATAAATTAATAAACACAATTGGCAAGTTACATTTTAATCTTAATAATATTTATACTAGGAACTGCTTCTTCAGAAATAGGGAAAAATATATTTTATAACCACAGGTATACTTTTGACATTAAAGCGAAAAAAAGCCTTAGTAAAAAGTTGTTGTTTTCGTTGGTATGCCAAACGTCGATAAACTCAAAGTTCCCAACAGATCCCTCTGATGAAATATATATTATTTACTTATTTTCCTCTTTGCGTTTGTTTCTTCCGCCCTGTTTAATTTTAATTGAATGCAATATGGCTGACGACGCGATCAGCCGAGCTCGGACCTCGTTACTCGATATTAAATTGATTAACCATTAATCGATCAACTGATGAGGAAGTGACTCGGATTTAGGCCTCCCTCCATTTTGGATTTAACTATACATTTAGCATATTACATTATAAGTACTTTGTCGGGAAAGTTTTTATAGAATACGCACTTACTTACATTTTTATTATCAGTCGAATTCATTGACCCCAGTATATAATTAGTAAATACGACTTTATTTTTATACATCCTGCTATTAAAAATGTCAAAGTTTGTATGTTTGAACGTTTTTTACTCAATCACGCAAGAACGGCTGAACGGCTTTAGATGAAATTTGGCAAACAGGTGGTTAACCACCTGTTTGCCAAATTTCATCTAAAGCCGTTTATTTATAACAATTGCTTGCTGCACTTACTAAAGTGCAAGCCAACCACATAATGTTTAAGTAAAAAACTTCACACAAACATTGAACATAGATTTACAGCTATACACAAATATGACAAGATCTGGCTTCTGCAAACAGGGCTTTCAGCAGAAAAGCTATTTTCATGTACATATAACAAACAAAAATATTTACGCAAATACCAACTAGCCTTTATCTATTGAATCAAACATATTCGATAAACTTTTATTACATTGGTAAAATCGAGCTGACAGCGATAATAGAGTAGGTAAAGCAAACATAGAAGTTTCCCCCACTGATTTACAAGCAAACTTCAACAGACAATCAACCCTCATGCCTGTCAAAGGCTTCGACAAATAGAAGATTTCTAATTGATTCGTTCTGAGATATTATCCGTTAATAAATCTTCAAGGATTTACTGGAAACGATCGAACATGAGAAAGATAGCAGTCTCATTCATACATTCATATCAGCCGAAAGACGTTCACTGCTGGACATAGGCCTCCCCCAAAGGGGGAGGGGTTGCCATAATAGCCACGCTTGGCAGGCGGGTTGGCGATCGCAGTATGGTGGTAAAATGCATAGAGAACGCTGCTGCGCATTCTCTAGTAAGTCCCTTAGTCGCCTCCTACGACACCCACTGGAAGAAATGGATGGTGCTATTCTTTTACGCCCGGACACCACAAGGGCACGTAGCAGTCTGAGTCATCATAATCAGCCTATAATGTCCCCACTGCTGGGATACAGGCCTTCTCTCTGTGGGAGGGAGTGGGCCGACATCCACCACGCGGGCCCAGTGTGGTTTAGTAAATGTCACATGTCTTCGAATTTTTGGTTCTAGTATACATGCCTTGTTCTAGTTTCCTCACGATATTTTCCTTCACTGGTTTGAGAGCAATGGTGAAGAAATAATTTACACAAAGTAAAGCTCCTGTTTCTGTTCGAAACTACCAATAACTCGTATGTCGCAGCTGTTATGACTGGGCAACTACTGCTTTTGGTAGTCTGTAAATCTTCCTGACACATCATACTGTGACTAAAATTAACCTAAACCTTTTCAGCAAATCCAATTTGCTCAGGTCAGGTTCAAACTCAGAGCCATGTGAGGTTACCCACGAGATTAAAAGCGACGACTAGAACCAATATCAGGGTACGCAAACCGCGAAATGGTACGCTCGGCTAACCCTAGTTAGAACCGAGTATAGCTATGTGCAGTCGCGCTTAAGCTTTTAGCGGGAACATACGATGCCTGTGGAGACAGTGTGCCATGGACTGGACCCCAATTCTGTATGGTTATAATGATTCCCCGCGGAATCTTACTACGTTCAAACTCCGTCAATATTGTGTTTTGTAGAAACCAATATTATATAACGGTAAGGAATCGAAATGTCATGCTCTGGATGTTCCAAGACAATTTGTCGATATTTATTAGCAGCTGTCGTGTATGATCTATGGAATTGCCGTTTTTTCGAAGTAAGGAATCGTTAAGTGGTCATAGAGAATTAGGGCCCTGGGTGGAACCACAGAATTACGGTCTGCACAGACCATGGAAAAGCACAGATGCTGAATTACATAACATAACATCATCCCACGATAGATAGATATATGTGCCCGGGTTATGACAATAAGACCTGTATTGCGTGGGAGTCAGAATAATCAGCCTAGAATACGTGATGGCATATAAACTACATACTGTCAAGGTGTATAAAGCTCATATTTGAATGAAACAGTTATTTATAGCCTCCTCGGTCTCACTTGGAATACTAACGCCCTTATCTTTGTCTGAGCCCATGAAATATTTCTGTCTTTCTCGCGGCTATTTTTCGCACGTTTATTATTTCAACTTGTAGGTTTTTTATTTTGTAAAGGAGATATTTTTTTGGTATAAAATCTGTGTGTATATCAGGCATTATTCGAAGACTCATACAATTTATTTCCGTTTTAAGAGCAAAAGATTAATCATTTTCAAAAACCCATACGTCCTAATTCATGTAAACATTACTTCAATTTCACGAATGGCTTATTCTAAATAGTTCCGGTATTTGTATATCCCCAACGTATGTATTGGGTCTAAAGTGGCCTATTCAGCAACCCTGGCCCACAAACCAAAGTTAGGGTCCCGAAGGTCGATCGATATTTATGTTGCTTACCAACTTCTCCTTACCTGAATAAAGGGTAGTCATTATACCGATTTAAAGAAAATGGGATTGTTAAAATGTTTACTGTACAAGTTTCTTTACCTTCTTCTCTCTCTGTAGTCGGTCCCTCATATCTGAGGATCGTGGTCAGCTTCGGAGTTGCACCTGGAGCGGATGATCCGCATCCACCGGTTTCTGTCCAGCGCATTCCTCACCACCGTGTAGAATTTAGAGGACGATGATTCCTTCACCTGATCGGTCCATCGTGTTGGTGATCGACCGCGCGATCGTTTGCCTTCGGTGTTCCCAACCACAATCAGTTTTTCCAAACTTTCATCACCTCTGCGTACTATGTGGCCGAAATAGGAGAGAATGCGTTGTTGACATGTGGTTGACAAGCGGGTTTTTATTCGAAGCTGGGTTAAGATCGATGCATTGGTGCGTTTGGCAGTCCAAGGTATTCTCAACATTCGTCTCCAGCACCACATCTCAAATGCATCAATCCTTTGCCTTTCTCGGGCCAAAATCGTCCACGTTTCTACTCCATAGAGGAAGATAGGGAATACTAGGGCTCGTATCAATCTGCTCTTGGTTTTGATACCAATTCCTCTCTTCTTCCAAATGCTACCTAAACGGGTCATAGCATCTTTGGCCATCCCAATACGCCTTTTTATCTCGGGGACACAGCTACCACCATTGCAGATTTACCTTCTTAAACCATACCTTAGTATCTCAAAGCTTGCAAATTATGGCCATGTAATAAATTGCCTCATAGCCTATTAAGATAATACTGCACATGAAAGTTTACCTAATTCACAGACCTAGCGAACGTTTAAAACCATAAAACCTAAGCCCTCTGGGTGCAGCTTCAACAGTTTATTTTTTATTTTTTTATGGTACAACTACGTTACTTAAATCGTCACATTATTTTTTCCTGATGAAATTTTTCCAAGTAATGTAGGTATCTGAGGTTCTCCGTGACCGGATCTAATAATTAAAAACACCTTTGTAGTAAAGTTTAAATGGATACTTCATTTATTCCACGCTTTCGTGTGTACAGCATGGCGCCTGTCATACCGGTCTTTTTTTTTCGAAACAAAAACCTAATGTATTTGTCGGCGTATTCTAAATCAGGTTGACAGTTCGACCACAGTATTCACCAACCCACATTGGACTCGCGTGGTGGTTTATGGTCCACTCCAACTCGCATAGAGGAGGCCTGTGTGCCAGCAGTGGGAACATTATAGGCCGAGTATATGTGTACTAGGTATACATGTTGTTAAAAATAATTTATAGCCAGCTTGTACAACGTAAGGTCGTATTGATACAGATAGACAACCTTAACAGTACCTCCAACAAAGAGTTTTTTTTTTTTCGAACCTCATTCAACTTGTAAATCAATCTTATTTACATTGAACCTTAAATAGCCCTCTGGCCATATGTACTTACGTAAAATTAGCCAAAGCTAAGCCTAATTGATAGGCTATAGGCAAGCTGGGGCCAAGTTCAGAGCGCGCGGCATCCATCAAAACGTCGCCGTCGCGCCGTTATCGCAGAACCTTCGCCACAGTGATTTGTGGCTGTACGTTTCCGTACTAATGTATAACTTGCCTTATTAAATGGCATACAACTAAGTAAAGTTCACCGTTGCACATAATATTACATCATTAAGTTTTATTTTATAGCACGGGTGCTACAAACTCTTTAAGTTGATTTTACGTAGACAAGTCACAATCTTCTGTAACAATTTTCATTAAGATATTATATGCATAAATCATTCATAATAACATGTATCAAAAAGGGGTATGGCCTAGTAAGGCATCCAAAAATAATCCGCTTCGCCGTCAACGGGAAAAGTGCCCAAAAACATAAATACTCTTCATTAAGTAGGTCCCGTTTGGTGCCGGGCGTAAAAGAATAGCACCATCTCATCTCTTCCCGTGGGTGTCGTAGAAGGCGACTAAGGGACTTACTAGAGAATGGGCAGCAGCGTTCTCTATGCATTTTACCACCATACTGCGATCGCCAACCCGGTTGCTTAGCGTGGCGATTATGGCAAAACCCTCCATTATGGGGGAGGCCTATGTCCAGCAGTGGACGTCTTTCGGCTGAAATGATGATGATGATGATGATGAAGTAGGTACACCTTATTGATTTAATATATATAAATGTAATTTTTTACGGTCTTATCGCTAAAAGTGATGTTGTATAGACAACCTTTGGATGGATTAAACGGAGAAGGATTTATTATTTAAATAGTGCTAATGGCGTATATAACTGTTTTTTTTCCAAAAGTCAGAAAAAGTTCTAAAGAATATTTCAACATTAAAAAAAAACAATTTATTGCACAGTTTTAATTTTCTTTTAAAAACTTTGTAAAGATAGTCCCGTGACACAATATTAAGATGATAATCGATGACTTTAAGATTGTGACACCAAATATGATTTATAGACAGTACCTTTGTCTCCAGATCACATCTCGACATCAACTAGGCTTTTTTCCATTAATCTTATAAAAGTTGGTTGTAGGTAACTTTCGGTTTGAATGACTCTAAGTTTCGCTTTGACAAAGTGAAGAGGGATCAACGTTCCATGTACCTATCATATCTATTTATTATCTTTACATACTAAGGATATCAGACAACTGAACTAGGTAGATACGGTACTGGTAGGTAGGTACAGTCGCTTCATAATTCTTTACCCCTGTTGACAAATATATTCCCAGTAAATTGAAACGTCACTATTGTTGCAAATATCTAACAGACACATAGACAAATAAATCTCGTAATTTTTCAGCAGGGTAGTAAAACAATTATGAAGTCGACTATACCTACCCTTGTTATTGGGATAAAATTCAATGAAAGAGAAGAAATCTACACACCTACATATCATATATGTAGGCCGGTGTTACAACGTTAAATTCAACTAGACATTACAATGGGCAGCTGACGTATCGACAAGCATCGGACACATCGAACGTGACGAAATGAAACCGATTTTGTTTATTACTCGACAACCGAACGGTGTTTATTTGTTTTATTCGATTCTCTAGTACCTTGTACAAACTGTACGAAGTAAATGTAAATACGTGAAGCCCAATAGAGGTGGCGTTGGTACATTTGCAATTGAAACTATGTTTTTTTTTTTTAAGTATTTTTTATTTATTTAGAAATAACAAATTGTTTTATTTCTTTAATTAGGTTTGTACAAACACACGTCCAACATATTTTTAAAACTTGATGACGTCGGCGTTTCCTATGCGAGTACTCTGAGAAAAAAGGCCGAGAAACCAGACATAATCTTGGTCAGATCATGTGAAGACCATGCAGGACGGTGTCTGAAACGGCCGTTTGAGGAAAGGACCGCACAGATTGAGTGGCCCCGTCCAGTCAGTGCACCCAATTGTCAGCTCAACTCAAAACATACGAAGCACACGGTAATCGACTTGAAATTTGAAGCTTCAAAATGCTCCTTATTCCAATACGCTGAAAAAATAAGCTTTTCTCTGCTGCAATTAAATCACCACGTCAAAGAGTGCTGGTCGTAAATCACACTTAATTACACAACCCAGATACTCACACGCAAGCTTCGTAACAGGCACATCATTATCTTGATAATACCCATCCTTTCATGGGCGTACCCAGGTTCTGGGCCAGGGGGGGGCAAATCAAATTTTATAAGCACCGAGTCAAAAAAGGAAACAAATTAAAATAGATATTTTTTTTATTATACCTAAGTAAATTCTATAATTAAACACATTTTTTTTTAATTATTTATTTTTAATGTATTTTCGGGCATAACTCCGTCATTTATAAACCGATTCACAAAATTATTTTTTTGTTCGAAAGGAGTTTATTCCGAAATGGTCCCAGATAAATTTCATATAGATCTGATGATGCGTTTCGGAGACAGACAACGGAACTCTTAAAAAAATTACAGCCAACCAGCCGATTGCTGCTATCGCAAAAATATGCATTGTTTTGACCCCAAGGATGATGAAATAACTAAAAAAAAAGTGAAAAATTAAAACATAAAAAAAAAAACCTATGTATTTTAATTTTTTGTCACCGCTTTCCGAAATTAAAGTTATTTTTCACTTTGTAGTGTTTTTCCGGAAGTCGGTTGTATTTTTTTTTTTTGAAAAAAGTTTTTAAAAGTTATTTTCGACGGTCTTCAGCAAAACTGTTTATGAACGTCTTCTGTGAAAGTTCGCGGCATTTTTGCTTGCGAGTAGGTAGAACGGCACGCCGCATGATTTTCAACAGTTGTATTGCAAATGGCAAAAGGTTATTTTTCTTAACTTTTATCGACAAAAGTAGATAGTTAGTAGGGAAGGAAACAAAATCCAGGGGGGGGGCAGCTGCCCCCCCTGCCCTCCCCTGGGTACGCCCATGCATCCTTTAAATAATAAGGTATAGTTAACACCAACTCTATACTTTCACAAGCAACCCTTAAACAAACTTAATTTATTTAATACTCTTTCTTCTATAATATCAAAGTTCTAGAGTGTCTGACTCAAAGAAGATTAACTAGATAGGAAAGGTTTTACTTGCTTGTGTGCTACACCCGTTAATTGAAACCGCTTAGCTGTTTTCTTTTCTTAGATCGCTAGAGGATATACCGAGATTCTCAACGGAAAGTTGGTTACAAAAAGAAAAAAGGAAATTGCACAGGTATTTTTTTGTGAGAACCGCAAATCAACATCGGATATTAAACATTTGAAGCTCATAAAACAGCTATATTTTGAACGTGTTTCTACTGAAACTAACTGCGAAGCAAAATGTTATATCGTAGAACGAACAAACGTTAAAATTACTTGCAATATGAAACTATTTGTCGAGTAGCGGTTTATATTTACTTTAATCGTAATTAATTTGTCTTTCTACATCAGGCAGCTTTTTTTTACTTTTTCTGCATTGGGTGGAGTACAATCGTAAAAAGTATATTGTATCGTTGTGACAAGGCGAAAGGAAATGGACTGGGCTCGTAACACAGGCCGGGAATGTCCGGCAGGTCAAATTAGCGAAAAGAAATTGTGTTGTCATAGTCTAGAAATGATGGACGGCCATGTTTCTTGTTTATCGAAATAATAGAGACTTGTTTTGGTGAACAGACCTGCACTGCCCTCCCATACCTATTATCACCGTAATTTGAAAACATTGTGAAAGCCAATTATTTTTTAAAGTGGACCCGTGGTAAATCTTGCCGGCTCTTCTACATATCATCATCATCATCAGCCTATAATGTTCCCACTGCTGGGACGCAGGCCTCCTCTCGGTGAGAGGGATTGGGCCATAATCCACCACGCGGGCCCAGTGCGGGTTGGTAGATGTCACATGTCTTCGTATTTTTGGTTCTAGGACATGCCGGTTTCCTCACGATATTTTCCTTCACCGTTTTGAGAGCAATGGTGATGAAATAATTTACACAAAGTAAAGCGCCTGTCTGGGTTCGAACTCACGACCTACAACTCGTAAGTCGCGGCCTTTACCACTTGGCCACCACTGCTCTTCACCGCTCTTCTACATAGAAAGTGACAAATTGAAACCGTTCACCTAGCGTCTGGCGTTTCACAAGGGCCCATGTAGATTTTTTTTGAGGGTGGAAAATCATCAAATAACTTCTCCCGCTCTGGGTGGAGCAGGAGCAGGCGTGTCAGACTTTTACTGACTAAAACCCACCCGTGTTCCCTCACTTGCCTGTGTGCCAGAGGCCATGGTATCTCTTTCGAACAACCCGCATACCTGGCAGGCATCGGCCCTTGCGGACCCCACCAGGAACCCATGTGGGTTAATGTGAAATAAAATGTTTTGATTTTGAATAAAACAAGTACATAATGTATCAGAAAAATGAGGTCATACTTATGGGTGGTACAGATAATCAAATAGACCAACTTCCCCCTTGGGACCAACATTGAAAAGAAAGAAAATTAGATATATATGTCTCAGAAACACATGCACAAAAAGCTAATATTACTTGAATATAAATATGAAAATAAAACAGATTTATACTTCCGAACACCGAACATAAATAGTCGGTGGCTGCACGCCGTGATTATGACAAGAAGGCTTCCAATCTCAGCATGATGCTGTGCTATAGCGTAGCGTAGCTATGCCCACAGCATAGCGCTGATTTTCAGTAGTCACAAAATAATAAGCCGTCCCATAAATCTGGCTCGAATAGCTATTGTTATAGTTTTGTATAGGAGAATTACACTTGTGAAAAATGCTGTACATGTATGTGTAGGTATATGGTTTGCGCATTATTAGGTTTTGTGACCACCAAACTCAGTCTGCTAAGCAAAAAGTTTAACGGAGATATTGTGTTGCAACAACGTATGTTTGTACGAGTTATATTAAACCAGTATTCTAAACACTTTAGGATATTGATTAACAGAATGTAGAATTTATTTTCTAGCGTCAGAAGTTTTCCCTCGTATTTAGTGGTACATACAAATGGGGTGAATAGAGATGCAGGGGCGAATCGGGACTAAATTTTGAAATGGATTTTGGAAACGTCGAAAATAGTTTATTCAGGGCATAGGGCACTTCATCGTTAACTAAACATATTGAAGTTCTTTTTGGCAACAAACTATATTATTTCAACGTTAAAACGTTTTTAAAAATTTCGTCCTGATTCACCAAGAGGTGAACAGGGCTGTAAGCCCTGTTCACCTCTTTCGACGGTACGTACTGAATGTTTAACGTTTCTCTGGGGACCGCTGATGCATTACCGGTCTTATGATAGTTGCTTCATTATTTATTAAAACTAATTTTGTAGCCAACTCTGTCTTTACCAGGCATTATTATACATGCAGGTGCTGATGCTTCTTAGTAATTCGTAGCTTTTAATCACATTGTAGCTTAAAAACTTTTAAAGCTTTGCTTCGCACGAGTGGAGGTCGCAAATAATTCCACGGAAACGTACTACAGCAGGCTTAGCACGAGCACCGATTTGTCGACGGAAGAATAGACATGAATATTAAATAAATGATGTACAATAGGATAAGATCGCTATGTTTTTCTATTCATTATCACAGTTATGCGTTCTAAACGAATCATGATTTTGTAGATAATCGTACATACTTTGTGGCCGTCGAGTAGAAAGTTTTGTTGTCAGTGTGATTTTGACAGTTTGGGAAGAATTTAAGAGATTCTTCTGAAATAGTTTACATTTATAAGGACCTACACAAATATCGTTAGAAACGAAAGATTAAATGACAGATTGTAGAAGGATAACTACGGTGCGATATCAAAAATGTAGGAACTAAATGTCACTTTGTATTGAAAAAGCACTGTCTATTCTTCGTAAAAATACAAAGCGTCATGCTAAGCCCGCTGGTATAAAAAGTATCCTATGTGTTACATAGGATTCCAGGTTGTGAACTCTCTGTATACCAAATTTCATCCAAATCTGTTCAGCCGTTTTTGCATGATGGAGTAACAAACATCTAACCATACAAACTTTCACATTTATAATATAAATAGGATTCCGTATAGAATAGAGGCTTTTTTCAATATTTTCAGTTGCGAACAAAACATATTTATAAAATGTGTACTCCAATTAAAAAAAAAATCAGCACACAACACGTCCTTCAATATAAGTCCTTAACATATCTAAAGCTTCAGTTACTGAAGCTCCAGAACAGTTAGGTACTTTTTTATACTAGATAGATCATCGATCACTAAGTGATCGATGAGATAGATACAGCAATTTTATAATATTAAACAGAATAATATTAAATTCTCTTCACTGCGATGCATGAATTTATTATATTTTCACTTCATTTTCTACGTTACATAGCTGAATGTTACACAGCAAGTGTAACTTTCAGCTCACTTTTTTTTTTACTTATTAGAAGAAATATTTTACACAAACTATACAACAGGAATCCATCGTTTCCAGGTAATTTCGGATTATCCCGAAACTATGTATGCTAATTAAAGCGGTTTTCCAGTTTGCGATAAATACTTCGGTAAACTTTTCAAAAATAAATAAATGCTACAACAAAACAATATCTGCCTGGCCTTTTCCTAAATATGTTGGGGTCAGCTTCCAGTCTTACCGAATGCAGTCGATTACCTGTAGGTATTGCTAGGATCTATATTGAAGGGTCTAGACAAGTAATTGTAATTGATGGTCACCCATCCACGAACTGACCGTGGCAAGCGTAGTTTAACCCGATTATTTCGCTAGCCAAATGCTTCAGCAAAGTATTGCAGCTAATAAAAAAAATACGTTAAAAAAACGGCCAAAAATAAAAGTCTACGATTTTTCTGGCCACCCACGGATGCTTTGGTAAATAAAAATACTTTTTTCATTGACATATAATAGAAACGTTAAATAACTTTCTTGTGTTTTAATCAAAGGTTACGTTTATCATAATCACTACTTCCCAAGGTCCCTTATCATATCATACACTTCAAGACAATACCTAAATCTTTTTAGTACTTGAATTAGTAATATGAGTTGGAACCAACACGCAAGCAATATTGGTAAAAGCATTGTACATCATGGCAGAAATCTCGGGAATGTTAGGATAGTATTGCCCTGCGCTCTTTGTGTGGGGGCAATAATACCCTCCTATGTTTGATATCCGAAATACCTTGGAAGGTAAAACAGGCGGTTTAATATTTGTTCAGTAGGATTGTGAAAGCTGCAATGACGTCAATTCTCCCAAATTAGGTAAACTCCATCTCAAAAGTACTTTTTTATATCTGGATTAAGCAGATTCGAGATTGTATGTGTAAAACACGCATACTGAAATCTAATTTGGGCATCTCGGCTGTCGCATTCTCGTTTATATATATCGGAATATCTGTCGCGACAAAAAGTCCAACACGAGCTCGCAATGTGCGTCGCGAGTCGACTCAAATAAGAAAAGTTAAGGAGAGGAATGGCGTCGCGAACAAATTAAACTCTGCCTCTAAAACTTTACTGCTATTATTAAATCTGAATACGGGTTCATATAAACACACATTTGTACGTCCGTATTCAACCGCAAGCTCCATCGGGGTAACTACTGTCCCGCAATTTACGATCTAAACGAGTTTTCCGAAGTTCGAAGTGATATTTGTCACTCGCAAACATTGGGGAGTTGTCTTTCTATATTTCACTCTAATTGATTCTCTTTTCAAGATTCCTCGATCTTGTAAAGGGCATTACAAACAAGAGAACATTTGAAACTGTTAACTGTGTTGGTTAAAAAATCGGGGATCGTAATCGAGCCCTCAAAACTACAATTTCATGAGTAAGAAAAATATTCAACACAACTCTTATACATTTTATTTCCACAACAAATAAATGTGAAATGACATTCTATAAAACTAATAAATACTTATTTGCCTAAGTTGTAACAAATTACTGTCGTGCGTGTACAAAGGTCAACCTTAGGTTAACAAAATCTTAAAAATTATACACCAAATTATTTCTTTGCAACTTCGTCAGAAAACTTCCATCATAATGTTTAACCTCGAAATTGTGCTTAGCACGCTACATTTCACCTTGAAATGTGATTTTCATCGATACCTAGATGATTTTATCGATAAGATCATTTTAGAACCTTATCCAAGACGAGCAAGTGTCGAGGTGATGCAAATTCTGATGATGTAGATATATATATTTATGATCTTAATACACTAAATCAAGAAGAATATTTTTTAAAGACTTACCAACTAGAGAAATACAAAAAAAGAATATCCAATTTACTGATTTTCGAGAGTATGCCTCTCGAAACGAGTGCGGCGTGAAAACTGAACAAGCTGTTACGTCCCGGATTTTAATAACTAGCTCCTTCGTCCGAGCGCTATATGTATTCAAATTTCATTTTCAGTTCCAAATTAAGCGGCGTTTATCTTCCGAATTCCGAGTACAAGCAGTAATCTAGAATATTCTAGTCGTTCTGGGGGCTATTGTTGAGCAAATAGGCCTCGTTTGAACACGAAGGCCGTGAAAACGTACCGTTTTTCATGGCGAAGATAGCGAATGAATAGACACGCACGGTTGAGTCGTCCGTTACGTGTAAGGGGCGGAGGTCGGTGGGATTAGGTGGTAGATAGGCATCGAGGGACGGAAGCCGCCACCTTCGCGTGCCTGCATTGTTACGCTGCACTACGGGTTTTACATTTTCTTCGTTAGTAAAGGTCTCGAGGCAACCAAAGGTCAGGTTCTATAAATACATCACTGTTAAAGATACGACTTTCAGTACTTACTGTAATACCTATTGCTATAGACAAGAATTGTATTTTACTTTTGTAAGTTTTTATCTTATTCTTTTGCCGGTTTTTGTTGCAAACTTCGCGTTGTATTCGGTAAAAAGTTTTAATGAAATGCTGATGAAGAGATAGATACTTTAATGAGATGGTCCACTCGTATTTCTTTGTGCCAGGTCGCATATAACTCGTGTATAACTTGTACCGTTCAACATCGATACTCAATTTACATTAGTAAGTTGTAGACACGGCTACACATCAAGCTATGCGGAAGAATATATGCTAACTTTTATGTCCAACGGTGTTAGAGTTTATCTGTATCATTTTTTAAATAGATCTAAGATCTAATCAGTCCTGCCATCGTTTTGTAAGAAACAAACAAAGATAATATCTTATCATGGCAGATCGGAACTACACTATTTCCCTAAAGGTTAATTGTTAGGTTAGGGCCATGCCATAGGTCAACACTCAGAGGCTTTGATGTATTATTAACGTATGTTAATTAGTAAATACGGACTGCCGGTCGGACAGACCGACAATTAATTCCTAATATCGGATTACAACAGCTTCCCAACGTATGTTAGATAATTCAGTAATAATGACGGAATATTATGTTACCTATAAAAACTTTTCCTGTGTTTTCTTTTTTTATTTGAGTAATTAATTAATAGTACAGCGGGGTAATTGCCCAACACACTAACAGTAAGCATTCGTTTTAATTTTTACAGTTCAACAACATTCATTGCGTTATTGACGTTGTTGAGCAGTTTTTCGAACATATGTAGCAATGGATTACCAATATCTTCAAAATTATTCAGGTTATGATTGATAGTGAAAGTAGGATGCTGGCTCATGAACTCAGGGCCCACCAGATATGACTTAGGTAGGTAAGGTAGGTTAGAGAAAATCTTTAGTTTCCTTCCCAATGGGCGTATACTTTTATTTAATCTTACAACTTAACTTCTGCTTCTCGCAAAACTTAAGTTCGAAGTTAAACAAACTTATTTCATATTTATTATATGTATAGATAATGTTTGCAAGTTCTCTGAAAGTTTATTTAGAGGGAAAGGAATCGAAGTTTGCAACCTTCATGCCGTACAAATTATACTTACATTATGTTATTTTGAGATATCAAGTATGAATTCATATTTTAATGAAATCGATTAGTTTTTTTTTATTTTTTGTAGTACTAAAACATTAACAATCGTACCTCCAAAACATGAAAGAAAATTGATACTAAAAAAAAATATGAAGCGATAAGAATAAGTAAGATATAGGAATAAATAAATAAAAACAAGACAAAACACAATCATAACAT
This sequence comes from Polymixis flavicincta, assembly GCA_949987655.1. Taxonomy (NCBI): domain Eukaryota; kingdom Metazoa; phylum Arthropoda; class Insecta; order Lepidoptera; family Noctuidae; genus Polymixis; species Polymixis flavicincta. The sequence goes on along the minus strand of OX465175.1, from coordinate 12,060,060 downwards.
GTTTTGTTATCAAGGAACAAATTCTAATCTTGAGATTGTATCTGATAACTTTTGAAATAGGGCAACACTTGACTGGCACTCGAATATTCACGGCTAAAACTTGATACGGGTATTTTTAACTAAGAAAATGATAAAATATCTTTATAATATAAACATAAAAATGTCAAAAAAATCGAGGAAAAAGCTTCGTTTGGTAGTCAGGCAGCAGCTTATTCTTTAAAATCACTTCAAGCCTCACTCAAATAATCGTAACCCATACAAAATTACTTATTTCTTAAAGTTGTCATTCAGTCAACCAATGCGCTTCCATACGTCGTCATTTACCAACTTTTGATACAACTTCATACAACTGTGAGAAAATGGACTGTGCGAACGCGGCATTACCAGTATATTACTAAAACGGCAACCGTGTAGTGATTCTGCCAAGGGTGCGGGTTGTTCGAAAGAAATACCGCGGCCCAACAAGCAACTGAGGGAACACGGGTGGGTTTTAGTCAGTAAAAGTCTGACACCTGCTCCATCCAGAGCGGGAGAAGTTATTTGATGATTTCCCACCCTCAAAAAAAGACCGTGTAGTGATTAATCTAATTTATACTACTATAAACCATGAAGTCAATCTATTAGGTTCGGTATACAGAATTACAGACATGTCTGTATATTGGCTTTACTCGTACCGGTAAACCAGAGGTAAAATCAGACGGGTATTTAATGGAGTAACTGACAGCTGACTTTGAATCCTCCTGACAGTTACTAAACGCTTTGTAATCTCCAGAGTAGCACGGCAGTAAGACAGCAGCTCTCTTTACATAAACACAATACATCTTATGTTGTTCCATACGTAGTCTGTAGTTCTTCAGTTTGACAACTAGTTAAAACTAAGCACATAACTTTTAACCAGTTATTGAGTGGTAAAATACATTATGAAATAATCAACACTATTGAAATTTTTGTCTAAAATGTTTGATTGATTAAATGTAATAAACATTGATATAATATTTAAATAACCGTTTTAAGTTGCATGAATTTTATTTTAGTTTTTTAGTTTTTTTTTTTTGTGTTTGACTAATGTATTTACAAATTATGTGGGACACTCAAAAAATAAAATGTTCTCTATGTAAATATATTTTTATTAAATCTTTTTCAAAGTCCTCTCCACTAGCTGCTATACAAAGCTTCATGCGTTTGAATCAGTTTTCGAAACACTTTTTCAAGTCCGCCGCAGACACCCCTTTTAAAGCCTGCTCGAACGCTGACAGCGCATCTTCTGGCGACGAAAATAGTAACCCTTTTAGCTGATTTTTATTTTCTAGAATAAAAAGAAGTCACACGGTGCTAGGTCAGGGCTGTAAGGAGGGTGCCCCAGGAGTTTGACCGGCGTGCTGTCCAGGAAGTCCCTCGTTTTGAGTGTGGTGTGCGAAGGCGCGTTGTCGTGATGGAGCAATAGCCCGCGGAGCCCTGTGTTTGGTCGCTTGTTGCTCACAACTAAGAAACCTTCTGCCAAGCAGTTGGTAGTATACAATTCAGCGTCGATGCTTCTTTGGTTCCGTAAATAAATTGACATCAAGTAGGCAGTCAAACTGAAAAGCTCGCGATCAAAATCTTCCCCGATACACGGTTGCCTTAGAAGGGGCTTCATCCATGAATGCCATATGAAGTTTATCATACGATTCGTCCGGTTTCAGGCCGCACTTTAAATCGTAATCGTAAAAATCATAGCGCGAAAATGTTCCCGGCGCAGATTTTTAATGAAACACGATCATTTAAATTAGCTCGCAAACAATGTGGAGACAATTTTTTAAATTGAAACGTACCTACCTATTTTTATGTAAAAATAATCATATTTTCAAAATAGATTATAACTGGCCAGTCTCTCATACATAAAATCATTTATTCGCAATACTTTCTGAGTGGCCTAGTAGTATATGGAAAAGTAGTGCAGAAAGCTAATATTTTTTATAATAATGCATTAGAAATACATTCAGTTTTAAATTAAATAAGGCCGAATTTTGACTACTAGTTTCATTTAAAACGTCTAACGGGCTAGCAGGTTAGCTTCTGTCCCTTATATGTACGCCTCCCAAATGTTCGCAACTTCAGGGTCTCGAGAAATGATGAAGTCGACACTATTGAAATTGTACCCGTAGACCGGACACTGACCCCGACACTGTAAAAAAATGTAGATAGAGAGAGTTCAATTATAAAGAGTATAATAATAATGAGATTCCTAAAGACATGCGTGCTCTAGAACTGTCAAATTATGAACTGCCAAACATTATTCTTAAAATCCTATATTTTACGAGCATTTATCCAGTTTAATGTTTATTATCTTAAGTTCTAGCGCTTGTGAAATATAAATTACATCCTCGTTAACCACATCAATTTGAAATGGTTCATAAACTTTGACGTGTGAAATGATTTTAATTATAATAGAGACTGTGACTGATTCTAAATAAAGCTCAAAATAGATTTATATCATTTCCTCTTACGTCTCTTTTGCTGTACAATCAAACAAGACCAAAATTATTCGTACTCTAAAATTACTTTTGGAGACCTTTAACCAATAAAGGATTATATTTGGACTGGGGCCTATTCCCCGAAGTATTTCGAAAAGTTATAAATAATTCATTTCTAAAATGCTATTTATCTTAGTTCGTAAAAAAATATATAAAAACATAAAATTATGAGTTGTGTTTAAATTTTCTTTATCTACTGGTTATAGATTACTAGAAATTGTTGTTATATTTTGTATGGATAACACAATAAATTATCTATAGAAACATTAACAATGTCCCATGAACGTATTTTACGAAAGTACGTAGGTATTCTATTTGAAAGCTCGTTATTCTAAAAGTTAAAATGCCAATTCGATGACACGAGTTTATATTCAGCGGTGCGACCAAACAAATACTGACACAATATGATAAAAATACCAATTCGACTCGTCATGCGTTTTTCCGTAAACAATGATTTCAGCGAATTCCTGTTTTCCATATATTTTCGAGAACTCGTGGGTTTTTGATTTGCGGTGCAGCAATGATAAAGTTAGTCAGAGGGAGCTTTGCCAATCATTATTCATATCGCCGTATGTTTATCGCCTCTCCATCGTTTGGAGTCATCGTTCGCGAGTCTCCTTCTTCTGACGCATATTGCTATTTTCGGCAGCCGTTGGCAGTACGGCTATCGTGGATTGGCGTAATTAATCTAACAAAAATGTTTCATTTTGACAGATATGTGTAATTAATCCTGTCTAGACACTTCAAATTGCTCTCCCGGAACCATCTAGGTGTCCTCGGTTATTATGTAGTGTGTGCACTTCGTTATAGGAATTGACATGCATGATAGACAAACAAACTTATGAGTTATAAATAAACTCATGAATAACAATATTTCTTGACAATATTAATTAACAAAATGGTTAATTTGCCAAGACAGATGTAGTGTATTATTTCGGCCAAAATTTTGGGCGGGCGGCGCAGACGCAGTGCCACGTAGCGCCCGCCACCCACCCACGCGAAGCTGCGCGTACGCAACAAAGCGCGACGCGGGATCTCCCGCCACTCAGTTCACTCGCGAGCTTGCGCAAGAAAACATCTCCAGAATATCCCAGTATTTAAACTCAGTGTTGCACCACATTATTGGAATTTATTTACATTCTACAGTTTAAAGGTATTTATTTCGTTTCTGTGATTAGAGCCTTGTGTATCGTGTTTATTAAGCTTCTCAATACGTTTAGAATAGTGGATATCGTAACCTCCGAAATTTTATGTTTTATCTGGATTTTTTTCAAACGCGAACATTATTTTACACTAATAGTTTCTAAAAAAAATTGGTAACTATTCGAAAGTAATCTGAAAGGGAAATGTGATAAAAATCTTTTCCTTAGTCTATATTAATGTTCTAAAACATCGTAAGGACCTAAATCTTAGTTATTATTATGATAATATACTTTGAGATTTAGTTCAAATTAAAATTTTATAAGCTTAAACTCTCCATCGCAACAGTCACAGAAAAACGTGGAATTCAGAGACGTAATATAGGTCAAGTAAACTCACACAGGTATTCGCAAGTTTTTAATAGACTCGAATTCCTATTGTCGTGTAGCTGGGCCGGTGAGACAAGACAAGGACAGGTTGACTCAAATGACACGGAACATTTTGACATTCCTTTATTAAAATGACTCGCAAAAAAAAGTAGGCAACCAGAGGGGCAATTCTACTAATTTTAAGAACGTTCAGTCTGATCTCAGTGTCAATCTGTCAAAAATACTTCGATTTTCCATACATTTTTGACATTTGCTTGTCGCTGAGATGACACTGCGACTAGATTTTGAACGGTTTTAATTACGAGAATAATTGGCCTTCAGGGCCCTGCCTGCTGATTTGATTTACAAAACTTCGCAATGCTACAATGATAACCTGCTTTAATAATGGTTATTTGCGAACAACTTTATATTATTTTCTTTGAACTTTCAAAATCCCTAGAATTTTGTATTGAAATGCTGCAGTTGATGATATTACATTACCTGCTGTTTGTCATAGAAAACAGGACTCTTATTCATATTTCAATGTACTTACAATATACATGACAAAGCAATTTCTTCAGTTCAAGAATTTTCCAGAAACTTATAAAAACTGATTAGATATTTATGTGAAAGTTAGTAGTTATTTCAGTAAATAGCAGAAACATGTGACTCAAATAAAGCACGCTCATTAGTAGGTACTCATACGAAGTTGTTTCCGCATATTTATGTGAAAATCACGTCACAGACCTTTCATCTTCGTTTTCGAGAAGTTTCATCAGTATCTGTATTACTTTATGTTCAGGGTTCAAATTCCATTGATTGGTATTGTTAGAAAAATAACAGTAGTTGGGTGTAACGAAGTCATACCCCGAAATTCAGTAACAACGTAAATTTAAATGCGGCCCAAACATTCCGTCTGGCACGGCGCCAGCCAGCGCTATCAATTTCTATCAAACTGAGCTTTCTGGATTTACATGCACATTGATAAACAGTTTTACATTTCTTTTGTCTTTTTACGCTTACCAAAACAACATTAAAACGTCCATTTTATGGATTTTTTAAAGAACAGATTTTGTAAACACGCAAACAATAACAAGAACTGAATGAGTCAGGAGTTTAATCAGGATTAGGAAACCTAACCTCTGTTGGAAAACAACACAATAACATTAAATTTTCAAATAATTGTAGATCATACTATCAAGATGTCTGAGAGCAAGCAACTCGAAGCCGGTCAGCAGCTCGTCAAGAGGACAATGGATGAACTGATCCAACAAAAACAGACCACTGAAAAGGTGACCATACAAGCGAGACAGGAGTTCCGTGAACAGTACCAGGAGAGCTACGAGGAGGAGTTCGAGGAAGAAACCTTCACCGACCAGTTCGGAAACGAGACCACGAAGAGAGTGGAGTCCAGCAGCGAGAGCAAAGAGCACTCGAAGAGCGCGGACGTGAAGGTGAAAGCCACCGGCCTGAACGCCGCGCAAGTGAAGGCCCTGACTGACTGCGCGAACGAGGCGGGACAACTGGCGCTCGACTCTAAGGCTGCTAACTGAATGTAATTAAAGTAAATCCCTACATTAGCTGACGCTATTAACAACAAGCCTGTAATCAAAGAAATTTTCAACATTCTAATTTAACCATCCGCGAAGCCAAATGGCCTTATTGATCTATCCTTAATTGCAGCAGTTTCTTACTAATGTTCGAGGAACACGAAAATCCCTAATTCTTTTTCTGTCCTTCCTTCGAACCTTTAACCCTACCATTACATCCTTTTTTAATACCATCGTTGGAATTACGTATACCTGTATGTTTCATGTGTACGTTTTGTTTCAGGTGTCTGCCTTATCCCGCGCGTGTGGTGGTCTCAAATAGTGATAAAGACTGTGTCCAGTGTTCCTTATTAAGTATTTTATTTTATCTATTTATGTAAGAGAAAATTTAATAAGTATGCAATAAATATATTTAAATGCATAAATGGTGTATTGAATAGTGTTGTGTTCGATTTACATGTGATAGTGAGGTTTTATAGGAAAAGGTTTTAAAAATGGAGGAGGAAGATGATGAAAGAAAGGGCCGACGGCCTAATCTAGCAGCTTTCAGCTCGTTGAACGCACGAGTGGTCCATGCCTCGCTAGAGGAAGGCTACGTGCGCCAACAAGCGTCGTCAGAATCTGGCGATGCAAATACTTCGAGCCTTTCGGCAGCTCAGTATAGTGATAGAAGTTTTGCATCGAAAACGAGTACTTTCTCCCGGAGCGGTACTTCAAGTTCCAGCCAAGAAGAATGTGAGGTAGCACACACAACAATTACTAGCGGCCAATACTTGGTCGCAGCGCGGGTGGAAAGCGCCCGTTCTATGGAGAGTCTCCGTCCAAGCAAGGATACGTCGCCGGCGCGGCCCTCTAGCTCCTGCACAACCGTTCGCGCACATCGGAGCTCGTTCCTGACGGCTAGCGAGCGGGATGTGCGGGAGACGCGAGGTGCGCCGGCGCGCCGTGCCTTGTCCGGCGAGGACATGGGCTGCTCCGCAGAGAAACGACGAGGGTTGTTCGCGAGCACAGAGCGACGTGCCTTGCAACAACTCAGCCTGCCTCCCCCCGAGCGGCGTCTCACAATACTCAGTCCCCACAGCCCCATGGCTATCACGGAGTTGCAGTGGCCTTCGCCTTCCGGTATACGCGGGAGGCGAAAGAAAGGCATGGTGCTACCGAAACTTATACTGCCTCGTAGCGACTCGGATGCCTCGGAGGTGTTTTTAGAAAGGTGCCTATTTTTATTAATACTCATTTTTATTCTAAATTTTACTTTATCTCCGACGGCTACAGTAATTTTAAGAATCAACGTCATATTTTCAACTCGTAATATTTTTTGTTGGACACTGACGGACTATTAAAATTTTAAAAACCTTTTAATGTTTTACATGGAACACGAACACGAACATTCTCATTCTTTACCGATGCTGATTTTATTATTAATGTCTATTTCACTTGCAAAACTCAAACATGAAAGTGCTTAAATAAATGAAGCCAAAAATTAGAATACACAGAAGCTTGTATTTGCCAAGAGAAATACATTTACAACGACGTGCGTCAGTGGCGAAGTAAAAGTAAAACTCTTTACAACTGCTCAATGTTTATACGACTTTTTAAGCGAACATGTTTTATTTGTAAAGCTTGTTGAAAATTAATTACAAACACAATGAATTAAATTTTGGTAAGCATACTGTGTACCGACAGATTTGTAGGCATGCTGTTTTTTAGGCTCATTTGTGATTGTATATTTATTTATATTAAGAGATCTTAGTCTTTGGTCGGCAGCCTTGTTGGTCTAGTGATCGCAAGCGCTACTGCTGAGCATGAGGTCCTGGGTTCGATTCCCGGGTCGGACAAAAGTGCAGCCCGGTACTCTGGATTTGTGCCCGGTTGATGGCAATAAGCTCGCTCCGTATTACATGGGACTCGTAACTGGCAAAATATGGGAGTATTTTATTTGTACCTCTGCCTTCAATACTCAATCTCTTTAATACTCACAATCTTGATTTTACTGAACTATTTTAGGCGTGAAACAAGTGGGAACGTAACACAATATTTCACACAACGATCCTGACTTATGACCGCGACACACGTTCCTTAGTGCCTACGTTTTATTTCCTTCACCTTTGTTTTATGTTATTCTGGTAGTTTTTTTTTCCGTTATGAAATATTCAGTAGCCTGTAACAGCATGTAATATTCACGTCGACGTAGATTACACGTGTCGATCAGACTTAAATATCAAAGAAATAATAACTACTTATATTTTGACACAATTTTATTTTAGATATCGCTGATAAAAATACTTGTAATTTGAAATACGTGAAGCTCCCAACTTCTATATTAATATCTATAACGCCTTGTTATCGTGACACGAACAACTGAAGAGCATGTGACTATCTTTACTAGCAAAAATATATTTTTAACAACATGTCAATTATGATAATTATCGACTCTTACTTTGAATGACATTAGAAAAAAGTTGAGATAGTTTTGACTTTTTCCGTCTAACATTTTAAATCAATTTGACAAACTTTATGTTATTAAAAATGTAATAGGTACTTAAAAGGCTTCAAAATCATATAACGAATAATATGACAAGCGAGACATGGAGATGACACCTCCGTAATATAAAATGAAAATAATCATAGGGCATCAAAAAGTTCGTCCGTATCGTTGTCAACCGGAAAAGTGCCCAAAAGGCTGATTCTTTGCCAGAAAAATAGGCAGGCTGGTCACGTGAAGAGTCGAAGTTAAACCTCAGTTAAAAGTTCATCATAAGTTCTTCACTTTCGAACTAAAAAATACTGCGACCGATTCAAGCGTTCGCGGTATTACAGAAAAGTGGATGGGTATACAAATCTGACTACGTAAGCGAGTGTTTCCTTTAGGTAGGCAAAAACTACACATCCTCTCTGTCATACTCTTTTAGCTTAGTCAGCGTGAATCTCATCTTGGGTAGATTTTACATAGCTTACTATACGGATATTAGACTTAACCCACATAAAAACGAAAAAAACCTATTGTATATTTATGAACAGGTAAGTACCTAGTCAGGTAAGATGATGTCTTCATGCAATACTAGATTTTGCCAGCGGCTAAACCCGCGTGGAGGTCAAAAATGTGCCCACGAGAATGTACTACCAGGATAACAATTGAAGACATTAGTGGATGAAGGTGATATGTCGCATTTTCAGATTTTCACTGTCCACGCCTTTTTTGGCTAAATACACTTATTTATTTATTTATATATTCTTTATTGTACACCACAAAAAATACCGACCAAGTAACCGAACCGATTAAGTGTATTTAGCCAGTTTAGCTAGTTTATAAATAAAAAAGAAACGCTAATAAAATTAATATTCAATTTAAAGCATTTATTTCAATTAAATCATTTACAGGAACTTTTGTAGTGTCAAGAAGTCGGTCAGTCAGAAAGATAAAGCTATAGTTTCTTGTCCAAATCCTAGTAGGTTTCTATGGAGAAGAACGGGAAATGTAACTCCATGGACACTCAACTTTTATCCAATCAACTGAATGGACTAGTCAAAATCATGCTGTTTTAAAACACTGTACAAAGCTATTTCAATACGTTCAACAAACTATAGCAAATATCATGTTTACACTGCAGCTTTCCACTAAAACGATAACATCATATTTCAATATCAGTTTCAGCTTTATTCAAACACAACCTACATGTACAATTACATAAACCTACATGATAGTAACTTTGTATACAGTATAGAATTTTAACCAGTGCGCAAACTGTAACCATGCATTCAGCAATCATTCTAGACCCCCTTGCGTAGCAAATGCTCGTCGGTTATACAAAAAAAAACATCTGTGTCATAGAAAAGTGCAAAAAATCTGCTGTTCCGTACATTTTGACCGCGTAGGTAACGCGGTCAAAATGTACGGAACAGCAGATTTTTTCCTGAATTCATGGTTACAGTTTGCGCACTGGTTAAAAATTTACCCCGTGTTAACGATAGCCACATGAAAAAAAAATCTGTATGAACTATATTGAATGTAGGTCATGATAGTGTTTGGGTGCACGTAAAAGACACTGAAGAAAACTTGTTGAGCTATTGAAGAGTTTTGAACAGAAAATCTCATACCTATACAATTTTTTCAACCTCTCACTCAAAGTAAGAAACTCAAGCACGAAGTCTGCGTAACCAATGAAATTGAAACTACATATAAATAGACCATCAAAGAAAAACATTTTATCTCGAAACGTCTTTATATGTCTTCGTCTCAAGCGTCACACAATAGGAACAATATAGAACAAAATTGTTTTCTCAATGGTACTAACCTCAAAACTCCAACATACAAACTTGTTTACAGCATACTAAAAAGAAAATATAAAAAGGTAAGTATTATTTGTGTCTATTGAGCAGTTATATCGACACACGCACTAATAGTTGGAAAACATCCAAAGCATTCCATAGTGTCCTTAGCAATGATTAAATACTGCAACTAGACAGGTGTAGTATCTGATTCTTCAGCTGTAGAGAGAACAACAAAGTCATTAAACATTTTGCTGTCAGAATAGAATGAAGATATTTATATATATTATCGCCATGATGTCAGTCACAAGACCCTCCCTAATCATCTTTCACGACTTGGAGGTAGCACATAACATTCAACACGTCGTCAATCTTTCAATGGTACAAAATTAGTTCTAAAATCACACACAAATTTTACAGCAGCTGTTAACAAAAACAGAGCTAAATACTTTTCCTAATCTTAGATCACTTTCCTAAAAAATGTTAAAATAATAAACTCTCTCTCTGTTAAAGTTCTAAAGAAGAAAAATCCAAAAAAAACGAGGTGAATAGTACTGTATTTAATTATTCTGTTTACAGCCCCGAAGCTAAAGTTTACGATGAAGACTATTACAATAAAACAATAGTCTACAAGGTAACAATACCTCATTCCTATAATGGATAATTTGTACGAATGTTAACTGTAATTTAGCAAAATGGAAGCGGGCGTTACCAACTAACTAACTGTTCAAGAAGATTGCAAGTGAAAATGGTTTCAAACGCTATACAAACAGTTTTATTTCAAACTAGTTCTAAATTCCTCTAACATAGCTATTAATTTTTCTAATTGACATTTCATTATCAGAAACCAAACGCATTCTTGCAACCACGTTGAATGCCATGAAATCTATTTTCATTTATACCCGGCCAAATGATTTCATACATTTCTGCCGCAAATTGATTTATAACACTAACAAAGATATTGAATGATAAGCTGATAAGTTATCGAAGTTGTAATTGATATGCTTATGAAACAATGTTACTCAGCATCTACTTATCTGTTTCGTGATAACCCGTTCAAACTAGGTTGGAAACTACCTGATTATACTCGTACGAAATTGTACTGGATTATCTCAATATCTGCAAAAGATAAGATAGTGTACCAATAATTACGCCTGTCCACGTAATTTACACGTAGATATGAAACGCCGATACGTAAAAAACAACATTCTAACAAGTGCTTGTCCCTGCAACCATTCACACTCGAAACGAATTTTATTCAAGTATTTTTCGTTTGACATATTTGTCTTTTGGTATTGGTATTCAAATTGATTGATAGTCAAAGTGCAACTCACGATCCAGTCAATCAGACTGCGCAAAATCTAATGATTGATTCGGAACAATGTGACACGTAGCAGTACGCAGCACATGTGAAACTCAGGTGCTAGGAAAATAAGGACAAAAGTGTCGAGATAAATGACATGATGGTTGTCACAGCCTATTTGCATCCTAGAGTTCCTTTGACAATTTAACATACTGAATACACTTCAGAAAGTGTTCTGTCATCTGTAAGAGCCATAAAAGATAAAGATACACTTTTGGATAAAGTATCGTTTTGTAGGAAATTGAGCCAAGACATCGCGAGGCATGCGTCAAGATTTGGAATAAGCGCCACAATAGACGTCACTGAAATTTCGTATGAATCACGCATGTCGTGACTAATGCGCTCGGAAAGTTGATAGCTATTTACGTTTGATATTACTTTCAACGCGTTTTCTTGTAGCTCTGTCTGTTCTGAAAAGTCGTTGTTGTCAGACTAAATATTTGGAATTGCAGACGTCTGAGCAATATTGCGTATTGTTATGTAATTGTCGTTTAGATTTATGAATAAAAAATTACTGTGTTGTCTTGAAAGCAGTTAATATTTGGATTACATTAGATTACATAGCTTCCGTGTTCTCATTTCTATACAGGACACTAGTAGTATTCAAAGATTTACAAACCAGATTAATTATGTAATTAGTTTCTCTATAGTCCCTACATTTGCCAATTATGAAGCATAATCTGTAGTGTAGTTAAATAAAAGTCGTGCAATCTATGATGTACTTAGTAGTTTAGTTTGGAGGAAAGACAGCAAAGGATTTGTTTATTGAACAACGAACTTTTTACAATGTAAAAGTAACTCTCTCTCACAGCATTAAATTAGGTTTCACAAAAACACCGGCATTACCTCGGACAGTCCCATTAGCAATCGCAAATCCCCTATTACTTTTGTCTCGGTGATCAAGCCTTACAGTCGAGCTACACCTACCTCGCCACATTAACTGCGGTCTATGGCTTAGCGTGCTCAGCCAACCGTGCAGGGGAGTAATTATCCTTAATTCTTCTGGTTTTGTTTGTACCTACTGAACAACGTCTTGGAATAATAAATAAACAAGTGTATTTAGTAAACGCACATGTAAACATCAGTCTGGTGATTTCAAACAGAATTTCAACGCTGGAACTGTTGATTTAATCTAACTATAGGTACAATATGTGTGTTTACAGGTACAGTCGCAAACACACTACCTATGTGTAGACTTGGTGAAAACAACGGTTTCCTTCTAACTTCTGTAGAATCCTGTTGATTCCGTATTTAAGTTGATAGTATCACTTTACTGGGTCACAACAGACTACACAGCAGACTATCGACGCGTGACGCTACTGTGCAGCCCTGCCTCATTTTATCTGTTTCCCGCCATTCCTCGTGACTGACAGATGACATTAGTGACAGAAACCTCCTCTTGTATGAATGAGACATTGTTTACATATCTATTAATTAAATACACTGAAACTTCGATCAAAATTTTAAGACGAAAACTGTTGATCGTAACTATGAAGTGCTTTACAGACAGAATCTTTTAACGCAAACTGTTAAGATTTGTTTAATATTTCAACATAATGAACATTAATTTATAAATCGTTAGTCTACCAGAAAATCGCTTCACAATGCGTGCTTTTGTATCTCGCTACGCGCATCATATTAATGCCCGTAACAGTTTAAATGTTTTTGTTTTCACATAGGATCATATTAGACAAATACTAGCGACCCGCCACTGCTTTGCACGGATTTTAAGACTTGACTAAAGGTCGAGATTTCTTTAGTATATTAAGCACTAGAACCTTCCAGAATAAATTATCTAAATCATGGTGAAAATCGCATTGAAATCCGTTTCATAGTTTAGAAAAATAACGCAGTCACATAGTCAGAGACGTCTTTTATTTATAATGCGTCGTTACTGCCAATTGTCGCAAAAATATGGCAGTTAAATGGTGTCAGGGAGTGAACTGGCTATCTCTACTAATTTATGATAACGCCGATATGAGCCTAGGATATTTATACATTTATTGCAAATACTGTCGCAATCGTGTTGTTGGTGTTTCAGCATGACGTTTCGTGATGTCATGAACAAGCTGACCAATCAGTGAAACATGATGGTAGACGCAATCTATGTGATGGCTATAAACACATGTTTTCTTTTAAGCGACAATTGGAGTTGTCATGTTCAACATATATTTATTGCACAACTACATACTATGGTATACAGGGTAGCAGGGACAACGAAGCGCAAAGTGTAACCTTGAGTCCAGCCATGATTATAGACACCCTTAGCGTAGAATTGTTTCGCCGGATACCAGTAGAATGGACAAAATTCAAATCCAAGATGGGAGCTAAGAAAATTTTCGAATTTTTCATCATACTGGTTGTCGTTTTCATAATGTTCGTGGGTGCTGAAATCAATATTAACAACTTTATGAGAGCTTTTCGGTTTAAAGAATTTATTTCTCATAAGAACTTACAGTCCACTTATAATGAGATACAGAGTAGTAAATATGATAATACAGTACAATACAAGTGCATACATGTTTTTAAGTTCATTTTTAAATGTATTAATGTTATCGCATTCTTATAAACCGTCCGGCAATTCATTGAACAGCTGTGCTCCTTCGAACAATATGGTCTTTTTACCGTAATTGGTGCGTACGCTGATAACTTCAAGTTTGTTTTTATATCTATTTCTCAGGTTATATGGCCTTGTTTTTTTCTTTAGTTGTATGTTAGTTTGTATTGAGTTAGTGGTTATGTTTTTAACAAGAATGCAAGTGTAGTAAATGTATAGCTGTCTAATGTTTAATAGTCCCGTTTTTTCGTAAACAGTCTTTGTTGGAGTCTTTTTTTTGTTTTTGAGTCTTTGCTTTTAAAAACTTATACTGAATGACTCTATATAAAAGAACGCGTATCAAATTCACACTTTCTTTCTCTCTATCAGTTTTTATCATATACCTACGAGTGTCTGCGCATAAGGAATTTCTTTCCTGAACGCACTTTTTTTTTAAATATATTTTACGAGAATATATAATTATATTTACTTATAAGAATAAACCAGTTTGTAATAATCCTTTTACTTTTCCTCTGACCTCAGCCCTTTTATTCCCACATACATTTATTTAACAAAGTTCGACATTCGAGAAACGAGATACATTTGATTCGTTCGACCACAAATACAAAGGTCACGACATTGTAGGACCGTTCTTAGGAACAGGATCCTAAAGATACCTAATCTTTTCGATCTCCCTAATGGTATCATATTTATCCCGATACTGAAACTTCAAGTTTACAAAGCGGGCGAAATTATGAGCACTTTTCTCACAACATCGGACTGATACAAAGGAGATAATTCTACTTTAGTTTCTGAGATGACTGGAGATTTAGTTCACAAGTACTATTTTTGGAATAATCGGCTTTAAATCTATTTCTATTAGACTGAAAATAGTCAACATACTTAGTTTAAATTAATCAGAAAGTAAAACCTGTAAGGCCGCGTCCTACATCGCGCGAACATGCGACCGTTCACGCTCATTTTGTTTGGTGAAACAGACAGAGGACACCGTCCGTTTAAAAAAATGCCATATGGACGCGAAGGTCGTGTGTCCGCACAAATTTTCATTTTGGTTAGGTCGTGGGATAAGTGTTTACCTCCACACGCAGCAATTCTCCAAAATCAAATTTATGTGCATATTTATGAGAATTTTGTTTTCGATTCAATTGTGTCCACCCAAGGACTCAAGGTAGTATTTGATATTAAATATTTATAATCCACTTTATTTGCAAAGGAATCGATTTGATTTGCAAGTAAAATCAAAAAAGAGGGAATACATTACTTTGTTTTGTTTACTGTTGTTTCAATCTTTGACCGATAGTAGAAAAAAAAACATTTGAAAATGTTTTCGCCACAAGCCCACGTTCGCACGGACTGGATTTTCAAGTCTCAGTGTAAAACCGAGTATTGGGAATTTGGGATTCTTGAAAAACACACTGTTGGATTTTTCACTGTCGGTGCTAAGTGCGATCTGGGGCTATATAATAATAACTATTTTTTTTATTTTTAAATGTTTTGTATTTTTATTATAATATTTAAAAATGTAATTTATATGTATATTTAATGGAATAAAGGAAGTAATAAATATTTTATTTCAGATATAAATCCAAATGTTGTTAGTAAAATCTTAACCTAATGTTAGTAAAATTATATTTACAAAATTGAAACGACTGACACCTACGTGTGCAGCCGTATCCAGTGAGCTAGCATGGGGCTGTCCCACCTATCACACTATACACTCAGGATGCTGTGGGACCTAGCACGTATTCTACCGAGAATAGTAGCGCACCGTTTCCGCATAATAGCATGAAAACCATCAACTCTGGCTTCGGTGAAGATCCCGGAAGCGCTACAAAAGCGTGGTAGACCCAACAGCATCCTGAATACATTATTATACTGGACACGCAGGGCGCTGTATGCCTTCAGCGTATACCTGACCCACAGACTGCACGTGTAAAAAGACTGGCAGTATGCTCTGAAAAGGGTTAATTTGACTTGCGTCGTACAACGTGCAAATCTGCGGATCAGCATATTACCTCGGACAGCCATCGCTCTAGGTTCCCTTTCTATGTCCAGGTCATCATTCAGGTCATGAGTGACCCAGTGATCCAGGTACTTAAATTTTGTTACTCTGGATAACGGAGTATCATTTATGGTCACATCCGGCACGTTAGTGTAACATTTGGTGCCAGCCTTAAATACCAATAATTCTCATTCTTTTGCATTGTACCTGAGTCCATGAGTGACCGCGTAATCTTCACAGATCTTAACAAGACGCCTGAGTGCGCTTATAGATGGACTCGGCAGCACCATGTCGTCATTATAACTTTTATTGTTAATGCAAACTCCGTCAATGTGACAGCCTATACCGGTGCTGCTGATTTCCACAATCAACTGATTAATGTAAAGGTTAAAGAGACGAGGTGACCCATTCACATCAGACAAAGTTCCACCCCACCTGACATAGTTCGTCTGATTCTCGTACCAAAACAAAGAAATAACAGTACGACCAACGGTGCTTTCCTTTCGGAGCTTTTTCCACTAGATATCGTATGACACCAGGTCAAAAGCCCTCGATAAGTCATGTGGGTTCGGGCTGCCCCCGTCAGGAATGCAGATTTTTACGATTTTTCTTCAACTTCAAATATAACGGCGTTAACTCTATCTTTAAAACACGCAAACTTAATTTTGACATCACTATTGGCTTCAGCACTCTAGAAAACCATGAAAACTAGTTAGTTAGTTAGCTACTAGCTCACTATCTCTCTGGTTCTTGTCATTATTTAATTATAAGAAACAGTCGCATGGAGGGGATATTACGCTTTTTCTTTACGTAACGCTTTTTTTTTTGTTACGTGACGGATTCTCCAATTTTTCGACCACCGAAAGCTAATCAACTTTGTCCCATAAACATATTTCTGTGGAGATACTCTTCGAACGTTAATAAAATGGTTAGTATGTTCTCAGTTTTTTAAGTATTTTCTATGATTTTTTGTTAAAGCCGTTGACCTCAAAGGAAAGGACGCACTTACACATATGTATATCGTATGAGCAAAAGTTAAAAATACGAACAAAACTGAAAATAAACAGCGGAAGTCATAAAGGCAAATACAAATAAAAAGCCCAGAATGATTTAAAGCGACGTTTTAAAACTGCCGTTCCAAACTCCTGGCCCTTACAATACACTTTCAACTTTACGTGTATAGAACTAAAATTCTAAATCGCACAATGCGTTGTGCATGGTTGCACCGGTCCAACAATTTGTTTTCATAAATTATACGGCGTACACACTGCACAATCACACGCACGTCGCTGCTTCATTTGTTTTCCACATTATAAAGTGTGCCAAGAGTTATTCCACCTTTTAAATTAAAAAACTTGTAACGATTTGTATGTGTTGACAACAATGAACAAACATTTTAGCTTGTTTGCCAGAAGGGTGTCTTTCAGCATCTGACGTTTAGAATGCACCTGCTAGTTTTTTGAGCTTTTGGCTTTCAATCACATTTACCTACGCAACAAAAACCATAACTGCAAAAAATATTTCCTCTACTTACTAGCTACGCAAACATTGGAAAATCTTCACATTACAATACCCTGGAAGGCGGACTTAAATCCTTTTTCCAATCCATTAATTCCTTGTCCAAATAGTTTGGTATGTAAATGAAACATCGGAATGGCTTTCACTCAAACAAAATCACAGCGAAACCTTTGTATTTTCTCAAAAAAGCAGTTGAAATTTCAATAAGGTGCAAACCATTACATAACATAGGTGGTGGGTACGCGTGGCGTAGATAGAGCGGATTAGCTCTCCATCAGGTTCAAAAGCAGGCTTCACCCTCCAACCTCTCTTTGTACCTCTCTAATGCACCTAGTATGTATTAACTAGCTCGGTTCACTCTATTGTAGCCGACAGTAGCTCAGTAGCTATTGTTTGTATTTGAAAGCAGGTTTATAGCGTTTGTAGGCAGAGTTTCTTAAATATTGGGGCCAATTCTTTGGTTCACCACCTAAACTAAATTAAGAGTATTGCTATCTCTTACTTACACACCGCGAAAGAAAAAGACAAGTGAAGCTTTAGAACTGTCAAACAAAATTAGGTACGTGTCGATTGCCTTGAATTTGGCGCGATTTTAAACATGATGAATTTAGTTCGTCGTTTTGCGTCGAAAAAATTCGAACTTCAACTTTTGACAGGTCTTTTTTATTTCCGTCTCTTTCTTGTTTCATTAGAAAGTAAAGATAGCAATAGCCTTAATTAAGTTTAGTTGGTGCGCAACAGAATCGTCACCATTATACGCCGTGCAAATGATGTGATGACAGTATACGTCAAAATAAAATGTTGAATAGGTTTCAATTTTTGTTTGCAAGTGTATTACGAGATAGGCTATAGAATGTGGGTACTATAGAGCCGTTTCCGTGCCATCTATGTTACCCGACCGTCCCTTGCTCGTTGATGTGCCAGCCCGAGCCGCAGCTGAGCCAGTTAAATTCCCCGATTGTTAATAATAATTAAAATATTTTGATCCAGCCTGCCCTCACTTGCTGCCCCCCCCCCTCCCGCTAGTGACGAGGTCCGTACCCCACAGGGGATGCCCTCAGCGTGCAGTCGCTTTAGTTTAAGTAGGTTTAATGCCCTAGCTGGAGGCTTTTAGTTTACTAAAAATGCCTTCACAGGAAAGTCTGGTTGAGCAGTTACGGCCTCTCAAGGTCAACTGCGAGATGTCATACACAAAAAAAAACATCTATGTTGTATTTATTTCACTTACTTTTAATAATTATTAAAACGCGTTAAAAACTAAATAAGCTTTTCATTCTGTCGTAACAGTACCTATATACAATAAGCACAAAATAAAGTTCTACGACGTTGTTCAAAATGGTAACCTCCAAAAAAGTTATCTCATATTGCAAGTAAGCGTATTATAAATAATATGGCTACTCGTAAGGTTAGGTTATATTAGGGCATCTATCTGTATAGTTAACAAGTTAACGTTTTTTCAAAGATAGAAGTCAGGTGGGAAAACAAAATGGCGAATGGCAGATCTAAAGGTAGTAAAACATCGTCATATAAAAGATAACATCATAGTCGCAGCCAGTCATGAGTTAACCTTATGTTTTGAATGTACTTAAGGATTTTTCGTGAGGTTATAGTGAAAAACTTGATCATGTCATAGCCAGTAATTTACAAAAGAAAGTTGAATTAAAATGCACTTGTAATGAAATGCGAAGATAATATAATTTAAGATTATTTATTTGTCCAAAATATAGAGTACTAGCAGCGCTCCGCGGTTTCACCCGCGTAGTTCCCGTTTCCGTGGGAATACGGGGATAAAATATAGCCTATGTCACCCGGGGATAGTGTAGCTTCCCAACAGTGAAAGAACTTTTCAAATCGGTTCAGTAATTTCGGAGCCTATTCAATGCAAACAAACATACAATCAAATCTTTCCTCTTTATTGTTAGTATAGAAGATGACCTATGACGAAGCGCGCTTCGCATCGCCTTATTTTTGTTTTTCCTGTCCACTATGTCATTGGACTTGGGATATTTTCGTAGAGAACGTCCTAACACAAATTAAACAAGCCGGATTACAACATCAGATTTTTCAATCTATATTCTAATTCTGACTGAAAGCCGAGCCCTATTTTTCTTCGAAGATTAAAAGTTTTCGTTCAAACGGCAATTAACCTTCAATGACTGGGCTAATTGTAGGTTTTTGTAGTAGGTAATCGGGATTGGGTTTTAATTTCCTGATACAAGCAGTAAATATAAAAAAAAAAATACTTTGAGGTTCATTTACAAATTGAAGGATAATAATGTAACAACACTTGGTATTTTTACAGCCGATACAATAATACAAATCATAATCAAATTGATTGACACGGTTGGCTTGATTTTATTTGCTAAGGTACAAGATAAGGAGCAACTTGTAGAACGTAAGTCTTTTTATAAAACTGAACATTTTCGACGTTTAATGAATCCTTGTTAAAGTTAACTACGATTAAAGGCAGCTGCATTTTTAAACGCGGTTGTAATCGTCGGCAAGGCGGAGATAACGCGATATTAGTCAAAGCTGGCGGCGGCGTCGACTCATTCGCTGAACGACCGACGTTCCTGAATATTTTACAGCGCTCGCTTTATCATACCACCCGGTCGCGCGATTCTGTGCACGCAGATTTAGGTGGAAGAGCTATGTTACACCGCGTTTACAACAAAGTATAATGAAACATAATGCATGTATGATATATCTTTTATATACTCACAACATGTTTTTCATAAGAATTGTTGAAAACAAGAATCACAAATTGTTTGTACAGTGTAAGTGATTTTCTAGTCATTTTATGGGCATATTAGTATTGGTGAAAGACGACTGAACAACCAAAGCTTCTGTATGTTTTACAGCGCTTGCTTTACCGTGCTACATGCCACGGGATGCTGTGTAATCTATGTAGGCGTATCGTCTTATTTGCTTTCGCCTCTTCCCGTTACGCGGGGTCGAGTTTCTTAATCTTTCAGCGCCATTCACTTTGCTAGTAAGCAACGTCATCAAAAAGGCCAAACTTTTGTATGTTCGTCCGAACATTTGTCATCCAAACTCATTTGAAGGTGGTGAAAAATTTAGAAAAACTTCATGATTTTTTTTTTTGGCTAAGTATGAAAGTCCGTCACTCAAGCAGCCAGCTGTAATAAAACTATCTTAAATGTAAAATAATGTTTATTTAAGTTCACAGACAATATTAACAATTAATAGAAATACATGTTTTTCCTACAATTACATTTTCTCATAGGTACTTTATATAAAATAAACCCTAATTTCTTACCTTTTTGGACGGTATTTGTACCTTGGGTAAGCACACGAACTACACAAACCGCCCACGGCAAGACCGTTACGAGTCGCTGTTTGACTACCCCTACCTCCCGTTTAAGAGCTTAAACATAGCCTAGATTGACGTAGAATCTGAGCTACCTTCATCTACCTCAATATTACCATATTTAGCGTGTTGGTACTATGAATATATTTTGAGTTACTGCTTATTTTAATTTATGATCGTTAGAAATTTTATGAGGGCTATTTAATGAGGGTATGTTTTGCCAGCTGTAGACAAGACCGATGCGAGTTTTTATTGTACTGTAAACATTTATTTAGTTTAGTAACCTAGCTTTGCAGACCTCTGGCAATGGACCAATTGGTCCACCGAACTCGATAAAATTGGAGGCCGACATTAACCTTCAGATCGATCGCAACAAAATGTGGGGATGAGTTGGCAACCAATATTGCTGATACATGCACATTTATAACACTCTCAAGAGCCTTTGGAAGGAACCCGTAGATTTATAAATAAAAAATTGGCCGTCATGCTCACAGAAAGGTTCAAGGTTCACAAAATTAAGTGCGGAGTAGCGCTGAATAAAAAAATCAATATATATTCCTTTTTACTTCACACATACACACATAATCACCCATTGCTGAGAAACAGACCTCCTATATTTTGAAAGTGTGTGGTCCGTAAACCACCACGCGGGCCCAGTGTTTATTTATTTATTTATTCACTCCAAACATACAAATATCCTTACAGGCTAGACCCAATGCGATATTGTACTAAAACTAACTACTTAATCATTAAATTTTTCCACTTCTTGTACCATAACAAATTTGATAGGTAGCTAACCTTTCAAATTCATCCAAAGCGCAACAGAATATGTTGAAGTTGGTTGGAAGATGTCATTTCTTTGAATATCTGGCTCTAGAACATGCCGGTTTCCTCACGATGTTTTCCTTTATCATTTTGAGAGCAACGGTACATACACACACACACACACACACACACACACACTACTTTCTAGTCTATACCTGTATTTTATAAATTTTTTAGTTTTGCTATTGTGCATATTTTGTTTAATTTCTAGTATTAGCAGGCTTTGTATGTTGTATGCATAGATATGGAAGAGGGAGGTCTCCTGTTACAGGTATCTCCATACTTAAAAGAAGGCCTCTAAAACTTATTTGTAAAAACCTGTTGATTATGAAAATAAACTTATAAAACTAAACTTAATAAACGGTGATGAAATAAACTATACAAAGTAACCCGACTGACTGCCCCCCCCCCAGTGGGTTCCCGCATTATCGTTGCGGGGGGGCTCAGTAGCCGTGGTCTCCCAGCTACGGTGAAGCGAAGAGGAACCTCAAGGTGGGGCCGCTCGTCAGGGCTTTTGCCTCAAAGCCGACGACGTGGCGGCCAAAAAGTAGGTTGCTGTGAGGTGCACCACAACTGAGGCGGGCCGCGATGTTGAATGGGAGGCATCGCGGCTGAGGGTTACAGGCTGCGGTGGAGGAGAGTGTAGTAGTACTTCTGAGTAGTGCTCTTCCCTTCCGTGGCCTGGACGGGGCCACCACCGTTTGATGGCGGACGCGGTGGGGCCGCAGGGGAGGAGGAATGTCGGTATAGCGTTGGCCGCTCTCCCTATCCCCTGCGGCCGGAAAATGGCAGGGAGCGGGCCATAGATATAAGAAATTTCTATGGAGCGGGCCCATTAAAAAACAAAATCCCCGGTTTGACGGCGCGTTGGGTCCTACACGCGCCGTCAGAGTTGTCAGCAACAACTGGTGGGGTCCGCAAGGGACGATGCCTGCCAGGGATGCGGGTTGTTCGAAAGAGATACCGTCGCCCCTGGCACACGAGTGTGTTTTAGTCAGTAAAAGTCTAACACGCCTTCCTGCTCCACTCAGAGCGGGAGAAGTTATTTGATGATTTCCCACCCTAAAAAAAAAAAAAAAAACCTGACTGACTGGGCTTAAAACCATTATGTACAACTCGTTTGTTGGAGCCGTTAATACTGAAAGAAAGAGAATACATTTTTTAGCACAGACTAAAAAGGCACACAATACACAGTAAAATAAAAACGATGTCATAAATTAGCATTAAAGTGTGTCTCACAGCTGCGCTAAAAAGACCCAATTCAGCAAAAATGCTAGACAACTTGTGTCTGACGCTGATTTTCAACTGGACCTTGCCTACTGGTCCACCACTGCTCTTATTATTTTACACATATCCGTATAATATATAACTCCGCAGATGATTTAGGTTTAGCAATAAATTCGAGGATATCCGCACTGGATTTCAAAGCTTAATTGGTAGAATTTTTGATTTAGTCTACCATGTTTGATTGGGTGTGTTTATATAAATTTGTATGTAACTTGTGTGCCGAAAGATTTTTGTCAAAATGGCTTTTATTTTTGATACGATATTACTGTAACAAAATCCATTTACCAGTATTTACTTGTTTACAAATAGTTAGCGTGGCCATGAATTTACTGAGAAACCTACTTGAATTACATAAATATGATCCATTTACCATATTTCAGGAAGGAAAAAAATATCCTAACTTAATATTGCCGTGAAGACGTATGTAATAAATAAGAAATTTATGAACTCAATTGGGGTGTGTAAAATGTCAATCGTAATAAGATCAATAAAAATCTTTAAAATCTCATGCATTGTGTTTACCGTTTATTCTGAATCAGAGCAACATTATTTACTGTAAATCCAGCTTTATACTCAACTGTTTTAGGTCTTGGCTGGATAAAAGCGGACTTTTATGAGTTCAAACGATCCGAATGGATCGTATTAATGTACAGTTTATAGTACAGCGTCTAGATAATATTCAACATTATTTAGTTTAATGCTAATGTCGTTATTTTGTGAATAATATTCATCATTAAGCCAACCGTAAAGATGATTAGGTCAAAGCTTTTATTACACTGCATTCATGTCGTAGAATTTGAATAGGCCACTGCAAAATCATTTCGCAATCAAAGAGCTTATATATTTGCGCTATTCAATTCAAACAAATTACATCTATTTTAACACTATTTTTCAAACTGATACGATCTGTTAAATTAGCTAACGTTATTAAAAATATTGTTGAATGCTTAAAATCACACGAAAAATAATTAATCTCAAAACCTAAGCGGTCCAATTTGAACGTTCCCAGAGTATCCACGGCTAATTAGCAATTAGGGCGAGGCAGATTAAATTTTGACATAAGTAATGCATTACAACACCCTTGAGGGCAATACAGAAGTGGCCAGTAAAATGTTTTATAAAATCCCTCGTAAATCCTGGACTACATGTGCTAGCAAATTCTCTTTGGTCGTCGAAATAAAGACAATTTTCAAACTGTCGATACGAGCCACGCTCAGACACCAAATGTGTTAGTGTAAAGTCAGCTTTATCACTGAGAAAAATCTGTGTGGAACAAACGTAAAATATGGATGGCGCTGAGTGGGAAATGGGAAATTTTGAGTATGATCACGGTGTATAATGAATATGAAGGTGAAAAAGTCACGTTCACAAGTGGATATAAAAGTTTTTATTTTGCCTTTAGATAAGCAGAAAGTGTACCCACGAGAGAGATACCTTTAGTTCTTACTGCGAGCGAAATGTATTAAAGATAAAAAAGGTATTTATTTATACACTACTAATATTCGCTACCCAAGTAACTAAGCATCAGTTTTCCAACTTTTTCCGTAAGGCTTATTTTCAACGTTCTACGGTTACGAATTCTCTACGCCGTAGCACGTTGTAGCAAGTTGCTACGACCGACAAGTAGATTGTATTACAACGTTATAAATCAACCATTACTATCATCCCTTATTTTTGTATTCGAGACAGAACAAGTATCATTATCTACAGTCCGGTTAAGGCAAAAAATAAGGGTATTGTGTACGTAATAATCAGTGAATTCGGATGACCATTTTGGGAACCTTGTTACCTTTATAGAGTTTCCGGGTATCGGCTCGTCTCGACATTTTATCGAACATGGACATTTCGGACGGCTTTATGCGCTACTTTCCTTTTACTACCGATAATATACGGTTTGAAAAAATACAGGTTTGATAGTCCTTTTCTAGAGTATGTCCGAAATTATTCAAAATTAATTAAGAATCTGTGTCTTTGCTAAATCAAAAATTTTAAGCGATACAATTAAAAATTCCAATAATAAAGTAAAAACCACTTGGAAAATTATTAATAATGAAACGGGTAAGTCGGTTAAACAGGAAAAGCAACTAGAGATTATAGTCAACAATAAATTAGTTAATGAAGCTGCTGACGTAGCTGAGGCATTTAATGAGTTTTTTGCCAACATACCTTTAACTACGACTCGCACCTTAAATTCGTCCCCGTCTGAAGCGGAAAACCTTTTGCATAGTAGTGTGCCCAAATGTAGTCTCTTATTTAGTTTCGAACATGTAACACCTCGTGATGTAGTTAATATTTTTAACACACTTAAGTCTAAAAACACTGGTGATTACTGGGGCATCTCTATTAAACTTTTAAGTAACATAATCGACATCGTAGCCCCCTATCTAGCTATTACTTTTAATAAATGTGTTGATTTAGGAACGTTTCCTGACCTCATGAAGAGTAGTAAAGTCATACCATTATTTAAATCGGGTAATAAAAATAACGTTGGCAATTTTAGGCCCATTTCTATCTTACCTGCATTTAGTAAAATATTTGAAAAGTTAATACTCAAGCAGTTGCTAAGACATTTTAATTTAAATAGCCTCCTTCATGATGAACAATATGGTTTTACAAAAGGTCGTTCGACTACAGACGCGGGTGTTGCCCTGCTAAAACACATATTTAACGCATGGGAGAACTCACAAAATGCTATTGGAGTTTTCTGTGATCTTTCCAAAGCATTTGATTGCGTGCACCACGACACGCTTTTGCGTAAATTACGTCATTACGGTGTTCAAAATGGAGCTCTTAACGTATTAAACTCTTATTTAAATAATAGGCACCAATGTGTAGATATTAATGGTGTGAAATCTTCCGGGCTACCAGTTCAGTTAGGTGTACCTCAAGGCTCAATACTGGGTCCATTCTTATTCTTAGTGTACATTAATGATTTACCATTCTATTTAAAGGGTATCTGTGACGTTGTACTGTTTGCTGATGATACCTCTCTTATCTTTAAGGTAGACAGGAATAGACAAGATTTTGACGACGTAAACAGTGCACTCTCAATGGTTACGGATTGGTTTACCACGAATAATTTGGTTCTCAATGCTAAGAAAACAAAATGTATAAAGTTCGCTTTGCCGAATGTAAAAAATCTGGGACCCAACATCGTCTTAGAAAATGAGGTGCTTGAAACTGTAGACTCGGCATCTTTTCTGGGCATAACAGTAGATGCCAAACTTCAGTGGGGATCACACATATCAAGCCTAGCGGGAAGGCTCAGTTCGGCTGCCTACGCCGTCAGGAAAGTAAGACAATACACTGACGTTGATACAGCTCGGTTAGTCTATTTTAGTTATTTTCATAGCGTTATGTCCTACGGCATTCTGCTGTGGGGCAAAGCCGCTGACATTCAAAATATTTTTGTTCTGCAAAAACGAGCTGTACGTGCAATTTACTAATTAGGTGCTAGAGTTTCTCTGAGAGATTTTTTTAAAGATATTGGTATTCTCACGGTGGCATCACAATTCATCTTCGCTAACATCTTATATATTAGGCAAAATATACACTTATACACTAAAAACAGTGATATTCATAATATTAATACCAGAAATAAGGACAAACTACGTGGTCCCTTTCACCGGCTTCATAAAGTTCATAACTCATTCGTTGGGCTCGGTATCACCTTTTATAACAAGCTTCCCTCTTCTTTGCTAGATTTACATTTTAATGCGTTTAAAGCTAAAGTAAAATCAAATCTTTGTTCGAAGGCATACTATTCTATCAACGACTACTTAAACGATAAGAATTGTTGGTCGCTGTGATTAACTCAAGACAACGTTTGTGTTCTTTCACCAGAATTAGCTTACCTACTGACAGGTTATATGAGTTACTCCATAGCATTGTTTATTTTATTTGACTATAAACCATTTTTTATTTTTTTTATTTTTAATATTGATATTTCCATTTTTTTATGAAATTTAATTACTTGCCTATTACTGTATAGAATCAAGTTCTTCCAACTTATCAGACAGTTGTGCTACTGGGGAGTTTGTTGCGCCACTTCTTCTTCCCAGCTAAAGCACTAGGAAGTGTCGAAGGGTGGGCGTTTTTGGGGGACTGTCTTTTGTAATTTTGACGTTCGAAAAGTGCTGACTCTCAGCCTAGTTTGAATAAATGACTTTTGATTTGATTTTTGATTTTGATATGTTACGACTGATTTGAGATTTTATGAAACCACAGTTCTTGTGTATTTTTTTTATTTTTTTTGACATGGTGGGAAAAAGACAGGGCCACAGTCTGATGATATTATAAATAAAAAGATATGTAAGTTATCTACCCAACATTCCATCTTTTAAAACGGCACAATGTCACATTATTAAATGACACGTGGAAGTAAGACGGTATGTCGTTATTATCGGGAGCGAAAAAGAGACAAGACGAATAAGTTTTCCAACTAACGGACCGCGTATAACAATGGCCACAGATAATGATAAATCGTCATTTCGCATGTCAGGTAACTTTTTTTTGTGTGTACCTCACCTAACTATAATATTAGGTCTTTACCTATGAAATTGCCGTTCTGCAGTACTGGCCATTTCAAATCAAAATAATTTTTGTTTGGCTAAGAATTCTAATTTCAAATTAATTTTATTTTAAAAACATGGATTTTTTTTTCTAAAAGTAGTCATTTCTTTATTGATTAGTGTTACATTTTCATCGCATTTCAATCTTTTTCGTCATCATGGATACGTTAAAAATTCGAGTAATTATGGAATATGAGTAACGTCGTGGCAGCAACGCGGCACAAGCGGCACGCAACATCAACGACGTTTACGGAGCTAACACTACAAACCAACGCACCACCTGTTATTGGTTTGCTCGCTTCCGTTCTGGAAATTTCGACCTGAAAAATGAACCTCGCGGTCGTCCGAAGACTTTGGTCGACAATGACGAATTAAAGGCGATTGTGGAAGCTGATGATACACAATCTACGGCTGAATTAGCAGCAGCTTTCGACGTTAGCGTCAAAACAATATTGGTCCATTTGCGTCAAATTGGCAAGGTAAAAAAGCTTGACAAATGGGTGCCCCACGAACTCAATGATCGCCAGCGCGAAGTACGCGTCGAGACGTGCCTTGCACTGCTCAACAGACACACAAATGAAGGAATTTTGAACCGCATTGTTACCTGCGATGAAAAATGGATTCTGTTTGATAACCGTAAGCGCTCAGCAAGTTGGTTGGATCCTGGTTCAGCACCTAAACAATGCCCTAAACGAAAACTTACCCCTAGAAAAGTGATGGTCACTGTTTGGTGGTCTAGCGCCGGTGTGATTCATCACAGCTTCTTACCAAACGGGGTGAGCATTACTGCAGATGTGTACTGTGAAGAACTGAACACAATGATGGAGAAGCTGGCGCATCTCCAACCAGCATTGGTCAATCGCTCGTCTCCGCTGCTCCTGCACGACAACGCGCGACCTCATACTGCACAGCAGACGGTCTCCAAGTTGCAAGAACTGGGGTTGGAAGCTCTCCGTCATCCGCCCTACTCACCAGACCTTGCGCCTACAGACTACTACTTTTTCCAGAATTTGGATAACTTCTTGGCGGGAAAAAAATTTAATACCCGAGAGGCAGTACAAAATGCCTTTGAAGAATTTGTTGCCTCCCGTCCAGCTGATTTCTTTAAGAAGGGCATCAATAAACTGCCACTGCGATGGCAAAGATGCATTGATTGCATGGGTGATTACTTCGATTAATACAAATAAAAAATTCATGAAAAAAATTCGTTTAAATTTTTTCATACAAAACGGCAATTTCATAGGTAAAGACCTATTATTCATGAACCGCTATGTCCCATGAGCACTTATGATGTAAAGTAATAGTCATATTCTAGACAGATAGCAAGCTAGTCCATTGTCTGTTCTGATATGAGGCTTATCAGTTAGTTGTCCTGTCTGCAATCCTCTGAATATGGTCGACGTAAAGCTCGTGATATTGGCTTTATACTGTGTGTACACCAGACGTAACATGTGTGGTCGTATATAACGGTATGGTAGCTACCCATCTATCTTATCCTACCTATCATCACACTGAACAAAATTCTCCATAGAACCAACATTGTAATCGGGAAAAAATTATCTGTTGTCACATGCAAAACTTCAGTACCAACTCTACCAGAATTATTCACTCCCATTACGATGTTGGTAACACACGAGTTGATAAATTTTGACCGCGTAAAGAATGCCCTTTTCTATGGAAACAGCAGATTTTTTCGGACAAAAATTTTCTACAATAGAAGGTTAAGAATCATGTGCTGAATTCTAGGTTACAGTTTACGCATCGATGTCCCTGCCGCCCTGTATTACATCAGCTAGAATTACATACTATTGTATAGAATCAAGTACTTCTAACTTAACAGAAAGCTGTGCTGCTGGGGAGTTTGTTGCGCCACTTCTTCTTCCCAGCTAAATCACTAGGAAGTGGTGTAGGGCGGGCGTTCTTGGGCGACTGTCTTATGTAATTTTGACGTTTAAAATGAGCTGACTCTCGGCCTAGTTTGAATAAATGACTTTTCATTTTAATTTTGACATGGCAGCTGTTCATCGCAAATTATACGAAGAAGCAGTATAATTATATGACCGTTGTTTTACGCCGCGCTGGCACCGAACCGCGACCGTCTGCTTATCGTAATAACATGTTAATGTATGTAATTAGTCCACATAGTACGTTATCGTAACTTACATAACCCTACAACGCTAACTTCCGAGAGACTTCATGTAAAATAGTTTTACATAACAACGAAACTTGAACGTGTCTAGAACGTACTGTTATAATCATTTACGTAAAACGCACTGAGATATTATGGTTTGAACAGAATCTTTAGACATAGGGGTACGCTGTCTAATCAACCTTTATTTTAAACACTTACCCGCCATATTTATAAACTTTACTTCATGTTTTTAAAGCTGTTTTTAAATGATATAATGCCAATACACGCATTTTTCCTTCTTTCTTTCTGGTTAAGCAATGAGTAAGCAGTTGTTTAACCATACATTTTTCACGTTTAAATGTCTTTTAACTTTAAGCAACGTTTATAAATAACAGGGTGAATTGCTTACCTACACAGGGTGACTTGTAATTTAACGTATTCCTTTCAAGACGTGATAGTGTGACCTATTTGCAACAATGGTTATGGCTGTTGATGATCAAATAAATCAACCAATATTTGTGTAGGTACTATTTACCACCCATACTGTCGAGACCAATAAATATTTAAATAATTAAGAGATAAAAACTATGCACAAAACGTAAAGATCGTAAGCCCGTAGCTACTTTAATTGAGCATTTTGTGCGCAGTGAATTACGCGGTTGGCAGAAAATAAACCGCTTTCCGATCTCAATTAATTAACACGCAATATTTGCAGTTACTCGTCTGTTAAATACGGATATCTGGTAATGGATATATAAACGTTATTTTAAAATATAAATACAACATATAATGGTTGCGAGCGCAACTGCTGAAGGTTCTGTAGTTCGATTCGCAGGTCGAACAAAGTGTTTTTGTTTTCACCATCAGGAATTTCTTAATAGCAGTTCAGAGTCAGAATTTTGTGCCCATTTAATCAGTAATTTATTCAAATTAAGCTAAGAATCAGCACTTTTCGAACATCCAAATTGCATCAGACGACCCGCCCGCCAGCGACGAAACGCCCGCTCTTCACCACTTCCTAATGCTTTAGCTGGGAAGAAGAAATGGCGCAACAAACTCCCCAGCAACACAGCTGTCTGTTCAGTTATATAAACTTGATTCTAAACCATAGTAGGTATGCAAAGTAATTAATATTACGAGACACAGAAAATTAAAATCATTTGCTATATGCCAGCTAGCCATGCTAATACATCAACACACACCTACATACAATGAAAAATGTAGTCAAACAAAAAAAAAATATGCCAACAGTCAGCCCCTATACAATTTGGATCTAAAAGTAACATGTGAAATATACACTACTGCCTAACCCTTTAGGGAAAACCAGCATGATGAAGTTCCACTGATGTTCTCCCGGTGCCATCAAACTAATTGATTGATCCTGATAAATGGTTCCGCTTGCCAGTTCAATCTCTAGAGTATTAAAAGCGGGTGTACACTGTACGTATAGGCAATGCCTACGTCAAATGGGAAGCACGTTTAACATTTTTATTGGTTCACGAAGCAGCACGTGCCAATTATAGTAGCGCGGACAATCCGTGTGTACCTATGAACGTGCTCTCTTACGTGTCGTCTGGCTTTAGAGATGAAATGTTTATTACAATCAGCAAAAGAGTAGTTGTCTTTCTTTCTTTAGGATAATAGATAGACATAAAGTGTCAGAGATCAAAGAGCATTTTTTGAGCATGTAAGTTCCTTGTAGTGTAATTTTCCCGCACGTCTTATAAAACCCACTTTTTCTGTTACGACAGTCTTCATTCCTTGTTTAACATTGCTAATGGCATAACTATAAAACGAAACAATGCCAGGAAATACCAACTTACCAAATAATTATTCTATTATTATAATAAGTTATATGGTACCTATTTGTCTTTGGTTATCGGAAAACCCACATGTCAAATTTTAACAATAAGGTTTAGAGAGCCTACTTATTATTTCTTACCGTACGTTTCTTACGTAATGCGAATTGGTTCTCCGATTTCTCTTATAATCTGCCTGATTCCTTACATTTATCAGAACAATAAGATGCTCGATAAATCTCAGTAAAACAAATGGAGAATTTCGCGAAACGTCAGACGACAATCGTTCATCATAACACGCCCAGTTTCTGCCTTTGTTCAAAGACTGCTTCAACTTTTAACAGGCAAGACTATTTAAGCCTCATTTTAAACGCAATTTAAAATTTTATCACTAAGATTTTCAGGAAATAAACGTCCGGACAGAAACAGGTGTAATCTTCTTAAAGAGCGGGCGACGGCCGAGTGCTTATAACTGTGCAGAAATTATTACTTATATGTGCGGCAGAAAGACTCTACAGGACGCTGACAAGGCGACTATTATACTTAAACGGAGTTGTAGTTTCGAAATATCTTTTAAGTGGTCTTTGACATTATTGCTCGCTGAGAATTCAGAAAAGGTGACCAAGTAGGTGCATTTTGAGAAATTAAACTTGAACAGTCAAATTTAAATCCTCAAAATGCAGTAACAATGCACAAATATATACATTGAGGTAATATGTACTAACGTACAGTACATATTACCTCAATGAATATATAAAATTAAACTGTATCTTTCTGATATCAAAATGACAGCTTTTTATCAAATGCATGAAAGTGTATACAGTACGTAATACAAAAAAAATAAGTTTAAAAAATGTCTATCTGTCTGTTTGTTCCGGCTAATCTCCGAAATGGCACTACCGATTTTAACGAGACTTTCACTGGCAGATAGTTGATGTTACACGGAACAAGATAGGTATGTTTCAAATAAGCACATTCCCTCGGGATAATTTCCGACATCCACGCATATGATGACATTTGTGACCAAAATCCTTCAATTTCGTTTTCAATAACTTTCTGGGTAAGTATGCAGGTAGCCCATTCTTTCCAATAAGGGCACAAACAGCAACATTTTCTCAAAAATCTTTTCCAACTAGGTATGCTAATTTTGAGCTCAGCGAGAGCCAGCATCCACTTTAGTTTACTTTGTTTACACAACACTACTGCTACAAAAGTAGGGGTTCTAATTAAAAGAATTAAGAACCGGACGAAAGGTAAATAAGGAAACAGGAAAAAATGGAACAGAGACAGAATAATTTTATGCACTTTTATTTAACATTTTATGAGAGCTTTTGCTATGCCTAAGCTTGTGAAAATGTTCTTTAGATTTTGAGGAATCATTATACATACTTTTCCATGACGTGGAACTTTTAGTTTGCTCTTTACCAAAACACTATGCATGAAAACGGTGAAGGAAAACATCGTGAGGAAACCGACATGTCCTAGAACCAAAAATTCGAAAACATGTGACATCTACTAACCCACGCTGGGCTCGTGTAGTGGATATTGGCCCACTCCCTCTCGCAGAGAGAAGGCCTGAGTCCCAGCAATAGAAACAGTATAGGCTGATTATGCATGAAAACGCTGATATTTTCTCTCGTGAATTTAAATCACTGTATTGTTCAGGTTGTGCAATGTTCTGTGTTACCTTACGTCTTGCTCAGCAATGTCTAATCCACCAGGTACAAGGATACCATTCTAATACGTTAGTATTACAGTGTTTTTTTTTTTCACATTTCACATAAAAGCGACAGCTTTCACCAAAGCTTAGCCGTCTTGAATGCCACCTTTCTTATTAAGGAAGGTTACTTATTACAACTTGTTTTGTACAGCGAAAAACGCTCTGAAAGAATATTGTTTGTGATGTCACAAAAGCCGTTGATACTTCAGCGGTTTCTCAAATTATCCATAGGTGTTTTACAATAATTTGTAACCTTAAATGCGTATTTTCCAACATTATTACCCACCTACGTATGTACACTTTGCTGATAATAAACATAACCTACACAAACCATGTGTTCGTAGATACATAAATAAGCGTCAAAGTGATTTCCTCTTTTGGGACCGCCGCACGCCGCCGCGCTGCTCTTAAGAACTGATAAACCGTTATAAGCATCTTAATTTCCTCAAACATTATGACGCAAACATTTCACGGTCTCTTAAGGGCACACTTTGCGCGGGCTCGAACTCACTGGTGGGCCTGGCTAAAAATCACGCTGTCTCACTAGGCTTCGTACCCGACACAGATAGTATCTGTGGGGAGCAGTTAGACTCTAGTCTACACGCACAACGTTATTGAGTGAGATGCAGGAGCATTTTTGGCAAAAAAATCGCGAAAAAATTAAGAAAAGTCCTTCAGAAGATCGGGTTTTATGAAAAAACCACTGCATAAATCAATGACCAATAAAGTTTATTTAACTTATTGTTAATTGAACTTTGTCGCTACTGTCTTGGTTTTTGAGATTTTACACTCCTTTTATTACTTAAACACGCTCAAAGTTAGGTTAAATTAGCAAGAAAAACGAATCTTTGTTGGCTCATAACTTTTTAATAGCTTTTTATTTTAGTATTCTGTTTCCGTACAGACAATAATAATAACGAGACAAAACCATACCATGTTTAATTTTTGATGTACATAGTCAGATAGTGGAGTAAAACCCTCCCGAAGTTTGTATGGAAAAAATGTGGACAAGTGTCACCTTAAATAAAAAAATCATGTATTTTTATGACGCAGGTACTTGCCTATCATTTTAGCAGCTGTCGGTACAACTTCTAATTTACCTAGATAATTTGTCGACGTCGATTGGCGCAACTGTTTCGGATGCTAAGTTCCTATAAACTATCCTACTGTTTCTCAGTCTCAAAGGAGAGGAACTAGAAATTGATGGACCAAAATTGCTTGTCGAACTTCTCGGTCCGGGGACAATATGTCAAGATAAAATACGTTCCCACAACGGTGTTTATCTCCGGACATATATATTTATTCTCTAAAGCCTACCAATCCTGAGGGTGAAATGTGTCACACCGTAACCCCTTTACGATGTAAAGGCGTGGAACATGTGTGAACATAGTGGATGATAAAGTGACAAAAATATGGTGTTCTGAGTGTGACGTAGCTTGAGTTACTGAAAGCGTCTCGCCGAATGAAAGCCGACTATCTGACCTGTATTTTCTTTTCAAAGTAATATTCCTTCGACTTATTTCGTTCTAAAAGTATTCTGACACGACATTAGGTGCTGAATTTACTAACACTACTATTACTTAGTGAAGCAAAGAAAAACGTTTCCACAGATCATGACTTTCATGAAAGTATTTTGACGCGTCATATCTGTAAACGATCCCAAACCATTTATAATATATTATGCAAAAATTTCATCTCTTACTCTTAAGCGTGAGTAATAGGTACATAAATATTTTTTATTAGGTAGGTGGGTATTAAACTTCAAACAAAAGTTGACAATAAATTAACTACGACGACGGTCTTTGGCTTACTGGTAGATCTTAATAAAAGCAGGGACATAGCTTCTAAAAAATATGTTCAAGGTATGATGACAGACATTCTTTACCTACTATCAAGTAAATAACTTCCGTCCCGTATGTGTCGCCGGGCGTAGAAGAACAGCACCATCCCATTTCTTCCAGTGGGTGTCGTAGAAGACGACTAAGGGACTTACTAGAGAATGGGCAGCAGCGTTCTCTATGCATTTTACCACCATACTGTGATCGCCAACCCGCCTGCCAAGCGTGGCGATTATGGCAAAACCCCCCATGACTGGGGGAGGCCTATGTCCAGCAGTAAACGTCTTTTGGCTGAAATGATGATGATGATGATGAAGTAAATAACGCAGATTTTTTTTAAATACAGACAAACAGTTACATACTGTATTAAGACACGGTTTTCTCCCATTTCAAGGGTGCAAACGTTTTGGCTTACTAGTTCCGTTTCAATTTCCTTATTAAATAGTTTAACAGTAATGTTGACCGTGTATAAAATAAGGCCTAGTTTATTTTGCATTTGCGAAGCCTAGTCTTTGTGGAATAGCGATCGATTCCACTTATGAATCTGGTTAGCCGGCTTTGTGCAATTTTCCCTGCTGCATTTCGTATTGCCGGTAATATTGAGCTTTTCTTTCCGATTCCACAAATCTAAATAAAATTTGTAATGGAAATTCTTTACATAAAGACAGCAGAACAGTCATGAACCTGCCGCAATTCTAATTTATAGATATGGTTAAGGCGTTGCTTGCTTACAAAAAATAATGGTTCAAATCCGTAATATTGGTTTTAATATAAATAAACGCGGACATTTAGGAATCCCTATGTGGCTGAATTTCTTCTATTAACTTTTAATTAGATACGATGGTTTGACAGCTTTTATATGGAAAATATGTCAATCGGCTATATTTATCTTACTTATTTTATCTTAACATAAAGTTAGATAACTTTATGTTAAGTTAATGATTGAAAAAACGGCCCATAATTATAATTAAATAAATACAAAGATATCTAACACTTTGTACAGAAACACGAAAGTTGATAAAATCTAGCGTCTTTCAAATTGGATTTATTGGCACAAGTTGCCACTTTATCTGAAGTGTGCTGGACCAATCGGACGCTCCCGATGCTCTTCAAATAATGTAGTGCTCTGGTTTAATTGGCTGTTAGACTTCGATTTACATTTAAAATTAAATAAGATACATTAGTAAGTTTTTATGTGGTCACGCAATGACTACCCGACTCTTGTAAAAACATAGCTAAACGAATATCTTCCCTCGCAGCATTTAATTTCAGCGGTCGATAAGGAACCCCATGCTGAGCCTTGTGCTGGCTCGCAGACTGATTATGGGGAGCACAGTTCATTTAATACTCTTATACTTACATCTTAGGATGCACAATAAAAGAATTTAAACGTGCTGCGTACACTGTTTTTTATTTTTATTCAGCTTATGGGAAAACCGGAAGGTTATGTTGGACTCCTATCGATCAACCCACTGTCACTTAAAAAATAGTAAAAGATGTATGCCACTTTTCGTTTTTTATTTCATTCGCAATAGTTTTATCTATTTACCTTATCTATATAAATAAAAAGAAAAGTCCTGACTGACTGACTGACTGACCGACTCATCAACGCCCAGCCCAAACCCTTGAACCTAGAAAGAAAACCCTGAAATTTTGCACAGAGGTTCCTTTGATAATGTAGACAAGGAATAAGGAAGGATTTTTCGAAATTCACCCCCTAAGGGAGTTAAATAGGGGATGAAAGTTCCGCGCGGGCGAAGCCGCTGGCAAAAGCTAGTAATGAAATAATTTATGAGACATTCTGCAAATCTTCTTTATGTTCGAGCTACAACATTTTGACATACAAACATGGTCCATTTTGAAATGAAAACAATGTTCATTTTGTCTGCACAGAACAAGTTTATACTTCATCGTTACGCGCACACATAACAGTACATTTTCGGAAGTTCGCGACTGGTAGTTACCGCTTGTTACCGTTCCTAACAATATGTTTTTTTGTTCCAGGTAAGTTGAGAACCGGCTGTGGTTGTACGAGTAACTTCCTGTGAAAGAGTTACCCCGCTCCAGGTATTTGGCTTTCGGCGCCCAATCTAACTTTGTTACGGTCTAAAACAATGAACGCTGAACAGAACTAGGTAGGAGTACGAATACTGAAAGGAACCAGTACCTGTATTTTGTTCCTATTGTACAGTGAGGGAAATGTATTTGGACTTTAGCACATTTTCGTACGTAGTTTTTACCTTCTAAGTTTTTTTTCCGTTTTAAAGCCATTTCATACGGCCGATCACAATCACAAATCACCCTACCTCAACCTTTAACTAGACAGGCCTAAAAGTTTTTTTACGAGAAAATGGCAAAAACGCGCGAATCGTTATTTCTTAAAAACTGTGATACTTACGTTTCTGATTGTAGAAAACATCAATTTATATTTCTTTCCGTTTATTCTAAAGAATCCGTTCCAGATAACGGCCTACAAACTCTCATATCTTGGGAACTATTTGAATTGTAAAAATGTTTGTTAGAGAGAAAGATAGAGAATTGTGAACTCTCTTAGATTATATTGAAAAGTAAAAATTGACCAAGTTAAGGTTAAATCCTAGTTAAAGGACGGCGGATAAGTAGATGTCACACGTCTTAAAATGTTTGGTTCTAGAACATGCCGTTCCTCACGATTACAACTTGTAAGTCATAACAGATACCACTGGACCACCACCGCTCTCCGCATACGGCCTATCGGCTATTCTTTATCAAGAATAGCAATTGTAATATTTGACAAACCTAATCAATTTGCTAAACAATCCGTTTCCCTAGCTGTACCTATTTCTGTGTATGTATTTCTCGTCAAATTACCCCTTGCATCGGTACGGCATATGTATGCATTTCTCATTATACCATTATTATGGAAATGTACATGATTATGGAATCCTTAATCGACTTTTTTTTTTTTTGGGTGGGAAATCATCAAATAACTTCTCCCGCTCTGGGTGGAGCAGGAGGGCGTGTCAGAGCAGGAGGGCGTGTCAGTTACTGACTAAAACCCACCCGTGTTCCTTCAGTAGCCCGTATGCCAGGGGCTGTGGTATCTCTTTCAAACGAACCCGCACCCCTGACAGGTATCGGCCCTTGCAGGCCCCATCATTTTTGTGCTGACATCTCTTTGAGGCGCGCGTGGAACACAACGCGCCGTCGACTTGGGCTTGGTCCTTACCGGACAGCGAGCTACCCATTACTCGCCGTCCGCAAGCCCATGCCTACGGTGGCCGAAAATCGGCCTGGGATTCCCGACGCCCAGGGCGTCTCCGTATCCTGCGGCGGCTGGGGTCAAAAGTACAAAAGTAGGTCTTTATACTCAAGGCTGAGAATAGTTTATGAACTACATATTGTTTTTGTTTTCTTTTACGTTGGTGGTTATATATTAGTTCATAATTATGTGATACTGACTACCCATCCCTGCTTCGCATGGTTTTTAGGATTCGGCAAAACTTCGAAATTTCTTTATTGTAGTACGTTTAATACGGATGATGATGAATGATTATGGAATCCTTAATCGACTTGGCAAACTAATCGAGTACGCCTACGTTACATTAATTTAGTTCGTGAAATGGGATTGAAGTTTGCCTTTGAGCAATGACGTTAATACAATAATAATAATGTATGTCTGAGGGAAGGTACGTACCTAAACAAACACTTGGGGAAATATCGTATCTTTCAGTAGGATATAGCGTACTATAGGGACCTTAGGGGATCTTCCTCTGCCAGGGGTGCGGGTTGTTTGAAAGAGATACCGTGGCCCCTGGCACACAGGCAACTGAAAGAACACGGGTGGGTTTTAGTCAGTATAAGTCTGTCACGCCCTCCTGCTCCATCCAGAGCGGGAAACCCAACCTAAAAACGGGGGTCTCCTTTATCCATTAATAAAACACGTTTGTGCGTTTACGTAAGTGTTCCTAGAGCGTTCTTCAAAATCTTATTTTTGACTTCTTCTTTTGACTTGTCAGCGTGATCTCTCGCCTACTGTTTTTTCTTCTTTTTTCTTTGTAAGTAAGCTTGACAGTTCGAATGTGACTAAACTTATTTAATCGCCTTCCCATACAACATGAGCTTGTTTTTGGTATATAACCTTTACAGTACCTAAGTAGGATGATCTTTTCAAAAGCATAATGTCTGTTGAATATCGTATGGGTACCGGTGGAACCGATTCAAAAGCGCCCACCCTCTGGTATAAAATGAACTGGTTCCTTCGTTGAAAGTTGAAGCAGGATTACAGAGTCCGGTTAATAGGCTCCATCTATGAAATGGAAACCCGATAAGTTCGTTATCTCTGAAATCGCAGTTCGCTCGAAAGCTATCGAATTTTTGAATATCTTTCATAGCGCTCCACGAATCGATCAAAGTGATCATGTGGGATTTCACCTGTCATATAGATAGTAGAAATATTCTACAAAATGTAGCAACACTGGCAATATTGTTTTCCTACGATAACATTATAATTACATTCTACCTCTTTTAATTGCTTAGGTATTTTACATGCCAATTGACAATTGAAAAGAAAAGCTTCCAGCAACAATAATCAAAAGTTCTGAGGACAATCGTAAAGTATGATAATAAGTTACAAAAGTATTTACTTAAGTCTTGGCTGAATAAATATAATCAGAAGCACAATGCATCAGCATACTGAGTCGTTTGAAAGAAATTAAAAGAAGAAAGTTCAGACCTGCGTATTCATTAATGTCTATAATTGACCACTTCGTTGAAATTAGATAGTCTTAGGTTGTAGGACTAAACATAATAAACCATTTTTTAGAGATTCTATCTTTAATTTTACTTACTGTTGCAACCCGTGGTGTCACCTGTCCCGTGAGAATATCGGGGTAAAAACCTTTTTATGTCCTAATCCAGAACAAGTAAAAAATTTCATTCAATTCCGTTTATCCGTTTTAGCGTGAAAGCGTAACAAAAAATGTTATTAAAAATCAAATCTTTTCTCTTTAAAATATTAAGTTCAGACTTAATTTGAGTTAGACAACTTTCTTCTAAAATAATTAATCTGAAAATTAGGTTAGTCTTATCCTACTATCCATATAAACAAAAAGAAAAGTCCTGACTGACTGACTGACTGACTCATCAACGCCTAGCCCAAACCCTTGGACCTAGAAAGCCGAAATTTTGCACAGAGTTCCCTTTATAATGTAGACAAGGAATAAGGAAGGATTTTTCGGAATGCGGGTTGCATTATGCGGGTTGCTAAGGGAGTGAAAGTTCCGCGCGGGCGAAGCCGCTGGCAAAAGCTAGTTCTACTAATATTATAAATATGGAAGTTTGTGTGTTTGGATATTTAAATGTTTGGATGTTTGTTTCTCAAAAACAGCTACACGGATTTGGATAAAATTTGGTACGCAGATAGTTTGTAACCTGGATTAACACATGGATTGCTTTTTATCGCGGCAGTACGTTTCCAAGTGATAACTTCCGGGCGAAGCCACTAGCAATAGCTAGTTCATCAATAAAGATACCAAAATTAAGGTAACAACCAGTAAATAAACAGTAGAAACGAAGTACTTAAACCACTAATTTACTGGCCTAATAATAGCTACAAAGATCTCCATGGGATTAGCCCGTAAATTGAATAATTTATTGCCACACAAAAGTCGCAAGAATAAACAACAGCAAATGTTCTCTCCATCTCGGGTATTCTACAAAATACGACTGTGTTTAGAACAAGAAGACAAATACATCTCATTCCTAGTTTTGTTTCCAATAAAATACAGAAAGAACGAATAAGTATTTCGCTAAACTTTTGAGAACAGTGAATTTTGAGAATAGTGAATTGGGTTTAGACTAGCCTTGCGCAACATTGCTTTGTTATTGTAAGTGCACACACAAAAACTATAACCCAGTTTTAAGTTACATCCAGAATAACAGTACATTTTTCTATTAACAAGGAGGCCAAAGTTGAAATAGATGAATAACAAGATATATTTACCTGGCAAGGAACCTATTAATTTATTGTTAGTACATGCTCTCAGTTTTACAGGTATAGAAATACAACACTGCTCTCTTTTATTTATTTCAAAAGATATTCCCACTCTCATTATCGAAATTCATTACTTTATTAATTGTACAAACACGACGGAAAATAATAATTAATGAGTCGCTCAAAATTGTAGAAAAATTCGATTTCGCTGGAAGTGTTACGAAAACAGGCCTTTTCATATCTATTATCATCAAAACCAACATGAAACTATGTATGAATGAAGCTGGAATATAAGTAAATATATGTATATCACAAGTTATGGATAACAATAAGCACAAGACCTGGAATTCAATAGACCACCCAGCGGTTGGACATGATTTTCATAAATTAATTTGATAAATGATTTTATTTCTGTAAGTAGGTTTGTACAAACACTTTTACACGTCAATCATATTTTTTTCAAACTAGATGAGGTCAGCGTTTCCTACCTGACTACTCTGAGAAGAAAGGCCGAAACAAACTCTGAGGTCACAGTCTCTTTTAATCCAGACATTATCTTGGTCAGGTGACCAATGATTTCATATTCTTTGTTGCTGCAGACTGACAACCAGTCTTACCAAGGAGTATCGTATTACCCAGTAACTGGGTCGTGGAGGTCAGTTATGCAGTCGCTCCATGTAAAATACTGGTATTCAGCTGCATCCGTTTAGACAGGAAGCCGACCCCAACATATGTAGTTGGGAAAAGGCTAGGCAGATGATGATGTTGCTGAAGACTGCAATTGTAGGGTGAACACTACCCCCCTTATTAAAGAACAAGGTTTTTCTTTAGGTATGGTTTAAACCGTCGAGCCTGTTTTTTAAATAAGAACCTAACTGAAATCGAAATATAGCTCCTTTTACAAAACTGACAAGTTAGTCCAGTGCTAAATTGTCAGTTTTGTAAAAGGAGCTGTAATTCTATTTCAGTTCTAAGTTCTTATTTCAAAAACAGGCTCGACGGTTTAAACCATACCTAAAGAAAAACCTTGTTTTGTAATAAGGGGGAGTGTGTCCAATCCTATTACCCTAGGACCAAACTGTTGGCATTGTATGAGGAAATAAGTACATAGTGTTTCCTAGAATTTCATTTTCCAGAAGCAAAAGCTACACTCTCGTTGGCGTTTATAAAACTGTATTTATAAACATAAAAAGCGAATGGTTTTTCAGAATGAAATGCGATATTTGTTTTCTATTTCAACAAAAAACTAATACGAATAAATACAAAGGGAGTACAAAACTAATTTTCTCACCTATATGAAGCAAACACATATAGACAAGCCCTTGAAACCCCTATCAGTCCTGGCGCGAAGTTACAAAACGGCTTGAACTTTACACAGCTCTTTTTAAACAGACAATGGTCCTTCAGGCTTTGTTAGTGGGTGAACTTAAGAGGCTTACTTAAAAGCTTTAGTATCCTATTTCCGCTATATACATAACAGCGTGAGCATTTATATATCACCAAGTGTTTCACAAATGAATTCATTTGTAAAACGCTTTGTTAGGGTGGGTTCAAATGGCATATTATACAAAGCGTTTAAAGCTTTCGGGCATTGGGCAATTAACCCAGAAAAGCTTAAGAAAGTTCGTGCCCAATTTGCGATTTGAATCTCGCGGGGCCCTTGAAGGACGGCAGCGAGGCATTTGCCCACTTCGACGTTTTTGCAGGAGTCTTGACTCGACCTTCAATATTTTTATTTTAACGAGGAAATTTTGTTATTTGTAAATTCAATCATTTGCAAATATTCTTAGAACAATGTTTGGTTTTATACAAAAATTGTTTAATATAAATCTTACTGTAAATAGCATCCCTATATCACACGATTTTTTTATTTATTTTTGGCTTGTTGACTTAAAACCGCATGCCAAAATGCATTAATTAATCAACAAGACGGCCATAATGAAGATACGTGTGAAAGTTGGATCTTGAAGATCAAAACCGATTAATGGCATTGACAGATTGATGTTGTGGTAAAAAGTGCACCACTGAAGGAATAGTGATTCATTTACTACGTATGTAGTTGATTTCATCAAAAAAAGCGGCCTTAAAAACACATCAATCAGACGTAGCTAGGGCTCACGCGATCGTAGCAGTGTGTGAGCTACGCCGTAGCGCACTGTGCTACGAGGTCCGGACTACGCATGCGATCTTGCTAAATTTTTTTTTCAAGTTCTGGTAACCTTTGTCCGAAATATATTTACCATTAATTAAATCAGTTTTAGGAACAGTTTCTTCAACATCTCATCTGCTCAACATTATGATAATGGCGAATACTTTCAAACAAAACGTCACATTTTAAAGTTACGGATAGTTTTATATGACTTTTGTTGAGATTTCTCACCAAGTTCGGACAATGTTAAAACTTTTGAAAGACAAGTTTCGACCCGCTTAGTTATACGTTGTTCAACGTCTATTATTGTTGGATTTGCAGAGTTTTATGCTTAAGTGCACCTGTCTGCTTGTCTAAACTTTCCGTCTTTCGTTTTAGTTTACCTAAACGAAATTTTGTCAACTTTACAATAATTTTATTAGCTATGGCAGCGGCCATATTTATTAACTTCTTTTACTTATTCATAAAATACTGGTTGGCTGAATTAAGTAAGTTATTTTCTTAGTAGACTCTGGTGTATTTTTTTTATGGATAAACTAGTTAAAAAAATCGAAATTGTTTTTTTTTTATTGCATCTTTATGCACAATTAAAACCAAATACTGTACAAAGGCGGACTTAATGCCTGAGGCATTTTCTACCAATCAACCCTTAGGGTGATGCAGAGACAAAACATGGCAAGTGCAAGGAATTACCGAGATAGACTAAATACTTTATACGGATTTTTTACAAAAAATTGTTGACTTCGGAATACCTACTACGTCCTATAAAAAGTTCTCACATATAAAGTGTTTCACTTGATTCGCTTCTTGAATAAGTATATTCTTACTAACTTTTATGGAACCTTTCAATAAAATAATGAAAAAACACGAACAAGTATTTTATTGCTCTTTATTTTAGCTGAAGACTTAATTACACGCTATCATATTCAGTGATTTCCAACCTGAAAGATTAAAATATAATTATAGCAA
Source organism: Polymixis flavicincta (assembly GCA_949987655.1). Lineage (NCBI taxonomy): Eukaryota > Metazoa > Arthropoda > Insecta > Lepidoptera > Noctuidae > Polymixis > Polymixis flavicincta. The sequence continues at coordinate 12,016,186 of OX465175.1, read as the reverse complement.
CGCTTATTATTTATGATGGAGATGTTTGTGTTCTGCGATTTTGTATAAAATTTGATATCATCAATTTAATGTAGTTTATGTTTCGTAAGTTCTACCCACTACTTCGTTCGCGTGAATTTTCTTGTTTTAAGATAAATTCTCCTATGACACTCAAAAATACCGTAGTTTCTCATTACTGAAAGATTTTCGGAATAAGATCAGTATTTCCGACGAGAATTTGCGAGTTTGTAAGTAGGAAGTAACCCGTAAAATTTGTTTATTATGTGTCTCAGGATGGGTGACCATCTTTACATACCAAGACCTCTCGGAAAGCACGTTAAGACGTTGGTTCCGGCTGTCATTTGTGGATCTTTGACAGTCGTTACGGATCATCAGGAGCCCGAAAATCAGACAACCAGTGTTACCAAGGGGTATACCAGTAACAGTTGTGGTACACTGGTATTCAGGTGCATCCGGTAAGACTGGAAGCTGACCCCAACATCGTTGGGAAAGGCTAGGCAGATGTCGATAGTATTATTATAGTATAGACTAGCTTCCAACCGGTGCTTCGCCCGCGTGGATGTTGGAAATTATCCCGCGGGAACGTACTACCGGAATAAAAGTGTCCTATGTGCTAATCTAGGTTATAATCTATCTGTGTGCCAAATTTCATCCAAATCCATTCAGTTATTTTTGCGTGAAAGAGTAACAAACATCCATACATACAAACTTTCGCGTTTATAATATTTTCCAACACACTTGCTCATAAAATGCCTCTAATTTCACCGCAATTAGGCACATAATGACAGCTATTATCAAACTCTGACTTTTTCATTACTATTATTCACAAGTGAGTTAAAGGTTTTTTTTATTGGTTGAGTTGCTTTGTTCTTAAAAACTTTCGATACAAAAAAGGTCTTGGTCAATACTACAAATAAATAAATGTACCTATTGCTTGCTCATTTCATGCAACTTCGTATTTAAATAGATAATTTCAACTTGTACGTTTTTAATAAATAAAACTTTCACTCAAATATAACTTTTGTTTTCTCTATAATAAATAAAACTTTGAATTCCCCATTTTGTACGTGGTTAAAACCCTATCCGCGAAAATCCAAAAAAAAAGAAACCTCATTCTTTTAGGCCACGTTCCGAGTTACAATAATATCGATTTGAGCGCGCTCACACCCGTTCCGATAACGACGTCCCGCGAATGCTCATAGATGACGTCATGACATGCGCCATCTTGTGAAAAATGATAGTTGTGCTGTTTTGTTTTTAGTCGCATCGAATCTTTAGTTAACTTAGATTTATTTGAAATAGTGCTACTATCTAAGAAGAAATGTGTGGTGTATATAAGTTTAATATCTATATAAATAAAAAGAGAAGTCCTGACTGACTGACTGACTGACTGACTGACTCATCAACGCCCAGCCCAAACCCTTGGACCTAGAAAGCTGAAATTTTGCACAGAGGTTCTCTTAATAGTGTAGACAAGGAATAAGGAAGGATTTTTCGAAATTCAACCCCTAAGTGAGTTAAATAGGGGATGAAAGTTCCGCGCGGGCGAAGCCGCTGGCAAAAGCTAGTAGTAAATATATGTTTTAACGTTGAATGAACACTTTTATCGCGATCACGAACATTCCGTATTGACAAAAATGACGGTTCTTAGCTGTCAGAGTCGGGATATCTAACTCGTAACGCAAAATATCGATGTGAGCGCTCACAGCGCTATTTTTCTAATTCAGAATGCGGTCTTAGTATAAAGCCTATAGCCATTGTTAGATGCGCGCGCATTGGAAAACTGATATTTTTTTCCCGCCATTGGCAAATAAGATCACAACTCGTTTTCACTGTTGAAATTATAGTTATTTATTCATTAAAATGACTACAAGTACTAGTTATGAAGAAAATGATCTATGTTGTAACACCGCCCGATATAAGATGTGAAGCCCTTAACGTTATGGAAAGTTTACTACCTAAAAACTCCAAGGACAAAATGATTTTTTAGTATTATTTTCTTCACAAGTGTGTTGAAAAACGTCGTATGATACGCGTGTGTATTGATGATTACCGTCCTCGGCTCTCTTAAGTCCCTCGCCTGACGGCTCGGGTCTCAATGGCGCCTCAGCGGTAATCACCAACGTTACACACTAGTACAATAATGTACTATTACTACTTATATTATATTCAGATAGCTGTTCAGATGGCTAGTTTTAAGATTTGGTATTTTTCAATTATTTAATAAAACATAACTCGTACGAACAATTTACGTTACAGTTTTCATAATGTTTTCTTTTTTAACACTTTCTTTACTAAAACAAATGCCGTTGACCCAGTTACCTAAGAAATGTTTAAAAAACGTCTAAAAACCCAATTCAACAAGCAAAGCTGTTAATTCTATAGAGAAAATTTGTTAAAATATTGTAAACATTTCTCACGGGTAATTTTAAACGTCCTGCAACCTGGTGAATGTTGAAAATTCCTCGGCATTGATGGAAACATAACATGATGAACGATAGCTCTTTTTGTAGGTACATAAGAACCTTTTTCATTATATTTTTTCGACCCTAATAAAAACCATAGGGTAAACGCGTTCACAAATTAAAATTATTTGGTTCATGTCTTTCATTGTGTCAGTCATGTGTTGTTTGCATAACCGACCTTTTAGCCCTTTTAACATTCCTTAAAATATTAATTTGGATGACCCTCATTCTCTTTCATTTTTTTATCATTATTTTGATGTTAAAATCGCCTGTTTATATTTTTTGTTTCTTTTAAATATTTATCCTTAATCACTTATGGAGGTTCACCCTACAATGGTAGTAATCAAAATGGCCGGCGGCGCCATCTTGTTTTAAAATATTGACGTGTAAAAAGGTCATAAAAGATCTACTACTACAAAAACAAACATTTCATTTACTTTAATTTCAATGGATTGACAAAATTTCAAGATAGTGACGGGACGACGATGAAAGATTCACTTTCTTCGTTGTAATATTAACAAACGTCGAATTTCAATCCAATTCCATCTAAATCCCTGTAAAATAAACCAATTTTCTCGAGGCACACATAGATTGAAACACATTAATACTTTAAAAACGGTCTTGTGCGGTCTCACAAAGGATTTCAAAGCTTTAAAGAGCTGTCTTTGATCTAGATAAAGGCTGGTTCGTGCACTACTATCTGCCATCGACCTCGGTAGCTCTTGTGTCAAGCATAACGTTTGAATTTTCTTTTATAAATTAGCATCTTAATTCTCTTGTGGAATAATGATTGATAGGCTGCATGCTATCAGACATAAAAATGGGACTTCCTTCCTCGCAGGTATTGTTTTAACTATGTACATATGTCAGAAAATCCCAAAAACACTGACTTACAAGAAACTTCTTCTACGTTCCCAAATCTGAATCAATTAAATTTAATAAAATATCTTCTTTAAACAATTTTATTTTACTTAGAATTCTCTAATGGTTATCACTCTCAGTGATTTTCGCAACAACTCACTTAAAGCAATTACAACCATTTTAATTAAACGTCATTCCATCATAGGTAACTTCAAACGGCTTAACAGAACTACAAGACAGTTGATACACTATTTAGCAAATTATATTTAGTAAGAAACTATGCACGCAAATTACCGATTTCTCCCATGTTTTCGACAGCTGACAATAAAAGAGTTTTATATGCGTATTTGCTATCGTGGGACTAAAGGGATCGCTGAAGAATCCCACTTTATCCTATCAGAATCACACTTCAACCGTCGGGTAGATCTTGAGTGTGTGATATATATACACATGCTCAAGTGTTATTTTGCTTTGTAATGGAGGTTATATTACATGTATAAGAATTATTTGTGATGTACATTCCTAGTCTATGTTTTTTTGTTTACTTATACATTAAAAGTAGTCATCAAAAAGCCGTCTACCATTTTAGAAAAAATTATACCCAACTCCGTCCGCAACAGAGGTGGATAAGACTTAGAACGGGGACTCTCCTAACTATACGCATCACATCCAAAAGTACTGTATCAAGCCAATTATCTACCTACATAAGCATCCTATCATGTTCGCACTGTTGTGACACAGACCTCCTCTCCGTGAGAGGACCAGTGCGGGTTGGTAAATGTCACATCTTCTAATTTTTGGTTCTAGGCCATGTCGGTTCCTCACGATGTTTTCCTTAACCGTTTTGAGAGCAGTGGTGATGAAATAATTTACACAAATTTAAGCACTTGTCAGGGTCCGAACCTACGTCCGTAAATCACGCCCATTTCCTATGGACCACCACTGTTCTTTATGCTTAAGGTGAATCTAGTCCACATTTTTCCATACAAACTTGGGGAGTGTATTACTCCACGGTTTCATACTGTACATACACAAAAATTAAACATGTTATGGTTATGTCTTATTATTAATATTGTCTGTACGGAAACAGAATACTAAAATTAAAACCCATTAAAAAGTTAGGAGCCAATAAATATTCGCTTTTCTTGTTAATTTAACCTAACTTTGGGCGTGTTTAAGTAATAAAAGAAGTGTAAAATCTCCAAAACTAAATCGGTACCGACAAAGCTCAATTATCTTAAAAATCAATAAACTTCATTGGTCATTAATTTATGGAGTGTTTTTTTCAGAAAACCCGATCTTTGAAGCACTTTTCTTAATTTTTACGCGCCTGTTTTACTTTAACTGATCCTCTCAATAATGTTGTGCGTGTAGACTAGCGTCTAACTGCTCATAACAGGTACTACCTCTGTCGGACACGAAGCCTGGTGAGACAGTGTGCTTTTCAGCCAGGCCCACCAGTGAGTTCGAGCCCGCGACTAGGTTCTCCTTAAATACATTTGTCTGTCATCTACATAAAATCTATAAATAAAGTAGCCATTTCTATCAAAGTACCTACTGACTCCAGTTACTGTAGAGCTCATACACACTTTATTTGGCAGTTAAAACTAAAGAACTCAGCATCGGGCGGCAATCCTACGAGCTATGCCCATAGACAACATTTATTTTTATTGCATCCAGCTCGGAAAGGGCCGTAAAATCCTTCGCTAACGCAATTGGCTCTGCAGCCCGACTGAAGTTATCCGGCCAGGTAATTAGTTTACACCCTGTGACCCTGTGCAAAAACGTATTTATATTAACGTGTTATTTAGTTATTATGCTTGATCGTGTGTTATTTAGGTATGTATTATATTATGTCGGATTAATCCTACTAATGTTATAAATGTGAACGTTTGTATGTTTAGATGTTTGAATGTTTGTTACTCAATCACGCAAAAATAACTAATCAGATTTGGTTGACATTTGGCACACAGATACTTTGTAACCTGAAATAACACAAAGGACACTTTTACCTCGATAATACGTTCCTGCGTGATAATTTTCGACCCACACGCGGGCGCAGCCGCTGACAAAAGCTAGTTTAAAAATAAGAGTATGTTTTGTATAAATATTTATTTCTAAAGTCTTCAAATTAAACCTATTTAACGATACGTAAAATTACAAGGGTTTGGCAGGTTTGTACCTATAGAACACCCACATTTCGCCAGTTTTGTATCTGCCTCATGTAATAGGGGGCGAGCCTATTGCCATCAACCGGGCCCAAATCTAAACTCCGGACTCCGTTATATTACCTTCTATTCTAAATTGCCTCTTGATCAAACATCGAATAAAATAGCTTGAGTATGTATATATGATTTGGTACTACCGAGCCTATTTTATTAATCATACCTGCTCAACAGAAGTAATATCTATTCCAAGTATATTAAAACAATGTTTGTTTAGTTCAACAATTACTGTGAAGGTAAATATTTACCGAATTTGAACAGGGATTGCAAGGATAAGTAGGAGCGTGAAGTAATTGTGTTCGCAGCCTTGTAAGGTAATCTGTGAATATTATAACAATACATTGTTAATGCTGACTTGTTACTCTACACATTACTGTTATTAATGGTTTACTTACAGACGTCAAATGTACTTATGTTTATTAATGAGGGCTTTTATTTCATTATTTATGTAGTAGGTACCTACATACATAAATGTAAAAGCATCGTCATCATTTCAGCCCTGAAACGTTCACTGCGGTTTTGATGCAAACTGCTAAAGCACATAGTATAAATACCTTATACCTACAATGACCTACTGACTTCCACTAAATTACGCTATAACCAAGTAGGTATCAACGATAGGTTAGAGGAGACCGTTGCATTCCACCAGTATAAAAAAACAAACCTTTTACAGTTCAAGCAGTACGGTAACATCTTGCCCGTGTCGATAAGGTGTGCTCAATCTATGACCATTTTTCAAATTATGATCACACACTACCGCTCTGCTTAAACACAATTTTTGTTATTTGCACTTACTTTATGATTATTTATGTACCTTTTTAGAAAAGTATTATGTGTTACTTTGGGAAAATAAACGGTTACACATTACAGTATTATACAAAATTAAAGTACCTAACAGAGTAAGTTTGTACAAACATCACGATATTTTCCGCAAATTATAAAGATAAGTTATACAACTAATGCGATGTGCGCGGGTCAACTTAAGTATAATAGTAGTAGTACAATACATACGTATTTATTTACCATTTAAGTATTTTATATAGGTAACGGGTACACGATGTTACATGATGCGGGAAGCACAGAACCGGTCGAAGTGACGGAGCTTGGGGGAGGCCTATGTCCAACAGTGGACGTCTTTTGGCTGAAATGATGATGATGATGATGAAATGGTACACCACAAACTACTAACAGTATTGTGTCTCCTTCTCCCAAAGGTTGAGTTTTAGCGAAAAGACTGCCCATTGTGTCACCCTATGTAAAAACACACCTATATCTATCATTTGTATGCTGTACATTATAAAGATTATTTATCTTCTATCTATCTACCAACAGTTCACTAAGCGATAATCGAAATAAATGATACTTCTGCCTACGTTCTTGATTGAATCGTTTATCTCAACATAAATTAGTGAAACGCATTATGTCACTTCGTAACTGATTCCTTAGTTTGACATCAATTCAAACACACGGTTAACAGTAAAAACAGTCTAAGTACGACCTATAATAGTCATGTAACCCGCCGTGACATACGAGTATCGAAACGCCACCTAAATAGACAACGTTCCACAAAGCCCCCGTTTAAACGTCACGCGCCATTAAGCGTGAAACGTAGATAAATACCACCCTAGGAAAGAACGGTTGAAAGTTCACACTGTAAACTGTGAAGCTGGAATGATAATAAACAGTACTGGTCAGTTTTGCATTGCAAGGCAAATTGCTCCTAGAAGTGCCTTTAATAAAGAATATTCTGGTATGAGGAAGCCTTAATCAGCATTTTTGTCTGTTGCTTAGATTTAAAAAAAAAACTATTATTTTTTTGGTAATGTTTTTTTTTTTTTTTTTGCTAAATAGAGTTGCCATCTGCCTTCCCCAACTATTGAAGTATTTATCTTCCTTTACGAGTTAGTCCCAATAAATATTTTTTCTTTCTTTCACGTATTGGCGATTCCAAAGCAAGTCCCGGGTTCCACCATAATTTTTCCATGATTCCACGCTATTCAGAAATATTCAAGATCAACTTGGCAATTACATTTATAATATCGCATAAAATTTTATTGCTAGATTCGTTTCTGTAAAGTCGTCCTACGAAAATCGGATCCAGAGTGAAACGATGACAGTAAAGCCAGTAAAATATAAAATACTTTCTATTTTTATATCTGTGTGCCTTAACGACCTATGCATATACATTTACCACTGGGTTGAAGCTTGAATATAAATCGTACAAACAAGTTCGCGTGAGCTTACACCTATAAAATTCAGCGATAAGTTAAAATAGAAATAGTGCTTAAACAAGGAAGTTTTGTACTCACGATTAATTGTAGATTGGTACCTATTTTTACTGTATACAGCACTATAACAACCATGATTTCAGCATATCATTCTAGACCCCCTACCGCAGAAATTTTTCGCCGGTTATACAAAAAAACAACAGCTGTTCCATACATTTTGACCGCGTAGGTATTGCACTTTTCTATGAAACAGCTGTTTTTTTTTTTTGCATAACCGGCGAAAAATTTCTGCGGTTTTTGAAAAAACCGGCGAAAAATTCATGGTTAAAATTTGCGCACTGGATAAAAACTTATCCTGTATAGACGTATGTTGTATAATAAGGTAGGTATAGCAAGTAAGGAAGCATAACCCACTGGGCTTTTATATTAGCAATCCTACTGTGATCACCGAACAGTTAACAATGCTTTATGATTCCAACACAACTCCAATCAGCAACCTATTAAAGTGATAATCAAGCTTTTTAGTAAACATTGCACTAAAAAACGCTAGTGAAAAATAACTTTAATTTCGGAAGTCGGTCGGATTTTTATTTTAGTTTTTTATCACCGACTTCCGAAATTAAAGTAATTTTTCACTTTGTAGGTAGTGTTTTATTTTTTGTAAGTGAGTTTTTTGAGCAAAAACTTTTTATTTTCCACTTTTTTGTTATAATACCTACCCCACACTAATTTGCACTATTGGCCTGGTTAACAGCATTGACAGAAAGTATTAAAATATAATCATGGTACACAAAGGGAACTGAATACGTATTAATGTAGCTAACGCAAACACTCTCCAAGCTAAGTCATTTATCCGGGACAACCCCTGAAGCATATAAGCATAAGCAAAGAGATACCGTGGCACCTGACACACAGGCAACTGAGGGAACACGGGTGGGTTTTAGTAGTAAAAGTCTGAGACCTCCTCCTGCTCCACCCAGAACGGGAAAAGTTATTTGATGATTTCCCACCCACAAAAAAAATCCCTGAAGCATAACCTCTATCCATAAAAAAAAAAATTTCGAAATCGACCCAGAATAAAAAATACAGACAAATTGAGTACTATTCTCCGTTATGAAGTCGGCTAAAAATAAAGCACATTTTTCCTAATTGTATAGCATAGTCTCCGTTATCGTGTCACTATCAACATTACTTGACATACCCAGTAATTACCTATTGACAAATCCATGCAACTAGCTTTCGAAAAACATGTAACGATATCGTGACATAGATCAAATGTTCGTGTTGTAGAATAACAGTGTTCACTATGGCAGCCTTAGGGCCCCCTGTACCGCGACGAATAAATAAAACACATTTGTTGTGCAAGTTTGAATAAATTATTCCTAGAAAATCATTCTACGAGTCTACTTTAATCTTCTCCATTCGGTCGTCAACCAAATCTGACTTTTCAGAACAATAAAAGTATTCTAATTTTTTTGAAGGCTGATTCTAAAACTTCTTGAATGTTCAAATGTGATTGAAGTTACTTTATAGCCATCCTGTACAAAATAAGGTCGTCCATTGCAGACAACCTATACAAACCCGCACAGCTGGTACCTGCGGTTTGAGCTTAGAGCTAGCACTGAATAGCTTCTGCACAGTGTATCTACTACCCAAAACCCATACACCCTCTAGGGATATTCAGACCAGCAGGAAGCATCGCTGAATAAATCTCGACATTAATTTGAATAAAACATCCCGTACCGTAATATTCATCTGGGCACTATATCAGGCTCATAGACTGTATTAACATAATTGTGTATACAAATAACACAGCAAATACTCGGGATACTCAATCTGCATGCGAATCGTTGTAATTATTGTTATTGTCACCGAACAGTTTGCTCCAACAACGTACTGCAACCGACGATCATTTACGATAATTTGGTTGGCCAATCATTTATTAAACTGGTATGATTTGATAATCTAGGCTAGGTACTCAGCTTAATGCCTCCGTCAAATCAGAACAGATTAATTTAGGATACATTTATGAGCCCGTTCAGGGTGCCTTCGCATATTGCGAAGTTGTTGACTTGGCTTAGACATGGCGTAGACGTTGCGCTAGCGTTGGGTAGACGTTATTTTAACCCAAAAACATCACGTAGATTTGACATTAGCGTAGCTAGATGTGTACTGTGTAGGCCTCGGGTAAAAGACGAAATAAGATCAGCAGCACACAATCCTATACTCCGATTTATTTCAGACGGTTGTAAGCCAGAGAAATATTCGCTCTGTCGCATCCATAATCGCTTGTAGCAAGCACAAAGTCATTACTTTCCCGCGCCATTAAATCCACATGTTTGTAACTACAATTTTACAACACAAACAAAGAATTATTTTCCTGCGCATAACGACACATGTCCACATACCGCATGACCCCACAATTAACAATAATAAACCAATACACGATAACAATTACCGTAGTTATCATAAAACAGTGAAATATAGGAACATTCATGTATCGCAGTAAAAGTTAATGAAGCCAGCAATATTAAACTTGGTATTATAACAACGCTTACACCAGAGCAGGGAGAAGTTTTAATTGTACATGAAAATTGGTACTAGTATTACAGTGTAATAATCCTTAATAACTTAACCAGATAGTGGGTAGCTAAGTGGGCATCCTGTAATCGAATATTATAATTATCTTCTCTTGACCATTTTTAAAACCCGACCAATTTATGAACATACATCATGCATTTATTTCAGTACACATCGACATTTTACAGAAACAACTACATTGTTTAAAATAGAAACAGTGGAACACTGGAAATCAAAATATTTTATTTCATATAACCGAAAACGGGCACATATGAAACGTCAGAAGCTATGTAGGTGCACGGTTCCAAATTGTCGCTTACTATGGAGAAGAGCCGGTAAGAAATTCCACGGTTACTCTTTAAAAATAAAATGTCTTTAACAATGTTTCAAATTACAGTGATAATAGGTATGGGAGGATAGTGCAGGCCTGTCAATAAGTACCAGGTACTTAGAGGAATGAAAATACAGAATAGAAAATCGTCTACAAATCTACAGTCTGTAAGGCCTACAACGTTCTATCATTCACAATATGTAAAATAATCTACATAAATAGAATGAGCCTACTTAAACAGAAAGCTGTGATATAATGTTTCTCGGTTTCAGAACAATGAAATTCTTCTGCAGTAATTATAAACAAACTGAAATTGAAATTAAATCGACTCCATATTGTATTTCATACTTCCCGGAAAGGCGGAGCAAAGTTTCAATGAAAAGGCGAAAGGATTTAGAGAAGTTTTCATTCAGGATAATCTTTTATATTAATTAGATATGGAATAAATGATTGAATATTGATTACTTACTGTCATTTCTGCATAATATCTAACCAGAAAACATCAGGTTATGCATAGCTAGGAATGTCTATGCAAAATCACTTATCTTAGTTGTCATAGCATTCCTTCCTTGACACATTCGTTGAGGTATCTGTAAATATGTAAAATAAACGTTTAATTTAAATAATATCAAGATAATTTATTAAAATTGCTTTAAACCGATAAAGCAATTTTAATATATTAATATAAATAATATAATATCATCATCATCATCATCATCATATCAGCCGAAAGACGTCCACTGCTGGACATAAGCCTACCCCAGGCTCCTCCACTTCGACCGGTCTTGTGCTTCCCACATCCAGCGGATACCCGCGGTCTTCGCAAGGTCATCGGTCCACCGATGACCTTGCGAAGACCGCGGGAAGACCGAAGACCGTCCTGTGTTGCCGGGCGTAAAAGAATAGCACCATCCCATTTCTTTCAGTGGGTGTCGTAGAAGGCGACTAAGGGACTTACTAGAGAATGGGCAGCAGCGTTCTCTATGTATTTTACCACCATACTGCGATCGCCAACCCGCCTGCCAAGCGTGGCGATTATGGCAAAACCCCCCCAAAAAATAATATAATATATTAATTAGCAATTATAAATTTAAATAATAATGTTTTTATTTAGAAAAATCTAAATAAAAAATATGTGGAAAATCCAAAGACTCGAAAGCCGTATAAGTATACGGCCGTATATGTGTACATAGAGACGAAACAAGTAATGAAGTGCACGACAACGTTGCAGTACCAGCCTTTCAGTTGAGTCGCTTAATTTTTTATTGCTCTCACTAGCTTACCAATTTCCGCTGCAATTCGAAACAGGTTTCAGAAAAATCTTTTTGAAAAATTTCAGCCATTATGTCATGCATTTTTCATTTCAACGTGTGTATTCGACGCCTGTCGCAACAGGGTGAGGGTCATAAATTTTTCATCCGAACTTATTTAATTCATTCGTTAGCTCGAGTTATAATCGAGTTCATTTTTAACCACAAATTAACGCAGTTATTAATTTGTCTTCTTGCACAAACTTCTTAGATCCCACTAATATCTTACGAGTACATCACGCACCAATAGCTGAACGGATTGGGATGAAATTTAGCACACAGATAGTTTATATCCTGGATTAACAAATATAAAACTTTAGATCCTGGTATTACGTACCCGTGGGATATTTCCCGACATCCACATGGGTGAAGCCGCGGTCAAAAGTACAGCAAAATAAATAAAAGAAGCCAGTAAACAAATATCTCCGTCTAAACCTACCTTCTGAAAACGCCTCATTATGCCCAGAATGTCGAAAGAATTGTTAATTTAATAGCTTTTAACTAATTAAACAAAAGCTCGTTAACAGTTTCTCTAGCGGAGATCTTAAAAACTGTTTAATTGGTCAAAGAAAATTATACAAAGGAGCGGTTCAATCTAGCTTTGATTAAAGCTAATTGTTTACCTATTTAATATTAATTTTAGCGGGCTTCGATTGTAAAAAAGTAGTTTGGAATATATTTACAAACTATGTACCTACTTACTATTTTAAAAAATATTTTTGTCAAACATCGATACCATTATATTTTGACTTTCGTAGATTTGTATTATAAAATACATAAACGTTTCAACAATGTGTTATTCCATCCTAAACACACAATTTCACTGCTACTTAAAAAGCGAAGAAAACTGTTTTCCTTTTTCTGAACTTAGCCTATACCGATGGACCAGCGACGACTAGCGCCACCTTGCTGGTTCAGCATGACCTAGAAGGAACTTAGCTCCCTCTAGATTCTGTCCTAGACTGCAAGTTTGCTTTCCTTTGCGGGCGCCATCTATAAACGCGACTGGGAGTTGGCGTCAACCAAAGCGAATGGCTGTGTTTTCCTCGAGTTCCACGCTGAAAATTTTCCGAACGCGCGTGGCATTCGTCCAAGTTCTCGTTGCTCTTCCTAGATGGCGCTGTTACAGCTACTGTGGGTTGGGACATCGCTGATAGTAATAACAACCGCAAGTAGAATATCTTAGATAAAAAAATGATCTTATATATAAAAATGAATCCCTGTTTCCCTTGGTCACGGCATCACACGTGAAAGGCTGGACCAATTTTGCTGATTCTTTTTTTGTTGTGTTTCTTCTTGTCAGGAGGTTCTTAAGGAAGAAAAAATAAGAAAGTTGCGCGTAACATACATATATGTATTCATAGTTAAGACAGGACATCGTCTGTCGGGTCAGTTAGTCAAAAATTAATAATCCGGTATCTAGGTTGAATATAATTTCTACAAAGGTAATTACAATTCTTTATATCTCATGGACGAATCTCAACGATTCGTTAACCTGGCTCCATTTCAAGGCCTACTTTTGCGTAGGAAATGAGCAATAGGGTAGATTATGAGCACCGTAGTTACGTTCAAGCTTACCTCACTTACTTGTGCTTATAACCCAAGGGTATTGAGCGCCTTAGGGTCACCCAATCTTAACGGCAATTGGCCCAATACTTCTTCTCATTTGCACGCAAGCATTTAATCTTTCGCCAAGATTGTTTTTAATGTAGGTAATTTATATTGGTATAAATCATAAAAAAAAACTAAATGACTTGTATCAGACAAATTACAGCTTAAACCATTTTTTTTTTTTTAGTATGCGTAGATAACTCTTTTATTAGATGCCTACATCTTTTTGAGATAATTAAACAAAGATATTTCCTAAAGTAGAAGTTCAATATAAATGCATGCAAATACCTGCGAGTCAGTGAATGGATCTATTTCAGTATAGTTCACTTATACTGCCTCCCTAGCTTCTGAGAGATATTCTTTAAGGTAAGCTCGATAACTGCCCGCGAAACATCTTTATCAACGATTTTAAACTCTATCTGAATGAATTAAGTCACTGTTTTCAATGTTAGCTCGTTGGTTTGCATTTCACGAACTTTGGCTGGACAGTGTGGGTCGTCGGCCGCTGCGCCCCGCCCCCATCTCTGACGTCACACGTGTGACGTCAGCAGCCCACCTGCTTCCGCCCCCCACACCCGCTAGCCCCGGCCGGGGAATATCCGGGGACCTGGCCCCTACAGCAAAATGATTTAATCAGGATTTTGAAGTAACGAAATTTAAAATTTGATTTTTAATGTATACTTACGTAGGATTTCAATTTATGCGTTGCTATGCGCGTTATTAAAGTGTACGTTGGCCTTTTAGTGAGTTTACCTTTCAGATATGAGATATTAAACGGATGTTTTGTCTGGCTGCTTATGGATTGTTATTAAAGTAATGAAAACATGTGCCTAGGAATGGTTAGGTTGGTTGGTTGGTTGGTTGGTTTGGTTAGTTGGTTGGTTGGTTGGTTTAGTTGGTTGGTTGGTTTGGTTGGTTGGTTGGTTTGGTTGGCTTGAGAACCTTTTTCTTATTTTGATTTCATAATTTTATACCAACCTACCTACCTCCACCACCTCGACCACCTCGGCAACCTCGACTGGACTACCTCGTTGGTCTAGCTCTAATGGTTGCTAACGCTACTGCAGAGCACGTGGTCCTGGAATAATTCGAATCCCAGGTGTTATTGGGATTTTCTCCATACCCCATGATGATGAATAGGCTCGCCCCCTATTTCATGGGACTTAAAATATAACTGGGTATATAAGCAGATACACTTCTGCCCAACTCTTCGGGGAAACAAGGCGTGATGTTATATTTATTTCATATTTTAACGAAAACCTTTGACATCATAGCTTACAACACAACAGCATAAAGGTTTACATCACTATCGTGACAATTGATCTACGTCACTCATGCTCGTCATATTCACACGAAGCTGTAACATCGTTGAAAATTCACAAAGAGCGGAGAGATTTGCAGCCCCCACCCCCGAAAACTGCAAACGCGCTCTCTAAAATGCTATCGTACTAGAGTCACAATGTCGAACGTACACCTCCATTCCACTTTATTGTACACTAGCGAACCGCCTCGGCTTCGCACGGGCGCAATTTACTTGTGAATACGTACGGTATTCTGTCCACGACACGTTGTGCACAAGTTCTAAGCAGTAACCTAACAAAAATACAATACTGCATTTATAATAGCATTAGACAGAAGTCAAAAAAGGTTATTTTTGACGTACACTTTGTAACAAAAGTAGGTACTAAATAAAACTAAAAAACGAATTAAACTTGTTACAGTGACGATTAACGCCAAATTCATTGAAACCTATTTATATACCAGCGTATTTTTCTGCAATCATTTTAACTATTATCTCATGAAACAAAGTGGCTTTCATTTATACAATTATTTAATTCCAATTTAAAATTAAAGTCTCAATGATAAAAACCTTAAAAGAAGCAGGAGTGAACAATACCGAGAACGTATAGTGACAAAATTAGCTGATGAAGACGAAGAAGTTTCACCAACGTATGGTGTGTTGTTATAAATTCAAGTGTTGTTAAAAAAATGTATTTTGTTTCTTTTAATCTTTATTAAATTTAAATGATCATGGTGATTGTTTTTTTTTTTTTTTTCAATCATTCGTTGTGTTGTAAGTTCGTAATGTGTGATGAAGATCTCATTATAAATAAAGCATTGTTTAAAATCAAATTACCTTTATTTCGTTTAGATTTCTAATTTTTTCGTACTGTTTTAAATCTATCTAAAAAGTTAATACTGAACTTTGAAATAAAATGTTTTTAACTCCTGCTTCTACGAGCCTCTTTTTTCTAACGCTATTATAAATGGAGTATAGGCTTGTATGAATTCGAGATAGTATTTCATTAGTAATAAAAGTACTTCTTTTACCTTGTTATTCCTGCCAAATGGTGAAACAATTTTACAAATATTAGCTGTTGTTTCGGTGATAACCTTCAACATTTACAAAAACTCATAAAATTCACTCCCTCTTTTTAGCCGAAGGCCAAGGAATTATAATATTAGTAGTTATTTTACACTAACTGCGCCCCGCGGTTTCACCCGCATCGCATAAGTCACGATGCCGTGCCGTGGGAAAATCAAGATAATAACTCATAAGTATCCTAAAAGAAAGTAAGTAAAAGTATCCAGGTCTTGGTCTACCCTTGAGCCAAATTTCATCCAAATCTGTTCTGCCATTTTAACATGAATTAGGTGACAAATAAACATTATAAAATCTTTTTTCTTTATTATATTCGTTTATATAGGTCGCGTCAAACTTTAAAGTTGAAAGTTTCAAAATGGAGTTGACGTTAGATTAACATAAGAATAGCAGGCTCACTTGGTTGGGTTTGGGATAGGCGGAAAAGCAAACAAAAGAAGGTCTCTTTTTTTACTTCGGTTACATTTGCGGAGAACTGGGCCTTATTGACTGGAAAATTATATGAACGTAATATTTTTTTACATTCCGTAGTCTTGCAACCGAGCGTAGTTCGATTTCCACTGAAATACTCGTACAGTTCTTACAATTATTTTTCGTTACACAACGAGCACGTGTCTTATCAACAGCAACAATTTGACTGCTAATTATTATCCACAGTACTCGTACATACATTTATAAACTCACGCTATGGGGGTAAGCAGAAACTACAGAACGCCACTTGCTACGATGCCTACATATTCATATTTATTCGTTTACGGTACATCTGCGGGGTAAGGTAAGGTGGCGTGAGTCGTAACCCCTAAGAAAGAACTGCCGTAGTTTTAAAGGAAATTCAAATTAATCAAAATCTTTTGCGTCCATTGAATTTTTATTTATCAAGCTATGAACCAGCATTCGTATGAGCACTAAAATCTTTTATCTCACTTTCCGTAAAGCTTATGATAGGTTGCTACTGTTACACTGTATTTGCTTAGGTGGCATACGACCTCAGCTTTCAAATGAGAATATTCTCTTGCTTCACACTTTTTAGAGCGTAATTTTCCAGTAGTCAGGTGCTAATTAAGCCCTTACATTTCATAGTTATTCCAAAATCTAGCTGGCTAAGCACTGTCACGGCGAATTAGGCGCTGGTTCGTCTAACGCAACCTTACCCTAATTGCGTACCCTAGGGTGGATCCAAGGGAAGGCCCAGGGGCAGGTAAAGACGGTTTAAGTAAAATAAAATCGAATCGCCTCAATGGTATGACCTAAATGCATATCCATCAAGACGTTGCTTAAATGAGGAACGCTTAAGAAATACCGTGCTACTATATTTTCAGCAGCAGAGGCGTAACTATTAAGGTTCAAAGTGGTACAGTCAGTTCGTAATTGGGCGCAGTGGTCTGCTACGCCAACAACGCGTCAACGGTCCGTGACCTTGTAACCTTCAGACCTTGTAGAAGTCCTTCCAACTTTACGTCTTCCGGTATGCGGGCGCCACCAGAACAGCGCCTCATCGGCAATCTGTTCTGCGAGCAATGTGCACTTAATTTAAACAATTCTTCGGGATTTGCCGGTTGCCTTGGTTCTTCTGCGGATCTCCTTCTTCCTTTTTGATTCGATCACGTAGGGTAACTCCAAGCATAGCCCTCTCCGTTGCCCTTTGGGTGACTTAAACCATTCTAACAAGGCCTATTGTGAGCGACCACGTTTCAGTGTCATAGGTCATCACCGGCAACACGCACTGGTAAAATTCTTGAGACACTGCGGTTTTTGGGACGAGAAGATATTGGAGGGTGTTAAATTTACTTGCTTTCCTTCGCTCGCTCTTGCAACCAAAGTCCTCTCACTTTCTCTGTGTTTCTTTCTATTATATATGAGTGTACTCGTATGTGCATAAATGTATCGCGTAAGGAACCGTTCCTAACATCCCCCGAACGCACTAACTTCTTTTTTCGTAGTTATTCCTTAATGTCATTGAAAAAGAATGAATCCCCAAAAAGCATAATACAATAGGCACTCGATTTAGTAGACACTTCTTAACTGTCTAGCCTATGTGCCCCTCCCAGAAATAATTCCTAGGTTCACCCTTTTTTTAGATGGAATGATGATGATGGGACTACCTTTTCCGCACGTAGACTCCCATTCGCTTCGTTGTGCGTGGGGATACTGGCTAACAGAGCCAGCCTAGCTCCGCCCAAAAGCACAGAAGCTTCTTGGGAGCTTCACGTTGAGAAGCCACGGCCTCGCATTCCAGGATGACGTGGGCTTTTGGATGGGAAATCATCAAATGACTTCTCCCGCTCTGGGCGGAACAGGAGAGCGAGGCAGACTTTTACTGACTAAAACCCACCCATGTTCCTTCAGTTGTATGTGCCAGGGCCACGGTAACTCTTTCGAACAATTCGTGACCTCGGCAGGCATCGGCCTTAGCGGACCCCTTCTATTGTTGCTGACAACTCTTTGAGGCGCGCGTGGAACACAACGCGCCGTCGACCCGGGCCCTGGTCCTTACCGGACGGTGAGCTACCCATTGCTCGCAGTCCGCAAGCCCGCGCGTACGGTGGCAGGGAGTCCGCTATGGACTCCCGATGCCTAGGGCGTCTCCTGCGGCGACTAGGGGCGCGAGGGCGCAATCCTTACCTTATCCTGGATCCGCCCTTGTGCGTAAAAATGACAATTGACCGCAATGGTACATTCCTTGCTTTTGACAGATCACCCATGTTCATTGCGTTATGTACGTCGTTGGGCAGACGAATTCTTCAAACCTATACAGTACAATACCATAAGTTTTATTGACATAAAAGTATACACAAGTTTGAATCCCCTGATCCCTAAACTAGTGTTAACTGTATCATAGGGACCAGTGTCTTCGCCTGTTTAATTTACAATGTCAACAAAAATCAATTAAAAAGGTAATATTAAAAAGAACTAGGTACTTAGAAAACCAATGAATTAGCAATATCATTCAAACCTCTCGGATTTTGATTGAAAGTGTTCTACGCAATTAGGGTGGTCAAGAAATAGTAGTTTCATCAGTTTGCTTCTGCAAGTAATATCCAATTATTATAACCAATAGTGATAAATGTGTTTGGTTGTTAATTAACTGCTCCGAACATCATGACATTAATTATAATTATTAGATACTAGCTTTTGAATCAGGAATGAAGAGATCCGAAGGAGAACCAAGGTAGCCGACATAGCCCGAAGAATTGCCAAACTTAGTGGCAGTGGGCAGGGCACATTGCTCGCAGTACAGATGGCCGATGGGGCCGAAAAGTTCTGGAGTGGCGACCGCGTACCGGAAGACGTAAAGTTGGAAGGCCTCCCACAAGGTGGACCGATGACCTTGTGAGGGCCGCAGGAGTCCGCTGGAAGCACAGAACTGGTCGAAGTGGCGGAGCTTGGGGGAGGCCTATGTCCAGCAGTGGACGTCTTTCGGCTGAAATGATGACTAGCTTTTGCCAGCAGCTTCGCCCGCGTGTAGGTCGAAAATCGACCCACGGGAATATACTATCGGGATTAAAAGTATCATATTTGTTAATCCAGGTTTTAAACCATCTGTGTGCCAAATTTCATCCATATCTGTTCAGCCGTTTTAGCGGGACTGCGTAACAAACATCCAAACATCTAAAATCCAATCACACAAACTTTCACATTTATAAAATTACCAGCTTTTGCCAGCGGCGTCGCCCGCGTCGTGGTCGGAAATCATCCCGCGGGAACGTACTACCAGGTAAAACAGTATCCTATGTGTTATTCCAGGTAACAAACTATCTGTGTGCCAAATTTCATCCATATCCGTTTAGCCGTTTTAGCGTGATTGAGTAACAAACATCCAAACATCCTCACAAACTTTCACATTTATAATATTATAGTAGGCCACTCTTAACCGCATACACTGCCGCAATACGCATTTAAATTAATAACAAAACAATGAATAACAAATTATAATACAATAACATCACGCCCGTTTTTCCTTGACGGCTTAAGCAGAGGTGAACATAATAATAGTACACTCACATTTCGCCAGTTATATTCAAGTACCATATATTAGGGGGCGAGCCAATTGAAATGATATTGGCTATGTTTTTCGTTATTACGATCATTGTAATCCAAAGTATCATTTTCATACTTCTAACGAAATTGAGGTAATCGAAATTGCTAATGAACCCAATATCCATAAAATTATTATGCTTAACTTTTTCTCTCCGCGATCTAAAGTTTATACCTGACCTTATTTTGACTTACGGCAACGTGAAGATTTTCCAATGCATAATTATAACTAAAAGATAAATTGCATAAACAATGTGTCACTAAATTAATGCACATTATAAAAGTGTTGTAGCAACATTATAAAATTAATGCACATTATAAAAGTGTTGTAACAACATTATAAAATTAATGCACCTTTTAAAAGTGTTGTAATAACATTATAAAATGAATGCACATTATAAATGTTCAGAATCCTTTACTGAATCTATCTGTCATAATATACCTATCCGTCATTTTTTATTAAGGTAGTTATTTTTAATAAAAAAATACTTATTAAGAATTCAGTGTATATTATAACATCATATTCTAATTGGGGTGTTTGGTGGTGGTTTTATAAGGGTACAAGGGTATTTTACTTACTTACTGATTTTGAATTATACTTGATTAGAAAAGGGAAAAAAAACAGTGGCACTCCAGCAATGCCGACAGAAGTGAAAACTTGAACAATTACTTGTGTATTTTTTAATCGTCAGTACAGGATTTCACATTGGGTCCTTGGGTCCTGATTGCTCTCGGTAAAAAATTATAAACGAGCGATCGACTTCAGGCATTAAAGGTAACACAGATTAACACATAAGGTAGCACAGATTTTTACGATAAAAATACAAAGGGAAAGAAAGGGATTAAAAGAATTAGAATTTCCTAATGAAAGAGGGACTTTTCCAAAAGACATCAACTCCCGACTCATCTGTTGCTCCTTCACCCATACATATAGCTCATGGAAAGCATTCGGTGTCGATGACGCGAGTTCCATGATTTTTGTTCATACAAAAAGTGCTCAACGCGCCTAAAAAAGTTTTCACTTCAAAAACTCTGTTTTGTTGGTATAGTGGTTGCCGGCACTACCAGACTGCTGATCCTGAGGTCGTGGCTCCGATTTCCGCGTCGAGCAGTGTATGGGTTTTGCCATTAGGATTTTTTAGTTCAACCGCAGTCTGAATTTGTACTTGGCTGATGGCTATAAGCTCGCCCCCTGTTACATGGGACTTAAACCTTCAAGGTGCTGTGGCACCAAAAATTCCTGGCCGATTGACATGTTAAAGCCCACTCCCTCTCGAAGAGAGGAAGCCTGTGTCCCAGCAGAGGGAACATTACAGGCTAATAATGCTACGCTCATGCACAGGTCACCTCTTCCTATCGCTCATTCTTTAGTGAGCGCTCTTGTATTCTAGTCCTATTTTTTTTCATCTAATCATCCTGTTTTCTTGTAGCAACGTAAAAACATTTCTGCATTTTTCAAGTACTCTTGAAGGAAACTAGTCTGAAAAATGTTAAACTGTCTTGGAACCTGAAACAAAATTTATCCGATGAGTGAGAGCGGCGGTGGACACATCTCAAGTTAAAGAGAGACGGAGATATTTAATGAGGAATCTTCAATACTGCGAAGAAGCTTAAAAGCAGAACTTGTTATTAATGTTGTTTTTTTTTTTGTAACACATTCATTGTTATTCCATAAAATTTAATTATTGATAATTGCTGATAGTAAATTGAATAGCGTGTAAGCTAGACGACGTGAACAGTCATATTAAGGCATCCAGAGCATCCACTATCTGTAAGCATACAGAAAAAAAAAAACTCGTCAACTTATGATTGGATTTGTGTCAAAGTTATGTTACAAATATTGTATTTTCAAACACATAGTTACTATCAAGAAAACTATCTTAATGCAAAGAAAACATCACACCTAAAATCCTCAAAGGGATAGGCAGAGGTACACGTATAGTACATCGACATTGAACCACTTATATTTAAGTTACATGTGATAGGGGGCGAGAGTATTATATTACATTTTCATCTACACATATTTAGGTGGTAACCACTGGGACTACCAGTCAGATTCGAAAACATCTATTTGCAATTTATAACCTAATTCTTAAGGAAGCGGCTATTTAATGCTATCACGCTACAACCATAAGGAGTCGAGTAGAAAGAAGAAAAAGTCAGGAAGAACGCTAAGGGAAAAATAAGCGGGCGCGATGGATATATTAAAACGTGAAATTTCACGTGGATGAAGCCCCGGGCAGAAGCCAGTAAGTGTTTGCATATTGAGGCACGAGTCTGCCTCTAGATTGTTGCATCACTAACAAATAATTGACCGCAAACGGCAACATTATTGTCACTAAAAAATTCTTGCAATGATTAAGTGAACTGTATGTTGATACAGGCAACAAAGTGAATCCATCCTGTTTCTAATCCTGCCAGGGGTGTGGGTTGTTCGAAAGAGATACCGTGGCCCCTGGCTCTCAGGCAACTGAAGGAACACGGGCGGTTTTTAGTCATTAAAAGACACGCCCTCCTGCCCCACCCAGAGCGAGAGAAGTTATTTGATGATTTTACACCCCAAAAAAAAAATTATCTCATTATTCAAATATTCACAGTATCCGCACTAACGCAGGTACATATCTGTGGTAATAAAAGGGCTGAGATCAGAAAGAAAAACAGATGATTATTATTTACTTAGATAAACTAGAAAAGCAAATATATTTATATATGTCTTTGAACAACACGTCTTCTCGTCTTTACGTCCTTCATCAGCGTCCTGTCATTCTACCTTTTTAAATATCTTCCACGTCATCCCAAGCATAGACCTTTGGCATATATCATCTGTCTCACATACACCTTAGCATTCAGCTCTTTCACACAAGTCATGCATTCATCAAAATTCCATGCCTACATTACAAAGGGTGTTCTTGTGTCTATTCAATAGATGTTTTGCTATACTAATAGATATTAAGTATGCCTGATGAGCTCTATTGTTTTATGTAAAATAAACCACGGTTTTACCGTAGCTTGCCGCGGTTAGTCCGTGAATGAGTGGCCACCTTTACATAGTAATACCGTGCCTCGTAAGGCAGTTAATGCCGTTGGCCCTGCTGTCATTTATGTATCTTTGACAGTCGTTACGGGTTGTCAGAAGCCCTACAGTCTGACAAACAATGATATTATAAGTGTAAAATAATATAATTGCTGACAAAGGATGTGAAATGCAGATAAGCAGACTCTATGTAAAATACTGAGATTCAACTGCATCTATTTAGACTGGAAGCCAACCCCAAAATGGTTGGGAAAAAGGTAGGCAGACGATTTTGTGTTACTCTTAAAATGGAACAGTAATTGTATGTCAATATGTGCTAAGTAAATAAGATAATTGGAACGTATCCTGAGGTTCTGATTTATATAATAACTAGCTTTTGCCAGCGGCTTCGCCCGCGGGGAAGTTTCATCCCCTATTTAACTCCCTTAGGGAATGAATTTCGAAAAATCCTTCCTTATTCCTTGTCTACACCATAAAGGGAACCTCTGTGCAAAATTTCAGCTTTCTAGGTCCAAGGGTTTGGGCTGGGCGTTGATGAGTCAGTCAGTCAGTCAGTCAGGACTTCTCTTTTTATTTAAATAGATAGATCTTCTAGATAAGATAATTGAAACATATTCGGAGATTCTAAAAGTAACATTCTTCTTTGTCTAAATTAATTTAAACACATGGAGAGGCGTGACAATAATCCATCAATTATTGTTCCATAAAAAAGTGACATATTTTTATACCTACATTATGAGATTATGACAGTCCCGTGTAATACTTTGTGGTGGTATAAATTATACGTTCCTATATCTTGCTCTCTTTTGTTGGCCATACTCGACAAATAACCACCATAAGACCTTTAATTTGTATACCAAATTGAATCGCTGACTACGTCCAAGGAAATACTTATCTATAATACTTTTTTCCAGTTTAAAATAAGATACTGATCCCTATTCTTAATAAATTCCTATTTCATATATTATTACGTAAAACAGCATAACATGAGGAACATTATGAATTTAATAATGTAGAAAACCAGAAGAATTTTACTGTTAAATAACTTTTGTATGAGTTTATCTTATGAATAGTTAAACTAATATAAAATTAATTAAATAGTGCGGTTCCCACATCGTTTGCTAGCCGGTATCAAAGAACGGCCCTTTCAATAGATACCTACTTACTTGGTATTTTAATAAGTTTATGTATGAGTAAAGCCTAATAAGTTCTTCAACTGATCTGCGAGTACTGCACTGAAAATTTAAATTAAATTATTTTTATCTTCAAAGAAATCGTGTACTTATTTTGACTATAAAGTAGATTAGGTTTGAAAAAAACATTTTGAATTTGCATAGCCTACATAATTTTGTCTTAAGATCATTTTCATGCATATTAATAAAGAAGTTTGCAAACCTCCCCGCGTATATATTTGTCTACACGTAGGACTGCGGCCTACATGCTACGTGCGTAGCAGCGTAGCCAACGCGTAGCGACACCCGTAGTGCTACGATGCGTTAATATTAAAAGGCAATTTCGCGCTAAATTCGTGTTGTTGTACCTTGCGGTACGCTTATGCTTTTATTCACTCCCTACAATAATTGGAAAACTTCAACTTTTGTTATCCGGCGTTATGATATCGTAAATCTTAAAATGATAGCCAGTAATACCATAAAATTGACATCAACTCTGAAATCTTATCGACAATAAAGACCAGTAATTTACTGGGAGAATAATCTTGAGTGGTTTATTCCTACATTTGTGAACTTAATGTTGGAACAAGACTTTGTTTGCAGGTACCTGACTTCAATACAGACTTTGTTTTCATTTTGTAAGACAACAAAATTGCATCGAACTGACATAAATTGTTGATGAAATAACTTACAAAAGTGTTTGACCTCCTCTAGCCCGGTGAAATATTGGTTTTCGATAAAAAGGAAACAAAGCTATGCTGAGCTGGTATACCTGAGTAGGTACTCGATTCCGCAAAACTGCAGCTCAAAAATCGATTAAGTCCCAAAGCGGAGTTGAGGTCTCGAGGTGGAGGGTTTCGTGAAGAGTTTTGGAGAATGCTGGAGGTAGGTGCGGGGCGCATGCGCGGGGCGGGGGCACGCTCTGACGTCACTCGTCGCGCCCGGGGCGTCGCGCCAGTGCCTCTCGCGACCGCGCGATCAGTCACGCGCGACTCCCGCCCTAAATCGTCTAAACACGATCACGAGCTTCCGATGTTAATTCTCTATCATAAACAAGCGGTTATTGTCCATAAACTAGCGATCGGCTGCCGGACGCGCTGCCGGACGCGCCACCGGCCGCCGCCACGTGCCGACGTGACGTGACAGCCACTCTGTGCTCCGATCCTCTCGCGTTTCATTTGTTATGGCCATTCCATACAAACTACTTATATTTACATACATATAGATAGTGTACCGGTTGACGACGTTCACGTCATCAACACAAAGACGGCTGTTTAAATTAAATTATAGGGGGACTGCACGAAATATGTACATGCTAAGAACTTGACAACAATGTGGTAGTGTGATAGTGATGAATAATGGCTGTTTTTAGGCCTGCCTTGCTAGATAAACTGCCATATTTCATACACATATATACATTACACAGAAAAGGTTACTGTAATACTAGTTTTGCATCCAGACGCTTAATATTTAATGCTAGTGCTCGGCCAAAGTTCCTTCGGCTTGTAAGTAAAGTGAGACTATCTTTATTGCTTCATCCTCTACGTGAAATACATATGATTTAGATACTCAAACAGTAATCAAAACTGGAACCAATAAGGTTAATTATACGAGGCAGTAAAATTGTAAATAATATTTGTATGTTCTCCACACATTACGCACACATTCCCTTATTTATGATTGGAAGGGTTTAAAAGCATACTTATATTACAAGGCCTAACACATCCAGTCAGATGATTTATAGCTGTATTTTGCGACTGCTTCTGAATACATATTACGCTGTTTATATAAAAATATATGTTCATTTTTTACCAAAAAAGTAATGCAAACATTTGTATCTTCCATCTGAAACTTTCTGAAGCTTCTGTAACAGTATATATAGAAGTATTATAAGCAAGGATTACGTTTCTGTACGTAATACAATATTCGTAAGATAAGAAAGTAGAGGTTATTTTAAAGAAATGGACCTTACTGCTATAGAAATAAGGACTACATTTTTATAATCGGTTTATCCGTAGTGAACACAAAAGGATCGGCCTGGGTAGATCGTGTCGTGGTAGTAATATCTTAAAGATATTGATGCTGTATTTATACATCCATATTTAGAAATCTTTCCTTTAAACAGGTAGGTTCAAATTGATTAGCGATTCGTTGAATTATTGAAAGGGGGAATAATACTTTGGAAATAGTCAGTTCAATGACCTCAACTGATAATGGTTTTAAAATACATATTAAAACATAGCTATCTGACTTAGTTATAAAAGAACCAGTGGCACAGTAGATAATTCAGAATTTTGTTTAAACCCGGTCACAGCTGGCCAAGCGGCGGTTCCTAAAATGAGACAATTTACGGGAAGATGTAGTTAAAGTGGAACAGGGCTTACTGTTTTCAACAGTATTTTATTGAATTTACCACGGTTTACAACGTTTTCATTTTCCTTCTATTCTCTCCATACTACAATGAGAATCACTGCATGGCACCACCATAATAAATTAAACATCTTGTGCCCACAGATCGATTCGCGGGCGTCCCTAAAACTACTGAGAGCAGGGCTTACTGATTTCAACTGTATCTATAGAAGTTACCACGTTATACAAAGTTTTCATTTCGCTTCTATTATCTCCATAATACAATGAGAATCACTGCATGGCCCCACTATAATAAACGAAACATCTTGTAGCCACAGATCGATTCGTGGGCGTCCCTAAAACTACTGTATTATTCATAGCACATAGTGTCTTATTTAAATTAAGCTTTTAAAGTTTTCGTTATTCAACATTCCTTTACTCGTAGTTTGCCACACGTGTTTTAATTTATCTTGAAATGGAAACATTAAAAGCTCAGTGATTTGCCTTCGTATGGTAGGGACTGCTTTATTTTATGTTTGCAATCTTAGCATAGTTACCTAGTTGTGATATTTTACATATTTTAAGCTAAGTATAAATAAGTACGAAAGCACAATCAGGGTCAATCAGCACAATCAGGGTCAATCAGCACAATCAGGGTCAATCAGCACAATCAGGGTTGTCATTTAAATAAATTGACAACCTACGTCCATTTTTCGTGAAATGGCTATACATTTCATACAAAAGGCTTGTAGCTATGTAATAACAGCTGCACGCGTCCATAAATCAGGTTACGCGACGCTTGCCGAGGTTGGTCCGTGGATAGATGACCATCTTAACAACCCCTCCGTGCCTCAGAAAGCACGTTCGTGTACAGTCTGACAGTCGTTACGGGTTGTCAGATGCTCTAAAGTCCGGCAACCAATCTTACCAGGGGGTATCGTATAACTGGGTTGTAGAGGTCAGATAGGCAGTAGCTCCATATAAAATACTGGTACTCAGCTGCATTCTGTTAGACTAGAAACCTACGCCAACATAGTTGGGTAAAAGCTTGCCAGATCATGACACCCATTTCATACAAGAGTCAAAGATTGACAGTTATGATTTAAATATCATCATCATCATCATTTCAGCCGAAAGATGTCCACTGCTGGACATAGGCCTCCCCCAGGCTCCTCCACTTCCACCCACATCCAGCGGATTGCCGCGGCCTTCACAAGGTCATCGGTCCACCTTGTGGGAGGCCTTCCCACTCTACGTCTTCCTGTACGTGGTCGCCACTCCAGAACCTTTCGGCCACATCGGCCATCTGTTCTGCGAGCAATGTGCCCTGCCCCCTGCCACTTAAGTTTGGAAATTCTTCGGGCTATGTCGGTTGCCTTTGGTTCTCCTGCCGATCACAATGGGCCTTATCAGAAGGCTTAAAGTCACCCAAAGGGCAATAGAGAGGACTATGCTCGGAGATATACGCGATCGAATCAGAAATGAAGATTTAAAATATACGGGCATTTACAGCTGGTAATATTTAGGTATCAATTATTTTCCATAGTAAACATTTTGTTACAGAATGCCTTAGAAATTGCAATACCGGTATTAGCTACAAACTCGTTGCTCTAATTCAAAAGCTATGCATACATCAGTAAAATCACAATTCCAATGTCATGTAATCGCAGTCAATAGACTATTCAGCAAAGACAAAGCTTTCGTGTCAATGCGACGCAGCGCTTTTATGTGTACCTTTGACAAAAAGACAAACACAACAATTCCCTCTGTAACTGTTCCCGGAATATTACCCCCAGTGCACACACTTTGACATTATCTATCACTTACGACGTAAATAGGAATTCTACGAGTCAATGGCATTTTATTCGATGTTCAACAAAGAAAAACCACTCTATTTTTACACTTACACACATACAACATCATTGATTCATGAAACTCACTCCTTTGGTGAATGAATTCTGTGATCGATACTGTTTAATTTTATGTTGAACCAACTATCGTAAAGCTACGCCATGGTTACACAACCTATAAATCATCATTTACCTTCGTTTTAAATGCATGTTTGAAATCCATCATCATTTTAGTCCGGAATCAAAACGCTCGTTATAAACTCCCTTCCTTTCTGCTATCCTCCGCGATTCCATATCTGGAATAAATAATTAAATAAAATTATTAGGATTCTTCAATAAAATAATTAAATCGATATATTAACTATTGGCATTGTGACAAACACCCGTGAAAACATAATCCTGTGATTGCCATCGCGCAACCTTATAAAATTCTGAAACATCAATTTGCATTCGATAAAGAATATCCATGTTTATAGGCAGCATTTATAATTTGAAGCTGTTTATAATAATGGTTACAGATATACATTGTTATGCAGTACATAAACTCCCCGAGCCCCATCAGTCTTACAGACTATCTGTTGGGGCTAATGCCGAAACCACTTAACGATTCTTGATGGGGTTATCGCTGCTTCCGAGGACATTTCTCAAGGGAGGTTTACTCTGATACATTAATAGATTATATACACGCTCAAGCCACAATAATAACAGGCGTTTATTGAGTTGAGTGTACATGGAGGCAACAAAGTATGTTTGTAAAATTTGTGGGCTGCAGCTGAAAATCAGCGTCAGGTCTTTGTGTTGTTATCTGGTATTGTGCTGAACCTAGGCCTTTTTTACATTATAGTTTTAAGGTGTTTTTCAACTGAAAGGGGAATGCCCATCAGCCAAGGATAAACATGCCTGAAATGAACAACTAATGAATTATACGCCAAATTGCACTACAATTCGCAGGGAACCCATTACAGTTTCAATAATTATTCAAAAACTTAGGTAGACGCCAGTTCCAACCATGTTTTTTAGATTATAGGTTAAGTCAAAGTTAAACAACGAAACACCATTTTGTTTGTTTTACCGATGTAATATTGAGATAGCAATTAACACGATGTACGTTTCTATCTATGAAGTGAAAATAAAAACTTAAAAAAAATGGCCACAGTGGTCGTTAAATATCCTGTAAAGCAATATGTATGTAACTCAAGTTGTAAACGCAAAAATAATAATCAATAGTAAACAATCGAAAGAATGAAATACAGTTTTTAATGTCAAACTACTAGTAAAGCAAAGGACACGTGACGCATACAGCCTACGATACGTTTTCGATTTTGAACGTAACTTGATCTTAATGAAATATTGACATGCATTACATTATTTTAATTATATTTACGATATGAATAGGTCCAATTATATTAAATTAATGATAATTGTGCAGTAATTCACTAAAATAGTTCGTTAAAGATTATTTGACGATTCCTGTTTGGCTGAATGTCGATTACTCGTGTCAAATAAAGACTGACCTATAAAAATAAGAATGGATTAGATGGATATCAAATTAAATATTTAAATGATTCTTATGTTTTCACCCTAGGTTTACAAACTGGAGAATTATTTCATTATACATATTTTATTCTAAATAAAATTAAGGATTATCAGTAGTTTCTGTCCATTACGGGCATTTTTTGGGCTTCCCCTTTTCCTTGAGTAGTTTTTGCTTTAGCTTTAATAATACGTTTTTAATAAACTTTCGACTTAACGAAAGTCGTCTCCCGTACAGGCAAGAAAAATATTCATGTTTTATTGAAGCTAAAGGAGTTTTGTTGCGATTTGAATAAAATATTCCGCGCCAGATGTAAGGACATACTCAGATGGCAGAAAAGGTCACAGGAAGTATCTATTAGAAAATTATCAAGACACGATAATTTTCTAATAGATACTTCCTGTGACCTTACTTACATAGCAAGCAGTGATATGGGTGAGGGTGATAGGTACCATAACTAGAAAGTGAGTGAAAAGAAAAAATAAGAAACTCAATTCCAATAAACACCTTTTTCTTCCTTTCTAAAATCCCTAATTACGATATAAGTACCTATAGTTCTTGTAATAGCATCTCTATAAGCTCACGTTACTCCAACAACATCATCATTTTCTGCCATCTGAGTATGTCCTTACATCTGGCGCGGAACATTTTATTCAAATCGCAACAAAACTCCTTTAGCTTCAATAAAACATGAATATTTTTCTTGCCTGTACGGGAGACGACTTTCGTTTCATCACTCTATCCAATTTCGTTCCTTCCACATTGCCCTTGGGCTTATTACGAGGCTCAAGACGGGCCTATATATATGTTTGTGCGTGCGTAAGCAGAACGAATAGTCTGTCTTTGGCTTACAAACGGTAAAACCAACCCCTTGAATGTTGGCCTTGCAAATTTTTCACAGGGCACCGACCACACGAGAATGTGCGAGGACGCTCGAGGGCCTAATTTTTTTTTATCTATCGTCTACATATAAATATAATATTTACCGAAAAATTATTCACGTCACTGCTACTCTGGCTACTCGTGGACCGTGGACGCTCCTCGCTATTTTCGTGTTAATTAATTTCGTGATGTGAATTGATTGCACTACAAAGTAATTAAATTAACCAAGATACAAATTGGATTAAATTATTTAGGCTACACGATAGGTTTTTAAATTCTTCTTTGTTTACATTGGCTATTGTGACTTTACTAGAAAGTCTTATAAAGTCCAACAACAAAATAAATGTAGGGTACAAAAAGTTGCTACAGCTGAAGTCTGTAAAGAAGGAAAACTTCGTGTTTCCGTTTCTTACAGTATTCACGTTGTGACGTAGGAAAGGGACCCTCGCCTGTAGCTGTAGTTACTGCCCCTTTGTTGTGTATCTGTATACACACTTCATAAATACATATGTTTATTCAAATTACCTTTTCGTTTGAGAAAAAGCTTCGTTTTTATTTTATTTCTTCTAAAAGTACAAAATATTTACTTTGTGCAAATTATTTCATCACCACTGCTCTCTAAACGGTGCAGGATAACATCGTAAGAAAACCGACATATCCTAGAACCAAGCAATTCGAAGACATGTGACACTGGGCCCGCGTGGTGGTATATGGGTCACTCCCTCTCACAGAGAGGAGGCCTGTGTCCCAGCAGTGGGAACATTATAGACTAATTATGATGACGATGATGATACTTAAAAGCTTGCTTATTTTTACACCAGACATATTATACCTGTTATTTTTTTCAGTGGTGTGGTATTGTAGTAATTCACTATTATGCCACTACACTTATCATGAGACAGTTGGTGTAAGATATCTAAATCTATTTCATTAAATGTTTCAGAATCATAAAACTTGGCACACTGACTCATTTCTTACAGTTTTGCTTTGATGTAACACAACATCACTAATAAAAATATATCTAGTACATGTACGTACTTGGCTATACTAACATTCTAAACCATACGCACATAAACATTTAGACACATTTATGTAAATACATATAATATTCATGTCAGTAAATAAGTAAAATATCTCATAAATGTATGAGTACTTTCCGAGCAATCGTATTTCCGAATACAAAAGAGCCGCGATCTATTCTTTATGCTTTGATAAGATTTATACTTCTGTACGAGATACGCCCAATTTTATCCCTTCAAAAGATAATTCTATGGAAGGAACGTACGTATGCGTTCTAAGCTGAAATGTGTTTAAACCTTAAAGTTAACTAAGCTCTTTAATTAAGATACAAAAAGCTACAAAGCCGTAGAGTTTCTAAGAAAATATTTATATTGCTTTATGTAAAACAGCGCTCAAGAAACGAGTATCTCTGTTGACTTTGACTTGATTATAACCCACCAAAATAAATTACAATCGCTATGAAATGTCGAAACTCTGCCTGTGCCCTTAGGCTGTATACAGACAGACGCCGATATCTACCTACTACCTATCTACTTTGACCAAGCATTATTCCGGTCACTGTCAAACTACAAGAAATTCAAAATAGTCGGCCTCAATCTGAACTGTCTATGAGGCAAACCCTTTATGAAAACAATGATGGGCGCGCACTCTGAACAAAACAGTCCCATAGCTCAATCCGGCAAAATGTAGGCAGTGAGACACCTATTTTGTAAAAAAAAACTGTTATTGTTAGTAAAAAAAAAAATGTTTCTAGTTTGCACGCTGTTTTATATAATGCTCGTATGTAATGTCCGGCGGTACTTTACCTGTCAGCTATCGAGTTATCACACGATATATCAGTACATCTCTATTGCGTTCAAGTATATCAGATGCGATGCGATATCGACTATTTATGGAGTAGTGAATGGAGTATCAAGATTACTTGTTGACACGATAAACAACAAAATATTGTATTAAACAGACCGTGAAAGGTACTTCATATTACTTTAATAGAACTGTAAACAAATCTCATTGTTGATTAAAGACTAAGTAATTGAAAAGTATTGTGCTATCAACCCTTGTGAACAACGTTTTATTTACAATTTTATTATTTTAAGAAGTATACCCTATTCTTTAGCTACGTGACGTTATATTTCATCAGCGCAATTGATAAATGACACAGTATTAGGCCCATTTTTGGGACGTGTCTACAAACCTTGGAATCATTACAAGCCAACTGTTCCGGCCCATTCGTATTAACTTTACCTAAGTAAATGTGTTACGAAAGCCAAACAAATGCAGCTTTAAGGGAACTTTATCCACAGAAAACCATAAAGTTCTAATCTTACTGCCCACACGGTACATATTTCTCGATTTACTAAAACCAGGTGTTAAGGGGAACCTAGTCGCGGGCTCGAACACACTGTTGGGCTTGGCTAAAAACCACGCTGTCTCACCAGGCTTCGTGTCCGACATAGGTAGTACCCGTGATAAGCAGTTAGACGCTAGTC
This sequence comes from Polymixis flavicincta, assembly GCA_949987655.1. Taxonomy (NCBI): domain Eukaryota; kingdom Metazoa; phylum Arthropoda; class Insecta; order Lepidoptera; family Noctuidae; genus Polymixis; species Polymixis flavicincta. The sequence continues at coordinate 11,982,826 of OX465175.1, read as the reverse complement.
TACACGCACAACATTATTGAATGAGCTGCAGGATCAGCTATAGTAAAACAGGCGCATAAAAAATTAAGAAAAATCCTTCGGAAGATCAGGTTTTCTGAAAAAACCACTATTTAAATCAATGACCAATAAAGTTTATTGAACTTTTCGATAATTGAGCTTTGTCGGTACTGACTTAGTTTTGGAGATTTTACACTTCTTTTGTTACTTAAACACGCCCAAAGTTAGGTTAAATTAGCAAGAAACGAGTCTTTGTTGGCTCCTAACTTTTTAATGTTTTTTTTTAAATTTTAGTACTCTGTTTTCGTACAGACAATATTAATAATAAGACAAAACCATACAATTTTTATTTTTTTATGTACATTTTCAAACAGTGGAGCAATACACTCCCGAAGTTTGTATGGGAAAAATGTGGACTTGGTTCACCTTAATATGACATACCGACCAATAGTGGCCCATTAGCAACGGCCGCAACTTATGTCTTGTAAGACCGTAGGTTCGAACCCAGGTAGGTACTTTAGCATTATCAGCCTATAATGATCTCACTGTTGGGACACAGACCTCTCTTCGGGAGGGAGTAGGATATAATTTACCACGCGAGCCGGCGACATGTGAAATGTTTAAATTTTTACTTAGTGTAAAATATTTTATAACTCATGCTGTCAAAACCGCGAAGGAAAACATCGTGGGGAAACTGACTTCTAGAACTAAAAATTCGAAGACATTTGATATTCACCAACGATCACTGGGCCCGCGTTGTAGAATACCTACGGCCCACTTTCTCTCACGGAGAGGTGGCCTGTTTCTCAACAGTGGGAAATGTGGGAACTGCTGATTATGCTGGGCCTGAATTCACTATGACAATAATATCGACAAATTGTATTGGAACATTCAGAATATGACATTTACTTCCTTGCCGTTACATTGGTTTTGAAAACACGATATTGACGTGATTTGAACGTAGTAAGATTTCGCGGGGAATCATTACAACCTAACAGAATTGAGGACCTAAGCTTTAAAAAAAATCTGTCACCCAAATATAAGTGTCAGAGACGATAGTCTACAGCGCAGAACCCTTTTTTCTGCCATATTTACGACTGTTTACTGCACATACAGCAATCTACTCGTTGTAGTTGACTATTTAGTGAAGTAAATTGCATTCACAGCAAACAATACGCGTGCAAGCATGTGAGGGAATCGATTAATATTCAACATGTTGTAGGTAAGAAGGTGCCAAGTTCCACACGCATACTCGGCTCAACAAGGTGACTCTAGTACAAAGGCTTGCATAAATTGGTGACCCCCTTTCTAAAGGTATTCTATGGGTGTTTATTGACGCAGGTGGTGTCTGTACATACCTATTACACTGTTGAAAAGTACACGTGCCTTGATATTTTGTGCCTAAAAACACGTGTAACTTTACGTTTCTACACCTTATCCCTCAAAGCTAAAAATACTAAATCTGAACAAGCACTTGTGATAACAAAACGCTTCCACGTTTCGTGTTTCAAATATAGCGTCGGAAAATTCTGATTTGATTTTGAATATTTTTCGCCACTTGGCTTCAAAGATTCGCATTTTCTTTTGCTTCAGTCATGGTATAGGATGTTTGTATTCATAGTCGGTGTAGAATTTTTATACGTATAAAATGTTTTGGTTGTTTTCGATAAATCAATCAATGTTTTCTAAGACATTTGAGGAGATTACACTACAAATGATAATATTTTCTTAAGTACATAATATTAAGACATTATTACAAGTTTAATTTAGATTTTTAACTGAACATATAATATTTTAAATACTTTTTAACACGGGTTTTTAATCCCAATTTTATAGAAAATCGATCAACTGCTTAGTTAAAGATTTAATCTTCACAATCAAAAAAAGCGGTAGCAAGAAGAAAAATTCTCTTTTATTTTTGTAACAAAATTCTAAACTTGTTTTATCCATTAACTGGGAGTAAATTGTTTTTAGATGAAGTACTTGGAAGTGTTGCAAGTTAATGGAAAAGCTTGGTACGCCCCTTTAATATTAGAAGGGGAACTGTAGGGAGTAAAGTATTGCGGAGCTACCTCCTCTGGCTTTCTGAAAGCTAGACATTAACTAGAACATTAATCAGCAACTCACGATAATACTTTAGTGCTCAGCTCAACAATAACAACTGTTGTTAGCTGTACAGAACAGCTCGATAGCACAGCAGGGTTACTTAGAACTTTCATGCTCTTTTGTATTGAGGGTTCTGTTATTGTTAGTAGGTAGGTAAAGTCGAAGTTATTGCATGAAGTTTGTTTATCGAATACAGGGATACTGTTACCTTTCCTTTTAAGAAGGGTGCGTTAAATACTAATTTTCTTACGTTTTTTGCAATTTGCGTATCAGTAGCAGGTTTTTCAAAATATGATTCGCGACTCTAACAATTATGTATTTTTAGAATTACGGTCATTAAAATCAACAACACAACCCTCAAATTTCATTTAACCCTGGGGTTGGCCGACCCCAGTACGAATGCTGTGTCTACTGACTGGCATTGTGCCACCCAGCGTTTGCAGGACCATAGCCAGTCCCATTGAAAGGGCAAAACTACAGCCTGACTCACGTCACTAAATGCACAACTACGTCTCAGTGCCCCAGAGGCTAAAGACCCGAAAAAGTTTTATAAGGTGCGTCGGTCTAGCTATTCCAGCCAATAGCGATGCTTCCACAGCGAGATGTAACCTGTGGCGGGAGCTGTGTAAGCCCCTTGATAACTTTATCGAACTATCTGAGAGCCTTCCGCCTGGGCACGCGTTACCGTGGCCGACTTGGAAATATCTAAATAACTTCGAACCCAAGTCGGCCGGAGCTATGACAATCTCTACAGATGGGGATTCATGGATGGCTCAGATCTCAAGTGCGTGTGCGGCACCTCCCCACAGACAATGGTTCACCTTCCATCCTGCGCCGCACGCCCTGTTACTTGTGCATTTGACGATCTTATGACTGCGTCAGCGAGCGGACTTCGCGCAGCCTTATTTTGGGCCAAAGATGTTTGTTTCTTTTGCCATCGACAGAAGAAGAAGATTTAACCCTGTTGAATGAATGATGATCGTAAGAAAAAATGAAATTCGCGGGGTACCCGGGCGGTTCCCCTTTAATCTAAAAAAAACACTGTCGCCTGTTGCACACATTGTCACTAGAGTTCAATGCAAGTTATTTACTATAAACTTTATACACCCAAACGTTACACGTCGTAGCACAGTATCTGGAGTCACGTCACGTCTTGAGAGCGAGTACTTATTAAATAAAGTACCCCTCAAAATTTCTCAACAATTAAATTAAGAATTACCCCGGAAGCTCGTTTTAATATTAAACAAAAATCTAAGACCGCAGAAATCCCAACGATAACCAAAAAATCAATTAAAACAATGAAAGTTTGAACGAACAACGATAATCCTCAGCGAAATAAATACTTAAGAAGCAGCATGTGATGATTGAACAGTGTTCCTGTATCACTAGAAGGTTGTGTGCCCAGTATTAAGCATGGAAGGTAGTGCGTAGAGCGAGACCTGGGCGGGGGCGGCTCGCGGCGCGCGCGCTGTGATGCGATGGGCCAGGACTGGTGCTTCCGACGCAAGAGGAAGCGCAGCAGCAGTCAGGAGGACCACCCGCATCACACCCGGTAACTGTAGCAACACGGTAGAATCTATGCTCTCTTCCAAAACTATCTGATGAAAGTGTAAACAAGCCCTGTTCAGCATAAGTTCTTGCACAATCACTCACTAAGGGTATAGGTAACGCGTTCATATGTATTGGGAAGGTTTCTACTATAGATCAAACTAGTTTTTCCAATAACAATTGTTGAATAACTTTTTAAAATTGTACTGAGGATATTATATTAACCTCAATAAAATTGTCAAATGAAAAACATCTTTTGAATTGTTTAAAACTCTTTAAGTATTCTATTGAAATACCCAATCAAATCAAAGCACTCAATTTGTAATTGGCAGTACAAATTGGCATCCACAGGATACGTTTACTAATCCATGTGCTTACATTTCCATGAGATACTTTTGGATCAGACTATAGTTTGTTTTGTGGTGACACGCCTGTTTTAGGCCATGTGTATCACGACTATATTAATTGTTTCGGAATACTTAACTAGCGTTTCGGATAGGCTAAGGGCATTTCCGAAACGCTAGGTAAGTATTCAAGAACAAAGAGAACTTATCGTGGCGAAGTGACGAGTCGATTCGTAAACAAAAACAAACCTAAACACGTTGAAATGCATGTCTACTCTACTACTATATGCATACACTTCTCCCACAAATCGATAACTTAGATGCCTTGGTGCCACAGCGGCTATATTTTTCTCCCATTTTTCTTCGACTTCTACAAGATTAACTGGAAAATCTCATGTTAAGGCAGTGACTGGTTGAACTTGGTATAGCCGAAGAAATCATTAAAAGAGAGATAGCCAATCAAATGATTGAAAAATCTATAAAGACTTACTGATCACAGAAATGGTGATGGTTTCAGAAACCGAAGGATAAATCCTCCAGTGAACCTGCGTCGCTGTATTCATTTCGATTTTAGGATGGCGAGCGATTTTACCGCCATCTGTCGGTTGTAAGCGCCTTTTAGTTACAGGCAGGGTAGCCAGCTCACTGGCGGCGGCGTTACGTGAGGGTTACGTTAAGGGTAGCTAGATGTCGTTCGCTACCCCCTCAGTGTCTCTCACCAAATATTTCAATACTGCTCATAAAAAGTACGTTTTAATATCAATGTTTTTCTAAAAGCTCCATCAAATTGCGTGAAGAAAAGCAGAAGGACATTATGTTAAAATATGTCCAACTTCAATCAAGAAATAATGTGGATGAATATACCGTAATTTTGTTCATAAAAATTTGCTAATAAAAGTGTTCAACCGAAGATAAATTTGGCCGAAGTTAAAGCGGAATGTATAATCTGACGCTAAATAATGAATAAATTTTAGAGTTCCGTACAAAAAGGTTTTAATAAAACCCTTTGGATCTATATTTATCTGTCCACATAAAGAATAGATGGCCCTGGCGTAGAAGATTTTTCCGAATAGTTCCAAATCTGCCTATTGAACTTTCGAAAAATGTTGAATCTTCCTTTTCGTCGGTAGGCAAACGTGATCTGTAGGTAAACATTTTCCCACGATAAAAATATTCCTCCATATTTGACCAAAAATCTGCAAGGTGTGATATTTATTTTTCTGTAATTTATTCAAGCTTTTATTTAAGACTCATACAAGTCCCAACAATGGCATAAAATATTAACGCTTATGTGATAATAATTTGTATACACAAATAATGTGGTATACACAAGTAATGGTCTCTTTTGTTGAATTATGGCAGCAATTTTCGTATCTCATTGTCAACATCGTTAATAAGTAAATCGTATTATAACGTGTTATTGATAATTTGTTTGATATGCAGAGCTTGAATAGCGATATTTAACTTCATTTAATCATTATCATCTGCCTAGCCTTTTCCCAACTGTATGTTGGGGTCGGCTTCCAGTCATACCAGATGCAGCTGAATATTATACATGGACCGACTACCTATCTGACCTCCATAACCCAGTTCCAGGATAATGCGATACCTCTTGGAAAGACTGGTTGTCAGACTTCCGGGCTTCTGACGACCCGTAACGACGGTCAAAGATCCACGAACGTGCTTTTCGCGGCACGGAGGAGTCTTGGTATGTAAAGATGGTAACCCATCCACGGACTCACCGCAAGCGTAGCCTAACCTAATCGATCGACTCGTGCCCGTTAATGGTTATTATTAATCCTAATATTACTCAGCCTTTAAAAGAGTTTCTTGAAAATCTTACCTCACATTTAATGGAATACATAAACAACAATTTTCGGTTGATTACAGTAATGGTTGTGGTATCGCGGCGTGAGGAAAATAGTGATAATAGTGGTAATTGGTAATAGATTGGAGGTCTCCTATTGGCTAAGGTGAACCCTCCTACGTGATTGAGACACCTCTTATGGCCGATTCCTATACTTTACGAACCGTGTTTGGTTAAAATTAAGAATCTTGTATTTTTGCCGATAAGGGACTACTCACACTTATTCAGCTCTATTCAGCCTTTGGCCATAGAAAACAACGATTTTGTATGAGATGCGTACGCATGCGTTCAGCCGCGGAAAGCTGAACGGACTCTATACAACATCGTTGTTTTTAATGGACAATGCAGAAAAACCCTCATAGTTTTGCATAGCAGGCATATGGCAGTGTAGCTATCACAGGTAAAATTAGCTTACGAATCTATTTATCTCCTCCTCTTCTTTCTCCTGGCTATTATCCCAATTTATTTGGGGTCAGCCCTCCTAGTACTTCTGCGCCACACCATACGATTGTGGGTTGTGGGTTGTTGTTTGGTGTGGAATCTATTTATATTGGCAATAAAATGCTACCATTGGTAAGCAGAACGATTTGTTTTTGTTTATAAAATCTGAGAGTCACCAGTCTGAGATCAGAATGGTTGGCCCATCTCTTAGAGAAAAGAAACTGTTTTGTTTAACAATCACACCATTACCATAATATGTATTTCTACTGATTAACGTATCCTAGATTTACAGAGCGACCAAATTCGGGGGAAAAGTTAGTGTTATTCTCTACCATCTTTTAAATATCCAGCAGTTTTGAAATCCACAAGGACCCATTATTTCCAACGGCACGGTCAAGAGCGTTACTTAGCTCCCAAACTCTTGGGTTCAAGGATTTTTAACTGCATATTTATGAAAAACTTGAGTATTCCTTCAATTAAACCTAATTTATTTTGCTATAGAGGGAAAATGAAGCACTAATTTAGAGTTAATTTTTCCCTGTTCTGATTTGATACTGATTTTTTTGGAATAAACAATTGCTTGATTCAAATAGATTAGATCTGTTAGTCCATGTAAGAGTCAGTAGGGGTAATTCTACTAATTTTAAGAACGTTCACAGTCTGATCTCAGTGTCAATCTGTCAAAAATACCTCGAGTTTTCATACATTTTTGACAAGTTTTTGACATTTGCTTGTCGCCGAGATGACACTGCGACTACATTTAATTACGAGAATTGGCCACAGTGTAAAAATACACATTAGCCTAATTTGTAAACAATCGCATGACGTGTTATTTGGCACAAATAAATGTTTCATTAGAGCACATAAATATGTTTAATTTACGTGCAAACTATTAGTTAATATATAGCTTCATTACTACTCATACTTACACATAATACTGTGTCAGTATGAGTATTTATGAAGATTTCTAATGAAAAGACGTGTCGTTTGCGGGTTCCCCTAGAGAAATCTTTTACTTTTAGAGAAATATAGAAAATAAATAAATTATGCTTCTTTATCTTTATAAAGTTCAGATTTGTCGCTTTTCTTGTATGTAATTAGTTCTTAGTTCTTCTAAACACCACAATAGATTTAAATGCAGTTTTCACCAATTTTTAGGGAATTTATTCCAAAAAGCTTATGTATATGACACATTTGACACATGCATATTAAACTCAAAATAATAAAATAATTTCCACATTTTGACAATTCGTAAAACCGTGGGAAGCTCGGGCGCGTTGCTGGCTTGCCTATAAATGATTAGGTAAGGACTAGGGATGAATATTTTAAACACTTCCAGAAGGTGACAGCTTTTTATTACTGCCCGCTTGGAACTCGGAAATTGTCCCTCGGAACGTACTACCGAGATAAAAAAGCATCCTATGTGTTAATCCAGGTTATAATCGATCTGTGTGCCAAATTTCATCCAAATCCGTTCAGCCGTTTTTGCGTGAAAGAGTAACAAACATCCATACATTCATACATACAAATTTTCCCGTTTATATTAGTAAGGATAAATATTTAACTTCGTTTTACACTAAAATGTATAAACGAACGTACATTAAACGTTGTTTAAGGGCTTCTAATAACAGCCGCACATAAGTCTATCGATCAGGTCAAGCTACGCTTGCTGCGGTTAGCCCGTGGATGGGTGACCATCTTTACACACCAAGACCCCTCTTTGAAAGCACGTGAAGCGGTTGGTCCCGGCTGTCATTCCTGGATTTTTGATAGTCATTACGGGTCGTCAGAAACTAGAGAAATCTGCCAACCAGTCTTACCAACAGGGTATCGTGTTACCCAGCAACTGAGTGGTGGAGGTCAGATAGGCAGTCGCTCCATATAAAATACTGGTATTCATCTGAATTCGGTTAGACTGGAAGCCAACCCCAACATAGATGGAAAAAGACTAGGCAGATAATTATGACATAAAACGTTGTTTAGTCTACGAAGTAGTATCTATGTATCTTCTTCCTAATAAGCTGCGTGTTTCCTTTTTGTCTGTGCAAGCAAAAACGAAACCACCGGTGTGGATTTCAGTGCAGTTTTCTACGTAGTTTTATTTACCCTGAAACGCAAAAAATACTCTCATGCGCTGCGGTTCTCGCAAAAGCCAATGGATATTCTGAGTAATAAAATGGGATGGACAGAGTTCAAACATTTTTATTGCTTCTCATTAACTTCATACTATTTTCTGCCAAAGCATAATTAAAACTTATATATCAAAATCTACAGACCCACCTAATAAGATCCCGAATTACAGACTTTTTACTAGACATGAATCCTGTTTCATTTTTTACCAAGCTCAAACTTTCCTTCAACACTTTTCAAATTAAAACAACTCAAAATACACCTACTAATTTTTACAGGGTCCTGCATTTTACATAGTGCCATAAACTTATACCATGGAAACGTTACTAGCCACCCGCCCAGTTTCGCACGATCTTTACGACATCACATAACATTGAGACTATCTTTTTCTTATGATGTAAGTTTCATATTAAGACATAAGTAAACACCTTTTGGAATTAATTCTCTACATTTTCGTGAAAACCGCATCAATATCAGTGGTGTCGTTTAGAAGAACATCGCGGCCACACAAACAGATTCAAAATCCGACTTAAATAATATTTATAAAAAACGTGTGCCGTAAGGTGATTCCCGTCAGGAAGGAAATTCTATATTTGATACTCATTTTGACCTCACTATGGGTTTTAACACCCTCGAAAACCAAAAAAGAACGATACCCATGTAGAAAAACCAGAAAATTTTCACAACCACCATCTTGAATAGCCCATGCGTCTTTCTCTCTCTATCTCTTAAAATAACGCTTTTCATTACGTGACAATTTCTACCAGTTTACTCCTACCGCAGGCTACGTTAAAGAACCTCGTTCTAATATTATCTATCGTTACAAATACATATAAAACCTTGCTACCTTTGATCGCTTGCTTGAATGCCATCAAGATAATAATAGTACAGTTCACTGTCGTTATTGTCTTCTAAAGACACCTACTATTATTAATTTAACCTACGTTGACGCAGACTAGGTAATCACCGGGTGGGGAAAATAACAAAAGTAACTTGTTCAGAAATAGGTAAGTATCATAATATGAAATCATATAAAACAATGAGCCATGGGCTTTAATTATTTCTGTTAATTAAATGGTAGGTAGGAATCAAACTTCCTATCTGCCTACACCGCTGGTCAGATGAAAATCACAAGTTTATTTTGAAGCAAATTTGCGAGCAATTTTCAGGTGGGCTTAAAGGAAAAAAAACTTTCAATAGTCTTCTAAATAAAAATCGTTGCGGATATCCCCATTGGCATAAATTCTCTGAAAAATAGATAAAGCACCTATCACATTAAATTAACATGGGTATAATTTTCTTCTCGATGGATGTGTAAAAGTTTCTGGATTTTAACATATGACGGGGTATTCATAATTTCTTTTTCCTCTTCTCTGATTTTTAATTTGCTGGACCAAAATCACAGCTGTTACTATCGCATAACTGTCATGTTGACAAAAGACGGTCGTCAACTGCTGACATTTTATAGTCTATCAATTTAAAAATCTGAGTTTTGGGACTAATAGTTTGGTTAGTTTCGTTGGTTTCATTGTACTCAAGCATAATTGACAAAATCTGGGTATACTATAGGTAGTAGGTACACCTCTACCCAAAACAAGGCATGATAGGTATATTGATGTTATGGTTTTTTACGTAGATTCTAAAATTATTCATCATCATCACCATCATCATCAGCCTATAATGTTCCCACTGCTGGGACACAGGCCTCCTCTCGGTGAGAGGGATTGGGCCGTAATCCACCACGCGGGCCCAGTGCGGGTTGGTAGATGTCACATGTCTTCGAATTTTTGGTTCCAGGACATGCCGATTTCCTCACGATGTTTTCCTTCACCGTTTTGAGAGCAGTATTGATGAAATAATTTACACAAAGTAAAGCGCCTGTCTGGGTTCGAACTCACGACCTACAACTTGTAAGTCGCGGCCGTTACCACTTGGCCACCACTGCTCTCAAATCAGATTCTAAAATTATTATGGGCAGCATTTCAATATCATGAAGTTAAAAGTTTTAGTAGGAATTTGTCTGTAGTTGCTGGGGTTTCAATTTTTGCGATAAGCTCGTTACTTTTTACTTGGGACTTTTAATTATCCGGAGAAACTAGATGTTACTATGCATAGTCCTCTGCCTACTCGCTTGCGAAATACAGGCGTACAGATTTGCTACCGACCATACCTACTAAAATACTTGCATACACACAACGCTTCCACTAATAAATAATATTAAAATTAATTCATGTCATCTGACTGGCAAATATGTATACTGATTTATAGTCAAATCATGCCTATTACATACAAATTCAGGGTAAATCATTACAATTGAATATTTTATCTCACAAAAAATTACTCTGACTTTTAGTCATGATTATTACAAAAATAATAATACCTTTTCATAGTTTTATTTCAAAGGCATACGCATCATTACAGTTTAAAACTTTATCCAAGAATCTACACACGAAGATAAAGATCAGCAATTCATTCTGATATTGCAATCCATTGCCACCTTAGTCGATACCTAGGCACATATAGCTTCTAAACCAATCTAATGGTTGCGAGGAGTTCCCCAGCGGTTTCTGTGATGAACGGAGCCCTGGTAGCAAGTGGGTAATTGCATCATAATGGGCTTCGGAGGCAATGCGATTAGCTCCTAACCTCCCATAATACACAATGGCTGCTTACTGTGATAGTTCGCTGCAGAGCGCTTCATAATGATGTTATTCAGCGATCGCGTGCAAATCGCTTCATAAACGATCTGTTTTGAACAGATGTTGTTTCTGTCTTCAGGGATTTTTGTAACGATTTATTTAAAAGGACAGTCGTGGTTAGTGCATTCATAATATAAAATAACTAGTGTTCTGTCTTCAATCTTTCATTCATGTGTCACTTTGTTATAACAAGGAAAGTGAACAACCTAAGTCATAGGACTCACTAGCTTTTTCCCGCTGCTTCGCCCCTGTGGATTTCGGAAAATGTCCCACGGGACACGCACTACCGGGATTAAAATAACTCTATATGTTAATGCAGATTATAAATCTGTGTGCCATGTTTTATCCAAATCCGTTAAGCCGTTTTTGAGCCAATCCGGAACATACATCAAGATACACGGAAAAAACTTCTAAAAACTATAATATCTTTGGCATCATTATTGTTTACACACATAATTAAAAAAAAAACATTAAATGTATAGTTTTGGTTTCGTTACCATTTTATTAGATTTATTATAAGAAAAGAAAGAAAGAATACCGTTTATTTACGCTTATTTAAAGTAGTTTATTTAATATTTTATTTGGACACGGTTCGTGTGTATATGACTGGGAGAACTTTCCTTCGAGCATCTATACCTTCAGGGATTTTTATGACGGTTTATTAACAAATATATTTGCGGTTCACAATATAAAATAACAAATATTATCTTCATCTTTCATTCATGCGTCACTTTTTCATAATAAGGAAAAGTTAAAAACCGCTACTTATTACTTATTAGGAGAAGTTTTCCTTCCTATCCCTTCCTTCGTTTCCTTCTAATCTTCAATGGAACCCTGGGAGAAACCATTCTCTGACAGCAGACAATAAGCAGGAAAACTTACATATAACATTTAGGTATCATGCTTATCAATTTCCTCGAAGGACGAAAGCATTTTGGTTTTAACCCACTTATTTTACTCACCACTCACTTTAACCGCACTACTCCAGTGCAGTCACCGCCCGTCACCGCCTAGAAAAAATCCGGGGTGCTTTGGTGGGTTTTGACTTAAATGCACCTTTTTTAACGATTCCGAGTAAAGGTACACTCATTGTAACCGCAGAACTCCAGTGCAATCACCGCCTTTAAAAATTCCACCCACTTGACGCCATTGCGCCGACAGCTAGACGACCTCTCGCTGCTGGAACGCCACCGAAGAGGTGACAGCTTGTTGTTCACACGCCGCTTACAAGTTGGTAGCTCATCGACCACGCATAATCAGCAAAAACGGCCTATAACGTTCCCAATGCTGGGACAAAGGCCTCCACTCGATGAGAAGGAGTGTGCCGTAATCCAACACGCGGGCCCAGTGCGGTTTGGTAGATGGCACATGTCTTCGAATTTTTTGGTTTTAGAACATGCCGGTTTCCTCACGATGTTTTCCTTCACCGGTTTGAGAGCAGTGGTGATGAAATAAAATGCACAAAGTAAAGGGCCTGGCCGGATTCGAACACACGACCTACAACTCATAAGTCGGGGCCGTTACCACTAGGCCACCATTGCTCTCACGCGCTGCTGATCACACGCTTACGGCTAATTTTCAGCTAACAGACCAATTTGGGAGCAGCGACACATACAAATCTATATATATATAAATTAATTGACGTTTGTTAGTCTCACAAAAACTCGAGAACGGCTGGACCGATTTGGCTAATTTCGGTTTTTAAATATTTGTAGAAGTTCAAGGAAGGTTTAAAACTTGAGAAAATATAAAGAAAATCTATATATACAAAAGTGAATAAACGTTTGTTAGTCTCACAAAAAGTTCAGACAACTTTTATTGGCGGAACGAAGTTCGCCGGGTCAGCTAGTTTAAAATATTTTTTTTAATCCGGTATATACTTCCATAAGCATAATTATAGTAAAAAGCTATTATTTCGTCATTATGAATAGACATTTCAATTTTTATTTATTCGTAGTAGTACCAGTAAGTATGTAAGTATAGACGTATAGGTAGGCTATACTACCTGTACAATTATTACTGTGCAGACAATATTTACACGCCTAGCAAGGTAGCGCATAGTGATACAATTTTTATTTGTATACATCATGTACTTACCACAGCATTATACCTATTACCTTGTAAGAATCCTTTTTTTTTTTAAGTATACTGGCAGTGCTCCCTTCAGAGAGAGAGCACAGTCGCCTCTAGAGAGAAGTGATGGCCCAGTGGTACCGGCCGCCATTTAAGATTGGTAGGTTTGAACCCAGACAGACGCTTTACTTTGTGTAAATTATTTCATCACCACTGCTCTCGAACCGGTAAAGGAAAACATCAAATAAGGAAGGAAATAAGGAATGAGGAAAACGGCAAATCTGCGAACCAAAATTCGAATACATTATTTATTTATTTATTTAACACTTTAAGCACACAAATGTACAGAGGCGGACTTAATGCCATAGGCATTTTCTACCAGCAACCCGCACTGCGCCCGCGTGGTAGATTTCAGCCCACTCCTCATTGAGAGGAGGCCTGTGTCCCAGCAGTGGGAACATTATAGGTGGATTTTATTATGTTTCTAGCTTTTTCCAGCAGCTTGAATTTCGAAAAAAAATCCTTACTCCTTGTCTACATTATAAAGGGTTCTGTACGAAATTTCAGCTTTCTAGGTAGGTTATTAACTTGCATGCTCTGTATGTGTACTCATGTTTCCACAAATAAAGAATCTTGAATCTTGAAGGGTTTGGGCTGGGAGTTGATGAGTCAGTCAGTCAGTCAGTACTTTTCTTTTTATTTATATAGATAAATATATGCTCCCCGCGTGGACCAATAATATAAGTAATCCAGCGAAAAATCCTTGAATTTAACCAACCATCACATAAAGTAGATAAGTGGGTCTTACGTTACAAGAAATGTTTTACGTCGTATTTTACAAAATTTCTAAAGAAATGTTATAATTTTTGTACCACTACATTTATCGAATTCATAAGCAACATAAATATTATCAGTTAAATACTATTTACCAATGTAGGATTCATATTATTCTGTACCATATTATCCTATCCTACTATATAAATAATGTAATATAATCCTACTAATATAACAAAAATGTGAAAGTTTGTATGTTTGTTTGGAGAACTCAATCACGCAAAAACAGCAGAACGAATTTGGATGAAATTTGGCACACAGATGGTTTGTTACCTAGAATAACACATATAATACTTTTTATCCCGATAGTACGTTCCCGCGGGATAAATTTCGACCGCCACGCGGGCGAACTCGCTGGCAAAAGTTAGTAATAAATATTATTTACTTATTTTTGTCAACGGCTTCACCCGCGCTGTGGTTGAAAATTATCCCACAGAAACTTTTTACCAAGATAAAAAGTATCCTATGTGAAACTTTGAATATTTAGAATGTATTTTAATCCAAGTATAGTCTGTGTGCCAAATTTCATCCAAATCCATCATCATCAGCCTATAATGTTCCCACTGCTGGGATACAGGTCTCTTCTCGGTGAGAGAGATTGGGCCGTAATCCACCACGCGGGCCCAGTGCGGGTTGATAGATGTCACATGTCTTCGAATTTGTTCTAGGACATGCCGATTTCGAGGTAATGAAATAATTTACACAAAGTAAAGCGCCTGTCTGGATTCGAACCTACGACCTACAACGCGTAAGTCGCGGCCGTTACCACTGGCCCTCCACTGCTCACTCATCCAAATCCGTTCAGTCGATTTTGCGTGATTGAGTAACAAACATACAAACTTACACATCTATAATATAAGTAGGCTTATGGAAATATTTTATCCCAACCCGTAAATGTATATTACGACACTTTACTATAACAATTATGTGATACCTAACCACTCCGAATTAAAGCCAATTTACCAACAATCTGGTCACATATAATCCGGTTTACCAAGATTCCTCTCAGCGAATTAAATCATTTTGCATATTGTAGGCAATAGAATACATTTATAATACATAGTACTATCGGCCTCCGACGTGTGCCGTAATTGCATCTACGTGCATTCCCACACTAATTATCTTCGGCCACAAGCGTAATAATATGGTAGATAGTCCGCCCATTACGAGCCAAGGTAACAAGTACAATACGGTATTGTGCCGGCTCACGTGAAATGTACACTGTCAATCTTAGGGCTGTATTTACGAGTGAAGCCATCATGTATTTCTATAATAGGTGTCTTCTCTAATGGCGTGTTGTTTTCTCGAATAATTACGTGTTTTCCTCGTTCAACTAAGTATATGGTACAGTATTACCTACTACAGATGATTACGTTGTTTGTTTTATATATGATGGTTTGAGATCTGAAAACCATTAGGGTATTTTCCAATTTGATAAAAACTATTTTAATTTTAAGATTGAGACGATATATTTAACAGCAAAATAAAAATAATATTATTGATATCCATTTTCTCCATTAAAAACGATTCAAATCAAATTTATTTTTCGTTGTTTTGAATTTACCGCCAAAACGCTCCTTACAATGAATTTTTATCACGTGACATCGTGACGTAAGCTTTGTGTAAATAGCACAGTACAAATACTTAGTTTGGCGCAGTTTTAGAAGTATTTGTGCACAGAGGCACCGCAAACCAGTGATTTCACTTTCTATCCATAAAAAATCTTGTTAATTATAAACACGACACTCACTTGTTTACTTACCGACTAGTTTAGTTTACACAAAGTTGACGTCACGTGATAAAAAGTCATCGTAAGGAGCGTTTTGGCGGTAAATTCAAAACAACGAAAAATAAATTTGGTTTAAATCGTTTTTAATTGAGAAGATGGATGTAAATCAATTTACTTTTATTTTTCTGTTACATATTTCGTCCCAATCTTCAAATTAGAACAGTTTTTAATAAATTGGAAAATACCCTATTCTCGTACTTAAGAAGCGTTCAAATTCCTATCTCAGATCTCAGCGACATGTCAAAAATGTAGGTCAAATAAAGGATTTTTTGGCAGATTATAACAAAATACGGAAATAACCTCTTAGAGATTATTAACCGTAATATCATTCTCCTGTAATTTAAAAAGCCTAGGAGGCTACGAGTGTAAGGAGTCTACGATTGTAGCAAAATCCCGTAGACCAATAAAATTATTCCTCTACATCTATCAAATAAGGTTTCTCGTGTATTATGCAAAAGATCAATGCAAATGTACCCCGGGATGTGATGTAGGGTGCACCCGTATAAAGGGCAGTGGCACCGCGGTCAAGTTCAAGGCGGCGAGCTACGCGACAAACCAATAAAACATAACTACTTTATACTCTACTGACTTTTAATTACATTACACGTCAGCGACCTCTATGAAAGTGAAAGTAAACTAGTATGATTCGAAAGTTTGTCATCGCGATGGCTTAGAAATTGACGTTGTGTTTACGGAATTTTCATGATAACTTGAAGTTGAAAGAAAAATCCATTGAAAATGGAAAGAACACTGTAAGTTTTAATGGCATAAGGGACGTTATTTATAATTTTTAGTTATTCAAAAAGTAAGTTTATACAAATTAGTTCGAATGCTTTGTAATTAAGATGTAGATTGTTAATTACTTCCGTAGAAAGTTGAAGTATGAAGTTGTAATCCTAAAAAAAATTGTTTTAAACCAAAAAATTGGGGCAATCGTTATCGTCTGACGGGTTGATTTGTGTCAGAGCTTCGTGGACAGGTAAATCAATGTGAAACGTAACTCTTATCGCTGAAAATGTAATCTGTGAAGCCTTACGAATGTATTAAACCGAATTCAGTGGTTGTGATTCGTAGCAAGCTTCAGTGAAGACGTTAGGTTTTCGCTTGACCTATAAACGAACGCACTTTGCATGGTATTTGAAAGTGGGTCTTAAATAGGCGGCATAAGCACCACTTCTGCTCGGCGGCGCTGGTGACTTTCGTCATTTCCTACACAAGAGTTGCGTGCCGGCGTACGCATGCGGCTCGCCCCGTTCGACCCCCGGCAAAATGGCGGTGCCAACATGGCCGCCGGGCAGCCGCAGGATGCTCTGTGACGGAGCTCCTGTCCGACACGACGTCGACACGATCTACCGGTGCGCTGAACACCTTGCCACGCACATCCGCTCAGACACTGCCGTCGAGATCGATTCGACGCTTGCAGCGACACGGCTCCCCTACCGACTCGGAACGCGCGTGCAACAAGTGATACCGTGTCGAAAACAGTACAAATAAATCACGCATTGACATTGTTTTCTAGCAGTGATGTAATTGTGGGTCACATATAAATATAGAACGTGCCCTTTCAGTGAGTGGCGGCGCGGGTGAGCCAAGCAGTGAGTGACGTCGGCCGCTCACGTTCCCCGCGCCGCGCAACGTCAACATTGGCAGCCGCGTCACGCCGTCCGCGATGCACATCATAATATCTCCACGCACGACCGCTTGTACTATTAGTGACATTCCGTAACGTGTGCTCCATCCTCGATTTGTTTTGCTATTGTGATGAGACGACCTATTACGAAGTCGGTGATGTGACAATAACTGCAAACAATTCGCACTTAACTCTGCTACGAAAATGTTTAATTACTGTTTGTTGTATACGTATTAACGATGTGAACGTGTAGTTGTCAAGCTAATAACTATCAATAATGACGATAACACAAGTGCATAGTATAGAGCGCGTGTTGGCGGCGCGGCGGCGAGCCCAGTGTAGTGCGAGCCGCGCGGGCGTGTGAAGCGCGCTACACCGCCGAGTGCACGTGCGCCCCATGTGCTGCCATGCTGCCGCTGTCACTCGTGCAGACCAGCACCAGTGACTGACTGTTTCTGACTGAGACTGTGCGGAGATATGCAAGTGTGAACTCGGACCGATGTTTTGGATTCCACGGGAGTGTTGTTGGGGTGCGGGCAGGGGTCGAGGGCGGCGCGTGGCTCGATAAGCCTATGATGTTGACATTCGTGTTCGCGGTATGGTCGGCGGCGCGCGCGCTGGGCTGGGCTTGCGAGCCGGCGTCCTCCCCCGAGGCGGAGGAGGCGCCCGTGTTGCCTCGCCTGCGCTCGGCGCGCGCCTCCAGCGACCTGTCCACGCTCAGCACCACCACCACCAGCTCCAGCCAGACCAGTAGTGGCGACCACCCCAAGAGGTCCACGCACGTTCACTGAACGGGAATAATCAATGATATACAACAGTCGTAAACAAATTATCAAACAATAAATTTCATGTACATTCATATAGGTATCAACAAAAATTCATCAAAACAGATAACCATCGCATACCTTTAAACATTAATCATAGGGGGATACGATAAAATCGTTTGATGAGACTTAGATATGTTGATGCAATTGAGATATATTTAATTATCTCCATTGACGTTTACACTGGTTTTAATCTACAGTACAGTACTTATTGAAATCTGCACAATGTAGATAGTTAGGCAGATAGGAGATAATTAGTTTATTATACATGACGTATTCTTATGTACAATACCTACCTGTACATTGATCGGTGATAAAGTCCGGTTGATTAAATTTTGTTTTTATCTTTGATTTTATTTTATGCAACAATCATTCTCTTATAAAACTAGAAACGCTGCGAAACAAGGAAATATTGTAAAGAAAGCTATTTCAAAGAGCAGAGAAATAATCCACGCGATTCTTGTTTCAACGTCGCATGATGCAACCGTACCTCCGTTCCTTTTGTTAAAGAACAATTTTTGACGCGAAACCTGGGCTTTTTCAACCCCATTCTGCTGTCGGAATAAAATTTACGTAGCGAGAAACTTGAGCTTGTACGTAGAGGCAGACGTAGAACTATGACAATGGAAATAATGATACATTTGAATTCGTATCCTACATATTATTCTCTATATTTGTTTGCGAAATTGTCCAGTCCATTAAAATAGACTCTAAACAATTGACTCCGTCTTCTTTTCATTCGAATATCTAGCACACAGACCGGCCCTGAGTAGATAGGGTTCAATATGTGACACTCGGTGTAAAAAGAGCCAACAGACCAGAATAACTTGGACAAGAAACACATTCCTTCTAACTGTTTGGCCGGAAACAATTTAATACTACTGCTGTTGACAACTATAGCTATGTAGCTCTGCTCTTTATCAATCAATATCTCAAGATCTATGTCTTATCAAATGTTTTTTTTGTGTTTACATCATTTGTTTTTCACTTCAATCACATTTATATTTCTTCAGTAGACGTTGCAATCTCTGAAACGACGCAAACACCTACACATATTTCTAAATTCGTGACAAATATTTAATAAAAATACATGAGATTCTCATAGTTTAAATATTTTATGAGTATTCTTACGACTGTTGTGTGTCAACGTACGGCTCAATATATTTAATTATAGTGGTTCTGTGACAGCAGTAAATGATGTACTAATGAATGATAAATTATGTTCTAAATATAAAGGAAACTTGGCTAAGAATTACTTATTTACCGATACACATAACAACATACAGGGGAAATTAAATCATAACGTTAATATTATATTCTTCTCACGAGAATTATATGTGATCTGCAGTATTTTAAATATTTTTTTCAAGTCAAAAAATCTATCTGGGGAAAATGGAAAAATGGCAATAGTAGACGTTCACGAACTGAAAAGATAATGACGAAAAATAAAAATATTTTCATGAAAAAAAAGTTTGAATGGAACGAGAAACAAACTATTATAAACGTCTCACTTCTTTCACGAGAAAATTTAATATTTAGGCCTTCCCTACAAAGGCCGACAGCGGATTTATTAACCTTACTGATTGTAAATCAAGGCTGACTGACAGTGTAAACGATCCTTTAAACCTTTTTCGAGCTTTTAGCACCAACTCCAACTTGGTATGCCATTTACTGCTGACAAACACCATATAATTTTGAGCCTACAGGTTTATTCCACATCCGAATATTTATTAAACAGCTTGTCTAGTCATCAGTAAAACAAAATAACTGAAATAATACGCCATAAAATGAAAATGTTCTATCTCGTCACTGGGCACAGCGTTGATAAGAATTAATGCTTTCGCACTGTAACATTAAAACACGTGGTTTTAAATCTGCATAGTTATTTTGGCAAGCTCCCAAACCAATAATAAACGAACATTGAAGAAAATTTCGTAAACACCCGTTGAAGTGTGATATGAGCAACAGTTCGATATTCGACGGTATACTCACATACAACAAGATATACATGGGTGATTTTCAAAAATTTTGTACATTTTGGGTGTGAAAACGTCCACGTGAATATTTACGAAGAAAAGTGTATTGAAGTGATCAAACTAGTATTATTATCTTTAGCAACATGTTTCCCAGTTGGGGTTCAACATTTCAGATCATAATAATAGGTAATTAAAACAAAAAAAGAGTTTTACTACTTCAGTCTCATAATATTTTCATACAGCAGTCTCGTGTCTCTTAGCAGCAGCGCGTAACAAAAAAAAAACAAAAAAAATGATTTAATCATTTTTATTACACAACAAAAAATCGTAACAAATCGTTACAAAAATGAAATAAAAAAAGGTAAAGATAGGTGTAGTAGAAAATGCCAACTGTCTGCGATATTTCAAAGATGAAAAAGGTGAATGCGCATAGTTAGCATGCATCAGTGTTTATCATATTATGTTTCGAATATCTCTATACATCCACCACTAAACTTATTTTAGATTACTATGTACTTTGATTATGTACATCATATCATTGAAACAATCATACCAAATTTCAAAAATACTGTTGTCGTCATATCAACTAACTCGAAATCTTTAGCAGTACGACAAAATGCTTTGATTCACACCATAAAATATTCAAGATAATTTGACACGGCATAGTTAATTTTTAAAACAGACTGCTGTCCCAAAAATACTTCCGACCCAACAAATACGATATAGTTTTATTTACTGTTTCTTAATATAGACAAACTACTTCCCAGTAATTATATTATTCTGTCGTCGATTGCCACGGTCGGTAATTAAGTTCTTCCAATTATTATTTACCGAGAACTCAGAGCTACTCGACCTTTAGTAAAATAGGGGCTTGATGAAAGAGCTCACATACATATACAAATCTGCAAGACATGGCAACAAACAGGGAAATTAAACTTAATTTGAAATATAGCTATTGAAAGGCCTTTTGCTATAACAATGTTACTGCTACATGGAAAACGCTAAGATAAAAAACAGGCGGTAGGAGGTAATTTTATTATTAACCTGTTGCCCAGTTACAGATGATACTCATAATAAAATAGCCATAAATTATGTTGTTGACAATCGATTGACAACCATCCTACATAATCATAAAAAATTACACCACGTAAATGAGCATAAATTATTACCATATTCATTTATTTACGACAAGGATATCTAGAAGCTCCTGTAAAATAAGCTGATGGTAAATTTATGTATGATCTCGGTGTTTGGTCTGGCTGGCTGGTGGTATCTGACGGATAGGCATGTGGTCAGGTGGAGCGAAGCCCCGCGGCGTTGGAGTGCGAGGGGCGCATCCCGCAGACCGCTGAGAAGAACCCCAGTGTCCGTCCGGAGGCGTACCACCGGCAGGTATAATAATAGCGGGGAAATTACTCGTGTGATACGCACTTATTTATGGAACATTGATTTTTCTACCGTATGTCCTCTTTTTTTGGCTTATTAGTGGATTCGCATGAAGCCGCTCGCCCAAAACGAGCGAATCCACACTTTTAAATAATGTACTATTTTCTGTTTCCGTTTCGCTTGAAGTTACTTAGTTTATTTGTAGGCAAATCGACAAATCCAGAAATACATACGTAGGTATTGGGCAATTGTCACGTTTTTAATTTTATGCAATAAAGTTAAGCCAAAATGTATGATTTTCTTACTAGGCAATAGGAGAAAACCGAACTAATGTTATTAATACTAGCTTCCGCCCGCAGCTTCGCTCGCGTGGTACTCGGAAATTATCCGCGGGAACATACCACCGGGATAAAAACTATCCTATGTGTTAAGCTAGGTTATAATATATCTGTGTGCCAAATTTTATCTAAATCCGTTCAGTCGTTTTTGCGTGATTACGTAAATAACATCGAAACATCTTCACAAACTTTCACATTTATAATATTAGTAGGAGAAATATTTATCTTCTGACGTCAACAATATAAAGTGGTTTGATCACTATCCTTCATACAAAACCACCTCAGTTTCAGGTTTATTTATTTAAGGACAACCAACAAAGCTTACACCATTTATAAATAACTAGCTGTCCCGACAGACGTTGTCCTGTCCATCCAAAAGTCATTCATACAAAATCCATACCCTACCTACCCTACCTACTCTATCTACGCTACCCTACCCTACCCTACCCTACCTACCCTACCCTACCTACCCTACACTACCCTACCCTACCTACCCTACACTACCCTACCCTACCTACCCTACCCTACACCATTCTACCCTACCTACCTACGCTACCCTACCCTACACTACACTATCCTACCCTACACTACACTATCCTACCCTACCCTACCTACCCTACACTACCCTACCCTACCTACCCTACACTACCCTACCCTACCTACCCTACCCTACACCATTCTACCCTACCTACCTACGCTACCCTACCCTACACTACACTATCCTACCCTACACTACACTATCCTACCCTACACTACACTATCCTACCCTACCTACCTACGCTACCCTTCACTACCCTACCATAGTCTACACTATCCTACCTACCCTACCTAATACCGGGATAAAAAGTATCCTATATCCTTCTCCTGGCTCTAAACTACCTCCCTGCCAATTTTCAGCTAAATCGGTTCAGCCGTTCTTGAGTTATAAGTGAAGTAACTAACACGACTTTCTTTTATATATATAGATATGGCTCAGGTATAAGTGTATATTATTTAGGTACTTCTCCACAGAAAACTCTTCAAACAAACTATATTCCCCTTTTCACCCTCAAAGGGGTTAATTTTTAAAAGCCTTTTGTTTCTTTTACATTATTTGACTTTAAGGTTATTTATGCCAATTTTCAGCTAAATCGGTTCAGCCGTTCTTGAGTTATAAGTGAAGTAACTAACACGACTTTCTTTTATATATATAGATATGGCTCAGGTATAAGTGTATATTATTTAGGTACTTCTCCACAGAAAACTCTTCAAACAAACTATATTCCCCTTTTCACCCTCAAAGGGGTTAATTTTTAAAAGCCTTTTGTTTCTTTTACATTATTTGACTTTAAGGTTATTTATGCCAATTTTCTAGTTTACCAAAACACGCAGTAAAATCATCCCTTGTAAGATTAACTACCCTTTTTTACCCCTTTAGGGGTAGTTTTTCGAAAAACTCTGATACGTTAGTTTTTACTTTTGGTTTTAGGTATAAATACTGAGTTAAAATTCTTCCATACAAACTTTGACACCCCCAATCCCCCTTTAGTAGGGGTAGAGAAAAACAATAAATAACCACTTTATAATTTACTTAGATAAGTATTTGTGCCAAATTTCAAGTTTATTAACTCAAGGAATAAGATTTTTCATACAAACAAAATCCCCCTTTTCACCCCCTTAAAGGTCGAAATTCCAAAAACCCCTTTTTAGTGCTCCCCTACATTATAAAAGGAAGCCGTGTGCAAAATTTCATGTTCCTAGTCTTAGTAGTTTCGGCTGTGCGTTGATTTGTCAGTCAGTCAGTCAGTTTCACCTTTTATATATATACAGTTACTAGCTTCCGCCCGCGGCTTCGCCCGCGTGGAAGTCGTAAATTATCCCGCGGGAACGTACTACCAGAAGTATCCTGTGTGTTAATCTAGGTTATAATCTATCTGTGTGCCAAATATCATCTAAATCCGTTCAGCCGTTTTTGCGTGCAAAGATCTTCACAAACTTTCACATTTATAATATTTCGGACTACCCTTTTTTACCCCTTGAGGGGTAGATTTTCGAAAAATCCTGATACACGTTATTCTTTATTTTTGGTTTTAGGTATAGATACTGAGTTTCGAGTTAATCAGACAGCGCGTTAAAATTCTTCCACACAATCTTTGACACCCCCCAATCCCCATTTAGGGGGTAGTTTAGAAAAACAATAAATAACCAACTTTATAATTTACTTAGATGAGTATTTGTGCCAAGTTTCAAGTTTATTAACTCAAAGAATAAGATTTTTCATACAAACAAAAACCCCTTTTCACCCCCTTAAAGGTCGAATTTCCAAAAACTCCTTCTTGTGCTCCCCTACATTATAAAAGGAAGCCGTGTGCAAAATCTCACGTTCCTAGTCCTAGTAGTTTCGGCTGTGCGTTGATTTGTCAGTCAGTCTGTTTCTCCTTTTATATATATATATAAATAATGCATAAAACGTGCCAATTGAATAATTAACGTATTTCTGGAGTTTTCGATTCGCCCACAAATAAATGTCGTATTTAAAAGTGTCGATTTTCGCACGTTTTAAGTGAATAAATTCGTCAATATTTTTTTTTTGTTAAAATAAAAATTGTGATGTCATTTGTTTTCGTTAATTGTAATTATCATCAGATTATACGATGATATGAGAAATATTAATATTAAAAACAACGTTATAAAAAAAGAACGAACATACTTCAGATCTGAGTAAGATTTTTCTTTTAGTGATAAGATTATATAAATTTCCCCGGCTGCTGGTTGCCTAGAATTGTTAGCATAAAGATTGGCTTTAATTCCTTTTGAAGTTGCAATTCTCTTTACAAAACGTTTTAATAAGAAACTATTCGGTTATTATTTTATCTGCTCTACTCACGCGTAAAATCTGTGGGAATGCGTATAATTTTCCTCTTCACAATTTGTCAATCTTGCTATGTTTTTGTATCATTGACAAACGTTACCTAAGAAAATATAGAGGTTGTTGCTTTAGTCGCCCGCATCCTCTTAAGGGATGATTGGCACGGAACATCCTTGGTAGGTACCGAAATGTTTTGCGGAGGAACACGAGAATCATGTTATGGTTTCCATATTATCAAAAACTGAAAAAAACGTGTGTTGTAAATGGTTTCGTTTATATCTTACAATACAGAGATAACTAGGTACATATTATTACCTTAATAATAGTCATAAACACACCTTTAATTTACGTAAGTTGCTTTGGGAGAATACGACATCTGTCATCATGAATGAGCATTCTTAGCTGTAACTAAACAATGACGTACCACAAATAAATATGTCTATCATAAATGTATCATGTCATAATAATGACGAAGGCCTGCCAAGTATTCCATTCGTCATTATTAAGTCATCGAAATGCAAACGCATACGCATAAGAAATAAATCGTAATTCCTTTCCTATTAATTGCGCGACATTCCTTAACTGTGTATGTCATAAATATCCCATGTTATTATTGTCAGAAAGATGACATCCAGAAGTATGTCATTATCAAGTTCCGTCATAGTTCCTATGCAGTTTTGCACTTTGTTTACTTAATTTATTAAGTCATCAAGGTGCAAAACTACATCGGAAGACGTTCTTTTTTCCTGTGAATTTGTATGGCTTGATGAAGCGTAATTAGGTGATGTAATGGGTACAGGTGCATATGTACTTTGACTCTTAGAGGACGCATCTGGTGAGGTCATTGGCTTGGCTTTAACCGCATGGGTTCTACCACCCAGGTTAGTGTGACAACTCTTGGTCTCAGATGATTAAGGGATGATAAGACCGCGCCAAGTTCAAGCTGTGACAAATACAAGGTAAATCAGCCTATAATATTTCCACTACATTGCTGGGAGATATGCCTCCTTTCCGAGAGAGGAAGTGGGCCGTAATCCACCACGCGGGCCCAGTGCTGGTTGGTGACCTCTGTCGTATTCACCATCGAAGACATATGACATCTGTCACATGTCTTCGAATTTTTGGTTCTATGACATGCCGGTGTCCTCACGAAAGACAAGGTATTTTGTATGAATAAGTAGGTATAATGTACACATACACAGTGACTATCCCCTTTAATTATAATCTTTACATAAAGTTAAGAGAGAAGCTCTTGGCAAAGTAATAATAGCCGCACCGGTCGATCGAAGGTTGAAATCTACGCTTGACGAGCGCAGTTGACAGGGTGACCAGCTATAACATATCGAGACCCGTGCCTCGGAAAGGACGTTAAGACTATGGTCCCGGGGCTGTCATTCAAGAATCATTGACAGACCAGTCTTATCAAGGGATATTGGGTCGCTTCATGTAAAGTACTGGTACAGTTCAGCTGCATCTGGTAGACTAAACTCTAGTCAAAGCATTTATTTCATTTAAACCATTTAGAGGTATTTCTGTAATTGTCAAGAAGTCGGTCAGTCAGAAATATATTGCTAGTTGCCCATTCCACTGTAGTTATGTACCTATGCAGAAAAACGGGCAAGAAACTCCAGGGACACTCTTTTAAATTATATCGTTACATAAATATTTGTTAAATCATTAATGTTTAAAAAAATAGATAGATAATCTGTGAAAACGTTAAAAGCATCTAGAGTGCAGCAAATAAAACAACAAAATACCAAAAAATAATCCTTCAAATAAGTCCCAACTGACAGACCCGTTCACGAACATGACGCATGGGTCAGCACCATTCAGCTCAACCGATAGACTGGAAGTCGTCTCCAACATGGTCAGGAAACTCAAAAACTTATGACTTAGCCAGAAAATCATCATCAACGCTTACCTTTAGGCAGAGTTTAGATACAGCGATCGGTATTTATGTTCGCATAGTGTACGTTCATACTGCACAGTTCAATCTCGTTATACTGACGAGCGAAGCTGTTCATAGCATAAAGTATACGACAGAACACAGCACGTTCTAGCATAAATCAGCATGAATTGGACTGACTACGATGTAATTATCATCATCATCATCATCATTTTAGCCGAAAGACGTCACTGTTGGACATAACCCCCACCCCCCTACATGGATGTAATAATCGCGGCATTTGTAAATACCCATTTATAAAAATCAATAAAACACACAAAAGCAATGGTATTCCAGTATTAATCAAAATCAAAAGTCATTTATTTAAACTAGGCTGAGAGTCAGCACTTTTTGAACGTCAAAATTACATAAGACAGTCCCCCAAAATGCCCACCCGTCACCACTTTCTAGTGCTTTAACTGGGAAGAAGAAGTGGCGCAACAAACTCCCCAGCAGCACAGCTGTCTGTTTAGTTAGAAGAAATTGATTCGATACAATTATAGGTAAGTAATTAACATTCTAAACACAAAACATAAAATTAATTACATTAATTGTCATATGTCAGCTAGCACACGCCAATATACCAATAAAACATAATAATTAAACTCATGCAGAAACAAGTAAATAATAAAAACAAAACAATAAACGTGAATGTCCCCAATTTACGAGACGTATGTCGTAGATTCGACCCCAGGCAGGCGCTTTACTTTGTGTAAATAATTTCATCACCACTGCTCTCAAAACAGTGATGGAAAACAGCGTGAGAAAACTGGCATGTCACCCAAAAATTCAAAGACATGTGACATCTACCAACCCGCACTGCGCCCGCGTGTTGCATTATGGCCTACTCCCTGTCACAGAGAGGAGGCCTGTGTCCCAAAAGTCGGAACATTATGTGTAACACAAAATGTCATAAAGAAAACTCTTCCCTATGACATTTTTCATAAGGAACAGTTTTCTTTATGACATTTTGTGTTTTATCGATTATAAGGTACAATAAATACATTGGATCTCCAAAAACAAGCTCAGTGGGTAGGACTTAGTCTATTATTACTCGAACCAATTTTAAAACACGGTGAACATCTCATGTCTGGGAAAACTTTGAAAGGTGAATGACCTCGTTATAACAAACAACTTTTGTGCTACGCTTTTGGTACCAAGAAAATACTTTCATAATAAAACCATGCAAACTATTACAACCACTGGTCCGGGGATACCGCACGATCTCCGGTTAGGCAACGGGCCTCCTTGCCGGACTGCCGCCATGGGATCTGGAGGCAAAGGTCCTCGTGCACACTTGGGAGTGGCGCGAGGAGACCAAACGCCTGGGCGTAACTCCGCTGCAGCAAGAAATCGCAGCACAGTGGACAAAGCTCCAGTGGGATCTCATGGCGACATGGAGAATGCGATTGTCGCAACCCAGTGGTGGGCACGCCACGATTGCGGCGCTAAGTACCCTCTTTTAGGAGTAGATTGAGAGGCGGCACGGCGTCCTCACCTTCCGCCTGACGCAGGTCCTCACCGGACACGGTTGTTTCGGGAGGTTCCTGTTTCAGATAAGACGGGAGGAAACACCCGGGTGTTTCCACTACGTAGATCGCCCTGAGGACACGATGGAGCATACGGTGGAGGTCTGCCCGGCTTGGGCGGAGCACCACCGTTTCCTTGTAGAGGCGATCGGCGGTGGCGATCTCTCGCGTCCGGTCCTGGTCCAGGCCATGGTACGGAGCGAGAGTGCATGGGTAGCCGTCACCTCCTGCGAAGCAGTAAAGCTCGCGAAGAGAGAGGCGGCGCACGTGAGGGAGAGGCAGTATATGCGCCCTCACGGCCCTAGTCGCTGCAGGAGACGCCCTGGGCGTTGGGAATCCCAGGCTGATTCCCGGCAATCTTAGGCGCGGGCTTGCGGATGGCGAGTAATGGGTAGCTGGCTGTCCGGTAAGGACCAAGCACGGGTCGACGGCGCGTTGTGTACCACGCGCGCTTCAAATAGATGTCAACATCAACTGGTGGGGTCCACAAGGGCCAATGCCTGCCAGGGGTGCGGGTTGTTCGAAAGAGATACCGTGGCCCCTGGCACACAGGCAACTGAAGGAACACGGGTTTTAGTCAGTAAAAGTCTGACACGCCCTCCTGCTCCACCCAGACCGGGAGAAGTTATTTGATGATTTTCCACACTCAAAAATACAACCACTGTACATAAGAGGTGGAGTAGGTGCTTTTGTAATTTTTATAGACTTTTGTGAACTCTATACTACTCGTACATAAATGATATTCGGAAATAAAATAGCCAAAAAATATATAAACGTCACGAAAGACTGAAATATCTATATTAAATCCCATTTGCTCATCTAGACCAACTGGGATTTAATACAGTTTTCTGAAACGTATTTCGTTCATGTCATTTCATTTCGAGGTGCTACAAAGCTGCTACGAATATGCTACGGAGATTTTGCTACAACCGTACGTAGGCAAGTGCACATAATAAAGTTATTTTCATGTTTTATCGTGTGAAAATAACTTTATTAATTATTTGAACATTTTGTTTGTGGTTTTCAGTGTTTTAATGATTTCATTTCTGTAACCGTATGCCTTATCTTATTTTTTTTTTTACCGACGAAAAAACGGAGGAGGTTACTCAATTCGACGCGTATTTTTTTTTATGTATGAACACGCATAACTTTTGCCAGAGTAGTCCGATTTTGATAATTCTTTTTTATTGGAAAGGGTATACCCCGAAGTTGGTCTCGTATAAATTTCGAAGAAAAATTCTAACCCTAAGGGTAAGAAAACAGGGGATGATTGATTGTTTACTCAAAGATTTTAATATCGAGTTGTGTATTACAAAAAGTAAACAAAAATTAAGCATGTAGTAATTAGTAGATTATAGCCACAAAAGTTATAAACCACCGACTTCCGAACTTAGTTATTGGGGTTGGTCAAAGCAAGTATATTATTTTTACTTTTCGGTTTTTCGGCGGTTTAGTTTTTTTTTTTTAAGTTTTTATTTATCTTAAGGGTTACCTTTCCTCTTTGGAAATAACTTGCGACCCAAACCTGCTTCGCATGGTTTTTAGGGCTTGGTAAAACATGGAGACTTCTTCATTGTGTTTATGTTTAGTATAAATTTATCATACGAATACATAATTATTTACAATTTACTCGCACCCATACCTTTCCAAAAACCTTCCCGGAATAAATTGCCTAAATGATGCTGAAAACAGTATCAAAATCCGTTGCGTATTTTAGAAGAACGACGTTTTCAGACAGACAGGCGAAAATTGACTTTAATTTATAGTATGTATAGATATAGATTCGTACTTTTAATAGTGCAGTTATTTGTTAAAAATAATTAAATATATAATCTGTACTACTAATAATGAAACTGAAGAGCTTGTTTTTTTTGCTTTGTGTTTGTTTGAACAGGCTAATCTCTGGGACCACCGATCGGATGTGAACAATATTTTTTCGTTTGATAGCCCAATCCTTGAGGAAAGCTTATGAGCCGAGAAAACCAAAAGTCCGAATGCAAGTTGAGCAAAAACGAAGTAGTAGCACAGGCAGATGCGATGCGATGCTTCGGGGTGGGTCAGGGAACAAGAAATTTCAAGCAAACGACAACACGGGCAGAAACTAGTCATTTATATCGATTAAAACTACAATAACTTAAAAGCAGGTGTAATAACTCCCCATTTGTAAGAAAATGGATAGGATAGCGTACACCTGATTGAGGTAGCGAAATCTTTATAATTAAGACGGATTACCGTAATTACCCGGGACCATAGCCTTTTATTTTCGTTACAACAAAGCTTTTATAGCCGTAAGCAAGTAAACCGAGGGCATTGAGAGTCAGTAACAAACGTGAATTCACAAAAACTTTAAATGCATCTTTAAATACTTAGGTTGTTGTAAAATTGATGACGAAGACTACATTTGGTGAAAAAAATCGTTTGGAGTTCCATTAAAGTAACTGTTAAAATACACTCGGAAAACCTTTGTACCTTCATTGCACTGTAGAAATAATATGTGTAACATACTCCAAAAGTTTTTTTTTTTGGACAAAATATTAAGTATCGGAATAATAAGACGGGGCGAATCTCCGTGCTATCACATTGTCTTGGGTTCAGTATTATACAGAGACCTCTGGCGGCGGCTATTCGTACTATACAACCGACAGCGACACAACAATGAAACTTTCCGAGCGCCTGTTGCTCAGATTTTCCTGCAGATGGCACTGGCGTCACGTTCCATCACTTTTCCTCAAACTTCAGTGTACTTAAATCACTTGGAAAAAGGTTTTCCCGAGTAATTTTAATTAACCTACTTAATCAATATTATTGAAATTTATATTCCATTCTACAATGAATCATTAAAATTATTGGGAAATCCGCAATATTTACGATGTTTTTATAATACCCATTATCGTTTTATTTGATAATAATAGACGCAGAAACTACGTAACACAAATTATCACGACTTGATATCGTCTTGACTCGTCGTGAGTACATTTCACGTATGTTTCTCCTACTGTGCGGTCGTTGTTCATTTTACAGGAAAAGCATGCGTAGAAAATATTGGTTCATTAAATAATTTTGTTCAGAATTGATAGAAGTTTTACTGCGTACAATACAAATGCCGGTGCTATTGGGGTAATTTGCGAATTATTAACATTTCCACCATACCTGCGATATGGTAGATACTACGAACTCTATTTATAAATCAGTTGAGTGCTTTAGAATTTATCTCTAGCACACGAGGTACACTGCGACGAGTTTAAATCGCGTGGTGATTGTCTTATCTGAGCTTATCTGCCGATGTACTCGTATGTTCAGGATTAAGACCTATTCATGACATTGCGTTATATTAATCACTGTGTACTATTGTTTCAGCTTCGATGTGGAGAATGGGGGTGGTGCGGGAGGCGCGGGGGGTGCGCGCTCCCCCCTCGAGGGGGGCTCGCCCTCCACCGCGCTCGTCCTGCAGGCCATGCCGCAGCGCCGCGAGTCCTTCCTCTACCGCTCAGACTCCGACTTCGAGATGTCACCCAAGTCGATGTCGAGGAACAGCTCTATCGCCAGCGAAAGGTAAGATTTTTTTAAAGCACACAAAGCTAGACAAAACTACACCTAGCCTACATGTGAGCTACGAACCCAACGTATCAAACGCGCCACGCCCACACTGTCTATGCTCCAGACATGATCCGATTAAACGCTATATTCGAGATTTGATATCACATCATATGCACTCAAAGTAACTTTAATCTTACTCAAGAAAACTAGTGGGCGAAGTAAGCGCTTTACACTCCACAGCTGGTGCCAACTGAATCATTTTTCCAGCTATCTGAAGTAGAATTATGCCGCACTCAGCAACACTTTCGTATGATATTCGGATCAGATTACCATTTTAGGCGAGCACGATGCATATTTTGCCTCGTCACCCATCACTCTGCAGGCAAATGAAAAGAGCTTTACATTGCACAAAAGGTCACATGATTGGGCAATTCTGTGATGTGCGAGTGAAGTGGGTTGAGAGAATTTGACTTTATTACAGATTTAATTAAATTTATGGACTCAGGACTCCTTTTCCCTTTTGGTGATATTAAAAACCTTACAAAGTTCGACCTTTACTGTTTCGATCTCAAAGGGGCTGCAGGAACTCATTATGCCTTCGTAACGGGGCTGACTCGAAATCGATTGACAAATTGATGAAGAGAATTATTTTGTAAATTAGACGGAACTTAAATTACTCCTTTACCTCGTTGACGGATGTTCTTGTCATAGACTTTTAGATTTCGAGGAAGGTCCTGTTATAATTTCTCATGAAAAGGTCATTTAAATGGCAAAGTTATCACAATTTACAACTGAATGTGTATTTTTGCCTTTATCTTTACAGGGAGATTAATTTATAGGTATACATTTTTTAATCAGATTCATTGCAACGTTTCATTAACGTATGTGACAAAAGTAAACAAATAAGTACAATGAATAGTATTAGAAGAATCTTAGAAAATACATTGTCGAGCTTTCATGAATACTGAACACTGTTTTTTGAGAAAAAGAAATAACAAACAAATTAAAACTTATAAAAAATGTATCACAAATGATGTAATACCACAAAACACCTCAAACACTCTTTCTCAAAATATTTCTAAACATTCTTGTTTTGTTCAATGATGTGTCACCACTTTGGTAATTATTAACATGTTTAGAGCACACATTTACCACGAACATTTATTGAACCATTCAATATTATAAAGTGAATAAATAATTGGTACGAGTATTTCTTTATCGCAAGGTAAATACTTTGATGCATACATTCCACGTCTCTAAATTAAAGCAGACTTGTCCCATCAAGTTCAATTAGAATGTTATGTAAATATTATGACATTCGTTTCGTTCATTATGAAAACTATTAAAATAATAAAGGAATTTTAACAGATTAACATAAATCAGACATTTAACTCAGGTGACTAGTCTGCCACGGCCACAATGTTTATCTATACGTTTTAAGGCGCGCCGCGAGTCTACATACATTTCTATGAAAAGTTCATGTAAACTGATGTCGCAGAGGCGCGTCGCTCCGGTCTGCGGGAGACTTTAATAAATGTATAAATTACCCTACATTATGATTTTTTTTTTACGACGCGCAACTTGTTTTTCGATCTGATCTACATAATCCCCGATATAAAACTGACAATCAAATAGAATCATAAAGCAAATTAAATACAATAGTTAGTGATAGTGAGAACATTGTTGATATCACAAAATATGGCGGGCATTGAGAAATTTTCAGAGATTACTCCTTTAATCACTGTCAACAAAATACTTGATACGTCGCAAGCTATC
This sequence comes from Polymixis flavicincta, assembly GCA_949987655.1. Lineage (NCBI taxonomy): Eukaryota > Metazoa > Arthropoda > Insecta > Lepidoptera > Noctuidae > Polymixis > Polymixis flavicincta. Next base: position 11,949,209 of record OX465175.1, on the reverse strand, counting down.
TTTTCATATCGCATTAAGTATTGCGATGATTCTAGATAATTTGTTTAGAAATAGTACCTAGTGTTTTATTTTTAACAGATAACAATATCTCATTATGTTCTACATATCCATTTACATTGAATATGTATGACCATGTACCATGACTGTTAGAAAAAATATCGAAACAGTAGTATTCAGACATACTATTCAGTAAATTATCTGATGTGTAACCAAGAAATTACACTTATCATCAATAAATGTTACTCACCGTAGGTTTTGTCGCCATTCTGAATTGCATGAAACAATACAATCAACGAAGCCACACAGCTTCGCACACAGGACCAAAGTAAGCTAAATAATCATGTTCTATGTCAAATGTAACCGTATATGTTGTGATCGACTAACAAGTAGCCAGCTTACTCACAAGCGCCACGTTCGGTGCCCGCATGCGAGCGGCGTGTGTGACGTCATGTGTCGCCTGTTGCTCACCTGGCACTGCACCGCAGGAACTTCAGCGACGAACACTTCATGCTACGCCACCTCTACAGAGCCTCTCACTACACTACTCTAGCACAAACTTGGTGTGACGCTGATCCCCGCATACTTGTAAACGCGACCTGACCCGCTTAGGTGGCATAACAATATGTGTCCTCCGATATCTTCGTTCTTTCTTTCTTTTCCTTATTTTTTAATTGCTTGCAGATTCAAGGAGGCCGAGGCGGCACAACTGGACAGAGCGTACGTATACTTACCTACGCACATATAATAGCACCACACCGCTTTATAAACTGTCTCAGTTCTCTACGCTTGCTCTCCATTCTCGCTTTCATTGTGTTTAGAGCTTTCGTTGTTGGTGTGTGTTGTAGTGCTATGGTTTGTTCCAACTCTTGAAACAGGTGTCAGGAGTTAGCCTTCATGCTAAGGTTGTTGTTTTTTATTGGTGGCTTTTTGTTGACTCTGGATTCAAGGAAAATTAGGCTGCCAATCGGCCCTCTGTGGTCCTAATTTATTTTATTTTATTATTACTTATGTTTTACTTTTGTAAAGTTTATAAATACATTCTAAATAAGGTAGGTACCACATCTATACTTAGCATTTGGACGAAGTTCTTAACGTAAACGTTAGGAAATTATAGAAATTCACGCAACGAAAAAACGTTATGCTCCATGCGACTTTTTATTATACAGGAAAAGTTTTTATTCTGTGCGCAAACTTTGACCATGAATTCAGCATACCATTCTAGACACCCCAGTGCAGACATTTTTCGTCGGTTTTACAAAACAAAATCAGCTATTTCATAGAAAAGTACCTAAGCGATCAAAATGTTTGAAACTGCTGATTATAATTTTTTTGTATAACCGTAGAAAAATGTGTGTGCTGGGGGGTCTACAATGATATGCTGAATTCATGGTTACATTTTGCGCACTGAATAAAATCTTATCCTGTATGTAATAGAAAGAGATAGTTTTCATGGTTTTCGAAGGTGCTAAAGCCGATAGTGAGATTTGAGTTAAGTTTGTTAACGACGTTACATTGAGAGTTGAAGAAAAAGCTAAAAAACTTATTTCCCAACAGGGTACCCAGGTTTTATTTAACATTATTATTAATATCTCATGAAGGTACGGCCGTGAAACCGCAAACAAATAAGTAAACAAAACATTTTGATAAGTTAAAAACCTATTCTAGCAAACAGAATAAACTACAGTTGGAAATAAATAAAAACCGATACAATAAACAAAGTCTCTAGAATATAGTTTAGGAAATAGGCATGTCAGAAAATATGATATAACTGCACCGTACCACTTCTGTATATATTTCGAAATCACTATCAAATTCGAATATTGCATGCTTCTAACTTGATTGCCTCTATATAAGATGATCCTATTTGAAAACCAACGAATCAAATTAAGTCATGTTTCACACGAATTTTATTGGATTTGTCTCTATTTCAGCCATGCGTATTAGATTTCGTCCAAATAATTTTACGTAAATCTACCAGAGAGATGGGATTTAAAGATCGATGATACTTTTGTTATTGGATGGAGATATTCGATACTTTGCTTCAACTAGGTTGTAATTATCAATTTAAATTCCGCATTTAGAGTAAAAGGTACCTATCATGAAATTCACAGTAACTAAGTGCTTATAGTATCAATCAGCTCGGCAAGTTATTAAATATTACAAACTTTTAATTTAAGCCTCCATTGCAGATGTGATTTTAATTTTTTGCCTTATTTTTTTTTACTGGCGTCACAGGCTTTCGTTTGGTATACACACCTGAGTACCTCTCGTTTGTATTAAAAAATACTGGTTGAAATGAAATGCCCACTGTTCTTTACGATTTTTTAATTGGAATTTTTCGATTCACTATTTTTTCGAATTGCAACTCAATTTTGTTTGACACGGTAACAAGGACTTCCACGCGCAAACTGAAACCATGACTTCAGCACATGATTTTAGCATAGATTTTTTTTTTCTGATGAATGATGATGATGATGATTTACGTAGATGATTTGACAAATTTATCAAACTATTAAGCAATAGATTAGCAATCCAAATGATTCAGATTGTAATTGATAGCGTGTTACGCAATTTGGGTGCAGATCGACCACACTTATACACATACGAAAAACTCTTAGTTGATTTACCGCAACAACTATAACTATAATTCAGGTAAATACGCTAAAAGGTTTTGCTAAAGCGGTCCCGAGAGAGACGTAGGTAATTGATGTTTGAGTGAGATACTCGATTGACAACTCCCTAATGAGACTTAATTGAACATCGTTAAAAACAGTTTAGCGATCCCGAATCTTCTAAAGCCGTCTGTTGGATTATGCTGAGGTACTTACTGTGTACTTAGAGCACTTGACTCTTTACAAAGGTGCTTCAGTTAGGTGCGGATATTTTAGGGTCATTAATTTTGCTTCTCAATTAAAACGCTATGATATATTTTTTAAGAAAGAAAATGGATAATATAGAGATAGTGAAAAGAATCAATATAAATACGTAGTGAATAAATTTCTCACATATTATATTAAATTATCTAACAAATTATGGTTAAAGAAGATTATTTCTCTAAAATAAATTATTAAGATTTCACTTAGGTAGGTACTTTAAAACATTTTTTTATAACTGAAATATAATATTATTAAAAATGATACCAAATATTTGTATTAGTTTTTGAGAATTAAAAGAAAATTTATCATCATTTTAATTAATTATTAAAACTTATATTCAAGTATCTTTTGAAAAATATAGATACGTTAAGATATTAGCAGCATTTGGACATTAATTAATTTAAATGTTTCTTTAGGTAAATAGTTTAATTAGTGTTGTAGATACTCAACCTTTTTATTTTCACGTAAAGGGTTGTACACCCTTGCTTGATTCTTTTTTTACATTCAATGGAGGATTTCTCTAAGCACTAGACTTCTTTATCCACTTTTATTTTTTTATTTTAAAATCTCCATTATTTTTGCTAAAGTAACATGGTTTGCTTTAGAAATGTAATGTGATATAATAGTCATATCCATCACACAAAGGAATGTAACAGACTTTACAATTTGTAGATGTGAAGATGATTTATTACGAGTATAAAGTTTGAGTACAAGTAGGAGCCTTGAAGCATTCCCTGCGGGATTATCTAAATAAACGATTATTTACAGAAAAAAATTGTTAAATTTTCCGATAACATCGGTTATATTCATTGCTTTAAAAATTGTTAAATTTTCCGATAACATCGGTTATATTCATTGCTTTAAAACACAAAGAAACCGTGCGAATGGTTCTTTATTTGAACAAACGTACCTCATTTATATGGGTGCAAGTGGCATAGGATACAATATTGTCAAAAATATGCTAAAGGTACAATCGGTGACAATTCGACAAAATTCATTGCGTTATTTATATTTTTGACGAAATTTACAAATGTACTAAGCAATGGTTTAGGAAAATCTTTCCAACTCCTCACGGGTTTTTTTGGGTGGGAAATTATCAAATAACTTCTCCCGCTCTGGCTGGAGCAGGAGGGCGTGTCAGACTTTTACTGACTAAAAGCCATCCGTGTTCCTTCAGTTGCCTGTATGCCAGGGGCCACGGCATCTCTATCGAACAACCCGCACCCCTGGCATGCATCGGCTCTTGCGGACCCCACCAGTTGGTGCTGACAGCTCTTTTAGGCGCGCGTGGAACCCAAGGCGCCGTCGACCCAGGCTTGGTCCTTACCGGACGGCGAGTAATGTGACTCTCCGTCCGCAAGCCCGCGCCTACGGCGGCCGGGAATCAGCCTGGGATGCCCGACGCCCAGGGCCGTCTCCTGCGGCTACTAGGGCCGTGGGGTGCATAATTATACTGCCTCTCCCTCACTTGCGCCGTCTCCCTCTTTGCGAGCATTACTGCTTCGCAGAAGAAGGTGATGGCTACCCACGCACTCTCGCTCCATACCATGGCCAGGACCAGGGCCGAAAGCGAGAGCGAGAGGCGTTCGCCGCTGCCGATCGCCTCCCCAAGCCGGGCAGACCTCCACCGTATACTCCACCGTGTCCTCAGGGTGATCTACGCAGTAAACTCCTTACAGTTGTGAAAAAAAGTGCAGTTTAAAATGTTAGTCCAGTCTTACATCCGGTGTACACAATTGGCTCATAGACTGTCAAAATCATGTGATGTGATTCCATTGCCTGTTGTTATTTCAGTTAGCCAATCACATTAAAATTTCCAGGCAAAAACTCTATCACCGAACAATATCATGTATAAACCTCAAACTCAAAGTTGGTTAATCTACTTTATTAGTCTGTCAAAACTACGGAATTGCCTCGTTAACTTGTAATAGAAGTTTACAAAAACAGTCAAGTTCTCGAAAGTAGTAGCATCGCCATCATCAATATTTCACAAATACTAGTAACTTGACATGTAACACACTCGACTTGAAAGCGACTCGCACCTTGGATGTAAAATAATCGATACCGAGAGTACGGCGTACCCGGTCTGTCATATTTTTCATCCCGTCATGATGTCTTTCACCTTACCTTAACAAGTACCTACGCGTACATCTGATTTGTCTTGGATATTGATAATACCCTTACTGCCCCTCGATTTCCAAGTCGAACATTGATTACCGGCGCCCACCGTCGCCAGTTTCCATTAGCGCCAAATTTATCGTCGGGCGGCGTCGCGCGCTCTCGGGCTCGCACGAGGCGAGGCGCGGGCGGCCGGGCGGCGGCGGGCGAGCGAGCGGGACGCGCTGCGCCTCGCGGCTCACGGCCCACGGCTCCATTGATAGTCCGCGCGGGCTGCCGGCGACACGCCACCTCATGCCCAGCGACACGCGATGCACATAGCTCTTGTTCTGCCGTACTAACCCCTATCGTTACTGAAACCCCAACTAAAATGTGACTTAAAGCATCGGTGCTTTTCAAACGCGAAGTGATCTCCCCTATCAACTTACTATTCTGACCAAAAAACATACCGTGCATTATATTTACTTGAGTGTTTGAGATTCGCGGTTGAACGGTTGGACATTGTCGAGGTCGTTCACTGATCTGACAGGTTGGCCCCGCTGAGCGCTGCACGCAATGCTCGAGCTTCACCAACTGCGTTTATTATTCGGTGCCAAGGATGAGGCCTAATATTTATGAATACCTTTAGTTTTGAGAACCGACTATCAATTAACTAGTTAAAGATTAGAAGCTTATGTGATAATATATTTTATGTTATAAACAACAGGTTTCACTTAAATACTGCTGTCGATAAGGACAAAGTGATAAAGTTATCTGAACATATGTATGTCGAAGTGTTCAATCCAATGGGAGATTAGCCTGAAACATTTGTTATTTATATACCTATTGACATTGCATAGCTGGGAAGTTAGGAGTGTTTATATAATAGCGAGCGAGAGTGTCGTCTTACTGAGCTCGACAATAACAACAGTCATTAGTGGGCTGCGGCGCGGGCGCGGCATAAGAGACTGTGAGACGTCAGGGCGATGACGAGCTGGGCGCGATAGGTCAATCAGTTGCGTGTACGTGCGTGACGGCGTGTTATGTAGTGAGTCAGTGCTAGTGGACAGCGACACTGCGGCAGTCATGCAGCGGTCAGGGTCCCAGTCGGAGAGGCTGGGCGGCGCGGGCGCCGGCGTCACGTTCATCCCCAAGAGCTCCGCTTCGGAGCACAGCATGTCCACCGGCGTGGCGGCTGGCAGCGGCGGCGGTACGCTGCCGCGCACGCTCAGCACCAGCGTGCTCAGAATTAAAAACAGATCTACGTTTTGGGAGAAATTCTGGGATGAACGCACCAGGCGCGATGCGTGAGTAAAATTAGCTGTTTTCCATCATCAGTTACGAAACACAAAATTTCCCCAAACAGATTCCACGCGATAACAATATTTGGCTTATCATGTGGGAAACAGGCAGTATGCTCGAATAGTTCACGCATTAGTAAAAATTCGGTAACTTAAGGAAAATTCCTATAGCACCTACTCAATTAGGACTAACCTAACCTCAGCAACAGCCAATCATTACCTACGTAAAATTAGATAAGACACAAAAAAAATAGATGCGATACTTTACACTTCCACATACGGACTAATTTTGATAGCATACACGACATGTTTGAATTTCCTTTTAACATGGAGGTGTATTTTTAGACAATGTCAAAAACGTAGTCAATTAGGACTAACCTAACCTCAGCAACTGCCAATCATTACGTAAAATTAGATAAGTCACAAAAAAAAATAGATGCGGTAGGTACTTTACACTTCCACATACGGACTAATTTTGAATACGTAGCATACACGACATGTTTGAATTTCCTTTTAACATGGAGGTGTATTTTTAGACAATGTCAAAAACAAAAGCCACGGCCACGAGGTTCTGAAATATACCTACTATTTATTGTCATGTTCCTCATAAGAATTGGTCTACAGTGTAGATCGTTGTTAACTTGTAAATCAATCGCAGTTAACATCATGCCTGTTCGTTTGTTGTTACATTGAAAATAGCCTCATAAATCTCATTGTTTTCTTTGCGTGGTAATTGTTTTTGTTATACCTACTTCTAGAGAGTATGTACGGAGTACGTAGGCATTAACCTTAATAAGAATTTTCATCAAGATCCTCGCTCCTGGCTTGGTACATTCATCTGGGTTTATGTTTAGAGTACCTAATTGCGCGCTGACTATCAGAACTCTCTAGGGAGCGACCTCGTCAGCGTCGTCCCTCCTTGCTCACTACCGTAAAAATAAACCGACATTATTCTTTGCAACAATTAATCACATGAGCGTTGTTTTTCGAATATTTACCTACAATATTTGGCGTAGGTAGCAGGTAAATTAATTGAACCGAGTAGGTTGTGGGTGATTAAAAAAGCGAGCTGACCAAAAAATCGCAATTTACTCGTTGTAGTGTAAAAACGCATCCGTCATTTTTCCATTACGTAGACATGCTAAATGTATGTCTTTTTGGCTGTAAATGTAAACTATGGTCGGTTCTTAATGAAATAGTACCTACTCTGAGTCCGTGACATTATTACGTGCAGACAATAAAGTTTGCAAACGGGACATTTTTCATCAAGATGAACGACTAGGGAAATAATTACCGTATCATAAAATAAAATCACGACTTCATTCTTATTGATATTTTACTTGGCAGTCGACAGTAGGTACATCAACGCAGGTAGGGGTTTACAAACTGTATTTGCAAAATCTATAAAATCTATTGTTTCTGATCAAATATTCGACTAACCGAATGAACGGTAGGGTGGCTACAGGGCCCTCCCTGGTATTGGACCCTTCCAATAGCGCCTCAAACCACTCTTGCGTGAAATAAGACAATTAAAGGGATTGTAGGATTGATGAAACTGTAGGTAGAATTTGTATATAGACATCTACTGACGTCAGCATAAATGGTAAATCTATAGGCACGTCCTGTTTCATGCAATACGCATATAGAATAGACAGACGGTAGCAATTTGCATTCACCTTCACTGCGATATTTAACAGTTATAGCGTTCGAGAGAATCTCAGTGCACCTACCCTGTCGCGTTATATAGATTACACCCACCTGAGAAGGGCTTTTCCCGATAATTGCCAACTAAACTTAGAAATAAGCTTCCATAAGGAAACCTACGCGTTATTCTAAGATTATGATCAAGGAGACATTGCAGAACCAATGTAATATTAGGTGTAGACGATCTTTGAGCAACAAGTCACAAAATAGCTATGTTTGACGTCACAATTTTGTGCAGCAATATTGAATGCCTATGCCTGGCCTTTAAATCAATTTAAATTCTCAATAAAGGTACATTCATTCTATGATTAGGGTTATTTGATTTACAGATCTGAAAGCTGCCCTTTGAACTGTGGCTGGTGCCGCATAATCCAAAGGTCGCTTCGATTTTGGCGAAAATTAATCCAATAATGCCAATAGATTGAGTCAGTATAAATTTCTCCACGTGTAAGTAAAAATAATGTTGTTAGCATATACGTATATAGCACATACATAACGCCGGTAAAAACAGGAAATCCATTAATATAAATAACAAAAACTCGTTTTGACCGATGCTTAAATATTCAAAATAAATACGAATTCTTATAAGGATAATAAGAATAAAAACTAAAAGCCTATACAAATAAATTAGTAACACCAAAACTTTTGTTTTACGTACCTTAGTTTCTAAACCCAGAATATAGCTTTAAATCAGATTGTAAAAGGCCAGAATAACATTCTAAATATCAAACACATCTCAAATATGCTACTTATCTGATTCAAGTAATGTGTCTACATATTTTATGAATCTTTTAGTGTAAGTCTAATCTTGGTTTTCTCTAGTAAATATCATTTTGATTCCCTTTTCGTTTGGGTATAGTACGCAAATTCTGCAAATCTATTTAGTCGGCTGAAAATAAACTACGTTCGGAGAATGGTATTGAATTGTTTTTACAAAATAAAAGCTTAGCTGCGTTGCCTAGTTAACAGAGTGGGCGTTAATTGGAAACACGGAGCCGGTGCAAAGAGGGCTCTAGCTCACAAATAGAAAGAGATGAAAGCATTCAACTAGATTTTACTAAAAGTTCAAACGTCACTTCACATACCGACCTTTGTTTATTTTTATACTCAATTATAGAGCTCATCATAATCATTCTATAATTTTCCCACTGCTAGGACACAGGCCTGCTCTCTTCGAGAGGATAGATGTCACATATCATCGTTGTTTTGTTTCTAAGACATGTTTATTTCCTCACGATGTTTTCCTTCCCAGTTTTGAAAACAGCGATGATGAAATAATTTTCTCAAACTCAAAGCATTTATTTCAATTAAACCATTTACTGGCACTTTTTAAATGTCAAAAAGTCGATCAGTTGGTAAGTTGAAGCTAGTTGCCCATCCAAAACGTAGATCTCTATGGAGAAGAACGGGCAAGAAACTCCACCGACGCTCTTTTAAATCAACTTGGATATTACAAAATATTGATAACATTGTTCTTGTTGCTTCTATATGTGAGAACAACTTAAAAAAATATATAAACAATTACAATTATAAGATTAACTATACACTAAGTAAAGCGCCTCTCGGGGTTCGAACCTGCGACCTACTATTCGTAAGTCGCGGCGACTGCTCTCTCATTAAATAATTAATTGATTTAAACTCATGAGCTACTTAAATTGTGATCGTTTGCCGTTCACCGCAGATAAGTTCACCTTACGGGATGAGTGGCTTGTTGAACTTTACATAAAAGAACGGGTTTCGTATCAAAAGCATCATATGGAGGGATCCGATTATTTAGTGGAGGTGGAGGAGGAGGAGTGGGAGTGGAGTTTCTTGCCCATTCTTCTCCATACGAAACTACTATATGGAATGGACGACTAGAATCAATTCTATTTTAACGTATATGTTGACGTTCAAAAGTGCCTTTTAAGTGCCTAATTGCAATAAATGCTTTGACTTTGACTTTGAGGTACTGTAGCTACCTCAACCTTAGATAAACATAAACTTATTTACTAAACGTCAAAAGCTTGCAATCTTCGCCATTTTTTTTTCGCAAATACCAGCCCACTGACCTTACCGTGTTTCTATTATACTGAAACACAAAGAAAATCCCATAAGCATATGTGCAGTAGTTACTGATGAACAGGTACATATATCATGTTATTTCCATGAGATTGGCAAGCTTTAACCTATGCCAACAGATTTTATATCAACCGTGCCAAGCAATGAAACGTGCATATGCATATTTAATTTAGCAATAATATAACAACAAACATGTATATTTCTATGAGTGGCCCAGTGGTATCGGCCGCGACTTACGAGTAGTCAGTCGTAGGTTCGAACCCAGCCCAGCACTTTACTTTGTGTAAATAATTCCAACACCACTGCTCTCAAATCCGGTGAAGAAAACATCTTGAGGAAACCGGCATGTCTTAGAACCAAAAATTCGAAGACATGTGACATTCACTATCCCACACTGGGCCCATGTGGAGGATTATGGCCCACTCCCCCTCATAGAGAGGAGACCTGTGTCCCAGCATGGGCTTATAATGTTACGTTGGAACAAGATCCATCGGAATTATCCGATAGAAATATGACACGTTGAATTCACTAATGAAAAGTAAACTGAAAAACTTCCCTATCATTTTCACCAACAACCTTGGATATCATTCGTTTTCCAAGAAAAGTGAACTTAAGACCGTAATTATCACAATATTTAAAAAAAAAATGAGACAACGTAATACCTTATTGAGTTAAACATAACTTTGTTGGAAACACGATATTGTTCTACCGTGTTCTATCTAAATTTACCTTCAACCAACCACAAATCAACTGCAGCGTGTCTGGTGTCGACTTTATTATTATGCTAGATACTAAATTCAATGAACACAAAACGTAATATAACTATTCCTTTGAACGACTACATACAATTATACATAAGAACAAGAATCTTTGAACTTTCTTTATCACGTATTGTGTGGGGACGTGGTCTTGGTGCCGAAAATGTTCCTTCATTAATAACCTTTACCTGAACTTTATGTGAAGATAAACCCCAAGTGAAGTGCCATAACTTTCTCAGTTTAATATACGAGAAACTTCCCGTAGCATTAATGGGGTTGATAGCTTCTACAGTGGAAACAAGCTCTCACTGATAACGAACATATGAGCTCAAGGCCATGAAGCATGTCAGGGGAATAATCGTCGCCCTTCAAACTTCATGTATTGTGTTCTACGAATAAACTTCACAAAGCCTGCACTAAATTTCCTATAAGCTTGAAACAATATTGTTTGCAATGCTGTTTGTTAAATCTGCTGCATGCTTTTATTCAAAGCGAGGCATTTCAATCTATTTAGAAATTCAACTAGTTAAAATTTGTTTAATTAGCAAATACGCAGGTTCTGGTGATTATCTGTCTGGTTATTCTCACTTCAAAATGTCTTTTAAAATTAAAGAACCCGTGTTAGAGAATATCTTAGCTGTCATAAAAAGAGACAGCAGGAAGGCGGCATTTAAGAGTGACGTCAATGGTAGATCTTGCACAACAGAAAACCCTAGTAGGTACTTGAGGAAAATGTTAATATCCTCAAAATTATGATGTTCGGTATCTTGCTGACAACCAAGATATTATATATTTTATTCCTGTTTTCCTGACAACAATACTGTAAGAAGATTGTTTTATATACAAAAATAGAATGGGACATACGTCTGTGACAGTCGCCGATATCGTATGCCCTTTCCTTTATGCCGATCATGTTTCCCCTCACAGCCATTGTATGTAGAGATGTTATCCGAACGCACTGAACGTAATATATATGGATAAGAAAACACGGGTAGGTATCCGATACCGAGACCCATCGTCAATAATAAACGAGATATCGCAATTTGAAATCGATCACTCGATGTTGCATAATCGTAATACAGTATAGACTGTGAGTGTGCAGCTGGCTGAATGTCAATCGATTCTTCAAATGGAACATAGAAGTGGTTCCACCATGACATGGCTCAGCCGCCGCAGGATACGGAGACGCCCTGGACGTCGGGAATCCCAGGCCGATTTCCGTCCACCGTAGGCATGGGCTTGCGGACGGCGAGTAATGGGTAGCTCGCTGTCCGGTAAGGACCAAGCCCAAGTCGACGGCGCGTTGTGTTCCACGCGCGCCTCAAAGAGATGTCAGCACAAATAGTGATGGGACCTGCAAGGGTCGATGCCTGCCAGGGGTGCGGGTTTGTTCGAAAGAGACACCACAGCCCCTGGCTTAAGGGCTACTGAAGGAACACGGGTGGGTTTTAGTCAGTAAAAGTCTGACACGCCCTCCTGCTCCACCCAGAGTGAAGTCCCGGGAGAAGTTATTTGATGATTTCCCACCCAAAAAAAAAAAAAAAAAAAAACCATGACATGGCTTGTTATGCACGAATCAATATTTTTACTAGGAAATTTATTTTCAAGTCTGTGAAAGCAGAATCATCTGTAATCCTTTGAATGTTTAATGCTGTATAGAAAATAAATAGGATCGATGTTCACGTTCGATCGTCTCCACATAGCTTTTACTTTTATGAAACGAATTCTCTTTTTTTCGATCATGTAGATGAATGAATTTATTCGCCGTAAAGTAAATATCATACGCACGATAAATTCATTTCTCACTATTTATACCTACAATAGTATATACATTATCGTATTGTTTATGGGCACGCTGAAATCATATTGAGTAGGTACGTCGATAAAACCTTACATTCTTGTTTAAGACATCCATCTCTCCAAGTTCGTTTATTCTTATCTTTATTGCAATAACTTCTCATTGTTCAATTATGTGTCAGGAATTAAACATATTTTCTGAAAATTTCTGCTTTCCACCTGCCGATGCAAACGGACCGGGCGAACCTATTAAAAGTTTCCAACAAAGTTGAAAACTCATTGACAAATGATCAAATAAACAACTCTAGCGGGATAAGGGTACTGTACAATACAGATACTCGTAGGTGGTACATAATTCATGTGTTATTGACTGCCTAATTACTGCTTTCAAACGCATGCTTTCAAAAGTGATAGGACCCTTAAAATCAAAACTTTTAAAAGGATTGATAAACTGGGGTTAACAAACCATTGACAGTGAGACAAGAATCTGCGCACATTGCGAAAAGCTTCAAAGAAAAACAAATAAAAATGAAAGACAGTAAAAACAAAACGTACAATTTGAGTTTTATTGCATTGTAGTAAAATGTGTAAAACTTTTATAACCGAAGCTCACTCGTCTGAGCATAGAAAAAGCTAAGCTTTACATTTACATTTCACTTTAATATTCATTAAGTTAAAGGTGAATATCTCAGAAATACAAAGATCAAAAGAAAAACAAAATCTATGAAGAGAAAAGTTTGGTTTGTGGATCAATAATTCACCTTTTTGAACGAATGTATTTGCTAAAAGCTATTGATTTACTGAGAAATAGGTATGACGGTGGGTTGTTGGTTCTGTGTTTAGCTTTCTACAAACAACTTTCAATACCTATTTAGTATTTGCAAACATACATGGGGTAGGCAGAAAATACGGAACGCCACCTACAACGATCCTGACATACTCCTTTTGCCTCGTTTACGTTTATACATCTGAGGCCTTAGTATGAGTTTCATTTAACCATCTCGATCAAACGCTTCGAGCGCGTGTGGCGCTCCAAATGGCCCTAGCCCTAGTGCGAGTTTCATTTTACCATCTCGATCAAACGCATCGAGCGCGTTTGGCGCTCCGATTGGCTCTGAATTGGTGACGGACCAATCGGAGCGCCGATTGCGCTCGATGCGTTTGATCGCGAGAATGAAATGAAACTCACACTAGGGCCACTGGACCATCTGGTCATACACGCACGACGGTGCGAGTTCTACGTACCTGACCTTTCTAAAGAACATCACCAACAAGGTCACTAAATGTCCTCTTAGGGCGTTTCTACTCACATCTGCCTTGTAAATACCTTTTGTTAGCCGTCCTTCATTTATCCTCTCAACATAACGAACACATCTAAGCATACTCTATTATTGATCTCCAAACCAAACTTTTATGTGCATAGATTTTGTTTTTCTATTGATGTTTGTACTTCTCTATCTCATTTAGTATTTTTCGAAGTAATTTACTTTAAAATGTAGTATATGTAATGTAGGAAAGCAAGGTACTTATTTCCATTTAGTTAGTTCAGTGAGCAGAGGATGTCTACGTTATTTCCTCCTCCGTCGGCCACGGCTGGGATTGTAAAACCAATTTTCTTCCTCTACAGCCTGTTAAGAGCTTTTCAGCGAATAAATCAAAACACGGGTTATTGTACAGTAAACAAATATAAACCAAGTACCGAATTACCGCTTCAGGTGCTCTCAAATATTTATGAATGTTGTTTTCGGTCCGGTATTTAATCCTCCTATAGCCTGTTATCTATACTCTATAGGTACAAATAAACAAAATTGAAGTGTCTGTTTCTAATGTCAAAATAACAGCTTTTTACACATTTAGGGGTGTATTCATAAACGATGATTAAAGCTAGGTACGAGATGTTTAAACGTCAATAATCTATGGTTAATCAGTCACTAATCATTACTTAACTGTAAGCAGCGTTCATAAATAAGGGGGTTAGTAAGAAGCTGTTATTTAAAAATATATGAAAGTATATACGGTACCTAGTACATTTTTTTTGTCAGTCTGTTTGTTCTGGTCAACCTCCGAAACAACTGGACCGATTGTGACGAGACTTCCATTCTAGTCAATTATACAAATTAAACTTAGACGTAATTTTAAACCATACAATTTAATTAAACAAAACAATGCATACGTACCAAGTTTGGCTACTTATTTTACACGAGAAAAGAAAATGTTCCATTGATATATTTTTACCATAGCAAAATGTCCTTAAAAGCTTAATCTTGTTATTTTGTAAGGAATTCAAAGGTGACCTTTCCAGGGAACATCACCTTTGAAGCTTATAGGAATCGCACAAAATCTGATTTATAAAATTCTTAGGCTTGACGAATTCTTAACCATTTTAGCATTTCAATAAATTCTAACAGTTATCGAACAAAAATGGCTGACCTTAAAATTCCTAATCTGATACAAAATCATGGAAAACATTGTTAAAAAAATTATGGCAGTCGTGATAAAACTGGAAATAATTTTTCACTAGCCCAACTCTTGTGATTTATCGTGTAATTCAATTGTTTATCGGCCCAATTCCGTTTATTTTCGGTTCTAATTTATTGCCGAGTGCCTGTTAGGAATCATAGCAACGAGCTTTATTTTAGATGAATAAGTACCTATCGCCCATTTTAACGCCTCACTTTTCCGGATGAAAATTGACAGGTCGTGTCCGTGTAAAGATTGTTCTAATTGTGCCATTTATTTTGTGATCCGTTTTAAGTCAGAGGAATGAAACTAAATATCTATCCACAAAGATCGAAGTGAAGCAATAAAGGCACAGGCAAACTGGTACGACGTGATTCTTCCAGACAAATTTTTATGCAAGCTTCAGAGAAATTGGTCTAGAAGAGTCACGTCACTCCTGTCTGTGGGAGCGTTAAGCCAGTTACTTACTTACTTACCTACTTTTCTCTGAATACACCGTAGAACACCTCATAGAGATAAATAAGGTGGGTAACTATTATACTATTTCATGATACAACCTATTTTGAATAAAACTATTTCTGTTCGAATATGACAGTTTTGTCATAGACTAGAGTATCGCCCAAGATAATTGTCAAAAACTTAACCTCAAAAGTGCAGAATTAAAGTTTAGTGTGAAACAGAATACCTAATTATCGAAAGGTCTACAAAGTATGGAATTTGACAAAATTGTGGTCACTTTCCTCAAAAAGTAGATTCAAGAGTTAAAAATCTATGAAAATGAGGTTGGTAGTAGATTGACTTTAAAATCGTCGAATTTGGAACTTTGATTTTTTTTTGTAGAACTTAGTTTTAAATAAAATTTTACAACAAAATTTAGGTACATAGGTACTGGGTAGATCACGGTCAACATTTTAGTATGGACTATCCTTATATATATACAATTTAATTCTATCAGAAAATGCGTAAAAATAAAAAGGAAAAACTCATAGGTACAATTGCAGCGGTTCAGTTACATCGAGATAAATTCTTTGTAAAGTCAGCCGGTGTTTGTAAAATAAAACTAAACACACTGCCGGATAACATCTATGTGTGGTGCGAACAAATACTCCATTAATGACTTAAGACTTAATTAACTTACAAAAAACGTTACTCGTGTTGTTATTTGATGAGCACACAGACACACACACACATTGGCAGCTTGTATCGGTAGGTGTAGGTAAATCTGTTTACGCGGAGTTTTCACAAACCCATTATAAAGGGAAAGCGTCGGCCTTCAGCGCTAGTACTGGCGAATGGACGTCACAATAATAAAATTGTTTACTTGTCGAATTGTACGTAACACAATAAGCGGCATCGTAATCTCGGAATGAGGTTTTATACAATTTACCGACCGTACGTGATTTGGCGCTGATCCTCTATACAGAAAATAGTACTAAAACTGAAATTGTATCGAAACCAATCTGCGGATTAGTACTTATATCGAAGTTGTTAAAATGGCTTTTTTAAAGTACTCTGGACATAACGAAAACATGACTTCGGCTTTAAAATATAACAGGAGGAGAACAAATATTTAGAAACGTATGATGATTACGTAACAAAATCGGAGAAGCGGGTCGTCAAATAAAGCAATATAAAAGCCGAATGAAATAGATATGAAACGACTGTGAAGAAGATATAAAAATATACTTCCATCACTCATAACCAGCAGACAAAGTATCTACAATTGCTATACAAGTATTTGCTTAGGCCGTTGTAATTTATTAATTGAGGGCAATTGTCTTTAATCTGCTTCCACAAATAGACTGACGGATGGATGACGCCTTATAGATCAATACTACTTTAAGGCCTTAAATAATCGTGTGAACATAGAATATAGGATTATTCCTAAATGTATTAGAGTTCAACGTTCCCTAAATAGTTATTTATATTTAGCAAAAACAATTATGTTGCAAGTTTCTAGGAAAAATCCAGTTCGTTTTATTTTTATCGCACTATGCCTTCGAATAAGAACCGATACGAAACTTGTAGAAAAAATCAATAAAACTGTTTCTCTTTCTAGCCATTATTTATTATTAGCCATGAATATTGACTCTAGCTGAATGATTGAGAAGAAGAAGCGAGACAGCATACGTGCATTGAAGGTACTCGAAAATCAATATTGTGTCTTCCAGGTTATCGTAGCGTTGTGAAAATTGACGGTAACTAGTTTCATTCATTTTGATTCTGTTATCGACAGTGGCAATTACAAGTTTTAGTGAAGCTTTTGGTCTAGCTCCAACAACTGTGAAAGCTCCAGCCGAATGACATTTAAACTTACCGAACACAACTTTACGGTCCCTTCCTGCTGCGGAGCTGTCTAAACTAAATAAAACGTTTCCAGTTTTGTGACTATGAATGTCATCCCAAACTTACGACGGTAAATGAATTTGTTTTGGTTTGGAATACTTAAACTTAAAACAACCCTTTTTACCTTTTTTGCTATCTTTATTTCCAAAAGTGGAAACTTCCCACAAAGGAGAAACATTTTCGTACTTCTATTCCGGATCAGTCAATTTTAAATACATAAAACGTATATATTTATTTATCCACTCTATTCAAAACTTCACACTATAATGAATAGACCTTTTATGAGTTTTTATTTGTGAAGTAATTTTAGATCCAATTGTCCAATTAGAGACGCTTAAAAATAACTCTAACAATAAGATACGGCTGGAGCTAAAAATACGAAACGTATAATAAAAGCGAGAAGCTTTAATTGACGCTGTGGTATTTTCGCAGCTCAACATAAATACTCTGCGAACAACTTAATAAGAGAGACGAACCTATTTGCAGAACGCTTGTATGGATAGGGTGCGGGGGTGGACAATACAAATACTTGTATGACGTGCATTTGCAACCAGTATCATAATGTCAGTCTCCAACAGACCCTGAGATGCTGAAAATATCTGAGATTTTCTAAGCAAAGTGATAAATTCAATTTGTTACCGTGAAAGAAGCAAATTAGTTGAACAAAGTGCAGCGGAATCCTCCAATACTGATAACAAAGAAAACATTGCCTTTGTAGGAGCTGAGTTCGCAAAAGATAATAATACAAGTTTCAATCGATACTTCCAACTTACGAGTATCTTTGGTATCGATACCGAGGTATTGCTTGTCTAACATGTGTATAAAGCTGTGGCAAGCAGTCAAGAGCATAATACTGCGTGTTAGTGCGAAATTAACTTGATGTCTTACAAAGTCCATGACCCCTGTGAGCTCCACAGTTTTTGTAGTCCGTTGTAAACAAAAATACTAAGAGACGTGGGTGAATTTCATTTGTTACTCTAAGCGACGAGCTTAGATTTTTTATTTCACTATACTTTGTCAGGCTAAAACAAAAAATATCTAGAATATTATTGATTGGTTCGTTTTGGAATGCTTTACTTGTGTTTTCTTTCAAAATTGTTTCTACTAGATGTGCTTTGCGGCTCGTACGACTCTGCAAAATATTGATTTTTATGCAAAATTGCGCGTTAATCCGCGACAAAAAGTATCATTTTGTCCTCTTCTTTAAAAACTGCCATATTCAGTTCATCTGTGAAAATATTACAATCAGAATCGAAACCAATGTTTGCTTCTAGAATATTATAAGTAGGTTGTACATGGAATATGTGTCTTTGTTCAAAATCAGGTCCCGAAATTTGGTTGTGATGTAACCTACTTACTATGGAGAGATTTTAAGCTAACGTAATCACGATATTTTACGCAGGCCATATGAATAAACACAAGCAAAATAGGTAATGTGAAAACTTTCCTCTCGATACTGCTAAAAGAACTTTTGCGCCGTTCTCATTTCATACATATATAATGAAAACATATTACACTACCCTCTTTATTAGGAAAAATAATGCTTCGCTTTGTTTATGAAGGTACTCCGTCTAAGTGAATAACGGATTATTACCTACTTACTATTCCCTTCTTGTGTACATATATACCAGTGTTGTTCTGAAGAAATCGAGGTTATGGGCCCTACTTCGTTATGGCTAATCCAATTCGGACAAACGATGAAATAAGTTCTACAACTCTGTTTATCGCGTAAAACAATTTAAGACAATCAAATCTTCCACACTCACACGTTCACTTTAATATACTTGCTACAATTCCTAGGATCACAGTAGAAGGTTTTCAACGTATTAAACTACGCTTTCACGTTTTCTATTCATGTCTGATATGCTCCGTATGAAATAGTTCCACTGCTATTATTTTATATTCCTTATAATTGAGTTAGTTCTCTTGGACAGGATGCAGTAAACGAGAAAAGTGGTCTCTCGCTATAGCCGTTCGTTAAAGTAAATTGACTGCGGCTACGACTAGGCTCTACGACTAGCGGAGAGTTGTGAACTCGTCTAAACGAGACTCCCTTGGTACATACGTTTATATTCATGGCATACGCATTAAGTCCCTCTGGCTCTAAAATGGAACATTTAAATTTGAAAGGTCCCACGTGATAAATGTTCCTTATTTATCGTACGTATACCCTGAAAATGACTCGAGATAACTCTGCGTGAATTGCGTTTTTATGTAAGCTTAGAATAAATGAAAGCGGGAAAATGGACAGTTATTAACTAAGAAAATGTAAACTGTTAACATAAAATAATATTATGATCGCACTACGTCGTAGAATGATTGTAATAATAACTTTTTATCTCAATAAGGAAAACTAAAATACATGAAGCGAGGGAATATGGGCATAACTCTTAATTAACATGTATTATCTAAAATAACAGTAATGTAATTTGGAAAATAATAAATTCTAATCTCTCCATCGTTACTCTGGATGTTCAGTAGACTGAAATGTTCTTGCATAATACGAACACACCTTAAGCTGAAGTCTTACGTGTCTACGCGGTATTCCCGGGTTTTAGCACAATAGCCTGTTTTATATGTAGATTTCTGTCCCGTATTCTCTCAAAACTGGAGGTAAATTTTGATTCAGGACACGCAAACTGCCAAGTCAACACCAAACAGATTATTATTACTATGAACTATCTAAGCATGACTAGTGCACAAATATGAATCCATACAAAAAATATTCAACAACTTGTCTATGTGAGAACAAGCACGTGCGACAGCGTACGGTAGTGTAATTGTATGAATAAGGTACCGTTCATATCAAGGTGTGTCACGATAAGTGTAGAGTTCCGCGGTAACGTAGATCTGTATGATACAATAATATCGTGCTCACGTACTCCAACTGGCGCGTCAGACCACGGTAAGTCAGGCACGTGACGCTACTGGGCATGCTTCCAAACCGGTCCGCCAAATACAACGCGATCCTTACCTTCACATGACTGTCAACTCACATGATTCCTACGATTGTAATAGATTCAACACTCAGTTAAATCATCTTCATGTAGGTGTTTGTCACTATTTATTTTGGTGGGTTGCACATAGCAGTAATTATCATAAAATAGAAAAGTCAAAAATAACTGACAAAACAAGCGGGTGAATGCGTCACAGAATTCCCCATCAGTCTATACTGAGCTTGGCCTCCTAAAAGCGTAACGATAAAAAGTCTACGATGGGTGGATGCTAATAGTAACAACCCGGAGTTTGGACGCTGGCGGATACCTCCGTACTTCGGAAAGCACGTTAAGCTGTTGGTCCTGCACCGGATGTTTCTCCGGTCGTGTGGGATTGCGTACCGTCCCATCGGACTATGAGAATGAGGAAAGAGAGAGTGCACCTGTGTCTGCGCACACACTTGTGCACTATTATATCTCCCGCCGTAGGATTGGATCCGTTAGATTGGCCGCCATGGCCAAAATATGGACTATTATTGTTCGTTGGTTAGCGCATAACTTGTGAACGGCTGGGCCGATTTGGCTTATTCGATTAGTTATTCTAAAAAAACTAGTCCGAATAAGATTTTTAGGAAAAAAATATGGAAAGTATGCACGCAAAAGTTTGGGGAAATCTGAAAGTTTCTTCGGGAATTGAAATTTGGACAGGGCAATTTCTGTCAGTCAGTCATAGTATAAGAATAGTTCTTCGTAGGGGGCCTGAAACTACAGCACGTTTCTGCCAATACTTACAAGCGCAATTTAACTTGAAGGAAATAATGCAGGAAATTGTGAGTGTCTGTATGTACGGGGACCTGTAGATAATATTTGTTCTTCCCCACACACCACAGTACACTGGGAAAGTTTTCCACATCCACAAATGAAACTCGACTAACTAGTGATATTGCGTTTTATACTCGTACAGTTGGGAAGCGATTATTTACAGAAGGCTTTTATTGATACAGTGTAAGCGAACCTATAGTCAAGATATAAATAGTCAATTCATTATTATTTGATGAAATTAATGACTAGTATATATCTTGATTTTCAGTAACCCGAAAACACTACAATGACTTTTAGAATTAAATAAAAAGTAATTGTAGTGTTCTTCGTTTGCCATAATTTTGTTTTGTAACAAAGCCAAAATTAATGTTTGGTCGTCGAAATGCATGGTATCTAAATGAAATAGTGTCTACGCGACACCAGTGGAGGGGTTAGGCATTTACGTAGCGTATGTGTTTTGCTACGACGCGTAGCGCCCACGTAGCGTTTAGGCGTTTTTTTTTTGGATGGGAAATCATCAAATGACTTCTCCCGCTCTGGGTGGAGCAGGAGGCCGTGTCAGACTTTTACTGAATAAAACCCGCCCGTATTCCCTCAGTTGCCCGTGTGCCAGGGGCGACGGTATCTCTTTCGAACAACCCGCACCCCTGGCAGGCATCGGCCTCTGCGGACCCCTTGGTCACCCTGCGATGGGTCAGTACAGTGGCCCCCTACCACTTTTCGGCCGCAGGAGATAGGGAGAGCGGCCAACGCTATACCGACAATCCTCCTCCCCTGCGGCCCCACCGCGTCCGCCATCAAACGGTGGTGGCCCCGTCCAGGCCACGGAAGGGAAGAGCGCTACTCGGAAGTACTGGCACTCCTCCTCCGCCGCAACCTGTAACCCTCAGCCGCGATGCCTCCCATTCGACATCGCGACCTCACCGCAACTTACTTTTTTCTGCCGCTACGTCGTCGGCTCTGAAGCAAAAGCCCTGACGAGTGGCCGCACTTTGGGGTTCCTCTTTGCTTCACCCTGGTTGGGAGACCACGGCTACTGAGCCCCCCCGCAATGCGGGAACCCACTCGGGGGGGAGCGTTTAGGCGTCTACGGTTACGCAGCGTCTACGAAGCGTACGGACCCTGCGAACAAGCTAAGCATCTGAGCATATGTCTCATAAACGGACATGCTCTCTTGCTCCGTCCTCCTTCATAAAAATTAAAATACCCACATACCCCACGCCTCTGTACATTTGTGTGCTTAAAGTGTTAAATAAATAAATATTAAAACGAATCGAGATTTATGTTTTTAATCTTGCATCATAAATCTCACTAAATCATTTCAGCAATTTAATTATTGCGATATATCCATTTTGTTTACGATGTTAACAAAGATACGAGCTAATCCTCGGACGATACGTAAATGTTGTTTCTTAATATCATCTCACATCTCATCATAACATACTCGCCAAAGAAAACAAACTCCCGTCCACCATCCCCTTTAATACTCGAAAATATCTCTTCATACATATTTTGCTCTCATGAATAAATATTCCATATTCTCCGCATAAAATTTACTACCACTGTCGTATTTGAATGCTAAAGCGTCGAAGCTATTATTTTATTAGCCATTCAAAATTGTTTTAAACGAGACAACGTTTTATTGACAGTCTTAACTTTTGTTTTTCTTTTAAGAGTAATTTAAATAATGAAATTCGCAGGATAAACGTTAGATGATGGTAATTGGCATTTACGAGAAACGGGGGTAGATACAAGTTAAGAACCTTGAGGAAAACACTGAAGTGGAAAGATTACTCATACCTACCCACTTTGGGTGTCGTTGTGAAAAAATGGGCCTCATGAAAAGTGGAGAGTGTCATTAATTTACACATCAATGAACTGTTGTTTATGGTCGAGCGCTACCCACCGCAGAGAGGCCGCGACGTCTATAAAAATATCATAAACACAACCCGTGAAATTAACGATCCTATCAAAATGAAAACAAAGGAATATCAGAAACGAAATATATATAACTAAATTTTCATGATGCCTTCGCGAAATAAGAAAAAATTAACACGGTTACACTAGTTCTCTGAGTAAAAAATTAATTAATGTTTTATAAATATTAAATAAATTATAATGCACTTACAAAGCGTTAGTAACTTGATCTAATATGAACCACAAAGCCACTTCTATTAGCTAAGGTAATTTGTGTGCAAGGTAAACTAACTTTAGAGAGATTAGCTTTTCTGACTTCACATAGGTAGGTATAAGTTCTCCATAAAAGCGTTGCTCCTGAGGACGTTTGTGGTTAAAGTATTTATAAAAATTTACTTGGAAACACTAAATTAATAATGCAACTACTATTACATCCATACATACAATAAAATAGTAACGGAGAATTTTTATTCGTTTGTCTGGATGTGTGTTCCGGATTGGTTGGCGAAAAACGGCTGAACGGAGTTGTACAAAATTTGGAACACAGATAGTTCATAACCTGGATCAACACATAGGGTAATCCTGGTAGTACGTAAAAATAATTCGGTAGTTCCTAGGAACAAAAAATGGAAAATGGGATACCTAGGTATCCCATTTTATTTTTTTCAACACACTTGCTCATAAAATGGCTCTAATTTCACTACAGTTAGGCACATAATGACACCTATTATCAAACTGTGACTTTTTCATTACTATTATTCACTAGTGAGTTATAGAATTGGTTGAGTTGCTTTGTTCTTAGTGAGTTATAGGTTGTTTTTTGTTTGAGTTGCTTTGTTCTTAAAAACGATGATGATGATGATGATGGATGATGCTGGGTGATGATGGATGATGATGGATGATGCTGGATGATGATGGATGATGATGATGGATGATGATGGATGATGCTGGATGATGATGGGTGATGATGAGTGATGATGGATGATGATAGATGATGATGGATGACGATGGATGATGATGGATGACGATGGATGATGATGGATGGTGATGATGGATGATGATGGATGACGATGGATGATGATGCTGGATGATGATGGATGATGATGATGATGATGAATGATGCTGGATGATGATGGGTGATGATGAATGATGATGGGTGACGATGGATGATGATGCTGGATGATGATGGATGATGATGATGATGATGATGATGGATGATGCTGGATGATGATGGGTGATGATGAATGATGATGGATGACGATGGATGATGATGGATGACGATGGATGATGTTGGATGATGATGGATGACGATGGATGACGATGGATGATGATGGATGATGATGATGGATGATGATGATGATAATGATTTAGTATTATTTTCTTCGCAAGTGTGTTGAAAAACGTCGTATGATACACGTGTGTATTGATGATTATCGTCCTCGGCTCTCTTAAGACCCTCGCCTGACGGCTCGGGTCTCAATGGCGCCTCAGCGATAATCACCAACGTTACACACTTGTACCATAATGTACTATTGTCTGATCCCTGATGCCCTAAATTGATGAGGAAAGTCGTATGTTGACTGGTACCAAGGACCTACCGAATTATTTTTTAGCTTTTAGTATTATTATCTACAGCATTTTTTTTTTTTTACCTATTTCATTTTCAAGTTTCAGTTTTTGTTTCGTTATTTAATAGTTCTCATTCTATTTGGTTTTTTATTTTTTTCATCGTGTGCAGTATTTTAATAGTCAAGCCCTTTCATTTGATACTCATGTTTGGTTGTGAAAAAATATGTAAACCGCCTTTTTGTAGCGGCTTGTAAAATTTCAAGTACTGAATTTGACCCAAAAAACAACAACAAACAGGGCAAGCTAAATAAAACCGTTTAAAAATTCAATTTAAAAGTCTCTATTTAACATCAGCATCAGCACCCTAATTGCGTAACTCACGATTCATCATAATCTGTATCGTTTTGAAACGGATTGTTAAACCATTGCTTCATATGTTCAAAAAATTTGTCTCTTCGACAATATAAATAACGCAATGAATATTGTTTAACTGTGAAGACGAAACCAATTATGATCAATCGTGAGTTACGTAATTAGGGTGCAGGCAACCTTAATTTAGGTATATTATACGTCGCATTTACGCCACGTTAGTTTCATCGTATAGACGGATGGAAGGTTTTACAAAATGTGGTAACTACAGCATTTACCACGAATACATTCTACCCTACATATTAGTGTATCTAGGGTAGGACAGTCATTTCGTTCACATAAAAAAAACTTTCCAAACGCTTTTATGACCGAAACACGCGTAAAATGAACTCCAATTAGAATAGATAGTAGCTGCGGAATGTAGGTAAACGTTAAACATTCTTTTTTCGTGAAAGTCTCAGGCTAACATCTGGGCAGTTTATTGCGTGGGCCGATTAGTCTCGCGAATGAGCCTCGACTTAAAACGTCTTTAGAATTTTGTCTAGCCTTGCCTTATCATTATTTGCCTAGCCTTTTCCCAACTATCTCGAAGTCGGCTGAATGCCAGTATTTCACATGGAACGACTGCTTATCTGACCTCCACAACCCAGTTACTGGGTTACACGATACCCCTTTGTAAGAATAGTTTCAGAGTTTCGGGGTTCTGACGATCCGTAAAGACTGCCAAAGATCGACGAATAACAGCCGAGACAACGGCTTAACTGCTTTCCAAGGCATGGCATTCTTCGTTGTCGTGCTATGAAAAGATGGTCACCCATCCACGGACCAACCGCGTTTGATTAACCTGGCCATTCGCTCATGCGGTATACTTAGCCACAAGCCTTGCCATAACACATACTGACATAATAATTTACCTTTGTACTCGTCTTAGCGTAGGTAGGTAGCTTCCATAATACATTATATTCCCTAGTTAATAGGAATGTAAATCAAACTCTGCTTAGAGCAACATAATACGACAAATATTACGAAAGATAAATCTTATTTATATACAGTCCTATAAACTTCAATAAGTCATTGCACATTAAATACATAAACTTGGAAATCCTCAATCCTCATATTCTGAGGTCTCTCGGTTGCTAATGAAGCCAATATTGATTATTGTGTAAATAAACAACCGTATCTCGTTTACCTAGGCAAACAGAAACACGAGTATAAACTTGCTCTATGCGCCAGAGATTGCTTCCCAGCATAACTTTTCAAGTTAATCATGAATAACTTTCAACTACGTCCACGCAAAGTATTTCTTTTCAAAGGTTTAAAATGAAAATTGAAAAGTCGGTATTAACTTTTTTTTCTTGAAGATTCTTTGAAAGTAGGAGCTAATTAATTGAGCAACAAGTAAGGAATGGATTCTGAAACTCCTTTGAGTATTAACGGACCCACTAATGCTAATAGAAACTACAAGACTTCAGTCGCGCTCCAGTGAATTTGTCAGGTTTCAGTTCAGGTATTAAATTGTTGAAGTATCTTCCTCGTGTTGCGCCCACACCCTTCTATAAATAACATTGAGGGTAAGCCGAGAAAATGTATTCGCAGAAATAATAATTTTGTTTATATCTAGACTAGAAACCTTTTCAGGTTCTATTGGTAGGTTTTTTAATAACTCAACTATTGTTGCTTTGATAAAATGTTTTAGACGAACCTTTGTCAATACAACATAATCAATCTGTCTAGCCATTTCCTAACTACGGTGGGTTAGCTTCCAGTCTTACCAGATGCAGCTGAATACTAGTATTTTACGAAAAGCGACTGCCTGTCTGACCTCCACAACCCAGTTACTGGACTTTTGGGCTTCTTACTACCCGTTTACGAATGTCAAAGACGAACGAATGACTGTCGGGACCAAGGGCTTAACGTGCTTTCGGCACGGAGGGATCTCGATACGTAATAGATGGTCACCCATCCACGAACTGACCGCGGCAACCGTAGCTTAACGTTCAGGAGACCCGTGTGGCTGTTATTATTTAGACACGAACCGCTCAAAAATAAATTCAATTTTACGTACATTTACACTAGAAACCTTTTTAAGTTCCACTGGTAGATTTTTAAATAACTTCACTATATTGTAATTAATCAAATATGTTTTCGCGAACTTTTATCAATACAAACAATCAAACATTATGACCAAAGTATGGTAGCTACTTCAACTGATGCAAAACATGAAATAAAACCATTTATAAATATTACATTTATTATGTAACAGGTAAGTAAAACATCTTATTAAACCACTTGACCGTTATTCGAAGCATAATTAAACAATTGAGATAGGCTGAACCTTGTTTCCTGTGCCTTTTTTTTCCTTAGTTTCTAGTGATATAGCTCTGTCTCGCTCTCATGACGTCACCAGGTCAGAGAGGGGAGCGCACTTTTGAGCGTGCGCGACTCGTCTTGTTCATTGGCGTTCTTTTCCTTGCCGGTGACGGTTGCTGCTTAAGCAGGTGAGTTATTTAAACTTAATTTTCACAACCGTCTATATATTTTCCTTTTGATCGAAAGTTGGCACACCAATTTTCGAAATTTACTAAAACTGTTTCTAGTGAATAACAATACAGTGAATCAACATTGAATTTTTTAAGTTTAACGGTTTTCCGTTCGAATATTGTTTTCTTTTCCAGTGTGTGTGATTGTTCAATTGTTTTAATTATTATACCAAATACGTAATGGATAAAGAAATAACGTTGATTTCGCAAGATGAACCGGTCGCAGGACCTTCGAATACTACAAATAATATAGCATCTAGTGCCAAACGGATGCGTTCGCATGCTCGCAGCAGCGGTAGTAGTAGTAGTAGCTCTGTTAGTAGTGATTCGAGTTCCAGTTCATCTAGTAATTCTGAGCATAAGTCGAGACATAAGAATGCGCGTCGCCGCCATCAGAAAAAGAAAAGGGGCGGCAAGTACAAACGTCGCCGCTCGGAGCGTAAAGTAAAACATAATGTAAATAATAGTATACCGGTGGCCGATGACGCCCTTTCCCTCTTCGCTGAGGATGATTTTGAACCGGTAGGTAGTAATTTTTTAAATAATTTAGATGTTGAAACTAAGCTTAAGGAACCGGCTGTTCCAAAGACAGATAAGCGTTACTTGGATATTTTAAAAGAAATTCAGTTTTTTAATAAACCGGATTGGAGTGAAGTACGTTACGCGGAAACTCAAAAATCGTATAACCATAGTCCGGGATTCGTGGAACTCGAGGCTAACGAAGAGATCAGACCCTATGACACACTAAAACACTTAAGTTATTCGGAAAGGGCCTACGCTTCGTTAACTTACGGTATTTTAAAACAAAAAGAGTCCTTAAAGGTGGAACTTTGTGCATTTTTGACATGGGTCCGAGACCACAAAGAAGAAATAAGTTTCGAGGCTATAAACCAAAAGCTTAATGACATCTTCACTTCTGGTGAGTTCAGCAAGGTTTCTGCAGACCTATTGCAAATGATCTGTGGCCATAGAGCTGAAACCATACAGATGCGCAGAGACAGCATTACTAATGCAATTCGCGATCCCTTAATAAAATCAGCAATAAGGAAAATACCTCCATCTGAGGTTAGCTTATTTAATTCTGAGCAGTTAGTTGTTGCATTAGAAAAAGCTGGCGGTATAAGAAAGGCTTTCTGGCCTGCTGCTAGATCGGCTGGCACATCTACAAAACAAGCTTATGGTAACACCTCAACTTCGCAAGTTGGAAAATGGCTCATTCGTCCCTCGAAGGGACAATATTCAGTTCCACCCTCGCAGGGTAAGAACTATAACTCAAGCATGCCTTCACAAGGCTGTCAAAACTGTAACGTCCCCTCACAGGGTGGCTTTATGCAGCATAATATAGAGTGTCCTTCGCAAGGACCGGTACGTGCGTATTACAACTATCCTCAACAGGTTAGTGGTACAGTGGATAGACGCTCCTTTCGCTCCCGCGGGGCAAGCCAAAATCAAAGATACGCTCACAAACGTGGCGGAAATAAGCGAAGGTCGTCACCTTCAGGCTTCAATGCCAAGAGAAGTAAATATTGACATGAAAATATTTCGAGCCGGTCAGTTATCGAATTTCGTCGATCAATGGAAGGGAATGCAAGCACCAGATTTCCTTATTCAAATAATTCAAGGGTACCGTATACCTTTTCAACGAAAACCTCCCTTAATCATGCCCAGAATAGACAACAAGGCATTTCACACACCTGTGTCATCAGAAATGACCTTAGTTATACAAAAAATGTTGAATCAAGGAATTCTAGAAATTGCAAGCCCAACACCAAGTTTCTTATCTACCCTCTTTCTAGTACCAAAGAGCGATGGGTCAGCCCGACCGATTTTCAATTTAAAGGCTTTAAACGAATTCATACTGACCAGCCCTTTCAGTCTGATAAATGTGTTCAGAGTCCCAGATTTCATTCAGCCCCAAGATTGGATGTGCAAGCTGGATATCTCACAGGCTTACTTTCATTTAAACGTAGCAAAGCCTCACAGGCGCTTCTTACGACTTATTTACGAAAAACAGCTTCTTCAAATGACCTGCCTACCT
This sequence comes from Polymixis flavicincta, assembly GCA_949987655.1. NCBI lineage: Eukaryota > Metazoa > Arthropoda > Insecta > Lepidoptera > Noctuidae > Polymixis > Polymixis flavicincta. The sequence continues at coordinate 11,919,618 of OX465175.1, read as the reverse complement.
TTCGGTCTCAGCACGGCTCCAAAAACTTTCGCCAGTTTGACAAATTGGATTGCCCAAGTAATGAGAAGCCAAGGTGTGAGAATATTGGTGTTTCTCGACGATTTTCTACTGGCTCACCAAGACCCAGTGGTTCTCGCAGGCCATGTGAGCCTTCTTGTAAAAACATTACAATATCTGGGTTGGAAAATAAATTTCGAGAAATCGATCCTAACACCAAAGAAATCCCTGGTTTACCTAGGAGTACTGTGGGATCCTTGGCTAAATCTCAAACGTCTACCGACGGAAAAGGTACCTGCTTTACTTGCAAAGATACGCGAAATCATAGATTTGGGGAAGGCAGACCTAAAAAAGTTGCAAAGCGTAATAGGAGCACTAAACTTTGCGAGTTTTGTTGTCCGAAGAGGGAGATTGCATTATCGAGCTCTATTGAAATTCCTAAACACACTTCAATTGGACGATACTGTCAAGGTATATACTGTACCTGTAGATGCAATAGGCGACCTACAGTGGTGGAGCCACAATTTGCAACATCCTTCAATTCTACACCACGCACCAGCGACGCATTTTATCACGACGGACGCCTCCGACTTGGGCTGGGGTGCCCAAATGGACAGCCAGTCCCTATGGGGAACGTGGTCCCAGAACGAGCTGAATTGTCACTGCAACGTAAAAGAAATGTTGGCAATATTGAAGGTCTTTCAAAATCAGGCCATTTATCTGAGCCAATCTACGGTCACCATACAATGCGACAATCGCACAGTCGTAGCATATCTTCGTCACGAAGGGGGAACCAAATCTTCGCTATTGATGGACATAACATACGACCTATTCTGTCTGGTAGACCAGTACCAAATTCACCTCAACGTGTATTACATTCCGGGGAGGTACAACAACCATGCCGACCATCTATCGCGGTTTCGCCACGTCCCGGAATGGCATCTAATGTCCGAGATCACCAAGATATTATTTTTCAAATGGGGGATTCCCCAAGTGGACCTGTTTGCCTCCAGCAACGCCCACGTAGTGCCTCATTACGTAACGAAAGATCAGAACGACAAACAAGCTGTAGCCCACGACGCATTCTCGATTACTTGGAAATTCGATCTGGCATGGGTGTTCCCGCCCCCGTTTCTGATACCCAGGGTTTTGAGCTACCTCAATCAGGCATCGGGAATTTACTTGATAGTAGCACCAAGATGGGAGAGAGTCTTTTGGCGTGGAGATCTCAAAGCCCGGGCTCTAGCCCCACCGTTCACAATACAGAACCTGAACGAAGTATTGATCGATGTGACAACGGGACTGCCACCTCCTCGCGTCCAGGACCTAGTGTTGGAAGTGTGGAAATGTGGGGGTGGACAAATCATTTAGATAATTGGAATAATTCTCAGATAGATCTTTTAAAAAGTTCTTGGCGCGCTTCCACCCTGAAAACTTATAAACCTGCATGGAACCGCTGGGTTTCGTGGTGTAAAACCAGTCAAATTAACCCTAAGAGCCCCTCAGGATCTGACCTAGCTCGTTTTCTGGCTGATTTGTATATTAAACATAAACTGTCTTATAATACCATATTGTTACACAAGTCTGTAGTTTCCACCCTTTGTAATGTAAATGATTCAGGTGTTTTAAGTAATCATATTTTGGTGAAGCATATTTTGAAATCGATTTCAATTAAAAAACCAACTGTTACTAAATTACCTGTGTGGGATATTGATGATTTTGTTTGTTTTCTTGGCGATAGAACGATAAATCATGACAATATTTTTGATGTATCGAGTCAAGCCGCTGCCCTCTTGGTACTCTGTTCTGGTAGGCGTATTCATGACTTGACACTTCTTATGACCGATAACGATAACTATATTAAATCACCAGATCATAATTATATAACTTTGTGGCCAGCCTTTGGGTCTAAGACTGATTCATCTGACCATAGGCAATCAGGATGGAGACTATTTAAAAATAATGATAATAGGAACTTGGACCCTGTATACTGGGTTGAACAGACCGTATCACTGCTTGCTACTAGACGAGGGGAAGCTAAATGTCCTAACTTGTTTGTCACTACGAGAGGTACAGCTCGTGCGGCCTCACGGACCGTTATTGCAGGGTGGATTAAAACTCTGATGCGTCTGGCAGGTATTGTTGCTACTCCTGGAAGTGCCCGTTCCGCTGTTGCTTCCAAGAATTGGTTGGACAACGTCCCCATGGAAGATATAATGGCTCGAGGAAATTGGAGGTCCTCAAACACTTTTATTCGATTTTATAAGCGACAGGTGTTGGGGTCTTCTAGGAGTAACAGCATTACTGCTCTGTTTAACCCTGTCATATAGTGATTTAAATTACTAGATTTACCGATGTTTTCTTGAATATTATAAGTAAGTAGGTTTATATACTACTTAAGAAAAAGATTATAATATAACGTGATTGATAATTTAATTTTCTTATGTTTTGGCAATAAAAACAAATTGCAATTACCTACTATCTTTCCTTGATCTTACCTTACACATTGGCGTTCGTCATGAACGTCACCAGGCGATAACAGACACATCTCAATTGTTTAATTATGCTTCGAATAACGGTCAAGTGGTTTAATATCGGCGTTTTACCTGAAATAAAACGCTTATTAAACTACTTACCTTATTCGAAGCATAATAGTAATTTCTGCCTGGTGACAATTGTCAATCATCCAATGAACAAGACGAGTCGCGCACGCTCAAAAGTGCGCTCCCCTCTCTGACCTGGTGACGTCATGAGAGCGAGACAGAGCTATATCACTAGAAACTAAGGAAAAAAAAGGCACAGGAAACAAGGTTCAGCCTATCTCAATTGTTTAATTATGCTTCGAATAAGGTAAGTAGTTTAATAAGCGTTTTATTTCAGGTAAAACGCCGATATTATTCAGCCATTATGAATAAATGCTGGGAAGGTACTTCATGATTTTTTTTTCAGTTCTCAGTTACCGCTGTAATGTGCTTACGTTCACTTGGAGAATTCTGAAATCTACCCATATAATATCCTTATTCATAAGGATGTAGACGTACATGTTTGAAAATACTTTATTTTTAGATTACCATTCTGCTTTGCCTTATGTAATATACAAATGGTTAGATAGTTGTACACAGTTAAGAAACATGCATAGTTGGCAATTTTCCAGTAAATGTACCGCACTTAAAATCTCCTAAAAATTAAAAAATTGCTTGCTTTGTCTAGAACATTATTGTTGTTGTCAACAATCGATTATTATTGTTGAAAATAAATCCGTAATATCATTGGCTGTTGGCACTTCAACGTTCAACCTTACATATTATTTGATATTAAAGAGCTTATCATTCAGTTTTATTATATTCCAAACTATCGTAAAACTAAAAATCAATATCTTATTACTAAAAACGCATTACTTTCAGTACCACTCTGAGAAAAGGTTGTTTCTAAACGAAATATATTATGTATTCCCCTTTTAGACCTACACAACGTTAAAGTACTAACTTATAACAAGAAATCCTATTCAGAAAACAGTGTAAAATATTTAAGAACATTTTATAAACTTCCAACTCGTAAACTTTTATGTTTCAGCCCTTGTCGCTTTTTACTGAAACAATATTTAAACACTGCGAAACGTTTTAAACCTTGAGAACTTGTTAGTAAAAACCGTATTTTGTAGGTATTATCTAGCAACATTATCAACTGAAAATATGTGCGCAATTATATCAAATTTCCAGCCTCAAAACAGAATCCTTTTGTAAGCCGCCTCTCTAGCTCCTTTCACTATAGATTTGCCTCATGGTTTGTTTGTGCGTATTCGTAGCGATTTGCATCTTGGGTGTGTATTTACAAGGTTTATTTTTGTCCGCAGCCACGGGGAAGACTTGATCGTGACGCCCTTCGCGCAGGTCCTGGCGAGCCTGCGCAGTGTTCGCAACAACTTCTTATGCCTCACCAACGTGCCCGTCTCCAAGTAAGTCATTCTTTTGTTTCTGTTCACGCCTCCACTTGATACGAGGGAATGAAATCTTACGACCCTTTCAGTCAAAGAACGAAGTAGATTCGTTAAAAACAATTAGGTACACATATTCTTTTATAGTATTGTAAGTGCCAGGTTTGAGAGAAGAAGACATGAAAAGCTGAACAAACGCTGTTACATTACATAAAAGCTTCAAGTGCTGAAAATACAAATATTTGCGTTAACGTTACAGACAGGCGCTCTGTGTAGACTCGGATAAACTACAGCATGTCAAAACACAAACAAGTAATACGACTGGTACTAAATATTCATTAATTTTAACGTAACGAATTAGTTTCGCGCTTCAGCCGCGTTTCCACTCCACAACAAATTACGTACCATTTAGATTACTGAATAATTAAAATTTGAGATTGCATATCGTAGAGCGGGCTTCAAACCGGCGTACGTGCATTCGATGTAAATTGGAAACACTACCTGAAATGCTAGGAAAGCTAACATTCTCCTTCCTTATGCCCCCGCACGATGGGAAATATGACAATCGTTAGTGCGTAGGAGTCGGTTTTGTAGTCAACAAAAATCTAATTAATCGTTTTTGTCATAACGCCGAGTGGTTTTTTGTGGCCACAATTATAGCAGGATACCAATATTATTTCCTTTTTAACCGACTTCAAAAAAGGAGTAGGATGTTCTACTGTAAGTATTTTTTTTTTATAATCATCATTTAATTCCTTTGGTAAGCCCCTAGGAACACCAAAACATCGAAATACAGATATAGGACTTTGCCCTACATACATATGGTATCTTTCACTATCTGCTTTGTGGGATCGTATCAATAAACAGTCGATAGGTAGCTGAACTTCGTTTTTATGTTGTTTTCTCTCAAATCTCCCGTTCCTTTGTTTTTCTTCGACAAACTTATGTACGTCACTATATAAACACGCCCCCTTAAGTCGTCACGAAGCTTATTATTGATCTCGTCTTCGGTAGATATTTCTTTGACGCAATATAAAAATCGTTTAAATGGTTTCTTTTATCTACAATATAATAAGGCTGTATTAAGTAATCATGTGAACTGAAAATGTTTAGGTAATTCAAGTGAATGGTACAAGTTTTGTAGACGATTCGTCTATTAAAAAAAAGCCAATTCGAATGACTCATACAGTGTTTCACTTAATTCCTAAAATTCATTGTTAAAAATATACCTATCAACATTGTTGGTACATTTGTAATACTTTCGTTTCTAGTAATTCGTGACCCCAAATCAATGATTAATACAAACTATTGTAGATATACCGATTTATTTTTGGTCGAAAAAGATTAAAATTACCTTTGACCTTTGTCGCATTCAGTTACTCATTTTAAACCATAAAATGTATACTTATATGACTAAGTAGGTACATCAACTCTTGACATAAATTATGGTGAAGTTTATAAGTGATCATAAAAGTTTTCTTAAAATAGTCTTCAAATAAACTGCTACGTTATCATTTCTTCATCTACCTTCTTACAAAGTATAACGAACTTTATACAGCTCAGTGTCAAACAGATTAGAACATTGTCTTACCTACAATGTGAGTAGCCTCATACTTTGAGGAGTCATACAGCTGCCTTGTAGCACCCCCTATTAAACGGAAACCTCTGACTATTATATCATACCTAGAAGTATTACCTACAATATTGTTGGTCCTACTTGGGACTACCCTACGCATTAATATTCCTGTCAAACACAACATGTTGAAAAGTTATATTTGCCTATTTTTCACTGGTATCTGGTAGGTACACTTTTATTCGAAACTAAAATAAAAAAATACAAGTGAGAATACTTTTCCACAAGGCTATGGAATACCACTAGGTACTTTATAACAACTCGTGTCGTCATTTACCTACCTGGCCATATTCTTACAATGGTCTTAACAATGGAAATTCTGTCACGAGATTACTACAAAAGATCACCAGTTCACGAGTTTGCATTTATCATGAATATCCGTGTAAGTAGTAAGCCTTACGTATAAGTATCTCGACTTCGTCATCGATGTTGATATTATTTTATGCGCGTGAGCAATACCAAGGTCTTCCTACTAAGATGTGCGAAGCTTTGGATGCGCTAAGTAACTGTGCTCAGAAATATTGGATGCGTAATATTAATATTTGGAACACAGTACCGTAATAAAGTGTTGTAGTAATAATCATTAAGTACATACTACCTGTTGTAAATTAACTGATAAGTTTAGCTTATCGCGCCACTCGATGTGTGATTAAAAGCTCTCGATGGGTAGACAGAGATAGTGGTATGATGTGGGAAAACGCAGTTGTTGTGGGTACACAAGAATCATGTGTCATGTTTGTGGCATGCAGGCGTGGCAGTTGCATAAATAACTATTGCACAAGACAATCGGGAGTTTACTTGCTATGTTTAAAACTGATAATCTCTCTTAATTTGGTTGAAAAAATTATGTTTCATACATTTTTCTCCCAACATTACTCTTGGCTAAAAAATGTGCACGCAATGACAATTGACGAGTCAATTGTCATTCTAAAACCTCACTTCACCGCAAGATCGTGCAGTAGACGTTTCAAATTATTCATTGTTATACATAGTAAAGCAAAAATAACTACGTCACTGTAAAGGCGGCTTCTCCATTTATTATTGGTTCCGATGACGTAGGTCGTGACGTAGCCGTGTCGTCGCGATGACAAAACTGTCGGCAGCGGCTGTTCGGCTGGCACGCGACCGACGAATCAGGTGCTTGCGCGGGTTGACGTCCTCGCCTCGTCACCCACGCGGCGTGCCCGACACATGGCAAGCCTCATGATAAATCCATGTATAATAAACATTATATGTATAAAACAGTAAATATAACAATTAGACCCGTTTCTAATTAAATCGAAAGTTTTATTTTTATTTTAAAGATAATTTTCAACGTTCAAGAATACGATGCATGGAGACAAAGCACAATGATGCCTAATTAAAAGGTTAAGCCTGACGTCACCTACGGGGACTCTTAACCTTTAAAAATCAACAACTCATACAAAAGAGCAGTTACGAGGAAATTAAACACGATTTATCGTCTACTCTTAAGAATTCATTGTCTTAATAATTTTGAACTGAATGACGGCTCCAATCAGATAACAAAAGATAAATCGATTTTAGGCTTCACTTTCAGCTTCAGAGTAACTTGTTGACCAATCGTAATATTAGGTACCTACGTATTTTCCTTGAAATATTTATCGGAATATGAAGGTTTTGGTTTAGCTAACTGGAAGCCATTAGTGTTTAATTCATCCGCTCTGGGAGCGTTTAGACAGGCTTTTCAATAACATTGGCATAGCATTCAGTCTTTCGTATTTAATTATTCAAACAAATTAAGCTGCCAAACGCAAATTAACTTTAATTTACATAATGACCTTAATAACAGGCCTGTCAAATAAAATTGTTTATTTAAATCTGTCGTTGGTTGTATAATGGACACATTAATGGATAATGGTTTTTGAAATACGAAGCCTACAATGACAACTCATAAGCGTTATTAATATCTCTGGCCTGACAAATATTTACTCCAGGATGTCCTTGCACGTTACATGAATTAAATGGTCAACACCATATCCAAGAGGCAATTAATGTGATGGACGGCACATCATCCGGAATTAGTTGTAGCACCCATTTACTGTAATTACGGGCCTGTGTAATAAGAACTCGTGGAAATAAATGTTGTATAGGTTACATTTAGTAGCTTTCCGTTTGTAATACATCTCGCTTTTCCTTTTGAACAAGTAATTCATTCAAAATCGTACATACAGGGAGCATTTAAATCAATATAAGCGATTTTCTAATTCTGTACACGAAATAAACAGTTGTTAATCCCATCTGTCGTGTATCGGGCCTTGATATGACCTCCCCACAGTTACTTATCTAACACATGTCTTGAAGCTAAATTTAGATTACAAGCATCGCAGACCAAACAACACTAAACGCTTGCTTTTTCTAATTATAGTTCTGCTATTGTGATAATCTGTTTACGATATACAATGGTTTTACAACTGTACCAGGGTTGCCTATAACGCTCATTTAAATTCTTCATCATTCATCTGTTTCATTTTGAAGTAACTATAAAGTTTTACTGATTTTTTTAATAGTTTGAGCAATGTAATGATCGTATTTATATAGTGTTTATATAGTTTTTATTACTGCTGTAATTTGGTATAGTAATAGCCTAAACGTGGCAACCTTGTTGGAATTATCAACAGACTAGTTGTATCGTAATCTAAATGTAGCAATAACAGCAGCACATTTGATCTGAGGAATTTGAACTTGTTATGTAGCACAATCAGAAGACTCCTTGATAGCGGTCAAAGAGCGAATCGTGTGAGGTATTGACAAAAAAATATCAAAGACCTCGTTATCTTAATAATTCTTATTAAAAACTGATAAATAATGTAAACAGCTGAGTTTAGTTCAAACCAGTTTAAAGCAACTATTACTGGACTTTTCAAGCTCGTGTAACTTTAAAACATGAATAATCTTTCAAAGAAAAAGCTCATGACCTGTGCTTTTCAATCCGATTTGAAACCGATGCAGAATTTAATAATATCATTAGTTGAGTTTTTCCTCAGAGTAAACAGCAAACCTTTTTACTTACCTATGAAACATTTTATTTTCTATGTTAATGGTCTATGTTTTTATACTTAACTTTTAGATACAAAAATGTCGCTTTTCTTGTCTGTCTGAGTGACCGCTTGGTTCTTCTAAGCTGCACAATGAATTTTGACGCGGTTTTCAAGCCCATTTCGAAGAATTTAATCTGGAAGGTTTATCCTACTTAGATTTGGCATAAAAATCTGGATGTTTTGACATGTCGCCATTGCAACCGTGCAGAACTGGGTTGGGTCGCTAGTATTGAATATTCATCGTAATTGACCTAACTAAACAGCCAATTTATCAATGAAGTTTATCATCAGATACATAAAAAATTATGGTACTATTCTTTTAATTTTTATCTAGTTAACTTCAGTTCCGATTATTTATAAAGACACCCCCAACACTGACAGACGAAGGTATTACTATGTCTGTCCGTTCGCTATTACATCTTTATGTATCACAAATTGGTTTCGTTGGGGTCAGAAAGGGACATGACATCTTTGTAGTTTTTAAATATATTAGTGGCAGGGATTCATATCGACGCGCAAATTGTAACTATGAATTCAGCAAATGAATCCTAGACTCCGTAGCGAAGAAATCGTACGTCGGTTATCAATCGGCAGTTTCATAGAATGTAAAACCTACGCGGTGAAAATGTATGATACAGATTTTTTTTATTCATCATCTGCCTAGCCTTTTCCCAACGATGTTAGGGTCGGCTTCCAATCTAACCGGATGTAGATGACCAGTATTTTACATGGAGCGACTACCTATCTGACCTCCACAATCCAGTTACTGGGTATAATGATACGAAAGAATGGTTGTCAGACTTTCGGGCTTCTCACGACCCGTAACGACTGCCAAAGATCTACAAATCACAGCCGGGACCAACGGCTTAACGTGCTTTCCGAAGCACAGAGAGGTCTTGGTATGTTAAGATGGTCACCCATCCACGGACCAACCGCGGCAAGCGTAGCTTAACCTGGTCGATCATCCGTGCGGCTAATATTCTATTTAATTCATTTATTTCAGATAAATTACAATAATATTGTTAGTAGCTATCATAATCATCCATAGGTAATAACAAGAGAATACAAAAATAGACACAGAATAGTAGAAACATGAACATTGGATCTGGACCGCACTACTCATACTTGTAGTTCTGTCCAATGCTCTACGACGGAGCGATCTGCGTCCATTCTCCCTGCAATAAGCTGCAGGAAGCTGTTGGGGCTGCCCCGTATACGACGCATCAGAGACGCTATTCTTTTGCGATTTATCGCTTGAAAGGCATCCACTTGAGCGTCTGCAAACATACCTGAAGCGGTAAATAAGGGTGGCAACTCCATCAACATCCCGAACGCATTATTGTATTGAATATTACTTAGCCACAAGCCCCTTTTAATAACCGACGTAAAATTACAACTGAGGTTCTGAATCAAATACTGGATCCATGGCATCAGGTTGAACGTGGATATCCACACCACTCTCTAAATTAAGTACATTTATTTACATAAAACGGTGAAAGAAAATATAGTGAGGCATCTGACCATTAACAACAAACAACAACAATCAACGAAACTCATTGTTTATCAAATTGAGACATTACGTCAATTTTCCGTAGGTATTAGGAACGGCAAATTGCAACAATTTCATATGACTGTCAAAGTGAATGACAGTTGTGATTTTTGTGTACTGACAATTTAAGGTGATAAACAATAATTTCGCTGATTTGACTACAGTAAAAAAAGTCAAAACATTTGTAATGTTGCAGCGTCTCTCATAAAGAGAAGAGAGACTCTAGTCCCAACAGTGGGAAAATTGTAGACAGATTAGTTATTATGTTGATTTCTAGTACTGTTTGTAATGTTATGTTTTTATCGTTTCAGATCACGAAGGTCATCGGGCGCAGCATCTGCTGTCACACCACAACCCAAGAATTTAAACCCAGGAGGTGAGATTTATTTTGTAATCATACTGTATTTTTACTACGCACTGTTTGTCAGAAGAAATACACAAAAACAAGGCTGGTACAGTGGGCTGTCTTACGTAGGTTATTTTATTTTATTATGCCCATTAACCTTTTAATAACAATTTATTATATAATTCGTTTAAATGAGTTTCGAAATCGATGGCATTGGTTAACAGCCGTAGTTGTAAACTTGTCAATGACGAAATATAACCTAGACAAACCCTATTCAGACTGTTATACACATGTAGTCGGTCAAATGATAAATCATTTATGATATAAATCAATTATGATTTATTCAGGCACCAAGTCCCTATACAAAAAAAAAACACAAATACATTAACAGCACATTAAAAAGCCAATAAATCTAATTAAGCACAGTAATATTAGATGACATTAATCCATATACTTATATAATTATAATAAAGTAATCACGAAGCAAAAAAATAATTGAATGATTTAAAAAAAAAGTAATTGCTACGAAGTGTGGCAACGAGATGACGAAAATATGGTTTTTAGAATTTTCGTCCGTTTGTCTGGAATTCAGCATTTTTGTTCCGGATGGGAATTTGGATGAAATTTGACCCACACATCTATACATATATATAAAAATGAATTGCTGTTCGTTAGTCTCGCTAAAACTCGAGAACTGCTGGACCGATTTGGCTAATTTTTGTTTTTAAATATTTGTGGCAGTCCAGGGAAGGTTTAAACGGTGAGAAATTATGGAAAAATTGCATGGAAAATCGAAGTAGCAACAATTTTATTTTCCCATACAAACTGACCCTACCTGTCAAACTACCTGAAAACGCTTGCCTTTAGAGTACCAGGTTGTCATAACTCGGTAGGAATTCACCTAATAGCATAGGTAGGTAGGGTAGGGTAGCGTAGGTAGGGTAGGTAGGGTAGGGTAGGGATTTTGTATGAATGACTATTGGACGGACAGGACAACATCTGTCGGGTCAGCTAGTAGATTAATAAAAAGGAATTTTGTTCTTGGTACCTAGTACATACTTGTGGGATAATTTCCAAGATCCACACGGGCGAAGCCGCAAACAGAAGCTAGGTGCAAATGTTAGATATAACATTGGATTCAAGCAATTTTCCTAGCAAACAATCCCTGTCAAGGGGAGGAGGATAGATACCTACATTAGTTTTAGTTTGTGGATTCTGGATAGAGCTTAACATTTTGATGGAGGGCCCTCTCTACCCTTTTCGAGAGCGAGGAAGCGATTTAGCCAAGTCTCCCCTTTACGAAAACTCATTTAAAGGGACAAACGGCACACCGTCCGTCTTCTGAGCACTTAATAATACCAACACAGAAGTAGTATTCACAAACTGTCGTTACTAAACATTGTGCGTACAATATCAATGATAATGGCGACCATGATTGATAAGTTTTATCAAGCTAGCACGACAGACAGTAAAGGGTTGCCACCTTTTATTCACGCAGTTAAAGTACATTGGTTATAATAGTTACCAAAAAAAAGTACATAGTGTCAATATAAAGTACAATTTATTTTTCTTTGTTATTATGTTTAAAAACATATTTTTTATTGCTTTTTGTATCAAATTAGTATCTCTACTAAACAATTGCACAGCATCTTAACATTTTTTGGTGTAACATATTCACTCACATGTTGATCCGTTTCACTATCAAAATTACGTTTTGTAGTTGTATGTGGAGTATTCTTGTCCATGATTGCTATAGCATAAATCTATAAAAATTTTGGCCATATTCACAAACGACGATTAAAGTTAAATGATGTTTAAACGTCAAAAATGTATGGTGTAACAGACGCTAATCATTATTTAACTTTAAGCAACGTTCATGAATAAGGGGGCAAATCGTATTCTTATTGCAGTCAAATCGCTTCGAACAAAACAAACAAGAAATAGTGACAATGACACTGACATTGTTGACATTTGAGGTTAGGTTGCGTTCATAAATTGTTAAAAACGAGTGCTTAAGTGATGTTATGCTGACAAGTGGCAACATCGATTTAGCACCAATCGATAAATTTCGTTTAGCGAAAAAATACTTACGACTAAACTTTTCAAAATCCCAAAGAAATCAAATCATGCGAAATAAAGTATTTTCGTGTACTTTATTGTTCTCATAAAGTATAGAGTACAATTTTCTGAAATAACGTACAATACTTTATTATAAAGTACGGGTGGCAACCCTAGACGTAATCCTTTCCCAATTTCAATCATTCATACAAACGTACACACAGAAATCCCATAGACTAAAGAATGTGTGTACATGTTTTTGGAAACATTTCCAATTTTTCTTTCCATAAAAACCTAATCCGGACAATAGTCGAAAATTTTAATACATAAAACCCAACTACGACAGTAACGCCAACTTAAGGTGAATCTAGTCGACATTTTGTTCCATACAAACTTTGGGAGTGTATTACTCCACTGTTCTACAAAGTCCATAAAAAATTAAAAACGGTTTGGTTTTGTCTGATTATTAATGTTATCTGTGAGGAAACAGAACACTAAAATAAAAAGCCATTAAAAAGTTATGAGCTAACAAAGATTAGTTTTTCCTGCTAATTTAACCTAACTTGGGGCGTGTTTATGTAATAAAAGAAATGTAAAATCTCCAAAACCAAGTCGGTACCGACAAAGCTCCAATTTCGAAAAGTTCAATAAACTTTGATTTATGTATTGTCAAATTTTGGTCATTGATTTATGTAGTGGATTTTTCATAAAACTCAATATTCCGAAGGACTTTTCTTATTTTTTATGCGCGTTAGACTATGAATGATACTGTATCATTTCACTTTTATCTATACATATAGATGATTAAACCCCATCCATAACTTTGAAGAAAACATAAAGTTAAAAATAGACTATTTAACTTAGCTCCAGACGTGGGTAGATGGTAATAACCTGCACTTGAGTGATTAAAGCTAGAGTTTCTATCAGTGGAGCGCTTAATGAATTGTTTGCATCAACTAGACCACTTCTGCTATTTTCAATATAAAACCACTTAATATCTATGAAAGTAAAACAAAGCGCAATGACGTCTTTGATAAGTATTTTAGTAACAGTGTTCATTCTAAGTGAGCTCATAGAGGGTGAATTCTTTGTCCTTGGTGAGGCGAGCACTATCTGAAATTATTCTTATCTTGCTTATAAATCACTTATTCCTGTATTTTAAACTATAGGAACCTTAAATTAATGCCTAAATAAAACAGCGCTGTTAGATTTTCAACGATCGGCTCAACGTCGAAATTTTAAAACCCAACGACGTGTTTTCATTTAAGCATTCATTTATGTGTCCCCTGGTGTTAGAGAAAATTGGCAGTAGTGTAAAGCTACGGATTTTTTAATTTTTTTAAGTTATTGTTTTAAATATAAGTTAAAAATAATTCTGTAAAATAGAATCTTGGTGCGTAGCGTAACCTGGGTAAATATGTTTCACGTGCCCCACGATTTTATTTTATCGAATTATTTTTTAACTTTAGTTAAAACCGCTTAGCTAAAAAAAATTACACTTATTTTATTTTCAAGTTTTTTGTTTTTATTCGTTACTTACTAAACTCATTCATTTTTTTTGTTGTCAAAACTAAAGGTGTGTACCAAATATCCGAGGGGCAATTCTGCTAATTTTAAGAACGTTCACAGTCTGATCTCAGTGTCAATCTGTCAAAAAATTCCTCGAGTTTCCATACATTTTTGTCAAATTTTTGAAATTCGATTGTCGCTGAGATGACACTGCGAACGTTTTTAATTAGTAGAATTGGCCTTCAGATCAATCTGCCAACAGGAAGTGGGTAAAATTTGAAGAACTAAATTTGTCCCAAACAACAAATAGGGCAAGTTAAAGAAACCCGTTTAAAACGTTGGCCGAATGACGTCACTAAAATGTTATTTTTAAAGTAAGTTTGTGTGTTTTCCTAGAAAGCGTTTTTTTTACAATAAAGTCAAACTATTAACATAACACATAACATTTTAATGACAGCCTTCTCTGGAGCCGTCACGTGGTGGCCATTTTAGGAAACCGTAACTTATCGCGCAATAAGCTAAATATCGTAATCTAAATATAACCACTCGCTAGCCCGCAATCGAAGCTAATGCGCACTTTTATAATTTGACAGGATATGATAGCAACCCGTCATAATAACACAATATCACAGGGGACTCATTTGTATCACATGTCGTGGTTGACAGCAATATGACGGGTCGTCTAAAATTGTTAAACTGTACGCAATCTATTTCTAAATATATTTAAAAAAATCCCTTTTTTTGTGTTTTTATTGTCAGGAGAAGGTTCTTAAGAAAGAATAAAATAAGAAAGTTGCACGCAACATATATATTAAAAATGCGAATTCAATATTCATCGTTAAGACTCCTGTCTTAACGATGAATATTGAATTCGCATTTCAACGTCGAACGTCTCTCGAGTCAGCCTGTCCCTTATAAATTGGTCCACTGGGTCCCTTATAAATTGGTCCACTGGGTCCCTTATAAATTGCTCAACCCGTGGGACCATGTCTTTAAGGCTGCAGTTTGTGTACGATTTTGTTTGTGTTCTCTGGATTTGAGCTCTTATTTAGTAGTATCAGTATCTTCGCTACCAATCAATCAATTAACTCAGCCTATCGTAGTCCACTGCTGGACATAGGCTTCTCCCAGGTTTCGCTACGAATCCTTGTCCTTCTTTGCTAAATACGTGTCATTTGTCAAGAAAGTTTTGAAGCTGACTCACTTTAAAATCAAAGACAGGTGTCAAATTCACACGAAAAACGATTAGTAGTGCTTCCCCTCGGAAAAACACTGATCACGTAACTATCGAAAGTGAAAAGCGTCATTTGATAAAAATCACCTTATGTCTACGATTCTACGTAGGCATGTACTATCAGTCTGTTTACTGCGATATGATGTTAATAGCCTTCATAAAAACACATAGGTACAATGTTTCACATTAATTGCCTATGTATGAACTAGCATGAAGAGCTAATCTTAAGTTTTCCACAGCATTTTTTTTTTCTTTTCTATTATTTATTTACCAAGCAATATTTTGCCAGCGGCATCACCCGCGTGCAGTTTAGAAATTATCACACGGAACGTACTACTGGGATAAAAAAAAAATCTATATATTCTATTCTATGTGTTAGTCCAGGTTATAAACTATCTGTATGCCAAATTTCATCCAAATCTGTTCGGCCGTTTTTATGTTGAGTTGAGTAACAAAGATCCAAACATCTAAACGTTTAAACTTTCACATTTATAATATTAGCTGACCCAGCAGATGCAATCCTGTCTAAATTTGAAAAATTCATACAAAAGTCCCATAGAAAAAATAATTTTCAGTTTTTCCCGAATATTCCAAGCTACTTATCCAAGTTTTCTTCCCCTAAAGACCTTTAAATTAAAAAGAAAATTACTTAATTCATTCAGCCATTCTTAAATGATGTACTTACTGATGAACAGCATTTCAATTTTATTTTTATAGACGAATAGACGATAGATGTCGGAAAGCTCGCAGTCGCATCACTACAAATATTTTGTTAAACAAACAATGGTATTGTCAAGTAATAGCTTTTTAAATGGTAAACAGAAATCGACACGATTGCTTTCGTCGAATGGAGATGTGTTGTGGCCGCGAGTGTACGGCAGTAACGTTAGAAAAGGAAGTACCTACTTGGATCAATATTGAATGAAATGATTGCGATAGAGCACTTATGCGGTGCAGCTAAATTGAGACGAGCAAAGAATAGTAAATAGAGTTCATTTTATTATCCTTTACGGGATGTGGCTCTTACAACCTGCTTTTCACGTTCTTTAATATAATATACGGCTTTGCTATATTATGTAGCAACCGTATGAACTATGGCACAAATAAAGCAAAAATAGTCTTTTTCACACCTATCCGGTGAATATTTTGCAGAAAACGTAAACAAATCGTTACTCAAACAAGACAGTGAAGTGATTGGCAAACAGTAAACACTTGTAAAAACAAAATAACTAATTTTCCAAAGTAGATTAGGGTCGGAACAGAAAAACAGAACACTTTCCTTCATATCCGGTCCAACTGGGAAACGCCCCCATAAACAATACGTAGCTACGAACTACAGATAGCTATATCTGAGAGTAAACACACGGCGCAGATATTACACATGCTTTGTTTACAATTTTATCAGCAACGTGATCAATTCACGATGCGATATAAAGAGATTACGAAGAACATTATGTCACAAGGTAAACAGACCTGTCACATTCTTAGTAATATTCGTACCAGGAAAAGATTTATAATCTTAAGCTCTAAGTATAATCACATACTCATCCAATCGTAACGATTTGATTGGAAAAACGTTCAGACAATTTAATGTCACATAACTTTCTTCGTCTTCGCCGATGTATGCAAACAAAAATTCTCAGAAGGATTTTTATCCTGTTGGTACATATTTATTTATTCTGTACCTCGTAACAGGATCCATAATCCTTCGTGATTGGATTGTACGCTGCCTTTAGCAGAAACCAGACACGATAATCCCGCGAAATTTTCTTTTGCTTTATTCAATGGAGGAAGAAAAACTTACTCGAATAATTCCGTGACTTCTGTCAAGAAATTCATGTCAATGTGATTGCATGGATCTTGAATATTAAATAAAGTTTTCCTCATTTATTTTCCGCTGCGGATTACAACTGTTTGCTCGTATATTGACGAATTGATTACGCAAAATTTGAATTTTCTCGGAAATGTGTCTTAGTCTCGCGGCCTGAATAGTGTCAACAAGCAATCATTTATTAATCTGATAACTGTAAAATACATCAGACAGCTTCCTATTTTAAAAATGATTGGCACATTTAGTCATATACCTATAGATAAATGTTCAAAATAAAATGGTTGAATAACACATGTACGCATACATATATGTAGTACCTAGAAAATTTGAGCAAAGGCCCGGGGAAACTGGCTTTGCCCGATTTAATTAAGGCAAAGTTGACACAACCCAGTCACCATTGAACGTGTTAAAACAATTTGATTGCGGTTTTCGTTCCAAAACGACTGTTATATAGACTGTTATTTTCACTATTGGACGAGTTTATACTATATCCGAGTTTGTGTAAAGTTTTTGGTACCTGCATAAATATGATTAATGTGAGAAACACATGATATGTTTAGAATTTGTTACATCAATTAAATGTCCGATTTATATAAAATCCAGCGACCTTCGTATGATCGTCACGTCTACCTCTGTGCTCGGACGCACGTGTGTAGTGCTCCCCATTCGTGTATTTCATTTAAATGGGAACGGGTTTTATTCTTTTACAAAAATACAAAACGTTAACATTACCGGCTTGCTCTGCATGTGATTTCACCTTAAACATTTGTATACATTTTTCCCTGTGCGTTAATACAGGACACAATAAACTTCTTTATCAATTCTATCGAACATCCTCTGTACTGATACCGGCGTAAATCTCTTTAGCCCTTAACGCTGTAAATTAATAACAAAAATGACACATTGAACTTCCGAAAAAGTCAGTCGGAGCGTCTAACTGCCAATCAGGCTTTTGTGACGATATCCTTCTAAAACTCAACCAACGGCACTGGTAGGCCTGTCGACTCGGTGCAAGTATTTAGGTATTATTGAGATAGGTATAAGGTCTAGAATACAAACTTGTCTTGCGGCTTCATGACGCATCGGCGCTTAAGTATATAAAGCTCACAGTGCCCTGCGCAATCATTATTCCTTTAACCTTTTATGTACACAAACGTTTGTGTCAATAACTCCACAAAGTTATAAACAACGACCAGATTGTTTTTTTGTCAGTTGCCTTTTTCGATTGGAAAATGACCACAGATCGTGATAAGACAATTTTCACCTTCGATATAGTTGCCATCGTAGTGAAGGCAACTCAACTACTGCTGCAGTGTTTCGGTAACCATCACTTTGGATTCATACTGTGTATGTTTGTGTTCATATTTAGAAACTACAGTGTTTTAAGACCACTTCCATAGTTATTGGTAGCATTTTGAAGTGGTAAATTAAGTGTTTCCAATCAATAGTAATGTGACTGCAAAATCTGTGATATGTTATGTTAATCTAATCTTCTGTGTCGCGTGTCTCTGTGATATTAATTAGGTATAATTATTTACGTAGTTGTGGTCGGAGCTTTACGTTGAATGTGAGTAATTATTAGTTAAGGCTAATGCTAATTAAATGGTCCCACCGCAAAGGAAAAATACTCATTACCGCATACTTGGGAAAACCCTTTAAACCGACCTAGATTTAAAGATGATTAACAGTTCTGCGTGGTCGTATTAAATTTTTGAGTAATATGACTCTACCTCATCTTACTCAAACGTATATTGTAATTCGTCACTATTGTCACAGGTCATATGCGTCGTCATTAATCACGTCGTCATAAGTTTGACGTGTTTTTTTTGCAATAGAGGGGTGTGACACAGAATGTCATACCATAATTGTATTGGAGTAACGTTTTCGATTGAACTTTACATTTCCTTGACAGTCATTCACAACACAAATTAGCATAACCATCAGTCGTCTCAATTGTAATTTGAGAGCGCGTCCACATGTAAATATCAGTATAAAAACAAAGTGTTCGCAAAGCTCTCAGAATTTATAAATGAGTAAAACGTGCCGCTTCTATTTGGAGCGTGACAGGTACTAATGAGTGCCAATGTTGGCCTGTCATGAATTGGATTCAGGACGCGCGCTGTCACTCGCCACGCACTGCTTCCAGGAAAAACGTCAAATGTAGGCCACTGTCGCTGTTACCACTGGTGATCATATCACGGGTAATACACATCCCTTCTATCGACATCTTGCTATACAAATTATAGGGTTTTACGTCTTTACTCTTATGGCATCTTTATACAAGAGTGCTTGCACGAGGCATTTTGCTGGGATCAACGCGTTCGTAATCGATTATTCACCGGTTTAGTGATTAGAGGGAAAAGTTAAATTGTTTGCATACCTCCTCTGAACTTTAAATAGCTACTGATCATTCCAATCGAGCCGTGACCAATAATGCGGAAATCGTTTTATTTTTGTAACTATGTCACACCAGTTTTAAATTTTTTGTGAGCTTTGTTTGAGCTCTGATCCTATTTCCATTGACTTCCAATAAATAAACTATTTTGGTACTTCCAGCTATAGGCATGTCGTTAAACAATCTAACTATGTTGTTTTCCATCACTTTTGACACCGATGTGGGTGGAAAAGTCAGCCCCATTTCACTTTTAAAGTATTATTTCAATTCTGCTGAAGTAATATGACACCACGAATCATGAATATATTTTCAACTGTAGGTCCTTGTAATATGCAAAGTAATGTAAATATATCTTTTCATTTGTTGATTATCTTCTGCACGCTTAAGTTCTTTGACGAAGTGTTGGTTAATTTAGAATGCTCTAGTTTCCCGGAGGCTGGAGGCCGTAACCATGATCTATATCACTACTCCGTGCGGTATTTCACATTTTTCGTCATGTTGCCATTAGTACAGAAAACAATTTTTCCACTGTCAGTTAAATATTAGTCATGTTGTAACAGTAACAGCTCATCACTGACACTGTCGCGTTTATTATCAAACAAATAGCTTGTCTTCACTGCCATTTGTTAAACGTTATCAAGGTTTTCACGGATTTAGAACCGAAGATTTGTTTTTTCACAACGTTTTTTGCATTATTTTCATGCTTCCCTGGGGACAAAAAAATATACTTTTATTTGACGACAAAGGCAACAGGGAAAAATTCATGATTGCTGTACTTAATCTTAATTATGATCTGTTCAGTACATTATGGTACCCAAGACACCGCGGTATAACAAAGAAGCCTCGGCTCGTCTCATGAACGAAAATATAGAAAGGTTATTAACCTTATGTTAGGGCCAGAGGTCAATGGTTCCCCGCCTTTTAATCTTACATCCTACATTGCCTCGAATATAACAATTTGTGGTAAAGCTCTTGTGTAATTCGTATAAGCCAAGCTCATTGGGGCGACCACGTAATGACTCCTTGTAGTAAACTTACAGTACCTTACAGAACCCTTAATAAACGTCCTAAACAAACCCGTGGACCCGTATATCTTCGTTCCAGCTATTTTAGTTCGGTAGTTTACTTCAGTAGGTACGAGTATATTTGGTATCTATTTTTCCGGATTTGTACTGAACGTAAAACAAAAAAGATTCTTGACCTCTTGGTCACACTTTTTTGTTTATGTATTGATAAGACTGTTATTATAAACAATAGAGATCTGTGCAAGTCTCAAAGCGATCATGTGAATGTAGTGAAGAGTTCATGCTATAAAGCTGTCAGTGGTCCACTGCAATATTTTGAAGATATTTTTTATCAGAACGAACCTTTTATTGTTACTCAGAAACTTGAGTTATTCTGTCGAATAAGGTAAAAATATGAGCTGTTTTCTGTCTTTATTGCTCTGTTTACCTGGAAACAGGAAAACAACACCATTTATCCCGACTGCATAAAAAATATATGCATTGAATTCTAATACAATGGAAATTATCCACCCGGTATAAGTAAGTACTTATGTTAGGATCGTTCCATAAAATGTTCCTATTATTTTATAACAAATAGAATGTAAATGGATTCTAAGCCAATCATAACTGATATAGTTCTGAAAAGCATTTGTTACCTACTTATCGGAACAAATTAAAAAAT
Source organism: Polymixis flavicincta (assembly GCA_949987655.1). Taxonomy (NCBI): domain Eukaryota; kingdom Metazoa; phylum Arthropoda; class Insecta; order Lepidoptera; family Noctuidae; genus Polymixis; species Polymixis flavicincta. The sequence continues at coordinate 11,898,387 of OX465175.1, read as the reverse complement.
TCTTGGAATATTGGCAATACCCAGTAACGTCGTGGAGGTCAAATATTATTTATCTGTATTCTAATGTAACGTTTTGCTAGACTTTAGAAAGAACGAAATGAATTCCAATACGCGGTCAAAATGTATGGAACAGCAATAAAAAACTAAACTGACGAAAAATTTCAACATAGGGGCGGGGCTTTCAGAATCATGAACTAATTCCACGGTAACAGGTCGCGCGTCAATATGCCAGCCACCAGAAAAACTCTGCATATTCTAAGTGGTTGTTGTTAGTCTGTCTGGCAACCCTCAGAAACTACTGATTGAATTTTAATCTAAGGATCCATCCATAAATTACGTCACACGTTAAGGGGGTGAGGTGAGGGGTCAACGAAATGTGATATTGTGTGATAAGGGACAGGGGTGGTCAAAAGATTCGCGACATCACATGTTAAAATCTAAAATTCTAAAAAGCGAAATTTATACAGGATAAGTTTTTATCCAGTGCGCAAATTTTAACCATGAATTCAGCATATCATTCTAGACCCCCTACCGCTATGATATGCTGAATTCATGGTTAAAATTTGCGCACTGGATAAAAACTTATCCTGTATGTAAACCAAAAACTTAAAAATATTAGTAACCTAACCTATATTTATAAGGCTTATGTAGATTATTTTAAATTTAAATGTTTAAATTGGAAAAAACTGCAGTTTTAAAAATATGTGACGTCACACGAGGAGGCAGGGGGTTTCACAAGCTGTGACAAGGACGGGGGGGTTAAAAAACAATAAAATTTGTGTAACGTAATTTATGGATGTCTAAGTAGTTTAACTAAATAATAAATTGATTAATGAAATCTTTGATGAGCTGGATCGCAGACACGAGGCAGCGCTTAATTTATATAGTTTTGGTAATGTTACTCAGTAACATTAATCTGCATATTCCTCTGATCCGGCTACCCCAGCAGACTATACTCACTATCAGCATATTTACATTCAAATAGGTCAAACTCAAGTCAGACCCCACAGTATCTGATGAGACACTATTAAGTGACGCACGGGATCACGTCTGATCACACGTAAACAGCGTGAAGTTAATCGGTACACATCAAATCCTTCTGTAAAACAAATTTTAATAATGATTATGTTTATTACAAAGCCTATAACTTTTATTTTAACATAATAAATTATGAAGAAACATTTTTATCATTAAATGGTGTTATCAAATCAACGCTTTATCAGCTGTACTTTATACTTGCGTTACTTTATAACTTCCGAGATCACAGATTTTGTTTTCGTATTGATACCAAAGTACCTAATTTTTTTTCTTTAGCCTATACCTACTGTCCCACTTCTTACCAAAAGCCTCCCCCCAAATCAGGCATATTTTACCAGGGCAACCTCAATCCAACCCTTGGAATACACGGCTACGTCTTCGAGCCACCTCTTCTTGGGCCTACCTATTACCTGCATAATCAATATATAATCAATATAATTCGAAAATACAATTTAAAGTTCAAATTATTTAGGTATCAATTTCTTAGGACAATTTAATTGCAGTTGTTACGTTTTGATAGCCCCATTGTTCTCACGTACAGCAACCCACCCAGCTAAACATCTGGCCAATATGCTTGATTTTTATGCTAATGTAATTCTCATTGTTCCAGACGAAGCCTACATGAAGCTAGCCTTAGAAACCGTTGAGGAACTGGACTGGTGCCTCGACCAGCTCGAGACCATACAAACACATCGCTCCGTGTCCGACATGGCGTCACTCAAGGTCAGTACCACTGCAAGTTACATACATGTACGGATTCACTATGAATATGACATTGAAAATATATTTTCACTTGCACTGATTATATTGACATGAGGTAAAACGGCTTATTATTCGATTCGCACGAATTAATGCCCCGAAACAAGCGAATCGCCACTTTTAATTAATATGTTATTTTCTGTAGAACATAACCGAATCCACAACACCAGAAATACGTGTAAGGTAATTGGCACGTTTTAAATTTTATGCAATAAAGTAATAGCATTCATTCGATTTTCTCCTATTATCTAATTAGAAAAAAAAAACTTAACTATATCCCCTACACATTGATTTAAATAGTATATATGGCAATGCTCCTACAGAAAATAATATATTATTTGAAAGTGTCGATTCACCCGTTTCCCGGGCAAATTAATTCGTGCGAATCGACTAATAATCCGCTAAAACAGGTGATTGATCTTTACTCAATGTTGATACGTCAGTGATAAACAACCGGTAAAGAAATATTTGTTGTATGACTCAACACTGTCAATACTGAATCTAGCATGTAATCTGTGCTTGATATGAGCAAGAAAAATGAACTTTGTCTCTCTTAGGCCTGCCGTCCACGGCGCTACTGAAAAATAACTAGAGGGGCAATTCTCGGAATTTTAATAACGTTCACAGTCTGATCTCAATCTGTAAAAAATATCTCGAGTTTACATACATTTTGACATTTGATGTTCGTCGAGATGAGTCTAGTACTCGATTTTGAACGTTTTTAATTACGGGAACTGGCCTTCTGTTACAAACTCTAATAAACAACGAGTAGCCAGCTCAGCACGAGTATTTCAATGATTACACGTTCAAGTAATGGTACGCGTCACATTTGAGTAGCGTAGTGGACATTAGGCCTTAATGTGTATTTTCCAAACTAGGTGGTACTCAGTTTCGTAGCTAACAAGAATGGACATTATAATATATTGACACGATATTTTGGAATCGAACGTCATTTTGATAGTTTATTGACTTATGGCTCTTGTGATACCTCGCTACACTGACGCCGGCGACTTAAAGAGAAGTGGATTCGCTAAAGTAGCCCGTTAAATTAAAATTTTCTTCAGTTTTTTGCAATTTTGCAAATCATTGTCTCGTTGTATTTTGAATATAGTATGATTCTCGACCGTAACCAATATGGCTTCACAGAATTCTCATTATTAAAAATTATATACGAGTACTGTTATATTATGTAGAGACATATAATCTCATTGAATTACTATTTCGTGAAAAAAACATTCAATGAGATTAAATGACTCGTGCGTTGTATTGATGATTTTAATTATTACAATTCTGTAAAGACACGTGTTACATTCGCGAAATATATTTTGTTCATTATACACCAAGCCCAGGTCGACGGCGCGTTGTGTTCCACGCGCGCCTCAAAAGGGCCGATGCCTGCCAAGGGTGCGGGTTGTTCGAAAGAGATACCGTGGCCCCTGGCACACAGGCTACTGAGGGAACACGAGTGGGTTTTAGTCAGTAAAAGTCTGACACGCCCTCCTGCTCCACCCAGAGCGGGAGAAGTTATTTGATGATTTCCCATCCTCAAAAAAAATATATAGCTTTACACTTACCTGCAATTGCAAAAAAACATACTTAACAAAATTTTAATTTCGTGGGCTATTGCGCTTCCACCTTAACTGATTTCGTGTTACTCAGAACCAGATTGTCCACCTATTTAGCTACTTAACCGGGTACCAGTAACCGGCGACACGCGCATTTCACAACCAAAATCCGATTTCTTGTCCTCAAGTTCAATCAAATCAAAAGTTATTTGTTCAAACTAGGTTGAAAGTTAGCTCTTTTTGAAAGTCAAAATTACATAAGACAGTCCCCCAAAACGCCCGCCCTTCACCACTCCTAGAGCTTTAGCTGGGAAGAAGAAGTGGCGCAACAAACTCCCCAGCAGCACAGCTGTCTGTTAAGTTAGAAGAACTTGATTCTATACTGTAGTAGATCATAAAAATTACGAAACACCCAAAAAAACACTATATTTGCCATATATTCGCTATCACGCGCCAATATTCGCGTATGTTATCTATACAAATGAAACTGCAAATAACAGAAGTTAAAATTGCGGTCTTCTTTTTAAATATTTAATGTAGGTCAATGATAACTAACTATCTGCATGTATCTAAGATTACCGCTATTATTAGTATATAGGTTACTATTACAAAAGCAGTTTACTAGGACAGAAGCCTAGAATATTACAGAACTACGCGTAAAATATCATAATCAGTAACGGTTATAAAATAGATAACGATGAAATATAACGTTGGTTGTAAAAGCTGATAGTCCTTGCGAAACTAGAGTAAATAACGTATTACACATCGTTATGTATATGGGTAATAGCCTTGGAATTTAAGAGACAATGTACTTTCATCAAACGTCTTATCATGATTTATGTTGATAATTCACGAGAATTATTACTGCCATTTATTTAGACGGTGACATACCCGAGGCGTGCCAATCGCTACCGTCTCATCTTATATTCTTCACAATATTGTGCATGAAAACACATATCAATTGTCTTTTGTTTCTATTTATAATACACTACGCAGAATATACCTAAGAGGAAAACTGTATACATTCTTATAGTATTGGTCACTGAAAAAGATTGAAGCTGTAGGCACAGATTTTACGTGGAAAGTTTCTTTGGAGTTCTATTTAGAAAAAAGGCTCCCGTAAACAGGTGCTACGTGACTTTAGTAAAACAATATCTTTGAAAACTTCATGGAAACTGCTCTACAAGAGTCGCGGCGTGTTGTCGCGTCACGCCTGTCTGCGAGAGCCTTTATATACTTCGATTAATTAATTCTATGACTCTTGGAAATGATTACTTATTGACTCAAAGACGTTATACATAGATGTAAAAGTATCTTAGAAATACAAATTCTTCGATGTATTATGATTTCATTACTTTGTGGCTCGACGTATTTTTGACTCCAAGTAATGTATCATTAAGATTGCCAAGCCTCACTCACGTACACATATTATTGCGCTCTAAGATAAATCATAAGAGTAATGAATGGACTACGAGTGCAGCAATTGCATCGAAAACGTGAAAATATCATGAAAAACGATACATCAAATCTATGGGATAATCAAATAACGATTGAAACTTACTGATAAAATGTATACAAAGGAAACATTTGAATTACACACATAGGTTTTACAAATAGGTATATCGTCAAGATGTCACTCGGTATTGTTTGCCTAAGTGTGGCGTAGTGTTTGCTGTAGAAATATTTTTGTATACACAATGACCATCTTCTATGGCTTATATTTTCATAATTGTGACCCAATTTAAATTTAGAAGCTATTACTCTATTTTTAGCCAAACGATTTTCTATTCTTTAGTTTCGTTCCGCTAAGTACCTGGTACTTATTGACTGGCATACACTGTCCTCCCATACCTATTGTCACTGTAATTTGAAAACATTGTAAAAGCCAATTATTTTTAAAAGAGTAGGTAACCGTGGAGTTTCTTGCCGGCTCTTCCCCATAGGAAGCGACAAATTGGAACCGTGCACCTGGCTTCTGACGTTTCATTAGTGCCCATGCAGGTTTATGTGATTTTTTATTTTATTTATTCAAATTAACTGTTTTCAATATGAGTGCCCTTTTTCTATATGAGTGGCCGAAAGAAAACCGAATCTACCCAAGATGGTGCAGTAATATAATTTTCTAACTAGCTTCCCTTGCTCTTGCATTATTCGTTTTCACAATTCTTAAGTTTTTCTGCGTAACACGACAAATAAACTATTTCTGTTTGAATGATCAAAAGGCAATGTAAGCCATTCGAGAGGATGCAGACATTTTCGAGCTCGATTCTTGCTCTCGCTAGCTGTTATTCTCATTATAACTTTTCTTGAGCTTCTTGCTTGTCTCGATAAATAGGTAACTCCTATTTCTGTATGAGTGGTCAAAAGAAAAACTTATCTAGACCTGAACTGGTACCGCAGTTTTTTTTTTTTTCGAAGTCGCTTCGCTTGCGCTGTGCGTTCTCGTAATTCGTTTTTCTGCGAAACTCAACAAAATAACTCCTATTTCTGTTTGAAAGATCAAACAAAAATGAAACCTATCTGAAAAACGGTCCTCATATTTTCGCTTCGCTCGCTCTTACATCGTTTACAGATGCTTAGGTAAGGTTTTCCGCATTTAAATGGACAAATTTACTACTAAGTGTTTCCGTAAGATTAGACAAAACAAAACACAACGTATCCGAGGCGGGGTACTAAGATTTTCGCGTTTCCGATTATCTGGGTTGTGAAAGTCAACATAGGCGCTCCATGTAAAATACTGGTATTCAACTGCATCCAGTAATACTGAAAGCTGTTGTTAAAGTAGTTGGGAAAAGGCTAGGCATATTGATTGACCTAAAAGATGATGCATCGGTCATTCTTAACTGATATGACTACATCATACAGTCTAATCGCTTTTGGGACCTGACCAGCCTCTTCAGAGAAACTGTTTTGAACGTGACTTACCAATAAGTTACCTAAGATAATAGTTTGCCATTGAAATAATGGAAAGCCCGTTTTCAAGTATTTGTGCAAAGAATACCGTTCTGAGAACACTTTGAACGTTTACCTTTTGATGTCACTAATGTACTAACTAAATCTATGTCAATTATTTATTTAAATTCTGGTTAAGTACTCGAAAAGCAGTCGGGAATTTACATTAATGTAATTAAAACTCGTTGTCATCACGTGAACATAATCATTTTCATTCTATTTATTCTATGATTTCAATGCACATTTAAATAAATAAATCGTATTTTTAGCCTAAATTTAAAAAAAAAATCCTTATCGCTTAAAACCTCTACCCCCTTATTACAGAACAAGGTTTTTCTTTAGGTATGGTTTAAACCATCGAGCCTGTTTTTGAAATAAGAACTTAGAACTGAAATAGAATTACAGCTCTTTTTCCAAAACCGACAATTCAGCACTGGACTAACTTGTCAGTTTTGTAAAAGGAGCTGTTTTTCGATGTCAGTTAGGTTCTTATTTAAAAAACAGGCTCGAAGGTTTAAATCATACCTAAAGAAAAACCTTGTTCTGTAATGAGGGGGTTTAGGTATAAAACAACGAATAAGCTACAATAATAGCTGGATTCAACATCCTGCTCACTGCTGAAGAACAGATGAGTCGGTACAGATATAGTTTTATCGCGACAAGTATTACAGATTAGTGTAACTATAGTCCATAATGTTATAGCAGCCACACAACAACTTGTTGAAATTCCGTAAGTCAAATATATTTTGTTGGTTATCTTACGTTTTGAATCACGTCCCAAGTTAAATATAAATTTCCGCGCCTTCGATCGCACGTCAACGTTCAAAGCCTCTTTGAGTCGGAAAAGTTTTAATGATTTAGAAGCCAAAAGACTTGCTATTCATATATACTTTTCATAATTGACGGAATTTTGGTCAACTTTTATCAAGGTAATTTATTTTCCACAAATGAATTAGCATACACCTAAATATTATTTAATACATATAGGCCTTTAATTAAGCATAATTAAAACGCTACATGCCTAAAGTATCAAGTACACACGTCGCTACGAATAAAGGTAATCTCAAATTAAAATTTAAGACTTTCGTTGTCCTTTTAGCTCTAAATATATGTAGATTCATTAGGGCCTCAAATATTTGAGGGATGAATTTTAATTAAAGGATCCCATTCAACTATCAAGTTACTTGATACTTTATTTGGATGGAGACCATTGTGTTTTGTCTCAATTATTACTTAGTGGAGCACTTTAACTTTTAATAGGACGCTGCTGGTTTGCATTGCACCACTTTGCACCGCTTTATACTGAGTGAGAGGCGGTTGGTTTTTGGTGGATCGATGCGTTTGACGTCACAATGACGCGAACACTTAATATTTTTTGCCTGACTCCACGATTTTAAACCTAATGTTAAAGGAACTCTTGGTACGATACTTACGTACGTAACTGTATCGATTTACGAAAGCATGAGTGTGTACTACGCAGCTGTGTACGTGGAATGTACGTGTTCTTCTTCGAGTACATCCAGATGAATGAGTTTCGTTTGCTTACTTAGGTACTCTCGACATTCAGTAGCTAATATGAATTTATTTTCAGTAGTACCAAACCGTGGCTTTATATTAATTTGAACTCTTTGATAACTTCATTTCTAGCCATCCAGCTGTGCGCTTGAACCTCAATATTTCAATAAGAGAACTTTCCTTTCCTCTATGTAAATGTCAGGGTCGGTCCCGTTTGACCTTTCAGAGCTTTGGGTAACGAACTAATTCTGGTATATGAGTTTCTTAACGACTGTGGCAATGATTACTAACCCTGGCTAACTTCCTCTAAGGGCTTAGAACGGCAGTTGGCACTGTCAGTAGTATGTGTGCGTGACGTTGACTCATTAATGCTGAAGGGCAGCTTCGCCGTACCCTCGTGAATGACGTAGATCTCGGCCGAAAAATAATGCGTGTATCATTCACAAATCGATATTTCACAGACAACTCGTCTATTTATGGATGCAGCGGATACGCACGAACATATCGATTCGACATTGATACGCATTCGATATACAACCGTGTAGTTTTCAAACGATTAAAAAATAGGTACTTCAACGGATCGATATTTATTTATTCATTTCCCTCACCAGTTCGGTTGAAAAGTATGATTTGGGCACACCTTCCTGGAAAAACTGGAGCGCTTATCTTTGATGTTTTTGGTCAGAAAATCGGGTCTTAATCATTTTATATAGAATCCCTTCTAAATATAAATCAAATTTCAAGAAGAAGGAGAACTAATTTAATATCAAATTAATAGCACAAAAGCTCCGTCTTTCCTCAAGTCAATTTATGAAAGACGCGCTTACTTGGTTAGCATTCAGCTCAGATTCAGAGGTAACATTTGAAAAACCAGCATCGTAAAATTACATTTTAAATATTCCCACAGCTACTGTACATTATCTTGTTATAATACTCAACCAGCATCCTTGGGAAATACAAAACAGACAGCGGTTTACAATGACGTGGCAGTTGTCACATAGAATGTGACTGCGAGAGAGAGAATGTATATCGGCTAGAACAGTAATCCGCGTTAACTATTCCGGAAGGTTATATAGTGAGCTTCATCATACAATCACGAGCGATGAAATAGTATTGTAGTGTGACGTGTGCGCGGGTAAGGTCCATGGACAGCGGGCGTCCCCTACGCTCGCACAGTCACGTACGCAGCTGAGCCGACGCCGCCCGCCTTGCCAGATCAATTGTCCCATGACACAGTTATATCTCGAATTCCTTATCTCCACTCAAACTGCAGATGAACTACGAGAATTGCGCTCCATGTCAGGTCTATTTCAACTGGAATCTGAAATCAAATAAGATAATATATTTTTATCTCGACCACCAGTACCTGAAAAATCTTCTTAACAAAACAATGATTGGCATCTCAATGTTATCGCTACTTTCCCTGTCATTATGATATTTACCTGAAAACTTTTCCTCCATCATATTGAACGTCTACATCCTTCACAATTCTGACGATCCGTACGATAAATAGAATATAAATTCGCTGAATTGCTAACAGCCGCCTACACGTTACAGAGCGTATATTTCCCCTGAAATATATTATTGAATGTAAATGCAATCTTCAAAAGAAAATTTGTTATATACGGCCCTGGTTTTGATAATCACAGGGTTTGTCCTAATATTTCCTCAAGAATGAGACATCAGATCTTATTTACTTTTGACGTTGTAAAATTTCACATGAAAATTGGAAATGGTCATGTTTGTATTTAAATAAATGACTAGATATTACTTTGTTATGAACACGTTATCATTGGTAAACATGATTACAGCCCTTGAAAGATACCTACATTTCTAGAAATGATATGTTATTTCATTACAATCTACGTCACAGTACTTATTCGCTATTTATTACATGAATTATATGCAGGGTAAATGATAAATGATTTTATTTCTGTAAATAGGGTATAAGGGGAACACTTCCGAAGCTAGAACGTAGGTTATATACCTACAACGAAAATGCAAACGGATACCAATAGCCTTTCGCCTTAAATTGGTTATTTTGCACCAATTTAAAACGACTAACGCTTCTGTAAAGTTTCTACTTATTTTATTTTGGCGGCTCTTTACAAAGGATGCCTAAACCTAAAGTCGCCGCCAGGACTTGGGGTTCTTTTTAAATGTGTTTAATCTCAAATAATGGTTAATTTAACTGTTCTCACAGCATAGTGTACAAAAATGGAAAAACAATCGGTAATTTTTTTTAAACAAAATCAAGATTTTTTGATGGTACTGTAACGAGAATTAAGTACTAGCCTTATCACCTGTCTTATTTTTTTGGAAGTGTTTCCCTTACACCCTGTATATTCCTGAGACCCGTTGTTTATGTACGAGTAATCCTGTCGTTACTGCATTTAACAGAATGAGAGTAATCGTTACATATTATTTGTTAAAAGGTGCGTTAGAATTGCCAGTTACCCGCACCTTGATTTCATTCAACACTATTCATCAAAATCGGAATCATAATGTAGGGTAGGGATGTAATTGTCAATTGTTCGGAAAATTTGTCTGCTCAACTACGTAAATAACGCAAAGAATGTTGTTGAACTGTCAAAATGAACTTACCTACTGTCAGGTACGAAATTACCCCGCAGGCCTTTATAGGAATATTGGTTGTTAAATTACTATCTACATGGATGAATACTCAAGTAGAAGACTGATTAATGGATTATTTATACGGTTGCATGACATAATTATGTACAAATCTATGTTACTGCTAAACCATTGCAATTACCTAAGTTTACACTAAATTCCACGTACACAGTAATGTAGCATAATATTTAGTTTCGATGAAGCTTTTCAGTGCAGGATGTTTGCATGAGTTTTAAAATCCTGTAAAATATGAAGGTTTCATGGAGTAACGAGCCATCTGGCAACACTTACCTACCTATCTAATGACCCGGGTCGAGTGTGACGTCTGTGCCGACCTCAGGCAGAACGCCCGCCGCCGTTGCCTCGACCACGAAGGTTGACGTGAGCTTCCCGCCACATTAAAACGATATTAGAAAATACGTATTCCACATTTAAAATTTTAATTGACTGATGTTCTCGTGTTCCGACCTTATAAATTAGGCAGATAACTCTAGCCAAGAAATTAAATAATTTCTGAAAACTTTAGCCAGAAAAAATGGCATTTAATATATTATTGTGTCATATAATAATAGCTGCGTATATGTTTACGAATGTTTTTTTTTAGGAAGTAGAAAGATTTTGTCGATATATTTACCCAAAACAAAATAATCTGATAATGTTTTGAGAATTGTGATATTGTTGTGTACAGCGAACTCGCAAAATATAAATCATACCACTCTATGAAACATGTCTCTAATCTAAACCAATTTTTCTTTGAGTTTTTATTAGGCATCACCTGGAATGTAAAATTCAAATTATGTGATACCAGAAACTTTTTAACCGACTTCAAAAAGAAGTAGGTTATCAATTCGACATGTTTTTTTTAATGTATGTTCGGGCATAACTCCGTAGTTTATAGACGGATTCGCAAAATTATTTTTTTTTTCGAAAGGTGTTTACTCCGAAATGGTCCCATTAAAATTTCATATAGATCTGATGTTGCGTTTCGGAGACAGATAACGGAACTCTTCAAAAAATTACAGCAAATCAACCGCGAATGTTCCTATCGCCTAAATTTGCATTGTTTTGCCCCAAGGATGATGAAATTTCGAGTTGGTGTGGGGTAGGTAAAAGGCTAAAAAGTGAAAAATAAAAACTTTTTTCAAAAAAATAACAACCGACTTCCAAAAAAACACTACAAAATATAAAATAACTTTAATTTCGGAAGGCGGTGACAAGTAATTTAAATACATTAAAATACACCAACTTCCTAAATTAAAGTTTTTTTTGTATTATGTAGTGTTTTTTTGGAAGTCGGTTGTTATTTTTTTGAAAAAAGTTTTTATTGTAGAAAAATTTGAAGGCACGATGTTTCCTTAATATTTAGATGAATTCCATGAATGGATGCATGAAATATATACCGCAGGAAGATCTGAAACTGTAATACTGGAATAGGTAAATCACTGTATACTGAATAGGTAAGTTCAGTATTCACTCATTTACCTGCAAACATTAGGTACCTACAGACATTATCATTATTAACGCACCAATGAGGAAATAATGATAGTAAATTAATTGCCGCCTATTTTATGAGAAATACCTATTCATTAGTTGTGACGTACTTGATTACAACGTCACAAACAATATCTTGCATCCCAACAGTAACTGGTTTTTTTGCACTGGTCAACCGTAAGAGACGTTCGTGTATTTAACTTTTAACCGCACATTTTATTTTATGGAACCACGTCAGTAACAACCACGATAAAATAACGTAAGTGCGGTTAAAATAACATAAGTAGGGAATGATTCATTCGTTTGCTTAATTATGATTCATTGTTCTAATCTAATTACATTTTCGTCTTCAAGCCGTCTGCAAGTCATTTTAACTTTAATGTGTCACAAGTCACAATTAGTGATATAACTTTTAGGTATGCAATATTCAAGTTCAGTTCTTATAAAAAAAGGTATTTTGGCTAAGTAATAACGGCCGCACAGGTTAATCGATCAGGTTAAGCTACGCTGGCTGCGGTTGTTTGGTGGATGGGTGACCTTCCGTGCCTCTGTTCGTCCCGGTTGTCATTCGTGAATCTTTGAAGATCATTACGGGATATCAGAAGCCCGAAAGTCTGACAACCAGTCTTACCAAGGGGTATCGTATTACCCAGTAACTGAGTTGTGGAGGTCACAAAGGCAGTCGCTTCATATAAAATACTGGTACTCAGCTGCATCCGGTTAGACGGGAAGCTGAACCCAAATTAATTGGAAATCGGTTAGGCAGATTCAAGATTGATTGAGTTCTCATAAAAATGATGAGTTAGACAATAAACAGTTACATAATTAGATAGAATTAGAGTCGGTACATGTAAGGTTATCATTGAGAACTAAATTTAGACATTCCGATTCATTTCCTATCGCCGTAACGTCAATGCAACGTACACGATTCGAGAAGTAGTCACGGTCAACCCTGTCGTGAACTAGACATCGTTACGTAAGTTATTTAGCTAGCTGCGTAAGTAAAATAAACACACAATTGATACGGCCCTGGCTCGCACGGTTTATAACTTGACAAAATATGGAGATTGCTTTATAATATTAAAGTTTAATTTTAATGTACTAGGTTTTGCCAGCAGCTTCCGCCGCGTGGAGATCAGAAAAGTATTCCAAATGTTAATCCAGGTTATAATCTATCTGTGTGCCAAATTTCATCTAAATCCATTTTGCCGTTTTTGCGTGATTGAGTAACAAATATCCAAACAACTAAACATACAAACTTTCACATTTATAATATTTGTAGGATTTAACGCAAAAACCTACCGGAATATGTTCTCTAAATGATTATGAAAACCGCATGAAAAGCCATTGTTTGTAGAACTAAACGATCCGACAGACATGAAAAGTGACTTTATTTTGGACTATGTACAGGTAACATATAGAAGATTTTACTGGGAGAGAATCGATCTAATAACTAATAAATCTACGCATTCAACAAATGAAGTGAGCTAACTCCTTTGTTTCTAACATTAATTATTCAAAATACTTTGTCGGTATTTAATATTAATTATAATTCTTCTCTTTTATGGGATTTATATTCATTTCACAGTATCTTGCAACCAATAAAATAATTATGACGTAAAAGAAGCCGTAAGATGGTCTTATGTTATCTGCAAGGACTTCATAATTCATGAAACAGTTGTAAACGGAGTAAAAAAATATTTAATTTGAAACATACATATGTTACTCGTAATAACGTATAATCAAGGAGACCAATCTCGTCATCTCATTACTACTGAACTAAAGTGTTGTGTAAGTAAACACTATTAATATTAAATGTATTCGGAGTTGAATAAACCGCATTATTATAATCTAGGCCAGGGCTGCCCATCGTTAAAAACATTTGAACATATAACTTGACTTGTTTACGTCTATTTATTCGTACATCTGTATCTTATCTTGGCGCAATCAACTCGTCTATAAGTATCACTAATTTTAACTATTAGACAGATTGATTAATCTTGTTACATCGCTAATCATAAATAATATTGAGATATTGTTGTTGTTATGATACAAATCATAATGGTTCTATAAAATCTTGTGACAATCTAAATCAATATCTTATGTAATTACTTTTGTTTTAGTATATAGGAAGTAAGATACTATCCGACATTGTATTGTTTAAAAATACACTTTCATTCACAAAGGTTAGTATTATCACCAGCGATCTCTTTCGCTTTATTAATGAAACTTCTACATTAGTAACAAAGCGATGAAATCGAATGATAGTAGCGTTGCTATGCTGGAATATTTCTACGTCACAGGCAACGAGTACGTAAGCAACCCAAATCTACCCAATGAGGTAAAATATTTACTTCAGAGCGGGAAATACGCTCGATTTGGTAATTGGAGATTATTACGCAGTTGAAAACTCGAAATTTTAACTGCGCGCACACACCTCCGTGACTAAACGTTTATTACAATTACGAGATTTCTTTGAAATCCTTAAAACCTCATTTCCTTAAACGCTTTAGGTAGACTAACGAAAACGATAGACGAAAAGAAAACTCGACAGTCTAGAGTTTATATGTGTTTAATGGGACTGAATTCTGATATAAAAAACCCTGTTATTTCACTAAGCCAGTGCTTCCTAAAGTTGACTGGACCGCGACCCACCTAACAAAACTTTCGAATTCGGGACTTACCTCTTGGCTGCCATGGAGAAAAGAAGGGGCATAACTAGGTATGAATAAAGGACTGTTCAAATAAGAAAAAAACATATAAGTAGTAAGAATCGAAAATAATTAATTACATTGAGTGCTATTTCAAAGAGAAGGATGTATTTGTTTACTATTTTTTGTTGTCACTACTCATAGCTCTAAATTAACTTCAATTTTAGGCAACAAGCAAGGATAGTTGTCAGCAACTGAGACCCAGTATTTCGCGGCTTGCCATCATATAAATTTTTCAGTAAACGTATCTTCTGATAAATCAATGAGTTCTTCACTTGGACGTAGGTACTCGTATCTCCCAATTTTTCAAGGCCCACCCAATATTCGCTCGCGACCCGCCAGTGGGTCGCGACCCATAGTTTGGGGAATGCTCCACTAAGCCATAATTAAAAACTGCCCATTACTTGATCTTTTTCGAGGTAATGAAAATTGTTCAAATTGGTCTTTCCTCAGAGACTGACCGTCTGTCTTTCCCAGGTAATTGCAAAGTCATCAGACATAGGCATTTACACGACAATATTTCAGGAAAATTATACATGCGTTTCAAATAATCCTCGTGAACATAATTTATTTAAAATATTATGTTTGTTCCCATATTTATAAACCTTAGTTCCCACAATAACCACACTACGTCTACAATGTCTTCCAAGTACTTAATCTAACCACTACGTGTAACCACAACCTATAATCAAATAACCAACGTGTTTACCATGCAATTATTGTATGACTTGTTCATACCCTAATATGCAAAGTAAACTAGGTATTTCACTAAAAGATTTTCATTCAATGAGCTGTGTTTAAAATACCAAAGGAAATTTAAATACATATATTCTAAAATTACACATACAAATGTTTGAAAGCAGCTCATTGTAAAAACTTTCAAACGAAGAAAAGAAAAATAGTGGAATCCACAGCTGAGGCGCCTGCTTTGTGTTACTCAGAAAAACATTTATATTGCTACATCGTTACAGTAAATGAGTTCGCGAAACACACGGGAACACATCCAAATTACTATCCACCTAGGTAGCTTACTGTGGAGCATGTTGCATAAACTGCTCTCTGATATCTACGTATTGTTTTTCACCAACTTGTTTACTTTCCAATTTTTACTACGTCTACAAGGCAGTCATAACAAAAATGTTTCGTTCATGAAATTCTTCAGCAGCATAACATTGTTAATCTTAGTTTATGAACTTATAAAAGTAAGGTCAAAATGCTGATGTAAATAAAATCCTACTATAATACTTCCTGCTATCCTACTAATATTTTAAACTAACTTCCGCCCGCGGCTTCGGCCGCGGCTTCGGAAGTCGGAAATTATCCCGCAGGAACGTACGACCGGGATAAAAAGTATCAATATCCTATGTGTTAATCTAGATTATAATCTATCTGTGTGCCAAATTTCAACCAAATCCGTTCAACCGTGATTGAGTAACAAACACCCAAACATCTTCACAAACTTGCACACTTATAATATTGAGTATAGGACGTGAAAGTTTGTATGTTTAGATGTTTGGATTTTTGTTCCTGAATCACGCAAAAATGGCTACACGGATTTGGATACTTGTACGTTCCCGTGCGATAATATTCGACTTTACGCGGGCGAAGCCACTGGCAGAAGCTAGTTGTAAAGTAAAAAGATGTAACTAAATATTGTGTATCAAGTGAACCTACCTACTCACTAGTACATAACAAGCCTTTCAGTTAATCAGAAACTAGATAAAAATAAATGAAAGTTAGCACAAAGAGAAACATATTCTTACATGTTACAAGTCACGTTACTCATTTAACGTCATATGAGACTATCGACTTCTGTCCAATGTGTTACGGGAATCGCTATGAACAAATTCAATCAAATTACGAAACTAGATGCCAAGTTAGCCGATATGATGGAGAGATGACATCGGGAATGATTAATCCCATTCCGCTTGATGATCAATTTAGCATTAAAACGCATTTATCGAGTGTCGTCTGACCATCGCGTCATATTGCCGCGCCCACGCTCTAATCACGTATCGTCATGACCTATAGGATAAATATTAATTACTATGTTCATATATTACAATCAGTACCTAATATCACCCGACCAATAACGCGTCGGTTTGAGTTGCCATTAGGTTCGTAGGCGACATACAAACGTCATATTAACGATTTTCAGGTAGCTTTATTAGCGCCGTTCGTACCTACGTCATTCTACGTCATACATTATTTGAATAAATAATTTGATTTTCCCCAAATGTCAACCTCACCTGTTTAATGTACCTATATCAAAGACGCTTTGGAAACCGAAAAATAGAAGTGGGTCCATCCACTTCCATTTTACAGTTTCAAAAATTCTTTCATTTCATCATGTTTTCTTTTTTTTGTTAATAAATCTAGACCTCATAAAAACTTTTTTCAAAAAAATGACAACCGATTTCCAAAAAAACACTACAAAGTGCAAAATAACTTTAATTTCGGAAGTCGGTGAGTTTGGATGTGTATTTTAATTATTTGTCACCGCCTTCCGAAATTAAAGTTATTTTGCACTTTGTAGTGTTTTTTTGGAAGTCGGTTGTTATTTTTTTTTTTTAGTTTTTATTATTCCCTTTTTAGTTACCTACCCCACACCATTTCGAAATTTCATCATCCTTGGGGTCAAAACAATGCATACTTATGCGATAGTAACATTCGCGGTTGATTTGCTGTAATTTTTTGAAGAGTTCCGTTGTCTGTCTCCAAAACGCATCATCAGATATATATGAAATTTTAATGGGACCATTTCGGAGTAAACCCCTTTCGAACAAAAAAATAATTATGCAAATCCGTCAATATACGACGGAGTTATGCCCGAATATACATTTTTTTTTTTAAACATGTCGAATTGATAACCTCCTTCTTTTTGAAGTCGGTTAAAAAAGGGGCTTTTAGCTAAATAATAACTACCGCAATCTGGTCGATCGATCAGGTCAAGCTAACTTCTTAACATATATATCAAGGCCCCTCCGTGCCTCGGAAAGTACGTTAAGCACGTCCTAGCTGTCATTCGTGAATCTTTGGTAGACGTTTCGGTTCGTCAGAAGCCCGAAAGTCTGACAATCAGTCTTACAAAAAGGGGTGTCGTATTACCCAGTAACTCGGTTGTGAAGGTTGGATAGGCAGTCGCTCCGCGTGAAATTCAGCTGCATCCGGTCCAGACTGGAAACCGAACTTAACATAATTGAGAAAAATGCAAGGCAGATAATGATATCTAGACGTCAGAAGAGGTGATCAGTATTACAGGACTCTACGATAAGCCCGGTATCAGCCTCTTTAAGAAAATTAATTGAATCCAGCTGTGGATTGCAATATACTAATCATCATGATTATCTCAGCCGAAGACGTCCACTGCTGGACATAGGCCTCCTCCAAACGGGGAGGGGATTGCCATAATCGTCACGCTTGGCAGGCGGGTTGGCGATCGCAGTATGGTGGTAGAATGCATAGAGAACGCTGCTGCCCATTCTCTGGGGAGCCCCTGAGTCGCCTTCTCCGACACCCATGGAAAGAAATGGGATGGTGCTATTCTTTTACGTCCGGCACCACACGGAACGCCACTTATAATAATTTTGATTAATCGTTACCCAACAAAACAAAACTCATAAAGTTAGGTATTAATTTTATCTTTTTATATTTAACTGATTCTAACGCAATAATTCATCTATGTTACGGAATGTCCTGAGCAGATAGGTATACGATGCGACCGTACTAAATGTTTAAAGTCTGGTCTTACACAACAAATGACGCATTTGCCAAAAACGGTCAGTACATAACTCGTACAGATTACACCCGTAGCAACAGATGCTGCGTAGGTACCCTGACGCAAGTAAACGTATTTAATATTTCCCGTATACCATTTTCAGCTTTCAATACTCCACGCTAGCTTTGCGTCATGGTTTTAGCCATGAATCAATTTAGGTATTTTTACTCCATTGTTTTTATCCACCCACGCCCACACGGTCAACGTCACAGGGAAATTGAGAGACTAATTTCTCTACAAAAACCCTTACGGATGTGGTGATTTGAAAGCAGGAAATACGATGTTTTAAATTGATGGCTTACTTACTACCTAAATCATCATCGGCCAAAGCTTTCCCCAACTATGTTGGGGTCAGCTTCCAGTCTTACCAGCTGAACACCATAGTTACCACCTTATATAGAGAACAGAATTTTAGTTAAAATGTGTACGGTCACCAAAACAGATTGGCAACTTATCTCTTTTGGCAAGTTAACTGTTTTTTATTAAATTTTGTTTTATTTAAAAACCATTGGTTTTTTACTAAACTTCCACTACATCTGACGACCCTGGTTACATATATCTTTTGGTCTAATTTCGTCGTGGAGCCTACGACAGATCTGTAATGTAGTAATTAGAGAAACTAAGGAATGTACTGCCGACAACATTATTATGATCAGATACGGAAATGAAATTGAGACACAGAGGCTAGCATACCTACCTATAGAAAAAATTCATGGGGAAATGAAAACAGATTTGTAGGTCTGCCTGAAAAACAGTTTTAAATGGCCATGGCATTTTTCATCATAAATCATGAAAGTTATAAATTACACCGTTTTGATTTCACATAAAAAATATATCAAATTGATACAAGTAAACATAACGGTACAATTCCTGAATTCATTCCTAAAATAATGTTCCAACGAGAAGAATAAACAACAATGTAAATTTTATTTTGAGCACTTGAAATGTTTTCCGTTTTTTCGTGAATGAAAAATCAAAACAATAAGTTTACCTAACAATTTATTTACTTCGTATATACAGGATGTGACGTAAATAATGGATAACCCTGAAACATGTCGATTGGCCAGATTATCATCTATCATTTACCCCACTTATATCGCCATATGCCTATGGATGTCCAAATTATTGATATTTTTGATATACCCTTACAAAATCAGCTGCCATTTCTACAATTGGTGATTTTTTCTCGTTTTGTTTTTTTTATGTCCTGAATCATCAGATCAGCATCAAGTTTTTTTATTACATTTAAGGTAACATTGTAAAAATAACACAAATTTTAACATTATTCTAAGGAATGATGCAATTTTGGGCGCCTGTATCGAAAAAAAATTATCCATGGGCATATTGCGATATAAGTGGGGTAAATGATAGATAATAATCTGGCCGATCGACAGTTTCAGGGTTTTCCATTATTTACGCCACAGCCTGTATAATATCGTTAATTAACTGAAACTTTTACAGAACCATTCCCTTTTTAAAGATAATTTATTATGCAGTTCAGGCAAACACAGACAGTATTTGTGTAAGCGATCTTCATTAAATATTTAGAGCGTGATCCGGATTTCGGTGACACACAAAGTTTCTTTTAACCTTTCCCTAGACTGGTGACAGCATATAACTTTCCAGTTAACTACTATACTACGTGATCACTAGACACGTGAACTAGTTTATAGTTAGAATGCTTTATCATTTCCATGCCACGGTCCCACAATTAGTGACCTGCTGCTCTGTTCCAATTCCTTCACGCTTTCAGGACATGATATATGATTGTTTGATTTACATTCATATTCAAACACGCTGTCTATGTTCATGCAGTTCGTGCTAGTTATCTGTGCCTTTTCATGACTAAACTAATAGAAATCTATTTGTAACTAGGCTTTTAAAAGGTAGGTACTTAAACGTTTCAAGTTCTCCGAAGTAACGGTTTTGCGCATCTCGAATGTTCCGTTCAACACGGTCAATTTAAGCAATTCATCGAATCAATCGTGCTCGAAAGCAATGGGTATGGACGCTGTTTATGTAACTGAAAACTAGTTCGGGTCAGTTGATACCAGTCAGGGTTTGTGTACTTTTTGGGCGGTACTTTATCTCAATCTAGCCCTCATGAAAATGTTATATGCTGTTGAAGACAACTGCTTTAGTTTATAGAAGAAAAACATTTTTATATAACAATCGGTAATAACTATCAATATCAAAGCAAACTATTCCATATTAGCTAGAGGTCTATGTAAACTACAATGCATATATCTATCGACAGCATTTTAAGACCTATTTCTGAGTCGACGACTAATAGTACAAAAACTAGCGTTGTTCCTAACTGTGCCAAACCAATTTACTTTCACAGAAAATCAATTTTTGTTAAAACTACAACAATAAAAGTCAATGCGACTTGAATAGCAAAGACGCTCCGTTACGTTAAAGCGAGACTCTCTTATCTTAAAATTCTGAATTCAGTATAAAAAAATATCTGCTGTAACATGAAGGCAACTTCCTCATTCGGGATATAAAGTTAGGATCCATTCCGACTACCAGGGATCAAGATTACTCTTGAAAGCCGATAAGAAACTATGTCAAGGGCAATTGTCATCAGATCTACATGTCATTTCAGGGCTGAAAAACATCTTAATTGAGTAGTTAGCAACGATCTGTTCCAACTTCCAGCCTTCTGCTAAGCCCTGTCCACTATCCGCTATCATGTTACTAGGTGCCTTTGAAATAATCCTTTGATGTAATCTATAACTTTAAAATTTTATCGACATTTTATCACGGGCTACGTATTTTGTTTCACGTTATTCTTGTCAGGTTATTGCTATATATCGTCAGATATAATCGGACCATTCAAATCAATTAATTGAAACATTTCGCCTGTCGAAAAATAATGGAGACAGGTTGCATCCGGATAAAAGCGACTCAAACATGACCGACTAAACCGAATCCCGTTGAGTCAGATTCGGCCGACCAATTCTCATATATAATATACAACTTGCAGCCAGGTTGCTTACTAATTGTTTAGTGGGAAAGACGGGTCCCTCTACACTGTGTCAGAGGAAGCGCGAGCGGCTGAATCTAGATTACATGTAAAGCACATTACTGGGAAGGCGATATTTCTGTAGTGTGCAGAACTGTGACGATAGTCGTGCTACGCTTATACGAGGCCGCGTCGCCGCGACCGCTTCAGTCTGACGATAGCGCTCATAGATAATAGACGTTCTGAAGTAATATCGTGGATTAAATATTTAAGTTCGGAATACGAGCTTAGCTAGCAGTTTTCTTTTTGTGTTTGTAGTTTTATTATTTTGTGTTGTGAAATGCGCGTGTGCGCCGAGAGACAAAGCGTTCGTTTCGCGCCTGCCCGTTGGCTGCGGAGTCGCGCCGTGACAATGGCTCGCTCTATGGATATGTTGCACTTGCAGTTCAAGCGCATGCTGAACAAGGAGCTGAGCCACTTCTCCGAGTCCAGCAAGTCCGGCAACCAGATCTCGGAGTACATCTGCTCTACATTTTTGGGTGAGTGTTCATAAACTTTTAAATATATTACCTACTTAGGCGTAAATCTTACAAACAATTAGGTATAATAATAACTTTCAAACATTTACGGTCTTATCCATAAAAGTTATCGAACATCTAAACAGTTGCTTAAAGTCTGTTTTTCAATACGAACCCAGACTTTAGCAACTGTTTAGATGTTCGATAACTTTTTATGAATAACACCGTTAGAGTCCAAGTAATTTATAGCGGTAGTTGTTTACCGAAGTAATTAGTTCTACTTTATTTTATGAAAAAAATTGAGCAAGCATGTGTTGATAACTTAATATAATATAACTTATTAATATAATATATTAATAACTTAAGTTAATATAAGTAATATTCTAAGAGTTTTTATCAAATAATGCGAAAAGTTTTAAGATAGGAACGATAGATAATAAATGCATTATGAATAGCTACATACTTGCAACTTTGATATAGACATAGATTAACTTATCCGCTGAAAAAATGAGTCACGCGTATGTTGTGTCATGTCGACGCGATTGAGCACTTCAATCTGTCAAAATCTTATAGTACGTCATCAATCATGGACACCGAGGTTACGCAATGTAACCTTTTTTAATACATTACCTACCTACATTCTTGTTAAGTACAACGACCAACAAAAACTTCTCATGATTTCTCCAGAATAGAAACTTCAATTACCCACAATGATTTGCATTTACAGTCTAAATTCATTCATCATTATTATTGTGAATTAAACATTCAAATTCTTATAAAAATAAGTCTTGAATGGTATATCATTCAAGACTTGGATGTATTATATAATTTTATGCTGCACTCACTCATAAACGAACAGTATCTACAAGCAAATTTCTGGTAGTACAAAAAAACTACCAGAAATTGCAATGAGTACGTGATCTGGAAATATATTAAAGTACATGACCTACTTACTTTATGGTGTGAACGTCCTCCCGCGCCCACTTGTGTGACAATTAAGCATTTCGACCGGCATAATAAATATTTCAAAAGCAGTTTAGCCTATCTGCATAAAAAGAGGAGCGTTTAGTCACGGTCCTATAAAGTTAATCAGAATAACAACTATAAGTATGTTTGTTGGATTTAGTACAGTCGAAGTACCCACATTAATACATTATGGGCTTAAATTAAAATTATTTAAAAACAAGATAATAAATGTTAATATATTCTCTCGAAGTAAGTACACAACATGAGTAATAGCCATTATTCATCAAGTTGGGATACAGGACGGCCTTCTGCATAATGACTTTCTTTGTACGTATTATAATTCTCGCTGGGAAAACCGGGATTAAAGCTTATCGCTTTATACGTGTATAGTAAAGAAAAGCCACGTTATTACTGACATTAATTCATAAATGCAGAAGATTAACTACTTATTGATAACATGTCATTATCATTATAAATCGCGTCACAAAGTGACTGTTTATAAATGGAGCTTTAATATGTGAAATCAACAGGTAAATAAACCTAACAGGATGATAAATAAATGTAAATAAGCGTTATCATTGGCGATAAATCCGATAAACCCAGGCCACGCGCGCGCACTTCCTGCGCTTTACAACAACATCCATATCGATTTTTAAAACTAGAACTTAAAGCTCTGACGATAAGGCCTGTTCATTCTGGCAAAAAATCCTTGCCAGCCCTCCAGGCACTACGATAAATACGACATAATAACCATTTATACTGTTGTCATGGCACTGGTTTTAAACACTAGTCAACTCCATAATAATTTTGAACCCTATTTTAGCCAATATTTTTATTGTTTTTCTTTAGGTCCTAGTAGTGCTTTGTCACTTCTTGAGTACGACACCAGAATCGTTGCTCTAGCTAAACACGTTTTTGCGCTATACGACTTGGCATTTCGACACACAACGAAAGATAGATTGTCGCGACTATACCACTTCCTATGATTCGCATTCAAATCAATACGACAGCAATAAGCAAGCCAAACATTGTTGACACACCAGGGGGCTTACTCTTGAAACTAATTTTAATTTCAATCTAAACCCAATACAATTCCAATATCAATTTTGCAGTCACGTGATTCGGTACTCTTGAACACAATAGTGTCAACATTGGATTGAAATTGGGATTGCCCCGCCATTATTTTATTCAACGTGAAGTTAGCTACGTTACGGGCCGCAATAGTGTTGTTCGACTCATTACAATAAACCGGTAATAGAGAATTAAAATGCTTTATCCTTTAAATAACGCGGCCAATAAATAAATATCTTATAGATAGTTGCTTAATTGAGTAATTGTGACGTAATCAATTCATTTGGGCGTAAGAAAATGATTAAAATCATAAAATTAACCATGACTTTGGCTGCATGCGGTAGGATCGTTGCCATGCCCTACACTATCTACTAATAAAAAAGACGGCGTAGAAGGTCTCAATTTTCTATAGTAAAAGTAGTCAAGTTTTAGTTTGTTTAGAACAGTCAGATATTGTTCGCGTTTGGTTCCTTTGTAGTAAGAAATACCCAATGGCGTTCTTTATTTATGTAAAATAACAATATTGAGTGTGTCTAGTAATAATAAAAAAAACCTAGAAGAAAACCAATGAAAATGTAGTGTGGTATATTTTCTCGTACATTAAATCTTGAATATCTTTGGAACCCGTGGTACGCTTTACATAATTCCAACTGTAAAAATGGTTTTATCCATAGATCTATCGTTTAAAACCAAAATAAATAAAAACTGTACATAAATAAGAAATCTCATTTTCAACTTACGTAATTATACGAGAACCTTACATTATTTTCAAATATTCCGTATAAAACTCAAATTAGTACAACTGGATTTTATTATGAAAACTATGTAGATAGTAATGAGATCAAATTAAATTAACTAGTTAATTAGAAACCTATACATTGAGTTGAGCCAAAATCTCTTAACATTTCTCGTCTTTGTTTCCATTCTTTTTTAGGGAATTACGTAAAACACTGTTTAATACTGCTAATCGTGCCATATTAAACTCCTTTTACTTGTTTAGAACCACCTAAAATGCAAAACAATTTCAAAAAAGTTACACTTTTGCTATTGGAAAAATCACAATCTACAAACAATCCCAGCGTAATATTGATGCAATACACAGCTGTCAAAAAAACTCAAGAGTAGCGATTACCGCGCGCCAAGCCCGATCCCGATTTCATTTAGTTCTCCAAAAAGACACGCAATTTAAACACGATTTGGCGCTAGCGTCGAACTCAAGAGTACGAAACGTCACAATTCCAATGTCGATCGATCGGAATTAAACTCAAGAGTAAGCACACTGGGCCTTTATTATAAATATTCAAGGAGAAGTTATTGAGGACGTAAAACATTTGGGACATAGATATTTGTCAAACAACGAGCTGTTATTGAACCAATTGCCAAATGGGGACGAAGGAACTACGTAGTACAAATTAATTTGTTTGTGCTGGCATCGACCATGACTAATGTTACGGCAGCCAAAGAATGGGCCACTGTTTTCAATAATATGTATCCGATTCCGCACCAATGAATAATTTCGTATTTTCTTGCTATTGCGTGTTAGACAATAATGGATATAATTATTTCTCTGATTTATTCACTGCCATTGCTGTTAGAACATCGGATCTTATACTTCAAGTGTGTTTTCATTCTTTCATTGGAATCGTTTGAGTTACTTAGAAAATGCTGTTCTATTAAAATAATTGTTTAATGATCTTTAAAACAAATTACCACATTAAAAATAATTGCAACAATAGTATTCAACATCTTCATTCATAGTGGTAGTAATTCCAAGTTTGTTGCATTAGTAGCTGAAATTAATTCATCGTTCGGGATAGAGTAAACACACTATGTACGTTTCTATTTCCAATGGGTCGATCGGATTTTCTTTCATCTAAATATAGAAAATAGCTAGGAGTGTGTTAATCCGTTGATTAGATACGCACTGGACGCGTAGTACTATTTCACAAAGGTAGATAACAAGTTAATCCGTTTAATGAGCTCGGATTATACTTTCATCATGGTGTTGGTCCGTTGGCCCCCTTTAATCACCTCGACATATTGTGTAATAAATTGTAATTATGAGATTATTAAACTGTTAAAAAATACCATCTTCATTTCATAGTCATAAACGTGATAATAGTCTCGAAGTCAAGAATAAAAATCTTAGGATCTAATGACAATTCAGCAGTCGCATAGTTCGAATAAAAAATCAATACATTGGTAGGTAAAGACTCAATTTCGAGAACACAAAAAACGTGAGATTTTAATTCTTTAATCCTTAATTAATCAATATTAATTCAGGCTAGATAATGAAGATGAATATGCAATCAACATTTTTAAAAACTCAATAATCCTATCACACATTTTGACCCAAATCAATGCAACAGCTAACGTCATCGTTTGTACTCCATAATGTCAGTCCTCAATCAGATAATGAAGACCAAAAAATACTATGGGAAATATATCAAAGCTCCCATCGGCATGATTGATTACTTATCTATAGGTAATAACAAAACTCGCATGTTGACCTGGAAACGATCCATCATCATAATAATATGTATTAATGGATACTTCACATTTTCACCCACTTTTTTGGCATCGTTACCCAGTAACACAATTAAGAAACGCAATAAAAATTGTAATCGGTCGATAATGTTTAGCTTACAGTATTTGCGCAGCTTCTGCCAGCTAGAGGATGCTAGCTGTGCAGCTAATATTATATTCAGGTCACTCATATCCCACTCAACCCAATTTTACTTGATATCCATCAATAAAGTGTTGATGGCTCGACTATGAAATCCATCTAACAGTTACTTTTAAAGCAAATCTAAAATGTTTTTCTTTTACATTCCAGACAAACAACAGGATATTGACTTACCATCTCTGCAAGTGGATGAGGTCGCCGAAGCGCGTGCCAAGAAGAAGGACAAACCGCGTCATACCGGACCAGCAACCACCATGTCACAAGTAAGTACAACAACATTTGAAAATGCCATTTATTTATTAAGCCTGAACATTCAATTCCACAACTGAAAGAACTAAACAATTTAATTCATATTTTATATTTTTGCTCTTTTGCTAATTTTTTAATATTTTTGTACAGATTACTGGCGTTAAACGGACACTGACGCACACCAATAGCTTCACTGGAGAACGCGTTCCAAGATATGGAGTAGACACTCCTCACGAGGAAGACCTGGGTCGCCAGCTGGGCGAAATCGAGCGATGGGGTGTGGACATCTTCCGCATCGGTGACTTGTCTTGTGGACGACCACTGACTGCCGTCGCGTACGCTGCGTTCACGTCCCGGGAACTGCTGGGCACGCTGCAGATCCCGGCGCGCACTTTCCTCGCCTTCGCCATCACGCTGGAGGAGCACTACATGCGCGACAACCCCTTCCACAATTCGCTGCACGCTGCTGACGTTGCGCAGTCCACACACGTGCTACTAAACACGCCAGCGCTCGACGCTGTGTTCACGCCCATAGAGACGTGCGCCGCTCTGTTCGCGGCGTGCGTGCACGACGTCGACCACCCTGGCCTCACCAACCAGTTCCTCGTCAACTCAAGCTCAGAGCTCGCTCTGATGTACAATGACGAGTCAGTTTTAGAGAATCACCATCTCGCCGTAGCGTTCAAACTTCTCCAGAATGAAGGGTGCGACATATTCATCAACCTTCAAAAGAAACAGAGGCAGACGCTACGAAAGATGGTTATAGACATGGTTCTCTCCACAGACATGTCGAAACACATGAGTCTATTAGCTGACCTGAAAACAATGGTGGAAACAAAGAAGGTAGCTGGAAGTGGCGTACTATTACTAGACAATTATACAGACAGAATACAAGTGTTGGAGAATCTCGTACATTGTGCCGATCTGAGTAATCCCACTAAACCGCTACCACTCTACAAACGATGGGTAGCATTACTTATGGAAGAATTCTTCCAACAAGGAGACCGCGAGAGGGATCAAGGAATGGACATAAGTCCAATGTGCGATAGGCATAATGCGACGATAGAAAAATCTCAAGTTGGATTTATCGACTACATTGTCCACCCTCTGTGGGAGACATGGGCTGATCTAGTACATCCAGACGCTCAGGACATATTAGACACACTAGAGGAGAATCGTGACTATTATCAAAGTATGATCCCTCCGTCACCGCCACCAGCGCCCATTCAGCACTCACTGCCCGATGATGACCGCCCCGAACAAATACGCTTTCAAGTAAGTTGAACTATCTTATTAATTATCAATAATAATAGTATTCAATCTTGCCACCAAAATTTTCAATATGTCAAAAAATATTTTGAATTACAAATCTATTTCTCATTTTTAACCAAATAATTTATTATTCTCCTTTAGGAGAAGAAGGACATGATAGATACTAATGATTATGTGTTTTGTTAACAGGTGACGTTAGAGGAGGGTGAGGGCTCCGAGGACTGCGAGGGTGAAGGTGATGGCGGGATGTGACGGAAACTACTGGGAATCTGCAAGAAACTCACTGAGAAGATGCAAGTTTGGTGGAAGCTCTGGCAGTAGCACGGCGCCGGCCGGGCCGGGGCGAGTCTTGTTGATAATAGTAATACTTGTTGACGCTTACCCTCGAAATGGAACGATCCCGATGCATCGTCACATTTCGATCATGATTATTTTTATGTGATTATAATGCAATGTTGTTTAGAAAAATATCTAACGACTAAATAATTATGTCCCTCCAATGACTGTAACGTTCGATTGTCTAGTATTTTTACTATTGTTTCGTTTTGTCTAACCAAAGATATATGAAATGTTCTTTCGTTCACGGAGACGTTCGATAATCCCTGTAAGTAGTTAGTATTCGGTTCTTAATGAGTCGTGTAAGTAGATATAGTCGTCGATGCCGCATAATATATATCGGCTCGACTAAGTAAGGACATTGAAAACGCTTATTAATTGGTATGAAAGGGTAATTTATATTGTCATATCATCCACGTTTCTCATATTTAATACGGGTTTGCGATAATGATGTTATTCACCAAAATATATTAAACATGATAAATATCCTAAATATAAAAATCTATTTTAAGGTAAATTTTAAAAATTGCCTTTCGGAGTTGTTGTTGTGTCTTTTCTGAATATATAATATTCGGCCAGCCTCGTACTGCAGCTGACCGTGACTGCGACAGCTCCCGGCCGAACAGATGTTACAGAACCTGCACAAGCAACACTTTGTTTCGTAGTTATTGTATCGTGTATACCAGCCCTGGCAAGCACCAGGTGTCGATATTCGATATTATAGAAAGGTCGAATTCATACTTAAGATCTCTCTTCGTATTTGGTCGGGGGTCAAAAAGACACTTTACCAAATTCATCCTATTAGAAAGCTTTACTTGATTTTTGTGAACCTAAATGCACCTCATTACTTATGGAGGATCGCTGGCGATCCGTTTACTTTTCTCTTTAGAGTAATGTATTATTATTTTTGTAATATTACGTATTTTATTCTAGTTCTCTTTACCCAATTACAAAACAAAAAAATTAGTCATGGATCTTAAAGTTTTCGTGTACGCAACTAACGGCTTGAAGTGTTTGATTAAATTGTTAAGTACTAACAAATGAGTGGTTTGCAACTAAGTTTAATTTTGAGTGGATTCAAATATCTATATTTGCTGAATTAAGTCCAAAGTTATCGGCGCGCGGGCCGGGTCTTGCAATAGTAGTAGGTAGTTCTGAAACACTTCGCACAACTGTTTCTTCTTCATCCATTTCATGCCAAATATGCTCCTTTAAATGTATAATCATATCAATCAATATCAGAATCGCTGTGCAGATCTGATTTCAACTATGTATAACAATATTTGTGTACCTACATAGATTTCTCTCGTAAGGAAAAGAGCGTAACTGATACTTTTTTAAATATATAACAAACACTGTGTAAAAGATGTAATATAATAAGTAGATGTCTGAAAATGTACATTGGATGGAAAATCTAGTTTTATCCAGTTTCATGTTCGTCGGTTGCGACCTTTTCATGTTTGTGACAATGTTATATCAATTAGCATGCACATAGCCACTTGAGCATTCAGCTATACATACTCGTGTATAAACTTCGTGTAGGTACATTTACAATAGTATAAGGAGGGTGTTATACTTAATGAACCTGTATTATTTTTGCATTTCATCATCCATCTTTTATTTTTATTTTTAATGGACGATTTTTAAGAGCTGGTCTCTATTCCTTCATGTACTCAAAATATATTTTGTTTTAAACTGATTAAACGATTTTAGTTCCTCGCACTTCACCTGTTTTGTATTTCTATCATAATGAATGTCCCCTAGTATTATTATGAAAAGTATTTTCTAAGTCATCATTTCTCTCATTCATCAGCATCAAGAAGGAAGGTCCAATGTACATTATTTTCGTAGATAAAGTAAGATTTTATCGGCGATCAAATACTACGAGCATGTGTGCATCGCCTATCTTCGAAGTGTCTGATTTTCAAACTGCTTAGTTTAGATATTTGGTACCTACGTCAACGTATATATATATATATATACATACATACATACCTACTACATTAAAAATTGGATACGCTTAACTACTTGTGTGTTATAAAATAGAAACATTACGCTTAGAATCATTAATTTTCTAATTAAAACATACGTATTTGTAACTAATTGTGTTGAATATGATATTCGTACTGCAGTAGATCTGTGTAAATCGTACGTACCCAATCTTTGATAATTCACATAATGTGAGCATTTGCATGTACCTACCATATACCTTTACCAAATTGTAATATCATAATCCCTACTTTTATAGTAACTGTACAATGAACAGGATAATTGAGCAGAATGTATAGGTATCTATATAATGTACTCGTTGTCATATCTTATTTCAATGGATTTATCTGATTGCCTACCGAATGCAATAAAATGTTAAATAATATAAACACTAAGACATGTCGGATATGCTATGAAACCCTTGTTATTCTGCTGTGCTATGTAAGCCCATGTTACCGCGTACGTTATCGAATTGCGGCGGAATTTTTTCGCGCCATGAATCACGCACTGCTTACCGCCGAGAATTGAAAATCGAACACAGTGATTTTTCGATGCGCTGAGACTCACGATCCAATGCGCGATAAAATCCCACCGCAATTTTATTACGTTTGTGTGGACGTCGACTTGTGATTCTACTACCAAAGAACTACTGATAGGAATGAACAAAATAGCGGGAATTGTTGTAACGCATCGGACATGTCATTATTCAATAGTTGTGTAGGATAATGGTTTTCACCAAAGGTTTTCAGTGTTGTGTATATGTTTTGTCACTATGGAGAACTATCGCTAAGATTGGATAATACCTAGTTAAATATTAATACCGAGTTAAAAGTGTGCAATGCTGGACATTTGCATTACTTATTATTTATGTTTAAAATAAAAAAAATAGCTTGTAATAGTTTAAATGAATATTTGAGTTGAATTAAAGAATATTAATGTATTTAGAATAAAAAGATATGGGAGAAAACTCTATACTCGTTTTATTTTAGAACCACAGTAGACACCTGCCTGCACGACCGAAGGCTGCGTGTACAGTCAGTTCACAGTTATTTTACCTCTGGCCGCAGTGACAACAGCAACCTTATTATAACCAGAATAAAGATATCTGTTTATTGATATACTTTAATTGTCAACCTGCTACTTTAAAAGCATAAATCGTTTTCTAGCTGACCACTATGTTAAGTATGCTCCTACCGAGTTATGATAAACTGGTACTTCAAAGGCATAAAGCGATTTCTAGCTGACACAGCTACCTATGTTAGGTGTCTCCTAACGAATTATGACGTCCTGGTATTATATATAAGATCTCTTAAAGATACACACAGTGTAGGTAGTGATGGGATCTGCACAAAAGCCATAAAAGCAGTCTCACGATTACATCATACATTTAAGTATTGAGAATGGTATCTTCCCGGAGAAGCTCAAAACGTCAATAGTTACTCCACTATACAAAAAGCGAGATAAAAGTCTGATGAAAAATTATAGACCTATTGCTTTGATACCTATTTTTACAATTTTAGTTAATTAACAGAAAGGATTTCGGAAGAACAGGACAATAAACGTGGCTATCCATGATCTGATACGCCCTATCTTATCAAATATGGATGAAAGAAATACCGTATGTGCGATATATATGGATCTTACAAAGGCTTTCGACTATGTAGATTTTAAGACAATATTAAATAAATTAGAAAACTACGGTATACGAGGCAACATTTTAAAGCTTTTTGAAAGTTACTTACACAACAGAAAACAGATTTTAGAAATAACACGAATTTGCCCACGCACTGCAAAACGAAAGAAGATACAGATCTAGTAGTAGGATCATTAAATACGGAGTCCCACAGGGTAGTGTGTTATTACCCCCACTATTCTTAACTTATATAAATGATCTGCCCAAAGAAATAAAGCATCCTATGGTACTATTTTCTGACGACAGCACGGTAGTAGTAAAATGTGACGATCCAAATACATACGAAGCAGAGATAAATTTGACATTAAACAAAATAATTACGTGGCTAAATAACAATAATCTTGTGATAAATCTAGAAAAGACTAAAATAATGCACTATTATCAAAGAATTCCTAATATTAACATTGACATTCATTATCTGGGGACTAAAATAGAATCTACAACTATGACTAGATTCCTTGGTGTTGTTATTGATAGTAACTTGTCCTGGAAACCGCAAACGGACGATATCTGTAAAAAAGTTAGTAAATTTGCATATGCCATAAACAAACTATCTAAAATTGTAAGTCTAGAAGCTCTTTTAATGGCTTACCATGGCTATGTTGTATCGACACTGGAGCAATTCAGTTAATAAAGACTATTTTTTCAAAGCCCAAAAAAGATGCTTATTATACTATGTGGCTTACAAAGTTCTGACAGCTGTCAACCGCTATTTAAAAGCCTCAAAATATTGACGATGCCTTCTCTTTATGTTTATGAAGTAAATGTATTTGTTAAAACAAACATCAGCCTTTATGAAATAGCTTTTAAAAGCATATATAGGAAATTACGTGACAAAAATAATTTAGAGCTTAAAGTGCAGGTACGGCTTTAATGAGGAAAAGCTTTTCTTTTGTAGAGAACAGTCAAAATTTACCAAATTTTAAGCGTAATTGTACCATCTTGCACACTGTTGTAACCTATGTTTACAATTAAAGACTGTTGATTGATTGATTGATTGGTACTTCGAAGGCATAAAGCGTGTTCTAGCCGACACAACTATGTTAAGGTGTGCTCCTAACGAGCTATGACGGCCTGGTGCTTCGACGGCATAAATGTGTGTTAAAATAGGTGAGTACATGAGTAGGGAACAACTACTCGATTTCGGTGTGCCACAAGGAAGTTTGCTTAGCCCTCTCCTCTTCCAAATCTATGTAAACGAACTCTGTTTACTTACCCTCCCTTCTACTCAAATTATAGCGTACGCCGACGATACTGTTTTATTGTGCAGTGGACACGACTGCGGCAGGGCTCGGGAGGCCGCTGAATGGTCGCTGGCCCAAGTTATGATCTGGTTGGGCAATAATAGCTTAACATTGAATGTCAGCAAAACAAACTTTGTAACCTTCGGTTCCAGACCCTCGACCCTTCCATCTGACCTCTCTCTACAACTCAAAGCCCATGTTTGTGACGAGCGTTACCGCAACAACTTTTGTACATGCCAGACGGTGATGAGAGCCTCCTCCGTTAAGTATCTCGGCGTATATCTTGATTCCAGTCTCAGCTGGAGGACTCACATTGAATCTCTGTCTGCACGTACTAGGAAACTTATTTACGTATTCAAAAAGCTAAGAACCTCAGCCCATAAAGATATCCTAAAAATGGTATACACAGCCCACTGTGAATCAACACTTAGTTACTGTATCGTTGCGTGGGGCGGTGCAGCCAAAACAATTCTCATTCCGGCTGAAAGAGCCCAACGTGCAGTAATCAAGGTCTTGTTAAACAAACCATTTAGGTATCCCACTCAGCAAGTTTATTCGGACTTTAAGGTAATGACAGTCCGCCAAATGTATATGTTTCGATCGGTTACACGTAAACATAAAGTTACCCCTCCCAGGAGATGTCAAAGCCCTACGCTCAGAAGAAGACCCAAACCCGTTTGTCCTAAGGTTTCAACAAATACCACCTTTGCACGACGGCATAACCGTTATTTAAGTACATTACTATACAATAAGCTGCACAGCACATTAAACATTAACAGTTTGAACAAATTCCTATGCAAACAAAAAATAAAAGAATATCTGCTCACCTTAAATTATGACGACACAGAAGAATTGCTCAAACCATAACTTAAACAAAACAAATCAGACAGCCACTTGCACATACACACCTACACTCACCCACACACATCTACACTCACACATTCACTCTACACTCGCACAAACACAACTACACTCAGACTAACTCACACCCGGCACTCAAATAGACACTCCCTTTCCATTGTTATTAATTAATTTAAACTCCTTTTTTATCCTCAAATCTAATTGTATTAGTCTAGTTTATTTTTGTTTTATTATTTTGTAAAGTGCACATTACTCATTTGGATTTCACCATTATAACATTAATAATGGACGGATGGATGACCCCTGTAACACAGGTTTTCCTAGCATAGGGGTCATTGATCATTTTTTCTGTACCAAGCTAAATTGCATGTTTAAAATAAGTGTCTCCTGTATCTGT
This sequence comes from Polymixis flavicincta, assembly GCA_949987655.1. Taxonomy (NCBI): domain Eukaryota; kingdom Metazoa; phylum Arthropoda; class Insecta; order Lepidoptera; family Noctuidae; genus Polymixis; species Polymixis flavicincta. The sequence goes on along the minus strand of OX465175.1, from coordinate 11,863,697 downwards.
GTACTCTATGTCAAATAAATATATTATTATTATAATAGGTCTTTACCTATGAAATTGCCGTTTTGTATGAAAAAATTTAAAGGAATTTTTTTCATGAATTTTTTATTTGTATTAATCGAAGTAATCACCCATGCAATCAATGCATCTTTGCCATCGCAGTGGCAGTTTATTGATGCCCTTCTTAAAGAAATCAGCTGGACGGGAGGCAACAAATTCTTCAAAGGCATTTTGTACTGCCTCTCGGGTATTAAATTTTTTTCCCGCCAAGAAGTTATCCAAATTCTGGAAAAAGTAGTAGTCTGTAGGCGCAAGGTCTGGTGAGTAGGGCGGATGACGGAGAGCTTCCAACCCCAGTTCTTGCAACTTGGAGACCGTCTGCTGTGCAGTATGAGGTCGCGCGTTGTCGTGCAGGAGCAGCGGAGACGAGCGATTGACCAATGCTGGTTGGAGATGCGCCAGCTTCTCCATCATTGTGTTCAGTTCTTCACAGTACACATCTGCAGTAATGCTCACCCCGTTTGGTAAGAAGCTGTGATGAATCACACCGGCGCTAGACCACCAAACAGTGACCATCACTTTTCTAGGGGTAAGTTTTCGTTTAGGGCATTGTTTAGGTGCTGAACCAGGATCCAACCAACTTGCTGAGCGCTTACGGTTATCAAACAGAATCCATTTTTCATCGCAGGTAACAATGCGGTTCAAAATTCCTTCATTTGTGTGTCTGTTGAGCAGTGCAAGGCACGTCTCGACGCGTACTTCGCGCTGGCGATCATTGAGTTCGTGGGGCACCCATTTGTCAAGCTTTTTTACCTTGCCAATTTGACGCAAATGGACCAATATTGTTTTGACGCTAACGTCGAAAGCTGCTGCTAATTCAGCCGTAGATTGTGTATCATCAGCTTCCACAATCGCCTTTAATTCGTCATTGTCGACCAAAGTCTTCGGACGACCGCGAGGTTCATTTTTCAGGTCGAAATTTCCAGAACGGAAGCGAGCAAACCAATAACAGGTGGTGCGTTGGTTTGTAGTGTTAGCTCCGTAAACGTCGTTGATGTTGCGTGCCGCTTGTGCCGCGTTGCTGCCACGACGGTACTCATATTCCATAATTACTCGAATTTTTAACGTATCCATGATGACGAAAAAGATTGAAATGCGATGAAAATGTAACACTAATCAATAAAGAAATGACTACTTTTAGAAAAAAAAATCCATGTTTTTAAAATAAAATTAATTTGAAATTAGAATTCTTAGCCAAACAAAAATTATTTTGATTTGAAATGGCCAGTACTGCAGAACGGCAATTTCATAGGTAAAGACCTATTAAATAAAGCGTTTTCTAGCTAACAACTATGTTAGGTGTGCTCCTACAGAGTTTTGAATGACAGCCTGGTACTTTTTTTTTTTTTTTTTTGGGTGGAAAATCATCAAATAACTTCTCCCGCTCTGGGTGGAGCAGGAGGGCGTGTCAGACTTCTACTGACTAAAACCCACCCGTGTTCCTTCAGTAGCCCGTATGCCAGGGGCTGTGGTATCTCTTTCAAACAAACCCGCACCCCTGACAGGCATCGGCCCTTGCGGGCCCCATCATTTTTGTGCTGACACCTCTTTGAGGCGCGCGTGGAACACAACGCGCCGTCGACTTGGGCTTGGTCCTTACCGGACAGCGAGCTACCCATTACTCGCCGTCCGCAAGCCCATGCCTACGGTAGCCGGAAGTCGGCCTGGGATTCCCGACGCCCAGGGCGTCTCCGTATCCTGCGGCGGCTAGGGTCGCGAGGGCGCATATGCTGCCTCTCCCTCACGTGCGCCGCCTCCCTCTTCGCGAACATTACTGCTTCGCTGAAGGAGGTGACGGCTCCCCATGCCCTCTCGCTCCGTACCATGGCCTGGACCAGGGCCGGACGCGAGAGATCGCCGCCGCCGATCGCCTCCATGAGGACACGGCGGTGCTCCGCCCAAGCCGGGCAGACCGCCACCGTGTGCTCCACCGTGTCCTCAGGGCGATCTTCGCAGTGGAAACATCCGGGTGTTTCCTCCCGCCCTATCCGAAACAGGAACCTCCCGAAACAGCCGTGTCCGGTGAGGACCTGCGTCAGGCAGAAGGTGAGGACGCCATGCCGCCTCTCAAGCCACTCCTCAAAGAGGGGGCTTACCGCCGCAATCGTGGCGTGCCCAGCACTGGGTTGCGACAATCGCACACTCCATGTCGCCATGAGATCCCGCCGGTGCTCTGTCCGCTGTGCCGCGATTTCCCGCGGCAGCGGAGTTACGCCCCGGCGTTTGGCCTCCTCGCGCCACTCCCACATTTGCGCGAGGACCTTTGCCTCCAGATCCCATGGCGGTAATCCGGCAAGTAGGCCCGCCACCTCGCCGGAGATCGTGCGATATCCCCGGATCATCCTGATCGCCATGACCCTATGGGACGCCCTCAACCGGCGAGCTGGTTGGCGCCTCAATGTAGGCGCCCACACCGGCGCCCCGTATAAGGCCATGGACCGCACGATCCCCGCGTAGAGCCTCCGGCAGGAGGCGTTTGGCCCCCCTAGATTGGGCAAGAGCTGCTTCAACGCAGCCCCGGCCCGCTCCAGTCTGGGAGCCAAACGGCGGAAATGCTCCGTGAAGTTCCACCGGCTGTCGAGGACGAGTCCCAAGTACTTCATTGTCGACTCGACGCCGATGTGAACCCCTCCCACCGTTATCTGGGAACCCGTCGGTGGCGCATTCCGAGGACCATGAAACCACATGGCCTCGGAATTGTGCAAGGCCACCTCGAGTCCCAGTTGCCGGATCCTATCGACGATTGTCGCAACCCCGTGTGTCCCTAAGTCGGCCGCCGCCTGGTACGACCTCCCTTGCGTTAGGACCAGCGTGTCGTCAGCGTAGCAAACTACACTGACGCCGTCAGGGAGGTCGGCGCGCAGCACCCAGTCGTATCCAATGTCCCACAGATGCGGCCTCAGGACCGATCCCTGTGGGACACCGCACGACATCTCTCGCCGGTTCCACTCTCCGTGGTGACCGGGGTAGTTGACGGCCCTGTCCGTCAAATAGGCCTCGACCACACGACAGAGGTAGGTCGGCATCCGGTGATACTGGAGTGCCTCCCTGATGCAACTCCAGGGCAGGGTGTTGAAGGCATTGGCGATGTCTAGAGACACCGCCAAGACGACCCCAGCCCGGGCCACAGCATCCCCCGTCGTGAGGGCTCGCACGCGCATGATGGCGTCCGAAGGCATAAAACGTTTTCTAGCTGACACAGCAACCTACGTTAGGTGTCTCCTACCGAGTTATGAAATCCTGCTACTTCGAAGGCGTAAAGTGTTTTCTAGCTGACATAACAATTTTAGGTGTGTTCCTACCGAGTTATGACGACCTGACACTTCGACGGCATCATGCGTTTAAAAAACTGTCACACTTGTTTTAATTTCATGAATTTTTCGCATATTTATTATTTATTCGGGGCGAAGACAAATCCAACAAATCATAAAGATCATAAAAGTTAGTCCAGCCGTTCTTGCATTATATAAATTTTGAAATTAACCCGAGTTTATTTTATTTAAGTATATAGATTTATGATTTTCATACACAAATATACATCAATATCTAGATGACCTGGAAAATGAAACCTAGCTATATCGATTTATCGCCCCCGATACCCACGGCATACTAAATTTCATGAAAATCGTTGGAGCCGTTTCAGAAATTCAGATTATATAATATACATATATACAAGAATTGCTCATTTAAACGTATTACATTTATATCTTTATAAATAAAAATTAATGTTGCTAAACGCAAAACTCGAGAACGGCTCGACAAATTCGGCAATTTTATTTTTCGTATGTTCCTTACGGCACATGGAAAGTTTAAAAAAAAAACAACACTCTGATACTTTTTATACCGGTAGTACGCTCCTGTGGGATAACTTTCGACTTCCACGCGGGCGAAGCCACCGGCAAAAGCTAGAAATATACATAATTTATTTATCTTTATTTATATAATTCTCCTGTACGTGTGTATGTCGCTGAACGCCTCTTAAACGGCTGGACCGATTGTGATTATATTTGTTGTATGTTTTTCGGTGGTTTAGATTCACGTTTGTACCCACCCGGTAGGTAGCGCTGGCACCGAGTTTTAAGAAATAGGACAACAACAGGTTTAAATTTTATTCTGTAGGTACTAGCTGACCGCCGAAATAATGCAAAGTTTGCCATTCAATCCAGATTCGGAAATTCATAGGCCAGAATCTTCAAGTAATGTACCTACGGTGACCTATTTAAACACTAAACACTACTATTACAACACACACACACACACCACAACCTAACACATACACCACCTAACACTACTACTTTTAGTGCTCATTTAATTCAAATAGGTCCACTCTCCACTCGATCAAAAGTTTTATTTTCTATAGCCTAGTTGATCTTTCAATCAGAAATTTAAAAACCCACAGGGCAGCTGCGCACAGCTTAGAGGCAGAACCGTCATAGTCCGGGCGGTCGTTGGTTTGAAAAAGTAATTCATACCGGCTGCCAAAACTCGCTTCTCCTTTAATGCGCTGACTCTCAGATTTCTTCTGAGAGTCAGCTGCTCTATTAGCATGGCAGTCCAAAGTTAGAGCATGGGAAACATTCAAAAATCAAACTGCGCCAGTACCTTATGGGAAAGTTTTGAGATCATCTTCAACCCAAAAAAATAGTCGACTGAATGCTGTAACTTTGGACTCCCCCTAAACCTACGGTTTCCTAGAAGAGCGGTCTACAAAAAACCGGCGAATGACGTTACTGAAACGTTATTTCTGAAAGTACGCTACGTCCGGCGGCGGCGGCGCGGGCGTCCCAGCCATCACAGACGCAGTGTACACACTACGACGGCAGCATAGTAGAAAGAGACATTGCATCTTTTACGTAATTAACTCTTTTACATTATTCAACTGAGAACTCTTTATCATCTGTACTCTCTTTATTTTGTGTCTTTATTTTGTCCTAGATTTTTTTCTGTTTTATTCTCAAAAAAAAATTGTGATATTAAGTCACGTATATAAAGACAACTAAACCATTTTTCTAAAAGTGTCTAAGCACCGTATTTTGGAACACAAAAATAGTACAATAATATTGTCCTTAACCATTTCCTCGGTAATGCCCTATTAACGAAATGATATAAAATAGAAGATAGCTTTGTTCTTCTATTAACTACCAGTTTTGCGTTCAAAACGCTCTCCTGTAAAATCATGAAATTGTAGATAGCCGTCGCGTAGAAAGTTATCTACTGTATCTACCTAATTAGCACGGCGATTACCCACAAATTCAATTGGCTTCACTACCTTAGACAACTGTCAGCTGTCGGGGTGATTTTGACAGTTAGAAAACTTCTTCCGAAATAGTCCAGCTACATAAAAACTTTTTCAAAAAAAAAAAACTACCGGCTTCCGGAAAAACACTACATAGTGAAAAATAACTTTTGTTTTTTTTATTTGAAGACAGTTGTTTTTTTTTTTTGGATTATGTTTTATTTCGTTATACCTACTCCACACCAATTTGAACTTTTATCATACTTGGGGTCAAAACGATGCATATTTATGCAATAGCAGCAATCGCGGTTGATTTGCTATCATATTTTGAAGAGTACCGTTGTCTGTCTCCGAAATGCCTCATCACATCTATATGAAATAATAATTAAATCCCAATCCCATTTAAGAATAAACCCCTTTCGAACAAAAAAAGAATTTGGCAAATCCGTTTATACCTATATGGCGAACATAAACATCTCGAATCAATAACCTCTTTCTTTTTGAAATCGGTTAAAAAGGGACCTACAAAAAGATCGTTAGAAACAAAAGAAAAAATTACAGATTATAGAGGGATTTCTACAGTGCGAAGTCAACAATGGAGACGCGAAATGTCACTTTGTATAGAAATAACTGTGTGTATTCTTCGTAGAAATAGAAAGCATCATGCTAAGCCTGCAGGCCACAGTCTAGTAGCGCTATTCTGTAAAAACCTCACCGTGAAAACTTAGGTAAGATGAGCTGTCAATAGTGTCAATCCCTGGCATCAGTTGGAATGACAGCTCACTTCAAGCTCACTTACCTAGGTTTTCACGTTATGATTTTACGGAATAAATTGGCAATCCATCTATTCTTCTTTTCCATACTAGCTCATTAATTTCGCTTCACCAGCGTCGTACCAAGCCTGGTTGGCGCTATTGGTAGACCCACAGCCTGGCCCCATTTCTGTATGAATGGCAAAAAGAAAATTTAATCTAGACCAGAGACCACTCTCAACAAATTCAACAATATACGAGTACTTAACACTTATTCAAAAATTCAAATTTAATTCACTTATGTATACAATGGTGCCGATTCTGTTGTCACAAAATTCTCTAAACTAGACTAAAAATCACCAAAATTTAGTTTATTCCTGTCAAACGACGATTTCCTATTCTGAAATTGACTAAAGTGACAAAACTTGACTATATTTTAGTTTGACAGCACTAAGATTGCACTGAATTATTAGTTTAGTGAAAATGGCAATTTTGGTTGGCTAACTAAATCTGACTATTTTTAATCGCGATTAATTAGGTGTGGAATAAAATTAGTTGCCAAGAACTAAAATTCACACTGACACCTCGACTTCTGGTGCAAAAATAATACTGTATTTTATTTATTTTCTTTTGCGTATATCTCGAAAATGGTGTGTCCTATCAATAAAATAATGAAAATTTCGACCCCCTTTATGAAGCCCAATACACCTATAAAACTCAACATGTGGGTAACAATTTTTCATATTTTCTATGCAAAAAGTGAAAATTCCGTATAAATCACGTCGAGGCTGCCGCCCCTGCGCGCCTCTGGCTCTAAAAAAAATCACGGGGTAGGGCAAACAAGTACCACGTTGCGAAGCCAAAACATACCACGTGCTAGTCGCGATTGTCAAATTCGATTTTAGTTGTGTCAAAATTGTTTTTAAATTTAGAGATATGTTTTTGCAGAATAGCGTTAAGATTCTCATAGTCAAAAGTAAGGATTTTTATTATATAAAGTTTATTTAGTATAGTTCGGTGTACAACAGAATCGGCACCATTATCACTTCATTTAATTCGATTGTATTAAGTACTATTATATGAAATAGTCTAAGAAACCGTAGCTTTAGGTGCGGCGATTGACCTACACATTCACGATTATTGAATATCATACTATAATAATAGACATACGATTACAGTAATCACGGCTCATTTGCTGTTATTTATAGACGCAGGTAACGTAGAAATGGAATTGAAAAGTTTCGGAATGGAATTGTGGCGTCACGTATTGTGCAATTGTGTACGCACCCTATTACGTGGCGTTGTTTGTACTATGTTTCGTTGTATAAGTTTTGTGTTAGTTTGTCAAGTGGCAACACTGAGCTACAATTCGGGACGCTACCCTTAGCGTCCCTCTGTTACTCGTAGTAGTCAACCGTCACGGGACACTTACCTACTAGATTGAAGTCATTAGTTTATTCTGTCCCGACAAGTTTAATTAGTTTTATAACCGTGATAGCGTGTGTACCTATCTGATTCTAATCTATAAGACGTGTGTAACAATATAAAATCGTACAATCAACAAGTTGCAGTTTCACTTCCGCTCTTCGACCACAACCTCACCTCCAAATATCCTAAGGAGGACGCAGGTAGAATACCCTTCACCTACGTCCCCAAAGAATCATACTGTGTCACTTTGTTTTTTTATAAAAACAAAAAGTTTTACGTTTTTGCAAAATATGTGACAATAAGTGTTTGACTTTTTATTTTGATAAATATATATTATTGAACTTAATGACTGTTCAAAATAGTACACATCATCATCATCATCATTATATCAGCCGAAAGACGTCTACTGCTGGACATAGGCCTCCCCCAGGCTCCTCCACTTCGACCGTACATGATGGTACACGTTGTAGTAAAATTATTTCAATTTGTTGACTATGTAACAGGTACCTTCCTAATAAAAATGATAGTTTTTGCAAACGTTGATAAGTTCCTAAACAAAAATGATTTCATGTTTCATTTACTAGAGCGACGCTGAAATTGCAATAAAAAATACCCTTCTTTTTAGGATGGTTCCTTATTAAAATTTGGTCATGCTGGTAAGAACAAAAACATGGTCTCATTTTTTTTTAAATGTGCAATGGTCTTAAGAATTCTATTCCGACAGAGGAACAGTCATCAACTGTGAGAAAATATTATATTTATTTATTAATTTATTATATTTTCTCTTAAATATTTTTTAGAGCGAAATGCTATCTAATTGTTAGTAAATTGTGTACTTATCTGATTAATGTAATAATAAAATAGAGTTCTTATCTTGTATCCCTATTTAGAAACATACCAAAATACTTAATTAGTTAAATACTTTTAACCAATTTAGTCCAAAAAGTTGTGCAATGAAAGTTAAAATGATGATTATTAAATTTTGCTATTGTTGATTTTATTTTTTTATCTATTTTGTATTGAAGTACAAAACATCGTTAACGAATTATACTGTCTGATTAAATCCAAACGACTTTTATTTTATTTCTAAATATGTTCCCCAGGGGCAATAAAATACTTTTATTTCAGTAAATAATCCTGATTAAGAGGTTTATTTATTACTAGCAGCGCTCCGTGGTTTCACCCGCGTAGTTCCCGTACCCGTGGAAATACGGGGATAAAATATAGCCAATATGTAATTTTGTGTATAAGTTCAGATACAAGTTACTTGTTTTATGAATAAATGACTATGATTATGACTATGTCACCCGGGGATAGTGTAGCTTCCCATCAATCCCATCTCTGAAAGATTTTTCAAATCGGTTCAGTAGTTTCGGAGCATATTCAATGCAAACAAACAAACAAAATCTTCCTCTTTATATATATTAGAATAATGAAGTGCGCATTACATGTTTTTTTTTTTTTTTTTGAAAACTTAAACAAAACCTTACTGAAACTTCAAAATAAAAAAAGTAAAATAATAATAGCAGGATATTTTAATATTAATCTATTAAGTGATGACACTAATTGTACAAAATTTAAAGAACTCATCTCAAACTATGGTATGCGGTGCCACATTCAAGAAGCCACCAATTTGAACACATGTATTGATAACATCATCAGTAATATTCCAAATATAACAGGTAAAACTTATAATGTTTGTTTATCTGATCATAATACAGCACAGGTTGTTAAATTTGAATATGATCAAAATCCAATATCGGGCTATTATTTCGTGACTGTAAATGACCTGAGTAAGAAAATCGCAAAAAAATCATTGAATACATTAGTAAATTATCTTTTACCGATGTTTACAACATCTCCAACACTAATAATGCTTTTGATAACTTTCATGACACAATCACTTTATTTTATAAATTATGTTTCCCTATCATAAAAGTAAAAAAACAATTCAAATATAGTAAATTCAAATGGATAACAAAAGGAGTTAAAAAGAGTAGTGACACTAAACGAGCATTAAGATTTAAATATTATGTAAACAAAACCAGTGAAAATAAAACTAGGTTTAAGGTATGCTCCAATATGTTACGAAAATGTATTAATAATTTGCAATCTGTATGTAATCTAAAGCACATTGCATACTCCAAAAATAAGGGTAAAGCTTCATGGGATATTGTTAAACACAGTACAGGTAACGAAAGGTCTCGAGAATATATTAATAGTATAGTTGACGATGATATTACTGCAACATCAGGCTTGGATATTGCGAATCTATTTAACAATTTCTTTATAGATATTGTTGAAAATAACGCAACCTTACAAAACAGCACTTACGATCTAAATGTTAAAAGCAACGACAATAGCATATTTCTAAGACTTACTACACCTGCTGAAATTTTTAGCATCCTAAAAACATTACAAAATACTAGGTCGTGTGGCTATGATGATTTACTACAGATCTTTTAAAACAAATCGCTCAATACATTGCAGAGCCTCTTTCATATACTTCGATCAATAATATTGATCGAAGTTCATATATTATAAATTTATCATTAGAACAAGGCTGCTTCCCGGAAAAACTCAAAACTATTATAAAACCACTACACAAAAAAGGATTTAAAACAGATAAAAATGACTATCGACCTATTGCGCAGATACCAATCCTATCAAAGGTCTTTGAAAGAGTTATGTATAAGAGAGTCCTCTCTTTCCTGGACAAGTATAATATGCTTGCAAAACAGAAATATGGATTTAGGAAAAACAAATCCACCTCACTGGCAGCGTTTAATTAGTCAAATCGATACATCAAAAAAAAAAAAAAAAAAAAAAAACATAACCTACATAACATCAACTCGAAAGTGACAACTTCAGCTCTGTTTTTAGATCTTAGTAAAGCCTTCGATTTTGTAAATCACTCCATTTTCATTGATAAGCTAAGTAAAATGGGTATAAGAGGTCCAGCCCTAGAATGGTTTAAATCTTATTTATCAAATAGAACTCAGATCACGAGAATCACAAAATTTGATGACAAAGTAAATATTGTCAACGACTTTAACTCCCAACCCCGACTAAATTACTTCGGAGTCCCACAGGGAAGCATCTTAGGGCCACCACTATTCCTTGTGTACGTTAACGATCTCCCTGAAGCTATTGAACAGGCTATTGTGTTCTGTTTGCTGATGACACAACAGTTATCCTGGATTGTGAAAATGAGGAATCATACGAGTCTGATATAAATAACACTTTGAATAAAATTATTACTTGGTTAGACAACAACGCTTTAAAAGTTAACGTAGAAAAAACGAAACTAATTAATTTCGAAACGCAGAAAAATAAATTTTTCCACTTAAAAATATCGCATAGAGATCAAATATTAGGACAATTACATAAAACAAAATTCCTTGGTATAACACTTGATGAACATTTCACCTGGAAGGAACATATTGATGAAATATGTATGAAAATCAATAGGTTTGTTTTTGCATTAAAGAAAGTTAAAAATGAGACATCCAGACCAACTGCTTTAATGGTGTATCACGCCTATGTTTGCTCCATCATCCGGTATGGTATCATTGTCTGGGGAAGTTCTTCTGAAATTTCTAGTTCTGTTAGCACAAAAAAAATGCATACGAACAATTTTCAATATGGACTGGACTGATTCCTGCAGGCCAGTGTACAAACGCAAGGAACTGTGAGAAGGTTGTGTGCAACCTTCTCACAGTTCCTTGCGTTTATATATATGAAATCGCTAAGTTTGTTAAAACGAATTATTCACTTTTTGAAACTAATATTAAAACAAATAAACGAAAAGCCACGCAATTTTTATTAAAAATGCCTGTTCCTAGGATCGAACTATTCCGACGTAGTTGCGTATATATGGCGCCACTTATTTATAATTCAATTCCAAGTTTTATAACTGATCGTCCTTACAGAAAATTTAACTGTTGAGTTTTTGAAGCTTAAAATTTACATTATGTACATTTGTGTAGCGATTTGCCTATCATGCTACCCCCAGCATCTTACTTTAATATTTGCATGCCAACTTATGGCGAAATGTGTCATCGTACTAACGTAGGTACCGCATTTACTGCAAATAAATAACTTGGACTTTGACTTGAATGAAAAAGTGTTATTATTTTTAAAACAATTAAAACATTTAAACATTGTCTTTTAGAACAGTTAAATTAATAGACACAAATTAGTTTAGAAGAACATTTTGATAGCATTGTGGACTATGTGCGTGTATAATAGAGAGAGAGTACGTGTGGGTGCGTGTGTGTGTGTGCGTGCGTGTATAAGAGTGTAAATCTGTGAGTGTGTGTGAGTATGTGATGGTGTATTACGAAATTACCTTTAAGGCCCCGTGCATAAAATTCACTCGCTAGAGTTTAGGCAAATTCATTGCGATACTATGTTTGTGTGCACCGTTCACGCACACACGCCTAAAAGTCGAGCGTAGTGATCGCTTAAACAGTTTTGATAGTACGCAGTAGTAGTAGTAGAGTTGTAGTATCCTATAGATTTATATTTTTTATGTTATTTAGGTATGGTTGAGAAATAAAAGTCTAGAATGTTTGTGTATATTCGTTTAGTATATATATCACAATAAACAAAAATGGTACAATTTCGTGTCAGAAGCATGTAGGTACTTTTAGACATTCAATAACATTGAGGAAAGCATTTTACATAAATACGAGTAGTTTGCATATTTAGAAATTTAATTGTGACATCATCGATGTCAATAATAGCCAAGATAAACTTAGAAACTTCAAAAACAAAAACAAAAAAAAACTATTGAGCCTGGGCCCCACATTTGAAAACTGTTTTTAAAATAAAATAATTAATAATACAAATACAATAGGAGAATTGGAATAGAATTAGGATAAAAATTTAGTTTTCTAAAATACAAAACATTGAAATTTGAATTTGAATTTAAGGGTTTCATTTTCACAATTTGGCCAAGGAACCGTTAAGACAGCATAATATTTTTCTTATCATGTCTGATTGTCCTTCTTCAACATTTGGAACTACGGATTTTTTCGAGGTGTTGTCTAACTTTGAATCATTATCTTCCTCACTCTGAAAGATCAGTTTAAAATTATATAAGTGCAGTAGGAATATTATTAATTCATAATTTATTTATATAAGACAACGGCGAAATTTCATTGATTTCCTAAAATTAACAACAATGAAGATACGAATGCACTCGTAAATACTTATTTATGTAGGTACTTCTAACACTGATTGAAAGTAAAAACTAACACGTTCTTGAAACGAAGCCCTATGGCTTCGTTGAAGAATGTGTAAGTTTTGGTTGGAATTACGTTCTGCAAGAATTTGTCTGATACATGCCAATCCCACGTTTCGTCCTTTTTTTTTGGTGATGCACTGGTAATGTGTTACTTTCTTTCGACCATATCGATGTACATTTTCGACATTGGTGCCGATTCTGTTGTACACCGAACTAAACTAACTAAACTATAACTAAAATTCCTTACTTTTTACTATGAGAATCTAAACGCTATTCTGCAAAAAAATATCTCTAAATTTAAAAACTATTTTGACACAACTAAAATCGAATTTGACAATCGCGACTCGCACGTGGTATGTTTTGGCTTCGCAACGTGGTACTTGTTTGCCCTACCCCGTGTTTTTCTTTAGAGCCAGCAACGCGCCGGGGTCGGCAGCCTCGACGTGATTTATTTGGAATTCTCACTTTTTTCATGGAAAATATGAAAAATTATTATCCACATGTTGAGTTTTACATGTGTTTGGAGTTTTATAAAGGGGGTCGAAATTTTCATTATTTTTGCGATAGGACACACCGTTTTCGAGATATAAGCAAAAGAAAATAAATAAAATACAGTACTATTTTTGCACCAGAAGTCGAGTTGTCGGTGTGAATTTTAGTTCTTGACAACTAATTTTATTCCACACCTATTTAATCGCGATTAAAAATAGTCAGATTTAGTTAGAAAACCAAAATGTTAGGTTGAATAGAATAATGAAATTGACAACAACCGAATAGCAAAATTACCATTTTCACTAAACTAATATTTCAGTGCAATCTTAGTGCTGTCAAACTAAAATATAGTTAAGTTGTGTCACTTTAGTCAATTTCAGAATAGGAAATCGTCGTTTGACAGGAATAAACTAAATTTTGGTGATTTTTAGTCTAGTTTAGAGAATTTTGTGACAACAGAATCGGCACCATTATCTAAAAAAAATATTAACATCAGTAACTTATAGGCACTGTTGGGCTCAATCACTGTTTTAACTTTTCACAACTGTCATCTGGGATTTTCTTATTGACCTCATTAGGGGCTTCACTCACTCTTGGAAACCATAAAAACTATCTCTCTGTCTTTCTTTTTTTTCTATTACATCACAAAAACTTTTTGAAATTCCCACAGCTCAGCATAAAATGATAGAAATTGTCATTTCTATCATTTTTATTACGTGACGATTTCTAAAAGTTTGCTCGTACCAAGCTCCGTTAAAGAACTTCCTTTCAAAAATCTTTTAAACATACAATCAAAATATGTATAACTAGCGAACCCGGTACGAAGTCGTTTCTTGCGACACTTCACCCATGTCCAACAAAAGCTAAGAAGGATAGAGGCGACCCAAAAAAAAAAAATACATTAGAATTGGACTAGCCGTTTAGAATGAGAAGAATTACGAACACACGTACACCGGTATAACATTAACATTTTGCAAGTACTTAAAATAAATATTAATACTTACCGGATCAAAATGTGGTAGTCGGCGTACAATTTCTGGAATATTTTTACGTAGAATCGCAGGAGCCCACGTGACTCCTGCGATGCAAAGTGATACGTCCTCACGCTGGGAAGGCCCAGTCGTTTCTGACGGGATCGATTTTGCGCGGTCGATTATATAGTTCACTTTGACTTTTATTTACGAAATGAAGTTGTTGTTTATTATAAAAATAAAATTTAGATTATATTCAATGGTTAACTTAAGATTAATACATAATTTTTAAAATTTCAATAAAGTGATTTTAAGTAATAGAAAAAAATACTTATTCGTCTAGCAGTTTCCTAAAAATTACGTTATTTCAATATTTATTTTCTGCTATATTTCGTATAAAAGCCAAAAAAGTGGTTCCACTATCTGCAAGTAGACCATTCAATGATGTTACTTGTATTTTTTTTATGTCCAGAATTCTTTGTAGTTGTTTGTAACACGAAGCCAAACATCACTCGCTCGTCACTTTTTCGGAAAAGGGGCTGTGAATATTGGTGATTTTCCACTATTCTATAAGTTATTTGAAAAATCCCTTTCCACCACATGCAAGAATTAGAACTCCACTATTATAATAACAAAATAAAATGTCTAAATTTCGTTTCCCTAACTCACAACAAGTGATCAAAATTGACCAAAATCAGTTAATTTAGTGCACGGAGCCTTAAAAAGATTCGGTTTCACCGTATGATTGGGCTAGCAGCCATTTGCGAACAATCTTTTTTACTTTGCTTGTACTAAAGTTACTCATGCGAAAGTTGAACGCGTCCTAATCGAAGCACACTTAGAAATTCGGCTTTTGAGAGGCTGCGAGTATTCCGGGGTCTGTGTTACAATTTTATGCTGTTACAGTACCTACCATTTTGAAGGTATATATAGTTGTTGGACATTGAGTAGTTCGGCTTCTTATTACAAAAGGGCTGTATCTGAAGGGATTTTTGGGCACATTGCCAGAGTTCCGCAAGTTTCATTATGTGAATATATTTTCTGGTGCGTTTAGAAACCATGTCAATACGGGGCCGCTGGTCAATTAAAACCCCCAGATATTTATACATTCAACCTTTTTTTATTTTCTGGCAGGTGCACAGGAGAGAATCACGTGTTGCACGGTGGATAATGATGCCTAGTGGTAGTTTGAGCGCTGACGCCTGGGTTTTGTGGAAACACAAGTAGTTAGTAGTAGGAAGATTATAACCGAGTCATCGTTTGATGCTGGTCAGACTATTTTGAGCTTCCATAAGCACCGATTTTCAGGATATGCCTTTAAATAGAATGACCGTGTCGTCAGCATACCATATTATGATATTTGATCTAATGTAGATACGATGTATGTCATTTATGTAGATGAGGAATAAGGTCGGACCGAAAACACTACCCTGTGGAACTCAAAATAACATATTTCTTTTGACAGTTGATGTTCTTGCCTACTTTCATAAACTGGTGTATTTTTAGTAAGATAGGTCAAAATAAAAATAAGTATTTCATTTTACACAAACCTGCATGAGCACTTATGAAACGTCAGAAGCTAGGTGCACGGTTCCAATTTGTCGCTTCCTATGGAGAAGAGCCGGCAAGAAACTCCACGGTTACTCTTTTAAAAATAATTGGCTTTTACTGGCTTTTACAATGTTTTCAAATTACAGTGCTAATAGGTATGGGAGGACAGTGCAGGCCTGTCAATAAGTACCAGGTACTTAGAGGAATGAAAATACAGAATAGAAAATTGTCTACAAATCTAGTCTGAAAGGCCTACAACGTTCTCTCATTCACAATATGTAAAAGAATCTACATAAATTAAATGAACCTATTTGAACCAAATGACGTGATTTCCAAGACAATCAATAACTATTATATTATAGTCGATATTAAAATTGATCTGTATTGTCAAATAATTACGAGAATATGTCAGACATTGTAAAAAAAAAAAACATTGTAATTTGAGAAAAGTTATTAGACTTTCACATAGTTATGCTGTTATTGAGGTACCAGAGAAGCCACATTTGCAGAAGAATTAATGCCAAACTTCCGTCTTCAACGTAGCCTTATATCTTACATAATAATATGCTTTTTGATAAGGACACGTTCGATGTAAGTTTTTAAACTTTCCATCACTAGTAACCCGGCTTTGGCGACTTGTTACAGAAGCGGGTACTGTTTATTAGAAATGACTTGCTAGTCTATGTTAATCTAAATTTTGGAATCAAAATTTCATCTTTACTTGGTACGTGTATTTAGATTAAGGAACTCGCAACTTTTTTTGAAAAGACCTTAGTTTTTGCGAAAATACAAGATATTTTCTAGGATATAAAGAGAAGACAGAGTTCGTATATCAATTTCGTTGAATTTGTTTCTAAGAGAGTCGCGAGGCCCCATTTTATAGATAGCGCGGATTGCCCTCTTTTGTAAAATGAAAATTGAATCTACGTCAGCTGCCGATCCCCACAGCAGAACGCCATAAGACATAATACTGTGAAAATAAGCAAAGTATACTAACCTAACTGTGGCTACATCAGTCAACTGTTGTTTTAAACCAATCCAATGACAGTCCTCTGATTCCGATTACCTTCAGTTTCTTTATAGTATGGGTATGGGTAATGCTTTGGCAACGTCTAAAAACACTCCCAAGCACTTTTTGTTATTGTCTAGATAAGACGTTACTAGTTTGGTTAGGAAGGCTTACTGCATTTTCAGTAGATTTTCCGCTCTTAAAACGAAACTGGTTATTGGAGAGCAGCTTGTTCGACTCTAGGAAAGAAACTAAGCGTTTGTTCATTCCTTTTTCCAGGATTTTACAGAAGATTCCTAATAACGAAATAGGTTGTTTTAATCCGTTCTTATGTATAGGGGTAGCTCTAGTTTCTTTTCATTTATCGGGGAATACACTTGTTCCTAGAATGAGGTTGATGATGTAGGTAAGACGTTAAAATTTCACTTCTTATATCTTTAATTAATTTAGTTGTAATACCATCAACGCCGGTAGCACTGTTAAGGTTAACAATCAGTTAGTCCTCATAAACATCAGTTGGTTGCATGAAGAAAGTAATCCCCAGAAGTACTCCAAACTTTTGCTTAGAAACAACTGAGTCTTGAGTTTCATTTGTGTCAGTAAGAATTTGGCTTGCTAAAATGTGCCAACCGAAGAGAAATATTCATTGCACTGGTCCAGTGAATCTTGTGCCGTGGAACATAACATAACGTATTGTTAAAAGAGACAAGCAAAACTAAAAAGAATTCAGAATATTTTTTTAAACATGATTCTCTTCCAAACTTAGTTATTTTTAAATAAACATATTTTCCAACGCAAATGGACGTTTTAATTTTTTTCACTCTAATGGATGGTCACCCATCCTCGAACTGACCGCGGGTATCCTAAAATAGTAAAGAAAGTCCATTCGATTTCGATGGGCAAAATACAACAAAATCAATACAAAACCGGCATTCCCAAAAAATACCCAGGCACGCCACGCTTTTGTAAAACGTAATGTGTGCACCTAGCTCAATGCTGCTCAATGAGATGATTAAATTACGGCTCAATCCCCGTTTTTCAATAGATATTGCAATGGGAGACGAGGACTTGCCTCGAGGGTATTTTTCTACCTAATCTGTGGAAATATGATTTTGTATTATTTGTAATCTGTTCCACCAATTCGTGTCACTATTTATTTTATTGGGTAACACTTAAAATAACATGTTATACCTTTTGTCTCTTTCTTTGACAGGGTAAAAACGATAAGCTATCCTGCTGTCACCCTCAAAATGTCTATCTGTAATTTGTGAAACAGAAGAGAGTCGAGTCGAGAGGTTAAAAACCACATATAGTCGCATGGGAATTTTGTGCCCGCTTTACAATCTTATTTTTGTTTTCGAGTCCTACAAAAGTTGTAATGGCCGCCGTGAAAAAGGATGAGGAATTAATTACAAATGATGCTGTTGAAAACGGTGAGGACGAGGAACTAGATGCAGTGGATGAGGGTGAAAATAAAGATCCCGCTAAGAAGAAGAAAAAGAAAAAAAAGAAGAAGAAGGCAGGTTAGAGCGAGTAATATTTATATTAATTCAAACATACTCATCGCTTGCGGACGTACATTACCCTCTAAATGTCTATTTTTATCTTTAGAGCGCATAGTAACGAGGCGCCTACGCTTAACCTGATAATATTGCGCCTTTTTTACCTAATTAGTTAGGTATTGTATTGGCTTACTTTAACTTCAGTCATCATTAACATTCGTATTAAAACAATATACTGTGAATTAAAGATCATTCTTTAAATCACAGTAGTTTGATTAGTGTGCATTATTAAAATACACACTAACGACTTTTGACATGGTAAGTACTTAGCATATCTGTATGTAGTTTTCTACTATGAATCACAAGAATCAAGTCAAGCATCAATTTACATTCATTTATTGTCCATGCCACCTAGTAACTGAGGTTGAGGTTTTTAGTGCTCCTGCTTAACCTGCATTAATGTTAACATGTGAGCCAAACAGCCCTAAGGACATTTTGCATGTTTAACGAGTGGGTGTATGTTGTTGACCTCCGTAAGTTATTTCTACTAATTTAGTGTGTCCACTACATTCGAAATTGAGAAAAAAGCTGCTGCAGTACTTTGTACCGTGTGGTGCCGGACGTAACGAATAGCACCATCCCAATTCTTCCCATGGGTGTCGTAGGAGGCGGATAAGGGACTTACTAGAGAATTGGCAGCAGCGTTCTCTATGCATTTTACCACCATACTGCGATCGCCAAACCGCCTGCCCAGCGTGGCGATTAAGGCAAAACCCCCCTTTTGGAGGAGGAATGTGTCCAGCAGTGGACGTCTTTCAGCTGAAATAATGATGATGATGAGTACTCTGTGGCCCTTATTAGGCGCGTGCGGCGCATAGAATGAGACAGCGCAAATGTAATGAAAGTGATGAACGAAAAATCAACCATCTGAGTATAGTATAATATCTCACATGGCAGATTTTTTATTGGATGATCGATTGTCATCAACACAATGCCACATTTTAATTAACATATTATATATTGAGTTATTAGTATTCAATATGCAAATTTCGGAATAGCAATGTAAGTGTGGAAAAAGCATTACAGTAACAACTAACAAAAAGAACTAAACAACATAAGTCTCACTAATTACTGTATAATTATTTCCTTCCTTTAGAAAATGGTGCAAATGCTGAAAATGAAACAACTGTAGTAACTAATGCTTCAGAGAAAATTGAATCAGTGGTTGAAGATGGAGGTGCAGAGGGCGATGAGAAGAAGAAAAAGAAAAAAAAGAATAAAAGCAAATCTGGCAAAGGTCCATCTAAGGAGCAGACCAATCCACCAACCATCCCCATTGCTGAGCTGTATCCTGATGGTATGTTCTTATTATTCTAAAAAATAATAAATACAAAGTTATAATAAAATATCATATTTTAAAAATGAGAAACAATGTCATGAGCATGCTGTTCTTATCTTATTCTATAATTTTTATGACAGATTTCCATTCCCAAGCAAGAACGATTCAAAAACAATAATTATCAAAACAAAACAATTCACATTGAGAATGAGATGAGATGGCCTCATACTAATCATTTGGTGAAGTCATCTAGCACTTGTCCACATCTTTTAGTAAACATGTTCCCACATGTTAATGAATGAGCCCTTTATAACAAATACACAAGACATGACAAATTAATGAGCAACAATAGATATTAAGAAGGTGTACATCTTCACTTATAAGAGACTACCTACAATTTAGGTTACTACACTATCCACCCATACCTATTAACACTGTAATTTGAAAACATTGTAATAGCCAATATTTTTAAAAGAGTAACCATGTATTGTCAATACATACAGAAGAGCACTTCTCCATAGGAAACAACCAATAAATTGAAACTGTGCGTCTGGCTCCTGACATTTCATAAGTTCCCATGTAGGTTAATGTTAAATAAAATAGTTGACTACATTTACAAACACAAATTAATTGTTTAGGAAACTTCCCTGAGGGTGAGATAACAGAACATGGTCCAGCTGAAGGAATTGATGAAAGGGCTGCTAAGCTGCGCTTCTCCAGCGAGGAGAAGAGAGCTTTGGATAGACTGCACCAGGACATCTATCAGGAAATAAGACATGCTGCTGAGGCACACAGACAAGTAAATTATTGAATGCTTTTCTAATTAGTTTGAAGTCAAAAGGCTTGCCCCCTATTACATGGGACTGAAACATAACTGGTGAAATGTAGGTGTATTAGTTATAGGTGCACCTCTGCCTAACCCTTTAGAGATTACAGGCGCGATGTTACGTTATGTAGTTATGTATGAAGTTGAAAGGGTGGTTTAGGAAATCCAGTTCAAAATACTTAGGCGATTAACACACGGCACCGCGCACCGCCGCGGAGGCAGTGCACCCGTCCGCGCAGTCAGGCGGTGTTGTGTTAGGCATCAACGGATTTATTAGAAACCAATGCGACATGAGATCCGCTTCACCGCCTATTGCGGGTGCCGTGTGTTAATCGCCAAAAGGTTTTTATTATTTATTTTTACTGCCTGACATTATACTGCACATTATAATTGATATCTTTTAATTTGTCCATAAAATAACTTTTAGTGCCAAATAGCAAATAAATCACAGTAACAATGATTCTTTGCATTGTCCTTGGACTTCATTGAGTTTTATTGCAAAACAAATCATTTGAACCATCTGTATATCAATTATAATTTCAGACACGCAAATACATGCGTGACTGGATCAAACCAGGCATGACTATGATTCAAATCTGTGAAGAACTGGAATCAACTGCAAGACGTCTGATTGGTGAAGATGGACTTAAGGCAGGGCTGGCTTTTCCCACTGGCTGCAGCCGTAACCAATGTGCTGCTCATTACACCCCAAATACTGGTAAAGATCCTTTTTGGTTTTACAAATCTACAAACTCGGAGCTGATAAATAAAAGCTGACTTTAATAATTCAGCAGTAAAAAACTCGCAAGTTCCAATGTGATTAATTCCTCTATAACTTCCCGGTTTCTAACAGCTAACTCTCAACCACTTGTGCATAATCATTTCCTAACGATTTCGACGTTTTAATATAGGTGACACGACAGTCCTGGAATATGACGATGTCGTGAAGATAGACTTTGGTACTCACATCAATGGGCGCATCATCGACTGTGCTTTCACTTTGAGCTTCAACCCGCGTTACGATCCTCTGGTCAAAGGAGTGCAGGAGGCCACCGAGGCCGGGATCAAGGCTTCTGGAGTCGATGTCAGGCTGTGTGACGTCGGTGCTGCTGTACAAGAGGTACATAGACTTTCCTAAAAGACCTTTCCTAATTTATAATAATATTATTTCAGCTATCTAATGTGCCGAAACATACATTTAGATCTTGACCTTGCTTGATTTTGCTCTTTGAACACTAGAAACCGAAACTCCACGATATCTATTGCCGATAAACAAAACATATTATGGTTTTCTTCCTAACTCATACTTAATTCTATATTTCAAGTAATTACGGATTACAGACTGCATTGCCGCTAGTAAGTAGTTTAGTTACTTAAAATAGGGTATTTTCCAATTTATTAAAAACTATTCTAATTTGAAGATTGGGACGAAATATGTAACAAAAATAAAAGTAAATTGATTTATATCCATTTTCTCAATTAAAAACGATTTAAACCAAATTCATTTTTCGTTGTTTTGAATCAACCGCCAAAACGCTCGTTACGATGACTTTTTATCACGTGACGTCAACTTTGTGTAAACCAAAGTAGTAAGTAAGTAAACAAGTGAATGTCGAGTTAATAATTAACAAGATTTTTAATGTATAGAAAGTGATAATAATGGTGTGCGGTGCCTCTGTGCACAAATACTTCTAAAACTGCGCAAAACTAAGTATTTGTACTGGTGCTGTTTACACAAAGCTGACGTCACGATGTCACGTGATAAAAAGTCATCGTAAGGAGCGTTTTGGCGGTAAATTCAAAACAACGAAAAAGAAATTTGATTTTTATCGTTTTTAATGGAGAATGGATGTAAATAAATTTATTTTTATTTTTCTGTTAAATATATCGTCCTAATCTTCAAATTAAAATAGTTTTTATCAAATTGTAAAATACCCTATTATGAGAAAGTAATTTCATCACCACAGGCTTATTGTATCGAAAATTTCGATAGCCTGATTTGTCTTGCCCCCGACAAAAACAGATGCCGTAGAAATTGTGGTCGTCTATTTGATTTAAGCTGACCACATTGTCGGGTGTAGGATCTCTACTTCTAGGGAACCGATCACTTTTTCGATTTTTTTTTTTGTTCGAGTTTCGTTTTACCGAAAACTATATTGACCAACGTCTTTTTTGCTATATGCATTATTTGACATATTTTCAGATCATCGAAGTATCATGTGTCATAGGTATTATTTTACCGAACTATATTTTGCCTATTTACAAAATAACTTTTTGCTATTAGCCAAAGCCTCTGTTGAACTCTTTTCATTCGCCAAATGATTTATTTGCTATATTTTCACCACACAGAAATAACATTTTACGGAATATTATTTGGCCTGTTACTTGGTAGCATTTTCAATATTAAATTAAAATAGTGTCATAAAAAGTCAACATTTTGTTCTACAACATTTTGTGAGAAACGAATCGGTACAAAACCGGATATCACGCAGTCTTGTCTGCCCTACCCCTAGAGTGTAATTTAAGCCCGCGTAGGCGCGGTGGGGTGGGCCGGCCCGCGGCCTGAGGAGCAGGTGGTTTGAAGGCCCGCCGCCGTGGCTGAGGTTGGCCGGCAAAGCCGGCCAGCAAGCCGAAGCTGCAGTGGTGAGCGTTTAAACCATCTGCGACGATAAGGTCGCGTGGGGCCGCCCAAACCCTGCAGCGCCGGAGCCGAGACAGAAACTAAAATTTGAGAATAGTGACGAATAGAGGTTGAAATAAAGTATGGTAATTAAAACAGTGGTATAATGAATGTTCGGAAACATAATACTTCGAACACCGGTTATTTTGGGTAAGGGGGCGTCCATTAATTACGTGAGGCGTTTAGAGGGGGAGGGGGTCGAGTCGAATCTCACGCGGGGTAGAGGGGGTCGAGTCGAATCTCACGCGGGGGAGAGGGGGGGTCTACGCAATTATCACGTAATTCTCACGACATCTCACCAAAGCGGGGGTGGGGCGTCGAAAAATCTCCAAAATTGCCTCACGTAATTAATGGACGCCCCCTAAGTGTAACCTCGGTAAAAAGTTTTTCGACCAAATAAAACAATGGAGTACCGAAAAAAATCGATTTGATAATAGATCAACTGATACAGTGGCAGACGTGACTTCGATGAAGTAAAAAAAAACGAAACGATAATAGTTCAAAGTTTTGGGTGAAATTAAATTCGATCAAATATTTTTAGAACTTATGATAGGTAACCCTACTCCTACGACAACATTGATTGATGTTCGGTACCAGAGGCGTATCGAATGGTTGTGAATAGCTATGCAGGTTTGTGTAGTCTCGCCAGCTAATTTAATTTGACCTAGTATTATCTTAATCACAGTGCCACAATTTATCTTTGTTCCAGGTTATGGAATCACATGAAGTGGAAATTGATGGTCAAGTGTATCAGGTGAAACCTATACGGAACCTCAATGGACATTCTATTGGACCCTACAGTAAGTATTACAGTTATTATTTACACATTCATTTTATGGTGCCTATTATTATATAATTTAATAAACCTCTCGCCTTTTAGGGATCCATGCTGGAAAAACGGTTCCTATTGTCAAGGGAGGAGAAACAACACGCATGGAAGAAAATGAATTTTATGCAATTGAAACATTTGGTTCAACTGGACGTGGTCAAGTTCATGACGATATGGAATGCTCTCATTATATGAAAAACTTTGAGCAACAATTTGTTCCGCTGAGGTAATTTCATTATTTTGTGTTCATATCTATACTAATAATAAAGCTGAAGAACCTGTTTGTTGTGAAAATACCAGTCGGATTTGAAAAATTCTTTTTGCATAATGATACCCTAATTCTTACATAACCACCATAAGATTGTGAACAAGAAATTTCACATAGACATAGTCGTGGGCAAACCTAGTTGATAATTTCATTCTGCATTATTTTCTCGTGTCAGCAATAAATGTTTCAATTTCAGGCTGCAATCATCGAAACAGCTGCTGAACTTAATCAACAAAAATTTCGGAACTCTCGCATTTTGCAAGCGCTGGCTTGAACGCGCGGGCGCTTCTCGCTATGCCATGGCGCTCAAGGACTTGTGCGACAAGGGCGTAGTGGACGCATACCCGCCGCTGTGCGACATCAAGGGCTGCTACACGGCTCAGTTCGAGCACACAATCCTTCTAAGACCTACTTGCAAAGAAATTATATCACGCGGGGATGACTACTAGCGATAGCTTGTCGCTTTGGTTGCATGTCGCAGCCAGCTTGTTCACTTAAGAATTTTAAATTAAGTCAATAACTTTGAATCACCTCAGATTTATCAGTTCAACAACTGAATTGATGTTATTTTTATTTACGATTGAAATGGTTGCCGACCAACATAATAAATAGATTTTAAAACCAATATTTGTAAAGACAAGCATTGCGTTATGCAAGCATGAGCAATGTTTGTTGAAACATTTTTTGCTTTATAGTATAAGTTGTCGTTTTTAGACTATAATGTTCGTCTACAGCGACGATAAACTTTTTGTTGTAACATTGTTATTTCTTTTACTAATCATACGTTAATTCGTATTTTTAATACACCTGTATTCATAGCAATTGTGTCGATATAAACGTATTTGAAATAAAGTTCTACTTGTATTGGAGGCAGTTATTATTTTAATACCTTAGTGAGGCGAGACCCAGTAAATATAAAATGTATGGGATGGAATATAAGGTGCTACACAAAGCGAAATCACGTATGTTGCTGAAGTGAACATGTGACTACGACGAAACTGATGGAATTTTTAAATGCTCGAATCCGGAGTGACTCCGCCATAGCGACATGCCTAAAACGCGAATTACACAGAAACGGCGTAAGGTGAAGGCGCGGCGCAGGCGCAGCGTATGCAGTACATTTTATATGAAAACGTTTAAAAGCGGCATCATGCCTACATGCCTACCTTTGACCAGTCCGGGGCAGTGGTCCAACTGCTCTGTCCAACTAGTTGCGCACCATGGGTCTTTACTAGGGGCAGTTGTCCAACTTTAAAAATAGTTTGACCACAGCACCTCTTGAGAGTTCCGTGGTCCAATTCATTTAAAAAATAACTTCGCTTCGGCTTCGCCCGCTTGGAGGTCGAAAATTAACCCATATAAACGTACTATCGAAATATGAAGTATCCCATGTATTAATCCAGGTTATAATATATCTGTGTGCCAATTTCATCCGTGTTGCGTGATTGAGTAACAAACATACAAACTTTCACATTTATAATATTAGTAGGGTACATGGGTTTTTAGAGTTGGCAAGTTATTTTTTAAATGAATTGGAGCACGGAACTCTCAAAAGGTGCTGTGGTCCAACTATTTTTAAAGTTGGACAGAGCATTTGGACCATTACCCCGTTCGTATCGCCGTTATGTCGCTGAAAAAGCATCGCAGAGGTTTGAAGTTTTTTGTAAAACCAAAACCTAGATTTGAACTTGTCAAAATTAGTAAAAATACACAAAAAAATCTAGCTTTATATTTCAGGAGCAGTGCGGCACTGCGTTGAAATAAATCGTGACTATCTATCGAAAAACATCATAATCACGTTCTCCATACGATGAGAACTTCGTGCTATTTTATTTAGTTGTGCTATTCGACAATAGATGGCAGTACTAGTAGGAGAAGACATTCTTCTTTGTTCTGTGGAGAAGACCAACAAGCTTACAGATAATAGTGGTGGCAACACTCTAAACACCTAATTGAAGATATCACGAAAAACCACTATAATGCGACGTTGCCAGCCCGCGCGGGATGAACGCTCTTAATCGTGGGTGGACGTCCTACAGAGCATCGCACGGAGGCCCGGGTAAGACTATCACAGACCAGGCAGCATGACACAAAAAAGACGAAGCCTATACTCAGCAGTGGGTGGAAAAAAGCTTCCACTAATGATGATGTCTTAATCGCGGCCGCTCTTGGACTAACTCCCTTATAAACCCGTGGAAGTAATATTAATTTTAAAAAAGTGCATTGAAATCAGACAGACCATTACGTTTGGGAGCTACGGAGCTACCAGCCAGACATACCTACACAGACACACAGCCTCAAACGTATAACACCCCACACACCTCGTGTGTCGGATCGGCGGTTAGATGAGTTTATTAACTACTTGCTTAATTGACGCTAAATGAACACGGAGGTCACAAATAAAAAATGGATAGAAATCGAATCAGGCCTGCTGGCCTGATTCGATTTCTGTGTGGAATAATCCAACAATTTGATACTTTTAAATTAAAAGTTAGTTATGTTTCAAAACTTTATTTTTTAGGAAAACGCTAATTTATTACTATCGCAAATATAAACGATTACATTCATAATTTAAGTATGTATTACATAATATCGATACAAAATCTTTCGCCAATAGCGGATTTATAAAAATGTATAAAATGTAATGACAACTGAATATCACTAGCATTTACCCAATATTATCTTGTCAATCACTACAAACATCTACTCCTTTCTAACATTTGCGAATACTTAATACCTCTAAACAAAGTCCTGCTGTATACTGCTTACTGTAAAAAAAGACAAATGAGAAATCAACATTCAGTCTCTTCTAATCTGTCTACATTATTTTCAAATGCTATACAAACACTTGAAAGGCCTCTTAATCGTTTACTAATTAGGTACGTGCCGGTAATACATAATCTCATTAGTGCAAATCTTCAATTTGTGATAAGTACGAGTTATTGGGAAGTATGACAATTATATATTCAACTACTATCATTAAAAATTGGAGTACATATGCCACAATATAGTTAGTGAATAATATAGTAAATAAATAATAATAATTGCGTGATCTTTCTAGCGTTCTCAGCCCGTTGCCAGATTGTGACGATCACTTTTCTGGTATGTTTCATGTAAATTATAGCATTTATTAGCTTACGCCGAAGGGCTTCAACATACACAAACAGCAAAACAAAATTGACTATTTTTTTATACATATTAAAAATGAGACAATATAATTCCTACCTTTTAAAGGATGACAGTGACAAGAGGGCTAGGAGTAAAGCTCCCTCCGTGATCGAATCAGAAATGGAGAGATAGGTAAGCATAGCATAACCGACATAGCCCGAAGACTTTCCAAACGTAGCAATGGGCTGAGAACGGGGAACATTGCCTCGCAGAACAAATCCCCGATGGGACCGAAAGTCTCTGAAATGGAAGCGCAGTGTTGGAAGGTCTTCCACAAGGCGGGCCAATGACCTTGTGATGGCCGCAGGAATCGCTGGATGGCCGCTTAATGTGGCGATGCTTGGGGGAGCCTAAGTCCAGCGGCGGACGTCTTCCGGCTGAGATGATGATGCTTTTAAAGGGCAATTACCTACAAATGCGAGGAAACCATATTGTAAGATGAAATTTTCTATGTGACAAATTATTTGTATGTTTCAGCTGAATGTGTATGTTAAATATTTAGACAAAAGAATCCATACATAAACAGGCACTAAAGTAAGTACGTATATGATATTAATGTTAAATATTCGCCATATCTGACGTAGATTGACTAGACTAACGAATTTCAATTTAACTTTTCGTACTACATCTGCAAGTAGCACCTAGATACAAATATGCTATAATTTATATGATTAATAAATATTACATTAATTCAATAGGTAGTTTTATTACTTTCGGTAAATTTACTTTTACAAAATATTTAATCTACATAAAAAAAGGTCACATAAATAATAATACATAATGTTCAGACATTTCATGAACCAGCATTCAGAACACGCTACAAGTTAACGTTCATTTTATGCGATCCTGTTGGTCTCATAACGATAACCAGGAAACCAAACTGATAATATAATATTGCCTTATACCAAATTGGTAAAGTATCACAGAAATTAACCATACCTAGCTAAACTATGATGTCTTCAATAATACACATCACGAAATATTACGAAACACATCAAGATTTGGTCAATGTATACTAAAATATTACGACAATGCATATATACTAGTCACAAGTGCCAAGATAAAAACAAATTATATTTAAGATAGACTTAGGTAACACTCAAAGCTTACCAAAGTATATTGAATACGAGGCCAATTAAAATGAATTATGATTAGGCCTTGAAATATTTTATTTTAATAAACTAGAACGAATATTTACAATTTCATCAAATAATAAACACTGGTAATGGTTCAGCCATCACTGGAAAATGTCTAAACCTACTTAAACACCATCTAAGAAAAACCATGATAGTTGCATCTAATAAACTTATTAACAGTTTACTAACACAATGTATGAGAACTTTCAATTATCTACTGACCATGGTAATGGAAGCTAGTTCAATGTAAAGATGATGAACATTTATTTATTGCTACAAACCCCATACTACTAACACAGTTATCGCTTAATAACTCCAAATAGTACAAGCATTTATCATAATTTCTCTTCGACATTGCAATATAGGAAGACTAGAAACTTTATACACAAAACATGTTTTAGTACTCAAGTTCTACGAAGAGTAGGTATAAATAGAAAAATAATTGAGAATTAAAAAGTAATTGAGATAACTTGTTTAGTTAGCTAGGTGTAAGTCGGCGCCATCGCCGTTAGTGGCCATCGAGGCGACTGGGACGAGTGCGGAGGTGCACGGCCAGGTGTAGATGGACTGCAGGGGGACATGGAGTAACTCCACCAAGTTTCTGTAGTTTGGCTCTGAAATACAATTATGTTTTTATCGGGCAAACTTCATAGCATAACTCTGAGGGCGACGCCGACGTTCTCACTTTCAATTGATAAATAAGATCTATCTGTCCAGCTAAATCTGCAGTCAAAATATTCACAGTTTTAGTTAAGTCTGATTGGCAAAAATATAGAATAGCCAATACAATGCGAACAAATCTCACGTCAATTGATTGAAATGACACGAGATTTTTTCATATTAATTTGATTGGTTTACTTGTCATTTAAGTTTTATCAGGCAATGTCCAAAATAGCTAAATTGCCTTAAGAACATCGCTTTTGGGCAATTATATGAACATAATTAACTCACCATTTTCGGGATTGATATATCCTCTGCGTATCAAGAAGTCTAGAAGCACTGGGGCACTCGTAGTCTTGAACTCTGGCGTGAGGGCTCTTTGAACACACTCCTCAGCAGTTAACAATTCAAAATTCTCTACCTCACCATCTGCATTCTGGGGCATGAAGTCCAGCGGCAACTCAAGATCGTAAACATATTCTGTGTTAGGAAATAAGCCCCTTTCACTTTCGAAATAGAAACTGAAAATATAATGACAGATATATAAGTAACTCCGCCACCGTCGCCGTCTTATATCTAAGAGTACAACACTCCCATACTAATAAATATTCTAACCACTGAATGGGATGTCATGAAATTTGACAAATACGTAGCCGGAGACTAAGAAAAGCACACAAGCTACTTTTCATTCTGGATTTCTCGAAACACAAAATACATGCGCAGATGTAAGAAAGTAAGTCAGCAAGTATATTTTATACCTAACACAGCCAGCTGGCACCAGCTTTTTCACAAGTTCGCCTTCAACAGAGGCCTCCTCGGCCGCCTCTTTTATAGTTGTCTCCAGAATGCCATAGCCAACAGCCAGCCCACCACTAACGAAGCAATCCCACTTGCCTAAAAATGTGTAATAACTTAAATAACTTTCACACTGCAAATATGTATTGTTAAATAAAAATAAGTAAAAGAAACATTTAATTCAGGTGAAACCCATATTACAAAAATGAATTAACAAAATATTGCAACAGAATGATTTTATTTCTGTAAGTGTGTTTAAACAAACACTTCTATAGCACTGTGTGACCTATACCTGCACTTAAGGGGAATCTAGTCGCGAGCTCGAACTCACTGGTGAGCCTGGCTAGAAAGCACGCTGTCTCACCAGGCATCGTGTCCAACAGAGGTAGTATCAGTGATGAGCAGTTAGACGCTAGTATACACGCACAACGTTATTGAGTGAGATGCAGAGGATAGTAAGACAGGCGCGTAAAAAATTAAGAAAAGTCCTTCGGAAGAACGGGTTTTATGAAAAAACCACTGCATAAATCAATGACCAATAAAGTTTATTGAACTTTTCGATAAATGAGCTTTGTCGGTACCGACTTCGTTTTGGAGATTTTATACTTCTTAAACACGCCGAAAGTTAGTTTAAATTAGCAGGAAAAACGAATCTTTGTTGGCTCCTAACTTTTTCATGGCTCTTTATTTTAGTATTATTTCCGTACAGACAATATTAATAATGAAACAAAACCATACCATGTTTAATTTTTGATGTTTATTGTCGAACAGTGGAATAATACACTCCCGAAGTTTGTATGGAAAAAATGTCGAGAAGATTAAGTCCTTAGTCTTATCTTAAGTCACGCTTTCCTGTGACTTAACCATTCCATTTTTACACACAAAAGCATGACGTAAGTTTAGGTTTTGGTCACACGTGCTATAAAATAGTAACCGATACGTGTGACTCAAGTAGTCTATAATTACACGCATTTAGCACACTCGCAATTAATATGAATAATTTACAACTTAAAAAAAAAACATACTAAAATGCTTACCAGGCCAGGTTTGTTTAGTGAAACTTCTCTGCTGTAACCAGATGCAAAGACCTTTTGTTGGGTGGTTCACATAGCCAGTGACACTGACTCCATAGTTCCTGATGCCAAACAGACACATAGCACTCCTGTCCATTTCCAACAGGCTCTCTGGGTAGCATGGTGTAGTGACCCCAAAACACTGCAAACATATTTTTTGTCATACTGAATCTCCCATAATACAGATTATCTATAACAGTACAGTATTCCACCCACTGGCAATGAAATCTTAAAAGCCCAAAAGTAAACAAAACTTAAATAAACTGAAAACCTGGAATGCAGTGCCGTCATGATTGGCCAGGTACATTCTAGATTCAAGTTTTGTCTAGTTAAACAGATTTTTTATTTTTTAATTTTTTTTAATGCTAGCTTTGCCTGAGTTTACTCCACAGAACAAACTACCAGGATAAAATTACCCTTTGTCCTAACCCAAGTTGGCCTTTCATCCAAAGCCAATCAGCCATGATCCAATAAGGAGTGAAAAGGTTACAGACAGACATATAATAAATTCAAACAACTGACTATATGTTACCTCAAGATACGGCCTATGGCTATATTCCTAACCCTCCTAATATGATACGGAGACGCCCTGGGCGTCGGGAATTCCAGGCCGATTTCCGGCCACAGTAGGCATGGGCTTGCGGACGGCGAGTAATGGGTAGCTCGCTGTTCGGTAAGGACCAAGCCCAAGTCGACGGCGCGTTGTGTTCCACGCGTGCCTCAAAGAGATGTCAGCACAAGAAATTATGGGGCCCGCAAGGACTGATGCCTGCCAGGGGTGCGGGTTTGTTCGAAAGAGACACCACAGCCCCTGGCATACGGGCTACTGAAGGAACACGGGTGGGTTTTAGTCAGTAAAAGTCTGACACGCCCTCCTGCTCCACCCAGAGCGGGAGAAGTTATTTGATGATTTCCCACCCAAAAAAAAACCCTCCTAATATCTCTTTAAAAGTTCACAAAAATTTCAATATTACATGTGAATTTTAAAATCACCTCTATCACTCCATGGGGTTTCATTTTACATAAACGCTAAAACACTTTTTTATTTCTTACTAAAAGCTTAACTTTGAATTTTCATATCCCTAACTTAAGAAATACTGGTTTTCCTCATACTAACTTTCAACCCCTATTATAATCCTATTAAAGATATTTTTGAGATGAAAAGCAGCCTGTTGTTCCCCAAGAGGCCATTCACTTCTTTGCCAAAATTTATTTAAATTCTATCATTGATTTAGCCGTGAAAAGGTGACAGAGAGGGTTAGTGCGAATTTATAAAATTAGTATGGATTGCTAGCTTGATGAGATTTATGGCAAATATAACTTTTGATAAATAAATACGGAAAGGAAACTAATAAGGAAACTCATATGTGTATAATGCAACACCCATTGTAATACAACTCTATCATGAAATTCTTGTCAACCTGTTGTAGTATTTCAAGCTTTATCATTTCATGCTTTATCTACTGAATATCCATAAATATTCAAATACAAACTTGATAAGATTTTCATAAACACTTAAAACAATTAAACTTGCTTGTTTTTATAGTGTAATCATTAATGGTAGTGTTATCAAATAAGGTAATCACATAGTGTACCTCATCTCTCCATCCTTTTAAAGCGCATATCTCATTTTCTTTTCTCAAATTCTCCAATACATCAGCTATCTTCGTTGTCCTCTCTTTATAGTCTCTAAATGCTGGATTTAATTCTACATACTTGCCGGTAATTCGAAATACCTGTAATTGTAATTTAGCATTATATTTCTTTTTTTTCACATTTAGGATGTAGGTTTAGAAAATATTTGCAAATGTAATACAACATTTTTAATCAATCTCCAAGATGAAATACTTATTAGGTCAAAAGCAATTATAAAACTGGATATTACTGGCTGTAGTCAATTAGTTTATCATATTTTTTAATGATAATTTATTATTTTGGGTTATGTTTATAATTTTATGAATCGCTTCATTAATTCATAGATAAATTTTATTGAGTTTTTCAGTGTTAGGCTAAGGCAATTGCCAACCTTCTGAACCAAAACTTATTGATGTTTCTGCCCTTAAGTCATTTTTATGAAAACATTTAACTTATTAATCAGTATTCCAAAACGCTATTAAAAAAAGTCGAATGTTCGGTCGGAAGTTTTTTGATTCCAGGGAAAAGTGTCCTGTGTCTAAAAAATATTACATTAAAGGCTTACCTCTGGGAATCTAATCAGGTACTTCATAACATCAGGGCGAATCAAACCCACTTGATATCCGGCTACTATAAACGGTTTGCATACTCCCTGATGCAAGCCTTGAACAATGCAAAATATGTAAGCAAACAGTACGAGTTGCTTCTTCGACAGCTTGTTATTACAAACACTATGTAGGCTGCTTAAACAGTCACTCGTATATTTCTAAACTAATACTTAATTGCCTTTTACTGGCAAACTAGGCACTATTGTCTAAGCTATGCACAAATTGAATCACGTACCTGATAGATAAAAACAGTTGAATTTTTTGGCTAATTTGAGTAGATCGGAAATGTTGTTCTGTGCAGACGAGTACATATTTTTCATATTACTGTTCCATACAGGTCCCATACAAATGATAAGTACCGAATGTTTCTATTTGAACCTAAAAAAAAAAATCTGCAGTGAGAGGACTGTGAGTCGGTCGTTAGCCGTTGGACGAAAAACGCTTCAGTATTGTCCTGTCCTGTTCAACGAATTCCACAATGTCGGTCTGTCACTCACTGACGAATAGAGAGACAAAAAATGACAGTTGTAGGGATGTATGCAACCCTAATGATTTCGATTTTTAAGTAAAATGCCTGTGATCAATTTCCCAGTCTACAAAAAACAGTAACGCCAGATGAAAAAGTAGACCACCAATCCAAACTGTACTGAAATAGAACATCATTCGAGTGACTTTACGATCCAGCTCTGGGTTGAATCACTGGACTACAATGCTCATGAGATTATATACATCGGACTGGGATCTGAAGGCGTATTCTCGTAATTAAAAACGTTCAAAACCTAATCTCAGTCTCACCTCGGCGACAATCAAATACATCAAAAACTTGTCAAAAATGTATGAAAAATCGACGTAATTTTGACAGATTGATAATGAGATCAGAGGGGCAATTCTCGTAATTTTAAGAAACGTTCACAGTCTGATCTCAGTTTCAATCTGTCAAAAATACCTCAAGTTTCCATTCATTTTTGACAAGTTTTTGACGTTTGATTGTCGCCGAGATGACACTGCGACCAGATTTTGAACGTTTTTAATTAGTAGAATTGGCCTTCTGACTGTGAACGTTCTTAAAATTACAAGAATTGTCCCTCTGATATGTGCGTGATGTTGCATACATTTCAGACATCGCAAACATACCGCAGACTGCACGTCTGGTGGACGCGATGTTGATACGTGTCAAGGGTGGCTTTGGCCTATGCTAGCCCATGGTCTATATTATTATACCATGTGCTAGCCCATTGTTGTGAAAAATCATAGACAGAGCATTCTCTGTATATGTGAAATATAGAGTAGGCAGAGGAGTAATAAAATAATGTTCTGTGCAGTGTGCACCGACAAAATGTCAATGTCAATCAATTATGTCATTGTCAACGCAACTTGGGCCCCGTCAGGGTATAATTAGCCGCTCTCTGAATTAGAACATTATCGCTCACAGCGCTCACATTAATCCTTTGCGGTCCGATGTAAGACATCACGATTTTTATCAACAATACGGAACGCGATAACAGTGCTCAGTTGCTCACTCAATGATAAAACCTATTTAGATGCTAAAAATGTACATCATAAATATACACCACTTTCGTCTTATTTGGTTAGGTGGCGACTCTAGCCAGAAACACTATTTCCTACTGTTGACTCTTTATATACGGAGGGTGTTTAAAACACGTATAAGTTATTTATACTTATACTCAGCTTTGTCCTCGAGATTAGCATAGAGATTACATGTAGTAGACATACGGTGTCGCCATCTGCACTGTGTTTGAGAGGTTTTTTTTTTTTTTTTTCCCGCCTTCGTCTGACATCCCCAGCGAACTTCATTGTACATTCAGTGCTTCGCCATTATGCACACTTTCTATTAAATTTCAAAATGTTGTGCTGTGCATCGGTTCGTTCTGACTCTAAGTAAGTGCACGACCAGTGAAAGGAAATTAAGAAGTTTTGCCAATCAATTCAAGAAGTTAGAACGTAAAATATTGAACGCACGACGCAGTGACCTACATAGATCAGCAGGGAGGCGGTTATCATCCTCATCATCGTCGGAACCATCGTCGCATTATCTATAATATTATAATCATCACGCTCAAGTTCAAGGTCTAACCAAGGCGCGGCACGTCGGCGCTGCCGCTGCCCGGGCGCCTATGCAAGGTAAAAATTTTCAACTACCCACATGATCAAAAATATATTATTGCGATTAACCTGAGGGGTTATCACTTAATGACGCTTTACAAACATTATTCTTACGTATTTGACTATAGTGCTGCGGGTGTTAGATTATTTATTTTGATATTGTAATATTGTTTGGTGGATAATGTCACCTGTCACATTAACGAAGCGTTGAACAAATGTACAAGTATCTAATTTGACTACATGTTTAAAAATAGCTGTCTTAACTTTTGAAAATAACTTGGATGTTGTTACTATAAATTATTACGAAGTATTTAATTATACTTGTAATATATTTTAGGTTTTATATTGTTATTTAATAAAATACGCTGATTCAAATGACTCACACAATAGGATATAAAAAGGATTGTAATGACGGTATCGAGTCAGTTGCTCGGTAGACGTTCAGTGGGATAGTCCTAGTGCCGTTGTTGTGTGGAATAGATCGACCAGATGTCATGTAAGTTATGTTATTTAATATTATACTGTAATTGTTGCTTATTATAACAATATTGTAATAATGTCGAGTTATCTTGGACAAAGGTCCAAGAGTTGTAATTAAATGTATAGCAATGTAAGAGATCTGTTGATGGAATATATTAATACTGTTTCCATGGAGTTTCTTGTCCTTCTTCTCCATGAAGACCTAGCTTTGGAATGGACGACTAGCTTTCTGATTAAATTATGACAAGCCTAATTGAAATAAATGCCTAGTCTTGTCTTTCTGTGCTTTACTTCATGAAACCCTTTCCCAGAAACCATATTCATAAGAACCTTAATACACAGTAAATAAGCAGTAACCATTCTGATATTTAAAGCTTGATAATTTTTTATAAACACACACTTATAAATTCATATAGCCACTTATTCTGACACGGGCAATCTGTGGGATTGTCACTAAAACGTGATTAGATATTGTACCAAGTTACAACATGCAATGCGGACATTTTTTGGGAATGTCACTTTGCGACAAATGTATAGTACTGCGCGCAGTCTACGGGACTGTCACTTTATTAATATAGATACCTACCTATCTAAAATATGTAACCACGATTACTCTGATATTGAAAGCAATGCAGGCATTTTTTGGGAATGTCACTTTGCGATAAATGTATAGTACTGCGGGCAGTCTGTGGGACTGTCACTTTACTATTATAGATACCTACCTATCTAAAATATGTAACCACTATTACTCTGATATTGAAAGCAATGCAGGCATTTTTTGGGAATGTCACTTTGCGATAAATGTATAGTACTGCGGGCAGTCTGTGGGACTGTCACTTTACTATTATAGATACCTACCTATCTAAAATATGTAACCACTATTACTCTGATATTGAAAGCAATGCAGGCATTTTTTGGGAATGTCACTTTGCGATAAATGTATAGTACTGCGGGCAGTCTGTGGGACTGTCACTTTACTATTATAGATACCTACCTATCTAAAATATGTAACCACTATTACTCTGATATTGAAAGTTTTGCGGGCATTTTTTGGGAATGTCACTTTACTAACTTGAGTTATATAATAACGACTTGTACAGCTTTTACTACATAGTAGGTACAGTCCCCCTACTAGACTGTAATGCCTGCTAATGCGGTCAGCTTAAGGGGCAGTCACTGTAATGATTTAATGTCCACTTTATATGCCTATAACTATGGCAGGCTTCGACGTCAACCCGCGACCGTCGAAGTAAGTACCGCTCAACCTCAGCCGTCAATCAGTGCCGCAGTGTCATGGCCGGTGCCTACACTGCCGCTGTATATAGAGGCGTCACCTGCAGCAATTGAACTGGAACGTTGAACTGATGGAAAAATGAGTGGGGGACCCCTCTTGGACCAAGGTGTACGGTATGAATATTAAATCTGACGTTACGATTCGCTTGCAGCCAGTGAACGAAAATAAACATGGAAGCATTCCTAGCTCAAAAAAATGACCCAACGCAGGTTGCGCCGCAGTGGGCGGGGCTTACCGATTGCGCCGGCCATGCTTTTAGTTCGTCCGCGGTAGGCAACAGCAGCGGTCGACTATTATTAACCGGTTTTTGCGTGTTAAATATTGAAAAATGCCTGCTTGTGCAGTGAAGTAGTGTTTAAATAAATCAGATTTGCATAAACAGAAAGCTGGAATTAGTTTTCACGTGTAAGTACATCGCTATTTATTATATTTCTATTAAAAATGAAGCCGATTTGAATCATGCCATGAAGTCTATGGGGATGATGTTATGACAAACCAAACAATTTACTTTTCTACCTGACAATAATGACAAATTTTATTCTTTTAAATTTCCACAAGATACATATCAAAGAGAACTATGGACGGAGGCTGTTCGTTACCCCGAGTAAAAAGACAAGGATATGCTCGGTTCATTTTAGAAATGAAGATTTTTATGAAACAACAAAAGGATACACGAAGATTAAAACAAACGAAAGAAGTCGTGATTTTATGAATGTACTAACTGATATTACTGTATAGAACCTAAATTGTGAATAATAATAAATAAAAATACCCCACACTTTTTTTTATTTACTTTATAATTTAGCATAAATATTATACCTATTACTTCCGAAACACTGCTCTATTTACAGACCTTATAATAACACTGTTGCTATCTTTATATTAATACCATCAATATCACGTATAATTATTTGCGTTGCACCTTATTACATAAAACAACCCGGGCGACGATAATGGGTGAAGCGTCGTCGTAAAAATGTCGTTAGTGGCCTACACGTTACATGGTAATTTAAACCCAAACTATGAGGAGATAAGGTCCATTTTTAACTGCGCATCCAGAGTAGTAATTATATTGTTTGTGTTTGTGTGGTTCCACGAATCAGCGACGGGTTTTCGATGTGAGAGTTTGTTTGGGATTTTGTGTCAAGATGCGCGCTTATTTCCCTTGAAGTAATGCTTCCATGTTTATTTTCGTTCACTGCTTGCAGCTCATAACAGGCTTATCTAAGAAGAGTGCATGGAACTCTTGGAAAGATAGTTGCCTACAACAAATCGCACGTCACTTGATGCTCCCTTTCTCAATCCTGAGGTCAAGGTTGCCTTCTCTGTCTTACACTGTCTACGAAAGAGACAAAGGCAGCGCGGCAGCGTAATCAAACAAGAACAAACAAGTTGAGCTGCTGAAGCGTTTACCTTAATGGTTTTATCGAAACTAAAAAATAAGGCACTAATCAAACTACTTATGAACGCTATCAAACTCTCGTGCTATAGCCGGTTCTCAGATTCTGTCACCGCAGGATCTTTATGCTGTACAATCCGAAAAAGGAGTTAAAACATCAGGTGCAAGTAAAAGCAGTATCAAAGTCAGGAGCTGACCAAAAATTCATCCTATTTCCACCCAGCAATAAACCGGTGAACATTAAAAATAAACCACACCAGTGCAATTAAAACTGTCGTGGTTCTCCCGTGAGCCATAATAGGCCGAGAGAGAATCGTCGCGCCAAGACTAAATTCGCAGCCACTGCCGATTGACTCGGTAAAGTACGCTGGTAGGCTATCTTACTTTTGCTACCATTGATCACTTTTGACGGGTGATAAGAACATCCATCATCATGGAATGATGGTGGAATGGTTATAACATTCGTCTTTGAAGGCCTGTGAACAAGACCCTAAGAAAATAATTCTGTCCATCCCTGAGAAAGATCAGTTTGAAAGATCAATTTTTGATGATCTGCATAAGAATAATATCAAGCAAATCATCACAGCCATCGCAGAATGTTTATCCTGCGCTGAGCAATTCTTGTCCTCAATATTTTAAAAAAGTGTATCTATCAACACATTAGAAACATGAAGATTTACGTGCAGCCGTTA
This sequence comes from Polymixis flavicincta, assembly GCA_949987655.1. Lineage (NCBI taxonomy): Eukaryota > Metazoa > Arthropoda > Insecta > Lepidoptera > Noctuidae > Polymixis > Polymixis flavicincta. The sequence continues at coordinate 11,824,442 of OX465175.1, read as the reverse complement.
AGGCTTTCAATTTGAAAATAGGCTGTATGAATTTGATGTATTATGCCTTTGGACTGAATATTGCCATCTTTGTTTTCACGAAAATCGTGAAACCAGTGATCAGTTTACTTAGATCTTGCGGAATTTTTTCAGCAATATTTGGATAGGTTACTTATTTCAAAAACGCTTACAAATTTGCCTACCCATAGAAAAATAGGAATAACATAAAATCATCGTCAAGTGCGGGAATTCGCTCGTTTGGTGGATTGCTCTGCTTGCCCAACCGTGGAATACGGCTGGCTTTACCTACGGAGCTTGACCGCTGTTAATATCTATACAGAGGACAATGTCAAGTATGACAAATATTGAGCCGGTACCTATTCCACAGTCTATCATGCCCACAGAAGACTTTTCTCTCGCCATGAAAAGTCCCTATAATACAATAAAAACAAGACTATAGTTTAGAGATATTTATACCGGCTGACATTTTTTAGCGTCTGGACAACAATATGACGTGTCGTGTAAGTAGAATAGAACTCATATACGCTGACCTTTCCCTGGTACCATTGATTTAATAAAAGTTCGGAATATCCTTAAAATACATGAAAAAGAATACATCCTACGACACTCGCGTAAAACTAATAATAGCCAAAATAGTAATAGTAAACGGGCGTAAGCTGCGATCACCCATAAATGAAGCATGATGAAATGTGAGCGAGACGCTATCATTAATTTCGCTCTACATCTTTGCAGCTGATCCCTACACACACATTTGCGCGTGTACCTACACACGTCACCGTGCTGTGTGGAGTTGTAGTAGGCAAATAATTTGATACACTGTGTGACGCGTGTCTTGAAACCGTAAACAAAATAAATTACGTCTCGTAAGATCGGTAAACCTTTGATAGAAATGCAAACAAACCTGTTGATGTTAAATTCTTATAACAATCACTCACATTCATCTGTATTTCGAACATTTTAGCTTGATGTGTAAAAAAAGGAACCCTAATAATTATTATTGTAATCTAAAACCACTGAAACAAATGCGTAGTGGAAGCTAAGCGAATTGCCTAAAAACACGGTAAGAATAAGACGGCTCGTTTAGTGAAGTGGTTGAGCGATTAGCTGCGTGTTCTTTTATTTTATGTGGGTTTTGAAAACTCAACCAGTGCTCATTGTGTACAGACGCCAGCAGATCAACCTATCCCAAACTGTCAAATTTTCCCAATTGAATATGAACCTTATTCCTTCGGAATAAAGTTGAAAAACTATAGAAGAAATTTGACAGATTTGGGTAGCTTGATGTGCTGGATATGGATATGGACTCGTAGGTCCATAGAATGTTCGCCTGCGGGTGGTTCTGCAGCCAGCGACAGAACTTAATACGAGGTCCACCGTGCTGGGGTTCCGGGGTCAGGGATTCCGTTACGTCTAAGGGATTGTAGGTGTTCTTCGTCGGCGTACATTCGCCTCGCACCATTTAAAGTTTCACCGGACAAAAAATAATACCTCATCACGGCAAGGTACTCAACGCTGGAGCATGCGTACGTCATTATGAAAACAATCACTGGGCACTGACTGGGCAGTGGAAGCACACGCGGAAAAAATAGCGATCGACGTCATGCTGTGACCAATCGCAGGTGACTTGAGAAACGGTGACCGGCGCGCGCGGGCGGGAGGGGGTGCGCATGCGGTGAAATGTGAGCGGTACCTACGTCTGCGAAAAAAGCGGCCGGCTTCAATCAAAGGATTGAATTTCGCTACGAATTTTCATTGATAATTTCTGCGCATAGAGTAGGGTGCCTATAAGTTGGATTTTGATATTATTTGCCAATATTTTGGTTGTTTTTAAATTTTTTTTTTTTTAGTTTTAATATGAAAAGTTTACTACAAATAAGTAATAGTATTCATTGGTAGGTTTATATCATTTCAGTTTTCAAATAAAAAAAAAGTGTAATTTCTGTGCCATAGGGGTCTACTCCGTTCACCTATTATACCCTATTTTTTTCCAGACGCTAAAAAAAATCAACCTGTATAGTGATGTCTCAACTACGGGATGGGTTGACAAACGTGCGTACAGAAAGTGGCCCTGCAGTAAAAATTCGTAAAATATAATTTGCAAACAAAGAAAAAAAAAAGATGCTTTTAGGACTTACGTCCTTTGCCGACTCGTATCACGACTGCCAAATATCTACTATTACGGATTGAAAATACGAACGCTATTTCATACATTGACCGTGAGGGAGATGTTCAGTTTCCTCACCTTACTTTTATTACTTACTAGGAGAATTGTGGCAGTGGTGTGAGGAACGTTTATCATATCGCAGATGCAGCATCGCGACTTGCTCACCCGTGGATTTAGGCCCTTAGAGTGGGAAAAGCAAAAAACAAACAAAAGATATGTGTGCCACCAGATTCTATACCGGTAATGATAGCATCACTGTCAGAGAACTCACGGTTTACGCATGTTTCAATTTTTGCAAAATGAATAATGTTGATTCATTATGTACCCTCGATTCCAATGGTTATAAATGTTTGTAACAGAATTCTATCTTTCAGGTGCTAAATAATACGAACATAAATAGTTGTAGATCAGCTCTCGGCCTGATTCTTGGTCAAGAATAAGATAAAGAAAAGACTACGCTTGTTCAAAGGAATTTCCAGATTGCGTCCTCTACTACCTAAGTCCAACATTACTTGGGACTTAAACATAGTCCTAAACTTTTTGGCTAATTGGTACCCAAATGAGAAACTTAATAGAAAAAAAAAAAAAAAAATAAGAACTATACTTGCTCTTGCAACCTCACCTAAAGTGCAAACAAATTCTTAAATCAACGTATTTATAATGTAATGTAAATATAACGAAAATCTAAAAAAAAAAAAACCTAGAAATATGCCTCGCCATTGCATTGCATTCTTCCATTTCACTAACTAAACCTTTAAGAAAAACTGATGATATCTTTATAAGTTTAAAGAAACCTTATAATTCTATCACTCCGCAGACATTGAGCACATGGATAAGACCTACGTTAGGTAGTGTTGTGAATTAATATGTCCTTAATGCACATGCACAAGAAACGCCTCTTCTGCTAAGGCACACAAACCTGCACCCTAATTGCGTAACTCACGATTGATCATAATTGGTTTCGTCTCACAGTTAAACAATGTTCATTGCGTTATTTATGTTGACAAACAGACACATTTTTCGAACATATGAAGCAATGGTTTAACAATCCGTTTCAAAACGATACAGATTATGATGAATCGTGAGTTACGCAATTAGGGTGCTGGAGTATGCTTGGACGTAAGCCGAAAATCACCAGGCTGGAGGCTGGTAATGTAACAACATTTGGTAAATTTTAAAACTAGACTAAATTGGAAGTGCAGAACGGTTGTTTTGACAAAATCATTTAGTGAAATACTGATTGCTTCCCAATCTAAATCATTATTATTGACAAGCAGAAATTACGAAATTTATTTTTGTATTTACGGAAATATTTTGTGTTCCTTGTCTTTTCAAAACTGTGTTTATTTATTGTTGATATTTTCATAATGAACTCTCAACATCTACATGTAATCTCTATGCTAATCTCGAGGACAAAGCTGAGTATAATTAGTGATTAAACGAACTTACCTAAGTGAAGTTCGATCATAATAAACGAAGGCTTTGTCCGAAGAGATTAGCATCCCACCCTCCAATCTCCCTACTGTACCTATTCAAATATCAAGCAGATCTGCAGATGCTCTGAAGTAAATGAAGTTCGCTGGGGATGTCAGACGAAGGCGGGAATAAAAATAAAAAATAAAAACCTCACAAACACAGTGCAGATGGCGACACCGTATGTCTACTACATGTAATCTCTATGCTAATCTCTTCGGACAAAGCCTTCGTATAATTATGATCGAACTTCACTTAAGGTAAGTTCGTTTAATCACTAAATATATTAATTCGAAAATATTATCAAGTACAGAAAATCAATAACGCGTTTCGCCGCTTTCCGAAAAATTATAGCGGGAAAGTTCCTTCCTCCCAAAAACTTCATAGACCATACACCGGTCGGAAATCTGAACGCCAATGAGGTTTTTGGATATTGTCATGCGTTCCGCAAACGCATCACACTACCTGCCGAAGTATATTATTATACCATGGGGTGGATATGACGCTGCGGGGCTAACAGCGCTTCACCGTACCGGAAACGGATCAATTTATGGCTTAGAGAAAGGTACAGACGCCAGCACATCAAGCTATCCCAAACTGTAACATGAACCTTATTCATTTGTGATAAAGTTTGAAATCTATCAAAGAAATTTGACAGATTGGGGTAGCTTGATGTGCTGGCCTCTGTACAGTCAAGCTTAAATTAACGCATGGTTTCTTTTGGTCATTGGCACGCATGGACGCATGTCATGACGTCATTTATGCCGGTATATCGTAAATCGCGCTCATGCCAATAGGAGTGGGTTACAACAGCTATCGCATATCTGTACCGCCTGTGCCTGTTCCACGTAAATAACAGTTCCAAAAACCATATAAGTGGGAGCAAACTATAAAATCCCATTTCTGTTCTGCCAGTTCGTGCACCCTAATTGCGTAACTCACAATTAATGCAATGAATATAGTTGAACTGTCAAATTGAAACGGATTATGATTAATCATGAGTTACGCAATTAGGGTGCTGTTCCATGTACACAAAGTAGGTACTTCTCTTTCTAACTAAGGTGCTACACCTATGCGAGAAAAGGAAATAGCTTGTGACGATGTAACTGGGTGTGACAGGGTGTAACAGACGTAACAGTTACAGTTTTCTCATTCTAACTAAGGTAACTGTCATAAGTAATAGAGAAAAGTTTGTGACTGGTTGTGTAATCTCTTACACAACCAGTCACAAACTTTAACCGTTATTTCAGTTTGTTTGTCACAGTTACTGTCTGTTATGGTTTGTTAATGTTTACCATAATTTAAAATGCAATAATTTTATGTATCAATATTTCCGCTTAATTGCCATAATTTCCGCTTCAGTTGCCACTATCGTAAAATTACATAAAATCGTTGTCACTAATTTCATTGGTCATAATCGATCAAGTTTCATATTAATTCTAATACATAAAATTTGCTATATTTTTCATTTTCCATAACATTTATTCACCATAATATTCATTTACCCTACCATAATACACCTAATGACCTAATCTACCACGTATGCTTGCTTTGCAAAAGAGGAAATGTAGCGCTCGGTGGGCGCAACCGCGGCACGCTCGCTCCGCTGGTCTTCGCGCGTTATGTGGTCACAGTTCTAACCTAACTGTTTCGAATTTGACAAACTGTTTATTGTCTAAAGATTGTTTCATTGTTTGCTGTAAAACAAAACCAAATACCTATTTGCGTTATAGTATAAATGATAATAGTGCAAGTAAATATTATGAGGGGGACGATTATGGAAAACAATAACAGTACAAATTATTTTATGGAAAACAAGACAATACTGTCTATTTTCATCCGATACCTGTTATATTTAGCTGTTACAATAAATACACCTCACTCCTGTCACGCCAATTCCGAACGGGTGTCACGGGTGTGAGCACGGTAGAGATGGGTCGTCGACGTATTTGGCGTCGACGCAACTAGACCGTCCATTTTCGTTTATCGACTAGTCGATCAACTAGTCGAATTCGTCGACTAGTTTAAGCGTTAACTTAATAAACTTCGCGACGTCGTCTACGGCAGTCGACGACGCCGACGCGGACGGCGTGAACGCAGACGGTAGACGTCTCATCTCTCGCGGACTGTACCTATTCATTCGAACTTCCCTTCATACTTTTCCAGGCTTAGGACCATAAGAGGAGAGTAATATATCGGGTGCTTAGGACTGGCTGAATACTGAATAGAGTTAATTATAAAGTCGTATTCACTATACCTGTGTCCCAGCATTGGGAACATTATAGGCTGATGATGATGATGATGATGGTGATGATGATGATGATGCACTATTCTGGCTTAGTTAGAAGATCAATTGATTTTATGTACATTAATTATTATTTTGTTAAATATTTACAAATTCAAAAATCAAAATAACATGAAAACACACAGTTTGTTTAAACAAATACAAACCGGCTGGTCTCGCATCGCCCGACCAGACCATCGCCTTCCTCTTCGGACACGCGAAACTACTATAACTGCATACTTTCCTTCCCATGACAATAATAAAATAATAAATATTCGACCCGTAAGTTTAACAACTCCCTCATATTAGATTTAAAGTTCAAATTTGTTTGCACGATTATTTTATTTCCAAGGGCGCACGGACGAATGAATCGATTACGTTCTCGTCTAACGCCGTCAGAGGCGTCTACGGATTCGACTAGTCCATTGATTAACGGTGAACCGTCGCATCGTCGTCGATTCGTTCACAACTTGTCGCGTTCCGTGTTTCGGCGTCTAGCGTCTACGGATTCGACTAGTCCATCGATTAACGGTGAACCGTCGACTCGTTGACAGTCCGTCGACGGTCGAATTAACTAGTTCGTTCATTCAACGCCCATCGCTAGAGCACGGTCAAATCGATATAATCGCATTTCAGGACGTAGCCTTGCTCAGAACTCGCAGTTTCGCTAGGGTATTTCTATTTATTTATGTTCTGTGTTGCAGTTCAGTCAGAGTACTTTTATATATAAAGTTCAGTCTAGCTCATAGACATATAAAATTGGTCTAGTTTGCTACATATTAGTTATCTGTGGTTTAGTCTAATATTTATACCCACTAGTATCTCTATGTAGTTTCAGTAGTTTGTGATACCCACTGATTATAACGTACTCTGTGGTCGCAGTTTTAGTTTCGCGGATTCGGATTTCCATGATCAATTTCGTTCGCCTGATTCGCCTCACAGTTCACACAATAAATAAACAAGGAGGTGAAAGGGTATTTATTTCGAAAGTTTAACGATGTCGTCGGAAAGTTTTGGTGTAGTAAATGATTTAGCTCCAGTTTTTCGTCCATATATTAAAAATGTGTACCAAGATTTGAAACTTGGTAAGTTGTGAGATGCAGCACATCCTGTACGATACAAATCTTGAATTTATTGTTTAATTAAACTTGCAGGTTTATGTAAGACTAAAGTTGACTTTGAAAGAGTATCCGGGAATTCTGAGGGTGGTGAATGTCAAATTCGGATCGTCTTACCCTATTGTTCGAAGAAACTGAAATGGGAAATAATATTTGATGGCACAGCACCTTGGTTTGCGCCAGACTTCAGATTCGATGACGACAGTTTTCTTATGAGTGTTGATGAACGGTTTCTGGAAGAAAAAGTGCCAAGTCTATCAAAGTGGAACGAAAATGATCCAAAAGCACTTAGTGATGTTATTTCAGAACTGATACAGCTATACAAAATTCATCAGGTAAGCTAATTATCTTACACTACTTCTTTGTTGAAAGTGCTTAAACTAGCATTTTTTTCTTTGGGAATGACTTCTCACAGGTCAACCTAAGAGGTTGTTGGCTGCTTAACTGGACTTGCCTGTGGTAACCTTAGTAAATCAAGGGTTCCTGTCAGGGCTTAAATACAATACTATAGCGACTACTCGCTAAGGGCACCCCCTATGGGATACGGACCTCAGCATAGGGCATCGCTGGTAGAGGGCAGCAAGGGACAAGCTGGTTCAGACTGCAGTTAAACTGGCAAAAGGACAATGCAGTAGATAAACAAGAAAAATGCATTGTAGTAGGCATTATTCACAAATAGTGTGTAGTATGTAACTTAATAAATAATTAAGCTATTAAAATTATAACCTACCAAAAGAAATGTGGTCCTGGTACCACATTAACAGCATATCTATGTGAAAGTCTATTAACTGCTCTCAATGTTCTTTTTATTTTTACAATGCTGACATATTCTCGTCATTATTTGACATTATACATCAATTTTAATATCAACTATTTTTTAGTGATTGTCATGTTAATCATGTCACTATGTTTAATTAAGTTAATTTTATTTATGTAGATTATTTTACATATTGTGAATGGGAGAACGTTGTAGGCCTTACAGACTGTAGATTTGTAGACGATTTTCTATTCTGGATTCGTCTAAGTACCTGGTACTTATTGACAGGCCTGCACTGTCCTCCCATACAATTTATATCTGAAAACATTGTTAAAGCCAATCATTTTTAAAAGAGTAACTGTGGAGTTTCTTGCCGGCTCTTCTCCATAGGAAACAACATTTTGGAACCGTGCACCTAGCTTCTGACGTTTCATAAGTGCCCATGCAGGTTTATATGAAATAAAAATATTTTGATTTGATTTGATTTGAAATATTTAGGTAGTTGGAAAAAATATGGAAACTGTGTCATTCTGTTCTAAAAATTACTGCTGTTACAGATAAAAAAGTTAAATGAAGATGAGAGTTCTCGAGCTTACTTTGAATACAGTGCTCTCCTCGGAGATGCTCTAACATCTGAGCAAGATATTGAAGTGTGGGTTGGTACCCATGTAGTTGAGTTCTTGATCAGACTTAATGTTGATACATCCAGATTACCAGAATTGTATTGTGATGGGTAAGTATTATTACAAAACTAGTTAAAAAGTCTTAAAACACTAAATTGTTTATACAACAACAACATATACTTAATGTACTAGCTTCTGCTCGCGATTTCGTGCGCGTCAAATTTCTGCCCTAGCCCCCCCCCCCCCTCCCCCGACTATCTTCTTTTTCTTTTTGTTCGTCTTATGAGATTAGCGCGTTGAACGCGAAACAAAACAAACACAAAAATAGATAATTTAAGACCATGTTCACACAGACATAAAACTATCGCGGCGAAATTTTATCGTACACTGGATTTTCAAATCTCGGTATTGAACCGAGCATTGAGAATCCAACAGAGTCCTTTCTAAAGTCCCGTAAGCGAAATACACGTATCTTACTATCTTCAAACTCCGTCAATATCGTGTTTTTTTTTAGAAACCAACGTAACAGTAAGGGGGCGTCCATTAATACGTGAGGTAATTTTGGCGTTTTTTCGACCCCCACCCCCGCTTTGGTGAGATGTCGTGAGATTTGGCTCGACCCTCACCCCCTCCTCACAATCTCACGTGAGATATTTCAAATACGTGCTATTAGTGTAAAAACGTTAATCTGTGCCTATTTGCGTTGCATTTGGCTGGCTTGGCTGGCCGGTGGCGATGGCGGTTTAACCATCGAGGAGCTACTGTGCTACTTTGTGGCGTTCGCATAACCGCGAAAAGTATTATTTTGTAGGATTTACCTATACTGGCGGAAAAAGATGTTTGACATAATGAAATCCGGTTTTCTCGTAATGTTATATTGTATTTTTGCGGTTTTTTTTAAATTACATGATAATTGCGTAGACCCCCCTCTTCCCCACGTGGGATTGAGTGAGATTCAACTCGACCCCCTCCCCTCCCAACGCCACACGTAATTAATGGACGCCCCCTAAGGAATCAAAATATCATATTCTGTATGTTCCATAACAATTTTTCGATATTATTAACACAATACTATCAGATTTCGTGTATGACTGACGTGGTTACGAGTAAGGAATCGTTAAGTGGTCATAGTGAAATCAGACCCAGCCCGTATTTTCTTCCTAGCGCGTCGGGAAAACACACTGTTCAATTTTCAACTCTCTGCGCTAAGCAGTGTGTTGAAGATTCAATGCGCGAAAAAATCCGCGATATTTTACGTCCATTCGAACGTGGAGAAATTCACATACATTATAATTTTATCAGTTCAGACCGGAGTTTCAAAGAATTTATTTTAATTTTCAGAATCGATAAGAATCCTGGAATAGACACCGCATTATTATTGGTCAGATATCCAAATTCAACAAATGCTGAATTAATACTTTCACCAATGCTCACAAAGTCACTTGGAAATATATCATTACCATTGTAAGTATTTATGTATTAAATAAGGTTTACAAAAAAAAAAAAAAACAATCCCCCAGAGCGGGATCATGAGGCCACCACAAAACTTTACAATTAAAATTTACAAATTTGTAAATCTTACAAGTGTCCACCACAAAACTCTAAACCACATCTTTGTAATGGTAAAACATTACAAATAACATGTAAATTGTAGTGACTTGTAGATGGTAGCTATACATTAGTCATCATCATCTGCCTTTCCTTTTCTCAACTATGTTGGGTTCGGTTTCCAGTTTAACCGGATGCAGCTGAATACCAGTATCTTACATGGAGAAACTGCCTGTCTGACCTCCGCAACCCAGTTACTGGGTAACACAATACCCCTTTTTTTTAGGTGGGAATTCATCAAATAACTTCTCCCGCTCTGGTTGGAGCAGGAGGGCGTGTCAGACTTTTACTGACTAAATCCCACCCTTGTTCCCTCAGTAGCCCGTATGCCAGGGGCTGTGGTACCTCTTTCGAACAAACCCGCACCCCTGGCAGACACAATACTCAATTTAACTTTTGTAGAGTTGTAAAGTTTTGTGTTAAAGGACCCTGGCGAAATATATCCATATATCCTGGGGAGGCCTATGTCCAGCAGTGGTCGTCTTTCGGCTGAAATGATGATGATGACGATGGTCCTCATTTCCTGTTAAAATTCAATTTCATTTTCTTTGGTTTTGCCAGTCAGAGCCCTGTCACAAATATTCAAAAAAAAAAACGTTACAAATTGTAATTGTTTTTTACAAGTTACAAATATACAAGTTTCTGTTTAATAAAGACTTACAAAACCATGAAGCAAAACTGACAAAATTGTAAAATGGTACAGACACCAGCACATCAAACTACCCCAAACTGTCAGATTTTCCCAATTGAACATAACCTTATGGTAACTTGAAAAAGTTGAAAACCTATAAAAAAAAATACAGATTGGGGTAGGTTGATGTGCTGGCGTCTGTACCTACAATTTTACATATTTCTGTTTACTAAACATGCTTCATAGTATAAGGTCACAATTTACATATTTGTAAGTAAGGAAAACTGTTTTATTGTAACTAATAATAAATTGTAATTACAAATTTAAATATTTTGTGAATAAAAAAATATTAAATTGTTGAACAATTCCGACAGGTGGACATTTAAATTGTAACAGTGTAATAGGACAGAAAAATTGTAACAATTTTGTACAAACGCCAGCACATCAAGCTACCCCAATCTGTCAATTGTCTCCCCAATTTCTTTGATAGAGTTTAAACTTTATAACAAAAGTATAAGATTCATGTTCAGATGCCAGCACAATTTGAGCTTGACTCAAATTTATTTGATAGATTTTCAACTTTATAACGTAACCATAAGGTTCATGTTCAATTGGGAAAATTTGACAGTTTGGGATAGCTTGACCTGCTGGCGACTGTACTTGCAAAATTCTTATACATATAATTATTATACACGTATTTTCCAATTTGGTAAAAAACTATTTTAATTTGAAGATTTGGACGATATATCATAAAAATAAATTTATTTATATCCAATTTCTTAATGAAAAACGATTAAAATCAAATTTTGGTTTTCGTTGTTTTGAATTTACCGCCAAAACGCTCCTTATGAATACTTTTTATCACGTGACATCGTAACGTCAGCTTTGTGTAAACGGCACCTGTACAATTAGTTTGGCGCAATTTTAGAAGTATTTGTGCACAGGGCATCGCACCACACCGCACACCAGTAATATCACTTTATATCCATTAAAAAGCTTGGTAATTATAAATTCGACATTCACTTGTTGACTTACTAGTACGCTAGTTTACACAAAGTTGATGTCACGTGATAAAAAGTCATCCTATGGATCGTTTTGGCGGTAAATTCAAAACAACGAAAAATAAATTTGGTTTAAATCGTTTATAATTGATCAAATGTATATTAATCAATTTACTTTTATTTTTCTGTTACATATTCCCAATCGTCAAATTAGAATAGTTTTAAATAAATTGGAAAATACCCTATTGTAAGGTTTATTTAACAGCACTTGTTGGATTGTAACATTTATTAAACAGGGCCTTGGTATAAAAATACCAACTGTTGTACTGTTTTCTATTCAGTACCATCTACAGCATAATAATGTTCTTAATGTGTTATTAAAGCTTATTTTTAATAGCTAGCAAAAGTTGTAGTACGCACGGCTACACATCAAGCTATACATCTCCAGTATAAGCTGATCTCGCATTGTATAGGATTTCCGTACAGTGCGAGATCAACGTAAACTGGAAATGTACAGCTTGATGTGTAGCCGTGTGTACCTGTAAATTGTAATTCGAATATTTGTCTTTTAGTATGCATCAGACAGGAGTTTTAATGGATTATGTCCCAATGGTGACAGAATTATTGAACAATAAGGTATGGTGACGTACATTAATTACTTCTTGTTTTTATTTGTACAGTGCGTTTAGAACATTATTCTGAACATTACTAGCTGAAAAGAGTATGCTTAGATGGTTTGGTCATGTGGAGAGTATGAATGAAGAGCGACAATCGCTTACTAGGTATTTGCACAAGGCAGATTTGAGTGGAAATGCCGGAAGGGAATACCCTAAGAGGACGTATAGTGACCTTGTTGGTGATGTCCTTCAGAAAGCTCAGGTGCGTAGTACCTACTCGCAACCGGCGCGGCGTGCGTGTATGACCAGTGGCCCCTATCAAACGCTTTGAGCGCGTTTGGCGCTTCGGTTGGCTCTGGATTGCTGACGGACCAATCGGAGCGCCAAACGCGCTCGATGCGTTTGATCGAGATGGTTAAATGAAACTCACACTAAGGCCTCAGATGTATGAACGTAAACGGGGCAAAAAGAGTATGTAAGGATCGTAGCAGGTGGTGTTCTGTAGTTTCTGTCTACCCCCATGGGAAGAAGACGTGTGTTTATGTATGTATTAGTGATGTTCCGGAGATCCGTATCCGCGGATATCCGCGGGAGAAAAAAGATCTGTATTCCTATCATCACATTTTTTACGGAGCTTTTACCTTATTAATAATTCCAATTTACATTACTAAACTTCTTTGGAGACATTTTTTTTTAACTCTTACAACAAATAACATTATCTATGCTGCCCAGTGTCACACTAAACTACATACAAAACAAAAGAAAGACCCGCGTATATAGGTTATAGGTAAAACGGGCTGTTGTCCGCAACTCCACGTCAAAGCGCGTATTTTGCGTCCGGGTGGGAGATTCAGTTACTCGATCCACCCCAGCTCCTCGAGAAAGGCCAGCAACGCCTTGGTGTTGCTGACAACCTCACGTAGGGTACCTGGGTTACCGAAGTATTTTGCCCTGTAATTAGCGACCACCGGGCAGTTTATCAGCACATGAGCCGCTGTCTCGTCGTCCTCCATGCAGGCCCTGCACAGCGGACTGTCTGTTATTCCTATGACAAAGAGATGTTTGTTAAATGACCCATGGCCAGTTATGGCTGCTGTAACTATACGCAGCTGTGGTTTAGTTAAACGGAGAACCTGTTTCGTGAGGCGAGCATCGAGCTCAGGAAGTGCTTCCTTAGCCTGCCTGCACTCACTTAGGTCCAACCATAATTTGTGATGTTGATACCTGGTTCGCTTCCTTACCAGAGTGCGTAGATACCCGAAGGGAAGTGGCGCGATGGGTTCTGGTCCCACTGGTGCCATACTCGACCCCCTCCTGGCAAGTTCATCGGCTGCATCGTTGCCTAGCGAACCGCTGTGTCCTTTGATCCACTGAATGGTAATATTGTTGAGGCTACCTACCTCGTTAAGGCGCTGGTGGCACTCGTATATTAGCCCAGAGTCAACTGTGTGACTGTTCAGCGCTTGCAGAACAGCCATGCTGTCCGAGAGTATGCGGATTGAGTGGTCCTTAACTCCCCTGGCCTTGATAGCAGATGCAGCAAGGGAGATGCCCATGCATTCGGCCTGGAACACTGTGTTATGGACCCCCAGTGGTGTGGCTATGTGGATGTTGAGGTCCTCCGAGAAGACCCCAGCTCCTGTGCCACTACCTGTTTTCGATCCGTCCGTGAAGATACGCAGCTCTGCGGGACGCAATCCTTCGCACCGGCGATCCTCATGCAGTTGGATTTTGTATTTTTTATCAAAGATAAATTGTTTGGGCACCCGGTCATTTATTGCCTTCGTGATAGGGAACTCACTGTTGAGTTCCTTAAGCAGCGCGGTGTGTTGTGTGCAGGGGCGGCTGTCCCTTAAGTGCACTCGTGCGCTGAACTACCAGATTTTAATAGGTGTAGAAAGAATCACAAAATGTTTAATAATCGCATTGTGGCCACTGGTTGTGGTATATGTAATACTAACAAAACTGACGAAACAATATAAGCTCTTTGCTAATCTATTAAGACTTATTTTCGCGGTACAGAAGATCCCTCGTGCGCTATTCCGAATCGCACGGCGAATGCTTATCATTTCTATGAGATCCGAGCTAAAACGCCTAGCGCGTGAGACAGAAGATAGTTGACATAACTGTATGGAGCGATACGGAGTAATTTGTTCATTCTCGGGGGAACCGAAGTTTGGCGAACTGAACCGAATATTACCGAACGTCGATTACCGAGAGCGCCCGAGGTTTGGCGAAGTTTGCGTGCCGGCCATAATGAATGACCGACTCATTATTGTCACCGCGAAGTTTAGTTTACGTAAAACTGAATACCTACTATTGTTTATTTTTATTCGTTTAGATTTAAATTACTTGTCTGAAATTAATAAATTTTATTTCTTTACTTATTACCCCCTAATACTTAGTGAGCTAGTAAAGTGCACCACCAGTTCCATGATCTACCAGCCGCCACTGGTTGTGTGTCACTCTTACTCCATAGATTTATAGCCTTTAGACGCGCCGCCGCCATCGTTGCTTCCTGCTGTATGAACAGGTGGAGCGGCGGCAGTCCCAGCATGGCCTCAATCGCTGCAGTCGGAGTAGTCCTCATGCATCCCGTGGTCGCCATGCAGGCTAGTCTTTGCATGCGCTGTAGTTTGTTAGTGGCTGTAGCTAGCTTGGTGCGGGGCCACCAGACCACGGCCCCGTAGGTGATCATGGGGCGGATCACTGCGGTGTACAGCCATAGTATTATTTTGGGTGATAGACCCCACCTAACGTAACGGCCTGGCCACGGGAAATACGCCATAGCGAAAAAACGCGCGGTGCGACCGCCGAGGCGTCTAGCGACTGAAACAAACGCATAGAAATGTACTAAGCAAGCCACGCGGGGCGGCGACCGGCGGGGCGACCGGCGGAATGTACCAAGCGAATGGCACGGGCGGCCGGCGGCGCGGCCGGCGAGTGAAACAAATACATGCATGAATCAGTACGGCGCGAGCCACGGCGTCAAGCGGCAGTCGCGGCGACTAGGGCAGCGATCAAACGAGTTTAGTTGTTTTCGCCGCGAATAATGAACACAGATACTTTTATTGCTGAAATACTAGCAAGGCCACCTATTTGGAAGTCTGGCCACCGACAGCATAAATATAAACGTATAGTGAAATGATTGTGGGAAGAAATTAAAATAAAATTTCTAGATTTTCTCGTACTTCTTGTGGAATTCTCCATCTATACCTCGATTCCTATTCAACTTAAATACTTCACAATCTCTTCCAAATATTATTATTGAACCAAAAAACTATTACTTTCTAAGCAATATCGAGATAACTTTGTTAAAAACATTTCGCTCTCGGACTTCCTTACTGGTCGCGGCGGCGAACGTGACTCCCCGTGGCCTGCAAACGATGCCGCGCGAATTGTCGCCCCGCCTGCCGCACCGCCGTACGCACCGCCGATCCCCGTGGCCAGGCTGTAAGACCCGCGTAACGTAACGTTCAGTTGAAACATGTTCTGTCACGCAAAGCGTCAACTGTCGTTTCAAGGTCACGCGCACCTACACCACGCCTACACCGATTGAGTAAGAAAGTTACGGCCTGGCTACGGGACATTGGCCATAGCGAAAATTCGCGCGGTGCGACCGCCGAGGCGTCTAGCGACTGAAACAAACGCATAGAAATGTACTTATCAAGCCACGCGGGGCGGCGACCGGCGGGCGGGGCGACTGGCGAAATGTACCAAGCGAATGGCACGGGCGACCGGCGCGCGGCGCGGCCGGCTAGTGAAACAAATACATGAATGTGAATCAGTACGGCGCGAGCCACGGCGGCGGCGTCAAGCGGCAGTCGCGACGACTAGGGCAGCGATCAAACGAGTTTAGTTGTTTTCGCCGCGAATAATGATCACCGAGACTTTTATTGCTGAAATACTAGCAAGGCCACCTATTTGGAAGTCTGGCCACCCACAGCATAAATATAAACATATAGTGAAGTGATTGTGGGAATAAATTAAAATAAAATTTCCAGATTTTCTCGTACTTCTTGTGGAATTCTCCATCTATACCTCGATTCCTAGTCAACTTTATACTCCACAGTCTCTTCAAAATATTATATCTTGAACCAAAAAACTATTACTTTCTAAGCAATATCGAGATAACTTTGTTAAAAACATTTCGCTCTCGGACTTCCTTACTGGTCGCAGCGGCGAACGTGACTCCCCGTGGCCTGCAAACAATGCCGCGCGAATTGTCGTCCCGCCTGCCGCACCGCCGTACGCACCGCCGATCCCCGTGGTCTGCAAACAATGCCGCGCGAATTGTCGTCCCGCCTGCCGCACCGCCCCGATCCCCGTGGCCAGGCCGTTAAGTTCCTGTCCGTATCCGCGGATCTTGACGCCAATAGGGTATTTTCCAATTTATTAAAAACTGTTTTAAATTGAAGATTGGGACGAGATATTGAATAAAAACATAAAAATAAATGTATTTATAACCATTTTCTCAATTAAAAGCGATTATAATCAAATTTATCTTTCGTAGTTTTGAATTTACCACCAAAACGCTCCTTACGATGACTTTTTATTACGTGCCCACACGTGACCTCAGATTTGTGTAAACGGTACCGGTAAAAATACTTTGTGTGGCGCAGCTTTAGAAGTATTTGTGCACAGAGACACCGCACACCAGAAATACCACTTTCTATCCATTAAAAATCTTGTGAATTATAAACTCGACATTCACTTGTTTACAACTTATTACTTGTTAATATTCTAGAAAAATCTTATAAGTACTTACTCTTACGATGTTTGTAAATATGTGAGCACCATGTATCTATTATAAAATTAATTTATCTGTATTGTTTCAATTGCTTTTTTTTACCTATTTTGGTATAGTAATTTTGTTCTGGGTGCATCGTTTTCACACTTAATACAATGAATGTACTATGTTAAATTGTATTTAAAACATTTAAAAGAGTAAAGAGTAAAGGTGTAACAGAAGAATACAAATGAATTGATTTATATCCATTTTCTCAATTAAAAACCATTTAAATCAATCATATTTTTAGTTGTTTTGAATTTACCGCCAAAAAGCTCCTTACGATGACTTTTTCATCACATGACCATATGTGACGTCAACTTTGTGTAAACTAGTTGTCAAAGTCAAAGCATTTATTTCAATTAAGCACTTAAAAGGCACTTTTGAACGTCAACATTAACATTAAATAGAATTGATTCTAGTCGCCCATTCCAAAATGTAGTTTCGTATGGAGAAGAACGGGCAAGAAACTCCACCGTTAGGTACTCTTTTAAAATGTTTTACATACAATTTATCATAGTACATTCATTATATAAATATGTGAAGACGATGCACCCAGAATAAAAAAATACTATACCAAAAAAGGTAACAAAATGCAACTGAAGCAATAAAGATAAATTAATTCTATGATAGATACATGGTGCTCACATATTTACAAACATTGTAAGAGTAAGTATACGATTTTCCTAGAATATTAACAAGAAATAAGTCAGTGTGTGAGTGTAAATCAATGTCATAAAATATAATTATTTTTATAATTCAATTAGCAACCAGTTTGATTTTGTCTAGAGGATTGTGTCAATCCAGAGGATTGTCCTATGGAGCAGGACCAGCATGTTTCCAAGCATTCTTATCTTGGATATAATCCTCTAATGTATAATAAGCTTGTTTACAAAGTGTACTTTTAATATGAGTTTTAAATTTCCTTTCATTTAATTGCAATATATCACAAGGTATTTTGTTATAACATTTAACACAGTACCCCATATAAGATGAATGTACTTTAGCTAATCTGAAAAATATATCCATATATACGTCATATAAGAATGACGAATTAAGACATTATCTAAGAGAAAACTTGTTGTATACCTAATATTATAGACAGGTATTGTTTTTCAGATAAATGATTTACTGAACAATGAAAGGTTAAAGCGAGATTTACTGGCACAACTTATTGTGAAGTACGAAGGCGCTGTCCTAGAGCATGATGCTAACAATGCAGTCTTCTTATTTGAAATGAGCAGCTACCATTGGATCTTACAGATAGATATCGGTATGTATTGGCTTTAAAATTATGTTATAAGGTTTATGAAATAAAACAGGGTGGTAGGGACATCGACGCCTAGCCTGTTACCGTGATTCTAAATCGGAGTTGAAACTTTTCGTTTTATAAAAAAAAAAATTGCTGTTGCATACATTTTGACTGCGTAGCTACTTTTCTGTAAAAAGCATTTTTTATATAACCAACGAATCATTTCAACTCAGGTATTTGAAAATCATCTAGGTACTGAATCCATGGTGGCGGGCTGTTCGTCGATGTACCTGCCACCCTGTATATCAGTTTCCAGTTATTATCCACTAGCTAAGCTCCGCAGTTTTTTTCCGTTCGAATAACGACATAAAAAGTATTGTTACGAGCTTGGGGTTCGTGACAATTAAAAACTGCCAATATGAATTACCAAAAATAACACTTTAATTAAACACACTAATAACACAACACAATAGCACTACGGACCACTCTTAAGTCGCACTTGAAGATCGCTTTAGATGTTCTCGCATGTATCGCTTCCAATGAACTACCCCGGGACGCGCGCCGTTCCTGCTTATATAGGACCCTCGGATAGTTCCAGAACCTTCTACCGTAGAAGCATCTAGAATGTTCGAGTACATATCGGCCCTGACCGAACACATGTCGATAGTTCCAGAAAGTTCTAGCATTGAACTTTCTAGAAAGATCTTGACCATTAATTCCGCTATTCGATAAGAGATGGCGCTAGTGGTAACCAAACATCAATCGTGCCGCGGAACAGTATCCTCTGTCCTAATTCAGGTCACGGTCTACCCATGTGCCAAATCTCATCCAAATCCATTCTGCCGTTTTAGCATGAAAGCGTAATATGTAAAATAATGCTGTTACTCGGTGTAAACTTCGAACTGGTGGAGGAAAACATCGTGAGGAAACCGACACGATATCTGCCAGGGGCAAGGGCGGATCCAGGGGGTGGGTCATGGGGGTCATGAACCCCTCTGGGCTGGGTCCACCGTGGACCACTATTTAAAATTGTTAAACATAGGGAATGGTTTTAAGTAAGGACATATTTATTTGTAACATTAGAGATTGTATGTAAATGCCTTCAATATTAAAATCAATTTATGATAAATTAATATTTTTTATGATGGCAAACGCATTATTCGGGAACGAACGCACCGAAAATTTGGATTTTACCGCGCCACCGCCTCCTTTCATCTAATGTCAAATTTCGTATGACACTGACTTATGTTTAGGGGTAAATATTTTTTAGGGTTGGTAACTTTGGACCTAACTTCAATCGGAACGGGTCGACTCATTTCATTCAACTGCTAATCTCGTATTAGATAACATAATAATATGTTATAAAACTTTAAAAACAGAGGGAAGTCGGTTGTTTTTTATTTAAGTTTTTTTTTTTTTTTCACTTTTTAGTTATAGTATCTACCTACCCCACACCAATTCGAAATTTCATCATCCTTGGGGTCAAAACAATGCATATTTATGCTATAGCAGCAATCTCGGTTAATTTGCTGTAATTTTTAACCGACTTCTAAAAAAGGAGGAGATTATATGTTCCACCGAACGTATTTTTTTAAAATTTTAAGTATGTTCCTCGATTTCACCCCATTTGTGGACCGATTCTCAAAATTCTTTTTTTATTTGAAAGAGTATTGTGGTCCCATTGGCACCAAGTCAGGATTTGATGATGGAATCCCAGGGAAATCGAGGGCAACCCTCAAATTTTGTAGGTATTAACAATATTTTTCATATATTTTCTAAAGCTATTGAGACATTTGCGTACGGTCATCATCATCTCATGACGCTGAGGTGATGAAGGAAGGTACAACTCTTTAACGGTTAGGAGTTAGGTGGAGGTATAACTCCGTCATAAGACCGATTTGCAAAATTCTTTTTTTGTTCGATAAGGGTTTATTTCGAAATGGTCCCATTTTTTCATATACCTAGATCGGATGATGCGTTTCGGAGACAGACAACAGAACTCTTCGAAAAAAACTTAAAAAAAAATTACAACCGCCTTCCAAAAAACACTAGAAAGTGAAAAATAACTTTAATTTCGGAAGGCGGTGACGGCCAGCAGGTCAAGCTATCCCAAACTGTAAAATTTTCCGAATTGAACATAAACCTTATTAGTTAGTTAGTTTAGTTCGGTGTACAACAGAATCGGCACCAATGTGTGCGTTTTTAGTCTGTGCTAAATAAATGTATTTTCTTTCTTTCTTAATCCTTCGTAATAAAGTTGAAAAACTATCAAAGAAATTTGACGGATTGGGGTAGCTTGATGTACTGGCCTCTGTACATAAAAAATAAAATAAAACATACAGTGGAACATAATTAACCTTTTTTGGAAGTCGGTTAAAAATTAAATTATAACTTCTTGTGACTTGAGCACGACTATGTGGACCCCCCCCCCCCCCCCCTGGCACCAAAGCTGGATCCGCCCTTGGCCAGGGGTGCGAGTTGATCGAAAGAGATACCGTGGCCCCTGGCTCACAGGCAACTGAGGGAACCCGGGTGGGTTTTAGTAAAAGTCTGACACGCCCTCCTGCTCCACCCAGAGCGGGAGAAGTTATTTGATGATTTCCCACCCTCAAAAAAAATAAGCGACACGTGACATCTACAACCGGCATTGGATCTGCATGGTGGATAATGACTCACCCCTCTCACATGGAGGAGGCCTGTGTCCCAGCAGTGGGAACATTATAAGCTGATTATGCATGTAAACTTTTGATAAACTTTTCATCCTGTAATAAATTTAATAAAAATACATAGAACCAATAATTAATTATTATCTTCATTTGCAGGTGCTAAGTTTCCAGATAAGCCTCCTGTGTTAACTCTAAGATCAATTTATCATTGTAATAAAGGAAAGCCAATATATAAAATACTCTCAGGCTGCCCATACAATCATTTTGAAGGGTACATTGAACAGCAAGTTGAACTGTTCAAAACTGAATGTATGGGGCTGCCACCAACCAAAGAATCACATCAATTTGTGACGCTGGAAAACTAAATGGAAGTGCAAAATATGCTGTTTAATAAGTACCTAGCTGTTAAGTAATATTTTTCTGTGACATCCGTGAGTATAATTTGATACATAAAAAGTATAATTAAAAGAACTTCATAATAATGAACATTTTTTATTTTGTAAGACCTTATTCATGATGATCTACAAGGATTCATATTACAGTAAGTGTAAACTATGTGAGAATCTATTCATATTATTTAACAATGTAATATATGTATATATTGCTTACAGAATCAACTTAGGAATTTTAGCATTCACACTAAGTAGCTATATCATACTTTTAAGTGGGTATTATTCAGCCCTTGTTAAAATACGGTTAGTGAAATGTGGGTTCAACAGGTATAAAGTATCAAATACTTTCCAATTATACTCTTTTTTTTTTTTATATACAATATTATTTATGAACAAACTAACAATAATAAAACTATGAAGTCTGTATTAAGACAACAGGTATTGTAACTTTGTGAATAATAATTTAAAGAAAGTATAATCACAAAGAGTTTCTACAGTGACAAACTCTTGCCGACTTAAGAACCCCACATTAAAATAAATACTTAATTATTCGTAACTTCGTGCAACACGCATGATCGTATACTAGATCTAATTTGTCAACTTATTGTTTTCCTTGGAGCCAATAAGTTCGTAGCGATATCTCATATACATCACTTTCATCCTGTCCCATACATTATCAAATGAGTCAAGGGCAGGCCTGACGTCAAGCAGAGCAAATTCATATTTGTTGTCAACTTCACCACCATCATAGTAGTCAATAACGTAGCGGACATCTTGTCCGCATCTGTCGACAATCCAATCGTGTCTATCAAATGGCAGCTCATACCTGAAAATAAAAGATTAAATTATTGTAAATACACAAAGATTACGAAATTTTCTAATATTTTAACTTTTTATCAAACATTGTAATACATCTTCAACTGCATCAGATTTAAATACATACCCAAGCCAATTTCGTATGCGAGCCCTAGGGCTGTAATCAGAAGCCTTGCCGCCAAAACTTTTGAGTCTTGGGTGCCCGCACTCCTTTGCATGTAATGCTTCCCATTTCAATACTTCCTGCCATGCCTGAGGAGCAATAAGTGTTTTATAATTTTTTTTTATATTAATAATTAAATATTGTTTTCTTCCTATTAATTTCAATAACAACTATCCGTTGCATAAAGTGGCTATAAAAACTGCAAATTGACGTAGTGTTGGTCAGCAATCAATTTCGCTGACTGTACAGTAGGATCCAAAAGCGGAGTACCAATCTCAAAAAGTAATAGATTGACACTACGGTTTAACTTACGACCTTCTTATATTAAGTAATTTCTATACTGTAGACACACACACTCTCATACGTCTACAAATGATTGTATTCCATAAATTCAACCGTTAAAGTAAATGACGTGATAGCTTAGTGGTTTCTGAACTTGGATTAGCGCCATCGTGCGCAACGAGTCTCGGGTTCGAATCCCACGCGCGATGTGCTAGCCTTTTTATTGTTTTAAAAATCGCTTTTGACTATAGTTTCTTGTTCTATTCGTCTTGTTCACTAAACTCGTAAAACTTTATCAATATACCCACAGAAACCTAAAGAAATTTAAATGATAGTTAACTTACGACTCATTCGACGTGACATATAGAACGGTGTTGGTTGTTATTGTGTGCTAGTGACGTGTGTTTAATCTATTGGCGGTCTTCTAGTTCATTTTAAAATGTAAGCAAATTGAATAATAGAAATGAAAGCGAATATTATTGCGCTGCATAAAAGCGGACTTAAATATCACAAATAACTGATGAAACCGGCCTGAGTGTGAGTATTATGATTTAATTATTTTATTAAGCACTTATTTAAAGTATAACTGCTGATCCTTGTAGTAATTTTTAAACGTTTTATAAATATCATAACGTCTAAATAGAAGAAAAATATAAAATTTCAAAGTAAATTTATTTCCTAGATTAAATATTTATGTGAAATTTATATTTCAAATAATTTTGTTTCTAAATAGTAATACATATTAGTATGTATTTTGTTTAGTAGCCTAACAGTACCCCTTTTTTGTTTTAGTGAAATACTGTGAGTCAGTGGATGAAAAGATATGAGGAAGGGGGTAGCCTTGCCCGTCGAAAGCAAAGTGGAAGACCCCAGCTTATAAAAGAAAGCGACAGCACAAGTGGTTTCAAAAAGACAAGACATTTTGCCAAATTATTCATAGTGGGCTGTGCACTTGACGCAGAAGGTTTGCATCATGGAAAACCAGCTCAAAAAACATAAACATTAACATTAAGATATAAATTAGAAATATTTATTATTATTGACTTTTATTGATTTTAGTAATATTCACATAATATTGTGTCATATCCGTAATATGGATTATTTCGAGGTTTAGTTTCAATCTTCTTTTCGTAATGAAAATGATTACTTAAGCTATAACTTCGATAAGTCCTATTAAATACAATTTGTTAACTTTGAGGTATGAGAGAACTAACTCACTCGCAGTAGATTTATTCCAATAGTAGTACTACTGAGTCATTTAATTGTATTGTGACAACTTGTCTGCATTTGTTATTTTTACGTGGGTAGATTTGCGTAGAAAAATGTGATTTCTTTAGAGTACCGCACATTGTAGTAATTACAGCACAATATTATTATATTACTAAGATACAATAGCCTGATTATCATGGTTCACCAATTAGCTACTTTACTTCAATAATTGTTCTTTATGAGAAAATAAACTGTTAACAAGAAGTTATTAGTAGTTATTTTTATACCTACTTCATAAAATTATAACGAATAAACATTTTGTAATCACATAATCTTCTTAATCCTTTGTTTAAATAATAATTTAAGTAATTAAAAAAAAACATTCTCGTATAACGAATAATAAAAGAACTGATGAAATTGTTGAAAAGAAAAATAAAAGTCTCTTCGGGAGATTTGAACCCAGACTTTTGTGTTTCTTAATCAATGACAATACGCTGCGAGCTACCGAGACTTGATATTAGAACGTGAATTTTAGCGATCGTATGAACCGACCAAGGTCATACGTAGTTACTACGTAACACAGTACAGACAGAGACAGAGTACTCTGTGCGACGGTATGTTTTTTGTATCTTTCGACGACAGTGGTGTGTGAGTACCTACTGTGGTGTGCGGTCTGGTTACATCACTTATACACACAGCTGTAGGTACGGCCTGGACCGCGAGTCATAGCAATATAACCCTTAGCATGAGAATGGACTCTTGACCGCGACCGTACATGGCTGACGAAATTGATGTGCAGAAAAATTAACCTCTGTTGTTCATTAATATCTTATTACCATTATCTATTACTATAACCAGCACAAAACAATTAGAACCGACTAACAAGGAAAATATTTTTTGTATAACAAAAATACCTGTTCATTGTTGGCATTGTGTATTTTGATGATGTCATCCATATCTTTCTGTTTGATGTCTTCATTCTTCCAGCGCCACCCTTTACGTAACATGGCATTCCAGAACATTTGTTGGCTAGGGTACACCCAAAACTCGGTGGATCCATCTGGCATGGCTCGCGGTATCGAAGACACTTGGCGTTGAGTAGGAAGTTCAAATGGCTGGTCAGGTGCTGGTTGCTGGTTTGCCGGTGGCATCTAAAGCAAAACAAGAGAAATATTAACATTAAATTGAGAAAAAAAATTAGATAAAAACTATGCATACAGGAAAAGTTTTTATCCAGTGCGAATATTTTAACCATGAATTCAGCATTATCATTCTAGACCCACTACTGCAGAAATTTTTCGCCGGTTATACAAAAAAAAAATCTGCTGTTCCATACATTTTGACCGCGTAGGTATTGCACTTTTCTATGAAACAGCTGTTTTTTTTTTATAACCGGCGAAAAAATTTCTGCGGTAGGGGGTCTAGAATGATATGCTGAATTCATGGTTAAAATTTGCGCACTGAATAAAAACTTACCCTGTATACCTGAGTGTAAAAGATAGCTTAAGCCAGAGGCGTAACTAGCTAGGCGCAGGCAGGGCACGAATCCTGGGCGCCTATGAAAGGGGGGCGCGGAACGTCACCAATTATTAAATTTCAAAATTAAAATATACTTCAATAAACCATTTCATACTGTTATATCTAAGAAAACTAAAGAGCTATGTATTCCAAATCTGCCCATTTCTATTCAAATTCAGTTTAAAATTGCAGCATTGCAAGTTGTGAGTGATTTTTTAGCAAGTTGAAATTAATACCTTCGTTTTTGAAGGCTATAATTGGTCAAGAATGGTTATGCGACCTAGCTTTGTTCAGTGTAGACTGAGAAGCTAACTTGCGAAGGGGGTGCAAATGTGATACATGCCCTAGGCACCTATTGGTACGCCCCTGGCTTAAGCCTATACATTTATTTCTCTTCTAAAACAGGTAATAGCAATAGTATCACATGCACATAGTTGGCAACTGTTGGTGGCTGTCTAGATGTATAATCATCAGTACTATTTTCACTATGTACATTATGTACAAGTTATTTAGAGAAAGTAAGCTTAAAAGATTTGTGATCACAATGTTGTAGCAATGGCATACTTGGCCATTTGTTTATGTTATCCTTTATTCGGCTAAGGACAGATTCTGGTTACGACAGATTCTGGTTACGGCAGATTCTTTTTATGGCAGATTCGTGTTACGGCAGATATTGGGCAATCGCGACCCAAATCTGTAACTAATACTTAAAAACTTTAACTCGATTATATTATTTTACTTTATATTATTATATTATTTACTTAACTCGGTCGAAGGTTGGTATCGTAGAATAAATAGTAGATTTCCAAAAAAGCCAACTATTTATTACCTTATTTATTTATACTTTAAGGTACACTAAAACGATATATATTAAAAAACAAGGTACCTACACTACAAAATATACAATGGGCGGCTTTATCGCTTTCCGCGATCTCTTCCAGGCAATCTTGGCATGGACAATGATTAGTCTTGATATAAAATGCGGATGTTTTTGGCGCAAATAATAAATATACAATATACTTCGATAGATACATAGATATATCATATCCTATATAGATAGATAATAGATACATAAATACATAGATACATCTATATAAATAAAAAGATAAGTCCTGACTGACTTATTGACTGACTCATCAACGCCCAGGTCAAACCCTTGGACCTAGAAAGCTGTAATTTTGCACAGAGGTTCCCTTTATAATGTAGACAAGGAATAGGGAAGGACTTTTCGAAATTCAACCCCTAAGGGCGTTAAATAGGGGATGAAAGTTCCGCGCGGGTGAAGCCGCTGGCAAAAGCTTGTACTAAATATATAAGGAACGAAAATAAATGCAGACTACAGTTACTGAAGAAAGAAGCCACAATTCAGGATACAAAAATATCACAAACTGAATTTTCTTCAAAATCAAGCAGCTGCGGTCAAAGAAGATTGAATTTTTATAAAAAAAAAAAAATGAATTAATTAATGAACTAACAAATTTAGAAACAACTAACATCACACCTTTGGAATGTTTGAAAAAGTTGGCAGTTTTTAATATTTATATATAATAGGTCTTTACCTATGAAATTGCCGTTTTGTATGAAAAAATTTAAACGATTTTTTTTCATGAATTTTTTATTTGTATTAATCGAAGTAATCACCCATGCAATCAATGCATCTTTGCCATCGCAGTGGCAGTTTATTGATGCCCTTCATAAAGAAATCAGCTGGACGGGAGGCAACAAATTCTTCAAAGGCATTTTGTACTGCCTCTCGGGTATTAAATTTTTTTCCCGCCAAGAAGTTATCCAAATTCTGGAAAAAGTAGTAGTCTGTAGGCGCAAGGTCTGGTGAGTAGGGCGGATGACGGAGAGCTTCCATCCCCAGTTCTTGCAACTTGGAGACCGTCTGCTGTGCAGTATGAGGTCGCGCGTTGTCGTGCAGGAGCAGCGGAGACGAGCGATTGACCAATGCTGGTTGGAGATGCGCCAGCTTCTCCATCATTGTGTTCAGTTCTTCACAGTACACATCTGCAGTAATGCTCACCCCGTTTGGTAAGAAGCTGTGATGAATCACACCGGCGCTAGACCACCAAACAGTGACCATCACTTTTCTAGGGGTAAGTTTTCGTTTAGGGCATTGTTTAGGTGCTGAACCAGGATCCAACCAACTTGCTGAGCGCTTACGGTTATCAAACAGAATCCATTTTTCATCGCAGGTAACAATGCGGTTCAAAATTCCTTCATTTGTGTGTCTGTTGAGCAGTGCAAGGCACGTCTCGACGCGTACTTCGCGCTGGCGATCATTGAGTTCGTGGGGCACCCATTTGTCAAGCTTTTTTACCTTGCCAATTTGACGCAAATGGACCAATATTGTTTTGACGCTAACGTCGAAAGCTGTTGCTAATTCAGCCATAGATTGTGTATCATCAGCTTCCACAATCGCCTTTAATTCGTCATTGTCGACCAAAGTCTTCGGACGACCGCGAGGTTCATTTTTCAGGTCGAAATTTCCAGAACGGAAGCGAGCAAACCAATAACAGGTGGTGCGTTGGTTTGTAGTGTTAGCTCCGTAAACGTCGTTGATGTTGCGTGCCGCTTGTGCCGCGTTGCTGCCACGACGGTACTCATATTCCATAATTACTCGAATTTTTAACGTATCCATGATGACGAAAAAGATTGAAATGCGATGAAAATGTAACACTAATCAATAAAGAAATGACTACTTTTAGAAAAAAAAATCCATGTTTTTAAAATAAAATTAATTTGAAATTAGAATTCTTAGCCAAACAAAAAATATTTTGATTTGAAATGGCCAGTACTGCAGAACGGCAATTTCATAGGTAAAGACCTAATAAGAACTAGCTTTTACCCGCGACTTCGACACGACGCGTCCGCGTAGAAGTCGAAAATTGTTCTAATAGGATATTTAATTGGTTTCTTACGTTATTAATTGTTATAACACATAAATTATTATGGATTTCTAGCTGACACAACTACATATGTTAGGTGTGCTCCTACCTAGTTATGACAGCCTAGTACTTTGATTGTTTTAAGCGTTTTCTAGATGATACAATGAGCTACCTATATTCGTTGTGTTCCTACCGAGTTATGACAACCTGGTGCTTCGACGGCATATAACGCTTTCTAGCTGACGCCTATGTTAGATGTGGTCCTACCAAGTTATGACAACCTGGTACTTCGAAGGCATAAAGCGTTTAAAAAGGTGACTAACAAAATGTATTGAGAAAACTTTGCGCCTGTTTTTCATCCCCTAAAAAAGAGGTAGAATTTCGGAAAATCCTTTCTTATCGGATGTCTACATCATACAAAAAACACACCCTCCAAGTTTCAGGTCTCTACGATCAGCGGTTTAGGCTGGGCGTTGATCCGTCAGTCAGTCATTCAGGACAAAGCATTTTATTTGTATGGATAAATAATGCCTCTACAATCATGTT
Source organism: Polymixis flavicincta (assembly GCA_949987655.1). NCBI lineage: Eukaryota > Metazoa > Arthropoda > Insecta > Lepidoptera > Noctuidae > Polymixis > Polymixis flavicincta. Next base: position 11,795,642 of record OX465175.1, on the reverse strand, counting down.
TAATTCGTAGTAAAGAGTAGATAATATCCAATAAAATTACCGAGCTTGTAGTTACCAAAAAAGCTCGTACCTACTCTTCACAGTTTTCTTAATGATTGTATTTCTGCCATAACACGAACCTGCCATAAAAAGAATTTGCCTTAACCAGAATCTGCCGTAAACAGAATCTGTCCTTAACCGAATAAAGGTATGTTATGAATAGGTCAACCATCCTGTATTCACATAATATTGTGGCCTCACTATTAATATTATTTTATTTCAAAAACATGAAATTGTTGTGAAGGTAAAGTAGTTGAAGAACCCATCCATTATTAATTATCACTTATGTAAGTTTATGGTAAACATAATTTATCTACAATAATAATCATATCTTCACTAAGGCATGTGGAACATAGGATTGTGTAATGCCGTTGAAGGTTATATTATTTTGATACATGGTCCAGATAGTATTTTTAGATATCATTTCTAGGGCGATATTGAAAGTGATCATGATCATCTAAGAACATATTATAGTGCAACATTTACAAGCTAGATCTGGCCTTGACACTTACCATGTTATAGGGATTAACATCATTGCCTTGTTGCACAGGACATTCAGATGGTTTTTTGGTTTCTTCAGGTTTTGCATCTGTTTTCTTGTGCATTGGACATTCTGGCGGTGGATTGGAGTTACTTCCAATGTTCGGCAAGTTAACACCAGCCTCAGCTGATACTGAGTTTCCCATTTTACCGTTTGTCTTACGTAAGACGATATTACATATAACTAGATAGGTTAGCAGAATATGAACATAATTTTTATGTCCTTCTCGAGGACTTCAGTTACAGATGCTATAGTTCACAATAATTAATTGTGAACTGATCCCTGACGAGAAAAATATATAATTGCTTTGAACTATTGAGAAATTGACTTGTACAAATTCACTTTCGTATCAGAAGTCCACCATGCCCTTTATAAAAAAGTACTCTGTGCGGCTGTGCCTTCAATCAAAATTCACAATTGTCCAATTGTCGTTGACGGTCGAGAACACCATTGGAGAACACGAGTAGTTGACAACTAGTGTGACCTAATGTGACCAATAAATGGCGAATCTGCCACAGACTGGGCGAAAAATCTGCCAGAATCTGCCACACTTGGCGCCAAAAAATGCCTTGACGGAAACGAAAAAAAAAACAACGAATTCAATGAAATTTCTTTAATCAATAAAAATATTTAACATTTTTTGCATTATTATACCCATACACTTACTTTACATATCCGCATTACTCTCCAAATTCATCTTTTTGATCATGTTTTTAATTGGTTTAAAGGAAACAGTCTCCGTGTATCTTAATCCCCTGTTTTGTTGTATTTCAAGCTGATACATGTTGATATAAGAACCTATTCCTTATTTTTGTTTTGTTTAAATTCTCCTGAGAGAAAATTCTTTCGCACGTAGCGTTCGGCATAGTGATGCGTCCCTCACTCATGAGGCCCCCTCATTTGAGGTACTCGTGTTCGCAAATTAAAAGAGTTACTCGAATTTCAATATTGAACCACCTCATTCCTCATCACCCCTCATAAAAATTGACATTGACATTATTGATAATAGGAAATCGAGGCAAGCGAGTTCGTGACTCGCGATTGAGGATTGAGTAGTTGAGTGAACTCAGTGAGCGAATGAACCGACTCAAAAATTGTATGGAGAATTAAGAATGGGTGAGGTGAGGTGTGATCTTGAAGTTTGGACAATACCGTGGCACAGTAAACATTATTTAAAATTATTTCAGCTATGATTAATTATTATGAACTCTAAAAGCATTAGCATTAGATTGGTAATAAAGGGTCATTGATGCGTTTATTTTGGCGGTCTAAAATTTATAAGCGAAAGAAAATGATGTCTGTGAGAGAGTGAGGACGTGAATAATCGGATTATCGGCGAGTTGTGACTCGTGAGTACTCGTGAGTCGTCGTTGCACCCGCCCGCCTCGCTCACTTGGAGCTTCGTTTGAGTTCGGCTCGGGCGAGTCGTGAGGCGAATACGCCGTCGTACGATTCCTCACCTCAAATGAGGGGTCCCTCGTGAGGACCTCACGAAGCAAATTGAGGGGCTCCCTCATCCTCACATAAAATTTATGAGTTACCCATCACTAGTTCGGCGAAAAGCGTTGTTATGTTTGGATATTTTGTAGCCTCATTCGCATCCAGGATTTTTCCAATCGCTACCCAAAATTTTGGCTACACTCAAAATTATGCTGGTGTTGTTACTTCCACCTGATTCTAACAATACACCTTTATCAATTGTCGAAGTTCGTTATCTACTTTTTGAATGTTGTTTATGTTGGGAAAATTATTTGCAACGTTTAAAGTTGGCACAAAATCTTTGTAAACCACATGCTGTGGATCCAAGAACTGTAAATCTTTGAAAACATTGCTCAGTGGCAACCGTGTCTTTAATTGAGTACACAGGTCAGTCAGAAATTTTTGCATGCTTTGGAGGAATGATTGGATTCCAGGTTTAAAACTCACGTCTACGGATAAGCGATCGATTTCAGTGTTCACATTAACGCCTAAATATATATCTTTCAAGGGCAAAAAGTTCACAGTGGATTTAGGATCAATTGAAAATGGATCCGTGGTTTTCAAATAATTTCCTTTCATATAACAACGTAACAATAAGGCACGTATACACTTCGGAAATGTCTTTGAATGCTGTGTGGGCTGTTGTGTAATCTCCTTGAAATACAGTGTTTAGTTTATTGACAATTTGCAATAATCCAGGGCATAATAATACAGTTTCTTCTGTAAGAATTCATTGAAAATTGAAATTAGGTAATGTGTTTTTAAAACACATTTACCAAAGTGGCAGATTTCAGCAGAATTTTGTCTGACAGACAAAATTTTTGGAGCGAAATCTGCCAAAATGGCAAAAATCTACCACAAATGGTCACACTGTTGATTTTTTTTTTTTTTAATTAGTTTTATGGCCTGGTTTCAGAGACCTTTTAGCAAAGTCTTTATTAAGAACGTATCATAGTCATAACAAAGTTATTGTAACGCGGTAGTAACTTAACCTAACCTATTAGGAGTTTTTGGGGGAACACGAAAAGTCCACGTTAGTCACTTATTTTCACCGTCACTACACTTGTGCACTCACACGTAACTAAATTGGATAATTCACTACCAAAATTATACAATTTAATTCGCTATTTCACAAAATTTAATGATAATGAAAATTCATGCGACATGTTCCAACGCGATCCCGCCAAAAACTCCCTCACACTGTTGACAACTTGACATTGACACTAGCGTTGCGCAATGGCGAGAGGGTTTATTCGATCGTTCGAACATCTCTTGGTTTTCGATTGTTTCGACTTGGAGTCCGACTCGGTCTGTTATTGCGACTGGCGCATGGCGCGTTCATTCGAATCGAGAGTTGTTTAGCTTGCTACATATTAGTAATCTGTGGAGTTGTTCCTCGATGGTTTATTTTTTGGGACGACCCATATAGGTGCGGACCATGGGGACATAGAAGGTTTAATGATACCATCGTTCAACATCTTAGTTATTTGTTTTTGAACTTCTTGTTTATGGCATTCAGGGAATCTATAGGATTTAACGTGGATCGGTGTATTACTTGTTGTTTTGATTTCATGTCGCAATGCACTCGTGGTTGAGAGTTTCGCGAGTTGGTTGGTTGGCGCAATGGTTTAAAATTCGTGGCATTTTGATGAATTTAAAAACACGCTCTCGCCTCTAACTAACATGCACCTCGGCTCGATGTATGTCGACTGACCTCTGTGAGTGATAGTGACTGATTCGGACAATCGAAAACTAGCGGTCGATTCCATTGACTCGAAACAATCGAAAAACGTCTCGATTGTTTTGTAGAACGGCGAGTCGATGGTTCACTCTATGGTTTATTTCAACGACTTCGATTCTTTAGATTGTAAAAACATCTCGGAATCGCCCATCGCTATTTGACACAATAAAAATCAGTGACGACGGCGAGCCCCCTGCGAATTAGCCCGTGACACTCGCCCTGAGCGCACGTGCTAATTGTTCCTGCTTCCGCTGCGTGACTCATCCTCCGCCGCCAACCTGACTCGCCGCGCCCCGCTGCGAACACTCCGAATTAATAATCCAATTAATTTAATTATTGACTGGATTATTAATTACACCAAAAACTGTCTTTTTCAAGGCAAACCTCTGTTTCTTTACGGAAGTAAATCGTCAAGTAAATTCACTTGGCCCCTTCTGGGTAAAATCCACAGTTTCGTGGTTCTCGGTGGAAACCTTACGGTGCCAACGAAACCGAGAGGGTGTTGTCCCAACACACCCGCCGAACCTCTTCAAGGCAAGGCAGTGAATTGGACGGGTGCCAGACCGACGGCCTTGGGGGATCTCCTAGTCGTCACTGGTGACAGTGTTCCTTCCACAGCTACACACCTAGTGTCTTTGGGGCGTGTCTACGCCCCTCGCGCTAGACTGACAGGGCCCTGTTGCACATTAAGATTGGCAACAGGTTTACAAGCTTAGGGCTCACCCGAGGTACACATCTCCCTGTCTATACCCGACAGGGAGGAATCACACATCCCCGGGCATCCCCCCGGGGAAGTAGACGTTAGGATTGTTAGGAGAAATAGGGACTTAGGCTCACTCCTTATGAGTGGGAAGTAGGTCACCCCCCACCCCTTTTCAACATGGACGTTTCCGACGACGCCTACTGGGCGTCGTTCGAAACGAACATGAAAGATCCCGTGTTTCGCGCACGAGTCAACCGTTTCTTGGGTTACGAAAAACCCACTTTTCCCACCGCGACCGCGACCGCGTATAAACCCGCGCCCGTTATAACCGATTCCCCGGCTTCACCGACACTAGCTCCCCCGGCAACCCAGGAGCTTTTTTCTGACGCAGCGTCCGACCTTATGGACGCTGAAGACTCCCCATGCACCCCCGAATCGCCAGGAACAGCTTGTTTCTCTTCTCCCTCCTCGAACGAGGAGGAAGTGGCAGTGACTCAAGAAGAGGGCTTCACCCCAGTTGAGTCAAAGTCGAAGGGGAAGAAGAGAAAGAAGAAAGTCTGCGATTCCTGGCGCTCTTCTAAAATTACCGCGCTCGTAACCGACCGCCCCCCCACCCCTTTCCCGACCGAGTCGACCCCCGCAACCCCCGCGATCCCCGCAACCCCCGCGACTGCGACCGCGACCGCGCCCGCACCCACCGCCGTACCCCGCGCCGCTGCGGGGAAAAAGGTGCCCGTTCCGCCCCCTGTCTTCATCCAAGACAAGTAAAAATGGACCGACGTGTCCAAATGGTGCTTAGAGCAAAAGATTGCCTACACCAGCGCCCGCACCACCCTCCAAGGGATAAAGGTAGCGATCCCGACGGCTAGCGACTACCGCAGCCTTACCAAACTCCTCCGAAACCGTAACGTGTCCTTCCACACGTACGCCCTCCCCGAAGACCGACAGACACGAGTTGTCCTCAATAGGGTTCCGGTCGAAATCACAGTAGACGAAGTCAAGGCCGACCTTGACTTTCAAAATATCCCGTACACCGAAGTGCACCGGATGCACCGCGCCCGCCGCGGAGTGCCATACGACATGGTGCTCGTAGTCTGCCCGCCCTTTGAGGGCCATAACCCGATTTTCAATCTCCGTACGATTTGCAACCTGTCCGGCATTCGGATCGAAAAGCCCTACAAGACGGGAACAATCGGCCAATGTCACAGGTGTCAATTGTACGGACACGCGCAATCGCACTGTTACGCCACCCCGAGGTGCGTAAAGTGCCTAGGTAGCCACGGTACAGCGGATTGTACCAGGCCCAAGGACCGCTCCTTGTGCACGGAACCGCCGAGCTGCGTTCTATGCGGCGAAGCCGGTCACCCGGCCAACTATAGGGGGTGCTCGAAAGCACCCAAGACCACTTCTCCCAAGCTGGTGAAGCGTGCCGACGCCCGCCAGCAAAGGGAAGCCCCCTCAGGGTACCTCCCAGATAGGCTCAGTCCTCAGAGACCGAGCCCCTGGAACTTCCTGAACCACCAGCAGGCGTTCCCTGCGATGGCTTCAGCCAGGCCTGTCCCCGCGCCCATCCCTCAGTCCAAGAACCCGGGTTCAGGCGCTCCCGCGCCCCCTACCGCACCTCTTACCGCGACCACCGCCGCCGCGATCCCCGCCGCCGCGACCCCCGCGTCCCGCGACCCCCGCGTTGGAGCACGCCCCGAGGCGCGCCCCGCACCCACTTACGCCGGTCCCGTGACCATGTCCCCCGCCGTCGTGCATCAAACGCTCGACAACGCGTTCTTTACATTCTGCACCCCCCGTGCCTATCAGATGGCTATGGAGGTAGATGCCGCCACAAAGGCAGGCGATATCCTTAGGATATACGCCATCTATGATGCGTACCCTGACATTACGCAAGCCCTTTTAAACGCTAGACTTTCCGTGAACCACAATGGATAATACGGCCCCTACGCGTACTAAACCCCGATCCCTAAAACTAGGAACTTTTAACGCCAACGGTATCCGTACCCAAAGGGATGAGATCGCCACGTTCCTCCGCGACCATCACTTGGATATCCTGTTAGTTCAAGAGACGTTCTTAAAACCCTGCTATCGTGACCCGAGAATTGCCAACTATAAAATAGTTCGCAACGACAGAGCACATTGCCATAAGGGTGGAACTCTCATTTATTACAAAAAGTCCCTACACTGCATTCCTATGGATGCCCCCCCCCCCCTCTCCCGATTAGAAGTGTCAGTCTGCCGACTGGGCATGACGGGTCATCAACCCATCACACTAGTCTCAGTCTACCTTCCTCCCCAGTCCGAATCAGAGGACTTTCAACTGATCACCAATGACCTCACCGCCCTGTTGAGCATGAGTGACTCCGTTATCATAGCGGGCGACCTCAATGCGAAACACCCCGCGTGGAATAGTTCCAGGGAATCGACCAGAGGGAGACACCTGTTCAACCTCTGCTCGACCCTGTCCTTCGACGTCATCGCCCCGATGTCGCCGACTCATTTCCCCCACTATGTGGATCACAGACCTGATGTACTCGACATTGCAATTCTGAAAAGGATCAACCTACGGTTGAATTCCATAGAGGCAATAAACGAGCTCACCTCTGACCACCGTCCGGTAGTCGTGCATCTGGCCCCCCGCACGGGTCTCTCCCGACCAACCCCCGCTCACCAAAGTGGTAACAGACTGGAGGAGAGTAAGCGATTCGCTGAAATCCAACACATCCGCCCACTTGGACGCCATCCCCGACCAATTCAACTCTCTCGCGGACACAACGGCTGCGATCGACTCATTCACGGGTCACGTACAATCTGTCCTGAACGACTGTTCGAGGCGGGTTCCGGTAGAGGAAGACCCCCGCTGGAAGCTGCCGGACGATGTACGCGAACTGCTGAATGAGAAGAACGCGGCCGTTCGTGCCTACAGCAACTTTCCCTGCGACGCGAACAAAGCTCACATGCGCTATTTACAGCGAGCTGTAAAGACACGCATGTCGGAGCTACGTGACGCGGGCTGGGACAAGATGCTGAGCGAGTTGGAACCCACGCACTTAGCTTTCTGGGAACTCCAGAGGAAACTCAAGTCCCGAGAAGTAGCCACCATGCCCCCCCTGACCCGGCCCGATGGCACCGTTGCTTTCGACGACATCGAAAAGGCCGAATGCCTCGCCGATAGTCTTGAGGCCCAATGCGCGCCCAGTTCTCTACCTGTAGACCAAGCACACCTCGCTGAGGTGGACGCTGAAGTCGAACGTAGAACCTCTCTCCCGCCCGTCGAAGACCCTGATGATCCATTACCTCTCGTCACCCTGGACGAAGTTCACGAGATCATCAAAGGTCTGAAACCCCGAAAGGCCCCCGGAGCTGACGGCATCACCAATAAGGTGATCCAGATGCTACCCGCCCACCTGATCATGCTCTTGACCAGGGACTTGAAACGTTTCTCAAAATAACGTTACGTGTAGTTCCAGTACCGATAATTTGTACCGTTCCACTAGTATCGTAACAAAATTCACTCCTTGGAAATAACGATACTGACAAACGGAACGAAATCTTACATTGTTCAATAACGATACTATCAAGATATCGTTATTAGTATAACGATATAATAACGTTATTCATTTCGATACGCGACGTTGCAAGCTTCATGACCTTGGGCTACGTGCGGTGCGGCGAGCCGGCGATGCAAACGCAACGCATCCCTTCTACAATTTTCCGAGCGCAGTATGGCAACGTATCATTTCGCCGTGTTTATTTACATTACTTAACTCGTATCTGATTTTAATTCGTATAGTTTGAGTTTTGACAATTTCTCTTAAATCATGGGCCGTAAGAAGAACATTGTCTACAGATATTTTTCACTAAGCGACGACAAACACTCGAAAAATGTGATGTTCCAGGTTTTGATAAAACTCTTAGGTACAATTTTATATTGCTATTAATATTATTGATCGATGAAAGATGTTTTATCGTCTGCGACAGTAAAGTGATGTTTACAATTACAAAAGGCTTGTCGTAAGTGTTTTCCAAATACATGTCCTCTCCGGTTTAGTTGACGCAGGTATTGGACGCGAAAACAGGTTTAAACTTGCTCGCAAGTCGCAACGTGCGGCCGGCGAGCAAGCGGTACCTCTCGCCACGGTAATAATTTACATTCAGCCCCTTTTGGAAATGGAAAATATTACCTTGACGTCGCCCCTCACAAACCGCCGCCGTTCCCCGCGCACATCAAGTACTTGGCATTTGTTTTGTTTGTCATATCACATGCACGGAGTTACCATTACGGCGCAAAAGATTATTGATTTGGAGATTTTATGACGAAATATAAGGCGATAAATCTAATGAGGTCAGGTTATAATTTTACGAGTTCTTTTTGAGCAGTGGCGTGCATTGCAGTGCCTATCTCGATAAATCACCTTAAGCCTGTTAATTACATTTTAGTGTGTGTGCCCTATAATTTAAGAAACTCACTAAATTATCATACCTACAACATAATATCTTCATAAAAACACGCGCGACAGTAGGCACTCGCCTGGTCGTCGGACGGCCTAGTCGGCTCCCGTATTATTCACACAGTCATTGTCATTGGTCTTTGCACGTTCAAGTTAATACGACGAAATGAAAAATAAGTACGCTGTCTCCGAAATTATTCACGGCCGTACTAGAAGAAATCTTCAGAAAGCTGACAGCAGGCTGGGCAGAGAGGGGCATTATGGTTGCACATAGGAGATTATCCAATCTCCGTTTTACCATCTTCCGTTTCCGAGTTGACTCAGATGCTAGAAGATCTTAGCACGGCAAGCCTAGAGGTCGGACTTCAAATGAACATGTTAAAGACCAAGTTGATGACGAATAGCGTGCATCTAAGGGTCACCGTGGTGGGTGGGGAGGTTGAATATGTTGATGAGTATCTCTATCTCGGCCAAGTAGTCTCTTTCCAGGTAAGACAAAATAAAGAAGTTGTAAGACTTACCAAAAATACCTGGAAGAGCGATTGGGCCATGAAAGATTCAATGAAAGGCGACCTTCCTCTATCGCTCAAGAGAAGACTCATGGACGTATGTATTCTTCCCATTCTCACATATGATTCTCAAACATGGTTTTTGACAATTCAGCAGAGGTCCACGCTTGAGGTTTGCTAGAGAGCTATGGAACGGAGTATTCTGGGTATGAAACTTGGGGACCGGGTTAAGAATACAACAATCCGTTCCATTACGAAACTTACTGATGTCACTCGGAAAGCTGCCACGTTTAAATGGAATTGGGCTGGACACATCTGCCGTATGTCAGACGATCAATGGGCCAAACTTACGACCCAGTGGGTCCCGCTTAGTGGCAAACGACATCGCGGCGGGCACAGACGAAGATGGCGGGATGATCTGGACTCCTTTAATAAAGCTTGGTCCTTGTCAGCTTTGGACAGAGAGAGGTGGAAAGAGAGTAGGGAGGCCTTTGCCCAGCAGTGAGACGTTAAGAGCTGACAAAAAAAAATTGTTGATGGTATAATAATTACACAACAAATATAATATAAGTAACATACAGGTATTATTATAATATAGAATCTTCCGCATTTCAAAATGAGGTAAATTTTCATGTCGTTTGTTTTGTCTCAAATAAACACGTTTGTGACAAATTTATTTGTTCAAAACCTCATACATACTTTTCTTTTTAATATACAGTACAAAGTCGTTTACTCACAGCAGATTTGAAGAACAGCAAAGAAGAAATTCTAACCGAATTGACTTACGGTGCTCTAACAATTGTCTTACACGACCCACTAAATTGCAAATTCTTGGCAATTTTTGTAGAATCTTGGTATTGCTGTCTATCGCATCTGGGTGCCTAATTTACAGCTATTCCAAGATTGTATAGAAATTGGTTTGTTTTTGTGTTTCATCTCTTTCTCAGTTAGTTTTTAATGTTAATCTAGCAGTTTGAGTACTTTATGCGGCCTACCCAAATGTCCTCTCTTTGGTCAATTAACTCAGCCTATCGCAGTCCACTGTTGGACATAGGCCTCTCCCAGACTGCACCACAACACTCTGTCTTCCGCCTTCCGCATCCAGTATATCCCAGCCACCTTTTAAGGTCATCGGTCCATCTAGCTGGGGGGCGTCCCACACTACGTTTGCCGATACGCGGTCTCCATTCCAGAAATCGTCTGCTCCACCATCCATCGGTCCTTCGACAAACATGGCCAGCCAACTGCCACCTCTGCTTGATCACTCTACAAGCTATGTCGGTAATTCGGGTACTTTTCCGGATAAATTCGTTCCTGATTTTATCCTTCAAAGAAACTCCGAGCATAGCCCGCTCCAAAGCGGCCTTACATTTGTGGATCAGCCCAGCTGTCAGTGTCCACGTTTCGGCACCGTATGTCATCACGGCAGGATGCACTGGTTGAAGACATTAGTCTTCAAGCATTGCGGAATAGGTGACGAAAAGACATGACGTAGTTTCCCAAACGCTGCCCAATCCAACTGGATCTGTCGGCTTCTTTCTCAAAGTTGTGTCTACCGAGCTGGATGTCTTGCCCTAGGTAAACATACTCCTTCACAACTTCGAGAAGCGACCCTTCAATGTGAATCCACATTGAAGGGTCGCTTCTCGGACTCGGCAAGACGTGAGAATTGCACATGACTTTCGTCTTGTCCAAATTCATGCCAAGGCCAACCCGCCGAGAAGCTCCACTTAGGCTGTGCAGCATCTGGTCTAACTGTTCCAGTGTCTCTGCCATTATGACGATGTCATCGGCAAACCGAAGGTGTGAGATGTATTTGCCGTTACTAGTGATACCCTGTCTAGTCCAGTCCAACGTCTTAAAGATGTCCTCCAACGCGTTGGTGACTAGTTTCTGAGATATTACATCCTCCTGTCGCACCCCTCTGAGCGGTTGGATGGGAATTGTTTCCTTATCCTGGATCTGGACAGTCATCGTGGCAGCGTCATACAAACATCTCAACACCTCGATATGGCGCAAGTAAATTTGACATCGTTGCAGAGAGGCCAGAACTGCCCATATTTCGATGGAGTCGAAGGATTTCTCGCTGTCCACAAGCCATACACAGCGGTCGGTTGGTACAATTTTCCGAACAGTATGGATGTAGTCTACGGTACTGAAGCCTTTTTGAAAACCGGCTTGTTCTGGCGGCTGGAACTCGTCAAGTTTTCTGGCGAGACGATTCTTGACGACCCTTGAGAACAACTTGTAAACGTAGCTCGGAAGCGAGATGGGTCTATAGTTCTTCAGCAAGGTTTTGTCACCTTTTTTGAAGAACAGAATCACCGCACCTCTGCTCCACACCTCGGGTGTTGTACCCTCTTGGATGACGGAGTTGAAGAGACTCGAGCTAAGGAGCTCTGTCGTTATTCCGTCATCACCCGGTGCCTAGTTGTTCTTAAGCAGCTCGAGAGCCGTCCTAACCTCGCACTGGTCGATATCTGGGATTTCCTCCGTGTAGTGGCGCGTTATTTCGGCTCGGTGGTCACCTGCACTATGTTCCGCTGGTTTTGCCGTCCGCGTGTGTGCCCGTAAAAATCCTCAACTTCCTCGAGTATCTCGGACTTTGAAGTCACGATTCTGCCATCCGCAGTTCTTAGTTGCGTCAGATGGGACCTCCGTAATTACTGAGCGAACACTTTCGACCCTCGGTTTTGCTCAATCGCGACCTTAATGTCGTGGGTGTTGGAGCACTGAAGGTCGCGTCGCGTCAGCTTTCGTATTTTGAGGTTTAAGGCCCTCTTTTCTGACGAAGACGGCTGCGTGGATGGCAATTCTCGTCTTTCCCTCATAAGTCCAAGAGTCTCCGAGGAAAGTTTGAACACCTTAATTTTTCACTGCGGCGAGAAAAGTCTGCGGGAGATGTCACGTAGTGCTTTGATCACCTCGTCGGCTTTTTCGTCAACAGTGCTTGAGGTTTCCAGCAGGGCAACTCGATTTTGAAGTTCCAGTTGGAACTTTTCGGATCCTAGAGCAGTTTGGAGCTGCGTAGGTCGGAGGGTAGGCCTCATCGTGCGGATGGCTTTCTTTGGTATTGTTCGTCAAATCGTTGAGCTCTTCAAGTTCTGAAGAAAGAAGAATTTCTTACCGTATTGACTTACGGTGCTCTAACAGTTGGCTTACACGAGCCACTAAATTGCGAATTCTTGGCAATTTCTGTACAATCTTGGAATTGCTGCATATTGCTCAATTTACAGCTATTATATACTTATACTTTACTTTTACTTTAATTCCAAGATTGTATAGGAATTGTTTTGTTTTTGTGTTTCATCTCTTTCTCAGTTCGTTTTTATTGTTAATCTGGCAGTTTGAGTACTTTATGCGGCCTACCCAAATGTCCTTTCGTTGGTATTGTTCATCAAATCGTTGAGTCCTCAAGTTCTGAGTTGAGCTGCATGATTTCTGATAAATGCGTGCACTGATTGGACAGGTCCACTCGATCTGTGTGGTTCTTTTCTCAATAGACCATTTCAGACACCAATCTACATGATATGACCAAGATTATGTCTGGAGTTTAAAAGAGACTGTGACCTCTGAGTTTGTTTCGGCCTTTCTTCTCAGAGTAGTCAGATAGGAGACTTCATCTAGTTTAAAAAAAAATATGACTGACTTGTAAAAGTGTTTGCACAAACCTACTTACAGAAATAAAATAATTTAATAATGTATAATATTTTTACCCCAACTAAACGCCCGTAAGTAACGAGTACCTCGATAGTCAAACCCACTTATTCGGCCGATAACGAGTACTAATAGAATGGCCGAATATTGCCGAGTACCTAGTAATAAATGAGAAGCGACCTGTTCCTTGCTAGTTGCCGTGGAAATGGGCTGAATGTAAACGGGCTAAAACTTTTAAATATCCACAGACCATAGGATCAATGAGACAAAATTAACAATGTATTCATTATTAAATAATTAAAATGATAGGTTACGCGCCGATGAGATGTATACATAAAAAGAAAAAGTTAAATTTGACACAATCACATGAATATAAAAGTAGGCAGATCATCACAACGAATCATTCACAATTACAACAAACAACATTGTCGGAAAAAATATGCACTCTCGAACGATACGGCAGTGGCTTGTGCCAGGGGCGGGGCGCGCGGGCGACGGAGCGATGGTCAGCGGGAAAAGTTCTTAAGAATAACGTTAGTAATTAACCTGTAACGTTTCACCTGTAACGTTATTACAAGCGGATAAGCATAATGTTACTGATACCTATAACGTTACTAATAATTTTGTTCCACGAAAATGATTTTCTGTAACGTTTTTTTTTTGTAACGTTATTTTTATTTTTAGATCTTAGTATCGCTACAAATTTTGAAACGTTATATGAGAACATTAAGGGTAACGGAACAAAATTTATTTCGTTTTCAAGTCCCTGCTCTTGACCACCATCTTCAATGGAGCCTTGAGCAATAACATCTTCCCCCAAGCTTGGAAGCAAGCCACGGTCATTGGCTTTGCAAAACCAGGCAAACCCAAAACGGAGCCCGCGAGCTACCGGCCCATCAGTTTACTGGACAGCCTCGGAAAAATCTATGAGCGACTTATTTACAAGCGCCTCAGGGACTTCGCCGAGACTAAAGGCCTGATACCCAACGAGCAGTTCGGCTTCCGAACCCAGCACAGTTGCGTACAACAGGTACACCGGATCGTAGAGCATATAGGCGTTGGTCTCCAACACAACTATGCGACCGGTGCAGTATTTTTCGACATAGCGAAAGCCTTCGACAAGGTCTGGCACAACGGCTTGATTTACAAGCTGTACAAACTCGGCGTGCCGGACCGACTCGTACTCATCTTACGAGATTTTCTGTCGAACCGCACCTTTCGCTATCGCATCGAAGGGGCTCTCTCATCCCCCCACCCGATTCGCGCCGGCGTCCCTCAGGGCGCCGTGCTATCCCCTCTCATCTTTACGCTGTTCACCAGCGATATCCCCAAGAGTGGTAAGGCACAGTTGGCTCTGTTCGCAGACGACACGGCCATCTACCACTCTGGGCGTAGTTCCAAAGCGATAGCCAAATCCCTCCAGACCGCAGTCAACGTACTCGGTGCATGGTTTAGGAAATGGCGAATCGAACTAAATCCGGACAAGAGCCAGGCGGTTCTCTTTAAGAGACCGCAGCGCCGCCAAGACCCCCTCCCGCCCATCTCCATATTCGGCAAGCCGATCCCTTGGGAAAAGCAAGCCAAATACCTTGGAGTAATTCTAGATCAGCACCTCTCCTTCTCTGGGCATATCAGGAAGGCGCGCTCACGCGCCGCCTTCGCTCTCGGAAGGTTGCACTCTGTTCTGAACGCACGTAGCAAATTGTCACTCAAGTGCAAATTGCGTATTTACACGGCGTGCATAAGGCCCATCATGACGTATGCATGTGCAGTCTTTGCACACACGCACCCCCGACACATCCATAGGATGCAGACCCTCCAAAACCGTTTCCTCCGCCAAGCCACAGGCTCCCCATGGTACGTTCGGAACGAGATCCTCCATCTCGATCTGAAAATGCCCACTATTGCTCAATTTATGAAACGCAACTCGAAGCGTTTCTTCGATAAAGCCGAGATACATCGCAATCCCTTGATTGTGAAGGCCGCTAGTTATGTCCCCAGTAGAATCAGTAGTATTCGCAGGCCGAAACATGTCCTCTCAGACCCAGACGACCCCATCACTGTTCTCCAAGAAAAGAATAGGGCCACCAGTACAGTACACAAACACAAACGACGACCGTCCTACCGACCTCGCCGCCGAGGTCCTCGCACCCCGCGAAGACTCCCGAGTAGCGATCAGACCCCCGACCGTCCCTTGCTCGTTGATGCGCCAGCCCGCGCCGCAGCTGAGCCAGTAGCTTTAAATTCCCCGTCTAATAATCATGAAAACAACTCGATCCAGCCTGTCCCTGATAGTACTAGCTGCCCCCCCCCCCCCCCCCGCCAGCGACTCCCTGAGCCGAGGTTCGTACCCCACAGGGGGTGCCCTCAGTGCGCAGTCGTTTTAGGTTTAAGTAGGTTTTACGCCCTGGCTGGAGGCTTTTAGAATCCTAAAAACCTTTACAGGAAAGTCCGGTTGAGCAGTCACGGCCTCTCAAGGTCAACTGCGAGATGCCAATTCCAAAAAAAAAAAAAAAAAAAAAACGAGCCCCCTGCCCAATCTATTACTATACTCTATGCCCCTGCCTCTGCCACTTTCAATTTTCATGCCGGTTTCACAGTCGGTGTTAGCGGCTGGAGCAAATAAAAGAGTGGACTGTATTTTAAGGCAATGGTTTACTGCCGTGCTAATTAACAATAGGAAACTTTCCCGGACAAACAATAAATAAATGAGGTTAGAGAGGTGATTCGTCCGTCGCGGTCAAAGAGTACTTTGTATAGACTGAAAGTCGCGGTGGAGTCCGTGGAAGCGAGTGCTCGTTGGGCCGAGCCAAGTTGCCACCGCGCCGCGCCTCGGCGGCTGCGTGCCCATGGTCAGTATATTATTATACCATGGGCGTGCCGATGATGACGCGTCGGCCACGACGACGCCTGCGCGTGTAGGTCGCGCGCAAGGTCGTGTGTTGGGTTCGATTCCCAACAGTCGGCCCTTGAGGAGTACCTATATGTGTTCTGTGCCCTTGCCGCAAACTTCAAACGTATGGCAAGCTCAAGCGCTAAACACAAGCTTTTAATTAAAACGGCGCTTTTGGGTCCACAGCTGAGCAAATAACTTACATTCGTAGACATGCCAAGCGCCGCATCCATACGTTTGGATTTGTGTAAGTTTAAGCTACTTTTTAACTACACACTTGCCAAAGCGTGCAGAGCAAGCTTTATTTTGCCACCTCCTCGATGCATTATGCTAAATCCACACGCAGCGACATTGATCGATGAAAAACAATGGAAACTCGCTAGGGATATCAAACTTCACTTTCATTCTATATTATATAAATATGTTTTTTAATAAATTTTAAATTGGTTTTATTTGGAACTGCATTGCATTGACGTAAATTAAAAGCTAATATTTTCAACCTGTTTTTTCATTGATGTCAAAGTCGAAGCAGATGATTAACAGTTATCTCGTTGACGAATGAAAAGCCGTTAAAAAAAAACAGTTTATTGATTCAACGACCAGGGGCCTAAGTCTACTAATTTATAAACGTTACAATGGTCTCTCAATGGTGTGTTTTTGACAGTTTTTGTATGGCAAATCTGTCAAAAACTTACCATTGAGAGACCATTGTGACGTTTATAAATTAGTAGACTTAGGCCCCAGGTGGTGGACATTCGTTATGCTGATGAAATGTGTAAATGAGGTGTCTAATAAAAAAAAACACCTCGCTGTCTTTGAAAGCCGATTTTAGCCAAAATAGCCCCATTATGTACAACCTATGCTAAACTGTCAAATTTTCCCAATTGAACATGAACCTTATTCGTTTGTGATAAAGTTGAAAAACTATCATAGAAATTTGACAGATTGGGGTAGCTTGATGCGCTGTCCTCTGTACATACATACTACTTTTTTTTTAAATGATTATGAAAGCTGACAGTCTGGCGCATTCTTGAAGCCTACTAGGAACCATGTGTTTTGGTCAGTGTTTTAAATAAAATGATAATACTGGACTCACTTGGTTTTATTGGCTGTTATTAGTTTAATACAACAAAGAGCACTGGGCCCCGCCATCTTGTCAACTAGTGATGTTCCCTACTCATAACATCCTCCTTATTAGAAAAGAATTAATTATAATAATTTTACAGCTAAGATAAGTAATTAAAAATAAGACAGTTTGTTGAACTAATTCTCAATCTATATATATTCTAGACTTAACTAAGTCAATCAGTCCTTCACAGTCATTGTTAAATGCTAGCTTAGATAACAAAATATTAACTCTTATAAATCTAATCGTGTTGGTGGTCTTATGACTCTTCCACACTTAGTGCGCATTTCAACTGGAGTTGTACGCTCTTCAATAGATGTCTCTGTATGAGAATTAGGAGATGTCTTGATGTTTGGACTTGTTCGTAATATCTCTTGAGATACAGTTTGAGGTGACTGCGGAGTCTTCAAAATATGCTGTCTGTTTCTCCTTCCTTTAAATCCATCTGACCCTTCAACAATGTAAGACCTAGGCTGATCACATTTGGACCTTACTATGCCTGTAATCCATGGAGTATCCGGCATTTTCTTAAAATAGACTTCATCTCCTTCTTGTAGTTCTGGTAATGATTTAGTCTTTCTGTCATAGTATTCCTTCATTTTATTTTTATTTTCTTCCTTAGTTTTTACATATTCTTGAAATTTGACTGTTCTTGGTATTAAGTTTTTTGTGACTGTTGGTAATTGTGTTCTAAGTGAACGTGACATTAATAATTGTGCTGGAGATGGTAGATTTCCTCTAGGAGTATTCCTAAGTTGAAGCAAAGCCAGATATGGATCTGTCCCTGACTCCTCTGACTTGGTAAGAAAACGCTTACATATCTTTACTGCCGACTCTACCAACCCATTTGACCTTGGTATGTAGGGACTTGACGTATTATGATGTATTCCCCATTCCCAAGTAAAATTCTTAAACTCTGCCGAATTAAATGGTGGCCCATTGTCAGAGAATAACTCAACTGGAATACCATGTCTGCTAAAGATACTTTTAAGACAAACAATTACTGTTTTGGCGTTAGTACTTGCCACTGTCATTAATTCAATATAATTTGAGTAATAATCTTGTACTACTATGTATTTTTTAGATTTATAATCCATAAAATCAACACCAACTTTTTCCCATGGAAGTAATGTAACATCATGTGGAAGAAGTGGTTCTGGAGCATTTGAGCTTCTATGTGACAAGCAAATATGACATGACTGAACACTGTTTTTTATATCAGTTGACATAAATGGCCAAAATACATGCCCTCTAGCAAAAGCTTTTGACCTTTCAATTCCCAGATGACCACTGTGTATTATTTTCAAAATCTCTGGCCTTAATTTTTTAGGTATAATTATACTGTTACTTCTGAAAATTAAATCATTTTCTGTATGTAAATCAAATCTATACTGCCAATACTCATGCAGATCTTTGTAAATTTGAGTTTTACTTGACGGCCATCCTTCTTTACAGTATTTTTTCAAAATCTGCAGACTTTCATCTTCATTAGTGGCTCTGATTAACCACTGTAGACGTTCTGATGAGACTGGCAAAGACTTAATCAGTAAATTTACATGAACAATGACATCATCATCCAATTCGTCTGAACTTGTTTCAGATAGTGCTGCTCTTGACAAGGTATCAGCAATGTACATGTGACTACCTTTCTTGTAAACTACATTTAGACTATAGGGTTGTATTTTCAACATCATTCTTTGGAGACGTGTTGGAACCTCGACTAAAGGCTTTTTAAACAATGTTATTAAAGGAGCATGGTCTGTCTCTACAGTTACAGTTTGTCCATATATAAATTGATGAAACTTGATGCATGAAAAAACTATTGAATAGAGTTCTTTCTCTATCTGAGCCATTTTCTGTTGTGTATCTGTTAAAGTTTTTGAAGCATAATATACTGGATGTTCATTTTGTAATAACACCGCTCCAACAGCACTCTTACTTGCATCACTTTGTAAGACAATAGGATCATGAACATTAAAATGCGACAACACTGGAACTTGACATATTACTTGCTTCAGGTGACAAAATGTTGTTTCATGATTCGCATTCCATTGCCAATCAGTAGATTTTTTTAATAATTGGCGTAGAATTTCTGTCTCACCTGCCATATTTTTAATAAAAGGACTTAAATAATTAAGTATGCCTAGAAATCTTTGTAAATCCTTTAGACAGGTAGGAGACGGCATCTCTTTGACTGCTCTGACTTTGTCCGGATCAGCTGTGATTCCATCCGCTGAAAAAATATGACCCAGATATTTAATACTCTCCTTGGTGAATGAACATTTTTCTTTATTAAACTTGACATTATATTCCTTTGCTCTTTTAAATACTATATTAAGACGCTCATTATGCTCTTGTAGTGTTTGACCGCTTACTAAAATATCATCGCTGTATACTGCCACCCCTGGTATGTCACCAAACATTTCAGTCATAATTCTGTGGAAATACTCAGGAGCACAGCTGACTCCATATGGAAGACGTTTAAAGCGGTATCGGCCAAAAGGTGTATTAAAAGTTGTGAGGTAAGAACTCTTCTCACTCAATTTACACATCCAAAATCCACTACTTGCATCCAAGGTGGAGTAAAATCTTGCACCAGCCACCTTGGCGCGGACCATGTCTACTGATGGAATAGGATAATGAGTCCTCTTAATTGCCTGATTTAAATTACGGGGGTCTAGACATACCCTTAATTGACCATTTTTTTTTTCTATTAAGATTAAAGAACTCACCCATTCAGTAGGCTCTGTGACCTTGGTAATGACATCCATTTTTTCCATCTTCTCAAGTTCTTGTTGAAGTCTATGATGTAACGCAAATGGTACCTTCCTCGGAGCATCGACTTTTGGCTGAACCTCTGGATTTGTACTTATGTGACACTCACCAGGAAGACAACCAAGACCAGTAAAAATAGAACTATTACATTGTACAAGTTTATCTAAATTTATATTTTGTGACTGACTTGACTGTAATGGAAATGACTGTGATTGACCTTTCGTGACTTTGGGACATATTACTCGACCCGAATTTGACTCATTTTGACTTTTTTCAGAAAACAACTGACTAATATCACTTTCTGACCTTTGCATGCTTGTAGTGTCTACACAGAAAACTCTTTTAATTAGTCCAATTTCTGAGCAAGTAAGTTTACCCAATACTGTTGGAGAATTCACATTTGCAACTATAAAATTTATTTGTTTTGTCATATAGAGGTCATTAAATTGAAATTGACACTCTAAGTTTTGTTGACCTAGTACCTCTAGACTATTACCAGTGTATGACTTGATTTTTACATCAGTTTTGGACAATACATTTTTAGTATTAAGTGAATCATAAACACTTTTAGACATAATATTGACATCACTGCCCGTATCAATAATACAATTTATTTGTGAGTTATTTATATATAGAATAATTGTCCATTCACTCGACAACAACTTGGATGACTGAATATGACCTATAAACAATTCATCTTGTTCTGACTGAACCTGTTGCTTATTAGTATCGGAGTGTACATATCTTATTGACTTTGATTGAAATGACCGACAACAGACTGCAAAATGACCAACTTTTTCACATTTGTGGCACTTTGCACCTAATGCTGGACACTTATTACGATGCACCTGACCACACCTAGTACAAACTTCCTGTCTTGACTGCTGACTATTTTGACTGACGTTCCTTGAGTTAGACTTTGATCTTGAACGTGACTGACTCGTATTATACAAGACTGAACTTTGTTCTGCTGTCAATTCATCCGTTTGATGTCTGGAAGCAAGCATGGCCTTTGCCATCTCTAAGGCCTTATCAAGATCCAGCTTATCCTCAAGCAATAATTTTTCTCTGATATAGTTGTATTTTTGATGCATGTTACATATAAACATTATTTTGACTAGGCGTTCTTGCAGCTGTCCTAGCTCACAGTTTTGTGCCCTTAATTTTAATGTGCACGCAAAATCGTCTAAGGTTTCATTTTCACCTTGTTTGTATGTGAAAAAATTATGACATTCATAAGTGAGGTTAGCTTTTGGAGCAAAGTGATTTTGAAATAACTTTAGAAGCTCGTCGTATGTAATCTTATCTTCGTCTTTTCCAAATGTATTGAATACATCCACGCCCTTTTCACCAATGACATGTAGAAATAAAGCTACTTTTCTGCCATCACTCTCTTCATCCAAGCCAGAAGCACGTAAATAAAATTTAAATGACTGCACCCATTTTTTCCATTGTTGAGCCAAGTTACCATTCATCACCATGGGCTGCGGACTGGACATTCCAGAAAGTTTCTTGGGCTTTTGATTTTCATCAGACATGACGCCGACTTTTCATACGAGAATTTCACAATGACTAAGATGCAATGATGATACGACACATAGATTACGAACCCAATTCTGACACCATGTTTTGGTCAGTGTTTTAAATAAAATGATAATACTGGACTCACTTGGTTTTATTGGCTGTTATTAGTTTAATACAACAAAGAGCACTGGGCCCCGCCATCTTGTCAACTAGTGATGTTCCCTACTCATAACACCATGAACACCTGTTTAGATTGTAAATTTAAAGTTGATTTAAGTCATAATTTACCGAACGTAAATTGTTCATCTGTAAGTATTACACGTTTTTGACCAATAATTTCATAACTTTCATCACAGTAACGAAGCTGATTATTTTATGCTTTTATGATTCAGACGATTCAGTTGAAAAAAAAAACTACTACTCAAAAAACAAAAAAAAAATGGTCAGGTCGAAAATTCACAAAAAAAAAAAAAACGAAAACTATGAAAAATCGCGGAACATACGTGGGGGTGATTCGGATACCCCACGATACGAGGGAACTAATACCTATTTATAGACGTCAACGTTCCGGCCACCCTGTTTAATTGCATTAAAATTAGAAGTGAATTGACTAATGGCTTAACTTTGTTTGCAAGTCCAAACATTAACCAGTATCTCCGGAATACTTTTTGAGCATTCACGTGTAGTTGGATAGCTGAGATTAAATAAAGACGACTCTAGAATAATCTTTAACAATATGTTATGTTATTTCATTAATTATATGGCATTTTACAAAATGCATTTTACAACACTTAGGTACGGCAATGATTTTTTGATAATTGTGAATCAACTTAAGCAAAATGCAGTCGGAAAATGTTAGTTTTAGTGCAAAGTCATTCATTACATAATTTTTGCCTATCACTCACAGAAATCGCAAGCGACAAAATGTCGGCCAATACCTATCCCAAAGGGCGAATTTCACCAAACTTTTATACTTAGAATTAGTCTTATCCTGAGAATAAATTTTGAATTTTTGACAGATCTTCCATAGTAGAATTGTCAGACGTAAATTTTACTCTACGGGCAAAAGATATCTGACTTTGGTAAAATCAGCCCTAATTAGACAACGTGGACGTGAGATTTTAGCATCCCTAGGAATTAGTCGCCGAGTGTGTACCTCGCATTACATCACGACTTCACCCAGCCATATCATCTTTATTTGAATTTGAATCAAAATTGACTCAAACTACTCATTTTTGTATTACAAAAAATGTAAGGTCAGTTAATATATTATATAGTCAATTTAGGCAGCAATTTTACCAAAAAGGTTATAGTACATTATGGTACAAGTGTGTAACGTTGGTGATTATCGCTGAGGCGCCATTGAGACCCGAGCCGTCAGGCGAGGGTCTTAAGAGAGCCGAGGACGATAATCATCAATACACACGTGTATCATACGACGTTTTTCAACACACTTGCGAAGAAAATAATACTAAATCATCATCATCATCATCATCATCATCCATCATCATCCATCATCATCATCCATCATCATCCATCGTCATCCATCATCATCCATCATCATCATCATCCATCGTCATCCATCATCATCTATCATCATCTATCATCATCCATCATCACCCATCATCATCCAGCATCATCCATCATCATCATCATCATCCATCATCATCATCATCCATCATCATCATCATCCATCATCATCATCCATCATCATCATCCATCGTCATCCATCATCATCCATCATCATCATCATCATCCATCATCATCATCATCCATCATCATCATCATCCATCATCATCATCCATCATCATCATCCATCGTCATCCATCATCATCCATCATCATCCATCGTCATCCATCATCATCTATCATCATCCATCATCACTCATCATCACCCATCATCATCCAGCATCATCCATCATCATCATTCATCATCATCCATCGTCATCCATCATCATCCATCATCATCATCCATCATCATCCAGCATCATCCATCATCATCCATCATCATCCAGCATCATCAATCATCATCATCATCATCGTTTTTAAGAACAAAGCAACTCAAACAAAAAACAACCTATAACTCACTAAGAACAAAGCAACTCAACCAATTCTATAACTCACTAGTGAATAATAGTAATGAAAAAGTCACAGTTTGATAATAGGTGTCATTATGTGCCTAACTGTAGTGAAATTAGAGCCATTATATGAGCAAGTGTGTTGAAAAATCTTTTATTACATGTAATTTACACTGATCAAGCTCAAACTAAAACAGGCTATGGCCTGATTTTTCAATAGTCAGATAACTTTTATCTGGGAAATAAACATATCGGCTTTAAACAGAAATTCTGCCAAACTGTCAGATTTATTCTTCAGATAAAAGTTATCTCACTATTGACAAATAAGCCCTAAAACAAGTAGTTTGATTCAACTCAGGCTGCAGCTAAGAAACCCATTGCAAAATCTCTCAATCAATATCATGGGCCAATTCTTGCTACTTAATTTTTAGCGGTGTTTAATATTTAGGTATTGGAAATGAAACATAATTTTCAGTTACCTAGGTGTGTTGACCTAATTTGTTAAATATACTATTACTATCAAAACTATTTACTACACTAAAGTTTACTTTTTCTTAATATATTTTAAATATTTCTTGGCATTAAAGTCATCTTCAATATCATCAGTAATTTTAACCTTCCTCTTTGGTTTCCTCTTTTCTAATCTCATTTTCCGTTCTTCTTCAGTCAACTGGGATAGATCCAGAGGTAACTGTAACACAAAAAAAAACATAATCTTTGTTTCCTATTGGTGATTCTAAACTGACATACTTGGAGAGATCTTTATTTATTTGGGGGTTTTGGTTTAAGGCTTTTTGTATTTAGTTAATCCGTTTTTAGGTAACGTGCAATAAAGGTTGCCCATTCATTGTCGACTAGTTTATTTTTATTATTTTACCTTAATTATTTTTCTGGGTTCATGGTATCTACTATTGATTGAAGCTCCGTCCGGTAGAACAACTTTAGTAGGATACATTCTAGAATACAGGTCTCTGTGTATCTTTGTAACTAGAGCTATATTATTATGTAAGTAACTTCTGAAACAATGGTTTACCAGCGAAGATTTCAAGTTTAAAAGGACCTTTGCATTCATTTTTCTATGTTTTTATGATTTTCACGACTCGAAAGCTAAACTAACCTAAAAGCACAGATGACATGACATTCATGACAATGACAACCACAGAACACTATGGGCGCATTCCGTATTAGACAAATAGTGAAAATATCGCGAAGCCAACCAAAATAAAAATCAGTACTAATGATCTGATAGCTCTTAAATTTTTTGACTATTCAATTTGGTCGGGTCGGGTTCGCGATATTATCACTTTTGTTGCATTTCGGAACACGCACTGACGTATAAATCATATGGACTTGGCATACCTACAAGAAAAACGTGGATACCTACACTTAATTGAGAAGATAAAATGGCGGCTAATAGGGCACCCCTTATCGATGTTTCTCTACAATAACATCGATAAAAGATTGTGAGAATGTTTTCATTGTGTCACGGTACAATATCAACATAACTAACTATGTAAACAATCTTAAAAGTTATTTTTGACCCACTTCCCGGTTTTTGAAAAAGCTAAAATTTTGCGTACATGTTTAGTTTGGATGACATTGCTGCCGATTCTCTTGTTCAATTACTAATCTAAAATTAGAGTATCGCTATCTATCACTTTTTTTAACTAAAAGGCAGTGCGAGAAAAGTACGGCTACAGCTATGAACGACTAAGTTAGAGATGTCAATCTTATGCCTACGCTTCACCGTGTTTTTCGTCGACATGTTTTTATTACGTGCACCTACCCTTAATTTGTATGGAAATATTAGTTCAATTAAACTTGACAGCTCTAAATTACGTCCGTCTGTTTCTCGTTTTATTAGAGAGACAAAGATAGCAATAGCCTAAATTAAGTTCAGTTAGTGCACAACAGTTCCGTGTGGTGCCTGACGTAAAAGAATAGCGACTAAGGGACTTGCTTACTAGAAAATGGGCAGCAGCGTTTTCTATGCATTTTCCAACCATATTGCGATCGCCAACCCGCCTGCTAAGCGTGGCTATTATGGCAAAACCCCCTTTTGGGGAAGGCTTATGTCTAGCAGTGAACGTCTTTCGGCTGAAATGACGAGTGCACAACAGAATTGACACCAATGCATGGTGAGCTAACTGTTAACTGACGTCATTCTAAATCCATTATGGCGGACTAGTTATTTTGTATGCATTCCCATGTGGGTTTGAAATGAAAGGGGTTGCTGAGAAGAACACGAAAAATAAAATAAAATACCGGCCAACTGCATGTCGGACTCGCGCATTAAGTTTTCCGTACCATCGTTTTTAATACTATTTAGGTACCTATTGTCATTATTAAGATAAGTAAGTAGGTACATCGAATTAGTTTGTGTTAATTTTTTTAAATTAAATGTAAGTGTTATTCTAGACCGAGAGCCTTGCGTTAGGTAGACGTTCGACACGGAGCGGAGGGAACAAATTCTAAGAAAGCAAATGACACTACATCCGCGATGGGCTCCCTGCACGGACTTCTCAACACCTATCATTTCTAAAATGGCGATGATTTTGGGTTTAAATTTTTTAATTTAAATCCAAAATCATCGTCAACAATAATTATTAAGAAAAAAAGTTAAAATAAAACAAAACAGTAAAATAAAACAAATTAATCTCATTCATTTCTAAACCATACAATTTTGTTCAGGTAATTTCTGTGTGATATTCTTTCAGTAGATTTCTTCCCATAATATTTGTATCTCAAATTCATGTATACTTCTATTACACTTTTAATTAAAAGTGAAGAGAACAAATATTAGTTGTTTTTGTTGACATCTTTAAATTTTCTGCACAAATTGTTTCCAGCCAAATTTTCTTTTCACTTTATTAGCAGGCAGCCTGGAAAGTAAAACAAAAAACCAATTAAGAACCATATTATAGCAATATCGATAAATATGAAAATGTCATGCATGCACTACTCTATCCCTATAATAACAAGAAAATTATTTCATGAAATAGGTACAAATATTACTGTTGATAATAAAGGTAAAAGGGAAATTGTGAAGGGAAACTGTTGAAACTCTTCTACAAATACAGAATCTTATGTTTATTATCAAAATCTATAGATATTTCAGCTGAAATTAAGTACGTACTGGTGCAAAGTTATGTTCGGGTGATTTCCGCTTCTTTTAATGCCACATCCGATTATATTGCAATTGGGCATCTTGCATTTGACGATTTACACTATAGAACCGAGTTCAAACGCAATAACACAGCAAAATTACTCACAAATTCACAAATTACAACCACAGCTCAAGAGCATTTGACAGTTGACGTACCCCAACTTTGCTACCAAACAGCGAGAGGATAAAATGGCGACCCGGCCGCAAATAGGTATTTAATGACGCTAGGAATGAAGAGTTGCCATTATGGTACCTGTCAAAAACACTGATGTCCTTTTTCACTTACGCAAAATTATGAAAGTTAAAAAGAGATGACAGCATTTTTATGATTTCGGTGTCGATATGCCTCATATTTGTATAACTGTTTTTTCTATAGTCAAACATTTCAAGTCCATTTGATTTATAAGTCAGTGGGAACACGGCACAAAAACATCAATGACAAATTATGTCATGTCAGTATTTATGTCATGGGCACTGACTTATAAATCATACTGGATTATTAATTACACCAAAAAATTTAGGGTGAGAAATCATCAAATAACTTCTCCGGATCTGAGTGGAGCAGGAGGGCGTGTGTCAGACTTTTACTGACTAAAACCCACCTGTGTTCCTTCAGTTGCCTGTGTGCCACGGTATCTCTTTCGAACAAACCGCACCCCTGGACAGTATAATTTTGTCTTCTATAAAATAGTAAAATGCAAGAAGGTCGAACTGCTAAAATACAATGACAATGACGTTTAGCTTTGTATGTCTGTGAGCTTTGTCGTCGTCGCCGTCGGGTAGAAATAAACGTTGAGTGAAGAAATGATTAGTTGCTTCAAGATATTCTTTTTTTTGTGTATGGCATCTCGCAGTTGAGAGGCCGTGACTGCTCAACCGGACTTTCCTGTGAAGGCATTTTTAGTGAAGCTAAAAGCCTCCAGCCAGGGCATAAAACTTGCTTAGACTAAAGCAACTGCACGCTGAGTGCAGTCGCCATGCCACCCCTCTGGGGTATGGGCCTCGGCTCAGGGCGTCACTGGTGGGTGTGGACAGCAAGTGGGAATGGGCTAGATGAAAATATGATAATTATTATTAACAATTGTGGAATTTAACTCTACTGGCTCAGCTGCGTCTTGGGGTGGCGCTTCAACGAGCAAGGGATGGTCGGGGGTCTCATCGTTAACTCTGGGTCTCCGCGGGGCGCGAGGATCTCGGCGGCGAGGTCAGAATGACGGTTTTCTGTATTTTTATATTGTACTGGTGGCCCTATTGCTTTCTTGGAGAATAGTAATGGGGTCACCTGGATCGGAAAGGACATGATGTCTCGGCCGGCGGATCCTACTGATTCTACTTGGGACATAACTAGCGGTCTTCACAATCAGAGGAATGCGGTCTCCCATTATATTATTATACTCTTTGAATGCGGTGATTCGTGGCTTTATCGAAAACACGCTTCGAGTTGCGTTTGAGAAATTTGGTTTTAGTGGGGATTTTCAGATCAAGATGGAGGATCTCGTTCCAAACGAACCAGGGGTAACTGGTGGCCTGGCGGTTCGGAATCGGTTTTGGAGGATCTGCATCCTATGGACGATTCGGGGTTTCGTGTGTGCAAAGACTGCACATGCATACGTCATGATGGGCCTATCAAGATATTATTATTTATGGCAGACTTTTATTTATACTCTAGCTCATGATTCGATTAATCTTTGCTCTTCCCACAGCTCTTCCAACTCGACTAAGGTTGAAGAGTGTGTAACTGGAACTAAAAACTAATTCGTAACTGGCAAGTAATTCCTACAATATTTTTGGGAATCGAGCAACATGGCAACATCCTATGTCAGGCAGGCTTCTTCAGCTTCTTCTCCTTTAGGAGTTTAAGTGTTCTGTGGGCAGGCTTGGCCATGGCTTGGCGTTGGCTTGTTTGAGTTTGTCGTTGGTTTTATTTAAATTTGCTAATTCCCTGTTCTTTCCCTTCCGTGCTAATTCCTAATTTAAATTAGTTCTGAAAGTGGAAATGAAGTTTTAATTAAGTGATTATTAAAAGCATAATGGGTTGTACTCAAAGTGAAATATCGCCTCAAAATGAGACTCCGAGAAAAGGATGCACTGATGTGTTGTGGCTTATTATTTATATTTTATTTTGGATATTGATGGTAAGCTAAAATCAATAGGTGGTTGTATTTAATTTCAGATTAGTTATAAATATTTTCAATTTTGTGCAAATTTTAATTATCAGTATCGGATATCTGATGAATACTGATTATGTATTTACTTCTCAGATAATTGTGGCTGCAATATCTTTTGTGTATGGGAATCCTCTAAGAGTTATTAATGGATTTGATTCTTTTGGTAATACATGTGGAGTAAAAACCAATCACAAACTCACGGCGGCTCCTGTGTCAGGAATCAGTACAGTGGATAAAAAATTCTTATTCTTCATGGATGTAAAAGAACTACAAAGATCTCTTAAAATATGTGTGAAGGAGTGTCCTAATAAGAAGCTGGAGACAATGGCTGATATACAAAACTTTTACAAAGAAACTGGATCTAATATTTGCCGCTATGACATAAATTTGAATACTCCAGCCAGTAATCCCGTCATTGGAAACAGTTACATTGGGCCATGCCCTACACTGCCAGTGTATGAGACATTTCCGCTCCTTAATAGATGTTTCCCTAAGTCAGCAAAGGAACTTACTAAAAAAGTGTTCAATGACTTCTATGATTTACTGAACAGTTGGGATACTATTGAGCAGATGCTGTCAGATCTGTACTCTTCATGGAAAGAAATGATAATATGTGTTATTATAGCATTTAGTAAGTATTCCTTTTATTTTTATTTATAAATTGTGTCAAAGATAGGCGAAGGTCAGAAATGGGACTGTACAAACTTATCCGAAATCATCAAACTAAAATCATATTAGCCCGTTGTAGTTCTTTCATTATAATTTAAAAATATAGTACTGCAAAAGAAGTATGCCTCTATTATCACAAAAAAATAAAATGCATGGCTTTGAATGAAGTATATTTTTTACCAGATTAGTTCAATTTATGGTTGCACTAGTTCGGTCACTGTTTTATAAATAAGCATTATGTGGGAGCCAAGTAATAAAGCCACTGACTCACTTGTAACTGGTGATGTCACCTAGGCATTGCTTAACAGATACAGTTTCTGTGAGTAATATGGTCTAACTATGCAGATTCTGATTATGATTGACTATGACTCTTCTGAGTATGCATTTTAAAAAGACAGAAGAAAGTGATGTCATCAATAATTACACCAATAATTGCCAGTTGACATTTTGTAATTACATCCTGTTCTCCACCTCACTTCCTGATTATTAAAAATATTAATTATTGAGTTAATTTCAGTTATTAACTTTTAAATTAAATGGTAGTACAGTTTTCGTATACATTTGCTTGGTTGGTCTATCTCACCTCATTCTAAGCAGTAGCTTAGCATGAGGTTCTGGGTTCGATTCCTGGGTTTGGCAAAGTGTTATTTGGTTTTTCTATTTGGAATTTCCCAGTAGCAACCTGCAGGTTTAGCATGCCGCTTTCTATTTCTACTCTACTGTAGAATAGAAATCGCTTGTCTAGATTTATCAGTACAAAACTGTCAACTAGGCAGTTGACAGTTTTGTACCAATAAATGGAGACACCGAAACATCATTATTGTCTACTCTTCCGTTGACAAAACGCTTCTCTACGGTTCTCATGCTAAGCCTGCATGACTATTTATGTCTTGTTGATGGCAATAGGCTCACCCTCTAATACATGACACTTGAACATAACTGGCAAAAGGGGGTGTTTTATAGATACACCTCTGCCCAACCCTTCGGGGAAACAGGGTGTGATGTTATGTTATCTTTATTCAACAATTTATATTGTTTGAAAAAAAAAGAACAGTCTTGTTGAGAAAATTCAAAATACCTTAAGTTATCCTGTGGTTTTCCACTGAATCCATAATAATTGAATCAATTGCCTATAATTAAAATGTCTATATAGTAATGATTTAATCAATTACAAATATCCTTGTTTGTCTCTGAACTAATACATTAGTTTAGAGACCCTAATCTAAATGACATTTGGGAGGGGCTTAGGGCTGCTCCCCTCATAATGACAATAAGTGGGTCATTGGCCATGAAAGGAAAAATACTTTTAGGAAAGAGGCTTAAAATCTAAAAACCCCTCCTGCTTAGGCAATACAATACCAATAATAATGGATAATGTTTTATCACTATTTGAGTAACATCAAATGTTTTAACTATTTGTTTATTTCTAGGAGCAAGCAAACTAAGCACCAAACAAATTAGCTTGCTTGATATTTTTACCAGAAAGTTGGCCACAAAGTACATTAAATTGGTTGTTGTGTGAAGATTGTTCATAAGATTATGTCCAAAATGCTTCTGATAGTCAGTTAAGATGGAAGTTTTCATTATGTTGTAGTACTTAGCAGTTTGTAGCTAATTATATATGTTTTGTAGTTAGCATTAGTTAGTGTTAACTGAGGAAGCAATCAAACTCAAACTCAAAGCATTTATTTCAATTAGACCTTTCACAGGCACTTTTGAATTGTCAAACGACTAATTACCAATGTATCATGCTATGCTATACTATGTGTCTATATCCAAAGACACATAACACATTCTTTTCTGCAGCATATTTCAAGTATATTAGTTTACTAAAAATATGTTCTTAGTTTAATGTTTCATGCCTACCTCATGTATTTCAGATTAATTATTTTATTTGATCTTTTCAGTATGTTCTCTTGTTATGGTCTCAATATTGCATTTACTGGCAACACTAGTATCATGGATATTTATGATATTGGTGTCAGTAGCTAGTGTGGCAGGTACAGCACTATTGTGGTACACCTACCATGAATTGAGGACTAAGCACAAGACTATTGATACTGCATATTTGTCTGTGAGTACTATCTTTTAGCATTCTTGACATGATATTTAACCGGTCTACCTTCAAAACAAGAGTGACCAAGCATCATCAGGGCATGCTTGTTCCATCATAGATCTCATTAATCACTTTCCATCAGGTGAATGATGCAGGCCCATTCAGTAATAAAAGAACAAGGCATGGAATATAATTGTTTTGCTTTTTAACCGACGAAAAAACTGAGGGGGTTCTCAAGTCGACGCGTATTTTTTTATATGTATGACCACGCATAACTTTTGTCAGAGTAGTCCGATTTTGATAATTCTTTTTTTGTTGGAATGGGTATACACCGAAGTTGGTCCCATATAAATTTCGAAAACAAAATCCAACCCTAAGGATAGGAAAACAGGGGATGATTGATTGTTTACTCACAGATTTTTTTACTGAGTTGTGTATTACAAAAAGTAATCAAAAATTAAGCATGTAGTAATGAGTAGATTATAGTCACAAAAAAAATATAAAATAAAAACTTTTAACAAAAAAATTAAACCGCCAAAAAAACTGAAAAGTAAAAAATAATAAACCTGCTATGATTAACCTTAATAACTAAGTTCGGAAGTCGGTGACTTTGGATATGTATTTTAATTTTATGTCACCGCCTTCCGAACTTAGTTATTTAATTTTTTTGTTAAGAAGTTTTTTTAGTAATGTAGTCAAACCTAGTGCTTGAATAGGTGCAGCTGAATGACAAGTTTTGGGGTTCAATTCCTAGCAAAATGTTTCGCCCAATAAAATTGTAATATTAAGTAAATTGGGTTTTTTTTTTTAAACCGTCGCCAGCTAACGAGGTTTACTACTGGCATGATATAATACAATTAATCTTGTTAGTAATTTATGTTGTGTGTTGACGACCCAGATAATTAATTAATTTAATATTTTTTTAGGAGTCACTGAAGAATGAAAGAGCATTTTTGTGGTATTCAATTATAGCCACAGTAATTACGGTAAGCATTGTTGTGTTATTTTCAACTTGTTGATATCATTTTTTTTAATAATCTTCTCTGTTTACTGTTGAAGTTGTAAAAGTAAACAGAGAAGATTATTAAAAAAAAATCTAAGATTAAAAAATACTACCAGATAGTTTAAAACTAAATTATCTTTCTAGATACAGTCTAGCTCGTACCTATAACAAATACACCAACTTTAAAAGGATTAATTTTATGAACATTTTTTTTACAATTTCAATTTCAGTTGATTTTGCTGCTGCTGGTATTTGTGATGCGATCCCGCGTATCTTTCTTGGCAGCTTTGTTCAGAGAAACTGCTCACTGTCTCGGCTCCATTCCCGCTCTTTTCTTACAACCTATTATAACATTTATCTTCCTAGTGCTATTTTTAGCATTTTGGTCCGTAGTTGTGGTAAGTCTGTTTTATTATGATTCAATACTATTATCTTACTGCCAAGAATATTATACTAATTGAAATAATTTTTCAGGTATGTTTAGCAACAGCAAATTACCCTGGTATACCACTTCAAACCAACTTCCTAATCAATGGAACTACTAGCGCAGGATTTGAGACGATTAATAAAGCAGCAATGGAAGCTCAGAATGGCAACAAAAACTCGAGTCTCAAAAGTAAGTTATTTTTGTATAACTTCTAACAGCTCCTATATTTAACTTAAGAGATAACGTCGTTTAAACGCCCACGCGGCCGAATAGGCGCAGGCGCACCCTAAGTGTCTGACAGTTAGCTCGCAATTTGACAGTTGTTCTAGACTGGCGAAAGGATAAAAATCACATCATTACTATTGCTGATTATTTTTCTCACCAATCTAGAGGTCGCTAGCGCTACAACTGAACATGAGAACCTGGGTTCGATTCCCAGGTCGGGAAGTCTTATTTGGTTTTTCTATCAGGAATTTCTCAGTAGCAGTGCCTGTTTGATGGCAATAGGCTCACTCCCTATTTACATGGGACTTGAACATAATTGGCAAAGTTACACCTCTGTCTTACCCTTAAAGGATTACAGTCGTGATGTTATGTTCTGTATTTTTTTCCTGAATCAATTCAAATAAAACATTTACTAACTCGATTTTTCGTTACAGCTTTTACCCTGGACAATATAGAGTTTGACCCCATGTGGGTAAAGAGTATGTGGTGGATATGTCTGATCTGTTTGGTTTGGGGTAGTGAGTTCATTCTTGGGTGTCAACAGATGACGATCGCTGGGGCTGTATCACATTGGTATTTTAGGTAAGTACACACGTATAAGGTCGCCTTTCAACCAAACTACAACTAGTGTTGTTAGGGTAACAGATAGATATGAAAATGATGAACGCCATATCTCCGGACTGGTTTGGTGGAAATCGGTCCTAAATTGGGGAAAAATGAGCCTTATTTAACAAAGATCTAAAGTAGACCGCGTAATTAACATTTTCTAACGTTTCCTGCTTTCATTTATTCTCATTGAATGACTATTTAAAGAAAAAGTCGAACAAACAACTTTTTTATTAAATAATTTGAATCATCAATACCCTCTAAGTCTTAGGGGGTATTGATGATTCAAATGATTACAACTAATTCTGTAAAGACACATTTCTGACTGTCGTGAATCATATTTTAATCAACATACAAACAGACCTGCAAATTGCAAACAAATTAAGAAAATCTGAATTTCGTGAGCCTACCCTTCTGCTTCACCCTTCAGCTTATTTTTTTTCAAATGTTGATTTCATTTCAGAGGACCTAATGCTCACTCGCCTGTCTTATATTCGATCGGCAAGCTGATAAAATACCATTTAGGGTCAGTGGCCAAAGGATCATTCTTGATAACGCTGTTCAAAGTACCTCGCCTCATTTTGACGTATTTACATGCCCGGTAATTTATTTTTTAATTCTATTGATTGAGATTCTAGCCGTCATAATTAGTTCTTCTGCTAGCAATGATCTCTTTTTTCAGGCTATCATCTAGAGCAGAAAAAGGTTCTGAATGCGCGAAGTGTGGCCTGAAATGTGGTATATGCTGCTTTTATTGTCTTGAGAAGTTTATTCGCTATTTGAACCATAATGCCTACACTATAATTACAATTGAGAGATGCCACTTTTGCAAGGCTGCTGGGAAGGTATGTGTTTTGTTTTTATTTATTTTCTTATATTTTTATGCACCTAATGGTTTGATTCGCGCCATATGGCGATAACCCTACCAGAAAAGGGTAGTCTTATGTCCTAAATTTTGTCACAAAAATTACATAATCGGGTATGCAACTTTTCAGAGATAAATATCCTATTAAAAATTTCTCATGGACTGAATTGACGCGATTTCTAGATAATATACATACAAAGCATGACGTTATATCCTCCATAAACATGTTAAGTTTACGATCACTTTTTTCATTCATTTGCTAACGTAGTTGTAGGTAGGTACTGTAGTAACTCCTCGATAAATGCTCGAAGGTCATTCCAAAGAAACGAGGGCAGCTTTAGTTGTTCTACATACCATCATGTTAGGTCAATAGTCTTTGCTAAGTAACTAAAACAGTTACTCGGCAGTTTTTATTAGACTATGATTCTGACATACGTATGTACAGATATACAGATATATTTATCGTTTATTTTCTGCTAGCTATTGTTCTCGGTCACCCGGCGTGAGAATGTTTACACCTATTAATTCATTATGTATGCTATTGTTAAACAGAATGTCACTTACTAAGGGAAATAAATACTGAAATAACTAATTAGTACTTATCTTTTCTTGTTTGAACCAGATTTTCCGTTTCTGTGTAAAATAAATTAAACAAAGTATGCAATCAATGTTTACACTTCATAAATGACCTCATTCTGTTACCAATATGCAGTAAAATAATATAACAAAAGTTGTCTGTAATAGTTTCGTGGATTATTGTAATTTGACTAGCTTCTGCCCGCGACTTCGTTCGCGATATTAGCTCGTTTTCTCTTAGCGTTCCGACTTTTTTTTTTCTTGTTACTCGGCTCTTTAGGGTCGTAGCGTGATGTTAAATTGCCTTAGATATAATTGTAACTTTCGTCTAGAATTGGGCTATCAAATGCCAAATGATTTTTCCAGATCCGACTGGTACACCGACTAGACTGGTAAGGGACGCCCCCAGTCTAGTCTGTGCCATTAATTATGTGAGGCGTTTAGGGGCGGGGGGAATGGGACGAGGCAAATCTCACCCAATCTCACATGAGTGAGGGGTGTGGGTCGAGGCAAATATCACGTTTTTTTTTCCCGCAAAGAAACAATGTAAAATTGCGAGAAAACTGGGTTAAATTAAATTAAAGTCGAAACATGTTTTCCCGCCAATATGGCTAAATACATCCAAATTTTATTTATCGCGATTATGCGAATGCCCCAAAGTAGCACAATTGCTCCTCGATTGTTAAACTACCACCGGCCAGCCAAGCCAGCCAAACGTAATGCATAAATCCATTGCAAATAAGCACAGATTAACGTTTTTACACAAAAAAATTCGCATTTTAAAATATCTCAGGTGAGATTATGGGGTGGGGGGGAGGATCGAGCCTAATCTCACGACATCTCACCAGGGCGGGGGTGGGGGTCGAAAAATAGCCAAAATTGCCTCAAGTAATTAATGGACGCCCCTAAATCTGACCAATGTGGTGGTGACATACAAACTAATTTTTACCTCTTTATAATATTAAATATACCTGGATTTGATTTTAAAATTCAATTGAAATTCTAATAATAATTCACTATCTTCGTTCGCGTGAAATATAATTTTTCCGTTCTACTTCTACCGTGTAGCATCGCATCCACCGGCGATATTACGCATTGATGCGCTTTTTCCGAAAATGTATGGTACAAACGGACCTTTCACAATGCATTCCAGGCAGAATCCCTCTATTTGCTACAATAATACATTTTTCGAATTTATAACAAGTCAAAAGTTAAAATTATGCCAGTCACGCTCTTGTCGTAAAAACGCGACTTGTGTTCTATTTATTAACGCTTGTCAACTGCAAGCCATAACAATATCTACTGCTGAGGTCCAAATAATCAAGTCACTAGCGACCCCCTAATTGTGATTTTTGTTTAATGTTCAATTCATATTTCAGGCATTTAGCACAATCGTGAACAACGCACTTCAAGTGGCAACAATAAACAGCGTGGGTGACTTCATTCTGTTCCTGGGCAAGTGTATAGTGACGGCAGTGACCGGCATCATTGGTCTCCTACTCCTCAAACGCAACAATGAACTGCACTTCTTTGCTGTCCCAACACTAGTGATATGCATATTCTCCTTCTTCATTGCACACTGCATACTTTCCCTTTATGAGGTTTGTTCCTATTTTTGTTTATTTTACCTTTCATCTGTGTGTTGACCAATAAGTGAACAAACAAAAAACTTCAAATGACCATTTAAGTGTGGCGAAAATTATAAATCCATGCTTAAAACTTACTATTTTCCTCCACAGATGGTGGTTGATTCCCTCTTCCTCTGCGTATGTGAGGACCGCAATATGAACGGCAATGATGGCCGGTGGAAAAACACGCGTCTAGCGGAGCTAGGCGGCCATAAACAAGATAAATACGACGACCAAGATGGCGCTGAATTGCAGGATGTGCCAGACAAGTACTGAAGCTCGAAGCCTGTTGTGTTTGGGGCTTTTGCATGTCCGTTCAGTGCCTTATAGTGGTTACAGGCTGCAAATCATTCCTATGTAATGTGTTATTGCTTTATTTGGTATTGTAAAAATCTATACGCAGTTGTGGTAATTCTTTCCCAGCTAGTCTCGATAGTCAGTTTTGTGGGGCTGTGTAGGAAAGTGTAAAAGCCAACATTGTACAGTTGCCAAAAAAGGATGGGGCTATTCGTTCGGAATAAGTCTATCCCTTTCTCGCACTGGAACAATGATGACTTTAACACATCCCTTTTAGCAGGGGCAATGTTGCCCAAGCAGCCCTACGTGGTCGTGGAGTTGGGAGAGGTGGTCAGCTGCAAGTGCTAACAGATCATTGTTTGTGTGTGATATTAAAAAAGAAAAGCTTTGGTCTGTGTGTAGAATATTGTATATGGTGGTAGCTTTCTTCTTTTTACTCAATTACTTTCCTATCCAGTAACAGAAATGCTCATAGTATCATATGTAGTCTAACTCTAGAATATTTTTCTGTGCTTGATAAAAGAATGGCGCTAGTTCAAAACAAATGATATGTCAGACCTTCATTTTGTATGACAAATGACAACTAACTAGCTATGAGCTATTTCTTGTCAGGTGATTAGGTGACCTTTTCGAAAAGGTCAACTTAGTTTGGTTATCGATCGACCCAAGCGTCGGAACAATTGGTTTATCCAATATCGACAGAAATTGAGTCTTTGAACATAGTTTTTTTTTTTGTGATTTATAAGATCAGTTGAATAAAACATCTATTTTATTTTCAGGTGATACTGGCGGCTTTAGAATTAAGAAGAATCGTACGCTTTTAATCAGACTCAGTAATGCATTTTTTATTTATTATTGATTTAAGCACATTGACACCATATTTAAGGTGACACTTGGCCACATTTTTTCCATACAAACTTCGGGAGGGTTTTACTCC
This sequence comes from Polymixis flavicincta, assembly GCA_949987655.1. Classification (NCBI taxonomy): domain Eukaryota; kingdom Metazoa; phylum Arthropoda; class Insecta; order Lepidoptera; family Noctuidae; genus Polymixis; species Polymixis flavicincta. The sequence continues at coordinate 11,757,498 of OX465175.1, read as the reverse complement.
ACTGTTTGACTATGTACATCAAAAATAAAACATGGTATGGTTTTATCTCGTTATTATTATTGTCTGTACGGAAACAGAATACTAAAATAAAAAGCCATTAAAAAGTTATGAGCCAACAAAGATTAGTTTTTCTTGCTAATTTAACCTAACTTTGAGCGTGTTTAAGTAATAAAAGGCGTGTAAAATCTCGAAAACCAAGACGGTACCGACAAAGTTCAACTAACAATAAATTCAATAAACTTTATTCGTCATTGATGTATGCAGTGGTTTTTTCAGAAAACCCGATCTTCTGAAGGACTTTTCTTAATTTTTACGCGATTTTTTTTCCAAAAATGCTCCTGCATCTCACTCAATAACGTTGGGCATGTAGACTAGCGTCTAACTGCTCACCACTGATACTATCTCTGTCGGATACAGCGTTGTTATTGATACGGCAATTGCCGTATTATACGGCATTCCACGATTTTTTTAAAGAATATACGGCATACGGCAGGCCCCTCATTACCGCATCACAAAATACGGCAATTGACTATGGGTGAAACGAAACGTTTTTTCACTATTAATATTCTAAATAGGGCAATACTAAAAGAAACCTGTAACACAAAATCAATGCACGCCAATCTTACGTAGTTTTTGCTACGGGAACTTCCCAAAATTCATCACACCATGTGCTTTTAGACGGCCATTCAACTTTGCAGTATGCTTAATACAAATTGAACTTAAACACCTTAATTAAAATAAAGATTAATATTGTCTGGCGAGTGTACGGGTTGTTTCTGGAATTAGGTAGCTTACTTGCCTATTTAGTATTATATTGTTTCGAATACTTCCGATTGTTAGTTCATAGAATTGCATGGCATGACATGATGGCACATTGCGTCTTCTTCTGTTGTATTGTGAACTTGTAGAAAGCTCACGAATTTCGGGAAAACATCCTTAACACAACCGACTGCAAAACTCTAGCAAAGTTTGCTCTAGACGTTCTACGTCTTCCATACAGTAACGCAGACTATGAAAGGATATTTAGTCAAGTTAACAACATGAAGACCAAGATGTGGAAAGTTAGTAACATCGCTCGACTGTAAATAAGACTTTGTTAGCAAGACATGTGTGACAAAATGAGAAGCAAAGACAAGTATGCACTACATATACATGAATCTGAAATAATAGAAACGCTAAGAAACCTATGAGGTTTTTTTTTTTTTTAATAAATAATGTGATACGGCAATTTCGTTGTTTTTTCCCATAAATACGGCAAACCAGACTGTGACATACGGCAGCTCAGATTTTTACGATAACACTGGTCGGATACGAAGCCTGGTGAGACAACGTGATTTTTAGCCAGGCCCACCAGTGAGTTCGAGCCCGCGCAAAGTGTCGCCTTAAAGCATGTGACTCACTACTTTTTGTGACTTTTAACTCTTCATAATATTCGACGATGGTGCAATGTTAGTAGATATAAGATCATGGTTTTCCGTGTTTTTAATATAAAAAATTTCTAATAAAAAAATCTCGATGCTAATATTAAATTATAATATTACTATGTACCTATGTTTTATGAATGTTTACATGAATTTTAGAAATGTTTATGATATGCACTGGAAATGTTATTTTTGTGTAATTTTGCAAACTACGTCTTTCGTAATATTTTTAATATCCGTGTGATAATGTCTGTTTTAATCATGTTGTGAATACAGGAACTGTACAGACGCCAGCAGGTCAACCTACCCGAAACTGTCAAATTTTCCCAATTGAACATGAACCTTATGCTTACGGTATATAGTTGAAAATCCATCAAATAAATTTGACAGATTGGAGTAGCTTGATGTGCTGGCGTCTGTACCTATTTAGGTGTAATTGGTGTGGAAAAGGAAAAATCCAGTAATTCTTCCTAAATCTAGAAATCTCATACCTTCATATTGTAATCCTTAATGCTTGATCCTAATAATAAGTAAACCTACAGACTTCATTTCAACTGTAAATTGCATTCCACAAATGAGCAATGAGCATTCATTTGTTTCAACAATTAACAAACAAGGCATATTTTCCATTAGATCTTATCATGAATTGCATATTGTCATAATTTTGACATCAGCTTGATAAATTAAGTAATCTCGATCGCAAATTAAGCTTTTAAATGTTTTACTTTAATTATGGCTATTTTCAAGTACAATTTTTATATTTATATTTTTTTACACTCATTTTTTAGTACTTTAAGTGATAAATTAAGTTTTTTTGACTACAATATTTAGCATGACATGTTTTAATTTTATATTCTGTCACAAATGTTAAATGCGCAGATTTTTATAAATCCAATTTTACCTAAATTTCATATAGGTGCTCAATTTTTAATTATGTTCTAAACAAAATGGTATAATTTGTTGTAAAGGTGAATCTTTCGATCATAATGCATAATATTGTAGCATATTTTTCTAAAGTATTATTTTGTAGAATCATAATGACCGTCCGTATTTTAAAATAGGCTTATGTAGCTTTGTATCTAATCATACAAATTCGAAATCTCTAACATGATCAGAGCCCACTCTGCTCACGCTAAAATATAATAATAATAAGTTCTTCATTCTGATTTAAGAACTGCATAGTAATAATGTATTCATTTTCTTGTATAATGCAATCATCCAAGCAAATGACATTAAAAATATGCAATGTTTTATTGAACACGTATTATGTAGCAGTAATTTGTCAAGTGATTATACCTCAATCTAGCTCTTCCATAATAGCATCCAGAGAATCATTCATAAAAATGATATAAAACAAAATCAAAAACTGTGTGGAAAATAAATTTTATTATTAAGATTTACTAGGTTTTTTCTTTTTAAATTGCTTCCTCTTCTTGATTTGATCAGATATTGACTTACTCTTAGCCTTGAGTTGCTTGCGCCTGATTGTTTTATCTGGATTTGTTTTAGGTTTTTTCATCAACATGCTGAATACTGGCTTTTTGACTTCATGGTCACTTTCTTGCTCCATTGAATTTTCTTGTTCCTCTATCTCTTCTGTAAAGCAACAAAATCAAAATAAATATACCAACATTACCAACCACAAGAAAATAATGAATAATAATGTAAATATACTTATTCAACTTCACACATTGTGTATTTTGATCTTAATTTACCTTTGACAACAACTTCTTGAGCCTTTTCCATAGGATCACCTTTGAAGAAGTCTGCTCCCTCTATATCAGGATACCCAGTCTCAGGCTTGGTAGCTTCATAAACAGCTTTCTTCTCAATTCTCCTTTCATATTTGCTACCAGCTTTCTTGGATGCAGCTTGTCTCAATTTTGCAGGACTAATATATTTAAAATTTTCCCATAATGTTGCACCACCAAAGGAACCAGAAAATATTTTTACCTAAAAGGAAAGCAAAAGTTTTATTAGACACAGTTTTGAGTCTGGCTATTGTGTAAAGTAAATTCAGTCTTTGTATACATACTGGGTTCAACACAAATCTTGGTCCTATTTCAGCCAAAGCTCCATCTTCAGACAGAATTTGATAGTTTCTGAACCAAATCCTGTTATCTAGGATCATGAAGGTGTACACATGGTCAAAGAATGGTTGGCTCTTGGGATGGTGATATGGAACACCAAATGTCTGAATGAGCAATTCCTTTAGCAGGGAATAATGTGGATCTTTAGTAAATTGTGGGTCAAATGATAAAAGAGGTCGGGATCCTCGCAGACAGTTTCCAGTCATTTTTAGTTCACCCATTGTGTAGACTGAAAAGAATGAAATAAAAATATAAATGTAAAACATGATACAGTAGTTTTCAGTGTTAGGTAATTACAAACAGGAAATAACATACTATTTTCCACCAGGAATTTGACACTTGGTCCATTTGGTATGTTAGCCATCCACATATAGAGATCTCTCATCTTTCGACCTTCAAAGAGTATGCATTTGTTGCAATTCTTCATTTCACTGATCTCATTGACTACATACAAGTTTTTGCTTCTCTCCATCTTTGATTCTGCCTTATGATGTGGCATTATTTTCTTTATGTCCTCCATCAAGTGGCGATGACGGTGATTAATCCCACGTGCGGCGAAGACTAAAACTCTTTGCCTATTGATCCATTTTACCTGAAGTGAAAAGATGTTTAAGGTTATGTTTACATTTCTTGTATAATTAATAGACAATTTAACAATTATCAATTCAGAAAAAACTAGCAAATGTTCGGTCAGTGGGTCGTCTTAGGGGTTCTGTACACTAAGTAGTTTAAATTTGTATATTCATAAATAAATGCAATTTATAATTTTAACCTGTCTTGGTGCCGGATCATCGGACATTCGAACAGGCGGGAGAGTCACTTCATTTTGGTCATCTTTCTTACTTTTAAGCACTACAAGCGCTTTTTTCTTTCCACTTTTTGACTTCAATTTCACCATTTTTCTTGAATTCTAGCACGTGTGTAACTTGAAAACACGAACGAAAGAAACAACGCGCGTGTGGTGCCGTGCGATAACGATGTGTCTCATGTGTCTATGTCATGCAGTGGTCTCGAACGTCATAGAGCGAGATCGCTAGAATAGCCAGCTAAAAACGGTATATTTGAACCCAAAATCGGTAAATGACAAAAAAAAAAAGAAAATCAAATTCGTTTATTTAAAAAAACTTACAGACTAATTTATAACAATCATACTGTATAATTATTTATGATACCAATATTCTTTGGCCATAGCCGCGATCATCTTCGAATTGATTTCAAAATCATAACAATTAGCTGTATTAAAGAGTCGTTTTGAATGTAATAGACCAGTGATTGATTCAGTAGACAGTCTATTTCGCTGCTTTGTTTTCAAAAGATTAATATGTGAAAATATGCGTTCAACGTTCAACGGATGAATGGGGAAGTGATAAAATATTAAAGATGAAATTAGATAACAAAGGAAACATTTGAGTTTCATCGCCACGCTTTAGTAAACTTACTTCATTCCAAAATAGTTCTACATCATCAGGAAATGTTTTGATTTGTTCACAATTTCTTAAAATGCGCCACTCTGTATCAATTTCCTGGAAATCATTGCTGTGAACAATATTGGGAAAGAGCCTACTCACAGGAACTATCGAAGCAGTTTTGCCAATTTTAACATTTTTTGGATCAATTATGTCTAAATCTTTTATTGGGTTATTTTTTAATAGAAACCGCGTGGTTATTTGCTTACAAGCTTCGACATAAAAATCTAGGCATCTGCATTTAAACAAATTTACTTGATCTGAGGTTAGATTTTCTGAACTACTTAATAGTGTATTAGACGCAGCAGCACCATAGTATACGGCATCAATATCCATAAAATTTCTGGGATTCATAAAATCAACATTTTCGATTGGAGTGCTAGTTAAATATTCTCTTTTTAAAAAACAATCATCAATAGTTTTAAATGTTCCAGATATTTTTTCATATAAATTATGAATTTTCGGGTGTTCTGCTTGCATTTCTTTATTTAAATTGGTAAATAATGGCAACACAAAATCTAAAATTCCAAAAATAATATCGTAGTGGGATCTTGGAGCTTCTGTAATATTTGTTCTGCAGCTAAAAGATGATCATTGTTAGAGATTTGGTCTATAAAAAATAATTTTAGAGCAGAGAGTTGTTCCAATATTCTCTTCACTGCTGCATGTACTGATAACCAGCGTGTTTGAGAGGGGTGAAGTATTTTATGTACTTTTAAGTCGCAAAACATTTGAAAGTTTTTAAACTCTGCCACTCTTTTTGGGCTAGAAGAAAAGTAGTTGTAAATGTCTCTTACAAGATCCTCTATAAAGCGTGGCAATTTGGTACAAGCATACGACGCGCAAAGATGAAACGAATGGCAGGCGCATTTAATTATAAAAATATTGGGAATTTCATTTTGCAGCAATGTTACAACAGAATTATTACGTCCCATCATTACGTTTGCCCCATCAGATGCAAAACCTATTAGATTATTTTTATATGGAATATTATTGCTTCTAAAAAAGTTTACAATGTGTTCAAATAAGGTTGCTGCATTAGCTTCTTCTAATGGAATAAGAGCTATAAAACAATCTTTAATACGATAAATTTTCGCATATCTCACAACTAAGCACAAGTGTTTGGAAGATCAGTGGACTCGTCAAAAATAAGCGAAAACTTAGTTTGCCCTAGATCTTCACATAAATTATTGAAACTTTCTTTACCTATAATATGGTCAATTATGTCATGAGTTTTGGTCGAAGAGCATTTTATTTCCTTTGCTATTTTTGAATCAGGACAAACGGCTTGCATCAACTTCGGTAGGCGCTCCATAATAGTGAATGGTAGATTGTGTTTAGCAAACAAACGAGGCTAATCTTATTTCACCTGAAATTGAAAATAAAGAATTAAAATTATGTTGGTATATCTAGTAGCGAATTATACCCTAATGGGTATAATTATATCCACTGCTTTTATAAACCGATAAGTAGAAAACAAAATAATATAACAATGTAAGTAGTAAAATAAATAACTTAAAAAAAAATACCTTGCTTAACCAGTACATCAGATTTTTGAGTTTTGGTCACAGGAAATGTTGATATCTTCGGTTGTAATTTTATATTATTTGATGATACTGAGTGTGCTTGTGAAGAACTATGTTTCTTTAAAGCGTCTTTTCCTGATGTTATGTTGATATCTTTATTACAACTCTTACAATAGGCAAAGCTTTCGCCTTTACGACTATCTTGCAGCCAATCTGGAAATTCTTCTTCCCATTCTTTTCTATAATGTTGTAGATATTTTTTTCTTCTTACACTCGCACTTGTACTTGGCTCCTCGTCAGACGACATTTTAACTTAATTATCTGATTTTGTAGGCACTTTTTAAGTTAGGTACTTTCTTTTCAAAATTAAGAAATTTAATGAAAAAATAAAACCGAAACCCTGTTTATATAGACTATACAGGTAAATTCCCGAGCGGGAAGCCCCTTATAACATCGAATTGTAGGACACAAGGGTATTCCCCAAAATATATGAATTACATTCTGCACTAGGTCCATACTATTGAGGGCTTCCCCGTAACATTAAACATAAATGAAAAGGGTTGCCAACTTAAAAGTGTAAAATCGGGAGAATTTCCATGTGTACTGTGAAATCGTAGAATATTCGTTATATTTCGGTATTTCGGTAGAACAGAGCCCATATCGGTAGAAATACCGAAAAATCGGTAGGTTCGAGACCACTGATGTCATGTCAAATTAGTCAAATGTCAACCACTGACAAGTTGACAACTGATATTTGGCAGAGGTTAAACACTGAAATAGGGACATTTTCATCGTTATCACTGCAATAATCGACTAAAGTTTCTTCTTCAGAACTCCATTTTCGTTGAATTTAATGAATCCTAATAAATTAGGTCCTGCTGGACAAGGACCAAACGTTTCTGTTAAAAGAAACGCTTTTTAATTAATGGATGTATAGAGTATTTGATGATAGGAATGGTGTAATGATGATATATAAAGCGTCATTTTAGATGATCGTCAACATTACATCGCTGAATACAAAATTAAGCGGTAAATGGATGTTCACAGGTTTTTAATTTTGTTTTTAGCCTTTGGCAAAGTTTTGATTTCCTTGTCGTTTTTACGGAAAACTAAAATGTTATCTATGTTCTAGTAGCAACCTTCTAACTACGTTCAACACTCGTCTGTGTTTATCCATAGTTACGTAATCATTGTTATCGGATGGAATCGACCTCGTCACGAACGAATAATGTATAAACATAAGATTTTAAATGATCTATTGAACTTCTAATTAGGTACTAAGTAGGTTTATTTATTTTCTCTCAAACATGCTGAAGCTGTATATTGCCTACTGTTGGGGGTAATTAATAATAATGGGTTTGCAGTGTATTCTAATATTTTATCTGGGTTTGGATTTGTTCACTATCTACCAGTATCATTTTTTATTTAGTGTAAGACGCTACTGTCGCTGCGTTTAGTAAATAAAGACGTCGGAAAATATTTAAAATGATTAAATCATTAACGTTGTTTGTAAAGCTAATTAGTAAGAATAATGTTTTGGAACAAGTTAGGTATGCGTCACAAGCACTACCACAGCTGTCTTCGGTAAGAAAAAATAACTGGCTCGTTACATGTGCCCTGTTTATTGTTTTCATGAATCTTACTATCCATTTCAAACGTTTTAGCTATTTGCTTGCTTCAATTGCTTACGACCATAATTATTACGCCCTTTTCGAGACATCTGCAGTGGAAGAGTAGTGTTTGATCTTGAATTTATTTTGAGGACATAAAAATATGACATTTAAACTACAGACGCCAGCACATCAAGCTACTCTAATCGTCAAATTTCTTTGAAAGGTTTTATACTATATAACAAACGAATATAGTTCTCGTTCAATTGGGCAAATTTAGCTTGTTGTGCTGGAGTTTGTATGTACAGAGGCCAGCACATCAAGCTACCCCAATCTGTCAAATTTCTTTGATAGTTTTTAAACTTTATTACAAAGGAATACGGTTTATGTTCAATTGGGAAAATTTTACAGTATGGGATAGCTTGACCTGCTGGCGACTGTACAACTACCTAATAATGTTGCGAAATCTACAGACGCCAGCAGGTCAACCTACCCCAAACTGTCAAATTTTTCCAATTGAACATGAACCTTATGTTTACGGTATAAAGTTGAAAATCTATCAAATAAATTTGACAGATTGGAGTAGCTTGATGTGCTGGCGTCTGTACCTAGACTTGATATTTTTATTTTTCATGCTGTTCCGTCCCTTCTTTTACGTTTTGGCGGTAATATACCTCATATGCATTGGCTGTACAGACTCCAGCAGGTCAAGCTATCCCAAACTCCCAAACAATTTTCCCAATTGAACATGAACCTTATTCATTTGTGGTAAAGTTGAAAAACTATCAAAGAAATTTGACAGATTGGGGTAGCTTGATGTGGTGGCCTCTGTACAGTCGCCAGCAGGTCAAGCTATCCCAAACTCAAATTTTCCCAATTGAACATAAACCGTATTCCTTTGCAATAAAGTTGAAAAACTATCAAAGAAATTTGACAGATTGGTTTAGCTTGATGTGCTGGCCTCTGTACATACTTTATGCCGGCCATACACGCTACGGTCTACCGGAGAGGTCTACCTGTGCAGGCATACCTGCACAGGTAGACCGGAGCGTGTATGGGAGTAGACCTGTACAGTTTTTTGAACCAGCGCAGGCGACCGGAGCAAAATCGAAAATCAATTATTTCTAATGTCACCGTACGGTGTACCTGTGTGTGTGTGCGTGTACTCCGGTAGCCTGCGCAGGCCGCGTTATTTGTTTTCTAGTATCTGTCCTGTCTGGACGGTCGTTACGTCGCTCGCATCGTATGTCCTCAATCAATGCCATCGCAAAAAGAACTGAAGACCGCTCAGGTAGACCGGAACGTCCCCATACACGTGGGTGGCAAACCTGCACAGGTAACCTCTCCGGTAGACGTCCGGTAGACCGTAGCGTGTATGGCCGGCATTAGATGGCCATCAGTACCACGTAGGTACACAGTGGCGCCACAGCCGAGTTTTGGATCGTCCGAAATGCAGGGCATAACGAGGTGCGGCCTGATAAAACGTCGCTTTACTTTCAGGAAAAATACAACATAAAAAGAAAACTCTTTGGCACGATAGAGCCATCAGATGTTGGTTACTTTCGGTCTATACTTGGAGAAGAACGAGTGTTGACCGACGAAAGTGATGTGCTGCCATATAACATTGACTGGATTAAGAATTGCAGAGGTAGGTATTGTACCCGTTTGGTAGTTTATCTTAATAAAATATCTATGGAAGGTATAAGTTCCGAAGTTTCAAGTTAATAAGTTAGTGAGTGATTAATAATTGCACTGACGTTACTACATAACGTAAGAATTGTTTTGCACTCATAAGGATGTCATTACAAAGTATGTATGTACAGTCGCCAGCAGGTCAAGCTATCCCAAACTGTCAAATTTTCCCAATTGAACATAAACCATAGACCTTTGCAATACAGAGGCCAGCACATCAAGCTACCCCAATCTGTCAAATTTCTTTGATAGTTTTTCAACTTTATCACAACGGAATAAGGTTCATGTTAAATTGGGAAAATTTGATAGTTTAGGATAGGTTGACCTGCTGGCGTCTGTACGCACGGCTACACATCAAGCTATAGATTTACAGTTTACGCTGAACTCGCACTGTACGGAAATCCTATACAATGCGAGATCAGCTTATACTGGAAATGTATAGCTTGATGTGAAGCCGTGTGTACATACAGACGTCCGGCACATCAAGCTATACCAAACTGTCAAATCTGTCGAACATGAACCTCAGCCGTTTGTGATAAAGTTGAAAATCATAATAATCAGGCTATAATGTTCCCATTGCTGGGAGTTGGGACGGGAGTGAAACAAAGATTCAAATAACGTTGTTTCGTTTCTCATAGCATAATCAGCCTTTAATGATCCCACTGCTGGGACACAGGCTTCCTCTCTGAGAGGGAGCGGTCCATAATCCACCTCGCGGGCCCAGTGCGGGGTGGTAGATGTCACATGTCTTCGATTTTTTGGTTCTAAGACATACCAGTTTCCTCACGATGTTTTCCTTCACCGTTTTTAGAGCAGTGAGCAGCAATAATTTACACAAAGTACAAGAGAACTGTTCCGTGTGGTGCCGGACGTAAAAGAATAGCACCATCCCATTTCTTCCCGTTGGTGTCGTAGAAGGCGACTAAGGGAATTGCTGGAGAATGGGCAGCAGCGTTCTCTATGCATTTTACCACCATACTGCGATCACCAACCCGCCTGCCAAGCGTGGCGATTAAGGCAAGACCCCCTCCTGGGGGAGGCCTATGTCCAGTATTGGACGTCTTTCGGCTGAAATGATGATGACAAGAGAACTTACGACCTACATCTCGTAAGTCACGGCCGTTACCACTGGGCCACCACTGCTCGATTGCTGTTTAATTCGATCATCGGTGTTTCGAAAAACTGTGAGTGGTACGTCGTACGCCAGTTGGAAAAGAAATTGAATCGAAAAACACTACGAGTAACTTTATCTCGCTCGAACAAGCTAATGCGAAAAACTTTATGAATGTTAGATATGCTAGTACGAAACTCATCATCATCTGTCTAGCCTTTTCCCAACTATGTTGGGGTCAGCTTCCAGTCTCACCAGATGCAGCTGAATACCAATATTTTACATGGAGCGACTGCTTATCTGACCTCCACTACCCAATTACTGGGTAACACGATACCCCTTGGTAAGACTGGTTGTCAGACTTTCGAGCTTCTGACGACCCGTAACGACTGTCAGAGATCCACGAATGACAGCCGAGACTAACGGCTTAACGTGTTTTTGGGCACGGAGGATCTTGGTATGTAAAGATGGTCACCCATCCACGGACCAACCGCGGCAAGCGAAACTCATGAATGATGAAATCGAAATCAACTGTTGCGTTAATTTGTCTAGGAATAGAACTCGCGACCCCGATGAAACACAGCAGAGCAAGACCTCGTCTTTAGATTGGGTTTGGGAACCACGTGCAGTGAGAAGTAAAACATTAGTAATCAACTTATCAAAATTGTAGGTGGTGAGTAGGTAGTGCTTGTGTTAGTGGCGGAGTTTGTGGGATATTATCAAACATTCTCATAATTTAGTGGATGTTTGTGTTCTTTTTGTTTTTGGGCATCTCACGGTTAACTCACTAAGAGTTTGTCGGCTGCTTTTAAACGGACTTTCCTGTGCCTCAATAAATAAAAACCTCCAGCTAAATTGACGTGACGATTGACGTATAAGTGTTTGTACAAACCTACTTACAGAAATAAATTGTTTATCATTTATGATTACAATTTTGATCACCTAAAATTTTGATTAGTTGATTGCTGTATATTCATCATCATCATTTCAGCCGAAAAACGTCTACTGCTGGACATAGGCCTCCCTCAAAAGGGGGGTCTTGCCTTAATCGCCACGCTTGGCACGCGGGTTGGCGATCGCAGTATGGTGGTAAAATGCATAGAGAACGCTGCTGCCCATTCTTTAGTAAGTCCCTTAGTCGCCTTCTACGACACCCACGGGAAGAAATGGGATGGTGCTATTCTTTTACGTCCGGCACCACACGCTGTATATTACCTCAAAATAATACTTCTTACTGGTTTCTCAAACCAAATCCAAAGGCGAGGCTTGCTGTTGTCCTCCATGCTTGCTGTGCTGTGTCTAATCGGGGTCGCGCGTTTGATTCCCAGATAAATTAACACAACAGTTAATTTCGATTCCATGAGTTTCGTACTAGCGTAATATTCAAAAAGTTATTCGCATCAGCGTGTTCGCTATAGCGTTATTCGACATATATAGTGGTTTTCGAACTGGCGTACCTATCGCAAAGTTTTTCGAAACAGCCACGGTCGAAACAACGTCTTCCGAATCTTCATATTATTCCCGCCTGTGTCCTGTGTGTGGTTTGTAACCCGCCATGACGGCCAAGTGCGGGTTGCCTATCACGTTTTCGAGTTACATAACTGATAAAAATTTCAGGACAATCAAGGGTTGTATTAAAGCCAAGGAGTACAGAAGAGGTGTCCACAATACTGAAGTATTGTAACGACAGGCGATTGGCGGTATGTCCTCAAGGTGGCAACACCGGCCTAGTCGGCGGCTCCGTGCCGGTGTTCGACGAGATCGTCATCAGCTTTGCACTCATGAACAAAATAATCACCCTCGATGATCTTTCAGGTTAATATTTAGGTACTAATAGGAAAAAGTTTGTTCGGAAAGATCTCATAATTATTTAAACCACAACAGGTGTTTACTATGCAAGAATTTAATTCGACTTTTATCGGACCGCGGGTTCGATTCCCGTGTAAATATTTCTATGCTCCTTTGGTCTCCAGACCACAGTCGTTCCAGATTGGCTCCTGTAACTTGGTAAGTTAGATTGATATCTACTTAATTTCAACGACACCTACTTACTGTACGTATAAAATCTCGGGTTAACTTATATTAAGTTCATATAAGTGGGGTGCGGCTAAATAACGTAAGTCAAGTAACCTATTCTAACCAACTGAAGGATTATACAACTGAATACAAGTCAACCTACGCGTTACTCAATTGATTTTACTTGATTACCTACCTAATCCATACGTAACACTTAATCGTATTATTACATCGCTGCAGGCCGCATTGTATGCACGTTGAGCTTATAATATAAAACTACCTGGGAGCTTGCGTAACGATAAATCACATGCTGTAACCATTTTTTCCGATGTTTATATCATACAGACAAGTACAGTCGAGTTCATTAATATATTAGCACTGTCAAGGATTCAAAATATTGTGAGCGTTGGACAGCCAATAAATTCTATAGAACCTTAATACAGGATAAGTTTTTAATCAGTGCGCAAACTGTAACCATGTATTCTGCATATCATTCTAGACCCCCCAGCGTAGAAATTTTTCGTCGGTTAAAAATATCAGCTGTTCCATACATTTTGACCGCGTAGGTATTGCAGTTTTTGTATGAAACAGCAGATTTTTTTAACCGACGAAAAATTTTTTCGGTGGGTGTCTAGAATGATATGCTGAATTCATGGTTACAGTTTGCACACTGGTTAAAAACTTATCCTGTATAGATCACAAATAATTATGTCCTCAAGTGAACGGTTCAAAAATATAGGCTGAGCATTAGTCAATAAATTATGAGAAAAAGCAGAATCTGAATCTTGAGACCAATTTAATGATGCATAAAGTTGTCACAATATTATGAACTTTTTTGTCGTTCATATATTTTTGAAGCCTGAATGAAAGGGCCAAACTGTACCTGTCGACAAGGATTTCTCGACTGTAGGTATCTGTTATTTTCTACAATCTAACAATCACTTGCAGGGGCCTTAGTTTGTGAAGCTGGTTGTATTCTGGAGAATCTGGACAACTATGTACGCGAGCGTGGTCTCATTATGCCCTTGGACCTGGGGGCAAAAGGTACCTGCCACATCGGTGGTAACACCAGCACTAATGCAGGAGGACTGCGGCTACTGCGGTATGGCAACCTGCACGGATCTGTGCTAGGAATTGAGGCGGTAAGTAAGTGTATGAAATATAAGTAAGTACCTATATCATCGCAACATTTTCTGTGTGGGTAAGCCATCAGTGATAAATAGTACCTATACATGAACCTGCGACCCTGAACGACGCGCACGCTCTGCAGACTGCGTCTGTCATTGCACTGCTCAATCTATTCTGTACGTAAGTTGCTTTTCCTCTTACCTACCTACGTTAATAATAGTACGCGTGATTTTGTACTTCGCACGCCTAGCATCAGTCATGGCATTGTTTGGAGGACTGTGTCGAGAAACCTTTAACTATCTGTGAATATTAAGTATTACAGATAGCCGCACTTTCATAACAGGTTTGGTGCTTTGTCTACAAGCTCCACACATAACCCGTTTTCTCCAAATGTGAGCAAGTTAAGTGTTATATGTTTTCATTGCACTATCTCTGCATGAATAAACTAAACTAGGTATGCTGTTTTGTAGATAAGTAAATGTACTAAATCAAGTAAATAGGAGTGACTTTATGCATTTCAATAATAACAGTTGTTTATACTGATAAAAGCCTGATGAATGTTATAAGAACTCTGCTAGATATTTATAGTTTTTAATTAGGTACCTACAACTTAAGATTTGGAACAGTCTCAGTCAGTTTTTTTTCCACTAGCTCGGATAAATTCGTATCAGTTGACAAATTCGTGGGAGGTGAGAAACCGGTTTCATAAAACCACGTCAGTTTTCGTTTCGTATCGAGTGACATAATTACGCACAGATGCAGGACACACAATTTTCTCAAACATTTTGGGCTCGACGACCGTCTGAAAAAGATGTGTCCTTCTCCTTATGTGGGTGTCTAATGGCAAACCGAAAACTATACCGAGCAACACACAAATTAAACCGACATTTTGGGCTCGACCGTCAGTAGGTAACACTTTTTCTCGTTCCTACACATTGCTTCACCTAATAATATTCCTCGTATTCAAGGTAAAAGCCGATGGCACAATCATAGACTGCCTCAGAGCACTAAAGAAGGACAACACAGGATATCACTTGAAGCATCTCTTTATAGGATCTGAAGGAACGCTAGGATTCGTCACCAAAGTCGCTATACACTGTCCGGTGTTACCGAAGGCCGTGAATTTGGGTTTCTTTGGTAAGCACAGAGTTTTTTCTTGAAGGAACTATTTTTGTACCAAATCCTATCCGCAGGTCTCTATCAGTTATTGGAACACCTGTGGTGCGGATTGCTATTGTTTAACGCCATCCATCCATGGGATGAAGATATTGCGTTACATATCGTTGACTTAAGCGGCTCTAGTAAAGTATATAAATAGGTAACCATCCTACAATCTTGCAGGTGTCAAAAACTTTGAAAATGTGCTGAAACTGTACAAAAGCGCCAAATCAAGACTAGGTGAAATCCTGTCGGCATTTGAAATGGCTGATTTTGATTCGATAGACTGTACTGTTAAGAATCTTAAATTACCGTAAGTGACTGGAAAATATTGCAATCTTTATAACTAATATAATAAAGCTGAAGAGCTTGTTTGTTTGACCTTCAAAAAGAGCTCACTCTCAACCTAGTTTGAATAAATGACTTTTGATTTTGTTTGAACGCGTTAATCTCTGGAACTACCAATCGGATACACACATTCATGAGGAAGGCGATTGGGTACTGAACATCACGCTAAAACCGAGCCGAAGCCGAGCAAAAACAAAAAGTCTGAAAGAATGTTAAGCGAAAATGAAGTGCAGGGAGGTGGTGCGATGTGACGGGGTTGATTCGTTGTACAAGAAATTTGACCCGATCGAAACCGCGAGCAGAATCTAGTGTATTATATTATGGGAACCTATATAGTAATCAATTATGAATTCTTATATTTCCAACAGCAACCCAATCTCAGAATATCCGTTCTACGTGTTGGTAGAGACACACGGAAGTGACGAGGCTCATGATAGTGAGAAGCTGACAAGGTTCCTGACCACTGAAATGGAGACAGGACTTATTGTCGACGGAACTGTTGCATCAGAGCCCGCTAAAATGCAGGTGATATGACAAAACAAAGGCAATATTGGATATGAAGTACTTTGGAACGTTTTGATGCGCTAAATACCCATTCAATTGACTAATAATTAAAACGAATATGACGTCAATATTTTATTCTGGTTACAGACAATTTGGAACCTTCGCGAAAGCATCGCAGGAGCGGGGTTGGCAGGGGGCTACGTATTCAAGTATGATGTCTCCATACCGCTGAAAAACTATTACGATCTGGTGCCGATTTTGAGAAAGAAACTCGGTGACAAAGCCATTAAAGTTTTTGGATACGGACATGTCGGTTAGTAACAAAATAATTTATATTCTTTTATAATGGAATTGTAGGTGGAGACCTGGAGACATAAAGACTAGTCACCAACCAAAAACTCATTTTCCTCAATGTATTTGCATATATCAACATGTATTAATTATATGTACAATCAGTTAACGATATCATTACTACTCAACATTAAGGAAACTTATTGTATCAATAAAACAGGGGACGGTAACATTCACATCAACGTCACAGTGCCAAAATACACTAAAGAGGTGTCATCTCTTCTGGAGCCGTACATCTTTGAAGAAGTGAGCAAACTGAATGGTTCCATTAGTGCAGAGCACGGCATCGGCTTCAGGAAACCGATGTACATACACTACAGCAAGGATCCGTCTGCACTACAACTTATGAAAGATCTTAAACAGCTGATGGATCCTAACGGAATCCTTAACCCTTACAAGGTCTTACCTGATGAGGCATAAGTTAGGAATACATTGTGTACCTGTAATTTATTAGTATACTATTTTTATAATAAATGTTATCCTTATCACTATTCAAAACAGTTGTGACATAATAATATCTCAAGAGACAATAAAAATGTAGATAGTGGTGTTGCGTCATATGCCATAAGACACTTGTAAGTTGCACTGATAACGGGAGCAATCAGATAAAATAAATGAAAAACAATTTATTTAAATGACTTTTATTAAAATATCCATTTATTCTTATAACATTCATAATATCACTGCAACAAAAATACAATGGAATATTATAAACATTTTCCTAATTGCTTCAAATAAATAAATGTTGTATTCCATAAATATGTATATTCGAAAAAGGTATTCATTACTTCAATAATCAGCACAAATGGTTTAGTTTAGCAGGTAGTTTATTTATTGCTATGTAAATTGTTCTCTCTTAGGTCACTGTAGTCTATCAATCAGCAATTAGGGTCATTGGGCTTTAAATCCGTTACATACACATGGCATCTGTCACACCGTTTCACTCATTTCAAATAGGCAAATATAATTACAACAACACACGACACAAGTGTAACGAATTTGGCAAAACATATTGTTCTACTCCACATCGACAAACCATTTAAAAGTTATGAGAAAATGCAACTGGAAGTATTGATAGAACAACTCTATATGCTCTAGAAGTTGTTGTAATCTAAGTCCTAGTATAGATCAGTTTACTTTAAAGAGTAAAAATGATGCAAAGTTGTGTAAAATGCAAACAATGTAAAATGTTTAAAATGACTTAGTACTTGGACTGAATTGTAAATTATTGCACTAAACTAAAGAAATTTGTGCCAACGAAAACTTTTACGCAATTAAAATGTATCTTGATTGTATTCCTTACCACATCCTGCCAAAGTATTTCAATCAATTAAAAATTACATACAATTATTATAATAATTAATTCATTAGTAAAAATGGACAAAATGTCATTTAAGTAAATAAAAAAATTTTCAGCCTTCTAACTTATGCAATATTATTATGTAACATTTTTCTCCAGTGGGCATTGTTTACAATGGAATGGAAGTAATTAGCCTTGTTTTTGCATACAGAAGGTATATTTATTTTACTAAGGTTTGTTTCAACATTTTCTTCTACTGTTTGAGGAAATGTGAAGAAACCCCAAAATTAATGCAATGATTTTTTCTATAAAATGAAATAGAAAAAAAAAATGAAGAAATTATGAGATTACTAAACATTAGAATTTAGATAGACGAAATGTAAACAAGAAAGTGGCTCTAACATATGGCCGTCAAATTTAGTGGTGGGAACTAATGTATATTAGCAGCTTAACAATACAAGAAAACAACAGTACTTTTTTCTTTAAATAAAACACTTACTTACCTACACTTGTTTACATTTAGTCCATGTGATTGTAAGTCGGATGCGTTTACGTATAACATTGAAAACGAATAACTGGGCAATTTATGATATAAAAGAATCAAAATTAATAAATTTTAACATTGCATTTTGCTATCACGTAAACACAGTTAAGACCCTCCGGAACAACAGACCAAAAGATTAAATATCACACTAAAAATAAAAATTATAAGACTTTTTTTACTGAAAATATTCTAGATTGGTCATACATAAAGGTATATCAAATCTAAAATTAAAAAGCTTTAAGTCGGTATATAATCCTGATACTTAAATCACTACGTTGGAGCACCTAAAAGTAAAGGTGTTGTTGCCCTTTAAGTAGGTAAGGTGGAAAACTGTTAGTAGGCTGCTTAGTTAACAGTCGGCGTATAGTCGCGACGTGGCACCGGCGACGCAGGCCTCGGTGCGCTGATACGCCCAGCTCTTACTTCAAACTCATATTTAAATCGTTGATAGGATGGCTACGAGGTTGATCGCTCCCATTAAATCTTTTTTATAGTTTTATTATATTTTATATTTTTTTTATAGTTTTTCACCATTGTCCTAGCATAGTAGACGCAGTTTGGTCTGTGCCCCGCGAGGGAAGGGGCGCGTCGCAACGTGCGGTTATCGTTTGATTTGATTGGACATCTTGAGGAACTCCAAGAAGCCGGCCTGCATTTCGGCATCCATGCCGGTGTCCCACGCATCGTTCTCCAGCTCCTCGCTATAATACATTGTCAATATTATATACTTGTAGACATATATCAGAGGGTGAACCTGTTGTCAGATATCAACCTATTTCAACATTGTGGTGCTTTAACAGGTTTTAAAAGGATGAAATTAATGAAAACACCCCCAATAGCCAGACTACAAGTTATTATTAGGTATTCAAGTTAACCACGCACGGGTAGTATTTGCGAATAACCAACTGAAAGTAAGCCGAGTTCAATCTCAGATTTGATGCCACCAACTGTATCAGACATCTTTTTAGTTGCGTTCGGGTTTTTATTTTCAACCTTTTCGCATGTTTTTATTTTTGGAATCTTCAATCCCCAGATGGTAACAAAAGAAAAAAAAAAAGAAGAATAATTCACTTATTGAGTTTTAAAATCCAACATTTTGATATATAAAAATCAAACAATCGCGCAAAACAGACGAGTCGATAGACAATTCATGTATAAATATCCATTCAGCCTTTAAGATGCTTCGAAGGTAAGCATCCACATACTAAGACACACTATACGCGTGGTAAACATAACCCTCTCTTTGCTGACGCACAATTGGGTAAAGAGAAGTTCGACTCACAGTATATCCTCATCGAGCGCGACGTTCTTGCCGGGCGGCAGGTTGCTCTGCAGGAAGGCACGCTCCTCGGCGGTGAGGGTGTGCCCGTCTGCCAGGTACCCGCCGTCGCTCGGCCCACCCTCCACCTCGCCGTTCATCGCTGTTACAAACCAACTTATCACACTTAATTGATGCATTTCGTGAATAACTATGCAAAATAATAGACTGACTGAATACATTAGCATCCTTTCACGGGAAAATACCTTCGTTTGAATGTTAAGAACTCTGATAGCGAAATAAAAGAGAGTTCAATTCAGAGTTGGCGCCATGGAACAGTCGTTCATATTGATCAGAACTTTCACCCTTGGAAGGATGACTAACTAATTCAACGTCAGCTGGAGTAATTTGGATTTGACCAACTACTTTCGGAGTCATACAGAGCTCATGAGTCCAAAACTAGTTAGCGAAACGCGAGTAAAACCGTTAACATTCATAAATAAACTCTTAAAGTTATGTATGGAAATAACATTGCCGAAATCTTGAGACAGACGCGAAATATTTATTCATTTATTTTCCTGTTACGGCCAGGCCATTCACAGGTGAAAGTATTTGCAGTGCTTACTGTCAACAGCCAAATCATTACAAATAATTTAACCTGATTCATGCATTCCTAATTATAATTGGTACAGTTTTTTTTACCAAAATAACACAACATTTAACTATGACTGTTTGGTATTTCTATTGCTGTTTGTTGTGTAATAAATTATTAACATTGAAAAAACCAAACTGGTGTTTTCAGAATTGAAAAAGAATAACCTAATTCATGTGGACTTCGAATCCCATTCCCTCAGTCTATTGTTTATTGAACGAACGGCTTCGCTCGACACGTGCATAGTTCGGGGCGCGGGTGTCAAGCTCGACGGGAGCGAATCACGTGGCTAGCTGTAATCGAAGCGAGAGCAGGAACGTGACTAAAGCCGTACTCACTGAAAACGTGAATCACTCGCCCCACGCAATTAATTATTAAATCCTAGGTTCTGGAATGATATTGATATTGTACTAAAAGTTATGACGGCAATCAATTATGTAACGTTGCTTTAAGGGTACTAATGCATATGAGCAGTAGTCATAGTAATTTTAGAAACCAGAATATGTAGGAATACATCCATGACTGGTATATTTAAATGTATGTTAAACTATAAATCCTCGTGTTGGTGATTTTATACCGCATTCATTCATTCAGTGAATACGCAGGACTGTTTACTTGGTTACAATAGTGATTAACCCCCTTATTTATAAACGTTGCTTAAAGTTAACGAATGATTAGCGGCTGTTTAACAATACATTTTTGACGCTTAAACACCTCTTAACTTTAACCACCGTTTATAAATAAGGAGGCATGTGAATAACTTTAAAAGACGGCTGCATAGCATTTTCATGACAGTCGTCAACGTTATAGGTTTTATTTATAAGGAAGCCCAAGCTTTAGATGGTAGAATATACGATTCTGCAACAACCCTGTTAAGATTATTGGATGACCCTCATGAACAGTGAAACAATACAGCTTGTATCTCAAATGATAAAATAAAGGCATATAGACCGCGCGGAATACCAAGAGTGAAGCTTGTATTGTTTTGACGGCCTCTAGACCGCAGATAGTTTTAAAGAACTCATGTTTCCACAAATAAAGAATTGAATTTTGAGTAAATTTCCCATTGATTCCCGTGGGTGTCGTAGAAGGCGACTAAGGGACTTACTAGAGAATGGGCAGCAGCATTCTCTATGCATTTTACCACCGTACTGCGAACGCCAACCAAGCGTGGCGATTATGGCAAAACCCCCCCTTTGGGGGAGGCTTATGTCGAGCAGTGGACGTCTTTCGGCTGAAATGATGAGTAAATTTGCTGACCGTCGCTTTACTGTCTCCCGAGGGATGTGCATTAACAGGCGTCGCACAGAGGAGGGGTTTGGAACGGTGCCCCTGCCATGTGCGGATAGTGGCCACTGGGGTGGTTAGTGAGGTAAAATCCCATAAACCCCGGTGAAAACAAACAAGAGAGTAGCTCACCGCCATAGTTGTACCGGCGGCGCGGGTCGTGCTGCGGCGGCGGCGGCGCGGGCGCGGGCGCGGGCTCGGGCTCGGCCGTGCCCCAGCGCGCGGCCCGCAGCGCCACCACGCCGCGCACGCACGCCAGCGTGGCGCGCCGCCGCAGGCGCTCGAACGCCGCCTGCATGCCCGCCGGGCAGTCCGCGTCCAGCGCTATGCCCGACAGCTGGCGAACGACACGGTATTACGGACAGATTTCGTATGCGGAAATGTTCCGATCTGTTTATGGATTTTTAAGTTGCGCGTCCACGTTGGCATCGGATTTGAATTCGTTTTTCTTCGTTTAAAACCGTGATTGAGCGATCTAAGAACGCCGTTCAGTTCTTTAGGAATCGATACAGACCATATGCTCCGATACCAAGGTAGCTACGTAGCTTTACATGACAAAATGTTGTTAGTATCTTCAATTTACACACGCTCATTTTTCGAAAATACCTGACTATTTTTAAATGCAACCAGAGTCTAGCGTGAAATTTTCACGCGACGGGCTGGCGAGCTAGTTACAGAGTATGAGACGGACATTCCCAAAATACGAGCGCGTGTAAACTGATTAACCAATTACCAATCTTGAATAACATTCAACTAGCTAGACCTTTTGTTATTTATTATAGCAATTTATCTTTATGTGAAATACATTACGAAATAGAATTTACTTACCTGGGACAAGAGTTCAAGAATTGCAAAAAATAGTGACAGAGGCAAAAGGGACTTCATAAGGTAAAAATGTCATGCCAAGATAAGTACGGAAGATAGTCGACTGGTTCAAAAAAGCTGAAACCTGAACAGACTACCGCGGGTCGAAGAATGTGATTGGAAAGGCATGAAAAAGAGCAATCGCAGCTATCTGTTGCACACTAAGTATTTTTCACGTAGATTTATGTATATGTATAGATATGAGTTCATTGAACCCCATCATTATGATTCACGAGTTGATAACTGTCCCAGAACGAATTCGTAACAAATTGTAATTTATATGGTTTACAAAAAGAATATTCTATCAGTATCTAGGCGAAAAATACTGTAATACTCATTGCATTATAGATTGTTAACTCTAAAACAGACTAAATATGTTAGTGTCAAGAGTCTCACGGCGAGTTCACCGTGGTGCAGTGGGTGGGTTCGAACGCACAACGACTGGATCGCCAGTACGACTCCTGAGCTGTAGGGCTAATGTAGCTTTAACAGAGACAAAAACGTTAAATATGGCACTGACGAACATCAGAGCATATTATATGTAGACCTACTACTATTACTACAAGATTCTCGTAAATATTGCGATAACTTTAATCAGTCAAATAATTATTTTGTATCAACCAATCAATAAATTATCCCACTATCTTTGTAACTAAAAATTAGAAATA
Organism: Polymixis flavicincta; assembly: GCA_949987655.1. NCBI lineage: Eukaryota > Metazoa > Arthropoda > Insecta > Lepidoptera > Noctuidae > Polymixis > Polymixis flavicincta. Next base: position 11,734,504 of record OX465175.1, on the reverse strand, counting down.
ATCAACGGTTATTCCTGAAAATTTGATAATAAATGTCAGTCTTAACAAACATAGACTACGACTTGGAAATTCTGGCTTGTGATATCAAGAATCAGACGCTTGAATGTTATTTTTGTTTTTACATGGCCACCCACACAAATCTGGTTTATTGTTGTTTTAATTTACACCAAACGAGCCGTGAAAAACGTAAATATATAAAATGTAAAAGGTGCGGTTTTAATTTCACCGCGTCCTGTCTTTATTGCGTGTTAAATGAACATCAATTTATTGACAGTAATCAGTGTTTGTAGTTGGTATTTCCTTTTATAACATTACTTTCAAATTGAGTGTCATGAATACTTAAGTAATTAAAAACCTAGAATCAACACAGCACTAAGGTGGATACTATGTGCCAGAAAGAGAAATCATTCAAGAATGGAGTGGATAAGTAACCAAGCCTGACGCCTCAAGTATAAAATCGTCAATATAATCGTACTTATTTGTTATAATAAATAGGTACTAACTTTAAGCAGCTGGCAGACAGCTTTGATGTTAGTCTCCTTGTCAGTGTCGAGCAGATGAAGCAGCACCTTGCACAAGCTTTCACCTAGAGTCTTGATTCTTCCTCCCTATAAATAAAACAAGACATTCTTGAACAAGAACTGGAAAACCACAATTTCCTATAATATTCTAAACTGCAAGTTGGTGATGAAAATTTTAGCAAAAGTGTAGTCTTTACAACTACTAGAAATAAAAGAGGTCAATGGTGAATCATAGAGACAGTCACTAAAAAAATTATCTACCTAAATCCTAACTTATAATCTGACCTGGCTATCCTCCAGTTGGGTGTATATCTCGGCGAGGAACATGGCGAAGCCGCGCATGTTCTCCTCCGAGGACTCCATACCGCTGATGATCTTGTTCTCCTCCGTAGAGCACCGCTCCAGCAGGCACGCGCGGAAGGTGGACTCCTCGGGCGGCGACACAGAGTCGTACATCGAGCACAGGCGCGCACCATTGTAACGGAAGTTAGGCTCGCCTATTGACTGTTGTCACGAAAGTTTACCAGTTTGAGAACAAGTTCATACCAACTACTTTCTATGTAGACATAGCTGCATTCATGAGTTACACATACACCATTTTTCTAAGGCGTGACAAGTGTTTACTGTAGTGATTTAGCTGCCTACATGAGATGTGCTGGTAAAAGAAAGTTAAGAATTCCAAGAAACTGACAAAAATAGTAAATTTATTAACACACTTTGAAACATGCAGGCTGTTGTTGGCAAAAATTACTGAGGCACGTCATTTGTTTAGAACATATTTCATGATTTGACAGATACTACATAATTGATAAAAACAGATAGAGCAATGAATGAATTATGTAATGAAATATTTATTTACACATATCATGTCAACACCATGCAGTTACAAAAACTGAGCACATGTTTTTTTTAATAGCATGCCAGTCTTATATGTGGTTTGTTGAGTACACTTCATGCTTAAAAAATTATAGCAAAAAAATTACATAGTAACCTATTTTGACTAAGGTCCAAATTGGTTACTATGTAATTTTTTTGCTATAATTTTTTTTTTTAATTATAACCTCAACATTGTATGTCATTAAAAAAAAAAACAGTTGAATGACCTTTAGATAAGTACCTATTCATGAAAGCAATTAACTACCTTCTTTAGCTATTTCCAAGTTGATTTGAGACAAAGAAACACATGGTGGATCAGTTTCTTGTCATTCAATACATATTGTTCTGATGCTTACACTTGGTGTTGGCAGGCAACATGACACTAACTGAGCATTATTGAATCTTTAACCCCTAAAAGTCTTTACAATTATTTCTTTGTCAGGCTGATCTTGGATGGAGCTGGTATCATTAAACCAACCTCCACTAAAAACTTAAAGAGACATACAGATTATAAAAAATTATCAAAGTCATAGAGGGTCAATAAAAAAACTTGTTTTCAATTGAAGATAGAGAAAAGACACATTTGGATTTTTTTTTAAACAAGAATTATTATCCTCAGCTTCTATGCATTTGAATAAATTGTTTATCTAATCTGTTGCCTATACAAAGTTTATTTATTAGCTTTACCAAATCAATAACATGTGATTGTGGCATGTTTGTTAGTAATAAACACATTATAAAAGATAAGTTCATTACAAAGAATAATTATTACTAAATTAATTAAGAACAAAAAAAAAGTAAATTACCTGATTGACAATAGCTTCAACTAGAGGCCTTGTGTAGTTGACGTCGTGCAGGGTTGTTGCAAATGCATCCACCAATGGACCACACAGGGTATCGAATTTACCAGGATCAAATGTTATCTCACACATCACCGTTATCAAGTTGGCTATATTCTCCTGCGGGACGGGGGACTGAAGAATAACATTATGTTAGTACATTTTGAATGATAAAATAAAATATTAAATGCTAATAATTAATTTTATACAAACCCTTAATTCCATATTCTCAGCTTCATCCAGTGTATAGGACATTTCTTCTAAGCTGTAAGGGTTTTGATCTTGAGCTTGACGAAGTCGATCTTGGACAGAAAACCGGTGAGGTCTGTAAGGTGCAGGATCAGGGTTGTATGTAGGTACGGCATGCGGGGTGTAGTTAGGCGGGTACCATTCCTTAGCTTCGGCTGACAGGTTTGATTTGGGAGGTTCTTGAGCTGAAACAAAGAGTTATAATAAGTAAAAGTATGTACATATATATAAAAAAAAGAAGTTAATAGCATACCACAACTAGTTGACCCAAAAACAAATTTTTGCTTCGTAATCGATTCTAAGCACGGCGGCTGACTTTGTCAAACTATAGCGACGTCATTAGAAATGAAAATCCTTACTTTCACCTGAAGTATTATAATTACGAAGAACGCAGTTATGAACTGGCCAAGTATGACGACGTCACACAGCATAAGATCGGTGTGTGAAAGTGTTGAATAAATCAAATTCAACGTTATATTTATTACCTTTTGATTCCTCGCCAACAATCTTCGGCCGACGGAGCTCCCGTGGTTGATTATCGGGTTGCTGCCATCCACGGCCTCTGCCTCTTGGCCCACCGATCTCACCGTTATTCATTTTAACGCTTACTACACAGCAACGACTTTGTATACAGTTTTCTCTGACTTATATCCATAAATCCCCAAAATATAATCCTAAATATCGTAAGCTTTTTATTAGCTCGACAGATTCGACACGTAAACAAAGAAAAATAGACTTCGCTACTAGTTTCACAGCACAACCTCCATGTTACTTTTGAACGAAGGAGATAGACTGCTTTTTTTACTTTAGTTGTGTTGTGGTCAGGCAAAGGTACATAAATCTATACAGCCTTTGAACTCAAATCGGTGAGTATTTCCAAGAAAAATAGATAATAAACTGAAATAATAATAAATAATGAAGTTTATTGAGATACTACTGTGATTAATTCAATAATTTACGTTGTATTTCATTTATTCAATGATTTCATAGAAGAAATGGCATTATGATGCGCCACCGTATCGATGGAAACTTGAAATCGTGTAGTCGTCATCATGACGCGTTTCTTTACTACGTGATATACATGCTAATAAAAGATGCACTTTTATAACGTGTATGTATTAAAAATTGAGGTTTAAAAACGTAGGGTTTACTGCTCTAATTGTATGAGATAATTGTTATTCAAGCAAAAAATCTCACGTCAATGCATTGATAACGATGGTACCCTGCGCTATAGCCCGCGAGATTCAAATTTCCTTACGTTTTTTGCAATTTGCAGGTCAGGTTGTATTTTGAACAAAAGTTAAAAAATATGATTCGCGACTGTAACGCGTATATATTTACTAAATTCGTTCGATAACATTGAATGAGTTTTTCATGAAATAATCAAATTGTGGTGGCGCTGGCTACCCTGGCGAGGGCTTCCTCCCTGGGCACTTTTTAATTTAAAGAATAAATCAATATTAATGAATATTATTTAGACGATACACGAATACATTTTTTTAACAAGTAAAAAACCAGTTTTTATTACCGGTTTCTGGCTAATATTTTGTAATTTAGGTACACGTAGTTCCACGGGTGTGAATCATCGCATCCACACCACAACACGCATGGCAGGTTAAGTATCACCTAACCAACCGAAATCTTAGAATATTTACTAAATTGACCATGCTAGCAGATACTTACTCTAGCACTCACTACAGCATCAGCGGCACCTTACGCCTAGAAATAATACAAGCTCTTGGGTTTATGAGTGACATCCCCCATTTTTCTTCTTCTTGGGTATCGATAGTAGATATAATGGTAACCGACTATAGTATCTTCGCTCCACCTCAGCAAATTATTCGTCGTCGTCAATTAATTTGTTTACTAGCCTACTTGTCTGCATTTGTAGAAAAGGGATTATTAGCTCCTGGCTCTACTATGTCATGTAATTAAAATTGTATTATTATGTACCGTGATAGCTCCTGATAACTCGTTTACTCACTTATGCCATAGGCGCATCATTCATAAAACATTATGTCTGCAATACCCTATACGCCTACATACACTTTTTTTTTGTGGGTGAGAAATCATCAAATAACTTCTCCCGCTCTGGGTGGAGCAGGCGTGTCAGACTTTTACTGACTAAAACCCACCCATGTTCCCTCAGTAGCATGTGTGCCAGGGGCCATGTTATCTCTATCGAACAACTCTCACCCCTGGCAGGCATCGGCCTTTGAGGGCCCCATCAGTTTGTGCTGACATCTCTTTGAGACGTGCGTGGAACACAACGCGCCGTCGACCCGGGCTTGTTCCTTACCGGACAGCGAGCTATCCGTTACTCGCCGTCCGCAAGCCCAGTAGCCCACGCCTACAGTGGCCGGGAATCAGCCTGGGATTCCCGACGCCCAGGGCGTTACCTACACTCATGAGTTTACGTTTTTGTACAAAAGTGAGGGACCGGCATTACTTCAGCGGCCTGAGCGGCGGCTGGCGGTACAGTCAACATCGAAAATACCTAGTTTACTCTACGTGCACAGTATAACATCGCAAATATGCAAAAAGTAAGCAAGAAGCTTGCTTGCGAGCCATTGTTGCGATTAGTGAATGTTAAAATCACAAATGGGCGCTTTTATAATGTCTCTTTTGACGATACTAACTTAAACGTCCATAGTCACGATAACACAGGGAAGTTAAATGTATGGAAATATATCAAGACGCTTTTAAATTTCCGTTGATAATGTTATATCGCGCAAATCCACCGAACCCACGCAAGTTACTTGCATACTTTTGTGCAAGTTACAGTTCCATCTGTATTTGCGGTGTACTTTACCCTAGCAAGAAAGTGTCTCCTAGAGTAATATGAGTAGAACGTATAATGTGTGCCTTATCTGCTGTAAATGTGCCCCCACATAAAAAATGTGTGCCCCCTGTCGTTTTGGAGAAAAACGGAAAAAACGATTCTTGCTGGGGTAACGTTTTTCTAGCAGGAAAATTCTAAACGAATGATCGGAGAGAGAAAAATTGTGCATGGCCAGAGAGCTTACGAGTATATGTGTGTTAAAATGTGCCCCCAAAAATAAAATCTGTGCCCCTTCAGGTTTTCGAGATATTGCATTTCCTGCTGGAGTAACGTTTTGATGAATCGTATATCTCTAAAACCATTGCATGTGCCCCCGTAGAATAAACATACACGAGTAGCTCTTAATGTGTGCCCCTTAGTGCCCCAATTAGATTTAAGAAAATATTTATAGTTTTCCAGTTATCGCGGTTTTATGAAAACCCGAAAAAACATCACAGCGCCTAAATGAGACAAGGCACAAGTTCGCTGAAAACTGTATTCGGTCATTCCTGACGCTATTAATAACCATACAAAGTTTCAAAACTGTTCATGCATGCGTTTTTGAGTAATCTTGCTAAAATTCAAAACGATGGTGTCTTAACTTTGACGGCAAAATACAAGGAACCGGCTCAATCCCAGATGTGTAGGTGTGAACCAAAATCGTGTGCCTTTAGTCATAAATATATGGTGAAAATATTCAGCTTGGAACGTTTCGCATTAAGTTAATATTAACAAAAAACCAAAATATGTAAGTAACGGGTGGTTATCCGACCAAATTTGAATGACTACTAAAAAGCGACGGATTCATACATATCGATGACCTTCTTTACTTTATGGGCCTACCACACGCTCAAGCTTCACCACAGTTTTGCCTGCGCAGGCCGGTTTGTACACGGAACACCGTGCGTGTGGTTGGTAAAACTCGCCGATTTCTACACGGTGTTCCGTGTACAAACCGGCCTGCGCAGGGAAAACTGTGGTGAAGCTTGAGCGTGTGGTAGGCCTATTACTCACTAACCGATTCACACGTGTTGTGCCTGAGTACACTGAAGTAGAAAAGTAATAAGTAATAAAATAAAGTTGTCATTGGATTATATTCTAGTAGCTGTTTCTATTATATTTATTGATAAGCTATAGGTTAGATAAATTAACAGTAAGTTTTTCATCAGTAAGGGGAATGCTCCAACCAGCCCACGAAATTCAAAGTTTCTTGCGTTTTTTGTAATTTGCAGGCCAGTGCTAGGTTGTGTGTTGATTAAAATATTATTCGCGGCTGTAAGACGTATGTAGTTACAGAATTATAAGCATCAAAATCACCAATACAACCCTCCAAGTTCATAAAGGCGTAGGAACAAAAAAACAGAAAAAGTCATCCCTACAGCTTTATGAACTTAGAGCGTAGTATTGATGATTTTGATGATTATAATTAAGTGATTTTTTGTGATGCCAATTTACTAATTATATGTTATACTTAGATGAAAAACTGATCTGTGTTTTAAATAATAACGACTACACAACGTGCAAATAATTTATAATATTTATAGGAAGGAAATTTAATCTGTGATTTGATGCAATACTTACTTTAAGAATTAAAATAATAATTTCCACATCAACAAGCTGGTTCATTTAATATAGTCACAAGGTGCATTAAATATATATTTTTAATTAGCCCCCAAAACTTTTGAACGTGACTGTACGGACAACAGCTTAGGTATAATACGTCCAATTAAGAAGGTCATCGATATGTATGAATCAGTCGCTTTTTAGTAGTCATTGGAATTTGGTCGGATAACCAGCCGTTGTTTACATATTTTGGTTTTTTGTTAATATTAACTTAATGCGAAACGTTCCAAGCTGAATATTTTCACCATATATTTTTGACTAAAGGCACACGATTTTGGTTCACACCTACACATCTGGGATTGAGCCGGTTCCTTGTATTTTGCCGTCAAAGTTAAGACACCATCGTTTTGACTTTTAGCAAGATTACTCAAAAACGCATGCATGAAGTTTTGAAACTTTGTATGGTTATTAATAGCGTCAAGAAGGACCGAATACAGTTTTCAGCGAACTTGTGCCTTGTCTCATTTAGGCGCTGCGATGTTTTTTCGGGTTTTCATAAAACCTCGATAACATGAAAACTATAAATATTTTCTTAAATCTAATTGGAGCACTAAGGGGCACACATTAAGAGCTACTCGTGTATGTTTATTCTACAGGGGCACATGCAATGGTTTTAGAGATATACGATTCATCAAAACGTTACTCCAGCAGGAAATGCAATATCTCGAAAACCTGAAGGGGCACAGGTTTTATTTTTGGGGGCACATTTTGGCACACATATAAGCTCTCTGGCCATGCACATTTTTTCTCTCTCCGATCATTCGTTTAGAATTTTCCTGCTAGAAAAATGTTACCCCAGCAAGAATCGTTTTTTCCGTTTTTCTCCAAAACGACAGGGGGCACACATTTTTTATGTGGGACACTTTCTTGCTAGGGTAACGTACACGTATTTGCGGCTTTAAATATTCTTAATGATTGATGACTGTGTTATTTTTATTATTTAGTAAAATTCATAAATCTAGATTTGTCTTAAGAAAAGTATCTCATTGTTTTATTTAACAAGTTAATTTATGTTAAAAATATATCATCATCTAGGTATGTTAAGTTTATTTTCTACGAAATATTAAATAGTACCTTGAATTTGACACTATTGATTTTGCTAATTTGAAAAACATTAAAAATATGCAGAGAAAAGATAAAATCTTTATAATTGTTAAAAAGTAACAAAAACATAATCATAGCCAATGTATTTTTTTACTACATGAAGCCATACATAATTTACAGAACTATACACAGCCTATTTGCTATTTTTATTTATTTTTACTAACATAATAGTCAACATTTACAATAAATATACATTTTTAATTTATCTACACTATGGTACCAACTATGTCTAAAGATTTAGGGTTGCTGCCCAAATTCCACACTATTTCATAACTTATTTCCACTCCACAAAGTATGATTATTCAATAAATAATAATGCATAGTAAAATAATTATTCACAAGCATTATCATAATAAGCAGCATATTGATATTTAAACAGGTGCATTAAGAAGTTTATTTATTCTATATTCTTGTTTAAAGTGCTCTGAATATTTGAAGTAAAATTTTCTTTGAACTGGTTGGTAGCACCCTCAAAGATGTTCAAATTAAATTAAGTATAGACTAGTCATCAACTACTAATTTATATACTAAAAGATTCTCCACAACCGCATGTGCCTTTTATGTTGGGATTGTTGAACACAAATTCAGCTGAAAGTTTGTTCTCAACAAAATCCATTTCTGTCCCTGAAATGAAAAAGAAAACAGTTATTAATTTAGTATTAACATATAGCAATTTGCATGTCAACCACCTGAAATGTGCCAAGAGGCACCTAAACTACTCAAATAGCAATGTAAACAATTAATCAATAACAAGCAAGATTATGTATTACTATACAAGTATTGAAAACCAGTAAATACAAATTATTTGCACCTAAAGACAAAACCAATCTAGTTTAAAAAAATATGATTGACGTGTGAAAGTGTTTGTACAAACCTACTTACAGAAATAAAATCATTTATGACTTATCAATCAAAAATAAATTGTAACTCAGGTAATATCTAATCAAAGTATCTACATAATAGAACGAATTTCTTACAAAACTGTGTAGATGATACAATGAATAAATATAACTGTATTTTTTGTCCACGAATTTGTACTACTCAGGTAATCTAAACTGCCGTTTACATACATACTTACATTGCTATTTTAGTAGTTTAGGCGCTTAGTGCAAATTCTTATTTGAAATATTTTTTTGTTTATGTAAGCGTTTCTCTTGGTATATTTCATTGTTATGTCATATGTTCATGTTTATGATAATAATAAATCATAGAGGAAAATACACAATCGTTTTACTAAGAAAATGATATTTTCATTTCACAATATTGTTTTTTCCCTAGAGAATAGCTCCGAAAGATATGCATTAGCAACTTTGTACAAATACAACATGCCATTTTAGTCCTACAGGCACTTAGTGAAAATTCTTATTTAAAATCAGTTTTTGTTTATTTAAGTGTTTCTTTCGGTATATTTCATTGATAAAAAAATAAGAACGCAAAAGGAACATTTATTTGGTTTATATTTTAGAACATTCTGAGCATCCTACCAGAAAATATACACGTGACCGGGCTGCAACATATACCGTACCGCCCGGCCACAAAAAAGTGCTTTTTTAACAAGATATATTTGGGGTACATTTAATCTATTCATTGGTACTGCGAAAACAATTTAAGAACATTTAATTGATATGTCTATAAATTACGAAATCGACTGTGGCTGGGCTGCGCTGCAACAAACCCAAGAGGCTTGGTTCTTTGCCTCATACAGTTAGTATACCACAGCCTTTACCATTCAGATTAAAATATTACAATTGTGCCAGTAACACAAAGAAGAATTAATAAGTAGTTGGAACCATGTAACTAGCTTCTGACGTTTCATAAATCATAATATAATGTTGTATGTTTATGTTAAATAAAATATTTAGATTTTTTTATTTCAAGTAAAAATCAATTAGGAATAATGGTTTAACTGGTGGTTGACTATGCCAGCACAAAGTACTTTATTTTTAAGATTAAATGTTTTATTCCTTGCTACATAATATATTTTTCAGCATTGGCGAAACTGTTTCAAATAGAAAACTTAAGCAAAATAATTATATTTATTCATACAGTATGATGACTAGGTAAAGTTCCATGACCTAATACTAAAAGAAAGTCATAGTAGTGATGGACAATTTCAGAAGTTGGCAACCAGTAGAGAAATGAAAATAGCCACACAAACAAGAATGTTATTTTGACATTTGCCATTTTATGTATATTATTATACTGTTGAGCGTATTAATTGGCACCTAATGATTTGTTTACAGTTTTTTTCCTGGTATGTCATATAGGTACACATAAATATGACAGCATTTTGAGGCACAATATCAGGTGGTATTTTTAGATTAGTAACATGAACATACTTTTGGTTTTAGTATTACCTATCCTATAATGAATGCCTTAGTTAGACTAACACTAGAAAGTTGAACCAATTTTCAAATCAAATGTTTATGACTCAGGTTTTACGGGCTACATTGTTGTTGATCATTGACTTACCTAGTAATGTTAATTGTGCTTTTTTATCGATAATTATCGTAACACCATCCTGTTTGACTTCTTCATCTAGTTTTTCCTTGCCTTTTGCATAGTCTAGTGTGTAGGATAGACCATTACAGCCTCTCTGGCGAACACCAACTTTTAAGCCTACAAAGCCTTTCGCTTCCTCTTTCGCCATTATCTCCTTGACTTTGTTTACTGCGGAAGGAGTTAACACAAGTGCAGTCCGCGATGGCAACAACCTTTTCTTAACCGCCCTCACGGTAGCACTTGCAACAACTTTAGTGGCCATCTGAAAATAACAATTTAAAGTTATGATGAAATGTTTATTTTATTTTGTGAATCTATATAGTTCTACGTCAGTTTTGGCGACACCATCCTGATACAGAAAGACCTACAGAAGCAAAGATTCTACTGAGACATACCGTAATTATTTTTACGCGCAATTATTTTTCTGTTTCATTGAAATAAAAGTACTATTTCATAACTACGATTTTGGCTGCCAATATTTTATTTTATCAATGTCAAACACAAATTTTAAATGTCAATGTCAAAACATAAATAGAGATGAAACCAATGACTAAAGACTTGGTCTTATTCATAAACGCCTTGTAACTTTTAATCAATTGCTAACTAACTGATTAGCAAAATTCTTATTTATAAACGCTATTTAGCGCTATAAGGTCGCTAAGCAAATGTTTTGTAGCTGTCATATTTAAACACCACCGGTGCCCTGTTTAACTTGCTAAGAGGCAACATGGCGGATTTTATTTTAATCAGCTGATCGATTCAAAATGATTTTTAGTGTACTTCAAGGTTATTTTGTTCTTAAATATGGAATTATCATTAGTAAAAGTGGATTTCGACAATATTTTACGGGATTTCAGAACGACACCGAAGAATGAAATAGTTTTGAAACGCCGCGGGCGCCTATTGTTAGTAAACGGAGGAAGACCTACAAGACTCGTTCAAATCCGCTACGAAAAAAACATATTCCTCATTCTAAGTACACGTGATGATAGGATTTATAGGGTAGTTCAATCAGTAGGAGGTTCAGTCAGTTCGTGAGGAAGCTCATCGGAGATAGTGATTATCCATTGTTATCCCATGTACCCCTCGTTTTATGACGCAGAGAGTACTTTATACGATACTGACGACGCCTTCTAGGGCCCAGAACTAAAGAAATGCCACGTTATGGCAGTCATGCACAATAAAACAAGATACTTTTTATAAAAAACAATTTATTTCGATACGCAATAAAGCCATATTTGTGTTATAATTTCATTATTTTTGATTTCCAATTCTTCTTTGTCCAAAGACGGGTGCACTTATTTTCTCATGCCACTCTCATTCCTCATCTTTTTCACTTAGCATGGTGACCCCCGTTGCCATCTTTGCAAGGTTGAATAGTAATGGTGCTAACTGCTAAGTAGTGGCTTTCATAGCAGCAGTCAAAATTGTAACTGTAAACAAGAATAATAATTGTTATTTAAAGACACTGAAACCCTAATGCAAAAGCAATAGGAAGTTATATAGAATAGGCACAAGTACCTACATATGTTTCTCAAAGAGAATATCCATGTTAACAAGTTTAAAGAACATGTAAATACATAGCTGTATCGGCTACTGTGTTATCATTCATTTGGTCACTTTACAATAGAAAGTAAATAGGTACAAATTCAGAGATACATTACCTTTTCCTGTTAACTCCATTCTTGGGAGCATATTATTATCATTGCTCATCTTTTTCACGTAGCATCATCTCCATCGTTGCCATCTCAAGATTGAATAGTATTGGTGCTACGTGCTAGTAGCTTTCATAGCAGCAGTCAAAATTGTAACTGTAAACAAGTATAATTTTATTGTTACAATACACTGAAACCCTGCAAAAGCACTAGGAATTTTCATAGAATATACATGACATACATATATACGCATATGTTTTTAAAAGATAATATCCATGTAAATAAACGTAAAGAACTTGTAAATACATAGTTATTATCAGCTAATACGATAGCATTAAATTGGGTCACTTTGCAATAGAAACTAGATAAAAATTCAGATGATACATTACCTTTTCCTGTTTACTCCAATCATGGGAGCGTATTATTTTCATTGCTGATTTGCTTCCATCGTAAACACAATAAAATAAACACAATAAATTATTTTATTCAAATACAATTATATCAATAAAATTTTTGACATAAGTCTGTCGAAGTCACCACAGATACAAAAATCATGCATTTGACATAAAATCCTGTTTTTTAGGCGACTATTTTGATTATAATCTGTGCTGAACACATAATTTCACCTCTATTTCGTTTCGCTACTAATCACCTGCAAACTAGCGTTTTTAAATAAAGAAAAGTTAATCAATGATTAGGAGGTAACCAATTGATAAGCTAAACAGTGGCTAGTGAGTGATTAGCGAGTTTTTTATAACTAAGGCTGTAATTCTTTAGTCATTGGGTGAAACCTTTAATAGTCCCGCAAAACGTGACAGAAAAAGTTGTTCAGTGATTCGCCGGTTGCCATCGCCATAGGATAAATATGCTCTAAGGTCTCATGAGTCCTAAATTCCCAATCTAATTACTATACTCTACGGTCATAAGCATGAGTCCCACGGCAAAAAGTGGACCTTATTATTATAATATAATATTCAACGTTCCTAAAACATCCCTCCGACCTCAGACACCATTATCTATTTAAGTTTTTGCATTGTATGTAGTATGATGCTGGGATATTCTGTCTACGGATAAATACCATAGCGCGTGCCTGGTTAAACCTTTGCCTACTTCATAGAAACAGCGAATATACAGGGTCTATGGACGCTCGTTACAATATGACATAGAAACCGTGATAAACAATATCTAAGGCGGCATTCCGTAATAGAAAAATAGCGCTGTGAGCGCTCAGAGTGATATTTTGCATTCCGAGTTAGATACCACGATTCTGACAGCTAAAAACCATCATTTTTGTCAACAATACGTAACGCTCGTGATCGCAATAAAAGTGTTCACTCAACGTTATAACATATATTCACCATATTAATTAATAGTACACACCACACATTTCTTCTTCTTAGATAGAAGCACTATTTCAAACAAAACTAAGTTAATATAGTATAATATAATTTATTGAAACAAAAACTCAGTTAACATAAACTCTGTGTTCGATAACAACTGCATTAGTATAATACTGTGTCGCAGTCATTAACGCCCACCTCCACAAAATACGATTATCTAAAGATCTAAAGATACGATACGACTTTGTTGTGTATGGCATCTCGAAGTTGACCCTGAGAGGCCGTAACTTCTTAATCGGACTTTCCTGTGAAGGCATTTTTAGTGAAACTAAAAGCCTCCAGCCAGGGCATAAAACCTACTTAACTAAAGCAACTGCACGCCGAGGGCACCCCGTGGGGTACGGGCCACGGCTCAGGGCGTCACTGGTGGGGGGACGGGGGGGGGACAGCAAGTGGGGACAGGTAATTCTACTGGCTCAGCTGCGACGCGGGCTCGCGCTTTAACGAGCAAGGGACGGTCGGGGATCTTATCGTTAACTCGGGGCCGAATATGGAGATGGGCCAGGGGGAGGGGGCAGGTCTAAAGCGCTTATTACACTTGGCTGAATTTAGGCATCTAAATTCAGTCGTTACTGAATTTAGTAAAGTGTAATCGCAATTAGCAAGTTAGCATCCTAAATTCAGAAGCAAGGATGGTTTCTGACTGACTGAATCATTTAGAAGCCTAATTAGAAACGCATTTAGGAAGGTGTAATCGCATTTAGTACTGACTTTACTCTTCAGTCGCTACGTAACTGTCCGTGCGTGAGGAGTTGAGGACGTACACTTTTGTTTTGTATTACTGATGCAAAACAGGAAAAAATGCTAAAAACTATTGTTTTTATTTTGATAAAAATTGTGAGCTTTTCAGAACAAAAATCATGCGCCTTAAATTTTTTCGAAAATTCAATCGAGTGGGATAAAAAAAGGCTTGGTGGATTAAATTGATACTCTGTAGGGTTTTTTTTTGGGTAGATTGATCTGTAAAAGGCGTACTTACCATTAGTGGTTTCCTCATTATTTTTGATTGAGCACCTGATTTTTCAAAAAATTAGATAGGTACGAAAAGCCTTTTTTTTTGTTGCCTTTTCAAATTCATGTAATGAGTAATTAAAAATTTTGTATTGAAAAATCAATTGCTAATCATTGTAGATTTATTCAAATTTTTGACCTCAAACTTCCTGTGCGATCATTGGTTGCCGAGAAAAATATAATTGTTTTGTCAGTAGTTTTCGAACGATTACTCGATTTGTTTTGACGAGAAACAATTTGGAATCCAATCGCTTTTTTAAATTTGCTGTATGACCATTTTTCTTCAAGAAACAGCCTATTGAAATCGACCAAAAAATTGGTTTTTTTCTTTCCTTAATTTTTGTGAGAAGTATATTTTAATTGAGTCAACGGCCAGGGCTACGCAAAGGCCAATTTTTTGGTGTCTTGACAATTTAGAGCCATTCTCGTATGTACACGGCACGTCCAACTCCGTCGCGCTTTAACTGGTAACTGATTCAGTAACTAAATTTAGGACAGTGTAATCAGAAGCTTCTAATTTGCTTTTAAGTTGCTTCTGAATTTAGATGCCTAAATTCAGCCAAGTGTAATAAGCTCTTAAGTCGCGGTTTCGAAAAGAGAACCGCTTGACTTTTATCCGGATTTAGTTCAATCCTGCTCTTTCTAAACCACGCGCCAAGCACGTTGACTGCGGTCTGGAGAGAGGAGGCTATCGCGGCAGTCAATCACATGTATGTACAGACGCCAGCACATCAAGCTACTCCAATCTGTCAAATTTCTTTGATTGATTTTCAACTTTATTTCAAATAGGTAAGGTTCATGTTCAATTGGGAAAATTTGACAGTTTGGGGTAGCTTGATGTACTGGCGTCTGTACTTCACTATTCCTAACTACGCTCGGCGGTCGCGCTAGGGTTGTCTACTTTGGCTGAATGCACAAAAACTATCGTGGTAGAGGCACTCGTATCTAGGTGTTTGATTTATTGTTGAGATTGAAACATTTCACCCTATCCGTTTTAGACCTAAGCCTATGAAATGACACTAAAAACAACAAAAAAATTAAGATTCAACTTACGTAATAGGTATTTGGTGGCGTGAATTTATCTTACAAAAAGTTACTACTTATACTGATTCAAAATAGGCAATTATTATAGGTAAAAAATCGAGCTTAATAGCCACCTTACAACATATTCTTGCCATGATCACAAATAATATCAACTCAACTAAGTATATATTATGAGAAAGATGATCGTATTTCTTAGCTTATAGGTAACCTACAATAAATACCTAATGTAAGTATAAATTGTTAAAAATATTGCAAGGCCTCAAAGTTATGTCACCTACCTACAACTAACTATTCTGTGTTACGTTAAAACGAACCATCGAAACACAAGCAAATACCTAGGTATGTACTTACCTCTCTAAAACGAAAAATGTTGAATTGAAACAACCGTCCACTGAACAGTTATAATAACTTTTTTTCGCTCCATTTTTGCACTTCAAAGACGCGTCAGACGCGTGTCTCAGGGGATGGCACTTGCGCTCGCACTGTAGCGATGGGCGTTGAATGAACGAACTAGTTAATTCGACCGTCGACGTACAGTGAACGAGTCGACGGTTCACCGTTAATCGATGGACTAGTCGAATCCGTAGACGCTAGACGCCGAAACACGGAACGCGACAAGTTGTGAACGAGTCGACGATGCGACGGTTCACCGTTAATCAATGGACTAGTCGAATCCGTAGACACCTCTGACGGCGTAACTGAAACGTAGACGAGAACGTAATCGATTCATTCGTCCGTGCGCCCTTGGAAATAAACTAATCGTGCAAACAAATTTGAACTTTAAATCTAATATGAGGGAGTTGTTAATTGTACGGGTCGAATATTTATTATTTTATTATTGTCATGGGAAGGAAAGTATGCAGATATAGTAGTTTTGCGTGTGCGAAGAGGAAGGCGATGGACTGGTCGGGCGATGCAAGACCAGCCGGTTTGTATTTATTTAAACAAACTGTGTGTGTTTTCATGTTGTTTTGATTTTTGAATTTGTAAATATTTAACAAAATAATAATTAATGTACATAAAATCAATTGATCTTCTAACTAAGCCAGAATAGTGCATCATCATCATCATCATCACCATCATCATCATCAGCCTATAATGTTCCCACTGCTGGGACACAGGTATAGTGAATACGACTTTATAATTAACTCTATTCAGTATTCAGCCAGTCCTAAGCACCCGATATATTACTCTCCTCTTATGGTCCTAAGCCTGGAAAAGTATGAAGGGAAGTTCAAATGAATAGGTACAGTCCGCGAGAGATGAGACGTCTACCGCCTGCGTTCACGCCGTCCGCGTCGGCATCGTCGACTGCCGTAGACGACGTCGCAAAGTTTATTAAGTTAACGCGTAAACTAGTCGACGAATTCGACTAGTTGATCGACTAGTCGATAAACGAAAACGGACGGTCTAGTTGCGTCGACGCCAAATACGTCGACGACCCATCTCTACCGCACTGGTCCCAAGTTATACGTCAGTGGTCCCAAGTGATCCCAACCTGTCCGAGATGTCGTGTCCGTAAGCGGTGTCTGTGTGCGTTGCTCGAGCGCACTTTGTATGTAGATTGAATTCTGTATGACAGTCATACAGAATTCAATCTACATACTGTATTTTGTGGAACGGGTGTGAGCGCGCTCAAATCGATGTTATCGTAACTTGGAACGTGGCCTAAGAATATCACAATTTATCAGGTGCTGCGACATGAATGTGCTCTGTGGACTGGTGGCGGCTAGTGCTGATGACGTGTGTTAAATATTTTATCGATAGTTTTGCTTTCACCGTTTACTGACTGGGAATAAGAGGAATATTCATAAAACTGTTCGTGTTTCATCTCTAAAACCATGTTACAGTCATTATTTAAAAATCATCGTTCCGTATAATTCAGAGAGAAAAATTTATTTTTATGTCATGCAATGATGTTAGGGATGTCAAAAATAATCCATCCAACCCATCACTAAATGACACGTCTTCTACCGATCGTACTTTTGTAGCGTGTAATGATTTTTCATTCTCAATGTATTAAAAATTAACAATGGGTGGCCAAAAATTCGAATATGATGAAAGTGGATCTACATTCTTTTACTTTGTTCTTTCTTTCCTTGCTTTGATACTTGTACCTGCAACATTTTATTACTGGCCAAGAAAAAGGAAAGAAGGTAAGGCATTCATGTTTTTCTGTGTAATATTTTGTCTCTTTAGTTATTTGATAGTTAAACGTGTGTTGTTTTTACTTGTTTCGTTATAAATTCATAATAACCATACATTCGTCAGATAACTTAATTACCGTTATGTCAGTAATTTACCGATGACGATGCGGCATAGTGCCGCCGATGGTAAAACCCTGTAGAGACACGAACAGGAAGGAATACGTAATGATCCTTAGCTTTTTTTAGATCCAGCAAAACGTGCAGAACTATGTCAGTGTCCAAATTGTGTAAACAAACAGATCATAATAGAACAATCACAACCCTACAAGGGTGTAAAAAACTTCTTCATAAAGCTAGCCATAATATTGGGATGGGTACTACTTGGATTCTTGGCATACAAAGTGTCACAATTTGACTATGAAATGTCCAATTTTGACCCATATGATATACTGGGTTTGCCACCGGGTGCTACACAAGCTGAGATTAAAAAATCATACCGCAAACAATCACTCATCCTGCATCCTGACAAAGAGACTGGTGATGAAAAAGCCTTCATGAGGCTTACGAAAGCTTATCAGGTGAGCTTTCATAAATATTTATATTAATACTTTTTGGAGTTTATGGTGCACTAATGCTGTGTTCCGATATGCAACAAAAGTGATAATATCGCGAACCCGACCAAATTGAATAGTCAAAAAATTTAAGAGCTATCAGATCATTACTACTGATTTTTATTTTGGTTGGCTTCGCGATAAGATCACTATTTGTCTAATACGGAATGCGCCCTATGTCACACTCTTCCTGCCAATGTTTTCCTACAAGTCATCTGTTAAAAGTATGAAAATGATTGTGAATTGCCACAGAAGAAAAAAATTGTATTTTCTATTCTTCTTCTTCATTATGTCCATAGCAATCTAAATACAGTCAGTCTAGAATTTGGCTACAAGCTTGGCACTTTCAGTAGTGTCCATCAACTCCTGTACCGTTTAGTACTTTCTATTCACTCATTTTTATGATATCACAGGTTTTAGTGAGAAAATTAAAAACTGGGGATAAAAGATCATTTGGATCTTTATTTAACTTTTATCATAACACTAGCTTTTGCCAGCGGCTTCGCCCGCGTGGAACTTTCATCCCATATTTAACTCCCTTAAAGGTTGAATTTCGAAAAATCCTTCCTTATTCCTTGTCTACATTATAAAGGGAACCTCTGTGCAAAATTTCAGCTTTCTAGGTCCAAGGGTTTGGGCTGGGCGTTGATGAGTCAGTCAATCAGTCAGTCAGTCAGGACTTGTCTTTTTATTTATATAGATAAAATCACACCAGTATTCGCCGAAGGATTAGGTAGAAGTGTACCTTTGAATTTATGACTGCAAATACCACAATAAAGAATGATTTGTTATTTAGGCACTTACAGATGACGAGGCTCGCAGAAATTGGGAGAAGTATGGAAACCCTGATGGGCCTGGTGCCATGAGCTTTGGTATTGCTCTGCCTAGCTGGATTGTGGAGAAAGAGAACAGTGTATGGGTGCTGGGACTCTATGCTCTAGTGTTTATGGTTGCATTGCCAACTGCTGTAAGTATTTTTTTCCTAGTAGGTATATATATTTTAGCTAAATAATTGAAGAACTAGTAATTCTGTTCTTACTTTACTATTTAGCAAATTAGTTAAGAGTTTATAGCCTCCTATTTCTCTGGAGTATAACACCCAAAAAATATTTTCTTAAGACGAAAATCTATAGGAGAAACTACACAACAACTACACAGAATACTATTTTTATTTTCAGGTTGGCACTTGGTGGTACCGGTCTATACGCTTTTCAGGGGAGCAAGTGTTATTAGATACTACTCAGATGTACTTCTATTTCTGTCACAAAACACCATCTATGCCACTGAAGAGGGCTCTCATGATCCTGGCTGCATCTTGTGAGTTTGACAAGAGGCATAATTCTGAAATTATTGAGAGAATTACAGATAATGAGGAAGTACCTATGGTATGTATATTGTATTAGTATTATTAGATTACTTAACATTGAGTTCAGTAAGAATGATAATGGGTGCTTGTTATTATTTACTGCACACTGTTATCATTCTCTTACAAAATGTTTGTGATCAAAACAGCCTCAGGATCACCTGAAGAAGCTCAGAAGCATTAATAAAAGCAAGCCATGGCTTGTTTTTATTAATAGTTCTGAGCTGCCAACATTAAATGGTCAGTTACACATCTGACAGATCTGTCAGTCTTATAATTTAGTGACGGAACAACCCTTAAACTTGGATTGAAGAATTTGGATTTATGTACTGATTTATTCATTTGAATTCCAGTTGCTACGTGAGCTACCAAACTTGGGTGAGAAGAACAAAGAGCAGCCTCTCTGTCGTCCGTACAGTATAAAAGCGCGTGCATTGCTCCACGCGCACCTGTCGCGCATGCGCCTGCCGCCAGATACTCTCGAGTGCGACCGAAGGTACATCGTGTCGCGATGTCCCGATCTTATCGTCGAAATGGTCAACTGTGTGAACCAACTCATTGCTCTGGCTTATGCTAGGAGAAGTAAGTGTGATGAAGTAAAGTTAGAGACACACAAAATATTGTTAGAGCGAAATACGCCAACTCGAACTGACCAGGGCCTAGAGACAAAATATATGGGAATGACATTACCTGCGGAAAGGTTACGTCGTCTTCTTTCCGCAGGTAATGTCATTCCCATAGATTTTGGCGTAGCGTTTGGCGTGAACGCTAACAGAAATGTATTTTGTCTAGGCCTGCTGAATGCTATCAGCAAATATGAACCGCGGGCAAGAGCTGTCAGTTTTAAATAATTCACACCATACAATGACACTAACAGCTCTAGAACACGTTTAGATGTACTGATTGCGTTCAGTTTATTTGGATTTTCGCCCTTGCACACAAAACTTATATCTGCAACTATTCCTTTTCAGTACCGCGCCTACCGACTATTGAAACAATAGAAAATTGTATGAAGCTGTCCCCAATGACCGTCCAAGGCCTATGGGAATACAAGTCACCTTTGCTACAACTACCATACATCAACGAAGATCATCTAAAGTACTTCACGAACAGGAAGAAGCACATAAAGTCATTGCTCCAATTAGCACAGTTGCCTGGCGAAGAGAGGAGACAAGTGCTTAGGTTTTTGAATGACAAGCAGTATGATGACCTCATGAAGGTGCTTGGCAACATGCCTTACATACATTTCCAAGTTAATACTGAAGGTAATGCATAGCTTAAGTTATTATGAAATTGCCCCCTTTTTAAAGGATGTGAATACTTTTAATACTGCACCCACATAATTGATTTATGAATTAATCATCATTTTTCCTTCTATTCTCATCAGTGTCTCAGAAAGTCTGTTGGTCCCAGCTGTCATTGTAGATATCTCATATTTGAGTGTATTATATTTGCATTTGCAAATCTTGTGTTTGTACTCCACCTTTCGCTTATTAAATGTTATTAATAATATACCTATAAGATTTGAGAGGCTTGTGGCTAAGTAACAAGCTGCACGGGTCGATCCATCATGTGAAGCCACGCTTGGCGCGGTTGGACGGTGGATGGTGATTATCTTTACATACCAAGACCCCTCCGTGCCTCGGAAAGGACCTTAAGCAGTTGGTCTTGGCCGCCATTTGTGGATCTTTAACAGTCGTTACGTGTCGTCAGTAGCCCGAAAGTCTGACAACCAGTCTTACCAAGGGGTATCGTTTTAACCATAACTGGGTTGTGGAGGTCAGATAGGCAGTCGCTCCATGTGAAATACCGGTATTCAGCTGCATCTGGATAGACTGGAAGCTGAACCTAACATAGTTGATTTTTTCCTTCTATTTACTGATTTGACAACAATTTTAACAACATAATTTTCTGTTATAGTAATTGACGACGAGAACTCAACGGTGGTGACGGCAGGTGCGATAGTGACAGTTACCGTGTTCTTGCGACGTACCAACATGAGGGAACTCTTCGGAGACACCACTATCAAAGAAAAGGAAATCAAAGAAAAGTAAGTAATATCTAACAACATAATCATATTATTTGATGCTAGAATTTTTGGTTTTGATTTAGACCAGAGAGCCAATATCTTTTGGAATGTTGATATTCTATTAGTTTATTTTATATTACATTAGTGGAGACAAAAAGGGGTTCTTTGCAGGGAAACAACCAATCTCAGGTCAAATCAGGTCAAGTTAATAAAAAAATATTATTTAAATACACACTGCGTGACGCAAGAGCGAGCATTGGTGGCTCAGAGTTAACGGCCGCAACTTATGAGTTTTAGGTCGTAGGTTCGAACCCAGACGGGCGCTCTACTTCATGTAAATTATTTCATGACCACTGCTCTCAAAACGGTGAAGGAAAACATTGTGGGGAAACTGGCATGTCCTAGGACCAAAAATTCAAAACAAGTGACATTTGCCAACCCGCACTGGGCACCAACCTCACTCCTTGTTTTATGGACAAATTCCACAGTGTTTTCGAAAAGAATATATAATGAAAGTAAGAACACATAAAAGGGACCTTATGCTGTCAGCAACGAATACTTTTGTGTATGCTTCTTAACTTCAGTCTACGCTTTTACAAATGCATTGCGATGATCGGGTTAGTTAGGATTTCTGTTGGATAGAAGAACACCATCAAAACAATGTAATGTTTTAATAATGAGGTAACGCAAGTTGTAATTAAATTTAAAAAGTAAAAATTACAAACATGTTAACTTGAACAAAATCGGCAATGTAAACTCTTATCAACAAGCACGAAATAGAAACAAATGTATCTAATTGGCACTTATTAAGTCTTTTTTTTTCGTTGGACTGGTTTAAGTTATACCGCCTCTGGCAAAAAAAAAAAAACAAAGTTCTGTCGTAGACGTCACAGCATTTCACGTGGCGTCAGACGACACTATCACGGAAGAAATCGTGTTCAAAATACATAAATTAAAAGGCTCTAACCTACGTCACCGCGTACACCTACATACATGGCATTGACATTGTGTAGTACATTGTGCCACTTTCGTTCCAAATTAATTTATCAATGGCACCATTAAATTAATTTAGATGCTTGACGCGTTACGAACTTAATTTAGCGTGATGAATTCCGTCGGCGATAATTAAGTACTTTCCTTCATTTCTACTTCAACGTCGTTTTGTTATAATTTGAAATTATTTTAATAATGTAACGTTGTATTTATTATTGTGAAAACTTGTTTCTATTGTTTGAATTTGATAGCTTACTATTGACGCAAAGCAAACTAATGATTGTCGCGTACGTACTCATATTATTGACACTGTGATCGAGATTTAATTTTGTCGAACTAGGCTCATCTCTACATTGTCTAAAGATAAATTTTAAAGTGAAATCACCAGGGTAGCCCTCGAAATCCCAATTTGGCTTTATATAAATTATAATAATTAAAAATCATCAATACAACCCGTGTTGTATTGATGACAAAAATATCAATAAATTTTTTTTAATTAAAAATTTAAAAAACCCAATTTAAACGTAATATTTTGATCAGGGCATTGTCAAGTCGGGGGACGGTCAATGAAAACGCCAAACAGAGGCCTAGCCGTCCCCCGACTTGACAATGCTCTGATCAAAATATTACGTTCAAATTAAAAGGCCTATAAATATTATTTTTTACTTTTTAGAGGTTTTGTTTGGGTCGGGGGTTTTTTAAATTTTTAATTAAATTTTTATGTCTCCCTTAAATCACCATTTATCTATAATCTATTCATTGAGACCTTTTCAATGAGCCCAAACACGATACTTCTGCTGTTTGTTGGTGAATAACTTGGGTTTCCTGGAAATTCCAGGTGTTGCTCCAGCATCAGTTCAAGGTTATTTTTTTCGTCTAATATCATTGAAGTAATAGAATCCCAAATTTTGAGTTGATCAGACCCATGGAAGAGGCTAAAATCCTTTTTTCAACCAGAAAAGAGCTGATAATCTACAAACGGCTGAACCGATTTTGATGAAACATGTCTAAGAACACTCCCGACTAATACACCTTTCAAACAAAAAAAACTAAATCAAAATCGGTTCATCCGTTCGGGAGCTACGTTGCCTCAGACAGACACACACACACACACACAGACACGTCAAACTTATAACACCCCGTCGTTTTTGCGCCGGGGGTTAAAAAATCTGCTATTTTTTTATTTGTCGGGCTATGAACATCCATTTTTGTCGCCAAAACCTTCGTATTGGTTTCTACTTTAGTTACATGTATCCATGGCAACGGTTACCACTGTTCTTCAAGCGGGTACTTGAAGTTTTCTTGAATTGAAAACATTATTACGTGTCAATAGGGTATTTTCCATTTTTTTTAAAGCTATTCTAATTTGAAGATTGGGACGAAATATGTAACAGAAAAATAAAAGTAAATTGATTTAATCCATTTTATCAATTAAAAACGATTTAAACCAAATATATTATTCATTGTTTTGAATTTACCGCCAAAACGCTCCCTGTAATTACTTATTATCACGTGACGTCAACTATGTGTAAACTAACGTAGTTAATAAGTAAAAGTAAACAAGTGAATGTCGAGTTTATAATTACCAAGATTTCTTTATGGATAATAAAGTGATATTACTGTTGTGAAGTGCCCTGTGTACAAACACTTCTAAAAACTGCGCCAAACTAACTATTTGTATAGGTGCCGTTTACACAAAGCTGACGTCACGATGTCACGTGATAAAAAAGTAATCGTAAGGAGCGTTTTAGCGGTAAATTCGAAACAATGAAAGATTTTGATTTCGGTCGTTTTTCATTGAGAAAATGGAAATAAATAAATTTATTTAATATTATGTTAAATAAATCGTCCCAATATTCAAATTAAAATAGTTTTTATCAAATTGGAAAATACCCTATCCTCTAAAGAGTAGACAGTGGTGTACAGACTGGTATAGAATACCAATGTTTCGCCAGTTATGTTATTACTAATTCTAAGTTCCATGTAATAAGGCAAGCGTAGTACAACATAGTTACATATACGCGCGATAAGTAGAACGAAAAAGCAAGGGTTTTAGCGTATTTTTAAGTCTGTTACATGAATCATGAACCAACAATTTTCTTCAAACAGAGACTACGATGAAGCCGCTGGCGGCGAAAATGGCGAAAAGGCCGAGAACGACAAGAATGATAAGGATAAGAAGGAAACGTTCAAGAGGCCTGTTTGGATGAAGCAGACTAAGAAGCACCCGCAGTCTAAGAAGTCGAAGAAGCCTGTCGCGGCCAAAGCGCAGGCCAAGCCCGTCGCGCCCGCGCCGCCAGCCACCCCCACGCCACCGACCAGCAACGATACCAAGAAAACTAAAGAACCAAAGAAGAAAGACGAAGAAGGTAAAAATAATATGATGCTTAACATCATTATTATCCACTTAATTAGTTGTTCTTCAGAAAGCTCACAGTCTAATATCTAAGTAATGTTAATTATTTGCGCTTATAATTCTCATTTACACGCCTCAAAAGAAAAAAACACAAAAAAAAAAAAATCTTAAAGTACCTAATAACAAAATTATCAAAAAATATATTAGAATATATACATTATTTACAAACGAAACATAAAATAGATCTTGAAATTTTTGAGTCTTTGTGAGTAATAATTATGACCATCTTAACATACCCAGACCTCTGTGTCTCGGAAAGCAAGCTCACGGCTGTCAATCGTGAATCTTTTACAGTCGTTACGGATCGTCAGAAGCCCGAAAGTCTGACAACCAGCCTTACCAAAGGGTATCGTATTACCCAGAAAGTTTTCGAAATCGACCAAATGTATTGGTATTGTATAGAAAGGTGTTTTGTGTCAATAAACGTTCTTTTTATTATTTCGAAAACTTCATGACGTTTGGAATAAACACTCAACGGAAGAACTACGATTTGTTGATAGACGCACTGGTGCTAATTTTATCGCTGTCGGTGCCAATATTCGGGAAGCGGGTATAGCAAATACCAAGAACAGTAATAAAGTTTTTTTTGACGAACCTTCTAGATTTAGACTGTCCGGCCGTTGATCTCTATGTCGTGTGGGTGTGGGAGGTAAATTATTGCAGCGACGTTGTTTAACCGTTAATAATTATTGCTAAACCGACCTTATAAATCATGAAAACTTTTAATAACTAATTTATTCATGAAATATGGCTTACCTTCTTAAAAAAAAAATTGTTTGAGAAGAAATTGTTTTCCGATAGTATTACCATCCCATGTTGCCAGATTAATATATAATTTAAATTCAGAATCGCAATGGAATCTGTTGAAATCGAATCCGACACAAAAAGAGGGGTGTTATATGTTTGACCGCTATGTGTGTCTGTCTGTCTGTGGCACCCTAGCTCTTAAACTGTTGAACCGATTTGGGTGGGGATTTTGTTGTTTAAAAGCTGGTTTTATTTACAAAAGGCTAAATAGGTGGGTGATTCCAATAATTGTTATTATGTTCTCAACAAATAGAGTCAGTTCATAATAGATATTATTTTGCCATTTTTATCCTTGAGTATTTTATTAATTTATTTACTGTTTGACTGTTAGTGTACTTGCTGAAGAGAACATAAAAATAAAATAAAACTATGCTAGGACTGAAATTATAGTAGGTACCTTATTGTGACGATATAACGAACTCTGAAGTTGGAAAATAAAAGGATATCAAAGAAACTTATTGGCCCAAGTTGTCTGGCGACGAAAAGCAGCGGCTTCAAAATCCTGCCACCAATATCTACATTCCTACATTTATCGACTTCCCCAATGTGCCACAACGATTGGTTCACATAACTTACGCACCAATGAAATATCTCTCATTGGCTATTGGAACAGTGTCACTTCGTCATCTAACTCTTGGACTTTTTCTTTCATACTTGTCTATTAGTGGTAATTTCGGTAGTCACCCCTTTCTGGTCTTATCATCTTTCACACAGACCATTCATCGTTTCTTTGGTCTATCTCCACTCAATTGTCACTTACCAGCTTTAAAACCTCGATTTAATTATTATTGTATCTGTCTAGGTGAGGATTCCGAAGTGGGCAGTTCCGACGATTCGGGTTCCCATAGTGACGCGTCAGAAGACGAGTCTCGCGACAAGTCGTCGGCGGCAGAAGATGACGATGACCAATGGGAAAAGTTCCAGAAGAGGATACAGAAGAGAGAGCGGCTGGAGGGAAGGTCCAAGAGCTCGCATCCTGTGCATTGTCCGTACTACCCGCAGGTATGTTGATTTCCGATAGTACGAATTTTTGGTAAACTTCTACTTCGACAAAATATTAATTTAATACACACAAACATAACATTACGCCTTGTTTCCCCGAAGGGTAGCCTTCGGGGAAACAAGGCGTAATGTTATGTTTGACAAGGCGTGAAGGTATAGGTACACCTCTCAGAGGTGACCTCTGCCCTACGGCAGAGGTCACCTCTATAGTATACCAACATTTCGCTATTTATGTTTAAATCCCATAGGAAATGAGCCTAATGATCCCGCCGGATCCCCACCAACCGCCTATTAATCCTGCCAACTAATCTAATACTATAAAATAATCTCACATCCAAAATAATAGGTCTTTACCTATGAAATTGCCGTTTTGTATGAAAAAATTTAAACGAATTTTTTTCATGAATTTTTTATTTGTATTAATCGAAGTAATCACCCATGCAATCAATGCATCTTTGCCATCGCAGTGGCAGTTTATTGATGCCCTTCTTAAAGAAATCAGCTGGACGGGAGGCAACAAATTCTTCAAAGGCATTTTGTACTGCCTCTCGGGTATTAAATTTTTTTCCCGCCAAGAAGTTATCCAAATTCTGGAAAAAGTAGTAGTCTGTAGGCGCAAGGTCTGGTGAGTAGGGCGGATGACGGAGAGCTTCCAACCCCAGTTCTTGCAACTTGGAGACCGTCTGCTGTGCAGTATGAGGTCGCGCGTTGTCGTGCAGGAGCAGCGGAGACGAGCGATTGACCAATGCTGGTTGGAGATGCGCCAGCTTCTCCATCATTGTGTTCAGTTCTTCACAGTACACATCTGCAGTAATGCTCACCCCGTTTGGTAAGAAGCTGTGATGAATCACACCGGCGCTAGACCACCAAACAGTGACCATCACTTTTCTAGGGGTAAGTTTTCGTTTAGGGCATTGTTTAGGTGCTGAACCAGGATCCAACCAACTTGCTGAGCGCTTACGGTTATCAAACAGAATCCATTTTTCATCGCAGGTAACAATGCGGTTCAAAATTCCTTCATTTGTGTGTCTGTTGAGCAGTGCAAGGCACGTCTCGACGCGTACTTCGCGCTGGCGATCATTGAGTTCGTGGGGCACCCATTTTACCTTGCCAATTTGACGCAAATGGACCAATATTGTTTTGACGCTAACGTCGAAAGCTGCTGCTAATTCAGCCGTAGATTGTGTATCATCAGCTTCCACAATCGCCTTTAATTCGTCATTGTCGACCAAAGTCTTCGGACGACCGCGAGGTTCATTTTTCAGGTCGAAATTTCCAGAACGGAAGCAAGCAAACCAATAACAGGTGGTGCGTTGGTTTGTAGTGTTAGCTCCGTAAACGTCGTTGATGTTGCGTGCCGCTTGTGCCGCGTTGCTGCCACGACGGTACTCATATTCCATAATTACTCGAATTTTTAACGTATCCATGATGACGAAAAAGATTGAAATGCGATGAAAATGTAACACTAATCAATAAAGAAATGACTACTTTTAGAAAAAAAAAATCCATGTTTTTAAAATAAAATTAATTTGAAATTAGAATTCTTAGCCAAACAAAAATTATTTTGATTTGAAATGGCCAGTACTGCAGAACGGCAATTTCATAGGTAAAGACCTAATATGTTCGAATACCTTTTTTTTTTTTGGGTGGGAAATCATCAAATAACTTCTCCCGCTCTGGGTGGAGCAGGAGGGCGTGTCAGACTTTTACTGACTAAAACCCACCCGTGTTCCTTCAGTAGCCCGTATGCCAGGAGCTGTGGTGTCTCTTTCGAACAAACCCGCACCCCTGGCAGGCATCGGCCCTTGCGGGCCCCATCATTTTTTGTGCTGACATCTCTTTGAGGCGCGCGTGGAACACAACGCGCCGTCGACTTGGGCTTGGTCCTTACCGGACAGCGAGCTACCCATTACTCGCCGTCCGATCTTCGCAGTGGAAACACCCGGGCGTTTCCTCCCGCCCTATCCGAAACAGGAACCTCCCGAAACAACCGTGTCCGGTGAGGACCTGCGTCAGGCGGAAGGTGAGGACGCCATGCCGCCTCTCAAATCACTCCTCAAAGAGGGGACTTACCGCCGAAATCGTGGCGTGCCCAATGTTCGTATACCTTAAGTGCTATTTTTGTCTGCTCGTTGTACGATAGAATCTTCTTTACCGAGTCAGCATTTGATAATGCAGTATAATGTCAATACCGTACAATGATTCAGCCAACTTCTTTTAATGTCAGACTAAATTAAACAAGTGACGCTAATCAAGTCTGTCGATTTAAAAAAAAATTAGTTCGTCAAATGGCCATGCTAAAAATGTTTTAGGTTGTTTTCAATTCGACGTTGATCAAAGATTAGGTTATTTTGATCTCTATATTCAAGTAATTAAATGTACGTAGTTTTCTATGCAATAGTCTATTGCTTAGTGCCGTAGTTATAAAAGCTATTATGTGTTCTGACTTGATAAAGGAAAGCATTTGAAAACTGGCGAAGATATAAAAGACTAGACTGTACATTTTTTTTTGTGTCAATAACGAGCTCTGCACCGAAAATTAATACCAACAACATGATGTGCCCATCCATTTGCATTTGCAACTAAGTTATACCGCGGTGGCAAGTTCCCTACATTTTGTGTCCCATGTGTCTCTTCTCAACATACCTGCTCCAGCTTTTGAAGGATGTGGATGATGAGTAGAAAATAATCAAACTAATTGACATGGAAAGACCTTACATACATAGTTATCAAAATTGCAATAACTTTATTTCATATAAGAAAAAATATTTCGAATCAAGATTCACTGTTAAGACGAGGAAAATTATTCGAGGTTATTTACTTCCAGGATGCGTCACCATAATAAATAAATATCTTTGCAATTTTTCTTAGTCTGACGCTATCGCGGAAGTGGCTTTTGTTTTACTCTTGGCCTTGCAGATGCCAATAATAACTAAATACTTGTAATAGTTTG
The DNA here is from genome assembly GCA_949987655.1 of Polymixis flavicincta. NCBI lineage: Eukaryota > Metazoa > Arthropoda > Insecta > Lepidoptera > Noctuidae > Polymixis > Polymixis flavicincta. The sequence continues at coordinate 11,704,538 of OX465175.1, read as the reverse complement.
TTTCACGTAAATGTTTGGATGTGACGTTTTAGCGCTGTCCATTATAATGCTTGCGGCTGGTTTTTTGGCCTGAGGAATTCATTACAAAATGAGTAATTCAAATATTAGCTTAGGCTCAGTACTAACTGACAGCAAGGCACAACAAAGGAAAGAAATCAACGTACATTCATCGGCTTTAGTATCTGTACTCTTGTCTTTTTATAGTAGGTATGTATTTGAGTTGTCTGTAAGCGCAAAGGTTTTGGTTTTCAGCGTCCATTATTTATTTTTTATGGTCAATAATGGTTATGTCCCTTGGTCCATAAACCAGTCGTCCATTAGGCACACACCCCAGGGTTAGAAATTACTTCCTCGTTAGTCTAGTGGTCGGAAGCGTAACAGTGCTGGCCATGTGGTCCTGGGTTAATTAATGGCTAGGTCGAAATAAGTGTTATTAGGTTTTTCTATCAGGGAATTTTCAGTAGCTGCCCGGAGTCTAGCGTTGTACTCGGATTATGACAATACACTTGACCCCTGTTACATGGGTATCACTACATACAGGATACATTTTTATCCAGTGCGCAAACTATCCATGAATTCAGCATATCATTCTAGACACTCTAGTGTCAAATCAGTTGTTCCATACATTTTGACCGCGTAGGTCTTTTTCTATGAAACAGTAGATTTTTTAAATGTATTATAACCCACAAAAAATTCTACGGTAGGGGTCTAGACTTGGGTACGCCACGATTGCGGCGGTAAGTCCCCTCTTTGAGGAGTGGCTTGAGAGGCGCCACGGCGTCCTCCCCTTCCGCCTGACGCAGGTCCTCACCGGACACGGGTGTTTCGGGAGGTTTCTGTTTCGTATAAGGTGGGAGGAAATGCCCGGCTGTTTCCACTGCGAAGACGGACGAGGACACGATGGAGCATAAAGTGGAGGTCTGCTCGGCTTGGGCGGAGCACCGCCGTGTCCTCGTGGAGGCGATCGGCGGCGGCGATCTCTCGCGTCCGGCCCTGGTCCAGGCCATGGTGCGGAGCGAGAGTGCATAGGTAGCCGTCACCTCCTTCTGCGAACCAGTACTGCTCGCGAAGAGGAAGGCGGCGCACGGGAGAGGCAGTACATGCGCCCTCACGGCCCTAGCCTTCGCAGGAGACGCCCTGGGCGTCGGGAATCCCAGGCTGATTCTCGGCCACCGTAGGCGCGGGTTTGCGGACGGCGAGTAATGGGTGACTCGCTGTCCGGTAAGGACCAAGCCCGAGTCGACGGCGCGTTGTAATCCAGCCAGAGCGGGAGAAGTTATTTGATGATTTCCCAAAGAAAAAAAAGGGGGTCTAGAATGATATGCTGAATTCATAGGTACAGTTTGCGCACTGGTTAATAATTTACCCTGTATTATAAAACAAAGTCCACCGCCGCGTCTGTCTGTTCGCGATAAAATCAAAAATGCCTGAACGGATTTTCATGCGGTTTTACCTAATAGGCAGAGTGATTCATGAAGAAGGTCTAGGTGTATAATTTACTAAGGTTTTGTGTAAATTGGTTACCGCGGGCGAAGCCGCTGGCAAAGGCTAGTTAAAAATAAATGGCGAAATGTGGGTCTATGCATTCGCTAGGGGTGCATCTCTGCATCACCCTTCGGGGATTAAAGGCGTGATTTTATGTAACCTAACACTATGAGAATTAATCTGGAATAGGGTATTTTCCAATTTATTAAAAAATATTCTAATTGGAAGATTGGGACGAAATATGTAACAGAAAAATAAAAGTAAATTGATTTACATCCATTTTCTCAATTAAAAACGATTTGAACCAAATTTATTTTTCGTTGTTTTGAATTTACCGCCAAAACGCTCCTTACGATGACTTTTTTTCACGCAGCAAAGGCGAGAGCGTGCCAGACTCGAGTCGAGCGAGCTGCGCGTAATTTGTGAACGTTTTCCTTTACTTACGATTACAATGCACTGTTTTATTTTTAACTAGTTTTTAAATTCATCAAACAGCCACGGATTTTTAAACAATCGCGCCCAACCAACTCGCGAAACCCTAAACCATTAGAACCATAGGAACAACTCTCGACTCGAATGAACGCGTCATGCGCCAATCGCAATAACAGACCGAGTCGGACTCGATTCCAAGTCGAAACAATCGAGAACCATCGTGATGTTCGAACAATCGAATAAAACCTCTCGCCATCGCGCATCGCTATACACGTGTGTATTGGTGATTACCGTCCTCGGCTCTCTTTAGACCAATGGCGCCTCAACGGTAATCACCAACGTTACCCACTCGTACCATAATGTACTATTATCAAATTGGAAAATACCCTTTTAAAAATGTAGACATTATGAATGCTTTGTAAAAAATATTTTAGATGCTCATGTTTACAAATTGGAATGACTGCAATCTGTGCAGGTTCAATTCTCACGTTACGGCATTCGGATAAAAATGTGCAGTGTGGCAGATATTGTTTGAAGTTCGGATGTTTATGTCTGTGTTATGTGTTAGTAATTTCATCTATGTGGCCACGACTTCTACTGTGATAATTATACTTTGCTGTTTCATCTTGCCTAGCCTTTTCCCAACTATGTTGGGGTCGGCTTCCAGTCTAACCGGATGCAGCTGAATACCAGAATTCTTATTTGCTATGTTACTTTTGTTATGATCAAGATTCGACGAAAAGAAGGCTTCAGAAAACGAAAAACTTCACAGAAACGGTGCATAGTGATGCATTTTCTTAATTTATCTTAATCCCTACTAATATTATAAATGCGAAAGTAACTCTGTCTGTCTGTCTGTCTGTCTGTTACGCTTTCACGCCTTAACCGCTGAACCGATCGTCATGAAATTTGGCCGAGATATAGCCTGGGATATGGGTAAGGACATAGGCTACTTTTTTACGCGATAACCGACATCCACGCGGGCGGAGCCGCGGGCAAAAGCTAGTTTAAAATACGCGTAAGACTTAAACTCGTTGTAACCTCAAAGAAATCGGTATAACTACTTTTACACGGAACCTACTTTAAAAAAACCCATACCAACGCCTATGCGTCATCCAGTTACATAAACGCTGTCTACTTACACCTGACGTACAAATGTCATGCATGTCGTAATTGAGGTCAACAAAATAACGGAAGCTGAGAACAAGGTTAGGCCAAGGTCAAAGTCACTCGGCACCATTCATAGGAGCTCCTACGGGAAAAGTATTACGTCTGAGAACAATAAATATGTATATCCACTTTCATTTCACACAGCGAATGCGACACTTGCCCCTAAATCATTTAAAAACATCTAAGGTATCTATCTAGTTCGCTTAAATAAATCTTATTGATTGGCATTGCGGATGGCACTCAACTGACACAAACTATAAAATATGGCGAGAAAATACCTGGTAGTATAACTATGTACATAATAAAATTGGCCTATGGAAGCCCGATGAAGTAGTGTTTTGCATCAGTATAATCCGAAATGATGACTCAGCCATTTGAACTTTAAACCAAAAATTATCATCATCATCAGCCTATAAATGTTCCCACTGCTGGGATACAGACCTCCTCTCAGTGAGAGGGATTGGGCCGTAATCCACCACGCGGGCCCAGTGCGGGTTGGTAGATGTCACATGTCTTCGAATTTTTGGTTCTAAGACATGTCGGTTTCCTCACGATGTTTTCCTTCACCGTTTTGAGAGCAGTGGTGATGAAATAATTTACACAAAGTAAAGCGCCTGGCTTGGTTCGAACTCACGACCTACAACTCGTAAGTCGCGGCCGTTACCACTTGGCCACCACTGCTCCTAAAACCAAATATTATGAGGAAAAATATTTCAGTCCGGTCGAAGCTTTCCCCTAGACCACTAAAATAGATAAGATTAAAATCTTAACGCGTGCTTCTATCACAATCATAGACATTTCGCAACTGCATCGACGCAGGGTCACGTCCTTTTGATTACTCACAGTTCGGCCGTAGAATAAAAACATGTACCTATTTACTTGATTGCATCAAAATCACTGCATGCGTCCGATTAGTCAGCAATGTTATGTAAGGTGTCGTTAGCTCACGTCGACTGTTATTTAGCATCTAAATGGTTTGATTAGACTCGTTAATCGCGTCACTATCAGTAAATAAATAAACATTTAGTGGGTGTAGCCGGAAGCTACGAGATAACTGTGCAAAATATTGTATTGTGGAATTTTAAAATGCAGATTACTTAGAATGTGTTACGAAGTCTCACACGAAAATTCTCTTATTCAGAATTTGTAGAAAGTATCGGTGTTGCTATAGTAAGCACGAGTCGATCGATCGGGTTAAGCTACGCTTGCCGCGGTTAGTCCGTGGATGGGTGATAATCTTTACATACCAAGCTTTGCGAGTTAACGTGCTTTCCGCGACACGGAGTGGCCGTGTCCCGGAAAGCACGTTAAGCCGTTGGTCCCGGCTGTCATTTGTGGATCTTTGACAGTCGTTACGGGTCGTCAGAAGCCCGAAAGTGTGACAACCAGTCTTACCAAGGGGTATAGTATTACCCAGTAACTGGGTTGTGGAGGTCAGATAGGCAGTCGCTCCATGTAATAACTGGTATTCAGCTGCATCCGGTTAGACTGGAAGCCGACCCCAACATAGTTGGTAAAAGGCTAGGCAGGTGATGATAATGATATAGATAGTGTAGTATGCAATCTTTCAACACCAAAGAAACGTTGGATGGATTGTGTAAATGATAACTAGACTGGGGATGACTACCGAGATGATGACTAATAGAGAAAAATTGAAGAAGAAGACATGTTGCGCCGACCCCACATACATTGGGATATGGGCAAAAGAATGATGATGAGTATATAATCTGTCACGTATGCGCTATAAAGATCTCATTCCGATCCAGCCTGTCCCTTGCTGCCCTCTTCCAGCGACGCCCTAAGCCGAGGTCCGCACCCCACAGGGGGTGCCCTTAGTGTTTAGTCGAGTCGCTTAGTTGTAAGTTATTAAGCCCTGGCTGGAGGCCTTAACTTATTGAGGCACAGGCAAGTCCGGTTAAGCACCCGACACCTTCATAGGTGGCTGCCAGATCTCAGTCCCAAAAAAGACCTATAAAGCTCATTTTTGTTCTCGTAGGAGAAGCAAGAGTACTGGTGGTGCTACATCTGCGACCGCAAGTCGCACACACTGCTGACTGCGCCGGCGCACGTGACGGCGCTGGTGGACGCGCACGAGCTGCAGCTGCGCTTCACGGCGCCGCGCTGGCCCGGCCTCTACACCCTCGCCTGCTGTCTTAGATCAGGTAAAGCATACACGATAACTCATATTCTCTAATAGGATGATTTTTGCTGACAAAAAAACCGACGGCCAAGCACTACGATAAGCGGTCACTCTCGCCTATAAATACCAGAGATACCAGGGACGAAGCTAAAGTCTCATGTGACTGCTTGGCGGAAGAAACAGCTAAATAGGTACACTTGATAGCACTTCTCTCACTGAGCTTCTTCACAAAGAACTCTTCTACAAAGAGGATGTTCTTGATCATTTTCTATGTAGTTGTGACTTGACACGATTCGAATAATTTTGCAGTATCCTAAACAAATGAAGTTTAATGAAGAAACAGGTGGGCATGCAGTGATTTTGGTGGGTGGGTATCAGTAATCGACTTTTTGATGGAATCAGCTCCTGTTGTGTATATCATATTCATTTCAGACGAAAGACGTCCGCTGCTGGGCATAAGCCTCCCCCAATTTTGGGGGTGGTTGCCATAATCGCCACGCTTGGCTGGCGGGTTGGCGATCGCAGTATGGTGGTAAAATGCACAGAGAACGCTGCTGCCCATTCTCTCGTAAGTCCCCCAGTCGCCTTCGACACCCACGGGAAGAGATGGGATGGTGCTATTCTTTACGTCCGACACCATACGGAACGTTGTGTATAAGTTTGTAGATTAATCACAACTTATGTTTCTTGTTTGGTTTAGCTTATCTTCCTGTTCAAGTGTCCTTGGGCCGGGATAATATTTCTATGGAAAATAACAACTTTTAAACGCAGTGACATTTCTTAACTCAATTAATGCACATCACGCGCATCGGCGTAGATGAAGTGTTTTTGTACGAACACCTCGAGAATACTACTGTATGCAATTGAATAGATAATAATCTATAATGCCTAATATATGCATAGTTATACACCTATAAATATCCTAGGTAGGTTAGAACTTATTTAGTGTTTCTGTGCACTATCACAACTAACTTCAAGTCAGATTGGACACCTTGTTTTTGCTACCACTTGTCTTATTGAGCTATTAGTCATACATATATTTTTATAACATAGACGGGCTATGGCGACAAAAAATGATTTGTCATACCTTCAGATTTCGCAGTTTTTTTTCTGTTTAAGCGTCCACCCGTACGATATGTGTATAACGTCACCATTATGTAAACATAGGTACATAACTTTAAAAAAAATGTTACTTATTGTTATGTTGTTGTCACAAGCCCGCACCCTAATTGCGTAACGCACTCTCAATAACAATTTCTTCCTTGTAGGCAATAATAAAACAAAATTGATTGCCATATTCTTGTTGTAGAGCAGACGAATTTACCAAGCATATGTGGCAATAGCAATGAACTTCGTTACATCACCGTAATTTTTCTTTTCACTCCTAATTCGTTAGTCCTGAGCTCTTTACTGTAATAAGTTAGTGCTGATGTCTTTAATTTCTCGCTCCAATATTTTTTTTATTTACAATCCGTGCGCCTTGTGACTTCCCATAGGCAAAAGATATTAACTTCCATACAATTAGGGGGGATAATTGTGAAAAATGTAATGCTTCTCAATCCAGCAGTTGAGGTTGTGCATTATCCGTCAGTGAATGAATTAAAGATGTTTGAGATGTGGTATATGCTAACGAATAACTAGTTTTCAACAGCTCGCAATGAGCCTTTGTGGTGGATCACGGCCCGCACTTTCTCACACAGGGGATACCAGAGTCCCAACAGTCGGAACAATATTTGTACCTATAGGGTGTAAAAATACCCATCACTTAGCCGTTATCTACGCATTCTGTACATCAAACTAATTGTACATACATTTTAAAAATGTACTGATGTACATCATCATTCTCCTGCCCTTACCCCAATTTATTCGTGGTCGTCACAACATGTCTTTGTCTTTCACACTTCTATATTAGTCGTCATCTCCGTAGAAACACTCTTTCTAACCATATCATCATCATTCACACAGTTCATCCATCGGTTCTTTGGTCTCCTACTCTTATAGCCATCGACATTGTACTCAAAACTTTCCTCACGACATTTTCCTCATTCCTCCGTATAACATGCCCGTACCATGACAACCGATTTCCACACAACTTTTCAGCTATCGGTGCCACTTTCAGGCTTCCTCTTATGTACTCATTTCTTATTCTATCCATTCGTGTAACACCACACATCCCTCTATTGCAATTGGCAAGGCTGAGAATGTTATTCTCATCTCAGCCTTGCCAGTGGCCTTGCTTTCATCCCTTTTGTGGCCCAACATTCTGACCCATACAAGATATATACATACAAATATTTACATTTAACAAAAATCATTGCCGAGGTACGACTTTAGTTCTTGGTTTTAAAAATATCACTCTTAACGTCAACGTACAATATAACGCACGCAAAAAAATTACTTAAAACGGCAGAAGAGCTGGAGAAGAATTTAAAGTTAAGTTATTGAAAGCAGAAAATTTAAAAGTTCACCTTTAATATTAGACTCAATATAATCAACCTTTAACATTAGAAGGTTCACATGTTTTGTTTAGCACAAACAAATGATTAAAATGACGGGAAAACAAGTGACTTTCAGCTTCGACAAGCGTCTTTACACCAGCTATACTGACTATGTATGCTAACGTGTGAGTGTATCGCACAGACTCGTACATCGGCATGGACCAGCAGCAGGACATGAAGCTGGACGTCAAGGAGGCAGCCGCCGTGCCCGCGGAGCACCCGCAGTGGGACCTCAGCGACTCTGACACCGACAAAGATGATCAGGTACGATCCATAAAGGCGAGAAAGGAAGAAAAATACTTCTATAATAAAATTTACCATTAGGTATTATACATAACATAATGTCTGTTATGTATGTTACATCAAAATTTCGCACGTTATTTGTGGTTCGATGTAATAGGAGTCGAGCTTATTGCCATCAACTGAGCATAAATTCAAACTACAGGCTTCATCCTGTTACTAAAGCTTTCATTCCACTCAGGGCCCTATGCTCTGTAGTCTAAAAATATTGCGCTTTTTCTCGCAAATTCTGAGGAAATATTCTCACGTCCAGTCATCTTCTCCGTGGTCTGCCAGGGCACCGACAAGCTGCTATGCCCGAGCTCCAAACATTAAGACTTTTTTTAGAAAAACTTCTAAGAATCCTTTTTTATACATAATGATAAGTATGGGCTAATGAAACTTGTGATCAGTAAGTAAAGCTGTCAAATCTTATGTTAACTTTATGTTATGATTGCTCGACCGAAATAACAACAGCCCATTAATTTTTCTGGCATCTGATTTGACAATAGATTGAATTTTAAATGGCTAATTTATTATATTCTTTATTTTATTTAATTCGCGTCATCATAATCTGACCCACTGTTAGTTTGTGCCAGCCATAAGCTTATCTAATCTTTTTCTTCCTTATTTCTGAGCCGAGGTATAGCGAATACTTTTTATTTGACGCGGGAATACTCGTGACAGATACAGGAAGTTTTTGTCCAGTGCGCAAACTTTAACCATAAATTTAGCATATCATTGTAGACCCCCCAGCACAGAAATTTTTCGCCGGTTTTACAAAAAAAAAAATCAGCTGTTCCATATATTTTACCGCGTAGGTATTGCACTTTTCTATGAAACAGCTGTTTTTTTTTGTAAAACTGACGAAAAAGCCTATCCTAGCCAGATGAAAAGCTGAATTCATAGTTAAAGTTTGCGCACTGACTAATAACTTTTTCTGTATACAAAACGAAAAAAAAAATCTGTGGTATAAAGTTGACCCGTTAGAATTAATAAGTTTAATTTTTCCTTGTTGTGATTACAACAAGGAAAAAATTAAGTTACAACTAAAGTTATCTGTTGTTATTCAATACCACCTTCCTTATCCGAATGGTGAAAAAAATTTTTTTTTTACCGTTTTATTATCTAAAAAGTTTGAATTCTATAACTACTTATACTTATTAAATATTTTTATAAAAAAAAATACGATTGAGCTTTTTTTTTTCACAGGGAGCCAACGAAAGTGAATTTACAACAGATGACGAGGTGGAAGAGGAGTAGTCGAAGATTAACTAAGTTATTTTTATAGAGTTTATTAATGAGGTGATTGCGGATCGGTTGTTGTATGGTCAGAGAGCGATTGAATATAATGTTTTTTATCCAAACGTATGCATTACTTTAATTTTCCCCATACATCTTCCATAAGTCAGAGTTCGCTGACAGTCCTTTAAGGGCACACTTTGCGCGGGCTTGAACTCACTGGTGGGCCTGGCTAAAAATCACGCTGTCTCACCAGGCTTCGTACCCGACAGAGATAGTATCAGTGGTGAGCAGTTAGACTCTAGTCTACAGGTACAACGTTATTGAGTAAGATGCAGGAGCATTTTTGGCAAAAAAATCGCGAAAAAATTAAGAAAAGTCCTTCAGAAGATCGGGTTTTATGAAAAAACCACTGCATAAATCAATGACCAATAAAGTTTATTGAACTTATTGTTAATTGGACTTTGTCGGTACCGTCTTAGTTTTCGGGATTTTACACTCCTTTTATTACTTAAACACGCTCAAAGTTAGGTTAAATTAGCAAGAAAAACGAATCTTTGTTGGCTCATAACTTTTTAATACCTTTTTATTTTAGTATTCTGTTTCCGTACAGACAATAATAATAACGAAACAAAACCATACCATGTTTAATTTTTGATGTACATAGTCAAACAGTGGAGTAAAACCCTCCCGAAGTTTGTATGGAAAAAATGTGAACAAGTGTCACCTTAAGTGAAGGATGAGAAGTGGTCAGATAGCGACAACTGGTCAGGTATCGACAACTGAGGTATGGCGTTCTTGCGCCTGACATTCGTTGGTGGTAAGTGGTGTCACCCGCTGTAGTCTGCGTCTGCGCATATTTTCCGAAACGCATCCTTCTATAACATGTGCAGGCGACAACTTCGCGTCAGTGTTAGAGGATTATGGAATAAAGCCTTCGCGAAAGTGTTGTCAAAAAGTATTGCATCTTGCACCACCCAATATAAAACCTAGTTCAGTTTGAAGACGGTGAAGTCCGATGTCAAGGGCACTCAAGGGTCTCTACGATACGTGGGCCTGGGCTCTCGAGTAAGTCGGCTGTCGGTGCAGTGTTACATGTAGCTCTGTGTGTTAAGCTGCACAAAGGGATGTTAGCGTAGCTGGTTTGCGAGGGTATCGTCCTCGGGAGGCTGCGCGCGCGCGGGAGGGGCGGCGCGCGCCGCTCGCCGCGACTCACTCTTGCGCCGTCGCTCGCCGCACCTCCACGCCCGACCGACTCACGCTCGCGCCCGGTGTCGTATTACCGCTCTAAATATAACTCGCGAGCGCGATCGCCAATTTAGAAACAGTCGCGCGCCTTGTTTTGAACCAGTGATTGACAGTGCTAAGTGGAGAATACTACCCCGATCGTCGAGCTATCGGCCGCCGAAGTGAGTATCCCCCAGATATAGTGTAGAGGACGAGACGACCCTGTATTACCTGTATATATTATATTACAGCTTCGCGGTTTTAAAATAAACAGCTGTTCTCAGGAACTATAGCGCTAGTAACGTGCTAAATTGGGAGTACGCTTCCAGTGGAGGTTATAGGAAATTCGAGATGCTCGTAAATACTAGTGGGTGTTTATCAAACAATAAATTGTGGGATGCCGACCCTGCCAATATTCAGGTGCCGAAGGATGACTGCCTCGTCCGTTATTTATAAAACTAGCGTGAAAGTTCAAGGAGGACTTTCAACTACTGTCACTTGATGGGAGTGAGCCAGGACTTGGGAAGTCACCGACTAAAGGTCGAACAAAACTAAATTAGGTTCAAGATCAATTAAATAGCCTGCCATAAACGTCATACGTTATCATAATACCCGCTAACCAAACAGGACGAATTACGAAAATATAAAAAAAAAAAAAAATTATAAGCACCGGATGTAGATGTATAGTGCCGACAGCAGGCTGGTTTGCGCAGTCATTCAGTAAAACGCCGGAATCTCCAATGAATACCAAGACTACCTACGCTTAGATTTTAAAACCAATTTTAAAGTTGGAAATCTAGGCCCAAACCGAACTAAAGTACCTACCAATGTTGGAAGCTGGTCAATTGCATAAGCGCCAATTGTTGGCCGGGTGTCGCGGCCAGTCAGCCAGTGAGTCAGTCCAGTGAGTGATTGTCGATAGAAACTTACTAACAGTTGTTGGCAACTACTGCAAATCTAATTGCCAATTATACTGAAGAGTCGAAGCGGGAAACATTGGAGTTATTGCTAGACCGCATGAGGAGCTGGACCTTACAATATTACCGCATTTTTGCTTCATTGTCAGAGTAATTATCTACATCTCAGCAAACACGACTCGATTTCCTGTATACTGACAACAATCGTGAAGTGCAATTTAGTTTCGATGTATCTTGAAATTAAATCTACCTACTCATCTGAATACAATCAGTTCTCATGAATATTTACATAAAACAAACTGTTAAATATTTTCAAAACGTTTTTCCGTCCATCAAGTTAAGATGTTGTGCTCGAAAGCAGGTGGTTCAATTGATTTCTCTTGATAAACATCCTCTTGCGAAAATAGCCAGAATATATTCATCTATTTAAAAAGAACTCGGTAACGTTGGTAATGCGATAGCCTTGAATATGTTTATTTTATCCTATGATAGTATGTGGGTAGTTTATGTTGAGAATCCAAGAAAGAGTAGTTTAGAGCGATGTATGCGTCTCATCCCTGAAAGGCAGACTGAATTGTCGAGTACCTACATCTATTTGTAATGATATTCAATGTGTACCTACTTACCTAATTATAATTAATGTACTTGGTAACAATATAATATTTTCTGAATGTATATCCTGACGTACACAGACATATTTGAATCTAAAAACCATGGGATTTTATTTCATTGAGGGATTTTAACTTGATTAAATACTAACACTTAAGTAAACTACGGTGTACAACTTAAATAGGAATGAAACCACTTGTCATCCCTATTTATTTTTGTGTCTTTATTGATATGAAAAACACGAACATGCATAGAGCAACTGTGATGAACCGTGGATTATCAACAAAGAAGGATCGCTCTTTCACAAAGATAAATGTCAATTGTCGTGAAGTTAAGCAACTAAGGAAAGAATACCAAAAAATCGAAATTAACATTTTTAACAAGATTCGTCATATATGTACGCAATATTTTGTTAACTATCGGTGAACTGGGTAGTTTAAGTACCTACCAGTAGAGCCGTTTTCATGGTAGTGAGTTTGAATATGGCCTGCAGTTACGATTGGTGATATCCCAGCACATTGGGCACGGGCGCGCGATGAATCGAACCGCGGACTGATAGCGGGCCGGTTAGACGAGTCCCGCAGCCAGAGTGCAACGGCCCAAACTAAGGGAATTTTAAAACGTTCATACTCGCAAGCCCTTTGATTTTATAATGCAAGGCTCTGCTGCATCATTATTTTATGTATTTCCGATTTTTCGCTGCGGACAACACGTTAGACGTTAATTCTTTTGATGATTTGCGTTATAAAGATTAACAGACAAAACTTTATAACACATAATACCAGTTGGTGTTTTTTGTAGATTTCCTGTAGTTTGTAGGTTCTCTTTTTATTTTATTTATTCGGCTCACCAACAATTGAATACACTGATACAAGAAATGAGATACATCCCCTAAACTTACAGACTAGTGTACCAATTTCTTACCTGTAAGCACATCATGCATAACTTGTTTTTATTTCGAAATACAGCCTAAATTTAAATCAAACAAAATAAAATCAAAAACAGAATTAAAATAACAATCCACATACAATTAAAATCAAAATTAAAACCGAAATACAATTAAAATCAAAACTAAAAATCAAAATTATTTCAGTAATTAAAAATCAAATCAGAATAAAAATCACTATTAAAATCAAAATCAACACTAAAATCATAATTAATACTATAACTAAACATTATCTATCAATCCAAATAAGTACGATTAATTATGTAGATTTCCTGAAGTTTGTTGGTTCTCTCTTAATGCAGGAGGTACCTTTCCCAGTCAGTAAATCACAGACATGTACAATAACTAACAATTAAGTATTACATAATTATCTTAGGAATTAGGTATCTAACATTGATTTAAATAGTATGACAATGGTATTTAAACTATGCAGACTGTTATACGTAACTTATAAAATGATCTTTGCCAATTAGCCAAAAAACGTAACAAAAATCGATATAAACATATAGGCCGGCAGCATTTGAGTATTATCCACATTAGGTATAATAATTCCAGATGTTTTTCCTTTATTAGCTTTGCATGAAGTCATCAGCCCTCATTATTGTCATGAAAACTAAATAACTAGGTACGCAATTGACTCTACGTTTTTATATTTTCCTGTTAGAAATAACCAGTTTGTTATTATACCTAGGTATATAATACCAGTCTTACTTGACCAAGTTACGAATCAACCAATTTCCAACTAATTTGCGTACCTAGACATTGAGTCATTAATTAATTCGAAGGAAAACGCTTGCTTGAGTTTTATTTTGTGTTGACAATAGTAGGATAATTTAAATGTATACCCATAAATGGTGCAAGGTGCATGGCTCATAATTAATTAATAATCCCGTTTAATTATCTTACAATTTTGCTTTTCAAACACGTGAATTAGCATCCTCCAAAGTATCACGGAACAACCAATTTTTTGCACAAAGCGTTTAGCTATTGATATTCATCGATATAAATAATATATTTGCAAGAAACCCAAGAAAAAATGGCTAGTGTTAACGTTAAGCTTAACTAATAACCTGTCATTATTTATCCATTATAGTGATTTTAGACCTAATACCAACGTATATTACCATTGATTTAAATAGTATTTATTTATATGTCAATGTATATTACTGTAATCTACTACATAGGCGCAATTACTGCAGTTTGATAGGTCTGACTGAGGAATTATCTAAACGATCTACCGTATCTTTCCACAATTTTCTTTGTGTTTTCATAATCTTCACACCTTCTGTTTACGTTTTTCCATAACAATTTACATGCAAATGTCAAGTTCATTTATCGATAGTGCAAACTTGTTTTCTATTTTGACTAAGACGTATTTTGTTAACTTCATGTAACTGAGGAATACAAGGCAACTGTAGTGTTTATCTAGGTAGGTTTGTTTTATTGACAAGGAGGAAGCGTCTGAATTCCAAAGCCATTCTCAAAATTTAGTGAAACTGTTACTTGGAGTTCAAATTAAATTGTATCTATAGATTAATCGAGGTCAAGCGGTTAAGTATTTTGAAGATCATTCGGCACTTCGCTTACATCCTCAAATATTTTTTGTTTGTCTGACATACCTCACCTCGATTTTTATTTTCATGTTTCTTAATCCTTGGGTCTTAAACGATGAATCATAAGGGTCGTCTGTCTGGGTAGTGGGTACGGTTTAGATTACTCATAGTCGATCGCGCCTTATTTCTTCTACATCACTGTGTGTTCTGTTGCACTTTTACGCATAATTTATGTATAATACCATATTTACATTTCGCATATTTTCATTTAAACTTGTTGTCCAAGGTGTCTTTATACAAATATTTGTGGTGAACTCATCGTTCAGGTTGAGGTGAAGAAAGGTTTTATGTGTGGTTAGGTGTTCCAGTGCTTGCAAAAGTAAAGTTCGCCTTTTGATATTGTCTTCATCTTCTGTGGAAAATCGACCATACTGTTCATCGTTATGTGCGATACGATGGAGATTCTTCTTCATAGTAATGTCTATTTCAAAAAGTGGGTTACCTACCTAGTTATATCCTATAAGTTTCTCCTGGTTATGATCATTCGCTTGCCTTGTTTTTTTTTTTTTCATTAATAAACATATTTGGCGATACCAAGCTCTCTGTTGATTGTAGAAATAAAAGCTATTAAGAACAATGATATTTCTGCGAAATTATTAAAGTTCTAGTTGCCCCTTACTATATTGTGTTCTCTGAAGTTTTCGATCAGCCTACTTTTGAAACGTTAAACATCTTCGGCTGCTCTGTTGAATGAAAATGCGCGACTGCGTCTTCCTTCTTTGAAGTGGGTCATAAACAAAACTTGTTTGTATCGGTTCACAATTAGCCTCCATTAACCTTTGAACTTAAAGATTTTTCTTTGATCGTTGTTTATTTCGCTGTTTGTGTGCGCTTGCGATTCTATTGCAACATAAAATTTGATGGGACTTTCACTAGATGGGTCTAGCTAGTATGATATTCGAATATTGTATAGGGAGAGAACGTAAACTATGAGTCCTGGCGTAGGCCATCTTTTGTAAAGACATTTTGAGCTAAGTACCTACCTAATTCATAGTGCAATATGTAGTTCATAATGTAGGAACCAGATTTAGCTAAATGAGTCAAAATAAATGAGGCGGAATTAGGTCTTTATCATTTATCAGGTCAGTAGAAGACGTAGACACTTAGAAAGATATAAAACTTTTGTTGTCGGCTGGTTAGATACAGACTGAATTGTGTGTCATTCATAAAGATGTCAATATCGCACCGGGATCAGTCGTGCACATCCGTTTTGCTTAACTCATACATACTTTGATGATATATGAATTGGTCCAGAACAATAACGTGGCTATTTATTTCATTCGTTACTCATATGCGTCGAACGAGGTGACGTCAACATCAGCCCATAATTGTATGTATCTTCTCGGAATGACCACAAAATGCTCGTAAGGAGATATCTGCAAATACAATGCAATGAATCTGTGCCGCTGTGTCAAGATCATGTGTGAGATTGTTAGCACTCTGAAAAAGGAAAACTAGTTGCATGAGTGACACTCAGAGTAAATTGGGTTTTTTATAAGATTTTTGTACCTAACACATTTCAAAGTAACAATTTACTTATTAAAATTATGAATTAGGTAGACATTTAATGACCGTAGGTAAATTAATTTCATGGTTACGGTCTCGTCTAATTTCGTAGTTTCTTGGATAGAGATAGTTTAATATTGTTGGTGGTCTGCCAAAACTTCTCTTTTTCTTGACACGTATGATGCTACATATTCATACATAACACCCGGGCTATTCTAAAAATTCGCCTGGTTGTTACGCTAAGCATTTTCAATGACAAAAGTAATTTCGTAGCAATGTTGTGTGTAAAGTATTTTAAGCACAATAACATTGAACTTGGTGTTCGCATCAATGAATGTTATTTTTATTTTTATTACGTATCTGAAAATGCGCGTCATTTAAGTGGAGACTTGGAGAGACGTCAGGAGACGCGGCATGTTATACTGTTTTTTTTTTTGCTAACGTTGATGGATTTAAAGTCAAATGCGAAACTGAATCGCGCTCTACAGTACCAATTCGTAAACGCAACAAGACGAGCAATGTGTAGAGGTTCCAGAACCCAAATCGAACAAGATGTTCACTCCAATTGTTAGCCATTGTGCACTGGTAAGCGTCGCGACGCGAAAGACAACTAAAGATCACTAACCGATGACGCCAAAGCTTGTTCATTATTCATATAGGTATGTGTGTTCAGCTCTAGATCGATTTATGGGATCTCGCCTAGTTTAGTTATTGTATTTATTTATTGTACACTAGAAAAATACATATAAAAAAGTAAACCAAACACTGCAAAATATCGGGGCCCGCAAGGGCCGATGCCTGCCAGGGGTGCGGGTTTGTTCGACAGAGATAGGTACCGCAGCTCCTGGCATACGGGCTACTGAGGGAACACGGGTGGGTTTTAGTCAATAAAAGTCTGACACGCCCTCCTGCTCCACCCAGAGAGGGAGAAGTTATTTGATACTTTTCCCACACCAAAAAAAAATCACTGCGTAATATGCGATCTGTACTAGGCACCCTTGGAATGGACAGTGATTAGCGTTGACATAAAATGGGGTTGTCGTTGGTGCATTATTAAGTAGGTAATAGATACACAGATATAATCACATCCTAAACCTGAACAACACATAGGTAAGTAGTTACACAAATTCATAGGAAATCAATAATAGAGAACGAAAAGAAATGAAGACTAGATAGGTCGTGGTTCGTGAACAAGATCACAACGACAAGTAATGAAGACTGAATGAAAGGCAATCACTTTGCAAGCAAACATAACTTTATTATGCGCCTACTTTCGTCAGGCGTAGAGAGCCAAGTATACTTATATATATTTAGATATTTTTTTTGGAATACTGGGGATTTCGCCCGGGTGTTTCCATTGCGAAGATCGCCCTGAGGACACGGTGGAGGTCTGCCCGGCTTGGGTGGAACACCGCAGTGTCCTGTGGAAGCGATCGGCGGCGGCGATCTCTCGCGTCCGGCCCTGGTCCAGGCCATGGTACAGAGTGGGAGTGCATGGATAGCCGCCGCTTCCTTCTGCGAAGCAGTAATGCTCGCGAAGAGTATATGCGCCCTCACGGCCCTAGCCTCCGCAGGAGA
This sequence comes from Polymixis flavicincta, assembly GCA_949987655.1. Classification (NCBI taxonomy): domain Eukaryota; kingdom Metazoa; phylum Arthropoda; class Insecta; order Lepidoptera; family Noctuidae; genus Polymixis; species Polymixis flavicincta. The sequence goes on along the minus strand of OX465175.1, from coordinate 11,686,896 downwards.
CGCCCTGGTCGTCGGGAATCCCAGGCTGACACCCGGCCACCGTAGGCGCGGGCTTGCGGACGGCGAGTAATGGGTAGCTCGCTGTCCGGTAAGGACCAAGCCCGGGTCGACGCCGCGTTGTGTTCCACGCGCGCCTCAAAGACCAACTGTCAGCACCAACTGGTGGGGCCCGCAAGGGCCGATGCCTGCCAGGGGCGCGGGTTGTCCGAAAGAGATACCGTGGCCCCTGGCACACAGGCAACTGAGGGGCAACATACGGGTGGGTTTCAGTCAGTAAAAGTCTAACATGCCCTCCTGCTCCACCCAAAGCTGGGTTATTTGATGATTTGATGATATCCCACCATCGAAAAAAAAAAACGCAAACATGCGCATTTGCACAAACTCAAACAGAACAATTTGTGTATCGATAACTTCACAATTGTTTTTAACCTACGAAGTTGCTGGCAAATTGCTGGGAGATTCAGAATATCCCATTCAAACTTTCACTTCAATTCTTTTTTCCCCTTTTCGGGTAGAATTTCAAAAAATCCCTGAAATATTGGTTTCCTATTTCTTAACCGAAATTTGAAATACTAATTTCGTTCGGTGGGCAAGTCAGGGCCGTTATCACTGAGCAATATTACTACCAATACATCTATGGCTTCAACCTCTACTTCTGTATTGGTTAGCTTATCTTAGGTTAATCAAATACGAAAGTTAATATGTTTGTGAAGTACGTTATCAGTGAGGCGTCCGAACGACGCGATGGCTGATCGCCAACTCTTTCGTAACCGCTCTATATTTACGCACCAAGGTTTTTTTACATTGCAGTTTGGGGGTTATTGACATTAATACACAGTTATACAACAAGTTATCTCATATTTAGATGTAAGACGTTAAATCCTGGAATCCGACGTGCAACGGCGACGTTGACAGCCGACCGGCAGTGTTAGTGCCAAGTTTACGCCTGCGCGAGCGCCGCAACCGACACCACGCTTAAAACAGAAATAACGCGAGGCTAAACTATATTTAAACACCAAATGAAAAATACGCAAAAAATCCTGCCACATTACCGATTTTATAGCAATTTTCCAATATGTGTGAGACGAAACAAGCTGGGCTTGATTTCCAAGAGCCCGTAGGTCTACCGTAGCTCGTCAATATGTAGTGAGAGCCTTTCAAAATGAGAAAGATAAAGAATGTGGGTAAGCTACCTTCACCAAACAAACTTACCGAAATGGTATGCCAAATCTGCACAGTTTTATGGCCTTTTAACCTAAATGAATATGATGTTTTGCCACTAATACCATATTCATTTAACGATTTCTGTAACGACAGCGACACCCGCATGGTCGATAAAAGGAAGTTTGAAGAAATTTAGGTCCTTTCTATATAGGTAGGAGTTGGCAGTGGAAGATTATTCAGGGCACTCCAATCAATTCAAATAGGTACCTATCAACATAATTGTTGCTAAGTACTCCTATACAAAGATTACTTTGTAGTCTGATATTAGCGTAGGTTCCACACTTTCGATTTCACGCTCCGTAGATGTAGGTATCTACTAATGAAACCATTACTAAAAATATACGCTGGCAGTCCAAATTGATCACAAGGGCTGTTAGTCAGCCAAAGTAAAGATTAAAAATAGTGTATTGTAAATGAGTAAAATATGCAACATCATTCATCGGTGAATCGAGTAGCGCAGCACGAACGTTTTGACGGCGCCATGTCGCGTCAGCTGGTTGGAATAGTTCAGCAGCGAACGTTGCGACACCTCGGCGGCCTGAGCCTGACCGGACTCTGCTCTGGCATGCAATATGCGTTTGTCTCATACGCAACCCAATGCACAAGCTGCGCCGTACACCCACGCGGTTTATTGATCACGCTCTCGACATTATCGTTTCGCACTTATTAACAGTATCGATCGACTTTTTAGCCTTTGAGGCGTCGCCGTCGTCGACAGCGCGACCTCGCAAGGCCACAGCTGAGTAAACAATGTTGAACACACGTATGTGTTTTGTAATTACAACACACAGAATGGCATCACATCTTTTGTTTCGTAAATATTTCATTTTCAAGATTAGTAAATAGTTTCTTAGGTTATGATCTTACCTCATCGTCTAGCTTATGCTTCCTTTTTAAATCTGTAATCTATGGATGTTCCAAGTACCGGTAGATTTATGCTCTATTTATATTGTGGAATGAGACTCCCACGCATCCCACATTATTCCCGCTATCCTACATGCGCTTGCGCAGGTGTGAGAACTTGTATCTAATACGTACCTATTTGACTTGTCACTTACTCGTTAGATTAACTATTAATACTGTTACTTATTTGCAAATATGTATCTTCGAACCTAGTACCTATTTACTTTTAGGTTGTGGGTTCTAATTATATACAACCTCTCTGTGATAAAACGGTGTACAAAACTATGCTACAAATTGGATAGAACATTATTCTACCCTTACTGTCATCTTCAACACACTTTCAATTGCTTAATTAAAGTTAGTTTGTTGGGAATGACCAAGGGTAAATCTCCTGGGTATGACGGGCTCAGCGTTGAACACCTGAAATACGCGGGAGTGCACCTCCCGAGGGTCCTGTCTCTGTTGTTTGCTATGTGCATCAGTCATGCTTACCTTCCAGCTGACCTAATGAAAACCACAGTGGTGCCCATAATTAAGAACAGGACTGGTGACATCTCAGATAAGGATAACTATCGCCCGATCTCCCTCGCGACCGTGATAGCCAAGGTGCTGGACAGTTTGTTTGATTCTTGCTTGCAAAAGTATCTAAAACTACACGATGCGCAGTTTGGGTTTCGGCCCGGACTATCTACTGAGAGCGCAATCTTAAGTCTCAAGCACACTGTCCAGTACTAAACGGATCGTAAGACACCGGTGTAGGTATGCCTGTTTTCTGGATCTCTCCAAGGCCTTTGACCTCGTGTCGTACGAGGTGCTTTGGGGGAAGCTAGGGGATAGTGGTATACCGGTGGAGATGTTGAACCTCTTTAAATATTGGTACAATAACCAGACGAACTGTGTCAAATGGTCAGACACTCTTTCCGATTCGTACAGGCTGGAGTGCGGCGTGAGGCAGGGGGGGTTATCCTCTCCAAAGCTCTTCAGCCTGTATGTAAACGACCTCATAGTGGAACTCAGCAGCATGCGTGGCGGATGCCGGATGGGTGGTATTAGTGTTAATAAAATCAGCTACGCCGATGACATGGTGCTGTTGAGTCCCACTGCAGGGGCGCTCGGAGAGATGCTGAAAGTTTGTGAAGCCTACGCTGAGTCACACGGACTTATTTATAATGTAAAGAAAAGTCAGTACATGGTCTTTAAGGCCGCCGGTAAGTGTCCTGAATCTGTTCCACCCATACTTGAATGGTGTGAACTTAGATAGGGTGTCACAATTTAAGTACCTTGGACATTACCTTACCGACGACCTTAAAGATGATGTTGATATAGAAAGGGAGCGCAGAGCTCTGTCAGTCCGTCGCAACATGCTGGCCCGTAGATTCGCCCGCTGTACGGACCAAGTCAAGCTCACGCTATTTAAAGTTTATTGTCAGGGTTTGTACACGGGTGGTCTATAGGTTAGCTATACCAAAAAATCCCTAGACACTCTGCGCGTCCAATACAATAACATTTTCAGTACGTGCCCCTGTGTTGAGGCATTTCGTTCGTCTGATGATCTTTTAGGGAGGCATCTCCCTATTGGTTATCATGACGTGGCGTGGTGTCTCAGCGCAGGGGAATCTGTGTGTAGAACTGTGTGTACTGCATGTGTGTGAACTGAGTGCAGTCCTTGTAATTTTATTTAAGTAGGTACCAACAATAGTTTTTCTAAGTTTTTTCTTTTTTGTAAACTAACCTTTGGATCTCGTTGTCCCAAAATAAATAAATAAATTTGAAATTTTGAAAATAAATTTGAATTTGAAATAAATTTGAATTAAAGTAATTAACTAAAGGTGTTTGTTTGTACCTATGCCAGCTTAACGTTATTGATTTTAAACTACCGCGTTTCAACCTTTGCGAGGTTGCCTACTTTAAAAGAACTGGTTCTGTTCATTTGGCAAAGAAAATGATTTACTGTTCGACAGATGCCTGCTTGCTTTCTATATTTTCACCGATAGTGCTTTTAGGCTTAATTATAATATGTAAATAATTTTGATAGTAGTATTTCTACTATTACGGTCTCAATTGGATTGTTGGTAGAAGTAAATACTTAGGTACCTACAGATTTTTTGGAAATTATGCTAATCAGTGTAACAATCGGCTCACGGAAGATGAAATCATAACATATCGAAAAGACTCCATTTCACCTAAATACCGAGGTAATCGCTTTTGTGACCGACAGAGACGCGGGGTTTCGTGGTTACTCACCGCCATCGCTACCGCTGAGCTGACGTCATCGATTAACGCGTGACTAACAATCCGAAGAAAAAATCAAACGTAAAATTTATTGAACAATATGTTTACATTGATAATTCTTGGAAGTACAGCAGAATATTAGCGGAAATCCTATGGTGTTGTCCCTGTCAACAAATATTGGAAACCATTGCTCGCCTGTTATCAAATCTATCAAGTTATCTGTTTATCTTTTGTTGGGTAGGTACGGTCAGCAAACAACATGTTTTGCCTGGATTTTTTCAGCTACCTACTTACTTACTTACTGAAAACGCTGCTTTTATATCTATTGAAAATCAATGGAAAATATGGAACGCTTTATAATATCAATTACTTACCTAGGTACCGAATGAATTAGAAAACATTAATACGGCCAAATCCTAGGTCCTTCTTCAAACAATGCTATGTGCTTTTAACCTATGAAGGAACATAATGTTTAATTGCGTGTTGAAACAGTACTTAATTAGGTCATCTACTTGATTAAGTACAATTCGCAGAAGGACAAGCAAATCAAATATTTTTAACATAAAGAACCGGTTTCCACTGCAAAATACTTTACCTACTATCTTTGATATTTTGAATTCCTATTGGAATGCTTAGTAAAATCGAATGTAAAAAACACATTAAGCACGAGTCGTAAAGAAGCTATAATAATTATCATAAGCAGCATTCTTGAGATAAGACAGTCCCCTGTAAACTACCTACTTCCAATCACGAACAAAGACTTCGAGATGACATTGTAAACGCAGCGCCAACAATGCTGTGACGAAGATGCGGGATTATTGCAGGAAAATCAATACAAAACAAACTTATTTGAAATTATAATGAGAAAAGCGGACTATTATAGGTTTATTTTATGTTTTTGAAATATATTAATGAACATAATCTTTCTATTAACAACGTGGTTTGAATACTTAATTTTATATCTTCGAGATGCGTCGGAGATAATGTTGTTGAATTTTATGATTGTAAATATAAATTGGTAAGTATGGAATTTGTTTCTTGTAACTACGTAGGTACGTAGATTTTGTTCACAATTTCTATCCTGGCACTGCAGCATGCATGTATCATACATACAACCGTCTGCGTCTCAAATATAGTCTTAGGACTTTTTATGACGCCGAACATTTCCGAAGTTTTCTGTGAGAAAAGGTCAGCTACTTACTGAAATGAAAATCCTGTTTAATATTAAAATTAATGGAAACTATGGAAGGCTTTTTTTTGGGTGGGAAATCATGAAATAACTTCTCCTGCTCTGGGTGGAGCAACTGGAGCAGGCGTGTCAGACTTTTACTGACTAAAACCCACCCGTGTTCCCTCAGTAGCCTGTGTGCCAGGGGCGGCGGTATCTCTTTCGAACAACTCGAAACTCAGGCAGGCATCGGCCCTTGCGGGCCCCATCAGTTTGTGCTGACATCTCTTTGAAGCGCGCGTGGAACACAACGCACCGTCGACCTGGGCTTGGTCCTTACCGGACAGCGAGCTACCCATTACTCGCCGTCCGTAAGCCCACGCCTACGGTAGCCGGGAATCAGCCTGGGATTCCCAACGCCCAGGGCATCTCCTGCGGCGACTAAGGCCGTGAGGGCGCATATACTGCCTCTCCCTCACGCGCGCCGCCTCCCTCTTCGCAAGCATCACTGCTTCGCAGAATGAGGTGACGGCTACCCATGCACTCTCGCTCCGTACCATGGCCTGGACCAGGGCCGGACGCCAGAGATCGCCGCCGCCGATTGCCTCCACGACGACACGGCGCGGCGGTGCGCCGCCCAAACCTCCACCGTACGCTCCACCGTGTCCTCAGGGCGATCTTCGCAATGGAAACATCCGGGCGTTTCCTCCCGCCTTATTCGAAACAGGAACCTCCTGAAACAACCGTGTTCGGTGAGGACCTGCGTCAGGCGGAAGGTGAGGACGCCATGCCGCCTCTCAAGCCACTCCTCAAAGAGGGGACTTACCGCCGCAATCGTGGCGTGCCCGAAAATGGAAGGCTGAGTACCTACTTAATGAATTAGAAAACATTTTATAGTGCCTATAGTCTACGTTTCAAATACAATCTTAGAAATTTTCTTTGATGCTGAAAATTTTCTATGAAAAGTTATCTGCGAGAATAGGCGCCACCTACATACATACGTTTATTTGACCCTAACCAGAAATCCATTATTTTTGAACCTATTAAATCAAAGTATTTTCCTAGAAGCGTATTTAGATACCGAAAGAAAGATAGGTACAGTCTTGCAAAACGTGTGCAATGTCAAATATTTTATGGAATTGTGAAATCGGTGGCAGAATGTCGCCTCATTAACAACAGACAGCTTGTTTAGTTCGTTACCTACCACCTTTTATCGTGAATTGAAGCGAATTGATGAAGACGTAAGTGTCGGCTGAAGAGTGTCGCGACCTTTTGATTGGCGCCACGCCGATGTAGCGGGCAAGGCTGAGGAATGCCACAACAATCAGAACAAAAAAAAAGCAATTGCATAAATTGCATTTCATTTTATTTTGGTCTCAACTACTTTGTTTTTGTAAATTGCGCCAGAGTACTCTTTAATTGCCAACTTTTTATCTTTTATGTAGACAATTTTGTAAAAAAGTGCCAGCAGCAGAGAAATAAAAATCCTATTATTTTGTGGCATTTCAGTTCTAAAGACATTTTGCTGAACGTGACCGGCGGCGATTCGTTTCGGACGATGTTTAAGCTTCCTCGTAAAACTACGGATGCTGGCTGGCCTAACCGTAGCATAGTTGTTAACTCGAAAATAGAATTGCAGTAGGTATTGATTTATGGAATATTTCATGCCAATATTAGTCATAATTTCATAAAGCATCGCCGCCAGTTATCTTTTAATTAAGTTGCGACGCGAGGTCAAAAGGTAATTAGATAGGATGACAACATTGACTACTTGTGATTAGGTAAGTACTTACCTACCTACATCATACATACCTAAGTTAAGGGCTTATTACACTTGGCTGAATTTAGTCATCTAACTAGTCGTCTAAATTCAGAAGCAACATTAAAAGCTATGGAAGCTAGCTTGCTAATTGCGATTACACTTGACTAAATTCAGTAACGACTGAATTGAGATCACTAAATTCAGCCAAGTGTAATAAGCGCTTTACCAACACCAAATAGATCACAAGTAATGATGCTCATAAGTAGTCAATGTTGTCATCCTATCTAATACATAGACAGACAAAACTCACTGAACCACATAAATAACTATTTTGCTAAAGTTGGTACCGATTTGGCCAATAATATACTATCTAGAACTAAAACAAATGAAAAGGATCTTAGCACAAATTTGAAAATAAATAATACCAATCCACCCCTGCACTCGTTTATGCTCCTCCCAACAGATGAGAATGAAGTCAAAGACACTATCTCCAATCTTAAAAATACCGGTTCGTCAGGGTGGGACGGTATAACTACAAAGTTTTTAAAAAAAGCAATGAATGCTATTGTAAAACCAGTTACTAGTATTTGTAACATCTGTTTTACCAAAGGGATCTTTCCACTGGCTCTGAAAAAGTCTGTCACTGTTCCAATTTTTAAGTCTGGGGACAGGGATAATGTGTCGAATTATAGACCTATTTCCTTGCTGCCTAGTTTATCGAAAATATTAGAAAAACTAATCAACTGTAGACTAAAGAAATATTTAGAGTCAAAAGGATTTTTCTCTGGCAACCAATTTGGATTCAGGGAAGGCCGGTCTACCAATGATGCACTGCATAAGTTAACTTCCTTTATTGTTGATGGATTGGATGCTGGAGATAAGGTCCTGGGTATATTTTTGGATCTCGCTAAGGCCTTCGACACAGTTTCCGTCCCTATTCTCCTCGCTAAGCTGGAATACATGGGTATTCGAGGTATACCTCTGGCTTTGTTCAGGGATTATCTAAGCAACCGCAAACAAAGTGTCAAGATCAATGATGAATACAGCAAACCCGTCGATATGGTATACGGAGTCCCACAGGGAAGCGTATTAGGTCCAACGCTCTTTTTGATCTACATAAATGATCTATGTGACCTCTTTTTGGACAGGGGACAGATTGTCACATTTGCTGATGACACGGTTTTATTATTTAGGGCAAAAACATGGGTGGATGCAAACAATATAGCAAATCAAGGAATACGCTCAGTGGCAAGATGGCTTGATAACAATTTGCTGACCTTGAATGCCCAAAAAACCATGTACATCTCCTTCAGCAAGACAATTAAAACTCAACCTCCAGATAACACCATGGATCTAAAAGTACATAAATGTCACAACACACTACCATGTAACTGCGATGGTATTGTCAATACCACCTCCACTAAATACCTTGGTGTTGTGGTTGATCAGTATCTTAACTGGAAAGAACAAGTCACAAAACTAAGTGCCCGTGTACGAAAACTGATATACATCTTTAAAATACTCAGAAATGCTTGCTCAATCCAATTACGCACTACTGTGTATTACTCACTTTGTCAGTCCATTATAAGCTATTGTCTAACAATCTGGGGTGGTACATCTAAAACTACTTTGTTGATGGTAGAAAGAGCTCAACGAGCGCTACTTAAGGTCATGTGTTTTAAAAACTACAGGTATCCTACTGACCTCTTGTATAAAGAAAGTAATGTTCTCTCTGTACGGAAACTATTCATCCGCCTATTAATTATTGCACAGCACAAATTAAAACCTAACTTCGGGACGAGGCGAAGGCTGGATATAGTTTACAATACTCCCAAATGTAAGACTAAGTTTGCTCAAACCTTCCCAAATTATCTTGGCCCCAACATATATAATAAAATAAGCAAAAAGCTAAAAATAAGAGACCTTAGCTATCGCGAATGTAAAAAGTCTATTAATGAATTTCTTAAAGAACTAGATTACTATGAAGTGGAAAATATATTGAGATGATGTAATGTCACGCACAGACACGCACACACGCTCTCGTACATATACACACACACACGACACATACATACACACACAAACACACACACACACATCTAATACTAATAAACACAAAATATGGCACTGAAAAAAAAAACACATTAATTTTACTTGTTACTTATTTTTCATTTACATTTTTTATTTTATTAATTAGTTATTTTTCCTGTTGTTTTATATAGAGTTAAAACAAAAAGATTGTTTAAGTTTTATATTTTACTTATTTTCATTTTTACTTATATTTTTTTATCAGTACATTTTTACATTTGTTTTATATAAAGTAAAGAAAACAATACAAATAATTTGTAATAAAACTAAACATCTAAAAAATTTACATATACTATGTCAGTTTACGCTACTACCTGCAAAGTAAAAACAACTATTTGAATATGTGTTATAGTTTACCCACATTTTGCTTTGTGTTATTCTAATAGTAGGAACATCTAATTATTCTCTCTCAAATCGGCTTATTAAAATAATGTTAACTAAGAACGACGAAAACTGTCCCACCGTAATACAGTTTATAACTAGTACGGGGGTCAGAGTGAATCGGTTTAGTAATAACCTGAATGTTATTGTGCACTGAGAAACTAATTGGCTATGTATTTTAGATTCGTAGAACGTAAGTACCTAATAGTGTTTTTTTTTTTGTAAGGTTATCATTCTTTTGGCAAAATAAAGATTTATTATTATTTCCTTTATTATCTAATTGGGTTCTAACCTGGATTTTAATTTAACTAATAAGATTAATGCAAACAATTTGTTACTTAGCTACTTATAAGTGGGAAGACTGTTAATAGATCTTGGTATTGATACTAACCGAAAGATTCTCCCATACAATACAAGTACCTACAGTACACTGTACAGCTGATGTGTATCGTTCCGCGTTTGGTATTCACACAACATGGAGCAGGAATGTAGCATTAGAGAACTGCGATGCTATCAGGTACTTTATAATCAAATTTAAAATATCACGGACAGAAATCTAAGACATCCGAAAACCGTTAAATGATTTGATTATTGTTTATTCCTTGTATATATAAACGAGTTTCGCTCTCAGCCTCCTTTCACTGATGTCTTTAGGTTTGCACTTAGATGTTGATCGAAGATAAAATAGATCGCAAGATGTCTGCATACTTACAGCGTGCGGTCAGTAAGGCTGGGCTGGGCCTGACAGAAAATAAATCTTCAATTGGGTCGATCAAATGCCAGGCTAATGGTACAGCGGATTACTTAATCATTATATGTACGAAGCACTTTCCAATTTCATTCTTTCGGGAATGATGATGACATTACCTGGCGAACGTGTATCTTCTACCTATGTCGTGTTTTCAAACACAAGCGGATCTTTGCCATCGCAATAAATTGACAAATAATTGCATGTTCATTTGAGCTTCAACTCATTTTAGTTGTGTTTTGTACTTGATTTAGTTCAGACGAAAAATGAGGTAAAGAAATTCCGCATCGGATTTAAACATTGGAGCCTGCGGCATTGCGATAATTAGAGACATTCAGACATACAAAGAGGATTAAGATGATTAAGGTTTCGTTTGCATGGACTAATGTCTTGTTTGTGTTTTTTTGACAGATGGCACAGTTATTAACTGTGCGGTTGAACAAAGCCGACCAGCAGCCCTTAGGCTTCCGTCTGCAGGGCGGCAAAGACTTCGGCACACCTCTCGTCGTTCAGAAGGTAAGTCAACGAAACGATTCGAATCAATACCCAGTTATTAAACTAGTCAATAAGTTTGTAATTAAAGCTCAGTAATCACAGCCTGCAGCTGAACTACGAACAGTATCATATTTAGCTAATAGCTTTTATAGTGAAAGATAATAATCAATTAGCTATGCAGTAGAAATAATTATAAAAGACGAGGGAGGCAGGCACTTTTACTTTTTGGATGAGCGAAATTAATCGAGCAATAAAAATCGTGACAAAAAAAGCAGGCTTGGAACGAGGAGACCTAGCTCATTGTCAGATATCCATTCAATGAGATCGAATGTACTCCAATTCACTTTAAATATTTGATCATAAAGAGCTCTAGTCTAGATCCAGTGCATTTCTAATTATGGAAGTGACATAATTATGTACCTATGTACGTCACAATTTCACAACCAATAAAGAACACGAAACTATTAATTTAATGATTAGCTCTACAATGAAAGTCGACACGATTATACCTATGATCTCGTTTTAATATAACAATAAGAGATTATAACCACAAAGTCCACAAACAAGTAGAGAGAGATATTTGCTCTCGTCCACCCACGCACGTGTCGGACGGGCAGCGAGCACCGACGAAGACGATAACCAGGCGACACGCGACGGTTCCTTTAAGAATAAACACACAAATTATACATGTGCTCTTAAAAATACCAAGTATACCTATATACTCTCTCTCTTTTCCCCTTACACCCCTCTCTATCTTAAAAAACGTTTCCAGTATCTTTGCGATTCCCACACAAAATTGTTGAGGTCATCAGACAACTTAAAGCTTAAAATGCCAATGCATTCCACAACTTTCTTCGACAAATCCTTTTCTGTTCAGGCCGCTCGTTTGTGGAATGCATTGCCAGTTCAAATAAAACGCGCGCAATCTTTACCTGTGTTCAAGAGACTCGTGAAGGAGCATTACTTGTTGTTGTGATTTTGTTGTAGCTGTTTTAATCTGTAGTCGTCATTTATCTTCTTTGCTTAAATAGTTAGTATGTATGTATTTAAGTATCTATTATACAGTATATATGAATATATCTATGTATCTATTTTTTGCACCAAAATCAACCCCATTTTTATGTCCACGCAATCACTGTCCATTCCAAGGTTGCCTGGAAGAGATCGCAGAAAGCGATAAGGCCGCCCATTGTATGTTTTTAGTGTTTAATGTTTTATTTTTGTCATGTATTTTCTGGTGTACAATAAAGAGTATATAAATAAATAAATAATACTATATACTAACGTGAGTATGTTTTTAATTGGTAAACAATTTGAATTCCCTTACGTAACCTCGTTCCATCAGCGTTGTCCTACATCAGTTTCCTGTTATTATAGATGTGCATTTGAATTCATCCTATTTTTAGACGATTGCAGAATATCAAACACACGTTATATTCATACGACTCATACGGCTATTTTCTATACCAATAATAAAGAGGTAAGATTTTATTGTTTCTTTGTTTGTTTATTTGCATTGAATAGGCTCCGAAACTAGTGAACCGATTTGAAAAATTCTTTCACTGTTGGGTAGCTACACTATCCCCGGGTGACATAGGCTATATTTTATCCCCGTATCCCCACGGGAACGGGAACTAAGTGGGTGAAATCGCGGAGGGCTGCTAGTTTTTATATAAAGAGGGCCAATAAAACTGCCGAAGTAAGCTTTCAATACTCGATTTTTGTGAACAGCCGCAGTCGGTACGAAAAATAAAAATTAGGTAGGAGTTCGGCGTAGGGACCCTAATTTTTTAATGAGTTAAAATAACATAAGTGCGGGATTATTGCGTAACTCACTTACAGTAGCAATGAATTTTAAATTGACAGTTCAAAAACATACACTGTGTTACTTACATTGCGAAATTATGAAGCTATGTATTAGCAATGTTATTTAGATACGTCACTCACTACCTCACTAGGATATAGCCAGCAGTGCTGTCCTAGCACCCTAATCACAGAAGATATACCCAAGTATACATATATTCACGTAACACACTATCGATCAAAATCTGAATCATTTTGAAAAATATTGCTAGTAAATTGCTTCATGAATGTTCGAAAAATTTGTCTGCCCAAAAACGTAAAACGCGCAATGAATGTTGGAGACTGTCAAAATGAAAGCCATTCCTTCTGAAGTTCTGATAGTGTGTTACGCCATTACCCTTCAGATAAGCAAGTCTATTTGAGTATCTATATATCTAGCAGTACAAGCAAGACATTGTTAATGCACGATTAGTTATCTAAAGGAGCTTTTACCAACTCATTAACTGTTAGCTGACCCCGTTGGAGCTTGTTTGACACTCCTCACTAAGTAACAAATAATATTAGGAAAGTCCTAATAGAATTTTGGTGTGAGTACATATGGAATGCGCATTGCTTTTGTAAACAACATGCATTATATTTCATTATGATTTAAAAGTGTTTTCCAATGCTCTTGCACGGCTTGTAGGTATGGGTTAAATTCAAAGGAGTGTGTGTGCAAAGTTCTTACTTGCCTTAAATCTTTTACCGAGGTAGTAATAATAATTATTGCAGTCAACAGTAGCAAGTGCTAGAGCAGTCATATCAAATGTGAAACTGAACTGTGATTAATAATTATAGTAAGATTCATTGAACAATACAATAGCGCTGTAAACGAATGGAATGATTCAACCATGGGATTAAAGAATCGCGATTAAAATATTAGCCTAGCCTACATGGAAGTGAAATATGAAATGTTATTGAACCCGTACTTACGTAGATAAGTATGCCGTTTTGTAACATCATGGTTGGTTTATTATTTAACAAGTAAAGGATCGTAACGCTAAGGTATTTCGGGAGGTCTTTGCCCAGCTATGGGGCATAACAGGCTTACAAGAAGAATGTTAAGCAATGAGCATAGAAGTGAGGTGCCGGACGTAAAGAAAAACACTATTCCATCTCTTCCAGTGGGTGTCGTAGGAGGCGACTAAGGGACTTACTAGAGAATGGGCACCAGCGTTCTCTATGCATTTAACCACCATACTGCGATCGCCAACCTGCCTGTCAAGCGTGGCGGTTATGGCAAGCCCTCCCAAATTGTGGGAGGCCGATGTGAAGCAGTGGACGTCTTCCGACTGAAATGATGATGATGAAGAAACGCTGAACACGACATTAAAAAGGCGATGGCGATTCGCCTTTACTTTGTACTACAAGGTACCATCCGCACTTGGTTGAAATCCCGACCAGTCGTATTCAGCGTTTCTCCTCCACATTTATTATGGATACAGCTAAAGTATGGAACTCTGCCAGCGTGTTTGCTTCCACATTTAACACTACCTTCAAAGCAAGAGTGGCAGGCGTCTTCTGGGCACAATCGTTCCATCATAGACCTCATACATCGCTTTCCATCAGGCGTGATTGAGTTCCTTTAAGAGCAGGCACATTCGGCAATTAACACTTGGCGATAACTTTTTTAGGGGATAGGATAAAAGTACAGAATTAAAAGACCATGGGAACGATCGATACATTATCTCCATACACATATATACAACATTATTATATTATATTATAGAACATTATTATCGCAAAGAGTGGATCGCCGTTGATTTTTTTTATCTTCGCCATGAACCGTTTGGCCGTATCGGTATGACGTTTAGCAATGTCAATAGTACTTAGATAGCAAACGATCGTATTGGCCTGCCTGATGCCAACAACGGTACTTCTTCATGCGTTACTTTCATCATGTTCTGTGATTGTGTTTAACTAAATAGATGTCAAGCAAATCATGTACGGTTTATTGAACTTGTATTATGTCAATTTACAATTTGAACATTAAAATTAAAACCTCTTCGCTCGATCATCTATAATATATAATGAGTCATTTAGTTATTGTTTCTTGTTCGTAAATAATACTATGAACTAGTGGTAGATAAAGTTACAAGTGTTTCCTTTTTTTGGAGTTTTAAATAGTACAGTACCTAGTGTTAGTACTTGACTCTGTAACAATTAAATGGCTATTTCTCTCGTTTACCCGTACTTATTCCAATCTGCACCCACGACTGTTTTTCTGACATTACTTATGTCATTAAGTATGTCTGATCAGAATCATACCTGGATTCGACTATTTGAAAAACGATCTTATGCTTAGTGACCAAAATTTGGCCTGGATTCCGAAATTGTTATAGTTCTTCGCAGGTTCGCAGTAATTTTGAGCTTTTGTAAAACAGTTTCAAGATCCATAATTTACACATTTTTATAACCCTACTTATATGTTAGTGCTTCGGGTGCTTCCAAACAATAACCGATTTCAGTTACCGTGTTATTATTAATACGTGCATATTAGTTTTATGCAAAAGTTAAAAATAATACTTGACCTCCATCCTTTTAAACCGGCCATAAAGGTTCTACCGTGTAACGTTCAATATTTGTTTTCCTGTGTTTTGTTTACACACGCTTGAATACAAAGAATGAAAATTATACGGGTATCCCCGTTTTGGACTTCGTGTATTAAACCAGAAATTGGATATGCACTGTTAAATTAAAGTTTTGTGGTTACTTCGCAATAACTTTTAAGGTTTCTCCAGGGAATTGTGAAAGATAATCCCATTCAGACACAAATTTCAAGCTAAATTGCATGTCAAGTCAAGTTAAGGCTTTGTAGGTCTTTGCACCTTATTAAAGTTATTTTGGTAAGGTAGTTTTATAGTTCAATAAATAAGCCTAATTTAGTTGTAACAAAAGCTCGTAAAGCTATTGTCTAAATGCTCAACCTAATTAGGGCCGGCTGTGAACATAAATCTGGAATATGATAGCTTTGTTTGATGTTTGAATTGTTTAAAATCGTGCTGCATTCTAGGGCAATGTTTGTACTGTTTACAACTATTTCTAATGAAGACTATTTTTCTAAGGCAGCAGTCCCTATTTTTTGCTGATGTGTTTATGTCCACGGCCACGTACCAGTTTCACTCTTATTAACCGGAGTCGCATAGAGCTTGCCGGCCATTGGTTGTTGCATAACTATTCGGGTTCTGTCGTTTATATGGAACACAATCTGAGTCACGTACTGGCAGGGATTTGTTTTGAAATTGGAACGGCGACCAACGACAACAACGCCTTCTGTGGATTATCGCTATTTGTCTATT
Organism: Polymixis flavicincta; assembly: GCA_949987655.1. Taxonomy (NCBI): domain Eukaryota; kingdom Metazoa; phylum Arthropoda; class Insecta; order Lepidoptera; family Noctuidae; genus Polymixis; species Polymixis flavicincta. Next base: position 11,670,754 of record OX465175.1, on the reverse strand, counting down.
CTAATTACATACCACACTGGTTTCTAGCGATAGATATCGTATGCGTACAAATAGGACTATAATGGATAGATAGATACGTTGAACAGGAAATATACAGAAGTGAGTAGATGACACCTTACTTACTACGAAGGCAATGTAAGTAGATACCTATATCTATAACACACATATCCTATATTATCTTATTAAATAATGTAGAGATAAATGAATAGGTACTATGAATATCTAAAAGCTAGTTTCAATAACAACGATTCAAACTAATACATAAGTAAATAAACTACACCGTCGCATCAGTCTCTTGACGCACTGCTTATTTTAGATGTCCAAGTGTCAAGTGCAATGAAGATATTAGAGGTGAGTAGGTGTCGTAGGTGACGGGCAGATTAACATGTCGGTTGTTAAAACTTGGGCAACTGCCATCATAACATTTCAAGAGAGAAAATTTTGTAAGCAAATAGGTACCTACTCTAATCTCCATAATATACTTCTTCTTAAAACGTTCGTCCTGGCTAGAGAGTACAAAGTTACACTGATTGAAGAAATCCCTTTAAAATCCTTCACAAATCTAAAAAGGTTAGACCTCTAACATCGAAGTTTGGTTTCAATGAGAACCGCTAAAAACCTCGCTAAACAAAAAATGAAAGGATGATAATCGTGCAAGTCGTGGTGTTCACCGACTGCGTATTTCGAGAGAATAATGGAAGACAATAAAGAAAACATAATACGATGCGGCCTCGACCGGGGCCGGGGCGGGCGGAGTTGCATTTAATTTCTTGTTCTTGTACTCCTGTTGCCGCATATGGGAGGCGCGCGTGCGGCGCCGCCGCTGGTCTGAGGACACTCATAGATTGCACGTGTGCTGCGTGTGCATGTATGCTTCTAAGCTCAAAAACTAAGAATTGTCACCTATTCATGGTCATGAAAGAACTACAAAACACCATTTTCATAATGAAAAGCCTGCTGACTGCATGCCAAGCATGAAGAAAATAAAAATTGCTATGCTACTTGTGAATTTCTATAAACTCGTATGATCCGAATTTCTATTCAAAATACGAGCGTTACCTACTTCATATTACTCCAGGTAAGACGTTGAGTCAAAATCAAAGCAACACCTCTCTTTTTTAGATTATTATGTAGTGATGAGTGCATCACTACATAATAATCTAAATAAAAAGAAAAGTCCTGACTGACTGACTGACTCATCAACGGCCAGCCCAAACCCTTGGATCTAGAAAGCTGAAATTTTGCACAGAGGTTTCCTTTATAATGTACCTAGACAAGGAAAAAGGAAGGATTTTTCGAAATTCGACCTTTAAGGGGGTGAAAAGGCGGGATTTTGATTCTTCTATGAAAAATCTTATTCCTTGAGTTAATAAACCTGAAACTTGGCACAAATACTTATCTAAGTTAATTTATTGTTATAAAGGGGGATTGGGGGTGTCCAAGTTTGTATGGAAGAATTTTAACGCGCGGTCTGATTAACTCGAAACCGAAACTCAGTGTTTTTACTTAAAACCAAGAATAAAAAATAACGTGTATCAGGATTTTTCGAAAATCCACACGTAAAGGGTTATAAAAAGGTAGTTAATTTTACAAGGGATGATTTTACTGCGTGTCTTGATTAACTCGAAAATTGGTATAAATAACCTTTATGTCAAATAATGTGAAAGAAACAAAAGATTTAAAAAAAAAAACCCATTTGAGGGTGAAAAGGGGGATATAGATTGTTTGAAGAGTTTTCTGTGGAAAAGTAAATAATATACACATATACGAGTACCAGGGCCATATTATTATAAACCTGAAATTTGCTGAGGTGGTTTTGTGTGAAGAATAGTAATCACATCACTTTATATTGTTGACGTCAGAAGAGAAATATTTATCCCACTAATATTATAAATGAATGTGTAGGATGTTTGGATGAGGGCAATCCGCGCAATCTATAAAATGGGGCCTCGCGAGTCTCTTAGAAAGAAATTCAGCGAAATTGATGTTCTAACTCTGCCGTCTCTTTATATCCTAGAAAATATCTTGTATGTTCGCAAAAACTTAGGCCTTTTCAAAAAACGATGTGATTTCCATAATCTGAATACACGTAGTAAAGATGAAATTGTGATTCCAAAATGTAGATTGACTAAAACTAGCAAGTCATTTCTAATAAATAGTATCCGCTTCTATAACAAGTTGCCAAAGTCAGTTACAGAACTTAGCGATGGAAAGTTTAAAACGCACATCAAACGTATCCTTAACAAAAAAGCATATTATAAGATAAAAGACTACGTTGAAGACAGGGAAGTTTGGCATTAATTCCTTCTGCACATGTGGCTTCCCTGGTACCTCATTAACAGCATAACTATGTGAAAGTCTATTAACTGCTCTCAATGTTCTTTTTTATTCTTTTTATTTTTATAATGTCAAATAATGACAAGAATATGTCAGCATATTCTCGTCATTATTTGACATTATACATTAATTTTAATATCAAATTTTCATGTTAATCATGTCACTATGTTTGATTAGGTTCATTTTATTTATGTAGATTATTTTGCATATTGTGAATGGGAGAACGTTGTAGGCCTTACAGACTGTTGATTTGTAGACGATTTTCTATTCTGTATTCGTCTATTGACAGGCCTGCACTGTCCTCCCATACATTTTATCTCTGAAAACATTGTTAAAGCCAATCATTTTTAAAAGAGTAACCGTGGAGTTTCTTGCCGGTTCTTCTCCATAGGAAACAACATTTTGGAACCGTGCACCTAGCTTCTGACGTTTCATAAGTGCCCATGCAGGTTTATTTGAAATAAAAATATTTTGATTTGATTTGATGATTTTTACTCAATCACGCAAAAACTACTGAACGGATTTGGATGAAATTTGGCACACAGATAGATTATAACCTAAATTAACACATAGGATACTTTTTATCACGGTGGTACGTTCCCGCGGGATAATTTCCGAATTTCACGCGGGCGAAGCCGCGGGCGGAAGCTAGTAATATTATAAAACAACAAAATCCCCCGCCGCGTCTGTCTGTCTGTTCGCGTTAAACTCAAAAACTACTGAACGGATTTTCATGCGGTTTTCACCAATAGATAGAGTGATTCATGAGGAAGAATTTTTAATACAAATCAGTGTATAAAAAACGCGGGCGAAGACGCTGGCAAAAGCTAGTAATATAATAAAGCTAACCTAACTTACTAAGAATTAAAATATGCAGTTGACTTACTTAGGTACTTACTTACCTATGCATATTCCTCCCATACCCCATGCCTATCATATAGGTCTTGTATAAAATAAATATTCAGATGGCATAAACTGACATAATGATTACATACATACGTTACGAAACTACAAAACAAAAAAATATATAGGCCGGACAATGGCAAGGTGGTATGCAGTTCCACCTGGCTACCGACCCTCTCGGAATGCAAGTTTTTGCGCGCGCAAATTATTGCAAGGTATGTGTATGTGTCTGGCCATCGCCATTTATGTGGCAGATCTATAAAATTAATTCTTTGGCAGGTAGGGTCAAGTTACCAATTACCGGTAGTGAACGAAGCGGAAGGAAACATGCATGACGGTTGAGGGGGAGGAGGGAAGGGAAAGGTTAATCAGTAAAATGTCTTGACAACTTATAATATGTTGCGATGTGTCACTTTTTGCCAGTTGTTGTTGTGGTTTCTACGTGAATGATTGTGAATCGTATCAGTCAGTGCATTGTGTGATTGACTCATTATCGAGGCAAAGAACGGTACGTAACCACATAATAGATAAGTAAATACTTATTAATATAATTATTTACAATATTTATGAACGTAGTTTTTTTTAGGGGCATTGAATTTTTAATTTTAATACTTAATTTAAGTTATTAAAAATGGTATGAATTGGGCTGGTGAGTCTCACTGACATCAAGTCTTTCTTGGGCACTTCTAGTCTTTTTAGTGCATTTTGAAACAGAACTTATGACAGTGTAGTATCACGTATCACCGATGCCCTTTCTTATGTTCCTACCTCAGTAGAAAGATAAGGCAGAGAGTGCAGTTTGATTAGTCATACTCATACATTCTTGGTTAGATAATCTACCAATTTATTACTTAAGGCGCAGACAGCCGACTTTTAAGGACTTTTTATTGAAGATCACGTCTAAACGGCTTGTCTTATGTATTTGAAAAAATTATATGTGAAACTAGACAATTTTCTTCGTCATTTGATGTGTGAATATTTTAAATAATATTTTTATACGTAACATAATGTAATTAATTGGTAAAGTAATGTCTATCGCGGACATAAAAACGATAATCACGCAAAAACTATCGGGTGTATTTCCATGAAACTTTCACCATCTAAAAGACAATTTAATCACCAAAAATTTAGTATACGGTTTTTCTTTGAATTGTGTTTGATAAATCAACATGGGTTGTTTTCCGAAAAACTTGATGCGCGTTGAGGCGGGGTCTCTTGCGAGCGACGACGGGCGGCAGTGCATCGCTGTAGGCAGCTGTCATCTAGGGGTTTTCGAAGTGAAAACTTCTCTAGGCGCGTTGGGCATTTTTTGAGATGGGAAAAAAGTGAAAAAACCATTCAATTCGCGACACTGTTACCGACCACACTGACAACACGAACGTACGAACAAACAATGTTGAACTTACGATGAACTTTGTTTAATCTGACGATTCAAACAATATTTCTGGACGATTCAAAAAATACACACCCTAGTTGTTCAAAATTTCACTTCTGTCGGCACTCCCGGAGTGCCACTGTTTTTTCGTTTCAAAACCGTTTTGCGTCAACACACAAAACAAGTGGTGTGGTACCTATCTATTGCCTAATTTAGGGCTTGCCGTCGGTAATGTCAGATAGTAAATAACATTAATAGCTCACACGGTGTTCCATTAATTACGCATTTGTTTCGAGTGGTGAAGAATTAATGGTGTAGTTAAAAGTTTCTAAGTGCTCATTTATTCATCGAATTGTCGCTTAAAGATTAATTATTTTTCTACGACTCAGCAGTGGCGACGTAGGTAATTAACTAACTACCTACAGTTAGTTAATTACCTACGTCGCTATATGTCTACCATTATTTTTGTTAGTTTGTTCTAAGATTGGTAGGTACACAACTACGTGGAATTTGTGCCTACAAGTATATAGCTATTGGTTATCTTTATGTACTCAATTTCTCTGGAATTTATAAACATATCAGAGCTGGAATTTAGCCTAGTTGCATTTAGTTATTTATACACTTGACATTGGTCAAACTGTGCCACGCATATTCGGCTCACAAAACTAAATATTATAAACCAGCTATGTAATAAATCATTGCACGAAGGCGAGACGTAAGTACTGAAGTACCAAACTACCAATCGCAGAAATTCAAGAAAACAATGTTTGCTGTTTCACATTTTCGTTTTTTCTTTAGATCTTATCATCGTACATCAATTATTTATTTTGCAAACATTTGTATATATATTATTATTATTATTTTGTATAGGAAGACCCTCAGTAACATTAACGTAAAACGGAACTACTTTGGGCACGCCACGATTGCGGCGGTAAGTCCCCGCTTTGAGGAGTGGTTTGAGAGGCGGCATGGCGTCCTCACCTTCCGCCTGACGCAGGTCCTCACCGGACACGGATGTTTCGGGAGGTTCCTGTTTCGAATAGGGCGGGAGGAAACGCCCGGGTGTTTCCACTGCGAAGATCGCCCTGAGGACACGGTGGAGCACACGGTGGCGGTCTGCCCTGCTTGGGCGGAGCACCGCCGTGTCCTCGTGGAGGCGATCGGCGGCGGCGATCTCTCGCGTCCGGCCCTGGTCCAGGCCATGGTACGGAGCGAGAGGGCATGGGGAGCCGTCACCTCCTTCAGCGAAGCAGTGATGCTCGCGAAGAGGGAGGCGGCGCACGTGAGGGAGAGGCAGAATATGCGCCCTCGCGACCCCAGCCGCCGCAGGATACGGAGACGCCCTGGGCGTCGGGAATCCCAGGCCGATTTCCGGCCACCGTAGGCATGGGCTTGCGGACGGCGAGTAATGGGTAGCTCGCTGTCCGGTAAGGACCAAGCCCAAGTCGACGGCGCGTTGTGTTCCACGCGCGCCTCAAAGAGATGTCAGCACAAAAATGATGGGGCCTGCAAGGGCCGATGCCTGTCAGGGGTGCGGGTTCGTTTGAAAGAGATACCACAGCCCCTGGCATACGGGCTACTGAAGGAACACGGGTGGGTTTTAGTCAGTAAAAGTCTGACACGCCCTCCTGCTCCACCCAGAGCGGGAGAAGTTATTTGATGATTTCCCACCAAAAAAAAAAAAAAAAACGGAACTACTTGAGTACGTTCTCCTGTAACAATAGTTTCAGTAGTTTAATTACTTATGTAGTAACTATGGGTTTATTGTAGATAGGTACTACCGAAAATTGCGGTAAAAAAAACTACGTAGTAATTATGGCATTTCAATTCAAACGCGCCAAGTTGGCATTCAGCCGAACAGCTGTTTTGTAAAAATTTACCAACATTTTAAAATCCGTCTGTGGATAACTTTGAATTGAAGAATACGACAGTTATTTGGAGGTGAAGGTGAAAAAGCTCGCATTTATTTTACAACACGATAGAGACAAGCTGCGCTTGCGCTGATCTCATTTTGACGTTTTCATTGCAACTTCCTTCCGCACCCCGCTCGCAACCATAGGTACATTACTATAGGAATAAGTATGAAGCGATGGCGTTTAGTGCCTAGGTACTGGAACACATGGGAATGTAGTACCTACGCAAATAGGTACTAGGTATATAAAGTTTAGTTTTAGGACTCAGGGTCAAACTATTTCGTCTCGTAAAATGTTAGTTTGTATGCACATGAGAACGGTTAATTCCGTTCCACTAACAGGTTACGTATAAATGTTAATAAATTGATTGGATGGGACTAAATTAGAATAGCTATTAACTTATTTTCCGTGTAAATCTCAACCAACAGACTGTATAAGGTGATTCAAATCTAATAATATTATAAAGAGGAACGATTTCACTATTTGTTTGCATTGAATAGGCCCCGAAACTACTGAACCGATTTGAAAAATTCTTTCACTGTTGGGAAGCTACAAAATCCCCGGGTGACATAGGCTATATTTTATCCCCGTATTGCCACGGGAACGGGAACGTCGCGGGTGAAACCGCGGAGCGCTGCTAGTTCAAAAATTAAGAATTAAGTTTGTTTTTCTCGTAAATGTTGCCAGCTCTTGTTCTTTGAGGTGCAGAGTTTCTTATTTTGCTTTTTTCTTTTCAATCAGGTGAACGGTGGCAGTGCAGCCGAGCGCGCTGGTCTGCAAGCGGGCGACGCGCTGATCCGCGTCAACACCACCGACGTATATCTGCTAAGACACCAGGAGGCACAGGACGCCATCCGCGCAGCCGGGGGCAACCTTGAGCTCACCGTACAACGGTAAAACTTCAATTTTGTAACTGTCTTCTTTATATGCCTTTAGTAGTTAATTACTGGCATGTAAATCGACCCTCGGCGTCGCTGCACCTTATCCGAGGGCGCCACTCAAGAACTCGTCATTAGTATATATGCTTAACAATTTTTATTTATCGCTCAATAAATTCTGGTTTGTTTATCTTCTAGTGGGGGTGGCACTTGGCGTCCTGCCGTGACTCCAACCGGTAGCCTGCCCAGGCCTGGCTCGAGGTCTATTGGTGGCACCCCAACACTCGTCACCAATACTTCTCTCAAGGCCACGCCACAACCTTCGCGCGCCTTCGGCTCTGGTCACAACAATGTAGCCAAGCCTTTTGGTTACGTAAGTATCATCAACATAACACTATTGACACATTTTCAGCCTACAATTTTCAAGTCCAGCCCAGACGCGAATGTCTGCTATATCACTTGTAACAATAAGAATAGAGACTTAGAGAGAAGAGAGGATTGTGTGAGGGATGATATGGCCAGGAAAGGCACCAAAGTGTAGATATAAAAAATCTTCCGGGCTACCAGTTCAGTTAGGTGTAGGTACCTCAAGGCCTAATACTGGGTCCATTCTTATTCTTAGTGTACATTAATGATTTACCATTCTATTTAAAGGGTAGGTACCTGTGACGTTGTACTGTTTGCTGATGATACCTCTCTTATCTTTAAAGTAAACAAGAATAGACAAGATTTTGACGACGTAAACAGTGCACTCTCAAGGGTTACGGATTGGTTTACCACGAATAATCTAGTTCTCAATGCCAAGAAAACTAAATGTATAAAGTTCGCTTTACCGAATGTAAGAAATCTGGGACCCAACATCTACTTAAATAATGAGGTGCTTGAAACTGTAGACTCGGCAGTTTTTCTGGGCATAACAGTAGATGCCAAACTTCAGTGGGTATTACATATATCAAGCCTAGCGGGAAGGCTCAGTTCGGCCTCCTACATCATCAGGAAAGTAAGACAATACACTGACGTTGATACAGTTCGGTTGGTCTATTTTAGTTATTTTCATAGCGTTATGTCCTACGGCATTCTGCTGTGGGGCAAAGCCGCTGACATTCAAAATATATTTTTACCAACTAGGTGCTAGAGTTTCTCTGAGAGTATTTTCTTATACGATAAGAATTGTTGGTCGCTGTGATTAACTCACGACAACGGTTGTGTTCTTTTACCAGAATTAGCTTACCTACTGACAGGACATACCTATTAGTTACTCCGTATCATGGTTTATTTTATTTGACTGTATTAACCATTCTTTTTTTGAATTTTTATTATTGAAATTTGAATTTTTTGAAGAATGTTAATTACTTACCTATTATTGTATAGAATCAAGTTCTCCCAACTTAACAGACAGCTGTGCTGCTGGGGAGTTTCTTGCGCCTCTTCTTCTTCTCAGCTAAAGCACTAGGAAGCGGTGAAGGGCGTGCGTTTTGAAGTACTGATTTATGTAATTGAATAAATGACTTTTGATTTTGAAAGAAATTGACACTGAAATTACTTCAACTACTTATAGAATTCCACCGATCCCAAATAGAATGGGAAAAGGACAGGAGGACGCATGATGCTCAGGAGCAGGAATTGAACTACCACAACATTATTTATATTACTAAACTTGTTGGTTGTAGATGAACGGCAACGACGCGGTGAAGAGCATAGTTAACAAACAGTACAACACTCCAGTAAACATGTACAGCGACAAAACGATCGCGGAGACTCTCTCGGCGCAGACTGAAGTCCTTGCGGGAGGCGTGCTCGGGTAAGACTTAAATTCTTTTAAAGGCCACTTTAGTTGGAAATGTTGATGCTGTTATGTTCAGATATGAACTCTACAGGAACAATCTGAACTCACCTCTTCAATGCTCTATGCAGCGACATCTAAACATCAAAATGAATTCATTTCTTTAAAGCACAGAATTTGAATTTTATGTCAGGAACGGTTCTCCGATGTCCAGTACCACTTTTGAAATTTGCAGAATAATATATTTGATAACATTGCTAACTTATGTTTTAATCCTTCACTTGACTGAAAAAATAACGAGAGAAAAAATGTTGAGATAGTTGAATAATAAAGAGTTATCCTGTTATTGGCAGAGTGAACTTTAAGAAGAATGAAAAGACATACGACGCTGAAAAAAGCGCCGTTTTCAAGGTTCTGCAAGAAGAACAGAACGACCCAGAGCCAGGTATTAAGAATAATTATTTTTATTAAATTAATGAAGCTTATATTCCTCAAACGATACTTAAGTTTCAGACGCGTTTAAAAGTTTTTTTTTTGCCGCTATGCCGCCTGCAAAGGACAGGGACAGAATTTGACTTAAAATTCAGTCACGTTTATATAAGTAGTCAGTATAAGGATGATATGTACCAACACGTTGATCGGGTAAACACGGGAAAATATTTTGGATATATAATTAGACAGCATACCATTATAAATTATTGATAATTCAAAAATGAAATTATTATTTGAAGAAAAATAAATTGGTAGGTAAAGTAATTAGATAAAAATTATTTAATTGTCATTTGTAAATTCGTATAAGTAATTTGCAAAAGTAAAATTAAGTAAATGTTCCATAAATACAACAAACTTTAACGATGGAAAGTAGAACATGTCGAAATTAATGAAACTCTGAATTGGCATAGTAGTCGAACCAGTGGTGGGTCCGACGGCCGCCCCGGCTGCGCCGGTGAGTGGCCTGCGCGACGTGACGGCGCCCGTCACGCGTCCCGACGCGCCGCTCAATACCGGAGGCTTGCCCCCCGGACAGAACATTTGCGAGGAGTGCGAAAGGCTCATCACGTAAGTCGGATGATGCGCGCGGGCCGACACGGTAGCACATATCGCAAGCTAAATTTGATCTTGCGAAATATAGGGCTCTCACAGGGTCTTGGAGTCAGATTCCGATACGAAATGTATTCTTCTGCGCAGTTCTAATTCGGATTCGCGATTAATTTCCCGAACACCGAAATTTCGGGTAACCTGGTAAGTTCTGTGATGGAGTTGCGAATAGAAATAACCCGATATTGCGGGCCAGCAGAGCCTTCTCACTTTTACACGCGAGCGAGCGTGGCGCGCGCGGGCACGCCGTGCAGCCTGCACCGCTCGCGCTCGCGCACCCCGCGCGTGGCCGGCACGCCGCAGCCGCCGCCACCAGTGTCGCGCGTGTGCACGGGCACGCAGACGCCGCAGGAGCAGCTGGCGCCAGAGCCGCCGCACCGGCCCAGCATCCCCATGGGCTGCCACGAGGTCCTGCCGGACGGCCGCATCGCGCTGGGCGCGCCCGCCCTGCCGCAGCCGCGCGACGCGCTCCCTGTCGTCAACGACACCCCCTATTGCTCCGACTGTAATCGCTACATTATGTAAGCGACGTCCCACTGAATGTCTTGACGTGTTTGCGACCGTGTCGACCTGTGCACTAGCTCTATTCGTGTAGATTACAATAATTCGATGTGATTCCTTCGTGTTGCGACTCCTCTCTTTCTTTTTGTTGTAAATATTGAAACGACATCGCAGGGAGACGTGACATGTAAGTTAGTACACATATCGTGTTTAAACGAAACGTCTATTTTCCATTTCATTATTCCGTTCTCGTTACGATATTTGTACTAAAAAGTTCAATTCATCATTCATTTATTAATTGTCTTCATCTATACCTACTTTCATACTTTAGTAGTTAGGCAGAATGAAATAATGTGTCAACGCCACTGTATATCTTCACTCAGCATGTCCTCACTTCGCTGTCCATATTATTTAGATGAGCACCAATGTAATTTTGCGTGGCAGGTTGGTGGATAAGCACGAGCAAGTCGGTGAGCATGTTTGTAGCAAGTAACAAAGTATAGAAATTCAGTGTATATTTATTTACATATGCATATAATCCAATATGAAGTCTATTGAAACAAATGTTTATGACATTTTGATCTTCATGTTTTTGTTAGACTGCATCATCCAAATGATTGATGCGTTTGTGCCCAGCTATGTACTGACTAGTGCTTGTATGTACTAGCGGCGTGTTCGTGCGCATCAAGGACAAGAACCTGCACGTGGAGTGCTTCAAGTGCTCAACTTGCGGCTCTTCGCTCAAGAACCAGGGCTACTACAACCTGAACGGGAAGCTTTACTGCGACATCCACGCTAAGCTCGTCGCGCGCAACAACCCACCTGCGCCCAACCTAGAACCTGTTACCGTGCCCCCGTGAGTTTACCTTGTTTTCCTTTTTCATCCATAGTATTTTTCATTCTGTTCCATATTTTACATATCTGCATTCCATTCATTTAAATATAACTTGTTTTCATCATAATAAGTCATCGTCATCCTTGTCCATTGTCTCAATAACTTTCATCTCACGATTTTCATGTGCAGTGGTAGCCGGATCCCAACCAACACATACTCGACGCCGCTTCCGCCGCTGGCAACCAACAACTACACGAACGGGTCGTCATCGCTCTTTAGCGTAAGTATATCAACTATGTTTCAATTATCTGGTAGCAGTAACTAGGTATCCACGACTTCCACAGGACTAGTTATTATACGAGTATGTCTTGCCTGTCACTCTATGTATTTTAAATTATAGACTTTCAGTTCGTTTGATGTGTATATGGCACGCTGTGGAATATGCATTTCTAAGTCCTCTACGAACCTTATTATGATTTACGCGTCATTATTTGCTATTTTAACGATGAATATATTTTCGGCAGCCATCAAGCAACTTGTCGGGTCCAAAGCCGTTCGGCTCATCTATCGGTTCGGCATACTCGCCATCGTTGTCACCTCGCTCGGCCCCGATGTCACCAGCCCGACCAGTGACTGCGCCTGCGCCGGCTCCCATATCCGCTCCACAACAAGCGGCACCCTACGCGCCCAGTAAGAGAGTTACTTTTGCCATATAGTCTTTGTCGTACTACAAAAAGTACGACTTCTAAAACTATCACAATGAGGTCAATTACTTCATCATTCTTTTAATTAACGCTTCATTTAATTTCTAGGTTTTAATGACAAGTCATCTGTAGGTAGAAATTTATAACTCCTGCCTACAGATACCTACTTAATTTAATAATGATGTTAATTCAATAAATAACTACTAGCTGTCTACTAATTTTGCAAGACTAAATTGTGAAAGTTTTGGATTTTAAATTATGGATTTAAGTATGAAACAGGATAAAATATCTGGAAGCAGAATAATCCATAATAACATAATTACGATGTACCTAACTTCGATAAAATGCTATTTTTGATGTAATATTTACATTATTTATTTTTTATACTTTTTATAGGTTAATATTGATGGAGTATTTTGATAAAAATAAAAAAAACAAATCAAATCATGCAATGCAACAACTGTTTGTGCAATTATTGAATGATTTTCATATTTCAAAAATATTAAGGAAAGTTCCAAGTAGGTTTTAAAAACATTTCAACTTGCCGATGGTGTTTACCTTGCACAGAGATAATATAACTTTAATTAGGGGCATACCTTCAAATAATAATAATATGGAAATCATCATCTAGTCAGCATTATAAATATTAGATATTTAGATGACATTTTATTATTTACAGTAAAATACCATTGTTGGTTAAACCTAATATAGAATATACCTAATATTCAATTTATTACAACTTGATCGATATTAATATTATGTATTACTTACTTCAAAAGACTATGACGTATACTGTGAACCAATTTGGAATTAAGTAATTTAAGCTTATTATTTATTTTCGACAGAGACCCCAGTTTCCCTTTTTAAAGGTAATTTATAATTAGGTGGAGTACAGCTTCTTTTAGCTATTTATTGATAATATGTATATAATATACAAATATAGTGTGAATGCGCTACGCGGGAAGCCGATATCAATAGCAGCCGCCGCATTAAAATAACTACTGCCCTGGCACTGTCGAGTAATGCGTCATTTAATAAAATAATAGTACTATCAAATCAATCTTTAACTTTCTGGCTTTTTAAAACTGTTTGTTATTAGTTGATTAGCTTACATCAATCTACTTTAAGTGGCTTCTTCAATTTTACTAATATTTACTTTCATCTATTTTCTCTCCTTCAATAACCTCTCTAACACTAACTGTGTAACAGCACAAAATGTAAAAAGTATTGTGTGGCCCCCTCCTGCAAACCCCTCTGATGATGAACTGCCAAAATATGAACCAGGCGTGAAATCCGCGGCCGGCTCAGAACAAATGTCGCGGGCGGTACACAATATAAATCCCGATTCCAAGATTGCAGCTGTTCAACAACAATCTATGGAACAATTTCTAGCGGCCTCAAAACAAAAAGATGAATTCTCTTCTAGCGTTTCGTATGCTTCTGCTGCTGTGTCTTCTATGACAGCCACATCTAAATCTGAATCTGTTGTGCAAAGCAAACAATCACAAGTGATGCAAGAATCAACTAGTCGAACCATCCAGTCTTTCTCTCAGGAAGCTTCTGAATGCAAGAGTACAACTGTTTATAAAACACAAACATGTCCACCAAAGTCATTTGAAAATCCCGCGGATGCTATTGAAAATATAAATAAAGTACAAATGATTCAATCAAAAGAAACTATACAATCAAAATCAGCTACAGAAGCAAAATCCATCAACGTATCGGAACCTCCAAAAGTACAAGATAAATCGCAGGTCTTTGAAACCACCGAGAACATAGGTGATAAAGGCAATGCTATGCAAGTACCTAAAAACAAGGACGCTGAACAGCATGAAGTTGATAACAAGATAGCCACCCAAATGAAAAACGAGGAAGTCATGATAAAGCAACAAGATGTGTTACTTGACACTCAAACTAAAACAAAAACAGAATTTAAATTGACAGAACAATCCAATCTAAATGCAGAGATTACTACAATGGAGACATTACGAACAAGCACGAATTCCGGCCCAAATACTCAAAATACTAAAGGATCTATGGTAGATGCACTGACAACCGCACCGGATCGCCCATATTCACCTTTGCCTAGCCCAACTCCGCCTCTTCGTATTATTGGACAAACAACTGTTGACGAAAAAATGGTTCAACAAAACGTTGAACAAAGTTCCGAATTAAAAGAGTCTACCGAAATAAAGAGTATGCAGTTACCCGCGCAACAGTCACCAATGTTTTTACAGGAAAAGCGCTCCGTTTCGCCAATACCACCTATAAAGACATATAATCCTCCTGAAAAAGTTGCACCTCCTGTACCAATGCCCGAAGAAACAAAACCGTATATCCCACCTGACTTTAAAATAATTATTGAACCTAAAGAGCCCCCTCCGCGCGAAGTAACATCCTCACCTTTAATAGACGCTTTAACAATAGCACCTGATAGACCGTTCACGCCTGTATCGACATTTGTTCAAAATCAATCAATGGGAAGAGGATTATATGACCAAAATCAAACTATAGGAAGTGAGGCATATGATATAAATCAAACAGGATCATGTGATCAAAATCAATCAATGGGAGGCGGGTTATATGATCAAAATCAATCATTGGGAAGAGCATCATACGATCAAAATCACACAATGGGAAGAGGGTCATATGATAAAAATCAATCAATGGGAAGAGGGTTATATGATCAAAATCAATCAATGGGAAGAGGGTTATATGATCAAAATCAATCAATGGGAAGAGGATCATACGATCAAAATCCATCAATAAGCAGAGGGTCATTAAGAGATGCTTTAACTATTGCTCCAGATAGACCTTACAGTCCTTTTGGCACTATTAGTACTACTCAATCAAACCAATATATGACAAGTACTACACATGTGACTGAAACAAATTTATCTGATATAGTGAAACCGATTGCCACGCAAACATTAACTCAAATGAATGATCAGCTGCATTCTGAATTTGCAGCTATGCAAAATGCATGTAAATTGAAGTCGTCTTCAGAAATGTCTGCATTTAGACCTGTTCCTAAACAAGTATTCCCATCACTACAGCCGGAAGAATTTTGTAAGCTAACAAATTTTCCTCCCATTAGCAATGAATTGAAAACCAGTTTCACACAGGCTACCAAAACAAAGCAAGAGACCACTTTTTCAGAGTCGATGATGATGCAGCAATCTTCGCTTTCAACCAGTATGGCGTCTCAAGGTTATTCATCTGTTAAAACCGCCCAAAATTATTTTGAACAATTAGACAAAAAAGAATGTCTTACTTCAACTGCAGTGAGATCTAAATCTGGACTACATAAACCCGACAGTATTCCACCCTATCAGAGAAATTTCGAGCAACTACCGTCACAGAGAGGAATTTCTCCAGATATGTATAATGCACCAGCAGTTCTGCAAAGACCAGTTACACCGTCAACTGGTCCACCAAGAAAGTCAAAAGAAAAATCTCTTGAACCAAACCCATCCTATACATCTTATCAAACTCCCCAAGCACCGACCCCAAAATTTCCACAAATAAAAACACCAGTTCAACAGCCTCCTGTACAATTTCATAAAGATACTCCAATCACTATGACATTTCAACCAGTAACAGCAGATGAGAACTTAATGAGAGTTTCACCGTCACGCAGTCGCCCAACCACACCTAGTTTAATAAACAAACCAGCGCCCATAATACCCCATTACCAGATGAACTTAGTAACAGTAGAGCATACAGCCCCCGAGAGTCACTTATATGAGCCGTCTAGTCGCGAAGCTAGCAGGTCCCCAACACCGAAACCGAACCGATCCCGGTCTCCTGCCCAAGGTCCCCCACCTAACCCCTTAAAAGCACATGCACCACGTATTAAAGAATCTACGCCACAAAGTTATTCAATGGACGCATTTAATCCACAAGACGCTGCAAACTTGCGAAAGCAACATGAAAGGGATCAAAGAGATTTCCAAACTGCTGCAGAGATATACAATACCAGTGGTAGTAAAAACTGGGGACCAAATCAACCGTCAGTTGTCAAAGAGCAAAGGCATTCAAATGTCGGATACAAAAGCGAAAATTACACAAAGGGTGATGTGAGATATAAAGAAGATTCTGTTGTCCAAGAAAATTACGGACAAAGACAATTACAGTCTCAAAATGTTGTAGAACAGGGCAATACCACCGTTCACACTACCCGAAAAACTTTTGAAGAATTTGAAAGAACGCAATCTGCCAAAGTTGTGGAGATAAGAAAGGGAGGTTCATCATTTGCAGGGGCATACGAGCAAAATATGGACTGTAACATTCGGCCATCTAATATTAACCCAAAGCAAGTTTTTCCACCTCCTATGATGAGTTTGCCATCATCACAGCAGAGTTTAGCTCTTAACCTTACTAATCAAAATATGGCCTCCGCCAGTAGAACAATAGACAATTACGATCCAAAGCCTTCGATTTCTGGTGCTAACCAAGGTCCAGTGTGTGATCCTACCCCATCGACAGGTTCGAGTGTAGGAGCTGCCGCTCGTGGCAAAACTTTCGGTGTATCATCTGCCCCAAAACGTGGAAGGGGAGTTTTGAATAAAGCTGCGCTGCCCGGCTCTCGTGTGCCACTATGTGGTTCCTGTAATGGGAATATTAGGTGATTGAAACGTATAAGAATGTGTTACCGTTTTGAGTGTTGCATGAATGTTAAGTTTTATAACAATGCGTGATTTTGGTTTGACTTTCTTCAAAAAATTACAATACAGTGTTTTTGAATATATGCTCAGTTGTGTGTTCGTAATTATGTATTTTAGAAACTTACTTTAAACTAGTTATGCACTAACTTATCATATAATGACTGCTTTTTAATTGTTTGTATATGTGTTTGTTTTTATTTTCTAACAGCTAACGAACCGCTGTCTACAAGCAGTCCACACAAAACTGAATACAAAAGTCCAGCAGAAGAGAGGCTTATTAGAAAAATGGCAAAAATGGCTTTGAATGGCTATGAAATTGGCATACAAAGAAAAATTAAACCGGCTGACCACATTCAGTCAATGGCTGATAAAATTCAGGATACCGTTGTTACTAAACACCCTATGAATACAGATAATATGCCTTCAGTAGATAACAACAATTTGATTAAAACTTTAGAAAGAGGATATAAGACTCATGAAAATATTCAGAGCATTGGAGATAAAATCAAAGACACTATTAAAAACAACCATCCAACAACTGAATCCATGTCTAAGCCCAACATCTTGATACCACCACCATTGCCAAATAATCATACAACAATGGAATCCATGTCCAAGCCCAACATCTTGATACCACCACCAATGCCAAATAACCATCTAACAATGGAATCCATGTCTAAGCCCAACATTTTGATACCACCACCATTGCCAAACTCTCCAATACCTACATTTAACGTCCACAGTACACCAATTGGTCATTCGCTGAATACTAACGGTGACAAAAAGAAATATGACACTATGCCCAAAACCCTTAAAGCCAGTCTAATTATGGACGAGCGTTTAAATAATAATGAAAAATTTCATAATGGTAGTGGTAACTCAAGTAGTGAAGACTTGCATAAAGATAAAACAGAAAAGAACATTATGGGTACATTACGAAAAACTGGAATAGATAAATCTTCTTTTCTAAACAGCATGAATGGCTCAACTGGTACGAATGCAAATCATGATGCAAAATCTGAATTGAAATTTGACAACACTTATTCCAATACTCTAAACAAAAGAAAAATATTTGAAAAACCAGAGACTGGCTCCTACCATTCAATGAATAATCTAACTAAATCCAACGATAAATTTAACAATGTATGCGAACCAAACGCTTGGAACAAGACTAATACATTTGAACACTGTTCAAAGGCTGATACCGGAAAGCATACAAAAACTACACACCAAGAGGACGAACTCGTTAAAAAAAAAGAACTTCCCGATCAATTATATAATAATTCACTTTATACGTTAAAAACTTCTAACAATAAATCTAGCACAAATGGTAATGAGCAAAGTAATGATTATGTGGACATTGCATTTAATGAAGAAATAAAAAACCTATCCGACAGCGATGAAAAGCAACAACAACAAAAGACAGAAGAAGAAGAAGAAGTGGTGGTTAGACGTAGACATAAAAAATATTCAAGAGACGATGATGGTAGACGGGACTCGCACATAATTGCTCGTCCTTTGAGCACGATACAATGCGCAGACGTTGCAGAAGGACTTTATCCTGTATGCCACATATGTGACAAAGCTATAACGAGGTAATGTAACTCTATGGAAACATACAATATTATTCTACAAACTGTAGGTTCTTCAAGTAAGTTTATCACACCGATTGTGATTTTTTGTAACCCAAGCACGGATGTTGTTTTTTTTTTAACAAAATTAACCGATTGTTTTAAAAATAGGGTGTTAAATTCAATTACCTACATCAAGTTCAACCCTAATTTCTGATTGATATAAGGCTTACAATAATTTATTTTAAACAGGGGACCGTTCATTACGGCTTTGGGCCGCATCTGGTGTCCAGAGCACTTCATTTGCGTAAATGCAACGTGTAGACGTCCGCTTCAAGACATCGGTTTCGTTGAAGAAAATGGCCAACTCTATTGTGAATTCTGTTTCGAACAGTACATCGCGCCTGCTTGCGACAAGTGCCACGCCAAAATTAAGGGCGTAAGTACAACAGCTTTTCAATGTTTAAGTAATTATTGTTTCTGTTAAAATGTTTCTTCTCATTTAAACAATTGCAATTACAGGATTGCTTAAACGCTATCGGCAAGCACTACCATCCAGAATGCTTCAACTGCGTCTATTGTGGAAAGCTGTTCGGGAATAATCCCTTCTTCCTAGAAGATGGTTTGCCGTATTGCGAAGCTGGTATGCAATGGATATTTTTATTTTTCGCAAAACTTGTCATTTCCTTGTATTATTTTAGGTAAAGGCACTAATATGATATAATGCGACTATATTTCTCAGATTGGAATGACCTGTTCACGACAAAATGTTTCGCTTGCGGCTTCCCGGTGGAGGCAGGCGACAGGTGGGTCGAGGCGCTCAACAATAACTACCACAGTCAGTGCTTCAACTGCACGGTGCGTATGATGAGACTCCTACTAAAATACACTTACACACAACACACACAAACTGTACGAACGATTTGTTGTCAGTTATATATTATAAAAATATTTTCAGAATATTCTACCAAATTAAATATGAGTTTGTTTTTTCTAACTTTAAATACATAAAATAGTCCAATATGCTCATGACGCGCAATACGTTACTATAATATTAATTTGGCGTATATTGCAATTATAATATAGATATGTATGATAAACGACTGCCTGTGTAACATCAAGATGACACATTCAGGTACATCACTAATTAATAAATTACATTAGATGCTATTGACTCCTCTATTGAAACTGATCTGCACATTTCAGGCGCGTTACCTGATTCATTTTATTATAGCATTTGCCCTGTAAACATTCCATCAAAAATTGCAAAAATGTATAACTTTGAAATCCATTACAGTTTTTACTCTAAAATAGAACTGACATTTCAATTTAAATATTTAAAGAAAGGGATTTTAAGTTAAAAATGATGAAGCAAGAATTACTGAAGCTTAACAAATAATAATCGATTTATCCACGTCTTTATACAAAGCTCGTCATACGCTGCCAGTCTGCTGCCCCTTTACAAATAACCGTGACCTTGTGTGTGCGTTAATTAAAATTGTATTATAATATCTGTATGTTTTATAACTGAGACATGTACATTATATACCTACTTAATAATATATACTCAACTTCCCAAGGTTCAGGAAGTTCATCATAGCGTGTTTTGATCCATGTAGTTATCAACCTTACATAATCTGCTTGTAGAAATGCTTTCATGAAACGGTTTGAGTAGTTTTGGCTATTTTATGTATTTAATTATGTTTTAACTGATAATTACTCGTGTTGTTATGTTTGTTTGTAGTTGTTTTTTTTTTTTTGTATGAGATATACTTAGATCAAGATACAAGTATTGATACTTCTATAGTAATTGAACTAGCCAGGTTAAGATTATAACAAATAATACGAATCAATAAATACATTCAAAATAGTTGCTGAAGAAAAGTGAATTAATTTATTTTATAACTATTATTTACAGGTGTGCAAAAAGAACCTCGAAGGACAGAGTTTCTTCGCCAAGGGAGGTCGACCTTTTTGTAAGACACACGCCCGCTAGAAGTCCTCAGCACATAATGTATAACTCTGACACTGTTTACACGACTACCACTTTTCGTCCCGTATCTCCTTCCCCTATCACGCCTCCTATAAACACGCCCTCACCGCAAAGAACAAGGAAGTTGGAAACACCCCTCCACTTTGATGGAGGACTGTTTTCCGACATAAGAAATACAGATGGCAAGTTACTCAGCAAGGTGACCGTAGATCGAGTTCAAACGTCGTCACGACATGACATTACTGACTCTCCGAGCGTGGTAACCGACGGAAATAACTACGTTGATGACATCGTTAAAACAGAAACGATTACAAATGAAAATGTTATCACGGTAAAATTCACCCCCGTGCCACCAGAACTTGATTCTCCGAGATTGCTGACCCCGTCTCAGATCTATACAGCCCGACAAAAAAGTCCTGTTGAGTACATCAAGGACAATTTTGAAGACTTGCAGAGCTATAAAATTGTTAGTTCGGTTTGTAAGGAAAAGTTATTTGAAAAAGATAACTTGGAGCCAGTGTTCAATGAAGGCAGATTCTCTGAGACCCGTGACATTCATGTTAGTTCGACATGTAACGAAAAGTTTTTAGAAGAAGATAGTTTAAAATCGGCGTTCAATGTTGAGGGCAAACTTGCAAACAGCCTTGATATTTTTGAACCAATAGAGAGAGGCCCAAGCCCACTGGCGAATCTTCTCATTTCAGAGCAATTAACTAAAATAGACAGTTATTTGCAAGAGAGTTTAGAGGTTTGCTCTGGAATCGATGGTCGGTCTACTCCAATACCGGTTATTATTAAAGGAGATAAAACGGGTCCTATTTCAAAAACAGATAAGGTTTCTTTTGTGGAGGAATGCCATGAACAAAAGGCAGTACATTTCGCGACGATCTCGGGACAAAGTTCAAGTGAAAAAAAGCATAGCTCGAGCGACCGCGAGGAAGAAACTCTTTGTCGTCGTGAAAAAGTAACACAAGAACCTTATTTTGTCGAGAATACTTTAACTAATGTGTCAAAATTAAACAGTGTAAATCAACCTGGAGTGATTGGTGTTATTTATAACATGCCTATACATTATCACGCAGCGATTCTGTGTTTCTTATTAATTATATACAATCTCATATACCAATACGTAAAACAAAACTGTCATGGTAAAAAATAAATGGAGAGAAATTCGAAAAAAATGCATATTAAACTAGTCATTGAGTTCAGGGACATTTTGTTTCTATGTATTTACCAATTTGATAAGTTGTAAATAGTCACAGGTAACAAGTCTTTCTTGCGATTTTGTGTATCAATAATACCTACTTTTTAATTAACAATTTGGTGCTTTTCACTACCTACTTATTCTATAAATTGCTGGCAGTATTGTGATATTTCACATATTAAATAAGGCTTTGTATACAGCTTCCGGAATGTTGCAGTAAACTGTTACTAACATTAACAGTAGTCCTTATTTTTTTAAATCAACAAAACGTACTAATCGGAGATCATATTATCCGATTAAATTAAACATAATTTGATTGGTGCACCAACATACAAGATAATTAGAATAATGTAATGAATGTGTACTCATATAAGTTTGTACGAAATGTTTATGTTATTATCATGCATTAGATTGTTTAATTACTTTTTACCCTGCTATTTGTAATAATATATATAGTAGATGAATAAAATTTTCGCGATCTTATCTATTTACAGTTGGTAATAATCTTAATTTTAAGAACTATTTATTTAGACTTACTTTATTGCAATTAGCATAACACATAATAATATGTGGGCTTAAATAAAGTATTTTATTTTATGGAGGTGACTTTTTTTCCCCTTCAAAGTACATTCTTTAATTTAAACCAAGAGGACAGCAATAGTTAACGAATATGGAGGATACAGGTGGCAGAAACATCGACCCTCAAACTGTAACCACAGTATAAAAAGATACAGTAGGACGACGCCTTCGATCTCGTGGTAAATGCCAACAACGTGTAGGCATTGTCGGAACAGCTAGGGTTGTCTCAAGTAAACAATATTTACTTATTTATTTAAGATCAACATCGTCATCAACATTATTATTATTACTATAAACAATAATTAACAATAATCAAAAATATCGTTTTAAACAGTTTTATTTAGCTTGCCCTGTTTGTTTATTTATTTGTTTGGGTAAAATCAAGTAATTAAAATTTGACCTCCTTCCTGTTGACAGACGGGTCTGAAATTTGGTATGCACCTTTAGTTCTGATGACAGTATAATTTAACACATTCGGTTTTATTGTAAATCCAAGATGGCTGCCGGTATAAAATGGCTGATTACATATTTTATCACCTACTTCCTCATTATGGGTTTCAAATTAGGGATGAAACGATACCATTGAGGTATCGATACTTTTACTCGATATTGTATCGGTCGTCAAGTATCGATACTTATCCACTCGGTATCTATCGATACTTACCCGTATCGAATCGTTTTTGGGAAATTTAGAGTAAAACCGTAACCAGTTTTGGTATTCTTTATTGATAATTACAAAATTATAAGAATTTATGAAAAAAAATCTGTTGTTGTAGTGCTCCCCAAATTTTTTTTTTCCGAATGCTTGCCTATCAGTAGATTTCGGGAAGCAGTGATTGTTGCGCCAGCTTTGGAAAACAGCTTTTGCAAGATACAGAGGTACCTACTACGTTCAAATTTATGCTTGCTTGTTTATTTAACGTTGGGAATACGGGCTTTAAATCCTCCCATTCCTCTAATGGGTTGGCTTTTAAAGCGCAGACTGGATTAGCCAAATAAGTTGACACTTCATCGGCTTTTGAGGAAGCACGCCTCCGCTTTTGGCCAACTGCGAGTTGTTTGTGATGTGACCAAAAATCAAAATCTTCATTGGTGTTTTCATCTTCAGACCCTACACAAAACTAGGACTAGGATGCGTTCAAAAACTTTAAATTAAGATATCGACGGTTAAAACGTAATAGGATATAAGCGACAAAAAACAAGTTGTACAGGAGAGCGATTTAAAGTTTGAAATTGTGGAAAAATGGACATAGCTTTTTTATTTATTGTCATATCGTGAAAATGGAAACAGCTCTAGAATCAAGAAAAATAAATCCATTAATTGGCACTTTTATTTATTTGATTCGACGTTGTATTATGTGGTTTTATGCCGCTTAGATCAATTGATCTTATTTTCCTTATAAGGTAATTCGGCATAAGTTACATTTACACAGAAAAAAACTAAGAGTATAGAAGACTTAGCTACATTTGATATCCTCATATCAAGAGGTAATAGGGCATAAGTCACATGACTCTAGAATAACTTAAATGGGTTAAGATGGATAAGTGACCATTCACATGATTATGCCGAAAGGTAATGGAGCATAAGAAACAGTGCTTAGCAAAAACATCGTGAGGATGTTAGACATTAGCGACACTGTAAGTGGGTTGAAATAAAAGGTAACGTGGTACTTCCACATATCAAATTTTCTAAACCAAGAGGAAAACGAGAACATCCAACCTACGGCATTATCTGTGCAAATGGTAACGTGGGTTAACGTCACGTCAAAAAAAAAATGGGATCACAACCAACATGATTCTCCTTTAAAATATGACCTATGTTGCTGCATACATTTAAGTAAAGGGTGTTACCCATCATCGTTTAATTGCTGATGTGATTAAATGAAAACGAAAATACATTTCTTCATTATTTATTAAGAAAAAACACAGTTATAAAAGACAAAGTAGTTTTAACGATGTGCCTATTTATACTACATAGTAACAAAAATAAAGTAGTACTATAATGAAATAAGTAAATAACATAATCAAAATAATTAATCATTCATTCACCATGTACACACAACTATATATCAAGCTATACATTTCCAGTTTATACTGACCTCTCATTGTACGAAAATCCTATACAATGCGAGATCAGCTTATACTGGAAATTTATAGCTTGATATATAGCCGTGTGTACTCATTTAGCCACTATGACGAAAGTTTTTTTGGTAACAATAATATTATTATGTGTCTTAAAAAAATACAATAATCAGTCAAAAAGTGTACCACAGTCCACATCAAAAAAAGGGTAGGAGGGGTTTTTTTTTTTTTTTTTTGGGGGCGAAATCATCAAATAACTTCTCCCGCTCTGGGTGGAGCAGGAGGGCGTGTCAGACTTTTACTGACTAAAACCCACCCGTGTTCCTTCATTAGCCCGTATGCCAGGGGCTGTGGTATCTCTTTCAAACGAACTCGCACCCCTGACAGGCAACGGCCCTTGCAGGCCCCATCATTTTTGTGCTGACATCTCTTTGAGACGCGCGTGGAACACAACGCGCCGTCGACTTGGGCTTGGTCCTTACCGGACAGCGAGCTACCCATTACTCGCCGTCCGCAAGCCCATGCCTACGGTGGCCGGAAATCGGCCTGGGATTCCCGACGCCCAGGGCGTCTCCTTATCTTGCGGCGGCTAGGGTCGCGAGGGCGCATATGCTGCCTCTCCCTCACGTGCGCCGCCTCCCTCTTCGCGAGCATCACTCTTCGCTGAAGGAGGTGACGGCTCCCCATGCCCTCTCGCTCCGTACCATGGCCTGGACCAGGGCCGGACGCGAGGGTAGGAGGGGTAAAGGAACTGTTATTATTACTTTAATTGTCTTTTAGACGATCTTATCGTAAAACCACTTCAAACAAATCGACTGCATAACAACAGATGAATTGTTTACAATGTCTAACTTATCAGCTAATCGAGATCAATAATAAATCAATTAATTACTTTTTTTTTCTTTTTTTTTATTTAAATACCGAATTTTTATTAGTTTATAAATATCACTTACACAACTAATAAATAAAAAAACAATGAAATACTAACTTAACTAATCCTTATCACAAATTAAAAAATTGCGTCAAAAAATTCGTCCTCATCGCTGTCGACTGGTAATGTCCCCAAGAGACTGGCAGCATTACCACGTTGTATGGCAATGCTTAGCCGCTGGCCAAGGTAGAAACCAGCCCTTGGGTCACGGGAAGTGTCAACCAGCCTTTTTGAGATTTCCTTAAAGAGGCCGTGAGCACTCGGACCCCACGGCCCGAGGGTTTCAACCCCAAACGACTCGAAAATATAATTACCAATTAGGTTGTTATACTTTCGCCGCTTGAGGTTTTCCGCAGCCGCAGCGGCAGCGCCAGCACAGCACACCGAGCCAGGAAAATGGGATGGTATAAGAGTATCGACACACGTTGCATCCCACACTAAAGGCCTACCCATCTTCCATGGAAATAAAGACATTCCGTCCGGTCTCTTGCCATCGTCGCGTGCCAAGCCATTGGGTTCTAATGTAGCTGGAACGCCGACGGTGACAAGAGCTCGTCGGATGATGTCGTTAATGTTTGCGTGCCGCGTTAAGCGGCCCGCGCTTCGGCTGCAAGACAGGCCGTGGTGTCCTAGACTGTTGACAACTTCGCTGCAGTGACAGCGATGAGGAGAACAACAAGGAGCTCCCAGTCGTAGGGAAGCAGCGAGGCGGAAAGTAGTGTCATCGAACAAAGTGCCTATGTTCGACGACGG
Source organism: Polymixis flavicincta (assembly GCA_949987655.1). Taxonomy (NCBI): domain Eukaryota; kingdom Metazoa; phylum Arthropoda; class Insecta; order Lepidoptera; family Noctuidae; genus Polymixis; species Polymixis flavicincta. The sequence goes on along the minus strand of OX465175.1, from coordinate 11,644,647 downwards.
TAGTGCATGAAGCCACAGACCCGACTCCCACTTACCCACAGCCAGCAGGCGCGCACGCTCCGCAGTAGTAGCAGACGTGTTAAGTAGATTGTCTTGTACTACTCTGCAGAGCGGCTCATCCCGCCTTCTCTGGGAACATGGATTATCGGGTAGATCAGAGTTCGGGCAAGCGAGTCTCCAGGCATCCAAAGCCTCAGTGAAGTACGGCACGTCAAAATTAATCAGTGTGGAGGCTAGGATTTTCCTGATTAATTTCTCAGTGCCGTGGACCGAGGATATGAAAGCCGGTAAACTAATACTAGAAATGCGGACGCCGAGGTGTACGTTACCCTAGCAAGAAAGTGTCTCCTAGAGTTATATGAGTAGAACGTATAATGTGTGCCTTATCTGCTGTAAATGTGCCCCCACATAAAAAATGTGTGCCCCCTGTCGTTTTGGAGAAAAACGGAAAAAACGATTCTTGCTGGGGTAACGTTTTTCTAGCAGGAAAATTCTAAACGAATGGTCGGAGAGAGAAAATTTTTGCATGGCCAGATAGCTTATATGTGTGCCAAAATGTGCCCCCAAAAATAAAATCTGTGCCCCTTCAGGTTTTCGAGATATTGCATTTCCTGCTGGAGTAACGTTTTGATGAATCGTATATCTCTAAAACCATTGCATGTGCCCCTGTAGAATAAACATACACGAGTAGCTCTTAAGGGGCACACCTTAGTGCCCTAATTAGATTTAAGAAAATATTTATAGTTTTCAAGTTATCGCGGTTTTATGAAAACCCGAAAAAACATCGCAGCGCCTAAATGAGACAAAGCACAAGTTCGCTGAAAATTGTATTCGGTCCTTCTTGACGCTATTAATAACCATACAAAGTTTCAAAACTGTTCATGCATACGTTTTTGAGTAATCTTGCTAAAATTCAAAACGATGGTGTCTTAACTTTGACGGCAAAATACAAGGAACCGGCTCAATCTCAGATGTGTAGGTGTGAACCAAAATTGTGTGCCTTTAGTCAAAAATATATGGTGAAAATATTCAGCTTGGAATGTTTCGCATTAAGTTAATATTAACAAAAAACCAAAATATGTAAGCAACGGCTGGTTATCCGACCAAATTCCAATGACTACTAAAAAGCGACTGATTCATACATATCGATGACCTTCTTTATTTGACGTATTATACCTAAGCTGTTGTCCGTACAGTCGCGTTCAAAAGATTTGGGGGCCAATTAAAAATATATATTAAATGCACCTTGTGACTATTAAATGAAACAGCTTGTTGATGTGGAAATTATTATTTTTATTCCCTTAATTTTAATTCTTAAAGTAAGTATTGCATCAAAACACAGCTTAAATTTCCTAAAAAAATAAATAAATAGGTAAAGTAATGAAAAAGTACTTGATAAGTGTACAAGTATTTTTAAATAAATCAAAACACTGCCATTAAATACTTACCACTGCAGATCGTGCCATAAAATTCACCACCCCTACAACCACATAATTGTTATAAAATGCTTAATACGCCACTTTCAACTAACTTAAAAAAAAGTAAACAAACAGTATCAGTGCAACTGCGTGACTCAACGTAACAGTGTCCTTGGCGTCATAACATAACTGCAACTGTTTACCAATACCAAGTAATAATAATCCAAACGGACTTCCTAGTCAATAAACACTTCGTACCAGTTATTCATATTAGAGCGACGTTACACGTAACTGTCTCTGTCACACTAACACCGTACGCGTACTAGCTGTCTCACTTTCTCCAAATTAGACAAAGAGACTCCTTGCGACACGACGTCAGCAGATGCCGCGGGGCCAGAGTTATCTGCTGCGGTGTGAGGAGGCGAAAAAAAGGAATCTTCTATTAAGGTGAATGCTTCAACCAGCCCGCGAAATACAAATTTTCTTACTTTTTTTTTTAATTTGCAGGCCAGTGCTAGGTTGTATGTTGATTAAAATATTATTCGCGGCTGTAAGACGTATGTAGTTACAGAATTATAAGCATCAAAATCACCAATACAACCCTCCAAGTTCATAAGGCGTAGGAACAAAAAAAAAAAACAAAAAGTCATTCCTATAGCTTTATGAACTTAGATTATGATGATTTTGATGATTATAATTCTGTAACTACATATGTCTTACAGCCGTGAATAATATTTTAATCAACATGCTGCTGCAAATTGCAAAAAACGCAAGAAACTTTGAATTTCGCGGGCTGGTTGGAGCATTCCCCTTACTGATGAATAACTTACTATTAATTTATCTAACCTACGGCATAGCAATAAATATAATAGAAACAGCTAGTAGAATAATTATAATCCAATAACAACTTTATTTTATTACTTATTACTTTTCTACTTCAGTGTACTCAGGCACAACCGGTTAGTGAGTAAAGTAAAGAACGTCATCGATATGTATGAATCCGTCGCTTTTTAGTAGTCATTCAAATTTGGTCGGATAACCAGCCGTTGCTTACATATTTTGGTTTTTTGTTAATATTAACTTAATGCGAAACATTCCAAGCTGAATATTTTCACCATATATTTTTGACTAAAGGCACACAATTTTGGTTCACACCTACACATCTGGGATTGAGCCGGTTCCTTGTATTTTGCCGTCAAAGTTAAGACACCATCGTTTTGACTTTTAGCAAGATTATTCAAAAACGCATGCATGAACAGTTTTGAAACTTTGTATGGTTATTAATAGCGTCAAGAAGGACCGAATACAGTTTTCAGCGAACTTGTACCTTGTCTCATTTAGGCGCTGCGATGTTTTTTCGGGTTTTCATAAAACCGCGATAACTTGAAAACTATAAATATTTTCTTAAATCTAATTAGGGCACTAAGGTGTGCCCCTTAAGAGCTACTCGTGTATGTTTATACTACAGGGGCACATGCAATGGTTTTAGAGATATACGATTCATCAAAACGTTACTCCAGCAGGAAATGCAATATCTCGAAAACCTGAAGGGGCACAGATTTTATTTTTGGGGGCACATTTTGGCACACATATAAGCTATCTGGCCATGCAAAAATTTTCTCTCTCCGACCATTCGTTTAGAATTTTCCTGCTAGAAAAACGTTACCCCAGCAAGAATCGTTTTTTCCGTTTTTCTCCAAAACGACAGGGGGCACACATTTTTTATGTGGGGGCACATTTACAGCAGATAAGGCACACATTATACGTTCTACTCATATAACTCTAGGAGACACTTTCTTGCTAGGGTAACGTACACGACGCCGAGGCCTCCCATACGAATGGGAAGAGTAGCTTGTGCCCAAGCTCGGTCGTCCATGGCCACATTTAAGATCGAAGTTAGTGTGTGCCGGATAATTTGGTCTATTCTGTTTAATAGGTGAGTGTGTTTCCATAAATGGGAAGCGCGAAGGAAGTATGTTAATGTTACGAGCTAGGGGTTCGTGACAATTAAAAACTGCCGATATGAATTACCAAAAATAACACTTTAATTAAACTCACTAATAAACACAACACAATAGCACTGCGGATCACTCTTAAGTCGCACTTGAAGATCGCTTTAGATGTTCTCGCATGTATCGCTTCCAATGAACTACCCCGGGACGCGCTCCGTTCTCGCTTATATAGGGCCCTCGGATAGTTCCAGAACCTTCTACCGTAGAAGCATCTAGAATGTTCGAGTACATATCGGCCCTGACCGAACACATGTCGATAGTTCCAGAAAGTTTTATTTTTATTTTATTCATTAAGGGATAATAAACAACTACAACATATATGTAAAACATTAAGGTTAACAAAACTTAAATAATAATGTTGTAATCCACTGCATTATCCGCAGATAAAACATATTTAAAGATCAGTGGTTGCCACTAGGCGAGCATTACCAAAGTTCACAATTATCTTGAAATAAACAAATAAGTAACTATGAAGCTAGCTATAGCTTCAAAATAAATAAGAATAAAAACAATTTCATTTAGTTAACATCATGCAACACTTAAATAATAATAATATGGTACCGTACACTTAGGATAAAACATTCATAATCATAGATTTAAATTTATTTTTCGAGCATGCAAATATATCAATGTCATTGAAGTTAGAATTATAGGATTCCAAAATTCTATGAATAGGGCATCGTAGGCCAGAGTTCGTACGACAAGAATTTAGCGCAAACAGAGTACGTTCACGAACCTGACGTACATGAACCGTTCGGGGGACAGAATAACACAGCTTACTCGTCAGATCAATGGCATCAAAGTGATTGTGAATAATATCATGAAGCACGTTGGCCTCCAGGTATTTGCGCCGGTTCTCCAAGCTGATAAGCTTATACTTATCAAGAAGTTGGGAGTATGACAGATAAGTCTTAGTCCCATAACATCTGTAATACATAGCACGGAGGTACTTGCGCTGGACCCTTTCTATTCCAACTACATATTTTTGATAGAAGGGGTTCCAAATAGGGACCGCATATTCTAATTGCGACCGGATGAGCGTTTTATACAAGTAGAGATAGGTTGAGGTACGCTTAAATTCGGTTGAAGATCTCATTACAAATCCATACATTTTAAAGGCACTATTGACTATGGCTTCGATATGCTGATTCAAGGACAGTTTGCTATCAAAAAAAACACCTAGGTCCTTCACTATTGATATATTATCTAAGGGGATAGAGTTAAGGTTGTAATTGAAATTTATTATGAAATTATTCTTAGTAAAGTGTATATAATTACACTTGGGGATACTAAGATGCAGCTTATTGGCAATACAGTAAGCAGATAGTCTGTCAAGATCTTCTTGAAATGACTGGCAGTCGTCCATAGTACGGATCGCTTGAAACGCCTTCAAGTCATCAGCGTACATCAAGAATTTTGACTTTTTAAAGCATTTCTTAATATCGTTGATATAAATAATGAACAAAAGCGGTCCCAGAATAGAGCCTTGTGGAACTCCAGAAGTAATATTAACAGAGAAAGACTGATGACCATTAACCACCACCCTTTGTGACCGGTTTTTGAGGTACGACACAAACCAACGCAATAAATCTCCTCGTATTCCATTGTAAGCAATTTTATTCAGGAGAATTTCATGATCGACCTTATCGAAAGCTTTTTTGAAGTCAGTGTACACCGTATCTATTTGCAATCGCCCATCAATACTTTCAAAAAGGTAGTTAGCAAAAATTAATAGGTTAGATGTCGTAGATCGGCGCTTAACAAACCCATGTTGTTCAGGAATTATAACATTATGCAGAAGAGGGTAAATCTCGTTGTGAACAAGTCTTTCAAAAAGCTTTGACAAGGTCGGCAGAATCGAGATGGGTCTATATTGTTCGACGTCATGCTTAGAGCCACTCTTATGCACTGGGGTAATGTTAGCTCGCTTCCACACCACCGGGAACACACCTTCATCCAAACATCTATTAAAAAGGATATAGATCGGCACACAAACACTATCAGCCGTAGCTTTAAAAAAGGCCGCTGGAAGACCGTCTGGTCCTGCCCCTTTGGAGGGGTCCAACCGCTTCAACTCGCTGAGTATTTTGGACTTCTCGATATGCAGATTACTAATTATGCTAGCATTCTCTGCGCACTGCTGCGGCGGATCCCACGTGTTGAGCGTTGGTGATATGGGCTCAAATACGGACAAGAAAAAGTCCGAAAACATATTGCAGACAGCATCAGGATCACTCGACTTGACATTCTGGTACTGCATCATGGACGGAATGCCTGATTTACTTTTACGGTTAGAAATATAGGACCAAAAATGCTTTATGTTACTGGAGAGACTATCTTCAACCGAGTTAATATAACTGGAATAACAAGTTTTACACATATGTTTGAAGATAGACCTACATTCGGAGAAGTTATTATAGTCTTTGATGTTGCTGTATTTTTTCCACTTTATCCATAGACGTTGCTTCTTTTTAAATATTTTAACTAATTGTGGCGTAAACCAGATTGGGAAGTCAAGTGACCTAATTCTTGCAGGGGGGACCAGTGGGCTAATTATGTCATTCAACATACTATAGAAAGCCTCCACGGCCTCTTCCGATGATAGATTGTCGAACAGCGCGGACCAGTTGACCTCGTTCATGTGTTTGTTGATGAGATCGTAATTAGCTTTACGGAAATTATATTTATTTATCGGTTTTCTCTTCATCATTTGTGTAGATAGGTTAACTGGTGCGGCTATTATAAAAGGAGGGTGATGGGGGTCGACTGGTAACAACGGATCTTTAAGGAGGCCAGTTGAACAGCAAGTATTCGAGATAAACAAGTCCAAGGTCTTTCCTCCACTATTAGGCTTGCTGTTATATTGGTGAGCATCTAGCGAGGACATGAGGTGCGTCAGTTCCGAGCATATAGGATGTGTACAAACACATGCCACAGAAGCCTCATACCCCGCCATTATAGTGCTCCACGTGACATTAGGAAGATTATAATCACCAACGATGTAAACATTCATGACGTTCGGTGTATTTAAGGTGTCCTGTAGAAAGTCAAAATGAGATGTATAGACATCGGAGCTAGTCCCCGGTGGGATGTACACTGCGCTGATAACATGTATTTTATGTTTATCGTTTTTGCAAGGCAGTGCAACCATGAGGTGCTCAATACTGGCCGAAAGCTTACAATGTGGGTTATTGAGAATATCGAGTGATGCCGATTGAAGTTCACGCAGTATTGCAATAAGAACACCACCTCCATCACGCTTCCCCGTAGCGTCACGATCACGATCACAGCGGAATACGGCGTAACGAGGGTCAATAAACTCGCTATTCGCTATTTCAGGTATCAGCCAAGTCTCTGTCAATACTATGATGTCATATGAGGATGCCAAGATATTCACGAGCAAAGAGTGTAGCTTAGTTCTGATTCCCCTACAGTTCTGGTAGTAAATTAACAAATTGTCGTGTTTTATGCTTTGCAACAAATTCATATAGATCTCTCGTTCTTTTGTAAAACATGATATATTGTGGAATCCAATAAATTCTAACAGTACGTTTATAGCTGATGAAATAAATTAATAAGATAACATTAAAACCTGTACATAATTTTAAGTTACATAGTATTATATAAGTACGATTAAAAATTATAATTGTATAAACTTTTGATTTACACTTCATATTAAGTGGATTAGATTTGATCAAAATTGTATTTAAAATTGATATAAATTGTATATTAAATAGATTTAGATTGATAAAGATAGTATTAAGTTTCATGGCATGCACAATTTTGTTAAAATAGGTAACGCAACAGAAAAAAACATAAGAAATATAACAGTAAGAAATAAATAGAATATTGTTACCGGTGTGAGTTAAACATTTATTCGATAGATTTGGATCGAATTTTATCGAGGTCTCTTTCTCCACGTATAGCAAACGAGGGTTCACCTTCACGCTCTCGGATGAGTATTGTGGCATTTCTAATCCACACAAACTTGTAGTGGTGGCTTTTGGCGACATCCCGGGCTTTACGAAATAACTGTTTCTTCTTCAGGGTTAAATGTTCATTAAGGTAGATAGACGATGACGTTCCAGCTATGCCAATTTGTTCGGTCTTGAGAGATGATGCCTTACGGAAAGCACTAAGTAAGTTATCTCTGTGTATACACGACGTGAATCTGACGATGACATTTTTCGGTCGAGTGCTATGTTGGTGTGCATGTGGCACTCTATGAACGGCGATGATGTTCTGCTGTGTCACCGGAGAGTTAAGTGCAAGACCAATTGCTTCAATGAGGGCCGGTAGGTTTTCATTGCGCCTTTCGGGCAAATTACCTATTTCAACATTGCATTGGCGGGCCTGTTGCTCCAAGGTATCAATTTTGGTCTCAAGAACATCGACTATCAGCTCCACATCAGCAGACTTAGTGCCATGTATTTCGCCGGTACGCTTCTCAAGGATGTCACAATGCTGCGTCAGATCCTTAGTAGTTGCTTGGAGGCTTATAACATCATTGCGCAGATCATGCACATTCTGCTTCAGAAGGGACTGCTCGGTACGCAGCGAATTTATTTCCTTTTGGATATCAGCCATAGTAGATTTGATATCGTCGCGAATTTGGGTCAAATCTTTATTCAACTCACACCGCCAGTTGCTGAGGGTTTTGTTTAAATCCTTTGAGAATCTCTGAAAGTCTGAGGTAGCGATGGTTTGAACAGGTTTTTCCGTAACTTGGCTGGGATAATTGCATGTACGAGGAGGACTGCGTTCCTCTATGATGTCACACGACATGTCCATGGATTTATCCACGACCGTAGGGTCCGTGTAGCTGCGTACCGGCGTATTAACATTCGACCTAAGACGCCTGGTTACATTACTGCACGGCGGACACTTCCATGAAGCCTTAAATTCAGCACTTAGCGCAGCAAATTGGCTATGCGTGACATTGAGACACTCGTAGTGATATTTTCCTTGACATGCACAGCACAGAAGGATGTTATCACAGGCTGCAGTCGGTTCGCCTTGGCAGCAATTCATTTTAAACGTGAAGTAAATAAAGTTTGAGTAAGGGACAGCGCCACCTAGTTTGTTTCGTTAAAATTAGGTGGTCCACGGCAGCAGTGTAATGATCGTAGTAGCGTGTCAGTTCGTGGTTCGATAAAGATTGGCAAGACGTAGTAGTACTAAGAGAAACCAACAGATGGCGCTAGTTTCGATAAGTGACTTGCGAATTTGATTTAACAGTAATTTAGTCAAGATGATAGGCAAAACTTCACAAATGCTGTAGGGACACTGTAGAAGTTCAGAATATATTGACTAACTAGACCGGGGGACAATTGATGAAGTTTGCGGACCGATTACTTAGTTTTAAACAAATACTTCATTCATAATACGAGCCACAGAGAACAGCACTTATTTGTTTAGTCACAGCACGGATATTTATTGTTGCACTAGATAACGGTATTAACTCAATTTTCCAGCAATCACAGTCACTAATTATTTACTTTGACTATTTTTATAATTATTTTATACGGAGCAGCGTTTTAAAGTAAACTGTCGGTATCGCCCTCTGGCGGCAAGTTCTAGAACATCATCGAACTTTATAGAAAGATCTTGACGATTAACTTCGCTACTCGATACGAGATGTCGCTAGTGGCAACCAAACATTAATTGTGCGGCGCAACACTGCCCCCACCTAAGAAATGCTCGTCCCGAGCATTATCGGCCCCATAATAACGCGCCAGTCGATCCACGTGGACTATCTTAGGAGTACCTCTTGCACCTTTCTGTATCCGGTAGGTAACGTCATTGATCTTTGTCACAATCCGGTACGGTCCGTCCCAGTTAGCTTGAAGCTTAGGAGATTTCCCTTTGCTGCGGACTGGATTGTGCAACCACACTAGTGAACCTTCGTCAAACCCTTTATTGTTCATTTTGCGGTCATAACGGGTTTTCATCTTTTCAGACATTTGCTGGCCTGATTGTCTGACGTGCTCATAAATGTCATTCATCTTGTTCCGCAAGTCATTCGCATAATCGGTTATACTGCGTGGGGCATCAGGTGGTATTCCGGTAATCAGGTCTGCAGGTAGCCGTAATTCCCTTCCAAAGTTTGCGAGAGCTGGTGTCACCGATGTGCTTTCGTGAACAGCGCTTCGATATGACAACAAAAACGGTTGTATGTGCTTGTCCCAATCTCGTTGCCGATTTTCCACAACTTTTGCTAGGTACCTCTCTAATGTCTGATTAAATCGTTCCACCATTCCATCCGATTGTGGGTGGTAAGAAGTTGTTCTTGTTTTATGAGTACCCATCACTCGACAAGTTTCCTGGAATATTTGAGACTCAAAATTCCTTCCTTGATCACTGTGAATCTCTAAAGGTACTCCAAAACGACAGAAGACTTCATGAACTAATTTATCTGCAACTGTCGAAGCTTCTTGATTTGGAATGGCGAAGACTTCCGGCCACTTAGTGAAGTAATCCATCACAACCATGAAATACTTGTTACCACTTTCACTTTCCGGAAACGGCCCCGCAACGTCAAGGGCTATCCTCTCCCATGGTGCACCAACATTGTACTATCAAGATTCACTAATGCAGTCGCATACTAAGGGCTATATTGCTATGAAGTGGCGGTCCGGGCCGTACCTACAGCTGTGTGTATAAGTGATGTATTAACACAAAACTCACCGCTCCACTCACACACTGGCGTTAATCTATGTATTTTATACATACCGTCGGCGACGACAGACATGACCTTGGTCGGTTCATACCATTGCTAAAATTTACTTTTATAATTTGAGTTCCGGTAGCGTGCAGCGTATCGTCTTGGATTAAGAAACTCATAGGTCTGGGTTCAAATCTCGCGATGAAGCTTTAATTTTTCTTTTCAACAATCATCTTCATCTGTTCTTTTATTATTCGATTTATTAATATACCAGAATTATAATGTAATTTTTTTTTGTTATTACTCGTATTGTTATTTAAATAAAGGTTTACATACTCAGCCTATAAACGTTCCCACTGCTGGGACACAGGCCTCCCCAATGGGAGGGAGTAAAATAAAGGTTTACCAATAATAAATGATTACAAAATGTTTATTCGTTATAACTTCATGAAGAATGTATAAAAATAACTAATAATAACTTCTTGTTAAAACAGTTTATTTTCTCATAAAGAACAATTTATTGAAGTAAATAAGCTAGTTGGTGAACTATGATAATCAGGCTATTGTATCTTAGTAATATAATAATATTGTGCTGATTACTACTGTGTGTCGGTACTCTAAATAAATCACAATATTCTACAAAAATCTACCCACGTAAAAGTAACAAATGCAGACAAGTTGTCACAATACAATTAAATGACTCAGTAGTACTACTTTTATTCTACTGCGAGTGAGTTCGTTCTAACTCAAACCTCAAAGTTAACAAATCGTATTTAATAGGACTTAAAGAGGTTATAGCTTAAGTGTTCATTTTCATTCCGAAAAGAAGATTGAAACTAAACCTCAAAATAATCCAGATTACGGATAAGACAAAATATTATTTGAATATTACTAAAATAAATAAATATTTGTAATTTATAACTTAATGTTAATGTTTTTTCCGTTAACTATGTTTTTTGAGCAGATTCTCGAGCTGGCCTTCTGCGTTGAGTGCACGGCGCACGGTTCGTAAAGATGTGTCGAATAATTCGGCAAAATGTCTTGTCGTTTTGAAACCACTTGTTTCAAATTCGCTGAACGTGTGCCTGTTATAGGAGCTGGGGTCTTCCACTTTCGTTTCCACGGGCAAGGCTACCGCCTTCCTCGTATCTTTTCACCCACCGACTCACAGTATTTCACTAAAACAAAAAAGGGGTAATGTTAGGCTACTAAGCAAAATACACACTTTATGTATTACCTACTATTTAGAAACAAAATTATTTAAAAGGGCAATTTCACATAAATATTAAGTATAATGTTATTTTCATCGTTCTATAATCTAGGAAATAAATTTACATCGAAATTTTATATTTTTATTCTATTTAGACCACGATTTAGACATTATGATATTTATAAAACGTTTTAAAATAACTACAAGGATCAGCAGTTATACTTTAATTAAATAAATGTTTAATAAAATATTTAAATCATAATACTCACACTCAGTCCGGTTTCATCACATAGGTATTTGTGATATAGGTATTAAGTCCACTTTTATGCAGCGCAATAATATTCGCTTTCATTTCTATATTTAAATTTGCTTCCATTTTAAAATGAATTAGAAGAACGCTAATAGATGAAACACACGTCACTAGCACACAATATCAACCAACACCGTTCTATAAGTCGCGGTGAATGAGTCGTAAATCATTTAAATTTATTTAGGTTTCTGTGGGTATAATGATAAAGTTTTACGAGTTTAGTGAATACGACGAACAGAACAAGAAACTATACTCAAAAGTGATTTTTAAAACAATAAAAAGACTATCACACAGCGAGTGGGATTTGAAACCGCGACTCGCTGCGCTCAAACGCAATAATCAAGTGCGGTAACCGCTCAGCTATCATGCCATTTGCTTTAACGGTTGAATTTAGGAAATACATTCATTTGTAAACGTATGAGAGTGTGTGTGTCTATAGTATTATAGCCTATAGAAATTGCTTATTATAAGAAGGTCGTAAGTTAAAGCGAAGTGTCAATCTATTGCTTTTTGAGATTGGGGCACCATTAGTGGGGGCTACTGTACAATTTCAATGCACCTCTGCTACGCGTCTGAGGTCCCTTTACAGCTGCACAACTTGTACATTTGCGACACCAGTCCTCGACATCGTCCCGACAGTGGACCCAGTAAAACCGTTCTCGTATCTTCAGTAGAGTCCGTTTTACTCCCAGGTGACCTCCTGAACAACCATTATGGTACAGCTGCAGAACATCCGGTACTTGTGATTTAGGGACAACCATTTGCAAGTGACAGCTGTTTCCCCGAGCATTTTCCCATTTACGGCACAGGACTCCATCCTGAATCACCAAGCTGTCCCATTGGGCCCAATAGCTCTTTGTGATGGAACTCATTGCTGAGACGTCGCTCCACCTGGGCTTAGGAGCTTTGGCCTTCATCCACTCCAGAATCGGCTTGATGTCCGAATCTTCCTGCTGTGCACTTTGTAGGCTTTCCTTCCACTCGTTGCTGAGGTCTGTCCTGAGCATCCTCACAGGTACCACTTCCTTACTCTCTTGCCTAGTACAGTGCTTGCAGTCTTCAGGACAAGGTCTTCTTGACAATGCATCTGCGTTGCCATGAGATTTCCCGCTGCGATGTTCGACCACAAAGTCGTATTCCTGCAGTAGCTCAATCCATCTTGCAACTTGTCCTTCTGGATTTTTGAACTGTAATAGCCATTTCAGTGCAGCATGGTCGGTTCGTAAGTGGAATTTCCGACCCAGAAGATATTTGCTAAAATACTGCAATGACTTTACCATAGCAAGCAATTCCCGTCTCGTGACACAATAGTTCCTCTCCGGCTTTGACAACGACTTGCTGAAGTACGCTATCACAACCTCTTGATCACCATCCCGTTGAGACAACACACCACCAAGTCCTATGTCACTTGCGTCTGTGTCAACTATAAATTCCTTGCCTGCATCAGGGTACCCCAAAATAGGTGTTTTGCATAGTCGGTCCTTTAACTCCTGGAATGCGATTTCGCAACTTTCATCCCAGCAGTAATGTCGCTTCTCCTCGGTTAGCTTATGCAGGGGTTTGGCTATATCTGCAAAGTTCTTAACAAATCGCCGATAATAAGAGCACAACCCCAAAAACGCTCTGACCTGCGTCTTGTCTTTTGGAACTGGCCAATCCTTGACAGCGGCGATTTTTTCTGGATCCGTGCGGATACCTTCTTCCGACACTACATATCCCAAAAAGCTAACTTGCCGTTTGAATAGTGAACATTTCTTCGGACTCAACTTGAGGTTGGCACTCTGGATTTTCATGAGCACGCGTTCCAGGTTTTGAAGATGTTCTTCAAACGTACGGCCTACGATGATGATGTCATCCAAGTAGACCAGACAGGCATCGCCAATCAACTTAGTTAGTACAAGTTCCATCAACCTTTCAAACGTTGCCGGAGCGTTGCACAATCCAAACGGCATAACTTTAAATTGCCACAGACCCTTTCCTGTCGAGAATGCTGTTTTCTCCTTGTCCTTGGGGTCAATTTCAACTTGCCAGTAGCCACTTTTCAGGTCCAGCGTGTTAAACCACTTTACTCCAGTAAGCATGTCCAACGTGTCATCAATTCTTGGCAAAGGGTAGCTGTCCTTCTTCGTAACGTCATTCAGACGACGATAGTCAACACAAAACCGCATGCTGCCGTCCTTCTTCCTTACCAGCACTACAGGTGAACACCATGGGCTAGATGAAGGTTCAATAACACCATCCTTCACCATTCCCTCAATCATGGTTTCTACTTCCTTTTCACGCGCTACCGGCAATCTCCTTGGCCGCTGACGGATAGGAAACTCGTCGCCTGTATTTATTTTGTGTTGAACTAAGCCAGTCTTCCCAATGTCACTATCGTTTAGGGAGAAAACCTCGGCGTACTTCAGTAACGTCTTCTTCGCCTTGCTCATCTCATTTTGAGACAGAGCGCTGCGACACTCTTCTAAAAGTGTGGTCACTCTCGTTTGTGCATCCTTGCTGGGGGTCCCAGTCGATAGATATTGGCATTGGCGCAACCAATCCACTTCCTCGCAAGTACCAATCAGTGTGCCTTTTTTAATAGTCTGTTCCTGATCACAAAGGTTCAGCACACGTACCCCTGAGATTTCGGTGGCTCTGACCAAAGTTCGTGCCACTTTCCATGGAAGGTCATTGTCTACCCTTTCCACGAGTACACAACGATGAGTTTGCCCAGGATTCCGAGGAAGACTAACCGGCACAATCGTTTCTGATCTCGGAGGAAGAACAATTTCCTTAAGGCTGTACACATTCCCTAGTAACGCCCCTTCCATAAAAAGTTCCTCTCGTCCACATTTCATAACTCCCTGCTTGACGTCAATCTCGCAAAAATTCTTCCTCATAAAGTCAAGGCCCAGGATGCAATCGTCCATTATATCAGCCACGATGACATTGTGCAGGTAGGTCCTGTTGCCTAGCTTCAACTCCATCTCCTTCTCTCCACGGACGGGTATGCGCTGACCGGTGGCTGTCACCAAATTAATGCGTTCCCGGTTGTATGCGGAGTCCCCAAGGAGCCGACTCATAACTTTGGAACTGACGACCGTACGAGAGGCTCCCGTGTCTATGGTCAGCTTACAAGGTATTCCGTTGATCTCACCCTTGATGATTAAGGTGTTCCCGTCATGGGTTTGTGTGATCGAAATCCTTGGGGCTCTTTGAACATCAGCCAGCACCCGCCCCGCAGTCCTGGCTATTACTCGTTTCCCTGCTGCTGCTGGGTAGTGCTGTTAGCCGCGCTACCCTCTGGAGACCGGCCATCTTCCCTTTCTGCAGTTCGCTTAGGGCAACTGGATCGAAGGTGGCCCCTTTCCCCACAGCCGTAGCACCTAGGGCTGTATCCTTTACGATCGCGAACTGTAGCTGCTACAACCTCCCTGACGCGATGGGAACGATGATCCTGCCGCACAGCTTCCACCTCCAGTGCATGGGCCAAGGCGTCCTTAAGCGTCCCGTGGTGACCGAGTCTCACAGCAGCTCTAACTTCAAGGTCCCGGATGCCGTCGATGAATGCCTGCACCAGGTTCCCATCAATAAGCGCAGGTACGGACTGGTACGCTTTTCGAACCAGCTTCTCTACTTCAAGGGCCCACTGCTGCAGGTTTTCGTTACTGCGTTGCACACGATCCTTGAGCTGCGCACGAAACACGTGTTCCAGGTGAGCGTCGCCATATCTAGCCTCCAATGCCTCGAGGAGCTGCTCGTAAGTCACTTCCTTACCGAGAGCTTCCAGCACATTTAAAGCCTGGTCGCGCAGGCCTAGGGTGAGGGCAGTCATGGCCTGACTTTTATTCCACCCGTTCGCCTTCATGACAGCCGCAAACTGAATTTTGTAGGCCGACCAGGAAGAAGTCCCATCGTACGGCGGCACTTTGAATCCACGTAGCGAAGGTGTTGTAGCTACGGGAGCTGCGATTCCATCCCCAAGTTTGAGGTTACCCAACTCTTGCTTCACATCAGCAATAACGTCACTAAATTTGCTGATGTGAGTTTCAGCTTCTGACAAGCGGTTGTCATGCTGGGCAACCTTCTCCTTCACCTCCTTCATGTCTTTCCCGAAGGTTGCGTGAAGGTCCTTTATGAGGAGCATCTGCTCTTCCTGGCGGTGCACCTGCTCCTCCTTATCCCGTTTGAGCTGTTCTTCCAATTGACGGGCCTGCTCCTCCTGTCGGCGAGCCTGCTCCTCCTGTCGGCGAGCCTGCTCCTCCTGTCGGCGGGCCTGCTCCTCTTTATCCCGTTTGAGCTGTTCTTCCAAACGGCGGGCCTGTTCCTCCTGTCGGCGGGCCTGTTCCTCCTGTCGGCGGGCCTGTTCCTCCTGTCGGCGGGCCTGTTCCTCCTGTCGGCGGGCCTGCTCCTGCAACATCATCATCAGAGCAGCAAAATCTGGTGCTGGTGATGCTGGAGCAGCTGTGGACGGGCCGGCCTCTGTGGTTGGTAGCTGGCCTTCCGACGCCTGTGGCATTGTTCCACCAAATCGCCTCTGGTCCGTCTCCTGCTGGCGTTGACTCCGGGTACGGATACCTTCCGTGTCGTCTTTAGGTAAAATCGGCATGATTTTAATCCCACTTCTGACACCAATTGTTACGAGCTAGGGGTTCGTGACAATTAAAAACTGCCGATATGAATTACCTAAAATAACACTTTAATTAAACTCACTAATAAACACAACACAATAGCACTGCGGATCACTCTTAAGTCGCACTTGAAGATCGCTTTAGATGTTCTCGCATGTATCGCTTCCAATGAACTACCCCGGGACGCGCTCCGTTCTCGCTTATATAGGGCCCTCGGATAGTTCCAGAACCTTCTACCGTAGAAGCATCTAGAATGTTCGAGTACATATCGGCCCTGACCGAACACATGTCGATAGTTCCAGAAAGTTCTAGAACATCATCGAACTTTATAGAAAGATCTTGACGATTAACTCCGCTACTCGATACGAGATGTCGCTAGTGGCAACCAAACATTAATTGTGCGGCGCAACATTAATTTGGGACCGAAACAGCAATAGCGAATTAAGGTGATGGCCGAATGCATGTTAATTTGGAACAATCTTTCCGAAACGTCGTTGAAATTTTGAATTTTTTCCTCAATAAAAACGGGAAAAGAATTCTCAAAGATTGGAGACCCAAGGAGACGAAGAGAGCTTTTTTCAATTATTTCAATATCTGGAGCTATTGCGTTAAATTTGGAAAGTGTCAGATGTCTGTCAGTACTGTCCGTTATGTAAACTTCACATTTCGAAAGGTTAAGGTCAAGGCCAATCGAATGAAATTTATTTTTCAAAGATTTAAAGTCATTTAAGACCGTTTCTACATCGCCTCCCAAAGTTCCATCGTCAAGATACCAAACATTAAATTTGGAATTTAGCTGCCGAATAATTGGATGAATGGCTAAGCTGAAAATCACTGGCCCGAGGGGGTCACCTTGTTGGCAGCCAACAGCAGATTCCAAAAGGTTGTCCCGATATAGTAATTTTGAAGGGTGTCTGTAACAGCAGCGTCCGGCGCAGAACTCGTGAGGATGGCAGACGCAGCGTCCGGCGCGGAGGTCGTGAGAATGGCAGACGCAGCGTGCGGCGCGGAGCTCGTGAGGTTGGCAGACGCAGCGTCTGGCGCAGAGCTCGTGAGGTTGGCAGACGCAGCGTCCGGCGCGGAACTCGTGAGGATGGCAGACGCAGCGTCCGGCGCGGAGGTCGTGAGAATGGCAGACGCAGCGTCCGGCGCGGAGCTCGTGAGGTTGGCAGACGCAGCGTCTGGCGCGGAGCTCATGAGGTTGGCAGACGCAGCGTCCGGTGCGGAGCTCGTGAGAATGGCAGACGCAGCGTCCGGCGCGGAGTTCGTGAGAATGGCAGACGCAGCGTCCGTCACTGCACACGGCCGACTGATTTTGGCATAAGCGACTCGCTAAATAGCTACTTGATTGCAAGAAATTGATACAAAATGGCGTAAGCACCAATTAATAAATGATGATTGTTAAGTAATATGGCGTAAGAGACAGAGTTGTATTAAAATAGTAAATGGTAGTAGGGTATAACCGACAATACAATATCAAATAAGATTTTAGTAATTGGTTATAAGCGACAACTGTATGGTAGACCTGTAAATGGTAGTAAGGTAAAACCGACAGTTCAATATCAAATTCGATTTTAGTAATTGCGTATAACCGACCATTGTACTGTAAATTTGTAAATGGTATCAAGGTATAACCGACACTTAATGTTTTTGACGACAAAGGTAAAGAGGCATTAGTTCCAGCATTCAAACGAGGTGCTAATGGTAAAATGCCGTAAGCGCCCGGAATCTCTACGCCAGTTAGAAGTAAAAATACATTACCGACTTTAAACCAAAATGTATGACATTTTTACAGGGGTACAAGCGCCTTTGCGTTAAAAAGGGCCTAAAACTCGGTCGGTTACACCAAAATGACATTTCGAAAACGCAGTTTTTTGCTTGGGCATAAGTGACAAAAAAGGCATTGTAGAGCCATGGGAGTAAGCGCATTCGAAAAAGCAGAAAATTTTAAGTATGATGGCATTCATAAGTCATTTTCGACCAAAATGGCGCTTATGCCCCTGTTATTACCTTTTAACCGTCGATATGCAATTTTTTATCAATGTCAAAATGAAATAGTGCAATTACTTTGACCAATACCTACTCGATACTTAATTTCAAAGTATCTATACTAAAAATACTTGGTATTGGAGAAAAGTACCGAGTATGTAATTGTATTAACTCGTATCGTTTCATCCCTGTATCAAATGAAAGGGCTTTTTTTTTGGCTGGGAAATCATCAAATGACTTCTCCTGCTGAGTAGAGCAGGAGGGCGTGTCAGACTTTTACTGACTAAAACCCACCCGTGTTCCCTCGGTAGCCCGTATGCCAGGGGCTGTGGTATCTCTTTCGAACAAACCCGCACCCCTGGCAGGCATCGGCCCTTGCGGACCCCACACGCGCGCCGTCAAAGATGTCAGCAACCACTGGTGGGATCAAATGAAAGGGCTTGATTAGTAAAATTGAGTTCTAATAAAATGAAAATCCAATATGGCCGTCAACAAAATGGTAGGTGTTTTTTTTTTCACTACCAAAACTTTTTTACAGTATCAAATGAAAAGGCTTTAAAAAAAAAAATAAAAGGCTTGAGTAATAAATAGAATACTGTAATATGCTTTGACAAATTTAAGTTATAAAAAAATTAATCAATAAAAATACAAACATACAATTCATAAGTTAAGAGGGTGATAAACCAAAATTGCCTATCTTAAATTTGATTTTTCATGAAATTTATAAGACTTAGGTACAAAATAAAAATATTAGTAAGTAGAGTAACTACATGATATTTTCAAACTTTTTGTGGAACAGAAACACGATACATTAAAATTTTCTCGATAAAAATCATCACAAAGTTACCTCTCATTTTCTCGTAGTTCCAATTTATACATAATACGCTAGTGACTAATGGGATAAAAATTTGATGATTACTTTTATCATCACATGGCAAAAAAATTTTGGAGGCGTTTTTTGAAATTCGTTTTATTTTATTACGACTACAAGATATTTGCACTTACGACGCTCTTAGTTCGAGGAAAAAGTCATCTTCGGTCGCATGTTACAGGAACTTCAAGCATATTTTTGTTTCACAAATCAGTTGCCATCGCTCTATTGAGACGAGAGGACTGGTCAGCTGCGCTGAGAAATAATATTTTCGTAATTTATCACATTGTAGAAAATACACTGTGAAATATAAAACATAAAAAAATGAATAAAACCACTTACGAAACGATTATTGAAAAACGTTAAGAATGGAAAAACTGAATAATTGCCGAATGTAAACTACAAATATTATTTATCACAAATTGTGTTGTTGATATTTATACTCAAGATGACATACATTTGATTTGACAGATTTTTGACTGGTATACCTACGTGGAAGTAGTAAGTACTATAAAGCAACTAGCCCTTTGGTCAGCATTTCGGTCAATTTCCTTGCGGCAAGAATTTACAACATAGGCCACTAGTCAATTTGAGATCTTATTGTTATTAAGTAGGGATCCAATTTGTTTACTCGCAGACTCAACAATCCAAGGGTACGGAGTGTGAAGTTCGGTGAAGCACATTATTATAGACAGCTACGGAAGGGCGCGAGTTACGAGTCACATCTTTTAGCATTCTCGGCTTTGTCGGCAAAAAAGTTATCGGCAGGGAACGCCTCAGGCATTAAGTTCGTTTTCGTACTGTTATTGTACACAAATTTTTATAAATTAAAACAAGGAACTATCAAACTTTTGGCTTTCTTTAAGCTCCATATAACTTGGCACCTTTTTGCAAACCAATTCCTTTATTGGCTAAGCTGACAATTCTGTTAAGCCTTGTACCAAATCATCATTGACAACTATTTATTTGCTTTCTTCAACGCTACAGAAATCTTACGGCTCGCGGCTAAAAATTGGAACGAATGCCCCCATCTTGTTTTTGCAATACAATTCATGTGACAATTTCACAATAGGGTATTTTCCAATTTTTCAAAAACTATTCTAATTTGAAGATTGGAACGAGATATTTAACAGAAAAATAAAAATAAATTGATTTCTATCCATTTTCTCAATTAAAAACGATTTAAACCTAATTTATTTTTAGTTGTTTTGAATTTACCGCCAAAACGCTTCTTACGATGACTTTTTATTACGTGACGTCAACTTTGTGTAAACTAAAGTAGTTGGCAAGTAATTATGTGAATGTCGAGTTTATAATTAACAAGATTTTTAATGGATATAAAGTGATATTACTGGTGTACGGTGCCTCTGTGCAAAAATACTTCTAAAACGGCGCCAAACTAAGTATTTGTACCGGTGTCGTATAAACAAAGTTGACGTCACATGTCACGTGATAAAAAGTCATCGTAAGGAGCGTTTTGGCGGTAAATTCAAAACAACGAAAAATACAATTCGAATTTAATCGTTTTTAAGTGAGAAAATGTGTATTAATAAATTTATTTTTATTTTTCTGTTAAATATATCGTCCCAATCTTCAAATTAAAATAGTTTTTATCAAATTGGAAAATACCCTATTGTTTACCAACAAACAACGCCCCCCAGACAATGTCAATTAGACGCCAAAAGATCCTTGTAGCAATAAAGCAAATTGTATGTACTTGCACTATAAAAAGGAAAGGTTTGCTTAGACACAAAAAAACTTTGCTAAAACAAACCAGCAGGGTTTGATCACCATATTATTTATATAATAATTGGATAATTATTTAATTATTAGGTATATAATTTATACCAAACCCTGCTGGTTTGTTTTTAATTCCATTTTACTTTTCTCTTCTTCAATATTTTATGCTTTGGACTTAAGGCTAGGTTGTTCCGGCATGTGGGCCTTTGAAACGCTACCTCCGCCTCCCCCAAATGCGGCATGACGTATTTATTTACGATGAACTGTCAACCATTTAGCAGAAAATCCATGCCATAGTATAACATATTGCAGTTGATCAACTGAATTATTTTTTCTTAGGTTCGAAATTTTTTCCTTGGTTTTAGGTACGGTATAGTAAAACTAAAAATATTACTTAAAGTTCCCTGTGTAGGGTAAGTGTCCTGTAAGTTACCTATTGAGCGTTTTCATATTATCAGATATTGATACCAACCCGATACCGATATGTCGGCAGCTGTACACATACCGATTCGAAACTGATATATTTAATATCGGCCTGATGATATTGGCGAATATCGATGACCATCGCGACTCACCAAACGACCACAGTAGGTACAGTACCTAAGTATCGACGTCTCGAAGTCAGCAATGCGAATAAGTGTGTTCCATTGAAAGAATGGCCAGTTCTGTCACCTCTATTGTGCTGCAGGCTTAGCACGAGAACCGTAGACAAGCGTTTTGTCGTCGGAAGAGTAGACAAAAATTATGTTTCCCTATAGACAGTTGACAGTTTTGTACCAAGAAAAGTAGACAAGCAATTTATATTCTACAGAAGAGTAGATATAGAAATGCGTCATGCTAACAATAACAACTCTATTTAAAAAGCGTTTATTAGGTACTCAACGTTTGCGAAAATCTAATCCCCGGTATCGTGGCGGTGTCGGAATCGGCTAATGTGCTGTGTTGTAATTTAATGTAATTGTTAAAGTGATGTAATCAACTAGTTTCGAATGAAAATCAAGAAATGTATTTTCATTCAAAACGTAAACGTTCCAGAAATAGCGATTTCAAACATTTATGAAAAAACAAACCCGGCTTTACTATTATTATGATTGCTACGGGTTTCAACCTCAGGACTAGCTGCTTCTCACATGGACAACTGTTCGTCAATTGATCCCGCGACACCAGTCCTGTTTGCTTTGTTTCTTTGTATATTTAGGCTGTTGAGAGCAAATCTACAAATGTGACATAGTTGTGTACAGGGAAGTTTTATATAATGTGGCACAATAGTGGTGTCTTACGACTTCTACGCGAACGAAGTCACGAGCAGAAGCTAGTTACAGATACATATGGTTTTGCGGTTGTAAGGTGAAAATGAAAAATAGCAATAGTTTCATTTGGAAATCATGCTTCCAGACCTTTCAACCAGATAATTTCCAGACAAGTTTTAGTTGTTAGTGAATTTAAGAGTTTGAATTCGAACTGATGGAACACAGGTGGGTCCAGTAAAAGTCTGATAAGCCCTCCCGTTCCGCCCAGAGCGGGAGAAGTCATTTGATGATTTCCCATTAAAAACAAAAAAATACCCTTGTGCAATTTGTTTTTTGAGAAAACTGTCCGTTTTTGAAATGTCTTTAATTCGAAATCATGCTTCTGGAAGCATGATTTCGGATTAAAGACATTTATTTTCAGAGGTTCCCAGAGGTTAAGCTAAGCGTAACTTATCAGTGAATTCAAGAATTTATAAAGTCGACAAGCTGTGTGTCCGACGGTATTTCTCTTCTTCAAAATGGTAGATTTCCATACAAATCATCCACTATTTTATTTATATCTTTGGTGGCAGAGGTTTCAAAGATCCTGATTTTCAGATTTTTATCAAGTAGAATACGCTTAAATGGTCATACTGTTTCGGTTACACTGTAACCATATTCTTTTGTTTTTGGTGTTTGCCATCGCTCAGAAAGAACCGTAAATATTGTGAGCTACTTAAGAAGGAACAATTGCCGTACTTTATTGTCTAGTTACGTACCTACTGCTCCAGCTATAATTTATCGAAACTATTATTTTAGGACATCAACATTAATATTTTAAAATCACGGATTCGAGAAAAAATCTTGTATTGCTAGCTCCGCTATTCGAGAAATATCAATAAAGTTGTTATCGTGTTCCTTCCAATTGGTCGTGTACCCTATAGCACTTTTGTCTGACCAAATTTTTTCCTATTTTCTCTGTTGGTGTCAGACTGAAAGTTCTTTATATTGTTAGTATACAACCGACAACCAGACATATTGTATAATATGTAATATTAATGTAGGATATGATAGTAGCGAACACAGTTCGGTGCAGAGGAAATATCATAGTTGATATGGATGAAACTGATTAAAAGAAACTTAGAAAACTGTGATTTGTACAAACTTCTTCATAAACGACGAATTCGACTCTCACTTGACTATTATTTCATCGATAATAATTTGTAATGTGTCAACACTATTTTAACACGTTCAACGCCAACGCGGTCAATGGTGACCGACAGCGAACTGTTCCTTCAGGCCAAGCAAAAATCATAGTTTTGTCCAAATTTAGAACAAATGTTTTTTTGATTAGATACTTTTATCTAATGTCCAAATGTATGTTTTTATTAACATAAGTCAAATTAAGTCGTTATTTATTGAGATATTAAATGTCGGGCAGCAGTGACCGACGCGGCTCCTAGCGACGAAAACTTGCATTTCCGTTCAAGGGAGCCGCGCGGGTCCCGGTGTCAGGTCAACTCAAATCACGCGATTTTTATCCGGTGTTGTTACCTACCTAATTCGTGGAAAAAATTGAGAAAAGTTATTATTTTTAAGGCGACAGGTTATACAGAACACCGAAGAGTATAACCTGTCTCTCTGCTTAGCGTTTGTGGACTACGAAAAAGCCTTTGCTTCGATCGAGACATGGGCTGTACTGAAGTCCCTTCAACGGTGCCAGATCAACTATCGGTAGATCGGGGTGTTCAAGTGTCTGTACGAAAACGCCACTATTTCAGTCCGACTCCAGGACTGGTCATCATAACCTATCCTTCTGCGGCGAGGTGTTAG
The DNA here is from genome assembly GCA_949987655.1 of Polymixis flavicincta. NCBI lineage: Eukaryota > Metazoa > Arthropoda > Insecta > Lepidoptera > Noctuidae > Polymixis > Polymixis flavicincta. The sequence goes on along the minus strand of OX465175.1, from coordinate 11,620,758 downwards.
ATAGGGAGACGTTATCTCTCCGAAACTTTTCACCGCTTTACTGGAGGATATCTTAAAGGCTCTGGGCTGGAAAGGGGCTGGCATGAATATCAATGGCGAGTACATCACCTACCTTTGGTTTGCCGATGATATAGTTGTTGCTGAGACTATGAAGGACCTCAGTACAATGCTCGATGTCCTCAGTGGAGCTTCCAAAAGAGTGGGTCTTAAAATGAATATGGACAAGACAAAGGTCATGTCCAATGCGCATGTCCAACACCCACTCTCAAAACGGTCGGAGTCACTGCACTCGAAGTTGTGAACAAGTACGTTTACATAGGACCAACTATCCAGTCGTCAAATCCGACTCGGCTGGGCAGCATTCGGAAAGCTACGCAAATTATGTTCTCATCCTACATACCGCAGTGTCTCAAGACGAAAGTCTTTGACCACTGCATGATGCTAGTGATGACATAAGGGACTGCAACGTGGTCGCTCACAATGGGCTTCATAAGAAGGCTTAAAGTCACCCAAAAGGCAATAGAGAGGGCTATGCTTGGAGTTTCCCTTTATGATCGAATCAGGAGTGAAGAGATCCGCAGAAGAACCAAGGTAACCGACATAGCCCGAAAAATTTCCAAAATTAAGTGGCAGTGGGCAGGGCACATTGCTCGCAGAACAGATGGCCTATGGAGCCGAAAGGTTCTGGAGTGGCGACCGCGTACCGGTAGAGTTGGAAGGCCTCCCACAAGGTGGGACCGCTGGATGCGCGAAGTGCAGAACTGGTCGAAGTGGTGGAGCTTGGGTGAGGTCTATGTCCAGCAGTGGACGTCTTTCGGCTGAAATTATGATGGTGATTGTTTTCGCTTTGATTACTATTTGATACAATCTTTTATGTTACATTTTTTACGGTAACAATACAAAATGAGTTCTGGTTTATAGTTTTCGCGAAATATTTTACAAACACACACACAGCTCACGCACACACACACACACACACACACACTCACGTACACACGCACAGACACTGACGCATACACACACTCACACACAAAAACTTGTGGATTTATAATTAGTGATAGCAGTCATCGAAGACGTAGTGAAAGAATGTTTGAAATCGGATGAGTAGTTTTACAGATTACTTTCTACATCCAAACTCACAATCCCACTAAATTTATTTCTATATCATCATCATCATGATCATCATAAGTCCGGGGAAATCCACTGCGGGACTAAGGCCTTTCCAATTTCGCGCCACACAAATTTTCAGTCTTTAGTAACTGTTGTATTTTTTTCTAAGTCCCTTACGTTTTTCAAAAACCATCTTAACTGGAGTAACTAGAGGGCCACGCGGGTCAATGAATATGGGATTTAGTTTTATAGCACTGCCCTATGGCCTGTATGAACGGATCGAAAACACTCCTAAAACGCGGGCAGCATTGACCGACGCGGCCCGAACGGAAAGTCTAGTTGTCGACCACCATTGACCGACGCGGCCTGAACGGAAAAATGCATTTTTTTGCTTGGCATTGAACGTGTTAAGATGACAATTAAATGTCACCATGTTGCCTAGAAATAATCACATTTTCTAAAAGAATAGTTAATTTCTGTAACAAGTTTGACATAATTAATAAAGATCAATATGGCTTTCAAAAAAGCAAATCAACTACATTAGCCACCTTCTCTCTGATAAAAGCAATACTATCCAATATTAATAAAAACTATCTGACTACAGGAGTGTTTTTTGATCTGTCTAAAGCTTTTGACCTAGTGTCACATGACCTGTTGCTACGAAAGCTAGAGGTAATTGGGATAAGGGGACATGCACTTCAGTGGATTTCGTCATACTTAAATAACCGACAACAACGTGTTATTATTGCAAAATTAGGTAGAAATAATGTCATGACATCATACTCATCCGAGTATAAATGCAACAATTATGGCGTCCCACAAGGAAGTGTATTAGGCCCTATATTGTTCCTACTCTATATAAATTCAATCACAGACATAACAAATCATAAATGCATACTATTCGCTGACGATATTTCCATTATAGTGACGTCCGATAAAAAGACTAATACAATTGACGACCATGAAGCAGAAATTAACAATACAATTGACAAACTAATTGAATGGCTCGACATGAATAACTTGAAAATTAATTTAGATAAATCCGTGTACATACAATTTAACAAATCAAATAATAATAAATACAATTTCGGCACAACGACTGTCGGATCAGGTGCGGGTCATCCAGCGTAATCATATGTTGGATGACACTGTACTTGATCGCCTGCAAAAGGAAATGCAGAGTAGCCATGTCATCGTCCCCCCGTCGCAGACAGTTGTGGTACCACCACGGCTCACCACAGATAACGCGCCTCAAGCTGACGAGGGGAGTGTTGACAGGGCTACAAACGTAAGTACCCAGTGCAGTGAGGAATTGAGGAGTGCTTTGGAGGGTGCGATTCGAGAATATCGGTTCATGTCGCCCGAACTTAGGCCACGCTTACCTCGTTTGCCCATGCATAACAAGAATAGGGCGCTGGTGGCGGCTTTGGATTCGCAGTTGTCAAACTATTTTGATGACTGCGAAGACCTCACTGATACTCATTCGATTCTGTACTGCGCGGCTGTGGCGGCATGTCGTGTAGCTCACGTCAAATTCGCAAATGACTCTAGAGCTACACGACCGAAACCAGCCGTACCAGCTTGGCAGTGCAGGATTGAACGTCGTATTGGTGGGGCCAGAGCCCTCATCGGCAAACTAATCTGCTTCAGGGAGGGCAACACTCGCCCTAGAGTGATGCGCTTTGTGAGGCGGGCATTCTCAGGGACTGATACCAGCCCTCAAGATTATATGTCCCGTGTCACAGAGCGCATAGACTTCCTGAAGCAGAAAGTGTATGCATGGGCAAACCGTATTCGTCGGTATAAGCGCCGGGTAGACCGATACACTCAGAACCGCACCTTCCAGAGTGATGAAAGGTGGGTCTATAGGGCTTGGGAGCGACCGAACCAAGGTGTGGCTGATACGCGCCTACCGGAAGATGACGCCATGTGCTCTTTTTGGCGCAATATCTGGTCGGTGCCTGTCAGTCACACCGAAGGTGATTGGGCTCGAGAAGTCGAGCGAGCCTGCAATCCCATACCAGAAATGGGGGCTATTACCATCTGCCCCCAAGATGTAGCTCGTGCAGTCCGTCCGCTGCCCAACTGGAAGTCTCCAGGGCCGGACGGGCTGCACAACTTCTGGATCAAATGGTTCATGGGATCGCACGCTCGCTTGGCGGCTCAGTACCAGTCTGCTGTGGAGTCTGGTTCGCTACCCCAGTTCCTGACAACAGGAGTTACCCACCTGCTCCATAAATCAGGTAGTACCGCGGAACCCAAAAATTATAGGCCGATCACGTGTTTACCGACGGTCTATAAGGTTCTCACATCCATTTTGAGAACTAAAATTTACAATCATGTTGACACTAATTCCATCATGTCTGTCTCTCAAAATGGATGTAAGAATGGGTCCCGCGGTACTAAGGAGCTACTCCTCATTGATATGGCCATCAGCCAACAGGTTCGCCGTTCCCGAAAGGATCTTTCGACATGTTGGATAGACTACAAGAAGGCCTATGACTCGGTGCCACATACATGGCTCATGAGGGTGCTGGAGTTGTATAAAGTAGATACAACTCTGCGCACCTTCCTGATGTCATGTATGGGGCAATGGAGGACGGTCCTTCGATATCCAGGATGTCGAAATATCCAGAGGAATAGCGAGCCGATAAGGATCGAGCGAGGTATATTTCAGGGCGACAGTTTGAGTCCGCTTTGGTTCTGCCTAGCCCTGAATCCTCTAAGCACACTGCTGGAGGATTCAGGTATAGGCTATCGGCTGAGGAGAGGTGGTCAGGTTATATCTCACCTCCTCTACATGGATGACCTAAAACTCTTTGCCCCCAACAATTTACAACTGATGGAGCTACTGAAAGTAACTGAAACCTTCAGTAGCGCCATCAGGATGGATTTTGGTGTGGACAAATGTGCGGTCATGCATGTAAAACGAGGGGAGATTGTGGAATCCGTGGGAACCCAACTCTCGGATTCCATAAACCTTCGAGCCCTCTCCGCAACCGAAACCTATAAGTATTTGGGTATGTCGGAAGCGTTGGGCATCAATGTTACTGACATGAAGCAATCGTTGAAGGAGCGCTTCTTTGGCCGCCTGAAGAAAGTATTTAATAGTCTTCTATCAGGCGGAAACAAGGTGCGCGCCTTCAACGGTTGGGTCATGCCGATCTTGATGTACTCTTTCGGCATACTCAAATGGACTCAAACCGAACTTGACGCCCTGGATAGGAGGGTCCGTACGCTGCTGACTGCATATCGAATGCATCACCCACGGTCATCGGTAATGAGACTGTATATCCCGCGAAAGTGTGGAGGTCGAGGGTTCTTAAACGCTAAGACCCTCCACAATCGCGAGATATGCAGTCTCAGGGAATATTTCCTAGAGACCGACGTGGGGATGCATCGAGATGTGGTCGCGGTGGACAAAGGCCTCACCCCGCTCTCCTTGGCTAAAGAGAACTGGCGCAAACCTGTAGTGCTTGACACTAATGATCGCATGGAGGTATGGCAGAGTAAGGAGCTTCACGGACGCTTTTTCCGGGCCCTACATGGGCCCGATGTAGACCAACTAGCGTCCGTAGCCTGGCTGCGTTTCGGTGACCTCTTTGGGGAAACCGAAGGTTTTGTCTGTGCAATTATGGACGAAGTTATCATGACGAACAACTACCGGAGATTTATTGTGAAAGATGGTACGGTTGACATCTGTCGGGCATGCCACCGTCCGGGAGAATCAATCCGACACATAATCTCCGGTTGTTCTCGTCTAGCTAACGAGGAGTACTTGCATAGACACAACCTTGTAGCCAGGATTATCCACCAGCAACTTGCTCTAAAATACAGCCTTGTGGAATCAGAAGTGCCGTACTACAGGTATGTGCCCGACCCAGTTCTCGAAAATGGACATGTCACACTGTACTGGGATCGATCCATCATCACTGACAGGACTATTGTTGCCAATAAGCCTGATATAGTGGTGGTGGATCGACTAGAGCGGCGTACAATGATCGTTGATATAACGGTCCCGCATGACGGGAACCTCGTGAAAGCCGAGAAAGATAAACAAATCAAGTATCTTGACTTGGCTCACGAGGTTGTCGACATGTGGGATGTGGACTCAGCGATCATTGTACCGATAGTCGTTTCAGCCAATGGCTTGATAGCCAAGAGCCTCGACCAACATCTGAGGAGGCTCTCGTTGGGCAGCTGGGTCAAGGGCTTGATCCAGAAAGCGGTACTCCTGGACACGGCTCGCATCGTTAGGAGGTTCCTCTCTCTGGAGCCCTGACCGCCGGTAGCTTGGACCTTGTTCCCGATACCGGTGGGCTACTATTTTTTATATTTTTAAATGTTTTTATATTTTTATAATAATATTTAAAAATGTAATTTATATGTATATTTAAGGGAATAAAGGAAATAATAATACAATTTAAAACTTGACATACCAAAACTTAACGCGGTTACACAAACAAAATTTCTTGGAGTAATAATAGACCAGGACATCAATTGGAAAGCACAAGTGGATGATGTATCTAAAAGAATAAATAAATTCGTATACGCACTCAGAAAGGTGAAAAATATAACAAACATTAAAACTGCTATTACTACCTACCATGCTTATGTCGAATCCTTAATACGATATGGGTTCATCATGTGGGGTAATAGTACCGATAGGAATAGGGTATTTGTTGCCCAAAAAAAATGTATTCGTGCAATATATGGGCTTCAACCTGATGAATCTTGCAGGCCTATATTTAAAGAACTTGGTTTATTACCGCTACCCTCTCTCTATATTTATGAAGTTTGCATGTTTGTTAAGAAACATAAAGACCTGTTTAAAAGGGCAGATGATGTATATCCTCGAAACCGGCGTGATCCTCACAGGCTTATATTAAGTGACTTACCGAGACTGGCTAAATACAATAAAAGCTGTTTAGCCATGTGTGTTCGGGTGTACAATAAAATTCCAAGGGACTTAAAAACTTTAGATCTTAGATTGTTCAAAAAAAAAATTGTATGAATGGTTAAAAACGAATAACTTTTACAGCATTAAAGAATTTACTGACGGGAGATATCTTTAAATGTAACAATATTTGCATGCTATGATATAAGCGAAACATGTATGCTCTATAATGTACCTTGAAACAACTTTATATACCATGTTTTATGCGAATAAATATTATTTCTATTTCTATTTCTATTTCTAAAACAATTTTATGAATTAAAACTATTATATAATTACAAGATATTTTTTCTGAGCTATCGCAATTTCATAAATTAATTAGTTATTATTTTACTTGATTTTTTTGCACAGGCGCGGAATGAGCGAGTTTTTGAAAATTTTGACACAGGTCCACCCTCGATGACGTCCCGCAGGACTCTGACAGACTCTGAGCGTGAGCTGACTTAGCCGGATTTAGATCTTTTTGAGTTTATTCAAAAAAAAACTACTAAACTAAAAAATTGAACCTTTAGATTCCCTCTTAAATACGATTCCCTCATCGTACATGCAATTTTCACATAATTTTGTGCTCTTATTAGGAAATGAGACGGAAACTGGTTTTGAAATCGACCCTGTTTCGGATTTTTTTTTCATCGAGCAAATTGCAATTAATCGTGTTTTGAACCTTTAATTTCCCTCAAACAAGGATCTATCTATGACATATGTTTTTTTCAGGGCCTAAATACACGAATTTGATCATTTAATCTTGATTCTGAAACAGGCAATTTGGGACAACCCCCCGTTAAGTACTGGTACGTCGAGCCAATAGACATTCGATGCATAGGACTATAGTTGCAATGGTTTTTCGGTCAAACGGACGCTCGACCTAATGGCTATTCGAAATTGTGGTACATCGATGCTAAATGTTGCATTTATATCGCGTGACAATGCAATATTATAACATGGAGCTGATCTGATGCTGGAGCTGGAAGGTGGCCATAGGAACTCCGCAATGAAACGACACAACCCCATCGAGTTTGGGCTCGTTTGATTCGTATTGACGAGTGAGTACTTTGATCTTAAATGGTAACCAGGGTCTGATGCTGGACCTAGAAGGTGGCTATAGAGAACACTTTAAGTGTTAAGCACTTTAAGAGTTATGTATCTATGTCCACCTTCTTCGTCTTGAACACGTGTGTTTACTTGTAATTATATTATAAATTTTAAGAGCGTGTTAACAATATAATAATTATTACGAGCTACATAACGGAAAAACGCTGCTAAGAACTACGCCGAAGTAAATCCCGCATCATATATGTATACTAAAAAGTTAAAAATAATTTAGTCTCAATTATTTCAATAAAATCGTTTTACCTACATAATGGTGCCGATTCTGTTGTACACCGAACTAAACTAACTAAACTATAACTAAAATTCCTTACTTTTTACTATGAGAATCTAAACGCTATTCTGCAAAAAAATATCTCCAAATTTAAAAACTATTTTGACACAACTAAAATCGAATTTGACAATCGCGACTCGCACGTGGTATGTTTTGGCTTCGCAACGTGGTACTTGTTTGCCCTACCCCGTGTTTTTTTTTAGAGCCAGCAGCGCACCGGGGTTGGCAACCTCGACGTGATTTATATGGAATTTTCATGGAAAATATGAAAAATTACTATCCACATGTTGAGTTTTAGAGGTGTTTGGGGTCTCATAAAGGGGGTCGAAATTTTCATTATTTTTGCGATAGGACACACCGTTTTCGAGATATAAGCAAAAGAAAAAAAAAATACAGTACTATTTTTGCACCAGAAGTCGAGGTGTCGGTGTGAATTTTAGTTCTTGACAACTAATTTTATTCCACACCTATTTAATCGCGATTAAAAATAGTCAGATTTAGTTAGACAACCAAAATTTTAGGTTGAATACAATAATGAAATTGACAACAACAGAATAGCAAAATTACCATTTTCACTAAACTAATAATTCAGTGCAATCTTAGTGCTGTCAAACTAAAATATAGTTAAGTTGTGTCACTTTAGTCAATTTCAGAATAGGAAATCGTCGTTTGACAGGAATAAACTAAATTTTGGTGATTTTTAGTCTCACCAGAGAATTTTGTGACAACAGAATTTCCATTGACGGTTAGAAATAAAGAAGATGTAACATATGCTAATAAATGTTCTAAAAATGTCACAGGCTTTTATTTTATATACTTAAGCTTGTTTAAAAAAGTTTTATATCATTTTGTTGTGTATTTTAGTAACATGGAACGTATCAATTCGAACATACGTCGCTTATACGTTTATTGAATAACCTTTACAATGAGGGTAAATTATTGAATTATAACCGGATTGAATGATAAATTATTGGCTCTGAAAGAAAAATGGTTAAGTTTACAATAAATGACAAAATGATTGCACTAAAATTATTCTTAATACCTAACTGGTACCTATTAGCCCCCGTGCCCTGATGCATTCTTGTAGTCTTTTACTCATTGATCTGATCAGCGTTACGATGTTATATTGTGGTATGGTATCCCACTCTTAAAGCACAGCGATCTTATGCTAGGGAATGGCTGAAATAACCATGGCTCGAACACTACGTTTTAGCTCGTCCCATAGGTGTTCGATTAGGGTCAAATCCGGACTTCGTGCTGGCCACACCGTTTGTTGATCAGAAGCATCAGTCTCCAGATACCTGCGGCATCCCCGCTGTGCCTTTGAAAGATTCAAACGGTCTGCGTGCCACTTCACGCTGTCCGTTTCAAGTAAGCTACAATCTACAACTTGGGCAGCTTCCGTCGGTGTAGTACCTATCCATTTTAACAGGCTATTTGATAACACAGTCACAGATAAAGACATCAATAACTTACATAAGGGTATAAAAAATAAATTAAAAAAATGCCAATTTAACCTGAATGGAGTACAATCAAAATTTCTGCAAATTAAATACGATAATTTTATTCTACCCTTTAAACTTTAATTAAAAATTAAAATTGGACAACTACCCTCATTGTAAAAGTTATTAAATAACCTTTTAGGCGATATACATATATTTCGACTCGATGCGTTCCATAATACTAAAAAAATAATAACCATAATGCGTAAAAGGAAGTGACTAGATTTATTTGTTCCATACTATACTTGGTGTATAAGGTCATTTGGAATAAAAACAAGTATAAGTAAATACATAACGTTATCGGTACCTAACTCTAAAATACAACTGCCAACTGCTACTCAAGCTGTGTACCTATTGAGTTTGTTGTTTGTATTTAAGTCAAGAACTGTCGAAACTTATTTAGCAGGTATAGCAAATTTATAATATTTTTATACTATTAATAATACGACGCTGGGGTGAACGGCACCCAAATTGCGTAACTCACGATTGATCATAATTGGTTTCGTCTTCACAGTTAAACAATATTCATTGCGTTATTTATGTTGTCGAACAGACTAGCGATGAGCGTTGAATCAACGAACTAGTTGAATCAACCGTTGATCTCCTGTCAACGGGTTAACGTTGACTGTTAACGAATCAACGAGTTAAATTCGTCAACGACGTTTATGACTCAACTAGTTAAATTTGTCAACGACGTTTATGACTCAACTAGTTAAAATGGTCAACGACGTTTATGACTCAACGAGTTAAATTTGTCAACGACGTTTATGAATTTGACTCGTTTATTATTCAACAAAATTCGAGAACGCAAAAGCAACGAGAAACCAGTTCATACTTGTTTCATGGTTTGTTTACGTTTAGAAACGAAATTCGCTTTCTTTATTTTTGTTTCACTCAGTTTGTGACAAGTTGCGCACAGAGTTTTTGTTGTTTATCGTAAATAATAATACTTAAGACTTTTTAGTTAATGTTTAAAGGAACAGTGGTAGGTGTGTTGTTTTTGTAAATAGGTACTTAGGTAATAGGTAATAGGTAAAACGGGCTGTTGTCCGCAACTCCACGTCAAAGCGCGTATTTTGCGTACGGGTGGGAGATTCGGTCATTCGATCCACCCCAGCTCCTCGAGAAAGGCCAGCAACGCCTTGGTGTTGCTGACAATCTCACGTAGGGTACCTGGGTTACCGAAGTATTTTGCCCTGTAATTAGCAACCGCCGGGCAGTTTAACAGCACATGAGCCGCTGTCTCGTCGTCCTCCATGCAGGCCCTGCACAGCGGACTGTCTGTTACTCCTATGACAAAGAGATGTTTATTAAATGACCCATGGCCAGTTACGGCTGCTGTAACTGTACGCAGCTGTGGTTTTGTTAAACGGAGAACCTGTTTCGTGAGGCGGACATCGAACGCAGGAATCGCTTCCTTAGCCTGCCTGCACTCACTTAGGTTCATCCATATTTTGTGATGATGATCCCTGGTTCGTTTCCTTACCAGAGTGCGTAGATACCCGAAGGGAAGTGGCGCAATGGGTTCTGGTCCCACTGGTGTCATGCTCGACCCCCTCCTGGCAAGTTCATCGGCTGCATCTTTGCCTAGCGAACCGCTGTGTCCTTTGATCCACTGAATGGTAATATTGTTGAGGCTACCTACCTCGTTGAGGCGCTGGTGGCACTCGTATATCAGCCCAGAGTCAACCGTGTGACTGTTCAGCGCTTGTAGAACAGCCATGCTGTCTGAGAGTATGCGAATCGAGTGATCCTTAACTTCCCTGGCCATGATAGCAGACGCAGCAAGGGAGATGCCCATGCATTCGGCCTGGAACACTGTGTTATGGACCCCCAGTGGTGTGGCTATGTGGATGTTGAGGTCCTCCGAGAAGACTCCAGCCCCTGTGCCACTACCTGTTTTTGATCCGTCCGTGAAGATACGCAGCTCTGCGGGGCGCAAGCCTTCGCATCGTCGATCCTCATGCAGTTGGATTCTGTATTTTTTATCGAAGATAAATTGTTTTGGCACCCGGTCATTTATTGCCTTCGTAATGGGGAACTCACTGTTGAGTTCCTTAAGCAGCCCGGTGTGTTTTGTGTCTTTCTTACTCCATAGATTTGTAGCCTTTAGACGCACCGCCGCCATCGTTGCTTCCTGCTGTATGAACAGGTGGAGCGGCGGCAGCCCCAGCATGGCCTCGATCGCTGCAGTCGGAGTAGTCCTCATGCAGCCCGTGGTCGCCATGCAGGCTAGTCTTTGCATGCGCTGTAGTTTGTTGGTAGCTGTAACTAGTTTGGTGCGGGGCCACCAGACCACGGCCCCGTAGGTGATCATGGGGCGGATAACTGCAGTGTACAGCCTATTTGCATTTAAAAATAGGTACTTATAATTGTTTATACCTATTTGCATTTAAAATGTCAAGACGTACTCAGAGTAATTTGAAAAAGATTATTCTAGCGGGAAGCTGTCTGTAACGAGTGCAAGGAGAAAGTACCTATCATACAAAAATATCACGGCAAAAAAAAACCACTTAAAACGGAAACATATTTTATTTTCATCAGTTTTTTCGACGTCTCGATCATCAAGTTTCATATTTGAATCAAAATTAGCATTATATTCGGTCAGTAGATGTAGCTCAGAGACTAGTTCAACTCGTTGATCGTCGCGGCGTTGAATAAAACCGTTGAATAAACTAACATTTAACGGTTTACTTTGTAAGTTGACATTAGTGCACGTTAACTCGTTGACGAATTTAACTAGTTGATCAACTAGTTAACGAATGTGAATCAACGTTGACGTTTCGTTAACGGAAAAACCTTCAACGACCCATCGCTAGAACAGACACATTTTTCGAACATATGAAGCAATGGTTTAACAATCCGTTTCAAAACGATACAGATTATGATGAATCGTGAGTTACGCAATTTGGGTGCAGATTCCAGTATTGGTTTTACAGCAAGAAACGAAAGGAATAAAAGGGGCCTCCGAATCGCTCCCTGTGGTACGCCACATTTAATGCTTACAGTAGAGCAGTAGTACTTACAGAGAAGACACCGTTCAATAACAAACAACCTTCTGTAGTTAGTTAACAATGAACTATAGACACCAGCTCAGCTAATCACAAAAATTATGTTCTTTTTAGCAGCAACTCGTGATTTACCTTGTCGAAAGCTTTGTCAAAAAAGATACTTGTTGTGTTTTCGTTTTTTTCTACTAACATCATTTACTTGTCCGGATAGTTTGGAGGCCTAGAGACCTGTAACACAGGTATTCCTAGTACAGGCTCCAGTCTCCACAACATCAATGTATTTTTGTAAACACTATTATGTATTATACTAATTTTTTTCATACGTGGTGGAGAAAATAAAAGTTTTTATTAATATTATATTATTTAGATAAATTGCGTCACGAAAGGTGAGTTTAACATTATTTTTGTTGTGACTATTATTGATTAAACCAAAATGCATTTTGATAGTGAGAAAAGTCCGATCATTTTAGATTTGGTACCAAAAAAAAATATTGGTGAACAGTCCATATTAAAAACACGTTCTTTACGAATAAAAGGTTAGATATTAAAACTCCAGTGTAGATTTGTGATTCTGAGATAAGCATTAATTTGTGGTGCAGGAAAAGAGCTACTGGAAGGATTTGAGTGAGGGCTTTACCCCACAGTGGGACAGTAGGTACAGGCTAAATGAGAAAATAAAAAAACTTATTGCTTTTGAGTCCTTAGTAAATAAAGTTTGTTTTTATTATTAATCATACTTTGATTTAGAATACTTTTATTTTCAAATCATAACATTTTAAAAACTTTAATAATATCTCATATCAACTGTACTTAACCGGTTAACACCGGTGCAGATCCAATTGGATCCATTACAATAGAAAATCAATTGTGTCTCATTAGCCGGGATCTAATTAGCATCACTTATCATTGCATAACACAAATCTCAAAGCTATGGCAAATTGTTTATCAAGGTACATACAACAACTAAAGTAAAACATTGTATATGTTTATGGTATATTGCTTTAGGTAAATTTTCCTACTTTACTAAAAGCATACCAACCATCCCATTAAAATATGATTACACGGGGTTTTAAGACAGGACTATGAAATGCTTAACTACTCATTAAACACCTACTCAATAAAATTACCTATTGAATACCTATTTGAGCTGCATAAATATGACATCAATTGTTTTCTTCTTCTAGAGAATTTTCCTGTTTGTTAAAAACATCTGCACCATCAGCACCAAATAAAAATGTTTTCACCCTGAAATAAAATAATATTGTGAAAATAATAAAAATGTAAAAAGATGAAGGTATGAAATAAACTACCACATTGCACAGGTAAACAGTACATAGCTGCCAAATACTCTAAAATAAATTTCAGTCTGTCAGTTCGCTGCTTAGCCACCAAACCACAATGAGGATAAAAGAACATATATCACATTACATTGTTATTTATTATATTAATTGATAGATGTAAAGATGTTATACAAGACAGTCGAAAAGAGGACTGCCAATCTGCACGTGGCCTGCATGGTGGTGTACAGCCCGCTTCCTTCCACAGAGTGCAGGCCTGTGTGCCAGCATTGGAACATTATAGGTTGATTAAGAAGAAATAACAAGTCTGTTAAAGCAGCGGTATATTTCTAGTGAAAAGATAATGCTCTGGGTTGCATACAAACCCCAAATGATTTAAAAAAATAGTTAAATTTGCTTAACCTATGTCTGCACGAAAGTTCAGCGAAGGCTCTGCCTTCCGACGGAAGTGTTGTTTGAAATGCTTACCTCTTCCATTCGATTCCTAATCCAATAAAAGTTAGTGTGAGGAAACCATGCCATAGTGTGGTCACAAAAGGTATAGGTTGTCTTTTATGTCCAAAATTTTTGAACGTCCTTTGATTAACTATTGTTGTCGTTTTAAAAGACCGCAACATTTCTTTTACAAGTATGAATCAATAAGACAAAATATTACTTCAATAAAGTATTTGTAAACAAATTGAACTTACATGACAATCATGACTAGCGATGCGCGATGGCGAGAGGTTTTATTCGATTGTTTCGACTTGGACTCGAGGCCGACTCGATCTGTTATTGCGACGGGCGCATGACGCGTTCATTCGAGTCGAGAGTTGTTCCTCGATGGTTTAGGGTTTCGCGAGTTGGTTGGTTGGCGCGATTGAATTTAAAAACTAGTTAAAAATAAAACAGTGCATCGTAATCGAAAGTAAAAGAAAACGTTCACAAATTACGCGCAGCTCGCTCGACGACTCGAGTCTGGCACGCTCTCGCCTCTAACTAACATGCGCCTCGAGTCCTCGACTCGATGCATGCAATCGACTGACCTCGGGGACCGAGGACCGAGCGACACTCGGTGACCGATTCGAACAATCGAAAACTAGCGGTCGATTCCACTAACTCAAAACAATCGAAACTAGTGATCGATTCCACTGACTCGAAACATTCGAAAACTAGTGGTCGATTCCACTGACTCGAAACAATCGAAAACTAGTGGTCGATTCCATTGACTCGAAATAATCGAAAAACATCTCGATTGTTTTGTAGAACGGCGAGTCGATGGTTGACTCGATGGTTTATTTTAACGACTTCGATTCTTTCGATTGTTAAAACATCTCGGAATCGCCCATCGCTAATCATGACATTGACGTCCTGTGTTGACGTCTGACACTGTCCCTACGTTCCGAGATACGATAATATCGATTTGAGCGCGCTCACAGCCGTTCCAAATTGGCGTGAGCGCGATAACGATTTCCCGCGAAACGTCATAGATGACGTCATGACATGCGCCATCTTTCGAAAACGCCGACCATGCAATTTACTAATATCACCGTGAGCGCTGTCAGAAATGACAGTTGGGCTGTTTTGTGCCGTGTTCCGAAATGCAACAAAAGTGATAATATCGCGAACCCGACCAAATTGAATAGTCAAAAAAATTTAAGAGCTATCATTACTACTAATTTTTATTTTGGTTGGCTTCGCGATATTATCACTATTTGTCTAATACGGAATGCGCCCTTGTTTTGATTCGCATCATAACTGTATCTAACTTTGATTTATTTGAAATAGTGCTTCTATCTAAGAAGAAGAAATGTGAGGTGTATACGAGTCTAATATGGTGAAAATATGTTTTAACGTTGAGTGAGCACTTTTATCGCGATCACGAGCGTTCCGTATTGATGACAAAAATGACGGTTCTTCGTGATACTATCTAACTCGGAACGCAAAACATCGCTGTGAGCAACTTCGAGATGCCATTACCACTTAACCTCTCAAGTTGAGATGCCGTGACTGGTTAACCGGCCTTTCCTGTGAAGGTTTTTAGTGATACTAAAAGCCTCCAGCCAGGGCATAAACCTACCTAACCTAAAGCGACTGCACGCTGACAGCACCCCCTGTGGGGTACGAATCTCGGCTCAGGGCGTCACAGTGGGGACAGGCTGGATCAAAGTATTTTCTTGATTATTATTCGGGGAATTTAAAGCTACTGGCTCAGCTGCGGCGCGGGCTGGCGCATCAACGAGCAAGGGACGGTCGGGGGTCTGATCGTTACTCAGGGGTCTTCGC
This sequence comes from Polymixis flavicincta, assembly GCA_949987655.1. Classification (NCBI taxonomy): domain Eukaryota; kingdom Metazoa; phylum Arthropoda; class Insecta; order Lepidoptera; family Noctuidae; genus Polymixis; species Polymixis flavicincta. The sequence continues at coordinate 11,605,234 of OX465175.1, read as the reverse complement.
GGGGCGCGAGGACCTCGGCGGCGAGGTCGGAAGGACTGACACTGTAGGCCGCTTTCCGAATTAGAAAAATTGCGCTGTACTCACAGCGCAATTTTTCTAATTTTTGATGTGAGCACTCGCTCACATCAAAAATTTGCGTTCCGATACAGATATCACGATTATCATCATTTTTATCAACAATACGGAACGCTTGTGAACGCGCTAACAGTGCTCACTCAATGTTAAAACCTATTTCGACCATATAAAACTTCACCACATACTTACCCTTACACCACTTGGCGACTGCGCACCGGAAGACGTAAAGTTGGAAGGCCTCCCACAAGGTGGACCGATGACCTTGCCACGTGATTTGTGAGCTACATTTTAAGCGAATTGCATTTCGCACATTTTTGCAGCGTAAATAACATGTTTTCTCATTGTTTTTTTGGTATCATAACCAACAAATCCGTAATATTGATATCCTAGAAGCATAGCTCATATTATCAAGTTGATAAAATGTCGAAAAAGAAAAATGAAATACAATAAGTTTTATTTATCATTTTTGGAATTACGGAACACATCCAAATTCATCGTAAATCACCAAAATAGTGATTCCAATTTAAGCCACAGAACACTATTACTCCTAGCGGAGATTTAAGCAAGCAAACATTACTCAAACTGAAGGGCACGGTTGGCGCCGTAGTTTAGCGATTGACTGCTGCACTGCGTGTCGCGGGTTCGATTCCTGGAACGGAACAAATATTTGTACAAGTAGTTGTTCCGGGTCTGGCTGTTTGTGTATGTGAGTTTAAATGTTTGTATTTTTTTATGGGCACACTTAAATTGGAAATGGCTGGCTGCGTGTGTTTAATTGCTAGTGCGCATTTATTTTCAGTTTGCAATAAAGTTCTTGTTGTTTCCGTGCAGGGCCCGATCTAAGGGGGGGCAAGCCGGGCAAATGCCCAGAGCGGCAAGAATTAGGGGCGGCAAAATGTATACTTACAAATATACTCTCAGGAATTTTTGTATACTTGTTCAGAAGCCATAGTAGACGAACGTAGGTGAATATTATTTAATTAAAAGAATATCACATATCTACGAGTATCATCCCATCTTTTGAATAGCAAGCTCATGCTCAAATCATCAAATAACTTCTCCCACTCTGGGTGGAGCAGGAGGGCGTGTCAGACTTTTACCGACTAAAACCCACCCGTGTTCCCTCAGTAGCCTGTGTGCCAGGGGTCACGGTATCTCTTTCGAACAACCCGTACCCCTGGCAGGCAGCGGGCCCCATCAGTTCTGGGATTACCGACACCCAGGGCGTCTCCTGCAGAGGCTAGGGCCGTGAGGGCGCATGTACTGCCTCTCCCTCACGTGCGCCGCCTCTCTCTTCGCGAGCATCACTGCTTCACAGATGGGGGTGACGGCTACCCATGCACTCTCGCTCCGTACCATGGCGTGGACCAGGGCCAGACGCCAAAGATCGCCGCCGCCGATCGCCTCCACGAGGACACAGCGGTGCTCCGCCCACGCCAGGCAGACCTCCACCGTATTCTCCACCGTGTCTTAGGGCGATCTTCGCAATGGAAACACCCGGGCGTTTCCTCCCGCCTTATGCGAAATAGGAACCTCCCGAAACAGCCGCGTCCCGTGAGGACCTGCGTCAGGCGGACGGAAGGGACGCCATGCCGCCTCACAAGTCACTCCTCAAAGAAGGGACTTGCTGTCGCAATCGTGGCGTGCCCAGCACTAGGTTGCAACAGTCGCACTCTCCCAGGTCGCCATGAGATCCCGCCGGCGACTTATATGGTGTTAATGTAAAGGGCGGCGAATATTATTTTTTGCCCGGAGCGGCTAAATAGCTAGATCGGGCCCTGTTTCCGTGTGCCATGTTACAATTCGTTCTGTTGCATAGAATTTGATATAATACTTCGGACCTTTCATATTATGAAAGTTCCGAAGTCGACAACCTAAATTATCTGTCTACGCGGAAAGGAATAATCTGAACAGACGCAGAGTCAACTTCGAACGAATGGATCACAGAGCATAATATTATATATGGAATGGATGTTCAGGATTTCCCTCAATTAACAGAAGACGACATCATGTTTCTTGCTTTGGGTTCCTACCACATGAAGTTAGCGAAGTCTTATTGTAGTGAACATCTTCGAGACGGTTTTACGTCATAGAAAACTACAGAGAAAACGAATTATATCATCTATTGGAATATATACCCGCACAGAATGTATGGTTGCTGCCTCAGTCACACTATTGCCATGCCACATATCATGATCAAAACAAAGTTGGAAGAAACGCGATAACACAATATTATTGCTCTTGCTTGACCGGATAGCGAACTGTAGGAACTTGCGCTCACAACATATCTTTGATTTGGTACCTAGGAGTTGGGAGATATCAACCATTTGTGGCCTCCGCGGGTTTTTAATAAATAAAGAATCTTTAAAAAAAAAACTGAAAACATGTAGTATTATTAGTTTTCTACCTTATAAATATCCATTTATAGATTATGTTACACTGAGAAGACTTTCAAGCAGGGACCGATATCGATGTTCAAAATAAATCGATATTTTAAAGAAAATACTAATAATGGAATCGACAACAGGGATACATTTCGATATTTTGTATCACTTGTTTGAGTATCGGTATAAAATTATCGGTAATTTTATCGATAATCAGTCAGGCTACACAGCGTTGCGAGCTCGCACATCGCGCCACCGCGCATCGGCGCGGGAGAGCTGCGCGCGATCTTGGCTCGAAACGGAACGGCAACAGTGCATGCAGTTAGCGGCGAGCCTCTGATCATATGTGTTCTGTGCTCTGATCAAAAGCGGTTCGTGAGCCGTGCTTGTTGTTTTTTACATTTCTAACCCCTGATAAATTATATAGGTACATAGGTACATACGTAAATATTTCTATGATTGATGTGATGGGGCGTAATAAGCAAAATAATGTTTATATAGGCATTTTAATGTGAAATTTGAAATCCAAATGCCTAGTGTGCAACAATGATTTAAATTACGTTTTTTACATAATTTATTACATTCTTTAAAGTTTTGGTAATAGATAAAGCGTCGTGTGTGTGATTTCTATGTAGGTATACTACTAGAGTGGCTGAGTGGAACTGAGATATTGTTTTTTTTTTTTTTAATCGTTGAAGTCGACACATTAGGTAATAAACATTAGGTCGCAATCGTGGCGTGCCCAGCACTAGGTTGCAACAGTCGCACTCTCCCAGGTCGCCATGAGATCCCGCCGGCGACTTATATGGTGTTAATGTAAAGGGCGGCGAATATTATTTTTTGCCCGGAGCGGCTAAATAGCTAGATCGGGCCCTGTTTCCGTGTGCCATGTTACAATTCGTTCTGTTGCATAGAATTTGATATAATACTTCGGACCTTTCATATTATGAAAGTTCCGAAGTCGACAACCTAAATTATCTGTCTACGCGGAAAGGAATAATCTGAACAGACGCAGAGTCAACTTCGAACGAATGGATCACAGAGCATAATATTATATATGGAATGGATGTTCAGGATTTCCCTCAATTAACAGAAGACGACATCATGTTTCTTGCTTTGGGTTCCTACCACATGAAGTTAGCGAAGTCTTATTGTAGTGAACATCTTCGAGACGGTTTTACGTCATAGAAAACTACAGAGAAAACGAATTATATCATCTATTGGAATATATACCCGCACAGAATGTATGGTTGCTGCCTCAGTCACACTATTGCCATGCCACATATCATGATCAAAACAAAGTTGGAAGAAACGCGATAACACAATATTATTGCTCTTGCTTGACCGGATAGCGAACTGTAGGAACTTGCGCTCACAACATATCTTTGATTTGGTACCTAGGAGTTGGGAGATATCAACCATTTGTGGCCTCCGCGGGTTTTTAATAAATAAAGAATCTTTAAAAAAAAAACTGAAAAACATGTAGTATTATTAGTTTTCTACCTTATAAATATCCATTTATAGATTATGTTACACTGAGAAGACTTTCAAGCAGGGACCGATATCGATGTTCAAAATAAATCGATATTTTAAAGAAAATACTAATAATGGAATCGACAACAGGGATACATTTCGATATTTTGTATCACTTGTTTGAGTATCGGTATAAAATTATCGGTAATTTTATCGATAATCAGTCAGGCTACACAGCGTTGCGAGCTCGCACATCGCGCCACCGCGCATCGGCGCGGGAGAGCTGCGCGCGATCTTGGCTCGAAACGGAACGGCAACAGTGCATGCAGTTAGCGGCGAGCCTCTGATCATATGTGTTCTGTGCTCTGATCAAAAGCGGTTCGTGAGCCGTGCTTGTTGTTTTTTACATTTCTAACCCCTGATAAATTATATAGGTACATAGGTACATACGTAAATATTTCTATGATTGATGTGATGGGGCGTAATAAGCAAAATAATGTTTATATAGGCATTTTAATGTGAAATTTGAAATCCAAATGCCTAGTGTGCAACAATGATTTAAATTACGTTTTTTACATAATTTATTACATTCTTTAAAGTTTTGGTAATAGATAAAGCGTCGTGTGTGTGATTTCTATGTAGGTATACTACTAGAGTGGCTGAGTGGAACTGAGATATTGTTTTTTTTTTTTTTAATCGTTGAAGTCGACACATTAGGTAATAAAATTGTTTATTGTGATCGAAATAACGTTATCATTATTTACGTGCGTATTTTGTTTACGTGTCCTGAAGATATTTAGTTACTTTTTCTACCTCGCACATGCACTACAGCGTCTACAGCGCAGTGACATCATCATAATTTCAACCGAAAGACGTCCACTGTTGGACATAGGCCTCCCCCAAGCTCCGCCACTTCGACCGGTTCTGTGATTCCCGCATCCAGCGGACTCCTGCGGCTCCCACAAGGTCATCTGTCCACCTTGTAGGAGGCCTTCCAACTTTACGTCTTCCGGTGGCGGTCACCACTACAGAACTTTTCGGCCCCATCGGCCATCTGTTCTGCGAGCAATGTGCCCTGCCCACTGCCAATTAAGTTTGGCAATTCTTCGGGCTATGTCGGGTAGGTACCAGACATCCGCATCCGACATCTTGGAGGTCCACAGGAGAACCAAGGTTGGTTCTCCTGCGGATCTCTTCATTCCTGATTCGATCATGCAGGGAAATTCCAAGCATAGCCCTCTCCATTGCCCTTTGGGTGACTTGAAGCCTTCTTATGAGGCCTATTGTAAGCGACCACGTTTCGGTTTCAAATGTCATCACTGCCAACACGCACTTGTCAAAGACTTTCGTTTTAAGACATTGCGGTATATGGGACGAGAAGAGATTGCGATACTTCCCGAACGCTGCCCAGCCGAGTAAGATTCGACGGTTGACCTCTTTCTCGAATTTGGACCTACCTAACTACTTTACTTACCTAGTTTACCTAGTACAAACTGTCCACAGTTTGTACTAGGTAAACGTACTCGTCCACAACTTCGAGTGCAGCACTTCCGACCGTTACGAGAGTGGGTGTTACATGGGCATTGAACATGACCTTTGTCTTGTCCATGTTCATTTTAAGACCCACTCTTTCGGAAGCTCTACTGAGGTCATCGAGCATTGTACTGAGGTCCTCCATGGTTTCAGACATGACACCTATTATCACCGGCAAACCGAAGGTGAGTGATGTACTCGCCATTGTGTTGATGCCAGCCCCTTTCCAGTCCAGAACCTTGAAGACATCCTCCAGTGCAGCGGTGAAGAGTTTCGGAGACATAACGTCTCCCTGTCTAACACCTCGCTGCAGAAGGATAGGTTTCGAGGTCTGGTCCTGGAGTCGGACTGACATAGTGGCGTTTTGGTACAGACATTTCAATACCTCGATGTACCGATAGTTGATCTGACACCGTTGGAGGGACTGAAGTATAGCCCATGTCTCGATCTAATCAAAGACTTTTTCGTAGTCCACAAACGCTAAACAGAGAGGCAGATTATACTCTTCGGTCTTCTGTATAACCTGCCACAGCGTAGGTATGTGGTCTACTGTGCTAAAGCCTTTACGTAAACCGGCTTGGTCGAAGGCTGGAAGTCATAAAACCTGCGCGCTAGACGGTTCGTGATGACTCTGGAGAACAGCTTGTAGACATGGCTCAGAAGTTAGATGGGCCTATAATTCTTAAGAAGGACATTATCACCCTTCTTAAAGAAAAGTACCACCACACGTGTACGTTACCCTAGCAAGAAAGTGTCTCCTAGAGTTATATGAGTAGAACGTATAAAGTGTGCCTTATCTGCTGTAAATGTGCCCCCACATAAAAAAATGTGTGCCCCCTGTCGTTTTGGAGAAAAACGGAAAAAACGATTCTTGCTGGGGTATTTATTTATTTTATTATTTATGTACACACAGTAAAATACATAGGAGATATGGCATAATAACAAGTGAGTACAAAGGCACTGCTTATTTCTTTAGAAATTTCTTCCAGCAGACCTGCGAAAGGAGAAATGAAAAAGAAATGTAGACAATAGTGTGTGAGAACAAGATAAGGAAATAAGAATATGTGACGTCTTAAACTAAAATATACTTACACATATTTACATATACTTATATAAATACATATTTAATGATAAAATATATAAACAGATATAAATAAATATATATATAAAAACACAATTAAGAGGAAAGGTAATGCTCTTTTACTCGACATTTGAATAAGGAGATAGTTTTCAAGTCACGAATGCTAGGCGGAAGTGAGTTCCACAATCTTACAGCATGGACAGAGAAGGAATAAGAATAATAACTAGTTTTATGGGGATGTGATTTAAGGAGGAATCTGAGGTGTGATCTACATGGTGCGTCGCTAGGACGAGCGTAAGAAAAACGCTCACGCAGGTAGGAAGGATAAGAAGGGTTGTGTAAGATGTTGAAAAGGAGACATAAAATCCGAGTGTTCCTGCGAAGGCGGATTGGGAGCCACTTGAGTTCCTTGCGAAGGTGAGAAACGTGGTCATACTTTCGAAGACCGAAAACAAAGCGAATGCACAGGTTTTGCAGGCGCTCAAGCTTGTTTAATAACTCCTCAGTAGCATCCAAGTAGCAGGCGTCGGCATAATCTATAATCGGCTGAATGAGTGTTTGGGCCAAAGAAATTTTAGTCTTCAAAGGCAGGAGACTTTGAAGGCTTTTCAACGAATGAAATGAGTAATGTACCTTTCGACTGACCTCATTGACCTGAGCACGCCACGAAAGATTGGAATCGATAATTACACCCAGATCTTTAGCAGTTTCGGAATAGTCAATGAGAACACCATCGAGATATAAAGGCATCAGAGATGCAACAACAGACGCATTACGAACGAATCTGCTGCCTACGATCATGGCCTGGGATTTAGCTGGGTTAATTTGCAAACCAAATGACTTAGCCCAGACGCTGATGGAAGCCAGGTCACGATTCATTGCAGCAAGTGCAGAGCCCGCGTCATCTACAGTAAAATGCCGGTAAAGCTGCAAGTCATCTGCGTAGAGATGAAAACTAGAGGAAATTACTGTGGTAACAAGGTTTACGAAAATTGAAAACAGAAGAGGAGAGAGAACGCTACCCTGAGGAACACCCTCAGTGAGGCTACACCAATCAGAGAAGGACTCCTCCAAGCGAACACACTGAGAGCGTCCTCGGAGATAAGAATTGAACCAGTCTAAAGTGGAAGAAGAGAAATTGATAGATTGGAGGATACCTAGTAAAATATCGAAATCCACTGAGTTGAAGGCGCTACTAAAATCAAGCAATACAAGAACAGTAAGGGACTTATTTTCCATTGCCCAGCGGATGTCGTCAGTTACTTTGAGAAGCGCGGTTACAGTACTGTGACCCGAGCGAAAACCGGATTGGAAAGGGGAAATCAACGAGTTTGACGCCAAGAAACATGATAGTTGTCTATGAACTATGTGCTCAAGAACTTTAGATAGAAATGGAAGAATAGAAATAGGTCTGAAGTGGGTTAATAGAGTAGGATTATTAGTTTTAGGTAAAGGTATAATATGAGCCTGTTTCCAAACTGACGGGAAGGAGCTAGAGGAAAATGAGTGGTTGAAGATGTGAGTGAGAACAGGAAGCAACGAAGAAAGGATAAGAGTTATCATTCTTGAACACAACTTATCATTACCGACTGCTGAAGAAGTAATTGCAAGAATAGATTTCTTAACGTCATCCTCAGTAACATTGCTAAGCTTAAATTGAGAACACTGTGGCAACGACAAACTAGCAAGACTCTCTAGTGTCGCAGCTTTGACAGATGGATCAAGAGAAAAGGGAAGGAGAGAGAAGTGTTTATTGAGATCATTGAGATTCACATCCTTACACTGGTTGGAAGGTGACTTGCCTATTCCTACAGATTTGAGAAATTTCCAAACGTCGGAAGAATTGCGGTTATTGAGTTGCTCGTGGAAATAGCGTCTCTTAGCATCTTGACACAGATGACTGCAGCGATTACGTAAGGATTTGTAATAAGAGAGATTCAGCTCTGACGGTCTGCGCTTATATCTGCTCTTAGCTTTATCCCTGCGAGCCATAAGCTCTTTAATTTGCAGCGTTATCCAAGGTGCAGGGTTATGCTTTAATTTGACACGGCGGATAGGGGCATGCTGATCGTATAGTTCGAGAATGGTTGTGTTAAAACACTTAACCTTATCCTCGATGTCATCCTTCTCGACTAGAGGGGTCCAGTCGAGATTGCCAGCATCACGCTGCAAAGCCTCTAGATCTATGCCCTTGTAGTTACGGAGATATGAAAGTTGCAACTTACGCTTGGGAACACGGATGCGATACGAGAGGTAAATAAGATCGTGGTAAGAAAAAGTAGCCGTAAGTTGACCATGGTAAGAAACATTATTAGGAGAGGAGACGATCATAAGATCTAGATAAGAGGGTGTACAATTAGGAAAGTAGTGAGTTGCAGAAAGTGGCAAAACATGAAGATTGAAAGAGGACAAAAGTGAAAGTAGCTTAAGGGAGCGAGAGTCATTTTTAATCAAGCAAGTATTAAAGTCACCCATTATAATAACGTGCTCGTACATGGGGCAAAGATTACTGAGAGTTGAGTCGAGGGAGTCGAAGTAGTCAATGTGAAGATTAGGACTATAAAGCACGGCTAGCAAAACTTTTGTGTGATGAACAGTAATTTCAAGAAACAAGTATTCAGCCGACTCAGAATACCGTGAAGGAGAAGAGCTGACCACCCTGTAGGGCAAATCAGCACGCAAGTACATAGCAATACCTCCTCCACCTTTGCCGGTCCTATCATTACGGATCAAAACGAAGCCGGGGAGTGAGTATTGTGTAGAGAGGAGAGACGGCTTCAAAAAGGATTCCGATATCAAGAGCGCATCCAGATGAGCACTACTAAATGATGCCAGAAGGTCAGAATAGTGACCAGGAACACTCTGAGCATTTATGTGAGCTATATGCAGATTTTTAGGGTCATTGGAGAAAAGAGAAGATAGTTTATCATGCAAAGTAAGAGGTAAGGAAGAATCACTGTCTGCACTAACAAAACTAGTAGAAGAAGAGCACGAGAAGAAGCTGTCGTTAAGATCAGCTACATCATCCATGAATATACCTAAATTATAATATAAATATAGTATAAATATCTATACAATAAGAGTAAATAAACTAACGTAAATATAAAAACTAAATTACACTAACAATTTAAGATTTTCCTTTGAGAAAAACCTCCCCCACTCGCTGGTATATTGGCAGAAATTTTACAATAACTAAGTTACACAAAAATAAGATCAATCATGTAGGAGAAAATCTAAACAAAATAAAATAAAATGACAACTTAGCACTGTACGTAGAATGGAACGCGACACAATGACGAATGCGTTTGAGTAGGAGCAGTGACACTGACATCTGTCTACATCCGTCGCATTGTCAATTTTGACAAATCATCATAACCATTTCTCTCGAAGTCGACCCATATTTAGTAAAAAACATAAAAGTTACATACCGGCAATAATAAAAACAAAAAGTAAAATGATTAGCAGTGAGATGTTATACATAACTTATTTAACTACCGGCCCGAGAAGATTGTTATCATACAAAACGGCCAAGTTGAGAAGTTGTGAACTAAATGGGCTGACAAAAAACAATAACAACGAATGTGTTACTTGCGCAGACGCGTCTTCCTCGTTCTCTTAGCGGAAGTATCCAAGGTTGCGGCTTTAGGAGATACAGGTTCTTCAGATTGCGCAGAATCCTCGGTGTCGACTGAACAAGACGGGAATTTGACCATTATGTCGTGAAGTTCGTCCGCCGTTTCGATCTTCCGGCGGGATTTGTCTGGGCAAATAACAACAATCTTGCCTTCCATGGACCAGCAATTTGGCATACCGAAATGCTTACGAGCAGCCGCAAACACCCGATGCCGAACTTGCGTCAAGAACTCGGAGATGGTGATCCCGGTACCCTTGAGAGCTTTCTTGCTTTCCCACACCACTTGCCGATGCTCCATTTTGAAGAATCGTACTAGTATGGGTCGGGCCTTCTGCTTTGAGAATCCGAGTCTATGACAAACATGGATAACATTCTTGTCCTTGCATACCTCTGGCAATTTAATTTGGTTGGATATGATGTTGTGGACCACATCTAGTAACTTTTCGTTATCCCTCTCCGGGACACCATGGAACAGCAAGACTTTTCTTCGCATGATGGTTTCATGCCTATCGAACCCAGCAGCTAGCAGCTCAATTTGAGTTTTTAATTTGGAGAGTGCTTGACAGACAAACAGCTTAAACTCTGAGAACTCACGTGCAATTGATGCGATGTCTGGTGAAGCTGAAGTGGTACCAGTGGCAGCCTGCTGTAATTTTGCCTCATATTCCTGCATTCGAGAGCCAAACAACTGCTCGAGATCCTCCAAGCTGGCAGCAAGTTTAGTGTCCATGTTTGGTGTGTGAGAGTGAACCAGGTACAAGTGCCACAGACTTGATAACAATAGATAGCGGGTGTGGGGGGGTGTAATATAAAATTAACTGATTTATTTCATTAATAAATGTCAATTACTAATTTTTCAAATTATTTTAACAAGAGCACACAAAAAAAAAATATGTTACTACTATGCCTACCCACAAAAAAAAAACCGGGTAACGTTTTTCTAGCAGGAAAATTCTAAACGAATGATCGGAGAGAGAAAAATTGTGCATGGCCAGAGAGCTTATATGTGTGCCAAAATGTGCCCCCAAAAGTAAAATCTGTGCCCCTTCAGGTTTTCGAGATATTGCATTTCCTGCTGCGGTCCTAAAAAGGCCACATTAAGCAATTCCTCTAAAAGCAATTCATTTCCTGAATTCCCAGCAGATCATTAGCAATTCCTCTAATTTTCGTAAAATGGTGACACAAGTTAGCTGAATCATATTCAATTCAATTCATATCAGAATCATATTTAGTGTAAATGTTAACGCATGCAAAAAATAAAGACCGTAATTTTACCGGTAAATATTTCTTTAAAGTTTTCGTTAATCAAATTGGTTTTTTATTTTTTATTTCTACAACTGAAATGTTATTTCAATATAATAACCTTTAATTTGATTAAAATACCGCAGATAAGCCCCGAAAAGGGAAACTAGAAACAATAAAAACTTAATAGACTGGCAACGCGTACAAAAAAGTTTTCATTTTATCCCTTGAGTTATGTCATTTATGTTGACGTGGGTAATTTAAAACTTCAGTTTTTCGTGAGCATAATAATATAAAATACTAATTTCGTGCTCGATTTCTTGGAGCGTAACCCCAACCTGGCTAGGGCTCGGGGTTATAATAATACTGCCCGAGGTAGAGCAGAGTCATCTCGCCAGTGGTCTAAGCTGGCTGGATTGCTCAAAGCTGAGGGTAGTGGTACAACCAAATGCCCCAAAGATTGGTCTGTTGTAAGTATTTGAATTTCATATTTCACATTTCTCATAGTGTGCAACATCACAATTTCATCTTATTTCCCCTCGCACTTGGCCGGTTTTTTTTTAAACATATACATATTGTTTTGCAGTATGTCAGTAACTACAAAAGTAAGCTCAAAAAGATTGTAGCTGGCATAAATGCTAATGCCAACACAACAAGCGGAGGGCCTCTTAGTTTCCTCCTAATTTGTTCTGCGAATTTTAGAGAGGCAGTGGTGATTGCGACTGCGGATATGCTCAACACTGAAAGTGGGAGCTCTGTCGGTGTAGTGCAGCCTCAAGTCCTGGGCAGAGTAAAGCGTCTGCACAAAGCACTACCCCGGTCAATGCTAATACAGTGACTCTGCCTCGTCGAACTCTGCAGACAAGATACTGTAGTGTGTGGGATTTATAACCCTACAGCTATTTATTCATATAGCGATTAAGAATTATGATGACTATTGAAAACGATGATGTTACTAATTGTAATTATAACGTATTTTAGGTCGCCCTCTGGCTCCACTGGATGAGGCTCGGAGAGTTTTATCTTATGTGGAGATTCAACGATTCTACTACTGCTCGTGCCAGCCAGCAAATAGCACAGAACCTCGGGAGGCTTGCTGATGCAGTCGAAAGATATTTATCCCATATTGGTGTCCTATAGAGATAAAATATTAATATTAAACATGTTATTACATTGATAAAAAAAAAAACAAAGAAAAACAAAGAGGCAAAATAAAATTATCTAAATTTATTATCGCGCTGACCAAAGCCGTTGTACAAGTGCATCTCGTACTGATTGACCAGCAGCGAGGCGGTGATTTCTTCGTGATACAGTTTCGATATGTGAATTTGTTATAAACCACACGTTTTCGTTTTCAGTCTGATGGAGTTGTTCCAAGTGGCTGTTAAGTGGATGGTGATTCCATATAAGCCCCTCCGTGGCTAGCATCGATACTCAAAATATTCAAATCAGAGTCGCAAACCTAAAGACAAAAAAATACTGATTAATTATTTTGTTTAAATAGTACTATGAATAGATGAGAATTTGATTTAGTAAAATGTATATCCTATTCCTATTGTTTTATTTTAATAATACGTGTAATGTTAGTTGTCCTCATTTATAGATACCTACTATCTAATAAAATTGAAGGGAAAGTATAGTAAGATAACTTAACATCACACCTATACATTATCCTCGAAGGGTTAGGCAGACGTGTAGCTTCTGGTACACCCACATTTCGCCTGTTATGTTTAAAGCCCATGTAAAAAGGCCCATGTCCCATGAGGGTTGTAAGATAACATTAAGAATATATGATTGACAGCAACAACGTTTGGTAACTGTATGGTACTTACTTACAATTCTTACTTCATCATCATCATTTCAGCCGAAAGACGTCCACTGCTGGACATAGGCCTCCCCCAGGCTCCTCCACTTCAATTCTTACTTATTTATCTGGTAAATACAGGAAACATTAAACATAAACAAAGGGAAAGGCCGTGTACAAACTATAGAAGGAAGCTATTCCTTCTAAATATAGTTGACATCGAAAGAGCGGCTTGCCTCACCAAAAACTTACAAAGTATTCATAATGTAGGTATTGTGGTGGTATAATACATTTATTCTTCCTTACCCAGTTATGATAGAATTCCGTTATGCCTGGGTTAGCGGAAAACGAATATACTTCCTCCGGAAATGGTTATTGTTACACAATTAGAAACACTCACCTGATGCATCTTATGGTGTTCACTAGTCATCTCGGCGGGTACTAAAGTAAGGTTTCAGCTCATGGACGAGGTCGCGACACACACTTTTACCTAGCCTAAATAAGCCAACAAATTCGTGGTCCGGTCCATTTTCCGAAGCGCTAAACTTCGTCAGCGACATAAAAGGGTTTCCATAACCCGCGCGTGCTCAAGGAAATTTTCATAAATTTTCAAATCGGCCATTATTCTAATATTTCTTCACAAAATCCTTAATATGAATTGTTAGATGTTGCTCTTGACTAACTTCATAAGATTCTGCTATTTGACATTTAAACTTCAATAAAGCAATTCATTAATTGTGGACCATTTTACGAATCTCCATACAAAACTGTCACATATATGAATTGCATGATATGAATTGTAAGCAGAAAATATTATGAATTGTCAGTTTGGGACCATTTTACGATTTTTAATGTGATTCATAATATGCTCATATTATGATTCTGCCAAAGTGGCCTTTTTAGACCCGCTGGAGTAACGTTTTGATGAATCGTATATGTCTAAAACCATTGCATGTGCCCCTGTAGAATAAACATACACGAGTAGCTCTTAATGTGTGCCCCTTAGTGCCCCAATTAGATTTAAGAAAATATTTATAATTTTCAGATATCGCGGTTTTATAAAAACCCGAAAAAACATCGCAGCGCCTAAATGAGACAAGGCACAAGTTCGCTGAAAACTGTATTCGGTCCTTCTTGACGCTATTAATAACCATACAAAGTTTCAAAACTGTTCATGCATGCGTTTTTGAATAATCTTGCTAAAAGTCAAAACGATGCCGATCAATGATATTGTAAATATATTGTAATAATGATAAGTGTAAAAAGGTGATGCCGATGGTGTCATAACTTTGACGGCAAAATACAAGGAACCGGCTCAATCCCAGATGTGTCATCGATATGTAGGTATGAATCCGTCGCTTTTTAGTAGTCATTCAAATTTGGTGGGATAACCACCCGTTGTTTACATATTTTGGTTTTTTGTTAATATTAACTTAATGCGAAACATTCCAAGCTGAATATTTTCACCATATATTTTTGACTAAAGGCACACGATTTTGGTTCACACCTACACATCTGGGATTGAGCCGGTTCCTTGTATTTTGCCGTCAAAGTTATGACACCATCGTTTTGACTTTTAGCAAGATTATTCAAAAACGCATGCATGAACAGTTTTGAAACTTTGTATGGTTATTAATAGCGTCAAGAAGGACCGAATACAGTTTTCAGCGAACTTGTGCCTTGTCTCATTTAGGCGCTGCGATGTTTTTTCGGGTTTTCATAAAACCGCGATATCTGGAAAACTATAAATATTTTCTTAAATCTAATTGGGGCACTAAGGGGCACACATTAAGAGCTAATCGTGTATGTTTATTCTACAGGGGCACATGCAATGGTTCTAGAGATATACGATTCATCAAAACGTTACTCCAGCAGGAAATGCAATATCTCGAAAACCTGAAGGGGCACAGATTTTATTTTTGGGGGCACATTTTGGCACACATATAAGCTCTCTGGCCATGCACAATTTTTCTCTCTTAGATCATTCGTTTAGAATTTTCCTGCTAGAAAAACGTTACCCCAGCAAGAATCGATTTTTCCGTTTTTCTCCAAAACGACAGGGGGCACACATTTTTTATGTGGGGGCACATTTACAGCACATAAGGCACACATTATACGTTCTACTCATATAACTCTAGGAGACACTTTCTTGCTAGGGTAACGTACACATCCAAAGATAACTATATTATCTCCCGCGCCGAAGATTTCTTCGTTGAGATAAGTATTATAACGTACTCTGTGGAGATAAGCCGCCAATCCGCCATGGCCGAAATTAGGGATGCCTGATCTGAATCGATCTTCCAGAAGATCGATTCAGGGCCATACGATCTACCGATTTTTTGAATCGATTCAACAGGATGCGATTCGCCCGGATCGAATCGTATGCGTCTATAAGATCGTATGAAAAAATCGAATCAGCTAAAACCTAAACGTCAACTGAAACGTACAGACGCCAGTACATCACTGTATTTTTTCCACTTGAACATGAACCTTATGCTGATGTGATAAAGTTTAAAATCTACCAAAGAAAATTGACAGATTGGTGTTACTTGATGTGCTGGCGTCTGTACCGTACAAAGTTACGAACTGTAACAAAGTAAGATTACCTACATAAACATTGAATGAGATTATTTTGGACTAGGGATGCCCGATCTGAATCGATCTTCCAGAAGATCGATTCAGGGCCATACGATCTACCGATTTTTTGAATCGATTCAACAGGATGCGATTCGCCCGGATCGAATCGTATGCGCCTATAAGATCGTATGAAAAAATCGAATCAGCTAAAACCTAAACGTCAACTGAAACGTACAGACGCCAGTACATCACTGTATTTTTTCCACTTGAACATGAACCTTATGCTGATGTGATAAAGTTTAAAATCTATTTGACAGATTGGGGTTACTTGATGTGCTGGCGTCTGTACCGTACAAAGTTACGAACTATAACAAATTAAGATTACCTACATAAACATTGAATGAGATTAGTTTCCACTGTTTCAAGTTAATCAAAAGCGGTACTGTATGAAATATGAAGGTGGATACCGTGAAACAAAAATAAACACTTACTTTGCACATACTTTTAATTTCGATGTGCAAAGAGCTGTGGAGGAGATTGATAAATAAAGTCAAAAGTGTAGTGACATTTTTTTTAAACACGGTGTTTCAGCTTCCGAAGAAGATAGTACAAGACATCATCATAAGGTGGAGTTTTATATGTTACAGCGATTTGTTGAGCTTTGTGCTTACGTAAGCACTATGCTACTGATCTGACAATTGTTGCAACTACGGTCCCTTCAGAACGCCTGTTTTCTCTAGCTGGAAATACTTTGACAGGTAGTCGTAATAGGATAGATCCAGTGCGTCTGTCTAAATTATTATTTTTGAAAAGTTTAAATGTAGACAGTTGGAATCTGTAAAGTAAATAATGTTTTTTACGTTTCAAAAATAATAATTTGGACATACTCACTGGCTGGATCACTTATTACGGCCATGTATCACGAAGGCGTTTGTGGCACATAGATCTATATTATGTAGATTAAGTTAAAAAATTAAATTTAAAATTTAAAAAACCCCCGACCCAAACAAAAACTAAAAAATAATATTTATAGGCCTTTTAATTTGAACGTAATATTTTGATCGGGGCATTGTCAAGTCGGGGGACGGTCAATGAAAATGCCAAACAGAGGCCTAGCCACAGAGTACATTATTATATATGAGAAATGGGCCTAGCCGTCCCCCGACTTGACAATGCCCTTATCAAAATATTACGTTCAAATTAAAAGGCCTATAAATATTATTTTTTAGTTTTTAGAGTTTTTGTTTGGGTCGGGGGTTTTTTAAATTTTAAATTTAATTTTTATTTCTTGCTTTTTAAACTTAATGTCTCCCTTAAATCACCATTTATCTATAATCTATTCATTGAGACCTTTTCAATGAACCCAAACACGATACTTCTGCTGTTTGTTGGTGAATAACTTGGGTTTCCTGGAAATTCCAGGTGTTGCTCCAGCATCAGTTCAAGGTTATTTTATTCGTCTAATATCATTGAAGTAATAGAATCCCAAATTTTGAGTTGATCAGAGGCTAAAATCCCTTTTTCAACCAGAAAAGAGCTGATAATCTTCAAACGGCTGAACCGATTTTGATGAAACATATCTAAGAACACTCCCGACTAATACACCTTTCAAACAAAAAAAACTAAATCAAAATCGGTTCATCCGTTCGGGAGCTACGTTGCCTCAGACAGACACACACACACACACACAGACACGTCAAACTTATAACACCCCGTCGTTTTTGCGTCGGGGGTTAAAAATAAATTATCTTGAATTCATAATGTGTTTTTTATTGTTTTTATAAAATTGCGATACGATCTTCCGAGATCTAAAAGATCGATTCAATACAATACGATTAAGATCGTGAATCGATTCACGAGGTTACGATTCATTACGATCCAAAAGATCGATTCAAAGCAAAAAATCGGGCATCCCTAGCCGAAATACGGAATACTGGAGGTAGAGGTTTGCACCGGAGCGAGATTTTAACAACCGATTGAATTCACCGGTGATTGGGCAATCTCCGGTAGAGATGGGTCGTCGACGTATTTGGCGTCGACGCAACTAGACCGTCCATTTTCGTTTATCGACTAGTCGATCAACTAGTCGAATTCGTCGACTAGTTTACGCGTTAACTTAATAAACTTTGCGACGTCGTCTACGGCAGTCGACGACGCCGACGCGGACGGCGTGAACGCAGGCGGTAGACGTCTCATCTCTCGCGGACTGTACCTATTCATTTGAACTTCCCTTCATACTTTTCCAGGCTTAGGACCATAAGAGGAGAGTAATATATCGGTGCTTAGGACTGGCTGAATACTGAATAGAGTTAATTATAAAGTCGTATTCACTATACCTGTGTCCCAGCAGTGGGAACATTATAGGCTGATGATGATGATGATGGTGATGATGATGATGATGATGATGCACTATTCTGGCTTAGTTAGAAGATCAATTGATTTTATGGACATTAATTATTATTTTGTTAAATATTTACAAATTCAAAAATCAAAACAACATGAAAACACACACAGTTTGTTTAAACAAATACAAACCGGCTGGTATCGCATCGCCCGACCAGTCCATCGCCTTCCTCTTCGCACACGCGAAACTACTATATCTGCATACTTTCCTTCCCATGACAATAATAAAATAATAAATATTCGACCCGTACAATTAACAACTCCCTCATACTAGATTTAAAGTTCAAATTTGTTTGCACGATTATTTTATTTCCAAAGGCGCACGGACGAATGAATCGATTACGTTCTCGTCTACGTTTCAGTTACGCCGTCAGAGGCGTCTACGGATTCGACTAGTCCATTGATTAACGGTGAACCGTCCGTCGCATCGTCGACTCGTTCACAACTTGTCGCGTTCCGTGTTTCGGCGTCTAGCGTCTACGGATTCGACTAGTCCATCGATCAACGGTGAACCGTCGACTCGTTCACTGTACGTCGACGGTCGAATTAACTAGTTCGTTCATTCAACGCCCATCGCTAATCTCCGGTGAAAAACCGGAGGTCACCGGAGAATAAAGAAATTTTGTTTCTTTTTTAAAATTTATACATTAAAAATGAAGATTTATGAATAATAAATTGATATACTTTATATAATCATTTATTAAAATAAAAAATAAACGTTTCATAAAGACAACAAATGCTGATTTTGATTTAAGAAACACAACATGTCAAATCAAATCAAATCAAAATATTTTTATTTCATATAAACCTGCATGGGCACTTATGAAACGTCAGAAGCTAGGTGCACGGTTCCAAATTGTTGTTTCCTATGGAGAAGAGCCGGCAAGAAACTCCACGGTTACTCTTTTAAAAATAATTGGCTTCAACAATATTTTCAAATTACAGAGATTAAATGTATGGGAGGACAGCGCAGGCCTGTCAATAAGTACCAAGTACTTAGACGAATACAGAATAGAAAATCGTCTACAAATCTACAGTCAGTAAGGCCCTACAACGTTCTCTCATTCACAATATGTAAAATAATCTACATAAATAAAATGAACCTAAATAAAATTGATGTATAATGTCAATTAATGACGAGATTATGTCAGCGTTGTAAAAATAAAAAGAATAAAAAAGAACATTGTATTTGAGAGCAGTTAATAGACTTTCACATAGTTATGCTGTTAATGAGGTACCAGGGAAGCCACATGTGCAGAAGGGATTAATGCCAAACTTCCCTGTCTTCAAAGTAGTCTTTCATCTTAAAATATGCTTTTTTGATAAGGATACGTTTGATGTGCGTTTTAAACTTTCCATCGCTAAGTTCTGTAACCGACTTTGGCAACTTGTTGTAGAAGCGGATACTGTTTATTAGAAATGACTTGCTAGTTTTAGTCAGTCTAAATTTTGGAATCACAATTTCATCTTTACTACGTGTATTCAGATTATGGAAATCGCATCGTTTTTTGAAAAGGCCTAAGTTTTTGCGAACATATAAGATATTTTCTAGGATATAAAGAGAAGGCAGAGTTAATATATCAATTTCGCTGAATTTGTTTCTAAGAGACTCGCTAGGCCCCATTTTATAGATTGCGCGGATTGCCCTCTTTTGTAAAATGAAAATTGAATCTACGTCAGCTGCCGATCCCCACAGCAGAACGCCATAAGACATTATACTGTGAAAATAAGCAAAGTAAACTAACCTAGCTGTGGCTACATCAGTCAACTGCCTTATTTTTCTTACTGCGTAAGCAGCTGAGCTTAATCTTAAATGCTATTCCAGAATTGTACAACTTCATCCCAATCGTGGCTTTTTTCAGGATACTGTGTTTCCGTATACATTTTGAATAAATTCATGACATTTTTGACATTGACATTTTCTGACGAAGAACCAGAAGGTGATTGTGCTAGAAATATTTCAAAAAAGCAACCCATAAAATTACAAAAATAACTACGAACATTGCAACAAATTTTTTGGCCCGTTAGTTGCTAGTGAAATGAATCACATAAACGGACAAGGCCGCTTTGATTCAAAGAAACAAGTTGGTAAATAATTGTCATGAATGTTAAATAATTATAAAAAAATATTGTTGAATGTGTCTTTTGTGTAAATTAATTAAATAAATAAAATAAGATCGATCACCGGAGATCAATCGGTCAATTACCGATTATTTCAATCGAGTACTTTTACCGGTAAATCACCGGTTATTCTCCGGTACTCAATGCTCCGGTGCAAACCTCTAACTGGAGGATTATTATTTATGCCAGTGGAGAGGGACCGGGGGTTTTTCCGTTCATACAGCAGGCCTAGACAAATCACATCTTTGTAAGCGTTTGGGGGACTGTCTTTTGTAATTTTGATGTTCAAAAAGTGCTGACTCTCAGCGTAGTTTGAATAAATGACTTTTGATTTTGTATGGGAATGACATTACCTGCGGAAAGGTTACGTCGTGTCCTTTCCGCATGTCATTCCCATACATTTTGGCGTGAACGTGTTTTGTCTCTAGGCCCAGAACGGAAAAATCATCGCCCAGGCCTTCTCTAGCCGCTCGCTATACAAACCGCTAGCAACAGTCGCGAGCAGACTGTGTCAAAATTCATAACATTTTCTACCTTAGGCCAGGCTTAGGCTATGGTAATACTGTCCTCTATTTTCATAGGAGCCAGGATGGCTAGGGCATTTTCCGTTGTTTGAACTGACCGTATGGCATTGTACTTTGTGTTGGTTATTGTCATTGTCATCAATACACACAATATGACATTCAAAGACTACGTGTCTTTCAATAAAACTCAATATAAATTATGACTCCAACTTTATATTAAAAGGCGGGCTTAACGAGCTATTACAAACAAAGAAGTATTTAAAAAATACAACATGTATCTCTTATATACCTATTCTTGTTACTTACTATTGTATTACATCTAAATACAATTAATTAGAATCTTATATTAACCTATGTACACAGTAAAGTAAGTAAAATACACACCTATTTACATCAACGCTTAAGAAAATAATAATATTCAGAATCATTTCAAGTTATCAGTGGTATCAACTTATAAAATCAAAGTATTGGCCCCGACTAAAGAAAAAAAACTAGAAAATCAAAGTATTAGCTACTTGATAATACCCAGAGGAAAATAAAACAGGATCATTGTGTCATAAGCTTCTACTACTTCTAACAACTAGAACACTAAAAATATTTTACTTACTGATTAACTTCAAATTCAATTGTCTGATGTTGATAAATAGTATGTCATCGTAAAAACATACTTTTGTTAAATTAAGAAACATTTGACAAACAATATAATCACAAATAATTAAAAAACATGTCCATTATTGTCCATTGCAGATTCACTGGAGCCAACTCACTCATGCACTACATAAACAAATACAGACGAATATACCGATGTAAACCAACATAGCTCTACTATATTATAATATAGGTCTTAAGCTATGGTCCGAACAGTTTTACATTAAAACCGACGGTAAGAGTATAGCATAATCATTCATTGCTAACTTAGTCTGAATCAGTTATGTTAAGAAATTTGATAAATTATCTGCAATACATCAATTAATACAGTTTGCGTTTATGTCGGAATAAAATTGATACTGTCGTAGAAACGGTGGCTGGAATGCATAGCAGCGCGTCGATCCATCACTCGATTTTTCTTTAATAATTTGTACATTAAAATGTGTAATGTATTTAAAAACGCAAGTGGTACAGACCTTATGCGCGCAAGCTATATAATTTAGTCTTCGAATCTTATAGAGTGAACACCTGTATCGATCGCACCGCCGCGATATGAGCCCCTTTTTTTCTTAGTCTTCTCATGCTTGAAGGACTTGCCACGTGTGTGTCTCAAGTCTTGATTAGCACGCTCACCCCATGACCCGCGTGAACCACTCTAGAAAATAAATTTCTCACATTATTACTTGCAATAATAGATTCTACAGTACATAAAACTGTCAGTCAAATCTTTGTAAGCAATAAAAATAAAAAATTACGTGCAATTAGTGGTAAAATAATTTTATTGCCTTACCTATTTAATCAAATACTATTTTTTTGTTTTGAGAATCCCCACCCTCAAAACTCTTTCTTTCATTGAAACCTCCTTTGTTGAACCCTCCCCTGTCTCCACCCCAGGAGTTACGGTCCCCACGACCTCCACGGCCTCCTCTACCTCCACGATCTCCGCCGCGGCCACCCCTATCGAACCCGCCGCGGCCTCCCCTATCGAACCCGCCACGGCCTCCCCTGTCGAAGCCTCCGCGACCACCCCTGTCATAGCCGCCCCTGCCACCCCGTCCTCCTCTATCATTGAACCCTCCCCGGCCTCCTCTGTCTCCTCCACGGCCTCTGAATCCTCCTCTACCCCTATCATTGAAACCCCGACCCCGATTGAATCCGCCACGTCCACGCTGGTTCCAACCTCCAGATTGATTGCCTTCCGTTTCCTCGTCGTTTTCTTCGCCTTCTTGGCTTTCACCCTCCTGATTGAGAGAGAAGCACTATATTATAACCAAGACAACCCTATGTGATGCTGATGTACAAGTTATTCCAGAAAAGTAAATGCCCAAAATGTTGTAGCAAGCCACTGGCAATGAAGCCATGGGCGAAAATGTCCAAGTTAGGCATAACATGGAGTTGCCTTGGCTTCTCAAACTTTGGGGCATTTACCTTGGCGTCGAATGAGTTATCCTTAAGTCTAGGATCCACTTCTACAGATGTCGATGCTACTCGGCGGAAGGGAGCTGGTTTACCAGTTCCATTCTCTTTTTCGTTGGGAGTTGATACACTGACTGTACCCTAGAATTTATTTCAATGTTAAAGTTCATACAATGCGATTCAACTAAGAATAGGAATTACCTACCGCCATATTGGCAAAACACCGCCTTGTTTACTCACTTTGGAGCAAACTCAGTGAGACATAACAAAAAAATAAATGACAATAAAGACTGCCTGTCGCGACATTCAGCGTTTACAAAATATTGGAGCGACTGGGACTTCCCAAGGACTAATAATTTATAATATACTTAATTAAAGATCTGATTCCAATAGATACAACACAAACAATTTAATAGGGTATGATTTCAACTTTATCCTGTAGCAGTTCATTGGATGGATAAAGGCCTCTCCAGTTGTAAGTCATAGAGCTGATATTGTTGGCTATTACCAGTGAATTGGTGATAAATACCAGTCCAACTTTCCTGTGGGTATCTTAAATTCAAGTTTACCTTTACAAAATTATTGTAGGGCTTCTTGGCAGGTGCACTTGAATCTCCTCCTGATGCTTTCCTCTTTTTCCCTGTTTGGAATCCACTATCAACCTGGAACATAGTTATATATAATTATGACAATGTTTTTGTGTATTACTAGAAACTGATTGAGTGGTGTTCAGAACTATGTAACTTTAAGTTTCAACACCACTCAAAGCCATAATTGGAATGTATAAAAAAAACAACATTTTTACCTCATCATTGGATTGTTTCTTTGCCACTTTAGCAGGAGGAGCATCTTCATCACTATCATCACTGTCGTCAGAAGACTCGGCCTTCTTGGCTGCGACTTTTTGTGCTGGTTTCTGTTTTGGTTCATCCTCATCACTTGACTCGTCATCTGACGACTTTTGTTTCTTTGCAGCAGGTTTAGCTTTAGCTGCACTAACAGGCGTCTTTGAAGCAGGCGTGGATGGCTCTTCATCACTGTCATCACTATCATCTGAAGATGATGCCTTTTTCACTGGTACTTTTGTTGGAGCTTTAGCTGGCGTCTTTTGAACTGCTTTAGGCTTTTCGTCTTCACTGCTATCATCACTATCAGATGATGACTCTTTTTTAGCTGAAGCCTTAATAGCTGGTTTCACAGGTGTGGGTGTAGGTTTCTGGAGGGCCTTCTGTGGTACTTTTGGATCTTCATCGCTGTCATCACTGTCATCTGATGATGATTCTTGCTTTTTAGCAGGTGTAGCCTTAGCAGCTGGTTTAGCTGGGGTGGCTTTTGGAGTAGGTTTGGCAGGTGCCTTGGGTTTTTCGTCTTCACTATTGTCACTGTCGTCAGAAGAGGACTCTTGTTTCTTAGCTGGCTTGACTGGAGTTTTTGCAGGTGTAGGTGCAGCTTTCTTTGGAGCAGGTGCTTCATCCTCACTGTCGTCAGAAGAAGACTCTTGTTTCTTGGCTGGTGTAGCTTTAGCTTGAGGTTTTGGTGCAGGTTTTGCAGCAACCTTTGGTTTTTCATCTTCACTGCTGTCATCACTATCTGATGAATCTGGCTTCTGTTTTGGGGCTACTTTTGGAGCAGGTGCTTTTGCTGGAGTCTTTTGTTGTGGTTTGGGTTTCTCATCCTCACTACTGTCGTCATCATCAGACGATTCTTGCTTCTTAACAATTTTGGGTGTAGGTACACTAGGTTTCACTGGTTGTTTTTTCGGTTTAGAAGTGGCATTGTCTTCACTGCTGTCACTATCATCTGATGATTCTGCCTTTTTAGCTGGAGTAGCTGCTAGTTTGGGCTTGATCTTAAAAAAAAACCACATTTATTTGCAATTCAATCTCAATATACTTTTTATTTTACTGAACTTTTTATTGTATTCAGAGGTAGTGACGAATAAGTAAAGTATAAAATCATAGAGATTCATTCACAAGTTCTCATCATAATTAGTGTGAGATTACTAAGGCAAAATTTACTAAAATACTTCAAACTTACTTGTGATTTTGGTTTTTCATCCTCGGAGCTATCGTCTGAAGAGTCTTGTGTTTTTTTTGCAGCGGTAGCATTGCCGTTAACTTGTGCAGTTGTTTGTTTTTGTGGCTTCTCATCTTCACTGGAGTCATCATCAGAACTTAAAAGAGAGGACTTGATTAATTACCCGAATAATTAATTGATGATTAATTATTTATTATTTTATTAACCGGTTGAATAGGGATGCAGGGGTAAATCAGGCCGAAACTTTAAATGATATTTCACAATGAAATGATATAGTTTGTTGCCAAGGATTCTAAAGTGTATTACAATTAATGATTAGGTGCCCTTGTTGGCAACAAAGTATTATTACAACTATTATTACAATGTAAATATCCGTTTTGAAGTTTCATGCAGTTTCACCCCGTTAGTAGGAACTAGTTTTTTTGTTGTTGGAAATAGCAACCTATTGAATTGCTATAATCTGCATTGAGAAGACATGATAAAATTTTTGAAACTTATAAGCTGGAAAGCACGACCCCAGCAGAACTGTCTCTTATTAGAACAGTAGGCATAGGTTTTACTTTTAACCTTTATAATTCAAAACAATGTGATCATAACCTTAAAACAAGTATTTTATTTACCTTTCAGCTGCTGGTTTTTGTGGCTTCTTGACTTTATTATATTCTTGTATTATTTCTGTAAGTGAAGGCAGGCCCTTGACACGAGGTTTCTAGAAGGAAAAACATTTCCCAATATTATAATCGAATCTTAAAGTCTCAAGAGGTGAGATCTTGAATTAGTTGGATATGCGATAAGGCTTTAAAGGCAACAATACGTAAGGGTTTCTATCGATATCTGCTAGCTATAGTATAAAATATAACGCGAGGGTACTTCGAAGCGAAAGAGGCAGATTTTACAAAATGTCGCGTCGAAGAATTAAAATGTCGGTCGACATGTGGCGATTGATTTTTATTTTAATCGTAGAATTATGCATCCCAAACTGCTATGGAATTACTAGTTGAACCTAACATTACAACAACTGTAAGGGAAAAACATTGTCGCAAGGTCTTCGAGCACATGTGGTGGCCGGCCACACGTGGTTTTTTTGGGTGATGACTGATGATGGAACTTACCGCTTTCGTTTTCTTCAAAAAGTCTTGGGCTAGCGATTTGTCAATATTCAGAAGAAATTGATGAACTATTGAAATAGCTTCAGTTTGCACTTCTGCGGGGACCCCCATTTTAGCAATTTTAATACAAATTCTAGCACAGGAACGCAACGCCGCCGTTTGTCAAAGACCACCAAGACCACAGAGTACAAATACTTTATACTGTACTGCACAGAACACTATTACTCCTACTGAAATCAAAGACCGCACGCACAGATTAAAAATAAAATAAAACTCTGCAAACAGGGCTGCTGTTTTATGTAATGCGAAGAGTGCAGGAAACAGTGTTACCATAAATATTACCTTACGGCGGGCGGCGCCCCGGCGGCGGCGGGCGGTGGCGCACAGTGGGCTGTAAATCGACTTTCATGAAGACTTAAAATACTTTTTTCCCAAATATCCACTTTTATGACCAGAAAATGTTTTGGAAGACTAAATACTTGCCAAAAATACCAACATTACGGAATAGCATTGCAAATAAATCTCTGAATAAACATAACCTCAATTAATTTAAGTTAGTTATTTATAAATTAAGTCCGAGACACTCTCTCAGAGATAAATTTAAGGAGATTAATGTAATGACTGTGCCTTCACAGTATATTTATGAAAATCTTTTATATGCCCATAAAAATATTAAATTGTTTAAAAAATACAGTGATATCCATAGTATAAATACTAGGAACAAACACAAATTTGTTGTACCATCAACAAGGCTCAAGAAAATAGGTGGGTCATTCAGATGTCAATGTATACGCTTCTATAATAAACTTCCAAGCCATGTTCAAGATCTAAGTCTCAATAAATTTAAATCATTCATTAAACGTAAGTTGTGCCTGAAAGCCTTTTATACCGTTAAAGATTATATTGAGGACAAAAAAGCTTGGGATTGACCTGCTCCAATTTTGTAAACTGAATGTTGTTTTTTCTTTGTTTTGCTCTTTGAAATTTGATTATTATTATATACACTTTGACATGAATATTTACTTTGAGAAGTATAATATTATTTTGCTTTAATTATTGTGAATGTGAGGACTATGTGGTATTTTTGTTTTTGTGTTTCATTTCTTTCTCAGTTCATTTTTAAAGTTAATCTGGCAGTTTGAGTACTTTATGTGGCCTACCCTAATGTCCTTTCTTTGGTATTGTTCGTCAAATCGTTGAGCTCCTCAAGTTCTGAGTTGAGCCGTATGATTACTGATACATGCGTGCACTGATTGGACAGGTCCACTCAATCTGTGTGGTTTCTTTCCTCAAAAGACCATTTCAGACACCAATCCACATGGTCTTCACATGATCTGACCAAGATTATGTCTGGACTTTAAAAGAGACTGTGACCTCTGAGTTTGTTTCGGCCTTTCTTCTCAGAGTAGTCAGTTAGGAAACGCCGACCTCACCTAGTTTAAAAAATATGATTGACGTGTAAAAGTGTTTGTACAAACCTACTTACAGAAATAAAATCATTTATCATTTATCATTATCAGTTTTCGTTATATCTGTAGAATTTATAAAGTAAATTAAAGCACAGATATATGCTTACATTTTTTCAGATAGGCTTGCCTTAGATTTGCAATTTGCTCTTCTAATATTTCTATTGCAATCACGCTGAAAACAAGGCGACATGAGCATAAATAATAATTTAGACAAAATATTTACGCTCGGTGCTCGTGTCGATTTCTGCTGCCATCTTTAATTCGTGCACGTTGCCTTCAAGTCTATGAAAGTCGATTTTCAACCCATTGTGTGGTGTTCCAAAAAAGCGATGACGATAGTTCAAACTACATAACATAATATATCCGAGCAGAATGAAACAGAGCTCAACATTCTTACGTATCCTACTGTTAAGGGGCTGTCACTTGATTACTGCGAATAAAAAACTGGGCAAGTGCGAGTCAAGATTCGACAATGAGAACGGACAGACGGACGGCTGGACAGACACTGTGACTGAGGTGATTCCATAAGTATTCGGTTTCCCAGTTTTGTCATAACCGAATTACGAACATAAAAAATGGTGTAGCTTTGAAAGATGAAATGGTTTATTAATGGACAGTTGTTTTAAATTACCCACAAACCTATTAAAACAAAAATACGAAACAAACAAACTGTTTCCCCCGATTTTGTTATAAATAATTAGTTTTTGGATTTCCCCTGTATGGTAGCAAATTTATGACGTAATCACGACATAAATAAGTTGGCGACGAACAATAAGCTAATATAGGTGGTAGTTAAACGTTAAGAATAATAAAATTCTTTCTTATGCGATAACGTTATCGCGATCTTCATTATTTTGGATACTACCTATCATCTCGCTACTAATTACTTCTCTAATAAGCATAAGCAATATGAAAGTACCTATAGGTAGAAATATTCATTTACCTGACAAGATCCTATGGATACACAAAATAAGAAATCTCCTTATAACAGGTTGGCATATTTAACAACATTTTTTCATTTTATTATAAACGTCTGCGTCGTATCGCTGCCGCTAGTAGCCCATAGGTGAACCTAGTCCACATTTTTCCCATACAAACTTCGGGAGTGTATACTCCACAGTTTGACAATGTATACATCAATAATTAAACATGGTATGGTTTTGTCTTATTATTATTATTGTCTGTACGCAAACAGAATACTAAAATTAAAAACCATTAAAAAGTTAGGAGCCAACAAAGATTTGTTTTTCTTGCTAATTTAACCTAAGTTTGGGCGTGTAGTAGTAGTAATAAAAGAAGTGTAAAATCTCCAAAACTAAGTCGGTACCGTCAAAGCTCTCGATAAACTGTATTGGTTATTGATTTATGCAGTGGTTTTTTCAGAAATCCGATCTTTCGAAGGACTTCTCTTAATTTTTTACGCGCTTGTTTTATTTTAACTGATCCTGCACCTCACTCAATAATATTGTGCGTGCAGACTAGCGTCTAACTGCTAGAAGTGTGCGTTATTTGGTTGGAGTGTGTAGCCTTAGGGGCACTATGGAGCGCTACCTCGAAATTAGTAGCGAAATTTTTCAAAGTAATTTTTTCATAGTGCCCCCAAGACGACACTCTGACCCGTTATTTAAAGTAATCGGTTTCACAAACTGCTTGTGAGGCTGATAATCGTGTAACTAGTATCGTGGAAAAAATGTAACGATTATTTGACGTACAGTCGCCAGCAGGTCAAGCTATCCCAAACCGTCAAATTTTTCCAATTGAACATAAACCTTCTTCCTTTGTCATAAAGTTGAAAAACTATCAAAGATATTTGACAGACTGGGGTAGCTTGATGTGCTGGCCTCTGTACGTAGTTCACAGTTGACATGGCACTCATACAACGAACGGCGTACGCGTAAGCGTTTCGTTCAACAGATTATTATTAAAATGATTATAGGTACGTTACATAATACGACTCGAACAACGCGAGTAAAGAGTCCCTTCGGAATTATAAACTGTTATATATTCGTAATTTTATGTAACATAACGCACAGGTAAAACTAATATTATAATACGTATAACCTGTAACATTTTCGTAACCATAACATAGCAAACTCAAAACCAATACCCTACTGTATACAAAAGCAACTAGTTACAAAAATAATCGGTTTTGAAACTACGTATAACCGATTACGCTCAAAAGACGTTACGACCCACGTCTACCATAACAAAATACAAACGAAAAACCAACCAACAGGGTGTTGCTTGGTTTTTGTATACAAAAGTAACTAGTTACTAGTTATAATCGGTTTTGAAACTAGTTACTCATATCCACGAAACTACGTATAACCGATTACGCCCGAAAGACGTTACGAACTTCGACCCACGTCTACTAACTGCTCATCTCGGGAACTATCTCTGTCGGACACGAAGCCTCATGAGACAGCGCGATTTTTAGCCAGGCCCATCAGTGAGTTCGAGCCCGCGACTAGGTTCCCCATAACTTCGTCCTTTTACTGAGCTAGTTCAAACCGGTTTGTACGCGAGCGGGCGCTGGTGCTCGCCCCCCGCGCCTTGTCGGTGACAAGTCACGCACACTTAACTGTGCTTGTAGAAGTGTACTTACACATGGCGTTAGTATGAAGCTTTATTTCTGCTCTGGTTATAATCTGGTGCTGACAGGAGATGGTGGTCCGCTAATGGGCCGTTGGCTATTTCATGAAATATCAATTAATAGGGTTCTATGAACTTAGAGGGTTGTATTGACAGTGTTAATTTTCGTGTCGGTCGCGAATTATATTATATCGGTCAGTTAGCGGCACTGTTACACAATACACAACCTGACACTGACCTGCAAAATACTTAAGGACATTTGAATTTCGTGGGTTTCCCTGGCACTTTTATCTTATTACTTACATAATATTGTATTTTCCATGGAATTGTCAAGTAATCCTAACTAATATTTTAAATGCGAACGTAAGTTTGTTTGTTACTTTTTACGCCTAAGCGGTAAACCACTGAACCGATCATCCTGAAAATTTTCACATACATTGTCAGGTGTACAGAAACGGACATAGGGTATCTTCCATTCCAAGAAAAAGAAAACTACAATGTATCTTCAAGCACCTGTACCTTCAAGTTGTAAGGGAAAGACATGGGAAAGAATGAAAAACCACTTTCAAAAATTCGGAGATATATTCCAATTCCAATCATCTTGCGGTGGTACTGTTTCCCTACTGTACGCACTGCATTTTGTGTTGTTTTATTTTCTTATGTTCTCATTTTATTTAATATTAGCAAACTTTGTTTGTATATTGGAATAGCAATTACCTATTTTATTTAACTGTTGAGTTTTTGAAGCTTAAAATTGACATTATAGTATTCTGTACATTTGTGTAGCGATTTGCCTATCATGCTACCCCTAGCATCTTACTTTAATATCTGCATGCCAACTTATGGCGAAATGTGTCATCGTACTAACAATTTATGTAACTACCATCTTTTGTACCGCATTTACTGCAAATAAATAACTTTGACTTTGACTTTGTGGTAGATACATCTATGGGCGCATTCCGTATTAGACAAATAGTGATAATATCGCGCCAACCAAAATAAAAATCAGTACTAATGATAGCTCTTAAATTTTTTGACTATTCAATTTGGTCGGGTTCGCGATATTATCACTTTTTTTGCATCTCGGATCACGGCATATGTGTGGTGAATTTCTGCTACACTGCTATGAAGAAATTGACAACTTGGCTTCTCATACAGGTTAAAACTACCTGCGTTCCGATCCGTTTTTCGGACAAGTACAGTCGCCAGCAGGTCAAGCTATCCCAAACTGTCAAATTAACCTTATTTCTTTGTTATTTAAAAAGTTGAAAAACTATCAAAGAAATTTGATAGATTGGGGTAGCTTGATGTGCTGGCCTCTGGACATTTTATGGGCCCACAATGGATGCTTACGCTGCTGAAAACCCGAAAAACATAACATATTATAACTAACAGTGCGATGTTATGAGTCAAGCTACAAGCAGTGCCACCTATTTAGAGTATTGCATTTGCTTACCCGGTGGCATTCGCACTCCCGGCCCTCTCTTGTAATAAGTGTGTGGTGATTACTGGTGATTACTGGTGGTATATATATAATCCAAACTGGTAAAAACTGGTGGTACAGTCACGAGCATTAATCGCCAAATTCAAAAGCGATTTTCTTTTAAATAGCGATTGCAACCTTGCGATAACTTGATTTTTTTATTATAGTGTGGGTTCCAAAATATTATTTTCATAATAAAATAAGATTACAATGAGTAAAAGTGGAGAAAATCACTTAAAAGTTGGTAAGCGTATACATATTATTGCTCGTGACTGTACTCCCGAGCCAAACCGTACAGCCTGTCGCCGTTGTCGAACGAACGAAAACTCAAAATACACTTTTTCAGGTTTCGTTCTCTATTTCGCCACATCAATTTAGATCTATGTCAGACTGTATGTCTCTTTATCTCATTCTTTTTTTTTGTATGAATCTGTGTACCTTTGCCTACATTGGGTGTATTTTAGCTATTTTATTTATGTATGTGATGATGACAAGTATCAGCACGGGTACCGATAACTTTGGTTGACGATTTATTTTATGAATTTTGTTTCTATTATATTATCATAATAACTGCAGTGTGATATGTAGGAAGGAATGTGAATAACCAGTCATCATCAACAGTGTACATACTAATTAAAATTGTACCTAACAGAAGTCACAAATTAGATTGCGATGTGAGCTGACATGTTTTTAGATATTTGCTTTGTCGATGTCCAATGTGATCCGAAGAAAATCTGTGAATGTTATGTAGGCTCAACTAAGCATTAAAATATAGTATACCACAATGCCTGTTCAGCAAATTAATGTAAAAAACTCGTCGGATATTGAAAGTTGG
Source organism: Polymixis flavicincta (assembly GCA_949987655.1). Taxonomy (NCBI): domain Eukaryota; kingdom Metazoa; phylum Arthropoda; class Insecta; order Lepidoptera; family Noctuidae; genus Polymixis; species Polymixis flavicincta. The sequence continues at coordinate 11,572,794 of OX465175.1, read as the reverse complement.
GAATGGGGAGGTGGATGTGGCCGAGAGGTGATACGGACGGGGTCAGGGAGCAGCCGCACGTCATGTAGCAACTCCAGCGGAGATATTTGCCGCATATGTCATTGCGAGAGCGAACCTCACAACCCCCTACTGGCACCATGTTATTGTTCAGGTCAGTGAAAATATTTTTTAATGGACATGCACCTACCTCACCGAGAATTTATACACGTAGCGAGGATCAAGCGAATTACACAGCTGTTCTCTGTTTACATAATGTAATTTGACACAGTTAAATATAATATAAAATTTAAGTCAAGATCAGAGCCAATTACTGTGAAGGGCAAATGTTAAGATGTTAGTAAGAATAATTGTAAATCAATAGCATTAAAATAAGCCTGATAAACAAAGTGTGTGATACTTATAGTTTAGCTGATAATTTTATCTACAAAACGAACCAATAATAACATGCTGTTTTACTGTAAACATTCATTCATACGTTTTAATACCAATCAAGTATACTTCTCTTTATTCATGCATAAACTCAAGGTATGATTAATGAAAAGGGATGGATACTGTTACTAGTGCTTCATTTTAATTAATTTTTAATTAGAAGAAAAGGCATCCTGATATACGCTCTTGTAGAGTTTTATCAATAATTTAATTATGAAGAATAATTTCATAAGGAAAACCTATATCATAATGACACTAGAGGTAAATTGTGTAGAATTGTCATATCCTACTATTTTATATTCAGTAGCAACAGGCAAATGTAATGAGAATACATATGATACAATATTCCTAATAATGAATAATTTACAAGCTTTTTTAAATAAACATTTGCATACATTTTACACATATATTGCAAGCACACACACACACAATTACAATAAATTATCCTCTTGTGACATAGTTGTCAGGTTTATATTATTTGTAACTGGTTTATTTATTTGAAGTCTAATTATAAGTTCATGTAGATGCATTATGCAAAATCATCACCACTATACTAACAATTTGCAATGTTTGTAGTTACTGAAACTTTTGGTATTACATATTTTGTACAGTGCTCAGCAAATTATTGTTGCATGTAATATTTATTTAGTAGTTCAAATTAATTTTTAAAAGTAATAAATTTCCTATAACTTAACTAAAACGAATACACTGAAACGAAGCATTGAAATCATCATCTGCATTCGCTGTCGACTGGTAATGTACCCAAGAGACTGGTGACATTGCCATGTTGTACAGCAATGCTCAGCCTCTGGCCGAGGTAAAAACCAGCCCTTGGGTCACGGGAAGTGTCAACCAGCTGTTTCGAGATATCCTTATGTTGTTGCATTGTTTATTATTTGGCTTCCATTGTTTATTTATTGGAAACATTTTGGAGAATGTTGGTAAAATGTAGGATTAAACATTTATGTGTGTGGCTGAACTAAAAGAACAATTAAATTCAACAACAATTAATACTTTTGAAATTCCTAGCCCTGGTTATTTGTAAATGTGTATTAAAATAATAAACTTCTGATTTTTATGTATGCCATAGTAATCAATGGACAAAAATTAATTCGAGTAATAACAATGTATGCGAAATGACAATGACATTTACAAGAAAACAGATTTTTTTTTCTGTTTTCATAGAAATACAGATTTTGATGTGTAAAATTCTGTACACTTTTTCTATGGTGACTCATAAAGTCAATTTTAATACTTGATATTTATCAGCAATCATTGTATGGCTTTTATGTTGACTGATTACATACTTATCGTTTACATTAATATATTATTCATTGTTGTAAAAACATAATTTGGATCGGGGACATTGAAGGTATTTTTTTGATGCATCACTCCAGACTCACTTTCTGGAGTGTCAGAGTATGTGACATCTGAATTTTAAAGTATCTCATAAACACCATCGCTGTGATGAATGTGGCCACCTACTAGGCACAAGTTATCTGAAAAGTACCATTAGTTTGGGAAGAAGAAGAGTAGGTATTGAAAATTTAGACAGGTTAAAATGACTACTTGACCAAGTGGCAAAGAAGAATAACAAATTATGCTGATAATTAAAAAGATAGATGAGAATTTGTTTATTCTAAATTTTGACTCATGCAAGAAGCCTATAAGAAAGTCTGAGCACATTATTTCCACAACCAATTAGGGTAAAAATATAGTATTGAAGGTCTCACTTAAATGATTGTGAAAATACTGTATCTTGTATAGTAAGCTTCATATGACATTGACATGGTTTGATAATTACATTACTTTGCTAAATTGTGTTATGTTTGTGTAAAGAACATAAAGACACTTGGCAAAACTCATTGCAAAACCTACATATTGTAAAAGTCTAATCCTAGCTTCTTTTTCCTTCTTTATATATAGTCTCTACTGGAAACTATTTAAATAGTTATACTTTACATGATCTACATACATAATGATAGAAATGACATTGAAATCAAAATAACTTGTTGCATAACTTAAATGTTTACGTAATATGTTCAGTAATTATAATTTGTTGTTATGTGTTGTTGCAGGAAGTTTGAAATATGTTCATCAGAGCTGTTTACAACAGTGGTTGACTGCATCGGAGACGAGGTCTTGTGAACTCTGCAAGTTTAACTTTATCATGCATACCAAAATAAAGCCATTTAATGAGGTATGCACAGTCACAACTATTTGGTTTTCAACTTTACCAGCCCCTTTTATTCTATTCTTAATAAGATGATCTCATATCCATTTTATTCAAGCGATTAAAATAGTTCTGGTCACTTACTGACACCAAACAATATAAGTTGTACAGTCAATTAGATAAGTCATCATTAAGAGGCAAAAATATTCATTTTTCCAGGACAATGCCAATATTCATAATGTGTGTATAAGCTTGAGATACACTTAAAAAAGTGGTGTAAAAGACTTGACTACTTAGCACATTCATAACATTGTTTAAAAGTAGTAGCAAGTAAGCTGCCTGTATACTTATTTCTTAGTCTGACTGTACTGTCGATACGAAAAAGCAAGGAAAAATCAAAATATTTGAATATTATAAGAAAAACCTGTAGCTTTTTTAATAATTTTAAGCTATGATGTACTGAGGCCAGCACATCAAGCTACCCCAATCTGTCAAATTTCTTTGATAGTTTTTCAACTTTATGACAAAGGAAGAAGGTTTATGTTCAATTGGGAACATTTGACAGTTTGGGATAGCTTGACCTGCTGTACAGACGCCAGCACATCAAGCTACTCCAATCTGTGAAATTTCTTTGATAGATTTTCATCTTTACCCCATATGCATAAGGTTCATGTTCAATTGGGAAAATTTGACAGTTTGGTGTAGCTTGATGTGCTGGCGTCTGTACAATGATGATAGCCTCGTTGGTCTAGTGGTCGCAAGCGCGACTGCTAAGCGTGAGCTCCTGGATTGGATTTCCAGGTCAGCCAAAATGTTATTCAGTTTTTCCATTACGAATTCCCAGCAGCAGCCTGGAGTCTCGATTTGTGCCAAGTCGATGGCTATCAGCTCGCCTCCTTTTGCATGGGACCTAAACATAACTGTATAAATGTGGGTGTTACTATAAATGATCCTCTGCCCAACCCACGGGGAATACAGGCGTGATTTCATTTATGTTATTATGCACAATGGATGGACTGTGTGAAAGATGTTATGGCTAGAAACGGGATGACGACTTACAGAGAAGTATGAGAGAAAAAGACATGTTTCGCCGACCACAAATAAATTGGGATACGCGCAATAATATGAGTATGATTGTTTCCAGTGGCGTCTGCTGGAGATGTCGGGTGTGGAGCGACGCCGGTTGTGTTGTGCAGTGCTGTTCCACTGCGTGGCCGCGCTGTGCGTCATGTGGTCACTGTTCGTGCTCATTGAACGAGCCGTGGAAGAGGTGAACCGCGGCATGATTGGTATGGATTCATAAATATACCTACACATTTATATAACAAGTCGTGTAAATAACTGACCTGCTTATGCATAACTACCTGTAAAAACGTAAGAAAATTTTAATATTGCGGGCTACCTTTGCGCATCATTCCTTTGCGTATTAATTTCATACTTGATACTAGTAGAATAGTCCGTGTATTCCTGTTCGTCCCGCTGCTCGCGTCATCCCACAAAATAAAAAAAAAACAAAAGTCATTTATTCAAACTAGATTGAGAGTCAGCACTTTTTGAACGTCAAAATTACATAAGACAGTCTCAATAAACAATTTGAATCTGGTTGTTGAGTGGTGTAAAAACACTTATTTATCCTACTGATTACAGTAATAATATAAATGCGAATGTGAGTTTGTTTGTTACGCTTTCATGCGTATACAGTTGAAAGTATATATTTGCATCATAACCAGAGATCGGATATTCGGATGCATATTTACATATAGTTATTTTTTAGCTTTGAAAGTATGGAAGTGGCTTCTTAAAAATATTTTTTGTAAATAAAAATCCGGTATGCCAGGATCACCAGTCGGGTGTATAACATGGAAACGGCTTCTAAAGAAATATTAATTTTAAAATAAACCCTGGGATCCTTGGATTGCATAACTATTCAGATGCATATTTATTTAAAATTAATGTTTAATCCCAGATGCATATATGTATAGGGAGTTAGATTTTTTCGATACAAAGGCGCATTCCATAATAGATAACATCTCAACTTTAGGTGAATATGCATCCGGATATCCGATCTCTGATCAAAACTTATGGTTATGAATTTATGATACCAAGATAGAGCTACTTTAGCTATGAAAAACAGGGTAGCAGGGATAAAAACGCGCAACAAGCGCGGTACCCAGTACTCAAGCCAAGGTAACAGACCTTGAATTAGTACATAGTTCTAAATCCCGACGCGTTGTTTTTTTTTTCGGATAATGACAAAAATATCTATATATGCAAGGGGTCTTGAATCCCACTGTGTATATCGGGAGTTGGATTAGTCTTGCCATACGTGAGAGGACTCCGTGTGTGGATAAGGTGTCGACAGTTTCATTAGCATTAGTTAGATATACAAAGTTTTGAAACACCCTAAAATAGTTGAATGACAGCCTTTTCTTTTTATTAATTAGAACTTCTATTAATATTAGAGAAGCAATCAATCACAGCCTAATCAATATTGAGATATTGAAAATACGCATGAATATTATAGTTATGTAGATAGGAGACGTAATGTAACACCATAATGGTAAAGGTCACGGTCGGTCAATACACGTGGAATATCCTATTTAAGATTATCGATCCGGCTGTTACTATTTATAACCTGTTTAATAATAACTATTGGAAAGAGTAAAATTAAAAATTTTTATTCTGAAACAATACATATAAAATTGAAAGATCCAAACAAGTGTGACAAATTTGAATAGTCTCAAATGAATTATTAACCTGAATATTACCGTCTAAATAAGTGAATAGGTATTTTTTTAATGATAATTAATTTATAATAAATCGATGACGTGTTTCAGCGTGGCCTTTTTGGACAAAATTGGTAGTAGTAGCCGTGGGATTCACTGGCGGCGCCGTTTTTATGTATATACAATGCCGTCAATATCTGCATCTTTGTAACCGTTGGCGTGCTCACAACAGGTATTTCTGTCGCTATATTTACTGAAAAAGAAAGTATATTTAGAATTCTACTGAAATGTTATTTTTTCAAATGTTTAATTTTCTTTAGAATATTGTTAATTCAAAACGCGCCAGAGAAAATCCCGATCGGCGGCGGGTCCCCGCCGGTGCGCGTGAAGCGGCGCGAGCGCAGCGCGCGGGGCCAGGTCGTGGCCAACATCGAGCCGCCGCCGCCGCCCGCCGCCTACCACGAGGAGGACGAGAGCGGAGGCTTCGAGACCTACCGCGGCAACCCGCACCGCCGCCTGTCGGCGCTGGCCGACGAGCGCCTGCGCGAGCCCGACGCCGCGCGCCGCGCCTCCGACACGCGCCTGCCCGAGGTGAGTGCCCGCCCCGCCGCGGCCCCGCCCCGCCGCGCGCTCTGACGCTCACGTGTCCGCAGGGCGGCGTGTACCACATCAGCGTGGACCCGCTGGAGGCCGACATCCGCTCGCTGCTGGCGCTGGAGGCGCGGCGCGCGGCGCGGGCTGCGCGCGCAGGCCCGGGCGCGCGCGCAGGCCCGGGCGCGCTCGCAGGCCCGGGCGCGCGCTCGCTGCCCAACCTGCGCGCGTCGCGCGAGTCGTTGCTGCCCGCGCCGGCGCCCGGCGCCTCCTGAGGCCCGCTGCTGCTGTACCCGGACGACACGGTGTACTAGCGGCCGCGCGCCGTGGGATCGGTGCTATGCGTTAACCGACGGTGTTGCGTGTACATAGTGACGTGGACAATGTAAATAGTAATTATCATAATAATAGTTCAGGCGTCGCTCGTTTAAAGCCACCGTATGACCGCCCGTTAGATACTTATTCCTTATCTTTGCATTTTATACCATTTCGTCCATATGTGTACATAGCGTAAACAAATTTTTATTCCATGTGTTTTTCTTAATAGGAAAATAAGTACCTAATTAAGATTTGATAGTAGACAGCTTCCAAAATAAGGTATAAAACTGTTGCCAGAGGTAATAATTATGCCTAGTAGAAAATTATCCATATACCTTAATACCAATCATGTTTAATATTGTAAAGATACTCCAGCCTTTCAAAAACAATTTCATATTTTGAGCTCCACGCAAATTACGAGTCTGAGTTGGTGACCTAAATGTCACACAATATCCAAATATGGCGAAGCATGTGCTACGAGGCCGAATGATTTTCATAAGGTCATGTACAGTCAAGTCCTTTATACCTTCGTCAGTTTTCAAATACATTCCTATATCAAACCAGGACGCATAGTACCTACCTTTTAAAGCTAAAGCACTGAGCAGACTGCATAGAAAACTTTATTTAATTTAATAAAATACCATACACCTTTGACTAATGAATGTCGAGCCATCATCACATCAACGTAAAACCTTTTTAATGGTCTGGCCATTATATGAACTATAAATCTTGTTTTTAAATTTATTGGCAACTCTCAAAATGGCGCTGTCGTAACTAATTCACAAAACAAGTACTTGACGTGAGGTGGTTTACTTTAAATTTTGTGGCAAAGACGAGTCCTTGTGTTCTTAAATACTCCAAAATTGGAGGCCACCATTCTCCGATATACCCTAAAATTTAACAGTTTCGAGGTTGTATCGGAAACATTGTGAAGAAAGTTATTACGAAATAACCAAAGTTTAAGGTTTAAAATTCCAACACTTTCCATGTCAAATTCGCAATTGATTTTAAATATTGAAATCCGTGTAGGCTGTAGGGGACGAGCTATGGTCACGCCATCTACAATTACATAGCTATGACCGACCTTCCACACTATCGCTGTCTGCCAGTAGCAGATTTTAACTCGGCCTGACATGTAAAGAAAATGGCTGTTTATCATTCTCAATGTAGAGTCGATAAAAATAAAAATAATGAGCAGAGAAAAATAGCCCTTCAGGTGACGAACGTATTTTGGCTGTGACTGGACTTAACGTACTTACGTGATTCAACGCATTCTAGCCACATGCCTCGCGTTGTTATGCTAACATTATAATATTAAGATGAAGATGTTTAGTCTTTTAATAAATCTGCTAGAATAACCAAATTAGATGCTGGGCTGACGGTATTGTCAAAGTGCATTTCCAAGGTTTCCACAATTCCTTATAAAATTACTAAAACAACTCTTTTATCTCGTCATAAGAGTTGTTTTTAAATGTAGCTACTATCACACACTAAATTCAATACGAAAATTACGTGTCTCATTCTGATTTTTGACAACTTTTGATTTTCGCGAAGCTTTGTGTGCAACCTTTTATAAGTAGGTAACTAAACATATTTGATCGTCTTAGATTAGAGGTACACCTCAAACAAGCCGCCTAAATATTTGCAAAGGTTTATGTTCGGACATAATTTACGTTATATTGTTGGATAAACTGCCGCTAGCTAGACCAGAGATATAACTATTGGTACAAATACATATGTAAGTGAACTTCTTTAAGTTCAAGTTCTTAAGTTACAATAGAAAAAGACGCGTTTCCTTATGGACCGACGTCCGGTCGTTCCGCGAGCTCCTGTAAAGATACATGTTTTCATCAACGACAAATACAATTTGATGTAAATGTAGATTCGCAATATATACGAGTATATGGCCGAGGCATTTGCGAGTCACTTTCACAATGTGTTGGCATTAAAAACTGAAATCTTTTATGAATGAGATGATTTGTTTGCTACACGTAGTTTCAATAAAAAGTACCAGTCGATCTGCTAAGTACATTTAAGAAAAATCTTTATCCATAAATCCAAATAAATCATATTTAAATGACTGAGAGTTATGTCAAAATAACAGCTTTTTTTAAATGCATGAAGTATTTAATAACAAAATAAAAAAAGCTACTCAAATAAAAAATACTGTAATTTTGCTACCGCTAATCTCCGAAATGGCTGGACCGATTTTGACGAGACTTACACTGGCAGATAGCAGTTATAAGGACTTTACCCCTTTAGCACGTTCCCGTAGAATAATTTCCAACATACACGCGGGAAAAGTCGTGGGCAGAAGCTAGTGACGAATATATTTATTTGCAGTTGAGTTTACAGATTTGCCCGTAATTTATACAACTCCACGCTGGTCACACCGGTGCCATTAACGTATTTAACATCTGCAATAAGTGACATTTCAGGAGCGCTATTACAAGAATGAAAACAATTGTATTGTGAAACGGGTGTTTGAAAGACGAAACAATAAATTAAAATTGTACTCCCCGATTTCTCAAACGATACTAAGGCCGACATTTTTAAAAACGTTAATTAGGACGTGCTTTGGCTTAATATTATTCCTGTCACTTCGCGACTGTCAACTGACTTCACGGCTACCGCACTCCTGCGCTGACGCTTCTTGTAGGTTATCGCGATAACCCAAACCTAATGTGATAACCAGAGATCGGATATTCGGATGCATACTTTAGCTATGAAAGTATCATCTTAAAATATATTTTTTGTAAAAAAAAATCCCGGGATGTCAGGAACACGGGAAATGCATAACTATACCCAATAGGTTTGGGTAGTTAAGTAAATGTAAACAAAAACACGTGACTCATAGATGCGAAACCTTTTATTTCAAATGTTGAAATCATGTTATTTATAGTAATTTATTAAAAGGCCTAGTTCTGAATCTGAATCAGAATCTGATGAACTTTCTGTCACATTAGTTAATAAATTGTTCTGTTGCATCATTAATTATTTTATCTAATTTAAAAATTTTCTGTTCTTCTTTTATTATATTTATTTAATTTAACCGACTAAACGTAATATCTGCCAGTTCTGTTGCCATACTACATCACAGTTATATTTTTCAATTTAGCACCGTTATCTAATCCGTTGTATTTTCTAAAAGGTTTGGGGAACCTGTCTTTTTGGGCTCTTTACAATAGGCAGATTACAAAATATTATATTATTATAATAAATCTAACTAACACATTGTGCTCAAGTAGTTACATCTAGGAAGAATAGTTTAAAAATAAAAGATAAAGTTTAATACAGATTAGTAAAACAGAAAACGCTCGTATAAATCGAAAATAAATTTAATTTACAAAATTAAATTTATTTTCAGTATTTTTAAATAAGAAAGTGTCAACTATATAAGACCCTTTTTGCGATTTGTTTACCTTTATTTAATTACCTAAACCGATAGAGTATAGGTATATACATAGTTTCGAAAAGACCTGTATAAAAATATTTATAAAAAGAAAAACCGGTATGCCAGGATCACCAGTCGGGTGTATAACATGGAAACGGCTTCTAAAGAAATATTAATTTTAAAATAAACCCTGGGATCCTTGAATTGCATAACTATTCAGATGCATATTTATTTCAAATTAATGTTTGACCCCCGATGCAAATATGTGTATGTAGGGTGTAATAAATAGGCGGGGTGGCGTGTGATTAAAATAATAATTCAACTAAGATTTTTTCGATACAAAGCGCATTCCATATTAGTCAACTTCTCACCTTGTGAGTGGTGAATATGCATCCGAATATCTGATGTCTGGTGATAACCTATCACCTGTTGGGTTTTATCAAGGAAACTTAACATAAGGTATTTCAATACATTTATTTCCTTATTTTAAAACTAGCTTCTGTCTGCGACTTCCGCGTGAAATTTCCTGTTCTCCCGATCTACCCCGTCAGACCGCATAGCCTGCTCGCGCTATTATTTTGTTTTCGCTTAGCGTTCTTTCTGATTTTGTTTTGTTTTAGTTCAGCTCCTAAGTGTTCAAGCGTAGCCTGTATGTATGCTTCCTCAATAATTGATCTAACGCAAAAAAAAACAAAAAAAAAAAACGATAGGTACTTCCGGAGACTACCGCGTTGAAACAAACATACTCTTCAGCTTTATTATTAGTATATTGATAAGTACGGAGTGGAGTTGTGATAGGACAGTACCTAATTCTATGTCGATCATGAATTTAAATGCCTCACAAGGTTATTCATCATTGTGTTTATTGGAAATTCCGATCCGTTATTGTCCGTTAGCAAATGTTCATTAGACTAATTCCCTGGCGCCCATATTTTATTATATTTTATTGCTTACTTATTGTCTTTACTATAAATAATGGCAATATTCACATTTACGACAGTGCTTGTGAAGAGTACAGTCGACTAGAGACCGTCTGCGAAAATATTCAAGTTTTAAAATATGGAATCTCAATAAACTATAAACCATACGTCCTAAAAGCTCTCTTTTATTTATTTATAGTTTTGGGAGTTCGTCTTTGATGACAAAACACTCACGTAGGTATCACATCGCAATGTTGCTTAGCCAGCAAAGAAGTCATGTTAATGCTGCATGCATGTATCATAAATCCCAAAGAAAGAAGACCTGACATGTTGTTAAACTTTTCTCTGGTCTTTGACAAGAAAGCCGTTTGAGAACAACGATAAAAGTTTCATCAGCGTCTGTATAAATTAGGAACCCTGTGCTTTGTCTATTGCCATTACCGAGTCGAAGACACATTTGTGGAATGTTTTGACTACCTCAGAATATTCATTATTATGTTCTACGGTAGTCTAAACATTCCACGAATGTGCAAACATTTATGTTTTTGCAAAGCTTCCGGGCGTATTGCCATAATCGCAAGATAAAAATTGTGATTGAGCCTGGTGACTTTAGATAGTTCATCCATTTTTACTATATGGATACAAGGTGAAGGGCCTGTTTCACAGTGTATCGTATGTATACGCACTATCTACCGGATTTCAAAAATAAAATGATTTCAAAGTATGAAATTATCCCCAGATACAGTGTACAGGAACCGTATCTAGAGGTGGTGTATCAGGCCATAATATTATTTAAATTCGTGTTTTTTCTATTTCCCGCCGATATATAAATAAAATAAAAAAATCGAAAAAAAAAATGGAATAGTAATTTCTGTCACTTGGGATTCGATGGTTTTTGATTTGTTTTAGTTGGGCTGATTTTTCAATAGTCAGTTAACTTTTGCTGAAGAACAATTATGTCAGTTTGACATATTTTTCATACAAAAGCTATCGAACAGCAATATTTATTCTTCAGATACAAGTTATCTGACTATTGTGAAATCTGCCCTTAAGAAATCAAAGTGCAATATTCACTACGCATACGAGCGAGCCATTTTAAAGAGGCTCAAATTTTTTAAAGAACTTATAGTGGCCCGAAAATTAGGAAATATAACTTGAAATACGAACGGTTTTGTGATTTTCATCATAAAATAAGTTCATTTCGGTTTTATAGTTAATACATTTTACTGACAATATTGTTTATTCGGCACTGCCTTTGCGTTTAGTTAAGAAATTAATTTAAATGTTGACTTATTTTTAATTCCCTTCAAAAAATAATTAATTAATGATAAACACAACCATGACACCGATCTGATGATGATCTGTTTGTGTTATTAGTCTGTCCCAAGGTGTCAAATTCAAACAATTCACACATTTTAGCGTTATTGTAATTTTAAATTGACTATTATTTTGGTCTTAGGCTTTTGTATTTCTTTGACTAATGTAAATGGATAAAATTGTACACATACGAATATCATGTTGTTTTCAAGTCACTTAAATGACTTGAGGTTTAAAATGGTGCCATGTATCATCTTTTTCTTTTCTTTTCTTAGTAAAGAATCTCTTTTCTCTCGTTATCACCATCACTATACCTTAAATTCTAAAATAACAAAGATTTTTCAAATACTATTCCTTTTGTTATCTATACATAATCGTCGATGTTAATACTAATTACTATAGTTAGCCGAGTATCCTTTATTATTTATTTACGTTCCATTCCGCACATAAGTACTACCAGTAAAATTTTACGAGTTTGAAATCAAACTGGAGTCTTTTAGTGAATACATTAATTAAAAGTAAACATCGCTAAATGAATTTTAGATAATTAGTGTTTAAATATAATAGTTCGGACTTTGGTGCTAAATAAAAAATGAATATCAGTCCAAAATTAGGTAAAATAATATTTTAGTACGACGAAAATAGTTGGTGAAATGTCATAAAGTTGTATTTTCATTTAATCATGACGACGTGTACATTCCCAGATTTTAACACACGTGCGTCCACTTTTATTGGAGACAATGAGTGTGAAATTATTTCATATGATGCCCTCAACACAAAAACCGGACCGTTTACATTTACGGCATATTACTGTGCCATACTATGCATTTCACTTATTTTAATTCTCTTAGTATCAACATTGAAAATACCTTGATTTACGTATGACTTTTCGATACAAATCTACAAACTAGTCGTTTCCATTGATATATTTGTATATACACTGCAGTTCTATACTTTCCTGTTTCTGTTAGTATTTAAATGCAAAATCTTTTTGTCTCAATTTTACTAGCTTCTTTACTCATATTTAATTATTCTTCATGTTGTATATTGTAAATTAATTGTATAATGGCTAATAATAATTAAAATATGATGACGACCGGTCAGTTTGTGGTAAGTAAAAATAATAAGTGATGTTTTTATAGGGTGCTTGGAGATGTTTCTTAATGTTACATGCAAGTTATGCACTTAATTTCGTGTACTTACGTTGTGTTTACATATCACATTTATAAAATCGAAGTTTAAGGACTAACGCTCATGTAAATATATGCTTGGAAATTATAAATATGCGATCTCAAAATCTTGTAACATGAATTCATCTCCATGAGTGTCTCGTGCTACGTGTGCTGATTCCAAAGAATTTGTTTCAAAATTTAAACATGGTAGTGCCTTTTGATGTTCGTTGAAACTTTTATTGTATTATAACGACTTAAAATTGTGAAACATTATTTAAGAGCGTTCATCCTGCGCGGGCTGGCAACGTCGCATTTCAAGTGGTTTATCGTGATTATCTTATTAAGTTTTTTTCAGCACTAGATCGTTGGTATTATAAGTTTGTATGCTATTTTTTAGTTATTTTTGTATTAACTTATGAAAATCGACATATTGTCAATTATTTTCTATTTGTAGTACTTATTACGAATAAATGTTTTTATTTAACAGTAAATGTTAGAAATAATGATAAATACCAATGATCCAGTACTTGGCTGGAAAAAAAAAGAGTGCTTTGTTTTATGTTTAGTAAAATAATCACGAAAAACATTAGAAAAGCGATGTTGCCAGCTCGCACGGTATGAACGCTCTTAATGGCTACTTGAATGTTTGTTTTTTCTTTGGAGCCATAGCCATCACTATGTATAGCAGTGTGCGTGGTATTGCGCTCATGATGACCGATGTGAACACAATTTATTTAACTAGATGTAATTAACACAGCACGAGACGTCACCCTTGTCTGTATAATGTGATATAAGTTATTAGTGTTATTTGTTTGCTCAAAATTATTTTCTCCTTTCGATCTGTGTACTTATGGTTCATGAAATTTGTAAGACTGTATTTTATTTTGTTGTGTAAACATCGTTAGTAAACTTCGGGTTACGAATATAGTTATTTTGAAATTAAACTTGTTGTTATTTACCTTTGGACTTTTGTATGTAAGGACAGGGAAAATAATTGTTTAGCAAGTTTACTCACAACTTAAATTGACACCTGTAATTGCTAAAGCACGGAAAATTAACGAAGCGTACCAATCTGCTAAACAATTAATTTCTCGGGCTGTACTTGCAATATAATAAAACAAGTATAAAAATAAATTATTTATTTAAGGTTGATCGAATTTCATTCTCGTAGGTACGACCGGAGCTCGGGTCGCAGTGACTAGACTGTACACTCAACATCTCATAAGTATTCATAAACAATATATTTCTGTTCAAACAGAAAATCAACACTTAGTAATAAACATTACGTTTCTACTTAATGTAAATATAAATTATATCACTAATACTCGAGTATTAGAATAAATTAAATCCACCGAAAAATAATATTACACACTGCCAGGAGCATTATTATAATAGCTTCCTAAAATTAATTTTGTTAGTCTTATTCGTTGCTAATCCAACAAGTCATTACGTCTATTATTGTTTGGCGCTTGAAGCTCACTGCCGTAAAACCGTTCTTAGAATCAATTTCATTGTTGAAATGACAAACTGTAATTTTGATATCAAAGTCTACACGGGACGCAAGATATCATTGCGAGGTGTGACTGTGGATGTTGTCGAAAGTGTTATGTCTTTACTTATGACTAAGATAATGACACATTTGGAGGTGTGTTTCGTGGATTGTTTGCCATAATGGTTCGGATGTCGGCAGGCAGTTTGTCTAGAGTGCTGCGCCGCTAGAAATCAGTGTCGCCGAGCACGTGGTACATGAGGCGCTTGAATGAGTTCGATTGTTGGATGTGCTCTTCGTGTAAGGAGTTCACCTGAAACAACACAATAGGTGCTTTACTGCACTGAACTACTTCAATTAGACTAGCAGAAAGATTGGATTCTTTGGCTAAATGTAAAAACGACAATCATGAAAAATTGATAAAAAAAATTCAAGAAAAATAACTGTTTCGGTCCTGTCTGTTTGGCGTTAAAACACTTACACAGATATACTAGGGTATTGCTGACGTCACGATGTCACGTGAGAAAAAGTCATCGTAAAGAGCGTTTTGGCGGTAAATCCAAAACAACGAAAAATAAATTTGATTTCAATCGTTTTTAATGGAGAAAATGGATATAAATAAATGTATAATTATTTTTCTGGTATAAATATCGTCCCAATCTTCAAATTAAAACAGTTTTTATCAAATTGGAAAATACCCTATTAGTATATATTTCATAGAAAAAGATAGCACAACTGACTAATATTTGAGACTAGTGACTTTTCATATAAATGTTAGAAGGTAACTTTTTGATCACATTATTATACTATAATAACAATTATTTATTTACTTCTCACCATAATAGTAGGCTCCGAAACTACTGAACCGATTTGAAAAATTATTTCACTGTTGGGTGATATAGGCTATATTTTAACCCCGTATTCCCACGGGAACGGGACCTACGCGGGTGAAACCGCGGGGTGCTGCTAGTATTCTTATAAAATAATTGCATAGAACAATATTGTCCAGTCAGTCATGGGCTCATAGAATAATATTGTGGGAGACTGGTGCCTAAGCTAAGCCGAAGCCTGTATTTCAGGCCACCAGGTCTCTCCGAGATTACACTATACATATTAGATTATGCGCATGTACGCTTACGAAGGTCTTACACTATACATATTAGATTATGCGCATGTACACTTACGAAGGTCGATTGTTTTCCTTTCGGTTTCTCTTCAGGCTTCGGTCTCGGAATCGGCGCTGGCTTCTGTAATAATTCATTTTATGGGTGAGAAATATATTTTAAGTCAAGTTTCGCCGCTAGTGGCGCTAGCAGCACAAACAGTAAACCTTGTATAGCCTTAAAAAACCTTATAGCAGGTCAACTAAATAGATTTTTTAAATGATTTCAGGATTTGCAAATTAATTCGAAGTCTTTCATTGAAAAGTTCGATACCAAAACGAAACAATCACAAACTTTGATTTTATTTACCCAGGTTCGAACAAAATCTAATGCCGGGTACAGATGGATGGAAACGTAACATTAATTAGTCGTCCTTATTTATTCAATGCAACACAAGTTTAACAGCTAGCCGAATTTGTTTCAACGTGTGTTTAATTTGTATTAAGTTTCACCAATCTGTCACCTGGCATAAAAGTAAGCGCGTAATTTTGATACTAGCAGTCTTTTCATGTTTGTGTCGCTGAAAGTGTATCTTAGGGTTTTAATATAGCAATGCCTGGATGGCAACTGTGTGAGACGCACCTTATTGAGCGGCGCAGTGAAGACCTTGGTGGTGGCCGGCGTGGGCACCTCGTGCACGACGTCGCCCAGCCCGTCCTCCTGCAGCGCGCGGTACGTCTCGGACTTGGCGGGGTCGTACGGCGTGCTGGCCTTGTGACTGTCAGCGCGGGCCGGCAGGGGGGCGTTAGGGTTTAGTCGGTTAGCGGGCGCAACACAATAATAGAGAGAAAATACATTAGATACGATTCGTACAACGTTAGAGGGACGCGGAAGCGGTTAGTACGAACGGAAGTTTAGTTTTGTTTGTTTTTCAGGAAGGACAGGTCGATAAAAATACTAACATTAATTATGTAGAATAAGTCTTCTACCTTAAATATATTATTTCGTTCCAGTATATAAATAAAGTATAAATAACTTAACAACTACTTTGTGTAATAGCGATCGCCACACTGTGGTCACACAATGTTGTCGCGTGAAAGTGAGACGCATGAGGAGGCGCATTCATTAATGTTCGGCACTCCTGAACGAAGAATAGCTGTCAACATGTCGACGTCGGCACCATGCAAGACGGCAAGAACTGAGCGTGGAGTGATAGAGACCAAGTTGGCAAGATACGAAAAGAGCAAATAAAAATAAAATAAAGCATTAATGCATCATGAGGATGGGCGTCGACTGTCGTTTTGGCGGCGTTCTAGTAAAAGACTTGCCTCTTGACAACGTGCGGCCGCCCGTAATGGCCGTTAGCGCTAAGTAAGCAGAGAAATACTTTATTATTATTTGAAAATAAAACCCACGCTATGCCTCCGATATATTTCTTGTATTTGCAACTTTTCATATAACGGGTATTAAACCACACTGAAAATACTATTCCTAGAGATGTCACCAAGTCTTGTTTGACTGTATTGTGTTGCGTTAAAGCAGGGGATATTTTGTTTCATATCATAATAAATTAAAGAAAATATATTTACAGAAATTCCGTCACTTTGACAAGTGGATTTTGTTATGTAACACTGGCTTTGGCATTCGTCCATGTTATTTAAATTCATTGCCAAGATATGTGTACTGTGAGATGACTGATGCTAGATTTACTTAACGTTAGCTATCTGTTAGCTTGTATTATCTCTCTGCTGGCAGAGGCCTATTCCTATATCTCCAAATTCTTAGATCTGGACTCAGTGTGGACCAACTTAGTATTTTTATTAAGTAAAGATTTTCAGAACTAATTGGTTTAAATATCAATGCTTATGCAGATACTCACGGCAACGGCGAGGTCTGTTGCCTGATAGAGTTAGCGATGTTTTGTTCCGAGTATAGGTTGATGGGGGAGTTGAACTGCTTGTGCACCACCTGAAGCGATACGATCAACCAATTAGCTTAATATACCTATTTAGATTACTTGACAGTACAATAAATGTGTGAGAGAGCACCTACAAAAGATCTCATTCTGAAAGAAGTTAAACACCAATTGTTTTACAGTTAACAGATAAGTTTCAAAGGCAAGCAATGTAAATTTTTGAATTTCTTAAATTGTAAACCGAAATCGAATTGACAATCAACGGGGAGGTAATTTTTCTTGCATGATTTTAAATGCAACATTATCAATTAATTGAATAACAAAAATATTTCAACTGCCTCTAAGAAGAATTGTTTTTAGATGACTAGCAAATTATAACATGCGAAAGCAGTTGACTCAAAGAACAAAAGATTTCGGTCTACACTTATTACAAAAAAACGGGTAAGTAGTTACTCTCTTTAAATTCGTGACAGAAAATAAACCCTTTCAAGTCATAAAAGCTCAAACAAGATGACGTATATATAGACATGAGTTCATGAGATCGACGATACTTTGCAAGAGATTACGAGAAAATAAAATTATATTTGAACGTGTGGATACCAATATGTGCAAAGCAAAAAACAGCATAAATCAATATTTGTGGTTATTCAATTGCAAGGTATCGTTTGTGATGTCGACCGGCTTCGTAACAGAAGTTTGTCGTTGTCATGCTTGAAGCTGATACTGTTCACACAATCATTTAGTGCACCACCTTGTTCGCTTCTTCGCCAACCACTCGCTGCAGCACCGACTCTGCCACCTGAGTTTTTATGAAAAATACTATTGTACTATACAATCCGTGCGCTACGTTAAATTAACGTTAATTTTATACCAATGTTTGTGGGGGAATAAGAAGGAAGAAGTTAAAACTGCATTTATTAAAAAGGGGAAGTTATTACTTAAACAGCAATTTAAGATTTCTCAAAAATAACTATTTTGTTTTACTTTGGCTAGCTTCCTTCTTATTTATTATAACATGAGTGTGTATTATGATTATTTTCTAAATTTGGACAATTCTAAGCTGCTTTGTACAGTTTTAGTGTGTGTGTGGTACAGTGAATTGTGTGTGTTTGCGTGCAATGTTCGTGCATGTTTCGTGTGACGTGCAACATCTAATGTATCTACAAATTATATCTTTAAAGGTCCTAAAGCAAAAAAATAAACTAAAATTTTCTGAACCATCTGAAATAATAATAATAATTATTACCACTACCTTGACAATTATATCTCGAGTAGTTCTTACTAATACCGAACGTACAAATAGCAATTAAATAAGAAATAAATATAGCCCACATGTAGTACGTAACATGTATTTTCAGAAATTCGCAGTGTAAAAATATAATTTGATTCAGCGGTCTAATGCTCTACCAAGTGGGATTCCATTTATAACGTCATAAAATTTTCCACATATCTAGTGAGAAAGAGTTCGAATACTTTCAAAACTAGTGAGCTTTGAAAACATTTGAACTAAAAATGTATAGTGATACATTTATATGATTTTTGAAAAGGTCTCAGGAAAGGCAAGTTAAGCGCTGTTCGCACTTCATGTTTATTTGTGTACTAGGTTTCTGTGTTTATCGGTTTGTACTTGAATAATTTACAGTGGAATTTTACAAAAATGGTTTGAGTGTCGAATTTACATTGAAACTGTGCTGCTACTTAGAGTTGCAATTCAACTACAAATCCCGTGGTCATAAATATTCTTTTTTTTTAACTAGTAGTCACCTTGATGTACCTAAAGTGTGGCCAAGAATAGTACCTTGTGGCATTCCTTATTTTAATTGAACCACAAAACTTTATTTGGTTTAGTTAACCAATAGGACGTAAAACCACGGGAATGTGCATTCAAGTAATTTCGTAGAAATTAGATTTAAACCGATTAACTTCAACAATATCTGAAACAACATTGCAGAGTTGTCTGTGCTATTGTGTCAAAAGCCTTAGCCACGTTCCCTTGATTCTACGTACTGGATATTTAAAAGATGTATTTGCTTGGCGATGTTACCTTCTGTCTCATGAGGGTGTCGCGGTAGTCATGGCTGGGAGGCGCGCGCATGGCGGGGTTAGGGTGGTGACGTAGGTAGCTCTCCGTGGGGCCGGGCTCGCGACGGACCTTCGCGCCGGGCAGCACGAGGGGCGTCGTGCGGTACGGCTAGAAAATTAAAAGAAACATGTAGTTCTTTTTTTCAATTATATGGGCGTTAGTTTACGTTTGGAGTCATCTATTAAGCAAGGAATTGCTTATGGTAGGAGAATCCGTAACTTCCACGTGGCATTGTCTAACAAAATCATCGATGAGTTAACCTTCGTCAATATCATCATCGTCGAAAACTTTTTCAACACAGCAGGGGTAAACCCTAGAATAGCTGTTTTGTTTCGAAAGTTATTATTTGGTTCAGGTATGTGCAAGTTAAATTAAGTTTATGGTTTAATGATGTAAATTATTTCGCATAGAAGCAGATGTCTTTTCTGACACGAACATATAATTCACCAGTATTTTAAATTCTTTCTTTATTTTCTCTAGAAGAGAGTAACCTAACACCTTGTACTTTTGAAAGACTTCGATTTTTCATATCGACTTAATATTGCGCATACTGAAACTATACACATTAACTTTCTAACCATGCAATGCCGTCAGACGTTACATATTTTAGGGCATTTAATTTATATCCAGTCTTGTAATACGATTGTAAATGGAAAAGTCTAATGATGTTAGTATTAAATATACAACCATGATCTAGAATAGTTGGCTCACATCACTCGCTAATAATAGTTCACGTAGTAGGCACATAAACTTTACAACAGCGTAAAGCAAACGGCGGTAAACATAAATTGTAATTTGGTTTACTGCCTTGGCTAACGTGAGGTTAAGTATATTCAAATAAACTTATGTTTGTCACATATAATTATGTGACCTTTTACAAGGCCACAGACGAAGCAATCAAAATACCAACGTTTTCCTTCAAACGGCACGTGCATGCATCAGTCAGGGTCTGACAGAAATCAGACGCTATTTCTTTAAAAAATGTTGGATATCTCCGCAAAGTTTAGCCGCGTAACTCCGTGGCGTACTTGGCGTCGCGTCTAAATATAACACGAGGTTATTCCATGTGGGTTATGATATGACTTCTGACACGATTTCGTTATATTTATAGGTACGGGTCTGTGATATTTGGACCGTGGTCATGTTTCAAACTCTTTGATATGTAATAAATAATAGCTTATTAAATCCTGTTACGGTAGCAATTGACACCATGGTTAGTTTCCGATGTCTGCGATAGGCCGATAGACTGATGATGCCATGTGGACTCAACAGTACCTACAATATGATGAACTGATCTGAAGGAATGTTTTGATTAAACATGTTTGGAGTAATATTTTGTAGGAATTGTCCATACTTCAACAAAGTATTCTTTAGTATCGTAATATGTGCCAATGAGCAAACAAGCTTCGTTTATTTGCGGCGATGTTTACAAAAGCGGGGGCTTTCGCCACTGACGCAACGTTCTATGTTGGTCGAATACGTTAGGTGTGTTTGACTAAATTGCTAATATTTCAGTAATGATTTCCATTCATTACCAAGACTGATAATTTCATATAAATAGCTCGTTCATGGCCCATAAATGTCTATCTTCGATATATTTATCGAGAACAGATAAAAGTGCCAAAATGAGTGGTTGGAATTTAATGGATAGAACACTTTAACTGTCCAAGTATCCGGTATTTAAATTATGGATAGATGCCTAATTTTAGCAACGCGAATGAAAGATTATACAAAAAGGAATCTTTTAGTTAATAAGCCAGTAAACCGTCTCATAGGGAAGAAAGAAGAGTGGGGTTAGCAAGTGAATATTGGTTCGGATGAAGGGTACAGTGTTGTGGTGCAATCACGCTGCTAACGACAACATTGAACAGTAAAAGCGCTTTTACTGGTCAACATTGACGAAGCAGTGATAAAGACTGCTAGTGTATTTAAATAAATTTTCCTCTAAATTCTCACATGAAGATTCAATATAAACAGTTTACTCATTTTACATTTTGTGAGTCGAATTTTGTACCTTGGCATGGAGACTAATCTTCGGTAACATTGCATATGGTAACAATCACGTCACATTTTCGTGTTGAAAGATCAAGTGGGTGTAAAATGTGACGCGACATTGATGCCAAAATAACTTCATAGCCGGCTATTCAGTATCAAAAGGGGTCGTCGAATCTTCGAGGGTAAAAATCTAACCAAAGCATCATTTTGGAAAAATAGGAAAGGTACCTATACATGAGAGATTTCTTAAATAGGTTTTTCTCTCCTATGCCTTATCTATTTGTAATTACATTACTAAATCAAGTACAAAACAAAAGAACAAGGAAATATCGTTATTTTTGACGTGCAAATGATGTTCAACGGAACATTGTGGGGGTGATAAAAGCACCGCGTCAGGAGCGTTTTAGGTGACAATTTAAACACAAAACAGAAAGTATTCAACCGCTTAACATCTGGCAATCTTTCAGAGGCCCTTTAAAACAAAAAGTTACTGTTATCAAAAACATTTTCAAAAGCACACTTCTGGCTTTTGCTGACACAATATTTCATTTCATAACATCATAAAACGCATGTATCCTGTTGTGAAATCACTTACGATTTTTCCGGAAAATTACATCGTAAAGCTTTCGTCTCAGTTATTACATCACATATTTTGTAACACAACGCGTGTCTCAAGTGCGCCCAATTTAGATTATGCTTCAACATCCCATGTTACGGCTGAATCGCTGACGTTTCACACCATTTGCAATTTAATATCAACTGTTATACCACAACACATTTAAGTTACGATGAATTATGAACATTTTAGTTGTTAGGAGGTTCTAGTGTTATTTGTAATAATCGCACGCACCCAGTTGGTGGTGACCTCGTCCTCAGGATGCATGGGATCCTGGTACCCGTTGGGGAAGAAATTAGGATTGACGGCCATCGTGGTAACACTTAGTTGCGCGGACGTGTGCCGTGCAGAGTATGATCGCGGACTGCCGCTCCAGTCGTCCTCTCCCGAGTAAACAACGCGATTTCAATGCATTCTATTTTGGAAATATGGCGGGAAATTAGGCGTCAGCGTGGGCGAAACCTCCCGTGCGGCCGCAGAGCCTTGCGCTACATGTAATGTACACACGGCTACGCATCAAGCTATACATTTCCAGTTTACGCTGATCTCGCACTGTACTGAAATCCTATACAATGCCAGATCAGCGTAAACTGGAAATGTATAGCTTGATGTGTAGCCGTGTGTACATAATTTATAATGTTTTAACCAATATTTTTATAACCAACAATAACAGGGATATAATGCTTTGCGGACTATGTGTTATTGGGTGGATTCAGCAGAAATGTTACTAGAGAATGGGCAGCAGCGTTTTCTATGCATTTTTACCACCATACTGTGATCGCCAACCCGCCTGCCAAGCGTGGAGATTATGGCAAACCCCCCCTTTTAGGGGAGGCCTATGTCCAGCAGTGGACGTCTTTCGGCTGAAATGATGATGATGAGCAGAAATGTTTAATCGAATAATGTCTCAGCGCCCACTAGAATAATTCGCATTCCAACTGATTTCGTTGATGTGTTTTTCCGATACAAAAGAGTTCAATGACGATGAAGTCAGTGCCTACTTCCATTGCAAATTGTATAAGAAATACGACCGCAACGATCGTCTATTATTGTGATTCATGATTCAGAAAACAGATTTAGCGTGGCTCGGGAACGTTCTAAAACTTCGATGAATTATAGTTACATTTCAGTAACTTCGTTTCACTGTAGCTGTAAACTTGTGTACAGGCCATGTTGTCCGGTGTTCTAATCCGAGAGGATCTAATTAATAAGTTAACATCATTAGACGGTAACAGTTTGGCGGGTCTCCAAGGTACGTCACGCGTTTGGTTTAGCATAACACTGTTAACCTATTTGTTGAAAATCAAGGATACATGTAACGTCGACTAAAATGCGGTAGAATAATATTAACAATATTAACAACTGATTAAATAAAGAATTTTCACGGTGTTGGTCGAGTGGTTATTCCACGAGTACCTAATAAAAATGCAAAGCATTCCAATATACAAGACTCAGCGTTAGCAACGCGATGAAATTTAAAAGAAAACTGCCTACAATTTGGCAAAGTGTCAAACTACAAATGATAAAGTATGGTTATAATTTTTTAAGTACTGTAATAAAATGTTACGATCTCGAATTAAAATAATTAGGTACCCTTTGCATATCTGAGTTTACGAACCTGAATAGGGTATTTTCCAATTTATTAAAAACTATTCAATTTGAAGATTGGAACGAAATATGTAACAGAAAAATAAAAGTAAATTGATTTATATCCATTTTCTCAATTAAAACAATTTAAACCAAATTTATTTTTTGTGTTTTGAATTTACCGCCAAAACGCTCCTCACGATAACTTTTATCACGTGACGTCAACTTTGTGTAAACTAAAGTAGTTAGTAAGTAAACGACTGAGTGTCGTGTTTATAATTAACAAGATTTTTTAAGGATAGAAAGTGAAATCACTGGTGTGCGGTGCCTCTGTGCATAAATACTTCTAAAACTGCGCCAAACTAAGTATTTGTACTGGTGCTGTTTACACAAAGCTGACGTCACGATGTCACGTGATAAAAAGTCATCGTAAGGAGCGTTTTGGCGGTAAATTCAAAACAACGAAAAATAAATTTGATTTTAATCGTTTTATGGATATAAATATTTTTATTTTTCTGGTAAATATATCGTCCCAATCTTCAAATTAAAATAGTTTTTATCAAATTGGAAAATCCCCTATTGAAGTAGAATGCCGAAGTAAAAAAAAAGAGTAAAAAAATTAACTTTAAAAACAATTCAGAGGCGAAAAATATTTTTTCGTATTTTATATACAAATTTAGGTCATTTTTTCATGGTCCATTGTTCATTTATTTTCGTTTTTTTATATTAAGAGCGCTGTCACAGGTCACACACCAAATACGATCTAGCTAGAGGAATGTGGCCGTTTTTCTTCAGATCGAATTTTGTTGCTTCGTGTCTCAATATGAAACTTTATTAAAGGGATTAGAAAATTCTAGACACACTTACCAAGACAGCTGATTGAGCCGTTTTTCATAATTCCTTTTCAGTCACGAGATATTTTTTTTTTAAAGAGTGGCGCTAGTGGACCTGTGACAGCGCTCTTTAAGTACATTTTTAAATACAAAAGGCATACATAAACATTTAAAAATATAAAAAATTGTATAATTTATATTTTTACTATAATATATACTATGTGCCATTTATTTGATAACTTTTTGCCATTTTGTAGGTAGGTACTGACTCACATAATCTCATTGCTGTAGAAATTTTGGGACTTGTAATAAAAAAAAGCTGCGACATTTAGTTTTGACATTCCTCTCTTGATGTTAAACTAACCTAACCTAACCCAACACAGTTAAAATCAATAAAATTATAGCACGTACCTAACAGCATTGCCGTTTCAATTCCTATATCCATGTAGTGGAATGTGCTTATCGATCCGATCGATAGCTGATCGTTTTTCAATCGATGAACTGACCATTAACATCATGCTGATCCATGTTACTGGAGCAAACTCCACCACTGTCATACAGGTGTCCTAGTTCAGAGGTCGAGACCTCATTGATGTAACGTGTACTGAAGTTTGGCAATAGATTACGATTATTATTAATCGTCCAGGTCATCGATTGTGTTCTAAGGCAATCCATAACGTCCAGCCGTCGTCATTCAACCGCAATCGGATTGGGCACGCCACGATTGCGGTGGTAAATCCCCTATTTGAGAAGTGGATTGAGAGGTGCCAGGGCGCAACCTCACCTTCCGCCTGACGCAGGTCCTCACCGGACACGGTTGTTAAGGGAGGTTTCGCATAAGGCGGGAGGAAAGACCGGTTGTTTCACTGCGTAGATCATCCTGAGGACACGGTGGAGGTCTGCCCGGCTTGGGTGGACCACCACCGTGTCCTTGTGGAGGCGATCTCTCGCGTCCGGCCCTGGTCAAGGCCATGGTACGGAGCGAAAGTGCATGGGTAGCCTTCACCTCCTTCTGCGAAGCAGTAATGCTCGCGAAGAGGGAGGCGGCGCACGTGAGGGGGATGCAGTATATGCGCCCTCACGGTCCTAGTCGCCGCAGGAGACGCCCTGGGCGTCGGGAATCCTAGGTTGATTTCCAGCCACTGTAGGCGCGGGCTTGCGGATGGCGAGTAATGGGTAGCTCACTGTCCGGTAAAGACCAAGGCCGGGGCGACGGCGCGTTGTGTTCCACTCGCTCCTCAAAGAGATGTCAGCACCAACTGGTGGGGTCCGCAAGGGCCAATGCTTGCGAGGGTTTCGGGTTGTTCGAAAGAGGTACCGTGGCCCCTGGCACATGGGCAACTGAAGGAACACGGGTGGGTTTTAGTCAATAAAAGTCTGACACGCCCTCCTGCTCCACACAGAGCGGTAGAAGTTATTTGATGATTTCCCACCCTCAAAAACAAACCGCAATAGGATTGCGGTTGAATGACGACAGCAAAAAGAACAACTATTGTTCTTTTGCCTGCTGTTTCAGCGTTCTGTTTTGTAATCAGTAAAACGCTGTTGCTTTTAGAAACTATAGGCATAAGTGTGTTTCACTCGTGCCATCGAGCGCAAGGCTGACAAAATATATGTTTTTAGGCCCGAAATAAGACAGCCTTCGCGGCCAAGGATAAAAATCCAAAATTATTTTTTTCTCTGGCACTTTCCATATGATTAGGGTCGGTACTTGTAACAGTATTTGATTCTCAGTCCCTTTCGTATTTCGGAGTCTAGTACTGGTAGATGCGCGAAGCATATAATATAAAACTTTATTTCGGGTGGCATAGACCCATAGAAACCTAACCTAATACACATGTCTATAAACAAGCTACAAGTTTTCCTGTCGTGTCTCGTCACACCCACACAACACATGGTCCACTGATCTTGAAAGTGACAGTCAAAACGTACAGCTATTGCGTTCAGAATGTCGTTGTTGCTACCCCGTATACGGGCTAGCAGGGAAGCTGCTTTTTTGCGCATGGTGGCCTGAAAATCATCAGTGCGCGCTTCAGCAAACATGCCAGACGCGTTACACCGCCACGGCAGACCCAACAACCTCCTGAACGCATTATTGTACTCTCGTTATAGTACTCACCTGGCTTTGAATTGACTCATCAAAGGTTTCATCGGTGCGTATGGAAGACGGCGAGAGCAATAGCGTCCTGTACTCTCCCTCGACCTGCGGCGGGTAGGAGTTGTAGTACGGCAGGCCGGCCGGGCCCGCGGGGCCGTGCGAGTGCGGAAGTGGCGAGTGCGGAAGTGGCGTGCGCGGGAGGGACTCCGGCCCACGCCAGCTTTGCTGCGACTCCCGACCACGAGATCTCTGCTGCGACTCTTGACCACGCCAACCTTGCTGCGGACTTGGTGTCCTGAGAAAATGTAACAAATGTAAATACTGAGTCTGTAACGCAAAAATGTAGGTAGGTACTGGTTTCTAAGAAAAGCCTAAGAAAATTAACCGCCTTTTATATAGATCGCCTAAACAAAATAGCCAGTGCAGACGGGATAGAAGAATCGGCACCTCTAAAAGATCACTTCATTGTGTTGTCGTGTTGAAACTGTCATGGATACGTTCCGCTTCGTTAACGCGAAGGATTATGACGGACTTTTAACGACTATACCCTCTTGGTGACATCGTCAGCATATACGAAATGAGCTCCGATTATTCCGTTGAACTTTTCGGTACCCCCTTTCTGTGCTATGCCTATGACAGGTCTTCGAGGAAACGCTTATCATCCCTAGACCTACACGGTGCATCAGCACGTGACCACTACATGCTACCTACTTCAGATCAACTTAAAATACTGTACCACAGAATCTCTGCACTCTTTGAAGTTCGACTATCTAGAATGCTCACAAAGGTCACTAAAGAATCTGTGATTATTGAGTACTACCTACCTGTTGCCCGCGACTTCATCAGCCGACCATGATGAAAGTAGTCTTTTCTTCGCTTAGGTAATTGCCTATCTGTGTACCAAATGTGTGAAAGAGTAACAAACAATCTTACTTTCACATTTATTAAATTATAGTTAAGATTAGGATGTGAAGCACCAGCTCAGCTACACTTAAATCAGATTGGTGTCCTTAACAATCACTGGCGTGTGGACTGTCGGTGTTAAGCTATTCTACTAGGGCCGGAGACAAGGCTATTGCAGAAAGCGCTATAAAATCCTGAAGCCTGACTTACACGGTGCGATTAAATTATTTGTGAAATACCATACCTAAGATGAAGCAACAATAAAATGCCTTGCTAAAAACGATGCAAGACATATTTATTGGTTCAATTTTATTGTATGCCACTGGCTAAAAACTTGCATCGTGTAAATGGGGGCTTTAGAGTTAGGACCGTTCAGGGTCCTAATTACAAAACTTGGACATTAGTGCAAGTTCATAATTATATAATTAACATCCATTCCAAATTCTCTATAGTTAAGTCTCGACTTCAATGTTTTGTATACTTTGCTTTTAATAGAATCAATGAGAGACTGACCTTTGGCTCATCTCTCAGCTAGGTATGCCGTCAATGCGTTTGGGATTTTATTTCACTGGGACATTTTGTTTTCTTTGATGTTTTCATATATTCAATGAGATTTCAAGTTTTAGCTGTCGAGGACACAGCAAGTTTATCGTGGAATGTTAACTTTATCAGACAGGTCGTGTCATTGACTTTATATTTTTGGCAGCTCTGGTCGCGATGCATCATAATTTATTTTGGCTTTGATTACAGTATTTATATAACGTTATTTATTATTCACCAGCTGTTGAGTTTAATGATAGGTTGACATTCTATACTAAAGACAGTCACATTTGAACAGATGTGAGTGATAACAAATGAATGGTAAAAGAGTGATTTTATACTTGTAGATCGCCAACGATTCTCTTTTTGATAAGCTTGATAATTGGTCAACTTTGATGAGATCTTCTGTTCAATTGTTCTTATTTTTAAGAAATATATAATGCAGTAATGTGAATGATACCTGTATGGTGCTGCAGCGAAGGGTATGGGCGAGCGCGGCGCCCGCGCAGCGGCAGAGTCGCGCGGCGCGTCGCGGTCCACGTCCCTACACAGCGTGCAACATGAATATGACTGGACCATGGAATTACGTCAATACGGTGCAGTGCCAACTCTATGATGTATTGACGGCATCAAATATCAAATTATCACCATTGGACTGATTCGAAAATAACCAAGAAATAGTTCATGGCTCAGTTTAAAAAATCTTCGAATTTGTCCAGAGGTTGTAATGTAATGTGTATGTGAACATTTAAGGAAGGATGCAATACATTTAGCACAAATTGGTAACCTAGACACATAAAAGAGGCTTTTTCTAACATCGATACATGAACAGAAAATAAATCATAACATAGATAGGTACAGTTCATGCATGTAATGCCGTGTTCCGAAATGCAACAAAAGTGATAATATCGCGAACCCGACCAAATTGAATAGTCAAAAAATTTAAGAGCTATCAGATCATTAGTACTGATTTTTATTTTGGTTGGCTTCGCGATATTATCACTATTTGTCTAATACGGAATGCGCCCTAATATTGACGACAGCATACAGGATGTTACGTATGTATTGACGGAGTCTGAAACTGAAGCTCACCGTCTGTATCAACAACAAATAGTTTTTCAAGGTGTATAAATATTATAGTTATTTGCAGAGATTTTTTACAACATCGATAAATATCCCATGCTTAAATATTTTTGGATACAGATTTAGATAGAAGATTGATAAATATAACAGGCATACATTAACAAAGTTTTACGACGATCTCTTTTCAAAATGCAATGCAAAATGTGATACTGAATCATACGCTGTCTGTGATCTACTCAGAATTTTTCATTAAACATTTAATTTTCTATGCAGTAACGGCAAAAGTTCTCCGATTGTACGCATTTAGTTTGTTTATTTTATTGAAAATTAATGCAAAATGGCGGACTCAATGCATGGGGCATTTAGTTCTTTTGCAACAAAAAACAAACAATTACACGCGGCGCAATAATCACTAGCGGGCGTCATGTGATTCTCATGTCATTAAAATAAAGTTTAAATTGGAATGCAGCATTTGTACTGCCTTACAACTCTCTATTTCAAAAGTGAGGCTCTTCGATGTTTAAACGAAGCTTCAGTATCACCAACAAAATAAACAAGTAGGTGAAGGGCAACGTGGATGACACCTAGTGCAAGTCTTACTCAGCGAACTCGTGATAGAAGGTAGGCGTGGGCACACGGCCTACAAAGCTGCCCGGAGAGCGAGGCAACGAGTATAGGTGTGCGCTTGCGCCGCCCCTGTGGTTACACCTTGCTTTTTTATTACCAAGAAATTGTTTACTACCCTCTTCGGAAGACGGCTGATTACAATCGTTTACATAAAAATATACGGTTTGCTCGAGGGCGCAGTACAATAATAGTGTGAGTAAAAACATACGAGATTCCTCTTTTTTTGGATGGGAAATCATCAAATGACTTCTCGTACGTAAGGTTTATCTGCCGATGTTTCAGCCAATTTATTTAAATATTCCTTCACTTTTGCAATGACTTGTGTGGCATTTTTATCAACTTTAGTCAACAAAACTTCTCATGAAATCCTCAAGTTTAGTAATTCATTTGATGAGAATTACAGACCAAATAGATAGATATCCGGTCGTAAATGTGGCACACACATCAACTAAAAAAAATAGTTGAAGAACGCCGTGGGACTCATACCGATGTGCCAGTCTCTTTCTAAACCTCATCTCCACATCACCGTCTATCATTGGCAACAAAACAATTATTAAACCAAAACCTTTTAGACATAGGACTCATTACCTTTGCACTACCAACTTGATCTGTTGGGGCGCGTTCCTGAAGAGATTCTGCGCGTCTTCGTGTCGCACGTCGCGTGTGTCATAATCGTCGATTTTGGCTATGATGTCTCCTCGGACCAAATCCCTGCCCGCAGGACTGCCTGGTGTCACCTGGAAATTAAAACGTACGTTTAATACGTTGCTGCGAATTATGAAACGGTGAGACAGCAAGATCCTGCATTAACGGCTGACCGATTTGTATACATTTTGGAATGCAGGTAGTCTAGTCAGTAGTCTTTTTATCTGGCTTCATGTATGTTTTTTGCTAAAATACGAATAAAACCGAAGGCAACCGCTGCACCCTAATTCATAACACACTAATCTTTTTTATGGTTATTGCTAATCCATTCTTTCGTGTGTTTAAAGAAATTGTCTGCTCAGCAACGT
This sequence comes from Polymixis flavicincta, assembly GCA_949987655.1. Taxonomy (NCBI): domain Eukaryota; kingdom Metazoa; phylum Arthropoda; class Insecta; order Lepidoptera; family Noctuidae; genus Polymixis; species Polymixis flavicincta. The sequence goes on along the minus strand of OX465175.1, from coordinate 11,541,869 downwards.
AAACAACGCCATGAATGTTGCGGAACTGTCAAAATGAGAGCGGTTCCTACTGATATAAGGTACAGGTACAATTACCCCTCTGGTTGTAAATAAGATCTTGCACCAATCTAGACTATAAAAACGCCGAGAAAACTTTATGCACTACTTAATTTGGAAATTCAAAATCTCTTGTTTACTGCCGTTCTATGAAAAGTGGATGCTGCCATCTCCCGGTTGGGCACTTAAGTTCACTCTGAGAGTTTTGGTTCAGTTCTACATAATTATACCTATGAATATGCAGTACTGCAAAGCGAAGTTCAAAGAGCCAGTGTGTCAATCTCAACGCGTCAATATTTATCCAAACTGAAAATATGGAGGTGTTTGAAGTCCAACCACTGGGATTCTATGGAAAAACATCAGACATCAAAGGTTCATTTTATTTTACTGGCTTACTTTACAACTTCGTAACGAGCTTTACATTTTCTACTAATGGCAACCGTTAAAAGAGTTAAAAAAAATAAGAATGACGTATGCATGGGTGTTGCACGTGTTATAATATAATGTTTACAGGTTATGCGACACATATACAAGGCTAGCAGACGTGCCGTGACATTCAGAAGTGTGAACCAAGCGTCCATTCGGTTCGGTCACCTTCAAGGGTAAGTTGTCAACATGTTTTCAACCACCTTGTTTACTTTTCCAGAATATATATACACTTTTATATCTTTTTGAGTACCACAATTTTGTTGTCTCTTGGAATTTGATTGTATAGGCATTAAGCTGGTTCTCCGAGTGGTCCACACTTCGGAAGGTCGCATTGCTTGGAGATGTGTCGTAAGTGGTTGGGATCCTCAGCGGTGAGGGAACGATGAAGAAGAAAGGAATTAAATACTAGCTAATCGACTATTACTGAACCAACCAAATATTCGTTGAATACATTTTAGTAGTTCAGGCAACCGTTAAAATACGCAGAAATATGAGATCCAGCTGATGTATCATTTTGGAGGACTCGTGAAGAAGGGTCTAGTATATTTATTGCATAGAGTATACTAGGTCGACCTTGGGGCTGGGGTAGAGGAGGGGAGGCGCGGGACGTATGCACTGAGTTTGGCCGATGGCCAGGCTAAATGCGTCCGCCGGCGACGCCGCGCCAACCTGACATTTTTTATTGAAAACAACCGACGAATTGGATGGAGGCCGCGTCGCATCGACGGCTCGACCTGCGCAAATCCATCACACACTTCCTCGAGTCAATGGCGAGGACATACATCTATATTTACTCTTATCCATCACCGTGGGTCGTGGTGAAATTTTTCTGACGACGACAAACATTCTAGTTCTTTGTGTTTGACAGATTTTTTTAAACGTTTACAGCTGGCTGACGTCCATCCGCATTACACTCATACGCAGGTGATGCGTCCGTGCTTGCGTCACAAAACTATCCAGGTTGAAGAAGATGCATTATGATAACAAACATTCTTCGAAAGTATTAACATTTTCATTTCTAATTCTAACAAACTCAAATAAACATTTCATAGAAGTTTTATTATGTGTGTGTTGCCAAATGCTCTAATTAAAAGCCTATGCGTTAATTTAAGTCACTATTACGCTAGTAAATACTTATTTTGTAGCACCAAAGTTTACATAATGCATTGCCTTTTTATTTGGGTCGCAATTAAAGAAACCGAATTCAGAAGCAATTAAAGATAGTCAGAGATTTGGGTAAGATTTTTCCAACGCCAATTTTATAAATAAGGAATCATTTTGAATTTTTGACAGTTATTTCAAACAAAAACTCACGACGTCAATTTTATTCCAAAGATAAAACTTATCAGACGGTTGAACCATGAGTAAGGGCTCATGGTTCAACCGTTTGATAAGTTTACAGATGTTATAAAATACGTTGTCTTACCATCTAAATACTTCAGTTTGGCGTATGTCTCTAATATCTTCTCAATGAGGTCTAAGAAGGCCTCGAAATTCATGTCGAATACCATGGACATTAAATAAAATAGTTAAATTATTAGATATCGTTGAAATCACATTAATCAACAGGTGCTGGGACTCTTTGCCAAGAAGTGACACGACTTTTGAAGTTGCTAATTACTCAAATAGTTAAATGCTGCTTTTTTCTTAGTAAAAGTAGGTAGGTATATACCTACCTATTATTTTTCTAATCTGTAATGTAAATTTCTATTGAAATGTATCGAACCCGATTGACTCATCCTAGCCATATGGGCAGGAAGCAATGAAGGCATTTTAATGGCTCCGTTAAATAAAAGAACGAGCTCAAGGCTGTGTTTGCGATTGAAAGATTTATGGCAGCCAAGGTCAACCGGGAGATTATTTGCTAAGTGCATTTCACGTTCAGAGGTTCAGGCGAGAAACAGATACGCGAGATGTTATGTGGCCAGCCTAAATATTATGTAGGCCAAATATGACGTACAGTCTAGAATGTACCGTGTCAAGATTCACTCTATATACATACTTAAAATTTGTTAACAAATTCATAATAAATTTTGTGGCTTAGATACCTACTAGATATAGGAGCGAGTGTAAAATGCTGGAAGATTGATCGACTGGACCATAAATAATCTGGCTGCGTAGGGTTGCCACTTGCCGGTAAGAGGAGTATAATCCTTTTCGGGTGCTATAAGGATCATGATAACTACTGCCTGCCTTTATTGACAAAAAAAATCTAACAGTGTTTTAATGCATGGGCTATTTCCCTTCGCAATGGTAAGTATCACAAATTAAAATACACCGGCTTAAAACACTACTAGCACAGACAAACGTGATATCTTAAATAGTTTGGGTTTGGGCATTCCACAATATAGCAAGTCCGTCGAGTGTGCAACAAAATACGACAATCACTTTAGCTACTACTACTAGTTCCTAGATGTACATACAACAGGCATTTGTCCTTGTATGGCATCGGCCCTTGCGGGTCCCATCGGTTTGTGCTGCCCAATCTCTATGAGGCGCGCGTGGAACACAACGCGCCGTCGACGCGCGACGTGAGCTTCGTCTTTACCGGACAGCGAGCTACTCATTACTCGCCGTATGCCTGCCAGGGGTGCGGGTTGTTCGAAAGAGATACCGCGGCCCCTGGCACACAGGCTACTGAGGGAACACGGTATTCGTCAGTAAAAGCCTGACACGCCCTCCTGCTCCACCCAGAGCGGGAGAAGTTATTTTATGAGAACCCACCCAAAAAAATAAAAATAAACGGTGTATGGCATAATTTAAGGGCCTACTCTCCAAAATTACAGATCGCCTGTTCCAAGTAAGAGAAAAGCATAGCTACTCTGCGTTTCACAAAATAAGAGCAGGAGTTCCACAAGGCTCTGTTCTGGGCCCCGTTCTCTGCATTATCTTCACATCAGATATGCCACAAATTCCAAATGTTACTTGGCTACTTTTGCCGATGAGTCAGCCATTATAACCAGCCACAAACATCCAATAGAAGCCTCGAGAAAGATGCAAGAGGCACTAGAATTAATAGTTGGTTGGCGGAGGAGAATGCCTGTATCAAAATCCATGTAAATTACATTCACACTCAGGAAAGGTGACTGCCCTGCTGTTAAGCTGGGAAGCAATGACTTGCCATACAAAGACATTGTGAAGTACCTGGCTATGCACTTGGATAGGCGACTAACTTGGAAAACCCACATCAAAGCTAAAAGAGACCCAAATCCTGTATTACGGCTTTTATGAGACAGTTCTATAGCGGGCAGTTAAAATCATGCTACTAACATACGGGTACTGAGAATTATCGATATCTACAGGGTAAGTTTTTATCCAGTGCGCAAATTGTAACCATGAATTCAGCATATCATTTTAGAACCCCTAGCGCAGAAATTTCTCGCCGGTTATACAAAAAAAAAAATCAGCTGTTTCATAGAAATGTGTAATACCTACGCGGTCAAAATGTATGGAACAGCTGATTTTTTTTTGTATATCCGGCAAAAAAAATCTGCGCTCAGACCCCCGTCTAGAATGATATGCTGAATTCATGGTTACAATTTGCGCACTGGATAAAAACTTTTCCTTCAATCACCTCCACTGAAACTTGTCACTCCAAGGGAACTGACACGAACATTTCGTTGCTTGGAAAACAAAAAAGCTCCTGGTTTCGATCTAATAACGGGTGAAGTCCTTAAGCAACTACTTAGAAAAGCAATAGTATTCTTAACAATGCTATTCAATGCCATCTTTAGAATTCAGTACTATCCAAAGTTATGAAAAATATCACAAATCTGTATGATCACAAAACCCCAACAGAACCTAGCTCTTACAGGCATATAAGTCTTCTCCCTATTCTTTCTAAGGTATTAGAAAAAAATCTTTTGCTGAGACTAAAACCAGTCCTAGACGAAAACAAGGTTATACCTTATCACCAATTTGGATTTCGTGAAAACATTCTACTGTAGAGCAAGTACATCGAGTGGTTCACAAAATAATAAAATCGCTAGAGAAAAAGGAGTATTGTTCTGCAGTATTCATTGACATCCAACAGGCATTCGAAAGAGACTGGCACAAAGGACTGCTGTACGTACTAAAAACCCTCCTAACAAACTCATTCTACAAAATTTACAAAATATTACTTGGACCAAAGCAGATTCCAAGTAAAATACGAGGACGAACTATCAAAACTGTACTACATCACCGCCTCAGTTCCACAAGGATCGGTCCTTGGCCCAGTCCTGTACTCAATATATACGGCAGACTTGCCTGAAACAGAGAATGTTGTAACAGCAACATACGCAGTTGACACTGCATGCCTTGCAAGTGACAGTAACCCGAGAAACGCATCGGATAAACTACAGGAACAATTCAGTAAAGTTAGCGTGTGGCTGCAGAAGTGGAGAATTAAACCTAGTGTAACTAAATCGACAAAAGTAACATTTACACTCCGAAAAGGAGACTGTCCACCTGTGCGTATGGAAGACAAACCGTTGCCAAGCAATAAGAGCGTGATATATCTTGGTCTACACCTGGATAGAAGACTTACCTGGGCTAACCACATCAAAGCCTAGAAAACAGAAGCCACCTTACAATTCAAAGATCTATCGTGATTACTCGGACGTCAATCTCGGCTGACACTCGGTAACAAACTACTTGTCTACAAAGCTGTTATAAAGCCAATCTGGACCTACGGGATAGTATTCTGGGGCTGTGCTAGCAACTCCAATATCGAGATCCTCCAGAGATTTCAAAATATTGCTCTCAGAACAATCTCGAGTGCACACTGGTTCGTGAGAAACACGGAAATACGCGAAAACCTGGAGATACTGACCGCTAAGGAAGAAGCCTGTAAAATAAGCAAGAGATGAAGGAAAGACTTAATAAACACACTAATGAATTGGCCAAGAACCTACTCGACAGAAAGATGTTACTCGCCTAAAAAGATGGCAAATACTAGATATAGACCAGAGAAACTAATTATTTAGTATCTACCAAATCAAACGGTGCTGTTTAATGGAATCGCACCCGATCAAAATTAATCCCAGACATCATCTGATTATGGCTGAAAGCCGATTGCAGATAAAATAAGGAAAAAAAAACTATAGTACATCCTTTTTAGGGTTCCATATACATAGGGTACCAACTGAACCTAATTACTAAGCCGCTGTCCATCAGTCCGTCCGGCTGTCTGTCAGCGGCCTGTCTCATGAACTGTAATAGGCAGACAGTTTAAATTTTCACAGAGTGTGTATGTATATTGCCGCTATAACAAAAAATAGTAAAATAGAAATAAAATAAAGAATTTAATAAAGGGGGTCTATATACCAGAAACATGTTTTTATCAACTGATAACTTCTTCTGTAATTCGGTCAGACCGTATTCGTTATATAAACTTTAATTTTACTAATCTATCTGTCTAGGCAGATAAGTTGGTAAAAGCCTAGCTTTTTACAAACCATGTTGGGGTAGACTTCTTACAGGATGCAGCTGAATGCTAGTATTGTCCATGGTGCGACTGCCTATCTCTGGTTAAACCACGGAGAATTCATTACTCCGTGGGTTAAACTGACAGACTATCCCTTTTCTCTGTTTTAAGCAATTGCACCGTAGAAAATATAGTAAACTTAGCTGTAGATAAACTAAAATAATTCATATTTGCCAGGTGTTCGTTTGATTTATGGTCCAAAGAATTTGTCTTTTTATTTTACATTCCTAGCTTATCTTTTAATGTTTTATGATTTTGTTTGTCGTTTTGTGACCCAAACGATTTTAGAGCCGACTTTTCGTTATAAATAACTGCAAACAAACGTGAGTACTCCTGGCTACGTTACGTGCGCCTGATTCATTGGAAAAATATTATACTGTACATACATAATGTGAAAATAAATGCTTTGCAGTTTAATTTCGTCTGGAATATTCCCATTATGCTATGCGTCATGTGCGTGTGTTGCAGCACTGGCACCACAAGCACAGTTAATGATACAACATCTAACAATGTTTATCAATATTACTTCTAATTTAAGCATTAGCCACTGATAAATCATTGCTTAGATGTTTAATATGACGTTATTTTATGGAGTTTCATAACTTTTTGTGCATTTGCACTATGGAGGATAGAGAACACGAGAGAATATATTTTGGAAGCGCTCTCACCTACGGCCCATGATCACACAAATAGCTGCACAAGTAGTAAAGCGGCTCTTTTAAGCCCGACAACACTGTATTATGAATTGCCTATGGCATACCATACGTTGCAGAAACAATAAATAAATCAAACCGCGCACATTAGAGTTTGTTGCGCCACTTTTTCTTCCCAACTAAAGCATTAGGAAATGGTGAAGGAAGGGACTGTCTTCTGTAATTTTGACGTTCAAAAACTGATGACATCAGCCTAGTTTGAATAAATGACTATTGATTGATTGATTTAGAACTTAAATTTTATTGTATGCCATAGGTATAAGTTGCATCGTGTAAATGGGGTTCAAGAGTCATTAAGACAAAATTACCTGCTCGGTATACTAATTAGGTATCTACCTGGAAACCTTTCCAGAATGCTATCTCCAACTCTATGACTCAGGAGCCACCTACATCTTACTTGAAATGAGCCGTGCCGTGATGCACTCTTTCTGAAACTCTTACGTCACTACATACATAAATTGAACATGCGATAGACGAAAATAGGTCAAATATCCTGTTATATTTTTTGGCATTTTGAAATGTTGTGTTTATTTCTTCGTTGAAATATGCATGACCATAAACATCAGCACAAACAGAAGTTCATTTGACAGATTCCCAAAAAAAAATCACCAACATAAACGAAGAACTAAACTTAATAGTTCAATTAAACTGACAGCTAATGCGCAGAATAAATGAAACAGACTTTAAAACGTCTCGGACCCTTGATATTTGAGTTTGTCATTGCATCAATGGTAGAATTTATGCTGCAGAGTGGAGGGAGCGGGAGCTTTTAACGCCATTTAATCACGTGCATTTTATCTCATAATTACTGACAGTATGGTTTATAGGAACTTGTTGTTGGGTTTCTAAATAGGTACTCAAGTAAGGACACGATCCCCATTAAAAAAAATCTGATGAGCGATAACGAACGCTTCCCAAGCATTGGCATAGAAATCCTTGGTTCAGCCACAAAACCAAGCTTCAAAAGGATACCTGGTTTCACTTGTCACGTGAACGATCGTATGGTGATTAGATAGAAAAGAAAGGATGATTTTTAGCTCGCTGTTCATATGCCGCTCGAAGTATGACGCCAATTTAATTACAGTTCTTATTGCCTAAAGTTTAAAGTGGCAATTAATTAATTCAATATTACACAGTAACATTTTCAGTACTTGAGGTTTACGCATAATAACGTCAGCAGCAAGGTTAGTTTTGATTAAAAGTTTCTGTTATTGAAGCAAAGTTTCTCCTGCTTTGTATATGTTATGAATACAAATCAATGTTGATAGCTTTTGGTTCCTGTGTTCGGTTTACAAAAGCTACATTTCTGCATACTTCGTGTTACGAAGGTCATTGGTAAGGCGGCCTACGAGGTTGGTTGGTTTGCGAAACATATTAAAAAGATAGTGCAAAATTATCAGGCTATGCTTTAGGTACACTATCAAATTATTCAATAAGTTTTAGGCTCTAGCTAAAAATATTAAATGAAAGAGATTAAGATAACGGGGTCATGTCGCATCGTCGTCGGCAGCTGTCGAACGACACGATACATCCAAGAATATATCAGTTATAAAGAGAGCCCGTCCACGCTCTAGATGTATTTTAATGATGTTCTAGATAATGTTTAAACAACGGCCGTTTCCCGATATTTTAAAAACAGCTCAGCAGATACTTGAATTACAAAAATAGCTGAAGTGTTTCAAATTGTCGGGTTGCGAGTAAAGTCCCAGACTGACTGACAACGCTATAAATATTTTTGTGTCCCGGATTTAAATGATAAAATAATCCAAGTCGGGTCTTCTGATATTTTTGAAGGAGCCAATGTTCAATGTTTGTTGAGATAATTATCTCAAACGTGTAGTTTAGGACGGCCGATGGGCATTGATCGTTAACCTGGATAGCGTCTTATTTACAAACAGAGCGGTGACTGGAGCGCCGGCGTGTTTACACCGGCGCGCGAGGGACGCGACCTGCGCTAGCGTGCAGAACGTGAGCTATACCCTGGTGACGATGAGCGGCGTGGCCAGGTCAGCGCCTCCGACCAGGCGCAGCCCCCAGTTGACCTCCCGGGAGTCGCGGCGCAGCGTCACCACGAAGGTGTGCAGCCGCCCCATGTTGCTGAGTGTGGCACAGTGTCGCACGGTGTCACTGCACGGTGCACGAGACGCGGTGTGTGCGCGGCGGGAACACGCGACGTAGTGCGCGCTAAATTAGCCTCACCGCAAATCCGTACCGCCCCCTGCCCCCCTATAGTTCTGCACTGCATGTAACCCTGCCTTCGCAATCGACCTAATTCGATGTACGGAAACTCTGGGATACATCGATGCTTGATTATCCAGCCATTCTGGCAAGTCTTCGACTTGTTTGTTTACTCTCAATATATCGACGCATTAGACATGACCCACATTTTCAAATTGTTTTCTCACATCAATACTTCATCATGCTGCATACTACAATCAATAGTTACGTGATCATCATCAAGCCATATTTTTTTAGGAATAGAAATAAAGTTCATCTATTTATAAAAACCTAGCGCTCTAAGGGTAATTCACCAGATAGGTATGCAACAAAGGCCATCAAATACTGATCACTATTTCGTACGTCAAACTTTTACTATAAATAGGCACATAATGACTTTGTATTGGCATCATGTAAAGTTATTGACGTATATTTAGCCCATTGATCATGATTAGTAATAACCAAAACATAGCCGGAATTTGCATGTGACTTCTAATGTAGTGCAATGTGTCATTCAAATATATATTTTCATCTAAACACCGCCAGTACATCGATTTTAATATTTTTAAATAGTTTGTTAAAATCAAGACAAAATAAGTCAGTAAATTGTGTTAAAGTGACTCATAATCAGCACTAATATAAAAAAAAAAAAACTAGTGAAGTGATATTAATTAATTAAAGTTTTGTGTATTAAGTGTAAAACGAATTTAAGACTTTAAGCTATCAAGAAATATTATGATAAATAAATAACGTACAAATCACAAATAACATTTATTGGTTTCGCTGTTTTATTTAGTCTTAATAACATATTTATTTAAGAATTAAACCAGAGTTTTAGCACGACCCTATATTAGCCTGCAAAACATCTAGCCAATCACTGGACAACACATAAGCCAAAACTGTAATTGCCTACGTCATGAACCAAATCAATAGTGTAAGATGGAGCACCACAAATAACTCGGTATGGTTACACAATCATGGCTTATATTAATTTTAAACCCTCATTTCAGTTGCATCTGTATTTTAATAATAATGTAAAATATTCTTACTTTTCGCCTCTGTCCGAAGTCCCTGGGCTCATTTCCAGGATCCATCCGCTGGTGGGGCACTCGCCAAAACGGTGGCCGCTCGTACACGGGCATCGTCACTTCTCAGTATCGGTTCCAGGCAAAACTGACACAAAAATATTCGTATTACAATTCAGCTGCAGTTCAAAAGCATAACACTTGCAGTGATGGTGCATACAGCATACTATCACAATCTCTTTATAATTGGCCGTCAGTTACATTTCATAATGCACAAACGTAGGTGTTTGGCAACATTTATATGCATAAATCACCTGTTCTATGGACAAGGACGGCCGCGCACGGGAAAAATTACACGTTAGACGCACGTGGGCGCAGCAGAGTGGGGGAAGAATTAGAATATAAGGGCTAACTCACCAGAGGGCGCGGGGCGTGGTTGCTTGCGCGGAGTCGTACGGCCAGTGCCGTTTTCTATTATCTCGAATAATTCCGGAGCAACATCAAACTATGTCTATTTTTCGCGTGGCGGCGGGCGTCGGTTCGACGGCTCTTGCTTCGAGTGATTTACAAGCCGGAGCTTACTCGAGCTGTTTCTGGGCCAATACAGAGATCCGCAACACCGCGGGAAGTGAGGCGAGAAGTCGGGAACACTCGACACCGGTTCAATGCTCCCGAGTCTGTCTGTGTCAGATCTCACGACGTTTCTAGGAGACCCAGCACTTGAAACGAGACAGTGGCTCGCTAATGAGTTTCGGAACGTTGAACTCATAAGTATTTGTGTTGACACAAAAAATATTGTATCCGCATCAGGTCTGTTTTTGAAAATTATTTTTTTGATATTAATCGTAAGAAAATTCACTCACCAAAAAGTACACAAATTCCAGAATTAAATAAATAAATTAAGATATTGGTAATTTACTTAATAATGATACCAATAGCAATTCTTAACTAGGAACTACATAAACGGTTATGTTACGAAACTACACACGGTGGTGTGTAGTATGTTTTAAACGTTACTGTTAAAAGTACACGTAGTGTACTACGACTGTTAAAAGTAAACAATACTGTCAAAAAAACGAATTTATTCTTAGAAATCACGTAACAGTAGGCACAGGAAATTCTTAAATCGTTATTATGATAATATATGTGAGGATTTACAACTAAATAAATCAGAGAAAAATGCTTTATACTTTAACTTTCCATTTTGTTGCGGTAATAGATAAATAAGCGTGAACAAATGTTATTAAAATAATAATAAAATGTACTTATCGTTAATAATGCATAAAATATAATTTATCCTTTACCCTCAAGAGATTATTTGAATATAATTAGAAGTTTTGTCAGTGATTTGTGGAAATACAATAAAAACATGAATTATAAAAGTTCGTGATTGTACAAAAAAATTGTGACGTTGGCATAATTTACTTATTTGATTGAGATTAAAGCAAAAGATCATAAATACTGATTAGTGTAGAATATATCTGTAACAATATTTAAACTGTATAGATATGAAATATAACTAAAATATATCTATAACTAAAGTATTATTTATTTTAATCGTTTGAAAGTTAACTATTTCTTACAAAATATATATTAAACTTAAATGAAATATTTTTAACATTTGACTAATTTTTACTAAAAACTGCATAATTGAACACAATCCCCCTTATTACAAAACAAGGTTTTTCTTTAGGTATGGTTTAAACCACCGAGCCTGTTTTTGAAATAAGAACTTAGAACTGAAATAGAATTACAGCTCCTTTTACAAAACTGACAATTTAGCACTGGACTAACTTGTCAGTTTTGTAAAAGGAGCTGTATTTCGATTTCAGTTAGGTTCTTATTTCAAAAACAGGCTCGGTGGTTTAAACCATACCTAAAGAAAAACCTTGTTCTGTAATAAGGGGGAATAAAAATTGAAATATTGAAAAGAGTTCAGTCAATCTTGAAGTGCTTAAAATTATTAAAAATAACTAAAATATTATAATTATATTATGACCAGAATAGAGAGCTTAAAAACAAACATAATTTAACATAAATTCATTTAAGACAGTATTTAACCGATTCAAGGAAAATACAAGACCGGTCGAAGTGGAGGAGCCTGGGGGAGGCCTATGTCCAGCAGTGGACGTCTTTCGGCTGATATGATGATGATGATGAAGAAAAATACGACATTGGAAGATGGTACCTAGTTAAAGAGTACCCATGGAGTTTCTTAACCATTCTTCCCTATAAGAAAAAAGGCTTTGAAACGGGCCACCAGCTTCACGACTATCTGAACGACTCTTTGGAAAAAAAATATGCCTATTATTTAATTAAATGAAATAAATGCTTCCAGTGTAAGATGGTCCTTGGGTGGCGTGATAAGAGGTTTTGGACGCATCATTCATAATCACAAGTAGAAACTTTATAGTAAGAACCTTGAATAAATTCAAAAATGTTTACAAGACCTGGTGTTTACGTAAAATCTACATACTATTGATCCCTCAACAAAACAGTGCATTGTCAGTATTTTAGTGATGTTCCTAAACGAAAACTTCACTATGACACACATCATGTGATTTTTTTTTTAAACATGCCTGACGTATAGTTTCATTAAATCGGTTAAATACGTAAATAAACGCAAATAAATTACGTCTAAAGAGTCTGTGCGGGCAGTGGCAAGACTTTATAGGACGTCTGATCAAAGGGACGTTCACCCGATGGTAAATCTTGTTGTTAACATACTTCAGACATTTTGCTGATGTCTATATATAATAGGTTTATATTCGTGCGATTGGTTTAATAATTTAGGATTTAAAAAAAATCAGTGGTACTTATATCGTTATTTTTCGATTAGTAAGCTACATATTTAGCGTAGTATCAGGAAGGTCTTTTAAATATAGGAAGCAGACCCTTACAACTTTACAACCTGATATTTTTACCATATACCTAAAAAGTAAAAAGTGGTGCTAATTCTCTTGTACACCGAACTAAACTATCACTAAAATTCCTTACTTTTGCCTATGAGAATCTTAAAGGTATTCTGCAAAAAAACACTCTAAATTTAAAAATAATGTTGACATAACTAAAATCGAATTTGACAATAGCGACACCACGTGGTATTTTACTGCTTTTGCACCTGTAATCGAGGTGTTGGTGTGAATTTTAGTTCTTGACAACTCATTTTATTCCACACCTTTTTAATTGCGATTAAAAACAGTCAGATTAAATTTTTATGTTGAATAGAATAATTAAAATGACAACAACAGAATAGTAAAATTGCCATTTTCACAAAATTAATAACTCAGTGCGTGTCACTTTAGTCAATTTCAGAATGGGAAGTCGTCGTTTGACAGGAATAAACAAAATTGGTGATTTAAAAATCACCAAAATTTAGAGAATTTTGTGACAAAAGAATCGGCACCATTGTCTATGCCGTATTCCGAAATGCAACAAAAGTGATAATTTCGCGAACCCGACCAAATTGAATAGTCAAAAAATTTAAGAGCTATCAGATCATTAGTACTGATTTTTATTTTGGTTGGCTTCGCGATATTATCACTATTTGTCTAATACGGAATGCGCCCTTAGTTTAAAACTCCACTGCTGGTTGCATAGACATTTCAAATGTTTTATATAAATTTTTGTGAAGGGGCGTGCAGTTTTAAACTAGACAATGTCTACTGTTGTCTTTTGATTAAGCAGTTTACAGCTTAAACTCAAATACACCTAGGTTTAATGGTCGGTCATTCAGGGATATATACTGTTTACCAGATTTACACACTGTGATATTTTTAGACAGAAATTACAATAATTTAGCACAGATTTAAAGACACACACAATTTTATACGACTGATAAAGAATTACAGTTGTGATTTAAATTTTCGAGTTAATATCTGCCAGTCAATCCCTTTCCTAGAATGTACGTACATTGATAACGTCCGTAGGGCGAGATTCTTAGTAGGGACATGCCAACGCTCAGGGAGGCATTTATTTTGTGTCTCCCATTTAATTTATTGATTACCCATCTCTGGTTAAACCTAGGTGTACATACAGTCTTTTAGCCGCAACACAAACTTGTTACCATAGTCCAATCAAGCAGGGTCGTTATTAACAAATTATCTTTAAAAGTCTAAAATGGCTGGTTTGGTATCTTTCGCACATTTGATTAACGAATACATAAGTTTGACAAAACCTGTGTCCTTCGGTTTTTCAAGGCCGCGAAGAAGTCTGTTCTTCATTACTGCGACAAATTCGCGGTTGCTGAGTTGACCGTCCACTGCGAAAATACGTTAATTTTATTAGAATCTAATATTATTGTGCTTGGGTCAGCGAAAATGAGTACTTAGTTATTGTTAACATTTTTCTACGTGTAGGTGGGATGTACAAATTAAAAATATTTTATTTATATTGTAAATACAATTAGATGTAATACTAAAGGATTCTATTGAACAAAAAAACGACACGAATCTATATTTGGATATTTATACCTATTACACGTAGTATTGACATTCACACTCGTAGCATCACTGAATTTCCTACCTACAGGTCTATATCACAATATATGAGATAGGAGGGATAAATGTAATTCACTATACAGGGTGGCAGGGATTTCGATGCGCAAACTGTAACCATGAATTCAGCACATGATTCGAGACCTAGGGTAGAAATTTTTCGTCGATTATTAAAAATATCTCAGAGTCATAGAAGAGCGCAATATCTACGTGGTCAAAATGTATGGAAAAATATCTTGTTTTTGTTAATAGCCGACAAAAAGTTTTAATGCTGTCGTACGCGATTTAGTACATTATTCTGAATCCCCCTGATTCAGAATCATGTACTGAATGCATGGTAATGGGGTAACTGGTTTCGCGTCGATGTCACTGCCACCCTGTATATTTTGAAAATTGTTTGTGTATGCGTATAAACAATGATATTGTTTAGCTGCAAGAAAGATACCTACAGGAAAAATGATTCCTAAAGGGTAAACATACTTTTTACACTCTGTATTATTATTATAATCCAATGGAGAAGGGATAGTTAGTTTAAACGAGAAATACAAATTAAACGCGCAACAAAGGCTCACCAATCTTTCTTCTCTTCCCTTTGGTATGGAATCCTAAAAATAAGGTAACTTCGACAATCTAGTACTTTAAAACGGTTACTTAATCCTTCCATACAATATACTCTTGTAAAAATTAAATTAAAAATTTAAAAAACCCCCGACCCACACAAAAACTCCAAAAAGTAAAAAATAATATTTATAGGCCTTTTAATTTTAACGTAATATTTTGATCAGGGCATTGTCAAGTCGGGGGACGGCTAGGCCTCTGTTTGGCGTTTTCATTGACCGTCCCCCGACTTGACAATGCCCTGATGAAAATATTACGTTAAAATTAAAAGGCCTATAAATATTATTTTTTACTTTTTGGAGTTTTTGTGTGGGTCGGGGGTTTTTTAAATTTTTAATTTAATTTTTATTTCTTGCTTTTTAAACTTAATGTCTCCCTTAAATCACCATTTATCTATAATCTATTCATTGAGACCTTTTCAATGAGCCCAAACACGATACTTCTGCTGTTTGTTGGTGAATAACTTGGGTTTCCTGGAAATTCCAGGTGTTGCTCCAGCATCAGTTCAAGGTTATTTTATTCGTCTAATATCATTGAAGTAATAGAATCCCAAATTTTGAGTTGATCAGAGGCTAAAATCCGTTTTTCAACCAGAAAAGAGCTGATAATTTTCAAACGGCTAAACCGATTTTGATGAAACATGTCTAAGAACACTCCCGACTAATACACCTTTCAAACAAAAAAAACTAAATCAAAATCGGTTCATCCGTTCGGGAGCTACGTTGCCTCAGACACACACACACACACACACACACACACAGACACGTCAAACTTATAACACCCCGTCGTTTTTGCGTCGGGGGTTAAAAATCGGAGCATATACGTCACGATTCGACAAACAGCGTAGAAAGCCAGTCTAAAGCTTAGATCTCACGGAATCGCGCCCGCATGCGAACACGAAAAAATCACACCGTGAAATCTTAGCCTTAAATGGTAAATCATGATATTTTTTAAACCGAGGAAAAACAGCGGTTTCCGAGCCGACACGTTTTTTTTTTTGCGTCTGTATGGACACGCTTTTTACTGCGTCTGATTTTGTAAATTCTTTTTTTTATTGTAAAGGGTACTTATTACTTCGAAGTTGGTGCCATTTAGAATTGAAAAATAAAATCCAACCCTAAATGTAGATTTTTTTTTTACTATAAACCGACGAAAAACAAAATTGAAATGCAAAAATTAAACCTTTTAGTCTAACTAAGCTCCTAAATTAATGTAAATTACTAGTTTTGAGTCGGAGCCAAACATTTATAAAGGCGACATTTAAAATAATGGCAGCTTGTTTGATCTGCAGCGGCAGCGTTGACCACGCAACTCAAAATGACAAATTTTCATTAATTTAGGAGCTTAGTTAGACTAAAAGGTTTGTTTTTGCTTTTTAGTTTCTTTTTTGGCGGTTTATTTTTTTGTTAAAAAGTTTTTGTTTTTAAAGGTTAAAATTACTTATACATACTGTTCTCATCAAAAATAGTGAAGACCACATTAATGACATGGGGATCCAACTCCACGTGTGCTACCGTCCTAGCCACGTGTCTCAGTGTGGGCTGGTCGATAGACGCGCCCGCGATGTGGTAGAATGTCAGCGCCGTGTCCACGTCGTTGATGTTGTTCAGAAAGTGGAAGAACTTCAGGTAGTCGTCCTTTGTTATACCTACGCCGTGGTCACGGAAACTGGTATTGTGAAAAAAAAAAAACAATATTGAATAGTTTACGCAAAGAACTGGGATGTGGTTACAATCGTTTAACAAAATCTGTTTATTTGAATTTTATTGAAGGTCGTGTCTTCGTAAGTTATGCGCCAGATGGCGCTAGTAGTGCTTTACGAAGTATTGTAGAGGTGGGGTGCGGCAAAGAGGGAACAAATGTTCAAAGTTATTTGCTAGGGAAGCGTAATTAAGAAAAGACACAAAAACGGACTTAGTTCAAAAGTTGAAGTGGGACTGGGATGTACGTTTGTCGTGTACTTAATGAGCTGTGGGTGAAATTAACTTTTATTTGGACCACGTAAAAGATTGATAAGATAGACAAAACTAAGCTACTTTTACAAGCTGTAATGCCAATAAACGCATTTTTCTGTCTTTCAAACAATGGCCCCCGTTAACAATCTGCCTGGCTTTTTTCCAACTAAGCTGGGGTCAGCTTCCAGTCTAACCACATACAGCTGCATAATCAGCCTACAATGTTCCCACTGCTGGGACACACGCCTCCTCTCTTTGAGTGGGAGTAGGTGCAGGAGCAGGTGTCATGGAGCTTAATACCAGTATTTTACATGGTGAGACCTATCTGACATAACACAACCCAGTAACTGGGTAATTACAATACTCCTTGGTAAGACAGGGTGTCTGACTCGGACATTTGACGACCCGTAACGATTGTCAAAGATTCAAGAATGATTGCCGGCTTAACGTGCTTTCTGAGGCACGGAGGGGTCTGACAGTTAAGTAAGGAAACATTAAAGGAAGTCTAAAAAAAGAATGAATCTGAATTAAACAAAAATGAAAACTTACGTTTTCTTAACACGTTTCAGCATTCGCGCCTTCTTCTTGGCTGGGTAGCCTGCGTACGCCAACAGAAGCTCGGCAAAGTCCGCTTCAGTAATACGACCATTTTCATCTGAAATAGTTTGGTTTAAAACCTAAGTAAGGCTAAATTATTTTTAGCAATGATGTTTTTTTTTTTTTTTTTTTGGTGACACTAACACAAAATATTTCCAAAATTCTTCTTGATCTATATATATAAAAATGAATTGATGTTTGTTAGTCTCACAAAAACTCGAGAACGGCTGGACCGATTTGGCTAATTTTGATTTTGAAATATTTGTAGAAGTCCAAGGAAGGTTTATAAGGTGAGAAAATATAAAGAAATTGCAAGGAAAGTAGTAACGGTACGAAGTTCAACGGGTCAGCTAGTTTAGAATAGAATAATCACGAGAATGTGTAATTTAAAAGGTATTTAATTGAATATCAATGCCCAGATTAATAGATAGAAAACTATACGGAGGCTATAAATAATATATTATAAGGGTATCAGCGATGGCCCAAATAATACTAGCTTACGATACTATTTGCAACCGATTAAATAAATATTGTGCTTTATACACTGGCGTGGCGCAATTCTTCTAGATTTACAGTATTTTTATCTCACGAAGTGACGCGCGCTTTGCTTGTGGTAACCAAGCGTACAAACAAGCTGTGAAAGTGTGTATGAAGACAAGTAACGTTAGCACATAACACACACAGACACACGCAGATACATAGACTGTCGACTTCGTTGTTGTCACGGACGGAGAGCTCCTGCGCTTCTACACACATTCACAGCATGTCTGTAGGTCTGTACACTTGGTAACCATAGTAAAGCGCATGTGTTTTTTCGTGGTATAAAAATACTATAACCCGTAATTATGCACAATACCAACTCACCCGGCTGTTTTCTTTGGAATTCAAGAGATAATATTTCCCTCTGAAGTTGTTGTTGAAAGTCTAAGAATTTTTCAATCGTCAGCTTCTGGTTTAGATGGGGTCCGAAGAAGTAGGTCGTCAGCGCTGAGTTAATACCCTGTAAGATTAATTAATTAAAAGCGTTTTGTATCAAACATAACTAGCGACCCGCCTCTGCTTCGCACGGTTTTATGACTCGACAAAAGTTCAAGATTTCATTATTATACGTAAGTTTAATAATAATGTGTAGTATAGGTAGGAATATTTTTTTTTTGTTTTTTTTTATCCCACTCGATTGAATTTTCGAAAAAATTAACGGAGCAAGATATTTGCTCTGAGAAGCTCACAATTTTTTTCAAAAAGAAAAAAAAAAGCGGCCAAGTGCGAGTCGGACTCGCTCATGAAGGGTTCCGTAGCAGATCTCGTTTAAACCAATTTTCGGTGGAAGTTTACATGGTAATGTACCTACATCATATTTTGTCTTTAAGTTTTATCATTCTTATTTTAGAAGTTACAGGGGGGGAGGGGTTATACACTTTAGCACTTTGGAAGTCTCTCGCGCAAACTATTCAGTTTAGAAAAAAATGATATCAGAAACCTCAATATCATTTTTGAAGACCTATCCATAGATACCCCACACGTATGGGTTTGATGATTATTATTTTTTGAGTTTCAGTTCTAAGTATGGGGACCCCCAAAATTTATTATAATATAAAAAATAATATAAAACGTTTATTCTCTCTCAACATAAGTTATGAACTTAATGCGAACTTATACAGTAGTGCACGAAGTAGGAGCTAACTTTGTGGGAGACTGGTGCCTGATGTAGGTTTATTTAAAAACCTGTATTACAGGTCACCATGGCCCTTCCGCGGCTAGATGCCTAATGTTTGGATACACGACATGATAACAAAACAGGATACGTAACTCACAATAGATTAGAGAAACAATATAAAAATTTAGTAACATAATATCAAAATAAAAAAATACAAAAACATTGTGGGGATACCAGAGGGTGTGTGAGTAACCGGAGCAAGTGTATGAATGAGATGTTAGAAGTATATGTGAGAATGTGAGAGGTTGCTTGAGTAAATGAGGAGCGAGTATGGTTGATGGTATGCAGAAGCAGGAGAGGGGATGAGTATAAAGATCTATCTGAGGGGGATTAGCAAGTTCTCAGTTCCCTGATAGTCTAGGGTTTTTAAATAGGCAATGACTGAAATTTTACATCTGTATTTAGTTAGAGGATAGATATTAAGGATGCTATTCAACTTATTATACAGGTAAGGTCCGAGAAAGAAGAAGAAATTACGGGAGTGTGCAGAGCTAGCAGGTTGTGTTTGGCATACCCTGCCTTTTCGGCGCTTATCCCTATGTAGATTCGGATCGTATTGCAACAAAGAGTGTTGTTTAAGCACCGTACGCAGTATGAAAGTTTGCCTAACAGTTAGTACATCCCAGTCTTTAAAAAGGTCTACATTTGGGAATAGGTAAGGGAGGCTGGCGCCAACTTTGAGGATGGCACGCTGTGCCCTCTCAACTTCAATGAGGTGAGTTTTGGCGGCACCTCCCAATGACGTAATGCAGTAATCTATTAGGGATTGGCACAAAGCATTGTAAACCATCTTAATAACCCGCCGGTCGGCTGCATGTCTAAGGGTTTTGAAGATGTATATAAGTTTACGCAACCGGGTTGCTAGGACTTTTATGTGCGGTTTGAAGGTCAAGAATTGGTTTATAATGATACCAAGGTATTTAATATCTTCGACTCTTTGGAGAATGGGACAGGAGCACAGAGAGTTGTCGTCAGGAATACAAGCATGAGAGTAAATGCTTAAATTGGTTGGAGGAAGCTGATTTGATCTCAGGGCAAAAGTAACATATTTGGTTTTGTTGACATTCAATGTCAAAACATTCGATCGGAGCCATTCGCACACTCGATTAAAACCCTCTTGGGCAGTATCAAAGACCTCCTCCCAGCTTTCCCCACTAAAAAAGAGGGCAGTATCATCAGCAAAGGTAACAATTTTGCCCTTGTGAAGCTGAAGTAGGCAGAGGTTGTTGATATATACCAAGAACAAAGTTGGGCCTAGTATGCTACCCTGAGGTACACCGAATTCGACACATGTCTCATCGCTTAGGCTATTGTCAATCTGAACTCTTTGTTTTCGTCCTGTGAGGTAGTCCTCCATTAATTTCAAAGGAATACCTCTCACACCAAGTCTTTCCAACTTTGCGAGTAGGTGCGGGATAGAGACTGTGTCGAAGGCCTTTGCCAGATCAAGGAACACTGTCAAAGATTTTTTCCTTTGATCTAGGTTAGTAATGATGGAGTGCAAGAGATCGTGTACCGCGTCATTGGTTGACTTATTACAACGAAAACCATATTGATTAGGTGAAAGGAGATTGTTCAATTCTAGATAATTTGTTAATCGACGGTTTATAAGTCGTTCCAGGATCTTGGATAGTGATGGTAGGATGGAAATAGGGCGGTAGTTATCGACACAGTCTCTTGCTCCCCCTTTGTGAATAGGCTTGATGAGAGCCATTTTAAATGCTCTAGGGAAAACACCAGTCACCAAAGCCAGATTGCAAATGTGGGTAATAGGAGGGGTTAGAAAGTTTATGTATCTCTTTAAGATCTTGCTGGATATCTGGTCAATCCCCACGGCGCATCTCTCCTTTAAATCTTTGATGAGGTTAAATACTTCTTCTTTGTCAGGGGAGCATGATAAAAGAATTGAGGGGTGGATCAGAAAAAAAATCATTTGTGGTCGTTATATTCTGAGATGCACTGGTAGTATGTGCTGCAAGCTTTCCACCCACATTCGCAAATAAATTATTAATGCTATTAATGTCTTTACCTTTGTTTAAGGATGTAATGAGACAGGAAGAGGGATCAATAGGCTTGCTTGAGCCACTTATCTTTTTGATTGCATTCCATAGCTGCTTTTTATTACCTTTTGCATTTTCAATCTCGGTTTTGTCATAGTTTCGTTTAGCTTTTTTAATAATACAGTTACAAAAATTTCGGTAACGTTTATTGGTTAACATAAGCACCTCATTTGCTGGATCACGTTTAAGTTTATTATGTAGGTTATCCCTGTTTCTCATGCAACGAAGCATCCCTTTAGTGATCCATGGTTTACTGACTCGTTGTCTTTTAGGAATTTTTATCAGACTAGAGTGGTTTTTTATTGCATTAGAAAGGCACGTCACAAGTAGGTCGGTTGCAGTGTTAGCATCACTGCTTTCAAGAATGGGCTGAAAGGGAGTGTTCTTTAATGTTAGATCAAGAGCTTCAAAGTCAATTGAGTGAGCCGTTTTATTGCAGTAATTCGGGCGAGCCTCCTGGTCTAGACTAATGGCAACAGTTTCGTGATCTGTAATTGAAGACTCGAACACGAAACAGTTGGCATCTAATTTTGTCTTAAGCATTATGTGGTCTAAACAAGTGGTCTTATTGTTTTTGTTGTTGCCACGTAGATTGTACTGTTACCTTAAAAGTGTTGCCAGTGTTGGCGTGGTCTCGGTGCCTAGAGCCGATGCTGCTCTGCTGTCGAATGAGGAGTGCCACCTTCTCAAACTCCTCGCAGTCGACGTCACCGTCACCGTTCAGATCGAACATTCGGAAAGCGATCTCGAAATGGCGACGAGAAGCTGAAAATATGAAGAAAAAATATATTCTAGGATCAGATATCTTCAAGAAGGTAAAAGGTTATATGCTGTATTCATAAGGACGCCTTCAAATAAGTGGGTAACTATGAAGACGCGCGCTGCTTTGTCATAATCAACCTATAACGTTCCCACTGCTGGGACACAGGCCTCCTCTCTGTGAGAGGGAGTGAGCCGTAATCCACCACGCGGGTCCAGTGCGGGTTGGTAGATGTCACATATCTTAGAATTTTTGGTTTTAGGGCATGCCGGTTTCCTCACGACGTTTTCCTTCACCGTTTCGAGAGCAGTGGTGATGAAATTTTAATATTTTACACAAAGTAAAGCGCCTGTCTGGGTTCGAACCTACGACTTACATCTCGTAAGTCGCGTCAGTTACCACTGGGCCACCACTGCTCTTAAGTTCGCTGCTTTGTAATTTCATTAAAATGAGAAACAAATGTTTGTTCCAGAAGTAGCTATCTGATAACGTGTAAAGAAAAGGGTTTGTTTACACTTTCATCAGTTCAGGTAAAATTCTTACGTAACCACTCACTTGTGGGAATTAGTAACACACTCTTCTGTATTTAGAAGGTATTTCTGGCTGGTATGTATGCTGTTTTTTTTTCTAAATCTCGACGAATATGTATTATGGTAAAGAGAAAAGGTTCGATTTTTTGTATTTTTTTTATACGTTTACACGTTACAACGGCTTTGCAATTGAACGGATTCGCATGAAATTTAGCACATGGGTAGACCATGAGTACCATGACCTGGAGAAGGACATGGTATCTTCGTGTTTGCGTCGTCGATTATGAGGACGACTAGACCGCTGTGAGGTCGCATCATCGCATGCATGAGGTGGTGTGCACGACACGATCTCGACAGGTTGCTGGCGCAGGGCCTGAATTCACTATGGCCACTTAACGATTCCTTACTCGTAACCACGTCAATCACACACGAAATCTGCTAATATCGTATTAATAATATCGACAAATTGTCTTAGAAGATACAGAATCTGACATTTCGATTCTTTTGGTTTCCAAATTGGTACATAAAAACACTACATTGACGTAGTTTTAACGTCGTCGTAATATTCCGCGGGGAATCATTATAACCATACAGAACTGGGGCATGTGGCACTTATAGAGATGAATGATATTAAGGTCAAGGCATTTATTTCTTTTACTTTAAAGGCACTTTTGAACGTCAAAATTTACATTTAAAGATCTAGAATCAATTATATTTTAATGTAAATTTTCGCACCTTCTAATATGTAGTTTCGTATGGAGAAGAATGGTCAAGAAACTCCACCGTTATTCTTTTAAAATGTTTTAAATACAATATTGAATATAAATTTATGAATAATGATGTGCGAAAACGATGCACCCAGAATAAAATTACCATACCAAAATAGGTAAAAAGAATGAAAGTGAAGCAATTACAGATAAATTAATTTTATGATACATACATAGTGCTCACATATTTACAAACATTATAAAAGTAAGTTTACGATTTTCCTAGAATATTAAAAAGTAATAAGCCAGTGTGTGAGTTAAAGTAATCACTGAGTGTAAATCAGTGTCATAAATATAATTATTTATGCAATTGAATTAGCAACCAGTTTGATTTTGTCTAGACTCTAGATTCCGTGTGGGTGGCACCATCCCATTTCTTCCCGTGGGTGTCGTAGAAGGCGACTAAGGGACTTACTAGAGAATGGGCAGCAGCGTTCTCTATGCATTTTACCACCATACTGCGATCGCCAACCCGCCTGCCAAGCGTGGTGATTATGGAAAAACCCCCCAATTGAGGGAGGCCTATGTCCAGCAGTGGACGTCTTTCGGCTGAAGTGATGATGATGATGAGAATCTAGATTGTCCTATGGAGCAGGACCAGCATGTTTCCAAGCATTCTTATCTATACAGAGAAATAAAATTGGAGTGTCTGTTTGTAATATTAAAATAACCGCTTTTTACTAAATGCATATGGGTGTATACACGGTACATATACCAATTTTTTTTTTTACAGTTGTTGTCCGTCTGTCGTTTTGTTCCGGTTAATCTCTGAAACGGCTGGACCAATTTTGACGGGACTTTCACTGGCAGATAGCTAATGTAATAAGAAGTAACTTAGGTTACTTTTATTTTAGAAATTTAATTTATTTTATTAATACTTATAGAGATAAGATAATTTCCGAGTTCCACCCGACCGAAGCCGCGGGCAAAGCTAGTTTTGGATATAATCTTCTAATTTGTAATATGCTTGCTTACAAAGTTAACTTTCAATATGAGTTTTAAATTTCCTAACATTTAATTGCAATATATCACAAGGTAATAAGTTATGGCATCCCCATTAAAGACGTATGTACAATTTTTTTAAAAATAGATTATTAGGGTGGGTTACCCTGTCCTTGTGCGCGATTTTTCAGTTAGGGGAAGAAAGTGTGCTGCAGGCTTCGTGGATGGTAAGACGGGAGCGGTTTAGTTCAAGGTGATAAGTATGAGGAAGGGATGCGAATGGCGTAGGCACCAAAATTAACTACTTAATTCTTGTAAAGAACCGGTACTCGGTGTACCTGGACTTGTCTGCGACACCGAGTACCGGTTCTTTACTCGGTGTCGCGGACAAGTCCAGGTACACCGATGGGGAATATTTCGGACGACAATGCCGTTTAATGTAAGGAATTTGTTGATGCATAAACGCAACAGGTTGAATCTTTTATGAAATCTTCAGCTCAAGGCCAGACAGTGGGATTTCAGTCCCTACCCGTTCCTAATGGATTTTCAAGAAAGTTTCCCAACTATCGTTCTCAAAAGAACTTAGGAAATAAAAGAGTATTTCTGTACAACCTTTTTGTAGAACTTGCTGGCTGGTAATAATTTGTCAGATGTTTTTTTCTATGTCAAATATACCAGTACAGTAAGACTCTAAATGTCATCATTTTTTACAAATTATTGTTATTAATATATAAGTACCTATCACTATGTATTAAATTGTAATTGAAAATCATCCACTAAAATTTAGGTTATATAAAGTTTAAGTATAAATTTTTTGTTTAAATTATCGAATCAAAACACTCAAAAATTGGCGCTACCGATTGGCATCCATTTGTTTGAATTTTTTATTGACTAAAAAAAGGAGGAGTTTGTATATGGAGGTACGTTTCTATGTTTTTTTAGTGTAAGTATGTTTTTCGATATTTTTGCCAGTTGTAGACTGATTTTGAAAATGATTTTCATTTGATAGAGGTAGCTTGTGCGGTAGTCCAATTCAAGTTTTATGATGTTTGTGGTTTGATATCTACGGTGCGATGTCAAAAATGGAGAAACGAAATGTCACTTTGTATTGAAAAACCACTGTCTATTCTTCGTAGAAATAGAAAGCGTCTTTCTAAGCCAAATAAATGCCACGTCTTACCGGGGTATTTTCATTACTTACCTACTAAAATGTTTTATAGGTGGCATTAAAATTGTGCATGTTTTAAGAACCATGCAATCGTTTCGTAGCAATAAGGCGTGTAGTACCTATTTACTGAAAAGAAAAACGTAATTTTGGGTTTGTCAGCCATTCTATACACTGGAGTAAAACAAGTAGGGGAGAAACTAATATAATTTGATTAGTGACCGAAGAGGAAAAAGTAGTACCTTAGTAGGGTAATACAGCAATATGGGAGACCGCAAGCCTTCCAACTAACACAGGTAATAAATTACCAAGTGATGTTCCGTAAACTACGTGGCGTAGCACTGTGCATAGATTTCAGAGCCTTTTCTGACGTTTCTAGCCTCGTACAGTGAACATCTATCAATGTTATCGTAGGAGCCCCGTAAACGCTGTACACAAATCACAATTTTTTTTCAGTTTAAATCAAATTGTCGACTGTATTAATCGACTACGATAACAGTTTGCTGTCGGGGGCAAGGTAATCAAAACGTAATTTTCGGTAGGTACAATAGCCTGACGAATGCCTGTGAATAGCTATCCAGGTTTATTTTTGCTTTTCTTTGATTTTATTGTCAATTGTTTATTTTCATTGCTATAAAACCTACCTATATACAACATATCGTTTTGCATCCTCATCAAATTCAAGGAGGTAACTATGCTAATGATTCTGGACAAGAACCAATTATAAAATAAGTAGTTTTGTTTCTAATTTTCGGAAATCGGTATGTGTGGGACACGCATGTTAAAACGCGGCCCGTGTGATACCGCACTGTAACTGCTCTTTTATACACACATAAAAACGCGGCTGTTTATTCGATACCATCATTTTGCTTACCCTGCGCGCGCGCACCCACACCGCCGCCAGCGCCCTACAGCCTACTATCTCCCTAAACCCCCACCCGGCCACGCCCACGCATCAACTAGTGTGATTGATGTAGCCGCCGTGAGCACATCTTTCGCAATTTCCCGGCGCGCGCTCCTTTTATTTCGTTTAAAATACGGCACGAAGGCGGAAAACGACTCCAATGTTGAGTTATAGATAGGTACATACTAAAATTACGCAATAAAAATCAGAGGCGGGCAGTTTTTATTTTGTCATAAAAATGGTCATGCGAAAACGAAATCCGTAGACGCATACTCGTAGGTATGGCCAAGAATGCTATGTCTCAGCTTCAAAAGATATGGAGAGATCGCAACATTTCGCGAAATATCAATGTGAAATTGGCAAACACGCTGGTCTTTTCAATTTCTGGATACGGAGCAGAAACTTGGACCTTGAGAAAGGCCGACCGGGCTCGCATAGACGCCTTCGAGATGTGGTGTTGGAGGAAGATGCTTCAGATACCCTGGACGGTATTCCGCACCAACGAGTCCATCCTACGCGAGCTAAAAATAAAGACCAGACTCTCTACAACCTGCCTCCGCAGAGTTTTGGAATTTTTCGGCCATATTGCGAGAAAAGACGGCAATAACCTCGAACAACTGATGGTTACCGGCAAGGTGGATGGTAAACGACCAAGAGGTTGCAGCCCTTTGCGATGGTCCGACCAGATAAGCTCTTTTCTCGAAACGAAATTTCATGATGCGTTTCACTTGGCCAAGGATAGACAGAGATGGCGAAACATCCTCAGGGAAAAAATGATTTCAAGGGAGGATCACGACCCTCAGTAATGAGGAGCACGACTCGAGGAGGAAAAATGGGAAGCTTCGCTAGTTATGTAAGGGTTTTTATGTGATAATTTAGGAGCACTGGTTGTCAGCTATTCAAGGTATTTTTTTAAATCAACTTATTTACACAAATTGATTTATTTAACTACGTATTTACAAATTATTGTCTATGTACAAATAAATAAATTACCTATCTAAGCTAGCCGGAGGTATTGTTCGAAGTGTCCACCTTCACCTTAGAATAATAACGCATTATTCTAAGACCTTCACGTTCAAGACACAGTCTAGCACGACGTGACGTCGCTGGTTTTCTTTTAGCTTTCGCAACACAAACACATTCGTTTTTACAGTGTCGAAAGCACTAAGTAACCACTTTTTCCCTTAATTCTATAAAAAACTTGTTATTTCGTCTGTGTACACTAGTCTTCTAATGTCTCCCCACAAATAAAAGTCGAGGGGCGTTAAGTCCGGAGAACGCAGAGGCCAGGCCACAGGTCCACCGCGGCCAATCCACTGGTTGCCGAACCTTTCAGTCAAGTACTCGCGTATTTGCCGACCGTAGTGAGGAGGGGCACCGTCCTGCTGGTAGTACAAGTTGCGATGGAATGCCAGGGGAATGTGATGACATTCCCCTGGCATTCCATCATACATCTCTCCCTACAAAATCCATACAAACTGCAACAATTCTTCGTGTCGTCCGCGACGGCTACCTACGTGCTAAACTTTGCCAAAAACACTCGACCATAGAGTTATTATCGTTTCGCAGCCGCTTGGCCTAGAGCTGTGATGCCCAATAACTTTAGATCGTAAACCATCTGACGCCCGCGGCCCGACGCCTGGCCGCTCGGGGGTACGCCGCTGTAGGTAGATATCGCGCGCAAGTACATGAAGTTTAGTGATGTAGCCCCTGGCCAGTGGCTGGGCTACGTATTTACAATACGTTGACTTTTGACCTTTCCTTGGCGCAAAGTTAGTAGGTAAGTACCTAATTTTTTACTGGTATCCCCGCATTCTAATTAAGCTTGAAAATGATCCAGGTAATTATTAAGAGTTTTTGTCATGTACCTAAGTGATTTTCGCACTCGAACTAGGCTATTGCTAGACGTACGCGCCGGTGGGCGGGGCCTGCCGGTCGTCAAAACGTACGCACACAGTAATCGTGCGACATTGCCTACCGCTTACGGAACGGGGCGATTCTGTTCTATGAAAGAGGTTTATTCTGAAATACTGTCAAACTTAAATTACTAAAAATCAAGTATGTATTCATTCGTGAGCAGGTATTGTAATTTCATTTGATTATTTATGTCTTTCATAACAGCCTCCTGAAATTTGACAAGGATGCAAAACGACACGTTGTATACAGGAAAAGTTTTTATCCACTGCGCAAATTTTGACAAATTAAACATAAACGAGTTTTATTAAACATAGTTTTTTTATTTTGAGATGTCTTAGTACAAAAAAATAAAGTTATCGTTAACGAAAGATGACTACTTTAAAAGTGGTTGCATGGCCACCCAGCGCCCGCCGGCGGGCGGCGCGCGGCGAATCAGAACGCGCGAAAGTACCTACCTATCAGCTGTGCGCTCGCTCGTTGTGCCGTATTTACGATGTAGGTATTATTTACGTGGGTCAATGTACGGATCGCTAATTTTATCAGGTTCGAACTAGACATTTTTATGTTTAGGCCGTGACCCGTGACCTGAAGTTATCTAAACAGTATTTCCAATTTTTCCTTCATACTTTCATGGGCTAAGGACCATCAAAATACAGAAAATAAAGCATTATTATCAATTAAATTGACATCTCTAGGTACGTACTTACGAACTGACGGACTTAGGAACTGTCCGTGATCAAGCATCCTTTGAGTAGCCGCTGAAATGGTCCTTTCATTAGGAACTACAAGGTTACGGATCCCATGGGCTCGCATTTGAGGTAGGTATGCTCTCCGTCCTCCGTTGCATACATTCTGCGAGCTGGTCGTAAACTTTCGTCACTCACTAAATACACTCGCACAATCTCATAAAACTAGCGGTTAGTGAAGTCTGACATCGTGGCCGGTAGGTACAAGTACGACACACATGCGCGTGCGGCGGAGCGCTTGCGCGGGAAAACGATTAGACGCGACGTCACAACAGCGCGTGCGATGAGCGGACTGTCGTCGGCCACAACGCTACCCTGCCTCCCGGGAGGGGTTTTCATCCCCGTGCAACCCCGCCGTTTGCGCCGGCCGCCGCGCGCGCCCATTGATGTTATTACGAGTAGTTTGTGTCCATATTTTACTGACATAAAGTCGGATAAATTAAAAAAAAAAAGTACTGAAAAAATTATGGAAATGTGTTCTATCACTGATACTGAACCACCAAAAAAAATTTGCGCACTGGATAAAAACTTTTCCTGTATATACTCAGGTAATGAAAGGTATGCATGTTTTGTGTAAAACAAAATAATTAACTACAACGATATCTTATTGTAGTGCTCGACAACGAAATAAAGCATACGGTCTCTGTTACTACCGAAGCCCAGTTCCTTATGGCGCCAAACATGTTGATTATAGCAAAAGATTCGTATAAAATGATGTCTATTTGGATTTACGTCAGTTTTCTATGTGTTTTCACCGTGGTAAGTACTTATTCCTTAATTAAAAAAAGACTGCATCATTTTTACATTTATTGCATACTTTGTGCTGATCAACTTTTCAAAGATGTTTAAGTAGGTACAAAATTCATATGACATACACTGTCTGCACTGGGGTGACTTTCCTTTAGTTTAAACAGTTAATCACATTATTTTAATTATATTAGCTTAACATTTATTTGACGCTTACAATAACGGTACCTATTCTCCTAGATAACGTTCAGTTTTCGTTACATGATAAACTGAAAGTTTCATAGCGCTGTTAAATCTCGCGGCGGCACGTACAGAAAATCATTAGATTCGCTCATGCTCCGTACAATCCCCCAACCCCTCGGATGCTGCGTAAATAGACATCTAGCACCCGATACGTAGCGACTACGAACTAACCACACTCAACACTTGTGACAATGTCGAGTACTGGAATCACATAACTGAATAAGTGTACCTGAAAATAGTTATATTGTGAACACGGTAAAATGTTATTCTCAATTAAACGTTTTCGGTCGAGGATGAAAGCAAAGGCGTTTATATATTTGAGATGCGGTGCTAAGACCGCAGCCTTTCTATTTTGGGCGACACTTTATATGGTTGTTATGAAAATGACAATATTTAAAAGCAGTGTGAACACCCCAGTGAAGGACTGGTCCATACTACCTGACAATTACAGCAGGTGGACGGTAATGCGCAATTTAATAGTAGTTTTACAGACACATTCCAGTGCGGTTATAGTGTTAACAGTGTTATTGTAACAGTTGCAGAGTGCAGAGACATTGGGCAAAGATGATTCGGAATCGGATAGTAATGTTGTGTGGTCGGAGACAGACAACGATACTCTTCTAGAACTGGAGAAACGCACAGAAACGGTTCATCAAGTGTGTCACAGAAGAAAACTCCTCAAGCAACCAATTAATAACAAAGAGTTCTTTGTTGACCACAAACATAAACTAGTATGGTGCAATATATTCAAAGCTGCTAGTTCTTCTTGGATGTACTATTTTAATATTTTGGGTAAGATTTTCAATGCAAGTTGTGATTTTTAGTTCAGAAGTCTCAAATAGAAAGATTTAAATTTTCAGGAAAGGTTTTCTTTCAGTGTTGAGGTTGAGGCCAGTGACGACAACCTTTTATGGTGAAAATTTTAGAATATTTGTAATGTCTGTAATACCAACACGTAAAACAATAATCCGTTTTATTTATTTTTCAGGGGGATACGACAAAAAGTTTTTAGAAAAAAGTAAGGTACAACCTTTGACTTTAGCCAGACAAAAATTTCCTCGTCCCAGTGTGAAAGAACTAAAAGAAGCATTGAATACACCAGGTGTAATATCCCTTTTAGTAGTGCGGGATCCTTTTGCGAGGTTATTATCAGCTTATCGTGATAAGCTGGAGATTCTAATAAAACCATACTATGGAAAATTAGCGCGAGCGATAATTTCAAAATACAGGAAAAAAACAAAAATTCTTACCGGGCCGCCTAAAGCTTCTGGACCTACATTCCCCGAATTCGTTCAGTATTTGATAGATCTACACAATTCTCCACAATACGTGTTTAATGAACACTGGGCTCCGTATCATACATTTTGTTCACCATGTGCAGTGTATTTCAGCGTAATAGCGAAAGTCGAAACATTGGCAAAAGATTCAAAGTATGTAATACAACAATTAGGACTTGGACATTTGTTAAGCATAAAGGTTGGTGAACGTAGGAGGAAACACCTTCGTTCTGTAATGAACCAGTCACGTGATGGTAGAAACACAACTGTCTTGTTAAAGCATTATTTCAGCCAACTTGATGAATATTTGCTGAATAAATTGTTGGAAATATACGGTATCGATTTTGAAATGTTCGGATATGATGCGAATGTGTATAAAAGTTATGTTAAAAAATAAACTGGTTATTAATTTATACGTTTGTTTTAATTAATTTATCTAAATTTGCTTCCCTATTCACTCTGGGATAATACACAACTTTCATTTACTTTTGATATAATAATATTAATACTGAAATAAAGTATTTTTGGCAAAGTACCAAACACCAATAACACGCGAAAACAGAGCAGAGGAGCTATAGCTTTGAATGAATTTAAATAAAAGAATGCGAATGGCGATTTATTGTTATTTTAGACAATGGGTCACTTGAATAGTGTGGGGCTTGTGGCTAAGTAATTACAGCCGCACGAGCCAATCGATAAGGTTAAGCTACGCTAGCCGCGGTTGGTTCGTGGATGGTTGACTATCTTTACATTCCAAGATCTCGGAAAGCACGTTAAGCCATTGGTCCAGATGAATTCGCGAATCTATGACAGTCGTTACGGGTCGTCAGAAGCCCGAAAGTCTAACAAAACAACCAGTCTTACCAATGGGTATCGTATTACCCAGTAACTGGGGTGTGGAGGTCAGATAGGCAGTCGCTCCATGTAAAACACTGGTACTCAGCTACATCCGGTTAGTCTGGAAGCTGACCCAACCGAAAAGGCTAGGCAGGTGATGAGGTTACAATAGCCTGACTTACACAAATGATGACGATGAGTGACATGAATATTAAATTTGTGTTAGCCAATCTTTTGCAAGGAACAAGTTGTGGTTACTTCAGCAAGCGAACTACCAGTTCTACAGAACTCCAGTCTACACTAGATTAGCTGCAAATGTTGCCAGTTTATATAGTTTGAGTCATGCATCTAATAGGGGCGAGGTTATTGCTGGACACAAAACCAGACTCCGAGCTACTGCTCCGAAACTGCAAATAGCGCAAGCGCGACCTAGGCGAATCCGTGTGGTGCCGGACGTAATATTGCAGTTTGAAACTGCATACTTAACTGCCGAAATGTTGGAGTCCTTAGTCATCAAGGGCGCATCAAGGCTTCACATAGTCGACGTCCCGTCAGGACAGGCTCCAATCAATAGTGGAACCTTTATCGTTTACAAAGGAATTCCCTTTTACACGGTAAGGCTTCCACCAAGATTTATGATAAGTTGGTACTTACTTGACAGTACAGTCAGAAGAAATATGTAGTCGCTGAATGTGATGAGTCCCGAAGAGCCAAGTTTATAGAAAATGGAATCTTCGTCGAGGTCAAGGTTCAGACGTTGACTGATGCTCTGCGAGAAAACACAACAGTTAGCAATGCAGCAGTTAAACATGACAATGATAAGCTAATTAAATAATGTCTCTATATGCACCAAAAGATAAAGCTAATAGCAAAGTAATTATAATTATTCGATTATTATTTAGAGATTTATAAAACTTTATTAGGATAAATCCTATTCAAAATAGGACTTAAACTAAAAATATTCAAGTGAAAAAAAGTACTACTAAAACAAAATAAAGTACTTTATTAAATTGAAAAACAGCTATTTTAAGGTGTGCTAACGCTAAAAAATAAAAATCTATATATTTTGATAAAATCACAGCATGCTATGGTCAGAATGGTAGTGTATGCAACTGTTTTGCGGGATCTAAGACCCATTACGCCTGAGGTAGCTTAAACAGCGCAGAGCATAGGACTGTAGCAGAGTTATAACATTGTGAAAAAATAAGATCCTCCTAAAATCTATAAAGTGATCTAGACTAGATTGAGGCACAAAGTGGCCAACGGCGATGACATGAACATTGACAGGGACATAACCAAGTCAAAGAAGTGCACTTGAAATAAATAAAAATATTACGAAGTCGAGAGTAGTAGTGAAAAGAAGAGGAGAAAGACAGTACCTCATCGACGTTCTGAAAAGACAAGAAAGTGATGTGAGTGGCTGAAGAGATGGTGCTAACTGTGCAAATGTCCAGTGACAGTTTAGGTTGCTATGAAGCAATAGGAGCTAAATAACATCTGTGATTGGGTAATGTGTTCCTAAAGATTGGATATGTGAAAACATTAATATGGAAAATAAGTGAAATACTTTTTGTAAACTTTCTTTATTCTTCTTGAAGATTATCTGCTCCCTCTATAATATAAAGAAATCTTCTGTTAAAGTGCTATTTATAACTTTAATATTATTGTATGTACAGTCATATTCAACTGGAACATTTTATAATACATATTAGAAATGTAAAGTGGGAATCTTAAAACAGCAGTGAAGATTAAGTAAGATTAGTCCAAGTGCACATAACACATAAATTTTGTTGCACACAATTATAAAATCAATATACTTTACTGTATTTTGAATTAAAATGGAAATAGGTAGTATTTATTAGTCACATGATAGTTTATGGACATCCTATGTATTGTATTATAGTATAATTTATTATTTATAAGTGAAACATACCTTAGGGTCATATCTTCTATACTGGTCTAATCCCAAACCTGTTAAAAGAAAAAACACGTTAACTTTACAAAAAAGAAATAAAAAATTAAACAAAAAAAAAAAAATGATTTGTACATAAAAAGTTATCATTAAATAGTGCCTTCTTTAGGACAATATTTTTTAGTAAGTAGCGAGTAGGCAGAAGTGTATAGAATCTGCATTTCGCCTATATACAAGGTGTAACAGAATAGATGCAAGACCTGAAAGTAGTTTGTTCCTAATTGATTACTCAATCGATTTCAGTAACTTTTAATATAAGTGTTTTTTTTTATGTATTTTGCCATACCTACCACTCATTGAGCCAATGAAAATTCAATCTTATTCTTTGAGAAATAAGACTCAATTTTAAATGCATAAAGTAATGCTTGGGTTGACTTAATAATATCAGTTAGCTTTAAAAAAATTGTTTTCGTCATATACTTTTAACTCAATACTCTAATTGGGGTGTTTAAGGTCTTGGATTAATTATGTTACTCATTGTAAATGATGAAGTCCCATCTAAAAGGGGAGAGGCTATAGCTATTAAACAGGTACATATCCAGTCTCCAGGCTGCTGTTGAGAAATTATTAATAGCAGAATCCAATTCCACTTTTTCTGACCTGGGAATTGGGCCCCGGATTGCATGCTCAGCAGTCTCGCTTTCGGCCAATAGATCAAAAGGGCAATACATCTTACTAAATAAATAAATGATTAGGTTTTATGGAAATTAATAAATACATATGTTGAAATGCAGCTGGATGAAAGTAGCCAAGGAACAAATGTTCAATTCGAGAGACCTATGTTGAGATGTGGACTGCTAAACTAAAGGCTTGTGATAGTAGGAAAATGCTGTCATCATCTGCCTAGCCTTTTCCCAACTATATGCATATATGCAGCTGAATACCAGTATTTTACATGGAGCGACTGGGAAAATGCTGTGTTGTACATAATTTTACCATCTGGTTGCTTGACACCAGGAGTCATGGAGCGCAGGAAGTCATCAGGGGTCATGAATATCTCATGCTGGTCATGATGCTGTGCTTGAAGGGTAGCAAAGTATCGAAAAACCTTATCCGGTGTGGAATACTGACGCATACGGTTTTCATACTCAATAATCTATCCAGCAGCGTCCGGGATAAAAAAACATAATTTTAATGCTAGATCCTGAGATGGTTTATTTTCCAAAGCTATAGAATATGCAGAAGAAAAACTGTGAGGCCTTAAATTCATCTTCTCAAAAACTGTCAACTGATGATCACACTTTTATCTTCTGCATGTTCTATAATCATACATAAATGGCTAAATCAAAATTATTTTAGTATAGTTTTTCTATTCCTATAGTATGGATCACAAACAATATTTTCAGTTAGTCGTTTTGTTTCGAGAGGGAGTAACAAAAAATAAATAAGAGACTACTCTACACAGACACAATCTGGATACATAGCAAAAGAAAGTGTGGATACATAGCAACAATTTGCTATTGTGCCTAGGTTGAAGTTATTTAGTAGTAGTACAGTGTCAATGTGTCTTTATAGAGGAGTCTTAAAACAAAAATAAAAGAAAAGAAATACCATCAGGCTGTTTCATGCCAGGAGTGATAGCTCGCAAAAAATCATCAGGTGTCATGTAAATCTCTGTGTGTTCACCAAATGTCAATTTCACAGTGGCAAAATACCTGAATATTTTGTCAGGGGTTGAATATGATCTCATACGATTTTCATATTCAATAATCTGTAGTAAATAAATAAAAATAAAATTAAACTCAAATATTTCTAAAACAAAACTAAAAAAAAAGAATTAAAATAAAATATTAATGTTTTTTAAAAGTAATATCAACACACCTTCCTGTCCCGAAATCCAATTTTTTCTTTTCTGTATCTCTTCTTCTTGGTATCAACTTCACTATCTGACTCAGATTCTGAAATTTCCTCAGCAGCATTTATGGAGGGCAATAACTGGTGCTGTGCCCTAAAATAGTTGCCAATTTAATTAGTATATTTTATTTATAATTTGATAAAGGACTGTTGACAAAATTAAATTATAGGAACCCATCCTAATTATGTTAGATAGAGCACTATCTATTTAAATAACAGTAGGTGAAATTTAATGTATCAACCATACAATTGACATCACAGTCATTAGCAGGGCCCGATCTAGCTATTTATCTGCTCCGGGCAAAAATAATATTTGCCGCCCTTTACACTAACACCGTCATCATCATCGTCATGAGCTTGCTGTTCCAAAGATGGGATGATATAGTTTACGTGATATTGTTTTAATTGTATAATATTCACATACCTTAGTCTACTATAGCTTTTGAACAAGTATACAAAAATTCATGAGAGTATGATTGTATGTTTGCATGTTTGTTAGTATTTATGTACATACTTAAAAACATGCAAACGGTGAAAAATTTCACAGGTGCTATCATTCTGTAAGTACAGCACATCAAGCTACCCTAATCTGTCAAATTTCTTTGACAGATTTTCAACTTTATTTACGCATAAGGTTTATAATCAATTAGGAAAATTTGACAGTTTGGGGTAGGTTGACGTGCTGGCGTCTGTACATGCAGGGTGATAGCACCCGTGAAATTTTCATCAACTTTCTTCAAGGAACATAGGTCGAAATATGAAAAAAAATTATCGGGCCTCCGATATAAAATCGATCAGCTGACTGTTGATTTTGCATGGGAGGTCCGAATTTTTTTTCATATTTCGACCGACCGACAGATAATTTTGAGGAATTTTGCCGCTCTGGGCATTTGGCCGGCTTGACCCCCCCCCTTAGATCGGGCCCTGGTCATTAGACTGTACTACTGGACTGGATATTCCTGACAAAGGCATTTTAGTAGTACCGTTGAAAAAATCAGAGGCCTTTTCAAATGATTTTAAAGTACAAGTCTATTAAAATATGCAGTTGTTACTTTTATTATGTATGTATTCTATTTGAACTTATAACACCTATGAGTTTGGTTCAGGAGTTCTCAGCAGTACCGGACCTCAGCTATACTAATTTTTTTGTTGGGTTCGGTAAATCAAGTAACACTCACCAGAATTTATATGAAGTATAAGCAGCTGCACCAAATAAGACTGAGTAACATAAATGTCTATATGAATATCCTTTCCAGTGCTTATCATAGTCTCTATTGGTACTATAATTTCGCTGTAAGTCGAATGTTTGATTTGATGGTAATGCAAGTATCCTAGATGTTGTACGAATACACGTTACTTTACGTATCGTAGCAATTTCGGTTGGAAATTTTAACAGACGTGAAGAAAGACTACACATTTTTGCGTAAATTCAATAGATAAATTGAAAAACAATCAGGTTTTCCGCTTTTAAAAATAACTTTTACAGGTATTTTAGCATTTTTTGACAGATTCCCAAATTACTGACATTGACATTGAATTGACATTCATTTAATTTTGACATATCTGACGGAAATAGAGAGGAGCGGATGGAGCAGAGTATTCTAGGATGGAGCCAGACAGGATGTGAGACGAATTGAACACATACAAAAATAATCCCGAATAACTTTTTCATGAAATAGTCATGCAATAATCCTGAATAACTTTTTCATGAAACAGTCATGCAATTTCCTTACACTTTTTGCAACTTGCAGATGCGTATGTATACTTTTTCATGAGCAGATTTTTTTGTGACCA
This sequence comes from Polymixis flavicincta, assembly GCA_949987655.1. Classification (NCBI taxonomy): domain Eukaryota; kingdom Metazoa; phylum Arthropoda; class Insecta; order Lepidoptera; family Noctuidae; genus Polymixis; species Polymixis flavicincta. The sequence continues at coordinate 11,504,084 of OX465175.1, read as the reverse complement.
CATCTCTGCGGTGTCATTTATGTTGTCATTCATACCCAAAGGGATCGATCAGGTTAAGCTACGCTTGCCGCGGTTGGTCCGTGGATGGTTGACTATGCTTACACACCAAGACCCCTCCGAGTCTCGGAAAGCACGTTAAGCTCCGGTCCGGTTCCGGTTGTCATTTGTGGATCTTTGAGTCTTTGACAGTCATTACGGACGTCTGAAGCTTGAAAGTCTGACAACCAGTCTTGCCAAGGGCTATCGTGTTACCCAGTAACTGGGTTTTGGAGGTCAGATAGGCAGTCGTTCCATGTAAAATACTGGTATTCAGCTGCATCCGGTTAGACTGGACGCCGACACTAACATACATAGTTGGGAAAAGGCTAGGCAGATGATGACCGAAAGGGTTTCAGTTATCCGTATTTCACCATGAAATGCATAATTGCAAAATAAAATATATTCAATCATTTCTACGCTACTAACATCGCTTCCTGTATGAAGGCATGCTCAAGAAACTAACTATACATTCCGTCTGAACCAACTGCGGTTCGACGACTGAGAATAACAACTTCGACCTAAAAATAATCAATAGCCTGCTTCTAGCTGGCTAGTAATAATCTGTGAACAGCGAACTTCAACTTTGACAGTTTTTGGCTAAAAGTCTCTGTAACCAGGCCATAAAACTAATTAAAAAAAAAAAAAACTTTGACAGTCCACGGCTTTCGAGAACAGCCAACTGACCAGCGAAAAGCATGAATTTTTGAATTCTTTCAATAAATTTGACTGTGATTGCCAGACAAGACAATTTACTACACATTCGAATAGTGTCGAAGGTAAATTATTACTCAAGATAGAATAAACTTAGGGAATAATAGCTAAACGAGTACGATGAAATAAGAACGGATATACATTTGATTCAGCAGCTTCTCGCCGCAACATACCTATCGCAAATTGGTACGTGAAAAGAGTGAGTTATATAACCTTGAATCACGAGACTTCAGTATTGATCAGTTTATTTTCTGTGAATTATACAAGTGAGGGTAAAACTTATCAGGTATGTAACTGAATTTTTTGAGACGTAAACGCAAATCCGCATAATGTGACGCAACGAGTGAAAAAGAGGTTAGGAAAACTGGAGTACCGCTGAAACATTTAGTGCTAGATCAACACTAAAGAGTAAAACATTAATTGTTACCGAATTGATGATTATATAATCTTGTCTCCTATTTAAACCTGCAATTAGAAAGTAACTAGTGTACTTTGGGACGCTTTGAAACGATTGCAAAATTAATAAGCTCCTTTCTATTCCTCTCTAATCTGACATCTGTTTTCAATTTTTACTAACGACTTACTTTATTAAGAGGTGAAACAATTACTTATGTTTTATACTCAGCTGCTGATACACTGTATTTTCTTTTTGAGGAGATTTATACAGATTTCGATAGGGTTTATGTGGAGATTGCTAAATCAAATCTGAAAAAAAACCCATAAAAAAAGCCCTTATTAAAAAGAAATATCATGTATTTATATAACACATGGAAAAGAAAACTGATTTCATATTCTGTTTTTCATAGTACCTTATTCAAATTAATCTTTCTAGTTAAGTACTGATTAATTCTTCTAGAATCTATATGTTCATAAAAACAATCAAGTTTGGCTCATGTAAATACTAGTAATTTCTCCGATGGCCTTGAACTATTTAATCAGGTCTATAAATAATATCAGAGCATGTGTATTGCATCTATATAGCAGTTTTTTTTTTTTTTTTTTTCCTTCTATGGCAACTGAGCCGATGCCGACTATTCTGCCAGTGTCAAGTGGTGACGGCAACGCATCAAGGTGAGCCGTCGAACTTTAGTTTTGACTGCCTGCCAAATATTTACATACTAGAAAGTAGACTGTTATTTAATTGTTCTGTTGTCCATACTTTATCTGCATTCATCAATAATTCTTCACCATCAGTAAAACAAAACTAAAAATTATAAAGGTGCAACACAAATAAACCAAATAAGTTAGTGGGTTGAGAAGGGAATACTTTATGGTACCAATTTTTTTTTCTGATTTATTTTTATTTATGTAGAACCATTATTTTAGATCCATTTACGGGGGTATTGCGAACTGGTGGCCTTATATATTGTAATTTCAACAGTTTACCTATATCACAAAATTGTGCACAAACAAATAAAAAAACATGCCATTTTATTACCCAGTAACTAGTGCCGTGTTCCGAAATTCAACAAAAGGGATAATATTGCGAACCCGACCAAATTGAATAGTCAAAAAATTTAAGAGCTATCAGATCGTTAGTACTGATCTTTATTTTGGTTTGCTTCGCGATATTATCACTATTTGTCTAATATGGAATGCGCCCTAGGCTGTGAAGGTCAGATAGGCTGCATCTGGTTAGACTGCTAGCGGACCCCAATTATTTTTTATTGATTTTTAGAAAACCATTATTTTTTGCATAGTGATTTCAAATGTACTGTACACTAAGATCATATTCATAAACAATGATTAAAGTTAAGAGGTGTTTAAATGTCAAAAATGTATGGTTAATCAGTCGCTAATCATTACTTAACTTTAAGCAGCGTTTATAAATAAGGGGGTAAATTGATAAAGTTTCAATTATATAACACTAGCTCTCTGGCTACCTTTTGGGTCAAAACTATGCATGGGTAACCTACACGCTTGGTAAAAAAACAGTATAATAAAGATTTCAATGTGCCAGTTACTCTGACATTGACAATGTTGTGTCCTAAATTCTTAAGTTGGTATATTATCTTTCTGTTTGTTCCATCAGATGTGGAACATATTTGTTTGCTTAATGAGAATTTATAATTTTTGTTAACATCTGGGCTACAAACAGTCTAAGATGGAAGTTTATGGTGTTTTTGTAATGGGGACTTTTTTAACAGCATATATTACTCATTATTATTTATTTATATTTATTTCAGGCACATTACCCATAATTTTGTTAGTATTACTTAAACTATGTTAGTATCATTACATTAATTACTTATTACACAAACAAAAACAAAAATAAGTAGGTACAGTATTCCCCAAGTTGCATTGTATTCAATACAACATAAGGAACACTATATCTACCACGCCATCTTCTGGACACACCTGGCAACAATACATGCACTGCGCACAGGTGGCCCATCAGATGGCCCTCAGTTTTATTAGCAACAATGCTCAGGAGACTGTTGTCGCTGTCTCGCACCCGACGCAGTAATGAAGCCGATCTTTTACGCATGATCGCAAAAAAGTCATCTGTACGCGCTGTTGCGAACATCCCTGACGCGCTACAAATTTATACATTATGTAATAAATTTATGGAAAAAATCTTATAACTCTTTATGGTAATGCAAGCTTAAAAATATAAGTTTGGATGGCCCTTAAGAATTGGTGGATAGTAAGACATGTTCGTGCAGTGAATGTCCCATAGGGTAGGGTAGGGGATTTTAAATTACTTTTATTATATTTATTAAGATCACCAACTACGTATTACACTTAGTTATACATATATAGGATCTTCATTTTATGTGAATTCATTTATTTATTTCCATAAAATGTTTCTCGAGGTGTTGTGTACATGCCTTTATGAGACATTTTACTCATGCATATTAATAGATAGTAATTTAAATTGGATCAGGCAATGCAGGAAATACATGGATGACTTGATTAAAATTTCAAAAATTACATATATTATTTTGATAGTACATTTATTTAATTTCTTGCAAAAATAAAAATATTAATTACTTAAACCATTGGTACTACAAAATTGACAAAAACAAACTTGTAAGGTGGAATGTTGCTAAAAACCAGTACCTTAATTTTGTAACACATTTATGATCTTAATAGCTTTAATTTTGATGATTCAACAAGTGTGTATGACTGGCAGTTCATTGAATTAATTTTTGTTTTCAGATCTGACACTAGACTGAGACAATCATGCATCGCGCAAAATTAATATTTCAACTCTCAAATAAAGTTGGGAGTAACGACAGATTTGCCTCATGGCTTCTCAACAAACCACAGGTAAGTTATCTGTTTTGATTTTTATACTTAAACCAAAAATAAACATACAGTCATATAAAACAATTATCATTTATAAAAAAAATATACATTATAACTTCAATAGGCTCCTATTGAAGTTATAATGTTTTTTATGGGTTTCATTCCCCATGGAACCAACGTTGGTGAGACCCATGTCCATGCTTTTGCTCTTTCTAAAGTGGGTGTGACCAATGATGATGATGATGATGATGATGGGACTCCCTTTTCCGCACGTAGACTCCCATTCGGTCCGTTGTGCGTGGGGATTCTGGCTAACATAGCCAGCCTAGCTCCGCCCAAAAGCACAGAAGCTTCCTGGGAGCTTCACAGGCTTCGCGGAGCGACCTCACTGTTCCGAGGATTTCTACACGTTGAGAAGCCACGGCCTCGCATTCCAGGATGACGTGGGCGGCTGATTCCTCGGCGTCAAGGCAGCCCCTGCAAAGCGGGCTGTCTGTGGCGCCTATGTTAAAAAGGTGTTTGTTAAGTGTGTTATGGCCCGTAATTGTTCCTATTATTATTCTAAGGTTATTTCTACTCAGGCTGAGAAGTTTTTTGGTTAATCGCGGGTGTACAATCGGTAAAGCCAATTTTGACTGTCTACAGTCTGTTGCCCGTGACCATCTGTTGTTATGGAGTTTGGTCGACCTTTGGCGAATCCACGCACGAACTTGTGAGAAAGGCAGGGGGAGAAGTGGGTACGGGCCTAGCACTTTCATATCAGAGCCTCTCTTCGCAAGTTCATCTGCGGCATCATTGCCTAAAGATCCACTGTGCCCTTTGATCCACTGGAGTGCAATACGATTGGTGTGACCAATGCTAACAGAAGATTTTTTCAGAGGAAAAAAAAAAACAGTATTATGTATTTGCAAAAGTAAAACCATTACTCTCGGTTTTAACAGTTTCTTCCTTTTAAAATAGAAATAGCATTCACAGAAAAAGTCGCATGTCGACATTGTAGTACTAAATTAACCTGTCTATTCAGTGGCCTTGCGACAAAAAGTTACGCGTCAAAATGTTCGCAGGCTATTAAACAATAAGTTCAAGGCTCTTTTCGGCCATGGTCACTATACGGTAACTTACGACCTTGTCCGATAAACGAGTTATTGGCTGTGTCGTTTAAATAAAAAATAAAAAAATATATATTATAATATTTTTATCATTAAATGTTAGGTACCTGTACCGATCAAGTAGATGTATGATGTATTTTAGGCAATGATAGGAGTCTGAAGGTGACGGATTGAACGCACTATCACGGGAAGGCGTCACTGCGACAATGTATGAGTCACAATCACGTGTCGCTTCGCCAGAGTTACATACTCGATTCCACTAGTTTATAAATGCTTTAGGCAAGCAACGGTCATAATAAAATTTTAGTGAAACCTGGCCAAAAAAGTGGAATTTGGTATATTTCTCGCAACGAACCCACAACCGGACCCTCTTTTATTAGTCCCTTTTGAACAGAATAAAGTTGGCTACTGTTTTAAGAAAACATTTTACAGTTTGCCGCCATTTGATTACTTTTTTTTCCAGAGTTCAAAGGGCATAATAGCGGAGATAGGCTGGAAATAACGTATATGAGGCACTTTGTAGAACAATATTTTAAACTCATAATTATAAATTATGAAAAATAATACAATATAGTGAACCCAACCCCCTCCCACATCTTTAGTCTTCTTACTTTCAGTAAAGCTATTGCTGTGTCCTTCTTGTTGAATAAATAGCGGACAATTTGATAAAGCTGGTTTTGTTAATCGTGGAGCAATTTTGCGACACTAGAAATAGGGTCGGAAACTTGGCTTATATGTTTTTACCATGTTTTTTAAAACGATTGACGTACTTACCTTTATTATTTTGATAACATTTCTTGAAAACGAGGTGACTCATTCTTCCTTGTAGCATTACGTCATCCATAAATGGCAGCCTTTTTATGCAAATGAAAGTTTTTTAATAAATCCCAGAAAACAAGATTTTTACCTTTTTTTTTTTAACTTTAAGGCTGCAAAACAGAATAAAATCTTAAACTTTCTTAATATGCATTCTTTATTACCAATGTATGTGGATTTATAAGTATTCCATAACCCCTTAAATCATGACCATTTTAATAAATCTGTTTAATATGTACTTATAAACAAAAGTAATATTACTATTATGAATGTAAAAAATTAAGGTCCAGCCTGTATGTCTTGATATTATATTAAACCATATTGTTTCTAGGCAGGCTTTAAAGGGTGTATTGATACAGCTGTACAATCTTTTTCTCAATAGGTACCTACCTATCAGCATAATTCTTTCAGAACTACATTTCTAACTGTCTTCATGATTTCAGTGTCACTGATAAAATCAGCAACGATGTGTCCGATTGATATTATTCGATAGTTTTATCTGTTTCGAAAAATTTCAAGGTGAAGCTGACAGACAAATGAGAAGTACGAAAACATGTATATTGTTCTTTTTTCCCGATACTTATCACATCGTGGATTTGTGAGAATTATAAATGAGCCTGACAAGTAGCGATTAAGTGTTTCTCGGAAATTACATTCACTTTAGCTGCAGACGTCTATTTGTAGCGCACAATCGATCTGTTCATACCTCGTACGTGATAGAAGCACTGTCTGTTGTGTAACCGGTGTGTTAGTCGCGCCTCCAAGTTGCTGTATCTGGTCTAAAATAATATAATTGTGACGAGGCGGTCGAGCCCCTTGTGTTACTTTGATAAACTTTGTTCCACATCGTTATCTTAGCTGTATTGTTTTTTTTTACCCCGCAGTTGTTCAATCTCTCATATTATTTATTACATTAATATATTAATTGTTGAGTAAAAATATAGGTAATAATTAAAGAATCAGTTTAATATCTACTTTAATGCATAGAGAATAAGATTCTGGCTTACAAAGACAACTGGAGGTTCGCCAAACTAAATGTGTATGCCAGGAAAGCAATTTATTTTCATGTTGGAAATGTGTCTTAAAAACAAACGATGGTATTCTGTACATGTTGACGTCATCACGACGTAACCACCTTCAGAGGTATTATAGTACCTACGTCAATAAATTGTTCTTAAAATTATTAAAAAGTGACGCCGTTTTCTGCCGTTTCGCCAACATGGAAACAGCAATAACAGGCGTGATACCTATCTCATTTTATTGATTCGTTTGGAGACGGAGAAATTATCGCTATTTATTTTTAATTTACCCGACTTACCCAACTAACCTTTACATGAATTGATCGAAAATCCTGTCGATGTCGTGGTGCATGATGCTGAAATGAGTTCTAACTTGCATTAAAAAAAAATACGTCGAACATGAGGTCCCCGGTTTGATTCCCAGGTCTGGTAAAGTTTTTGTGGGTTTTCCCTAATGTCAATTTCTTCAGGGATTTCTTTTAGAGGAGGCCTATATCCACTTTAACAATATTGGGCTTAAAAATAACTGGCAAAAGGGACTACCTACCAGACCCCTCGGGGAATAAAGGCACGATGATCCCAGCTAAAGCTCTAGGAAGTGTCGAAGGGTGGGCGTTTTTGTGACTGTAATGTATTTTGATGTTCGAAAAGTGCTGATTCTCAGTTATTCAAGTCTCAGTTCTCATGTTTATTGAACTTCCGTTTTGTTTGTACAGGTCACTGCTGGACCAGCGACTAGCTATAGGCATAAAAGCTCGGCAGCCGCTGAACCTTTCCTCAATGGCTCCAGCTCCGCCTACGTGGAGACCATGTACAACACATGGCTGGCAGACTCCAGCTCTGTACATGCGGTAAGTTTTTAAAACGTGTTCTTTTGTAGCCTGTATTATTATTTCCTTTATTTCAACATATATACATAGGTATAAATTACATATTAAAATATTAGTATAAAAATATAATAATAATTATTATTATAACCTATGTGACAGATCGTAATAGATCTTTGATGCTGGATTACTGCATCACCAGATCATCATTATTTTCACCATCTTTACGTCACACATCTGCTGGACATAGGTCTCCCCCAGGCTCCTCCACTTCGATTGGTCTTGTGCTTCCCACATCACCAGATTTGAAATTATAATACAGATTTTGGAATTGGGAAACTGCAGTTTTTTTGTAATTGCTTTAGAGTCGATTTAACACATCCTCATTAATTAACGTTTCTTTCCAAAATATTTATTGCGTGGAGCTGTTACTTTGAACACAGATTTATATTTTTGTAGATCATTCGGCACAAACGAAATGAATTGCAAAGTCAATATGTAATGAAAGCTAGTGTAATAAATAAGTAACGAGTGAATCACGCAATAATAGTGCAGGTAGAAGTAAATGACACGTGTAAAAACATAAAGATTTAAGAACTTAAGTTTTATCATCAATTGTAACAATAGCTCTTGAAATGTATTGTGTTTCTACAATAATGCCTTGACATCGAAATTAATAACCAGAGAAAATCATTTCTGTCCAGAATTCAATTGGTCATAAATAATAACCGAGATTCAATAATATAAGGCCATGAAATTGATATGAAAGAAGTGTTTATTAGTTATACAGGATAAGTTTTTAACCAGTGCGCAAACTGTAACCATGAATTCAGCATAATCATTCTAGACCCCCCAGCGCACTATTTTTGCGTTGGTTGTAGAAGAAAAAAAATCTGCTGTTCCATACATTTTGACCGCGTAGGTATTGCACTTTTCTATGAAACAGCAGATGGTATGCTGAATTCATGGTTACAGTTTGCGCACTGGTTAAAAACGTATCCTGTATAGAACACACTTAATTGCACAGAAACATTGTAACAGCTGTGAAATCCACCAACACGCACTGGGCTCGTTTGGTGGATTATGACCTCCTCACAGAGAGGCCTGTGTCCCAGCCTCCCAGCAGTGGGAACGTTAAAGGCTGATTGTGCTAAACATACTTGAATAGCGAAATGTGGATATACTCTAGGTACACCTCTGCACAATCCTTCGGCGAAACAAGGCGTGATGTTATGTGTTGTTTATATTTCTCGATTGTTAATGGATGGCTTAGATCCCATGACTTAGTTCGTCAATGTCTAACAAGCGCGAGCAATTCAACAATTAAACCTTGCCGTGTTTCACGACTGATTGCATTATTATCTCAAGTTTTTCTCTCATAACAACACCTTAAGAGTTTCCATGAATTGTATGTTTATTATAAACATAAAAGTATGTTGTGGAATTATAAGCGGATTTAGATACGCTTGTAAATGTTATTCTTCGTGTCTACCACAATTTTAATGATAGCACTGCGGACATTATTTTACCGGCGGCGGCGTCCCAGATAAGATAACAATATTTTTACCAAGTTTCCACGTATTATCTCAGTTTACCACGTCTATCAAACAATCAAAAGAGTATCGTATAAGATCAATGCTATACGTCATTTGGAAACATACTACAATGCCAAAAAAAAATCTGTTCTGGAAACTGATGTCACTGTGGGCATTGCCTGCCATGGAAGTAAATTAATTGTGGGATTAAAGATAAAGATAATTTATTTGTCAAACATGCGTTTACATACAAATCGAGCATGCAAGATCTTAAATATAGGTAAAAAAGTCCGTACATGTTTTGCCTGACGAGGCGTACAATTTTTTATAACATACAAATAATTAATTTAAAAGACTAAACACTGGTTCACTATAATTCATTATTACATTCTATGAGAATAATAATAAGGTAGAAACAATAATATAAAATTCAAATAAATGTCAAAAGGTATCTGTCAAAAAGTTATTAATGTTGTAATAGCATTTGTCTGTTAACATACTTCGAATCTTGTTTTTAAATTCATTTGTTGTCATAGCCCTATAAGACCTGTAAGAGTCCTGTTTTTCCTAAATCCCTTTTGCTCATCGATTAAAATGTGTTTCTTTTCTAGGTATGAGTACAATTCTTTATAAATATACTTCTCAAATTTTTTTGATATTATCGGAATAAGTGCAATTGGTCTATAGTTGCCCATGTCTTCAGTATTGTTTTTTTTAAATAAGGGCTTTACTATAGACACTTTTAAGGAATCTGGATATACACCTGAACAAATACACAGATTTATGAGATAGCTCAAGTGTTTGCAAATACAGTCGGAAACATATTTGATTACCTTTGTAGAAATTCCGTCATATCCTGTACTATTTGTTGATTTTAATGATATTATAATATTTTTAATGTCTATAGGTATACTGGGGGCAACAAAAATTGAATCTGGACGTTTTGTGATATTGCCTAAATTAATTCCTGAACATGGAATGGGTTATGCGTTCGCTATTTCTTGAGGGTCATTTATTACTTTATTATCTAAATTGATCTGCCTAATGGATTCCTTAGGGAAACATGGTTTTGATTCGTTTATAATATTCCAGGTAGTTTTTGACTTATTGGTAGAGGTTTTAATAGAATAGTTGTTTTGGGCACGTCTAGTAAGTTTCATAATTTTTTTAAATTTTACTAGTCATAATATTTCAACAAAACATACTTGGGCTATGCTTTTAGTTTACCTACGCGATCTTATCAGAAATAAAGAGATCCGTAGGAGAACCAAGGTAATCGATTTAGCCCGAAGAATTGCCAAACTTAGTGGCAATGGGCCGGTTCGCAGAACAGGTGGCCGATGGGTTCGAATGGTTCTGCAGTAGCGACCGCGTGCTAGAAACGTAGCGTTAGAAGGTCGCCCACAAGTTGGACTGATGACCTGGTGAAGGCCTGGATGCGAGAAGCACAGAGCCGGTCGAAGTTGCGGCGCTTGGCAGAGGCATTATGTCCAGCAGTGGACGTTATTCGGCTGAAATGATGATGATGAAACATACTTGAGGCACTGTATAGCAAATGTTCAGAATCTCTAAAATGACGTTCAATGTCACATGTTTAAATATCTTAAATTCACACGTGCAGACATTGAGGCCAATCTTCATATGAAAAAATTGTCTATTAAATAACAGCTTTATGTGACGATTGTCCATGTGACAGATGGTGATGAAAGTACTAAATTCGGAGTTGATGTCTCATGACGTTGTTCATTAAAAAACCCTTTACACTTGTTGACACCACTCAAGTGATAAGCGTGCTAACCATTTTGTACTCCCATTTACGGATTAGGTGAATTGATTCGCTGTGTCTAGACGAGGCCTAGACAATTTTTTTCTTATTTTGATCACGTCAGTTATAAAGGTAGAACTTTGAAAAAACAGAAACAAGACTGGCTTATTTAGGGTAACCCGCGAAATTGAAATAAGAATATAAGAAAATTTGAATTTTACGGGCCACCTTACCGCATCCCCCTGAAACCTGATTTAAACGGTGCGATTTTGGTTCCCAGGTTTGCCTTAGCTCACGTTTCCAGGGACGTAATGAAATCGCGGCGGGATATTTTCGCGTACTGGATTTTCAACTAACTGCTTAGCGACGAGGGTTGGAAATCGAACAGTAAAACACACTTCGATTTTTGACGCGCTGACATTCACTCTGTTGAATTCTCATCGTTCGACTTAACACCGAGAGTTGAAAATGCAGTGCGGGAGGCAAAAAATATTAATTGTCGACTTAGGCATCCTAGAAGCAACACTAATAGCTGCACCATCTAAACAGTGCTTACAAGTCATATCGTTCAATTATTTTTTCTCCCTATTCTTACATACGGCGCTCAAACCTGGTCTTTGACAGTTCAGCAGAGGACCAGGCTCGAGGTTTGCCAGCGAGCGATGGAGCGCAGTATCCTCGGAATTCGACTTACCGACCGGATACGGAACACGATACTGCGTTCTAAAACACAAATCGTAGACGTCACCCAAAAAGCAGCCAAGCTCAAATGGGACTGGGTGGGACACGTCACAGTGCATCCATGCACTGTGGGCTAAGACCACCACAATATGGGTCCCTGAAAACGTCCAACGGCATCGCGGAAGACCCAGGCGTAGAAGGCGGGACGAACTTGACGTTTACATGAGGGATTGATTCATATTGGCCCAGGATCGAGTTGAGTGGAAAAACAAAAGGGAGGCAGTGGGACAATACATGCCGATTACTTACTTACCTACTTACAGGCAAGAAACTTGGATCATGTATATGGGGGCTTTATTGTCTGTCTATGTCTCACCCATTGTGGAGATAAAAGGCGAGACATAAAGACGGCCAAATTGAGGGCACATTATTAAACTTTTAGCGCCATTAACTGTGACTTAAAGGATCTTTAGAACATCTGAGTAGAATAAATACACGGTAGCTTGAAAACGAATTATTGCTTCTGCTTCGAAACATTTTCCTACAGATTCGTGATAAATGAACCGTGAAAGTCACATTTCAAGGGCATCAACAAAATAGTCTACGTAACGCAGAAGGAAAAGAGATGTTCACGAGTGTGAATTGACAATTCGTGCAATGCCAATTAGCTAGTGATTACTAGATGGAGTCAGTTGTATCTCGCAAAGAGTTATCTGCTTTAATCTGAAAAAATTCGAGTAGTACTGAATCGGTATAACGAGCATTATCAACTCCCACAACTTACTGCGAAAATTTGCATCTAGCCATTTATGATTGTTGCAACAACTTTGTTCTTGGGATAATTTCTTCATAAAAATGGAATTTTTAATGCACATTTTATTTTTTGTAGCTGAATCAAGGCCAAGACTTCTGTCTGTGTTGCATACTAAATGCATGCAGCGAACCATTCTAGCCAACGTTTCCACGGTCGTAATAAAATCGCGAAGGGATATTATCGCGCACTAGATCTTCAAATCGTGTTGAAACGTGCATTGAGAAAAATAAAAAATAAAAAAGAGTGCATCTGCACTCTGTTGGATTCAACGGGTCGAAAAAAAAAACACGGTTCGATGTTCGCCGCTAAGCGTGCTTAAAGGTAAAACAAAAATTAACAACAGCAACAACAACAATAACAACAGCAACAGTAGCAACTAAAATTGTTCCATGTTGGTCAATTCTCGTCAACTATGACGCCACGACTACATCCAGCAATTTAGGGCAATGGTAACATGTAGTAACCTGTTGCCAGAGATACGGCAACACAATGTCATGCAATATAGAGCAACTTAGAAAACTAGGCAATACGCCCCCGCCGCTTCCGCCCCCGGCCGGTTCCTCTCGCGAAAACGAGACGTAGTTATACGTACTTAGATAGAAAGAAAATTTAGAAAAAAAAAACAAAAAACAAACCGATTGGATATTCGGCAACGCATGAAATATATGGAGCAATCAGAAGCAGGAGAAGCGAAACATATCCGCAATTAATTGTTGTTGCTGCAGATTGCTCCACTTAATTGATTCAGATTGATCCATTAGTGTTGCCGAGCAATGATTGCTCAAAATATTGCCAGTGTAAGAGCACGTTTAGATCCAGTGGGCGGAATAAACTCGCTGCGATATTATTACGTCCGTTTGAACGATATCGTACACACTGTGGTAATTTGTTCCACGTATCCCTAAATTTACATCGTGCTTGAACTGTGGAAACAAACTGAATAGTTAGTAGTGCCTACACACATACCCGCATGTTCAATGAAGGAATCTTTACGATATAATTTTTCCTTGAGTGCTATTAGCCTCCATACAACCCTTAGATGCATGATTTTTTATTTTTTCGTGAAAAAATACACATATTACGAAATGAGGTCCCTAAAAAACAGGAAAAATTATAAAAAAAATCATTTCAAAATTTAAAGTTTATTATTTATTAAAAAACATGTGTTATCATTTTTGATAAATTATGCAGCAAGGTCATAAAAAAAAACAAAAATTAATTAGTGTGGAAAACCCTGAAACAGTTATTATTTCTATTGTCACAGAGTGACACATGACATTTCTCACACATTACTGACGTAAGTTTTTTACATTGGGCATATTTACACTGGTTCCTTTTGGAACCATAAGATTTTTCATGCCCGACACCGTCAAAACGTACGTCATCAGGAGGTAATGTTTGAGCACCTATCTTTGGTCTCTTTTGCTTGTTTACAGGGCCTGCAGCAGTATTCAAACTTGGGCGACCTCTTTTATTTTCCGATGTGCTGCCATATTTACACAAAGTTTCCGCTAGTTCGGTCCTGAAGTCAGCAAGTTTTAAATATTCTTAGGATTCGCACCCTTCTTCAACAAAACTTTTTTATACAGAATCCAACTATTGATCACAGACATGTCTAGTAGGTGATAAAAGAGTCTATTTGTCCATTTTTTGGATTTCATTCTAATTCTGTATCGACCCAAATAGCTATCCATAGTGTCGACACCGCCCATAATCGCGTTATATTCGCGGATAGCATTTGGGCAGGATATGGCAATGCTTTTCTTTTGCTTTTTGTCATATATTTTTACCGTGTTTACAGGTTCTGAACCCACATACGTCGAGAGCAGTAAAACCTGTTTATTATCCTTCCAGCTAGTGGCCGAAAATTCAACCCCATCAAAGGCGGTTACTGTTGTCGTTGAAATGAATTATTTGGCGAATCTTTTCGAATCTGTTTACCGTCATTGTCTCTGAAATTGGTTGGAATTGTACAGCTCGTGCCCAATAAGATCTGATGCTAGGATAATGATATACTGAAGTGTATATCAAGATGCCAAGGTAGGTATTTACGAAGTTCTAATAAGTTGATGGGGTCGGAAAAATTTGGATTCACTTGTACAGCATATTTGTTCGTCTCAGCAATGATCAATTCCAGTAGCTTTTGATCAAAAAAGTAAGAAAAAAATTGGTATGGAGTGGATAAATCTAAAATATGTTGAGGGTAGGCTGTGACTCCAAGAAAGGTAAGAGCTTGATCAACCAAAGGTATGTTTTTCTTTTTCCAAACGAAATTTCTTACTTGAGTATAATTAGTGGACCTTGATTCAATTTCTGACAAATCATCAGACACTAATGGGGGATCACAGTCTTGATTAGTATTTAATTCTGTTTGTTCTTCTTCTACTTCCTGTTCCACATCTTCAAGGTCTTCGAGCAATTCATTTAGATTGTCATAGTAATCCAGAGCATCTTCATCGATGTTTGCTTCGTCCTCAGAGATGTCGCCGTTTTCCAGTTGAGATAATAGTGTTTCAATATCTCTGTCATTCATATTCTATGTCGTATCAATAGAGATCTAAAACCATTATAAAACCATGCAACCCAACACCAAAAGACATAAAAATTGCTCCAAAAACATAGCAATGTAAGAATAATTATGTACATCCATAGTAAGAAAAACTTACACCGGTAATGCATAGATTATCATTTTTGATAACAATATTCCAAAGCAAATTTAGTACCATGCCACAGTATTCAGTTGTAAAATAAACATATCAAAACAAAATATAGATTCTTACCTTTCAGAAAGTATTTTTTTTTTGTAAATAACCGTTATTTTAGTCTAGATATGAACCGATATAAATATTCAAATTCGTACCCATGTAAGTATTACGACCTTGCAGCTTGTAATGTCAAATTCAACCAATCACAGCCCAGATCGTATTTTGTCATGTTGACAGATTATAAGAATGACACGTAAGCAGTCGTCCAGAAACGTTTCGTTACATAAATATATTTTATTCGGAAGTTATGCGTATGAAAAAGTCAGTTATCATTTTTGATAAACTATGCACTTAAGGGTTAATATATTTAAAAAAATAATTTTTCCTTTGAAATAAAATAGAAAATAAATAGAAATGATGACAGTTAAGATAGGCTAAGCTGATATTGTGTGTAATATCAGATTTCACTTTGATTGATCACAAATTCATAATAGGAGCACTTCTCAATCACTCTTCAAAGCAATCATGGTTAGGATTTATACATATATGAGATAAGGCAAGTGGTTTGTGTTATCGTGCAAAAAGCACGGTAGTAAATTAATAACAAATGTATAGGTACTGAATAAAAACAAAACAATGTTTTTTACATTAGGTAATCTATTCGCGTCATATTAACATTAGTTAATATGACGCGAATAGATAAAAACTTAATAAATTATTATTAAGTTTTTCCTATGATTATTTATTTCTTTATTAAAACTTAATGCACAAGTAAAAAAAAAAATAGTGTACAAAGGCGGACTTAATGCCTGAGGCATTTTCTACCAGTCAACCTTAGGGTGATGCAGAGAGAAAACCTGCTCGCTAGACGGTTCGTGATGACTCTGGAGAACAGCTTGTAGACAGGGCTCAGAAGTGAGATGGGCCTGTAATTCTTAGAAGGACATTGTCACCCTTCTTGAAGAAAAGTATCACCACACCTCTGCAGTCCTTTAACTAGACAGGCGTTGAGACCTAAAAGCTGTTTCTGAGAAAATGGCAAAAAACGCGCGAATCGTTATTTCTTAAAAACTGTGATACTTACGTTACTGATTGTAGGACATATCCATTTATGTTTCTTTCTGTTTATCCTAAAGAATCGTTTCCAGTTACTGATTGTAGGACACATCAAATTATATTTCTTTCTGTTTATCCTAAACAATCCTTTCCAGTTAACGGCCTACAAACTCTCATATCTTGGGTACTATTTGAATTGTAATAATGTTTGTTAGACAGAAAGATAGAGAATTGTAAACTCTTTTAGGTTCTATTAAAAAGTAAAAATTGACCAAGTGAGGGTTTACTCCTTTCTAGTTAAAGGACGGTAGATCTCTGTTCCATGCCTGTGGCGGATTGCCCTGGAGTATGACGGAATCAAACAGCTTCTGGAGGGCCTTGAGAACGGGTTTCCCGCCGGTCTTTAGGAGTTCAGCCGTAATTTCATCACCGCTGACGTCCGGGATGTCTTCAGTATAGTGTTGGGTCAATCTAGCTCTTAGGTCGTTTGCCATATTCGCGATTAAATGTTTCTTCATTATTAAATAATATATATGTAGATTTTTGGAGGGGCTTGTGTCTAAGTAACATAAGCCGCACGGGTCGATCGATCAGGTTAAGCTACGCTTGCCGCGGTTGGTCTGTGGATGGGTGACCATCTTTACATACCAAGATCCCTCCGTGCCTCGGAAAGCACGTTAAGCCGTTGGTCCCGGCTGTCATTTGTGGATCTTTGACAGTCGTTACGGGTCGTCAGAAGCCCGAAAATCTGACAACCAGTCTTACCAAGGGGTATCGTATTACCTAGTAACTGGGTTGTGGAGGTCAGATAGGCAGTCGCTCCATGTAAAATACTGGTATTCAGCTGCATCCGGTTAGACTGGAAGCCGACCCCAACGTGATTGGGAAAAGGCTAGGCTGATGATGATATATGTATGTAGATTTTTGGTTATTTATTTTGGTGTGCAATTAAGCGCAATTATTATTTATTTCAATAGGTAGTTAACACTGGCCAAAATTACATAAATAAAACAGTGACGAAAGAACAGGAAAATAATGACGGCCTGTGTTCTCACAAAAAGGAAGGTCTAGCTTTGCAGTTACCTACTTACGCATGCAAAGTGGAATCGATTTTCATGGTCTGGGTATTTCCTTGCCTGTTTGTCGATTCCACTAGTTTGAAGGGGGCAAAAACCGTAGGATATTATCGTGCATTATTAATGCTTTATGCCTTCTGTTTTGAAAGTAAACGTATTAAGGTGACACTTGTCCACATTTTTTCCATACAAACTTCGGGAGGGTTTTACTCCACTGTTTGACTATGTACATCAAAAATTAAACATGGTATGGTTTTGTCTCGTTATTATTATTGTCTGTACGGAAACGGAATACTAAAATAAAAGCCTATTAAAAAGTTATGAGCCAACAAAGATTCGTTTTTCTTGCTAATTTAACCTAACTTTGAGCGTGTTTAAGTAATAAAAGGAGTGTAAAATCTCGAAAACCAAGACGGTACCGACAAAATTCAATTAACAATAACTTCAATAAACTATATTGGTCATTGATTTATGCAGTGGTTTTTTCATAAAACCCGATCTTCTGAAGGACTTTTCTTAATTTTTTCGCGATTTTTTTGCCAAAAATGCTCCTGCATCTCACTCAATAACGTTGTGCGTGTAGATTAGCGTCTAACTGCTCACCACTGATACTATCTCTGTCGGATACGAAGCCTGGTGAGACAGCGTGATTTTTAGCCAGGCCCACCAGTGAGTTCGAGCCCGCGCAAAGTGTGCCCTTAAAAGAAACACCCGGGCGTTTCGTCCCGCCTTATGCGAAACAGGAACCTCCCGTAACAGCCATGTCCGGTGAGGACCTGAGTCAGGCGGAAGGTGAGGACGCCGTGCCACCTCTCAAGGCACTCCTCAAAAAGGGGACTTACCGCCGCAATCGCGGCGTGCCCATGCGAAGATATAGGGCGGGAGGAAACGCCCGGGTGTTTCCACTGCGAAGATCGCCCTGAGGACATGGTGGAGCATACGGTGGTGGTCTGCCCGGCTTGGGCGGAGCACCGCCGTGTCCTCGTGGAGGCGATCGACGGAGATCTCTCGCGTCCGGCCGTGGTTCAGGCCATGGTACAGAGCGAGAGTGCATGGGTAGCCGTCACCTCCTTCTGCGAAGCAGTAATGCTCGCGAAGTGGGAGGCAGCGTGAGGGAGAGGCAGTAAATGCGCCCTCACGGCCTTAGTCGCCGCAGGAGACTGCTTATTCCCGGCCACCGTAGGCGTGGGCTTGCGGACTGCGAGTAATGGGTAGCTCGCTCTCCGGTAAGGACCAAGCCCAGGTCGACGGCGCGTTGTGTTCCACGCGCGCCTCAAAGAGATGTTAGCACAACCTGATGGGGCCCGCAAGGGTCGATGCCTGCCAGGGGTGCCGGTTGTTCGAAAGAGATACCGCCGCCCCTGGCACACAGGTAAAACTCTGACACGCCCTCCTGCTCCAGCCAGAGCGGAAGAAGTTATTTGATGATTTCTCACCCAAAAAAAACCAGAAAACGTGTTAATTCACGCAGTTGGGATTAAGTTTTCAATAAAAACGATTTTATTATAATCTTTATAATTTAATAAAAAATGCTTCAATAACTAAATAACATATGTTTTTTCTAGTCGTGGGATGCGTTTTTCCGCAATGCGACGGCTGGCGCGCAGCCCGGCACAGCCTACACGTCGCCGCCAAACTTGTCGCCTTATAATAAGAACGAAGTACCTCTCACATCACTAGTGCCGGCCGGCGCCGGCATGCCATCTATTGCTGCAGGTTTGTTCATTTATTCATTTGAAGTACCTTCCAAGGACTTATTCACATTTAAAAAAAAAGATATACGCGTCGAATTGAGTAACCTCCTCCCTATTGCTGCAGGTTTGTTCATTTATTCATTTGAAGTACCTTCCAAGGACTTATTCACATTAAAAAAAAAAGATATACGCGTCGAATTGAGTAACCTCCTCCGTTTTTTCGTCGGTTCAATAAAATGAATATGTGTCTAGGATTATGGTGAATTTGTCACTAATACACACAACCCTTAAATAATAAGTAAGTACTTAATCATTTATTTACCAAAAAAATTAGTCTAGGTAATATGGCTGTTACAGATGATTAAGACCACGCTGTGACTATACAGAAATTTAAGGACAGAAACTTTGTTCTTGAAAAATAGTCGATTAGATGTCACTTGAAGATA
The DNA here is from genome assembly GCA_949987655.1 of Polymixis flavicincta. Taxonomy (NCBI): domain Eukaryota; kingdom Metazoa; phylum Arthropoda; class Insecta; order Lepidoptera; family Noctuidae; genus Polymixis; species Polymixis flavicincta. Next base: position 11,484,539 of record OX465175.1, on the reverse strand, counting down.
GATTAAATTGTGGGGTCCTTTGATCATTACAACAACTTGTTGTTTTATTCATAGTTTTATGCTTTAATGCCAATTAACGCATTTTTCTTTCTTATGTTATTATTCATTGTCTTGGGCCAAACCTAAATATTTCGGAGCAGGTAAGGTAATTTTTTAGGTTTTGGGCGAACTTGCAGGTTTGGACGATTAACCCGACCCACGTATGAACAAAATAGTGTATTTTTGCATTACTTATTACTTTTTAATTCTCCAAGTAGGTCTTCTTCAACAATGTTTATACAATGTTCTTTATTTTTCATCTTGATTGATCTTGGAGCTTCCTGTTGTTCTTCTCGATAACTAAAATTACAGAATAAAATAAAACGACGTAGTGTGAAGTTTTTGTTTAGTAAGCACGTTATGGTGTTTGCGTTATTCCTATATACTTTGATGTCCCACAATCATCGTTGGAACATAATAGGATTACTTGATTTTCGTTTGTCGATGTATGAACTATAATCATTGTGATTATCCACAGGATCTCCAATCAACGAGAAGATAATCGACGATCATCTGGCTGTGCAGGCCATCATCAGGAGTTACCAGGTGATGAATGTTCCTATTTGTTCGGTGTTATGATTCTTGTTCAATATTAATTATTGTTTGCACTTTTTTGTCCCCTACTCGTGACTTGCCCAATAGTTTGGGAGCCCACGAACGGGAAAAATAAATCATCTGCTTTTGGAGAATTTTTTTGAAACTGGACGAGAAACTTTAATTGTTGTAGTTGAAACGCCATCATCCACATCCTTTTGTTTGATTTATGAAATGATTTATTATTCTCGTCATCAGCTCCCATACTAAACGTGTTTCCCCCTCTTTGTTTTATTCCCAGTTGGAAACATGTTGACTAAAGAAATGTTCATGTCAGGTCTAGGTAGTGTTTAATACTTTACACATTTTTTTAATTATTTCTACAAACGCAGCTTTCTAGCATTATGATTGAAGGCAGTGCTCTTAATTAAGATAGGCAGAATAGATTTCATAATTTTTATTTATTTATTCAAACATAATTAATTATGACATTTTTTATAAATGTTATGTTAAGTTATTTTGTTTTTGTTATTTTTATAAGACTAGCTAAATAGGAATTATCATAATTATGTTATATGAAAAATAGAAACAGTCATTGTTACTGCGTGTGGAACAATTGGCATAGCGGTTTCAAGACTATTCGTTCAACAAGTCTAAATTCTGTTACACGACCTGGCGACAAACACATCTACCTACATAATGACAAGTCCCTGAATCACTGTTTAGTGGGCATCGCATTAGATGCTGTTAATAGCTTTGTATTGAGTACAATATGTAGTTGTAGTCGCTTGGTCGTGGATGTTTGCAATTTGGGCTAAAATGTGATGTGGTGGCGGGTGCGTGACAGGCTCGCGGTCACCTGGCGGCCGATGTGGACCCGCTCGGCATCATCACGGCGAACCTGCCTCAACTAGGCATGCGCGGGCCAAGCTCCGAGCTCATCATGAGGAAATATTTCAATTTTGGTACGCAGGAGACAGAAGAAATGTCGCTGTCGTAATTATGGACTCAACCACAGTCGTATATCGTTTCGTTTTTATTTCAACATTGCATTGCGTGTCACTGATTGTTGTGTTTCGTAAGCGATTTTATAACACACATACATATTTTCAACTAGTCATGCTTATGGGAGAATGGTCACGAGTGCTGATATGTGACCTTGTCTGTGGATAGTCGTAGCTTTTACACCACACAAATCACATAACATATAGAATTATGATGCATCATCTTTAATATATCACAGTAATAGTGTTGCCCTCAAACTTGAATTGTTTAATTTATTGCGTATCAGACGTGCGTATCTTAATAATGTAGATAACACATTTTGTTAAACTACACTGCTTGTGTAATAGAAATGTATGTTAGGAAATTGTTCTTGCATATGCATGTGTGTGATAATATTCGCTGTCGATTACTATCAAAGATTTTATTTGCTGTAGTTTTTAATTTGAAGCAGATTTTGTCACCCAAATAATCCTAACAATAATTGAATATTGTTTTACCTGAAGATTCTTAATTACATGTGAATGCAAATAATAGCATCGTTATTCATGAATACATTCATCATCAAACATTTGGTTCATACAAAATAAACAGACCGACATAAAATGCTAGTCTCAAATGATATAAAAATGCAAAAATCTTAAGTAAAAGTAATAATTTAGGGACTGCCTTATTTTTCTTCTCTATGTCGTATTTAACATATTTTTCGTTGTGGTAGGAGAAAATAATATGCACGTTTATGGGAACACTGAGGTTAACATTATATCATTTTATCTTTTCTCAATCATACGTATGCTGCGTTACAATCTTGTAAAACTTCCAGTTTCTCAAATAACCTATACAATTAATATTTTGTAATTCTCTATGAGTAAAATATGCAACTGATGTGCCTACTTATGTATTACCGCTTTATATGTTATATATCTGAAGAAGGGTATGATGGGGCAGTCACATGATTGTTTTGTTACGAAGATTTTGTTTTACGTTGGATGTAGTCACGTGGCCACCTAGTGGCGCACTTAGACCCGCTGGGCATCGCCACCGGGGACCCGATATCGAGCGGAGAATGGCATGGCGGCTTGCGAGCCTTCGCTAACGAGGCAGTCATTAGAGAACACGTCAGATTCGGTATGGACGACTAAAATCTATCACGTATTCGGTTGGGCGCCACTGATGTCAAATGGACTTCGCAATTATACATCATTAGTAATGAGTGATAAGATAATGTATGCGTGAATTGTAAACCCAAACAAATAATTAATTAGTTTTCTACGTAGTAAAATGTCTGTCCAATTGACATCAACACAGTTCAAGTGCTGAGTAATACGTTACTCGTAACTTGTACTTGGGTCCAGTAGGGGGGTTAGTTTTCGGTTTCACTCCTGGCACCGGCTGTTTGTGGATATAGTCTTGCGTAATCACGCGTTCTTTACACTTTTCTTTCTTGTACCGTACCTATGTAGTTAGATGCTTTGTGGTGCTTGGTTTATAGAACTTTGACCTCGTAGCTTTAAATGGAGATGGAAGAACTAATTTTAACAAATATTTTACACAGAACACATGAGTGAAATCAATTGGAATAATTTTTAATTGGAATGTAAATAATTGAGACTAGCTTTTTGAAATTATCGGTCATATAAATTATAATACTAAAATCTTACTAATTCATTCAATATGACCGTTTGATCTGCCATAAAGTGGTGATGAGCATTAATAATAATAATGATTATTAATAACTAATAGAGGTTGAGGTGTGGAGGAACTGCATAAGACTAATCGCTTAATCGTCATATTCCTTTACTAGAGTTTGTATATATGTACCAGAATATTAACTGTACATAAAAGTTGAATGTATCATAAGAATAATTATATTTAGGAGATAATATGTTTTAAGTTAAGACTGAATTTGACGTTATAGACGGCATTTGTAACAGAAAGTGATGCGAATAGGTTAACATACAGACTGTTTGACCACTTTGCACATACGCAAATACACACAAAACAATGTTGTACTATTACAACAGGTAATATTATATTGTTATTAGAAGTAGGTATAGATAACTTTGAAACTAGGAGATTGTTAAGAATTCTCGTTAATTTGATTGCATCCTACTAAATAAGTGTCGTTAACTTTTCAATTCCTGTTTCCAAACGTGTGAGACTCATTATGTGATTAATTAATATTCTTTACATTGTAAATACTCATTGAGTGTGAACGTTTTATATTTATGTAATGCACAATTATTGTACACTATAAGAATACAGATATAACATTACTACCTAATGTAATTGAATAGGTTGACAACTCTAGGTTTTACAAATATTGGTGTTGGATAAAGGAGGTTGTATAAAGAGCGCATACAATTTTCTAGTTTTAATCAATGAACAGGTTGTGACGTAGGTAGGATATGAAACTATATTAACTGCTTTCTTTAAATTTTATACATCCACGAGGATATTTTGTGTTGCTACCTGATCAGCATTCTATGTATGTATTGTGTTCTAACCAGCTGCTGATAAGCCCTGCGAACACAACTGACTAATACCTTATAACCTTCAATATTCTTAATGAAGGAAATTACCTTAAGCTTTATCAGAATAATCAAAGACATGAATATTTATTATTATTTTTTGCTTCTTATTTTTTGTTTTAAACTATGACTAATCGAAGTATCGCCGGTTACTTAATACACGCTAAATGAGAATGTTGTGCACTAAAAAACAGATACGAGGACATCACATAGCCAATCTCGACCCCTTGGAAATAATGAACAGCGCTTTGGTCGGTAAAAACAAACGGGAGGTGATTCACAACAGCTACAGGTTTGGTAAGAACACACGAGAACCTGAAATACTGAAAGCACCGTGGTCGCTCGTTGTCTCATAAGTAGGTAGTTATGGCGGCGAAGCAATATTCCTAAACAATTTTCCATTTGCAACACGTTTAAAAACTATACCTACATCTTACTAATTGAAATGACGCAATTTCAGGTGGATTTCCCCTATACTTATCAGTTTCTTAGGCGGCAATTTAGTATTAATGCGGATTGGCACAAAGACATTAATTGAGTTTTATTATTTTGTTGTTGCAGTCGGATTATTTGGACTTTTTATGAACAGAATTTATCAGCAAACTTAAAGATAATGTCAATAGACGTATTTATTTTTATTTGCGTTTATATTTTATTTTAAATATGTCTGTTCGTAAATCGATTCGGAAGCTGGTAGCCATAACTACAAGTTCATATGAAATGTGGATGTAACGCACAAGGTCCTCGGTTCGCACGCACACTTGCTCATATCAGTACCTATTTAAGTATTCATGATCTGCACGATTATCCATATGGTTTATTTATTATTATTATATTGGTTGCATGCCTGTATTTACTAGATTGTATGAGCATTAGCATGTATCTATGCATGAAGCTGTACCTATTATTATGTATTTAATATCCATTTTCTATATTGTATATTATGTAACATAAAATTAATAAAAATATATTGGCGATGGTTTTATAAGAATAGAAAAGTATATTATTATTATTATGTTTGGCATTGGAAGATGCGCTATCTTTTCTTGATCGTTGTTGGATAGTCGCCAGAGAATTACCCTCCACTTCTACAATATATATAGCTACGTTAAAATCAACAACACTTGGTTGCACTTCAAAGTTTCTTTTCATTTCTATATTGATGCACCACATAATTATATAAACATTCAATGTAATGTGTATTTGTAAATGTAAAGTTGTCATTTCTGTAAAATTGTGGGATCTTGTAATGTTGGTTGGAAATATGTAAAAAAATCCTAGTAAAGGGATATGATAAACTATTTGCTTTAATTTGTGCTTTATCGAAAGGCTAGATTTATTCATAATGTATTGTTGCATCTCTTATTTGGGTATTTAAGAAAAACTTTAACTATTTTTTAACGTTCGTACTCTGATTGCGCCTTATATCTTCTAGATGAAGCTGATATGGACAGAGTATTCAAACTACCATCAACTACTTTTATTGGTGAAAAAGAGAAAGCGCTACCGTTAAGGTAAGTTTTTAAATCATTATGTTTTTGGATAAGGCGGGTTTAGCTGGACTCTTGAGTCTGACGAGAGAAGTGGAGGAGAGGTCTTTGGCTTGCAGTGGGAAAGTATTGGCTAGGATGATATGATAATAATATGATCATAAATAGACTGAAGCTAATATTTTTAGGTAAAATCTGATAGTGCTATTTGCCTCAGTCGCAGTCAGTGCTACAGGTGCAGTAGATTCTGATAAAGACACGTTATCAGTGTTATTGTGTAACCTTCACCTTGTCTTTCGTACACGCCTATAAATTACGACGTTTAAAGTTTATCTCTTCTCGATAACGACTGCCACAGCTGATTGGATCATTATCCGAGTAAATAAGAAAATACAAAGGTGGTTTGTTTCTATGATTTCTTCAGAAATGACATTTACAATACCTACTTACACAATTTTAATTGCTCTGAAATTAGTTCCGCTGATTTGTTTCCCGTCTGATGTAAACTATTTGTGGAAGGCGTGTCGAAGTATGCAGTAGAAAATTATGTAATATACTTAAATGCTTCTAATTGCTATTAAAGCTATTCTATGTTATGCGCCAATCTTAAACTTGAAAAGTGACTACTTATCTGAACTGATAGATATAATTTGTTTTGCCCATCATTTAAAAGAAGCTTATAAGGTTCTTACAACTGCCACTCGGCCCCTCAGCGAGGGGGAACGGTTCATAATCCGCTACGCGGGCCCAGTGCGGATTGGCCTAACATGTACCTAAATAGTAAATACTATGTAATAGTTTGAGTTCTATATATTTTTTATATTCTAGGGAGATCTTGAACCGTCTAGAACAAGCGTACTGCAATAACATCGGCATTGAGTTCATGTTCATCAACTCTCTGGAGCAATGCAACTGGATCCGACAGCGCATCGAGCCGCCCAATGTCGGCAAGATGAGCCCCGACCAGAAGAGACTGATCCTCGCTCGTCTTACCAGATCTGCTGGGTAAGTGAAACTCACATTTAACATACCTTAGGTTTATGCTTGTGACTTTAAGAGTAGAAGAAGATCAAAGAAACGATGGATGGGTTTAGTCATCATCAACTTTGCCTTTTTTCCCAACTATGTTGGGATCGGCTTCCAGTCTGACCAGATGCAGCTGAATACCAGTATTTTACGTGGAGCGACTGCCTATCTGACCTCCACAACCAAGTTACTGGGTAATACGAGACCCCTTGGATGACTGGTTGTCAGACTTTCGAGATCCTGACAAACTGTAAAAAAATTCAAATGATAAAGGCTAGAAAGGGGATGACAACTGAGATGACTTCTAATGGAGAAGTATGGAAGTAGACTCGCTGGGCTGACCCCAAATAAATTAGGATAAAGGATAGACAAGAGAACGATGTGGGGTTATCAATGAATGACGCATACATTCATGTCTTTTCTCCGTGGCGTAAGCAGAAACTAAAGGATGCCAATGCTTCGATCGTAACGTACTCTTTAAGCCAGTTCTTCCATATTATTATCAATATCTGGATGACCTAGCTAGATCGATTTATCGCCCCCGAAACCCCCTGCATACAAAATTTCATGAAAATCGTTGGAGCCATTTCCAAGATGCTTTTCATTTGCAATTGCTTGTTTAAAGGTATTAGATTACTGCATTTGCACCTTATTATTGAGTGATAGGGGCAGGAGAACCTCGGAATGAAAACCCTATTTTTTGACAATACTACAGAATTCTATGTATGAAATACTAGCTTCCCCCGGCTTCGCCTGCGTGGAAGTCGGAAATTATCCCGCGGGAACGTACTACCGGGATAAAAAGTATCCTATGTGTTAATCTAGGTTATAATCTTTGTGCCAAATTTCATCCAAATCCGTTCAGCCGTTTTTGCGTGATTGAGTAACAAACATCCAAACATCTTCACAAACTTTCACATTTATAATGTTACTAGGATAGGATTGAAATTGTAGAAAGGAAGTAGTCAGTGGTTTGTAATTCCGAGTGTGTTACGCGATAAAGGTGCCAGTCTTACACGCGCGGTGGTTATCATCACAATATTTTTATGCTCGGTAATAAATCTTATCTCGTTAATACTGCCATGCACAAATTCGGCAGTCGTCATGACTGGTTCTGTTCTGTTGCATAAGCTTTGTTCGAAACAACCAAAGTGACACACCTTTTTATTAGTTTCTAGTTATTTAACAGAAATAACTAGAAGGAAAAACCGAAAAGGTTTCTGTTGCTTAATTGCTCTAGAAATCCAGAAAGAAAAGTAATACTTAGTTTGTCACAGAGATACATACGTGCATATAAAAAAAAAGTTATAGCTCGAATATTTTGTCATCTAAGGTAGTACCTACGTATTTACCTTATTTAAAGGTTTAGTTATGGACAGATAAGTCCTGAAAATATTATTTATTTACACAGTTGGGCGTGAATTAGATATATAAAAATACAAATAAATTATCTTTATCTTTATCTTTAATCAGTTGGTAACAAACGATAAATGCACGTTATTATAGAATACCGATTACTGATTATTCAGACAGCTGTCTCCCTTCCGCAATCAGAGCACACATTTATTAATGTACTTAATAGCTATTATGCACTTCTGAGAAGTGTATAACTACTCTTATGATCAATCACGAGCGAGTGTCATTTTTCTTTTACGTCATTGACATAAGGTTTAAAATGCAATGATGGCCGCCAGATCGTGAAAAAAGAAAAAATAAACTATAAAAACAAGTGGTCTGTTCTATGCACAATTGTCAATGATTGCTTACGATTATATCAAGTGAAGTATATCGTGTGATTATATCAAGATTGACTTCTTTGTGCGTTGGAAAATGGCGTTAAGACTCACTTATACGCTACCTGGTAACAATGCACACAGTAAATAGGTTTAGATAAGAGAGGCTTTAGAAATGTTATGCATAGCCTATACCAGTGAATACGGATAATCGATAGCGACTATAGTTTATGATCATAGGATTGCCTAGCAAAAAAGAAAGATCAGCCACCACAATGTAAAACTGACTCTTAATTTTGAAGTTTTTGTATTTTACCTTAATCAAAGGTTGTAATCATTCCGCGGGAATCCGCTGGATGTGGGATACACAAGACCGGTCGAAGTAGAGGAGCTTGGGGGAGGCCTGTGCAATTTATTAAATTGGATATGACACTTATATTTATTGTACATTTGCCTCATTCTTTGTAAAAAACACACAACTAACAAATACAAATTAACCTTGTAATATTCTTTTGTAGACTGGTGTTGATTATTAATAAATAAATAACGTGTTTAGATTCGAGAACTTCCTGGCAAAGAAATGGTCATCCGAGAAGCGTTTCGGTCTGGAAGGCTGCGAGATCCTGATCCCGGCTATGAAGCAGGTCATCGACGTGTCGACGCGCCTGGGCGTTGAGTCCATCATCATGGGCATGCCTCACAGAGGTAACAATATAAATTAAATTCGCGTTTCCTGGTTGTCTGTGTGGCCGCGTTTTTCTTTTTAACTACGCAACGCATAGAGGATACCCCCCAGCGCGGAATTTGTTCGTCGGTTAGCCAAAAAAAAAAAAAACAGGAGTTCCATACATTTTTACCGCGTAGGTATTGCAGTTTTCTATGAAACAGCTGATTTTTTTTTTGCATAACCGACGATACATTTTTGCGCTGGGGGGCTAGAATGATATGCTCATATAAAACTTACAAATAATTGGAAATTTAGATGTTTTGACAGGTCGTTAAACCCGTGCGAAAAAAGGACAGTCATAGAATATAAAATGAAATAAAAGCTGTTACTTGCACATTTTTCGACCTAGGCCTTATTAAAAAACGCATACTTCAATGCCGAGGTTATTTTATGCACATTCAGCTGCGGTTATAAATAAAACAAAAGCCATTGTAAAAAATGCATACTGTATTTAAATAATTAAATATTTAATGTGGTACATTTTTAAATAATATTCATGAACTGGGTGCTTACTCTCGAATATAATTCCGATAGATCGTCATTGGAATTATATTCCAGAGTAAGCACCCAGGTCTTTTTAACCAACCGCAGAAGTTCTCTTACATTTTATTATAGTAACTTTATTTTCTGACGAGGGGAAGGGCGAAAGGCAGGTCTTTGCTCTGTAGTAGTACGCTTTAGTCTAAAATTTTGAGTAAAATATCTTCTATCGATAATATATTCGTTTCCTAGGTCGTCTGAACGTGGTCGCCAATGTATGCCGCAAACCTCTGCACCAGCTGTTCACTCAGTTCGCTGCACTCGAAGCCGAAGATGATGTAAGTATTTCTGTTCGAAAGTCGATACCATTCCTATGTGAAAAGTTCTTAAATGAAATCATAGATGGAGCTGAATTCAACTCGATATACCTACTCGATTTAAAGAATAGCAATGTAATGTGAGCTTTTATCATTAAACGTACAATGACTTTGTAGTTGTTTGAAGTGGTCTACGATGCGGAGGTAGTTCGTCGTCAAGTGCGTCATTAACTACTGAAAAGGTTACTGTACGTGACACTTTATAAAGCTCATATTTCAATACATTACTTTGATTCGAGTTGATAAAGAGTTGTTTCGGTGAACGACGGCCAAAATTTTACAACCTTACAGCCGGTTCAAAGGTCTGAAGTAAATACGTATAAATATAAGATTTTACTTGATTTTAACTTTAAACCTCTCAGGGCTCCGGTGACGTGAAGTACCACTTGGGTACCTACATCGAGCGCCTGAACCGCGTCACCAACAAGAACATCCGCCTGGCCGTGTGCGCCAACCCCTCGCATCTGGAGGCGGTGGACGCCATCGTGCAGGGCAAGTGTCGCGCGGAGCAGTTCTACCGCGGGGACAACGAGGGCAAGAAGGTGGGATACGTGCTGTGTTGTCTTAACTTGTGGTCCCATACTACTAAAACTAACTGCTGTATAGCACTTCAAGGTTTCGTTAAGTTTACTGTAACGTATGTATTACAGCCAGGTACTGTATTAGACATATCAAGTATTAAATAAAATATGTTGTTTTGTGTGACTCGTTCGAATAGTGGTCACAAATGTGACTGCAGTGCCAGGAGACTGCATTTCTACTACTACGACTATGTTAAATCCAGATACGAATTTCTTAGAAGCAGCTTCATAGCCTTAATCCGTGCCTGGCAATAGATTCCCGCCTTTTATATTGAATCTAAACATAGCGAAGTGTTGGTATGATTACAATATACCTCTGTCCATTCCTGTAACTGTAACCGTAATGTTATGTGTTTATTTTAAATGTATTTTCAATTGTCAGGTAATGTCCCTCCTCCTCCACGGAGACGCAGCGTTCGCCGGCCAGGGCGTAGTATTCGAGACCATGCACTTGTCGGACCTGCCGGCCTACACCACGCACGGCACCATCCACATCGTCGTCAACAACCAGATCGGCTTCACCACCGACCCGCGCCACTCTCGCTCGTCCGCTTACTGCACAGGTTTGTGATATAGACAATACCGTAAATGAAGTAAATAATATAATTGTTTCTAAGATTTGTGTCAATAAAGATTATTATCACTATAAAAATCAATAAATTCTACTCTAAATGCGTTGAAAATTTCACTTTTGGGATTGAATCGCATTTTTTCTTATTTCTATGCCTTTCTGTCACTTAGCTTTTTTTTTCACCTACGCCAGGATTTAGTGGTTATTTACAGTTTTGGAGTATGTGATTCTTTTAAACCTCGTTTTGTAGCGGGTAAACCCTGACAGCTTGAATGTGTCATCTCACTAATAGCTTACAGCTTCGGGCGTATTATATGGCCAGCTCATAAATCGTAATCGTGATGTTTGACAAGTTGTTTTTGATTCCCGTTGCAGACGTAGCCCGCGTGGTGAACGCGCCCATCTTCCACGTGAACGGCGACAACCCGGAGGCCGTGATGCACGTGTGCAACGTGGCGGCGGAGTGGCGCGCCACCTTCCACAAGGACGTCGTCATCGACATCGTTAGCTACCGCCGCAACGGGCACAACGAGATCGACGAGCCCATGTTTACGCAGCCACTCATGTACCAGAAGATACACAACACCAAGCCTGGTAACGAAATACTTTTATTGACACAGAAACATATATCGCTACAAAGTTCTTTTGGAGCGTGGCTATAATCAAAACTCACGCCGCCATCATGTTTTTCAATACATTTCGCAAAAATGCATAGTTTTTTAGCAACTGCGCCCTCCTGCCAAAAGATCTTTGTAGCAGTGCTTACTTATTGTTTCTAGCCGTGCAATCATAATATAAATATGGGAAATAAATGTTATTTCTCTACTTCACTACTTGACATCTTTATACAGTACCTGGCTGTAAATGTGACCCACCTTATTTAAGGTAAAGTTAAAGGCATTGTGGACCGTTGTTTTTGTCACTCATACCTTTGTGAGAGAACAGCGGTGGCCCAGTGGTAACGACTGCGCTGAACCAACAAATTTAAAGACATGCAACCTACTCGTACCGCGTGGTGGATTACGGCCCGCTTCCTCTTACAAAGAGGAGGCGTGTGTCCTAGCATAGGAAGAATATAGGCTGATTATTCTTAAGGGATTGTGACAATAGCTTTCTAAAGCTTCATGTTTCATACAAACGCGGTATTTTGCTGACTAAACAGTAATGAAAAATAGTAGCTTCCTATTCTTACTTATACTAACTATGTTATTCTATCTATCTAAATCATTTTTACAATATTAACCTTTCTGCCTACAGTTCTCGAAAAGTACGCTGACCAGCTTATTTCCGAGGGCGTCGTCACCGCTTCCGAAGTGAAGGACGTAAAGGACAAATACGAGAAGATTTGCGAAGACGCGTACACCCAGGCTAAGGCAGAGACCCACATCAAGTACAAGGACTGGCTTGACTCACCCTGGTCCGGATTCTTCGAGGGCAAGGACCCGCTTAAGGTAATAATTTTATTTGGATAACTAGCTTGTGCCCGCGGTTTTATCCGGCGTAAAGGTCGGAAATAATTACTACCACGGGTATTTACGACCAGCATAAAAAGTACCCGATGTCCTAAGTTTCTGTCTAAGGTCTGTGTGACAAATTTCATCCAAATCCGTTGAGCCATAAGGCGTTGTAAGGTGTCAAAGCCGTGTAACGTTAATAATACTAATAATTTAAAGTATGGATTGAAGAAGAAATGGTTTTTTTTTTTTGTGTGGGAAATCATCAAATGACTTCTCCTGCTGAGTAGAGCAGGAGGGCGTGTCAGACTTTTACTGACTAAAACCCACCCGTGTTCCCTCAGTAGCCCGTATGCCAGGGGCTGTGGTATCTCTTTCGAACAAACCCGCACCCCTGGCAGGCATCGGCCTTTGCGGACCCCACCGGTGGTTGCTGACATCTTTGACGGCGCGCGTGTGGAACACAACGCGCCGTCCCGTCTACCACTTTTCGGCCGCAGAGGATAGGGAGAGCGGCTGACGCTATACCGACACTCCTCTTCCCCTGCGGCCCCACCGCGTCCGCCATCAAACGGTGGCGGCCCCGTCCAGGCCACGGAAGGGAAGAGCGCTGCTCAGAAGCACCGGCACTCCTCCTCTACCGCAGCCCGTAACCCCCAGCCGCGATGCCTCCCATTCGACATCGCGGCCCACCTCAGTTGCGATGCACCTCACCGCAACCTACTTTTTGGCCGCTACGTCGTTGGCTTTGAGGCAAAAGCCCTGACGAGCGGCCCCACCTTTGGGTTCCTCTTGGCTTCACCGTGGCCGGAATCCACGGTTACTGAGCCCCTCCCGCAACGACAATGCGGGAACCCACTCGGGGGGGAAGAAGAAATGGTTAAAATTAGATTATGAATTATTAATAGACATCTACAGTATTACAAAATAATACAAAATTTAAAACCAACTCTATTCTGCATAAAAAATGGTTTTCATAAATGGCGTTGGCTGATTGCTTTTTCGTTGTAAAAGACGCTTTCGATCTCGAAATATCTATTTCACTGTCATTTTGTCGCGTTTTAATTATGGAACTACACAACAAGCGGTCGTTGAACATGTTTGTTTAGATAACGAAACTAATCACACCTCCGGAGTATTGCTAGTCAATTTAATTTAACCCTGTATACATCAAATCAAATCATTTATTTCTTTGCAAACATGGGTATAGTACATAGATGTTTTTTTTAAATAAGGTTCTCCATATTTTACCGTCACATGGGCATGCAAAGGTTTACATTTCTAATAAAAATACAAAAATAAACATTGGTATTACAAATTAAAAAAGAAAAAAGGAAAAATACAAATCAAAAATGTCAGCGTGGTCACAGCAATAAAACAAGACTATATAATGTCAAACAGAAATAAAAACCAGTATCAAAATTATAAGGTCAATCAGAGTAACTATGTCAGTCAGTCAGTGAATTATCATTAAGAAAATCGTCAATCGTGTAAATAGGTTTTCATAATTAAAATTTCTTTTAGCTACCTTTTAAATTTTATTGTAGTCATATTTTTATACTATTAGGTCATACATATTTTACGTCCCATTAACCTTCACAGATGTCCTCTACCGGCGTAGTAGAAGAAACATTAGTACACATCGGTAAACGCTTCTCGTCCCCGCCCCCCAACGCGGCTGAGTTCGAGATCCACAAGGGTCTGCTTCGTATCTTGAAGGCGCGCATGGCCATGGTGGAGAACCGACAGGTGGACTGGGCTCTCGGAGAGGCGATGGCCTTCGGATCCCTGCTGAAGGAAGGCATCCACGTGAGACTGTCAGGAGAGGATGTGGAGAGAGGAACTTTCTCACACAGGTAAGCATTTTTTCGTCTTGACACTACGTAACGTCAAGTACGTATCTCCGTACGTCAAGACACTACGTAATTTGATACGCGCGATGGTGGCAGGGTTGACGCGCAGTGTTAAAATTTTTCTAAGGATAAAAAAAAAAACTGTTAAACTAGAAAGTGCAATACCTACGTGGTAGTGGCAAAAATTTAGTTTTATTGACGTTAAAAACTAAAACTAACGATACAAGTTTCAACTAACGACTGACGATTGAATTAGTTTTAATTGTGTGAAAAAATAAATGCCCATTTTTCCGGCCGCCATCTTCGATTAAAATTTTGACTTCACTATCGTTTTTAGCACCCTCCAAAACCATGAAAATGACATCCATGACGAAAACTTTGAAAAATGTTCGCAGCCGCCATCTTGGATTTTCATTTTGTCCTCAATATCGTTTTCAGCACTCTTATAAACCTCGAAAATTACACCCATGAACAAAACGGTAAATTGGATTTATAGCACCGCGTAATAAAAACAATGAAAATCAAACCCATGACGTAATAACTAAAAATCGTAAATCTTCACAGCTGCCGTCTTGAATTTTCATTTTGACCTCACTATCGGCTTTGGCACCCTCAAAAACTATGAAAACAACATCCATGAAGATAACGATAAATTAGGTTTAGAGCACTGCATGATAAAAAGATCTCAAAGCGAATTTACCGCTGCCCATGTTTAAAATTTAAGACAATTTACTAAGAAATAAAAATTAAAAGAAGCTCATTAATTTACTTTGTGTAATTTATTTAATTACCACTGCTCTCAAAAACGGTGAAGGAAAACATCATGAGGAAACCAGCATGTCCTAGAACTGAATTAATTCACATATTTTTCTTAGTATGGCAAAAAAATCGATGATTTTTTTATCATAACTCACTAATAATCGACGAAAAATTTCAACGCATGGTGGACAGAATCCATGGTAACAGGTTGCGCGGTGATGTCTCTGCCACCGTGTATAAAAAACGTGGCGTTGTGTAATTTGTTCGAGAAACTTCTAGGCTGGATTATAGGCTAGAACTCTTCCTTACCTTAATCTGAACGCACATGAATCAGTATCGCACGCGCCCTACGTTTCGTCGTACGCCGTACATTCGATGATGAAAAATGCGGTCAGCTTAATTCAGCACCCTAATTGCGTAACTCACGATTCATCATAATCTGTATCGTTTTGAAACGGATTGTTAAACCATTGCTTCATATGTTCGAAAAATGTGTCTGTTCGACAGCATAAATAACGCAATGAATATTGTTTAACTGTGAAGACGAAACCAATTATGATCAATCGTGAGTTACGCAATTAGGGTGCTGGTCAAGTTTGTTATGTATTAGTGTAATTCTCAATGCTTAAAATGGTTGCGGTACCCTAGTGTTATACCGAGCTTTATAAAGTACGAATGTCAAACAGGTATGAGTGACAGAGACGCTTTGCAAAGCCGGGCTTATTCCTTAACTTGCTTTGCCTTAATAATGGCTTGGGAATACGCTTCACTGACTAGAAATAATAAGTCCTATATTAAGTTACGTGTTTTTGTGCAGGCATCACGTGCTACATCACCAGAAGGTGGACAAGGCCACGTACTGCTCGCTGTGCCACTTGTACCCCGACCAGGCGCCCTACACCGTGTGCAACAGCTCGCTGTCTGAGTATGGTAAGTTGTCGACTTGTTCAGGCATCACGTGCTACATCACCAGAAGGTGGACAAGGCCACGTACTGCTCGCTGTGCCACTTGTACCCCGACCAGGCGCCCTACACCGTGTGCAACAGCTCGCTGTCTGAGTATGGTAAGTTGTCGACTTGTTCAGGCATCACGTGCTACATCACCAGCAGGCTTAGCATGACGCTTTCTATTTCTACGAAGAATAGACAGTGCTTTTTCAATATAAAGTGACATTTCGTTGCTCCATTTATGACATCGCAAAAAAAACAACCGTAGATGTCCTTCCACAATCTGTCATTTTGTCTTTCGTTTCTAACGATCTTTGTCTAGGTCCTTATAAAATATAGATTATTTCAGAAGAATATTTCTTCCCAAACTGTCAAAGTCACACTGACAACAAACTTTCTACTCGACGGCCACAAAGTATATACGATTATCTACAAAATCATGATTCGTTTAGAACGCATAACTGTGATAATTAATAGAAAAACATAGCTATCTTCTTCTATTATTCATCATTTAGTTAATAGTCATGTCTGTCCGTAGCCAAATCGGTTCTCGTGCTAAGCCTGCTGAAGGTGGACAAAGTAGGAAGGTTAGTTCTGTACTAATGCCGGCTGCCCACTGCGCGTGCATTTCCACTAGAGAGCATACGCCAAGAGTCAATGTTTGGCTCAGACGGACGGACGGGCGAGTCTTCTTCCGGTGCCAATGCTCAGTTGACTCTTCGCTACTTTTGATAAAACACGTTTTTACCCCACCGTAAAGCTGGAATACACTTGCATTTTTGTACAACTTTTTTGCTTATACAATATAAACTTTAACCGTATAGTTCGGAAGCGCCCCCGAAGGGACCCGAACACACGAACCTCCGTCGGCTCGGTAGCGGGTCCCAAAGGACCCAGGAATCACGACATACGACAGCCTAAATTGATCATGTGAATATATTAAATACTACCCATCAAATCTTATAAATCTGCGTTACTTAAGAGAGTTGGATAAAAAACTCATAAGTTAACCCTCCTAAATCTTTCATATTTAGTGCGCAAGTTTATTAATTCACCTTTTTAAAATCTAAGTCTGTAAATGCGATAATCGCCATTTTGGGGACGGTGGTGTTCGAGGATAAAAACATAAAAACTGGAGATTTCAAACATCCAAACTCCATCGCGGGGCAGTGGCAGCATACATCATTTAATTACTTGACAAATTTATCCATTGTTCAAGTTACATGAGTGGTGGTAATGAAGTTTTTTGATTTCTAAAGTCGAAGTTTCGCGCCAATCGTGCGTGTTTACATTTTACTTTTCACAAATATAGCACACACAGTAGTTGTAGTTGCGAATTAAAATGTGACAAATAATATTTGAAATATTATGAAAAATGTGAAAATGAAAATGTCCAGATCTTAACGTAATATTCAAACATAAGTCCAAAATCACGTAATATTCATTACCACTACTCAATTTGTGTACAAAATCGCCGACCATTTTTGTTTTTTTAATTGTAAAGATGTCCGAAAGCGATTGTGCCAAACGATTTTTTTTTATTTCGATCGACTCGATTCATTCGTATGTCGGAAGCCAGAAATCGATACTTACTTGGAAATTGCAATAAAATTGGTTTTAAACATTATATGCAATAAACATTGTTTATAATAATGTTTTATACGTCTATATTATAATTTTGATATTTTTCGAATATTATATTGAAACCAAGTCAACAGTCAGGACTTATGACCATAGGTACCTACCTCAATTCGCGCTGAATTGTTTCTCGATATGAATTTAAATTCGGAATCCGCTCGCTGTTCAAAATTGTTTTTATTTAATTGTTGTGAATTTCGTTTTTGACACTTTTTGAAAGTTTGCTACAGAATGCCCAGTATACATTTTAGGTAGGTTTAGCAATATTTTGTTGCGAATGATAATAAATTAATTTTCAAACTGAAAAACAAAGTTCATTCTACGCTTGTAGTCGGTTACAACTGACAACCGTAGCATGAACTTTGTTTTTCGTAGTCATAGAATTAATTTTAAATTCCCATATCTCAATAACAATTGGCTTAACAATCAAAGTCACTTAGAATAACCTTAATCACCTAAAACCCCACACGCTTATGTGCATAGACTTTTTTCTTCCCGGTTATATGTATGGGGAATGCCACACCTAATTAGTTTATCATAATTTCACTACATGATTGTTCTGCGGTGAAAAGAATAGGTACAACTTCTTTAAAATCATCGATATTATGTACAGACGCCAGCACATCGAGCTACCCCAAACTGTCAAATTTCCTCAATTGAACATAAACCTTAAGCTTATGTCTTAAAGTTGAAAATCTATAAAAGAAATTTGACAGATTGGGGTAGCTTGATGTGCTGGCGTCTGTACTTAAATAGTTTCCGAGAGAATTGGCTGTATGGCACACGGACACGGACGGGTCATGACAAAATTAAGGGTTCCGTGTTTTAGAGATTTTGGGTATAGAGTTAACAATCGACATGAACTTCCTACGAGTATTGATTTAAGATATTATAATTTGGAAAAGCCGCCGTATTAAAATTCATATTGTCCATCTTATTTGATGGCAGCACTATCCCCCGAAAACCATGCCAAAAAATGGTCCAATTGTAATAGCCTCCATCTTGGATTTTGATTTTCGGTCTCAGCACCTACCCCAGAAAACATAAATACTGTGAATAAAAGTTAACCTTAAAGTTTTTTTAACCGAAATACTTAAAAAAATGATGAAAATAGACCATTAGGCTCAGTAGTTTCGAAGATAAGGGGGGGGCTTATATCCGATAACATGTTATTTAAAATTATCAAATACATACGTATTAATTTGAGACACCAACAAAGTAATCAAACATGTATTAAAGATATGTATGTCACACTGTACCTACATCTTGCAAAACTTTTTTTTTAATATTCTCTTCTTTCCCCCAAAAGTAAACCCCTCATTCAAAATTCATTAAATACGTTACACGTCTGTGTTTGGGTCACAGAAATTTATGTGTGTCCAACCTTTCAACTTAATTGGTCCAGCAGATTAGAAGCAAATTGGCCGTACTGTAACACACGGACATACCGTTTTTCATTCGGACGTACCGAACCCAAAAAAATTACACCTCTATCCTCACTGCACGTGTCTATAAAATAATTAATAAAAAAAAAAACAATGAATTAAAATCACACCAGTTTTTATTCATTTTCAACATTTTTTTTCAAACTCGATTTAATTGCGAGTTTCGATTAGACTGAATACAACTTTTGAATCGAAGTAAAAAAATTGGTGGCCGGTCAGCACTAAGAAGTGCCTTGTTGCAACACAATTTTTAGTATTTTTTGACAATATTTGATCGTGTTTTTATGTAGTTTAGGTATGAATAATGGTGAAAGTAAGAATGCAGAGCGAATTAATAAATCTTTATTTTGTCCTTTTGCATATTTTCAGCAAGAGAGAAGGCTGTTAATGTACATATTGTCAGCGAATTTATGATGCCTACGGTTTGGAGAGGTGTAGTAATACCTATTTTATACAACTTTCGCAGTAGACTGACGCAGATTGACCGGCCTCAATATATAATTAAAGATATTTGTCACAAACTTATTGATAATAGGCGTGGTAACATATTTTTTCAAAAAAAACCGAATGCTGAAAGTTGATGTTAAATCCTGAAATTCATGGCGTAATTTGCAACATCCCGCCGAGTCAGCTGATGTGTCATATGTCAAAATCTTGTCGAGCAGAGAGGTAGGATTGAATAGAGATAGGGTATATTTTGTACTTGATTTTGCTCGCGGCTTTGCTCGCGTGGTGTTTATAAGTTATAGCACGTGTTCGTCTGATAGACAAGCTTGTTGTGCTTTAAAGTTTCATAAAAATTCGTTCTGTCGTGTTTGCTTGAAAGAGTAAGAAACAACAATATTTACATCCATCCATTTTCACAAACTTACTCGTTTTTAATATTAAGTAGGATTGTCCGTGTTACGCAAATATTTAGGCAAATACGCCAATTATAGTGGCACCTTCAAAATGTGCATTACAATATTTCAAAATGCTACTTTGTATAACCCAGGTGTCCTCGGCTTCGAGGTGGGCTACTCCGTAACGAACCCGAACGCGCTGGTCCTGTGGGAGGCGCAGTTCGGCGACTTCAACAACTGCGCGCAGTGCATCATCGACCAGTTCATCGCCAGCGGGCAGGCCAAGTGGGTGCGCCAGTCCGGCCTCGTGCTGTTGCTGCCGCACGGCATGGAGGGCATGGTGAGCTATACAACACGTTGATTTCATCCGAAATGCTGTGTTCAATAGCATAGTCGACTTGACAAGAGACCAAACACGATGTAGTGTGTATGGCCCCTTATAAACTGCTGACTTGTTAAAAGCAGATAAATAGAAAAATCGTTATTTGGGGCACACGAAAGAAATAGCACAACATACCAATGCGTAATTAAATGATAACAAATAATATGTATAATCGGAAAATATCTACAAGGTGCCAATAAAGCACCATAAATGTTGTGGTAGAATGTAACAACTACATTCTGATTTAAAATATATTCTACTTGTAATTCTAAATTTATGAAATTTCCTGGCAGGGCCCCGAGCACTCCTCAGCCCGGCCGGAGCGGTTCCTGCAGATGTGTGCCGACGACCCCGATTACATGCCGCCCGAGAGTCCCGACTATGAAGGTCAGTTAAGCGGCAAATAATTTTTGGTTTATATAAACGTTGCAAAGTTAGGACGTTTTAATGCCAAAAATGTGTGGCTAAACAGTCGCTACTCATTACTTAACTTTAACAACGTTTATAAATACTGAGATTACTGATAAACGTGAACGATGAATTGAAACAGAGTAATCTTTTACTCACAGTCCGCCAACTGCACGATTGCAACTGGATCGTGGCCAACTGCTCCAACCCCGCGTCGTACTTCCACATCCTGCGCCGCCAGATCGCGCTGCCCTTCCGCAAGCCCCTCATCCTCATGACGCCCAAGTCGCTGCTACGGCACCCGGAGGCCAAGTCCTCTTTCGACGACATGAAGGACGGCTCGTGCTTCAGGAGGTGAGCAGGAATAAATAGATTTTTTTGTTTTTTAATTTTTTTTAAACGCTTAATTATTCGAAAAAGAATATAACATCACGCCTGTCTTCCTAATACAGGCAGAGACCATTGGAATCCTGCTTGACTGATTGGCCCAAGAAGGCCAAACATAAAGACAATTAGAAAAGAATTGAGGAGCCCTTTGATCAGCACTGGGACTACATAGGTTAACAGAAAGAAAATAAAATATGACACCCATACTGCATGTTGCTGGCAACAGAGATACATGTTGATGCAACAAGCCCGTAATTTGGGTTTACCATGAATTCCAGACATTATTATTATTACATTATTTACGTTTAATGTGAGATAACCTTCGTAGTTGACAAGCTTTAGACCTTGAGTATTGATTCAGGACTAACACACAGAGGAAAAGCTAAGGATTGCTAGAGTCTTAACATGTTTTTGGTAACCTGCTTCAAATAACACACACCAATAAGCCATAAAATAACTTGTACCAAGGACAAGTCGATTACAAGTACTTTTTATCTAGGTGTAAGGCCGAGGCCTTGTTTGATATAAAATGTCGATGTTTATTCTACCTTTCTTCTTTCCAGAGTGATTCCCGAAGACGGGCCAGCCACTGAAAACCCCCAGGGTGTGCGCAAGATCTCGTTCTGTTCCGGCCGTGTGTACTACGACCTGCTCAAGCACAGGCGCGAGAAGGGACTCGAGAAGGAGATTGCTATTGTCAGGTAATAAACCTCTGAGAAATTAAATACACGCTTGAAATGGTATGATTATTTAGTACACTATGACTACGATGCCAATACTATGAAAAAAAAAAAAAAATTGTACAAGAAAAATAATGATGGTAAAGATGCACTATTTATATAGGTAGAGTCCGAGAAATTCATTGTTTAGCTAATTGTATCATATTGCAGGGTTGTAACCATTTTATAAGAATTCCAGTTGCGATTTGAATTTACGGCCTATTGAAGGCGATAGTCAAATTGACTTAAAAAAAAAAAAAAAAAATTGAAAATGCTAAGTAAAGATGACCAGTTGATGTTCTGATGGACGCAACACGTCTTCTTATACATGTCGATGGAAATATAAATAAAGTCTGCTCAGAATTTGTCTACGAGTTTTTCAGCGACCCTTCACAATCTCATAAATTAATTCCATAATTCTTTCCCCAGAGTGGAGCAAATCTCGCCGTTCCCGTATGACCAGATCCGTGCTGAGATCGACAAGTACCCGAACGCCACCATCGTGTGGAGCCAGGAGGAGCACAAGAACTCGGGCTACTGGCAGTACGTCGAGCCCAGGTTCCGCACCTTATTGCAGAACCAGAAGACCGTTGCGTATGTATCAACTCTTAATGTTATTTTTGTGAATCTGAAGCCCGTTTTCACAAATACTAAGTGAAGCGCGACTATTTAATACGCAAACATTAAGCAGTTACGTAGTGCAAAATAAAAACAGCAACTATAACGTGAGACTAAAATCGACACCGATTTGTAACAATACTCAGACACCAAGATTCTCTTTAAAAAATACTCAAAAAAAGTAAAACAAAACAAAAAAGTAGACAAGAATCTCGATTTAGAAGCTTACGACTTACTGACAAACAAAGGTGAAACTAGAGTTGTTGCTTATGGATCTGCTTACGTTAATCATTACGTAATTAGGTGTTGTTTAGCTTGACGGTAGTGAAAATGGGCATTATAGTTATTTTCTCGATTTAGGCCGTATTTACAAATAGCTCCTATTTGAAGGTTAGCTTTCAAGCTCTGGTCAAACTGAGGGTAATACACCCGGGGCGCGATTGTGCGCTACTATTGTTGTAATGATTAGGAAGTAAGATCACGTAGCACGGACGTAAAAATGTCGTGGCGGGGTTGTATCGCGCACTGGATATTCAACACTCGGTGTTGAACCTTGCTTTGAGAATCCAACGATCGCGTCGAAATAACACACTTCGATTTTCGACTCTCGGCGCTAAGCAGAACGTTGAAGATATGGTGCGCGAAAAAATCACGCCACGATATTTTTACGTCCGACCGAACATGCTCTGTTCAGCTTTTGTCCATAGAAAACAACGATTTTGAATAGTCCGTTCAGCTTTCCGCGGCTGAACGCATGCGTACGCATCTCATACAAAATCGTTGTTTTCTATGGGCAAAGACTGAACAGAGCTGAATAAGTGTGAGTAGTCCCTAACGCGACTATTTGCTTCGCTCGAGCGTATTTTTACCTGCATTTCACGAGGGATTCGCTTCAGTTTGTACAGAGCTTCAATACGTAGACATTGCACCTAAAAATTATCTGAAGTTGTAAGCAACGTTTGCTATGCTTGCTTGGTGAAATTTTTTAATTTAATTATCACTGCTTATAAAAAAATATAAACATCTTTGACATTCATTGCATTCCAAACAGATGTGATCCTATGAAACTATAAATCCATAAGATATTTCGATGTCATATGCCATAAATAAAAGTCTATATATGGGTATAAATAATATTTATTCATAAGCGTTGGAGTGACGTCATCACTCGTTCTCCTGTTTTTATTCTGAATCATAAATAAAAGAGGTACTCAGGGTAGAAAAATCAAGAAACGGTATTTTTAATTTCGATTTTTAACTTTTCTGTATTGATTGTTCTATTCGTCCTCAGGATATAAAAATCATAAAATGTGTTTTAAATAAGATTTTTAAACTATGCTGTACGTATCTCTTCTATTCTTTCTCGGTGTTAATCCCGAGAAAGAATAGAAGAGATACGTACAGCATAGTTTAAAAATCAAGAAATTTCTTTTTAATTTGACTAAGTAATAGTAACTATTCTGTATTAATGTAAAATGCAGCTTGAGTTTCGGTTAGACTATCAAATTAGGCTTGCATGGTTTTTAAATTTGCATGTGTTCATTCGGTAACATTTCCGATCCTACTTTATTCATATTCGCGCAATCGTACAATAATGGTGATATTTCCTTAACACGGAGCGGTAACGCCATAATCTAACTGGCTATTGGTTGCAGTGTTAAGCCTCAAAAGGGTAACTGGTTCTCCCAGCTTTTCCGGCAGGAAGAGAAGCCTGTGTCAGGTGACGATGAACCAGTGCCGCGCACCATTAGGTGAGATACGGCATATGGCGTCCCGCTCCTTCCCGTACCTTTCCGCCTCTATTCTTCCCTTCACGAACCTATTAAATCGTATATTGCTTGCTATCACACAATCCTGCCTGGATCATTTCATTTTTAAATTACTGCAATTACAATAGGGTGTTTGACTATTTTTGTATTAATTCTATACATTAAGAAAAAATATTGCCAATGAAGTTGCATGTTGTAAACAGCAACACCAAATTGGAGAAAGATAAAGTTATACATCAGTAGTAACTGCAAATCAATGCCATAGCGATGTTCTATAGTATTCTGCCAATCATAAAAACAACACAATTTAATTACTTTGAATAGTAGTCAAACACCTCATTGGCCATACTACAATGAATGCTTCATAACTAATCTCAAGTGAGTAAAGTACAAAAACTCACTTTACACTATGATAGTGCAGTCTGTCAATCAACGATGACTAAAAGCTCCTAAATCAAGTCGAGTACGCCTTGATTTTGGCTAAAATGACTACTATTTATTTAAACTAATTGTATGTGTTAGGACTGAATGTTTTGTATTTTTAAGTCTTAAAAACGATGACATCATATCTTGTGCTTTTTATTTAATATATCGGTAACAGTTTAACGGTTGCTTATAAATACCATGTGTTTCATATACTATTGTCTTTTTATTTCAGTGAGTGTTAGTTAGGTTGCGTTACCCAAGTTTCACAGATTTCCTAAGTAGGGCCTAATTCGGCCGTGGTAATGATTAGGATTAACTGGTTACGACTTTAGTCTAGCTTTAACTTTGGCATAATATTAGTAGTGTTTACGTACTGTGTGCCTAGTGTGAGTTTCTTCTAACCATCTCGATCTAAAGCTCGATGCTTTTTGATTTTGATTTGATTGACTCTGGATTGGTGAAGGACCGATCGGAGCGCCGAACGCTGGTAAAAATGAAAATGGTTAAAACAAACCCACTCTAGGGCCACTGAACGCATGCCCTGTGTAGGCATTGATGCCGCGTTGACGATACATAAAAGTATAGCGCTAAGCTAGCTTTCCGTAAACGTGATTGTATCTAAAATGTCACATTTACGTAGCATTACCGTTGCGATTGCGCAGCGTCTACGCGGCATATCAGCAACAAATGCGAAGGCACTGAAGTTTAGCTTTCACGCTTATAAATATTTAGTGTTATTAACTCGCGGAACTCAAGCTGTATAAGAGAGCACGAAACAAGAATAAAACTATTAATATTAAGCTATTGTGTTTTTTGATGTTTTTGCTATTATAGAATGTGACGAACTGACCTCAAATCATACAATGTAATGTTTTGTCCCAGCTACCACGGCCGCGCGACTGCCGCCGCACCCGCCACCGGCTCCAAGGCAGCTCACAACAAGGAGCTCAGGAATCTTCTCGAAGAATTCATCGCACTATAAACGATCATATCCACATACGAATATACGCGATGGCAATCCTGAATGGCTAGCTTATGCTCCGACACACCGTGTAATAATAGAAACAATTCAAATAGTAGCCATTCGTGGATCCAGGCCGTTAACGTACACACACATAATGTAAACTTATATACTATTGAAATAAAGTAGACACAACAAGATTTATGCCATATTAAACACATGTAATAGAATCTAAATAACTACGTAAATGTATCTCGAAACGTAATGTCTTGTATCTTTGACATGATCATTTATTTTTGTCGAACGAAATTTATTTTTGTATAATATTAAAAAATATCATTTTTCTCCTTACTCTCAGTATTTTGTTGTAATTCTCTTCATGTTTAGGTAGATTAGTTAGATAAATTATTATTTATTTATTTAATGTAGCATACGTGATCTGTAGAACCTACATAATTTATTTTTATTGTAAAAGCAATATAACTTAGTCTCACGTAGTCTCCACTGTAAGATGTTGGTACTAGATTATAATAATTACTTCAGAAACAAAATGGTACACTAATTCAGAGTAGCAGCAATACGCTGGTTGTATTATTTTCATGTACATAAATTGATTTTATTTTTTTATTATTCTTTATTCGATATTTTTATCGTTAACGGATTTGAAGTTAAAACGTTCCTTTTGCTAGTCTGGGATACGTACATAGAATTGGTAATCTTATTGCGTAGCGCAGTAATCGCACTTCGCGAGCGATAGATGTATTAGATAATAATATTTATTAACAATAGGCGTAGCTAGTTATATGAAAAAGTGATGAGGGATCCTTGGGGGAAGTTTGTTAGATATTTTTGATCACCAGAATGCATGGCTTTGACGCCAATAACCTGCTACGCCTACATTTGTGATACTGTAGTGTTTGCCACTTCATCATACTTATATCTAATTCACAGTTAACAAATATATAACGAATCTGTTAAGGCCAGCGTATTTAACGTGTCAATAATATAATTGGCGGTAGGTAGTCATTATTACCGCAGTAATTAGTTAATGTGATTAACTGGTTCTGACGGAATCTCTTATTCCGAGCTATAAAAAATAAAAAAGTGTTTTGTGAAGAGATGGTTGTATAGTAATTGTTAAATTCTGAGTCTAAATTGAGGTTGATTGAATACATTGATGCCAAAAAAAGCAAGCTTGTAAATGTGTTAAGTATTTGTAAACATACCTAATTAATTAATTTGTAAACCACTAAGTGCTGGTTGTTTTCAATAATTCATGTCCGATAATTTTATCTTAATTATGATTACACTGGCCGTAACAATTCCATCAATATGTTCGCTTGCAAGTGCGGTTGTTACCATTACAATAATTTCGCTTAACGATGCTGTACATGAGATATTATTAGTTAGTGAGTAAATGTCTAGTAACTAGGCACCAGATTTAAAGTAAATTGCACCTTAGTACATAAAATGTATGTAATAAATTATAATCGTCACCAGGTCGTTTTGGTTTGCAACCTACCGGCCCCTGCGCATAGGTTTAGTTGGCTTATAGTTACCGCCGTTGTGAACGGCACTACGTAAGGAATAACACCAACATCCAATGCTTTGTATAAACCGACGCATACTTTAATCTTGTCTTGTAGTCAGTCTCCGAATGTATGTATGTCGTTACTAATGTCTATGTAGAGTTAAATGAAATCCTAAATATCTCACTATTGTGACCGCCACGTTTAGAACTAAGCTTTATTCAAAATCCTAGTATTATGTGACATTCAATATTCACTCTTAATGCGGTTTCGCTTTCTAACATTATTCGCATGTGTAGGTGCATTGTTTTATTGTTAAAATTAACATATTTTGATGTTCACGTATTTTCGATTTATTTTGGGCTCAGGACGCCGGGGAATTTCAAAGATTTGAATGATAGGTATTCTTCTGGCAAGTACTACCTGGGTCATTTTATTGCTAAATGTTAGTTTTGATTTAGTTATTTACAATAAATATACTATTAATTGAAAATCGTTGTTTTTATTACAAGTAAAGCTAGGATTCCTTGGCACGGTCATAACCACCCACACACTTATCTACACACGACATTTATTCTTCAAATTATAGTACAATCTTATAATAGACATGTTTGTGAAAGCTATAAAAAACTTAATTACACAGCTGAAATGTGAAATTGTATACCACCAATAATAATCAGTAGTAACTACATAAAAATCTACACGTTCATTTCTACATGCAAATTGCGTGCCACTGGCTTTCGCCCGAGTGGAAGCCGGAAATTATCCCGCGGGAACGTACTACCGGGATAAAAAGTATCATGTGTGTTAATCTAGGTTATAATCTGTCTGTGTGCCAAATTTCATCCGAATCCGTTCAGCCGTTTTTGCGTGAATGAGTAACAAACATCCATACATATAAACTTTCGCCTTTATAATATTAGTAAGGAAGTAAGGATGGGTACATAATAAGGTTCATATTCGTATGAAATGCTTGTTCACATTCGCATACATTTTATGAACATGAGATAGTTATGTACGGTCACCAAAAGAGATGGGTCGTCGGATATAGTAGAAGTTTAGTAAGAAACCGTTGGATATTTCCGAATTATAGAAATCAAACAATTCAATAATAAAATAAAATTTCATTCGAAAACATCCATCGATAGGTAGATAGATAAATCATTGCTTATTGCTTTTGGTGACTGTAGGTTTTTCTTTAGGTATGGTTTAAACCTTCGAGCCTATTTTTTAAATAAGAACCTAACTGACATCGAAATACAGCTCCTTTTACAAAACTGACAAGTGCGTCCAGTGCTAAATTGTCAGTTTGGAAAAGGAGCTGTAATTCTATTTCAGTTCTAAGTTCTTATTTCAAAAACAGGCTCGACGGTTTAAACCATACCTAAAGAGAAACCTTGTTTTGTAATAAGGCGGTAAGGGGCCAAGCTAAAAGAAAAAAAAACGCAAAAAGAGAACCAAGTTGCAACAGGGCGTGCGATGCGATTCGGCGCGGTGGGTCCGGGGGGATACAACAGATTTCACGCGAACGAAGCCGCGGGCAAAAGCTAGCAAACTAATAAAAAGTAAACAAAGAAAGCGGCCAAGAGATTCACAAATATGGAAGTGTTACGTAATGAAAAGCGCAATAGATCACAGTGCCCTTGACGTCGCGTCGCGCGGCTCACCGCGGTCTTGGAGCACTTTCAAGATTCTTATCTCTCGCTAGTCTCATTTCAGCACACAAAGCGGACTCTGCCCCCTATTTATAAACTGCTTGGCTAGCCCCGGACCACACCAAAAGGTGCGAAGATTAAAGATGGTATCAGTTACAAGTGCGTTTTACACGTCACGCTGCCACCACTTTAAAGACGCGCTCTTTTGAATAAACGCTGCGTATTGTGTGACATCCTTTTTTTTTCACGATGCGGGTCGCGATTATCTAGAGACTGCCTATGCGGGTTACATTCAAGGAATTTAAAATTAAAAAAACGTTTTTGGTTTTGTTTATTTTTCATCTGACTTTATTTTGTAGATTATTTTAGTTTAGTACATAACCATTGGCGATTAACAATTGAGTTGCTTTTCGGACTGAATTATAGCGTCAGCACTCATTCGGATTGCAGACGCGGCGATTTAGTGACGCTTTTGGCATCTTCGGGATACGGCTCGATGGCAGCGGGCATGTCGAGACAACAACATAAAAGACTAGCAAAATTTTTATTTGATTCGTCCAGGTAGGAGAGATGCTCCACGTCGCATTAAATCGAATGTATAAAAAATGAATCCCTATTTCTCTTGGTCACGGCATCACACGTGAACGGCTGGACCAATTTTGATGATATTTTTTTTTTTATAAGTAGGTACCTATTTGTTATTGTCAGGAGAAGGACTTTTAAATTCTTATGAAAGAAAAAATTAATAAAGTTGAGCGTAACATCAGATAATTTATGAAAACTCAACGACCATATTAACTTTTCTAATATTATTCAAATGCGAATTAGATATTCATAGTCAAGGTGAATCTAGTCGACACTTTTTCCATACAAACTTCGGGAGTGTATTACTCCACTGTTCGACAGTGTACCTACCTACATCAAAAATTAAAAATGGTAGGTATGGTTTTGTCTAATTATTAATATTGTCTGTGCGGAAACAGAATATTATAATAAAAAGCCGTTAAAAAGTTATGAGCCAACAAAGATTCGTTTTTCTTGCTAATTTAACCTACTTTGGGCGTGTTAAGTACCTAATAAAAGAAGTCTAAAATCTCCAAAACCAAGTCGGTACCGACAAAGCTCAATTATCGAAAAGTTCAATACACTTTACTGGTCATTAATTTATTGTGCAGGGTCTTTTTCATAAAACCCGATCTCCGAAGGACTTTTTACGCGCCTGTCTTACTATAAATGATCCTGCATCTCGCTCAAGAACGTTGAGCGTGTAGACTAGTGTCTAACTGCTCATCACTGGCACTACCTCTATCGGACACGATGCCTGGTGAGACAGCGTGCTTTTTAGCCAGGCCCACCAGTGAGTTCGAGCCGGCGGGCGACTAGATGTTAAGGTGTTGGGTCCGCTAGTCATTAATAAAAATCGCAGCATCGGGTTCGCTGGCATGTGCCAGCATGCTCGTTCTTTTCGTCTCATGCGCGTTGCCATATTCGCTGACTTGAGAGAGAGAGAGAGAGAAAAAAAACAGATTTTGGTGATTATTACGTTACTCCGACAAAAATTAAGTAACGTATCTATCAGAGCTTTGCATACGTTGAGCTGTCAAGTATCAAGTCAGAGTTACAATTCTATTGATAGGGGGTTTACTCGTAACTCTCCTGTGCTACCCTTACCTATATCGGGAATATAATTTCCCAAGGCTTCACAATACACGCCCATCCACAATAACTACCTATTTAGTAATTGAACAAACCTGAATGAGCAATTGAACATTATACAATGGGTGCATTGTGACGGGAATTCGAGGTGTACAGGTACACCTCTACTTACGTACTTGCGCTTACCGACTTCCAAAAAAAACGAAAAAAACCGACTTCCAAAAAACATTAGAAAGCGAAAAATATCTTTAATTTCGGAAGTCGGTGACTTTGGATATGTATTTTATTAATTTCTTGTCACCGCCTTCCGAAATTAAAGTTATTTTTCGCTTTCTAGTGTTTCTTGGGAGTCGGTAGTTTTTTTTTTTGAAAAAGTTTTTATTTTTCACTTTCAGCTATAGTACCTACCTACCCTACACCAATTCGAAATTTCATCATCCTTGGGGTCAAAACAATGCATAGGGGAAGGTTGCGATCGTTGGACCAGTTCTTTCATTGGACCACCAAGGTATTTCCAAAACTGTACAAGCTAGCAACACCCAAAGTAGTCGACGCGAGTCCGTGGCGACTCAGTTGCACCCTCCTCTTACCTCAGTGACACTGCGTCACGTGGCGAAAAATGACGCGTGTGGTTGTGTTTGCGGTGGTCAAAATCTAATAATTTCACTCAGGACAATTTGACGTAGGGGAGGTCAGCCCAAAACGGGTAAGCTAAGGTTGATGATTAAAAAAAACAGTTTTTAGATACAAATTGAACGTTTATTTGTACATTTTGAAATATTTAGTTATCAAGGACCATAAAATAAATGACATATTTATTAGTTTTGTACATTAAGAATACAAAAATAACAAAAAACTTTACCATTCGAATTACCCGTTTTACCCGTAGGGGGGGCCTAAAGCAGGTAGGGCTTTTGGGCAAAGCGGGTAGGTACGGCGCAGACTAACTTCCGAATGACCCATCTTGAATCCTGACGCAGGTCCTCACCGAACACGGTTGTTTCGGGAGGTTCCTGTTTCGGATAAGGCGGGAGGAAACGCCCGGGTGTTTCCATTGCGAAAATCGCCCTGAGGACACGGTGGAGCATACGGTGGAGGTCTGCCCGGCTTGGGCGGAGCACCTCCGTTTCCTTGTGGAGGCGATCTCTCGCGTCCGGCCCTGGTCCAGGCCGTGGTACGGAGCGAGAGTGCATGGGTAGCCGTCGCTTCGTTCTGCAAAGCAGTGATGCTCGCGAAGAGGGAGGCGGCGCACGTGAGGGAGAGCCCTATAAGCGCCCTCAAGGCCGCAATCTCCGCAAGAGACGCCCTGGGCCTCGGCAATCCCAGGCTGATTCCCGGTCACCGTAGGCGTGGGCTTGTGGACGGTGAGAAATGGGTAGCTCGCTGTCCGTTAAGGACCAAAAGCGGGGCGATGGCGCGTTGTGTTCCACGCACGCCTCAAAGAGATCTCAGCACAAACTGATGGGGCCCGCAAGGGCCGATGCCTGCCAGGGGTGCGGGTTGTTCGAAATAGATACCGTGGCACCTGGTACACAGGCTACTGAGGGAACACGGTTGGGTTTTAGTCAGTAAAAGTCTGATATGCACTCCTGCTCCACCCAGAGTGGGAGAAGTTATTTGATGATTTCCCAAGCTCTAATTCTTGAGCTGCTGTAAAAACTGTTGTGAATCTTCCTAGTTTTTTTTGGACAACCATTTTCCATGTCTCTGTAGTGCCGAAAGGTTGATGCCATACTTTTTGCCTGCACCATTGACGGAAGTTTTGAAACCTAGTTCTATTGAAAGCTTCTTATCTTCCTCATCCCACGACGCATTTGCAGTCTTTCTTTTAATATTTAGGTAACCATCTATAAAAGTAAAAGAATTAGTAAACACTCAATAAAACTATAAAGGGCAAATCGGGTATGGGCAAAACGGGTACCTGCTTTACCCCTACCCTTTTTGCCCACAAGCATGTTTTTTTTTCAATGGACTCATATCTTTAAAACCGAAATAATAAACACCAACCTATTGCACAAATAAAACGTCCATTAATTGCAAAAAAATAACACAAACCTTGTAAAAACATATTGTAGACCATTTTCGAATATTCAAAAGTAATGTAACTCAATTTTTTTTAGTGGAAATAGCAAAAAACTTTGTTCTTGTCTTACCGTGGACTCATGTTTGCCAGAGAAGCGCGCCGACTGCCTGTGATTGGCGAGCGGCAGGCACCGCGCCCTGCACGTTCACATTCTCAATAGCACTAACGGCGCGCAATTTAAAACGCATACCCGTTTTAGGCGGGCTACCCGTTTTGGGCTTACCTCCCCTAAGTATCATTGTATTCATATTAGTCTGCGGTCACTGTTATGAAATATTGGACAGTTTATTTGAGATTCCATGAGTGTTATTAAACATAATGTAATCATGACCATTTAGATTTTAATTTAGTTTTTCTGAACCAGTACCTTGTTGCCATCAATGGACCTCGATAGTGTTCCATCGTTGGACTAGTCCAATCATAGCAACTTTTTATTGTAGTTTTTCGATCATAATTATGGGAATAAGTTCCGAGTATTTCACTAATTATGGAAGAAACCATAGAAAAATCATTATAAAATTAAAATTCCAGAATGTCGCCGGTAAAAAGAATTACCGAAAAGGAGTCGGAAAACACAAACCAGCATATAATTAACTTCGTTGCCGTACAAAACTACCCTTGATGAGAACGCAAAGGTTCCAAACCAAAAAGCCAAAACTGTCCACAAAAGAACCTCAACCGTCAACCAGTCTGCCAGGGGTGCGGGTTTGTTCGAAAGAGGTACCGCAGCCCCTGGCATATGGGCTACTGAGCGAACACGGGTGCATTTTAGTCAGTAATAGTCTGACACGCCCTCCTGCTCCACCCAGAGCGGGAGAAGTTATTTGATGATATCCCTCCCAAAAAAAAAGCCGTCAACTAGTAAACTAGCTAATGAGAATATAGAAAAACGATTTTGCAAAATCTGTCGAAAATATGAAATCGAAGACCTGGGACCATGTTGATTGTGCTTGTGTTAAAAAAACATGTCAGAAAGTACCTATGCCCGCATTGCACTACATAGACATCACTTGTAATAAGATTTCATTTTTTGCGTTTTTATTCATAATTTAGTAATATTGATAATTATAATTTGTTGCCTCGATTGGACCTATAGAACAAATTTCATTGATGGCAACTTGGTGGTTCAATGAAGGTGCCCATGGTCCAAAGAAGGCAACAGCCCAAGATTTAGTTTTCTTCGTTTATATCAAAAAGTGTTAGCCCGAATTGTTTGTGCGTTTGATGATTATAAATAAAGGTCCTATGAAACAAAAATAATAAACTGCTTTCATTTTAACACTTATACTTTTTGTGATATGGGGTCGTAAAGTTAAGTGGTCCATTCATAGCAACCTTCCCCTATTTATGCTATAGCTCGGTTAATTTGCTGTCATTTTTCAAAGAGTTCCGTTGTCTGTCTCCGAAACGCATCATCTGATCTATATGAAATTTAAATGGGACCATTTCGAAATAAACCACTTTCGAACAAAAAAAGAATTTTGCAAATCGGTCTTATGACGGAGTTATGCCCGAACCTCCACCTAACTCCTAACCGTTAAAGAGTTACACCTTCCTTCATCAGCTCAGCGTTATGAGATGATGATGACCATACGCAAATGTCTTTAGAAAACATATGAAAAACATTGTTAATACCTACAAAATTTGAGGGTTGCCCTCGATTTCCCTGGGATTCCATTATCACATCCTGACTTGGTGCCAATCGGACCACCTCAGGAGTATACTTTTTCAAATAAAAAAATATATTTTGAGAATCGGCCACAAATGGGGGAGAAATTGAGGAATATACATAAAAAATGAAAATTCGTACAGTGGAGACCATATAACCTCTTCCTTTTTTTGGAAGTCGGTTAGAAATAATTACTTATGTAGGTACAAAAGCAACAAAACAATGCCACTTTGATGGATTAAAGTTGTTCCGTTGTCTCGTAAGCTATCAGATATTTATTTATGATGCCTTGTAAACGTGTGCTTTCCGGGCGGAAATACTTAAATGTTTTCCCGCAAAGAGATTTCTCTCTAAACTAAAATGTCATCCGCGAGGACTACAATCCGCAGAAGTATCACAGCACTTTGTTGTTTCTCCCGGGGCTTAGTCCTTTGTTTTCTAAAACCTCGCCGAGCTCCTTTAATACTTTGTAATGGCGGGACAAATTCTGTGTGTCTTACTCGCTGTCTGCT
The DNA here is from genome assembly GCA_949987655.1 of Polymixis flavicincta. NCBI lineage: Eukaryota > Metazoa > Arthropoda > Insecta > Lepidoptera > Noctuidae > Polymixis > Polymixis flavicincta. The sequence continues at coordinate 11,449,735 of OX465175.1, read as the reverse complement.
ATGACTGAGTCGAGATGAGCTCTTGTGCCCAAGTGGGTACGTACGGTTGGTAGGTACTCAGGACATGCATTTTACAGAAATATGTGAACGTTTCAGTTACAGTATTTAGGTACCTAATATTTGTATGTTTAACATGCTGATATCTTCGAGTGTATAACTTTAAAGTTACGTTGTTACCAAAGTTAAACTGGATGTGAGTTCATTATAAAGCAAAGTTATGGCTAATCCATCCGGAAATATTAACATCAATTGAATATACAGGATAAGTTTTTATTCAGTGCGCAAACTTTAACCATGAATTCAGCATATCATTCTAGACCTCCAGCGCAGTTATTTTTCGTCGGTTTTACCTAAAAAAATCAACATTTTGACCGCGTAGGTATTGTACTTTTCTATGAAATAGGTGATTTTTTTTTGTAAAACCGACGAATAATAACTGCGCTGGAGGTCAAGAATGATATTTTGAATTCATGGTTAAAGTTTGCGCACTGAATAAAAACTTATCCTGTATCTATAGTAGGTAGGTAGGTAACAATCGTTTGAAAAACTTAGGTATCTAGGTAGTAACCTACATTGAAATTCGAAATATGTTTAAATATATGATTAAGTATTATCTAATTATGATTACCTATATATGGTAATTATAATGTATCGTTCGGAAACCTAATTTTCACCAAAAAAGGCAGCAATAAATACTGTGATCTATAAAAGGCAATGTTTTAATTTTAATAAATCTACGCATATTATTAATAGTAATTCTTATAAAAACACAACAGGTTTTGATGCGGTTTAATGTTCAACCCGTTAAAAACGTGCAAAGCAGGGGCGGGTCGTTAATCCATGCTCATGTTAAAAATCCAAAAGTGACTCTGTCTTTATGTTACCTTTTCACGCCTAAACCACTGATCGGAGTAAGATAAGAAACAAAATTGAAAAAAAAAAGATAGCAAGGAGATAGATAGCACCCTAAGGAAGGACAGAGGCTACTTTTTATCCCAGTAGTGCTTTCCCGTGGGATAATTTCCAACATCCACGCGATAACATCCAATTCGCGCGTAGCCCATAAATAGACATCTTCATGCTACACACTTACAGAGCAATGCACGTTTGTGCAATGAAGGTCGATGGGCGTTAGGCCGATATAACTGATGATGAGTACTACTAATGAGTTGAAAGCAGACAGCGTGACAATTATGTAAAACAATAATATAGCTATACCGATCTGCGGAAATATATTTCAACATTGCGCAGAGCTTTCCCCGAGTAACTAGATATATAGTAAAATAAACATTTCGTTTAAAATGATCAAAACACTCGCTTGCTTCAGCTACAATTTTCAGGTTGGAGAGTAAATAACCTATCTCAAGTTTTCTTTCGTGATCCAGATGGGTCCTAATCCTGCTATCATCGGGGATTTGTGGTAGTACCGTAATACCTAGAGAGCTACTGCTCAACAGCTGTGCCAAACCCTTCGCAGGTTTTAGACGTAACAATGACACGCGATAGAATTTAAGTGGATTTACTATGGGCAGACGTATTTTCTTCTATAGGTACTTGCATAAATATAAAATTAGCAAATATAACAAAACATCACGCATTGTTCCCTTGAACGATATCTTATTACTAGGTACCATTTTAGTATATTATTTAATTGTGTAATCTAATACCTGGTACTCTAAGATAAAAGTGTGTAATGGTTACTAATGATCAATGCAAGACTTGTATGGTTTATTGCTCTTCTATACTACTTGAAATCGAAATTTTCGATTATAATAATTAACCGTACAAACGTTAACAAAAATTTATAGAAATGGCGTGCTGCTTTATTTTTCTGCGCGTGGCGTTAGCCTGTAAATAAAGGCACAGGAAAAACCGCTAAACAGCCTGTCTAAAAACTAGTTGCGGAATTGAAAAAAAATCCTAAAGTAAAAAAAACACTAGTGTGGTAATGTAAAGTAAAATCACGAGTGTAAGTATAATAAGCTGAATTATGAACCTAAATCCGATGACATAAGAGTCTCATTCATTACAGACAAGCGTGGTTAATAGTACATTATGGTACAAGTGTGTAACGTTGGTGATTATCGCTGAGGCGCCATTGAGACCCGAGCCGTTAAGCGAGGGTCTTAAGAGAGCCGAGGACGATAATCATCAATACACACGTGTTTCATACGACGTTTTTCAACACACTTGCGAAGAAAATAATACTACAAAATCATCATCATCATCGTCATCGTCATCATCATCGTCATCGTCATCGTAATCGCCATCGTCGTCATCGTCATCGTCATCGTCATAGTCATCGTCGTCATCGTCATGTCATCGTCATCGTCATCGTCATCGTCATCGTAATCGCCATCGTCGTCATCGTCATCGTAATCGCCATCGTCGTCATCGTCATCGTCATCGTAATCGCCATCGTCGTCATCGTCATCGTCATCGTCATGTCATCGTCATCGTCAACGTCAACGTCATCGTCATCATCATCGTCGTCATCGTCATCGTCATGTCATCGTCATCATCATCATCATCATCATCATCATCATCATCGTCGTCGTCATCGTCATGTCGTCATCGTCAACGTCATCGTCATCATCATCGTCATCATCGTCGTCGTCATCGTCATCATCATCATCATCATCGTTGTTTTTAAGAACAAAGCAACTCAACCAATTAAAAAACAACCTATAACTCACTAAGAACAAAGCAACTCAACCAATTAAAAAACAACCTATAACTCACTAAGAACAAAGCAACTCAAGCAATTCTATAACTCACTAGTGAATAATAGTAATGAAAAAGTCACAGTTTGATAATAGGTGTCATTATGTGCCTAATTGCAGTGAAATTAGAGCCATTTTATGAGCAAGTGTGTTGAAAAATAAAATTATGATTGTCCATCCTTCTTTGTTTATGGACAAGAATAGAACCTAAGTGTATGTGTACAATTAGGTACAATCTTACAACAAAGGCACATAATAGATATCCGTCTAATTCTAACCGGCTCACAGACCTAATAAGATTTATAGGGCACAGTAGACAGGTAGCTAGGCAGTATCTCATCCTTTGTATCCGTCCTCACAAAAAGTGGAGAGGCAACGTTAGTCGTCGTCGGTCGCGTGCGTGCGATGTCGGGATACTCGCTGCGATACCATCTTTAATCTTCACTCTTCACACTGTTTGTTACTGAGAAAAAGGCTTTTTTTTCAAGAAAAATCCTCGTATAAAGCTTTGAAGATAACAAAAACAAAATTACCCAGGTAGTTTACTAGAAACATTTCCTACATATACATATACTGAAGAAGTGTCGGCAACTAAAGCCGGTTGAAATGATTACGACTTAAAACACAGCTACAATATTTACCTGATTAGAGGAGACTACCTGTCCATGCTAACCTGTTTAAATATTTACACAAAGTAGGCAGCTACTAACATAGTGGAGGCAAATAGTCTATTTTTCCATTCGGTGTGTCTTTGGGCGTAGAATTTGTATCATGTATTTTCCTTTATCACTGCATGTAGATACAGCGACAACAGAGTAGCGGCTATGAAAACTTTATAAAAAGACTACGTACGACGCACGCCTTTGTGAACGCACTGAGCCATACATGGTAATCGCTTTTATGTAGAAAAAACACTGCGGACGTCAGCATTATTACCTACATGTAATGCACACTTTGATGTGCTAGGGATGTCTTTTAATTAAAAATACTTAGTATGTATTAAAACTGTGCTGGTTAATCCGCAAAAGTAATGGAATATTATTCATAAATACCTACGTACTTTATTTTACAGTCAGTATGTACGTTGTTGTATTGAGATTTTTACTGTGGACTGAAGCGTAATGCGTGTTACTTTTGTAGCGAAGATTCCAGCATATTCACGCAGCGCATTTACGGCAGATTCTTTTTAATAACACAGCAGATAATTTTCTTTGGAATCCATTCGTTTTCTCAGAAGAGATATAAACCCGTTTTATAGTTGTGAAACGAAATCCAGGGTCGTCATCACACGTCGACATATTCACAGATGTAGCGGCCTCATTTAAAGACCCAAATTGTTCTTTTTGCGTTCCGAATGAGGCATGGAATCGAATGCCAAACAGCTTGTTTTGTTGACTTGCAAAAACAACGCTCCGTGAGATTCTCAAATTGGGAATGGATTTTGTTACTTTTGTATACGTCCCTATCTACACCTACCTACGTTTATTTGCGAGTAGGTACTTAGGCACCTATTTATTTTCGTATAGCAAACTAGTAAAGAACCTTAGAGGACCTAAAGTAATAATTACTTTATAACGGACGACGGACGGACGGTGCTAAAAGGATATCGTGTCAGATTTCGAGTTTGGTGTAGATCCAAATGTTACAGAGAACACATAATACCTTCATCACGCCTGTATTTCGCCTAAGGGTTAGGCAGACGTGTACCTAGAGTATATCCACCTTCGCCAGTTATGTTAAGTCCCATGAGGGGGGAGGGCCTATAGAGAAATAGTAGAAAGAGTCTGGGTTTATATTTGGTAGTTACATAAATCTCTCTCTTTGCCTAGCATTATCCCATTTCAATTGGGGTCGGCTCTCCTCGTCATTTTTCTGGGTCGTCGAGTCATTCACTTGGGCTTGCTTCAGGTCGTTGTTGACAATAGACATCCAAGTGAGAAGAGTTCTACCTCGCTTTTTTGACCTGGATTCATGTGGAGGACTTGCTTAGTCATGTGTTACTTGGGCCTTCATTACATGGCCATACCACCTCGGGCCCGATCCAGAGAGGTTTTCTTCGATTGAGGGGATCTTAAAACTTCCTTGGATGTTTCTTACTCTGTCCTTAAGAGTGACACCTCCTGCCCGTCTCAGTATCCTCATCTCGAAACAACATCTATATAAATAAAAAGAGAAGTCCTGACTGACTGACTGACTGACTCATCAACGCCCAGCCCAAACCCTTGGACCTAGAAAGCTGAAATTTTTCATAGAGGTTCCCTTTATAATGTAAACGAGGAATAAGGAAGGATTTTTCGAAATTCAACCCCTAAGGGAGTTAAATAGGGGATGAAAGTTCCGCGCGGGCGAAGCCGCTGGCAAAAGCTAGTAATTTATAAAATTATAAAAAAATATTCAAGAATTTGTGCAATGTCATGCAGAAGTTCAAGAAAGATATAGTGTCTTTGGTAAGTAATGGTCAACAATATTCCAATCATTCATTTATTCGAAGAGTATAAATAGAGAGATATTTTTGTTTATCATCGTTACATTTATCGATTAAGAAATTAATCCCACAGTCCTGCACGAAAATGGTGGTTTACCTACTTACTAACGCGAGGGCCTCTCTATAGATTCGATACAAGTACCGAGTTCTTGATACTTTAGTGTATGACAATAACGAAGTAAACAACTACCCTTACATCACAGCTGTACATATTTGTACAGAAACAAGCCCATCTTGGTTCACGATGATAACAACGAGTTTCGTGACCTATCTTGTTTCAAAGATCCGCGTGAAATTCAACTGTAATCCTTTCTACAATAACATTACTTTTGGTACTTATGACTTGATATGGATACGTTCGCCTCGGGCCAGGGTTGCGGCGTGCGGGGTGAGGGGTGAAAGCATGCCAGTGACATTTATCCCTATAGTTTAACAACAAAGGAGTCAGATTTGTTGCGTTATAATGTCGCTGTTCAAAGGGCCACCTTTGTGCCAACGCTTGTTACAATGTGACACGTATGGGGGTGAAATGCTTTGATGCTGCTTGTATTTTTGTTTGTTCAGCTAATTCCCCGATTGAACGACGAGATGCAGCCATAGACGATGCTACGGATATTTCCCATGGTAGTACTGTGACCATCTTAATCATTATTTCAGCCGAAAGACTGAGCATAGGTCTTCCCTCAAGCACCGTCATTTCAACCGGTTCCATGCTTCTCGCACTGAGGCCTTCACTGTGATAACATTAGAATATTTCCCGAATTAATTCCTTTCTTCGTTATCTTACCTATGTACCACGTCTATTTATTCAACTAAAATTATATGTGTTCACATTAGTACGAGTATAACAAATACAGTTTTTTTATCCTACCAGCAGCTCCCAAGTCCCGATGGAGTCTTTAAAATTTACACTTCTAACATGGTGCGAGGATACGAGGCGAGGATACCTACGGTGCGATGCACCGAGGCAATTTAGTGTGATCGAATTTATTGGTATACGAAAGAAGCTATATCAGTGGCAAGCTGGGGTAATCGACGCGCGACTATACAAACACTGAACATTAAAACGAAAACAGTTTATCCTAATAATATTATTAGAATCATAATAATCTTTATTCACAAATAAGAGACGAGAGATTAAAAATGTGAAAGTTAGTATGTTTGTTTCTCAATCACGTAAAAACGGCTAAACGCATTTGGATGAAATTTAGCAAACAGATAGCTTATAACCTGGATTAACACAAAGGATAGGTACTGTTTGTCCTGGTAGTACAGAGGCCAGCACATCAAGCTACCCCCATCTGTCAAATTACTTTGATAGGTTTTCAACTTTATTCCAAAGGAATAAGGTTTATGTTCAATTGGGAAAATTTGACAGTTTGGGATAGCTTGACCTGCTGGTGACTGTACGTTCCCGTTGAATAATTTACGAAGCCGTAGTTGAAATCTAGTTTATTTTGTATAACCCTGCTTCCTCTACACTTTATTTTATCATACGGACCTCCAAAACCACCCATCATATGTTTTCTATTAGTTGTATTTAACATCGGTGTGGGAGAGTCATTAGAATTCTTACCTATAAAATTCGGAAAACAACTTTAGAAACTTTTTAATTTCTAATTTGCCGAAAACTTCATGCAGAATATCGAGATCGCGGGTTGGTACTTGTTCTCGTCTCATAAAAAGAGGCATGTATTTGTTTTCCGGATTTTGGTAACTCCCCAATCGTAAAACAGTTTTTAACAACCCGGTAATTCCGTGTTTTTTATCTCTTAGAGTAATCTCAAAACTTTTAATATAGGTTAGATCTGCAAGCCAGCATTGAGTGTGGGAGGTTAAAATTTCAACTGGATATATATTAAAGATATCCAGTAAGTCACATTACCATAAATAATTCTCTTTGGATACTGTATCCTGAAGATCCTCGTCGATAATTCAAGGTTTGAATAATTCAGTAGTCGTTTTAGGATAATTCCCAAATTGAAGGTTTCACGGTTACGCGTCGGCTTTAATGAAGTAAAGTTTTTCCTCCCATTCTTTCTTGTATTCCGGAACCTTCGCGTCGGGCATTTTATTTTGGTACAGGCGTTCTATCTTGTCCAATTGAAAGCGAATGTCGGGAGGCACGGATACAACGGACTCGTAGCTAAAAGGATTGTCAACTTTTAAACGTACTCTTATTTTTTTGAGTGAATTGAAGAGATCTGTGAGTGTAGATACGAGTTCGTGTATGTCACAATAAACTAGGAGTAGATAGCCTTGGTGGACGCATTAATTTGTATAGTGTAGGTACCTGCCAGTCAGTATCAGAAACTATAGCACAATACACTACACATGTTAATACGCATCACAAAATGACGTTGAGAACCGAAGCCCTAGATTATTAATTCAGATGAATAACCACGCCAATATCGATTTCCGATTCCGTAGATGGAAGGCGATGATGAGAACAGAATTTCGATTGAAAAGACTTAAATTAAATGTAAAGGAAAAATTATGTCGTCGACGAGAGATCTAATTAAAAGCGTAAAAGGTTTTGTGTTCCTCAGAAAAAGACAAAAAGACTACAAAGGTTGACGTCAATAGCGATTTGATAAAAGTATTAAATTTCAGTTACTTTTTATCTTTCCCTTTCGATCTTGATTTAACGTCCTTTGAGGTCATTACTGAGGCTCACCGGAATGGCTCCGCTTAATGAAGTCGTGAAAGAAAATTGAGTTTAGTTAAAGGGGCGAATTTAATTCGATTTCAAACTTTTTGAATGAATGTCGCAGTTTAAGAACGGCGGCATCATGAAACCCGCAAAATAAGATGGAAGCGAAAAATGGAACTCCGTGGTTAATTAAAATAAATTATTCACTGGCCCCTTAAATAGATTGCTCGGCGTCTCCATTACAAATCGTTTCAAGTTAATTTGTGATTCCGGAGAAGACACCTAATGATGCTGATTAAGTAATCATTATAACTGACGTTCGTCAACGGATTTTAGATTAAATATGAATGACGGTCTTTCGTGGCCATCTTAAGAAATAAGGCACTTAACCAGTGATTAGTTAGCAGGTTTATACAGGAAAAGTTTTTATCCAGTGCGCAAATTTTAACCATGAATTCAGCATATCATTCTAGACTCCCTACCGCAGAAATTTTTCGCCGGTTATACAAAAAAAAAAAACAGCTGTTCCATACATTTTGACCGCGTAGGTATTGCACTTTTCTATGAAACAGCTGTTTTTTTTTTGTATAACCGGCGAAAAATTTCTGCGGTAGGGGGTCTAGAATGATATGCTGAATTCATGGTTAAAATTTGCGCACTGGATAAAAACTTATCCTGTATACCTACCTACCTGCCACGAAGTAAAAAAACCAGCTAGGTATGTACTTACTCAGAGTATGAATAATTAATTTGCTAGGTTTAATACTACGAATATTTGCACGTATAAAAAGGCCAAGCTGACATAGAGTTTTCCCTCGAACAAGTCATTTACAAATGCGTCTTAACGAGTAAGCAGGGCGTCTGAAGTTGCCAGTGGCACGCGAACTTCCGACATTTTAACTAGCACAAAGCTGTTAAGCCCGCATTGATTTTATAAGCGGGAAGTCCGTGCCGTGTAGTCGAAGCCTTCAACTTAACCCGATGGCTCACCTTCGAAGAATGCCGACACTTCACGAAACTTAGATAGCCTAACGAAAGTAGTTTGTAAGAAGCACTTTCTTTTAGCGTTAGCTACTATCTTCAGCACATTACAACTTTCTTTACAAGCTAGTGATTGTAGTTACTGTTCTGTTGTCCGAATCACCCTTTTTGGTTGTCAATTAACTTTTATTCCGTATAGAATGTGCGTCAAGAGTTAACAAGCAAAATCCTTTGGGAACTTTTCAACCAAATTAAATAAGCTGAAGGAAGTTTATGTTTGCAAAACTCATTGAAATTACCAAAAAACTTTACTGCTATACCACCGCCCAAACATTCTTTTTCAGCTTTGCGGTTTCTCAGAAAATAAATTCTTATACTTATGATGTTTGTCAAATTTTTATGAAATAAGCATGTATGCAAGGGTAGAAATGTTTGTTAGTAGGCAGATGTTATATAAGGCTTTTTAAATTTATTGTTCAATAAAACACTTAAAACATGAAATATCATACGTCTTTGTTAGATCTACACTTGTATATACCTTATGTATTAATTTTTGTTGCATATAACATGTTTTTTTTATAATCCTTGTGTTTGCAATCGAGCTTAAGTCCTTTGTATTTAGGATTCGATTATTAAGTATAAACATTATTGGTAGGTCCATGAAGTAGGTATTGAGAATTTCAGATCAATGATTATTTGTATTGTCGATGGGCGTGTGCTCTGATATCATTTTATTTTAACTCTTAACGTTATTTTTTATCAACAGCTTACAGCATTTCATAGCAATTAGTAAAATGTTAAAACATGGCACATAATAATGTTAATAGTTTAATGCACACAAAAAGCTTGTTATAAAATGTATGCTACATTTACCGAGGACTTCAAAATTATAAAACCTTTTTGCTAATTATGAAGTTTAATTTGAAAGACTAGACAGCTCTTCATTAATTCGTTGGGCTACGCAAACTGATACAACGTTACAAGTTTTAACAATCCGCTTTGAGAGTTTAGCTGTGCATCTCTGCTGTCACGAATTTTTCGGTACGTAACTTTGTGAATATTGTTATTTTTAGTTACCTTCAAGTTATACACGGTAAGAGCTTCGTAGAGAATGGGACAAACAATTTTCGGCAGGAAAGTGTCACTACAAACGGACTAAAACGTCTCTTATTTTTATAAATGCAAGGTAACTATTGTCCCTTATGTGTCGCCGGGCGTAAAAGAATAGCACCATCCCATTTCTTCCCGTGGGTGTCGTAGAAGGCGACTAAGGGACTTACTAGAGAATAGGCAGCAGCGTTCTCTATGCATTTTACCACCATACTGCGATCGCCAACCCGCCTGCCAAGCGTGGCGATTATGGCAAAACCCCCCATTCTGGGGCAGGCCTATGTCCAGCAGTGGACGTCTTTCGGCTGAAATGATGATGATGATGAAGTTACCTATTTATTCGTTGTTGTTTCAGGACATATAATTGTATATATTTTGGTTTGTTTACAAGTATTTCCCTGATGTTCCGTTTGCCGATTCTGTGTGCGAAAGGTGGGCGTTCATTTGAGTTTTGTTCCCAAGTTTTGCATGTTTCAGCCGGTCGTTAAACCAATAGCGTGGGCGTTAAGGTCTGTCGCCTTTTCAATGCCACGATACTCTGGCACGTGATTAACATTGTCTCATTTCTGGATATTACGAGACACTAATTATGATGCTTAAATTAAAAAGGAAAATGCTGACAAAATCACGTATGTTTCTCAGCGATTTATCATGAACAAATACCATGTTGGGTTCAATTTATTTGATGGTGGCTGAATAATGATAAACAGATATTGGAGTCCTATAAAAAGAAGAACAAACAAGTCGTCATATGAATATTTAAAAAGTAACACCAAAACTGCTTTGGTACATAAAGCAATATAGAGAATATGAGAGATAGGACCTACTCCACAAAACAAACAAGTTTATTGAAAGCGTATCGATGTACTGTTTAATAACTAATGATAGATTTGAATAAAGACTTGGCAGGCAATAGGTAAGGGGGGTGGGCCATTGCTTAAAAGCTTACTCCCGGCTGAACTGCAAAACAGGTGGCTGCGGTGTCCTTGTGAGCTATAAACTGTGTTCTATGCGCTTCTGCAATGGACACATTTTACTCTCTTTATCGTCTGATAAAGTCCGACATTCCTTTGTTCTCTGGGCTGTTCTTGAAAATTTAAAAGCGGTCCTTGCAGTAAATTCGCGTTCAACGCGCAGCCTTGGACCGAGATACCGGCCGATGAATAAATTATTTTCACACACATGTTTAAGTAAATACACACACGGACACGGTAAACATGCATACGTTAGTGGCCATTAAAATGCTCAGGCTATGTTAATTTTAGGAATTGTTAACGGTCCTGTTGCATACAATCGTCCAAGATAATAGGGATGAACCTCTACCAGCTGTCCACGTGACGGTATACCTTATTTCCGCTGACTAAAATGTATCTAGTCTAAACCACTTTACTGACACTGTTTTTCTCGGATTCATCATTCGTTATTTCTACAAGTTCTCAAATACTAATTCCTCAGTTCAGTGAAGTTTTCTTGTTTTGTTTTCATAAATTTTCTTAAAAACCATCAAAAGCCTAATTAAGCGCTTGAATGGTTTTACAATAAAATTTAAAGGCGATAACTATTTTGCTCTTTTGCGAATCAGTGCCGTATTCAAGAGTGAAATGTGAATGTAATCATGATATATGGTAAGGAACGGTGTGACTATCGAGACGATGACTAACAGCGTTGTTTAAAAGAAAATGACATGTTGCGCAGAACACAAATAAATTGGGTAATTGAGTTTTCATGGAAATAGAGTTAACGATAAATTCACTTTAACAGTAGTAGTTTTTGTTTCGGAAGGATCCTGTTTCACATAAGGCGGGAGGAAACCCCCGGGTGTTTCCACTGCGTAGATCACCCTGTTTATACGATGGAGCATACGGTGGAGGTCTACCTGGCTTGGGCGGGGCACCGCATTATCCTTGTGGAGGCGATCGGCGGCGGCGATTTCTAGCGTCCGGCCCTGGTCCAGGCCATGGTTCGGAGCGAGAGTGCATCGGAGCCGTCACCTCCTTCTGCGAAGCAGTAACGTTCGTGAAGAGGGAGGCAGCGCACGTGAGGGAGAGTCAGTATATGCGCCCTCACGGTCCCAGTCGCCGCAGGAGACGCCCTGAGCGTCGGGAATCCCAGGCTGATTCCCGGCCACCTTAGGCGTGGGCTTGCGGATGGCGAGTAATGGGTAGCTTGCTGTCCGGTAAGGACCAAGAGCGGGTCGGCGCTGCGTTGTGTTCCATCCGCGCCTCACGAAGATGTCAGCACCAACTGGTGGGGTCCGCAAGGGCCAATGCCTGCCAGGGGTGTGGGTTGTTCGGAAAAGATACCGTGGCCCCTGGCACACAGTCAACTGAAGGAACACGGGTGGGTTTTAGTCAGTAAAAGTGTGACACGCCCTCCAACCAAAAAAGAAACGTTAGTGGTTTTCAAATCCACTGTTCACGGCTTTAGAATCGACTACCCAGAAAGAAACTCATTCACGCGAATGATGACATCTTGTATGTAAGGATTTTCAGGGTATCCAAGAGCCAATCAGCTAAGTACCTACATACGTTAGTTAGACACTCGAGAGCTTAACATACGAGTACTCTCCGAAGTTTAGAGGATTTAGGTCCCTCATCCAAATGTCTGTCGGACTAATCGTGGCTTAGCCGTATGCTCGTGAATTCGAATAATCGTGCCAATCGAATGTTCTTCATATTCATAGGTAAATCGGTTCGAGCAAAAATGTTTGCATATGGAACGGCAAACGTACCTATTTGTACGTCAGAGGTTTTATGCCAGTTTAATCCCAGTAAAAAAGCTTGGTGAGATCTCCGCAGCTTCCAGTGTCGGTGTCTGTCCAATGGAAAGGATGATAAGGACCAATACTCTCTGCGGGCTAGCCTGTTTGTGTCCTATTTAGCTTATGTTAGGTCACGCTCGGTACCATTTTCGCTTTGCGACTTTTTAGCGTTATACCTAGTCAATATTCTATTTTATGTTTCGGCGATTTTTACTACACGCATTGTTAGTTTCTAGGATATTGTTGTATAAGCGGATAAAACTAAGCGAGCCGGTTTCAATGCATATGGAAAACAAGTTTACGTATATTTTTCTGTACTGGTTTTATACTTCTTTTTTTTTGGTCGCCTACGTAAATTATTACAAATATCTGGATGACCTAGCTTTGCTCGATATTTTTTTGTTTGTTTTTTTTTTTTTAATTTAACCTAGCTAGATCGATTTATCGCCCCCGAAATCCCCTGCATAGTTGCATACTAATAAATATCATGAAAATCGTTGGAGCCGTATCCGAGAATCAGATTAAATATATACAAGAATTGCTCGTTTAAAGGTTATAGATACAGCGATTCACTAGTGTGTAGTCTGATATTTTGAAAATATTCCTAGGGCTGAAGTAACCGGCCGTACATTTTGTACCGTCCGGCTGGATGCCGTAACATAAACTAAATATGTTTCCGCCTTAAACCCTTAGTACAAGTCGTATTTACCTGCGCCATCTTTATTTCTTCACTCGGAAGAATATTTACGTTGGCTGCGGCCGGCTTTCACATTTATTTATAGTTAAAACTAATATCATAGAGCCGTTTACATAGTAAGTTGAGACAGAAATATGACAGTATTTTTGTGTTATTTGAGTAGAACCAATAAAAAAAAAAACAATATGCTATTCGTGTCCGATTTATCTATACCTCCATACATGCAAATAAATAAAACTGATGTATCTGTTCCTAATGTCAAAAAAACAGCTTTTTACTAAACGCTTAATTTATATCCTACTAATATTATAAATGTGAAAGTTTGTATGTTTAAATGGTTGTTACTCAATCACGAAAAAACAGCTGAACGGATTTAAATGAAATATGGCACACAGATAGTTTATAACGTGGATTAACATATAGGATACTTTTTGTCCTGGTAGTACGTTTTCGTGGAATCAATTTGGAATTCCACGCTGGCAAAAGCTAGTAACAAATAAAAACAACTTTAAAAAAATTGTCAGTTTCTCTGTCTCTTTGTTCCAGCTATTCTCCGAAACGGATGAACCGATTTTATATTATATTTCAGATAGGTAGCTAATGTTAAAGGGAGTAAGTACTATAGGCTATATTTGTCCCAGTAACATGTTCGCGTGGGATAATTTCCGGGCGAAGCTTCGGGCACAGCTAGTCTTAAATTCTTAGTTATAGAAAACTCACGTGCCACTGTTCCTACACGCTGATCTCCGAAACTACCGAACCAATTTTAATGAAATTTTGTGAATGTAATTAGTTGGCTCCAGCTTAAATGAAAGCTAGGATAGTTTTGGACCCGCTAGGTGGCGCTCAGTGCGAAGCAGCGGCGAGTCGCTACTAATATTATATTTAGTTAATTTAAAATATAATTAGTCATTCATTCCATATAAGCACATTGCTAAACATTCATTATAATAATGTTGTCAGCATATTTTAGTGAAATTTGAAATTACAACGATTAGTTTAGCTCATAATCGGAAATGTCATACATATCTAAACCGGATCTGCATAATAATGCCGTTGACATTAAAATGTAGAACAGCCTAACTGAGTTACTGCGTTGATAATTCAAATTTAATCAATGTGATTTAGTTAATAAGCTGGAAATAGTTTATGAAGCTTTTATAATGATACTAGCTGTCCCGACAGACGTTGTCCTGTCCATCCAAAAGTCATTCATACAAAATCCATACACTACCTACCCTACCTACTCTACCCTACCTACCCTACACTACCCTACCCTACACTGCCCTACCCTACACTATCCTACCCTACACTACCCTACCTACCTACGCTACCCTACCTACCCTACACTACCCTACCTACCCTACACTACCCTACCCTACACTACCCTACCTACCCTACACTATCCTACCCTACCTACCTACCTACCCTACCTACGCTACCCTACCTACCCTACACTACACTATCCTACCTACCCTACCTACGCTACCCTACCTAATACCGGGATAAAAAGTATCCTTCTCCTGGCTCTAAACTACCTCCCTGCCAATTTTCAGCTAAATCGGTTCAGCCGTTCTTGAGTTATAAGTGAAGTAACTAACACGACTTTCTTTTATATATATAGATTGGTTAATTTTTAACGTAAATATGGATCAAAGCAGGTGACGTTCTGTCGTTTCTGCCTACCCTAATGCGAAAACGGCAGGAATATATGCATATAAAATATAGGTAGCTCAGCAGAAGGTACCTTAAAATATCATATTAATATAGTTTTATAGTCATACTATTCCCGAACACACATAGGTACTCGTGCATTCTTAGTTCTTATTTTATCATTCTCTATTTACACATCCTTGCTAAATATCAATGATAGACAGACCCTGTTTAAAACAGTTGTTTTCACGACTATTTAAGTCTTTATATTTTACTTTTTTACACTTGAAGTACAGTATCGACCCTGTTTTCAAATTGTTTAAAACTCTCAAGGACTCCGCGAGACAGGGTCGCCCTAATGTGGAGTCCACAAGTATAAAATAAGTTATTTAGGAGTACTTTAGTTATGAAATTTAAGAACAAAATTTGGTTATTATTATTATATTCAATGCTTGGAATATTTGAGTTATGTCCCAAACTGCGGTTGGTATTAGAGGATCATAATATTTCGACAATCAATAATCGATAATATCGATGATAGCGTTGTACCCAGCGCTTTGCCCCACCCGTCCCGTCTTGCGCTATAAAGGGAGATTAAAATTGCAGCGATGCAGCTGACTGCCTCGACAGCTTTGTTCAGGGCTGCTGTGCTCCAAACACCTGAGTTTTAGGGTTCGGAGTGTTGCCTACATGTGTTCGTATTTAGTCAATTATACTATTTCTGTAAGTACGTTTGACTTTAGCAAGTCAATCATATTTTTTAAATTGGATGAGTTGGCGTTCTCTCTGACTACTGTTAGAAGAAAGTCCGAAACAAAATCTGAGGTCACAGTCTCTTTTAAAGTCCAAACATTATCTTGGTCAGATCATGTGAAGACCATGTAGATTGATGTCTGAAATGGTCTTTTGAGGTGAGAACCTCACAAATTGAGTGGACCTGTCCAGTCAGTGTAGTTCAACTAAAAGGAGCGCGACGATTCGAGGAACGCGCGTTGAGCAATTTTTGGTAGGGAACAATCTTAGGGGTGCGCGACACTGTTAAGCTGTAAAATCAGTTCTGTAGCTATAAGGGCAACAACGTTGTTTCATAGCTTTACGTTTTTACTTCTATCTACAGTCCCTCTATGCATGTTTTTTTATTGTACTATTTTCTGACTTTATAACTGTAATATTGTGACACGTTCAAACATGTAAAAAATGTAAATTAAGACGAACAAGACGTCGAGTTCATTACCTTAGCAACCCTAGGTTAGTGCTTATTCAGATAGATCGCGAATTACGGCCCCAACGTAACAGCGAAAAACAACACTATAGAACCTCAAATAAGCGACTTTTAAAAACTCCACTCAGTATAAAACGTTTAAAAGTGAAATAAAGTGAAAGATATGGACGCGATTTAAATAAAAAGAGCTCCCTGGAGGATAACTATTGAAATTCTGATGTTGACAAACACCGGGAAATGTTCGCTGTTTATGCTTTGTGAATTTCAGGCTAAAGTAACATGTTGTGACGAAAAGATAGATTAGTTTTTCATAAATAATCGTTAATGTTATAAAAAGATGAGGCAGTTAAGGGGAACCTAGTTGCAAGATCGACCTTACTGGTGCGCCTGGCGTAAAAGCACTTTGTCTCACCAGGCATCATGACCAACAGAGGTAGTATCAGTGATGAGCAGTTAGATGCTAGTCTACACGCACAACGTTATTCGGAAGATCGGGTTTTATGAAAAAAACTACTGCATAAATCCATAACCAATAAAGTTTATTAAACTTTTCGATAATTGAGCGTTGTCGGTACCGACTTCGTTTTGGAGATTTTTACACTTCTTTCATTACTTAAACACGTTCAAAGTTAGGTAAAATTAGCAAGAAAAACGAATCTTTGTTGGCTCCTAACTTTTTAATGGCTTTTTATTTCAGTACTAGCTTATGCCAGGGGTTGAATTTCGAAAAATCCTTCCTTATTCCTTGTCTACATTATAATGGGAATCTCTGTGCAAAAATTCAGCTTTCTAGGGCTAAGGGTTTGGGCTGGGCGTTGATGAGTCAGTCAGTCAGGACTTCTCTCTTTATTTATATAGATTCTGTTACCATAGAGACGATATTAATAATGAGACTAAACTCAGTAAAAGTCTGCCACCCTCCTGATCCACCCGAAGCGGGAGAAGTTATTTCATGATTTCCCAACGAAAAAAAAAAAAAAAATATGTACTAATTTTTGATGTGCATTGTCGAACAGTGGTGTAATACACTCTCGAAGTTTGTATGGAAAAAATGTCGACAAGGTTCTCTTTAAGGGTGGTTGCTCAGGGAACGTATTTATCGGGATTGTCAATCGGAGAGCGCTATTTTGTTTTCGTCGACGTATACACAGACGTAACAATATCGCGACGGGATTTTTCGCGCAATGGATCTTCGAAGCACTGCTTACCGCCGAGAGTTGAAAATGTTTTTTTTTTTTTTTTGACGCTATGAAATGACTTCACTCTGTTGGATTCTCAATTCTAGGTTCAACACCGAGAATAGAAAATACAGTGCGCGATAAAATGCCGCCTCGAAATTCTTACGTTCGTGTGAACGTCGATTTATTTCCTTAATTAATTATAACGGACACACGCTTCCCTTTTTACCCGATTGCGCCAGAAGCAGGGTTATGTTTTTCGAGTGTATGTATGTATGTACTTATATTTCTTTTGCACGCTCTGTAGCCTAAACGGCTTAATCGATTTCAGCTTGAGAGGTGCCGTTAGATTCGTCTTAATTGTGAAAGTGACAATGGGTAAATAAAAAATAAAAATAAAAAAAATTGCCATATTGTGTTTTCAAAAATTTATATTTTTAGCCGACTTCAAAAAGAAGGAGGTTATCAATTCGACATGTCTAATTGTCTATATATATTTTTTTTATGTATGTTCGTGCATAACTCCGTCGTATATTGACGGATTTGCAAAATTATTTTTGTTCGAAAGGGGTTTACTCCGAAATGGTCCCATTAAAATTTCAAATGGATCTGATGATGCATTTCGGAGACAGACAACGGAATTCTTCAAAAAATTACAGCAAATCAACCGCGAATATTGCTATCGCATAAGATGATGAAATTTCGAATTGGTGTGGGGTAGGTAACTAAAAAGTGAAAAATAAAAACTTTTTTCAATAAAATAACAACCGACTTCCAAAAAAACACTACAAAGTGCAAAATAACTTTAATTTCGGGAGGCGGTGACAAATAATTAAAATGCACAGCCAAAGTCACTGACTTCCGAAATTAAAGTTATTTTGCACTTTGTAGTGTTTTTTTGGAAGTCGGTTGTTATTTTTTTGAAAAAAGTTTTCTCAAAACCTAAGCAATCTCATGCAGTCGGAGGCAATAAAGGTCTTTATTGTTAAATTTTCAGAAGATACCTCCGACTGCATGAGATTGGTGATAGTATTTAGTCTAATAATCATCCTTTTAAAAGAAGTTTCTTGTTTTTATCTTTTTAAATTAAAGTTCACTTTTTAGGCAGTCGGGTTTTTTTATTTTGAAATATATATTTTTGTTTATTATTCTAGAGTATGGCATTCGTGAGATGCAGATGAAAATCATCGTCAGGTGGTATACCTTGTCAGAACTCGAGGTGTATTTTTTTTAACTATAATAGACGCATATTTTTCATTTACAACAAAACCGTCTATATCATTGACGTATAATAAAACAAGGTCCACATAATTAATCAAGACCAACCAAAAGCCATAGAAAGCATTCCACAATTACCAAACCTGACCCAATTTCTGTTATATCAGTATAAAACCTTTATACACGTCGTATTTCGTGTATTAGGAGCTTAATACAGTTGGAGTCCATCTTCAGCGCCATATTTTATCGTTTACGAGCAGGTGTAAAGCGCACCGTAATACGCGACGAAGAAAGTCCGTTGACAAATGATTCAGATACATAATGCGGCGGGCGATATGTTGTGAGCAATTTAAAAATAATCATGCCCTGGCTTTGTTGTCAGGCGCGCTATATTCTCACTCCTAGGTATACGGGTATGCCCGTGGCAGATCTTTTGTTGTTGTTCAAATTACGACGTATACGAGCACTTGAAAGATGTTTGTTTATATGAGGTTTATGATACTCGGGCGGAGCTAGAGGAACTACAGAAAAACAAGCTTCCGTGGCTTTGCCCACATGGATTCTGGAAATTGTCCCACGGGAATGTGGTATACCGGGACAAAAACTCCATGGCTTATGTTACTCCTTATAGCATCACCAGTGAAAGATTCGTCATACAGCCAATTAGCCGGAACAAACAGACAAAGAGACTGACAGACAGAAAAAATATAAAACAGTTTTTTTTTTTTGGTATAATTGAAGTATAAACCTTCATTAATAAAAAGCTGTCATTTTGACATTACAAACAAACACTTCTGTTTTATAGTTAATGGCTGAAAGAAAACCTATGGTTTCAACGAACAATAGAAAAGTTTAGCTAAGCCTTTCAAATGCATGGAGATTTCGCGTATTCGTAGCTACTGCGCGCTACGCCGTATCACAAGTGCTACGAGCATAGGACGTGAATAGGCGCAATAGCTCTCGCTTTTTGCTTTCTATTCTGTTTTCTAATTAGTTTTTTAATTGTTCTAAAATGTTTTCCATCGCGAATAGGTCGCTTGGTAATCATATAACCTAGTTTATATAATGTTCGTAGTAAGTAAAATATTTATTATGTCCCGGGACAATCAGGGCCCAATTCTGTATCGTTATATTGATTCCTCGCGGAATCTTACTACGTTCAAACTACGTCAATATAGTTTTTTTTCGAAACCAATGTAACAGTAAGGAATGTCATATTCTGTATGTTCCAAGACAATTTGTCGAAATTATTAATACGATGTTTCGTGTGGTGCCGGACGTAAAAGAATAGCACTATCCCATTTCTTCCCGTGGGTGTCGTAGAAGGCGGATAATGGACTTACCAGAGAATGGGCAGAAGCGTTTTCTATGCATTTTACCACCATACTGCGATCGAGTTATGTCCAGCAGTGGACGTCTTTAGGCTGAAATGATGATGATGATGATAAATACGATATTTGCAGATTTTGTGTGTGATTGACGTGGTTACGAGTAAGGAATCGATAAGTGGTCATAATGAATTCAGGCCCTGATCGCATAGGAATAAGTAATGTGATGTTCCTTACCATTACATACGATTCACCTTAGGTCCATTTAGTTTAATAGAGGTCTGGACTCTATCAAGATTGACCTGAATTAGTGCTAGACACTGATATCGATTTCTAGATTCCAGTCTAGCAAATATATTCATTCAAGAGGAAATTATCTGAATGTTTTATTTGCCTGACGATGTGCATAGAAATGAGAAGAAATAATTTTTACTGATGATGCTAATAAGTATAAGTACTTATAAGGATTTTGTACTGAATTCTTATTTATGTTTACGGAGGAAGCATATTTGAAAGCCTTACATGTTTTATTATTAACAAGCATTTGCCAGCGGCTTTGCCCATGCGTATATTAGAAATTATTACACAGGAACGTACTAGCAGGGTAAAAAGTATCCTATGTGTTAACTCAGGTTATAAACTACCCGTGTGCTTAATTTCATCCAAATTCGTTGGGTAGTTTTTGCGTGGTGGAGTAACAAACATCTAAATAGGTATCTAGACAGCTAAACATACAAACTTTCAGATTTATACTAATATTATAAACCTGAAAGTTTGTATGTAGGATAGTAGGACAACACGCACGCACACACAGAGAGGCAAAACTTTTATGTAAAAATCCATCCTGTTTCAGAATATATATTTCACACGATTTTGAAGGTACATTGGCAATTTAGTCACCAGACGGATTTGATTGAGTTTTCCTGCAGCATATGGCGACGAAAAAAGAATATTGTAAAATGAAGTTCCATGCCACCCAAAAATAAGATTATTTGTTCGTTAGTTCTGAGTGCTGCACATTTTTAAACAAATTAACCTGTAACTCACCAATCTGACGAGCTATCTACGAACGCGAACGTACGGTGGTCTGTAATTAGCTTGATGTAAACATCGACACTAGTATTAACCCTTTGAAAGTCATCGTGTATTTATGTTCAGGGGTGCATGGGCCGGAAGTCGACTGCAGTGCAGTCGGGGCCTTGGCAGAATTTATGGCCTGGCCTGGTAGCCGGGGACACAGAGTGATCGCGGCGACTGCCTCGATCCCTAATAAATAACTGCAGCCAACTTTCACAGCGTACAAAGCGGCACATTGCTAGTTTTTCCTCGGCCAAACAGCATGCGCTGTCATTCAATAGATTTCAAATCTTGATTAGCAGAAACCTCGCCGGAACACGAAACTAGAATATGGTGATAAATATATTTCCATATTCAATAATACCTAGTTCAAATAAACGTTACATTTTATAGGTATGTGTTTCCTTTATAACACGATAATGGAGTTTTTCCCTCTGTATTTACGAAAGTAAAAGGATATTGTGCTTGTCTCCTTGTTGATATTGTTTTTTTCCGTTTACTAAACTATTATTGTAAGCGCGTCTGATAACATTGGAGGTTATTGTTTATCCTATCGCCTTTATTGGTGTCTTTGCCTTCTTATTTTTCTAGGGTTGTGTTGTGAAAATAAACGGCAAAGCTCACGGTAAACCAGGTTGGACCAAAGAGAATAAACTACAAAGATAACAAGATAATCGCGTCCGAAGTTTCCTATTGTAAGTTTAAGTGGACTAAGAGACACGAGTCGGGTGAGACAATTTAATCTTGTCGGCTTCATGGTCCCTTGGACCGGGGGATAGTTTTTAAACGGTTAGAGTTTCTTTGTCATCTATCTAGCGCAAGTCTAATTCGTTTTTAAAAACTTTTAACTACGTCGTGGACGGTTAATTAGAAGTATTTGAGTAAGCCTGAAAGACGAGATC
The DNA here is from genome assembly GCA_949987655.1 of Polymixis flavicincta. Classification (NCBI taxonomy): domain Eukaryota; kingdom Metazoa; phylum Arthropoda; class Insecta; order Lepidoptera; family Noctuidae; genus Polymixis; species Polymixis flavicincta. The sequence goes on along the minus strand of OX465175.1, from coordinate 11,427,747 downwards.
TTTGTTTTAAATATAAAAAAATGCGTGAATTTTAAACTCAATTACATACAGTTTTTATAGGTATTATATGGCGTGTTTTTCTATACGAGGAGCGAAAGAAGGCTATAACTATATAACTTAAATAAGGTGAGACTTTTAGAAATCGCTCTGGTAGCTCTCATTTTTCCAGTACCTTAGCTATAAAGGCTGCATCGTAAATAAGTAATGTCTAAAACAAACTGTTCACTTTGTCGAACCGACTTTTCAACTTACGGAAATGACCGCTCATACATTTTCATCAAACATATTCTTACCTTATATTTTAACCCTTTTGTAATCTTTTTCATTTTATAGTGACTAGTTATCGTGCATGTTCGCACGTTTTATAAGTAGAAGATTATTTTGATATTAATACGGGAAGCAAAAACTTTGTACCCCTTTTTACAAAAATTACGACGAGCGACGGAGGAGCATACAATTTGGCACAGTTAATTTTTCACATGGGGAAGGAGCGCAAAAAGCTAATTTTTTACATAATAATGCATAAGTTTTAAATTAATCATGGCCGAATTTCCACCTCTCGGCGACCACTTTTCATATGAATAAACGAATGTGTTTTGAAGAATAAATAAGTATTTTTACAAAAAAAAGCTAAGTACTCGTACCTACTTCTTCTCTCGCAAAGGATAATGGTACCTACGTTTTTGTATGACTACATTTTATGAATGCAATCAGTGAGCAAGTAAAGGGTATCTGTTACGGCGCTACATTACTGAGAGCGAATAAGGGGACCCGCCGGAGCAGAATGTAGCGGAAAAGAATCCAACAGGAAACTCGATTAACTTACTAGAAGACGCTTAGTCGGGAATTAAATTTAGATTGAAACTATCCGCTAAAGTGGCCGCCCGTTTAACTTTACTCCCATGTTTTAAACTATATTGAAATTGATTTCACGTAGCCTTAGATCCGGCGAATGAGTTCAAGTTTTATTTTAAATCCAATCAGCGGTTCGTTTGTTAATGATACTGGAGCCAAAGTGTGTTTTTTTCGCCCACATGCAATTATATTGCCTGTCTTACGGAAATTATATATGTGTTCTCCGCAGGTTTTAATTTGCTATGTATTTGTTTGTTACCTATATTAAATAATAAACCCTTTTGTTTTTATTAGAGGACAAACATTACGTGTATCGGTTATAAAAAGCGGCTAGCTCCCTTTTCAATCGAAGCTTTATAAATGAGAATTGAACTCGAAACTATTAAAGTTGATGAAATGTCAACGATCTCTTTAGGTAAGCATTTACCTATTTAATAATAGCGAAGCCACAGTATAAAAGATATGTAATTATCAAAAAGTGGGCCACTGGGCGTAGTGCCAGATGAAATGAGATACTGTATTATTATTGGTTCGCCTTGCTTAAATAAACCGACGGCAGAGCTATTCCCTGAGAATGAATAAATATTACAACTAGGCCATAAAATAAATAGGCACGTGTAATGAACATAGTTAAGGCTGGTCGTCTCAGGTGCATACCCACCGCCGCGAGGGAGGTTGATTAATTAGACCCTACGCACAAACCCTTTGAATTATTCGCATATAAACGTTGCAAAGCTTCTTAACGTTGTGCTCCTCAAGATCCTCTGTAGACTCGCCTTTGGTTTATTCTCCAATTAATTAGCGAGTTACTCGCTATACAGCGTTGTTTAATGCCAAAGATTTTTCAGGAGTAATACTTTCATGTATGTAACGGCTTACGGCTTTCATGTTTGCAATTAGGTATGGATAACTGTGTCTGACGTTTTGTTTCGTTGCAGCGTTTAAAATGATAAAAGGGCTGTTTTTGTTTCTGGGCTATCCTACTGTCGAGCAAAGACCTCCCCAAATCCTTGGCAGCAACGTTTTCTTCCAAGCTTAGAGTTTACCTACGTGATCGGATCAGAAATGAAGAGATCCGCAGGAGAACCAAGGTAGTAACCGACATCGCCCGAAGAATTGCAAAACTTAAGTAGCAGTAACCGCACATTGCTCGCAGTATAGATGGCCGATAGGGCCGAAAGGTTTTGCAGAGGCGACCGCGTAACGGAAGGCGTAGAGATGAAAGGTTCTCCACAAGGTGAGCCAATGACCTTGTGAAGACCGCAGAAATCCGCTGGATGCTGGTAACAAAGAAGCGATCGAAGTGGCGGAGGTTGGTGGAGGCCTATGTCCAGCAGTGGACGTCTTTCAGCTGAGACAATGATGATTGTTTTCTAGAGCCACTTCGATCCAACCTTGCAATACGCGTTTAGGTCGTCTTGCCCAGGAAGAGATTCTTTGGCCAACCTCGCCGGCGCCATCCATCCACGAAGAATATTCTCCAGCGGTCACTGTGCATGCGGCTGACGTTTTCCGCCAAGTCACATTTCAACTTGGCCGCCTTTTTGCCCACGTCTAGGATCCCTGTTTTCGAGCGCAGTTAATAACTGTTATATTTATTAATGAACCACTTTAGCCTAGAGATGATTATCGTAAAATAAAAATAATTGGCAGCATTTTTAGCCGACTTCAAAAAAGAGGAGGTTTTGAATTCGTCTGTGTGAAAACAAATACATGTTACGCGGTATCTTCGACAATTGTGGATTGATTTTGAAATTTGTTAATGGATAGGGTATGCCTCAGGGCTGGTCCCATATTATTTTTATTAAATTTGCTTGGGTTGACATTGTGCTAACTTCGACAATACGTATTTATTTAATCCACTTTGTGTATCTTGTAGATGTTGCATTACTTCCTTTCACTGTTGTAATGAATCGATATGGGGTATATACCATAACGAAAAGTGAAATATTAATGTGTCTTCGAATCAATGAAATAAAAATTATTTTTCTTTTTGTAGTGTTTTTTTTTTGAAGTTGATTGTTTTGTCATGTAACACAGGTTTTTGGCAAAAAAAGAAGATTGGCTTAGCTTAAACTTGCGTTTACTCTTATTTGAATTACCTACAAACTGTTCAGTAATATGGACTAAGCCAGCCTTTGGAAGGAAATCAAATTCTCTTAGCCGCAGAGGAAGGGATGCAATTATGCTACACCACAGCTCCTGTTGCTTCTACAAGGCTTATTTAGTCTGCAATGATCACACTTGTGACACGGTATAGATAATATTACCGTGCTTGTGAGCAGTGATGGCTCAGTGGTAACGGCCGCGACTTACGAGTTGTAGGTCGTGCGTTCGAACCCAGCCAGGCGCATTACTTTGTGTAAATAATTTCATCAACACTGCTCTCAAACGGTGAACGAAAACATCGTGAGGAAACCGGCATGTCCTAGAACCAAAAATTCGAAGACATGTGACATCTACCAACCCGCAATGGGCCCGCGTGGAGGATTACACGGCTGGGACACAGGCCTCCTCTCCTGTGTCCCAGCAGTGGGAACGTTATAGGCTGAGTATGTCTGTACGTTTGATCACACTTAAGGTGGACGCGAATTAATTAAAAAATTAAAATAATTTGTAAGTCAGTGTGAGGCTGTATGTTGAACAAAAAATATGATTTACGACCGTAACACGTATGTACAGACGCCAGCACATCAAGCTACCCCAATCTGTTAAATTTCTTTGATAGGTTTTCATCTTTATTATATAAGCATATGGTTCATGCTCAATTGGGAAAATTTGACAGTTTTGGGTAGCTCGATATGCTGGCGTCTGTACATACGTGTTACGGTCGCAAATCACACAGAAAACATAGACTAGTTATTATTCTTATTCCTTCTCTATCCAAGCTGTAAGATTGTGGAACTCACTTCCGCCTAGCATTCGTGACTTAAAAACTATTTCCCTATTCAAATGTCGAGTAAAAGAGCCTTTCCTCTTAATTGTGTATGTATAAACTAATAAACTAGTATATATATTTGCATATATATACTAGTTTATATATTTTATCATTATGTATTTCAAATCAAATCAAATCAAAATATTTTTATTTCATATAAACCTGCATGGGCACTTATGAAACGTCAGAAGCTAGGTGCACGGTTCCAAATTGTTGTTTCCTATGGAGAAGAGCCGGCAAGAAACTCCACGGTTACTCTTTTAAAAATAATTGGCTTTAACAATATTTTCAAATTGCAGAGATTAAATATATGGGAGGACAGCGCAGGCCTGTCAATAAGTACCAGGTACTTAGACGAATACAGAATAGAAAATCGTCTACAAATCCACAGTCAGCAAGGCCTACAACGTTCTCTCATTCACAATATGTAAAATAATCTACATAAATAAAATGAAACTAAATAAAATTGATGTATAATGTCAATTAATGACGAGATTATGTCAGCATTGTAAAAATAAAAAGAATAAAAAAGAACATTGTATTTGAGAGCAGTTAATAGACTTTCACATAGTTATGCTGTTAATGAGGTACCAGGGAGGCCACATGTGCAGAAGGAATTAATGCCAAACTTCCCTGTCTTCAACGTAGTCTTTTATCTTATAATATGCTTTTTTGATAAGGACACGTTTGATGTGCGTTTTAAACTTTCCATCGCTAAGTTCTGGAACCGACTTTGGCAACTTGTTATAGAAGCGGATACTGTTTATTAGAAATGACTTGCTAGTTTTAGTCAGCCTAAATTTTGGAATCACAATTTCATCTTTACTACGTGTATTCAGATTATGGAAATCGCATCGTTTTTTGAAAAGGTCTAAGTTTTTGCGAACATACAAGATATTTTCTAGGATATAAAGAGAAGGCAGAGTTAATATATCAATTTCGCTGAATTTGTTTCTAAGAGACTCGCGAGGCCCCATTTTATAGATTGCGCGGATTGCCCTCTTTTGTAAAATGAAAATTGAATCTACGTCAGCTGCCGATCCCCACAGCAGAACGCCATAAGACATAATACTGTGAAAATAAGCAAAGTAAACTAACCTAGCTGTGGCTACATCAGTCAACTGCCTTATTTTTCTTACTGCGTAAGCAGCTGAGCTTAATCTACTTGAAAGAGCTCTAATGTGGGCACCCCATTGCAATTTTGAATCTAAAGTAATTCCCCAAAAATACAGTTTCCGAAATAGCATACAGTTTCTTGCCATCAAGTTTTAAGTTTAGACCTACTTGGGGTACATTTGGTAACGAGAACTTAAGACATTTCGTTTTGTTCGCATTGAGTAAAAGATTATTAGCAGCAAACCATTTCGAAAGAACAGCTAGACTATCATTGACATGCAAGACATCCGTATCTTTTCTATCTATTCTAAAAATAAGAGAAGTGTCATCAGCGAATAAAATTATATCCGAGAATTTAGCCATCAGGTAAGGAAGGTCATTTATATAAACTAGAAATAAAAAAGGGCCAAGAATTGAACCTTGAGGCACGCCCATCTTAACTAGAGACCCCGAGGACGTCGCCCCATTAACGTTTACTTTTTGCTGCCTGTTTGATAAATAGGAAAGTACAAGATCAGCAGCTTGTCCACGAATTCCGTAGTGGTGTAATTTACAGATCAGTGTATTGTGGTCAACGCAGTCAAACGCTTTTGAGAGGTCACAGAAAATGCCAATGGCGTCCTGGGAATTCTCCCAGGATTCCAAAATGTGACTGATGAGTTTTACTCCTGCGTCAGTCGTCGACCTACCTTTCGTGAAACCAAACTGTCGACAATGTAAAATCCCATTCGAGTTAAAGTGTGACAACATCTGGTCCAGCATGATTTTTTCATAAATTTTGCTCAATGCTGGAAGCACAGATATAGGTCTATAATTAGAGGGATCACTCTTACTACCCGATTTGAAAATTGGTACTACTTTACTATGTTTCATTAAGTCAGGAAACGTACCGCTGTCTAAACATTGATTAAATATGCCTGTTAGGACAGGGGCAATTGTGTCAATGATATTTTCGAGAACCTTAACGGAAATCCCCCATAAGTCTTCAGTGTTTTTTATGTTAAGACTTTTAAATGCTGTTTTAATTGTGGCAATAGAGATGGGTTTGAATTCAAAACTTGGAATGTCCTTGCTGAAGTTTTCTAAAAGAAGAGATTCAGCTAATACAGATGATGAGGGGAGAGATTTCGTAACTTCTATTGGGATGTTGGTAAAGAAATTTTCTAGAGTCTGAGCAACTTGTAACTTATCTGAAATGGTTTCATTATCAATTTTTAGAGCTAACTCATTCTGATCTCGCTGTTTTGTGTTTCCAGTTTATTTGTTAATTACCTGCCACACAGCTTTTATTTTATTTTTCGAGATAATAATTTTGTTACTTATTAATTTAGATTTAGCGTGAGCGCAGACTCTTTTGAATATCTTAGAATAGTTTCTTACATAATTATGAAGGGCCTGATCAGAAGTCAATGATTTTTCGTGGTACAAATTATATAAAATATCTCTGCTTTTTCGAATGCCAGCAGTGGCCCATTCGCTAAATTTTGGTTTAGTAGCTATCGTAACTTTTTTTACAGGACATGCTTTATTGAATTCTTTGCATACTGTAGAAAAAAATGTGCCATAGTTTATATTGGGGTCTTGTGAATCAAAACTCGCTGTTGAGAGCTTGCTAAGAACATTATTATTAAAAGATTTCAATTTATTTTTAGTCAGAGGTCTCAATTCAATGGTTTTATCTAGATGTAACTTTTGATCTAAGTCAAACAATACAAGCTGACCAGTATGGTCTGACCTGACGCCACTAATTAAGGATGAGTCCTTTATTTTGCAATTAGTAAATACGTTGTCTATGCATGAAGCTGTGGTTGCTGTTATTCTAGTCGCTTCATTAAATATACATTTTAAATTGAATGATTTAAACAAAGAGATAAGCTTACTTTTTTCTGGTGAATTAACTAATAAATCAATATTTAGGTCACCACACACAAAAACTAATTTATTATCTTTGAAAAGTTTACCTAATATTTCTTCCATAACTATCAAAAATGATGACAAATTCGTGGCTGGTGGTCTATACACAGATAAGAAAGTATGGCCCTCAACCTCCGCACATGCTACCTCACATAAGCGATCAACAGAGCAAGCGGTGATATCCTTTCTTTCCTTATATCTAAAACAACTATTACACAATATCAAAGTACCACCCCCTATCGAAGACCTATTGTACGCACTGGCAACTGAAAAATTATTTACATTAAACAACATCCTATCCGGTTTTAACCAAGTTTCAGTAAAACATAAGATATCCATATGATATTTATCTATTAACATTTCCACGTCTAGAATTTTGCCAGAGAAGCGATTTATATTTTGGTGATACAGTAAAATACACTTATTATGCTTCTCTTTTGTCGCGTCTAAAAGTTTAAAGAATTAATTACAGTATTATTAGAAATACTAGATAATACTGTTTCGTCACTTAACCTAGTCTCAGTTAAATTATCAATAACTGCGTGTATATTGTAAGCTAACAAAGTAGCTAATACATGTCTACTAGTCTTGGGAAGAAACATATGTTCCCGAACTAGTACAAAATCTCTAACAAAATTGTTAGTATCAAAATACAATAAACGGTCACTATGACGACATGTCAAAATATGCATTAAATTATTTAGGCTAAAAATGTAATCATTTTCTTCATAATTCAAATGATTTGAATATGGCAAAGCACATAATATTATTTTACCTAATTATACATTACATAATTTATTTATGTATATGTAAATTTCCTGCATTATATGTATATTTTAGTTTAAGACGTAATTCGAATAGACGAATATTCATATTTAATCAGTTTCTCTTCTTGTTCTCACGCACTATTGTCTACATTTCTTTTTCATTCTCCTGTCGCAGGTCTGCTGGAAGAAATTTCTAAAGAAATAAGCAGTACCTTTGTACTCAATTGTTTGTTTATGCTGTCTCTTCTATGTATTTTACTGTGTACATAAATAATAAAATAAATAAATGTGAAAGTTTGGATGTTTGTTACTCAATCACGCAAAAACGACTGAACAGATTTGGATGAAATTTGGAACACAAATAGTTTGTAACCTGGATTGGATGAATGCCAGTAAAAAATTATGAGCCAACAAAGATTTGGTTTTCTTGCTAATTTAACCTAACTTGGGGCGTGTTAAGTAATAAAAGAAGTGTAAAATTTCCAAAACCAAGTCGGTACCGACAAAGATCAAATATCGAAAAGTTAAATAAACTTTATTTGTCATTGATTTATGCAGTGGTCTTTTTCATAAAACCCGATTTTCCGAATAACGTTGTGCGTGTAATGTGTTTTTCAATATTTTTCAACACACTTGCTCATAAAATGGCTCTAATTTCACTACAGTTAGGCACATAATGACACCTATTATCAAACTGTGACTTTTTCATTACTATTATTCACTAGTGAGTTATAGAATTGGTTGAGTTGCTTTGTTCTTAGTGAGTTATAGGTTGTTTTTTGTTTGAGTTGCTTTGTTCTTAAAAACGATGATGATGATGATGATGGATGATGCTGGGTGATGATGGATGATGATGGATGATGCTGGATGATGATGGATGATGATGATGGATGATGATGGATGACGATGGATGATGATGAATGATGATGATGGATGATGCTGGATGATGATGGGTGATTATGAGTGATGATGGATGATGATAGATGATGATGGATGACGATGGATGACGATGGATGATGATGGATGATGATGGATGATGATGATGGATTACGATGGATGATGATGGATGATGATGATGGATGATGATGATGGATGATGATGGATGATGGATGATGATGATGATGATGATGGGTGATGATGAATGATGATGGATGACGATGGATGATGATAGATGACGATGGATGATGATGGATGATGATGATGGATGACGATGGATGATGATGGATGACGATGGATGACGATGGATGATGATGGATGATGATGATGGATGATGATGATTTAGTATTATTTTCTTCGCAAGTGTGTTGAAAAACGTCGTATGATACACGTGTGTATTGATGATTATCGTCCTCGGCTCTCTTAAGACCCTCGCCTGACGGCTCGGGTCTCAATGGCGCCTCAGCGATAATCACCAACGTTACACACTTGTACCATAATGTACTATTACGCGTCTGTTTTACTATAAATGATTCTGCATCTCACTCAATAACGTGCGTGTAGCGTGTAACTGCTCATCACTGATACTACCTCTGTCGGACTCGATGCCTGGTGAGGCAGCGTGCTTTTTAGCCAGGCTCACCAGTGAGTTTGAGCCCGCGGCTTGATTCCCCTTAAACACCTCAATTGACGAACAATTTTCGTTCTAAAAAAACAATTTTAAGTTCGGATAGTTTCGTTACTTTTTATTTTATGAACGGGTTGCTACGTCACACTGCGGTTTAGTAAAATAATGGCATAAAATTGAAGCAATATACCGTTTTCACAGTGGCGAGCGGCTCTCGGCTGATATTCAACTTTTAGACCCCTGCGTCAAAGACTCGTGGTTTCTTTGAAGTCATGTGCATCGGGGCATTGTTATATGCCCTTTCTTGTAACAACTTGGCTGGTTTGTGTTTTAATCAATTTAATTTTAACTTTTTGAAAGAGCGGTGTAAGAAATGCGTGAAAATTTTGGGATCAATTGTCCGTTTAGATCTATTGTTTGAGCTATAGTTATAGAAGGGCTTGTGGCTAAGAAATAAAAGCCGCACGGTTAGACCAATCAGGTTAAGTTACTCTTTCCGCGGTTGGTCCGTGGATGGGTGTTCATCTTTATATAACAACAAGGGTCTTGTTCCGTGCCTCAGCGGCTCTCATTCGTGGATCATTGACAGTGGTTACTGGTCGTCAGAAGCCCGAAAGTCTGACAAACCAGTCTTACCCAAAGGGTATCCATTTATCCAGTGACTGGGTTGAGGAGGTCAGATAGGCAGTCGCTCTATGTAAAATACTGCCTCCGGTTAGACTGGAAACCGACCCTGACATAGATGGGAAAAGGCCAGACAATTTGATTTTTGTTGGTTTGAGCTATGAGCTATTATAATATGCATAATATCAGGCAAGTAATTTTAAATGACCGAACACGACCTCTGAGTGAAAAAGAGATAGCCGAGTAGCTACACGAACATTCATTTTTTACCAAAAAATCCTCCGTCAAGTAGTCAATTACCAAAACACTGAGTAGAAGTACTTGAAATAAATATGTATTTGCCTCGTGGCAGGAATACGCGACAGTAGCTAATGAGTATGTACTTATGCTTTCTGTACGGCGGACGCTCCCACCCAGCAATTAAGGTCACCAAAAGCTTTAATAACCTTTGTTTAACATGTACGACTAAAAAAACATCAGGGACGCATATATTAATGTATTTTCCGGTAAAATGCCTCAGAATAAAGACGAGAGCCGATCGTCCTCGTAATTTGAAAGCAATGAAATGAATTGGTATTGTAATAAAAACGTTAGTTCATTATCGACAGTTGGTTTCGCTCTCAATCCGGCTCGTTACCAAGACATGGCTTCATGAATAATGTACCACGAATAATGTTACTCCACGAAATATCTACTTGCATGTTTAAAACGTTGAGAAATTCTCCTTTTGATATTCGCGTGAAAGGAGAACGATTTGAATGTGTTACCGAGTAGGTGATGACTATGATATTTAACGTTCTACTTTGTTATACGAGATCTATCGGTTGAGATAAATATGAATGGGTCGAAGTAACTCGTGAAAAAGCAGAAAGTGACATTTTTTTTTTTAATTCAACTCTTTGCAATATCTGCCCACTTGAAACTTACACTTATTTAGTTTGGTAACTAATACTTAGGGGGCGTCCATACGTAAAGTAATTTTGGTGAGTTGACGTTGAGATTTGGCTCGACTCACCCCCCCTACTAATTATCTTACGTGAGAATACCTCACGCAAAATGCATATTTTTTGTGTAAAAGAAAGAAAACACATCCAATACAAACGTTAATTTGTGCTTATTTGCGTTGGATTTGTGCATTGCGTTTGGCTGGCTCGGCTGGTCGGTGGCGGTATCACAATCGAGAGGCTACTGTGCTACTTTGTGGCGTAAGCTAAAGCCATATTAATGGATAAACATGTGTTACTTAATTTAACCTAGTTTACTCGCAATTTTACATTGTTTCTTTGCGGAAAAATATATAAATTACGTGATAATTGACGAAACCCCTCTCCCCCACGTGAGCTTGGGTGAGATTCAACTCGACTCCCTCCCCCCCCCCGCTCTAAACCCCTCACGTAAATAATGGTCGCCCCCTTATCTGTAGATAGCTGCAGCCCTCGGCATCATCCGCGTGGATGTAAGAAATTATTCCACGGGAACGTGCTACCAGGACAAAAGCCGCAAGTACCCTATGTTAGTCCTTATTAAATCAGCATTAGTCAGTAAATGTTCCGTCAAGTGCACCCGTTTCGGAGATAAGCCGGAACAAATAGACAGACAAAAAAAGTACCGTTAAAACTATCATAATATGCATTTAGTAAAAAGCAATTTGTGTAGATGTATCAATGTATTTCCTTTTCAAGCAGAAAAAAAATGTTGAGACTATTTTGATTCGATAAACATAGATAATTAGATACCTACTTTACAAAACCGATTACAAAGAATAATAAGGTGGACAGGCGAGTTAAATAGGGTTACAAGTTGAACTCGGCAAGTACAATAAAACCTGTTGTTTGTGGTTGCAAGAAGAAAGTCCACTCCTTGTTAGTACTCGCAGGATTTACCGGTATTTCATGGAGCGATAAATTCCTTCCAGGGTGTAATAAAGACCTATTGTCAGTATTGAGTTGGAATTGGCTTTTATTTGAAGCCTGATATGCTGAGCTTGGGTTCAAATTCCGGGCCAATCAAGGTGTTATTGGGTTCTCTATTAGGAATTTCTTAATAGCAGCTTGGAGTCTCGATTTTTACCGGGTTGATAGGTTCGCTCCTTATTCCTCATCATCTTGCCATTATTTATAAAACATAACTGGCGAAATGTAATTATTCTTTAGGTTCACTGTTGCCTCACCATTCAGGGAAACAAGCATGATGTTGTGTTTATTTGAAGTCGAAATTCGACAAGATGGTCCGGCTGCCTTGGATAGATAAATAAAAAAATTACCATACCAAGTCCATATTTTCGGCTGAACATACCTTGATATCCATTTTCCTAAACATGAATTGAAAAATGTCCGAGCATATGGAAGGTATGAATATGCGGAAAGAAACCTAGATACAAAAAATAGTCTAGAAAAGACATCACGAATAAAACGCCACTCGACGCACCCACCGTTCACTTTCCTTTTGCGAACAATGCAAGTCGTGTGTGCTGGGCGTGTAAAGTAAATATGAATGATTATAGGGACGATGTCGGGGTGGGGTCATATCGGAGACACAGCACACTGCCTGGGGAGGTCACAAGTCGTTTATTTCAATAATACAAGCTTACCTGCCACCTCGCTCGACCCTTTCCCTGGTGAGGCCTGTGACTTATAAGCTTTATTTATATTAACTAACGAGGAATTTATTAGAGCTTGTTGCTTGTCTAATTGCTAGATTTCTATTATTCAATTATTTGACTAAATTACGTAGGTAAGTTTATGGTTGGAGTTAAGTATTAAAATGAGCAGTGGTGGCCCAGTGGTAACGGATGCGACATATGAGTTGTAGGTCGTAGGTTCGAACCCAGACAGGCGCTTTACTTTGTGTAAATTATTTCATCACCACTACTCTCAAAACGGTGAAGGATTTTTTTATGGTTCTAATGATTCTACCAAAATTACGAAGACACGTGGCATATACCAAACCGTACTGAGACCGCGTGGTGGATTATGGCCTACGGTCTCACCGAGAAGAGGCGTGTTATAATGGGAACATGAATATGATTAGAATGTGACGCTGATAGAAAATTCGACCTCAATAGCTAATAAAAAAGTATTAAAATGCCAAATTTTCCTAATTCAAGACACAAAACTTCAAAAATGTTTAGGTACTTTGTAATTCTGTCCTTATCTCAGTAACCGATCTCTTAACAGACATCCTTGGGAAGCTTTTAAAAGAAGAAACGACGAAATAAATGGCGAACACAACAAACAAATCTAGATATAAGTAGGTATGCAACAAAACACACGTAAAAGGTCATGTACCTACTTACAACGTACACGGCTCTTACATGTCGCACGGAGTAAATAGATCGAAACTTGTTAAACTTTTTTTAAATGTGTCGACAGACGAGCGAGCTAATGGAAAGATCCTGTGAGAGTTCGTCGACACGTTTAACGAGGTCAAGCTCTTGTTTTTAAAGCAATTTCGCGATCAAACTCCTCACCTCCATAAAAGGAACTGCAAACATTCGAGCAATAATCGATTTAATGAAAGGGGAATCGAAGGGTCCCGTAGGTTTGCGTTTCAAAATTTACGACCACCTCTAGCATTTAATTGGAAATTCGTGCCGCAATAAAAACGACTTGATGACCTAAGATTAAAATGGAAACTCTTTAAAATGAAACTGGATGCTAAATGGCTCATGGCTCGCGATCTCACGTTTACAAATGATGCTTTTACTTGAGAAACGCTCGGATACATGGATCGGTCGAGACTTATTTGAATAAAATGGAAATAACTAGAATTTTTGCGAGTTTTACGTTTGTCAGCTTTGGCACATAGTAACATAGTTATTTGCAAGGCATCAGATAACTTCTGGGACTTGAGAAGAGTTCGCATGTATCACAGAATATGCTGAAACAAAGTTGGTAGCTTTCTATATAAATAAAAAGACAAGTCCTGACTGACTGACTGACTCATCAACGCCCAGCCCAAACCCTTGGACCTAGAAAGCTGAAATTATGCACAGAGGTTTCCTTTACAATGTAGACAAGCAATAAGGAAGGATTTTTATGAAATTCAACCTTTAAGGGGGTGAAAAGGGGGGATTATTTTTCTATGAAAAATCTTATTCCTTGAGTTAATAAACCTGAAACTTGGCACAAATACTTATCTAAGTACATTATAAAGTTGTTCATTTATTGTTATTCTAAACTACCCTCTAAAGGGAGATTGGGGGTGTCAAAGTTTGTATGGAAGAATTTTAACGCGCGGTCTGATTAACTCGAAACCGAAACTCAGTGTTTTTACTTAAAACCAAGAATAAAGAATAACGTGTATCAGGGTTTTTCGAAAATCTACCCCTAAAGGGTTAAAAAAGGTAGTTAATTTTACAAGGGATGATTTTACTGCGCGTCTTGATTAGGTAACTCGAAAATTGGTATCATCATCATCATCATATCAGCCGAAAGACGTCCACTGCTGGACATAGGCCTCCCCCAGGCTCCTCCACTTCGACCGGTCTTGTGCTTCCCACATCCAGCGGATACCCGCGGTCTTCGCAAGGTCATCGGTCCACCTTGTGGGAGGCCTTCCTACTCTACGTCTTCCGGTACGCGGTCGCCACTCCAGAACCTTTCGGCCCCATCGGCCATCTGTTCTGCGAGCAATGTGCCCTGCCCACTGCCACTTAAGTTTGGCAATTCTTCGGGCTATGTCGGTTACAATTGGTATAAATAACCTATAAATCAAATAATGTAATAGAAACAAAAGACTTTAAAAAAATTAACCCCTTTGAGGGTGAAAAAGGGGATATAGATTGTTTGAAGAGTTTTCTGTGGAGAAGTATAGAATATACACATATACCAGGGCCATATTATTATACACCTGGAATTTGATGAGGTGGTTTTGTGTGAAGAATAGTGATCACATCACTTTATATTGTTGACGTCAGAAGAGAAATATTAATCCTACTAATATTATAAATTAATGTGAAAGTTTGTGAAGATGTTTGGATGATTTTTACTCAATCACACAATAACGACTGAACGGATTTGGATGAAATTTGGAACACAACCTAAATTAACACATAGGATACTTTTTATCCCGGTGGCACGTTCCCGCGGGATAATTTCCAAATTACACGCGGGCGAAGCCGCGGGCGGAAGCTAGTTAATAATAAAGGATGGAATGTAAATATTTTGAAGTAAAGCAATATTGTGCTGGGAGGAAGTTGGATTAAGTATTCATAAGTAGGACTTATATGGCTTTAATATGTCGACTGAATGCTGAAAATTCATTAAAATAATTTTCATTAAAATAATTTTCATTAAAAACTGATGCACTGCAGTGGGAGTGAAATTTATTTAAAAAGCGGCCAAGTGCGAGTTGGAGTAGCACACGAAAGGTTACGCGGGGTTTAAATATTGGTCTTTTGCGCGGGAGTAGGATTGAGTTTTTCGATCTTGAATTTCTCAGTAGATAGTATTCCGGAGTCCGGCTTTAGTAGTACACACTACCACGACTATTAGATTAAAAGACTACGTTAAAGACAGGGAAGTTTGGCATTAATTCCTTCTGCACATGTGGCTTCCCTGGTACCTCATTAATAGCATAAATATGTGAAAGTCTATTAACTGCTCCTAAATTACAACGTATTTTTATTTTTTTACAATATCTGATATGTGGATAGGTGGGGTCATCTGCTGCTTACTCAGACCTAATTTATTTGACCCTGGCCCACTGGATTTTTTTTTGCTTTCTTCTAGTTTCACCACAATTTTTATTAAAAACGGGTAACATTTTTACAACATGCAATTTAAAAAAAAAATCTTTAATGTTGGCAGATTCTTATTTTTTTTTTTTTTTTAGATATAAGCTAGAAAAAAAGTTATGAGTCCCCAAACTTACAGGCATTAAAAAAATATCGTAAATATCGTATCGTATGACGAACGGACGGACGGACAGCGGACCTCAGTAAAAGGGTCCCGTTGGCACCCTTTGGGTACGGGACCCTAAAAATGGTAATTAAATTTTACTCCACGTTTGGTGCAGTGGTTGAGAGATCTGCTTGTGTGCTACTGGTCGCGGCTTTACAGTTCCGAACAAAATATTTGTCCAGTCTGAAGGACGTTTTAGGGTCAGACAAACACGGCAGCCTCACGATAGGTCAACGTTTAAATAAAAAACATGTTCTGTACAAAAATGTAAACGTATCCATAAGCTTGGAACTAAAATTTTCCATCGCAATAGAAATCAATTTAATACAGAAATAACAGAGCCGCAATACAGAATCTTTGTAGCAGAAATGTGTTGTTAAACTATTCCGAGGATTCTTTCGCTTTGCAACAAGAGAGTTCGTGACATATAAATTTTGTCTATAAAAGAATTTCCTGTACGTCTGGACAGCGATAGTAAGGAAACCAGGAACGGAACAATTTTTTTTAAAGAAATGAAATGAACATTCACCACAAAGAGCCGGATGATAAAATAAAGGTTCTTTCCCTCTCTCGTAAATCTTTCTAACCAACGAATAGAATAGGGAACGAAAATGGTACAATCTTTAACTTTCTGACAGTTTAATAAGATAATAAAAATATAACCACGAAAAAAGAATTAATATCTCTACACTTTTTGCAGTTTACTTAGATTTGAGTTTCCAAACAAAAATAATCTTTCAATCTTTTTATGAAAGTTCAGTTTTAATGTTTTAAATTTTTTCGTCTGAAATACGAGTAGGTGTATCTCCTTATATTATCAAGATTCAGGCGTACGATACGCCGTGGAAATTATGTCGAAAGATATAACGTGAAGTAAGTTGCAGGTACCTTTTACCCTAAAGGCTTTGGGTATTAGCTACCGCACACTTTCGTTGTAACTTAGATCGCATTGAATTTCCACGAATTTTCTCCGCAAACCCAGATTTGAGACGGAACTCCGCCTTTTGTTGGCCTTTGTTGACGTTCAGTGATCTTCCCTGCCAGCTTTGTTTGAGTTTCTTATTAGTCACTTTTAATATTAATTATAATGAATGTAATTTCTCAGTTTCAAACTTCTGTAATACTTCAGTAATTCCTAGTTTGATAAATTTTCTTAAGGGGACACTTTTCGCGAGCTCGAACTCACTGGTGGGCCTGGCTAAAAATCACTCTGTCTCACCAGGTTTCGTATCCAATAGAGATAGTATCAGTGATGAGCAGTTAGAAACTAGTCTACACGCACAACGTTATTGAGTGAGATGCAGGAGCATTTACAGCAAAACATTCGCGAAAAAATTAAGAAAAGTCCTTCGGAAGATCGGGTTTTATGAAAAAACCAATGCATAAATCAATGACCAATAAAGTTTATTGAACTTGTCGATAATTGAACTTTGTTGGTACCGACTTGTTTTTGGAGATTTTACACTTCTTTTATTACTTAAACACGTCCAAAGTTGGGTTAAATTAGCAAGAAAAACGAATCTTTTTTGGCTCATAACTTTTTAATGGCTTTTTATTTTAGTATTCTGTTTAAGTACCGACACTATTAATAATGAGACAAAACCATACAATGTTTAAGTTTTGATGTACATTGTCAAACAGTGGAGTAAAACCCTCCCGAAGTATGTATGGAAAAAATGTGGACTTGTTTCACCTTAAACATAAGTTTTGGAAGTAACTGTTTCGTCGTAACCAATTTTTTTTATACCAAGTATTAAAAAAGTTCCTAGTATGGGCAAGCCCATACTGGGAATTTCTCCTGTATTGTGGGTGCGTTTACAAATATTTAAACTCACATACACAAACGGAACACCTACTTGTACGTCACATAAATATTTGTCCCGTGCGGGAATCGAACCCGCGACACGCAGCACAGCAGTCAATTACTTAACCACTGCGCCAACCGTGACGTCAAATTCAATTCTAGAGTTCTATTCCTGCGGGTTGTTCGAAAGAGATACCATGGCCCCTGGCACACAGGCAACTGAGAGACAGCGGGGCAACGGGTGGGTTTTAGTCAGTACAAGTATGACACGCCCTTCTGCTGCACCCAGAGCGGGAGAAGTTATTTGATGATTTGCAACCCTCAAAAAAAAAACCATTTTTTTTTTGTGTAGTTATTGACCTATAGGAATGCTGGTTAATATGTAATTGGCGACTGTGTAAGTCCGAGACTATTGTAACCTCATCGTCTGCCTAGCCTTTACCCAACTATGTTGAGGTCGGCTTCCAGTCTAATCGGATGTAGCTGAATACCAACAGTTTACATGGAACGACTGCCCATCTGACTACAACCCAGTTACTATGAGTAATAGGATACCCCGTGGTAAGACTAGTTGTTGACCCGTAAAGAATGTCAAAGACCACGAATGACAGCTGGAACCTACGGAGATCTTGGTATTTTAAGCTGGTCACCCATCGACATACCAATCGCAGCAAGCGCCGCTTAACCTGATCGATAGAAATGTACGGCTGTTATTCCTAACTTACCTAAATCTTAAAATTTAAATACAATAAAATTATATGAATAGTCACATGAAATTTTTCGTGGCTAAGTAATATTAGCTGCACGGGTCGATCGATCAGGTTAAGCTACGCTTGCCTCGGTAGGTCCGTGGATGGGTGACCATCTTTACATACCAAGTCCCCTCAGTGCCTTAGAAAGCACGTAAAGCCGTTGGTCCCGGTTGTCATTTGTAGATCTTTGACAGTCGTTACGGGTCGTCAGAAAGCCCGAAAGTCTGACAACCAGTCTTACCAAGGGGTATAGCATTACCCAGTAACTGGGTTGTGGAGGTGAGATAGGCAGTCACTCCATGTAAAATACTGGTATTCAGCTGCATCCGGTCAGACTGGAAGCCGACCCCAACATAGTTGGGAAAAGGCTAGGCAGATTATGATGAGTCACATGAAAATTTTGTGCGAATAAAGAAAGTCAAGCAGATGGCATTTAATATTGATGTTCCATAATGTGTGTATCTCATAAGTATAGTTTATAGTCTGTCGTAGGTAGATCACAATCACAATACATATAAACGTGATTGTTCAAAACGATTGAAGGCAACAACATAAAAGTAGATGGCAGAGTACACAAACAGCTTCCAATTGGAACGTTAGTGTCCGCACACATCCGACGCTGTGTGTCCTGGGTGCGGCCGGATAGTCGGAAGTGTGTAGTTATGTGAGCAAACTGACGCGAACTAACGGCTCCAAACTATACACAGCCGTGATAACATGTCCCTTTAAAATACGCTGTTTTTCTGTGATTGTCACCTCTCTCAGATGAACAAGTGTCGACGAAGAAAGAGTAGTATGATGTGAGGGTCGTGGTGGTTGGCGTTCTGTGGTTTCTGCCACCCCATGGGGAGAAAACATGATTTTGTGCATGTATGCAAGTATCTCTCTTTGCTAAGATACCCAAAAAAAATACAATGTGTTTGGGACATAAAAAGGTAAGTTTTCTCCAAATTTCGTGTTTTTTTTTTGTATTATATAAAATAAAATAAAACCAAAAACTTGGTTATATGAATTTTTCACATAATGAGGTTATGTGAAAAAAGTGTAAATAAAAAAGTTGTAGATCTTTTTACTCGAAATTTATAACTTGTAAAACAAAAACTTAAAAACATTACATAATCGATCTAGGTATGTATATTTATCAGGCTAAAATATTATTCGACTTTAAATTAATTTTACAAAGATTATTTTTCTAATTTAATTTTTTATGGAAACACTGCTGTTATTACTTCTAAATATAAAATTGAAAAATATGTGATGTCACACAAGGGGGAGGCAGTTTCACAAGTGTGACCACCTGTGACAAGGACGGGGCGGGTTCAAAAAACCATGACAATTGTGTGACGTAATTTATGGATGGCCCCTAGCGAGTAATTGCGTAAGAATAGAAACGTTATCTTGTTGTCTATCAGTCATCAATTCACGAGTCCTTTTTTCATATTTAAGAAATATAGTACTTGTACTACTTAATTCCATTTGACAAAAGGTACCATTATAGCCCCATGGCTACCCCCAATTCTCCAAACACTGCAAGAAACACAGACAATCATTGGGCTCAACCGTGCACGTCTGACACTGCGGAACAAACGCGTCAGATAACGTTCGTATAATTTCCGTTAAATTAACCTTATGGTGTGACATATTACTTCCGCGTCGATGGGAACCTCTCGCAAGGGCGTCCTCTAAGTACAGGATTATAACTGCTCAACTGTTCATTGTGTTACAAATACCATCATCGTCACCATTATAGGCTTGTGTTTTGACACACTTGTGTTAGAGACATTGAAGCGCAAGCTGTTATTCATTACGTGATTTTGGACCCACCAGCCCAGAAGTTTTTCATCGTGCCGAATTCATGGTAATAGTTTACATCCTATTCCTTTGAATAAGTGCTCAAAAAAATTAAAATGAAGGACCACACTGTCTTAAGGATGATTGTATGTAGCGAGTAGAAAACCTTGGAATTCTATGAGAGATATAATAGTACTAAAATAATAATGTAATTAGGTATATATCATATTTATTTATTTAAAAGGTACACCAACGACTTATTCACTAGGAACATTAACATAATAAAATAACATTTGGATTTAGTTATGGTGAATTTGTCACTTACAGGCGTACACAGCACTTACTTAAAAAATAGCCCCTTAAATATAAGTTTTAACAACATTTAGTTAAAAAAACAAAATCATAATCGAAATAAGAATTAAAAAAAAAAAACTTAAGTTACCTATTACTTGAATCACAATAAAAAAAAATACAAAATGATAATCGAAATGAGAATAGAAAATTAAACAATCAAAAAACAATATCGTAATCGAAATGAGAATAAAAAAATAAAAACAAAATTAAAATAATTGCTCGAATAAAAATTAAACATTAAAATTAAAAATTAACTTTAAAAATAATTTATAGTTTGCTATAGGTATATTTGTATCTTTATATTGAAATAATTATTTATTAAACTATTTTCGGAATTGCACCTACCTCTGCGTCGCCCAAAGGTTGACTGGGAGAAACTGCCCTATAGCATTAAGTCCGCTTCCGTACATTTCTGTGCATGAAGTATTAAATAAATATAACGCAGTTGCAGTACGTGGTACGTTGGCGACACGCACTACAACCTGAAACTGTGTTCACTGTGGCCTAGCCTAAAGGGTTGTATGTTAATCCTTGCGTAGATATTGGCATGATTTGGCCGTCGGTCTCACCGGGGCT
Source organism: Polymixis flavicincta (assembly GCA_949987655.1). Classification (NCBI taxonomy): domain Eukaryota; kingdom Metazoa; phylum Arthropoda; class Insecta; order Lepidoptera; family Noctuidae; genus Polymixis; species Polymixis flavicincta. Next base: position 11,406,789 of record OX465175.1, on the reverse strand, counting down.
CGGGTCTCTATGTGCTACAAATGATCCGCCATCTAAAGCATGACCGCAGCTGACATTGCTATGCTCCATAGATCAATCGGATTATGGGCGAGGCACTATACGCAATATACAAGATGTCCCTGAGATAAAGCCGCCACAAAACACCCCAATTAGAATGTTATGTTGTAACTCGCTTTTTCCAGCATATTCGCCCGCATGGAGGTAGAAAATTATCCCTCGCGAACATAATACGCGGATAAAAGTGTCAAATATGTTAATCCAGGTTATAACTATTTGTGTGCCAAATTTCATTCAAATCCATTCAGTCGTTTTCGCGTGAAATAGTAACAAACATCCATCCATCCATCCTCACAATCTTTCACATTTATAATATTAAGTAGGATAGTAGGATTTATAATATTATATAGTAGGATCACAATGCATGCATTGAAATTTTGGTATTATTATATTTTATTAAATTAGTTATATTGATTGTGGGAGAAAATTGACCAATATTACAATCATATAGTCGCAAACGTATAAGTTGTTAGTGGTTGGTTTTAATTGTACAGCGGAAGTGTGTATTTACGTAGGTTTAACTATAATTTTTGGGATACAAATTTCCTATATTAAAAGTAAAAGAAAAGCGATGATTTTTCAGTTACACATTGTACATGTTTCACATAATGTTTGGAAACTGTGTTTTTTTTTTGACACTGGCACTGAATTACGTAAGTAGCGTTCTATTAAATTAAATAACCTATCGTAATAAATGTTCATTTCATAAATTGTTTCTAAAAACCCCACACTGTGACATCACACTAGCAGTAGAGGCAAAGAAGTCAAGTACAATTGCGTTGCATGCTATAAAATGGTAATCCAGGTTATGATTGGCACTAGTAAAATTTTCACAGCTCCCGTGTCGGTCGGCTGGCTGGCGCGCCACGATAGGTCAGTTTAATCGGATTCTTTATTCATGAGACCACCAGCACCACTGCACCGACGCTGTATTCAAAATTACACTTCGCATATTAACCGGAATTAACACCAGTTTATAATATTGGAACGACTGCTTAATTTATGCGTTCAATTTGTCGAATCTATTATCCTGCATTAGCGTATGTGCGAGTTTGTATTCACTATTTAGTCAATTAAATATATGTGCACAATTTCTGGTTCACCTACTCATCTTAAAGGTACTCGTATGAAAAACCCCGAGATATAAGATAATCGTCGATTCAAGGCAATGCATTCAAGATTAGACGCTGTACGTGCGCTGTGTACATCATGGACGTGGACCGTGGCTAATTTGAACTCTCAGTTACCCTTTATAGATTAAACTGCAACAGGCTACAAGCACCTCCTGACTTGTATTGAGACAAGACAGATTATCCTTTTTAAAGCTTTTATTTTACTTCACTCGTATGCCCTGGAATTTTGCAATCAATATTTCACCCACTTCCACTGAAGCTATCGGGCTTCAATTGGGTACACACGTTTGTTTCTCACGACAATGAACGATAAAACTTTTTTGCATTATATAAAAATAAATTGCAGTAATACATGTGCCCACCAATACATGTCTCACCAGAGAGATAGATGGCGCCGAATGATCAGGAAATCCGACCCCGAGTAACGGGACAAGGCGAGGACAAAGAAGAAGACATGTGCCCGATGGGATCGCCTTCGGTAAAAATTTAATTCTTTTATCCCCTGTTTAACACAGTTAGGGGATACATTTTCAAATATCCTGCTTTAGATTCAGCGGTTTTTTATGACAGTGAATTTAAGATTTCTATTGTTGTTTTACGGTGATGATGATGACATATTAAATAAAAACATAATTATTGTGTTTTTCAGATTTCAGGCAAGTGCATCAATTATGTCATTTATCTGCAGATACCTACATACATAATGTAGGCGCGGCAGGGAGTAGATGTGGTCCGATTTACTTCAATTTGAGCCCATGTCGTGTGGCGATGCGGCGGGCGCTGAAAATTTAATGCCACAGGCCTCTCGTTACTCTGTGTCAATGTTCGGCACCCAGTACATATGAAGGTATATTTATATTGCTTCCTCAGCCTTCACGGATTGCTCGGCAGTCGGGAGAACGTATTGCATTTTCTATGTAGTGGATTAATAGTCAATGTGTAGTATGGAAGTTTGTGTTGGAAGCTCTGTGTGGTTTTGTTTCAGATGTAAGTATTTGGTACGTGACGGCTCGCGCTCGCGTGGCCGACCATTATATTTTATGCAGCGTTGTTTTTGTCTTATAAATAAAAACACGGGGTGGATTTTTTTTAATGAGGGGCTTGTGGCTAAGTAATAACAGACGCACGGGTCGATACATCAAGTTAAGCTGCATTTGCCGCGGTTAGTCCGTGGATGGACCATATTTACATATCAAGATCCCTCCGTGCCTCGAAAAGCACCGTAAGCCGTTGGTCTCTCCGGGGATATCGCACGATCTCCGGCGAGGCGGCGGGCCTCCTTGCCGGATAACCGCCATGGGATCTGGAGGCAAAGGTCCTCGCGCAAATGTGGGAGTGGCGCGAGGAGGCCAAACGCCGGGGCGTAACTACGCTGCCGCGGGAAATCGCGACACAGCGGACAGAGCTCCGGCGGGATCTCATGGTGACATGGAGAGAGCGATTGTCGCAACCCAGTGCTGGGCACGCCACGATTGCGGCGGTAAGTCCCCTCTTTGAGGAGTGGTTTGAGAGGCGGCATGGCGTCCTCACCTTCCGCCTGACGCAGGTCCTCACCGGACGGTTGTTTCGGGAGGTTCCTGTTTCGAATAGGGCGGGAGGAAACGCCCGGGTGTTTCCACTGCGAAGATCGCCCTGAGGACACGGTGGAGCACACGGTGGCGGTCGGCCCTGCTTGGGCGGAGCACCGCCGTGTCCTCGTGGAGGCGATCGGCGGCGGCAATCTCTTGCGTCCGGCCCTGGTCCAGGCCATGTTACAGAGCGAGAGGGCATGGGGAGCCGTCACTTCCTTCAGCGAAGCAGTAATGCTCGCGAAGAGGGAGGCGGCGCACGTGAGGGAGAGGCAGCATATGCGCCCTCGCGACCCTAGCCGCCGCAGGATACGGAGACGCCCTGGGCGTCGGGAATCCCAGGCCGATTTCCGGCCACCGTAGGCATGGGCTTGCGGACGGCGAGTAATGGGTAGCTCGCTGTCCGGTAAGGACCAAGCCCAAGTCGATGGCGCGTTGTGTTCCACACGCGCCTCAAAGAGATGTCAGCACAAAAAATTATGGGGCCCGCAAGGGCCGATGCCTGCCAGGGGTGCGGGTTTGTTCGAAAGAGACACCACAGCCCCTGGCATACGGGCTACTGAAGGAACACGGGTGGGTTTTAGTCAGTAAAAGTCTGACACGCCCTCCTGCTCCACCCAGAGCGGGAGAAGTTATTTGATGATTTCCCACCCAAAAAAAAAAGCCGTTGGTCTCGGCTGTCATTCGTTATGGGTATTCAGAAGCCCGAAAGTCAGACAACCAGTCTTACCAAAGTGTATCCACCAGATGGGCAGTAGACTTATGTAAAATACTAATATTCAGCTGCAGTTAGACAGGAAGACGACCCCAGCATAGTTGGGAAAAGGCTAAGCAGACACATTGTTTGGTTTACTGAATGTATGAAGTGATCATTCAATTTAATCAATCTTAAACAGAAAAAAAAAACAGTGGCACTCCGGGAGTACCGACAGAAGTGAAAACTTGAACAAGTACGTGTGTATTTTTTTTGTCGTCAATACAGGATTTCACATTGGGTGCTTGGGTCCTGATTGCTCTCGGTAAAAATTATAAACGAGTGATCGACTTCAGCCATTACCTAAAGGTAACAGCACAGATTCTTACGATAAAAAAAAAAACAAAGAAAGGGATAAAATAATTAGAATTTCCTAATGAAAAAAAGGGGACTTTTCCAAAAGACATCAACGCGCGAATCATCCGTGCGCTCGTTCACCCGTACATACACAATATACATGTAGCTCATGGAAAGCGTTCGGTGTCGATGACGCGACTTCCATGATTTTTATTCACCCAAAAAGTCCTCAACGCGCCTAGAAGTTTTCACTTCAAAAATTAAATAAGTACCTGTATCATGAGAACGTATGCCAAAACGTAACCACTTAATGAACGATTCTCAATCGAAAACAACATTTTAATTGGGTTTCTAACATCTATCGGTTCTTTACTATCAATTTACTAAAATGAATTTGTTGGTAAAGTTATAATGAAATTTTGAAACTTTAAATTGAAACGTTTGTTATTTAGCAAGCCTTTAAATTAGTCAGTCACTCACAACTAACAATTGCAAATGGATTTATGTTGCCGATTGGTTTCACATCAGAATGGGTGAATACCTACCTACCTAAATATCATATTTAAAAAAAGTTTATTTGATGAAATACTAGCTTTTGCCAGCGGCTTCGCCCGCGTAGAGAATTTATCCCAAGAGAACGTACTATCGGGATAAAAAGTATCCTATGTGTTAATCCAGGTTATAATCTATCTGTGTGCCAAATTTCATCCAGAATCGTTCAGCCGTTGTTGCGTGATTAAGTAACAAACATCCAAAAATCGAAATATACAAACTTTCACATTTATAATATTAGTAGGATTAAGTAGGATTATCGAAATAATTATAGTACACACGGCTACATATCAAGATATACATTTCCAGTATAAGCTGATGTTGCATTGGATTTCCGTATAGTGTGAGGTGTAGCCGTGTGTACCTATTGGGTACGTAACCAACTTAGTGCTCTTAAATAATCTAGCAACACTTAGTTTTTCGAGTTAATTCTCAGTATCGTTGGTGGCTAAATGTAGGTCGGTAAATTTTGTTACCAACGGTTTATTTTTTCTGTGCAAGGGCCCGCCAGGACACCACAATAAATCTTTTCCAAGCAACTATTAGGTTAATGAATCTATTTAATTAATTACTGTGTATGGAAGGCTTTTGTTTTGCTCATTCAAAGTACCTATCATCACTAATTAACTTAATTAATAGACTGACACGTATTTTATTCACTGTAGATGAACCTGGAAAAATTATAAGTAAATATTTCGATGTTGTAAAAAAAACCTACGAGATGTATCGAAGATTCAAAACGGCATTTCTACAAATAGAAGAATGAAGTATAGTACGGAAAAAGCCTATTTTGTCCATCCAGCCGGTGAGGCAATGCTCATCGATGTTTCCAACTCCTTTTTTGCTTTTGCCTTCCTGTAGAGTATAGATTTCTGCTGTCGTCACTCCCATCCATTTGTTTCGCTTGTCTAGCCACGTACCTACACATAACGTGCAGTAGGTACATACGTAGGTAGGTATAGGAACGTGCCAATGTTAGGGTTCTTATTGCTTTTGTGTGAAAGTTGATTCTGATACAAAATATTGCTTGTGATAAACCTTCATTTTGAAAGTCGTTTATGAACTGCATGATTTCAACCTAATTCTATGTTGAGAACTTTGTCCTACTAGTGCCTTTAAGCACATTAGAAGTTCCACGTTCGCACGGACGGACGTAAGTATATCGCGGTAGGATTTCATCGCGCATTGAATTTTCAATGCTCTGCTAAGCGCCGAGAGTTGAAAATCCAACAGTGTGTTTTTTGACGAACTGGGATGCATTCTGTTAGATCATGATATTTTGGCGTCTTTGCGAACGTGAGCTAAACGTTATTACTATTTTGTGCATTCTTTGTAGTATCTGAGCTCAACGCCCCGCGGTGTTCGTAAAGAGAGGTGTGCGGAACCCAATACTCTCCATTGTCTCTTTGGCACTCACTTTACGGGCTAATTGATTCTCTTTCATGCAGCGCTGAACAAGAAAACGCTGTTAAGATTTCTCTGCATTGTTCGTTAATTGAACTTGTTCCTGGTGCAATGCCATCAGTTCCGTACACCGCAGCGGTTTGTTCTATGTTCTTAGTGTTAAACAAACTAATCAATTTCCTTTCGATTCTCTGAAGTGAAAAACTAGTAAGAATTCTAAAACTTATGATGACTTGGACTTTGAGGAAACAGAAAGTTTACTCTGCAGCACTTGTTAATACACACTCATATAGAACACATGCCCCCACTCACACTCACATCACACATTTACTCACTTTAACTGTCTTGTATCTAGGTGATTTATTTTCTTTGTTCTCATATTATTGTAAATTCAAAAAATATTACGGAACTTCTGAATTTGTAAAAATCTTGCGCTAGCAGAATTATTAACTATGTGTAGTGTTTGAGTCATCGCGATACAGGCTGTGTCTAGTTTGGGACCCGCTGCTTAATCTAATGTAAATTTTTCTGTTAGTGAATTTCATACCATGTATAATCACTTCGTATATTTAAGAACCTTGTGTAAGCTATATAAATGAATTAGAATTTAAAAATAAATCTGTTAAAACACTGATCATACTAATAATGTATTTTCATTGTAACTATTTCTTAAGTAAAATGGATTTGAAAATATTAAAGGTAATTTTAAATTCAGTAGGTATTCTATAAAACAGGGGCTCCCAAACTTATTTTATCTACTGCCCACTTTGAGAATAAATTATTTTTTGTGCGCCCCCATTTTTCACCTACTTAAAAACCACTATAACTTCAAATTAAATTAATTATTGTGAGCTATATTAGCGGAGATTGAGCGGAATTAGCGGGTCTCTTACCGCGCCCCTTTAGGCCTGCAGCGCCCACAAGGGGGCGTTATCGCCCACTTTGGGAATGGCTGCTATAAAAAAAAAATGCTACCCGGAATATGAAGAAATTTAGGTAAAATACACTAAAACAATGAGTTATATATTAAAAATATTTATTAGTAGCTGGTTGAAAGGGGCAAGCGGTAAATCATGACATCGCTCAATATAAACAATAGGTACGGCCATAAAGATAACAAGGGTGGAAGGTGGCCCACATTAGTCTTCCCGTGGTGTAACGTTTGTTCGTCTGACAGTATTCATTAAGGCACAAAAGCGTTGTCTATCAGGCAGTTTCCGCGGCGGTCGTGTTCCTTCTTAACAAATTGGTGGAGTAATGTGCGAAGCCTGGACAATGGAAGTGCGTCTCTACGGAACTACCGAGGTTACTATTTACTTATCTTACCAGTCATGGGGCATTAGTAACAATGCCGCGTATTACCTATTCTAGTTACTTACCCATACAGGATAAGTTTTTAACAAGTACGTAAAAAAAACAGTTTCATAGAAAAGTGCAATATCTACGAGGTCAAAATGTATGGAACAGCTGATTTTTTTTGGATAACCGACGAAACATTTCTGCACTGGGGTGTCTCGAGTGATATGCTGAATTCATGGTTATAAGTTGAGCACTGGTTAAAAACGTATCCTGTATTATTAGTTTTTATAGATGGCTTTACAAAAAGACGAGCCTACGAGGCTAGTGAGCACGAGGCTTTAAAACGACAAATTAAAAAAAAAAAAAACACCAATATGATTTTTGTTTTTGTTCAATTTTTTTGATTCCAAAAACGTACGGTTGGCCCATTTAAACGTAGATTGCTATTATACTTGACACTAAACCTGAAAAAAAAAACATGAGAAGACAATTATGAGCATTTAATCAGTTAATTAACATAACGGAGCATAGAATTTTATCAAATAGCCAAGCAATTTCTTAGACACCAGATAAATAATAACGGGTTTAGAACATAAGGGTTTTAATCGTATTACCGATTCAGGTTTTTTATGGCAACACTGCCCGAGTGACATGTCAAAATTTTGTTCCGTATTTTAAAATTAGTTTTATTTAGTTTTAAGTGTAACTATCGTGTATTAATATAACTAAATGTAAAATAACAACATAAATACTAAGGATTATTGTTATCCTCCAAATTTACAAAGTAAAAGACAGTGTTTGGTTACACACCGTACCGGTAACCTATTACGAACAGCTGATGTTCGACTTGCGGATTAATAAACGGGGAGTATTGTTCACTTTTATTCTGTAATTAGCACACAATCATCATATAGACTCAGTAACTCATTAATTCGTTCTTAGTATCAAAACTTTTGGTTAAATTGCAATCAGCTAAACTAGTTTTTAATTTTTTTTTTCTCTCTCTGTTTTAAATTAGGCAGCCTACCCACACAAATGAAAGTAAAATTATAAGGCAATAGAATCAATGTAACTTTGTATTTGATCTACTCATATTATTATTAGTTGCATTTCAATTAGATTTAGCCGCCTATCTCATTACTCTATAGCAGCACTAACTTCTCCCAATTTTTTCTTACATTTCTACCTTTCCCTTTTTGTTTGTCTGTCTACTTAGTTCTTACCGTTCCTTTCATTATACTTCCAGTACCTATTCCTGAAACCATGCCTGTGATGACCCGTAAGGCTGCTGCTCAGGAGTTGGAGCTTAAATTGAGAACAACCCTTTATGAACTACAGGCTTCACAAAGTAAATGTCAAGAGCTGTTAGACGAAAGAGAGGAAAGTGAGAAGGAAGTTGAGAAAGTTGTCAACAAAAACACAAGCTTAAAACAGGAGCTGGTTGACTTACATCTTCAATACCTTGATGTTGTGGCTGAACGGGATCAACTAAGGATGGTTACAGATGGTTTCAACAACTGCAGTAATTTGTATGAGGAGGCTTTATTTAAGGTTAGGGACTTAGAGGATGAATTAATCCATGCAAATATTAAAATTGTAGAATTCCAAAAGGTTAAAGAACATACTCAGGTCAAAGAAACAAACCATTTGTTAAATGAATTGTTAAATACTAATTGTAACCCTCATTCCATAACAACAATTGACCTAACAGAGGATTCATTACTGAAACATAACTATAGTTATAAAATGAGTCAAAATAAATTTAAAAAATATGCAAGGCTGAATAAAATCATTAAAAAATGTAATAAATTAAAGAAACATCAAAAGCACTATTCCAATAATATTCAATTAAGGAAAGAACGTGTTTCTCTTGTCAATAAATTGAAGAACTATGAAATTAAATTAGAAAACAGTATCAATATTTATGAAATTGACACTCAACGCTTACAGTCAGAAATTCAAGTTCTTGATGACTCTCTAAAGTCCCTTTATAAAAAATATGTATGCTCTCAGCACCAAATTAAGGAACATATCCTTGCTACTAATGCGTTGTTAGACAGAGTGGACTCGCTGACTCTCAGCAACACTCTGTGTACTTGTCAAAGCGAAACCAACCTTGATGCCCTCCAGCCTGAGGTAACGGAAGAACCGTCCCAAGTTGTGAGTGCTCTGGACTGTAACCCCAGCCAAGATTTACCAGATATTGTGCAAGTACCATCTCAAGATCAGTCAACTAGTAGCGTTATCCCTTGTAGTAGTCAAGTTTGTTATCAGTCAGTTATGTTTTCTGATAGTATAGGAAGAGGTTTAGGGAAATTACTTAGTAACAACTTGAGTAATTCTTCTCAAAACAATTGTTTACCTGGGAAATCCTTCAAAGAAATAATGACATCAGTTACAAGAAATCAATATGATTGTAATACCAACATAACTGTACTTGTAGGTAATAGTTCAAAGGTCAATAAACAAGATATCACTGACAGTGTTACTGAGATTTTAAAGATTAATTGTAGGTAATAAAATTATTTTGTGTGCTTTTCCATATTTTGAGAGATTATCTAGTAGAAAAAACAATGATATACATATACTTAATAATCATATGCAGTTTTTAGTAACTCACTACAGTGATAAACTTATATTTTTTGATACCAACAGTTTTGTTGTTAAGTTAAAATCGACAAGGAATACAGTGTATCTGCCCATTAGGTTTAGACTTAAAATAGCGAGGCTATTAGCTTATATAAACCCAGACATATGTACTATGTCGAAGTCTTCTTTGATTAATGTTAGTAATGGTACTAACACTACTTTTGATTCGCCTAGTAGTTTAAACTTTTAGGTGCGACAACGGGTGAGCCGCATATGTTGAATGTTGTTCATCAAAATATGCAGGGTCTGTCCGGCAAAGAGCTTGAGTTAAGCTTATTTATGGAGAACTATGATGTTCAGGTGTTATGTTTGACTGAACACTGGTTGAAGGAACATGAAGTAGTGTTTATCAATGATGATAATTTTACTGTTCAAAGTGCATTTGTAAGAAAAACTGCTATTCGCGGTGGATCTTTAGTTCTTGTTTCAAACAAGTTAAAATGTAAACAACGTTTAGATTTAGCTAACCTTTCTATTGAGCGCACTATTGAGTTGTCTTGTGTTGAACTCGAGCGATATGTTATAATTTGCGTTTATCGACCCCCCTCTGGGGATTTCATTCGTTTTGAATCGGTAATGGAGGATTTACTCAATAAGTTAAAATCAAGTAATAAAAGTATAATTTTATGTGGAGATTTTAATATTAATATTTTAGATGTTACTCCATTAAGTATTAGACTTCTCAATCTGTTTAGGTCTTTTAATTTAATTAACTTGTTTTTTGAACCTACTAGGATCACGGCATCTTCGTCAACATGTCTTGATAATATGTTTACTGATTGTGATGCCAAAAATAAATTAGTACTAACTGACTTAACGTCCGACCACTGTGGTTTATTAGCTAGCTTCCCCATGCCATTACATAAAAAGCGACCACGTACACTTGAATGTAGGCCTTATACAGCTAGTCGTTGCAAAAGGTTTAAAAATAATATAGCTCATAGAATTACACCATCCATAGCACAACACGAGAATCCGAATGAAATTTATGAAGCCCTTTTTGATGTTGTGCAAAAAGAGTATCAATCTGCTTTCAAGACCAAAACCATTAACATTAATGGCTCCTCCGCTGGCTTTAATCAATGGGCTACTCCGGGTATTTACAAAAGTAGAGCGAGACTATACGAATTATATGGATTGAAAAAATACAGGTTTGATACTCCTTTCCTAGAGTATGTCAAAAACTATTCAAAATTATTTAAAAAGATTAGTGCTTTTGCAAAATCGAAATTTTTAAGTGACACAATTAAAAATTCTAACAATAAAGTTAAAACCACTTGGAAAATAATTAATAATGAAACGGGCAAGTCTGTTAAACAAGACAATCAACTTGAGATTTTGGTCGACGACAAATTAATTATTACAGAAGCTGAAGTAGCGGAGGCATTTAATGAGTTTTTTGCCAACATACCTGTAACTACGACTCGCTCCTTAGATTCATCCCCGTCTAAAGCAGAATACCTTTTGCATAGTAGTGTGCCTTAATGTAGTGACCTATTCAGTTTCGAACATGTAACGCCTCGTGACGTAGTTAATGTTTTTAACACACTGAAGTCTAAAAACACTGGTGATTTCTGGGGCATTTCCATTAAACTTTTAAGTAATATTATAGAAATTGTAGCCCCCTATCTAGCTGTCACTTTTAATAAATGTGTTGATTCAGGAACTTTTCCTGACCTCATGAAGAGTAGTAAAGTAATACCATTATTTAAATCAGGTAATAAAAATGACATTCGTAATTTCAGGCCTATTTCTATCTTACCTGCATTTAGCAAAATATTTGAAAAGTTAATACTCAAGCAGTTGCTAAAACATTTTAATTTAAATAGCCTCCTTCATAATGAGCAATATGGCTTTACAAAAGGTCGTTCGACTACTGATGCGGGTGTTGCTCTGTTGAAACACATATTTAACGCATGGGAGAACTCGCAAAATGCTATTGGAGTTTTTTGTGATCTCTCAAAAGCCTTTGATTGCGTGCACCATGAGACGCTTTTGTGTAAACTTCGTTATTACGGTGTCCATAACGATGCTCTAAACGTAATAAATTCTTATTTGCAAAATAGGGTTCAATGTGTAGAAATTAATGGTAAAAAATCTTCCGGGCTGCCAGTTCAGTTAGGTGTGCCTCAAGGCTCAATACTCGGCCCATTCTTGTTTTTAGTATATATTAATGACTTACCGTTCTATTTAAAGGGTATTTGTGATGTTGTACTGTTTGCAGATGATACTTCTCTTATTTTTAAAGTAGATAGGAATAGACAAGACTTTGACGACGTAAACAGTGCACTCTCAATGGTTACGGATTGGTTTACGGCAAATAACCTTGTTCTCAATGCCAAAAAAACGAAATGTGTAAAGTTCGCCTTACCGAATGTTAGAAATCTAGGTCCCAATATCGTCTTAGATAAAGAGGTGCTTGAAACCGTAGACACGGCAGTATTTCTGGGCATAACAGTAGATGCCAAACTTCAGTGGGGATCACACATATCAACACTAGCAGGGAGGCTCAGTTCAGCCGCCTACGCCGTCAGAAAAGTAAGACAATACACTGACGTCGATACAGCTCGATTAGTATACTTTAGTTATTTTCACAGCGTTATGTCCTACGGTATTCTGCTGTGGGGCAAAGCCGCTGATATTCAAAATATTTTTGTCCTTCAAAAACGTGCTGTTCGTGCAATTTACCAGTTAGGTGGCAGATTTTCCTTGAGGGACTTTTTTAAAGATATTGGTATTCTCACAGTGGCATCACAATTCATATTAGCTAACATCTTATTTATTAGGCAACATATACACTTGTACACTAAAAACAGTGATATTCATACCGTTAACACTAGAAACAAGGACAAACTACGTGCTCCCTTTCACCGACTTCATAAGGTTCATAACTCATTTGTTGGGCTTGGTATAACTTTTTATAACAAGCTTCCCACTTCTTTGCTAGATTTGCCTTTTGATGCGTTTAAAGTTCAAGTAAAATCCATCCTTTGTTTAAAGGCTTACTATTCCATTAACGACTATTTAAATGACAAGAATAGTTGGTCGCTGTGATTAACACAAGACAATGTTTATGTTCTTTCTCCAGAATTAGCGTACCTAGTGACAGGTTATATGGGTTCATATATTTATTTAGTTAAATACTTTTTTTTTTTTTAAATTTTATTGACCAAGTGTTTTTTATCATCTATCTAGTAAGTCATTAGTTATTGACATATAGAGCCCTTTATACCAGGAAACTTTTATTTTAGGTAATATGCGTTATTGTTTATTACTTTGCCTATGTATGTATAGAATCAAGTCCATCCGACTAAACAGACAGCTGTGCTGCTGGGGAGTTTGTTGCGCCACTTCTTCTTCCCAGCTAAAGCACTAGGAAGTGTCGAAGGGTGGGCGTTTTTGGGGGACTGTCTTATGTATTTTGACGTTCGAAAAGTGCTGATTCTCAGCCTAATTTGAATAAATGACTTTTGATTGATTGATTGAGGTTGAGTGAAATCGTATACAATACAGGTAAACCCGTATTGTAGGATTCCCTTTACCATGCTGTTTTTTTTTGTTATTGGTGACGGGTCTTTTTAACCGACTTCTTACGCTATGTAATTTCATACAAAAGCCAGGTACCTACCTATTTGATGAAGATTCCATTAAAAACGTCCATGCTATTCACTCGCAGTGCAAAATAAAATGGGCGATTAGCTTTGAAGTACACGAGATTTGGAAACAATTGTCTGCGGGACCTCGCCCCTGTGACCATCGTGAAATCTGTAATTTTAAGGTAAAAAGAACAACACGTAAAGTTGTAAATAAATCAAAATAAATATTTTTCAACACACTTGCTCATAAAATGGCTCTAATTTCACCGCAATTAGGCATACCATCATCATCATCATTTCAGCCGAAAGACGTCCACTGCTGGACACAGGCCTCCCCCAGGCTCCTTGTCATTTTTGGGGGGTTTTGCCATAATTGCCACGCTTGGCAGGCGGGTTGGCGATCGCAGTATGGTGGTAAAATGCATAGAGAACGCTGCTGCCTTCTACGACGCCCACGAGAAGAAATGGGATGGTGCTATTCTTTTACGCCCGGCGACACATACGGCACATAATGACACCTATTATCAAACTGTGACTTTTTCATTACTATTATTCACTAGTGAGTTACAGCTTATTTTTTTATTGGTTGAGTGACTTTGTTCTTAAAAAGTTTCGATACAAAAAAGGTCGTGCTCAATAGTACAAATAAATTAATATACCTATAGCTTGCTCATTTCATGCAACTTCGTAATTAAATAGATAATTTCAACTTGTACGTTTTTAATAAATAAAACTTTCACTCAAATATAACTTTTGTTTTTTTTCTGTAATAAAGAAAACGTTGAATTCCCCGTCATTCTTTTACGCCACGTTCCGAGTTACAATAATATCGATTTGACCGCGCTCACACACGACGTCCCGCGAATCGTCATGACATGCGCCATCTTGTCAAAAATGACAGTTGTGCTGTTTTGTTTTAAGTCACATCGAATCTTTAGTTAATTTAGATTTATTGAAATAGTCGAATATCGTGATATCTAACTCGGAACACAAAATATCCATGTGAGCGCTCACAGCGTTATTTTTCTAATTCGGAATGCGGCCTTAGTATAAGGCCGATCGCCATTGTTAGATGCGCGCGCATTGGAAAACTGATTACTTTTTCCCGCCATTGGCAAAAAAAAAAATCTCAACTCGTTTTCACTGTTGAAATTATAGTTATTTATTCATTAAAATGACTACAAGTACTAGTTATGAAGAAAATTATTTATTTTGTAACACCGCCCGATATAAGATGTGAAGCCCTTAACGTTATGGAAAGTTTACTACCTAAAAACTCCAAGGACAAAATGATTTTTTAGTATTATTTTCTTCACAAGTGTGTTGAAAAACGTCGTATGATACACGTGTCTATTGATGATTACCGTCCTCGGCTCTCTTAGGACCCTCGCCTAACGGCTCGGGTCTCAATGTTGCCTCAGCGGTAATCACCAACGTTATACACTTGTACCATAATGTACTATTGGTTTTGATATTTTTGATTTCCAAATAATAAAAAAATAAAAATATTGTTTTTCAAGTAAACCTGCATGGGCACTTGTGAAACGTCAGAAGCTAGGTGCACGGTTCCAATTTGTCGCTTCCTATGGAGAACAGCCCGCAAGAAACTCTTCGGTTACTCTTTTAAAAATAATTGGCTTTTACTATATTTGCAAATTACAGTGATAATAGGTATGACACGATACTGCAGGCCTGTCAATAAGTACCAGGACTTAGAGGAATGAAAATAAAGAATAGAAAATCGTCTACAAATCTACAGTATATGTAAGGCTTACAACGTTCTCTCATTCACAACATGTAAAATAATCTACATAAATAAAATTAACCTATTTAAACCAAGTGATATGATTTCCATGACAATCACTATTATAGAGTCGTTAATAGAATTGATGTATAATGTCAAATAATTACGAGAAAATGTCAGACTGTTCGTGGTGCGACTTCATCCTACATACCTACTCTTATTTAACGAATACTGAATTTTATGAATGTTAGGAATTCCGTTTTTAACCATTTTTTTTTATCAATTTCATTGTCATCATCATCTGCCTAGCCTTTTCCAACTATGTTGGGGTCGGCTTCCAGTTTAACCCGATGCAGCTGAATACCAGTATTTAACATGGAGTGACTGTCTGTCGGATCTACAGCCCTGGGTAACACGGTATACCCCTTGGTACGACTGGTTGTCAGACTTTCGGGCTTCTGACGACCCGTGACGACTGTCAAAGATCCCCGAATGACAGCCGGGACCAACGGCTTAACATACTTTGTAATTTATAGAAATAAATATCATTTAAAATTTACCGTTAGCAGCGGCAACTTCAGATCCTTCCTCGCTCACTTCAATGGTGGCTTTCTGTAAAGCCTTATTTATACGTAGTTTATCTTCCTGTCCTGTTATTTGGCTCGGGTTAGCGGCATCAATGACCTAAATATTACAGAATTACCATGTATTTATAAAATATCAGTCTACGACTAAACGTCGACAAACACTACGCCGATAGACTGAATATCGTCAAGCGACGACATCGACGGGACTCTTCGCCGACAGGACACTTCGCCAACAGGACTCTTCGCCGACAGGGCTCATCAGCGACGCAAGTCACCGTAAAATTATAAATACCTTAAGATTATAATCTATCTTACGAAAGTGTAATCTGTCGATAAATTGTGAACTGCACCATACTGCTTACCGAATAGGTTAGATTAGGTTAGAATTGCAATCAACCGCGCGAGAGCCGAGCGAGCGAAGCGAGCGGCGCCGCAGGAGCGGCCGGCGAGCGCTACTGCCATGTTAGTGGCAGTTACTTGGCTATTTAGTAATAGCGCAAGGTACTATCCGTCTTGATACCAGTTCACAATTTGACAGTTTCACTTCAATAGATTATAATCATCATCATCATTTTAGCCGAAGACGTCCACTGCTGGACATAGGCTTCCTCCAAACGGGGAGGGGATTGCCATAATCGCCACGGGAATTGTCATAATTGGCAGGTGTATTATAATCTACCAAAAAATAATGCGTTAAATTGTAAGCAGTATGTAGTGGTTTACAATCTGTCAACTACAATCTCGCGAGATACATTATAATCTAACGGTAATCGGATTATCGGAGATAAGGTGCGTCGCGGATGAGCCCTGTCGGCGAAGAGTCCCGTCGTAGTAAAGTCGGTGTTCAGTCTGTCGGCGTTTAGTCGTACATTCATAAAATATGTTGTATTACTTACCATACTGTTGTATGTGTGGCATATAAAACAACATATTTAATGTAAGGCGGAGAATTAACGGAGTGCTGAAGTCATGTAGGTACCTACACGTGAAAACGAACAACTTTTTCAAATATTATCGAAACAAAAGATCAAGGTTTGTCAGATCACGCTCAGTGAAGGGTTTTTTTTTGGGTGGGAAATCATCAAATAACTTCTCCCGCTCTGGGTGGAGCAGGAGGGCGTGTCAGACTTTTACTGACTAAAACCCACCCGTGTTCCCTCAGTAGCCCGTATGCCAGGGGCTGTGGTATCTCTTTCAAACAAACCCGCACCTCTGGCAGGCATCGGCCCTTGCCGGGCTCCATCAAATTGTGCTGACATCTCTTTGAGGCGCGCGTGGAACACAACGCGCCGTCGACCTGGGCTAGTTCCTTACCGGACAGCGAGCTACTCATTACTCGCCGTTCGCAAGCCCACGCCTACGGTGGCCGGGGATCAGCCTGGGATTCCCGACGCCCAGGGTGTCTCCGTATCCTGCGGCGGCTAGGGTCGCGAGGGCGCATAGACTGCCTCTCCCTCACGTGCGCCACCTCCCTCTTCGCGAGCATCACTGCTTCACTGAAAGAGGTGACGGCTACCCATTATTACCCATATTGACCAGGGCCGGACGCGAGAGATCGCCGCCGCCGAACGCCTCCACGAGGACACGGCAGTGCTCCACCCAAGCTGGGCAGACCGCCACCGTGTGCTCCACCGTGTCCTCAGGGCGATCTTCGCAGTGGAAACACCCGGGCGTTTCCTCCCGCCCTATCTGAAACAGGAACCTCCCGAAACAACCGTGTCCGGTGAGGACCTGCATCAGGCGGAAGGTGAGGACGCCATGCCGCCTCTCAAGCCACTCCTCAAAGAGGGGACTTACCGCCGCAATCGTGGCGTGCCCAGCACTGGGTTGCGACAATCGCACTGTCCATGTCGCCATAAGATTCCGCCGGAGCTCTGTCTGCTGTGCCGCGATTTCCCACGGCAGTGGAGTTACACCCCGGCATTTGGCCTCCTCGCGTCATTGCCACATGTGCGCGAGGACCTTTGCCTCCAGATCCTATGGCGGTAATCCGGCAAGGAGGCTCAATGTAGGCGCCCACACCGGTGCCCCGTATAGGGCCATGGACCGCACGATCCCGGCGTAGAGCCTCCGGCAGGAGGCGTTTGGCCCCCCTAGATTGGGCAGGACCCGCTTCAAGGCAGCCCCAGACCGCTCTAGTCTGGGAGCCAAACGGCGGAAATGCTCCGCGAAGTTCCACCGGCTGTCGAGGACGAGTCCTAGGTACTTCATCGTCGACTCGACGCTGATGTGAACCCCTCCCACCGTTATCTGGGAACCCGTCGGTGGCGCATTCCGAGGACCATGAAACCACATGGCCTCGGACTTGTGCAAGGCCACCTCAAGTCCCAGTTGCCGGATCCTATCGACGATTGTCGCAACTCCGTGTGTCCTTAAGTCGGCCGCCGCCTGGTACGCCCTCCCTTGCGCCAGGACCAGCGTATCGTCAACGTAGCAAACTACACTGACGCCGCTAGCGAGGTCGGCGCGCAGCACCCAGTCGTACCCAATGTCCCACACATGCGGCCCCAGGACTTATCCCTGTGGGACACCGCACGACATCTCTCGCCGGTTCCACTCTCCTTGGTGACCGGGGTAGATGACGGCCCTGTCCGTCAAATAAGCCTCAACCAGGCCAATACCCTCGGCCTCCAGTGATACTGGAGTGCCTCCCTGATGCAACTCCAGGGCAGGGTGTTGAAGGCATTGGCGATGTCTAGAGACACCGCCATGACGACCCTGAAAAACTGCAACAAATATAAATTTAACTAACGCACTAAACGCCCCCAGAAGTAAAAACACATTTCACACAGCAAGGAGCCCCGCCGCCTAACCAGAGATCGTGCGGTATCCCCGGACCATCCGGATGGCCATGACCCTATGGGACGCCTTCAATCGGCGTGCTGGTTGACGCCTCAGTGTAGGCGCCCACACCGGTGCCCCGTACAGGGCCATGGACCCCACAACCCCCGCGTAGAGCTTCCGGCAGGAGGCGTTTAGCCCCCCTAGATTGGTTAGGAGCCGATTCAAGGCAGCCCCGGCCCGCTCCAGTCTGGGAGCCAAATGGCGGAAATGCTCCGCGAAGTTCCACCGGCTGTCGAGGACGAGTCCCAGGTACTTCATCGTCGACTCGACGCCGATGTGAACCCCTCCCACCGTTATCTGGGAACCCGTCGGTGGCGCATTCCGAGGACCATGAAACTAAATGGCCTCGGACTTGTGCAAGGCCACCTCGAGTCCCAGTTGTTGGATTTTATCTACGATTGTCGCAACCTCGTGTGTCGCTAAATGGGCCGCCACCTGGTACGACCTCCCTTGCGTCAGGACCAGCGTGTCGTCAGCGTAGCAAACTACACTGACGCCGCTAGCGAGCGCAGCAGCGCGCCGACCTCGCTAGTTTACGGTAATGTCCCGTGACCGGGTTAGACGAGGCGGTCTGCACGATGGGCCGGTAAGCGGACGGAGAGTCCGGAGGGCTTCTGGATGAGGACCAGTTTCCTCGTCTTCCATTGAAGTAGGAACCGACCCTCCTCCAAGCTTGCGCTTAGGAGCCCTCTTAGTCGAGGCCCGAGAGCCTCCAAGACCAGGACCCAGTCTTTTCCAGGCAAGCCGTCGGGTCCTGGGGCGGTTTTCTTGGCATTAAGCCTACGTACCGCCACTCTCAAGTCTACCTCGGTCACCACTGAAGAGTCGTCGTCGTCGTCGTCGTCGGTGTGGTCCGCATCGGTCGTACTGCAGGAGGCGGAGACATGGGCGGGGGAGCATGCTCTCCTCGCGAGGGGAACAGAGCGCTCACCACGTCCTGCACGAGCTGGGGCAGGAGACTCTGCGTCAGCGGGGGAGCCCACGGGCGGATTGTATTCCGCACCGTTTTGTAGGGGCGTCCCCACGGGTCTCTGTTCAGGGTCTCCAGCGACTCCTCATGGGCCAGTACACTGGCCCGCAGGATTTCCGCTCGGAGGGCGGTCTTCGCCGCTTTGTACCCCTCGTACAGCTCCGCCTGAATGGTTTCCGCATCCGGAGGGCGGATACGGACCCTGCGGTGCCTCTTGTACCGGTGCCGCGCAGCAACGCACGCCTCGCGCAGAGTTGTGAGCTCCATCGACCACCAGTACACCTGGCGTGAAGCACGACCTGGCTGGACCCGGGGCATTGGATTTGCTATTTGTCATATTTATGATATTTTGTTTATTGTGTTTTTGATGAAATTGTATGATTTAGATGTATGAAATTGCACGTAAATAGGTGTTCCTAGGTTATTTCAGTTCCATAAATTACTAATTCGAAAATCTTAATGGATTTTTGTCACCTGGCACCACCCTTAATTATTTAGTTCGTAATTTAGGTATATTATTGCTTAGCGGTGCACAGAATACACCACACAGAATAAAATGGTTGTGTGACATCTAGACAGACGGACATGACGAAATTATAGGGGTATCAGACTATATATACAGGCTAAGGTTGTATATATTTACTAATTTAAGATAAATCATATTACCTTATTGAGAGTCCGTCCAAGATCCGTAAAGGTTTCAATTTTGAACCGAGGGATTACCGCTCTAACTTCCCGAAATCGCATATTTTTTATGGCCCTTGACAAAATTAAATCGTCATTGAGTTTTTCCGTGAGTGTATAAATGCCATCATAGTCGTCCGGAAGTACAATGAGCAACGACTTTTGAGTTCCTTCATATGACAACTGTAAAAGCTGGAATTGAATTAATGAATTATTAGTCCGTTTTAAATTGATTTTCATACCACTTTAACCTGACCTAAGATCATTAATAACCCTGGTGGGACTTAAAATGGTACTAAATTTCCTTATAACCCGCTGGTTAACCATGCTATTTGGATTTGGAACCTCGACTAAATATTCGTGTGAAAACTTAACGGTTAAGTAGTTTTAGAGTTTAGTTTACAAACAGTCAAATCTTTCCTTCTTATAATATTATTGGTAGTCGATACTTTTCAAGGATTTACCATCTATAAGTTGGTAAGTGATAAAGTTATGTAGATGAGAATTAAAAAAAAACCGGTCAAGTGCGAGTTGGACTCGCGCACCGAGGGTTCCGTACAAACCTGTGGGTATATAAGTAAAAGTTCAAAATTGTCAAAAAAAATTTTTTTTATATGACGAAATAAAATTTTTCGGTTTTCGTAATTTTTCCTATATCTGTACTATAAGACGTGACTTCGTACAAAATAACAAGATTCTAAGTTCACGGGAAGTACCCTGTAGGTTTTGATTCCCGTGCGAGTTTCGAAAATTTGCGGAATTTTGCGGCCTAAATGGCTGTATCTTTTGATTGCGTTGACTTAGAAGGTCGATTTTTCTACAGCTTCCAGGGACAGTAGAACTAAGTATCATATAGAAATTTCAGTTCGATACCTCCACGCGTTCCTGAGAAAAACGGTCTTGACAGACGGACGGACGGACGGACGGACGGACGGACAACAAAGTGATCTTATAAGGGTTCCGTTTTTTCCTTTAGAGGTACGGAACCCTAAAAATCAAAGAATAATAAGAAATATAAAAAAGAAGAAGAATATTACGGTTATGTTGCTTTTTACAAAGTACCAAACTCAAACATTACCTTAGCGTTAAGTTCACTACTTTTTCCATATTTGAAAGTGTTTCTTTGGTTCATGAAACGCATTATGTTGGTTTCATACCTTGACACCCGAAATAAGCCATTTACGGTATACCGTGGATTGAAGGCTTTTGACCAGTTGCCCTATACAATAAATAATAAAATATTATTATCATATCACACTTTTTCCCTGAAGAATTCGAGAATTCGAATATTTTTGTCGTGCATTGTTTTATTTAAATACTTAATAAAAAACTTAATTCCATTGATAGGACGAACAGCCAATATTGACCGCTGGACCTAGAAACCTTAAATTATGTACTAATATAGTAAATATAACAAAAGTAAGCACTGAGAAGGGTTTTAAAAATCCATCCTCTCAAAGAGTTAAATAGAGCATGGTAGTTTGTATGGAAGTTTGTAATGTACCTACCTTGAAATAAACGCTGTTAACGAGAACAGCAGCTGTAGAGGCATCCAGTGACTGAGGAGATACTATGTTTTCGACTTTATGGTTTGTATTATTTTCGACCTGCAATACACGACCATTCAACGACACATATTTGAATTTAAAATCTCAGATAATTTACATTCCATTGCCATTTATCTGGGGGATGGCACGGCAGTGCCCGCGCCAACTCGAGCAAAAAAGCAGCACGGTCGTGCCATCCTTTTCTCGAAGCAGTTCAGGGCATTTTTGACCCCCCTATAACTTCGTTGTGGATAAAATTAGAAGCCTGAATTTTCAGTAACCAAGCAGGAATTGAATAAACACGGTATATTACAAATTTCATTTAATTTGAACCAGTAGTATAAGAATTATAACTAGTCAAAATTTCTTAATTTTGTCACTCACTGACCGATCATCAAAACTCAAGGAACTTCTAGCAGACATAGGAGCTTCAAATTTAGAATACAATTAGTGTTTAGTGTATAAATCAAGACAAAACTAAAATATTTTGCAATTTCGGTCCAATTTTCTAGATACACCAACTGCATAAGTCAAGTGATAATTTGTCAATTTATTTTCGATGAAACATAGGTACTTAACCCTAGTTCCACGTCCAACGGCAGCGCGGCAGACTCAAGCTTTCGCGGCAGACGCAAGCCTGCCTGTCGCGTTGACGGAGCGGGGCGAGCTACAGCCTACAAGCGGGATGGGCCCATGTTGACGCAAGATCGAGTTGAGTGTAAAAGGAAAGGAAGGCAGTGGACACAGGCTGTTTTTTTTAGTCTGCAGCAAACTCGTGTTACTGCCAATTGAATTGTACGATTTCAACGTTTGAATTTAAACATCTTACCCATGCGTTTATTTTTTCGGCAGTCTGAACATTTTCAGAGAACTCTACAGTCTCAACCTCAGACTTGTAGACTCTTTCGGAGTAAACAATAAATTCTTCATGGATGAATGTATTATTCTCTGAATAAAGGCTTTCTGCTAACATTAGTATCCGGTTTAGTTGGTCCAACTGCTCTTCTAGGATCTATGGGATTTAATAAAGAATCCACTTTGAGAAAGGTTTCTGATTGGTGTCAACTATCTTAAGTTTCTAAATAACATAACAAGAATACTCACTTCAGTGTTATTAGTAAATCCAATAGCTTTCAGGATTCTGTCACGAGTAGCTTCTCGTGAAGATTTTGCTAACTGAACTAGCAGAGACAGCGAAGAAATTGCCGACATCACAACACTTCTGTTTGGTTTTTCTTTTATCACCTCCTAAGAAGTAAATAAGAACGTCATGCCTGTATTCATAATGTCCATGTTGTGAGGCGAGCAAAGAATCTGGCAAGGCTTTTCCCAACTATATTAGGGTCGGCTTCCAGTCCTACTGGATAAAGGTGCGGATACAGTGAGCTTACTGGTATTCAATGCATACTAAATTTTCATAAAGATTTTTACGACAGGTGTTGTTTCATCAACTGGATAGGTTTATCTGGTTTATAAATGTATGCTGCAAAGGAACCGATTGGTATTCTCTAAACCACAAGGTTTGTTAATATTTTTCATGTTGTATACTTACTTGAAAGAAATCGGCGGTAAAATTGGCATTAATCGCCCTCAATGTGTCCGAGTTTGATTGTGACGTCGCTGAAGCCACAAAGGCAAGTACTGAAACAGTAATGTATTATGCATGGCACCGCTATTTATTCCCAGACGGTAAATCATCGGAGAAATGCAAGTGGCGTATTGTCCATACAAACGTATTCGTTTCCGGATAACGATATCTACTTGAGCAATAATTTTTAAAATACCTACCCTCTTACTAATACACACAGAATAAAGTTGTTCCAAGTTCAAACCTATGAAAATGTATGGTTATTCCTAGTATAACTTTATTCCGTGTTAATTAGTACCCGGTAGTAGACTGTAACATTTGTTTCTGTCACTGTCTTCGATTTCATCAAAAAATCCTATTTTAATCATTAAGAAGAACGTGACATCCTTAAATTAATTAAAGAAAAACACAAAACTTACCAATATAGCAGTGAAAGATATAAATTGTATTCAGGGAGAAAACAGAGGTGTACGTTTTTATGAAATATCTAGGTATACAAGGCCCTACAATATTTCGTAGGTATTGCTTGGATGAAGGACATCCGTTTTTAACATATTAACAAGTACCCCAACTATTGAGTTCAATACGTACTTATGTACTTGTTTACTGGTAGAAAACATAGCTTTTTTATTCGTTGATGATATTTGGCCCCCTGGGGGTCTTGCAAATGATACAGTAATTTTGTAGGCTTACTTACAGTATATAAGGAAGTTCATGTTTGCGGCTCAGTCGTCTTCAGTATTGACAGTTCTAAGTTATACTGATCGCGATGCCAATGTTATTCTTTATATAAATAAGCATTTGTAGGTAATAAAAGTATATGTGTGTGTATGTGAATGACACAAAAATGTAAATTAAATGCAGTTAAAAACGAAAGATCCAAATATTTACCCAAGTGTTATCTTTTTAGGTAGGTACAGGGTGTAGGTCTAATGTATGTCTAGTGTATTGTGTTCTATTTCGGCTCGTGAAATATATAACCATTTTATTGTTCCAAAAACAGTGTTACAGAATATTTTTCCAGCGGTTATTGACACGCGAAAACTATGCAATACAGTATTTAACTTCAGTGGAAAAGATCACCCTTTCCCTGTACTAGTTTAAAAACTGTATCCGGAGACAGGGCCTTTCATTTAAAATTAGTCAGCATATTGCCAAAATATATTAGCCGATGTTTGTTGGAAAAAGTTAAGGGGTTATTAAAAGGATACATGTGCTATGTAGGTCTGTTGTGTAAGTGTGCTGTATATATATATGTGTGTGGTGTGAGTACGTTGGTGTAGTGAGTGTGTGTGTGATTGCGATTTCTGCATTCCGTATTGCGCTGTAAACGAATTCAGCGTGCATAGACCGTGATCGCTGACTAAAATTACAGTTGTGCTGTTTTGCTTTGCGTATTATATCTTTAAAATAATGAGGCATTTTCGAAATGTACCCTAGATCAGTTGTACCTACAAGAAAACTTTCAGTAACACTAAATGAAAGTTTTAACAGCCAATCACGTAGCAGCAATTTGCACTTTGAAAATTAATTCTCGTGAATGTTGTGTTTTTGGTAGCTTTGTTACAAAGACGAGAACCAGGGTCATAGGAATCGACCAGCAAGAGTTTTTCTATGGGTACGATGAGACATGCATGTCTTTTGCGTCGCTTCTCATTCTTAGCCTTGGGACATAACACTCGCTATATAACATAAATGTACCACATGCGTGGTTTCTTATGTATAACCTTTAAAACAACTTTCTGTGCTCTTTCAACTTTTAGAAATGCCGTGGCATCAGCACCACCCTACACTGAGATACAGTACGAGAGAAGGGATTGTGCACAAAATGGTGCCAAAGTACACAGCTGTAAGCCAACCACCCTGCAGAGTGGATCTAAACCTTTTGAAGGTAAATATTAGTTTACAGACATGTCCGGTCACTAGTTTTAGATGTGCGTGCCAATTTAGGGTGGAGTCAAGGAAGACATCAAGGTATTTGACGTTATTTGCTCTCTCTATACATTAGCAATTGCAGGACAAGACAAGACAATTATGAGTCTTAAGGGAAAGTCACTGAGATCAATGTTATAACTTCGTGATGTTTGTATTTTCACCAATTGACTTCGTCCTGTGAAGAACCCTTTGAAAATATTCAAAGCCACGCTCCATAAGCGTCCATTTTGTTAAGAAGAATGGTGACAAATACAGTGTCAAATGCTTTGGACAGATCTAGGAACACGTTTTGTGTTGGTTTTGTAATATTGTGCTTTAATTAAACAATTGGTCACATCTAGAACTGCATCTTCAGTACATTTATGTTTTCTGCACCAATACTGGCTTTGTGCAAGTATATTATTCTTTTTTAGGTAGTTAATTAGGCGTGAATTTATAGCCTTTTCAAACAGTTTACATAAGAAGTGAGAACCTCTTTTATAAATGGGTGTGCTATTGCTCTTTTGAACTCAATGGGAAATACACCTTTATGTAAACAAAGATTGATTATGTAATTCAGTGAGGGAAAAATGAAAAGCATGTGTGCTATGATTTTGAATGCAGTGTTTCTTCCTTTTAAATTCGAAGGCTTGGCTCCGAAAAACAAAAATTTCGGTAACTATCTCTAATACTTTTAGATTTTATCACAGGTAGGTGATTAGCTCAGCGGTTCACCCTGTTTATAGGTACAATGTTGAGGATGATAAAACGACAGTCAAAAACAATAGAAAAAAATGACAATACTAATGCATAGGAGTATTTTGAAACTATCTAATAAATTTAAACAAACTAAATACCGACGAGGCGGAATATGGGTATTTTTTATCAAACGACAAGCTACCTATAATGACTAAAGTATTGAATTTTTAACATTTTCGTATAAACATGCTGGAAACCTCATTAGATAACCGAAATTTAGTATGTCGTGGATACCTTTTTTTTTTTTTTTTTTTTTTTTTGGGTGGGAAATCATCAAATAACTTCTCCCGCTCTGGGTGGAGCAGGAGGGCGTGTCAGACTTTTACTGACTAAAACCCACCCGTGTTCCTTCATTAGCCCGTATGCCAGGGGCTGTGGTATCTCTTTCAAACGAACCCGCACCCCTGACAGGCATCGGCCCTTGCGGGCCCCATCATTTTTGTGCTGACATCTCTTTGAGGCGCGCGTGGAACACAACGCGCCGTCGACTTGGGCTTGGTCCTTACCGGACGGCGAGCTACCCATTACTCGCCGTCCGCAAGCCCATGCCTACGGTGGCCGGAAATCGGCCTGGGATTCCCGACGCCCAGGGCGTCTCCGTATCCTGCGGCGGCTGGGGTCGCGAGGGCGCATATGCTGCCTCTCCCTCACGTGCGCCGCCTCCCTCTTCGCGAGCATCACTGCTTCGCTGAAGGAGGTGACGGCTCCCCATGCCCTCTCGCTCCGTACCATGGCCTGGACCAGGGCCGGACGCGAGAGATCACCGCCGCCGATCGCCTCCACGAGGACACGGCGGTGCTCCGCATGTCGTGGATACCTTGTATTCATACGTGCTATCCAGTATGTCTATTGATAACGAGATATACCTAAACTGTGTACAAATAAATCAACTCGCGAAATTAACTGTTTTTATAGCCTACTTCCTTTTTTTATTGATTTATTACATTTGTTATTACATTATTACACTAGCCATAGACCATTGGATATTGAATGAATTTTTGTATACAGACTGAAAACGTCATTGAATGAGAGAATAATAATTATTTGATTTCTCTGTTTAATAATTTGTAATTGTATGGATTGATTTTATCTGAAATAAACTTACTAATAAATTCGATGATGAACGAAGTTTAATTTATTGCCGTATCGTCATTTCAACTTTGTTGTGAAACTCCAGTATGATTTTTCGATAACTAAAGATATTTACCTAAACTTTCTCACTAATGAGTAGTAGATACTAATTTGTTTATTTTTACCTTTATAAAATGTATCTTGGTTAAAACATTTATTTCTCTGGCTGAATGAAAAAATCATTTCTCTGAGAGCAGTGCAGTGGTGGCAAAGCGGTAACGACCTCGACTTACGACTTGTAGGTCGTAGTTTCGAACCCAGGCAGGCGCTTTACATTGTGTGAATAATTTGTATCACTACTACTCTCAATACGGTGATGGTAAACATCGTGAGGAAACCGGCATGTCTTTTGACCGTTCTGAAATAAAACTAATTTTGACCAACCCCAAACATACATAGCTGTTCTTCACCTCCTTGAAGAACAACGCTCGTTGCACTAACTCCACAAAAGTCACCTTCACTCACACACTGTTCATCTGAATTACTCACATACATCGCCTACTAGTGTAATCAACACATCACACAAGATAAACACTCACTCACACATCGTCTCACAACACTCAATAACTTCTGCAGAATATTAGGTATTTTTATTTGTTATTTCTTATTATTTTATTTATGTGAGGCATATTGTTTAACTCGTACTTAGTTTTTATTTTGTTCTGCATATTGTTTTACTTCGAATCTTGCAAGGTAACTCTGTAAAAGCTAATGCTAGCCGTGCAACTGGCCGTGACCTGAAACATAGGTTCTTTTTCCAAAAACTTAAACCAGGCACCAGTCTCTCACAAGGATGGCATAGAGCCGAGAAATTTTTGTACACATTAACTTAAAGTCAGCTTTGTGAAGAAAATAAATGATAAATTAAAATATTGTTATAGTGATAAAGTTAAATGTTTAAAAACTCCCGACCCGAATAAAAACTTCTAAAAGGTAAACAAGAAAATATGTACTTAATGCCTTTTAAGTTTAATATGAAGTTGTAGGTACTATTTTGATCAAATCATTGTCACGTCGGGGAATGGTTAAAGAAAATGTAATTTTTTCTACGATAACATAGTTCCATTCATTATTGCTGGGCCTCATCTGTTTGGCGTTTTCATTTACCGTCCCCCGACGTGATAAGGCTTTGATAAAAATATTACCTACAACTTCTTATTAAACTTAAAACTGCCTTTTAATTTGTATAAAGCCACTAAATGAGGCCTGGTGACCTGTAAAATGGTTTTTCCTAAAACCTACATCCGGCACCAGCTCTCACAATGTTAATTTATATAATTAACTGTTAATGCTACTGAACCATTGTGAGAGAAAATAAATAAACTTATTATTTAAAGGCACATATACATATACATACACACACACACACACATTTTATTTTTAGACTTTTTAGAGGTTTTTGTTTGGGTGAAGGGTTAAAGTCCGTATGTGTCGCCGGGCGTAAAAGAATAGCACCATCCCATTTCTTCCAGTGGGTGTCGTAGAAGGCGACTAAGGGACTTACTAGAGAATGGGCAGCAGCGTTCTCTATGTATTTTACCACCATACTGCGATCGCCAACCCGCCTGCCAAGCGTGGCGATTATGGCAAAACCCCCCCAAAAATAACAAGTAGCCCTACTAAACGGCCCCTAGTACCCGGCGGCCCGCCTACCCTTGGCTACGGTAGCGGCCAAGGTAACGGTGAGGCAAGAGGTGCTAAGAATCTACGGAAGAGATCTGGCTACCAAAACAAACGGAAACTGCACCTGGCAACGTACAACACGTGTACACTCCGGACCGACGAGAAGATTACCGAACTCGAGGAAGAATTGAGCAGGTTACGGTGGGGTATAGTAGGGTTATCTGAAGTCCGAAGAGAGGGGGACGACTCGATAATCCTCAAATCCGGTAACCTGCAAGTCCCTTGTGACCAACGTGGTGAAGATCGAGAGTGTGTCGACCAGGGTGGCGTACCTTATACTCAGAATATCCGCAAGATATTCGCTGAAGGTCATACAGGTCTACGCCCCGACCTCGACACACCCCGACGATGAGGTGGAGACCATGTATGAGGATATATCCAAAGCCATGCATGGCTCTAAAACTCATTTCACCGTTGTCATGGGGGACTTCAACGCGAAACTGGGCAAACGGAACGAGGATGAGCTGAGAGTGGGGTAATTTGGAGTTGGACGACGGAACCACCGGGGTCACTTACTGGCCAGTTTTATGGAGAAGGAAGGCCTCTTCATGATGAACTCCTTCTTCAGAAAACGGGAGCACAGAAAGTGGACCTGGCAGAGCCCTGATGGTGCAACTAAAAACGAGATTGACTTCATTATGTCGACGAAGAAGCAAATATTCAATGATGTCTCTGTGATCAACGCGGTGAAAACCGGAAGCGATCACCGCATGGTAAGAGGCACATTGAATATCAACATCAAGCTAGAAAGATGTCGACTAATGAAGTTTACGCTCCGTCCAGCACCGATCCAGGTCCAAAACCCCGAGAGCTTTCAGCTCGAACTCCAGAATCGTTTCGAGTGCCTAGGGAGCTCCGTGGACGATTATAACGATGGGTTCGTGGAAACTGTCCATACGGTCGGGTCTAAGTTCTTCAAGACCTGCCGTACTAATGGCAAAAAGAAACTCTCTGATCCTACTCTGCAGCTAATGGAGGAGAGGCGTGAAATGATCCTGCAGTCTTCAGACGACGCGCTAAAGTACCGACAGCTCAATAGACAGATATCTAAGGCCTTGAAAAGCGACCTTCGCCGTTTTAATACGGACCGCATAAAGGACGCGATAGAGCGGAACAAGGGCTCCAAGGTCTTTTCAAGAGATCTGTCTATTGGGCAGAGTCAGCTTGCGAAACTGAAGACCAATGATGGCAGGATCGTTTCCTCAAAGCCTGAGCTGTTGAGAGAGATCGAGAGTTTCTATGGACAGTTATACACGTCAACACGCAACCCCATTACGAATCTGGCAAACGACCCAAGAGCCAGATTGACCCGACACTACACCGAAGATATCCCGGACGTGAGCTTGTACGAGATTAGGATGGCTCTGAAGCAGCTAAAAAACAACAAGGCGCCGGGTGATGACGGAATCACGGCCGAACTCCTGAGGGCCGGCGGAAAACCCGTTCTTAAGGCCCTCCAGAAGCTGTTTGATTCCGTCATACTCGAGGGCAAGACGCCACAGGCATGGAACAGAGGTGTGGTGGTACTTTTCTTTAAGAAGGGTGATAATACTCTTCTTAAGAATTATAGGCCCATCTCACTTCTGAGCCATGTCTACAAGCTGTTTTCGAGAGTCATCACGAACCATCTCGCGCGCAGGTTTGACGACTTCCAGCCTCCCGAACAAGCCGGATTCCGTAAAGACTTTAGCACCGTAGACCACATACATACGCTGCGGCAGGTTATACAGAAGACCGAAGAGTATAACCTGCCTCTCTGCTTAGCGTTTGTGGACTGCGAAAAGGCTTCGATTCGATCGAGACATGGGCTGTACTGCAGTCTCTTCAACGGTGCCAGATCGATTATCGGTACATCGAGGTGCTGAAGTGTCTGTATGAAAACGCCACTATGTCAGTCCGACTCCAGGACCGGACTTCGAAACCTATCCTTCTGCAGCGAGGTGTGAGACAGGGAGATGTTATCTCTCCGAAACTGTTCACCGCTGCACTGGAGGATGTCTTCAAGGTTCTGGACTGGAAAGGGGCTGGCATCAACATCAATGGCGAGTACATCACTCACCTTCGGTTTGCCGATGACATAGTCGTCATGGCTGAGACCATGGAGGACCTCAGTGCAATGCTCGATGACCTCAGTAGAGCTTCCGAAAGAGTGGGTCGTAAAATGAACATGGAGAAGACAAAGGTCATGTCGAATGCCCATGTAACACCCACTCCCATGACGATCGGAGGCGCTACACTCGAAGTTGTGGCCGAGTACGTTTACCTAGGACAGACTGTCCAGTTAGGTAAGTCCAACTTCGAGAAAGAGGTCATTCGTCGAATCCGACTCGGCTGGGCAGCGTTCGGGAGGTTTTGCAATATCTTCTCGTCCCAAATACCACAGTGTCTCAAGACGAAAGTCTTTGACCAGTGTGTGTTGCCAGTGATGACCTAGGGTACAGAGACGTGGTCGCTCACAATGGGCCTTATCAGAAGGCTTAAAGTCACCCAAAGGGCAATGGAGAGGGCTATGTTCGGAGTTTCCCTACGCGATCGAATCAGAAATGAAGAGATCTACAGGAGAACCAAGGTAACCGACATAGCCCGAAGAATTGCCAAACTTAAGTGGCAGTGGGCAGTAGGGCACATTGCTCGCAGAACAGATGGCCGATGGGGCCGAAAGGTTCTGGAGTGGCGACCGCGTACCGGAAGACGTAGAGTGGGAAGGCCTCCCACAAGGTGGACCGATGACCTTGCGAAGACCGCGGGTATCCGCTGGATGTGGGAAGCACAAGACCGGTCGAAGTGGAGGAGCCTGGGGGAGGCCTATCTCCAGCAGTGGACGTCTTTCGGCTGATATGATGATGATGATGATGATAAAGGGTTAAAAAAAAAACTTTTCAGTATTTCCTGCTTTTTATTCTTAATATAGTAATAGTAAACACGTTACGATCGACACAATATCTTGCTTCAATCTACGCATTTTTACGTATGCTTCCCACACTGAAGCTTGTTTTTAATTTAGCCTAATTCCTTGTTGCTACTCCATCATCAGACCCTGATCACCATTTATCTATTACCTATTAATTGAAACCTTTTCAATTAGCCGTAAAATGAAACTTATGCTGTTGGTTGGTGAGGTAGTTGGGTATCCTGGAAAATCCAGGTGATGCTGCAGCGTCAGTTCAAGTTTACTTTGTCATTAAACAGAAAGGAGCGGATAATCTTCAAACGGCTGAACCGATTTTGATAAAAGATGTCTAAGAACCACCGCTACAAAACCTACTTTAATTTTTTTTTAAAACCCGCCCTCAAATCGGTTCATTCGTTTAAGAGGTACAGTGCCATAGACAGAGACACAGACACACACATAGCGGTCAAACTTATAACACCCCTCTTTTTGCGTCGGGGCTTAAAAACCATTGTAGCGTCGAAGCCACATTGAATGACCACCATCTCGGAATCACACCAGCTTACTCATTGTAGAACACATTTTCAATCACAACCCGTAAGACTTTGACGGAAATTACACATTGCTTCATGTTTGCCTAACTGTCGAAATAAAATACATTGTCATAGTACATAAGTGTGTTACACAAGTACCCCGCAGGACACCACATACTCTTAAATAGTGCCTTGCATGGGATTCTATGCACCGAGTCCTGGTCGATAGGAACAAGCAAGACTTGCCTTTGTCCGCTGTAGTTCAGCTGGCTGGCCACTGCCCTTTGTGCCGGAGTCTTTACTAGCAGTTGTAGTTGTCAGTTCTAAGAAGCTGCTGAGCGGGAACGAGAGCTGGCCCATAATTATGACAAGCTACTTAACACTTTCTATCGACCGATTGCTGCAACTATTTCCAAGATGGCTTTGCGATTACGGAAGCATGGCCTATAAACATGTTCTCTAGATGTGGACTGTCACAGAACGTAACGGTCCTCAGTAGTTGAGGTGCAAGATAAAATTCCAGCAATAACTTTATTACCTTGCACATAACTGAAGGTACTTATAGTCGACCACATGTCAGTAGTAAGAAAATTATTTTAAGTCGGACTCGTATTCTATTAAAGTGTGTAAAGATATACGGAACCGAGTGTCCACTCATCTTTCATAGAAAAGGGAAGATCCTCCGACCAGACGGGTGTCGTGTCTGGTGGACAAGTGCCCGATGATTCATGTGGGGACGTTGTATAGTAGCGCGGTAAACTATGCTTGCCCGATGGAGGAGGATTCTGCGTGACGTCATTGTGATGCATACTTTTCTAGCGGTGAAGACGCCACTCCATGCGCAAGGCCAGCTCAAGATCAAAGGGAACGAGAGCTGGCCCATAATTATGACAAGCTACTTAACACTTTCTATCGACCGATTGCTGCAACTATTTCCAAGATGGCTTTGCGATTACGGAAGCATGGCCTATAAACATGTTCTCTAGATGTGGACTGTCACAGAACGTAACGGTCCTCAGTAGTTGAGGTGCAAGATAAAATTCCAGCAATAACTTTATTACCTTGCACATAACTGAAGGTACTTATAGTCGACCACATGTCAGTAGTAAGAAAATTATTTTAAGTCGGACTCGTATTCTATTAAAGTGTGTAAAGATATACGGAACCGAGTGTCCACTCATCTTTCATAGAAAAGGGAAGATCCTCCGACCAGACGGGTGTCGTGTCTGGTGGACAAGTGCCCGATGATTCATGTGGGGACGTTGTATAGTAGCGCGGTAAACTATGCTTGCCCGATGGAGGAGGATTCTGCGTGACGTCATTGTGATGCATACTTTTCTAGCGGTGAAGACGCCACTCCATGCGCAAGGCCAGCTCAAGATCAAAGGGAACGAGAGCTGGCCCAAAATTATGACAAGCTACTTAACACTTTCTATCGACCGATTGCTGCAACTATTTCCAAGATGGCTTTGCGATTACGGAAGCATGGCCTATAAACATGTTCTCTAGATGTGGACTGTCACAGAACGTAACGGTCCTCAGTAGTTGAGGTGCAAGATAAAATTCCAGCAATAACTTTATTACCTTGCACATAACTGAAGGTACTTATAGTCGACCACATGTCAGTAGTAAGAAAATTATTTTAAGTCGGACTCGTATTCTATTAAAGTGTGTAAAGATATACGGAACCGAGTGTCCACTCATCTTTCATAGAAAAGGGAAGATCCTCCGACCAGACGGGTGTCGTGTTTGGTGGACAAGTGCCCGATGATTCATGTGGGGACGTTGTATAGTAGCGCGGTAAACTATGCTTGCCCGATGGAGGAGGATTCTGCGTGACGTCATTGTGATGCATACTTTTCTAGCGGTGAAGACGCCACTCCATGCGCAAGGCCAGCTCAAGATCAAAGTGTTACTACTGACATGTGATATGGCGACGGTATCTCCAAAGAAGAGAGGTAAAATGGTCCACTATGACCTCTTATGTAATACACTGTTTAAGATCATCTTCCCAAGAACTGGGAAGAAATAATCTCCTTCTTATCAGAATAAACATGATAACATGAAAAGTAACCACTAGTATTTTTTTAATTTGAACGATTAAAAGGATAAGAAAAGAAACGACAAATTGACAATAGAAATAATTTATTGATTTCAAGTATTGACGGTTGCTTGATTTCAACCCAGTCGGAATTATTATTCTCACATTTTAATAAACCTGAAACATAAAGGAAAAGTATTATTCATTGTGTAGAGAAACTTGACTTATCATTATTGGGTATTCGAAAATTTTAAGTAGTAAAACAATATGGTTAATTCTTGTAAAATTACTTTATCTAAAATTCTTTAATTCAGCTGTTTTACCGCAAAACAAAGGTGAACGGAAAAGTAGATTTTAAAGGTGTCATTCGATTTTGGGACAAACTTCTTTTAAAATTGTTAACATGCACCATAACCAATTGTGTTTCATGCAATGTTATAATATGTGATGGTTGCCAGTTAGATACATAACATGCTAACGTACTCTCTACCTGTTTAAGTTAAGTGTACCTAAGTACAGGATTTTTTAGTAGGAGATATTATCTAAGGTTTACAGTTTCAGATTTTCCAACATCTGGATATTTTCAAGAGTTGTAATGCCACAAATTCTATGTGTGTAGGTTTGTATTATAGCTGTGGCAACTAAAATAACTTTTCTAAAACTGTGTGGTTAGTGTGTTTACTTTCTATAGAGTTAAAGTTGGTTCCTCTGTTAAGTTTTACATAGAAGTTGCTGCACTGCAGAAGTATCTTATCTATCCTTAACCTCATGCTATATTTAATATAATACATACTATAATGTAAAGTGTTATCTCACTAAAATTCCAGTGAATGTATTTAACTTTCTGTTCAGTTCGCTAGTTTTACATAGTATCGCAAAAACAAACGGATGGTCTGCTACGAATTCAGCGGTCGTTCTAAATGCGGCCCTGACATCAAGGCTAATATCTGAAATGTTCATTTCAATTAATTTATTATTGAATTAAAACAAATATGTTTTCATATTTGTAGAAAATATACGTAAAATTAAACTACTTTACAAAATTACTAATGAGTAACTTAATTAAAATGTTTTCGTTCAGATTAGAGATTATCGGAATTTTGCAATAACAGATCCATGCTCTCATTATTTTAAAATGCTATGGATTGTTAAGTTGGTACAAGCTTATATAAAAGTTCACACTTTTTAGAACACATGTTGGAGTAGGTATTGTTTAAGAAGTGTAAAAGAAGTTGACAGGCAAAGGCATGTAGGTTTGATAAGCACTGCCCAAGCAAAATGCTAAAGCCCGGAAGATGACTATTTTATAACCGACCGCGCAACGCAATGAAGGGTAATGTGTTTATCAGCTATATATATATGTATGTTTCTTAGTAATCAACTATGTGTTTTTAAATTAGTTTTACATAAAGGTGGTGAGTATGATTATTGTTCAAGAAAAGTGGTACACCTGCACCTGTATTGCGATGTCATGGAAAAGATTCGTAAGAATAATTCAAACTCAGGGGAAGAAATGGTCATTTGTGGTTAGAAAAAGGGTTTTGGTAGAAGAGATAAGATGTCCAGAATTGGTATCATAAATACCAGATGAACAGAAAGCAGAGCAGAGAGAGGCGAAGCTGTTTTAAATTATTAAAATGTTCATGCCCATGGCGCATGTGATGCGCCAACATACACGTAAGTACCTAAGACTGGTAGACTCCATTAAATATTATCTTGTTGCCCTCCAATAAGAAGAACGTGAACGGATGGTCCGCCTTGAATACGCGTGTCTCCGATACAAAAGCGCTCAAATACGCGATACCGAATGCTGGAACGATAACGGCGGAAATGGTGCTTAGGACACGTCCAATGTTTACATACATTTCACAGGTACATTAATATTGTAAAGGTGTGCACTTATCACTCATAACTAAGTGGTTCACAGCCCCTTGAGCTACAGGCCAGGGTGATGATTGTTTCTTGGAGTCGGCTTTGCGGACATTGAATCTTTTAATATTTATTATTTAAACCATTTCGAGTATTTGTAGAAGGTGTATAAGATTATTGTATTCATATCTAAGCATGCACCTTTACACAATATTGAATAAATAGATACGTTTAAATTAATCGTTGTGGCGTAAAATTAAACAGATAACAAATTATTATCTAAAACCAAATCAAAATGTGTTGGTAATATTTATAACCTTGCAAAAACTTATTTTGCATTTGATACAAGTGTATAGTGACTGGCGGCGGTCTCTTTTTGTAATAAAATTCATTTATTTGCAAAAATAAGTGAGAATTACACAAAAGCACTGTGTCTTAAATGCAAAAAAAAAAAGCTTTATGTCGTATTAGCTAAGCTTGCTAAAGTTACATGTTTAGAAGACATTTGTTACTATGTAGTCGGTAAGTAACACACAGGGCCGAGAAATGATATTGTGATGATTGTTGAGAAGAAATTATATGCAGAAACGTACGAGAGAAGGACGATAAAAGAAAGTGTGATACAAACAGTCAACACACAGAAAGCAATGAACGACAACCGTCAAATATAGATGAGGTTAATTCTGTAAAACGGTTTAACGGTGATGCCGTTAAAACTTAGGACAAGTAATCTTGAAGGAGCTGTCAATAATGTCAATCTCTAGCATAGGAGAAACAGCTCACTCCAACTGAATTTTCACGGTGGGATTATAAAGAATAAATCGCCTGAAGCAATTCTTAACACGAATGACGATGAATGCTATGTAAACGAAACCATATTTCCAATTTCAACAGATGGATAGATCTTAGATCCGAAGTTCAGGATCTGTTTGCCAAGGTAGGTATCTTACAAATTGATTAAAGAAAAATGAAAAGACAGATCATTAACCACTTCACGAAACTGTCTAGAAATACAGTCTGGGAAGTCTGTATTTGATATACTCACAGATCATAAAAATACAGTTCTATGATCTGAGGGTATACTGATAAAAGTACAAAACAAGATGTTGAGGTAAATATTAACAAATTATTTTAGAATGACTTCAAGTACTCTTAATACAGGTTATAGAGAGGTGGTCCATAATATGTTATAAAAAGTTAACAAAGTAATGGATTGATGTGAAAGTATATTTGAACATTTTCATGATAAAGCTACATGTCCACCGTTCGTCATGTAATTGTACCACAGATAACCATAACAAGTTTATAGAACAAGAGTGAAGTAACTAGAAATGAATCCAAATTAACTTACATGCACAAAGTAGCTGGGTACAAAAAGCACTACAGATATACTAACTTTTTAAGAAAATCAGGATAAAATGAAACTACCCACCTACTCAATTTATAAAACCTCTTTAGCGTTATCCTTAGTCTGGTTTCAAAGAGTCTCCGAATACTATTTTGTTTGTTAAGTTGCATATTTTGAGTTTTTCAAACAAAGTGTTACATAAAAGAAGGCCGTAAAGTGCAAAACTTATACCTATTTGTGAACGATTCCGTTGAAGGTGATTGTGTTGTCAATTATCAGTGCAAAATAAAATGGCCGGTCAATTGAAAAGTATATTTTATTCGGGTTGTACGAGGCTCCGACTAGTCCGAATACTGAAATTGTAGAAATAAAAACAGTTTTATTGAACAGGTTATATATTTATAGACCTGTGGGAAATGAAGGCTATGGGGAGACATGTCTTAAGTCGAAAGCCATGCCAGCTTAGTAGAAATCTAAAACAACTTTAAGCCGTAGTGGTAGAGTACCATTGGAAATTAGAATTCAACTTCAATGAATCCCATAAATCACAACACTAAGGTCGCACTGATCTAATTAACTATACGACTATTGTATCATTGATTCGAAAAGAAGTCAAAATATAATTTTTATCGCAAATCTTTCGATCCACTCAAGGTAAAAATGAGTGTAGGTATGTTATTAATATATAACTGTATGATATAATATACAGATTAATCAATAAACCTTAAACCATATTTCTGAGTTGCTTTCTTTGCAAATTATTTGGAATGCAGCAAAGCCCATGCATAATAAAATGTAATACTTTATACCTAAGAGTAAAGTACGCCGCTGAATAGTGTTCCCGAGTTGGTTTTGAGAGCGTAAAAGAAGGGCCTGTCAACCTTGAACGTCCTATGCTGTACTAATTTAGCCGTCCTAGTGATAAAAAATGCTGCAATATAAGAAATTAAAATAATGACAATTATTATCGTTGGAATCAGAACTAAATATTATATACAGTAAGTTTATATAACTTGAGACTTTGATTCAGAAACAGTAGGTACTTATATGCCCATAATAACGATGTCTGGTTATCGATTTTACAATCTTTTATACTCATGAACTTTCAGAATGGAGCCTCTATGCTGAAATATCAATATTAATTGTTGAAATGTACAAATAAACAGATATAAAATTATTATCTAAAACCAAACGTGAAGGTGTAGGTAATGATTCGATAATTGTTAGACCTAATGGTTAGGCGAAATTCGTTATTCTTCTCCTCTTATTATTTATACCATTTCAGACATTTGAGGAAAACCTTTTTAGTGGGTATATACGATTATTTGTATTTATATCTAAGCATGCACCTTTCCACAATATTAAATAAATAGATACGTTTTTATTAATTTTTGAACTCTAAATTAGCATAGAAAACAAATTATTATCTAAAACCAAACCAAAATGTTACATTGTATCTTTTAAAATTACTCATTATGCATTTGATACAAACATAAGGTACAGTCCCCAGTGACAGTCTCTTTTTGTAATATGATTCAATTATTTGCAACATATGTGAGACTGGTACACAAAAGCTCTGCGTGCAGAACTAGGTGTAAATGCAATAAAATTATTTAGAAAACCTCTTCAACATTATTCTTAGTATTGTTTCAAAGAGTCTCTGATTATAACTATTATTATGTTTATTATATTACACATTTTGAGTTTTTCTAACAAGAAGGTCGCAAAGTGCAAAATTGATACCTATTTGAGAACGATTCCGTTGAAGGTGATTGAGTTGTCAATTATAAGTGCAAAATAAAATGGCCGATCGATTGTAAAGTATATTTTATCCGGGTTGTACGGGGCTCCGGGTGCGCTGAAAACTGAAATTGTACAAATAAGACAGCGGTTATATTGAACATACATTTTGGTAAACAAAACACATTTTGGATGTATGTAAAATCGAAGGCTATAGAGAGGCCTTTGTCAAGCAGTCGAATAGTACGCATTTTTTTTTGTGCCTTTCAAGGTACAATAAAATGCGTTCGAGCCATTTATCATCCCACATGGGAATCATGTAAACCATTGTTTTTAAAATTAAGACTCCTTACAGTTACAGTATGTATATTTTAGAATGTGGTAAATTTGTCAAGACTGCTACCCTCGAAAAGTAAGAGATACAGAAATAATAGGTCTGCCTAGGGCACCAAGGACTTCTCTGTATAAAAGGAACTGTTATCATATGTGTTATCTATAACAAAATACCGAAGAATTTCAAAGAGTTACCTAATACTTAACTTATTTTTTATTAAGTTAAAATTATGGCTGCTGCAAAAACGTTTTTATTCTATGAGTGAATTTACAAATAATGCTGAATAATGTGTTTTAAATTAATGTGACGTTAATTAATATTGAATGTACTGTAAAAAAGAATTATAGAAAGCATGCCATTTAGCGTAATACGTAATAAATTTAACGGATTGTTTTGCACGTCAAATTATGTCTATGTATTGGGAACTCAATTACAAACACTAATTATTCAATACTTATTGCAAATATGATTATGTATGATTATGAAAAAAAAAAAGACCTGTGGATTAGGTACTATACCGAAAAAGTCTTTAATTCGATTTAAGAGGATACGAAACTTCCACATTTAAGTTTATTTAATAACGTATTAAATACGGGAACACAGTCATCTTGTTGTTAGGTCCGAAAATGCCAGTCTGATGTGTTTTGAATTTTGTAATTTGGAATGTTTAGAATGCCATGGCTAGTAGCAATGTACATAAACAGATATAAAATTAATATCTAAAACCAAACGTGTATGTGTAGGTAATTATCAGATAATTGTTAGATCGGTTAGGCGAAATTCGTCACTCTAACCCTTATATTATTGAAACCATTTCAGGCATTTGTGGAATCCTTTTTAGTAGGTATATAAGATTAATAGTATTCATATCTAAGCATGCACCTTTCCACAATATTTAATGAATAGTTATCTACGTTTAAATTAATATTTGAACCATAAAATAGAACAGATAGCAAATTGTTTTCTAAAACCAAACCAAAATACCCTGGACCTTTTAAAAATACTTATTATGTATTTGGCACACGCATTTTGTAATATAATTCATTTATTTCCAAACATAAGAGAGACTGTTACACAGAAGCTCCACGTCCAGAAGTAGGTGTTAATCCAATTTAATAATTTATGAAACCTCTTCACTTTTATCCTTAGTCTTGTTTCAAAGAGTCTCTGATTTTTAATATTATTGTTTATTATATTGGATATTTTGAGGTTTTCTAACAATGTTTAAAATTACAAGAAGCTTGTAAATTCCAAAATTGATACCTATTTGAGAACGATTCCGTTGAAGGTGATTGTGGTGTCAATTATCAGTGAAAAATAAAATGGCCGGTCAATTGAAAAGTATATTTTATTCGGGTTGTACGAGGCACCAACTAGTCCGAATACTGAAATTGTAGAAATAAAAACAGTTTTATTGAACATACATTTTGGATTTTCACAGGTTATATTTATAGATCTGTGGGAAATGAAGGCTATGGGGAGACATTTACCAAGCAGTGAGATAATACAAGTAAAAAAAAACTTGTAGGGTAGGGTACCATAGTCTCGACTTGGATTTTACAGGAAACGAAACTTCCACTTAAAGTTTTTCTTTAAACGGTTACTATACACGGGGGTGCTTGCCTTTTCGCCGAAAATTGTTTGGCAGATTATCACTTGCCAACCAACGTTTCGCTGATGTTTCACTTTGACAACTAACGATTAGCACATTTCTGTATGACAACGTTTCATTTGGTAGAATTATTGTTAAGCTGATTATTATAATGACACTAAATGTTTGGAACATTTATCATTTGTCAAACATTTCACTGGGCCACACAACTACTAGACGAAAGACGTTTTGTCAGTGTAACAGTTCCGTTTTCATACATTGATATGATTAGTTTATTTTTTATCATATAATGATAAAAAATAAACTAATTTTACATACATTTGATTGAGCGTATTGCGGGAGCGGCGTGACAAAAACGAATCGCTTCAAAACCGACTCCACGTAGTCTTGTCTGCCCTACCCCTAGAGTGTTATTTAAAATTACGTAGGCGGGGAGGGGCAAGCCGAAGCCGCGGTGGTGAGCGTGAAACACGTCTGCAACGGTAAGCTCGCATGGGACTACCGGAGCCCTGCAGCGCCAGAGCCGTGACAGAAAATGTGCCTGCTACATGTTGCATGCTAACTGCATGCTTGCTTGCATGCTGCATGCTTGCTTGCATGCTGCATGCTTGCTTGCATGCTGTATGTTTGGTCTATGCTTGTTTGCATGCCTGATGCATGCATGGCGTATGCTTGTTTGCATGTTTTTTACAGGGTAATTTTGCTTTATGTTTTTTTACTAGGCGTTTTATCATATTAGACTAAATAGATTTTATGTATTTTTAGTGGTATATCAAACGATTTTATGTTTAAAGTTAAGTTAAAAATAAGTTGCGCTTACCCACATAATATTACTTGATTTGGTAAACAATAAACAACTAAATGAATATTACGTAAACTAAAACATTCGAGTTTGACCGTAGTTGCAGGTAGTTGCCTACTCAGAAGTAACTTGTGACTTGAATGATCCATGATTATAACAATTTTAATTTATTGTTAGAACGAATTATTACAATATTTTGCTGATATAGTTGTGTGGTAAGTCCATAAAATTGCTATTGCTAGTAGAAATTCAAACAACTTTATGACGTAGTGGTAGAGTACCATTGGAAATTAGAATTCATCTTCAATTAATTGGTAAACTGACCTAGTTAACTAGACGAATGATGTGTCATCGATTAGAAAAGTCAAAGTATAATTTCCACGAAAAACCGATTAGTTAAGAAATTCTAATAATTCGCACATATTTTGACCCACTTAGATAAAAACAAGCGTGCCATGTTATTATTATATTACGATATGGTATAATAAACAGATTCATCATATACCTTAAAGCATATTTGAAAGGAAGCTATCCTTTGTAAATCATTTGGAATGCAGCAAAGCCCATGCATAATAAAATTTAATACTATATACCTAAGAGTAAAGTACGCCGCTAAATAGTGTTGCCGAGTTGGTTTTGAGGGCGTAATAGAATGGCCTGTCAACCTTGAAAGTCGCGTGCTGTATAAATCTAGCCGATTTATAAGAAACAAAATATGCTGCAATATAAGAAATTAAAAGAATGAAAATAATTGTTGTTACAATCAGAACAGAATATATACACTGTTTAAGTCTTGTAATCGATTTTATATAACACAATAAGAA
This sequence comes from Polymixis flavicincta, assembly GCA_949987655.1. NCBI lineage: Eukaryota > Metazoa > Arthropoda > Insecta > Lepidoptera > Noctuidae > Polymixis > Polymixis flavicincta. The sequence goes on along the minus strand of OX465175.1, from coordinate 11,364,036 downwards.
GGTGCTCATGAATTTTCAGAATGGAACCAATGCTGCAATATCAATATTAAAAGTTGAAATGTACAAATAAACAGATATAAAATTATTATCTAAAACCAAACCTGAATGTGATTGTAATGATTAGATAATTGCTAGACCTAATCATTAGGCGAAACTCATCACTCTAATACTTAAATAATATCTTTATTATTTAAATCATTTCACGTATTTGTTGGAAACGTTTTTCAGGATGTACATTTATAAAATTAATAAAATTCATAATCTAAGAATGCACCTTCATACAATATTTATAAATAGATACCTTTGTGTTAATCGCTTTAGATTCAAAATTGCAATGGGGTGCTCACATTAAAGCTCTTTCAAGTAGATTAAGCTCAGCTGCTTACGAAGTAAGAAAAATAAGGCAGTTGACTGACTTATTTTCACAGTATTATGTCTTATGGCGTTCTACTGTGGGGATCGGCAGCTGACGTAGATTCAATTTTCATTTTACAAAAGAGGTCAATCCGCGCAATCTATAAAATGGGGCCTCACGAGTTTCTTAGAAACAAATTCAGCGAAATTGATATACTAACTCTGCCTTCTCTTTATATCCCAGAAAATATCTTGTATGTTCGCAAAAACTTAGGCCTCTTCAAAAAACGATGCGATTTCCATTATCTGAATACACGTAGTAAAGATGAAATTGTGATTCCAAAATTTAGATTGACTGAAACTAGCAAGTCATTTCTAATAAACAGTATCCGTTTCTATAACAAGTCGCCAAAGTCAGTTACCGAACTTAGCGATGGAAAGTTTAAAACGCACATCAAACGTGTCCTTATCAAAAAAGCATTTTATAACATAAAAGACTACGTTGAAGACAGGGAAGTTTGGCATTAATTCCTTCTGCACATGTGGCTTTCCTGGTACCTCATTAACAGCATAACTATGTGAAAGTCTATTAACTGCTCTCAAATACAACGTTCTTTTTTATTCTTTTTATTTTTACAATGCTAACATATTCTCGTCATTATTTGACATTATACATCAATTTTAATATCGACTATTTTTAGTGATTGTCATGGAAATCATGTCACTATGTTTAAATAGGTTTATTTTATTTATGTAGATTATTTTACATAATTATTGTGAATGAGAGAACGTTATAGGCCTTACAGACTGTAGATTTGTAGACGATTTTCTATTCTGTATTTGCCCAAGTACCTGGTACTTATTGACAGGCCTGCACTGTCAATAAGTACTGTAAAGCCAATTATTTTGAAAAGAGTAACCGTGGAGTTTCTTGCCGGCTCTTCTCCATAGGTAACTACAATTTGGAACCGTGCACTTAGCTTCTGACGTAAGTGCCCGTGCAGATTTATATGAAATAAAATATTTTGATTTGATTTGTAGTCTTTTTAATTAAAAGTTATTTTTTTAGTATAAGCTGCGCTTTAGTTCAGTTGCTGTTTTGAAGACATTCGCCACTATATGTAATCAGTAAGCAACACACAGGGCCGAGATAATGATATTGTGATAATTATTGAGAAGAAAGTAACTGCAGAAACAAAAACATGAGGGTAGGACGACAAACAGAAGTATGAAACAAACATTCAATACACAAAAAGCGGTGATCGACAACTGTCGAACATATATGATATATCACAGCAAGTTAATTCTATTAAACATCACCGTGAAGGACAAGTAAGCTTGAAGAGAGCTGTCAATATTGTCAATCTCTAGCACATGAATGACATCTAAGTTTTCACGGTGGGGTTTTTGCAGAATTGATCGGCTGAAGCGATTCTTAACACGAATGACGATGAATGATAAGTTTAATGAAACCATATTTTCAATTTCAACAAAAGATGGAAAGATCTGGATTTCAAAGATCAGGATGAAATTCCCAAGGTTGGATACCTACCTAAGCTATCTTACAAATTGATTAAAAAAAATCAAAAGATTGACCATAACCAATTCACGAAACCGTTTAGAAATTTAGTGTGAGAAGTTTGCATTTGATAGTGTTACAAATACAGACTTCGTATTTTTATCAGTGAATAAAAGGACAATACAAGAAGTTGAGGTAGATTACTGAAAAATTGTTTCGAAATGACTTCAAGTAGGTACTTTTAATGCAGGTTATCGAGAGGTGTTTCATAAACTGTTAGAAGTTTATAATAAAATAATGCATGTATGTAAATTGACAAGGTATTAAGTACATGAGTGAAAAGGCTAGAAGGCGACGTAGTGGTATGGTAGTATTTGTAAGACCATTCTAGAAGGGAATCCAAATTAATTGAAACAAGGTAGCTAGGCTACAAAAAACACGTTGGACATAACAACACAATACAACTTAGGTGTTAAAAAAATCTGCGAAAAATAGGATAAAATTCTACTCAATTTATGAAACATCTTCAGTGGCATACTGTTTCAAACAGAAACCGATTATTACCTTTAGACATTTTGTGATTTCCTAACAATATATTTCAGGAACGTTACATAGTGCATAACTGATGTACCTATTTGTGAACGATTCCGTTGAAGGTGATTATGTTGTCAATTGTCAGTGCAAAATAAAATGGCCGGTCAATTGAAAAGTATATTTGATCCGGGTTGTACGAGACTCCGTCTAGGCCGAATACTGAAATTGTACAAATAATAAAACGGATATATTGAACACGTATTTTCATTTTATAAGACCTGTGGAAAATCTAAGGCTGTGTTATGTTGTATCATTGATTCGAAAAGTCAAAATAGAATTTCCACAAACAACCGATTAGTTAGGAAATTCTTATAAATCGAACATATTTCGACAGACTCAAGGTAAAAACGAGTGTTCGTGTTTTATTATTATTTAACTGTATGATGTAATAAACAGATTCGTCATTTACGTTAAAGCATTTTTGCGAGTTGCTTTCTTTGCAAATGATTTGAAATTCAGCAAAGCCCATGCATAATAAAATATAATACTTTATACCTAAGAGTAAAGTACGCCGCTGAATAGTGTTCCCGAGGTGGTTTTTAGTGCGTAGAAGAAAGGCTTGTCAACCTTGAAAGTCCTATGCTGTACTACTTTAGCCTTCCTAGTCATTAAAAAAGCTGCAATATAAGAAATAATGACAATTATCCACTTCTAACAATAATAATGACAATTATTATTGTTAGAAGTGGAGCGAAATATTAGACACTGTAGGTATTCATGTTTGGTTGTCGATTTTAACAAGTTTTACAGAACACAATGCTCATGAACTTTAATAATATTTTAGTTGAAATTTACAAATAAACAGATAATAGGTATTAACTTGAATGACCTAACGGTTAGAACAAATTTGTACTCTAATATGTGATGTGTGACCGTACATATATGCAATGTGTTAAAAAAAACCCTGTGACGTCCCGTTGACAGGGCGGTAGACAAACGACATAGCAGTAACTATGAAAGGCGTACAGTGCCATGTTGGTACCTATGTGCGAATGATTCCGTTGAAGGTAATTCTGTTATCAATTATCAGTGTAAAATAAAATGGCCGGTTAGCCGAAAAGGATTTCACGTCCGGGTTGTACGAGAGTCCGTAACCAACAAATGCTGAAATTGTACAAATAAAATAAAAAAACACCTTTTATAAGTAATAGGGTCAAGGTAATAGGTAAATGGTTGCCGTCCCTAAAGTAAGGCAAACAAATGTGTGATGTCTAGTAATCCTTTTGATGCACACAAATAATTACTTATTGGAATATCAAAACTCAATACAAAATATATAAAAATGAAAAACTATATTTGCAACCTTATATCACGAAATAAAAGTTGAAATTTTTACGTGCAATTTCTTATAATTTCCAAATAGAATGCAGCAAATCCCATGCGTATTAAAAATATAAAATTAAATACCTAAGAGTTAAGTACTCCGCTGAATAGTGGCACAGAGGCGATATTTAAGACGTAAAAGAAAGGCCTATCAACCCGGAAATGAGTTCTATAAATTACTTTAGCGGACCGAGTACCGACGACATAAGCTGCAATGCAATCAACATTTTAATTCAATCAGACTTTTTGTTATTACAATCAGAACAAAATAAAATAATGCAAGTTTTTTTTCAAGGTTTTTTTTCCCCCACATAACTCTTGGTTAGCGGGTTTGTTATATGTATTCTTAATACTGGCAAATAATTAAAAAAAACTAAATTTCATTTTATCTTTAGATAATAATCTTTTATCTGTTTTAATTAACAACGTAGTTTTAAAATCAGTCGTAGAATTAGACTCACCGTTAGCTGCAGCCGCTTCGGCACCTTCTTCGTTCACGTCTATGAACGCCTTTTGTACAGCTGCACTCACAAACAAGTCTGACTCCCCCTTTATCAAATTATTCAATTGAGCTTCGCCGGGTGTGAATAGCTTTTTAATATTCATCTGAAATAAAGTAATGGTAATCAATTAATCAGACTACTAAATTGTAGGGGATAAGATCAATCTGGCGAGCATCCTAAGCCAAAACGGTGGGCCTTAATATTTCTGATATAAAAGTTCAAGTACTACGTTTTAGCTTTATTGACATCTATCGTCTATCTAGCTTTAGTCAGTCTATCCAACACGACAAAGTAATTTTATTCCAGAAGAAAATCAGTACTGCTACTGGGGTGCTCGACGGGGAAGCCGGACACTATGAGACGTAATAGAATTTGATTAGGTTGGTATACGTCAATATGCGTTAAGAGTCCTGCAATGTGCTAAATACCCAATACATTGTATTTTTTTAAATTCGTTGTATAAAAATTGTTTTTATACATAAATATGTATTGTGTTTTATGGGCCTTAGTTGCCTGAAATAAAGGATGAATAAATAATAATAATCACCTTTTTGAGAACATCGGCAAGGTCAGTTGTAGTTTCAATTCTAAACTTGGGAAGATCAACGGCAACTTCGTTGAAATACATGGTTTCAGTGGCCTTTGATAGAAGTGATGGGTCTTTTAGTTTCTCAACAAGAGCACTGATGCCGTCGATTTCATTTGGAAGTACGATAAGAAGTGATGATTGCTCTCCTTCATACGGTAGTTCTAAAAGCTGTAATTATAGTTTTAACATTACACACAGGTCATACAAATTAGCGTTACAATACATTGTTTTAGGAATATATTATTGAACGGAACAGATAACAAAAATAGAGTTTTCTAACTGAAGTAATAGTTACATTATTTACAATTAACACCACAATGATTACATCAGTTTGAACATGTTCTTAATGAAAATTATTTTAATGCCATTAGGATTTAAGTATTCTTCCGTATTCTATAAGCATTTGAAAATTCTTTACCTTAGCATCGAGTTCCTTACTCTCACCATACTTGTAGTCTGCAGATTTGCGCATGGTTGGTTTTTTGATAGTTTTGTCTTTGCTCACATAGAAATCTTGATCTAGGGTTGCTGCTGCGTCGAACTGGTTCTTCCACTTACCCTGAATACAAATGTTATAAATATTCATTTCAAATTTTGCAACATTCAAATAATGTGCGTGTATTGTTTATTTATTTATTTGGAAACTCAACAGCTTATAATTAATTTTCATGAGTATGAATGTGAATGTTCACCTCAATATCAATGAACAGCTCAATGCAATTTCGTCAAAGTTACTAGCATCTAACAGTTTGATTACACTGCTCAGTGATAGTGAGATGATGACAATTATCTCTTAAGCCAATAACAGAGTTCTGCGGCATTTATAAACTTAGGCTAACTATAAAGTAGCGAAAGAAAACATCTACACAACTATCAACAATAGCTAAAGTGCGATTCTTGACACATTGTTCACATTACATGAAAGTTACAAAGTATGTACCTAAATACTACGGCTATATTATTAATTTAACAAAAAGGAAAAACAAAGTAAAATATTTTGGTTAACATTGTGGATATATTTCCACTTACCAATTGGAACGTGCTTTTTGAGATATAGAAAAAAATGAATAAAAAAAAAGAATGAGTTAAACAAATTAAAATAAATGAAGAAAACTTACCTACTTAACTTACTTACTTAACTTTAAGATTTAAAATAAGTAAAGACTACAATAAAGTGCAACATAAAAAACTCTTAGAGATCGATTATTAACAGTTTGCAACGTTATACAGAATATCATTTTACCACGAAAGTACTTTCAAAAGTAAACGCGGATATTCATGTAGATTATGTAGAAGAATATAATTTTTGTGTTTTACAAAAGCAAATCGAGTAACCAACCTTGAAGTAAATGGCGTTAACGAGGACAGCGGCTGTGCTTGCATCCAGTGCGTCTGGTGATACTAAATCTTTGATCTTGTGATTTGTGTTATCTTCGACCTGCAAATAAAAGGGTTAAAAAGTAACAAAATAAGCATCGTATTTTAAATCTCTAGGAAGATGAGTAAGTTCGTATATGGCATAGCTATGGGTATATCGCAACGATTTCAGAGGACGATGAGAATAAAATGAGAAGATAGAATGAGATATTAAAGTCACATGACTTAATATTTGATTCTGAACTTACACTCCAAAGTAATATCTCATACTAACTCACTAATTGGTAATACCTTTAGCATTGCTTTGAAAGAAGACTTTAAAAAAGGTTATATCAAAAATAATTATTTTACCCATGTGTTAATTTCCTTTGCAGCTTCAACATTTTTACCGAAGTCAACGTTCTTCACGTCCGAGTTGAAGACATCCCTGGACACGGCACCATATTCGTCGTTCAAAACTGCACCTTGGCGGACATACACCCTGTTTGCTAGACTAAGCTCGACTCCCTTCACGGATCGCAGCTGCTTGGTCACGTCAGTGAAGACTTCCTTGGTCTGTAAGATTCGTATGGCTGTAGTTTAAGTATTTCAGATTCAACAGTTGCTGTGATATAGTCATTATGAGGCTCAAAGTACTGTGTGTCCTGGTCTAATTACCAGGGATATGGTACATCGAGTAATGAAAAAAGTTCTGAATAATAAAGCGTCCCTGTCAAATAAATTAGACTGGTGAGTAATATTTACGGGTATGATACCCGTTTAAACATTTTAGGTCAGGTGTACTTACCACGTTGTCATTGGGCAAACCGATGGCCTTAAGGATTTCATCATGAGATTCTCCTACTGAAGCCAATGATAGTTGAGCTAGTGGGGACAGCACGGAAAATGCCGACAGCACTACATTTTCACCCGGATGTGCTTTCACTACCTCCTGAAGATTGAAAATAATTTCTGTATTAGTATCCGTTTCAGAGTTTAGTAATGTTAATTAAAATTATAGATGCAACGGTTCTTTTTTTGAGATTTTATGTAAGATTTAGATGTTAAGTCATATTATACCAGTCGGGGTATTATATACCTACTCGTTTATTGATTACGATGTGTTTAAAATTGAAAAATCATGTCCAATAAAGGAAAACATAAATCTGTATTGCATGTTCGGTTGATTGCGTCACGACCTTTGTTTCCGTATACGATGTGTTCAATGACTACTTTGTAATCTTGATAAAATGATTGGAAATATTAGGTTCGGTCGGAAACTTCCAACTTCTTAGAGAAATATCAATCTGCCTTGCCTTTTCCCCACTGTGTTGGGGTCGGCTGCCAGTCTAACTGGGTGCAGCTGAATACCAGCATTTTACTTGGAGCGACTGCCTATCTGACCTCCACAACCCAGTTACTGGGTAACACAATACCCCTTTGTAAAACTGGTTGTCAGACTTTTGGCATTCTGACTACCCGTAGCTTACTTGGGTAGATAGTGAAATTACAAGATATTTAATTCAAAGTTATGAAATCTCATGACCCCCTTTTTATAATCTCTGTAGGTCTCTTCGCTAGGGGTTATCTGTGAAAGTACTGATATTAAAATAAAACATTTCTCCGATAAGTAGCCTTGAGTTTGAAGAAATAAAGTCTATGTTTTATGAAGTTGCGACAAGTGGTTTGAATATGTGACTCAGAACTACAGTAAGGTCACGGTAAAGCAGCTTGTAGAGTTTCTATTCAAGGCTATCCCGCAACTTTGTTCATACTCCTTACCGAAAACGATACCGGCTCTAATTTCAACAGTCCATATATTGAGAGACTCATTTGTAGTATGCCTCATCACTATTGCATTCCGTTTTTGTGTGTTTATGTTGGATTGCCGTGCGTATCTCTTGAACTATGGCCAAATAAATTTAATGATTATCTTTCTTTTTGCAGCCGCTACTGTACAAAACGAGACCTTTCATGGCCCTCTAAATACTGTAAAGTGGTATTAGCCAGTCTGTTCATATATTGAAAGTGTTCAAAGTATGAACGTACAAAAACATATCTGAAAGTCAATAATGTTTAATAATTGCTATCTAACAGCTTGATTAATTGGTTATAGGTTATCGCTTATCTCGTAGAAGTTTTCATTTTTGTTAATTTAATAGTCAATTCGAAACGTGCTGCTAATTATAGTTAATAAAATATGATAATTGATAGGGTATGACATAATGTTATTATTATAATAATAACATTATATCACACCTTAGAATAGTATATTACTAGAATATTGCGATCTGTTTACTTACTTGAAACATGTTAGCGGTAAACACCTGATTACTTGTTTTCAGGAGTTCTAAGTTAGAATCGTCTGCCATTGCTGTTGCCGCAAGGGCCAATACTGAAACATTACAACATATTATAAGGAAATTACTTCTATGACATGCTATTTACTGAGAGGTTTAATAACTGCCACTGTGTTGTCTATTGTGTTTTGTGGGTGAATTAATTCAAACTTTTGTCTGCAGTGACTGCGTGGATGTCAGAAATTATTTTACAGGAATGTAATACCGGGATTAAATTATTAAAAAAACGATTTCCTCACTTAACCCACGTCATGGTCTACCTGTGAGCCAAATAACATCTAAATCCGTACAGCCGTTAAGGCGTGAAAAGGTGGAGAGACAGAAAGAGTTAATAATAAATAAATAAAAATAATTATAATATATATAATAATTATTATTTTTATTTATTTATTTATACTTAATTAAAACGGTAAACACCAATTACATTAATTAACGTGAAACGTAGAAAATATATATATATTTTTAATATTATAAAGCTTAAGAGTTTGGTTGTTTGGTTGAACGCGCTAATCTCAGGAACTACTGGTTCGAATGGAAATAATATTTTAGTGTTGGATAGCCCATTTATCGAGGAAGGCTATCACGCTAAGACCCTTAGGAGCAGAGCAAAGAGAAAAAAAAGTAGGCGATTTGAAGCGACGGGGTGGGTCGGGGGAGCAAGAAAATGATGCGAATGAAGTCGCGAGCAGAACGAAGTCGGGAGCGGATAAACTCATGGACAAAAGATATATTTTAAAGATTCATTTAATGTGGACTCTTAAATGAATCTTATAATATTTCCGTATACAGATGGCTAATATGTTTAGCTAGCTTTTTTTTTATACCAGAACTAGTTTTTACAATACCTACACTTGAATATTTTTTGTATCAATTACGACGAACATAATAGTTATTTCTTAGAATGCTTAAGTTTTTATTACTATTACAAATGGATTGCGAAAAATTGTCCAAAAAAATCACAGATCCATTCAGTTATTAGGAACATTTAGAATCACATGATAATCATAAAGTTTATCATCAATTACTATAATAGTTTCTACTTAGGTGAGAAAACGGTTATAACAGCATATTGTCAACGATTTTTATGGTCGGTAGTACCATTGTTAAAATATTATTCAAACAGAATGCATAACGTAAACAATATGCCATAAGGAAAACCGGTTGTAAACTTGAATGTGTCTGCTATTTGATGTCAGGGAATCCCAGTCAACCTTTACTGGCCAAGAAATCAAGTTTCCCGATAATTATAATAAAACTTAATGACGTCATTAAGTTTTTATCTACATTACAAATGAACAATATCATTTAAAGGTAAATCTTAGTCGCCAAGTAAACAAAATACAATCATGATGTTGAAACGATGACTCGTGTATCCAGTTCCATATCATGTTTTTTCATTAAGAGGTAGATAGGAAAAAACCGAGATAATTGTACACTTCTTTCAAAGTGCAAAGGTTACGAATTATGAGATAACTTTGACAGAGTTTAAGGTTATTATTATCATAAACAAAAGCGTGATTATATATTGGAAACAGGCTTGTTTAATCCGAATGCTTCAAGATGAAACAAAAGTTAACTATTTTTGTACTTATTCGCTAAACTAATTTTGTACATTGTCCATTAATTAATCCCTTATAGTTATAATGAGTGAAGCAGAGAGAAATCTTTATAAACATCATATTTTTAAAGACTTACCGCATATTAAGAGCTTCATGTTTGCGCCTGCGTCTCTCTCGGACGTTGGATCAACACTAACCGGTTAACGACGCGATGCTCTTTTAAATAATACAATTCGTTGACTTAAGTCACGATGTGGTCACTGCCTAATGCCACCTACCTAGATAAACAATACTTGTAGTGGGTATTCACAAAATAACAGTTCGCTGAATTCTATAAGTTTGTTTGCGCCTTCTTTCTACTAATTAATAAATAGTAAATACCGCGTCTCGGCAAACGTAGTGTAGGACGCCCCCAGCTAGATGGACCGACGACCTTAAAAAGGTGGCTAGGACAGACTGGATGCGGAAGGCGGAGGATAGAGTGTTGTGGCAAAGCCTGGGAGAGGCCTATAATATGTCCAGCAGTGGACTGCGATAGGCTGAGTTGATTGATTGAAATACCAGTTAAACACAATTACTTAGAACTCTAAAGGTCGCCAAAACGATCAATTGTAATTGTCAATGTTTTTTGTTTATTGTCAATCGCTCGAATTGCATTTTGTAGACGATCATTTTGCACATCAATGTGTATCAATCATGGAAAAAATGACACTTGCAAATTGATAGTTTCGAAGTGACGATTGCGATACTGATTACCTACAAGGAAAATAACAATACATTTTGAGGTAGTAAATCTTCCCAAATTTTCAGGAAATTCAAACTCCAAAACCTAACACAATATTATTCACAGAAAATACCTTAGGTATGTCAAGATGCATTTTAAAGAATACGTTTTATGGCATTGCAACGGATATACAGACAACGAAAGACGGAATCAAAATATCAAATACTTAATTGCTGTAATAAAAGAAGATTGAGATACAGGTTTTTACATTTTCCGAGATACCCAACTGATCCTGACTTCTAGTATAACTGCAAGTGCTAGTGCAACTTCAACTAAATTTTGCCAGCGGCTTCACCCGCTTTAACCAGAAACTTAACAAATAATACACCTAAACCTTTCTCATGAACTACTCGTCTATTGGTGAAAACCGCATGAAAATTCGTTCAGGGGCCTTATAGTCTGCTATTTTTATAAATTCGTCATTCCAACACGATCCCATCGTAATTTTGCTAAAAGTTCGTAATCTGCTAAATTCATAATGGTTATTAGTGGTCGATCAATGGTCTCGTAATAGAATTGTGTTATAATGGCATTGTCGTATTGCCATTATTATAAAACCCGTTAGTAGAAATGATTTTCGAAAAAATACTAGGTACTTTTGAACATTTATTCATGCCAGATTTCATTTATATGTATATATTTTTACATATTATTTTTTAACATTATTTTAGGAACTGTCAAAATTTTAGCAGATTACCCACTAAGTCAGTCATTTATTTGTCATTATGTACGAGATTACCAATAAATGCTATTTTTTTCAATGGAGTGTCAGTGGCTGACCACTGGAAAGACCAAAGAAAGAAAAAGAAAGAAAGTGATGTCAATTTTGGTTTATATAAATTTTATTTATTTTTTAATTTGACATTTACTTATTATTACTATTTTTATTTTGACATTATCATTGACATAAAATCTGACATTTTTTTAACACTCATAATGGTACCTAACTGATGTAGTGTTGTGACATTTTTAAATTATGTAATGCGTTGTGAACTTAAATATTTGCAATTGATTTATTAAATCAGAACTTTTTGTAACGTTTAGTGAAGGAATATTATGACATTTTGAATAATTTAATGTTTTCGGAAATTAAATATTTGCACACCACATGTAATGGTAGAATGTAAATGGGCCACATTAATAATAACAGCATACTACTTTGTACACCTACATTTTGGCAAATAAAGCATTACTTACTTACCACTGGACCACTGGAAAGTCATAATGACGCCATTATATTAGTAGATTACCAAACTTGTCAAAATCAACAATGATGAAATCAATGATAGACCATTCTGACACTATTGTAATAGCCGACTTGAGGCCCAGTACTTTTGAATCTATCGTGAACCGAAAGACAGACAGACGCGGCGGGGGACTTTGTTTTATAATAATTATGTAGTGATATTATATATACAATTACAAAGTTTTACTAAGGTAATCTTGTATGCTCTTTTCATGCTTTTATCAAATTGTCTACAGTTTTTTTTTATTATACTAAATTATTTGATGGTAGGTACCTAATATCGATTTATTTAATATTTTAATGAAAGTGGTCGAGGCGCGGGGAATTGTACATTCAGGGTCTATGCAAAACTATGTTTATTTTATGGGGACTGACGCATTCTGCTCGTATAAATGAAAGATGGAGGTGCATCGTCAAATGAAATACTCAGAAAATAGCACCAAAAACGTATAAAGTTAAATTATTTTAGCTTTTGAGTAGTTCGTTGATCTAATGGAGGCAAATGCAACTGCTGAGCAAAGGATCTTGAGTTCAATTCCCAAGTAGGGCAAAGTTTTAAGTAAGATACGATTTTTTTGTTAGTAATTTCACAGAAGTACCCTAGAATCTGGATCTATGCCCGGTTGATAGCAATAGGGTCGCTCATTTTTACATGGCTACTTAAATATAACTGGCGAAAAGAGGTTGTGTCACAAACATCTGCCCAATCCTTTGTGGAATGCAGCCGTGATGTTATGTGATTTTTAGTTTTATATCACATAAACCTACCCCTTTGAAACGTCAGCAGCAAGGTGTACGGTTCAAATTGGTCGTTTCCTATGGAACGCCGGCAAGAAATCCCACGGTTACTCTTTAAAAAGTAATTAATTAGCTTTATTTGACGATATTTTGAAATTACACTTGTAAGGGGGCGTCCATTAATTACGTGAGGCGTTTAGGGGGGGGGGGAGGGGGTCGAGTTGAATCTCACTCAATCTCACGTGGGCGTGAGGGGGAGGGGGGTCTACGCAATTATCACGTAATTTAAAAAAAAAACCGCAAAGGAGCAATGTAACATTACGAGAAAACCGGGTTAAATTATGTAAAACATGTTTTTCCGCCAATATGGGTAAATCCTACAAAATAATACTTATCGCGGTTATGCGAACGCCACTAAGTAACACAGTAGCTCCTCGATGGTTAAACCGCCACCGGCCAGCCAAGCCAGCCAAATGCAACGCATAAATCCAACGCAAATAGGCACATATTAACGTTTTTACACTAATAGCACGTATTTGAAATATCTCACGTGAGATTATGAGGAGGGGGTGAGGGTCGAGCCAAATCTCACGACATCTCACCAAAGCGGGGTGGGGGTCGAAAAATCGCCAAAATTGTCACGTCACGTAATTAATGGACGCCCCCTAATAGGTATGGGAGGACAGTAGGCTAGTCAGCAAGGTACTCCGTACATAAAAAATGGACAAAGAACCGAAGCATCTATGAGTCTACAAGAGTACCTAACCTACCTATCTTTACATACTATTTTACAACTAACTTATAAATGCGATAGTGAGTTTTTTTGTTACGCTTGCACTCTAAAACGGCTGAACGGATTGTGAGGAAATTGGCACATCGGTAGACCATGATCTGGGTTAGGACATGGGATATTACTTTACATCTCAGTAGTACGTTCCCATGAGATAGTTTCCGACCTCCGTGCGGGTGAACCCGCGGACAAAAGCTAGCGGCATATATTTTAAACTACCAAAATGACGCGTCAGTGGTCTTTCCCGTATCAAATCAGAGATGAAATGCTAAAAAATCAAGGCCTCATATAAAGTTCAAACAAATATAGGTACGCAGGGATACACATCAAGCTATACATTTCTAGTATAAGCTGATCTCGCATTGTATAAGATTTCCGTACAGTGCGAGATCAGCGTAAACTGGAAATGTATAGCTTGATGTGTAGCTGTGTGTACTTACTGATGCAGAATTATAATTATAAACATACGGCTTTTGCCAGCGGGTTCGCCCGCGTGGAGATGGAAAATTATCCCACGGGAACATGATTTCGGAATAAAAAATATCCTATGTACTATTTCAGGTTATAATTTTTTTTAATGCCAAATTTCATCCAAATCTGTTCAGGTTTTTGCGTGATTGAGTAACTTAAATTCAAACTTTCACATTTAAAATATTAGTAGGATATTGTTTGTAGGATAGTAAGTAGGAAAAGTAGAAAGTAGGATATAATAGGTACAAAAATGTGAAGAGGAATATTTATTTCAGTTGGCGTGTTCTAACAGACTGCATGAGTGTCATCGCAGGAAATCATCAATAATAATTATCTTGTAACGTTGCAGGTCTAACAAAAGTATGTTTTGGGAACTACACGAATAATAACTACTAACTAGACCACGTTCGCAAGGACGTAAAAATATTGGGCGGGTTTTTAGCGCAAACTGGATTTTCTACTCCCAGTGTTCAAACGAGCATTGAGTGCATCCCAGTGCGTCGCAAAAACACACTGGGCCTGAATTCACTACGACCACTTAACGATTCCTTACTCGTAACCACGTCAATCACACTCGAAATCTGCTAATATCGTATTAATAATATCGACAAATTGTCTTGGAACATACAGAATATGACATTTCGATTCCTTACCGTTACATTGGTTTCTTAAAAACACGATATTGACGTAGTTTGAACGTAGTAAGATTCCGCGGGGAATCATTATAACGATACAGAATTGGGGCCCTGTTCGATTTGAACTCTTGTCGCTAAGCATTGCGTTGAGATCCAAGACCGTGATGAACCTAAAAAAATTGCGAATATGTATTTGCACAAACCTCAGAATTATGTAAGTACTTAAAACTGGCGGTGAAGGCCCCAGGAATCCGCTGGATGCGAGAAGCACAGATAGAATTATGTAAGTACTCAAAACTGGTGGTGAAGGCCGCAGGAATCCGCTGGATGCGAGAAGCACAGATAGAATTATGTAAGTACTCAAAACTGGTGGTGAAGGCCGCAGCAATCCGCTGGATGCGAGAAGCACTGCAGGCCTAGACAAAACACATTATCTTTTTTATTCATTCATCATCATTACCTGCGGAAAGAACACGACGTAAACTTTCCGCAGGTAATGTCATTCCCATACATTTTGGCGTAGCGTTTGGCGTGAACGCTAACAGAAATGTATTTTGTCTCTAGGCCCAGGACCGGTCGAAGTGGTGGTGCTTGGAGGACGCCTAAGTCCAGCAGTGGATTTCTATCGGCTGAAATGATGTCTTTGACTCAAAACTAGCAGAATCATTTTATATCGATGATATTGTATTGAATAATTTATTATCAACTAGCTTTTTCCAGCGGCTTCATTCGGGTTTGTTCGATACAGATACCGCAGCCCCTGGCATACAGGCTACTGAGGGTACACGGGTGGGTTTTAGTCAGTAAAAGTCTGACACGCCCTCCTGCTCCACCCAGAGCGGGAAAAGTTATTTGATGATTTCCCACCCAAAAAAAATCCAGTTAAATGCCGTAATTACAAAAACAATTGAAAAGTCATTGTGTCTCACGTGGATCCCCGTTACATACATAAATCCGATACGAAGTTTGAAAGATCCAAGCGTACAAACACGAAAAGCGACTTTGTTTATACTATGTAAGGATTACATTTACTGCATTCTGCCACAACTTCAAGTACCTATCATAAAATTGAGGTTTTTTCATTCAACTACCTACCCATAAAAGTCATGTAACCTATTGCTGGAAAATCAATTTGGTATTATACTTCCAATTATTTTTAACAATCGTATGTATTACGAACAAATACCTACTTTAGTCTGTAATGAATTTTTCAGAATTAACTGGCAATATTGTGTGTTATTTATAGGTACTATCGTTGCATTAAGGAAGAAGTTAAGAAGGTAGCAACATGCGCAATTATAGGGTCGAATTAATCTAGCTAACGAAACTTCACAGAGATTATTGGTATGGAAAAAAAAAGTTTAAATCTAATCTCTAAAGATGGTACAAAAATATCTAAGCTCTGTTGATTGAACATTTCGTGAAAGCCTCGCCCTCAACCGTTGTGAGTCCAAATTTGGACAGACACCACTGCCGTCGGTGATGGAGAACATCGTAAGGAAACCTGGACTTACAATTGATAATTTGATATATTTAAGTCTGTAATCGCCATCCGCCTTAATCAATGCTCATTGCTCATGTCATCTCTTTATGAGAAAGGGCCCTGCATTTGGTCAATGGCTGGTATGTTTGGCCCAGAGCAGAAGTGTCCCAGTCGTATCGGCCGCGACTTACGAGTTTAAGGTCGAATGTCCGAACTTTCAACCTACAACTCGTAGGTCACAGCCAAACCCAGACAGGCGCTTTGCTTTGTGTAAATTATTTCATCACCACTGCTCTCAAAATGGTAAAGGAGAACATCGTGAGGAAACAGGCAAATCATAGAATCGAAAATGTGAAATGTGACATGTACAAACACGCACTGGGCCCACGTGGTGGATTATGGTCGCCTCCCTCTCACAGAGAGAAGTTCTGAGTACAGCCGTGGGAACATTATAGGCTGATTATGCTATTATGCTGATGTATGGCCAGCAAATTTAATTTGACCGTCTATATTCTGAGTGTACATAACTCCATAATATAATTACAATGCTTCTCATGTCTATGATTACGAGTATATTGTCTACGTTACCGATCGAATATTGACCGATATCGGCTGGATTAAAATCTAATAAGCCGATTCAAGTCACGAGTTCGCTTCACACCAAAGCGAGTTTAGACAGATGCTAATCATTGAAACACTTCTAATCCAACCACATCTTGTAGGTAGCCAGTTACTTGTAAGATATTTGCAAAATGATCAAAGTTTCAAAGTTTACCACATTACGCCGAATGAATCACAACACTCTCGGCAATTAAAGAGATAATACTTAAGAAAGTTGTTATCTGAGTAATAATTAAACAGTCGATTGTGTATTTATTTGCACTTCGCCGAGATTACTTTAATTGGTTTAGGGAGGATGCGCTAATGTAGTCAGAGAAATTCAAATTTTCTAACGCTTTTTTGCAATTTGCAGGTCAGGTTGTATGTTGAACAAAGTCACCCAAAGGGTATCATATGCTTAAACAAACAACGATGCAGATCAGCTCTTCTGTACTCGGTTCGATCGGGTTTCTAAGACCAAATTTGGTTTTGATAGCCATCAGAGAGCTCACGAAAGGAGGGAACAGAAGCCGGGGCGCTTTCGTCGGATACGGTGAAGAGGACTTTAAGTTATATGTGTCGGAGAAGGTCATTAGTACGGTCGCTAAAAGAAACGCGGCACGTGACCCGAGCAATAGCAGCACTAACACTCGGCTAACTTCGTTCTACGACGGAGCCTAGCTAATGGAGGGGCGCCAGGGCGAGAGCACTTGCCTTCCGACCGTTCTAGAGAACAGAACCTGTCTAGGAACTGTCCTACGTTTCGTTTGGCTTTAACTTATTAATGTGTCTGATTATTATTAAAAGTGATTATTGTGCATCGAGTGTTCTTCTTTGCTCGATCACCCTAATATCCGCCCGCATAATGTCTGACGATGGTGCCAATAATGCTCCTGTCCAGACATATGTATGTTGAACAAAATATGATTAGCGGCCGTAACAAAGTATCAACCCATATACTGCACATAAAATCATTCAATGGGATTATATGAACTTAGGGGATTGTATTGATGATTTTAATGATTATAATTTTGTGAATTATATTCTTAACCCCCGACGCAAGGGCTGCTAGGGGTGCGGGTTGTTCGAAAGAGATACCATGGCCCTTGGCACACAGGCAACTGAGGGAACACGGTTGGGTTTTAGTCAGTAAAAGTTTGACACACCCTCCTGCTCCACCCAGAGCGGGAGAAGTTATTTGACGATTTCCCACCCTCACAAAAAAATCCCCGACGCAAAAAGAGGGGTGTTAAAAGTTTGACCGCTATGTGTGTGTCTGTGTGTCTGTCTGTGGCACCGTAGCTCTTAAACGGGTGAACAGATTTGCGTTTTTTTTTATTTAAAAGTAGGTTTTGTTCAACATACAATTGACCTGCGAATGGCAATAAACTGCTACTCCGGCACTTCCCTCTTTAGTACCAAAAAGAGACCATTCGATCGTAAAATCGTTAGCTTTAAAAGACGTATATTTTAAATCGTATGTGTTAGCATCTGTCTCCTATGGGGTACACTCGTACCTAGTTGGCATTCAGAACATGTACCGCGTTTTAGCCTCATCTTTATAGTTCCAACGTGATGGGTCTCAAGTTGTCTTGACATTTCTCTGCAACAAATGGCGGATTCGTCTTTAGATTTCTATGAAAACCATTCATAGGTTTCCCCAAGACTTTTTATTATCCTTCACTGAAGAAGAATGTTTCGTAAGAACGTCAAGGGTTTTTTTTATGACGAAGAATGAATTATTACTAAAATAAGTACACCAGTATTGTGTCAATAGTGTTTTGCATAAAACGTTAGTACCTAATTGGTGATTAAAGAGATGAAGATGTTGTGTGTACTACAGAATTTGAACAAAAATAAGTCATAAGTCATTAACAATTATTTAGACACGCTTTTTTCTTAGGAACTCAAGTTAACGATCAATATTTACCTAATATTGCTTCATTAGGTTTCAATTTCAAGGAAGACAAATTGCACAATAGCCTCGAGCGTTCAGGTAAAAGTGAATTTTGCGAGCACATGTTTTACAACACGTAAGTACATTGAGTAAATTCTGATAGGATTTTAACGCAAGAAATCGGAAAAACAAGTGATGGGAAAGTGCTTACCGAGGTCTGAAATTGGAAACGCGTTCGTCAGAGTCCGGAAATTGTTGGTTCGTCGACGGCGATGGCTGTACGGCTGTAGCTGACGGGTCACGTGAGCTCATTATCCTGTCACGTGGCGGGCTCCAATTGCCTCCCGCAAGATGTCTCGCCACGCCGCTGTGTCGCTTTTACAATGCAATGATAACAGACGTGGAAACCGAAACGGTCTCCAAATTCCTTCGTTTCTGTAAGGGTCTGGGATTGTTGCGAGAGTTTTCGTTGAACTACAAGCGTGTTTACGTAACTATTTTAAGTGTTAATTAAAATCACATTGTCATGATCTACAACATACGTAGGCTGATAAATGCACTGCTGTGCTTACCTACATAAATAATGGCGCAGAGTATGAAAACATATTTTTAAACTTTTAATTGTTTTAGGCTCGAGATTACTAAAACTACCCAGATAGGTAGCTTGTTTATACTCGTTAAGTTCATCAGAAAAAAAAAATATATTAGCCATTACCTAGAAATGACTGATAAATAAACGAGTTTAAATATACATTGTACATTAAAAAAGCCTTCAAGATAGGGAGTCAATTTTGAAACTCCATCGAATTCTCATTAAGTGGCGAGTTTCAAAGTTCAAGGGAGTTATATTTTGATTCAAATTAAGAAGGATTGCTTCTTTCATTTGTTGCAGGAAAATGATTAAGATGACGTAATGTGATGACTAAGTTTTCGTTTCACTAAATCGGTCAAAACTATTTCTTTTCTGTAGAGAAATAATCAACTAGGTAGATTAACCAAATTAACAGTTGTTTTTGTTCTTAAGGCTGGAATTTTCTAAATAATTTAAACAAATACGTTTACCGACGCTTAACTTAAGTTGGCTGGAATACCTTATTTACTTATTATGTTTAGAAAACAAACTCTAGAGTGTTTTTGCTTCATCAAGTTTTATAGGAGCTTGATATTAAACTAAACGTTGCGAGATGAACATTTAATTTTGTACAGCTATCCTATATTAATTAAAAGGTTTACGCATTTCGGCATAACATAATTCGATATTATAAAGGGTCTTAGCAAAGATCAAAGTGCGTTTTCGTAAAAGACTAATTGAAAGGGATGTTGCTTGCAATTTGATATTTAAGGAAGGAAAGTAAGTCGAACAGGATCTAAGAAAATGTGTAATTAAAACCAAGAGTCCAAACAATAGATAAGACAATCGAGCGAAGACTTATAAACGATGCCGATCTTGAGTTTCGACACGTTGCTTGGTAGAATTTATTATCTGTGTAGGTGCTCGTTTCGCCTTAAGATGTTTTTATTCTGAAAAATAATGTACCGTACCTACTTATCTTACGTATCACATTTATAAATGTAAAAAGAATGATTAATAAGAACGATTTCATTCTCTATCTAAATATTTTTCTTGTACGTTGCTACAAGAAAGTAGATTTTTAAATTGATTATGGTTTATTCTCAAAAAAAAAATGATCGAATCGAATTAAATCGTTCTTATTAATCGT
This sequence comes from Polymixis flavicincta, assembly GCA_949987655.1. Lineage (NCBI taxonomy): Eukaryota > Metazoa > Arthropoda > Insecta > Lepidoptera > Noctuidae > Polymixis > Polymixis flavicincta. Next base: position 11,343,514 of record OX465175.1, on the reverse strand, counting down.
TATTTTGATATTTATAAATGTGATACGTAAGAAAAGTATACGGTTTAATTGAAAAGCAAAAAAATCATCAAGTTACCATTGAAAACAATGTATAATTTATAATCGCACGCCGCAACCTAGTTTAGCTTCAAAAATGTTTCTTCATCGATTATTAAGTCGTATCTAGTTAATTAACAGAGTTTGAAATTTAATTAAACCTTTTGTTTTATAAATAAGATAAGCCGAAGAAGTTTTGGCAGACTGACCTTTGGCAGGCATTTCGCTATTGTACGTAAGTATCTGCGTCAGAGCCTTTGGACTTACAAATAGATTATGAAATTTCAATACTTGCCGAGTTCCTTACAACTGTGTAATACTAACTTTCCTTTACTTTGATTGAATGGGCCCTTTTCAGGAATTCTGTACATTGCTTAACTTGGATATGCTTTCAACAATAAGGAAGAAGTTCTAAGGAAACTAAAAATCTTCAATCTTAAAGTAAGGGATCAAGGATGCCTTCCAGTCTAACCGGATGCAGCTGAATATCAGTATTTCACATGGAGCGACTGCCCTATCTCACCTCCACTATCCAGTTACTGGGCAATACGATACCCCTTGATAACACTGGTTGTCACAACTGGGCAGATTTATTGAGGTAAAATTAACTTTAAATTAGAGAAATGGACACAAGAATTATTTTTAAAAGCTGTTGCTCATTATTTTCCTTGTGCAGTCCAGTATTTCACATGGAGCGACTGCCTATCTGACCTCCACAATTCCACAACCCATCTTAAGGTGACACTTGTCCACATTTTTCCCATACAAACTTCGGGAGGGTTTTACTCCACTGTTTGACTATGTAGATCAAAAATTAAACATGGTATGGTTTTATCTCATTATCAGTATTGTTTGTACGTAAACAGAATACTAAAATAAAAAGCCATTAAAAAGTTATGAGCCAGCAAAGATTCGTTTTTCTTGCTAATTTAACCTAACTTTGGACGTATTTAAGTAATAAAAGCAGTGTAAAATCTCGAAAATCAAGTCGGTACCGACAAAGCTCAATTATCGAAAAGTTCAATAAACTTAATTGGTCATTGATTTATGCCGTGGTTTTTTCAGAAAACCCGATCTTCCGAAGGACTTTTCTTAATTCTTGACGCGCCTGTTTTACTATAACTAATCCTGCAGCTCACTCAATAATGTTGTGCGTATAGACTAGCGTCTAACTGTTCATCACTGATACTACCTCTGTCGGACACGAAGCCTGGTGAGACAGCGTGCTTTTTAGCCAGGCCGACTAGTGAGTTCGAGCCCGCGACTAGTGTATCCTTAAAGTAAGTACATACCTATCTAAATAGCATTGTAGGTTACATTGTGTCCCATCAAGAATATTCTCGTATCGTATCAACTCAAATAATCTTGAGATGCGCAACCTAGTTAACTCCAAAACAGACTCAGACTCAGCTGCCAGCTCTAAACATTCCATAAAATCAAGCAGTGCGGATAAATTCTGCACTAGACATCTTGCCAGACTAGTAAGTCGAAAACAGTACTCGCATATATCTAAGTCGCAATTAATCTATCACAGTGAATGTTGAGTGAGAACTGGCTGAATAGTTCTGTCGCAGCCATCAGTTCGGAGTACTCAGTTGGGCAAACCAACGGGCAATAACATGGTTCCGTCACTTGCATGTGCCCTCGTAACTGTCATAGATTTAATAGAGCATAGAGTTGGGAATAGGTATTAAAGTGGACTACGACAATTTATTTGAAAAAAAAAAAATGTCAATAGGTACAAATTTATTTATGTGACGTTGTGTTGAGTTTGGTTGCACTTACGGACATTATTTTTATTTATAACCGACGAAAAAACGGAGGAGGTTACTCAATTCGACACGTATTTTTTTTATGTATGACACGCATATCTTTTCACAGAGTAGTTCGATTTTGATAATTCTTTTTTTATTGGAAAGGGTATACCCCGAAATTGGTCCCATATAAATTTGGAAAAAAAGCCTACCCTAAGGTTGGGAAAATAGGGCTGGGTGATTTATTGTTCACTCACAGATTTTAATGTTAAGTGGTGTGTTACTAAAAGTAATCAAAAATGTATGATGTAGTAAGTAGTAGAATTAAGCCTCAAAAAATTCTAAAATAATTTAAATTTTATAACAAAATCATTAAACCGCCGAAAAAAACTGAAAAGCAAAAAATAATAAACCTGTTTGTTTAACCTCAATAACTAAGTTTGGAAGGCGGTGACATAAAATTAAAATACATATCCAAAGTCACCGACTTCTCAATTTTTTTCGGCGATTTTTTTTTTTACAGTAATGGGGCCAAATTATCAATTAACTATTTAATACACATGAGACCTTAGCATTTTATGCTGTCCATAGGCTGTAACTTTTTCATCATTTGAAGACTAAATAAGGTAAGCCACTTACGTAGGTACCTGTGTCTTCAGTTAGGTCAACATCGATCCAGCACACTTCTACTACGTAGGTTGTCAATTCGCCCCCTCAGTTGTATACGGTTTCATGGATAGTCTGTAATAAGTTAATACTGCGTTAAATCTTTAGGTAGAATGGAATGTCCTGCGGGTTTAATTTTTTTTCGAAATACCTATCTCGTTAGCAAAAATACTGCATTGTTTTTTTACGTGGCTGTATAGCATTTTTCTTAGCTATTCCGGTAAAAATTGCCACCAAAGCGCAAAAAGCAATTGCCAAAGCGTTGCGATACGATACAAAAATGTTTTACCCACTAGGTAAAACATTTTTGTATCGTATCGCAACGCTTTTTTGCTCGATATCGCTATGACCCGCACCTAATCTGCACGGTTTTAACGACTTCAAAAACATGGTCGATCGATAAGGTTAAGTTACGCTTGCCGCGGTTGGTCCGTGGATGGGTGACCATTTTTCCATACCAAGACCTCTCGGAAAGCAAGCCGTTGGTCCCAGCTGTCATTTGTGGTTCTTTAAATTTGTTAATTTTTAATTTTAATTTTATACTATTTAAATTTGTTTGTAAATTTTAATTTCTGAGTATCAAATTCATTATTTCTGTAATTTCAAAATAAATCGTGATATCCGAAATAAAACGTTTTATTTTTTATTTATTTTATCACGGGTCGTCAGAAAGAAGCCCGAAAGTCTGACAGCCAGTAAACGAGTCTTACCACAGAGTTTCGTATTACCCAGTAACTGGGTTCTGGAGATCACAAATGCAGTCGCACCATGTAAAATAATAGTATTAAGTTGCATCCGGTTAGACTGGAAGCCGACTCCAACATAGTTGGGAAAAGGCTAAGCAGATGATGAGTTAAATACCTACTAATGTTTTACAAATTATCCTTCCGGAATAAATTCTATGAATGATGTTGAAAACCAGATTAAACCCGTTGCGTAGTTTAGAAGAGTGACGCCGACGCGGTCACACAGAGTGACAAAAAAACGATATAAATTTACATATGAACCCCCTCATTTATAAACGTTGCTTAAAGTTAAGTAATCATTAGCTTCTGTTTAACCATATATTTTTGACGTATAAACATCTCTGGAAAAGTAACATACTTCTATTGAGTTCCATGCCCTCTGTACATTTGTAGTCTTTGATCGAATAAATGTAACTGACTGGCATTGCGCTGACGGACCGACAGCCGACGTTGATATACAAGTTATCTGCAGTTTATTACTAGTTCCATTCTGTTAATTACAATGACAATTTACAAATTCATTAAATAATAATAAATTATGTTTAAAAATACTGATGGCTACATCATGTCGGAAACCGTAATAAATATTTACCGCATTTGTGACATTAACAGTGATTGAATTAAAACATGTGGGTCCACTTTGATAATAATTACTATCGTATTAGACTCACCAAACAAAACTCATTAGAAGCTACTTAAATTCCATAAAGAACTCGTTAAAAATGTCAACGGAAAATAAAGAATTCCAATAAAACTACGTTTATCGCGTTCGATTTTCATTTTTGTTTCTTTTATTTATGGTTTTTAATTTTTCGGAAAGTAGACCAATGCATGATGCTCTTACAGCCTAGTTAGTATCTATAAATTCATAATGCACACTGTTTTTTGTCTTGTATATTTTTTTATTTTGATTGTTTTGTTTGCATACTTATTATCGGTAGTGATGGTTTATAAGAATACTTACTTTTGCTTTACACGATTTTTCACAAACGTATATATTTACTTGCAAAATACGCTCTTGGTTGTTTCAATTCAAGATGGCAAAGGTAACTTAACCTTACATCCTGTTGCGGCGGTAAGTCTCCTCTTTGAGGAGTGGTTTGAGAGGCGGCATGGCGTCCTCACCTACCGCCTGACGCAGGTCCTCACCGGACACGGTTGTTTCGGGAGGTTCCTGTTTCGGATAGGGCGGGAGGAAACGCCCGGGTGTTTCCAATGCGAAGATCGCCCTGAGGACACGGTGGAGCACACGGTGGCGGCCTGCCCGGCTTGGGTGGAGCACCACCGTGTCCTCGTGTAGGCGATCGGCGGCGGCGATCTCTCGCGTCCGGCCCTGGTCCAGGCCATGGTACGGAGCGAGAGGGCATGGGTAGCCGTCACCTCCTTCAGCGAAGCAGTGATGCTCGCGAAGAGGGAGGCGGCGCACATGAGGGAGAGGCAGTCTTTGGCCCTCGCGACCCTAGCCGCCGCAGGATACGGAGACGCCCTGGGCGTCGGGAATCCCAGGCCGATTTCCGGCCACCGTAGGCATGAGCTTGCGGACGGCGAGTAATGGGTAGCTCGCTGTCCGGTAAGGACCAAGTCCAAGTCGACGGCGCGTTGTGTTCCACGCGCGCCTCAAAGAGATGTCAGCACAAACGTGATGGGGCCCGCAAGGGCCGATGCCTGCCAGGGGTGCGGGTTTGTTCGAAAGAGATACCACAGCCCCTGGCATACGGGCTACTGAAGGAACACGGGTGGGTTTTAGTCAGTAAAAGTCTGACACGCCCTCCTGCTCCACCCAGAGCGGGAGAAGTTATTTGATGATTACCCAACCAAAGAAAAAACCTTACATCCTGTGGGTCATGGCCATCCGGATGATCCGAGAATATCGCACGATCTCCGGCGAGGCAGCAGGCCTCCTTGCCAGATTACTGCCATGGGATCTGGAGGCAAAGGTCCTCGCGCACGTGTGGCAATGGCGCGAGGAGGCCAAATGCCGGGGTGTAACTCCGCTGCCGCGTGAAATCACGGCACAGCGGACAAAGCTCCGGCGGGATCTCATGGCGACATGGAGAGTGCGATTGTCGCAACCCAGTTCTGGGCACGCCACGATTGCGGCGGTAAGTCCCCTCTTTGAGGAGTGGTTTGAGAGGTGGCATGGCGTCCTCACCTTCCGCCTGACGCAGGTCCTCACCGGACACGGTTGTTTCAGGAGGTTCCTGTTTTGGATAGGGCGGGAGGAACCGCCCGGGTGTTTCCACTGCGAAGATCGCCCTGAGGACACGGTGGAGCACACGGTGGCGGTCTGTCCGGCTTGGGTGGAGCACCGCCGTGTCCTCGTGGAGGCGATCTCTCGCGTCTGGCCCTGGTCCAGGCCATGGTACGGAGCGAGAGAGCATGGGTAGCCGTCACCTCCTTCAGCGAAGCAGTAATGCTCGCATAGAGGGAGGCGGCGCACGTGAGGGAGTGGCAGTCTATGCGCCCTCGCGACCCTAGCCGCCGCAGGATACGGAGACGCCCTGGGCGTCGGGAATCCCAGGCCGATTTCCGGCCACCGTAGGCATGGGCTTGCGGACGGCGAGTAATGGGTAGCTCGCTGTGTGAGGTGAGACATATTTCTAGTATATATGTACCCAGGTATTATTTTACTAAACAATAGGCTGAAATATAAAGTAATTTATGTAATTTTTTTTTTTTTTTTTTCCCTTGTCCTAGGATTCATCAATAGGATGGACCCTAACCTTATTACAATCTAGCCCTATAGATAGACTAATAAGTAATTTAATTATAACCTAAACTATTAAATTGTCTTTACTAAGAATGTGTCCAATAGCACTTTTCTTATTGTCTCTATTAAGGCGAATACACTTCGTTCTTGTGTTTGTTTACACTATTCACTAACACTAAACACTAACTCGAACGGTTTTGTTCTTTTAAGTCTTCTAATTATGTTTGTGTGGTCGAGAAGCTGGATTGCCTCGACGTTCACATGCTGATGAAGTCTCTTTTCGTGAGCTTCTGCAAATTTCTGGATCACTGTTGCGATGAACTCAACTTTTAGGTCCCGATGGAGGTCATCATTTCGTATGTACCAAGGTGCATTTACAATTTCCCTTAGCACTTTGTTTTGGAATCGTTGTATAATTAATATATTTGTCTGTTTGGTGCAGCCCCACAGCTGAATACCATAAGTCCAAACTGGCATCAGGACTTGTCTGTAAAGCAATAATTTGTTTTGCACGGATAGCACGGAGTTTCTTCCAAGCAGCCAATACATTCTTTTGAATCGGAGGTCGAGTTCATCTTTTTTCTTCTTGACGTGGGCTTTCCAGCGTAACTTTGCGTCAAGGGTCATACCGAGATATTTGGCTGTATTCTCGTATGGTACTAGTTTATTGTTGATGTAAACTGGAGAATACTGATGTTTTTTGTTGGAAAAGTCTATGTGAACAGATTTGGATTCATTTAGTTTAATCCTCCATTTTTTGGTCCAGTCGTAAACTTGATTTACAGCTAATTGAACCTTTTCTGCTGCGTTTTAATTTATGTAAATCAACCAATGAAAAAATAAAGCGAATAACAAGGCGATCAAAGACAACCCCTCCGATTTGACAAAGTTTTCTGTTCAAAGACGGCTTTAATAAACTAATTGGTCCATTTGCATTGGTTCCTCGATACGTTTTCGAGTGGCGAGTACTGGGATGCACTTGCGGTAGCACTCCGGTCCTAGCAACGTCGGTCTCAGTATAAACGAGATAGGACACGATCTAGCCGTCAAGTGACACTTGACATCTTCTAACGGAGCATTGTACTCCGTGTTTTCTTTTTAATTGTACGAACACGAAACGAATGCGATACGGTTACGTTTTGTGATGATGATGTTAAGTTCTGTGCCTTTGATTATTTTTTGGGGACTTGCTAGCTGGTGTTTTGTTTGATGTTGAAAGGCAACAATGCATTGTGGAAGGAAAATATATTTTTTGTGTTTAGGTAACGTGACCCGCGAATTTTAATGATATAAAATACTATGGTGTCGTAGGATTGTATTTAAAGAAAATCAGCTGGATAGTAACGGAAGTTTGACCAGGTTTATGAAGGACTCAGAAAAAGGAGTAGTTAGAAGTAGATATGTGAATCATGCCTTGTGACATTTTGTAGTTTCTGCCCTCCTCAATGGAAAAAGACGTAGGATTTATAATAATGATTGCAGATGTTAGACTATGTCTGAAAGATAAATAAATAAATAATTAAATTAAAACATAAAATTGAAATGTACTTATGTATTAAGCTGATAGGTACTTTCGTAGTGCGCAGTAGCAGGTATTCCTACATTGTGACGTCACTAGCACCAAGATTGCCTTTCCGAATCTTGATGAGAAGGCGCGCGGTGCGGTCGGGCTTACTTCCGCCGCAAACTACACAGACTGCTTAGCTCATGACATGAAAGCCTGTATTCCGAAACAATGTATTCTGCAATGATCAATGTTGTAAAATTAACATAGACAATCAATAATTCCGTTGATCAAATCACAGACGTTCAGAAAATACTAAACTGACGATTTGTTCGTTTTTTTAAACCCCGATTGCAATGTGACAGGTGTAAAGACTTTTTTTTTTGGTTTTGGCTTCGCACGGTTTGTGCATTTAGCCAGTGTCAAGTAATTTTACTTTTCAATTAAGTAAATGGCTCGATATCAGGCACGAAGTTACAAAAAAGTCAAAGTTATTGTAAAGCGGTAAGTAGTAACTTTACAACAACCTATTAGGAGTTTTTGGGGGAACACGAAAAGTCCACAATAGTCACTTATTTTCACCGGTATACCGCCGTTTACCCGAATTTTATTTGCCCTAATATCATTTGCCATAATAGTCAACAGCCATAATATCATACGACATAATACTCATTTGCCCTACTCTCATTTGCCATATTAGTCACGTGCCAGAATCATTGTTTCCACTTACCATAACATAATTTGTCATAATCATTGTAAGCCCTAATTATCACATGCCATAATTATGATATGCCATAACATAATTTGCCATCGACATCGGGTGTGTAACGGTTGTTTATATCAAGAGAAATTGGATGCAATTGGGACTTTAGGGCACCCCGACTCGGACAGGTTAGGTTAGAAGGGGATGGCGGGGTCGTGTGAGCGAGCGAAGCGAGCGAATAGACCCCGCCATCCCCTTCGTGGTTATTTTTTTATAAACCACACAGAAGTAGGAGCCCCGCTAAGCGGGGCTCCCTCGACCTAGCCCACCATCAACCATGCACAGAAAAACACAAACAAATTTGATGCTAAAGCACGCAAAAATTCTTCTTTTGTATGCCATTTAAATATTATGTCTAATAATTATTATGGCACATAAAAATAAGGCAAACAATACTTATGGCATTCGTATCTTATGGTATCTAAAATTCGGGCAATTAAAAGTATGTCATATGTCTTTTAGGGCAAATTAAACATTCGGGCAAATGAAATTCGGGTAAATGAAATTCGGGAAAATGATGATTATGGCATATAATCTTCGGGCAAACAATAGACAACCATTTTCACCTTCACTACACTTGTGCACTCACACGTAACTAAACTGAATAATTCACTACCTAACAAAGTTATACAATTTAATTCGCTATTTCACGAAATTTCATGAAAATGAAAATTCGTGCGACATGTTCCAATGCGATCCCGCCAAAAACTCTCCTGTAAAGACTTGAAATACCTGAGGGGCAATTCTGGTAATTTTAAGAACGTTCACAGTCTGATCTCAGTGTCAATCTGTCAAAAATTCCTATACATTTTTGTAAAAATTTTGAAATTCGATTGTCGCCGAGATGACACTGCGAACGTTTTTAATTACGAGAATTGGACTTCAGATCATTATTTACTATCAGAGATGAAAAAAAAAAACTTTAGGCGACATTTTGAAATCCGAACAAAAAAGATGGTTCCCAAAAAAATATGGTGTTGGCGCCGCGCGCCGTGCCATTCGAATTTCGAAATAAATAAATTGAAAACAAATAAAATATATTCTTTTTGTGAACTTGCTGGTTTATTCACATTTTCTCGGGCTTTTTTGTGATTATTTCGATATTTGGTTATATACTTACTAGTAGGTATTTTTAAGGTAGAACTTTTAACATTAACATTCTAAAAGTACCTACGTCCCATTTTAGAACCGAAGTGTAAAAACCCAATTCAAAGCTTATAGAGAAATATTTAGCCAATTTCCTTTAATCCAACGTCGCGTGGCAGACGTTGTAACAAGAGGGACAAAGAAGTAAACTAGATTAGAGAAACGTACAAGAACTTGGTTACATGCTTTACAAATTAAATAATGTTATGTTCTACGTACGTTGTCGAGCGAGTTTGCAGTTGTAGTTCCTAAGAAATGATTTGGTTTAAACTTTTGGATGGCATTTGTAGTCACAATTTATGTTCAAATGTTTTATGTGCGTTACAAAGGAAGATGTGCGGAATATGGATGTAATCTAATAAATTGGGAAGAACTTACGAAAAGTTAAAATCAAACTTAAGGGGGAAGCGCCAGGGTAGCCCGCGAATTTACGTTTTTTGCTATTTTCATGTCAGTCAGGTTGTACGTTGATTAAAATGGAAATATTATTAATTAAAAAGTCGGCCTTTGGTGTGGGATGCAACATTTGTGGACACCCTTACGCCATCCCATCTTTCTAGTGCGGCGGGTTGAGTTGGGGCGGCTGCTGCAGGTGCGGAAAACTTCAAACGGCGAAAATATTCCAATGTTATTGGAACCTATATGTTCGAGCCGTTTGGGCCATGGGGTCCAAGTACCCACTAAGTTTCCCGAGACATTTCCAAGCTGTTGGTCGACTCTTCACGTGACCAAAGGACTGGCCTTTTTTTCGGCCAAAGAATCAGCATTGCCATGCAATGTGGTAATGCTGCCAGCCTTTTGGGCACTTTTCCTATTGACAACGATGCAGACGTATTTTTTTTATGCCTTGTGATTATTTTTTTTATATACTTGTACATATTATTATTTTTAAGACCAGTAAGTTTTTAAATTATGTAAATAAAATATATGTTAATTTCCTGCATTAAAATTGATTACTTCTACTGTGAAACAGTAATTCAATGGGATTATATGAACAAAGAGGGTTGTAATGATGATTTTAATGATTATGTTTTTATGAATACACACGTGTTACGATCTCGAATTCTATTTTAATCAATGTGCAATCTGACACTGTCTTGCAAATTGCAAAAAAAAAAAAAAAAAATTAATTAAATCCGAATTTCGCGGGCTTCATTGGGGCATCCTCCTTAAAGGTAAAAAGGTAGACGTTTATTTTCATTGCATAAAAAAAAAACATTTTCCTTTGAAACAGACGGTTTTCTTTGCATTAAAAATCTATTTAAAAACTCGTTTATTGTGTTAAACAGAAGTCACTTCCCTTGTCTTTAAACCCTCTAAGCACACACAAAACATTGTCAATGTACATTTTTGATGTCGTAATGTCAAGACAAGCGTTTATTTCGGTACCGTGTACCGCTATGTCACCGCTGGGGCTATAATACACGGTATTCTACTTTGCTACTGCTTAGTGTTATGTTTACGTTTATTATTAGAGCTCTCACGTCGATGATAGCTTTTCTGGTTTCATTCTCTCCAGGTCCAGTTGCGGACAGTTCATGGCGAAGGGGTTTGAACATTTTTCTATGGTAGTTGGCATAGTCAAAACTCACCTCCTCGAAATTCTGATTTTTCTACAGCACACCATGAATCTGCTATACATAACATACTTATAGCAGAATCAGCCTATATTGTTCCCACTACTGGGACACAGGCCTTTCAGTGAGGGAGAGTGGGCCACCACGCGGTGTTAGTTCGGGTCAGTAGATGTCAGAATAATGTTTTCCAATGTTTGGTTCTATGAAAAGAATTTTCTGTGAAGAGCAGTGGTGATTAAATAATTTAGGCTAAGTAAAGCGCCTGTCTGGGTTCGAGAGTACGACCTACAAACTCGTAAGTCGCGGCCACCACTGCTGATGTTGGTGTAGGTATCCGTAGAAGACACTTGAACGAGTAAAAAATGTCCAGGGATATGGCACTCTAAAATGTATGGTTGACGAGATATTCGGAGAACATATCGTTATGAAATGGTGAAAGATTTCATTTAAAATCCATTCATTTAAACACCAAGGAAATAAAAATGTAGAAATTACGAAACTGAAGATATTTTGACAAAATTAGCGGCACGTCGACCACGCCTACCATCTCTGGACTCGAAGACACTTGGACGAGTAAAAATGTCCAGGGATATGGCACTCTAAAATGTATGGTTGACGAGATATTCGGAGAACATATCGTTATGAAATGGTGAAATATTTCATTTAAAATTGCCGAATCGGAGGTGACATGACAGATCTCACCTCCGATAGAACACAAAGGAAATAAAAATGTAGAAATTATGAAACTAAAGATATTTTGACAAAATTAGCGGCACGTCGACCACGCCTACCATCTCTGGACTCGAAGACACTTGGACGAGTAAAACTGTCCAGGGATATGGCACTCTAAAATGTGCGGTTGTCGAGATATTCGGAGAACATATCGCTATGAAATGGTGAAAAGATTTCATTTAAAATTGCCGAATCGGAGATGACATGACAGATGTCACCTCCGATAGAACACCAAGGAAATAAAAATGTAGAAATTATGAAACTAAAGATATTTTGACAAAATCAGCGGCACGTCGACCACGCCTACCATCTCTGGACTCGTCGCTCAGCTTCGTCTCGCCGCCGCCGGTACCCAGCCCCACTGCGGGCGCTGTGACGACACCGGCCGCGATAGTTGCGTCGCACTCGAGCGACTAGTATTTCTCTCCGCCCACGACGCCACCACCTGCTTGTCGATGGGGAAGACGTTGGCTGCCGGACGGCTTAGGACCTCGAGGCCCATCGGCCTCTGATAGGTTCGCAGCTCCCGGCTGAAGTGTGCAGCGCATGAGATGGACACAATCCATTAATGAGAATTAATGGATCGATGGAAAAGCAAAAAGGCTCATAGGCGACGAAACGATAGCTAGCTAAGCTTCACAGCCTGGCTCATCGCCGTAATGTTGCTTGCCTGTCGGTCTTCTACAGACTGTACTTCGGAGAGTGTGCGCAGGAGCTCCATGAACTGATCCCACCATCGCCCTTTTCTACCGGACTACTAGACGCACTGCATGGTATCATCCGCACTTGGTTTATATCCCAATCAGTCGTACTCAGCGCTTCTCCTCCACATTTATTAAGAGCACAGCCAAAGTTTGGAACTCTCATCCTGCGTCTGTGTTTCCTTATACATTTAACCCGTTTACCTTCAAAAACAGAGTGAATACGCATTTCTTGGACACGCTCGATCGCTTGTCATCAGGCGTGATCGAGGTCAAGAGCAGGCCCGTTTAGTAATAAAAAATACAACAATAAATGACTTGCATCGTCTAAGTACTGTGTAGATGATGTAACGTTTTGTAGCTTCAACGAATAGTGTGCCATAGGCAATTAAAACTTGCAAAGCACATTTCTGGCTCACGTTTACTTATCCAACACCAAGTGCGTGTGCGGTTCTTCTGATCAGACCATGCCTTGCTGGATTAAAAAAATAAATAGAATTCTAGATCTTAACAACTTTGAAGAAAATCGAAATGGCAATGGGATGACTATGTCACTAGGTTATTTGTCTCAGGGAAAAGTGTTATTTTACTTAGGTATTCCCAAGCTGCCCATTTTTCAACTAGTCTCCAAACCATTGGGAATTCCATACCTACTGATAATGACTTTTTATTACATGGTGTTCTATCATTTTCAAAATCGTTGTTAAAATTTAGAAACCGATTACTTTGAAGTTTTAATTATGTACCGGGGGAACACGAACCTATATGTTATTATATGGCTTAGCAACTTGTCTCCGTTAATGCACTATTGCAAATTTTAAGCCCAAGACAAACTGCAGCATACCTTATCTACTACAACGAAACTACGAACAGTAGGTACCTATCTATATATTAGTACGTGAAGCAAAAACTTTGTACCCTTTTTCAAGAAAATTGCCAACGGAGGAGTATGTTTGGCACAGTTAAAGTAAGTTTTTATGGAGAAGAAGTGCAGAAAGATATTTTTGATAATTGAAGGGGTGAGTGGACAAAGGTGTTATCTGACAAAACAATAATAATAATCTACTTTTTTTACATGAACATAGGTTTTAAGTGATGATAAATTGACTGATGAGCTCAAAACACGCAAATTTTGATTCGTGTCAAAAATACAGACCCAAGCGAAGTTGTTAACTGGGCACGCCACGATTGCGGCGGTAAGTCCCCTCTTTAAGGAGTGGTTTGAGAGGCGGCATGGCGTCCTCACCTTCCGCCTGACGCAGGTCCTCACCGGACGCGGTTGTTTCGGGAGGTTCCTGTTTCGGATAGGGCGGGAGGAAACACCCGGGTGTTTCCACTGCGAAGATCGCCCTGAGGACACGATGGAGCACACGGTGGCGGTCTGTCCGGCTTGGGTGGAGCACCGCCGTGTCCTCGTGAAGGCGATCGGCGGCGGCGATCTCTCGCGTCCGGCCCTGGTCCAGGCCATGGTACGGAGCGATAGAGCATGGGTAGGCGTCACCTCCTTCAGCGAAGCAGTGATGCTCGCGAAGAGGGAGGCGGCGCACGTGAGGGAGAGGCAGTCTATGCGCCCTCGCGACCCTAGCCGCCGCAGGATATAGAGACGCCCTGGGCGTCGAGAATCCCAGGCCGATTTCTGGCCACCGTAGGCATGAGCTTGCGGACGGCGAGTAATGGGTAGCTCGCTGTCCGGTAAGGACCAAGCCCAAGTCGACGGCGCGTTGTGTTCCACGCGCGCCTCAAAGAGATGTCAGCACAAAAAATGATGGGGCCCGCAAGGGCCGATGCCTGCCAGGGGTGCGGGTTTGTTCGAAAGAGATACCACAGCCCCTGGCCTACGGGCTACTGAAGGAACACGGGTGGGTTTTAGTCAGTAAAAGTCTAACAGGCCCTCCTGTTCCACCAAGAGCGGGAGAAGTTATTTGATGTAGATCCTTGTAGAAATAAAATAATACCCAGATAATTTATTAACAGTTAATCATACATAATAATTTTTCTGAAGCAATCAATTAATCAAAACATACCATAATTATGTTGTGTCATTAGAACTCGTAGGCAAATTGCTGTGAAATATGCAATAGAACCAAGCTAAAGGCCGCTTTGACACACTTACAGTAAAAATGGAAACACAAATCGTAAAACAACATCGTCATCATGAAAGATTAGACAGAAAGACAAATGGGAGTACCAACGGGCATAACACATTGTACTCACTGCATTGTTCTCAAAGAGACGAGAATGTTCTTTTTTTTTCTGTGTGTTTTTCCTTTTTTATCGCTCCATTTGCGCCAAGCTTGCCTTGTCTCTGCATCCCAGCGTTCCCTATGGGACGTAATTAGGGTACACCACACGACTAATTGAATAAAAACATTGCATAATTAACGAAGGGCGCAATGCCGCTGCTTCCGAGACGGTACCTTGGGTTCAAAGTGTGTTCAAAACTTTGTCTTTCCTTTAACACCTTCAATTTAATAAATGACGGAATATTGTTTGCACAGTCAACGAAGAGCCTTGCGTCATCTTTTGAAGTTAGCAGTAAAATTACCTACCTGCGGGAAAACACGTAATTTATTAACTCGCTTTTCATTTGCAAATTGTAAAGGATTTTTCTGCTTGGATTGTCGTGTATTAATTAAATGTAATTGCATGATTAAAGGTATATCTGTTTGTAAGGTTATTCGTTTATTCATTTAATGGGGTAAAGCCAGGGTAAACTGCGTTTTTTTTTAATTTTTTTCAGGAAAAGGTCATTCAATAGGATTAAATGACCTTATATTGATGATTTTAATGATTATAATTCTTAAAAAACAAATTTTTACGGCCGCAAATCATATTTTAATCCACATACAACCTCACACTGACCTGTAAATTGCAAAAAAAACGTATGAATAATTTAATTTCGCGTTCTACCTTTGCGCATCTTCCTTAGGCCGGACTGTCCGAGCTGTTGGCCAGTGATCAACATACATGGACCGCTCTTGCAGTCAGAGTAAACAGCTTGAAGCTGCCATTGATAACTGCTCAACAAGTCACAAAAATAAGAGTCCCAAATGAAGAGCGCAGGGGGAGAGACTGCGCGACAGCAGTCGACAGCTAGAACAGTCAGAGTATGCTTGGCGTTTGCTTAACCGCACGATGAAATTTCAGTGCGCCGCGCCGCCGCGCCACCGAACGCCCAAAGCAATCATGCTTGAGCGGCTGCTCGAGCGGTTCCGTGTATGTGTTTACGTAGAAGACTGTAGATTGCTATGCAGTCACAGCTTGAAGGTGTCGATACTGGCTGCTTCCACCTGTTCGTGTAAGGCCGGCTTTAATATTCGATACCTTAACAATAGATAATAAAATTATTTGCAGAAGCGAATACCACAATGGATAATCGTAACAGGTTACAGCAACAATAGGCTTGTTGCTATTATAAAACACCACCGAACCATACTTTATGAAGTAATAAAATCCAGCGGCGTGGTTTAAAGTTCAGGGAGGCGGTCGTAATGAATTAAAATACTTTGGGCACAGGTCGTTTACGGAAAGTTGATGTGCTTATACAAATGCCCTGCCCGAAACAGGACCCCCTGTAATCATACATTTAATGGTTTCCATAATGACCTCGTAAAGTAGTAACTGCCACAAGCCGTTTCATAAATACTGAACTTTGGCCTGAAACTTTTAATTTTTCTCACAAAGTTATATTTATAACGCACTTATTTGACGCGTAACATGCATGAGTAAAGGGTTCGCGGGGTTCGCTGAATCATCAATTATTATAACATATCCTCAGAAGTGTCCAAATTCCGTAGTGTGCCTAAGCCCGATTTTTTTTTTTAATTAGCTTATACTGTCCCGTTGCTAAGCAAAGTTCTTCCAGACATCCTTTTCTAGAGCCATATCGATCCAGGGCCCCAATTCTGTATGGTTATATTGAAGAACCCGCGGAATCTTACTACGTTCAAACTACGTCAATAGCGTGTCTTGTAGAAACCGATGTAACGGTAAGGAATCGAAATGTCATATTCTGTATGTTCCAAGATAATTTGTCAATATTTATTAGCAGATGTCGTGTGTGATCTAAGGAAATGACGTGGTTTCGAAACAAGGAATCATTCAGCGGTCATAGTGAATTAGGGCCCAGAATTCTAAACCAGTTAATAAAACTAACATTATACCTACGCCTCGTTTCAAAATATTTTAGGGAACAATTTATGCAATATAATCCACTGCTAAAATATTTGAACATACACAAGTACTCTAAAGTGTATACATACAACGTATCTAAGTATATATTTATTATTCTGTTTCATCAATTATAATGTACTTTGTTCCAATATCATATTTTCATTTTGTTTAATGTGTAAACTGTGCTTTCAATTGGAAACTTCGTGGTTTAAATGCGGTGTAAACTGAACTCGATGGTCAGACAAAATTGATGTGTGTGGTTTCAAGCATAAAACTGAATTACCTGTGTACTCTGCAAAAACACATACGACTTAGAGTGTGCAAATGTGTCTATTGATCGATTCAATAATAAAATGACATTACATCTTAAAAATTCATGGCATTGTCAATCTTGCTTATGCAAAAGACCCAAAATAGGCAACACGAATACCCCTATACGGCTAGAGGATCGCCAGCTATCTGAGCAAATGCGAACACCTTCAGACGATAATGTTACTATTAGGAAAAGAACCATACATTCCCAAAACTTCACAACAGATACCGAGGACCTAAGCTTACTAGGTGATACGCCTCACACACAAGAAATTAACATCCAAGCGGAACTAACGCTGGAAAAATTGAGCGAAATCATAATACTGCGGCTGAAGGAAAATAATAAGTCAATCATAACGGAACTTAAACATATAATACAGAGCGAAATCAACAAAGCAACAACTAAACTAAGAGTAGATATAGAACAAAAAACCGACGCCTTACGTAAACAAAACGATCAAAGAATAGAGGACATAGGAAAAATCAACAGAAAGATAGAAAATCTGGAAAAGGAAAATGAAAAACTTAAAAAAGAAATTAAAGACCTATTACCGAGGAAAATTTCCCCTAATATCATTTGCACTGAAACCAACTTGAAGAGACTAGTTCTCTACGGATTCGCCGAATTTCATAAAGAACCAGAATACAGCCTCCACAGCAGACTGATTGAACTATTTCGCGACACTATGAATGTAGACCTGACAGGTTTTATAGAAGACACATACAGAATAGGCAGAAACAATAGTAATAGTCGGCCACTGGTTATTGAGTTAATAAGTAAGAGGATGACAAAGTATGTTATAGAAAACGGTCATTGTCTCCAGGGTACCCGTTTGTTTGTCTCTGAATATTTAGATGAAAACGCACGTAAAGAAAGACATTTGATGCGAGAAGAAATGCTTAAGGCACGAAGAAACGGCTTATTTGCGATAATCCGAAATAACCAACTATTTGTTGAGGGACAAAGGATTAACATAAAACATGAAATTAGCACTGCCAAGCCAAACAACAACATAAAAAAAGTAGAGCAAATCACACAAGACGACTGCAACTACAACCAGCTAAACCACCAATCAATCACAAATGAAGCTACTGGAAATCATTCCTTTCGAAAGCACCGACCTACAATTTAAAATACTTTTTCAGAACATTCAAAGCATGTGCAATAAGCAACATATTATTGAAACATTTATAACGGAAAACTCAACATATAAAGCAATATGCATATCCGAGTCTTGGCTATCCCAAGATAAATTGGCCCTCATGCAATTCAGTGGATACAAAATTGCTGCATCATATTGCCGAATAAACAGAGGAGGCGGAGGTGTCTGCATCCTCTTACAGGATCATATAAATTATATAGAGATAACAGACATCACAGATATGTCAATCGAATATGTACTGGAAGTGTGTGCAATTAAATTACCTATAGAAAACCTAATATTAGTAATTATGTATTGGAATAGAAGAGAGGAAGACGTTTTCAATAGTCAGCTGAAACAAATTTTAAATTATTTAAATAAAAAATATAATAAATTCAATATAATTATAGGAGGAGATTTTAATATCAACATTTTTCAAAAAAACTTAAAAACTAATTCATTCCTTGATCTAATGTCGGAATTCAAATTCTCACAACATATAAAATCACCAACAAGAATTACACAAACCACCGCAACCTGCTTAGACCTAATATTTACTAATTTTACAAATAAAAACATGCTTACCACCGTGGAGGATTTAGGTTTTTCGGATCATAGCGCAACAATTGTACACTTACATATACCGCAACAACAAAAACAAATTAACTGGAACTCTGAAAAACGAATTTTCAATACTAAAAATATACAAAAGTTTAAATCTACATTAAGTAAAATAAACTGGAAAGACCTGCTACTACCAGATAAAGATATAAATGAAAACTACAAAATATTCAACGATATAATAATATCTATATTAAATCAGGCTATTCCCACGCGTAAAATTAAAATTAAAACTAAATTTAAAAAATACTGGCTGACTACAGGCATCAAAATATCTAGTAACAACAAAAGACTCTTAAAAATACTAACGCTAAAAACTAAAAATCCAATAATTAGACAATATTATAAAAAATATGAAAAAATATTAAAAAATTTAGTTACGACAGCAAAAAAGACTGAATACATAAATAAAATAAAAAAATCGAATAATAAGGTCAAAACAATGTGGAACATCATAAATGAGAGAACGAACAAGAAGTCAAAAAAAGAAAAAAACAACATACAACTACAATTAAATGAAAATACGACATTCGAACCGACACAAGTAGCCGACATTTTTAATGAATATTTTGCATCAATGGGGGAGACCGGCGTCAAACTACCTGTCAACCGGGAGTCTGACGGCGTGTCCGTGCTGAACCCCACAGAAAACAGCATGTTTCTCAGTCCTATAGACCCTTGGGAAGTAAACCGATTGCTAAAACAATTAAAGAATAAAAGTAGTCATGGGATAGATGAAATCCCACCTATCTTATTAAGGCAATGCTCAGACGAACTAACGCTACCGTTCTACCTTCTTCTAAACCAATCATTTGAAGAAGGTGCCTTTCCCGATCTATTGAAAAAGTCGCTAATTAAACCAATCCACAAGAAAAATTCGAAATCAGATCCCAATAATTACCGCCCTATAGCTCTCTTACCTGCAGCCTCAAAGATTTTTGAAAAAGCCATGTGTGACCGAATATACAAATATTGCGAAAAATATAAAATATTTGACGAATGCCAAAACGGTTTTCGTAAAAACCGCTCAACTACTTTGGCAGTTTACAAATTTGTCCAAGAAGCGCTTAATATAATTAATAATAAAAAAATTGCAGTAGGTATATTACTGGATATGACCAAGGCCTACGACAAAGTTCAATTTAATATATTACTTCAAAAATTGTACGGAATAGGTATTCGCGGAAAAGCTCATGATTGGCTTGTATCCTACTTAAGGAACAGAGAGCAAACAGTGGAAATTGAATTTTTCGATCATCAGACAAAAGAAATAAAAAAAGTCCGATCAATTAACAAATTAATTAAAGGCTTAATACCTCAAGGAAGTGTAATAGGATGCCTCTTATTTCTAATTTACATCAATGACCTACCTAAAATCATAGAGGGACCATGTGTATTATTTGCGGACGACATTTCTCTACTAATCTCATGCCAAAACAACATAAATCTAAACGAAGAGCTAAACTTAATATTCGCCAAAATCATCACTTGGATGAACGCACATAACCTCGAAATAAATTTATCTAAAACTAAACTTATGACCTTTCACCCCCATCAAAAAGCACCCTTAAATATAGAATTTACTTTTAATAACTCAAAAATAGAAACTGTTAAAGAATTCACCTTACTTGGACTAAATTTGGATACGCATATAAATTGGAAATCCCACATACAAAAACTTAGATCCAAGATTTCAAGTTTTTCATATGCTCTCCGTGAAATTAAAAAAACCACCAATCTTCAAACAGCGCTCACCATCTACTATGCTTATGCTTATTCATGGCTAAGCTACGGCGTTACCCTTTGGGGAAGTAGCACGGATGCACCAACATTATTTACCCTCCAAAAGAAATTAGTGAGAATCCTAGTAAACATCGATCAGACTGACAGCTGTAAACCTCAATTCCAAAATTATAATATTTTAACACTCCCTAGTATATACATATTAGAAACCTGCAAATTTGTTCGTAAGTATCAAGAATTTTATACAAAGCGTGAGGATATACAATCACGTTACACACTCCGACACAAATCGAGATTAAATATTCCACATTCTCGGCTAAAAATACATTCTACAAGCCCCTACGTGATGTCCATAAAAAATTATAATAAACTACCTGAAATAATTAAAAAAGAAGATAAAACAAACCTATTTATAAAAAAACTGAAGCAATTTTTAATCGAAAAATGCTACTATAGTATAAACGAATTTTTAAGCGATAAATTATAAAGAATCCTAACTATATTATGTCACAGTCCACAAACAAGTAATTTTGTATTTGAATTTACACATAAAATTATTATTACTATTATTTTTATATAAATGACATCAACAATTAAGTATAAATTTACATTGCCTTCAATAGCATTTCGACAAATAACTCAAAATGACAATAAAGTCATGGTCAATGCCTTAAAACTAAAAATAATAACAATAAAATTAGCTTTAGATTTATTTAACTATTTAAAATAATAATATAAAATGTATAGTTATATCAATAAATTAGAATTAACAAAATAAAATAATAATTTAAATCATCTATCATTTACATTCAGAATTAACAGCTCATGATTATCTCAATAAAATCACAGTTTCTTCTACATATTATAGCTTGTAGGTATAAAGAACCCATAAAGTGGTATAATTGGACTTGGTTTAGATGTAAGTTTAGCTACTTATTTAAGGCTTCCTCTCTCCTACTATTTTTTGTTGTGCCCGACAGGGTCCATAATGATCACAATTTTTTATATTTACCACCTAAGTACACATTGTGGAATGCAAATAAAATTTGAGTATTGAGTATTGAGTATTGAGTACTTTTTCTGCTATATTACTCTGTAGTAGCCCGAAGAATTGCCAAACTTAAGTAGCAGTGAACAGATGGCCGTTGGGGCGAAAAGTTCTGGAGTGGCGACCGCGTACCAGAAGACATAAAGTTGGAAGGCCTCCCACAAGGTGGACCGATGACCTTGTGAGGGCCGCAAGGGTCCGCTGGATGCGGGAAGCACAGAACCGGTCGAAGTGGCGGAGCTTAGGGGAGGCCTACGTCCAGCAGTGGACGTCTTTCGGCTGAAATGATGATGATGATGACTCTCTAGTAGAAGGTAGTTGCAGTTGTCATGCTAGACAGCATAACTGGTTTATAAGTTTAAATTAAGTACTAACCGAAATTATTCAAAATATCCTACTATTCTACTAGTCCTATTAGTATTAATGCTCTAAATGTGTAAGCTTGTATGTTTGGATGCTTGTTATACAATCACGCAAAAACGGCCGAACGGATTTGCATGAAATTTGTATCCTTTAATTTTTATCCCAGTAGTACGTTCCCGGTTAATTTTCGACCTCCATGCGGATGAAGTCGCAGGAAAAAGCTAGTAAATAAATTAAATACTTCCTAGGTAATGTTTTCTCATACCTGCTGACGTGTTACGCTCAATTCTGAAATACTGAGTGAGGCTAATAAAAAAAAAAACATTCGCGGGCACTGCAGCTGTATGACGCTGAATACTTAAGTGGCATCACTTCCCCCTAACAACTCGCATTAGACCGGCCGAGCCGAAACGGGTCAATTGTTACCCTTTCTAGAAGATGAATAATTAATGGCAGATAAAAAAAAAATACTTCTAACGGTAAAAAAAGACAAACAATTACTGTTACGGCATCACCCGTTGCCGTTGTATGTGCTATGGTTGACAGTTAACACAATTCCTACATTACCACAGCCCAGTCTCTGCTATTTTGATTAATACAATCCCGACAGAATCAGTACGATGCGACCCTTTTATCCATTTATCTTGTAAAGTCACCTTTGTACCCGTTTCCCATTTTAAATCTATACACCGATAAGATTTTTTGGGCTCGCAACATTAGCATTCGAAAGCTTTTTTTGTTTAAAAAAAGGATATGTCAATTACACGAATTAAGAATACGTGACACGTAAGCGAAATGGCGTTTGGAACAATGGATTGATAAATTAGTCGTATTTGCGTAGAAAGCACAATACCTATCGTATCTTCGTATTTAACAAACAAAAATCAGTGTTTGAATTTACGTTTATTGCTCTATGTTTGTGTGATATCATCAGTATCATCATCATTTCAGCCGAAAGACGTCCCCTGGTGGACATAGGCCTCCCCCAAAAGGGGGGTTTGGCCTTAATCACCACGCTTGGCAGGCGCGGCGGGTTGGCGATCGTATCGGTATTTAAAGAAATACCGATACGATCGCCAACCCGCCTGCCAAGCGTACCTAAACGAACGGTACGAACGGTAAACGAAATTCAACCAATTCTTTAATTGATTGAACTTCGTTTATTATCATTACATAAATTAGGATAGTTAATTGGCAAGTAACTAACACAATTTCTTTTCTATTGTTATCACACTCAATGAGTCTGCCTAATAGACGACGGGTGAAACGCTAAAAAATTTGAGAAATTCGAAAAATATTTTTTGAGCTCTGTTTTACTTTTTTTTTAAATCATGATACTGTTTTATTTTTATTTTTTATAAATAAGTTTTTTTTTTTTCCTGGCTTGGTTGTGCCAATACGCCTAATTATGCGACTAAAAACTGAGCATTTTATGGTGCCCTACGTTAGGGCAACGCCTTAATCCATGGCCCATCTGGCCAAATACGGCTAGAAGTGTGCGAAGTAGAATGAGGTCAACATAAAGGTGTCTATGTATGTATATTGGACAGGCGCACAAACTACTAGCTACCAAGTTATATAACGTTATGGAGTCTTTATGACGCAAGTATTAATACACTTTAGTTCCCAGAAATAAAATCCACTCTATTTACTTTAATCTTCCATTTCAGTTTCTCACAGAGAATTATTACCAAGTAGGTGCACTTTGATTATTGCAGAATTACATAGAAGTAATAACGACTACGACGAACGAAGAGGGGCTTATGGCTAAGTATTAACAGCGACACGATCGATCAGGTTAAGCAACACTCTCCGCGGTTGGTCCGCGGATGGGTGACCAGCTTTAATTACTAAGACACGGATAGCCCGTTGGTCCCAGCTGTCACTCGTGGATCTATGACAGTCGTTACGGATCGTTAGAAGCCCGAAAGTCTGACAACCAGTCTTACCAAGGGGTTTGGTATTACCCAGTAACTGGGTTGTGGAGGTTAGATAGGCAGTCACTCGATGTAAAATAATGGTATTCAGCTGCATCCGGTTTGACTGGAAGCTGACCTGAACATAGTTGGGAAAGGGCTAGGCAGATCATGATGACGTATAAGTAAAAACGACGATTTCGGTTTAATTTGATTAAAAAGAGATCCTTTTGTTTTTTTTTTAAGGTTGCATCTTCCAATTTTAACATCCTTTTTTTACGAATCTAAAACTCTGTAATCAGCAAGCCGTTTTTGAGCCCATAATGTCCCCAAAGGGTTGTTTAATAGCGGGCTACGTAAGCTGTTCCATACACTGAGCTCCCCGCATACCGCATACAATTATAACAAAGATTTTACGATAATATAATTTGTTCATTTTATCCCTGTGAAGGGAAAATAAACAAGGAAAACGGGCTTGGCAATAATTTTTAGCTTGTTAATTTATAGTCTTAAAGACGGCCCCTGGCTTTCTTTGAATAAAAGTGTTTTATGCGGAAAACATCTTCTGAATACGCATTATTTGTGGTATTATTTTTGGGGAGGTTTAATTTCACCTGTAAGATTGTACATTTGATGACGAAGAGGTACAACACAACATAACATCACGCTTAGTTTCGCGAAGGGTTATGCAGAGGTGTACCTGTACACCCACATTTCGCCAGTTATGTTTAAGTCCTACGTTATAGGGGACGAGCCTAATGCCATCAAGAACACTTAATTTGCCCGACCTGGGAATTGACTTCAGGCTCGGTAGTAGCACTTGCGACCACTAGACCAACCAGATAGGTAGGTACAAATAAGTAGGTACAAAACAACACAATGTTGATTGAGGAAGTTGAAGGTTTCATTATATCTAACCTTATTGAGTTACTCGTTTATGAAACTTTATTTCGGGTGGCATAGACCCATAGAAACTTTAACCTAATACACATTAATATGTATAACAGCAAGTTACAAGATAGAAAAGAAAACAAAAGTGCAAAACTTTCGAGGTAAAAATGTGCCTACCGAACAGCATTTTTTTTATTAATATCCTATAAAAATCATGTAGGAATGTACCACGGTACAGGTTGGGCGTCGATATGGGATGCCAGCATGTATACCAAATTAATAAATTAAATTACATACTAACTTAAGTTCAACTATTATTAAACTTAAACTGTTACTGTACTCAAAAGACTGGCGGCATTGCCACATTGTCTGGCTACCCAAGCAGCATTGCAAGCTGTATACAGGCTGTATTTAAGGTCTTATTTATACTATAAGCTGGATAACAGGCTGTATATAGGCTGTATAAGCGCTTATACAGCCCTTATAAGTAAAAAAAGGGCACATTTTATGCAGCGTTATGCGTTATTAGAGCTGTTAATCGGTGTACAAAGAAACCATAACACTACAGATATTATCTTATAAATCTCTTGTAAAGAAAAGAGTTCTAAATAGGTTTTTGAAGAGAATTATAGAATTATAAAATTTCGACAAACACATTTTCAATGTAATAGAAACGTGAATGGCGACATTGTTATTTATAATATTTATTAGTGAGTAAAATAAATCTTGGACTTAGATGTTTGAAGGTGATAACTGCAAGTGCGGATTCAAATTTATTGTGAATCTGTTTATGTTATCTGGCAAAATATTCAAGCGCCAGCAAAATAATCGAGCTGACATAATGAAAACATACTGTTAATACGGTAAGTAAGTGTTTATTTTTAGTTTACAATAAAAAATGTATTAAAATTATAGATATGAGGGCACAGTGTGTTCAATGTGCCCTCATATACAGCTAATAATCATGATATGGTTGTAACTGTTGTAAAATATTCCTTAAATTATATTTCAAATTTTGTTTTATACATTCGAAATTACGAAAATGGCGACAATTTGTTAAACAGCCTAAACGCTATTCGGAGTGTGTAATAGTCTTTGTAGCTGTACTAAGTAAGTTATGGATTATGTTGTACAGCGTTTGGCTGTTAATCAGCTTTATAATAGAATATTTTTATTACTTAGGCTGTATATCAGTTCTCATAGCTTATAATCCTCTTTAAAGTTTCTTAAAAGAAATAAAAAGCCCTGAGCCCAAGATGATGATAAGTACCTACGAGTATGTATGGTAAAACCAAAATAATTTGCTGTTGAATTTTTAACCAACGAAAAAAAGGAGGAGATTCTCAATTTGACCGTTTATTTTATACCTAAGTAAACTTACTGTAAAGTATTATTATTGTGTTGTATTATTATATCTGTTTTACTTTATTTTCAGGAAAATATGCAGTTTAAAATTATAAAACCATTGAGAAAGAACAAAACAGGCTTTGCATTGCATAAGTTTGTGGGAATCAAAAGGCGAGTTAAGATGGCCAAGAAAGCGATTAAACGTCAACAAATTAGTAAAGGATGAAACATCTCGGCCTTTAGATAATTGGCCCACTTCAAAATGCTGTGTGAAAAGGCTATCACTATCGTCATATGACGAAATAGTAAGACAACAAGATCTTATGGTTCAAATAAATCATCACTTGAACTAATTGCGCTGCTACAAGAAGAAATGAAATAAATCTACACATTTAACATAACTATTATGATCATTAATATCACTGTTTGATGTTTTTGCTACGGAACCCTCTTCGTTAGACGTCGACGGAATTGGCGGTTGACCGTTAAGTCTTATCGAGCGACTGTGTCATGAATACAAAATAAAGCTGTACTATAGCTGTCATTTATTTTATTAGTTTTAAAACGCCCTCATAGACAGAAATCATAGAACCACTGTATTTACAATAGTGTCCAATTACGCCATAAAACTTAGTTTTACAATGGAGTTTCCATATACCATTGTACAGAAACAAGTATCAAATGATACTGTAATAACACTTAGAGCTGTAATAAGTAAGTGATCACATACAAAATACAGCTTGCATACAGCTTTAACGATAAAACCAGATTAAAGTGTCAAGAAATACCTTAAGAGCATTCATCCCACGTGGGTTGGCAACGGCGTATTTATAGCAGTTTTTCGCGATTATTTCATTAAATACAAACAAAAGTAAACATGTTTTTCAGCCATGCACTAGATCATTGGTATTTTTTTGATTGTATGCTAATTTTTTTTGCAGTGATTTTGCTATTTAATTACAAAAATCGACATACCGTCAATTATTTTCTGTTTGCATTATTTAGTATGATTAAATATTTTTATTTATGAGTAAATGTTAAAAATAATCATAAATACAGAAAAAAAGAATGTACTTTTGTTTGTATTTAATGAAATAATCACGAAAAACTACTATAAATGCGTTGTTGCCAGCCCGCGTGGAATGAATGCTCTTCAGTTTTATATTAGAGTTGTATTATTCTGTTTAAAAACCCTAAGCGTTCGCGGATCCCTTAGTAACTCTTTTATAGAGTTTGAGCTGCATATCTATCTATATAAATAAAAAGACAAGTCCTGACTGACTGACTGATTGACTGACTCATCAACGCCCAGCCCAAACCCTTGGACCTTGAAAGCTGAAATTTTGCACAGAGGTTCCCTTTATAATGTAGACAAGGAATAAGGAAGGGTTTTTCGAAATTCAACCCCTAAGGGATTTAAATAGGGGATGAAAGTTCCGCGCGGGTGAAGCCGCTGGCAAAAGCTAGTTATCTCATAAATCTTTCTTATAACGACTATATAATATTTTGACCCTCTTGTAAGTCTCTAAAAGAACTCTAAGTTCTAAATAGGCTGGTTTATTGATGTTGAAAACGCTTGCGTGCTGCTTGGGTATGCTTAGCCACGGAAAGTGTCAACCAGCCGTTTGGAGATTTCATTCAACAGACCATCATCACTTGGACAAAGAGGGTTTCAATACCAAATGATTGTGAGACAATCAGTAAATTATGAACAACGTTATTTGGAATGATCAGTTCAGTTCAGGTAAGTCGGGAAACCACAGAATCAGACCCAGACATAGTTTAAATAGGTTAAAGCTACGCTGATGATTCTTCCAAGAATCAGAATAGGGTAGAATTCATGGTCGCTTGTCGATTACCCTGCCATCGTTAATAGAATGAAATCGTGTAATTAAAGTACCCAATTAGTATATTAGTTTTATTTACGAGTACTGTTTTACTGATTAGCAAAATAATTGTACAACATTGGTTTAATTCTTTCCTGGAAAATTGAATTTGATGGGATCGAAAATACAAATACTACCCTAATTGTGTAACACCTATCAATGAGAAACTGAATCGTTTTGGCTGATATCCATTGCTTCACATGTTTGAAAAATTTGTCCGTTCAACAGTGTCAAAAACGCAAGGAATGTTGTTGAACTGTCAAAAAAGTAAGTAATCAAAATCTTCACAATCGAGGTCGACTGTTTAACGGGCTGTCATACATAAATCTATATGGATCACGATGATTGATTGTTTCGGAGACGACTACAACATCCGTTCATTTTGATTTTATAAAGACACAAAGACTTCAAACAGACATATCTAGTAAAATATTATTTTTAATATACAAAAAAAAAAATGAAGGTTTTTTTTTAGGTTAGTGTGTTACACAATACGTATTTTCCAAATTATCAAAAACTATTCTAATTTTAAGATTGGGACGAATATGTAACAGAAAAATAAAAGTAAGTAAATTGATTTATATCTATTTTCTATAACTATTTTCTTAAAAACGATTAAAATCAAATTTATTTTTCGTTGTTTTGAATTTACCGCCAAAACGCTCCTCATTATGACTTTTTTATCACGTGACAACGTGACGTCAGCTTTGTGTAAACGGCACCGGTACAAATAATTAGTTTGGCGCAGTTTTAGAAGTATTTATGCACAGAGGCACCGCACACCATAGTAATATTACTTTCTATGCATTAAAAATCTTGTTAATTATAAACTCGACATTCACTTATGTTTACTTACTAACTACTTTAGTTTACACAAAGTTGACGTCACGTGATAAAAAGTCATCGTACGGAGCGTTTTAGCGGTAAATTCAAAACAATTAATTTGTTTTTAATTGAGAAAATAGATATAAATCAATTTACTTTTATATTTCTGTAACATATTTCGTCCCAATATTCAAATTAGAAACGTTTTTAATAAATTAGAAAATACCCTATTACCCCTCCGATTGTAATTAAGCTTTTTATTTGTTTCACAACTGGGCGTCTATGGGACATTACTGCACATCCTTCTTTTGTAAGGTCTGTCTAAAATAACGCACAAAGTAATACTCTATACCTGTTCAAATTTCATTATTCAATTCACGAAACAAATCTGTACAGTTGAAACACGTTTGTTGTGTCACGGCAAACTATAATATATTGTAAAGGTAGGTCTACACGTACCCACCCATTGGCCTAGAGTCCAGACTTAAGTAAATATTAAACGCCAAAGCTTCAGTCCTCCTCTGGCCTACATAAATTCAGTGAGGATAAGATACAACTAATACAATAACTTCTCCTTTTACAGTTGGCCGATCTTGCAGTGATTCCACCAGAAAGTTTCAGCATAAACGTTCTCGACTCATTGACTCAGAAATCTGTTTTCCGTTACTGGATTACCCTTGTATTCACTGCTTTGTTTACTTTCATGGGGAAATGTTTTGACGGTGTAGTAAATGGTGTTCTGGGTTCTGGCGTTATTAAATTATAGGCAATGATGTCAGCCGGAAATGTTAACGGTCGGAGACGATGACGTCACGCCTCTGATTATGCTCAGCTGAGAGAATTTTTGTTCAGACAAATTAGATATTTGCTGTTAAATGTTGCAGTAAATAAGGAAAATTTGTTTACAGGGAAATTATTTGATATTGTGTTACTGGCCGCCGCTTGCTGTTTAATTGAATGTTTGTTATTGTTGTCAATCTATGGTACAATTTAGCGTTTTTGGTACTACTTGCATATGACACACCTCTCGTGCAGGGTTTGGCACATTGCCTTACTACTATATCTTTTATGTTCAATTGCCTTTATCTTATCCTCCTTTTTCGATCTTTCTTTATCTATCTAAGTGTGTTACTTCACTTAACAGACACAAAATACTTAATATCGCCTATGCACTGCACCGTAACTGATGGCTTGTTTCGTGCAAGCTAAATTCGCTTTTATCGTGACTGTGTAGCGAACATTTTGCTTCTTTGCAAAACAGTTTCCCTAATAAGTTACTTTTTAAATTGGAACACACCTGAATGCCTGTCTCCTTTTAAGAAATTCCTATAAAATGGTCGTTTAATAGGGGATTACTTTGACGGGCATAGCACGGAACACTCATCATGCAAGGCCTGACTTGCGCTTGCCCAGATATTATTTAATCCTTTTAGACTGCCATCAATAATTTCCTTCATAGCAAGTGGATAGCTTTAAGTGAAACAATATACAATGAAGCAAGCTACTCGATTGTAATATAATTTTGAAACAAAACGGTTCTGAAAGAGTTTAAAGACAGTTTGAAAATGTTTTGCTTCGTATCTCGTGATTACTTTGGAACTAGCGATAGAACGGGGTAACTCTGGAAATGTATACCGCCAAGTTTTGCCGTGTTAGGTACCTACATCGGCTCCGGGCGTGTAAGAGTAGTTCCCGAACTCCTTTCAGCGTATGGCTTAACGCGATGAATACTATAAGCTGCATGAAATGTCAGCCATTCAACTTGAAATTCTTAATGAAACTTTAATGTATAGAAGAATAGTTTCACAGAACTATTGCCAATCAATTTATGATCAGGAAATACGCCTTTGTTTGCGGTCACGCAGAGTTGCCCGTGGGAAATTAGGGACCGATTGAAACGGATCGAGGCGGGTCGGAATACAGTAGTGTACGCATTCTTTCGTACACCGTTAACTGTATTAAAATACGGCTGACCTGTACGGCTCGGATGTCGGTGTTGGGATATTGACACAATCAACTCGTCTATGAGTTTAGGTGCAAATCTGAGGTGACGGGATTACGGATTTGGTGTTGCGATATAAAGGCAATGTATCAAATTGGAATAGGGTGGGGCAGTTGCTGTTATACATAAGTAGGTACACCTACATAGCAGCACAGAGATGCCAATTTTCTTGAATGGTTGTTCTATGACCTGAATTTTTATGAAGTTTAAAAAAAAAGTAGAATTATTATTATTAAGTGGCCGCCCGGACCATTACCGCGCCCCCCGGTCTACTTCTTGATATGCAATGGCTTCTATAACTCCATGAAGCATGAGGCTCCGGGGGCTAGTGCGAATCTTGGAGTTCAATCGATTAATCAAGCTGGGTTAAGCCACGCTGGGATCGGTGCATTTCTCATTAATAAAATAAAATAAAGATTTATTATTATTAAGTGGCCGCTTGAACATCAACGGATTTTGTAAAATATATACCTATACAATTTACATGCTAACTGACTTAAATAATATTTTATAAATGTACATGTATACCTTGTGGGAGGCCTTCCAACTTTACGTCTTCCGGTACGCGGTCGCCACTCTAGAACCTTTCGGCCCCATCGGCCATCTGTTCTGCGAGCAATGTGTCCTGCCCACTGCCACTTAAGTTTGGAAATTCTTCGGGCTATGTACGGATATATCTTCTTCGGCTTCTTGACCGATGACCTTGTGAAGGCTGCGGGAATCCGCTGGATGTTGGAAGCACAAGACCAGTCGAAGTGGAGGAGCTTGGGGCCTATGTCCAGCAGTGGACGTCTTTCGGCTGAAAAGAGGATGATGATGATGATGATGTATACCTATAACTGTCGACAGAAAAGGTTCCTAAACGGCTGGCAGCATTGCCACATAATAGGTTTTTTTTTTTACTTTTTTAGCAGTTTGAGAAAGTATTGACTCATAGTAAATCGAAACATTTTCATACATAACATTATCCTTAAACCAATTCAGACGGGAAAGAATTGAACTGTGCTTATCTTTATGAATAAGTATTTTACGGAACAGTGAACCGTTATCTTTCGTGGAAAAGATAACTTTTTGTCTTGAATCAAAAATCAAGTGAATCGGAACAGTGACTGCCGTGTTTAGTTTGTGAAGCAAATATATAAAAAAATATGATTTTCACGAGCTCCAGTGGTCACGCACGACTTTGGGCGTTTCTTTTTATTACTCAAGAAAATTCCTGTTCCTTTTATGTTAACTGGTGCTTTATCGTGTTGCATGCCACTGAACCACCCAGGTTGGTGGTGGGGCTATAATAACAGCGGGTTGGAACTTCCGTGGTTGTAATAATAATAAATAATATTTTTAAATATAATTTCAAACATATAATCCCTCTCACAGAGAGGAGCCCTGTGTCCCAGCCGTGGGAACATTATAGGCTGACGACGATGATGATGACGATGAATTATATTTTATATTATAATATTTAAAAATATAATTTATATGTCTTTATTGAAATAAAGGAAATAGTAATAATTCATCAATTTATTCAGATAACAAAAATCCATTGGGTTACTAACAATAGTCTTAACTTATGTTAGTGCTTAACTAATAACAAAATGAAATTATCCAGAAGAGAACCGGATTTACCGACATATGTAGCTTATAGAGTGAGCAAGCTGAAGTGGCAGTGGGCTGGCCATGTTTGTCGTAGGACTGATGGCCTGTGGAGCAGACGAGTCCTGGAGTGGAAACCGCGTATCGGCAAGTGTAGCGTGGGACGCCCCAGCTAGATGGACCAACGACCTAAATAAAGTAGCTGGGACCAACTGGTTGTGGAAGGTAGAGTACAGGGTGTTGTGGCGCAACATGGGAGAGGCCTATTTCCAGCAGAGGACTACGATAGTCTGAGTTGATTGATAAACCTTAGGTGTTTCGAAATACTTTTTTGGAACAAATACATTTAAAATTTAAAAAACCCCCGACCCAAACAAAAACTCAAAAAAGTAAAAAATAATATTTATAGGCCTTTTAATTTTAACGTAATATTTTGATCAGGGCATTGTCAAGTCGGGGGACGGCTAGGCCTCTGTTTGGCGTTTTCATTGACCGTCCCCCGACTTGACAATGCCCTGATCAAAATATTATTTTGATGAAATATATCTAAGAACACTCCCGACTAATACACCTTTCAAACACAAAAAAACTAAATCAAAATCGGTTCATCCGTTCGGGAGCTACGTTGCCTCAGACACACACACACACACACACGCGCAAACATACAGACACGTCAAACTTATAACACCCCGTCGTTTTTGCGTCGGGGGTTAAAAATTATATATTGTATCTTAATTTGGCAAACAGTACATTTTTTGTAACTCACGCCTTCTTCCCATGGGGGTAGGCAAAAGCTACGGAATGGCACCTGCTACGATCCGTACATACTCCATTTGCATCGTTTATGTTCAAACATCAGAGGTGCAATTCTCGTAATTTTGTCTGATCTGTCTCAATCTGTCAAAAATACCTCGAATTTCCATACTTGTTTTGTATTTTCTTTTTGTATATTTCCAACTTTTAAAAAATAACAAGGAAATGTCGAAACGGTTGGTTGATAGTTCCCATGCCCCAAGGGCTGGTCAAGGGCCAGCGGCTAAGGATTGCTATACAATGTTGTAATGCCGCCATGCAGTCTCTTGATTACATTACCGGTCGACAGCGATGCGAATGAATTTTTCGACGCCATTTTTGAATTTGTGAATAGGTTTAGTTAAGTTAGGATCATGCATTTTTGACAAGTTTTTGACATTTTATTGTCGCCAAGCTGAGATTGCGACTACATTTTGAATGTTTTAAATTACAAGAATTGGCCTTCCCGCCATTACTAAGCTCCAATTGCGAGTAGTACACGCACCTGACGTTTTTGAAGAACATCACCAATCATCATTCATCATCATTTCAGCCGAAAGACGTCCACTACTGGAAGTAGGCCTCCCCCAAAAGGAGGGTTTTACCATAATCGCCACGCTTGGCAGGCGGGTTGGCAATCGCAGTATGGTGGTAAAATGCATAGAGAACGCTGCTGCCCATTCTCTAGTAGGATCCTTAGTCGCCTTCTACGACACCCACGGGAAGAAATGGGATGGTGATATTCTTTACGTCCGGCACCATACGGTATCACATCACCAATAAGGTCACTATATGTTCTTATAGGGTGTCCCCTCCCGGCGTTATCACTCACATCTGCCTCGTCACTACCTGACTTTACACACCTAAATTACGTTAACAATATCTAGGTTCCTAGATAGTGTCTTAGTACCTACTCAGTATTCCTGCCTAACACTAAATAGGCTGCTAAAGTGCTAAATAGGCCCGGTCTAAGGGCCACACGGTTACTATTACTCTCGCCGGGAAGGGCGGTACATATTTATTTGTCAGCAAAATCGCGCTTGCCCATTAAGGCCGGGAAATCGTGGGCACGCAATAAGGACTTTTTGGAAGTTCCCTCCATACAGCGGAGTGCCCCACGCCTAATGTTTATTTCATACGATACCTCGCTTTGAATGAAATTCAGAATTTCAGACGTCACTTGTTTTTTTTTTGTTTTTCCGCAGGGTTATGGAAATGTGTAAAGGTTTTCTTTTGTTATGAGTGACAGGAAATTTTAAGCTGTTGAAAATTAGAAAGACACAAATATTTAATAGTTTACCGTCTTATTTCAAAACGTGATCTATCTTTAGTTCTAGCCTAAAGCTCTGAGCCCGTTTTTTGCATTTCGAACTTGATTTGGATTTGGGTAAAGTTGAGTTATAATTTTTGTATTTTTTTTATATGTAACTAGCTGACCCGACAGACGTTGTCCTGTCATAACTATGAATATTAAATTCTCATTATTTACAAATATATATGTATGTGTTACGCGCAACTTTCTTATTTTTTTCTTTCATTTTTCTTTTCTTTACCTTCTCCTGACAATATCAAACACAAAAAAAAGAATTAATAAATTTGCCGTTCACGTGTGATGCCGTGACCAAGGGAAATAGGGTTTAATTTTCATACATGTAGATAATATAGATAGATGACAACTTAGCAACGGACAAAATTGACAGTTTTGTATAAAGAACTGCATTTCTATACACGTTGGGTTCTTTATTTAAAAACTGGCTCGGTGGTTTAAACCTGACCTAAATAAAACCCTTGTTTTACAATAAGGGGTTACAGTTTATATTATCAAATAGCTCCAACAGAAGGTGAATGCTAACTAACTTTCGTTTCTTCTTCTCTTCTCTAATCTTTTAAAAGGAACAGAAAGCTATGAAAAAAAACTGCTGTCGATGATGTAGGCTACATAATGATATGCCATTATACTTGGTACTAATATAAACTTAATTAAGAACGTTATGAAACATACCTGTGCTTATTTACTTTGTAGCTATGGGACTATTTAAGTTAAGACTACAAATTTAAATACAATTATGAAGTAAAGCATATTACTAGATCCCTATATGTCTATTTTATTGTTGAGAATAGCTACCACTAACAATCTCAGTACGACAATAGACCTTTCATAATGTTGTCATAATAACGTATCGAAATACTTTAGAAGTGGAGCACAATATAGTAACAATAAAATAGTTTCTTTATTGTGGCGGCAGGTGAACCTCGAGGGAAATTAACGATAGATTGCAACGTCAAAAACTTGATCACATATTGTACTCGATTTCCTTCAAGTATTGCTCGATGTTGGGTCGACGCACGTATTATATTACTTCCACTTGCTATAATCATTTCTATGAACACACGTTAAGGCTCCCACAGACAGATCCGACGGAACTTCATGAAAATGTTCTACAGGAATCGCGTCGCATTGTCGCATCGCGCCTGTCTGCGGGAGCCTTTAAGTTGCGCGCACACGGTCGCGTGTTACAATGCCTAATCTGTGTTTTGTTCAACACGAACGCGCGTTAGGTGCAAACATACAACACCAACCGAATTGCGATAAACTGTGAAACCATTTTTTCTAAGGGTCCCAATGAAAACGTTTGACAAAATATATAGATCTCGTTTTTTGTTCGCGACACACACATGGTACACACGAGCGAACAAAGTCGTCACGTGTCATGCCCATGCGACATAATAGTCCAGCGAGGTCGTGTGTACCCACCCCTTTTCTCAGATCTCCGAACGTTTGTAGCATCCGACTGATTTGCGGGGGAATCAACTTTATTTATGTGCAGACCTTATTTACTGATAATCTTGGTTTTATTACGAGGGTAACTGTGCCTACTCATGAATACTACTAAAAGTTACGGTCTGCAAACAAAGCACTCGTTGAGGCAGAAAAATGGGACTATCCGGTTTATGTGAGCAATACATTTTGTTTTTTCTAGCACAGAATGATGTATCTTCTTGATTTCCATTAGTTATAGACACAACTACTAATATTCTTTTGTTACATATTAGTATTTTACTGTGTTACCGTACCAATAGTAAAAACGAATAAGGGAAATATTTTCATGATGTGGATTTTTAGACCCAAATTCCTTTGGCAGCATGTCGTGATATAAATACTGCGAAGCCTAGAAAAATAATGGCTGAGCTAACTATATTCGCAAGTCCCACGCAATGAGCCCATCTCTCGGTTTACCTGATGAAATATGTAGGTTAAATTTACGACTTACGCAACTCGTAATAAAAAAAGTCCATTCCGAAAATATTTTGTTAAAACTTCTGTATAACGTAGGTTAGTACTTTTGAGAAGTTGCTTACATCATTTTGGGGTTGTGTTTATTCGTTTTGTTGTATTTCACATGGTTTGTGAGTGTGAAAAGTATGAAAAATATTTTTTTCTTTTTTAAGTTGCACGTATTATTGCATATTGCAGTGTTGTTCACATATTTCATAGGCTTGACTGTGTTGTACTTACCTTGTAAGATTTTGATGCTCCTTGGATATTAAGTTGCACTGTGCAGTAAGTAATAAGACATGGTTTACAATTAACATACTTACATGTGCCCTAAAGTTTGCAGCTGTTATGAAAAATATCATTTGAAAAGCACATCGCTTGAAACACCCCTTAAAGGTTAGGTCCTCCAAAATCGATATCTCTTTTTTGTGTCAATTTGATGCAGTTAATTTCACTGACTCAATTTTTTTTTGTGTATTTCTTGTTAAAATTAAATCTGTTGGTTGTTGGGCTTTTTCATAGCCACAATGTAAGCCGCACGGGTCGATCGATCAGGTTAAGCTGCGCTTGCCGCGGTTCGTCCGTGGATGGGTGACCATCTTTACATATCAAGTACCCTCCGCGCCTCGGAGAACACGTTAAGCCGTTGGTCCCGGCTGTCATTTGTGGATCTTTGACAGTCGTTACGGGTTCTCAGAAGTCCAAAAATCTGACAACCAGTCTGACCATGGGGTACCGTATTACCCAGTAACTGGGTTGTGGAGGTCAGATAGGCAGTCGCTCCATGTAAAATGCTGGTATTCTGCTGCAACCGGTTAGACTGGAGGCCGACCCCAACATAGTTGGGAAAGGGCTAGGTAGATGAATCATCATCTACTTAATTTCTACGCAGAATATGTTACGTTTTCACTACAGAACCTAAGGTTGAATGGTAGAAAATGCCTCAGTCATTAGATCCGCCTTTGTACAGTATTTGTTAACAGTTTATAAAGTTTTAATAGGTACATAAACAAGATGACAGGTAATAGCGTCGACCAAACGTGGTAACTGTGGTAAGCAGGTAATGACACTCTAAATCCTATAATGTGTCTGAAAACGTTCCTCCCGAACAATTACTTAAGTTTTCATTGTGCTAACTCGTGTCCAAAGGGCAGACAATAGTCAGAACACGTGCAACCAGAAACTTGCTTCATGAAACAATAGTTCATGCGCTTAGTATGTAGTTACTGCTCAACCAGTTGCTTTAATCAAAAGGAACTCGTCCGATAGCGCACGAAAACGTTAGAATACGGAACAAGTTTTCACTTTCGAAGAAGTTTCTCTTTATCTACTTCAAGTTCAGTGTTCTCATAGATGAATGTCCAATGCATTCTTACATATGATTTTACAATCGATATTATTGGATAGTATTATTCTGCCGAAATTACGCGACGGAAAATTCGCCGTGATTTTTTAATGGCTTATAAAACTCATCACCAGGTATATTCTGTAAAATTCTCAGCGTGAAAAATTAAGGTGACCTTAAAGTCATCATCATCATCATTTCAGCAGAAAGACGTCCACTGCTGGAGATAGGTCTCCCTCAAAAGTTTGCCGTAACCGCCCGCATGGCAGGCGGGTTTGCGATCGCAGTATGGTGGTAAAATGCATAGAGAACGCTGCTGCCCATTCTCTAGTAAGTTAAGGGACTTAGTCGCCTTCTAGGACACCCACGGGAAGAAATGAAATGGTGCTATTCTTTTACGTCCGGCACCATACGGACGGAAACTGAGCTATCAATAATGTCAATCCTTAGCATCAGGCGGAATGTTCACTCCACCCAAGTTTTCACGGTGAAAGTATTACAGCATGGTAGCAGACTATTTTTCAAAGAAAACAAAGCAAATGGAACTTCCGTAGTGTAATTTTGCCAGATGTGTCGCTAAGTCAAGGTTCCATCGGCAGAATTCGGAAAACACGATTACTGACGAAAGAATGCGGGAATCGATGAAGTTAAGAACGTTTAACGAACCCGTTTATAGAGTGTAAATAAACCATTTCTATTACCATTTTGGTGTACAGTAAAGCATATTCTATCTATTTTAATCAACCTACTTAGACATACATCGATAGAACTTGTAAGTTGTGCTTAGGAACTAAAATACGTTCAATAAGTAAGGTGAGTTCACGAGACTAGTATGTAGTTTTAAAGCTGTTACTTCTCTACTTAAGTAGTGCTTTTAAGGGAACGAGGAAAAGCAATTACCTTCACACTGGGTAATTACAATTACGACAGTCTTCGTGTCATGCTAGTTAGTTTGCATGCTGTCTCCTCGTCCGCGTACCGTGCAGGGATCCTGCAACGTTGTTGAGCGCCTAGCTCATTGGTTTACTCAGTCTTGAATGAGTTTCCATGATTTATTCACTTTATAAGGTATGTGCTTTGTTTAAAGTTTAAACTTGAGTGACGCTTTAGTTTCGCTTTAAGGTGATTGCTGTGCGAGGAGAAAATAAAGGCTGAAATTGATTCAAAAATATCTTTCTGACTCTGAACAAAGTCTATGTCTGAAATGAAATGTTTATTTAAGGAAATAGATCTTTTAAGACACTTTTATACGTCAGTATGTTTAAATTAGAAGGCTTTTCCTAGTTGACTGATCCTTGAGAACCAATTATAAAACAAAATCAGAAGCCATAGCCTGTTATAAAGTACAAAAATTACATTAGGATGTTATGTGAGTTAAGGATGCAGGGCCATGCTGGGAACGACCTTTTCAAGAAAGAGTCCTTGCAGCTTTGAGCAGACTTGTCCCAATAGAGTCATCGTGTACCTCAACCCTTTATTTGGGACTTAAAGACCCGTCACACACGTCATATGATTTCGTAGCATTCTATAGATAGAGGGTGCAGGCGGGCCTGTGGGTGGATAAAAAGCGATCGCTTTCTCTATCAGTTTCCACATGGTTTTCCATCTTGACACAAAATTATGCGCGGATATATGTGAACCTACGTTTACTTTATTTATATCGACATCAATTCTCTATTTTTCCTTGTTTATAGATTTGAAACAGGAAATACAGATAGATTGTTATTCATTATTAGGTATGTTTGATTTTGCATCGATAGTTGGAACAAATACCACCACAGATTAGTAAAATTCCACCAATTTCCCAGATTTTTCTAAGCTATTCCATTAACAACACTAATACAAAACAGTGTCTACCCCGAAAAACATAACAACTACAGAAGAAAATCAAAGTACAAATAAATAAAAAATACACCACAACCCTTCGCGGTACGAAACTGTATGTATTTGTTATACCCACAATAAATACTGGTCGCAGAGTATAAAAATAAAATAAATTCATCGGTTTGTTCCCGTAAGGTGTAACGGCAGCATAAAAATGCGGTTGACTTGTAATTGGGTTATGATCGGGCTGTGGTCAGGGGAGGCCCAGGGGACACTCCTTTATTACCCTGGATATATTTTCGGCCCGTTACAGACGTAGACCCAGCGAGTATTTTGTGAGAATGTGCCTTAACGTCCTTCCTTTTGGCTTACGGATTCAGATGTTTTGTGACAAACAAATGTTGCTTGTCTTACTTAGGATCCTAGGGAATTATGGCTCTTTTCTGGACGAATTTGTCTTGACTGATGTTAGGTTAAGTTAGGTCGACAAGCTAAATTATTTATTTAATTTACTTTCTTACCTACAAACAGGGTTAATAGGGATGCGGGGGTGAATCAGAACAAAACTTTAAAATGGATATAAACGTTGATATATTAAAGTTTGTTGCCAACAAGGGCCCTTAATCGTTGATTATAATACCGTCAACACATTACAGTCCTTTTTAGCATCAAGCCATGTTAATTAAATGTTAAAATCCGTTTTAAAGTTTCGTTCCGATTCACCCCTGCATCTCTATTCACCCCGTTTGACGGTTTTTTTTTATTTTTGTTATAGCATGTCGCTAGTCAACCTACGAGGTTGTCGGCTGCTTCACCAGGTTTGCCTGAGATTGCCTCCATAAATTAAGCCCTTCAGCTAGGGCTTAAAACTTAAATACTAAGTGAATACACGCTCCTATTTTACTTAGAGACAGTAACTATTACCATATCGATCAACACTAAGTAAAATGTCCATTACGAAATCCGGTTTAATAAACCGTCAAGTCAGCTTA
Source organism: Polymixis flavicincta (assembly GCA_949987655.1). Lineage (NCBI taxonomy): Eukaryota > Metazoa > Arthropoda > Insecta > Lepidoptera > Noctuidae > Polymixis > Polymixis flavicincta. Next base: position 11,303,087 of record OX465175.1, on the reverse strand, counting down.
GGCCTATGCTCTATTAGTTTATCCTTGTTAAAAGAAGATTAGGATTGAAAAAATCTCCCTAAAATCTATCAGATTTTCAAAGATTTCCCTGAATCACTTTATCCGATCTTAGTGAGTCTTACCTACTAGAAAGCCGCTTATTATCGTCACGTTCCAACCCGTCAAATGCATACGGCGTTCCGCAACTATTAAAAACGGTTTTAATAATACCCCATTACAAAACGTTTACGTTACAATACTCGAATGTACGAAGCATAAGCTCGGACGTGTATTTTTTATCGATTTCTCATGTTGCGTTAAAAGGGCTCATTTCGTTTTATTGTATGAAATGGATGGAAGTATAATTTGCATTGAGCTTGTGGTCACGCACGCGGGGGGGCGTTTCCTTTTTTTATTGTTCGGGTTCTTAGGCTTTCGTCGTGCCTTTAATGCGGGGGGTGGTTCGCCCACCTGGATAGAGTTGCGAACGGTTAAAAGCTGTCAACTATATATGGCTACTTTGTTTCAGTGAAGGGTAGGTATTATTTTTAATTGCTTCATTTTGGAAGCACTCTATTTTAGGGCAGTTCGCACCAAACTTGGTCCGTGGATTTCATTTAACGGCTTTTTGAGGGAGTCAAAGCTTAGCGTTTAATGAAGATTTTTCGTTTGCTTTGTGACCAGTCGTGAATTGATGTTCACAGCTTCATAAAGGATATTTTTTCTTCTAACAATAGAGAATAGTAGCGTAACACTAGCCACTTCTCTACTAAAGAAAATAAATAAGGTAGCTTGGTTATACGGTAATACTTACTTCATAAAAAATGCAAAAAAAATTAAATATTTAACATACGAAGTGAAAATCGTAAAACGTAAATGCTAGCAAACTAATTTAATAATAAAAAACATAATGACATAATGTTGTGCTAATAAAATATTATTACATGGAATAACATCATGGCTAGTTTTGCCGAAGGATTGGGCACAGGTTTACACTCACATTTCACCAGAGCCTATTGCCATCAAGTCATATTTTATCAATCGGGCACTTCAAATCCTGACTTCAGCCTGCTACGGAGAAATTCCAGAAAAGAAAACCCAACAAAAATTTGACCGATCTGGTAATCGAACCCAGGAACTTTTGCTCAGCGGTAGTGCTTGTGGCCACTAGACCAACGAGGAGGTAAAAAAAAGCGAGGCGGTATCATCATCATCATCATCATTTCAGCCGAAAGACGTCCACTGCTGGACATAGGCCTCCCCCAAGCTCCGCCACTTCGACCGGTTCTGTGCTTCCCGCATCCAGCGGATTCCTGCGGCCCTCACAAGGTCATTTGTCCACCTTGTGGGAGGCCTTCCAACTTTACGTCTTCCGGTACGCGGTCGCCACTCCAGAACTTTTCGGCCCATCGGCAATCTGTTCTGCGAGGCAGTATAATATTGTCATATAATTTTCTTGTTTAAATTCTTTTGTAGACTTTGCCTTGCTTGACGGTTACCTATTAACAGAAAACCAGTCAACTACCAGGGAAAAAGCACCCTCGTGAATTTTTGTCTATATTAAACTACCCGATTCAATCAATCAATCAACTCAGCCCATCACAGTCCACTGCTGGACATAGCCTCTCCCAAGCTGCGCCACAATACTCTATCATCCGCCTTCCGCATCCAGTCTGCCCAGCCACCTTTTTAAGGTCGTCGGTCCATCTAGCTGGGGGGCGTCCCACACTACGTTTGCCGAGACGCGGTCTCCACTCCAGGACTCGTCTGCAACTACCCGATTAACGTCGTCCTATCTCAATAAATACAAAAATCCAATAAAAAATCACTTTAAAAACTTCGCCGATTTTTTTAATTATTGATGCAACTTTAAAAAAAAAAGTAACAATCTTCGGATGTTTACAAACATTCGTGTAAAAATTCGTATAAACATCCGAAAGTATTTCGTTTTTTTTTAAAACTAAATCTAACTAGCCGTTCTGGTCTAAAGTGATGCACATACCGACGAACAGCATTTCATTTTTATTTATATAGATTTCGCCTGCCAACATACCATGCCTCATTATTTACGGATTATGGTAAACAATTGATTACAATATAATCAAAGATCGAAGCGAATCCATAATATTCCGTATATCTAATAAAGGCAATAATAGATAATAACGCAGTATTAGCTACTTATTATCAAGAGTAAGCCTACTAACATGGACATCACGATTCCGAGGAAAAACTCGGGATAAGTATTGAAGAAAGAGGAGGAAGAAGCCTCATTAGACGTGGATGAGGAAAAAATATTCGCGAGGAAATGTCGTTATTACGTTCTCAACGATTGCACCTTATTTATTATCTAGTTTGTCGCAATTGTTAGGTTAAAGTTAGAAAAAAAGGGTGAACTAGGTACTTGTGGCGTTGAAAAATCTGCCGTCCTTTACCTAGACAGGCGTTAGGCCCAAAAACTTGTTTCCTAGAAAATGCCAAAAAACGCGCGAATCGTTATTTCTTGAAATTCAATTCAATTTATCTATTAACAATTTACATTGTGTTTGAAATACTACTACATAAAATTAAAAACAGTAGGTACTTTAAATGAAAACGCCATAAAATAGTTTGATGTCAACATAGATAAATAAAAGGAATAATATTACAGATGTCACATAAAAACAATGACCATGAATATTACATTAAAAAATTACTTCAGTCACTTAAGTTGACAGGGGAAAAATAAAAAAACGCTTTTAATATGACATATAGTCAACTACTTCTACTCGTACTTACGTTACTGATTGTAGAAAACATCAATTGATATTTCTTTCTGTTTATCCTAAAGAATCCTTTCTAGTTAACGGCCTACAAACTCTCATATCTTGGGTACTATTTGAATTGTAAAAAATGTTTGTTAGACAGAAAGATAGAGAATTGTGAACTCTCTTAGATTCTATTAAAAAGTAAAAATTGACCAAGTGAGGGTTAACAAGGACGGCATAAATGCGGTTCTATCATTTTGATGATCACAAAATCTTAATCTTGATGGTCACCATTCTACTATCCTACTAATAGTGTAAAAGTTTTATGTTTAGGTATTTACGTATTCACGCAAAAATGGCTGAACGGATTTGGTTAAATTTTGGCAAACGAATAGATTAGACCGATGACTTCTTCATTGATTTTGTTGCGGTTTTTTTTTCCGGAAGTACATATCCACCACCCTTAGGAGAGAATGCCAAAGGCATTAGGTCCACCTTTGTGAGTGAAAAGTTTAAATAAATAATAATAATGTGTGTATTAACATTCATAATAAACTTCAATATAATAAACAAATCTCAATGTTTTGTCAAGTCGCAAAACCTTGCCAAGCAGGTAGGTCGCTTGTACCTAAATAAACATATTTCTGTAACAACAGTTCACTGTGGTGATCTGTACGTGAAACTTTGAGATCAATTGAATGATGTTCATAGGTTTACTCAAACTCAAAGCATTTATTTCAAACTAGCTTTTGCCCGCGGCTTCGCCCGCGTGGATATCGGTTATCGCGTAAAAAAGTAGCTTATGTACTTCTCCATATCCCAGGCTGTTTATCTGCCAAATTTCAGGACGATCGGTTTAGCGGTTTAGGCGTAAAAGCGTAACAGACTGAGTTATAATAGTTGAGGGGCTTGTTGTGGCTAAGTAACAATAGCTGCGCGGGTCGATGGATCAGGTTAAGCTACGCTTGCCGCGGTTGGTCCGTGGATGGGTGACCATCTTTACATACGAAGACCCCTCCGTGCCTCGGAAAGCACGTTAAGCCGTTGGTCCCGGCTGTCATTTGTGGATCTTTGACAGTCGTTACGGGTCGTCAGAAACCCGAAATTCTACCAACCAGTCTTACCAAGGGGTATCATAATACCGTTACTGGGTATTATGATACCCCTTGGTAAGACTGGTTGGTAGCGTTGTGGAGGTCAGATAGGCAGTCACTCTATGTAAAATACTGGTATTCAGCTGCATCCGGTTAGACTGGAAGCCGACCCCAACATAGTTGGGAAAAGGCTAGGCAGATGATAAAGCAAACAACTACACAACCACTTTTGAATTGTGAAGGGGTGGGTCTGTCAGAAAGATGAAAATAGTTGCCGATTCCAAAGCATGGTAGGTACCTATGGAGAAGAATGCGCAAGAAACTCCATGGACACTCTTAAATCAAAATATTGTTACGAAAACTTGGTACTCAAATTGGTAGGGACTCGTTTCTCTCAATTCCCAAGTGCCCTATATCCTTCCCACATAACCTCTATACATTTGGCTTCAATTATCAGTGGAATTAATGTGCAGGCTTTTTTGGCAGCAGTCCCAGAATTAATGGCAGCCACCGCAGTCACCTCGCGTGAAAAATTTCCTTTGAAAATCTCAGAATTTTACAACATGGTACATTTCTCATATGAAATATGTACCCTGTTTTAGTATTTTTATTGGGCTTTTGCTACTTGAGTTCAGAGTCAAGTTTAAAAATAGAAATCGATACAAAGAGTAACAGGTATAAACTTAGGTCCTTAGGTACGGATATTATCAGTTGCTTGATATAATGATTTTCAGAAGTTCATCTTCATCATTTCGGCCGAAAGACGTCCACTGCTAGACATAAGCCTCCCCCAAAAGGGGGGTTTTACCATAATCGCCACGCTTGGCAGGCAGGCTGGCGAGCGCAGTATGGTGGTAAAATGCATAGAGAACGCTGCAGCCCATTCTCTAGTAAGTTCCTTAGTCGCCTTCTACGACACCCACGGGAAGAAATGGGATGGTGCTATTCTTTTACGTCCGGCACCACACGGAACAGAAGTTACTTGTAAGGTAATTCGTAAGCTCGTAAGGTAAGGCGATAAATGTGTGCACTGATTAGACAGGTCTACTCAATCTGTGTGGTTCTTGCCTCAAGAAACCATTTCAGACACCAATCCACATGGTTTTTACATAATCTGACCAAGATAATGTCTGGACTTTAAAAGAGACTGTGGTGATCTTTGAGTTTGTTTCGGCCTGTATTTTCAGAGTAGTCAGACAGGAAGCCTTATCTAGTTTAAAAAATATTATTGACATGTATAATCTACATAAAGAAATGAAATCACGTATCATTTAGGAAGTCAGTAATTTCATTTTTATACTCGTTGTGAAAAACGAAGTTTTGACACTGAAAACGAACTGTGACATACCTAACTGACAAGATTTCTCACAGTGAACTTTTACAAAACATCCGGTTTGGATCCAAACGTTAAGCTTCTTTTAAGTATATGATGCACTAACGCATCCAACGTTTTATATCCGTTGACATCCCTACCTAAAACTAGCAGGTTGGTATTCCAATTATCCATCTAAGTATTACAAAAAAAAAAACCCCAAAAGATTATGACTCATCGTTAATGAACGTGTACCTTCTTATCTCTTAACTAAATTATGAACAAAAAATATATTTAGACGTTATTACCCTCAAAGCAAAGCCGTACTAAGCTGATTACTGCTCGCTGACCTTTTAAATACAAGCTTAGCACCGAAATCTGACCTGAACGAAAATTAATAAGGTAGATAATTATTACTTGCCATAACAAAATCACTGGACAAATGGAAAGAAATGTCAAATTAGGTTAAATACCCGAAAGTCTGAAGATATCTGATAATTGCCCTCAAACGGGTCTTTCAATAGCTGAATGTAAATTGTCAATGGAAGTTAAATCAATTTCTTATTAGTAATTAGTGGGTATTTTACTTGATTGTGGTGTTGTGTTGATTTTTTTAAGAACTCCCAGTTTGTGGAATAAAATTAATATTGTATTAATTATCTGCTTTATCAGGTATATACCCTTATTATTTGTGAGCTAATCGGGTGTGAAATATCGAATTACACCTATCTACAGCGTAATCCTATCATGATCAACATAGCATAACCAGTCTATAAAATTTAAATTGCTGGGACAAAGGCCTCCTTTCAATGCGTGGGAGTGGACCGTATGGTGGATACCACGCGGGCCCAGTGCGGGTTGGTAGAAGTCACATGTCATCGAATTTTTGGTTCTATTACCTCACGATGTGTTCCTTTGCCGTTTTGAGAGCAGGGCCTCAAGTCTGCTATCACAATAGTGTCAGAATGGTCAATCATTGATTTCATAATTGGTGATTTTGACAAGTTTGGTAATCTACTAATATAATGGCATCATTATGACTTTCCAATTGTCAGCCACTGACACTCCATTGAAAGAAATGGCATTTATTGGTAATCTCATACATAATGACAAAAGAATGACTGACTTACGCGGTAGTCTGCGGCATTGTCGTATTACATTCCGAAAGACGTAGAGCGGGAAGGCCTCCCACAAGGTCGCCGCGGGTATCCGCTGGATGTGGGAAGCACAAGACCGGTCGAAGTGCAGGACCCTGGGGGACGCCTATGTTCAGCAGTGGTCGTCTTTCGGCTGATATGATGATGATGATGATGATGGTTGTCGTATTGCCATTATTATAAAACCCGTTAGTAGAAATGATTTTCGAAAAAAATATAAATTCGAACATTTATTCAGGCCAGATTCCATTTATATGTATATATTTTTTTCATATTATTTTTAACATATTATTTTAGAAACAGATTTGTTTTTGCAGATTACCCCATATGTCTTTAATTTGTCATAATGTACGAGATTACCAATAAATGCCATTTCTTTCAATGGAGTGTCAGTGGCTGACCACTGGAAAGTCATTATATATTATTAGTAGATTACCTAACTTGTCAAAATCAACAATTACGAAATCAATGATAGACCATTCTGACACTATTGTAATAGCAGACTTGAGGCCCAGTGGTGATGAAATAAATTACACAAAATAAAGCGCCTGTCTGGGTTCGAATCTACGACTTACAACTCGTTAGTCGCGGCTGTTGCCACTAACCCACCACTGTTTATAATATACGATTGCAATAGTTGAAAACATTGCAAGACATGTTAAAAGGTGACCTACTGACTAGCCAATTATTCTATAACTCATCTCACAATTTTCACGCATGAAAATTCGATCAACCCGCAAGAAAAATAAAAACAAACAAAACTCCCACACACGTATAATTCAATTTTACAGTTGTCATTTTAACAGGAATCGGAGCGCAAAACAAACGCAGTAAAAGTCATTATGATCATATCGCATCGCAGATTTTTGTACTGGCAACACAGTTGGCAGAGGCTTGCTTTATTATATAACGAAACAAAACCCCGATTGTTTCGCTCACAGGGATTATACGAATGTTTTAAATATCTCTCGAGGTGCTTGCTCGTGTACGTTATGTTCGTGTTGAAACGCGTCAAGGTACCAGGGGAGCATTATTTCAAAGAGTTTGTGAACAGTGTTGTAAACCACTAACGACTGCCCGACCGCGATAATGAATTCACTCTACACTCCAAACGCCACCGCACATTTGAATCTAACGAGGAGCTCGAAATATTTACGAAATATGTAGGTTGTCGGCATATTTCACTAGAAAACTACAACCCAAATGGTACCCAACAAATTAGTTTGTAAACATAAAACTGCACGTAGTTATGTACAACTGTAATTATGTATAACTGTAATTATGTACAACTGTAACAATGTACAACTGTAATTATGTACAACTGTAATTATGTATAACTGTAATTATGTACAACTGTAATTATGTACAACTGTAATTATGCACAACTGTAATTATGTACAACTGTAATTATGTACAACTGTAATCATGTACAACTGTAATTATGTACTTCTAAGTTGTCTCTCTCGTCTAATATAACGAGCTTACATTGCGAGTACCTAACTATTATTTTAAGAGAAAAACCTTCGAATTTTTAAAAAACGAATTATACGTAGTCACTAGTTGTCATAATTAAAAAAACGTAGACTTGTTGATTTATCATTTGATTCCGATAACAAAAAAAATATGATAGCCAGGTTTTAAAAATATCCACAGAAAACCTATCAATAGTGGGCTAGCATAAATGCACCCGCAGATAGACACGACGTGACAGCGCGATACGACACTCGTAGAACGTTTTTATGAAATTGTTTTACCTCAATCGCGTCGCACCATCGTGTCGCGCCCGTCTACGGGAGCCTTAAAAATTAACAGTATTGTATCGCATTGCTATTGTTGGTATTAATTTTTTTTCCGTCTAGCCTTCTTTTATTTTGTAATAGAGAGTTGGCTGGTTTGATTTTAGTAATCAAGCCAGCCGACTCGCAATAACAAATATTTGTACGCCCTCTGGCATAACATAGCGCTCTCTTTATTGTCTTCATATACCACGTTTACCATTTGGCATGGTTGGCGCAGTGGTTAAGCGATTGACTGCTGCGCTGCGTGTCGCGGGTTCGATTCCCGCACGGAACAAATATTTGTATGACCTACAAGTAATTGTTCCGGGTCTGGTTGTTTGTGTATGTGAGTTAAATGTTTCTAAACACACCCACAATACAGCAGAAATTCCTAGAGTGCGGCAAAGTTTTAAAAAACATACCACTAGCTTTTTCCAGCGGATTTGCCCGCGTAGATTGAGCAAATTATCCCACGGCCCGTGGGATAATTTGGTAGTAAGTTCCCACGGCCACGGGAACTTATTACCGGGACAAAAAGTCAAGAAAGAAATCCAGTCTGTAATCTGTGTGTCAAATTTCATTCAAATCCATTCAGCCATTTTTGCGTGATTGAGTAACAAACATCCAAACATTTAAACATACAAACTTTCACATTGATGATATATACTTAGAAGGATCAATAACGTACGATGTTAAACTAATGAAACAAAGACTTATGCCAAAATAATATAGAAGCGTTCAGTTATTATGATATCTCTACTAAAAAACACGGATAGGAAAAAAACTATACCTACTTAGTTATCTCTCATAGTATCGTATATTCGCCCTGTGAACCGGAATCTATCACTGCACCTCCTGCTGAGCTTAATATCAAACGTAATAGATATTACAGTGACACGAGTCTTTTTCCTTCACAATACGTATCTTTTTTCTGGATGTTGGAAAACTAATAAATTTACACGGGGAAACCATGAACGCAAAATACGGTTTTATTGAAGACAAATAACTCCATAATTATCATCTACCTAGCCATTTTTTTGTCCCGGCGTGAAAAATTCTCATGGATATCCTCCACCCTGGAGCGGGCGGAGGGGTCTGTCAGACTCTTACTGGCTAAGAACCACCCAGGTGTTCCCATCCCACACCTGGACCGGGGATCATGGGAACTTGTGCGCCTTACACGATCCCCGGCTGGTGCTGGCCCGCCTTAGGCCCACCTCAGGGCCCCATTTCTGTTTGGTTATAATGATTCCCCGCGGAATCTTACTACGTTCAAACTACGTCAATATCGTGTTTTTATAAACGAATATAACGGTAAGGAATCGAAATATAATATTCTGCATGTTCCAAGACAATTTGTATTAGTACGATATTAGCAGATTTCGTGTTTGATTTATGTGGTTACAAGTAAGGAATCGTTAAGTGGTCATAGTGAATTCAGGCCCAGGTTAGCGGGGGGAGTGAGGTATAAGACTACCTAGCCTTTTTTTTTTGATGACGGGGTAAATCCTCATGGATGTCCTCCGCCCCGGGGAGGGCGGATGGGTCTGTCCGACCCTTACTGACTAAAACCACCCCGTTGTTCCGTCTCTCACTTACACCGGGGATCACGGGAACTAGTGAGACTTCCGCGATCCCCGGCTAGTGCTGGCCCGCCTCTACGGGTCACCTCACGATAGGGGGGGAGTGAAGTTTTAAACTCCTCCCCTACGTCAAAGAGAGGCGCGCGTGGAACACTACGCGCCGCCATCTCGGGTCCTAGGGAAAAGGGGTCGACGAATTTCCCCAGATCCATCGCCCCTGGACCCATTTAGGGGGGCTGGAAGAGGGCATTGTCTGCCCTCCGCCGACGCCCGGTGCGTCTGCTGCGGATCGGGTTAGCGGAAGCAATCTCCCTCTCCCTCTCCGCAGCCTCCTTCTGCGAAATGACTGTTTCGCAGAAGGACACCACCGCGTCCCAGGACTCCTCGTTGTCGACTATCGAGTCGACAACGGCCGGCAGCGACAAGTCGCTGCCTACTCCTGAGATGATGGCACAGCGTGGCTTCGCCCAAGCGGCACACTCTGCCAGCGTGTGCCACGCCGTGTCCTCCCGACAGAAGACTACCTAGCCTTACCCAACTATGTTGGGGTCGGCTTCCATTCTAACCGGATGTAACTGAAAACCAGTATTTTACATCGACCGACTGCCTCTCAAAATCTGACCTCCATAACCCCTTTGGTAAGACAAGTTATCAGACTTTCAAAGATCCACGAATGAGAGCCGAGACACGGGGCACGGAGGAGTCATGCGTTTTGGTATGTAGAGATGGTCACTCATCCACGATCTAACCATTTAGCCACCAGCCCACTCTAAAGACAAATAACCATGTGTATCAAATTGAGATTGAGCAAACAAGGCATATTTATATTACATACCTACAGATTTTATACACTAGGTCATCATAGGTCTAGATTTTTCCTACTTGACTTCCAGTGTCACATAGGAATGTGACCATCATCATTTCTGATCTGTTTTCTTGTGTCAATCCTCGCGCCTCTGTGCTAGGTTCATCCAGAAAATATTGAACCACATAAGCACAGTACATTCTGGAAATACATCGATAGATTTTCTGAGAATTCAAAGAACCTACAGTTAAATTCCTCTCACAGAGAGGAGGCCTGTGTCCCAGCAGTGGGAACATTATAGGCTGATGATGATGATGGTGACAGTTAAATCACGATTAATTAAGTAAAGAACAAGGTACAAAACGTACTAAACAAAATACAACTTAAATTAAAGTACCATTTAAATATTTTAGTTGCCAGTTCTATAACGTTTCACGTTAGACCGTTTAGTGTTGTTTTTTTATTTGTATGAAGTATAAGGAACAGCTCTAAACGGTCCTAACACGGTTGGTCACGTTCTAACTTACGTGCGAACTCAAGTATAAAGGTAGGTACTCGTATATGTAGCTTGGAGAAAAACAGAACTACAATCTTTATAATAAAATCGTAGGAACTGCAAATACCTTCGATCCTAGTTATACTAATCCTATCCTACTACTATTATAAATGTGAAAGATTGTGTGTTGAGATGTTTGGATGTTTGTTACTCACTCACGCAAAAACGGCTGAACGGATTTGGATGAAATTTGGCGAACAGATAGATTATAACCTAGATTAACACATAGGATACTTTTCTCGCTAATACGTTCCTGTGGGATAATTTCTGATTTCCAAGCGGGCGGAGCCTCTGGAAAAAGCTAGTCTTAAATAATTAGTAGGTGATGAGCTTGACTTTGAGTGCGAAAATTCCTTTTAAATTGCAATTTAAGGACCGGATTTTTTGACAAAGTATTTGTAAAATGAAACCAGCTTTTTGCAAGCAGGTAGCCTTTGCCCCAAAGGGGTGACTCGTTCGGACACACCCCTCGGGTCAAGTTACGCCTCGTTGATTTTTTAACAGGAAAAAGCCATTATCATTTCATCTTATCATTGCTAATTCAAAAAATTGTTACAAAAGATATGCACCTTTTTGTGAAGGGGACGAGTTTATTTTCTTTTATTAAAAGAAATTTCGTTAGGGGTTCACATAATGAATGTCCTATTCAGTCTTTGTTTTGCTCGTGAGTTCAGCGCGATTGTTCAAAGGTTCATATTTGAAGCAGGACCACATAGCTGGCAACAGTCAACGGTTTCGCCTTCATTAAGTTTTTATTGTTTTGAATTTAAAGTCGTGTAGTAAAGAATTCTTAGAACACAGTTTAAAAGAAGGGGTGCATATTTATAAGCACGTCCTGTTTAACTTTCATTTACTTAATTAAAATTATTTTCCAGTTTTAATGAAAACTTCAATATTTTATGTGACATTTTATTTCGCATACGCTCTACTTACCTGAAAATTTCGCGGCATACGTAATAAAAATACAGAAATGAGAATTTCCGTAATTTTTCCGATGTTCCGGCACAAAACTGCGTTCTACGCGTCGGAAAAAAGAGCACCTGTTATGCAATTAAACCCGCAGATAAACTTGTTACGTTTTAAGGGGTATTAAAATTCCTGGCGACTTGTGAACGACGTGACGCGGTGTTTTCCGGGAACACTTTAAAAATACCCGGATATTTCCAACGTAAACGCGTCGGTCAATTAATTCGTCTAAACCGTAAATTTTTAACGTATGTGTCGTGATTTTTAAGCTAATTACGTCGGTGTCGCGCAACATACATTAATAGGATGTGTATTAACATAGTAGGTAAGCTCAAACAGCACCAGTAGCACGTGAAATAATTTGCATGTAGCATTTTTCAGCTTTATAGCGTAGCTCACGGCATCTGTAATGACTAAGGTGGCGTTATGCGACGCCTTCACCACTGTAATTAGAGACTCACGAATAAAAACGGCATAAAAGCTTTTAAAATTCAGTCAAGTAAGTACTCGTTCACCCTTCACTCTTTGTGGGGGAGAAAAACTAGTGGTACTCAGTGGAAGGAAATGGTGTTCGACTTTTTACTTCTTGTTTTGAAATGATGCATCATTAGTGCGATCCGATTACAAGTTCACGTGATGATACAAAGTGTGTTTTTTTCTGTTTGGAAAATTCTTACTTTTTAGTAGCCGGACGGAGAAGGAATGGCCGCTCTATGAAAATTTAATGTTCTCAGTAACTCAAAATTGTATTCTCCGTTCTTCTTGATTTATAGATTGGTAGAAAATGAATACTTCGCCTCCAGACATCTCCACATTACAAAGAAAAAAAAGTTTACTTAAAAAAAAAAACAACCGACTTTCAAAACCAACCTTACAATGCGAAAAACAACTTTTATTTCGGAAGTCGTTGGCAATATAACTAAAATTCAAAACCAAAGATACCGACTTCCAAAATTTAAGTTATTTGATTTTATTTTCTACCTGAAAAAACTCACAAATGAATTTATATTTTTATATTATATTTAGATACCTATCGATACCCATCATGTCTGGGGAGTTCCGATAGCTAATTTAATTTGACCCTGTATCCATGCCAGACCATAATTTAGTCACAGACAGAAACACTGCATCTCTAGAAAAATTCAAGCAGTCCTAGGTACAATTCTACATTCTAAAACACCATTCTGGAGAACTTTAGTAACTCACAGGTTAAGACCAAACCGAGGGTGGCCGGGTAACCAAATGGTGCTTGCATATGTCCTAGAACTAGAACCTTGTGACCTATTTGTTCTATCCGGTAGTTCCGGCCGAAATGGCGCGGCCGTTTGCTCGGAATGTGCGATGTATCGCATTGTAATTACTGTGCTGTTCACTGAGCTAGAGCAAAGGAGCGAATTTCGTAAGGAAAGGTCATTGAGGTCACTAGTTTAAGAGTATGGTAATTACATAAAAGGTCGAACTAGAAGCTTTAATAGTATGTAGGTATGTGGATAGTAAAAGACCATTATGTACCAAAACTACGGGTTCTGTACTGGTAGTAAGCGGTTTTTGCCATTTCGGTACCTGGATACTGGTTCCAGAAGAGTACCGGTTCCAGATAGTATCGGTTTCAGACTGGTACTGGTACAAAATTTAGGTACCCGCAGCGTACCAAAAATTTCGTGTTTGTACCTTGAAGTTATTTCTCTAAAGCCTATTAATATCTTTCTAACTTTTTATTTTTTATTTTTTTTGGTGGGAAATCATCAAATAACTTCTCCCGCTCTGGGTGAAGCAGGAGGGCGTGTCAGACTTTTACTGACTAAAACCCACCCGTGTTCCTTCAGTAGCCCGTATGCCACGGGCTGTGGTGTCTCTTTCGAACAAACCCGCACCCCTGGTTCCTTCTAACTTACTATAATTATCTATTTTCTCACTCTAACTTACGGAAATATTTGTTACGGTACATTACCGATACTGATTAGAAATATCAATAGTACAGGTAATACGTCTGGTACTTGAAACCATATATAGTACCGTTGCGCCTGTAGAAAATACATACTTCCGTATTATAGAGTAGGACTCTGTATACGCATCACACCAGTGCCAGGGATACCGGGTATTTTTGGAAGCCCTTCCCTAGAAGCACAATCATGTCTTAACAAGGTATTGTAGATATCTTCGAAACAATAAATAGTTCATCAAAATTCTGTCTGCGTTGAAATATTATCGGTATTTCGACTTTTTGCCCACTATCATAAAAACATAAACATTTATATTAGCTTGAAAACGTCAACACAGACAAACATCATCTTAAGAAAATGTGAACGTCTACAATTAGGTTCCTAAGTAAGTGTGTATTTTCCACAAAGCCGCACAACAAAGAAAGATCTAGTTTAAAAGCACAAGAGGATCCTTCTGATATACCTAATTCTCAGAACTTGTTCGTTTTCACTATGAATAAATAACATCATGAAAGTAATGTTTTCTTTAATATGTGTACCAGACACTTCGAAATATTCGTAAAAAAACTGTTATCCTATAGTACTTGTATTATAATTGTGAAAAATATATGTATGTTGGGATGTTTGGATGTTTCCGAAAGTTTGCAGTTTGTTACTCAATCACGCAAAAACGGCTGGACGAATCTGAATAAAATTTGGCACACAAGCAGTTCATAACTCGGATACTTTATATTCTGGTAGAACGATCCCGAGGGATTTTCCACGCCCACGCGAGCGGAAGCACTGGCAAACGCTAGTCTTTATTATAGAGACCCTTTATCCCTTATAAAATATTTCAGGAAAACAATAATAACGTAACATCAATATGAACTCCGTAGCGTTTTAAGAAAAAAAATACACAAAGCAATACAAGAGGTTTTTCCGCGGCCTCGTCAGCGTGGATTTCGGAAAATATCCTACGGGAACGAACTCATCATCATCATCATAATCGAACGAACTACCGGGATTAAAAGTACCGCGTGTAGGTGAAATGTAGATTACTTACTAATGTTACAGCTTTTTTTTTGGTTGGGAAATCATCAAATAACTTCTCCTGCTCTTGGTGGAGCAAATAAAAACAAAATCAAAATATTTTATTTCATATAAACCTGAATGGGCACTTATGAAACGTCAGAAGCTAGGTGCACGGTTCCAAATTGTCGCTTCCTATGGAGAAGAGCCGGCAGGAAACTCCACGGTTACTGTTTTAAAAATAATTGGCTTTAGCAATGTTTTCAAATTACAGTGATAATAGGTATGGGAGGACAGTACAGGCCTGTCAATAAGTACCAGGTATTTAGAGGAATGAAAATACAGAATATAAAATCGTCTACAAATCTACAGTCTATAAGGCCTACAACGTTCTCTCATTTAACATAATGTAAAAGAATCTACGTAAATAAAATGAACTTTTACCGACTAAACTAAAACCCACCCGTGTTCCTTCAGTTGTCTGTGTGCAAGGGGCCACCGTATCTCTTTCGAATAACCCGCATCATATTACAGTGTTGACTGTTAATGATTATAACGCCATGTGTTAATTCAGGTTACAAACTAACTGCGTGGCAAGCGTTCAGCCGGTTTTATTGCAATCCGGAAGATACATCCAAACAAACAGACAAACGGACAAAAAAATCTTCGGTTCTTGTTTTATTTTATACTAGCTCAGATCATAAACAAAGGCAGATAGACCGCGCGGAGCACCAAGAGTGAAGTCAAAAAACCAAATACTAAAGCATTGCCATACAACGTGGTAAAGCTGCCAGTCTCTTGGGAACATTACCAGTCGACAGCGTAGAGGACGAATTTTTTGACGCCATTTTTTAATTTGTGATTAGGATTAGCTAAGTTACTATTATATTGTTTTTTTATTAAATGAGAAATACTAAAGCGTCGCATTTTATGTAACATACAATGAGACGCTTTAGTATTTGTTTTATTTTTCGTTTAGATTATAAAACAAAGGCAGATAGATCGCGCGGAACACCCAAAAGTAAAAAAAAAAGCAAATACTAAAGCCTCGCATTATATACAATGCGAAGCTTTAGTATTTGGTATTTTGGCTTCACTCTTGGTGTTCCGCGCGGTCTATCTGCCTTTGTTTTATAATCTGAGTATACTAGCCCGCAACTTCGTCTGCGTCAAATTACTTGCTCCCCCGACCCAGCCCGTCGCATCAAATTGCCTGGCCGTGCGATTTCTTCGTATTATTGAGTTTTTCTTTTTGTTCCGCTCCTAAGGGCCCTAGCGTGATGTCATATAGCCTATAACCTTCCTCGAAAAATGGGGTATCCAACTCTAAAAAAAAAAATTCAATTCGAACCAGTAGTTCCTGAGATTAGCGCGTTCAAGCAAACAAACCAACTCTTCAGCTTTATAATGTTGATAATGACTAAAATGTTTCTGCAGTTGATTACCCATTAGAAAAGGAAAATAGATACCTACATAAGACAGGCAAGGATCACCAAATATCCGGCTCGACTGGCGTTTATGACAAAGCTCTTTTTCCGGGTTATTTCAAACGAGATTTTTACCTTTTCGACAAAAGATTTGCCTTCCACCACTCGTCGTAAAGTCCTCTGGTCGTATACTTAAAAGGCTTTCCAAATGTTGTTTGTGGCTTTTCAACTACCTAATTTGTCTTTTCAGGATTTTTATCGGAACAAAATGAATTTAAGAACACAAAAAAAGCTGTTTTATGAAATCAATTTTATACGAACAGTTAGAGTTTGGGCTATAAATAAACCGAAACTATCACTTTCCATGACTGTCTTTTCGAAAAATCGTTACAATAAAACTTATCTTAACAATTGTCTCGTAAACTGTTTCAAATATTGGTTTCTGGTTATCATTTTCCAGTACTATTGATGAAGCCTAAAAACGATCATAGATGTCTAAAGTCTTTGGCTGCTCGTCTTTCAATATTACTAATTGGAAGAATGATCTGTTTCATGGAAAGTTGCAAGCAAACTCAGCATTCACTGTCGCCGGTCAAGTCAAAAGGGGCAATACAGCACAATGGTAGTTTGGCATTCAAACACCATTGTTACCCCAATAAGCCGTGAAGAGACACGAAGCCCGGGGCTACTGGCCACACATACCCTCACACGCCCACCCACAAAGGTCAACGCACATACTTACGACCCACTCCACAACTTCCGAATAACATATTCTTAAAACATACACACATCAGTACTACGCGGCGTTTCTTTGACAATGATATAACGTTTCCCTGCGCCAGCAATATGGGCTGTTATACTAAATTACTTCATAAGGCTGAGTTGACTTCGAAAAACGAGAGTTCGCGGAGGTAAAGATCATAAATATTGGTCTATTGTTTTATCCACAAAGCGAACACTTCTTTTTATTATTTGACCCTTTTGTGGGTTAGTAATAAAATGCGGTCGAAAGTGGTAAATAATAATCTGGTTTGCGTCGCTCCGTTGAGCCCGAACCCGCGGGACCAATAAATTGTTGTAAGAGAACAATATGGACTCATTTTGATATTTCATATTGATTAAAATAAAAGCATTTCAGGATGTTGAGGTTTCAATTCTCGCGAGGCCAAACAGTAATTAGGACAAATGTGTATTATAATGAAGCGAACAAAATTCAGAACAAAACACACATATAACACTCAGGGAAGACTAATACGTATGTAAAAATGGACCCGTGAGACAGTAGAATATAAAATAATGTCCACCAGATATTATATAGGGAGTAATACTTTTAAATGACCCGATATATATTTTATTCTCGTCTGCCAATAAAATGAGAAAGGATACGTGGGTAACTTTCAATTATTCCTGGATTTATTACTTATAAACGTTATGTATTTGGCCTTTTCAAAGCCTAATTTGGTCACGTTTAGATACTCCTATTTCAATGACAGACAAGAGCTGTGTAATTCAATGCGAACAGTTGGAGCTTTCAGTATCTCAAATTAAACAATACCCTTTAATAATATTACAACGGTAACAGTAAATTGGCTCTTAGAAGTCTTAGACTCAAAAACTTAATACTCTTATTAAATTGACGAACAATTGGGTATTTAAACGTAGCAAATTGTCAGATTTCAGGATTATATTTTGGACAAAACAGAATAATGGTTCGAGAGGACTAACGACAACGTGACCCCAATTATTTTTATAACAATGGATGTTTTGTATACTGGATTCCACGACCTTCCACAAATTTGCATGACATAGCCTAACACCAAATGCGATTTGTTTTTGTGAATGCTCAAGTGAATTTTAGCGTTAGATTTTATTAATTTTATGTATGGATATTTTCTGCTTTCTGAACCCATTACCTGAGCGTAGGAGTCACACGTTTCATCAATTTACGTTGTTGAAAAGAGGGTTTCCGTTAAAAAGGAAATCAATTCAATTACATAAGGACCATACTGAGGTTTGTGTCTCACAGAAAAAAATAGTTTTTTGTAAACTGTCGACACAGCAAGACGTTATTTGTTCGAAAGGAAATAAAAACGGCCAGTTTTAGTTACAGAGATTTATACATCGTTTGGAACTTTATCTATGGCGCAAGTAAGTTATGGAGCCTAAGGTCAAACTAATGTCGATTTTTTCCCCATTTAAATAGCGAATAATGTTCAGTAGCCGTGAAGCGAATAGAGCGGCCGTATCTGTGCTCACTACATAAATCAAATATAAATAAAGGACCTCATAAGCTGTCAACGTAATGCCATTCAAGCCAGGCTTGGGTGCGTAATATCGTCGAATAAATCATGTTCAGCTAAAATATGCCTCAATACCCACTGTTGAATATGAAATCACTTTCAACCATTTAGTTTGGAAATATCTAATTCAGAAAAATGAAAGGGTAAGCTTATGTGCCCTTTGAGTATCTTTACGTGTAATATTTTTTAATATCGCGATTCTCATTATAAATGTTTATTATATCACCTTCGTGAAACGCTCAGAAGTTTCACTTTGTATGTATATTTATTACGATAGATTACATAAATAATACAAATTTCACGATAGAGAAAACATGCAGAAAATAAATTGCCAGTTTGGATGTTATTGCCATCCAACGTGCAACGTGTCTGCGTCTTGGGCACTTTTTCCACTGACTGCGATGTAGAAGATTTTTTTTGACGCCCAATGAACTCGTTTTTTACTTTTTCCTTTTTAATCTTGTATATCGTATTGTTTTATTCGATTTTGAATTGTATTTAAGATTCCTAATAAGCATGTAAATCATAACAACCTTGTAAATAACGTTATTAACGATTACAATAAAATTATCGAGGTAAAAAAATTAAAACATATCGATTTGAATGTACAATCATTAAAAGCAAAACTAAACACAAATATCTAGGAAAAAAAGAACTCAAACTCAAACTCAAAGCATTTATTTCAAATAAACCAATTACAAGCACTTTTGAATTGTCAAGGTCGGTGAGTTAGAAAGATGAACTTACTGATGAGAACTTACATTAATTAAGTATCATTGAAATCAAGAGAAACGGCTTATAATATCAGCAAAACTGAACACAAGAACCTGTACGTAACCAAGTATAGTAGGTATACGTTCCACATCCGTACGTATACAATTTAAAATTTATCCCCCAACAACTAACGTTCAAGGAAAACATGGCACGTCGAAGGATAAATAAAAATGATAAATTCTCAACGCGTGTTATGACCCGGAGCAGTCGTATATAGGGTACTGCCGTATATAGGGTACTGTCTGTCACTATGAGAATATGGATAGAGTGCCGGGGACGACAGCTTGGGGTACAAATCTGTCCTTGTACATAAATGGGTGTAGTTTTGATGATGTTTAACTGTCTTGTATTTAAATTGGTGGCGTGTTGTGATAATCACCTTAGTTTATAATGTGGTGTGCAAATGATTGATTCAACTAATATATAAACTAGCTTTTGCTAGCGGCTTCGCCCGCTTTAAGGCCCTGGTGATTTTAAATGTACTTGTCGTATTGCAATAATAGTTCTTACTGCAATCCGATACGGGTTAAAATCTGTTGTAATAAATTCGAATTATAAAGGAGCAAGTATTGTCGTAAAAGTTCAAATAAAATCGTATAAAATTATATATTAACTATTTAATCAATATTAATCGATGACTGGATGCAATTTGGCATTTGACATTTTATGGTATATTTTAATTTATAATAATAATTGTTATCGAACAAATCAAGTATCTTGACTTGGCTCGCGAGGTTGTCGACATGTGGGATGTGGACTCAGCGATCATTGTACCGATAGTCGTTTCAGCCAATGGCTTGATAGCCAAGAGCCTCGACCAACATCTGAGGAGGCTCTCGTTGGGCAGCTGGGTCAAGGGCTTGATCCAGAAAGCGGTACTCCTGGACACGGCTCGCATCGTCAGGAGGTTCCTCTCTCTGGAGCCCTGACCGCCGCGCCGGTAGCTTGGACCCTGTTCCCGATACCGGTGGGATACTATTTTTTATATTTTTAAATATTTTTATATATTTTATATTCTAATATTTAAAAATGTAATTTGTATGTATTTATTGAAATAAAGGAAATAATAATTGTTATCGAAGGGATAAACTGGTTTTAAAGATAATTAAGAGGTGACTTTGATATTTTTTTTGATGGATTAAAGTATATTTAATTGTATTTTGAGTTCCATCATTGTATGGAAAAAAAGACTTGAAAATATTATAATTTTTTTTCCTTTCAAAATTATTTACGGTTAAAGAGATACACTGGTTTAAAAAACCACCTTTTTGAGCGTTTTCAAGAAATCTCCGCCTTAAGGTCGGAAATACACAGATACTTTATAATCTGGTTTGACACACAGAATATTTTTTCTCCCGGTAATAGTTCACTTGAGATAATTTTCGACTTCGAAAGCTAGTTATTCAAAACTTGCGTATTGTATTGAGTATCAAAACTGAAAATGAACATTGCAAGTTACTGCTCACAAAATGAATATTGCTGTTTCCACGTAACAAATAATTTAAATTGTCGTCGAAAAAAAAAAAACCTCTTGCATAATATTTTAACGGAGTTTTTTTGGTTGTCCCAGCTACATTTAGATAAATATATAATAGAAACGACAACAAGACACACACAAGAACAGTGGTGAACCAGTGATATTGGCGCTGGCGGATGAGTTGTAGGTCGTGACGTCGAACCCGGGTAGGCACTAAACTCTGTGTATTAAATTTCATCACCACTGGTCTACAGCTCCCAAAACGGTGAAGGAAAGCATCTTGATGAAACCGTCATATCTTTGAAGCAGAAAATCGAAGAAATGTGACATCCAACCCGTACAGGGCTGCGTGGTGGATTACTTATGGCCCACTCTTTCTCATATAGTTGAGGCCTGCGTCCCAGCAGTGGGAACATTTATATTCAGTAAATCTATACTAATAATAACATAATAATCTAGCTTAATATTATAAAGAGGACAGATTGTTTGTTTGCATCGAATAGGCTCCGAAACTACTGAACCGATTTGAAAAATTATTTCACTGTTAGAAAGCTACACTATCCTCGGGTGACATAGAATTTATTTTATCTCCGTATTCCCACGGGAACGGAAACTACGCGGGTGAAACTGCGGAGCGCTGCTAGTTCTTAATAAACCTATGTAGTTCACACACACTATTTCTGTTAGATCTATTTTCTATTTTAATCGAGCCTTTATCATTCTCAGTTGGATGGTGTCATTAGTTTTAGATATTTATAGATATGGTGACAATAACCGTCATCTGTTGTACTTCCAACTTCATTATGAATGAGTGATGTTTCTCTGAATAATATATGTGCTTTGTTGTTTATATTGTGGAAAATTGATATATGCTTGACAATGTATGATATATGCCAGGCTGTAAATTCTTTACATGCATTGATTTTGATTTGATCGCTTTTGCCCCTGGCTTCGCTCGCGTGTGTGAGGAAAATATCTCACGAGAACATAGTATCAAGATTAAAAGTATGTGTGTTAACACAGATTATAAACTATCTGACCTCTAAATATCATTCATATCCGTTCAACCATTTTCATGCCAATCCGTAACATACATCTAGACACACAGACAAAACGGACAAAATACTAAAAACTATATTCGCGGCATCAGACTCGTTCCCATGCCTCCTAGTAATGACCCCATTTTTTTCAAAAAAATCAGTGTACAGTTTTGACTTCATTACTATTTCATAAATGTACCTACTATGTAAGATGTTATTAAAACCTTTGATTGCTTTCATTCAGTTTTCTTTTTCATCATCATTCTTTTCTCTTATTTCAACTTGTTTTGGGGTTTTTTTTTTTGGATGGTGGGAAATCATCAAATGACTTCTCCCGCTCTGGGTAGAGAGCAGGAGGGCGTGTCAGACTTTTACTGAGTAAAACCCACCCGTGTTCCCTCAGTTGCCTGTGTGCCAGGGGCGACGGTGTCTCTTTCGAACAACCCGCACCCCTGGCAGGCATTGGCCCTTGCGGACCCCACCAGTTGTTGCTGACATCTCTGACGGCGCGCGTGGAATACAACGCGCCGTCCCGCCTACAACTTTTCGGCCACAGGGGATAGGGAGAGCGGCCAACGCTATAATGACACTCCTCTTCCTCTGCGGCCCCACCGCGTCCGCCATCAAACGGTGGCGGCCCCGTCCAGGCCACGGAAGGGAAGAGCGCTGCCATAATCCTCAGCCGCGATGCCTCCCATTCGACATCGCGGCCCACCTCAGTTGCGGTGCACCTCACCACAACCTACTTTTTGGCCGCTACTTCATCGGCTTGAAGGCAAAAGCCCTGACGAGCGGCCCCACCTTTGGGTTCCTCTTCACTTCACCGTGGCTGGGAGCGCACGGTTACTGAGCCCCCCCGCAGCGTCAATGCGGGAACCCACTCGGGGGGACTTGTTTTGAGGTCGGCTCTGCATTTCTTCTTTCATCATTCTCTATCAGCCGTTATCCCAGTATTCACCATTACTAGCCAGCACACTTTTGTATTGAGTGGTCTCGATATGGACAGACGAATCAGGTTATTCTAGGTGTATCATGAATAATCTACTTCATTATAAGAAAGCATGCAATAATTACCTGTAAAGACTGATCATCACGATAATATATTTCGTTTAATGAACTGTCAAGCACATGAATTACAAAAAGTATGAAAAATTTATATTTCTGATCCATACTAATAATAAAGCTTTTGTGAGTTGGAAGGCCTCACCAGGTGGACCGATGACCTTGTGAATCGCTAAATCCGCTGTATACGGGAAGCACAGAACCGGTCGAAGTGGCGGAGCTTGGGCATGCCTATGTCCAGTAGTGGACGTCTTACGGCTGAAATGATGATGATGATGAACAATAAAGCTGAAGAGTTTTTTCTTAAGAAAGAAAGAATACCGTTTATTTCTACGTATAACAGTGTGTGCCTCACGGCAGCGCCAAAAAAGTTCATATCAGTATACATGCCAGACAGATGCTGTGTGACGCTGGTTTTCCAATGAACCTTTAGGGACAAGTGACGAGGAGTACAAAACGGTTTCAATATTGGTAAATAAACGTTTTTATACACATTAATAAACGTTTTTTATACTTATAAATAAACACATCATTTAAACTTACAAAAAACAGAATAAAACGAAAACAACAGGAGCTCAGCGAAATCAGCACCATAATTGCGTAACTCACGATTAATCATAATCAGTTTCAATTTGACAGTTCAACAATATTTATTGCGTTATTTACGTTGTTGAGCACATACATTTTTTGGACATATGAAGCAATGGTTTAACAATCTGTTTCAAAACGAAACAGATTATGATTAATCGTGAGTTACGCAATTAGGGTGCTGTTCTTAGCGTCTATCTATGTACAGACGCCAGCACATCAAGCTACCCCAATCTGTCAAATTTTCCCAATTGAACATGAACCTTATGCGTAGAAAATAAAGTTGAAAATCTATCAAAGAAATTTGACAGATTGGGGTAGCTTCATTTGCTGGCGTCTGTACATTGATTCGTGCACGATGCACTCACAAAGCGCTACAAGCCTCCGTACGCGGCGGACATTGCACTGTCACTGTTTATCTTTGTTTGTTTGTTTGAACGCGTTAATCTCTGGTGTCATAGATTGCCAAATTCTTGAGAAAAGTTATAGGCTATTTAATATCACGTTACGTCCCATAGAAGCCGAGCAAAACGGAAAGAAGTCGGGAATTAAGTCGCGAGCAGTACCTAGTCAGTGATAAAATTCCGCCAGACTGATTTTGCGCATATGTTACTACAAATCGCTTGAAGAATGTGAAAGAGCTCTTAAAGTAGATCATGACATAAATATCATTAAACTTAATTATTATGAGGGACTCGTGGCTAAATTATAACAGGTGCTCGGGTCGATCGAAGGTAGGTCACCATCCATTACATATTGAGCCCTCTCCTTGCCTCGGGAAGCACGTTCAACCGTTGGTGCCAGCTGTCTTTTTGGATCTTTGAAAGTCGTTAAAGGTAGTCAGAAGCCCAAATTTCTGACAACCAGTCTTACCAAGGGCTATCCCGTTACCCAGTTACCGGGTTGTGGAGGTCAGAAAAGCAGTCGCCCCATGTAAGATAACCCCGACACAACTGGGAAAACGCAGATTGATTTAATGATTTTATAATTGAGATAATACTAATTTCGATGCACCTAACTGCATTCTCTACCTAAACTGTTGAAGAGACAGTACGATTACGTGGAGTAGGTCCGCATTCCCTCTAGTCGTACGTGAGTTACTGGCTCTTATAGCCTACAGCTTAACTAACTTGTGTCTGTGTTGGGCACGGAAGAGGATCAAATGGAGCGCTCATGTGGTAAGGCTGGCTGTTGGCAGATGACGTCGTGGACATAACCTTTGCATAACTTTCACGCGTTTTGTAAGACCGGTCGAAGTGGAGGAGCCTGGGGAAGGCTGAATTCTCGCTGATCTCAGATGATAAGGACGCGTTCGGCTGCCGCCATTGGATAGTCATATTTCTACTGTGACTGGTGAATGAATGAATCAGTGGAGGTAGACTAAACGTGGAATATTTAGAATTGGATACTGTGGTGAAATTTAAGACAGGCATTATCTAGCAGTAGATATTTACGGGTCGAGTAGATAAAGGTGCAAATACTTATTTCAGTCACAAATTAATGCTTATTTCATGAATATTTCTTTCTTTCTTTCTATACCGGTTAAAATCATAACACTCCTTTTTGCCACACATGCACATGTGTTCTGTTTACATACATATTTGGGTATGTATGCACATATGTTTATCTATTCCTTCATAAGTGCTAAACTACATATCACAATTTGATAAATGACATATCGTTGGAAGCGTCTTAATCGTCCACTGGTTTAAAGGCTTTGTGAAGTCACATGAAATTGAATATGGTGCCTCGACTTTTTGTCATATTAACATTGGTTCTATATCATTATTATTTTCATTACCGCCAGTTTATCACTATCTTCGTATTAGCACTCCATTCTAGTAGCCTTCATGACATTCAGCTCAGATTAACATACTCGTAGGTATGTATCTGTAAACGCTCTCAATAGGCTAGTGTTTCACGATTTCAGGGATAGCATGATTTTAGCCGTAAATTACATCGTGGTTGTATACCTCGATGCGCTTGGAATCATGTTGATTAACATAGTCTGATACGGTCCATATGATACGGATTGTGCTTTGGGTGGCTACATTGTTAAAAGAGGCTGTGCTGTCTTTCAGAAACCTTTTTTAATTTTTGAAAGTAGCTATAAATAAATTTAAATTCATCAATCGTATCATCACGCCCATCCTCGAAGGGTACTTTTTTTTTAGTGTGGGAAATCATTAAATAACTTCTTACGCTCTGGGTGGAGCAGGAGGGCGTGTCAGACTTTTCGTGACAAAAATCCACCCATTTTCCTTCAGTTGCCTGTGTGCCAGGCGCCATGCTATCTCTTTCGAAGAACCCACACCCCTAGGGCAGAGGTTTAGTTATACTAAACCCACATTTCTCAAGTTATGTTTAAGTCTCATGTAAGAGGGGGCGAGCCTATTGCCATCGGGCACAAATTCGGACTTCGGGCGACTACTGAGAAATTCCAGTTAGAAAAACCCAATAACACTAAAGTATTTAACTTGTTACACACACACTTCACTTGTTATTTTTAACCGACTTTAAAAAGAATGACGTTATTAATTAGACATGTTCTTTTTTTTAATGTATGTTCAGGCATAACTCCGTCATATTTAGATGGTTATGCAAAATTCTGTTTTTGTTCGAAAAGGATTTATTCCGAAATGGTTCCATTTAAATTTCATATAGATCTGATGATACGTTTCGGAAACAGACAACGGAACTCTTCGAAAAATGACAGCAAATCCACCGCGATTGTTGCTATCGCATAAATTGTTTTGACCCTAAGGGTGATGAAATTTCGAATTTTTGTGGGGTAGGTACTATTACTAAAAAGTGAAAAATATAAACTTTTTCCAAAAAAAGAACAACCGACTTCCGGTTGTTGTGATTTTTATCAGCGCCTTTTTTAGAAGCTTTGGGTAACTCGTAGTGCGTTTAAACTGTTGATTAATTATATGTAGTCTAGAAGTAAATTAATATGTCCACTATCATAGGTCTTCACTTATAAGAACCAACAGCGAGTTTGGGCTAAGTTGTGAGTCGGAATCTGTTGTTCATACACTTTACAATGTATTGTACTAAATGTATGAAACAGCTTTCTTTTCATAAACGGCGAATTTTCTTTTCTCTGGTGTTGTAGAATGAAGTACTTACTGAATTCTTGGTAAGATTTTGCGCGTCGATATTCCTAGTATAACAAGCCTATTATTGTCTCACTGCTCGGCAAAAGCCACTTCTTATACAGGGCTATTGGAAAAACACCAACAACCCCTCAAGAGGTCATTGTATTCATAATTATGGGACCCAACCTTTTACTATGGGACTAAACCTGAAATTCGAAAAAAGAAAATCTCCTGTTCCTTACATTTTTATGTTCGTATAACTCATCAAAATGTGGGGAACAGCTGATTTTAATTTCGCGATTTCAGGTTTGGTCCCATAGTAAAAGTTGTTCATAATGATGAGTACAATGACCCCTTAAGAGGTTGTTTATGTTTTTCCAATAACCCTGAATGGAGAAAACACGAGCATTGATCACCACGCTTGCTCATGACGGGTTGGCGATTTCAAAAAAGTCCAGATTTCCTCATGATGTTTTCCTTCACCGATGTGAGTAACATCCCTTGGAAGTTTATCTTGATAAACTCACAAAGTATATCATCATTCCAATTTGTTAGGGGTCAGCACAACATGTATTTTTCTTCCACACTTCTCTATTAGTCGTCATCTCCGTTGTCACCCCCTTTCTAACCATTTCATCATTCACAGAGTCCATCTATCGTTTCTTTAGTCTTCATCTACTCGTATAGCTATCAACATTCATGCTGAAAACTTTCCTCACGATATTTACCTTACTCCTCCGTATCACATGCCCATACTATGACAACTGATTTCTACACAACCAAGAAAATCGACCCACTGGTTTAAAAAAATCCTATGAATTGAAATAAAACTCATATTGGTACTTGCCCCGATTTTAACCCAAAACCTCGCAGTCGTGATAGGCTTATCCACAGGGCCATCACGATGTATAATATCACACAAAATTATTTCTATGGAGGTATCAAGCGCCATAGTAACACCCTATTGACTTGAAATAATTTCCTGAAAATTTCCATTTTTTATTCTAAAATCAATATCAAATCGACTCTTATTACAGTTATTGTGGACTGTAGAATTATAGTGGCCTGCGTGTCTGCCTGCACGCATGTTGTAAAGTGGGTGCATAAGTTATAAGTTCCTTCGTCTTTTAAATGTATGCAATATGGTGGATGTGTTTTTGTGTGATCAGTCCTCATGAATACAAAATCATCTTTAGCAAACATTGTTTAGTAAGGGTAGTTTGAATTCATGAACGGGAAAATATATAGGAGTAAAATAGGCAAAACTTGTGTAAACTAAGCTTTACAAAGGGCTTAACATCAGCTCTCCAAAGAGTTTTCACTTCGCAGAATGGTTTCCAGAAATTGTGAATATTAGAACGTCTTTGGAGATGCTAAAGAGAATACTTTAGAGCGGTAAACTTGCATCGCAAATTTTTAATGTTTTTTGTTGATAATGCTAATGTAGGTAATCCTCTATATTTAAAAAAATGATTTGCTGTTCCTTGGTAAGCGCATCACTTGAAAATGGCTGGATCGCTTTGGCTTTTCTTTGTTATAAAATGTTCATAATAGTATGAATCAGGACCCTAAATGCGTAACACACTATCAGTCCCAATCAGACTTATTTTAAACGATATTACTAATATTGCTTCATATTGTTACGAGCTTGGGGTCGTGACAATTAAAAACTGCCAATATAAATTACCAAAAACGACACTTTAATTAAACCTAAGAAAAGAACCACTCAAACACACTAATTACAAAACACAATTGCACTACTTGATCACTCTAAGTCACACTTGAAGATCGCTTTTGATGTTTTTCGCATGTATTGCTTAACCAATACTGCCTGGGACGCGATCCGTTCCCGCATTTATAGGGCCCTCGGATAGTTCCAGAATTTTCTACCGTAGAAGCATCTAGAATGTTCGAGTACATACCGGCCCCGACTGAACAGATGCCGATAGTTCTAGAAAGTTCTAGTCGAAATTTCTAGAAAGATCTTGACTCTATTAATTCCGCTACTCGATACTAGAAAGCGCTAGTGGTAACTAATGTTACCATTCATTGTGGGGCACAACAATATGTTCGAAAACTGTGTCTGCTCAAGAACGTATATGATGCAATGAATGTTGTTAAACTGTCTAAATTATAGCTATTGCTACGGATAGTGTGTTACGCAATTACCCCGCAGGTTCTTACGGAAATAATGTTTGGAAAAGTTGCCGAGAAAATTCTAAAAAAATTAAAAATAAACTTTTCTGTGGGAATTTTGTATAAATTATTGAAATTTTTACAGGACATTTGTCGAGCCAGTTAGTTATTCAATAAATGTGATAAATCGCCTTAAATCGGGTAGATATACTGATATTCTAATCCTTTTCAATCTGTATTATTCATGAATTCCAACAGTGCATTTTCAAATAATTTATGTTATAAATGCACTATGATTCTAAAATTCTCCGTGTTCAGCTTTTGTCGAGGGTTGTCAATTAAAAATAATGATACAAAATAACCGGTGAGAAGTCTTATTTGATGTTGCATTCAAAATTCGTAACACTATTAGAGAATGTTGTAAACCATGTCTCTTTACGAGTTTGAGTTACAAAAGAAAAACGCATTATAGTTTCATTTTCCTTAACCAGTATCTTGCTCAAGAACACGTTAAATTATTTTATTGCTGTAAGTAGGTTTGTACAATATTTTTATCTTATGTCAATCATAGTTTTATTAAATCGATGAGGTCGGTGTTTTCTACATATTACTCTGAGAAGAAAGGCTGAAAAATTCAGGGGTCATAGTTTTACAGACATTTCCTTGATCAGATCAAGTGAAGATCGGTGTGGATTGGTGTCTGATATGGTCTTTTGAGGAAAGAACCAAACAAATTGAGTGGTCCAGTCAGTCGTGCAGTTCAACTCAAAACTTAATTGGACTTACTTATCGTTGATTTCTTGTCAAACATCTGCACCTACTTTAAAACTGTACGTCTAAAGACAGTTTAAAGAATATTTCAAAAGTTAGTTAGTAACTCAATCTTGTTGTTGTGTGATGACATCATCATGCAGTTCTATTCCTCTTGAGGTGCGGAATAGTGGAAAACCTGCAGTTTTTCAATTAACGGTGTGGTAGTTTTAAATGGATCGTGGTGCAACAGCGGCCTACCAACCATTTTGAGAACCAACCGACTTAAACTGAGAATGTTACTAGATTAAAACCATAAATAAATCCGTAGCACAATAGTTTTTCGTTGACGTGTTTTTCAAATCTGTGAAAGGTTATTTTTATTTTAGTCTGGGCTGTATTTGCAGGACTTTGGAAGTTTTCTATCAGGTTGCATTGCTCGATTTATTTTATTATGCTACCAAGTGTATTCACTGCAGTTTAGAGCTGTATGTTCCTATTGCATTTGGGTTCCGTAGTAAGTACCTAAAAACAGGTATTTACAATTTTAATAATTGATATCTTTAAAATCCACGACATACAATTGATGGAAGCCGTGGGCAGTGGGTGGTGTACGCCACTTTCAAATTTAAGTGTTAAAATGGCGGCAAAATGTCAAGGTTGAGTTAGTTTTTTATACTTCACAACAGTACAAAATTAATAAATGGTAAATTTATTACTAGACTAGCTTTTGCCAGCGGCTTTGCCTTCGTACGGAAACGTACCGACTACGTAAATAAAAAGTCTAGTAAACAAACGTCCAAATATTCAAACTTTCACATTTATAATATTAGTAGGATTATTCTAGTTAATAAACTATCGGTGTTAAAAATTGAATCCAAATCTATTCGGCCATTTTAGTGTGATTGAGTAAATGCAAACTTTCTCATTCTTAATACCAGTTTTAAGACAAGTTTACATCTGACAGAATCGCAAGATGAAGAAAACTTATACTTTCGGCGCACGATCACCATTGCAAACACACATTGCAGATTCACACAATATTCCACCAAACACAAACCAATCTTGTCCAAAAAACTCAGAAGCCTATAAAATAACAGTCAAACAAAACTCAAGTGTCGAAATCATTTGAGCACAATGCGCAAGGCCAAAAAATCTCATTTACCTGGCACACGTTGATAAAAAGGTTGAGCATTAATTACATTACCATCACCGGCGCCCCAGGTGCGTCCAAAGGCGAAACACCCTGTTTTATTAGCACTCGTGTTATATACAACTCGTTTGTCAACGTAATTAATGCTGTGCCTATGTTAATATGTATTGTTTATAATAATTTTTGGCAAAAATATTCGGCTGAGCTTCAGTCTTTGTTGTTGAAAACAAAGAACGCTTGCAAATATACAGGTGTTGGTAATTAATAACACAGTGTTGCGAAGACAAAACATGATTGTTTAGTCTTCACTGTATTTAATCATATTTAAGATACAACACTCTTAAATAAAGTTTATTTAACTTTAATTAGAGTAGGTTCTCGGTAATCCTAATTATCAAATGTTTATTGAAACATCTATAGAAACGTATACCTATTTCTATACCCACAGGCAATGAATAGAAGAGCGCCTATAGTCGTTATCTTCATGTCTAAATCCTATTCTACTAATACCTATTATAAATCTTACTAATATTATAAATCTTTCTAATATTGTAAATCCTACTAATATTATAAATCCTAGTAATATTATAAATCCTACTAATAATATAAATCTTACTAATATTATAAATCCTACTAATAATATAAATCTTACTAATATTATAAAACCTACTAATATTATAAATGTGAAAGTTTGTATATTTTGGATGTTTGTTACTCAATGACGCAGAAACGGTTTAACAGATTTGGATGAAATTTGGCACACTGATACTTTGTTACCTGGAATAACACATAGTATACTTTTATCCCGATAGTAGGTTCCCATGGGATAATTTTCGACCTCCAACCGGGCGAAGTCACTGGTAAAAGCTAGTACAGACGCTAGCAGGTCAACCTATCCCAAACTGTAAAATTTTACCAATTTAACATGAACCTTATTCCTTTGTAATAAAGTTGAAAAAACTATCAAAGAAATTTGTCAGATTGGGGTAGCTTGATGTGCTGGCCTCTGTACATTATATACAAGTCATACAGTTAGTCCATAATATCCTGTACGTGATAAGCACTTGTTCATTACATCGAGACTGCAGACACGTCCCCTAATTCGTTAGACACTACCTTGCCAACACGCTAATCTCATTGTACACACAATCCAACTACTGTAGACTACTCCTTAACAAAAGCAAACTCCATTACCATCGATATTAAGGGCATTTCAAACAGAGTACAACAAGAATAAATGTCAAAAATATAAATGTGAGATTTATTCTGCAAATCAGAATAATATATTGCCCGAATAACAAAGATGATCAAATGAAACATAAAAAACATAATAAAATGCGGGCAAAAGCTGCGATCGCATTTCACTTGTGATAACGCATAGGCTATATTGTTGAGTTACGCTCAATACTATTTACCTACTCGGCGATATTCTCCCTTGTGAAAATCTCTTAGATGCGATCATAAATCGCTTCGGTTGACATAATAGCGTAAAGGGAGCAGCCTGGATTTATGCATGTTTGATTTAGAGGGAGGTGAATGTTGTCATTTTACCGACGTTCCAAATAAAAATATGGTGCGTTTACTTCCACGAATACCGTTCTCAAAGGATGTATGTACCGCGTACACGCGCGCTTTTTGCACTGTTTAAATAAGTACATGAATTTTCAAGAACGTTTCGGAATACCGCATACGTAATAAGGAGCTTTATACAAAGTAGAGAACATAATGCGTGTGTTCGGAACCGAGCTCTCCACTC
Organism: Polymixis flavicincta; assembly: GCA_949987655.1. Classification (NCBI taxonomy): domain Eukaryota; kingdom Metazoa; phylum Arthropoda; class Insecta; order Lepidoptera; family Noctuidae; genus Polymixis; species Polymixis flavicincta. Next base: position 11,270,595 of record OX465175.1, on the reverse strand, counting down.
GAAAGTCGATAGTACAAAATTGGTCTTCTAACAATTTGTGAATTATCCTTCGCATGCTTACCTCGCCAGATATCGTAAACTTCGTTTCTTATGCGCGTTTTCATTTTATGATTTATTGTTAGGGCTCGTTTTGATGATTGAATAATAAAAACTGCTCGGTCGGGTACCACATTTACATTTGACTTTCATTTACCACGTGAATTTTAATAAGATTTCTAATAAAAGAAAATATTTTTTCACAAAGATGATAAATTCGTTAGGTAAAATTTGAACGTAGTATTTTTTATTTAGAATTTATCAGATAAACATCTCAGTGGGAATTTATTTAACCTGACGACTGCAAAGGGGCTGACTATTAAATTTATTTGAGAGCCGGGCTTCGTTTATTGCGATTCGGATTGGAATTGGAATATCCAGACAGAACAGATTAACAATTTTCGAATTCTAAGGACAGCCTGTGTTCTAAATTCAAGACACGATTCAAATTAAGTGATAAAGCGTTGGGAGTACGCCGCCTGCGCCCGGTTGTCACCCGGTAATACCCAAAGAAGAGACGTGCCCCTAGCCCCATTACGACGAGCTGCATTGCAACAATTTCGAGGATGAAATTTTCAAAGTGTATCAACAAATGAAGTGGTAATTATCTCTAAATCAACTCCTAAATATACACAGACAGTATATTAAAGTGTTCGTTGTAATGTTTGATTAGGAGCTGAGGAACCGCGGCCGTGAATTTGTGCAAAGAGCAATTTGTGGGTTACTGTTGCTCTAGAATTATGACAGACGGTATCATAACATTTGATCTATTATTGCGAGAGTTATTTCAAGTTAGATTTTTTTTCTGTTGAATACTCGTAAATTAAATAAGACTGAGCCAGTGGTGGCCCAGTGGTAACGGCCGCAACTTACGAGTTGTAGGTCGTAGCTTTGAACCCAGACTGGCGCTTTACTTTAATTATTTCATCACGGTGACGGAAAACATTGTGAGTAAACCCGGCTTCTTCTTGAACCAAATATTCGAAGACAAGTGACATTTACCAAATCGCGCTCGGTTAAGAGAGGGGTTACCCTCTCAGCGATAGGAGGCCTGTGTCCCGGCAGTGAGAATAATACTTATAGGTTGATTATGTGAATACGACTTGGATGAAAAATAAATGTAACCATCATGCGCCCTCACGGCCTTGGCCTCCGCAGGAGACGCCCTGGGCGTCGGGAATCCCAGGCTGATTCCCAGCCACCGTAGGCGTGGGCTTGCGGACGGCGAGTAATGAGTAGCTCGCTGTCCGGTAAGGAACTAGCCCAGGTCGACGGCGTGTTGTGTTCCACGCGCGCCTCAAAGAGATGTCAGCACAAACTGATGGGGCCCGCAAGGGCCGATGCCTGCCAGGGGTACGGGTTGTTCGAAAGAGATACCGCTGCTCCTAGCACACAGGCTACTGAGGGAACATGGGTGGGTTTTAATCAGTAAAAGTCTGACACGCCCTCCTGCTCCACCCAGAGCGGGAGAAGTTATTTGATGATGTCCCACCCAAAAAACCATCAACATGACAGGGATTATAAAGTGACAAACTTCAAATACTCCAAAGTACCTATCTGCTTTCAATATACCCTAACATCAAACAAGATAATCAACTATTAACACACACCATATTCCTAATCCAGAACATATAATACGGTCTGAACAAAGCCAAGAACATCTCAATACATCTGACTGTTTAATAACAAGAGACGATCGAATAATCAGATCACGTATTGAACACCAAATTCATAATCGGCCATTGAACGCAACCCCAAGGAATTTGTAAGGGATAACGCGAAAACTGAAGGTGTTTATGATTTTATGATGCTACTCCATTCTCGAATAAGGCCGTACAATAACGATAAAGTGTTACGATCTAGCCGATGAGGAGGAAAAAATGTCGTACAAGTCTCGTTTGTGGAGGGCCTAATGATATTTTACTTTAATAACAACATGCGGGCTTGTGTGAGTCCTTAATATGGGAAAATAAGCCATTGTCCGGAAATGAAGTGGTTTTCTTGAAGATTCTGTTTTTAAATGAACGGGTGGGATAAAGTTGAAATGTATGCATTAACATTCTCTCTTCATGTTAATATTATAGTAGTTACTGATAATGGAAGTTGGAGAAACCTGAACCTACTAGGAATATATTCTTAGAACTAGGTCTTATTTCTAAACGTGCCTATTTAGATTCTTTAGAAAAAGTAAAGATGCTAGTCTTTGGAATGGAAAAACAAAAAAATAACAACTACTTATAATATGTTGTCAAAATCTTAAGTAAGCTTCTTATAATAAAGTATGTTTTCGCGTGTAGAAAGTACCTAATCGATATGAAATAAAACTTAGTGATAATATTGATACAAGTGTAACGAATCTACGAATAACAATCGTGCGCTAGCAGAATTTTTAACTTTGTGTAGGGTTTGGGTCACCAAAATACACGATGTACCTATGTTTGGGACCCGCTACTAGTGAGAATTTCATACCGTTTATTAAAATTATTTGTATATATATGAACCTAAGTAAATACATTAGAATTTCAAGTATCTTAATTAATTCTTCAACAGAAAAACGATATCGATCCGTTTATCCAGCGAAAATGTTTCTGATAATGTCAACAAAACACGCATGGCTGGCTGATGAGTAACCTTAATGTTCCTAAGCCATAAAAGCAAAAACAAAAATACCACAAACAGAAGTCAACAAACCGAACAAACTAGACATAAAAAGTAACAACGATTTATTAAATGAAAATGTAATCAACACAAATTACAGGCTGCCGAACGATAATTGAATAGTCTTTATTAATATTTCAATTTACACACGCAATAGGCAAAAGAAATGATAGATGACTATCAGTCTGGAACATTGAAAAAGAGGCAGTTATTAACAGATAAATTACCAAAGTGACGAGTACAAAAGAAAGGAAATTGTGTTCTAAATATTACTTTTTCAAAACGTTATCAAGACTTGTTTTTTAAAAGTACGGCAAAGCTGACTTTTGTCTGTGCTCAAATTCTGTGTGACCATACAGATTATACTCTAGTCAACGATCCATTATCTACTTCTGTAGTAATAATGATAGTATTTCAATATTGTTTCACTAAAAGAACATTGAAATAGCAAGTTTGTAACGAGAAATCGTCCGACAGAACTCAAACCACAAAAGTCTACACTAGACTATCTTTGGAATAGAAAATTGGCACCTGTCACCTCCACTTAAACTTATAATAACATGTTCTCGACTTACTAAATCTAGTAGTCATATTTATTAGTAAAAGCGATTATCGACTTGCCCCATAAGGTCACGAAAATTATAAGCGGTGACCCCAGATGGGTGAGGGGCGAGTAACTGCGAACGCGAACAAACGGAGAGAGGGAATTCTCTTCAGTCGTGTGTCAACCGCCGAGGACGCCGGTCGTCCGCGCCGCGCTTGCTACCAAAATATTACGTGAGCTTCATTATAACTCGACTCAACTCTCCGATTGAAATGTTAATTAAAACCGTGTGTGAGTAAAGTGCTTACGGCAATATATGGAGGGATAAATCTCTGTGATATGTGATGGAACTGTTTGTTTAAAAACTTAATGAGGATGTATGTCTTATTGGCAGTACTCAGTTTACTTATAAAAGGTAATATCAATTGTGTGAATGGACTGTGTGCTTTTATTAATAAAACTTGTTTTTAATAAAATCATTTTAGTGCGTTGAATATCCAGAATTATACAAGTAAATACAAATTTAACAACGGATACGAGTCCATTAACTGAGTCCCACGCTGGGCGACAATAAGCGGTGGTGACAGCTACGACATTTTAATGCATCTCCATTTTCAATTTAGGAATAAAATTGCATAAAGATATTATTCATGAAGACCGAGGAAGCCCTTATAATAAGAAGCCATTCATCTTAAAGCGACATCTTAAGAAAAATACTTCTTCCTTAAAGTAGGTTTTCGAGAGATAGGTATTTATTCGCAGCCATAATAAATCATTTAAATTCTCTTGAAACTTTTACTCCTGGGAAGATTAGGATTGACATTTTAAAATAGGGGCGTAAATAATTTTCCGGTTCCAGTTGTTGTGGGAAACTAGTTTAATGAAGAATCTCGAGTATTGGAAGGAAACTTTTATTTAACTAAAGTGGCCTTTCATAGCCAGCTGAAAAACAGAACCCTCAATTAAACCGTCAGTATATCTTTTATCTAGAGGGCTCTCAGTTAGATTTATTCAGGCCTCCCCCGGCCCGGGTCGCTAAAAGCAAATTGAGCCTTAAAAATACAGACTGTATCTCTTTTTAATTTTTTATGGAAATGACTGAGAAGTCTTCCATAATCGATATTCAATTTATTGGAAACTGGTTCCCAACTACGAATAAATAGTAACTTACTGGAAAGTTGTTTATTAAGATTCTAGAGGGGCTTTACCGCAAATTAAACCACATTCTCAGAGCGACGGCTATTTCAGTCGTATTTTCCAGTGGAGTATATATTAAGGACTATCATTAACAGCAGAGATAATAATGCATTGGTAACTAATCATTCTCCAAAATATTAAAAATCTGGGAAGAAGTCGTTGTGTAACGTCCATCTCGTGTTCTGGTTATTGCTTCTTACTGGTAGTTATTGTATTTATAAAATGGCTTTTGTAGTCAATAAAATCAATAGCTATTATTGATGTCACAAGATGCAGCTTTAATAATTGTATGGGGTCGATTTCTAGTTTTGAATATAGGCCTGGATCACCGTATTCCCATTGCTGGGCGGTGTTGTAAATGCCTTACCCAACTCTGGCTATATTATCTGTCTTGTATCCAGCAAATTATTGGATTATGATGGACTTTAATATTATTAATGGATTTATTCGCGGCCAGTTCCGTGTGGTGCCAGACGTAAAATAATGGCACCATCCCGTTTCTTCCCGTGCGTGTCGTAGAAGGTGACTAAGGGATTTACTAGAGAATGGGCAGCAACGTTTTCTACGCATTTTACCACCATACTGCGATCGCCAATCCGCCAGCCAAGCGTGGCGATTATAGCAAAACCCAAACCAAACCCAAACCCCATTTGGGGGAGGCCTATATCCAACAGTGGACGTCTTCCGTCTGAAATGGTGAATGGATTTATTCATATTATTAGCCACTTCTACAAGTCACTTCAATCATAAATCCTAGTTCATTATCCTTTGGATTTTTGACTTCAAGTCTAACTGAATGCTGCTGTATACCCGTTTGTACTTTACATGAACCGACTGATTATATGCTGACGTCACAACCTAGTGAGATACAAAAATTGGAAAAAAAAAGTGGCTGTATAATAAATCCTTAGATCACGTTCGCAAGGACGTAAAAATATCGCAGCGGAATTTTATCGTGCACTGGATTTTCGACTATTTATATTGAACCGTGCATTGAGCATCCTACAGAGTGCATCCTAGTCCGTCAAAAAATACACTGTTCGATTTTCTAGTCTGGGCTCTGAGCATTGCGTTGAAGATCCCGTGCGCAAAAAAATACCGCCGCGATATTTTTACGTCTGTGCGACGTGCACTTTCTTCTTCTTTTCGTGTTAACGATACTTTGATTGAATTAAATCAAAATATTTTATTTCACCACCTGCATGGGCACTTATGAAACGTCAGAAGCTAGGTGCTCGGTTCTAATTTGTCGCTTTTTATGGAGAAGAGCCGGCAAGAAACTCCACGGTTACTCTTTAAAAATAATTGGCTTTTACAATCTTTTCAAATTACAGTGTTATTAGGTATGAGAGGACAGTGCAGGCCTGTCAATAAGTACCAGGTACTTGGAGGAGGTTTTAAATCAAAGTCATCAGTACATATCAAACTAACTACTGATGTTGCCGAAATTGCTATTGGCAGTTACTGATTACAGTATTACACAGGTACTTAAAACCACACTCCTGATTCAACCCGTTACTCACTTTTACGTCTCCCTCGAGGAGTGACGGAGTGGTCTATTTGTACTCCGACACAGCGAAGTTAAAATAGCTGTAAATAAATGGTGACAGGTCGATATTCCACCGGCTGAGAGCAGACAGTTGGTATAAACCTACTTGGTTGATTTTAATACTTTTTTGTGGGATATAAACAGTTGTTTTTTTTTACTGGTAAACGTTGGTACAAAAAGTTTGTCATGTTTTCGGTGTACGTTGTAGTTTTTACGTGTTTTTGAATTTTTTCTGAAAGCTGAAGTTGGAACAGTTAGTTAGTGAAAAATATTATTCTACTTTGAAAAGTATTCGAGTGGACTGAAGAACTTTCTTATTTGTTTTTTTAACTTGAACAAAGGTAAAGAACTGTTGAAGTAAAGTCTGTTGAAAATCTTAGCATGAATCTAAATATACACTGAATCGCTTTTTTATAGGGTACCTACATCAATATTTATACTATATTATATATACTAATCATTCTGATAATTTTTTCGTACTGATCAGAAGGCCAATTCTCGTAAATAAAAGCGTTCAAAATCTAGTCGCAGTGTCATCTCAGCGACAAGCAAATGTCAGAAATGTATGAAAAATCGAGGTATTTTTGACAGATTGACACTGAGATCAGACTGTGAACGTTCTTAAAATTTGTAGAATTGCCCCTCTGAACCTTTTAAGCCATCCACGCCCTCACCGCATTTCTATTCATTTTCAAATTAAATCACCATCATCAGACATATCTACATTTCTACAGGTTGGCAGGGACATACGTGCAAACTGTAACCACGATTTTAGACCTTATGTAGAATCTTTTCGTTCGGTTATCAAACAAAGAATCAGCAGTTTTGAAGAAAAGTACATTACCAACGCGGTCAAAATGTATGGAACATAAATAACCGACGAAAAATTTCAATGATATTTCCATGGTAACATGGTTCCACATCCGGTATGTGATATATGTAATTTATATGTATATATTTAAGTTCCTCCTGGGAGAGTTTACGTGGAGATCCATACAGAGAAGATAGTCTACAGTTCTGCTCAAATAATTACTAACATTTTCCGTTTTAATGAACAATAGTTGCTATTTTAGGGTACATCAACGAAGGTCATTATGACAGATATTTATACTGGAATAAATTAATCTTTCATAATTAGTCAAATGACTGAACTTGTGTCACCTTATTTGGTTATTACTAGGGGTGTTCAAAAAAAAGTGATAATGAGTATGAAGCAGTTATATATTATATATTGTTATTTTATTTTTCGACATTTGAAGTTTATACACTTAGTATATCGTTGTTCTAATCCTAAGATTCCCTTCTTGCAAAAATCTTCATTTTGATCGCTTAAAAAATCATGTATGGTGGCAATCACTTCCTCATCATTGCCATATTTGTGACCTCTCAGTTGTTCTTTTAACCGCGAGAACAGGTAAAAATCACTAGGCGCAAGGTCAGGTGAGTATGGAGGATGTTCCATCAATTCAAATCCGGCGATCTTGGGTAGCAGTCATCGCAAATCGGGACTTGCGTGCGGGGGCGTTATCTTGGTGAAACAATACAACTGTAGCAAGTTTGCCGCGGCGATTTCCGCGTATTTCCTGACTCAGTTTTTTTATTTGTTCTGCGTACAAGGGCCCCGTAATAGTGGCTCTATGATTGAGGTATTCAATCATTATCACCCCTGGCTGTCCCAGAAAAGAGAGCCCATAATCTTACAAAGAAAATATTTTATTTTATCAAATGTCTGGGCTTTACCTGCCTGTATTTACTTTTTGTTGTTCAAGGAGTTTATATGCCATTATTAATTTTTATTGAACTCCCCTCGTACGTTAACATTAAACCCAGTCCCCCCTATTACAGAACAAGGTTTATCTTTAGGTATGGTTTAAACCATCGAGCCTATTTTTTAAATAAGAACCTAACTGACATCGAAATACAGCTCCTTTTACAAAACTGACAACTTAGTCCAGTGCTAAATTGTCAGTTTTGGAAAAGGAGCTGTAATTCTATTTCAGGTCTAAGTTCTTATTTCAAAAACAGGCTCAATGGTTTAAACCATACCTAAAGAAAAACCTTGTTTTGTAATAAGGGTGAGTAAGTCTTCATAGATGATTAATCTCAAAAAATTACGTAACTAACGAATTACCAGGAAAACTTTCTTATAAATTCAACACTAAAAAAGCTAGAAAAAACGTCAAAAGGCTCACTGGAATTAATCTAATATCTACAAAGCTATTCAAAGAACTGGATAATAATTTATTTATTCTTAGAATAATAGGTTCTGAAGCTAATAATCCCCTGTTTACGTGAACTACTTGACAAGTCGGGCAGGTAGTCTTGAATTGGCTTCAGGATATTACAGGACGGCTTTAAACAGTAACGAAGCGGTTTTATGTTGATTATACTGGCTTCATAGGATCCAGTCTTTGTGTGATTACTGTCAATTGAAGACAGGTAAATTTTGGGAATTGAAATAAATGGACTTTGATTAGGTCGATAGATTCAACGTAAAGAAGTTTAGAATTCAAAATATTTTTGTCTTAGACTATAAAACAAAGGCAGATAGACGCTTTAGTATTTGGTTTTTTGGCTTCACTCTTGGTGTTCCGCGCGGTCTATCTGCCTTTGTTTTATAATCTGAGATTTTTGTGTTCAATCACGCAAAAACTACTGAACGGATTTAGATGAAATTTGTCATACATAATAGCTTACAATATGAATTAACACATTGGATACTTTTATCCCCGTAGTACGTCCACGTGGGATAATTTTCGAGCTTCACGTGGGCGAAGCCGCTGGCTATGACTATGTGGGTTATGTTTTTGTTTTGTATCTCTTTCTCAGTTAGTTTTAATGAAAGTCTGGCAGTTTTGAGCACTTTATGCGGGCTACCCAAATTTCCTTTCTAAGGTATTGTTCGTCGAATCGTAGTGCTCCTTATGCTCTGCATTGAGCTGCACGAGTACTGAAAAATGCATGCTCTCATTGGACAGGTCCACTCAATCTGTGTGGTTCTTTCCTCAAAAGACCATTCCACCTACATTGTCGTTACATGATCTGACTGATGTTATGTCTGGACTTTAAAAGGCACTGTAACCACTGAGTATGTTTCGGCGTTTCTTCTCAGGGTTTTCAGATAGAAAACGCCAACCTCATCTAGTTTTATAGATACGATTAACGTGTAAAAGTGCATGTACAAACCTACTTACAGAAATAAAAAGAAATTATCATTCAGGGTTGGTTTATAGCAAGATTTAAATAATCTACTCCACTTAAGAATTCATTGTGTCCTTTAAACATTAAATACGTGAGCTTCCCTAGTTGAATAGCAATCTCAGGATTGATAGAATGCTTTTATTATGTACGCCATAAAAACACATACCCATATAAAATAAATAGAAAATGTTAAAAATTGAAATTTTACATCGGGTGACAAAATGGGCGGGCTTAGTTTTAATTACGGTTTTAATATTATGTGAATGATATTCGTTTCCCGCTATTTAAACCTCTAAAATACCACTTAATAAAGCAGGTATGTTGACCTGTTATTGGCCAGTCGTTCGATTTACCTAGGTGTGACTGCCTATCTGACCTCCACGACCCAGTTACTGGGTAATACTATACCCCTTGATAAGACTAGTTGTCTTTCGGACTGTCAGAGATCGATTGACAGCCGGGACCTACGACTTAACGTGCTTTCTGAGGCACAGATTATCACCAATCAAATATCATTTATGAAATCTATTTAGCTTTATTACGTATCCTACGTAACCTCTATTTTATAAATACAGGGGGTAAGGGAAGGAACGTTGGAAGGCAACCCAGACTCTGGGCTGCTACTGGAAAATTTCTAATTGAAAAACCCAATAACACTTTTCCTTACCTGGGAGTCAAACCCAGGTAGTCAAGCTTAGTAGTAGCGCTTACCACTGAACCACTGACTCAATTCTTTTTATATTATAATACGCACATAAAATATTTTATCACTACATTAAGCTCGATATAATTTTTATATTTTGCCTTTTCGTCTAATATCGCAACCCTACAGTACCTAATTATAAAGAAACCTTTAACCTTGACCAAAGAGTATTTTGGTTTGAAAGCTTTATTTAGATTTTGAGGGGTAATGGCTAGGCAACATACTCGAGCCAAAATTAGGATGCATTAGTGAAGAAAATAAACCTTGAAAAGCTTTTATCCTTCACAGATTCCTACTTAATCCGAAGCAATTGCTCGAGACTGAAACGGTCGATTTAAGTATTTTTCCGTATTAAATAACGTAGTAAATAAAACACGTCTTTCAAGCTTGCTTGGGCACTGTAAACTTTGAAACTTAACAAAGGGATTTAGTGTATTTCTCAACGTAGGTATAACCACTGACTTATTCTTCGCTAAATCTTTGGTATGTCTAAACTGGCTGTGTTAATACAATTAAATTCAGGACTATCTTTGTTAATCATACATGTCTTTATATACAGGTAGATTTTGCTTAATTTTGGAGTTAAGGTGAATCTTGTCGACATTTTTTCCATAATAACTTCGGGAGTGTATTACTCCACTGTTCGACAATGTACATCAAAAGTAAAACATGTTATGGTTTTGTCTCATTATTAATATTTTCTGTACGGAAACAGAACACTAAAATAAAAAGCCATTAAAAAGTTATAAGCCTACAAAGATTAGTTTTTCTTGCAAATTTAACCTAATTTTGGGCATGTTTAAGTAATAAAAGAAGTGTAAAATCTCTAAAACCAAGTAGGTCCCGACAAAGTTAAAATATCGAAAAATTCAAAAAACTTTATTGGTTATTGATTTATGCAGTGGTTTTTTCATAAAACCCGATCTTCCTAAAGTCTTCTCTTAATTTATTACGCGCCTGTTGTATTATAAATAATGATCCTACATCTCACTCAGTAACGTTGTGCATGTAGACAAGCGTCTAACTGCATATCACTGATACTACCTCTGTTGGACACGATGCCAGCCCCATCAGTGAGTTCGAGCTCGCGACTAGATTTCCCTTAATGGATTAAATACAAAGGTACAATGAAAATTATAAGGAAAAAATGTATTTAATTCCCCAAACAAACCTAACAAGAGTACCTCAATAAAGGAGCTACGTTATTACCATAATGAATTAAAAATCATTTCCAGTCTCATCCGGGACTACAGCCGTAATCCCACTAGTGCCGCCGTGAAGTCCGGGTGTACAGCCATAAACCATGGGAACTTATGACCCTCCGGCGACCCATAGAAAGTTAAGATGTCCCTAAAACGTAGCGAGGGAAAAGACTTCCTCTCTCTCTACAAGAAAGAGTTCAAAATCGATGTACCACCTCAATTTATTAACTCACTAAATTAGGTTAGTTTGATACTTTCCTTGATTTCAGCCTTAACTTTGTTCGTGCTACGTGCAATGTTAATTCAAGTAAGAAATAATTTCCATTTCCACGCCAGTGGTATCCATAAAATCTTTAACGTTAAAATCGTGCTGCACTGCAGTTGTACTTGAACGTTGTTAAAAGTGGGAAGAAAACTAGCGACAACGTATCTCCCATTAATTAACTGACTTTAAACAATGAAGTTACCTTAGTGACGTCTTGGTATCACCAAGTTGAAGGCGAGACTTCCAAAGATTAAACAGTACAAGTTTGTAACGGTTTAACAAGGTCTCGCTTCTGTTAGTCCCGAATGATTGTTGTAAAGTCCAGTTTGCTTACCTCCAGGGAAATGAAGCGAGATGGATATATTTGCAAAACGAATCTCTCTTTCGTCTTGTACAAAATTATGATATTTTATTAAAGCCCGGGGATCGTTATTTGGTTGTGGAATTAATATTTCAGACGTCTAACTTTTAGACTTTCCATATATCTTGCTTACGTAAGTTGGACGGTTTCTATCTCGTTCGCCTTGTTAACTACTTTTTTATTCTGCCGCAATCCTGTTCGGTAATAAGTTTAAAAACATGGTAATTAATGAAACTATGTTGAATACGGAAAGTATTTTAATAATTATATTTAAAACTTTTCGCATACCTAAATGAAAACGGTCTGTTTAAATTGTTGAAGTTATGTTGGAAAATCTGGAACGGTATGTGATGAGAGAAAATTATTTTGTAGAAATAAGTCATATTTCAATGTTCTAGTGAGAGTTACAGGCTAAAACCAAGTTTTAAAATTGTCCTAACATGAATACGGTATATAACGTTTGTTTGAATATTAAAGAAATGGCAAAATCTCTATGAATTTGCGAACATATAGGAGTAATTTGCGAGACTGCTACAAAACCATATTCCTATGGGTAAGAATAGAAGCTGACGGACCCAGAAGATAAGATTGTGGGTTAATGCTGTATTGGTACATAGTTGGTAAGCCTATATAATACACAAAGTATGTAAGTGGACGTCCTCAGTGTCAAGAAAAAATAAAAAAAAAATCTGATGACAAAAATGTTAACGACTAAATAATTCATGAACGCACAACAAATGTTTGTATACCAAGCTAAAACATAATACAATACACACAGAAGCAAATTCTACTCGATAAATATACGCCTAATTCAAAGCAAACACAAAACTATTAAATACACATAAATTCAGAATTATGAACAGAAGTTATAACAAATCAAATAGTTAGCGATTTAACGCGTAGACGACAGCTAATTTATAAATCAAGGGTTGGACAGGACAGTTAGGAGTTGATAGCAAACTTCACTGACTTAGTTATAGGTAGGTGCGAGTAGTGCGTGCTGGCTCGCAACTGTTGTTGTCAACGATTTATACTCATTTAGCACATGTTTTTGCCGCGATTGTGCGTGCGGCGCTTTGTGATTGTTTTACTTAGTTAAGTAGTGCTTATGGAGTTTCTTGCCCATTCGTCTCCATACAAAACTCCTTATTGGAAAGGGACACCTAGAATAGCACCTAGTGGTTGTCATGGCAATTATGTCCATTGTTTTTTTTTAAGGGTTGGGATATCATCAAATAACGTCTCTCGGTTTGGGTGGAGCAGGAGGGCGTGACGTCAGACTTTTACTGACTAAATATTGATCTATTATATATGTATATTCGTTTATAACGTTGTAGTCTTGTATACTGTAGTTTTGTAGACCATTTTCTATTATATTAAATACCTGGTGCTTCTTGTCAGGCCTAAACTGTTCTCCATTACCTATTAACATTGTAATTTGAAAACATTGTAAAAGCCAATTATTTGAAAAGCGTAACCTTAGTGTTTCTTGTTGGCGCTGCATAGGAAACGCCCAATTGAAACCGTGCACCTAGCTTCTTATGTATCATAAGCGCCCATGTAGGTAAAAAAATACTTCAATTATTTTGTTATGTGAAAAATTATATTCAGATTTAGGCCTAAGTGCCTAAAGTGCCTATCAATGGCCTACTTGAAATAAATGACTTGACTTTGTCTTCTAACCTTGATTTTTTCTTCATATCAATTGAATAAATGTCAAACGATGATGTGTAACGGTCCTGTTCACATTCATGTACCTGCATCCTTCATGTGAAGTATTCACGAGTTTAACAGTCGACACTTTTCACAACAAGTTCATGCGTGAATGTGCTGGCATTGCGTGGATTTATCCTTATGTTTCGATCTAATTCGGCAGTGGTCGGTAGGCAATTGCCTGAAAAATTTCATGTGGAGCTACTCTCCTATACACCGGTGCAACCTTGAAATGCACACCACAGATTGTTCTTTTTTTGAATTTATGTAGGATGTCACACATTTTTTTTGGCGCAGATTTCTTTCGGAATAATATTAATTTACAGTCATTTAATCTATAGTGCTTTTGTGTATTGTGCTATTTCTTTAAGTAATAACTCAACTAATCTCTATCGAATGAATCTTTAACAGCCAGTTTACTCCTCAGCTTGAAGGAAATTGCTAGTATTTTGCGACGATATCAGCTCATTCCTACTCGAGAAAATCATACCATACGAAACTACATTTTGTAATGGGCGACTAGAGTAAATTCTATTTTAATGTAAATGTTGTCGTTCAAAATTGCCTTTTAAGTGCCTAATTGAAATAAATGTTTTGACTTTGACTTTGACATACTTGACAATTGCAGACGTTTGAAGTATGTTGTTGGTACACACTACTTACTACCCTTTTTTTTGGGTTGGAAATCGTGAAATAACTTCTCCCGCTCTGGGTGGAGCAGGAGGGCGTGTCAGACTTTTACTGATTAAAACCCACCCGTGTGCCTCAGTAGCTTGTGTGCCAGGAGCGGCAGTATCTCTTTCGAACAACCCGCATCCCTGGCAGTACTTACTACCCTGAAGATATTATCGGCTTTTGTCTCAAGAATACAGGGTGGCAGGGACGTCGAAGCGCATCTGGTTACCACGGATCCAGTAGATGATTCCGAACCTTGTAGGGGGGGTCAAAAATTTTCGTCAGTTCTCAATTCAGCTGTATTTTTTAATGTTTGTTAGCTCAGAACTCTGTTATTTATAAACCGATATAAAAACTTATTCTTTTGTTTAAAAGTAAAAGAAAGTTGCTATTCTAAACATTTTTACTTTATTTGTGGTCAGCATATTGTTTAAATCACACTTAGTTTTGATTTTCTTCCTATGCATATTGTTTAACTTCGACTCTTGCACGGTATTTCTGTAAAAGCTAATGCTAGCCATGGAAGGGGCCTGGTGACCTGAAACACAGGATTTTTCCAATAACCTATATCAGGCACCAGTCTCTTACAAGGATGCCATACAGCTGGGGCATTTTTTGTACAGCAGTTTAAATTAATGATAAATTATTATTATTATTTTGACCGCATAGGTATCTATTGTTCCGTGTTTTGGCGGACATGTTCCGTGTGGTGCCGGACGCAAAAGAATAGCACCATCCCATTTCTTCCCGTGGCTGTAGTAGAAGGCGACTAAGGGACGTTCTAGAGAATGGGTAGCAGCGTTCTCTATGCATTTTACCACCATACTGCGATCGCTAACCCGTCTGCTAAGCGTGGCGATTATAGCTTTTGTGGGAGGTCTATGTCCAGCTGTGGACGTCTTTCGGCTGAAGCGATGATGATGCTGATGGTGAAGTACCTATTGCACTTTTCTATGAAACAGCTGTTTTTTTGTTGATAACCGACGATAATTAGAAACACGAGTATGAACTACTAGAACTATGTGCTGATTTCATGGTTTTCGTTTGCGCGTTGATGTATCTGACACCCTGTATTCATCTCATGGCGACATGGAGTGTGCGATTGTCGCAACCCAGTGCTGGGCACGCCACGATTGCGGCGGTAAGTCCCCTCTTTGAGGAGTGGCTTAAGAGGCGGCATGGCGTCCTCACCTTCCGCCTGACGCAGGTCCTCACCGGACACGGTTGTTTCGGGAGGTTCCTGTTTCGGATAGGGCGGGAGGAAACGCCCGGGTGTTTCCACTGCGAAGATCGCCCTGAGGACACGGTGGAGCACACAGTGGCGGTCTGCCCTGCTTGGGTGGAGCACCGCCGTGTCCTTGTGGAGGCGATCGGTGCCGGCGTTCTCTCGCGTCCGGCCCTGGTCCAGGCCATGGTACGGAGCGAGAGGGCATGGGTAACCGTCACCTCCTTCAGCGAAACAGTGATGTTCGCGAAGAGGGAGGAGGCGCGCGTGAGGGAGAGGCAGTCTATGCGCCCTCGCGACCCTAGCCGCCGCAGGATACGGAGACGCCCTGGGCGTCGGGAATCCCAGGCCGATTTCCGGCCACCGTAGGCATGGGCTTGCAGACGGCGAGTAATGGGTAGCTCGCTATCCGGTAAGGACCAAGCCCAAGTCGACGGTGCGTTGTGTTCCACGCGCGCCTCAAAGAGATGTCAGCACAAAATGATGGGGCCCGCAAGGGCCGATGCCTGCCAGGGGTGCGGGTTTGTTCGAAAGAGATACCACAGCCCCTGGCATACGGGCTACTGAGGCGGGTGGGTTTTAGTCAGTAAAAGTCTGACACGCCCTCCTGCCTGATGATTTCCCAGCCCAAAAAAAAACCCTGTATTCATGTCACTCTCACTAAGTCACTTTTTATCCACTTATTCAAGCTGTTGTGTTGTCAAAATCCTCCAAATATTTGGATGACCAGACAAAACCCTTGTTATTTAAACGGCCATACTTGTCCCAACATTTGAGCTATGATATTTATTCTATTCAAGAACGTCTCCAATAATATTTATAGTGAAGAAATATCGAAAGTATTACAAAAACTGTCTTCTATTGGATTTACGACATATCAGCGGTTTTTCGGTTCCATTTATGTTCGTTCGACAATATGAATTTGTTGTTTGATTTAATATGACATACAATTGGACGATTTTATTTGCATGTAAATATGTTTACTGCTACCAAATGTTTTTTCTTTATGATTGTAGGTATGAACGTTTATGCATGACCTGTTTTCCTGAGCGATAACGTATGATTTTGTTCATTCATAAAAATATGATATTGTGAATGTAGAAAATACGTACTTTTTCGTGCCTTTGCCAGCCAGTATGTGACACTAATAGATTATACACGTTAAACTAATAATTAATTAAAGCGTTTGTTTCGTCCTTTTATGTCCGGCAGTGGACACTTTCATTAGATATTTTCCTTAGAGGATATCGATAGTTAGCCTTGAGTGATATATTGATATTTCCACTCTTTAAGACTTTTAAGTCCCATCAATAGTTTTCATCTCTGGAATAATATTACATAACAAATACAATAACTTGATTGCTGTAGCAGCGTAGTAGTGAAGTCGCGTAGCAGCGTAGCGGTGAAGTCGCGTAGTCGCATAGTCGCGTAGCCAATGTCAGCTATGTCGTAGCAGCGTGCAATGCTTTCCTTTTAGAATCGATAAATACACATTTTTTAAATAGTTTAAAGCATTTTTATTTATCTCATTTCGTAAAATTTTAATATTCAAGGTGTTTGGCAGAACGTTGAACATACAAAAATGGTGGATAGGTGGGGTCATCTGCTACTTACTCACCCTAATTTATTTACGTAAATTTATTTAAAAATGTATGAATTAAATACTACATAATTATTTCATAAATATTTAATAACTAAACAAAATATTGTAAATTTATAAACTAACACGCTGTCACTGCATTACTAACGTGAAATCCATTCAATTTTAGGAATACAGACTGAAACGAAAATCAAATGACAGCTGTCATTTTGTTATTAATTTTGTTGAATCATTTCATACAATTTTAGTTTTGTGAAGCACATGATTTGATGATGGTATTGTAGTAGATTGAGGCATAGAAAGTCGGTTTGTTTTGTCTGCGCGTGATAAAATATTAGTAACTACAAAGTTTAGTAATATTTTGAGGGTGTCGACTAACTTGTTAAATTCATCTCAGATATGACCTAACAATTATTAGAAATTCATAGATACCCTTTTTTGAGTCTAGTGGTTATGTGAATTCTCAGAAGGTCTTGGTTTGAACTGAAGTTAAACAATATACCAGAGAACTAAAATAATAAATGTTTAACGAATTCTTTAGGCTGGACTAAAAAAAAAAACCGAACAGTAATTTAATCTACTCGCTGTGTGTTTTCTGTCCCCTTTTGAAATTAAAGGCGTTAAGAATATTTAAAATAATATTAAATGGGTGTACTATAAATAGATACACCTCTGCCTAACCGATTCGGATATTCATTGCCATAACCTAATAGCGACAGTGACACTTATGTATGACATAAATTTTCCTGTAAGAATAAGAACTACATAATTCACCAGTAAGGGGAATCTAGTCGCGTGCTTGAACTCATTGGTGAGCCTGGCTAAATAACACGCTGTCTCATCACCATCAGGCAGCATGTCCGACGGAGGTAGTAACGTTGATGAGCAGTTAGAGGCTAGTCTACACGCACAACGTTATTGAGTGAGATGCAGCATCATTTATAGTCAAACAGGTGCGTAAAAGTTATAGGAAAGTCTTTCGGAAGATCGGATTTTACAAAAAAAAAAAAAACACTTCAAAAATCAATAAATGACTAATAAAGTTTATTGAACTTTCCGGTATATGAGTTTTGTCGGTACCGACTTGGTTTTCGAGTTTTTTCCTTTTTTTAATTACTTAACACGCCCAAAGTTAGGTTAAATTAGCAAGAAAAACGAATCTTTGTTGGCTCCTAACTTTTTAATAGCTTTTATTTTAGTATTCTGTTTTCGTAAAGACCATATTAGTAATGAGGAAATACCATACCATGTATAATTTTTAATGTACATTGTCAAACAGTAGTCCCAATGTTTGTATGGAAAAAATGTCGAAAAGATTCACCTTAAAACTAAACGCTATCAGCACATCTAAACCGCGTTCAAGAGCTGTCAGTGTAATCATTGCTGTCGAATATTGGCACTCATAGCTCTTAACCGCAGCTTGAATTTACTGATCACGTTCAGTTTCGTTGGTAAAATTGACACTTGAAATTAAAATTAAATTGATTACAATCTAGCATAGAATAGTGAGATTCAACTCTAGGAATAGTCTCAATTTGCATTTTTACACAATTTACTAGCACTTTCTTAGTGTCTGCTTATTGATAAACAAACAGCAAGCTCAACATTGTTACTATTATTCGTTCACTATTTATTCACTAAACCAACACTTTGTGCATGAGTGATAATGTGAACTAAACCATGTTTAGGTTCCGGCCACCGTAGGCATGGGCTTGCGGACGGCGAGTAATGGGTAGCTCGCTGTCCGGTAAGGACCAAGCCCAAGTCGACGACGCGTTGTGTTCCACGCGCGCCTCAAAGAGGTGTCAGCACAAAAATGATGGGGCCTGCAAGGGCCGATGCCTGTCAGGGGTGCGGGTTCGTTTGAAAGAGATACCACAGCCCCTGGCATACGGGCTACTGAAGGAACACGGGTGGGTTTTAGTCAGTAAAAGTCTGACACGCCCTCCTGCTCCACCCAGAGCGGGAGAAGTTATTTGATGATTTCCCACCCAAAAAAAAAAAAAAAACATGTTTAGGTTCATGCACAAAGTGTTTTTATTATGATATCAGATTCTAGAAAAGTGGAACGGACTAGTGTAAAGTACCTACAAGTCGACACTATTCTAGTTTTAACATTAGTATCACGTAAACAAAGAAAGAAAATAAAAACATTTAAGGCGAATTTCACCAATAAAACTAAACATGATCTTTACATGTGTGTATCTGATTGTTCAAAACTGTCATTATCAACATTTCACAACAATGATGACACAGACCTAAACATCGTTTTTAAATGACATGTGCTGTTGCGTTCGATTTATAAGAGAAATTCGACATAAGTTAGTTTGCTTGCCATATTAAAAAAATAGAATAGAATAGACATAAGTTAGATTACATTTGCTTATTATATAATCTTATCCACATAACCTTTATGTGGAAGCCAAACATACATACATGTAGATATACAATATGTTGTCGCGGACTTTTATTTACAACAATCTCCCGAAACATTACACATCTTCGCGTAACTCTAACAACATAGGCAGCGCATACCAAGATAGCTCTCAGAGGGCAGGATTTTTTCCGATTTACTTGATACTGAACATTATAATCATAACCAAATTACACAAAATCTGTATAAATTGTAGCCTATGTGTTATTCTGATGTATAAGCTATATTACTGTAAAGTTTCATTAATATCCGACTTTAGCAAGGCTTTTGAAACAGTAGACCATAGTATACTGGTCAAAAAACTTGAAATCCTCTCGGAATCCTTTCGGGAATACTAAGTTTGTTCAATTCATATCTTTCTGGACGGATGCTTAACGTTGTAGTAGATGGCTGCTCTTTAGATTCGTACATTGCAACGTCAGGAATCCCTCAGGGATCTCATTTGGGTCCGCATATATTCATTATTTTCATTAATGATATTTACAAATGCTTCCCGAACTCGAAAATATTTTTACTCGCTGATAACCTCAAAGCTGTAACGATTATAAGAAACCCTGTGAACGCGGTACTATTTCAAAGCAACTTAGACCTACTGGCTAAGTGGTGTGAGCAAAACAAAATGTCATTAAATATAAATAAATGCCATCATAATCTATTCTATCATTTTAATTTATCAAACTATGTATTATTTATTTTAATGAATTAATTGTGTGTTATATCTGCGTATAATGTAGTGCATGCGGTGCTTTTCTGTAAGTAACGAGGCGCTTAGACTTATGATTGTAATTTTTAAACTATAAAGTAACAGTGTACTCATTGATGAGAAGCGTAATAAAAAAATAAAAAAATCAATCCGTTAACTAGTTCTTACGCGAAAGAGTAACAAACATCCATCCATCCACACAAACTTTCGCGTTTATAATAGTAGCTTTTGCCAGTGGCTTTGCCTGCGTGGAGGTTGAAAATTATCCTACGGGAATATACTACCGGGATAAATAATATCTCGTGTGTTAATCCAGATTATAAACTATCTATTTGCTAAATTTCATCCAAATCTGTTCTATTTTTTCGTGAAAGAGTAACATCTTCACAAACGTTCTTATTTATAATATTAAATAGGATTAGTAGGAATAGGACACACATCACATCTACCTGCAGGTAGGTGAGCTGTTTTGTGCACAGTAGCTGTCAACAACACACACAATGTATACCAATCACTGTCCACCACCGTGTACAAGGCGTAACTGTCGCAACAGACTACCATCATTGTGCGATGGACTGGCAGTTTGCCACTGTACTGCCTTACTGCCATCGCGCCTGCCACGATATTGTTGTACTCTACGTATTAATAGTCGTGTAGGCTGTGTCTTATAGCCTTCATTGGTACGTTTAATCTCTGCGAAGGAGTTCGTAATGTTTAAGATAGAAGCTGACACGTTGTCAGGTATGGAAGTGGAGCAAAATCTTCCTTAAAAGATTCGATTTTAAATGTATTTTATTAGATTCAAACCTAATTACATACAGGTTGGTAGGTACATCAACGTAGACACTGCTACGCATCAAACTATCCATTTCCAGTAGGTATAAGCTGATCTCGCATTGTAAGTATAGGATTTCCGTATAGTGCGATATCAGCGTAAACTAGAAATGTATAGCTTGATGTGTAGCCGTGTGTACAACCCTACCATGAATTCGGTACATAATTGAATGAATAAACTCTCCCCGCCTTTTAATTTTTCGACAGTTATTTAAAAAAAAAAAAAAATGTCCATACATTTCACCGCGTAGGTTTCTATGAAAGATCAGATTTTTTTGTTGGTAACCGAAATGTCTACGCCAGAAACATGTGCTGGTTTCGATTTGCGCCTCGAAATCCGTGCTACCATATATACGCACATTTAAATAATTTTTATAGATATACAACACGGAGTAAGGCCAACAGAAAATTCGTACAAAATTACAATAGTTTACAGGTACTGTTCTTCGATAGCCATAACTTACTGAAGTATCGGTTATTATCATAACGTAATTACACCTTAAACAATAAAGACTAATGATAAATATACATACTGATGTTATTTACAATTATGAAGACATTGATGGTCACTGAAATCCCACCCCATTATTTATAAATTATCCTAGTGTGGTATATCTGTATGACTCGCCTCATCAGCATTCGTACTGGCAAACAGCAAAAGTTTATAAACCTGCAATAGTGGCGACTAGAGGCTCCGAGATCCGAAAATAATCGAGACCGTTCCGAAACGTCTTTCGAAATAAAACTTACAAGCCGTCATAAAAGGCTGTGGTGTTTCGCAATGCCATAAAATATTAACTCTTTCTATCCTACGTTTGAAAATAGGTCATACTTTTAGCAATAGTTCAAAGATATACGTGTCTAACATTGTAATGTTGGTACACATTTTATTTTTAAAACACTAGCTATTACTTGTTATATCATCTGCTCGACGTCTGTAGGTCACTACATGATCCATTAGAATATCAGCGTTAGGTATATTTGCCTGACACATAGTTAGCTGGACTCACATTTGGTGCATCTTTGAGACGCACACTGCTTTTGTATTCCACCGCACGTTATTTTGAATTTTAAATTATGTCACACCTTAAAGTGTCATCAGTATAATGTCGATTATTCTTCTTTATTTTTATATTAGTACCTTGTACCTTCTTCGTTAATAAGTCATCACGTTCATGTAATTAGTCATTATTTCATCGTGCTTTGTATGTTGTCTTGCACCAAATAAACGATTTATCTATCTATCTGTATTTAAAGATAAAATGTCGGAATAGTTTTTGCTAAAAAAACTTGCAGAATTTTGTTTTCCTACGCACACAAATGGAATCCCATTTTGTAGATGGATGGGGGTAACGTTTTCACATTATCAATAGCAGGCAGGTCCCTTATATTTTCGGACGGTATACGGCAGGAAGATGGAAGACTGGCTCAAACATCTAAATCAGGTTGTTATGTTTTTCGGTCAGGTTATTTATTGTACCTACAAATTTAAACTAAAAATAAAAAGGAGCGACTACAAAATTGCAAATTTTTGCGTCTTAAAACATCGTAGTTAAATAACCCGAGACTTAAAAAAAAGAACACTACAAACGGTTTTCGGTTTTGTATTTTCGTTTTTAGCCATTAAATTCCAAAATGAAAGTAATTTTTCACTTTATAGTGTTTTTTGGTAGTCGTTTACTTTTTGTAATAAAAAAAAAAAAACTAAAAATACTTATTACCTACTCCACACGAATTTCAATACCACTACTTGCTATGTGACAGGAAGTGCAGGGACAGGTTTTATAATATCATCAACATACACAAATTGGATTTAATATTTACGTATTAACTCGAAGACTACCAAAGCAAACTATTTAACGAAATTAATATGGGACACCGCGTGAGCTTTCCCTAGCAAATGAAAAAAAAAAAAAAAAAAACAAAAACGGTCCACAATTGATGAAAATATCATTTACGCTTTTGCGTCGGAAAGTATACTTCCAAATATACTTTTGAAAGACTCGATACACATTTGTTTCGCTTTCTCATCTTTAAAACATGACATACATACGTACACCCTAAAAAGATTTTTATATCGATACGAATTTAATTGACTGTCTACATTCATCGAATACTTTTAAAACAAAAAATTCTTGTATATATATATATATATATAATCTGAATCTCGGAAATGGCTCCAAAGATTTTCATGATTTTTGGGGGCGATAAATCGATCTAGCAAGGTTTCATTTTTGGAAAACGTCAAATAAAAACCCAGATATTATTCATAAATACTCTATAAGTGTGTAGCTAGAATGATGTACCCAATGTGTAAAATATTTAAGACAATTGAATGAATTCTTGTCAATGTCGATACGTATGGTTTAATTTTCAGGCCGACTATATTATGCAGATCTACATGACATCATATGATTGTGTCTATGATAGCGTTACATGGGTCGTTTATAATAAACTATAATTTCCTTGGGAAACCTTCCCAAGAGACTGGTGGCCAAGCGGTAACGGCTGCGATTTACAAGTTGTAGATCGTGGTTTCCAACCCAAACAGGCGCATTACTTTGTGTAATGATTAATTATTCATAACGCTCTAAAACGGTCACGGAAAACATCGTGAGGAAACCGGTATAACCTAAAACCAATCGCACTAGGACCGCGTTGTGGATCAAGTCCCACTCCCTCTCACAAAGAGGAGGCTTGAGTCCCAGCAGTGGGAACCTTACAGGATGATAAAGTATAATTTCCTTGTTTCAGAGTCATTACTGCTAAAGATAGTCCGAGTATCAGTTCCCACATACAGAGTGCGAGGGCAACCTGCCCAGTTCGAATGCGACTACGAGCTGGGAGAAGACAAACTGTATTCCGTCAAATGGTACAGAGACAATGAAGAGTTCTACCGGTTCATGCCCAAATATGATCCCCCGAAGCACGCTTACAAATTGGAAGGGATCAAAGTTGATGTAAGTTGCTTGTTTAACTATTGAGTAATTTCAAAGCCTACTAAAGACGGCCACGTGTAATGTTAGGTAGGTATAACGTGGCCAATGCTAAAGTTGATGGGTAGCGATGGTCAGTGTTCTTAGTCTATATTTTACGGCTGATAGTCGAAGTAAGGCTACACCTAGTTTTAGCCGGCTACAACTAAGTGTAGCCGGCCACATGCGGATAAACTTAGATGTATCCTACTTATGCCACCATCAAATTGTTAATACCGTTAGATAATAATTTATTTCGCGAGATTTTAAACAGTCGATAAATTGTGAACTTGCACCATACTGCTTATCGACTGTATAGGTTAGGTTAGGTTAGAATTGCGACCAACCGCGCGCGAGCCGAGTGAGCGAAGCGAGCGGTGTCGCGGCAGCGGTCGGCGAGCGCTAGGCCGGTGCACCTAGTTGTAGCCGGCTAAAACTAGGTGTAGCCGCACTTCAGCTATTAGCTGTAACTTAAACATAGTCCCCCTTATTACAGAACAAGGTTTTTCTTTAGGTATGGTTTAAACCTTCGAGCCTATTTTTTAAATAAGAACCTAACTGACATCGAAATACAGCTCCTTTTACAAAACTGACAAGTTAGTCCAGTGCTAAATTGTCAGTTTTGTAAAAGGAGCTGTAATTCTATTTCAGTTCTAAGTTCTTATTTCAAAAACAGGCTCGATGGTTTAAACCATACATAAAGAAAAACCTCGTTTTGTAATAAGGGGGATAGAGTTCAATATCTTTTAGTTTCTCCGCTGTTTCATATTTTTTTACGACATCATCATCATCTGCCATGCTTTTTCGAATCTATGTTGAGGTCGGCTTACAGTCAAATCGGATGCAGCTGAATACCAGTATTTTACATGGAGCGACTGCCTGTCTGACCTCCACAATCCAGTTAGTGGGTAGTAAGATACGCCTTGGTAAGGTTGTCCTGGTTGTCAGACTTTCGGGTTTCTGAAGACCCGTAACGACTGTCAAAGATCTACGAATGTTATACGCGACAAACGGCCTATCGTGCTTTCCATTTTCTTTACAACATCAAAAATATAAACGTTTTCATAGTCAGGAAGGTTGTAAAATTATGGTTCATCTTAGGAGTGTTATATATAGTAATCTTCGACTGTAGATAATCTGCAACACCAAAAGCTTGCCAATGTGTCTGTAGAAGCCAAGCTAAAATCTCGAATAATTTTACCGATGTCCATTCATATGCCTCTAACAGACACACAAAATTCTGCTTGACAACAGATACGTAATCAGGTCGTTTTCATTTTCAAGATAAGTATTAGAATAGTCGAAAATTATTACATAATCTAAATCTGGTACGGTACTCCAATGAAAAGCGATCAGTCTTATTTCTATAGTAATATGTACTTATTTACTGAATATAATTAAACGTCTGTAAATGATGCCAGCTAATTTGAAGGAGTTAACCACAATGCCTGTAGCACAACATCTTATGAATTCCCTTTGTAATGTTGAGAAGACGACGAAAATATGTCTACTTTGATATTCCGTTAACTTTAAGTCTGTTTTACTGTACGTAATTTTGATTTTATTTTGCACTAGCTTTTGCCCGCGGCTCCGCCCGCGTGGATGTCGGTTATCGCGTAAAAAAGTAGCCTATGTCCTTACCCATATCCCAGGCTATATCTCGGCCAAATTTCATGACGATCGGTTCAGCGGTTAAGGCGTGAAAGCGTAACAGACAGACAGACAGACAGACAGAGTTACTTTCGCATTTATAATATTAGTAGGGATTTGGAAAGCTATTCCGAATTGAGGTTTGTTTCATTCAATGAGCATTAAATTCCCGTAGGAGGCTATATTATATTATGAACCAACAACAAGAATCAGATCAATGTCGAGTTTTCAAGAAGAGTTTTTGCCTCAGAGTTTATATGTAATGCGATACATAAGGCAAATTATCGTATAATTTGAGAGGTTTTCTTGGAATCTCATTCTTTAAAGAGGTTATATAGGATGGTTATCTATTCGGGCCGCACAATAGGGGACGCTGTCGAACACTGACAAAAGATCCGGATAGAAATGAGCCGAAGCCACACAATCCATACGAGACTATTGAGGAATACTATCGGCTAAGCTAGTGGAAACGTGCTCAACAAAATTACTTGTAGTGGGCGATTTAGCAAGATTCAATCCTTCTTATTGATCATGATACAACAGGAATATGTGCTCATTCATTTTTGTTTCACAATATTATGGATAATGTGCTTTTCATTCCAATTCTACACGGGATACCAATTTGCGTCAAGGTCGTAAATTTAGGTTCCCGGTTTATTTTAATTTTAAAACAAAGGCTGAATCTCGTGACAGTCAAGAGTTAATTATTTAAGCTTCTATAAATACATTAACCTGACTCAAGCTACAGGAATTATCGGTTCGAAAACTTTACTCCGAGGATTCCAATACTTTGACAGAAATCATTAACACTATTTTTAAACAATTTATTGAGGAAATGGCTCTATAAAAGCCCAAGTTGTGAAAGGCGGTGAAACATTTCAAGTGAGCAATATGAAAAATCTCGAAGTAGATACAGTTGAAGAGAATCCAGTTGGGAACGAGGTCGTTCATTAAATGGCACAACTTTTGTGTGACTTCTTGCAATTAGCTCATTACACAGGTTTTTTTTTAAATGGAAAATATACTTTTACCTGTACCGATCTGGGGAAAAGGGAAACTAAAATATGAAGTACTTCTTAAGTTTTACAGTGTTCTTCTACTAAATCATTTTTAAATGTGTTTTTACTACTAACAACAGCAACAATAATAACAACAACACAAGAACATGTGTGTTTCGTTTGGTACTTAGCTATTATCATCATCACAAAGATTTTGCACAAAATACTTTACGAGATTCTAAAGATTACAATGTATGGCGGTAGAGCAAGAGTCCTATAAGTTAAGTCAACTATCATGTGTATTCAAAAGTATGCATACTTATCAGAAACCTTTTTGTTAACAGTTACAAAAGTCAGACGACAGAAGAGTCATCTTACATCAGGTGACGCTCAAGTCTAGCGGACTATACAGATGCGAGGTATCAGCCGAAGCTCCAAGCTTTGCGTCAGCAGCTGGTGAAGGAAGAATGGAAGTCATATGTAAGTGTACTGGATCTTTTTACCCCAGCCTTTTAGGTAGGCTGCAGTAGTGCTATTGTGTGAATTTGCAATCCCACTCGAGTGACCGCATATATTTTGAAACTCATATGTTTTTAAAGTAAATCATAGCGGAGTTACAACGAGAGATCTTTCGAATTTGGAAGTGAGTTTAGAGAATATGATATAAAATATAAAAAAAGAAACAAAAAAAAAAAATACATTTATTTATCGTAGACTAAAAGGCACACAATATAAAGCAGATAAAAAAAGAAATAAAAGGTTAAAATGAGGAATTAACAGGGAGCCAAAAACGCTCAGTGCACCAAAAACGCCAGACAACTAGTGTCTTACGCTGCTTTTCAACTGGCCCTAGATTAACACTCCACTCTATAAAGATCTCACCGTGAGAACATAGGTAAAGTAAGCTGTCAATAGTGTCCTTCCCAGTGGCGAATCCCTAACATTAGGTGAAATGACAGTTTACTTCAAGGTCACTTCATCGCCAGGTCTTGTTACCATAACAACACATCAAGCCTGGGAGATGTGTTTAATATAACCACATCCACCTAGTTATTTTATAACATTACAGAGAACTAAAGAATACCCAAATTCTAAGAAGGTTAGCCTATTTCCACTATCTGGGCTCAAATTAAGACTACCGCAATCTTCCAATCCAGAGATTTCGGTCTGCAACTGAGAATTTCCTAATGGTAAACCCAAAAACACTTTGGCCAACCCTAAGATGGAACCTAGTATCCCTCGAGTCAGTCTGATTAAAAACCGGATAAAAATATCAGTTCTTTTACCCTCGGGCATTTCAATGTATTTGGTAATAAATTATGCATTATAAAAGAAGTAGGTAGTAACATTTTTGGGGTCTTTTCCACTGTTGTAAGAATTTGTGTGACATCTAGGATCCGACAGTTCAAAGTAGACGGCTTTCGTTTTGCGAGGTATTGAATTGAATACCTATTCGAGAAATGTCCGTAAAAACCTGTTACTACCACAGATCGATCGCCACGTGTGGGTTTTGTAGCTTCTCGAATGTTTTAAAATTTATAAATAGGTAGGCACACTTGTTCTGTATCGATTTTTATAGCACCTACTCAAAATCGACCACTCCTAACCTGCCTAGCCTTTTCCTAAGTATGTTGGGGCCGGTTTCTAGTCTAACCGGATGCAGCTGAATACCAGTATTTTATATGGAACGACTGTATATCTTACCTCTCAACCCAGTTACTGGATATACGATACCCCTTTGTAAGAATGGTGGTCAGAGTTTTGGGCTTCTATCAGTAACTACTGAGAAAGATCTACAAATTATAGACGGGACCAACGGCTTGCTTCCAAAGCACGGAAGATTCTCGTTACGTTTAGGATGGTCACTCATCCACAAACCAACCGCGGCAAGCGTATGTTATTATTTAGCCACGAGTTCTTCGAAAGTCGAGCACTCATAATGACACCATGATATTCATTAGTTCGTTAATAATACCAACCAATAATATTCCTTACAGCCGAGTCAAGTGTTAATAATCTTGAACATTTCTGTGTTTCTTTATAAATTCACGATCTATTTACGAGTTTAATTTCACAAAAATTTCCATTTCATTCCCTTTGACGAGAGGCATACGTTACAGAAGGAAGCCATTATTTCAATTTGGAGTTTGTATTACAACCGCAGTTTCGGTATAGCTCTCGGCTTTAAATACGAAAGATAAAACCATTGTCTATTGTCATTTAACTTTACATGTTGCTCGATTATTTTACATCTTCAACTCTTTGAGCCTGCTTCTAGTATGCCAAATAGCTGTTATCGGTGTTTATTTCTCATTTTTGGATCCTTACCAAAACCCGAATGTTTTTTATCAAAGAGTTTGTAAGCAAGTCTTTTAATAGCTGCCTATGAGTGTATTGAATGATTGTTTTTTCTCCAGATTTACCGAGGGAAGGTCCTAGAATAACAGGCAACGAACAAGAGAACCGGAGAGGGGACTCCTTATTTCTGAACTGTACGTCGGGCCGGTCGTACCCCGCGGCTGTACTCAGTTGGGACATTGATGGAGAAAAGGTACTATTAAACATTTTGAACGAAAAAATATTGACATTTACGAGACAGGCGATGTTTTCGATTTCAGTTTTGATAGAGGGAACATTTTTCTTTGTTTACATGACCCAGATAAAAACGGACTTAATTTACTGAACTGGCTATTGGGCAGGTTTGTAGGATTAATATATTTTTGATCAGATAATACATTTAGTATTTACCATAAGACCGCTTTGTGTTTGGTTTTTGGTGTAAAGTCAAGGAAATCAATGTAATTGTCTAACAACTTAAATTTTCCGTATATTCAAATCCCAACTGTCATTCTATGACAACGGTATTAAATGGCTATAACACGGCAAATTGACGTAGTATGTATATTTGTTTAATAATTAATTTTCCTGGCTGTAGTCGGTCATCTAACGGTACTATTATTAGGTACAAACGTTGTGCAAACACAAAAGGCTAATTACTCGACTCGTACGAATTAACCAGCCTGAATCGGGG
Source organism: Polymixis flavicincta (assembly GCA_949987655.1). Classification (NCBI taxonomy): domain Eukaryota; kingdom Metazoa; phylum Arthropoda; class Insecta; order Lepidoptera; family Noctuidae; genus Polymixis; species Polymixis flavicincta. The sequence continues at coordinate 11,241,041 of OX465175.1, read as the reverse complement.
AAATTGTCACTTTTAAATAATATAATATTTTCTATAGGTGACTCGCAAGAAATTAATTTATTTGAGAGCCAATCAACAATTCCAGAAACGTTTTTTTTAATTTTATGTAATAAAGTTAGGGTACTTTTTCCTTAACTTTTCGTTGTTTCCTTATCAATTCATTCAAAACGTGCCAGGGGGGCTACTCTCTAAGTTCGTCGACGAAGATACGGGCCCGTCCAAAAATAGATCAATACTTAGAAGTGAACCCTACTCCCGATTCAGTAACTTTTTCGGCATGGCAAAAACACATCGCGAGTAAGGACAACTGTCAAATCGTGTTGTCATACATTCTTACTACGAGCCCCGAACTAATTCTATGTCCGTAGGTGATACGAAGTAGAAAACACCCGTATCATTGGCAGCAATTACGGATTTCGTGCTTAAAGAGTAGACCTAATACGAAATTCCAAAATTGTCGATTCGCCAACAAATAAATGAACTAGCACAGTCGTTTATAGAAAATATTATATCATCTGAAAATTACGACTGGCTGATTCGCCCGAGTGAATTCGTCAAGTCGACCAATAAGTCACAAAAAAAACAGTGTACAGTATATTATTATGTTCAATACTCACATACCTAATGCTAAAATAACAATGTTTATTCGTCTCCTACTCGATAGTCCACCTGAGGACATCGTGAGCGGACATAATGCATTACGCGTCCATTATCTACCGTGCTGGCAACTAATCCTCTGGTTCTGGACCAACTACTCACATCAATCAATCTTCTAGACGCAGCGTACATTACCATTGCTTGCACAGTACTCCATTGTTTTTATTTTTAATTTATTTTCTTTGAAGCGGACGACTTAGAAAGATAAATATCATTATAGTTGCGGTGAGGATGTGTCCAGATCGAATGTTGACTTTTTTGTGTAGGAGGTAGAAGTTTATCTATACACCTATAGAAATAAATAAAATTAAACTATCTGCTTTGATATATTATGTACAGGTATATAAAAAGAAAATAATCATAAGGCATCAAAAAATACGTCCGCATCGTTGTCAATGGGAAAAGTGCCCAAAAGGCTGGCAGCATTGCCACGTTGTATGGCAATGCTGATTCTTTGGCCGTATCTGCTTGTAATGTCAAATTAACAGCTTTTTACTATATGCATATGAAAGTAAGTATTTACAGTACGTATGACAAAAAAAAAATTGGTCTGTCTATTTGATCCCGCTAATCAACGACTGGACCGATTTTGACGGCACTTTCATTGGCATAAAGCTGTTGCTGCTGTTGCTAACACATTTCTGAAATACAAAACTAAAGGCACAGCTGGTTCTAACTAGAACATACATTCAGATTATAGAACCATGATTATATTATTTTATTTGTACGCTCCGTACGTTCCGTGTGGTGTCGGACGTAAAAGAATAGCACCATCTCATGTCTTCCCGTGGGTGTCGTAGAAGCAATTAAGGGACATACTAGATAATGGGCAGCAGCGTTCTCTATGCATTTTACCAACAAACTGCGATCGCCAACCCACCTGCCAAGCGTGGCGATTATGGCAAAAACCCCCTTTTGGGGAGGCTTATTTCCAGTGGACAACAGCAGTGGACGTCTTTCGGCTGAAATGATGATGATGATGATGATGATGATAGTACGTACTAAATAAAATGACACACAATAATGTAGTAAACAAGTACGCTTGTGCATCGTTACCGTTTTATTGGAAAATTATACCTGTTATTCTACATCTATTCATAATAAAAATTTAACGAACTCCCCGTGAATGCCTATAAAACTTCGTCGACTTTATGAAATAAATACACCAATTTATTTGCTCAATTACGGCCTAGCTTTTGAGTTATTTTATGGCGAACTTAATATAAAAGTATGACCACGAAGTAATTAATGTGTATCCATTAACTGCAAGTTAATTAACTTGTTTTAATTTCGATCGATTCGAAATACAATATTACACGTACCAGGAGATTTAATTTAGGTCAGCGATCCTTATTAATATAATGGTTCAGAGGATATTTGACCCTTTTCAACGAGTTTCTGTAATTCGACTCTTTCGTCCAATAAGGTTTTTCCAAATTTTAAGTTTGCAGGGCTTATTGAAGTGCGGGCTCGTATTTATCTTTTATTTCTGATTTGGCCCGAGTTTGTTTTTGTTTCGAACAACACTGCCGAACTCGTCACATTCTTTTTTATTCGGGTCAAACTTGTAGCAATGTACAAAGATATACTGGCTTAACATTTTCTATACATTTTTGTGAGTATTTTGTATGTTTTGCTTTTTATAATGATGTCGGGATTTTTGTTTTAGCCATGTCTAAGTTGAGTCACTAGTTTCTAAAACATTTTTTTTCATTCATTTTCCATACGCTGATTTCGCACTGTACGGAAATCCTATACAATGCGAGATCAGCTTATACTGGAAATGCATAGCTTTATGTGTAGCCATGTAAAACAAATATCTTCTCCCTAAGAACATTATCCGTAATTTCGGTCGATGTTACGGGCGTTTCCTTCTCCGTATCGCCGAAGGACATAACATTACTTTGGAGCCAGATCTGAGAATATATGATAACACAAATTTACAGTTGTTCTTACTCGTAATCAAAATAAAAGTCATTTATTCAAACTAGGCTGAGAGTCAGCACTTTTCGAACGTCAAAATACATAAGACAGTCCCCCAAAAAGCCCACCCTTCGACTTCCTAGTGCTTTAGCTGGGAATAAATAAAAAATAAAAAAAATGTGTGCTCGTCCGTAAAAATAATGTCAATCTAGTTTTGTCGGATTAACTACAGACTTTAGAACGGACCCGTATCTTCATTGACGGACTTAGAGAATAGACCACAGATTAGATTGCCAAATGAAATAGTTCACAATGAGCAGGGACCAGGGCTAAGGCTGAGGCTACAGTAGGCAGCGATTTGCGATGCGACTGGAAGAGCGAAATGAGGTAAACATAGTATGGCAACATTAAAAGCGAAAATCTGGCGTATATTCGACGATGACGTGGCTACAGTACACAAGCTACACAACAAATTAGCTAATCATCCATCGCGGTTTACTATACCCATAATGAAAGAAAGAAAGAAACTTTCGCTGATATGTTGATGTAGTCGATGCCGTGAGTAATCACCTGTACTGTAAAGTAATGTTGTTCCTACCGCATAAAGAAATCAAAGAGCGCTAGGAATATTTGATGTACGGTGTAGCCGTATACGTGAGCAATGTGAGCATTCATTTATTTGTTTTAATCGCTCATGTGTCGCAGGTCGCATCGCGGCCTAATGTAGCCTCAGCCTTAAAGCATCTTTGTAATTACTTATTGAGCTAACCAAGACATTTCCGAGAAATATTGAATCAATATCGGTATCGGAAAGCAAACCGATGTCATTAAAGGAGATTAAACCATTCAGTATACATCTGCCACAACGGATATTTGGTAGCACAGATACATTTACAAGATCCCTGCTCACAATGGCTAGTTCCCATGAAATTTATGATCAATTAACGCGTTAAGTGTTCCGAATCGAAGGGTATTGTCAAAGATGCCTTCTTGGAACTAGTATGGAACTCCATTTGTGGCCATCCCTACGGTATATTGGTTAATTGAAAGCTTGGCTAATTACTGACGTAAATACGGATCGTTGTAAATATAGGGTGTGTCGTTAGATTTTGACTTCATGAAGTCCTGTAACTGAATAATTCTTAATACGGAATCGTCGAATCCGACTCGGCTGGGCAGCATTCGGGAGGCTTCGCAATATCTTCTCGTCCCAAATACCACAGTGTCTCAAGACGAAAGTCTTTGACCAGTGTGTGTTGCCACTGATGACCTATGGTACAGAGACGTGGTCGCACACAATGGGCCTTATCAGAAGGCTTAAAGTCACCAAAAGGGCAATGGAGAGGGCTATGCTCGGAGTTTCTCTACGCGATCGAATCAGAAATGAAGAGATCCGCAGGAGAACCAAGGCAACCGACATAGCCCGAAGAATTGCCAAACTTAAGTGGCTGTGGGCAGGGCACATTGCTCGGAGAACAGATGGCCGATGGGGCCGAAAGGTTCTGGAGTGGCGAACGCGTACCGGAAGACGTAGAGTGGGAAGGCCTCCCACAAGGTGGTGACCTTGTGAAGGCCGCGGGTATCCGCTGGATGTGGGAAACACAAGACCGGTCGAAGTGGAGGAGCCTGGGGAGGCCTTTGTCCAGCAGTGGACGTCTTTCGGCTGAAATGATGATGATGATGATGGAATCTGGTTGAATAATTGACAGATGCTACATCATACTGTATCATATTATGTCGCATCTCAAAACGGTGAAGGAAAACATCGTGAGGAAACCGACATGTCTTAGAACTAAAAAAATCGAAGATATGTCACATCTACCAACCCGCACTGGGCCCGCGCGTTACACATGAATTCTGTTAATATCGTATTAATAATATCGACAAATTGTCTTGGAACATACAGTATATGACATTTCGATCCCTTACAACTACATTGGTTTCTAAAAAAACGATATTGACGTAGTTTGACGTAGCAAGATTCCGCTGGGAATCATTAAAACGCAGAATTGGGGCCCAGTTATTCGAAAAATTATTTAAAAGACGGTTTGATAGAGAGTTAGCAAGATCGGGGTTTTTTTAAAAAAAAAAAAACTAGATTACGTCAGCGTTTCCTGTCTGACCACTCTAATAAGAAAATCCGAAACAAACTAAAAGGTCGCAGTCTCCTTTCAAGTCCAGACATGATCTTGGTCAGATCATGTAGATTGGTCTCTAATATGGACTTTTGAGGAACGAACCTCACTGATTGAGCGGACCTATCTAGTAAGTGCACGCATTTATCAGCAATAGTGCAGCTCAATTCAGAATAGAAGGAGCACAACGATTCGACGAACAATACCTAAGAAAGGATATTTGGGTAGTCCAAATAAAGTACTCAAACTGCCAGATTTTCATTAAAATTAACTGAGAAAGATATACAAAAAAAAAAAAGCCATGAACCACATAGTCCCAGACATAGTCATAGCCAGCGGCTTCGCTCGCGTAAAACTCGAAAATTATCCCACAAAAACGTACTACCGGGATACAAAGTATCCTATGTGTTAATCCATGTTTATAAACTATATGTATGACAAATTTCATCCAAATCCGTTCAGCCATTTTTGCGTGATTGAGTAACAGACATCCAAATAGACAGACATTTATAATGTTACTAGCTTTTTCCAGTGGCTTTGCCCGCGTGTATGTCGGTGTATTATACATATAAACCTTCTTCTAGAATCATTCTGCATATTGGTGAAAACCGTATATAGATCCGTTGCGTAGTTTGTTTTATACTATCTATTGATAAGGAAGTAGGATAGACAACAAACATACTTAGATATAAGGCTTGTTCAATGCACCGAAACCATTTCCCTTATACAGCCATCTGACAGTTATCCTTACTAATTGACATTTCACAATTGTACAAACTGACAGATCTTCTTTTGTTTCCTTCCTCCTTGCGTATCGACTAATTAAAACACATTCAGAACAGATTAGTATTCGGATTACAGACAGTTCAATGAGCTAATTGACAGGAATTGTATGACATTATTAATTATGAGAAGGAGGATGTTTGAATAGAACGTACTTACAATAGTGTAAATCACTTTGTATGCTAGCTATTATTTGGCACTGAAGTGTACTATGTCTCGTTGGCATAGTAGTCACATTTTTGACTTTCCCACTTATTATTTACTAGTTTCTGACCGCGTATGGTTCAGGGTTTTATTTTTGTTTTTTCACGGCATCCTAATTTTTTCGGAGCAGTGGTGGCCAAGTGGTATCGGCCGCGACTTACGAGTTGTAGGTCGTAGGTTCGAACTCAGACAGGCGCTTTACTTTGTGTAAATTATTTCATTACCATTGGTCTCAAAACGGTGAAGGAAAACATCGTGAGGAAACCGGCATGTCCTAGAACAAAAAATTCGAAGACATGTGACATCTACCAACTCGCACTGGGCCCGCGTGGTGGATTACGGCCCAATCCCTCTCACAGAGAGGAGGCCTGTGTCCCAGCAGTGGGAACATTTTAGGCTGATGATGATGATGATGATGAATTGCATTATTGTATCAGTCTCTTCAAAATTGGTCCAGCTGTTTCGGAGATTAGCCGAAACAAACAGACAGACAGAGAGACAATAAAAAAAATTAAAAGTACGTAGTAAAGTTTCATAAGCATTTAGTAAAAAACTGTTATTTTGACATTACAAGCAGATATTTCAATTTTATTTATTTGTATGAATATTTCTGTCTGTTTCAAATTAAAATTGGATAAAAACTGGCCCAGCAACACCTGAAGCCGTCGATGTCAAATATGTAACAAGCAGTTCAAATTTTACACGGGATAATATTAAATATCCGATATTCCTGAACTATTTTTCAGTAGCCAGAGAGCAGGCTAGTCCGTTAAGTAATACGGTTAGGTTTTACTGACCTACATGGTGCAATACCGGATATATCCGAAATATCCGCCGCTGGAATGTAGGCGCAGATTTACTTGCTAACTCTATGTACTCGTAGGTACATATATACCGGTTCTATGAATCAAAATGTGGAAATGATACATAATATGGTGGTTTTCTAGGGCGAACGATGTACGAATACGTACGGGTGTGAAATTTATTGTTAACAAAATTGATTTTTGATAAAGTTCCTGGTTTTTTTTGGGTTTTACTCTCATTACTATTTGTGTATACTTTCTATTATGCCTTTTGTTGTATGTACCTTTATAAAAGATATACGTACTACGGGAAATCCCGGGTGTAAACGTCGTTTTTGTGAGCAGATTAATGTCTAAATGTGTCAATGTGCAGCGCTGCATTGAGGAATCAGTTTGCGGCTGACTTTTTGCCTCAAGCTAAGCCAACGATCAATTTGCTCACACAGATTAGATGTTGCTAATACTGGCACACCCTTAATTATCAATTGGCGTTACTTACTGTAGTTTTATGCATTTCACACTCGGTATTGCCAGCGGTTTCACTCGCGTGGAAGTCGAAAATTATCTCACGGGAACGTAATACCGCGGATAAAAATATCCTATGTGTTAATCCAATCACAAACTATATGTAGGTCAAATTTTATCCAAATCCGTTCCATAGTTTCTCCGTGATTCAAACAAAAATCCAAACATACGAGTACAACTATCATTACTACCTATAACATTAAGTAGGATAGGACAAAAGCATAAAAATGTCACCGTGAAAAATTTAATGAAGTGAGCAATAGTATCTACTCGTATCAATCTCTAGCATCACACGGAATAATAGGCCACTAAGTTTTCACTGAGATTTTAGCAGAATAGAACGGCTATTGCCTACCTATAACAGGAGTCAACAAATGGCGGACCGGCGACCTATTTTGTGCGGTATTAAGTTTTAGTTCTCAGCTTACCGATGAACATCTCCAGGATTTAATGGCCATATAGCTCGCACTTTACTGCAGACTTCCGACAGATTGTTCAAAGTTAAAAAAAAAAAAAAAACAATATTTTTCACAACTTTGTTAAAACTTTCGTTTCTTCAGTTTTATTTCTTAATTGATATTTTAAATCTAAGTCATATTATTAAAAAAATGACCCCAATGTGTTAACTGAAATTGCTAACAAGATATCTTTCCTCCAGGTCACAGACCCTCTTTTCCTCGTCGAGTACCCACCGACGCAGCATGCCCACGGCTTGCTGTCGACAGCACTGGGGCTGCGCGTGCCCGTCGGCAAGACTATGCAGGTGCGGTGTACCGCGCGCGTCGCGCCAGCCTGGCGGGAAGGCAGCGAGGCTGTGGTCGGAAACAGCCACCTTGCAGACAGCAAGGAGGCTATGTTATTAGGTAATTTGAAAACCAAATAGTACACAAGTTGATGTGACAATTCGAGCATTAGGAAGAGACTGTCACACAGCTACGACTATTCATTCATAGCTTAGCTAGATCTTGGCTTTAAAAAGTGAAACATTTACGGTCAGGTCACAATTACCCGTGGTTATGTTTTTTGTTTGTGGTACCTTTATAAAGTGAAAACTTCGTTGGGCATTTTTTGAGTTGTGAAAAAAGAATTGAGCTCGCGTTTTTAGTAGAGGTATCTCAATAATTTAGGTCTCAAAAGATAGGTTTAGGTCCAGAACTAATATTTCAACTAGAATTATGAAAATCGTATAACCCGTTTAGAAGATATGATCAAAATTCTGATTAGGAATAATGTGAAATCCTGTATTGACGATTCAAAAGATACACACGTAATTGTTTAAGTTTTCACTTCGTTCGGCACTTCTGGAGTGTCACTGTTTTTTATTTTATTAAATGAGTAGATGGTAGGTAATAATGGACGTACCTGTCCGAAAACTTACTTGTTGGTCTAGTGGTATAGGTAAGCGCTACTGCGCAGCATGAGGCCCTGGGTTCGATTCCCAGGTCGGGCAAAGTGATACTGGGTTTTTCTGTCTGGGGTTTCTCAGTAGTAGCTCGAAGTCTGGATTTTTACCTGATTGATGGCAATAGGCTCGGTCCTTAAAAAAATATAACTGGCGACATGTGGATGTATTATAGACACACCTCGCCCAACCCTTCTGGGAAACAAGCTGTGATGTTATGTCCAAAAAGGTGCGTTATAATTTTCTTCTAGTGTCGTTTCACAATTTACGTAGTTGTGCGCCGGTGCATGCCTCTAGCACATGCTGATCTGGTTGAATGAAAAATGACGTGTGCATATCCGATGTGATATATAAATTTATAGCACTTATTCATAAAAGATGTTCATCTAAACTAGGCACTGAAAGACGCGAGGTGATTTAATTATACCAAATTAAAGACGCAAAATGAAGATGAATAATAATAAATAATAAATAAATTTTATTCAAAAATTAAAATAGGTAAAATACAGTATAAATCTTAGAAATAATATATGTAGTACAAAGTATGATGCCTGTACTAGGATAAACCTGTATCACAGGCGGCATGAGATCTTACTATCTATATTAGGACAACTGATTTCTTCACAATATTTAACTGAAGTTTTATGAATAGTGAAATAGTTGGTTAATTTATTATGTTACAATTTACTTAATACTAATAAGGTCTTAAACATGCAGGTAATATTTAGCTAAGGAAAGTAGTTTATAGCACTTAGTTACAAAAATATGTTTGAGTTAGCAGTATTATTAACTAGGTTGAAAACAAATAATGTATAAATCACCTTCTAGGAAACATTTACATTTTTGAAGCGATCGGCTGATAGTGCTTAGACAGCGGCAAATCGATGGTACTCGTAAGTAGGACAGCGCAGTGGTCAGGTATATTTTTGAGTCAGCAACAAACGAAACGGAAGTCTGGCCTTGAGTATGACGCACTAGGTGCCCTCATAATCGATGGAGTTAATATATCGATATTCTGCTATTTTCCTAGCAGGGCAAGCACCGTCTCCCGTTTTGTGATCACTGGGCTTTTTAAAGCGTGAGCAAGTTGCGCATTTTGGAATTTCGGCTTTTTTCGCGCATTCGGTTATTGAATGGCCAGTGTCACCACAGTGACCACACGTAGTGACAATCTCTCGACAAGTTTTAGCTGCATGGCCATATTGTTGGCATTTATAACACCTTGTTACCAATGTAAAGTCCCTGACAGGACAGGACATCCAATTTATAAAAACTCTTGATTGAGGGATTAGGGCTTTACGTATATCGGCTGAAACTTCAACAACGTAGTTACAGGTCGTAGCATCTCTCTTCCCCGACTTGTGGCTTAATTTTATGAAAGTCAAGAAGGATTCCAAGGACATCGCTGGCAACTTTTCGGATACGTTTTGTTCGAAAATGCACCTAAACACCTCATTTTCATCCAGGGAAGTCGGCACTCCGACAACTACGATCCGAGGTTTGCGCTTGCTGGGTTCGTCGGCAGTAAGTCCTGATGTAGAGAGCTGGACTGCATGCTTCAGTTTATCAGCGTCATGTTTCGTCTCAGTGCTGACAATTACGCCTCCATTTTTTGTTCTCCGAACACCACGAACGTGCAGCTTCATCTGCTCGGGACGTATGATTTTTTGCACGAGTTCTTTCGTTTCGTCACTTGATTTACATTTATCATTTGGATAAATGGCAACAGAGCTCAGGTTGTTAGGTCGGACGAAATCATTTGATCCCTGTTTCACCATATCGGCAAAAGAAGCATTTCTTACAGACCCAGAGTCCTTTATAGTCTGCTTGAGCTCCGAAATATGTTCCGTAAGGTCGCGCTTTTCTTGAAGGGCATCAACCGCGTTGTACGCCTGAATGGCTTTCTGCTTGAGCGACTGATATAGGACTGCCATTTGTGAGGTTCCAGATCCTACTTTGCGGCATAGGGTAGAAATTTTCATTTTCTGCTCTGAGTTGAGTTTGCCATCCGCCGCAATAGAGCAAACTTCATTTAGGTGCTGTTCGATGGCTGACATCCATTTTTGAATTTCGGGCGTTGAAACAATATCAGCGGCAACCGACTCGAGGGCTGGGTTTTGCGTCGTCGTCTTCGACGGTGAAGCGGAGGGTTGCACTGGGCCCCTTGGATTAAAGGGGCTCTTATCCATTTTGTTTTATTTAAAAGGTTCACTATTTTCTGTCCATCATTAACATAACTACACACAAAGCACAATTTTACACTTGCATTACGACAGTAATGCACTAAGGAGGTCAATTTTATTAAATATATTATTTATGAAATATTGCTGACGAGCACGTCTGAACGCCGCTAGTGTGCACGACGAGAATGGTTCTATACAGGGTATAACAGAAACCCTATTGCTATCCTTAAGCACTAAAGATAAAAAGCTGGTATAGAATCACTGTAGGGACATAGTTTCAGCGCAAAATATTATTTACGCAAGAATTTGATACCAAATTTTCGGTTTCATATGTTTCTTAAATTAAAATATAACAAACGTGTCACCGCACTACGTAGGTCAATAACTGTCCACGTTATTTGCCAATATCACGATAAATCTCTTTCGAGTGATGTGTTTATTTCAATTTTAAAAGTTCGGTTTCTGGTATCAGTGTATCAAAAATTCTCATAACTTCCGAACATGTAGAGATAGGATTATAAAACCCTTCCAATATCGTTTGATATCATCCAAAGAAGCCGTGCCCTTGGCATGTATATACCCTTTCCGTTACACGTTGTATATTCTATTCTTGCACGCGAGATGGATATAGCAATTAAATAGGTATGTTTATGAATATGAAATTTTGTCAAAATCTCAAAAAGCAAATTTTCATATAAGTTACTCTATTTTTATCGTAAACCCCAGCTCCGAATTCTTCTTTTAGCAAAAATCACGCACATTTTGAATGAAGTGAAGTCATGTGAATGATGCTCTAAAACGTCATGGGCCTTCAAAGGGTTAAGTTATTTTTAAGTGGAGGGGGCCTGCTAAGCTAAGTATAGAAAGTCTATACAATATCCGAAAGGAATGACATGATACCATTATATCGACAGATTAGAGATACCTCTTTTAGGGCCATTCTACGATTCATTTAAAATTTATCAATGTCTTGGCGTAAAGTCTTTACTATGTTATTGGCTAAAGATATAATGTTTGAATAATAAACTACACGTTTCTTTATGTTGAATTATATTGAGTGTGTCTTATCGTAGAATGACCCTAGTCTTTGTTTTTAAGGTATCGGGGAGGACAGCATTTTTTGTAAGTAGAATTATTAATACATACACTAATTTTTGATCTCCAGGATAACATTTTAACCAGTGCGCAAACTGTAACCATGAATTCAGCATATCATTCTAGCCCCCCAGCGCAGAAATTTTTCGTCGGTTTTCCAACAAAAAAAAAATCTGCTGTTTCATAGAAAAGTGCATACGCGGTCAAAATGTATGTAGCAGCAGATTTTTTTTTTTGTATAACCAACGAGAAATTTCCCCATCTAGAATGATATGCTGAATTCATGGTTACAGTTTGCGCACTGGATAAAAACTTACCTTGTATAGATCTTAAGCACCCCGAACACAGTAGGTCTCGATTCCGATCTGCATCCTTATTGTATAACACACATTTTGAAGTACATTGCCAATCCATTGGTTCATATGTTCGCAAAATTTGTCTGTTGCGATAACGTAAATAACGCTATGAATACTGTCAAAAAAGTAATCAAAATCATCACAATCGAGATTGACTGTTTAACGGGCTGTCATACATAGATCAATATGGATCACGATGATTGATTGTTTCGGAGACGACTACAACATCTGTTCATTTTGATTTTATCAAGACACAAAGACTTCAAAGAGACATATCTAATAAAATATTATTTTTAACATAAAAAAACACAAATTGAAGGTTTTACGTATTCAAAAGAAAGCGCTTAGACTGCTTCTAAACCTTTTTCAACCTTATTAAATTGTCAATGTTAAAAGTTCTCAGTGCGAAGGATTGTACGTGGGAGTTTTTACGTCAAACGGAACGACTTTTCAACGCCTACCTTAAGATAGTACTTTTTATTGACATTACAACTTGTAGGTGGGTGTGCACGACGCTACGACGTAAAAATAAAACGTTCGCCGTCATCTTGTTTTCTCAATACAATTTCTGTCACAATTTTACAAATGTTTACCAACGGTACCCCCGTCAATGTCATCTAGGCGTCTAAAAGTTCCTATCGCACTCTAGGTTCATATAAAGGGCCGAATACGGATGCAGGGGTGAATTGGAACGAAACTTTAAAATGGATTTTAACGTTAGAATAATAAAGTTTTGTTGCCAACAAAGGGACACAAAATCAGCCTATAATCTTCCCAATGCTGGGACACAAGCCTGCTCTCGGTGTGAGGATGTGGGCCGTAATCCACCACGCGGGCCCAGTGCGGTTTGGTAGATTTCACAAGTCTTCGAAGTTTTGTTCTAGGACATGCTGGTTTCCTCACGATGTTAAACTTTACCGTTTTGAGAGGATGATGAAATATTTTACTGAAAATAAAGCTATCTGGGTTCGAACCTACTCGTAAAGTCACGACCATTACTAGTAGGCCACCACTGCTCCATAAAGGTACTTAATCGTGCATTTATTTATTTATTATTTATTTTATTTTAAATAGAACGGCTGAAGCCAATTACACTGTTTAAAAATCGATATGCTCATTACAATCTATATATAAAACAGTTATATACGCTCAGATTATAAAACAAAAGCAGATAGACCGCGCGGAACACCAAGAGTGAAGCCAAAAAACCAAATACTAAAACGTCGCATTGTATATAATGCGAGGCTTTAGTATTTGTTTTTTTGACTCTTGGGTGTTCCGCGCGATCTATCTGCCTTTGTTTTATAATCCAAACAAAAAAAAAAAAAAAAAAAAATTGTAAAGCGTCGCATTGTATGTTACATAAAATGCGACGCTTTAGTATTTGGTTTTTTGGCTTCACTCTTGGTGTTCCGCGCGGTCTATCTGCCTTTGTTTTATAATCTGAGTATATACGCATCATAATACAGTTAACACTTTCAGTCCTTTTTGGCAACAAACTATATTTTTTTTGATGTTAAAATCCCTTTTAGAGTTTCGTCCCGATTCACCCCTACATCCCTATTCACTTAGTTTGACTCTTTGTGATTTAAAGGTCGTCGAAACTTCTATTGCATTAGTCTTGTTCGAGGACCAAAACAATTGTGAGTTGGTTGGGAGTGAGCTATATTGCTACCAAGTTAGAATAGACATCTTTAGGGATGTCTATTCTAACGTAGAAGGAATAGTATTGACCAAATAACTAACTGTTAGTTAGCGAACAGTTAGTTATTTGGTCAATACTATTCCCTGCCCTGATGGTTATTAGTTATATCGACCTCTGATTGTTTCTATATTTGGCTGTAGAAATTTTTGACGTAATATCGAGAACTGCCGGCGTCTCCTTACTGAAAACTTAAACATGTATGATGTTTTAATGAACACCACTGGCAGAAAATTCGTTGTTAACTATTCTGTATCTACTTGTGTCTGTTCTTTTGCACGCTCTATAAATAATAAATAATTGATTGTTTTGACAAAATGGTTGGTAAAACTCCCCAACATGGAGATATTTTGTTCAATATTTAAGTTAGGTTGATTTCATTTAACATAACTATTTCATTAATATGGAACCTACAATACTAAAATATTCCCGTAACTTTTAATTTCCATTAACTTCGCAAATGAACGATGCAAGCGCACTGCAACAATATGGATTGTGGGGGGTTCCTGGCTCTAATTACATCGTGCAAACGAACCGAGCATACATACGTACCTATCCGTTTAATTAGGAAGGCACTGCTTGTTCCGTAAATTCGTATATTTGGGTGAATGTGAAATAAATTCCTTCTATCTCTGGTTTAATGATTGTAAGTGATATGTTTTAACGTTTTGAGTATAATTCTGCTGTTTGTGTGAATTACCTTTCTTTATATTAATATCTACTCAAATCTTATAAGGTAAACATGATCCCACCAAAAACATTTTCATGTAAAATGTATATAGCCGAGTCCAATTTTGTGTTCGATATAGATATTGACTGTCATATTTAAGCTCATTTATAACAGGGTCAAAGATTTCTGTTAAATAGTTATATACTTCAGAGTTTATTAGATTGTAGTGTTGCCCTACTTACCGTGATCTCAATGGTTCTTCGACACAAAGATATCTCTAAACCTGAAAACAGACACTTCACACTTGAGTGAATGGTTTCCTCAAGCAGGTATTTATCATTTCAAATACACACGAAACCGATAAAATTACATAATAATGACCTTGTGAAGGCCGCGGGTAACGCTGGATGTGGGAAGTACAAGACCGGTCGAAATGGAAGAGCCTGGGGGAGGCCTATGTCCAGCAGTGGACGTCTTTCGGCTGAAATTATGATGATGATTGTTTTTGTGTTCAGACGTTTTACTTCGAGTGAATGATGCCGAATGATGACAAAAATGAAGGAATAGTTAAGCGTCTATCATCCACTCAAAACACACAAAATGCCGCGGATTAATAAATACACAGTCTTTTAGTAGCTAAAATATCTCGTGAATTTTCTAGAACCGCCTGACAGTCTCGCATGAATATCGAGCAAACGATTGGTCGACTAAAATCGTTCCGTAATCGAAAGAAACGCTCATTGAACGAATTTTCAATCGAAACCATTAACTGTCGGGAGAATGTAAACGATTTTCGATCGGTGACTATTTTGAGAAAACATTGAGTTACAGTAATTTCATCGTGGCTATGTTGTAAATTGAAGGTTTTTCAATTCGCGACTTTTTCAGCAGATTTTTATTTGTTTTGGTGGGGAATCATCAAATTATAAATCATAATAAAAATATTTTTATTTCATATAAACCTGCATGGGCACTTATGAAACATCAGAAGCTAGGTGCACGGTTCCAAATTGTCGCTTCCTATGGAGAAGAGCCGGCAAAAAACTCCACGGTTACTCTTTAAAAAAAAATTGTCTTTAACAATATTTTCAGATTACAGTGATAATAGGTGGACAGTGCAGGCCTGTTAACAAGTACCAGGTACTTAGAGGAATGAAAATACAGAATAGAAAATCGTCTACAAATCTACAGTCTGTAAGGCGTACAACGTTCTCTCATTCGCAATAAAAATAATCTAAATAAATAAAATGAACCTATTTAAACCAACTGACATGATTTCCATGACATTCCATGACATCAAATAACTTCTCCCGCTCTGGGTGAAGCGGAGAGGGCGTGTCAGACTTTTATTGACTAAAACCCACCCGTGTTCCTTTAGTTGCCTGTGTGCAAAACCAAGTGATTTTTCGTTTATACATAAATATATTTTTTGTAATTAAATGATATTATTTTAATTAATGGTGAAGTAAACCTGCGCTCTAATGGAAGTAACTCCGAGTTTTCAACGAAATCCATTGCTTCATAAGTTCCATTGCCTCACCAAACAAAAACAACGCAATGGACGTGGCTGAACTGTCAAAGTGAAATATATTGCCATCGATTGCCATTGTGCGTTACGCAATTACCCAGCTGGACTATAATTGTCTGCCCAACATATAAATGTAAAAATCAATTAACGCTCATTTGGCTTCATCATCATCATCATTTCAGCCGACAGACGTCCACTGTTGGACATAGGCCTCCCTCAAGCTCCTCCACTTCGACCAGTCTTGTGCTTTCCACATACAGCGGATTCCCGCGGCCTTCAGAAGGTTATCGGTCCACCTTGTGGGAGGCCTTCCCGCTCTCGTCATTTGTCTTACTATGGGACAATTCTAAACTTGACTTACTAATTGGACTGCCTCGTTGGTCTAGTGCTCACAAGCGCTCCTGTGGAGCACCCGGGTCCTAAGTTCAATTCCCAGGTCAGCCAAAGTTCTATTGGATTTTTCAATCTCGTATTTCTCATTAACAATCTGGATCCTGGATTTATGCCCGATTGATGGCAATAGGCGCGCTCTATTACAGGGGACTTAAATATAAATGGTAAAATGTGGGTACACTTCTGCCTACATTTTCTGAAAAAACAAGGCGTGATGTTATGTTATGTAAAGGTGCTTACACGAGCAACTAAAATTGCCCCATCCTGGTCAATTCCCATCAACTATGACATCACGACAACTATTGTCCCGTATGTGTCGCCGGGCGTAAAAGAATAGCACCATCCCATTTCTTCCAGTGGGTGTCGTAGAAGGCGACTAAGAGACATACTAGAGAATGGGCAGCAGCGTTCTCTATGCATTTTACCACCATACCCGCCTGCCAAGCGTGGCGATTATGGCAAAACCCCCCACTCTGGGGGAGGCCTATGTCCAGCAGTGGACGTCTTTCAGCTGAAATGATGATGATGATGATGGCATTGGGGTAACATGTTGCCAGAGATACGTCCACAAAATATCATGCAATATGGAGCAACTTACAAAACTAGGCAGTACGCCCCACCCCCACCGCCTCCACCGCCGGCAGGTTTCTCTCGCAAAAACTAGACGTAGTTACGACGTACAAACGAGATAAAAGTAAATTGGCAAAAAAAAAAAAAACCGAATTCGGCAACTCATAATGGCGATATTGAGAAATGTGAAATAGTTGGAGCAATCAGAAGCAATATTCGCTTAATAATTTCCGCATTTTATTATTGTTGCTCCAGATTGCTTTACTTAATTGATCCAGATTGATCCATCAGTGTTGTCGAGTTGTCAAAATATTGCCCGTGTAAGAGCGACTTAGCTTGATATTTATACCAGCTTACCAATTTCGCACAAAAAAACACAAAAACGTAGACTAAATCCTTTAACAAGAAAACTTAATAGAGCAACAAAAACCTTTAACTCGCCATCGCAAATCCCGAGTTGTAACTATTTAATATCCGGACCCGCCTTAAGTAAGAATGTTATAAACTGATGCCGATCGCAAATCGCAATATCTTCCGATTATATCAACGGAACAAGCCTATTCAAGTGAACTCCCATTATATTCGATGTACCGATACCATTATCGATACTGTCAAATCGATTTGTAATAACAAATGTTTCGATTAATTAACTATTAAATTGGTGTTACTCTATTAGGTGGGATTTGATTGAGGAGTACGATTGACGGATTGAATAATCTACTAGTCTCTGTTAATGTACTATTAGTGGCTATGCTTGATTGATTGAATGGCCAAGTGATTGGTGAGTTCGATTCTGAAAACTGCCTTTTGTACAGTCGCCAGCAGGTCAAGCTATCCAAACTGTCAAATTTTCTCAATTGAACATGAACCTTATTCCTTTGCTATAAAGTTGAAAAACTATCAAAGAAATTTGCCAGATTGGGGTAGCTTGATGTGCTGGCCTCTGTACTACGAATCGCAATCTGTTTTTCTAGCTTCGAAGTAGGAGAACTTTTTTCCATATTAACAGAACTTCTCTCTTCTTTTTCTGTTGACAGTAGGGTGATAAAACAGTAGGTAGACTCAGTGAAGCCGTTAGCTCACCTGCACACTCATCTTACCTCACCTTTACAGGGCAGCTAACGGCAGTTAGCTAACGAAAGTTATTATAACATCGTCAGTGGAAAAAAATCGTATTATTGAAGCTAATTCAAAAACCACTGATCAGAACTTGACTAAATTTATATAGTTATAGTTATAGTTTATTTCTCTCATAAAGGTACAGTGTAACATAAATTTATTTATACAATTTTGCCTTATCCTAGAACCTTTGTGAGAGCTGGAGTCTGAACTTGGTTCGGGACCTGTAAGACAGATCTCCAGGATCACACCCCTTTAAACATGATCACATTGTATGGCCATTCTATATATGGGACCATTCTATCGATATATTACTCAAACAAAAATAATTTCAATAAATTACGGAGTTCTCAGGCAATAAACATAAAATAAACAAACTAATTGAAACCTACTCCTTTTTTGAAGGAGTTTGTTTAAAATGAACCGAAACCATTTATCTAATATTTTCAAGAGTAAAGCTTCTTATAATCACCAATAACACTTCTTATTGTGAATGTATTCACTGCTGGAACATCATTATAGATGTTTTGCCAAAAAGCATTCAAGACATAATAGTAGCAGGCTTCAAATTAATGATCGAAACCAATATTGCTGCAATTAAAATCGAAACCTTGTAAAATTACGCTTTTAGACGTCACTGACTGGAAACTAAATATTTTCGTAGCCAATACGAGCGTTATTGAACCGACATTTCCAAGCAATTACGCTTCGCTATCTATACATCTATACATACAGATAAATAAGTTGTTGGAGTGTCTGTTTGTATTATTAAAATTACCGCTTTTTACTAAATGCATAAGGATGTAAACACATAAACCAAAATAGTTTTTTCCACAATTTTTTTCTGTCTGTCTGTTTGTTCCGGCTAATCTCTGAAACAGCAGGACCGATTTTGACCGGATTTTCACTGGCAGATAGCTGATATAATAAGGAGTAACTTAGGCTACTCTTATTTGTAATAATATCTATACAGATAAATAAATAATAAACAAATAAGTATTGCGCGCGGACGAAGTCGCGGGCACAGCTAGTCTAACTTAAAATTAAGCACAGCAGTAATGAATTAGTGTCATGTGCAGACGCCAGCACATCAAGCTACCCCAATCTGACAAATTTTCCCAATTGAACATGAACCTTATGACTTTGTCATAAAGTTGAAACTCTGTCAAATAAATTTGACTCATTGGGGTAGCTTGATGTGCTGGCGTCTGTACATTATGTCTGAAGTCAAATACAGGGCGGCATCGACGCGCAAACTGAAACCATGAATTTAATAGATATACAGGATAAGTTTTTATCCAGTGCGCAAATTTTTACCATGAATTCAGCATATCATTCTAGAGCCCCTAGCGCAGAAATTTTTCGCCGGTTATACAAAAAAAAAACCAGCTGTTTCATAGAAAAGTGCAATACCTACGCGGTCAAAATGTATGGAACAGCTGATTTTTTTTTGTATAAACGGCGAAAAATGTCTGCGCTAGGGGGGTCTAGAATGATATGCTGAATTCATGGTAAAAATTTGCGCACTGGATAAAAACTTATCCTGTATGATTCTGAACAATTTCAACACAGCGAGTATTGAAATTGTTCCTTAGGTATAAAAAAAAATTTCTCTGCCGTACATTTTGACCGCGGAGGTATTGAATTTTTGCATGAAACAGTATAATTTTTTAATGTTAATTTTACTTTGCAGTGTTTTTTTTTTGGAAGTCAGTTGTTTCAAAAAGTTTGAGTATTTTTTTTTTCTTTCTTTCGTAACTCGATGTATATTATATTTACATAGGGGAACACACGGCTACACATCAAGCTAATATACATTTCCAGTTTGAAATGCATAGCTGACCTCGCGCTGTACAGAAAACCTATACAATGCGAGATTAGCTTATACTGGAAATGTGCTCAATGAAAACTGCTTGATGTGTAGTTGTGTATACCTACAGTAAAATAATGTCTTTGATTTGTTAATGTACAGACATACTTTTCTCATTTTACAAACAACAGATAAACAGTTTTATCTATCAGTGTTCAGTATAACGGGTGTAAAAAGCCGCATAATGATTGCGAGAGTGGGAAGTCTTCGGGTTACGGACACGTTGATGGACTCAAAATCAAAATCAAGTCATATAATCAAATTAGGCTGAGAATCAGCACTTTTCGAACGTCAAAATACGTACATAAGACAGTCCCCCAAAACGCCCACCCTTCACCACTTCCTAGTGTTTAAGCTGAGAAGAAGTGGCGCAACAAACTCCCCAGCAGCACAGCTCTCTGTTTAGTTAGATAGACTTGATTCTATAGACTCATAGTGATCTTTTTTTTGTTCCGGACTATACCTGGGAACCCTCTGGTTACGGAGATGTTGAAGTCAAACTGTTTGTTTTTTAAACAAGTTTTAAATGTTGTACTTATAACCCAACTTTTAATATCTACCCCGTGCGTCTGCACCATTGCATGCACCCAGTAGCGCAATGCTTGAGAGCGATATGTTGCGCTATCATAGAGAGCGAATTTTCTCATCAATCACAAAAATCGTTTCACAGTAATAAATGCTTAGAATCCAATCAATTTGTGATGGCTGTTTTACACCTTGTATTGAGAAATATTCCTTGAATATTAAACAATTTTTTGTGTAGTAGACAATCTAAATCGGTCTACGCACAGGATAAATTGTTCCGTTCTAGAAATAATTCAAACTCGTTGAGTGGATTATTTTCATACTTAGTTATCTGAAACACTTTATTTGTAACTGTTTCCAGGACAATGAAATATTTCATGATAGCTTTTCTGAAATTAGAATGGAATTAATTTCGCGAGGATTAGCAGTGGTATTTGAGTGGCACTTGCGGAGTTAAACTGTCTGCACGCGATCTAAAGGATTATTCATAGAGAACTTTGCAGGTGTAAAGACAGCACATACAGAACTATTTAGATAAGATTTGCATCTCACTTTATGCAGTGAGTGTCAATGTACTGTGTGTTATGTTAAACGAGGGATATACTTCAAGGGAGTGGGAATGACTCATGAAAATTAAATACTTATTCTAAGAGACCAACACTGAAATCGCGAGCATAAAACCAGCCGCTCCATACATTTATGTTCGCATGACTGGACAAAATATAGGGAACAGCAGATTTTTTGTTTATATTTTGGTGTCCATTCCATAAAGTTATATACATATTTCCATGAGTAGACCACACTCCCTTCAAGCATGTCCCTCGTTTAGCCGAATATTGTAGATAGGGTGACTGGTAATTAGTGACCGACATTTAAACGCATGATTGTACTCATCATGATGATTAACTTTTACTATGGGACTAAACCCGAAATCGAGAAAAAAAAATCATCTGTTCCCTACATTTTGACGAGTTATGCGAACATAAATGTAGGGAACAGCTACCCAGCCAGTCACCCTATATGAACCTACTTCAGGCCCCAGTCTCAAAAGTTAGCTCCTTGTTTGTGCACTATTGTCAAATAACACCAACACATTGTGTAGAAAAGGAAAACGTCTTTTCTATATTTTCCTTGCAACTCATGACTTAAGATTTGGAGCAAGTAATTACGGTCAACCATCGAAATTCGATTAACACTAGCATCTCTTAACACTCATCTAAATCGACAAAAAAAATATTCGATTTGAAAATCAACATTTCATAATACAATAGCTAAGAGTTGATTATTTTTGTTTTACTTCTATTCTGGTTTTAATTACGTAGCTCAATAATTAGGATTTAAAAAAACTATAGTGTCAATCGAATATTGTCGCTGTCTACCCCCATTTTTTAATATTCTAATCTCGTTTTAACATACAATACTACAATATACACACTACTAAAATTTATTATATTATACTGTTTTCGTTTTTGTACTATTTTAGTTATTACTTACAAACTACCTTAAAATGTTTTATTTTAATTTATAAACTATGTGTAAACCATAAATTAAAAGAAAATGATTATTCCGTTAGTTTTAAGATTGCTGATAATTGTTTCATTATCCGGACAAACCTATTGAGGTTTTTGTGATGTTTCTGTTAATATTTTGTTTGTTCCTTTATTAATAAAAAATAAAATTGCATCGCATCGCCCACCTGCGATATTGCTTCGTTTTCTCTTAGCTTTATTTCTGACTTTATTATTTTTACTCGACTCCTTAGGGTTGAAGTTAGATGTTAGATAGCCTACCTCTCTCAAGAATGGGGCTATCAAATGCAAAAATATTTTTCCTGATCCGACTGGTAGTTCCAGAAATTACCTCCTACATACACACACATTTTACCTCTTTATAACGTTATTATAGATGCATTTACCATTTAAGTGTAATCTTATACATTTTACGTTCTGTATAAAATTAACAAACTCAAGCTGCGGCAAACTATCTCCTTAAAACGCAGTACAAAGTAAACGCCGGTACATTATTGTGATGTCCAACTTTTTACTGGCTCCCCGGGGGAGTCTCATCATTTAACTCGAATAACAAAGCTTGTTTGTTTCAGTGAGGAGTTCAAGCGAGGCGTCTGCGCTAAGTGTAATACTGTTAACACTTTCCCTCGCCCTCTTCTTCAGATCCTTAATGCAATCAGAAACGTGATAAATTGTCTCAACTCTTTTATTAACCAAACGTGATTTAGACACAGGCAAAGCAAAGGATATTCCAAGGAATAATCGCGCTACAAAGTTCTTAGATATTAATTAATATTTATTTAACTTTATTTTTTAATATTAAATAATTGGTTGTCAAACGATTATTGTTTACATGATAATGTACAATTCAAGTAGTTAGTAAATACTTAATGTTTTTATAGTAAAATATTTAGTTAAGTGTTCAATACATACATATCTCGGTCTTTATTGCTAGTGTGTAAATATTTTTTTTTAAACTTTCTCAAAAGTTTAGTGTTATCATTAGGTACAAAATTTATATTTTTGCAGCAAAGGCTATTTGTATTTAACTTTTTATTTGAAAACCTATCTTTAGAATTCAAAATTATATTGTAAATAAAAGTTTAGAATCGCCTTCTTAGATCTACTGATGTATATAAAGTTATAATATTAGTCGACATCTTTTTTGTAAGAATATTATAAAAAATCAAGAACTTATCTACGTACTGGGAATGTTGACGTTATGTAAAAACAATGAGGGATTAATATTAAAAAATAAATTTAAAACTAGAAACTTAAACTGCTTTTAAGAATCCTAATTTTTGTAACCAAGTTTTCTAAGTACTTTTGAGAAAGAAAATCTTGAACAAAACAATCACTGCTGTACAATAAAATAAGTTAATTGGACGATGTTCAAAATATTCATACCGCTGTTTGTATAAAATTATTTGGAGCGAACTATTTGTCAGTACATATCCTGAATTGCTAATATCACGATACCAGTTGTACATATCGGTCTAGTAACACATATGCTTTCGTTGTTAACGTGTACTGTAATTAGAATTATACTGGCATGATTTTTGTTGAAATAAAGAACAATTTGTTACACGTGTTTATTTTCTTTCGATCCTTGTAGGACCTTTTTAGTACCTTTCTAATTGAATGATCAAGGAGCTTCAAAGCATACGTATCATATCTACAATAGTTCACCATTTCATCTGAATACATGCGTCGAGGCAAAGTTATGAAACTTACGAGCATGTATATCTATGTGCAGACTGAACCAATTTTAGAATAGAGTATACATTTAGTTGGATTTGTCTTTTTGCGAATTTGTTTACAAACATTCGTTGCGCGAGCTCTTGAAACCCAACAAACAATTGTTCGCTAAACTTACATTCGTTCGCGAGCATTCTAAAGAATTTTTTTTTCGGTTTTGAATTTACGTAGTCAGTACGACCAAACTTTGTTTTGTGAAAGAATGTTCAGTGCGTAACAAAATCTCGTGAAATGAATTTTCGCAAAACGACTGCTTGCGGTAAGTGATAGGTAAGTAGGTGTCACTACATAGAACATAGTTTCTGAATATTTCGACCCTAATATCTACCCAGGTAAATCTTGTCCAAATCTGGAAATTTTCCTGATTGGTATCTGGGCAATAGGTAATTTTTACGAGATCTTATATTATTTTATACAATTTAATTATCCATAGTAAAAGGTATATGTAGTCTGTAGTTACTAAGACTTGACTTTGGAACCGGCTTCATAGGCTTAGGCTTACCTATTAATTTTCTTTTTATCTCTATCTCTTATAAATTAAGTATCTTAAGCTCTCAGTGGGCAAATTCTTCGTTAAAAATGTTGATATCTAACTTCGTCACTTTTAGATATTTCTGTATAGAAGTCGAAATTGGGACTCCAAATCTTTGATGACTGATGTTTTAAAATATTCTCCAAGCTTTCATGAAGCACCTGTAAAGAAATCGAAATTCGTAGAAGTTGGAAAGTGCTTATTCATAGTTCTTCCACATTGTAACTATCACTGTACAGATGCCAGCACATCAAGCCACCCCAAACTGTCAAAGTTTCTCAATTGAGCATGAACCTTATGCTTATGTTATAAAGATGAAAATCTATCAAAGAAATTTGACAGATTGGGGTAGCTTGATGTGCTGGCGTCTGTACTATGAAGAATTATGGAATGAAGTATTAACTTAGATACTGTAGGTACCCCGAGGTCCTTGGAATAATAAAACACGTTTAGGGAACAATGCGGATAATTTCTAAAGATTATTCTACGGGTTATATTTTGTCTTTCTTCGGCCTGTCAGCCCGATCTCTTTTCTATTGTTTTCTTCTATTCTTTGTTTCTGTTTAAATTATTTTGACTATTCGAATGCCATTAAAGTTATTTATTACCAGCCTATATTACATAAGGTCGTCTTTTTCAAAGACCTGTAAATACAGATCTAGAAAAAAAAGGCATAATTTCAAAAGTAGTAACTTACAATCAAGCCATCCTTTCATTTCAACTAAAATATTACCTCACAAAATAAAATCGTCAAATAAAACAATAGTAAGAAAGTGGTCTAAAACCCATGAATTTTAAATAAAAAAAACCTTCTTTAGCGTTCTCGAAGCATCCTTTATCCTGACCATCTCGCACAGTCGTCTAAGGTTCCAAACTCCTTTGTCAGCTCCCTGCTACACTTGTCTGCGAGCACTTTAATATATATTTTCTTTCAAATTGGACTTCCACTCAAATAAATAATAATAATATGATGCTCGCGTAGATGACGATATCGACGGAGTGCGGGCAAACATAATTTTACAAATTGATGGGAGTATTTTGAAATATTGGAGTTATTGCATTCAATAAGGTATAGTAACTGAGAGCTCGCCGTGAGCTTAACGGTACTGAAAATAAAACGCAGGTTTATAGTACGAGTATAATTTGGATATTTTTTTCAATAATCAGTACCTACCTACTACGTTTTTAACATCATGTCAAATCTCACTAATCTAGTCTGTAGGCGTATTAGTCTGATTTTTCTTTCTAATTAATTTCTTTTAATAATAATTAACGCTTGCCTCATATTTATCAACTTGTCAAATAGAAAGGTTGTAAGTATAGAAGCATCAACTTCTACGGTATCGTCTAATCTAAACGAAATCAATTCCTCTCGCCTCATACATGATCATTAATTATAGTTCCTTGTTCTTGTTTACTGTTTATTATTATATAAATATGTTCAGGGTGGCCAGATGGGCCGGTGGGCAGGTGGCCAGGGTAGCAGGGTGGGTGATAGTGGGGTGGTGGGTGTCCGCTGGATGTGGGAAGCACAGAACCAGTCGAAGTGGCGGAGCTTGGGGGACGCCTATGTCCAGCAGTGGACGTCTTTTGGCTGAAATTATGATGATGATAATGCACAGGGTGGCAAGGATATTGGCGCGCAATTTATTACTATGGATAAAGTATATTATTCTGAAGTCCCCGGCGTTATCAAAAATGAACCACCATATATATATATAAAAAAAAAACATCGATTTTGACTGCGTAGGCATTGCACTTTTCTATGAAACACCAGATTTTTGATCAGCATATTATTTGTATGTATGTATTTATTATATGCTACAGATTATCTGCAATATTTATCGCGTTTATCCATCTAGAGATTGTCTTTTAAACATCATTTTTAGCGATATGACGCCCCGTTGTGTATAACTACCTACGTAAAACTCCTACATTTGTATTTGTAATTTTTATGGAATATTTACGTTAAAGACTAGGTATTCTATCTATCTAAATCTAAGAACTTTCTTTAGGAATTTAGACGAATAAACTTTAATCAGTGCACTTGTAACAATAAAGTGCTAACTTAACACAGCACTTAGTATAAAAAAGATATAAAGATAGAGTGACCACGAAAACAACATGTTTTTAGAACAATTGTTTCTAAAGCTGTCTGCATAAATTAAGGGTTGCGTGCTCGAAAGTATTAGAAACCTACTGGTGCTAACCCAGACTTAGGCTGATAACATTGCTACGTACAAAGACATGGTTAAAGTAGCCTTAAAAACAAAGGAAATGAGATAGAATCAATTCCTTTGTTGTGTCAATTTAGGTTTATGTATGCGAGGTTATGGGACAAATGGCTAAGTGATAACAACCATCTTAAGTGACCATCTTTACCTGTCATT
The DNA here is from genome assembly GCA_949987655.1 of Polymixis flavicincta. Taxonomy (NCBI): domain Eukaryota; kingdom Metazoa; phylum Arthropoda; class Insecta; order Lepidoptera; family Noctuidae; genus Polymixis; species Polymixis flavicincta. The sequence goes on along the minus strand of OX465175.1, from coordinate 11,214,410 downwards.
TGTGGATCATTGTTCAGTCATTACAGGTCTTCAGAAGCCCAAAAGTCTGACAACCAGTCTTACCAAGGGGTATAATGTTACCCAGTAACTGAATTGCGGAGAGATTGAGGAGGTCAGTCGCTCCATGTAAAACACTGGTATTAAGTTGCATCCGGTTAGATTGGAAGCTGACCCCGACATAGTATGGAAAAGGCTGGCAGATGATGTATACGAGATCACTAGGTGATGCTCACTATTTGTCTGATACACCAAATAACGAATGACAATATACACAGAACCATATACTTCACCATAAACCTCTCACAATATCCTTTCCTCCGCCTTCCGCATCAAGTCGGTCTCAGCCACTATCTTTAGGTCGTCAGCCCATCTAGCTTGGGGGCGTCTCACGCTACGCTTGCCAATACGCGGTCCCCACTGCAGGACTCGTCTGCTCCATCGGCCATCGGTCCTCCGACAGACATGGCCAGTCCACTGCCACTTCAGCTTGCTTATTGTGCAAGCTATATCGGTATAACTCCGTTTCTTTTCCGGATAATTTGATTTCTGATGTTATCTTCAAAGAAAGTCCGAGTATAGCCCGTTCCATAGCGCGCTGGGCAACCTTGAATTTTTGGACCAGCCCGATTGTCAATCTCCACGTTTCAGCTTCATATGTCATTACGCACTGGTTGAAGACCTTAGTCTTCAGAAATGCGGGATCTCTCAAGTAATGAGCATCATCTAGCAATTTTCTGTACATCAGGCTTTACAAAACATTTTAGAAAACCAATGATAGTTCGAGGCAACAGTAAACATGATTGTCCTTCCATCTCCAGAAAGTTATAACAAGTCGCTGACACTTGGGCCTCAAAACCCGTCCGTCATCATTTTAACGTCTCCAACACAGTCAGGGTGGAATTAAACAACAATGGCTTATGATTCCCTGTCAACTGAATGGAAGACAACACTTTAATGAAAACGTCACTGTTACTGTGAAGACGAATTTTCGCTCATCAAAGAAAGTGCGATGTGACAGCGGAAATCCATTTTGTACATAAAATGGATAAAAACTTTTTGGTGAAATAATAAAAACTCCGCAAAATATATTAAAAGAAAGTTTTTGAGCGATATTGTTTCACCTTTATGTTGGACTATGAAAGTTGGGAACAATTTTAATGCTATTTTCTAAGTTAAATTTAGAAGCAACAAAATAATTATATCAAAGAAAATGTTAGGTTTTGGTTTTCGGTAACACTTGTCGTAGTCATATCGTGTATGACAGTCTCATTAACGGTTCGTTACGCTGAAAAATGAATGATACAGTCACAGGAATCATAGGTGGTCATTATCTTATATTGATGAAGGATAATATACAATTATGTGTGACACAATAAGTATGACGCATTTCTACTTCTTAAATAAAAAATTTCAGTGTCTTTAGAGGTGGAAAAGAGAACAATAATTTTGTAATAGGACGTATAATTCTTTACCTAAATTTAACTACACTACCAAGATCCATATGGGGTTTTCCCCAAGTGACCTTTTTTGTCAGGATCAGTGATCAACCAAATATTATTGGGACATATTTTATCTGGATTCGATTTTATTTTTATTCGTTCGTCTATCTTTTTTCTGGTCTGTTGATGCGTAAAAAGTGCCTCCACACAGGTCTTGATAAAATCGGGAGCCGATTAGGGTGTCCTTACACTACAGTTTTTTATTCGTAGTTTATTCAAATTGACACGAGGGAACCGACTGGGTGTAAGGGCTGATAGGCCAGTAGTTTAGTGCCAAGTGTCGGGTGATAGCTGAATAGTGGCCGTCGTCGTCCGAAGCTACATCTGATTACTGTGTACTCGTATTTTGTCACGCAATAGTACCCTCAGATAAGTTTAAGTGAGCAGTTAACCTCACAATATACTATCAACTTGTGTGGCCATTTTACGTTCCAGGAAACTTGTCATTAATGATTCAACGAAATTACCACCGACTGTGTGTAATTGTGAGGTATTATTTCAATATGAATTCGTAATGTATGTATGAATTTATTATTGAAAAGCGTTGTTTTAAAAGATAATGACATGTTATAACTGCCTAGGTATACACTTACAACAGGTTTTGTACAAATTATTATAACGTTTTTGTTTTGTTGCGTGGGGTGTAAGTGCCTTGGCTTGTTCTGACAGCAAGATAAGTGGCCACATTAGGAATATAATATTGACTAGTCACAACGACAGTTATGGTCTTCAGTATAATATATGTTTTATGACGTAGCTATTATTTACATGTATTAGATTTTTCAGAACTGAATCGATTATTACAATTAATAATATCCATTTATTGTAGAATACTCATAATTTATATGTATGTGTGGTGACTTATAGTAGGTAGGTATACTCACATTTCGCCATGTGTGATTATTTTCCACGAAATAGGAGGCGAGCATTTTGCCATATACATTTATTAAGATAGATACTTGTGTTTAAATACAAAATACAAAGATATAAAACTAAAAACAAAATAAAAACACCCAAAAAGTATTTTACGTTTAACACAGATTCGCTCCGAACAAGAGTAAACATTCGTTTATTCCCCTACACTTAGTACAGAAACCGATTTTCGCACGTTCTAAAAAGATATTTGCTCTGCGCTCGAAACACAATGCCACCCAGCAGGGTATCTACAAAGAACGTAATTCGTCGCAGCTGGCGGTGCCACAAAGAAGTGAATATTATCGAGAGTACGTCCCGGATGGCCGGCCAGTTTACAATATGTGACATTTTGTGTTACATCTTCACTTATGTAACGCTAATAAATGTTGGGATATTAAATTCTGAATACGAAATCTAACTTCTTTTGAAAACCGATACAATAAAACAGGATTTTTGAATAGAATATATTTATTTGCAAAGAACCAAAAAAAAAAAAAACAATTTGTGCTATTTCATCATCATCACCAGCCTATAATGTTCCCACTGCTGGGACACAGGCCTCCTCTCGGTGAGGGGGATTGGGCCGTATTCCACCACGCGGGCCTAGTACGGGTTGGTAGATGTTACATGTCTTCGAATTTTTGGTTCTAGGACATGCCGGTTTCCTCACGATGTTTTCCTTAACCGTTTTGAGAGCAGTGGTGATGAAATAATTTACACAAAGTAAAGGGTTCGAACTCACGGCCTACAACTCGTAAGTCGCGGCCGTTACCACTTGGCCACCACTGCTCTCTTGTGCTATTTATGTATGTATATTCCATCCATCATCATCAGCCTACAGCAGTCCATTTCTGGATGTAGGCCTCTCCAATTGACCCAATATATCTACATATATGGGTAGGAATATATGTAGATGTATTGGTATTAAATACATGGCCTAGTATGTGGTAGAATGCCTGATTGTTGCCCGAATGTGGGAAACGCTACGTCGTGAGCATATTGGGCACAGAATAATCAAGAGTGAAAACTATGGTCTTTCGCGCTTCATGGCTTTTTGCGCTAGTGTCCTAGTACCCAGCGGCGCGGCGTAGCGTGGGAGGCGGCCGCCAGGAGCGGAAGACTATTTTGCCGCCCTCTTTTTTAGGTATTTCAATTTAATGTAGACTACAATACATAGGTACATTAATTCTAGAGAACGTTTCGGGTAAAACAGTCATCATTATTTTGCATTATACGGGTTAGATTTTAAATAAAAAGTTTATTTAAGTTTAACCCGTACCTATAGCTCTTGCAAATCACGAGCGCGATCGGCCCTTGGTTGTGTTTAGACGAGTACATGCATGGTGTGACAGTGTGCGTGCCCGCATACGCCCCGCGCGCACACATCATAACCATGCATGTACTGTACATGTCTAAACACAACCAAGGGCCGATCGCGCTCGTGGTTTTCCAACAACTTTAATTAATATGAACTTAATACCTATATCTGTAATAGAAGTTATTCTCGCTGATTATTGGTCATAAATAATCTAAGCACGAAATAAAATACGGGAAATCCCCGCAAGTCAGTATAGACGGTGCTGCCATCAGTCGTTACAAAATATCATTCAAAGAAAGGGGATTCCCCGATTTCTTCACAGAATGTACAAAGTATAGTAGGTACGCAAAGTACGTAAACGTACGTATACGTACAATATCTAACAAAATGTCTTAATTGCCCAGTGTGAGTTCAAATCTGGGAAAGTACGAATGTGTCTTCAATTAATATACATATATATCTAGGACATTAGCGACATCGGTGAACGAAAAAATCGTGAGGCAACCAGGATTGAGAAAACGCGAAACCGTCTTAGGAAAGCGTGGGTATCAATGCTCGTGCCTTCTCTGTACAGGAGGCCTATGCTCTGCAATAGTACAAAAATATGCTAGTTGTATAACTTGATGGCAAGTAGTTGTTGGGTGTTTCAATACTATCTCAACCTTACAAAGTCACAAGTTGCCTGAATTTGGAACCTAGCAAGTTTTAATATTATTGATGCAATTTACCTACCTACAGGCTCAGGATGGCGGTCGATACCAGAAACGAGGGCACTAGGGTGGAGCGGCTGCGCAAGGCGAGGAATCATAAAGTGGTGGTTGGGTTCAAAATAAGGGAAGAGTTGAGCATGGTCAACGAAAGGGTACGAAAAGCGGAAAACCTTCTGGTCATTATCAGTTGCTCATTATCTTTCTGATGTGGACGTTACCCAAGCTCTACAACGGCCAAACACCTTTGAGGTTCCGCCAATTTGAGGTTGGGGGTGAAGTAACACCACACGACGAGGAACCCTCATATGTATCACGTCATCTGTCAGGTGTCCCCTATGGCAGAGGCTGACTATGGCGGGTTTCGTGTACATTGACCTACAGCGAGTGCGAGAGCAGGATCAGTTCCCACTGGTGTAGTGTCCGTCTGCGCTTCGAACACAACCGAAAACTGATCCCCACTTGCGAGCTAGACAGCTCGCAAGTGGGGATCAGTTTTCGTGATCAGCCCGTCACGGCTGGGAGCAGAGGCGCCGAAATACCATGGTTGTCTGTTGGCCAAAGTGAAAAAATACCGAACGCATCTTTCGACAGTGTGTGCCAGTTACGCGTAAAATGGGACGCGACCGGCAGTCTGCGCACTGCCAAGGTGCCACCACCCTTTCCACTAAACAAGAACCCAGGCAATGAGACTCGGAGCTCACCCTAGTACCCTCAAACCAGTGTGGCAGTCGGGGCATCCATGAGGAATTCCCACACTGGCCAAAAATAAAATACTGCTGAGTCACTCACAGAATGTCTCAAGTCAAAAGATAATGAGGTACATCGGCATCCATAATTTCCAATGCTAGTGCATTGCTGAGGAAATTATGGATCCAAATTATGGATACATGGACCGGTAGGTCCTTAGAAATATCGATAGTGGAAGAACTTTCACGAACAAGCCTTTAGCAAGAATCTCTACTAATGCGAAATCATAGAATAATACAAATCTTCTAGAAATAAGAAGTTTGTAGAACGCAACAAATAGATCGATCAGCAGGAACTTTTCTCAGGCTAAGATTGGTTTCAGCAGGTTCGATATTAATACGGTAACATTGGTTTCTCTTTCTAAGGTAAGGTAAAGGTTTCATGGAAATAAGTTGTGCACACTGCTTGCAGTATGCACAACAAATAACTTATGTCCATGAAAACAACTACTTAAATAGGTTCACACTATCAAAAACTACCCATAGTGTTTCATGGTGTGGACCTATATACTCGTAAGTAGTTAATGCAATATTTTAAGACCATAGATATAATCTATATCTATACTAATCTATAAAGAGGAAAGATTTGATTGTTTGTTTGTTTGCATTGAATAGGCTCCGAAACTACTGAACCGATTTGAAAAATTATTTCACTGTTGGGAAACGAAGATTGAGGAAGTCGTGCAGTACATGAAAGTGAAGACCAACTGGACGCTGAGGGTCGAAAGGTTGGAATCGCGCCACGACATCAACTTTAAGCATTCGTGGTACGAGTTCCAACACACCATTTACAGCACTGCTTGAAAGAAGACTTTTGGCCGAAAGGTGTCGTATATCGACGTTTTCGAGGACGGTTACGTGACAGCTCGCAGCGATACACTACACCGACAACTTTACGTGTTTAGAAATATTTTTAAGCTGGTTATTAATATGTATTAGTTTGTTATTATTGTTCAAGATTATTTTGTGTATTTTATCTATGGGCCTTAGTTGCCTGATAATAAAATTATTATGACCTTTATTTATTTACAATCCTTATTAACTACATTTTTAAATTTTTTTTTTTATAGAAGTGACTTATCAAAAAACATTTAAAAATATAAAATAGTGGTCCGCCGGTATCGGGGGCAGGGTCCTATATTTTATCTCCGTATTCCCACGGTAACGGGAACTACGCGGGTGAAACCGCGGGGCGCTGCTAGTGTATCATATTCTGACATTTAAATTATAGTATTATAGTTATTAAGTATGCTGCAAATCTGAAAAAAAAAATACTGATTGAGATGCACTCCCATCGAGTAACATATCAGAAAAAAAGTAAAGACGCTGGAATTTAGGGAGTAGTTTAGTGCCATCTGAAATGGACTACAACTGGAAATAAATCATGCAAATTTTTACAATTACCTTTCAGTTTTCAAATCCATTTTGAAAGAGCGTCGAATGCCGCGTAAATTATCTGAAAATCGGCGCGTGAGCCGTAAGAATAATTTATTAGAATCTGAATTCAATGAATTCATTTAGACCGCCATTTTACTGTTTTCATCAAAATGGAAGCATTGAATCTATGAGTGTATAAGAAATAAGATACATCATTTTAAAATTCTCAGTACGCAGCACAAGGTGCTTAGTAATACAATTTATTACATTTCAATTTTATAATAACTGTATTGGATGGGCCTGATACTCATAAAATATTAAGGCTTTAATTTACGCTGTAACTCGAGACCTACTACGAAAACAAATCGAGTAAAGTTGCGACTTGTTACTTGTTCACTTCGCAGTTTATTTGGGCACTTTCTTTAGAATTTCCGACAAGGAATTAGCCGTAACAGATGATGACGTAAATTGTAAAGATTCTTTTGAACAGTATGACCCCTGTTGGTAGGTAGGGAGCATGATAGACGCACATGAAAAGTGCCTAAAGTCGCGTAAACCGTTAACTTATTTCAAGGTGGATGTTTCGTGTGAAAAAAAAAAATGTCCTTCGTGTCGTATTTCTTAAGACCAGTGATCAATGGGCAATGGTCACGCAGCGAGCCGCACGCGAAGCTTGGCCGACTCATACCTCAGCTCGCCTTCTGACACCTCGTTTTCTAGATTACAAACATAAAAATACCGCCGTGCCTCTTCATTACCGGCCACTTAATTTAATAGAACGTACCTTTTCATTCCGCTGGTGGATCGTGTGTAATTGAAAGCCTCATTTGTATGTATTTCTGGGTTGTTATAAGAGACCTAAGCTGCGTCTGCAGTGCGGAGGGAAGTAAATACACGCTTATATTTTCCTGACATTATAGAGGAATTTAAATGTTGAGTCTTTTTTACTGAAGACAAAAAATACGGTACACAAGTTATTAAAATTGTAATTTTGATGCTGTAATACTTTAAAATAAATGTTGGAAAAAAATGTTTTGGAATTTTATGAGAATCCTTCTGAGTGGCTATCGATTCGAAAATTTAAATTAAGAATACGGAACAGATTCCATATTTTGCTAGCGTAATATGAAGAAAAAATGTGCCATAAATAAGTTCTCGTAGAACATTATTTCGATGTTTACGAGGTTTAATTTTTTATTACTTCTGAAGTTACAAACAGTGCAACGTAGGAGTTGGCTTTTAAATTAAGGCGCAAATTGTTACAACCTTGTTTCAATAAGACGAATGAAAGAAATTGAGGTCGATATAAGGCTATTTATCGAATATTTGTTTAATTAGGTGTACAATTAGATGAGAGAAAAGTAGGGGTAGACCAAAGAAACGATAGATGAGTTAAGTGAAAGATGATATTGCTTAAAAGGGGGTACAACTGAGATGTCGACTATTAGAGACGTTTGGAAGAAAATAAAATGCTGAGCAAGAGAATGACGATGATGTGTCAAGTATGGTAACATTATTATTTTAGTGCAGTCAAGTGGACATTTCACTGAAGTTTAACAGCTTCATCTACCGAAACAAACTGAAAACTTTGAAACACCAATCACAATCCGGATTTTAAAGACATCCTTATCTTTTTCAATGAACACCAGAGAAAATCCCCGCTATCACAGACTTTATTATCAAAACAAAATCTTTCGTCGTGTTCGCTCCACATCGTAGAACCGCACAACCACCGGCCATAGAGTATGAAAACTTGAAAGAAGTGAAACTCATAGTCATGTTCAAATTGACAGACAACGTAAATTTGCAGTGTAATAGCTATTTCATACAACTGTCAAAGGTAGACTTAGGGCTATTTTTTTTATAATCAGATATCTTAACTGAAGAATGGCATATTTTCTAAAACCGACATATTTAATATGTTATTTGACTATTGAAAAATCAGCCCTAATACGGACAATAGTTCCTTCCGTACATAGAGCATGAATAGGAAAGGTGTGGTCAAATTTAAGGGCACCTTACAGACCATCCAACAGAATAACTTTTTCCAGGGAGCAACATCGTTTTTGAAATTTGCCAGTGCTCGAGTTAAGAATGCGAAAAGTTCGCGCAAAGGACTACTCACATAGAAAAACAACCGACTTCAACCGAATCACAACAAATCGAAAAGAATGTGCGTGATATGGATAGAATGGAGTTATGGTTTTTTTTTTTTTTTTTTTTTGGGTGGTAAATCATCAAATAACTTCTCCCGCTCTGGGTGGAGCAGGAGGGCGTGTCAGACTTTTACTGACTAAAACCCACCCGTGTTCCTTCAGTAGCCATTAAGCCAGGGGCTGTGGTGTCTCTTTCGAACAAACCCGCACCCCTGGCAGGCATCGACCCTTGCGGGTCCCATCACTTTTTGTGCTGACATCTCTTTGAGGCGCGCGTGGAACACAACGCGCCGTCGACTTGGGCTTGGTCCTTACCGGACAGCGAGCTACCCATTACTCGCCGTCCGCAAGCCCATGCCTACGGTGGCCGGAAATCGGCCTGGGATTCCCGACGCCCAGGGTGTCTCCGTATCCTGCGGCGGCTGGGGTCGCGAGGGCGCATATGCTGCCTCTCCCTCACGTGCGCCGCCTCCCTTTTCGCGAGCATCACTGCTTCGCTGAAGGAGGTGACGGCTCCCCATTCCCTCTCGCTCCGTACCATGGCCTGGACCAGGGCCGGACGCGAGAGATCGCCGCCGCCGATCGCCTCCACGAGGACACGGCGGTGCTCCACCCAAGCAGGGCAGACCGCCACCGTGTGCTCCACCGTGTCCTCAGGGCGATCTTCGCAGTGGAAACACCCGGGCGTTTCCTCCCGCCCTATCCGAAACAGGAACCTCCCGAAACAACCGTGTCCGGTGAGGACCTACGTCAGGCGGAAGGTGAGGACGCCATGCCGCCTCTCAAACCACTCCTCAAAGAGGGGACTTACCGCCGCAATCGTGGCGTGCCCAGCACTGGGTTGCGACAATCGCTCTCTCCATGTCACCATGAGATCCCGCCGGAGCTCTGTCCGCGATTTCCTGCGGCAGCGGACTTACGCCCCGGCGTTTGGCCTCCTCGCGCCACTCCCATATTTGCGCGAGGACCTTTGCCTCCAGATCCCATGGCGGTAATCCGGCAAGGAGGCCCGCCGCCTCGCCGGAGATCGTGCGATATCCTCGGATCAATGGAGTTATGGTGAAGCGTCTTGATGCTGCGCAAGCGTGCGTGATCCATCGACGCCCGTTCGATGTCCACCGCGCACGAATTCAGTCATCATCATCATTTCAGCCGAAAGACGTCCACGGCTGGATACAGGCCTCCTCCAAAAGGGGGGTTTTGCCATAATCGCCACGCTGGGCAGGCGGGTTGGCGATCGCAGTGTGGTGGTAAAATGCATAGACAACGCTGCTGCCCATCTAGTAAGTCTCTTAGTCGCCTCTTACGACACCCACGGGAAGAAATGGGATGGTGGTATTCTTTACGTCCGGCACCACACGGTACCAATGTAGTACATGAAGTAATGTATTGCTCCGTTGGTGTAATTGCTGTATGGCGTTCCAGTGTGAGGATAAATAAAATAATCAAATTTATATAGGATCACTCGGGAAGTATAGGTACGTTTTCAAACCGATGAAGAATTTTTCAAATCGGTGTATAAATGACGGAAATTAGATGTAACAAATTTATAAGAGAAAATAATTGAGAACCTCCTCCTCATTATGAAGTCGGTTAACACTGGTAGTTCTGAACTAGTTGCCCCTAAAATTTAGATATTTAGAATACGCTCGAAGCGGTAGTTTCGCTACCAAACATACTTATTCTATGTACCGTGTAGGTACAAAGCACCTCCCTGTTCTCATTAAAAACGTCAACAGAGCAAGCGCCGTCTCCCATACAAATGCATAGTGTCATGTGAAGTCATTAGCCAGTAATCACGTGACGAGATTGCAGCAGTCTTTTGTTTGTTCCTCATCCAACCGTAAAAAAGATAAACTTTTGTCCTCTGTAGAATCGTTGCATTACCGGGATCTGTAAACTTGCATCTCTTCTTCCTGTTGTTCATTTAAAATCAATACTATTGTCACGAGGAGCTCGTGATATGTAATAGCAGCCGTCCAGATCGATTGAAGGTTAAGGAACGCTTGCTAGGGCGGTCTATGGATGGGTGACCATCCATTAAATACCGAGGTTTGAGACCCTCCGCGGCTCGGAAAAAACGCTAAGCCGTTGGTCCCAGCTTTCATTTGTAGATCGTGTTACCAAGTAACCAGGTTTAGAAGGTGAGATAGGCAGTCGCTTCATGTAAAATGCTGGTATTTAGCTACACCCGGTTAGACTTAAAGCTGACCCCAACTAGTAGGGAAATGGCAAGGCAGAAGATATGACTAACGTCACAAGGAATATCTTTAGCCCTAGGTTTTCTTCAGTGATTTCTGTACCCTACAAAATTTAATTGAATTTGGAGTCTGGCTAGCCGAGCGATTTGTTACGCTGCTATCTTTAGATGTCGGATGAGCGTTGATGAATTAGTACCCTCAATGTGTTCTTAACGCAACCGAATCTCAAAGAAACATTTCTTGAATCAATTACCTACCATAAAATACATGAACTTCTAAGCACCGGTTGGACGAATTTAGCACATTCTAAACCCCGTTTAAAGCAGTTAGTTACAATATTTTACAACAATGATGACACTGACAGTTCTAAAACGCAGTTTAGATGTGTCAGTTTCATTGGTGAAATTCACCTAAAGTTAACTCGAACGATGAAGATTAAGATGCTTCACAATTTCGGTACTTGAGCAAATGTCCCGTTGTAATGGCGACTCGTGTCTTGAAAATGGCTTCCCAAGCGTTCAAGTCTCTAGCAAGACGACGATGTGTAACAGCCCTTAGTTATTGACCCAAACTTAAACAAATAATAAGTCCCCTTTACAAACAATTCCGCTTGCGTTTCGTGAAACGATTTTAATATTCGTTTTAGATTAAGCATCAATGATAATAAAAACTTTAAACAAAAACGCGACAAGTTTTATAGTCACGTTGATAGCTAAGAAACTATTAACGTTTAAAAAGTAAGGCTTCTGTAACGAAGGACATGGTGAGTTAATTGACTCACTTAGTAAAATCAATAAGACAGTGGTTGGTGGCGCACGTAGCGACGCCTAGTTAATTCCGTCAACTCCGCAAATCTCTAGCGAATACGGATCACATGATCATTAAGATATCTGAGTGAGACGAGTCCTCAAGACACTGCTTACTCTGCGGAGCTTTTGTGATCTGCCGTAATTAATAGGCTTAATATTTCATACACTTCCTGAGGATTTTCGCTAATTTTCTCCGTCGACGATACGTTTACGTAGATTACCCTGCGCTTAGTAGAGACACCATCAGTCAAGATTAAGAAGAACTGGAAATAACTGCCGCTCTTTAAAAGCGTTACCTTGTTCCGTGCGCTCATTAAGGTAACTTCGTTACCATAATAAAAGTCATCTCAAACGTTATTACGTTTTAGTTAGACAAACGTGTTTCTTGATTGTTGGTTGTTTAGGAACTTTGCTACATAATGTTTTATTTTATAAAAAATATACAGAATAGGAACGAAGTAAAAATGTTTATTCTGCACGAAAAAACCGCACGTTATAAAAAAAAGACTTAGTACACACACATACAGAGTAGACTAGAGCCTAACTGGTTTAGTAGTCGCAAGCGCTACTTTTGAGCATGGTTCATGTCCTGGGTTTGTATTCCAGGTCGGGTAAAGTATTATTGAGTTTTTATACCTGGAATTTCTCAATAGCAGCGGGAGTCTTGATTTTTGCCCGGTTTAAAAAAAAAACAAAAGCCCGGAAAACATACATCATCATCATCATTTCAGCCGAAAGACGTCCACTGCTGGACATAGGCCTCCCCCAAGCTCCCCCACTTCGACTGGTTCTGTGCTTCCCGCATTCAGCGGACTCCTGCGGCCCTCACAAGGTCATCGGCCCTCCTTGTGGGAAGCCTTCCAACTTTACGTCTTCCGGTACGCGGTCGCCACTCCAGAACTTTTCGGCCCATCGGCAATCTGTTCTGCGAGGCAGTATAATATTATCATATTATTTTGGAGTTCCCTGCGTGATCGAATCAGTAATGAAGAGATCCGCAGGAGAACCAAGGTAACCCACATAACCCGAAAAATTGTGAAACTTAAGTGGCAGTGGGCAGGGCACATTGCTCGCAGTACACATGTCATGGCCGATGGGGTCGAAAAGTTCTGGAGTGGCGACCGCGTACCGGAAGACGTAAAGTTGGAAGGCTTGCCACAAGATGGACCGATGACCTTGTGAGGGTCGCAGGAGTCCGCTGGATGCGGGAATCACAGAACCGGTCGAAGTGGCGGACCTTAGGGGAGGCTCATGTCCAGCAGTGGACGTCTTTCAGCTGAAATGATGATGATGAGTAGGTAGTACCTACCATACAATTAAAAGTCATACTGGAACATATACCACATTAAGTTGGAGAGTTTTCTTCTCATCTTAACAAACGAAATACCTACATACTCAGATGTTAATTAATTTCAATCAAACACTATTCCTGTTAGTTGGAATTGCCAGAGTGGCGTAACTAATTAATTTGTAAAACAGGTATGAAAGCCCCTTGACACGGTAATTGACTGTTATTGTTAAAATAACGAGTTGAAATTAATTATACCATACCGTTTATCTGTTAGACAGCGATTTTAGAAGCAGATTTTACGTTTGGCAAAATTAGACGCCAAGTAACGAATGTTTGTTTAGTTTAGTTCACTGTTTGTCGAATCGAATTTGATCATTTAGTTTTATGTTGATGATAATGCTAATTAAATTAAGTTATTTATTCGAAAATACATAAAACGTTAATGTTTTTGTATTTCTAATTAGTTAATTTATGTTATAGGTACTCGTTTTTGGCAGCGCCTTGGTGTTGGAAATTATTCCACGGGAACGTACTACCGGGATAAAAGTATCTCATGTTGTAATCCTCGTTATATATGTAACTCTCTGTGTGCCAAATTTCACCCAAATTCGTTCTGCCATTTCTGCGTGATTAAGTAACAAACATCAAAATGTAATAACACGATTATTTATTTATTTTATAAGATTATCACATCATAATTTCAGCCGTCCACTGCTGGACATAGGCCTCCCCCAAAAGGGGGGTTTTGCCATAATCGCCACGCTTGCCAAGCGGGTTCGCGATCGCAGTATGGTGGTAAAATGCATAGAGAACGCTGCTGCCCATTCTCTAGTAAGTCCCTGAGTCGCCTTCTACGACACCCATGGGAAGAAATGGGATGGCGCTATTAATAAAAAAAAAAACAAAAAAACATAATTTTAATTATTAATAAAACATAATTTGGATAAATATAAAATAATAATAATAAAATTTAACGTGTAGGGTTCAGTATCATTTCGTATACTGAATCCATGATAAAAGGTTGCGCGTCGATGTCCCTGCCACCAGTATTTAATTAGTAAGATTACCACATAATTTTATCCTCAAGTGAAAAAGTGTTATTTCTTTCTTTCTACCTACACTTATATTTTCAGCAGTTCCCGACAAACCTATTCACCCAAAAATGTACAGTTTCCTTTTCCAAATCGTAGAGCTGTCCGGGGCCCTTGAATTTATCTCAATAACAGAAAACTAAACGGGCACGGTATCACTTCCGGCGTCGATACGACACGCGACGTGACGGAACCGGTGATAAGATAAGCGCCCGAATTAAAACCGGAATATACTAGTTTGACATGAAAGGGTAGCGGGCTTGTGGACACTTGAATAGAAAAGTAGGTAATGAGGTGAAAAAAAAAGAAGTTTATTAAATCGTTTTTTACGTCATCCTATGCTAATATTGAAGACCAGTTTTTGCCAGCGGCTTCGCCAAAATATCCCATAGCAACGGACTACCCGGGTAAAAAGTATCCTATGTGGAAATCTAGTTTATAAACTACCCGTGTGCCAAATTTCATTAAAATCCCGTTTTCGCATGTAACAAACATCTAAACATACAAAACTTTAACATTAAAAATATTAGTAGGATTCAAAGTTGTTTGTATTTTTGTATAAGGTCATCTTTCAAATTAGGGTTTTTTCAGAGCTGTCTTTGACTAAAAAACGGTTTTTACAATGCAGATGTGAGTGGAAACGCCGGAGGGGACGCCCTAGGATTATAAATAGTGTCCTTATGTGCTTCAGAATGATCAGGTGAGTAGTACTCGGAACCCAAGCGTGTATGACCTGAGGCCTTAGTATGAGTTTCATTTAACCATCTCGATTAGCGATGGGCGATTCCGAGATGTTTTAACAACCAAAAGAATCGAAGTCGATAAAATAAACCATCGAGTCAACCATCGACTCGCCGTTCTACAAAACAACCGAGATGTTTTTCGATTGTTTCGAGTCAGTGGAATCGACCGCTAGTTTTCGATTGTTTCGAGTCAGTGGAATCGACCGCTTGTTTTCGATTGTTTCGAGTCCGTGGAACTGAACCGCTAGTTTTCGATTGTTCGAATCGGTTAGGGTCGACCGTAGTAGGTGTCACTCTACAATTTACCTACCCCTATGGATAGAAGGCGTGATTTTGTACAGAGGCCAGCACATCAAGCTACCCCAATTTATCAAATTTCTTTGATTGATTTTCAACTTTATTTCAAACGCATAAGGTTCATGCTCAATTGGGTAACTTTGACAGTTTGAGATAGCTGATGTGCTGGCGTTTGTACATAAAAGTTTACACTTATTATAATAATAAATTTTTTAACGTGCATGTATCTTTGAAATTACTAATCCGATGGCAAAAATCTTTCTCTGACAGAAAAGGTACATACACTATTTCCGAGTGAATAAGACACCTTTTTCTCTCCGAAAATGCATGGGTTCTGTAGAACTCTCTGCTCTGTGAAATCGCCGGAAGCAGCTAGTAAAAGATACAACACAATGATATTATTATTTTAATATGAAAAAACTTTTTCAAAAAAATAACAACCGACTTCCAAAAAAACACAAAACAACAATAGCTTCCTTCGTTTTAGAAACACGAAAATATTTACTTACATAATTTTAATCATGTTCATCATCATTTCAGCCGAAAGACGTCCACTGCTGAACATAGGCCTGCCCCAAGCCCTGCCACTTCGACCGGTTCTATGCTTCCCGCGTCTAGCGGACTCCTGCGGCCCTCACCAGGTCGTTGGTCCACCTTGTGATAATTTTATATTTCATTTCATAATAAATATTTTAATTAATATTATGTTTCCTTTTTATAAAAGTTAATAGCAGTCTTAGAATTAAACAATGCCACAGAAAAAGGTTTCTTATGCCAATTGGGGAAAAAAGCAATACGGTGCAATTAAACGTCATGTGGATGTTTTAGTGCTACTGTAAATGTGTTTAACTAGGTTAAAACATGGCTAAAACCGTATAAAGCTCTTGAAAATGATGGTATCGCCTGTGTGTGGCCCATGAGTACCATTAAATAAGTTCATTTCCTTTTTTCTCAACTCAATTACTCGGTCGGAACACATTTTCGCATTAGTTGGTTAACATGTAAATTAGACTACGTTAACTTTTCTTGTTAAGTATTTTAAACCATAGAAGACGTACAGTTTTCCTTTTTATGCCTTTTTGGGAGGGAGATTTCAAATTACGCAAACGAAAAAGGCAAAGGGAATTACTACTTGATTTTTCATCAATTTTTGGACCAATCAACATCTGCCTAGCCATTTTCCAACTATGTATGTTGGGGTCAGCTTCCAGTCTGACCAGGTGGCAGCTGAGTATCAGTATTTTACATGGAGCGACTGCCTATGTCAACTCCACAACCCAGTTACTGGGTAACACGTTACCCCTTGGTAAGACTGGTTATCAGACTTTCGGACTTCTGACGACCCGTAACGACTATCAAAGATCCACAAGTGACAGCCGGGACCAACGGCTTAACGTGCTTTTAGAGGGATGCAATGAGTGTAGATGGGTCTTGGTATGTAAATATGAACTTTTGGACCAATGTTTATATTATGTTGAATTCGTAATTGCTTTACCACTGTTGACAACAATTTCCAGTAAATTGAAACCTCACTAAGGTTGAAACTATCTTACTGTCACATAGACAAAAATACCTTGACGTTGTATAACGTGCCAGTGACATTCAATCTAAGGGTGATAATGTGATTATGAAGTTGACTGTGCTCGTATACCTACGTAGGTACATGTAATTGAATAAGTAAACTGGTGACAAAGCCTGTTATTATAGTTTGAAACTTCTAATACAGGACTTTTAGCTTGAAAAATAAACAAATTAACGCTGGGCCGTAGAGCTGTGGTGGCCCAGTGGTTACCGCTGCGACTTACAAGTTATAGGTCGTGGGGTCGAACCCCGACAGGCGCTTTATTTTGTGCAAATAATTTCATCACCACTGCCCTCAAACTGGTAAAGGAAAACATCGTGAGGAAACCGCCATGTCCTAGGCCTAAACATTCGAAGACATGTGACATCTACCGACCAGCACTGGGCCGCTTGGTGGATTACGGCACACTCCCTTTTACACTATAACGTTTTCAGTGCTAGGAGACAAGCCAGAAGAGTCCCATAATAGCCCGATTATGCACATGAAAATAACTCGCGTCAGAATTAGGAAAGTATTTCATTCATTTATCATTTCAATAACAATTTACATTTTGTCTGAATTTTTACAAATATATTATTTTAGGAAGCAATAAGCAAATAATTAAAATAATAACAAGATAAACACATGATTAAATTAGTTCAACACAATATCATTTCCTACCTACACTAATATTATTTACATTCATAAAAGTACAAAATTAAAAGCAATGTTAACGAGAAAAATGAAATTAAAAATACATGTCACTTAAATTAATATAAAAGCGACAGAACCAGATACTATTTTACAATAATCATCAAAATCATTATTTCATCTATTTATTATTAGCACCAGTGTACAATGTTAATTAAAATTAAATTCGTTCATGTCAGCATTTCTGTAATATTATATTTTGTATTCTGTAATAAATCTTGCAAATGTACTTAACCAATATACGAGCCACAACAAATCGAAGAATAAACAACCCATAGTATCTACATATACCCCTGCACGTATGTAAACCACATTTACAAGGTACTCGTACATTTTCTGCGGTACAGGTTCAAACGTCATACCTAGGCTCCTAGTCTCATACATTATTTAGGCATAGGCAGTCACGTATTTTTCGAGTAGTTCCAGTCCGCTTTTGCTTATGAATAAATGAAGGAAAAAATGTCGGTAGCAATAGCCGGGAGATTCAGCGGTGAAATTTTCTTTAAATTTTCCGGGTTTGAATAAGGATTATATGTGAAATATTTACCGTGGTGCAAATTTATAGAATTGTCAAGGAAAGATTTACGAAAAATGTTTTTAATACATAAAAAGTCATGGTGTACTTTCAGAATCATCATCATCATCATTCATCATTTCAGCGGAAAGAAGTCCACTGCTGGACATAAGCCTCCTCCAAAAGGGGGGTTTTTGCCATAATCGCCACGCTTGGCAGACGGGTTGGCGGTCGCATTATGGTGGTAAAATGCATAGAGTACGCTGCTGCCCATTCTCTAGTAAGTCCCTTAGTCGCCTTCTACGACACCCACGGGAAGAAATGGGATGGTGCTATTCTTTTACGTCCGGCACGACACGGAACCAGAACTCAGAATCATCGCACCTCTTTATTTACCTTTTTTGTCATCAGCTTTTCTATGTCCACATTTTAATATTAGGTACAGTCATCCTTAGAAATTTGTACCCAGGGTCGTCGGATATAGTAAATTTTTATTCGACATCCATCGGTTTCTTACTAAACATCAACTATATTCGACAACTCTGGATATTTATATCGTTTGGTGGCTGTGCCTTTGTCTTATCTGTAACATACACAATAATATATCCACAGGACTCAGTCATAAAATTCAGACAAGCAAAGCACACAATAATAACTACAAAATAAATTAAAATTCATACCAACCAGCCAGCCAACTTCATGGTTATCAAATTAAACTCGTCTTACAACAAACATGCATACATTTTGTACGCAACGAGAATAGAGCTCTCCACTGTTTTACTTCGTCCTAATAAAATCAAAATTATGTAAATATACTAGCTTATTCACTCAAGCATACCTAAATATTTACCAGCACAAAATGCAAGGCTACATTGAAACAAATTCTACTTTTTATTAGAGCTATGAACGTGAAGATGTATTTTATTGCAGCTTTGAAATATGCCCGCCCGTTTCGGTCGAAGTTTCCAGAAACTAAATTCTCTTCTTAGTTGAAAGATCAAAAACGGGGTTTGCTGTTATCCTACTTTATATTTGAAGAGTATAATTTTATAAAATTGGATACTCATCCTTATGAATGATCCCCAGTTTGGAATATTCCGCTCAATGTGGAGCAACCATGGGAGCAACAACCCGCTAAGATCTTCCGGATTTTGTTGCACGGATGTGAATGCAAATCCGTTAAACCTGAAAATGGCGATCTTTGGATTGTTTTTGGCAACAATAAGTGAACATTTTAAAGTAAAACCTCGGATTTAAGAGGGTAATGAATTCATATGATGAATAGTGTAGGAGTAACGTAGCAGAAAAGGCATAAAAGACCGAATTGGCCGTATATGCTAGGTATGTGTTCTACAATGCACCCGTGCCGTAACTAATGTTGTCTAATTTGACAAGCTTGGGTTCGCAGCAGAAAAACCCGGGACAGGGGTCGTAAATCCGGACGACAACATTGCCAGGGGTGTCCCACGAACATTCTTACAAATTTTTGCCTTTGTAAACGTATTTTAACTTGACTCTAGCGTAACATTTACTTTATTCTCCGCAAAGCGACGATAATGAGAGGATGTGAATTTTAGCTGTGTCTACTGTCTACAGTGTTCGTTAGATTGTGCCGAGTCGATGAAATTAGGAATGAAATCTGACACAATTTTCTTTGTTTATGACGAAATAATATCTTGTACAATGTTTTTTTTTTTTTTTTGATTACATTATCTATTCATATTTATAGATACTAGTGCTCGCCCAGTTTCCGAAATTCGACCATAATTTATTTAAAACTTAATGTATTTCTACTGCATTAGTATATAAAAATATATGCTTTCTGCACTCCGTCTCCATTTAAACATTGTGCCAAATTTCATATTCCTTCGTGCGCCTAACTTTCGCAAAAAGGGGTACAAAGTTCTTGCTTCACTTATTAATTTATACATAGATAGATACTACAAGTAACATCACAACAAACAACCCTACTCGATATATCTGTGTCACATATCAAACGTCAAATCATTTCTCCATTACGTCACGTAAAATAACCATAGGAATCTTTCGCACTCTGGCCGTCAGCAACGCATACGGAACAGCATTTCGTACTATAAACAAAAAGGTACATCAATCATTCTTATACCCTCGAGGCATTGGTAGCGGTTGTAGTTGCTAGGTAATAACAATCGGAAGCGGGTAGTCTGTTGAATTACAGGGGCGGGCCTCCCTCTATTGCCTTCCAAGCAAACAAACTTGCAATAAACCCGACCAAGACGACTGTTACGTTCGTACTATCTTAATAGCGCTTTTATCCATCGGGGTGGGTTACACATGTCGCTTTGTGAACGTCTGGAGACTTTGTCTACTTCACTGCATTTTATTTTCAGCTTATCTGTTTCAGATATTGGCGATAAGGCCCAGAGCTTCGAGTATTGGGTGTTTATCCGCTTCCTATTCTTTTCTAACAGAATAATGGACAGTATTTGGATCAAAAGCTTGCATTTCGACTTAGAACGAGAGTTATTGGAAGGCTGGTTATTCTGCGTACCGTATTTTATAAAATACTTCGCAGTGAATATAAAGTTCTAGAAAGAAATTCTAATAAAATTGTCTTCTAGGAAACTAAGAAACAAATTTTCCTATGAAAATTGGAACTACAGGTAAAGACGCAGATATTGGGCACAATAAATCCTATGCATTTTTACTATGTTGCTTTCTTTCTTTTAATTACTTAACATATAAAAATCAGGAAAATGAAAAAAGAATATAAAAAAATAAAAAAAACATCACTTGTTGTGATCCCTGAAGGCAGAGGTGCAGCTGTAGCACCCACATTTCGCTAAATTGATGAGCAAAATTATAATAGGTCTTTACCTATGAAATTGCCGTTTTGTATGAAAAAATTTAAACGAATTTTTTTCATGAATTTTTTATTTGTATTAATCGAAGTAATCACCCATGCAATCAATGCATCTTTGCCATCGCAGTGGCAGTTTATTGATGCCCTTCTTAAAGAAATCAGCTGGACGGGAGGCAACAAATTCTTCAAAGGCATTTTGTACTGCCTCTCGGGTATTAAATTTTTTTCCCGCCAAGAAGTTATCCAAATTCTGGAAAAAGTAGTAGTCTGTAGGCGCAAGGTCTGGTGAGTAGGGCGGATGACGGAGAGCTTCCAACCCCAGTTCTTGCAACTTGGAGACCGTCTGCTGTGCAGTATGAGGTCGCGCGTTGTCGTGCAGGAGCAGCGGAGACGAGCGATTGACCAATGCTGGTTGGAGATGCGCCAGCTTCTCCATCATTGTGTTCAGTTCTTCACAGTACACATCTGCAGTAATGCTCACCCCGTTTGGTAAGAAGCTGTGATGAATCACACCGGCGCTAGACCACCAAACAGTGACCATCACTTTTCTAGGGGTAAGTTTTCATTTAGGGCATTGTTTAGGTGCTGAACCAGGATCCAACCAACTTGCTGAGCGCTTACGGTTATCAAACAGAATCCATTTTTCATCGCAGGTAACAATGCGGTTCAAAATTCCTTCATTTGTGTGTCTGTTGAGCAGTGCAAGGCACGTCTCGACGCGTACTTCGCGCTGGCGATCATTGAGTTCGTGGGGCACCCATTTGTCAAGCTTTTTTACCTTGCCAATTTGACGCAAATGGACCAATAGTGTTTTGACGCTAACGTCGAAAGCTGCTGCTAATTCAGCCGTAGATTGTGTATCATCAGCTTCCACAATCGCCTTTAATTCGTCATTGTCGACCAAAGTCTTCGGACGACCGCGAGGTTCATTTTTCAGGTCGAAATTTCCAGAACGGAAGCGAGCAAACCAATAACAGGTGGTGCGTTGGTTTGTAGTGTTAGCTCCGTAAACGTCGTTGATGTTGCGTGCCGCTTGTGCCGCGTTGCTGCCACGACGGTACTCATATTCCATAATTACTCGAATTTTTAACGTATCCATGATGACGAAAAAGATTGAAATGCGATGAAAATGTAACACTAATCAATAAAGAAATGACTACTTTTAGAAAAAAAAATCCATGTTTTTAAAATAAAATTAATTTGAAATTAGAATTCTTAGCCAAACAAAAATTATTTTGATTTGAAATGGCCAGTACTGCAGAACGGCAATTTCATTGGTAAAGACCTAATATTACATTACTTAATACCAAAGGGTAGGTACCGTATTACCCAGTAACTGTGTGAGTTCTTTTTTCTAAATTTAATTTATTTCAACCGTTTTAGTTATTTTTCCTAATTAATTGTATTGTATTGTCAATTCCTTTTTTTATTTTTTTAAATACTTAATCTCAATTCTTATTTGTGAGTAAGGTGTACTACTTATAGTAAGGAAAAATCCCAAATGTATAATTTTGTCCAAAAAATAATATATTTTTTCTCTCTTTCCTTTTCAAATACTTAAGTAATTAATTGCACTGTATTTTTAAATAATCATATAGTTTTATTTTGCTATAATATACCTGAGTAATGCTACTCTAGTGGCACTTTTTACCTAATTTAATTTTGTTAACATGCGGATAATGTAGTGGGCTGCAATATTGTTAAAACTATGTTTATTTTTGTTATTTGTAAACATTTTATATTGTAGCTGTTTATTGTCCCATAATAAATAAAATAAAATAAAACTGGGTTTTGGAGCTCAGATCAGTTGCCTCATGTAAAATATTGGTATTCTTCCATCCGGTTACACCAATATAGTTGCGAAAAGGCTAGGCAGATAGATGATATTATATCATGCAATTTAAAGTCACAAGCGGAAGTCTCTGATACTACAATAAGTTCATCGTGAAAATAAATAGTTGCGTCCGGAAAGTTCGAGAGTCAAAATATTAGCCTTCGCTTACAACATTAATTAGTTTTGAAATACACTTCTACACTTAAATTAATTGAATAAAACTTTATACAGGGCGAACTGAGATGAGATTCTAATAGAAAGTTATCAACATTTTCGGTGACGAACTTTTGGCTTTTCTTTTTGATAAACACGAGTGGGGTCCTTCTGGTTCTTCACTGAGTTTTTTCTGTGGTTCTTACTAACCTCCGCTGTCTGCCCGTTCATCTGTCCGTCTTTCACAAGTATGTATCTTTTAAACTGTAGTAGGTAATCCTTGAAATTTTCACAGTCTTACTATACAGGAAAACTTTTTATCCAGTGCGCAAACTGTAACCATGAATTCAGCATATCATTCTAGAGCCCCAGCGAAGATTTTTTTTGCCAAAAAAAAAAACTACTGTTCCATACATTTTGACCACTTTTCTATGAAACAGCAGATTTTTTTTTCTGTAACTGGCGAAAAATTTCTGCGGTAGAATGATATGCTGAATTCATGGTAACAGTTTGCGCACTGGATAAAAACTTATCCTGTATATCCTACTCATATTATAAAAGTGTAAGTTTGGATGTTTCGATGTTACTCAATCACGCACAAACAGCTGAACGGATTTCAATGAAATATGTACAGATAGTTTGAAACCTGGAATAACACATAGGATACTTTTTAACCCGACAGTACCTATGGACCCGTGGGATGGTTTTCGACATCCATGCGAGCGAAGCCGCGAGCAAAAGCTAGTGGAAAGAATATACTTGAAATTTTCACAGTATGTAGTACACACTCTGTGATTATTATTTTAATAGTTTAAATGAAACGGGTTTATACAGAAAAAGTGTTTTTTTGGCGTTTTTTTTTTCTAGCGTATAAAAAGAATGTAGTGTTAAATATTGTACCGTGGTAAGGAACCTTATGTGTGCGAGGCCGAATATCTCTTGACCGCATTCTTTCTAATATTCGTACAAGTGTATAATTTCCTTAAAACAACTGTTTTATTTACCTTTAACTTGGAGCAACGGCTGTGTTTTCTCTAAAATAATTTACTATGAATCCAATTTAGTATTCCAACAAATATTAAATTGAAATCTGACTACAAATTATTAGACCATCAGGAGGTACAAATCTATAAAAAAGAAATGAAAAGTCCTGACTGACTGACTGACTCATCAACGCCCAGCCGTATAATTTCCTTAAAACAACTGTTCTAATTAAACAGTTGTTTTAAGGAAATTATACACTTGTACATCAAGCCCTTGGACCTAGAAAGCTGAAATTTTTGTAATGAAACCTCTGTGCAAAAATTTCAAAACAAAAATCCTTCGGATACCCGCGGCCTTTACAAGGTCATCGGTCCACCTTGTGGGAGGCCTTTCCACTCTACGTCTTCCGGTACGCGGTCGCCACTTCAGAACCTTTCGGCCCCATCGGCCATCTGTTCTGCGAGCAATGTGCCCTGCCCACTGCCACTTAAGTTGGGCAATTCTTCGGGTTATGTCGGTTGCCTTGGTTCTCCTGCAGATCTCTTTATAATGTAGACAAGGAATAAGGAAGGATTTTTAGGAAATCAGCCCCTAAGGCGCAGGCGAAGCCGCTAGCAAAAGCTAGTTATAAATAGATTAGAAATTATGCCTAGTTACGTACAGATATGAGAATCCAGACATACCTATCCTACTGTAACATTAAAATATTATAAATGAGAAAGTTTGTACGTCTAGATGTTTGTTACTAAATCACTCAAAAACGGCCAAACGGATTTGGATAAAATTTGGCACGCAGATATTTTATAACCTGGCTTAAAACTAAGTATTTTCTATACCGTCAGTATATTTTCGCGCGAAATTTACAACAAGCACGCGAGCAAACTCGCGAGTTAAAGCTAGTATTAAATAAATAAATAAAAGGTGCCTTTGAACCCACTTTCCTTGGGTGACTTGTTGTTAAATCCTTGTTTGATTCTTCGTGACGATGCATAACATGTGCTGCTAAAGAAACAAGAACAGTATCAATAGAAGTTTAACGTCAGACTCGCAATATTAACGATATGGAACGGAAAAACATATCGTGATTTTTTGTTGATTTTGATAATTTAAGAAAATATTTTTCGGTGCTGTTGTTTGACGTACCATTATTACACCTAGGTTAAAACTTTGTTTACGACTCTGTATCGTGGTTCCTAGTCTCGGTTCTTCATAGAACCAGTTCAAGATTCACGAAAAAAAAAGACATTAAATAAATTACTGAACTGTTCGATAAATTCCATCAAATCATTCCATGTCGAAACTAATAACATTATACCAACACAAACCTTCCGATGTAAGCAAATAAAATACCTATCTTACTCTTTGTATAGCCACCGCACTTCATAATGTAATTACTTCCACTGCGGGTCTTACAATATCGTGTCCAAGACGGAAAAAAGGAAGCCACAAGCGGAAAATTTACTCTTCTTAGCCAGTGATTTTTATTTGCTACAGATCCGTTCCCCAGCCAGCGTGTACTTGATAGAAAGAACTACTGAACTTTTTCCCACAAGCAATTATTTTAAACTTTACATTTCGATACAAATTGTACGGGCTTCGCTTTTGTTTTGCCGTGAACTTTTAAATGTGTGTTTGATTTTGTTGCCTTGTTTTTGTTTTAGTTAGGGCACTGTGGTTTGTAGAAACTAGGTTAACATGTTATAAAGGAGGTTAGTATTAGGTAAAACTGTTGGGGTTGTATAAAAAGAATAAGAAGGCGTGGGCAATCTAACGATGTATGTAGCGATCATGCCTCCCGGCGACATGTTTGTCGAGTAACTCACTGAGAACTTCTGATTCTGAGAATTTAGAGGTCGATCATGTTAGACGGAGAAATATAAAATTGATGATAATGTTAGCTCTGTTTTCTCATTAGTATAATTTACATATTATAAAATATTCAAAACCAATATTATCATAGAAAATGAGCTGAAACCAACACAGACACTACTGTCAAACGCTACGTTAATGACCAGTCATCGAGTAGCAACTGCCACTTACATTCAGACAGCCGTCCATTCTATGTAACAACGCTATCTTATAATTTATATAGGACTGTTCGTATCAAATAAATTACTGTTAGGGAACGTCCGACAAGTGTTGGGCGGGACAGTTTTTCTTACCGTATATTAATGAAGCCGGCTATACAATCTCAGACGATATCTAAATAATTTATTGCTACACCAGGTGTCGCGCCAAAGACGAATTTACATAACCTACAGCGGAGAATAGGGTGTAATTTATCGCTGCGTGTATTTTGTTCACAAGAAAACGATGAGATCCCGATAATAAGGCTAAACTTTGTTGCGAGACTGTACCTACCATTTACTTGAGAATTTGCGACGCAAATTAGATATTGTCTGATGTATTGTGCGTTCTAGAGATAATAAGATCAGATCTTGATAAACTTACAATTCTATCTCTAGGTAAACCAATGTTGCAGGAATGAAAGTTTTACCAATTTTTTTTTTGAAATTATGAATTTATGGCTATTCACAATGGTGTGCTGGTGCC
Organism: Polymixis flavicincta; assembly: GCA_949987655.1. Classification (NCBI taxonomy): domain Eukaryota; kingdom Metazoa; phylum Arthropoda; class Insecta; order Lepidoptera; family Noctuidae; genus Polymixis; species Polymixis flavicincta. Next base: position 11,188,105 of record OX465175.1, on the reverse strand, counting down.
TAAACTTATGTATGGAAATGAATGTTCGGTATGGCAAAAGAAACGTGAAAGTAGAATAAATGCTGTGGAAATGCGTTCCTAGCGAAGCATATTTGGTGTGAGTTTGAATGATAGGCTGAAGTATCATGTGATGAGACAACGATGCGGGTTAAAGAAATTGAAAAGAGTTTGCTTGTAAGGTTTATTTTTATATATTTACAGGATGAATGAAGGGCGGCTAACAAAATGTATTTATGTATTGTGAGTGGAAAAACCGGGAGGGGACGCCTTTTTTTTGAGTTTGGCGAATCATGAAATAACTTCTCCCGCTCTGGTTAGTGCAGGAGGGCGTGTCGGACTTTTAATGACTAAAACCTACCCGTGTTCCTTCAGTCGCTTGTGTGCCAGGGGCCACGGTATCTCTTTCATCGGGCCTTATTTTCAGGCATCGGCCCTTGCGGACCTCACCAGTTGGTGCTGCCTTCTCTTTGAGGCGCGCGTGGAACACAGTGCGCCGTCGACCCGGGCTTGGTCTTTACCGGTGCTATCCATTACTCGTCCTCCGCAAGCCCGCGCCTGCGGTGGCCGGGAATCAGCCTGGGGAGGGACGCCTTAGGAGAAAAAATGGTGATTTTATTGCTGATGTTCTTCAGAATGGCCATAGGCGTAGTACTCGCAACCGACGGGCGTGTATGACCAGATATATATAAGGATCGTAGCTGGTGGCTTTTTGTACTTTTCTGCTCACTCCATGGGAAAAAGGCGTGAGTTTAATAACAGATGCCAACAAAATATGTTCCTTCTTGTTTAAATAACCCATTGTGGCTTAGTAATAATAGCCGCAAGGTTGAGGCTAAGCAATAACAGCTAGACGGTTCGATCGATAAGGTTAAGCTACGCTTGCCGCGGTTGAGCCGTGGATGGATGACCAACCATATATACCAAGAATCCTCCATGCTTCGGAAAACACTTTAAGCCATTGGTCCCGGATGTTATTTGTGGATCTTTTCAGTCGTTACGGGTCGTCAGAACTGCTAGGGGTGCGGGTTGTTCGAAAAAGATACTGCGGCCTTTGGCACACAGGCAACTGAAGGAACACGGGTGGGTTTAAGTCAGTAAAAGCCTGACACGCCCTCCTGCTCCACCCAGAGCGGGAGAAGTTATATAATGATTTCCCATACTCAATAAAAAAAAAACGGCTCGTCAGAAGCTCGGAAGTCTGACAACCAGTCTTACTATCGGGTATCGTATTGCCGAAGGGTTGTGGAGGTCAGATAGGCAGTTGATCCATCTAAAATACTGGTATTCAGCTGAATTTGGTTAGACTGGAAGCTGACCCAAAGTTATTTGGCAAAAGGCTAGGCAGATGATGTTGTAATAGTAACCCATTGGTGAAAATTACATCTAAAAATAGCTAAAACAGCAAAATAGGGGAAACCATCTTTAAAATTTGCTGTAGATTTAATATTATTTGAGTAGGTTTTGTATTCATTTTTATGGGTATTGCTCTGAACTCGTACTTTTTTTGGATTAATTTATCTTTATGAGCTTGCATTGAATGGAAGGCGGAGTGGGGGCGGCTTGTAGGCGGTAAAGTATCGAGACTTTTTTAATACTTGAATATTTATGGATTCCGAGAGATATTTACATTTATGTCTTCATACATAACGTTTATTAGAAATCCCGTTTCGCTCCGACACTAGGTACGCCTTCTGCACTTATAACTGACACAGCGTTCACATTTTGTGTTTGTCACTGTCACTTATTTTCTTTTTTTATTTGTCTTTTTACATACCTAGCTGTACATCACATCATGTGTACCTAATCCCTGAAGTATTAGATAGAGGTGTAGCAATAGTTCCTACAAGTTATGTTTAAAAGGAGGATGTACTCAGGTACCCCGCAAAATTCGCCAATATTTTCATGAAATACTCATTCTATGAGATTACATAAACACTAGGTTTTGCCAGCAGCTTCACCCGCGCGGATCTTGCATCCCCTATTTAACTCCCTTAGGGATTTAATTTCGAAAAATCCTTCCTTATTCCTTGTCTACATTATACAGGAAACCTCTGTGCAAAATTTGAGCTTTCTAGGTCCAAGGGTTTGGACTGGGCGATGATGAGTCAGACAGTCAGGACTTTTCTTTTTATTTATATAGATAGAGGGTTATATTGATGGTTTTATAAATACATATTTTTTACGTTAGTAAATCGTATTTTGTTTACCATAAAGCCTGACACTGACTTGTCATTTGCAAATTGCAAGAAAATTTTAATTTTAAAGGCTACCTTGGCATTTCTTCTCGATATAGGGGGTGAGCCTATTGTCATCAATCGGGAACTAATTCAGACACAGGGCTGCTACTGGACATAATCTGATGGAAAAATTCTATAACACATTGCCCGATCTTACCCTATCTCGAATCGAACCCGAGACCCTGAATCAAAATCATTTATTTGCGTAAGGGACTAACCACACTCATTCAGCTCTGTTCAGCTTTTGTCCATAGAAAACAACGATTTTGAATGAAGATGCGTACGCATCCGAAAAGACGCAGAAAGCTCAACGGATGCGTATACATCTTAATATGAAATCGTTGTTTTCTATGGACAAAAACTAAACAGGGCTGTATACGTGTGGTTAGTCCCTAAATAGGGTACAGAAAGTTCCCTAACATGTTTACATCGATCTCTTATTATGTCTTTAATGTCGGCGTGAAGATTTGACATATTTAAATCTATGGTCAGCAATAGCGCTTGCGACCGCTCGACCAACGATTCAGTATTTTTCACATGCACTGTAGTTAGGTACCTATTAGGTAAATAAACTGCGTCTTCTAATATCGCCGTCTTTATATTTATTTATTCATTTAAGATCTCCAAAAAAGATGTACACAACACATGACATAAATAATAGGCAACCTCAGGAATTAAGTAGGTGTACTCCTTCACTTATAGGAGACCACAGCATGACAATAGAGTGAATATTACGAGTACTCTTACAAAGTCTAGGAACATACTAGAACTATTAATTTGACACTACCTATTACTTCACATAATTAACAAACAGTTAGTACTTACCTACGAGTACAAAATATCAAAGTGGGAATCCTTGAGTAGGTACCTAGTTACAGATTTACCAAGCACATCAAGACTTTAACAGCAAATAAATAATCTTATGTAAACGCAATCAAGACTACATCAAAAGCCACAAATAGAATATGAGAGACAGTTTGTAAACTAAATAATTTAGTAGTGTTTTGTGCCGTTCTCGGGGTTTCTTGTAAACTTGTTAAGGTACTCCCTGAGGGTCGAGGTCCGTCTCTGTGAAATATGGTGTTGTTGACAGTATGCTCTGTTTAAAGGTCACGGGATAATTTGACACGTTGTGTTGGGTTTTAAATGTTTTCGCTTTGTATTATCACAGTTATGTGAGAAAGATTTTTTCATTGTGAAATTTAATATACAAGATGTTGTTTTGCATCCTCGTCAAATTCCAGGTAGTTGTCATAAAAGACATAAATAATCAATTGAAAGTACAGTACCGGGCAATAACTAATAAGCGCTGCTTTTTTTTGTTGTTGAAATTTAACAGTATTTCAGAATTAAACCCTTAATTCAATACAAATAAAAGAGAATCACCCGACTACGCAAACAGCGACAATGCAGCTGTGTGCGTGAGTGTCGACGTCTTACCTACGAACCAAATTCAAGCGTGCGCGACCGAGCGGCGAGCAATGAATGACCTGAGCGACCGTTAGCAATAATTTTACCTAATTTTATTTCGAAAATCACCTACATTATTGTCATAAATTTAGTTTGATAATTACCTCTTTTTAAGCATCATTAGAATACGGAAATCTTACTAATGACAGTAAGTACCTAATACTAGTGCGCCAAAGAAAAGTTCACTGACCAGCACCCTAATTGCGTAACTCCCGATTCATCATAATCTGTATCGTTTTGAAACGGATTGTTAAACCATTGCGTCATATGTTCGAAACAAGTGTCTGCTCAACAACGTAAATAACGCAATGAATATTGTTGAACTGTGAAAGCGAAACCGATTATGATTAATCGTAAGTTACGTAATAAGGGTGCTGGTATCAGATGATTAATAAAATGTTCGTTTTGCTCTAATGCTATCGTTCAGCCTAAACTTTTCGTAATGATTTTGTTTTTATTTGTGGATTAAATTGGTTGATTTGAAATTTTCTTTACTACTTAAGGCTTAGGACCGGTAATAATACCTACCTACCTTAGTTGATGTACCGATCTACTAAGTTTAAAAATGTTTTTTAGGTTTGATGGAAATGGAAAGATTATGCTAGTTAAGTGTAAGTAGGTGGTGATACTTTCGACTCTTAGGTATTATTGGCGTAGTTAATAATTTAAAATCAACTTATTTACACTAATAAAATTGATTAAGCTAACAACGTATTTACAAAATGTACAAATAAATAAATTACCTACTTAAGTTACCCGGAGGAGTTGTTCAAAGTTACCACCATCACACTCTTGGCACAATCGAGCACGACGTAGCTGGTTTTACTTTAGTTTACGTAACACTAACACATTCGTTTTAAAGTGTCGAAAGCACTAATGATCCTTGCACGTACACTGTGGTGTGGTGCACTCCAAAGCGTCGACCAGCCTCCCGCGTGCTTGCCCGTGGTTCTCGCTGGAAGTATTCCAGAATGTCTTCCTGCAAGGCGACAGGCAGGCCTACCTACGCTGCCGAGAGCTTGAGCATGCCGGGGAACGTCAAACTGCCGATGATCCCGCAGTCTCTGCGTAGCAGCCAGCATGACGCTCTGTGATAGGGGTTCCCGATCGGGAAACATTTCCGTGAACATCCGGATGGCTCCACGTAGACTGCTCCACTGATGGCATACAGGCGGACCATCTCCACCAACTCGACATTAGTGTAATTGTCCGTCATCTTGCACTTAGTATCAAATGACGTCTCAACAATTTACCGAGAACTGAGAAGCGCGCACGCACATTTCGGCGACATCAAACAGACTGTTGGTTCGGGGGCGGGCGGGGGGCCGCGCACGCGGCGCCCGGTCGAACGATCGCGCAAGCGTTGTGAATGGATGTATTGTTTGCGTTTGTGTGTGAAAGCGCGGTTAGGCTAGTATCAGACGGGCCGCGTTTAAATACGGCTGGTACACACTTATGGATTTTAGTAAACAGGAAAAAATATTAAAAAAAATACCTACCCATTTTATTGTTGATTTGGGTCGAGAATCATTAGCATAATAACGTCCTTGAATTTGACTAGGATGCAAATCAACATCTTGTATGTTTAAGAGCGCTGTTACAAAATGAAACTGCTCAGTTGTAGGTAAATTTGACGGCGCGCGGCAGAAAATGCACGCGTGTGTGTCTAGTGAAGTACGCTACGCACACATGCAAACCGCTATGCGTCGGACGCCAGGAACAAACCAACATGAGCCTTTGCCACTTTGTATTCGAAATAAATTATATGACTCTTTTATAGTTCGTTAAATATTTTTTGTACTGATGAATGTTATCACCTAGAACGGCGTATTTAGTGGGTATTGTTACACAAAAAGCACAGTTTGAATTTTATTTCGTGATATTTATTTATAAACCTAAATGCATTGTGATGTTGCTTCTACAGTTTCAATAGTACAGACGCCAGCAGGTCAAGCTATCCTAAACTGTCAAATTTTCCCAATTGAACATGAACCTTATTCCTTTGCGATAAAGTTGAAAACCTATCAAAGAAATTTGACAGATTGGGGTAGCTTGATGTGGTGGCCTCTGTACCTACTAGTATGAAATGTAAAAGATGAGTTAAAAAATTCGGCCAAGTACAAGTTGGACTTGCACACGAATAGTTTAGTACCACGGTAATATTATACACCGATAAAATCACGTTTCTTGTATTGGGGCTCCCTTTATTTTTAATTTAATTGTGTCTTAAAGCGGTCACTCATATATTTATATCAAATGTGCACATTTAAAGAATTCACCGCGATTTTAAAGTGATGCAATCCTTAAGGTGAAACTTGTCCACATCTTTCCAATACAAACTTTGGGAGTGTATTACTCCACTGTTCGCAAATGTACAGAGGCCAGCACATCAAGCTACCCCAATCTCAAATTTCTTTGATAGTTTTTCAACTTTATCACAAAGGAATAAGGTTCATGTTCAATTGGGAAAATTTTACAGTTTGGGATAGGTTGACTTGCTAGCGTCTGTACATCAAAAATTAAACATGGTATGGTTTTGCTTTATTATCAATATTGTCTGTACGGAAACAGGACACTAAAATTAAAAAGCATTAAAACGTTAGGAGCCTACAAAGATTAGTTTTTCTTGCTAATTTAACCTAACTTTGGGCGTGTTTAAGTAATAAAAGAAGTGTAAAATCCCCAAAACTAAGTCGGTACCGACAAAGCTCAATTATCTAAAAGTTCAATCAACTGTATTGGTAAACTTTATTTATGCGATAAAACGTTCTGTATGACCGTTTACTCCAACATGCATCTACTTCCACTGGTGTCATTGCAATACCTCCATTGTTGACTTCACCCCGTGATATTGCAGACGCCTTTTCTTTTTTGGCAGCTTCTCGCATCGTCTCTTCTGCAGTAATACGCTACATTTCAGCCACATTTGCATGAATTACTGCATCTATGGAATTTTCAACGATGCCAATTCGTTTGTATAGCTATACAAGCAAATTGGCATCGTTGACAATTCCATAGCTGCAGTAAGCTCATTCAGATTGGAAAGACCAATTTATATCATTAATGTTCCTGACAATAAGCCCGTATTGACATTTAAATTTAAGTTATCTTCGTTGCATGTTTCTAATTTAAAAAGCGATCCACACATAAAACATTTAAAATCAAATTTTGAAATGAGTGCCATTTGTATTTCCTTTACAATTTGTAAACTATTCAACCGGCAGCCAAATTTGTCGCCATGTTTGTCAATTAAAAGCAATTGATTCATAAAATAAGTACAATCTATAATTCGCCTTCCATCTACATCTTGAATTTCCTGAAACAATGAAAACCGGGAATGTAGATAGTTAAAAAAAGGGTTAAACTTGTAATTAAGTTACGTAGTTTAGCGGTTAAAACGCTATTTACCTACATTACAAATGATATGAAATAAATGACCATGTTATTTATATTTCTGTCAGAATGCACTGTTAAAAGTGTCGTTTGGTCAAATGTGCTTTCATTCTCCTGTAACAGTAAATCAGTCCGATAATGTACCTGTATAATAAGTGGTGTGTTCTTTTTTCATAAATGTAATGAAAAAAACAATACATGAAAAAAACGATGTAGGTGTATAGATAGGGAAAAATTACCTCTGTTAAATGAGAATCAATATTTTCATTTGGCGAATTTACTGGCCCCTGCTGCATTTCAGCTTTACTCTGCCTAAAATAAATAGGTAAACATGATTTTTTGATAGAATGGAATACAAAGAATACGTCAAAATACACATAAGCATTCAAGTTCCCAAGAAACATGACACTGTTATTTTAAACAGTCGTGTAAAAAATAACGAAACAAGACCTCCTCGACATTGAGAAGTTCCTATCGCGAAAAAGTGTAGAGTACATCGGCGTGTGTTGTTATGTAAATACCTGTTAACTATAATATTACAGAATAAATGTAAAGTAAACATTTCAAATATTAAATGTAACATTCTTACCTATAAGCTTCCCTTGCGCTTTTTAAACTATCGGCCAAAACTTATTTTTTCATTTTGACTGAACCATAAGATTTATTCTTTTCTCTTTTGACCATTATCATGAACTATGTCTGAAAATAATGGATTGAATTTATATTTTAGATTACATTTTCTTTTAAAATATTCACTCTAGAATATCAAAGCAAAATGTGTAGAATATATTACAATAAATAATTAAAAAATACTTCCTTGTATTAAGATGTGTTGGTCACGCTATATTCTTGGCGAATTGGCGAGATTACGTGGCGCATAAAGTGGCAACAGCGAGCGATACGTCCTCCCTCTGGAAGCGCGCGGCGCGGACTAAAGCTAAGGTCCGCGCGTCTTGAAATTTATATCGATTTATAGCATTGCATACAAAAATTGTTTAAAAATATTGTTTTACTTTAAAATAAACAGATTTTTTTTTCATGCAAGCTGACATAGTACCCTTAGTTATTACTTAACTTTTGATTGAATTTGGATTAAACATACATAGATAAAAATGTAATTTCAGACGAAAAATTATCATTAACTCTCTGTTTTTCGGAATTATTTTTGGTGTATTTCTGTATGAAACTTAAAAAATTGCTTTGAGCACTCCAAACAAAAAGGTACAGTCCTACCCTAGACATTTTTATAAATGACTAAACTATTATATCTTCCATGTAAAAAAGCATCAAAAGTTGGCCGAAAGTAAAATTTTATGAAACATCCTTTGCCGAGACAAGGTTTTTACTAATTTAGGTAAACAAATTGCAATTTTTTTTTAGAGGGCTCCCTAGATTAATAATGAAATTTTCTCGGACATATGTTTATTTTTATTTTTTGGCTATATCGAAACCATAATCACTCATCAAAATTCGAGTCAAACGCTCAAATTCAAGAAAAAACGTGACAGCGCCCTTAAGTCCCATGTAATATTATAAGTTTGGTAAAGTTCAATCAGTATGCAGAAAATTGAAATGGCATAGGACAGCACATATGTTGAGAGAAAAGAAAGAGAAATGGACCAGAATAATAACGGAATGGTACCATAGAGAAAGCAGAAGAAATAGAGGAAGACAACCAAAGCGATGGGAACACGATTTGAAGCAAGCAGCTGGGCCAGAATGGTTACGTACAGCAAAGGACAGAGACAAGTGGAAATCCTTAGAGGAGGCCTTTGTCGATAGACAAGCTGTTAAGAGAGGAAATAAGTCGAATGCTGGGAATATCCGCCATGGGATCTGGAGGCAAAGGTCCTCGCGCACATGTAGGAATGGCGCGAGGAGGCCAAACGCCGGGGTGAAAATCCGCTGCCGCCGCGGGAAATCGCGGCACAGCGGACAGAGCTCCGGCGGGATCTCATGGCGACATGGAGAGTGCGATTGCCAGAGGCCGAGGGCATGGGTAGCCGTCACCTCCTTCAGCGAAGCAGTGATGCTCGCGAAAAGGGAGGCGGTGCCCGTGAGGGAGAGGCAGTCTATGCGCCCTCGCGACTCTAGCCGCCGCAGGATACGGAGACGCCCTGGGCGTCGGGAATCCCAGGCCGATTTCCGGCCACCGTAGGCATGAGCTTGCGGACGGCGAGCAATGGGTAGCTCGCTGTCCGGTAAGGACCAAGCCCAAGGCGCGTTGTGTTCCACGAGCGCCTCAAAGAGATGTCAGCACAATTTGATGGGGCCCGCAAGGTATCCAATCAAAAATTGTTCGTTAAGTAGTTTCTTGACAAATAAGTAAGTTATAATAACAACAACATAATATTTTTATTTATGAAATGTTAGTACCCACTCAATCTTCTTGCAGGAATAAAGTTCAGTCAAAATATGCAAAACTTGTTAGAACTTGGAAGTTTTTATTCTGAACCAATTTAAAAGTTACAGTTGTGCGGACATCCTTAGCACTGTTATTTTATTTATTAAAGTCGTTTCGTCCATTACGAAACAGTTACTCTACAGAAGAAAACGCAGCAAGAAATGAAAACTTTGAAGTTTACTCAAGTTTACTTGGACTGAAGGTAATAGTTTTCTTGAAACTGTGTTTAATGACAACATTTTTAAAGAAGCGTTAGGTAATTTGTAGGATATATTTTTAAAATAATATAAATTAAATTACTAACTAAATATTCAAATAAATACAAAAACAAATGTACACTTAGGCGTCGAATTATTCGTTCGCATCACTGTCATCAGGAAACGTGCTCAGAAGACTGGCAGAATTGCCACGTTGAATGGCAATGCTAATTCTTTGGCCAAAGAATGACTCAGCCCTTTGGTCACGTGAAGTGTCAACCAGCCGGCGAGAATGTTCCTTAAAGAGATGTGACGACCCCAAAGGGCTCAAAACTTTTTGAACGTCAAAATACATAATACTGAGCTCCAAAACGCCCCACCCTTCACCACTTCTGCTGGGAAGCTGGGAAAAAGAAGTGGCGCAACAAACTTACCAGCAGTAAAGCTGTCTGTTTAGTCGGATGAACTTGATTCTTTGCATACATAGGCAAAGTAATAAACATTACGAGACGCAGACCATTAATTAAATAATTACTCATATGTCAGCTAGCCATGCCAATAACAAATGAAATGAAAAATTAAGTGAAGCACAATGTAAGATTTTCTTAGGTGTATAATGCAACAGACTAACAGTACAATAAATAAAATAAATAAATATAAATATAACAGTAGGAAAGGCTTTCATTTTCACAGTTCAACAACATTCGTTGCGTTATTTACGTTGGTGAACAGACAAATTTTACGAACATAATAAATAATATGAAGTAAGAGATAAGACGTAGCGTTGGAAAGCCTCGCACAAGATGGTCCGATGACCATGTGAAGACCGCAAGAATCGGTCAGAATGGAAGAGTTTGGGGGAAGCCTATGTCCAGCAGTGGACGTCTTTCGGCTGAAATGATGATGATGATGAGATTGCTAAATATTCTTCAAAATGCTTCAGATTCGCAATTAGGGTGCTGGTTTAAAAATAAGTTGCAAGTTTGAAACCTGAATATAATTTTTTCAGAATAAGTAACTGAATCGATTCCAATAATTTTTACAACTTTCATCCAAATCCCTTCAGCCGTTGATGCGTGATTGAGTAACAAACATCTAAACATTCAAACATCTAAACATACAAACTTTCACATTTATAATAATAATAGAATGGCTGTTATATAAAAAAAATGTGGTATCAGAACGATATCTGGCGTAGTGCACAAAGACAAGTAGTTAACTAAAGTCACCTGCAGGTGGCCGTGTTCTGCGAAATGTTGAGCAAAGCTAATTTCCGTCTCACAGGCATCTGCTGCCTAATTAGCTGAAGGGCGAATTAGCCAACAATAATTAGATAGATCATACGGTAATGGGACTTTGATAATGCTTGTACCTAGATCATATACCTAGGTGATAGAATAATTAAGCACGCACATCAAACGTGTCCTTATCAAAAAAGCATATTATAAGATAAAAGACTACGTTGAAGACAGGGAAGTTTGGCATTAATTCCTTCTGCACATGTGGCTTCCCTGGTACCTCATTAACAGCATAACTATGTGAAAGTCTATTAACTGCTCTCAAATACAAAGTTCTTTTTAATTCTTTTTATTTTTACAATGCTGACATATACTCGTCATTAATTAACATTATACATCAATTTTATTTAGGTTAATTTTATTTATGTAGATTATTTTACATATTGTGAATGAGAGAACGTTGTAGGCCTTACTGACTGTAGATTTGTAGACGATTTTCTATTCTGTATTCGTCTAAGTACCTGGTACTTATTGATAGGCCTGCGCTGTCCTCCCATACTTTTAATCTCTGTAATTTGAAAATATTGTTAAAGCCAATTATTTTTAAAAGAGTAACCGTGGAGTTTCTTGCCGGCTCTTCTCCATAGGAAACAACAATTTGGAACCGTGCACCTAGCTTCTGACGTTTCATAAGTGCCCATGCAGGTTTATATGAAATAAAAATATTTTGATTTTGATTTTGATTTAAGACTATGCGTCGATTATAATGTTCACAAAGGATAATGATCACAATTTACTCCAAAACTAATCTTGTGCTCATTATAATCGATTTCAGTAACCTTTCGTTTGGGTATTTTTTGCCATTCTTACCGCCACCGGTGGTAGATCCAAAGAAAAATAAAATCTTTTTAAATAAAAACAAAACAAAAAAAGTCAAAAGTCATTTATCCAAACTAGGCTGAGAGTCAGTTCATTTTGAATGTCAAAATTACATAAGACAGTCCCCCAAAACGTCCGCTCTTCACCACTTCTTAGTGCTTTAGCTGGGAAGAAGAGATGGCGCAATGAACTCCCCAGCAGCACAGCTGTCTGTTAAGTTAGAAGAACTTGATTCCATACAATTAACATTACGAAACACAAAAAAAAAAAAAAACATTAAATTTGCCAATTGCCAGCTAGCACACGCCAATATACCAACAAAACATTGAAAACTATAGGTACTCAAGTATAAATAAATAATTGAAGAAATGCTATGGTCAAATTGAATTTATAGATAGCTAAAAAAAGTTTTCGTCATTGTATTATGCTTTAAACTCAATACTCTAATTGGGATGTCTGAGGACTTGCATTAATTCTGTTACACATTGTATATAAAATCAAAATATTTTTATTTCATATAAACCTGCATGGGCACTTATGAAACGTCAGAAGCTAGGTGCACGGTTCCAAATTGTTGTTTCCTATGGAGAAGAGCCGTCAAGAAACTCCACGGTTACTATTTTAAAAATCATTGGCTTTAACAATGTTTTCAAATTACAGTGATAATAGGTATGGGAGGACAGTGCAGGCCTGTCAATAAGTACCAGGTACTTAGAGGAATGAAAATACAGAATAGAAAATCGTCTACAAATCTACAGTCTTTAAGGCCTACAACGTTCTCTCATTCACAATAATATGTAAATTAATCTACATAAATAAAATAAATCTAATTAAACATAGTGACATGGCTTCCATGACAATCATTAAAAATAGTCGATATTAAAATTGATGTATATTATCAAATAATGACGAGAATATGTCACATTGTAAAAAAAAGAACATTGTATTTGAGAGCAGTTAATAGACTTTCACATACATTCAAGATATGATTGAGTACGTAGCCATAATAATATTATTTTATGATACCCGAAACTACACTCCTGTAATAAGTAATTTCTCATATAAACCATCAAGTTCCGAAGATTAGACAAAATAAAATAAAAACAAAAATTCTCTGAAACAATTCAAAACATAACACACAATCGAATTTCCAGATAACGTTTGAACCCGTATACGAAACAATAAAATGGTCTGTTTTTATAATTTCTCCTTTTCATCATTCGTATCAACATTTAAAATGTTAATTCAGGAGATACAGAGGATAATACCGTTGATATCAGGTATAAAAATTAATAGCTTGTATCTCGTGAACCGTAAATCTGTTGAACTGGACATGACACAACAGCGTGTGTAAATCAGTTGTTTGTTATTTCGTTTAATTTGAAAAAATGATAAGCTGAAAATATGAGAAGAAAAGGTTTGTAAATAACAGACAGATTAGTGAAATTATTTACGGTCAACGATGCTTTGATAAGAGCAGAAATCCATTCTGACTTTACGTTGTAGGTGGATATTTTGATTGATTTCTCAACTGCTGAAGGGGTGCTCGTGACTAAATAATAGCAGTGCCCTGACAGGGTTCATTTACAAAAACCAACAGTAATTTTTTGTAAAATGTGTGATGTGCATGAGAGCGAATAAATCTCAGATTATAAAACAAAGGCAGATAGACCACGCGGAACACCAAGAGTGAAGCCAAAAAACCAAATACTAAAGCGTCGCAATGTATGTTACAAAAAAAACGTCGCATTCTATGTTACATCAAATGTCAAGCTATGCTTGCCGAGGTCGGTTCATGAATGGGTGACATTTACTCCTCCGTGCGTCGGAAACCACGGTAAGCCATTCGTTTCGACTGTCATTCTTTGACAGTCGTTACGGGTAGTGGAAAGCCTAAAAGTCTGACGACCTGTCTTACCAAGGGGTATCGTGTTACCCAGTAACTGGGTTCTGGAGGTTAGATAGTCAGTCACTCCGTGTAAAATACTGGTATTCAACTGCATCCGGTTAGACTGGAAGATGATCCCAACAAAATTGTAAAAAGACTAGGTAGATTTATTAATATTTTATATGATTTATGGAAAATGCAATGTAAACTTCAAATACTACTTCCTCCGCTCTACTCCATTCAAGAGTATATTTATATTATCTTTCTCAAACTCAGGAGTAAAAAATACTCCTGAGCTAGCAGATATAAACAAAATAGGCTAAATATGGGTGTGCAGTCAAGGAAATTATGCTATTTCATTCGAAGACTTCATACGACCGATGAAATATAAAAACTGTGATTTGATTTAAAGAAGTGTGTAAGTTGTGATTTGATTTAAAGAAGTGAAGGTATGATAGTAAAAGTGGTTAATAATCAATTTCAGTGAGTGAAGGGCGGGCGTTTTTGGGGGACTGTCTTATGCAATTTTGACGTTCAAAAAGTGGTGACTCTCAGCCTAGTTTGAATAAATGAATTTTGATTTTGAAAAATTAATTATCTCTACCAATCTCTACAGGGTCGAATTAAATTAGCGATACTCCGTAGATTTGGTTAGTAGATATTTCAAGTTACAAAACGCACAGTCGAAGACCCAAAAAAAAGCATCATATTTTTTTGGGTTTTTATCCTTCGATATCCCCATAAGATATCGATATATCCGGTACCCATTACGTCTGTGGAGTTTTGTTATCTAATTTAATTTGAACCTATAGGCGAAACACACACGACGGAGTCACGCATGCAGGTGTGGGAGTGCAGATCTGCTTCATCATGCAGATTTCTCCGCAAAAACGCGCAGAACTGCAATATAGTCATGCGGTGGCCTAGATGCCTCATTTCACAGCAGCTTGTGGTGGTGATAGTACATTGCAGAGCATTGTTTTTTATACTCAAAATGTTTATTATTTTAGAACCCATTCAGGATGCTGCAGTTATATTATTTGTTTGGTTATTGTATAATCAAATCAAATTGCTTCACGACTTTCGATTTCGAAAATAAATCGATCGATATCCATTTCAAAATAGTACGCCTAGCTCTGTCAAAATCACATACAGTTGCGTGTTTCTCCGCATGTAGGAGCGTGATCTACAACACTGCGTGTGATTGCCTTTTCTGTGTGTTACACTACGTGTGTTTTCTATACAAACACAGATACATGCAAACAACGTAAGAGCAGCACACCCGCGCTACGCTGCGTGATGCGGTGCAGTGTGCGAATCGCCATATACTTACTTCGTCGGCCCAGAAAACGGTGGCGAGATGACTTGGATGTGTAACGTGAGGGCTTGTTTGAGGTGGCACGGGAAAAGAGTTCCTGGAAGGCTTTTGGCCAGCAGTCGGACAGCATAGGCTTAACAAAAAAAAAAAAACGAAGTCAGTGACTAACACTAAAACACATATCGAAAGACACCGACTTCCAAAATTAAAGATATTTTTCACTATTCACTTCACGTTATTTTGGAATAGCTTTTTTTTTCACTTTTATTTATCGGTGCCTACCTCACACCAATTCTTAAGCCACTACTTGCTATGTTAACAACACTGACTGGAAGCAGTACAATGTCATCAAGATACACATAGTGGTATTAAAAACGCATTATCGAGGCTTACGCCAAAACTACCACAGAAAACTAAATAAAATTAATATGGGGGCAAGTTGTCGACGTATATTAGTCTCGTATATAAAACGTTTCCAACAAGACTCTGTCTGAACTAGTGCGTTGGAGAACTCCTGGAGTACCACTCTTGGCGACGCAAGGGCCATTTTGTTCGTCTCAGAAACGCGGGAAATAATGTTTGCACATATTTTACCTCGTTTGTTTTAGAATATACTGACACTTCCTGGGTTTGAATCAGGATTTTAAATTAAATTGTTTATCTAACGCCAAAGAACGATCCAGCCCTCTGGTCATGTTAAGTGACGTCCAGTTGGCGAGAAATTTCCTCAAAAAGGAGACGTGCACTCAGGCCCCATGACCCAAGCGTTTCGACTACTTGATTGGTAATTAACGTTAATTACCAATCAGGTAGGTATTTGTGTTGCTTGAGGGTCTCAGGAACCGCAGCAGCGGCGCCAGCACAGCCCACCGTGCTAGGAACATGATGAATTGTGTAGAAAATAAACCTGATTATGATCTATTTTTGTGAGAATTTTCTGGAGCCAGCGATCTCTAATTAAATAAAACCATCCATTAAACGATCTAAAAAAACTTAGTACAAATTATTCTAGGAAAATTATACGCGTTCGTAAAGCAATTAAATATGTTGGTAATTAGGTATAATAATTTCGTCGAATTAGGTACCTAAAACGTTTGTATTTTTGGCAGAACCTTCATTAAATATTTTCTTACGTATTTCGAGGTAAGCGTCCTTTTTGGAAATTATTTAGATTTACCAAATCTGTTGGATCCTCTTACGTGGAGATTATTCAAAATATGCCTATGGTTACGATGTAGTAGTTAGTATATTACCTGTGTGTGTGAATGAATACTTTTAAATCTCGAAGGCTAAAAGTGGGAGACGTTACATTTCATCATCGTCTGCCTAGCCTTTTCCCAATTACAGGATAAGTTTTGAACCAATGCGCAAACTGTAACCATGAATTCAGCATATCATACGGTGAAACAAAAAAAAAAACTGCTGTTTCTCTGAATATTGAATAGTGCAATACCTACGCGGTCAAAATGTATGGAACAGCAGATGTTTTTTTCTATCTTTTTTTTGTCTAGAATGATATGCTGAATTCATGGTAACAGTTTACGCACTGGTTAAACACTTATCCTGTATGTTGGGGTCGGCTTCCTGTCTAACCGGATGCAGCTGAATACCAATATTTTACGCGGAGCGACTACCTGTCTGACCTCCACAACCCAGTTACTGGGTATTACGATACCCCTTGGCAGTGATGTACAAGATACCTTGTATAAAGTATCTGGAATACATAATACTTTTAAATTAAGTATTTCAGATACCAGATGCAAATAATTTTCTGTAATGGTATCTGAAATACTAGATATAAAATACGTATCTTTTAAATACTTTTTCTTAGATAAAATACGTTTGTAAAAAAAAAATGAAAGTAGATTTTTTGCTCTTAAATCGCGTTGATCGCGCAAACGTGACATAAAATAATATTATATTTTTAAGGTTTTAATTGAGACTTAGTAAAACCAGTTCTTCAAACAGTTTATCACTCATTTTTCTTCGATTTTGCCTCATGAATACTCCACAGAGGCAGAATTGGCAAACAGGTGAGGTATTTGAAAAAAAAGTATGTTCACCGATTTCTCCCCATTTGAGGACCGATTCTCAAAATTCTGTTTTTATTTGAAAGAGTATACTCCTGAAATGGTCCCCTTGTCACCAAGTCAGGATCTGATGATGTAATCTCAGGCAAATCGAGGGCAACTCTCAAATGTTATAGGTATTAACAATGTTTTTCATATATTTTCTAAAGCTATTGAGACATTTGCGTATGGTCATCATCATGTCGTGGCGCTGAGCTGATGAAGGAAGGTACAATTCTTTTTAGTAGTTAAGTGGAGGTTCGGGTATAACTCCTTCTCCCATTTAAATTTCATGTAGATCTGAAGATGCGTTTCGGAGACAGACAACAGAACTCTTAAAAAAATGACAGCAAATCAACTATAAATATGCACTGTTTTGACCGCAAGGATGACGAACTAAAACTAAAAAGTGAAAAATAAAAAACTTGCGCCTAAAAAACCGACTTTCAGAAAAACACCATATATACATACATACATACTCAGCCTATAAACGTTCCCACTGCTGGGACACATGAGAGGGAGTGGGCCGTAATCTACCACGCGGGCCCAGTGCGGGTTGGTAGATGTCACATGTCTTCGAATTTTTGGTTCTAGGACATGCCGGTTTCCTCACGATGTTTTTCTTCACCGTTTGAGAGCAGTGGTGATGAAATTATTTACACAAAGTAATGCGCCTGGCTGGGTTCGAACGCACGACCTACCACTCGTAAGTCGCGGCCGTTACCACTAGGTCACCACTGCTCTCTAAAAACACCACAAAGCTTAAATGTCAATATCGTCGTAAAAATAACTTTAATTTCGGAAGTCGGTGACAAGAAATTAATAAAATACTTATCCAAAGTCACCGGCTTCCGAAATTAAAGTTATTTTTCACTTTATGGTGTTTTTCCGGAAGTCGGTTGTTTTTTTTTTTTGGAAAATGGTTTTATGTACGACGATATTGACATTTAAAATTAATGTCACCTAAGATGTCTGTCACCATAGAATCAGTTATCGATTCCTAAAAGTATCTTAGCAAACATAGTATCTTCAAAATACTAAGATACCAAACAAAAGGTATTTAAATACTAGATACAAAATGAATTTAAAAATAGTTTTATAGATATAAGATGAAAATACGTATCTTGTATCTGTATTTCAGATACTTGTATGTTAGATAAGTTACATCTCTGCCCCTTGGTAAGACTGATTGTCAGACTTTCGGGCTTCTGACGAACCGTAACGACTATCAAAGATCCATGAATGATAGAAGGGACTAACACGGCTTAACGTGCTTTCCGAAGTACCAAGACCCCTCTCTTGGTATGTAAAGATGGTCAACCATCCATGGACCAACCACGAGAAGCGTAGCTTAACCTGATCGATCGCCCCTACTGGACGTTATTTTTATTAGGATTAATTTGTACAAAGTACCTACTAGAGGCGCCCACTTGCCGCTCAAGAGCTCTAAAGCGAGCAGTAATTAGTCATTTCCAAAATAAACCACGCCGTTACTGTTTTACAGTCAACTTTTAGTACCTTTTTATTAACATGGGGTCACGATTTCACTTTAATTTACAATCTTGCGCCATCTTGTACACATAATCAGTCTATTATGTTCCTCCTGCTGGGACAACTTTTTATGAAAGGGAGTGCGCATTAATAAACTACGCACACACACAATGCGGGTTAGTGGATGTCCATGTATTAATTTTTTTTAAATTCTAGATATGCCGATTTTCTTAAGATGTTTTCCTTCACAGTTTTAAGAGCAGCACAATAATACAAATACCTACTAAACATACTAACACCAAGCACCAATAATTTTAACTAACTTCCTTTTTGTTTTTATCTATATATATAAAAGAAAGTCGTGTTAGTTACACTATTTATAACTCAAGAACGGCTGAACCGATTTGGCTGAAAATTGGTGGGGAGGTAGCTTAGAACCAGGAGACGGACATAGGATACTTTTTATTCCGGTATTAGGTAGGGTAGCGTAGGTAGGGTAGGTAGGATAGTGTAGAGTAGGGTAGGGTAGGGTAGGGTAGGGTAGGGTAGGGTAGGGTAGTGTAGTGTAGGGTAGCGTAGGTAGGGTAGGGTAGGGTAGGTAGAGTAGGGTAGTGCAGGGTAGGTAGGATAGGGTAACGTAGGGTAGGATAGTGTAGGGTAGGATAGTGTAGGGTAGGTAGGGTAGGATAGTGTAGGGTAGTGTAGGGTTGGTAGGGTAGGGTAGCGTAGGTAGGGTATGGATTTTGTATGAATGACTTTTGGATGGACAGGACAACGTCTGTCGGGACAGCTAGTTTTTAATATTTTAAGCTAATGCTTTTGTAAATTAGGTGTACATAACATTAAAATGTAAGCAATACCCAAGGGGAGGAGACTGGTATCCTGAACACACGTCACAGACGGTGACAGACCTCATGTCTAGGGCCATGTTCTGAGACACGATAATATCAATTTGAGCGCGCTCACACCCTTTCCGAATTGGCGTGAGTGCGATAACGATGTCCCTCGAAACGTCATAGATGACTTCATGTGACAGTTGGACTGTTTTGTTTTGATTCGCATCGTATCTTTAGCTAACTTAGATTCATTTGAAATAGTGCTTCTATCTAAGTGTATACAAGTTTAATATGGTGAATAATGTTTTAACATTGAGTGAACACTTCGTTCCGTATTGTTGACAAAAATGACGGTTATTAGCTGTAAGAATAGTGATGTTTGTTTAGGCACTGGTGCCAAACTAAAATGCACACAGCAATGATTGATGTTTAATCATTGCTGTTCAGTATTTTATACCTGTCTAATTTACCTATACAACGTGTGACGGAAAGGGTATATACATTCCAAGAGCGCGGCTTCTTTTGATGATATCATACAATATTGGGAGGGTCTTTTAATCCTATCTCTACATGTTCGGAAGTTATTAGAATTTTTAATACATTGATACTAGAAACCGAAATTTGAAGATTGAAATAAATAAATCAATCAGAATTTTTGTCAAGTCACAGAAACTGTTATATGACTTACGTAATGTGGTGACACGTTTGTTATGATTTGAATTTAAGAAACATGTGAAACCGAAAATTTGGTGTCAATTCTTAGAGTATTTTATTTCGAGCTGAAACTAAGTTTAGTGATTCTATACCAGCTGTTATCGTCAGTGCTTAAGGATAGCAATATGGTTCCTGCTACACCCTGTATATTGAAGTGAGAAAATAAATCATTATTATATAGTACACTCACATTTCGCCAGTTATGTTTAAGTCCCATGTCGGGGCAAGCCTATTCTCATCAATTGGACACAAGTCCAAACCAATAACACTTTTCCTGACTTGAGAATCGTACCCAGGAGCTTATGAACAATGAGGCAGCTTATAACTTGGTAACCCCTTAAAAATAAAAAAAGCCTTATGCTCTTTTAGAGACAAAATACTGGTCTCATTTCCAAATAAATAATTTCAAAACCCATGCAAACGAAACCACGGCCAAAAGCTAAAGTACCTGCATTATATTCATAAAATAAATCCGTGGATTTTCCAAGCTTTGTGCACTAGTGAGATAATAGCAAAACCATGTTTTCGAATTTAATTTATACACAACTATAATCCTGTGTCCGTCCGTTTGTGTAATATTTTCCTATTTATTTCGGTGTTAATCTCTTAAACGGATTAGTACCATTTCAATAATTGAAAACAGGTAGGATGGGGTATTATCAGGTTGAATTACAATAGTGAAATAAATGTAGGATTTCAATCCTATTACATAGGGATTTTCGTTTTTAGTGTAATTTGTTTAGCGTTTGAAGCGTGTAGTTGTGTGTTTACCGAAATTATTTTAATCTATAAATATACAAATAAATTAAATTGAAGTGTCTGTTGCTAATGTCAAAATAACAGTTTTTTACGAATGCATATATAAGAGTACATACGAACCTTGCAAAAAAAAAAAAAATCTGTCCGTATGTTTATTCTGCCTAATGTTCGAAACGGCTGGACCGAGTTTGAAGTTTCTTTAGCTAACATAACTGAGGTTATAATATGGAGTATAATATACTTATTTTTATCCTGGCAGCACGTTCCAGTAGGATTATTTCCGACCACCATGCAGGCGACGCCACGGTCAGCAGCTAGTAATATAAAAAAAGAAGAATTAAAAACAACGAGGTCGATACTTAAAAGTCTCATTCTACCTACAAGCCTGTTTTTTGAGGGGAGAAGTCATCAAATAACTTCTCTCGCTCTGGGTGGATCGGGAGGGCGTGTCAGGCTTTTACTGACTAAAACCCACCCGTGTTCCTTCAGTTGCCTGTGTGGCACGGTATCTCTTTCGAACAACCCGCACCCCTGGCAGGCATCGGCCCTTGCTGACCCCACCAGTTGGTGCTGACATCTCTTGGAGGCGCGTGTGGAACACAACGCCCCGTCGACCCGGGCTTGGTCCTTACCGGACAGCGAGCTACCTATTACACCTACTAGCTTAATATTAATTTGTTCTATCACAAAAGTTTTAACATAACATAACATCACACCTGTAATTCCGGAAAGGTTAGGCAGAGGCGTAACTGTAGTAGGTATACCCACATTTCGCCAGTTTAAGTGAATAAATACCCTAAATTATTATTATTTTTAAACCTAACATCATTAAAAAAACGTTATACGAATAAAAAAAACGTATACAGGTTCAGACGTAAGCAGTACAAAGCAGGAAAATACTTGCTCGACAGGACGTGTTTTAATAAACAAAATCCTGGTGTCCATACAACTCGTCATAATAAACCCGGTACTCGAAATACTATTTTTAAACAAGCTTAAACAACTACAAAAACAAAAGTAACAAATTCCGTGAAAATGTTTTCAAAAACCATTTTCGTTCCTATTCAAAAAAAAACTTCTACTGAAATGGTGCTATTTAGTAAATAAACTCACTATATACCGGACCCTGCAAACCCATCCGACATTGCAAATATTTCTGTCCTGTGTAGATAAAATATCAATGGTGGGAATCAAACATGTGACCAGAAGCATAGAACCCGGTTATTCAGCAATCGGGACAGTCATGCCAAAGTTACATTTCGATACCAAGATTGTGTAGAAAATGTTTGTTTTACTCGTCGAAAGTGTGTAGTAATAGTTTAAAACCAATGTACATAATATTTATAACTAGGCCACTCCACAATTCACGTTCTAAACGAAATAACCAAACTTCCAAGTTTTGCCCAAAATAATATTATAACGTTACTGAGGGTTCATTCCCAATTAGATTGCAAAGCACCGCTGTCAGTCCGACCGTTTGTTTGTCAATAAAATAACTAGGTAGTCGCTAGTTGCTGGAAAACGTAGTGTCAATATTTTATAATTTGCTGTATAAATCGCCAACGGAATTGATAAAGAAGATTTGAATACCTTATCGAAAGTTATACAATAATTTAAGTTTACTTCAATAACTGTTTATACATATGTCTTTGGGATACATTTTCTTGTAACAAATGAATTGGACATCTGGCCTTTATTTCGGCTATTAGACCCTAAAGCCTCAAATAAAAACACTTCAAAATAGCCATTAAGTGTGGATCTCATTTTGTAGATTTAAACGAAATGAGTGATGATAAATAACATAATAATTCGATAAAATAATATAATAATTTGGGCAATCAAAATTAAAAATGTAAGTGAGGTATTAAAATAAAAGTAATAATTAATATTAAAATCAGAACCGAAAACAAAACTTAAATTAAAATAAAATCTGGATAGTGTGTGTGTGTGTGTGACCTATTTATATGATAATATTTGTGCGTGAAAGTGAGAGCGTGTGTTTGTGGTAAGTAGATAATTACTGTGGTATCTGTAATGTTAAATCAATGGTGGCCTTTATAGTTAGCATTTGATTCGAATTAAATAAGTACCTAAGTAAAGTCAAGATATTTTTTATAACATTACAATTAACTTCAATACTGTTCCTATATTCAAATATCAACAGTCATTCTTTGACAGTAGTATAAGAAGTCATACACACGACGATTTGAAGTAGGGTGTAAATTTGCTTAGCAATTAATTTCCTTGACTGAACACGATACTATTATGAAGCTATATTAAACAAAAATATAGCACAACAACAAAACAATGTTAATATTTTTTGACATTAAAAATGAATCATGACATAAATTATGACACGGGTGTGAGCTTAATTAATGTAATGCAAGTCTATGAATATATTTTGTGGCGACAGTTAAAATTGCTTGGAAATATTACCGAAAAATCCACGAAATATTCTATTTTATCGGATAAACCTGTAGTCAGCCACGCAACCCAGAATTTCCTGCTAATCTACCCGAAGTAATGAAATATCTGAAACACATTGTTTCAAAAATAAACTCAGTCTAAAAACCACCACGCCTAATAAAGTGTTTACTGAAAATGAGTTTATTATCTAATTATAATGAGCAGGATTATTTACTCATACTTAATCTTGTTACGAAATTAATGACGAATCCACAAACAGCTTCATCATCATCTGCCTAGCCTTTTTCCCAACTATGTTGGGGTCGGCTTCCAGTCTAACCGAATGCAGCTGAATACCAGTATTTTACATGGAGCGACTGCCTATCTGACCTCAGATAGGCCCATAATACGATACCCCTTGGTAAGACTGGTTGTCAGACTTTCGGGCTTCTGACTACCCGTAACGACTGTCAAAGATCCACAAATGACAGCCGGGACCAACGGCTTAACGTGCTTTCCGAGGCACGGAGGGGTCTTGGTATGTAAAGATGGTCACCCATCCACGGACCAACCGCGGCAAGCGTAGCTTAACCTGGTCGATCGACTCGTGCAGCTATTGTTATTTAGCCACAAGCCCCTCAGTCCACAAACAGCTTCCTATAAGTAATTCTAATTATAATTCAAATTCAAAATTCTATTTTACTCAAAATATCTTAGTGCACAAATTATTTCATCGCCACTGCTCTCAAAACGGTGAAGGAAAACATTCCGCGAGGAAACCGGCATTATGTTCTAGAACAAAAATCTCGTAGACATATGACATTAACCAACCGGCCGCGTCACTAGGCTCGGGTGGTGGATTATGGCCCAATCCCTCTCAGAGAACAAGGAGGCCAGTATCCCAGCAGTGGGGACATTATAGCCCGATTATACTTTTTATATGAACAAAGATAACATAAATATCATAAAACATCGAAAAAGATTTGAGAGTACCAGAAAATGGTCAGCTGTGTTGTCACATAGCTCACAATTTTCTAGTACCTTCAAATCTAAAACAAACAAAGTCCTAGGCAATAGCTTAGGACTTTGTTTCAATAAATCTGTAGCCCGTTGTTTGACCCACTCAGGGGTAGTTTCGAAAACCTTTGTTTTGGAGCACTTTTTAACTAATAGAAACATCTTCCAAGTAAGAAAAATTGGTGGTGTTGTGATGTCAGTCTGTCATTGAACCTAAGTACCTATTTTATACAGATAGAGCTAAAACGATTGAATAAATGGTTTAAGGGACATCAACGCTCAATAGACCATAATTATGATTTTAGATCTACAGCAGAAATCATTCGAAAGTTATAAAAAAAAAACGTGTTTTTTTTAATTAATGAAACAGTTTTTTTCAAAATTAATGATACAGTTTTTTTTTTTAATAACCGACACAGTATTTCAACGCAGGGTTGTCCAGTACTTACCATATAATGAATCCATGGTTGCAGTTTGCGCGCCATAGATGTATAGATTTACTTTGATTCTGATTATACAGAAGATCAATAGCTTTTTTTTTGAGGGTCTGTAATCATCAAATAACTTCTGCCGCTCTGGGTGGAGCAGGAGGGCGTGTCAGACTTTTACTGACTTAAACTCACCCGTGTTCCTTCAGTTACCTGTGTGCCAGGAGTCACGGTATCTCTTTCGAGCAACCCGCATCCCTGGCAGGCATCGGCCCTTGCGGACACCACCAGTTTGAGCTGAAATTTCTTTGAGGCGCGCGTGGAACACAACGCGCCGTCGACCCGGGCTTGGTCCTTACCGGACAGCGAGCTACCCATTACCCGCCATTCGCAAGCTCGCGCTTATGGTGGCCTGCGATTCCCCGCTTATGGTGGCCTGCGATTCCCGACGCCCAGGGCGTCTCCTGCGGCGACTAGGGCCGTGAAGGGCGCACAGTTCTCATATGTTTATTGCACAGTACCTACTTACTGATAAAATAACTACCCACATAATTTTGTAGATATCTTTGTATTTTTCCGACAGTACCTATTACTTTATATGCTAGGTATCTATTGCAATATACATAAGATTTGTTGACATAAGAAAACCCATTACCGTAGCGGCACCTCAGATTTACGACTGTTTGCTTCTGGGGGACTCTCCAAACTTATATGTTTTTCTTTTATACGAACGTGAATTCGGGTTTTTAATTAAGGATTGCCGTCGCGTTTTATGTACACACTTGGGACTCGTAATACACTTCATTTACGGGTTTTCGTCGGTCTTTTTTTTGCGCGTGTGTATTTTGTCACATTTGAAATCCGTGTTAGGAATTTATAATCATGACTAATGGGTGTGTAAGCAACCAATGTCCAACTACTCGTAGTATGTAGTACGTCGCACAATGTCCATAAAAATCGCTAAGCCTTGCTCGAAATGTCAGTGGGCTAAAACTATTTATACAAACGTGTCCTTGCAATATCGCGCAACTTTGCATGGCAACTGAGTGACACATATTTGTCGTCTAGTAAAAAAAAAAACACTACTGTTCTTTATTTTACGACAAAATATATCGTAAACTAGCTTTTTCCCACGAATCCACCCGCGTGGATGTCGGTTATCGCGTTAAAAAGTAGCCTATGTCCTTTTCCATACCCAAGGCTAATATCCCTCGGTTACGGGTGATCAGTTCAGCGGTTTAGGCTTGAAAGCATAACAGACAGACAAACAGAGTTACTTTCGCATTAATAATATTAGTACGGATGAAATAAAATCATTTTACGATTTCCCGATAAAGCAACAAAAAAAAAACGAATAATTGATAACGAACCAAGGATTTAAAATTAATCAAAAATGAAAATGTTCTTAAAATATTTATTATATCCAGATAAAATTCTGATGTTAAAACCGAGGATAGTTCTGAAAACGGAATGAAATATAATAAGAAAAATAATGTACCGTCTGAACGTCCGCTAATTGGTCATTTCTGTTCTTATTTCGATTTTTCATACGTTGATTTTGTATAACGGGAAAAATTCGATGTTGTTTTAAAAGAGTGATGGAATTATCGGTCCCAAAAATCAAGACTTCATTATAAAATAATAAACAATCATGTTTTTGAGCGCTAGGGAAAGCTCGTGAAATACAAATTTTCTTATGTTTTATGGAATTAGCAGCTCAGTGTCGCGCTACCTTAGCGCATCCTCCTACCATATCTATAAACTCGAGGCCATATTTAGCACATATATATTTTTTATAATAAATTTGTTACATTACCCTGCAAAAAGAGGGTGTCACATAAAAACTTATAAAGGTCATGCCATGTCCAATAATGTAGCAAATATGTCAGCTTTGATCTCTATCTGTCGGACGTCGGTCGGAGAACCACAATAAATCGAACATTGCGTGTTACCATAGTATAAAATGTAACACCTCCTGAGACATTTATTTTCGTTAGCAACACTTCTTATTAGTGCAGATAGAAGGCAGACACGCTAACTAATAAAATGTTAATAGGGAAATGTGGTTTCTTGATAAATAAACGCAACTTTGTTTATTATCAGTAATAAAATGAATTTATTGTTAACGTAATGTAAGGCACGCCTGGATCTGATTCAATTTTCGTACATTTTTTTTTCATTGTGCGTAATCCTTATTTATATAGCCACCAGTAATTCAAGAACTGTTATAAACTATTATAAGTTAGAAAATTATTACCATAAAATATTATTTCGTATCCTCCTAATAGGGTACATAATGATGTATACTGATGATGGCATCTGACGTCTATATAATTACAGTGTCCGTTTCGATTATTACAATATGACGTTGGTATTGTGATGACAGTATCGAATTAACGCAGCTCGCATTGTAACATGCTTCTCAGAAGCGCGGTCGAATGATGCATTCAGTTTATCATAGGAATCAATCACCAGAATAATTCAGTATATAATTGGGATTTAATAGTTACGATATACCCGATATAACATGGCCAAAACAATAAGAAAACTGTATTATTTATAAAATCATCGCTGCTCAAAACGGTGAAGGAAAACATCGTGAGGAAACCGGCACGTACCCCTGGTAGGCATCGGCTCTTGCGGGCCCCATCAGTTTGAGCTAACATTTCTTTGAGGCGCGCGTGGAACACAACGCGCCGTCAACCTGGGCTTGTTCCTTACCGGACAGCGAGCTACCCATTACTCGCCATCCGCAATCCCACGTCTATGGTGGCCGGGAATAGCCTGGGATTTCCTACGCCCAGGACGCCTCCTGCAGTGGCTAGGGCCGTGAGGGCGCATATACAGCCTCTCCCTCACGTGCGCCACCTCCCTCTTCGCGAGCATCACTGCTTCGCAGAAGGAGGTGACGGCTACCCATGCACTCTCGCTCCGTACCATGGCCTTGACCAGGGCTGGTCTGAGAGATCGCCGCCGCCGATCGCCTCTACGTGGACACGGCGGTGCTCCACCCAAGCCGGGCAGACCTCCACCGTATGCTACACCATGTGCTCAGGCCGATCCGGGCGTTTCCTCCCGCCTTATCCGAAACAGGAACCTCCCGAAACCACCGTGTCCGATGAAAACCTGCGTCAGGCGGAAGGTAAGGACGCCATGTCGGTTCTCAAGCCACTCCTCAAAGAGGAAACTTACTACCGCAATCGTGGCGTGCCCAACCGGTACACGTCATAGAACCAAAAATTCGAGGACATGTGACATTTATCAACCCAAATCGAGCATGCGTGGTCGATATAGTCCACTCACTTTCACAGAGAGGCTTGTCTTCCAGCATTGGGAATGTTCTATGCTGATAGTGCTTAATTATTCGAGTAGTCTTAGTTCTTTATTTGTTCGCCACTTTGAATAGACTAATAAAATGTGTAGCTCTGGGTGTATGTGTATTTATGCGCAGAGGATTTTAGAACCAGTTACATTAGGAGTTACTGATTATGTATTTTTCTTCATATCATCTCCTATTATACACGCAAGTAGGTACTGCAGTACCAAGCAGAATAGTATATGGGGGTGTTAAATAATAAAATATTATAGGTATTCCTTTTATTCCAAGGCAACGTGTTTACTTCCACGCTCCTATTATATCACCGTTGTTTTTTCGAAACCAAAATGTAATGAAAGTAATTCGAAAGCGTAACTTTCAATTCGCTCGAATGCAATGAATGGTCGAATACAACCATAGTTATTTTCTGCTAGCTCACACGACGTGTGGTCGTCTTTTGCAGACAACCTCTACAGTACCTAGAGTAGAATTTTACTAGCTTGATTTACTGCACCTTTATTCTCTCCATACATTTGATAATAATATAAACATACGTAATCAGCCAACAATGTTTCCACTGTTGGGATACAGAACAACTCTCTGTGAGAGAGAGTGAGCTGTGATCTATCAAACTGGTCCAGTGCAGGTTGGAAAATGTCGCTCAATAGCCTAAGCATATAATTATGATTTTACATTTCAGTTTCTACCCACAGCAGTCTATTTATCAATCTCCAACGAGTATTTCAGCCATTAAAACAATCTAGAAGGCATCCATTGTTCTCAATCAGGCATGCATAGCGTGTGTGGTTAAGTGTTTGATTCCTTGAACGTGAACTCGATCCAAATTCCAATTATCTGCGTTTGGATCCCCTCGAAGAGAAATCGATCTTCCGTTTGTTAGTGAGGCCGGTGTTTGGCCAAGCCAAATTACGACCATTACCGGACGATACTCTATTTGATTATATCTCGGTAACTGACGTAGCTAGTGCTGTTTTTGTATTAAGTAGCTTTTGGATATTTAGATTCAATTCTGAGAATGTCTTTTTTGTTTAATTTCTGGGACGACAGCGAATGGCAACGATGTGTGACCAGCGAGAGTGTTGTGTTTTTGATTCGTAGATGAAATTCTAGGCACAGCACTTTAAATAATTAAAAAAAAAAATGGTAATCCATTGTTTCATATGTTTGGAAAGTTTGTCTGCTCAACAGTGTAAATTATGGAATGAATGTTGTTGAGTTGTCAAAATGAAACCAAAGGCAATGTTAGTGTGATATGCAACTATCCCTCAGGTGAAGGTTATTTTGATATCAGAGTAAGGCTTTATTCAAATTGATAAAATCAAGGTGACAAAGACTATTGATAAGACACCTGTGAACAAAACTTCTTACTTTGAAATGCACCGTAACGGTGTATCATCGTAAACAGAAGACATTTTTATGACCCGAAGTTTGGTGGTTGATTTATAAACAATAAAAAAAAAAACGCAACGTTTGAAAAACTCTTTTCCTGTTGTGTTTTCTAGTTAGTGGATGCTTATAAATTGTCTCCTGTAAGAGGGGCAACCAGTCTTACCAAGGTCATCGTATTATTACCTAGTAACTGGATGGTGGAGGTCAGAAAGGCAGTCACTCCATGTAAAATACTGGTATTCAGCTGAATCCGGTAAGACTGAAAGCCGACCCCAATATAGTTGGGAATAAACTCGGCAAATAATGATATTTTCTATACTAATATTATAAAGAGGAAAGATTTGATTGTTTGTTTGCATTGAATAGGCTCCGAAACTACTGAATCGATTTGAAAAATTATTTCACTGTTGGGAAGCTACACTATCCCTAGGCTATATTTTATCCCCGTAATCCTATGCGAACGGGAACTACGCGGGTGAAAACGCGGAGCGCTCCTACTCTCATATAAACTGGAAATACAATTACTATATTAATCTACTTACATAACAATGAATCTTTTGTCCTTTTCAATCACATTATAATTTAATATTAAAACAATAATTCTTTCATAATTTTCCACGATACCCTGAAGCATGAAAGTTGCTTGGAGCAGTATTCACTATAATTAAGTATATTTTTAAACAGTAAGTAAATACTGCATCTGTTCACCGATAATCCTATATAATGAACCTTTAAAAATAAAATATGATTGATTTCATCTTGAAACGTCCAACACAGATCAAAAACCTACAAACTTGTAAATGTTTTAGTGTTCATGACAGACGCACGTAAAACAAACGCACATCGTTTTGTGTACAATCTGCAAATAAATCAGAGGTACAGGAGCCAAATTTCAAAACTTTATGATTTATCATAATCCGGATTTCCATTTGGCGAACGCCTGGTCCATTATTCTATGTCACAGACACGACAAGGGTGCGTGCTTGGTGAAAAAATAAACGCATTTATCGCTTCCAGGGGTATTTCTAAACAATAAAAACAAGTTTCCGATATATTTTTTCATCAAGACGGCGGCGCTTGAAGGGTTTCTGTAAAGGATTGATGGCAGACTATTATGGGAAAATCTTTTAGGGTTATTGCCTTATTTTCTATTATTATTTTTGTATGACTCCTATTATCTGTGGAGCAAATAAAAGAAAAAAGGTGAACTCAAAATACACGTCCCATCACAAGGGTAAGACGTAATTGAAAGCCTTATTTATCGTTGTTTTTATGCACTGAAACTGATCGTCCACTATACCACATTTTTCATTTGAAATCATCATTTTCTTGCTCTTTGAATATAATTTTCAATGAAAAAGCAAATTAATGAAAATAATTACCCAACAATGACAATAAATATAAAACTTCACACGCATGCGCAGTACACATAACGCGGCCATGTTTAAGAAATCAGAGTAACAAAGTAAGCAAGTAACCAAATGCGATATCGAGGTAAGGTATCACGTTCTCAACATAGACGTCATAATAAAAGAGCTGCCACTTAAATTACAAACTGTATAAAATATGCGTTACCGTCGGGAAATCTTCTCTGTACCAGAATGTAGTCGCCTCGTAAAGCCATCTAGTAACGAAGGCCCCATGAGAGAACATGCTGTATTTTATTCTCGTCAAAAAAGGACATCTACATATCGCACGGTTGGTACAACTGCTTCGCCGAATGTTGCGGCTCCGTCATTTGTTTTGTTTTTATCTTTTTCTGTTCTATTTATGGGGTCAAGGCTTATAAAGCCAGTGTTCCATGGTGCTGCATGGATACATTCCCATCTGTTCCGGTATCTGAAGATTAACAGACAAATGCTGATTAAAAACAGAAAATTTTCCTTTAGTAAATTACTTTTTAGAAGCTATCCCCACAAAAGAACACTTTGATTTCTTTAAATCGTAACATTAGTGATACTAAAACTTTATTTTCTTTAAATAAATATCTAGTCCACCCACAAGCTACTAGCCACTTGTTTTTTATGTTTGTTTTTCTACTAAACACAGTAAAAACAACAACAATACGCTATTAACTCGCCGCCCAATACCATTAAAAGACACAATCGGCCCAAGCAATGTTCCAAATTGCGTGTTCCAGAACCCCTATCTCGGGCAATAAAAACATATAAAGAAGGGAAAACTTAATAGAATGCGCCTACTTTAAAAGTGCAGGCCATATCTCAACCTTTCAAGTAAACAATAAGAGAATTCTTAATAAACTAATTATAAAAGGTGGAGCACTTAAAACAAACTTAACAAACGTCATGAATAATATCAACAGCTGTTTATTGCAGAAATTTATCGTCCAACTTTGTGCCTCAAAAACTCTTAACTGAAAGCATAAACAAGGGATTATAGCAGAAATAAAATAATTAATTTCCCTTCAGAATTCAAGTGGGAGTGCGAATCCGTAATAATTACCTTATTTTAATGATACACGTCATTGTATTAATGTGACATCGGTTTTAGTTAGGATGCTTTCGTAATGTTTGTTGATTTCAAAGCTGGTGTATCTGAAGATCAAATTTGAAATTTAAATGGTATAATCAACATTTTGGATTGGCATAACTTAAAAGCGGAACATAAGGTTCGCTCTAACATCGTAACCACTAAACATCCCCCCGAGTGGGTTCCCGCATTGTCGTTGCGGGGGGGCTCAGTAACCGTGGTCTCCCAGCCACGGTGAAGCGAAGAGGAACCCAAAGGTGGGGCCGCTCGTCAGGGCTTTTGCTTTCAAGCCGATGATGTAGCGGCCAAAAAGTAGGTTGCGGTGAGGTGCACCGCAACTGAGGTGGGCCGCGATGTCGAATGGAAGGCATCGCGGCTGAGGGTTACGGGCTGCGGCAGAGGAGGAGTGCCGGTGCTTCTGAGCAGTGCTCTTCCCTTCCGTGGCCTGGACGGGGCCGCCACCGTTTGATGGTAGACGCGGCGGGGCCGCAGGGGAAGAGGAGTGTCGGTATAGCGTTGGCCGCTCTCCCTATCCCCTGCGGCCGAAAAGTGGTAGGCGGGACGGCGCGCGTGGAACACATCGCGCCGTCCCGCCTGAGCCAGAGATGTCAGCAAAACTGGTGGGGTCCGCAAGGGCCAATGCCTGCCAGGGGTGTGGGTTGTTCGAAAGAGACACCGTCGCTCCTGGCACACAGGCAACTGAGGGAACACGGGTGGGTTTTAGTCAGTAAAAGTCTGACACGCCCTCCTGCTCTCTACCCAGAGCGGGAGAAGTCATTTAATGATTTGCAACCGTCCAAAAAAAAAACACCAAACATGGGCTTCTTGCATAACTACTTGCAACGAAACTCACACATCGGTGATTACAGTTGCATACTTACAGTTACCGATAGATTAGGACAGAGATAGAACCCAACACAGTGACTCTGTTTTGAATTGCTGTATGTCTCGCTCTCACAAAAAGGTATTTTGATGCGTATTTATACAATACTAGCTTTTGCCAGCGGCTTCGCCCGCGCGGATCTTTCATCCCCTATTTAACACCCTTAGGGGTTTTTTTTTTTTGGGTGGGAAATCATCAAATAACTTCTCCCGCTCTGGGTGGAGCAGGAGGGCGTGTCAGACTTTTACTGACTAAAACCCACCCGTGTTCCTTCATTAGCCCGTATGCCAGGTGCTGTGGTATCTCTTTCAAACGAACCCGCACCCCTGACAGGCATCGGCCCTTGCGGGCCCCATCATTTTTGTGCTGACATCTCTTTGAGGCGCGCGTGGAACACAACGCGCCGTCGACTTGGGCCTGGTCTTTACCGGACAGCGAGCTACCCATTACTCGCCGTCCGCAAGCCCATGCCTACGGTGGCCGGAAATCGGCCTGGGATTCCCGAC
The DNA here is from genome assembly GCA_949987655.1 of Polymixis flavicincta. Classification (NCBI taxonomy): domain Eukaryota; kingdom Metazoa; phylum Arthropoda; class Insecta; order Lepidoptera; family Noctuidae; genus Polymixis; species Polymixis flavicincta. The sequence goes on along the minus strand of OX465175.1, from coordinate 11,154,756 downwards.
GCCCAGGGCGTCTCCGTATCCTGCGGCGGCTGGGGTCGCGAGGGCGCATATGCTGCCTCTCCCTCACGTGCGCCGCCTCCCTCTTCGCGAGCATTACTGCTTCGCTGAAGGAGGTGATGGCTCCCCATGCCCTCTCGCTCCGTACCATGGCTTGGACCAGGGCCGGACGCGAGAGATCGCCGTCGCCGATCGCCTCCACGAGGACACGGCGGTGCTCCGCCCAAGCTGGGCAGACCGCCACCGTGTGCTCCACCGTGTCCTCAGGGCGATCTTCGCAGTGGAAACACCCGGGCGTTTCCTCCCGCCCTATCCGAAACAGGAACCTCCCGAAGCAACCGTGTCCGGTGAGGACCTGCGTCAGGCGGAAGGTGAGGACGCCATGCCGCCTCTCAAACCACTCCTCAAAGAGGGGACTTACCGCCGCAATCGTGGCGTGCCCAACCCTTAGGGGTTGAATTTCAAAAAATCCTTCCTTATTCCTTGTCTACATTATAAAGGGAACCTCTGTGCAAAATTTCAGCTTTCTGGGTCCAAGGGTTTGGGCTGGGAGTTGATGAGTCAGTCAGTCGTCAGTCAGTCAGGACCTTTCTTTTTATTTATATAGATTGAGCTTTATCGACTAGTTCTGTATGGACAGTGGTGCGCGTGTGACTGAGTGCAACTGTGTCCATTGGACTTAGTTCAGTACCGCGCGTTGTGATCAAGTACCGTATCTCTTGCTTTTAAGTTTATCTGCTGCCTCTTGTGTTTTATATGAAACCTTAAAATTGTTAGAAAACTGCAGAGACGAGAGATAATCAATTTGAGCTGACGTTAAGCAATACACTCTCAAAAATTTCTAAATATGCTATAGGTGTTTTAGTAACATATGTAATTGTGCCCGGTTGATGCCTTTAGGCTCGCTCCCTATTACATGGGAGAAAACTGCAGAGACGAGAGATAATCAATTTGAGCTGACGTTAAGCAAAACACTCTCAAAAATTTCTAAATATGCTATAGGTGTTTTATTAACATATGTTTTTGTGCCCGATTGATGCCTTTAGGCTCGCTCCCTATTACATGGGACTTAGAAACGTAACGGGCTAAATATGGGTGTCGTATTAGGACACCACTGCTTAACCCTTCGGGCAATACAGGCATGGTGGGTCTATTTATTAACCCCCGACGCAAAAACGACGGGGTGTTATAAGTTTGACGTGTCTGTGTGTGTATGTGTGTGTGTGTGTGTGTGTGTGTGTCTGTCTGAGGCAACGTAGCTCCCGAACGGATGAACCGATTTTGATTTAGTTTTTTTATTAAATACTAGCTTGTGCCAGCGGCTTTGCCCGCGGTGAGGTCCAAAATGATCCCACGGGAACGTTCTACCGGGATAAATTTTATCCAATGTATTAATCCAGGTTATAATCTATCTGTGTGCCAAATTTCATCCAAATCCATTTCTCGATTGTTGCGTGGTTGAGTAATAAACATCCAAACAAAGATCTAAACATACAAGACTTTGTTCCAGACAAATTCCTTCAAATAAGTTTTATTATTTAATGAAGATATTTTTGTCTCGCAACTGTGATGATTATGTAGTAGTTGATGATGTGGTTCATATCCTGTTGGAGTGTGTCCGGAATTAAAATACTAGAATTATGATATTGGCTCATGTAATACCATCCTCGCTTTTTCATTGTCCGATAAGGCAAAACAATTGTACAAGTTAGTTATAAGATAGATTGTAGTCTACAATTTTCTGCACTGGGCGATGTGGTCGCTAAGCGAAAAAGCCCTTTAAACAAATTAAAAATAAACTAAACACAAACTTTCAGATTTATAATATTAGTTTGACAGTAGGATAATAATTTCTGTTTTGTGTAAAATGTAAGCCCTTGTAGCTCTATTATAAGCCTCAAACGGTCTAGCCATATACAATTTTTTGATGTGGGTTTAGCCGGTTTTTGTCACCGTCGTCGCCTCTGGCAGCTCACGAAAAAACATACAACTTAAATCGATGTCCTTGCCAACGTTGACGGTTGAGGTCAAGACGGTGTACAAGGACACTTTTTATTTGAGTTTTCAACAAGCTTGCTGCGGGAAATATGGGTTAGTTTTTTACTTTAGATAAAGAAAAGATCAGCTCAGTTGTCTCAATACATTTTTGTTTATTTTTATAAATATAATTCAAATATAGTTGCTGTCCACAATATCACTAACTCAAGCGTAATCTTCACATCTATGTAAGTAAATATACTTTTTGAATATTATAAATTAAAGTCGCTTTTTGTGCTTGTCTGTGTGGCTACATTGTTCTTATTAGGTACGCAACGAATTTTGATGCGGTTTCCCGTTTATTACCCGGTATACTGGCTCTCATGGGAAGCCCTCCCACAAGGTGGACCGATGACCTTCTGAAGGCCGCGGGTATCCGCTGGATGTGGGAAGCACAAGACCGGTCGAAGTGGAGGAGCCTGGGGGAGGCCTATGTCCAGCAGTGGCTGTCTTTCGGCTGAAATGATGATGATAGTGGCTCTCGAATTAAAGCCACTAAAGGACAGCTGACTAAAGGGCACAGAAAATTGAACCTATGAATTCATGATTTCAATCATACGATTGATCGAATTATCTGCACATGTTTTAGTAAATACTTTATTACATTCGATAGTATAGGCCACAGCTAGTTACTAACCAAACTAGTAGATAGATCTTTCAGTCTGGATTCGTGACCGAATGATAGTAATAGGCTCGTCCCCGGTTGTAGTGTAGCCTTAAGGGCACTGCTGAAAAAAGATAAACAAAAATATTTTTTTCGCAAATCTTTAGTTTCTTGGTTCTATCGTATAGATTGTATAGAATACCACCAATATATATGGCTACAATTACCTTGGTGTTTTTGATCTCAGACCAGACGAGCCAAGAGCGAGCGAAGCGAAGTCGGGACTTGCGGCACCCCGACTCGTAGAGGTTAGGTTCGAAGGGGATGGCGGGGTCTAGTAGGGTGAGCGATCGAACAAAGACCCCGCCTCGTGGTTACATATTTTTAAACCATTTTGAAGTAGACTACGCCTTTTTATTATTTTTATAGTACCCCGTTTAGTATCCTCTGACCTTCTATCGGGTTGACCTTGTCTATATGTAGAAAACATTTGAGCCTGAGAAGCATAGCCCTGCGATGCACCGTGTTTGAGTTATGAGCCCCTATTACATGGGACTTCAAAACATAACTGATTCAAAGTGGGTGTGTCATCATCATAATTTCAGCTGAAAGACGTCCACTGCTGGACATATACCTCCCCAAGTTGGGGGGGCTTGCCATAATCGCCACGTTTGGCAGGCGGGTTGGCGATCGCAGTATGGTGGTAAAATGCATAGAGAATGCTGCTGCCCATTCTCTAGTAAGTCCCTTAGTCACCTCCTACGACACCCACGGGAAGACCGGGTGTGTACCTGTGTCTAACTTTTCGGCGACTATAGGCGTGATGGCATGTTATGCCGGGTAAAACTTTTCTGTATGTTAACATTTTCAAACTAGTCCCAATTTCAAGAACAATTGATACCTGTTATCTCTTAACATAATATTTGGGTTATTTAGGTACTACATTATGGCTTTGGTAGTTACCAAGAAATATAAATCTGATCTCCGATGTAGCCCAAAGTAATCATTACCGTAATCTATTTCGAAGTGGTCACAATACCTCTGCATTGAGCAGCTTCCGGCGATACTCCATTCTATCTCCGTTTCCGTAAATGGCCGGAAATGAATTCAAAACACCCTATGGCAGCATCCGATCTCTTGTAGGATCACTGCATTCACTGGTATATCCCTGAGCTATCCGTTTTGTACCTGGCCTAATAAAGGCATTGATTTAGCTGAATTGGTCGTAATATCTCAATGGCAAAGTAATTTGTAGATAGGGGTTTCCAAATAGTAGTAATTTCTTTGATGTTACTGAGAATTGGGAAACAAAAACAGTTGTTTTTTTTTTTGTTTTCTTATCCTCTGAAATGTGTTTTCACTTTTATTTCCAGTAACTAAAACACTTCACTTTTGTTAATAGGGCAATGAGATTATAAGGTAAAAAGGGTAAGCCGAGATTTAGAGTATACCTCATTTTCCCATTTATATATTTATAAACAGACATAGCGACTCTTATTTAGGTACATAAAACAGTTACAGCAAAACACAACTACAACAATTTTATATTTCCAATTTCCCCAAACCACACTTTAAAAAGAAAAAGCGATGCTCAACAAAGATAATAAAACGCAAAATAGTAACACAGAGTGAACTCGAAGTCGAGATTCTTCCGACCGGACTCACGCTACGTATGAGCTAAATTTGACAACAGACAGACAGTTCATGAGTATTTTAGGAAGTGCTATTTTTGACGTAATCCAAGCTATTGGGGTCCGATCACACGTACCACAACCACAATGATAACACTTGATGGACTCTAATTTGTATGAAAATGAGTCGTTTATTCGTACAGACCTCATTTGGATGTCAATATCAACGGTGTGTGGATAGCGACTTAGTAGTTAAGAGTTGTAGGTCGTAGATTCACACAAAAAGGCGCTTTAATTTGAGTACCTAAATTATTTAATCAACACTGCTCACAAAACGGCGAAGGAAAATATCGTGATGAAACCGGCATCTCCTAGAACCAAAAATTCGAAGACATGTATCATCAACCAACCCGCACTTGGCGGGTTAGATTATATACCTACTCATCTCTCCCTCCCACTGAGAAGATGCTTGTGTTCCAGCAGCGGGAACATTGTATGGTGATTATGATGGGCGATACCAACCCCACCAAAAACCACGTCATCGCGGCCACAACACAACCACGAGCAAGACTACGTACTGGCGGCCGGCCACATCCCAAACACAACGTTATGTCAGCTATTTGATTTTGTAGTTATCACAATGCAACTACAAGAAGCTGCAGTGACACTATTCACGCGCTTGGACACATTTCGTCGCTGCGGTGTGGTGTGGTTGAGGTACGTGTGATTAGGCCCTTGTGGCCAAGTTGAATTGGTTGACAGCCGACGTAAAAATGCAACGGAAACTTTTGGACGGAAGGAACGGAGTTGGGAACGTCATGGAGTGTTAATTTTCTTCTTTTGTTTGTGCAATGTTGGATTCTTTGTTTTTGTTTTTAGCGTTTTGTTTTGTTTTCTGGAATAGAGCTGACAAGTTTAAATGAATTCGCCAGTATTTAATTACGACCCATTTTTATGATTAGAGACGGAACTTTATGGTCATGGAAATTTTAGAAATATGTTTGTGTTATTAAATTATACACTATAATTATACAGCCCGTATACAGTTATTTTGGGAGAAAATTCGAACCCTCATGCGGATGAAATTGCTCAGAAACCGATTTTGATTTGGTTTTTGTCCTACAATATTCTAGGAAAAAGTTTAGAATTTGTTGTACATTTAACGGAAAAGCTTTTTTACTCAGAACGTTGCTTAAAATGAAATAATGACTAACGTCTGCTTAAACATATTTTTTATTTACATTTAAACGTGTCTTTACTGTATGCAATGTTTATAAATAAACCTATATGTGTTAACGGGTGGAATCAAAACAACGATGCAAGTTTCTTGTATGTGGCATTCAATAAAACAGAAGCAATGCTTGCTGCCCTTGAATCGGTGGAACGCAGAGCAAAAAGGCTCATAGGTGACGATACGTTTGGCTAAGCTTGACAGCTTGGTTCATTGGCGTAATGTTGCTTACCTATCGGTCTTCTACAGACTGTACTTCGGAGAGTGTGCGCAAGAGCTCCACGGCCTGATCCCACCATCGCCCTTTTACTACCGGACTACCAGAAGTACTGCAGGGTACCATCCAACCTTGGCTAATCTCCCGACCAGTCATACTCAACCCTACTCCTCCACATTTATTATGCGCACAGCCAAAGTATGGAACTCTCTGCCTGCGTCTGTTTACTTCCACATTTAACCCGTCCACCTTCAAAACAAGAGTGAACAGGCTTTTTCTGGGCTCACTCAATCCACCATAGACCTTATCAATCGCTTTCCATCAGGTGTGATCGAGGTCAAGAGCAGGCTCATTTAGTAATAAAAAAAAAACGACAGTAAATGACTTGCATCGTCTAAGCACTGTGTAGATGATGAAACGTTTTGTCGTTTCAACGCATAGTGTGCCATAGGCAATTAAAACTTGCATAACACATTTCTGGCTCACGTTTACTTATCCAACACCCAGTGCGTGTACGGTGCTTCTGATCAGACCATGCCTTGCTGGAGCCCGTTCACCTGCACCTCGGATTAACTAAAGAATTCCACTGATTGTGCATTCGCAATGTGGTTTCAATCGATATGAAAAACAAGAGTAAAGCTGACACGAAAAACAAAAAAAGGCTCGTGAAAATTTCTTACACGAAATGAAACACCCATCTGTCAAACAGCGCATAACATCACGTAACACGTCTAAGCCACGAGCACCAACTTCCCACTTTGTACTCTATCGTGTTAACCGAGTGGCTAACATTCGGAAGTCCAAGTCTTTAGCGACATTAACTTCGTCCACGGTACAAAGCCTTCGCTAATCTAAGCTTACCCACCCAAACTTTGGTTTTCTATTAGACAGAATCGATTTCTGTCCTCGCATTTAATCTGTCAATTCGTCACTAGGGACATGCTAGCTTTAGATAAACGCGATTTCTTGACTGTTCCATAAAAAGGCGTGGGGAAAGTTTTAATAGATTTGTGATTCAATGTTTTCTATTTGAATAAGTTTGCCTGACGTAGACCTTTTCATGTTACGTGTTACAAGCCTTTACCTAAAATACTCGAGCCGTGGGAAAATGTTTTTCGGAATAAATACAAATGTTGCTTTAAGCTCTTCTGAACCAAACTAACGGCCTGTGAAGATAGGAATGAATAGCAACTGAACTGACTAAAACTAACAAAATAAACTTGGCTTAAATTACATGAAACGCATTTTCTTGAAAGCCAGGGAAATGAACTGTCACCCAAAATGACTCCCGATTTAAATTGTCCTTATATTCAAATCACGACTGAGGGGTATGTATGGTATTACCCAGTAACTGGATTGTTAAGATCAGATAGATAGAAAGTCTGACAACCAGTCATACTAAGGGGTATCGTATTGCCGAGGGGTTGTGGAGGTCAGAGAGGCAGTCGATCCATGTAAAATACTGGTATTCAGCTGCATCTGGTTGGACGGGAAACCGACCCCAACAGAGTTGGGAACAGGCTAGGCAGTTCATGATGATGATTATGATTCGAATTGCGACTGTAATTCTTTGAAAGTTTTATGAAATGGCTATAACACGGCAAAATTACGTCAGGTGTCAATTTGTGTTACAAAAAAATTCTCTGGCCGTACAGAAACTGCTTCACTCCAGTTTTAAGAGAAACAACGGCTCAGATACGTAGCAGAGTCATTTCCTCGTTTACTTGAACTTTTTTATCAGAGAGCTTTATGAAATTAAAGTTTTTATTACGAAGCCAGCTCGAGTACGTAATCCATGCAATTCGTTTTACTGTTTCTCGGATACAGCATGCCCTTAATAATACGTGATGTTATTATCCTAGGCTTACTAACGTGGCGGTAATGTACGGACTATGTACTACGTTCTTAATTTGTGCCAAATTTTTGTAGTACCTAATTTTTGTTGAGTTTTATGTGAAAGATAGTATAAAATTCACCTTATTTGTGAACTTAGATAAACATTTAAACGGATACTGAATCACGACAAAATAGCAGAACTATTTGGATTAAACTTGGCATTCAGATATAGTGTATTAATTTGTTGAAATAGTACAACGAAGTAAATTCAAAAACAACGACACTGAAAGACGGTCAGGTTTCATCAATTCTTTCGGATCATCTCTGATTATCTTTCCGTCGTTTCGTCTTTTTGTTCTTTACCTTATGTTTCTGTACCTTCTTGAATTCATGTTACAAATACTGCCCATTACGCCTGTACTTACTTAAGTACAAACAAAGTCGGTCCTCAGTGTGCCATTATATATGTTCTTCTCAGTAACGCTAGAACCCCTGTCTATCTCAAGATTGTGCGACACTTGCTGGCAAAACTTGTGCGTAAGACTTGCCACACATACCTTTTTCCCGACTCAGTAACTTGTGTGAGAGTTTCCTAGAATTTCGTATAAGTGACAGTGTAACTTTTGTTAATCTATCCACAGAGGCGGCTAAACGCCACAATCTTGACTTGAATACAACAGAATTATTAATAAATGTGGTACATATATACGAAAAGTCATCTATTCCCACTCTGTGTATTAGAATTTCTTTAAAAAACTCATTTACGTTAGTTCGTGTAAATATTTAAATCTATCGTAAAATAAAGAGTATGCGCATAGGACGCGAACGTGTTGTGAACACGCTCTAAAAGCCAGATTGAAATGCAAATAAAAACGATTCAGCTCTCGGAATTGCATATTCAAATTGCTAACCAAGTTCACCAATAACTTCCTTTTATATAACATCTCAACAAAATTGCCAGTTAGTATTTTGATCCCGTTAAAAACGTTGACAAAATTATTTACATTTTGAGAAATAAGCAAAAATGCATACCTATTAAAAACGGGAAAAATAAAATCAATTTCGATCGGCATCAATATTCCATTTTCCGTTCGTTACGATGGCATTCCGACAAAGAGATTTTATTGAATAAATTACCTTTCATTAAAATATGTTTAACGGAAATTCTGGTTGAAGCGCTGCGTAGCCTAAGCGGAAAATTGTTGGGAGGTAATCTTGTGCTTAGCGTTGTACCAGCGACGCTTCCTTAGCGCACTTTGTATAAACAAGCGCCGATCGAGCTAATAATGCAAACAAGAATTGCTCGCATTGGGTAATGATTAGCTCCCACGTGCTGTTACAAGCGAGCCTTTAATTAAAACTGAAAGTAATTGTACACAAGCAGCTTTACAGAGCAGATGCTAAAAGAATTTTAGAATTCTGGAATGTCAATGTTGACGTAACATTAAAAAAGCAAAAATAAAAAGCTCGAAGCGGTTCTGTTTACTTTACAAACCTGTCACATAGAACGTACCATGAATAAACTGGCATACTCCGCGCCTTCGTTGTCAATGCAACTATTGGTTTTGCTGTCTCTCGTCTCAATAAATTTATTCGCGGAATCACACATTATTTTGGAATATCGCCGTCGTCGTCGGTCGCGGAGAGCGTACGTGAGGGTAATGTAAACAGAGGCTGGTATGCCGCAAGACATGTTTCGTCACTTTAGCTGAAAAGGCGAAACATCGAGGGCTGAGACGCCCCGTTTCGCCAACAAATCTCTCGGATAACCTTCCCCATTCATACACGTAAATTGTTTGGCAACACCACTGACAGCGCGCTGAATCGCGACGCTGGCAATATTATGTTTGATTATATCTTTAGAACGAGTGTTTCGTTTTATCGTCTTTAGATAAAATGTTAGATTTGACACCGGAAATATGGAAATTGATGGTGCATGAGTATGTGAGAAATTTACAGAATCAGCTGTAATAGGTATACAGGGTCAAATTAAATTAGCTAACGAAACTGCAGACGTGATTGTTATCTTATTCTAAACATGAAAAAATAAAAATTTGTTATATTTTATTCATTTTTTGGGTGGTATCCGCTGGTAATGACGTTGCAAGAAGACACAGATGAAAAGCATTTAGCCTATTTTCGAGACCCGTACGTTTTAAACTCTATTATTTTTGAGCTAGCAAAATCTTGTTATTCCGAGTAGGTACCTACTACAGACAAAATAATTTTACAACTCCTACGCAAAATTAACATAATCGCATAAAAAAAAAAACATCTTTTAATAGATGCTTAGCAACAGACTGAAATACCCCAGATGTTTTTTCACATTTATTTATCCTCTAATTGTGTTAGTTTTATTTAGTAACAAAGCCAAACGTAGGGAGAAAAAACAGATGTAAATTTTATTCATATAAAGACGTCTCGCGCCCGACCATATTTACTAATGAAAATTACAGAAAAGATCCAGCAAGAACCTCCGTGAATTTCAAATTAAAATTGTAGATACCATACTGTAGGTATGCACAAATTTGTAGTCACCCATAGTTGATGATTGTTGTCTAAAAACATTTTACCTGGAAAAGTTTGGCTGAAAAAGTCGAGAATCATCGTTTTGCCAAGTCTGGCCATATTACCGCCACCCTAAGAAGAGGAGATTGCCAACTTGGTGAAAACTTTCTGCAACGGAAAAGTACCGCCAAATATTAAGGTATTCACATCGACAGAAGACTTGACTGGTGTGAATATATAAGGTGTTAAAAAATTAACTGCAAGAAAAGTAAGGACTTGTTTAAAATTATAAATATATTGGCGAAAAAAAGATTTCAAAATAACAACCCGTTTCCGAGAAATGCAATATTTTCACTTCGAACAAAATTATTGAATGTGAACTGTACACCGCACGCGCGCCGGCGCCGGCGGCCTAGGACACCGCTGCCGCCCCGGCGCACGCGTGTGTCGTTCACCCACACAACACACGATACGCGACGGCGCAAATTCGTAAACAGCTGATTCTGATTTTACCATCACAATGGCGGCCCAAGCCGCAAGCGCAGCCCTGCGTACAGCGCACAAAAAATATTTTAATGAATTATTTTATTAATGTGAAAATATAAAAATGCTCAAAAAAAAAAAAAAAAATTATGTGTTAGTTTTTCGATGTCGACTAAGTGGACGAAATTCTTGCAGTTAATTTTTTAACACCTTATATAAAGACCAAAAGGGTTCAACCTCACATAAAACTTATTAGAGACAAACAGTTATCACTAGGCTAAGAAAATGACAATTTAAATTGGATACGCAACCTGATACCTGTACGGACATATGGTATCGAGCTCTAGGGATTGGCTAGCCACGCAAATATTGGGCCGCGTTTCCAAAACAAAGGACTCAAAACCTTTAGTGGTGCACCCTAGTTTTCAATAAACATTGAATTAAATGAGTACCTACAAAGCTCAACTATAAAGGAGGCTGTAGAAAGGTACTACATAATTATAAGGAATTAGTAGCGCTCCGCGGTTTCACCCGCGTAGTACCCGTTCCCGTGGGCATACGGAGATAAAATATAGCCTATGTCACCCGGGGATAGTGTCTTCCCAACAGTGGAATAAATTTTCAAATCAGTTCAGTAGTTTCAGAGCCTATTATTGTTTGCATTGGCAAACAAACAAAAAACAAACGAACAATAACATCTTTCCTCTTTATAATATTAGTATATATGTATAACTACAACGACACAAAAATTAAGTCACTGTGACATTCCTAAAGTCCTCAGACTCTACCTACAGAACGAATAGTGTCAATCTAACTAACACTAATAAATGTAATAACATGATGATGTCAGCAATCTTAAACTCCCAGTAAATAAACAAGCAATCGGATTAAAGCTCAAGAGCTGATTGCAGATGAATAAAAAAAGTAATTAAATGTTGGTAAAAAAAAAAAAAACAGTGTAGGCTAGGCAAAGGCGTATTGCCTATCCTTTCGGGGAATATACGCGTGTTGATATTATTTTCATGGTAAAACAAAATCTGTAAGTTAAAATATAAATCTATCTTCAGGAAATATCCATGGGCTTTTATTGCGTAGGCTTGGATTTCAGAAACAACATAAAACCACGTTTGCATACTCCGAAATGATGGGCAAAGGGAAACATTGATATATCGAACACCCACAAATAATTTGCATCATTCAAAATAAATTCGAAACGAACGATTTTTACTATCAAAGATTTACTTCACATAATTTACCTTCCTGTAAGCTGCATATAATTTAGCCTCTAAGTACATCGTTACCGGTATAAATGAACGTACAGGGAGTAAGTGACTGCATATACGTAAGCGACGGGAATCTTGACACAGCAAACACATTCGCTTCGCGAAATGTCTCGATCTGTCGCCTAGATATGCGAGAATAAGTGCCCAGTGAAATAGTTCTGCTGCAATTACAGATATCAGACTACGTTTGTGGAAGATTTTGAGGGAAAAGTGCTGGTTTTCTGTAAGAATATATATTATTATAAAAGATATAATCAAGGGAGTATTTTGTATCTCAGCATCGTTTTCGACGCTTTTGGCTCATGCTTGAATTGCTAAACGTTAAAGATCATCATGTAATTGGCGTGCTAAAATCAGTACCTACCTAGTAAATATTTACTACAATTGAACACTAGAAATACCTGTTTATAATAATAATGCAGTGGTACAAAATTCGACGCCGGAAAGCGATTTTGTCGTATCTCGAAAAATGGCAATTTTTTTTTATTGCATCATTGAAATCAGAAAAAAATACTGCGTTGGACGGTCTGATCAACGTTTTCCTACCATGTTTTTTTTTTATGATACGACGTTGACTTTTTCTAAACTTTTTTATCAAAACATACTTCAAAATGCTGTAAATACCATAAAATCAACTATTTTTAAACGATACATAGATACTACAAAAAGTCTATTAGTATATTTTTTTTGCAGTCAAGGTTACATCATTATGAATTTGTCACAAAATAATGTTCTATTGAGATACAGCAATTTCGCCACCTGAGCATTTTATTCCTACTAGAGATACTACAATTGTATCTCTCGGGTTTTAAATGTAGGTTATACTTACTGCGTTTTATTCTACCCATTTTATAAAAAAAATATTAGTTTAAATCATTCATAATGGAGTTTATATTTGCTCACAATTATAATTACGCTAAAGAAGCATACCCTAACCCCTGTGTCCTCTCTTGGATACGCCGTTTCCCGATCGTATCGCAGTCGATGCGCGAGCGCTCAAGCGAGAAAGCGAGTACGTAGTCTGCGAAATTCGGGTGTGTTTTACGTGTCCAACTGAAGTGAATCCTAGGTAAGTCATGGTATTTAACCATTTTAATTCATCACCATCATCATTTCAGCCGAAAGACGTCCACTGCTGGACATAGGCCTCCCCCAAGCTCCGCCACTTCGACCGGTTCTGTGCTTCCCGCATCTAGCGGACTCCTGCGGACCTCACAAGGTCATCTGTCCACCTTGTGGGAGGCCTTCCAACTTTCCGTCTTCCGGTACGCGGTCGCCACTCCAGAACTTTTCGGCCCCATCCGCCATCTGTTCTGCAAGCAATGTGCCCTGCCCACTGCCACTTAACTCTGGCAATTCTTCGGGCTATGTCGGTTACCTTGGTTCTCCTGCGGATCTCTTCATTCCTGATTCGATCACGCAGGGAAACTCCAAGCATAGCCCTCTCCATCGCCCTTTGGGTGACTTTAAGCCTTCATAAGAGGCCCATTGTGAGCGACCACGTTTCGGTTCCATATGTCATCACTGGCAACACGCACTGGTCAATGACTTTCGCCTTGAGACACTGCGGTATGTGGGACGAGAAGATATTGCGAAGCTTCCCGAACGCTGCCCAGCCGAGTCGGGTTCGACGATTGACCTCTTTCTCGAAGTTGGACCTACCTAACTAGACAGTTTGTCCTAGGTAAACGTACTCGTCCACAACTTCGAGTGCAGCGCCTCCAACCGTTACGAGAGTGGGTGTTACACGGGCATTGGACATGACCTTTGTCTTGTCCATGTTCATTTTAAGACCCACTCTTTCGGAAGCTTTACTGAGGTCATCGAGCATTGTACTGAGGTCCTCCATGGTCTCAGCCATGACAACTATACCATCGGCAAACCGAAGGTGAGTGATGTACTCGCCATTGATGTTGATGCCAACCCCTTTCCAGTCCAGAACCTTGAAGACATCTTCCAGTGCAGCGGTGAAGAGTTTCGGAGAGATAACATCTCCCTGTCTTACACCTCGCTGTAGAAGGATAGGTTTCGAGGTCTGGTCCTGGAGTCGGAATGACATAGTGGCGTTTTCGTACAGACACTTAAACACCTCGATGTACCGATAGTCGATCTGGCACCGTTGGAGGGACTGCAGTACAGCCCATGTCTCGATCGAATCAAAGGCTTTTTCGTAGTCCACAAACGCTAAACAGAGAGGGAGATTATACTCTTCGGTCTTCTGTGTAATCTGCCGCAGCGTATGTATGTGGTCTACTGTGCCAAAGCCTTTACGGAATCCGGCTTGTTCGGGAGGCTGGAAGTCGTCAAACCTGCGCGCTAGACGGTTCGTGATGACTCTGGAGAACAGCTTGTAGACATGGCTCAGAAGTAAGATGGGCCTATAATTCTTAAGAAGGGCATTGTCACCCTTCTTAAAGAAAAGTACCACCACACCTCTGTTCCATGCCTGTGGCGTTTTGCCCTCGAGTATGACGGAATCAGACAGCTTCTGGAGGGCCTTAAGAACGGGTTTCCCGCCGGCCTTTAGGAGTTCAGCCGTGATTCCGTCATCACCCGGCGCCTTGTTGTTTTTAAGCTGCTTCAGAGCCATCCCGATCTCGTATAAGCTGACATCCTGGATGTCTTCACTATAGTGTCGGGTCAATATAGCTCTTGGGTCGTTTGCCAGATTCGTAACAGGGTTTCTTGTCGACGTGTATAACTGTCCATAGAAGCTCTCAATCTCTCTCAACAGCTCAGGCTTGGTGGATACGATCCTGCCTTCATCGGTCTTCAGTTTCGTAAGCTGACTCTGCCCAATAGACAGATCCCTAGCAAAGACCTTGGAGCCTTTATTCCGCTCTATTGCGTCTTTAATACATTCTGTATTAAAGCGGCGGAGGTCGCTTTTCAAGGACTTAGAGATCTGTCTATTAAGCTGCCGGTACTCGAGTGCATCGTCTGAAGACTGCAGGACCATCTCGCGTCTCTCCTTCATGAGCTGCAAGGTAGGATCAGAAAGCTTCTTTTTGCAATTAGTACACGCCCTCCCGGAAATAGAGCAAGTTACCGGATTTGAGGATTATCGAGTCCTCCCCCTCTCGTCGGACTTCAGATAACCCTACTATATCCCATCGTAACTTGCTCAATTCTTCCTCGAGTTCGACGATCTTCTCGTCGGTCCGGAATGTACGCGTGTTGTATGTTGCCAGGTCCAGTTTTCAGTGATTGTAGTAGCCGGATCTCTTCCGGGGATTCTTCGCACCACTTGCCTCACCGTGGCCTTGACCGCTACCGTAGCCAAGGGTAGGTGGGCCGCCGGGCACTAGGGGCCATTTATTTATGGTGCTTGTCATTTGGGGGGGGGGGGGTTTGCCATAATCGCCACGCTTGGCAGGCGGGTTGGCGATCGCAGTATGGTGGTAAAATGCGTAGAGAACGCTGCTGCCCATTCTCTAGTAAGTCCCTTAGTCGCCTCCTATGACACCCACTGGAAGGAAGAAATGGAATGGTGCTATTCTTTTACCACACTGAACTTTTATCCCCTATTGAACTCCCTTAGGAATTGAATTTCGAAAAATCCTTCCTTATTCCTTCCTTATAGGGGATGAAAGTTCCGCGCGGGCGAAGCCGCTGGCAAAAGCTAGTTACCTATAAACATGGAAAACCAGTTCGATCAGAGAGGTAAATTAGCGAAGATATAGGTACGAGTTCCAAATATTATTTCCCAGAACACTCTTCATTTCCGACGACTCCTCGTCACTCGAAATCAGCAGTAGTAGGAGTTGTTAAAGATCTCACACCCACTTTTCACTAAATAACATTGTATAAATAAACATACAGCATTCTTAACTAAACATAATATTTTGTTTTATTTGTATTTAACACAAAATTCAAGATGCACTACTAAAAAGAATATTAGGTACAACAAAATGCGAGGACTTACTAATTTACTTCATATTAGATACATCATAATCGTTGCCTAAGATTTTGAAGCTATTTCGTTGTGCCTTATGATACAACTACCAAGATACAGCAATATTGCTGCTTCAAATTGAAACAACAATTGCTGTAACTAATATAAAACGCATGTTAGACTAACTTTAGAATGCTATCATTAGTGCCATCTGATAAATTTTATTATAATAAATACGTGTTCCAAAAATTACCTCTCTGAATCAGCTAGTTTACGAGTTATGATTTTTTTAAATAGTTTTTTGGCTCTGGTGTAAAGTTCAACTTTTCGAGATACTACAATATTGCTTTCTTGCGTCGAAGGTAAATCCTTGTATCTGAAGCGACATAAAACATACAACACTGAATTTAAACAAAAATAGCGAGGTTCTCTTGCAAAATAAAAGCAGGTAAAACACGTTAAGATATGTAGGTGTGCACGTCGCAAGCCCCTACAGACTTATTTTCAAGATGCCTTTAAGCAAGTTTCCTATGAACTTAGCAAAACTATATGTTTGCATTAGAAAACCTAATTATAATAGTTTTACATCCACGTTGAAATCTATTACGAGTTTAAAAACTTGCGTAACCAATTAAGCATTGTTTTCTTGCAAGAATTTGCTTCTTTCGTCAGTCTTGCGTGTTCTTCATAACTTAGTTTATGTTGGTTTTATTATTTTCTCTTTATTCACTGCTTAGGTTGGGGTTTTTTTATTCGTATGTTCCATTTATGATTAAATCGATTGTTACTTGCAGTCGAATATTTTGACGACAGCTTTGCCGCAGTGACTGAGTGCTTGACTGTGGGTCAGAGATTTCATTACCCTTTAAATCGAGCGATGGAGCGCAGTATCCTCGGAGTTCGACTTACCGACCGGATACGGAACTCGATACTGCGTTCTAAAACACAAATCGCAGACGTCACCTAAAAAGCAGCCAAGCTCAAGTGGGACTGGGCTGGACACGTTTGCCGCATGTCGGATGCACTGTGGGCTAAGACCACCACAGCATGGGTACCTGAAAACGTCCAACGGCGTCGCGGAAGACCCAGGCGTAGATGGCGGGACGAACTTGACCCTTACATGAGGGATTGGTCCATATTGGCCCAGGATCGAGTTGAGTGGAAAAACAAAAGGGAGGCCTTTGCAGTGAGACGATACAGGCTGATTATTATAATTTTTTAAATCACATTTGGTGAGTTGTAGATGTTAAGTAGAACAGTATAAAAATACATAATGACATTATTTAGTATAAATGTATTTTCAAAACAGCCTTTAAATATTCCCAACAAATTTTCGCAAGTAAAGACAAATCCAGCTTCTTGACATTTGCATTCGATACCGTCCAATTTCAATATTCTTAAAGCGTCTCACTACGAATTAGTAGCGGTATTAGTAGTAGTATTTGGTATTCAGAGTCAGAAGACAGTACAGGCGATTGGCGAGCGGCTAGAGAGATTAATTTGCATTCACGACCAAAACGGATCGTGAGGCTATTTCGTCGGCATCTCTCCCATTTCCCGTATACATGTATATATACATTATACGAATATGTATACGGTGGAACGAAACTGTTTCAGCCGTTAGGACCGCCTATGCAGACATTAAGTTTCATCATGAACGTTTGCTTCCGCTTATATTTAAGCGGAAGCAAAGCAAGGACTATTTTTGGTTGCATTTTGCAGTGATGAACTTTGTGAAGACTTAATGAGGATCTTGTGTTTTGGACTAACGTAAAATGTTGAAGTTACTTTAAAATTAAAAGTTAGTATTTGTAGCTTAAATTAATTACCACCGAAAGTTTCATACAGTTTGAATAAACATTATTCATGCATATAACAAAACGGATAGTTGCAAACTCAGTCACGCATTTATCGGAGTTTTTTTTTTTAACGAACGGCATTCATTGTCCATTAATAAAACATGTTTGTAGTGTACAAATGAAAAATAAAAACATACGTGCATACCTTCTGAAATAAATGTATGCCAGGAATTGATACCAACAAAGTTGTCAGATCAAAATAAATGGCCGTCAGGAAACGAAATGCAGCGGAAAAGTTATTACAATATAAACAAATGAAACTGTAATAATTTACTGTTGAGCTTTCAATCACATTTATAATAAGTGCGTTCTCTATAGATGTCGCTACGATAACCGAACCATTGTAAAATGCACGTAGTATGATCCGACCAATATTTTTTGTGGCACGCTCCGACGTTATACGCACACAGTGTAGATTGGAAACAAATCAAATATGCATCGTTCGTCCAACCGTGAGATGGAAAGCTCGCATTAGCGATATATTCGAATATCAGATCTATTCCGAATCCGCTGCCAGATAGAATCGAGAAGTTATAGTCACCATTTTTTCTGTGAAATTTGATTTTTTTTTCTCGGATTCGCTGTGACAACCTTATTTCTGGAATGGATTCTGCGTCTAGTCCTAAGCCGTAATTTATAAAAGCCGACGAAATTATGATATTTCTTCTTAACGTATCGTAATACATATTTATTGCTATACGTGATTTAGACGAAAAGGCGAGCAATTCATCATTTTATGAGATACAATTATTTACTCACATTGCATCCAGATGTATAACCATAAAAATATTTTTATGACAAATAGAGTTGAACCACAGCAATCCCAAATAAAGAATTTTATGAATTGTCTGAGTCATCCAGAAACAGCGCTTTACTACTACCGTATGGATGAAGAAGTATGAATGAATGATACACTCACATTTGCTATATGACGCTCGCAATCTGGAAAGAAAGGGTAGAGGTATTTCAACACAAAAATGTTAGATCCATTTAGAAGAGATCTTCCGACATAAGCGACCGCACAGCTTTAAAAGTGCACTTACTGTGATTGTATTTTATTTGTCGTTTCTTATTTTTGTGGGTCGCAGTCTCAATAGATGTCAAAGAAACGATATTTGTGATGAATGCCACAGTGTATAGAATAAGGCGAGTAAATGAAAATGTTGTCTGGCTGTATAAACCGGGCCATATCTGTACGATGCGAAGAAAATACGATCGTCTATTGCAGCTCGCTGTTGTCCCGCGCGGATTTATGTTTTACAACGTACTTACCGTTTGCATCTTCAATGCAATTTTGAAGGATCTTCTAGGATTTGCAAATGGCTGCTAGCGCAAGTGTATGAGATTTTTTCTTTTGAATTATTTATCCAATATTAAAAAAAAAACATACATTTCTTTTCTTAATACTTGCATAGAACAGCCATTGATGTTTTTTATATTATCTTACCCAACATTAAGCTTGGATTCAAAGATACAAAGAGAAATTCATACAATCTATTTCGTAATCAACTGACAGGTAATCCTTTTGCTACAATTTTACATGACCCATATTGACAAAATTATCCTCCTAATAATAATTGTCCAATGTCGCAACTAACAGTTGACGTTAATACTTCATTATCCGTTCACTCTTCTTGTTGTATTGCTATTTGCCGAGATAAATTAAATTCAACTTTAAACTTGTCAGTGGCAGACGTCAAAAGCATTAAGATCAAGGCGAGCTTTGAGAGCCCCATCGTTACATAGCACTGCTTAGAGGTACAACTGTTCTACAAATTTGAGCCCCAAGGCTGCCAAGTATCTCAGACCAAACATTTGTTTGTCCCGTAAAGAGGTGTCACTTAATTTAGCGTTAATTTCCATTACCGTACACTAAACCTAATGAAAACCTGGCATAGTTAATTAAATTTCGGCAGCACAGGGTGAACGTTTTGAGAGCAAACATGATTTGTTGTTACAATACACGTTATAATAGTATCGGTAATTGTTGCACCTGTTATGCGGGTAAGACCGTCTGATACTGCGAATAGAACGCAGAATCCAGAACGCAGGGCTTTATAACCGATCGTGTGCTTTTACAATGCGAAGCTGATTAATGAACGAATTTTAGTTAAGCTGGTGAGCGTACAGCTAAATTGTTGGCGAGCAAATGGTGTGGCAAGCGGACGGACAGGCGGCTTTCGGGCTGAGTGGTCGAATGCGCTAATTTGCAATGCGACTACGGTACTTTTCATCGTCCCTTGTCGTGCATTGTGCAAGCGGCTGCTTTCGACAGCTAAAGCGGTAACATTTTCGCTTGTTTGTTTATTTTCGCAGTCCTTTGTGAGTTGTGTTCGTTTGTGATGACTTTACAGGACGTAGAACGAAAGCCTTGAGGCACGGTGTAATTGGATTATAGTGGTTGTTCGAGAACGTTTCCAAGTTAGCAAGTAAAGAGGAGTATTAATGTTGTATTTGACTGAGTTTGGACTTTGTGTGGTACTTGTTTAAGATGTTACGAACTATGACGTGTACGAAGTAACATGCTTATAATTAGCTTACTTTGAACTATCAAAGAGTTTTCAGTGAGCTTTTTGCTTGAGATAGATGAGATGTACCCATATTATATTAATAACAAAATTATTTATTAGTTTTTGCTATATTAGAAAGTATTAACCATTACGACTGCATGGTTGAATTTTGCATTTATTTTGTACGGGTTTTTGTTTATATTTTTGCTTTGTCAAGGATAATTTTGGTGTAAATAATTCCCACTATATACGTGATAATGATTATATAAAGATATTTGGGCGTATCACGTGAAGCAAATAAAACAGCCGCTTCGTTGCTGCGCTATTTAGCTCGTCAATCATGCAAATCTAATTTAGGCACTCCGCATTCGTGGCGCTAGTCGTTAATAAATCACAGAATATAAGTTTGTCGCCTCGTAGCGCCACGATTATCCATTTTGTTAATTGAAGCGTCGGGGGTCACGCGAGGGCCCGATTAGGGCATAACTAATGTCACCAGATGTCCCTTAAACGACGGGACAGTCCCTTTCAGTCATCCCAACGTACCCAACACCGGAAAGAGCAAAATGCTCCTTTAGCTATGTCGGCTTTACCCTCATAAGGCCCCGGTGAAGAAGGTAAGCTTTCGTAATACTGAAATAATTTGGAGATTTAGTTTTCAGTAACGTTCGGGCTCCTGAATGACGTATAAGGTTAAATTGTGGGGTGAGAGATAAATAAATACGTTCAATCGAAAATAAAAAGGTTTTATTTTCGTTCGTATGTCAATTGTTGAATTTCGTAGCAGCTCGTAGCTTTGTAGCCGTAGCCGCGTAGGCAAACGTAGCAGTTTGCTACGCTTTGTTGTTTCTAAAAATAAATCAAACTGTTGAGTCATTCTTCATCGTTTATTTGCGGAATTCATCAACTAATAGGTATACAAGGAAATCTAGCAGACAATTAATTATGTTTGTGATAATAAAACAGAAAATATATATCTCTATTAGTTTTATGTGTAGACTGTAGGTAGAATTTTTATTTATATCGCGTGTCCTACTGAGCTTAAAACATTTGGTCACGTGAACGAAACAGAGTGTCTCGCAGACCTAATTTGAGGGGTGCCGCTCACGAATTCATAATGATGGACGTCGATGGTCCAATCTGGGAGTGGTAAATTAAAATTAGTTGATATACTGTTAATTGGCTTTAAATAGGTTCATTTACCCTGATATAAAATTAAAGAACCTTTATAAATTGCACCATTTTTCCATTTAATGTTTGATTTATTGAATCATCTGCCTAGCCTTTTCCCAAGTATGTTGGGGTTGGCTTCCAGTCTAACCGGATGCAGCTGAATACCAGTATTTTACGTGGAGCGACTGTCTATCTGACCTCCACAACCCAGTTACTGGGTAATACGATACCCTTTGGTAAGACTGGTTGTCAGACTTTCGGGCTTCTGAAGACCCGTAACGACTGTCAAAGATCCGCAAAAGACAGCCGGGAACAACAGCTTAACGTGCTTTCCGAGGCACGGAGGGGTCTTGGTATATAAAGATGGTCACCCATCCAAGTACCAACCTCGGCAAGCGTAGCTTAACCTGATCGATCGACCCGCGCAGCTATTGTTACTTAGCCACAAGTGTTTGATTTATTGAATGTGGTAGAAAAATCAATGTTCAGGAATTGTCTTTCTAAACGCTGTAAAGAAATCTATCATTATATTTTCATCCCGGGAGTTAGCTTAGAACCAAATGAATAAAAAATAACGGATATTATTGTAAGCTCAGACTCAATTTCGATATCTAACTAGCATTTAAACCCATCGTAATAACTTTTATTTTGATACTTTTATATTAGCTGTGGAATAAATAATTGCATCATAACCTAGCTTAACTTCAAAAGAATGTTTCATCACAACGTGCTTCTTACTTTGATTTTATAAGCACAAGTTACTTTTTAAGTTACTGGCTCACTCCCACAGCAAGTAATATCCTGGAGATATTATTTACTTCAAAAATCTTCAGAAAACTCCGTTTCCTTATTTTTATTTTAAGTTAAAAGTAGCTTGATATTTTTGTTTCTTGGAATTGTTTTTGAAAAAAATGTTATAAATAATTTTTATTCTCACTCTATTGGAATAAAAAAGGCGTTATTACTGGAATAACTGACGACCACTTTTCGTCTCTGCATTAACTAACGGTTTTTTTTTTGGGTAGGAAATCATCAAATAACTTCTCCCACTCTGGGTGGAGCAGGAGGGCGTGTCAGACTTTTACTGACTAAAACCCACCCGTGTTCCCTCAGTAGCCCGTATGCCAGGGGCAGTGGTATCTCTTTCGAACAAACCCGCACCCCTGGCAGATTACCTAACGGTTGACTGGTAGGTCATCGGTTTGTGCTGACATCTCTTAGAGGCGCGCGTGGAACATAACGCGCCGTCGACCTGGGCTTGGTCCGGACAGCGAGCTACCCATTACTCGCCGTCCGCAAACCCACGCCTACGGTGGCCGGAAAGCGGCCAGGGATTCCCGACGCCCAGGGCGTCTCCGTATCCTGCGGCGGCTAGGGTCGCGAGGGCGCATAGACTGCCTCTCCTTCACGTGCGCCGCCTCATTACCTAACGGTTGACTGGTAGAAGTGTGGCTATGGCAATAAGTCCGCCTCCCTACATTTGTGTGCTCCTTCTCCTTCTTCGTCGTATCGATAATTCGAATTGTGCTCAAACAAGCTTCGACCAGAATTCTGCCGCTTCGACAATGTTATCGTTGGCCTCACAAAGGTCTTTCATAGTGCAGGAGTTATTGCAAAGTGTGGGGCTACTCAAATAAAATCACTTTTAGACACAGTTACTTATCACTTATATTCAACTTACTTCTAACACGGTTAGCAACAGACTGACTCTCAGAGCTAGCGCGATACACCGGCAACCAACAAGAGTGGGGACCGGATGTAGCGCGCCACCTCATTATTAAAACAATATTAGTCATTTACATTTTAAACACAATCGGAAACTATTCTACAATTCTTTGAAATATTATATTTAACATTACGTAATATATAGGAATAATTTGATACACAACTTTAAATGTAAAAACAATGTTTAGTAAAACGGATATTGAACACACCACAAGTACCGCCATCTAGTATTATACGATGACAGTCATACCTACCGTAAAAATGACTGTCATCATACCAACAACAATAATTAAAAGAACAAAATAAGCAAACTACAACAATTAATACTCTTCTCAAATCAACAGCCTGTCTTATTAATAACTAAATTCTAACATTCGGCCATCCGCATAATTTACGCGTCCTCGCGTATGTATATGGATGGTTATGATTACAAAACAAAAATTACAATCATACAGGTAATGCTAATATTCGAACTCCTAAATCAACTATAACAATTGCAACTGTAATTCATTAATTAAATACATTTAAAAGTGACACAAGTCGCTACTACCTTGAAGCCATCAACATGTTTAGTTTACTAGTGGTACAAGTCGCTACTACCTTGAAACCACTAGGGCGGTACAAGTCGCTACTATCTTGAAACCACCTTTATGTTTGGTTTACTAGTGGTACAAGTCGCTACTATCTTGAAACCACTAGGGCGGTACAAGTCGCTACTACCTTGAAACCGCCATGAAATTTTTTTATTAAAAGGTTGAGGTTGCCAACGACCTCTACCCCGAATGATCTATTTTTAAATAATTTACCAAATCACATTAAGTACAATCTCACAGTTTTGCCACTAACATTGGGGCTATAATTAATTAATCAAATCATCCTCTTCATTGTCCGAGGAGGAACTCGAATCGGTTCTGTTATAGTGGGCCCAGGCTTTCATTTTATCTACGGCAATGACGGCGGAATATTTCCGATTGCCCTTTCGGGTGATCGGGGTGTCCTCAATTTGATACCTGTCATTACCTAAAACCTCAACGACTTTGTAGGGACCTCGATATTTTGGAATTAGCTTTTTACTTTGCCCCGTGGCACCAATTTCACGCTCAATGCTAACTAAGTCACCTACACGGAACTCGACAGGCTTAGCAGACTTTTTGTCATAGTATGTTTTCTGCTTCTCTTGATAAGCGGTGATATATTCATTAGCCTCATCTCGTATTTCTTTAATTTTATCTTCTGAATATGGTTCACCGTTATCAATAGAAGCTTTAACCCTACCTTCCGTCATTCCAGTTAGGCTAGTACCAAAAAGAACTTGGGCTGGTGTCTTACCTATTCCTTTGTTAAATGTGTTATTTAGGCCCAACTGAATCTCGGACACTTTAACATCCCATTTTCTTTCGTCCAAACCCACACACTTCGCGGTCAGCGCCTCTAGTAAGGTACGATTATACCGTTCGACTTGACCGTTGGCGCGTGGGGTTGCTACCGCATTTAAAACGTGCTTTACGCCTAGCTTTTCCAGAAAAAGAGTAAATTTTCTACTTGTGAAACAAGAGCCACGGTCAGATATAATTCTTTTTGGTAGACCAAATATGCTAAAATAATCTTGCATTTTCTCGACAACTATTGAAGACTTAGTACTGCGAACCGGTTTTAAAACTATGAACTTTGTGTATGCATCTATAATGACTAGCAAATGTGTGTTCCCCTTTGAACTTTTGACAAAAGGCCCAACGTGATCGATGTGAACAGTAACAAAAGGTTTCTCATCTTTCGGTATAGGATGTAATGGTGGCCTTTTCCTTGATGAAGACTTTGAATAAGAACATTCAAGGCATGATTCTACATACTTTTTGACAAAACGCCTCATTTTAGCGAACCAATAGATTTCTCTGACTTTACTCAAAGTCTTATCAAATGCAAAATGGCCCAAGTCATCATGGCACTGTTTGAGTATCTGCCAGCGTACCCCCTTAGGCACTACCCATCTTTCGCCCTCAGAAGTTTTCCTATATAATTTACTATTACGTATAATATAATTATTTTTAACCTCAACAACATCATCTGCTTGGGGGTCATTTAGAATCGAAACTTTTCTTTGAATCTCCGAGTCTGCCAGTTGAACTGTACTCAACCAGTCTGACTCACCAATTGCCATCACAAAACAGTTATCAGAGTTGCTATCAGTTTGAATTTCGCTAGGTGGTGGATTCCGACTCAACGCGTCTACGTGGGCCATTGAGGCCCCAGGCTTATAGTCAACAGTAAAATTAAACTCTTGCATAGCAATCCACCACCTAGCGACGCGCGGTATTAAATCGCGTTTGAGGAAGGTTGCTCTTAATGAATTGCAGTCGGTTATTACTTTAAACTCTATGCCAATAAGATATACGCGGAATCGTTGAAGCGAAGCAACAACAGCGAGAGTTTCTAGTTCATATGCCGTCATATGCTGTTCTTCAGACGTTGTTTGGCGGCTAAAATAAGCAACAGGTTTCAATATATTTTTGTCGTCACGCTGCATAAGCATACCAGCTATTCCTACTTTACACGCGTCTGTATGCAACTCCGTTAACGCATTAGTGTCATATAACGCTAAAACGGGCTTACTCATTAATTCCGATTTTAAGTCATGGAAGGCTTTGCTTTGTTCTGGGCCCCAAACCCACACGGCTGCTTTCTTTAAAAGAATTGTAAGCGGTTTAGCTATCATTGCGAAATTTTTAACGAAACGACGAAAAAAACTACATAACCCTATAAATTGCCTAACAGTGTGCTGGTTAATAGGTTGAGGAAAATCTCTAAGCGATTCAATTTTTCGTGTTCCCGGTCGGATACCCTCTGCACTTAATTCGAAACCTAAATAATCGACCGTGTTCTTAAAGAAACAACATTTCGACAATTTAAGAGTTAAGTTAGCTTGTTTGATCAAACCCAAAACTTTTTCTAAACGGTCAAAGCCCTCGTCAAGCGTTACTGAAGGCACAATTATATCATCCATATAAGCAGATGCAATTCTCTTAGCATTGACATTTTGTTCTTCTCGCGATGGGAAACCTCGGTTATTATTTAGAACTAAGTGCATTGTGCGCATAAAGGTAGATGGTGCATTTGCCAAACCAAAGGGCATTCTATTAAACTCATATTGCCCTTCCGGCGTAACAAACGAAGTTTTATGACGATCAGTTTCAGCAATCGAAATTTGATAATACCCGGACGCGAGGTCCAGGGTAGTATAAAAATTATATCCCGCTAGATCATCGAGTTGGTCATCTATTCTAGGCAACGGGTAATTCTCTTTAATTGTCTTACGGTTTAAAGCTCTAAAGTCAATGCATAATCGGATATCACCTGTCTTTTTTTTTACTAGGACTATAGGACTCGCATAGCAAGAAGTTGATGGACGAATAATACCGCACTCCAGTAACTCTTGTATCATTTCTCGTACTTTAGTCCGTTCGGTTATCGGAAGTCTATAGGGTCTATACACTACAGGTTCATCATCTTTCAAGTTTATTGACATTTCTGTAAGCTCGGTTTTTCCTAACTCTTTCAAACTAAACGCAAAACATTCTCTATATTTATTTAATAATTCTACAAGTTGTTTTAGTTTACCTTCGTCAAGATCCGTATCGTTAATTATATCGTCTTCCTTTATCGGCCGTAAATATTCACTAAACTCTACTTTAGACACATTAGCTATATTATTTGTTAAATTTTCCTCTTTTGCTTTGAAACCCCTAGCTACTACGACATCTTTTTTTATTAGAAAGGGTTGGCTGGATTTCCCTTTAATTAACCCAACTCCTATTCCATCTACAAAAGAGAACAGCCCTTGTACCAGATAATGTTCGCGCCCTAATTGATAACGATTATTTCCAGGAATGTAAACATCCCCATTATAAACCGGTTCAGTGTAAATGTGTACAGGAGTCAATCCATCTATCATTGTATCTATTGTACAAAAGAGTTTGATTTTATTGAAAACCGATTCACGACCGCTAGTACAAAAGCGTAAGTTGGCACTATCTTTCTCTACAAATATATGAGGTTGTTCGGTATACGTCTGTCCTATAATAAGGGGTATCCGCATTACCTCGTTTGGGACAACAAGAATTTCAACGGTTGCATCTACCCCATCAAGGGCAACAGATGCTGTACATTTCCCTAAGGGTCTAACTATGGCTTCCCCAAAGCCCTTAAGCACGGGCAAATCCTGACTAGGAACCCAATCAACAGACATATTTTTGGCGCAAGCTAAACTCATCATAGTGGCAGAACTGCCAAAATCGATAAAACAATTAACAGGATGCTTGTTAACAAAACCTTGTTTATAATACTTATTGGAGTCACTGTCGGAACTGACTACACACATTACTGTTTTTACTGGTTTACCGTCCGTTGAAGCGGACGTTGTGGATAGAGTGCATCTTTCTACGGTATGACCAAACTTGAGACAACGTGTGCACTTTACCGGGGGCTTAGTGCACTGTGACTTATAGTGTCCTTCTTGTAAACAATTATAGCATTTAACTACACGACTTTTATTGTCCTCTTTGTCTGTGCTGTCCGTTTTATTGTTAAAAGCCTTAGTTTTCTTTTTATCACTTGGATGAAAGTTAGTTTTAACTGATTTTAAATATGGTAAAACCTGATCCGGAGCGTTGAAGCGAGCGGCTTCAGCTCCTAGTCTGACACTACGATCGTCAATCCCGTGAACAATGCAATCCACAGCGCGTTTGCCTTCGATACTACATCGGTTTAGTAACACAACTTTTTCATAAAAATATTCTTCTAGAGAATCGTTAAATTTAGCGCGTTTGGATAACATTGTTTGAAGTAAACATCCATAATTATCATTACTAGGGAACGCTAACTTCAATTTCTCTTGCCATTCGTCCCAACTAAATAAAACAGTAGGCAAACCCTCATACCATTTCTGTGCCATTCCCTTTAGTTTTTGGAGGGCAAAATGAGCAGTTTGTTGATCTGACCAACTATAAATTAAAGCACATTCGTTGACTTTATGCATCCATATATCAATGGTCTGTTGTTTGCGTTCCGGGTCGAATTCAGGAATGGTGTTATGATTAGAGAGTTTTTCTAAACCACTATTTCTATTATTTGCGGCTTGCAATGCCTTGACTAGCTGTGAGACTGAAACCGAATCATTTGGGGCAGAGACGGAATAAGTTGGTTTTGACTCACCGCGCTCTCCAGGATTCCGGTTCGGCGACAGGCGGCTGCATCTGCGACTGCGCTGGTTGCGAATGCGTCGGCTGCTACGGCGTTGACTGCTATCGCGACGGCGTTGGCCGCGTTGACTGCGCATGCATCGGCTGCGACTGCGTTTGTTGCGACTGCAATGGCTGCGACTGCGTCGGCTGCGACTGCCTCTGCGTTGACTGCAACTGCCTCTTCGTTGACTGTGACTGCCTCTTCGTTGACTGCGACTCCTTCTGCGTTGACTGCGACTGCGTCGGCTGCGACTGTGACTGCACTGGCTGCGACTGCGTCGGCTGCGACTGCTTCGGGTGCGACTGCGACTGCGACTGCGTCGTCTGCGACTGCGACTGCGTCGGCTGCGACTGCGACTGCGTCGGCTGCGACTGCGACTGCGTCGGCTGCGACTGCAACTGCGTCGGCTGCGACTGCGACTGCGTCGTCTGCGACTGCGACTGCGTTGTCTGCGACTGCTACTATGTTGGCTGCGACTAAGTCGGCTTCGACTCTGTCGGCTGCGACTAAGTTGGCTGCGACTAAGTCGGCTGCGACTCTGTCGGGTGCGACTAAGTCGGCTGCGACTCTGTCGGTTGCGACTGAGTCGGGTGCGACTCTGTCGTCTGCGACTAAGTCGGGTGCGACTCTGTCGGCTGCGACTGAGTCGGTTGTGACTCTGTCGGCTACGAGCGTGTCGGCTGTGACCATGTTTGTATGCAAGCCCACTTGGCAGCAATGGAGAACCAGGTCCGTTGCTGCAGCTATCTTCATGATTGCGTCGTGTGTTCTGGTTAAGCGTTTGCCGGTCTATAATTTCAGGATGTCGTTTATGTACTGCAGACGGCGTCCGCAAGCATCGTTCATCGGACACATTCATATTTTAACTGTATTAATGCAGAACGACCAAACTTACTTATGTAGGCCTGAATATAATCGGTTGGTATGACCAACCAACAATATCCCACTTCTGAAATGTGGGGCTACTCAAATAAAATCACTTTTAGACACAGTTACTTATCACTTATATTCAACTTACTTCTAACACGGTTAGCAACAGACTGACTCTCAGAGCTAGCGCGATACACCGGCAACCAACAAGAGTGGGGACCGGATGTAGCGCGCCACCTCATTATTAAAACAATATTAGTCATTTACATTTTAAACACAATCGGAAACTATTCTACAATTCTTTGAAATATTATATTTAACATTACGTAATATATAGGAATAATTTGATACACAACTTTAAATGTAAAAACAATGTTTAGTAAAACGGATATTGAACACACCACAAGTACCGCCATCTAGTATTATACGATGACAGTCATACCTACCGTAAAAATGACTGTCATCATACCAACAACAATAATTAAAAGAACAAAATAAGCAAACTACAACAATTAATACTCTTCTCAAATCAACAGCCTGTCTTATTAATAACTAAATTCTAACAAAAGAGAGCAAGACAAGAGGTGGGGCATAGTTTGCGATGTGGCTCCACAGTCGCACTGCATCTCATTGGAGTACCCTCATCTGACCAAGTTGTAACCGGCAGCGGCCCACATGGTTTCTTACTCGATTAAGAGATTCCCAGGTGGCCATGGCAGTTGGTGGCCCGCTGGAAGCTTTTAACCATCAAAGTGTGCTTAAGTATT
The DNA here is from genome assembly GCA_949987655.1 of Polymixis flavicincta. Lineage (NCBI taxonomy): Eukaryota > Metazoa > Arthropoda > Insecta > Lepidoptera > Noctuidae > Polymixis > Polymixis flavicincta. Next base: position 11,124,892 of record OX465175.1, on the reverse strand, counting down.
AAATAAATATAACTGAAAACCTCAAAACACATCATTATGCACCACTTTCTTAACGTAGCTAAACCTGAAGTCGCGGAAAAAACACCATGAAAGGTGAGGGATGTCATCGATGAGAAAAAATAAAATCACTATTTTTTGTCTGTTACTAATTTATTAGGAAATTCATAAAAAATAAACACGATTATGCACGAAGCAGGTTATGTTTGGTGAGCGCGATAGGTTATTCAGCGAATTTAAGTAAGAAATGCTTGTTAACGTAAAATAAAAGAACACAGTCATTTCATGTGGCGATGCTTGTACAATTGTGGCGCCATCTACAACGCCACATGCAAACTACGCATCAAAGACCTGACGTCACACAAATCCTGTGTCGCGCAATCAGAGTTTACCACGCGACTGATATATTATACAACATCCCGACATCAGCCGTCGGGCATAGGTTGAATTGCAAGATGTCATTCCAAAAAAAAAAACAAAAAAACAGTGGCACTCCAGGAGTGCCGACAGAAGTGAAAACTTGAACAATTACGTGTGTTTTTTTAAATCGTCAATACAGGATTTCACATTGGGTCCTTCGGTCCTGATTGCTCTCGGTAAAAAATGATAGACTAGCGATCGACTTCAGCCATTAAAGGTAATAGCACAGATTTTTACAATAAAAATACACAGGGAAAGAAAGGGATACAAGATTTAGAATTTCCTAGTGAAAGAAAGGGATTTTTCCAAATGACATCAACGCGCGACTTATCCATGTGCTCGTTCACCCATTTATACACAGTTAACATTTAGCTCATGGAAAGCGTTCAGTATCGATGACGCGAGTTCAATGATTTTTGTTCATCCAAAAAGTGCTCAACGCGCCTAAAGAAGTTTTCACTTCAAAATCAACCGTCGGGCAGTTTCCCACTAAACACAACACCCGTCTGGTCGGAGGATCCACCATTTTCCATAGATTATGAGTAAACTAGGAGCAGTGGTGGCCAAGTGGTAACGGCCGCGACTTACGAGTTGTAGGTTGTGGGTTCGAACCCAGACAGGCGCTTTACTTTGTGTAAATTATTTCATCACCACTGCTCTCAAAACGGTGAAGGAAAACACTGTGAGGAAACCGGCATGTCCTAGAACCAAAAATTCGAAGACATGTGACATCTACCAACCCGGACTGGGCCCGCGTGGTGGATTACGGCCCAATCCCTCTCACCGAGAGGAGGCCTGTGTCCCAGCAGTGGGAACATTATAGGCTGATGATGAGTAAACTTTACACCCTGGTCCTCATACCTCTATAAAGTGATTTAAATTTGAATGTAAGAATTTACGACTGCACAGACTCGTAAAAAGTCTTCCATGCATTTTATCAGAACTTCCGTACTATTTTTGAACAAAACTGGAGTTTGTCATCATAGTATTATTACCAGTAGTTACACCTTGTTAACTACAAATATAAACATGTTATGCACGGGACTCCCAACATAACGTAATCAAAAACTATTCTATGGCATCATTCGAGTTGGTTTGTTTATTACGTGATAAAGTTCACTGGGAAGCCGATGGTTCCGTGTCGACATAACCCTTGTGTTTATGACCCTTATAATGTAGAACATTAATGTGCAATCTTTTATCACAGCTCACTGTGACATCCGTGTTACTCTGAATAACAAGATTAGCAATACTGTAAAAAGGTTGGGTTTAGAATTACCATACTTTATTGACCCAACACTTTTTTTTTTAACTGATGGTAAGAAGAAAGAGAGAAAAAGTATTTATTGTGCTTCGCACAGAAAGATCACATGTTTTAGTAAACACACAATCATTCAAAAACAGCCATCATCTGCCTAGCCTTTTCCCAATCACGTTGGGGTCGGCTTCCAGTCTAACCGGATGCAGCTGAATACCAGTATTTTACATGGAGCGACTGCCTATCTGACCTCCACAACCCAGTTACTGGGTAATACGATACCCCTTGGTAAGACTGGTTGTCAGACTTTCGGGCTTCTGACGACCCGTAACTCTCGGACTCGAGTCACAACAGCATCCTGAAAACTATAGCTGATCGTTCGTCTGATGATCTTTTAGGGAGGCATCTCCCTATTGGTTATCATGACGTGGCGGGGTGTCTCAGCGCAGGGGAATCTGTGTGTAGAACTATGTGTAATTTTATTTAGGTAGGTACTAACAATAGTTTTTCTAAGTTTTTTCTTTTTTGTAAACTAACCTTTGGATCTTGTTGTCCCAAAATAAATACATTTGAATTTGAATTTGTAACGACTGTCAAAGATCCACAAATGACAGCCGGGACCAACGGCTTAACGTGCTTTCCGAGGCACGGAGGGGTCTTGGTATGTAAAGATGGTCACCCATCCACGGACCAACCGCGGCAAGCGTAGCTTAACCTGATCGATCGACCCGTGCGGCTTATGCTACTTAGCCACAGCCAATCATTCAAAAACAGTAAAAAACAAAATATCTTGGAAGTAAAAAAAAAAGTTGTTCGACGCCAAAAGGCTCCTATCTCAGCATGATGCTGCGATATTTAAAAAAATGTGGCAGCACTGATATAAAGTCCGTTATCGTCCTGAATCAATATCGATCGTGGTGTTGAATATGCTCCAATAACAAAAATCGAGATACCTTTATTTTAAACCAACTTCATAAAATGGAGTATCCGTATTCGACCCATATGTTTGTGTGTGCTTGTATGTCCGCAATTTTTGTAATAATATTTTTCTGAGACATGTCACTTTTTTTTGTTTTCCGAAGCTATGTAACTAATTAGGTAGGTTAGCGTGGCTACACATCAAGCTATACATTTCCAGTATAAGCTGATCTCGCATTTTGTAGAATTTCCGTACAGTGCGAGATCAGCGTAAGCTGGAAATGTATAGCTGTGTACCTATTTAGTGTGCACATGACATTATAATTCGTAGGTCCAACCTATTTATCGTAGTGACCACAATGATGCCCAGCCTCTAAACATTATTACAATGACGGCCAAAATAATTTACTTAAAAAAAAAAGTTTGCATTTTATAAATGCGTAAGTGCACTTAATTCCGCGAATTTTACTGGAAAAGCCTTGGTACTATGCAGGGTGTAACAGAAACCCTATTGCCAGCCTTAAGCACTAAAGATAACAGCTGGTATGGAATCACTACACATAGTTTCAGCTCAAAATAAAATATTCAAAGAATTGGTACCAAATTTTCGGTTTCTTAAATTCAAATCACAACAAACGTGTCAGGCACCGCACTACGTAGGTCAATAACTTTCCACGTTACTTGCCATTATCACGATAAATCTCTTCCGAGTGATGTGATTATTTCAATTTGAAAAGTTCGATTTCTGGTATCAATGTATTATAAATCTCATAACTTCAGAACATGTAGAGATAGGAATAAAAACCCTTCCAATATCGTTTAATATCATCCAAAGAAGCCGTGCCCTTGGTATGTATATACTATACCCTTTCCGTTACACGTTGTATAAAGGTATTATTGTTATTGTTTCTATGGAACATCCAGAAGTTTTAAGGTATCAAAACAGTAGGTATACTTAACTCTATACATAGTCAGACAAAATAACTGGCTCCCACCACACAAGGCACTATTATAATTCAGTCACTCGTGCGAATAGGTTAATCTCCGAGTTTCACGCACCATTGACGTAATCCTTCAATTTCCACGTGCCTGATTGAGTACTCAGATATATTAACCCACCTAGATCTTAGTATCTATGTTTGGTAAGATGAGGTAAATTAATTAATATACGGGTAAATTAGTGAATCGGGGTTGTATTTTTTTTCTCATCGATTGAATATAGAGATAGTAGTGATCCACCGCTGCTTCACTTGGTTATTACGACTTGAAAAAACATCCACATTTCTTTATTATCTAGTCAGTTTCATATAAATGTATATTAATATACATAAACTTTCTGGAATAACTTCTCTAAATGATGGTGACAACTACGAGTATATCAAAATTCGTGGCGAGCTTAGAAGAAAAACGCGGGCATACTGACAGACACGAAAGGCGACTTGAATTTATGATAATGTGTATGTCCAATTTTATCGAAGAGTTCGTTTGTATGTTTGAACGCGCTTATCTCTGTCAGTGGTATTTGACAAATTATTTTTCCAGTTGATAGCTCAATTCTTGCGAAAGGTTTTAGGGTATTTAAAATAACACTGAAAGAACAAATTTCACGCAGACGAAGTCGCGAGTAGAAGCTAGTTTATCAATTACTTACTTGTTGTTCGATTTGTACTAACAAAAAGTATCGAATTCTGCTTTCAGAATACAAACATTTAAAAATATACGCAATAAAATAGGATACCTTATTGTTCTGCAAAACTTTCAGTATCTTTCTTTACCCTGAACCACCTTTAAAATAGGTACAACAATTAACAATTTCTCAAACGAAGTAAATTAAAAACCTTAATTGAAGCGCGATTCTCTATAGCACAGCGCATTCAACGCAGTTTCATTGTGCTATGCCAACTAAAGGTTTTATTTATTTTTTGTGGACCAATATATTGAAACATGCTGACTGCAGCTGCAAATAACTGGAATGTAGCTCAACACAAAGTTTTACAAAATTTAACATTTTTAGCAAACTTTGTAAATTGAAAACAATCATAAAGAATGCAGTATACAGAGTCGAAGTGGAGGAGCCTGGGGAAGGCCTATGTCCAGCAGTGGACGTCTTTCATGATGATACAGAACCAAATGAAATTAGCTGCAATGCCTTACATCTTACTTTACATTTATATCTAAATGGGAAACGAATGAAACAATAAAAGAAACGAAAATCAATTGTTCTGCTAACCACGCCGGGTGTGTATAGAACACTGAGCTGTTTTTTTTAAATTTTTGGTGGAACTTAAATACTTTTTACGAATTTACAAAAACTATACCATAATTACAGTAATTTTGTTAAATGTACAAAGTTAAATGTGAAAAATGTTTATTTATTTATTCATTCGTTTTGGTATCAATACTTAACACGTGGGTTAAGTATTGCCTATTACCAGCTAATTTAATTTGACCCTATATACCTAATTGCGAAATTAAGATGGCTTTTTTTTTTGGGTGGGAAATCATCAAATAACTTCTCCCGCTCTGGGTGGAGCAGGAGGGCGTGTCAGACTTTTACTGACTAAAACCCACCCGTGTTCCTTCAGTAGCCCGTATGCCAGGGGCTGTGGTGTCTCTTTCGAACAAACCGGTGAGGGTTTGCAACCTGGCAGACAAACCCGCACCCCTGGCAGAAATTAAGATGGCTGAGGGTGATAAATTATGAAGGATTTAAGAGTAAAACTGTGTAGTCATTAAAAAAAAAACAACTTTTTATAAAACAATTGCCACACTAACTAATCAATTTCATCAAAATAAAACTCACGTTCGTTTAAAAATGCAAAATAATTTAAAACTGATTCGGAATGAAATTAGCGACTTCTGTAACGCGGCACACGAACGGAACCCCTCATGAATAAACCACCTGCCTCCACTCTTCATTCAATTTACGGAAATCACACTTAGTCCCAAATCTGTTTTGGGTATCAAACGTTTTTGATCCGTTCGCGCACGTCGCGGCGGTCCGGCTACATAAGCAGATTAACAAAAGCATGTTTGTGCTGGACGGACTCCAAGAACTTACACACATATCGTAACAGGAAACGACCTCTTTAATCACCTCGCTACATCCTTTTCATGCCGTCTACGTGAGAGAGAGACGGGTGATAATCCATCGTCGGTTAGGAGCATGGTAGCCCATTGCCGGGCGTGCGGCATAGATTCAACGGACCGCAAATTTGTCGGAACTACCAATGAAATCGGATTACTTATAGAGTTCGTGGCAAGGGAGAGCTAACGAGCGAGAACACCATTACCAGCCGTCAGTGGCGTCTTCAGACGCGAATTAGATTTGCCGTCAAACTCCGAAATATTGGTTGCGATCTTTGATAAATATTGACACCGCTAGTTGAGGCTGCCGGGGAACTGGGGCTTGAAACGACTTTATAATGTAGAAGCTAACTTTGTATTGAGTTGCTCGTTGTTAACCCGTATTGTTTGGTATTGTTGTCATATTTATGTAATAAGTACTAGCTTTTGTCAGCCGTTCGCGTGGGGGTCAATAATTATTCCACGGGAACGTACCTACTACCGGGATAAATCAAATGTATCAAATGTGTTAATCCCGGTTGTAAACTGTGTGCCATATTTTAATCAAATCCGTTCAGCCGGTTTTGCGTGATTGAGTAACATACATCCAGACATCCAAACACATAATATACTTTCACATTTAAATAAGTAGGATACTAGAACTAGTGACCGATACTTGGTAAAAAGATTCTTTAAAATATAATAAATAAGTTGTTTTTTTGGCATAAACACAGGTTACAGAAAAATTGTGTGACCCTAACTCCAGAGCTAGGTTAGAATATCTGTACTCCAAGAGCCAGTGACTTCTTACAATTAGATTCAAAAACAAATTTTATGCAGCAAGGTAATAAAATAACAATTTAATCTTTATAATTTGTATGTAAGTTTAAGGAATGAATTCCTTAAATTATGGTGAAAACGACATTCAAATCAGTTGTGGAGTCAAGAAGAACAATGCGGCCACACAGACAGACAGACAGACAGACACGAAAAGCAACTAAAATTTTTAAGAAATGTATAGATGTTCAAAATACACAAATATAGGATAAAGGTAATATTAGCGGTTCTCTATTTCACATTGCTCTAAGTATAGAAAAGTAAGAAAATTGTTAATACGTAATGGGTAAAATGGGTAATGTGCCTGAAATAAATAAATAATAAAATTCTAGGTCAAAAGTATCATGTTCTATGCACAAAGTTCAATAAATTTTGAAGGATAAACGTTCAAGGGCCAACTTGTGCGCTTATGTGTTTGCTGGTCGAATAATTATCGCGAACATTTATCACTTTCATATTGTTTTATGTCAGTTTGGATCATTTATCATGCCCCGAGTGGGTAACGGTGGGTCAAACACCGGACCGGAGTTCTGAGGGGGATATAGAATACTGTAATAACGCTTCATTATAGTTAACTAGCGGATACCCGGCGTGTACTACGATGATACAAAAGAAATACATTTTGTTTATTTTTTTTAGTTTTAGTGGTTTAAACCACCTCTAAATTATTGCCTTTCTAATGAAACCGGTTTGGGGCACATCGGTTCGATGGTTTCAAAGTCTATAACGGACATACAAGGTAGAACATGTTTTTTGTTTATACCTGTATGTATAGATTGTCGTCGGAGAACAGACGTGCACATTTAATTTTAATTGGGCCTCTACTATGACAAAAATAACGGATTTATTATTTAAAATACAGTATCTATCTGGATTTTCCGTATAAACTACATAAAGCTCCGGAAACCCATATAGACAGTCGCATTTCATCCTATCTCGCCATTATCGCGTTCATTGAAAACTTTAAACTCCTTTATTCCCGTATATTTCAGAACTGCTCTATTTCTAGTTACTTTACGATTGTGCTCGGAATTCCATTATTTGTGCCGTTGCATTTACGACCTTATGTCAACAATAGAAATAGTATGATGCTAAGTGAAAATACTTCAGTGCCTTTAAGCTTGTTTTATATTGTTACTTGTTTGCAATGCGAGATTTTTACGACTTGCTAGATCGTTAAATGTATGTCTTTGAAACCCTCCAGAATTCTTAAATGAGTTTTCACATGTTGAGCATATTGGCTTGTCTTTGCTTAGCAATGAGAAAACGTGTATCTGATTGTTGACATGTAATAATTATGTGTAATGGTAGCTTTGAGAGCAGTGGGTTCCATTATTATTTTACATCTTATTAGGAGAACGAAAATGTTAACACGGAAGTGGAAGAAATAATGTCAAAACGAATGTATATTGTTTCTTTTTTACAACAATTTTCTGCTATTTGTTATACTTATCTATAAATGTTTACCAAGCCTAAAGATTTTGACAATGATGTCTCAATCATCATCTGCCTAGCCTTTTCCCAACTATGTTGGGGTCAGTTTCCAGTCTAACCGGATACAGCTAAATACCAGTATTTTACATGGAGCGACTACCGATTTGCACTCCACAACGCAGTTACTGGGTAATACGATACCCCTTGAAAAGACTGGTTGTCAGATTTTCGAACCTCTGGCGACCCGTAACGACTGTGAAAGATCCACTAATAACAGCCGGGACCGACGGTGACGGCTTAACTTGCTTTCAGAGGCACGAATACCATTCATTAAAGTATTCTTTGTGAGGAAGTTCGATAGAAATATATCTAGGTAATTAAACGTGAATAATACAAGAAGTCAGTGCGACTCAGTAGTCGCACTGATTTCTTGTATCATTCACCATGAATTACTGAATTGCGAATTGTTTAAATCCAGCGACTTAAACAATTGACTTAAAAAACTACTTATTACTAAGCCACCAAAGAGACCACTAGTGGGCCAGCGGTAACGGCAGCGACTTGCGAATTGTAAGGTCGTTGATATATAACTCAGACAAGCACTTTACTTTTTGTAAATTATTTTCGATGAAACATCGTGAGGTTCCGTGTGGTGCCGGACGTAAAAGAATAATAGCACCATCCTATTTCTTCCCGTGGGTGTCGTAGAAGGTGACTAAGTGACTTACTAGAGAATGGGCAGCAGCGTTCTCTATGCATTTTACCACCATACTGCGATCGCTAATCCGCCTGCCAAGCATGGCGATTATGGAAAAACCCCCCTTTTGTGGTCTTTCGGCTGAAATGATGATCGTGAGGAAACCAAAATTTCGAAGACATGTGTCATTTACCAATCCCCACTATGCTCACGTGGTGGATTACGCCGCACTCTCTTTCACAGAGAGGAGGCCTGTGTCTCAGCAGTGGAAACGTTATAGGCTGAGTATAATATTCAGCCATCGAATGATTTGCATAACTAAATATTTCAGTTTTTATAAAATGTATGTTTCAAGCTTGGCAAACATGAGATACGTCAACATAACACGAAACTGGCGTCAGTTTCATATGCGTTGATTGGTCTCGGTTGTAGCGCCGCGCTGATTTTCATTAATTCTTCCTGATATTTATTTAAAAGTAAACTTTTGAAAAATAAATGATTAATACAAAATCTTTTATGGACACTGAGATTTTAAAATATGACGGAAGTTATTTTTACGTTTTTTTTAAAAGTATAATAAAATTGATCAATGCAGGTTGGCATTAACTAGTGCATCAATATCAATAGTGATTTATTTACTTATTTCTGTAGGATATTCAACACAAGCCAAATAAACATTACCAGAGACATAGTACTTTTCTCCTGTAACAAATACCTTCAAAGCTAGATAAACCCAAAGTCCCACAAAACAGAGATCATCTAACCTCCCTAGCCATTATTAGTACCTATTACATACCATATTCCATGCAGTAATTAACCCTTCTCAAATGAATACAGGTTAATAACAATTACAAAACTGTTCCCCAAAGTGATTTAACAATAACGTGTTCGAATCCACAAAGATTTATACAGAAGTTTATTATAACAAATTATTCAGCGCATGCACAAATTTCATTAACGGGGAGCCTGATTCATATTTTATTCATGCCACACACTTAATTAATAAGTGAAGTAATAAGTGAGTACATGATAAGATTTGTCGCGAGAGAAAAAGCTTTCTATAGGAGGATATCCCATTAATAATGTAGTTACTCCCGACCTATTACTTCCTGATTAATTATGTCGCTCACAAAGTCTATTATTTCTTTCTAATTCTCTTTAGTGGAAGTCTTGACGCTTCATTTATTACTGATTAGTCAACTATCCGATTGAATGGTTGAGTACACCTCTAAAGGTTTTGCTGATAATTGGTTCCGTCTGATTGGATAACGTGTATTAACCTATTAACACGTCTGCTGGGACCGAAATTAAATTAAGGAGGCTTCGTTCCTTTTATAACAGTGCCTGTCCGTGTTTCTAGCCTTTTCCCAAGTATTTTCGGGTTGGGTTTTCCTTTACCCAGATGTGACCTGTTGTCAGTGGGTATTCTAGGTACTGTAAACTGATCTGACACAATGAAATTGATCTGCAAAAAAGATTGGACTGTTTCACAATCATTGTGCCCTCGCGCCTCTAGCCGCCGCAGTAAACTCCCTGGGCTTCGGGAGTCTATAGCGGGCTCCCGGCCACCGTAGGCGCGGGTTTGCGGACGACACGCAATGGGTAGCTCGCCGTCCAATAAGGACCAGGCCCGGGTCAACGGCGCGTTGTGTTATACGCGCGCCTCAAAGAAATATCATCAATCATTGAAGGGGTCCACTATGGCAGATGCCTGCCAGGGTCGTGGATTTGTTCGAAAGATTTACTGTGGTCCTGGCACAGGCAGCCAGGTCGGTTTTAGTCAGTAAAAGTCTGACACCATCCACCATCCACCATTTCAGCCGAAAGACGTCCACTGCTTGACATAGGCCTCCCCCAGAATGGGGAGTTTTGCCATAATCGCCACGCTTGGCAGGCGGGTTTGCGATCGCAGTATGTTGGTAAAATGCATAGAGATCGCTGCTGCCCATTCTCTAGTAAGTCCCTTAGTCGCCTTCTACGACACCCACTGGAAGAAATGGGATGGTGCTATTCTTTTACGCCCGGGGACACATACGGGACAAAGTCTGACACGCCCCAAGTCATTTCATGATTTCCCATCCAAAAAAAACGGTTGGAATGTTTTTTAAACGGTTTTATTTAGCTTGCGGTTTTTATTTTTTGGTTCAAATTTAGTACCTGAAATTTTACCCCCTTCCTGTTGGCAGATTGATCTGACATTTGGTACACACCGTTAGTTTTGATAACAATACAATTTTTAATCAGTATCATGGTAAATCTAAGATGGCCGATGCTACAAAATGGCGGATTACGTATTTTTTCACAACCCCCTCAATATGGGTACCAAATGAATGGGCTTGACTATTAAAATACTGTACAACAGGAAAAACTAAAATATATATATAGAATGAGAAATATTAAGTAGGTAACGAAATAAAAACTAAAAACTTGAAAATAAAATAAGTAACAAAAAAAAAAAAAAATTCGTTAAACGGTAACCTGGGTAAATATGTATATAGCATAATTATGAGCGTTTGACTGTTGATAGAAATTGTAAGTACACCACGAATTTATTTTTTGTCTGATCAATGCCCTAGATTGATGAAGAAAGTGGTGTGATGACTGGTACTTAGGACTTACCGAATTATTTTTAGCTTTTAGTACATTATTTTCATTAAAACCGATTAACTTAAAAAAATAAAAATGTTTTACTTCATTTTTTTAGACGATTTTTGCTACTTGTAACATTTACCATCCATAGTAATATTGTAACTGCTAAAGTATCTGTATGTTCAAAATCTTCTCACTCCTAAACATATATTTGAGAGATAAGTAGTTTGAGACCTGGAGAAAAAGATGGGTTACTTTTAATCCTGGATAATTGTATTACATAAATAAGCGCAAATGAAGTCACGGACAACAGCTAGTAACGTTACGTATAAATGTACGCTCTGTGAAAAAAAAAAGCTTACCATGTATAGCTAGGTGCAACTTAATCATGTAGGTGTCAGTTACATAAATACTTACGAAAGACATTGACTCTACGTATTATAGGTGCATTATTTTACGCGCATGTCTTATGTACATTCTGGATAAAAGAGATCATTTCTTAAAATTTATTGATGAATGTAGCATATTATTACGTTAACAATCCCCCTAAAGAGTGTTTCCATTACGTGTAAAAAAAATGATCTACTTATTTTAAGAAATGGGTCGTCCATTTCTTCAAATATGTAGATATAAAGTTCTAAGTATGGTCACGATTTTCATGTGTTGACTGTCCTTGTCCTTTCATGTCATCGTGACTAAGTTGACTTATAAATGTGTCGTGACGTCAGATTATCGTATGAACGTTTACAAACCTAGTTTAGTAGTTGTAGAGGTTTTATTTTTACTTTTTAGATAGAGTACCTACCCAACACCAATTCGAAATGTCATCATCCTTGGGGTCAAAACCATGCATATTAATGCGATAGCAGCAATCGCATGATTTGTTGTCATCTTTTGGATAGTTCCGTTGTCTGTCTCCGAAACGCATCATCAGATCTCAAATCAAATCAAATCAAAATATTTTTATTTCATATAAACCTGCATGGGCACTTATGAAACGTCAGAAGCTAGGTGCACGGTTCCAAAATGTTGTTTCCTATGGAGAAGAGCCGGCAAGAAACTCCACGGTTACTCTTTTAAAAATGATTGGCTTTAACAATGTTTTCAGGTAAAAAAAAATGTATGGGAGGACAGTGCAGGCCTGTAAATAAGTACCAGGTACTTAGACGAATCCAGAATAGAAAATCGTCTACAAATCTACAGTCTGTAAGGCCTACAACGTTCTCCCATTCACAATATGTAAAATAATCTACATAAATAAAATGAACCTAATTAAACATAGTGACATGATTAACATGACAATCACTAAAAAATAGTTGATATTAAAATTGATGTATAATGTCAAATAATGACGAGAATATGTCAGCATTGTAAAAATAAAAAGAACATTGAGAGCAGTTAATAGACTTTCACATAGATATGCTGTTAATGAGGTACCAGGGAAGCCACATGTGCAGAAGGAATTAATGCCAAACTTCCCTGTCTTCAACGTAGTCTTTTATCTTATAATATGCTTTTTTGATAAGGATACGTTTGATGTGCGTTTTAAACTTTCCATCGCTAAGTTCTGTAACTGACTTTGGCAACTTGTTATAGAAGCGGATACTGTTTATTAGAAATGACTTGCTAGTTTTAGTCAATCTAAATTTTGGAATCACAATTTCATCTTTACTACGTGTATTCAGATTATGGAAATCACATCGTTTTTTGAAAAGGCCTAAGTTTTTGCGAACGTACAAGATATTTTCTAGGATATAAAGAGACGGCAGAGTTAGAATATCAATTTCGCTGAATTTGTTTCTAAGAGACTCGCGAGGCCCCATTTTATAGATTGCGCGGATTGCCCTCTTTTGTAAAATGAAAATTGAATCTACGTCAGCTGCCGATCCCCACAACAGAACGCCATAAGACATAATACTGTGAAAATAAGCAAAGTAAACTAACCTAGCTGTGGCTACATCCGTCAACTGCCTTATCTTTCTTACTGCGTAAGCAGCTGAGCTTAATCTACTTGAAAGAGCTCTAATGTGAGCACCCCATTGCAATTTTGAATCTAAAGTAATTCCCAAAAATACAGTTTCCGAAATAGCATCTAGTTTCTTCCCATCAAGTTTTAAGTTTAGACCTACTTGGGGTACATTTGGTAACGAGAACTTAAGACATTTAGTTTTGTTCGCATTGAGTAAAAGATTATTAGCGGCAAACCATTTCGAAAGAACAGCCAGACTATCATTGACATGTAAGACATCTGTATCTTTTCTATCTATTCTAAAAATAAGAGAAGTGTCATCAGCGAATAAAATTATATCCGAGAAGTTAGCCATCAGGTAAGGAAGGTCATTAATATAAACTAGAAATAAAAAAGGGCCAAGAATTGAACCTTGAGGCACGCCCATCTTAACTAGAGACCCCGAGGACGTCGCCCCATTAACGTTTACTTTTTGCTGCCTGTTTGATAAGTAGGAAAGTACAAGATTAGCAGCCTGTCCACGAATTCCATAGTGGTGTAATTTACAGATAAGTGTATTGTGGTCAACGCAGTCAAACGCTTTTGAGAGGTCACAGAAAATGCCAATCGCGTCCTGGGAATTCTCCCAGGATTCCAAAATGTGACTGATGAGTTTTACTCCTGCGTCAGTCGTCGACCGACCTTTCGTGAAACCAAACTGTCGACTATGTAAAATACCATTTGAGTTAAAATGTGACAACATCTGGTCTAGCATGATTTTTTCATAAATTTTGCTCAATGCTGGAAGCACAGATATAGGTCTATAATTAGAGGGATCACTCTTACTACCTGATTTGAAAATTGGTACTACTTTACTATGTTTCATTAAGTCAGGAAACGTACCGTTGTCTAAACATTGATTAAATATGCCTGTTAGGACAGGGGCAATTGTGTCAATGATATTTTCGAGAACCTTAACGGAAATCCCCCATAAGTCTTCAGTGTTTTTTATGTTAAGACTTTTAAATGCTGTTTTAATTGTGGCAATAGAAATGGGTTTGAATTCAAAACTTGGAATGTCCTTGCTGAAGTTTTCTTTAAGAAGAGATTCAGCTAATACAGATGATGAGGGGAGAGATTTCGTAACTTCTATTGGGATGTTGGTAAAGAAATTTTCTAGAGTCTCAGCAACTTGTAACTTATCTGAAATGATTTCATTATCAATTTTTAGAGCTAACTCATTCTGATCTCGCTGTTTTGTGTTTCCAGTTTCTTTGTTAATTACCTGCCACACAGCTTTTATTTTATTTTTAGAGATACTAATTTTGTTACTTATTAATTTAGATTTAGCGTGAGCGCAGACTCTTTTGAATATTTTAGAATATTTTCTTACATAATTATGAAGGGCCTGATCAGAAGTCAATGATTTTTCGTGATACAAATTATATAAGATATCTCTGCTTTTTCTAATGCCAGTAGTGGCCCATTCGCTAAATTTTGGTTTAGTAGTTATTGTAACTTTTTTTACAGGACATGCTTTATTGAATTCTTTGCATACTGTAGAAAAAAATGTGCCATAGTTTATATTGGGGTCTTGTGAATCAAAACTCGCTGTTGATAGATTGCTAAGAACATTATTATTAAAAGATTTCAGTTTATTTTTGGTCAGAGGTCTCAATTCAATGGTTTTATCTAGATGTAACTTTTTATCTAAGTCAAACGATACAAGCTGACCAGTATGGTCTGACCTGACGCCACTAATTAAGGATGAGTCCTTTATTTTGTAATTGGTAAATACATTGTCTATGCATGAAGCTGTGGTTGCTGTTATTCTAGTCGCTTCATTAAATATACATTTTAAATTGAATGATTTAAACAAAGAGATAAGCTTACTTTTTTCTGGTGAATTAACTAATAAATCAATATTTAGGTCACCACATACAAAAACTAATTTATTATCTTTGAATATTTTACCTAATATTTCTTCCATAACTATCAAAAATGATGACAAGTTCGTGGCTGGTGGTCTATACACAGACAAGAAAGTATGGCCCTCAACCTCTGCACATGCTACCTCACATAAGCGATCAACAGAGCAAGCGGTGATATCCTTTCTTTCCTTATATTTAAAACAACTATTACACAATATCAAAGTACCACCCCCCATCGAAGACCTATTGTACGCACTGGCAACTGAAAAATTATTTACATTAAACAACATCCTATCCGGTTTTAACCAAGTTTCAGTAAAACATAAGATATCCATATGATATTTATCTATTAACATTTCCACGTCTAGGATTTTGCCAGAGAAGCGATTTATATTTTGGTGATACAGTAAAATACACTTATTATGCTTCTCTTTTGTCGTGTCTAAAAGTTTAAAGAATTAATTACAGTATTATTAGAAGTACTAGATAATACTGTTTCGTCACTTAACCTAGTCTCAGTTAAATTATCAATAACTGCGTGATCTATATGAAATTTAAATTTAAATGAGATCATTTCTAAATAAATCCATTTCGCAAAAAAGAAATGCAAATCACCACACACCTCAATTAGAATATTGAGTTAAAAGCATAATACGATGACCAAAACTATTTTTTTTAAAGCTAACTGATATTATTAAGAAAAACGTGTCGACTCAAGCATTACTTTATGCATTTAAAATTGAGTCTTATTTCTTTTGAAATAAGATTGAATTTTCTTTGGCTCAACCAGTGATAAGTATGGTAAAAGACATAATAAAAAATAAAAAAACTTATATTAAAAGTAACTGAATATTGATTCAGTAGTCAATTAGGAACAAATCACTTTTAGGTCTTGCGTCTATTCTGTTACACCTTGTATTTGGCGGAGTTATGCCGAACATATATAAAAAAATAAACATGTCGAATCGATAACCGCTGTCTTTTTGAACTTGGTTAAAAATAGTCTTGCTTGATAACTCTTTGATAAGCTTATATAAAAATAAGTCATCACAATCAATCATCAAAGTTAATTTGTGTACACTTGGTTTGTATGGAAGTGCTGACAATATCTAGCAGCGGCCGCAAGATGTATCCATGCTCTGTGGTTTTTAACATGGTCAAGGTTTTTGATATGCCGACTGTACTTAAGTTTTCTTAAGTCATCGTAACTAAGTTGAGTTATTAAGGCTCCATGAAGTCAGATTGGCCATGGAACGTTCACAGTACCTAAGCCCTCTGGGCGAATCATTTTATTAATTTATGTACTAGTACTTATAATATTTCATACGGAAGTAGTCTTTTACATGTCAACACGTGCCATTATTATGTAAATAAAAATTGCCTTGCTTAGCTTTTATAAATGATAAATGATTTTATTTCTGTAAGTAGGTTTGTACAAACACTTTTACACGTCAATCATATTTTTTTTTAACTAGATGAGGTCGGCGTTTCCTATCTGACTACTCTGAGAAGAAAGGCCGAAACAAACTCAGAGTAGAGATGGGTAGTAACAGGTAAAACACGATATCTGTTATCACTGTTACTGTTACTAAAAAATAACAGATCCAAATATCTGTTATTAAATAACAGCCTGTTATTTTTGTGCGAACGATAAATACGTATTAAAATCTCAATTGAATATGTACTTTATTTCGTTTCATTTAAGTCGAAAATCGTTTCCGTAGTATTGACTATGAAAGAATGATGGGGTGGTGAGAAATTATAGAATCACGCTTATTTATACACCGAGAAATTTTAATGGTTGTTTTCCCACAACAGAACAACTTGCCAAAAGGAGTATTTTCGAAGCATATAGTAAAAGTAAAAAGATGAAGAAGTTTTTGTTTAAAAAAAAAAAAACAAATATTAATCAACTCGAAAACGTGAGAATCAATAGTAACACTAGAGGTAACTTGTAGGTACTACTCGAATCGCACGCGCCGCCGACAAAGAGAACAGCGATGCACAAATGTTTAAAGCAAAATATACTCTCGCACGTGGTGATACGGCATAAACTTTTCATAATGACTAATCTACCATATTTTGTTTCTAATATTTTGTTTGTTTATAAAACGATTGTATTACCAAGACAAAATCATTTCGCTGCGGGAAAACAACAATTAAAATTTCTCGGTGTATTATATATTTTTTTAGACATCCGGTTAGTCCGGAAGCCGACCCCAATATAATTGTAAAAGGCTTTTTTTGTAAATTCTAAATTGAACACGTTCCTTCATACTTTATCACAGGCTTAGGACTGTCAGTTTACTATAAATTTATGAATGTAACGAGGTAATTAGAAATAGATGACGTTTCTCAAACTGGCGTATTTAAAAGAGTTCAATTCATTTTATGTACATGATCATCTATTTACATTATTATCTATTCTATATCTACAGTTACTTTTTCTCTATTTTATATATTTACATATTTTGATTTAGAAAAATTAGTTGCTGCAATTTCCTTACTCCTAACCGAGTCCGCCTTTCATTAAGGATATTTCCTGCAGCAGAGAATACCCTTTCGCAAGGAACCGACGAAGCCATTGCGTTGAGCTTTGTGGCTGCTATCTTATATAAAGTAGGATACACCGATTTGTGCTCTCTTCACCATTTCAAGGGGCAGTTGGTTCTAGAAATAATTTTGTCATCCTGATACCGTTGCACCTCTATGATGGCGCGGGATTGAGCTGTGGCCTCCGGTTGAATGCCTTGCATTCTTCTCTCAAAATCTTCCCAAATTGATTTGGTTTGGTTGGTGAACGAAGACGTTGTGGGTTCAACTACTTCTGCTTGTGCTTCACTTTGAGTCGCTCCATCACGCGAATGTTGAGCTGCTACTAATGAAACTATTCTTCGTTTCGTTTCTTCTGCCACATGTTGATCGTCGAAATAAAATTTGAATCGAGGATCGAGAAACATGCAATTTCCGAACGTCTTGCTTTGGTTTAAATTTAAAAACCTACGTTTTATGTTGCCTATAAGGTCCGGACGTAATCCATCTACGTCTGGCATGAAAACATTATTATCACCCAATTGTTCTAATGCTATTATAAGCCCTACTGTTATCGGAATCACTAAGCTGCCGGTTATATACTTTTGCCCACTTAACTCCCGTGTAACTTCTTCGCAAGGATGGAGTATCTGACATAACTCCAGACAGATTTGCCACTCGTAACCGGAAATGGAGCTCATCCCCAGGTTCACCATTGCACTATTTAATGGTTCCCTGAGTTCCACACACCTCTGGAGCATATAATAAGTGGAGTTCCACCTCGTTGGAACTTCTTGTAAGGGCCGTTTAGCTGTGGTGCCGGCCTGTTCCTGATATCGTTTCAACTTCTCCCATGCAACATTACTTTGTTTAAAGTGCCGTACGATTCCCTTAATTTTGGTCAACAATTCAGCAATTACCTGGTTCTTCAAAATGTCATTGACTGCTAAATTTAAGGTGTGGCTGTAACATGGGAAATGTTTCCATCCCAGTTCTCTTTCAATAGCGCTTTTAATGTTGGCCCCATTATCTGAAACGGCTAAAAGTATTTTATTCGCCACATTCCATTCCTGACATATGGTTTTTATTGTGTCAGCCAAATTTTTTGCCGTATGGCTATTCAGGAGGGGAACACAATCTAATAGAAAAGATTTGAGCGCAAACTCTTCCTCCTCGATGTAATGCCCAGTTACGGCTAGCACCGAGTCGTTTGCGCAGGATGTCCAAATGTCTACTGTGATACACAGCGACTTAACTTGTCTGCAAATGATTTCTTTTAAGTCTGCCTTAACCTTCTCATACACAGCCGGCAACATGGTGTTGGCAAAATATTTTTTAGTAGGGATGGTATAGTTCGGGAACGCGTACTCTATCAGCTTCCGAAACCCAATATCCTCAACAATCCTAAACGGCTGAAAATCTTTTACAAAAAGATTCATAATTTTTTTGTCAATTTCCGCTTTTACATTATTGCCTCGTCTGGGTACAAAATTTGTAATAGGCTGATGGCCATATGTCCTCCTTGGAGGTGGCTATAACTGTGGCTGTGAAAATACCTGGGATGGCAGTGCGGCTAATGACTGGGGTGGCGGTGCGGATGATGGCTGGGGAGATGGCTCAGTTGATGGTTCTTCTTGTGACTGGGTTTTTTTTTTGGGTGGGAAATCATCAAATAACTTCTCCCGCTCTGGGTGGAGCAGGAAGGCGTGTCAGACTTTTACTGACTAAAACCCACCCGTGTTCCCTCAGTAGCCCGTATGCCAGGGGCTGTGGTATCTCTTTCGAACAAACCCGCACCCCTGGCAGGCATCGGCCCTTGCGGACCCCACCGGTGGTTGCTGACATCTTTGACGGCGCGCGTGTGGAACACAACGCGCCGTCCCGTCTACCACTTTTCGGCCGCAGGGGATAGGGAGAGCGGCTGACGCTATACCGACACTCCTCTTCCCCTGCGGCCTCACCGCGTCCGCCATCAAACGGTGGCGGCCCCGTCCAGGCCACGGAAGGGAAGAGCGCTGCTCAGAAGCACCGGCACTCCTCCTCTACCGCAGCCCGTAACCCTCAGCCGCGATGCCTCCCATTCGACATCGCGGCCCACCTCAGTTGCGGTGCACCTCACCGCAACCTACTTTTTGGCCGCTACGTCAATGGCTTGAAGGCAAAAGCCCTGACGAGCGGCCCCACCTTTGGGTTCCTCTTGGCTTCACCGTGGCCGGAATCCACGGTTACTGAGCCCCCCCGCAACGACAATGCGGGAACCCACTCGGGGGGGGGGCTTGTGACTGGGTTGGCAGTAATAATTGGCCGCTGACATTGGAAGTACCGATTCTGTCAAGCACCCGAACCTTGGGATGCTTCCTATCTATATGTTTTTTGAGATTAGTCACAGAAGCTTTATAAGACAATTTCGCTTTACATATATTGCAGGTCGCGTAGTGACCACCTATATCCACGAAATGGCCCCACACAACAGTAACTCTTCTATTTATAGTAGCCATTGTTTTCTAAACGTTTCACTATTCACTAACTACCTAATTGAAAAAAATATTATTGCTACAACTTACCTATACTAAACGAACTAACTACCTAATTATAAAACGAATAACCTAAACTAAAAAAAACTATACCAATACAAAAAATTGAATTTAAACACTAATACACCGTAAACACTGACAAATATCTTCGAAACAATTAAAATTAAAATTCACCAGTTCCCCATTCGTAAGAAAGAAAACAGAATTAAAATTTCAAAATCAAAAAAATGTCAACAAAAAATTCGGCCATAAACCTTTCAATTGAATATCAGCTTTATTTGTAGAATGATAAAGTCGTACATACATGGAACATTTTGCGACCAATCCCGTCAAAACGTCAAACCAAAGACAATGTGGATAAAAGGTGTCCGTAGACGATCAGTGTAATCTTTTTTAACCGACTTCAAAAAGAAGGAGGTTATCAATTCGACATGTTTATATTTTTTTTTTTTTTTTTTTTTATGTATGTTCGGGCATAACTCTGTCGTATATAGACGGATTTGCAAAATTCTTTTTTTGTTCGAAAGGTGTTTATTCCGAAATGGTCCCATATAAATTTCATATAGATCTGATGATGCGTTTCGGAGACAGACAACGGAACTCTTCAAAACATTACAGCAAATCAACCGCGAATGCTGCTATCGCATAAATATGCATTGTTTTGACCCCAAGGATGATGAAATTTCGAATTGGTATGGGGTAAGTAACTAAAAAGTGAAAAATAAAAACTTTTTTCAAAAAAATAACAACCGACTTCCAAAAAAACACTACAAAGTGCAAAATAACTTTAATTTCGGAAGGCGGTGACATAGAATTAAAATGCCTACACCTCCAAAGTCACCGACTTCCGAAATTAAAGTTATTTTGCACTTTGTAGTGTTTTTTTGGAAGTCGGTTGTTATTTTTTTGAAAAAAGTTTTTGGTTGCATCTTTTCCAAAGTCAACAATAAAAAACAAACCTGGCAAATTACTCTCAATAAAATTGCTTTCATTTCTCATTGTTGGGTTATCAAGAAAATCGTTTATACCTGGAATATTTTAAGATTAATCCGTCAAACCAAAGATAGCAAAGGCATTCGGACAAGTTGTTGCTATCAAGAAAAATTTGATTCATTTTTAAGTTTTTTTTCTTCTATAATGGTCACTGGGCAGTAAGTTTTTTTTTTCTATAATGGTCACTGGGCAATTGAATATATCTTTATTGCTTTAAATATAAGGTCGTACATACATGGAACATTTTGCGACCAATCCTGTCAAACGTCAAACCAAAGACAATGTAGATCAAAGGCGTCCGTAGACGATCACTGTAATTTTTTATGGTTGCATCTTTTTCCATTATATAATTAAATTATTTTTTATTTCATACCTGGAAAATTACTCTCAATAAAATTGATTTCATCTTTGTTGGGTTATCAAACGTATAAACTTGGAATATTTTGCGATAAATTCCGTCAAACCAAAGATAATATAGGCATTCGGACAAATTGCCATAAAGAAAAATATAATAAATTTTAGGTTTATTTATAATGGTCACTGGAACAGTAACAGATAAGTAACACGACCAAATTTAGGAGTCACTTTTTACAAAATGTTGGTTCTTATCAGACCACCAACTGTATTTTACGGATTATAAATACTAAGTGCTTCTGTTTTTAGCGTAGTTTAATCGCTTTAGTAAGAGTGAGAAGTAAACATATTTCGAAGTAAATAAAAATAATAGGTGTGTCTCTTTTTAACAAGGGTCATTCCTTAATGAGGAAGAGAGAGCCCTAGATATTTTTCTTCCTTTGTGTGCGTGAGTGCGTATGAAAGTAACAGCCGCGGTAACAGCCTGTTACTGTGTGGAGACTGATATATTGAAATAACAGTAACAGCCGTTGTAACAGTCTTTGAGGGCCTGTTATTTTAAGTAACAGATAAGTGATAATGGTAGTAACAGTTGTTATTTGTTATTTTTAAATATCTGTTATTTATATCTGTTACGATAAATACGCCTCACTCCTAACTCGGAGGTCGCAGTCTCTTTTAAAGTCCAGACATAATCTTGGTCAGATCATGTGAAGACCATGTGGATTGGTGTCTGAAATGGTCTTTTGAGGAAAGAATTACACAGATTGAGTGGACCTGTCAATTCAGTGCACGCATGTATTAGTAATCATACAGCTCAACTCAGAACTTGAGGAGCTCAACGATTTGACGAACAATACCAAAGAAAGGACATTTGGGTAGGCCGCATAAAGTACTCAAACTGCCAGATTAACTTTAAAAATGAACTGAGAAAGAGATGAAACATAAAAACAAAAATACCACATAGTCCTCACATTCACAATAATTAAAGCAAAAATAATATTATACTTCTCAAAGTAAATATTCATGTCAAAGTGTATATAATAATAATCGAATGTCAAAGAGCAAAACAAAAATAAAAACAAGATTCAGTATACAAAATTGGAGCAGGTCAATCCTAAGCATTTTTGTCCTCAATATAATCTTTAACAGTATAAAAGACTTGCAGGCACAACTTACGTTTAATGAATGATTTAAATTTATTGAGAATTAGATCTTGAACCATGTTCAAGATCTAATTCTCAATAAATTTAAATAAATCTTGGAAGTTTATTATAAAAGCGTATACATTGACATCTGAATGACCCACCTATTTTCTTGAGCCTTGTTGATGGTACAACAAATTTGTGTTAAAAATAAGTCATCACAAACAATCATCAAAGGTCATTTGTGTCGTAGTTCAAGAAAACGGTGACACACTTGGTTTGTATGGAAGTGCTGACAATATCACCTCTAGCACCGGCTGCATGACGTATCCATACTCTGTGGTTCTCAACATGGTCAAGGTTTTCATATGCCGACTGTACTTAAGTCTTCTTAAGTCGTCGTAACTAAGTTGAGTTATTAACGCTTATGACGTCAGATTGGTCTTTGAACCTTCACAGCACCTAAGCTCTTTGAGTGAATAATTATATTAGTTACAAAGTAAGTAAGTACTTATAGTGCTTACATGTAGGTTACACGTGCCTGTACTATCGAAGAAAATACTCTGGCTTGAAAATTCTTTGATAAGATTGTATGAAATGTTTCAAAGGGAAAATTATCTAAATACGATGAACATTAAGCGAATAATAGAATGATTCTATCTTAAAACACTAAATTGTATTTGACTGATAATTGCATAACACACTATTATTCAGAATCTGAACAGTTTTGCAGGTTATTGCCAATCCGTTTTTTCGTATGTTCGAAAATGTTGTCTGCTCAGCAACGTAAATAACTCAATAAATGGTTTTAAACTGTCAAAAAAATAAAAGAAATTCGTACTTATTTAGTTACAGTGTTTCGCAATTAACTCGCTGAACACCGCCAAGTCCACATTACGCACCATAAGTAAGTTTATAATAATATCTACATTTCATTTGATATTTCATCCACGACATGCACTACGGACATAATAAAATAACTACATAACGGAATTAATTCAATATTATGTACATAAACGGAAACGTTTCCTTTGTTTTCGTTTGAAACTTTCAGAGCAGTTTTATTCAAAACAATTCACTAGCTATTTTGAATTCAAAAAATTTCAAGACTGCATTAACATGTGGAAAATTATGGGGATTACATGGTAACTCAATATATGGAATTTGAATGATTAGTTGGCAAGATATCATCGTCATCATCATCATTTCAACAGAAAGACGTCCACTGCAGGACAAGGTAAAATGCATAGAGAACGCTGCTGCCCATTCTCTAGTAAGTCTCTTAGTCGCCTTTTACGACACCCACGGGAAGAGATTAGTGCTTTACGTCCGGCATCATACGAAACAATATATATTAATGTTTAAAAAAAAATGGTTCAAGACCGGAACATACAGAACCTCATCTAGTTTTAAAAGATATGATTGACGTGTAAAAGTGTTTGTATGTACAAACTTACTTACAGTAATAAAATCATTTATAATTTTTCATAGGTACAAAAATAGAAATAAACTTGCGATATGATGTCAATTTTGATTCTAAAGCAATACAATTTTAAAAATCGCCAGAAAATTGGTAAGTTTAAAAATTCGGTATCAAAGCAGATTTATTTAGGAGAGTCGAGGTGAGGTAGTGAGTTTTTAAATCAGGTTACAGCTCCGGATCTGTAACTTGATTTAAAATCTCACTACTACAGTTACTTTACCGTTAAAGTAACCACTTAACATGCTCGCGCAATAACTAAATGAACAACATGGGTAGAAATGTAAAAAATAATAATTGAAAAACTGCACCTGACCAGCATGTAAACAGCGTATTTTCAGTAAAACATCCTAGTTTTCCAATACAATTCGCTTACACAGAGCTTGCATTAATAAAAGAATAGATGCAACGGACAATTGCATTACCAACCAGATTTTATTTGCCGTACCGGTCATTATTATTTTCCTTCTACCACGCTGCGGTCGAATTCTCGTAAATTATTTACCTTCGTAATATCACAGATTTAAAGCCTTCGTGCTAACTACACGGGCTCTTCCCATAGTCAAATGATTAAGGCTACAATTTATGTATGCCTTTTAGTCCTGCGGAGGAAGTGAAAACAATTTGTTATACGAAAATGTATTAATTATATGATAGGTGAGACCCAGCATTAGGTTTGATTTATGACTTGATACTATCACTGGTTACGTGTGGTGTTTTTGGGTATTTGTACCTTTAGTTGTTATTGTTTGAGGTGCTTTGAGGGTTATAGGGTCAATTGAAATTGAAACTACATGACATAGAATCCTATACTGAAATTAAAATGCTGAGCGATGGCCGTTTTGCGTCGATGTGACGCATAGTTTCCCCAACCTGTCCTTTTTTGTGTTTGTGTTCTTTCTTTGCGTCCTGATTGTTACCCGCAATCCTACTATAATATTATATTATAAATTTGAAAGTTTGTGTATGTTTATGTGTGTGGATGTCTGTTACTCAATCACGCAAAAATGGTTCCACATATTTGGATGAAAGCCAAAGAGATAGTTTGTATCCTAGATTTACACGTAGTATACTTTTTATCCCGGTAATATGTTGCTGTAGGATAATTTCTAGTTACATATTTTTTTTATTTACTTTAAAGTGGTATGTTTTTAACTCGATTACGCTTTAACGGGGCAACAGATTTAGATTAAGTCTCGGACACAGGTAGACCACGACCTAGATTAAAATATAGGATAGTTTTTAGCCAGATTAATGTAGTAGTTTTCCTAGTATGCAAATAAATCAATAGCTAGAATACTATTAATTGTTGCGGAAAGCGGATAAAATTACTCTACCAATGTAGTTCCCATGAGGTTGCGACGATATTGAGCGTTAAATCTGGCCCATGGGCAGCATTGTCCTTACAATTTTAACGTTATGTTTTCACGATATGAGTTTATCAGTCCATGGGAATCGTTAGATTATCTTTCTGTCTGTGAATGAGAATACAAGTTATGGATGTTCAGCAATTGTGTTGCTGTAAATGAACAGGTAAATCCTACTTTTGGAATTAGATTTACTTTTTTATGCATGTGACTGACCAATAATAATTATTTCCGTTTTCTAATATCTCAAATACGTTTTCATCTCTATCCCGGCCACTTTCAGCTGTTCGGGAGAACATAATCAGTCTAAAATGTTCCCACTGCTGAGACACAAGCCTCTTCTTGGTAAGAGGGAGTAGGCTGTAATCCACTACGCGGGCCCAGTGCTAGTTGATAGATGTCACATGTTTTCGAATTGTTGGTTCTAGGACACGCCGGTTTCCACACGATGTTTTCCTTCACCGTTTTGAGAGATGAAATAACTTAAACAAAGTAAAGTCTGGGTTCGAACCTGTGTCTGACAGTTCATAAGTCGTGGTGGATTACCACTGGGTCACCACTGCTTCACTAAAGCTTTCCTGGAGAAAGATGTAACTTAAATACTAACTGAGATCAGAAACACGTCATACCATAAATAATTACCACTCGTATTGTCAACACATAAAAGAAACAGCGCAGCTACACAGCGTCTTTTATTTAAATGTTCTAAGCACTTAATGAGTCCAATAAGTAATGGTGACTCTCAACAGTAAGCTTTTCGGCATTAGCAGACGTTAACATCTTAATCTAGACGTGAACGTGGGCGTTTGCGTTTCCGTCAAATCAACTAACAAAGGGGCGACAGACAAGTTCATTCTGTAGATACATTATTTCGTTTCATTTTGATTTTAAGGGGTTTGTGGCTAAGTTAAAACAGCAATACGGTCGATCAGCAATCGATCGATCAGGTTAAGCTGCACTTGCTGCGGTTGGTCGGTGGATGGGTGACCATCTTTACATACGAAGACTCCTCCGTGCCTCGGAAAGTACGTTAAGCCTTTGGTTCCGGCTGTCATTCGTGGATCTCTGACAGTCGTTGCGGGTCGTCAGAAGGATGACAACCAATCTTACCAAGGGGTTTCTAATTACACACTAACTTGGTTGTGGTCGTCAGACAAGCAGTCGCTCCATTTTAAAATACTGGTATTTAGCTGCATCCGGTTTGACTGGAAGCCGACCCCAATATGGTTGGAAAACGCTAGGCTTGATGATGATTGTTTTGTTTGATTGACGGATTATGATAAGCGACATGGGGACGATTCATCATCATCATCATCATGTCAGCCGAAAGACGTCCACTGCTGGATATTGGTCTTGTGCTTCCCACATCCAGCGGATACCCACGGCCTTCACAAGGTCATTGGTCCACCTTGTGGGAGGTCTTCCCACTCTACGTCTTCCGGAAGGCGTCGCCCCTCCAGAACCTTTCGGCCCCATCGGCCATCTGTTATGCGAGCAATGTGCTAATGTGTAATATGTGTGTGTTAGCAAAAGTATAATTTCTTCATTCTATGAAAACATTATTAGTACGATTTGTATATATGGATTTGTCGATTAATTATTACCAAAAAATTGTGGAGACGTGTTTTAAGAAGTCGTCAGATACAGTGAATTAAATAGTTCACAGAAGGGTTGACGAAAAAAAAAACACATTTTAGTACAAGAAAAGTCCACAGGATGACGTCATCGTTTCTGTGTGGTCTTTTAATAAAGACGTATGAAGGACAAAGACCAAGCGCTGTGGCTCTGTCTCGCATAGTGTCACACAATTACGGTGAGCAGTGGCTTGAGAATGTGACGCATATTTTCAGTCAACATGTGGTCATATTGTGCTTTTTGTTTGTTTTTTAAATACTTTGAACGTCACTTATGATGTAAATTAATGAATATCTATTCTTTGTTTAACCTAGGAGCAATATTGTTTTGAAATTCTTTCGTCAAATAATATTCCATTTGACGCAGGAACTTGTAACAAGAAAGAAAAGAACTCAGAAATCAATACACGGTAACTTAAAGCCACTCTTTTGACGTAGTTTATTTTTAAGCACAATAAACGAGCACTTCCGTATCAGGTTGACGGGCGACGCGGCGCAACACCGGTTAAATTTCCCAAAGGACGGGACCGCAACCCGCTACCCGCGACCGCCACTGACTTGTAACAGAAGGATCTATTGGTTTTGCTAAACAAAAGCGCATTCAGTAGGCTGAAAAGACTTGTAGGCTTTTCCACTTGTGGAGCGTTTGTGTGTGATACCACGAAGTAAATATACTGAAAGTGGGATTAAGTGTTTGTGTATATTTCAATGTTTAAGATTTAGCCACTTCCAGACGATGCTTGTATACATTGCATTGGCAATCGTTTTAAAGGCGTTTAGTAAGTTATAGAGCACTTTATAACGAGATTCTTTTAAGAAGGCTTTTAAGCTTTTCGATAGCGTATGTCAGGTCAGTGTCATAAATTTTTGACATTTCCAACATCGTTATTGCTGACTAGCTTTTGCCGGCCCTTGCGGGCCCCATCACGTTTGTGCGGACATCTCTTTGAGGCGGGTGTGGAACACAACGCGCCGTCGACTTGGGCTTGGTCCGGACAGCGAGCTACCCATTACTCGCCGTCCGCAAGCTCATGCCTACGGTGGCCGGAAATTGGCCTGAGATCTTGTCTAGGTTTGAAACTAAGTATACTAAGGGCTAATTTTATCAAAACAGATAACTTTTTAAGTGCTAATAGGGGCAATTAGCGTAATTTAATACATTCACAGTCTGATCTTAGTCTGAATCGGTAAAAATACCTCGAGTTTGACAGAAATGTAGGGAATTTCTGTCAAATTTTTGACATTTTTGACTATCGCTGAGGTGAGACTGTAACTGTGTTTTGCATGTTTTTCATTACGAAAATTGGCCTTAGTATGGAAAAGCTGTGAAAAATTCAAACAGTATTTATTATAAAAAACTATTTTCAAAAAAGAAAAAAAAAAAAACAACAGACTTCCAAAAAACACTAGAAAGTATAAAGTGAAAATTATTTTTCACTATCTAGTGTTTTTTGGAAGTCTGTTGTTTTTTTTTTTTTGAAAAAAGTTTTTATTTTTCACTTTTTAGTTATAGTTCGTACCCGACACCAATTCGAAATTTCATCATCCTTGGGGTCAAAACAATGCATATTTATACTATAGCAGCAATCTCGGTTAATTTTCTGTCATTTTTCGAAGAGTTCCGTTGTCTGTCTCCGAAGCGCATCATCCGATCTACCTATATGAAATTTAAATGGGACTATTTCGAAATAAAACCCTTTCGAACAAAAAAAGAATTTTGCAAATCGGTCTTATGACGGAGTTATGCGAACCGCCACCTAACTTAGGAGTTAGGTGACTCTTTAAAGGTTAGCCTTTAAAGAGTTGAACCTTCCTTCATCATCTCATGATGAAGGAAGGAATTCATCAGATGATGAAGGAAGGTACAACTCTTGATGACCATACGCAAATGTCTCAATAGCTTTAGAAAATATAATGAAAAAGATTGTTAAAACCCACAAAATTTTAGGGTTGCCCTCGATTTCCCTGGGATTCCATCAACAGATCCTGACTTGGTGCCAATGGGACCACCTCAGAACTGAAGAGTATACTCTTTCAAATAAAAAAATAATTTTCGGAATCGGTCCACAAATGGGGGAGAAATCGATGAATATACGTGAAAAAAAAATACATACAGTGGAACATACAACCTTCTCCTTTTTTGGAAGTTGGTTAAAAAAGACTTATTCTACGTAAACAAGTTTGGTAGAATTCACCCTTAATCTCTTAGAAAACGTAACAATGTGAATAAATATCACTTTAGTTACAACTGGTATTTTGCTGCAGCTCCTTGTTGATAGGTAAACAAATATCTATTTTTTTTAAAAAACGTAGCATTATAAAAAGTCAACTTAGCATCTCCGAAAATCCAAGTTTAACACTCAAAATTAATTACGGGTTGTTAAGCACTTTAAAAAGAAAATCTGCGCTAAAGGGAAAGTTGAATGGAAAAAGTTTATTCAGATTAAAACTTTTTTTCTAGTCGGTCACCGATACGAAACATTGTTGAAATATCTGAACTGGTGACCTTAACATAAACTGAAAATTTGGAGTCGTTGCGGTCGTCGGAAGATATTCCGACAACCAGTCTTACCAAGTATCATATTACTCAGTTACTGGGTTGTGGAAGTCAAATATGAAGTCGCTCCATGTAAAATACTGGTATTTAACTGCATTCGTTTAGACTGAAACCGACCCCATGATAGTTGGTGGGGTCCGCAAGGGCCGATGTCTGCTAGGGGTGCGGGTTGTTCGAAAGAGATACCGTGCCCTCTAGCACACAGGCAACTGAAGGAACACGGGTTCCTTCTTTTAGTTTTTGGGTTTTAGTCAGTAAAAGTCTGACACGCCCTAACGCTACACCCAGAGCTGGAGAAGTTATTTGATGATGTACCACCCAAAAAAAAAAAACAAACCCCATGATAATTGGGAAAAGGCTAGGCAGATGATGATGATTTGAGAAAACGAATGTGTTAAATACTCAAACCCAGACAGGCGCATTCATATTTCATCACCACAGCTCTCGAAACGGTGAAGGAAAACATCGTGAGGAAACCGGCATGTCCAAGAACCAAAAATTCCAAGACATGTGACATCAACCAACCCGCACTGGGCCCGCGTGGTGGATTATGTCCCATTCCCTCTTACAGCAAGGGGGCCTGGGTCTCAGCAGTGGGAATGTTAAAGACTGATTATAATGATGATGAAGATCTGTTAAATACGTTGATAAGGTGAAGGTTTCTGTAAAAAGTGATCACTTCAAAGAAAATCCAGTCCTATTTAACAAGCAAGGGTTGCTGGTGTGGATTCTGACCATCTGTAATGACTAAACATGGCATGAAATAAAGTTAAGGTACCGACTGTGAGATTGTTAAAACAGTTCTAATTAATCAAAATAATGTATCAAACAGTTTTAATTAATCAAAATATTTCCTATTTATCCTTGTAAGCTTGACAAAGAGGACAGATAAAAGTCAAAACTTTCGGAAATCTGATGAAGACAGATTTCAAGAAGTGGATGAAAGTTAATTGAAAAAGGAGAAATAGGTATGGAAAGGGTTTCCTTAAAAATGGGATGGTATTTCTTCGAGCCCGATTGATATCTGACGATATTAATAATCTAACGACATTAACACAAATTACTGACGCCATTTTTCTTCAAAACACTCGTTTGTAGATAGCAAAATCCCTATATAATTATATAATTGCATGTGTCGTACGTAATCCATTTGTCTATGGTCGGTCCCAAGCCTTGACTGACACTATCAGTCAATGGACAATATTGTGAAAATTATCGACTTTAATACGGGGCTTTTGGCCACATTGCATGTGTGCATTTTATTTCATAGTTTATTTTATTTTGTGTAATGTGCGTTTTGTTTGTGCAAAATAAACACTTTCTCTTTATTTCTTTCTTGTTCTATAAAACATTAGGTTAGACTAGGAGCTCTAGTTTCGAGTGCCAATCATTTCAAATTCAACTCGGTCTGAACAGTTACCACAAATGGAACGCTAGAATGATCCAACTAATTGTATGTTTTCGACAAAACGGGAACTTCTGTTCAGCGAAACAATGAAGGGTTCGTTCGGTTTTACAGTTAAAATATCTATGATTACACATATTAATCATGTCTATCTCTATAACAGGCATATATTAATTTTTTGCATAAAGGAATACTTGAAAGAATAGCTTAATGAAAATAAATAGTAACCCACCGGCATCGGGAACAAGGTCCAAGCTACCGGCGGTCAGGGCTCCAGAGAGAGGAACCTCCTAACAATGCGAGCCGTGTCCAGGAGTACCGCTTTCTGGATCAACCCCTGGACCCAGCTGCCCAACGAGAGCCTCCTCAGATGTTGGTTGAGGCTCTTGGCTATAATGCCATTGGCTGTAACAACTATCGGTACAATGATCGCTGAGTCCACATCCCACATGTCGACAACCTCGTGAGCCATAAGTCAAGATACTTGATTTGTTTACCTTGCCAATAATGTAAGCAAGTAAGCGAAGTACTGATTGTCCCAAGGTCCTTCAGGTATACTTTTCAGTAAAGGTCGAAGAGACTATTATTGTTTAACTTTTACTGTGGCTACAGTTTATTCATTTTGTAAATTATTATTACACCTCGTACGTACATACAAGAAAATAATTAACAAAACAAACAATCGCGCTTTGTTTCCTCGAAGGGTAAAGCAGTTAGTCAGAGTTGTACCTATAATAGGATTTAAACAAAACTCCCATGTTTAAGTCCCATGTAATAGGGGCGCGCCTTTTGTCATCAATCGAACACAAATCCAGACTCCGGAGTGCTAATGAAAAGAAAAAAAAAACAATTACACTTTTCCCGATCTGGAAATCGAACCAAAGACCTCATGTTGACCTCACCAGCAGGCTTAGCACGAGCACCGATTTGTCGACGGAAGAATAGACATGACTATTAACTAAATGATGTACAATAGGAGAAGATGGCTATGTTTTTCTATTAATTATCACAGTTATGCGTTCTAAACGAATCATGATTTTGTAGATAATCGTATATACTTTATGGCCGTCGAGTAGAAAGTTTGTTGTAAGTGTGATTTTGACAGTTTGGGAAGAAATATTCTTCTGAAATAGTTTACATTTATAGGGACTTAGACACAGATTATTAGAAACGAAAGACAAAATGACAGATTGTAGAAGGATATCTACGGTGCGATGCTAAAAATGGAGGAACGAAATGTCACTTTGTATTGAAAAAGCACTGTCTATTCTTCGTAAAAATACAAAGCGTCATGCTAAACCTACAGTAGACGAACGAGACAGGGGAACTTGCAACTAATCCTAACTACTACCTACTGGGAAATACTTCCTTATGAAAAATAAATTTTGTGATTAATAAACTCGTGCAAACAATTCCTAATAAGTTTCTGGTTGGGAAATAAATTTTATAGGAAAATTATTGTTACGTCGCAATGTACCTACAAGGAAATAATTAGGGAAAAATAAGTTAAGGGATTAATAATACACTAAACTTTGTACAAACAATTTGAATAAGTTTCTCAGAAATGAGGAAAAGAAAACCTGCTTAGGTACATACATGGGCTTGAAATTTACTTAACTTATGTGAAAATCAAGTTCATGTTTAAGTATTTTCTTAACCTTAATTACTTAAATAATATAAAATAACTGGACAACCTAGCTCGATTTATCGTCCTCGAAACCCCCTGCATACTAATTTTCATGAAAATCGTTGGAGCCGTTTCCGAGATTCAAATTATGCTCGTTATTTTTTGACGTTTTATAAATAAAACCTACATTTATCGATTTATCGCCCCCGAAAACCCTTGCATACTAAATTTCATGAAAATCGTTGGAGCCGTTTCCGAGATTCAGATTATGTATATACATATACAAGTGTTGGCGACTGAGTACCGGAAGATGTAAAGTTGGAAGGCCTCCCACAGTGGACAGATGACCTTGTGAGGGCCGCAGGAATCCGCTGGATGCGGGAAGCACAGAACCGGTCGAAGTGGCGGAGCTTGGGGGAGGCCTATGTCCAGCTGTGGACGTCTTTAGCCTGAAATGATGATGATCATGATGATGATATATACAAGAATTGCTCATTTAAAGGTATTGGATAATCAAGCTTGTGAAATCCTTACGTATTAATCACAAGAATAGCACATCGGGTTTTGTAAACATGTGTCTGCCTAGCCTGTTCCCAACTATGTTGGGGTCGGCTTCCAGTCTAACCGGATGCAGCTGAGTACCCGTAATTTAAATGGAGCAACTACTGTAAAAGTTCCACGAATGACAGCCGAGACCGATTTAGTGTGCTTTCTGTGGCATGGAGGTCCTTGGTATGTCAAAATGGTCACCCATCCAAGGAACAACCTGTGTGTCTTATTCTTAAAATTACTTGCCAACTTGTTGGGGTCAGCTTTCAGTCCAACCGGATGCAGCTGAATACCAGTATATTATATGAATCGTCTACCTATCTGACCCCCACAACCCAGGTACTGGGTAATACGATACCCTTTGTTAAGCCTGGTTGTCAGACTTTCGGGCTTCTAACGACCCGTAATAACCAATGGCTTAAAGTACTTTCCGAGGAACGGATGGGTAGTATGTAAAGATTGTCGAAACCCATCCACGCACCAACCGCGGCAAGCGTAGCTTATCCTGATCGATCGACATATAACTTAGTCTGACTGATACCTACATGTCTCTTTTCTAAAATTTGACGTATCATAATATTTCCTGTGTCCGGTACCGGAGGTTCAAGCCACGATGATAAACATAGCTGTCCCGAGAGGGACGGCCACGGATCATCGATTCTAATGCAGACGAAGCAGATCACATCCAGTTAATCATAATTTAACTACCCTATACACGTATGGGAGGAAATTCTAGTACAAATCCAAGTTTATTTCCCTTGTGGATGTATTTGCTAGTGTATATCCTGAGATTACTAACATACTCGTATTTACTAATTAAAATATGTCATGATTTAAAAATGAAATTAAACAGCACGTTCGAAATATTAGGTGTGTATAGGTATTAATTTGTCTCTTCGCTTATTTGGAAGTGTTTCAATTTCAAACCAATGACCGATTTTCGAGTAAGGAAACATTACATTATATTAAACATTGGGAATCATTTATAATATACGGGGTGGACATCGACAGTTCTGTAAAATTGAATAAAATTCAGTACCTGTTTCAAGCGTAGACATTTTTTGGCGGTTATCAAGAACAAAAATACTTTTCCATACGTTATGACCGCGTAGGTATTGCAGCTTTGTAGCAAACGGCAGGTTATTTAAATAACTGAAGAAAAATTCAACGCCCGGGGGCCATAATCGTGTCCTAAATCTATGGTAACAATAGTGCGTCGAGGTCCCTGCCACCCTGTATAACGTAAAATATGAAATTAATGGAACACACCGTTGAAACAAAAAGGAGCTTGTGGCTAAGTAGTATCAAGCCTCAAGGGTTGATCGATCAAGTTAAGCTGCGCTTGCCGCGGTTGGTCCGTGGATGGGTGGCCATCTTTACATCCCAAGTAACCTCCGTGCCTCGGAAAGCACGTTAAGCCGTTGGTACCGGCTGTCATTTGTGGATCTTTGACAGTCGTTACGGTTCGTTAGAAGCCCAAAAATCTGACAACCAGTTTTACCAAGATATATCGTATTACCCAGTAACTGGGTTGTTGAGGTCGGATAGGCAGTCGCTCCATGTAAAATGTTGGTATTCAGCTGCAACCGATTAGACTGGAAGCCGGCCCCAACATAGTCGGGAAATGGCTAGGCAGATGATGAGTCGTGTTTCATTGCACAAATTAGGTTATTACTTTATGTAATACAAGCAGCGCCCCGCGGTTTCACCCGCGTAGTTCCCGTTCCCGTGGGAATACGGGGATAAAATTTAGCTTATATCACCCGGGGATAGTGTAGCTTCCCAACAGTGAAATATTTTTTCAAATCGGTTCAGTAGTTTCGGAGCCTATTCAACCCAAACAAACAAACATACAAACAAACAAGCAATCCAATCTTTCTTCTTTATTATTAGAATAGACATAGATTTCATGTTATTTTCATCAATCTGTTCCAAGCATTACTGTGAGACAAAATAGTTTTTTCACTTAAAAATAACCATCTACAAGCATTTTCATCGAATACTGCTTGTTTCTGTAATATTGCATAAGGTAGCAAGCCTCTTCGTTTGTTATTAGTGCGACTAGTTAACGTGCTATAAAGGTAATTAATTAACCTATTATTTTATCGGTAAGCATGCTCGAACACACACGCAATATGGTAGTAATGAACTAATTAATATGTACTACTAAGGTTTCCTGCAATAAAACTGACGGAGTGACTGTGGTGGTTTAAAAAAAAAAACATGCACTTTTACACCCTACTGCATTGTTAAGGTAATAAAGGGGAGAAAATTAATTTTCTATATCAGTGTTCATTTTATTACTAGTTATATAACATACGGTTTCCAACTTGTTCCGTCTGGTTCCGTGCCGGAGTTCCGTGGGTGTAGTAAAATGCGACTAAGGGACTTAGGTACTAGAGAATGGGCAGCAGCGTTCTCTATGCTTTTTAGGGTTGCGTAGCCAAATGGCAAAACACGGAACCCTTATGGATTCGTCATGTCTGTCTGTCTGTCCGTCCGTATGTCACAGCCACATTTTTCCGAAACTATAAGAACTATGCTGTTGAAACTTTGTTAGTAGATGTATTCTGTGAACCGCATTAAGATTTTCACACAAAACTAGAAAAAAAAAACTTAAAAAATCGGTTGTCTGTAAAGTCGGTTTACTGACGATAGTTGAACGTGACAACGTCATAAGATAATACTATTGTTTATTATTGTATTATTGTATAGCAGCTGTCCACGCAGACGCATCGCTTACTCAAGTAGGAGAGAGACTGATGTCGAACGCTGCTGAACGCGGAGGCCGATTGTGCCTCTTTGTCGCTCGTTCCGCGCTCTCGCTTGCACTTCAAGCCTTAAATGGAACGCCTCAGAGCGAGGTAACGCCGCATGAGTCATGTTTTTTCGTGCGTGCAGCCGGCTCCATCGAATAATAAGACGTTGTCACGTCAAAAATTTTTCTAAACTAAATAGTTTGCGCGAGAGACACTTCCAAAGTGGTAAAATGTCCCCCCCCCTGTAACTTCTAAAATAAGAGAGTGATAAAACTAAAAAAAAAATGATGTACATTACCATGTAAACTTCCACCGAAAATTGGTTTGAATGAGATCTTGCTGCTACGGAACCCTTCATGGGCGAGTTCGACTCGCACTTGGCCGCTTTTTTTTACCACCAACCCGTTCGCCAACCCGCCTGCCAAGCGTGGTGGCACTAAGTGGTGGAGCTTGGGGGAGCCCTTTGTGCAGCAGTGGACGTCTTTCGGCTGGAATGATGATGAATGATGATGAGTACGTTCCCGTGGGATAATTTCCGACATGGAATGCAAGCGGGCACACCTGGTCATCTTTAAGATTCGAAACCAATGCCTAAACGAACTACAAAATCATAGATATTTTAAGCACCATATCATAGCATGGTCTTCATTATTGTCCTGTAAGCATCTATTGCGGGACCGCTTCTCAATACTAAATTAGGCCCGGCCGCACACAGCAAACAGTTTGCAGATGAATGTTTGCCTTGAGTAAGCGCCCGATTGTATTGTGAATTGAGCGTTCAGACTACGCAAACGTATACAGTGCGTAGTCTGTGGCATTGCCAAGTTGTTCCGGTTCATAAACAGACTGGAAAATAATTTGCTTAAGGCAACCGCTACGCGGTTTGAAGCTCAGAGTCGGCAAGCTGATAGTCAGTCGCTAACTATTTGCCTAGTGGGATTGCGACTTTAGAATTAAGATGTAGTTACTCTTTCTATACATGACAAAACAGTATTTTATTCAGTTCGTGCACCCTTCAATCAATCTCAATCAGTCTTTATTTATAAGATGGTACAGTTGTCAATCAAAGCGCCCTTATTGTGTAACACACTATCAATTTGAAGTAAATTGCTAATCCATTGCTTTGTCTTATACTACACCCACATTTCACCAGATATGTTAAAGTCCCATTTAATAGGGGTGAGTTTATTGCAATCAGTCGGGTGCAAATCCAGACTCCGGGCAAGACTGCGGTGAAATTTCTGATGGAAAAACCCAATAAGAATTTACCTGAAATTGGAATCGAACCCAGGACCACAGGCTCAGCGAAACGCTAGCAACCACTAGACCAACGAGGTAGTTTTTAAGCCCGGCACTAGAAAAAGAAATACGTACAGAGGTAATGTGTCATTGTAGAATCGCCAAAATACACGTTCCAAATAACTCCACTTTGAATTTAATTTGGAACACTGTTGAATTTAACTGAATGTCGAAAAACCTCATTTGTCTCCACAAAGTATTTATTTAGTTTCTCTACTTTGTACGAAGTGTGACGCTAATAGGATTATCATGTTGTGTTTTGTTGTGTAAATACAGCTTATTTAAGACTAAGCATAGGTTTTTTTAGCGAAAAACAAACTTAGATAGGACCTGAGTAATTGGAAATTATTTTTAAACAAATTGTTTATCCTACTGAAATCATAACTGCCATTCTAACGACAGTTGCTATTTTGTAAGAAATGTAATAACATGGCAAATTCCCTGACTGTACAACCCTTGCCTACAAGAAAGATAATATTTTTCAGTATTTCGTAAACATTGTGAACAAATGTAGGCCACCAGCATCGTACTAATATTAGGCTTGACTTCCAGTTCAGCTAGACACGGCGAAACTAATCGCGAAGTTTATCATAAGCGAAACTATTAATAGTGTAGCGCACAAAGCAGACATGGAATTGCTTTGATGCACTTTAAATTAAATTAAATTTTCATTTTCATTCAGCAAGAATTTCTACGTAGGCTATGTGCAAATATTACCTGAAGTTCCCTTTAGGGCTATATGCTCTAAGTACACAATTGAGTAATTTTCTTCCCCTTTTTGGAAGGTAAACTACACAAGGTGAAAGATAATAAGTAGTTTATAATAAGCAATACTTTTTTATTGGATTGGACCTGTCTTTGTGCAGTAGCGCTATGCCAAAGACGAGCAACACTAGTTCAATTACAAAATATGTTGGCAAGAAATGTATTTAAAAACTGCTCAAACTTTTCGTTCCATGAGTGTACATAGATAGTGCTATCTTAGCATGAACGAATACGACGTACTTGAAATAAAAATTGTAAGTGAGCATTCTGTCGTATTATTTTTATTGCTTAGTATCGATCCAAATAAAATTGCAGTTACCTACAAAGTCTACTGCATTTAATTCTTTAGAACTTCTTTATAATAGAAAAAGGCCATTCTAGAAGAACACTATTTATTGAAACTACATTTTCTTTTTACAAATTTTTGAAGTGAATCTTCTTTAGGCGGGCTTGGCTCTGAACAGTGAACGAAACTGAACCGTCACGCTCGGATCAGTGACGATGAATAGGAAATACTCGGCTCTAATAGGTCGGTGACGCTCAATCGAGTATACTTGGCGCTAAGTCGCTTTAGGAACTCGGTTCCTGTCGTAAGTTTTCACTTCTGTGGTATGGCTCACACCTAGTTTTTTTTTTATGCAACACAAACAATTTTGTCGCAAACGATTAGGTACAAAAAAAGAAACACAAAAAACCATTTTAAAGGTAACTAAAAACAGTACAGTCAGGCAAATTAGTCGCATGCATCGAATCAGTGTCCTACCCACGACACATAAATTACCGTATCCGCGCCAGCAAGTAAACACAGCAATGGATTCCCGGCGTGTAATACGTGCTGTAATTGGTCGGCGCTCTTTGATTGTTGTGATACTGTGTGATACCGACTACAAAATGACAGAGGTAATACCTTACACATTTCGACCGACTCGTTAAAGCGGTGGCATGAAGACAGGCTTAGTCATGTTGCTCTGTTTGTTTGAAATGTCTGTTTAGTTGTTTCGAAATACTAACAAGAACGACATTAATTCAAACAACACATTAACTGTTTTGTGTGAATTAATGGAATGCTTGTGCTTGTACAGTGCAGTTGACAGACTGCAATGTATGTGCGATACAACTTAAACATACCTATAAGGCTGCTATATGACAAAATCTGAAAGGAGCACTGGTGGCCAAGTGGTGACGGCTGCGACTGACGAGTTATAGATCGCAAGTTCTAACCCAGGTGAGCTTTACTTTGTGCAAATTATTTCATCACCACTGCTCTCAAAACGGTGAAGGAAAACATTGTGAGGAAACGGGCATGTCCAACAACCAAAAATTCGAAGACATGTGACATCTACCAACCTGCACTGGGGCCGGTGGTGAATTAAGGCCCATACCCTCTCGCCAAGAGGAGGCCTGTGTCCCAGCAGTGGGTACATCGGCGTCAAAAATATCGGGACGAACAGACTATTCAAAATTATCAAAACAACTAAGAAAATTAAAGTTTATCCCAATTGGATAAAGTTCTTGTTAGAATGACAGTTGTCGTGTACTGTCTTCATTCTGAAACATTCCTTGTGCCATAGAGTCATGATTTAATTTTTATGGTTGTTTAGATCATTTTGGATAGTCTGTCTGCCCCGATATTATTGACGCTGACTGTACATTATAGGTTGATTATGCGAATGCTATGAAAAAATCACCACACTCGTGATAACTTATCATGGGTGGCTTATCTTCGTACAAAACATTCTACGAAGATCAACTGATAAGAGACAGCCTCGAGTGGTCTTTTTTTTTTGGGCTGGAAAATCATCACAAGTGCTACTGCTGAGCATGAGGTCCTGGGTTCGATTCCCAGGTCGGCCAAACTGTTATTGGGTTTTTCTATCAGGATTTTTTCAGTTGCAACCCGGAGTTTTGATTTGTCCTGGTTGATGGTAATAGGCTAGGCGCTAATACATGGGACTTAAAATAGCTGGCAAAATGTGGGTGTACTATAGGTACACCTCTACTCAACCCTTTAGAGGAACAAGAAGTGACGTTATGTTATGTAAATGAAACAAGAAGTGACGTTATGTTATGTAAATGAAACAAGAAGTGACGTTATGTTATTTAAACGAAACAAGAAGTGACGTTGTGTTATGTAAAAGAAACAAGAAGTGACGTTATGTTATGTAAACGAAACAAGAAGTGACGTTATGTTTTGTAAATGAAACAAAAAGTGACGTTATGTTATGTAAATGAGTTCAAAACAATGTTTACCTATTTAACAAAATTTTAATCTAAATTAATAAAAAGTTCTTGTGATCATCTGTAATTATTACATGTATCTCTAGTGAATGATGGTGACTGTACTTGCATCGATCGTAAGTAATTAAAAACGGTTAAGTCAATCAATCAATCTGCCTATGCCCAGCGATTTCCTAATTATGTTAGGTTCGGCTTTCAGGCTAACCGCATGCAGCTGAATGCTAGGATATTAAATGGAATGACTGCCTATCTGACCTCCATAACCCAGTTACTGGGTAATGTTGTCCCTTTGGTAAGACTGTCAAAAATTTACAAACAACAGACGGGACCGCAGGAATCGAGTGTCAACGGAACACCAAGTGTGCATAAGAAAAAGTGCTCGAAGTGTCAACGGAGCACCATGTGTGCATATTGTCAGTATTTTAAATAAACGTAAAATACCGTCGTCCATTGGGAGCCGGGACAATATGCACACATGGTGTTCCGTCGACACTTCGAGCACTTTTTCTTATGCACACTTGGTGTTCCTTTGACACTTGAGGGGTTAAGTCGTCGGGGTTTAACGTGCTTTCCGAGACACGGAGGAG
Source organism: Polymixis flavicincta (assembly GCA_949987655.1). NCBI lineage: Eukaryota > Metazoa > Arthropoda > Insecta > Lepidoptera > Noctuidae > Polymixis > Polymixis flavicincta. The sequence goes on along the minus strand of OX465175.1, from coordinate 11,083,972 downwards.
TTTTGATGTTTTATATCCCGTTGTTTTGTTTTTTCTCCGTCCTCCGCCTTCGCTAGCCGTGGTTGTTACATGCCCATCCATGTAACAACCACGGCTAGCGAAGGTTAATCTTCGATCGACACGCGCGTCTATTACAACTTAGCCGCAAGCTCCAGTTAAAGGTGAAGTACCAGGTGCATATACGTATATTTTGGAGGTTATTATACAGCTTTTCAATTACAGAAAAACTTGTACCTTGGAAAGGAATGAAGCATTGCTGTTCCATATTTCACTGACGATTTTAAAAGATGAAAAATTTAATTACAAGCAGCGTATTTCAACTCAATTTATCTTTTGATTGCATATGGTTCACGCAGTTTTTCAATGAAATCGTTTCAGTAAGTACAGGGTTGGAGGATTACTGCATTGATGTAGGGTTAAACTAGAATCAGCGGGCGCAGCTACTCTTCATTAAATTCGACTTAAATGCGGGTCGGACCGAGGGCGTATCTAGTATAGAACGCCCTTGTGGTTTAGTTTTTATGACTAGATTTTTATAAGCTTTAAACTGATTTTACTTGATGGCGACCGAGGTGTGCTTGCCATCCTTGCTTGAAACTAATTCTTGAGTTTTGAGACGTATTGGTCGGAAACTCGCAGTAATCTTTTTTTTTAACATACGTTATACCTACAGCGTAATAAATGAAAAGAGTAGGTAAGATTAGATTAGCTTTGGTAATTTTGAGACACAGCAGATGTGAGTGGAGCGGATGCCCTAGAAGGACATAGTAATTTATCCTACTATAATATTATTCAGCGGATACCCGCGGCCTTCATAGGTCATCTGCTGGATGTGGGAAGCACAAGACCGGTCGAAGTGGAGGAGCCTGGGGGAGGCCTATGTCCAGCAGTGGACGTCTTTTGGTTGAAATGTTGATGATGATATTATTAATGTTTATGTTTGTGTTTTTTTTTTGTGTCAATCATCAAATAACCTCTCTCGGTCTGGGTGAAGCAGGAGGGCGTGTCAGACTTTTACCTTTTTAAAACCCACCCATGTTCCCTCAGTAGCCTGTGTGCCAGGGGAAATATGCAAGGGGTACGGGTTGTTCGAAAGAGATACCGCCGCCCCTGGCACACGGGTGGGTTTTAGTTAGTAAAAGTCTACCACGCCCTCCTGCTCCGCCTAGAGCGGGAGAAGTCATTTGATTAAAACGGCTGAACGGATTTGGATGATATTTGGCACACTGACAGCTTACAAGCTGGATTAATACAAAGGATACATTTTATCCCGGTAGTCCCCGTTTCCGTAGGATTATTTCCAACCTCCACACGGATGAAGACGCTGCCAAAAGCTAGTAAATAAATAACAAAGACATGGGTCTTTATGTTAAGGTGTTTATGTTATGGAACATAAACACCTTATAGACTAAAATACATAATTCTACGACTTCCGTTCCTCGGCATCGATTTAACTTGCTGATGATGAATGCATCACAGACGTCAGGATGTCTTGGATCATCTACCGTAACAAAACAATACATTCTAAAAGAAGTAAGCGATCGCAAGTTTTAGGGTAGTGGCATACGACAACGGCTTACAGACGAAAATTGTTTCTTGTTTCATGCTTTTTCGAGCGCGATTTTGAGTAATCGGGTTTTTAAATCCCGACGCAAAAAGAGGTGTTATAAGTTTGATCGCTATATGTGTCTGTGTGTCTGTCTGTGGCACCGCAGCTCTTAAACGGGTGAACCGATTTGGTTGCGGTTTCTTTTATTTAAAAGTAGGTTTTCTAGCGGTGGTTCATAGACATGTTTCATCAAAATTGGTTGAGCCGTTTGAAAATTATCAGCTCTTTTCTGGTTGATGAAGGGATTTGAGCATCTTCCACGGGTCTGATCGAGTCGAAATTTGGTAGGTATTGTATTACTTTAATGGTATTAGACGAACAAAGTAATATTTAACTAGATGCTGGACGGCCAATGAAACCGCTAAACAGACGATGCCCAGCAATAATGAATGTAACTATGGTATTGTAGAAAGGATAATATTTTCATTAGCCGTCCCCCGAGGTGACAATGCGTTGGTCAAAATATTACATACAACTTAAAAAGCCAATTAATATTTTTGTTTTACTTTTTAGAGGTTTTTGTTTGGGTCGGGAGTTTTTAAAATTTTAAATTAAACTTTTTATTTGTTGAAATTACTTTTATAGCCATTTTCTCTCAACTTTTCTAACACACGTGAAGTCACCAGTGCAGCATCACTAAATGTACCTATCTCAGCATACGTTTCATGTCATGAATATACAATTATATGGTAAGTAAGGAAATAAAAAGGTTACGCAGAGTAGGCTCTCGACGAAGTTAAAAGGTTTTCTAATAATAAATACGATTTATGAAAGCTTTACGTAAGAGAAGTCGATGGAAATTATTTAAACGTAGAAAAGGTAATAGATTTGAAACATCATTTAATTCTTACTCTTCCGTAGAAATTGTTACAGGAAGTACGATTAACCCCTCTGTGTCCATGTTCACCTGTACAAGCTTAGTTTTTGCTTACTTATAAATCTCTTAAATCCTTAACCTACTTATCATTTCTTTGTCATTTCATGGTTTTTTTTTTTTTTTTTGGGTGGGAATTCATCAAATGCCTTCTCCTGCTGAGTAGAGCAAGAGGGCGTGTCAGACTTTTACTGACTAAAACCCACCCGTGTTCCCTCAGTAGCCCGTATGCCAGGGGCCGTGGTATCTCTTTCGAACAAACCCGCACCCCTGGCAGGCATCGGCCCTTGCGGACCCCACCTGTGGTTGCTGACATCTTTGACGGCGCGCGTGAGGAACACAACGCGCCGTCCCGTCTACCACTTTTCGGCCGCAGAGGATAGGGAGAGCGGCTGACGCTATACCGACACTCCTCTTCCCCTGCGGCCCCACCGCGTCCGCCATCAAACGGTGGCGGCCCCGTCCAGGCCACGGAAGGGAAGAGCGCTGCTCAGAAGCACCGGCACTCCTCCTCTACCGCAGCCTGTAACCCTCAGCTGCGATGCCTCCCATTCGACATCGCGGCCCACCTCAGTTGCGGTGCACCTCACCGCAACCTACTTTTTGGCCGCTACGTCAATGGCTTGAAGGCAAAAGCCCTGACGAGCGGCCCCACCGTTGGGTTCCTCTTGGCTTCACCGTGGATGGGAGACCACGGTTACTAAGCCCCCCCGCAACGACAATGCGGGAACCCACTCGGGGGGGTCATTTCATGGTTGGACCCATAGTACGTTTTTTTATTTATTAAAAACTTTGTTGTACCAAGAGGCATAATGGAACGCAGACTACTGAATTTCAATCTAAAAGACAAAAGAGAGCTAAAAATTTGAGTAAAATCGCCATATGCTCCGCGATAGGTAAACTTATTGCAATGGCAAATTAGAGATGGATCTATAAGAGTAGAGTAGAGAAAGACCAAGTAAACGCTGCGACGTCGACATAGTCGAGACAGTTGATGCCCTGTGGGCTAGGACGCACGAGATCATGATAAATGGAGCAGCCTGGGGGAAGCCTATACTTCAAAAGACGAATTTACGAAGATTTACGAAGAAACAGAAGTACAATACTTATATTTTTTTATTAACGTATTTAATAAAGTAGCCAGTTTTTGGTTATCAGTAAATCAGCGCTTAGTTATAATATTGTATTATTGTACACCAGTGGATTCGGGAAGCACAGAACCGGTTGAAGTGTAGGAGCTTGGGAGAGGCCTATGTCCAGTAGTGGACGTCTTTCGGCTGAAACGATGATGATGATGATTGTACACCACATGTAACAACAAGGTCTACTTAACATTTTTAAACTCGCCACCTTTAACATGGGGCTTATACTACTGGCAAATGTGGGTGTAATATAGATACACATGTGCCTAAGCCTTTGGGTATTACAAGCGACATGTTAGTTTTAAAATTTCGAAGGCATGTGACATCCACCAACCCATACTGAGCCCGCACGGTGGATTATGGCCCACTGCCTCTCACACAAAGCAGGGTTGAATATGCTATTCCGCGAAGAATTGGTTCAAAAGAAAACTAAGTTCGATAAACAAACAAGTATACGGTCCGTATAAAAAATTGTTCAATGTTCACAATCTTACACGAAGACTATGTTGGGGGTTTGAACCTGAAGTATCTATGCCCGTCGGATAATAATTCAAGAAATTTGATATTGTGAGATAGCCTAAGTTCACTCGTCTGCTCGCCTCAACACTGCTAGCATTTACCAAGGTATGTAGGCACCACCCTGTATTCATCGTTGCATGATACAATAAACGACCCTGTATATCTAATAGGTAGGCATACAATTTTAGGTCTCTAAGTATAGATGAATAGGTAGAAGATATAATTATGTATCTTTTTATAAAAAGAAAAGCCTGCATGGTACCGATGCTATAATTAGTTTGGTTCTAGCATCGATGAATTTATAATTATACCCTGCCTTGCCCTTTAAAATAAATCTGTGTCATTAGAAGCTTTAAATTATTACGCGGCTCCGTCCTATCCGGGCTATGACGACATAGGCTACTTTTTATATAGTGAAGGATCCCCATATCCCAGGCTATATCTCTGCTAAATTTCATGACGATCGGTTCAGCGGTTTAGGCGTGAAAAGGTAACAGACAAAGAGAGTTACTTTCGCATTTCTAATATTAATATAGTAGGGATTAACATTACACTGAAAAATATAGTCTTATAACTAGGTTTGTAGGTATTCCGACATCTAGTAAAATTCAAAAGTGTTTCAAACTCATTTCACAGCGGGTTTTTGGAACGAGTATACTGGCGGGTGAATGCTCTACAATGACAGAGGTAGTACTGATGTCGTATATATGTCACCGTAAGATCGTGAACACCGTTGCTTTATAATCTGTCTAGCGGGATTATAAACTTTGATAAATTGTGAACTGCACCATACTGCTTACCGACCGAATAGGTTAGGTTAGAACCGCGACCAACCGCGCGAGCCGGGCGAGCGAAGCGAGCGGTGCCGCGGCATCGGCCGGCGAGCGCCAATTCCAAGTTAGTGGCAGTTACTTGACTATTTACTAATAGCGCAAGGTACTATCCGTTTTGATACCAGTGCACAATTTAACGGACAGATTATAAACTATCGAAAAATAATGCGTTAAATTGAAACGGTTTTTGCATTTCACAATTTGTCGACATTTTATAGTCTCACGAGATAACTAACGGTGTTCACAATCTTACTGTGACATTATATTCATGTTTCGTAAATTTCAAGTCTACTGTCTCGTTGGTCTAGTGGTCATAAGCGCTACTGCTGAGCATGACGTCCTGGGTTCGATTCCTAGGTCGGGCAAAGTGTTAATGGGTTGTCCTATCTGGAATTTCTCAGTCGCAGCCCGGATTCTGGATTTTTACCCGGTTGATGGCAATAGGCACGCTACTTATTAGATGTGACTTAAACATAACTGGCGAAATGTGGTTGTACTATAGGTATATCTCTACCCAACCCTGCGGGGAACAAGGCCTAATTTAAGTGTTCAAGTTGAAACACATGAGAAGTAGTTCATCAAGATTTCATCACGAGCCTTTAGGGAATTAAATTCTCATGAAACGCATTGACGCTCGCTATATTGCAGGGAGCCGCAATTTCCTTGCATTGTTTGGAATGCGGCGTGTTACCGCGAATCCCAACAGCAGTATGAGCGTGAGATTAATCCGAAGATATTGTAGTCATAGGTGTAAAGCGGAGCATCATGGCATCATGATTGTCGTAAGTAGCGCCGTCGCACTGCATTGCTGCTAGGGAGGTGACACACTTAAATTAATGTCGATGAAAGAAACATATCTTTCTCGTATCAAGAAAGTTCTTTTTTTATTCTTACTGCTACAAAATTGTCTTTTCGTTGCTCGTCCTCAAAGGGAACACTTTTTCTTTTTTTCTTGAGCTATCGTTTGTCTGAATTATTAATCTAGACTTGCCAAGATTCCATCTCAATGTCGAATAAAATACATTTATACAAAGCCGCACGTAAAATATAGATTTATGCGTATAACCTTATATTATACTCCACAGTTCTAAATTAGATCGCGACAATGCCAGACCAAAAAAGGCGAAGCAAGACCTAAGTTATTCTCTGTAAAAGATTTATTAGAATCGAGTTCTGCGACAGCCTTAATATATTCAATATGTGGAATAAGCTTACTAAGAATAGTGGCACACCTCTATCCCAAGAAGAAATATGTTACCGACTGGTTGGAACTGTTGGAAGCTTAGGGCGGAAAGTTCAAGGTTGTTCAAAAGGAACATTTCAGCCACAGGAAGGAGCGATAACGTCCACTTTGTGCTCTTGGTAAGATAAATACTTAGTATTTAGTTCGCAACTAACTTAGAAATGAGGAACAAACTTTCTAAGACAGCTGTATACTTACATATTATATTTCGGGTTGTTTCAAAATGTTGCTATCTCGATGATGATAAAACATTCAACTTTACGTGAATCAAAATATGAATTTCACACGGTATTAAAAAAAAAATACTATGGATTAATCTTCAGTAATATCCGAGAGATTGGTAGCTCCAATATCCACAAAACAATATTGCATTTCAGCACAAAATATAACTCAGCAATGTTAGTACAATTGGAAGGATGCTCGATATTCGTATATCGACTTCGATAATCCCTTTTCGGTGTTCCGAATACTATCCTACTGCAACGGCAAATCGTGAACGTGTTTAGAGCAATTTCATCGACGTACCACAGGGGGAATAGAGTGGGGGCATTATGTCTATGATACTTAACAAAACATGGAGAAACAATACATGCTCAAGTCGTCCCCCTGAAACGTACTGAGTGAGCACTCAGAGGTTAAGTACACAGTTAAATTACTCCCTCCTCTATCTTTGAGACATTTTTCCTTGTTACGTGAAGCCAGAGTGAAATATAATTTACGGCTGCTCGTCGGAATTTGTCGGTCGGTGTAGTTGTTTAAGATGTTATTATAGTGCTCGTAAAAGTATGTAGTGTCTTGTTGTTTAAATTAAAATGATACTTTCTCGGTTTTATTCGGTCACTTTTCAATTGCTTATAGTGGCGTAATAATTCTAACGTTTCTTTTAAAATACCTGTCAACAAAATATTTAGCGAAAATATTTATTGAAAAACTCTGGCTGGAGGGAAAGAACGTCATAAATGTTGAATCCTCGCCGCGAAAGGTACAATTTAAAAATAACTTTCTCGCTGAGTTTCCATTTCCAAACATTTGAACGTCGAGCGTTTTGCGACTGGCCGAATATGGCTTCTTCTTTTACTTTCTTAGGAATACTTTTAAGAGGCAACTTTTCAAATAAATCAGTAGGCATTGCAGCTAGACCTCGCGGCTGCGTACTTACTCTTTGTTATCTGTGAACTGCCGGAGAAACTTTCGGTGACTTATTTAAAATTCCATGTGTTTTAAAAACGTTTTCTGTGTTAAAATTACGATCGTGCCGGCTGTTGCACGTGTCTACTTGCGTATTTTTTGAGTAGGTTAATAAATGATACGACTTTTTGGGTTTGTCGGTGAGTTTATATTATTTTGGATTGATTAGTATGTAAGACGAGTGTGCATTAATGAAGGGTGTGAAAATATAACCTTATTTATTTTAGTTCATTAGGTAGTTTGTTTATTATTAATTGTGATTTAATAACTTTTCTGCCAAATCTACATGTTAAACCTATCTTACTGTTTTGCATTTAAAAAAATTATACGCTACAAGCTATTACTGACGAAGAAATTTCATTACAATTACCTTTAATCAACCGGATATTTCCCGTTCAAAAGCATTTCCTTCATTATCTAAGAAGTTCTTTGAAACAGAGAGGGGTTATAAATATTATTTTGAGAATACATATTTATGATAAAAACTTGATTTCTAAAACTGTTTTTGAGAAGCTTTGAAAATCTTTCTTAATAGAACTCATGAGAAAATTCTAGTTCCACGTTCATCTTCGTTCAAAGTCTTGTAGACAAGTCCGCTGCGGCAATTGATAACATCTAAGTACTTTTATATCATATAGACTGGATGCTTGCAGTAAGATGGGAACATTTTGAAAACCGTACAAAAAAGATTATCATGTCTGGGATTCTTTCAAAGATTTTATCAACCAAACATCCAGTTGTGGTGGTCCCAAATGTGTATTTCCAACTATTCGGCAACAATTGACGGGATCTAAACGAAAGCAAATTCCAATTTCATACAAAAAACGGGCACAGATCCTCAGAGGTTTTTATTGAATAAATTAACTTTTATTAAAATCCTGTTTGTGACCCCAACGGACGCCCCTAGCCTCGGCTTACCAACTTATTTGGAAAATCAGATTACACTTTGGTAAATAAAACTGGCACTCCCGACGACGTTATCGATCCAAGGAAATTATAGAGGACGGGACAATTACTAAATTACTATGACGTACAATGGTTTAATAATAGTGGGACAGGGTTTTACGCCACCTGACAACAGATTAAGTATCGGATAGAATGATTCAGAGTCAACACAGCTAGAGTAATAAATAAGTCTGTCAACCAGACTTATTAAGGGATGTTGTATTACTAGGTTGTAAATAGGCAATAGCTCCATTAACAATACTGATATTCAACTACAACCGGTTAGACTATAAACCGACCCCGACATACATAGTTGGGAAAAGATGATAACAACAGGCTTAGCGCGAGAAGCGTAGACAAGCGTTTCGTCGTCGGAAGAGTAGACAAAAATGACGTTTCCGTATAGACAGTTGACAGTACTGTACCGAGAAATGTAGACAAGCGATTTCTATTCTACTGAAGAGTAGAAATATAAAGCGTCATGCTAATCCTACTGCTAGAGTTATAAACCAGTTAATTATTCACGCAAACTGTAAAAAACTTATTGAAATAAAAAAATAGTTAAACATTAATAGATGTTACCTACAGCTTTGTCTGTTTATAATTAAGTATTTTGTTACGAGATTGTTAGTAACACAGTCAAACTAAATGAATACAATGTAATGCAATCGTTCCAGTGTTACTAATACGATTTGCTGTGTCGAAAACAAGAGTCAACAGATATAATTATTGGATATTTATACTAATATTATACAGAGGAAAGATTTGTATGTTTGTATCGAATAAACTCAAAAACTACTGGACCCATTCAAAAATTCTTTCACCATTAGAATGCTACATTATCCCTGAGTAAACAGGCTTTATTTATTACTAGAAATAATAGGGATCCCATCCGTGTGAAGCCGGGACGGGCCGCTAGTTTTTTATAAAACGTAATCTGTATTTTTGTCGAAAAGCTAATTGTAATTGTATTTTGTTATCATATGAATAGCAAAATATCCAAAAAAAAAAAAAATGTCGTACACTTTCTTGAAGCTTAATCTTAGAAAAGCTGAAATTAAATATTTTGGAAGAAAATAATTATCCCAACAAAGAATTTGTTTAATAGGTTTAATTACGTAATTTACAGACTACCCTTTAAAAAAAAAACAGTATAGGGGCTTGAAACAAAACTAGTATACATGGATCGTAGCAGGTAGTGGTCAGTAGTTTCTGCCCTTCCCTTTTCGGGAAAACGTCATGAGTTTATGTATGTTTTGTGTATGTAGGTGCTTTGTTTTAGCCAGTATACTGCAAACATACAAACATTTGTGCGCCCTCTGGCATGACATAGTGCACTGTATATTATCTTTGTTAACCGACTTCTAAAAAAGAAGGAGGTTATTATGTTCCCCGATTTCTCCCTCAATTGTGGACCGACTCTCAAAATTCTTTTTATTTGATTTACTCCTGAGGTGGTCCCATTGGCACCAAATCAGAATCTGATGATGGAATCCCAGGGAAATCGAGGGCATCCCTCAAAATTTGTAGTTTTTAAAAATGTTTTTCATATGTTTTCTAAAGCTATTGAGACATTTGCGTATGGTTATCATCATCTCATGACGCTGAGCTGATGAAGGAAGGTACAACTCTTTAACGGTTAGGAGTTAGGTGGAGGTTCAGGCATAACTCCGTCGTATATAGACCGATTTGTAAAATTCTTTTTTTTTGGTAGAGTTGTTTATTCCGAATTTTATATAGATCTGATGATGCGTTTCGGAGACTGACAGCGGAACTCTTCGAAAAAAGACAGCAAATTAACCGCAATTGCTGCTATCACATAAATATGCATTGTTTTGACCCCAAGGATGATGAAATTTCGAATTGGTGTGGGGTAGGTACCATAAATAAAAAGTGAAAAATAAAAACTTTTTTCAAAAAAAAAAAAAAGACAACCGACTTCCAAAAAAGCACTAAAAAATTAAAAATAACTTTAATTTCGGAAGGCGGTGACCAGAAATTAATAAAAATACATATCAAAAGTCACCGACTTCCAAAATTAAAGTTATTTTTCACTTTCTAGAGTATTTTTGGAAGTCGGGTGTTTTTTTTATTTCATCATTATTGTACCTAACTATGTTGAACAAATGAATAAATGACCTAGGACTTACAATGTGAAAGACGTCACATCCCACGAACACATCATACTAACATTTTTGGAAAAAACCGACGTCGAAAATCGTAAATCCAAATCCCTAGCTTCCAGGCTACTCCGACAAAAGAGCAACGCACTATGATCATGAGTTTCGGTTGCACCGCAATATGGATCCGGTAGTCGTGCAGATAAAATTTAATTGAACATGTGCCCGTTCCCACAGGGTTTCCACCACCCAGATTAGAGGGCTGTGATCGCTTCTCAGCTTCACAGTGAACCCGACGACTACTAAATGAATTTAAATGAAGTAGTTAAGTGCGAACCTCGATGGAAAACTTATAGGAACTTTAAGTAACGTCTGGAAATTATGGACGATCGCAAAAATGTGGAGGAGTTTTTAGTCGGTCTTAATTTTAATATGTTCGCGAGCAATATCGGTATTTTTATAGTTCTTATTTTCGAAGTACCGTCATACTTTAAAAACATATCAAATGAAGCCTTTAGTGAGTACTTATGAGATTTAATGAAACAATTGATCAGTTACTCAATATCATCATTCCCAGCCCAACTTCACCCAGTGTTGGACATAGGCTTCTCTTGTCTTGTGCCAATACCCATGCTTCTGTGCCAGCCTCATACAGGTTTTGCCCACGATGGTGATAATATCGTCCACCCATCTAGTTGCCGTGGACCGACATTACTTCTTCCAGTCCTTAGACGGTATTCTGCCGCAGCCTTGCTCCACCTGACATCACTGCGCCTTGCCATGTGGTCTGCCCAACTCCATTAGAGTTCCAGATTACGCTTTTCGAAATCGAAGACCTTCGTACGTAGGTCTATTACCCTGATGCCAAGCATGGAACGCTCCATGGCTCACTGTGCAACTATCAGCCTATTGGTCTGAATTCGTGAAACCCATAAATTGTACCAACTCCGAATTTTAATAAAAGCGGAATTTATACTATATTGACTGTGTTTGAATCGACTTGATAAAAAACTTTTTTCAAAAAAATAACAACCGACTTCCAAAAAAACACTACAAAGTACAAAATAACTTTAATTTCGGAAGTCGGTAACTTTGGAGGTGTAGGTATTTTAATTCTTTGTCACCGCCTTCCGAAAAAAAAGTTATTTTGTACTTTGTAGTGTTTTTTTGGAAGTCGGTTGTTATTTTTTTGAAAAAAGTTTTTATTTTTCACTTTTTACTTACCTACCCCACACCAATTCGAAATTTCATCATCCTTAGGGTCAAAACAATGCATATTTATGCGATAGTAGCATTCGCGGTTGATTTGCTGTAATGTTTTGAAGAGTTCCGTTGTCTGTCTCCAAAACGCCTCATCAGATCTATATGAAATTTATATGGGATCATTTCGGAATAAACCCATTTCGAACAAAAAAATAATTTTGCAAATCCGTCTATATACGACGGCGTTATGCCCGAACATACATAAAAAAAAAAATATTGATATAAACATGTCGAATTGATAACCTCCTTCTTTTTGAAGTCGGTTAAAAACAGCAATTTTTATCAGAGTTACAGAAGGTCTAGTTTTTGTAAGTCTAGAGTATTTTCAGTTTCCTAGAAATAGTGTCGTAACTGAATCTAAATCGGTCAGCAACAGCTATGGCAACAATCTGCAAACATACACTCAACAGTTGTTAAACGTTCACCGTGAGTCCGAAGGTAGTTACATACGTGTTCATGAAACAAACCAACTCACCGAAGAGGACCCCGGTAACTCCCGCCACTTTTACAAAGAAGCTACTCCACAAAGTTTCACTTGACGTGGATTTCGAACGAATGTCGCTGGAGAGTCGTTTGAATAAAGTTAGCCCACTGATTTATGTGGAAACTTTTAGTAGTACCGGGTCCCCAGAATATGTGGCCCAGTGTATTGTATGTACTTATCTTTCGGTGTTTATTCTGTAGTTCTGTTATTGCTTAATTCCCAGCGGCACGGACGTCGGCGTGCGCGCCTGTATTGTAAATAATGTTGCCAAGTTAGTAACTAAAGGAAATGCGGATAAGTTTTGCCGAAAAAAATTATTGTGTGTCATATTGCGGATGGACCAGCTTCGTTCTCGTGGAGGCCGAAAAACCAATCCTATAAAATACATGTAAGTATGTGCTAACTTTTATGGTGATTAGTCAAACGATGTCGAAGTCAAAGATTAATCTGAATCAGATGCGCAGAAATACCAACATCAACATTTTTATTATATGTATATACCTACATAGAAAGAATACAAAAATATTATGACACTCCAACAAATTTTTTCCTCTCAATAGAACCATTCCACGAAGTTATATTTTCGTAAATCGATCCTTTCTATCGCCTCGCACTTTTTATACGATATCAAACCTCACGTGTCGTCGCACGCACCCCAATAAAGAACAACTTGGATAACGCTACTCACGTTGGAGATCCACAAATCGGGATTGGGCCAAGGGTCTTTGCTAAATCGAAATAAACAGGGGCATCATCGAATTCCCATTCCGTCCTTTACATTTGATTTATCTGCTGAGTGGGATCAACTTGAGGCGTAATTTATTGCAACCGAGCGAGGACGCCTCTTCCGCCGTTAATTCTGGGGACGGCTAGATAACGCTCTTGACACCTTTGTTTAGGATACACACGGGCTGGCCGAGACGATGGGAAAATCTTTCAACATATGGGGCTTAGGGAATAAATTTTGAAGTGTCCTTTAAGCATGATATTGTAGATTAACCACATAACCACTTATATTGGGGTGTCTACAAAATACGCACATATTAATATAGTGCTACAAATTCACAAACTATGATAATTAACTAAATCACATTGTGCTTTAGATTTAGCATTCCGATACTGCTGAATTCGAAAATCTTTTGAGTTAAGCTGACTCCGGACGCGAAAACAGCACCTTTCGTCTTCGCTTGAGTTTTGGTAATACGTTCATGCTATTTATTAGTTCTACGAGTCGTTGATTCAAAACTAATCTTGCTTTCTTACAGTACCATGGAGACTAACCCTAATACGTATGGCTTTAGCTAAGGTATAACTAACAAGTGAACCACGTTTTGCACGGTTTTTACAACTTGACAGAACATCGAGATTACTATATGTAAGTTTAATATTAATCTATCTATCTATCTATATAAATAAAAAGAAAAGTCCTGACTGACTGACTGACTCATCAACGCCCAGCCCAAACCCTTGGACCTAGAAAGCGGAAATTTTGCATAGAGGTTCCCTTTATAATGTAGGCAAGGAATAAGGAAGGATTTTTCGAAATTCAACCTCTATGGGAGTTAAATATGGGGTGAAAGATCCGCGCGGGCGAAGCCGCTGGCAAAAGCTAGTTCTAATGATAAAGCTGAAGAGTTTGGTTGTTTGTTTGTTGGAACGTGCTTTTCTCTGGAACTACTGGATCGCGGGCGATGAGATGCGACATGGTTGCACGACGGTGGTCAACATTTTCGCGGTAAAACCTTCCGGAACTAATTTTGTAAATGTTGGTCAAAACCGCGTGAAAATCCATTGAATAATTTAGAAAAACATCGTGATCACACAGACATACACGAAAAGCGACTTTAATGTTTATAATATTGTAGAGACATAGATTATTATAGAAGGTGGTATCACCACCACATATCTCTCTTGGATGATATTAAGTCATAAATAGTGTTAAGATCGGCTTCCCTATGATATCAGTTTTGATCCACACGGCTTTAGGCAGATGTGACACATGAACAATTAAAGATGTCAAGTAGGCCAATTCTTGTAATTTAAAACGTTCAAAATCTTGTCGCAGTCTCATCTCAGCGACAATCAAATGTCAAAAAATGTATGGAAACTAGAGGTATTTTTGACACATTGAGACTGAGATAATACTGTGAACGTCCTTAAAATTACGAGAATTACCCTCCAGATTATACGTTAGGCCGATTAACCGATTAATGGGTCAATTGAAAGCCGATTACACCGTCAATTGACTGTAACTATTGAAGCACACCGATGTATTGCATGTCGTGAACATCCAGGGCTTGTCGGTCGTGTACTTGACCTACCTAGATAAAACGCGTGTAAAATGTTTATTTATTTAATTTCTTTTCATGCAATTAATAATTAATGGGTTAGTGTCAATATTTATTTCTTTTCTACCTAATAAATAAATATATTTAATTATTTACCGGTAAAACATGCGTGATATTATTTACCTGTAAAGGAAAGGAAAAAAAAATCATAAAACGATTTTTTTTCTTAATAGACAAAGTAAATGAGATCTTTTGGAATAATTTTAGTAAATGATGAAGGTATTTCAAATTCCTTTGGATACGTGATAGCGTATAACAAAATGATTATTTTCTTGAATTTGTAACAACCCACTCGGATTGTTCAAAAGGTTGCGCCCACGCGCGTTTCTTTACGCTACGAAATCAGCTACGGCGTAGCTGTCCGCGCTACGATTGCGTAGTCTCTACGCCTACGAAACCTTTGACCGTGTAATTTGGTTATTATTTTAATGCCTATGTATTTGGGAGATCTAAGACTCGTTTTATGTTTATACTTCGACCATCTTAATCGTATAAAACATTTTATGAAAGGTTAAATGTAAAGTTTAAATGACACACATACCTTTAAATTACGCACTTAGCAATACTACTTTCTTTCTTTTTTTTCTAGTTTTCTAAGAAACTAACCGCTACTGCATCAACCCTGTATTCGCAGGCATAAAACACATTTTACCGTTTATATGTTTGTATTCTATTTTTATTTTTGTATTTACTTATAAAATCAGCATTTATAGTGAATTATTTTCTATTTGCGGTGGTTATAACGATTAAATATTTTTATTTATGAGCAAATGTTAAAAATAATTTTAAATATCAACGATCTAGTGCTCGGCTGACAAAAAGAAAACATTGATTGATCCTACTTAATATTATAAATGTGATAGTTTGTATGTTTACATGTTTGAATGATTGCTACTCAATCACGCAAAAACGGCCGACCCCCCCTACCTTACCCCTACTGTGAAAGAGCTCGGTATGCATCTTGACTCGACCCTGAGCTGGCCACACTAGGTCTCTGGTGTTAGCCAAAGAGTCAACGGTACTCTGCGGTCCTTGTATCGCCTGAGGAAACTTTTTTCCCGCTGAGACACGAAAATCATGCTTGTGCAGACTTTGATTTTCCCTATCATCGACTCTGGTGATGTCTGCTACATCGATTTTAATGCGGTTTTACTGGATAAGCTCGACAGACTGCTCAATAATTGTATTCGGTTCATTTTCAACCTTAGGAAATATGACCATGTATCGAGCTATAGGTCTGAGCTCAAATGGATGTTCATTCGCCAAAGAAGAAGTTTACGCGCATTGACTACGCTTTTCTCCGTTCTCAATTCTCCTACACCTCCATCTTATGTCTAATTTCCAATTTCACACTAAAAATCTACATTCTTCTAACAATCTTCTTCTACTTAGTCATTCTCATACTTCTGACTTTTTTCATTCATCTTTTCATATTATTCAGTCCATTCTTCTTTGGAATGGACTTCCTCTTGATAACAGGACGGCCATCCGTCGGTATGCATTTAAGCGGAAATTGCAGAGGTATTTTCATAACGAATAGCGTAGTCATCAAAACACCTCTTTCCCTTGAAAATGTATATACATATATGTATATATATTATAAGTATATGTTATAGTAGATATGTATGCTTGCATGTGTATTATAATTGTATAACCTATTTATGTACCAATCTTATTTATTATTCTGTAGGATTTAATTTGTATTGTTTTTTAAAACATTTTTCCTCTCAACCTACATAAACCTGCCATCTAATCTCTTCACTACCCTTAGTTGACTGGTAGAGAATGCCTAAGGCATTAAGTCCGCCTTTGTACCTTTTTGTGTGCGAGAAGTTTAAATAAATAAATAACACATAGGATACTTTTTATCTCGAAAGTACATTGCTGTGGGACAATTTTAGGCGCAGGCGAACGCTAGTATTTAATAAAATAATCAAAAAAATCACTTTACATACCAAGACCCCTCCGTGCCTCGGAAATCACGTTAAGCCGTTGGTCTCGGCTGCGATTTGTGGATCTTTGACAGTCCTTACGGGTCGTCTGAAGCGCGAAAGTCTGACAACCAGTCTTTACCAAGGGGTATCACACAGTAACTGAGTTGTGGGAGATAGGCAGTCGCTCCATGTAAAATACTGGTAATCCGCTGCATCCGGTTAGACTGGAAGCCGACCCCAACATAGTTTGGAAAAGACTAGGCAGATGCGCACCCGCATGGGATCAAAGCTCTTAACCACCCAAAAACTAAAAGTAAAAAAAACACACTCCACTCAAATCCATAACAACTTTCCCTACTATCAGTATCATACGTTAACCGGTTCCGATCCACGGATAAGCGTTATTCGTGACGTGATCCGCGAATCGCGATCCGATACTAAAAGGACAATAAATACGGATCATGCGCGTCATTTGATGCCTATTGCGAATAAACTAGAGGTCGCAGTTTATCTTGATGAGGCAAACTGAAATGTGTTAGAGTTTTATTTTAAATGTTTTTAGTAGGAACGTCCGTGGCGTTCGCAACTGCGCAGTGGGCAAAATAGGGTTTTTTTTCTTTTTGGGTGGGAAATCATCAAATAACTTCTCCCGCTCTGGGTGGAGCAGGTCCTCCTGCTCCACCCAGAGCGGGAGAAGTTATGTCAGTCGTGTCAGACTTTTACTGACTAAAGCCCACGCGTGTTCCCTCGGTAGCCAGTGTACCCGGTTCGGAAGTATCACTTTTGAACAACCCGCACCCCTGACAGTCATAGACCCTTGCTGGCCCCATCGGTTTGTGCTGACATCTCTTTGAGGTGCGCGTGGAATACAACGCGCCGTCGACCTGGGCTTGGTCCTTACCGGACAGCGAGCTACCCATTACTCACGCCTACGGTGGCCGGAAATCAGCCTGGAATTCCCGACGCCCAGACCGTCTCCTGCGGCGACTAAGGCCGTGAGAGCGCATGTACTGCCTCTCCCTCACGTGCGCCGCGACCATCACTGCTTCGCAGAAGGAGGTGACGGCTACCCATGCACTCTCGGTCCGTACCATGGCTAGGACTAGGGCCGGATGCGAGAGATCGCCGCCGCCGATCGCCTCCACGAGGACACGGCAGTGCTCCGCCTAAGCCGGGTAGACATCCACCGTATGCTCTACCGTTTCCTCAGGGCGCGCTAAATAATGTAAAGTATGATTTTGATGTAATTTAAGTTAAAACAAATCTTTTTCTTTCATAACGGCATATAATAGCTCAGGTCGTAGTAAAAATTGGTGTAAAAGATTTGTCAGATTTTTGACAATCGACCCTTTTTATCGTAATGGTCCATTTATTTGTCAGAATAATAATGATACAAAGATGTTACATTCAGCAAGTTTTTTAGTACTTATTCGTATCGTCAAAAATCAAGTAAAACTCAACTACAGTGTTCGTGACTTCAACAGATTCCAAAAATTGTATCCTATGTCCTTTCCTTGTTAGATTGTTCCCCGTTTGATAGTAGGTCTTTTTAGTCCGACAGCGCAATTTGGGGGTGGACTAACTAGTGTGCCAGGTGTAGGTAGATTTAAGTAATGTCACTCTCGTGGTTGCTCTTAATTCCACCAAGCTACCACAAAGTTCAAAAACAGCGCCACCATGAAACGCAATGATATTATTGTAGTTTATTAGCAAGTGGTGCAATTTTGGGTTAAGAATAGGTAAATAATTGCACTCAACAGACAGTAATTTACGTGGTTCACGTGAGGTTGGTATTCATTTTCTGTTAAAAAAATCCTTAGAACCCGAATAAAATAAAAATACCTATCCAAATACTCGTACGAACCTTTAACTATTTTGTACTTGAAAATTCCTTCAGCTATTCAATTATTTAAAGGAACAAAAGAAACATTCTGTCGCGTAACACAGGATCATAAAATTGAAATTGCTCGTAAAATCAGTGTACGCAAGTACAGTTTAACGACTACTTTTCACTTTAGAAGCGCAACTCTTTAGATGTGATTTTTTAAGATTTCCTTTTTCTTTACTAAGCAAAGTCACATTCATTGAAATACAAAGAGTTATTAAAATAATCGGGTACATTTTTATATATACCTATGCCTTCCTCCACGATTGATTCCCCACCCGATTCGCGCCGGCGTCCCTCAGGGCGCCGTGCTATCCCCTCTCATCTTTACGCTGTTCACCAGCGATATCCCCAAGAGTGGTAAGGCACAGTTAGCACTGTTCGCCGACGACACAGCCATCTACCACTCTGGGCGTAGTTCCAAAGCGATAGCCAAATCCCTCCAGACCGCAGTCAACATACTCGGTGCATGGTTTAGGAAATGGCGGATCGAATTAAATCCGGACAAAAGCCAGGCGGTTCTCTTTAAGAGACCGCAACGCCACCTCGACCCCCTCCGGCCCATCTCCATATTCGGCAAGCCGATCCCTTGCGAAAAGCAAGCCAAATGTCTTGGAGTGATTCTAGATCAGCACCTCTCCTTCTCTGAGCATATCAGGAAGGCGCCCCCACGCGCCGCCTTCGCTCTCGGAAGGTTGCACTCTGTTCTGAACGCACGTAGCAAATTGTCACTCAAGTGCAAATCGCGTATTTACACGGCGTGCATAAGGCCCATCATGACGTATGCATGTGCAGTCTTTGCACACATGCACCCCCGACACATCCATAGGATGCAGACCCTCCAAAACCGTTTCCTACGCCAAGCCACAGGCTCCCCATGGTTCGTTCGGAACGAGATCCTCCATCTCGATCTGAAAATGCCCACTATTGCTCAATTTATGAAACGCAACTCGAAGCGTTTCTTCGATAAAGCTGAGTTACATCGCAATCCCTTGATTGTGAAGGCCGCTAGTTATGTCCCCAGTAAAATCAGTAGTATTCGCCGGCCGAAACATGTCCTCTCCGACCCAGATGACCCCATCACTGTTCTCCAAGAAAAGAATAGGGCCACTAGTACAGTACACAAATACAAACGACAACCGTCCTACCGACCTCGGCGCCGAGGTCCTCGCGCCCCGCGAAGACTCCCGAGTAGCGATCAGACCCCCGACCGTCCCTTGCTCGTTGATGCGCCAGCCCGCGCCGCAGCTGAGCCAGTAGCTTTAAATTCCCCGTATAATAATCATGAAAATAATATCTTGATCCAGCCTGTCCCCAGTAGTACTAGCTGCCCCCCCCTGCCAGCGACTCTCTAAGCCGAGGTTCGTACCCCACAGGGGGTGCCCTCAGTGCGCAGTTGTTTTAGGTTTAAGTAGGTTTTACGCCCTGGCTGGAGGCTTTTAGAGTTCTAAAAACCTTCACAGGAAAGTCCGGTTGAGCAGTCACGGCCTCTCAAGGTCACCTGCGAGATGCCATTATCAAAAAAAAAAAAAACCACGATTGATTTGTCATTATAAAAGTATCCAAGAATTATCCAGAAACCCTTGCGTCTCGAGGCGATGATTAAAACGATGGTTAGGGCATTACTTGTGCTTGTAACAGCATTCTGTTTTCGCTACTGATGTACAATAATTACAATCCGAGCCGTACTACATAAGAACTGTCCTGCCAAAATTGATTAGGTTATTTATATAAGGTGTTAAAAAATTAACCGCAAGATGTTCGTCCACTTACTCGATATCAAAAAACGAACACATAAAAAACAAAAAATATTTTTTTTTTGAGCATTTTTATATTTTCAAATAAATAAAACAATTTAAAAAAAATGCACTGTACGCAGGGCTGCGCTTGCGTCTTGGGCCACCTTTGGCCACCGATGTGATGGGAAAATTAGAATCAGCTGTTTACGAATTTGCGCCGTCGCGTGTCGTGTCGCAGGGGTGAACGACTCACGCGTGCGTCGGGGCGGCCGCGGTGTTCTAGGCCACTGGCGCCGGCGCGCGTGCTGTGTACAGTGCGCATATTCATTTTTTTTTGTTCGAAGTGAAAATATTGCATATCTCGGAAACGGGTTGTTATTTTGAAATCTTTTTTTCGCTTTTTTTTGTTTTATTTTTAATTCTAAACAAGTCCTTACTTTTCTTGCAGTTAATTTTTTAACACCTTATAATTATAATAGCATAATGAATCTCAGAAACTATAATTATCTTCTTATCCTACCAGTATTAAATCATACTAATAATATTATATATTTGATAGTCTGTATGTTTGTTACTCAATCACGTACAGCAACCATACGGATTAGGATGAAATTTGACATACAGAGAGTTTAAAACCTAAATGAACACATAGGATACTTCTTAATCCGGTAGTAAGTTCCCGTGGAATAATTTCCGACCTCCATGCGGGCGAAATCACTGGCAAAAGCTAGTCCAAAATAAATCCGTCTTAAAATTCAACTACAAAATCCTCCCACTAAAATCTTAACACCATTCAATACAATAAAGTTGAAGGTAATTGTCTGGAGAGAGCCACAATAGCATAATTAGTTGGTTTCTCTTATACTGAGATGTTAAATAAAGGAGTAAGTTTGAGGGACAATTTACGACGGAGCGGGGTACTATCACCGCTTAATTCCGTGCCGGGTAGCCAGATAACAGTCTTGTAGTGTCGCACTCGATTTATTACTTTAATCAAACGTTGTATGTATGCTGACAAAAACTACGCACTTAATGCCTTATTTAGGGCAAGATTGGACGTAGCCGATGTGGTTGTTGTTCTTTTTGTTATTTTTAGGGTTGGACGGAATATCAACTCTAAGTGAAAAGTGCCGTGTTTGCATGTACCTGCTTACATGCAAACACGGCACTTACTCTCTTCTTTATCTCTAATTAATCTTGCTTGAGTTTGTTACTTGTCTTCATAATCAGCCTATAATGATCTCGCTGCTGGGAAACAGGCCTCTTTATGCGAGGGAGTGGCCCGTTACCTACACACCCACACGAGCCCAGTGCGTGTTAGTAAATGTCACATGTCTTCGAATGTTTGGTTCTAGGACATGCCGGTTAACTTACGATGTTTGCGTTCACAATTTTCAGAACAGTATTAACCGCAGTAAAGCGCATATCTGGTTTCAAACCTACGACCAACCACTCGTAAGTTGCGGTCGTTACCACCGGGCCATCGCCACTGTGCTGACGTGACTTCAATACAAGTTACCAGTATCTAAAAAAATCGAATGAACCATTCGATGGAAATGAAAACAAACTATAATTTTAAAGTTAAATAAAAACAAATATCACAGTTATAAAAAGTGTAAACACATTTTGGAATATCTACAGAAAAAAACAATGAAAATAATTAAGGAACATGGAACGATCAAAATGTTAATGGGAAACTTTCAACCATTAAAACCTTTCAGCCAAATCAAAACATTTCTTAAACTTGAAGACCTACAGACCTTAAACAATGCGTGGCGAGCAGCTATCAGATATAACTTCGCATTGTTTGATCTCTCATTTAGCAACTTGCTAATTAACAATCAGGTCCCTCGCTATAGTCAAATTGAAACGTTATTAGCGACCAGATTAACAGAACCGATATCACAGATATTATCGATTATTGATATGGAGTCATGAGACCTTTGTATGGACTTCGATTATTGTTTGTAATTATTGTATTACGTATTGGGCTAAATGGCTAAATTGAGATAATTGGTTTCTAGAGTTCCGTATCTACTAATGAAACAACGGAACCTTTATAGGATCACTCTCTCGGTATGTCCGTCTGTCACAGCCAATTTGCTCTGAATCGACTGGACTGATTCAGAAGCAATTTGGTATATACATATGAATTTATGTAACCCAAATACGGACGTATAACGTAAATATATGAATTTTGAACATAATTGGCGGACACTTTAGAAAATTCACTTTAGGGGGCCAATTTATAAAATTCAAAAAAAGTTTTGCAAGCTGTAGGTATCGTGTGATTGTTTTAAAATAAGTTAAAAAGAAGACATTTTTAAACTTATTTAAGAAAATACAATGTTCTTATCGCCGAAAGTACTTGGCCTAAAATCTCGAAAAAAACAGAACTTGTTTATTATTTTTATGTCTTAGGTTCAATCCTGAGTTCGAGCAATGTGTTATTAGGCTCTCAATTGTTGTGTAGCAGCCTTCAATCTGGGTTTTGACCCGCTTGATCGAAATACACTCACCTCCTGTTACGTGGGACTTTGAACACTGAAGACTTATGTGGGATTTCCGTTAAGGTTCTTGAAGATATCATTGACACAATTGCTCCTGTCTTATCTTAACTAACTTAACTTCTTAAAAAAACATAGTGATCATTTAGGTATAGTTTTTATTTTTTTACACTACTACAAAAAATTAGGTACATTTAGTTAGTTAAATCATCAACATGTGAGCAGCCCACGTCATCCTAGAATGCGAGGCCGTGGCTTCTCAACGTGAAGACCTCCTCGGAACAATGAGGTCGCTCCGCGAATCCTGTGAAGCTCCCAGGAAGCTTCTGTGCTTCTGGGCCGAGCTAAGCTAGCTTTGTCAGCCAGAACCCCTACGCACAACGGACCGAATGAAAGTTAAAGCGAGTCCTCGGCGAGGCCTCATGTTCGGAGCAGTCATATAGTTTTTTAATTGGGCTGTAACCTAAATGATGCTTGTATATTGAACTCATTAACTTATTTGCGGTATCGGTTAATACAACATAATACATATGCTGTGGTTTACTTAAATATTGATTGTAGGTGTAGAGCATTATTATGAGTTTTTGTAATATTAATGAGTTTATTGTGAATATTCTATTAACACATGAATGTGTTGCTATTGAACATGTTCCAAATTATATCAATTACAGAAATTTATTATGAAAATGTGTGTCACGATCACATGTTGATGATGATGATGATGATGATGGTGATTGTACACCTCTATGAGACTAAGTCGTGCTTGGCACCGTCGGTCTCTAGCTTGGGCGGACGGAAATCACGTTAAGTAGTCGGTCAGTCGTTACGGGTCGTCAGAAGCATAAAAGTCTTACAACTAAAGTTATTTAGTTATTGGGTTTTAGAGGTTCAATAGGCAGGCTACACGTAAGATACTGGTATTCAGCTGCATTCAACTAGACTGGAAGCAGACCCCAAAAATAGTTGGAAAAAGCTAGGCAGATCATGATAACTCTAGAGCTTGATAAGTAAAGGTGAATAAGGCCAAGCGTACATACATAACACCCACAACGGGCCGAAGCGCAACGCATTTTCATACAAAAAAGTCCGGTGCAGCCAGCTTGTACTGTGTGTTGGTTCATAGAAAATGGGCTGAAGTGATAAAGGAGGATTAGTGCAATGCATTGCATAAAGGGCAGACTCGACCCAATCTGCGTTAGCCTTTAATATAATGAAGAATTATCGATATAAGCGAGGGCGCTTCTGACCGTGGTTCAGTCCATGGTCGGAAGCGACAGTCTATGGTCGGACGTGGTGCATGCAAAGTAGGCAGTGGGGAGAGAGAGCGCATAGGAACCTCTCACTTCACCAATACCAGAACAGCAGCCGGACGTCGAAGACGATTACAAGCCACCATATGGAGGGGGGGCCTGGGGTTGGCGAAACTGGGATTGTATCGTTGCTCGATCAGTGCAGAGCAAAGAAGTGGCATGCAGTATTGCATGCGCGGTTTTATGGGAGCACTTGCGGTCCAGGATCGGCTGCACTTGGTAACGAGGCTCGCGGGAATGCCGCGGACGTACATGTGTCTCCCGAGCTCCCGAATTATGGTAACAGAGGAGACTGTGGGGTCTTAGCTGAGAGTCCGACATAAACCTCCTTTCACTCTAGACGAAGAGTATCCACGAGGATTTGCCCACAGAAATGTGTATGTTGGTCTCAGTCAGCTCTGTTTCATATTTATGGTCGCGTACTATCTACTTATATAGCTCTGCCTTTTCCACCTCTAGCCCCACAATACCTGCAACGCTATTGCATCACAATTGCATTAGATCTACATTACATTTGGGCGCCAACCTTCCCACGATGCGGTCAAACGCACCCGTAGAGGCGATTAGGCTTACAAACGGCACACGTAATCCGATAGCGAATATGTTATACCAGCAAGTCCATTTGACCTACAGTGCTCAATTTGAGCACCGAGCATTATTGGAAATACGATATTTTGCTACATAAATCGAGGTCAAATGATTCTATTGAATTTAGTATTTACAGTATCCGAGCGTTAATGAGACACATCGATCTTTTTAGAAAAAGACTGTCACATACAGTGCAACAAGGATCTTTTTACGGCCTACGACTGTAGTTTAATCCTAACAATATATTATAAATGTGTATGTTCAGATGTTTGAATGTTTTTTACTCAATCATGCAAAAACAGCAGAAACGATTTGGATGAAACTTGGCACACAGATAATTTATAATCTGGATTAAAACATAGGATATTTGATTTTCATCCCCCGATACGTTCCCGTGGGATGATTTCCGACCTCCACACGGCAACAACTAGTAATCATACGGCTTTTCAAAATTTAAAATATCGTTATCTTCTATCTATCTATATAAATAAAAAGACAAGTCCTGACTGACTGACTGACTGACTGACTCATCAACGCCCAGCCCAAACCCTTGGACCTAGAAAGCTGAAATTTTGAACAGAGGTTCCCTTTATAATGTAGACAAGGAATAAGGAAGGATTTTTCGAAATTCAACCCCTAAGGGAATTAAATTGGGGATGAAAATTCCGCGCAGGTGAAGCCGCTGGCAAAAGCTAGTTTTAAATAAGTAGGTAGACAACAACTTAAGTTTTGCCTATATTAAGACAAAATCACTATTTCATTATTTCTGCTTGATCTAACTGTCACCAACCTTGGTTTATAAGACTTTTTAACAGAATATTTTATGAACCGCATTAAATTTTAGAAACACGTTAATCTCATTAATGTCCTTCATAATAAAAACAAACGGTAAATAATATGCAGCCGTACTATATTAACTCCTGCAAGCAAAGTTTCACATCATTAGTGTGGATTCAGCGGGGGCTACTGTTTGGCTCACTGGCTTTTCAACCGTGTTTTCACTGAATGTCGGTCTTGCATTTAAAATACTATGCAGATGACGTACTTATTAAATGTCAAATGTAAAATAGATGTTACAACAGCAAGTACAAGGACCTTTTGGCGCATGAATAAAATTGGAACAAAGCCGCCATCTTGTTATTGGAATACACTTGCACTCAGTAAGGTGTCATCTATGGCAGAAGCTGTATAAACCCCCAGAAAATGTTATCGAACCATCTGAGAGCTTTCGACCTGGGCATGCGTTACCGTGGCTGACTTGAAAAATCTCTAAATAGACTTCAAACCGAAGTCGGCCGGTGAAAAGACAATCTTGGTGTTCACTGACGGCTCAGGGGCTCTACTCACTACGCACAAAGTCTGCAGTTTCGGCCGAAGTTACGCGCAGTTCTTGCTCCGTATCACCTACGGACATAAGATTAGTTCGGGACTCGACCTTAGAATAAATTGCAATACGATTTGAAATGACAGTTGTTTTAGCCAACAAAACGAGACCTCAAGAAGACCAGAAAAGTCCACAGTTACCAACCAAAAAAACACACATACGGGTACCATTTAAAAGTACAAATTGTACACGTCAATTACAAGTAAGCCAATCCCTGCTTTTTCATTGCGAACTAAATTAAATAGAGATAGTTAATCGACTGTCAATCGCGGTGATCGATGCGGACTCGATACATTTGCATCGAACCAATAGCGCACGTCGATTGAATGCTTGAAACTGATGTTTGGCGAATTGTATTCTTTTCTTAGGAACGATGAATTTGCGCTTTTTAGCAAACACGTGTTAGTGTACCAGCGATCTGTTCCTTCTTCGCACGGTTTTAACTACTTGACAAAGTATCCAGATTTCTTGATTACATGTAAATCTAGGGGCTCCTGGGCGTCCTGTGGGGTTCTGGGCTTGATTTATAGGTCGGGCAAAGTGATTTTAAAATTTTCTAATAGATTTTTTAATAGAGAGCAGTGGTGGCCCAGTGGTTACGGCCGTGACTTACGAGTTGTAGGTCGTGAGTTCGAACCCAGACAGGCGCTTTACTTTGTGTAAATTATTTCATCACCATTGCTCTCAAAACGGTGAAGGAAAACATCGCGAGGAAACCGGCATGTCCTAGAACCAAAAATTCGAAGAAATGTGACATCTACCAACCCGCACTGGGCCCGCGTGGTGGATTATGGCCCAATCCCTCTCACCGAGAGGAGGCCTGTGTCCCAGCAGTGGGAACATTATAGGCTGATGATGATGATGATGATGAGCTCGGAGTTTGAAAGTTGGCGGTGTGATACACCCGTGTCCCGAAAAGTACGTTAAGCCGTTTGTCCTGCGCCTGATCTCACTTCAGTCGTGTCAAGACTGCCGTCGCATCGGATTATGAGAGTGACGGAAGACCGTGTGAATCTGTGTCTGCGCATTCACTTGTGCACTGTAATATCTGCGCCGAAGGCTATTCTCCATTGAGTCGAAATACGGCCTGGAGGAATATTTAAAAAAAAGAAAAATAAATAGTCCTTTTTTTCTTTATGGTTAAGGAAGCTTACACATAAGATTTATATGAAGGAATTGCCGGGGTAAGAATTAATAATTAGGAAGAAAGAAATATCTGTTTGAATTCACTGGAACAAAAGGCGTCTTACTTCAATGCAGCTTCCCTTCCTGAAAAACAAAGAAATGATCTGATGAACGAGAACGTTAAAAAACAAATCATTACCATCATATTTATTTATATAATACATTTATAGATCGGTAGAGGCAATAACGACGGTGAAGTAATGAAAAATAATAACGCTAATAATTTAATCTTCTGAAATTTTATGGTATAAATCCCGCTGTGATAGTATTATATCAGATATCTACAATAAAACAGTGACCAAATCAGCCAAACCCACATCATCCCACAATATTTTCAGCAGAATTTTATTCTCCTTTTCAATTGAAGCGGTAGCAAAATAATTGTAGGTATATTTAAAGTTTAGGTGAAAAAGTTCCCTTTGAATGGTGTAACATCAGTTCATTAAGGCGCATTCACGGCGCGTCAGCGGCTCTAACTGACGTAAACTGGCGCCGCAATTCGTTTTACATTTGACCTAAATTCTGCCTATAGATAATATAAGTGTGAATGGGGCTTAACTTTTTGCATATAACAAAGTTGGTGATTGATTATTTTTTTTTGTTCTTTTCGAGGTTGATTTGAAAGTGTTAGTGCGGTTTCGGGAGTTGATTTGGTTTTCATTAAAGCAATATCTTTCTACGTCTCTGCTTAGCTTCAACGCAATATGATACTTTATTGGTTGTGTATCCAGGCCGATTTCCGGCCACCGTAGGCATGGGCTTGCGGACGGCGAGTAATGGGTAGCTCGCTGTCCGGTAAGGACCAAGCCCAAGTCGACGGCGCGTTGTGTTCCACGCGCGCCTCAAGGAGATGTCAGCACAAAAATGATGGGGCCCGCAAGGGCCGATGCCTGTCAGGGGTGCGGGTTCATTTGAAAGAGATACCACAGCCCCTGGCATACGGGCTAATGAAGGAACACGGGTGGGTTTTAGTCAGTAAAAGTCTGACACGCCCTCCTGCTCCACCCAGAGCGGGAGAAGTTATTTGATGATTTCCCACCCAAAAAAAAAAAAAAAAAAAAAAAATTTGTTGTGTATGAGGTTTGGTGAAAACCGGCCCTTATACGTAAAAATATCGTGGCGGGATTTCATCCCGCACTAGATTTTCAACTCTTTGTATTGAACCGAGCGTTGGTAATCCAACAAAGTGCATCCCAGCGCATCGAAAATACACACTGTTCGATTTTCATCTTAGACATTTCGCGAAAAAATGTCGCCGTGATATTTTTACTACGGTAACGTGCGTACACTGACTTACTTATATTCAGCTGTATTGATAATTAACCAAAATTAAGAATAAAATTAAAATAAAAAAAAAACCCAGTCTGACTGGCAACTCATCGTACCGTACTTATTTAATTTATTTTATCCATTTCTCAATAAAATCATTGCCATTCGATTGCGCGATTGGTTATTTACTCTGTACGTTTCCTGTTCTTTTTATGAAGTACTGTAATCAGTGTACTTACCGTAAAAATACACGTGTTTTCTCAAAGAAAAACGTAGTGTTAGTTTATTTTGTATTTAAATGGAGTCGTTTAATGGAGGAGCAACTCCAAAGAACTTCAAAGAGGACCACATGGAACGCACTTTTGCTTTCTTCATTTATTCATGGGCTTCCGAGGTGAAGGGGACTCGGGGCGAAGCCGCAAATAAACATAGATTACACAAGAGATATGGTAAAAGCCGGATAGTAGCCACACTTTTCGAAATCACTCTATATCTCGCAGTATAAAAATCAAAATACTTTATTTGAAAAACTTGCCGATACTTCGGTTTTTATCTACTTTATGGAAAGTAAAAAACAACAGTTTTATTAAATTAAATTAACGATTTTTGCGGACCTCTGTATTTTGGGACATCTATCCCACGTAGGGGTTAGTTGCCTAACACATGTAAATTACGTTTATGATAGACGCCAACAAACAGGACATCTCCGCAAGAACTTTGGTCACATTTTACTTTCCCATGCAATCGCACAGAGAGGAGAGTTTTTCGATAGATTAATAAAGTAACATGCGATTAATCCACGAAACTAGAGTAATTACAATCGGGGCAACTATACCCCTGGGGCAACTATCCTGGTTTTACCCTCACACCAGCATGTTATGGGTGTAGTCTGTTGGCTAGCTGGAGAAGTACAGTCAACTGCACATCAGCGGGAACACTTGCAGTCAATGTCAAATTGTTTCTATTTCGCGGTTGACTTTATTTATGTTACCTTTTGGTAACTCGTCGTCCGGTAACATTTTCCTTCACCTAAATAGTGGTTTTTGAAACCGTTGCATAATGAGGGGTATGAAAACACGAGTGTGCGTCAAACGAGTTTTTAATATCAGGATCTGCAGTTTCATACACTGCTTTATCTACTCTAATGCAATGGGATTGAACCTACTAATTAAAGACTAAATTGACGGCACAGTTGGTGCTGCGTGTCGCGGGTGCGATTCCTGTACGGAACAAATATTTGTATGACCTACAAGTAGTTGTTCCGGGTCTGGCTGTTTGTGTATGTGAGTTTTTAAATGTTTATAAATGCACCCACAATTCAGGAGAAATTCCTAGTGTGGGGCAAAGTAAAAAAAAAAAAGAATAATAAAGGATCAAACTTTAAACAATATGAAATAGTTATGTAACGCTAAAAAAATCATTATTGGAATGGTGATAAATGTATTCTTTTTATACTTCTTGGATTTGCCCTGTATCGTATTGGTATATAAATTTTTTATTACATATTTTTGTTGGAGAAAAACTGTCTTAAAATGATTATATTTTTACAATTCGGTATTGTATTTATAAAGTATGTCAATATAAACTCGTTTTAAAGTTTATAATTCGAATTTTACGACATGAGAGTAGATAAAACGTTTTAAATATCTGAAGGCCTTCTTTAAAACAATTTTGTAACGTTAAGTTTTTATTACGATATTGACGTAATCAATCAATTGAAATGCTACTTATTTAATTGGCACACATACGAATTACTTGGGTATTTAATTCCATAGACTATTATAATCTTCACATTTACATCATAATATTCATTTTTTGTGAGTATGGATGTATGTATGAATATTTGTTACATTTTCACGCAAAAACGGCTGAACGGATTTGAATCAAATTTGGCACACCGGTAGTTTGTAGCCTGGAATAACACATAGAATACTTTTTATCCCGATACTACGTTCCCGTGGGATAGTATTCGACTTCCACGCGGGCGAATCCGCTGGCAAAAGCTAGTACTTATATATATGGCAACAAAAGGATTTCGTTCTCAGAAAAAAACGGTATAATCCAATGATGCTATCACATAATCACAACTTTCAGTCTTAAGAACTTACGAACTATACAGGAAAAGTTTTTATCCAGTGCGCAAACTGCACAAAAAAAATAATAATGAGCTGTTCCATATATTTTTACCACGTAGGTATTGCACTTTTCTATGAAACAGCAGATTTTTAATTTAATGCATAGCTTCTATCGCGGGCCTTGAGCGTGGAGACCGAATCCAGAAATTCCGTAACGAAAATAACCTTACTCCGTTGCTATGCAACAGTCCGACCTGTTGCCTAGCAACGAAATGGCATGCTAAAATTGCAATTTTGACTGCTTTATCTGAATTTTCATACACAACATCGTATATTTATGGATAGTTCATGAAATTTTCTTACCGTTTTAGCAGTTTTTATTTACTTCGAAATATGTTCACTTCTCACTCTTACTAAAGCGGTTAAACTACGCTAAAAAGAGAAGCACTTATTATTTATAATCCGTAAAATACAGTTGGTGGTCTGATAAGAACCAACATTTTGTAAAAATTGACTCCTATATTTGGTCGAGTTACTTATCTGTTACTCTCCAGTGACCATTATAAATAAACCTAAAATGTATTATATTTTTCTTTATGGCAATTTGCCTATATTATCTTTGGTTTGATGGAATTCATCGCAAAATATTCCAGGTTTATACGTTTGATAACCCAACAAAGATGAAATCAATTTTATTGAGAGTAATTTGCCAGGTTTGAAATAAAAAATAATTTAAAATAATATTTTGGAAAAATATGCAACCATAAAAAAAACCTTTGATCAACATTGTCTTTGGTTTGACGTTTGACGGGATTGGTCGCAAAATGTTCCATGTGTGTACGACCTTATCTCTATAGCAACAAAGATAATATTCATTTGAAAGTAATTTGGCTGATTTGTTTGTTGACATTTTATAAATTTCGTATTTTTGTAATTTTTATTTATGTTCGAAAGAAAACACTTTTCGTAAGAAATTACGAAACGTGAACTGGTGAATAGTAATTGCATTTTTTTCGAAAGTATGTGTTAGTGTTTACGGCGTATTAGTGTTTATATTCAATTTATGTATTAGTACAGTTTTTTAGTTTGGGTTATTCGTTTTATAGTTAGCTAGTTAGTTCGCTTAGTAGTTAGCTCGTTGTAGGTTGTAGCAGTAATATATTTTTTAGATTTGGTATCTAGTTAGTTCGTGAATAGTAAAACGTTTGAAAAACAATTACCATTTCTTGGATATAGGTGGTCACTACGTGACCTCCAATTAACATGTAAAGCGAAATTGTCAATTAAAACCAATCAATCTGCCTAGCCTTGTACAACTAAATTGGGTTTGGCTTCCAGACTAACCGGATGTCTAAGTCTAAAAAGAATATAAATAAACGTGATTCTATGATTTCTCATTACCCCGTCATTCTTTACTAGTCGATACTTAGGATACTGTCCCGTGTGGTAGCCGGGCGTAAAAGAATAGCACCATCCCATTTCTTCCAGTGGGTGTCGTAGGAAGCGACTAAGGAACTTTCTCTATGCATTTGTACCACCATACTGCGATCGCCAACCCGCCTGCCAAGCGTGGCGATTATGGCAAACCCCCCCAAAAATGACGATGACTTTGTAAGGGCCGCAGGAATCCGCTGGATGCGGGAAGCACAGAACCGGTCGAAGTGACGGAGCTTGGGGGAGGCCTACGTCCACCAGTGGACGTAGGCCTCCCCCAAGCTCCGAATGATGATGATGATGATGATGATGAATACTTAGGAAACGATTTTCGACTTACAACGAATCGAAATAAAGAAGATATTCAATTGAGATTTTAATACTTATGATACGTGCGTACAAAAATAACAGGCTGTGATTTAATAACAGATATTTGGATCTGTTATTTTTGAGTAACAGTAACAGTGATAACAGATATCGTGTTTAGCCTGTTACAACCCATCTTTACTTAGCGGAAGAATGGATGGATTCCTCTATCACAGGATTTTTCTAGAATCTCTGGGGTCATCATTCACAAAAAATGTGCACAAATGTAATGTCCTAATAACGTAACATGCATTGTATTTCTTCTTTTTGCTAAATAAATTATTCTTCATTAGACCGGAGATAGGTGGTAGAATTTTGTTTGGGGAAAGTCACAGATTATCCGTGTAGGTACAGAGGCCAGCACATCTGTATTTCTTTGATAGATTTTCAACTTTAATGCGTAAGCATATGGTTCATGTTCAATTGCGAAAATTTGACAGTTTGGAGTAGCTTGAAGTGCTGGCGTCTGTACACGGCTACACGGAGTTTTTGGCGGGATCGCGTTGGAACATGGCGCAAGAATTTTCATTTTCATGAAATAGCGAATTAAATTGTATAATTTTGGTAGTGAATTATGCAATTTAGTTAGGAGTGCACAAGTGTAGTGAAGGTGAAAATAAGTGACTAATGTGGACATTTCGTGTTCCCATCAAAACTCCTAGGTTGTTGTAAAGTTACTACCACTTTACAATAACTTTGACTTGACTGACTATGACATTTTTGTAACTTCGTGCCTATATCGGGCCAATTACTTGATCGAAAATTTAAAAATTACTTGAAACTGGCTAAATGCACAAACCGTGCGAAGCCAAAATTCAAAAGAAAAAAAAAAACACGGCTACACATCAAGAAAAAATATAAAGTTAATTTTTTTTAACTTTTAAAGCTATTGCATAGCTTTTATCGCGCACTTTGAGCGCGGCGACCGAATCAAGAAATTCAGTAACGAACCACCCTCCACTCCGCCTACCATGTAGCTCGGCCGAGCGTTCGCTTACGTTTATGTATATGGTACGACTGACTGTACGATATATTAAAATTTGTTTTCTTATCAGTCACCACGCTCAAAAAGTGTAACTTGAATAAATATCAAAGAAAAAAATTATAACTGCATAAGTTGACAAAAAATGCTATGCAATAGCTTTACCGCGGCAGTCCCCGAGTGCCACACGTATTTTTTTTTCTATAATCGGCGAAAAATTTCTGCGCTAGAGAATGATAATTATGCTGAATTCATGGTTAGAATTTGCGCACTGGATAAAAAAAAATCCTGTATAGATCACCTAGATTCCGATGTCTTGGTTTAATTAAATTAAAGTTACATAACATTATTACGTTAATTGAGAACTAATAGTTCTAGGCCCACGCGTAATTACTATCCTTAGCTAACAATGCTCAAATTTCGATAATAGGTACTTACGTCAAAATAATGGATAGGTAGGTAGATACCGGAGTTGATTCACCTGATATAATTGAATCGGATATTATCGATAGTAGTGGGGTCGAGACACAGACGGAGTGGAGCCAACGAAACCACATATTTTAAAAATATGCTATGGTGACAGATGAAATGTTCCTTCTAGCTGGGAGAATCTTGATGCCCAGAAATTTATTTGGCATAACCCACTTTGCATTACCTTCTTATTAAAAAATATTTACTTAATATAATTATTGTTTGGCCGAATTTTTAAATGTCCGAATTTACAATGGCATACTTTTAAGATGGCAGAATTACCTTTGCCAAAGTTAACATCGCATAATTTCGTTTAGCATAACTTTACCCGGAACCGAACTATTTAGAATAAGTTAAATATTATGTTAAATACTCGCAATAAAAGATTAGGTTAGGTTAGGTTAGAACTGCGACCACCTGCCAGAATCGAATTAACCCTATTTTACTTATGCTAAAAAAAAAATCTGACTGTGAACTTTCTGCGAAATGATGATTCTACTTTTCAAATATAATGGATATGAAATGTATGCCTAAAAATGATTCAGACTTAAAAATAATAAAAATTAGGTTTTAATGTATGCTCTAAGAGTGTTTGCCGAACGATTTTCTGCGAAATGAAGTTTTTGTCATTCGCTACTACGAGTATGCAAAATAACATTGTTAGATAAAAAGTTATGTTATAAAGGGTGGGTCTCCATGGAGGAACTGTGTGTGTGATGATATGGTTAGAAAGGAGGTGACTACCGAGATGAAGATACAGAAAA
Organism: Polymixis flavicincta; assembly: GCA_949987655.1. Lineage (NCBI taxonomy): Eukaryota > Metazoa > Arthropoda > Insecta > Lepidoptera > Noctuidae > Polymixis > Polymixis flavicincta. Next base: position 11,049,511 of record OX465175.1, on the reverse strand, counting down.
GTGTGGAAGAAAAAGACATGTTACGTCGACCCCAAATAAATTGGGATATGGTCACGGGAATGATGATGCTATTTTTATTTTATTTTATTCGGGAAACTTACAGCTAAAATAAGCAATAATAAATAATAATAATAATAAAAAGTGTTTATTTCTCACCATAAGCCAAAAATACAAACAATATTTACACACAAGAAATAGCTAACGATTTTGGTTGTGGATCGCTAGTGTCTGTGGTAGGTAGTAACACCTGTAATACAGGTCACCAGGTCCCCACCTGTTCCTAGTTACATATTTTAAGGTTGAACGCGTTCAATGCCATTCACAGAAGCAGAATTGCCTCTTTCATGTCCAGGGTTGGTACGTGGAGAAACACCTTAGTTAAGGACATTGAGGATGTACGCTACCAAAACCTACAAGCGGTGGTTGAAAATAGCAGCTTAAAATGTTTGTGTCTATTTATGTGTGAGAAAAGAAAGGCGTGAGCTTGTGTATGTGTGTGTATGTATGCTTTTTTAGATGTATTTTATTTTCTTCCTTATTCTAAATTTTTAAATCTTTTAATGTACTGTTTTTTTAAATAGTTTTTTTTTTCTTATGGATCATGTGGTCTGCAATAAAGATTTTTATTTATTATATTTCATAGCTGGCACATGATATCACAGTAAGTAACAAAAAAATCAAACAATAGTGAGCTTGTTATAGAGAGAAAACGAGAATGTTATTAAACAATATGAAACTGAAGGCCATTTACAAGTTTCCACTGATAAACACTTAAATTATACAACAACGAAAAGGTTGGTAAGTACAAAAGAACGACTTATCACGCTCAACTAATACAAATGAAAAAAAAAAAAAAAAAACATACAGAGCAAACAATTGCTTTTCCTTAATGAAGCTTTCCACCAACATATGCTTAAGCTGAGAAACACTGGTATGGAATCATCATCATCAGCCTATAATGTTCCCACTGCTGGGACACAGACCTCTCTGTGAGAGGGATTGGGCCGTAATCCACCACGCGGGCCCAGTGCGGGTTGGTAGATGTCACATGTCTTCGAATTTATGGTTCTAGGACATGCCGGTTTCCTCACGATGTTTTCCTTCACCGTTTTGAGAGCAGTGGTGATGAAATTATTTACACAAAGTGTATAAAGCGCCTGGCTGGGTTCGAACACACGACCTACAACTCGTAAGTCGTGGCCGTTACCACTGGGCCACCACTGCTCCTCTATTATTTTCAAAACACAGTTTATTAAAACTTCAGCTCGCACGGATTAGAAATGAATTCTGCCTGTACGCTATGGTTACAGATCTAGCTTTTGAGAGTGTTTGTACGAATGTACGAGAAGACTAAATAAGAAACCCAGATTAGATGGAGTCCTCCATTCTTCTTTCATCAAAATACGGTGACAGAATCATCATTACCAGCCTATCATGTTCCCACTGCTAGGACACAGGTCTCCTCTCGGTGAGAGAGATGCACCCCTTGCTTGTTAAATGTGACTGGATTTCCTTTGAAGTGATAACTTTACCTTCACCATGTCAACGTATTTAACAGATCGTCATCATCATCGTAATCAGTCTTTAACATTCCCAATGCTGGGACCCAGGCACCCTCGCTGTAAGAGGGAGTGGGGCATAATCTACCACGCGGGCCCAGTGCGGGTTGGTAGATGTCACATGTCTTCGAATTTTTGGTTTTAGAACATGACGGTTTCCTCACCATGTTTTCCTTCACCGTTTTGAGAGCAGTGGTGATTAAATAATGTACACAAAGTAAAGCGCCTGTCTGGGTTCGAACTCATGACCTACAACTCGTATGTTGCGGCCGTTACCACTTGGCCACCACTGCTCTCCCACGGTAACAGAATAGGTCATGAGAAAAGCACGTTTCAGAACCTCTCTCAGGGTTCTGTTACCGATGGGTAACCAACGGCACCCTATTACTAAGCCTCAAAGACAGCGTTCCGTTCATCTGTCTGTCAACTGTTTCGGACTGATGATGATGGTGAGGATCTCATGATCCGTAATAGTTAGACAGTTGAAATTTTCACAGATATTCAGATTTCTGTGTTCCGCTATAACAACAAATAATAAAATTAAATCAAGGTAATAATTAAAGAAGGTCTCACACAAAAAATGATTTTTGCCCAAAAAACATTTTGTGTGCGAGTCCGACTCGCACTTGGCCGGTTTTCTTTTTTATACACACATTAAAACCCGCACTGGGCCTGTGTGGTGTACGTTTCCCTCCCTCTCACATAGAAGAACCCCAAGTCCCACCAATAGGAATATTTTGGGCTGATTTATTGAGCCAAAACATTCGCTAGTCATTTTCAATTGTCGAATAGCCAGTTCATTTAGAGTCAAACAACAATAAAAAGTAAGTTTCGTATTAACTCAGCTCCGTTCTGATCCTTCCGATACGTGATCTAATCAAGAAAGGGACCCTTGAATGTAGTTAATTAGGCAAATAGAAAGTTTTCACAGTTCTCCAACTCAAACCCGTTCGCTGCAAAATCGTTTGTTTTCAAACATTCTCTCGATTGTCGGATTTATTGTCTTTGGTTCTGGTAATTTAGTTACAGTGGTGTGAGAAGTTGACTATCCCGTTATTAGTTCCTACATTTTGTGTTTTTAAATACTAGAATTATCTGGCTGCGGAGTAGAATCGATGGAGTTGCTGCTCGATTGATATTTCTTATAACTATAACGCATAAATATAAGCGTAATCACACAATAATATTCCCACAACTGGGACACAGACCTTCAGGATGAAATGATGATGGAACAGGAACATTGATGGGCATCCTGTTACCATGGTCCACTTGCCATTTAGAAGATAATTTTGAACCCCAATGAGTTGAAATTGTTCGTGTGTTACAATAAAAAAAAAAATTGGTATTTCTTCATAATTTCAGCCGAAAGACGTCAACTGCTGGACATAGGCCTGCCCCAATTTGAGGAGTTTTGCCATAATCGACACGCTTGGCAGGCTGGTTAGTGATCGCGGTATGGTGGTAAAATGCATAGAGAACGCTGCTGCTCATTCTCTTGTAAGTCCCTTAGTCGCCTCCTACGACATCTACGGGAAGAGATGGGATGAGAGCGGTCAAAATGTATAGTTGAAGATTTTTGTTATATTCATCGACGGGACGCTGCTCTCGAAACGGTGAAGGAAAACATCGTGAGGAAACCGGCATATCCAAGAACCAAAAATTTGAAGATATGCGACATCCACCAACCCGCATTGGACCCGCGTGGTGGATTACGGCCCACTCCCTCTCACAGAGAGGAGGCCTGTGTCCCAGCAGTGGGAACGTTATAGGCTGATTATGATGATGATGAACCGAAGAATCTAGAATCTTCTGCTGATTCCATGGTAACAGTTTGTGCGTCGATGTTCCTGCCAGCTTGTATATATTCTATTCCTAAAATAATCTTAGCGTGTTCTTAATTATATTATCATTCATGTTGGTTGTCACTTGTCAGAACATGGATCTGTAGTACTATTCTGTAAATATGTCAACGTGAAAACGAAAGTGAAGTGAGCTCGAAGTGAAATCAAAATAAAATCAAAATATTTTTATTTCATATAAACCTGCATGGGCACTTATGAAGCGTACTCGTAGCTAATAGTGTCAATCACTAGCATATTATTATAAGCATAATGTGAAATGCCAGCTTGAGATGTCAAGTACACTTCGCCTTAGTTTTCAGGTTTTTTTTGGGTGGGATATCATCAAATAACTTCTCCCGCGATGGGTGGAGTAGGAGGGCGTGTCAGACTTTTACTAACTAAAACCCACCCGTGTTCCCTCAGTAGCCTGTGTGCCAGGGGCGGCGGTACCTCTTTCGAACAACCCGCACCCCTAGCAGGCATCGGCCTCTGTGGGCCCCATCACTTTGTGCTGACGTCTCTTTGAGGCGCGCGTGGAACACAACGCGCCGTCGGTCGACCTGGGGGCTTACTCTTGAAACTAATTTTAATTTCAATCTAAACCCAATACAATTCCAATGTCAATTTTGCAGTCACGTGATTCGGTACTCTTGAACACAATAGTGTCAACATTGGATTGAAATTGGGATTGCCCCGCCATTATTTTATTCAACGTGAAGTTAGCTACGTTACGGGCCGCAATAGTGTTGTTCGACTCATTACAATAAACCGGTAATAGAGAATTAAAATGCTTTATCCTTTAAATAACGCGGCCAATAAATAAATATCTTATAGATAGTTGCTTAATTGAGTAATTGTGACGTAATCAATTCATTTGGGCGTAAGAAAATGATTAAAATCATAAAATTAACCATGACATTGGCTGCATGCGGTAGGATCGTTGCCATGCCCTACACTATCTACTAATAAAAAAGACGGCGTAGAAGGTCTCAATTTTCTATTGTAAAAGTAGTCAAGTTTTAGTTTGTGTAGAACAGTTATAAATTGTTCGCGTTTGGTTCCTTTGTAGTAAGAAATACCCAATGGCGTTCTTTATTTATGTAAAATAACAATATTGAGTGTGTCTAGTAATAATAAAAAAACCTAGAAGAAAACCAATGAAAATGTAGTGTGGTATATTTTCTCTTACATTAAATCTTGAATATCTTTGGAACCCGTGGTACGCTTTACACAATTCCAACTGTAAAAATGGTTTTATCCATAGATCTATCGTTTAAAACCAAAATAAATAAAAACTGTACATAAATAAGAAATCTCATTTTCAACTTACGTAATTATACGAGAACCTTACATTATTTTCAAATATTCCGTATAAAACTCAATTAAGTACAACTGGATTTTATTATGAAAACTATGTAGATAGTAATGAGATCAAATTAAATTAACTAGTTAATTAGAAACCTATACATTGAGTTGAGCCAAAATCTCTTAACATTTCTCGTCTTTGTTTCCATTCTTTTTTAGGGAATTACGTAAAACACTGTTTAATACTGCTAATCGTGCCATATTAAACTCCTTTTACTTGTTTAAAACCGCCTAAAATGCAAAACAATTTCAAAAAAGTTACACTTTTGCTATTGGAAAAATCACAATCTACAAACAATCCCAGCGTAATATTGATGCAATACACAGCTGTCAAAAAAACTCAAGAGTAGCGATTACCGCGCACCAAGCCCGATCCCGATTTCATTTAGTTCTCCAAAAAGACACGCAATTTAAACACGATTTGGCGCTAGCGTCGAACTCAAGAGTACGAAAAGTCACAATTCCAATGTCGATCGATCGGAATTGAACTCAAGAGTAAGCACACTGGGCTTAGTCCTTACCCATTACTCACCGTCCGCAAGCCCACGCCTACAGTGGCCGAGAATCAGCCTGAGATTCCCGATGCCCAGGACGTCTCCTGCGGCGACTAAGGCTGTGAGGGCGCATATGCTGCCTCTTCCTCACGTGCGCCGCCTTCCTACTCATGCGCTCCGTACCTTGGCCTGGACCAGGAACGGACGCGAGAGATCGTCGCCGCGATCGCCTCCACGAGGACAGGGCGGTGCTCCGCCCAACCCGGACAGACCTCCACCACATGCTCCACCGTGTCTTCAGGGCGATCTTCGCAATGGAAACACCCGGGCGTTTTCTCCCGCCTCATGCGAAATAGGAACCTCCCGAAACATAGTTTTCATGGTGAGATATTTAAAGAATAGATCGACTGTTCTTGTTAAGTAATATTTGTCAGATTAGACAAAAATACGACAGTTGAAACCAGCATTTAAACGAGTAAATTAATCATCTCTCCTTTTAAAAGAAAATAACAATCACCCATCCATAAACTCAGCAGAAAGATAAAACAAACATCTAAATGTTTTAAACTACATCATTTATCTACATAAAGAACTTCAAAGCTTTACTCATGAACTCTATACCTCCATTTTTTTTAATAGAACCTTTCTTTGTGATGGTAACGTTTGTGAGGACTCAGAATAATTAAGGGTTCAGAGTTAATTATGTAATTACTTCAATAATAGCGGTTTAATTAAACAATCCTGCTCATATGTTCAAAGCTTTTCTTTTCACACAATTCTCTAGCCTTACATTATTTTTACTAGTCTCAGAATAACCTTATGAATTACAATACACCTACCTAGTTTTATTTACTTAGTCTTTCAAAGCCTTTTATCTCTCTTCTGAAACTTAAGTAAACTTTTATATTGTTGAACCTTTTTATTGATATATTATGTGCTCAACACGGTTGTCTGCTTTAAGATCTAGATTTCATCTTTAAACTTGGCTGAAAACAAAGGCGTTGGACCAAACGAGTACCCGGGAGAAGAACATGGCTCCTCCTTCTCCACAATTCACCATAAAAAAAATATTTATGCTTGTACTTTTGTAGCTCCTATTGAATACATAATTTTTTCCAGCAATCAGTTATGTTTATCCGTTTTTTTTTGGGTGGGAATGGGAAATTATCAACTAATTTCTCCCGCTCTGGGTGGAGCAGGAGGACGTGTCAGACTTTAACTGACTAAAACCCACCCATGTTGCTTGTGTGTCAGGGGCGGCGGTATCTCTTTCGAACAACCCGCACCCCTGGCAGATGTTTATCTCTTTAAATATTACAAACATGACGTAGTTTCGGAGCGCTATAATCGTAATCACTCCAAAACAAAACACACAGAGATTTCATTAACAAGTCCCCAGATTCTGTTTACATCCATAATAATTCCCACAACACTAATTATTACGAAATCGTGCGAAAACAAGAAACTGACGTACTTTAGTTAGCTTTTAAAATAAATTCATAGTGTAGACAGATATCTGGCTTTGTCTGGAACGGCCCCGTGATACGTGAGAGAAATTCTGAATATTGACATGGAATATTAAAATACAGAAGACTTACTTCACTTCATACGCCGCGTCAATGAACTCACAGATTTAAAGACGCCACAGGCTGATTTCAACATACATATAGCTAAAAAGGAGCATTCCAAACCTGCAAATAAGACTTTGTGGTACTCTAAAATAACCTCAATGCCGGTTCCTTTCCTTGTGTTGTCATTAATGAGGCTTCTGCACTACATCATTTTATCCTATTATGTCAACCCACGCGTTGCCAGTCGCGTTCGTATAAGGGTGCCTGCATGTACGCAGTTGCCGCGACACGGACGCGAGTGTAATAGAAGGCAAGTTAAATAATGTCGGTACTGTGTTCGAGATCGTTGATGACTACATGAAAGCAAGTTTGTAGAGCAGTATGGCAACTGTAATTATGAGATAATGGCTCATAATGTGTGTGTCAGAAAATATTTCAACTCTAAGAACGAAACATAGAACCCGTGTAATTAAAACTAGAATTATAATCTGCGAAATTCTATTTGTTTCAGTAGAGAAACTTTAAATAATGCCTCACCGCGTTCCAGTTGCCACACCGCAACTGGAACAAACACGTTACGAGTGCTATGAATAAACATAAAATTCCAAAATAATCCCAGGACAGCGCAATTACACGTATACCTTAATAAAGAGTCCATGTCCACAGGCTTGTGTAACAGGGATGTGTACATCACATGGCTATTTGTAGCGCGCCTGTGAGCGGTCGCTTAACTGTCACGACTCCAGCGCTTTCATCAGTAATGTGCATTTCGGTGTTGCATACAAAAACTACCTTAACTAACTGGTATTTGTTGGAACTGTAGAACGTTGAAACGCTACAAAAATATTTTTATCTACTCTCGTATCCTAAAAGTCGAATTATTTACCCCGAAACGAGTTTATTATATACAAAAGTCGGTTACAGAAGTTAGCGATGGAAAGTTTAAAACTCACTTCAAACGTGTCCTTATCAAAAAAGCATATTAAGCATATTCAGGGAAGTTTGGGATTAATTCTTTCTGCACATGTGGCTTCTCTGGTACCTCATTAACAGCATAACTATGTGAAAGTCTATTAACTGCTCCCAAATTACAATGTTCTTTTTTATTTTTTACAATGTCTGACATATTCTCGTCAGTCTTTGACATTATACATCAATTTTAATATCGAAATTTTTATAGTGATTGTCATGGAAATCATGTCAGCTGGTTTAAATAGGTTGATTTTATTTATCTAGATTATTTTTACATATTGTGAATGAGAGAACGTTGTAGGTCTTTTTTTTTTGGGTGGGATATCATCAAATAACTTCTCCCGCTCTGGGTGGAGCAGGAGGGCTCACGGGTGGGTTTTAGTCAGTAAAAGTCTGAACTTTTACTGACTAAAACCCATCCGTGTTCCCTCAGTAGCCCGTATGCCAGGGGCTGTGGTATCTCTTTGGAACAAACCCGCACCCCGCATCGGCCCTTGCGGGCCCGATCATTTTTTGTGCTGACATCTCTTTGTGGCGCGCGTGGAACACAACGCGCCGTCGACTTGGGCTTGGTCCTTACCGGACAGCGAGCTACCCATTACTCGCCGTCCGCAAGCTCATGCCTACGGTGGCCGGAAATCGGCCTGGGATTCACCAACAACAGCCGTGTCCGGTGAGGACCTGCGTCAGGTGGAAGGTGAGGACGCCATGCCGCCTCTCAAACCACTCCTCAAAGAGGGGACTTACCGCCGCAATCGTGGCGTGCCCAGCACTGGGTTTCGACAACCGCACACTCCATGTCGCCATGAGATCCCGCCGGTGCTCTGTCCGCTGTGCCGCGATATCCCGCGGCGCGTTTGGCCTCCTCGCGCCACTCCCACATTTGCGCGAGGACCTTTGCCTCCAGATCCCATGGCGGTAATCCGGCAAGGAGGCCCGCCGCCTCGCCAGAGATCGTGCGATATCCTCGGATCATCCGGATGGCCATGACCTCATGGGACGCCCTCAACCGGCGAGCTGGTTGGCGCCTCAATGTAGGCGCCCACACCGGCGCCCCGTATAGGACCATGGACCGCACGATCCCCGCGTAGAGCCTCCGGCAGGAGGCTTTTGGCTCCCTAGATTGGGCAAGAGCCGCTTCAACGAAGCCCCGGCCCGCTCCAGTCTGGGAGCCAAACGGCGGAAATGCTCCGCGAAGTTCCACCGGCTGTCGAGGACGAGTCCCAGGTACTTCATCGTACGACTCGACGCCGATTTGAACCCCTCCCACCGTTGAACGGCCTTACAGACTAGATTTGTAGACGATTTTCTATTCTGTATTTTCATTCCTCTAAGTACCAGGCACTTATTGACAGGCCTGCACTGTCCTCCCATACCTATTATCACTGTAATTTGAAAATATTGTTAAGGCCAATTATTTTTAAAAGAGTAACCGTGGAGTTTCTTGCCAGCTCTTCTCCATAGGAAGCGACAATTTGGAACCGTGCACCTAGCTTCTGACGTTTCATAAGTGCCCATGCAGGTTTATGTGAAATAAAATATTTTGATTATGAATACCGAAATTTTAAAAATAGAATCATAATATAAAACTTTTGTAGCAAAATAATGTTATAAAACATTTTTTTTACCGTAAAATAAAGGGCAAATCGAGAAGTTATCACCAAGGAGTTTCCATGGTTTTTTTTTTCGCAAATGCATACGCATAGCCGGGCCCGCCATTTTTAAAGCATTACAGAAGTATTTCTTATTCTTTTAACTTTGAGGTTTTATTTAATAAGTTCAATCTCAGTGTATGAGAGTAGATAAAATAGTGTTTAAAACTGCACGTCGCTTGCTTTTAAAACACTGAATATTATTTCTTCTCATTGTGAAATAGTTTCATAAACTATATTTTAGATTTATTTATAAGGTACAATTTTACAAACATAAATATACCTAATTATAAAAAAAAAATTGCTTGATGAATAGGTGTGATTAATTATTAATTTTATTATAATGTTACAGCCTCCATTAGGCTCAAACTCTTACACTCCTCATTAACATGATACCTACAAATGGAATGGTTGATCAATCAACCATTCCATTTGTAGGTATCGTTAGTATGTGATCTAAACCTAATTGGCCAAGGTTCAGTGTTCCCAACATGAGGCATCATCTGTGACAGTTGTCAAAATAATTACGAACATTGACTCACAAAGCTGTATCTACACAGGATAGGACATAGACCATGACGACGACACTGACTTTTTCTTGTATCGTGTGAAGTGTAAGACCAGAGTCCTAGTATGAGTTTCTTCTAACCATACCGATCGATAAAAAAAAATACGTGTGGCACTCGGGGACTGCCGCGGTAAAGCTATTGCATAGCATTTTTTATCAACTTATGCAATTATAATTATTTATTTATTTTATGTATGGGAGCCGGTGGGAGCGCTTTTTTACGTTTCTCTATGAAACTAAGCAACCTATCTCTTTCGTTCTTGTGTTAAAATGATCAGGATAGACAAGGCTAGATATCTTTCTTGGACTGATGCCAACGTCATAGTGCAAATTTTCGCGGTATTCATCGCAGAACATAGTACTTTGACAGTTGGTACGGCGCGGATCCGTGCTACTCGTTTTATCGATTGTGCTGAGTGTTTTTGAAGTGAAAGTGCATATTTCAAGTATGAATACGTATGTAAAGTTAATCAACTTTCTGTTTATGTATTAGTTATAAGCAGTTTAGTATATTTACGCATATATTTTACGGAAAAAATTCCACGAGGTGAAAAAATGGCCGCCATATAAAATCATAAAATATTTGCGGTGACTTTTCGTGAGCGTATTTTGTATGAAATGGCTAAAATACTGATATTTCTACGAATTCGAAGATGTTTTAAAAAGGTCCACTTACACCACAACACCCTAAATATATTTAAATTAAATATACTCGTAGTTAAAACATAATAGATAGGTTGAGGAATCTTGTGTTATGGCAACGAAGTGATCACAAAGATTGAAAAGTACCTATATGCATAAATGGTTTGGTCATGTTGTGTGGATAAATGAAGGGCGACTAACAAAAGGCAGATGCGAGTGGAAACGCCGGAAGGAGATGTCCTCAAAGATTTGACGACACACAAATCCTACATCGCGCAATCGGAGTTTACCGCGGGACTCGTACGTAGGGTGACTGGTAATTACTGACCGATATTTAAACACATGATTGTACTCATCATTATGAACAACTTTTACTATGAGACCAAACCCGAAATCGCAAAAAAAACAGGGGTTCCCTACATTTTGACGAGTTATGAGAACATAAATGTTTGGAACAGCTGATTTTTTTGACTTCACGTCCTCACTGGGGCTTACATTGAGCCCGCTCACAGTCAGCGGCTATACGCTTCGTGTAAACGCGATCTTAGGCACACAAAAGTGCAACGCTCGTTGCATAGAAAAAGTTGTTGTGGGGAATTCTACACAATTACAATAGTTTCGGGGCTAAATAAAAGCTACTTAACTAAGTTCTACGAATTTCAGTCTTATCTTCACGCGCTATTTCAATTAGAATGCCAAGGCGTTTGCGGCCTTTATGGCATTTTTTGCAAGAAATAATTGGGTTTACATGTTGATGTAGTTAACAGCTGTTCATCACGAATGTCAAACAACAAAGTCCAACGTTCTTTGTAACCATAAAACAAATAAAGAAAAAACACCCGATTTTATAGTTTTATTTGAACCTCGTTTAAAAACAATCGTGTTTGACAATAATTAAAACGTTTATGGCATTAAAACTTTGTAAAAGGAGTGAGGGAAATATTATTTGATGAAATCGATAAAATATTTAATGGAATTTCAAAGTTAATGAAGGAGGAATTTTCATTTCGCACGATACGGGCATTGTCCGAGATATATGGGATTTTTGTGGTTTCTCTTCGCATTTTATTTGAAAAGGTCAAAAAGGTCAAATCTGACTATCGAGCGAGTGCTTCGTGAATGTTTTATATTTTTATCTCACGTGTGTGACTCGATGTGTGTGTAAGCGCAAGATCTCTCTATAAGTTGGTGCCTTCTGAGACAATGGCAAAGTCAGAAGTGTATATATGTGTGTGTGCTATGTGCTGACGCTACTCGTCTTCACGTAGACATTCAAAGCGTGTTTATACACTTGGTTACCAAAAAAAAGGTAAAGCGCGCGTTGGTTTTTCATATAAATGTACTATAACAGTTGTCTTAACCGGTAAAAGCCCTGACAGTTAAATATTTTCAATATTTGCGCTTGCGTCGGATCCATATAGATCCACTTGGCAGCTGTCAGGGTTACCTGTTAAACACTTTTACGCGTCAAGGTGTAAAATACTACGTAGAGCACATCAACACTAACATTCTGACGCATGATCAACTCATGTTGACGATTTGACTGCTGCGATGCGTGTCGCGGGTTCGATTCCCATACGGAACAAATATTGGTATGACAAGTAGTTGTCCCGGGTCTGGCTGTTTGTGTACGTGAGATTTTAAATGTTTGTAAACGCACCTACAATACAGGAGAAATTCCTGGTGTGGAGCAACGTTTTTTTAAAAAAAAAAAAAATATAATATCATTTTATGTCCTAACTTTAAAAGATCGATCTCTGAATTCGTACCCGTATCTTTTTTCATCACAGATATTAATAACTTTTTATATTGAATAAGATATTGTCTTGCAAAATTGTCTATTATAATCATTCATCATTTTTATCAAGTTTAAAATGATGTATGTATCTACATTCTGACGTCGGTCGATCCCCACAGGTTTTGTTGCAAGTTATTTTACTCCATTAAAAAAACAGACTGAAAGGAGGTACATATCTCCGTCTCATTTCAACATTATTCTAGTTATATGTAACAAAATAAGAAATAAAAGTAAAAAAAATAATAAGAGTCTAGGTGTTTTTTGGTATTCCAAAAGATACCTAGTCTATTGACCAACCGACCTATGGATCCTAGGTGTCTAAAATAAATATAACATTTTAAGCACGAGTGTTAAGAGCGGCCAATGTGTCATAATTCTCATACAAACACTCGATCATGATTATGGCCTTATAACCAATTTTCCTCCAGATGTTTCTATTTAATACCTAAAAAAACTTTTTTGAGAAACAAATTCAATATATAGACGTCTGAAACTAAGCTATTTGCACTTTATTTCAATTTTGGCCGGTCATAATTACTCATACATTGAAAAAGTAAACAAAGACATCATCATAGAAATCACACACATGCAATGGATATTCTAAATGACAAACATTTTTTCCAAAATTTTTTTTAAACCCGTATTTCCTGGAACATGTTTTGTAAAATCTTCGCGCTTCAATTTTCGTTCCATGTTATCGCGTTCTTCTCGCTTTAATTTCGGTTGCATTGCATTAGATTTAGAATCATGCTCGCGTTGACAATAGACGGACCGAGAAGGGCCCCATTAACCAAGCGTGATCCTAGTAGGCAAATAATTTTACATGGATTCGAGAATCAAAAGCATAGATTTATACGATTCAACGCATACTATAAAAATAAGCAACCTTCTGATGAAATTCCTAGAGGGTTCACCTTGTACATTTTCTTTTCAACACGTTTTATAGAGCACACGTAACCGTTTTGTACGTAATAGGTAACGTTAGTGTAATGAGCGTTGCGTCTCCAGATCATTGACTTGCAACGGTTTACCAGACTATGCAAACAGATTCGTGCTACTAAATAGTTTAGTTACAGTAGTGCTACTCTGTAAATTGCTTTTCGATCCTCAATCACACTCACAGCAACAACAAAAAACCTACCATCACGTTTGTCAAGCTCTGTCTGTGTCCTGTCTGCTTGCCTATGTGTGTGTGTCTCACTCAAATATATTAGTTTTTTTAAGGTGCGTCTGAGTACAAAACGAGCATTAATTGTCTGAGATCATTGCAAAAAGATCGCATGAATACGCTGGATGCGGAAAAGCACATAGAACCAGTGGAAGCTTGGATATGTGGCCTATGTCTAGCAAAGGACGTCAACAGATTATACGACATCACCAAAGAAACAACGCACTACAAGCTCGCTTTGAAATGCTGGTGGCGCAGCTTTGGGAGGCATATATCCAGCAGTGGACGGCTATAGGCTCATCATTTCAGCCAAAAGACGTCCACTGCTGGACATAGGCTTCCACCAAGCTCCTCCACTTCGACCGGTTCTGTGCTTCCCGCATCCGGCGGATTCCTTCGGCTTTCACAAGGTCCATCTTGTTGGAGGCCTTCCAACGCTGCATCTTCCGGTATGCGGTCGGCACTCCAGAACCTGTTGGCCATAGGCTGAATTGATGGATTTCAAATGATCGGTTTACCGTAGCCAGTCTCCTCAAAAAATATTCGTAACAGAATGCTCATTAGGTACGTGTGCATGCTCGGGGTTTGAATTCACACCCGAATACTGTTTAATATTCAGAACTGAAGATTAGAAAATAACAGAACCATACCACATGTGAAAGCTACAATTGCACGTGAAAAATAAAATGTTAATGCAATCTATTATACACACGTACGCTTTGGGCTGTACTCTGTCGCAGCTTTGCTTTCCCCGGGGCATCAAATTGTACTAACAGAGACCTACACGTTTGTCATTGGAATATTGATACGCCAATATATGTAGGTATCGAATTATTGCAAAAATGTTTATTTACTGTGTAAATTCTAGTGCTATCACCACATTTGACAAAGAATTGCCGTGACAATATTTTTTAACGCAATAAAACTGGGTTTAGTTGCTTTTTTAGTAATATTTTTACACTACAACCTGGCTGCAAATACTGCCCTACTGCTTGGTAAATGTGTATTTACATCTCTTTGTATTGGAACTCGAATGAACATTGATTTCCCATGCTTGCACATTCATCAGAAACTGTATCTATGCATACCTACCTACATGCACTGCCCCATTGGTCTCGTGGTCGCAATTATAACTGCTGAGCGTGGGGTCCTGGGTTCGGTTCCCAGGTTAGGCAAAGTGCTATTAGTTTTTTCTATTTGGAACCTCTTAGTAGCAACCCAGAGTTTGGAAGTTGGTTCGGAAAGCACGCCAAGCCGTTGTTGCTCCTTCGCCTGATGTGTCTCCAGTCGTATCGGATTGCCGTCCCGTTGGACTATGAGAGTGAGGGACGTGTGAGTGCACCTGTGTCTGCGCACACGCTTGTACACAATAATATATCCCTCGTAGATGGCTAGTCTCCGCTGAGATTCGCTGCCATGGTCGAAATTCTGTCTAAAAGACTATTACATGCACAGAGCACGGAGATGGTGCTCGCGGCAATTCCATGCTTAGTTCCAATAAGAAATAAGTATCATGCACAGGGGCCAGCACATCAATTTACTCCAATCTGTCTAATTTCTTTGATACGTTTTCAACTTTATTACAAAAGAATAAGGTTCATATTCATTTGGGAAATCTGACAGTTTGGGATAGCTTGATGTGATGGCGTCTGTACTTAGGTACAATTTTGTTTTCTAGACTATAATATTAGTCAACAAGAGGAAAGATTTGATTGTTTGTTTGCATTAAATAGGCTCCGAAACTACTGAACCGATTTGAAAAATTATTTCATTGTTGGAAAGCTACACTATCCCCGAGTGACATAGGCTATATTTTATCCCCGTATTGGGAACGGGAACTACGCGGGTGAAACCGCGGAGCGCTGCTAGTTGAAAGATAAAACGAAAAAAATGTTTATCCCAAAAAAATATGATCTATCGTCGCGGAAGCTTGTCATAAATATAACTTCTGCACCTATTTAAGTCCTTCGTGCTCATGCTCACTTATGCAACACGATCCTTGGAAATCAACGCTAACAGTCTGTTCAAAACTACGTGTTCTGAACTAACTACTATGGACTCCTAATTTCATAACAGTTTAATTATAGTAAGCTTTAATAATCTAGCTCATTAATAAATGATTAAATAATTTGTTGCTTAATTAAGGAAGGTAAGGGCGAGGTTATGATCTTGAAGTAAAAGCTGTATTTACGGTTTTATTTATTAAATTAATAACTAGGTACTAGCTACGTAGACGTAATTTGATAATGTCTTGGACAATTTTAATAGAAATCTTTACAAAGTCCAAAATACCAATATCAGTTGTCTAATACGTATATTTGGAATTAACGATTCACCCACAAATATATTTATTTACTTCGTGCGAGTCACAAATAGAAAATATTATATTATTTAAAAGTGGCGATTCGTCTCTTTCGGGGGAGTTATTTTTTGTCCCATTTCTTCCCGTGGGTGTCGTAGAAGGCGACTAAGGGACTACTAGAGAATATGCAGCAGCGTTCTCTATGCATTTTACCAACAAACTGCGACCGCCAACCCGCCTGCCAAGCGTGGCGGTTATGCCAAACCCCCCTTTTGGAGGAGGCCTATGTCCAGCAGTGGACGTCTTTCGGCTGAAATGATGATGATGATGATGAATTTGTGCGAGTGGACTAATAAGCCACGGGATTATATAAACTTAGAGATTGATTGATTGATGATTTTAATGATTATGTTTGTGTAAAGCCATATTTGTTTCGATCGCAAATCATATTTCAATCAACATCAACCTGACACTGACACATGCATAGAACAAAAATATCCTCCTTAAGGAGCAAATCTTGCGTAAGTGTAAGGAAGTTATACTAGTGACTTTCATTTTCATCATCATCATCATTATCATCATCATTTCAGCCGAAAGATGTCCACTGCTGGCCATAGGCGACCCCCAAGCACCGCCATTTTGATCGGTTCTGTGCTTCTCGCATGCAGCGGATCCCTGCGGCCTTCACCAGATCATCGGCCCCTCTTGCGGGAGGCCTTCCAACGCTACGTCTTCCTGTACGCGTTCGCCACTCCACAACCTTCCAGCTCCATCGGCAATCTGTTCTGCGAGCAATGTACTTAAGTTTGGCAATTCTTCGGGCTATGTCGGTTACCATAGTTCTCCTAGGAATCTCTTCATTTTTGATTCGATCGCATAGGGAAACTCCTAGCATAGCCCTCTCCATTGCCCTTTGGGTTACTTGACATGTGACTGTACATAGGTCTAATACCTATGTAAGATGTCCATTAAAACTGTCCAAAGCTTTATTACATTTTTTTTAACTCGGCAAAATACTAGCATCTGCTGTGTGCGCTAATGTGATTGCTTTTAATGTTTAAATATTAACTGTGACGGGATTGTAGATCAACGCAATGCAACGTTTGCATTTCGAAGCGACGCGTAAGCTCAGTAGGTGCTTGTTTACATGGACAAGCGGAAGCGAGCGCGATTTAATTGACTGGCATCGTGTAAATGGGGCTTTATAAAAACTTTTTTCCAAAAAATAACAACCGACTTCCAAAAACAACACTACAAAGCTCCAAATAACTTTAATTTCGGAAGTCGGTGACTTTGGATGTGTATTTTAATTATTTGTCACCGCCTTCCGAAATTAAAGTTATTTGGAGCTTTGTAGCGGTTGTTATTTTTTGGAAAAAAGTTTTTATTTTTCACTTTTTAGTTACTTAGCCCACACTAATTCGAAATTTCATCATCCTTGGGGTCAAAACAATGCATATTTATGCGATAGCAACATTCGCGGTTGCTTTGCTGTAATTTTTTGTAGAGTTCCGTTCTCTGTCTCCGAAACGCATCATCAGATCTATATGAAATTTTAATGGGACCATTTCGGAGTAAAGCCCTTTCGAACAAAAAAAGATTTTTGCTAATCTGTCTATATACGACGGAGTTATGCCCGAACATACATAAAAAATAAAAATATAAACATGTCGAATTGATAACCTCCTTCTTTTTGAAGTCGGTTAAAAATCTTGACTGATGACACATTTTTCGCGACTCTAATAATTTTGACGTATACTTGTAAGGGTCTTAGAAACTTTGAAATAAAAGCAGTGGATTTTATATACTGATAACGTATATCAAAAATAATTGTACAATATCATAAACAGAAGGCACGCGTGTGTCGTCGGTTGTTCTCGCTAGTGAAGTGTGCTGGGCCCTTGGCCCCTCTCCCTCTCCGTGACCTGCGCAACCGCCCGATGCCGACGTAGAAAGCCGACGGCGCCCGAACAATGCTCGTCTGGGCCAACCAAAGCGTGAATAATACCTTCCTGTTTGTTCCGTTCCAAAATTCAGATGTGTGCCACTGTTGAAACTGGCTGAAAAGATCACATAACTTGCTCCAAACAACCCATCACACATCCACACTCGCGAAGCCCGCAACCGTGTGTTAAGGTGAACGAACTCTAAAAGTATTTGTCCCGAAGCATTCGGATTCACGCAGACAGGACGTTGTACGAACGTGATTCGGACATGACATTATTGTTCGCCGGACGGCTCGCGTCCGTTACCTCTATGCGTCGTGCATAATATGACGCGTAGTGATGTACGCAATAGCATAAAAGTGACAAGCAATGGACAATTTAACGTGCATTTCAGTAGTCAAAAATACATCGTTTTTGTATGAATGTATGTCTAATTGTCACGTTCATGTCTGTTGGCTAAAATACGTCGTTTATATGAACTTGTGTCTGACTGTAAGTTTAAGCCGTCGTTTCATACAATGGTTGTAAGAGTTTAGATTTTTAACGTAACAACGTCTTACTCCGCAAAAACATTGCTTATGTTCAAAAAGATTGCGATTAAAAAAAATACTACGTAACATTTTTTTTTTGCGAAACTACAAAGTGATAAATGCAAAATCTTTACGTTAGCGTAAATATGTATTTATTTACATATCTAGTTTAGTTAAACAACGTTTAACAGAATAAACGCAAGTCCTGAAAGTAATTGTTTTAATATGGGTATTTTTTTCAAAATCAACGTATTTTGCCATAACTACTGCAGATTATCAAGGCAATAAGACTCAATTTTAAATGCATAAAGTAGGTACTGCTAAGGCCAACACGATTTTCTTGATGGTAATATTTCGCTTTAAAAAAAGTTTTGTTCGTTAAACTATGCTTTTAACTCCATACCCTAATTGCGGTGTATGAGGTTTAATTAAATATTGTATATGTTGTGAGTTTTATTTTATTACTAGCTTTCGCCAGTGGCTTAGCCCGTGTGGAGGCCAATGACATGTACCTAAACCTTCCTCTTGGATCACTCTGACTATTGATGAAACGGCATTAAAACCCGTTGCGTAGTTTAAAAGATCCAAGAGAATAAACACGAAAAGCGACTTCGTTTTATACTATGTAAACATGGTCCTACATTACTTAAAATACAGGAAAAGTTTTTATCCAGTGCGTAAACTGTAACCATGAATTCAGCATATCATTCTAGAACCGCGGAAACTTTTCGCCGGTTATACAAAAAAAAAAAATCAGCTGTTCCATACATTTTGACCGCGTAGGTATTGCACGTTTCTATGAAACAGCTGTTTCTTTTTTGTATAACTGGTGAACAATTTCTGCGCTAGGGGTTCTAGAATGATATGCTGAATTCATGGTTAAAATTTGCGCACTGGATAAAAACTTATCCTGTATAAACAAGCCTGCTTTGTTTTATTGTTTTATCCCAAACGTTCTCGTACTCAACAACAAAGTCGAGATGACCTAGTCAAGTCGACATACTCGTATACTGTCATCTATATATATAAAAAGTCCTGACTGACTGACTCATCAACGCCCAGCCCAAACCCTTAGACCTAGAAAGCTCAAATTTTGTACAGAGGTTCCCTTTGTAATGTAAACAAAGAATAAGGAAGGATTTTTCGAAAATGAACCCCTAAGAGAGTTAAATAGGGGATGAAAGTTCCGCGCGGGCGAAACAGCTGGCAATAGCTAGTTCATTATAAACTAGCTGAAATAAATAGGTGTTTCTAGATGGTGCAATATTACATAATTGGCAAGCTGTTAGAGTATGAACTAACTACTATATGTGTATGCCAGTATCATTATGCGCCTAATTAGGGTTTAATAACACTACTGTAGTTGAAACGCTATGCGTCTCTCTATGAATGTAGGTAGGTAAGCCTAAAAAGTATTTGATCATAAAATACAAGGTGCATGCGTAGAATTCTTTCGTAGGCTATTAAAAAAAAAAAATCTGTTCCATATTGATGTTATTAGATGTTTTTTTAAATATAGACGAAATATCAGTAGCGTTGAGAATTTCATACCTTGTAGACGTTATAACGATTCGTAAATATGTGATATTCTATACCTCTTACAGCAAAATTCAAAAAACAGTTGCCGGTTTTATTTAGGTCGATTAATCAACCAAAATAAAATAATAGAAATAAACATTTTGCGCATTCGATATATTATAATTGAAATTATAAAACGTGTAGAAATAAAGTATTTTAACTGTAAAATCACGTCTATAAAATCATGTAAATCTGCGAAATCGGCCTCTTAAAGTAATTTAAAAAATACTTATGTCAAAAGGCTGCCCAGTATAATAGGTGTTTTTACATACGCGACCGTTTGACGAGGAATCAGACCTAGGTTATCATTACGAATTTACTAGTAAGGGATGAATTTTTTTGTGTCCCCATTATATTTAAAATTGCCGACGACCCTAGAGCAAGCGTGGTGATAAATAAAAAGCGAAATTTGGCGTACAGAGAGACAAGGTATATATTTATAAACGTTGCTTCAAGTCATATACAGTCTTATTTATATTTAATCAATTGCCAACTAACTGATTGCAAAAATTCTTATATAAAAACGCTATTTTGCGGTAAGAGGTTGCTATGCAATTAATTGATTGATTGTAGCTGTCATAGTTTAAAAACCACCGATGCCATGAGAGGCAAAATTACAGATTTTATTTAAATCAGCTGATCGATTCAATAGAATTTTTGTGCGCTTCAAGGTTATTTTGTTCCGACTATCGAATCGTGCCTTAGTAACTGTGCATTTCGAAAAAAATTACGGGATTTCAGAACGACAACGAAGAATTAAATAATTTTGAAACGCCGTGCGCGCCTGTGGTTAGTAGACGGAGAAAGACTAACAATAGTCGTTTAAATCCGCTACGAGATTACATATTCCTCATTCAAAGTAGGTACACGTGACGATAGGATCTATAGAGAAAGCTCAACCGGCAAGAGGCTCAGTAGGTTTGAAGATACTGAGTTCGTGCAGAAGCTAATCGGAGATAGTGATTATCCAATGTGTTATCCCATGTACCCCTCGATGTATGATGCCCACAGAGTTATACTATACTCATGACGCCTGCTAAGGCCCTGAACAAATAAAAACAACGTTATGGCAGTCATGCACAATAAATCAAGATACTTTTTCTAAGAAGCAATTTAT
This sequence comes from Polymixis flavicincta, assembly GCA_949987655.1. NCBI lineage: Eukaryota > Metazoa > Arthropoda > Insecta > Lepidoptera > Noctuidae > Polymixis > Polymixis flavicincta. Next base: position 11,028,408 of record OX465175.1, on the reverse strand, counting down.
TTTGATGCGCAATAAAGCTATATTTGTGTTATAATTTCATTATTTTGATTTCCAATTCATCTTTCTCCAATGACAGGTGCCATTATTTTCTCATGCCACTCTCATTCCTCTTCTTTTTCGCGTAGCATGGCTAGCTCCTTCGTTTCGAAGCCCGTTGTCGTCTTTGCAAGATTGAATAGTAATGGTGCTACGTGCTAAGTAGTGGTTTTCATAGCAGCAGTCAAAATTGTAACTGCAAACAAACAACAACAGTATATTAAAAGACACTGAAACCCCATTGCAACAACAATAGGAAGTTATATAGAATAGGCACAAGTACCTACATAAAGAGAATATCCATGTAAACAAGTTTAAAGAACATGTACATAGATAGCAATATCGGCTACTGAGTTATTATTAATTTGGTTACATACTAAAAAAGTAAAATAAAAAGAAATACAGATAAAAATACATTACCTTTTCCTGTTACTCCAATCATGGAAGGATTGTTTTCATTGCTACCTACCATCGCAAACAAGATGTAGTAAACATAGGTAATAAATTATTTTATAAAAATAAAAATTCCGATGAAATTTTTGACTTATGTTTGTCAATGACACGAAATATACAAAAGTCGTGGAATTGACAAATTTTTTCTTAAAATTCTGCTTTTTAGTCGATTATTTTGATTATAAACTGTGCTAGACGCAAAATTTCACCTAGAATTCGTTTCGCTATTAATCACCTCCTAACTAGCGTTTATTAATAAAGAAAAGTTAATCATTGATTAAGAGCCAACCAATTTAATGGCCAATCAGTGATTAGCGAGTTTTTTTTTATAAATAAGGCTGTATTGTTTAGCGACTATGTAACCACTACATTTTTGCCGTTGAAACGTCTCTTAACTATAAGCAACGTTTATAAATAAACGGGTTACAATGATTAAAAAGATAAATATTCTTGATTTATCTAGTTTATAATTACAGAATCCAGGCACTGTTCCCTTACTGATTACAGATATAATTACGCTAATAGCCTCAATACTAGGTAAACAAAACATCGCCCTTAAAACAAAACTCGTTAGCTGGTACCCTCATTATACTAACATATTACGAACATCATGTCTGGGTGTTCCTGGAAGGGTGAAGCAAAGCTTTCGTACCCACGATGAGCCTGTAAACGTATATACTTTCATATGCTTTTAAAGTCTTTTTTGCCAGGCGAAGTACGTGAATGATTTAGAAAACCACTCTTTTTCTTGATAGTATGGTGCTACGAGTAGCTAAAGAATAAAGGTAACCCTTTATTCTTAGAAATACAATGAAACCGATCCTGGATAATATATTATAACATCACGCCTTGTAATCCTCGAAGGACGAGGCAGAGGTTTACCACATAGCGACAGCAAAACTCCCATGACGCCAGTTTTGTGTAAATTTATGTAATGACCTCGCCGCCTATTGTCTTGATTTTGGTAAAAATCCAGTAAAACTTTGCAATCACAAAACCACCAATTCCTTGGTTTTATGAATAAGGAACTGCTTACAATATATGCAAAAAATATTGAAGACTGTCATGTAGCACCAGAGATTACGACCACTAAACCGTACTTCAGGAAGTATGAAAACCGATTGAAAGAACGAATATAAAATAATAGCACATTCTCTGGTATCACGCTGGCTTTACTGAATGATAAACGTTTAGATAGATAGATACATGAACCGTTTATTTGGTACACACAAAAGACATAGCACAACAAACAAAAGCACGATAAAATAATAACTAATTACATGTACGAGTACATTAGGGAATAGCTAAAGACAAGGTGCCAATAAACGAAAAAAAGAAGAAAACAAGACATAATGAGATGACACTTTTGGCTATTAGGGTGTGTCCAAATGTGGCGAACGCGCCGCGCCCGCGCCGCACGTGAACGGCGCGCGTGTCGCGCGCGTGTTGCACGTGCGTATTTCATGTTCGCGCGCCACTCCTGCGCCGTTCGAGCACCGTTCGCGTTACTATTGGTGTTGTAAAAAGAGGAATGTCTAAAGTGAAATTAATTAAGTTTAACCGCAATTTAAATTATGTCATACTAGCACACATTATAAGAAGGTCTCGCGGAACAAAAATGAAATTAAATCAAAATATTTTATTCTACATAAACCTACATGGGCAATTATGAAACGTCACAAGCTAGATGAACGTTTCCAATTGGTTGTTTCCAATGGAGAAGAGCCGGCAAGAAACTCTTCATCAAATTAGACATACTAATGGAACGACGGACAAACGAAATATGGAACCAAGATGGAACCAAAATGTTTCATTTATACGTGTCTGACACCACTCGCTTGTACCGCAGCCTCAGCTAAATATACTCAACAAACATACATTTAAACACTGACGTCATGCACGTACATTTTTAAATTATATTGACACAGGCATCACGTAAAGCGGCATCCTGGATTAAAACCAGCCCTGTGTCGCGGCTCACTGCCGCTTACAAAAACCCCCCGTTTCCTTTGTTGTGTAAAGGAGGGTGAAAAAAAAAACTGCTCCGCAACTTGTAAGAGAAAATCAAGCAAATTGCTGCCACAATTTTTCTACGGGAATTAATAGACATAAATAAAAATGATGCTAGACTAGAAGGCAATTATTTGTACTTTTATTTTAATTTGCGGATAATCAATATTCTATTGGTTTATTATTCTTTGGATCTAATTGACAGAGTTTTGAACATTTTGTAGTGTAATAGGGGATTTATATTATTACTAGCAGCGCTCCGCGGTTTCACCCGCGTATTTCCCGTTCCCGTGAGAATACGGGGATAAAATATAGCCTATGTCACCCGGGAATAGTGTAGCTTCCCAAAAGTGAAATAATTATTCAAATCGGTTCAGTCGTTTCGGAGCCTGTTCAATGCAAACGAACAAACAAATAATAAAATCTTTCCTCTTTATATATAAGTATAGATTAGTTTTAGAGAATTATTCAATTACTTAAACCGCTGCTCTTGTTTTAATCTTCCATAATTTCATATAATCTGTCGAAAGAGACTGCATCCTGCAATACAGCGTATCCTAGAGCTGGGATCAAGTGTCACACCTCGATATTGTCTCTCTTTTTATGAGAAAATAAAATAATAAATTAAACACTATGTTGATTTTGCCATACCAAAGCACCTCACGGGTTAGTTTGGAAATGAAAGTTTAGGTGGAAGTTCCACGTTTTTGCCGATAGGAAATCCTACACGGCTTGTAATGACTAGTCTCAAAGCACAACACTTGAAAGAAACCAGCTAAGTGCGAGTTGGACTCGTACACAGAGGGTTTCGTATCAAAAGTCAAAAAAACGTCGAAAAAGCACGCTTTTTGTTTTGAAACCCTTTCATTTGTATTTTTCGTTCGCTCAAGTGGCAATAGAAATGTACATTTTGTGTTGTGTGGTTTTTACTTTTAACACACTGGAAATTACGGATGTACAGTGGCGGCTTAGTAAGTACCTGTCAGGTACGGAAGCCTAAGTACCAAACCAAATAAAAATAAACCCTCACTCTAAAAATAACATCTAATTCTTGACCTAACTATACCCACTTAAACCCGGCTAAGACGGTCACATTCACACTTATTATAACCGGGCCGAGTTATACCGCAATCTCAATGCAATAAACATTCGGCTAGGCGGCACGTGCCAACGACGACTAGCCTTTCTGCCACTGCTGTGGATATAGAGCGGATGAATGTGCCTTAGAAATAGTACCTAAGCTTGGGTATCAAGATAATCTGAACTTATTATTATTAAGAGAAAAGTAAACGATTATTTTTTATAAGTCTGTTTGTTACGCTTTCGCGCTAAATCGGCTGAACGGATTTGGATGAAATTTGAAACATGGGGGACGACCTGCATTAGGACATAGGATACTTTTTATCTCGATATTCCAATGGCATCGAGACTTATGGCGGAGAAATCGTGGGGCGCAGCTACTGTTTAATATAAATAAACATTCCACCAAGGCTGTATTCATTGGTAAGCGGAAGTGTAGTATATCCACTGTTTCACAGTTTCCGAATTTAACTCTTTTTAGTTTTCGATTTTCAAAACAGTTACTAAGTCGTAGAGATGTACAATTTGAAATGTTTTGCCATAATAAGTAGGTACTCTTCAAAAAGGAATGATAGTTGACTCCTACCTTATCCCAATAAAATGACATTCACTTAGTATGTAGGTACTTACAACAGCTGCAAATAGCGAGAATGACCTCATTCTTATCTGAGGGTCATACGGTCACGCAGAGATTCAGAGATAAACGTACACATAAACATACAACTTTCATAATAAACGCCCCGTTTTAAAATAATTCCAACCGAAATATCACCCCTTTCGACCCGAAAAGCTCATACGCACGCAGATTATGCGAAATTTTATTTGAGAATCTGTTGATACAAAATTACTTTCCCGTTGCATGTATTAGAAAATTATCCTCAAATAAAAACCATATCATCAGCTCATCAGATTTATTGGAAAAGCATTACAAAACTCTCTACGGTATCTTGTACATTTCTTATCATATACGATTCTAAGAATCAACCGAAGCCAAATCAAACAGTATTCGCGTATCAGCCGTATATTACACAATTGCCATTTCCAGCTAACCAGAGTTCCTTACTGTATATGTAATATTGGAGAGGCTTCCATTCTATGTGAAGGCCTTAACAGGAACAAGAGCGGGACGTGACGTATTATGTAGGGTCCACGTAACACTCAACACAATATGCAACAAATGTGCAATATATTCCTCACGGGAGAACATTGCAACAGCTACTGCAGTGTTTGCGGTGCAGCGAGACCGTCGGGTACAAACGGCTAACTTCTGAGATTGATTAAATTTAAGCAGCTGTACCTTAAGTTTATTATGGTGAATAATGTGGAACTTTATTAGTAAGTTAATCTAACGCTTGTGGTCGTGTATTATTAGCTTTATTGTTGTACAGACTAACTCCTCTGGTGCTGACAATAATTTTAAAGCTCCACATTATGTAACGGAAACCTAAACTACGAGAGGTGCAAACTAGTGGCGGTCGCTTCAAAGTACCGGAACTCGTGTCCATGCGAACTTAATGATCATTAAGCTGCAGAAGTTGCATAGAAATACTCGTACATGAATACGTAGCGTAGGTGCTATGAGAGGCAAATTTTGGTTCGGTGTTTTGAATCTGTATAGGTATTTAACTGACCCGGACTTATGATGACATGGTGAAGGACGTGGGAATCGACTGGATTAATTGCAGGCTGCTCGTTGTGATGATGAATGAACGAGATGAGGAAAAATGGCGATGATGGTGAAAAACAACCACAAAAAACTGCACTGTAAAAGATATGTAGCACGTATTTGTAATTGATTAAAAACGCATTTTGTAGATAGCTTCACAATTAGTGTAACACTGTAAAATTCAACGGGGGTGGCAACACATTATCTACATTGTAAACGCGTGTGCAAATTCACTGAAAACACTGTTTTCTTACTTTTTATGTTTTAGCTACAATATTACGAATGTTCTAAATTTAATTGTATAATTAGATTATATTGAGGACAAAAAAGCTTGGGATTAACCTGTTCCAATTTTGTATACTGAATTTCGTATTTTTTTTTTTTTTTTGATCTTTGACATTTGATTATTATTATATACACTTTGACATTTGATTATTATTATATACACGTTGACATGAATATTTACTTTGAGAAGTATAATATTATTTTTGTTTTAATTATTGTGAATGTGAGGACTATGTGGTATTTTTGTTTCATCTCTTTCTCAGTTCGTTTTTAATGTTAATCTGGCAGTTTGAGTACTTTAAGCGGCCTACCCAAATGTCCTTTTTTTTGGTATTGTTCGTCAAATCGTTGAGCTCCTCAAGTTCTGAGTTGAGCCGTATGATTACTGATACATGCGTGCACTGAATGAACAGGTCCACTCAATTTGTGTGGTTCTTTCCTCAAAAGACCATTTCAGACACCAATCCACATGGTCTTCACATGATCTGACCAAGATTATGTCTGGACTTTAAAAGAGACTGTGACCTCTGAGTTTGTTTCGGCCTTTCTTCTCAGAGTACCTAGTCAGATAGGAAAAGCCGACCTCATCTAGTTTAAAAAATATGATTGACGTGTAAAAGTGTTTGTACAAACCTACTTACAGAAATAAAATCATTTATCATTTAAACCGTTTGCACCATTTTGAGTTAGTGCAGAATTATTATAGAATTTGACAATCAAACCGAACGTTCAAATTCAAGACAGCCTTAATTGGTTCCTCATATCACATACGAAATACAATTGACATGTGCTCATACAAAGACATATTATACTGTTCCAATCGCAAGCAATACCACAATACCCATGACAAATTACAAACCATCATCATAATTTCAGCCGAAAGACGTCCATTGGTGGGCATAGGCCTCCCTCAAAAGGAGGTGGTTTGCCATAATCGCCACGCTTAGCAGGCAGGTATGGCGGTAAAATGCATAGAGAACGCTGCTGTACATTCTTTAGTAAGTCCCTTAGTCGCCTCCTACGACACCCACGAAAAGAAATGGGATACTGCTATTCTTTACGTCCGGGAACACACGGAATAAACGATGATTAAATTATATTCCAAAATTTCCTTAGTCTTTATCAGGACTGGCAGTTCCCGTTAAAGTTAAAACATTGGGTTATACGGGGTTTTCTATAAAACGCTGTCTTGAATTTAGTAGAAATAAATATTTCCAAAAGTACTCACAAATAGTCTTCATGACAAAATTGAATTCATTTCGAAATCTTTTGAGATAAATCCGTTGCACCTGCCACGGAAAGAAAGTGCAGTATTAAAAGGTTTTATAAGTATTATTTGAAAACCTCTCCGGTAACTGTCGGACCAACGTCGGCGAGTGTTCCCCTTCTTGTGTAAAGCTGTATACACATATGGCTATGTACATCAGTAAGTTTTCTAAGAAATTTTCTGAAATGAGTTAGTTATTTTTCACTGCAAGGTTCTTATTATAGGAGGCTTGGTCTAAGTATTACCAGGCGCACGGGTCAATCGATCAGGTTAAGCTACGCATGAAGCGGTTGTCAGTGGATGTGTGGCCATCTTTACTAGCTGGATCTAGCTGTAATTCGCAGATCTTTAACTAACGTTACGGGTCGTCAGAAGCCCGAAAGTCTGCCAACCAGTCTTAACCAAGGGGTATCGTATTACTTGGTAACTAGGATTTGGAGATCAGGTAAGCAGTCGCTCCATATAAAATACTGGTGCTTAGCTCCATCGGGTAAGACTGGAAGCCGACTCCAATATAGTTGGGAAAAGGCTAGGAAGATGATGAGTTATTCTTGAAAAGTAAAAGTAATTATAAAAAAGGTTATTTCAGAAACTTGTACAACTCTTACATTTAGTCTTACAATGGTATCTCCTTGATCTACCCGTATTAGGAGATCCTGCTCTCCTATAGCAAAATTAAAAAAATAAAAGTGGTGTACAAAAAGAAAAATAGGATTTAAACAAAAAATTGCCAGCAAAATTTAAATGAAACAAGACAAGACTTGAACTGTTGCTAAATAAAAGAAAAATGAACTTAAACTTAGAGATACATTCTAAAATAGTGTGAATGCGTGTGTGTGTGAATGTGTTTGTCGGGGTGTGTTTGGGTGTGTGTGCGCGTATGTGTATCTTTTCAACTCATATTGACGATGCTTGCAACAATAATTCAATGTAATCATATTTAAAGGTCTCACTCAAAAGTGGATAGTTTTAGGGTTCCGTTCCCAGAGATCTTATTACTAAGCGAACGCCACCCGTCTGCCTATACAGGGTAAGTTTTTATCCAGGGTAAGTTTTTATCCACTGCGAAAATTGTAACCATGAACTCAGCATATCATTCTAGAACCCCTAGCGCAGAAATTTTACGCCGGTTGTACAAAAAAAAATCAGCTGTTTCATAGAAAAGTGCAATACCTACGCGGTCAAAATGTATGGAACAGCTGATTTTTTTTGTGTATTGGGCGAAAAATTTCTGCACTAGGGGGTCTAGAATGATATGCTGAATTCATGGTTACAATTTGCGCACTGGATAAAAACTTTTCCTGTATGTCTATTACAGGGTTAAGTCTTTCTAACCGTAATATGAAGGACACAAGGAATAATTTAACAAATGTATTGAGCTACTATGATCCCTATCATGCCCATACAATTAATTGTTATAACTTCAAAATATCAATAATAACGACAACAGATCCGTCGTACTTGAAATGATTAAAGCGGCTGAATTTCATTAATAGCATTGAAAAAATTCGAAAACATTTCATCTACATCGTTCGCAGATTCCAGAGAAAAGATAAAACAAATCATAATAGTTGGATGTCTAGAAGCAACAGGGCAATAATCTAGGCTGTTTGTATTTCGCAAAGAATTCGTAATATTTGGAATGTGATACTAGACTTATATGAAAGGTCTCCGGAGAATGTGATCTCCGTCAATCCCGCATGTTGGCCATTTCTGAAAATACTTTTAATATTATACGTGTACAAAAAAGAAACTAGTTGTAATGGTGGGTACGCCCGCATTTTGTGAAAGTCGATGTTTTGTTGTGTCGCGGGTTCGATTCCCGCACGGAACAAATATTTGTAAGACCTACAATTAGTTGTTCCGGGTCTGGCCGTTTGTGTATGTGAGTTTAAATGTTTGTAAACGCACCCACAATACAGGAGAAATTCCTAGTGTGGGGCAACGTTTTGAAAACAACAAAAAAAATCTCCGAAACCACTGGACCGACTTTAATGAAATTTGGGATGAAGATACTTTTATCCCTGAAGACGGACATAGGCTTATTATCAACATAATACTTGGACAAAATCGTGGGCGAAAGCTAGTAATATTATAATTATTGTATAGCTCACCCACCCACTGCTTACGAGTACCTACAAACATTACGATTGTCGGAAATATTTTTTGTTATGACTTACATAAGATCATGAAGCAATAACTTTGCTGGCCAGAAATAACCGTACAAGGGTATGTACTTACTTATTTTTAGAAAAGCTTACTACATGTTTTTTCCAATACCTCACAGAGTTTTGTAAGAATTGGTATAAGGGATAGAGTATATAGCCCAGCAAAATGTTCCCGGAAGAATTTATTTTTGCAGAATATTGTAAGAATATTTTTTGTCATTCATTATACATACGGCGCCGTCCGTTTGAATATTGTCGCCATCATGAATTTGGTTTCAAGGAAATTATCTACCTAAGCGTTATAGGTACATTTTACCTTAGGCATTATACATAACGGCGAAGGTATGCAAACGGACGGTGTTGTATTTACAATGACAAATTATACAATTTGCCTTCGACAAAAATGTACATTGGTACTATTTAGGCTAGTCTTGAAGTAATTGGCAATCTTTTAGACAGCGAAAGTAGGTTCTCATGAATATGAAGAACTTTTGCTATTAGACCTAGTCTCAAATTTTGAGTTCGCGTATTTCTGTCTTGGTCCCATTTAATAGCTGTTAATATTTATGAGTATCTAGTTACAAGCCAAACTAGTCTTCTTCTTAGCGTATCGATAACAATCTAAATACAGTCTGGGCCCCGATTCTCTATGGTTATAATGATTCCCCGCGGACGTCAATATCGTTTTTTTTTAAACCAATGTAACAGTAAGAAATCGAAATGTCATATTCTGTGTGTTTCAAGACAATTTGCCGATATTATTAATACGATATTAGCAGATTTCGTGTGTGATTGACGTGCTTACGAGTTAGGAATCGTTAATTAAGTGGTCATAGTGAAATCAGGCCCAGCTCAGAAATTGGCTACAAGCCTGGCACTTTCAGCAGCGTCCATCAGATCCTGTAGTGTGCAGACAACAGGACACGCTAGACCAGATATTAAGTGCCCCATTATTTGTGGGGTAGCACCACATTTACACTCGAGGGCGTCTGTGAATCTCACGCTCGTTATCTCCCTATTTAACACACTTTAAATTTTATTTATTCTCTTGAGGAAATATGGCTTATTTACCTAGTTCTAGTGTGAATACCGCCTTACCGCTCTATCCGACATAAAAAGCATTGTCAATGCGTTGTCAAAGTGTCAATTTTGCATTGAATTATGTCACTTTGTTGGGAAGCGCCAAAGCGTAAGTGTGGATTCACACATGACGTTCAGAAATAGTGAGAATAACTTACTGTCTTTCGAATATATTGTGGCGTGAGATATTTGATACCTACAATAATTTGGTAATATTTTCTGTACTTTTGTAGACATCATACAAGTCAATTGATTACTAATTTTAAAACAATAGGGGCAACCTTGATAAAAATATATCTTTGGCCAAACGTGGTCAATCAAAACTATCGCAGTCCACTGCTGGACATAGGCCTCACTTAGGCCACAACAGCCTGTCTTCTTTTTTTTAACCCAGCGGTTAGCTGTGCCACATAAGCCCTATGACATAAGTATCCATATGTTGTTAATGGAAATGTTAATATCAATTTAATAAAAGTACTTAAATGAATTAAGCCTAATGGAATACTTATGGAATCGAGTGCTTAAATCATGATTCTACCTCTATATCTATACTAATAATAAAGAGAAAATATTTGATTGTTTGTTTGTTTGCATTGAATAGGCTCCGAAACTACTGAACCGATTTGAAAAATTATTTCACTGTTGGGAAGCTACACTATCCCCGGGTGACATAGGCTATATTCTATCCCCATATTCCCACGGGAACGGGAACTACGCGGGTGAAACCGCGGAGCGCTGCTAGTAGAATTATATTGCTGGTGGCGCATGTGTTGGATCATTCGGTTCCCTACAAAATGGTTGAGCTGGATTGTGCTGATCCACGTGTTATGTTCATGAATGGAAGCAGTCGTGGCGTCGGTTGAGACTGATCATCTCCAAGGCATGTTTTTGATTCATATATTTGGATGTTTTTTTTTTCTTTTTGTATGTTTGTTCGAGATATTTCGGTCATTTGTGGATGGATTTTGAAAATAATTTTAAATGGATAGGGTATGCTTCAGGGGTGGTCCCATTTAAATTTCATCACCTTTTCTTTGTTAGTTTTTGCGTTAGCCTCGATAATACGTTTTTAATCCACTTTATGTAACTTGATGACATTTTGCTGCTTTTTGTAAATGTTATTTACATAGCAAGCAGTGTAGTGGTATACAAATTGGTGTGGGGTAGGTACCATACCCAAAAATTGAAAAACAAAAACATATTCCAAAAAAAAAAACAGTCAGTGACATAAAACTAAAATACATATCCAAAGACACCGACTTCCGAAATTAAAGTTATTTTTCACTTTGTAGTGTTTGTTCGGAAGCCGGTTGTTTTTTTAAGAAAAAGTATTTTTACACTGTTCTTACAAAGCAACAAGAATAATGTAACCAGGATTTTGTAATATCTTGATTTAAAAGAGTAGAGTTTCTTGCCCGTTCTTCTCCATAGACATACCTATACGAATTAGAATGGGCAACGAGCTTCAACTTTTTGCCAACAAAAGTATCTGTAAATGGCTTAATTCAAATGAACGCTTTAGAGTTTGAATTTGATAACATTATCATCATACTTCTGCCCAATTTATTTTGGGGTCGGTGCTACAATGTTTTTCTTCTATACCTTTCTGTGTGTCGTGTTTCACAACATAATAATATTATTGTACATTGATTCTTCCGAATTCTAATTATAGGTATAAGCAATTTAGTAAGCTAATATTTCTTATGTCAATAAGATGAAACTCGCGATACAAGGATTTTGAATGTTATCGAAACAGCAATTTCTGTGAATTTTGACACAATGTTTATTTTCTATCGTATTTTTCATTTGTTTATCTCCTTGTGTAATATGTAGGTAGATAAGCTTGGTTTTAGGGATGTAGTTATCTACCACCCTAATATTTATCCGTACTCTTGAATTTATTAGGAAGTATTTATTTACATAGGTCTTTATTTATTACCCCACTGCGCGACGCAAAGAAAGGTAGTGTGTTTAGTGATTCCGTAGTGTCACTAAGTTCTTTTCTTACTGATGACTCGGTGACAGTGACCATGGAGACAATGAGATCTCGTTTTTGCAGTGCCTCAGAAATGTTTGCGGTAACCCATACCAATGGATCTCATGACATCTTCCAACGCAAAAAAAAAAAAAAACAGACGCCCCTGAGTCGAATACGAGGCAGTCACAATAGCATCCTGAAGACTGTGGCAGCAGACACTTCTTCCACCAATAAGGCAATTTGTGAGAAGAATTATATACCCTTGCTTCCATTTAGCAGAATTTCTAGTTATTGGGTGGTCTTTCATCAGTTTAGTTTAGTTCGTTTTAAGCAAACCTGTTACATGGACTTTATTTACCTGAAAAAAAAATGATATTATTTATTTATTTAGACTTAAGACTGTAATCGAAATACAATATGGCGACAACCAGACGCCATAGTGTGAAATACTATGTGTACTAAGTCAAGTGGGGTATCTTTAATTAGGTGTTTGAAAATTAGTTTTAGGTTTTAAATGTGTTATGATAAGCAATACATTGGCTATCCCCATTGAAAAAATTCTACGTAAGCTGTATCTCACCAGGAATCCCCAAGTACTTCACGTTAACAACTTTAACGGATCCTTAGAATTCAAATGAGCTTTCCGATAAAACAACGCTAAATCACTGGAGAACTCATGTTACCTCACGACTATACTTGAACTTTAAAGAAAATACATATAACATTTTAAAACTGGATACTGCAATAAATCTTCTACGTACTTTCTTGAATGCCGGGAAGTTCCATCCTGCATTCTGGTCAGGAATGGAATGTTTTCTGTATTCTGCTGAGCATTGTGTTCTAGTTATTATTTCACTTGGCGTAGTAAATCTTAATTCGGAAGGAAATTGTTTGTTTTGCTATTTATTTTCATATTTCGAAATTATATTAAAAAGAAAGTGAGTGGTCCCGTATGTGTCGCCGGGCGTAAAAGAATAGCACCATCCCATTTCTTCCAGTGGGTGTCGTAGAAGGCGACTAAGGGACTTACTAGAGAATGGGCAGCAGCGTTCTCTATGCATTTTACCACCATACTGCGATCGCCAACCCGTCTGCCAAGCGTGGCGATTATGGTAAAACCCCCCATTCTGGGGGAGGCCTATGTCTAGCAGTGGACGTCTTTCGGCTGAAATGATGATGATGATGATGAGTGGTATATTACTTTGGTTATGGAGCTAATTCTGAACATTTATAAAACTAACCATAACATTTTTTTAGATATATAGGCCGATTACTTAAGCTTCTAAAGTGTTTAAATAAAATATCTCAATAGTCAGAAATTAATTGAATTAAATGAGACAAATTACAACGATGTACACCGTAATTTATTCGAGGGCAAATGTGTATACCACAGACATATAAACAGTAGCAGACCAAACATTAATCCATAGTCGATGGACTTAATTCTTTATCTTTTTCTTGCTAAGCGACAACTCGTAAGTAGTATCTCGTTCTGTCACCTGTTGTCACACTGACTCACATATAGACAAAATTTGACGCGTAGCTCGTCTATCCCACGCCGCCATATTGATAAGCAACATTACGTTCTATGGTGTTTCTATGTTTCAACCGCGAAATATTACTTGAAATATTACTTGTTTGGGACTTAATACACAAAATAAAATGGTGAAGTGCTGTGCGTACCAGTGTGACAGTGCTAGCTACCACAAAACATCTGGATTGACCTTTTATCGGTAAGTTTTTGTATTTTGTTGTGTAGTCAGGGACGGATTTGGCGAAAAAGACGAAATTTTTTGTTGTACCTATGTATAATATTTACCTACCATTTAATTATCAAACAGAGCCTCAGTTTACTCTACAATATTAAATTTTTTTGGTGATATAGTTTGAAAATACTGCAGAGTGCAGTTTATCAGTGTAAACGTTCACACGGCTACACATCAAGCTATACATTTCCAGTTTATGCTGATCTCGCACTGTACGGAAATAATATACAATGCAATAATATACGATGTGTAGCCGTGCGTACATGCTATTTAATAAATTATAGAATCACTCTGGCCCGGCGCGTTCCGCATGTGGTACGTTACAATAGAAAATCAATTGTGTCTCATTAGCCGGTTATGTTACCCTATCTGTGTGATGGATAACTTGAACGATGGTGGAGATAAATAGGTATAGGCTACTCACATAACTTGTGTACTTTGTTCGAATCATTTTGAGAAACACTTGATTGATCACTTTCGAACAACATTACCTCCTGGAGCAATTCCTACTCTGTTTAATGAACTGTTTAAGCAGCGGCTGCTGCAGGTGCGGAAAACCGCAAGCAGCGCAAATATTCCAATCTTATTGGAACCAATATGTTCGAGCTGTTTGGGGTTTGAAACTTTAGGGCCATGGAGTCCGAGCGCCCACTTCGTTTTCCGAGACATTCCCAAGCAGTTGGTCGAGTCTTGACGTGACCAAAGGTCTGGCCTATTTTTCGGCCAAAGAATCAGCACTGCCATTTAACGTGGCAATTTTGCCAGCCTTTTGGGCACTTATCCCATTAACAACGATGCGGACGTATTATTTGATGCCTAATGATTATTTTCTTTTTATTACTAGTACATAATTATTATTATTTTAAAACCAGTAGTTTTTAAATTATGAAAACAAGGTTTAAAAAAAGTAAAAAATAAAAATGTTAATATTAATTAAATTCATTCTTTTATTTCAAAATTCCTGATATATTCATAAACTGGCTTTCAGGCATACCAACACCTTAACTCTAGGTCCTACCGAGCTGGGCATGCGGGTTAATGCCTGCAGAGACAGTTCTTTTATCCGATACTGATGCCCGTCAACGGTCTGTGTATATACATATACCGTTAAAAAGAGGTGAGAGGACTGCCGCCCATCGTGCTCTTAAAATATGACCTTAGTCTCCTTTTATAAAAACCACGGGAATAAATGGGGGGTTTTATTCGTTAAGAATTTATTGATAAGAAATCTACACTTCATATACCCAGAGAATATCGATTTTCACGGATTTTCAGTAAAATTATCAGTCGTTTCAATATCGTTAGATAAACCGGCAACCGGCCCTAGTCCGGCCCTGTATTGACAACACTCCCTATGTGTGCGCAATGGCTACGCAATTTTGAGCGACATGTTTGGTCTGCTACTGTTTATATGTCTGTGGTGTATACAAATAAAGGATCGTACCTCCTTTTAAAAACAATTTCTATATAAAATGACACTTGATATTTTGCAAACGGGTGAGGTGCGAATGTAACCGATAAATTGCCGAATTCCCGAGCTAATGCATCTGTCACCGATTGTTACTGGAGCGAACTGAATACATTTTCATACTTTATATCACGTTATGGTACAATTCATAGAAGGTAAAGTTTAACTCTGTTGTGTAATATTTACTAGCTACAATGTGTGACAGAATTCTTTTTTTTTTTTTTGTTATGGTTAATACTAGATACTATAAAAAGTAATGTCCTTTAAAAAAAACATATTACAAGATAAAAGACTACGTTGAAGACAGGGAAGTTTGGCATTAATTCCTTCTGCACATGTGGCTTCCCTGGTACCTCAT
Source organism: Polymixis flavicincta (assembly GCA_949987655.1). NCBI lineage: Eukaryota > Metazoa > Arthropoda > Insecta > Lepidoptera > Noctuidae > Polymixis > Polymixis flavicincta. Next base: position 11,012,793 of record OX465175.1, on the reverse strand, counting down.
TAACAGCATAACTGTGTGAAAGTCTACTAACTGCGCTCAAATACAATGTTCTTTTTTATTCCTTTTATTTTTACAATGCTACATATTCTCGACATTAATTGACATTATGCATCAATTTTATTTAGGTTCATTTTATTGATGTAGATTATTTTACATATTGTGAATGAGAGAACGTTGTAGGCCTTACAGACTGTAGATTTGCAGACGATTTTCTATTCTGTATTCGTCTAAATACCTGGTACTTATTGACAGGCCTGCGCTGTCCTCCCATAGATTTTATCTCTGTAATTTGAAAATATTGATCAAGCCAATTATTTTTAAAAGAGTAACTGTGGAGTTTCTTGTCGGCTCTTCTCCATAGGAAACAAGAATTTTGAACCGTGCACCTAGCTTCTGACGTTTCATAAGTGCCCATGCAGGTTTATATGAAATAAAAATATTTTGATTTTGATTTTGAATGATTTAAGTATTACCTTAATCATTACTTTTTACGTCAATAGTTACTAATAAAGTCTCGCACAACAGCCCTCTCCCTCTCTGTTACTCTCCTGTGCCCTTTACAGTTCTTCAATTGACAAATATTTAACATATGTAAGCATAGGTCAGGTATTTTTTTGTTTAGCCTTTACTGTCCCACTGCTGAGCAAAGGCCTCAGGTATATTAAGCAATATAAGACATTCGTGGTATGCTAATATTTTAAAAGACTAAGACGAGAATGTGGGGTTTTCTATAAACAATTTTCGTAAAGAAATGTAAAGACTCAAAGTAAAAAGCTAACAATAGTGCAGATCTATCTCACGCCCTATGGAAAAAATGAATATACTCTTTGCGCATACCGAATTCTCAATATAGGTAACAAAACTTATCACCTTTCACACGAGAAAACAGAAAAAAAAAGTAAAAAAAAATCGCTTTCCGCTCAGCTGTTGCGCCATCTCCGTTCCCGAGCGGGCTTCACTCCTTAAGCTCCCATAATTGGGAAGCATTCGGATCACGTATTAAAAGCCGTGTCGGTCCCAGACACAGTCCGATAAGAATTCCGTGAGTCAATTCATATTCACGAAAAGAATTCACCTTCTGAAAATTAAATATTAAAATTTGTAAACGTCTGCGATATTTCCCGGAGTGCTTTTAATACGTTTGGTGAAAAATGTATCTCTTTTGTTGAACTTAATGAAGTAAAAGCGATTTATTATTCAATGGTACAGCTTGAGAAAATTGAATTGAATAGGTCCTCTTTTAAAGATACAATGTAATGGTGTTTTAACAATAGAGTTTTCTTTTGTATTTACTACGTATTTGGGTAATGTAACTCTAATAAAGATATGAGAATAATATTATCAATCAAAATATTATAATGATCGTTTTTTTAAATTCTATCTCTTTTGAGTCATTCACAAATAATTATATCACAGTTAAACAATGTAGATTTTTTTCTAAAGAAACAAATAATATATTTGTATTTTTTTTTAATTACATTTTCAAACATTGCCCAGTAAAATAATCGTACTCTTGATAACATTGTTAGACAAGTGATTTCACAGCTTTGTCGATTCAGATAGTCTCTTTGAGCTGCACATAAATAATACCTTTGTTAGTTTTTACAATACAAGGAAGCCACATAAAGGGTAGTCTAAAAATACAGACGATGTCTCGAGTATTCAACTTACCAAGTAAACTAACGGCAGGGTGGACATTAATCTCTTTCAAAACACCATATACGTTGCTTTGAAGAAAATTTCAGTGACTATAACCGACACATACAAAAGAAATGGTGTACGCATGCATTATCATCTTATCTTATTTATCCCCACCTGATCTTGGAACACAATAGTCTATTGCTATGCATGACGTCACTCAGTGCCAGCACGTACGCCTTGATACTGTTTGAAGATCTCCTAATCTAACGGGAGAAAATACATAGATAACAACCAAGCCTGTATTCCCTCAAGGGGTTGGCAGGGAATGAGTCCCAAAATTCAACGGTTTCAAATGCGAGCGTATACGGGTCACAAGAGACAATTTTGAGCTCTGTCCAACATGAGACGATTCCAATACTTCAATACCAAAATATGATATTGTTTTCCGATATATAGCCAGTAACAAAACAGACCGTGGGCGGACGTAGTTCTTATCATACATAAATATTATTTGTGCTACAGGAAATTATAGGAAAACGGATCGCAGTAATTAACAGCCACGAATGATTTATCTGACACGTCATTAATTGGCTAGACAGGTACCGAGGGTGAATTGGGCGATAGTTACCTACTCATAGTCCACAGACAGTCAAGGTCTCAGTAAATATTCGTGGTTAAAGACGTCCGTTGCCAGAAAGGGAATACATTTATGTAAATAGGTACAGACCGCATCTAGGGTGAGTGGTGCCTCTAGGCCCTGTTTAATCTTGCAAATTTATGCAAGTCGACGACAACACGTCAAACTGTCTTCGCAAGAGGACGTGATCCAAATCCGATTCAGCGCGTCATTTCGGTCGTAAAACGCTTTAGCAGTTGGCGCATTTGTCGCATAATTCTGATCTCCTCGGAGTCCAATAGCTTCTTGTGACGAACCCGATTATTATTCAAAGCTGATCCGTTTGCGTGCGTGTCAGTGGGGCGCGTTGTTCGAATGTTAGTTTACGTCGGAGTTAGCGGCGGCTGGGGCATCGATAGTGGGATACAATGTTCATTATTACTGTGGATTATTAATCAAAGCTTCGGATTTCGTGTGTGCTATGTGTGTACTTCCAAACCACTTCTGCAGAGTATAGGAACTAGACAGACTTACCTAGTTAGTGTCGTGATTTCTTTGATTATTTAGAACGACTGTATTTATGAATTATAAAAATCCACTCTTGCAATACTATCAAAGTACAAGTGACTTATATTGTTACAAACTTTTAAATGCATTTTCGTTATGACAAGTGAATTTGGTAACACTAGAAATTATCGTTATGATATATAATTTCTGGGTGGGGTAAAGGTAATTTCAAAATGTAATGCGAAGTTAGTCGCTGTTGAATTATTGTGAAAGAGCACAGTTATTTGATAGCTTTATTTTAATTTTTATAAATAAATAAAACTAAAGAAAGAGCACAGTACTGCGATTTTTTTTTTTTTTTTTTTTTAATAAAACGTTGCCCCACACTAGGAATTTCTCCTGTATTGTGGGTGCGTTTACAAACATTTAAACTCACATACACAAACAGCCAGACCCGGAACAACTAATTGTAGGTCATACAAATATTTGTTCCGTGCGGGAATCGAACCCGCGACACGCAGCGCAGCAGTCAATCGCTTAACCACTGCGCCAACCGTGCCGATTAAAAAGGTATTAGCAAAAAAGAGTGTTTTCAGTTGTGAAAATTAGACATTCTACGCCCACTTTGTAAAAGGTTAGGTTTTAGTATTCTATTACGAAATCTTTAGTAATTAACACGTCATGAGAGGGTTTTGAGGGTCTCATTAAAAGGTTTTATTATGTCTGGCTTCGGGTAATTACGCTACAAATCTTTCCTTTACTGTAGCAACGATTTGCGAACAACAGAGCCTGGTTTCATAAAGAACATGCTTTAATAACTTCTCTAGATAAAATCAAACTGGTTGCTAATTAAATTATATTATTTATTTTTTATGACGTTAATATACCTACATTCTTTGATTACTTTAACTCATACACTGACTTAATACTAACCAGTATTAAGTCAGTGTATCAGTGTATGAAAATTGAAAGATAATCAAATGTTTACTTTTAAAATGTGTGTTAAAATGCACAATGAATCTATTGCTTATTTATTTTTTTCAATTCTATTTGATGTCAATTTTGACATTTGAAAGTGCCTTTTATGTACCTATTTGGAATAAATGCTTTTGCGTTTATTGAGACGTTACTAAATAATACGGGCTGGTGTCCGCCCCACCAAGTCAATGCGCGTAGTACTACGATACGAAATTACTGTACGCACCAACCTCTAAAAAAACTGAACTATTGTATTTCATCTCTCAAAATGATTACGTGAGTAATATCTGATAGATAGTCAAGAAAATGAAATATATCTGAAGTAATAGGTTTTGTACGACCAATAAAGGTACGATCCCTGAATAAAGAAGGCTATTTGTCCGGCTAATAATGTTTAACTAGATATAATATATCTCGACGTGATACAGGTAGCTGTCTCAGATAAATAGGGTTCTTTAGCTCGTTAGCCGTTATGTTCAGACTCTTTTCCGAGCTGCCTAGAAAAATGGGAACAATACAGAGTTAGGTATCTTCTTTAATGGACTTAATGTTTCGGGCAGAAGGCGTACACGGTTCTATTATAATGAGCATCTAGGGAGGATCTCTTCTGTTATTTTTTTATTGATTTTTGCAGTCGGGGAAAATAGTTAAATTACACATTTTATACAACTGTCAAAGGATGACAGTTGTGATTTAAATATGGGTACGGATATTTTAATTTAGTTGTAAATTTGGTTTAAATTAGTTAACTTGACTTTTACCTAGGATCTTCTTTATTTTCAGAAGTTTCTTTAGATGAATGAAATATTTTTATCGATGATCAATTTAAAGTGTTTCGGGGAAATTGAATAAAACTGTAGAACAACATTTAATTTTGATTGTGTCACCTCTCTTGCTATTTACTCATGTCATAACCACAGTTGCATTAATTTCAAGATCTATTTTCTGCCAGCAATGATCTCGATTTCTAAAGTCCAGCCTTTTTGGACTAATAGCCTGACAGACAAACATACAGACAGACAAAATTTTAGAAAATATTCTTTTGATATTAGTACCGTAAATATTTTCATACACATTTAGTTAAAAGCTGTTCTCTTGACAAACAGATGTTCTAGCCCGTCTTTATTTATTTATGGCACGCGACAAAAATACTTACCATTTTTTTTTTATCAAACACTGCAAAATATATTATACAATGGGTGGCCTTATGGCCTTCTGCGTTCTCTTCTAGGCACCTTGGAATGGATTTACCTGGATCATCATTTCAGCCGAAAGAAGTCCACTGCTGGACAAAGGCCTCCCTCAAAAGGGGGGTTTTGCCATGATCGCCACGCTTGACAGGCGGGTTGGCGATCGCAGTATGGTGGTAAAATGTATAGAGAACGCTGCTGCCTATTCTCTAGTAAGTCCCTTAGTCGCCTTCTACGACACCCACGGGAAGAAATGGGATGGTGCTATTCTTTTACGTCCGGCACCACACGGAACCTGGTGCTATTCTTTTACCTGGATATAAAATGAGATTGTCGTTAGTGCAAATAATAATTATAGATATACAGGGTAAATTTTTAACCAGTGCGCAAACTGTCACCATGACTTCAGCGTATCAATCTAGACCCCCTAGCGTAGAAAGTTTTCGTAGGTCATACCAAAAAAATTGCTGTTGCATAGAAAAGTCAATAATTACGCGGTCACAATGAACGGAACAGCTGATATTATTTTTGTATAACTGAAAAAAATCTACGCTAGGAGTCTAGAATGATAAGTAGGATTCATGGTTATAGTTTGCGCACTGGTTAAAATGTATCCTGTATAGATGCAAATATGGTGACATAAATATGATCTATGATAGATACAATATCTATTTTTCTTTCTTTATTTCACATATAAGCAATGAAAATAAATAACGATGATAAAAGGGGGCCTTCAAATCAATAAAGTACATGAGGTTACCAGCAAAAAATCAAGACCATGGACAAAAACAGCTATGATTAAACTTCAAAATAATGCCGCTATGTTCAGGTGTAAATTCCAATACTCAAAGTTTATTGCAATGTTCGTCAATATTCTAGTAAACCGTTAACACAATTTGCGTGATGGTGAAATATTATACCGCGCTTTGTTCGAAAATCGTTTAACTATATTTTATCTATTGCAGGAATATTTTTTAGCCGGTTATAAAAAATAAATAAATACAGCTAGAAAAGTGCGCGATTTTTTTTTTACGTTTTCGTATGGTTACAGTTTGCGCATTGTATTAAATTTCAAACGTGGTTACTGGCTTTTAAGCTTCGCATACAGGATGCGAAGCTTAAAAGCCAGTAACCACGTTTATGTGTTTTATATAAAAAAATAAAAATATAGCCCATGTCACATGAGTAATCTAGCTTTTAATACGTTAAATCGTTTTCAAATCATTAAAGTATATTTGGAGTTGATCCATTACAAACAAACAGTTAAAAAAAAACTTTTCTGTTTTACAATATTAGTTTAGATCTTTTAACTATGGTTTAGATATACCAAACACCACAGAATTATTTCTTATTTTCCGAGCAAGGCACGGAAAGAACAAAGTAGATTTCTCAGATATTTTTACGTTTCTTTCTAGATGTGGCATTGGGAATTGAACATACATATTTCAGTATGAGGGTAGTTTAAACGCAACAATCTGCACGGAGATTTTACGAGGCCTCCGGAAGTTTCCAGAAGTTGATATACATATATTTAAAAGGCTTTGGTTACAATGTGTTTAAGGTGATCCTGGCTTAAAAATAACAACCACAAGGGACGATCAGGTTAAGCTACGCTTTCCGAGGTTGGTTCGTGGATGGGTGACCTTCCATAACATATCAAGACCCGCTCTGTGCCTCGAAAAGCATCTTAAGCTGTTGGTTCCGTATGTCATTCGTAGATCTTCACAAAGAGAGCTGACCAGAGAGCCATGAAGCATTCCATGCTTTTAATGAGGCTAATCGACCGAGTTCCAAACGTCAAGATACTGAAACTCCGTTAGATCCGAGAAGTCTTCGATATCGGAAAGCGTATTATGGAATATAGGGCCGGACACCTGGCAAGGTGCAGTAATGACAGATGAAGTAGGGCTGTCACAGAGCGGCGTCCAAAGACTGGAAAATGAGATGTGGGCCGTCCAGCGGTGAGCTGGGCGGACGACATTATTGCTATCGGAGGCTAAACCTGAATGAGGATTGAGGCTAGCACAGTAGTGCCAGCCTCATTCAGGTTTAGGCCCCCTCTGTAGTGCCGATTGCCCAATTGCCTCTCTTGTGCCATTTGCCACACCACACATCCTCACTTCACCAATTGGGTGAAGTTGGGATGTGGATGATGATGATATATAGCTTCTGTCAGACAACTCATTGTTCTTAATTCAGTCCTATTACAACACATAGATACACCCTACGCTATAGTCCCTAAAATACGTACACATAAAATTTGTTAGCACTATAGCAGGCTTTGCCCGACCATCGTTTTGTCGACGGAAGAGTAGATAAAAATGACCTTCTGTGTAGACTGAATAGAAAGTTTTCTACTGTCTTTAGCACGGCGATTACAAAATCAAATTGCATTCATTACCTTAGACAACTGTCAGTAGTCAGTGTGATTTTGACAGTTTGAGATAGAAAAAAATCTTCTAAAATAGTCTACATAAAAAAGGACCTAGACAAAGATCGTTAGAAACGAAAGACAAAATGACAGATTGTAGAAGGATTTCCATGGTGCGATGTCAAAAATGGAGAAACGAAATGTCACTTTGTATAGAAAAAGCTTTGTCTATTCTTCGTAGAAATAGAAAGCGTTATGCTAAAATGCGTATTGCTTCCAAAAGAAATCATAACAATTATATTATAATTCAATTTAATACTAACTTACTGTTTTTTTAACATCATCTTTCAAGTCTCAAAATCTGAGACAAACTTTCTACTTACAATTAACTACCTTGATACAGAACGATATTATCGGAAAAACCGACATGAAACCCTTCTACCGAGAACATTAAACGCATTCTACACACGCACACAACATACACACATAATTATTCTATATGTCAAATAATATAAATAATTATAATTTCAGATTTCTGTAATTATGGTTTACCATTTAATTATATTAGTGGTCGCCCAGTTATCGAAATATGATCATAATTGAATTTTAAAAAACTTTAAAAAATATTTGCAAATCGGTCTATATATGACGGAGTTATGCCCGAATCTGCACTTAACTCCTAAGTTAACCCCCCGAGTGGGTTCCCGCATTGTCGTTGCGGGGGGGGCTCAGTAACCGTGGATTCCGGCCACGGTGAAGCCAAGAGGAACCCAAAGGTGGGGCCGCTCGTCAGGGCTTTTGCCTCAAAGCCGACGACGTAGCGGCCAAAAAGTAGGTTGCGGTGAGGTGCACCGCAACTGAGGTGGGCCGCGATGTCGAATGGGAGGCATCGCGGCTGAGGGTTACGGGCTGCGGTAGAGGAGGAGTGCCGGTGCTTCTGAGCAGCGCTCTTCCCTTCCGTGGCCTGGACGGGGCCGCCACCGTTTGATGGCGGACGCGGTGGGGCCGCAGGGGAAGAGGAGTGTCGGTATAGCGTCAGCCGCTTTCCCTATCCCCTGCGGCCGAAAAGTGGTAGACGGGTCGGCGCGTTGTGTTCCACACGCGCGCCGTCAAAGATTTCAGCAACCACCGGTGGGGTCCGCAAGTTCCGATGCCTGCCAGGGGTGCGGGTTTGTTCGAAAGAGATACCACGGCCCCTGGCATACGGGCTACTGAGGGAACACGGGTGGGTTTTAGTCAGTAAAAGTCTGACACGCCCTCCTGCTCTACTCAGCAGAAGTCATTTGATGATTTCCCACCCAAAAAAAAAAAAACTCCTAAGTTAAAGAGTTGTGCCTTCCTTCATCAGCTCGGCGTCACGAGATGATGATGACCATACGCAAATGTCTCAATAGCTTTAGAAAACATATGAAAAACATATGTTACCTTTAAGATTTGAGGGTTGCCCTCGATTCCTCTGGGATTCCATCATTAGATCCTGAGTTGGTGCCAATGGGACCACCTCAGGAGTATAATCTTTCAAAATAATAATAATTGAGAATCGGTCCACAAATGGGGGAGAAATCGATGAACATACAGTAAAAAAAAAACAAAGTGGAACTTATAACCTCCTTTTTTTGGAAGTCGGTTAAAATGTATGTGTATGTTCAGATAGAAAAAGATTTAAACTGTACCTAACAGTGCCTCCCGGCCACCGTAGGCGCGGGCTTGCGGTCTAATGGGTAGCTCGCTGTTCGGTAAGGACCAAGCCCGGGTCCACGACGCGTTGTGTTCTTAGCGCGCCAAGTGGTGGGGTCCGCAAGAGCCGATGTCTGCCAGGGGTGCGAGTTGTCCCCAAGAGATACCGTGGCCCCTGGCACGCAGGCAACTGTAGGAACGTAGTAGCAACTGTAAAAATAGCAGTGTTATTCGACTTTTGTCACTAAGATGCACTTCGTCATCGACTCAGATCCTTCATATCTATTATTTTGAAAGTTAGTATGTTCTGTTCTGTAATTTTCGTAAAAAGGGGTATAAAGTTTTTGCTTCACGTAATAACATTTAGATTAGTGTAATAAATGCAAATACACTTCAATGTTACCAACTGAATTAATGATATTATATTATTAATTGATTAGTAGATAAATTTTATGTTTGTATGTTCTTAGGTATCTTATATCTATCTATAACAACGTAAAAAGTTCCCGATGTTATGAGAATTCAACATGTTCAGGTTTTAAATATATTTTGTCTCTAAACGTAGATGGTCTAAAACCTTTAATATTACTGATATCTGCTATATTAATCTTGCCATGAAAATAAATTTTACGTTTGTGTTAGTCCCTACTGGGATTTTAAATATTTAAAATAATATACTATTAAGTTTTTCATTGACTTCAATTTACATAAAACACAGTAATACGAGTATCTCTATCTTTTGCATATCTCTTAAACAACTACATACGTACCCACTTTGTATCACGATAATTTTATATTCTCAAAAAAAATCTTACTTCTGCCATAACATTTTCTTGAAACGACTATATATGATCTCTCGCTTGATTGTTGTAGGTAAATATTTCTAGCTATAGAATTGTAAGGGAGGCCAAGTGGTAACGGCCGCGACTCACGAGTTGTAGGTCGTAAGTTCGAACCCAGACGGGCGCTTTCATCTTTATTTTTTCTATTCATCACCACTGCTCTCAAAACGGTGAAGGAAAACATTGGAAAGAAACCGGCATGTCCTAGAACCAAAAATTAAAACACATGTGACATCCGCCAAAATAGAATAGAATAGAATAGATTTATTTTTATTTCCCTAGTTCATATGTTACAAAATATCCACAGGTCGGTGGTGTATCTGTGGGTGTGTCAGCTATTTACATACAGTCTACATAAGTTTGTCTGAAAGAGATCTATATAAGTGTCATGTAGTATGTGCTGTGATCATGTTAGTGTGTACAGAATAGATTTATATAAATTTATTATGATTTTCTAATATTGCCCTATCCTATTTACAGCTAATTATATCTTAGTGACATCCTCCAACCCGGACTGGGCCCGCGTAGTGGATTACGGCCCAATCCCTCTCACCGAGAGGAGGCCTGTGTCCCAGCAGTGGGAACATTATAAGCTAATGTTGATAGAAAGGTCATAGCCGTCATTGGCCTTTTCCCAAATAATATCTCTCCGTAGGAATCCATATATTAAACTATGTGTGGTTTTCATTACTGGGACATTTTGACAATCACGATAGATATTAATTCAGGATGGTAGCGGACTTCATTTCAGTTTGAAATAAAAATAAAAATGTAGGTGGGTCAGTGACCGTTATTACCATGCTAAAACGCTTCTACTATATCAATGAACATTAGTTTTTTGCTAGGTTTTTCTTCATATCTATGAAATGTTACACTATTAACATATTTTCAGACAATAGCTACTTTAGGTCTTTTGTTATCAGCGGAGTCAGCCCCGCAGCGACGTATGAAATATTCAAAACAAAATGGTGTCATTTTTGCTATCACATAATGTAATAGCCAGGTACTTATTTTTTTTCAATTGGTATTTTGTATGTGGGTGCTGGTTTTAGTAACGATACAAGTAGATTGGAATCAGCACATTGCATACGTTATTTTAAAAGGATGGTAACAAAACATACCTGTTATAAAGATGATAATACTATTATATAAGTATATAACATACAAAGATAAAAAATTGTGGCCCTTTTATAACGCGTCCATTGCATGCTGAATAAATAGTTTGTTTGTTTTTACGATTTAATTTTGTTTCAGTCTTTACTTTTATTTCACTTATTTTCAATTTTAAATACAGTAAGCAATAAATTCATTTATAATACAGTATTGACCCTGAAATTATCAAATTGCTTAAAACTCTCAATGACTTCAAAAGACAGGCTTGACCTATTGTGGAATCTACCGGTTAAAATAAAAAAAAATGTTTCCCTTGTACTTGTCCCAATAAATTTAGGAGTAGTTTAATCTTAATATATATAAATTACGTGTCACGTTGTTTGTCGGCAATGGACTCCTAAACTGCTTAACCGAATTTAATCAAAATTGTACACCGTGTGCAGTTTGATCCAACTGGTAGGTAGGGTAGGTAGGGTAGGTAGGGTAGGGATTTTGTATGAATGACTTTTGGACGGACAGGACAACATCTGTCGGGTCAGGTAGTTGTATTATAGTTAAATATAAGAAAAAGCAAGAACATGATATTTGGTTAATAGACGAACACTAGCTTCCGCCCGCGTCTTTACCGGCGTGGAAGTCGGAAATTATCCCGTGGGAACGTACTACCGGAATAAAATGTATTATATGTGTGTTTATAATCTATCTGTGTGCCAAATTTCATCCAAATTCGTTAAACCGCTTTTGCGTGAAAGAGTTCCAAACATCCATACATACAAACTTTCGCGTTTGTAATATTAGTAAGTATTGTTATTTAGTAAGCAAATTAATGTTTCTGTAATACAACAGTACAAAGAACTGAAATTATGCAATTGATAAAATTACTTATCTCAATAGAGACCAAATTCACAAGAAAGAAAGTAGTCAAAATCAAAATCAAAATCAAAAGTCATTTATTCAAATTAGGCTGAGAATCAGCACTTTTCGAACGTCAAAATACATAAGACAGTCCCCCCAAAACGCCCACCCTTCGACACTTCCTAGTGCTTTAGCTGGGAAGAAGAAGTGGCGCAACAAACTCCCCAGCAGCACAGCTGTCTGTTTAGTCGGATGGACTTGATTCTATACATACATATGCAAGGTAATAAACAATAACGCATAATACCAAAAATAAAAGTCTCCTGGTATAAAGGGCTCTAAAGCTTACATATGCAATGGTGGATTATTGTTAGATCATGTCAATAACGAATGACTTAATAGATAGATAGTAAAAATAAAAAAAAATAAAACACTTGGTCAATAAAATTGAGAAGAGAAAAAAAAATATTTAACTAAATAATTATATGAACCCATATAACCTGTCACTAGGTACGCTAATTCTGGAGAAAGAACATAAACATTGTCTTGTGTTAATCACAGCGACCAACTATTCTTGTCATTTAAATAGTCGTTAATGGAATAGTAAGCCTTTAAACAAAGGATGGATTTTACTTGAGCTTTAAACGCATCAAAAGGCAAATCTAGCAAAGAAGTGGGAAGCTTGTTATAAAAGGTTATACCAAGCCCAACAAATGTGTATTGTATAAAACACACAATATTGACTATAACAATATAAACCCAAAGAATAATAATAAGCAGAGGACTTCCATACTTTTACATTTCTATTTTCTTTGCTTAAGAGAATTTCCTCATGCATGAAAACAGATAAAAACTTGTTCAAAGCAACAAATTCGAATTGAAAAACTTGGTGATTATATTTTTCAGCATCGCCGCGTAAGTTTGTTATTGGCGAATCCCTTATAAGTCCGCGTATGTTCACGGTCCGCACTCCCTAACTTAGACGAACCCAAAGTAATCTAAAACAAATAAAGATGAGTGGGACCCCACAGACGTTACGCGCATATCGAATTCCCCTTTATGTTCATATGAATAATAACAAATTTTGTATTCAGCGTTTTGTTTGAGACTTCACTAAGAACTTTTGCAGAGGGAAATTGTTTCCCCGTTTGTCGCCGACTTGGAGTTCAATATTAAATCTGCGTTGGGATCAATCATAAGGATGTAATTTTGACGTCGCAGATCTTTTCAAGCGATCTCCAGCCTCCATACTTATATGAAACTTTTTTTGTTGAATACTTCTGGATTTTTATTTATAAACTTCTGATTTCAAATTTCTTTATATTTTATTTTTCCTGCTACACTTATTAAACCGTCTCACATTCATTAAGCGTGGTTTCATTTAAAAAAAAATGTATATGAATGTAGTTAACAGAAAATCTGGTGATAATCTGTCTTTATTTTGTATCTAGGTTTTTGCCAGCGGCTTTGCCAATGTGGAGGTCTTAAATTAAATTAAAAGTACCATTATGTGTTAATCAAGGTTATTAAATATCTGTGCTATCTATATATATAAAAGAAAGTCGTGTTAGTTACTTCACTTATAACTCAAGAACGGCTGAACCGATTTAGCTGAAAATTGGCAGGGAGGTAGTTTAGAGCCAGGAGAAGGACATAGGATACTTTTTATCCCGTTCAATTGTTTCAGAAATAAAAAAAGTATCAAAGTGGAAGTTGGCTGTCGAAAAACGAAAATTTTCACGGATAGGATAATAGGGTAGATAGGGTAGGGTAGGTAGGGTAGGTAGGGTAGGTAGGGTAGGTAGGGTAGGTAGGGTAGGTAGGGTAGGTAGGGTAGGTAGGGTAGGTAGGGTAGGTAGGGTAGGTAGGGTAGGTAGGGTAGGTAGGGTAGGTAGGGTAGGTAGGGTAGGTAGGGTAGGTAGGGTAGGTAGGGTAGGGTAGGTAGGGTAGGGTAGGGTAGGGTGGGTAGGGTAGGTAGGGTAGGTAGGGTAGGTAGGGTAGGTAGGGTAGGTAGGGTAGGTAGAGTAGGTAGGGTAGGTAGGATAGGTAGGGTAGGTAGGGTAGTGTAGGGTAGGTAGGGTAGTGTAGGGTAGCGTAGGTAGGGTAGTGATTTTGTATGAATGACTTTTGGACGAACAGGACAACGTCTGTCGGGTCAGCTAGTTAGATATAAGAACAAAATGTAACCTCTATATGTGATATTAGGTGGCAACACTGTCTATGGCCACTAAGCTGTCTATGATTGGTATAAGTCTTCTTACAACGTTCTGTAAAGAATAAATAAGTTTTCTACTGATTCTGAGAATTGTTTTACAATTAAAACTCATAAACCAACAGGTTATGGGCCCAGAATACTCTAAACATAGAAGTGCAGAAGAAATCAGTAAAGAAAAAGTTACAATATTTGACCAAATAACCTCAAAATGGATTCCACGCGGGCAATGAATTTAGAAAAGTTTGATGGGAATAACTTTCGTCAATGGAAATTTCAGATAAAATGTGCTCTTAAAGCTAAAGGAATAGATATTTCGAAACCAAAACCACAAGGAGAGTGTACAGAATGGTTGAAAAGTGACGGCATGGCAATGTTCATCTTAACTTCTTCAATGGACTTCAAACAAATCACACTAATAGAAAATTGCGAAACTGCCTTGGAAATTATGACAAAATTGGAATCAATTTATGAACAAAAAAGTGAACTTTGTAAAATGTTAATTCACGAAAAATTTTATCAGTACAAGATGTCGCCGGCTGACAGTGTAGCTCAACACATTTCAAAAGTGGAAACCTTAGCTAAACAACTGAAAGAAAGTGGTGAAGCTATTAGTGACATGGCAATAATAACAAAAATATTGGGAACTTTGCCTTCCAAATATAGAGCACTGCGACAAGCGTGGATGTCATTGGACTCGAAACAACAAACTATTGTTAATCTAACTGCACGTTTATTGGATGAAGAGGCTAGCTTAGCAGGTGAAGAGGAACAGGAGACAGCTCTCCTTGTTGCCAATAAAGGATGGAAAACAAAGGCAAAACAAAATAAACATGTAGCGAGTGAGAGCAATACAAATCAGAATAAAAAAACAAGTGAACATAGGTTCGAATGCTATAATTGTGGCAAGCGGGGGCATTTTGCAAGAGAGTGTCGTGCTCCGAAAAAATCCAAGACTAGAAAACCTCAGCAAGAAGGTGCAGATATGTTAGCATTTTATGTGGAAAATAATTCATGTAATGCTGAAGAGAATACTTGGATTCTAGATAGTGGTGCCTCTGCCCATATGACTTTTAGAAAGGATTTCTTTTTGGCACTATTTGAATGTAACCAGAAATCATTGACACTAGGAAATAAACAATCTGTGGAAGTATCTGGTATTGGAAAAGTGTTGATACAGAGATATGTCAATGAACAGTGGGAGAACAGTGAACTGAATGATGTTTTATATGTTCCAAGTCTAAGAAGAAACTTATTCTCTGAAGGGGTGATAATACGAAAATTCTATTCTATTGTAAAGAAAGACTCAAGTGCCCTGATTTATAAAAACAATAAAGTGGTGATGACTGCAAATATTAAAGAAAACAATTTATATGAGTTGAACATAAAAACAGTGGTTCCAGATACATGTAACTTGGTTCAAAATAGCCAAAGTGATATGAAAATATGGCATGAAAGGTTAGGACATATTAATTTAAAACAAATAAAAAACTTAAGTGCAAATAGTGTTGTGGAGGGACTAAAAATTATTGATAATGGACAAAGCAATTTTGTGTGTGAGGCATGTGCATATGGGAAGCAGTGCAAGTTCCCGTTTCACAAATCTGAGCGAGGAGAACTACAGCCAGGTGACCTAGTTTATAGCGATGTTTGTGGACCTATGAGCATCTCATCTATTCAAGGTATGAGATATTTCTTACTTTTCAAAGACGCTGCAACAAGTTACAGGCATGTATATTTTATTAAACATAAAAGTGATGTCATGGAAGCCTTCAAAAAGTACAATGCTATGATTAAAAATAAATTCATGCACAATATTAGAATATTACATACCGACAATGGAACAGAGTATGTAAATAAAGTTTTTAAAGAGTATTTAGAGAGAGAGGGGATCGTTCATGAGCGTACTGCACCATATACGCCAGAACAAAATGGTCGAGCAGAAAGGGAAAATCGTACGATAGTGGAAAGTGCACGTTCAATGTTGTATGCGCGAGATGTCCCATTGGAGCTGTGGGCAGAAGCTGTACAATGTGCTACATACATATTGAATAGAACGTCCTCCACCCAGACTCCAAATACAACAGCTTTTGAATTGTGGAATGGGATCAAACCCCAATTAGGACATGTTAAGGTGTTTGGTAGTATTGGCTATGTTCATGTTCCAGATCAGTTAAGAACAAAGTTGGAGAAGAAAAGCAAGAAAATGATACTTGTTGGCTATGACAATATCAACTACAGGATGTATAATATAGATACAAAGAAAATAATCATCTCAAGAAATGTAATGTTTGATGAACATCATGTTCCAAGCACAAGGAAATATATTGCACAAATAAGTATTGTTGATGATGAAGTTACAAATTTAAATGAGAGTGAAGAATCCAATGTGGATGTTACTCTAGTTGACAGTCCATCAGCAGAGAGTGAAGATAGCATGCTGAGTTGTGCCGGTGGTAACAGTGATGACCCAGACTATGAACCCTCTCGAGAATTGGAAGTCTCAACAATACGCACAATAAATTTGAGACCGCGAATCAATAGAAATTATGAAGCAAATCTTGTAGAGCTGTCGTTGCCTCAAACATATACAGAAGCACTGAATAGTCCTCAAAGGAATGAATGGTCTGAAGCTATTAAAGAAGAATTGTCTGCACATAAAGAAAACAATACCTGGACTGCGGTTAAAAGGTCTGGTCAACGAACCCTTACAACAAAGTGGGTTTTTACCATAAAGAAGGATGAGAATAATCAAATTGTACGCTATAAGGCTCGTTTATGTGCACGAGGTTTTAATCAGATTAAGGATATTGATTATCAAGAAATATTTTCTCCAACAACCCGTTACGATTCTATAAGAATTATACTTTCTGTTGCTGCAAAGTATAACTTAGAAATTCAACAGTTTGATGTGAAGACTGCCTTTTTAAATGGGTATCTTGAAGAGGATATTTTTGTAGACATACCTGAGGGTTTGTCAATTAAAGGTGATTTTGTGTTAAAATTAAATAAATCACTGTACGGTTTGAAACAGGCATCTAGATGCTGGAACAAAACATTTACAGAGTTTTTGCTTAAATATGGTTTTGTTCAATCTCAGGCTGATAATTGTATTTACATAGGAGTTTTTGATGGGACTAAAGTATTCTTAATAATTTATGTTGATGATGCTCTTGTAATATCTACAAATAAACAACTTATAAAAGATATATTAGAATATTTAAAACAAGCTTTTAAAATCAAACAGCTAAAATTCAAGTATTTTGTGGGCATGCAAATAGAGCGAATGAATAACAGTATATACATTCATCAGGAAAATTATATTAATCAGATTATTGAGAAGTTTTGTATGAGTGATGCAAATCCTGTCAACACTCCAGCAGATGTCAATGTTATAATTTCAAAGAATTTTGATGAAATTGTTGTTGATTTTCCCTATAGAGAAGCTATAGGCTGCTTATTGTTTTTGAGTTCTGTCTCAAGGCCAGACATTTCATTTGCGGTCAACGTATTAAGCAGATATGTAAATAATCCAAGTCCACAACATGTAAATGCTGTTAAACGTGTAATTAGATATTTAATAAAAAGTAAAAATTTATGTATAAAGTACAATGGAGAAAGCAGAGGTCTTGTTGGATATTCGGATTCAGATTTCGCAAGTGATATTGACACACGTAAATCCACTACAGGATATTTGTTTATGATGAATGGAGGACCGATCACATGGTCCAGTCAGAAACAGAAGACCATTGCTCTTTCCACCACAGAGGCTGAATTTGTAGCTGCTAGTGAATGTGCTAAAGAGATATTGTGGTTGCAGCAGCTATTGTCTGATTTAGGTGAAAGTTTGGATTATATCACATTAAATGTAGATAATCAGAGTGCAATCAGATTAATTAACAATCCGGTCTATCATAAACGAACAAAACATATAGATATTAAATTTAACTTTATAAGGGAAATGGTTGAATTGGGTTTAGTTAAAATTAATTATGTCCCTAGTAATTGTCAAATAGCAGACATTTTAACTAAAGCATTACCCACTCAAACTTTTACATTTCTGAGAGATCAGATTTTATATGATGTTAATTAGTTATTATTTTTGTTTGTTATTACTTATTAGTTTATAGAGTTAAATTTTAGTGGGAGTATTAGATATAAGAACAAAATGTAACCTCTATATGTGATATTAGGTGGCAACACTGTCTATGGCCACTAAGCTGTCTATGATTGGTATAAGTCTTCTTACAACGTTCTGTAAAGAATAAATAAGTTTTCTACTGATTCTGAGAATTGTTTTACAATTAAAACTCATAAACCAACATGTGCCAAACTGCGTCCAGTTCCTTTAAGACGTTTTTGCGTGATTGAGTAACAAACATGCAAAGTTTCACATTTATAATTTTAAATACTAGGATGAATACATTGAACACTGAATAGTAAAGCAGCTATACAAAAAATTAAAACTAGCACTTCTTAGAAAAATGGTCTAACAAAGTACTGTAGCTAACGATAAAAACCCAAAAACAAGGAACATGAAAACGTTCAGTGGTAGCGGGGTAAGCCGGCTGTGAAGTTATAATGAAGTTTTTAAATGAACGTACCCGCTTCATAAACTGGAGGGCGGCCTTCCAATGGTCTTCTTTTAATTGAGGGGTATAGAAGCAAAAACGCCTCTGTCCAAATTTTGGTTTTTTTAATCTATGGATGTCATATTTTGCCCGACGTTAAAAGTTAGAGACCCCTATCTTAATTTAGATGCAAAAGCGTACCATTGCCTAGTAAATCGCATCAAAAAAACATGTTGCGATGCAAACACGCCATTCTCCTTAAACATTTAGAAGCAAACATGACATTATCCATTTAGACCAATCACAGCACAGCATTTGTGGGATTTCAAGATGGCGTTTTTTGTGTTTGTAAAGCAACAGTGTTCCCCAATTAGTTCAACATTTTAAGTGTTTGTAGCTAGTTTTAGTGATATAATGGAAGAGAATGTGCAACCAGTGACTTCCGGGATCACTAGGAAACGTAGTCGTAATCCAGAAAAGTGGAAGCGAGCAAAAGAAAAGGCAATGCGGTAAGTCATTCAATACTACTACCTACACGTCGTTTTAGGGTAACCACACCAGTTAAGAACCCATAATGGAAATGACACCACTGGTAAATTGACTTGTTGTGCCTAAACTGATCAACTGATTACGATTTTGGTGTTCGGGACGACAATTTTATTTACTAACATATTTATCTTTTTTTTTAGGTACTCAGCTAAAAGACTACCTCAATATCCAACATGTAACCATGAGAAAGGAGCATACCAATGTCGTAAACTAACGATGACAGACATTCGATTTTTTTTTCAATCATTTTATGCAATTAAAAGTAAACAACATCAGGATGCCTTCCTCTTAAAATACTGTAAGGTTACTGATACAGTACGCCGACGAGCACGGGTTGGTCTTCGAACCCCAAATAAATACAATACGAAGCTATACGTAAAACAGAATCATACATTAAAACTTATACCTGTATGTCAGAAAAGTTTTTTAAAAATTTTACAAATCTCCGTGCATCGTGTACGCCGTGTCGCAAAGGTTTTTAAAACAACAGGAAGTTTGGTGAAAGATATGAGAGGAGGTGACCATACTTCACACAAATATTCATTGAAGAGGTCGGCGGTAAATCTTTTTATAGAATCTTTCAAATGCCTGGAATCTCATTATTGCAGGTCATCAGTGCAACGAAAATATTTAGACTCTAACTTAAACATAAGAAAAATGTGGAAAATGTACTGTGACAAATATGGACCAGCTGATGATTTGCACGTAAAAGAAAGCTATTTTCGTGACGTTTTCAATAGACACTATAATATTGGATTTGGCAGTCCACGTACAGACGTATGTTCAAGGTGTACAGAGTTACTAGAAAAAATTAAATGCGAAAAAGATGCTAATTTGAAGAATACATTAATAATAGAGAAACGAGTGCACATGCTCAAAGCAAAAGCATTTTATCAATTACTACGAGAAGAAAGACAGGGCATGATAACATTATCGTTTGACTGCCAAAAAAATCAGGTTCTGCCAAAAGTACCTGACCAAATAGCCTACTACAGTAGACAACTCTATATTTACAATTTTGCTGTTGTCAAATCTGCACCAAACAAAAAACTAAACAGAGACACAGTTTCCTTGTATTATTGGACAGAAAATCAATTCAAAAAAGGAGCCAACGAAATATGTTCTGCTGTCTACCATAGACTTAATAGTTTGGATTTAACTGAAATAGATACAATACGTCTTGTAGCGGATGGGTGTGGGGCACAAAATAAAAACTCTATAATGATGGGGATGTGTTCAACATGGCTGTCCAATGCTCCAGCACACGTTAATTCTATCGAATTAGTTTTCCCAGTGTCAGGACATTCATTTCTTCCCGCTGACAGGGTTTTTGGGAATATTGAGCGAGAGCTGAAAAAAAGAGAAGTCATTATAAGCCCCTCTGAGTATGTGGAGATATTTGACCGTTACGGAAGGGCGATAAATTTTGACATGAACCTGGATTGGAAGTCTGCATTAAATTCTGTCATAAAGCCCCCCGGAAACTGGCACTTCCCATTCGCGGCAAGCAAGCGATTCTTTATAAAAAGGAGTCACAATAACAAAATAACGATTAAAGGTGAATTACACTATCGGTCTGAATCACAAATCTACAAATCAGTTTTGAAAAGGGGGCAATCATTCAAAAATGTCGTACCTGATCCTATTACGAAAAACAAAATAAAAATACAGAGTGCTAAACTTGCTGACGTTGAAACGTTGTTAAAAAAACATTTCGGCTCAGAATGGCAAACAAGAAATGAACTGCAATATTTTAAAGAAGTACTAGCTGGCTCAGGGTCTCAAGAAGGCGATGCAGAAGATAATGAAGAAATCTGTGAGCCAAATCCACCCGAAATAGGATTATGTGTATAAAATTATACTAATGTTATGATTTTTAGGGCCACCTTTAAAATAAAACGCTCCGTTGGTTATTTTTGTTCCGAAATGTTTTTCTTACTTTTTTTACCATCCCGTCGGTATCAATAAGTGTAGCTATAGATAACGTTGTTCATTTTATATTTTAATAAATGTCATAAAATACTATTTATTTTGATTGTCCATAATTATTAGGTACACCCTACTGTCAATCCAACAAAATGGCTGACTCGTGAGGTGCAAACTTGACATAGTCCTTGCCGTTGAGTTGCAAATACGACACAATCCATCCATGAGAAGCAAATGCGCCATTGTCCGTCAAACTTTGATAAAATATAAAGGTGATTTCAGCATTTATTTACCAATTCTTTCTTTCTTTTTCACTGCAAAGAATCAATGAACGTTTTCAAACTAAGTTTTAGAAAAAATAAGGCATCCATAATACCTAGATGTTAAAGTGCATTTTTCTCCATACCAAATAACGTGGACAGAGGCGTTTTTGCTTTTATACCCCTCAATTTATAACGCTGGACCCCTATATTCCGACAACTTAACCAAGTGGGATAAGGGAATGAAAACTTCATTATTGTATAATAAGTAAACGTGTAAGCCAGGGTGTGGGTTTTTCTGAACAACATATAATGACTATTACATAACATCACCACGTCTGTTTTCAAAGTTAAGCAGATGAGTATCATTACTAAACCCACATTTCACCGGTTATATTTTAGTCTCATAGGCCTATTGCCATCAACGATCACCAATCCACACTGAAGAAAATTCCTGGTGCAAATCCAAATTGCTTGACCTGGGAATTGAAGTAAGGGTCTCGTGCTCAGCAGAAGCCACCACCATTAGTGCAACGAGGCTGTCATAAAATGAAGCAGCATTGAAAAAAAAAATGATGCACTTACGATATGCTACTGCGAACTTTGAATAAACGAGTCAAAAAGTTTTAAAAACAAATTGTTTTTTTTTTTTTCGAAGACAAATAAAACCATGTAGAATCAACAGTAACACTGAAAAAGTTTAAGTAAAATTCCAAGAATAAGCGAAATTGGGCTTTGCGTCAAAAACTAGATGGAATCGTGTTTTATTTCCATTAATGTTCAAATGTCTAGTGCTCATAGAATTTTGTGCAGATTTAACACAAAATAAGTCCTATTGATTTTTGTTTAACACACTTTCAATGGTAATGAAGATCACGTAAATTTTTTTTACAGTACAATAACACTCAATCCAATTCCAAATAACCGTCAACACGAAATGCCGGGTATTAAAAACGTATCCACAATATTGAAACACGCATCAATTTGTTGTGGCCCATCACCTATTCTAACAAAACAATATTCGTTTTTTTACGCTCACACATAAATTTATTTCCGTTGTTGCCTAAACTAGCTGCAATTTTTCAAATAGGATATAACTAGAAAAATATTGGTAGGCACACAATTCGGCTTTGGTAGAGCGACTGTTTTTTACTTTTGTATGAATAAAATATTACTACGTGATACCTTTGTGAATGTGTCTTTTTTTAGCAATTTTTTTTATGGTGTTCACATCATTGGATTTATCAATAATTGTGCACAAGTAATTAGCTCAAGGGACATCTAGGGCCCTATAGTCAAAGCTATAATATCTCCCAACCGCTACTCAGACCAATAAACCGCCCTCATTGGACTCTGTTACTACCGCCCTGAGGGAAGCCTAGAACAGCACCCTAATTGCGTAACTCACGATTAATCATAATCGGTTTCAATTTGACAGTTCAACAGTATTCATTGCGTTATTCAGGTTGAACAGACACATTTTTCGAACATATGAAGCAATGGTTTAACAATCCGTTTCAAAACGAAACAGATTAAGATGAATCGTGAGTTACGCAGTTAGGGTGATGGGTGAAGTAAAAAAAAAACCTACTAATCGTATTATATCTTACTACAGGGCGTGTACTTTACCTGTGGACGTTTTCCAGAATGTGACGCAAAAACCTTTTTTTTTAATAAACCCTTTATTTTCAACATCTGCCTGCCTTTTCCCAACTATGTTGGGGTCGGCTTCCTGCCTAACCGGATGCAGCTGAATACCAGTATTTTACATGGAGCGACTGCCTATCTGACCTCCACAACCCAGTTACTGGGTAATACGATACCCCTTGGTAAGACTGGTTGTCAGACTTTCGGGCTTCTGACGACCCGTAACGACTGTCAAAGATCCATAAATGACAGCCGGGACCGACGGCTAACGTGCTTTCCGAGGCACGGAGGGGTCTTGGTATGTAAACATGGTCACCCATCCACGGACCAACCGCGGCAAGCGTAGCTTAACCTGATCGATCGACCCATGCAGCTAATATTATTTAGCCACAAACCCTTTATTTTCATAAAAAATATGTATTTAACGGCTTCATAACTAATTAACTCTTAAAAATAATCAGTTTCTATTGCGATGACTACTCGTATCATAATCGCTGTGAAAATACAAGTTAAAAAAAAACTTATTTTGTCCATAGGTACAACATACGAATCTACCTATGGACTGCACAAGTGTACTTGTGGACGGAAATGTTCCTCTGGACAATCAATAAAATTTATTGCAAGAATATTTAAATTTAACATCAATAAACTTTTTTTTTTAACTATAGGAACTCTTCACAAAATAGGAACTAGCAGTTTAGTACAGGTTTTGGAATTATAACAGTACTAGCTTTTGCCAGCGGCTTCGCCCGCGCGGAACTTTCGTCCCCTATTTAACTCCCTTAGGGGTTGAATTTCGAAAAGTCCTTCCTTATTCCTTGTTTACATTGTAAAGGGAATCTCTGTGCAAAATTTCAGCTATCTAGGTCCAAGGGTTTGGGCTGGGCGTTAATGATTCAGTCAGTCTGTCCTTTTCTTTTTATTAATATATAGATTCACCATACAAATTTTTGGCAGATTCTGTACAGTGATTGGAATCATCATCTAATTTGTAACACCTCAGACAAACAAAGTTAAACTCATCATCAGAGTCGAAATTACCCTTGTGAGATTTTGGTACACAGTTTTGGTGATACCAAATTTTTAAGATTTCAATTTTTTTGCCACCTTACGAACTGAGTATCCACTTTTGACTTCTTTAAGAGCCTCTGAGAGAGGGTTTGGAAATAATTTATCTCATTTCACTCCGGTTTTACTACGTGGCACTGAAAAAAAAAAAAATTGGTACCTACATTTTTATGTACCTAAATTATGACCATAGGTACTAACGAATATATTTACCTATGGACACTCCACAGGTACTAATATTCAGATATAACCGATTTTTTTTTTACATTTTTAAAGAATATCAATAGGATCGCAAAACGGTACTTAAAGTAATAAAAAAAACCACTACATTCTGTAATATAGCTACAGTCTCACTTCTAGGTTGAATTATCTAACTGAAAAATTCCTGGGAAATCATCATAAAAACTTACTTTTTGTAGCAAAAAACTTTTTAACAAAAAAAAAAACCAACCGCCAAAAAAACGGAAAAGTAAAAAAAAATAAAAAAATTGTCGCTTTAATCTACTCTTTACTACATGTTTAATTTTTGATTACTTTCTGTACACAACTTAGTATTAAAATCTGTGAGTAAACAATCAATCAGCCCCTGTTTTCCTACCCTTAGGGTTAGATTTTTTTTTTCGAAATTAATATGGGACCAATTTCGGGGTATATAGTTATACCCTTTCCAAAAAAAAAAGAATGATCAAAATCGGACTCCTTTGAAAAAAGTTATGCGTGGTCATACATAAAAAAATATTAAAAAAATACGCATCACATGCGTAGCACACCACAACGAACATAGACCAGACAGCAAAATGACAGTTAGTCAGTGTTGCCGTTCGTCAAAAATAGTTTACGGATGCATTAAAAAATTTATTATAGGTCTTTTAGTCATTGAAATAATGTTAGTGTCCAGAGGTAAAGTCGTCCATAGGTACAACACTTTACCTTATCCCTACTTCCATACTAATATTATAAATGCGAAAGTAACTCTGTCTGTATATATCGCTTTCACGCCTAAACCGCTGAACCAATCGTCAGAGATATAGCTTGGAATATGGAGAAGGACATATGCTACATTTTTACGCGATAACCGAAATACACGCGGGCGGAGCCGCTGGCAAAAGCTAGTAATATCATAAATGTGAAAGTGTGCATGTTTGGATGTTTGTTACTCCATCACGTAAAAACTGCTAGACAACAAGAATAATGTTTATTTTAATACGTGAAGTAGGTAGATATGATAGTGTTACGAGCTAGGGGTTCGTGACAATTAAAAACTGCCGATATGAATTACCAAAAATAACACTTTAATTACACAACACAATAGCACTACGGATCACTCTTAAGTCGCACTTGAAGATCGCTTTAGATGTTCTCGCATGTATCGCTTCCAATGAACTACCCCGAGACGCGCTCCGTTCCCGCTTATATAGGGCCCTCGGATAGTTCCAGAACCTTCTACCGTAGAAGCATCTAGAATGTTCGAGTATATATCGGCCCTGACCGAACACATGTCGATAGTTCCAGAAAGTTCTAGCATCGAACTTTCTAGAAAGCTCCTGACCATTAATTCCGCTACTCGATAAGAGATGGCGCTAGTGGGAACCAAACATTAATTGTGCGGCGCAACACTGCCCCCACCTAAGAAATGCTCGTCCCGAGCATTATCGGCCCCATAATAACGCGCCAGTCGATCCACGTGCACTATCTTAGGAGTACCTCTTGCACCTTTCTGTATCCGGTAGGTAACGTCATTGATCTTTGTCACAATCCGGTACGGTCCGTCCCAGTTAGCTTGAAGCTTAGGAGATTTCCCTTTGCTGCGAACGGGATTGTGCAACCACACTAGTGAACCTTCGTCAAACTCTTTATTGTTCATTTTGCGGTCATAACGGGTTTTCATCTTTTCAGACATTTGCTGGCCTGATTGTCTGACGTGCTCATAAATGTCATTCATCTTGTTCCGCAAGTCATTCGCATAATCGGTTATACTGCGTGGGGCATCAGGTGGTATTCCGGTGATCAGGTCTGCAGGTAGCCGTAATTCCCTTCCAAAGTTAGCGAAAGCTGGTGTCACCGATGTGCTTTCGTGAACAGCGCTTCGATATGACAACAAAAACGGTTGTATGTGCTTGTCCCAATCTCGTTGCCGATTTTCCACAACTTTTGCTAGGTACCTCTCTAATGTCTGATTAAATCGTTCCACCATTCCGTCCGATTGCGGGTGGTAAGAAGTTGTTCTTGTTTTATGAGTACCCATAACTCGACAAGTTTCCTGGAATATTTGTGATTCAAAATTCCTTCCTTGATCACTGTGAATCTCTAAAGGTACTCCAAAACGACAGAAGACTTCATGAACTAATTTATCTGCAACTGTCGAAGCTTCTTGATTTGGAATGGCGAAGACTTCCGGCCACTTAGTGAAATAATCCATCACAACCATGAAATACTTGTTACCACTTTCACTTTCCGGAAACGGCCCCGCAACGTCAAGGGCTATCCTCTCCCATGGTGCACCAACATTGTACAATTTCAATGCACCTCTGCTACGCGTCTGAGGTCCCTTTACAGCTGCACAACTTGTGCATTTGCGACACCAGTCCTCGACATCGTCCCGACAGTGGACCCAGTAAAACCGTTCTCGTATCTTCAGTAGAGTCCGTTTTACTCCCAGGTGACCTCCTGAACAACCATTATGGTACAGCTGCAGAACATCCGGTACTCGAGATTTAGGGACAACCATTTGCAAGTGACAGCTGTTTCCCCGAGCATTTTCCCATTTACGGCACAGGACTCCATCCTGAATCACCAAGCTGTCCCATTGGGCCCAATAGCTCTTTGTGATCGAACTCATTGCTGAGACGTCGCTCCACTTGGGTTTAGGAGCTCTGGCCTTCATCCACTCCAGAATCGGCTTGATGTCCGAATCTTCCTGCTGTGCACGTTGTAGGCTTTCCTTCCACTCGTTGCTGAGGTCTGTCCTGAGCATCCTCACAGGCACTACAGGTGAACACCATGAACTTGATGAAGGTTCAATAACACCATCCGTCACCATTCCCTTAATCATGGTTTCCGGTTCCTTTTCGCAACGCGCTACCGGTAATCTTCTTGGCTGCTGACGGATAGGCAATTCTTCCCTTTCTGCAGTTCGCTTAGGGCAACTGGATCGAAGGTGGCCCCTTTCCCCACAGCCGTAGCACCTAGGGCTGTATCCTTTACGATCGCGAACCGTAGCCGCTACAACCTCCCTGACGCGATGGGAACGATGATCCTGCCGCACAGCTTCCACCTCCAGTGCATGGGCCAAGGCGTCCTTAAGCGTCCCGTGGTGACCGAGTCTCACAGCAGCTCTAACTTCAAGGTCCCGGATGCCGTCGATGAATGCTTGCACCAGGTTCCCATCAATAAGCGCAGGTACGGACTGGTACGCTTTTCGAACCAGCTTCTCCACTTCAAGGGCCCACTGCTGCAGGTTTTCGTTACTGCGTTGCACACGATCCTTGAGCTGCGCACGAAACACGTGTTCCAGGTGAGCGTCGCCATATCTAGCCTCCAATGCCTCGAGGAGCTGCTCGTAAGTCACTTCCTTACCGAGAGCTTCCAGCACATTTAAAGCCTGGTCGCGCAGGCCTAGAGTGAGGGCAGTCATGGCCTGACTTTTATTCCACCCGTTCGCCTTCATGACAGCCGCAAACTGAATTTTGTAGGCCGACCAGGAAGAAGTCCCGTCGTACGGCGGCACTTTGAATCCACGTAGCGAAGGTGTTGTAGCTACGGGAGCTGCGATTCCATCCCCAAGTTTGAGGTTACCCAACTCTTGCTTCACATCAGCAATGACGTCACTGAACTTGCTGATCTGAGTTTCAGCTTCTGACAAGCGGTTGTCATGCTGGGCAACCTTCTCCTTCACCTCCTTCATGTCTTTCCCGAAGGTTGCGTGAAGGTCCTTTATGAGGAGCATCTGCTCTTCCTGGCGGTGCACCTGCTCCTCCTTATCCCGTTTGAGCTGTTCTTCCAATTGACGGGCCTGCTCCTCCTGTCGGCGAGCCTGCTCCTCCTGTCGGCGAGCCTGTTCCTCCTGTCGGCGGGCCTGCTCCTCTTTATCCCGTTTGAGCTGTTCTTCCAATCGGTGGGCCTGTTCCTCCTGTCGGCGGGCCTGTTCCTCCTGTCGGCGGGCCTGCTCCTGCAACATCATCATCAGAGCAGCAAAATCTGGTGCTGGTGATGCTGGAGCAGCTGTGGACGGGCCGGTCTCTGTGGTTGGTAGCTGGCCCTCCGACGCCTGCGGCATTGCTCCACCAAATCGTCTCTGGTCCGTCTCCTGCTGGCGTTGACTCCGGGTACGGATACCCTCCGTGTCGTCTTTAGGTAAAATCGGCATAATTTTAATCCTTGCTTCTGACACCAATTGTTACGAGCTAGGGGTTCGTGACAATTAAAAACTGCCGATATGAATTACCAAAAATAACACTTTAATTACACAACACAATAGCACTACGGATCACTCTTAAGTCGCACTTGAAGATCGCTTTAGATGTTCTCGCATGTATCGCTTCCAATGAACTACCCCGAGACGCGCTCCGTTCCCGCTTATATAGGGCCCTCGGATAGTTCCAGAACCTTCTACCGTAGAAGCATCTAGAATGTTCGAGTATATATCGGCCCTGACCGAACACATGTCGATAGTTCCAGAAAGTTCTAGCATCGAACTTTCTAGAAAGCTCCTGACCATTAATTCCGCTACTCGATAAGAGATGGCGCTAGTGGGAACCAAACATTAATTGTGCGGCGCAACAATAGGATAGGATTTTGCCATGACACTAACCTTTATCTGTAAGCTTCAATATCCTGCTAGTCGCATTTCGCGCGAAAATAACGGTTAATTTTCAGACCAGTCAAACGACTACATTACTAGAACCTTAGTATACTCAGCCTATAACGTTCCCACTGCTGGGACACAAGCGTACTCTCGGTGAGAGGGAATGGGCCGTAATCTGGTGGATTACGGGCCGAGCGCGGGTTGGTACGCACGGCTACACATCAAGCTATACATTTCCAGTATAAGCTGATCTAGAATTATATAGGATTTCCGTACAGAGCGAGATCAGCGTAAACTGGAAATGTATAGCTTGATGTGTAGCCGTGTGTACATGTCACACGTCTTCGAATTTTTTATTCCAGGACATGCCGGTTTTCTCACGATGTTTTTCTTCACCGGCTTGAGATCAGTGATGATGAAATTAAATGCACTTAGAAAACTGCCTACCTGGTCGGGTAGTGGGTCGATGATGACCTACCACGATGAGCCACCACTGTATCTCTAAATTAGAACCTTATTTACAGAAACACACAAATTATGTCACCTGAGATCCCTACTTCCCAACTAATATTTAAATGCGAAAGTAACTCTGTCTGTCTGTCACGCTTTCACACCTAAACCGCTGAACCATTCGTAATGAAATTTGGTAGGAATATAGCCTGGGATATGGAGAAGGACATAGGCTACTTTTTACGCGATAACCGACATCTTCGCGGGCGGAGCCGCTGGCAAAAGCTGGTATAAAATAAATATTCCATTCTGAGTCCCTAAGTTCGTTGTATTATTATGACATCAAAAAGAGTGACTGCTCATCCCTTATCACTTGGACGGCGTCTTTCAACCTAATATTATAATGAAACACCTAATTTATGACTAAATCCTTCTGTCTACCAAGTGTTTGTTGAAATGTAAACTCACTTTTAATTAAAACATCGTTCTTGGTTTTTTCTAAAACTATATTAAACGTGAAATTAAAAAGGGGTATCTACTATATTAAGAAGCGGTCAAGTGGGAAAACACGCGCGGTATGGGTTCTGTACCTTACGGTAAAACAGGAACAAAAAGCGCTATATAAAAACTTTTTTGTTGTTTCTTGTATCAGGTATGTTTTAACTAGCTTCTATAGTGACATTGTTACTATGGAACACGTAACATAAGATACACAGTACACTAAAGTAACAGCCATATTTATATAACATTTCCTCGCCCCCGACCCACCGCATCGCATCATATCGCCCACCTGTGGTTTCTTTGTTTTTGCCCAACTGACTTTTTTCATTTTACTCGTCTCCTCGGTAACTCCAACGGTTGTAGCTTGATGTTAAATAATCTAGAACCATTCTCTGGAATTAAGTTATCTTAAGTCCACCAGTCGGATTTGAAAAAAATATTTTTGAATTCTAGAGATAAACGCGTCCAAACAAACATACTCTTGAGCTCTAATATATTATTACCAACACATTCTTTCTTACTTCATTTGATAGAAGCCAAAGTAATACGTATTTTTTTGCAAAAATTAGTCACCAATTCCGACTAAGAAGATGAAGCTCTGTGATAGACGGCGCAAATTTTGTAGGAATATAAACTTTTGGCATCATTTTTTTTTTTTCTTGGGTGGGAAATCATCAAATGACTTCTCCTGCTGAGTAGAGCAGGAGGGCGTGTCAGACTTTTACTGACTAAAACCCAGCCGTGTTCCCTCAGTAGCCCGTATGCCAGGGGCTGTGGTATCTCTTTCGAACAAACCCGCACCCTTGGCAGGCATCGGCCCTTGCGGACCCCACCAGCGGTTACTGACATCTTTGACGGCGCGCGTGTGCCACTTTTCGGCCGCAGGGGATAGGGAGAGTGGCTGACGCTATACCGACACTCCTCTTCCCCTGCGGCCCCACCGCGTCCGCCATCAACTTTTGGCACCATTACGATACGGAACCCCAAAAAGGACTGAAATAAAAGATCGCTAAACGAGTTTGTAAGATAGCTTTAGTTTCTTCGAAGGGAAGGAAAGTAAGATGATAATCTGTCATGGCATAGCGATATTGTTGGAAGTTTTTTCTTGAAATCGCATCTTATTTTTTTAAGCGGAATTCAGTTTTATATACGCTTTTTATTTTAGTTTTCAGTGAAAACATGGATTTAATATTACATATGGATCATCATTTCAGCCGAAAGACGTCCACTGCTGGAGATAGGCCACCCCCAGGCTCCTCCACTTCGACCGGTCTTGTGCTTCCCACATCCAGCGGATACCCGTGGCCTTCACAAAGTCATCGGTCCACCTTGTGGGAGGCCTTCCCACTCTACGTCTTCCGGTACGCGGTTGCCACTCCAGAACCTTTCGGCCCCATCGGCCATCTGTTCTGCGAGCAATGTGCCCTGCCCACTGCCACTTAAGTTTGGCAATTCTTCGGGCTAAATACGGATATTTCTTTATTATTTATGAATTATTATTTACGTGGGCGCGCGAAGCATTGGCAGGTCAAATCGTGATTTTTGTGATCTAATATATACGAGTAAATGTATGTAACACACAAACCTACCAGAATAAATACTCTAAATGATGGTTAAATTGCATCAAAATCCATTTTGTTTTGATAAAGGACTTCGCTTCATACAATTTATTTTTACTATAGTAGGATATGCCAATAAAATACACATAAACTTATATGTACAACAAAGCTGTAGTTATGGAAGTACAGTGTACAATTACCGTTGTAAATAATTTTATTTA
Organism: Polymixis flavicincta; assembly: GCA_949987655.1. NCBI lineage: Eukaryota > Metazoa > Arthropoda > Insecta > Lepidoptera > Noctuidae > Polymixis > Polymixis flavicincta. The sequence continues at coordinate 10,981,235 of OX465175.1, read as the reverse complement.
TAAACTAATACATACCTAATTACACTTCTGATTTATCATTGTGGTCCAAATCATTAAGTCTGTGGTTAATTTAAACATAACAAATCACAACACGCCTATATTTCACCGAAGGGATATTAAGGCGCGCATAGTAAGGTGAACTCACATGCCCTCAATTTGGGGCTGATTTTTCAATAGTCACTACCTTTAACCGTCAGATTTATTCTTCATACAACTTTTATCTGAAGAATAAATCTGACGGTTAAAGGTAGTGACTATTGAAAAATCAGCCCCAAATTGAGGGCATGTGAGTTCACCTTACTATGCGCGCCTTAATATCCCTTCGGTGAAATATAGGCGTGTTGTGATTTATTCTTCATACAACTTTTATCTGAAGAATAAATCTGACAGTTTGGCATATTTTCTATACAAAAGCTGTCAAGCCGACATATTTATTCATCAGATAAAAGTTATCTGACTATTAAAAATCAGCCCTTAGTTGAATAATACATTTGTCAAAGAAAAACGCAATCATTCGTTTATATCACAACAAATTAAACAACAGTAAAATGATAATTACAAACTTTGCGTACAGCTGTTCCAAGAAAAATACGAATCGCTCTTCTATCTCTTTTCGCTGATACAAAACTTTTGGTCATGGAAAACAAAAAAATGGAGTGCTAAGATATTTAATCGCTTGAAAATGTTATTGTTCTGGAAATCAACTGCCTAGCTAGTTAGCCTTTTTCTCTATATATTTTGGGTCAGCGTTCAGTCTAACCAGATACAGCTGTATACACCAGTATTTTACTTGGAGGCACTGCCTATCTGACCTCGACAACCCGGTTACTGGATACTTAACACTATACCCCTTGGTAAGGCTGGTTGTCAGCCGACGGCTTAACGTGTTTACGAAGTACGGAGGGGTCTTGGTATATAAAGATAGTCACCCATTGACGGACCGACTGCGGCAAGCGTAGCTTAACCTGACCCGTGTAGTTTCAAATTTTCATTTTGAAGACAGTTTCAAAGCAATGCCATACACTTTACCAAGGTTGCCTAAGCAATTTTGAAGGATCACCATAAATGAAAAATGATTAAATTTCTGTAAGTAGGTTTTTACAACACTTTTACACGTCAATCATAATTTTAAAACTGGATGAGGTCGGCGTTTACTATTTGAATATTTTGAGAAGAAAGGCTGAATCAAAATCATAGGTCACGGTCTCTTTTAAAGTCCAGACATAATCTTGGTCAGTTTATGTAAAGACCATGTACCAGTTTGATATTTAGAATGGTCTTATGAGGAAAGAACCACACATATTGAGTGGACCTGACCAGTCAGTGTTAATCGTAGCTTATAAACATAATTACCAAAAAAAAAAGAAAAACACTGTTACCTTTGAAGAGGTTCTTATGCTAACAACTTATCAATATTTGGCGGCAACTCTGAGGTCTATAACAAAATCAAGTGTGAAAATAATAGTTTAAAAAACTAAAAAAATACGCTTTAAAAACCAAACTAAAGTCGTTTTTTTTAGTTTTTTTAAATAATTTTTATATGCTATTATTAAGTTCGGCTACCTACAGAACCGTGATTTTAGTAAAAAAAAATTCGTTTTTGTGGCCAATATTTTGGAACAAATTTATTATTGAATTGTAGATACCTTGATAAGTGTGCAGTTTCAAATCAATCCGACATTTTGACGGAGGTGAAATTTACGTTCAAAGATACCGTTACATAGATATATACATACAAACCTAATAAAATCATGTTAAAATATTTTGTATTGTTGTCTAATTGAGTATTAAAAAATATGAACCATTCGATCTGGCTCGAAGTTCTATTTGTTCTCAAAAGGCAATCGCCAGCTGATAGCTTTTGGGAGCTAATTCAGTTTTTTTATGTCGGTCCACGTGTGCACTAGATCAACGACTACATATTTGAAGGGCAATACACCGTGATATTTTAGTCGCTTCACAAACGTGGTATAATCAATTTACCCGACATAAAATAAATGTAGACTCGATAAAAAAAAACATTCAGATTAATAAAGAAAAATAAATAATGCTTTACAATTATGAAACAACCTGTTAATATTTTTTACGTTGTTATCAAAGGGTAGAAAATGCAACCCAGCGTACGAGTCCAGCACATCATTCCATCTCCATAACAGGATGTTTCAAACTACGTTAATTTTTTAATTATTCCAATGTTCAGAAATATCTTCTTTTTAAAATAAATAATTAGTAGTTATTGGATTTATGAAATGGGCTGCTGTTGTAAGACGATTTAAATGCCACGATATAGTAACAGTAGTAACAGTGCAATATGTCATAACAGAGACATTATTGTTTTGAATCACAGTATTGTTACAAGCACAACAATTTTGTTTTCTCAATAAAACTTTTATGTTTGTATCACTGTGTCAATCACGTGATGTCGTATTTCCAAAGAGGGGACTGTCACAATGTTTGTGAAAATGTCCCCTCCGAGCCTCACCGTCGTTCCGCGCATTATCACTCCATTTTCTCCCTACTTTGTGCTCCAAGCCCTACTTCCACGGTTTAATCAGCGGACTGCCGGACTTAATTTCGTTTTCGTGTCTTCTTTTTATTGTCTTAAGACATCGGCAGAATCGTTCGTAAACTTAAGTTCGTTATTAAATTTTCAATCCTAATTCATTGTAATATCAACCTTAAAGCCATCGGAATATTGCTCAGTGATAAATTATATTTATTTCTGTATATAAGTTGGTTGAAAAAACACTTTTAATTGATAATATTAAATTATGTGTTGCTAACTGACTACTCTGAGAAGAAAGGCCGGAACAAACTCAGAGGCCGCAGTCGGTTTTAAAGGCCGTATGTTGGAACTACTTAGTACTAAGTAAAATTAATTATGTCAACAACTATCAATTTAATAATGTAACGAGTTATTTTGAGTGTCAGTTGAAATTTATTACAAATGGATTAAACAGTTTTTAATATTACTCACTGATTTTACCTGATATTGCCAAGCCGAGACTTTTAAAATGGCTGTAGAGTTTTTAATTTTGTTTTCATTTTTAATTAAACATTGAGACTTGTTTACCCAAACCCTAAATTTAGCTTAACGTGTCTGCTTATTAAGCTCCTCGCTGATTTTCATTTTAATAATTTAAGACTAAAATGTTATTAAGTTTGTAGTTATTAATTTTAATTTGTTTCATCGTCTATTTGTAACAGACAGTTATTAATGTAGTGGTACTCTTTAGTTTAAGTCGCACCTTATGAACGAATTTGGTTTTTTGTAATTTCGATTTTTTTGCTGCTCGTAACACAATGGTATTCCTATTGCAAAAGCAATTTGCTTTAAGAATTCCTCTCTTACTCCAATTTAGCAAGCTCTCTGACCTAACACAATAAATACAGCTTCTTCGGAGCTATAATTGCCGCCATGTTAATTTCATGCAGCTCAGTAGATAATTTTAACATTGAAATGGGATTAGGAAGAAACCACTGGGCGTAGTTAGCATAATTTTCAAATTCTCGACTGTCAAAGGAATTTATTAATGCTCCATGCAAGTTAGCTCGTGCGACCACGAGAGCTGCAAAAACATTACTAAGAGGGATAAATGTATAAAATCCGACAAAATATACGATTTGTTCGTATGAAACGGGAAATGGTACGTAATCCATGTACTAAAGTGCGTCAGTTGAAGCTTTGTTGGGCTTTTACGCAAAATCCTGCTGGAGATCCTGCACTGTAACTTCGGTACTGAATATTGAACTAATCTTGATATCGTGTTTAGGGAGAGGCAATTCAATCTATGTGTTTTGTGGCTTGAAACTTTGGAAGTTCAGGACACTTTCCTTGAGCCTTTGTTGTTTTATAGTAATTTGTAATATTCTCTATACTTTTTAAAACTTTGAGAAAACAAGTTGAAATAAAAATAAACCGTGTTCTTATTCAGATTCAGATTCAGATTTATTTTTGCAAAAACATGTGTAGATAATATAGCTGCACGGGTCGATCGGCCAGGTTAAGCTACGCTAGATAATATAGCTGCACGGGTCGATCGGCCAGGTTAAGCTACGCTTGCCGCGGTTGGTCCGTGGATGGGTGACCATCTTTACATACCAAGACCCCTCCGTGCCTCGGAAAGCACGTTAAGCCGTTGGTCCCGGCTGTCATTTGTGGATCTTTGACAGTCGTTACGGGTCGTCAGAAGCCCGAAAGTCTGACAACCAGTCTTACCAAGGGGTATCGTATTACCCAGTAACTGGGTTGTGGAGGTCAGATAGGCAGTCGCTCCATGTAAAATACTGGTATTCAGCTGCATCCGGTTAGACTGGAAGCCGACCCCAACATAGTTGGGAAAAGGCTAGGCAGATGATGATGTGTAGATAATATACATGGTATGATGCTTGTTATAGGTGTTACAAGGTTTTTTGGCTCAACATGTTTGACCATGGTTGGTGTACAAATTAGGTCGAAAGACAATAAGAATTTAAAATACTAATAACATAAATAAAATGTCAATGTCAAATCCAAATATATTCGGAGCATGTAACAGCAAGTGTTTAAAGTTTTTTAATACGATTACAAAATACAGAATTATCATAATTTCGCTACCAAACCTCACATTTGGTACACGCCGACATTATTAAAGAAAAAAACACTCGAAGAATATAGAACGCTTATGTATTTTATACCTATTTTTCTGTAGCAAATGTTCAGGAAGTGAACGGCAGGGGCGGAGTGTTTTCGTTTAATTTCCCAGTAAAATGGTCTACCCTCTTCAACATAATTACAGACCGGCTAACTGAATGTACGTATCGCTTCATCACCGTCTCATCTTTTCACAGAGTGTTTTTGCATTTTAAAAAGCTTCTCTTTCATATTTTTTTGATGGCCATACTTAGGATATTTTGCTTTCGAACATTATTAGCAGTTTTGGTTACACATTATTTACAGAAATTATCTAAATGTTAGTATTTATGTATTAGTACGTGAAACAAAAATTTGTACCATTTTTAAGGAAATCACGTGGAAGAAGAAGTATGAAATTGGGTACGGTTAAAGTTTATAAGGAGGAGCGCAGAAAATTCATATTTTTTTAATTATTACATGCACAGCATGCATAGAAAAACTTTAAGTTTTAAATGAATTATAGTCGTATTTCAACCACTTGGCGACACTAGTTCTTATTTAAATTCATCAGATATTGTATAAAATAATGATTAAGGAAGTTAATAGTCTGCTAAAAATGGCAGGGGCTTGTGGTTGAGGAGGGAATGTGGCTTAATAATAGCCGCACGATCAGGTTACGCTACGCTTGCCGCGGTTGGTCCGTGGATGGGTGACTATCTTTACATACCAAGAGCCCTCCGTGCTTCGGAAAGCACGTTAAGCCGTCAATCGTGGATCTTTGACAATCGTTACGATTCGTCAGAACTCCGATAGTCTGACAAACAGTGTTACCAAGGGGTATCATGTTACTCGTACCTGGATTGTGGAGGTCAGATAGTAATAGCTTCATGTAAAAAACTGGTATTAACTTGCATCCGGTTTGACTGGAAGCCGACCCAGCAGAGTTGGGATAATGCTAGGCATGCAGATGAGGATATTGCTTAAAAAAAGCTGACAGTTTCTTATGACTGTTTTATAAATATTTTTACTGGCAGCATTTTAAAAAGTGGGTTTTTCTCATGAATGGCATAGTCGAGATACGAATTCTAGACGATTGTAGAATCATCGATTAGTTACCTCGTTAGTTGCAAAATCAATTAAAACATTTAAGAAAAATAAGTTTACTTTTAAAATGACTACCCATTCTTCAGTGCAGAGAGTCGAGGGCTCTATACACAATGTTTTCTATTATTGACAAACCCACTGCTCTTTTTTAGCTGGATTCCCAAATGCAGTATTTGTGCTCTGCCCATACTAAAATTCTTCGTTCCATCAACAATTAATTCTTCTTTCTTGAGGCGGTTTTCCATTGGAATACCCCCTTCAGAACGTTTTCAAGCAACCAGTCGCTTTTATTTTAAAGTGAAGGCACGTGAACATATCCGTCAGAAGTTGGTAAAAAAATCCCAGCGCTGATTTACTGAATTCGTTTGCTCCTCCACCGATCGTTATTTCTCCTGACAAAATTGAATTTGTTCATATGATGTATCTTAGTATGTTCCGGCGGGATAATTGCCGGCTTCCACGCGGGCGATGCTGCGGGCAGAAGCTAGTAACTTTAAATATGTTTATTTCTGTATTTTCTAATAGTTTAAGGTTTAGGCTGTACGTTGCTTTTATACCTCTTTATTAGCATAAGAATATTAAAAAATATTATTTTTTATGAAAGTTACAAGATTTCGCATAAAGGCTTTGTATAACCAAGTATAATAATTGTTCGTATTAGGCATTGTTCTTTACGCTTTGTTTTAGACAACAGGCATAATTATAATAGTTCAGATTAACTACTTTAACGAAATTCAACAACGAGTATCTGATTATGACGTGGCCATAAAGGTCAATTAAAACAAATTCACAGTCCAGTAAGGACTGCTTAAAGCTTATTTATTTACATGGAAATTTAATGCGGTTCGATATATCCTTTGTTTTACTCATTCGTTTTATATGGTAATCGAGAGAATATGTTATAAAACAGGTGTATTGTGGTTATCTTATTTACTTTAGCTGTTGATACAGTTAAAATGCATCGCGAAAGGAGCAGAAAAAGAAGATAGTGCGACTACAATTTTTCAGAGCGTTATAATAGCGACCCCGTGGTCGCAAGCACTGAGCATGGGGTCCTCGGATCGATTCCCAGGTCAGTTTGACACGCCCTTCTGCTCCACCCAATCACAAAAAAAAAAAAAACTGATTGGGCCTGCGCATGACCTCCCGAGTCGTGCAGGATTGCACAAAAGAACAGAGAGTGTACCTGAGTTTACGCACACACTTGATCACGTTAATGTAATCTGCGTATCTCTCTTGTTCTTGTTCTCCGTTAAGGTTGGCCACAGTGGCCAAAATCGGGTGAGAAGATATAATTATTATAGTCCATCAGATTAAATAGTAGTCCAGAGAATGCAAAGTTTTTATAAAGTTCAGTCATTGTTGAAGATTATTGTATCTATCTACACTAGCGTCACGTCATGGTGCCTCACAAAAACTTTTTATTTGTTATACTTCCTTTTGTTTCTTCGCCCACGTGCCGTATCTATCAGTAAATACATAGGCGCGGTCGCAGCCAAAGACTTTGGCCCCCCCCAAATTCTTTGGCTGCGGCCCACAAACAAAGACTACATATTAATAAGAAAATAAAAAGAGTAAATTATACTCTATTGCACAAAAAAACAGGTTTACGTTATGGCTTTGGGGAGGTCATGACCTCTAGGACTACCCTCCCCTCGGACCGGGTCTGTCAGTAAATATCCCACCGGAAATCTATATTCCTCATTTAAATCCGTACAGTACAGTTTTTAATAAACCAGCTTGAACTCGCGCCTTCGCTGCATGGAGGTCTGTAAATTTCACGGAAACGTACCTTTCACACAAATCTGTTCAGCCGTCTTAGCGTGAAAGCATAACAGACAAACAAACTCACTTTCGCATATATTTAGGATTACCAACAAGATCATTTTATAAAAAGAAGCACAGTAAAAAATACGATATCACACTAAGCAATTAAACATTTTATCTCCACTTCATAGCAAATAAACGTCTCATTCCGAGGTACGCGATAAGAACTAAAAAACAAACGTTTTCATTCAAATTCATCCTCAACTTTCACTCTTTTAATTAGTACCTACGAGCCTCTGATATTTCTAAATGGAGGAAAGCGGCGACAGAATGCCTAATTGAGTTTGCACGACACATTTTCTTAGTAACCGGTAATTGTGATTCAACCCCCGGGAAAAAAAAAACAGTGAATAAAATACAAAGTACTGCCGAAGAGTCGGAGCGACTTTTAATAAAGTTTTCTTTTGGTTAACCTCTTTTTAGAAGTGTGAGTGGGAAACTTTACAGCAGGTACGTTATTATGTATTAAAAGGCACGTGTATTGTTAAGTTTTCATGAAGCGGTATAAAATTAGATTTTTTGAGGCACGCAAAAAGAGGCACTAGTGGACATACATATTTTTGGGACATCAAAATGGAATTATATGGTTACGATTAAATACACAACATAAATGTTTCCCTAGGTATACTTTCACTTGATTAATAAATAACAATTAAAGGAAGTTATTATTAGAACCGAACTCAAAAACAACGAATGAGAACTTCACCAAAATATGGAACCACTCTTGTGGGTATACCCTTTCAAACAAGAGAAGAATTTTTGAAATCGGTTTATAAATGACAAAGTGCTGAGTTATCAAATATTTAAAAAAATACAAGCGAATTGAGAAGTGTACCTGCGCGTATTCACACCTATACTTTATGGCAACCTAGTAGATGTGCTATCTATCACAATTCCCTGAGTATTTATACACGTTTGATTTCAATACCAACGTCTTATGCACGTTACATTGTAAACTACCATAATTTGCAATGTTATATCAACAGGCTCGCCTCCTATTGTATGGAACTTGTAAAAAACGGGTAAAGTACGGCGAAATATTTAGGCATGCATATCTAAATATTTGGCACTATTTACTATTTAGGGAACTTTAAATAATAAATGATTTTAATTCTGTACTTAGGTTTGTACAAACACTTTTACACGTCTAACATATTTTAAAAACTAGACGAGATCGGCGTTTCCTATCTGATTACTCTGAGAAGAAAGAGAGGCCGAAGCGAACTCAGAAGGCACGACCTCTTTTAAAGTTCAGACATAATCTTGTGAAGACTATATAGATTGATATCGAAGGTCGACTGGTAGAAAATGCCTATGGCATTAAGTCCGCCTCTGTACATGTGTGTGCATAAAGTATAAATAAATAAATATATAAATATCTGGAAAGGGCTTTTGGGAAAAGAAGCACACAGATTGAGTGGAGCCGTCCACTCAGTGCAACATTTAAAATTAATCAAACAGCTCATCTCAGAACTTGAGGAGTTTTACGATTCATCATCATGACTGTTTCTGTTTTACTGTGTGTACAGTCGCCAGCAGGTCAAGCTATCCCAAACTGTCACATTTTCCGAATTGAACATAAACCTTATTCCTTTGTAATAAAGTTGAAAAACTATCAAAGAAATTTGACAGATAGTAGCTTAGCTTGATGTGCTGGCCTCTGTACTTATTTAAAACAAATAAATTTATAATGTAACAATCCAACCGACCTATGGATCCTAGGTGTCTAAAATCATCATCATCATCATTTCAGCCGAAAAACGTCCACTACTGGACATAGGCCTCCCTCAAAAGAGGGGTTTTGCCATAATCGCCACGCTTGGCAGGCGGGTTGGCAATCGCAGTATGGTGGTCAAATGCATAGAGAACGCTGCTGTCTATTCTCTAGTAATTCCCTTAGTCGGCTTCTACGACACCCACGGGAAGAAATGGGATGGTGCTATTCTTTTACGTCCGGCATCAATCCAACCAAGGACTTTCGGTAGGCCGCTTATAGGACTCGAACTGCCAGACCATAACTGAATAAATACAAAAAAGAGAAAAAATATAACAATCCTTTAATGGGCAGTCGGGCACGTGCACAATAATTACCTATACTAATACTATACCTAACGAAGTAAATATTCATGTCATTATTGTTTAAGTAAAGAGGTAACCTATACCATAGATAAAAATATTGGTGGTAGATTAAAAAAAAAAAAGATTCACTTTGTAAATTTATCAGAGCAGCTCAATCCCAAGCCTTTTTTCAGCCAAGCCAAGTCCTGCCAAGCCTTTAAGGATTAAAAGCTCGAAGCATGTTAGGTACCTACGTATAATTTGTTGGTCGTCTTAGCTCTAGAAGGGAAAAATATATATGGCCAAGGCACATAGAAAAAATAACTTGTTAGCTATACACCATCCACACGAGGTCACAGCTGATATCAAAGAGCCAATATACTCGGAATCGCGTCGGTTATAAATCGCTTTGCCAATTAAAATATCTACAAAGAAGAGGTCGAACACTTCTTTTGGACATCTTTATTGAACTTTTCATGAAATTGTGAACAATTGTTTTTTTACGCAGCAATTGTTGCATGTCATTCAGTATATTTTATTTACCATTAAAGTATGTGTTTATTAGAATTTGAAAAACGTATTTACTCAAAACAAGCTGTGTGAGAAACTCCTCCATGTTTTAGCAACGATTGTACATCTTACATCTCACAACAACCTACGATTAGAAGGGCCGTTAGCATCATTAAATATAAATCAAGCAAAACTTTACACAACAGGTTTAAATTTTTTCCATAATTTTATTCATTTCATAACAACATGCAAATTACACTGCAGTGTATTAACTATAACATTTACAAAATGTTATTTTCAGTACCTAGTCGTGTGCCAGTTTCACTTATTAAATAAAAAAAAACTTGTTCACTATTTCTAAAGATCGTTGTAAGGCATTGAACACGCGAACCGTCGATCAGCCGCCAATAGGTCGCGTCGAGTACCGGAGTCAATCGAATTTATTCAGTAATTTCCTTCGACGAACGACCTTCCCGAATCACAAACTTGTACAAATGTGTTTCGCTAAGCGGAAACTTTCTACACACTCAATGTCGAACACGTCTCAAGCAAAACCCTCTTTCATGCCTTTCGAGTGAAATAAACCATAGAATTATAATGTATGAATATTTTAGTTTAGCCCACAAATAACCCCGTCATCTAAATGGGCTTGCCAAACGGAAAGTTTTTACACAACGTGTGTCGAAGTAATCCTTTCATGTTAGCGTGGCCGCACTTTTAAGGTAAAATTATAATAGAGCGAATATTTTTTGCGAGAACCTCATAACGACTTGAAACGACAGACTTTGTAAGAAGTTGACTTTGAATTAAGCCCGTGATAGTGGTTGAAATGGGGGGAAATATGACGTGGAGTTGCTTATATTTCATTACTTAATGTTCGTTTGGTTGTAGGGACTGTAAAAATGATTGAAAGTGTGATATGAGTTTAATAAACAAATAGACTGGGTGTCAGTTGGGAGGTATGAACGAAAACGAGGCGAAAGGAGTAAACATGGATTGTAACAGGCGTTCTCTAATATCTGCTTACCGCTATAGGAAGAAGGCGTGAGTTTATATGTGTGTAGAATAAATATATTTATAAAATAATTATGCTCAAATTTGACGAAAAAACGCTATACGTGCCAATGTCATTTATAGCGGACTCATATAAAAAAAAACGTGTGGCACTCGGAGACTGCCGATATATGGTAAAGCTATTGCATAGCATTTTTTATCAACTTATGCAATTATAATTATTTATTTATTTTATTTATGGGAGCCGGTGGGAGCGCTTTTTTACGTTTCTCTATGAAACTAACAACCTATCTCTTTCGTTCTTGTATTAAAATGATCAGGATAGACAAGGCTAGATATGTTTCTGGGACTGATGCCAACGTCATAGTGCAAATTTTTGCGGTATTCATCGCAGAACATAGTACTTTGACAGTCGGTACGGCGCGGATCCGTGCTACTCGTTTTATCGATTGTGCTAAGTGTTTTTGAAGTGAAAATGCATATTTCAAGCATGAATACGTATGTAAAGTAAATCAACTTTCTATTTATGTATTAGTTATAAGCAGTTTAATATATTTACGCATATATTTTACGGAAAAAATTCCACGAGGTGAAAAAATGGCCGCCATATAAAATCATAAAATATTTGCGTTGACTTTTCGTGTGCGTATTTTGTATGAAATGGCTAAAATGCTGCTAAAACGGTAAGAAAATTTCATAAACTATCCATAAATATACGATGTTGTGTATGAAAATTCAGATAAGGCAGTCAAAATTGCAATTTTAACATGTCATTCCTCCGTTGTTATGCAACAGTCCGACCTGTTGCTACGGTCGACCTGTCGTTACGGAATTTCTGGATTCGGTCTCCACGCTCAAGGCCCGCGATAGAAGCTATACAATAGCTTAAAAGTCGATTAAGAAATAAGGAGACAGCTGTTCAAAAATAAAAACTGTTTAGTCAGAAAAGCCAATCGCAACACTACTAGGCTGTACCGTCCAATTCGTTAAATCAATGAGCTAATAATGGAACAAAAGGAATCCGAAATAAGCATTTGACTATTATCTCGTGCCGCTTTTATTTTTAAATAAAATAAAGTTTTGTAAGATTCAATACCTTTATTATAGTAATCTTACACTTTACTGGCGTGGTTAATATGTATACTCATGTCAAATTACAGCTTTCTAGTTCTAGTCCTATCTCTGAGGTACGAGTAAGCCCCAGACAGACAAACTAACGGACGGACATGGAAACTTTGTGGGTTCTATGTTGACTACGGGATCCTAAAAAAGAATAATAAGGCATCAAAGACTCATAGATAAATAATTGTTGGATCGAAGGACCATTTTCAGTAAAAAGCCTGGCTAAAATTAAAGAACCGCCATGCTATAAAACTGCTACGCAAAGCCTACGCCTAGCATCACTACGGCTGCTACGCGGTCGTAGCAATTAGCCGATCGGCTCAGTTGAAGGTATTTATTTAGACGTGTTTCTGTTTCAATGATAATTATAACTATCCTTCAAAATGTTCATTCAACTGTCGATCTACACAAAACTAACATGTATTATATTCCTTGTACATAAATACAAAAGTGTTACTAATACTCGCCCAGTTATTATCCCTCGTCAGTTGTAAGGAGGGGTTGTGACAGCTGATATCGTATAACAGAATATCTAAAAGCTTATACATTTGATGTTGCTTAGTAAACAAAAGGATATTTAACATAGCTTCACGTCTTTGCGATTGTGGTAGTGGAGGTATGGAGTTTCGTGTTTTGCGAATTTCGTAGTTCACTTGTTTTGTGTTTTGAATGAGGTAGTGTCTTATTTGTTAAATACGTTTCTCTTGTGTGTTATTTATAGTTGTTTCAACCCATTTATATTTAGTTTTATTTGATTTTAAATCACAATCAAAAGTCATTTATTCAAATTAGGCTGAGAACCAGCACTTTTCGAACGTCGAAATTACTTAGGCTCCAAAACGCTCGCCTTGCACCTTTCCTAGTGCTTCCTAGTGCTTTAGCTGGGAACAAGAAGTGGCACAATAAACTCCCCAGCAGCACAGCTGTCCGTTTAGTTAGAAAAACTTGATTCTATAAAATAGTAGGCAGGCAAAGTAATTAACATTACGAGACACAGAACATTAAATCAAATCATTTGCCATATGCTAGCCATGCCAATATACCAAAAATACAATAAAAACTATACTCAAGATTAAAAAAAAACATTTAACACATTGGTATCAATCGTTTCACCATACCGTCACACTCTTTGAATTTTGGTGAGTACTATGTATGTTTCCGATTTCTTCGCAAGATAGACCGTATGTTCCATTATACAGTGCGAGTCTTTATAATGTGCACATATCAAAATGAGGCCCATCTATGCTTAATTTGATGACCAGTTTTTTTTTTATCAAAATTTTTTCATTCTTTTTTTCTGGAATAAAAAAAAATGTTCTCTACTGTGACTACTGTGTCTTATTAAGAAATTTTATGATTCTTGTAGAAATTGATGAAAAAAAAAAACTGATTTTTGCAAAAAAAACATGTTTATTTTCAATTGAAGGTAGTTTTTTTCCACAATTTTTATTTTATGAGGTCGCCTAATTACTTCCAATCATTATGGAGTTTTTTCATCACGATAGATCATTTAGTTTAAAAGTTACAACGTTTTGTTTACACTAGGGTCAATGTAGCGAACCATTTTTTTTATTGCTTCAAAAATGTTAAAAAAATATTTAGATTTTTTTTATAATCTTTCTGGCGATAAAATTAAGCATAGACTCCCTTATTTTGATATGTGCTCATTATAAAGAATACACTGTATATTAGTTTTGCTTAACTCGAATATCAAAAATTACTTTTATGAGGAAGACTCATGCCAGTTATCAGATTTAAGGATAGGAAGGGTTCCATACACCTACCGCCACTTTCCTAAAACCTTTATGTGATACAAAGAAGGCTTTGCTTTGTCTTTAAGTTAGTAATTCGACGGCACGGTTGGCGCAGTGGTTAAGCGATTGACTGCTGTGCTGCGTGTCGCGGGTTCGATTCCCGCACGGAACAAATATTTGTATGAACTACAAGTAGTTGTTCCGGGTCTGGCTGTTTGTGTATGTGAGTTTAATTAAATTTTTGTAAACGCACCCACAATACAGGATAAATTCCTAGTGGGGGCAACGTTTAAAAAATAAAAATAGTTTAAGGTTAATTTCCGTACGGCAATTTTCTCATTAGGCTGGTATATTGTAGACCAGTGCTGAAACCTTTGAAAATGGTAAAAGTAAAAACAAATTATAGTAGGATGAAACCCATTGGAAAAGGAAGAAAATATAACAAACATGAAAGGAAAAATAATTTACGGGCGATCTGAGGTGCATCTTTAACGGTAAAAAAACGGTTTATCTCGATTTCCGGCAAAACTACAAGTCCTATGGAAAAAGGTTTAATGAAAAAGTTGTAGGTAATAAAAAGATCTACAACTTTTGCATTCACACTTTATTCACATACCATCAAACATTTTGGGAAAAATTCTAATATCCAAGTTTTTGGTTTTTTATTTTTATCTTTTACAAAATAAAAAAAATAAAACACGAGATTTGGTGAAACCTTACATTTTTATGTCCCGAACACACTGTCAATTATTTGATTTTAAATATTTATTTTGTCACTTTATTTTGACTTCAATATCGAAAAAGCATCCTAATTTTCAATTGCAAATTCTCCCATCAAAATAAAGTCTCTAGTCTTTTTTTAAAGTCGGTGGGTATTTTTGTTCGTTGAGATCTATGCTTTCTGATGGTGAAAAAATGATCACCATAGTTCTCATAAAATGATGTGCTAAAATTTTCCGTAGGTCACTCAGGTATATAAGTTATCTTAGAATAGCAATAAATAGGCATCGATCTACGTATTATATTATATGATAAATGATAAATGTTTTTTTTTTTTTTTAATTTTTTTATTTCTGTAAGTAGGTTTGTACAAACACTTTTACACGTCAATCATATTTTTTAAACTAGGTGAGGTCGGCGTTTCCTAACTGACTACTCTGAGAAGAAAGGCCGAAACAAACTCAGAGGTCACAGTCTCTTTTAGTCCAGACATGTTATTATAAGCTTAGATCCCTATTTATTGCTATTTTTAATTTTAATTTCGAGGGTATGTGAAAAAAGTGTGAATACAAAAGTTTTAGATCTTTTTGTTACCTACAACTTTGCCTTTCAACCTTTTTCCATAGGACTTCTAGTTTTGCCGGAAATCGAGATAAGCCGTTTTTTACCCTTAAAAATGCACTTTCATCCACTTCCCGACCTCAGATCGCCTGCAAATTATTTTTCCTTTCAGTTTTGTTATATTTTCTTCTTTTTCCAATGGGTTTCATCCTACAATTTATTTTTTTGATTTCAAAAATTATATAACCTGGCCTAAGTTATCATTCAAATAAAATTGAGTTTCCGCTTCCACTGTTAAGCCACCGCTTTTGCACAGGTACGTAAAAACTCTCTTCTCTTTCAGGAATATTACAAAAAGGAAAGTATGTAAGTAAGTAATTTTAAGAAAAACATTAGCAGCATTTTGCTTTGTGCTTGCTTACATAACACCATTCCACGATATAACATCAGAGCGTGGTAAATATTATGAGGCGTGTAACGACCAAAACGTCACACATGATGTTAAAACGACACACATAATGATTCGTGTCTTTTATAAAACGTAATAATTGTCTTCAGGAAAATAAAATCACGCATAAAATCACTACTATGTTTTATACACATACCTACATAAACTCACGCTTTATTCCTTTGGGGGCTGGCAGAAACTATAGAACGACATGTGCTACTACATAATATTCCATTTGCTTCGTTTACGTTCATAACGTGGTGTATTGTGTATGTGTGAGTGTTGTAATCCCATTTCTTCCCGTGGGTGTCGTAGGAGGTGACTAAGGAACCTACTAGAGAATGGACAGTAGCGTTCTCTATGCTTTTTATCACCATACTGCGATCGCCAACCCGCCTTCCAAGCGTGGCGATTATGGCAAATCCGTCCAAAAATAAGCTTGGGGGAGTCCTATGTCCAGCAGTGGACGTCTTTCGGCTGCAATGATGATGATGATGATGAGTGTTGTATTGTTTTAAAATGCGTCCGTCGTAGATTACAAAGTTGAGCGATAAGTCTCTTAAATGATTATTGTAGTGCCAAGGTGAGGATAAATGCCGTGACGTGCTCAGCAGAGGGAGCGGCAATGGGCTGTGTGGATTAAGGGGAATTGACTACAAGACGGGTCAGTTTTGTGACTTCTCGGTTTCGGTAGGTTTGCCCGAACTTAGAAAATAGTTCTTTAACGTTATTACCTAGTATTGTACTGTGTTTATTATTCTGAAATTGAAATACTGATGTGCTGTATCATTGTTCTTTATTCTAACCCTTAACTATGGATCCCGTACCACCGAATCGAGATGATGACGGCGCTATCGCTTAGCCATCGCTGATGCCGACAAATCTAATATTAGTTCCATCTATCGTATCTTTCAAAACTCAAACAAAAGCCGTTTCCATGTTTAAACCGTAAGCAAACAATTACAAAGCCTGTGTTTAAGAACAAAAGTATTTTAATCGTTGTATCGCGTGTCGTCGGTACCGCGTTGTGCTCTTATGCGTGGTTACTCGATAAGAAGGCGTAGTTAGCTGAACCTGTGGCACTGCTATTTATGTTTTTAATCTACACTAAGAGGTGCGATGGCTGTTCCCAAAGTGCCGATGCCGGTAATAGGGGGGCCTATCGGGTCTTTAACTTCCTCGTTTCTGTGTACTCGTGGTGGGGTTATTTTTTATGTGTTTTTCCGTGTTGTGGAAAATAGGGTGTTTGGAATTTGTACGTATGATTTTATTTACAAAAAAGACAGTTACTAAATTGATTTTGGGATTGCGGTCGTGTTATTAATTTAATAACTAGCCCAAACCTATAAGCCGCTTCATGCTCCCTGGCGGTCGATACTTATTTAAAATTGAGTTATCAAACTTCGCATCGCATCCGAAAAGTTAAATTGAAAACCATTAAAAGCCAATCATTGGTGAACTTTTTGGGCTTCCATGCCTTCCATCAAATTACTTTGAATCCGCGACTATCCATTACCGGGAATAGCGTTTTCAAAAAAAAAACGTCAAGGAGGTGAAACTGAGGCAATATATCAAGCGTTCGTGCCCCGCGACCACGTCCCACGTGACTGATGTCCCCCACTCATTTATAAATTGACCTCACTTTGGCTCCGAGGCAGTTAAAGATCGAGCCCATACGCCGAAATTTTTCCATCTTGCCATCGACATAATAAAGTTATTGCTTCGTATATGAACACTGAAACCCATTACATGAGTATGTTGATGCGAATAACTATGTGCAGCTTAGCTCCATACAAATGAACAGACTGTTTTTACAAACTAAGAAAACTCTAGTGAACATGTATTGTGTTAATGCAGGTATAACGAAACATTTCAAACAAAGGGAGCTTGGACGTTTGTTCAGTGAAAGAGAACTGTGTTTACATTTCAAATTCATGAAAATCTTTCATTGAAATACGAGTCTTTTTAAACATAACCGTATCGGCCTAATGATCTGAAACCCTGAAAATGTTTTCTTTGCTATTCTGTGGAAAAACTTATAAATAAAAGCTATGTAGGTACGATTAGTCGTCTGTGAAATTATTATCTCCACATTCAACAATAAATTTCCCGAGACATACCAGTAATGTTGATTAGATAGCTATTGAAATGTTGATCTCATCCTTTCCCTTTAGAAAATTCGTACCAAATCGCGCGTATCGTTCAGTTATAAATTGCCATTACATCGCAGACGACAAAGCATTGAAATTCTGCCAATAAACTTGACTGAACGGGATACGCCGCCAAGTCCCCTGTCGATACGCCGATAGATCCCTCGGGACTGAAAGATGTGTTCCACTTATTTCAGAATTGACTTCGTTTTATTTTCCCCTTCCTTTTATTAGACGTCACTATGACTTTTTACAGTGCGTGTGGCTATCTAAATAGTCGAAATTTTTTGTCCCCTCATAATAAATTCGTAGTATAAAAAATTTAAATTTATTGCTAGCATTTTGTGCCTAAATACAGCTAGCCACACAGTTAATGGTGCCATCAATCATAAAATATAGCTTTGTGTGTGGTCAGCTCGGCGTACGTAGATGGATATTTATAACTACAACAAATCAGTTGGCAAACGTGGATCACAATAATTCATAATTATTATTTGGAGAGGAAATTATTAAGGTGTATAATTGTTATTACGGTAATTAGTGTTTGTAATTAATTGCTTGTGCTAAGGATTGATAGTCCTTCCTAGCGTAATTGTTCATCTATTGTGCTTGAAAATCCGATATTACAGGTAGGTATTGATTTATTTTATACATATTGTGTTGCCTGTGTATCTCGTTCAAGGTTATACATTTCTCTGAGCTCTTCGCAGACACAGTCATGTGTCATCTATGAACTTGGAAAATGTTAACATTCCAGGAATTCTCACAAACAAAATATAGATTTATTTATAGCATTTATGGTATTTTATTGATTGCTTTTTCTTTGATCTTTTACCGCTAGGAGCATAGAACAGGGCCATTATTGCGTAACTCACAATTAATCATAATTTGTTTCGTTTTGAAACAGATGGCTAAACCATTGCTTCATATGTTCGAAAAATGTGTCTTGTCAACTACGTAAATAACGCAATGAATATTGTTGAACTGTCAATGTGTTATGCAATTAGGGTGCTGAAATGCGGTCTTTAAAAATGTGTACTGACAGCTTTGTGGTGGGCAAATTGGGTATCTCACGCGTTTTGGTTGTCATCACCACCATCGTTGCGCCACTATGGGAGAATAATATAGCTCTTAGGCTCTAAGTCCCGTATTACAGAACCTCACTCGGAGCTCAAGCCTTGCTTAAAACTAGTTTCATCCAATCAAATGGCTCTAAACTTGTTTTAAGTAATGCTTGAGTCTTGAGGGGGGTCTGTAATACGGGCCTAAGTGTTACTGACCCCCCCGAGTGGGTTCCCGCATTGTCGTTGCGGGGGGGCTCAGTAACCGTGGATGCCGGCCACGGTGAAGCCAAGAGGAACCCAAAGGTGGGGCCGCTCGTCAGGGCTTTTGCCTCAAAGCCGACGACGTAGCGGCCAAAAAGTAGGTTGCGGTGAGGTGCACCGCAACTGAGGTGGGCCGCGATGTCGAATGGGAGGCATCGCGGCTGAGGGTTACGGGCTGCGGTAGAGGAGGGGTGCCGGTGCTTCTGAGCAGCGCTCTTCCCTTCCGTGGCCTGGACGGGGCCGCCACCGTTTGATGGCGGACGCGGTGGGGCCGCAGGGGAAGAGGAGTGTCGGTATAGCGTTAGCCGCTCTCCCTATCCTCTGCGGCCGAAAAGTGGTAGACGGGACCTCGCGTTGTGTTTCACACGCGCGCCGTCAAAGATGTCAGCAACCACCGATGGGGTCCGCAAGGGCCGATGCCTGCCAGGGGTGCGGGTTTGTTCGAAAGAGATACCACGGCCCCTGGCATACGGGCTACTGAGGGAACACGGGTGGGTTTTAGTCAGTAAAAGTCTGACACGCCCTCCTGCTCTACTCAGCAGGAGAAGTCATTTGATGATTTCCCACCCAAAAAAAAAAAAAAAAGTGTTAGTGAAAATATTCAAAACGAAAGTAAAACTCACCGCATTGACATTTATTTTGAAGATAATTGATAACAACTTATGTAGTTCTTCGAAAAAAGCCGCTGTGATGGACAGACAAGAAAATGATCATAAGGAGATTCTATTTTTCCTTTTAAGGTCAGTACCCTAAACACATCAAAATAGGTGCTTTACCTTTACATCGTGTTTTTTTAAAAAAGGTCATGTTCTCAGGTTACGTTTTAGTCAAAACTGAATTACTATATGAATAACATTATTTATATTTAATGATACCTAATTATTAAGAGGTAACATTTTTGAGTTAGTACGTAGAGGGTTATTCATAATTGTAACTACCGATCCAATCCCGAAAATTCACTAATGGAAAGCTACGTATTACCGAGTGTCAAAGGATACGGTTCATGGTAATACAAGTGATTTCTCGGAGACGAAGTCGCAGTCAGAAGATAGTTAACAATAAACCGAAGTCAATAATTATAACAACTTTCTGTTTTTCTGTGTAATTCCAGGTTTAAATATTTATTGTTGTATGACCATTGTTTGTGGTATTTTGCGATTTCAATTAAATAGTACCTAAATAAATATTGAAATGATAAATATACGGTGAAATGCAAGCACACAATAATGGCAAAATCTTGTTGGTTTTTATTTGTGTATGATATGTAATTAAATAATTTAAAAAAATCATACTAAGAGGCTTGTGGCCAAGTAATAAAAGCCGCCCGGGTCGATCGACCAGGATAAGCTACGCTTGCCGCGGCTGGTCCGTGGATGGGTGACCATCTTTACATACCAAGACCCCGCCGTGCCTCGGAAAGCACGTTAAGCCGTTGGTCCCGATTGTCATTCGTGGATCTTTGACAGTCGTTACGGGTCGTCAGCAGCCCGAAAGTCTGACAACCAGTCTTACCAAGGGGTATCATATTACCAGTAACTGGGTTGTGGAGGTGAGATAGGCTGTAGCTCCATGTAAAATACTGGTATTCAGCTGCATCCGGTTAGACTGGAAGCCGATCCCAACGTAGTTGGGCTTGTAGCTCACTATTTTTTTCATAAATATTCAATGTACTCGTACTTATAGTTTTGACTTCGATACTATTTTACTATGTGTACGATTCTTGGTAGGTTTCCTAAAAATAGGAATAAATAATAATAATAAATAATTATAATAAAATATTATAATAAATAATACTCCTTTAGAGTATAGTCATAAACTTCTTTCAAATAGAAGCTTATCATGTAGACGTAAGGCACAATACAAAGTTGCCTTTCAAATTCGTATTAGTATTATTATAAAAGGAGAAGAGTAATCCCATTATTTACAAGTTTTAGCTTTTATTGTTTCAAAAAAGTGCGGTCCTTAGAGGCGAAACAACAATGTTTGGAACGTCCAAAAGTTTGTTTAGCCACGGTGGAAATTCGCCAAAATACATTTACTGGATCCAACAGTAAATGGAAAGTAACCCACTGAGGAATACTGTGCATCGCCCATTAAGAGATATTTACGTAAATGTAGTAAGTAAATCTATAGGTACTATTATAAATTAAAGCCGATTTTCGTGACTGCCAGTGAGACCGCGTCTTTCTTCTGAACTATGCCCATGCAGTTTTCCTCATCAGTTAGAGAATTTATTCCAGAAAGTTAGAATACATGAATATGAAACTTATCTTTACCTACTAATATTAAAACTGTGGAGTTTGTTTTTTGTTTGATCGGGATAATTTCTAGAAGCGTCGTAATGCAAAAAATATTTTTGAATTTGAAAGCCCAATTCTTGATGAAGGCTATGAGCAAGTTTACATCACGCTAGAACTACAAAGAGCCGAGCAAACCAAATTAAAGTCGCTAAATGCGGTAAGCAAAAATGGAGTAAATGTCGCGTGTGCCGAAGCGATCGAAGAGGTGGGTCGGGAGAGAAATAAATTTTAGGCAGACGAATTTGAAGACAGACACTGGTATTTTTAAAGAAATCTCGATGTTTTGTCAAGTCGTAAACACCGTGAGAAGCCAGAAAAATTGCCAAACTTAAGTGGCAGTGGGCAGGGCACATTGCTCTCGCAGAACAGATGGCCGATGGGGCCGAAAAGTTCTGGAGTGGCGACCGCGTACCGGAAGACGTAAAGTTGGAAGGCCTCCCAACAAGGTGGACCGATGACCTTGTGAGGGCCGCAAAAGTCCGCTGAATGCGGGAAGCACAGAACCGGTCGAAGTGGCATAATTTAGGGGAGGCCTGTGTCCAGCAGTGGACGTCTTTCGGCTGAAATGATGATGATGATGAGCTCGGGCCTACTCTCTAACTCTGTTAACGAAGATACGGGCCCATCCAAGAGTAGTTCGACATATTAAAGACTAGCTTTTGCCAACGGCTCCACCCGTGTGGATGTCGGATAACGCGTAAAAAAGTAGCCTATGTCCTTCTCCATATCCTAGGCTATATCTCTGCCAAATTTCATGACGATTGGTTCAGCGGTTTAGGCGTGAAAGCGTGACAGACAGACAGAGTTACTTTCGCATTTATAATATTAGTAGGAAAGTTTGGATTAATCCAGTTTATTGGATGGGCATAAACACATCGCGAGTAGGGAAAACTGTCAAATCTTGTAGCTTGGATTTTACTCCCAACACCGGCAGACCACAATAAAAAAAAGAAAGGTAATGAATATATGGAATAAATAAATACTTGAAATGCAATCCTAAATACATTGGGTTAGTATAATTTCCCCCTAGACGATTTTAATTCATTTGATGCAATCTTTATTCCGGTCAGAAAAATAGGTCCTACTTTTTATCAAATACGTAACACATATCGGATCTCTTAGAAAATTAACGACGTAACCCTGTAATTACTGGTTATAAATGATAAAGGGGTTGTGCGGGTATAATAAATATCGATTTGATTGCTATCAGACCTCTAGTAGGCGCTGATAATACATTTGATACCCTTACAATATGTGAAGGGTTTACTAATGAAAAGGTTACACGAAGGGAGAGATTATCTTAGGCAAATATAGTCTCGACAAGAAATCAATGATGCGTGAACATTTACTCGGGTAAATTATGTTATGTTGAGCAGAAATAACAATGTATTTATTGTGAAGTACTCTCTAATGAAAATAAATTCTAATATTGGGAATATAATTATTTAGAATTCAAGTATGACTTACATGTATAATTAATTATTCTTACTACAAGGGATTTAAAAGTAGCTGGTGAAATGTATGTTTTCTGTAGATACCTCTACCTCTACCTCTGCTTATTGGATGGACTGTGTGAATGATGATATGGTTAGAAAGGGAGTGGAATGGAACACATACATTTACTAAGGCTGCGTGTCCACCGAACCCCGTCACCGATCCTCGTGGAGGTGATCGGCGGCAGCGATCTCTCGCGTCCGGCCCTGGTCCAGGTCATGGTACGGAGCAAGAGGGCATGGGTAGCCGTCACCTCCTTCAGCGAAGCAGTGATGCTCGCGAAGAGGGAGGCGGCGCACGTGAGGGAGAGGCAGTCTATGCGCCCTCGTGACCCTAGCCGCCGCAGGATACAGAGACGCCCTGGGCGTCGGGAATCCCTGGCCGATTTCCGGCCACCGTAGGCATGAGCTTGCGGACGGCGAGTAATGGGTAGCTCGCTGTCCGGTAAGGACCAAGCCCAAGTCGATGGCGCGTTGTGTTCCACGCGCGGCTCAAAGAGATGTTAGCACAAAATGATGGGGCCCGCAAGGGCCGATGCCTGCCAGGGGTGCGGGTTTGTTCGAAAGAGATACCACAGCCCCTGGCATACGGGCTACTGAAGGAACATGGGTGGGTTTTAGTGAGTAAAAGTCTGACACGCCCTCCTGCTCCACCCAGAGCGGGAGAAGTTATTTGATGATATCCCACCCAAAAAAAAAAAATTTTTTTTTTCACGGTCACGATCGGTTCAAATAATCTCATTTCTCGTTGACATCCCGTTGACGATGGTGGGTAGATAAACGGTGTTAGAGTTACATGAGGGAAAGACAGCTGTTTTTCGGGATCTTAACTGTCTCAAATATCAAAGTCGAAAGTTTGACGGGTCATTCGACTCGAGACACGAAAAGATCTCGATGAGTATAGCCACCCTTCGACTGCAACAGCCGCCGCTTTTTTTTTTATTTAGCCTACACTGTCCCACTGCTGAGCATAGGCCTCAAAATCCTTCCAGGCATCCTTTTCCAGGGCTTCCTCGATCCAGCCCTTGCAATACGCGTCTAGTTCGTCACGCCACGTTTTCTTGCGCCGGCCTCGGCGGCGCCGTCCATCCTTGGGCACCCACTGTGTGGCAACAATTGCCCAGCGGTCACTGTGCATGCGGCTGGTGTGACCCGCCCAGTCCCATTTTAGCTGCCACTGAACTTTTAAAATTGATTGAACAACTTTGCTGTAATAGGCAATGGGTACAACGTGTCTCTTTCAGTAGATAGTTCTTATACGTATTTAAATTGGCTACTTGAGCTAAATTTAACTAAAAATAACATTTTAGATTTTTTTTTTTTTTTATCGTTGCCACAGGCGGTTAACACAAATAGGTAAGGTTGGTCAAAACTAAAAAAAAAACCAGCGCATCGGACAAAAAGGGTTCCCCATAATTTTTTATATTTGTTGTTATAGCGGCAATAGCACACACTCTGTGAAAATTTAAACTTTATAATACGGTTCATGAGAAACAGCCCGCTGACAGTCAGATGGACATACAGCGGAGGCTCAGTAATAGGGTTCCGTTGGTACCCTTTGGGTACGTAATCCTAAAACTTATCCCCAGAACATATTTCTAGGGTGTACAACAATAAGCGTTAGTAGTTTTTTTCAGCGGAATCTGGTACAATTTCCTACTTTTTAAGAACACCAAGCGTGTCGATTATGCAAAATCCCACCATTTGGGGGAGGCTTATGTCCAGCAATGGACGTCTTTCAGCTGAAATGATAATATAAATAAAATAATAAATTGTAATTATATTCATTGTTCTTTTGTTCTAGTCAATTTCAAATAACTTTAACATGCGGAATTACAACAGAAGAGTGGGCGATAACTTTTATCTATCAATTTATGTTTCCTTACCATAATCCCACACAGACTTACCCAAAACATTTCCTTAAATGTGTGTGTTCTACCAACATAATAATTACAAATGATCAAGGAAAACACTTCCACAAATGATCGTACTTCCTACTAAAATTATAAATCTGACAGTTTGTATCTTTATTAATTATATATATTTGGATGTTTGAATGTTTGTTACTCAATCACGCAAAAACGTCTGCACGGATTCGGATAATAATTTTCTCGGTTCCTTGCGTCTTTCATCCATCTAAGACTTTGACGATATCATCAACCCAACGCGCATTTGGACGCTATTGAAATAAAAATATTCTCTATTGTAATAAAAATATTCTTAGTCTATTTTAGGAGTTTTATTCCTCATTCTTTGCAATTTAAGCTGAGGAAAAACTTACTTCACTGACGTGAGAATTACGGTTTTAATATAAAGTTTCTTTTTTTGCCATTGTATTCTTCAACAGACTTTGTTCTGAGCGCACTTTTTAAAATAAGTATTTCAACCATTTTTTTATGTTACGTTTTTTAATGTACAGAAAGTTTGGTTTGTTTAAAGATAAGTTTTATTTTCAAAGCAAGAGTGAACAACGAACAGGCATCTTTTGAGCACGCTCTTTACATCATAGACCTCAAACGTAGTTTTCCATCAGGATTGATATACGAATCACAATATTATCTTTCGTGCTGTCCATTCAAAAGAAGGCTAAGATAAATAATCTAATATTCCATAGACTTACCGGCTAACGTATTATTAGAAAAAAAAAAAAAAAAAAGACTTCAATATTATATTCCGAAAATAATCTAGGCGTCTTAAGAATATTATCACAAATCCTTGGCCATATCTCTCAAAATATACCATCATGGCCATATCTCTCATACCTCTCACCTAACCGTTATAAACCCGTTGCAACCACAAGTCTCAGAGATAAATGAAGCTTCCGTTTTAATAATAGCACAGAGAGGAACCATGGCCCCTGCAATAACTCAGGGTGTAGGCCCCATCGTCGGCCCCGTGTCAACAACTGATCCCCCTTGATTGGATCATCGACCCACTGATAAATTTATCACCCGTCAGTTGGCTTTAAGCAGTCACATAGTCTACCGTGTAATTTTAGCGGTCACTACGGTAATCATTGGGTTTCAAGTTACCTAAATTGGGTCGGTGGGAAATATAATAAAATAGATTGGAAATGGATTTAACTGTGTTGGATGTCACTGTATGTCTGATGCTAAAATTTTAATGTTACAATCTGCGCTTATGAATATGACTCATTGTGTGTGAATATCATGGAATTAGTTTGTGCTATATCTGTGGTAACCTAACATATGGATGCCAGACTTGGGCTTTAACAAAGGCACAAGCCAACAAACTAGCTGTATGTCAACGTGCCATGGAAAGAAGTATGATGGGAGTTAGAAGAAAAGACCGTTTAAAAAACCAAGAAATGAGACGGGTAACGATGGTGGCTGACGTCACACGGAAAGCCAGAAAACTTAAATGGAAGTGGGCTGGCCACACCCTCAGAGGCACAGACAAATGGAGCAAAAGGATAACAGTTTGGTACCCGAGAAATGGCAAACGACATAGAGGAAGGCAGAGAAAACGCTGGACCGATGAGCTGGAAACTACTGGAGGTAAACTGTGGACTCGAATAGCAGTCGATAGGGAAAAGTGGAAGGAAATGGAGGAGGCCTTTGCCAATGGGCACACAGACCAAGATAGCCGGTGTCAATAATAGAATTATCTTAATTATTTTCTTAGCTTTATTTACAACTTGTATAATTTTATTTTAGTAGCATAAGTTTTAAATGGTCTGAATAAATGGCTTAATATTATTATTATTTCGTTTATTTTCTTTTATACATATTCTGTATATTTTTAAATATTTTTATAAAAATTATAAAAAAAAACATTTAAAAATATAAAAAATAGTAGCCCACCGGTATCGGGAACAGGGTCCAAGCTACCGGTGGGCAGGGCTGCTGAGAGAGGAACCTCCTCACTATACGCGCCGTGTCCAGTATAACTGCTTTCTGGATCAAGCCCTTGATCCAGCTGCCTAACGAGAGCCTCCTGAGGTGTTGGTCGAGGCTCTTGGCTATAATACCATTGGCCGTCACGACTATCGGCACAATGACTGCTGTATCCACATCCTACATGTCGACAACCTCGCGTGCCAGGTCAAGATACTTGATTTTTTTATCTTGCTCAGCTTTCACGAGGTTCTCGTTATGTGGGAGTTATTATTATTTCCTTTATTTATTTTCATTTCTTATTATTTACATTTTTAAATATTTTTATAAAAGTAAATAAACAAAAACATTTAAAAATATAAAAAATAGTAGCCCACCGGTATCGGGGGCTTATTATTATTATTATTATTATATCTGTGGTAAATTAAACATACATAATCAGCTTATAATGGTCCTACTGCTGGGACACAGGCTTCCTGCTCCTCTGTTCGAGATGAAGTGGTCTCTGAACCACGCGGGCCCTGTGCGGGTTGATAGATGTCACATGACTTCGAATTTTTGGGTCTAGGACTTACCGGCTTCCTCACAGTGTTTTCCTTCTCCGTTTTGAGATCAATGGTGATGAAATAATGTGTATATATATTTAAACTTCTCGAACTCAAAAACTTAAACTCAAGGCATTTATTTCAATTAAACCTTTTACAGGCACTTTTGAATTGTCAAAAAAAAAAAAACAAGTTGAAGCTAGGTGCCCATTTAAAAACGTAGATCTCTATGGAGAAGAACAAGCAAGAAACTCCAAGGACACTCTTTTAAATCATGGGTATTACAAAACGCACATAAAAAGGTACAAAGGTGGACTTAATGCCTCAGGCATTTTCTACCAGTCAACCAAGGGTGGTGAAGAAATTAGATGGCAGGTGCTTAGGTTGAGAGGGACAATAATTTTTAAAAAAATCTATAAAAATTATATCATAATGAATAATAAATAAGACTGGTACAGTCTTATTAGTCTTATTTATGGGTTATAAACTTATAATACACATACATGCATACATAATTATCTACTATAATATATGTAAATGCATTTTCAAGGGAAAGTGGTCTTGAGATAACTCTACGCTATTAGTTATGAAAATAACTCTGCACCTACCGATTAGTAGCCGTCCTGATATCGAGGGGAAGCGCATTCCAAAGAAGAATGGACTGAATATAAAAAGAAGAATGAACAAAGTCAGAAGTATGAGAAGGAAATAAAAGTAAAGTGCTAGTCTGGGTTCGAAGTCGTAAGTCAAGGCTGATACCGCTGTTGGCCTCCACTGCTCTATCACTGTATGTCTGGTGCAAAAACTCATAAAGTTAAAATCTCTGAAAATGAATGTTACTCATTGTGTATTGAATATCATGGAATGGCTTTGTACCATCTCTTTGGTGAATTGAACATGTCATGGGTTTTCTTTTTGATCTCGTGTAACGACATTCAAACGGTTATCGCGTCATGCCATCGTCATGTTGTTGAAGTGGTGGATCCAGGATTGCCGTTTGTGAAGGGCCTAACCCATTGAGGGTAGGTTTCAGCAAAGCAAACACTACAAATAATTAAATATAATAATAATACCTGCATATTAAGTTAATGGTAATTTATGACAATTGTACTTTAGGTATGTAATGTTTCCTAAAAACTTTAATTAGAATGAAATCAAGTAAACTTTAAGATTTGCTACGACAGAACTCAGATGCTCTTGTGGAGCCCCTCAGCCCCCCTTGATTCGGCACTGTAATGCTGTCATATCTATTACACTTGCTAAACATAAACGTCGAGAATGTCCTATTCATTTAGTAGGAGAGATATTAATTACAGTTAATTTAGGGCTAACAAAACTACCTAAGTATAAAATCCGTCATAGTATGCTACAAACTCAAACATAACATTCTAACATTATCACGAAATTAAGAGAATAATTTGTACCAAAACAAACCAACACGTTTACAGTATTAAATGCATAATAGGAATAATTAAATGTACTTACACCACTTACAACTAGTTTAGTGGGAACCCTTTATGATTGCATTTTGGAAACTGTGGTTACCTGTGAAGTAATTGCGTACCACTCTTACAACGGTATTGTCTTTAATTTTGATAGTTATACAACATTCATTGCGTTGGTGAGCAGATGCATTGCTTAAACATCATTATGTTGAAGCAATGAATGAAGAGTTTCCTTCAAAAGCCTTCGGATTGTGATTGAAAGTATGTTTGTATGTATTAGGATAGTGCTCATTGTTTTATTGTAAATATTTTGGAGTTGCTTTCTTTTAATGTACTTACGAGTATATGACGATAAGTACTTAATAGCCAACGGTATTTTTTTAAGTTATAGGTAACATATTTTGAAGCGCAGTGGCGACCGCGTACGGGTAGCCGTTCGGTTGGAAGGACTCCCACATAATGGACTGATGATCTTGTGAGAGAAGATGCGTAAAAGACAGAACCGATCGAAGTGGTGGAGCTTGGGGAAGCTTATGTCCATCAATGGACGAATAAACGACGTAAATAACGAATAAAAACTACACAGAGTGCTACAAGGATCGTTTGGTGGCAGAATGACATGGACAGGGGGTCGTTATTGGTAAACATTTGTGAAATTGTCTCAAACATTGTATTGACAAAACAATATTGCGGCGTTGGTTTCAATTTTGGCCATGCATAAAATCAATCTTGTAGCGTTGTATGCACGGCGAAATATCAGCTATACATTTCCAGTGTAAGCTGACTTCTCACTGTACAAAAACCCTTACAGTGCGAAGTCAGCTAAAACTGGAAACGTATAGTTTGTACATTATGTATAGTGGACGAAATGTATAGTGCGACGCGATTCTGGGTAGAACAATTTACATGAAGTTTTCACAGAAAATTTGCTACTACAGTCTCATCAAGGCGTCGCGTCACACCTGTTTGTGTCGCCTGGAGGCTGGATATGTCATCGCCGTGTGGACTTCCTGTGATAATAACTTCATAAAAATAACACTTGTCCATTCCCTTTTGATTCTGTCAATGTTTTGAATCCATCATAATAAATAAATAAATTCTTATTACAATAAAAACAGGTTACAGAAAAATGTGAGACCCTATCTCCAGAGCCAAGTTAAAATATCTGTATTTCAAGAGCCAGTGACTTCTTCCATTTAGATTACAATTAAGCAGACTTTATGCAGCAAAACGTGATACAATTATATTACTTAAAATTAAGTGTAATACTAAGAATTAGAAAATAAAAAAAGAAGAGAATTAAAGAAAATTTAACAATCTCAATGAATAAACAAACTAAATTAAATTCAACATAACAAGAACGATTCTTTAACTAAACCAGGTTTTCATTATTTCTTGCTAAGTAACCAGTTTAGCCTTCAAGTCCAACATTATAGAGAAGATCCAAGACTGGTAGACTATCCAAAATCCCACATCACACATAGTGATTAACTGACAAACAGAAACAACATGAAACAGCATTGTGACTTCACAGATACAAAACCTCAAGCGCGTCAGGACCTGGCAAACCACAGAAACCCATTTCCATTCCAACTCCGTCACTAAAACTCCGTATGATAAAAGATATTCATGTGTTACACACAAAACTAGCCAAGTCGAAAAACATAAGTAGATAGGTATTAATATATGTACATAGGTTTTAATACATTAACATATATTTATATTAAGTTATAACTTTTAACTGAGAAATAAAAAGAAATGAAAGCGATGCAATGCGACACTGGGTGTATAAATGTGACCACAATACCACAAAAAACGATTCAAACCATTGTTTTCCAACTTTCCACTTAATGAAACGGAACACGTCCAGGACTACTAAAACGCGTTTAAGAGCTGTCATTTCAGATTCAATATTCCAAAACAATTTTGACACTGACAGCTTTTAATCGCGTCTAGTTTCAATAGTAAACCCCCAGACAAATGTCAACTTACGTCCATGTTAATTAAATTGATTTCAAGATGACTAATCCTATTGAAAAGTCATAAAATGTTTAGATTTGTTTGTAGCGCAAAATGAACATTATGTGTGGTACAGTTATTTTTCTAAAATATATTATATTTCTTGACATATTTGGAAACTTAATCGCGAACGCAAATAGACTATAACACATTTTTTTTTATTAAAGTAACGCAAGCTTAATGCAAACAAAAAACTAAGAGAGAAAAACGTATTTATTTTATGTTACGTGTAAACTACAATGCTAGTCCAAATTCGTGAACTTTGATGGCTCACAAAATTGGAGTTTACACCTAGAGTGATGGGGACATCACGTTGAAATTAACCGTGACAGATAATTAGCCAGGCATCCCCGGCCTCGCTCCGCACTGTAGATTGCAGTGTTACTGTTACGGTTTGATACGGAGTTCCATGCGGATGTATATGACAATTATATGGATGTGTGAGAGGATGGGATGTTATTTTGGCAAGGTGCCTCTAATTTATGGGGAGCAAAATTTATTCGAAGAGATTTGGCTTCGAAAAAAAAGCATAAAAAACCACTTAACTTTCGGTAAAAATAACTTTAATTTCGGAAATCCGTGGCAAAAAATACTGATCCCAAGACACCGAATTCCAAAACTAAAGTTATTTTTCACTTGATTGATTTTTTTTGGAAGTTTTTTTTTAATAATTGTATTAAAGCTTACTTTGCCCACCAATTATTAAAGAAGGAAAAACGAGAAAATGGCTTTAAGGTAATTAATGCTTGGCAGAGGAATTGATAATTACAATTTCTGAGATTGGGGTTGGAATACATTCTGACTCAATAGCTATCTACATGCTCATAATCATTGCATAACTGTCTTAGTAAGTAAAACCCTTCTAATCGATAGCTTATTTTTTCCGATAACTCAATTTAAAAATCGAATCAACATAGCAGTGTAAACAGTTCTATATCGTCCCACAACATTTGAATCGATGCTCGAAACTTCCATGACGTATATTGATAGTTATACTTATAAGCGTGGCCGTTATTTAACCCTCATTTGCCACTGTTTATTGTGAGCAGTACGAGTAGAAAAGTTTATAGTTGTTTTTTCCTCTATTCCTTTCATTTTTTGTATCGGCAGCATGTGTGTACAAACTTAGTGCTTTGATTTTCATACCCGTAGCTACAATGTTGGTTTTTAAAATTCTCGAATAGTTGTAGTAGCTACTATTACGACCAACTAGTTTTTTTTTTTTTTTTACAAAAGTAAACGTAGAAAAAATCATCGAGTTCTAGAAATAAACTGTCACACAAACAAAGAATTAAATCTTTAGATTCGCCCCGACTGCGTCAAAAGACGATCACGTTTCTGTTTTGTTGTACAGTTCTGTTGTACCATTACTTTTCTACATACAATTTATTGGATACAACACACAACAATCAGAGTCAATAACCTCAGCCTATCGCAGTCCACTGCTGGACATACGCCTCTCCTAGGCTGCCTGTCCTCCGCCTTCCGCATCCAGTCTGCCCCAGCCAGGCCGTCAGTCCATCTAACTGGGGGCCACACTACGCTTGCCAATACACGGTCTCCACTTTAGGACTCGTCTTCTCCACCGGCTATCGGGCCTTAGTGACAAACATGACCAGCTCACTGCCACTTCAGTTTCCGTACACTGCAAGCTATGTCGGTAACTCCAGTTCTTTTCCGGATAGCTTCATTCCTGATTTTATCCTTCGAAGAAACTCCGTGCATAGCCCGCTCCATAATCAGAATACAGTTTCAGAACTACTAGATCCATCTCATTCCAATATCCGAAAACTAATAACTATTGTAGATACACAACTACGTTTCGCACACACTTCAAACCATCATCGCTTTCCACAACAAGATACATCAAAGTAATCTAACAATGGAGTTGAATGAATGAAGTCCGAAGTGATTCCTGCATCGTGGCGCAGTTAATAAATATTTGTTTAGCGGTTAGTTGGTCCGGTTCTAGAGTGTTTGCGCATGTGTGTTGGGTTTTAGAAACCCTAGTGTGCATTACGTAATTAATGTTGGATGGCTTGTTTTATAATCAGATTTGCGATTTTAAACTGAAGCATTTTAAAAAAACTCTACATCAAGCCTGTTTTTCTGAGGGGTGTAAAAGGTACACTCACATTATTTTATAAAACGTCAAACTACCATTATTATTCTGTTGATAAAAGTTAGACACAAAAGCTGTCAATCTGTCATGTTTATTCATCGAAGAAAACTTATCTGACGAAAATAAAAACAATCCTTATTATTTTTAACCGACTTCAAAAAGAAGGAGGTTATCAATTCGACATGTTTATATATTTTTTTTTTTATGTATGTTCGGGCATAACTCCGTTGTATATTGACGGATTTGTAAAATTATTTTTTTGTTCGAAAGGGGTTTACGCCGAAATGGTCCCATTACAATTTCATATAGATCTGATGATGCGTTTCGGAGACAGACAACGGAACTCTTCAAAAAATTACAGCAAATCAACCGCGATTGTTGCTATCGCATAAGTATGCATTGTTTTGACCCCAAGGATGATGAAATTTCGAATTGGTGTGGGGTAGGTAACTAAAAAGTGAAAAATAAAAACTTTTTTCAAAAAAATAACAACCGACTTCCAAAAAAACACTACAAAGTGCAAAATAACTTTAATTTCGGAAGGCGGTGACAAATAATTAAAATACACATCCAAAGTCACCGACTTCCGAAATTAAAGTTATTTTGCACTTTGTAGTGTTTTTTTGGAAGTCGGTTGTTATTTTTTTGAAAAAAGTTTTTATGTATTTTACAAATAATATCTGAAACGATAAAGCAGGGTCGTAAAGCTTGTTTTCTAGGAAAGCGTATGAGAAAAATCTGTTATTTTCGCTTATATTTGACATTAAATGGTGTCAAAAAACGTTCTATATTTAGCACAATCAGCTTATAGTGCTTTCACTGCTGGGATACAATTCTCCTCTCTGTGAGGGGGACTGGACCGTAATCCACCCCGGGGTCCAGTTCGGGTTAGTAAATGTCACATGTTTTCGAGATTTGGGTTCTAGGACATATTGGTTTCCTCACTATGTTATCCTTTTGAGAGCAGTGGTCAAGATAATAATTTACACAAAGTAAAGTGTCTGACTGGGTAGTTAGTGGGTTCGTACCTATCGTCAGTCACGGGCGTGACCACTGGACCAATACTGCTCTAAGATAAGAACAGATTTGTTTAAACATGGTGTACATGATACATTACATGCAAGGTAACTATGAGATATAGAAAAATTTCTAACATGTTCAGCCGCATATAGTGGCGTACAAATTGGTAAGAACAGATGGTGCATAAATCGTAATTATATTAATCGAAATTACGTTACAGACATTGTGTAGGTTGACCATTCTTTTGAAAACCAAAGAAAGTCTACCCACATTGATACCCTAAACTCGTACTGAAAATGATGATGTCGTGACATTTCCTTTGAACCTAACTCCCATGTCATGAAATATGATATTATTGAGGAAAATAGGCGTGACCTTCAAAAAGTCACAGTAATAGGCGGAATTGGAGTCTAAAGAATTCCACAGATATTTTCATAGTTTACCTACAGGAAAATCAAGCGCATTTTTTGTGAGACATTTCAATAAATAGTCGAAAAAACTGAAGTCGCTTAAACTTATTTGTAAGTTACACAATATGAACACAGCGACTAGATATAACGTATACAGTAATTTGCAAAAGTTGCCGACAAATTATTAATTTAACCTTAAAATGAACTCCTCTCCCCTCCTCTATTTTAAAAGAATTTAATATATTTTTTCGCTGAGCGTATAAGCTCAGTTAAAAATATATTACATTCATTTACGTAATATTTTACTATTAATGTAACCTTGCCAGACAATAAATGAACTTTCATTGCAGGCCTCTATTAAAACGGGCACAACTCAAAAATTAACATAAACAAGCCATCAATTATTAAATAAACTTAATTAAAACCTGAGGATCTCTAAAAATTGTTGGTATTGCGCTGCTCGGCTGCATATTCAGAAGTTGGTAACTCGGCACAATAACGTGGAGAAAGTTTAAAGTGGCGTGTTTTTCTAGTGGCCGGGTGGTGCGAATAACACAAACTTTAGCCGGCCACACGCCACCACAATAACACCCACTCTCTGCTCACTGCTCCTAGCCACTGACTGGGACTAATGGCGAATTATATGTTTAAGCCATGAGCAACAAAACGGTTGCATGAAGTAAAGTTTCGAAAAAGCACAACGTATTGCTGACGTTTAATCTCTATTAAAAACAACACAAACAAAATGCAACATTAGAGTTATTTCACGAGTACCACAAAATAATTGTTCCAGTGTTATTAATCCGTTAATTCACTAACATTGTGTGTGAACACCAACAATAGTTATATCACAACATGTTCATGCAAACTAAATTGAAATGCATAAAAATTAACAAAAGTTTGAAACTGTTTACAACAAGTTATATTTTATTTTCGTCATTTCGATACAACAATTGCTTGCAATTTATAGTAGGCATTAATTAAAATTTTAATAAGATTCCGCGGAAAGCGTATTTTAGAACAAAGGAGACTACCTTACAATGTGATGAAATAAGTCAAACAATAATTTCGAAGAGAAATGTGGTTTGCGCCTTTGTTTTAATAAAATTTAATTAAGCGTAATTATATTTCATCTTTCACGTCTAGAAGACGAATCAGAGTAATCTGCGAACGATGAACTCGATGAAATCGAATTTAGTATAGTACGCCATTGCTGTCTGTTTTTGTCAAGAAAGGGACAGGCAGAGATTTTTACACCTTCTTGTTTCCAATATCTAAAATTTCCTAAATACATTTAATGTATTTAAGTCGTGAAATAAAAAGTAAGTTCGGAAGGCGGTGACATATAATTAAATACATATCCAAAGTCACCGACTTCCGAACTTAGTTATTGGGGTTGGACAAAGCTAGTTTATTATTTTTTACTTTTCGGTTTTTCGGCGGTATAATTTTTTTATTAAAAAGTTTTTATTTTATAATTTTTTGCGGCTATAATCTACTAATTACTACATGCTTAATTCTTGATTACTTTTTGTAATACACAACTTAGTATTAAAATCTGTAAGTCAACAATCAATCATCCCCTGTTTTCTTACCCTTAGGGTTGGATTTTTTCTTCAAAATGTATATGGGACCAACTTCGGGGTATACCCTTTCCAATAAAAAAAGAATTGTCAAAATCGGACTATTCTGGAAAAAGTTATGCGTGGTCATACATAAAAAAAAAAAAAAAATACGCGTCGAATTGAGTAACCTCCTCCGTTTTTTCGTCGGTTCAAAAAGAGCATACTATCGATCGCACATTGCAGAGAAAAAACGATCTATTTAAAGGTTTAAGTTTGTCTAGCTCATTAACTTTTAAACGGTATGCAAAAAGCTAGCCAACTTAACCTTTAATAAATAGACATGTATTTTTTTTTCTAAACAAAAAGAATTTTGCGCTCATTTAGATGTTTTTTTTTTTGTGGGAGTGCCAAATTAGCGGGAATCAAAAAAAAACTTGGGTTCCTTTTTGCAATAATTATAATACCTTCAGTCTAATATAATCTAATAAAATGTTATTTATTGTTGCCACTGGCTTATACAGAGAAAGATAGATAAATGTACTCGTAGTAGTTCAATATATTCGTAAAAGGTTATGTGGTAAGATGTTAAGGCCAACGTTGAAACTTTGTATTGTATCAACTTTAATTAGGCAGGGTTAAAGGTCAATATTTAACCGGGAAAAGTTTTGTATTTGTTCGAAAACTTTTGTTACGTAAAACCACAGTTTTGGGTGAAATTAATAATGATACTCTGCTCTCAAAACGGTGAAGGAAAACATCGTGAGCAAACCGGTGTCCTAGAATCAAAAGTTCGGAGACATGTGACATCTGCAGACCCGTATTGGGTTCCCTTGGTGGATTACGGGCCACTCCCTCGCACAGAGAAGAGTCCTGTGTCCCAGCAGTGGGAACATTATATATCACCCATTTATATCCACATAATATTTGGACAGAATAACTAAAAGGAACATTTTTACAAAAAAAAAAAACAACGGGTTAACAAAGTGAAAAATTACCTTAATTTTTTTCCACCTGCTTTCAAGTTCGAAATTAAAGTTACAATGCATATATGTTTTTAGAACAGAGTAAACAAGTTTATATGTAGAAAAAGGAGTGCAGAAACCGAATATTTTTTAATTATGGTCGAATTTCGAATATTCGGCGACCACTAGTATCGTCTTATCTTTGATATTGTATCGATCATTATGCCACATCCTTAGACCAACAGCGGCACATCATCATCTACTTATACCGACCGTATCTTCGGTCACCAAATGACCGGACGATTAATCTAGCAACATGCGATATGTCAGGCGCTTCATTGTTACCAGGTGCTGCCCGTGATTAATTATCTGACAAAATTGTGCCACATTAATAAACAATTAGTTGGCATACGAGTCCGTTTTATTTATGCAAGCTCGTTATAATTATGCCATAGTACAGTTTGAAAACGGAATATCAAATATTGAAGTGATGGATAAAATTAATTTTTGCACTGATTTTCGTTTATAATCGATAAGTAGGTACTACTGTAACTAGTTTTATACTCGCTGGCTAGTTCATCAAACTGCTAGGTATGAGTAGGACAACGTTCAGTGATGCGATGGTTCGAACCCAAGTCAAGTCAACTCTTTTTGAAGTATTCCTTAGATTATTCGTAACAAATTCGATGTTGTAGCAGGGTAACATTTTAAAACTTGAGGAATTAGCACACACACTGACGCTGTGTGTACAGTCACGAGCATTAATATGTATACACATCGCCAAATTCAAAAGCGATTTTCTTTAAATAGCGATTGCAACCTTGAGATAACTTGGGTATTTCATTATAGTGTGGGTTCCAAAATAATATATTATTTTCATAATAAAATAAGGTTACAATGAGTAAGAGTGGAGAAAATCACTTAAAAGTTGGTAAGCGTATACATATTATTGCTCGTGACTCTACCTATACGAATTGTGATATTGTTGGGTTTTAGCTTTTAAATTTGAAACTTAAGCATCGTTCTAGTAGCCAGTCAATGTATTATTTTTTGTGAGAAGATTCGCAGTTAGGACGCGTCAGATTTCATGAAGATCGCTGAGAAGAAAATAGCAAACCAAACTAAAAGAAATCTCCCTTGAGTAAGTTCCCGCATTGTCGTTGCGGGGGGCTCAGTAGCCGTGGTCTCCCAGCCATGGTGAAGCGAACAGGAACACCAAGGTGGGGTCGCTCGGCAGGGCTTTTGCCTCAATGCCGATGACGTAATGGCCAACCGCAACTGAGGTGGGCCGCGATGTCGAATGGGAAGCATCGCGGCTGAGGGTTACAGGCTGCGGCGGTGGAGGAGTACCGGTAATTTTGAGTAGCGCTCTTCTCTTCCGTGGCCTGGACGGGGCCGCCACCGTTTGATGGCGGACGCGGTAGGGCTGCAGGGGAAGAGGAGTGTCGGTGTAGCGTTGGCCGCTTTCCCTATCCTCTGCAGAAAAGTGGTAGGCGGCGGGGCCACTGTACTGACCCGTCGCAGGTTGACCAAGGGGTCCGCAAGGGCCGATGGTGCGGGCCTGCCAGTGGTGTGGGTTGTTCGAAAGAGATACCGTCGCCCTTGGCATACGGGCATTTGTGGGAAAACGGGTGGGTTATAGTCAGTAAAAGTCTGACACGCCCTTCTGCTCCACCCAGAGCGGGAGAAGTCATTTGATGATATCCCACCCAAAAAAAAAGAAATAAGTGAATTCAACAATAGAATTGTTTTAATTCGGTAAACTTATGGCACTAAAAACGTTCTTTATGAATGTTTTAATTGGGTGTAGACCGCCTATCGGCAACTGTATGGTAGGACTCCCCCTAGCTAGATAGACTGGAAGTGCAGTCTTGGAGAGGCTTATGTCCAACAGTGAACTGCGATAGTGTGAGTTGATTGAAAAACCGGAATGCGCTACCGCGACAAGAAGTAGCCTAGTATGTTATTCCCTATATTATGCGTTAAAGTCCCGTCAAAATATGTCCAGCCGTTTCCGAGATTAGCTGGAACATACAGACAACATTTTTTTTTTTGTTTTTTTTTTTTTTTGTAATTAACTTATCTATAGCTACTAAATACTATACATACTTTCATATGGATTTAGTAAAAACTGTTATTTTGCCATTACAAGCAGACATTTCAATTTTTAATTTGTATTTGTAGAATAGATAATTTCTAACCTTGCGATAATGGATTACCCTCGAGGCGGCATAAATACGACGAAATTATTAATAAGTATCGAGATAATTTGCCCCTTTTCTCGTGCTCTTACTATTCTCAGGTATAAGAGCTCAATATATGGAGTGTACTTATCGTGAAAAGGGCTTACCAAGCCTTTTTTTGTAGAATAACAACCCACAATCCTATTTCAGACAATAATTAATACCTACACTTCATATATAATATAACATGATCAATGGACCTTGTTCTTTCGAAAGTGGGGCCAGTTGAATTTTTAAATGTAAAACAATAATTTATTGACCATTAGACAATAAAAAAAATAGTGCGTCTCGGAAAAATACATAGATAGCTACTTTCTTTAGGCATACACCATTTGTTACACTATAGTATATTACAGTAAGACTGTCATCATCATCATTTCAGCTGAAAGACGTCCACTGCTGGACATAGGCCTCCCCCAAAAGGGGGTTTTTCCATAATCGCTACGCTTGACAGGCGGGTTGGCGATCGCAGTATGGTGGTAAAATGCATAGAGAACGCTGCTGCCCATTCTCTAGTAAGTCCTTTAGTCGCCGTCTACGATACACACGGGAAGAAATGGGATGGTGCTATTCTTTTACGTCCGACACCAGATGGAACACACACACACATAATAAGACAGTAGTTGATTTATTTACTCACTACTTTTGCCAGCGGCTTCGCCCTCGTGCGGAGGTCGAATTATCCAACGGGGATGCACGATCGGGACAGAACGTATTCTATGTGTTAATCCAGCACCCTAATTGCGTAACTCCCGATTCATTATAATCTGTATCGTTTTGAAACGGATTGTTCAACCATTGCTTCATATGTTCAAAACAAGTGTCTGCTCAGCAACGTAAATAACGCAATGAATATTGTTGAACTGTGAAAATGAAACCGATTATGATTAATCGTAAGTTACGCAATTAGGGTGCAGGTTACAAACGTTTGCCCAGCCAAATCTGTTCAGCTGTTTTTGCGTGATTGAGTAACGATCATCCAAACAGAAACTTTCTCATTTATAATATTAGTAGGATTAATCAATTCACCACACTTCCAGAATGTATCTAGAACACCCGTTTTTATAACGAGGTTTTTTTTAAAGAACAACTGCACGTGCCGGCCAAAGGTTACGCTTGCCGTGGTCGGTTCGTTGAAAGATGACCAGACAGTACATATCGAGAGCCCTCCATGCCTTGGCAAGCACGCTAAGCTGTTGATCCTAGCTTTCATTTGTAGATCTTTGACAGAGAGATGACGGGTAGTCAGAATACCAAAAGTCTTACAACCATTTGACGAAGGGGTATCGCGTTACCCAGCAACTGGGTTTTTTTTTTTTAGAGTGGGTAATCATCAAATCACTTTCCCCCGCTCTGGGTGGAGCAGGACCGTGTCAGACTTTTACTGACTAAAACCCACCCGTGTTCCCTATCACTTTCGTACAACCCGCACCCCTGGCAGGTCCCTTTTGTGTCATGATTCCCTGCAGCACAGGGACACGGCGGTGCTCCGCCCAAGCCGGGCAGACCTCCACCGTATGCTCCACCGTGTCCTCAGGGCGATACCCAGTAACTGGGTTGCGGAGGTCAGATAAGCTGTCGTTCTATGTAAAATACCAGTATTTAGCTGCATACGGTTAGACTGGAAGCTGACCCCAACAGTTTGGTAAAGGCCAGGTCGATTGCATCCAGTAATTAAACTCACAAACAGCAGCGCTCGAGAAAAATAGATTTAGAAGCACAAAAGCCGTTTAAAAGATCCCAAATTGACAGCTATCTTGTCCAAATCAGTTTATACACTGGCAACAAAATAAACCAACAGATGTAGTAAACTACATACATCAATGTTTCTCGCCCGAACATTATCCTCTATGCCTCTATGGCTTCACGGATGTCGAGAAATAAATGTGGCCTCAAGTGTTTTACTACCACTCCGGGATAAAAGGATTCGCCCTAAATAAAAACATATACATTAACATAATGTGTATATCTTTATACAAACAGGATAAGTTTTTATCCAGTGCGTAAATTGTAACCATGACCTCAGCATATCATTCTAGACCCCTTAGCGCAGAAAATTTTCGCCGGATATACAAAAAAAAATCAGCTGTTCCATACATTTTGACCGCGTAGGTATTGCACTTTTCTATGAAACCGCTGATTTTTTTTTTTTTGTGTAACTGGCGAAAAAATTCTGCGCTAGAGGCTCTAGAATGATATGCTGAATTCATAGTTACAATTTGCGCACTGGATAAAAACTTACCCTGTATATGAAATAAAGGAGGTTTTTCGTAAGAGTCAGGAGCAAAATGACCAGGATTTACGAAGTGATTGTTTTGGATATAGTTGGCCAGTTTCTGACCTAATTTAGATAAATGCTTATAGTTTATTTATGGAAATCTCCCAACGCCTGGTTCACACTTTCCGTGGGTTTCGCCTTGGCCAGAGGCTAAGCATTGCCATACAACGTGGCACTTCCGTCAATGGTTTGGGTACTTTACCAGTCGATAGTGACGCAGATGTTTTTTTTATCAGGCTATAAAGTTACTACTGCTGGGTCACTGGCCTCCTTTCTGTGTGAGGGAGTGGGCCATAATCCACCACGCAGGTCCAGTGCGGGTAGGTAGATGTCACATGTCTTTTAATTTTTGGTTGTTTTCCTTCACCGTTTTGAAAGTGCAGTGGTGGTTAAATTCATTTCACAAAGTAAAGCGCTTGGGCTCGAATCCACGACCTACAACTCGAACGTCGGGGCCGCGTCCACTGCTCCCTTTATGTATGCTACAAACATTAGTCATTTTAACTGGGAAAAAATTTAAAGGAGATTTCAGGAAAAACGGAGTCCAAGAAAAAATACTTTTACTAAAACGAGTTTTTGTTTCTGTTGACAATGAATTTCTTGAAAATGAACAAAGTAACGGTTTCTGGGATAAAATAATTTGTTTTGATAACCTCTCTATCACAGATTATAAAACAAAGGCAGATAGATCTCGCCGAACACCCAAGAGTCAAAAAAACAAATACTAAAGCCTCGCATTATATACAATGCGACGCTTTAGTATTTGGTTTTTTGCCTTCACTCTTGGTGTTCCGCGCGGTCTATCTGCCTTTGTTTTATAATCTGAGCTCTCTATGGATGAATGTTCTGCACTGTGATCAAAAGGGGCGTAGCAGTCGTGGTTAAAAGCCTTTTTACCCGACTACGCCAGGAGGGTTATGTTTTTTTTTCTATATTGTCTAATGACAATAAAAAATCGATATCCAAACATGATAATATAAATTTAAGTCGGTTTTCATATCTGTCTGTGAGACCGCGCTGTTCTTCTAAATTTTTCAACGGATTTTGACGTGTGTTCACCATAATTTAGAAGTATTTCGGGAAGTTTAGATGTATAATGTATTAATTTATTTAACTTAGTTTAATATTGTAGATTGCACCCGTGCGAAGCAAGAGTGGGTCGCTGTAGTTTTCATCATCATATATAATCATATCGGGAGGTTTATATGTATTTTGTATTAATATTTATCTTAGTTGTAATAAGTATGTAGGTATTCATGTCTCGATGTTTTGACATGTCGCCGAATTATTAGATTGCACCCATGCGAAGGCAGAGCGGAACGCTAGTATATTACAAATATCTCTAAAAATCGTGTTCCCACGGGATTCACAACATCGATACCAATACCAACACAATTCACAATTTTGTTCTGAAAAATTGTGTCAGAACAAAAATATCGAGTGAAGCCGTATTGGCACTAAAATAAAAATTGACACTAAACTACCTTGCTGTGCAGCAGAGCAGCAGGGATTTGAACTCGAATCACTGGGTACGTGGCCGGCAGAGAATTGAACTTTCCGTCAAAATAAATGAACACAATTGAACTCCGAACCTGAATTTTATTGGATATATTTCATTAATTTTCCGTAACGAACCAACCGTTAAGTACTGAAACGTAGTTAGTGACACTACACATCCATTGTGCAGTGTTACTTAGTGCAGATTTCACGAATGAAATTGAACGACACCATCACCAATAAACCGTGTTTAAGAGCTGGCAGTGTCAATATTCCACAAAAATTGTGACACTGCAGCAGCAGCTTTTGAACGTAGTTTAAATGTGAAAAACGCGTTAAGCTTCATTGGTGAAATGCACCCTTAGTCATAAGCTCATCATTTGCGTAAATACAGGTAAATTAGTATGGAAAAAAAATTCCAAAGTCACATTGTTCCAAACCCTTGGACCCCTATGGACTTACTACCATGGCATAACGAAGCATCTTCCATAAACTTCAACCAAGTTAATAAAAACCTCGGGATTCACTAACAAAATAAATTACCACTTTATACAACGTCGCAACTATAACATAATTGTAGGAAGACTCCAAGCGTACCTTTTTTCAAGACTGAAGCATGTTCATTAATTACGGGGGCTGGCGTATTTTTGTCCCTGTCCATTAGAGATACGTCAACCAGCCGTTAACCTGAGATTAATGACGTGGCTAGCTCATTTCTAACGTTATTTTAAACATTTTAGCCATCACAGACTAAAAATTTCCAGTTTCAGCTTTTTATCGAATGAAAGTTTAATTTGTAAATCTAGTTAGGCTTTCGGCTCGACTCTTTCGTGTAAGCTTTATGATAAACTTTGTTTAAACACTGCTTTGTTATAACTAGTTGATTGTTTTAGTCCTAAAACGCTTGCTAATTAATGTTTTGACCATTCATTGTAGCGTTCAAAAAGGTTAATTCTGAACGAAGAAAGGCTAGTTACAGATTATCTCTTTAATCATATTTCTAATTATAGGAACAGTGGATATCAAGACTTTTCTAATGTGAATGGATTCACATTGCCAAAATAACTGGGTTAGTAAATGGGAATTACAGAAGTGTCATAAGTCGAAAAGGCTTGCCCATTGATTGGCTAGTAAAACAAATGATAGTGGTAAAATGATTGCCACATTGAGCGCTAGAGGTCTTATTACACGACTGCCCAAAAAGGGCGTTTTATATTTTCGTGGTTCATGCAAATAATTGAGTTTCTTTATTCCACGATAACTTATTTATGAATGTAATCACATATAATTAATTCTTCTAATATAATTAATTCCTCCCAAATACTTGATACTCCCAAACAGATTTTACCGAACGAACTCTCGGAAAAGTCAAAATCAAGTCATTTATTTTCAATAATAGGTCTTTTAATAGCACTTTTGAATGTCAATATTTAAGAAAATAGAGTTGATTCTAAACGGTTCCCATATTTTTTTTTGGTTGTGAAATCATCAAATGACTTCTCCTGCTGAGTAGAGCAGGAGGGCGTGCAGACTTTTACTGACTAAAACCCACCCGTGTTCCCTCAATAGCCTGTATGCCAGGGGCTGTGGTATCTCTTTCAAACAAACACGCACCCCTGGCAGGCAGCGGCCCTTGCGGACCCCACCAGTGGTTGCTGACATCTTTGACGGCGCGCGTGTGGAACACAACGCGCCGTCCCGTCTACCACTTTTCGGCCGCAGGGGATAGGGAGAGCGGCTTACGCTATACCGACACTCCTCTTCCCCTGCGGCCCCACCGCGTCCGC
Organism: Polymixis flavicincta; assembly: GCA_949987655.1. Classification (NCBI taxonomy): domain Eukaryota; kingdom Metazoa; phylum Arthropoda; class Insecta; order Lepidoptera; family Noctuidae; genus Polymixis; species Polymixis flavicincta. Next base: position 10,936,484 of record OX465175.1, on the reverse strand, counting down.
CATCAAACGGTGGCGGCCCCGTCCAGGCCACGGAAGGGAAGAGCATGCTCAGAAGCACCGGCACTCCTCCTCTACCGCAGCCCGCGATGCTTTGTATGCATCTTTACTTCTATACTAATATTATATAGCGGTCAAAGGACATCATTCAGGCGTCGAATATTTATACCAAAAAAATAAAAATCCCGAAAATGGAAAAAAAAAATTTTTTTTTTTACTCTCATCGAAAGTCTACAATTTAACCCTTCTTTTTGAGGTAAAAAATAACAATATTCATGTTTTATTTCAAATGTTTTATGTGCAGGCACTTGCGAAATGAATGATCTCCTTTGTTTGTTTGTAAGTTGGGTTTGAAAAATTCTTTGCATTTCATGGCCCAACTATCGAAAAAAGGTTTAAAACTATTTAACATCTCGCTGCGACTCTAAAAGCCGATTAAAAAGCAAAAAATCTGAAAAGAAAGTTAAGAGATAACGAAATAATATCGAGGCGCGGGCAATGCGGTGCCATATGATATATAAACAAGAAATTTCACGAGAATGAAGTCGCTGGCAGTATAAGCATGCGAAGAAAATGTAGGTAACTAAAATAAAAATACGTGTGGGGTAGGAGGGAACCCCTCGGCAGGAACAAAGTTCCTTAGCCCTTTTCATCAACTCCGTATATTTACGTTTACTCTATTCGCTCTTTCTGCCAGGGGTGCGGGTTGTTCAAAAGAGATACCGTGGCCTCTGGTACACAGGCAACTAAAGGAACAGGGGTGGGTTTTACTCACAATTTAATTCCTACCGCAAGCTACGTCAAATAACTTCTTAGCAATAATTACACTCAGTAGGTACAAAGCAGACCTTAGTATTGTTCCTATCAAACAACAATACAAAGACATCTGAAAACAACCATTGATATAAGCCGCACTATCTAAAAGCATCCAATAATGAAACAAAATCTGTGCGAGAGAAAGAGATGAAGCACCTGAGAGTATCCACTTCAGAACATATCTCGTTAGCCATCCAATTAGTGTTCGGATCGACAGTTGAATATTTTATACGTCACAGTTACATTACCGACACGATTTTGTTGTTTACTTTACATTCGATGCTATAAAAATCTGTTGTCTTTTGCTTCTAATAGGTATGATATTCTTTTCGTTCTTTTGTTCGAGTCTTCTGATTGATTCTGTGTGTTGTATCTAAACTTAATTTATAAAGAGAAAAGATTTGCTGTTTTTTTATGTTTGTTTGTTACGCTTTCACGCTAAAACGGCTGAGCTAATTTATATGAAATTTGGCATACGGGTAGACCATGACTTGGATTGGAAAAAGTATCCTATATCCTAATATAGGATACTTTTTATCCAGATAATCCTGCGGGCTCGAGACTTATGGGGGTGAAACCGCGGGGCACAACTACTGTGCCAATAGGCATTGTATACCTAAGTCGTATAAAAATATCTTTATTTTAACTATTAACAGGTACAGAGCTCTTGTTGGCAAAAATATTGAAACAAAGCTCATGAATTTCGGAAATATTAAAGAAAAAAGTAAGTTAAAAAAAGAATGATCAAAATCGGACTACTCTGAAAAAGTTAAGCTAAAAAAATAAAATAAACGTGTCGACTTGAGAACCTCCTCCGCTTTTTCGTCGGTTAAAAACGAATACGTCGGGTATTATTGCAAAATCACGCTCTAAAAAGTATACAACAAGAAAATATTCTCGTCTGAAAGCCGTAGTCGTAAGTTTTTCCCCGTCACTTTATGGCCTGTAGAGGGCGCCATATTGAATTTAATGTGACGTCACAGGGCCTATATCAGCGGACAATCAAGACGCTTCCAACGATACATCATTTGTCATATAATGATAGGAAGTTTAGAAGTTATGAGGGAGCAGATATACCGATAAAATCATAACCTCGTTTTTGCTTCGCCGTAGTCGGGCATCGATACTATTTCATTAACGGAACAATACCGAGAACCTACTACCTTTTTTATTTTTTTATCTGTGTAATAATTTTTTTTTTACTGCAACCAGTTGTCGAATGAAAACCCAATCGTATGGAACTCGCCGTGACGTATTTGTACGGTAACTGCTGAAGTAGTTTATGTTCTGGTGTGAATAGTCGTTTGTGGTTTTTAAACTAGCGACATGTTTAATTACTGTTGGATTTAGAGATAGGTATTATAAAGAAAAGAAAGAAGAATAGGTTTATTTGTCACAGAAGCACGTGTATACACTATCATCTGCCTAGCCTTTTCCCAACTATGTTGGGAAAAGACCTTCCACTCTAACCGGATGCAGCTGAATACCAGTATATTACATGGAGCGACTGCCTATCTGACCTCCACAACCCAGTTACTGGGTAACACGATACCCCTTGGTAAGACTGGTTGTCAGACTTTCGGGCTTCTGACGACTCGTAACAGCTGTCAAAGATCCACAAATGACCAACGGTTTAACGTGCTTTCCGAAGCACGGAGGGGTCTTAGTATGGAAAGGTGGTCACCCATCCACGGACCAACCGCGTCAAGCGTAGCTTAACCTGATCAATCGACCCGTGCAGCTGTTGTTACTTAGTGTATACACTTAACATAGTTAATTCGAAAAATAAAGATACTGTCTCAGTGATCTAGTGGTTGCAAGCGCTACTTCTGAGAATTTAACGGTAGCAGCGCGGAGTCTAGATTTGTGGCCGGTTGATTGCAATAGGCTCGCCCCCTATTATATGGGACTTGAAACATAGCTGGCGAATATGGGTGTACAGGCACTCCTCTGCACAACCCCCTTCGGGGAAACAAGTCATGATGTTATGTATGGTATAGAAAAAAAATATGAGTCGTGACGGTCGATCTTACCTTTTTCGGTGCAGCTTTCATTCGCCAGGAGTGCGGAGTAAACCGTAGGAAAAGAACCAAAAAAAAACAAGTAGATTTACTTATAATATTATGAGCAAATATCAGTGTGATGATAGTCCAAACATATTTTAATTCACCTCCTCTAATCCCATTTCATTTTAGAACATGAAAATGTTTCAGTACGCATGACCCGCATTGATATTTCTACATCCAAACCAGCATGGCCACTAAGCAGCCCAAGGTAGCTATAACAAAACCATGAAAAAACTAACAACTACATTGAGCATAAAAACTCATAAACAATTTACGCACCAACCAATGGACTACGCAAATTAAAATTGTAAAACCTCGACCACAAGTTTCGACCGGCGACAACAAAATGGTCCTTAACATTTTATAGAATCGTAACTCCGCTACGAATGGACTTACATAAATAAAACTATGAAAAATGAATGGCTCAATTCCTTTATCCCTATTTTTTCCTCCATCGGACTCCAAATAACGTGCTCGTTTGCCGTCCAGGGTCATAAATTCGGCATCTCTCTGGCCCCACGACCCATTTGCAATTGAAAGCGTTCTTTATAACAGGATATGTCCGGTCTCACTTTTACGATCGTCTGTACATGCAAGCTCGGCCGTACTAACATAATACACTCGCCACTTTTCTATCGTCTATATTCGCTGATGTTTTTCTTTGTTACTCTAATGGCATATTTTTTTGAGTGAGCCGATCTCAGATTATAAAACACGGCAGATAGACCGCGCGGAACACCAGACTGAAGCCAAAAAAACAAATACTAAAGCGTCGTATTGTATACAATACGACGAGTCAAAAAAACAAATACTAAAGCCTAGCATTATATATAATGCTAGGCTTTAGTATTTGTTTTTTTGACTCTTGGGTGTTCTGCGCGATCTATCTGCCTTTGTTTTATAATCTAAACCAAAAAAAAAAAAAAAAAACTAAAGCGTCGCATTGTATGTTAAATAAAATACGACGCCTTAGTATTAGCTTTTCTGGCTTCACTCATAGTGTTCCGCGCGGTCTATCTGCCTTTGTTTTATAATCTGAGGAGCCGATAAAGATTTCTTAGTGGCAATGTTGTAGGTAATATTTTTAAGTAGTAAAAAGGTGAATCATATTTGATTTTATGATACCTACGGTTTCACCCTCATAAGTCTCGATTCTGTGGGAATATCGGGAAAAAAGCATCCTTTTTTTTTTTGTCAATGGCATCTCGCAGTTGACCTTGAGAGGCCGTGACTGCTCAACCGGACTTTCCTGTGAAGGTTTTTAGGATTCTAAAAACCTCCAGCCAGGGCGTAAACCTACTTAAACCTAAAACGACTGCGCACTGAGGACACCCCCTGTGGGGTACGAACCTCGGCTCAGGGAGTCGCTGGCTGCAGCTAGTACTACTGGGGACAGGCTGGATCAAGATATTTTCATGATTATTAGACGGGGAATTTAAAGCTACTGGCTCAGCTGCGGCGCGGGCTGGCGCATCAACGAGCAAGGGACGGTCGGGGGTCTGATTGTTACTCGGGGGGGGGTCTTCGCGGGGCGCGAGGACCTCGGCGGCGAGGTCGGAAGGACGGTCGTTTGTTTTTGTGTGCTGTGCTGGTGGCCCTATTCTTTTCTTGCAGAACAGTGATGGGGTCGTCTGGGTCGGAAAGGACATGTCTCGGCCGGCGGATTCTATTGATTCTACTGGGGACATAGCTAGCGGCCTTCACAATCAAGGGATTGCGATGTAACTCGGCTTTATCGAAGAAACGCTTCGAGTTGCGTTTCAGAAATTGAGCAATAGTGGGCATTTTCAGATCGAGATGGAGGATCTCGTTCCGAACGAACCATGGGGAGCCTGAGGCTTGGCGAAGGAAACGGTTTTGGAGGGTCTGCATCCTATGGATGTGTCGGGGGTGCGTGTGTGCAAAGACTGCACATGCATACGTCATGATGGGCCTTATGCACGCCGTGTAAATCCGCAATTTGCACTTGAGTGACAATTTGCTACGTGCGTTCAGAACAGAGTGCAACCTTCCGAGAGCGAAGGCGGCGCGTGAGCGCGTCTTCTTGATATGCTCAGAGAAGGAGAGGTGCTGATCTAGAATCACTCCAAGATATTTGGCTCGCTTTTCCCAAGGGATAGGCTTGCCGAATATGGAGATGGGCCGGGGGGGTTCGGGGTTGTTTCGCGGTTTCAAAAAGAGCTGACTTTTGTCCGGATTTAGTTCGATTCGCCATTTCCTAAACCACGCGCCAAGTTGACTGCGGTTTGGAGGGAGGAGGCTATCGCTTTATCTATATCGGGTGGGGGGATGAGAGGGTCCCTTCGACGCGATAGCGAAAGGTGCGGTTCGACAGAAAGTCTCGTAAGATGAGTACGAGACGGTCCGGCACGCCGAGTTTGTACAGCTTGTAAATCAAGCCGTTGTGCCAGACCTTGTCGAAGGCTTTCGCTATGTCGAAAAATACTGCACCGGTCGCATTGCCGCGTTGGAAGCCAACGCTTATATGCTCTACGATCCGGTGTACCTGCTGTACGCAACTGTGTCGGTTTGGAAACCGAACTGCTCGTTGGGTATCAGGCCTTTAGTCTCGGCGAAGTCCCTGAGACGCTTATAAATAAGTCGCTCATAGATTTTTCCGAGGCTGTCCAGTAAACTGATGGGCCGGTAGCTCGTGGGCTCCGTTTTGGGTTTGCCGGGTTTCGGGAAGCCAATGACCGTGGCTTGCTTCCAAGCTTGGGGGAAGATGTTATTGCTCAAGGCTCCATTGAAGATGGTGGTCAAGAGCATGATCAGGTGGGCGGGTAGCATCTGGATCACCCTACTGGTGATGCCGTCAGCACCGGGGGCCTTTCGGGGTTTCAGACTTTTGATGATCTCGTGAACTTCGTCCGGGGTGACGAGAGGTAATGGATCATCTGGGTCTTCGACGGGCGGGAGGGAGGTTCTACGTCCGACTTCAGCGTCCACCTCGGCGAGGTGTGCTTGGTCTACAGGTTGAGAACTGGGCGCGAAGTGGGCCTCTAGACTATCGGCGAGGCATTCGGCCTTTTCGATGTCGTCGAAAGCAACGGTGCCATCGGGCCGGGTCAGGGGGGGCATGTTGACTACTTCTCGGGACTTGAGTTTCCTCTGAAGTTCCCAGAAAGCTAAGTGCGTGGGTTCCAACTCGCTCAGCATCTTGTCCCAGCCCGCGTCGCGTAGCTCCGACATGCGTGTCTTTACAGATCTCTGTAAATAGCGCATGTGAGCTTTGTTCGCGTCGCAGGGAAAGTTGCTGTAGGCACAAACAGCCGCGTTCTTCTCATTCAGCAGTTCGCGTACATCGTCTGGCAGCTTCCAGCGGGGGTCTTCCCCTACCGGAACCCGCCTCGAACAGTCATTCAGGACAGATTGTACGTGACCCGTGAATGAGCCGATCGCGGCCGTTGTGTCCGCGAGAGAGTTGAATTGATCGGGGATGGGGTCCAAGTGGGCGGATGTGTTGGATTTCAGCGAATCGCTTACTTTCCTCCAGTCTGTTACCACTTTGGTGAGCGGGGGTTGGTCGGTATCTGGGAGACCCGTGCTAGGGGCCAGATGCACGACGACCGGACGGTGGTCAGAAGTGAGCTCATTCATTGCCTCTATGGAATTCAACCGTAGGTTGATCCTTTTCAGAATTGCAATATCGAGTACGTCAGGTCTGTGAGCCACATTGTGGGGGAAATGAGTCGGCGACATCGTGGCGATGACGTCGAAGGTCAGGGTCGAGCAGAGGTCGAACAGGTGTCTCCCTCTGGGCGAAGCCCCGGAACTATTCCACGCGGGGTGTTTCGCATTGAGATCGCCCGCTATAATAACGGAGTCACTCATGCTTAACAGGGCGGAGAGGTCATTGGCGATCGGTTGGAAGTCCTCCGGGTCGGGGTTCGGAGGGAGGTAGGCTGAGACCAGTGTGATGGGTTGATGACCCGTCATGCCTAGTCGGCAGACTGACACTTCTAATCGGGAGGGGGGGGGCATCCATAGGAATGCAGTGCAGGGACTTTTTGTAGTAAATGAGAGTTCCACCCCTATGGCAATGTGCTCTGTCGTTGCGAACTAATCTATAGTTGGCAATTCTCGGGTCACGAATGCTGGGTTTAAGGAACGTCTCTTGAACTAACAGGATATCCAAGTGATGGTCGCGGAGGAACGTGGCGATCTCATCCCTTTGGGTACGGATACCGTTGGCGTTAAAAGTTCCTAGCTTGAGGGATCGGGGTTTAGTACGCGTGGGGGCCGTGTTATCCATTGTGGTTCTGGGAAAGTCTGGCGTTTAAAAGGGCTTGCGTAATATCAGGGTACGCATCATAGATGGCGTATATCCTAAGGATATCGCCTGCCTTTGTGGCGGCATCTACCTCCATAGCCATCTGATAGGCACGGGGGGTACAAAACGTGAAAAACGCGTTGTCGAGTGTTTGATGCACGACGGCAGGGGTCATGGTCACGGGACCGGCGTTAGTGGCTGTGGGGCGCGCCGCGGGGCGTGCTCCACGTCCATAAGGTCGGACGCTGCGTCGGAGAAAAGCTCCTGGGATTGCGGGGTTGCCAAGGCCGGTGAAGCCGGGGAATCGAAAAACGCTTTTACGGGCGCGGGTTTATTCGCGGTCGCGGTCGCGGCGGGAAACGTCGGTTTTTCATTTCCTAATATGCGATTTATTATTTCGCGGGACTCGGGGTCCTTAAGGATCGTCTTCAAGGTCGCCCAAAAGGCTTCCTTGGGAACGTCCATGATTAAAGGGTAGGGGGGGTGTTACCTACTTCCCACTCATAAGGAGTGAGCCTGAGTCCCTATTTCTCCTAACAATCCTAACGTCTACTTCCCCGGGGGGATGCCCGGGGATGTGTGATTCCTCCCTGTCGGGTATAGACAGGGAGATGTGTACCTCGGGTGAGCCCTAAGCTTGTAAACCTGTTGCCAATCTTATTGTGCAAACATGGCCCTGTCAGTCTAGCGCGAGGGGCGTAGACACGCCCCAAAGACACTAGGTGTGTAGCTGTGGAAGGAACACTGTCACCAGTGACGACTAGGAGATCCCCCAAGGCCGTCGGTCTGGGACCCGTCCAATTCACTGCCTTGCCTTGAAGGAGGTTCGGCGGGTGTGTTGGGACAACACCCTCTCGGTTTCGTTGGTACCGTAAGGTTTCCACGAAACTGTGGATTTTACCCAGAAGGGGCCAAGTGAATTTACTTGAAGACTTATTCCGTGAAGAAATAGAGTTTGTCTTGAAAAAGACAGTTTTTGTGCAATTAATAATCCAGTCAATAATTAAATTAATTGGATTATTAATTCGGAGTGTTCGCAGCGGGCGCGGCGAGTCAGGTTGGCGGCGGAGGATGAGTCACGCAGCGGTAGCAGGATCAATTAGTACGTGCGCTCGGGGCGAGTGTCACGGGCTAATTGAAAAAAGCATCCTATGTCCTAACCCATAATATACTTAGAAACTCACTTGATGTTATTTTTACGAACCTTTTTGATTTTATTTTTATTCTCATCACTTAAATTAACTTGGTTTACTTAAGCAAACCGTACAAGTGCTGTGCACACCTTTAAGTAATAAGTTCACTGTAGTACCTACCGCATAGATTATGGCTAAATTGTATTTTAATGTTTATGTGAACTAATCGTTGGAGTGCCATAACAAATAAATAAATAATAAAACCCAGGTCATGGTCTACCCATGTGCCAAATTTTATTCGAATCCGTATAGTCGTTTTAACGTGAAAGCGTTACAAACAAACATAAAAAAAGCAAAAATTTTCTCTTTATGGTATTCGTTTTGATGGACAATTTCATAAAGCCACATTTAGTTATGGTAAGTTGCGATACTAAATGTTGAGTTTATGAAGATTAACTTTAAATAATTTTAATGTTACTCAACATTAAAAATATTTTTCAAGTTAATCTGTAAGTTACTTATATACTTAGGGATTATTAAAATAATATATTTTATGTAGGGATTTGTTGATGAAAACTAGCATCTTGTTACCAATTTATGGACAGATGTGTCATCGCACTAACTAACACTAGTTGTTGCTCGCGATTTAGTCGGTAATCCAATATGAAAACTAGCCTATGTCCTTAGCAAGCTCATGGTCTATCTGTGTACCAAATTTTGATCCATTTTTGTCAGCTGTTTCAGCGTGAAAGCGTAACAAACAAACCTTTACTGTACTGCATTTCCTGCAAATAAATGAATTTGACTATGAATTTGACATAGTTACTATTTGTACCTACTACAAATGGTACTCATCAGATATATGATTGTTTTTTTTTCTGACTGTGAGTAGACCAAAGATAGATTTTGCTGGCCATTTCGTCGAACGACATAACTTCGGGTATGTCCTGACAAATTAAATTATAATTTTCCCAAATTAAACTTTTTCCTTAATTTCTCATCCTAAATATTGAGTGAAAAGGGCCAAAAGGCCTGTTTCTCAATTTATTTGACAGGTTATAATGACAAAAAATTGCAACGGTAATGTAGAAAAACGCAACGTTTCATTTCCTTAAATCCTCATTCGAAGATTCTATCTTCACCTTTTTAAGGCAGTCCTTAAACGGCTGAATTGAATCTCGAGCGATTGGACGTTCTAATCATACTAAACCAGATAAACAGCTTAATCTCTCACTTATCTCGCTAAAACCGCTATAAACAATCGTATTCCGCGTGAACATTATGGTATAATTATCTGAAAATCCAATCGCCTAAAATGCCATAAATAAAAGCCCATTGTGGCGGAATCGGATTGGATTTACCCATACCGCATGGGTCTACGTAACGGGAGTAGGATAGAATACGAATAGCGAATCAATTCGATTGCATACATCTACTAATTGATTGCTAATCCGTCACGAAAGCTGATTGGTCAAAGGGTTCGGTTAAAGGGTCTGATTTGCAGTTATCGCTCATTATAATCAATAGTGTGCATAATCGGTCTCTCTCTCGATTAGACGATTCAAAATTCGATGATGAATCGAATCGAATACGAGTGATTGCCATTTACAACCTCCGCAGACAGAATCTCTAAGGGAACTGTTCAAAACAATTAACATCATGACGGTACCTTGTCAATATATCTATGAAAACATTATATAAGTTCGGAAAAATCTACATCGTTTTAGTAAGATAAGTGACAGGCACAATTTTAACACTAGAAATAGGAACAAATTTGTACGCCTCGTCAGGCAAAACATGTACGGACTTTTTACCTATATATAAGATCTTGCATGCTCGATTTGTATGTAAACGCATGTTTGACAAATAAATTATATTATAACTTTTATCTCATCTAGTTTAAAAAATATGATTGACGTGTAAAAGTGTTTGTACAAACCTACTTACAGAAATAAATCATTTATCATTTATATTATATTCCCTATTAAATGACATAATCTATGTGTGTGTTGTTATTGGTGCTTAAACCAGCTTCCATACATTTTTGCCGATTCTCCCATGAGATTTGGGATTTTAAAGTGGCCTTTAATAAACGCTTTACGAAACCACGATGACGCTATTTTGTCTTTCAAATTGCAGTTAGGAGTTAAACACAATACTTTTATAATCATTGGTCATATTAATAGCATCACTAGAGTCTAAGATCAAATTATAACTTAATGAAAAATCTGTCAAAATCAAAACGCATAACATCCAAAATGAAAACCGTGACTTATCCACGTACCTACTTCATTAGCCCGAACCTGAAAATCGAAGCAGCACCCTAACTGTGTAACACGATTAATCATAATCTGTTTCGTTTTGAAACCGATTGTTAAACCATTGCTTCATATGTTCGAAAAATGTGTCTGCTCAACAACGTAAATAACGCAATGAATATTGTTGAACGGTCAAATTGAAACAGATTATGATTAATCGTGAGTTACGCAATTACGGTGCTGATCACCAATATGCCAACAAACTCCCGTTCCCATTGAGTAACGACACTAAAAGGCAACATCATTAGATAATGAAAGCAGGACTAAATTGCATACAATCAAAACACTGTCGTCGAATACACAACTTGAAATCCAACCCAAGGATAACTATTACTATGGCCTTATCACATTGGCGATTTGCAAGCGAGTCTAAAGCGAGGCGAGTGCGCAGCGGACTCGCCGCGAAGACAGCGCGGGCGCGCAGTGTGCTTGCCCCAAATTGCGCCGTCGACACTATTTTGTACACTCACGCACGCACTCGCTGTGCGCCCGCCGCGGCTTCGGTGTGCGTTCGTTGCGAACTCAATGCGAGCTCGCAGCTCGTTGCGCAGTAACCTCGCTTTGAACTCGCAAATCGCCAGTGTGATAAGGCTCTTGGGAACACTTTTGTATGCAAAGGCGGCTCAAACCGAAATTTAATTGAAATCTCTAAGATAATCAAAAATGACTATCAACTTAACTTGTAATGAAGAGTTGTAGCAGACAAAAGACTCAAAATTCTCAGAATTATTAAATGAAAGAGTTTCAAAAGAGGGTGTTGTAGCTATTTGAAAATCGTTGTTGATTAATAAAGGGGTATAAAAGCAAAGGCGCTTCAGTCACTAAATATATAAACTGAGTAATTTATAATTTTTGTACTGTGTCGTAAGAAATTGTTATTTTTGAATAGTTATATTATTGGTAAAACTCTTAGGACTTATAAGTTACGTAGCATTAACTAAGATTAATCAAATTTATATCAGTTCCATAATATTCAAGAAATACTTTAGGACTAAGGTGTATTTGCATTTAAGTATTGGACTGAAGCATTTTTGCTTTTTATTGCTTTTGATCGAAGCTAGTTTGCATCTCACTATTTTATTTGACAACCTGTCAAAAGTGGCAGTGGCGTAAGGTACTGATTGCAAAACAGGTTACAAAAATATGAAAATATACCTATTCAAACGTTTATTTAAAAATACCATTGTTTTTTTGAGAAATTGGGTTTAAAATTAGAAAAAAAAGAACATGAACATTACGTAGAAACGAAAATCGTTACATTTATTTATTACGTCTTGTGTTACAGTTTTTCTTACTTATTTAGTCCTTCTTAACTTATTTTTTTAATCATAATATTTGATTCAGCTGTTGGTGCATCGCAAGTAGGCTCATCTTCTTCAACAAGATCATCGTTCGTGTTATTCAAAATATTTTTATAGTATTCCAGTTCGTGATGACTTTCCCACTGCAATCCATAATGTTTCTTTAGCAACTTCTTCACATCATTGATTTTTTCTTTTTTAATGACAACATTGTTTTTTGGTATTGGTAGTGGTCGGACGTCGTTAAAAGATTTCCCTCTTTTTAAAATAGATTTTAATTGAGTAAAGTCAGAGGTGTAATGGAGTTCCCCTTTCACTTTGACTTTATTACCACTCTTACTAATAAAAAAACGCTTACTCTGTGCAAATTGAAAATGCCATTGACCAGGCGGCTTAATAACATCTTGTAGAGCATCTTTCCAATCGTAAACCATCTCCATTTTCACAACTGTCCCGTAATTATTAAAAATATTGTGGTACTCCTCGGGTTGTACGATCACTTCCTTCCTTTTTAAATCCCTTTCGATATTTCCAAACACTCTGTCAGCAGGTAAGAAAGAATGCCCTGGTATTGGGAAAACCACTTCAATGTTTTTTATGGTATTTGGAGCACTATTTAACCACACACAACACATTCCGATGAAAATGGAATTTTTATTTTGCGCTCCGCAACCGTCAGCCACAAGTCGCAAAGTTTGAATTCCATTCATATCTAACAAATTCAGTCTATGAAATACTGCAGACGCAATTTCGTTAGCTCCCTTCTTGTACTCATTTTCATTCCATGTGTATAAATTGACTGTATCTCTATTGAGCTTTTTGCCTTCTACTGATAATACTACTGCAAAATTATATATATATATATATATATATATCTGCCTACTATAGTAAGTAATTTGGTCTGGTATTTTAGGTAGGACTTGATTCTTTTGACAGTCAAAAGATAGTGTCAACATTCCGTCTTGTCTCTCATTTAATAATTGGTAGAATTTTTGTGTTTTGCGTTTATGAACGGTCTTTTCAATCATATATTTGGTTATAAGTGTTTCATTTTTTTCACTCTTAATTTGCTCATTCAATTCTGTACATTTGGAACAAACATCCGTTCTTGGATTACCAAACCCAACATTGTAATGAGTGTTAAAAATTCTTCGAAAATAGCATTGTTTGACTGGGTTCTCTGCTTGTTCATTAAACATTCGCCACATTTTTTTTACATTTAATTCGGAATCCAAATATTTTCTTTCTGTAGTAGACCGACAATAGTGAGACTCTATGCACTTAAAAGATTCTATAAAATGTTTGACTTCCTGTAACTTTTGTATATTTTTGTGGGACGTATGGTCTCCGCCCCTATTTTCTGTTACTAAACCTCCAGTTTTTTTGTAAATTTCTGCAACTCTACGGATTCTATTACGTGGTATTTGCAATATGCCCAAAAATGATGATTGACAAACATAGAGTAATTTGTTTGAATTTTTTTTTTTATGTATAACTTTGTTGAATAATTTGCCTGGCGTACACCCTGTGTTCCTATTCTAGGACGACGACGTTGGACATCAATGACATGACGAAACTTCAACAGAAAACTTGGGCTTGCTTGGTTTTGTTACTATAGAAAGTATCATGAAATTTTTTAGCAACAGCCAAAGTTACGTCTTTGCACTCGTAAATGGCTTTTTTATTATGTTGACATGCAGGTAATTCGGGTAGATTTTTTGCAGAATACCTTAAGCAAATGAAAAAAACCGTTACCAAAAGCATTTAAATTAACATAGATGATAAAATGTTAATAAAAAAATCTTACAAGCAACCACAAACAAAAAGATTGAAAAAAAGAAACTTTTGCAGACCCTACCATAATAGGCAAAATATTAGTGAATTATTTGTTACCTTTCCGCCTTTTCCCGCACTCGCCGCCACTGATCTACGTTTCTGAAACGTTTTTTGGCTCGTCCTGCACGAGCCGGTGCAACATTTACTTCCATTACAATGGTAAACAAATGGAAAACTCAAAAACAAACAGAAACTACCTTACGCTACCTCGGTTGACTTACTATGAAAAGTAACAGATTCACCATATTTGAAATTTTGAAATGGCGCCTTCTGATTGGTCGATTGTGACAGTGGCGGATTTGCTTCTAATAAATTTTGGATCAAAGCGTTTTTGCACGAGAACGCTACATTCAAGGTGAATTTACCATTGACTGAGGCGGATTTGTACTTTACGGTTTTTGGCATAATGTTGCAGCTTTCAAGTACTCCAATTTGGTAATGCCAGCTTTAAAAAATGCAATTTTGGACTAAAGCGGTTTTGCTTTTATACCCCTCTAATAATATTGATACAATATCTATTATAAGAGTTTGGAGTTAGGGCATCATCACATTGGCCCCAGGCGGCACCTTATTGCGTATTCAAGTACGTAGACGTAGGTACATGTCGTATAGTTACGCATAGGTACGAAAACGATGCACTAGGCGTATGTATATGTAAGTATAGTCCGTAGGAGGTCCATAAATAGAATTTTCCGTACATTCTATTTATAGACTACCAACGGACTACGCTTTGAAATGTTCAACGTTGACTTTGGTCAAATTTAGTTTTCGCCCTTCGCTGAATTTACCAAAACAGATTTTGAATCAGTCCAAATTGGGCCCAGTCTACATAAAGCCGATATTCCAGAAATAAGGCTATGCTAAATTACACATCATCACGCCTTGTTTTCCCGAGGGGTTGGCCAGAGGTGTACCTTACACCCATATTTCGGTAGTTTTGTTTAAGTCCCCTGTTATTCCATTCTATTGCCATCAACAAAACACAAATCCAGACCCCTGGTTGCGACTGAAAAATTCCTGATAGGAAAACCCAATCACTAGAAAAAATTAAATTGTTTGCTAATTGAAATGTATAATTAATTATATTAATTATGACATTGATTTACACTCAGTGATTACTTTAACTCACACACTGTTAATATTCTAGGAAAATCGTATAATTACTTTTACAGTTTGCTTATTTTCACAGTATTATGTCTTATGGCGTTCTGTTGTGGGGATCGGCAACTGACGTAGATTCAATTTTCATTTTAATAAAGAGGGCAATCCGCGCAATCTATAAAATGGGACCTCGCGAGTTTCTTAGAAACAAATTCAGCGAAATTGATATACTAACTCTGCCTTCTCTTTATATCCTAAAAAATATCTTGTATGTTCGCAAAAACTTAGGCCTTTTCAAAATACGATACGATTTCCATAATCTGAATACACGTAGTAAAGATGAAATTGTGATTCCAAAATTTAGATTGACTAAAACTAGCAAGTCATTTCTAATTAACAGTATCCGCTTCTATAACAAGTTGCCAAAGTCAGTTACCGAACTTAGCGATGTAAACTTTAAAAAACGCACATCAAACGTGTCCTCTTCAAAAAAGCATATTATAAGATAAAATACTACGTTGAATACAGGGAAGTTTGACATTTATTCCTTCTGCACATGTAGCTTCCCTGGTACTTCATTAACAGCATTAATAAGTGAAAGTCTATTACCTGCTCTCAAATACAATGTTCTTTTTTATTCTTTTTATTTTTACAATGCTGACATATTCTCGTCATTATTTGATATTATACATCAGTTTTCAATATGGGCTACTTTTAGTGATTGTCATGGAAATCATGTCACTATGTTTAAATAGATTCATTTTATTTTTGTACATTATACACATACATATTGTGAATGAGAGAACGTTGTAGGCCTTACAGACTGTAGATTTGTAGACGATTTTCTATTCTGTATTCGTCCAAGTACCTGGTACTTATTGACAGGCCTGTACTGTCCTCCCATACATTTTATCTCTGTAATTTGAAAACATTGTCAGAGCCAATTATTTTTAAAAGACTAACGGAGTTTCTTGCCGGCTCGGCAAGAAACTCCACCGTTCTCCATAGGAAACAGCAATTTGGAACCGTGTACCTAACTTTTGACGTTTCATAAGTGCCCGCGCAGGTTTATATGAAATAAAATATTTTGATTTTAATTGATTCATTTGATTACTCTACAGTAGGCTTAGCACGAGCACCGATTTGTCGACAGAAGAATAGACATGACTATTCACTAAATGATGTAATAGAAGAAGATAGCTATGTTATTCTATTCATTATCACAGTTATACGTTCTAAACGAATAATGATTTTGTTGATAATCGTATTTACTTTGTGGCCGTCGAGTAGGTATTTTGATGTCAATGTGATTTAAACCGTTTGGGAAGAAATATTCTTTTGTAATAGTCTACATTTATAAGGACAAAATTGACAGATTGTAGAAGGATATCTAAGGTGCGATGTCAAAAATGGAGAAACGACATGTCACTTTATATTGAAAAAGCACTGTCTATTCTTCGTAGAAATAGAAAACGTCATGCAAGGAATACATTCTGAACACTGCGAATTTAGCTCGTAATGTAGACGGTTTGCACGCATACTGCGTGCCACGCATAGGTACGCCTCGTGAATGCTACGCTGCCTTCTACGCTAGTTGCGCTTATCGTATACGCCAAATAAACGCTACGCTGACACTGTTGTGATTGAAAATACAGATTTTCGTTTTAATTTTATTATTTAACGTTTTGGTATAAAATCGGGCTCATGGTCCATAATGAGTTTAACACATTTATAATTACTGCAAAACAATTAGGTGCAATCCACATCCGGCTTAAATATGACGTGTGCTGGATTAACGTTTATGAAGTTGCAAAAAACTGAGGCAGATTGTCAGCCTTTTGGTTAATAATTTCAGTTTGGACTTGTCTACAATGTAGATATTTATCCCAGTTTTGTAATGACCTTTTTACAAAACCTAATTTCCATATTGTTTCTCCGTTGTGTTTTTTATTGAATGTCAAGTACCTAAATGTATGTACTGAATTAAACATGACGTGCCAATAATCTATTTTGCGTGGGTATTTTTTTAGGGCTGAAATTACAGACTAAAGTTAATAGAAAAACTGTCTATGTTTTTTAGACTTGTACTATCATAACATAATAGTGTTATGATAGTACAAGTGTATTTATGTACAACAGCATAGTGTTCCCACTGCTGGGACACATGCCTCCACTAGGGGGGTTGGCCGCAAATATCCCACCACACGGCTCTGTTCGTGTTGGTAAATGTCACAGTCATATCTTCGACATGTCATGTGACTTACCTATTCTTCAAATATAAATAAAGTTGTTTTTTTTTAGCATGTTTTATTCGTACAAAAAATACACCATATTTCTTTCTTTTTTGATCGGCACAACATTACAATTTGGATTCTCAATTCTGGGTGAATATGAAAAATAGGAAATCGTACAGCATTTATCCGCTTAAAGATGTCTGCGTAACTAGCTAGACATGGTTTTAAGCCCTTTATCGTTGTTCAGCAGTACAGTCGGGGTGAAATACGGTTTATATACTGCTGGCACCGATACCAAATGACATTTTACTTTATTTTGTAACCTTTTTGAGATGTTCTTCAAGTACATACATAGCAGTGGCGAAGGATTATTATTCTCTACACTGCGATTTCTCTTGGCTTTCTTTCCTAACTATGGCATTCTAACCAAAAGGAAATTCTTGTAGGTAATTGATTGAATTTGACCCTTGTTTCGCCGACTTTCGGATGGGCCCGTATCTTCGTTGACGGATGCAGAGGATGTAAGTCGTGTCACAAGTCGCAACGCTCTTTGTGTGGGCAACCATTATTCAGAAATCAAGTCCTTCAGTTCTTATACAATCTTTTACATACTCTATACAGGTTAAGTTTTTATCCAGTGCGCTAACTGTAATCATGAATTCAGAATATAATCAGCTGTTTCATAGAAAAGTGCAATACCTACGCGGTCAAAATGTATGAAACGGCAGATTTTTTTTGTTTACCCGGTGAAAAATATCTGCGCTACGGAGTTTAGAATGACATGCTGAATTCATGGTTACAGTTTGCGCACTGGATAAAAACTTTTCCCGTATATATCCGCAGTCGCTGTCGTTTCGGGTAGTCAAAATTTCAAAGGTCTGACAACTGGTCTAACCTGGTCTAACCTTAGATATGCTGTTGAAGTTTGGAGCAAATTGGAGCAAAAAAAAAAAAAAATTACTTGGAAAATATAAGATGAGTGATCAAAGTCGAGAAATTAAACCTTTTCAGTACCATTTCTTCAACTATTTGCTCGAAATTTAAACATTTAAGTGAACAAGTACAAAGCAAATAAAAACGAAAGTCACACAAAAACAAAAGAGTTTTGTTTAGACCACGACTGTTTTATAGGGTTTATCTTTAGTTAAACTGCCAAATAAAAAGGTTGATTTCATGAAAGGTAGATATGATAGGGGGTACCTTAAATTTAATATGATTGACGTTGACTATCTACAGTATATCTAAATAAATGTATGATTAGAATGTAAACTAAAGAACAAAAAACTCTTCTAATTTTGAATAAGAAAATTCTATGCTACAATTTTATAAAAAATCTCTGAATTTTACGTGTACATACATGCGTAGCTATGCACTTTTCTACGAAAAAGAAAATAGTATTTAAGACAACAAATGAAAAATATCTACGCTACCCCTGTCTATAATCATTTTATGCTAAATTCATGGGTACAGTTTGCGCACTGGTAATTTTTTAATCCTGTATACATAGAAGAACCTTAAAGTAAATAATATAAATATGAGTGGCTACAAAAGATTCAACACATACCAAATTTCTCAAGCAAAACATGGAAAGCTTAGTACCAAACCATTTTCCATTACCTTTTAACACCAGCACGGTCATAAAATAAACCAAAAACAACCCAACAGTGCTTAAAACTCTCTCATTTCACTAAAGTCGTTGACACTAAAGTCAGTTATTACCTTAATACACAGTTAAATATTGAATAAGAGAGTACAGACACTGCAGTCGAGATAAGCGCCATAATTAATTAATATCATTAACCCTACGCCAGGTTAACATGGAAAGTTCGCAGTAACTATGGGCAATGAATCTTAATAAGGAACGTACGACGCTGCTTGCTCGGTCCTTCAAGCTATTAGTTACAAGTAATGGGGAATAACTCGGAAACAAAGACATAGAATACCTTTGTTATAAAATTATCTGTGACAATTTTATACGACGTTTTTCTAACTAATAGCCAGCTTTCTAACTAAGTGCTTATGTTTTTCATTGTGAAGCAGGGGTTATCGCGTTGAGTCAGTGCATTGACAAACGAAAACGTGTAAATTTTGTTGCATGTAGTGTTTTGATAAAAGTGGTGCTTCTTGTGTCCTGGTTTGTGTTTTAAATTATACGTGGACAACCTAGTGACAATTTTAAATGGTGGACATGTTATTTTCGCTTTAGGCTAGTGACAACGTTACATGCAAGGTTCTTAAACAGCAACGGATCCCAAACTTATTGTGTCTACTACCCACTTTGAGAATAAATTATTTTTTGAGCGCCCCCATTTTTTCACCTACTTCAAAACCAGTATAACTTCAAATTAAATCAATTATTGTGAGCTATAATTAGCGGAGATTGAGCGGAATTAACGGGTCTCTTACCGCCCCACTTTAGGCCTGCAACGTCCACATGGGGGCGTTATCGCCCACTTTGGGAAAGGCTGTTATACCGCATTGTTCTGAAAGATTAGACAGGTGTGGTCAAAATTAAGGGTGTGGTACAAGACTATCATCCTCCGAGCTCTTTCCCAACTATGCTGGGGTCAGCTTTCAGTCAAAACGGAAGCAGCTGAATACCAGTATTTTACATGGAGCGACTACCTATCTTACCTCCACAACCACAATAACTGGGTAATACGATACCCCTGGGTAAGGCTGGTTGTTAAACTTTCAGGCTTCTGACGACCCTTAACGACTGTCAAAGATCCTTGAATGACAGCCGGGATCAACGGCTTAACGTGGTTTCCGAGGCACGCAGCAGTTTTGGTATGTAAAGATGGTTACCCATCCACGAACTAACTGCGGCAAGCGTAGCTTAACCTGATCGATGAGCCTGACCTGTGCAGCTGTTATGACTTAGCTACAAGCTTAGGTACAGACTATAAAACTACATTCTCCATGGGATGAACATTGTAACCCCGAAACAATAACCAGTCGTCTCATATATTGGGTCGAGTTGGTATTGAAGTATGGGTAGGTAAGTCGAAGATAGGACGCCCTCAGGCTAGGTGCAGTATCGATCTTCAAACGGTGGCTGTTAGCTACTGGATGATTATTGCCGAGAATCGAGCAGAATGAATACAAATACAGCCGAAATACAGGTTCCTCCTAGTTCGGTTTCAGTTGCTAAAACTTTTGTGTACTTTACCTTACCATAAGCACTTAACTATAATGTAATCTAAGTACTGTTTTTTATGAATTAAATTATATTATATTGAATTAGGTTCATGTAAAAAAAAAACACTATACAAAATACAAATACATACAAAATTTATTTATTGACAACCAAGAACGTAAACCAAGTTGTAGATTTCTCTGAGTCTTGCGCTAGTTATATAACTGTTTTGCAGGATCCAATTGGTGAGTCCTTAGTGGACTGATGTAGATGACGATGATGATGGGATAGTCAGTCAAACCCTCAATTTTGACCACACCTCTTTTTTTTTTTTTTTTTTTTGGGTGGGAAATCATCAAATGACTTCTCCTGCTGAGTAGAGCAGGAGGGCGTGTCAGACTTTTACTGACTAAAACCCACCCGTGTTCCCTCAGTAGCCCGTATGCCAGGAGCCGTGGTACCTCTTTCGAACAAACCCGCACCCCTGGCAGGCATCGGCCCTTGCGGACCCCACCAGTGGTTGCTGACATCTTTGACGGCGCGCGTGAGGAACACAACGCGCCGTCCCGTCTACCACTTTTCGGCCGCAGAGGATAGGGAGAGCGGCTGACGCTATACCGACACTCCTCTTCCCCTGCGGCCCCACCGCGTCCGCCATCAAACGGTGGCGGCCCCGTCCAGGCCACGGAAGGGAAGAGCGCTGCTCAGAAGCACCGGCACTCCTCCTCTACCGCAGCCCGTAACCCTCAGCCGCGATGCCTCCCATTCGACATCGCGGCCCACCTCAGTTGCGGTGCACCTCACCGCAACCTACTTTTTGGCCGCTACGTCAATGGCTTGAAGGCAAAAGCCCTGACGAGCGGCCCCACCGTTGGGTTCCTCTTGGATTCACCGTGGATGGGAGACCACGGTTACTAAGCCCCCCCGCAACGACAATGCGGGAACCCACTCGGGGGGGTGACCACACCTCTCTGATACATACTGTATAAGATAAAAAAAAAAATAACATGTTTATTATGAGCAAACAAATGCGGATAAAAGTGACTATTGTTTCGGCACCTTCCACGTGTTTTCACCCAATTTACCCACACATTACCGGGTACCCGACAACCTGACCGTGTGAAAAGGGCCCAAGGCGGTCAACCTACCCAGAACCGACACGATCAAGTTACATTACTAAAGGAAAAATATAAAAATAATTAAGGTTTTACTCAGCGGGAACTGTCTCTGTTGTATAAAGGAAATATGCAAATAAAAGCTTGGAATTGAATTTAGCGCATCGACTCAAATTACATTTAGAGTGAGGTCAGACGGGGTCAGCTTGTTATCGAGTGAAACACAATCGCGAGCCTGGCCTCGTTCCATACTGAGTAGCTGTCTCAATACCCAACAAACTTCGTAAAAATAACGTAATTTACCACGGAATTAGTTTTAATGTCCGTCACTTTTTATTGGTATAAGAGACCTATGAAGTATTTTTTTTCAGGTCCCTGTCGAGACCTATTTTGATAACCGTAATCTACTTTTTTATAATGAGTGTTGTTATTTCAACTAGTGTAATTCGGTTGACAATAAATTAATTTTCAGAAGCTATTAAGATAGAGCCAGGCGCATTTTCAATGTAAATAATTTCATCACCACTGCCCTCAAACGGTGAAGGAAAATATCGTGAGGAAACCGGCATGTCCTAGAACCAAAAATTCGAAGACATGTGACATTTACCAACCTGCACCGGGCCCGCGTGGTGGATTACGGCCCACTACCTCTCACGGAGAGGAGGCCTGTGTCCCAGCAGTGGGAACGTAAAAGGCTGAGTATGAATTAGGATAGAAAAACAGGTATGCCTTTTTCTATCAGGAAAACTTTAAACAAAAATGAAAAAGAAAATTCTTTGAATGTACCTTTGTAACAAAAGTACGTACCTACAAAGTACGCATCTAGACCTACACATAGGTAGTTGTTGGTCCAATCTAGAGCGTTTTCAAAGAACAAAAAATGCAGGTTCCATTCTCATCTTGATCACATTACCGGGTTCATTACCAGCTTACCGCTCTAACGGGTTAAGTTACATACGTTTGAATGACCTAAATCGAGCTAACTTCCTTTGACTTCTAAAATGATTTTTTTGCCCTAAAGTCTCAGAGACTACATTTTTCTAACATTTAAAAATCTAAAGTAGACAACAACTGCCTACATACGTAATCATCATAATTGGCAGTCTTATTCCCCCCACGGCTGAGAAGAGGCGTTTTTTTTTGAGTTTGGTAAATCATCAAATAACTTCTCCCGCTCTGGGTGGAGCAGGAGGGCGTGTCAGACTTTTACTGACTAAAACCCAGCCGTGTTCTTCAGTAGCTTGTGTACCAAGGGCCACGGTATCTCTTTCGAACAACCCGCACCCCTGGTAGGTCTATTTTATGCCATGCTTCCCTGCAGCACAATTGCGTAACACATCAGAATCTGTTTTATTTTTAAAGGTTAGTGCTTCTTAAGTTCGAAAAGTTTGTCTACTCAACAACGTTAATAACGCAATGAATAATGTTGAACTGTCAATTTGCAAGCCGTTCCTGCTGTTAGTGTCTTACGCAATAACACCGCTAGTCTGTGCCAGTCTCATCCAGCAGGTTTAGCACGAGCACCGATTTGTCGACGGAAGAATAGACATGACTATTAAATAAATAATGTACAATAGGATAAGATAGCTATGTTTTTCTATTCATTATCACAGTTATGCGTTCCAAACGAATCATGATTTTGTAGATAATCGTATTACTTTGTGGCGTGTGAGTAGAAAGTTTTGTTGTCAGTGTGATTTTGACAGTTTGGGAAGAAATATTCTTCTGAAATAGTCTACGTTTATAGGGACCTAGACAAATATCGTTAGAAACGAAAGACTAAATGCCAGATTGTAAAAGGATTTCTACGGTGCGATAACAAAAATGTAGGGACGAAATGTCACTTTGTATTGAAAACGCGCTGTCTATTCTTCGTAGAAATACAAAGCGTCATGCTAAGCCCGCTGGTGTTTCCAGCGGTCTTCTGTAGGTCGTCCACGCAGCTAGGTTTGGTCTGCAAACGAAGCTTCTACCATTGCGTTTGAGCTACGCTCTGCCCTCCTCCATTTCAGAGCAGCTACCCCGAATAATAAATCCAATATCAAACCAAAATGATAAAATATGTATCAACTTTGTCGATTGACCGCACCTCAGCTCTTAATACTAAAATTTCATTAGACGGGATTATTCGCTCATGCTAATAGGATGTTTTATAATAGTTCGCCCAGACACGAACCGTCCGATTTGCGGCCGGCTAATAGGATTACTAATAAAACTTTCGCTTAGCTACGTCATAATACGTATTCTGCAATGTTTGTCTTTTGTCTTAATTTATATCATTTACGTAAAATAAAATTATGTTTCGTTTATTGGAATGTTCATCATCATCATCGTTTTAGCCGAAACATGTCCACTGTTGGACATAGGCCTAAGACCGGTTTGTAATACTCGTATCCAGCGGATTTCTGCGGCCTCATAAGCAATGATGTGAAATCATAATAATATATTGCTGTGGGCAGATAGGTATGATTATTGAGTAGTTTAATATTGTATGTAGGTATTAGACGAATAAAACGAAAAATGATTATATATTGATTGCTGTTTGTGATAATGTTTGACAGCTTGATAACTGTAGGTATGAATCGTTTAGTCCACTCTCGGCCCCTTGACCTCTAAAAAAGATTTGTTTATTTGTTTCCTCTCAACCCTTAAACATAGTTCACACTCGTACCCCCGAGGAGAGACTGAATTTTCATACAAAAGACAGGTATACCTCGTCCACTTTCGACCCCTAATTCGGTAATTACTTATAATTAATATTTTTGTACAGTAAGGTACGCACGGCTACACATCAAGCTATACATTTCCAGTATAAACTGATCTCGTATTGTATACGATTTCCGTACAGTGCGAGATCAGCGTAAACTGGAAATGCATAGCTTAATGTGTAGCCGTGTGTACAGACTACTTTGGGGGTCGAGAGGAAACTAAAACTTAGCTGGAAAATAAAATCCACTCTCGACCCCTGAGGTTCGAGAATAAACTATAGTCAGAGGTCCAGTGGACACATTATTTATTGGGGGTCGAGGGGCCGAGAGTGGAGTAAATGGTATGAATTAGATTACTTTGTGCGGGTTATTCGAAAGAGATACCGTGGCCCCTGGTACACAGGCAACTGAAGGAACACGGGTGGGTTTTAGTCAGTAAAAGTCTGACACGCCCTCAAGAAGTCGCGGCGAAGTTATTTGATGATTTCCCACCCAAAAACAAATTAGATTATTTTGGAAAATACAACTGAGCAGAGGAATTAAAAAAAAATGGTAGGAAAATTCCACGAAAGTACCTGAGTAATCCACCAAACTATAAGATAAAAGTGATAATTTAGTTACTTTCTACTAGCATTCCGTGCACCTACTTACCATGTTTGTTGAAAAAAAAAAAACTCCTTTTAAACCTACGACTGCCTCGTTAATCTAGTGGTCGCAAGCGCTACTATTGAGCATGGAGTTCTGGAT
Organism: Polymixis flavicincta; assembly: GCA_949987655.1. Classification (NCBI taxonomy): domain Eukaryota; kingdom Metazoa; phylum Arthropoda; class Insecta; order Lepidoptera; family Noctuidae; genus Polymixis; species Polymixis flavicincta. Next base: position 10,911,700 of record OX465175.1, on the reverse strand, counting down.
TCGATTCCCGGGTCGGGCAAAGTGGTTCCCGTTTTTCCAGTTGAGTCTGGATTTGTATTCGGTTGATGGCTATAGGCTCGCCCCCTGTTACATGGGACTTTAAAAAGCTGGCAAAATGTTGTACTATAGGTAGCTTCTATAGGTATACTGTAGATCATCAGCTCAAAGGGATCACTTCAAAATACAGGAAATTCTGAAACTCAGATCAAAATCAAATCTGACCGCTATTTCCGAGAAAACAGAGTCCGACTAAATCCCTTCACGGTCACTGTCCAGTCTCCATCAACAATGACGTCACATAAGACTTAATCTAGCATTGACAACATGCAACAAATTGCGACACATGTGCCCCAGCTGTGTGGCCTAGGCTTTGTAGCCCGCACGCATGCACAAACAGGACGAGGACGGGGACGTTTACCTTCACTGTCAAATATTGCACATATCTCCCACAAAGGGCACGTATAGTCTGTACCAAAAATATAATGAAATAGTAAAAAAAAAAAATAGATCAGAAAACGTACCTATGGATGGCAATTTTATTTTGCTTATAAATTGAATGCTTTGATTTTTTTTATTTAAAAAAGACTAAGTCGACTCTTCAAGTGACCAGCGGACTAGCCTATTGTTTGGCCAAAGAATAAGCATTGCCATATAACGTGGCAACGCTGCCAGCCTTTTAGGCACTTTTCCTATTGATAGGGATGCGGACGAATTTTTTGTTGCCCTCTGATTCTTTTCTCTCTGTTTTTTATGTATACATGACGTACACACGCTTATTTATTAAATGAAAATAAATGGTTATAAAGAAAATTCTAAGTATAATTTTATTTTTAACCATTTATGGTGATTTGTGACCTTAGATATTTTTCATTTGACATTAGAGGTTATTTGACAACCTCAATTTTCGTCGCAGATTTTAAAATTGAGGTTATAAAATCACAATTAAATTGATATTCAATAATTTTATTTTTGGAAAATCTAAAGTTAAAACCTTCCAAATTCATATAAAATTTCTAATTCCTTACACTGTCGTGTAATCTTTGGGTAATAATTTCACACACACAGACGGCTTTCACGCTATCATGCGTAAAAAATCGGCTTCCTTGCTACAGCGCTTGCGTAACACTCGGAACGGCATCCTGAAGATGATTGTTAATAGGCCAGACTGTCCAATACAACGGCACTGGGTGGAGCTAGCTATAGGTACACGCAAATAAATCTTTCCATCACATAACGTCATGCCTGTGATTCCCCAAGAGTTAGGCGGAGGCGTAATTGTACCTCGGTTCCAATACTAATATAGACTATAAGTACTTTCTGTTAATAACTCATCACTAACCAATCTATGGACTGTTCATGTATGTGTTCATGTCTGAAATAAAGATTTTTTTATTTTTTTTTATTTATTTAATCTGAAAAGGTTCTTTTACTCTTGGAATAAAAAATAAATATTTGCAAAGGACTGTCATACACTTAAAAAAACACTTGAATCCTTTTTCATGTAAAAAACAATAATATGATGTCTCTAAAAAATGGTCTTCATCAGTTTGTTGACTTCACTCTGGCTTGATTCAATAAGTTGAAACAAGAATTTTCACAAAAGTATGCTGTATGTACTTACTTATGCTTTGAACATTCAATAATTCTTCGTAAGTATCAAATAAGCATTGACTTTTTATAAAACATACAAAAGAAAATGCTTCTTTAATATGAGAAGTCTGTGAATGTCAAGTTTATTTATTTATGCAATTATTAGTTTATATTTATGTTATTTTTATTTCTTTTAGGGTCCCACACTCAAAGGGTGACAGCGGGGCCCTATTACCAAGCCTTAACTCTGCGTCTTTCCGTCCACCTGTTTGTTAACGGGCTGCATCTAACCGTAACAAAAAATAAATTAAATTAAAAATTAAAGGGGTATAAAACCCATACGATGGAATGTTTTTTTTTAACACCTATGTAGTGTTTAATATTTTACGGTAGTACGCAACCCTTGATTTGCGAGTCCAACGCGCACTTGGCTGGACAAGTGCGTGAAAAGGAGCTCATTCATTTGATAATAACTGAAACGATCTTTCATGTGTATTAAAACTTAATAAATTCAGTATTTTAACATTTTTAACTGTAAAAGACAAACCACCGAAATCGATGTACTTTCATATACGGCCTCTTAAGTTCACGTCCATCACGAATCATTATAATTATTTACTGGTAAAATTATTTCTTAGAAAACCTTTGTTCAAAGGCACTATCAAACCACGTTCTACGTTTTGTATCTGAATCACCTGAGGATGATTCAGATACCTACAACTGAGGTTGTGTCTGAATCACCCTCAGCCTCAGGGTATGTTAGACAATGCTTAATTCCGCCTTTGTGCAGTCATTAATAGTTGTACAAGTAATAATAACCAAAAATTGAACTCAACGATCAGATAATTTTGTAAGTTTTTTTCATAGGTATGAAAATGTGTCAATTTTATAATTTTTTGTCAATGTTTCGTATTGTCAGTTAGATTAATACGCCATAGATCTCAACGACATCACTCTTCACAGCGAAAATCTCAATTAAACAGGTACAAAAAATATCAAATTCCCTACTGAAAATTTGTTGTTTCATAACATCAAAAAGCAATATCCGAGCGCAGTGCTTCCAATTACCGGAGTTTGCGGTGGTGCTCGTGCTTCAGTAGCCGAGATGGAATTGCCTGAACATGGGCGTACCTACGATTGGGCAATGCCAAAACAAACATATCGGTAATGCTAATTTACATTATGTGCAACCATTTAACCATTAGATGTTACTAAATGATGATTTTGAACGCGAGTGTACGGCTCGCTGATTTTATTCCCTTGTTTTAGGCAATGGTAATGACTGTTTTGCTAATTAATTAGGAAGTCAGGGATTTTATTTATTTCGTAATTAGTTTAGGGCATTTGACAAACATTAAATTATCTATACATATGAAGAATTCAAGTCGTTTTTCTTGTCCCTCCATATGTGAATTTCACTTTTTTTTTTGTTTTCGCGGTGAGTTTCTGTGTAGATATAACACACAAATAATAAACACAGGTACATATTAGAATAAATAGGTACATTTCCACGTTATGTCAAGTGTTAGAAACCATGCGAAGCAGGGACGAGTCGCTAGTCCTAATAGTCCTACTATAATATATTAAAAATATAATAATTTTGTATGATATTTTTACATGTTATTCTAAATGTGAAAGTTTCAATGTTTGGATGTTTGTTACTCAGTCACGCAAAAACGGCTGAACGGATGTGCATATCCTGGACATATGTGATACTTTATTACGGTAGGATACTCCCGTTTAAATATAATTTACCTCCACGAGGGCGAAGCCACTTGCAAAAGCTAGTATTCTAATAATTATGAACTCCTCATAAACAATATTGGTACATCACAATGATCTTAGTTTGTTTGAAATTAAATTTTAATCTATACTTCTAAAATTAATACTTATAATTAAGAGGAAAGATTTTATTGTTTGTTTGTTTGTTTGCATTTAATAGGTTCCGAAACTACAAAACCGATTTGAAAATTTCTTACACTGTTGGGCAGCTACACTATACCCGAGTGACATAGGTTATATTTTATCCCCGTATTCCCACGGAACGGGAACCACGCGGGTGAAACCGCGGAGCGCTGCTAGTGAGAAATAAATACGATGAAATATTTTGTCACTATAACCTGTTCATTGCTGTCATAAAATACTCGAACCGTATTTATTTGCACATTAATCACATTGGTTACTCGTCCAATTTTGGATAACGCGACTTGCAAATACTTCCGGTTCAGTGATTTAGGTATTTACCATATCAATCTGCCTGGCCTTTTCCCAACTGTGTTGGGGTCTGCTTTTACTCTAACCGGACGCAGCTGAATACCAGTATTTTACATTGAGTCATTGCCTATCTGACCTCCATAACCCAGTTACTGAGTAATACTTTCGGGCTTCTGACGACTCGTAAAGATTGTCAAATTCTATAAATGACAGCCAGGACCAATGGCTTTACATGCTTTCCGAGACACGGAGGGGTCTTGGTAACAAAAAAATGGTCACCCATCCATGGACCAACCGCAGCAAGTGCAGCTTAACCTGATCGATTGTACCGTGCGGCTGTTAGTACTTAGCCATAGGCTCTTCTTTAGGTATTTACCATGGCAAAGTGAATATTTAGAAGCCACTCTTGCAGTTTAGAGGGAATTAAACATTGGAGGTCGTATCAGCACGTTGCTAAAAAAATGTCAAATATTATAGCTTAAGCCTTTTTGGAACGAAGTTCTTTAACGCAGCTTACGGTAGTAGTAAAATTCTAGAAATCGTCACGTAACGGTAAAAGCGTGTTGTAACAAAAAATCGTTGTGCCCTTCATTATTAAGAGAAAGTGAAATAGTTTTCATGGTTAATGAAAATACAAAGTGAACGATGCTTTTTTTGCTTTGTTTTGTCGTATGTCGTTTTCATGGTATTCGAGGGTGCTAAAACCAATACTGTGGCTAGTCAAAATGAACATTCAAGAAGGCGGCTGAAAAAAAAAATCATACCTTTATCATGTTTGACGTGCTTCATAAGTGATAAAACACATAGCGGTCGATTACCACAGAAAAAAAACACGATTTTTGTGTCGTGTTTACATATCGATACCTATCACGCTGCACCGTTACGCTAGCTAATTAGATTTGACCCTGTATGATCGATAATCATGCTATCGCTCAAGGTAAATGAAGCAGTCTGTGAAAGATATAAGAAACTACCTTTCTAAAATGTGATGTAATATGAAACAACGTAACTTAGTGTTTTGAAAACAATTTAGATAAAATTGTACACACAAAGAAAGTCAACGTCTAAATGTCAGAGAGCTTTGTTTGAGAAGATACAAGTCAAACAAAGCTCTAGCGATATTTCTTCGTTTGTTTTCCTTTAGGTACAATTACAATAAACTCCCAAAACAATTGTTATCTTAACAACAAGCAATGGGTGTCTAATGACTCAATTATTAAGAGCCTGAGAGAAATTGTCGAAGATTTCTCCGAAGAAAACACTAATAAGATAGTTGAAATAGTAAGATTCGTACAGTTTGATACGATACGAGTAGATTTGACAGGCTTGTAACCGTCCGAGTTGATACAAAAACTGTAGCCAGTGAACTTTGCTGCGAAAACTTGCGAATTTGTAAAGGCGGTAAAACTCGTTACGCCAAATCGGCCACTAAAACTCGCGAAGCGAAAATTCTATCCAACTTCAATTTACTTTTATTGTTCTTACTCTTCCTATTCTTCGAAGCAAAAAAGTTTTTTTTTTCTTTCGCTTAAGAGACTTAACACATTTTTTTTATACCGATTCAAACGAACACAGCGTCAAAATTTCACGTTTGAAATTTTCCTTGTTACAGTGTATCAAAGGGAATGGCAGAATCTTATCCCCACTGTAATGTAAATAATCTTTATTTGAATTTCGCTTTCAGTCTTCCCACGCAAGTTCGGGATTTCGGCGGCATCGTCAGATATGTTAAAACATTTGAGTATAGAATTTGAAGCTTAAAAATATAATATAAATTGAAAGCTCTTGAAATAATCTTTATTTAAACTTTCAATAAACGTCAATCTTCTATTAAAATATTGAAGTAGGTTCTTTGAAAACATTTATTAATAACATACGTACTAGATAGAATTTAAAAAATAATGTGGGCATAATTTAATTTTCTTAAAAAAACTTTGAGTGACAGATATGTAAAGCTTTTAATAATGTTTGAAGTTTAGAAAAACTACAAAAAATATACAGCACTAGCTTTTTAGCCAGCAGGGCTTCGCCCGGGTAGAAGTCGAAAATTATCCCACGGGAACACACTACTGCTGGCTTAGCATGACGCTTTATATTTCTACGAAGAATAGACAGTGCTTTTTCACCATACACCATTACAACTCCTCACATACACTCCTACACACCCACCCACACTGCACACTTAGATATGCTTAGAAGGTGCTAGCATGACATCCTGTTTGTTTCTGATGCATATACTCGTAAGTACAGTTATAAAATTGTAAATCCGTTATTGGCTGTAAGATTAGTTTATTTATTTTAAGTGAAATTGTTAAAGAGCTGTGGATTTTGTGAATAAATAAATAAATAAATTTCGTTTGTCTATTTTTGACATCGCACGGTAGATATCCTTCTACGATCTGTCATTTAGTCTTTCGTTTCTAACGATCTTTATCTAGGTCCTTATAAATGTAGATTATTTCAGAAGAATATTTCTTCCCAAACTATCAAAATCACACTGACAACAAACTTTCTACTCGACGGCCACAAAGTATACACGATTATCTACAAAATCATGATTAGTTTAGAACGCATAACTGTGATAATTAATAGAAAAAACATAGCCATCTCCTTCTATTGTACATCATTTAGTTAATAGTTACGTCTATACTTCCGTCGACAAATCGGTGCTCATGCTAAGCCCGCTGGTATAAAAATTATCCTATGTATTAATTCAGGCTATAATCTATCTGTGCATTAAATTTCATTGAAGCCCTTTCAGCCGTTTTTGCGTGATTGAGTAACAAACATTCAAACATTCACATTTATAATATTAGTAAGATAAGATGAGATAACACACTAAATAGAAAGGGAATGTTTGTTTTAATACCTCTTCTTTAAAAAATATTCTCCTTTATGGTTCGTTTCCCATACACGTGATGGGCATTTCCTTTCGGAATTGCATTTGGGTGATGTATTATTATCCATTTTGCGTACAAATCTGCGCTTCAACGTAATCAATCAGGCTTTTACGAGACATAAATAAACCGGATGTATGCTGTTCAGTTGACAAATGTGCTAACGGTAGCAACAACTAATTTTAGAATCAAATAACTTTTTGACTTAGATTTAGCATTTTAGACTATAAACGGCAACTTGCGTGTTAAATTATTGTAATTAGGTAAGCAACTTGTTTAAAAAACAACTGAGAGTCACGAGCTGTTGCGTAGTAAGCTGGCTTAAATAATGATGTATAATTTATTTATTTGTATAATTACTAGAATTATTTGGTTAGAAAATAAGTACGGTCCTCAAAACAGGTAAGAAACTGAGGTCGTCCATTATAATTGAAGTTTCATAAGAACTAATAGAAAATAAAAAGTTTATTTATTATAAAACTTTTTTCAAAAAAATAACAACCGACTTCCAAAAAAACACTACAAAGTGCAAAATAACTTTAATTTCGGAAGTCGGTGACTTTGGACGTGTATTTTAATTTTTTGTCACCGCCTTCCGAAATTAAAGTTATTTTGCACTTTGTAGTGTTTTTTTGGAAGTTGGTTGTATTTATTTTTATTGTTTTTATTTTTCTTTTTTTAGTGACCTACCCCACACCAATTCGAAATTTCATCATTCTTGGGGTTAAAACAATGCATATTTATGCGATAGTCGCATTCGCAGTTGATTTGCTGTAATTTTTTGAAGACTTCCGTTGTCTTTCTCCGAAACGCATCATCAAATCTATATGAAATTTTAATGGGACCATTTCGAAATAAACCCCTTTCGAGCAAAAAAAGAATTTTGCAAATCCATCTATAGGTGACGGAGTTATGCCCGAACATACATAAAAAAAATAAAAATAAATATAAACATGTCGAATTAAATTTCGTTCAACAAGATCCATTGGCTTCTTAGGAAACTAACTATATCCGACGGCCCTGGTTAGTTTTTATATCTTAAAGTGACTGTACTTACTTCTAATTCCATTAAATCATAGTTAACATTATGTCACATTGCGTTTCTGAAGTCCTCAGAAATCGCACATTTCTCGAAATAAACCTAAACAAAAACGTATATTTAGACCATGACAAATTACCCTCCATTGTACCAAATATAACAACTAACTAATTTAATACAACGTTTTTTATTAAAATTTATATATCACGTGACAAAATAACATTAATCATATTCCATTGATCGTCGATCGATCGAATAAGCTTAAGCATGCATTTAATAAGTGGCTAATCGTCCAATCGCGTGTTTTCCTTAATAACTACTAGGTTCCCTCAACATTATATTGCGTACATTGTAACAAAACGTTGAATTATAACCTCGTGTATTCGTTTAATCTAGGTGTAATATTCGAATAGGTTAATTACTTTTGTCAAGGACTGAAGAAACGTGCGTTTGATGTGAAAGTTATTTATTTTCAAGGTATCCATCTAAACTAACTACCCTGTATTGTCCCACTGCATTCCACACATTTATGTTTTTTGCTAGCTGGCCAGTCCTTTCATTAGGAGTCAAGCTCGTCTCGCCAACTTCGTCTCGGCCTGCCGCGATGGTGTCGTGCGTTTGGGACCTAATCGGTGGTTCTCCTAGCCCATTTCTCATCTGAAATGAGGTGGACATGTCTGTTCCAGTCCCACTTAAACTGAGCGGCTTTCTGGGTAACGTCCATGATCTTGGTCTTGGCGCGCAGTGTTGTGTTTCTTATACGGTGTGAAATTCAAACTCCCAGGATACTGCGCTCCATGGCTCGCTGGGAAACCTCGAGCTTGGACTTCTGCTCATGTCGATGTTTTGGGTACATTAATAATAAGTATTATGGATACTTCTAGAGTAGGAAGTACCTACTCCTAGACACGGCACGCATAGTCAGGAGGTTCCTTTCCCTAGAGCCCTGACCACCGGCATCTTGGACCTTGCTCCTGATGCCCATGGGCCACTATTTATATATTTTTAAATATTTTTGTATAATTTTTCTAAAAAAATATTTAAAAATATACAATATGTATGAAAGTAAATAAACGGGAACTAATAGTAAATATGTTTAAATATTTTGCTATTTAGCCTCTTCTAACCGAAGTGGATCAGCAAGGTCAAGGAGCTTTTTGATTACCATGATCTGAAATGCCTTATGACTGAAAGGCAAAACCTGAAAATTTTATACCACATAAAACAAGTATTGCGCAACAAAAGCAAAAAAATACCGTAATGTGTATTTTTCACATTTTAGAAAATTCATCTTGCAAATACAACCATACATTCAGTTATATATAAAAAACAACTGAAATATAGCATTCGTGCCCTTTACACAAATCTTCAAAGCTTTATTAAAACCGCTGCCACCTACTTTTCAACGTTGAAACGACCTATTCAGAAGAAGTCTGCAAAATTTGCGCCCGGTAACTAATGATGACGTACCTAGTTGAAATATTCGTTCACAGACTAACTTTGTTCCGTACCAAGAACGTTAATGTACTATAGTTTTCACTTTTTAACATGGCAAGGGAAGTCATTAATTAGAACAATTCAATAAAGCAGTGGTGACCCAGTCAAAATCAAAATCAAAAGTCATTTATTCAAATTAGGCTGAGAATCAGCACTTTTCGAACGTCAAAATACATAAGACAATCCCCCAAAATCGCCCACCCTTCGGTACTTTCTAGTACTTTAGTGGTAACGGCCGTGACTTACGGGTTGTAAGTCGTAGGTTCGAGCCCTGACTAGCGTTTCATGTAAAATGATTTAATCACCATTGCTCTCAAAATGGTATAGGAAAACTTTGTTAGTAAAGGCCTACGCCCACTAACGGCAGGGCACAGCAAAGGGATTTTTATGCGACGAATAGGAATATAAATTAAATGTAAGACAATAAAATTCAAATTTAAATGATCATGTCTAAGGACGTTGCGACATGCCTAAGGATACCGCGGCATCGTTTCCGTTGACATTTCAATTTTACTTTCAAACTATTAAGTTGTCACTTGCTTCCATTTTGTTGTCGTCATCCAACTGTGAGGAAAAGGTGGTATTTTGCCGGAAAAGACACAGCAATGATAATGCTATCGGGATCCAATCAATACCAAACAAAAAAGCAAGGTTTGTTCTTAAAAGCATCTGTCCCAGCGTTTCCTTATTCACACACCACGGTCTCACTTGACTTTGCATAATAATGCAAACTATATTCACGACGGCACAGATTTATGGGAGTACAGGGTGTTAGGGGACGAATAAATATCTAACAGCGAGCCGGCAGCTTCTATTTCCTTATTTAATTTTGGTGAAAAAAAGTGCAGATTTGTCTGTTAACGCCTCGCCACGGGCCTTTAGTCAATTGTTTTCATTTTTAGGGAATATTATTTAGATACTTTGTTATTGAAATAATATGTTACTTACACTACTTCTACTACCTTATTAATTATTTCATCACAATCAACTATGTTGGGGTTGGCTTCAAGCCTCATCATCATCATTTCAGCCGAAAGACGTCCACTGCTGGACATAGGCCTCTCTCAAAGGGTTTGCCATAATCGCCACTCTTGGCAAGCGGTTTGGCGATCGCAGTATGGTGGTAAAATGCATAGAGAACGCTGCTGCCCATTCTCTAGTAAGTCCCTTAATCGCCTCCTATGACACCCACTGGAAGAAATGAGATGTAAGATGGTGCATGGTTTACCAATATTTTACATAGGGCGACTGCCTCTTTGACCTCCACAACCTTGTTACTGGGTCATACGACACCCCTTTTTTAAAAATCGTCAAATAACTTCTTGTGCTCTGGGTGGAGCAGGAGGGCATGTCAGACTTTTACTGAATAAAACCCACCCTTGTTCCTTCAGTAGCCTGTGCGCTAGGGGTCACGGTATCTCTTTCAAACAACCCGCAACCCTGGTAAGCATCGGCCCTTGCGGACCCCACCGGTTGGTGCTGACATCTCTTTGAGGCGCGTGCGGAACACAACGCGCGGTCGACCTGGGCTTTTTCCTTCCCGGACAGCGAGCTACTCATTTCTTGCCGTCCGCAAGGAAAGACTGGTTGTCAAACTTTCGGCCTACGACTACCCGTAATGACTGTAAAATATAAAATAATAACAGCTTGGATCAACGGCTTAACGAACTTCCGAGCCACGGAGGGGTCCTGGTATGTTAAAATGGTCACCCTCCTCGGCCCGACCACGGCTGGCGTAGCTTAACCTGATCGATCGACCCGTGCGGCTGTTATTACTTGGCCACAAACCCCTACTTTTTAAAATATCTAGATTATAGTGAGTCATAAACAGTTTATATGCAGTTTTGAAGCCAAAATACTGGCCATCATTTTGGTGACAAATATGAAGGCACGAGCATTTATAAAGTTACAGATAAAGTGCAGGGAGGCTCGATACAGGAATTTGTTCCCATATTAGCGACCTTACGGGTTAGGTTAGGTTAGGTTATTCATTTGAATTCCCTAAATAGAGCGCATTCCCTTCTTTGACTGCTTTAATCATTTTTATCCTAAACTCCCAGTGTCAATTTTTTATCAAATATTTAGAGATAAACTCTTTAGAGATAACAGTGCTTCGTATGTTTGAAAAATGTGTCTGCTCAAATAAAGCAATGGATGTTGTTGACCTGTTAAGTTGAAAGCCATTCATACTGTTGTAACGCAATTACCCCTTCGGAACTGTATTAATGTTTGTTAAAGCAGTTTGTTTCTTCAGGACGACAATTGCATGGAGACAATTACTGTAATGATCTTAAAATGGACTTTTAAATGAAAGCAGTGGACTGTATAAACTGTTAAGGTATATCCAAAATTAATCCATACTAATATTGTATAGAGGAAAGATTTGATTGTTTGTTTGTTTGCATTGAATAGGCTCCGAAACTACTGAACCGATTTGAAAAATTCTTTCACTGTTGGGGAGCGCTGCTAGTGTACAATATCAGAAATAGAAGGCGCGCGTGTGTCGTCGGTTTCTCTCGCTAATGAAGCACAGAACAAATATACCATAATAAAGTGTGTTGGGCCCTCAGCCCCTCTCCCTGACCCACGCAGCCACTCGCGCCGTCGTCGGCCGCGCAGCCACCCGACACCAGACGAAAAAACCCGACGGCGGCGCCCGAACATTTACTAAGAAAAGTTTGGAGTGCAGCCCTGTGGACCCAGCAGGTTCATTCGACCGATTCTTATGCCCGCCTTCCACTAAAAAAGGTAATGAGCGGAAACTGAGCTGATGATCTGAGCGGACCGGAGTAAAAATGGTTGTACACTTCCACTAAGAAAGAGTTTCAGATTTTGCCTTCTTTTGCTCAACTCTGCGACCACTTTTGTAACTCTACAAAAACAAAAGAAAAAGAAAGAAAACAAACAAAAAGAAAAAGAGAAAGAGTACAAACTCTTTGATCCGCTCAGTCCGCTCAGTCACAGTGGAAGCACTTCTGTGAAAAAAGCCGTTGCGACTTAAAACGGAGTCCGTACGGAGCCCGCTCCGCTCGCAGTTGAAGGCGGGCATAAGAATTGAAAAAAATCGTTTTGCACATAATATTGATTTAGTTAGAAGACTTTATTTATGTTGTATTTTCGAATTTAAAAATAGATCAAATTTCCGTTACGTTACCTATGCGTGTTCGTGTGAGGCTCACACTTCTATTTGAATGTAATACTCATCTTACTTAATTAATAATAAATCTATCTTTATTTTCATGATGATACTACCTATATAGTATTGTCATGTCATCATCATCATCATCATATCAGCCGAAAGACGTCCACTGCTGGACATAGGCCTCCCCCAGGCTCCTCCACTTCGACCGGTCTTGTGCTTCCCACATCCAGCGGATACCCGCGGTCTTCGCAAGGTCATCGGTCCACCTTGTGGGAGGCCTTCCTACTCATGTAAATAGAGATAAATTAATTAAATTATGAAAACTAGCTTTTATGTGTGGAAGTTGAAATTGATCCCACGGGAACGTTCTACCGGTATAAAAAGTATCTTATGTTTTAATCCAGGTCACAAACTATCTGTGTGCCAGATTGCATCCAAATAGGTTAAGCCATTTTGCGTGATTAAGTAATAAACATACAAAACTTTAAGATTTATAGATAATATTAGTAGAATGGTAGTAGGTATAGGTTCTTAAACAGTGTATTTTTTCCTTAGGTACAGAGGCCAGCACATCAAGCTACCCCAATCTATCAAATTTCTTTGATCGTTTTTCAACTTTAACACAAAGGAATAAGGTTTATGTTCAATTGGGAAAATTTGACAGTTTGAGATAGCTTGACCTGCTGGCGACTGTACATTTCTAAAGTTATAAGCTGTACGTTTTGACTGTCCCTTTCAAAATCAGTGGGTCATGTGTTGTGTGGGTGTGACGAGTCACGGCAAGTAAACTTGAAACATTTTATATAAATGTGTATTAGGTTAAGGTCTACGCCACCCGAAATAAAGTTTTATATTCTATAAGAGATACGTACCACGATACAAATATATAAAATCAATGTTTTACCTACACGATCCCCCAAGCTACCAATTTATGTGTTTAATTGTAACTGCACTACGTATACTCGGGCACAAAGCGGTTTCATTTTAAATTGTTTATTGCAAGCCCGCGCTGAATGTCAGCCTAATGTTAGTGGGCCAGGTCGAAGGCCAAGAACACGAACTTTAACTAACATACACGAAAACTAACTCAAACAAGGGGTTAAACTTCCCTGTACTCAATTATACATTAATCAGATAACCGTGAACAACACGACACGACTTATCTACTAACATAATCTAATTTCCCACTTCGTTTTCAATAGCAGAATTAGGTTTATTACTTGTTTGTTTCACCCGAAATCACAAAAGGGAAATTCATAAAGCATAGCACTGCGGTTTCACTAATAAATGAGCTTTTATAAAAACAAACAAAATGCTGAAGTCGGGACACGAACAAATTGAGGGCGAAGCAATTTGTATCTCTTGTCATACTTTTTAATTTCATCCCGAGGAAAACAAATTAGTTTCGCCTGAACACTTTGCATATTTACAAATCTTAAACGATGAGAGCGGGTTTTCTTTCCTTTGTTGTATTTTTAATCATTTTTAAAGCTTTATTAAAAATAAGACAATGAAGGCAATCGGCTCAAGACCTCGCTAAAATCTATGATATTTTTTTAAATTTCACTTTATATTTCTTTTTCATTTTAGCCACTTATCCTTTGTACATTACGCAAAAACGGAGTGCCAGTCATGCGCTTTTATTGTATTTTTCCTTAATAGCTTGATAAATGTATTATGAGCGCTTGAAGTTGAGTTTACTTGGAGATATTAAATTCTCGAGTTTGAAATAATATTAACTGAATAGATAAGCAAACACGGAACCCACGCAACCCTGTATAAATATAGACAGCGAATGAATCTTGCACTGTCCTTGAAATACGAAACGAAACGCGGGCGTACTCGTTCCCGATAGCGTATACATAAATTGTCTGTGACAGGAAAGCTTTAGGCTCATTTAGCTCGCCGAGGATAAATGGCAATAAGTGGAATAAACTTTCATCTAGAAATAGAAAATGCTGCGAAGTCAGATAAGATAAATTGAACGGGACATTTTAATACCTTGAAAGTTGGATTGGAAGCAACGAAGTATATTGCTGTCGTTTTACTTAAGATTGAGAAGAATATAATGAAAAAACTCTATTACGCTTTGATAAAAATGTCATAAATATCATCATCATCTACACCTATCCTTCTCCCAATTATGTTGGGGTCTTACCGGATGCAGCTGAATACCAGTATTTTACATGGGGGACAACGATAAGGACGTTGTCCCCGTAACGGGGCCACAGATTACGGGGACAGCGGGCATACAAGGAAGCGACTGCCAGACTTTCTGGTTTTTGACGACCCGTAAGATAACGACTGTTAAAGATCTACGAATAACAGCTGAGACCAACGGCTTACCGTGCTTTCCAAGGCACAGAGGGGTCTTATTATATAAAGATTACCAATCCACGGACCAACCGCGTCAAGCGTAGCTTAACCTGATCGATAGACTCGTGCGTCTATTGTCACTTAACCACAAGCCCCTCAAAAAAGCCATAAACATATTATACGCTTTAATAAATCACTCAAACACCTAAGTGAATTGAGTAGAGGAATTCACCCACATGCTGTCCTGTTTAACTGCTTAGCACATTACATAGGTGTGTCAAGCAAGACTTACGCGTGCTGAACTGACGTCAGTTTCCTGTCAACACGCCATCCTGTCGTACTTACACATCCGACATCAACAAAAACAATGTGAATTGAAGACCAGTGAAGCCCCGTTTACACGTAACCCAGTTGAATATACCTTAAAGAGGATTTTAAAGCCAGTGACTTGAACTGTGTAGGTAAACAATGATGGTAATTGGTAAGTAATGAGTAGATATTGGTATCAGAAGTTTTAAAGTCATGTCCGATGTCTGACATACGCGATAGCGTTTCAAGTGGAATGTGGGAGGTTTTTGCTGTCGGTTGCTCCATGATTTTGTAGTTACCTTAATCATATGTGTAGTCACAAGCATAAAAACCTTACGGTTACGCAAAAATCAAAAGACTTTTTCTAGTGAAATAGATTAATGATAAATGATTTGATTTCTGTAAGTAGATTTATTCAAGCTTTATAACACGTCAATCAAATTAAAAAAAAAATGGATGAGGTCGACGTGTCCTATCTGACTACCCTGAGAAGAAAGGCCGAATCAAACTCAGAGGTCACAGTCTCTTAGAGTCCAGACACAATCTCGGTCAGATCATGTGAAGAAAGAAGATGTAGACTAGATAGGAACTCTGCCCAGCTAATTGTAAATGCAGCACTTGCGAAAAAGCGGTTTCGATAAAATGGGGAAATTTAATAGTAACATTTTCTTTTCAAATACTGTGAGTCTCGCAATAAAAAAAACATACTTCCAGTACACAAATATTTTTATATTTCCTCTAAAGGTTTGCCCCTAAGAATAGCATTTTTGCAGAAAAGTGAAAACCCAAAAGTGTCGATTACTGCAGATACAATTGTAACTTTGAAAAAAGAAAAAAAAAAACAGAATGGTTTAGATAACACTATGTAGAACGTAACACCTATAAAATATATGTATGACATTTTAGGACAAAGTCGCTTTGGAATCTCGAGTATTGTATTTATACTGGATATGTGTAAACGAGCCATGGGTAGGGTTTGGTGAAGCAGAAGTAAAGCCACTGTGTTAGCTAGAGGAGCGTTTCGATGCGGTTTTGTGAAAGCAAACGTTTGTGGTTACTTCTGACTAGTTGTGACACTTAGACGGGAATCCCTTTTGCACGTTGTTAGCGTATCTTATGATGGAATACATATCCATTCAAGCTAATAAATTGAAAATCTTTTTGTTTAAAGCAAGAGCAATGAAGAATTGGTGTTTACAGGTTGTTATGTTATTATTAGCGCACAACAGCTGTCGACATGTTTTGTAAATTAAGTGCCATACAAATATGAAATCCAATTTACAACAGAATAGTAACTAAGGCATTGAGACAATTTTTTTTTTTGTTGTATTGGTTTTCCCACCAGTAAAAACAATTGTAAGTATTAATAGTAAATAAATACATTTCTTTTGTTATAAGGAATCACAGAATACTCTTATATTAGATTTATTTTTAGGCTATCAATCCACTGCTTGGAAAAGCCTCCCCCAAATCCTTGTCCCCCTTGCCTTTCAAATCAAATCAAATCAAATCAAAATATTTTTATTTCATATAAACCTGCATGGGCACTTATGAAACGTCAGAAGCTAGGTGCACGGTTCCAAATTGTTGTTTCCTATGGAGAAAAGCCGGCAAGAAACTCCACGGTTACTCTTTTAAAAATAATTGGCTTTACCAATGTTTTCAAATTACAAAGATAGAATGTAGGTATGGGAGGACAGTGCAGGCCTGTCAATAAGTACCAGGTACTTGACGAATACCGAGAAAATCGTCTACAAATCTACAGTCTGTAAGGCCTACAACGTTCTCTCATTCACAATAATAACATGTAAAATAATCTACATTAATAAAAAGAACCTAATTAAACATAGTGACATGATTTCCATGACAATCACTAAAAATAGTCGATATTAAAATTGATGTATAATGTCAAATAATGACAAGAATATGTCAGCATTGTAAAAATAAAAATAAAATTGTATTTGAGAGCAGATAATAGACTTTCACATAGTTATGTTGTTAATGAGGTACCAGGGAAGTGTCAGAGGACATGTGCAGAAGGAATTAATGCCAAACTTCCCTGTCTTCAACGTAGTCTTTTATCTTATAATATGCTTTTTTGATAAGGACACGTTTGATGTGCGTTTTAAACTTTCCATCGCTAAGTTCTGTAACTGACTTTGGCAACTTGTTATAGAAGCGGATACTGTTTATTAGAAATGATTTGCTAGTTTTAGTCAATCTAAATTTTGGAATCACAAACTTTGTTTTCCCACTCCTGGGCATAGTCCTCTCTCTCTCTCCTGCTTTCATCCATCGCGAGCCCACGCGTCCTCTTCCTACGTCTGCCGTGACCCTGCCTCACAGTCTAAGGCCATCAGTTAAGTGCTGTTTGGGCCCCGAATAAGTTCTCTCAGTGTTAAAATACTAAAAAGGAAATAATTTTTATGTAAGTAATTATCTCATTTTTTCCTAATACTCAAGAGTAATAAAAGTACAATACCGACAGATATGACCAGCACTCAGGACCGAGGCTCTAAAAAATTAACAGTGCATTACACTTTGAACGGCGGGTCATTCATCTCAGCGTTACGGCAGAATGACGTCTCTCTAATGGACCGGGACAAAGAGGGCCTCCTGTTAGTAATTATTAATGCATTAATGTCAGCCACGGGCAAAGTGCAGGGAATCTCGTCGATAACTTTGTAATAGGGTTTTTCTTTGGAGTTTATTTTAGTTTGTTAGGTGTTTTTTTGGACAGTTACTGACCACTCCTAAAAATTACGCTCTGAAATATGAAACAAGAAAGAAATTTCTACTGAAGGCCGTGGTCGTCTGCCACCTAAACAATACATTCTAACAGCAGTAAGCGATCATAAGCTTTGGGGCAATGTGGCATACGACCACGGCTTTTTGTAGTCGGATTTTAGTTTTGGAACTTACTTCTGATTAAAATTCTTTTGGGCTCACAATATATATTTTTGACATGTAAGAAAGAAAGAAAATTGCGTTTATTGGGATTATATCGGTCGTAAAAACCTTGAATTATTTAAAAGGAAAAGAAAAAAACAAACCAGAAAACAATGACCTCAACAATGATAATAATGCCAAAAGGGCCTCAGCTCAGCATATTGTCAGATGGCAACACAGTATGCACCACCTGACGCTGATTTTCAGCTGCAACCCACGAGTACCATACGCTAGCATAATAAAATAAAGACATAGTGAAGTGTGTGTCCGTAATAAATTAATAATATATTATGAAAGTAAAATAAAATGTTGTGGCATACATGTGCGTGAATGTGTGTTTTTTGTGACTAATGTGTTAAATACATGTGCTAATTAAGCTCTTTCAATTGATACCCAGCACGGTATCATTGATTTTTTTTATTTTAGTTCTTCAGTTTATGTCCTTTAGTGGGCATATAGACATAAAGACATATATTAATGTGACGTCACATAGCCAGCAGACATAAGAAGAAGCTGCCAACCACGCTTCCAACGATGCCTCATTTGATAGATTATGCTGAGTAGACTGGAAATTATGAGGGTCGGAGAGCTAGTTTATATATATGTTTCATGACGTTGATAAATTTTAACTGAATAATTGTTGTTCACTAAAACTCATCGTGCAGTGAAGTCGTAAGCGAGAATGGTGTATCACATACCTATCACGTCTTTGTTTACTGATTTCCTATGCCAAATTATTAAGAATTTTATCTATCTATTATACACTCACCCAATTATATTCTATTTTTATACGATTGCTGAATACGCTTTTACAAAATCCATTGAAAACACAGCCATTGAAAGATCGCGCGTCAGACACAAGTAATGATTCAGCTGGTTTGAGCTACCTATATTTAGACTCACCTTTTGAGTTATCTAATAGAACTTGTGAAAACGGTGTAAGTAGTGTCAAACTTACTGGAAAAAATAAACGATGAAAAGTGAAACAGGAAACAGAAAAGCAAAAGGTGAACCTTTTAGTACAACTAAGCTCCTAAATTAATATAATAACTGTTTTCGAGTCGACGCGAAACAAATAAACAGGCGCAGGCGCCATGTAGGTAAAATAATAACAGCTTGATTGATCTGCAGCCTTGATTTTTTGTGTGGCGCCAACTCAAAATTAGTCATTTAAATTATTTTTTTATGTTGGTTATTTTTTTACTCAAAAGTTTTATTCTATCAGGAAACTCTCTTTAGCAGCCCGAAGTCTGGATTTGTGGCCCGTAGATGGCCAATTCATCATCATCATCATCATTTCAGCCGAAAGACGTCCACTGCTGGACATAGGCCTCCCCCAAGCTCCGCCAGTTCGACCGGTTCTGTGCTTCCCGCATCCAGCGGACTCCTACAGCCCTCACAAGGTCATCGGTCCACCTTGTGGGAGGCCTTCCAACTTTACTAACACGTTTTTAACTTTCCGGTACGCGGTCGCCACTCCAGAGCCTTCCGGCCCCATCGGCCATCTGTTTGCAAGCAATGTGCCCTTCCCACTGCCACTTCAGATTGGCAATTGTCTCGCTCGATTTGGAACTTACGCAGAATATTTTTAAAGGATTAAGTTCCAACACTCGTAAAACATAAGTCATAATCGTAAATGCAATGTACTACAACACTTTGCACTTTCTAAGTGCCAATAAAACCCTCCTTATTCCTTCGCACTGAATGCGACATTCTTAAAGCGATACTTAGAATATAAAGAAGCCATGTCTTGCTATACAACAGCAGTAATTGCATTTCCTCTGTGTTACCAGAAAATAGTTCGAGATTCTTGTGACTACTGTTTCAAAAGGATGTTTCCAAGAATATCGTGTTCTAGAACGTTCTATTCTTTAACGGGTAGCGTTTTACTTAAATTAAGAGCTATATTGTGCAAGATATTGCATTTTGTTTTATATTTCACTTGCTGTTCCTCCGTCTTTGGAAATCGGATAACGTGACGCTTCAACACTGTTTCATAGCGTCTTGTGTATCGAGGATACTTTCTTTATATTGTGGCTGTTTTTGTTTACTTTTACAACCGTCTTTTGGATTTAAGCAGCTTAAATTTGAAATGGGATTAGGCGGGTCTCATCAGCCGCATACAGGATGACCCCTGGGCAAAATCCTCTATACAATGGGTGCCTGAAGATGGATAGCGTCACCCAGGTCGACCTATAAAGCGGTGGCGAGATGACTTGAAAAGAGTTCCTGCAAAGTCTTGAAGAACTTGACGTCTTTTTCCAGCAATAGCACAGTATATGATAAACGAAAAGAATATATATTTTAGACAGATGTGGTCATATTTAAGGGTGTGGTACAGATCATAAAACTGAACAACTTTCTCCACGGCACCAACATTATAATCGTGAAAAAAAAATATCAGCCGTCTCATATATTTGGGTCGAGAAGTCTTGTTTGGGACAGTTGAATGTTTTTTGCGAATACGACGTTGGTCCCATGGAAAAAACTATTCAGTTTGATGGTCTGTACCACACCTTTAAATTGTTTAATTTATGTTTTTGTTTCTATAAATACTTGCATGACAATTAATTAATACCAATTGTATGCCATTATAGGCCTGGAAGCATAAAATGGCATGCAATTTGGCTCCTAAAACAGGCTTCTGGTCTAGTTTAGGAGGCATCAGTTCGATGTGACTATTGTACAATATATCCCTAATCTTTGTGTACCTACTTATGTATGTTTTTCTGTGTGTATTTTTTTTTTTTGTGGGCTCTTATATGCCTAGTACAAAAAATAGTGTTTGTAGTTACTTTTTATCTCTTATTTATTAAAGTAACTGTATGTATGTTACCTTTTCACGCCTAAACCACTGAACGGATTTTGATAAATTTTGGCAAGCAGATAAAGGACATTAGTTATGCTACTTTTTATCCCGGTAGCAGGTTCTCAGGTTCCAAAATTTACGCGGGCGAAACCGCGTTCAGAAACTAGTAAATAATACAATTTGCAACTCTTCATACTATTTATTCATATGCTCCTCTCTTTTATATTACATTACACATTTATATAAATGGAAGCAATGAATCTCACTTGCATATAAATAAAACAGAACCGTGAAATCCAATTACAAATAATGTTTACTAAACCCAGCTTTGCTTTGAATGCACCAAGAGATTTGTGTGGTGAATATTCTACACTTAAATTATGGAGAATATCAGAAATCGCAAAATATAAATTCATATTTCGGTTATGTGGAGCAAATCGGTGCATATTTTTATTCCTTTTAGGTGCATCAGCGTTAGCATCGAGATACGTGTTAGAAATACAGATTTTTCTACGATTAGTGTTTTGATGACTACGAAAGGTACGTACCGTCGTACAGACAGCCAGCACATCAAGCTACCCCAATCTGTCAAATTTCTTTGATACATTTTCAACTTTATAACATGAGCCTAAAGTTGATCTTCAAGTAGGAAAATTTGACAGTTTGGGGTAGCTTGATGTGCTGGCGTCTGTACATACGAAATCATGGTAAATTCGATTGATGTTTGGTTTTTGTCAACTATCGGGTACTTTAGCATCGACCTCCGCATTGGCATCGTACTTGCAAACGCGATCGCTGAGCGTGGAAACCTGGGTTCCATTTCCAGGTGCAGCCCACAGCCTGGATTTATGCCGATTCAGTGAAAATAGGCTTGCCCCTTATTACATGAAACTTAAATAACCAGCAATTTACATGAACTCACTGTACAGGTTGGCAGCGACATGACGCACAAGCAGTTACCTTTTATTCATATTAGATAAATGATTGTGAACCCCACACAGTTAAAAACAATCGTCTGATGATTTTTTTTAATTGCTCTTCCAACATTTTGACCGCGTAGGTACTATTAATTGCACTTTACTATGAACCAGCGGATTTTTTTAAATTTTTTCGTGGACAACATTTCTTTTCTAGCTGGCGCGTGTTTCTCCCTGCCACCGTATATTCTTCTGCTCACCTAATTCTTAGGACAATGCCAGCATGATGATAATTATGTAGTGTATTTTAGAACGGTAGCACCGCAACGCGTAAAGTTTCCTCCTAGTCTAAGAGATGCTTTAACGAAAACAACCTTATCTAAAGCAGAACTTGCGTAACTTTGCGAAGTTCAACTGAAACAATATTTTAAAGAATTCGCTTTCCATTTATAATGTTATTCCTCTTTGTACAGAGGAACTCTATTTAAAACAAGACTGCGTTTTGAAGTTAGTTTCGAACTTACTTACATGTTCCAATTTAACTTTCAATAGAGAAATTGTGAATGCGCTTGTCTTTCCTTAATATAACTACACTAAAGGACTTTCTACACGTACCATCATGCCTTGTTTCCTCGAAGAAATGGACAGAGGTGTACCTATATTACTTATGCTTAAATTTTTCCAGTTTCTACTAAAGACTTTCTACTAAGTAGTTATATAAAAATATCCAACAGAATTTGCCTGATACAATTTTTCACATAAGAAAATGGTAAAACTTAAGTAGCAAAGAGAAACGAAAAAAATAAATATATAACAGTTTAGTTCAACATTCTACAAATAATAAAAACCGCAAATAAAAAAGCAGAACAAAAGATGTTCGAATTTTCATCGTAAGCTGCAAACGTTTCCGTTCTAACGATCCGTCTCATTAACCGCATCTTATTTCGCCAATTATTTTCCTACAAATCACGTTCAAAGTTACCCCACAATCGATCATCATTACCCTGGCCTCAACACATTTATTTACTGTGTATATTTTTCGATATGATTTATCAGATCCAACTTTTGACAGGAGCTGTCAAAATCATAACGTATTGTAAGTAGGATCTTGTTACATGTAAAAATGGTTGCCCTATTATCTCTTTATTATATCATACGTTGGTGGTATTCATTTATTTTCGGAATGACCGTGAATGTGGATGTTTTAATTATTTTATGAAGGTCGTTATTGACTTTATTATGAACTATAACTATTAATTATACATTCACAGGTTAAAAAGGCTTTGTGCCATTGAAGATCACACAAGTAAATTGATCAACTTAGCTCCACGACTATATTGACATAGAGAATGATAGATATTGATTCATTGTAGTGTTCCAAAATTTAGATTAACTAAAACTAGCAAGTCATTTCTTATAAACAGTATCCGCTTCTATAACAAGTTGCCAAAGTCAGTTACAGACTTTGCGATGGAAAGTTTAAAAGTCACATCAAACGTGTCCTTATCAAAAAAGCATATATTATAAGATAAAAGACTACGTCGAAGAAAGGGTAGTTTTGCATTAATTCCTTCTGCACATGTGGCTTCCCTGGTACCTCATTAACAGCATAACTATGTGAAAGTCTATTAACTGCTCTCAAATACAATGTTTTTTTGTATTCTTTTTATTTTTACAATGCTGACATATTCTCGTCATTAATTGACATTATACATCAATTTTAATATCGACTATTTTTAGTGATTGTCATGGAAAACATGTCACTATGTTTTTATAGGTTCATTTCATTTATGTAGATTATTTTACATATTGTGAATGAGATAACGTTGTAGGCCTTACAGACTGTAGATTTGTAGACTTTCGATTTTCTATTCTGTATTCGTCTAAGTACCTGGTACTTATTGATAGGCCTGCGCTGTCCTCCCATACATTTTATCTCTGTAATTTGGAGATATTGTTAAGCCAATTATTTTTTTAAAGAGTAACCGTGGAGTTTCTTGCTGGCTCTTCTCCACAGGAAACAATATTTTGGAACCGTGCACCTAGCTTCTGACGTTTCATAAGTGCCCATGCAGGTTTATGTGAAATAAAATATTTTGATTTTGATGAATATCACTCTAAGGCAGATTAGCTTAAAATAAATGAACATAAAACAACATAGAATTTGGAAACTGCATTTTTCTAGTAAAGTTACAGTCAGAGGATTTATGGTTAATTTCAAGACAATCATAGTAATTTGTTCATAAACAAGTAACTTGTATCTGAACTAACACACAATTACAATATAAGTAAACACTGCAATAAGTTGCATTTTTATTTCATAAATTCCATCAACCAATTAAAAATAATAAATTAACACACGTAAATTAATTAACCAATATAGCCAATACCTAAAAAACTAAAATAATAAAAAAAGACAAATTAACATAGATTGATAAAATCAAAACAAATAAATTCAAAAACAATACCTAATTTTAAATTTATGGCTAGATCAATAAATAAGAATGAACAAAATCAAACAAAATTTAATTAGTACAAAAAAAATAAATAAGAAGTAATAGTACTAACTAACACAATTCAACATGTTTCGAGAAAACTGTCTAATACAACAATGTGCTTTTTTTATATCCATTAACTCTAGAGTTCTATATTATTCTACAAGTAAAAATTACACATATAGTTCTTGGAATATGTGGTCCAAAAATGCATAGTTTCGAAGATATCATCAATCATAATTAATTTAGCTCAACTATTGTCACCCGTATGACGAATCTTTACTTTTGCAACGTTGCCAATTATTATTTATTACCGTACAAAATACTAACACTAGACTCTTCATGTGTGTAGGTATCTAAGTTATATTGATAAATACGAATTCATATTTAAAGCTAAAACAAATGCGACGTTGACAATATTCACGCAAGGTTACATTAATAATCGTGACTGTCGAATTATTTTGTACGACAAATTAAACAATAATAATCATGATAATTATAAATAATTCATATGCCAGTTGGTTCTTTGATATGGTTTCATTAAAGCCATAGAGTCATGGAATATAAAAAAAACCCTTGTACTATCTATATAAATAAAAAGAAAAATCCTGACTGACTGACTCATCAACGCCCAGCCCAAATCCTTGGACCTAGAAAGCTGAAATTTTGCACAGAGGTTTCCTTTATAATGTAGACAAGGAATAAGGCAGGATTTTTCGAAATTCAACCCCTAAGGTACTTAAATAGGGGATAAAAGTCCCGCGCAGGAGAAGCCGCTGGCTAAAGCTAGTCATACATAATTTTTGTTCTCATATAACCACGTGTATACTGGTAACGTTATCTAATACTTTGAGCACGATGTCTTTACGAAACTAATCCGGATTACTGGACTAAGTGGCCGCTAAGTAGTCACACGCCGCAGAAAACACTTATAGCACATTATTACGGCTTAATGTACTGTGCCTTTATATAAAATACATTTATAAGGCTAAGGATATTAGCAGGTTTCTCCACGTTATATGAAAGAAACCTTTGGTACCTACCCTAAATGTCAATACGTATTTCTAAGGCAGTGAAAAATGAGGTGAGGACAAATACTCAACATAAGTTGTACAGGCTTGTGGCTAAGTACTAATAGCCGCATGGATAGATGGTGACCATCTTTACATACCAAGACCTCTCCATGCCTCGGAAAGCACGTTAAGCCTTTAGCCCTCCAGGCCATGGTTTGGAGCGAGAGTGGATGGGTTTGAAGCGAGAGTGCATGGGTAGTCAACTCCTTTTGTGAAGCAGTAATACTCGCGAAGTGGGAGGCGGTGCACGTAAGGGAGAGGCAGTAAATACGGCGTCACTGCCCTAGTCGCCGCAGGACGTGCCCTGAGCGTCTGCAATCCCAGGCCGATTCCCAGCCACCGTAGGCGCGGGCTTGCGGATGGCGAGTAATGGGTAGCTCGCTGTCCGGTAAGGATCAAGTCCGGGTCGACGGCGCGTTGTGTTCCACGCGCGCCTCAAAGGGATGTCAGCTCTAACTTGTGCAGTTCGCAAGAGCCGACGCCTGCCAGGGGTGCGGGTTGTTCGAAAAAGATACCGTCGCTCCTGGCACACAGGCAACTGAAGGAACACGGTTGGGTTTTCATCAGTAAAAGTCTGACACGCCCTCCTGCTCCACCCAGAGCAGAAGAAGTTAATTGATGATTTCCCACCCTAATACAAAAAAAAACCGCTGACCCGACTGTTATTCGTGGATCTTTGACAGTCGTTACGGGTCGTCCGAAGCCCGAAAGTCTAAAAACCAGTCTTACCAAGGAGTATTATATTACCCAATAACTGGGTTGTGGAGGTCAGATAGACAGTCACTCCAAGTAAAATACTGGTATTCAGCTTCATCCCTCGGCTGGATAATAGTGCATTAACGTAAATAATATTGTACTTTGTTAATTAGGTGAAATATCAACTGATTTGCTGTGCACTATGGATTCCGTACCATCGAATCGAGAGGATGACGGCCTTTTCACTCAGCCATCGCTGACGCCGTCATATATTCGTAATTAGTCACTGTATGTAGTCGATACATCTAACGACAATTTTGTTTATTACTTAAAATTTATTAACTTATATTTTGTTTAATTTCTCATACTTACGAGAAAGTGAACTATGTATGTGCTTTTTGAGAAATACATTTCTTTAAACACAACGTCCTAGCCTATTAGACTTGGCTTGGCATCCTAGGTTAGTAGGCTATATGTAGCTCGGCTATAAACAACACAGGCGGTTTAACGATAGCAATGATGGACGTTAAAGTACTTCCAACATGAGCAATTTTGTTCAAGAGCCATAAAAAATGTTTTTAATCGCTCTCGCTCTCTTGCCCACGTTTTAGTGGTCATTAAGTACTCAATGTATTTCATTTTACTTTGTGACATTTTTCGTCTGAAACAGATTTCTGCTTTCTGTTTATCAATTAAATTACGCCATTTTATATGAGACGAGACTGATTGGATACATATTATAATCCTCAGAAATTTCCATCCGTTTAATTGCTTACGTTAACAGTGAGTAAATTGGCAAATAGTTACTTCAGTGGCTCATTAGCTACACATCGATCCAAACGATTAAGCGACATAGTAAGGTTGTAAGGAGAAGATATACAGGTTGACTTGTAATTTGATGTATTCCTTCCAGCATAATAGTGTGACCAATTTGAAATGATTACGCACCCCATAAAGCCTAGGCAAAACTTCATGGGATTCGAGAACCCAGTGTTATGTTATGTATTATTTTGTTTGTATTGACGTCGAGTTTGATGATATTATTAATAAATAAATAAAATTTCTCAGAATTCGTTACCAAAATATATCTTTTCTCTAAACTCTCAAATCGAATAGCCTTCATAACTAGTAAAATAATTAAATGCACATCGAGGTTAACAAAAATTAAAATCTAACCAACTAACTAATCCATCATCCTCATCCTCCATAGTTTTTTTTAAGTATCTTGCCCATTCTTCTCTTTATGAAACTACCTTTTGGAAGGGGCAGTACATTCAAGTACATTCAGTTCTTCTTTGGACATTTAAAAGAGCTTTTAAATAGACTTTGAAACATCTCAATAACACTCGTGGTGCTTACTTCTTGCTAATAGTAGAAAGTTATTATTTAAGTGATTTGAACTACTCTGATAAACATTCCACTTGGCACGTTAGATTTTCTTTCAGTGTGCAAGACTTATCTCTATTGACTAAGTTTTTTTTAAATAGACTTACATCCATTTTAACTTAAAACAAACCGGTAATACAAAGTTCTACTTCTCCTAAACCTATAAAAAATATCTGACTAGGCTTTCCTACTATTTTGAGGTCTGTTTTCAGTCTAACCTTATGCAGCTGCATGCCAGTATTTTACTGGACAGCCTATCTGAACTCTACCGTCCAGTGACTGGGTAACACGCACGAGGTAACACGGTACCCCTCGGTTGTCAGACTTTTGAACTTCTGACAACCTGTAACCACTGTGAGTAACTGGCTAACACGATAACCCTTGGTTGTCAGACTTTTGAACTTCTGACAACCTGTAACCACTGTCAGTAACTGGCTAACACGATAACCCTTGGTTGTCAGACTTTTGAACTTCTGACAACCTGTAACCACTATCAGTGACTGGGTAACACGATACCCCTTGGTTGTCAGACTTTTTAGCTTCTGACAATCTGTAACTACTGTCAGTAACTGGGTAACACGATACCCCTTGGTTGTCAGACTTTTGAACTTCTGACAACCTGTAACTACTATCAGTGACTGGGTAACACGATACCCTTGGTTTTCAGACTTTTTAACTTCTGACAACCGGTAACTACTATCAGTGACTGGGTAACACGATCCCCCTTGGTTGTCAGACTTTTGAACTTCTGACAACCTGTAACTACTATCAGTGACTGGGTAACACGATACCCTTGGTTTTCAGACTTTTTAACTTCTGACAATCTGTAACTACTGTCAAAGATCTACGAATGGGCCTTCGATTATTGAGCCACGAGTCTTCTCCTAAACCTATATAAATGCCATAATTTTGACACATCTATTCAGTATATTATAAGGTGCATCCCTTCACAACAGCATGACAAATGTATCCAATCTATGGTTGATTTGTGGCTACACTAATGTCTGGGAGAATGCGATAGTACATACCACATGGTACGTCGTAACTTTAATAATCTGGTACACTAGAACGGTCATTAAGATATATTAGGTCAGCGTAATAATTATACGTTAGCTTGTATTTTGGTTACGGATATAGTATTGGTGTGAATGGGTTACTAATTATATATCACGGTGGTTTTAATAGAGAGGCTCAGCTGTGATGTGGAGGCAATTTGGTGGAGAGAAAAATGTAAAAGTGAAGGGAGGAAAAGTTTTTTTTTGCGAAAAATTCTTTGAGTTATTTTTGGTTGGGGCAAAACTCATCGCGTCACCGACATCCTAATGTAACGTGTTGTTTTTTGTTCAAAGTGTTAAGTTTTCCATTCTGTCGGGTTTGTTAGACTGCCTCGTTGGTGGCAAGACCATGAGGTCCTGGGGTCGATTCCCAGGTTGGGTAGTGTTATTGGATTTTTCTATAAGTAATTTTTCAGAATCAGCCCAGAGCTTGGATTTGTGCCCAGTTAATACAAAAGGTCCGCCCCTTATTACATGGGACTTAAAAAGTAAAAATATAACCGAAGAAATGTGAGTGTCCTATAAGTATATCTCTGCTCAACCAGTAAATAGTACGACATAGTGTAGGGGGTCAATACCTATCAAAAAAACAAAAATACCTGTTCCGCAAAATGTTACGTTATGTTTGTTTTGTACAATTTTTATTTTGCAGTTTTTACTATTTCATTTAAGTACGTCGTCGTCCTCATTTCTTCGATACAAATATTTTACTCTGACTAAGAAAACACAACCACTAACTGTGTTTGCACAAGACCGAAGACAGTTAAGTAATGAAGACATGACATCCAAGGTAAGGCACAAAGGGCTGTGTAGTAGCTATCTTCAAGGAATTGGTGAAGGCACTCCAATGAATTTGAAGACTGAGGACTATGTTATGGCATCGCCAGAGTTGAATACCTGATGCACAATTAATACATACATGTGTAGGATCTGGATTCGTTATTCGACCTAAATCTGTTCCTTTTTCACTCTCATTTAGTAGCGATAATAAGTAGTCACCGACCGTTGCACGTTGCTTCGTTTTCAGTCATTTTCGGGCAAAAATTATGATTTGGCCATATTTCAGTTTTTGGCCATAAGCCACCCGACTCTTCGGCCAAGACGGAATCGAAAAATTTATTGAATAAAGCACCCTTTACTGGTACGAAGACGAGTTCGGGTTCGCTTCGGTTTCTAAGAAGGCCGGTGGCCACCACATAACAGACGCAATGAACGCTGTTATGAAAAGGATGGCTCCGGGGATTGACTTCATGGTATCAAAAACGCTATCTAGCAAAATACATCAACTTGGTTACATAAAAAACGTATTAGTGACATCATTCACAGACCAGGGCCCCAATTCTGTATGGTTATAATGATTCCCCGCGGAATCATACTATGTTCAAACTACGTCAACATCGTGTTTTTAGAAACCAATGTAACGTTAAGGAATCGAAATGTGATATTCTGTTTGTTCCAAGACAATTTCTCGATATTATTAATACGATTCATAGATTTCGTGTGTGATTGACGTGGTTACGAGTAACGAATCGTTAAGTGGTCATGGTGAATTCAGGCCCTGATGGTTGATGGAACCGAAAGGTTCAAGAGTGGCAACCGCGTACCGATTGCCAAGTCAATAAATTTATATAAAACATAAAAAAGATATTGATATGGTCACTATAAAATGTTGTTAGGTTAGCTAATTACGTAATAACTTAAGACAGAAGGATCTTTAAGCAGGAACTGATTAAATTGACCGACTTGGTATTATATGGATCTCACAACTTTTTACGATAGAAGAACTGAGTTGCGAGACTTGTTTTTTTTTTTACAATTTATGTTTTTGTTGGCATCTCATTTCTTTTTGTACCAATTCAAATAATTTTATTCCTATATTTATATGGGATTACTAAGTTATTTATGCAGTTAGTGTATCTAGAAAACTGGACCGAAATTGCAAAATTTTTTAGTTTTTCCTTGATTTATACACTAAACACTATTTGTATTCTAAATTTGAAGTTTCTATGTCTGTTAGAAGTGCCTTAGAGTTTTGATGATCGGTCAGTCAGTGAGTGAGTGACAAATTAACAAACTTTGACTAGTTGTAATTCTTAAACTACTGGTTCAAATTAAATGAAATTTGAAATATACCGAGTTTATACAATGCGTGTTTGGTTACTAAAAAAACAGTTTTTAATTTTATTTACAACGAAGGGTCGAAAATGGCCTGAACTACTTCGAGAAAAGGATGGTACGGCCGTGCCGCTTGTTGTTGCTCAACTTGGCGGGGGCACTACCGTGCCCCCAGATGTTGCAAGGGCGGCGTGACGCTCTAACCACCTGGAATGCAGCGCTGATGGTGGCGCCTCCTCAGTGGACGGTACCGCCGCGCGCCGGGAAGCTATGTGAAATGAAGTTAGTGCAAACAATATTAAAAATGTCCTGTAGACGGCACGGTTGAACTACCTGTCTCATCCAAATATTGTTAGTCTTAATTATATTAATTAAATTGTATAGCTACATTATATCCGCCTAAATTTCCATTCACCACACACACTCGTCGCATAACTATATACGATACGAGCTCAAGAAAAAAAGGCGCCAAGCAGCCATCATTGTTCGCATAACGAGGCGTCCTAACATATTCAATCATTAATTGTAGCGCAACCTGTGCGTCAATTTACATTTTTGTGACAACACAAAACAATCGACCAAATCTCTTTTGAAATCCTCCCTTTAAACTCATGCTGAACCATTGGTATTTATAGAACAATAAATACAAAATTATTGACCGAATTTCAGAACTTGAAGTCACAAAACGCGGGTTAAAGGTATAACAATAAAAATCATTCCTAATCTCGACGTCAATTTTTAACAATTCATCTTGAGTGGAGCGACGTTGAAGTGGCCGGATTTCAAAAGTCATTTTTCAACCGTTATGACGTAATCGCTTATAAACTCTTAGCTTTTTATTTGGAGAGTAGGGAAATTTTCATATTCAACGTTTTATAAGCTTATCCGGGAGAGGTGGAGACCGCTGGTTGCTCAAGACTTTTTGATGACCTGTATCAAAGATATAATGATTAAATAGAATATAATAATGTATAATTATTCCCATCTAATATACCTAAATGAAAAATATATTATAAGCTGTTTATTGGTAAGCACATCATTTGAGAACGGCTGGACCAATTAGGCTATTTTTGGTTTTAAAATTATCATCATCATCATCATCATCATCATCATCATCATTTCAGCCGAAAGACGTCCACTGCTGGACAAAGGCCTCCCCCAAAAGGGGGTTTTGCCATGATCGCCACGCTTGACAGGCGGGTTGGCGATCGCAGTATGGTGGTAAAATGCAAAGAGAACGCTGCCGCCCATTCTCTAGTAAGTCCCTTAGTCGCCTTCTATGACAACCACGGGAAGAAATGGGATGGTGCTATTCTTTTACGTCGGAAACCAAACGGAAGATGTTCACAATCGTGTTTTTAAAGAAAAAAAGTTGAAAAGTTTCCCGGAAATTTTTCAAATTCTGGTAGATTGAATGTCATTTTTATGGGATTTTTGTATGAACTTTTGCACAGAAAACGTATGTCGGGTCAATCAGCCAGTGTATAATATTTAAAGAGAAAAATCTTTTGCACTTAGTACAGGTAGGTACCTATAGGATATAATTTGAGATAAGATTTTCACAAATATTATTTCGTGTTTGAGATTCCAACATCCAAAATAAATAGTCGTTTGATGTATATTTAGTTGTTTTACTAGATTTGTTTTAGCAGCGAGCGGTAGAACAATAAAACGGATTTCACAAGATAGGTATCCTAGTCATTTTCATCTCAGTTGTAGAATTTTAATTCCGATGCTGTCTTGTAAGAATTTCCGAAAACAAGGATTTTGTTGTCCTAAATACATTTCTAATCGCAGTTATAAATTCTAGTATTGGTATTTAAAAGCTTTTGTTCTTTGTTAAGCCCGTCTTCATCGTTATTATTATTTGTTAGTTTAAAAAAAAACATTTCTTCCTTTTTTGTCTTGTCATGGTAATCTAAAAGATAAATAAAGTGATAAAAGTTAGATAGACTGATAATTATTCTTTTATCACTCAATCAATCTTTTATGATTCATTCACCAAACGACAATGTTCTACAATCACTGTTTTTCATCTTTTGGCAACTCATTAATCTTGTTTCATTAGCCTTAGAAGTAAGTATAAAAACTAAGATTTATTTTACAATATAATTCACTATTATCAAACTTAGCTTTCTGACTTCTCAACTAAATACACGAAAAGTAATTCATAAGTTTTGTTTTAAAAGGATGTTATTCGGAATGGATAAAGTTTTAAGTGGGTCGCAGGAATATAAAGAGAGGGTATAAGGTTAATGCTAAGATTAACTGCTCGACGTGATAATACGTTACTTTCATCCTAGAAGCTATATTTTATCAGCACCACAGCGGATTTATTATCACAATATACGTTAATACGGCAATTGTGGAAGTTGTCTGCCATAAATTCTGTTTCTAACCCATAAAACTTTGCCTTTTTGCATTCCCACACTAGAATCTGGAGCAGTGGATGCTATTACAAATACAAATCACATGCACAACCCTCTACGACTCGGAACAACTTTGAGGATCTCTTAGAACGTATAAAATGAGATCGTGATATTTCTGTGAGATAACTTCAAGGCAGATAAATATCTGTCTTTGTATTTTCTCGAGATAAAACAGAACTTGTATTATTTGAAGAGGTCTTTACTACCTGTTATTTACCTAGTCCGGCTTTTCTTATAATAAATAGATAAGTTTCATACAAATGCTGATTCCGAAAATCAAAAAACGACCTCCTTTTATCTCGTTCGAATAAAAGTATCGCCACATTTCTTCCTTTCATCTTCTATTAGCCTCATTCAGTATCTGCGGAAATATTTCTTTCACTTGATTATATTTCTATAGATCTTTGAGAGTTGGCGAAAATACTCAAGAGTCATCGTTACTAATGAAAATTACAGCGATTCGTATTGAAGGTAAAGTGCAAACGTTACCAAATGAGTCGGAACGGGAGCGGGAAGGTGCCGATAATTCAGCTTGAGTTCTCTCTGACTCGACGAAATTCATTCTCACGACGCAATCTGATTTAGGTCATAGATATCTAGTAGTGTTATTAAATAAAATTTATGCTTTTGAAATGCTTTCTACTTTGGTGTTCCAATTTATGTCTGTCGGCGGTGTTAAAGTGTGTAATTTGGGAAGTATTCCAATTTTATTTTATAGCGCTGATTCTCGGGTACGGAAAGACATGGTAAGACCCCGAAACGGCATCTATTTAAGGCAGAAATACAAGATGATTCTATTTAAACATTATTGGTTGTATTTTCTCTTCTTGCATTGAATAATTACGTTTCA
This sequence comes from Polymixis flavicincta, assembly GCA_949987655.1. Taxonomy (NCBI): domain Eukaryota; kingdom Metazoa; phylum Arthropoda; class Insecta; order Lepidoptera; family Noctuidae; genus Polymixis; species Polymixis flavicincta. The sequence goes on along the minus strand of OX465175.1, from coordinate 10,877,922 downwards.
TTTAATATTAAAATTATACTTTATTTGACTGTAGAAGAATCAAATTACTTTTCCATCACAATTTCTAAGAGCCTGAGTTTGTTGACAATCGGTTGATGGCAATCTGCTCGCTTCCTATTACATGAGAGTGAAATGTGATATACTATAATATAGTTAAACATATTATAATGTACACCTCTGCACAACCATTTGGGGAAATAAGGCGCGATGTATTGTTATTTTTGAAAGCCCTGTCTTGATTTTGAGAAGAAACGATTACAAGTAATAATAAGTTTTGTACGATCGCACCTAAATTTTAGTATTTCAATAGCATAACACAATAAAGTAAGACAGGTACCTACAAAATAGCTTCAACCTGAATAAGGAGCGTATTGCAGATAATTTGTTTAGCTCCGAACCCGGTGGATTATATCCATTTGATATTATGTAAATGAGCTCAATCTGAACGTGACTCAAGAAACTTCATGTCTTACACGCGGTAACTCCTAAATATGTTAACGATGTCATATATACATATATGAATGTGAATGTTGGATAAGTTGCTACTACTTTTTCTTGAATGAATAATGTTTCTCATTTTGATGCGCGTCTAGCTGTGAGAAGGCTTGAGTCTCTCATGTAAAAGATAACGTGGAAATAGTCATGTTTTCAGAATGTTATGTGGAAGAAAATCCTTAATAATGATGAAGAAGCAGGCCTTACAGACTGTAGATTTGTAGACGATTTTCTATTCTGTATTTTAATTCCTCTAAGTACCTGGTACTTATTGATAGGCCTGCACTGTCCTCCCATACCATTATCACTGTAATTTGAACACATTGTTAAAGCCAATTATTTTTAAAAGAGTAACCGTGGAGTATTTTGCCGGCTCTTCTCCATAGGAAGCGACAAATTGGAACCGTGCATCTAGCTGCTGACGTTTCATAAGTGCCCTTGCAGGTTTATGTGAAATAAAATATTTTGATTTTGATGGGTTTTTGTTTTAAGTCTGCTAGAAATAAATGCAAAATAATGAAATTCAGCTGTATCTGGATAGACTGGAAGCTGACCCCAATATATCCCAACATCTTATTATCGAATCTGTTTTGTTCCATGTTTTTATGTGATTTTATGTTTTTGTATGCACGTTTTTCTGTGACAAATAAATATATTTTCTGTCTTTCTTCTTTCTATCATGATTGGAAAATCTGAAGCTGATTGGTTTGTTAGAAATGAATGCAAATGATAAATGATTTTATTTATGTAAGTAGGTTTGTACAAACACTTTTACACGTCAATCATATTTTTTTAAACTAGATGAGGTCGGCGTTTCCTATCTGACTACTCTGAGAAGAAAGGCCGAAACAAACTCAGAGGTCACAGTCTCTTTTAAAGTCCAGACATAATCTTGGTCAGATCATGTGAAGACCATGTGGATTGGTGTCTGAAATGGTCTTTTGAGGAAAGAACCACACAGGTTGAGTGGACCTGTCCATTCAGTGCACGCATGTATCAGTAATCATACGGCTCAACTCAGAACTTGAGAAGCTCAACGATTTGACGAACAATACCAAAGAAAGGACATTTGGGTAGGCCGCATAAAGTACTCAAACTGCCAGATTAATTTTAAAAACGATCTGAGAAAGAGACGAAACACAAAAACAAAAATACCACATAGTCCTCACATTCACAATAATTAAAACAAAAATAATATTATACTTCTCAAAGTAAATATTCATGTCAAAGTGTATATAATAATAATCAAATGTCAAAGTGTATATAATAATAATCAAATGTCAAAGAGCAAAACAAAGAAAAAATAACATTCAGCATACAAAATTGGAGCAGGTCAATCTTGGGGTCTTTTTTGTCCTCAATATAATCTTTAATGGTATAAAAGGCTTTCAGGCACAACTTACGTTTGATGAATGATTTAAATTTATGGAGACTTAGATCTTGAACATGGCTTGGAAATTTATTATAAAAGCGTATACATTGACATCTGAATGACCCACCTATTTTCTTGAGCCTTGTTGATGGTACAACAAATTTGTGTTTGTTCCTAGTATTTATACAATGGATATCACTGTATTTTTTAAACAATTTAATATTTTTATGAGCATATAACAGATTTTTATAAATATACTGGGAAGGCACAGTCATTACATTTATCTCCTTAAATTTATCTCTGAGAGAGTGTCTCGGACTTAATTTATAAATTGATCGGACAGCTCTTTTCTGCAAGACAAAAATAGTCTGAATGTCGGCGGCATTTCCCCACAATAGAATACCATACGACATTACACTATGAAAATAGCTAAAGTACACTAAGCGGGCTGTCTCTACATCAGTTAAATTACGAATTTTTCTAACAGCGTATGCTGCAGAGCTTAGCTTTTTCGACAATTTGGCTATATGTGGGCCCCACTGAAGCTTGGCATCCAAAGTTAAGCCCAAGAATACAGTGCTATCTTCAGGATTCAATTCTTCGCCCTTTATCAACACATTAGTTTTCACCTGCTTAACGTGAGGTAGCGTAAACTTAATGCATTTGGTCTTTTTTTCATTAAGAAGTAAATTATTAACATTGAACCAGTGAACTACTTTTGAGATTGCGCTATTTACATCGTCATTAACAAGTTGCTGACGTTTAAGTCTAAACAAAAGTGAAGTGTCATCCGCAAACAACACTATATCATGATTATCCTTTATGAGGTAAGGCAAGTCATTAATATAAATAAGAAACAAGAAAGGACCAAGAATTGAGCCCCGTGGGACTCCCATTGATACTACGGATCCCGGAGATCTTTTTCCGTTTACATCAACACACTGAATCCTATTACACAAGTATGAAATAAGAAGATCCAGAGCGTTGTTCCGGATCCCATAGTGGCGGAGTTTCCTGATTAGAGTTTCATGAAGCACGCAATCGAAAGCTTTAGATAAATCGCAAAAGATGCCCAAGGCATCGTATTTATTTTCCCATGCATTGTAAATATGCCCTAAGAGTTCAACACCGGCATCAGTAGTTGAACGACCCCTTGTGAAACCGAACTGTTTGCTATGTAATAAATTATGTTTATTAAAAAATCTTTGCAATTGGTCTAAAATTAATTTCTCAAAAATTTTACTAAAGGTAGGTAGTACTGAAATAGGTCTATAATTAGAGGGGTCTGATGTACTACCTGATTTAAACAATGGTATTATTTTACTATTCTTCATTAGGTCAGGAAACTCCCCACAGTCTATACAATTATTAAATATAAGAGCTAAAGTAGGTGCTACAATGTCAATTATAGACTTAGCAACTTCTACAGAATTACCCCACAGATCTGCAGTCTTTTTTACATTTAAAGTGTGAAAGGTTTTAATTATATCTCTACAGCTAATATGTTCAAAATGAAATTCTGAATCACAAACATTAACATTTTCCTTAAGCAAAGACTCAGCAACAGAAGGTGATGAGTTTAGTGATTTTGTAGTTGAAACGGGAATATCTGTAAAGAAATTTTCAAAAGCCGCGGCGACTTGTGAGTCCGATGTGATTATGTTGTCATTGATAGACAGGCTGTAGTCAGTATTTCGGTTACTAGATCTTCCCGTTTCACTATTAATAATATTCCAAGTCGTTTTAATTACATTACTACTGTTTTTTAACCGACTTCAAAAAGAAGGAGGTTATCAATTCGACATGTTTATATATTTATTTTTTTTTTTTTTATGTATGTTCGGGCATAACTCCGTCGTCTATAGACGGATTTCCAAAATTATTTTTTTGTTCGAAAGGGGTTTATTCCGAAATGGTCCCATATAAATTTCATATAGATCTGATGATGCGTTTCGGAGACAGACAACGGAACTCTTCAAAAAATTACAGCAAATCAACCGCGAATGCTGCTATCGCATAAATATGCATTGTTTTGACCCCAAGGATGATGAAATTTTGAATTGGTCTAGGGTAGGTAACTAAAAAGTTAAAAATAAAAACTTTTTTCAAAAAATAACAACCGACTTCCAAAAAAACACTACAAAGTGCAAAATAACTTTAATTTCGGAAGGCGGTGACAAAGAATTAAAATACCTACACACCCAAAGTCACCGACTTCCGAAATTAAAGTTATTTTGCACTTTGTAGTGTTTTTTTGGAAGTCGGTTGTTATTTTTTGAAAAAAGTTTTTTAATCTTTGAACTCAAATAACGCGACTTGGCCATCCAACAAACTTTTTTAAATAATTTGGAATAATTCCTAACATATAAATTAAATTCAGCAGTGTTTACAGAAGTCCTTTCATCGTATAGCTCATAAAGTCGTGTTCTACTTTTATGAATACCAATGGTAGCCCAATCACTGAAAGAGACGTTACTATTAATCGAGATAGTCTTGGGAATAAAAGTGGAATTAAATTGTTTACAATATATCTTAAAAAAATCATCATATAGATGATTAGGATCAGCATTTGCAGACAAAACTGGTAATTTATTTTCGAGTTTAACTTTAAAGGCCTCTAGGCGAAATGCAGTTTTGGGGTTAACAATGATATCCTTTTTACACATTTTTTTATTTTGATTTTTAATGGTAATCTGTTGCCCGCAATGATCAGAATTTAATAAATTAATAATTTCTTTGTGGCTCGGTACAACATCTGTAAAAATATTATCGAGGCATGTGGCACTACTAGGGGTTATTCTTGTGGGCTCCATAAATAAGTTTACAAGTTTACAAGATTGTACGACTGAAATAAACTTATTATTTTACTACAATAACCTGAGTTATCTAATAAATTAACATTAGAATCACCGCAAACAATAATGGACTTGTTCGAGTTACAAATCTTGTGTAGTACTTCATCCATTACCTTTTCAAAGCAGTCATACAATCCTGAAGGTGGTCTGTACACACTTAATACAACAAACTGCTCCAATTCTATACAGGCTATTTCAACTGTCCGCTCAACAGAGAGGCTCACGATATCCTTACGTTCTTTAAATTGTAACAGATTACTTACTAAAATTAATGAGCCACCATGTATAGCATTTACTCTGCTGAACGAACTACCAACCTGGTGATTATTAAAATTAAACATGAACTGGTGGCATTTAAGCCAGTGTTCTGTCATACAAAGAATATCTATATTGTTACAATTAAGGAATAAATCGACTTCTAAATCTTTGTTCAAAAACCCTTGAATGTTTTGATGCACCAGGTTGATACCATGTAATTCTTTTACACTTTTGCAAGAGGTTACTTCCATTGTCTTACTTTCTAATTTAAATGAAGATCAATGTCAAAATTATTTGCCAAATTATTGGCAGTACAGTTTAATATTTCATTGCATTGCTCAAAAGGAGCAAGTTGTTTAGCCAAATTTTTGGCTGAAATAGTAAAAAAATATGATAGCGACACAGCTATCTGTCTTCTATGATAGTTAGAAAGATAGTACATCACAATATTATATCTATCTTTTGTCAAATCTGGCAAGACCAGAGACTGTGCTTATGAGGTATATTTAAAACAATGAGCCAATTGGTGGGTTTATGATCGTGCTGCAGTTTTTGTACACTTAACAACAAGTAATTCGGATAAGCAACAATGACGAGTATGCATTTTAATGATGATAAATGGCAGTGTTTTTCTCGAAATGGACGAATCGACAATCGATACTTTTCGCACAAAGATATTTATTTGTGGGCGAATCCACAATTCCAGAAATACGTAGGTATTCAAATCGTTAAGAAAGGAATTAAATTTTTCTTACTAGATAATATGAGAAAATCGAATGTTTATTAATTGCATAAAACACAAATTGTGCCAATTGCTTAATACAAATTTTTGATTTGTCCATTCGCTCACAAATTGCCTATTGAACATAAAACATTATTTAAAAGTGTGGATTCGCCCATTTCGAGCCAGTAAATTCGTGCAAATCGTTATGATGAATGAACATAGCCCTTACGTAAATCCCATCTAAACCTTTGATAAAACATTGCTGCTCAGATATATTAACATTTACTATCCATGTGGTATCTGATTAACATGTGCCCCGGATACATATTTTCCGGTACACACGTCTTGGTGTATCCGACCCATGACAAAGGGCTACAAAGTGCGATCATAGAAGGATACTATCATAATATTAGTTTATGGTGTATGTTGCACCGTGAAAGCTAATCCCTCTCACCTTTTACGAACCGAGCAAAATTACGGTTTGATTTATTCATGGCCGAAACCTCTTAGCGACAAAGTTTATTTTTGCATACGTTTTCGTCGCAGATATTCTCACTACTAGCCTTATGATCTTGTGGAAGGGAAAATTTATTTCTCGCCAGATTTGATTTAAAATTTTTTCGGGGAAAAGAAAAATGGTATTTATATTTATTTCAAGAATCAAAAGCACTTATGAATTAAAAATTGAGATAAAGTAAGCACTTAAAAGTTCTCGTTTTGAGTGATTTCGGATCAGTGTGACTGCCTCGTTGGACTAGTGGCCGCAAGCGCTACTGCCAAGCGTGAGCTCCTGGATTCGATTCCCATATCGGAAAAAGTGTTACTGCGTTTTTCCATCAGGAATTTCACAGTAGCAGCCTGAATACTGGATTTGTGTTCGGTTGATGGCAATAGGCTCGCCCCGTTCATGGTACTTAAACATAATTGGTAAAATGTGGGTGTACCTGTCCCAAAGAGTTAGGGTGTTTAGAGATCTGACGAATGCGCCGCTCACGTGCCGCCCGTGAGCGACGCGTGTGCTGTGCGCGTGCTACTACTGCAACTGTTTGTTGCGCCTCCCGCGTGCAACTTACACAACGCTCACATGGTGCACGGGAGCTGTATGCGTACCGCGCGCGTGCAGTTTGCGTGAATACACGTCAGTTCGCTGCTATTTTCAACCCTCACTTTGTTACTCGCTATTCACGATGGCGGACGATAAAACGATTTCCACCATTATTACTGCAGCATCAGCTATTTTATTAGTCAAGTGTTTAGAAGAAAAGAAAGCGACGTTGGTGGCAGATTGCATTTTATAGAAGACAGTATAGTATCAGAATTGAAAAGCCAACAAATTAGTGGACATCTTGCTATTTTTTAAATTTGAAATAATCTAGCACGCCCACAGACGGTGCGCGATCATGAAATACACGTGCGCAGTACGCGTGCAGCTAGCGGGCGGCACCCGAGCGGCGCATTCGCCAGATCAGTACACACCCAAAGACAGAAGTGTCTTTGTCTTACTCGGGGGGATACAGCGTCATGTTATGTTATGTGATTTCGGATTTTGTACCAATGTACTTACCTTGTAGGTAATTCAAAAGATGTAGGTGCCATTTTCAAAGATTTTTTTGTATAATATTACCACAAATACATATAATCACATCTTGCTCGGATTAAATATAAATCAACACACAAAGTATCAGATACTTATACTTACCTACTTGTACGCAGGTCCCAAAGGTCCCAAGGTTCTAAATAAATGACTGAATTCTGGTGGTTTTCAGCCCGTCCTTGCCAACTTACAAGTCGACAGCATTACTCAATTCCATTATTTAAAGCAAACATCCATATAACTCTACAGGATCGAGTCCACAGTCAATCTGATCGGTGTGACTGAAACGAAAGTACCTACGGGCCACGTTATTCCCGGAATCCGCAAGAGAGCAATATTTTCACAGATAAGCAAGATGTGTGGACCAATGCACTTGAGCAAATGCGAGATGGATTTTAGATAGTTCACTATATATTCCCACATAAACTGCCCCATACTGAGAGTAACGGGATTTGAGAAGGCTAATTTTATGGAAAATGTTTATTTGGAAGTTTTAGAGCGGATTGTGTCGCAGAAATACAAAATAATGACAGAAGCAGCAATTTCTTTTCATGTGTTGACAATTTTTTGATATTCAGATACGTTTAAAAATTGACTTTTAATATTACAAAGCTTTTGTTGAAAATAAAGTACTTACCATGTTTTAAGATTAAATCCATTCTTTTTTAAATATAATATACAGTCAAACACAAGCAACATACACTCCAGCAAATTTACATGGCCAAAACAATGTCCATTTCACACGCGAATTTCATCCAATAAATGTTTATTAACAGGATCTGTGGTACAATTTATGATGTCTCCTTAAATGGTCCCGATGTGACTAGATATTGCCTACTAGGAAACTACCAAAGGCAATAAGCTCATAATAAGAACGAATGCGGTGACATGCCAGAGATTCCTTACCACGAACGAACCGCAGTGCGGAGTATTCATAATTTCTACTAAGTATCAAACATAAATTCAATATAAAACCTTTAAATGGAAGCTCCAGTAGGTAGCTATTATTGCGAACTTGAACGTGGATACCATAATTTTGTATTTTTGCTCACTAATATTATGGGCGTCATAAAAATGTATTCAGTTGAATTCGCTTCGTGATTACGACATTGACTGGGTTGCCAAAAGGGCTGAAATATCCGTACGTAACGGGGGCGCGGGAATTCGGCTTTATGTAAAATATGCTGCATATGTAAACGAGCCGTCTAACCTTCTGTTTCACATGTTTACGGAATAAGTTCTCGTGACGTCATCTGGTTTTCAGCTACGTCGGACTTTTGATTTCGTCCGACAGTTCAGGGGATGAATATTGTGTACTCAATTTACTTGTTCATGTTCGTCCCGGCTGTCATTCGTGGATCTTCGACAGTTGTTCGTGTAGTCAATAGCCCGAAAGTCTGACAATCAGTTTTGGCAATGGGTTTCTAGTTACCCAGTTACCGTGTTGTGGAAGTTAGATAGACCAATCTCTCCATGTAAAATACTGGTATTCAGCTGCATCCGGTTAGACTAGAAGCCAACCGCAACATAGTTGAGAAAAAGCTAGGCAGATGATGTTGATGAATTTAATCGTTCAAGTTGTGTTTTTTACAATTAACTACGAAATCAAGCTTAGCCGAAAGGTAACGTAGATTTAAAGATAATAGCATAATAACTTTCTAATATTTAACTTCTTGAAGTAAAAAAAAATAAAATTAGGTAAGTAGCGCTAAAAAATAAAAGAGCTAACTAATAATACTATGACTCCACTCGCAAGTAGTGTAATAATGCTGTAATTATTTGAATACTTAAATCCCCTTTGTTGCTCAACGCTACTTAAGCCGTTCTAAAGTCCATTATATAGGTACCTACTTATATTAAATGGATACGTCCAACCTTCACGCAACACTACAACACATGCATAAAAAATCTTCACAAAAACTCTTAATTCCGTCTTCATACACGTTTTCTTCAAATCTCATGTTTGTTATTTGCACCAATCGTTTGCATTGAGATCTTGAAAGAAGACCAAATAGTTCTGAACTAGGGATGTAAGGAGGCCATTTTAGCGGAGGTAGAAAAGAACGAGTCTTAACAGAAAATATCCATCTCTTATTATACTAATTAATTATTGTTATAAATGCAAAAGTGAGCTAGTTTGTTACGAACTCACGCTAACACGGCTGAATTTTTTTGTCACACACGTCATAGGCTACTTTTCATCCTGGTTCGACGACGAAGTGGCGGGCAACCGCTAGTTTAACATAAAACTTACATTGATACGTACAGTACAATAATAATAAATATATTATAAGGTATTCAATTTCCCGTCAGTCATATGCTCATCTCCCAATGCTTGAGATATAATTCTCAAGATCTTCGTCATGTCCACAAACACATCACAGGCACACGAAACATCCGAGAGAGCGATGAGCACATAAAGTGTGCGAGGGTCAGGAGCAGTAGTCAGGAGATTGGGCTCGACCACCGATTCGTCTCACTGTCACGGGGAACAATCTATATTTCTCTTCTTACGGCTAGTTTATCGGAACAGAAAGATAGGACAATCCCATCAGCACCTAATCTCTTCACCACCCTTGGTTGACTGATAGAGAATGCCTAAGCCATTAAGTCCAATTCTTTACCTTTTTTGTGTGCGAGAAGTTTAAATAAATAAATAAATATCAAAATTTTGAAGAGGAAAACCGTATTTCTCTTCTCTTCTTACTTTTAGCGATCTTAGTGCTGCCGAAGTTTCCTTATTGATTCATAATTGAACCTGCCCACAAAACAGTAAATGCTCACTTGGTAGGTACAGAAATAGAGGCGGCGTGACATGGAAGCAAAACGATAAAACTTAAGAGTTATATCAATATCACCATCATCATCATTTCAGGCAAATTACCAAAGTTATTTATCACAAGTACACTATAGGAACTTCACTTAGTTGCATTCTTTTTTGAAGGGGCTACTAGAATCAACTCTTTTTTCTTGAAAAATTTACCTTCGAAAGTGCCTTTTATGTGCCTTATTGAAATAAATGATTTGACTTTGAATTTGTTACAGCTCCGTTAAAAACTTGCAGAGGCTTCAATTTCATGCGGAAGTTCCGCATTTGCAAAGATGGAAGCAAAGTACTTTTGCAACCCTATTTTGAACGTCTAGTTCAACGCTAAGAGGATTCCGCAGTCGAGTCTTGCATGGAGGCGCCCGCTTATTAGGTAACAAATTGTCTGTAAGCGAATTTAGAGGGAGAGAACACCGATTTTGAGGTGATCTGTGATGGTTACGGATTTTCTGAGGGATTGAAAGTGTTTTTGGTTATGTTTGATAGCAGTCTTCGAGTAAAATATGAGTGCTAATTTAAATTTAAGTAAAAAAAATCTGTCACGCTTTCTTTCTTATCTTTCATTTGGAAAAATAAAATACGTTAGAAATTCAAAAGAATAAAAAGGAGCATTAGTGGCGCAGTGGTAATGGCCTCAATTTACGAATTGAAGGTCATAGATTCGAACCCATACAAGCGCTTTACTTTGTGTAAATTATTTTATCACCACTGGTCTCAAAAAGGTGAACGAAAAAATTGAGAGGGAACATGTCTGGCATGTCCTCGAACCAAAAATTCGAAGATATGTGACATCTACCAACCCACACCGAGCTCGCGTGGTGGATTACGGTCCACTCCGTCTCACAGATCAGAGGCCTGTGTCCCAGCAATGGGAGCATTATAGGCTGATTTTGATATGAATAAAATATATAGTTACTTCTTCATATTATACAAAACTTACAAGGATTTCTTGAAACATCTACGGGGTAATAGATACTGGAGACAGTGAAGAAGAAACACCTGCTTACCTAGTTGAATCCCAGGAAGAAGATTTAACATTTTAACAACAATGCCTCCAACAAAAAATATTTATTTATAATTAATGATTTATCGCATTTCCTTTCACTAAACTTCTCGACTACCGGTAACGATAGCAGGAGAAAAAATTAACAGCTATGCAAAATCTCACTGAAAACTTACTAACAAAAAAAAAAAAACAAACTGGTGCGGGGACTGGCGCACAATGGGTTCTATCTGTACTACCCAAACACTTATAATTTTTAATTCTTATAATATTTATTTCTGTATTTTAATATAAAGCATGCACTGAATGATTCGACCAAGTTTGACGCTTAGATAGAACAGCAATAAGACACGTTCAAAAAATGCATTGTTTAGGGTTACTTGTATGGGAGTCCCCTTTGGGAGCCCTTGTTTTAATAGCAGCCATAGTAAGATGTATTCTTCAGGAGGGGCTTGTGGCTATATAATAACAGCCGCACGAGCCGATCGATCAGGTTAAGCTACGTTTGCGACGGTTGGTCCGTGGATGGATGATCCTCTTTACATACGAAGACCCCTGCGTGACTCGGAAAGCACGATAAGCCGTTGGTCCCCCGGCTGTCATTTGTGGATCTTTGACAGTCGTTACCGATCGTCCGAAACCCGAAAGCCTGACAACCAGTCTAACCAAGGGTTATCATGCTACTCAGTAACTGGGTTGTGAAGGTCAGATAGGCAGTCACTCCATGTAAAATACTGTTATTCAGCTGCATCCGGTTAGACTGGCAGCCGACCCGAACTTAGTTGGGAAAAGGCTAGGTAGATGATGAGTGAGACGTATTTAGTGACTCTGATGCTAGCTTTTATGGTTCTTAAGATACAGTCCTATGATTGACGCTGGCACATTTCGCCTGAGAACCCCTAAAACCAAGTAAATGCAGAAATATCAAAGAAAACTTTATGCAAGTAATTGAAGGAAAATAACGATGTTAGACATATAATATGCTTGCAAGCTTTGCTTGTTTCCTACTTGGCAAACCAAAAAAACCGGCCAAATACTTATCGAACCACACACATTGAGAGGTTCCGTAGTTAGGATGAATTCATCTCAAGAACAAACTTTGTTGTTAAAAAAATGTTCTCCCATACGGTTCTGCTTTACGTCACTACGTGACTACGTCGTGATTGAAAAACAACAAAAAAACAACAACAAAATATCCGATAAAACGATAAACTATGGATTTTCGGACGTTGTTCTTTACTTGTGGGATCTTGCTTGCCGCCGGTCATGACTCTAGGTCAACGGTAAACAACCTACATATAGGTTATAATTTATTTGCATTTATCTAAATAATCTAGCATATTTAAGGCTGTATTTGTTTATTGCGTGGACTGCTTGCACCTCCAAGGGGCCGTGGACCCTCATATTTACAGGTAGACAAACAGACGCACTGCAAAGCGATCCTATACGGGTTCCGTTTTTCCTTTTAACGTACGGAACCCTAAAAATAGAAGGAATCAAACGTAACGTGGTACCAACTATTGTCACGTAGCTTCAGCACGGCCACATTAAGCTTTGTGTTGTTGACAATGTTCTTGTTTTGTTTATTGTCGTGTATGACGACTGCGACATGGCGGTCTAACAAAGGGCGCATTCCGTATTAGACAAATAGTGATAATATCGCGAAGCCAACCAAAATAAAAATCAGTACTAATGATCTGATAGCTCTTAAATTTTTTGACTATTTAATTTGGTCGGGTTCGCGATAATATCACTTTTGTTGCATTTCGGAACACGGCACAAGTCGTATAGTTTTGTGATTTTTGTTAGAGAAAAGTTATAGAGTTGAATATGTGTGTGGGTTCTGCACTTTGTTGTTTGTTTAGTTGAAAATTGTGCCAAAGCGGGTGCAGTGCTTCTGTTCAGACAACGTCCCACTTGACGAACTATTCTGTGTCCGTTCACCTGCACTTCGGATGACATAAAAATGCTGCACCTGATGTCGCAATCAACGTGGTTACCTCATAGTAATCAGACTATAATGTTCCCACTGCTAGGACGCAGGCCTCCCCTCTGTGAGAGGGAGTGTAGTGCAGGTTGGATGTCACATGTCTCCGATTTTTGCGGTTCTAGAACAAGTTTCCTCGCGATGTTTTCCTTCACCGTTTTGAGAGCAGTGGTGATGAAATAAAATACACAAAGACGTGAATTTGCCTGAGTTCGAACTAACGACCTACAACTGGTAAGTCGGAGTCGATACCACTAGGCCACCACTGCACTGCTCCTACCTACTGGGCTCGAACTTTATAAAAATAGGCAGTCATGGGGACTGCCAACAGAAAAGAATACTTAAAATGTTGAAAAAGAAAACCCGTCATTAGCATGTCGGTGACGCGAACACATAAGTTTTGCTCCTACCGAAAATCACTCAACACGGTGAAATAAGTTTTAACTTAAAAAATAAGACTAGTTACCGTCAACACGAAAAGTGGAAGATACTGAAAATAATTAAGTCAATTTTCGGCACATTGTTTATTGTGGACGTCAAAAGTCAACAATAGGTACCGTGAAACGGTTAGAATTCTGAATCTATTTTGATAGTATCAACAGGCTAGGAACTTAAAGTTCCTTCAACCGCTGAATTTAAAGAATTGCGACAAGTAAAACTCCAAAAGCTAGGTTGCGAGCTCTTGATCTAGACACGATTTAGAAATCTGAACATATTGAACAATCTTTTAGAACATTTTCTGTGATAGTGTTGACTTTTCTTTATACATACATTACATTATGTATATAAAATGCTTGTATTGCCTGAAGGGATAAGTAGATGTGTATAGTATACACACATTTTGCCGCTCAAGCTTAAGTCCCATGTAAAAATTGGCGAGCCTATTGTGCATTCAGACTTTATAGTCTAGGTCTACTGAGGAATTCTTGAGAAAAACTCTAATTCAATTCAAATAACTTTATTTTCTCTTTAGAAACAAGGGCTATAAAAGTTAAAAAATTCAGACACAGGTTTGTGAGAGACGTGTCTGGCAGATCACCAGGGTTGGGACCCTGGTGATCTGCGGTATCTGATGCGGTGGGCCGCATGGTATGTAAATATTATTAGTTATTTAATAACTGTGAAGGAACAGGGCATAACATAAGCATCAGTAAATAAAAAAAATAAAAAAACAACAATGCTAAAATTCAACTAATAGATTAAAAACAATAAAACAAAAGATAAGAAAGTGGTCTGCATCTAAATGTATGCGTTCGGAAGCGAGCGGGACGGACTATTTTAGTTTTAATATATTTCTAAATAAACATCAACTCAGGCTATCACAGTCCATTGCTGGACAAAAGCCATGCCCATTTTGTCGTCGAAGTACACACAGGCCTGACTTGTAAATAGAACTCGGGACCCCCACGCTCAGCAACAACCCACTAGAGAAAATATGTACGTATGGATTGTGTGCGGACAGCGAGTTGGTTGAAAGGGGAGAATGGATCCCTAGTAACATTAGACAAGGGCAAATATTTTATTTCACATAAACCTACATGGGCACTTATGGAACGTCAGAAGCTAGGTGCACGGTTCCAACTGGTCGTTTCCTATTGAGAAGAGCCGGCAAGAGAGTCCACGGTTAAAAAATAATTGGCTTCAAAATTACAGTGTTAATAGGTATGGGACACTGTAGGCCTGTCAATAAATAACAGGTAAAATATAAAATAGTCTAATACTTATGATGATGATGGCCAATTGACAATACTGCGTCTTGAAATCTTGTTATTTTTAGGTACAAAACGCTAATGTTCTTTTAAACCTGACACATAAAAAACACCAAGAAAATACGCTCACAGGTAGTCATAAAACCGTGACACAGTAGTTCTATTGTACTGAAAAAGGAAAATAATATCATTGACGCGTTAGGAAACATGAAGATATCACTTACGCGCCATTACCTCGAATGTAAGACGATATTCATATATAAAAGAACGCCGATGGAGATGACTATAATTGTATACACGAGTAATAAGAGACGAGTACTTTTGGAGTTCCGTTGGATGATGAGAAACCTTTTAATGTCGCTGTCAGTCTGTTTATCACAATAATGCTTCAGGACACTTAAAATTCGGTAGAGGTGGTTACAAAATTATATAAATAAAGAGAGACTCAAAACCTAATTAACTGGCGAAATGTCGAAGCGATCTCTGCCGATCCTTCCGGGGAATACTGGGTCTGATGTTATGTAAAGATAAAACTGAATAGCAAGCTGCATCAAAGAAACTCTTAAAATACACTTCTTGTGAATACAAATGAAAAAGTGTCCATCTTGATTGTTACAAAGCATACAGAAACAAAATAACCAGTGCGCACATGTAACCATGAATTTAGCATATGAGCTATGACCATGAGTTTAGACCAGCTAGAGTAAGTTTTTTATATGGGATAAAAAATATCGCTATTCATACATTTTGGCCGCGTAGTTAGTCCATTTTTCTATAAAACAGCAGAATTTTAATTTGATGACCGACGGTAAATTTCTACGCTGGGGTTCTACAATCATAAATGCGCAATTTACGGTTGCAGTTTGCACAGTGGTATTCTTTTCCTGCATCAACTGATTAGCGTGTACTGCGTGCGTGAGTAGTGTGTCTAACCAAATAATAATAATAATCGGAACCTTTCTTATAATACATTACATGCTTGCCAGATTTCTTTATTAAATTCATATTTTATTGCCCAAAAATTATATCGATATGAAAATGTTCTTAATAAACACTGTTTGGCACAAAAACATTATTACTGAGCATGCCGTCTAATTCAATATCATATAATTTGAGAATTCGTTTTGAATATTGTGTACGCCATGTATTTAGTCCCGTTAATTGGCAGATTCGAACATAATTTTAACCATTATCGCGAATAACACGCGAGCAAAGACCGTCCATTTTGTATTATCAATGCAATGGTCTATTTGAGTGTTTGTATGTAGGTATTTCATTCTATCAAATCATTTGACTGTCTTTATTTCAACTACCAACGGCATTCAAATCAAATCAAATCAAAATATTTTATTTCATATAAACCTGCATGGGCACTTACGAAACGTCAGAAGCTAGGTGCACGGTCGAAATTGTCGAAAAAAAAAATGTATAAATTTCATTAAAGCTTATAGAAGAAAGAAGCAATAAAAAAATGGTTATTTCTTCAAATGTGGGAATTGTGAAATGACTGATCCAAAGAGTACTTAAAAATATATATACAGGATAAGTTTTTATCCAGTGCGCAAATTTTAACCATGACTTCAGCATATCATTCTAAAGCCCCTAGCGCAGAAATTTTTCGCCGGTTATACAAAAAAAAAAAAACTCCTGTTTCATAGAAAAGTGCAATACCTACACGGTCAAAATGTATGGAACTGCTGATTTTTTTTTTGTATAAGCGGCGAAAAATTTCTGCGGTAGAATGTCGAACGTCTAGAATGATATGCTGAATTCATGGTTAAAATTTGCGCACTGGATAAAAACTTTTCCTGTATACGGTTAGTTTTCAAAGACCTAAGTCGCTTAGGTATTTAATTTTTGTTTGAGACAGTTGATGCTTTTTTTTACAATTATTTTATTGATCCCATAAAAAAAGTTCTTCAGTTTGATGGTATGTACAGTCACCGTCAATAATAACGGGACGAACAGACTGCTCAAATTGGTCTAAACAGCGATGAAAATTGAATATTAACTCAATGATACAAGGAATGTTTAAGAATGAAGACAGTACACGACAACTGTCATTCAGACAAGAACTTTATCCAATAGAGATAAAGTTTAATTGTCTTAGTTGTTGATTTCATTTCGGACAGTCTGTTCGTCCCGATATTTTTGACGCTGACCGCACCAAACTATTAAAGGCAGGGCTTTGAAAACTAACTCTGTACCTATACATTTTATATGATGTTTGTTGGTAAGCGCATAACACAGCTAGTATGAAATGATTATATTTAAGACGGCCCCGTAAGTCGAGCTTTGAAAACTAACTCTGTACCTATACATTTTATATGATGTTTGTTGGTAAGCGCATAACACAGCTAGTATGAAATGATTATATTTAAGACGGCCCCGTAAGTCGCGGCCGTTACCACTGGGTAACGGCCGCGACTTACGAGTTGTAAGGTCGTGCGTTCGAACCCAGCCAGGCAGGCGCATTACTTTGTGTAAATAATTTAATCACCAATGCTATCAAACGGTGAAGGAAAACATCGTGAGGAAACCGGCATGTCCTAGAACCAAAAATTCGAAGACATGTGACATCTACCAACCCGCACTGGGCCCGCGTGGTGGATTACGGCCCACTCCCTCTCACTGAGAGGAGGCCTGTGTCCCAGCAGTGGGAACGTTATAGGCTGAGTATGTATGTATATTTAAGACAAGAGAAGTTTTGTGAAATGAAATGTACAAACATGACATTGGAACACTTAACATGACATGTAATGACAGTGAAACTTTTATGTGGGTTTTGAGTTCTGTTTACGTTTATTGTTTTGTTTTTATTGTTTAATTGTTTCTGCTTGAGTTTGATTACTATATATGTTTTGTTGTTATATTGGCGTGTGCTAGCTGACATATGAGCAATTGATTTAATTTTGTTTTGTGTTTAGTAATGTTAATTACTTACCTATTATTGTATAGAATCAAGTTCTTCTAACTTAAAAAAAGAACTTGGTATTGACCTGCTCTAATTTTGGATACTGAATGTTGTTTTTTATCTTTGTTTTGCTCTTTGACATTTGATTATTATTATATACACTTTGACTTTTGATTATTATAATATACACTTTGACATGAATATTTACTTTGAGAAGTATAACATTATTTTTGTTTTAATTATTGTGAATGTGAGGACAATGTGGTATTTTTGTTTTTTGTTTTTGTGTTTCATCTCTTTCTCAGTTCGTTTTTAATGTTAATATGGCAGTTTGAGTACTTTATGCGGCCTACCCAAATGTCCTTTCTTTGGTATTGTTCGTCAAATCGTTGAGCTCCTCAAGTTCTGAGTTGAGCCGTATGATTACAGATACATGCGTGCACTGAATTGACAGGAAACTCAATCTGTGTGGTTCTTTCCTCAAAAGACCATTTCAGACACCAATCCACATGGTCTTCACATGATCTGACCAAGATTATGTCTGGACTTTAAAAGAGACTGTGACCTCTGAGTTTCTTCCGGCCTTTCTTCTCAGAGTAGTCAGATAGGAAACGCCGACCTCATCTAGTTTAAAAAAATATGATTGAAGTGTAAAAGTGTTTGTACAAACCTACTTACAGAAATAAAATCATTTACCATTTTTTTTTTGATTTTTAACGTGATTGCGGAGATTAAAAAACATTACATTACTATATTCGAATAGCAGCAAAATTGAGAAATAAATTTCACCGGCGTTTTACAAAATTGTAGGAAAACTATAGATTACGTTAATGAAATCGGAAAACTCCAACGAGATTTAAAAGTATGTAGTGCAGAGTAAATTAGCTTCAGCTAATTTAATCTGATCATTCGCAGTCTGTTTTACTGAATTTCAGAGCAGGTTGATGCTGTAAATGGATTCTAGGTATAATTTATCAGGTCAATTGGAACTCGTAAATGAACCTATCCATTTGTTTTGGGTACCTTTTATAAACAAAACATTATAACATCACGCCTATTATAACTAAAGGGATAGGCACTGCCAGGGGTGTGGGTTATTCGAAAGAGATACCGCCGCCCCTGGCACACAGGCTACTGAGGGCACAAGGGTGGGTTTTAAGTCAGTAAAAGTGTGACACGCCCTGCTGCTCCACCCAGAGCGGGAGAAGTTATTTTATGATTTCCCACGCAAAAAAAAGGGATAGTACATCCAAATTTTGCGAATTATGTTTAAGTATAAAAAAGGCCTATTGCTAAAGGACGATCCAGCCTCGGGACAGTTTCTGTTACTGAGAAATTTCTGACAGAAAAACCCCATAACACTTTGCTTGATCTAGAAATCGAAGCCAGGACCTTAGGATCTTTCCATTTAAATAGATGTTTGTATGTTTGTTACTCATTCACGACACGGATTTGGATGCACACATATTAAAGTTTATAACTTGTATTAAGAGCGCCGTCACGGGTCCACTAGCGTCACTCCTTTAAAAAAATGTTATCTCGTGACTGAGAAGGAATTATGAAAAACGGCTCAATCAGCTGTCTCGGTAAATGTGTCTAGAATTTTCTAATACCTTTCATAAAATTTCATATTGAGACACGAAGCAACAAAATTCGATCTAAAGAAAAACGGCCACATTCCTCTGGATCGTATTTTGTT
The DNA here is from genome assembly GCA_949987655.1 of Polymixis flavicincta. NCBI lineage: Eukaryota > Metazoa > Arthropoda > Insecta > Lepidoptera > Noctuidae > Polymixis > Polymixis flavicincta. The sequence continues at coordinate 10,858,485 of OX465175.1, read as the reverse complement.
GCTTCGTGTCTCTATATGAAACTTTATAAAAGGTATTAGAAAATTCTAGACACACTTACCGAGACAGCTGATTGAGCCGTTTTTCATAATTCCTTTTCAGTCACGAGATAATATTTTTTTAAAGGAGTGGCGCTAGTGGACCCGTGACAACGCTCTAAACACATAGGATACTTTTTATCCCGGTAGTACGTTCCCGTGGGATAATTTCCGAGCTCCACGCGGGCAAAACCGCCGGCAGAACCTACTTTTCAATAAAATTGAAAACCTATTCAAAAGCCCGAAACGGTAACAAACAATGGCCTGCACGTACGAAGCCACGTGCATCGTTCCTGTTGATTGGATATACCAAGTGTAAAATATTAGTTTTAGGATACCTGTCAGTTGTTCAGAAAATGGATAGTCGGGGCCCGAAGTGATTGATATGCGGCCCACACGATGACACACGATTTATCTTGTGAAAATTTATAACAAAACCTGGGGGTAATACTACTGTGACGATTTATACGTGCATATTTTTTAGCTTTTTATCGCTATTTTCTGGTTCAGGTCACGATGAAAGAAGTTTTCAGTGAATAAAATCAATTATAACCAGAGATCGGATATTCGGATGCATATTCACCCAAAGCTGAGGTGTTGGCTAATATAGAACGCGCTTTTTATCCAAAAATCTTAATTTAATATAAAAAAAATATATTATAACTAACTCACACCACCCCTTCTCTTACAGACTTACACTCCACGTACACATAAATATGACTTGCGTCGGGGTTAATTTTAAATAAATATGCATCTGAATACAATCCTAATAATTTAGAAGTCGCTTCCATAGTATGCACCTGACTAGAAATCTTTAAGAATTCCCGGTGTTCCTAGAATCCTGGGATATTTTTTGCAAAAAATATAATTTAAGAAGCCACTTCCATACTTTCATAACTAAAAATTAACTTTAGGTAAATATGCATCCGATTATACGATCTCTAATTATAACACAATTTCAAATGTTTTTGTCATTTATCAAAATCTTCATCATCATCTGCTTAGCTTTTCCCCAGTATTTAATATGGAGCGACTGCCTATCTCACCTATAGAAACCAGTTATTGGGTAATACCATTTGATAAGACTGGTTGTCAGACTTTTAGACTTCTGACGACCCGTAACGACTGTCAAAGATCCACGAATGACAGATTTATAATCTTAAATTGGACTTTAGGGAACACTTCAACGCTGAAAGTTGAATTGGTACTTGCTCGGATTATACCCAACCTCGTAAATGAGAGAAGCGGCCTTAACCACTGGGCCATAACGATATTAATTTACTATTTATTGACATTCCTTCACCACAGAAAACCTGAGACAAACCGTAACACACTATCAATCAGAATCTGAATCATTTGTAAGGAAATTGCTAATGCATTGCTTCATAATTTTCGAAAGATTTGTCTGCTCATCAACGTAAATAACGCAATGAATGTTGTTGAATTGACAAACTGAAAGCGATTTATACTGTTATTGTGTTACGCAATTACTCCGCAGTATTGCTCCTTCAATAAAATGAGCAATTAAGCATAATTAATCTTCTTAAACTCCGCAGCTAATTATGATATAAAAAAAATTTCAAGCATAGCAGCAAAGACCGCCATTGTTCTACCATAAAGTATAAAATAAAAAGGGAAATTTTATAACAAGAAACTGAAATGGCACTCAGTGCATGGTAGAAGTGAAGTGAGCAAATATACGAATAAATTTTGAGACTCAGAAACGGTAACTGTAGGAGTATTCCTCTTGGAACCATCAAATTTATTTATTTCCATCTAAGTAAAGTTTGTTTTAATCGCTGTAATCTCAGGAACTTCTGATTTGAATTGAAAAAATATTTTAGTGTTGGATAGCCCATTTATGAAGGAAGCAAAAATAAAAAGTCACGAATACGAAATACTCGCACGGGCAGGCGATTTGATGCGACGGGGTGGTTCGGGGTAGCAGGAAATTTAACGCAGACGAAGTTATGGGCAGAAAGTAGTATACAATATCAGCGTATGCTTCGCGATGTTTATTAACAAGTCACAGGGGCAGTCACCGAAGCCTGCGGGTGTCGACCTCAGGACACACTGCTTCTCACGCGGACGTAAGTTACGTACGTACTGTCTTACGTCACCAGTCTCTGCTTATTTTTGCTGCTGAGAACAAAACGAAAAACGTTATAGACAGAATTGTTTTTTTAAACTGTGGATTTCATTGTAGTTTATGGGGGTGTCCACTACGAAGCTAGTACAATGTAAATCACAATAATAAAAAAGGTTATTTAAGAAGCCTTAAATAATAGGAGACTACAGCGTACACATATAACTAGGTGTAAATACGATAAAAATGAAAATGGAGAAAGTAAATGACTAAATTTGAGAAAAAACAAATAACATGTCAAGATTGAGCACTCATATTGCAATTGGATATAATCATTATTTCGGAACTAGCTTTTGCCAGCAGCTTCGCCCACGTGGAGGTCGAAATTATCCCACGGGAACTGGGATAAAGTACCCTATGTGTTAATCCGGGTTACAAACTATCTGTGTGATAAATTTCATCCAAATCAATTCAGCCGTTTTTGCGTGACTGAGTAACAAACATTCAAACTTTTACATTTATAATTTTAGTAGGATACATATTTAAACGTCACTCGGAAAGCTTTGCGAAAAAAAGTTTTTTTTGTATGAGAGACTGGCCGGTTATACCCTAATCTATTTTGAAAATATGATTATTTGTAAGTAAAAATAGGTACATACGTTCCAGTTTCAAAATTTCCCTCTTCATTGCATGCGAGCTAATTTAAATTAACGTGTCTCATTAAAAAATGGATCAGAAGGCCAATTCTCGTAATTAAAACCATTCAAAATCTAGTCGCAGTGTCATCTTAGCGACAAGCAAATGTCAAAAATGTATGAAAAATCGAGGTCTTTTTGATAGATTGACACTGAGATCAGACTGTGAACGTTCTTAAAATTGGTAGAATTGCCCCTCTGGTCCGGGAACATTTTCGCGCTATGTTTTTTTTTTACGATTTCCAGTGTCGATGTCGCCTGAAACCGGACGAATCGTACGCAAGACTCCAAATGACATTCATGGATGAGGGCCTTTCTAAGGCAACCGTGTATCGTTGGTATAACGAATTCAAGCGCGGTTGACTAACTTTGAGGGATGAAAAAATAAGTGGTCACCCTTTGACGGCTGTTAAAAAAAAATCGAACCCGCCATGCAAAATCAATAGTCTGATCGATGTTGTATGGGAGGTCCGATTATTTTTTTCTAATTTCGACCTATGTTCTTTGAAGAAAGTTGTTCAATTTTACGGGTACTATCACGCTGGAAAATTTAAACGGTGACTAAAAATCACCTGTATATAAGTACACTTCTGCGGGGTACTTCTTACCTAATTGGTAACACTCTAACAGTAGGGTGGGGTTTTATTTGAACAGTTCAACAACATTAATTGCGTTATATACGTTTTTCACTAAACAAATTTGTCGAACATATGCAGGATTGAATTAGCAATATCCATCAAAATGATTTTGACTGATAGTGTGTGACGCAATTAGGGTGCAGGGTTAACTCTTCGGGGATTATAAGAGAGTAATAATGTTATTTAATCAATTTCGTTTAAAAAATCTATCTTTTTTCATCTTGTCATCCTAAAATATTAAATTTATTAAAATCATCTCTAACATAAAATATGACCGTAACTTGATGAACAATTAATTCGAATTGCTCGAAAATCCCTGCAACGCAATCCATCAAAAAGCTTTACGTAATCGGATTGACAAAATCTATATCCAATCTATTTTCATTTGATATGAAAAATTAAAATATATCGCTCAACTATAGAACTACAGAAAGCATTTTTACGATGCTTCATTTTTCTCCATCAAGGGCGAAATTTTCGACGAACTGAAAAATCTGGTACAAAACTTATTGCGTGGTCGGCGGCGCAATTGCGTGGCGCTTTCATTGTGACAGTTTAACAATATTCATTGCATTATTTGCGTTGTTGCGGACAAATTTTTCAAACATATTATGCAGCACCATTGCTTCATCATCATCAACTGCCTATCTTTTTCCCAACTACCTTGGAGTCGGATTCCAGTAAAACCAGTTGCAGCTGAGTACCAGTATTTTACAAGAAGTGACTGCTCATCTGACCTCCGAAACCCAGTTACTGGGCAATACGATACCCCTTGGTAAGACTGGTTTTCTGACTTTCAGGCTTCTGACGACTGTCAAAGACACACGAATGACAGCTGGGACCAACGGCTTAGCGTGCTTTCCGAGGCACGGATGGTACGGATGGGTGTTGGTATGTAACCAACCCAACCCAATTGATAGACGGGTTCGGCTGTTATAACTTAGCTACAACCCCCCATTATGCCCCTTGGTTAGTTTGGTTGTCTGACTTTCAGATTTCTGACGACCTGTAACGACTGTCAATAACACAATTGTTTCATATGTTCGTAAATTTTTTCTGCCTAATGTTTTAGGCAATTATGGTGCTGCTTCCGTGAAAATATTTTGGAGGTTTGGCTGCGGGTTCCAAGTGGAATAATCCAACCGTAAAGTGTCCCCTTACAAACATTCCAAGAATCTCATTTAAAGTTCAGCATACTCCAAAAGTCAGAGTCAAGAGTATTATGTGCACGTTCACATACTAACTTTTGCTCTTCACATAATGCAAACAGCTTTAGTGCCTACATTAAGACTACTGCCTTAGTATTGCACATTTATACACTAAGTTGGGGTGCATTAGGCGCTATTGCTTACATCGCTTTTTGTTCAGCTTCTGCAGAATGTGGGGATTAAGTGACGAGGGTCTCCAGTTTAATGGTCAGATTATCTAATATTCTTACTTAAAGTTGATATTCCACTGTGATGCTGATGACACACACATATATGCCACAACTTCTTTGTCTTTCTAATTTATGCTTTGCTACGGACAGACGTTTCAATATGTGTTTATTATTCTAGCGTATGGTACTCGTGGGTTGCAGGTGAAAAACAGCGTCAGGTGGTACCTACACTTTGTGTTCTCATCTGAAATTATGATGAGCTGAGGCCATTTTGAGATTATAATCATTGTTTTGTGTCTGGGCCATTTCGACACCATTGCTTTCTGTTTTTTTATATATATTTTTTCTGTTATGCCAATAAACTCGAGTTTCATTGTTTCTTTCCTTTTTGATATAATGTTAAGTTACACTTATCTGATGCCTCTTCTCATGCTGATTTTGATAACAACCGAACTAAATCACTAGGCTTTCACGATTTGACGGTCTCCGGCCACTAGACTAGGCTCCAAAATATTTTTTTGCAGTTTAATGGTACCTACCTACTTGTCTAACACTAGCAGCGCTCCGCTGTTTCACCCGCGTAGTTCCCGTTCCCGTGGGGTTACGGGGATAAAATATAGCCTATGTCACCCGGGGATAGTGTAGCTTCCCAACAGTGCAAGAATCTTTCAAATCGGTTCAGTAGTTTCGGAGCCTATTCAATGCAAACAAACAATCAAATCTCTCCTCTTTATTAGTATAGATTATATTTAAAATACTAGGTAAGTGATGGTATACAAAAAGTCTCATTGAAAGGTAAAATAAAGTCCATGTCTTCCGGGTCAGATACCACATGCACATATAAAAAATTTACGTTGTAAAATAAACTCTGTACGGTAGCTATAGAGATTATTTTATAACATCTATTTATATCATCATTTTAAAAACATCTAGGTAGGTATGTATTCTTAGACAAAAGAATATGTGTTTTCCTACCTGTAAGGCAAAAACTTTATACAAAAACTCGAATGACATTGAGTAACTTGAGATTTGAGATATTAAGTAGATACATCTTGTAAAGACCCAGTCGTTTTAAAAATAACTACTTGTATATTTTTTGCAAATTTAATGGTGTGGTAATGTCAATCTTCTATTCACACAACATAACACCACGTCTTGCTTCCCCTAAGGAATATGCAAAAGTTTTGTACGTTCTATTCAAAAAAAAAAATTAATCATTTATTATAGTATTTTTTCATTATTTATTAGGTACTACGTACCTGTTGAACATAAGCCCTTCGTTTATCCTCTATGAATGTAAAGGTTGTCTGCAACAGAATCTTAATATCATACAGGCTGGTAAAAAAAATGACTGATTGCATTTGATCACTCAAGCGAATATGGAATTCGATTCGTGTTATTTTTCGTTATGTACTAGGTGTGGAAAGTACGCACGTCCTCTTGAAATATATAGCAAAAAAATTGTTGATATTGCTTCTTATTTATTACTTAGTAGCAGCGCCCCGCGGTTTCACCCGCGTAGTTCCCGTTCCCGTGGGAATACGAGGATAAAATATAGCCTATGTCACCCGGGAATAGTGTAGCTTCCCAACAGTGAAATCATTTTACAAATCGGTTCAGTAGTTTCGGAGCCTATTCAATGCAAACAAACAAACAAACAATCAAATCTTTCCTCTTTATTATTAGTATAGACTTGCTTTTGTACACGGCTTCGCCTGCGTGGAAGTCGAAATTCCGATCCCAAAGAAAGGTACTACCGGGATATTTTTTTATTTTTATTTTTTACATACCTAATTTATTCAAGAAAAGTTACGTGGACAAAAACATTTTATTCTTCTACCAAACTGCTGTACATTTTGTCGGCAGTGTTCTCGTGGATACAGTTTTGTGATATCCAAGCACTTAATTACTACTTTGTAATAAGTATACACGCAGTGGAAGCAAAAAGAGAGAAAAAAAAAGGAAAAGGGTAAGTACACACTAAAAAGTTATCCTATATGTTAAGTTCACGATATAAACTATAAATGTGACAATGTGTTGTATATTTTGCAGTGTACCTTGTTTTTTTTTTGTAATGTTTTTTTTGTGGTGTACAATAAAGTATATATAAATAAATAAATAAATGTGTGCCAAATTTCATCCAAATCCATTCAGCCATTTTTTCGTGCTTGAGTAACATACATCTAAACTTTCACAGTTATATTATCAGTGGGACTAGCTTTTGCCCGCGTAAAGGTCGAAAATTGTCCCACAAGAACGTAATACGGTGATAAAGAGTAGTCTATGTGTTAATCAACAATTTGGAACCGCGCACCTAGCTTCTGACGTTTCATAAGTGCCCATGCAGGTTTATATGAAATGAAATATTTTGATTTTGATTGATTTTGATTTTGAATCCAGGTTATAAACTACTAGCTTCTGCTCGCGACTTCGTCCGCGTCAAATTTCTTGCTCCCCCGACCTACCCCGTCGCTTCGAATCGCCTGCCCGTGCGAGTACTTCGTATTCGTTACTTTTTTTCTCTTTGCTCGGCTCTTAAGGGTCTTAGCGTGGTGTCATATAGCCTCTTCCTCGATAAATGAGCTATCCAAAACGAAATGAATATTTCAAATCGGACCAGTAGTTCTTGAGATTAGCGCGTTCAACCAAACAAACTAACTCTTCAGCTTTATAATATTAGTATATATTTGTGTGCCAAATTTCATCCAAGTCCGTTCAGCTGCTAAAGCATGATTGAGTAACAATCATCTAAATATAAAAACTTTCCCATTAAAATATTAGTAGTATAGTAGGATTCACCGCCTACCCCACTAGATTCCGGATACTTCATAAAAAGCCAGAAATAAACATTTTGTAGGTACCAAATTATACCTGTAAAATGTTATAATAATAACAATTATCTACATATATATATATACTACTCGTAATAATAAAGAGAAAAGATTTGATTGTTTGTTTGCATTGAATAGGTTCTGAAACTACTGAACTGATTTGAATAATTCTTTCACTGTTGGGAAGCTACACTTTCCCCGGGTGGAATAGACTATATTTTATCCCCGTATTCCCACGGGTGCGGGAACTACGCGGGTGAAACCGCGGAGCGCTGCTAGTACGGTGATAAAATTATATTTTATTCCATTTATCAAACATTATTTACTGGTGACCAAAGTCCTTCGTTAACCCTTATGAATTTTAGAATAAGGCGAAGTTTAGGTCTAAACCAATTTCAGTCTAGACGGTTTTCTATCCACATATCAATCTAAATTAGTTACCTGAAGCTAAAACTGTGTTTACCGTGTGAGGTTTCTTGTCTTCTACCAAATTATTTGTTAAAACCACACCAATGTTTATTGTAGAACGTAGAGAAAATTGTACCTCATGTTTACAAAAACCTACTTCAATTTGAAATTTAATTACGTAGTTCTAAGAACGTACTTGTATATTTAGTGCGTTTACGTAAACTAGCTATTACCCGCGGCTCCGCCCGCGTCATTGCAATAAATATTACCACTATCATTGCATAGCCCAAAGACTAAATAAATTTATGCAAACTTCCATCTCTTATTTTATTCCGGGGAAGGGAGAGGGGGCGGTCAAAGTTACCTAAAATCATTTCTTAGCCGACGTCTCCTACTCATAATCTACCTCTGTGCCAAATTATATCTTCGTAGAACTAGTAGTTTTTGAGATTTCGCGAGTGAATGAATGTATGAATGAGTGACCTTTCGCTTTCATGCAACATTATTTTTAGTACTTATATGCGAAGCCTGAATATAGTTTGATTCAGAATAAGTAACTGAATCAATTCACAATTTTTTACACCATGTTATATTTTTTCCCAAAAGAGTTTTGCTTAGTGCGATGGAAAATGTTTTCACCAGTTAATTACAATACAATCGCCGTACGTTTAGGTACCTACTGCATAATTATTAACAATGAGCACAAAACGACGCAGGATGCGCGGGCGGCGCAGGGGCCGTTCGGTAACCATGTTTATGTAGACAACCAGGTAACATAGCAAGCTTATAACTTTGTAAACATGACACAGTTTTGAAATTTTGTAGATAGATTCTTTACATAAAAATACAAGACACGTGTTTCTGGTTTCACATACACTTAAACTGGGGTTGTATCTATAAATAAACCTATACGAAGCAGGGATGGGTCGAATTCTTGCCTTAGCCGATGTAGAAAGTTGTATATATAATTCTATACGGAATTTCTACTGAATTTCTCGATTGTATTTATGATGACCATATTTAGTGTTATTAAAAATGATTATTTTATTCAATTCGGTCATTCACTAATGTCTTACCAGCGTTAAAATAACGACCTATTAAAATAAACTACGCTATCAACATTACCAATCATAAAAGAAAAATGCTACGATCACCATTATAAGAGATAATTGTGAGTTTATTTCATTGTATTTATTTAATTAATCGAAAAGATAACAATGACTGGTATCGAAAAGATAACAATGACAGGTAACTAAATAAATGAATAAAAATGTTATTTAAGTTATTGAAACTTAATCTAGGGTGATTTATGGTTCAGGTATCAACTATCAGTAGGAACCGCTATGATTTTGACAGTTCCACAACATCCATGGCGTTGTTTACGTATGAAAGAATGTATTAGCAACCTTCAAAAATGATTCAAATTCTGATTAATAGTGTGTTTCGCAATTAGGGTGCTGGTCAGTGTCGGCCTGTATAAAAATTAAAAAAAACAATATTCAAATATTTTATTTCACATAAACCTGACCTGACAAATCTCACCGTGAAAACGTAGGTGAAGTGAGCTTAAAGTGACCTGTCATTCAACATCCGATCTATCATGTTGAATGACAGGTCACTTTAAGCTCACTTCACCTACGTTTTCACGGTGAGATTTGTACAGAATAGCTCGGCCCTTATGAAACGTCAGAAGCTAGGTGCACGGTTCTAATTTTTCGCTTGCTATGGAGAAGAGCCGGTAGTATGTTGTACAAAATATGATTCCCGCCCGTTACACGTACGTATTTTCGTAAATAAGTACGTGTAACGGGCGCAAATCATATTTCATCATCATTTCAACTGAAAGATGTTCACTGCTGGCATAGGCCTCCCCCAAGCACCGCCACTTGGACCGTTTATGGGTTCCTCGCATCCAGCTGATTCCAGTAAAACCATACTATTGTCTCCATAATCAGTATATACAGGGTAAGTTTTTATCCAGTGCGCAAATTGTAACCATGAATTCAGCATATCATTCTAGACCCCCTACCGCAGATTTTTTTACCGATTATAAAAGTAAAAATCAGCTGTTTCATAGAAATGTATAATACCTACGCGGTCAAAATGTATGGAACAGCTGTTTTTTTTTGTACAACCGGCGAAAAATTTCTGCGCTAGGGGTTCTAGAATGATATGCTGAATTCATGGTTACAATTTGCGCACTGGATAAAAATTGTTCCTGTATAATGTTCCCACTGCTGGGACTCAAATTTCATCCAAATCCGTTCAGCCGCTTTGGCGTGATTGAGTAACAAATATTGAAATACACACATCGAACTTTGACATTTATAATATGATGTATAAATAGGAAGTAGGCTTGTTAGAAGCAGCCTGCCGCTGCGTCTAGCCGCAGTTGTGACTCGCAAAGCATCATCATCATCATCATCATTTCAGCTGAAAGACGTCCATAACTGTACATAGGCCTCCCCTAAGCTGCGCCACTTCGACCGGTTCTGTGCATCCCTCATCCAGTGGACTCCTTCGGCCCTCACAAGGTCATCGGTCCACCTTGTGGAAGACCTTCTAACTTTACGTCTTCTGGTACGCGATCCCCACTCCAGAGCCTTCCAGCCCCTTCGGCCATCTGTTCTGCGAGCAATGTGCCCTGCCCACTGCCGCAAAGCAAAGTTTCTTACTGTCGCAAAGCATACATACATACATACTCAGCCTATTACGTTCCCACTGCTGGGACACAGGCCTCCTCTCCGTGAGAGGGAGTGGGCCGTAATCCACCACGCGGGCCCGGTGCGGGTTGGTAGATGTCACATGTCTTCGAATTTTTGGTTCTAGGACATGCCGGTTTCCTCACGATGTTTTCCTTCACCGTTTGAGAGCAGTGGTGATGAAATCATTTACACAAAGTAATGCGCCTGGCTGGGTTCGAACGCACGACCTACAAACTCGTAAGTCGCGGCCGTTACCACTGGGCCACCACTGCTCTCGCAAAGCATAGAGGAAAGTAATAATTAAATCGGGTGGCATAGTGAGCGACTGTGCGTTATGTCTTATGGGGTATATAATGTCCTTATCTGTGTATTATCTAATCAATACTCGCACACAAAGGTTAGCGGCAATAAAAATATTTTGAAGGGCATCGCACCAAGAAAGGTAATTCTTAATATTGAGCTCGCGTGACCAAAGGACGAAACCACGTGTTATTTAATAAACAACTTCGCATTTAGGAAACAATGAATTACCTACTTCTGTTTATATTACGACACTCTGTCAAATTATTTCGTAATTATTATGTCCTTGCCCATATTAAGTGTTTCGTTAAGTTATAATCATGAAACGAGCAAATTATTAGTAAATTGTTCAATCCGTCATTTTAGGGTGTAATTTCTGGTAATATATTTTATGTTTTATTATGAACTAGCTTTTGCCAGCGGCGTCACCTGCGTGGAGGTCGGAAATTATCTCACAGGAACGCACTACTGAGATAAAAAATATATTATGTATTAATCCAGGTTATAAACTATCTGTGTGCCAAATTTCATCCAAATCAGTTCAGCTGTTTTGGCGTGATTGAGTAACAAACATCCAAACATCGAACTATACAAACTTTCAAGCGAGGCGATTATGACAAAACCCCCTTTTTGGGGGAGGCCTATGTCCAGCAGTGGACGTCTTTCGGATGAAATGATGATTAGCAAGATAGTAGGATTGTTCGATTCGTCAATTTAGGGTATTTTGTCTGGTTATATATTTTATGTTTTAATATAAATAGTTAGGTTAGGTTAGGTTACCCACGTAGTTCCCGTTCCCGTGGGAATACGGGGATAAAATATAGCCTATGTCATCCTGGGATAGTGTAGCTTCCCAACAGTGAAAGAAATTTTCAAATCGGTTCAGTAGTTTCGTAGCCTATTCAATGCAAATAAACAAACAAACAATCAAATCTTTGCTCTTTAAAATATTAGCAGATCAAATTATGCCCACGCCACGTTTGATTGGTAATTGAAAAATTGGCAATTAACGACAGGATCGGCGTCCTTTCCGTCAAACTTTTTTATGTCCTTAATTAACACTGAGAGCTACCTGATATAAAATTACCTACTTCGCAGATTATTACCGGTAATAAACTGAACTTTATAAAGTTTTTTACGGAGGAAACACACTCATTACTAGTTACTAACGTTGCGTTATTATTATCGTTTCTAATCAGCACCTAGGTACTTTATTGTTTTTCGGAAAACCTACCCATATCTTATTCACTGACTGCACTAATATAATTCATCATGAAGACTAGCTGTTGCCCGTGGCTTTGCCCGCGTGGATATTGGAAGTACCGTAAATACTACCATACATACCGTATGTACTTCCCATAAGCATTAAATAAAAAGTAATTATTTTGACATTACAAACAGACACTATTTTACTCATATTATGTATGAAACCAAGGCAGATAGACCGCGCGAAACACCAAGAGTGAGACCAAAAACCAAATCATAATCATCATCATCATCATCAGCCTATAATGTTCCCATTGCTGGGACCCAGGCCTCCTATCGGTGAGAGGGATTGGGCCGTAATCCACCACCCGGGCCCAGCGCGGGTTGGTAGATGTCACATGTCTTTGAATTTTTGGTTCTAGGACATGCCGGTTTCCTCACGACAGTTCCTCAGTGGTGATGAAATAATTTACACAAAGTAAAGCGCCTGTCGGTTCGAACTCACGACCTACAACTCGTGAGTCGCAGCCGTTACCACTTGGCCACCACTGCTCTCCAAAAAACCAAATACTGATTCAAAACTCGAGTTAGTTACGCCACGAAGTGTCGCATTGTATGTGCCTTTGTTTTATAATCTGAGCTATATTAGATAATGCAAATCAAATCAAAATATTTTATTTTCATATAATTCTGCATGGGTACATGAAACGTCAGAAACTAGGTGCACGGTTCCAAATTGTCCCTTCCTATGGAGAAGAGCTGGCATGAAACTCCACTCACTCACTCACTCAATTGTATAGATGTACATTGATAGATGTTTAGATTATCCCACGGAAACGTGATAAGGGGATATAAAGTAGCCTACCTCCTTATAGCCTTAGCTAGCCTGCCTGTGAAGTCTCGTCAAAACCGGTCTAGTCGTTTCGGAGATAAACCAGACAGATAGACATACATAAAAAATGTTTTTTTTTTGTTAAAAGTACGAGTACCATACGTATAAACTTTCATATGCAAAAAGACACTTCATTTTTATTTATATACAGGATAACTTTTGAACCAGTACGCAAACTGTAACCATGAATTCAGCATATTATTCTAGAGCCCAGTGCAGAAATTTTTCGTTGTTTACACAAAAAAACATGCTATTCCATACATTTTAACCGCGTAGGTATTGCACTTTTCTATGAAACAACAAATATATTTTTTGCATAACCGACGAAAAATTTCTACGCCCCCCAGCGTAGAAATTTTTCGTCGGTTCTAAAACGATATGCTGAATTCATGGTTACAGTTTGCGCACTGGTTCAAAACTTATCCTGTGGAACCAGTAGGTAGGGCATCTTTTTAAAAACACACATGGCATTGTAAAGCCAAACTACACAGCCTACTTTAAAACTAGACGCCATCTCAACCACTAACGACCAGTAAAATATAGAAACGCGCCAACCTCACAATAATTCACTCAAGGATTCCATAACGTTATTTTCCACTTGTTACGTGGTCCCCGGTCTTAACCCAATAATGTACAAACACTGTCCCGCTGGGCCGTTAAGTCAGATTTATGTCCGTAACTTAGGGACAGTATAGTGAGGACAGCAACGACGGGTTAACTCAACCGGGTTATCATAACCTTGTTTATGGCGGATAAATGACTTATTAACAATGACAAGGAACTATTGTTATGTTTCAATGCTGTTTGTCTTGTTAGAGACGAGATATAGGTAAGTGGGGCCTTCAATTGTGTTCATTTGTGTTGTGCCTTTGGTTATATCACCAATCTTTAGCAATACCTACGTACTAATAATTGTAAGTGATGGTAGAAACGAAAAGTACTAAAGCAAAATATTGATCAATGATTTTATTTCTGTAATTGGGTTTGTAATTGTAAAGAGTATTTTATGAATTAGATGAGAACTACTCTAGACCGAAACAGAGATCACAGTCTCATTGAAAGTCCAGACATAATCTTGATCAGATCATGTGAGACCTTGTAGATTGGTATCTGCAATGGTCTTTTGAGGAAAGACCCAAACAGATGGACGGGTCCAGTCAGTGCACGAATTTGACTCAAAACTTAAAAATATTAACATTTCGATGAACGCACAGAAAGGACATTTGGGTAAAAGAAAATGCAATAAGTATCACGGAAAAGTGAATTTAAACTAAAGTGGCTAGTCAAATCATCTGCCTTCCTTCTGTCTCCTTTCTTCACACGGATGCAGCTGAATACCAGTATTTTACAACTGGAGCAACTGACTATGTGACATCCACAACCCAGTTATTGAGTAATACGATACACCATGGATTCTTGTCAGGGGATGGGAGGGGAGGGGCTTGTGGCTAAGTAACAATAGCTGTGCGGGTCGATCGATCAGGTTAAGCTACGCTTGCCGTGGTTGGTCCGTGGATGGGTGACCACCTTTACATACCAAGACCCCTCCGTGCCTCGGAAAGCACGTTAAGCCATTGGTCCCGGCTGTCATTTGTCGATCTTTGACAGTCGTTACGGGTTGTCAGAAGCCCGAAAGTCTGACAACCAGTCTTACCAAGGGGTATCGTATTACCCAGTAACTGGGTTATGGAGGTCAGATAGGCAGTCGTTCCATGTAAAATTCTGGTATTCAGCTGCATCCGGTTAGACTGAAAGCCGACCCCAACATAATTGGGAAAAGGCGATGATGGCTTCTTGTCAGACTTTCGTTCTTCTAAGGACCCGTGAAGTGTGTAGTGTTTATCTAGGAAAAGCATTTCTTGCTTGAAATCACGAACCAACCATAGCTGACTATAATATTTCTTGACATAACGATGATCTAAATCTGATAAAGAAGTTGTTTCATCGTGAAGTTATCTCTTTATTAACCTCGAGATGAAAGCAACGAAGTCCTAAATATTATTAAACATCAAATGAATTATTTAGCACTTTCAAATTATCTGGCGAAGTAGAATATCATGGACAAAAGACGGCATAACGCGAACGAGGTAGCTTAATATAATAAAGGCATTCGGAATTTTGTGTTAAGCTTTTCTCTCGGTGCCAAATGTTTCCAAGTCGACTTACGAGTTAAATTGCCGGGATTCGTCTTAATTCTTCAGCTATTACGACTCTCATGACGTCTACACGGCAGGTGCTTCTGAGATAATTTTGCAGTTAGTTTTGTTCATGATCTCTTGTTGTCGAGTAATTAACTCGCTAAAATCTACTTGCAAACTTACCTCATTTTTTACCGTGAAGCACTGAGAGCTCTTAATGAACGCGAGTAGGCGAGGCTTTTAACGCTTTTATCTATGACACAAGAAAGTAGGAAGAGTTACTTTGTACTTAATATATGAAGGTATAGTTAGTCGTATTTTATTTCTAGTTTATGGCGTTGTGAGCTCACTGTTTAAAGCTGTTTAAAGCTATTTCATGTCACTGCTGACGGGTTAATAGGCGAAATTATGGTTATTGCCGCAGTGACTTCTATGCCTGCGCGCCTACGTCCGACGATTTAACGAATCATAATAATTGTTTTAATATCCAAACTAGATTTTACAGAGCATAAAACTTGGACGGAGCAATAAAAGAATTTTTCATCGTAAAAAACGAAGGGTAAGTACCATCATTAATACAAACTTTGTATTTCCATGATTTGTACCTCTTGCTTTGTTGTATTGTAATTTTTACGGTCGGGGATGCCTGCGGTCGCGTGGCTACGCTGCGTAATCGTATTTTATATCAACAATGGCCCTTATCTGTAAAAACGTATTTGAAATTCATGGGTCTGCGTCGTTGAAAAATTGTCTACGGTATTTTTATGTTTAAACCTCTTGCGGTGATGATAAAAAGTCGGGGTTACCTGTTCAGACGCACGGAAAGTTGACGTTTACGTAATTTCTTTTTGTAATTTATAGACGACCTTTAAGGGTCCTTATGGTGGTCAGAAGTACTTTGTTGGTAATGTTTTAAGACGTAATAGAAATGTTGGTTTCTCGCTTCAGAACTAACAAGGGAGGGTGAAGTTTTAAGCGTTTTCTTTCTCGCCTTTTACGATATTGGTTTGGAGTGAAATATCGGCGTCCTTAACTTATTTATCTCTCGCAGCCAGCCTGAGACGTGCGTGCAATGCAAAGTTCTCGAAATATCTTTCGAATGTAAAATGAGCTAATTTAAAGAATTTTCACAGAACGTTTGCGATGATCAGACGTAATTTAATAAACAGGTATCTAGTTAGTGGATTCTTGGTATTAATCAAAGTAGGGTCCGCCATCTTAAATAAAGTAATACGAAAACTGAAAATGTTTGCTGTGAGTAATCTGATTTTGCTTTAGATATTAGAATTGAATTATGACTAGCTAACTTATTCATACTTACTTAAAATATAATCTTTGATTAGGTAATTAATGCTTTATTTACATGAGTATGTAGGCACATTATACGGTACACAGCTAAGTAATTATTTAAGCTTTGCTTGTTTGTATTTATATTTTTCGTGACATGGAATAATGTGAATATATTTTTGTTTAGGTTGCTTTTATTTTGCTTTTACGAAGGTTTAAGTTGGTTCTGTTCTCATTGTCTTGTATGGGTCAGAATGTTGGGCCACAAAAGCGATGAATGAAAGGCAATAGCATGCAGCTGAGATGAGAATGCTAAAAGGTATTGGTGGTGTTACACGAATGGATAGAATAAGAAATTAATACATAAGACGAAGTTTGAAAGTGGCACCGGTAAGTGAAAAGTTGTGTGGAAATCGATAATGAATCGATATGATACGGAGGAATAAGGAAAATGTTCTGTGGAAAGTTTTGAGTATGAATATCGATGGCCATAAGAGTAACCGTGGAGTTTCTTGCCGGCTCTTCTCCATAGGAAACAACAATTTGGAACCGTGCACCTAGCTTCTGACGTTTCATAAGTGCCCATGCAGGTTTATATAAAACTAGCTTTTGCCAGCAGCTTCGCCCGCGTGGAACTTTCAATCCCCTATTTAACTCCCTTAGGGGTTGAATTTCGAAAAATCCTTCCTTATTCCTTGTTAACATTATAAAGGGAACCTCTGTGCAAAATTTCAACTTTCTGGGTACAAGGGTTTGGGCTGGGCGTTGATGAGTCAGTCAGTCAGGACTTTTCTTTTTATTTATATATATAAAATATGTTGATTTTGATTTTTGAGTAGGGGAAGACCAGAGAAACGATAGATGGACTGTATGCATGATGATATGGTTATTAAGGAAGTGACTACTAAAATGAGAGCTAATAGAGAAGCAAAGGAATCACCAACCCCAAATATATTGGATATGGGCAGAAGAATGGTGATGAACAAGGCACAGTCAGCGTCAATAATGTCGGACGAACAGATTGTCCAAAATGATCTAAACAACTATGAAAATTAAAATATAAATTCAATTACACAAGAAGAACTGGTAGGGTTCGCAAGGGCCGATGCCTGCCAGGGGTGCGGATTGTTCGAAAGAGATACCCCTGGCACACAGGCAACTGAGAGAACACGGTTGGTTTTAGATAAAAGACTACGTTGAAGACAGGGAAGTTTGGCATTAATTCCTTCTGCACATGTGGCTTCCCTGGTACCTCATTAACAACATAACTATGTGAAAGCCTACAACGTTCTCTCATTCACAATAATAACATGTAAAATAATCTACATTAATAAAAATAACCTAATTAACTATGTGCTCTCAAATACAATTTTATTTTTATTTTTACAATGCTGACATATTCTTGTCATTATTTGACATTATACATCAATTTTAATATCGACTATTTTTAGTGATTGTCATGGAAATCATAACGCATGGTTAATTAGGTTATTTTTATTAATGTAGATTATTTTACATGTTATTATTGTGAATGAGAGAACGTTGTAGGCTTTCACATAGACTGTAGATTTGTAGACGATTTTCTCGGTATTCGTCTAAGTACCTGGTACTTATTGACAGGCCTGGACTGTCCTCCCATACCTACATTTTATCTTTGTAATTTGAAAACATTGGTAAAGCCAATTATTTTTAAAAGAGTAACCGTGGAGTTTCTTGCCGGCTCTTCTCTATAGGAAACAACAATTTGGAACCGTGCACCTAGCTTCTGACGTTTCATAAGTGCCCATGCAGGTTTATATGAAATAAAAATATTTTGATTTTTGATTGAGTTATTAAAAGTCTGACACGCCCTCCTGCTCCACCCAGAGCGGGAGAAGTTATTTGATGATTTCCCAACCAAAAAATAAAATAACACTAGGAATCTTTTAGAATGACGACGATTACTGTCATTCTGACAAAAAAAAAAAACAGATTGAGGTAAGGTTTAATTTTCTCAGTTGTTAAGATTATTTTGACCAGTCTGTTCGTCCCGATATTTTTGACGCTGACTGTACTAACGTAAAGGGTATTGTATAACATTGGGAGCAGTCTGTGCCAGTACCTACAGCACTATACCTACCCCTACCTTGATTGACGGAGTTAATTGATTTACGTCCTGAATTACAGCACTACATTGTTCCTATAACACGATTGAGGAACCCTCTTACCTACTCACAGACTTTATTACCGTTAATTAGTCATTTATTTGACAATCACTTTAGAATGCCCACTTAGGTAAGTACTTTTTATCTTGATACTCTGAAAAGTTAACACATGAAAACAGAGAGAGAAAACATCAAATTCTCCACACTTCATAATCATAATGATTTAGTTGTCAGAATATAGTGCATTTAAACGGTTTTAAGATAAGTAAACGGTAGTATCACATTCCGCCAAGTTTGTGTATATTTATTATATTACAGAGATTATTAATCTCACTGTGCACTATGTAATCATAATTATGAATAAAAATGTACAATTTGAGGTTTAGTGTTTAAAATAATATCATAAACACACAATTTATTTAGGACGTCAGAGTATCAAAGAGTCAAACATGTCAGAGTATCATTCAAATAGTCGTTTACTTTTAAATTAATTCCATTTTTTACATACCAAATCTTTATGTTTCTTTTTGCTTCAATATCCTGTTCTGCTGCCTGCCCAAGCATAACTTATTTCATGTGAAAATTTATTGGAACACCTTTCGTCTTTGGGAGATGGAGGGATTTGTAGATCTTCCGATTAAACTCACACCGTCCGTCGTCACATCGCCGTGCTTATTTCAAAAAAACAAGGACATGTGATTTCTAGGGGTATACAACGCTAAAACAGTGCTAGTTGATGTCAGAAATTTTAAACACTTGCGTAAGTATCACAGGAAAATATAAAATGTAGCCAAAGTGTGGAACTCGCTACATGCGTCTGTGTTCCTTTCCACATTCAACACGTCTTCTTTTTTTCTTATTGAATGGGCCTGCTTTTGACCTGGATCACGCCTAATGGAAGGCTTGAGAAGATGCCCATTAACTCTTGTTTTGAAGGTAGACGCGTTAAATGTGGAAGGGAACACAGACGCAGGCAAAGAGTTCCACACTTTGGCTGTGCGCATAATAAACGTCTAACTTCAAAAGAAGAGTGAACAGACCTCTTCTGGATATGCTCTTTCCATCATAGACCTTATCAATCGCTTTCCATCAGGCGTTATCAAGATTAATAGCCATTCGGAAATACAAAAAATAGAAAATTCTGTAATACTGTACATCAGCCACAGACTCACGCAATGTAAAGTTAAATATTCCCTTACAGATTCATCATTTTAAACCAAGCACACAAATAATCATACAAATTACCATATCATAAATGTTAATTATTTAAATTAAAGTTCAAGCCCACAAAAATCCGACGTGAAAACGGAACAATATCAAAATGCCCAGTCCCGCCGAATATATTAAGTGAAATTTTTTCGTAAAACCGAATTCAACTTCGCGAAGTGAACTACGAATTCAAAAAGGAATTAATTAAGCTGATGTGTTTAAAACTCTGCACACGAGAGTTATAAATTTTAGTGAGTGAGTCACGAGTTGGCTACGTATTTATGAATTCGCAAGAATTTACTGGAACCACTCCAGTCTACACGTGAGCTTCGTATGTTAAATTGGCCTTCTTGGAAAGAGTGGTGGTTTTATTATTTGATGGATTGAATGGAAGGCTTTATCGTTAGGTACAAATAGGTAGATAAATGTCAGGCATACCTACATTTCAGCTAGCGATGTGAAGCGTAGGTACCTACTTATCATTTGGTTCAGTTCCTTTATTTTGACTGCTTACATCCACCACACATTATTTTATCTGACTATCCAAAACTATACCCACACGATTTCGCTTGCCATCGTTTCATAATCTATATAAATAAAAAGAAAAGTCCTGACTGACTGACTGACTCATCAACGCCCAGCCCAAACCCTTGGACCTAGAAAGCTGAAATTTGCACAGAGGTTCCCTTTATAATGTAGACGAGGAATAAGGAAGGATTTTTCGAAATAGCACCCCTAAGGGAGTTAAATAGGGGATGAAAGTTTCGCGCGGGCTAAGCCGCTGGCAAAAGCTAGTAAGTAATAAAACCTATTTCTTTCTCCTATCTCTCTAGCCTTCGCGCCCTTTCACTTCGCTTCTTGCAGAAACTCAATGTCCAGTCATCGCCTTTTTAAAACATCTGCTAGCTCCCTTCCTCTTCCAGTCGTACCTACATTCCAGTTCGCGCACCTCAATCTCACTTCTCTTCTACAAAAAGCTAGCGTCTTACGTCTCACCCGCCCTTTCTGGTGCGACAACCCTCGTCCATTTCCCACAGGTGCTGCCACTGCGCGTCGTTGTACTTCTTCTTCGTCGTATCGATGATTCCTTTTGTTGGTTTTAAATAAGCTTCGACCAGCATTCCGCCATTTTGACAGTGTTATCGTTGGCCTCGCAAAGGTCATTCATAGTGCAGGTGTTAGTGAACAGAGAGCTCGAGAAGAGGTGAGGCATAGTTTGCGATTTGGCCCCACATTCGCACTGCTGGTCACCGGAGTACCCCTGGCCAAATCGTGACCTGGCTTCTTAGTCGATTAGAGATTTCGAGGTGTGCCATGGCAGTTGGTGTCGTCGTCGGCGGGGTGCGCCCTAGTCCTATCGCGCATCATATCATTTTCACTCTTGTTGCTTTGGGTTTTGACAAAGTTTAACAATCGGCAGCCAGCCTGACACCAACGATGCTATTCTAGGTGGTTAACCCGCCACCATGCGGGCAACCCAAGGTGCTACAATGGTATGCACTAGGCATGGTTGCCGTGGGCCTAGGCCACCACTAGACCTAGTTCCTTTAGTCGCCTCCTACGACACCTACGCGGTGAGATGTGGGGAGGAGGACCACACGAAAAAAATAAATGAATAAATATTTCATTTTAATTTGTTTATATTTTACAAATCGATTTTCTTTTTTTATTTGTTTCCGTTTTCCCACGTGCAATACTTTTTTTTAATATTCTATTTTTAATGCAGTTCTATTGTATACACTACCTTCTTGCTGCCTTTTTAAGCGGAACGACCTAGATTCTCGAAACAAAACTCCTAGAAAAAGTAAATATATGACTTCATACAAAACGCTATTAAACGTTAAATTACTGCAAACAAAATACAAAATGAAGTGCCAAATACTAAATACAAATTGTAAAACACACACATTATGAAATACAAACATTTGCACATAGAATTCGGTCCTGCATTCCTTTTGTAGTCGTCCAATCGCCCACATAATTCGTAATACCGCGTTACACAAATTTTGTCAGTTTTGTTCACGTGAATTGAAATACATTTTCATAAAATATTGTCTTTTCATACATTGGGCTTATTAAATTCAGTTAAATTAGCCTATTTTCGGGTTTAAACTGTCGCGTGGTACCGCTTATTGTAGAATAATTACATGGCTATGTGTTTAAGGCTTAATAATATGAGGTAGGTAACAGTTCAGTGATTACTGAATGGTCACTAGTGCGGTCATCAGTGTCAATTTTAACCACAAAACACACATTTTTGGATATAAACATATTATTTTTCATAAATCTGTCGCGTACCTAACGAAATGTGGAACAAAACGGTGATGTTAGTTTAATGTGGAACCGATAAGCGGCTTTTTATTTGTTTGTTACAGACAAGCAAGGAAAACTTTCAGTTATATTCTACCTAGAGATATTATATCATAAACCTTCATCAAATAGCTATTTACGTCCTAAAATAGTTTTTTAAAATGATCAAAGGCAATTGTTTATTTTATTGTTTCTCTGTATATTATCTTAAAAAGTAGGTCAGTATAGTCAAGGAAATTACTTGTTTAGTACCTATAGCCATTATAGACAACTAGTAATAGTAGGTCATTTATTTTCAAACTTGCACCTACACGTTACATCATTGATAAATGATAAATGATTTTATTTCTGTAAGTAGGTTTGTACAAACACTTTTACACGTCAATCATATTTTTTAAACTAGGTGAGGTCGGCGTTTCCTAACTGACTACTCTGAGAAGAAAGGCCGAAACAAACTCAGAGGTCACAGTCTCTTTTAAAGTCCAGACATAATCTTGGTCAGATCATGTGAAGACCATGTGGATTGGTGTCTGAAATGGTCTTTTGAGGAAAGAAACCACACAGATTGAGTGGACCTGTCCATTCAGTGCACGCATGTATCAGTAATCATACGGCTCAACTCAGAACTTGAGGAGCTCAACGATTTGACGAACAATACCAAAGAAAGGACATTAGGGTAGGCCACATAAAGTACTCAAACTGCCAGATTAACTTTAAAAATTAACTGAGAAAGAAATGAAACACAAAAACAAAAATACCACATAGTCCTCACATTCACAATAATTAAAGCAAAAATAATATTATACTTCTCAAAGTAAATATTCATGTCAAAGTGTATATAATAATAATCAAATGTCAAAGTGTATATAACAATAATCGAATGTCAAAGAGCAAAACAAAAAATATTAAAAAAAAAAACTGTATACAAAATTGGAGCAGGTCAATCCCAAGCTTTTTTGTCCTCAATATAATCTTTAACGGTATAAAAAGCTTTCAGGCACAACTTACGTTTAATGAATGATTTAAATTTATTGAGACTTAGATCTTGAACATGGCTTGGAAGTTTATTATAGAAGCGTATACATTGACATCTGAATGACCCACCTATTTTCTTGAGCCTTGTTGATGGTACAACAAATTTGTGTTTGTTCCTAGTATTTATACTATGGATATCACTGTATTTTTTAAACAATTTAATATTTTTATGGGCATATAAAAGATTTTCATAAATATACTGTGAAGGCACAGTCATTACATTAATCTCCTTAAATTTTTCTCTGAGAGAGTGTCTCGGACTTAATTTATAAATTGATCGAACAGCTCTTTTCTGCAAGACAAAAATAGTCTGAATGTCGGCGGCATTTCCCCACAATAGAATACCATACGACATTACACTATGAAAATAGCTAAAGTACACTAAGCGGGCTGTCTCTATATCAGTTAAATTACGAATTTTTCTAACAGCGTATGCTGCAGAGCTTAGCTTTTTCGATAATTTGGCTATATGTGGGCCCCACTGAAGCTTGGCATCCAAAGTTAAGCCCAAGAAAACAGTGCTATTTTCAGGATTCAATTCTTCGCCCTTTATCAACACATTAGTTTTCACCTGCTTAACGTGAGGTAGCGTAAACTTAATGCATTTGGTCTTTTTTTCATTAAGAAGTAAATTATTAACATTGAACCAGTGAACTACTTTTGAGATTGCGCTATTTATATCGTCATTAACAAGTTGCTGACGTTTAAGTTTAAACAAAAGTGAAGTGTCATCCGCAAACAACACTATATCATGATTATCCTTTATGAGGTAAGGCAGGTCATTAATATAAATAAGAAACAAGAAAGGACCAAGAATCGAGCCCTGTGGGACTCCCATTGATACTACGGATCCGGGAGATCTTTTTCCGTTTACATCAACACACTGAATCCTATTACACAAGTATGAAATAAGAAGATCCAGAGCGGTGTTCCGGATTCCGTAGTGGCGGAGTTTCCTGATTTAAGTTTCATGAAGCACGCAATCGAATGCTTTAGATAAATCACAAAAGATGCCCAAGGCATCGTATTTATTTTCCCATGCATTGTAAATATGCCCTAAGAGTTCAACACCGGCATCGGTAGTTGAACGACCCATTGAGGTTAGATCGTCAATCCCTGAACTAGGACACCTGTGTGACTGGGGTCGGTTTCTTCGTTATATTTGTTTGAGGCACCGGGCGACGTCAATACGTCAAAGCCGGCTGTCACTGAAAACCAGCGCTGGGGCTCTGTCTTGCATAGGGTCGCAGCACAATGCTGAGCGATAGCCGTTTTGCGTGGATGTGACGCATATTTCCCTCAACCTTTTCTGAGTTTTGTATTCCTGTTCTTTTTGCGTCATGTTTACCGCAAATAAACGTTTTTTTCTTTCTTTCTTCTTTCTTTCAGTTACATGGATCAGCATGAAAAGGTGTAGACTATAAAAAATCACATTTAGTTCATACAAAAGTTAAAAGAGAAATAAAAAAAGGAAAAACTTAGATTAATGAACAGAAAAAAAAAAAAAAAACTATATTACATTCCGAGATGTGACATCTATCAAAGATGTGATTAAGTGTCAAAATCAAAATCAAAATATTTTTATTTCATATAAACCTGCATGGGCACTTATGAAACGTCAAAAGCTAGGTGCACGGTTCCAAAATGTTGTTTCCTATGGAGAAGAGCCGGCAAGAAACTCCACGGTTACTCTTTTAAAAATGATTGGCTATAACAATGTTTAGTGTAGGTACATATTTTTTTTTTAAATTATTTAGGTATACCCGTAAGTTAATATAAATATACCTACAGTTCATTTTAATTCTTAATCTAAACTTATATTGTAAGGTGTAAAGGGTTGATGTTTTGTGTGTTTGTTTGTAACGGTTTCACGCTAAAAACGGCTGAACGGATTTGGATTTGGCACATGGGTAGACCATTGCCTGGATTAGGACACTACTTTTTATCCGGATATCTTCCGATTTGGATACGGACTATAATTATTCATTTAAGATGGTTTGTCAATTTACTTATTAATTAATTTCCCTGACTTAACTTTAACCTGCGTAAATATTATAATACCGCTTTAAGTTGGTAGTTGTAAGAAATTTTACACGGTACCACTTTAGGCGGAAGTCGACTATACTCTCGATTTTTAAACAACATAACTTAGTCATTACAGCATAGTTGCACCTTGTGTTTGAATGCTGCAGGATAAAGTATTAGCGCAGTTTCGAAGCTTTTACGCATATTATTTATTCAAAGTAAGAGCAGGAAATACTTGGAGCCGACGGTTATCTGAGAACAGCCATCTATTCTGTAAGAATGTAACCGCGATAACTTAGGTGAAGTGGTCTTGTAGTGAGTCGGCAATAGTGTCAATAAATCAATACCTAGCATCAGTAGCGTAGCTAGAGTGGGGCAGGCAGGGCAAGAGCCGTGGGTGCCTAAATAGGGGGGCGCAAAAAGTATCCATTAAATTATTAAATAAAAAAAAACACCAATAAACCATTTCATACTGTTATGTTCGCGTTGCTACTGAGAAAGTCCAGATGGAAAAACCCAATAATACTTTGATCAATCCGGGAATTGAACCCGGATTTCATTGTTCAGCAGTAGCGCTTGCAACCACTAGACCAACGAGGCAGTCTAGATATTTGTTGTTATAAGAATACACAGGCAAAACATTTCAGAAAAAAAAAAAAAAAACATTTAGAACATCAAAAAATAGGTTCGTGGAAATTAACAAATAATAAATTCGTTACAAATGAAACTATCAGTTTGGTATCAAATATAACTATAACAAAGTGTTGCCATTCATAATAAAAACATGCGTTCCTTTGATTTTACCATACATACTTAAAATTGTTGTTTATTTTCAGTATCTAAAATACTAGTTTTTTTTAATGTACCACACTAGTTATTTGGTTTCAGCCGCCACCACTTTTAATTTAAAATAAATTGAATTATTTATACATAATTTAGAGTAAGTACTTCGGCAAAATATTTTTTAGTCATATTATCGTGTGGTAATAGTTTATACTGGTTTTCGTGTTATTTCTGACAATATTCTTTTTGTGTAGGCTCCAAGCTTGTTACAAATATTTAAAAATAAAACTAAGACGTGGCTAAATGTAAGGCGTATCAAAATATATCAGATTATGAACAATTTTCACTATATTTGTCGAGATTTCATACTGAATCTAAAACTTGTTATTGCCTCTACGTAAAGTCAGTTGAGGATAGCTTAAAAGTTAACGCTAAATATTTCTGGACTTTTATAATTAATTCACAACTTCCATTCCTTCAACTATGCTTTACCAGGGACAGTCGTCCAAAAGTCCAGAAGAAATCTGTAACCTCTTTTCATACTTCTTACATTCTGTTTATGAGCCTTCCTCTCTCAACTATGCGCATATTTAGTGGGAGACTTAAAAGTCTCCCACTAAATATTATTTACAATAAACGTTTGAGCCAAGGAACTTTACCAGAAGTGTGGAAACTAGCCAATATCACCCCTATCCTTAAATCTGGGCCAAAACATGAAATTGAGAACCTATTTCCATGCTGTCGATCTTGTCAATTCGAGAGGATTTTTTTTGAGGGTGGGAAATCATCAAATAACTTCTTCAGCTCTGGGTGGAGCAAGAAGGCGTGTCAGACTTTTAATGACTAAAACCCACCCGTGTTCCATCAGTTGCCTGTGTGCCAGGGGCCACGGTATCTCTTTCGAACGACCCGCACCCCTGGTAGGCATCGGTCCTTCCGTTGATGCTGACATATCTATAGGCGCGCGTGGACTACAACGCGCCGACACCATCGACCCGAGCTTTGTCTTTACCGCACAGCGAGCTACCCATTACTCGCCGTCCGCAAACCCGCGCCTACGGTGGGAATCTGCCTGGGTTTCCTGACTCCCAGGGCGTCTCCTGCGGAGGCTAGAGCCGTGAGGGCGCATATACTGCCTCTCCCTCACGTGCGCTGCCTCTCTCTTCGCGAGAATCACTCTTCGCAGAAGGAAGCGACGGCTATACCCATGGACTCTCGCTCCGTACCGTGGCCTGGACCAGGGCCGGACGCGAGAGATCGCCACCACCGTTAGCCTCCACAAAGAAACGGCGGTGCTCCGCCCAAACCGGGAAGACCTCCACCGTATGCTCTACCGTGTCCTCAAGGCGATTTTGGCAATGGATGGAAACACCACGGCGTTTCCCTCCCGCCTTATCCGAAACAGGAACCTCCAGCCTTTGACAAGGTCAATAAATAAATACCCTTATGGAAAATAGCATTTAACGGCATTCGTGGGGATTTGTTCCATTGGTTTACTTCCTATGTTACAAGTAGAACGCAAAAAGTGGTAATTAATGGTTTCCGTTCCAAATCCACAACTGTTTCATCAGGGGTGCCTCAAGGCTTGATACTGGGCCCTTTGTTATCTATATCTATACTAATAATAAAGAGGAAAGATTTCATTGTTTGTTTGTCTGTTTGTTTGTTTATTTGCATTGAATAGACTCCGAAAATGCTGTACCGATTTGAAAAATTATTTCACTGTTGGGAAGCTACACTATCCCCGGGTGAAACCGCGGAGCGCTGCTAGTTTATTATATTTATGAATGATATTGATATGTACTTTCATAATTCTAAATGAAAATTAATTATCCACTGTTGTTTCACTTATGCGGCACTATGTTTTTTTTTACAGCTTTATGTTTTGTTGATACTTCATCATCATCATCATCATTATTTCAGCTGAAAGACGTCCACTGCTCGACATAGGCCTCCCCCAGGCTCCTCCACTTCGACCGGTCTTGTGCTTCCCACATCTAGCGGATACTCGGGGCCTTCACAAGGCCTTCCGAAAGGTTCTGGAATGGCGACCGCGTACCAGAAGACGTAGAGTGGGAAGGCCTCCCACAAGGTGGACCGATAACTTTGTTGATACTTAATTTACTGTTAATATTCCTCTTTTTTATTGTTAAAAACGCTAGTTTTTAAATGTAGCAAATTTTCCCATTTTGATTTCACATTATTATCTTTTCTGAATCCATCTTTCTGTAATTCTTAATGTGCAATTGTTTATTTTCCTGAATAAATAAAATAAAAAGGGCCGTAGCGTGATGTTAAATATCCTATAACCTTCTTGAAGATTGGGCTAACAAAATGCAAAAGATTTTTTTAAATCCGTCTGGTTGTTCTAGTGATTATCAAACAAACAAGCTCTTCAGCTTCATAATATTAAGTCATTACATCTAATAGATATATATGAGATATTTTAGGACAGTAGTATTATAGAATATTCATTGTAGGTCATATAATTTCAAGCTTAACACTAAAATTCATTTGTTGTTAACATGCCTCCTACAAATAATTAGATATTATTCCGTACGAATAGCCCTTGTAAGTGTGATAATTTCATGGCCCGTTGCCACGTTGTAAGCGAAATTAATGTTACTTCATTCCAAGTACAAGAAATAGCACATTCTCTTCATTGTAGACATATTTGAATAAATAAATCAAGGTCTCTCTCAAGTGGGCTGAAAATCTGTCTGCTTTAGGTTAACTGGCATGTTGTCTTATTTGCTACTTCTTGATTATTTTAACACAATTAATTATATTCATGATATGTACTTACTGAGTATGAAAAATGTGAGTTTGTTGTTTTTATTATGACCACGAAGAGCAGCATTATTGTCTTGTAGAAGTAAGACCAAATTCAACCCTTAGAATTGACTACGACCTACGACATGTGTTAAATGAATACGAATTATGCGATTTGCATTCGACATATGTATACACACGGCTACACATCAAGCTATACATTTGCAGTATAAGCTGTTCTCTTACTGTATATAAATTTCGTAGAGTTCGAGACCAATGTTAACTAAAAATGTATAGCTTGATGTGTAGCCGTGTGTACAATAAAGAATATTCTATATTTGTGGATGGTTACTGTCCAAACAGTTTGGACAGGGCGTTCCTTAAATTATTTACGTATTTATTTATTAAAACTTAAGTTTCAGTAGCGGTACATAGACGGACTTTAAAGTGATAGTAATATCTCCTTACCAGCCCAGATCTAAATAATTAATTACTGTAAATAATACGGTGTGACATCACACCACTTTCCAAACTCGCTTAGCAAGAACAATGATAAACCGGATACACGCAGAGCTGAAATATAATCGGGGATAAAACACCCTTTGTTTGAAATAAGGGATGTATTATAACGACCACTAGCAAAGGACACTCGACCCATTAGAGATAGTAATGAAATTCATTGAGGTAATAAAATAAATCAGGTAATTTATACGTGAGGGGACTCCATAGTTTCCGCTAGTTTGAAACTATTTTAAAGCATCCCGTTGAAGCTTCTTCGTAAATATAGTAGAGGTGTTTAAGAACAACAGACAGACCAGTGTTCTGAGCGGGAGTCCAAACGAGCTTGTGTCAAGTCACTGAATATACATGTAAATAGGTATAAAGGAACTTAATGAGTATTAGCAATGGGTGTGTACTGGTTTAGCTTAATTCTACCTGCTTTCGCCAAAAAGGATTTTATAAAAAATCCCAAATATGATTGGGTTGACTTACAGTCTAACTAGATGCATCTGAATACCAGTAATTTACATGGAATGTCTACGTATCAGACCTCCACAACCCACCCAGTTCCTGGGTAACACAATACCCCTTGGTAAAATAGGTTGTCAGACTTTCTGACGACCCGTAACGACTGTCAAAGATCAATGAATGACAGCCGGGACCACACGAAGGAGTTCTATGTGTACTGGACCCATCCACAACCTGACTGCACCAAGCGTATCTGTTATTAAGTAGCCAGGATGCGCTTAGTTATTGCATAAAGGATATGGGAACCATATATCCTTTCAGTAGAACTGTGACCACCGATTCATTTCTGAAAGTAATTGTGACATTTCATTTCTCATGACTATTTGTTACACCAGTTAGATATGATTTATTAAAAAAAAAACAGCTAATACTACTCCAATTAAAATAAACTGTACTTATATATCTTTTCAACATTTAAAACCTAAAACAATTAGCAGTCAGCGAGTGTAAAAATCGGGTTAATCTCTTTCACAGTGAAATTTTCAATAAATAATTCAAATAGAGAGGAGTGCCAAGAAGGGTCTGTAATTAATGGAGCATCGTTTAATTTACATTGTTTTAATCGTCCTTTGTACTTCGAGGTACATTATCTGAAGACAACTGCTTGCTGAGAAATTTATGTGTGAACCAGAATTTGAATTGGTTCCTTTGATTTGGTCTGATTTCTTTTAATGATAGCAATATTCTTGAAAATTATTTGGATTGTGACTGAAAGTCTTTTACGCAATTAGGGTGCTGATACTGTTTCGTGATAATGAAGATATAATTTGGGCTTATTTTTGTCTTTATAATATAATATTTGGATGACCGAGCTTTGCTCGATTTTTTTTTTGGTTTGCTGTTTTCTAAAACTGAAACCTAGCTAGATCGATTTATCGTCCCCGAAACCGCATGGTAAATTTTATGAAAATCGTTGCAGCCATTTTTGACATTCTGGTTATATATATCGCGGGTCTCAAACCATAGTGGCGTATATGCAAAAATGCGATTTTTCGTTTTTAATGCTATTGGATTCTACTATAAGCAATACATAACCTCAATTTTTCTTATAATTTAATATTAATAACTTTTTGTATAAAATGCAAAATATTATTTGCCTTAAGCTAGACAGTCTAAAAATATTTTTGGGCCACATAGCCGTATAATAGACGTAAGAGCATTATTCTTGCTTATTGAGGCAGTTTTGACGTGCCATAGAGACGTATGCACGTACGACTTTCAATTTTTTAATAATCCAAGAAAATCGTGTCAGGCCATAGAGTTGTATGCGCATACGACCGTCAGTATCAACATGATCCTGGGGATATTTCGTCATCACTGCACATGTATGCACATACGTCTACATTTTTTAGTATTGCTGTCTCAAGATTTCGTCAATACGCAGACGTATCATCATGTCAACCACACCCAACACACACAGTCACTGTCATCTGATGACTTCTACGAATTAGCCATCGGGCGTATGACATTCGAATCAAGCAGTCAACCCTCATCCTCCAGTGAGCTGCCGTAGCGAGTCTGTAATTGTAATGCGTGGGTAACGTTGGTGTGTGGTAGTGTTGGTTAATCATCATCATCATCATAATTTCAGCCAAAAGACGTCCACTGCTGGACATAGGCCTCCCCCAGGCTCCTCTACTTCGACCGGTCTTGTGCTTCCCACATTCAGCGGATTCCCGCGGCCTTCACAAGGTCATCGGTCCACCATGTGGGAGGCCTCCCACTTTACGTCTTCCGGTACGCTGTCACCACTCCAGAACTTTTCGGCCCCATCAGCCATCTGCTCTGCGAGCAGTGTGCCCTGCCCACTGCCACTTAAGTTTGGCAGTTCTTCGGGCTACGTCGGTTGCCTTGGTTCTCCTGCGGATCTCTTCATTTCTGATTCGATGGCGTAGGGAAACTCCAAGCATAGCCCTCTCCATTGCCCTTTGTGAGCGACCACATTTCTGTACCATAGGTCATCACTGGCAACACACACTGATCAAAGACTTTCGTCTTGAGACACTGTGGTATTTGGGTCGAGAAGATATTGCGAAGTCGTAATCGTAGTCCACAAACGCTAAGCAGAGAGGCAGGTTATACTCTTCGGTCTTCTGTGTAACCTGCCGTGCGTATGTATGTGGTCTAACGGTGCTAAAGCCTTTACGGAATCCGGCTTGTTCGGGAGGCTGGAAGTCGTCAAACTTGCGCGGGAGACGGTTCGTCATGAATCTCGAAAACAGCTTGTAGACATGGCTCAGAAGTGAGATGGGCCTATAATTTTTAAGAAGGGTATTACCACCCTTCTTAAAGAAAAGTACCGCCACACCTCTGTTCCATGCCTGTGGAATTTTGCCCTCGAGTCATCACCCGCCGTCTTATTGCTTTTAAGCTGCTTCAGAGCCATCCTAATCTCATACAAGCTAACGTCCGGGATATCTTTGGTGTAGTGTCGGGTCAATCTGGCTCTTGGGTCGTTTACCAGATTCGTAACGGGGTTGCTTGTTGACGTGTATAACTGTCCATAGAAACTTTCGATCTCTCTCAACAGCTCAGGCTTGAAGGATACGATCCTGCCATCATTGGTATTCAATAGACAGATCTCTTGAAAATACCTTGGAGCCCTTGTTCCGCTCTATCGCGTCCTTTATGCGGTCCGTATTTAAACGGCGAAGGTCGCTTTTCATGGAGTTGACCTGTCGATACATTATCGCGTCGTCTGAAGACTGCAGGATCATTTCACGCCTCTCCTCCTTTAGCTGCAGAGTAGGATCAGAGAGTTTCTTTTTGCCATTAGTACGACGGGTCATAAAGACCTCAGACCCGACCGTATGGACAGTTTCCATGAACCCATCGTGATAATCGCCCACGGAGCTCCCTAGGCACTCGAAACGATTCTGGACTTCAAGCTGAAAGCTCTCGGGATTTTGGACTTGGATCGGTGCTGGACGGAGCGAAGACCTCATTAGCCGACATCTTTCTAGCTTGATTTTGATATTCAATGTGCCTCTTACCATGCGGTGATCGCTTCCGGTTTTAACCGCGTTCATCACAGAGACATAATTGAATATTTGCTTCTTCGTCGACATTATGAAGTCAATCTCGTTTTTAGTTGAACCATCAGGGCTCTGCCAGTTCCATTTTCTGTGCTCACGTTTTCTGAAGAAGGAGTTCATCATGAAGAGGTCTTCCTTCTCCATAAAACTGGCCAGTAAGGGACCCCGGTGGTTCCGACGTCCAACTCCAAATTGCCCCACTCTCAGCTTCACATCGTCCCGCTTGCCCAGTTTCGCGTTGAAGTCCCCCATGACAACGGTGAAATTAGTTTTAGAGCCATGCATGGCTTTGGGTGGATATTTTTATTTTATTTGGATGGATATCCTCATACATGGTCTCCACTTCATCGTTGGGGTGTGACAAGGTCGACAGAAAATATTGTATAATTACTACTATTTGCCTTTTGTCTCGATTATTGAAAAAAACTAGTTTATTCTTCTATTTTGAATTCAAACACCTCTGAATATTAATGACAAGCCAGACAGACGTATGATTTTTTGAAATCACGTAAATAACGTTAGTTTTGATGGGTTCTCATTCGTAAATTGCAGTATTTTAAGTTACCAAATAGGTAAAAATAAATATTGGTTTAAATATTAATTATTAAAGGAGAAAGGTTTTACGTCCATAAATTCTAATCATTTTTGGGGCAATTTTAACGGAGTTTTACCGTATAGTCGTCATGCTATATAGACGTATCAACCAAAAACTACTGTTATAGGGGGAATATCTTAAAATCAAGCATACAATATTTACTGTGGTGTAAATATATAGCTGCATGCAAAATCACAACAAGCTGGCTTTATCACAAGAAAAGTTATTAAGTTTTTTGTCTCTCCTGAAAAGTAGGGCTTTTGTGGATACGCCCCTATGGTTTGAGACCCGCGATATATACATACTAAATACAAGAATTGGTCGTATAAAGGTATTAGATATACAAGTTCTTACTTTTTTTTTGGGATCCACACTCCTTTACTGACTATGTACTACCAAATCGATTTAAAAATGCCTAAGTTAAAAAAAAATGGTTACACAAAAATAAATAAAGTTCACGCATTAACGGTTTTAATTAAAGAAATAAATAAATACTGAAAGTATTTATTTATTTGTTTAATTAAAACCGTTTAATACTAATTACAGAAATTAAAGACACAGTTTGGAAAAAAAAAGAAAAACATATGCACAGAGACAGGAAATCTATAAAAATAAACAGAGAAGTCCTGACTGACTGACTGACTCATCAACGCCCAGCCCAAACCCTTGGATGTAGAAAGCTAAAATTTTGCACAGAGGTTCCCTTTATAAGGGCGTTAAATAAGGGATGAAAGTTCCGCGCGGGCGAAGCCGCTGGCTAAAGCTAGTAAAAAATATTAAGACAAAGTAAAAACATAACAACACTTTCATAAATCCCTCTCACAGTACTTCTGACATACCAATAAAATCTTCGTCCATTCGTCCGCAAACAGATCGTTTGTTGGGTTAGTGTCCAAGAGATCATTAAGAGCGGCCAGAGTACGTGGAACTGGGGACTTAGCACGCGCAACGGTGCAACGTGGAAGAACTACTAACTATTTTAAACCTGAAAAACTAAACTAAATGTATGTTCATCATCATCATCGTCATTTCAGCCGAAAGACGTCCACTGCTGGATATAAGCCTCCCCCAATTTGAGGGGTTTTGCCATAATCGCCACGCTTAGCAGGCGGCTTGGCGATCGCAGCATGGTGGTACAATACATGGAGAACACTGCTGCCCATTCTCTAGTAAGTAAGTACCTTAATTTATGTTAAAGTAATGGATTTAAAAAACGAAATTAATACGAAACTTTGTTGTGAATATTTTAAAGAACCATGCACGACATAAATTAACTTGATGCACGAGCATTATGGTAGGTGACCTATTTAGATAAGTCAACGCTTCGAATTTAGCACAAACAAGAAAAGTAAAAATAGTTACCTAGTTAACAACTCTACACTTTTTTGTGTTTGTCAGAATTTCATTCAGAAGTCTTCTTTTGTTTATTGCTGAAAGGGCTTTCTTTTGATCTCGACCACGCCTGACGTAATGCGAGTGCTAAGATTTATGACGAAATAAGCGTGCCCAAAATAACTGTTTCTTTGATTGGCAAGTGCAGGAGTTTTCATTGTCAGGGTTTTTTTTTTTTTTTTTTTTGGGTGGGAAATCATCAAATAACTTCTCCCGCTCTGGGTGGAGCAGGAGGGCGTGTCAGACTTTTACTGACTAAAACCCACCCGTGTTCCTTCAGTAGCCCTTAAGCCAGGGGCTGTGGTGTCTCTTTCGAACAAACCC
The DNA here is from genome assembly GCA_949987655.1 of Polymixis flavicincta. Lineage (NCBI taxonomy): Eukaryota > Metazoa > Arthropoda > Insecta > Lepidoptera > Noctuidae > Polymixis > Polymixis flavicincta. The sequence goes on along the minus strand of OX465175.1, from coordinate 10,823,232 downwards.
GCACCCCTGACAGGCATCGACCCTTTCGGGTCCCATCACTTTTTGTGCTGACATCTCTTTGAGGCGCGCGTGGAACACAACGCGCCGTCGACTTGGGCTTGGTCCTTACCGGACAGCGAGCTACCCATTACTCGCCGTCCGCAAGCCCATGCCTACGGTGGCCGGAAATCGGCCTGGGATTCCCGACGCCCAGGGCGTCTCCGTATCCTGCGGCGGCTGGGGTCGCGAGGGCGCATATGCTGCCTCTCCCTCACGTGCGCCGCCTCCCTCTTCGCGAGCATCACTGCTTCGCTGAAGGAGGTGACGGCTCCCCATGCCCTCTCGCTCCGTACCATGGCCTGGACCAGGGCCGGACGCGAGAGATCGCCGCCGCCGATCTCCTCCACTCCAAGCAGGGCAGACCGCCACCGTGTGCTCCACCGTGTCCTCAGGGCGATCTTCGCAGTGGAAACACCCGGGCGTTTCCTCCCGCCCTATCCGAAACAGGAACCTCTCGAAACAACCGTGTCCGGTGAGGACCTGCGTCAGGCGGAAGGTGAGGACGCCATGCCGCCTCTCGAACCACTCCTCAAAGAGGGGACTTACCGCCGCAATCGTGGCGTGCCCATTCATTGTCAGGGTTGTGTTTGAAAAATAACAACGGCAAAAATATTGCACGTCGACCTTTGGAAAGATACAATCGGCTAATTTCGGCTTCGTAGAGCGTTATCTCTGTCGCACACTACCTATGTGACGTTTTGTCAGTCGTTGTTCAAGTGCGATAGAGTGCGGTTGCGTCCAGTTCAAAATATATATTTAGAGTTGTTAACACCCCCAAATTTAAATAATTTAAAGTTGTACTATGGCATCTCTTTTTTATTTTATTTTACCGCAACCTAAACTTATAGAAAAATAGGTGTATTTTATACAAAGAATAAAAAGAATTATCAAAAGAAGCAAATCATAATTGTTTTAACAGCTCATAATAGATACAGGACTGTTTGTATTTCGTGCGACAGAGATAACGCTCTACGAAGCCGAAATTTGTCGATTGTCTCTTTCCAAAGATCGATGTGCAATATTTATCGCCGGGTACTGTGTGTATATGCTTACCTACCTATCTAAATATATACCTACCTACTTTATGATAAAACAGTTTATTAGAAGTTACTTCTGTAGGTTCGTTCTTTTAGGGAGTTACAGGCGTGACTAAATAGGTACCAATATCGTAGGTTACTCAATTTAAATATTCAATTCTGGTTAGCAAGTCACTACATCACAAATCTTGGGCACATTGGGAAATCGATTCAGCTCCAACTTATTACAAAGTTGTTGGGCAATATCAAAGGTCACAGGGAAGTTTGCATGCCGGGGTCCCTCTGAACCCCGAAACGTGGAGCCCCAAAACATCCTAAAGCATTTTCCCTTTCAACAATCCCGAAAATTATTCCGTATAAGAAAATATAAGTTGTACAAAAGCCATTTCTAGACGTAAAATCGGATATAAGGTTGGCCCGAAATAAGGCCTTGCGAGTTGCGACACGTACAGTGTTGTGCAAAAATATGTACAGCCTGCGAAAAAGTCGAATAAGCTTTCAGTATTTACATTTTAATTATTGTGCTAAATATTTAGATTGAAATGGGAAGAGAGGTAGAACTAAAATAATATTAACACTTAATATTTATTATTTGAAATTCCGAAATATATGTGACGCGTAAAAATAGCAGTGTTATTCGACTTTTGTCACTAAGAGGCACTTCGTCATCGACTCAGATCCTTCATACCTATTATTTTGAAAGTTAGTGTGTTTGAATGTTTGTTACTCAATCACGCAAAAACGCGGTTTGTTCCTGCCAGGGGTGCGGGTTGTTCGAAAGAGATACCGTGGCCCCTGGCACACAGGCAACTGAGGGAACACGGATGGGTTTTAGTCAGTAAAAGTCTGACACGCCCTCCTGCTCCACCTAGAGCGGGAGAAGTTATTTGATGATTTCCGATCTTCAAAAAAAAATTTTAGAACAGATTCGCATTTAATTTGGCACACATATAGGTAATAACTTGGATTACCGCATAGGATACTAATTATTACGGTAATACGTTCTCGTAGAATAATTTCCAATAACCACGCGGGCGACTCCGCTGGCATAAATAAGTATTTAAATAAGCTTCACAATCGATTAGTATTTAAGTCCGATCATAAATTCAAGCAATAATATTTTAAGATAAAGTTGTCGTTAGGTACAAATGCCAAATGTGATACATATTTTTGCTCTCCACTGTACCTAATTTTCGCGAGTATCAATGTTATTTTCTAAAATAAGGTTTTTATTCAGATTATGTATGAGTATAATATTTGGTATTAAATTACTTGTATAATGTTATTGGTATGATCGCGATCTTATTAACACACTTACATTTTGGGAATTACATTTTATCGTGTGGGAATTGTCTGTGTTATAATGAAAATTATAAATATAGTATGTACGTGTTTGTATTGTAGAATATGTATTATCTAGCTGAAGGAGGTACTTACATGTTTTTCAGGGTTTTCATGAAACAACACAGCAAAAGGAGCTTGCCACATTTTTTATAAATCAAAAGCAACTTATCATTAATATCAGGATTAGATATACAACTGTCTGGCAGTACCTCAGTCACGGAACCAAGGAAATAAAATAGTCAAGTATCATAAACTCCTATAATAGGTTCTGACCAGAAAAATACAGTCCACTACATTGCTTGGGTGGCTATCACAACAAGTGATGTTGTATGCCCAAATATTTTAAACAGATTGGTAAATAAAATTGGTTGGATTGGTTGGTTGGTTGCTAATCTGCTCCCAGTTCCTTTTGTTACAATATGGCGATCTAGCCCAATTAAAAAAAAAATACTGCCAGAAGACTTGCTATTACTGCTTAAGATGAAATAAATTTCATTAACCAACATCCCATTCTATTAATAATGCTGTAATTTTTAAACTTCTTTATTTACTGATTTTGACCACTTATAAAAAAATATTCATTCAACCTTTAAATTTTTAAGTGGATTCAAAGAAAATTGGCTCTATGTAGTAAGTTATCCTCAGAAAAATTAATACTTAAGAGTTATTTTGTACTTAAAGTAACTCACTCTGGTAAGGAGAATTGATGTGTCGAAGAACTGTTTTTGATTGAGCTGTGTCCTTAACTTGACATGTTTTGGATACCACGACTCATCTTTTCCTTACACATCAGCAAAATAGCATACACGTAATATCGTGACAGAAAATGGAAAAGACAAGACATAAATTTTGATAAAATTTTTGTTTAGAATATATAATTTTCAAAAAAGGTTTCCCTTACCTTCAAATACTCCAGTAAATTGTGTTCGTTCGCAAATAAAATCGTTTCTATCTTTTCGTAAGAGAAGTTAAATATTTCGAAAGCCATCATGGCCGCGCGCACCAGCGGACTCAGGTCTATTGTGTACAGTTTGTACCCATCTGAAAATAAAAATAATGAATCCTTCGTTTAGTGTGTACTGAAATAATGATGAAAAAGGCCCCAAATCAAATCTTATTCAGTATTATATCTATAGGAAAAAATACTACAGGTCTATAAAGGATAACCAAAACATGCACCTAATTCCTATTTTGCCGTGAGAGGAACAAAAAAGTAGTCCATTTTCAAGTTTTTTGTCTTCCACCGTTTAATATTTTCTATACAAATTCTTAGAAGTTTAATCACAATACTTGTTGTTGCCCGCGACTTGGTCTACAATCCGGGACAAAAAGTAGCCGATGTCCTTGTCCAGATCATGGTCTATGTGAGCGTCAAATTGTATCCAAATCCACACAGATAGTTTAACCTGGATTAAAACACAGAGGATACTTTTTAACCCGGTAGTGTTCTCGTGGGATAATTTCCGACCTCCACGCGAGTGAAGCCGCAGGCAAAAGCTAGTCTACTAAAAATCATCATCATACTATATCTATGTAAGTAAAAAACTTTTTAACAAAAAAATTAAACCGCCGAAAAAACTGAAAAAAAAAAAAAACCTTCTTTGTTTAACCTTATTAACTAAGTTTGGAAAGAGGTGACGTAAAATTAAAATACATATTTATCCAAAGTCACCGACTTCCCAACTTAGTTATTAAGGTTAAACAAAGCAGGTTTATTATTATTTTCTTTTCAGTTTTTTCGGCGGTTTAATTTTTTTGTTAAATGTTTTTATTTTATAATTTTTTGTGGCTATAATCTACTAATAACTAGGTACATGCTAAATTTTTATTACTTTTCGTAATACACAACTAAGTATTGAAATCTGTGAGTAAACAGTCAATAGTCCCCTGTTTTCCTACCCTTGAGGTTAGAGTTTACGGTCATAAATTGATATGGGACGAACGTCGGGGTATATACCATTTCCAATCGGATTACTCTGAAAAAACTTATGCGTGGTCATACATAAAAATATTAAAAAAAATATACGCGTCGACTTGAGAACCTCCTCCGTTTTTTCGTCAGATAAAAAGAAAAGTCCTGACGGAATTACTGACTGGCTCATCAACGCCCAGCCCAAACCCTTGGACCTAGAAAGCTGAAATTTTGCACTGAGCTATGATATGACGTATGATGTAGACGAGGAATAAGGAAGGATTTTTCGAAATTCAACCCCTAAGGGAGATAAATAGGGGATGAAAGTTCCGCGCGGGCGAAGCCTCTGACAAAAGTTAGTATACTATAAATACGTTTCTTTAAATTTATGTAGGTTACAAAAGAAACCAATCTAGATATTGATTACACTGTGGTTGCACAATGTTTTTGTTTCATATAATTATTAAAAGCCTTGTAGTGTTCCCTACAAAAAGTTCTTCAAAAAAATTCCCTCGTAAATAGAACTAAAATATAAACCTATTGAATTGTGTAAGTATTTTTTCAAACACAGATTCTCCTCAGCCTCTTCTAGAAACGGTGAAGGATAACATCGCGAGGTGAAGGAAAATATCCTAAACCCAAAAATTCGAAAAACCAAGAAAAATTGTTTTTTAGTATTTTTTTTCCACTTTTTAGTTATAGTACTCACCAATTTGAAATTTCATCATCCAAAACAATGCATATTTATGCGATAGCCGCAATCGCGTTTGATTTGCTGTCATTTTTTGAAGAGTTGCGTTGTCTGTCTCCGAAATTCATCATCAGATCTATATGAAATGTATATGGGACCATTTCGGAATAAGCCCCCTTTCGAACAAAAACAAAAAAAAATGCAAATCCCTCTATATATGACGGAGTTATGCCCGAACATACATACATAAAAAGAAAAAACATGTCAAATTGACAACCTCCTTCTTTTTGAAGTCGGTTAAGAAGTGACCTCTGAGTTTGTTTTCGCCTTTCTTCTCAGGATAGCCAGATAGGAAGCGCAGACTTCATCTAGATTAAAAAATATGAATGACGTCTAAAAGTGTTTGTAAAAACCGACTCACAAAAATAGAATCATTTACAATTTATCGTTAATAAACGGGTATTTTATTGAACTACAAAGCAAATACATAGTTAACGGTTTGACGAATGCTTTGCAAACTATGTTCGATAGCCAACAATTGATATTTTATAAGCTGGAACTTTTTTACATTTTGTTATACCTATACCTGATAGATCGTAGAAAAGACACAAAAAAATTAAGGCCTCTTCTGTCATCTTTGGTTATAATAAAAATAAATATCTATGGCTACGTGACTGTTAATTAGAAATCCCGTGTGTTTACAATCCACTGTTATAATTTTATTTTACTGATAGCTATTCGTCAGGCTCAATCTGTAAGAATGCATCAGTCATCATAATGCAGGAACGTAGGTATTATATAATTTACAAAAACTAAAAACTTCGCAAGTAATAAGAAATTACTTGAGAAGGCTGCGGGTGTCTACCTAAGAACGAGCTGCTTCTCAAACGGACAACTGTATGTCGCTTGCTCCCATATCGCCTTACCTTCGCCCTACCTTCATATTTTAGTTGCTAACTTACTGAGACCAAAACACCAGGAAAGTTTTATAAAAATGAGGCTGTTACACGAGCCACCGGCCACTACGACCACTGGTTGTCGCCTCTCGCTACGGTGTTGAGAACTGCTGAAGCGGGTCACACGAATCGATTCAAAAAGCATGAGAACTGCTTGTCACTAGGCTACCGGTGACTGAGCTGGTGGCTCGTTTGCGCCTAGCCTTAATCATAAGTATAATTCATTTGTTTCAAAATATACAACAATGTATGATTTATTGTTATGATTTATGAAACTTGTTTCAATGAACAGGTTTTGAACATCTGTGTCTAAACTAGATACAAAATATCTGTATTTCAGACATCAGCGCCCTCTGCTGTAGGCGACACTTAGCATATAACTTTGTTTGACCTCTAAACATATTTATAAACACAACATTTGATCAATGAGTAAGAACAAAAAACAACCAACTTCTGGAAAAACACTACAAAGTGAAAAATAACTTTAATTTCGGAAGTCGGTGACTTTGGATATGTATTTTAAAAAATTGTCACCGCCTTCCGAAATTAAAGTTATTTTTCACTACCTAAGTACCTACCGCCGCCCCTGGCACACAGGCTACTGAGGGAACACGGGTGGATTTTAGTCAGTAAAAGTCTGACACGCCCTCCTGCTCCACCCAGAGCGGAAGAAGTTATTTGATGATTTCCCAACTTCAATTTCATCATCCTTAGGGTCAAAACAATGCATATTTATGCGTTGTATGCAATATAATTTCATTTACATCTTGTATAGAGCATAACCTTACACGGGTAATAAGTTTCTTACATATTTGGTTTTTAAACCAACTTCAATGCAGATCTTCGGTGGGTTCTTGTCGCCCGTCTGCCTTATACAAAGTTTAAGCATTAAAGCGATTTATGAATGTTAACTTTACAGCTGAAGTAGACATCGCTCACGGCTTTTCTTATGACGCAGAAGCACATTGTGCACCTAGAAGATGCATGGTACTTCTTACGTCGTCGCTTTTTACAAATTGTTGGAGAACTTTTGCGTCTTGCTGGTTTTGAGGTCAGTTTTTGTAGGTACTGATAGCAAAAGGGATTTATGATAGTGTGCTTTCATTAGACTAGCGTCGCATCGGGTCGGCCGCCCGCGCCCCCTCAATTATTTCTATTTCGATAAGCGTTATTTCTGACCCTTTATTTCTTTTTGCTTAGCTCCTAAGAGTCTGTCAGTCTGTTCCTAAGATTTGGGCTACCAATTGCAAAAGAATATCTTGAATTTTTCTGTTAGTTCTAGAGATAAGCATGTTCAAACAAAAAACTTTAGGCCGCATGAATCCACTGGATGCGGGAAGCACAGAACTGGTCAAAGTGGCGAAGCTTGGGGAGGCCTATGTCCAGCAGTAGACGTCTTTCGACTAAAAATCAAATCAAAATCAAAAGTCATTTATTCAAACTAGGCTGAGTGAGAGTCAGCACTTTTTGAACGTCAAAATTACATAAGACAGTCCCCTAAAACGTTTTCAGCACCGCCCTTCACTGAAATAATTATGATAATGATAATAAAGCAATATCTAAGTTTTTCAAGTCGTAGGAATAAGGGCGAGTCAGATATTTACTAACCTTAATGTAAACAGGAAATATATAATACTAACAGAGCCAAGCATGTGATACAAGACGTAGTTACTAATTTAAACGTAGTAACATGCTCCTTAACTTCTTATTCCCGTTTAAATTCCGCCGGCGACGCTCACGTACACCATAACGTCTCTACTTTCCTAGATTTATTGGACACCAGTATTTATTAACGCATCTTCTAATAGCCTTAAACAGTTTACCGCGGCCATACTGACGTTGCTTGTTAATTAATTTGGTGATAAGCAGCTAGTTGAGTGAGTTGGTTTATCAGATTACTAGGTTTTGCCAGCGGCTTTGCCCTCGCAGAAATTTCATCCCCTATTTAACTCCCTTAGGGGTTGAATTTCGAAAAATCTTTCCTTATTCCTTGTATACATTATAAAGGGAACATCCATTCAAAATTTCAGCTTTTTAGGTCCAAGGGTTTGGTCTGGGCGTTGGTGAGTCAGTCAGTCAGTAAGGACTTTTCTTTTTATTTATATGGATAATTACTAGTTACAGTCGTCGAAATTCGACCATATTCATTTAAAATTTAATATATTTCTAATGCATTACGATAAAAAAGTCCTTGTCCATTTAAACTTTAACTGTGCCAAATGTCAATTCAAATGTCATACTCCTCCATCATCGTCGAAATTTTCGTGAAGAGTGGTACAAAGTTTTTGCTTCACGTATTAATATATCTGTCAGAGGTGCGGGTTGTTTGAAAGAGATACCGTGGCCCCTGGCACACAGGCAACTGAAGGAACACGTGAGTTTTAGTCAGTAAAAGTCTGACACGCCCTCCCGCTCCAACCAAAGTGGATGAAGTAATTTGATGATTTCTCCTCAAAAAAAACCGTATCAATATATAAATAGATGTATGAGGTTTTCTCTTTATCTTTTCGGTATCCGTAGATATTTAGGTAATAATAGTCTGATTGGTAATTTTGTTTTATAACAAAATCGATCCCCCGTGGCTTGATGAGGACCCGATATTTTTTATCTAATCTAAAATCAATCAATCCGTGTCAAATTCCATGAAATGAAAAACATTTCAAATTATTGCTCCATAATATCCAACAGAAAATATATCACCTGATTCATGTCACATTCCGTTATAGTAAAGTTGAAACATTTACCTAAACAAAGTTGACATAATATCAAGTAAATTCCAAGGACCATGATTGTATTATCGAATAATCTCGGCCAGATAATAATGTTTAAAATGACTGAAGATGAATGAAAAGTGACTATCAAAAAGTATTTACAAAGCAGAAGTCAGTGAAAACGCCGTAATAGACGTCCTTGAAGCACATAATAGGGTTCATGTTCTTCAGAAAGATCTGGTGCGTAGTACCTACAACCGGCGTGCGTGATGATGAGTGATGACCAGAAGCCTTAGTGTAAGTTTCATTTAACCATCTCGATCAAACGCATCGAGCGCGCTTGTCGCTCTGATTGGCCCTGGATTGGTGACGGACCAATCGGAGCGCCGAACGCGCTCGATGCGTTTGATCCAAAGATTTAAATTAAACTCACACTAGGGCCACTGACGTATGAAAGTAAACGAAGCAAAAGGCGTATGTAAGTATCGTAGCAGTTTGCATTCTATAGTTTCTGCCCACCCCTATGGGAAGAAGGCTTGAGTTTGAGAACTTATTAAAATATTTGGAATCAATTAAAAAGTCGATTTTTAAAAATTTTGGTCGACTCTTCACGTGACCAAAGGGCTGGCCTTTTCTTCAGCCAAAGAATCAGCATCGCCATACAACGTGGTAATGTTGCCAGCCTTTTGGGCACTTTTCCCATTGACAACGATGCGGACGTATTTTTTGATGCCTTATGATTATTTTCTTTTTATATACCCGTAGGTACATATTATTATTTAACTTTGGATTCTTTAATTAAAAAATAGTTTTAGAAAATAAAACAGTAAAATAGAAAGAAAAAAAAGTTCATACTCTGTGAACTTATTGAATAATTCAAAACATGAATAACATAGGTACGTGATTCCCATAAAATTTAATTAATATAGTGCAATGGCGCGAACTGATTGCATTTTCTACGACAGTGATCGTATAAACAACCAATAAAGTATTTATTGTTTCATTCGCTTGTAAAAATATTGCCTATGGCTTAGCACAATGGATATTATTTCCACAGAGCGGAGCACAGTTTGGTTCAAATGCTTTTTTCACGTGAGTAACCATCGCTGAATGAATTTGAGGCATCAATATCCACTGAACATTTTCATTGATTTTTATTGTGTAAAAAGTTTTTAACTGCAGCTTTGGCCTACTGCAGGTCGTGTAGTAAAAAGTTTGTTGATTGCCTAGTTTCGCGTATGAAGGTTTAGTACGGTTTTATCCTATTCCATGTACTGTTTTTACCGACGCTGTAGATTAATTGTTTAATCTGCCTTTTTGTATATTTTAATACTCCCTCCAAACGGTTAAGAGTTTTTTAACCAAAGTACCAGTAGATTCAGTAGGGGTTAGGATCAGGATAAGGTACGTTTGCCGCAGATGACCATATTTACATACCAAGACCCTCCGGAAGGCACGTTAAGCCGTTGGTCCTGGCTGTCAATCGTAAATCTTTGACAGTCGTTACGGATCGTCAGAAGGTCGAAAGTCTGACAACCAGTCTTACCAAGAGGTATCGTATTACCTAGCAACTGGGTTTAGATCAGATAAAGTCCTGATATTCAGCTAAATCTGGTTAGACTGGAAGCTAATCCCAACATAGTTGTGAATACTGGTGGTCGCCACAGTTGACAACACTGCGCGAAGCGAGTGTTGCTGCGCGGCACCTTTACACCAGGCACCGCAGGCTCCGTATCCGCCCTCCGGATACGGAAGCTATTCAGGCGGAGCTGTACGAGGGGTACAGAGTAGCGAAGACCGCCCTCCGAGCTGAAATCCTGCGGGCCAGAGTAGTAGCCAGCGAGGAGTCGTTGGAGACTCTGAACAGAGACCCGTGGGGACGCCCCTACAAAACGGTGTGGGATAAGATCCGCCCGTGGGCTCCCCCGCTGACGCAGAGTCTCCGGCCCCAGCTCGTGCAGGACGAGGTGAGCGCTCTGTTCCCCTCGCGGGGAGCACGCTCCCTCGCCTATGGCTCCGCCTCCTGCGGTGCCTGATGCGGACCACACCGACGACGACGACTCTCCAGAGGTGACCGAGGTAGACCTGAGAGTGGCGGTACGTAGGCTGAATGCCAAGAATACCGCCCCAGGCCCTGACGGCTTGCCCGGAAAAGCCTGGGTCCTGGCCTTGAAGGCTCTCGGGCCTCGACTAAGAGGGTTCCTAAGCGCATGCTTGGAGGAGGGCCAGTTTCCACTTCGCTGGAAGACGGGGAAACTGGTCCTCATTAAGAAGCCGGGGCGCCCAGCGGACTCCCCGTCTGCTTACCGGCCCATCGTGCTGCTCGACGAGGTGGGCAAGCTCTTTGAAAGAGTAATTGCAGACCGCCGCGTCGGGCGGCTGGTGCGGGTGGGGCCGGATTTGGCGGAGAGCCAGTTTGGTTTCCGCAGGGGGCGCTTCACGGTGGATGCCATCATGCGCGTGCGAGCCCTCACGACGGGGGATGCTGTCGCCCGGGGTGGGGTCGTCTTGGCGGTGTCTCTGGACATCACTAAAGCCTTCAACACCCTGCCCTGGAGTTGCAACAGCGAGGCACTCCGGTATCACCGGATGCCGACCTACCTCTGTCGTGTGGTCGAGGCCTATTTGACGGACAGGGCCGTCATCTACCCCGGTCACCTCAGAGAGTGGAACCGGCGAGAGATTCCGTGCGGTGTCCTACAGGGATCGGTCCTGGGGCCGCATCTGTGGGGCATCGGGTACGACTGGGTGTAGCGCGCCGACCTCCCTAGCGGTGTAGTAGTTTGCTACGGTGACGACACGCTGGTCCTGGCGCAAGGGAGGTCGTACCAGGCAGCGGCCGACTTAGCGACACAAGGGGTTGCGACAATCATCAATAGGATCCGGCAACTGAGACTTGAGGTGGCCTTGCACAAGTCCGAGGCCATGTGGTTTCATGGTCCTCGGAATGCGCCACCGACGGGTTCCCAGATAACGGTGGGAGGGGTTCACATCGGCGTCGGGTCGACGATGAAGTACTTGGGACCCGTCCTCGACAGCCGGTGGAACTTCGCGGAGCATTTTCGCAGTTTGGCTTCCAGACTGGAGCGGGCCGGGGCTGCCTTGAAGCGGCTCCTGCCCAATCTAGGGGGCCAAATGCCTCCTGCTGGAGGCTCTACGCGGGGATCGTGCAGTCCATGGCCCTATACGGGGCGCCGGTGTGGGCGCCTACATTGAGGCGCCAACCAGCTCGCAGGTTGAGGGCGTCCCGTAGGGTCATGGCCATCCGGATGATCCGAGGATATCGCACGATCTCCGGCGAGGCGGCGGGCCTCCTTGCCGGATTACCGCCATGGGGTCTGGAGGCAAAGGTCCTCGCGCACATGTGGGAATGGCGCGAGGAGGCCAAACGCCGGGGCGAAACTCCGCTGCCGCGGGAAATCGCGGCACAGTGGACAGAGCTCCAGCGGGATCTCATGGCGACATGGAGAGTGCGATTGTCGCAACCCAGTGCTGGGCACGCCACGATTGTGGCGGTAAGTCCCCTCTTTGAGAGGTGTTTTTTTTTTTTTTTCTGTTGCGAAGATCGCCCTGAGGACACGGTGGAGCACATGGTGGCGGTCTGCCCAGCTTGGATGGAGCACCGCCGTGTCCTCGTGGAGGCGATCGGCGGCGGCGATCTCTCGCGTCCGGCCATGGTCCAGACCATGGTACGGAGCGAGAGGGCATGGGTAGCCGTCACCTCTTTCAGTGAAGCATTGATGCTCGCGAAGAGGGAGGCGGCGCACGTGAGGGAGAGGCAGCATATGCGCCCTCGCGACCCTAGCCATCGAAGGATACGGAAACGCCCTGGGCGTCGGGAATCCCAGGGCGATTTCCGGCCACCGTAGGCATGAGCTTGCGGTCGGCGAGTAATGGGTAGCTCGCTGTCCGGTAAGGACCAAGCCCAAGTCGACGGCGCGTTGTGTTCCACGCGCGCCTCAAAGAGATGTCAGCACAAAAATGATGGGGCCTGCAAGGGCCGATGCCTGCCAGGGGTGCGGGTTGGTTCGAAAGAGATACCACAGCCCCTGGCATACGGGCTACTGAAAGAACACGGGTGGGTTTTAGTCAGTAAAAGTCTGACACGCCCTCCTGCTCCACCCAGAACGGGAGAAGTTATTTGATGATTTCCCACCCAAAAAAAAAAAAAAACATAGTTGTGAAAGGGTTGGCAGATGATGGGTAACAGTAGATTCATTTTTTCTAAAGGAATGGTTTGTTGAAACCTTTTAAATTTTTAAGACATTTTAGGAACAGACATATTTAGGGACCTACCGAAATACGAGTATAATCGCATGAAACCCTACGTGGAAATTCATATCTTTCATTACATGTAGATCCAGAAAGAATCCTACTAATATTATAAATGTGAAAGTTTGTGAGTATGGATGTTCGTTACTCTTTCACGCAAAAACGGCTGAATGGATTGGAATGAAATTTTACATACAGGTAGTTTGTAACCTGGAATAAACCATAGAATACTTTTCATCCCGGTACTTGGATCAATAATGCTAACTAAACAAAGTAGTTATCATGCTAACAAATTAACAACCTGTTTATAATACTAGTCTTTACTAGATTCATACTAATTGTTTGTGAATGGTACCTATATGACAAAGTCTTGGTCACGTATATTTTCCGTCAATGCAAAGATCAGCTGTCAGAGAGTAGGTCGGCGTAAGATTTTAAATACTTGATATTTGCAAACCAAAATGGAGCAAAAAATGTGTTGTGCACGTTGGGTAGAACTAGAATGCCGGAACATACATAAATTTTACGCACTATAACAAAGCCCGTTTAGGCAATAGGTTTAATTTGAACCAGTAACGAACGAGGGTGACAATAACAACGGTGATAGCCGTGATTGTATGGCAGAAGTAGACATGATGACGTCATTAATCTTTGTGTAATGACCACCGAATGCGGACGCGGCCGTCATGGCACATTTGCTAAAGTGAGACTGCGTCATGGTATGAATTTTGCTGTGGAGTACAATGTGTGATTTCAATTTTACCCCTGTTTAATTGGGTTGATCCAGATCGAAAAAAAACGCGAGACGTGAGTGGTTGCTTACTTACGAAATACTCGCACGCACGTAAACACTCATATATCTCACTCACGCAAGAGACGGAGAGAGGAAGAAAGTTACATGGCGCTTTTTCCTAACATTAAGATTTTTACTCAGTCAAGTTCTACTGCAAGCCAAGTTAAACAACTGAATTTCAATAACTTACGACCATGTTTCTTTGAGTTTTTGAAGTGAAAACTTCTTTAGGCCATTGAGAATTTGTGAGATGGGAAAACAATTGAACTCGCGACACTATTACCGTTACCGTTAGCGACACCTTTGTATATAAGTATGTACATATACTACGCGGGCCCAGTGCGGGTTGGTGAATGGGGTATACAAAAGTTGATAAAAATGACAAAAAGTTGCTCAAATAGTCAGCAATACTTATATCTAAAATTATTTGGCGATTTTCGTAACGCAATTGTTGCAGTATTGATTGATCTGCGTTTGTAGATTGTCTGTTTCATACCATTGGTTGCTGTCTTATATTGTAGATCGTTGAACGCAAGCCGGACGGGAAAATTTTAGTAGTTTCGTTCTCTTTGTTAATTACTATCTATTCTAATTCAAGCTGCAAATTCAATTTTCCTTTTCATTATTCAAAAAACCGATGGATATTTTAGAATAAAATTTTATTTTTTTACTAGAAAACAAAATTAAAGGCCTTTGTCTCAGTAGAGTGAACATTATAGACTGATTATAAAATTAAAATAAATAGAAAATAAACAGTACTATAAAAATTAAATTTCATTTGAAAACATCCATCGGTTTCTTATTAAACTTCAACTGAATACGAGGACCTGGTTTCTTAACTCTTTTGGTGACTGTACGTTACGGAATTTTATTTATTACTAGTATTAATATACTAGGAAGGAGGGCTTGTGGCTAAATAATACTATCCGCACGAGTCGATCGATCAGGTTAAGTTGCGCTTGCCGCGGTTGATTCGTGGACGGGTATCCAGCTTAACATACCCCTCAGATCCTCGGAAAGCACGTTAAGCCTCTGATCTTGGCTGTCATTTGTGGATCTTTGACAGTCATTACGGGTCGTCATAAGCCCGAAAGTCTGACAACCAGTCTTATCAAGGGGTATCGTGTTACCCAGTAACTGGGTTATGAAGGCCGAAAGGTAGTTGCTCCATGTAAAATGCTTGTATTCAGCTGCAATTAGAAGCCGACCCCAACATAGTTATGAAAAGATAGGCAGGTGATGAGTATATTATGGAAATAGCTATTATGCTATAAACCCCACATTATGTCAAAAGTCATACAAACGTCAGGAAAACTTTTCCACCGTAAAAAGTAACGCTAAAATGTACCTAACCATACTTTTTTGACAGAAATACTTAATCTTTTCCCGTTTTTGCAAAATAAACGAAAGTTTTCAGTAAGAATTTCATACTATAGAAATTGATCAATATTGATAAAATCAATACTGAAAATCCGCTCAAATACCTAAACACTCATACAGCAAAGAAATACTTTCAAATAAAAAAATACTTACGTGAGCAAATATAGATAGAATCAATGTATCGAGATAAAAGGGCCTCTTTAGACTTTTTTAAAGTCAACGGGACCGAAAATTTCCTTCACAAATTTTTTCAAGGATTGTTTAGAAAGTTTGAAATATTTTGTTACATTTTTGGCATAAACATTTTTACCCTTTTAGACACGAGGACAGCTATTCTGTGAACTGGTTCGAGGGCCAATTTAGAGAAAAGGCTCTTTTGCACTAGGAGAGTTTCTTGACAGCGGGCGACCGAAGAGAAAATTTGCGTGCGTACCTAGATGACCTCGCCAGTCAATAAATTATCGCACTAATGTGTATACCTCAGATTATAAAAAAAGGCACATAAGACTACGCGGAACTTCAAGAGTGAGGCCAAAAAACCAAATACTGATTAAAAACTCGAGTTAGTACGCCACGAAGCGTCGCATTGTGTGTTACATACAATGCGACGCTTTAATATTTTTTTTTTGACCTCACTTTTGGTATTCCGCGCGGTCTATCTGCCTTTGTTTTATAATCTGAGATGATTACACTCAAGCGAGGAACATAAACTCGCATGCAAAAATGTCGAATAAGTACCTACGTAGACTCGCCAGGTGATTTTCAAGAAGGTTGATTTGTCAATATGAAATTCGATTTGAATGCTGTAAAGAAGGGCGATTGTCGTCTACTGACAGTCGGTTACTGTTGACTCGCACATCGCTTGGGCATCGAGTTGCGGACAACAGCCCGCACTTTAATTGCATAGAACATAATCTGAATGATGTTACAATCCATTTCTTCATATGTTCGAAAAATGTGTCTGCTCGAAAACGTAAATAACGCAATGAATGTTCTTGAACTGTAAAAATGAAAAGCCAGTCCTACTGTTAGGAGTGCGGGTTGTTCGAAAGAGATACCATCGCCCCTGGCACACAGGCAACTGAGGGACCACGGGTGGGTTTTAGTCAGTAAAATATGGCCACCCACAGCTGCAGAAGTTATTTGATTTCCCACCCTAAAAAAAAGCGTGTTTCGCAATCACCGCGCTTATACAATACAAAGGCGTGAACTGAAGAGGGAGGCGGCGCACGTGAGGGAGAGGCAGACTATGCGCCCTCGTGACCCTAGCCACCGCAGGATACGGAGACGCCCCGGGCGTCGGGAATCCCAGGCCGATTTTCGGCCACCGTAGGCATGAGCTTGCGGATGTCGAGTAATGGGTAGCGCGCTTTCCGGTAAGGACCAAGCCCAAGTCAACGGCGCGTTGTGTTCCACGCGCGCCTCAAAGAGATGTCAGCACAAAATGATGGGGCCCGCAAGGGCCGATGCCTGCCAGGGGTGCGGGTTTGTTCGAAAGAGATACCACAGCCCCTGGCATACGGGCTACTAAGGGAACACGGGTGGGTTTTAGTCAGTAAAAGTCTGACACGCCCTCCCGCTCCACCCAGAGCGGGAGAAATTATTTAATGATTTCCCACCCAAAAAGAAAAAATCTCTCCTTGTGTAACTGACAGCTTGTGCGTCAATTCACACGAATTTAGCACCCAAATTGGGCGAATCGTCACTTTTAATTTTGTATAAATTAAATTATTTTGTATTTACGACTCGCATGAAGGCAACTTATTTGTGGGTACTCCAGAAAAACGTATGAGGCAAGTGGAACGTTTGGAAATATATGCAACTAGTAGCGTTCCGCGGTTTCCCCCGCGTAGTTCCTGTTCCTGTGGGAATACGGGGATAAATATATTTTATCCCGCCTATGTCACCCGGGGATAGTGTAGCTTCCCAACAGTGAATTAATTTTTCAAATCGGTTCAGTAGTTTCAGAGCCAATGCAAACAAACAAACAACCAATCAAATCTTTCCTTTTTATAATTAGTATAGAGTATAGATAAAGTTATGAGAAAAGGTCCCTGTTTATGCGATAAAATGCATTGAATTATTCCCCAATTAGGGCGAGTAAATTCGTGCGAATTGACTAATAACCGTAAGTGTCACTTATTTCTTGCACCATCATGCTAAATTAGTGCACCGTTTATGTATGCAATTATTTTAACAATTAGATCAGTTTAACCATTCCCAGCCTTAATTATAAAAAAACTCGCTAGTCACTGATTAGCCACTGTTAAGTTTATCAATTGGTTACCTCCTAACCGTTGATTAACTTTTCTTTATTTATAAACGCTAGTTTGCAGGTGATTAGTAGCGTAACGAAATAGAGGTGAAATTATACGTTCAACAGAGATTAAATCAAAATAGTCGCCTCAGAAACGATTAAAGAATGAAGTTGTCAAATACACGATTTTTTATCCGTCGTGACTTTGACGGACATAACTCAAAAATTTCATCGATTTATTTGTATTTGAATAAAATAATTTATTATATTTATTTCATTGTGTTTGCGATGGTAGTAAATTAGCAATGAAAATATAAACGCTACCACGATTGGAGTAAACAGGAAAAGGTAATGTATCCTCTGAATTTCTATTTTCTTTACGCTTGTTTACATGGATATTCTCTTTTAGAAACTTAAGTGTATAAATATGTATATTCTATAAAACTTCCTATTGCGTTTGCACTGGGGTTTCAGTGTATTTTAATAACAATTATTATTCTTGTTTACATTTCCAATTTTGACTGCTGCTATGAAACCCACTACTTGCGCCATTCGTAATCAATATTGCAAAGACAGCAACGGAGGAGACCATGCTAAGTGAAAAAGATGAATGAGAGTGGCATGAGAAAATAATGGCACCCGTCTTTAGACAAAGAAGAATTGGAAATCAATAATAATGAAATTATAACACAAAAATGGTTTTATTGCGTATCAAAATAAATTGTTTCTTATAAAAGTATCTTGTTTTATTATGCATGACTGCCACAACGTGGCTTTTCAAATTAAATCCGCCATGTTGCCTCTTAGTAAGCTTTAAACAAGGCACCAGTGGTGTTTTACTATGACAGCTACAAATCAATTGCTTAGCGATCGCATAGCGCTAAATAGCGTTTATAAATAATAATTTTGCTAATCAGTTAGCTATTGATTAAAAGTTAATAGGCGTTTATAAAATAATACCGTTCATCGTTATGTAAACAGTTACACTTTTAGGTTGTGTTATTCTTTACTTATATAGGTCATTGACTTAGCTAAAGCTACCCGCCAGAAATTCTCTCAACTCCAAACAGTTTGTAAACTAGTTGCGATGACACTACAGATTCCTCTCTCACGCTCTGTGGCTGACACTGTTTACAGTTAAGCCATAGTTAGCTATCATTTATGTTTAGAGACCTCCAAAGTGAACGCATTGACAACTTACTAACTTAGGTCGTTAGTGGCGGAGGAACCATCTGAAATATCAAAAATATTATATTATTCAGTAGACATAAAATAATATTAATAGTATACTATATGTGTATATTACATAATCTACTAACAAGAATAATCTATACTGATATTATAAAGAGGAAAGATGTGATTGTTTGTTTGTTCGTTTGCATTGAATAGGCTCCGAAACAACTGAACCGATTTGAAAAATTATTTCACTGTTGTGAAGTTACACTATCCCCGTATTCCCACGGGAATGGGAACTACGCGGGTGAAACCGCGGAGCGCTGCTGGTATATAATAAAAACAGAGAGAAAATAATTAGAGGACATCAAAAAATTCGTCCATGTCGCTGTCAATGAGAAAAGTGCCCAAAAGGCTGGCAGCATTGCCACGTTATATGGCGAACTGATCCTTTGTCCAAAAGAACAGGTCACGTGAAGAGTCGACCGACCGTTTGGCGATGTCAAAATTTTCTTGAATTTCTTTTCGAGTCGATGGTTATTTTTTAATTAGTTGAGGCCAGTAAGTGGCTACATTAATGGTGGCATCAGTGGCATCCGATAGATTCTCAAAAGTGCAGGTGTATAGACACTTGGTGCACTCTAGCAAGCGGGTCATGTTCTAGGCAGGGGCTCAGAAGTCACATTGGATTAAGAACATTGGGTTTCTATAACAGCGTCGATGAATACGAATACTTGAGTGTTTTTGCTTTTCGTCTTAAATACTATTTAATTCAAGAATGGAAATTAAAAGAATATGAACTCTTCGCTGATACCAAAATGAAATGCTAAATCGCATGTTTCTAATCATATTTTTGTATCAATTAAGATCAAACAAACCGCCTAGCCTTTTCTTAACTATATTGGGATCAGCTTGCAGTCTTACCGGATTCAGCTGAATACCAGTATTATACATGGAGCGGCTGTCTATTTGCCCTATACCCCTTATACTTTTGTTGGGTGGGAAATCATCAAATAACTTCTCCAGCTCTGGTTGGAGCAGGAGGGCGTGTCAGACTTTTACTGACTAAAATACACCCTTGTGTACCCCCAGTGAACTGTCTGCCAGGGGCGGCGGTATCTCTTTCGAACGACCCGCACCCCTGGCAGGCACCGGCCCTTGCGGGCCCCATCAGGTTGTGCTGACATCTTTTTGAGGCGCGCGTGGAACATAACGCGCCGTCGACCTGGGCTGGGTCCTTACCGGACAGCGAGCTACCCATTACTTGCCATCCGCAAGCCCACGCCTACGATGGCCGGGAATCAGCCTGGGATTCCCGACGCCCAGGGCGTCTCTTGCAGAGGCTAGGGCCGTTAGAGCGCATAATCAAATCAAAATATCTTTATTTCATTTATACCTGCATGGGCACTTATGAAACGTTAGAAGCTAGGTGCACGATTCCAAATTGTTGTTCCCTATGAAGAAGAGCCGGCAAGAAACTCCACGGTTACTCTTTAAAAATAATTAGCTTTAACAATGTTTTCAAATTACAGAGATAGAATGTATGGGAGGACAGTGCAGGCCTGTCAATAAGTATCAGGTACTTAGACGAATACAGAATAGAAAATAGTCTACAAATCTACAGTCTGTAAGACCTACAACGTTCTCTCATTCACAATATGTAAAATAATCTACATAAATAAAATGAACATATACTGCCTCTTCCTCACGTGTGCCGCGTGGCGCCCCTAGATTGATCAGAAGCCGCTTCAAGGCAGCCCCGGCCCGCTCCAGTTTGGGAGCTAAACATCGGAAATGATTCACGAAGTTACACCTGCCGAGGACGAGTCCTAGGTACTTCATTGTCGATTCGACGCCGATGTGAACCCCTCCCACCGTTATCTGGGAACCTGTCGGTGGCGCACTCCGAGGACCATGAAAACACATGGCCTTGGACTTGTGCAAGGCCACCTCCAGTCCCAGTTGCCGGATCCTATCGACGAAAAGTAACAGTGTTAATAGACTTTTGTTGCTGACCTGTATCCCAATTTTATTGATGTTGACTCGACAGTGGAGTGGTGATCCCATATTACGTTCATTTCTACTTAAAAATCACCAAATATGAAAACCTTCTTAAACCAGGCTTCCAGGAGTCTAGAAGATACGAACACAATTTGAAGTCACGTTCTAGTGTAATGTGACGCGTAACACGTACTAACGTAACTGGTTTTGGGGAAGGCTCTGTTCCTAATAATACGTCTTGATAGGTTGTTAGATTATCGCCTACAGCCTGTTAACAAAGCTATAGCTTTGTTCAGATATTGCATGCGGAAAGAATAGCTATATTTTCCATGTATTTTGTTCTGTAAAAATCGTTAATCATAGGTATCTATTTATATTTTTGTACAATAGCATAGTATAATGTCAATCAGAAATTGTGATAATATGATAACTAATCCATTTAAAACACTTGATTATTACAATAAAATGACGAATTTGGTACTTCATCATCATCACCATTTCAGCCAAAAGACGTCCACTGCTGGACATAGAACTTCCCCAGGCTCTCTCTACTTCGACCGCTCCTGTGCTTCTACTTTACTTGGTACTTATCGAATAAAAGTCTCTTATTTAATAATAAACAACACCGAATAGACTAGATTTGTCAAAAAAACAGTTACAAGCCATCAATATCTATAAACTTACCTAATTTATTTATTCTACCTACCTAATTCCTATTTGTTCTCGCCTACAATGTAATTACAAGTACGTACCTGTATAGTAAGAATTATGATGAATGTTCGCCCAGGGACGAGCGAAAGTGAATTAGACTAAAAGAAACTAAACAAAGCTCCCGGAGGTATAGCGTCGGCTCATAAGTAATAGGCACTTTCCAATTTAGTAAGAGTTCCGTAGAGAAAATATTATTTTTCTTTTGCTGCAAACACTGAATATGTTGTTTATGTTTCTGTAACACAGTAACGGTGGCAATGGAATAAAAAGATCTTTCAAAATGATTCAGATTGTGATTGATAGTGTGTTACACGATAAGAGTGAAGTCCACTTTGTGGACAGGTTTGTTTTTAGTGCGTTCTAATTTTTCTTTTGAGATACGAAGGTCATTTTTTATCCTTGTTATCCACTACTCTATATAACGAGATAGGGTGAACAAATTCTGTCTTCAATATACATGAAAGTTAGTCCCGTCAACTTCGAATGGGTGTACCAAGACATCTCTAGACGTTTTCTATAGTAGATTAGCCAAATGGTTAAATTGACATGCAGCATTGTCCTTGATCAGGGTTTAAAGCAGATACTATAAAAAAATTATCTAGACTAATATTATAACGCCGACACGACGAGGTGGGTCGGGTTAGGAAGAAATTTCACGCAGACGAAGTTGCGGGCTAGCTTCTGCTAATGCTTCATAAAAAGATCATCATCTGCCTAGCCTTTTCCCAACTATGTTGGGGTCGGCTTCCAGTCTAACCGGATGCAGCTGAATACCAGTATTTTACATGGAGCGACTGCCTATCTGACCTCCACAACCCAGTTATTGGGTAATACGAAACCCCTTGGTTGAACAATGACAGCCGGGAACAACGGCTTAGCATGATTTCCGAAGCACGGAGGGGTTTTGGTATGTAAAGATGGTCACCCATCCATGGACCAACCGCGGCAAGCGTAGCTTAGCCTGATCGATCGACCTGTGCAGGTATTGTTACATAGCCACAAGCCCTTCAAAAAAAATATAGGGGACAAAGACATGGCATCAAAATCAAAATAAAAAGTCATTTATTCAAACTAGGCTGATATCAGCACTTTTAGAACGTCAAAATTACATAAGACAGTCCCCAAAAACGCCCGCCGTTCACAACTTCTTAGTGTTTTATCTGGGAAGAAGATCCATGGGACTCTACTGTTGATTTTCTTACGCAAGGATCTCCAGAGGCAATTCTTTTAGGAAAAAATATTTGGATAGACTTGGAGCACTTCGTAAACATCATTCTAGATGATTGATAGGCGGCGCACACGCGAGAAACTGCTTTATATTCTATTTGTCTTAGAAACTTAGCTAACTATTCCCGGCTGATAGGAAAAAGGAAGCCTGGAAGTGGCTTATGTAAAAACGACTCGTAAGAGTACGTGCTGGGTGAACATTATGTCGTCATGAATGTAATAAAATTCTTGCGGTATTTGCTGAGTAGTTACATAGTAGCTTTATGTAAAAACAATTGACGGCCGTACTGGGTCATCAAACTGTACATGGGAGAAAACTACATACTCGTACATTGATACCTTTTATGAACTATGATAATTAGATATGAATGATAATTTTTGTTTGTGGCCGTCACCGTAAGTAAGTAGAAAGAAAATAAGTTTATTACCTATTTTCTTTCTACTTACTTACGGTGACGGCTTAGTACCTATAAAAATTCAAACGTGCCAATTGCCGAATACGTATTTCTGTGGTTGTTAATTCACCCAAATATAAATCGACTTCTTTCGAGTCGCATAAATAAAATACATAAGTAAAATGTTATTTAAAAAAAGTGTCGATTCGCCCGATTTTGGCGAGTGCGTTCTTGCCAATCGACTAATAAGGCATTTGGACAGAAAAATAAATGAAAACTACATATTTTATAAAAAACCGTAAATAGAATAAAACAGAACACATTTCCAACACAACTCTAATCAAATTGGCTACACAATCTTACTAGACATACAAAACAAAGCTAATTTCAAAGGCCGCGGCTGAAATTTACGGAAACAGGAGCCATGTCGGCTTGTTCCTGAGATTGCGTCTGCTACGTCCAACTTTAAGCATTGTGACTGCGTACAGAACTGGCAAAGCTATCAAAGTTTATAACTGTCTAATACAATGCTATATGCAAACGCAGCGGAACTTTGTCGCGAGATATATTACGTTTGAATCGTGTGCGGGGATCATAATGAAGTCGTTATAACAGCAGGATTCCTGCTCCTTTTCGAAGAAGTCGGTTTAAAACGGAATTTGGTTTTGTATTGTTTATGCTGTCTGGGTAAATTTGGAAGTATTGTGGTACCTCAGTGTACGACGATAGACTGAACACCGACAAAACTTTACTTCGATGGGACTCTTCGCCGACAGGGCGCATCAGGTAGGTAATAGGTCAGATTAGGTTAGAATTGCGACCAACTGCGCGTGTGCCGAGCGAGCGCAACTTCCTTGTTAGTGGCAGTTACTTGACTATTTAGTAATAGCGCAAGGACGAGCCCTGTTGGCGAAGAGTCCCGTCGAAGTAAAGTCTTGTCGGTGTTCAGTCTATCGGCGTAGTGTCTGTCGGCGTTTAGTCGTACACTCGTGGTACCTACACCTTTGACAATGTTTGTCCCTATTTAGAGAGCAGTGGTGGTCCATTGATATCGGCCCCGACTTACGAGTTGTGGGTTGTGAGTTCAAACTCAAGCAGGTACTTTACTTTGTGTATATAACTTCATCACCACTGCTCTCAAAACGGAGAAAAACCTCTTCAGGAAACATGCAGGCATTTCTTACAACCAAAAATTCGAAGACTTATGACATCTACCAACCCGCACTGGGCCTGTGTGGTGGATTATGGCCCACAAACTCTCACAAAGAGGCGTGTATCCCAGCAGTGGGAAAATTATAGGCTAAGTTGGTTTTAACCTGTTGTTTTCATTCAGGGTACTGAATTTTAAAATTAGTTCGATAGAAATCTGCAGTACGAACAGCAACAACGATGCCCTTTCTGGAACAGGTTTTTTTTTTATTCTTGTAGGTACTGAATTAATTTATGTTTCAAAGCTTTTTCTGAGATGAAAACACATTGCACTGACCCCAAATTAAATGAGACAAGAACAGAAAGATGATAAAGCTACGTATCTATAGAAACTCAACTACACTCAAGAGATACGTAGATTTTCAAGAAAAAGCAATAAACGAGAGCATTCTGCATTAACCTCTACATTTTGCGTCTACGTGCCTCACAGGCGCTTCTCCATTTAACTTATCTTGTTCTGTGGCACGTACTTTATCTACATAAATATACGCCAGTCTTCCTGAAAGATTACTCTATATTATTCTTCACCTCTTGAATATGAAACTGCTCAAAAGTCGGTCAAATTGTGTTGTGGTAATATTCCGTCATAGGTGAATGACAAAGCATAAACTTAATAGTAAAAAACCGATAATCTCTCTTGACAACAGTAATTGCGTAGCAAAAAAAAAAATGCTTGTTCATTGTTGATGGTTCCAACGTCTGTATAATTATTTATTGATGATCTCATTTCGACGCGGTTTCGTGAGCAAACTGACTATCATCAGATTCAGATTAGGTCCGTGTGACTAAAGTAGGATACCTAGGTACCAAAATCAGTTGAATAGACAAACTAGAGGTTAATGCTCAGGTTTTTAAAGATAGCATACCTTTCCCGCGGCCTAAACGTGAAAGCGACTCGCTATCAAACTAGTTTAGTCACTTTGTAGTTCTGTCAGGGGTGCAGGTTGTTCAAAAGAGAAACCGTGGCCCCTGGCACACAGGAAACTGAAGGAATACGGGTGGGTTTTAGTCAGTAAAAGTATGACACGTCCTCACGTGGGAGAAGTCATTTGATGATTTCCCATCCTCAAAAAAAAGTCACTTTGTAGTAGGTACTTTTGTTAAGGCGGCTGTTTTTTCACCGACGAAAAAACGAAGGAGATTCTCAAATCGACGCGTATATTTTTTTTTTATGTATGACCACGCATAACTTTTTTCAGAGTAGTCCGATTTTGATAAATATTTTTTTATTGAAAAGGGTCCCATATAAATTTCGAAAAAAAAAAATGCAACCCTAAGGGTAGGATTGATTGTTTACTCATAGATTTTAATATTGAGTTGTGTATTACAAAAAGTAATCAAAAATTAAGCATGTAGTAATGAGTTTATAGCCACAAAAAATTATAAAATATAAACTTTTTAACCAAAAAATTAAACCACCGAAAAAACTGAAAAGAAAAAATAATAAACCTGCTTTGTTTAACCTTAATAACTAAGTTCGGAAGTCGGTGACTTTGGATATGTATTTTAATTTTATGTCACCGACTTCCAAACTTAGTTATTAAGGTTATACAAAGCAGGTTTATTATTTTTTACTTTTCAGTTTTTTCGGCGGTTTAATTTTTGTTAAATACTGACTGTGGATGATGAAAGAAAAAGCGTGCTGACCCTAACTAATATGAGATAAGGTCATGAAAAATCTTTTTAATTTGTGAATTTAACGAATATTCGATAGCTTACCGCTGATAAATTTCAAACTCGAAAGAAGTCATCAGTCCATAGCCCTACATTGCGTCCAGCATGTCCTATTGTCTGCACACTAGAGGATCCGATGGACGCTACTACAAGTGCCAAAGCTCGTAACCAAATTCTGGACTGACAGTATTTAGATTGCTATCGACACGTTATGAAGAAGAAGCCTTATACCATCCAAAACCATAATCAGTAATTATGATACTCGCTAACCATTCCTTGGAACATATTTTTACATAGTAGCTAGGGCTATGTTTTCTACAAAGTAAAAAACAAGACGCAAGACTTGGTTAACAAACAAAGTAGCAAAAAATAAGTACATATTTGGTCAGCTTGATACATAAATATGTGTTTGCAAATTTTACCATATTCTTTTTCAGATGGTTGCTAAACAATATACATTGGACTGGTGTCCGCCATTGTGCACCATCATGATGGTTTGTGACATTCAACGTGCCTTTTGAGAAGACCGAAGTATTGGCAAAGGAACATTTGATACGGGAGTACTTAAAAGTAAGCCATTCTCTCAAGGATGCGAGATGCAACTAGTTCATGTCATGTCAGTGCGCTGTCCATGACCGTCAAAGGACCGATAGCCAAGCCAGTGCCGCCAGTGGAGTAGAGGAATCATGGAGTGGAGATCGCGTATCGAAAAACGTAGTGTGGGAGTGGGACGCTGATGGACTCAGTTAGATGGATCAACGACGATAAAGAAAGTGGCTAGGACAGACTGGATGCGGAAGGCGGAGGACAGAATGTAGTGGCCCAGCCTGGCAGAGGCCATTTCCAGCAGTGGACTGCTTTAGAATGAGTTTATTGATGTTTTGAAACTCGAAAAGCCAATGCATAACTACTTACTAGAAAAAATCACTACAATAATAAAGGCTTCCCACATATTGTCAATGCTTGACAACGTTCCAAGGATGGCAAGATTTCTAGTAGATGCTCTACCTGCTGACGCTTTTGTGGTCATCATCGCCGTCGTCCCTTCGCAGTGTCAGGGTCCACTATGTGGTTATTTTGTCCCATTGCTTACCGTGGCATTCGGCAGACATAGCCCTCATGCCTACATAGTTTAGCTTCACTCATGGGGAAACATCGTAATGCTTCACTGGCATGGCATCGTCTGAACAGGGTTTTATCTATTGATACTGATATGCATCTCCTTAGTTTCTAGCCGAAATTTAATAGCAAATTGAAATAAGCGTTAAAAAAAAACATTGTTTCCGTGGACTAAAGGTTTTTATTTTTTAGGATCCCAAAAACATTTGAGTGGCTGATAAACTTGAATAACACACCATTTTGTGAAAAAGACAAAGAGTTTGGAGCAGTCAGCTTACCCACATTATAAAGTGTTTAGAAGCATAATATTCAATACCCTTATTCTTTTCAGCTTCCTAAATGTCTATGTGGTGTAGTGTAGAAAATCAAATTATTAATTACACATAAAACCATGTAGCGCACTTAGGAAACGGCAAAATCTAGGTGCACGGTTCCAATTGGTTATTTCCCATGGTATTATGTCATAGGTGAATGACGATACAAAACTGTATACCTACTGATAAAAAAATGTTAACATTAAATGACAATGCTGATGAAATGGTAACAAAAACAATTAATGCCTATTCATTACAACTTTTTGTTTTACTTGTTTTACAGTTAAGAAGAATCATTCAACGAACAAATATTCCCTAATAATTTGCCCGTTTTGATGTGTTTCTTCAGAACAAACTCTATAGGAAAAGAAACTATTTGTTATTGACTGCTGTCATAAAGATAGAAAATGGTTAAAAAATTAGACCCAGCCGAACTCCCATAGTAAGAGTAGGAACGCCCTGGGGACCATTAATGTTATCTTGTAAAATGAGACACAAATAAACTGAAGGTGTCTTAGTATACAATGTATAGCCACCAACTAATCCACAACAATTGATAGCTAATTAGCTATCAACGATTATCTCAACGAAATATTGTAGGACCCGTGTAAGTAATCTTTACTATAGAGATACAGAGATATTATATTAATAGCCTATTGCTGCCTGTTCACTTCGCTGCCGATGTCAACTACTCGTCTGTTGCAGCAAAAATAACTACCAAATAGAGTACTTGCTACTGCCCGTGTGGTATCCGGGCGTAAAAGAATAGCACATGTTATAATACACGTCGACAAGAAACCCTGTTACGAATCTGGCAAACGACCCAAGAGCTAGATTGACCCGACACTATACTGAAGATATCCCGGACGTCAGCTTATACGAGATTAGGATGGCTCTGAAGCAGCTTAAAAACAACAAGGCGTCGGGTGATGACGGAATCACGGCTGAACTCCTAAAGGCCGGCGGGACCGTTCTTAAGGCCCACCAGAAGCTGTTTGATTCCGTCATACTCGAGGGCAAAACGCCACAGGCATGGAACAGAATTTTGGTGTACTTTTCTTTGAGAAGGGTTACAATGCCCTTCTTAAGAATTATAGGCCCATCTCACTTTTGAGCCATGTCTACAAGCTGTTCTCCAGAGTCATCACGAACCGTCTAGCGCGCAGGTTTGACGACTTCCAGCCTCCCGAGCAAGCCGGTTCCGTAAAGGCTTTAGCACCGTAGACCACATACATACGCTGCGGCAGGTTATACAGAAGACCGAAGAGTATAATCTGCCTCTCTGTTTAGCTTTTTTGGACTACGAAAAAGCCTTTGATTCGATCGAGACATGGGTTGTACTGCAGTCCTTCCAACGGTGCCAGATCGACTATCGGTACATCGAGGTGTTGAAGTGTCTGTACGAAAACGCAACTATGTCAGTCCGACTCCAGCACCAGACCTCGAAACCTATCCTTCTACAGCGAGGTGTAAGACAGGGAGACGTTATCTCTCCGAAACTCTTCACCGCTGCACTGGAGGATGTCTTCAAAGTTCTGGACTGGAAAGGGGCTGGCATCAACAACAATGGCGAGTACATCACTCACCTTCGGTTTGCCGATGATATAGTTGTCATACCTGAGACCATGGAGGACCTCAGTACAATGCTTGATGACCTCAGTAGAGCTTCCGAAAGAGTGGGTCTTAAAATGAACATGGACAAGTCAAAGGTCCAATGCCCGTGTAACACCCACTCTCGTAACGGTCGGAGGCGCTGCACTCGGAGTTGTAGACGAATATGTTTACCTAGGGCAAACTGTCCAGTTAGGTAGGTCCAACTTCGAGTAAGAGGTCAATCGTCGAATCCGACTCGGCTGGGCAGCGTTCGAGTAGTTATGCAATATCTTCTCGTCTCATATCCCGCAGTGTCTCAAGACGAAAGTCTTTGACCAGTGCGTGTTGCCAGTGATGATATATGGAACCGAAACGTGGTCGCTCACAATGGGCCTCATAAGAAGGCTTAAAGTCACTCAAAGGGCAATGGAAAGGGCTATGCTTGGAGTATCCCTGCGTGATTGAATCAGGAATGAAGAGATCCGCAGGAGAACCAAGGTAACCGACATAGCCCGAAGAATTGCCAAACTTAAGTGGCAGTGGGCAGGGCACATTGCTCGCAGAACAGATGGCCGATGGGGCTGAAAAGTTCTGGAGTGGCGACCGCGTACCGGAAGACGTAAAGTTGGAAGGCCTCCCACAGGGTGGACAGACGACCTTGTGAGGGCCGCGGGAGTCCGCTGGATGCGAGAAGCACAGAACCGGTCGAAGTGGTGGAGCTTGTGGGAGGCCTATGTCCAGCAGTGGACATCTTTCGGCTGAAATGATGATGATGATGAGAGTACTCGCTTAGCGATTCTCGCTTGGTGGGTAGAACAATCGCTGAGATAATCATACTTGGAACATGCTCGTCATAGTCGCGCCCTTGCTTCTTGTTGCTCGTCAACTAGTTTTTCTTTCTAGCTCTACTCGCTTCACGTTAATAGCCAGCGGTGGGACAGGTGCCTAACAATCCTTATTTTTGCATGTGCCGGGTGTGGATAGTGATCCAGGTACTTGAAAAACTAGCTTCGTGTAACCCGGGAATTCAATATTGAACCTAGGCAGACATTAGTTGATGATTAGAAGAATGGCCATGCATCTAGTTTCCTAGAAGAGTCACAAGTTAGGGTACGGTCTGCCAAATGGACAAAAACAGTAAGGTTATGTATAAATATCTTGATGGGTAGGGGGATACAAAAAAATTGTTTTCTTCACCTCCACTACATTTACTAATTGAATGACTAAATTAATTACTCACATCCACTTATTATTGTAAAAAGGTCACTATGAAGTGAACAGCAAGAATGCAAATATTATAAACTCATTGCAGATGATTGCCTGGTTGATTTTTTTGTTACTTACCTACATTAAATCAATTCAATCAAACGTTATTTGTAGTAATGCCGTAATATCTAACAACAAGATACATGTAGGTAAGTATGTGTTCGCTATGAATGTATAAATACACATCCTGACCTCGGTTGATCAGTTAGTTCTATGGAGACGGCTTGTGTTATATCGTGTTAAAGTTTCTTTACGGAGTTTAATCAAAATGTAAGTGTTTAAATTTTGTTTTAAAAGTATTTATTTACTTAAAGGTTCACCCACAGCACATACATATACATAGAAATAGTAAGTCATACGGGTATATTCTAATATATATGCCAATTATAGGTAAACAAACATTGACAACACAAGACGCTAGATTACCGCTTAGTTGCTAACTTAAGTCTAATGTACGTATACAATTGTTTAAGAAAATGAGAAACTAAACAAAAATGAATACAAAAGTTGTAATATAAATTAAAATAAGAGACAGAGTAAGTAATTAGATTGGGTTAGATTTGCACTATAAATCAGAAAGTAAATGGTAATCATATCACTGTTTTGCTGTTTGGTGTGGGAATTAATATTGTATTGTTATATCGCTATTCGGAAACACATGTCCAGAGATCCATATGTGGTACCTCAACAACAACAAAAAAAAAATTAACATTAAAATACAAGTTATTTCATTTTGCTTATTTGATATTATTCATACTTGTATTTGTGTGCACCCTACAAACATTTTGTAAGAAAATCTGATTAGCTACTAACTTAAATGTTATTTTGTCTATTATAAATGAATCTGACCGCACCAGTTAATTTTATTTGTTAGTAAAATTATCGTTAGGCACCTCATTATCATCATTTCAGTCAAAAGACGTCCACTGCTGTACATAGGCCTCCCCCAAGCTCCGCCACTTCGACTGGTTCTGCATTTCTCGTATCCAGCAGATTCCCTCGGCCTTCACAAGGTCATCGGTCCATCTTGTGGTAGGCCTTCCAACGCTACGTCTTCCAGTACGCGGTCGCCACTCCAGAACCTTTCGGCCCCATCGGCCATCTGTTCTGCGAGCAATGTGCCCTGCCCACTGCCACTTAAGTTTGGCAATTCTTCGGGCTTTGTCAGTTGCCTTGGTTCTCCTGCGGATCTCTTAATTCCTGATTCGATCACGCAGGGAAACTCCAACCATAGCCCTCTCCATCGCCCTTTGGGTGACTTTGAGCCTTATTATGAGGCCCATTGTGAGCGACCACGTTTCGGTTCCATATATCATCACTGGCAACACGCACTGGTCAAAGACTTTCGTCTTGAGACACTGCGGGATGTGAGACGAGAAGATATTGCATAACTACTCGAACGCTGCCCAGCCGAGTCGGATTCGACGATTGACCTCTTACTCGAAGTTGGACCTACCTAACTGGACAGTTTGCCCTAGGTAAACATATTCGTCTACAACTCCGAGTGTAGAGTCTCCGATCTTCATGAAGGTGGGTTACATATGGGAATTCGACATTACCTTCGTTTTGTCCATGTTCATTTTGAGACCTACTCTTTCGGAGATTCTACTGAGGTCATCGAGCATTGTACTGAGGTCCTCCATAGTCTCGGCCATGACTACTATCATCGGAAAACCGAATGTAAGTGATGTACTCGCCATTGATGTTGATGCCAATCCCTCTCCAGTCCAGAACCTTGAAGACATCTTCCTGTGCAGCGATGAACAGTTTCAGAGAGATTGCGTTTCCTGTCTCACCCCTAACTGCAGGAGGATAGGTTTTGAGGTCCAGTCCTGGAGCCGGACTGACATAATGGCGTTTACATACACACTCTTTAGCACCTCGATGTACCGATAATCAATCTGGCACTGTTGGAGAGAGTGCAGTGCAGCCCAAATCTCAATCGAATCGAAGGCTTTCTCGTAGTCCGCCAATGCTAAGCAGAGCGGCAGGTTATATTCTCTCTCTTCGGTCTTCCGTATACCTGCTGCAGCGTATGATGTGGTCCACGGTGTTAAAGCCTTTTCAGAATCCGTCTTCTTAAGCACCTACTTAATTCGTTATATTGACTATATTACGTATTGAACCAATCGCTAATAGGTGGGCAAATATTTGCTTTATTTATTTACAGATGGGTGTTAAACTGTACACATTGGACGCGAGTCCACCAGTGCGCGCCACAATGATGGCTTGTGACATATTCAACGTGCCTTTCGAGAAGATACAAGTGAATCTTCTAACAAAGGATCATTTGAAACCAGAGTATTTGAAAGTAAGAGAATAAGTTTACGTAATCAAAATAAACTAAAAGGTTTGCTTAGCTACTAAAATCGACAAAGCAGAATACCAGAAGATCCCAATTCGCTAAAAGCTGGTACAAAACCCTGGAATTTTTTTAATAAAAATAAACATTATATGTCAACTCTTAGGAGAGTTCCTTAGCCCTCCCATCCCTTTGTAGAAGTGACACAATCCTCCTCTGTCCCCTCTTTAACAGTCTCTAAGGAAGTATACTCAAAAGACTTAAATACATTTAATAAAATAAAAAAATAAGGTGTACAACATTCATCAAAGAAATTTTGTTTTCCAGAAAAATCCACTGCACACCGTGCCTGTACTAGAAGATGGTGATTTAATTCTGCACGACAGGTTTGTTAAACGTCAAATTCTTATAAAATCTCCTTAAGGCGGTCGAGCAAGCTAATGATGACAATCATTAGCTTGCTCGACCATTGTGCTGCTTTGTCTGTGCTGACCTTTAAATTCCTAGGAAACTTGAATTACTCGTATAACGAACTTATTGGTTGGACATATATATTATACTAGCTTTTGCCAGCGACTTCGTTCGCGTGGAAGCCGAAACTGGAATAAAAATATCCTATGTGTTACCCAGGCAGCACACAAGTCAGATAACTGGCCAACAATTTAATCTTATGCAGGGTTAAGCTTTATTATATATGTATAGAAGCTGTGTGTATTACGAAGTTCTGTATTAAAGTTTTTTTTTTTGCTATAATAATACTATTAGCTGAGTTAGTTTAGTAATTTGTAGATTTTATTTCTTAAAACTGAATAATCATCATAAAAAGACTTGTTACTCAAGAGTTTGTGTAACCTTTTGTATAACATGGGTATAAAATTCTATTATCAAGCATGATACTGGATAAGTTATATTCTGTTCTCTTTTAGTTGTATTACACACCACATCTTGATAATTATTCAGCTGCTTTATAAAATAGGCGTTATTTCGGTTATGAAGCATATAGTAACTTAACAGAAATTACGATAGCTGTTATAACTACTTTATGCCGCTTTAAATACGAAATTACCGTCATGTGCAGCTAACTGTGGTTAAAGCAATAGTAACAGATTCTTATGCAGAAGTTTGCTGGGTATTCACGAAAAGCAGACATTTACTTAAGCTAGAAGAACTGTTCTGGAATGTTAGTCAGCATTTAAGCGGCTAACTGCGCTTTATTTTGTAGTGGTTGTGTGAATATGCCTCCACATAATAAAAATGTTAAAAAACACTCCAATTCATGGAAAAATAGAAAGGAACGGGAGACATACGAAGAAAGTGCTTGCGAGAGGATGAAAAGATAAAAAACTCTATTTGTGCAAATAATACACCTATACTGTGGGTTTTTATTACTACTTGACTGAATCCTAATTGTTTGATTTACAGTACGAACATGTGTGATTATAGAACATTAATCGAAAAATGATGAGTGCAGACCGCTTTTAACCAGACCACAACTTAATAAGTGGACACAATCAGATCTGTTATGCAGACATAAGACGATAAGCCGCTGTGCAATCAGATTTTATTCAGAATGAGCGTCGCCATATCGAATAACAAAACCTATTCTAATGATGTGGAATTTTATACTCAAATACTCAAGTTTAATAACGAAATCGGTATAATATTCTTATAAAAGTATCAAAAGGTTATTTTTGAACCCTTAAACTGCATAAAACATAAAAAAAAACTTTTCACACGTAAAACACACCAATTGACGAAATTTTGTTTATTTCTCTAAAACCCGGCTTATCAGGTGGCGCGTGAAAATTTTACACGAAATGTATATATAAATACACGGTAAAGTTGCATGCGCACCAACGATTGCATAAATAAGGGTAAAATTAAGTTATGATAGGTAATACAGGATAAATTTTTAACCAGTGCGCAAACTGTAACCATGAATTCAGCATATCATTCTAGAACCCCTAGCGGAGTTTTTCGCCAGTTGTACAAAAAAAATCTGATGTTTCATAGAAAAGTGAAATACCTACGCGGTCAAAATGTATGGAACAGCTGATTTTATTTTGTGTATTCGGCGAAAAATTTCTGAGCTAGGGGGTCTAGAATGATATGCTGAATTCATGGTTACAATTTGCGCACTGGATAAAAACTTTTCCTGTATAATTTGGCCATATATATTTCAATGTCGCAGTCACGCTGTTCGGATTTGTCAATTTCAATTTAATTTGGCAAAACTTCTTGATAAAATATACTGAAATAAGTTAAACGCTGTGTATTATTTGAATATCTGAGCTTTTAAGGACTTAACCATAGTTAATTCATTCATTCATTCATCATCTGGATAACAGAGCTGTAATACTTGTTTTAAAGAACAAAATGCTTTTATGCAAAATATACTCAGCTTGTCGTACAATTATTCAAAACTTATTCATCTGTTACGTTGCTATTACACAGCTATTAGCATTATAATTTTGTGCCCAAATTGCTTGAATAACGTCTGAGTAAGCGCCAAATCAGCTGATTATGGTAGTCTTATTCAGCGATTAGTTTCTAAGACTGCTCTTAAACAAAACTTACTCGGAAGGTTTGTGCTGGCTGGGATCCAGGTTATAATCTATATATGTGCCAAATTTCATCCAAATCCGTTCATTCGTGTTTGCGTGATTGAGTAACAAACACCCAAACATCTAAACATACAAACATTCACATTTGTAATTTAAGTAGGATAAAGTGTAGTCGTCAGTCTTGTACCCATATTTAACATCAAACTATGATTGAAATACGAACTTGATGCCGACAACTTTAAAATTTTATATACTTACACAAACGATGTTAATCTGGAGTCTAAGTTGTCAATTTTATATTAAGAACATTACGACCGTCGGAATAAAGTTCCAAATAGGAACATAGGAGGTTTTTGGGACACGGACCTAAATTTTAACTCGTTTTGTAAAAGTCACAAACAAAGTTAGCTATGTTTGATCAATGCCTATTATTAGAAAAGGCATTATAACATAATATTTAAGTTGTCAGTGCATGTTTTAATAATAAGGTAACTCTTTTACAGAATCCAAAAAAAAAGTTTATTAACGTCTCATTACTCATTTTTGTATCCTTTCTTTTCAGTCACGCAATAATGGCGTATCTTGCTGATACCTACGGAAAAGACGACTCTTGGTATCCAAAGGATGTCAAAAAAAGGGCACAAGTCAATCAAAAGCTCTTCTTCGACACATCAACTCTTTTTTCTAGATTACGAAATGTAACTGTAAGTTAAAATAATTTACCAAGATACTTTTCTGCTAACGTTTGTAATGCTTTACTCACCTATTTACAAATTTTTATTACATGGCTTGCATTATTGCATTATTTTCTTAACTTTTTCACAGAAAATTCCAAGAATAACTGTAGCTGCTCCTTTTATTTGTTAGTGACAAATTAATAAAAAAAAGGAATTCTTTATAATGATCAAGCTCCTTTTTTTGCAGTATCCCTTATTATTTGAAGGAAATAAGAACGTAGAGCCAAAACGGTACGATGACATTGCAGAGGCATATGGTTTTCTTGAAGAGTTCTTGTCCCGAACAAAGTTCCTTGCCACTGATCACATCACAATTGCCGATGTGGCAGCCTTAAGTAGTGTGATGGCTTTGGATGTCTTACTGCCAATAGACGCGAAAAAGTAAGTGAAACTTTATCCATGTTATTAATGTTGTTATATTAGTGTTTGCTAGCTGACATATAGCAAATAATTTAATTTTATGTTTTGTGTTTGGTAATGTTATTTACTTACCTTCTTTTGTATAGAATCCAGTTCTTCTAACTTAACAGACAGCTGTGCTGCTGGGGAGTTTGTTGCGCAACTTCTTCTTCCCAGTTTTCTAATTACTCCGCAGGTTTCGTTACCACTGTTGTGACGTATTTTTTAAGCAGATTAGGCCCCTAAAATATACTCTGTGAGGTCAAATTGAAGCTTGAATATCATGATTATCGTTTTCAGCTCCAATAACCAGTAGGATTTCTCCATTCAGTTCCAAATAAAAAACACTGGATCAACCAATTGTTATCAAATGAGCTAACCATGACTTGCTATCGCTTTTTCGGTCTTCGTCGAGTCTCAGCTGTACCGAAGCTCCACCGCCTTGTAATTTTGGCTCACAGTTTTATATCTGGCATCTGGCTGATGGGGCCAACCTGATCCTTCTTTAGTTAAGCGACTTATTTTATCTTTTCTCTAACAGTCACAAACCAGTATTTGGATTTTTTCTCATGTTGAATGAAATCATAACCCTTAAATGTTATGTGGTAAGATACACACGTGGCACATTTCTTTAGTTTTTAGTCGGCTGAAATAAGTAGCAAGTCGACAAGAACAAAATGAATGATAAAGCATTTTACTTTCAGGTTTCCGAAAACCACCAAGTGGCTGGCAAACTTAAAGCAGACATCATTTGCTAAAAACCAAAATGAATCTGGAGCAGCTCAGCTTGCTCAGATGATAAAGAAGGGTTTAGAATAATTTTATTCTAGGCTTTTCTAGCCCTGTTATGAATTGAGATTGGGCTATCCCCGAATATTTTGGTCAAAAATAGGCATGTTCTATTAGCCGATAATACTATAATTGTTTAGACATAAATATATTACTAGTTATATAAGGCATGCGATGTGTGTGTGAGTGGTGGACTGTAAATAATTCTACACGGAGCATCTGCTAACAAATCCCCACAAAAACTAACAAAAATTTGTAACGGGATGTATGACAATTAAATATGTATGCTATATTAACGCTTGTAAATTTTGTTTTATTTACTTCCATAATTTTATTTACTTTTGTTATCATAAATAAAAAATAATCAGCCTGTATCGTCCCACTGCAGGGCAAAGGCCTCTCTTTTGTTTTTCCACTCAACTCGATCCTGGGCTAATATGGACCAATCCCTCATATAAGCGTCAAGTTCGTCCCGCCATCTACGCCTGGGTCTTCCGCGATGCCGTTGGACGTTTTCAGGGACCCATGCTGTGGTGGTCTTAGCCCACATTGCATCCGACATGCGGCAAACGTGTCCAACCCAGTCCCACTTGAGCTTGGCTGCTTTTTGGGTGACGTCTGCAATTTGTGTTTTAGAACGCAGTATCGTGTTCCGTATCATAATCTCCAAAAAAATCCCATTATTTTTAAGGAACAAATATATTTGTATCCTTTCGATTACTACCGGTGTTTTTCCCAAAGCTTTAAAAAAGCGCTTATTCACCCAATTTACATGTCAGGCAACAGCGAACATGTCAACAATTATATCTACCTATTTCTGTGTTTTCTGCGATGTCTAAGATATTATAGAGAATCTTAAAC
Source organism: Polymixis flavicincta (assembly GCA_949987655.1). Taxonomy (NCBI): domain Eukaryota; kingdom Metazoa; phylum Arthropoda; class Insecta; order Lepidoptera; family Noctuidae; genus Polymixis; species Polymixis flavicincta. Next base: position 10,785,506 of record OX465175.1, on the reverse strand, counting down.
GATAGTTTAATGATATACTTAGGGCCTATAACATCATAACAACCAATCAGTAGTTCCGTCCGTCCTATCCCGTAATTTCAATCAGGGTAAAAATGCCTTGGTATCTTTTTGGACCAATCGCAAGCATCTGACACGGTATTTACCCCTTAAATTCGACTTTAACTTGAAAATATTGGTGTAAGAGGAACTCTACTTAATCTTGACGATTGTTATTTCACGGAGAGAATGCAAAGTGTACATAAATAATTGCACAAGCACTGAATGCTATTTTACTAAATACAAGGTCCCTCAGGGAAGTATGCCAGCATCGTCACTCTTTCTAACCTATATAAACCAGTTATGCACACTAACACTTACCAATTGTAATATCTAGGCAAAAATAACCGGGCTCTAAAGGATTATATTCAATTCCATAGATGCCACTTGAAGCCTCAACGTAGGTACACCAAATTAGACCAAAGGTTCATACATTGAATATCTCGGAGAAGTAATAGATGAGCATTCAAATTGACACAAACACGTTATGACCACAGATCACAAAATAATTTATATCTTTAAAATACTTAGAAACTCAGCAGACATCGACACGCTTAAAAGTATTTATCTACTCCCTGTGCTAGTTCCTATACTGAGTTACTATTATAAGACTGCCTTAGGAGGAGCAACAAAAATATCACTTGTACCACTGGAAAGGAAACCAAAGAGCTGTTTTAAAGGTGATGGCTGAACCATTATATCAGAACTGCAAGTTGCTCACCGTCCGACCAGTCTTGTTTTCCGGTTCACTCTTTGCAAACATGAATACGTCCCACCAAGATCAGAAGGCCAATTCTACTAATTAATAACGTTTAAATCTAGTAGCAGTATCATATCGGCGACAATGAAATGTCAAATACTTGGCAAAAATGTATGAAAACTTGAGGTATTTTTGACAGATTGAGACTGAGATGACACTGTGAACGTTCTTAAATTTACGAGAATTGCCCCTAAGTTCTCTATACTCGACATAGCTCTGCTCGAGTATGTCAAGTCGAGCGTTACAGGACCGCATTTGCTACATACCAATATTTCATCCTTGGTTCTAGAATAAACAAAAAGCTTCAAAATAAATTTATAGTTAATAATCGAAACGCTTTCGACTAAAAAAATATATTATGAATTGCCTCTTACACCTAAATTATTGTTATACAAAGGAATTTATTCATTGTACGAATGAAGGACTATTTTAATAAAACGTATTATTTTCTTTCTTTTACTATTTGAGGCGTCAACGTTTTAACCTTTTAAATGGTACACATATATCATGACGCCTGTTTTCTCCAAAGGGTTAGGCAGTTGTAAGCCTAGTACACCTACACTTTTGCCAGTTAGTCCAATATAAAAGGAGGCGAATTTATTGCCATCAACTTGACACAAATCTTGGCTCCGGGCTCTTAAGAAGTTCTAGATGAAAAAAACCCAGTAACACCATCACTTTTTAATAGAAATACGTGTAAAATCGTTCGTATGACAACTACACATTCGTTGAATGACAGGGTTTTTTTTTTTGGGTGGGAATTCATCAAATGACTGCTCCTGCTGAGTAGAGCAGGAGGGCGTGTCAGACTTTTACTGACTAAAACCCACCCGTGTTCCCTCAGTAGCCCGTATGCCAGGGGCTGTGGTATCTCTTTCGAACAAACCCGCACCCCTGGCAGGCATCGGCCCTTGCGGACCCCACCAGTGGTTGCTGACATCTTTGACGGCGCGCGTGTGGAACACAACGCGCCGTCCCGTCTACCACTTTTCGGCCGCAGGGGATAGGGAGAGCGGCTGACGCTATACCGACACTCCTCTTCCCCTGCGGCCCCACCGCGTCCGCCATCAAACGGTGGCGGCCCCGTCCAGGCCACGGAAGGGAAGAGCGCTGCTCAGAAGCACCGGCACTCCTCCTCTACCGCAGCCCGTAACCCTCAGCCGCGATGCCTCCCATTCGACACCGCGGCCCACCTCAGTTGCGGTGCACCTCACCGCAACCTACTTTTTGGCCGCTACGTCAATGGCTTGAAGGCAAAAGCCCTGACGAGCGGCCCCACCTTTGGGTTCCTCTTCGCTTCACCGTGGGTTGCAGACCACGGTTACTGAGCCCCCCCGCAACGACAATGCGGGAACCCACTCGGGGGGGAACTGCGTTACATACGCTCTCAAAATGTATAAAACAGCATTTTTTTTTTTTTTTATAACAGACGTACAATTCAATTCAATCGCAGGGGTCCACAATCATGTCATTGTGTGTTCTGAGCCCCCAGCAACCTCACAATCTCTTGTTTCACTACCACTTATCTTATCAATATTTACGATATATTCAAAAAAGTTATTAAAGATTATAGTTATCTCAAATCTATGTATTAGGTACTTACATATTAAATATATCACTGCAATGATTAGCCGGATTATTTCGATAACGTTAAATAATAGAGTGGTGGCTGACACGAATGGAAGAAAAAGTGTTGTACCGACCCGGAGTATCAATGGTCAAGGACAGGAAGTTGGCTTATTAGTCAATTCGCATGAATTTACGTTAAGAAAAAATAGTTTTTTTCTTACTGTATAATACATACATAATCGGCCTACAATGTTCTGCTAGGATACTGGCCTCCTCCTTTTCCTTTACCGTTTTAAGAGGAGGCTGAGGAAAATCAGTATTAAACGTAAATTCGAAAGTGGTTGAAAAAATACTTACACAATCAACAGGTTTATATTTTAGTTAGATTTTCGAAGATATTTTTTTTTTTCACTTTAGTCACATAGACGTAGACGTTTTTAATACGAAGCTTTTTTTAGAGAACACTTAAACGCTTTAATAATTTTATGAAATAAAAACATTGTGCTACTACAGTGTAAGAAAAGGAGTTTTTTTCTTTCTAGATAATACAAATATACATACATAATCTACAATGTTCCCACTGTTAGGACACTGGCTTCCTCTCGGTGAGAGGGAGTGGGCCGTAATCCACTTCGCGGGCCCACTATGAAATAGATAAGAGAAAATCAAACTAATGTTAAATAGCTTTATTGCATAAAATTCAAAACGTACCAATTGCGTAATACAAACTTCGTACTTCGAACGAGTTGTTGAATCGCTCACAAATAAATTAACTACCTGCAAATCGCAAACAGAAAATAATAATCCCGACTAATATCCTTACTTAAAAAAGTAACTCTGTCTGTCTGTATGTTATCCTTTCACGCCTAAACCGCTGAACCGACCGTCATGAAATTTGGCAGAGATATAGCCTGGGATATGGAGAAGGACATAAGCTACTTTTTTTACGCGTTAACTGATATACACGCGGGCTGAGCCGCAAGCAGAAGCTAGTTTATAATAAAAGTGTCTATTCACCCGTTTCGGGCGAGTAAATTCGTACAAAACAACTAATAAGCCAGGAAGATGATGATGACATATTAAACTATTCGACCACGTATAGTAACGCCCAACAACAAGATAAGTGGTTGCCTGTGTGTTCGTAAAAATTTATAAATAACCATTCTGACCTTGCTTCGCCATTAGTTGTTTGTGGGACGTGTTGTGTTTCTATCGTGTTGTAGTCGTTTACGAGGTCGGATCAAAAAGTATGTGTTTTATTTTGCCTTAAAACTATTTTTATTGTCTTTTCTTAATAGCACATTTATTTTATAACACTAATGAAATAATTTCATCTTTATTTTGGGGCCATTCTCGTAATTTTAAGAACGTTCAAAGTCTGATTTCATTCTCAATCTGTCAAAAATATCTCGAGTTTCCATACATTTTTGACAAGTTTTTGACATTTGATTGTGGCCGAGATGACACTGTTAATATATTTTGAACGTTTTAAATTACGACAGTTGGGCTTCAGTAGAATTTTGTTTTAATGTAATTGTAAAATAGATGTTTATTAGTTGAAGGACACTGAGCGAGAAACAATAGAAATAATAATTATTGTAAAAACGCCTGACCCTAATTGCGTAACACAAATAATTTGAAGGTCATTGCTGATTCAATCGTTCATATTATGTTCGAAAACATTGCCTGCTTAGCAACGAATATTTACTTTGAGAAGTAGGTATAATATTATTATTATTTTGATTATTGTGAATGTGAGGACTATGTGGGTCATGTTTTGTATTTTTGTTTTTGAGTTTCATCTCTTTATCAGTTAGTTTTTAATGTTAATCTGGCAGTTTGAGTACTTTATGCGGCCTACCCAAATGTTCTTTCTTTGGTATTGTTCGTCAAATTGTTGAGCTCCTCAAGTTCTGAGATGAGTGAGCTGTATCACTGATAAATGCGTGCACTGAATGGACAGGTCCACTCAATCTGTGTGGTTCTTTCCTCAAAAGACTATTTCAAACACCAATCCTCATGGTGTTCACATGATCTGACCAAGATTATGTCTGGACTTTAAACGAGACTGTGACGTATGAGTTTGTTTCGTCCTTTCTTCTCAGTGTAGTCAGATAGGAAACGCCGACCTCATCTAGTTAAAAATATCATTGACGTGTAAAAGTGTTTGTACAAACCTACTTACAGAAATAAAATCATTTATCATTATCATTTATGCAATTACCCCTTTGGGGGTAAATTAGAACACTAATTTCCCCCCAAATGTTATTACTTATTCGTCCACAATCCTTCAGCCGTAATGAAATCACGGCGAGATTTTTTCGCGCACTGGATCTTCAACGCATTGCAAAGCACCAAGAGTTGAAAATCGAACACTGTGTTTTTTCGACGCGCTGAGACTAGCTCGCGCTGCTATCTGTTGGATTCTCGATATAAACCTCGAGTTGAAAAAATGCCGTCGCGATTTAATTACGTCCGTATGAATGTCGACTTTGGTCATAAGTGTACGTAGTTAGGTAATTTATCATTTTTACTAATTACTTACGAGCTGATCGAGTGGCAAGTGTCCAATAATCCAGTAGTAGATAATTTATAAAAATGTGTGTAAAAACAATAGTTTTGTACCTTAATTAGCGGTTACGGTTACATTCACGTTCGGTTTATCCATTTTTTAACACGAACGCATTCCTCAGTCGTGGCCCTATTAGGGTGTGTCCAGATCTGGCGAGCACGCCGCTCGCGAGCACTTGCGAACTGTGCGCGTGTTGCTCGCGTGCGGTTACAGCCTACGTTTGGTGCGCCGCTCTAGTGCAACTCCAGCTGGCTTAGCACGAGCACCGATTTGTCGACGGAAAAATAGACATGACTATTAAATAAACTCATGTACAATAGGATAAGATAACTATGTTTTTCTATTCATTATCACAGTTATGCGTTCTAAACGAATCATGGATTTGTAGATAATCGTATATACTTTGTGGCCATCGAGTAGAAAGTTTTGTTGTCAGTGTGATTTTGACAGTTTGGGAAGAAATATTTTTCTGAAATACTCGTAGTCTACATTTATAAGGACCTAGACAAATATCGTTAGAAACGAAAGACTAAATGACAGATTGTAGAAGGATATCTACGGTGCGATAACAAAAATGTAGGAACGAAATGTCACTTTTTATTGAAAAAGCACTGTCTATTCTTCGTAGAAATACAAAGCGTCATGTTAAACCCGCAGCAAGGCACGAGAGGGGCGCGCGTGCAGCGCGCGTACGCACATAGCTTCTTACGCGTTTGAACTAAATATGTGGGCGAGGGAGGTGCACCGCTCGAGTACGGCGCATAGCTTGCGCGCGACCGGCGCGTGGACGGCGCAGGGTCTGCGTATGTACGAACATGAAATGCACTCGCGCAGTTCACAGGCGGCTCGTGAACGGCGCATGCGCCAGGTCTATACACACCCTTAGATATTGTCCGCACAGACGTAAAAATATCACGGCGGGATTTATGTCTCACTGGAATTTCAGCCCTCCGCAAGCACAGAGTTGAAAAAATTTATTGACAAATAAGTATACCAAGTTGTAGATTTCTGCTGCTCTGACTCCTGAGCTAGTTACATAACTGTGTTGCAGGAGCCAGTGTTCATCCGTAATACAGAGACACATTGTTTTGTTGTTTTATGACAACACAAAAAGTAAAAAACAAAAGCAAACAAAAAAAATACGATCCTTAAGAAAAAAAAAAGTATGACCAGACTAAAAAATTAAGATAAAATAATTAAAAAAGTGAGAAAAAAAAAATAAAAAAAATTACATTGCAAAAATTTTCCCTTTTTTTCTAATAACTTACAACATTCGCGAAAGTGTGGGTGCGTTTGTATGTGCGTGTATGTGTGTGTGTGAAAATCCTACAACTCTGATGGATTCTCAATGCTCGATTCGACACCGAGAGTTGAAAGTCCAGTGCGTGGTCTTACGGTCTCAAAAATTTTAAATCATAGATGGGACTACGTTTTTGTACGCAGTAAAAAACAGAGCTCAAAACACGATTAGCAAATAAAGTAATATCAGGAAATAAGCACATAATTGGTCAGCTTGATGTAGATAATGTATGAACTGAATGGCGTGCTTTGGGAGAAGCGTATGCCAGCAGTGGGCTGCTGTAGGCTGATGATGATGAGATGCATAAATAATGATCGGGCATAGGTGTATCTATAGTACATTCACATATCGCTAGTTATGTTTTGAAATCCCATGTAACAGGGGGCAATCCTATTACCACCAACAGAGCACAAATCTAGACTCCAGATGCTACTAAGAATTTCCCAAAAACACTATGCCCGACCCGGAAACCGCACCCAGGGCCTCATGCTTAGCAGTAGCGTTTGCAACCACTACACAAAAATAAATATTTTACCATATTTATTTTCAGACGAACAAAAAGGCTTTAGAAAAAACAAAAGAATCAATATGGCCATATACGACTTCTTGAATAAGGTTATTGCAAATGTAGACCAAGATCTGTATGTTCTATTTACTGTGATATGCGTCAAGCATTTGACCACGTAGATCACAATAGCTTACTTAATAAATTAGAAGCATACGGATTAGGAGGAAATATCCTACGGCTTATCGAGTCATATCTAAAAGATCTAAAATAATACGTGGACATTACACAAGTAGATCCAAAAACCACCATAGACGAAAGACTAGATTGGAAGGCACAAACGATAGATTTGGCGAAGCGACTTAGCAAATCCTCGTTTGCATTATACAGGATGTAACAGAAACCCTATTGCTATCCTTAAGCACTAAAGATTACTGCTGGTACGGAATCACTGTTTCATGGTTCTTAAATTCAAATCATAACAAACGTGTCACCGCACTACATAGGTCAATAAGTTTCCACGTTACTTGCCAATATCACGATAAATCTATTCCGAGTGATGTGTTTATTTCAATTTGAAAAGTTCGGTTTCTGGTATCAATGTATTAAACATTCTCATATCTTCCGAACATATAGAGATAGGATTAAAAAAACCCTTCCAATATCGTTTTATATCATCCAAAGAAGCTGTGCCCTTGGTATGTATATTCCCTATCCGTTACACGTTGTATAAATTTGCGCCGGTGACAGGAACGGACACTATTGTTACAACATACCATGGTTTAGCTGGTTCTATTTTAAGATACGGAGTTATTTTTTAGGGAAACTCATACAATAGGGAACTCATATTTAAAGCCCAAAAAAGGTGCATCAGAGCAATGTTTGGGTTAAAATGTATAGAGTCATAGGTTACCCAAAGGGTTTACCCTTTCTTTATCAAATGTAAGATACTGATATTGCCCTGTTTGTACATTTTCAAAGCTGCAGTATTTGTAAAAACCAACCCAATTCTATTTGCCAAGCTATCAGATAGAAATGACGGGAGTCGACGATATGTCAATATGTTGCGTTCGAGACAGTCCAAGCAGCATTGATACATAATAGTGTTTTTATTTGTTGCCGAGAATCGAGCTGAATGGCGTGCAATTGGAGAGGCCTATGTCCAGCAGTGGACTGCTGTAGGCTGATGATGATATGGCACCAACTATTTACGATCATATACCGGAATTATTTAAAATGTTTAATATTCACCTATTCAAACAACATTTTAATAACATTCTTGTAAAGAAATCTTATTATATTATAACTGAATTTTTGAAGTATAAAATATCACTATAATGTTTAATAAATTATTGACATGTCTTTGTTACTAGAAATCTAATTTTAGTGATATTTTTATATTGACAAACCTCTGTACATTTTTTTTTTTTAAGTTTATTGCAATGTGATTTTGACTTCCAGTTGTGTATAACTTGTTCAATATAATTTGACATATAAATGTTTATAAATGATTAAATTCAAATTTGATCATAATTGTACGCTTCGCAGCAAAACATAGAGAATATTAACTAATATTATGACATCTCAGACACCGTGTAACTGCCATAAAGATTATTATTTATTATATTCTCAGATGGGTATTAAACTGTACACAACGGACTGGAGTCCGCCAGTGCGCGCTACCATGATGGCTTTTGAGATATTCAACGTGCCTTACGAGAAGATAGAAGTTGATCTTTTTAAATTGGAGAATTTTAAACCGGAGTACATGAAAGTAAGTCCAAAAGAACATCTTATTATACAGGAAAAAATAATTCAGTTAAATTTTTTTTATAATTTCCTGCAATTACCCACAATTTTTATAAAAAAAATCTTGGTCAGTTTTTTGGTATTCAGCTACATCCGGCTAGACTGGAAGCCAACCCCAATATATTTGGGAAAAGACTAGACAGATGATGATATAGTCAATATATTTTGTAATTCAACTTTGTTTTTTTTTTTGCAGAAAAATCCAGTACACACTATACCTTTACTAGAAGACGGCGATTTCCTTTTATTTGACAGGTTTGCTACTTTTAAAATACGTGCTATGAGTTTAATATATGGTTTGGTGTTGGAGATCAAATTGATCCCCAATTGAGCATTGAATGCTTGTATCCTTCATGAAAGAGCAGCCTTTGCACTTCATGGTCGGACTGATTCTTAAGTGTGTATTGTCTCTTTTCAGTCACGCTATAATGGCGTATCTTGCTGATACCTACGGAAAAGACGACTCGTGGTATCCAAAGGATGTCAAAAAAAGAGCACAGGTCAATCAAAAACTTTTCTTTGACACATCAATTCTATTCCCTAGAATACGGAATATAACTGTAAGTAATTTGTATTAAAAAGGCTTAACTTCGGTTCTATATTTTTGCAATAATATCTATCTATTCCCCTTTTATAATTATTTTTCAGTATCCCATAATGGCTGAAGGAGTCAAGATCATGGAACAAAAAAAGTTGGATGCCATTGAAGAGGCGTTTGGTTTTGTTGAAGAGTTCCTATCCCGTACTAAATATATTGCCGCTGATCACATCACAATTGCCGATGTGGCAGCCTTAAGTACCATGACGGCCATGGAAATGGCACTACCATTAGACGAGAAAAAGTAAGTAAAATTTATTCAAAATAATGGGGAAGGCTGGGCAAAATAAATTGTAGATGGCGTGATCATAGCTAGTTCCAGGCCAAGTGGCTTATAGATTAATGTGGAAGCAACACTCTAAATGCCTAAGTGAAGACGACTGTTGTCGGACACTCTCTGAATACATACATAAGAGAGAGACAACACATATCACTGTTTTGTCCTTATGTGTGTATGTGTGTATTTAGAAAGAGAGCGTTCGACCTCGCTCAACATTTTTAGGTATTTAGAGTTTTGCCTCCACTTATATCTTGTTTCTTGCCTACGGCCTACAATACATCTGTTATTTTGTTCATTCATTCCATTTCGTGTTCATTTATGAGTTGTGGTTGATTAGAATATTTCGATATTTTCGGTCATTTCAATATTTTAAAAAGAGTATTTGATGTATGGAAAGTGGCAGAATTTGAAACCTTATTATAAATTTCCTTGCAGTCACTTTTTCTTAAAACTGTTTTCGAGGTTATATCGCAAACAAACATAACCTCCAACTCAATTTTTTTTTTCTCTAGGAATGTCTTTAAGCAATAATCTTCTAGTTTAAGGGGAATTTCGGGATATGGTGGCCTCCAATTTCTGATTATTAAGGAACACAACAACGCGTAATTTTAGCAAACATAAAATGAAGGCAGCTCACGCTTTGTATTACAAGCTTGTGCTGGGAACTAGCTAAGAATGCACTATTTTGACAGTTGCCTTCCCTAGTATGGGCGAATTTGACAAATGAAACTGAACGCAATCAGTACATATTATACTGGAAAATACTAAGTACACTATAACCTAGCTGGAGGTAATATTTTAAACTAAATTTGAACATGATGTTTACCTGTGAAACTTCTTACTATATTTCCTGGACAGTAAATATGTTTTTTTTTCACATGTAAGCCACGTGATGGGTTCAGATCTATCAGTGGCATAATTGTTGTGGAATACTGACGCTGACAGCTCTTGAACGTGCTTTAAATGCTAGATCGCGTTCAATTCATCATCATCATCATTTCAGCCGAAAGACGTCCACTGCTGGATATAAGCCTCCCCCAAAAGGGGGGTTTTGCCATAATCGCCACGCTTGGCAGGCGGGTTGGCGATCGCAGTATGGTGGTAAAATACATAGAGAACGCTGCTGCCTATTCTCTAGTAAGTCCCTTAGTCGCCTCCTACGACACCCACGGGAAGAGATGGGATGATGCTATTCTTTACGTCCGGCACCACGCGTTCAATTGCATTGCTAAAATTCGTCCCTAGTTATAACTGAGGGGCAATTCTCGTAATTTTAAGAATGTTCACAGTCACAGTTTGATCTCAGTCTCAAACTGTCAAAAATGAATCGAGTTTCCATGCATTTTTGACAAGTTTTTGACATTTTATTGTCGCTGAGATGAGACTGAGACTAGATCCTGAAGGTTTTTAATTACGAGAATTGGCCTTCTGGAACATGGCAACACTGTATTATTGAAATAAAGGAGGAAAAATTGTTCAAAAGGGCAATTTCTTACAAATTCAAATGGCATTAGCCTTCATACTAGGATTCCCTTCGTAGACTAGGCTCCTACGTCTTACAAGATGGCATCGTCATTCGGAGTTTTGTTTCCCTGAAAATGATATTCACACCTGTTCCTTAGATTCTGATCGGCTGAAATAAATATCCAATTGTCCAGGAGGGCTTAAAATGTGGAATCCGTAGAGTAACTGATTTTGTTTTTTTAGGTTCCCGAAAGCAACCGCATGGCTGACCAACTTGAAGAACACGCCATTTTGTAAAAAACACAATGAATCTGGAGCAGCTCTGCTTGCCCAGATAATAAAGAAGTGTATAGAATCATAATAGTATTTAATTAAATTAAGATTTTTAGTTACCATAACTTGTGTTTTGGGATGTGAAAATTTTGCCTGGACATACAAAAACAACCTAAAAGTTCGCAGTGCTGGAACAGAGGCCTGCTCTCTGTGTGAGGGAAACCAATGGGGTGAGCCCATTGGTTTCCCCCACGAGGACCCAGTTCGGGTTCGCAGATGTCCATGTTTTCAAAGTGTTTGATTTTAAAACATGTTCCTTCACCGTTTTGAGAGCAGTGGTGATGAAATTAAATACCACTGCTCTCAAAACGGTGAAGGAACATGTTGAATTTAAATAAACAAAGTAAAGTGCCTGGATTTGAATGTACGACCAGATTGCTAAGTCGGGGCCGATACTTCTGGCAATGTTTGATTAGGCAAAATGTACTCTGTATTAATGTTGAATATGCCCTCAATGTCTGAGCGTACTAAATGCAAATCCCTCAGATGTCCGAATGTGTGACTTTGATCAATAAAATTTATTGAAACGCTTTATAATTTTGTTTTATTTAAATATTTAGGTAATTTGTTGCATTTATTACATATGACCAGTTTGAAATATGGAAATCGTAAAAAAACAGTATTTTAGTTAGGTCCAGTCAGTTCCTTCCTTATATTTGAGATATAATGCACCTTTCATCTATTACACAGTACAAGTCCTCATGTAACATCAATCAAAATATTTAATAAAATACCTAACGATTTGAAAATGGAACAAAATGATAAAATATTTATCAACCGGCTCAGCAAAACGACTAGTCATTAATGGGCTTATTTCCAAAGTGCTCCAAAAAGAGTTCCCAAAGTGCTCCATGAAAAATTTAATATTTTTAATAAAGTTTCATTCTGCTCCATGATAATATTAAAATGTTCTCAAAGTAATCCACTGCATTTTAATCAAAAAGCTCATTTAAATATTTACCGTATTACTATAAAAGCGTACAGTTATGCTCAAAAGCTTTGTAAATATATACATATTTAAGTATTTTTTTTTTATAAAAGACTTTTAATATAGTTGTGTGGGTGTGTTAGTAGTACCGGACGTTCAAAAATAGCACCATCTTATTTCTTCCCATGGGTGTCGTAGAAGGCGACTAAAGGACTTACCAGAGAATGGGCAGCAGCGTTCTCTATGCATTTTACCACCATACTGCGATACACCTGTTAACTTACAACACGCGTACATTCCGGATCGACGAGAAGATTACCGAACTCGAGGAAGAATTGAGCAGGTTACGGTGGGGTATAGTAGGGTTATTTGAAGTCCGAAGAGAGGGGGAGGACTCGATAATCTTCAAATCCGGTAACCTGCTTTATTTCCGGGAGGGCGACCAGCAGTCCCAAGGTGTTGTCGGGTTTATTGTCCATAAGTCCCTTGTGAGCAACCTGGTGAAGATCGAGAGTGTATCGACCAGGGTGGCGTATATATTCGCTGAAGGTCATACAGGTCTACGCCCCGGCCTCGTCACACCCCGAAGGTGAGGTAGAGACCATGTATGAGTTGTTGGACGTCGGAACCACCGGGGTCACTTACTAGCCAGTTTTATGGAAAAGGAAGGCCTCTTTATGATGAACCACTTCTTCAGAAAACGTGAGCACAGAAAGTGGACCTGGCAGAGCCCAGATGGTTCAACTAAAAACGAGATTGACTTCACTATGTCGACGAAGAAGCAAATATACTCGCAAGAAATATGTCTCTGTGATCACCGCGGAGAAAACCAGAAGCGATCACCGCATGGTAAGAGGCACATTGAATATCAACAACAAGCTGGAAAGATGTCGGTTGATGAAGTCCACGCTCCGTCCAGCACCGATCCAAATCCAAAACCCCGAGAGCTTTCAGCTCGAACTCCACAATCGTTTCGGGTGCCTAGGGAACTCCGTGGACGATTATAACGATAGGTTCGTGAAAACTGTCCATATGGTCTAGTCTAAGGTCTTCAAGGCCCGTCTTACTAATGGCAAAAAGAAACTCACTGATCCTACTCTGCAGCTAATGGAGGAGAGGCGTGAAATGATCCTGCAGTCTTCAGACGATGCACTAAAAACCCACAGCTCGATCGCTGGATCTCTAAGCTGTATTCAATTTTAAATATGTATTTGCATTGACGTTATAACAAAATGAAAACAGTAATCTTTCTTTTAAGAGTTTTGTGACTGACTGTAATCAAGTATGTATTTTGTAGGTAATTACATAGATGGAGCAGTTTGGGAATTGATAACGAATAATCGGTGGATTGCTTTGAGAATAATTCCAGATACCTATGGAGCAGAATGGGAACAAAATAATAAATATTTAAATATTTAAAAAAACCATGGAGTAACTTGGGAATGAATGTATGAGATTCTTATCTTTTTAGAACAAAAGAACGGAACACTTTGGGAATAAGCCAATAAATGCTATTACACAATGAACGATTTTTTTTATGATGACATCAAATCGTCTTTCACCATTATTTTATTCATATTTAGACATTAATTTAATGATTTCTATTTGACTTTTTTTAGGGTTCCGTACCTCTAAAGGAAAAAACGGAACCCTTATAAGATCACTTTGTTGTCCGTCCGTCCGTCCGTCCGTCCGTCCGTCTGTCAAGACCGTTTTTCTCAGGAACGCGTGGAGGTATCAAACTGAAATTTCTATATGATACTTAGTTCTACTGTCCCTGGAAGCTGTAGAAAAATCAACCTTCTAAGTCAACGCAATCAAAAGATACAGCCATTTAGGCCGCAAAATTCCGCAAATTTTCGAAACTCGCACGGGAATCAAAACCTACAGGGTACTTCCCGTGAACTTAGAATCTTGAAATTTTGTACGAAGTCACATCTTATAGTACAGATATAGGAAAAATTACGAAAACCGTAAATTTTTAGTTTCGTCATATAAAAAAAAATATTTTTGACAATTTTGAACTTTTACTTATATACCCACAGGTTTGTACGGAACCCTCGGTGCGCGAGGCCAACTCGCACTTGACCGGTTTTTTGTTTTATTTTTAGTACGTTTTGTTATTAGACATTTTTTTTTTTAATCCGTGATTTAATTATAATATTCATTTCTTCTTATTTAATTTCTCTCAATGGATTTGTACTTTACTAATATACTGGTTATGTATTTACTTCAAATTACTAAAATGAATTTAATGGTACCCTAAAATTTAATATTATTTATTTTAAATTTATTCTTTTTTAAAGATATTCGGATATATTTAAAAAAAATATAACTTACTCACTTATTAATTGTAAAGCATGCTACTATAAAAAAATTACACATTATTGTGCCCGACAAGGTCCATGTGAACTTTGTAAATAATAAAGATCCTCAATAAACATTTGAATTTGAAAAAATCTTATTACTCTACTATGGCAAAGTTAAACAAGGGTTATGATTTTAACAAGCTATGTATGTATATTTGTTCTCTTATAATTAATGTTATCTTGTAATCATCATCATCATCATCAGCCTATAATGTTCCCACTGCTGGGACACAGGCCTCCTCTCGGTGAGAGGGATTGGGCCGTAATCCACCACGTGGGCCGATTGCGGGTTGGTAGATGTCACATGTCTTCGAATTTTTTGGTTCTAGGACATGCCGGTTTCCTCACGATGTTTTCCTTCACCGTTTTGACAGCAGTGGTGATGAAATAATTTACACAAAGTAAAGCGCCTGTCTGGGTTCAAACTCACCCGTAAATCACGGTCGTTACCATTTGGCCATCACTGCTCTCTTTTACAAGTAAAATGAGACACAAATAAGAAGGTGTCTTGGTGTACAGAGACCAGCACATCAAGCTACCCCAATCTGTCAAATTTATTTGATGGTTTTTCAACTTTATTACAAAGGAATAAGGTTTATGTTCAATTGGGAAAATTTGACAGTTTGGGATAGCTTGACCTACTGGCGACTGTACAATGTGTAGCCACCAACGAATCCACGATAGTTGAGAGCTAATTAGCTATCAACGATTATCTCAAGAAAATACTGTAGGAACCGTGTATGTAGAGAAACAGATTATACTAATAGTCTATCGCTGACTGTTCACAACGCTGCAGCTGTCAAGTACTTGTCAGTTGCAGCAAAAATAACTATCAAAGAGGGTAAGGGTACTCGCTTAGTGACTCTCGCTTGGTGGGTAGAACATCCGCTGAGATAATCATGCTTGGAATGTTGTTGAGAAGCCTAATAATAAATAAATAAACATGCTCGTCGTCGTCGCGCCCTTGCTTCTTGTTGCTCGTCAACTCGTTTTTAATTTCTAGCTCTACTCGCTTCACGTTAGTCAGAAGTTATTTGTCCTCGTGGAGGCGATCGGCGGAGGCGATCTCTGGCGTCCGGCCCTGCACCCTAAGTGCGTAGCGCACGATCAATCATTATCTTAATAATTTTGGAACAGAGTGCTAATCCAATGTTTCACATGTTTGAAAAATGTGTCTGCTTAGCAACGGAAATAACGCAATGAATGTTGTTGAACTGTCAAAATGAAACAGATTGTGATTGATCGTGTGTTACGCAATTAGGGTTCTGGGCCAGGCCATGATACGGAGCGAAAGTGCATGAGTAGCCGTCACCTCCAGCTAATCTTATCTTGATAAGGTAAATAATGTAAAACAAGGTCGCTTTCTGTGTCTGACTGTGTGATTGTGTAATTCTTCAAAAGCACGCAACACATTTTTTCCAAAAGATTTATACAAGGCGGTTCAAAGAAACTGCCTTACATACGCTCTCTAAATGTATGAAACAGCATTTTTTTTAAACAGACGCACTATTTCAACGCAGGGGATCCACAATCATGTATGTTCTGAGCCCCCTGCAACCTCACAATCTCTTGTTTCCCCACCACTTATCTTATCAATAAAATTTACGATATATTCAAGAAAGTTATTAAAGATTATAGTTATCTCAAAACGATGTATTAGGTACTTACATACCTATTAAATATATCACTGCAATGATTATCCGGATTATTTCGATAACGTTATTAATACAGTGGTGGCTGACACGAATGGAAGAAAAAGTGTTGTACCGACCGAGTATCAATGGTCAAGGGCAGGAAGTTGGCTTATTAGTCAATTCGCGCGAATTTACTCGCACTTTTGAATTTTATGCAACTTAGTTAAGAAAAAATAGTTTTTTTCTTACCAGATACATACATATTCGGCCTACAATGTTCCCACTACTAGGACAATAGCCTCCTCTCGGTGAGAGGGAGTGGGCCGTAATCAACCACGCAGGCCCAGTGCGGGTTAAGTAGGAGAAAATCAAACTAATGTTGTTGCTTTATTGCATAAAATTCAAAACGTACCAATTGCGTAATACGAACTTCGTACTTCGAACGAGTTGTCGAATCGCTGACAAATAGATTAACTTCGTGCAAATCGCCAACAGCAAATAATAATCTATCTAAATAAATAACAATGAATGTTGCTATCCGCAAAACTCGAGAACGGATCGACCGAATCGCAGTATTTTTTTTTTTAAATTGATTGGACATTAGTAAAAACGACCGGAAGAACCGAGGATCGAAAGTGTTCGCTCAGCAATTAGGGAGGTCCCATCTGACGAAACTAAGAACTGCGAATGGCAGAATCGTGACCTCTAAGTCCGAGATACTCGAGGAAGTCGAGGATTTTTACGGGCTCAACGCGGGCGGTGAAACCAGTGGCAGTGGGACATAGAGAAGATAACCATCCAGCCGAACTAACGCGTCACTACGCGGAGGACAACCCGTATGTCAACCAGTGCAAGCTAGGGCGGCTCTCGAGCAGCTAAAAATGGGCAGCTAGGTTAAAGTGGCAGTGGGCTGGCCATGTTTGTCGAAGGACCGATGGTCGATGGAGCTATGTGGGACGCCTCCCAGCTAGGTGGATCGACGACCTTAAAAAGGTGGCTGGGTTAGACTGAATGTGGAAGGCGGAGGAAAGGGTATTGTGGCGCAACATGGGAGAGGCCTATGTCCAGCAGTGGACTGCGATAGGCTGAGTTCATTGAATAGTAAAAACAACACTTTGATACTTTTTATACCGGGAATACCAGGATGACTTTCGACTTCCACGCGGGCCAAGCCGCTATCAAAAGCTAGTTTATAATAAAAGTAAATTCGCCCGTTTCGCCCGCATCATCATCTTCGTGACTATTAATGTCACGAAGATGATGATGATAAATAATAATCTATTCGATTACGTATATGAGTAGTAACGCCCAACAACAAGATTAGTTCATACCTGTGTGTTCGCAAAAATGTATAAATAACCATTCTGACCTTGGTTGGCTGTTAGTTGTTTGTGAGACGTGTTGTGTTTCTGACGTGTTTTGGTACATCACGAGGTCGGATCAAAAAGTATGTGCTTTATTTTGCCATAAAACTATTTTAAAGTCTTTTCCGCACTTCACATTTATTTGATAACACTGATTAAATAATTTCAACTTTAATCAGTAGAATTTTGTTTCAATGTAATTATTGTGCAATAGATATTTATTGGTTGAAGGACACGGAACTAGAAACAATAGAAGTAATATTGTTAAAACACCTGCACCCTAATTGCGTAACACAATTAATTAGAATCTGAATCATTGGGAAGCTTATTTGCCAATCCATTCTTTCTTATGTTTTTTTTTTTATCTTTTTATTTGATAGAGGGTTTAATCATTGACTGCTTATGCCACCCTCATCGGTACAAACATCTTATTCCATATGATCTAAATCCTATTTTTGGTAATTTATACAACCGTCTAGCATGCTTTGATAAAGGGGACGCATGCTGTTACACTTTCCCACATCGTGTGACTTGTTTATCAATGTGATTCTTTCGGTCTTGTTCCGGATGCACTCTATGGTAAGTGGCTTCCACTATTCTACTACACTCTGGACAATTTGGTGAAGCCACTTTATCAATGAGAAACGCAAAGCTGTTTAATAGAATGTGTCCCAAACGAAGTCGAAGTGCCGTCACAATTTCTGGGCGATTCATGTTTGCCTGGTCGAACCATGAACAACGAGCAAGTGTTGGTTGGATCGTCCGATACCAGACTACCCTGCTCAGTGACCTCTGATCGAAGTTCTCGTGCCACATTTTAGTGCATACTTCTTTAACTAAACTCAAATAGTCACTTTAAACAGGAAAGTGTGGATCAACAAACTCATCTTCACAAGCATCTTTCGCCAAACGATCCACTACTTCATTATCTTCGAAGCCAACATGAGCCGGTATCCATATTATGTTCGAAAACATTGTCTGCTTAGCAACGTAAACAACGCCATTAATGTTGTGGTACTGTCCAAATGAAAGCGATTCCTACTGATAGTGCACTAGGCAATTTACACAGTGCTTATTTTTAATAATTCGTAAGTAAGGTATTAGATTAAGATTGGAGTTTCTTGCCAGCTCTTTTCCATAGGAAGCGACAAACTGGCACCATGCACCTAGCTTCTGACGTTTTATAAGTGCCCATGCAGGTTTATGCGAAATATTTTGATTTTGATGTAATAAAATAGCATTGGGATTTTTTCGCGCATTAGATCTTCAACGCACTGCTCAGCGCCGAGAGATGAAAATCGAACACTGTGTTTTTTCGACGCGCTGAGACTCACTCGCGCTGCACTCCGTTGGATTCTCAATACTCGATACATCACAAGTTGAAAGTCCATTGCGCGAAAAAATCCCGCCGCAATTATATTACGTCCGTATGAATGTCGAATTTGGTACCTATAGTCTCAGATTATAAAACAAAGGCAGATTGACCGCGCGGAACTCAGATTATAAAACAAGGCAGATAGACCGCGCGGAACACCAGAGTGAAGCCAAAAAACCAAATACTAAAACGTCGCATTGTGTCCATTGTACCAGTTAGTTGTACTTATGCAAATCATAGTTTTGTACTTTTATTAGGGGTTTCTTTTTTGAGCGTGGGAAGTCATCAAATAACTTCTCCCGCTCTGGGTGGAGCAGGAAAGCGTGTCAGACTTTTACTCCACGCGGACTATCTGCTCTTGTTTTATAATCTGAGCTTATGGTTTTAATTTATGATTTATACTAATTACAAGCTGACTGAGTGGCAAGAGTCCAATAGTAAGTTATTAAAGAGGTGTCGGTATGTTTCAGTCATTTGTGACCAGTTAGTTGTACTTATACAAATCATAGTTTTGTACTTTTATTAGGGGTTTTTTTTTGGGTGGAAAATCATCAAATAACTTCTCTCGCACTGGGTTGACCAGGAGGGCGTGTTAGACTTTTATTGACTAAAACCCAGTCGTGTTCTCTCAATAGCCTGCGTGCCAGGGTCACGGTATCTCTTTTGAACAACCCGCACCCCTCGTAAGCATGGGCCCTTGCGGACCCCTCCGTTTGGTGCTCAATGCTCGGGGTTTAAATTATAAAATCAAGGTAGATAAATTGCGCGGAACACCAAGAATGACGCCAAAAACCCAAATACTAAAGCGTCGCATTGTACCACTGCTCTCGTTAAGTTTACTTTGCTAAGTAGACAATTTTTTCGAACCTTATAAAAAATGGATCAGCAAAAACCTTCAAAATTATTCAGATTCTGACTAACGTGTGTTCCGCAATTAGCGTGCCGCTGTTAGTATTACATATTTGCGAAGTACTTAAATGATATGCAAAAATATTTGACATGATAGGTAAGACCATGTTTTTGTACGCAGTAAAAAACAAAGTTCTAAACTCGATTAGCAAGTAAAGTTATATCAGAAAATAAGCACATATTTGGTCAGCTTGATGTATATAATATGAGCTGAATGACGTGCGATGGGAGAAGCGTATGCCAGCAGTGTGCTGCTATTAGCCGATGATGATGAAATGCATACATGAGGGTTGTGCATAGGTGTGTACACTCACATATCGCTAGTTATGTTTTAAATCCCATGTAACAGGGGGCAATCCTATTGCTATACCAACAGGGCACAAATCTAGACTCCGCATGCTACTGAGAAGTTCCCAAAAACACTATGCCCGACCCGGAAATTACACCCAGGGCCTCATGTTTAGCAGTAGCGTTTGCAACCACTACACAAAAATAAATATTTTACCATATTTATTTTCAGATGGGTGTTAAACTGTACACTTTGGACTGGAGTCCGACAGCGCGCACCGCCATGATGGCTTTTGAGATATTCAACGTGCCTTACGAGAAGATAGAAGTTGATCTTTTTACAATGGAGCATTTGAAACCGGAGTACTTGAAAGTAAGAAGATAAAAGAAGTGTCCCCTTCTTAGTCCAACTGAACATCTATTTAGACAGGAAAAAGCAAATGCAAGAAGCAGTCACTTCAAATATTTTATAATTTTCTGCAATTATCCACAATTTTTTATTTAAAAATTTCTTGGTTCGATTTTTGGTATTCAGCTACATCCGGCTAGACTGGAAACCGACCCCAATATATTAGGGAAAAGACTAGGCAGATGATGATTTAGTCAATTTATTTTTTAATTTAACTTTTTTTTGCAGAAAAATCCAACACATACTATACCTTTACTAGAAGACGGCGATTTTATTTTATTTGACAGGTTTGTTACTTTCAAAATACGTGTTACGAGTCTATTATTTAGTTTGGTGTTGGAGATCAAATTGATCTCCAATTGAGCATTGAATGCTTGTATGCTTCATGAATGAGCAGCTTTTGCACTTCATGGTCGGACTGATTCTTATGTGTGTATTGTCTGTTTTCAGTCACGCCATAATGGCGTATCTCTATATCTATATATCCACAGGATGTCAAAAAAAGGGCACAGGTCAATCAAAAACTTTTCTTTGACACATCAATTCTATACCCTAGAATACGGAACATAACTGTAAGTAATTTGTATATTTTTACGTTAACCAACGTTAAGGCTCAACTTCTCTGTCTGTCTATCTGTTTATTCTCCTATTATAATTGATTTTCAGTATTCCATAATGACTGAAGGAATCAAGATCATAGAACAAAAAAACTTGGATGCCCTTGAAGAGGCGTTAGGTTTTGTTGAAGAGTTCCTATCTTGTACTAAATATATTGCTGCCGATCACATCACCATTGCCGATGTCTCAGCCTTAAGTACCATGACGGCTATTGAAATGGTTCTACCATTAGACGAGAAAAAGTAAGTAAAATTTATTCAATATAATGGGGAAGGCCGGGCAAAACTAATTGTAGATGGCGTGATCATAGCTAGGTCCCTACGGCTAAGAGGCTTATAAATAAAAGTGAAGGCAGCATTCTCCCCCCCCCCCCCCCCAGTGGGTTCACGCATTGTCGTTGCGAGGGGCTCAGTAGCCGTGGTCACCCTCCCACGATGAAGCGAAGAGGAACCCCAAAGTAGGGCCGCTCGTCAGGGCTTTTGCCTCCAAATCAACGACGTAGCGGCCAAAAAGTAGGTTGCAGTAAGGTGCATCGCAACTGAGGCGGGCCGCGATATCGAATGGGAGGCATCGTGGCTGAGGGTTACAGGCTGCGGCGAAGGAGAAGTGCCGGTACTTCTGATTAGCGCTCTTCCCTTCAGTGGCCTGGACGGAGCCGCCACCGTTTGATGGCGGACGCGGTGGGGCGGTAGGGGAGGATTGTTGGTATAGCGTTGGCCTCTCTCGCTATTCCTTGCGGCCGAAAAGTTGTAGGCGGTGGGGTCACTGTGCTGACCCTTCACAGGGGGACCATCAAGGGTGCCAGACACGGAGTCGTCTGGGGCCGTTATGCCATTTGGTTCCTTGGGTGGTCACGGCTTGTCATGTGTCCTGGTGCGCTGGTGATAGTGGTTATTCCCCTCCGAGGAGGGTCCGGTGACGGACAGCCGCGGCGGGCTCGTGGATGGCTTGCGCGTCTCCGTATTTCCGCCTCAAGCGGCACTGGAGAACACCATGGAGTTTTAGTGGGTTACAGTTCCACATAACTGCGCTATTTCCCCATGGTAGCGCAGTAGGCATTACTCCACACTAAACTAAAAACAAAATGGCAGAGTCGACGGCGTGTTGTGTTCCACGCGCGCTGTCAGACTGATGCGGTCCGCAAGGGCCGATGTCTGCCAGGGGTGCGATTTGTTCGAAAGAGATACCGTCGGCCCTGGCACCCAGGCATCTGAGGGAACACGGGTGGGTTTTAGTCAGTAAAAGTCTAACACGCACTCCTGCTCCACCTAGAGCGGCAAAAGTCACTTGATGATTCGGGCCCCATCAGTTTGTGCTGACATCTCTCTGAGGCGTGCGTGGAACACAACGCGCCCTCAACCCGGATTTGGTCCTTATCTGACAGCGAGCTACCCATTACTGGCCATCCGCAAGCCCGCGCCTACGGTGGCCGGGAATCAGCCTGGGATTCCCGACGCCCAGGGCGTCTCCTGCGGGGACTAAGGCCGTGAAGGCACATATACTGCCTTTCCCTCACGGGCGCCGCCTCCCTGTTTGCGAGAATTACTGCTTCACAGGAGGGTGACGGCTACCCATGCACTCTCGCTTCGAACCATGGCCTGGATAAGGGCCGGACGCGAGAGATCGCTGCCACCGATCGCCTGCACAAGGATGGTGATGGTGGTCCACCCAAGCCGGGCAGACCCCCACCGTATGCTCCACCGTGTCCTCAGGGCGATCTACACAGTGGAAACACCCGGGTGTTTCTTCCCGCCTTATCCGAAACAGGATCCTCCAGAAACATCCGTGACCGGGGAGGAACTGCGTCAGGCGGAAGGTGAGGACGCCGTGGTGCCTCTCAATCCATTCCTCGAAGAGGGACCTTACCGCCGCAATCGTGGTCTGCCCACCACGTGATAGGTTCAGATCTATCAGTGCCATCATTATTATGGAATACTGACACTGACAGCTCTTGAACACGCTTTAAATGCTAAAACGCTGATCGCGTTCAGTTTAATTGCTAAAATTCGCCCCTAGTAATACCTGGAACATGGCAAAACTGTATTATTGAAATAAAGGAGAGAAAAAAGTGTTCAAAAGGGCAATTACAAATTCAAATTGCACTAAATGGCCTACACGCTAGGTTTCCTTTCGTAGAAACTAATCTCCTACGTCTTACGAGACTGCATCGTGATTCAGCTTTGTGTCCCTGAAAATGATATTCACACCTGTTCCTTGGACTCTAATCGGCTGAAATAAATATCCAACTGTCGATAAGGGCTCAAACATTTGGAATCCGTTGAGAATGTAACGGATTTTGTTTTTTTAGGTTCCCGAAAGCAACCGCATGGCTGACCAACTTGAAGAACATGCCATTTTGTAAAAAACAAAATGAATTTGGAGCAGCTAAGTTTACCCAGATAATAAAAACGTTTTTAGAAGCATAATAAAGTTTAATTGTCTTAGGACTTTTAGTTGCCGATACATAACTTGTGTTTTGAGATGTGACAATTTTGCCTAGACGTATAATTAACAAAACGACATAATAACGTTTGCTATGCTAGGACACCGGCCTCTGAGGGAAACCAATGGGTCCAGCATCACGCGGACCCAGTTCGGGTTTGCAGATGACACATGTTTTGGAATTTTTTGTTTCTAAAACATGTTCCTTCACCATTTTGAGAGCAGTGGTGATGAAATTAAATAAACAGAGTTAAGTGCGTGGATTTGAATGCACGACCGGATTGCTAAGTCGGGGCCGATACTTCTAGCAATGTTTGATTGGGCAAAATGTACCTACTCTCTATTAATGTTGAATATGCCCTCAATGTCTGAGCGTTAATACAACTCCCTCAGATGTACGAATGTGTGACTTTGATCAATAAAATTCACTGAAACGCTTTATAATTTTGTTTTATTAATATACTTAGTTACCTATTTACATGATACTTAGTTACCTATTTACATTAGTTACCTATTTACCTATTTACATACATGAACAGTTTGAAATATGGAAAACTATTTAAATAAAAAGAAAAGTCCTGACTGACTGACTCATCAACACCCAGCCCAAACCATTGGAGCTAGACAGCTGACATTTTGCACAGAGGTTCCCTTTCTAATGTGGACAAGGAATGAGCAAAGATTTTTCGAAATTCAACCCCTAAAGGAGTTAAATAGGGGATGAAAGTTCCGCGCGGGCGAAGTCGATGGTAACAGCTAGTTGTACATAAACAGTATTTTCGTTAGGTCCAGTCAGTTCCTTCCATGCCTTATATTTGAAATGTAATGAAGGTTTCATCTAATTATTCGACTACAGCAAAGTTAAACAATGGTTATGATTCTAACAAGCTTTGTATGTTTATTAGTTCCATTATAAATAACACATAAACTACTCGTCGTATTTTAACAAATATTTTAATTAAATATGTGTTGAATGTGTTCTAAAAGAAAATATATAAAATATTTTCGAAGTGCTCATTCTTTTTAAATATTACCTATATTTCATATAATTATATTTAATTTGTTAGAATATATTTTTTGTAAGTAACATTTTTAGCGTCAAATTTTTCCCAAAAAAAATAAGTAAGATCGAAAATAAGTTTTGTGATCCTGCATTGTGATATTGTCAATGATAGGTGAATGACAATGCTCATTCCGTTCGACTGACAGCTGCCGTGGTATGGCAGATAATTTTCCCGACCACACTATTGGGATCATGTATGAAAATAAGCCATCTATCTCCGTCGTTCTTTGGCATAGGTAACTCAAAAGACAGAGCTAACAATAAAACACGCCTGTTGTTTTTATTAAAAACTATATGAAGGCGCGTCCCTAGCGCCATCTAGTTGGATCATCTGAAGACCTTATTTTGACATTGACATTGATGAATGAACATTGTGCGGACGAGAATGACAACGGTGGTGTCAGTGTCACTCTAGCGGAACGTCATAAACGTCAAGCAGCCATCTGACTGACTCGGGCAGTTTTTTGAAAAAAACGGTGGCTTGGTTTAGACGGTCACGACGGATCGCTTACGTCCTGAATCTTAATCGATTTTCATCCGAGTGTACTTGTGATATTTCTGTAGCTCAAATTGAGGACCCTGATTATTAGGTTGCTGATCGAAGACCTGTCAACTTATTTCTAGAATACCTCGCACGATTACCCACTTTAAGATGAGTGATTCTGATAAAGATACCCACGTGCTTAAATATGAATAATACATTAATAACATAGATATTTTTTCTTTAAAAAATCGTGAGTCACGACCGTTGGTTTCGGCCCTTATCGCATTTGTTGTCAAGTGGCATGTTTTTAAACTTGGTGAATGCTTAGGTGTTTGCTTCTCAATATAAATATTTTATAATCGTTTTCGTAAAAAGGTATTTTAGAAGTGGTCATTATTTTTAATTATTCTGTGTCATAACATACTTAATTTATCAGAATATATTTTTTGTTACATTTTTACTCAATGAAATAAGATCGAAAATAGTCTTGGGTCGAGCAGGACGGGTGTTAGACTTTTACTGACTAAAACCCACCCGTGTTCCCTCAGTTGCCTGTGTGCCAGGGGCCACAGTTTCTCTTTCGAACTACCCGCACCCCTGGCGGGTATCGGCCCATACGGACCCCACCAATTGGTACTGACATCACTTTGAGGCGTGCGTGAAACACAACGCGTCGTCGACATAGACTTGGTCCTTACCGGACAGCGAGCTACCCACTTTTTACTCGCCGCGCCGTCCGCAAGCGCGCGCCTACGGTGGATGCATTAACTAGTTTATCTACTGATAAAAAAAAACTTTATATTTTCTACCAATGTTTAATGATGAAGTTGATCAGTTGGTAACGAAACGAAATACCTATTCATTGTTGATGTTTATTTTACAGATAAGAATCGAAATCATTCAAAGAGTTTTCTGAGATTGGTCGGTATGGTTAATCTGGAAGTATTCCATTATAGTTTGCTCGCTCTGACGTGGTTCTTCAGAACAAACTCTTCATCATAATCATTCATTGTCCTGGCCTCATCCCAATTTATTTGGAGACGGTGCTAGTTGACTACAAAGTCTACATAATATGAAAATAAAGTTTTTTTGTAAATCTGTGATTTCAATGTTATTAAGAGTAAGATGATAATAGAATCTTAATTTTTATCTCTTTAATAGTTGTTTTAATAGAACTAATCTATGTTTTACGTTGATGAAAACTTGAAATTTACTTTTCTTAAAAAATAATTATATTGTATTTATTAATGTTCAATTTTTTAAACCAAACTCAAACAGTGTCTGCACTCAAGATAAATCTAAATTAGTAAGTAACAAAAATAGTATTTCTAAAAATAAATAAAAACTATGTGGCAGGGTAATTAACAAAGAAACTGGAAACACAAAACTGCAAGATCAGAATAAGTTAGCCATAAAAAATTATAATGAAACCATTTCAGATAAGATAAAAGTTGCTGAGACTAGAAAATTAATTTACCAACATCCCAATAGAGGTTACGAAATCTCTCCCCTCGTCATCTCTATTAGCTGAATCTCTTCTTAAAGAAAACTTCTGTAAGGACATTCCAAGTTTTAAAAAACACTGAAGACTTATGGGGGATTTCCTTTTAGGCATATTTAATCAATGTTTAGACATAAAAAAGGCCTCCCCTAGTCCTTTCAGGTACTCTTTTCCCGAACCACCTAGAACCAGATCTTACGATAGGTACGGTACGCGTCCAGTACATCTCGCCACCGCTTTCTGGGCCGACCACGGCGGCGTAGTCCATCTTTAGGCGCCCATTGTGTAGAGACCTTTGCCCAGCCGTAAATGTACCGACGTTTCCTGACTTGATGAAACATAGTAAAGTAGTACCAATTTTCAAATCGGGTAGTAAGAGTAGAAGATACCTCTAATTATAGACCTTTATCAGTGCTTCCAGCATTGCGCAAAATTAATAAAAAAAAAACATACTAGACCAGATGTTGCCATATTTTAACTCAAATGGGATTTTACATAGTCGACAGTTTGGTATGACGAAAAGTCGACGACTGACGAGAGGGTAAAACTCATCAGTCACATTTTGAAATCCTGAGCGAAGTCCCAGAATGCAATTGGCATTTTCAGTAACCTCTCAATAGCGTTTGACTGCGTTGACCACAATACACTGATCTGTAAATTAGACCACTACGGAATTCGTGGACAAGCTGCTGATCTTGTACTTATCTATCTATTAAAAAGGCAGCAAAAAGTAAACATTAAGTGGTGATGTCATCGGGGTCTTTAGTTAAGATGGGCGTGCCTCAAGGTTCAATTCATGGCCCTTTCATAAGTCTAGTTTACATTAATGACTTCCCTTACCTGGTGGCTAACTTCTCGGATATATTTTATTCGCTGACGACACTTCTCTTATTTAAAAAAAAGAAAAGATACGGATGTCTTACATGTCAACGATAGCCTAGCTGTTCTTTTGAAATGGTTTGTGGCTAATAAATCTTTTACTCAATGCGAAAAAAATGAAATGTCTTAACTTCTCATTACCAAATGTACCCCAAGTAGGTCTAAATTTAAAACTTGATGCAATATGTTGCCCATATAAGAGCTCTTTTAAGTAGATTAAGCTCAGATTCTTACGCAGTAAGAAAAATAAGGTTGTTGACTGATGGTGTCACAGCTAGGTTAGTTTACTTTGCTTGTTTCCACAGTATTATGTCCTTTTGCTGTGGAAATCGGCAGCTGACGTAGTGGGCCTAGCACGGATTTGAACGCATATTTCTTTTGGAGGGGTAACCAGTTAATGAAGCTGTGTGTTATGTGTACCTACTGCCTAATATTATAGTCAATGAGCACAATACGACGCTGCGGGGGACGTGCGGGGGGCCGCACGGTGACCATGTTTATGTAGACAACCGGTAATATATTAAGCTTATAACTTTGTGATTTTTCATGACACAGTTTTGAAATCTTCTACATAGATTCTTCACATAGAAATACTAGACACATGTTTCGGGTTTCGCATATATTAAAACTAGGGTTGCACACTTTTGTCTGGCATTAGAAAAAGAAATTGCTGTTACATATATTATATTTTGTGACCGTATAGGTAATCTAAGTATTACATTTCTTTGAAAGAGACGGACGGTGCGGACGGGGCTTGACCGGTAGCACTGTCCCTGAAATCCTGATTACTCATTGGTTGAACACTCTCACTGAAAAGATTGTGTAATGCCAATGCAATAAGAGCTATATTGTTTTGATTTTCTTGTTAACCTATCTACTTGATGACACACCCGAAAAGTTATTGCATAATAATACTCGTATTTATCAACAAGATATGAGTTGATAAGTAATCTCCAGTGTCAACATTATTTATGTGAACATTTTGACTTATCGGTAAGTAGAGTGAGACGTGTCAAGCTAACAATTTTTATCAAGAAAATTAAACGTAAGTTTGTGCTTTAAAAATATTGTGATATTAGTGTATAATATGGCGTTATAAATAATAATTTCTTTAATTACCCGAAAAAAGCGTGTAGCGATGGCCCAGTAGGTCGGCCGCGACTTACCGTGTTGTAGATTGTCAAACCGAACAGTTCGAACACAGACAGATACGCATTTTACTTTGTGTAAATCATTTTATCATCACTACTTTCAAAACAATTGAAGACGAAAACATCGTGTGGAAATTTCCTAGATCTAGAACAAAAACTTCGAAGACAGTTGATATTTCCAACCCGCACGGGGTCCGCGTGTTCGATTACGGCCCACTCCCTCTCACCGAGAAAAAGAAAACAGGCCTTGTTTTCCAGCAGTGAAAACGTTATAGGCTGAATAACCTAACCGAAATAATTGTGTAACAAAAACATTTCAGGAAAAGGATTTATTTGGTGGTTTGCAAAACATACACAGTGCTTAACATTATTAATGTTTTTTTTTATATTTAAAAATGTATCTAATATGTCGTAAAATGAATAAACGAAATAATATTTTCTATTATTATTTACAGATGGGTATTAAACTGCACGGAATCGACCTGAGTCCGCCAGTGCGCGCGGCCATGATGGCTTTCGAAATATTCAACGTTCCCTACGAGTTGATAATAATGAATCTTGGGGCAAACGAACATAAATCACCAGAATATTTGGAGGTATTAAAAATCCCATTCCTTGCAGTTTTAGATGTCGTTACAAGAGAAAAAACAACTCAGTTTGTTTTAATTTCAGAATAAATAAAAAATGTGTATTTATTTTTTTGCAGAAAAATCCACTGCACTCAGTGCCTGTAATGGAAGACGGTGATTTCATTCTTCATGACAGGTTTGTTACTTTATTATTACGTTATTTCCATAGGGATTATTCGTTCACAAATTTAAGGTCGCTCAGCGCGCTATGGAGCGGGCTATGTTCAGTGTTTCTTAGAAGCATAAAATCAGGAATGAAATTATCCGGAAAAGAACCGGAGTTCCCGACATACGAGTAGTATGTAGTTTAAGCAAGCTGAAGTGGCTGTGGGCTGGCCATGTTTGTCGAAGGACCGATGGCCGGTGGAGCAAACGAGTCCTGGAGTGGAGATCGCGAATCGGCAAGCATAGTGTGGGACGCTCTCCAGCTAAATGGACCGACGATCTAAAAAAGGTGGCTGGCACAGACTGGATGCGGAAGGTGGAGGGTCAGGGCTACGCCACAACACTCTATGTGTTGTGGCGTAGCCTGGGAGAGGCTTATGTCCAGCAGTGCACTGCGATAGGTTGACTTGATTTGATTTTGACATGAGTATTACAGTATTATTATTTATTAATAATGACGGAAGCTGCGTCCGAGAAGTAAAAACTCATATAGCCATGGCTAGAAATGCTATAACACGCCTCCAGAACATCTGGAAACACCGTGGTATAAGCTACAAAACCAAAGCCCGATTGGTCAGGGCACTAGTTTTCCCGATTTTCCTCTATAAAGTTGAGACCTGGACAATCCGAGCAAGAGAAAGACAGGATAGACACATTCGAAATGTGGTGCAGGAGGCGAATGCTCCGAATACCATGGACAGCCAAACGCACAAATGTATCTGTCTTATCTCAGCTCGGTTTCAAGACCCGATTGTCTACATTTTGCCTACAGCGTATTTTGAGCTACTTCGGCCACATAATGCGAAGGGGAGATAGCAGCCTTTAAAAGCTGGTCATTGTTGGCAATAGCGAAGGAAAGAGAGCACGGGGCCGATGGGACACGACGGCGACGGGGGCACACGATGGTCTGACCAAATAAAAGAAGCTACCTCATCCAGCAAATTTCAGCAGGTGGTGATGGCAACTTCAGACCGGAGTCGATGGAGGCAGATTGTCCGCTTAAAGGCGTCCAGTGACCGCGATCCTCTGTAAGGAGGGACCGATTAAAAAAGAAGATAACAGTCTGATCTTCTTCTCGTTTAAGTTCCCGCCGAAATCCTAACCAATAATGTATCTTGTTTCAGTCACGCAATATTGGCGTATTTGTCTGATGTCTATGGAAAAGATGACTCGTGGTATCCAAAAGACTTCAAGAAAAGAGCGCTGGTCAATCAAAAACTGTTCTTCGACACCTCTATTCTTTTTCCGAGATTAGCAAGCGTTACTGTAAGTAGAAAAAATACTTCAGTACATATGTATTTAATTTCCTGAAAAATCCCCGTACGTGATCAGTTTTTCCTTCGTATCCGTCTGATCAGAATAAATCGAACTGTGTTTTGCGTGGGCGTGGCTTTTGGCCATAATGTGTTCTTGTCCGACACGTATCTTCGATTCCACACTGGGAACTCAATTTGAATCCTCTTGAAAAAGTTTAGAATTACGTATTTTAATTAAGAACTTGTTTATAATAATGGAAACATCGATGACCCACAACCCACAATAGATACATCTTGTATCATCTGCCTAGCCTTCTGCGAACTACTTTGGGGTCAGCTTCTAGTCTAACCAGATGCAGCTGATTACCAGTATTTTACATAAAGTGACTGCCTATCTGGCTGACCTTCACAACCCAATTACAAAGTTAAATTATATTCCTTAGCGAGATTGGTTATCAGACTTTCGGGCTTCTGAACTTCTATCTACCCATAACGACTGTCCAAGATGCACCTTCCACTATTTAACAAAATAATCAATACATTGTGGTTCTTATGGTTACTTGTATATTAGATATATTAAATATAGCATGCCATTTTTTTTTGCAGTATCCTATAGTGTTAGAAGGCAAGAAGACCATAGAACAGCAACATTTGGACAAAATAGACCAGGCGTATGGTTATTTTGAGTCATTCCTGTCACGATCAACTTATCTTGCCGCTGATCACGTTACTATTGCCGATGTGGCAGCCATAGCTAATATGACGACTTTAGAATATTTACTTCCTGTAGACGCGAAGAAGTAAGTGTATCTTATTATATTGTAGGGTATTAGTAAAAGCATAATATTTAACGCTCGTTATCTCCGAAAGGTTTGGAGGAGGAACTTTTCGTGAGTTATTTTTAGTGCCATGTTACTTATAACATGGCACTAAATAAAACTGACGAAAAGTACCTCCTCCCTTAACCCTTAGGTAAGCCTATCGGGATCAACCTGGTTTAAATCTAGAATCAAGGAGCTCTGTATTTGAAGCTGGTTCGACACAAAAACTGTATTTGTCGTTCCTTTATCCCTATCCCCACTAATATTATAAATGCGAAAGTAACTCTGTCTGTCTGTTAGTCTATTACGCTTCCACGCCTAACCCACTGAACCGATCGTCGGTCGTGAAATTTTGCATAGACATAGCTTGGGATATGGATAAGGACATACGCTACTTTTTCACGCGATAACCGACATCCACGCGGGCGGAGCTGCGGGAATAAGCTAGTCTTATTAATATTTATAAATCATGACATGTACGAGTAATTATTATTAAAACCATATCATAACGCCTGTTTTCCCCGAAAGGTTTGAAAGAGGCACTTTTCGTCAGTTATGTTTAGTGTCAGGTTATAAGGGTTAACCGGTTAGCCTATCGGGATCAACCTGGCCTAAATCCAGAATCCAGGACCCAGAGCTCTGTATTCGAAGCTGGTTCGACAAAAAAGCTGTATTCCTATAATAACTATGTAACCGGAAAAATTACTTTATAAAAAATGTGTTTGTGGACTGAAGTAATTTATTTTTTCAGGTATCCTAAAACAACCTCCTGGCTGACGAAAATGAAAGAGACTCCATATTGTAAGAAAAAAAATGAATCTGGAGCAGCTGGGCTTGACGAGATTGTAAAGAAGGCTATATCATCATCCTAAATATTTGAAGTGATTCAGCTGTGATTGTAGATTGGTTTATGCTCAATAATTTCGGGAACTCTATTGAATTCATTCCCAATATGCCCAAAGACTAGGCATAAACCTTATCTAGCAATGATGGACGCCCATATTGCGGTGTACTGTAAATATAGACTTGTAAATGAATAATAAACAACATTTCTTTTGACAATGTTTAATTTTTTTAATTTACTGATTCGAAACTTGACTGCTTTGCTGGCTGGCTGATTACCTCATTTATATGCACTGCACAGACCATAACAAATAGAATAGGAAAAATGAAATTATAGCATGTTCCTTAATATTCGCTGTTGTAGGATTACTTTCCAAAATGCAGGTCATCATCATCATTTCAGCCGAAAGACGTCCACTGCTGGACACAAGCCTCCCCGAAGCTCCTCCACTTCGACCGGTTCTATGCTTCCCGCATCCACCGCCTTCACAAGGTCATCGGTCCACCTTGTGGGAGGCCTTCCTACTCTACGTCTTCCGGTACGCGGTTGCTACTCCAAAACCTTTCAGCCTCATCAGCCATCTGTTCTGCGAGCAATGTGGCCTGCCCACTGCCACTTAAGTTTGGCAATCCTTCGGGCTAAGTCGGTTGCCTGGATCTCTTCATTCCTGATACGATCACGCAGGGAAACTCTGAGCATAGCCCTCTCCATTGCCCTTTGGGTGACTTTTAGCCTTCTTATGAGGCCCATTGTGACCGACCCACTGCCATAGGTCATCACTGGCAAAATGCTCAGACTTTCGTCTTGAGACACTGCGATATGTGGGACGAGAAGATATTGCGTATATAGCTTCCCGAATGCTGCCCAGCCGAGTCGGATTCGACGATTGAATCGTTAGAATTGTAGGATCCCCAAATACTGCCTTGTGGAGTACCAAAACAACTATTTTTGTAAGTTCATAACTTGTACACTGACCTATTTTTACACATTTATGACGATCGCTGAGATAATCAGCAGAGTAGAAGTTGATGAAACATGTCTAAGAACACTCCCGACTAATTCACCCTTCAAACAAAACAAAATGAAAATCGGTTCATCCGTTCGGCAGCTATGTTGTCTCAGACAGACACACGCACACATAGACACGCCAAACTTATAACACCCCATTGTTTTTGCGTCGGGGGTAAAAAATAGTTGTTCACGTTATTTATTGCTTGGGGTGGATTTATCTCTGCAGGGCCCTAATTCACTATGACGAATTAACGATTCCTTACTTCGAAACCACGTCAATTCCTTAGATCACACATGACATCTGCTAATAAAATATCTACAAATTGTCTTGAAACCTACACAATATGACATTTCGATTCCTTACCATTACAATTGGTTGCTACAAAACACGATATTGACGTAGTTTGAATGTAGTAAGATTCCGCGGGGAATCAAGCCGGGGCTCGGGATTTTTAGTTGGAAATGTAGGTATTCGTTTTTATACATTTCCTCATAAATTCTCTCTGCCTTCTGTAATTCATTTTTGTCATACAGATTTTTTTTGGTTTTTTCCTCAAGTCCCTCAACATTACAGATTTTCGATTCAAATACATAAAACTTAAAATTAGCTGATTTGTCATGATCATTTTAACGATCTAAGAGGAAACATAAATTTATAGAGGATAAGCCACCTGTTTGTGTGCTTACTAAATACAAGAATACAGGGGCGCTCGTTGGCGCCTTCATAATCTACTCTGCATATATGTGCGCCGGGCAACTTTCGTCACTAGTTGGATGGTCATATTTCTTCTTGAAATGTTTGCACGTTGCACACTGAGGGGGAGAAGATTTGCTGCTGCCTTGAATGAGTGTCCAGTCTCACCACAGTGGTTGCAAGAAGAACTAGTTTCGCGGCAAAACTTGGCTGCGTGTCCTAACTGCTGGCAATTAAAGCACCTAGTCACTATCGTGAAATCTCTCACAGGGCATGTTGTCCAATTACTAAAAATTCGGCTTTGATTTACTAACATTTTCCTTTTGCTAGCGGGTAGTTACTCTCACGAGTTATATTCGGCAACTTGTGTTTTCGCTCGAAGATGCACTTGTTAGATTATTTATTTTGATGTTGTAATTATTGTTTGGTGGATAATGTCATCTGTCACATTAACGAACCGTTGAACAAATATACAAGTATCTAATTTGACTACATGTTTACAAAACTAACTGTCTTAACTTTTGAAAATAACTTGGATGTTGTTACTATAAATGATTACATAGTATTTAATTATACTTGTAATATATTTTAGGTTTTATATTGTTATTTAATAAAATACGCTGATTCAAATGACTGACACAATAGGATATAAAAAGGATTGTAACGGAGGACGGTATCGAGTCACTCTCCCGATTAGAAGTGTCAGTCTGCCGACTGGGCATGACGGGTCATCAACCCATCACACTAGTCTCAGCCTACCTTCCTCCCCAGACCGAATCAGAGGACTTTCAATTGTTCTCCAATGACCTCACCGCCCTGTTGAGCATGAGCGACTCCGTTATCATAGCGGGCGACCTCAATGCGAAACACCCCGCGTGGAATAGTTCCAGGGAATCGACCAGAGGGAGACACCTGTTCAACCTCTGCTCGACCCTGTCCTTCGACGTCATCGCCCCGATGTCGCCGACTCATTTCCCCCACACAGTGGATCACAGACCTGACGTACTCGACATTGCAATTCTGAAAAGGATCAACCTACGGTTGAATTCCATAGAGGCAATAAACGAGCTCACCTCTGACCACCGTCCGGTAGTCGTGCATCTGGCCCCACGCACGGGTCTCTCAGATACCGACCAACCTCCGCTCACCAAAGTGGTAACAGACTGGAGGAGAGTAAGCGATTCGCTGAAATCCAACACATCCGCCCACTTGGACGCCATCCCCGACCAATTCGACTCTCTCGCGGACACAACGGCCGCGATCGACTCATTCACGGGTCACGTACAATCTGTCCTGAACGACTGTTCGAGGCGAGTTCCGGTAGGGGAAGACCCCCGCTGGAAGCTGCCGGACGATGTACGCGAACTGCTGAATGAGAAGAACGCGGCCGTTCGTGCCTACAGCAACTTTCCCTGCGACGCGAACAAAGCTCACATGCGCTATTTACAGCGAGCTGTAAAGACACGCATGTCGGAGCTACGTGACGCGGGCTGGGACAAGATGCTGAGCGAGTTGGAACCCACGCACTTAGCTTTCTGGGAACTCCAGAGGAAACTCAAGTCCCGAGAAATAGCCACCATGCCCCCCCTGACACGGCCCGATGGCACCGTTGCTTTCGACGACATCGAAAAGGCCGAATGCCTCGCCGATAGTCTTGAGGCCCAATGCACACCCAGCTCTCTACCTGTAGATCAAGCACACCTCGATGAGGTGGACGCTGAAGTCGAACGTAGAACCTCTCTCCCGCCCGTCGACGACCCTGATGATCCATTACCTCTCGTCACCCCGGACGAAGTTCACGAGATCATCAAAGGTCTGAAACCCCGAAAGGCCCCCGGAGCTGACGGCATCACCAATAAGGTGATCCAGATGCTACCCGCCCACCTGATCATGCTCTTGACCACCATCTTCAATGGAGCCTTGAGCAATAACATCTTCCCCCAAGCCTGGAAGCAAGCCACGGTCATTGGCTTTGCAAAACCAGGCAAACCCAAAACGGAGCCCGCGAGCTACCGGCCCATCAGTTTACTGGACAGCCTCGGAAAAATCTATGAGCGACTTATTTACAAGCGTCTCAGGGACTTCGCCGAGACTAAAGGCCTGATACCCAACGAGCAGTTCGGCTTCCGAACCCAGCACAGTTGCGTACAACAGGTACACCGGATCGTAGAGCATATAGGCGTTGGTCTCCAACTCAACTATGCGACCGGTGCAGTATTTTTCGACATAGCGAAAGCCTTCGACAAGGTCTGGCACAACGGCTTGATTTACAAGCTGTACAAACTCGGCGTGCCGGACCGACTCGTACTCATCTTACGAGATTTTCTGTCGAACCGCACCTTTCGCTATCGCATCGAAGGGGCTCTCTCATCCCCCCACCCGATTCGCGCCGGCGTCCCTCAGGGCGCCGTGCTATCCCCTCTCATCTTTACGCTGTTCACCAGCGATATCCCCAAGAGTGGTAAGGCACAGTTGGCTCTGTTCGCAGACGACACGGCCATCTACCACTCTGGGCGTAGT
This sequence comes from Polymixis flavicincta, assembly GCA_949987655.1. Taxonomy (NCBI): domain Eukaryota; kingdom Metazoa; phylum Arthropoda; class Insecta; order Lepidoptera; family Noctuidae; genus Polymixis; species Polymixis flavicincta. The sequence continues at coordinate 10,748,926 of OX465175.1, read as the reverse complement.
TCCAAAGCGAAAGCCAAATCCCTCCAGACCGCAGTCAACGTACTCGGTGCATGGTTTAGGAAATGGCGAATCGAACTAAATCCGGACAAGAGCCAGGCGGTTCTCTTTAAGAGACCGCAGCGCCGCCAAGACCCCCTCCCGGCCATCTCCATATTCGGCAAGCCGATCCCTTGGGAAAAGCAAGCCAAATACCTTGGAGTAATTCTAGATCAGCACCTCTCGTACGTTCGGAACGAGATCCTCCATCTCGATCTGAAAATGCCCACTATTGCTCAATTCATGAAACGCATCTCGAAGCGTTTCTTCGATAAAGCCGAGATACATCGCAATCCCTTGATTGTGAAGGCCGCTAGTTATGTCCCCAGTAGAATCAGTAGTATTCGCAGGCCGAAACATGTCCTCTCAGACCCAGACGACCCCATCACTGTTCTCCAAGAAAAGAATAGGGCCACCAGTACAGTACACAAACACAAACGACGACCGTCCTACCGACCTCGCCGCCGAGGTCCTCGCGCCCCGCGAAGACTCCCGAGTAGCGATCAGACCCCCGACCGTCCCTTGCTCGTTGATGCGCCAGCCCGCGCCGCAGCTGAGCCAGTAGCTTTAAATTCCCCGTCTAATAATCATGAAAATAATATCTTGATCCAGCCTGTCCCTGATAGTACTAGCTGCCCCCCCCCCCCCCCCGCCAGCGACTCCCTGAGCCGAGGTTCGTACCCCACAGGGGGTGCCCTCAGTGCGCAGTCGTTTTAGGTTTAAGTAGGTTTACGCCCTGGCTGGAGGCTTTTAGATTCCTAAAAACCTTCACAGGAAAGTCCGGTTGAGCAGTCACGGCCTCTCAAGGTCAACTGCGAGATGCCAATTCCAAAAAAAAAAAAAAAAAAAAAGGTATCGAGTCAGTTGCTCGGTAGACGTTCAGTGGGATAGTCCTGGTGCCGTTGTTGTGTGGAATAGATCGACCAGATGTCATGTAAGTTATGTTATTTAATATTATACTGTAATTGTTGCTTATTATAACAATATTGTAATAATGCAGAGTTATCTTGGACAAAGGTCCAAGAGTGGTAATTAAATGTATAGCAATGTAAGAGATGTGTTGATGGAATATATCAATACTGTTTCCATGGAGTTTCTTGTCCTTCTTCTCCATGAAGACCTAGCTTTGGAATGGACGACTAGCTTTCTGATTAAATAATGACAAGCCTAATTGAAATAAATGCCTAGTCTTGTCATTCTGTGCTTTACTTCATGAAACCCTTTCCCAGAAACCATATTCATAAGAACCTTAATACACAGTAAATAAGCAGTAACCATTCTGATATTTAAAGCTTGATAATGTTTTATAAAGACACACTTATAAATTCATATAGCCACTTATTCTGACATCAGAAGTGGGATAGTTCTCTGGCCTTTTAAAACCGGTTTTAATGCAAATTTTTTTTTCCTATTTTCGTGATCAATGTTGGAGCTGCTGACGATATTTTGAAAACCGTTGGTTGGCGTGTCGCTGACTTCACTCACGCCATAATGATGACATCCCGCTGCCCCTGACATCGGAGCTGCGGAGCTGCAAGTTACTATGTGAGCTTCGAGACTGGAACCTCAGCTGCTGTGAGAAGTAGCGGGAAACTTTCCAGGAATAAGAAGTAGCTTAAGTTGGTAAGGCCCTTAGAGGTTGTTTTACATTTACAAATGGATTAGATGTTTAAATCGAAAGATTAGGTATTGCGAAATACTTTTAAATCATTTGTATTGTTTATCGAGCATTTGGTTCATGCTTGGCTTATTAAGGACGAAAATTAGTAAGTTTTTACTGTTAATCAATCAAAATTAAAAGTCAAATTCAAACTAGGCTGAGAGTCAGCACTTTTTGGACGTCCAAATTACAAAAGACAGTTAATTACTTATGTATCATTGAACCAATTACTTTAAAATATAATTAGAGGATACAATAGTTAGAGAGAGAGAGAGAGAAAGAAAGTAGTAATTTTGAAATTCAAAAATTATTCAAGATGAAACAGTTACTTTGGGTCCGTGATGCCGTGAAACAGAACTAATTGCATTGTACAATGTGATTAGGTTACTTGATAAATAAATTGATAAAATTTGTTCAGAAATGAGTTTAAAAGAGACTGAATGTATTTCCATTTGTCTTTCGCCGAATAATGATGAAAAAAAAACAACCACCTAATCTGCGTTTGCTAATTAATTTCCAAACATGTAGACAAATGAGAAGTTAAAAAAAATAGTAACTTTAAAACCTACATATAAAGCTCAATTTGAATTTCCTGACATCAATTCGATTTGAAAACACTACCTATAGATGATACTCATTGCTCCTACATAAGATTTATTTTAAAGTGTTGATACTTACTTAATCAGAAGTAGCTCCGAAATCTGTCATGAATGGTATGTGACTAAAAGTAGTCCAAGCATTTTTTTTTTTAAATAATTGCTTATTGGCATAAATATTATAAAACTATTTTAAAATGTGGTAGTAGACCCGGAATTTATAGTTATACTTTGTTTAGTTATGAAAGTGATTATTTAGTACAATATGTACTTAATGCAATTGTCTTTCTTTCTCCTTTGACGTTTGTGTTATTTTATGATATTCAGAATTAGCTTGTGAGCTTTTTATTATAAGAACATAGGTAATTATGAAACTGTATGTTGTATCTGATTGGAATTTCCAATGCTCACATGGATGAGACTTGAGAAACAGACAAATTTAATAAGTTTGTTTAGTTAAGCTGAAATTAAACGGGTTTGTGAAACAAGCCAAAGTAAAAAAAAAAGGGAAAGAAAAAGAATGTAAAAATCTGCTGGGCGATCGTTTACTTGGTGCTTGTCTATCTCACCAGCAGCGGGTGAATGGGACTGGCATGACGAGGTAACCGATAAAATTTGTTTCCGCTGGTCGGTCATTTGCTTGGTGCAAGTCTATCCCACTAGCAGCGGGTGGAGGGGACTTGACACGCCTAGGCAGTTGGCAAAACAAAAGTAAACAACACTTGTGTCGTAGACCAATGATAACAATATAAATATTCCTCTTATTGCTTTTGAGACTTGTACTTCGAGAACGAAGTACAGTTCAGAATGGCCGTGAAAGGTATTTTCAAATTTATTGGCAATTTGAAGATCAAACATTTTGGTGCATTTCAGTTTAACCGAGCATTCAAACGATACATGGACGTAGATTATATATTATGATATTGGATAATTGTTAAAAGTAAAGTATTGGTCGGAGTGGCTATGTCAAATGTATGAAATTGTTAATAGAAAATGTATTTATTGAATAGTTTTCAACAATATTGTCAGGTTGACCGAGCGATGAATTATTGGAATTATTTTCATGATCACTGGTCGGTGCTGCGATGCAGATGTTAAACATGAATGACTTGCTGAATCGTTGATATAAAAATTGTTTTGTGAACTTAATTGTAGCGATAAGTGATTTATTATTTCGGAAGATAAAAGTGTATCGATATATAGGCAGATCAATTGCTGTCGTTTTTGTGAGACGGTAGATTCATAGGTACTTCGAGAACGAAGTACTTGTCAGTCTGGCCGTGTTAGATTATTTATTTTGATGTTGTAATTATTGTTTGGTGGATAATGTCATCTGTCACATTAACGAGCCGTTGAACAAATATACAAGTATCTAATTTGACCACATGTTAACAAAACTAACTGTCTTAACTTTTGAAAATAACTTGGATGTTGTTACTATAAATGATTACATAGTATTTAATTATACTTGTAATATATTTTAGGTTTTATATTGTTATTTAATAAAATACGCTGATTCAAATGACTGACACAATAGGATATAAAAAGGATTGTAATGACGGTATCGAGTCAGTTGCTCGGTAGACGTTCAGTGGGATAGTCCTAGTGCCGTTGTTGTGTGGAATAGATCGACCAGATGTCATGTAAGTTGTTATTTAATATTATACTGTAATTGTTGCTTATTATAACAATATTGTAATAATGCAGAGTTATCTTGGACAAAGGTCCAAGAGTGGTAATTAAATGTATAGCAATGTAAGAGATGTGTTGATGGAATATATCAATACTGTTTCCATGGAGTTTCTTGTCCTTCTTCTCCATGAAGACCTAGCTTTGGAATGGACGACTAGCTTTCTGATTAAATAATGACAAGCCTAATTGAAATAAATGCCTAGTCTTGTCTTTCTGTGCTTTACTTCATGAAACCCTTTCCCAGAAACCATATTCATAAGAACCTTAATACACAGTAAATAAGCAGTAACCATTCTGATATTTAAAGCTTGATAATGTTTTATAAAGACACACTTATAAATTCATATAGCCACTTATTCTGACACACTCAATAGATATACCTCCTGCTCGGTAGGGATCGCTAGAATCGTTTTCTGCTTCAGCGATTGGTATAAGACGTCCATCTAAGAAACTCGAGACCTTCCTACAAAGGGTAGATACCTACACGAAGCTTCTGGTCCGAGTTCATTTTCCCTTCACCGACAATACTGCAAACTTCGTTCAGAATGGCATCTATCGGTATGCACCGGAGATTGAGACACACACAGACACACTTTACTTTTATACTAACGTCGCAAATAATTGTAGTAATTGTTTATTTCATTATAATCAATACAAAACACACGCAACACTTCGCTTTGTCTCGCGCCTTGTAAAGCCCATAATTACTTTCAAATATAAAATAAATCTGCAACTATCAATAATAGTTATTTATGATACTAGTGCGGTAAGTTGGTTTTTACAAACGAGTTGACAAATGTAAGCCCGAGACGAAGTCGAGGGCTTACCATAGTCACGAGTTTGTAAAAACCAATTTCTGCACGTGTGTCATACAATGTTTTTCAACAAATTTGCGAGAAAACAGTACAATATGTAATTAAACAAACCACTGTATGTAGTCTATCTGTATATAGTGTAAATAGTGTATCATATCATTAAATAGCGCTCTCCAATTTTGGCGGCTAGAGACCGTTTCCTGCAATTTGCGCCTCATTCAAAATATCAGGTGGAGTAGATTCCATATTAATATCAGTTTCCTCGATTGAACTCATAATAAAAGTTTGTTTATAAATATCAGTCGGAAACTCGCAACAATCTTTGACGTTTCTAATATGAAAATGGCGCGAATTTACAAATAGCGCCACATGCCCGTGGTGAAAATTAGAACTACATCTTTCATCTCATTTACTCTTTATTATTAAAGTGAGACAAACGTATTGAGCAAAATCGTTTCCAAGGAGGTTCGATCAGTCAGTTTATTTATTCTCGTAATGTGAAACTCCTTGGACGAAATTCTTATAATATTTTATGGAAATTAAAAAAAAAACCGTAAAGAATAGAATACGCACGGTGCCATACAACGAGGTATGCGGTAAAATAGGTACTTAGGTGAGAGTACCTATTTTACCGCACGTTCAGTTGTATTAGTGCGTAATTTTTAACTTTCGAACCATGTATACATGCATCGTAAATGCAGTTTTTGAGCAAATGTGTTGAAAAAATATTTTTTAATGGTTTTTCTTTTTAGTTATAAGTAATTTAGAAGTGATAATTCTCTTTAATATTTATGACGTATCATAAATTCATAAATATGTAATTTTTTAGAATATTTCTTTTGTTACATTTTTAGCGCCAACATTTTCGAAAATAAGTCTTGTGATTCCGTCATACGTGAATGACAAAGCAAAATTATTATGCTTACTGCTAAAATACATTAATATTTTCTAACAATGTTTAATGATAACGTTGATCAGTTGGTAACAAAAATAAATGCCTATTCATTGTTCATGTTTTTTTTACAGATAAGAATCGGAATCATTCAAAGTGTTTTCCTGAGTTTGGTCGGTATGGTTAATCTGAAAGTATTCCATTAGTTTGCTCGCTTTGACGTGGTTCTTCAGAATAAACTCTTCATGATAATCATTCATTCTCCTGCCGTGTCCCTATTTATTAGGAAACGGCGCACAGTGATCAATTTCCAAAAGTTAGGGGGACGATATGATTAAATACTGAAATCATGAATTAAAAGGTATATTTATAACATTAAATAGTACCGAAAAATCGTTGATATATCAAAAGACACAGCGGTTCGCTAGGCAACGATGCAGCCAATGTACTTGCCAGATGGGGGTAGAGTATGGCAACAGTGAGACCAGAACCCATTACGTCACTCCCCTTCGGGTATCTACGCACTCTGGTAAGGAAACAGACAAGGGATCAACTTTACAAAATATGGTTGGACCTAAGTTAATGCAGGTAGGATAAGGAAGCACTTCCTACGAGCGATGCCCGCCTCACGAAACAGGTTCTTCGTCTAGATAAACCACAGCTGCATACAGTTACAGCAGCTGTAACTGATCATGGGTTATTTAACAAACATCTCTTTGTCATAGGAGTAACAGAGAGTACGCTGTGCAGGGCCTGCATGGAGGAAGACGAGACAGCAGCTCATGTTCTGTTAAACTGCCCGGTGGTCGCTAATTACAGGGCAAAATACTTCGGCAACCCAGATACCCTACGTGACAATGTCAGCAACACCAAGGCGTTGTTGGCCTTTCTCGAGGAGCTGGGGTGGATCGAATAACTGATTCTCCAAAACCTCTATTCTTTTTCCCAGATTATTGATTTTCCAAAAAATCCCCATACATGATCAGTTTTACCTTTGTACATAACCGTTTGAACAGATTAAATAGAACTGAATTTGCGTGTGTGTAGCTGATATAGCCTGACCGATACCACTGTACCGCGCCTTAGGTATGGGCGCGGCGAGACCGGGGAGCAGAGCAGGCCGCTGATTCGTCAGTGCAAGCCGCTCATTCGTCACCATTCACAGCGTCCCGTCCCCCGCCTCGCCGCGTATACCTAAGGCGCGGTACGGTTTCGGTCAGGCTATAAGCTTTAGTGTATTGTTGTACGTATATGATATCCACACTGGCAGCTTACTTTGAATCTTCTAGAAAAAGTTTAGAATCACGTAGGTATTGTAATTAAATACTTCGTCATTAAGGTGAAAACATCGATGGACCATAATAGATGCATTTTCTATCATCTGCCTAGCCAACTATGTCGGGGTCATCTTTCAGCCTACACGGATGCAGCTGATTCCCGATATCTATATTTACTATATATTAATTATTTATTTCCAATCCTTATTATGTAGGTACATTTTTAAATATTTTTATAAAAGTAACTTAACAAAAACATTTAAAAATATAAAAATAGTGGTCCGCCGGTATCGGGAGCAGGGTCCAAGCTACCGGTACAGCTTCTGAATCCGGCCTTTGATCCAACCGCCCAACGAGAGCCTCGAGAAATGTTGATCGAGGCTTTCGGCCATCAGTCCATTGGCTGATACGACTATCGGCACAATTAGAGCCGAGCTCACATTCCACATGTCAACAACCTCGTGTGCTAAGTCAAGATATTTAATTTAATTTAATTATTATTATTAATATAATAAACCTGAAGAGTTTGTTTGTTTGTTTGGTCGCGCTAATCTCAGGAACTACTGGTTCGAATTGAAATATTATTTTAATGTTGGATAGCCCATTTATCGACGAAGGCTATAGGATATTATATAACACCACGCTAAGACCCTTAGGAGCCGAGCAAAGAGAAAAAAGTCACGAATACGAAGTACTCGCAAGGGCAGGCGATTCGAAGCGACTGGGTGGGTCGGAGGAGCAAAAAATTTTACACGAACAAAATCGCGAGCAGAAGCTAATTTTATATAAAGTGACTGCCCATCGGGATCTTAACAACCAAAATACTGAGTAATTTACGATACCCTACGCGAGACGAATTGTCAGACTTTCGGGCTTCTGACTACTCGTAAGAACTGTCAAAGATGCAATTTCCACCAAAAAAATAAAAAAAATATGACAGTACAGTACGAATGGATACTTGTGTGCATTGTTTTTTTTTTTTTGCAGGCTCCCATAGTTTTAGAAGGCAAGAAGACCATTGAACAGCAACTGCTGGACAAAGTTGACCAGGCGTATGGTTATTTTGAATCATTCCTATCACAAACAACTTATCTTGCCGCGGATCACGTCACTATTGCCGATGTGGCAGCCATAGCTAGTATGACAACTTTAGACTTTATAGTTCCTGTAGACGCGAAGAAGTAAGTAAATCTTATTGTGTAGTACTTATAGATTCGGAAGAGGCACTTTTTGTCACTCATGTTTAGTGCCATGTTATGACGGCACGGTTAGCGCAGTGGAGCGATTGACTGCTTCACTGCGTTTCGCGAGTTTATATTCCCGCACGGAACAAATATTTGTATGACCTACAAATAGTTGTTCCGGGTCTGGCTATTGTGTATGAAAGTTCAAATGTTTGTGAACGCACCCACAATACAGGAGAAGTGGTTGGTGGTGGTGGAAAGCAAGAAATCCAGTACCCGGAATCTGGATTTGCAACATGGCACTACGGTTTGAGAAGCGCAGTGGTCGAAGCTGATTCAACCCAATTTGTATTTTATCGACCGGATAAATTATTTCTCAAGTAACTACTTAAAAAATATGTCTGTGGACAGAAGGATAAATTTTTTCAGGTATCCTAAAACAACCTCGTGGCTGACGAACTTAAAAGAGACGCCATATTGTAAGAAAAAAAACGAATCTGGCGTAGCTGGGCTTGCCGAGATTTTAAAGAAGGCTATTTCAGCATCTTAGATATTTTAATTGGTTTATGGCCAAGAATTTCGGTAACTGCATTGAATTCATTCCAGAGACTAGGCATAAACCTATCTAGTTATGATGGACGCCCATGATTCGATGAATTGTAAATTTTATTGACTTATAAATGAATAATAAACAACATTTGTTTGGAGCTTTTTTTAACTTACTGATTCGAGACTGATTGCTTTGCTGATTGCCTCATTGATAGACACTGCTGAGGCCCAACAACATAGAATAGAATAGTGGGTTTAATTTCCAAAATGCAGGTATTTACGTCTATTTGAAGACACGGTGTTTAGTCGGCGCCATATACCTATTATACTGTACTCTTTGGTCGGCGCTCCCTTGGGTGCCCTTGGTAGATAGCCCCGCTGTCATCTCACTGCCATTATAGTGCACAGAACATAGGTAAAGTGGCTACAAGGATCTATCGGCACCTGAATGGTATTGACAGGTCGTTGGTAAACATTTTGTAAAATTGTCACAGAAATTGTTGTAAATTATATTGACAAAACAAGATGGCTGAAATTGTCACAGATTTTTTATTTTCATGGTGACGCTGTTAGTTCGAATTTTGGTCACGCGCTTAAAGACCTTGAGGCGTTGTAGGTTATAACTACACCACGGTATCAGCTAGCCTCATAATACAGACGCCAGCAGGTCAACCTATCCTAAACTGTCCAATTTTCCCAATTGAACATGAACCTTATTCCTTTGTAATAAAGTTGAAAATCTTTCAAAGAAATTTGACAGATTGGGGTAACTTGATGTGCTGGCCTCTGTACTTCGTGATCGAATACAAGAAAGAAACATGCGTTTAAATCTTTGTATTTTATGTTGGACAACACTACTTACCTACCACCTGTCTAAAAAATCAGGCATTCAATTTTGGTATACGCACTCTAGTGCAACGTTGCTATTCTTTCCGTAGTGTTGTGTAGTTTATATCTATCTATGATAAAATCAACCTCTTTCTATGCAAGAAGTTCTATTCTATTATATTTTTTATTATGGCAAGCTAAGCCGATGTCGACTATTCTGCCAATGTCTAAAGTGAATTGGAAAAACGTGTGTGTTATTAAAAAAAAAAGGAAGAAGAACGATCTTCGATGACACAGTTTTTTTTTTTGTGTTTGAAATCATCAAATAACATCTCCCGCTCTGGGTGGAGCAGGAGGGCGTGTCAGACTTTTACTGACTAAAACCCACCCGTGTTCCCTCAGTAGTCTATATGCCAGGGGCTGCGGTATCTCTTTCGAACAAACCCGCACCCTGGCAGTTCGATGATACGAGTACAGTTGGGCTTAATGTTGATCTTGTAGGGTTAGTACTGGATATGCAAGAAGTTAGTACGTACCACAAAGGTTGGCTCCTGTCAAACTGATTAGAAAGTGAATTGCAAAGACTACAATATTATACACTGGCAAGTGAATAGTTGTCACCTTTAATCTTGTGTCAGCAGTTGTGTGTGTAAACATTATTAGGTACGTTACCTATTGTTTATTGGACAAAGATAGATAAATAGATAGAATAAACTTAGTCGAATTTTCTTCTAGTCTAGAATTGGAATAAGTTGATAAGTTCTGCTGACCGACATCGTAAGTACTTCTTTCCTACTTTCTATCTTTTTATAGCAGTATGTGAGGCAGTATGTTTAATGCTTGTGTAGGTAATGAATTATACGGCTTGTTCGCAGAATTGCATGAACATGAATAAGATGTAAACATCAAGTTTTAGTACGAATTAAAACATACTACTAAAACGTAGGAGTACCTACCTAGGCTATTGGGTACAGCGGCTATAACAGTTTTCTGCAGTTAACTGGTCATTGCTACCCTTCTAGACAGAGCTTTTACAACATGTCACTCAAGAACATATGTAGTCCTACAGATAATTGTGTAGTAAACATTGACATACAAAAACCCAACATACACAATCAGCGTCACAAAAACGTCCGCATAAATAGGACGCAATGTGCGTAGTTTCGTCAGTCATCTTTCAGTCAATCTTATTGGACATTGTTTTGTAAAAACCACTTAAGTCATGCGTATTCTGCCAGGGGTGCGGGTTTGTTCGAAAGAGACACCACAGCCCCTGGCTTAAGGGCTACTGAAGGAACACGGGTGGGTTTTAGTCAGTAAAAGTCTGACACGCCCTCCTGCTCCACCCAGAGCGGGAGAAGTTATTTGATGATTTCCCACCCAAAAAAAAAAAAAAAAAAAAAGTCATGCGTATTGGGCACGCCTCGATTGCGGTAAGTCCCCTACTTGAGGCACTCCTCAAAGAGGAGACTTACCGCCGCAATCATGGCGGAAGGTGAGGACGCTGTGCCGCTTCTCAAGCCACTGCTTGAGAGGAGGCACAGCGTCCTCTCCTTCCGCCTGACACACCTGTCCTCACTGGACATGGTGGTTTCGGGAGGTTCCTGTTTCGTATAAGGCGGGAGGAAACGCCCGGGTGTTCCTATTGCGAATATCGCCCTGAGGACACGGTGAATCATACGGTGGAGGTCTGCCCGGCTTCGGCGGAGCACCGCCGCGCCGTGTCCTTGCGGAGGCGATCGGCGGCAGCGATATCTCGCGTGCGGCCATCTCTCGCGTCCGACCCTGGTCCAGGCCATGGTACGGAGCGAGAGTGCATGGGTAGGCGTCGCTTCATTCTGCTAAGCAGTGACACTCGCGAAGAGGGAAGCGGCGCACGTGAGAGAGAGGCAGTATATGCGCCCTCATAGCCCTAGCCTCCACAGGAGACGCCCTGGGCGTTGGAAATCCAAGGCTGATTCCCGGCCACCGTAGGCGTGGGCTTGCGGACGGCGAGTAATGGGTAGCTCGCTGTCCGGTAAGGACCAAGCCCGGTTCGACACGGCGCGTTGTGTTCTACGCGCACCTCAAAGAGATCACCTCATAGAATCAGCACAACCTGATGAGGTCCGCAAGGGCCGATGCCTGCCAGGGGTGCGGGTTGCTCGCTGGGTTTTAGTCAATAAAAGTCCGACACGCCCTCCTGCTCCACCCAGAGCAGGAGTTATTTGATGATTTCCCACCCAAATAAAGTCATGCATATCAGGTTAAATTTGCAAAAAAATGTGTTTTATCATAACTAAGCACTGACGTATAATTTGGGGACAGTTTTGAGTGTTACTATTGTTCGAGACTGCATCTTGGGTTTTTTGCTTAGCAATGGTAGTAACCTATGAATTAGTAAACGAGAACAGTGGTAGTCCTGTGGTACCGATCGTGACTTGCGAGTTGTAGGTTCGGACCCAAACAGCCGGTTTATTTTGTGTAAATTAACCATCCAATTTTTTTCTAAATTATTCCTTCTCAACACGGTGAGGGAAAGCAAAGCTCACTCGCAAAGTGACTCGGTAGGCTCTAGGCGGTAAGCAATGCTCGGTTCCTTTAAACAAAAACTAATCGTTTTGATTTTTTATTGCCAAACTGGGCATACAATTAGATTAGTAAGATAATTTTACCTGTGATACCTATTTCCACCCGGGCGGGTCTACTATACAAAGCATAATAATCTTAATTATATCCAATAACGGTTCGTAAATTATAGAATTCGCCATTGGCCAGCTGTCAATGCGTACGTATGGTTATTATTTTACCACAACATACAAGCCATTGCGGGAAGCACAGAACCGGTCGAAGTGGCGGAGCGTAGGGGAGGCCTATGTCCAACAGTGGACATCTTTCGGCTTAAATGATGATGATGATGATACAAGCTATTTTTTCGCTCAAACAGCATTGTCGATACTAAAGATACTGAGAATCCTGCTGAATAATTGCATAACACACATAAAATGACAACGAATCGCAATTTCATTCGGACAGTGCAGCCACGTTCTTCATTGCCTTATTTACGCTGTTGAGCCGACACATTCTTCAATCCCATGAAGTAATGGATCACCTCCACCTCCTTTAAAACTCTCAGATTGTGATTGGATATCTGTGACGTAATAACAGTTATGAATTGTAATTATAAAATAGTTTCTTATAAAATGTAGATATTTCAGATGGTAGTGAAACTTTATACAACGGAGCTGAGTCCACCGGTGCGTGCATCTATTATGGCTTGTGACATATTCAAAGTGCCTTTCGAGAATGTAGAAGTTGATCTTCAGGATAAGCAACATTTAAATCCGGAGTTTTTGAGTGTAAGCTCTTAAAGTAATGTATGTATTGTCGACCTGGTAATTAATTTACCACCCTAAGGTTGAATGTCATGTGCTTGACATGAAACGACGATTTAGTTATTTATGTGACGTTTAGACAGTTTCGACCTTAGTGAAATGGCTAGTTGAGACTTTCCGTGACTTAAGGTCTGGTTTTTACTTTTGTCAGAGGCTAAGCATTGCCATAAAACGTTGTAATGCCGCCAGTCTCTTAGGTATATTACCAGTTGATAGTGATGCGGAGGAATTTTTAAAAATTTGGTTTATAGTTTGAGTTAGGTTAGGATATTTTATTTTATTTTTAAAGTTTAGATTAATTATTTTGACCAAGAACTTTGTGAAGGCCGTGGGAATCCGCTGGACGTGGGAAGCACAAGACCGGTTGAAGTGGAGGAGCCTGGGGGAGGTCTATGTTCAGCAGTGAACGTCTTTCGGCTGAAATGATGATGACAAAATAACTGGCGGAACGTGGTTGATGATGATTTGATTTAGTTCATTTAGTATTAGAATTTTATCCGGTAAACCTTTATATTATTATCCTCCTTAATAAACCAAAGAAGTTTATCCAGTGAAGTTTTAATTTACTGGATGTTGTTTTTAAAAGTGATAACACAATTACGAGGTCGATTACACTTAAAATGCTTCGTTGGTCTAGTGGACGCAAGCGCTACTGGTGAGCATGGGGTCCTTGGTTCGATTCCTGGGTCGGGCAAAGTGTAAAAAAGGATGACTGAAACTGATGGAGTCAGCAAGGGCCGATGCCTGACAGGGCTGCGGGTTGTTCGAAAGAGATACCGTGGCCCCTGGCACAGAGGCCACTAAAGGAACACGGGTGGGTTTTAGTCAGTAAAAGTCTGACTCGCCCTCCTGCTCTACCCAGAGCGGGAGAAGCTATTTGATGATTTCTCAAACGCAAAAAAAAAATTGATGAGTACTTAAGATTTTTATTTCACGACGCCAACTTTTTACTGTAATATTCCAATTTTCAGAAAAATCCACAGAAAACGTTTCCGATGCTTGAAGACGATGATTTTATATTACATGATAGGTTTGTAGTTTTATTGAGTAATCTATTAAGTAATTGGTAATTAGGCACTAGTTGATCCGACAAACGTTGTCCTGACCAAATTTGAAAATCTTATAGAGAAAGGACGTTCAGTTTTTCTGGAATTTTAACATTTTCCTGGGACCTAAATTTTCCCATATTTCCTCCAACATCCTAATTTTGACAATTATAAACATTTTAAAACGAAAATTAACCAAATCGGTCCAGTAGTTCTCAATATTATTTATACAGGCTGGAAGTAACCATTGCGGACACTGGTCGACCACCTCTCAACTTTAATGGCTTAGTCATAAGGTTCAAAGTGATCCATAGTTACGGCCCATGTTTGTACATCGACACGCAATCTATAACTATGAAATCAGCACATGATTCTAGACCCGAAGTGTAGACAGTTTCCGTCGGTTATAAAATAAATTAATAAGCACATACAAAAGTGCAATATGAACCACTCATGGTAACAGTTTTCGTGTCAATCTCCACCCTGTTTAGATACCTTGATTGATTGAAGATTAATTGGCGTTGAGAATTCAGAGAGATGTCACATAGTGTTTGTGAAATTAAGAGCGTTTATTCTGAAATTTGGCAACGTCGCAAATAGCTGTCAAATATTTACCTGTTTTTATTAATTTGTTAATATTACTGTATGAAAATGTGAAATATCGCTAACTAGTGACCTAAAATATCAATAATGATTAGCAATTACAACACTGAATTTGATGTTGTAACCGTTTTAGGTGCAAAATAGGCATTTGGAAAGTTTCAAAGTTCTTTTTTTACATCTAAAACTAAATATTCGTTGTTGAAATGTTAACTACTGCATTTCATAATCAATATTTTAGGTCACTAGTTAGCGATATTTCAAATTTCCATACAGTAATATTGCCAAATTAATCAAAACAGGAATATATTTGACAGCTATTTGCGACGTTGCCAACTTTGAGAATAAACGCTCTTAAGCATTAAGAGCTAAGCGGGTAGTGCCTCACATCAGTTATAATGTCATTCCAGCAGGCTTAGCACGAGGACCGTAGACAAGCGTTTTGTCGACGGAAGAATAGACCAAAATGACGTTTCAGTGTAGACAGTGCAGAGTTTTCTACTGTCTGTAGCATGGCGATTAGAAAATCAAATGTGAAGAGAAGTGTCTTTTTTATCCAGACAGTTGTCTTTAGTGTCAAGCATGGCGTGCAATATTTATTCGATTTTGACAGTTCGGGATAGGTAACGTTCTTCCGAAATAGTCTACATAAAAAAGGACCTAGACAAAGATTATTTGGTTGTTTTTTTCGACTAATTTAATGCGCTGCTTTATTGCATTTATCCTATAATCCTATCATAGGCTTAAATTAACATGTTGGGTTCAAATCGCCGATATTATTTAACATTTTATATGGAAAAACTTGAGCGAAAATGGGAAAGGAATAATATTAGAGAGCTCGCGGGAGCCTTCGATCTCCCGGAAAGTGAGTTCCTGCAAAATTATAAGATAAGTAAGGAGATGGTGCAATATTTATGCGAGGAACTCAGCCAAGACCTGTCGCCCAAAAGTTCACAGGGTCTACCAGTGCTTGTAAAAGTAAGTTCCTTCTATTTTGAACAGTCGTTTGGTTACCTACCTAAGTGGCAACAAACCTTCGCAAGATGCTTACCGTATCCTAAAATTATAAACGGCCAGCAACCCAAAAAAAATTCTCTGACTACCTGTACATCAACATATACAAAACTAAAAAATGTTGAATCTTTATAATCTCTACAATGATTCAACCTAATGGTAGGTACCTCGGAATAGCTTACAGATAAAGGGCCTAAATGGTACTTGCAATATGTTTATGCAGTTCATCAGTGGAGACCTGAATCTAAATTTAAAAATTATGGTTAATTGTAGGTTCTCTGTTCACTGAAAGTCCTACTTTCTGGCCATTACCAGAGAGGAGTTGGCCAGGAGCAGAACATATCCATTGGCCAAACCACAGTCAGCAAATTTCTCAAACAATTCATTGTTGCAGTGAATAGAAGGTTAGTAGGTGCTTTTTATTGAATATAGGTGTGGTTTTCTGGAGGATTGTATCTCCTTTGTATAAAAATATGAATTCTATTATTTTAACAACAATTTCAGGCTAAAACCTAAGTGGATAATATTCCCTAACACTGAGGTGAGCAGGCAGGCTGTGGCATCTGGATTTCAACAGAAGTATGGGCTCCCACATATACTGGGTGCTATAGATTGTACTCATGTACAACTATATCCACCACCTAAGCCACAACAAACCCAATATAGAAATAGGCACGGGGTGACATCAATAAATGTTCAGCTGGTAAGAACTCTAGTCCATATAACTAAACGAGACTAAAAAGAATTCATAGCGATGACTACCCGAGTATGATAGAACATTTCTATCATACTCAATTCTTTATTGCATTCTGTTTTACATAGATGGTATAAACAGTGAGATCAATATGGACCCTGTCAGGCACAGCAAAATTAGGAGAAAGGAAGTAAAGGATCTCAGGTATTCATAGGTATAAATTCTTTTCAGTCTTGTTTTTATTATTATCCTTAAATACTTTCCAGAAGTTAAGAGTTAGGTATATAAACATTTCTAACTATAGTAATCCTATCATCATCCTTTTAAATGAGTAACTTACTCTTTAACAAACTACATATTATCAGGAACTTGCTTTACCTGAGACTATCCACTTCTAACTGTATTTTGTTGCAGATAGCCGATTCAGAATGCAGGATATTACATGTTAATGCAAATTATCCAGGCCGGGTTCATGACCAATTTATATTTAATAATTCTACTGTTAAAATAGAACTTCGTAGACTATATGGATCAAGAATTGGGGAATATTATTTATTGGGTAAGCCTATAACACAAATAATTATAACCAAATCAGGGGGTATCGGGTATCCGCTGGATGTGGGAAGCACAAGACCGGTCGAAGTGGAGGAGCCTGGGGAAGGCCTATGTCCAGCAGTGGACGTCTTTCGGCTGAAATGATGATGATGAAATCAGGGGGTGGACATAATAGCTATGGGTATGAAATAATAAACACTCATCATAGGAAAATATGTATTAAAAATTAAAAATATATCACTTGTCGCTCATAAATTCGTTCTTGTTCTTTCGTAATTGACACAATCTGTAACAAAATAAAACAACTAATTTATTAACTGTAATTTATCACAGGGGATTCAGGTTATGCCTTGGAACCGTGGCTTATGACCCCTATAAGGAATGCTGAACGAAACACACCTGAAGACAGGTATACAAAATGGCACTGTCATGCACGAAATTTAATCGAACGCACAAATGGTTACCTAAAAGGCACATTCAGGGCTTTGGGCATTGACCGAAGCCTACACTATGCACCTGAGAAGGCATCTGCAATAGTTTATGCTTGCTGCACATTATATAACATAATGAAGCATTTCCGGTAAGTAGTGCAGATTGTAGGGTGGAAATTTGTAAGTACTAAATAACTTCATCTACTGTTTTAGATGAAGTTATTTAGTACTTACAAATTTGGTGATAATGATGTTTCATTATTATATTTTTTTAGGGTACCCATGGAGCTCATCCCACAAGATTTAGAACGCGAAAGTCTGAGGGAAGTGCCAACTAATGAATCCAGCAACTCTTTACTCGCAGGGACACAAAAGCGACAAAATATCGTTTTAACATATTTTAGATAGATAAATATCAAGAATTGTTTTGCCTACTTTCTAATATTTTAGTTAATAAAAGTTTTACCGGTCTAAATGTTGTCTCCTTAATCCAATTTCTGATATGGTGCGTTGTTGGCGCAAGCTATTACTGATGTCCTGAAAAATTTAATGTTGCATAAATTTTATATTGAAACAATAATAAGACTACTATAGAAATATTTTTAAAAACAGTAATGTTATCATGTTGGTTGTTTTCTTCAAGCCTGATAGAAACAACATGTAAGGGTAAACAGTTTCCAAATTAAAATGAATTATGAAGCTTACTCTGAGAATTCCTCTTGTCTCCTCATCAGAAGAGAGAATATCGCTGGCTATATTGCGAGCACGGCCTCTAGAAGGCCTAGCAAGTCGTGCTCGCCGATTCTGGGAGGTGGAAGGTGGGATGGAGGGCGGTGGAGTCGAGGATGGTGGGATGGAGGATGTTGGAATGGACAATGGTGGGATGAAGGATGACATGGAAGCGCATGGTGGGGTAAAGGATGGTGGGATGATGACTGGATCATAGCTTGAAGTCGAGAATGCTGGGATATTTGGTGCTGAGGTAGAGCAAGCTGGGATAACCGGTAATGGTGAGAAGGGTGTTGTGTAGGTGCATGCTGAACTATCAGTAGTTTCAAAGTTCATAGGCGCTGATGGGTCAGGTAAATTGGGTATAGATATCTGAAATTACAAAATGGAATCATAACCTTCACCAAATAAGACACTGATTTTATTTTTATTTTTAAACTGGTTTTACCTCTCCTAGTCCAGTCTCTTCTAGTCCTATTCCATAGGCACTCTGTTGGCCGATAATTGCCAATATTTTCTGGCTCGTTTCTGATAACGTAGGGATGGGTGTATTGCCTGTTTGGGCTCGTGCCTGGTTCACTCGACCACCATCAGCTCTGGCTTTCTTTTTTAAATCCCTCCATGTCTAAAACAAGATAAGCAGTCTAAAATACGAGAACTAAATGACAACATTTATTCAATAGATTTTATAGTAGGTAGTCGATAACACAACTTTAGAAGAAAATAATGCAGGCACATACCACCCTCCACTGTTCTGCATTTTTATCAGGTCCATATTCCTTCAAAATTTGTTGGAGACGATTCCATTCGTCGTTATGGGCCCTCCGACCTAAAGGGCCCGAAAACTCCCCGTTAGCGAAGTTTTGGTGGGTAGACATAAAGTCCACCAACACCTCTATTTGTTTAGCCGAGCTTCTAAGGCTGTAAATAATAGATTTTTGGTATTAACAATAAACGAAGAGCAAAAGATCTTACGGTTATATTCAGTTTTGAATGGATATTGAGACTATTATCACCCCGTCTGTTAGGCAGACTCATTGATAACAATTGAAGAGTAATTGTGTGAATTACTTGACAGTTTATATAAAATATCTAAAATCAAATGATATTATTTTATATATGGATAGCAACAACAATAATTAACAATCTACCTAGTAAAACTTACTTTTTGCGTGCCGCCATCATAATAGTGGGTGTAATTATTGTGGTACTTTATTCTCTTTGTAGAATTGTAATTATTCTTGAGCCTGAATTTTCTGTACACGCAAATGTGAAAAGTTGGTGGTTTTATAATTTGCGGGCACCGGCCATAGATCAAAAAGTATGACAACAAATAGACCATTTGCGTTTTATTATGAACAAAGATTCGTTAAAAACACTTTGCTTCTTATATTTGTTTGAGAACGAAACGCAATTTACCGTAAAATTGGGTAAAAACACACATCACTAGCGACTATCCCGTTGCTATAGAAAAGTCTCTGTCTACGAAGAAACCTGAGTCTACATGTGACGTCGTGCTCGGGAAGAAGAGATTTTGAGAAGGGTAGACAAGGGATTACTATTTGACAGTAGAGTAGAAATTGAAATCGCCATGCTAAGCCTGCAGCACGCGTAGCATGACCACCATTAGAAACAAGTTTTGTGGAAGGAAGAATGGACAAAATGACAGACTGGAGAAAGATTTCTACCGTCTGAAGCACAGCGATGTTAAAACAGAAGAGAAAAATGTTTCTATTCTTCAGTCGACTAAAGCCTACGATGTCAAGCACGACGACCGATTTTTCTCTACTTTTAACATTTGGGGGTAGAAGCATTTTTACAGAATTATAATGATTGAAAACTTCAATACAACCCTCTTCCTACATTTAATCCCATTTAATGTCTGTTTAATGAAACATTCTAATAACTTAGCATCCACCTTAACTACATCACTAGCTACCTACCCGTTGCTATGGAAAGAATAACTGTCTTTGTCTTCAAAGAAACCCGAGTCTATGGATCGCTCGGTGCTCGGGCAGAAGAGATGTCAAGTTGCATAGAAAAAGCTTTGTCTATTCTTCGTAGAATAGAGATATAATTGGTCATGCTACGCCTGCAGATAGACAGGATAATCTGCCCTGTCGAGGTTCACTGTTGGTCATTTGACTTCCTCATACATTTTACATCCGGCCTTAAATTTTGTCAAATCCGCAATTCAAACAAACTCGTGTTTTACCTCCGGACAGTGGACACGGCTTAACAAAAACCTAATTTATTACTCAGAAAATTGATTTATCTTCTCTGTCGGATATTTTGCCTATAAATCACTTGTCACTTACCTCTTTTTGTTTCTGCTTCACAGTCATGCTATATTGATGTATCTGGCCGACGCCTATGGAACAGAAGACACATGGTATCCTAAAGATCACAAGACAAGGGCGCTAGTCAATCAAAAACTATTCTTCGACACTACCGTCCTTTTTCCGAGATTAAAAAACATAACGGTAAATTATTTTATTTTATAGAACTTAATTTAGGTGTGGCCCAACCAGTTTTGCAAAGTGCCTTAAATAATAATGTGGAACTAGTGGTAAAAAAATTAACATTAGTTCCATTAGTTTCAAATTCTTGTAAAATGGAACCAGTGATTTAAAAAAAAAAAATCAGTAGTTCCATCATGGAACTGTAAATGGTACTAGTGGCAACGATGTTTTTTTTTTTACCATTAGTTCTTAGTAAGTTATTCAAATCTACCCTTTGTAGAAAAAAAAAAAAAAAAAAACCCTTTGTAGAAAGAAACTCGATCTTTTACTGGACTTGACAGTATAAATGCCTTGCAGTTACGCAAAAAGCAAAAGTGTTATTCTCGTGATATAAAATTGTAACTTTGATAAAAATAAGTAAAATGGCTGTAAAAGGACTATACAGCCACCAGCATAAATATATTACACTTACTCAAGATGCAAAAGCAATTATGTCCTAATGTATTGATAGATTAGATTATTTAGATTTATGGTGTTTTTTGGTGTGGTGGTTTTTAGGGTTCCGTACCTCTAAAGGAAAAAACGGAACCCTTATAAGATCACTTTGTTGTCCGTCCGTCCGTCCGTCCGTCTGTCAAGACCGTTTTTCTCAGGAACGCGTGGAGGTATCAAACTGAAATTTCTATATGATACTTAGTTCTACTGTCCCTGGAAGCTGTAGAAAAATCAACCTTCTAAGTCAACGCAATCAAAAGATACAGCCATTTAGGCCGCAAAATTCCGCAAATTTTCGAAACTCGCACGGGAATCAAAACCTACAGGGTACTTCCCGTGAACTTGGAATCTTGAAATTTTGTACGAAGTCACGTCTTATAGTACAGATATAGGAAAAATTACGAAAACCGAAAATTTTTAGTTTCGTCATATAAAAAAAAATATTTTTGACAATTTTGAACTTTTACTTATATACCCACAGGTTTGTACGGAACCCTCGGTGCGCGAGTCCAACTCGCACTTGACCGGTTTTTTTTTGGTATGGAGATTCGGTTGTCAATACAATAAATCCATTTTTTTTTTTATGTTCAAAAGCTTGCGGCTAGAAAAGAAAAAAAAAAGATGCCTGTTTGTAATCACCTTTTGTATAGAATTTAATTCCTATTATTACTTTTTTAATACTCTGTTTTCCTTTTGTCGACTCACGGAGTCAGTATGTACCTTTAAACTGCATGATTTATTTGTTTATCTCATATTTTAAGTGAACTGTTTGTGTTCTTTACCGAGTTACGATCATAATGACATAATAATTAGGTACCTACGAGAAGACTACGTTGGTATCAGTTAATCCCTACTAATATTTTAAATGCGAAAGTAACTCTGTCTGTCTGTCTGTTACGATTTTACGCCTAAACCGCTGAACCTATCGTCATGAAATTTGGCAGAGATATACTCTGGGATATGGAGAAAGACACAGGCTAGTTTTTTACGCAATAACCTACATCCACACGGGCGAAGCCGTGGGCAAAACCTAGTGGTCAATAAACAAGACCTGCCTAACCCAGACATTTCATAGGAGCAAGTTTTACTATGATTTCGTTAACAGCATCCGTCGTTAGCACTTCATATTAATAAGAAGTACTATCCGCTATATAAAGTACTTATAACCTGTGCTAAGTACTTACTGAATCGATAGTACTCCAAAACAAGTTGCCTGTTAGTTAGATACAGGTATCTAACAAACAACATACAAGCAGCGCTAGGATGTTCATAAGTCGTCGATCACACGGACGTAATATTATCGCGGCGGGATTTTATCGCGCAATGGATTTTGCACTGTGTTGAACCAAGTATTGAGAATCTAACAGAGTGCAGCGCGAGTGAATATCAGTGCGTCAAAAAACCACAGTTTTCGATTTTCAATTCTCGACGCTAAACGCTAACGGGATTTTTTTGCGCACTAGATTTTCAACGGACTGTTGAAAATCCCGTTACGATTTTATTACGTCCGTGGGAACGTGGGCTAAGCCTAAGTGAAACGAATTTTTTATTTATGTAAGTAGATCTTATAAGACACTTTTACACGTCAATATTCTGTTGTTCAATATTTTTTATAAACTAGACGGCTCCGGCATTTCCTAGTTGACTGTTCTCTGAGAAGGTCATGGTCATGGTGTCTTTTTAAGTCCAAACATTATATTATTTGAATTTTATGTGAGTCTAACAATTCAGGGCCATGTCTGGAAGTGCCTTTTGAAGAAAGAGCCATTGCAGCATGTATGTATCAGTCACCGTGTAGCTCTACCCTATTTTAGGGAGCTCAACAACCCGTCACATGAGGCTACATAACGTTAAGTAACTACGTTTGTTTTCGTCGTTGTATCATTCACTCATATTCCCACACCACTAGTCTCGTTTTTCTAGTGATGTGAAGTGCTACTACTAAGCGTTAAATCCCGAGGTACGATTCCTGGGTCGGGCAAAGTATTATTGGGTTTATTCATCAGGCATTTTTGTCAGTAACAGCCAGGAACCAGGATTTGTCTTTATAAGTAGATGGCTTTTGTCTAAGTTTAAATTTCAGTATCAAACTTAAATTCAGCAAAAAAAAAAAAACGTTTTCGTTGTACTTTTATTAACTACGTAAAGTATGTAAAAAAACACATGTACTATTTACAAATTACTATGCAATATTTTCTTCATTGTATTGGGTTAGGGAAGGCCGGTCAACATCGTGTTCACAAATAAAGAAACACTTCATCCCACAGTCGATCTGGTTCAGACGTCCGGTGTAAAACATTGATCCACACTGGTCGTGGCACCCCACGTCCGGTTGGTTGTTCCACCATTCAACACTTTCATTCAAACTTGTACCTGTAAAGTATTAAATAAATCAACAACAAAGTTCTACATCCTAATTATGTAACACACTTGGATTCTCAAGAGGGAAAACTCCTTGGATTGGAGGGGCCTATTTGCTTAGTAATAACAGTTGCATGGATCGATCGGTTATGCTTGCCATGGTTGGTCCCTGGTATGTGTGCCTCGGAAAGCTCGTTAAACTGTTGGTCCTGGCCTTCGTTCCTGAATCTATGACAGTCGTTACGGTTCGGCAGAAGCCCGAAAATTTGGCAGGTATCGGCCCTTGCAGGCCCCATCATTTTTGTGCTGACATCTCTTTAAGGCGCGCGTGGAACACAACGCGCCGTCGACTTGGGCTTGGTCCTTACTGGACAGCGAGCTACCCATTACCCGCCGTCCGCAAGCTCATGCCTACGGTGGCCAGAAATCGGCCTGGGATTCCCGACGCCCAGAGCGTCTCCGTATCCTGCGGCGGCTAGGGTCGCGAGGGCGCATGGACTGTCTCTCCCTCACGTGCGCAGCCTCCCTCTTCGCGAGCTTCACTGCTTCGCTGAAGAAGGTGACGGCTACCCATGCCGTCTCGCTCAGTACCATGGCCTGGACCAGGGCCGGACGCGAGAGATCGCCGCCGCCGATCGCCTCCACGAGGACACGGCGGTGCTCCACCCAAGCTGGGCAGACCGCCACCGTGTGCTTCACCGAGTCCTCAGGGCAATCTTCGCAGTGGAAACACCCGGGCGTTTCCTCCCGCCCAATCCGAAACAAGAAGCTCCCGAAACAACCGTGTCAGGTGAGGACCTGCGTCAGGCGGAAGGTGAGGACGCCATGCGGCCTCTCAAACGACTCCTCAAAGACGGGACTTCCCGCCGCAAGCCTAGAGTCTAGTCTATCTTAACGTACAAACAACCTACAACTTATAATTTGCGGCCTTAAAACCGAACCACCACTGCTGTCATATACCCTATACTTGGCGTCAAGGAATTGCACAATCTGACTCATTCGCAAGCACGGCCGACAAGCGTGGTTGCCTGATTTTGATCAACAGGTCAGGCAGTGTCAATTTATATTTCCAGTAAACATTTTTTTAGTAGCTGCGAGATTAAAATCTTAATTTGTTTTATTGTGAAAAAAATATGGAACGAGGAATTACGTCGAGAAAAAAAACATGACTTTATGTCCTCTACAGAGTGCCACATTCATTCATTTGATGATACGTTAGACGATTCCAACGATACCTTATTCGTCAAATTCTGATAAGTGGTTTAGAAGTTATGAGGGAACAGATGACCATATAAACATGCAAACCCACATCCATACTGGACTAAGTCACGACTGTCCTTTTTGCTTCCCCGTAGTCGGCTAAAACGAGTTCATACACCCTCAAGTACCTTTAACTGTTTTCCAGCCTTCATTAAATCTGTTATGAAAACCCAGATGATATATTCCTCGTAGGTAGCTCCCAGCAATCCCGCTTTTCGGTGCAGTGTCCGTAAGCTTCACGAGGTCATCCACTTCCATCCAATTATTGATCACTGCTAGGTAAGATTGTTCTGAGCTGCATACATTGTAAGCTTCAGTCCAGTTCAATGGAGTTGAGTGTAACTTGTAACAGCTGCCTCTTTTCTCGTTGAAAGTGTAATCTGTAAAAAAAAGTTTTGGTGAAATATTTGTCTAAAATAAAATATATAAAATAAAATTGTTTATTGGGTCTCAAATGATTACATTTTCAGATTGTTAACTAAGATAGCCCCAGTAAGTAATTAATAATACTTGTGTTGGGGTTATCTCGCTCCTTCCCATGATCTTTAACAAAATTGAGACTATAAACTTATCTGCTATAATGCCTGACTTTAATAAATTTGTCTGCTATAATGTACCAGCAGATGTCGCGCAAACTAGCCGGTTACACCAGTCGTGGTGACAAATCAAAGCAATGACAGTATTGAGCATATGTTTAAACTTTGCTTTGCACAGTCAAGCAAAACGGTAGCTAAACACAACTTTGTCATGATATTAAGACTAAAAAAATTGCTGTTGATCAATTCTGCAGTAATATTCTATAAAAAAATCTTATCAAGTAGTATAAATTCTAGCATCAGATGGATTTACAGCCCACTTCAAGGTCACTTTACCTCAGTTCTCACGGTAAGATTTTTACAGAATACGTGCGCAGTAATTAACTCGTCTTGATAACTTGGTGAAGTGAGCTGGCAATAGTGGCAATGCCTAGCAGAGGATTGAATGACAGCGGCTGGCAGAACTCTTTGATAAGTAGTTATGGGTGACAAATTCTCAAGCTGTTTGTAATGTTTTCTTTCAGAATATTTAAAAATAAAAACATACCTAAATCAGGCATATTGCAGTGCTGGTTCCATTCTAAAGACTTGAGGGTCTTCTTGCAAAAAAATGGATTCTGTTTGTCACATGGCACATCAATCATTTTGCCATTCGCTTGCAGCTTTACACAGTCTTCTATGCCCAAGTAATTATTCGGCTCTCCAATGGACCAAGTGTGGTATACGTCTTCCACTCGTTTGCCTGTGAAATATTTTTTTTAATACATGGGTAATTAATATAAAATAATAGCGAAGTCAAGACTGTAAAACGTTTTTTTTTTTGGTACGTCTGTAAACGATTTGAATTTGTCTGAATGAATGTTCCAGCATCAAGCCAAAACTGCCAGATAGATTTTGTTCAAATTTTGCATAGTATTTCCTACACTGCTGCCAAAACGTTGAAAGAAAACATCGTGAGGAAACTGGCACGTCCTAGGACCAAAGACGTAGACCTATATGTACAGAGTATCAGAGTCTAATGATATAATACAATCGTAGCGAAATATAGAGTAGGTACACCAAATCCGTGTCGCATTTAATCGAATCCCAGAAGAAAAGACAGTCGTCATGATGTTGTATTAAGGCCTGTGTTACATTAAAATTTTCCAGTTTTCCTTGCACCATAGGACAGCGATGTCCAAAGTTCTTATAACCAAGACTTACCGTCAATAGTCTCAAATACTCCTTTCACTAACAAATCGGATATCCCCAGATTCAAACTCCACCACGTGGGCTGGGTACTGTTCCAATATGATATGACGGCATTAGCTTCTTCCTGGTTCTCTGGGTACCACAAACTGGCTCCTTCCCAAGAACACGTCCTTTTGGCTTCAGAAAATGTTTTTGGTAAAGAGTATATCTTGTAGAAACTCTCTGTTGCTTCTAAATAATGATAGTCATTCCGAAAAAACTTCTTTTCCTTTTGTCCCTCTGTAAAAAATATCGTAATGTTTGAATACAACACTAGTTTGGTCAATACTTAAACGACTTCAAAAAGAGGAGGAGGTTATATGTTCCACCGAACGTATTTTTTTTTTTTTAATGTATGTTCCCCGATTTCTCCCTCATTTGTGGACCGATTATCAAAAATTTTTTTTTTTTTGAAAGAGTATACTCCTGAGGTGTGGTCCCATTGGCACCAAATCAGGATCTGATGATGGAATCCCAGGGAAATCGAGGGCAACCCTCAAAATTTGTAGGTATTAACAATGTTTTTCATATGTTTTCTAAAGCTATTGAGACATTTGCGTATGGTCATCATCATCTCATGACGTTGAGCTGATGAAGGAAGGTACAACTCTTTAACAGTTAGGAGTTAGGTGGAGGTTCGGGCATAACTCCGTCATATATAGACCGATTTGCATAATTCTTTTTTTTTTAAGGGTTTATTCCGAAATGGTCCCATTTAAATTTCATATAGATCTGATGATGCGTTTCGGAGACAGACAACGGAATTCTTCGAAAAAAGACAATTAACCGCGATTGCTGCTATCGCATTGATATGCATTGTTTTGACCCCAAGGATGATGAAATTTCGAATTGGTTTGGGGTAGGTACCTACCATAACTAAAAAGTGAAAAATACGTTTTTAAGTTTTTCATCATCATCATCATCATCATTTCAGCCGAAAGTCGTCCACTGCTAGTTATAGGCCTTCCCCAAGCATCACCATTTCGACCGGTTCTGTACTTTTTGATACCGAGTCGATACTTAGCTAAATGGAATTTTGTTTTTTAGATTGATTTTGACAATTTAATATTAAATTTTAAAACATAGTATGATGAGTTTTATTAATAAGTACATAAAAATAATAAAAACTTACGTGAGAGGTTCGATGCAAAGTACACTATAAGAATAACTAATATATTTTTAGAAAACATTGTAAACGATACGTAGCGTCTAGCTGGATCCAAACAACGATTGATATGAGATGCTTGACATGAAATGAAGCAAAAGTCAAGACGTTTAGATATGTTTTATCAAATTAATAACAATTATTAAACATAATCCCTATTATTCACACTAATAATATAAATGCGTTTTCAATTCAATTCATACTAATAATATAAAGTAATTGTGTCTGTCTGTTGGTAATCTTTTCATGCCTAACTGAACGGATTTCGATGTTTGCCACTTAGGTAGACCATTGCCTGGGCTAGGACATTTGAGGGATCTTGAAGACTTGTGCAAAAGACATTTCCGCGAAAGACACTTGCGCGAACCCACTTGCGCGGAAAGGCATTTCCACGAATGGACAGTTGCGCAAAAAAGTTGCAGAAATCTGTTTAATTTATTAGATTCACGCCTGTATTCTTTCAAAGGGATGGGCAGGGGTGTGCAGTACACCCACAATCGCCAGTAATGTTCAAGCTCAGATTAGAGTATTCAGTAATCTGAGTGTTCAAGTTACAAACTGGAAGTTAACTGTCCAATTAGATGTCACCTTTAACGTCAAATTGGACTGCATCGTTGTTGTATTTTGTTGTACCTTTTTTTTGTGTGCCTACACGAAAGTTTTAATTTTTTCGTCGTGGGTGTCGTATTCATGGTTTCCGAGGGTGCCAAATTCGGTGGAAAGTTCAAAATGAAAAGTCAAGATGGCGGCTACGATTGTTTTAAAATTTTCCATCGTACGTGTTTGGGGCGAAGTATCCTGTTACTGTAAAATAGATAACAGATAATTTCCGATATTCACGTAGACAGAGCTATGGGCAAAATCTAGTGCAAACTACACTTAATAAATACACTAAATAAATAAAATTGAAGTGTCTGACTGTCAACAGCTTTTTATTAAATGCATTTAGGTAACTTTATACGATACTTGTAAAAGAAAAACTTTTTTTCTGGCTGTGTGTTTGTTCCGGTTTATCTCCGAAACGGGTGGACCGATTTTATCGACATAGCACGCAGGTGAAGCCGCGGGCGGTAACTAGTTGATTCTAATAATAATGATTGACATGACTGACACCTATCTCGGACACATCCACTGTATCTCTACGATAGTTAATTTCCCCATTACCTCTTGTTTACCCTGAAACCCCTGTATTTTACGCTGATATCGCGTGATAGATACTATGTATAATAATATTTCCTACAAGTTTTTACTTTTCCTTTTTACGCGTAGGATGCACGTTTGAGAAGTCTCAAACTGAAAGAAGTCCAAAAATTTCGAGGATTTTTGAGCAATATTTCGAGGATTTTTGAAAAGAACCTGTTCATAGTTAGGACAAGTTCTTTCCAAAAAATTCGGTTCAGGATTCAGGTTCTTTGAAGCTTCAAACTGGGTTTGATACCAGTGGTATCTATCCTAATTACTTCCCAAAAAATCTGTGAACTGATTTTTTTTGCGATTATGTCTTAAATAGCTGGCATATCGCTTATTTCGCCTGATATAATATATCTTTGATGCGATTCGAAAGCGACCACGAAGTTTTTCACGCATAGATTAGCGTGTGTTATAATGGTTTTTTTTTTTCCTTGAGATACGGAACCCTAAAAAACGATATCAAAAGTAGTTTATCTATAAAAAAGCAAATGAATGAAACTGTTAAAATAACAATGCCTGTAGGTATCAGGGATCGATCAGGTTAAGCTACGCTTGCCGCGGTTGGTTCGTGGATGGGTGACCATCTTTACATACCAAGACCCCTCCGTGCCTAGGAAAGCACGTTAAGCCGTTGGTCCCGGCTATCATTTTTGGTCTTTGACAGTCGTTACGGGTCGTCAGAAGCCCGAAGGTCTGACAACCAGTCTTACCAAGGGGTATCGTATTACCCAGTAACTGGGTTGTGGAGGTCAGATATTCAGTTACTCCATGTAAAATACTGGTATTCAGCTGCATCCGGTTAGACTGGAAGTTGACCCCAACATAGTTGGGAAAAGGCTAGGCAGATGATGATGATGAGTTTCGGGTACTTATATATTTTAATAATTTTTCATGCGTGTAACTGTGTTGTTTTTTTTTTTTCAGTATGCTTTAGTAATTGAGCGAAGAGCGACGTTAAAGTAAAAATGGTTAGACAACATTGATGAAGGTTATGGTCTCCTAGAAACTTTCCTTAGAAAAACGACTTTCATCGCCACTGATTATATCACGATTGCCGATATTTCAGCCTACAGTAATATGTCATGTCTGATTCATATTGTGCCAGTAGATGAAAATAAGTAAGTTGAACAATTATATTCATCTATACTCATCATAACCCACAGGGCTCAGCAGTAAAACCACGTTCCGCCAGTTATGTTGTCGTCATCATTTCAGCCGAAATACGTCCACTGCTGGACGTAGGCCTCCCCTAAGCTCCGCTACTTCGATCGGTTTTGTAATTCCCGCATACAGCGAACTCCTGCGACCCTCACAAGGTCATCGGTCCACCTTGTGGGAGGCCTACCAACTTTACGTCTTCCGGCACGCGGTCGCCACTCCAGAACTTTTTGGCCCCATCAGCTATCTGCTCTGCGAGCAATGTGCCCTGCCCACTGCCACTTAAGTTTGGCAATTCTTCGGGCTATGTCGGTTGCCTTGGTTCTCCTGTGGATCTCTTCATTCCTGATTCAATCACGCAGGGAAACTCCAAGCATAGCCCTCGCCTTCAATCATGACCTGGGTTACATAGGACATTTTTATTCCAATAGCATGTTCCCCCGCGATAATTTATCACCTATTTTGTGAAAACTATGGTTAAATCATTCTTGCATCCTACGAAGTTCGATTTTTAAATGCACATGCGATGATGTAGAAGAAATTTCATACCAAGGCCCCAATTACACGTAGGTACCATAAACAAACCACATCACAGCGAAAAATGTGCAAGCAGTGGTTACTTGTGAATAGAGTCGTTGCTGTATTATATGTAGTTGCGTTGTTGTAACTACAGAATTTCAATGTAGTTACATCGTCGCTAGTTTTTGTTATGTGGTTACGTTGTGGTTAGTGTTTACAGATAGACCGGCCGACTCCGGCTTTTGTAGAGGGAGACCTCAACATAACGATGTGTTTGCTATGTAGGCTAGGTACTAAGGTACGATCTAGCTGCTGGTTGCGTTACGGCTGCGACATGGCTTGAAGTGGTCTGTATCGCCCACACGGTAGATCTTGACTCCCAATTGTGGTTTCTTTGAATAAACTTTTCATTTTCATACAAATTACCGCCCGCCAATTTGCTGTCGTTGTGGGGTGCTTTAGGTACTTCGGGATTGGAACCTTAGACCCGCTTGTATCACAAGTCATCAAATGCGTTTAGCTCTAAATACATTTAAAACATCGTTCTGCTTCTGTCAACCGTTTGAAAATGACAGAGGCAGATTTATTTTTAATTAGGTACCTACCTATACATTTATAGTGATTTGTGGTGCAAGCTAGCCTTTGGCACAAGGTCGCCCTAAACTTTATACTAACACTAAATTTTTTCACGGATTGACATAGTAAGGAACTGTCATTTGTTTTTTCTCAGGTTTCCAGAAACAAGTCGATGGTGTAGAGAGATGAAAGAGCAGCCTTATTGTGTGAAGCATAATAATCCATCAGCGGCTACCTTTGGAGACTTGCTAAAACAGTGTCGAGAATCAACATCAGCCTTACGAACTTAACATTCTCAAACATTAAAAAAGGTTATAAACACCATGTGTATATTTTTTTTTTTTTGTAAATGCATTTTAAAATATACCTGTTGTACTTAAACGTTTTTTTTTTTTTTAATATAGTGAGAGAAATTATGAAAACCAATCAAATAATCTTTGTAGTGATGACCTGGAGGATCAACTTTGGGAATAATTTTAAATGTACCAAGGATTTTAGTTCGTAAACTGTCAAGTACATTGGACACCGCTGTTATAAGGAGAAAATGATAATAAAGGAATCTAAGGAAGACTTGACAGCCATTTCAAAAAGTATTAGAGCAGAAATGTCAAAGACATAGTTCGGCCTTTGTCCTGCTGTAGAGAAATCACAGACTATCCTACTACTATTATATACAAGTTGTAACGTAAATAACGCACAACCTCTTAAGGGGTCATTGTACTCATCATTATGAACAACTTTTACTATGGGACCAAACCTGAAATCGCGAAATAAAAATAGGTTGTTCCCTACATTTTGACGAGTTATGCGAACATAAATGTAGGGAACAGCTGATTTTTTTTTTCGCGATTTCAGGTTTGGTCCGAAAGTAAAAGTTGTTCATAATGATGAGTACAATAACCCCTTAAGAGGTTGTGCGTTATGTACGTTACACCTTGTATATGTGAAAGTTTGTATAGATGTTTGTTCCACAATCACCCAAAAACGGCTGAACGGATATGGATATGATTTGGCACACAGATAGTTTATAACCTGGATTAACGCAGAATACTTTTATCCCGGGAGTACTACATTCCCGTGGTATAATTTCCAACCTCCAGGCGGGTGAAGCCGCTAGCAAAAGCTAGTGTACTATAATTTAATGACCCATTGCATTGAGACAACAGTATTATATTATTATAATTATATATGAATTATTTGATATAGTGACAATACTTACCTGCATAAAACATTGGTCTCAACGAACACCTGAATAACCATAATGTATATTCCAAACTGTTTCATCGCCGCCACTGCATCCGGCGAGATTGGATTGAAGTGGGCCGCGTGCCAGTACACGTAGATACACAACCTACAGCATGATATTGTGAATAAATCGTAAGCTGCGCTCTGACCATGATATATGCCGGTACAAATTGGATTTATTTCCCGCTTTCCCTTCCCATTGGTACTGAACAGAAACTGTTATTGCACGTATGAACGATGAGGTGTCATGAATAAAATATTCTGTAGCGAACGCGTCACGCATCTGACGGTTCGATCCCGATTTCAATGTGATATACCAATCATACGATACCTCGTACAAATGATTTATTGCTAGTGTACTCATCAGTATAACCTGTTTTGGCACGTACCGTAATAGAATTACTGTTTCCAAGCGTTTCGATACTGTAAAGGCTTCCTCAAACATGCGCGATGCGACACTCGCAGAATAATTTCTAAGAAAGCTTCATGGAAATTGTTCTACAAGTGTAAAAAAACAATTGAACTTGCGACACTGTTACCGACATCACTGACAACACAAACGTACGAACGAACGTTGAACGTTGTTTAATCTGACGATTCAAAAAATATTTCCTGACGATGCAAAAAATACATACATAATTGTTCAAGTTTTTAAATCTGTCGGTTAGGCGTGTGTAACTCTTTACGGAACCGACTCACTGATCCGGATCATTGAAGTGATTCAAAAGATTGGTTCAGTAACAACGTTTCAAACGGATCATTTGGATCTGAAACATTACTTTGCTCTGTGCTCTTTCCGCGCGACGCGTCGCTTGCGAGGCGACTGAGCAGTGAGCGAGTGAGGCAAACTGAGACACACTGAGTTACTTTACTTACTACTGACTCGCGAGTCGCGACTTCGCGAGTGAGCGGTTGACAATAAGGACTAGCCGCCAGTCCTAAGCCTGGATAAAGTATGAAGGAAGATCAATTATTTTATTTATAATCTAACATATACAATAAAAACTTTCAGCATTGTTGCCACATAACATTTCTCTGAATCAGAAGTAAACGCCCGCGACGAACGTAATGTATACTTAACATAACATTCTATATTTTATATCCTTTGAGCCGATGATCCAAATGAGCCAAATGAAACATATCCGTGTTTCGGATCATTTCAGTGATCCAGATGCAAATGATCCAATCGCAAAAATGATACACTTTGCCCACCTCTACTGTCGGTAGCAAAAAAAAAAAAAACAGTGGCACTCCGGGAGGAGTGCCACAGTTTTGTTTTTTTTTTTTACTACCCGTGAACAATTAATATAGTTTGGCAGGAGGGTGGAGTGGGAGTAGGGGTAGGGGTGGGGGAAGTGGGTGCTCCCCTCCTCCCTGGCTCTATTCCCATGAAAAGGTAACTCACGGTTTCCGAAAAAAAATATTTTTTGTAACCTAACCTCAAACCATTAAAAGTTGCCTAAAAGGCGTAGTCAGAGCCCCGCGATGCGAGGCTCAATGATCTAAGAAAAAATAACCACGAAGGTGATGGCGGGGTCTGAGTTCGCTCGCTCCGCTCGCTCACTACACCCCGCCATCCCCTTCTAACCTAACCTGTCCGAGCCGGGGTGCCCCAAGTCCCGAGCACGCTTCGCTCGCTCTTACATCCTAAATTCTCCTAGTAGCTAATTAATCGGATGCAGCTTCATAGTTGCGCCTCCCCTCGTGATGTGTAATATTTATGTGTGTTTTATTTTGTTAGTTGTATTGTATATAAATACGATACATGTATAATTGTATATTGTAAACACATGTAGACAGGTGTATTTATTTTAATTTAATTTTGTTTTTAATTACATTTGTATTGTTTTTTATTTTAACATTTAAAAGCCATGTCAAATTACTTGCCGCTTTTTTTAACGTCCCGTTTTATCAATTTTGCACGATATTTTACACCACAGACAGTATATTGTGTCAGATTTGGTTGTCCATCACCCATTTTAAGGTTTTTTTTGAGGTGGAAATCTTCAAATAACTTCTCCCGCTCTGGGTGGAGCAGGAGGGCAGACTTTTACTGACTAAAACCCACCCGTGTTCCCTCAGTTGCCTGTGTGTTAGGGGCAACGGTATCTCTTTCGAACAACCCGCACCCCTGGAACAACCCTTTGACCCATTTTAACGTTCCGTTTTCACTTTTAGCTGATTTAAGGTTAGAAACTTTTCTCGAAAAAAATATGCATTGCCTTTTGATAAGAGTTATAATCGGGGACCCAAGCCCTACCAGTTTTAACCATTTTTACCCCCCAACTGCTGCCAAACGATACTAGATCCAACTCGGTTCGCGGGATTTAAACATGAATGACAAAATGTGGGTATAGGTACTATAGGTACACCTCTGCATAATCCTTTAAGGAAACTAGGCGTGACGTTATATATTGCCATTACAATAAAATAATCCAGAAGGCCAAACTTAAGTTGCAGTGGGCCGGGCACATTGCTCGCAGAACAGATGGCCGATGGGGCCGAAAATTTCTGGAGTGGCGACCGGGCACCAGAAGACGTAAAGTCGGAAGGCCCCCCACTAGGTGGACCGATGACCTTATGAGGGCCGCAGGAGTCCGCTGGATACGGGAAGCACAGAACCGGTCGAAGTGTGGGAGCTAGGGGGAGGCTTATGTCCAGCAGTGACCGTCTTTCGGCTGAAATGATGATGATGATGAATCCAGACGGTAATTATTTTACAAAGTAACAACTACATAAGTAGGTAGTTATGTAAAGCGAGTAAAACGTAACTTATATTACATAATACAATCAATGACCCCTTATCGGTGTATTTCAGCCACATACTAAACTAAACGGTTCATTTATTATTATAGGTGGTTCAATAAAAACTTTAGTGACGCAAATTAACTCTAATTAAAAACGACGTCTGTAATAACAAATCGTCATTTTATCAAACAAAGAGGTTTTTACATAATTATTTACTCAATTATGAGTTAGACACTGTGTAAAAGGCGACTTCTTGTTCTAAAATTTGATTTTAAAACGAACATCCGGTTTCTGAATGAAGAAAAACAATAAATGAATTTGAAGTCGATAACTCGTCAAACTCTAGCATTACATAAGGTTAGTTCTAAAATGGCGCCCGAGAAATTTCAAATTTTGTTTTTGCAATGTTAATATAATTGCAAAGAATAATGCGGGCTAGATTGAAGAAATCAAGAGTTTGACAAGTTCTCAATTCAGCTACTGGCTGTCAACCATCATTTCACTAACTATTGCAAACAAAGATAGTCACTGCATAGGTACCTAGACACATAGATAAAGGTCTCTACTGCTAAGTTGACTCACAATTTTTTTTGTAAATAGCCAGACAGTCGTTCTAGATTGCAAATTTCTAGATCCATATCATCACTACCTACCTCGCTAAGAATAACTCCGCAATGATCCAGCCCTCAGTAATACGGCAATGAATTGTATTCGGTACTTCTGCATGCAAATGCCATTTGTTAGATTTATGCTTCAATGCAAAACGACTCATTCCTATTTTGCTTTGCGTTTTATTTGAGTATTACCGTAATACCCATTTTTGTTGTTTTTCCATTGTTCATCAAATTACGCACACAAATTTAAGCCGTGTCACAGCTTTATACGGTATAATCTTCTTTGCAGATACAAATCCCCGCATCGGTATATTGTCTTTTGGGACATATATTTCAATAACTCTGCTGTGGTATTGCGTATAAATCGTTCTTTTAGACATTTGACAATAATTTACGTCGATAATTTGCATCCGGACAAAATATGCCTTTATTAACGTATAGTTGAGATATATTTTCTACGGGACCTCATTTATTTTATGTTTAATGAGTACCTACATTACGACTTAATGACTTTTCGGGGTAACATTAATTTATTCTGCTTTTTGTGCGGTTGGAAATACTCTTATTTTGGAAAAAAAAAACACTCTGAATGCTATTGAATAAATGATGATGGGACTGATGGCTACTGGCATTTTAAATCTATTTCAAAATGACTTTATTTTTGAAAAGGATGTGAGGATGATGTGGTGGGTGAGTCCGGTGACGCACATTCCATTAGCATGGACTCAAGGCTGGCGATATTTTGTATAAATAATGCCCACTTTGACGCAACATTGGGAACGTTGGGTTCAATAACTTTGACATGTTCCTGACAGTGGAGCCGACCTTTTTTGTAAGCACGTACAATGGCTCAAAGGGCGATGTTTCAGCATCCACTGGCAGAAATATCTTGCTTGTGTTCATATCATCCATATATTTAAAATAAAACCACTAAAAAGCTTATTTATTTTTACCAATAACAGTCAATTAAAAGATAGATGGCGCGCAATCGTTGTAATCACCAATTCATTTGATTTTATTTAAACATATGTCTCTGGTTCTCAACTGTTGCTGACATTACAATTAATATCTAGATGACCGAACTTTGCTCGATTTTTTAATGTTTGTTTGACGTTTTCTAAAAGTGAAACCTAGCTAGATCCATTTATCGCGCCCGAAACCACCTGCATACCTACTAAATTTCATGAAAATCGTTGGAGCTGTTTCTGAGATTCAGATTATGTATATACAAGAATTTCTCTTTAAAGGTATTCGATTATTATACCTACTAGTTTTTGCCAAAGGCCTGCCAAAGGGAGGTCAAAAATTATTCCACTATTCCACGGGACGTACCATCGGGTTAAAGGTATCCTGTGTATAATCTATTTGTATCCGAATTGTAGCTTACCCGGTTCGACCGACTCGTGTGGCTGCTACTACTTAGCCGTAAGCTCATCTCTTCATACAATACTTAGCCGCAAGCTCATCTCTTCATACAATACTTAGCCGCAAGCTCATCTCTTCATACAATACTTAGTCACAAGCTCATCTCTTCATACAATACTTAGCCGCAAGCTCATCTCTTCATACAATACCTACACTTAACCTTCCCTTATTATACCCATGAAGGCAAAATGAGGCTAATGTCAAGTCATTTAAAGCTATCATCACACGTAAGAGACGATAACCCCAAGGGAAGGATCCCATTGCCATTGCTTGGCACATTTCCAAACTTCTCTCCCAAACTTTAGCGTTCAAAGCACGAATGAAACTGCCATGTCAATTAGTCTTTAATGCACCTATTAAAGATAGAATACCAAGAATATTTCAATTATAATGGATAATCACGCAGACAATGTCGCTCGAAAGCAGTGGTGGCCACGCGGTAATCACCCTGACTTATAAAATAAAAATAAAATAAAATAATCATTATTTCAGATTAGT
Source organism: Polymixis flavicincta (assembly GCA_949987655.1). Classification (NCBI taxonomy): domain Eukaryota; kingdom Metazoa; phylum Arthropoda; class Insecta; order Lepidoptera; family Noctuidae; genus Polymixis; species Polymixis flavicincta. The sequence continues at coordinate 10,711,471 of OX465175.1, read as the reverse complement.
AACATCCAGGGTTAGTAAACAAAAAGATAATATATCTATATATATGAGTTGTAGGTCGTATGAACGAACCTAGACAGGTGTACTCTTGGTGCAATAAAAATGTATTCTATCACCACTGCTCTCAAAACTGTGAAAGAAGATACCGTGACGAAAACGCGGAGACCTGACATGTGACATATACTAACCCGCATTTGGACCAGCGAGGTGCATTACGGCCCACTCCTTGTCACATTTAGGAAGACTGTATCCTAGCTGCGGAAACATTTTAAGCTGATTCCGCAAAATGGCGAAGTTCAAAATTAGATCCTCCAGTCCTTTTATAACACAGTTTATTACGCTTTTTTCGTAACTTAGCTCAATTAATACCAAAAAAATATGAGTTTAATAAGCCGAACGCTCTGGTAATGAACGAAGGTATACCTGCGAAGGTATAGCCATTACCTATAGGTAATGGCTCACAAAAATCCGTGGTTTATTCAATCGGTTGGTGATCAGTTACGCCATAGGAAAAAAAAAAAACGAAAACGTGATGTGAATTTCATCGTTGGATCAACTCGTGTTTTTGATCAGATTAGTTTTGTACCATTGCATTCCAGGGCATTTAAGCCACAAATAAAGGCGACTAAGTTTCCTAATGGAAAAAGCCCAATAACCCACTGACTGAATGAGATCGCTTGTAGTATTAAATTTAATATGGTCAAACTCTTAAATCTTGTTTCCATTTTTTTCGCTTTTTATTACGCAATCGGGTTTATTTTTATTTTATTCCGGTCGTTTAAAGTAATAGTTAGTTTTGAAATTCATTATATCGAATAGATAGATGCATTGCTAAATCTTCAAATTGTCCATTAGTGGGTATACCTCATCATCGGGCTACAGCAGTCCACTGCTGGACATAGGCCTATCCAACTGCAGGCCATTCAGCTCGTGTATAAATATACAGGATAAGTTTTTAACCAGTGCGCAAACTGTAACCATGAATGTAGCATAATATACAATAAAAATCAGCTGTTTCATAGACAGTGCAATACCTACGCGGTCAAAATGTACAGTTTGCCCACTGGCTAAAAATTTATCCTGTATACCTACTACTAATTATTGCACTATCTTGTGCAGATTAATGGCCCAATATACCTCCGATATTGGGCCATTAATTAAAGCTCGTTGAAAGACGTCTAATAATATAAAAAAAGAAAAAACTAAATAATATACAACAGTGAAGAAAGTTCTCTAGGTATTAATTCCAAGTTTTGTGTCAACTATCCTTACAGAAAAGTTTACGAATACCGCAAACGTAAAAGTAGTCGCCGCTTTGACGCAGTTTTGCATATAAATTCTTTCAGAAAATGAGAAAGTTATAAGGTACACTTCGTACTTTGAAAAACTTATAAAATTCCTGCTTTCATAACGTCAATGTAGCTATCTACAGGGTTGCAGGGACATAGACGCGCAAACTGTAACTATGAATTCAGAATATGATTCTAACCGTAGAGTACCCTGAGGACACGGTGGAGCACACGGTGGCGGTCTGCCCGGCTTGGGCGGAGCACCGCCGTGTCCTCGTGAAGGCGATCGGCGGCGGCGATCTCTCGCGTCCGGCCCTGGTCCAGGCCATGGTACGGAGCGAGAGGGCATGGGTAGCCGTCACCTCCTTCAGCGAAGCAGTGATGCTCGCGAAGAGGGAGGCGGCGCACGTGAGGGAGAGGCAGCATATGCGCCCTCGCGACCCTAGCCGCCGCAGGATACGGAGACACCCTGGGCGTCGGGAATCCCAGGCCGATTTCCGGCCACCGTAGGCATGAGCTTGCGGACGGCGAGTAATGGGTAGCTCGCTGTCCGGTACCAAGCCCAAGTCGACGGCGCGTTGTGTTCCACGCGCGCCTCAAATAGATGTCAGCACAAAAAATGATGGGGCCCGCAAGGGCCGATGCCTGCCAGGGGTGCGGGTTTGTTTGAAAGAGATACCACAGCCCCTGGCATACGGGCTACTGAAGGAACACGGGTGGGTTTTAGTCAGTAGAAGTCTGACACGCCCTCTTGCTCCACCCAGAGCGGGAGAAGTTATTTGATGATCTCCCACCCAAAAAAAATTTTTTTTTTTGGTTGGGAAATCATGAAATCCCTCAGTAGCCTGTATGCCAGGGGTGGCCCCCCCCCTAACAAACCCCTGGCAGATAGTATAGGGTAACCTGCTACTCATTTCAGCTCAGCTAAGTACTTACATAATGAGCAATGTCGGTCATGGGTTCGAATCCAAACAGGCGCTTTACTTTGTGTAAATAGTTTCATCACCTTTACTCTCAAAAAGGTGAAGGAACACATTGTGGGGAAACCGGCTTATCTTAGAACCAGAAATTCGAAGACATCTGACAACACGCATTGGGTTCGCGTGCTGGATTATGGCCCAATCGTTCTCTACTACAGAGGTGGCCTGTGTCCCAGCAGTGGGGACATTATAGGCTAATTAATAAACTGACTAGGTAATCCTTACCTACGTGGGTGACTGTAATACAAACGTCAAACGAGGACTTGGCATATGTGACCTGTCACCTAGAGACGAAAGTTTAAAGTTTCATGAGTTTGTAATTTTTCCGGTATCATCCTTTTCAAATCCTAACAGCAATGAGTTGCTACTCTCCACTAAATTCGGCTAAGTTAAAGCATATCGAACAAACTGCTTTTTTCTTTTATTGGAACGAAGTTTTGGAACGAAGTTCCTTATCGCGCGGTATGAAAGGGGGCTAGACGGAAAAAAATCATACGAACAGTTGTAACGACACTTTTTGCTATAGTAAGCTATTGTAAGCCGTGCGGCGTGCGCATGTTTCTTTGTATGTCTCGCTCTCTCTCTTATAGAAAGCAATAACGTTGGTGACGATGGTGACGATGGTGATGATGTTGACGATGGTGACGATGGTGACGACAATGACGACGATGATGACGATGATGATGATGGGCTTTAAAACCCTGAAAACGCGAAGTTCCTTATCGCGCGTTGCGAAAGGGGGCTAGACGGAAAAAACTAAGACCAAAAAGGAACTTCATTCCATCCGGGTGTCCCTTGATACCTCTCAAGTTTTTTTTATTTGCCTACACTGTCCCACTGTTGAGCAAAGACATCCCTCCAGGAATCCTTTTCCAGGGCCATCTCGACGAGAGACGACCTAGACGCGTATTGCAAGGGTCACAGTTCTTACAATACGCGCGTGCCTCAAAGACATGTCAGCACCAATAGGGTATTTTCCAATTTTTCAAAAACTATTCTAATTTGAAGATTGGAACGAGAAATTTAACAGAAAAATAAAATAAATTGATTTCTATCCATTTTCTCAATTAAAAACGATTTAAACCAAATGTATTTTTCGTAGTTTTGAATTTACCGCCAAAACGCTTCTTACGATGACTTTTTATCACGTGACGTCAACTTTGTGTAAACTAAAGTAGTTACTAAGGAAATAAGTGAATGTCGAGTTTATAATTAACAAGATTTTTAATGGATAGAAAGTGATATTACTGGTGTGCGGTGCCTCTGTGCACAAATACTTCTAAAACTGCGCCAAACTAAGTATTTATACCGGTGCCGTATAAACTGAGTTGACGTCATATATCACGTGATAAAAAGTCATCGTAAGGAGCGTTTTGGCGGTAAATTTAAAACAACGAAAAATAAATTAGATTTTAATCGTTTTTAAATGTGTATTAATAAATTTATTTTAATTTTTCTGTTAAATATGTCGTCCCAATCTTCAAATTAATATAGTTTTTATCAAATCGGAAAATACCCTATTGGTCCGCAAGGGCTGCGCCTGCCAAGGGTGCAGGTTTTTCAAAAGAGATACCGTGGCCCCGGGCACACAGGCAACTGAGGGAACACGGGTAAGTTTTAGTCAACAAAAGTCTGACACGCCCTCCTGCTCCATCCAGAGCAGGAGAAGTTATTTGATGATTTCCCACACTCAAAAAAAAAAAACCTGAAAAAAGAGATCAGCTGTTTCATAGAGAAGTGCAATCAATGCTTAGTTCAACATTATAATCCCATTGATACTATTTCTGAAATCATCATCATTTCAACCGAAAAACGTCCACTGTTGGACACAGGCCTCCCCCAAAAGGGGGAATTTTGCCATAACCGCCTCGCTTGGCGATCGCAGTATGGTGGTAAAATGTATAGAGAACGCTGCTGCCCATTCTCTAGTAAATCCCTTAGTCGCCTTCTACGACACCCACGGGAAGAAATGGGATGGTGCTATTCTTTTACGTCCGGTACCACACGGAACATTTGCAATATACAGCGTGAATAGGTTTATTTGAAATTAAAGAGTTGTATTGATGATTTTAAGTTTTTTTTTTTCTCTAATTAAATACTTGTTATCTATTGTCGCAAATCATATTTTAATCAAAATACAGCCTGGCACTGACCTACAAAGCAAAAAACGTAAGAAAATCCCTTTTTTTTTTTTCAATTACATCTGACAGCATTTATGCAGCCACAAAGGTTAGTACAACGCATTTTTATAGCTAAGTGCGTCCTAGAGAATTGACATGAACTTAGGCATTGTCAGAGTTTACTGCAGACGAGCAGAACTACATAGCTATCTACAAAGAAAAGTTCTGACTGACTGACTCATCAACGCCCAGCCCAAACCCTTGGACCTAGAAAGCTGAAATTTAACACAGAGTTTCCCTTTATAATGTAGACGAGGAATAAGGAAGGATTTTTCAAAATTCAACCCTTAAAGGAGTTAAATAGGGGATGAAAATTGCGCGCGGGCGACGACGCTGGCAAAAGTTAGTGTAGGATAACAATAAAATACCTTCCCGAAAAACCCTTCTACAAGCGGTCAAGGGTAAACTCAAACCTAAATCTGGCTTTTAGTAATAAAACATTAGTTTTCGGCTCAAAGATTAGCATTAAACCCTATGCTTATCGCTAGAGAAATATTTTGCTTACGTCTTTGTTATGACGTCAACGTCACAGCTAGTGTGACAAGGGTCGTTGTCATGTCACAATCCTCTTAAGCAGTGTTACTAAAAGCATTGCTAAACCAGCCCAATGTTAGAGTATTTTTGGGTTTTCGTAAACTTAGATATTCTTGCTGTTGTGTTTTTCAATTTTTATATATAAAATGTGGAATTGTGGTTAGGTAATAATAGCCGCACGGGTCGATCGATCAGATTAAGCTACGCTTGCTGCGGTTGGTCCACGGATGGGTGAACGTCTTTACATCCCAAGACGCCTCCGTGCCTCAGAAAACACGTTACGTCGTTGGTCACGGCTGTCATTCGTGTCGCGCTACCCTGTCGCATCGTGACTGTCTGCGGGAGCCGTTACGCTATTAGGGTGCTACAGACAGTTACTGTTAGGCAGTAACTACCTATGTGGTGGCCTAGCTGTATTGGCATCGGCACCGACTTACGTCGGACTTTTAGGTACTTTGTTTTAATACATAATTTCATCACCACTGCTCTCAAAACGGTGAAGGAAAAACATCATGAGGAAATGGCCACGTCTTAGAGCCAAAAAATCGAAGACTTGTGACATTGGGCCGAACCCGCACTGGGCCCGCGTGGTGGATTACAGCTCACTCCCTCTCAAAAAGAGAGGTGGCCCGTGTCCCAGCAGTGGGAATATTATAGGCTGATTTTGCTTGAGAAAGACTATCACTATTATCTAAATAAAATACTAAAACAGTTCTTTTAAAATTGAAGTAGTTAATAATTAGGGTGGGTGTCTAGTGGCAGCATTATGGCCAACTGAACGATTTCCCCATTATCATAATGTATTAACATTTCCTTTATTTTAACATAAACACATATAAATTACATTTTTAAATATTAGTATAAAAATATAAAAACATTTAAAAATATAAAAAATAGTAACCCACCGGCATCGGGAACAAGGTCCAAGCTACCGGCGGTCAGGGCTCCAGAGAGAGGAACCTCCTAACAATGCGAGCCGTGTCCAGGAGTACCGCTTTCTGGATCAAGCCCTTGACCCAGCTGCCCAACGAGAGCCTCCTCAGATGTTGATTGAGGCTCTTGGCTATAATGCCATTGGCTGTAACAACTATCGGTACAATGATCGCTGAGTCCACATCCCACATGTCGACAACCTCGTGAGCCAAGTCAAGATACTTGATTTGTTTATCTTTCTCGGCTTTCACGAGGTTCCCGTCATGCGGGACCGTTATATCAACGATCATTGCACGCCGCTCTAGTCGATCCACCACCACTATATCAGGCTTATTGGCAACAATAGTCCTGTCAGTGATGATGGATCGATCCCAGTACAGTGTGACATGTCCATTTTCGAGAACTGGGTCGGGCACATACCTGTAGTATGGCACTTCTGAATCCACAAGGCTATATTTCAGAGCAAGTTATTAACATTATTATTATCATCCCCTTGGGTTGTTAACACCGACAAGTGCCGATTAACATAATCTCCGCTTCGCAAAAATCAATGAGTCCCTAATAGTTCCATTTAAGTAGGTGAATGTTTTTTTTTTAAAGCAATGGTTAGGTATTGGGGATTTTGCTAAATTAAATCGATGTTGTAGGTTTTCATAATCGGTACCTATAGTAAGTAAATAGGTGTGCATTTTGCTAAAAAAGTTGTTAATAAATCAACAAAATACCACTATGATTACAAAAATTAATATCCATTTTATTGAAGCTTTATTGAAATAACCAGTATAATTATAATGAGGTAAATGAATAAAAAAAATGCTGGTATTGTATGTAAAATTGTTATCATAATCTCATAATTTTTTAACAGGCTCAATCAAAAAATAAAATCAATCACAACATTAGAATTCCATTTTTGAATTTCATAGACGTGACATTTTAAATTTTTACCTTTCAACCTTCTTGTATCGAAAGTCTCGTAAAATAGACTGTATTCATCAAGAACTGGCAGTTATGTAACGTTTGTCAAAAAAGAATGTTATATACAAACGCGGGAAATTGAGAAAAATTCTCAGTGGAGATGCAGTCGTAGTTTTTCGTCATGGGCTTTGCAGAACTTGAGATTAATAAGTTGGTGAGTCTTTTATCATTTTAGTATTTTAATGTTTTTGGTATTTTAAATAACCTAAGTAGGTAAATACGCCCAGTCACAGGCTTAATTCTGTATTTTATTTTAATACTAGATACGAGTAGTAGTAGACCACTAAAAATGTACTGAAAGTTTGGCCAGATAAAACCGCAAATTACTCGTGGTTTGCTTGTTTCTTTTGGCTAGTAACTATGTGTACTACTTTGACCTTGACTTGGCATAGCGTCGTTGCCATCAAATGACAAAAAAATTCAGAGCCGGGTTGCTACTGAAAAATTCTTGACTAAAAACTCAATCTCAGATTGCCCCACCTGGCCATCAAACCAAGGACCGCACATATGTTGGCCCGCACTTGCGACCACTACACCATCGACGCAGTTCTTACTTACGAGACTAATATTTTAAATAGCACCACCTGTAACTAAGTACATCATGTACTTCCAACGCGCACGTTGCGGCCTACCTATCAAACTGTGGAACAAAGCCGGCTAAGTCTTGTATTATGCAAACAAGCATCATGTAAGGCAAGGATTTATGAGGCAAGTTCGTTGGGAAAATCGCGAGCGCCACCCGTGGGAGTACCCGTGCTCACCATAGCTCCATATATTCATATTTAGGGTTAGAAAGCTCTAGGCGACCGCCCTCGGGAACGTCGCACGCATGAATGACAATCATCCGTAATTGAATTGATTAATCAATGTACATTCATTCATTCATTCGTTCATATTTAATGACGTGGTGTTGTTCATCAAATACTTGTATTTAGTTTCCCAATAGTTTCATAATTATAATCAGTCTCGTATGTGTCGCCGGGCGTAAAAGAATAGCACCATCCCATTTCTTCCAGTGGGTGTCGTAGAAGGCGACTAAGGGACTTACTAGAGAATGGGCAGCATCGTTCTCTATGCATTTTGCCACCATACTGCGATCGCCAACCCGCCTGCCAAGCGTGGCGATTATGGCATGACCCCCCTTTTGGGGGGAGGATTATGTCCAGCAGTGGACGTTTTTCGGCTGAAATTATGATGATGAATCAGTCTATAATGTTCCCACTGCTGGGACACAGGCCTCCTCTCTGTGAGAGAGAGTGGGCCGTAATCCACCACGCGGGCCCAATAGTTTGGTTGAATATGATTTGTGTGAACAACAATTATTTCTAGTTATTGTTAAATTTCCATAGGCTTGGAGCTCGGGGCTAATTATAAGAACCACTTGGGTCGATCAAAGGCTACGCTACGTCGGTTTGTGGATTGATGACCATCTATTACTCATCGAGATCCTCCGTCCCTCGGAAAGCCCGTTAAGCCGTTGGTCCCTGCTGTCACTTGTTGGTCGATGTCAGCCGTTACGGGTAGTCAGAAACCCGAAAAACTGACAACCAGTCTTACCAAGGGGTAATCGTGTTACCCAGTAACTGGGTTGTGTAGGTCAGATAGGCAGTCGCTCCATGTAAAATACTGGTATTCAGCTGCATCTGGTAAGACTGGAAACCGATCCCAACATAGTTAGGAAATTCTAGGCTGATCGATATAGAATTTCCATAGGCGTTTTGTTGCAAAATTGGACCTTTGAATATTTCGTTCGCATTTAACGTGTTTAACTATTAAACCGTTATTTGCATACGATGTGCAATGAACATAAAACAAGGTTTTAGTTTTTAGCACTAATTTGAATACTATCACATTTTGGGTTTTTTATGTCCTAGACAGCTATTTATTACCTCGCTTAACTGGTTAGACTTTTTTATAATATTATTTAATGTCGTTTATTTTCTTTAGTCTGAGCTATTTAAATACAAATTTTAAAATTGAATGAAGGTTTTTTTTTTAATGACTTTCATTAGGTGACAGCACTGAGATGTCAGATTGGGGCAGCTGTCAAAACTGTCAAAGCGCCTTTATTTTCTTTAGCCGTGAGTCTTGACTGAATGATCTTACTAATCCTACTATCCTACTAATCATAACTTTGAAAGTTTGTATGTTTGCTACTCAATCACGTATAAACGGCTGAAAGACTAAATGAAACGAATGACTAACGTCATCATAAATTTTTTATTCAAAATGAAGACCTGCTGCTAAAGTGGCGCCGTGATTTGTAATGAAATCATCACTGCGTCACATTGTCTCTGGTTAGCGATTATTTTAAGCACAGACATATAAATAAGGACATATTAGTTAAACCTAGTGTGAAGGTTGTCTGTAGGTGATTTATAATATAAACCCATTCTGAAAATCTAGGCACAAAAAGTTTTCCGAAGTTTGCAACGCGTGCCGATGTGTCTCAATCGTAAATTAAACAGATATTTACTTTTCAAAAATATAGTACTGTAATTTATTTGAATTTTAACTTTTGTACGTTTTTACGAAGTATTTTAGTTTTGCTAAATCTAATTTGCTACTTGTTCCAACTACGTTCACTTAAGCCCAATGATCACACAGCTCAGTCTTAAATTACTTTACTTCGGATAATGGTTTTTAATATTCTGCTTCATTGGTCTAGTGCTACTGCTGAGCAGGAGGTGCTGGATTCGATTCCCGGGTAGGACAGTGTTACTGGGTTGTTCTCTTTGGAATTTCCCACTTGCAGTCCGGAGTACGGATTTGTGCCCGGGTGCATTAGGCTTTTGAGCCCTTTTCCATGGGGCTTAAACAAAAGTGGCGAAATGTTGGTGTACTGCAGGTGGTCTAAGTAGGGATCCTTCGGGGAAAGTATGAGTGATGTTACGTTACGTATGTATACTAATACCTGTATATTCTTGCCTCAATGCCTCTTTTGAACTGAAAACTTCTTTAGGCGCGTTGGGCATTTCTTAAGATGGGAAAAACAATTAAACTCACGACACTTACCGACACCACTGATAACACGAACGAACAACGTTGGACGTTGTTTAATCTGACGATTAAAAAAATAATTCCTGACGATTCAAAAAATACACACGTAATTGTTCAAGTTTTCACTTGTGTCGCAACTCCTGGAGTGTTTTTTTTTTTTGTTCAAATGTACGTAGTGTACGTCACCAAAAGAGATAATTAACCAGCACCCTAACTGCATAACACAATATCCATCAGAATCTCGAAAATTTTGAAGTACCTACACACGGCTACACATCAAGCTATACATTTCCAGTATAAAATTATCCCGCATTCTATAGGATTTCCGTACAGTGCGAGTTCAGCGTAAACTGGAAATGTATAGCTTGATGTGTAGCCGTGCGTACATTGCTAATCCATTGCTTCATATGGTCAAATAATTTGTCTGTGCAACAACGTAAATAACGCAATGCTTATTGTTGAATTGTGTCAAAATGAAACCCATTCCTCCTAGTGATGTACCGACTAGTCGAGAAAGCCGACTTGTCGGCCAAATTTTTAGTCGGTGATTAGTCGGCGAGTAGTCAGTTAAAGACGGTCATTGAAATGAAAATGAAATCTTTACTGTTATTGCTTTTATTATACAATCAGTTTTACAGTTTACTTTCAGTGCGATCTAGAATAGGATAGGAAGAAATGCCGGGCCCGCACTTAAACAATGGTAGAATAAATGCAAAGCAACTATAAACATATTCTGCCGGGCGCCGCGATTCGCACCTAGCTACGAACCGAAAGCGTAGTCACGAACATTCCCGATGTCACCCGAACTCTACCAAAACCAATGATCGGTTTGGCCGACTAGTCGGCAAAATTCTAACCAACCGATCTTACAAAAATAAATTCTGAATGTTTTTGTTCTGACCTCAAAGCAGTGTTATTGTCAATCTTGTTTTAATATTTAAAGGTAAGTGGTCGATAAAGACGCTTTGCCCGCGGAGCATCTCGAGCGATGTCGTAAACAGTTCTGAAGATGACAAACAAAAGTATTTAAAGGCCTTCAGACTCAGCGGATATTAAAATAAGAAAAGGCGATAGAATATGGATGGTAAATTCGCATCTTAATAAATTGTATTTTATCATAGGAAGCTATTTCACTTCAATAAGGAAGTAATGTGTGTAATATTTTTCATAACACATTGTTTTTGTTCCTAGTCGTTCCGGACATAAAAGAATAACACCATCCCATTTATTCCCGTGGGTGTCGCAAAAGGCGACTAAGGAACTTACTAGAGAATGGGCAGCAGCGTTCTCTATGCATTTTACCAACATACTGCGATCGCCAACCCGCCTGCCAAGTGTGGCGATTATGGCAAAACCTCCCTTTTGGGGGAGGTGCTTTGTCTAGCAGTGGACATCTTTTGGCTGAAATGATGATGATGATGATTTTTTTTTTAATGGCTTCTCTCAGGGCTACCTAGGAAGTTGTAGGCTACGTAAGTACTTTTTTCATAAGACATTTTGAAGGTCCTCTTTATAATTTCTCTTTTCAAAACATGGGTGTCTTAAATGCACACCTCGGCCTATAACTACGAGGCATACGTCATGTTATTCTTACGTTTGCCTTTTGCCTCATCGAATACCAAAAGCTTTTAATAAAACACTTTTTGTCGCAACTTCAATCTAATCCCAATAATAACTCACTCTCTGAATTTTGGGAGTATCATTCGCCATATTGGATTAGACGTGACGTCACGTACCTCAATATGACACTCTGCCGAATAATACGAATCTAACGACTTCTCGTTTACTCAAATCGGTGAAAGCGTTATGCCTTTTGGTCCCTGCCTCCCTGGCTACTAATAGACCAGCCCGTCTTTCCCCAAATCTGTCATAAACGATGACTTAGGGATTTCATAGCTTAGGTAGATAATTATGCAATCGGCTGTGTATTTTAACCTGTATATGTATAGATTAAACTATAGAGGATTTTGAATTGGACCCATTTATGCAAACAAGAACCAACCCACAGCAGGTTGGTTTTGAGAAAACGAGACTTTTGTGAAACGAGTGTGCAAAATGCATACATAGTATATTAATGAATGAGTAGGTACTTGTTTACCTTATGTGGGATACTGTAGCCTATCTAGGAATATCAGATTTATAAATTTTATAAAGTTATAATATAAGTAAATCGTTAAAAACCCAGTTGGTTCTTTCTTGCAAAAACATATTTTGTTGCTTAGTTCTTTCTTGGAAAATGGACGTAAGATTTCATTGTTGTGATATTTCTAAAAATAAAAGTAATTCTTTATAAAAGTTAAATTTTTAATGCCATTTATTAGATAGTGAATCATTTTATTACATTAAACACAAAAACAATAGTAGGTACAATGCAAGCAAGATTCCTTTAAACTAAACATCACTATTATTTACACCTTCTACCTCAAAATCGATAGGCCCGGTAAAGCTGTCCATATCGTCTTCTATATTGGTACTTTCCAGGGTTTTGTAGAAATCTTTTGCGTCTTTTAGTATAAGATGCAGCAAACTTTTTGTATCTGTCAGCTTAGCCTCAGATATGGCTTTGCTTGTAGGCCAAAGTAAGTCCATATCAATTTTAGTTATCATGGTCCTGCTTCTGGTATTTTTCTTCCTTCAACTCATCGTCCAGATTGTTTTTCATAAAATTGAGTTTTTTTTTTTTTTTTCATTCTTAAGCACTATTTCTTTGGTATCCAGCCAACTTATTTTATATCCAAGATCAAGATGGATCTAAAACAAAAATCACAGAAGATTGTGATTGTTGTCTATAAATTGCGTGACGACAAAAAGTCTTCTTTGGTAAGCCTGTATACAATCATTGGTTTATTTTTCGAAAGTGTATGATTTCTATGTAATATTCTAGGGTATATAATCGTTGTTGGCAGGGCTGGATTTAGAGGTCTGGAGGCCTCGGGGCAACAAAGGTGTGGAGGCTGTGAATGATTTTCAGGCGAGTTTATCAATCAATAATTTATTGTGAAACCAAGTAGATTCTTTTAGTATTTAACAAACATATTTAAATACAATGGGAAACAAGAGTTATCTGAAATTACATTTTAGCGGTAACGAACGGAACCTTCCGAGCTCTTGTCGCCGAAAAATCATATAGGTGCATATCAATTTTCACTGAGCCAAAGAAAAACAATTCTAAATAGATGAATAGACTTACCATTTCTAAATAGATGACTAGAGTTTTGTTCTACAATCTAAATAATAAAGGCTTCCATGAATTCAGCACATGATTCCGTAAAATTTTTACACCGCTCAATTTTAATCTGCTCTTTCATAGAAAACGGCATACGAAAACATAGGTACACGTTCAAAATGGAACAGCTATTAGACGCTGCAGGAGGATTCACAATCATACTGTCGATGTTTTCTGTTAATCTCACCGTAAGAACTCTGGTGAAGTGCGCTGTCATTCCATCTGGCACTAGAGATTGATACTAATGACAGCACACTTTAAGGTAATCTAGTCCACTTTTTTCCCATTCAAACTTCGGGAGTGTATTACACCACTGTTTGACAGTGTACATCAAAAATTAAACATGTTATGATTTTGTCTTATTATTAATATTGTCTGTACGGAAACAGAATTCTAAATTTAAAAACTATTAAAAAGTTACGAGCCAACAAAGATTCGTTTTTCTTGCTAATTTAACCTGACTTTGGGCGTGTTTAAGTAATAAAAGAAGTTAAAAATCTTCAAAACTAAGTCAGTACCGACAAATCAATTATCAAAAAGCTCAATAAACTTTATTGCTTATTGATTTATATAGTGTTTTTTATTTTTTTTTCAGAATACCCGATTTTCCTAAGGACTTTTCTCAACTTTTTACGCGTCTGTTTTACTATAACTGATCCTGCAGCTCACTCAATAATGTTGTACGTGTAGAATAGCGTCTAACTGCTCATCGCGGCTACTAACCTCTGTCGGACACAAAGCCTGGTGAGACTTCGTGCTTTTCAGCCAGGCCCACCAGTGACTTCGAGCCCACGACTAGCTCCCCTCAAGCTCACTACACCCAAGTTACCACGGTGAGATTCTTACATAGAATAGCACTGCTGAATCTATTTCAATGATTCCAATTCGATGCGCAGCCGCGCGACGGTCCCTACCGCCCTGTTTAATAATAATTTTCCCTCTTATTTATAAACGTTGCTTAACGTTAAGAGATGTTTAAACGTCAAAAATGTGTAGCAAAAACGTCTGCTTAGCAAATCATTACTTAACTTTCAGCAACATTTATAAATAAGAAGGTTAATGTTTAATTGAAGAACATATAAAATCAGACTGTATTTGTAGTGAAGTAAAAGTTACCTTTATCTTGATGTAGCATTTTATTTCAAATCCATAGGTACATAAACAGCCTATAATGTTCCCACTGCTGGGACACAGCCTCCTCTCTGAAAGAGTGAGTGGGCCGTAATCCACCGCGCGGGCCCAGTGCGGGTTGGTATTTTTAGTTCTTCGACATGCCGGTTTCCTCACGATATTTTCCTTCACCATTTCAAATCCATGTTATACTGTAACTTGCTATTTCAGCTCGGCTACATAATACTGACCCCCGTTCAGATGTATGTACTAAATCCATGTTAACAGTTCGTGCGTCAATGTCCCTGTATTTTAACACATTACATTTCACAACTTCTAAGAACAGCACTAAAAAGTATGATCCACAATTACCAGCCTTTTCTTCAATAGAAATACATAAATGTCAAGTCGTAATTGTTCCCCCGTGTTGTTGTAAGGCCCGTCAAGTAAAACTTTCGCAATAATAAAAGTAGCGAGATAGGTACTCACCAAGTTTTTTCCTGTTTCACAACGAGACTGGCAACATTTTCAGATAACATTCAATTAGCTTTTTGTACAAAACTTTCAAATGGTTGGAACTTTTGTGTACTTTTAAATATTTTTAATCAATCATCGTTACTTCCAATATTTAAAAATGCAGACATTTTGTAAAAAATATTTGGCGAAACACTAGGATTTTCTACATTATCAATATGACATCTCTACATTATAACATGGTTGGTAAAAAGCCTGGCTTTTTAAAAATGTTGGGTTGAGTTGTTTTTTTTAATGCTGTGGTCGGCTTCTAGTGTAACCGGTTGTAACTGAATACCAGTATTTTACACGAGAGACTGTCTATCTGACCTCAACAACCCAGTTACTAGGTAACCCCGGTTCTCAGAATAACCTTCGGTAAGACTGGTTCTCAGAATTTTGGGTATCTGGCAGCCAGGACAACGGCTAAGCGTGCATTGGTTGATTTTCTACAAAATCAAAAATCAAAATATTTTTATTTCATATAAACCTGCATGGGCACTTATGAAACGTCAGAAGCTAGGTGCACGGTTCCAAATTGTTGTTTCCTATGGAGAAGAGCCGGCAAGAAACTCCACGGTTACTCTTTTAAAAATAATTGGCTTTAACAATATTTTCAAATTACAGAGATAAAATGTATGGGAGGACAGCGCAGGCCTGTCAATAAGTATCAGGTAGTTAAACGAAAACAGAATAGACAGATATACATTATGCGTTTACAAAATCTAAATAAAGAAAATACCGAAACTGTAAAATTGTTTCTAACAGGAGTATGCCTCCCAGTCAATGTGCCAAAAGAGCCGTCATATTTTTTTGAACAAAATAGACCTAAGTAGGTAATATTCGCTTCCGTGTAAAGTTCATGCATACTTCATGCCTAAGAACCTCCTTTAGCCATGATGCCCTCAATATAGTTTTATCTGATGGAATATCGGAATAGGAAATTATAGCCCCTTACAAAGCGCATAAAAATGCTATCGATATGGTCTAAAAACATGAAAGATGGGGCTGGTTGAATTATGGCAATTTTGGATAGGTTACCTATCATTATAGATACATTAACATATTATTTTAATCATGACAGTAGGTAGTTTTAGTGCTTTTGTTTCGTTAGCTCTTTGCAAGAGGCTAAAAAAATTAGGAAAAAAATATTTAGTGTAGTCACACTTTTCTGTTAAAAAAATTCCGTGATGGCAATTTCAATGTCGGTGCATGAAAAACCAATAAAAAGTAAAGCCTCTGCTCACTTTTATTTATCACTAGTTATGTCCCGTGGATTCACCCGCACAAGTCTCGATTCCGTAGGAATATCAAGTTATAAAATATTTCATGAGCTAATCTAGGTCATGGTCTACCCATGTGCTAAATACTTTCAGCCGTTTTTGCGTGAAAGCGTCACAAACAAACATACAAAATTTCAAATCTTTTCTCGTTCAATGTTACTTTAGATTCAGAGATCCAACTCCAAATGACATTCAAAATACGACCGTCGACCCCCACACCCTATAATCCGTTCGTAATCTTCTAAGTTTTCCCACAGCCACAATGTAGTCTCGTTAAAATCAAGTAGATTGCGATACGACACTGAAGGGACAGGATAAAATTGTTTTGGTACAGAAACGGTTGACAGCTTCGCAGCTGGCCGTTGACAACGGTCGTCTAGAGTGACACTGTAATCTATTACGCGGAACACCCGGCCCCGCGTTTGTTCCCACTGTTTAGTCGGACAACTAACCATTGGCTATTTCGGTGTAGTAAAAAAGTCATCGCTGTACGCGTGGCCGACAATCGGTGACAAATGATGGATGAATTACCGACCTACGTCCCGCTCCTGACAAGTCAACCGCCTTGGCAAAATTATGCGCTTTGGGGCCGACACCACATAATTGTTCCGGGGCTCCCGTACCGATGTGCTTTCCGAGGCATGTAGGGGCTACATGCCTCGGAAAGCACATCGGTCCCAGCGTAATGTAATTCGTGGATTTTTGACAGTCTTTATGGGTCTTCAGAAGCCCGAAAGTCTGAAAGCCAGGCCTACCGACAGGTGTCGTGTTACCCAGCTACAGGGTTATTGATGTCTGATCGTGGCTCCATGTAAAATACTGGTACTCAGCTGTATCTAGTTAGACTAGAAGCCAACCCCAACATAGTAATCTGTTTTGAAAAGGCTAGTCAGATGATGATAACGTAATTTGTAGTGACAGTCCGCCTTGGAATGTTGTGTTTCTGTTTTTCTTTTTACGGCGCACTCAAGATGACAAGCAACTAATGCGGTGTTCGTTTTTTTCTGAGTCAAGATGAAAAAACACTCTCATGCATCTTCAGATTAAATATAACTTCTAACATACATTGCTAGAGACAGGTGAGACAACTGATACTAATGCTTTAACATTCCGATCCGCGTTATAGAGAACAATATCTATATAATTATTTTTATACGAAGGTGTGGTACTGTATAACAAATTGCCAGATACGATTGTTAAAGCAAAAAAAAAAATGAATGTTCAAAACAATATGACTACCAGCTAGATAAAAATATTGCCTGCTTATGAGGATTTACGTTTTGTATAGAATTTAACTTTTTATAAGTAAAAAAATTAAAAAAGATTTTTTTTAATGCTGTCATAAATATTCTTTTTACCTTTTGTCGACTCACAGTCATTATTTTACCTTTAAACTGCATGACTAAATTATGTATAACATATTTTAATATATTTTTTTCATATTTTTTCTTTTTGTTTTTGTTTTTTTTTTTTCTGTGTTTGTTTACTAACAATAGTTATTAAGAACAATGTTACTAACAATTGGGCCTAGTTGCCATAAATATGTTTGATTTGGTTTGATTTAAGTGAACTGTCTGTGTTCTTTAAGAGAATACATTCTTTAAACCGAAACCGATGTCTTATTGAAGTAGATCTTGATCAGAAATGACTAAAAATATTGGCCAAGACATATTCCTTGGAATTCGTATGTAAATTACATTGCTTACGTATTGATTTCCGAAAATATGTAGTCCGTCAGAAAAGGTCTTCCGATCTCCATCTAAGTTATAGTCGTTTCCGCCCCATACCCTTGTTATGTCCGCTTTTATGAGAAAATTTATTCTTACCCGGTTTTTGTTCCGCGAGCGCCGGAGTTACCTAACTATAGAACATTTTCCATATCTATATTTGGAAAATGTACTAGGTAGGTATATGAAAAATATGTAACATAAAAACTTCATTTGTAACTGAAGTTTTTTGTATGTACTAACTAGCTTCCGCCCGCAGCTTCGCCCGTGTGGAAGTCGGAAATTATCCCGCGGGAACGTACTACCGGGATAAAAGTCCTGTGTATTAATCTAGGTTATATCTATCTGTGTGCCAAATCCATTCAGCCGTTTTTGCGAGATTGAGTAACAAAGACCCAATCATCTTCACAAACTTTCACGTCTATAATATTACGGACTAACCTTTTTTACCCCTTTAGGGGTAGATTTTCGAATAACCCTGATACACGTTATTCTTTATTTTTGGTTTTAGGTATAAATACTGAGTTTCGAGTTAACCAGACAGCGCGTTAAAATTCTTCCATACAAACTTTGTCACCCCCAATCCCTCTTTAGGAGGTAATTTAGAAAAACAATAAATAAACAAAATAATTTACTTAGATAATTATTTGTGCCAAGTTTCAAGTTTATTAACTCAAGGAATAAGATTTTTCATACAAACAAAATCCCCCCTTTTCACCCCCTTAAAGGTCGAATTTCCAAAAACCCCTTCTTAGTGCTCCCCTACATTATAAAAGGAAGCCGTGTACAAAATTTCACGTTCCTAGTCCTAGTAGTTTTGGCTGTGCGTTGATTGATCAGTCAGTCAGTTTCTCCTTTTATATGTATAGATAATAATTTGATAAATCAGTGAATAGAAATAGACTTTGTACGTACTGAGCTGAAACGGTTGGAGAAAATGGATAGCTTAATAACCTGGGCGCTCGTAGTCAATGGACTGGCAACGTTCCTATTACTGAGCCATTGTAGACTTCAACTAGTTTTTTTTTTTTTTGTAATACGTGCTTAAAATTGCATAGTCCCTATTTTAAGCTTTGAATGGAAAAATAATTTTGAGCCTGAAGAAGTAGGTCGACTACATTAATACTCTCCGAAGAGGAAATTCATTTTGACCGAATAGTTTTAACCATATTTTTTTCGTTATTTATATGTGTATACAACTGTACAATAGCCTACAAGGAATACAGGTGTGATGTGAATACCTTCACATGTTTTTGTTTTTAATTTTATTAGGAAATTCATAGAAGCTTCTAATAAGCACGTTTATACACTATTTCAATCAAATGAGCCTATCACAGTCCACTGCTGGACATAGCCCTCTCCCAAGCATCCATTCTGTCCCAGCTAGTTTGTTAAGAACTTCGGTCTATCTCGTTGGGGCGCTACCCTTGACGACACGCGGTCTCCAATCCAGGACTCGTCTGCTCCAACGATTATTGGTCCTGCGACAAATATGGCCAGGCCACTAGCCCTTCAACCGAAGAGGTAGTACTGCCATGCTTACTCTGCTAGCTATATCAGTAGCTCCTATTGATTGTTTCTGTTTTCTTCCTTCAAAGAAATTCCAAGCATAACTCTGCTCCATAGCGCGCTGAGCGACCTTAAATTTATGGACAAACTCTACTGTCAGTGTCCACGTTTCGGCACCGTATGTCAACGGGCAGGACGCACGCTTGAAGACCTTAGTCTTCAAATATTGCGGGATTGGCGACGAGAAGACTGGACGGTGTTTCCAAATATTTAAAATTCCAAATTAAATCGGATAGATGATGAGACGGATTTCACGATTGATCCATCTGGCCTTGTAAAAATTCGTAGTTCCGTAGCCGTATATGACTATTACGGTCCCAAGATCTACGCACTTCCGTTGACCATTGGGAACATACCCTGAAGTCAATCGTTTATCTAATTGATGAAGTTGTTTCTAAATATAATACAGGAAAAGTTTTATTCAGTGCGCAAACTTAAACCAGGAATTCAGCATATCATCCTAGACCCCCCAGCGCAGAAAATTTTCGTTGGTTTTACAAAAAAAGAACAGCTGTTTCATAGAAAAGTGCAATACCTACGCGGTAAAAATGTATGGAACAGCTGATTTTTTTTTTTTTTTGTAGAACCGGCACAAAATTCCTGTGCGGGGGGGTCTAAAATGATATGCTGAATTCATGGTTAAAGTTTGCGCACTGGATAAAAACTTATCCTGTATTTAA
Source organism: Polymixis flavicincta (assembly GCA_949987655.1). Lineage (NCBI taxonomy): Eukaryota > Metazoa > Arthropoda > Insecta > Lepidoptera > Noctuidae > Polymixis > Polymixis flavicincta. The sequence goes on along the minus strand of OX465175.1, from coordinate 10,691,475 downwards.
TAGAACCATTTACCTACTGTTTGTTCCAAAAACTAAGGGCTATTATTTCTAGAGCGTTCAAAGAATATTTCACATATATGACCTTATCGGAAAGGCGCGTCGAAGAGAAATAGGTTTACTTCGTACATGTACATTTATTTTTATGTCCCAGTACAGATGACGCTAACAGGCGTATCTTATCGCGTCTAAACAATAAATAAACAAAATAATTTACTTAGATAATTATTTGTGCCAAGTTTCAAGTTTATTAACTCAAGGAATAAGATTTTTCATACAAAAAAAATCCCCCCTTTTCACCCCCTTAAAGGTCGAATTTTTTTGGTTTTACAAAAAAACAACAGCTGTTTCATAGAAAAGTGCAATACCTACGCGGTAAAAATGTATGGAACAGCTGTTTTTTTTTCTTTTTTTGTAGAACCGGCACAAAATTCCTGTGCGGGGGGGTCTAAAATGATATGCTGAATTCATGGTTAAAGTTTGCGCACTGGATAAAAACTTATCCTGTATTTAATAGAACCATTTACCTACTGTTTGTTCCAAAAACTAAGGGCTATTATTTCTAGAGCGTTCAAAGAATATTTCACAGATATGACCTTATCGGAAAGGCGCGTCGAAGAGAAATAGATTTACTTCGTACATGTACATTTATTTTTATGTCCCAGTACAGATGACGCTAACAGGCGTATCTTATCGCGTCTGATCTGTCGTGTGGAGGACTCTAGCTGTAAAGGATGCGACGTGAAATCTAAGAAAACTGTTAGGGATTATTTCGATCGGGATGGTGAAAAATAAGCTATTAAAATAATGCTGTAGTGTATAAATATAAAAATGGTGGTGATTTATTTAATATAGTGATGACTTTTCTCAGGATGTAGGCAAAACCGGTATACATAGGTACAGCCTGTATCAGAAAGTTATTGAGCAGTTGTGAGACCATCAAACTGAATATATTTCTCAATTTGTTTCCTAAGCATGTATAACACATGAGACATGTTTATGCATGTTGTATGTTTAAGGGATACGCTAATAAAACTTCCAACATACGCTTGTGGAACACAGTGGAATTTATGAAACCGAATGAATTTATAATACACTAACTTCCACTCGTGTGGACCCTTCCGAGTGGTGCCGGACGTAAAAAGAATATCACCATCCCATTTCTTCCCGTGGGTGTAGTAGAAGGTGACTAAGGAACTTACCAGAGAATGGGCAGTAGTGTTTTCTATGCATTTTACCACCATACTGCGATCGCCAACCCGCCTGCCAAGCGTGGCGATTACGCCAAAACCCTCCCAAAACCGTTGGAAGTGTAGCAGACTGGGGAAGGCCCGTGTCCAGCAGTGGACGTCTTTCGGCTGAAATGATGATGATGATGATGAACTTCTACCCGAGGCTTCACATTTCATCAAAATCGGTCCTGTTGTTCCGGATATTACCCCATACATACATACGTACAAACAAATTTTACCTCCACACATTATAATATTATTAGAAGTACCTACATATAAACAAGTTTAAGTTTTGGTTCTTGTGTAAATATCGTAATGTAGTGTAGGATTGACGATTTCTTTGAAATAACTCCCATAGTTGATGTATTTCTTATTCAGATATTCATTCGTGATAGGTAGCTACTAAACATTCCCTTAGATCGCACAATAATACATAACGAACAGTGACATTCAGTTTGTATGTCCCGTGAGAATGAATTTGATACCGGCCCATTGTTTTCCTATACCTAATGGATATTTTATGCAATTCTGTGTGGGAGCCTTTTCGCCTCCAATGCTAGTAAACTCGATGTATCAATGGTTATGCCATAATATTTGTACAGTTCTATTTTATTCATTTTTTTAGATCAAGTAGAAATTCCAATTTTTTTTTCTTGTGTGGGAAATCATCGAATAACTTCTCCCGCTCTGGGTGAAGCAGGAGGGCGTGTCAGACTTCTACTGACTAAAATCCACCCGTGTTCCCTCAGTAGCCTGTGTGCCAGGGGCTACGGTATATTTTTCGAACAACCGGCACCCCTGGCAGGGAATTCCTAATGTTAGGTGTAGTTAATCGAGGAGCTTGTGGCTAAGTAATATGGATGGATGACCATTTTTACATGCTAAGACCCCTCCGTGCCTCGGAAAGCAAGTTAAGCCAATGATCCTATAGGCTGATAGACTGTCATTTGATGATCTTTGTCTTTGTTTTGGAGGTCAGATAGGCAGTCGCTCCATGTAAAATACTGGTATTCAGTTGCATCCAGTTAGACTAGAAGCCGACCCTAACATGGTTGAGAAAAGGCTAGGCTGGATGTTGAGTTACTTACTTCTTAATTTATCCTGCAGAACGCCGATATATCTAAAAGGTATAAGGTTACTTAGGCAGTGAAAATGTTATATGTTGATAATGTTTTTTTTTTTTACACCATAAGATCATTGTCGTCATTTTCATGACAATCGTCACTGCTGCTATTATGCGCCGATATATCTAAAAGGTACTAGGTTATTTATTTCGTTCTGCCTAAATAGTAATAACACGAATTTTCCAAGCAATCGGTAATTTAAAATACAATGTTTGTAAACGCCATGTTGTTTTTGAAGGTTTGGACAGCTTTATCTATCACGCTGTCGTGCTTTTGTACATTAGAGGTAATTAGTTCACCCACGGTAGTGCCTGATAACGTCATCACGTTATCATTGTTATCCAGAATATTATGAGAGCTTCGAAAAAGGTTAATATATTCCACCAATCAGAATCGACACTTATACCTACTTAATATACAGGGTGTTTGGCAGAACGTTGAACATACTAAAATGTTAGATAGGTGGGGTCGTCTGCTACTTACTCAGCCCTAATTTATTTGGCCCTGGCCCCCTGGATATATTTTTTAAATGCAAGTTGAATATTAGATTTAAGTATTTTTTACTTCTTTCTGTAAGTTTGAGGACTCATAACTTTTTTTCTCGCTAACATCTGAATAAATCAATAATTTGATATGGATTTGCCAACATTAAAAAAAAATGCCTGTTTTTTAATAAAATTACACTTTAAAGTTAAGAAAGTGGTGAAACTAGAAAAAAGCAAAAAGTATTTTTTTTTTAATATCCAGGGCACCTATCCTCCGTTTTCGTATGTTCAACGTTCTGCCAAGCACCCTGTATATTTTTATTTTCTGTAAGCGATTCGCACGCAGTTAATTTATTTTTAGGCGAATTGAATTTTGAAAATTTTGTTCATATGGTCGATAATTCCCATGGGCGCATTGCTCGCTAAACAGATGCCCGATGAGGCGGAAGGTTCTGGAGTGGCGAGAGCGTACTGGAAGCCGTAGCGTTGAAAGGCTACCCACAAAATGGACCGATGACCTGGTGAAGACCTGGTGGCGGCTGGATTCGGGAAGCACAGAAACAGTCGAAGCGGCGATGCTATGGATAGGCCTATGTCCAGTAGATGACGTTTTTCGGCTGAAATGATTTGACGGTTGATAAATCCAAGAGAAAGCGTATTTCTTAATAATTATTAAATTAGCGAAATTTTCTAAACTCTTCAGATAATCCCAATATTAGAATTTTTTAATGATAGGTGATGACCTCCATTTTACTCCAATGGCCTTTGAGCCAGTAGTTTTGAGATACCCTGTATAATTTAAAAGGGTCGATTCGCCCGTTTCTGGCCAATAAATTCGTGCGAATCCACTAATAAGCCATCAAAACAGACAGAGACATTCATAACTAGACATTTAATAAAGGGTTAGACGTACTAACAAAGTGGGATACAACATCTAAAAGATGTATCTAAACGGATTAATTCAGCACTGCTGTGACAGAATGACTGCTAGAGGTCGAACAACAATAAAATTTAATCAAAATGTAATTTATGAAGATTAGTGTAACGCGGCGCACAAAAGGATCGTATATTGGAAAGAGAACAATGCTTGATGCCGGCGGTTTATTCCCGGGAAATAGTTAGTGGCTAGAAAGGCTTTGTGGGATTAAAAAGTTTAGAGGTTTTTATACCCGATTTAAATATACAGAAAAAGCAATAAATAAAAAAGTTCATATAAAATTTTTACACAAAATATAACTTTCTGTAATAGATCATCGCAAAAACCTAAACATAGTAACGTGCTTAAGCTTTTTCACACTCATATTTCACAATAATACTCCACACTCATGCAGTGACGTAGCAATATAAAGAACACTACACAGCTCTTTCATACGAATTTGTATAGAAGTACTTATCTAGATTCTTAAGTTCATTGTATCCAACGTTGAATAGGCAAAGTGCGGCCAGAAGCCGAATAATAAGAGTTAAATGGTACCAACGTACAGGAGGCACCGATTTTCAAAAATCAATCACTTATGTAGCTGGCACTGATAGAACGGAACGACAAAGCGAACCGATGTACATAAACAAAATTAATAGAGAAAAGTTTGGGTTAAATATAGAGATAAATAACCTAGTTCGGAAATAAAATATCTCAGGGAGGTAGGGACCTACGTGCTGGAATATCGTAATTTATCTAATATCTTTAAACGAGCAATTCTTGTAAATATATAATCTGAATCTCGGAAACGGCTCCAACGATTTTCATGAAATTTAGTAAGCAGGGGGTTTCGGGGGCGATAAATCCATCTAGCTAGGTTTCATTTTTAGAAAACGTCAAGCAAAAATAAAACCAAACAGAGCTCGCTCATCCAGATATTTAAAAGAGGTTATGCCTCGATTTCGATCGATATCGATCGATTTCGATTTATAAGTACATACCTACATACGATTATGGGCTTTCCATTTCGATCAAGACGTTCTGATTTGGAAATCATAAAATTTCATGATATTCAAAGTTATTTAACATTAAATTAAATTGCGTTTTGTTTAAATTAAACTTAAAAATGATAATTAATTCAGTACCCTAATTGCTTAAAACACTGTTAATCAAAATCTATACCATTTTGAAAGTTTATTGTCTTATATATATTTGAAAAAAAATCTGCCATTTGTTAGCCATTATTGACGTTGCTAACAGGGAAACAATCGCTCAAAATGAAAGCGATACCTACTGATATTGTAAGTATTACGCAATAATCCCTCTATAGTCAATCAATATCGAAAGCTGAAAATTAGTTTGTTAACTGAGCAAAATTGATAATAATAAAAACCACGGAATAAGTATGTATGTAATCACAGCTAAGGAAAATAGGTACCTACCAACTTTTTATTTTCTTTTGATTAGGCCAATGTTTGTTCAATCTACTTTTCCGCATTTGTTTAGGCTATTGGGACCGCTTTGTTTTCTTATGCCGAATACAACGTAAAAGAAATTATTTTCATCGTTGTAGTAGGTACTTATTTTAACCACCTGAAAACTATGAAACAACAAAATATAAGTAAGCATAAGTCGGTTTTATAGACTCGATTAAATGTTGTTCGTATTTACAATAATGAAAATGTGTAATATGTGGTGAGCATCCATTAGGCATGCATATCATAATTTTCCCCCACACTTATTCATTAAATATATTCAATAGCGTCGTGTCGGATGTAAAAGAATAGCAACATCCCATTTCTTCCCGTGGGTGTCGTAAAAGGCGACTAAGGGACTTATCAGAGAATGGGCAACAGCGTCTCTATTCATTTTACCACCATACTGCGATCGCCTACCCGCCTACCAAGGGTGACTATTATGGCATAACCAACTTTTTGGAAGAGGCTTATGTCCAGCAGTGGACGGCTTTCGACTGAAATGATGATGATGATGATATTCAATAGCATAACAAACTACAAATATAGTATATCTTCAGAAGGAAAAACTTAAAATAACATAATTACGATAATATTTCGAAAAAACTGGCATTTTAGTTCAACAACAAAGCACGAACGGGCGACGTAAATTTGAACGATTTTTAAATAGACATTACAACCATCCGATCGCATTTTGGTATAAAATTTTGAGACAAGCACATATCACCCTTAGTTTAAATAACTAAATCTATACAAATAAAGAAACATTTGACTGTAATTTCAAAATAACAGCATTTTACTAAATGCTTCTAAAAGTATATACGATCGGTAGGTACTTACAACAACAACACATTTTTTTTTAGAAATTGTTCCGGCTAATCTTCGAAACAGCAAGACCGAATTTGATGGAACTTTCACGAGCATCTACAAAAAGTAGCCTACATTTCACCTAAAGCATTTAGCTTATAAGGTGAAACGTAGGCTACTGTTGGTCCCAAAAACACGTTCCCGTGGGATAATTTACCGACATAAAAGCGGGCGACGCCACGGGCACAGCAAGTAAGAAATAAAATAATAAAATAATTTAAGAATTCTAAAATAGTCGTAAATTGTAACAGGTTTGCACTTAAAATATTTATTATGTAACTCAAATTAGTTATGAATTCATGATAAGACCACCCAATTACCACGCACAGCGACAAATGGAAACTAGGGTACCTATAATTCTTCACACAAATTGCCATACAATGGCGGAGGAAGTGTCTGCTGCCACAGCTTTCAGAATGCTATAGCGACTGCCTCTTATCCCCTTCAGGAATAAGGCCGTTTTTGCGGATGATGGCAAGAACCCATCGGTATCTGGGTTATCGAGAACATCTCTGGTCTCTAGGTTCATTTGAAAACCAGCGTCAGACAGCATCTGTCATTGACCCTGAAATGAACCATTTTGGCGCAACCGTGATACATATTATTGTAGTTATTTATTTTCCTTTTTTTTGTTATTGTACTTTGTGTTTCACGAACTGAGTCCAAAGAAACGGTATTCTTTCTGTCTCCGACTGCAAAAACGAGGCAGTCGAAACAGGTAGCGGATATTATGAATAAAGTCTTAAAACTAAGTAAATAAATAATCAGCCTATAACGTTCCCACTGCTGGGACACAGGCCTCATCTCTATGAGAGGGAGTGGTTCCACCATGCGGGCTCAGTGTTGGTGGTTTGTTTCCTCACGATGTTTTTCATCACCGTTTCGAGAGAAGTTGTGATAAAATAATTTACACAAAGTGTCTGTCTGATTTTAAACTCACGACCTCGGAGTTGCTACCGTTTGAACCGGGCCAACACTGCTCTGCAAGTAAATATATGTGCAAAAGGGTTATTTTTAACCATCTTCAAAAACCTTCATATTAATATAGGTATATATATTTAGTTTTGTTCAGGCATAACTCCGTCATATAAAGACGGATTTGCAAAATTCTTTTTTTTTTTCGAAGGAGTTAATTCCGAAATGTTTCCGTTTAAATTTTATATAGATCTGATGGTGAGTTTCGGAAACAGACAACGAAACTCTTCAAAAAATGACAGCAAATCAACCGCGATTACTCCTATCGCATAAATATGCATCGTTTTGACCCCAAGGATGATGAAATTTTGAATTAGTACTATTACCAAAAAGTGAAAAATAAAACTATTTCACGAAAAAAAAAAACAACCGATTTTCGGAAAAACACTACAAAGTGAAAAATTACTTTAATTTCGGAAGGCGTTGACAAAAAATTCTAATACATATACAAAGTCACCGACTGCCAAAAATAAAGTTATTTTTTCACTTTGTAGTGTTTTGCCGAAAGTCGGTTGTTATTTTTTAATCGTTTTTCAAATTTTTCAATTGTTGATTTTACTTTAGGTACGTTTAATTCGCACGTTTGTACTTCGCCCACAGTGCTTATTAGATCACTCATGTTTTTAAATGTGTAAGTTGTTTCTTTCTCACAACTTTAACAACATAATAATCACAATAAATACGAAGTCTACGACTGCAGTTAGTATTAACTTTTTAATGGATTATTAGCTTTCAACGCTGTTTGGACTTGAGAAGTCCCCTACTGTCCATCCGCGAAGGAAGCTAACGCTACATTTTAAAGTCAACGATCGCTCATTCTATATTTATCACAGTTTTTAGTTTCATGTTTGCTTTTTAGCTCGGTATTATGTGGGTCTTCAATCATAAGATATGAGAATATCGCTTATCTTCAACAGGATCTTTACAGAGCACTAAATATAGAGACAACTGCTACCAAACAATTAAAATTACACCCCAAACATCTCTTTTAAAATTATTATAAACCTAATTTTGTCCTAAAAGGCCAAAACTGGGTAGCCGTCACCTCCTTCAGTGAAGCAGTGATGCTCGCGAAGAGGGAGGCGGCGCACGTGAGGGAGAGGCAGTCTATGCGCCTTCGCAACCCTAGCCGCCGCAGGATACGGAGACGCCCTGGGCGTCGGGAATCCCAGGCCGATTTCCGGCCACCGTAGGCATGAGCTTGCGGACGGCGAGTAATGGGTAGCTCGCTGTCTGGTAAGGACCAAGCCCAAGTCGACGGCGCGTTGTGTTCCACGCGCACCTCAAAGAGATGTCAGCACAAAAATGATGGGGGCCGCAAGGGCCGATGCCTGACACGCCCTCCTGCTCCACCCAGAGCGAGAGAAGTTATTTGATGACTTCCCACCAAAAAAAAAAAGCCAAAACTGATTCGAACTCAGACGCAGTTTCACTACCTACAAGAAATTTATTCGTCATGAAGCAAGTCTATCCCAGACACTATCTAGATATCAAAATACTTGCTTCTTTATATTTTATTTATCTTAGGTCTTAAAGCTCCTACGGTTGCATTACGAAATTGAATGAAGATACAAGGCTGTAAGGCATTTAAATAGTTCAGCCATTAAGTCTCTGGCAACCGTCTAAACGAGCACACGCTTGCTCAGTTCGCATGCAAATGGGCATAAAATGTACTGGCATAATTTGTGCACATTCACTGCCCCTATCATACCTTGACTCACAATTAAAACATAAGACGGAGGTAACGGACCCATATACCATTTTTACTGTTTCTTGTTTAAAAAGTCTTTATTAAGGCTCATAAATTGCCTTCGCGGCGTTTATTTAGCAGTTTATTTCACGAAATTATTTTAAAATTCCAACGAGCAATTTTAGCGGCAAATCTAATCTATGCTGTGACAAATTTTAATTATCGACTCGTTATGAGCCTTCAGCGTAAATAATTAGAGCTGTTTACAAATTCATAATTAAATGCCTTATGTTAGTTACTCAGATCATCTGAAAACCACACAAACAATACAGGAATAATTGTTGGAAAATTTGAATCTGAAAAAACGAAATGTTTTTCAATTTGTACATTTTTTTAAAATGATTGTCTGTAATTATTTTATTGAATTGACGTTACGCACCGGTAATCGTATATTATTCAACACTGGCAGTGTAACGCGACTTTCTCCAGATCAGAATAAAAGTAACCTAACCTTTTTTTTTTTTTTGATTACGGGGGGAAATCCTCATGGATGTCCTCCGCCCCGGGGAGGGCGGAGGGGTCTGTCAGACTCTTACTGACTAAAACCACCCCGGTGTTCCGTCTCTCACGTACACCGGGGATCACGGGAACTAGTAAGTCTTCCGCGATCCCCGACTAGTGCCGGCCCACCTATGCGGGCCACCTCGCGATAGGGGGGGAGTGAGGTGTTAAACTCCCCCCCCCACATCAATGAGAGGCGCGCGTGGAACACTACGCGCCGCCATCTCGGGTCCTAAGAAGTAGGGGGCGACGGATTCCCCAGTCCGTCGCCCCTGGACCCATTTAGGGGGGCTGGAAGAGGGCGTTGTCCGCCCTCCGCCGACGCCCGGTGCGTCTGCTGCGGATCGGGTTAGCGGAAGCTATCTCCCGCTCCCTCTCCGCAGCCTCCTTCTGTGAGATGACTGTCTCGCAGAAGGACACCACCGCGTCCCAGGACTCCTCGCTGTCGACCATCGAGTCGACAACGGCCGGCAGCGACAGGTCACTGCCTACTCCTGAGATGAGGGCACGGCGCAAAGTAACCTAACCTAACCTAACCTTCGGGTCACGGTTCTCCCAAGTGCCAAATTTCATCCAAATCCGTTTAATCGTTTTAACAAAAACTCATACATTTTCTCTTTAAAATATTAATTTAAAAATACAACCAATTAACTAATGCAAGTTGCTCACTTTCCAGACGCCAGCACATCATGCTTAATAAGGTTCATGTTTAATTGGGAAAATTGGATAGTTTGGGATAGAACTATCCAATTTTCCCAATTAAACATGAACCTTATTAAGCTTCTGTAATACAGTTGAAACTCTATCAAAGACATTCTTGACTCTATGTTTATACTATTGTTACGAGCTTGGGGTTCGTGACAATTAAAAACTGCCGATATGAATTACCAAAAATAACACTTTAATAAAAACACTAATAACACAACACAATTGCACAATTAATCACTCTTAAGTCGCACTTGAAGATCGCTTTAGATGTCCTCGCATGTATCGCTTCCAATGAACTCCCCCGAGACGCGCTCCGTTCCCGCTAATATAGGGCCCTCGGATAGTTCCAGAACCTTCTACCGTAGAAGCATCTAGAATGTTCGAGTACATATCGGCCCTGACCGAACACATGTCGATAGTTCCAGAAAGTTCTAGCATCGAACTTTCTAGAAAGATCTTGACCATTAATTCCGCTATTCGATAAGAGATGGCGCTAGTGGTAACCAAACATCAATCGTGCGGCTCAACACTGCCCCCACCTAAGAAATGCTCGTCCCGAGCATTATCGGCCCCATAATAACGCGCCAGTCGATCTACGTGGACTATCTTAGGAGTACCTCTTCCACCTTTCTGTATCCGGTAGGTAACGTCATTGATCTTTGTCACAATCCGGTACGGTCCGTCCCAGTTAGCTTGAAGCTTAGGAGATTTCCCTTTGCTGCGGACGGGATTGTGCAACCACACTAGTGAACCTTCGTCAAACCCTTTATTGTTCATTTTGCGGTCATAACGGGTTTTCATCTTTTCAGACATTTGCTGGCCTGATTGTCTGACGTGCTCATAAATGTCATTCATCTTGTTCCGCAAGTCATTCGCATAATCGGTTATACTGCGTGGGGCATCAGGTGGTATTTCAGTGATCAGGTCTGCAGGCAGCCGTAATTCCCTTCCAAAGTTTGCGAAAGCTGGTGTCACCGATGTGCTTTCGTGAACAGCACTTCGATATGACAACAAAAATGGTTGTATGTGCTTGTCCCAATCTCGTTGCCGATTTTCCACCACTTTTGCTAGGTACCTCTCTAATGTCTGATTAAATCGTTCCACCATTCCATCCGATTGTGGGTGGTAAGAAGTTGTTCTTGTTTTATGAGTACCCATCACTCGACAAGTTTCCTGGAATATTTGAGACTCAAAATTCCTTCCTTCATCACTGTGAATCTCTAAAGGTACTCCAAAACGACAGAAGACTTCATGAACTAATTTATCTGCAACTGTTGAAGCTTCTTGATTTGGAATGGCGAAGACTTCCGGCCACTTAGTGAAATAGTCCATCACAACCATGAAATACTTGTTACCACTTTCACTTTCCGGAAACGGCCCCGCAACGTCAAGGGCTATCCTCTCCCATGGTGCACCAACATTGTACAATTTCAATGCACCTCTGCTACGCGTCTGAGGTCCCTTTACAGCTGCACAACTTGTACATTTGCGACACCAGTCCTCGACATCGTCCCGACAGTGGACCCAGTAAAACCGTTCTCGTATCTTCAGTAGAGTTCGTTTTACTCCCAGGTGACCTCCTGAACAACCATTATGGTACAGCTGCAGAACATCCGGTACTTGAGATTTAGGGACAACCATTTGCAAGTGACAGCTGTTTCCCCGAGCATTTTCCCATTTACGGCACAGGACTCCATCCTGAATCACCAAGCTGTCCCATTGGGCCCAATAGCTCTTTGTGATCGAACTCATTGCTGAGACGTCGCTCCACCTGGGCTTAGGAGCTCTGACCTTCATCCACTCCAGAATCGGCTTGATGTCCGAATCTTCCTGCTGTGCACGTTGTAGGCTTTCCCTCCACTCGTTGCTGAGATCTGTCCTGAGCATCCTCACAGGCACTACAGGTGAACACCATGAACTTGATGAAGGTTCAATAACACCATCCGTCACCATTCCCTTAATCATGGTTTCCGGTTCCTTTTCACAACGCACTACCGGCAATCTTCTTGACCGCTGACGGATAGGCAATTCTTCCCTTTTTGCAGTTCGCTTAGGGCAACTGGATCGAAGGTGGCCCCTTTCCCCACAGCCGTAACACCTGGGGCTGTATCTTTTACGATCGCGAACTGTAGCCGCTACAACCTCCCTGACGCGATGGGAACGATGATCCTGCCGCACAGCTTCCACCTCCAGTGCATGTGCCAAGGCGTCCTTAAGCGTCGCGTGGTGACCGAGCCTCACAGCAGCTCTGACTTCAAGGTCGCGAATGCCGTCGATGAATGCCTGTACCAGGTTCCCATCAATAAGCGCAGGTACGGACTGGTACGCTTTTCGAACCAGCTTCTCCACTTCAAGGGCCCACTGCTGCAGGTTTTCGTTACTGCGTTGCACACGATCCTTGAGCTGCGCACGAAACACGTGTTCCAGGTGAGCGTCGCCATATCTTGCCTCCAATGCCTCGAGGAGCTGCTCGTAAGTCACTTCCTTACCGAGAGCTTCCAGCACATTTAAAGCCTGGTCGCGCAGGCCTAGGGTGAGGGCAGTCATGGCCTGACTTTTATTCCACCCGTTCGCCTTCATGACAGCCGCAAACTGAATTTTGTAGGCCGACCAGGAAGAAGTTCCATCGTACGGCGGCACTTTGAATCCACGTAGTGAAGGTGTTGTAGCTACGGGAGCTGCGATTCCATCCCCAAGTTTGAGGTTACCCAACTCTTGCCTCACATCAGCAATGACGTCACTAAACTTGCTGATCTGAGTTTCAGCTTCTGACAAGCGGTTGTCATGCTGGGCAACCTTCTCCTTCACCTCCTTCATGTCTTTCCCGAAGGTTGCGTGAAGGTCCTTTATGAGGAGCATCTGCTCTTCCTGGCGGTGCACCTGCTCCTCCTTATCCCGTTTGAGCTGTTGTTCTAATTGACGGGCCTGCTCCTCCTGTCGGCGAGCCTGCTCCTCCTGTCGGCGAGCCTGCTCCTCCTGTCGGCGGGCCTGCTCCTCTTTATCCCGTTTGAGCTGTTCTTCCAAACGGCGAGCCTGTTCCTCCTGTCGGCGAGCCTGTTCCTCCTGTCGGCGGGCCTGCTCCTCTTTATCCCGTTTGAGCTGTTCTTCCAATCGGCGGGCCTGTTCCTCCTGTCTGCGGGCCTGCTCCTGCAACATCATCATCAGAGCAGCAAAATCTGGTGCTGGTGATGCTGAAGCAGCTGTGGACGGGCCGGCCGCTGTGGTTGGTAGCTGGCCCTCCGACGTCTGTGGCATTGCTCCACCAAATCGCCTCTGGTCCGTCTCCTGCTGGCGTTGACTCCGGGTACGGATACCCTCCGTGTCGTCTTTAGGTAAAATCGGCATGATTTTAATCCTTGCTTCTGACACCAATTGTTACGAGCTTGGAGTTCGTGACAATTAAAAACTGCCGATATGAATTACCAAAAATAACACTTTAATAAAAAACACTAATAACAAAACACAATTGCACAATTAATCACTCTTAAGTCGCACTTGAAGATCGCTTTAGATGTCCTCGCATGTATCGCTTCCAATGAACTCCCCCGAGACGCGCTCCGTTCCCGCTTATATAGGGCCCTCGGATAGTTCCAGAACCTTCTACCGTAGAAGCATCTAGAATGTTCGAGTACATATCGGCCCTGACCGAACACATGTCGATAGTTCCAGAAAGTTCTAGCATCGAACTTTCTAGAAAGATCTTGACCATTAATTCCGCTATTCGATAAGAGATGGCGCTAGTGGTAACCAAACATCAATCGTGCGGCTCAACACTATGTAAGCATTTGTGAAGAGAAAAAAATAAAGATAAAAATTATTCATCAGTGTTCCCTTGTAAATGGGAAATGCTCAAATCAAATCAAATCAATCAATCAAAATCTCTGAAAACATTGTTAAAGCCAATCATTTTTAAAAGAGTAACCGTGGAGTTTCTTGCCGGCTCTTCTCCATAGGACACAACATTTTGGAACCGTGCACCTAAGCTTCTGACGTTTCATAAGTGCCCATGCAGGTTTATATGAAATAAAAATATTTTGATTTGATTTGATTTGATTAATAAAACAATTTGCCGGTGTACGGTAGACTAAATAATGACGTCACAATACTTGTGAAAATTCGAACAAAGCTCTTTATGTCTCAAAGTTTTTATAAAGCATGGGAACAGTAAATTACCTTATATTACTTCAAAGCTGAAGTATTAATAGTGTTTTATAAGAATTATAAAGGCAATATAATAACGGTGCCGGGGCCAACGTCATATTGCTTCAACAGCAATTCATCAAACGTGCAGGGTACTATCGATCACGCCAACGCTGTTAATGCACCGACAAATTAATGATTCCTTCCAAACACTGCCATCGAATTATTACCCTAATGAAATTCCACTATCGAAGCAAATTATCACGTAGGTATTGTACCCGCCACGCAATTGTGCTGCAAATTACTTTTCAAGACGTAAACTTTAATGTAACCGAAAAATGACTCGTTAAACTTGCAATTAACCGATTTTCTGAACAATAAAAGTTCGGAACGGTAATTATGTCTGTCTGGGGTTTCGTTCTAATCAGTTTAATGATGTCTTTGAAACCAATTTTCATGAATTTGAACATTTTCTGAATAATAAGAATGCATGTCTGGTAGGTATTCAGTTTCCAGTTTACCTCTAACTGAAATTAATTATTTTAATGAGGCAGCTTATATCATATTATCTTAGTATTTTAATTAAAGGTAAGTAAAAGATTTATCTTGGATTATTATCCTGAAAATATTCTCTGCTAGCTAGTATTAATTTAAAGTGATATATTTATAAGCTTTCAAGGTACTCATTGTAATTAAATCATATTTAAAAAAACATTCATAAATCAGCTTGAAAGTCAAAATACACCTTAAGATTTTCAATATTATGAACTAACGTTTGCCAGCGGCTTCGCTTGCACGGAACTTTAATCCCCTATTTAACTCCCTAGGTGTTGAATTTCGAAAAAATCCTTCCTTATTTCTTGTCTACTTTATAAAGGGAACCTGTGTGCAAAATTTCAGCGCTCTAGGTCCAAGGGTTTGGGCTGGGCGTTGATGAGTCAGTCAGTCAGGACTTTTCTTTTTTGCATGCGATCAAACGCTAGTAAAACGTTCACTCACCTATAACCAATTTAGTCTAAATAATAGCCTTACTAACGATTTCTTTGTCCAACACTCGAAAATATAATTTGATTATTTTTTTTCATTTCCGTCAGTTCTTTTATTTGATGGAAACAGAATTATGTTGTAGAGCAATTGTAGCAAGTTAATGGAAGGGAACGTATGCCTACAGGGTGGTACGCCCCTCGATTCATTCCCGTATCTGATTCAAGCACGCGCTTTTTGAATCAACGGCTGCCTCGCTGCACTCGCCTAATATAAAATCACGAAAACTTTTTACACGTAATTTTATTATGTTTTTATGGGAAACGTATAATTTAACGTTTAATATAATGCCAAGTGACACGATTACGAGGTGGTTTAGAAACATTCTTGGAAATGTCGCTATTTAAAATGAGAGTTACAAAGCTAATTGACAGTTCAACATGGGTTATTTATTAGTCGATTCGTATGAATTTACTCGCTCGAATCGACACTTTTATATAATAACTAGCTTCCGCCCGCGGCTAAGCCCTCGTGGAAGTCGGAAATTATCCCGCGAGAACGTAATACCGGGATAAAAATCCTATGTGTTAATCTAGGTTATAATCTATCTGTATGCCAAATTCCATCCAAATCCATTCAATAGTTTTTGCGTTCAAGAGTAACAAAAATCCATACATCTATAGATCCATACATACTAACTTTCGCGTTTATTATATTAGTAAGGATAATCATCTTCACCATTTCAGCCGAAAGACATCTGACTGACTGATGGGAATTGCATAATCAGCCTATAATGTTCCCACTGCTGGGACACAGGCGGTCTCAGCTTTGTGAGAGGGAGCGTGCCGTAATCCACCACGCGGGCCCAGTGCGGTTTGGTAGATGTCACATGTCGTCGATTTTTTGGTTCTAGGACATGCCAGTTTCCTCACGATGTTTTCCTTCGCCGTTTTGACAGCAGTGGTGATTAAGGGTGGACATTTTGGGGGACTTTCTTATGTATTTTGACGTTCGAAAAGTGTTTTGAATTGAATGCAATAAAGTTATCTAGATTCTATACTAATAATAAAGAGGAAAGATTTGATTGTTTGTTTGCATTGAATAGGCTCCGAAACTACAGAACCGATTTGAAAAATTCTTTCACTTTTGGGAAGCTACACTATCCCCGGGTGACATAGGCTATATTTTATCCCCGTATTCCCACGGGAACGGGAACTACGCGGGTGAAACCGCGGCGCGCTGCTAGTAGAAAATAAAAGTATTTAAAAGTATCGATTCGCCCGATTCAGGGGAGTAAATTCGTGCGAATCAACAAATAAGCCTTCCGAATTCGTTATTCTCAGAATGAGAACTAATCTTGATTTTCACCAAAATATGAAATTTAAGTGGCCATTAATTCAGGACAGGTTTTAAAAAGGTTTTCTTGTGAAGCTTGCTTTATTAACCACATAACGTTCTGAAATTATTCACATAGGCTTCATCCGTTTTGCTCGTCTATATAGGTTACCTAGGCATCTATATGCCTACTATTTCCATTAGCTGCGTTCGCGTTGAAGCGAGTCTGATTGCCGAAATGATTAGTGAGTCACGTTCATACGTAGATTGTTTTCAAACGAATTGATAGGGAAGCGAGCTGTAGGCTTACCATGAGCACCTATTTGTCGACGGAAGAATAGATATGACTATTAACTAAATGATGTACAATAGGAGAAGATAGCTATGTTCTTCTGTTAATTATCACAGTAAAGCGTTCTAAACGAATCATGATTTTGTAGATAATCGTACATACTTTGTGGTCGTTTTTTTTTTTTTGAGTCAAATCATCATATGACTTCTCCCGCTCTGGGTGGAGCAGGAGGGCGTGTCAGACTTTTACTAAACTAAAACCCTGGTTCCTCTTCGCTTCACCATGGCTGGAAGACCACGGCTACTGAGCCCCACCGCAACGACAATGCGGGAACCCACTCGGGGGGGACTTTGTGGTCGTTGAGTAGAAAGTTTGTTGTCAGTGTGGTTTTGACAGTTTGGAAAGAAATATTCTTCGTCGAAACGTCGATCGTTTGTAACGAAAGACAAAATGACAGATTGTAGTAGGATATCTACGGTGCGATGTCAAAAATGGATAAACTAAATGTGACTTTGTATAGAAAAAGCACTGTCTATTCTTCGTAGAAATAGAGAGCGTCATGCTAAACTTGCTGGATAGCTAAAGTTTGTTCTGTGATATTTATTTTAGTGATTATAAGTTGACAAGACGATCTTCGAAGAGTGTCTGGTAGCAGCTGGATGAGAGTTGCCGAGAATCGAGCTGATTGGCGTGCAATTTGGCCTATGTTCAGCAGTGGGCTGCTGGAGGCTAACGATGAAGTTCACAAAGAAGGAAAGTCTATTAAAGTTGGCTCAAGAATTACTAAAACGGTATTATTGTTTTTATAAATATGTCAAAACGTTAGGAATTTCTTCGGCTGTCATTGCAGGTTTTCTCCGCATAATTAAACTGTCGATCACCATCATCATCATCATTTCAGCCAAAAGACGTCCACTGTTGGACATAGGCCTCCCCCAAGCTCCGCCACTTTGACCGGTTCCGTGGTTCCCGCATCCAGCGGACTCCTGCGGCCCTCACAAGGCCTTCCAACTTTACGTCTTCCGGTATGCGGTCGCCACTCCAGAACTTCTCAGCCTCATCGGCCATCTGGTCATCCGTCGCAAATGCTAAAGTATTATTATTCACAAGTTATGAATTATTCGTTTCTTTTTGCTAGTAATTTACGTGAATTTTTAAGACAAGCTAAACTTTTATTTAAAAAAGTAAAATAAGCTAAGTATTCCTAGCTGAGCGTAACCTAATTATCTATTTCATTCATAATGGTACATATACGAAGAGGGTGGAAGGTACTTCTCTAGATTAAGAAGCTGGTTGACTGGTTAGCGGCAGACCAGCTACCCTAAAAAAACTGACACAAATATTTCTAAAAACTTCACACTTCAAATTCACTCAAAGCTTTCACAGTTCCTTGAACATCAATCAAAGAGCTACCAACGATGTAATAGCCGGATAGACACTAGACACTGAAAACACTAACAAGTCGGCACGAACCTAACCTGCATGTCAAAGTGAAGAGACAAGCCGTGGAGTCACGTACACTACTGGCTTCGGAAATCGAACCAAAAATACAGGATTTTTTGTAAGATTTTTAAAGGGTCCTTAATTCAAATTTATAAAAATGATGACACCAAAATGATAGACAGTATGCTACCATTATACCTGCTTCAAAACTCACCATTATTTTAATGCTTTTATAACTATTGATATAAAATATATATACATATATATACTAATATATCGGTTGAAATGATGATGATGATAACAATTGTCTGTTCCAAAAATATCAGATGAAAATGTAAACAAATAGAGAAAGAAAACGTACCTGTGGATGACAATTTGTAGTGCCACTTACAAATTGAGTGCGTAGATTTAATTATTCGAACACTATCCTAAATTCAAAATAAACTTGTACACAAAATAAACTAGCGCTAAAAAATACCTACCTAACTTAAATTTTTGTATACCTACTGCTTTTTTTTGATTTCCCTAATATTATTTTTGTATGCTGTGTCTATCACTTAATATTGAGCACTCGGCTTGCATGCTGCCTTGTTTTACTTTGGTTTAACGATTGTATGTAAACCAATAAATAATTGTTGGAATGTAAAAGTGTTGAGATATAAAGTAGAAACCTTCTAAAATAATTCCGATGAATGTGTTATTAATTCCCTTTAGTGAGCGATTGCGTACGAATTTAACCAAAACGGGGTTTGTTTCCACTTTCATCATAAACTTTTGGAACAGACTATACTTGGAAATGCACGGTGGCCAGATTGAGGAGTCCGAGAATGTACAATATTTTACGAACCCTCAACCAGAACTCAGCAACGTTAAATGATTTCGTTTCATGGCAAGTCTTCCTGAAACAAAGCGGCAAAGTTTTGGCAGGGCCATTTAGCTACAGTCCATTATTAGAAAACTTTAAAGATAAACGCTTGTACACAAACATAAATATGAATGGCTTTGTAAGAACCTGGGTAATGGCTGGCTGTCGACATGTGTTTTGTTAAAAGGAATGTGAACAAATTTGCTGTATCATCTGTGTGTGTGTGTGTATGTGTGTGTGTGTGTGTGTGTGTGTATGTGTGGGTGTGTGAGTGTGTTTTTCTTTCCTTCATGTGAAAGAAAGAAAATACACTGTTTTAGCACAGACTAAAGGTACACATATACAGCAGGAAAGAGTTGAAGATGATGATGATGTGGATGTCACCATGCGGACATCTTTAAAATCTACTAGCTTTTGCCAGCGGCTTTGGCAGCGATTACATCGAAAATTATCCTACAAGAACGTACTACCGGGATAATATGTAACTTTATGTGTTAATCCGGGTTATAACCTATCTGTGTACCAAATTTTATCCAAATCTGTTCAGACGATGTTGCGTGATTGAGTAACAAACATCCAAACATCTATGTAGCTGTTTAGATATTTGTTACCTACTGAATGTATGAAAAGGTTTGGTACATACCCAAACATACAAACTTTCACATTTATAATACTTAGGATAGTAGGTTCGAACTATTCGTAATTATCAATAATCGGTAGATCTGGAATAATGTATCTAGGTGTAACCTTGCACTTTTTATCCAAATGACTAGGTATCACTTTTATTTTATTTTTAAGACTATAAGAATAACCCACATTTCGCCTGTGCCAAATGATATACAGCGCCTCCAGGTTTCTACTGAGTTTTTCTTTTACAAAATTCTCATAGCAGTGCCCAACATGGTAATTGAACCCAGATCTCATGCTCAGCAGTACAGTAGCGCTGGCGACCCTAGACCAACGAGACAGTCTTTTTATGAACAATAAACAATTAATCAATTCTAGAACTGAATCTTTATAGCCTAACATCCGCAAATTAAAACTAACATAAAACCACACGTAGATATATAAGGGAAGTATGTGTTTGAAAAACATTAGACTTCGTTTAGTGACAATGTGGAAGTTGCTACCAATATTAGCCGTTTTGGCTAATTTAAATTTAACAGTGACTTCTGGTAAAAAATAAAAACATTTTTATTTTGTAATATTAAGCCACGTTCCTATGGCCTAATAAAATCGCGCTGGGATTTTTTTGCGCCATGGATTTTCAACGCACTTCTTAGCGCCGAGAATTAAAAATCAAGTGGTAAAACACACTTTTAGAAATTTCGACGCGCTGAGATGCACTATGTTAAATTCTCATTACTCGGTTTTTTTTGGAAATCCATCGCGCGAAAACATCCCGACGCGATTTAATTACGTCCATGTGAATGTCGAGTAACCTTAGATGGCATTAAGTATTTAGTTTGAAACGGTGGTCTTAACAGTGTATTGGAATGACGTGTGATATTTTTTAATTATTAATTGAAGGGTGGTTCATTCGTGTTAAAATCTTTTTGTACACTTAACCCTTGATAAAGTGTTGTCTGATTGAAACAAACTTCTTCAATAATTTTAATTTCAATCAAGTGATTGCCATCATATAAATAACTAGCTTTTGCCAGTGGCATCGCTCGCGTTTTTTGTACACCTAAACCTTCCTCATGAATCACTTTGAAAAAAAAATCATTAAGACGTTTCTGACTGCCTGACTTTCGTTTTAACAGACGAACAGACAGACACACAGGCGTGGCAGGGGACTTTGTTTTATAATATAAGATACTAGCAGCGCTCCGAGGTTTCACCTGCGTAGTTCCCGTTCCCGTTTGAATACGGGGATAAAATATAGCCTGTCACCCGGGGATAGTGTAGCTTCTCAACAGTGAAAGAATTTTTCAAATCGGTTCAGTAGTTTCGGAGCCTATTCAATGCAAACAAACAATCAAATTTTTCCTCATTATAACATTAGTATAGATAATGTAGTGATGATAAATGAAACAGACTTTCAGTAAAAATATTTCTTTATTTTTATACTCTTTATTGTACACCAGAAGATACATCATGACAAAAATTAAACATTAAACACTAAAAACATACAATGGGCGGTATTATCGCTTTCTGCGATCTCTTCCAGGCAACTATCTACAGCTTATTCAAAACTCTTTAATTTTAACCACCAAAAATCCAAATCAAAAGTCATTTATTCAAATTAGGCTGAGAATCAGAACTTTTCGAGCGTCAAAATTACATAAAACAGTCCCTAAAACGCCCACCCTTCACCACTTCCTAGTGCTTTAGCCAGGAAGATACAAACACAAACAATAAATATGTTATTTGTCTTTGAAAAACCTTAATAACTAATACAATAATTACCCTCTCTAGCAGATGACACACACACAATAATACAGACGAGTAATGTGGCAGCAGCAAGTAGTGCAGCAGGAAGCGATGGAGGTAAGTTTTCAATGAACAATATTTATATTCTAACGGTCTTATTACAAAACAAGGTTTTTATTTAGGTGTGGTTTAAACCATCGTGCCTGTTTTTAAAATAAGAACCTAACAAAAATGGAAATGCAGTTCATTTTAACAAAACTGACCACTTAGTCCGAAACTGTCATTTTTGTATTAAGAACCCAAATCGAAATAAAGTTGGATATGCAAAAACTGGCTCGGTTTAGGCTAGAACCAAAGTTGGATCACGATTATATTAGATGATTTATATCAGGATGATATCAGGGACATTCATATCTATACACCTTAAGGACTATTTTTGCTTGCAGCGCTCGGCACGGGCGGTAGGGGGCGGTTAACAGATGTGGTCATCGTGTTCACGGGATTTTGTTTTGAAACTGTTTGGATATGGATTTCTTCCGTAGTACGCACAGACGTAACAAAATCGCGACAGGATTTTTCTGCACACTGTATTTTCAACTCTCGCTGTTGAACCGAACGTTGAGAATCCAACAACAGTGTCAAATCCAAGAGTATTCAATTATCGGTTGAGTGAAACAGTAATGAAAAGAAAATGACAACCACGAATAGATAGTAGTGAATTTTAATCACCTATTAAGTGTGGTAAAGATTGATAACAAGTAACTTTAACTGGTATTAATGACCTGCAAATAGTAGTTACTTGCGACATTGACATTCTGAAAACATATAAATGAAGTCAAAACTAAAAATGTAGGAGTGTGTAAAAATCGTAGCCAGTGGCGTCCTGTGGTTTCTGCCAACCCCCATTGAATGAAGGCGTGTTAATATCTATATGCATACGTACTGAATTTCCGAAAACAAAGTAAAGCAATATGTTTTGGTATGGATATATATGTTCATTGTTGTTTGAAACAAAAAAAAAAAACAGTTGCACTAAACAGTTGCCAGCAACTTTTGATGTTGCCGGAAATAGTGTTAGGCAACTGTTTTTTTTTTTTTTAATTTGCTTCCAGTAAATTCGAGCCTTAAATGGATCTTCTATTTTCGATTAAAATTCACAATTTAAACCGGTTTTAAAATGCAGAAGCGTAGAAATGTATAAAAAGGGGATATCTGTCTGTTTGATAAAACATTTAGACTACCTTTAGTGCCAATGTGGAACTTAGTATTAGTATTGGTCGTTCTAGCTAATTTATTTATAATAGTGTCTTCTAGTATGTATCAATTGGATTGTTTTTCTTTATTTTTGAGACTTACATAATCAGCCTATGATATTACCACTGCTGGGACACAGGCCTCCTCTTTTTGTGTTAGGGAGTGGGGCGTAATCCACCACGAGAGGCAAATGCTGGTTGGCGGATGTCACAACAGCATCATCATCACTTCAACATTTTGAGTACAGTGATGATGAAATTATTAAAGTGTATACTTGGGTTGTAAACCCACAACCTACAAATCAGACTTTGCGGCCGTTACCACTTGGGCACCACTGCTCTTGAGATAATTCGTTTTATTATTTTGTTTTCTTTCAAGGTAATGGCACAGCAGCCGCGGCAGCAGCTGCAGCTGCCAGCAGCACGACTGTTATTAAGACTCATGATCATCCCAGTAGTACGTATTAAGTTAAATTATTTATTTGTCCTTTGATAGTATTGATTTCATTGTTGGAATTATTCAGACATCGTAACTTTCTATACGGTTGGCTTGACATAGCTGCCATAGTGATCCCTGTTCCCAGACTTAAGTTCGTGGTCGGGCTGCATCTATTTTTTAATACATTTAAACATAGATTGTGATTCAACCTGGACATTCCTTGGATTGGGAGCTACCTAAATACTTGCATTATTTGTCCAGAAAAGTGTGCTGTCAACGAAAAATACGTGAAGTGCCCTGAAAAACTTTGCCAACCACAAGTGTGTGAGCACGTTGGATTTCCTCAATGTTCTTCACACGAAGAGAAATACTTCCATGGAAGGGAAAATACGTTGGAACCAAAAGCTGATACTGAAGAACAATGCACTGGACCTCCAGCTTGCGTCTGTAAAGAAAATTATGTGAGAGATCATGATGGAATCTGTATGTCAGCTAAGAACTGCCGTAAGTACATTATAGAATTATTTTCAGCCCCCATTATGCTATCTTTGCAACTTTATATGTTGTGTACTTCTCACTATTATAAACTATTTTACTTGCTGATATCAATTCCATATTAAAATTTAGATACTTGTGGACATATTGTTTATATGAATTAATGAGTTATTTAAGAACTAAAATCTAAAAATACCCACGTTTACAGCTTCATGCGGCAATGACAAGAACTCGACGTTCGGTTGCGGCAATAACTGTGGTCGACGATGCTCCAACTACGATAAAGAACCCGTCTCATGCAGCGAAAAGTGCAAAATCAATAGCTGTGATTGTAAAGAAGGATATGTTTTTGACGACTACTACGGACGTTGCGTGAAACCTGAGGACTGCAGTAAGTACATTTTGAAAATGCTTTTACCTTACAATATCTTTAAAAACTTTATCTATGAGTGATCATCATTCATTATCATAGATAGCCTTATCGTTACCCCCTGAGTCTGTGGTTGCACAACTTTCAATCATACTTACTATAACCGAAGTCAGGTATAGGCGGCCTTGTATCCAGCCAGGCCAGGGAATCAACAAAAGTGAAAAATAAAAATAAACTTAAAAAACAACCGATTTCCAAAAACAAAACACTACGAAGAGAAAAATGACAAACCAAGAAGTTCTGAAAGTATTTGCTATTCATGTAGCCAAAAATAAATCTTTATAACCTGTCCATGTTCTAATATCAAAATGATTGATAAACACATCCAGCTAAAATATTACAGCGATGCATGAAGTGTTAAGTGCAATTACTGAAGTAGATTGTGCACTTACACAAATTGCACATTACGCATTAGCGAGCACTGAACTGGCTATAAACAAACCACGGTTCCCATCGAAACCGCTTGTATATTTTACAGCTTATTATCTAGTAGCACTGCGGAAAGGAGGGTATCACTGTATTGTTATCAAACTGAACGATTTTGATAGTTTTATTGATAACGGCGGATAAAGTAGCTTATGTGTCTTTGTCTCCCTTAGATCATCATCATCATCATCATCATTTCGGCCGAAAGACGTCCACTGCTGGACATAGGCCTACCCCACGCTCCTCCTAGACTGCCTCCCGCAGTCTAACTTAGTAAACTATGAAATCATGATCGAAACTTGTTTGTACTGACAATGTGAATTGTTAGTCTGTTTTTACCTAGTGTCAATTGAATGAAAAGTCAGCTTCTTTTTCCTAAAGAAGTCCGTCTTAAATTTCCAAAGAATTGCATTCAACTAAAAATTTACATCTTGGTACAACATTCCGGTACATTGAAACTTGAAATACTATCTCCAGAAACACAGAAAGTTAATCAAAAAGTTCGGACTGCTCGCAAATTAAATGGCTAAATTAATAATTCGCATGAAACTAAAATTAAGCAAATACAAATTCGATGAACCACTGCATAGTTTGTTGGCTAATTATAAAGTTATGGAACTCGAGTACAACTTTTGAATATTACGGCGCATTAAGTGATTTACCTAAAATAGTAACTTTTTCTTGTTTGGAAGCGTAATTTAGAACGTTTATAGTGAAATGTTAGTAGTATAAGCCAGGGTTTCGGGAAGTTTTACCTTTATGGATCTATACGTAGTACCCATTAACTGATTTCCCTTGCGGTAGAATGTATTAGATATATAGAAACTGCAATGTCTTTGTTAGAATAATGTTTCAACGCAACCGACACCTACATAGAATCACTCTCTAAAAGCGAAGCTTTTTACACTATGGATTTATTTATTTAAACATCTGCAGCCCAACTTAAGTATCTACTGGGACAAAGCTATTTGACCCCGTAAAATATAGCACGTTGATACAAAACGACGGCCAAGTAAGATATTTCTTTCTTAATTCTATTGAATTATTTACCTGGACCTCTTTTTGGTTCTGTGGATACATAAAACTTTTTTTATTGCAGCTCGTTGGTCATAAAACTCTGTACGGCTTATTTAGAACTATTTATTTCACTCGGATTCACTCGAATTCTACTGAAGTAAGATCTAGGCAATATCGTTTAAGTTGATCTGTACCTATACAACGATACTGCCTTCAAGTTTCCAGTTGTGTGTTTCTATCAAAATGAGTTTCTATGCGATTACAAATGTAGTGCCTGGTAATAGAAAGCAAGCTTATCACTTTGTATAAGACTAGATTGTTACCTGGGGCTAGCAAATTGCATAAAATTTCTGAAACATCGAATGGTTCTATACAGAAAATATCTGCATTGAGTTGATATGTGGCATTCCTTTAATATTGTCTTTGTATTCCATACACTTTATTGTAACTACAACGAATACAATAACAAGTTACACAATAGGTCTTAGGTTTATGAGAATATAAAATTTTGTTGAGCTCTTTGTATTGTTAACATTGCTGTTATTTACTATTGTTGCACTACTGTTAGACAAGGCGTTTATCTATTCACTACTTTCATACTCCTAAACAAACAAAACTCCTTCAATTTGCGAACTAAAATTAATACCACACACATTTTTCACTCCCGGTTTTTTGTCAAATGTATTGAATGAAAAAGGCTTAATTTACAAACTCTCTACCAGAACGGCAAGTTAGTCGGTAGCTATTCGTACTCCAACAAGTTTAACCGGGTAGAATGTAATTTTTCCCGGGTTGCTACTGTATGTTCACTTTACACACACAACCGACAATTGGGATCTATATTGCTCGATAAAAAACTTTATTGTTCGACGCAGTTGGTATGCTGGCCAGCGTGGAAAAGGTAAATGTGAGAAGATTTGAGTCGGTGGAAAACATTGGCAAAATTTTGTTGCAATGTTACAAAGCGATGTAAAATATTGTTTCTATTATTTGAAATAAATGTTGCGCCAGCAGAGAAACAGTTCATATTATGACGTATTACTGAGTAGACATACCTGAAGCGAAATTTTAACCACGACGATTGTCACTTAAACGAGTACTTAACTTATAACGAGTACATCGAAATTATATATAAGATATTAATATTTAGCCAAGGAGAGAACAGTCCCTGGAGATCGTTTAACTCAACGGATTAATGTGTAATTCTAATAAATTTTAAAACCTATTCAACTTCAAGTATGTTCTTATACTCCAGTGTAATTAAATGGTTAATTATTTAGCAGGCGCAACGTTGTAAAGTGGATATAAGATAACGCAAATGAACGCTTAAAGAAGGGTTTATGAAATTTTCGGCATCTTCAATTACCATACAAAGGAGGTACCTTTGACTTTTGAAGCCAATTTTAGGCAAAAGTTTGAACGATTTTATACGAAGCTTATTCGATGATTTTGATTTTTAGAAATACTACGTGAAATAATATTAAACGCTAAAGAACCAATGATAAGAAACAATCATTGACTTAGAATTTAATAAGAAAAATATTTTAAATACTTTTTTAATTATTTGCGATTAAATGAGAAGTTAAATTCAGTTTCATTGAAGATAGTCATAATTAACAAACAGTTTAGCGTTTCTAGATTTCACACAATTTACCCACACAAAAGCATCTCGGATGCAATCGTGGTTAGAGTATAATATCCATCCGACCTGTGTAAGTTTTGTAGGTGTGCAGTTTTGTATTTTTATATATTATTATACTGTCCTACTGCTAAGCAAAGGCTTCCCCAAATCCTTCCAGGCGTCCTTTACCAGGGCAACCTCGATTCAACCCTTGCGATACGCGTCTAGGTCGTCTCGCCATTATATCAAATTACGTTTATTATTATATTAAACGGTTTTTTAATCTATGTAGGTAACAAAGACCCACCAGAACCAGAAGGCAGCGGTGGAACTCCCGGAAATGGTGAAGATGAAGATACGGGAACAAGTCCTTGTGACGACTGTGAAGAAGAAAATTGTGATGTACAGGGCACAACTAGACCAGATAGTGGTGAAAGAACATGTACCACCGAACTTGGCAATGAAGGTGAGAGGACTGAGGATCCTGATGCAGACAACTGTAAGTTTTAATGCTTGTAATAAATCGTAAATGAAATAAATAAAATAAAATCTCAAATACTCATTCAATTTAAAACAGTGTCAACATCTACAACAGCAGCAAGTTCAGAAAATTCAACAAAATCACAGGCAACTAAAAGAACAAAAAGAACCACCAAAAAAACATCAAGTGGAAACTCGACTCCAAGTACAGAAGAACCGAAAGAGGGCACAACACAAAATAATGAAGACGAAGGTGTAGATGAGAGTGAGTTAAGCAATACTATTAAAACGTCATGTTTTATAAGTGTACATAGAACAGAGTTTCTTTTTTTTTTTGCCTCGCACTAGGGTTTTTTTACAAGCTTTTATTTAGTTTCAATTATCCCGGTCTTTGTTTGTTTGCAATCAAATCTGGCAAGTTTTTAACTACCGTTTGAGTTTATTTTGGTGGAAAAAGTGACAGACCAAGAAAAATACATGAACCCGCAGGGCAGCATGTGGCCAGCTGTTGGACAGGAGCGATACCACGGATCCCATTTCTGCGTAGAAGACTTGTTCCTTACCTTCACTGGGGCAGGTGTGAACACAGACCAGGAATTGAGCTCCCAGCTCATTTTTGTCTTCATCGGCCGGCTTTAATGGAGATTCGCATCTCAAGCACCTCAGGGCATACTGCCCCCTCGTCGCTAGCAACCATTTCCGGGGGCCCATTATGTGTGTGCAACCATGCAGGACCTGCTATTTTTTTCGTGTATTACATAACATTGATCAGGCAGTTGACATAGTCCTTCCATAGTTAGAGGTTATCAATCCACTATAGTTAGCCAAAACCATAGCCCAATGTGTTTTATTTTCGGCAATAGTGTTCTGTAATAATCCTGTGCCAACTGGGGCTTGTCCTTCGATGCACTTGCATTGTGGATAAATGGGATAAATGTCACTTGGTGGCTCCTCACTATTTAAAATTCTCTAAGGGAGCCTCTGCAAGGTGGCTTCGGCTCCACGTACGCCTTTTAAATTTCCAGGACCCCAAGGACCCAAAAAATGTCAAGAGACGTTGCACGAGGGGAAATTCTGCAGATGTGGAAAGGAAGCTAATGCATTACTTTAGAACAAAAGCATTTTTTTTGTATTATTGTTAGTATAAACGTACAATTATCTTAAATATAATTCAAATCCAACTCGGAATAATGAAATTAAAATAATAACACACAATAAATTTACATTTATCTTCCAAATATGACAACTACACATTCTGAATCCAGTGAAGAACCGGTATCATCAACCACTGTATCAGAAATGACAACAGACGGGTCTGAATCGGAAGCGAAGACTGTTGGCTCTGAAATGTAATCAACAACACGACACTCTGAAAATGAATCTACAACCCGTAAACATAAGAAAAAATACAGGAAAACCAAAACTGCCAACAGTAGGAAGCCGGACAGACGCTGGATCAACCAAAGAATCAACAGAGGATTCTGAAGGCGGAGAGACGGCAGTACACCCGGATATTGGATCAACCATATAATCGACAGAGGATTCTAAAGACGGAGAGACGACAGCACATGCGGATATTGGATCAACAGACGAATCGAATACCACATCCGAAGAAGAATCAGAATCTACGACTACTACTAAAGCATCAACTACAAGTAAAAGACCGAGAACTGCTATAAAATCCATTGGAGGAACAAACACCACGCCTGAATCAAAAACTACGAGCAAACCTATAACTACCAAACGGACACCAAAAAAATATAAAACAACACCCAGGACTACCACAGCTTCAGGAGAAGTCACGACTAAAGGATCAGAAACTACAACTAAAGGGTCCGACATCACTACTACCACACACGATTCAGGAAAAACCACAACTGTTCCGACAGATACTATTACGGAAGAAGAAAGCACCACAATGAGAGGTAATAAAGAAAAATATCGAGAGGTCATAGTCTGATAAAGTATTACACAAAACGTATAATTGCTGTTTTGATAATAATATCATGGGCAATTCTGCAGACATCGAATGGCAGATAATGCATTATTTTCGATCTTACTTTAATAATATTAGAATTCTCTACTGCTACAGATTATCTTATCTCTAGATTTTTCTTTTTACATTGTTCTTATATACAGAAGCAACAAGAATAATGTTCTCAAGATTTTGTAATATCCACGTTGATTTAAAAGAGTGTTTGTGGAGTGTCTTGCCCGTTCTTCTGCATGGAGATCTACTTTTTGGAATGGGCAACTAGCTTTATCTTTCCAACTGATCGACTTTTTTACAATTCAAAAGTGCCTGTAAATGTTGAAATAAATGCTTTGCGTATGAGTTTAAAAAAAAAACGTTACGATTCTCAAAAGCATAATATCCCATTCATTTACAATTCTGTTAAACCACATATGTATTTAATCAAAATTTTAATTTTAAACGATTCAAAACAACGACTGCAGGATTATTTACCCCCCCCCCCCCCCTCCCTCATTTTATTCAATATCTTAAACTGCTTGTCCAAAGCTTTAGAATCTATGCTGTGCCAATCTAGTAGAAGTGGGAACACATCCAACTTTTTGTAATACAACCGCAAAACATGCTTGAAAATCTATGCAACAAAACATTTGATTTAATAGTGTCGCCGTTAAGATCGGATTTCTTGTCAGCACATTCTTCAAATTAACAGAATTGTAGGAGAGGCATTCTCTGATTGTCCGTTACTTAATTGTAAGTTGAAGTATTTTCCCTTGTCTAGCAATTGTAACGAAACTCTTTCTGTACCAGCAGAATGCGGGCCAGAAAGATGCATGTGTGAACGTAAATGCAGGCACCAAAACAGACAAATGTGTCGTGTTGCAGTGCTATCTTCGAACTACCTAATGCAATTTCTACCCCAATATTGTTAAACCATTTTAAATTATGTTAGTAGTTTTGATATACACTTTAAAATTCTTACTGCCTCGTTAATCTGTGTTTGAAAGTGTCACTGCTGAGATGGATTCTTGGCTCGATTCCCAGGTCAATCAAAGTAATTTTGTATTTTTTTTTCCGAATTCGTTTAAAGGCTGTATCTTCGTACATTAATGAATGCCGTTGTTATTGGTCAGTTTAGACATCTTGTCGCATAATCCTTAATCAGACAGAAATAGGTTTACTAGTGCTTAGTAATTTCTAACAATATTAATAATTATTTTTCAATAAAAATAAATCTTTCCCGATTTAACAATTTTATAATAAGAAGTAAAGAAAGTACGTTTTTGAATACTGGTTTCTAAGTTTTTTTTTAGCATTGGGTACTTCCTTTCCCTTGCCTAGGAAAACACTTTTTTTTAATTTGTATTTTTGTTTATACGCACAAACATCTTACATAGAATTCGAACCCAACTCCCAAGAATGGAACTAAAAAACAATCAGATTAAGTTTACATTTATCTTTCAGATATGACAACTAAACTTTCTGAATCCAGTGAAGAGCCGGGATCGTCAACCACTGGATCAGAAATGACAACAGACAAGTCTGAATCGGAAGCGACGATGAATGGGTCTGAAATAGAATCAACAACACGACACTCTGGAAATGAATCTACAACTCTTAAACATAAGAAGAAACACAAGAAAACCACAACTGACTCCAGTGGAGAGCCTGGAATGGGTAATTTCTAACAAATATTAATAATTATCTTTCAATAAAAATGTTCTATAAATCTTGGTGTCCTGATTTAACAATTTTATACTAAGAAGTGAAAAAAGTAGGTTTTTAATACTGTTTTTTAAGTTTTATTTTAGCATTAGGTACTTCCTTTCCCTTGCCCAGGAAAACACTTTTTTTTATTTGTATTTTTGTTTATACGCACAAACATCTTACATAGACTTCAAACCCAACTCCCAACAATGAAACTAAAAAATAATCAGATTTTTAAATTTTTCTTCCAGATATGACAACTAAACATTCTGAATCCAGTGAAGTGCTGGGATCGTCAACCACTGGATCAGAAATGACAACAGATAAGTCTGATACGGAAGCGACGATGAATGAGTCTGAAATAGAATCAACAACACGACACTCTGGAAATGAATCTACAACTCGTAAACATAAGAAGAAACACAAGAAAACCACAACTGACTCCAGTGGAGAGCCTGGAATGGAATCTTCAACACATAAAGAGGAAGAAGAATCTACGTCAACTCCTGAAGCATCAACTACAATTAAAAGACAAGAAACTACTAGAAATTCAAGCGGAGGAACGAACACCACGGCTAGACCAAAAACAACGAGAAAACCTATCACTACCAAATGGACAACAAAAAAACATAAAACAACACCTTGGACTACCACAGCTTCAGGAGAAGGGACGACGGGAGGAACAGAAACTACAACTATGTCTGAAGGGTCCGACATCACTACTACCACACACGATTCAGGTAATCAACAACTGTTTCGACAATTACTACTACGGAACAACTAAGCACCACAATGAAAGGTACTCGTAATAAAGAAAAATGAAGAAAGGTCACAGTTGATAGAGTACTACAAAAAACGTATAATTGCTGTTTTGTTAATAATAATATGGGGAGTTCTGCAGACATCAAAACGAAGATATTGCCTTACAACAAAAATACAAATTTTCTCTGATTGTCCGTTACTTAATTGCAAGTTGAAGTATTTTCCGTTGTCTAGCAATTGTAACGAAACTCTTTCAGTACCAGCAGAATGCGAGACAGGAAGATGCATGTGTGAACGTAAATACAGGTTCCAAAACAGACAAATGTGTCGTGTTGTAGTGCTATCTTCGAACTACCTAATGTAATTTCTACCCCAATATTGTTAAACCATTTTAAATTATGTTAGTCGTTTTGATATACACTTTAAAATTCTTACTGCCTCGTTAATCTGTGTTTGAAAGTGTCACTGCTGAGATGGATTCTTGGCTCGATTCCCAGGTCAAGCAAAGTAATTTTGTATTTTTTTCCGAATTCGTTTAAACACTGTATCTTCGTACATTAATGAATACCGTTGATAATGGTCAGTTTAGACATCTTGTCGCATAATCCTTAACCAGACAGGAATTAGTTTACTAGTGCTTAGTAATTTCTCACAATATTATTAATTATCTTTCAAAAATTATGTTCTATTTATCTTTCCTGATTTATCATTTTTTTAATATGAAGTGAAAAAAGTACGTTTTATAATACTGCTTTTTAAGTTTTATTTTAGCATTAGGTACTTCTTTTCCCTTGCCTAGGAAAACACTTTTTTTATTATTTGTATTTTTTTATAAACGCACAAACATCTTACATAGACTTCGAACCCAACTCCCAAGAATGAAACTAAAAAATAATCAGATTAAATTTAAATTTATCTTCCAGATAGGACAACTAAATATTCTGAATCCAGTGGAGAGCCGGGATCGTCAACCACTGGATCAGAAATGACAACAGATAAGTCTGAAACGGAAGCAACGATGAATGGGTCTGAAATAGAATCAACAACACGACACTCTGGAAATGAATCTACAACTCTTAAACATAAGAAGAAACACAAGAAAACCACAACTGACTCCAGTGGAGAGCCCGGAATAGAATCTTCAACACATAAAGAGGAAGAAGAATCTACGTCTACTACTGAAGCATCAACTACAATTAAAAGACAAGAAACTACTAGAAATTCAAGCGGAGGAACGAACACCCCGCCTAGACCAAAAACAACGAGAAAACCTATCACTACCAAATGGACAACAAAAAAACATAAAACAACACCTTGGACTACCACAGCTTCAGGAGAAGGGATGACGGGAGGAACAGAAACTACAACTATGTCTGAAGGGTCCGATATCACTACTACCACACATGATTCAGGTAATACAACAACTGTTTCGACAATTACTACTTCGGAACAACTAAGCACCACAATGAGAGGTAATAATGAAAAACGTAGAAAGGTCACAGTTTGATAGAGTAGTACACAAAACGTATAATTGCTGTTTTGTTAATAATAATATGGGGAGTTCTGCAGACATCAAAACGAAGATATTGCCTTACAACAAAAATACAAATTTTCTCTGATTGTCCGTTACTTAATTGCAAGTTGAAGTATTTTCCGTTGTCTAGCAATTGTAACGAAACTCTTTCAGTACCAGTAGAATGCGAGCCAGGAAGATGCATGTGTGAACGTAAATCCAGGCTCCAAAACAGACAAATGTGTCGTGTTGTAGTGCTATCTTCGAACTACCTAATGCAATTTCTACCCCAATATTGTTAAACCATTTTAAATTATGTTAGTCGTTTTGATGTACACTTTAAAATTCTTACTGCCTCGTTAATCTGTGTTTGAAAGTGTCACTGCTGAGATGGATTCTTGGCTCGATTCCCAGGTCAAGCAAAGTAATTTTGTATATTTTATCGAATTCGTTTAAAGGCTGTATCTTCGTACATTAATGAATGCCGTTGTTATTGGTCAGTTTAGACATCTTGTTGCATAATCCTTAACCAGACAGAAATTAGTTTACTAGTGCTTAGTAATTTCTAACAATATTAATAATTATCTTTCAAAAAAATGTTCGATAAATCTTTCCTGATTTAACAATTTTATAATAAGAAGTGAAAAAAGTACGTTTTTTATACTGCTTTTTAAGTCGTATTTTAGCATTAGGTACTTCCTTTCCCTTGCCTAGAAAAACACTTTTTTTTTTTTTTTGTATTTTTGTATAAACGCACAAACATCTTACATAGACTTCGAGCCCAACTCCCAACAATGAAACTAAAAAATTATCAGATTTTTAAATTTTTCTTCCAGATATGACAACTAAACATTCTGAATCCAGTGAAGAGCCGGGATCGTCAACCACTGGATCAGAAATGATAACAGACAAGTCTGAAACGGAAGCAACGATGAATTGGTCTGAAATAGAATCAACAACACGACACTCTGGAAATGAAACTACAACTCTTAAACATAAGAAGAAACACAAGAAAACCACAACTGACTCCAGTGGAGAGCCCGGAATAGAATCTTCAACACATAAAGAGGAAGAAGAATCTACGTCTACTACTGAAGCATCAACTACAATTAAAAGACAAGAAACTACTAGAAATTCAAGCGGAGGAACGAACACCACGGCTAGACCAAAAACAACGAGAAAACCTATCACTACCAAATGGACAACAAAAAAACATAAAACAACACCTTGGACTACCACAGCTTCAGGAGAAGAGACGACGGGAGAAACAGAAACTACAACTATGTCTGAAGGGTCCGACATCACTACTGCCACACACGATTCAGGTAATACAACAACTGTTTCGACAATTACTACTACGGAACAACAAAGCACCATAATGAGAGGTAATAAAGAAAAATGTAGAAAGGTCACAGTTGATAGAGTACTATACAAAACTATAATTGCTGTTTTTTTTTTAATAATTGTATGGGGAGTTCTGCAGACATCAAAACGAAGATATTGCCTTACAACAAAAATACAAATTTTCTCTGATTGTCCGTTACTTAATTGCAAGTTGAAGTATTTTCCGTTGTCTAGCAATTGTAACGAAAGTTTTTCAGTACCAGCAGAATGCGAGCCAGGAAGATGCGTGTGTGAACGTAAATGCAGGCACCAAAACAGACAAATGTGTCGTGTTATAGTGCTATCTTCGAACTACCTAATTCAATTTCTACCCCGATATTGTTAAACCATTTAAATTATGTTAGTCGTTTTGATGTACAGACGCCAGCACATCAAGCTACTCCAATCTGTCAAATTTATTTGATAGATTTTCAATTTTATACCGTAAGCATAAGGTTCATGTTCAATTGGGAAAATTTGACAGTTTGGGGTAGGTTGACCTGCTGGCGTCTGTACACTTTAAAATTCTTACAACCTCGTCAATCTGTGTTTGAAAGTATCACTGCTGAGATGGATTCTTGGCTCGATTCCCAGGTCAAGCAAAGTAATTTTGTATTTTTTCCGAATTCGTTTAAACACTGTATCTTCGTACATTAATGAATGCCGTTGTTATTGGTCAGTTTAGACATCTTGTCGCATAATCCATAATCAGACAGAAATAAGTTTAATAGCGCTTAGTAATTTCTAACAATATTAATAATTATCTTTTAATTTCCAAATACTGATCGAGCTACACAATCGAAAGCCGCCGCACCAGCCTGGCAATGCAGGATTGAGCGTGGTATTAATGAGGCCAGGGTACTCATCGGGAAGCTCATCTGCTTCAGGGAGGGCAATACACGCCCAAGGGTGATGCGCTTTGTGAGGCGGGCGTTCACGGGAACTAGTATTAGTCCTCGTGAATATGCATCCCGTGTCACAGAGCGCATCGACTTCCTGAAGTAGAAAGTTTATGCATGGGCAAACCGTATCCGTCGGTATAGGCGAAGAGTGGACCGGTACACTCAGAATCGCATGTTCCAGAACGATCAAAGGTGGGTATACAGAGCTTGGGAGCGACCCATTCCCACTCAAGGTGTGACTGACGGGTGTCTACCAGATAGTGATGACATGAGTGCGTTTTGGCGGAGCATTTGGTCGACTCCCGTCAGTCACACTGAAGGTGATTAGATGCGTGTTGTTGAACGGGCGTGTGATTCAATACCAGACATGGGGGCTATTACCATCTGCCCCCAAGATGTAGCTCGTGCAGTCCGTCCGTTGCTTAACTGGAAATCTCCAGGACCGGACGGACTGCACAATTTCTGGATTAAATGGCTACAAAGGTCACACGCTTGCTTAGCTTCACAATTCCAGTCATCTTTAGAGACTGGTTCGCTACCACAGTTCTTTACCACAGGTATTACCCACCTGCTCCATAAATCGGGTAGTACTGCGGAACCTAAAAATTATAGACCTATAACATGTTTACCGACGGTCTATAAAGTTCTTACATCCATTCTTAGAGCAAAAATTTCACACCACGTCGAAAGCAACGCAATTATGTCGGTGTCTCAGAATGGATGTAAGAATGGGTCCCGCGGTACTAAGGAGCTGCTCCTTATAGACATGGCCATAAGCCAACAGGTTCGTAGATCCCGGAAGGATCTGTCGACATGTTGGATAGATTATAAGAAGGCCTATGACTCGGTGCCACATACCATGGCTCATGAGGGTGCTGGAGTTGTACAAAATAGACGCGACTCTACGCACCTTCTTGATGTCATGTATGAGGCAATGGAGGACAGTCCTTCTGTATCCAGGAAGTCGACAGATCCGGGGGACCGATGAACCGATAAGGATTGAGCGTGGAATATTTCAGGGCGATAGTTTGAGTCCGCTTTGGTTTTGCTTAGCCTTGAATCCTCTAAGCACACTGTTAGAGGATTCAAGTCTGGGCTATCGGTTGAGAAGAGGTGGTCAGGTGATGTCACACCTCCTTTACATGGATGACCTAAAACTCTTTGCCCCCAACAATTTGCAACTGATGGAGCTACTGAAGGTAACAGAAACCTTCAGTAGCGCCATCAGGATGGAATTTGGTGTGGACAAATGTGCAGTCATGCATGTAAAGCGAGGAGGAATTATAGAATCCGTGGGAACCCAACTTACGGATTCTATACACCTTAGATCCCTCTCCTCAACCGAAACCTACAAGTATTTGGGTATGTCGGAAGCATTAGACATCAATGCTGACAACATGAAACAATCGTTGAGGGAGCGCTTCTTTGGCCGCCTGAATAAAGTGGCATATAGTCTTTTATCAGGCGGAAACAAGGTGCGTGCCTTCAACGGTTGGGTCATGCCGGTATTGATGTATTCTTTCGGCATACTCAAATGGACTCAAACGGAACTAGACGCCCTGGACAGGAAGGTCCGTACATTGCTGACGGCATATCGGATGCATCACCCACGGTCATCAGTGATGAGACTGTACATCCCGCGGAAGTGTGGGGGTCGAGGCTTTTTAAATGCTAAGACCCTCCACAACCGCGAGATTTGCAGTCTCAGGGAATATTTCCTACACACTGACGTGGGGATGCATCGAGATATGGTCGCAGTGGACAAGGGCCTCACCCCGCTCTCCTTGGCGAAAGAGAACTGGCGCAAACCTGCAGTACTGGATACTAATGATCGTAAGGAAGTATGGCAAAGCAAAGAGCTTCACGGACGCTTTTTCCGGGCTCTTCATGGGCCTGATGTAGACTTTTTGGCGTCTGTATCCTAGCTACGTTACGGCGAACTCTTCGGAGAAACCGAAGGTTTTGTCTGTGCGATTATGGATGAAGTTATCATGACGAACAACTACCGGAAATACATTGTCAAGGATGGTACGGTTGACATCTGTCGGGCATGCCACCGTCTCGGTGAATCAATCCGACATATCGTTTCCGGTTGTTCTCGTCTTGCTAACGGCGAGTATTTGCACAGACACAATCTAGTAGCTAGGATTATCCACCAGCAACTTGCTTTGCAGTACACCCTTGTGGAGTCTGAAGTACCATACTACAGGTATGTGC
The DNA here is from genome assembly GCA_949987655.1 of Polymixis flavicincta. Taxonomy (NCBI): domain Eukaryota; kingdom Metazoa; phylum Arthropoda; class Insecta; order Lepidoptera; family Noctuidae; genus Polymixis; species Polymixis flavicincta. The sequence goes on along the minus strand of OX465175.1, from coordinate 10,653,390 downwards.
CCGACCCAGTTCTCGAGAATGGTCACGCCACATTGTATTGGGATCGATCTATCATCACTGACAGGACTATTGTAGCCAATAAGCCTGATATTGTGGTGATAGATCGACGAGAGCGTCGTGCAATGATTGTTGATATTGCTGTCCCCCATGACGAGAATCTCGTGAAAGCTGAGCAAGATAAGAAAATCAAATATCTTGACTTAGCTCACGAGGTTGTCGACATGTGGGACGTGGACTCAGTAATCATTGTACCTAATGGCCTAGTAGCGAAGAGCCTCGACCAACATCTCAGGAGGCTCTCATTGCACGGCTGGATCAAGGGCTTGATTCAGAAAGCAGTACTCCTAGACACGGCACGCATAGTCAGGAGGTTCCTTTCTCTAGAGCCCTGACCACCGGCATCTTGGACCCTGCTCCTGATGCCGATGGGCCACTATTTTTTATATTTTTAAATGTTTTTTTTTAATGATTTTTGTAAAAATATTTAAAAATATACTAAATAAGTATAAAAAATAAAATGAAAGAGACAAAACCTTTTAACAAAAATGTTCTATAAATCTTTCCTGATTTAACAATTTTATAATAAGAAGTGAAGTGAAGAAAGTACGTTTTTTAATACTGCTTTTTAAGTTTTATTTTAGCATTAGGTACTTCCTTTCCCTTGCCTAGGAAAACACTTTTTTTTTATTTGTATTTTTGTTTATACGCACAAACATCTTACATAGACTTCTAACTTCCAACTCCCAAGAATGAAACTAAAAAACAATCAGATTAAGTTCACATTTATCTTTCAGATATGACAACTAAACATTCTGAATCCAGTGAAGAGCCGGGATCGTCAACCACTGGATCAGAAATGACAACAGACAAGTCTGAAACGGAAGCGACGATGAATGGGTCTGAAATAGAATCAACAACACGACATTCTGGAAATGAATCTACAACTCATAAACATAAGAAGAAACACAGGAAAACCACAACTGACTCCAGTGGAGAGCCTGGAATGAAATTTACAACACATAAAGAGAAAGTAGAATCTACGTCTACTACTGAAGCATCAACTACTACTAAAAGACAAAAAACTACTAGAAATTCAAGCGGAGGAACGAACACCACGCCTAGACCAAAAACAACGAAAAAACCTATTACTACTAAATGGACAACAAAAAAACATAAAACAACACCTTGGACTACCACAGCTTCAGGAGAAGGGATTACGGGAGGAACAGAAACTACAACTATGTCTGAAGGGTCCGACATCACTACTACCACACACGATTCAGGTAATTCAACAACTGTTTCGACAATTACTACTACGGAACAACTAAGCACCACAATGAGAGGTACTCGTAATAAAGAAACATGTAGAAAGGTCACAGTCTGATAGAGTATTTACGTGTACTTGCTGTTTTGATACAAATTCTATGGGCAGTTCTGCAGACATCGAAACGAAAATAATGCATTATTTTCGATCTTATATACTCTGTTAAGATTAGTATTCTCTTCTGCTACAGATGAAAAAAAAAAAACGATTCTCAATAGTATTTCATCCCATATCCCATTTATTAACGTAAAAATCATTCTACGGATAGTTAATATTAATTTATCTGCGCTATTTTGGAAATCGATTTTTACCCGCGAAACTATTACTGCACTGATGCATCCAAAAATATGCTACTTGTTTAGCAACAACTGCAGCTGAAAGGCTTTACCCACTTGATCCATTTTGATAGATGAAACATTGTCCTAGAGCTTAGATAGTGGTGTCATTATCGATACTTATGAGTAATTCATGTGTAAAAAGATGAAAGCAGCATTCACATACTTCCCTGCGTGTCATAAAGGATATTTGGTAGAAGGACCATCATGATAGGGATAGTGACCGCCATATCCTAGTTTTCACCCATTAAAGCTGTGTGTCAATTGTCACGGTAGGTAAATGAGATACTTAATAATAATGAATTTATTAAATCACCAAAATGTTTTCACCATTTTTTTGGGGTTGAAATAGAACGCGTTATAACATTTTTTCATGCTGGTGGACAAACTATTGTTATGTAGAAGCTAATTTATTGAAAACTAGCTTTTGCCAGCGGCTTCGTCCGCGCGGAACTTACATCCCCTATTTAACTCCCTTAGGGGTTGAATTTCGAAAAATCCTTCCTTATTCCTTGTCTACATTATAAAGGCCACCTCTGTGAAAAATTTCAGCTTTTTAGGTCTAAGGGTTTGGGCTGGGCGTTGATGAGTCAGTCAGTCAGTCAGGACTTTTCTTTTTATTTGTATAGATTATATATTATGTCACGACTATGTGTATAGTCTATGTGTATTGTCCATTATCTTAACTCAGAAAGTTCACAAATTTGGGCACAGCTTGTGGTAGGCACAAGTGCTTCATGTGGTTACTACAAGGTGGCACATTAAGTTAGTTAGAAATGGTCGAATTTCTTCCGTAGCCAGATTGTCGGTAAATTTAATTAAAACATAGGAATTGTGTGGAATAAAAGGATACCAATAAATCAATTCAGAAGTATTTTGTAGGACATTGTTAAACCACATAAGTAGTAGTCCAAATTTTACTTTTAAACGTTTAAAAATAACGACTCCAGTTAGCAGGATTAACTATTTACCCCCCTTTTTCTTTAATCCCTTAAACTGCCTATCTAAAGCCTTAGTAGAATCGATGCTGTGCCAATTCTTATAGAATTTGGAACATATCCAACTTTATGTAAGACAACCGCAATACATGCTTGGAAATATAAGCAACAAAACATTTGATTTAATAGTGTCGCCGTTGATATTAAATTTATTGTGAACAAATTCTTCATATTAACATAATTGTAGGAGAGGTATTCTCTGATTTTCCGTTACATCATTACAAGTTGAAGTATTTTTCGTTGTCTAGCAATTGTAAGGAAACTTGTTTGGTGCCAGCAGAATGCGAGCCAGGAAGATGCATGTGTGAACGTAAATGTAGGTACAGAGTCAGACAAATGTGTTGCGTTGTAGTGGTATCTTAGAACTACCTAGTGCAATTTCTACCCTAATACTAGTAGGCGTTGTTGATTTGTTAAGGTTACCTATCATAAGTTCGAAAAATATTTGACTGAATTTAATTTCACCTACAACTTTTCAACTACATATTATCGTTTCGTTTTTTTACTTCATCGAAGTCACGTCTGCCACTGTATCAATTGACTTATTATATCAATTAGATTTTTCTCGTTACTCCGACGTTTCATTTGGTCGAAAAACTTTTTACCGAAATTATACTTAGCCAAAATAACATTTGTTGGAAGTATTATGTTTCCGAACATTCATTATACCACTGTTTTAATTACCATAGTTTAATTTCAACCTCTATTTACCACTATTCTCTTTTTTTATCTCATAATTTCGTTTCATCCTTGTTTGCATGCAAACATGTGCTTCAAGCATGCACGCAGGCATGCAAAGTGCAAGCAGGCATGCAGCATGCAAGCAGGCATGCAGCATGCAAGCAGGCATGCAGCATGCAAGCTGGCATGCAGCATGCAAGCAAGCATACGGCATGCTAACAAGCATTGTTTCTGTCACGGCTCCGGCGCAGCGGGGTTTGGACGGCCCCACGCGAGCTTATCGTCGCAGATGGTTTAAACACTCACCACCGCTATGACAGATGGTACTTTGATGATCTAAAAATATGTCAAATAATGCATATAGCAAAAAATACGTCGGTCAAAAGTTTTCGGAAAAAGAAATTCGAATTCCGGTTCCCATTTGTTAAATCGTTTTATTCTACGTCAGTCATTTTGATAAACACTTTAAGATTCTTACTGCCTCATTGGTCTAATGGTTGAAAGCGCGACTGAACTCGATTCTTGGCTTGATTCCCAGGTCAAGCAAAGTTTTTCGTATATACACTGCGTCTTCGTAAGTTAATAAATGCTGATGTTATTGGTCAGCATCCCATCTTGTCGCAAAATCCTTACGTAGATAGAAATTACGTAACTATTTTTTTTTATTTTTTTATACTGGCCATCAACGTCCCACTCTAGTCAATTGCCTCTCTATATCCACCTATCTGTTCAGAGCTGACAAGAACTAATCCTTATGAAAGGAGTTCAGCTCATTCCGCCATCTCCGTCTGGGCCTGCTGCGATGTCGTTTGCCATTAAGCGAGACCCACTGGGTCTTTAGTTTGGCCCATTGATCGTCTGACCTATGGCAGATGTGTTCAGCCCAATTCCTTTTAAACGTGGTAGCTTTCCGAGTGACATCAGTTATTTTCGTAATCGGACGTATTGTTGTATTCTTAACCCAGTCCACAAGTTTGATACCCAGAATACTTCGTTAATAATAATTAATATCTAATAAGCAGATCAAGTATCTTGACCTGGCACGCAAGGTTGTCGACATGTGGGATGTGGATACAGCAGTTATTGTGCCGATAGTCGTGACGGCCAATGGCATTATAGCCAAGAGCCTCGACCAACACCTCAGGAGTTTCTCGTTAAGCAGCTGGATCAAGGGCTTGATCCAGAAAGCAGTTTTACTGGACACGGCGCGTTTAGTAAGGAGGTTCCTCGCTCAGCAGCTCTGACCACCGGTAGCTTGGACCCTGTTCTCGATACCTGTGGGCTACTATTTTTATATTTTTAAATGTTTTTATATATGCTTTTTACATTCGAATATCTGAAAATATAATTTATATGTATTTTTCAACGAATTAAAGAAAATATTATCTGATCATTTTAAATAAAATATCCTTTAGATCTTGATGTCCAGATTGAATAATTTAATATCTACTAAGTGAAAAAAAAAAAACTTTTTTTGAACCTGCTTTTTAAGTTTTATTTTCGTTTAAGTTTGTATTCTTACATATAAACATCTTACATAGACTTCGAACCCAGCTCTCAACAATGAAAAATAAAAAATTACACACATTAAATTTACACTTATCTTCCAGATGTGACAACCAAACATTCTGAATCCAGTGAAGATCTGTGGTCATCAACCACTGGATCAGAATTGATAACAGAAGACCCTGGAATGGAGGAGGACTCTGAAGGTGAATGGACGACTGCACATCCGGATACTGGAACAACCACAGAATCGACAGAGGATTCTGAAGGCGAAGAGATGATAACACATCCGGATACTGGATCAACAGACAAATCGAATAACACAACCGAAGAAGAATCAGAATCTACGTCTACTACTAAAGCGTCAACTACAAGTAAAAGACCGAGAAATACCAAAAAATCCGTTGGAGGAACGAACACCACGCATAAACCGAAAACAACGAAGAAACCTATAACTACCAAACGGACAACAAAAAAACATAAAACAACACCTAGGACTACCACAGTTAAAGGAGAATGGACGACTGGAGGAACAGAAACTACAACTATATCTGAATGGTCCAACATCACTTCTACCACACACAATTCAGGAAATACAACTGTTTCTACTACTACGGAAGAAGAAAGCACCACAATGAGAGGTAATAAAGAAAAATATTGAGAGTTCATAATCTGATAGAGTATTACACAAAGCGTATAGTTGCTGTTTTGATAATAATATCATGGGCAATTCTGCAGACATGGAAAGGAACATAATGCATTATTTTCGGTCTTACTTTAGTAAGATTAAAATTCTCTACCGTTACAAATTAAAAAGAACAGTACGATTCGCAATAGTATAATAGCCCATTGATTTACGTAGAAATCATACGACTTATAGTTAATATTAATTTATCTGCACTGTTTTGGAAGTCAATTTGTACCCGCTAAACCATTAATGTTGTAGTACTTTTTTTTTTTACTGAATTTGTAGATACACTGTGTCTTCGTCGATTACAAAAAAAATATTAAAAATCCCACAGGTCCAAAAGACTGCAAAGGTAGACACGAATGGCATTTCCTGTGTGCGCCGTCATGCCCTCAGAAGACTTGTTCTGATTACATAAATGGCGTTAAATGTCCGATAAATATTGGAAAACCAAAATGCAAACCCGAATGCCGATGCCTAATCGGATACTACAAAGATGATGAAGGAAATTGTTTGAGCACATGGGAATGCAGTAAGTTCAGTAAATTTTTCAATAATTTTCGGTAGCAAAGATTTCTGGCTAGTACCTACTTACTTCATTAAATATTATTTTCTAGGAAGACGGGCAAGATCAACAACTGATGCAATGGCATCATCAACCACAACTAAATATCAAGGTAACTAATGCGCAACGCAAAATCGTCAGACGGCATGGCTCTGTGTAGCTTGTAGAAAAGCATTATTTCACTACATTCTTCTAAGACTTTATGCATAGCTATTGGTTCCAAACCGGATATAATCATTGTGTTAAAAGTTAAAATAATCTTTACGCTTCATTGATCGTTAATCTACATAATTAACGCTTCGAATTGCTAACTCACTTACATTATTAAATCATTTTCTGACGAACTTATTTTAGATACAACAGCAGCGTCTACCACTACAATGGTGTCTACGACACCAGAACCGGATTGTATAGACGTAGCAAAGGAATTGTTCATAACTGGAAACCTTGCTTTCACTATAAAACTCCTCAAAGTAAGTCTCAATCATGAACGTTCGTCGGTTTCGGCTTACACGAAAAACCGAACTTCTAGAAATAATTTTCTTGTCCGTGTTTGTGAGGTTTTTCAATAGATTGAGCAATTTAGGAATTATAATTTTTTTTTTTTAATATTTTTTTTTTTAAATTTATTTGGGGGTTCAGTTCGATCCTAAGAAATTAATTAAAAAGTTTTATGAAATGTGTCATGTTAAGTATAATTTGAAAGATATTTCCTCAAACGCTCAACTTAATTTCCGAAAAATTACCGTTCCCGGGTTATTAGATATTTTGGCCATATTGAACAGGGAAATTCTTTTTGAAAATGTTATAGTTGCCAAAAATAAAATACTTTCCATTAATTGCCTTCTTACGAATGTTTTTAGATCTACGAGTATGTAATATTTATTGTTGAGTAATAAAAATATAGGGAGGCCTGCGATTCTATAGTCTGCTTAGTGAAATTTGGTTCGGAATCCTAGTTTTGCGAGTCCGACTCGTTCTTGGCCCATTTTATTTTAAGCTAATATCGGTATTAGGTAATACGACAACACCATCGTTACGGGACGTCAGAAACCCGTTAGTCTGTCAACCAGTCTTACCAAGGGGTATCATGTTACGCAGTAACTGGATTGTGGAGGTCAGATAGGCAGTCGTTCTATGTAAAATTTGTATTCAGCTGCATCCGGTTAGACTGGAAGCCGAGCCCAATATAGTTGGGAAAAGGCTAGGCGGATCATAATTTATTTTGATATTGTCTTAGCTTATCCGGTAAATTACTAATCTACCGTTACCCTTATTGCTAATTTTTACCGTTACGCAGCATTTCTGTGTACCGGTTTGCAGGGTATGGTTGCCACTATTTCTACATGAGACATATTAACTATATTTCTTGTTCAAAATGTTCAAATTTTCATACAGGATCTGTCAGATCGAGATCCCGGCAACAATGTGCTGGTCGGAGGGGCATCCCTTTTGTACCTCTTCGCTCAACTGGCTTTAGAGTCCAAGGGTATAGTAAAGACAGAACTCTTGGAGCTGTTTAATCTTCGTGATACAGAACAAGTAAGTGATCCCCATCATCATTCAGCCGAGAAACTCCTCTGCTGATGTACGTAGGCCCTTACCTTATTCGCACACTGTTCAAAATCGCTTAATACTACACTTGCGAAAACTACCACTTCACAAGGGAAGCTTTTTTCATTATTGCATTTTCCTCGTCACCACAGATGTGCCGATGCGGTGGAAAGGCTAGCTTAAGTTACATAATAATGGCTCTTTTCAAGCGAAATATAGTTCTGGAACAGGTTAGTAGATAATTTGCCATTTATTCATATTCACGTTGTTTACAAAGATTACTGAAAACACGCGAGCCCAATTACCCTTAGGATTCAAAGAGACTATTAATTAAAAAATAAACGTAATTATAAGCTTTATTTTTTTTGCAGATCAGGTGTTTCTTTCCGTATATCTCTGCGGAACTCACTGCTGATTATCCAGACATTGACTACAGACTTTTCTGTAAAGTATACGCTGATGTAAACTACGCACTTAATGATGATTACATTCAGAGAACAAAACAGTTATTCCCGATCGAACCAGAAAATCTTAATTTCAGTTCCTCGGAAGCAGCACAAAAGATTAATACTGATGTGAGTTGGATAAAATTAAGTACTACAATCTACATGTCACACAAATATGAAGTTAATTTATAAAAATCGATTATTTTACTCAGGTGGCGCAATATACAAAGGATGGTTTCCTAAATTACTTAAAACCAAGCACATTGTCATCATTGAATGGCTTGATACTAGTGGACGCCGAAGATTTTCAGGTAAGTTTTATTATTTAACAAAAACCAACATTTGAAGAAACGAAATGTGTATTAACAAAATAATATTATTTTAGGGAAAATGGGAGAAACCGTTCAAACCATCGAAGACAATCAACAGAGATTTCTTCCCTCCAGGTAGAATCGTGATAATTCCTACTATGTCTCAAAAAGGAATGTTCTTGTACAGAAACAGCCCTAGACTCGACGCAAAGGTACTTATTCAAAATATTTCGCAATCATTATCATTTCACACGAAAGATGTCCATTGCTGGACATTACATCTACCCAGCTATACCGCAAGCTATAGGTTCCGGTAGTTCCTATGCACAGTTGTGGTCACTATAAATGTACAATTATTAAGGCGTTTTGTGCATAGTATGTTGGAGTTTAAAAAAAAAGGATTCGACAATTTTTTTTTTTTAAACTGGGCCAAAAAATTGAGTTCACATTACACAAACGATGGTCAATCTGGCACCGCCAGTAAGTATTTCTTTACACAGGAACCGAGTGCATACAAGATATTTAACAAGCTTTGAAAAGATTGTTAATCACTGTTACACACTTTAATAACTGACAGAGGCGCTCTACAATTTTTTTTTTCCAAATCTCGATATCCCATTTCCATGGCCGGGTACTGTAGTAACCTGTAAACTGTAACCCTATGTTCATTTATTTCTAGATCGTGAAGCTAAAATTCAGAGGTGAGAGATTCAGTTTGATTCTGATCCTACCAAATTTTATTGATGGGATTAAGGGCCTGCTAAGAAAAATGGAAGACTCCAGAAAAGTGAAATTAGAACTTGATAGTCTTGAACAAAAGAAAGTACAAATATATATGCCTATATTCAAAATATCAGTGGCAAACATATTCAAGATGTCGGAGTTGGTAAGCGCAATATTAACTTCCACAAGAACTATTTTGTCCCACTGCAAGTCAAAAGTCTTCGTCTCCCTGGAAGTAGTACTTACAAGGACCCGTCCCATAACCGTTTCCAGGGCAGTTCCCAGGGCTGGTCGAGGTGGCATCAATAGTTGCACTGCAGATGGTCCAAAATCGCGACACCTCACTGGAAACTAGATTTTTACACTTTTTGTCAAATATTCCAGAAGTGAACGGCGACTCTCAGCCACCTTTCAAATAGCATCATTCTTTTCATTTTAATTCAGTATGTATGGTGGGCAGATTATAAACCATCATGCATAACATAACGGATATGACTGACTGTTAATGTATAAATTTTTATGTACAGGAAATATTTAACAACTCGACAACAGGGCTCGAGGATATTGGCTCCGAGAAACCGCCGTATGTAAGAGCCATGCTACAGAGGCTTAACTTCAGCGTTAACGAATTTGGGTTGGGAGACAATTTTTACACTGGTAAGTTAAGCCTGATCTGAACTTAGTCTTACCAAGGGTTATCGCATAACCCAGTACAGGGTTGTGAAGGTCAGATAGGCAGTCGCTCCATCTGTACTACTGGTATTCAGCTGCACCCGGTTAGACTGGAATCCAACCACAACGTAGTTAGGAAAAGGTTAGTCACATGATGAAGTTGTTACGTTGTTATAATTTTACTAAAACTGTCTTGTCAAATATTCGGGATACTCTCTGTGGTAGTAAAAAAAAGAATCTTCAAAATAAGACATGCACCTAAACCCACATGGGCACTTACGAAACGTCAGAAGCAAAGTGCACGATCCCAATTGGTGGTGCTTATGAAAAAGAGCCGGCCAGAAATTACACATTATTGTTATTATTTAAAAAATAATTGGCTTTTACAATGTTTTCAAATTACACTGTTAATATTTATGGGAGGACGTCAACAAGTACCAGATGCTTAGTAAAATAGAAAATGGTCTACAAATCTACAGTTTACAAAACCTACAACTTTATGACATTCACAAAATATAAAAGAATCTATTACATAACACACTCACACAACACACACACACACATTTACTCAAACTTTCTCTCACACACACACACACACACACTCTCTTACATTCATACTTTGGTACTGGATAAATAAAATATAAAAACCCGGCTGTACGTAGTGTGAATACGTAGGTAAATCGAAAAATAAAAACTTCATTAGGTTTTTTTCAATTTCAACCTAAAAGTTATTTCGTGTGGCAAAAAGTACATACCTAGGCACGCAGTAATGGTAAATTACCAAATGCGTCATTAGTAATAATTTATTATTTAATTGTTTCAATATAAACGTGTGTTTATCTACAGACTTGAGTAAACGCAGTAGGCATAGATTTCATTGAAAGTTGATTGATTCCTAATTCAACAAGTTCGTTTCATATTCTAATGGGGAAACGGGACAGGTTAGTCCGTGAAATTCAAATTTTCTTACGTTGCCATAAACTACCTTAACGCATCCTGATTATTGGGAAGGCTTATATGTATAGGTAAAGTAGGTATCTAGGGGTAGGTGGAAATCCCATTAAGGTAATAGAAGACGATTCCATTGTCATCGAAATGTGGCTGCTGTAAAAAATATTTAAGGAAAAATACCAAAAACATTTTTTTTTTCACTTTTCAGATTTCCGTGAGCCAGAAGAAATTCCGAAAGCATCCAAATTTGAACTTACACATATTTTCAATGTCGACCATCCCTTCGTTTTTTTGCTGGCATTTGACAAAACGGTGATTATGGCAGGAAAATACGTAGGCCCTTGATGTGATTCTGACTTAACGAATAACACTAAATTTTGTATACGTGGGAACAACCGGACCTTGAAGTAACTACTGTTTTGGAATACTCTTTACTAAAACTCGGAAAAGGGAATTTGTTAATAATGGAATGTGGGGTGAATAAAAAGTTTGTTGTGCTTCGGAAAGAACTGACTGAATGGTAACTTTTTATTAAGTTTTGTAAATTGTATCAAACGTCTTCAATAGTTTAAGCAATACCTAGATTCAAGGTAGAAAATCACCAAATTATTAATAAGAGGAATGATAGCTGGCAATGTTTTAAAAATAACACGCGCAGATGAATTAATGTAGCTTGAAAAGATAAGGGAAAAGAGAAAGGTTATAAACTGTGTATTTATTGCAAGTATTCCTGATTTGTTAATTTTAAGTAAAATACCCGTTAAAACGTATTCAAATACAATGTAAAAAGGCAAAAAAAATTACAATATAAGATAAAGAAAATATATTTTATTGATTCCATCACTGCAAGTTTTATTTCTTACAAACTTTGTATCATTAGAAACTTTTTGTCTGTGGGTAAATGTTTATGGATGCTCTCCGTCTAGGTAGAACTGAAGGTCATGTCGGACTCCTAGTGGCTAAAACCCAACGGTTCTTGCCACTACCATGAAGAGCCCGAGATTTACTCGGAATTAGCCAAAACCCCGATTGGTGTATCATCCGATTTTTTAAATTATTAGTTAACAGAGAATTTTACCCTAAATTAAACAGGTATAAGGTCCTAATAGAAACATATGCATACTCTTTTTCCCATGGGGGGTAAATAAAACTACACAAACCCACCTGCTACGATCCTTACATATTCCTTTGTCCTCGTTTAGGTTCAAACATCTGGCCATACACGCACAACGATTGCGGATACTACTACACCTGACCATTCTAAAGCACTTCACGAATAAGGTCACTAAATGTTCTCCTCGGGCGTCCCCTTCTGCCTTGTAAATATCTTTTGTTGGCCACCCTCCATTCATCCTCTAAATGTGACCAAACCATCTAAGGATACTCTTTAAAAAAATTGTCACTACATCTTCTTTTAAACCGCACTTTATTCTGACCATATTATTCCTTAGCCTATCATTCACAGTGACACCACACATGCTTCGCAAGGAACGCATTTCCACAGCATTTATTCTACTTTAATCTATTAGCATAATCAGCCTATAACCTTGGTCCTACTGCTGGGACACAGGCCAACTCTCTATAGAGGGAGTAGGCCGTAATCCACCATGCGGGCCCAGTGCGTATAGGTAGAGATGTGATGTCATGTCTTCGATTTTTGGTTCTCGGACATGCCGATTTTTGAGCAGTGGTGATGAAATAATTTACAAAATCAAAATAATAAAAAAATAGCCACGAAGGGGATGGCTGCCATCCCCTTCTAACCTATCCTGTCCGAGTCGAGGTGTCAGAAGTCCCGAGCTCGCTTAGCTCGCACTTACATCCTACACAAGTTCTCCTAGTAGCTAATTAATCGGATCAAATCAAATCAAAATATTTTTATTTCATATAAACCTGCATGGGCACTTATGAAACGTCAGAAGCTAGGAAGCAGGATGCAGCTTCATAGTGGCGCCTCCCCTTGTGATGTGTAATATTTCATGTGTTTTATTTTGTTAGTTGTATTGTATATTTGTAGACATGATTATTTATTTTAATTTAATTTTGTTTTTAGTGATAGGTATTTGTACATGTATTTTATTTGATGATTAATTAATTTAGTACTTTTATCCATGTCAAATATTACTTTCTGCTTTTTTTTACGTTCAGTTTTATAGATTTTGGACGATATTTTACACCACAGACAATATATTGTGTAAGATAGGGTTGTCAATCAACCATTTTAACGTTCCGTTTTCACTTTTAGCTGATTTAAGGTTATAAACTTTTCTCGAAAAAATATGCATTGCCTTTTGTTATGAGTGGTAGCGTTATAATCCAGGACCCAAGCCCTACCAGTTTTAACCATTTTTACCCCCCAACACCTGCCAAACGATACTAGATCCAACCCCCACTACTCTCCTTGTTCTATTATTGACCTTATATAACATAGAAATGCAATTGCATACCAACGTAAGTAGTTTTATTATAAAAATAATGAAAATGCTACATTTCTAGTCTATAAATTGTTACAACTTTCTGGTATTTTATTACTGACTGTGTCATTCCTCTAACCGATTATTTCTCGTATTATGTCTCGGCGTGTTTACGACATCATTACAGATGATGAGTCTTGGATTTATCAAAACGATGCGTCAGTCGACGGTTTGAGTGTTTCAAAACGAATCAACCAATGTGAAGCGATCTAGAAGCGGGGGGAAGATTTTGGTCGCGAGCTTTTTCAATTTGACTAGCTACTTGGTGTCAATTCCTTTAGGGAACCAAAGAAGCATTAACGCTGAATAGTGTACTACCAAATGCTTGGCAGAAGTTTTCTCTGTTGTGAGCAACAAGCGACCAAACAAAGGGCGCCGCGGGCTACTGCTCCACCACGACAACGTGCCTTCACACACCGCGCTTAAAACGAGGGACTTCCTGGACAGCACGCCGGTCAAACTCCTGGGTCACCATACTTACAGCCCTGACCTAGCACCGCGTTACTTCTTTTTATTGGCGAAAATAAAAAATCAGCTCAAAGGGATACAATTTTCGTCGCCGGAAGATGCACTGTCAGCAGGTGTTCGAGCAGGCTGTAAACGAGATGTCTGCGACGTACTGGAAAAAGTGTTTCGAAAACTGGTTCAGACGCATGAAACTTTGTAAATATTTAATAAAAAATATTTCCTTAAAGAACATTTTATTTTATTTTCGCAAACCTTTCTGAGTGTCCCACGTAGTTTGGTGAAAATGATGAGCCAAAATGGGGGAAACAGGAACTGAACCAAAATAAAATTGAAGCTTAGTGTTATTTTATAACGGAACACTCAAAACGCTCCCCCCCGAGTGGGTTCCCGCATTGTCGTTGCGGGGGGGCTCAGTAACCGTGGACTGCCACCCACGGTGAAGCCAAGAGGAACCCAAAGGTGGGGCTGCTCGTCAGGGCTTTTGCCTTCAAGCCAATGACGTAGCGGCCAAAAAGTAGGTTGCGGTGAGGTGCACCGTAACTGAGGTGGGCCGCGATGTCGAATGGGAGGCATTGCGGCTGATGGTTACGGGCTGCGGCAGAGGAGGAGTGCCGGTGCTTCTGAGCAGCGCTCTTCCCTTCCATGGCTTGGACGGGGCCACCACCGTTTGATGGCGGACGCGGTGGGGCCGCAGGGGAAGAGGAGTTTCGGTATAGCGTTGGCCGCTCTCCCTATCCCCTGCGGCCGAAAAGTGATAGACGGGACGGCGCGTCGTGTTCCACACGCGCGCCGTCAGAGATGTCAGCAACCACTGGTGGGGTCCGCAAGGGCCGATGCCTGCCAGGGGAGCGAGTTGTTCGAAAGAGTTATCGCCACTCCTGGCACACGGGCAACTGAGGGAACACGGGTGGGTTTTAGTCAGTAGAAGTCATGCCCTCCTGCTCTACTCAGCGGGAGAAGTAATTTGATGATTTCCCATGCAAAAAAAAAAAAAAAGACATTCAGAACGCTTACCAATTATTAGTTACGAAACACTCTTACCAATTAGGTATTTCTGAAATCTTCGAATCGTGTTCCGTAAAAAAACGATAAGTACTACATAGCTGTATTATTCACGAATTCAAATAACTAATCTTATCGAAATGTGTTAATTAAACTATACCATGGCGCGCGGATCTAATTGTTAGTTTGAATTCAAAAAATTCAATATAGAAAAATAATCATTTATTTTTTATTTCACTTTTTATTATGTTCACTTCCCTTACAATTAATGTAAATTATAGAACATACAATAGAACCCTAATCACACCGCCATTTAAAGAAATACAATCTGTTTGCGTTGCAAATTTTAAACAATGATAAAATAATTTTATTTACCTTATCAACTTCTACAGTTTCAATAAATTATAATTAATCATTCAATTGTTTACGTACATACCTACCATGGAAAAATTACACATGTGTTAAATATACAATAAAAAATATAACAAAAGATAGAAAAAATATTACATTAAGTCAGTATTATGGTAACTGGAACATTATTGGTTTATACCTTCCATATTGAAACAAGTGCACGAAGTCGTGTGAGGAGGTATAAAAGAGGTAAATAGCCTTGATAAGCACCCCAGACAGTGCTGATAATGTGGAAGCCACTCGTGTTACTAGCCATAGTGGCGAATACGGCTTTAATACAGCCCTCTGAAGGTACGATGTTTTTTCATCATAATTTGAGTTCAGTTATCTAAACAAACATCATTTATGTAAACTTCAGTTCTGTTGAAAATGTTTATTTTTTAATTGAAAAATATATGTGATGTTATTAAATAACCCGAGCCAGTCATAATACAAACTAAGTATAATATATATTTTTAATAAACTATTTAAAAAATTGTGTATCATAATTAGAGATCGGATATTCGGATGCATATTTGCCTTAAGTTGAGATATTGGCTAATATGGTTAAACGCTTTAATATCATCCTTTTATTAATTTATTTTAAGTTTTATTTTATTGTATATTATTTTCTAGTAGATTATAAGAAATTAAGAAATGTATTGTAACGTACTATTACATGTATAGAATCATAGCAATAAATGTAAACGGAACGAAGGAGCCTGGATCTCACGACACAGGGAATCCTAGTGTGAGTTCCAGGAAGCAACGCAATTGAAACGTAACTTTCAAAACAATAAATTATTCTTATCAAAATTTAACACTCTACATATGTATATTTGCGCCGGGGGTTAAACATCAACAAAAGTGCATCTGAATAGTTATGCAATCCAAGAATCTCGGTTTTTATTTAAAAAAATTTTTTAGAAGGCGCCTCCATATTTTCATAGCTAAAAATTTACTTTAGGCAAATATGCATCCGAATATCCGATCTCTAATCATAATCTTATAACTAACTTAGAGAGATAATAAAAAAAATCTTGATCTTTAAGGAACCGATCCCGCTGGCCCCTATCCTGAAAAAAGTGTCCGTGGTAATCGTAAGTAAATTCAATAATATATTGAAACTAGAATATTTCGACAATTTACATAATAAGTATGACAATTGGTTACTTTTGTAAAACAGCTAAGGTAACCTGTTCCAACTTAATATTATATAATACATGAATACTTCTATTAAACAAAACAGTAACAGTATAGATAACACAACAGTAGTTACCTAATTTATACAAGCATTTAAAGTATATCTTATCATTTCGTTCCAGCTCATCGTAAATGTAAGAAACCTAATGAAATCTATGACCTCTGTCCGAGTCCATGTCCGCCAAGGGAATGCGGGATCGACCCAGCTCTGATTCTTTGTGCCCCTGCACCTAAGCCAGGTTCTAGTGACTGCAAGCCTGGTTGTAGATGCGCAGACGGCTTTCTTAAAAACAGAGCTGGTATTTGTATACCTGAGGACGAGTGTGGTAAGTATTTTTATTTTTTTATTAACACAAATATCGATGTATGTTGTTGTAGGTTGAAAAACCTATCAAACAACATCGTCAAGTTCTCGGTCATGGGTATCTAGTTTGGTTTTAATTATAGTGAAGTTGACAACAAGTTTGAGTTCTAAATGTATTTTCTAAATTTGACTAGAATTTGATTTTCGATTCTATGCAAAATTTGAAGACGTTCGACTTGAACTAGCAAAATCAAACGCAAAAAACATTAACTTTTGTTTTCTTTTAAAACAAATAATTTTCATTACAGAATACGATTGTGCAAAGAATGAAACCTTAGACCCATGTTTCTCTGATTGCCCACCCCGTCTATGTGGTGTGAATATAGCTGCAGTATCGTGCCTTGCAATTGAAGATTGTGATTGTGAACCTGGCTGTCGATGTAGTGACGGATACTTAAGAAATGCTGAAGGGGACTGTGTACTTGAGTGCGACTGTCGTAAGTACAAAAACTTGACGTTAATAGGTTTTGTTTTTATTATTTCTTGGTTATGTCGTACGGAAATCTTCATGGTTGATTGATTGACCTCCATCTGAGAGGGCATAGGGTCAAGTTGAACGTGTATAGTCTAGATATATATGATAATTTCCTGCTACCATGAGTCAGCACTGCGGAATTCGCGCGCAAATCAAATGAGGGTGGCTCCTGTCAAAACAGAAATAACAAAAAATATTTTTTGAGTTACTATCTTTTTGGCAAACAGCTCAATGCACGAATCCGAATGAAGTGTACGATATTTGTCCCGCGCTTTGTCCTCCTCGTCGATGCGATGTGGACGAGAGAGTGTATGATTGCATGCCCCCTCCAAGACCTGGTGACCCTGAATGTGAGCCAGGCTGTCGATGTGCTGATGGTTTTGTGAGAAACCCTGACGGAATTTGTGTTACGAGAGATCAATGTCGTAAGTGATTTCTTTTTTGGAAATTTTAAGATTTTTAGCATCAGTCCTACGAATCGCTGTAAAATGATTGCATGTTATCGTGTATTAGATCTTTGATTCCTTTTTTCACAGGAACCTCAAAGTTTTTTGTGCATTGTGTAAAACTAGCCAGTTTTTATCGTTACTAGCCCTGGTATATTTACTTCGTGTATCAGTCCGAAAATAAACACTCGATTTTCTACACCAGCTCAATGTACTGGACCAAATGAGGTGTACGACGTATGCCCTGCCCCCTGTCCGCCTCAACGATGCGATGTCGATCCTCGTGTAATCAGATGTGCGGCTCCACCAGAGCCCGGTGACCCTGAATGTGAGCCAGGCTGTCGGTGTGTTGATGGATACGTGAGGAATGCGGACGGCATATGCGTGACAAGGGATCAGTGTCGTAAGTAATCATTTTATTCGGAATTCTGAAAAATTATCTACATTTTACAATTTTTCACGTGTCCACTTTTGCGCAAACGTAAAAATCTTCACCGCGCTGTTTAGTGTCGAGATTTGAAAATCGAACAGTGTGTTTTTTACACGCTAGAATGCACTCCGTTGGATTCTCGAAGCTCAATTCAACACCGAAGGTAAAATCCAGGAAAATCCAGTGCGCGATAAAATTCTGCCACAATATTTTTACGTCCTTGCACACGTGGTCTTACGTCTTGTGGTCCGATAGTAGGTATTTTCATTCGCTAGTTTTTAGAAACAACCTGTAGCTTGCACCTAACAATGCAAAGAAGACAGTTGTGATTGCTGAGAAAGTTTCTGATAAAATGATAAAACAGGAAAATGTGTTCTTCCTGAAGATTGCAAACTACTTTGCTTTGATAGTTTTTGTGTTAGCTTCAATAATACGTTTTTAATCCAATTTGTGTACACTGCTGTTTACCTGGACCGCCGTGATACCGAGCCATATCTACCCACTATCTACCGGTCGAAGTGGAGGAGCCTGGGGGAGGCCTATCCAGCAGTGGACGTCTTTCGGCTGAAATGATAATGATGAATAATCTACCGGTCTGCTTACACATTTATATCCGGTACCACGACTCGGCTTATTAGTTGACTCGCATGAATTAACTCGCCCGAATCGGGGAAGTCATCGACTCGCACGTTTTGTATTTTATGTAATAAAGTTAGTGTAGGTACATAGTGTACAACTGTAAATATTATTGCATTCGTTGACTTGAAATATTTTATTTACCAGCAAAAATGACCTTTAAATGTATTCTGTTACTCATGTACTTACTCTTTGTACACGTGTTTGCGATAACCGTCACGGTAAAGGAGTTAATTAACAGGTGTTTTGTGAATAAAAAATAAATTAAACATTTGTTCTAATCACATTATGGAAAATAATATATATTGGCAAACAACGTTACACTGAAATTAAAATAATCGTTAAATAAAAATGAATCACGACGTCTTATTAACGTCGTGATTCATATTTTTTTTACGACTAGCTGACCCGACAGACGTTGTCCTGTCTTAAATATGAATATTGAAATTTTTACGCCCCACTTTCTTAATTTTTTCTTTCATAAGAACCTTCTCCTGACAATAACAAACACAACAAAAAAAGAATTAGCAAAATTGGTCCAGCCGTCCACGTGTGATGCCGTGACCAAGGGAAATAGGGTTTCATATTTATATATTATTAGGTCTTTACCTATGAAATTGCCGTTCTGCAGTACTGGCCATTTCAAATCAAAATAATTTTTGTTTGGCTAAGAATTCTAATTTCAAATTAATTTTATTTTAAAAACATAGATTTTTTTTTCTAAAAGTAGTCATTTCTTTATTGATTAGTGTTACATTTTCATCGCATTTCAATCTTTTTCGTCATCATGGATACGTTAAAAAATCGAGTAATTATGGAATATGAGTACCGTCGTGGCAGCAACGCGGCACAAGCGGCACGCAACATCAACGACGTTTACGGAGCTAACACTACAAACCAACGCACCACCTGTTATTGGTTTGCTCGCTTCCGTTCTGGAAATTTCGACCTGAAAAATGAACCTCGCGGTCGTCCGAAGACTTTGGTCGACAATGACGAATTAAAGGCGATTGTGGAAGCTGATGATACACAATCTACGGCTGAATTAGCAGCAGCTTTCGACGTTAGCGTCAAAACAATATTGGTCCATTTGCGTCAAATTGGCAAGGTAAAAAAGCTTGACAAATGGGTGCCCCTCGAACTCAATGATCGCCAGCGCGAAGTACGCGTCGAGACGTGCCTTGCACTGCTCAACAGACTCACAAATGAAGGAATTTTGAACCGCATTGTTACCTGCGATGAAAAATGGATTCTGTTTGATAACCGTAAGCGCTCAGCAAGTTGGTTGGATCCTGGTTCAGCACCTAAACAATGCCCTAAACGAAAACTTACCCCTAAAAAAGTGATGGTCACTGTTTGGTGGTCTAGCGCCGGTGTGATTCATCACAGCTTCTTACCAAACGGGGTGAGCATTACTGCAGATGTGTACTGTGAAGAACTGAACACAATGATGGAGAAGCTGGCGCATCTCCAACCAGCATTGGTCAATCGCTCGTCTCCGCTGCTCCTGCACGACAACGCGCGACCTCATACTGCACAGCAGACGGTCTCCAAGTTGCAAGAACTGGGATTGGAAGCTCTCCGTCATCCGCCCTACTCACCAGACCTTGCGCCTACAGACTACTACTTTTTCCAGAATTTGGATAACTTCTTGGCGGGAAAAAAATTTAATACCCGAGAGGCAGTACAAAATGCCTTTGAAGAATTTGTTGCCTCCCGTCCAGCTGATTTCTTTAAGAAGGGCATCAATAAACTGCCACTGCGATGGCAAAGATGCATTGATTGCATGGGTGATTACTTCGATTAATACAAATAAAAAATTCATGAAAAAAATTCGTTTAAATTTTTTCATACAAAACGGCAATTTCATAGGTAAAGACCTATTATACGAGTAAGATTATAGATTATTTTACCTTGTATTTACATTCATAACGAAGTATTCATTGCATTCCTTAATGATAAGAATTAAGATACAAAATGCTTAGGTAAAGCTATGTACACGGCTACACATCAAGCTATACATTTCCAGTACAACCTGAATACACGTAGTAAAGATGAAATTGTGATTCCAAAATTTAGATTAACTAAAACTAGCAAATCATTTCTAATAAACAGTATCCGCTTCTATAACAAGTTGCCAAAGTCAGTTACAGAACTTAGCGATGGAAAGTTTAAAACGCACATCAAACGTGTCCTTATCAAAAAAGCATATTATAAGATAAAAGACTACGTTGAAGACAAGGAAGTTTGACATTAATTCCTTCTGCACATGTGGCTTCCCTGGTATCTCATTAACAGCATAACTATGTGAAAGTCTATTAACTGCTCTCAATGTTCTTTTTTATTCTTTTTATTTTTACAATATTCTCGTCATTATTTGATATTATACATCAATTTTAATATCAACTATTTTTTAGTGATTGTCATGTTAATCATGTCACTATGTTTAATTAGGTTCATTTTATTTATGTAGATTATTTTACATATTGTGAATGGGAGAACGTTGTAGGCCTTACAGACTGTAGATTTGTAGACGATTTTCTATTCTGTATTCGTCTAAGTACCTGGTACTTATTGACAGGCCTGCACTGTCCTCCCATACATTTTATCTCTGAAAACATTGTTAAAGACAATCATTTTTAAAAGAGTAACCGTGGAGTTTCTTGCCGGCTCTTCTCCATAGGAAACAACATTTTGGAACCGTGCACCTAGCTTCTGACGTTTCATAAGTGCCCATGCAGGTTTATATGAAATAAAAATATTTTGATTTGATTTGATTTACAAGCTAATCTCGCATTGTAAACGATTTCCGTACAGTGCGAGATCAGCGTAAACTGGAAATGTATATAGCTTGATGTGTAGTCGTATGTACAAAAATATGGATCCTGTGAGGGCACAGCAAAAGTATATTACTAAAACGACAAAGAACTACATTAATATGATAAATGTTGGTTATTTTAATAAATTTTTACAATACAATAACGACATGGACAGTTATGATGTTACGGTTATAAATTATTATAGCATTTATTAATAATTACTGAAATCAGTACTACACAAACAATAAACAAGAATTGCTTTATTTGCATATTGAGCACAAACAAAATAAAATTTCCCTTAAAACACTTTTATGTGTTGCTATTTTATTTGACATTGGCAATTATTCCAACAGCACCAGTATGCGGGAAAGATGAAGTGTATTCAAATTGTACCAATAGCGACTGTCAACCGAAGAACTGTTCGCAATTAGGATTTCCGATACCATGTCCCAGGATTGACCCCGCATATTGCATCAAAGGATGTTCTTGTAAACAGGGATACGTACGTGCTGCAAATGGCACATGTATACCGAAAGAAAAATGTCGTAAGTCTATAAAATAAATTTAGTATAGTTTTGTTTTTAACCCCCCACGCAAAAACGACGGGGTGTTATAAGTTTGCCGTGTCGAGATGGAAAGATTGTA
Source organism: Polymixis flavicincta (assembly GCA_949987655.1). Lineage (NCBI taxonomy): Eukaryota > Metazoa > Arthropoda > Insecta > Lepidoptera > Noctuidae > Polymixis > Polymixis flavicincta. Next base: position 10,631,284 of record OX465175.1, on the reverse strand, counting down.
GGGAGGCTTTTGCCCAGCAGTGGGACTGTAACAGCTTTAATTAATTTAAGCTTAGGTCGATTTTTTTATTTTTTTATTGATCTAGACTTAAATTAAATACAGGATGGAGAAACTTTTGGATTTCCTTGAGTTAAATTTTTCGTCGGTTGTAAAAAAAAACTTGGTATTCCATACATTTTGACCGTATAGGCGTTGCACTTTTTTACGAAAGAACAGATTTTTTAAAATTACCGGTTGTGCGTCGATGTCCCTGCCACCCTGTATATTATATTCGACCAGGAACGTCATCTATCCTTATTGCTTAGACATAAAGTCACTGGCAATGCTAAATTTAATAATGCGGATAACCTCATCATAACCGCACGTTAATGGAGAGGTGCAGTTGTCGGAAAAGAACCAAATTACTATTGTTAGATTTCTATCAGTTTTAACTTTCTTACAGCTTCATGCAGAGGAGATTCAAACGCGGTATCAGGCTGTGGACAAAACTGCGGCAGACGCTGTTCCAATCATAATAGCACAAAACCCGTGATTTGCCCAGATATATGCGAATTAAACGGCTGTGATTGCAGAGAAGGTTTCGTACTGGACGAAAGCACTGGAAAATGTATCCGTCCGAATCAATGCGGTAAGTAGTATTCGCATAATGTCCATGTTACTATAAAATTCCTTAAATCAACCTTTATGTCCTACTATAACTGTGCAAACCTCCTAAGCTTCTACATTTCTCTCCATTGCCATTTCTGGCATATCCAGCGACAAAAAAGAATCCAAATCAGAAATTTTCATTGACATAATATCTTGGTTCTTATTACCTTTTTTGCCCAATTTATAATCAACCTACGATATTCCCACTGCTGGAACACAAGCTTCCTCTCGGTGTAATCCACCACGCGGGTCCAATGCGTGTTAGTAGATGTCACATGTCTTCGAATTTTCGTTTCTAGGTTTTATGTCGGTTTCCTCACGATGTTTTTTCCTTTACCGTTTTGCGTGCAGAGATACTGAAATAGTATACACAAAGCAAAAGCCTGCCAGGGTTCGAATCCACGACCTACATACACCTTGTTAGTCGGAGCCGTTGCCACTGGGCTACCACTGCTCTTATCATTACCCAATGCAATAATCCAATTCGCCACTCTTGCCCTTCCAAGGCAAGTTTCGATAAGGACGTCCTTCTTCAGGAACCCACTGTTTACCAACCTTGTCCTATCTATCCCGATGCATTTGACAGAGTTTTATTAAAAACTAGCAGCGCTCCGCGGTTTCACCCGCGTAGTTCCCGTTCCCATGGGAATACGGAGATAAAATATAACCTATGTCACCCGGGGATAGTCTAGCTTCCCAACAGTGAATAATTTTTCAAATCGGTTCATTAGTTTCGGAGCCTATTCAATGCAAACAAACAAGCAACTCTTTCCTGTTTTGTAGATAGATTATTATTATTAGTATAGATATCTTCTTAAGTCTAAATAAAATCAAAAGAGTATCGTTTTAATACAGTTTCTTGCGGTGGAGACTTCAATGCCGAACCTGGATGTGACAAAAACTGCGCCAAACGTTGTCCTGGTCCCAAACCAGCTGAGTGCAAATGTTACAAAGATGGCTGCGTTTGCAAGGATGGATTTTTGTACGATCCTAAAGTCAAGAAATGTGTACGCCTAGAACAGTGCAGTAAGTACGACTAAATACTGTATTTATGTAATCATGTAAGAAAACAAACCCCCCAAAATGCTTGGGGGAGGCCTATATCCAGCAGTGGACGTCTTCGTCTGAAATGATGATGATGATAATGTAAGAAAACAAAACAGTTAACTTGAGAGTATTTTTGTATCCGTCATGTCAGACCAATGACAATCGATTTTAGATAGAGTCCTCGTCGCTGCATCGTGGAAACGTGTAAACATGCCATATGCATTCCGCAACACCGTCCATGTCCAGCTTGTCTATAACGATGTTTTGAGTGACTATAACAACAAGTTTTAAATGTTATAACTTTAAGTACTCCCACGATCCCTGTACCGCTGCATGGACCCATAAGCACAATATTTTCAGTGCCTTACATAACGCACTACCGTGAACTCTAAACAGCGATTTCTACGCCAATTTTTATCGAAAGTTACTTTGTGTGATGTACAGAATTCGTAGATGACGGATTTGTGATGGGTGAAACGATTTCCGTAGAAATTAAACTTAAAATACAGACCCGTATCTTTTACTTAGCTCCACCTTGTGGCAACAACGAAGTACTTTCAAACTGCAGCAATGGTGGATGTGGACCCTGGCGTTGCACGGATGTAGGAATTCCTACAGGATGCGTCAAAATGGACCAAAAATATTGCATCGTCGACTGTGTCTGCAAAGAGCGTTATGTAAGAGACGACAAAGAAGTCTGTATTCCAATCACTGATTGCCGTAAGTATCATTATTAATAAGTTACATACAAATATAATAAGTATTGCGTAAGAAAATAAAAACCGGTTGGCGGGATTCTCTTTCCAACCATCGAATCGAATATTTTTATAATTGAAAATCGCATTATATTCGATAGTTTTCCTCTATTTATACGTAAGTATCAATCCACCTTTTCCAGAGCCAAACAGTCTACTTACTGTGTAGTCATAATTATAGTTTATTGGCAACAAAAATCGATACAGATAAGAGTGACAATTCCGTAACTGTTACTGATCAATACTAGAAAACTAAAAGTACCTACCAATGTAACTAAAATTAAAATTAATTATTTTGTTGATCTAGCTGAATGCGGTGGTGATCCAAACGCAGTGGCAGGTTGTGGTATAAACTGTGGAAGACTTTGTTCAAACTACAAAAATGCAGAAAATGTATCCTGTATAACTGTATGCCTTGACAATGCTTGCGATTGTAGAAAAGGATTTGTATTGGATGAAAATATAAACAAATGTGTTTTGCCTAAAGACTGCAGTAAGTTTTTATTACATCTCTTTTGTCCCATAGTAATTATATTAAGCAGTAATGACGTGACCATAATTTCTGCTCAGTTAAATACTGTTTTTGATGGGGTCAACAGTTACCTTCAGAATTCCAAAAAGAATCTTCAAGGCATTAGTAAAATATTTATGATAGTTTTTATCATTAATAGCACCAGTTTGTGGCAAGAACGAAGTTTTCTCCCCTTGTGTAAATGGTGAATGTCAAGCGCAGAACTGCTCGCAGATCGGAGAATCAGTCCCATGTGTTAAACCTGCTGAATGTAAGCCGGGATGCCTTTGTGCTGAAGGTTTCCTTAGAGATGCTTATGGTAAATGCATACCAAAAGACCAATGTCCACGTAAGTATTATCTCCGCAATTAAAAACTTAACTTTTCCTTTATAGAGCTATTTTGAAATATGAGATACGTTGATCGATGCAAGACTTCAGTCAAATGTGGTCTATCCGTACACGCAATTTTCAAGCATTGAGTACTAAATTTGATATTTTAAAACAAATATTTATCTATACCAACTTTTTATTCCTCCAGAAAAATGTAAAGGAGCAAATGAGATCTACGATCCATGTCCACCGAGTTGTCCACCGCAAACTTGCGAAAGTATCGGAAAAAAATACTTCTGTCCATTGATGCCCGCTAACAAAACTTCCGAGGACTGCCGCGGTGCCTGTCGATGCAAACCAAACTACTTCAGAAACAAGCTCGGAGATTGTATTTCGGCAAACGACTGTCGTAAGTTTTTTGTCTGTTTTCAAACTTTTTTGTGATTATATAGCTTAAATTTGTTGTTGAACTTCTATCATATTCTTGGCTCCTGGTACATCTTGTCTTAAAAACTCACAACCCATGAGACTCACAATGCGTCTGTTATGTTTAAGTCCCATGTAATTAGGTGTGAGCCTCTTTCCATCAACCGGGCACAAATCAGACTCAGAGATGTTACTGAGAAATTCTTATTGGAAAAATTAATAACACTTTGCCCCACCAAGGTATCCAACTCAGAACCTCATGCGTAATATGTAATTTATAGTCAATTAATTTGTTAATTATAGTGAAATGTACGGGTCCTCATGAGTTCTTCTCATGCGGTGGTGCATGTGACAACGTTTGCGAAACACTGAACAAACAGAATCGGACTAGCTGTCCCATTATGAACGTCAAGTGCAATGAAATGTGCTACTGTGAAGAAGGATACGCCAGAGATAAAAATAAAATTTGCATTCCCATAGATCAATGCCCAGGTAATAATAATTCGACGACAAAAAAAATGTAATCTGTTAGACTGCCAACAACCGATTATTTGCGCATCGCAAATAACTCTGCCATCGTCTTCCTATTGATAGTATCTAAACCTCAATTTCATTGGTACTGCAGTTCTTGATCTTCTGTTATTAACATTCATGATCTCGATGTTTACTCTCGTTAAGCCTTACTACCATCTTTCACACAATGCATCCATCATTTCCAGTTTTCCCCTATAGTATTATTTTGTATCATAGGTAAATGCAGTGAGAACGAAAGATGGGAAGAGTGTCCAGCAAGGCTTTGCTCGCCGCAGTCATGCAAAGATTTGGGCTTCGAAATAGCTTGTATCGATGCGAAAAATACACCCTGCCCCGGACCCCCGGGATGCGTCTGCGACTACGACTTTGTCAGAGATGAAAATGGAAAATGTATCCCTAAAAAAGAATGCCGTAAGTCAAAATTCTAAACTGCATAGGTATTTAATTCAGCAATCGGTAACTTACTATGATCACGACAAATATTATTCTCAAGATCAAAAATGGGCAAACGTAAGACAAGACGCTGTAACCCTGGTTGTTAGCAGCTGAGGATCAAGTTAAATGACGTGCGTTTGAGGAAGTCAACGACACCAGTGAACTGCTTTTATTACATGAAGGTGATGGATAATATAAAAGTGGAGTTAATCTAAGAGTTGAATTATTTACAGCATCTTGTGGAGGTGATCCAAATGCCGAAGCAGGTTGCGGCTTAAACTGTGGAAGACTTTGCTCCAATTACAATAAAGGACCAGTCCCCTGTCCTAGGATATGTAAGCCCAACTCTTGCGACTGCAAAAAAGACTATGTATTTGATGAAAACATAAAAAAATGTGTTCGCCCTAAACATTGCAGTAAGTACTCAATTAATAATGATGAAAATAAGTAATTGTTGTAGACAGAATACTCATCAATGATTTTGTTTCTAGCACCCGTATGTAAAGAGCATGAAGTATATTCCGAATGTACCAACGGTGGATGTCAAGCTAGAAATTGTTCTCAATTAGGAAATCCTGTGCCTTGTGTAAAATTGGATCCCAAATCTTGTATCAAAGGTTGTATCTGTGAAGAAGGATATTTAAGAGCAAGAAATGGTACTTGTGTTCCGGTAGATAAATGTGATAGTAAGTAATACCAGCAAACAGTATTTTTCTAAAGTGTGTATCTTTTTGTTCTCGATAGTAACTCCTGGGTCTTATATATTAATTTCATTTCGGCTCTTTGGTTCTTCAATATGACATATCCTTCCTATCGCAGTATGTCAACCTACAAACTTAACCTAACCTAACCTTACATCCACGAGCATAAAATAGTTTTACCTATTAATGTTCCACGTAATATAAGCCGTTCATCTAAAACCTTTTTTCTTTCAGATTGCAACGAACCCCACGAACATTACAACCCTTGTGCTCCATCATGTCCACCACAAACCTGCGAGAGCATCGGAAGAAACTACAAGTGTCCCATAACTGCTGCAGTTTGTAGGGGAGCCTGCCGATGTGATAAGGGATACTTCAGGAACAAGATAGGAGAATGTATACGTAAAAGGGATTGCTGTACGTAAAACTTTATTCCCCGTGGGGTTCTCGTGTAACACATTAACAGTAGGAAAAGCTTTCATTTTGATAGCTCAACAACATTCATTGCGCTATATACTTTGTGGAGCAGAAATTTTTTTCGAGCATAAGAAGCAATGGACTACCAAAAACTTTCAAAATGCCTCAGATTTTGATTAGCACTTTTGCTGATGAAATTGAATCTGATACAAAGTAAATCCTTAGTCTGAAGTGAATGGTTGCACTTATCTATAAAGTTATGTTGCAAGCCTAATCGACGGGATAATAATAAAAATTGCGTACCAAGATCAACCACGGCATTGATGCGTAAAAGTATTACTTGTTTAGCACCAATCATCTATAGTAAAATTCCAAAACCTATTAGAAAAATGCCTTCTGCTCTGTTTAAAATACATTTAAAAAATATCTAATTTCAAAATGCTATTATACCCTATCGGAATTTTTGAACGACCGCAATTAATTGTGGATTCCTATAATTACGAAATTTTTTCACAATTTGACCAAAAAAATCTGTAAATACAATAACCCTTTTTTCCCTTTATAATTAGCATTAGGATTAAGTTATTAATTTCATCGTTTGTTATGACTCAAATATTTTATGGTATAATATCGCAAAAATATGTTATTTTGTACGCCATAAATGGCAAAACATGTAGATCTACCTGATATTTAAGACCTTGCACATTTATTTGATGTATACTCATGTTTTACAACAAAATTTATTCTATTCTTCTATTCTAAGCCTTGTTACAATCTTGTTTCATCGAAATTGCCAACAGATATTCAACATGACGATTTTAATCCAACTTGCATTGTTAATCTAATTTTTACTTCGTATTTTTAGTGAAATGCAGAGGTCCCCACGAGTACTTCTCTTGCGGCAGCGCATGTGACAATGTATGTTCAACATTATACAAACAGAACCAGACCAACTGTCCCATCAAAAATATCAAATGCAACCCTATGTGTTACTGTGAAGAAGGATACGCTAGGAATAAATATAATATCTGCATACCCATCGATAAATGTCCAAGTATGTACAATCTTCTAAACGTTATTGTGTCATTCTTCTGTCCTTATTCAAATTTATTTGTCTATATTTTCTTTCTCACATCTTTATAATTTGCCATCGCAGCATTCAAGATGTTTCAATTGTGTGATTAGATGGCATATCTAGATAGAGATCTGGCCACGTCATTTTCCTCACAATCTATACATAGTTTGTTTTTCTCTACTCTTAAACCCAATTATAGACATTAACAAAAGTTTGCTTACGACTGGTCCCTCATTCCTGCGCATCACTATATACGCATCAACTTAATGTGTCAAAGAATTTCCACACAACTTCTCTGTTATCGAAGCCATTTCGATCTTTCTTTAAGTGTGTAATGAAAAATAATTCAATTTCTTCTTCAGAACCAAGATGTGGAGTAAATGAAAGATTAGAACAATGTCCACCTGGGTTATGCACGCCACAGAAATGCTCGCAGTTAGGCTTTCCCTATACTTGTCCTGACTTACCCAAGTACGGCTGCCCTAAACCACCGGGTTGCGTCTGTATTGATAACTACGTAAGAAATTCCAGAGGAAGGTGTATACCTAAGGAGTTTTGTCGTAAGTGAAGAAATTATTCTGAATAATTAATTAACGTCAAATTTTAAATATTGCTTTAAAACACAATTTATTAGGTATTCGATAAACAATCTTATTGGAGTGCCCATCACGAAGCACTAAGGCCCGTATTTTTATCAGCCCTCAAGCAAGACACTCGATTCAAAACTACACAAATAAAACTAATCCTGAATTAAATCTAATTGAACGTCGTATTAGGAAACGCGGTTTGGACTACGTTAATATGTAAAATCAAAAACCATTTCACAGCCTACATGAATATGATTATTTACACACTTTACTATGAATACGTAAATATATATTTGTTGAGTTCACCCATCCCAACATCGCCGCGCGCCAGCGGCAGTGAAAGAGGGGTGCAGGGACAGCGGCTCGTCAGCCGGCCGACGGCCGAACATGGGCCCCCGCGCCACACCAGTCAGCTGTTGCACGTTTCCACGCACGGCTGCGCTTGCGTCTCTTAACGTATTAATATCTTGTTTGCACTTTCAAACCGACCATTTAACCGTTTGTAATTTTATTTTATTTATTAAAGGATAATAAACAACTACAACATATATTTAAAACATTAAGGTTAACAAAACTAATATAATAATAATGTTGTAATCCACTGCATTATCCGCAGATAAGACATTTAAAGATCAGTGGTTGCCACTAGGCGAGCATTACCAGAGTTCACAATTATCTTGAAATAAACAAATAAGCAACTATGAAGCTAGCTATATCTACAAAATAAATAAGAATAAAAACAATTTCATTTAGTTAACATCATGCAACACTTAAATAATAACAAAAGGTACCGTACACTTAGGATAAAACATTCATAATCTAAACAAACTAAACATTCGTAATCTCATAGTAATATCATTATATACATGTTATACAGTCCACTCAATCTTTCTTTCATTTTGCTCCACCTAGACCTATCGTCTCGACAAATATTCTAATTTCTCAATCATCAATGTCAAATTTTATTTCAGCTTCCTGCGGAGGGGATCCTAATGCGGTATCCGGTTGTGGTATAAACTGCGGTAGAACATGTTCTACTTACAACAGGACAGACATTGCTTGCCCTGCAGTTTGTTATGATAATGCTTGTGACTGCCGAAAGGGATTCGTATACGATGATAATATAAAGAAATGTGTCCGGCCTAAAGACTGCAGTACGTATTTTATTGTATAATCTACGTTTGTTTAAGTATAGTAACTATCACCCTTTTCCCCTTTGACACATCGTTTGGGCTCAGCTGTATGTCTTCTTTTTCCAAATATATTTATAAGGTGGAGGCTGTATTAAGTCTTTTCCAGCTGTTATATATCTCAACCCGTTCATTTCTATCATCTTTTCCAGCCCTTATTCAACTTTTATCTCAAAATTATTCATATTTTATTCATGCATGATTTATTCTTGTTTTTCTAAAGATTCATATTTTTCGCAGCACCGATTTGTAAAAAGAACGAAGTCTTCAATTCATGTGCCAACGGTGGATGCGGAAAGTGGAATTGCTCACAGTTAGGAGAACCTGATCTATGTATTGATGTTATTGAATGTATTGGAGGCTGTATTTGTCAAAAGGGATACTTACGAGCGAAGAATGGCACCTGTGTACCTATTAACCAATGTCCAAGTAAGTTTTGTTCGGTGATTAATCACCAATTGTGTCATCAATTCATCATCTGCCTAGCCTTTGTCCCAAATATGTTGGGGTTGACTTCCATTCAAACCGGATGCAGCTGAATAACAGTATTTTGTATGGAGCGACTGCCTATCTGACCTCCACAACCCAGTTACTGGATAATGCTATACCCCTTGGTAAGACTGGTTGCTAGACTTTCGGGCCTCTGACGAACCGTAACGACTGTCATAAATCCACGAAATCTTGGTATGTAAACATGGTCACCCATCCACGACCATCCACGGACCAACGGCGGTAAGCGCAGCTTAATCTGATCGATCAACTGGTGTGGCTGCTATTCCTTAGCCATAAGCTGGATTTAGATTGTGTATAGTCTTGAGTGGCGACCGCATATCGGAAGACGTAGAGTAGGAAGACCACCCACAAGGTGGACCGATGACCTTGTGAAGGCCGCGGGAATCCGCTGGATGTGGGAAGCACAAGACCGGTTGAAGTGGAGGAGCGTGGGGGAGGCCTATGTCCAGCAGTGGACGTCGTTCGGCTGAAATGATGATGATAGTTTTGAAATACACCTAAGGCAGAGGCTTCCTGTTCCTCTTTCCAATTGTCTAACTATTGCCAACTGGGGCGGTGATAATGGTGGATTCCGTTGGTCTTCTATCCAAAGCCAATGCCTTTGGATAGAAGTCTAGCTGAATCCACCATCTTCTGACGTACTGAAAAGTCGGTAGCTGCCATTTTGGATAAATTGCGTGATTGATCGCGCCCATTAACCATACCGCAAGCTACTGATGCCCTTTGTTTTGATGGTCAATGAACCTTGACCAGCACCTTAGGAGGCTCTCGTTCGGCAGCTGGCTCGTATTATTAGGAGGTTCATCTCTCTAAAGCCCTCACCGCCAATAGCTTGGACCCTGTTCCCAATACGGTGGGCTACAATTTTTAAACATTTTATTTTCTTTTATTTAAAAATATAATATTAAAATTTAACTCATATTGAAAATTGTGAACTTAAACCTGACTTTTCTATTACAGTACCGCCTTGTGAAAAGAACGAACGGTTCGAATTTTGCCCAGATTCCTTATGTGAGCCGCAGAAATGCTCAGAGCTAGGCTTCCCAGTGATGTGCCCAGCATTAACAGGCGATTTTAGCTGTGCAGGACAACCGGCTTGCATATGTGATTACGGTTTTGTAAGGAATGATTATGGAATTTGTATACCTAAAAAGGAATGCCGTGAGTATCTTACAAATTATTTTAAAGTCAACCCTTATATTAAAGACAAATAAAAAATAGTGTTAAAAAAAATATTACGGTCCTTTTTTATTCAAGCCTGTTAAGAACAAACTTTAATTAAAGTACAAATATATTTTCAACAAAACCAATTAAATACCTGTCAAATTTATATCCTAACATTGCTTAAATACCCTTTTATTTTCCTTTTTTTTAAACCTACGCTGTCCCACTCCTGGGGACAAGCCTCTCCACTCTATCCATCTTTCACAAGCCCGCACGATCTCCTTCCAGTTTTAACGAAACCTTTCCATTATTATCCATATTCTTTTACTTTATCTATATTTTATGTCTCGTAAATCTTTCATTACAGCATCATGCGGTGGAGATCCAAACGCGCAATCAGGCTGTGGTATCAACTGCGGTAGACTTTGCTCCAATTACAACAAAGGACCCGTACCATGTCCTAAAATATGCAAGGTCAATGCTTGCGACTGTAAAAAAGATTTTGTATTTGATACAAATACCAAAAAATGCGTACGCCCCAAACAATGTAGTAAGTGTATATGAGACACATAACGACGACCTATAAATTACATTACCGTCGACCAAATTTGAAAATGTATAATTGTACCTTTTCAGCTCCAATATGTGGAAAGGATGAAGTATTTTCGGAATGTATCAACGGTGGATGTCAACCTAAAAATTGTTCGCAATTAGGAAAGCCAGTTCCTTGTGTGAAAATAGATCCGAAATATTGTATAAAGGGATGTCTTTGCAAAGAAGGATATTTAAGAGAATCTAATGGTGTGTGCGTACCGAAGGAAGAATGTGGACGTTAGTATTTTCTAATCATCTGGATCTTTGTTTGTTTTCCTCATTCAGTTTTTATTATCATCCGGCCGTTTGAGTAATTTATGCGGCATACCCAAATGTTCTTTCGGATATTATTACCTAGTTCTAATATAAAAAATATTGTTACGAGCTAGGGGTTCGTGACAATTAAAAACTCCCGATATGAATTACCAAAAATAACACTTTAATTAAACACACTTAAAAACAACACAATAGCACTACGGATCACTCTTAAGTCGCACTTGAAGATCGCTTTAGATGTTCTCGCATGTATCGCTTCCAATGAACTACACCGGGACGCGGTCCGTTCCCGCTTATATAGGGCCCTCGGATAGTTCCAGAACCTTCTACCGTAGAAGCATCTAGAATGTTCGAGTACATATCGACCCTGACCAAACACATGTCGATAGTTCCAGAAAGTTCTAGCATCGAACTTTCTAGAAAGCTCTTGACCATTAATTCCGCTATTCGATAAGAGATGGCGCTAGTGGTAACCAAACATCAATCGTGCGGCTCAACAAAATTAGTAACGTGTAAAATTGTTTGTACAAAACAATTTACTGAAATAAAAACATTTATCGTTATCATTTATCGATACTAATGATTGACAACTCAGTTCAAGCTGACTTCACCTAAATTTTCACGGTGACAATCTTACAGAACTGACAGTTTTGTCCAACACGGCTCTTACAGCTTGTTTTGATTCAGATACATAAAGTATTCATTTATTTTTGAACGACTACTAAACTATTCACTATTTACAGGAAACTGTTGGGAACCACACGAAGTATACGAACCCTGCCCACCCAGTTGTCCACCACAAACTTGCGAAAGCATTAACAAGACGTACCATTGCCCTCTTATAAAAACTGATAAGAAAGATTGTAAGCCCGCCTGTCGATGCAAGGAAGGCTATTTCAGAAATAAAATTGGACAATGCATTTCAAAGGCGAATTGTCGTAAGTAACACCTAAACATAAATTGGTACTGTAACAAAAGAGATTGGTACGCAAGCAAAAAAAAATACACAAATACAAAAACGAAGAATATCGAAAACTTAAAAATTTATTTTATTTGCAAGGCATTTTCATAAAGATTTCGTTAAAAATACCATGTAAAATTATTGAATAAACTAATTAAATATGTGAAGCTAGTTAAATTGACTTGAAGTAACCTGTCTACCGCCGCCAATCACCGACGAAAATAATCATTACATAAGTTTTATTTTTTAAACTTCTAGTGAAATGCACGGGTCCTAACGAGTACTTCTCATGTGGTGTCGCATGTGACAACGTGTGTGCAACCTTACAAGAACAGAATCAGACCAATTGCCCCTTTGTGAATATAGTATGCAATCCTATGTGCTACTGCGAAAAGGGATACGCTAGAGACGATAAGAATATCTGTGTACCTATTGATAAATGTCCACGTAAGTAAATATCAATTCAGTTCTTGCCAGAACAGTTTATCAGCACCTTAATAAGAATGAAGTGGCAAAACCATCACTGTTCCTTTAGGAAAATGAGATGGTGGTAATTATACTGTGTAACTCCATCTCTTTCTCACAAGTAAAACGATGACGGCTCTATGTATAGCGGCATCTACAACGCTACATACGAACTACGCATCGAACTGATGTCGCGGAAAATCCTACATCGCATATAAACAACGTCCAAATATCAATCGTCAGGCAGTGGCCCACTAGAGACAAGACCCGGTCGGTGGATCCTACCTTTTTAATGGAGGATGAGTGAACTGAATGAACCCTATCCCTCTTTCCTCTTATAGCACCAACCCGCCTGAGCTGAGGCACCCCGATGTTTGCACTGACATAAATGTTTTAAACAGAAAAAAATAAAAGCTTTAACCTTTGACTTCGTTCGCTAGCTAATCATAAAATTCCGCCAGGAACGTGTCGGGATCAATCATATTGGTAAATCCAATTCATGGATAAAATATCCCCTAAACCAATACTTGCCCTAAACCGAGAATTAGTAACAAACTGCCTTACTCGTCTTTTACTAGATTATAATCTATATTTTTCTCCACAGCACCAAAATGTGGTAAAAACGAGAGACTGGAAGACTGTCCAGATTGGTTGTGTACACCACAATATTGCTCCGAGCTTGGCTTCCCAATAGCTTGCCTGGCAATCCAGGGTGACTCCAGTGGCAATCAATCCAGCTGCCCAGGAAGACCAGGCTGTGTCTGTATTGATAACTATGTAAGAGATGATGCCGGGGAATGTATTCCTATCAAAAAATGCCGTAAGTACAACATATAATTTTAATTTTATTTGTAAACCCCGATTTCTCTTTTTGATGTCAAGTCCCTGGGTTAGTTATTGTATATTTTCTTTATTTCAACAGCAATAACAAGAATATAAAAACAGCAGATTTGATTTTCAGAGGCTTTATCAAGGGTTTAGAAATTACATGTTAAAAATATAGGCACAATTTAATTAGAAATCGTTCTTCACCCGATGGTATAATACCAAAAATTATGAAGTCACATACAAATATTAATATCCCTTTTGGTGATTAATTTTAGAAAATCCTTTTTTGGTAATTTATGTTATTTATGGAACTCTGTTCAACATTTCATGAATTCTAGATTTTGTATTTTAAATATTATCACAAACTGACACAAAATAATGTTACATAACATATTTCCTACATTAATTTTAGAAGGAAATGAATCAAAGGGCATCAAAAAATTCGTCCGCATCGCTATCAATGGAAAAAATGCCTAAAAGGCTGGCAACATTGCTATGTTGTATGGCGATGCTGATTCTTTCGTATACCAAACCACGTAGCTAAACCATGACATTTTTAAACCGTTGTTTATTCTGTGCATTGTCTGCTAGTGAATAAATGAATGAACATGTTTTTTTTTTTTTTTGAAGTTAGCTAATGGCCGATTCCTATAATTTACGGACAGTACGTTGTACGTTCAAATTAAGGTATTTGTATCTTTACCTAAAACGAAGCAAAGATCTAAATACCTTCGCATTCTAGACCCCCATATTTCGAAGTAGCTATCACAGGTTAGATAGTCCGGTCAATTTAGACATTCGAAGGTGCATAAAATCCCAACAAGCTGAAAATCAGTATGTTTTGATCAATTTTACTGATTTTCAGCTTGTTCGGACTTTATGCACCTTCATTCTCATTTTTTGGTCTAGATTGACCAGACTAAGACTAGCTTATCAAACTATTTATTTGCCCAGTATTTAAATAAAAATGCTACCATTGGTTAGCAAAACGATCCGTTTTTTGAACCGACTTCAAAAAGAAGGAGGTTATCAATTCGACATGTTTTTTTTTTAATGTATTTTCGGGCATACATCGGTCATATTATATAGACAAATTTGCAAAATTATGTTTTATTTTTTCCGAAAGGGTCCCATTAAAATTTCATATCTGATGATGCGTTTCGGAGACAGACAATGGAACTCTTAAAAAAATGACAGCAAATAAACCACGATTGCTGCTGCCGCATAAATATGCTTTGTGCATCGACGAATTCGAAATTTCCTTATGCTTGGTCAACAAGCATAATGAAATTTTGAATTCGTCGATTCCGTGTAGGTGTGTACCCTCAAAAGTGAAAAATTTAAACAAAAAAAAAACGTTTTTACTGTATATAGGAACAGAGCATATGTAAGTAAGTTTCAGCCATCTGACAAAATATTTGAAAGTGTATATCTAACTACTATTTCGTTTACAGCATCGTGCGGAGGGGATCCTAACGCGGTATCAGGATGCGGTTCCAACTGCGGTAGACTTTGCTCCAACTACAAGAAAAAGAATGTTGTTTGTCCGTTAATCTGTAAACTTAATGGCTGTGACTGTAGAGATGGATTCGTATTTGATAGCAACTTAGATAAATGTGTCCGGCCTAAAGATTGTAGTAAGTACTTTTACGTAAATTTTAGTATAGCCTGACCGATACCGCTGTACCGCGCCTTAGGTATGTGCGCGCGCGACGGGGGCGCAGTGCAGGCCGCTGATTCGTCACCACTCACAGCGTCCTGTGTCCCGCCTCACCGCGCATGCCTAGGGCGCGGTACAGCGATATCGGCCAGGCTATAATAAACAAATTTTGAGTGCTTCGTTAGTACCGAGTTCCAGGTCCTGGGTTCGGTTCCCACGTCAGGCATAGTGTCATTGGGTTCCATCAGGAATTCCCAGTTGCAGCACAAAGTCTTGATTCGTGCCAGGTGGATGGCAAGAGACTCGAAACGTGGGTGTCCCTACTAATATGGCAGGTACACCCCTGCTGTTTAACACTTCAGGATAACAGTCGTGATGTTATGTTATGTAATATACAGGTTCAAATTAAATTACCTGGCAATCTTAGGGCATCGATACCGAAAAGTAATGAAACTAGCTTCATCTTTCTAACTAACCGACCTTGACAATTCAAAAGTGCCTGTAATTGGTTTATTTGAAATAAATGCTTTGAGTTTGAAACAAAAAAAAAACTCTATCGTCATTCGATGGGATGTAAGGTTAATGCCCGTAATCGGTCAGCGAACCGCGACGGGCGGCCTGGCGCGCGTAGATCACTCAGCTGTTGTAAGTTTTCGTTGATAAACTTCGATGTTTTTACGAATTTCTACAAATCGTACTATAGCAGTCATTTGGTTGCCTTAACGTACATGTCACAGTGTCACTTAAAGTTTTGAACAAAGTCCGATTAATGAAAAAATAATGTTTTTTCTTGTTTCATTTATTTTTATGTCGATACCCAAGATGTGGGTACATTATAGCCAGCAGAAAATATTTCACCCGGTTTTTTTTTTACATTTAAACACTTTGATAATTCGATTTTTAGCGCCAGTCTGCGGTTTAAATGAAGTCTACGATATTTGTGCCAACGGTGGATGTCAAAAAAGAAACTGCTCTCAAGTGGGAGAACCTATGCTCTGTATAGACCCTATAAAGTGTATCGGAGGATGTGTGTGCCAAGAGGGATTCCTACGAAACAAAAACGGAACTTGCGTACCTGAAAATCAATGTCCACGTAAGTTTTTATATAATTTTAAAATAATTATATACAGTCAACAAAAGAGATTACTATCCAACTACCTAACTTTTATGCATCTATTTTTAATTAATATTGTGCTTGTGCTAAGTTACTGAAATATTAAACATCGAACTGAAAGATAAACCATTAAACAAATGCAAAAAGGGTTAGTTATTTATTATTTTTGCTCTCACACAATTCATTAACTATACCGTAAGATTTCACTCGTTTGTTACTCTACGGGTCATAACAATAAGGTATAATACCCACTCGAATAGTACAATACAGTATTAACTAGTACGGGGGGTATATAGGTAGATATATTTTGTAATGTCAACAGTATATTATGGTAACAAATTGTGCACAAAAAAAAAATACTGACCTTTTGGTCATAACAATGAATACTTAATGTATATATTTCACTCTTTTGTTAGCTGTTTATTATAAAACTAACAACAAACATTATAAAAACATTGTGTAACATCTATACCCCTACCCATGTTGGCAAAGAAATAAATGATTTGATTTGATTTGATCAAGCAGGTATGTATTGTTTCACTAACAAAGAACAATATCTAATATTTATTTATTTATCTACAATAGTACAATGCACAAAACCTCACGAAGTTTACGACCCCTGTCCGCGCACTTGCCCTCCACAAACTTGCACTGCCATTGGAATTGCCTATCCCTGTCCAAATCCACCTGAAGGCGAAGAATTCTGCCAGCCAGCCTGTCGATGTGAAGATGGCTACTACAGAAATTCTGTTGATGAATGTATATCAGAAGCAGATTGTTGTGAGTATTTTTTTTACTAATTATGACTAGACTAGTCCCCACTGTTTTAGCCAACCCGCACCCTAGTTGAGTAACACACGATCAATATAATCTGTTTCATTTTTACAGTTCAACAATATTCATAGCGTTATTTGCGTTATTGAGCAGATACATTGTTCGAACATATGAAGCAGTGGATTAGCAATCTGTTTCAAAGTGATTCATATTATGATTGATCGTGCGTTACGCAATTAGGGTGCTGAACGTAGAGAGATTTAAGAGTCCCTAATTATTATTAATTTCTTTCAAAGTCTATTTTCATCTTCTGTATTTCGCAGATCATATTAATAGCCTATTTGACACGAATATTCGTATAGTGCCTTAATATATACATAAATCCCTCCAGCTTAGGTACAAACTTATACTCAGGGTTCTTATTAAACTTTCCTAAGTATATTTTTTTTATGGGCTAATGATAAGTTTTGATGCGCAAAGACACAAAAGTGATCATACGTAATTTTTCATAGTACATAAAATTGTATTTTGTTCACAGTGAAATGTACTGGACCCAACGAACACTTTTCTTGCGGCCCTGCCTGCGATAACGTGTGTGCTACATTGTCAACTCAGAACCAAACAAACTGTCCCATCAAAAATAAGCGATGCATTTCTAAATGCTATTGTGATGAAGGCTATGCTCGAGATGATAACGATATCTGTATTCCCATTGACCAATGTGGAGGTAAGAACATCGAAGAACTAAACATTACATTCTGACAAAATTATAGACGCGCTGTGTTGGATCCATTTTGTAAATAAAAGCAGGCTTTAAAATTACTCGTAGTTGAAAAACAGCAATTCTGTAACGGCAAAAGTTCTAACATCAACACAGATTCCGAAACGTTCATACTTTATCAATTTCAATGTTTATGCTGTAAGAAAGAAGTGGCTTAAAAGAAAAAAATAATCGATGTGAAAAATGGATTGAGCTATAGGTACAATACATATAGAAAAAATAGTACTGTCCCGTTTTGGCAACGGAACAGTGACATTTTTACTAATTTATAATATGATCCCTGATTTATGTTCCTAAATCATGTGTTTTAGTATCTTGCAATGGGGATCCAAATGCAATACCAGGATGCGGTAATCACTGCGGTAACCGCTGTTCCAACTACAATAAAGCAGTGACCGCTTGTCCACTCTTCTGTTTGTTAAATGGTTGCGATTGCAAACAAGGCTACGTTTTTGACGACAATTTGGAGAAATGTGTGCTGCCTGAAGACTGCAGTAAGTATGCTGCAGCATATTTAATCAATAAAATTTTCTTTCATTTTACAAACAGAGGAATGAAACAAAGGTGTTACCTCTGTACGGTACCGCCGCGCTAGCTGCTGTTTTGGCATACAGATCATAAACAAAGTTTGGCTATTATACTTTTTTGTCAGTGTCTCCCTCAGGGTAGGCTTCACCAACCAGATAAATTATCCAGATACTTTTCCAGGATAATGATCACTACTCATTACTAATCATATGTTTAAAAGTTATTCATATATTGACGATGTAATTTTAGCGCCAGTCTGTGGCAAT
The DNA here is from genome assembly GCA_949987655.1 of Polymixis flavicincta. Lineage (NCBI taxonomy): Eukaryota > Metazoa > Arthropoda > Insecta > Lepidoptera > Noctuidae > Polymixis > Polymixis flavicincta. The sequence goes on along the minus strand of OX465175.1, from coordinate 10,612,703 downwards.
GACGAAGTTTACAACGCTTGCATCAATGGTGGATGTCAGAAGAAGAATTGCTCTGATTTAGGACGTCCAGATATTTGTATACACCCTAAAGAATGTATAGACGGTTGTCTTTGTAAAGAAGGATTCCTAAGAGCTAAAAATGGAACTTGTGTGCCGATTGACGAATGTCCTAGTAAGTTTATGAATCATGACTGATACTGTTCTTTTTTTTTAATTCTGATCAATAAATCAAATTAGAAGACTCGACAACAGATTTAACTATTGGTAAATAGTTTATTATGAATCAGAGGAGAAAAACGAACCCATAATACAATATCCATTTACAACGCATAATTTTTTAATATTGCAAGTGATTGACATGTACAAATAGTGGTTTCTCTTGATTCGAATACGTATGATTGTTTTCAGCACCCGTTTGTCCCAAAAACGAAGTATTTGATAGATGTTCCAACGGAGGATGCAATAGAAGAAAATGTTCGGAATTAACAGGCCCAATCATTTGTAGAGATCCTCTCGAATGTATCGGAGACTGCGTTTGTGTTAAAGGATATTTGCGAAATGAAGATGGTGTTTGTGTACCAGAAAGCGAATGCAACCGTGAGTACTCCAGTTTTCTTATATTATTAGGCTATAATATTAAATAACTTCCTTGGGACTCTAGGGCAGTATTATGAAGTGTTATAGTCATCAATGTTCTATGGCCAAAGGATTTGACTTGTAAAGCTGTCGTTCTCTCGTACAGTGATGGCTTCATCACATGATAAAACGACACCAGCTGGTCTATTCTGTAAAAATCTCACGGGGAAAACTTAGGTGAAGTGTGCTTGAAGTAAGCTGTCATTCCACCTGATGCCAGAGATTGACATTATTGACCACCCACGGATAGTACTGATTTACAGTTGCGTGTAGTGCCGATGGTAAATAATTGCACTATCCCATCTCATCCCGTGGTTGTCGTAAAAGGCGACTAAGGGAATTTCTAGAAAATCGGTAGCAGCATTCACTATGCATTTTACCACCGTACTGCCATCGCCAACCCACCTGTCAAGCGCTGCGAACAAACCCCTCAAAAATGAAGAATGGAACCGGTCGAAGTAGCGGTGCTTAGGGGAGGCCTATGTCCAACAGTGGATGTCTTTCGGCTGAAATGATGATGATGATGACTGATTTGCAGACTTCTTCAAATCAGGACATATCTGAAAGTGTTGAAAGTGTCTACTTTGTAAAAAAATCACCATGGAAACTCTGTTATTATACTATCGGCAGTACACAAACTATATGTTATTTTTAGCACAATGTAACAGACCGCACGAAGTCTTTGACTTCTGCCCCTCAACATGTCCACCACAAACGTGTGAGAGTCTTGACAGGGCTTACATCTGTCCCATCGAATCGGGACAGGAACCTGCCTGCCAACCTGGGTGTGTCTGTGAAGAAGGATTCTTCACCAACAGGATTGGGGAATGTATTTCTCAGGAGGATTGCTGTGAGTATTAAAACCTTTGCATATAAATTCATTTCAAACATACGGTTGGCGCAAGATTTTTTAGCAAAGCAGCACTAGCAGCGCTCCTCGGTTTCACCCGCGTAGTTCTCGTTCCCGTAAGAATACGGTGATAAAATATAGCCTATGTCACCCGGGGATAGTGTAGCTTTCCAACAGTGAAAGCATTTTTCTAATCGGTTCAGTAGTTTCGAAGCCTATTCTATGCAAACAAACAAACAATCAAATCTTTTCTCTTTACAATATTAGTATATATTTATGTGTGCGTTAACAATTTTATGCACTTTTATTTTATAAGACTCATTTGATATTTTAACGTTAATTTGGTCTCTTAGGTCCAATTTATCGCTAAGAGGTGTAAGGGTACCTACGCACTACGCACTATGTGGTTAGCCGGAATGCGGTCAGCCGTCCGGTTGACCGCAATCAAAAATATGTACGAGAAAGTAGTTTTTATCCGCACTGCGATGCGGGTGCGGCCGACCGCTCCGGTCGTTCTGAGCGCTCCGGCCCGACCGACGGCGAGCCGGACGGTTGCTGTACACACTATACGCGGATAGTGCTAGTTTGCGGTTGCCCGCCACTGACGGTGTACGTGTTCACCGACGCTCGTACATTTTATTCATGACAACAGATAATTAACTATGGATTTTGATACAGAAAAAATTATAATTGAGATACAAAATAGGCCTTAGGTTTATATAGCGAGAGTAAATATAATAAATATTTTAATACTACGGCGATTTCTTCGACGTCCATCTTGGAAATGAGTCGATCCAACCGCAAACCACGACGGTTTCGTTCCGGTTGCGGCTGCGGCTATCCGCCACCCGGCTAACCGCATAGTGCGTAGGTATACTAAGGGCCAAAAGTTACCTTTAGTCTGTCCCTGTGGTCGGTTCAGATAAAAGTGTTTGATCCTGTAGGTATTCCTCGTTAGTACATAGTTTCCTTACTCAAATCAAATTATAATGTATTGAGAAAAAAGCGTGAAATTATGCCTGTATGTATACTAAATACAAAATTAAACGTACCTATGCACTTTCTTGAATCGTGTGCTGAATTCATGGTTATAGTATGCGCGTCGATTTCTTTGCCTTCTGTAAATTTCTAATAACAACGTATTTTCAGTAAAATGTATGGGACCCCATGAATATTTCTCATGTGGCGGTGCATGTGACAATGTCTGCGACACTCTGAGCGAACAGAATCAAACCAATTGTCCCATCGTCAACGTAGACTGCAACAAAATGTGCTACTGTGAAGCAGGATACGCCAGGAACGGAAGTAACATCTGTATACCAATTGAAGAATGTCCCGGTAATAATAATTCAGTATTTTAAAATGAGAAAAGACCGCATAATTTCAGCCGAAAGATGTCTACTGCTGAACATAGGCCTCAAGCACCACCAGTTCAACGGGTTCAGTGCTTCTCGCATCCAGTACGCGCTCGCCACTTTCGGCCCGTTCGGCCAAGTCGTTGCTTGTTGTGCTTCTGCCACTAAAGTTTGGCAATTCTTCGGGCTATGTCGGGGACCTTCGTTCTTCTGCGGAACTTGTCATCTCTGATTCGAGCGCGTTCAGAGTCTCCAAGCATAGCCCTTTCCATTCTCTTTGTGTGAGTTTCAGTGACCACGTTTCCTGACAAATGAGAGAAAAGACCCAATACACACGAAATGTAGCATAATCTAACTCTCGATTTATGAAACCCTTATTAGTCAATCGGGCCGGTCTACTCTTTAAAATATTACAATGAAATCTCAGGTGCTGTGAGCTTGAAGTAAGCAGTCATTCCACCTGATACTAGAGATCGCTGTGGATGAACGCTATTGACAGTTCACCTCAAGCACCACATTTTTTTTTTTTTGATGATGGGCCGAATCCTCATGGATGTCCTCGGAGGGCAGAGGGGTATGTCAGACTCTTATTGACTAAAACCACCCTGGTGATCCGTCTATCACTTACACCGGGGATCACAGGAACTAATGAGACTTCCGCAATCCCCGGTCTTCAAGCACAATTCACCTAAGTTTTTCTTTTACGATCGGCTGGTACCAAAACTCTTTTCTGTGTTAGCTGTGATTTTTGTTAGACAGATAATAAGACCAGTCAGAGCTAGGTTTCCAGAAACTCAGGGGCTAGTGCTTTATCTAGCCATACATTAGAAGCTAACATAATATTCCTGAATTACAGTAAAATGCTACGGAGAGCACAAGGTCTTCAACCCATGTCCTAGAACGTGCCCACCACAGACCTGCGAAAGTCTTGACAAAGTATACATATGTTATCCGGAGACTGGCGAGCCGGAACCTCCTTGTGAACCGGGCTGTGTTTGTGAAGAAGGGTACTATGAGAACGCGATTGGACAATGTTTAACGAAGGAGGAGTGTTGTAAGTTATAAATACATTTTTTTAAACATGGTCATTAATGCCTCTAGGCAGGCCACATTTTACATATACGACGTACAGAACTAAGAAAAACTACAAGATTATTAATTTGGCGAAGGTAGGCTTCAACGATGCAAGACTTGGTGGCTAATTTTGATAAGGATGTTAAGTTTCTTTGACTCATGACTTTACGTTCAGGATCTGGTCCAACCACCTGCCTTGCTAACCCGACTGACGTGCAAACGCATAAACATTTGCACGTCACGTCATGTGGAGAACCACATGATCACATAAGAGAAGAACAGTTATAGGTGTACCAGATCTCGCATGCTTAATGCAGCTACCAAGGTTTGGTCTCTATTTGTAAACCTATGTTATTTTAGCAGAAGCTGATAAAACCTGTATGCTGCGCTTAGGGAAACCGGAGGTGGAGTCATTTATTCATCTTTATTGATTTTTCTAGTAAGATGTACCGGACCACACGAATACTACTCATGTGGCGGTGCATGTGACAATGTCTGTGAAACACTGAACGAACAGAACCAGACCAACTGTCCCATCGACAACATTAAGTGCAATGAAATGTGCTACTGTGAAGAAGGATACGCCAGGAATGCCAGTAACATCTGTATACCCATCAAAGATTGTCCTCGTAAGATTTTATTTGATTACTTATTACTTAATTGTAATCACATGGATTCATTAGATCGCTTGATGTATTGACATCAAGCGATCTAATCAATAATTAACAAACGCACGTTTTTTTTTTTTATTGGATACTTTGTAACTCAGATTATAAAACAAAGGCAGATAGATAGACCGCGCGAAATACGAAGAGAAAAGCCAAAAAACCAAATACTGATCCAAAACTCGAGTTAGTACGCCACGAAGCGTCGCATTGTATGTTACATACAATGCGACGCTTTAGTATTTGGTTTTTTGGCCTCACTCTTGGTGTTCCGCACGGTCTATCTGCCTTTGTTTTATAATCTGAGCTTTGTAATCGGACAAAAAATCACGTACAGAGCGAAGCGACGGCTTAGCCCGCGAAGTTCTATTAGCAGGTAACACGTATGTATCTACAGAATTGTAATTATAATATTATAATCATCAAAACAACTGTCTAAGTTCATTAACTCCCATTGAATGATTATTGCATGAAAAAGTCATTCAATCATTAATACAATCCTCCAAGTTTTTTTTTTTTTGGGTGGGGTATCATCAAATAACTTCTCCTGCTCTGGATGGAGTAGGAGGGCGTATCAGATTTTTACTGACTAAAACCCACCCGTGTACCTTCAGTTGCATGTGTGCCAGGGGCCGCGGAATCTCTTTCGAACAACCCGCACCCCTGACAGACATCGGCTCTTGCGGGCCCCATCAGTTGATGCTGACATCTCTTTGAGGCGCACGTGGAACACAACGCGCCATCGACCCGAGCTTGTTCCTAACCGGACAGCAAGCTACCGCCATCCGCAAGTCCGCGCCTATGATGGCCGAGAATCAGCCTGGAATTTCTGACGCCCAGGGCGTCTCCTGCGGCGACTAGGGCCGTGAGGGCGCATATACGGCCTCTCCCTCACATGTGCTGCCTCCCTCTTCGCGAGCATTACTGCTTCGCAGAAGGAGGTGATGGCTACCCATGCACTCTCGCTCCGTACCATTGCCTGGATCAGGGCCGGACGCGAGAGATCGCTGCCGCCGATCCCCTCCACGAGGACACGGCACAATCCTCTAAGTAGAAATAATCGTATGAACTGTAGGTTGCATTGATGATTTAAATGATTATAATTAGTTGACTGGTAGGTAAATAATGCCTAAAGCTGCCGTTGTACCTTTTTTGTGTGCGAAAATTTTAAATAAATAAATCCTGTATAGCCATATTTGTTACGGTTAAAACCATATTTCAGTCAACATAGAACCTGACACTAACCTGCTCCTTGCAATAAACGCATATCCTCCTTAAGTTGCTGCCTAAACTGCCACTAACTAGTGTAGATCTTAGAAGCCAATATTGCCTTTCAAGGAACCGGCCACCGTAGGCGCGGACTTGCGGACGGCGAGTAATGGGTAGCTCGCTGTCCGGTAAGGACCAAGCGGGGGTCGACGGCGCGTTCTGTTCCACGCGCGCCTCAAAGAGATGTCAGCATCAACTGGTGGGGTCCGCTAGGGCCGATACCTACCAGGGGTGCGGGTTGTTCGAAATAGATACCGTGGCCTCTGGCACAAAGGCAACTGAAGGGACACGGGTGGGGTTTAGTCAGTAAAAGTCTGACACTTCCTCTCCACCCAGAGCGGGAGAAGTTATTTAATGATTTCCCACCCAAAAAACAAAAAAAAAACCTTTCTGGGAATCCGGAAATAACGTCGGTCGGACCAACGTCGGGACCATAAGGTAGACCAGTTCCGGGGATCGCGGAAGTCTCACTAGTTCCCGTGATCTCCGATGTAACTAAGTGACAGACGGAACACCAGGGTGGTTTTAGTCACATACTACTACTACATACTGACATACCCCTCCGCCCTCCCCGGGGCTGAGGACATCCATGAGTATCAACCCCGGCATCAAAAAAAAGGTCTTCGACCAGTAGACCCAAAGGATTGCATAAGAACTCGTCTGGAGAAGAGGCCGGTTCATCTCAAAATATTACTTAAAAATATTATTTTACTCTAGCATCCCGATGTGGTCCAGACGAGAGATACGAAGAGAGTCCCTGCCGGGTCTGCGAGCCGCTCACCTGTTCTGAAGTTGGCATGGAAATAGACTGTCCACCTGTAGAAGATAATGATTGTGATGATACACCTGCGTGTATCTGTAAATACGGTCTTGTGAGAAACGACGATGGAGTTTGCATACCTATCTGTGAATGTCGTGAGTGATTTCTTTTTTTTTTTTTTGCTAAACCCTTTTTCTGTGCAATTTGTTCTCACGTATGGATTCAATATTAAGGAGAGACTGACTCGGTCATTATAAATATACTTGTAAAGATTTATTAAAAACTATTTTTTCGGCTTTTACTTTTAAATTGACTTTCGGCCGACGGATACTGTGTTTTTTTTTTTTGAGATAAAAGTTATTTTTTCTGTAATACTAACAAAGGCATTAATTTAAATGAGAACATAAAATCAAATAAATACTTTTGTCAATGAAATACTTAGTTTTGACTATTTACATCCGTACCTAATAATAAAACCGTCGTTGGGCATTACCTTTCTGATGTCGCTTACCCACATAAATACAAATATTATATCTAACCCACGAGCCACTTATCACATTAATGTTGATGGTAGGGTTAATTAACCCATCAACTTGCGTGATGACATGTGTGATAATTATCACACATAACATCACGCTTGTAATCCACGAAGGGTTAAACAGAGGTGTAACTATAGTACACCTACTAGGGTTAAATATGTTTCATCTATACTAATAATAAAGAGGAAAGATTTGATTGTTAGTTTGTTTGTATGTTTGTTTGCATTGAATAGGCTCCGAAACTACTGAACCGATTTGAAAAATTATTTCACTGTTGGGAAGGTACACTATCCCTGGGTGACATAGGCTATATTTTATCCCCATATTCCCATGGGAACAGGAACTAGGTGGGTGAAACCGCGGAGTGCTACTAGTATACTATACGTTTCTTTGGGTTTTTACACTGATAAAGGATAAAAGGTGTGAAGAAGAGAAAAATCTATATAAATAAAAAGAAAAGCCCTGACTGACTTACTGACTGAGTTTTTGAAATTCAACCCCTAAGGGATTTAAGTAGGGGATGAAAGTTCCGCGCGGGCGAAGCCGCTGGCAAAAGCTAGTAACAGAACGATTGCTTTTTAATCCATCCGTAAATATAACAAGGCAAATTATAAAAACAATTACGAGCCCGTTTTGGGGTTCAACACTCCAATTTTAAGTCTGTTAGTTGTTGAACATAAAAATGCATACATTTTAATCAGTTCACGTAAAAACTACGTAACGAAATTGATAGAGTAGTTCTCGATATAAGCGTTTGTCTCCCTCTATATCTAATTTTGCGTTTATACAATTAAACGAGCAACAAATATTGCATAGTTAAGGGCAATTTGTATACATTCATCATAATATACAAAAATGCAGTTATCGTTACTGTACCATCAGGCCCAACTTTCTATGATCTTTCGCCCGTCTCCTTTGTCGTCATTGCCGAGAATTGCGCAATTTATTGCCCCTGTAAGCGTATCCTTAAGGTGTTCTTACACGGGTAACTAAAATTCCTCAATCCTGGTCAATTCTCGTCAAGTATGACATCACGTCTACATCCAGCAATTCAGGGCAATAGCAACATGTAGCAACCTATTGCCAGAGATACGGCCACACAATACCATGCAATATGGAGCAACTTTAAAAACTATTCAATACGCTCACCCCCCCCCCCCCCACCCCTCTCCACCTCCGCCACCAGCCGGTTCCTCACGCAAAAACGAGACGTAGATATACATACAAACGAGATATAAAAAAAAATCCAAACCGATTGTATATTCGGCAACTCGTATCGGCAGCATTGAGAAATGTGAAATATATGGAGCAGTTCAAAAGCAATATTCTCGAAACAATTTTCGTATTTTATTGTTGTTGCTCAAGATTGCTCCACTTAATTGATCCAGATTAATCCATTAATGTTGTCGAGCAACAATTGTTCAAAAAATTGCCCATGTAAGAGCACCTTTAGGATTAACAGTTTAAAAGGATTTTGTTTTTAAATCTGTACATGCAAACATGATACAGAAAGAAAGAAAAATTGTAAATGCTTGCACAAATTCAACGCTCAATAAAAATAAAACCAAAGAATATAGATAATATTCACACACCTTTTCGAAGAAGTGAAGAATGTTATAATCCACGAAACCCTTCATGTGCAAGGAAAACTTGTTTTTGGCCACTATATCATAATCTTTTGCTTATTTGCAGAACAAGAATTCTAATCTTGAAGTTCAGGTTCGCTATGTATTAGGTAATTGTGCATGACATTATTTTACACGCGTCGTAAGGCTATAACTAATCATTCGTGTTTTTGGTTTAGCATCACAAAGTTTTCAGTACAGCCATCCTCAAATTAAGTTTTAACAAATGGGGCATATTGTGCATATTTTAGGAATTAATAAAATGTTTAAGTCATCGCACTTGGTGGCTTCACTAATTCTCCTGAATGCAGCGTGTTACAGTGCATGTAAATATATTTATTGTACTTACATTATTAAATTGGTTCAATCATTGCCTTTTTCATCATAGCTATCGACCATTTTTTTTTAAATTATACAAGCAGAAAAGTTTGTAACAACTATCTCTAAATAGTTTAAAGTAAAATCGCTGTTTTTGTCTATCTGTTTCTCCGCTTACTTATTACTTACTAGCCATGCAACAGATTTCACTTTTTTTTCCGACGGTTTATATGTAAAAGCCAAGAATTTCAAAGATTTGTAATGATGTCGTATAAAAAAATTGTGCGTTTACATCACTTAACCTAACGACATAGATCAAAATAATGTGCAAGAAAATTGCATATCTTAAAATGGTGTAAGTCCCAAACAGTAAGCATTTTAATCTTTTATATGACACTAAAAAAAATTACCAGAGACTGAAAAGTATGAACTATACAGATTGTTAGCATAAATAATGAACAGCAGAACTTAATAACCTGAAATTATTTCATCAAGGCTGTCCTTTGTGGTTCAAGTAATCATAAGTAAGATACATACCACATAATCACCAATTTCCTTATATTCGGCAGTAAATCGATGACACTTGCTTTTGAAGCGCATTACGTCAGCAAAGTCTTAGTTTGGAACAAAAAGAAAAATAAATTGAAAATGCGTTGGCAAAGGTATTGCATACAATTTATTTGTTAGAAATAAAAGTGTAAAGAAACGCATTTTTCTTTCCTTCATCCTTTTTTTTTTTCTTTCTGTCATAATCCGCAAAATTCATTAAATATCTACATCAAACATAATTATTAAGAAACAAAAGAAAGGAGACTGGGCTGAAGTGGTATATGGACCAATAGAAATAGGATTTTGATATTTTTTTAAGGATACTTCATCTTTATTCTTACGAAAAGTGACATTGAAATCTGAGTGACACTTTAATAATATACAGGGTGCATTTTCAGAAAGGTGGTAAACTTTTTGAGCAACTTGCCTCTGATAATCCTGTAAATACTAAAAGTACATTTATCTTACTTGTCGGATAAGACTATGACATCCTTTTTCAAAAGAGTAAAGGTGAAGTAAGTATCCTTACACAAATATCAAAACCGTATCGCTATTGGTCAATAGACCACTACCGATACAAAATCGGCCAGTCTCCTTTAAAATAAATACTATTTCCTTGACCACTATTTTTCTTTAATGCATTTTTATTGGTTTACTAGCTTCTGGAAACACGACGGTGAATGTCACAGAAGCAAGAGCTCGCCTCGATCAAGGAAGCATTGCCTTATCTGCAAAATTTTTACACGTAAGTATTGAATCTACATGAGCTAATCTGTTTAATCTGATCCAGCCTGTCCATTGCCCTCCCCCAGCGAGACGCCCTAAGCCGAAGTCCATACCCCACTGGGAGTGCCCTTCGTGTGTAGTCGCTTCGTTCTTAAGCCCTGGCTGGAAACCTTAATTTATTGAAGCACCCATAGGTCTGAGTAAGCAGCCGACAACCTCTTAGGCTGAGCTGCGAGATGCTATTTATAAAATAAAAATCTTAAGTCTGTTTGTTTGTTTGTTTCATCAAATCAGGAGATAAGGCAATTATGAAAATCTAGATTTCTGCCACCAATCATGTAGTATAATGTAATAATGTATATCTAAATATTAATTTGAACTTAACGTTAATTGTTTTCTTAGTTCCTGGTATCCAGCAAACCTGATGAAAACTGCGTCGCATCAGCTACATCTCTTCTGATTCCCTTGGCACAACTTGCACTATATGCCACCGGATTGGTTTTAGAACAACTACTCAACCTGCTCGGTCTTAAGAATAAAGAAGAGGTTTGTTACATTTTAGCCTTCAAGCTTTGGAGAAATTATTTAAATACATCGAAACCTTATCAACTTCTTTGAAATCTTCTTTTAGATAAAGGCTGTTTTCCCCGGATTGACAGCCGAATTCAACAATCAAACACACGTTGAATTTGAAGTGGCTACTAAATATTTTGCAAACGAGAACTATCCACTCAGCCAAAATTTCAAACGTGACTCACTACAATATTTCCAAGCTGGAGGAGAAAACGTCGACTTTAGTAAAAATGTTGCCGCGGCTGCCTTGATAAACAAATGGGTGAGTTAAAATATTACAGCTACTTTACCTGCGGGCGGCCTGTTGTATGAGAAAACAAATAACTTTATTGAAATCCATTGTATCATTTTTTTTTCACCAGGTTTACGACCGTACTCGAGGTAAAATCCAAGATCTTGTAAAAGCGGATATGTTTAATGAGAATACAAGACTTTGTTTAGCCAACGCAATTTATTTCCTGGTAAGAATTTGCCATAATTTTCTGTTTAAATAAAATAGTTATCCAGAATCATAACATTCTTGTTTTTTTTCAGGGTAATTGGATAAATCAATTCAATCCTAACGACACTCAAACCAAAGACTTCCACAAAAGCAACGGAGAAACTGTACCTTTAAAAATCATGTACCAACAAAATACTTTTAACTACGCTGAGACTGAGAAATACCAGGTTTGTATATGTTTTAACATTCTACCGAGTTAACATGAACAAATACCATTTGTGTTGTCCCCATGTACTGCTCCACATCAAGCTATACATTTCCAGTTTACGCTGATCTCGCACCGTACGGAAATCCAACAGAATTCGAGTTCAGCTTATACTGAAAATGTATAGTTTGATGTGTAGCCGTGTGTACATACTTACCGATATCCAACCTGATTCCCTTGTTTCTTATTTCAGGTCCTAGAAATGTTTTACAAAGGCGACAATTTCAGCTTCGTAGTTGTTCTTCCAAGAAATAAAGAAGACTTACTGGCCACACTTGAGATTATTGGAAAATCTGATGAGTGGAACAAAATAATGCAAAGCCTCAAACGTGAAAAATGTGATGTTTACTTGCCGAAATTGTTAATAAACACCCAAATAGATGTTAAAAAACTGCTTACAGAGGTAAAATAATGCATTTTTTTTAAGATATTTTATTAAAACCTAAGTGGAAAGTTGACTTTCAACACAACATTTTTCGAGGGACCATTACATTACAGCGTTTTACTAAAAAAAAAACAATAATAATTTTGTACCATTTTAGAACGGGGCCAACGAAATGTTTGATCCAAGCAGCAATGGATTTGTAGGATTGTTAGAAACACCAGAACCAGTATATGTTTCTGATGCTGTACAGAAAGCTTACGTAGCAGTTGATGAAACAGGAACTGAGGCAGCAGCTGCCACTGGTATGTATCGACAACACAAAGTAACTATCACATCGGCATCAGTCAGCATGTTGAAAGAATGAGTGAGACACTAAAATAATAAAAGGAATTAATAAGGCGGATACTAGGAGAAAAGCCAGTAGGAACACCCTAGATAGAACACTGATCTTACCGGTGACGCCATTAAAAAATATTTGGTACGTAGTACTGAAAACGGGCGTGCGTATGATGTATGAACGTGGATAAAGATCATGGAATATGTAAGAATCATTACAGTTACAGTTGGCTAATCGACCCATTTTTCATTAATTATCGATTGATGATAACGAAAGCTACATTAAATCAAACTCAAAGCATTTACTTCAAATAAGCCAGTAACAGGCACTTTTGAATTGTCAAGGTCGGTGAGTTAGAAAGATGAAGCTAGTTGCCCATTCCAAAGCGTAGGTACCTATGGAGAAGAACGGGCATGAAACTCCATGGACACTCTTTTAAAATCATGATATTTTTGAGTTGAAGTTGGTTACATCATTTTGTTGTAACCAACTTTTTGTATGTAAATATCTTTGTCTAGGCAAATCTTGAACGATGGATGGATCGATGTTCTTCACACACCTGGATTCAAAATCCAAATATGTGAAGAACGAGAAGTTTTTCACATATTTGGATTTTGAATCATTATTATTTTAATAATTTATACTTTATTTACAGCTATCGTTATAACTAAGAGGAGTCGCCCTTTAACTCCGTTATACATCTTCAATGCTAATCATCCTTTCTTATTTTACATTCTTTATAAGAAAACTGTGTTATTCTGCGGAGCCTTTGTTCATTAAGGTGAATTTACTCCTAACATAAGTTGAGATATCAGTTGGAGTCCGCAGTTATAATAACAAAGGTTTTTGAATATTTTTCAGCTTTAACAGTGACTGCTTTGTCACTCCAGTATCCTCCTCCGGAAAAATATATCTTTGAAGCAACACACCCCTTCATATTCTATATAATGTTTGGCAAAATTCCTCTGTTTTGCGGGCTATTTGTAGGGGCGCAGTAAAAGGTGAAATTATAGTACAGAATTCGTTACAATTTGTTCAAACTTGCCAATTGGTGGTTGGTTCCTGGTGAAGGATATGACATTATATCGCAAGCACTATTTCTACCTTGGGACTTTTCCATACATTTCTGAGTTCATTTCGATCATAAGAAATTTCATACAACAAATGATTTATCAGACGGTATTTCACAGTTTTTGGTTCTTAATAACTTGTTGTTTTATATTTACAGCCGTTATTCTATCAAGAATGAATATAGCATCTGTAAATCCGCCAAAAGTTTTTAATGCTATCCATCCGTTTTTATTTTACATAAAATTACGAGAAATGGTTTTGTTTTCTGGAGCCTTCGTCCAATAAGGTGAAATAAGATGCTCTAAATGCATGTTTGTGTGCTTGTGCATGTATATACAATGCCAGATTTTTCATCTAAATTATGAATTATTTTATTACTCTTTGCTTACATGCGTTACCTACTTATGCCTGCAGAATAGTTTTATTCAAAATTGATTAACATTTTTATCTTCCTAGGTACTAATTTCAAACATCTTGTTTACGAAGCACACTATCTTTAATCCAAACTATAATTTTAATCCAAGTAGATTAGTAACTAGAAATGACTTGGGCTCTGCAGTTATCCTTAATTTAACATACATTTTGTATTTTCAGCTGTTTTAATCGGCGTTACGTCAGTTATGTATCCTCCCCCCAAACGCTATGAGTTTTTAGCAACTCGACCTTTCGCTTTCTATATATTATTAAGAAGTGCAAAAAGTCCATATAAAGCGCCTTTGTTCTGTGGAACATTTGTAGGAGCAAAGTAAAAGGTGAAATTAAACAAAATAATACCCAATTTATGATCATTTTGAATTGGTGGTTGGTTATATGGTGAAGGAGTACTGTGTCCACAAGCACTATGTATTATTTCTTTTGTATATGTAGCTTTCATGTTTATAGTATACGTTTTCACCAGTCACCATAAATATAGAAATTTGACAGTCCCTGTCCTGCATATCCAGAATATAAGACTTAAGAACGTTATCAATCAATATGTCAAAAATATCTCGACTTTCGATACGTTTTTGATATTTTGACTGCCACCGTTATGAGGATGCGACTAGATTTAGAACTTTTTTAATTACGAGAATTCCACTTTTGATACCACATATTTGATTTCTTTTGAGACAGTTTTCAACATTTGTAATTATCGATTCTAATCCTTTTCAGCTATAGGAGTTGCTGGAGGGTCCGCTCCTTCTTTCCCTCCAAAGATTTATATATTCAATGCAGATCGTCCTTTCATATTTTATATCGTCTTCGGCAGTAGCACTCCTATATTCTGTGGCGTGTTTGTTGGTGGCCAGTAATGAATCTCCTTATTGGGTAATCTCAATATTTATGCCATTTCGTTTTGTTTCCGTGAATAATATTTTGTTAGTCATGGTTGTGGGAATATTGAATAGTAAAGTGTTAACGGAAAATTGTCATAGTGTTTTCAGTGGTGTTTTTAATCAATCAATCAATAGTCTTTATTTATAAACATAGGTTACAACAGTGTGTAAGATGGTGTGTGGATGGTGGTTTATCGTCATTGATGTCTTAAATAAAGTTTCAACTAGTCTCGTATACATAACAGGTTGGCAGGGACATCGACACGCAACCTGTTACCATACAGATTCAGTCCATGATTCTGATCCCCATTCGTTAAAATTTCCCAGCGATAAAAAAAAAATCTGTCCCATACATTTTAACCGCGCTCGTATTGCACTTTTCTATGAAACAGCTGATTTTTTTTAAACTTACGAAAAATTCATGGTTACAATTTGTGCAGCATGTTGCGTCGTCCTGCGCTACGCAGTCTTTCCATCTTCTGAAGGACGGACCACATTCCGTCTTCTCGTTCCAAGTCGCTATACTTTCGAACTAATAATTTGATCATAATTTTTATCTGGATCTCCAAGCTATTGCTGTCAGTGATACCAGTTCATTTATGAACCTCCTCATTCTAAAAGTATAGTGAGTAAATTCATAGATAAATTGATATCATAATAATTAAGTTGAAATCATTGATGTAAGAGAGTATTTTACTCGAATTTTACTCTATCATTTGTCCCTATTGCCACACGCCAAATACTTTTGAACTTTTGTTTATTTCTTTCAGCTATAATTGGAGATACTACAACTTCTGTTCAGTTGGATCCTCCAAAGATCTATTTATTCGAAGCGAAACATTCTTTCATTTACTATATTTTATTCAATGGCGTTCCTGTATTTTGTGGAATATTTGTTGGCGCCCCATAAACAGGGTTGCAGTACTGTGACGTACGTAAAAAAAATAGATCTTTACCTAAGCAACTGAGAATGATAGGTGTGGTGGTGGTTTGGTGGTGGTATACGTATATAGATCTAATATTACGTACGTTTTTAGTATAATACTCTTACAACAACAAAACTATGACCATGATCACAGCTGTATCCTTCAGATTTCACATCGCAGGTTTTTTTTTTTTAAATAGCATCTTGCAGGTCAAAATAGGTTGTCGGTTGCTTAACTGAACTTGCCTGTAGCTTCCTCAATAAATTAAGACCTCCAGGTGTAAAATCTAACCGACTACACGCTAAACCTACCCCCGCTACCCTGTGGGGTACGGACGTCGGTGCAGGTATTCAGAGGAATGCTCCATGTACGTACCAATTCAACAATCTTCGTGACTATAGCTAAATGCCCACGTAGACGTGTATATTTTATTAGGGCTACGCATTGGACATTTACAGGCAAAAGCGATTGTAATAACTATGGAAAGGACCTTACTTAAAAGTAGGAATAATCTATTTTCTAGAATTTAAATATGTATATAAACCAGGATTTTTTTCTTGGAATTTATTATTAAATAAATTTAACTATATTAAATGAAGGTAGACTTGAAAGATCACGTTCTGTATTTCAGAAATCGTGTTTATAGACGGAGCCACCATGTACTCAGAGCCAGTTAAAGTTTTTGAAGCTAACCGGCCTTTTATATACCAGATATTGTCTGGAAAAATAATAATATTCAGCGGGATTTTCGTAGGCGCCCAGTAAACTATGTGAATACTGTTATTGGTCTCCATCAACAGAAGCGTAAATAATAACAATTTTTCTGAAGGCTCTCATATACCTATCTACAGATTATTGAATCTACTTTTCACCTATTAAAGATAAAACAGGAATTCGTTTTTATGCATATTATTAATTGTTGCTAACCTAAACTAAACCTACGGTCTACAAGGCACTTCAAATGTCCATACTTTGCTCTTCTCTCATACCATGTTGGCGCAAACGTACAAATATCGTGGCGGGATCTTAGGGGCAATTGTCGTAATTTTAAAAACATTCACAGTCTGATCTCAGTGCCAATCTGTCAAAAATATCTCGAGTTTCCATAAATTTTTGACAAATTTTTGACATTCAATTGTCGTCGAGATGACACTGCGAACGTTTTTAATTACGAAAATTGGCCTCTTATCTTGCACTGAATTATCAATTGTTGAATCGAGCAGTGAGAATTCAACATTGTGCATCCCAGTGAGTTGTAAAAATACACTGTTTGATTTCAACTCTCGCCCCAAAAGAACTCGTTGAAGATCGAGTGCACGAAAAAACCCGAAGCGATCTTATTATGCCTGTCCGAGCGTGTACTTTTTTTCTGGGTATTAGCTTCACATGATTTGTGCATTTAGCCAGTGTCAAGTATTTTTTTCTTTTCGATCGAGTAAATGGCCATTATCAGGCACGAAGTTACAAAAAACTCATAGTCGTCTTTAGTCAGTCAAGTCAAAGTTCAGTCAAAGTTATTGTAAAGCGGTAGTAACTTTACAACAACCTATTAGGAGTTTTTGGGGGGAATACGAAAAGTCCACGTTAGTCACTTCTTTTCACCTTCACCACACTTGTGCACTCACACGTAACTAAATTGATCAAAATTATACAATTTAATTCGCTGTTTCATAAAATTTCATGAAAATGAAAATTCGTGCGACATGTTCCAACGCGATCCCGCCAAAAACTCCGAGCGTGTACTTATCTGAAAATGAATAAAAAACGTTCTAGAATTTAATTTGAAATAATTTTAATTAATACGTATGTATATTTAACCTGCGTAGGACGTAGGTACCTATGTACTCAGGCATGGTTTACGGTCAAAAGATCTCGAATATAGCGCAACATCGAAGAAAGAATAAGTAGAAGCCATATTTGGAAGTCCTTGTTCTTAATTTCAGTAATAAATTGGATCGGATTCCTTCCTTTACTTCCTGACGAACCAATCGTTTTTTGAGATAAACGGCCATTTATCCACGTAATTTCTATAAATATACCAATATCCAGCGGAACTTTTCTTTGAAAATAAACTAGAGTGCCCGACAAGTCTTCAACAACACGTAAATACCGAATTATTTCAATTGTGAATTATTTTGAGTTTCATAAAATACCTTCTTCTTTAAAAAAAAAACTACAACAACCTATGGTTTTTTGAACCGACGAAAAAGCGGAGGAGGATTCTCAATTCGACGCGTATTTTTTTTTTTATGGATGACCACGCATAACTTTTTCCAAAGTAGTCCGATTTTGATAATTCGATTTTTATTGGAAAGGGTTGGTTGTTCGAAGTTGGTCGCATATAAATTTCGAAGAAAAATTCCAACCCTAAGGGTAAGAAAACATGATTGATTGTTTACTCACAGATTTTAATATTGAGTTGTGTATTATAAAAAGTAATCAACAAAAAGTAATCAAAAATTAAGCATGTAGTAATTAGTAGATTATAGCCACAATTTTTTTTAAAATAAAAACTTTTTAACAAAAAAATTAAACCGCCGAAAAACCGAAAAGTAAAAAATAATAAACTAGCTTTGTCCAACCCCAATAACTAAGTTCGGAGGTCGGTGACTTTGGATATGTATTTAATTATATGTCACCGCCTTCCGAACTTAGTTATTGGGGTTGGACAAAGCTAGTTTATTATTTTTTTACTTTTCGGTTTTTCGGCGGTTTAATTTTTTTGTTAAACAATTTTTTTTCACGTCTTAAATCAAAAAGTCCCAAACCATAGTATATTATTTTCCATGCATAAAAAATAACAATAATGTCCACAATGTTAAATAAATTATTGTCAAAAACTAGTATCGCGCCTAACTCATCCACACGAGGTTAATTAGGTGTAAATTTACCAACTATTCGTAAATTGGTACTGATTTGGAACAATAATTAAAATGTTGATTTTTTAAAATGTTTAAACATTTACGAGTGATAAATAATATTCACGGTTCATTCAACTCTTAAATGAAATTAAAAATATAAGCGATATTTAAATTAATTTTCTTTTCAGTTATAGGAATGGCTGGATTTTCTGGCGTACTACCGCCGCCTCCAAAAGTTTTTAATGCTGACCACCCTTACTTGTTCTTTATAACGTCTGATCAGAAACCTGTATTTAGTGGGGTTTTTGTTGGTGCAAAGTAGAATGACCATAAAAACTGTTAAAATCTCCAACACAAGCGTAAATATCAACAGTTTCGTTAAATACAATTAATAAGATTTTTTTTAAACTGCCATCGACACGAAAACTCCCGTGTCCGGTGTATTAGTGATCTACAATTTGGATCCTTAAGGAAATACGCATTGGGTCTAGTTTATATAACCTCAAAGTTTGGTATTGTTGACTCCAGTCTCATTTGTATGACTTTACCTACCTCTATATATTATCTTTAACCTTTAAGTTATTTTAAAATACGTAGTTTCTTCTCTTCCAGTTGAACACCATACAGTGTTCCTCCTATTCTTTTTTAATTATACTTTTTGTTTGTATTCTAATATCGGGAATGATTGGAAAAGTAAGCTTAATACTCAGTGAGCTGGCTTTGCTTGCTATGTGTTCCTTATTAACATTATTGCTATGTACGTATGTACCTGATGTATTGAATTAATTGATATGCTTCTTTAATGAAATGTAAAATAATGATACATTTTCTTTTTCCAGATGGGTTAGAAGAAAACTTAAAACTTAAGGTTTGGAATAAAATTTTGGTCAATAATAAATTGTATATTTATTTGACACCGAATAACCCTACTTATTATTAAGCAAAGCCCTACTACGTAGGGTATAA
This sequence comes from Polymixis flavicincta, assembly GCA_949987655.1. Taxonomy (NCBI): domain Eukaryota; kingdom Metazoa; phylum Arthropoda; class Insecta; order Lepidoptera; family Noctuidae; genus Polymixis; species Polymixis flavicincta. The sequence continues at coordinate 10,593,195 of OX465175.1, read as the reverse complement.
CACGGGAGATTTTAAACTATCGAAAATTTGTGAACTGCAACAAACCATTTAAAAATTTGTTAATAGCTTATGATCTGTCCATGGCAATCCAACAAATTGTGAACTGGTAGGCATCAAACTTGCATGCAATGTATCGACCTCGCGGAAATACAAAATAGCCAATTAACTGCGACCAACTTGTAAGTCCTTCCCACATCCAGCGGATACCCGCGGCCTTCACAAGGTGATCGGTCCACCTTGTGGGACGCCTTCCCACTCTACGTCTTCCGGTACGCGGGCGCCACTCCAGAACCTTTCGGCCCCATCGGCCATCTGTTCTGCGAGCAATATGCCCTGCCCACTGTCACTTAAGTTTGGCAATTCTTCGGGCTATGTCGGTTGCCTTGGTTCTCCTGCGGATCTCTTCATTTCTAATTCGATCGCGTAGGGAAACTCCGAGCATAGCCCTCTCCATTGCCCTTTTGGGTGACTTTAAGCCTTCTGATAAGGCCCATTGTCATCGACCACGTCTCTATACCATAGGTCATCACTGGCTACACACACTGGTCAAAGACTTTCATCTTGAGACACTGTGGTATTTGGGATGAGAAGATATTGCAAAGCCTCCCGAATGCTGCCCAGCCGACTCGGATTCGACGATTGACCTCTTTCTCGAAGTTGGACTTACCTAAGGGGGGTATTCGCTGGATGTGGGAAGCACAAGACCGGTCGAAGTGGAGGAGCCTGGGGGAGGCCTATGTCCAACACTAGACGTCTTTCGGCTGAAATGATGATGATGAACTTGTAAGTAGCGCTCGCTGGCCGATGCCGCGTCAACGCCCGCTCCGCTCGCTCGACTCGCGTGCGATTTGTCACAGTTCTAACCTAATCTAACCCATTTGGTCAGGATGCCCCGGCTTAGTTACTGCGATTAATTCGGGTACCACCAAGACTGACAAATCAGGGACAATTTTACGGGTTTATAGGACAGATTGTAAACCCTGTTGGTAAGTGCAGATTAATTCACAATTTGACGGTTTCACAAGGATGGATTTAAAAACTATCGAAAATGTATCCGTTATGTTGTAAGAAGTAGGGTTCACAATTAATTGACAGTATACAATCTCGCAAGATATAATATACTTACTAATGATGTTCACAATCATACGGTGACACTAAACATTGAAACTTGACTAGTATAAATAGTCTTTCAGAATTAAAGTATCTACGACTTTATCTTAAAACAGTTTAGTGCTATAATTGTCCTCATTTAGTCATTAACAGCACTTGAAACACTTATTCCGAGCCTTAGAAAAATATATCACCAAGCAATTTGAATACAAATTAGACAAAAGTAATTATGACGTTGTTCTTACAGTCATTCTATAGACAAACAAACTCAACCCTACAAAATAACCCAATGTCAGTAAGAACAAAATTATAGTAGGTATATTATGACGGTTACCAAGGACATACCATTGCGGGACTAGTTTCCAATTAACAGGTATTATTGGAACTCCCTCGGGGATGAGAATATCGACAGGACGGGATCAAATGAAATTACGAGTTAGATCTCACTTATCCAAGCAAAATCCTAGATAATCTTCTGAAGGAAATGTTGTTATGGCCTACAGTTCTGGTTAAAATGAAACGTTTGTTTCGCTCTCCTATAAAACTGTTTGATAGTTTAATCCTCATCCAATTCTTCGGTTTCCAATTTAAATTTTGAATTAGATAATACTTTGATGAATGGATTTAATCGGATCCTATTGTGCTTCCGAATTGAAACCAGATGCTAAAGGACCAATTTGGAATTTAACGGTCACAGGAAAATTAAAACGGGGATTAAATACGCGTTAAGTAATAGTAATTTACTTTAATAATATTATTATTCATTGTAGTTATTATTAAATACATTTTTAAAAAAATTCATAAAACATTTTTTTTTTTAACATTTAAAAATATATAAAATAGGGATCCGCCGATATTGGGAGCAGGGTCCAAGCTACCGGTGGTTAGGGCACCAGAGACAGGAACCTCCTCACGATGCGAGCCGTATCGAGAAGTACTGCCTTCTGAATCAGGCCTTTGATCCAGCCGCCTAACGAGAGCCTCGAGAGATGTTGTTCGAGGCTTTCGGCTATCAGTCCATTGGCTGATACGACAATCGGTACAATGACAGCCGAGTCCACATTCCACATGTCAACAACCTCGTGTGCTAAGTCGAGATACTTAATTTGTTTCTCTTTCTCAACTTTCACGAGGTTCCCGTCATGCGGAATATTATTATAATTATTTCGGATGCAGGTCACTAAATCACCATCCGGTATAACCTTTTGTTTAAAGCCAACGAAATTTGACCATGTAATAACATAATCAGTCTATAATGTCCCCACTGCTGAATCATAGACCTCTCTGTGAGAGGGAGTGGGCCATAATACACCACGCGACCCCAACGTGGTTTGCCGGATGTTAGATATCTTAAATTTTTTGGTTCTAACACATGCCGGTTTCCTCACGATGTTTTCCTTCACCGTTTTGAGAGCAGCGGTGATGAAATAATTTTACACAAAGTGAAATGTCTGTTTAGGTTCGAAACCACGACTCAAAAGTTTTGAGTCGAGTCCGTTACTACTAAGCCACCACTGCCCATGACCATTTTGCATAAAGCTTAAATGGCAGTGATTTTTTATTGAATGATTGTACCTCAGATTATAAAACAAAGGTAAATAGACCGCGCGGAACACCAAGAGTGAAGCAAAAATACCCGCGCTAAAGCGTTACATTGTATATAATGCGAGGCTTTAGTATTTGTTTTTTTTACTCTTGGGTGTTCCGTGTGATCTATCTTCCTTTGTTTTATAATCTAAACCAAAAAAAAAAAAAAAAAATACTAAAGCGTCGCATTTTATGTAACATACAATGCGCTTTAGTATTTGGTTTTTTGGCCTCACTCTTGGTGTTCCGCGCGGTCTATCCTTTGTTTTATAATCTGAGGATTGTACAATCACAATGCGAGGATATATGTATATTTTTTACGACTCTGTAATCCCCAAAGATTAGTATGTTATCAGAAGATCTGCAAATAAAGCGAGCAATACATCACTCGGGCACGGACCGTGGTTCCCTTGAGACTCCTATATTGATGATTTAATTAAGCAGTTACCCTCAAACTTGTGTATTGGGCTGCTCCAGTTCGCGACCGTCGGAGAATCCTGTCCGTTACATCGGAATTTGTAATTAAGAAACAACGTCTCGGAAGAAAATCTGTTTACGAAGTCAGCCGAAGTATTTTATCTTGTTCACCGCGGTTTAGCGAAAACATCCACATAGGATATGTGGTAAAGTAAAATAGTTCGCGTTGTTGGTCTTTCGCTGTTGAATGATTTCTTATTGAATGAACTTTGCTTGAACGCTTCAGTATTAATAGCGTTCACAAAGGGTGAACACAATATTGAAGTTCTTATGGGAAGCTTGGAGCTGGATAATTTGCTTGAAGAAACAACCAAGCAATGTTATATTTTTACCGTAAAAACTATAGTTTTAGTAGTGGTTAGTAATTTAATAGCAGAACAATCAACAAGTGAATGACAATGTTCCTATTGTTGAAACAGATGTTCAAACTTAGGACCCGTGACTGTCCCTGACGCCTATTGTAGATATTCGCATGGCAATCAGTTCCTTTGAGACCTAAATGGGGTCTATGGTCAACACTAAACGGTCTCTCAAGCAATGCACGACCATGACGGTACACAGGATCCCTGTAACCCGTTGTATGTTTTAACAACCACAGTACGTTTCTCTTACTTGTCATCGTCTTGTTGTAACCTGGAAGCCTTTCGGTGGTACCACATGAACCAATCGAATGTACTCCACTTCAACACTTCAAAAGAGAACACTAGGTACGTGTTTTTTTTTTTAATAGCTCTCTTTCGTAGCCGGCCAAGCAAATGCGATCATACCGTACTAGGCTTCGGTTGGAGCAAAAAGCTGAGCGCTAAGAGCCGTTCATCATATTTGAAATTAACTTCCCTTATCGTCTCTAAACTATCTAAAATCATACTTTCAACAGGTAAAGCGAAACGAGTCGATAAGTAAGACCAGTAAATTAGCTTCGGATAACATCGAAGTTCGTCGTAAATTTAGCTCAACTCCGTCGATTGTAAAGACCGCTGGCTCTCCGGCAAATTGATCTTATCGGGAGGTTACCCGATGTTCATAGTTAGTGGTCCATAGTTCATTGTGAAATTCGCAAGCGGCGCTAAACTCCGACGGTCAACTAATTTACCGGCAGACCAATCTTTACCTTAATAGTTATGGTATAGTTGTAGCTCCAAAGTTCTTCAGTGCACTGCGACGGCTAGGTAAACTTGGCTGACTCTCACAATTTGTATAGAAATAATTAGGTACTACGATTTTCTGAACAAAATCTTCAAAAGTTGATCCTAGTTGGTTTGCTTTGATTCCTATTTAGTTTGACTTTGTAAGGATTTGGTACAAATCAGTACAGTTAAATTAGGAGCCGAAAAGCAAGTATTCTTTGGCAAGACGCGCGGCAAATGTAAGATAGAACGCCCTCAGGCTAGGTGGAGCGACGATCTACGACATCGAACTTCGCTGACGTCAACGAGCGACTGGTTTCCAGGGTAGTTGATGGTGGCGGTGGCTGTGGCAGCAGGTGGATAAGAGCCTTGCTTGCCGAGAATTGAGTTGAATAGAATGCGATTGGGGAGGCTTATGTCCAACAGTTGTAACAAATCAAACTTAAACCTAAGGGAAATAAAGATTTAAGCAGATTTTTACATTTTTAATTTAAATTAATAAAAAAATACAAATAGTTTTATAAAAATTACCTACTTCACTAGAGTCCTTTAGTATCACAAACTGGGAGGAGGATATATTGTGAGGAGGGTTCTTAAGTCACACACACTGGGAGGAGGATATGTCGTGAGGAGGATCCGGTATGAGCGCCTTGTTGTCTATTGGTTGTAGTAAGACGAGCAGTGGAAACAGGAGGGACCCGACAAAACTCCGAAGCTCAATAGTAGGGCCGCAGCAGTAGTATTAGCAGTAGTAGTATTATTAGTGGAGGCTTTTCAGAAAAATAAACAGCACCTCCATACATCAAATTACGTCGCTGTCCCTCTTCGTAGTTCCCTCTCGTAGTAGTCCCGCTTTCTGCGCTTCGTCCTCTATTTATACTAGAGTTTCAGCCGTTCCAGAACATTTTTAAATTTTAATATTATGTCCTCCAGTGGCCAGACACATGTAACCAGCCAGCACATATTATACAACCATGTGTGTGTAAAGAATTTAAAGATATAATTTAAAATTAAGAAGTAAACAATCATAGTTTATAAAATACAATATTTCAGCTAATAATATTGATAAAAATAATTTATAATAATTAAACCAAAAAGATAAAGATTTAAGCAGATTTTTACATTTTTAATTTAAATTAATAAAAAAATACAAATAGTTTTATAAAAATTACCTACTTCACTAGAGTCCTTTAGTATCACAAACTGGGAGGAGGATATATTGTGAGGAGGGTTCTTAAGTCACACACACTGGGAGGAGGATATGTCGTGAGGAGGATCCGGTATGAGCGCCTTGTTGTCTATTGGTTGTAGTAAGACGAGCAGTGGAAACAGGAGGGACCCGACAAAACTCCGAAGCTCAATAGTAGGGCCGCAGCAGTAGTATTAGCAGTAGTAGTATTATTAGTGGAGGCTTTTCAGAAAAATAAACAGCACCTCCATACATCAAATTACGTCGCTGTCCCTCTTCGTAGTTCCCTCTCGTAGTAGTCCCGCTTTCTGCGCTTCGTCCTCTATTTATACTAGAGTTTCAGCCGTTCCAGAACATTTTTAAATTTTAATATTATGTCCTCCAGTGGCCAGACACATGTAACCAGCCAGCACATATTATACAACCATGTGTGTGTAAAGAATTTAAAGATATAATTTAAAATTAAGAAGTAAACAATCATAGTTTATAAAATACAATATTTCAGCTAATAATATTGATAAAAATAATTTATAATAATTAAACCAAAAAGTAATTCTTCATAGACTAGTGAGAAACTCTATGGGAAAAAAGAAAAGTAACTGACAGTTTGACAAATCTTGACATACATGTCACAACATAGAAAATTACAAAGATCAGATTTTATTTTATTACAGATATTAAAGAAAATAGTTATTGAAACACGCAAATACTATATTTCCTTCCAGAAAATGAGTATGAAGGTACATAGAGAATGCTTAAATTTCAAGGTTAATGTTAACAAAAATGTAAGTATAAAGAATAATCATTACACAGTGTACTGCTGTTGTCTGACGATAGTGGAAATTAAGTGCCTAATTAAGTTGAATATACAATTTTCCGATTCACACACATATGTATATAACAGATGAAATAAAATAGGCAGGCTTTATATGGTTTCATCGCGAACGCGAATAGAAAAGAATATGTATACTTATAAACAGTATACATGTTATACATATGTACAAATAAATAAAATTAAGGTGACAATGTCCAAATAATAGCAATTTATTTAATGCTTAGGAGAGTGCATACGGTAGGTACCTACTTATGACTCAAAAACATTCCGGCTAATCTCCAAAACAGCCGGACGAATTTTAATGAATTTCGGTATGGGGATACTTTGAATGCTGGGGAAAGGACATACATTTAATCGACATACGACACGACCGAATCCGCGGGCGGAAGCTAGTTATTAATATAACCCGCGATAACGGTCCTAAGCAGCAAATTAATTGCATTATTTATACCATTTTATTAGTTATCTGGCATCTCACATTAGAGATAGTTTGAGCAGAATTAATAGTTTGACTCAGTTGATCAGACTAAGGCATCAAAGACTACGAAATTCCCAACAACCATAAGCATGTTACAAAGATGTAAGAAAGGAATACACACAGGGATTAATGAAAGTGAATCAAAAGAATAATCAGATTAGTAAGCAATGCTTCTAAATTGGTAGTAATCCTAACTTTATATTTGTATTTTATTTAATAACTAAGTATAATGGATAAATGCGAAAGTATTTTTTTTACTCAGATAGGCTATAACTTAGGTAAAGGCTAATTTTAATCATGGATGGCAGACGAAGTCGTGGGCATTAGCTACTTAGTGAGATATAAATTATAAATAACTGCATGTGTGCCGATATGAATGTAACGAGAAAATTGCCAATTCATACAAACTTTTCCAATTATTGAACTTTTTTTTTAAGTAATTGTTAGGTAATAATATTAATTACCAAAAGTAAAGGAGACAGAAGGGAGACCATGACGGCATTATGACATATATGCATATATTGGTAGCTGCGATCTCTCGCGTCCGGCCCTGATCCAGGCCATGGTACGGAGTGAGAGTGCATGTGTAGCCGTCACCTCTTTCTGCGAAGCAGTAATTTTCGCGAAGAGGGAGGCAGCTCATGTGAGGGAGCGGCAGTATATGCGCCCTCATGGCCCTAGTCGCCGCAGGAGACGCCCTGGGCATCGTGAATCTCAAGCTGATTCCCGGCCACCGTAGGCGCGGGCTTGCGGACGGCGGTCGGCGAGTATATGGGTAACTCGCTGTCCGGTAAGGACCAAGCCCGGGTCGATGGCGCGTGTGTACCACACGCGCCTCAAAGAAATGTCAGCACCAACTGGTGGGGTCCACAATTGCCAATGCCTGCCAGGGGTGCAGGTGGTTCGAAATAGATACCATCGCTCCTGGCACACAGGCAACTGAGGGAAGACGAGTGGGTTTTAGTCAGTAAAAGTCTGACACGCCCCTCCAGCACCACCTAGAGCGGGAGAAGTTATTTGATGATTTCCCAGCCTCAAAAAAAAAACAATGTCACCCATTTAAAAGACAGATGGCATTGTATAGGTGGCAAACTACAAAAAAGAGTAGGAAAAGATGAACACTTGAAAATTGTGTACCGTATTCCCCGCCTCCATAGTCCATGTCTCATAAAACTACTTAGAACACTGCCAACTTCGTTCTGACTTAACTTAGTAGGTACTGAAGTACATAACTTTACTAACTATACGTATAACTGCGCCATATTGTGCACATGGGTGGTTTATTAATGTGTACAGTATATGCCATATCGACAGGGGCTTGTGGCTAGGTTACAACAGCCGCACTGGATTGATCTATCAGGTAAAGCTGCGCTTGCTCCGGTTGGTACTTGGATGGGTTGGTACTGGAGTAGCGCCGCAACGTCAACTTTAAAGCGTTCGTGATCGTGGTGCGCGTGACGAATTGTTATCGGCCTGTCGTCATGGAAGAGGACTTTTGGCCGCAGGACGTGGTGTTCCGTCGCTTCCACGGACGAGTTCAACAGGACAGCACAAAGTAGGTAAAGCTAGTGCAAAGTGAAGTTATACTAGTCTTTTTTTTATAATTATGAATGTTAGTCTATAAGGTATTTATGTTATGGGTCTTTGTTGCCTGAATTTAATGATTTTATTATAATCGTCTCCTTTATTTCAATAATTACACATAAATTACATTTTGATGTGAAACATCTATAGCCGCACGTAAAATCGATTGCTGGCGTGGCTACGCATGGCGTGGCGACGCGTCGCTACGCTTTATGATAGTATATATAATATAGTCTATGTAGTAGTGTGAACGGTGTGGCGACGCGTCGCATGCGCAAGCGACTGTGCGATTATCTTCCCAATGTTTCGGCGTTACGCTATCTCGATCGCCACACTGAGTTCGGATACCCATAGTGTTTTGTTTACTAGAGGATACATAACCTGTGTTTTAACAAATAACATTTTTTTAATTTTTGTATTTAATGAAAATAAATGTTTATTAAATAAATAATCATCAGTTTCTGGAAAAAAATACAAAAAATGTTTACATTAGTTCCTGTCGTAATCTGTTCTTTTATGCATATTACTTGTACAAAATAATTTCGATGTTTCTCATCTGCCAGGCGTCCCGTGACGGCTTAAATTTTTTTAAATATTAGAATATAAAATATGTTAAAACATTTAAAAATATAAAAATTAGTAGCCCACTGGTATCGGGAACAGGGTCCAAGCTACCGGCATACAGGCCTCCACCTTACTGCTACATGAATACCATTGATGATAAAACAATTTAAATATTTGAGTAAGAATTAATACGAATGTAACCAACTTTTGTTTCTACCGGCGAAACAAAAGTTGGTTACATTCGTGTTGTAGTATTAATTCTTACTCAAATAAATTGTTGGCGGCGGCGATCGAATTACATTTTAGAACACAAAAGCTGCTATTGTGACTTAACTATGATAGTTACATATAGGTCCTCCTGGATATTTTTGAAGGTAATAATTAGTAATTTAACAATGTAGAAGACTTTTTATGTACCATCAATATTTTTCTAAGCGCACGCCAAATACTTAATGCATTTTATAGGGGAAATTTTGCTATTTTAGGTTACATTATTGCAATTTTCTTAACGATCACAATGTCTTATTATTTTTATTAATTAAAGCCTATGTTACTTCCTGATAATTTAGCTTTCTATTGGTGACAAATGGTTGAAATCAGTCCAGTAGTTTCGGAGCCTATTCGGAGCAAACAAAAATTTTTTCCTCTTTATCATATTAGTACGTATAATATATTTGTATTGTTTAACACAATCCCTTTCACACATAGTTTTTTGAAGTGAAACTTTTTTACGCACGCTTGACTTGGGGAGTAAGCTGGCGAACGCGTTACGAAAAGTGTGATCGGGCGAGGCGAACGGGAGTTGAGTGGGGGATATAAGCATAAGAAAGCAGTGCGCGCGCACATTTTCTTTCTTCCTCTCATAGCCAAATCATACATGCATATATTGTGCACCCACATAAATATATATACATACAGATGGAGCGAAAGAAGTTTCACTTCAGTCGTGAGGTCATAAGCACACTCGGTATTTTTTTCTTTGCCGCCACCTCTTTCTTACAGCATAAACATTTGAATTACCAGTTTTGTCTACAAATGCTGATCCAGTAGGCTTAGCATGACGCTTTCGACATCGGTACATGTGTATTGTGTAACAGAATGCATTTAAAGGTCATTGGGGACGTAGGAAAAAAGGTATTCTGTGTCCTCTTAAAGTTGTTTGGAGGTGTTTGTGGTCGAATAGCGAAATTGAAACTCTAACTTCTTGATATTAGATATAATTATATAATATTATCACACACGTTTTATAGTTTAGAATTACTCGTAGATAGGTACGCAAGTTAAAAAAATAAATAAGCCTTTATTAATATAACATTTTAACATAATTGACCAAACATTACTTGAAAATTATAACAATAGAGGTAAGAAAACTACAAATTAACTTATACTTAAACATATTCACAGCATTCGGCTTATCTCAGCTTTCTTTCTACAAAGGCCTCCTCTAAGTTTTTCCACTTGTTTCTGTCCTTGGCTGTACGTAACCATTCTGGCCCAGCTACTTGCTTCAAATCGTCTTCCCATTGCTTTGGCTGTCTTCCTCTATTTCTTAGGCTTTCTCTAGGGTATTATTCTGCTCCATTTTTCTATCTTTTCTTTCAACATGTCCTGTCCAATGCCATTTAAATTTTCTGCATACTGATTGAACTTTTCCAAACTTGGTCTTTCCTTTGATCTTTTTTAATTGTATTTTATATCTTCTTTTTACTCCTAATACGCTTCTATCAATCCCATTCTGACACATTTAATTTATTTTGTTGTTGTTAAGGTCCAAGTTTGGCATCCGTATGTAAAATATGGCAGTATGCAACCATTGAAGACTTTTCGTTTCTCCGCCATAGGCATTTCTTTTATTTTTCATTACTTCGCTCAGCGACCAGAATCTCTTCCAAGTGTTTGCTATTCCTCTTTCAATTTCTTTCTGCATGCTCTCTGTCGGTGAAACTAATTGTCCTAAATAATAAATTGGCTTACATAATTCTTACTGCTGATTATTAAATTGTAATAGCATTTTTTATGAGAAATTGCTCATTATTTTTGTCTTTGTTATATTCATTATAAGCCCTGCATTTGCACTTTCGTCTAATAATTGTTTTACCATTTTTTCCAAGGGGAATTCAGAGAAAAATATTAAATCATCAGCTAATCTCAAATGACTCAATTTGTCTCCGCTCACGTTCAGTTATCCCAACCCAGTGTCCTAATGATCAACTCCAACATAGCTGAGAATTACTTCGTCGAAATAGGGTCACCTTGACGGACGCCTTTTTCTATTGGGAACTCTTCACCTGACCCTTCTAGTTTTATTTGTGCTGTTTTCCCATAAATGATCTTTAGTATGTGTATTTTCTTTTTATGAACCCCTTGTTCTTCTACTAATTCCCATATGTAGTAGTAATCCAGGGATTCAAACGCTTTGTTGAAGTCTACGAAACCCAAATAATATATTTTGTTGTATTCTCTGTATTTCTGAAGAATCTTGAGTTGGACGTGTATGTGGTCAATCTTCGGCTGGTTTCCATCAAGAGTGTTAGTTAGTCTAAGCAATAGTATTTTGGAAAAGACATAAATATATTAGACATTAAGCTTATTTTAATAATAAAAATCTTTATTTCAGACATGAACAGCCCACAGTCCAGTAGTTAATATCTCCTTTGTCTCCTTTTTTGTATAACAAAACTATCTATGATTTCGTCCAATCTTCTGAAATAACTTCTGCTGTTATTATTTCGTTAAACAAATTGGTTTATTTAGGGAAAATTACCGGCATGGATATTTTAAGAAGTTCATTGGTGATTTTATCGGGACCGGGTGCTTTTCCTAACTTCTGCGTAGTAATCGCTCTTTCCGTTTCTTCTTTTAGAATAGGTGGTATAGGTTCAGTATCTTGCGTGTCGATTGTCATAGTCGTAGCAAGTTTATTACTTTTGCTTTTATACAGCTCCTTTATAACATTCAGTAGCAATATTTCATATATCTGATCATTTTGTAGTACATCTTCGTTGTTTATCCTTCATATTTGGCATCCAATTCTTTTTCCAATCCAATCCAATTCTAATTCTTTGAACGCTTTATTTACTCCGCTTATTTTCTTGATATGATATTGGAAAGTGTTTGCCCTCTTTAGCTTTCTGCCCTTCCTTATATTTTTGTTGAAATTTTTTGAGTTATTTCTGCAATCTCTTTTCGTGTTTCTTTGTTTTTCTTGCCTTGTAAAAGCAATTTACTTTCTTTAAGTAATTTAATTGTTTCGGTGGATAGTGTGGCTTTATTATTCACCTTTCGGGTTTGTTTTGATAGTATTTACAAAATCACAGTATGTCGCCTCAATTGGTTTATTGCATTCTTTTTCTTCTCTTCTCTCTAAAATGTCTTTTAAACTGTTCATTTTCTGTGCGTTATTTTTAATGTTCACGTAGGGTATTGATTCAGTGTGCAGCCTTCAACTTTTCTTTGTATGTGTCCCTCGTAACGTAGCACGAATAATTTTATGGTCAGAGTTAAAATTTACATTTTGTAAAATTGACAGATGTTTAAAAACTTTTGGTTTATTGGTCATAATGTAATCGATTTAATTTTTAAAGACTCCATTTGGGGAAGTCCACGTCCATTTTTTAATCTTTTTCTTTTTGAAGAAACTATTCAGGTTAATTAGTTTGTTTTCTAGACCGAAGTTAAATCTTTCTCCGTTTTTGCTCCTTTTCCCATTACTGTCTTCCTGCACTGTACTCTTCGCCACTTTGCAATCTGTCTGTTAAAATCACTCATTACTATTATATTTTTGTGAGCAGTATCAAGAGTACTTTGTAATATTTGGTAGAATTCTTCTATTTTGTTTATGTATTGTTTTTTATCTGCTATAGTTGGCGAGTTAATCTGAATAATTGACTATGATTCATCTCTGCTATTTTGTACGGGAAGTTTGGTATTTCTATTCTTTCGGATATGCCTTTTAATTCCTCAATTCGGTTGGTTTATTTCCTTTTTATTAAAAAACTAAACGGACTTTGTAATGTAGCATATACTTCCCGTGGTCTTTTATTCCTTCTCCTAGTCTTCGCTCTTCGCTTATTCCTATAATATCCTAATTAATTTCGTCGATTGCTGTTTCTAGTTTAATGAGTTTCTCTGGGGTTCTCAGAGATCGTGTATTAAGCGTCGCTATGTGTATGTCGCAGTTATTATTCCATTTTTGTTTATATATCCTTAGAGGGTGTTGGTCGTTTTCCCCACGATGCCCAGTCGGCTTGTAATTTTCCTATTAAATGTATTTTTGTTTCTTTGTTTTGTTGCATTTTCTGACTGCCGAGAATTCGTTGCTACTGTTGCTTGTTTGTAGGGACGTTAGTAAGCGAGTTAGATTAGAGTTAGACATTCTCATCACTTCAAATGCGTTAGTTCGTTGATAATAGCCTTAAAGGATACGGTGGCTCCCTTTTTTCTAAGTTGAAAATCTGAAAAATGCGGTAAAGAAGAAGATTCCCGTTTTCTTTTATTGTTAGTTGTTTCATTTTCCTTCACTACAAGCTTATCACATTTCAAAAATGCTATTTTCCCCTTTTTCCTTTCTTCTAACAAATCCGACGGTAGCGCCTTCCTTTTGGCCAGAATTTCCTTTGTATAGTCTTCAGTGACATATATCTTCTTAAGATCTTTCTTATTTCTCATTATCTCATTATTTTTCATCCGTTTAAAAAAGAACAGAAGACTCGCCTCGGTTTGTTACCTTCTATACTTCTTTTCCCTAATCAGTATAAATTGTTTACTGCATTTTCATCGATATCAATATTTATGTCTCTTTTGAAGGTTTTCTTTATATTATCTATTGATTTTGTGTGTGTAAGGGGGGAGCACACAACAATCAAATTCCCCAAATGTCAACTTCACCTGCGCGCGCTACACCCTGCCACTGACAGACGAGGCGCTGGCGACCGACCGACGGCCAATTTAAATTCTCCAGAGCGATGATGGGCAGCAGCGTCATCGCTGCTAAAGGACTGGCTCTGCGGTCACCAACCCGTATGCCAAGCGTGGTGACTACGGGCATCAAACCTCCCATGGGTGAAGTGCCAAAACTACGGCCCCCAGTTCCCGGTGGTCCCGCTATTCCTGACCAAGGTAGCGGTCACAGTAACGGCGGGACGGGAGGTGCGAAGAATCCCCGGGTTATGACAGGCAACCAACGACGACTACATCTGGCTACGTACAATGGACATTCGATGAGGCTGGACCATCACCTCGCTGAGCTTAAGGTAGAGTTAGGTCGGGTTAGGTGAAACAGAGCTCCTTAAACTGGGCGGGGCTCCAGTCCTAAGAGAGCTATCGAGTCTCTTCAACTCTGTCATCCAAGAGGGTACAACGCCCCAGGTGTGGAGTCAACAAGTGGTCAACTTTTTTTAAAGAACAATTCCACCACACCCCTGGGTGTGGTGGTTTTGTTCTTTGAAAAAGTTGACTAAATCTTGCTGAAGAACTATAGACCCATCTAACTTCTAAGCCACGTCTACAAGCTGTTCTCGAGGGTCGTCACGAATCGTCTCGCCAGAAGACTTGACGAGTTCCAGCCGCCAGAACAAGCCGGTTTTCGAAAAGGCTTCAGTACCGTAGACCACATCTATACTGTTCGGCAAATTGTACAGAAGACTGAAGAGTACAACCAACCGCGGCGTATGGTATTTGTGGACATCGAGAAAAACTTCGACTCCATCGAAATATGGGCATTTCTGGCCTCTCTGGCACTATATCAAGGTGTTGAGATGTTTGTATGACGCTGCTACGATGACTGTCCCGATCCAGGATAAGGAAACAAGCCCCATCCAACTGCTCAGAGGGGTGTGACAGGGGGGGGGGTGACCCGAAACTGTTCACCAACGCGTTGGATGATATCTTTAAGGCGTTGGACTGGACTGGACAGGGTATCAATATTAATGGCGAATACATCTCACACCTTCGGTTTGCCGGTGACATCGTCAGAATGGCAGAGACACTGGTACAGTTAGACCAAATGCTGCACAGCCTAAACGGAGCCTCTCGGCGGGTTGGTCTCGACATGAATTTGGACAAGACGAAATTCATGTGCAATTCTCACGTCTTGCCGAGGCAAATCCATATCGAAGGGTCGCTTCTCGAAGTAGTGGAGGAGTACGTCTACCTTGGGTAAGTCATCCAGCTCGGTAGACATAACTATGAGAAAGAAGCCGATAGGAGGATCCGGTTGGGTTGGGCCACGGTTGGGCAGCGTTTGGAAAACTACGTCAAGTCTTTTCGTCGCCTATTCGGCAATGCTTGAAGATTAAGGTCTTCAACCAGTGCGTCCTGCCCGTGATGACATACGGTACCGAAACGTGGACACTGACAGTTGGGCTAGTTCGCAAATGTAAGGTCGCTCAGCGCGCTATAGAGCGGGTTATGCTCGGAGTTTTTATGAAGGATAAAATCAGGGATGAAATTATCAGGAATGAAATTATCCGGAAAAGAACTGGAGTCACCAACATAGCTTGTAGAATGAGCAAGTTGAAGTGGCACTAGGCTGGCCATGTTTGATGAAGGACCGATGGACGGTGGAGCAGACGAGTCCTGGAGTGAAGACCGCGTGTCTGCAAACTTAGTGTGAAACGCCTCCCACCTAGATGGACTTTAAAAAGGTGGCTGGGACAGACTGGATTTGGAAGACGGAGGATAGATTATTGTGGCGCAGCCTGAGAAAGGCCTATGTCCAGCAGTGGACTGCGATAGGCTTAGTCGATTGATCTATTCCTCCTGGGGAGTTTGTTGCGCCACTTCTTCTTCCCAGCTAAAGCACTAGGAAGTGTCGAAGGGTGGGCGTTTTGGGGGGACTGTCTTATGTTTTATTTTTTTTGACGTTCGAAAAGTGCTGACTCTCAGCCTAGTTTGAATAAATGACTTTTGATTTTGATTTTGATTTTATTAATTTTAATGTTGTTTTTCTATTTCATCAACGCCAAATATAAAATTATATTGTTATCCTTTTTTCTCTTTTCAAATATTCTATCTCTTTCTCCTGAGTTTCTATTCTTAACTTTAAGCTTTTGTTTTCTTCTATAATCGGGATTATGTTACTTAAAATAGATTCAGTAATTTCCGCAGATTGTTGTTGCATTCTCTAGTTTCATTTTACAGAACAAAAGTTGAAATTGTGTCCCCATTTTGTTAAGTTAAAGGAATGGAAACGTGATCGTAAAACGATAGAACGATTTTCAATACTGGCAACTCTGACGTATATGTCAGTCGTTAGTTATCACAAGTAACTATTTATCTTATATCTGTAGCAAGTTATCTGTGACTTCACTAGAACTGTCAAAGTCAAAGAAATATCACTAGTGAAATAGTCTTTGGTCTAACCTCAAAACGTTGTTGATATACATTCTTCTTTGCTGTAGTGTAATGTGAAAATTACGCCTTCGTTGATATCTCCAAACCTTTCAGGCCTCCTTTTTGTTGTTGCACGGTATTATTTTGGAGTGTATGGTGTTTACAAATATTTTTATTTTAGTTTTAGCGTGACTCCAATGACGGTGATATTTATACTTAGCAGACCGGAACCGGAAAAAAAATACACACGTTAACACAGTTATAAAACTAATTTCACTAGTTGGGACAGAATAAACTAATGACTTAAAATCTAGTCCATCGGGTGACCCGTGACGGTTGACAACCAAGAGAAGGACGCGAAGGGTAGCGCCCTGGATCGTAGCTTAGTGGCCCACTTAGCAAACTAACACAACAAGGTTAATAAACCAAACATAGTACAGGCGACGCGGGACATCACGTAATAAGGTGCGTACCTACACAAATGCACAATACATGACGCCACGCCCCATGGAGAAGGCTGAACCGATTTAACAAAATTCGGAGAAAACCTTGAATTTTACTCTTCTGCCGGACCGAGTGGTATCAGTTTTGCAATGGTGGTTGATTTGGCGTCTGCGTTTGGAGATGGAATTGGATGTTTTAGATTGGATGTGGAAGGGTGAGTGGGTTTTGATGTTCTCGTCAGCGGACCAAGAGCTGTAGGACTGACGTGTTCCATGTATGTTTGACGCGATCAATGCTTTCAGCGACATTTGCACCCTTAGCGACCAAAGTCATTGTTTTGCCATCGCTAGCGTGATCAATAACTTGTTACGGACTGGTATATGGTGGTTGTAAGGGGCCTCTGACTGTGTCGTCACGTAGAAAAACGTGAGTTGCTGACGAGAGATCTCTGAAAATAAAAGATGATCACTGAGAATGACGAGATGCAGGGATTGGTCGTACCGTCGACATTTAACGTCGAAAATGTACGACAAAGTCTGCAGGATAGTTTGTAGTGTCAGTTTTGGAAACTGGAACAAGCATTTCGCCGGGCAACCGAAGTATTTCTCCGCAAACTAATTCAGCAGCGGTGGCTTTCAGATCTTCTTTGAAAGCGGACCGCGAGCCAAGTAGGACGAAAGGCAGTGCACGTAGCCAAGACTCTTGGTGGCACATGGGAGCAGCCTTGAGTTGGTGATGAAGACGCTCAATCATGCCATTGCGCAGGGATGATATGTCGTTGTTCTTATTCGCTTAATGGCGAAGTGTGTCGTCATTCTGCGAAACAGCCTTGGTCTGTCGTAATGACTGACGGTGCACCGAAACGGGCAAACCATTCTCGAGTAAATATTTCTGTTACTTCCTCCGCAGTGATAGTTTGCATTGGCCAGACTTTAGGCCATCTTGTACTTCTATTGATAGCTATCAAACAATATCGGTAGTCGCTGCAAATTGGCAGGGGGCCGATGATGACAATATGGACATGTTTGAAGCGACCAGATGGTAGTTTGAAATTACCGATAGGAGAAAAATTATGACGCAATACTTTGGCGCGTTGACATGCCTCGCAAGTTCGTGCCCATTCTTTGCAATCCTTGTTGACAGAAGGCCAAACGTAGCGTTCGTGCACGTACGCCGGGATGACTAAGGTTGTGGACCTTGTTAAACGCTTCTCTTCGAAAGCGAGGATTTAGATAGGGACGAGACTTGCCCGTGGATACATCACAGGTGACAGATATATTCATCCCTGGAATATTGACATTGGTCAATTGCAGCCTTGACCCTTGAGTGCGCAAGAAAGATAACTCTGGGTCTAACTTTTGTGCCCTGTACGAGGGCTGCGTAGTCCTAGTCAAATGCGATAGCGTCGATATGTGACATATCGTCAGCGACGATGTTATCCTCTCCCTTGATATACTTTATGTCAGTAATAAACTGACTAATAAAGGACAGTTGATCCCCCTGCTAAGGAGGGAAGTTTTTCACGGCGCTACGCGCTGTATAAAAGCGAGAGGAGAAATGGTTACGTGTTGGACCTCAAGAATGTGGCAGAAACGTTGTACGCTTTCGTACATCGCCAAAAACTCACTATAATAAGCCGGCCACAGCGTACTTGCTGAAGAAGGCAAGACGGACTCACTTGCTGCTAACTCGTTGTTGGAGACAGGAGCCAATGTGGGCGTTGGATGCGTCAGTAAACAGTCCGAGAGGCGCACCGTTGATCGGATTTTGCAGAAGAGTGGCATTAGCTAGAGTCTCTTTGCAGGATTTAAATTGTTCTAAAAGTAAAGGTGTCCATATGAATGGCTTGGTACCCTTGCCAGTATCAACCACAGATTTTATAAGCGGAGCCTGGAGCAGTGCTGCGCGGGGCAAGAATCGGCAATAATAGTTCAACATGGCAGTTGCGTACCTATAGTTCAAGTCTCATAAATGATTATCCTTCCCATGCCTTAATATCCTTGAATTAGCAATTTTTGTAATAACTAATCGATGTCTATTTGCAACTTTAATAGAAACCAGAAAACAAAGTACAGCCACTGTATAAATAAGATTTATAGACTGTGGTACAGCTATGAGATCTCAATACCAGAATCTATTATGCACAGGCGTATTTAAAACTAGCTTATTTAAATAAATGTGATTTGTATGGCTCCTGTAGTCTATAATAAAATACCTGACCAAATTTCACAGAATTCCTTGAAAATAAATGTTATTATTGTGTGCAGGATTTCAGATGATTTTTTTTGTAATATCTTTATTACCCTCTATTTTGTATTAAAGCTTAATGCATATTAAGGCAGAATGTACATGGATCCTATTATATAATTTAACAACTTATTTTATGAACCTACATTCTAAGCAAATAAAGACCTATTTTATTCTATCAAAATTTACAGGTGTACACTATGTACACTGCATAAAATACAAATCTTGTGTATCGCGTATAAAAGTAGGTATCATATTATTTAAAAGTCACAATTTACTCGCTTCGGGCGAGTTAATTCGTGCAAATCAACTAATAAGTCGATTCGTCATGCCGGATATAAATGTGTGAGCAGATCGGTAGATAAAATATTAGATTAATTTCGGAACTCTGTGTCTTTGGATCTGCATTTAAATTTTTTGCCACCGACTTCTGAAATATTTTTTATTTCACTTTCTAGTGTTTTTTTTAAGTCGGTTGGTTTTTTAGAAAAAAGTTTTATTTTCACTTTTTAGGTGTAGTACCTACCACACACTCATTCGTATACAACTATTGGCCAGGTATACAGCAATGACAGGGAGTATTAGCACAATATCGTCATGGTATACAAAGTGGATTAAGTACGTATTATCGAAGCTTACGCAAAAACGATCCAAGAAAAGTTGTTAAAAACTTACTGCAATCTTCAGGAAGAACGCATTTTCCTGTATTATCATCATACCAGAAACCTTCTCGGCAATCACAACTGTTTTCTTTGCATTGCTCGGGGCTAGCTATAGGTTGTTTCCTATTGCGATCAGAGCAATGTCTACCCCAGTTCGTACCACAACCCGATAACGCGTTAGGGTCCCCACCACATGAAGCTGGAAAATTCATAACATTACTCTCTAGGGCAGTTTCCCCTTTTGTTTGCACAAAATCCTAAACAAAATGATACTAAAATTTGATATTGAGCTAATGATTTCAGGTAGGTAATGGAATGATTAGGGTTTTTTTTTTTTTGATGGTGGGTAGGTAATCATCAAATGATTTCTCCCACTTTCGGTGGAGCAGGAGGGCGTGTCAGACTTTTACTGACTAAAACCCACCCGTGTTCCGTCAGTTGCCTGTGCGCCAAGGGCGACGGTATCTCTTTCGAACAACCCACACCCCTGGCAGGCATCGGCCCTTGCGGACCCCACCAGTTGGTGCTGACATCTCTGACGGCGTGCGTGGAACAACGCGCCGTCACGTCTACAACTTTTCGGCCGCAGGGAGGGAGGGCAGCCAACGCTATACCGACACTCCTCCTCCCCTACGGCCCCACCGCCTCCGCCATCAAACGGTGGCGGCCCTGTCCAGGCCACGGAAGGGAAGAGCGCTACTCAGAAGTACCGATACTCCTCCTCCGCCGCAGCCTGTAACCTCCTCAGCCGCGATGCCTCCCATTCGACATCGCGGCCCGCCTCAGTTGCAGTGCACCTCACCGCAACCTACTTTGTGGCCGCTACGTCGTCGGCTTGAAGGCAAAAGCCCTGACGAGCGGCCCCACCTTGGGGTTCCTCTTTGCTCACCGTGGGTGGGAGACCACGGTTACTGAGCCCCCCCGCAACAACAATGCGGGAACCCAATCGGGAGGAGATGGAATGAATAGGGTTACGTTAAAATAGAATAGAATATCATTCATTGTTTAAATACGAATTGGTCTAAATCTAAAAAGTGTCTCTGCAACATGCAGTTTGGGTGTAAAATTATCAAAGAAAATCTCTTGCGCGGTTTGGATAAACAGAGGGGCAATTCTGCTAATTTAAGGAACGTTCACAGTCTGATCTCAGTGTCAATCTGTCAAAAACTCCTCGAGTTTCCATACATTTCTGACACATTTTTGAAATTCGATTGTCGCTGAGATGACACTGCGAACGTTTTTAATTACGAGAATTGGCCTTCAGGAAACTTAGCTACACACATCAAAAAAAGTATGCGATCACTTTGAAAATTCGAAATCTTTTTTGTAACGGTAGATTATATTAAGATTTCTTCTTGTTTTTAGATTCTTTATTTAAAAATATAGATTTAGAATATAAAACAATAAAACAGTTAAATTGTTTTTCCATATAAAAAGGCTTTCAGTCCTAGCCTACGCTCATCCAAAAATCTGATTTAGTCAATTTGAACGGATTTAAAATTATTTTTTGCGGAAAGTTGTGATTGAAAAAATGCCAAGATGATTATCAGAAGTTTTACGAGAAAGAATAGTAACTTTGAGGGAAGAAGGATATACCATACGAGAGAATTAGCACGCAGAATTGCTATATCCCAATCCTGTATCGTGACCACGTTGCAGAGGTACCACGGGATGGATCATTTTGCTGACCGACCCCGCAGTGGTCGCCCAACTGTTTTGACTACTGCCCAACAGCGCTATTTTAGATTGCTAGCAGCCCGTGACCCAACAATCAACGCGACTAAAATAAAAACAGAAGTTCGGGCCGCCTCTGAGCTTGAAGTTAGAACCCAGACCATTCGGAATTGCTTGCACGAAGCTGGATTAAGAGCATGGAGGTCTTGGCGAGCTCCTCTGAATTCCCAGCAACGACAACGACGGAGATTGCAGTGGGCTAGGCTTCGGCAAAATGAAGAAGAAAACATTTGGCATAACTGTCTCTTCGTTGACGAATCGCGGATCAGTACTCATTCAGATAACCGACGTGTCCGTGTCTGGAGAAGACCAGGAGGCCATGAAAGGCAAAGAACTGCCACTGAAACAGTTCAGCAAGGCGGGAAATCGCAGTCCTTTTGGGGTGGTATTATGATTGAAGCTAGAACGCCGTTGATCCCATATCGAGGCTTCATGACAGCAACATGAACAAAGCAGTTGCTATTGATAATATTGTCAGACCATTCTGAGTAAACCATGGGCACCAATTTGTACTGGTCGATGATACTGCGCCGCCAATCGAGCTCAACGAGTCAATGCTGCTCTCCGAGAATACGACATCACAAGGTTAGACTGGCCTGCCAGCTCGCCTGACTTAAACCCAATAGAGCACGCGTGGGATGCTCTTAAGCAAGCTGTTTGGAACCGTCAGCCACGTCCCTAGACAGTGCCAGAGCTTGCCCTTAAGGAAAAATGGCGTTAATGAGGCCACTGAAGAATAACTTCAATAAACTTTGTTAAAGAAAACTACCGACTGAAAATACCTACTATGAGACCACAAGACGCGTGCAAGGACGTAAAAATGGCTCGGATTATATAATAACATCACTTAGATCACTGATTCCCAAAGTTGGGGGTCCACCTGAAATACTTTATTTAAACTTTTTGAAATCTGTCAAATACGCAAGGTCAATTTATTATTTATATATTCATATTTGACAGATTCGTTCAAAAAAAAATGACATTAACTTACAATTACAAGGGGACAGCCTCAATTTAATAAAAACAAAGGGCGTCATTTCAGCTTTTCTTGGAAAAATGAATTTTCCCAATTTTTAAACCTGTCACAGGTAAAATGCCTTGATGAGAATATTCAGACATACGTTCAACATTTAATTGCCCCGCAGGATGACTTTGAAATCAAAGAACAGATTCTGACCATGGAAATACCACCATGGATCATAAACCCATTTGATGAAACGGAAGTGGAGTTTGTGTTATTAAGAGAGGAGCTACTCGAACTTAGCACTAATGAAGAGCTGAAGATGAAATTTAAAAGAGGGTGTAGTGTATCTATACAATAGATATGGTAACACTGTCTCATGCACACAAGCGGAGAGAGCTGCTGTCACTAAATGACATCTGTCAGTGAGAGTAATGGCGGGAAACAGGGAAGGTGAAGCAGGTCTGCTCGGTAGCGCTTGATGTGGTGGTGAGCCAGTGAAGTGATATAATCCACTAAATATGTAGAATCAACAGGATACTACAAATGGCGACGAGGATAAAGGTCAGAAAAAATAAACAATAGGTATTAGGTACTTATGGAAAACATCGAATCGCAGGTACGTTTGTGGCCGACAGTTCATTCAATTTATAAAACACAAAAAATGGTTGCATTGCATATCATACCTACCTAAACTAATGTAAGTTGTTAAATTTCGCATCTAGTGACAAAGTATTTCCAACAGAGTTGAGGAGTCTGTCGGTGTTATCTTCAGGATTATAAAATACGTGAAAAAACATTATAGGTACCTAGGTATCTACCCCGACGATTTTACGTTAAGTATATAGGCGGACTGAGGAGAATCAAGTTTGGCGCAGGTAAGGTTTTTATGGAGCACTGCAGAAAGCTATTGTTTTTCTTTAATATTGTATTTCTATTAAATGAATTATAGTAGAGTATTGACCACAGTGTTAATAAAATCATGATTGAGGGTGAATCAGAGATCTATTCTACGTTGATCGTGTTTAGCTATCACAATATGACTATTACACTCAATATAAAGTTAAGAAAGGGTACAAACCATAGTCATAAGTTAATAGGAGTGCTAAGTGTCTACTTGCTTATATGAAAACAGTAATTAATAATATTAATATCAACCTGTTGTAGGAACTACTTTCTATCTACCTTATCACCGCACAAAGGTAAGAGGATGATGATGATGACTTGTATTCCATTAATAGAAATGCCTATAAATGTCTTAATTCACTCTTGCATTACTTATTGTTTTATTGGCTGGGACATGGCAACGACATTCAAACTGTTCCTACCTTGAATTTTCAGGAATAATAAGTAATGCGCATAACAATTATGACTCCTTTAACTCTGACTGTGGTATGTAATGAAAACCTAGCTCTTCATACAAATAATTATACCCAATTATGTACTAATTTGAAACAGAATGGATATCATAAATATGTAATTTTGACGTTCAAAAAAGTGCTGATACCAGCCTAGTTTGAAATTTTGAATAAATTACTTTTGAGTTTATGAATTTATGATATTGGACACATGTTAGCTGAAATACAAGCAGTGATTTGGATAAGGGAATGCTGCACAAAAAAAAAAAAATTACATAGTAATGCTAGCTTTCCTAGTGAAAAATAAAAAAAGAGGAGGGATTAAAATAGTTAGACTTCACTGTAGTAAAAAGGCTCATAGTGGAGAGCTGTTCACAGAGGATATGTCACTTAATTTATTTCCTGAACGTAGCGAGTACTAATGGATACTATCAATAATGCTAACATGTAACCGTCTTCTAGGGTGACATAAATTAGATAAAGAGAACAGACTAAGGAAAAGACAAAAGCTTTGTATTTTTACCATGATTATATACTAGTACCAACCAGTTAATAGGTATAATAAGTTTATACCAGGAAATAAAAAAGGGTGCACAGTGAAGGTAAGTCACAATAACAGCAAACCGCTGTTCGATGTTATTGCAATAATTAATTTGAATAAAATAATACCCTCATAAGATATAGGTACATATTATGATGAATAGATGTGTCAATTGGTAAATTGATTATGTTTGAGCAGGAATCTCACTTAACAGGACCAAGGAAGAAGTTTCATTCTTCTGTTGGACCCTTGCAAGATAACTCCTTAATGTGGTGGTACCTACAAGGTAAATAAGTTACAGGTACTATGACTGTAACATAATGCGAAACAAAGGCATATACTTAGATACCTAACATTAAAGATTGCTAACCTATTCAAACATAGTTATGAATACACAATTACATAGACGTTGCTGTGAGTGTCTACCTGGTAAGATTTGCACTAACTTAATAGTAACTAATATTTGTGGTTTAGTGGCAAGCGCTACTGCTGAGGGGTCCTGGGTTTGATATCCGGGTGACACCAAGTGTTGTGTGGTTTTTCCCTTCAGGAATTTCTAGGTGCCGATTTCGGCAATAGAATAGCTTTGTGCAAAGTTCATGGCTGTGGACCTGCTCCCTGTTGCATGGATTTGGACAGGACTGGCTGAGGTAACTTAATTATGCAATACCATATATCTCTGCCTGGCCCTCCAGTGAGAACAGATGTGTTATTGAATAATGAGATTATAATTTTATCATAATAATACTTTCTCCTGTAAAGTCCAATTACAACTATTACAATGAGTCCATGTGAAAGTATTAAGTCCTTTATTAAGAGATCAGCACCATAGTTTGTATTGTTTGTCACACTAGGAGTCAGCATGTTGGAAGATTATTTATTTAACTAATTTGGATGTCTTAATTACTATCTATGGTTAAAATTGGAAAGAAACATTCTATAATATGATGACTTTTGACTTTTAGACGCAATTCACAATTGCACAGTTGTTATAAAGGTAAATCGGTTAGAATGCAGCAGTGTGATTATAAAATGTGATTTTTGTTTAAAATGAGAATTAACCTGAGGTTCTAAAGAAATGACAGTAAGTAAATAAGAGATTATTTTATACAGCAAAATTAAAATAAACAGAAATTAAGGAAGAATAAATTGTAAATTTGCTACAAGAATACTTGCATGTAAAATATCACTTGGTAGGTAGGTACATCATGGAATACAAAGTTATTTCGTACCAAAACATGGCAAGTTTTCTGGAATTCTTTGGAAGTATTACTTAATCAACTGAGTACTTAATTTAGAAGTTTCTGTACTAATATTTGAATTCAAAATCTTCCAAGTTTTGGGAATACAAAACTGAATGTCATCACGATAAATTGAATTCCATTGCAACTGTTGGGACATTAGTGTACCTAGTAGATACAAGCGGTAATAAAGACACACACAAGAAGTGCTAAATAAGCAAAAGTCGGCCAAAGCCTTCTTATACCTACACGTACCTACAGTGATGTTGGTCAGCTCTTCTGTATAATGGTGTGACTGGGTTCGGAAGATCAAATTTGGTTTTGCTAGTCATCAGAAAGCTCGCGAAAGAAAATAATTCCGTGTTGCCGTCGCCAGATATGGTGAAGAGGAGCTTAAGTAAGTAGGTATTCTAGGTAGGTCTAGTCGATACAAGTGGTCAACCAAAAGTTATCTTAGACAGGTATGACGTTCAAGGTAGTTCGTTCAGTATAATAATAGGTATCTACATGTAAATTACCTGGGATTGATTATTATTCAAGTAGATGCAGATAGGTAATTGAAGGAAAGAAAGGATGAAATACACTTATTTATTGTTGTTGCAGCCAAACAAAATATTTCAAGTCAGTGTTGTTTGTGATTCAAATACAACAAATATAACTTTGAAGAAACTGCGACGGAAACAGGTCGCTCATTGTCATATACAAACATACAATAATACATATAACATTTTGTTTCAGCACAACAGTGGTGGTGGTCTAGCCCGACTACGGTCGTGGGTTCGAAACCAGGCAGGCATTTTGTGTATTTTCACTCATCACCACTGTTCATCAACGGTGAAGGAAAACACCGTGAGGAAACCGGCATGTCCTAGAACCAATACTTCGAAAGACTGTGACATCTACCAGAACGCACTGTTTACGCGTGGTGGATAGGCATCCATTAAATTGGACGCAATGGGCATCCATTAAATTGGACGCAAGGGCATCCATTAAATTGGACGCAAGGGCATCCATTAAATTGGACGCAAGGGCATCCATTAAATTGGACGCAATGGGCATCCATTAAATTGGACGCAGTGGGCATCCATTAAATTGGACGCAATGGGCATCCATTAAATTGGACGCAATGGGCATCCATTAAATTGGACGCAATGGGCATCCATTAAATTGGACGCAATGGGCATCCATTAAATTGGACGCAAGGGCATCCATTAAATTGAACGCAATGGGCATCCATTAAATTGGACGCAGTGGGCATCCATTAAATTGGACGCAATGGGCATCCATTAAATTGGACGCAGTGGGCATCCATTAAATTGGACGCAATGGGCATCCATTAAATTGGACGCATTTGACATCTATTAAACTGGACGTAACAAAAAGGTGAAGGTAAACATCGTGAGGAAACCGAAGGTAACAGTCCATTAAACTGGATGATGTATCAAAAAACGGTGAAGGAAAACATCGCGAGGAAACCAAAGGTAACACTCCATTAAACTGGATGTATCAAAAAAGGTGAAGGAAAACATCGTAAGGAAACCGAAGGTAACAGTCCATTAAACTGGACGATGTTTCAAAAAACGGTGAAGGAAAACATCGCGAGGAAACCAAAGGCAACACTCCATTAAACTGGATGTATCAAAAAAGGTGAAGGAAAACATCGTAAGGAAACCGAAGGTAACAGTCCATTAAACTGGATGTATCAAAAAGGTGAAGGAAAACATCGCGAGGAAACCAAAGGTAACACTCCATTTAATTGCATTTATCAAAGCGATGAAGGAAAGTATCGTGGGAGTCCGAATGTCGCGGAGCGAACACTTTGGGAACATCTGCATCCACCGAACTGCGGTGTTCCCATGTGGTGGCTTGTAACACATCAAGTTATTTTTTTTATTTCACTTAACCATGATTTCACGTTCCTCACGGATAGTAGGTTTGTATCCCAGTACTTACCTTAACGGGGAGATGTTGTAGGCTGATAATATTTTCTATGGGTATTTTTATGTAGGTACGTGACTGTATTAATTACTAAGATAGCTCTGTTACCTGCTAGAATTTATTATTACATAAATAAATATTGAAGGAGGAAAACTTTAACAAAACAATTCAAAAAACACTTTATTTAATGAAGCAGCACCATGAAAAAAAAAATACCTTCGGAAAATTAACGAAAACGTTTTGATAAGATCAAAATAAGTAAATAAAAATAAATTACTTCCAAGCGATCATTACCTATTGAAGACCAAATTGTAGAAATATTTTGGTAAATAATCGTTGTGAGTTGCGATTTTGTTAATTTGCGAAAAAAAAAAGAAAAAATTATAAATATTTTACATTTTTTTGAAATAAAAGGGAATAGGAAGAGAATAGCTACAGATTTGGGAATCACATAGGCGATATGGTTTAGATACAGAGAGAAGGATTGAATCCCATTCCACACGACGCAGACTAGGCTGATGAGAGGGATGTCATTGTTAGAAGCAAGGACACTGGAAAAAGGATGAGATTAAATAAAAAGTCCGTGTCCAACATGTCATTGAGACTGGATGATCAGGCATACAAAGTTATAATTTAATTG
Organism: Polymixis flavicincta; assembly: GCA_949987655.1. NCBI lineage: Eukaryota > Metazoa > Arthropoda > Insecta > Lepidoptera > Noctuidae > Polymixis > Polymixis flavicincta. The sequence continues at coordinate 10,565,146 of OX465175.1, read as the reverse complement.
GTACTTGATTGCATTGATGTATACTGAAGTAAACATGTTATGATTTTGATTTTACATGACTATTTAATAACCTGTTTGAGTTGAACAAATAAAAATATAATAAGAAAGGGATGTAGTGTATCTATACAATAGATATGGTAACACTGTCTCATGCACACAAGCGGAGAGAGCTGCTGTCACTAAATGACATCTGTCAGTGAGAGTAATGGCGGGAAACAGGGAAGGTGAAGCAGGTCTGCTCGGTAGCGCTTGATGTGGTGGTGAGCCAGTGAAGTGATATAATCCACTAAATATGTAGAATCAACAGGATACTACAGAGGGTATCAAACATTTTGCCTGCAGGCAGAAATACCCGAAAAATATCCTGGACTGTGGGGAATTGCGAGACAGCTTTGGATAGCGTTTCCCTCGTCATATCTTGTCGAAAAAAGTTTTAGTGTCATTACAAAACGTTTAACAAAAAAAAGGAGCAGATTGAATGTCACAAAACGGGGATATCTGCGGTTATTACTAAACTAAAGCCAAATATTGATAATTTACTGTCAATCCATCAAGCACATCCCTCCCATTATAATTATGACTATTTTGTGATTGTCATTGTAGAAGTAACGTTACGGTATTAATGTTTAATTTTAATTATATTAACTATATATAGCAATTTTTTATTAACAATTATTATTCAACTAGTTTAAATAATAGGTCTTTACCTATGAAATTGCCGTTTTGTATGAAAAAATTTAAACGAATTTTTTTCATGAATTTTTTATTTGTATTAATCGAAGTAATCACCCATGCAATCAATGCATCTTTGCCATCGCAGTGGCAGTTTATTGATGCCCTTCTTAAAGAAATGGACGGGAGGCAACAAATTCTTCAAAGGCATTTTGTACTGCCTCTCGGGTATTAAATTTTTTTCCCGCCAAGAAGTTATCCAAATTCTGGAAAAAGTAGTAGTCTGTAGGCGCAAGGTCTGGTGAGTAGGGCGGATGACGGAGAGCTTCCAACCCCAGTTCTTGCAACTTGGAGACCGTCTGCTGTGCAGTATGAGGTCGCGCGTTGTCGTGCAGGAGCAGCGGAGACGAGCGATTGACCAATGCTGGTTGGAGATGCGCCAGCTTCTCCATCATTGTGTTCAGTTCTTCACAGTACACATCTGCAGTAATGCTCACCCCGTTTGGTAAGAAGCTGTGATGAATCACACCGGCGCTAGACCACCAAACAGTGACCATCACTTTTCTAGGGGTAAGTTTTCGTTTAGGGCATTGTTTAGGTGCTGAACCAGGATCCAACCAACTTGCTGAGCGCTTACGGTTATCAAACAGAATCCATTTTTCATCGCAGGTAACAATGCGGTTCAAAATTCCTTCATTTGTGTGTCTGTTGAGCAGTGCAAGGCACGTCTCGACGCGTACTTCGCGCTGGCGATCATTGAGTTCGTGGGGCACCCATTTGTCAAGCTTTTTTACCTTGCCAATTTGACGCAAATGGACCAATATTGTTTTGACGCTAACGTCGAAAGCTGCTGCTAATTCAGCCGTAGATTGTGTATCATCAGCTTCCACAATCGCCTTTAATTCGTCATTGTCGACCAAAGTCTTCGGACGACCGCGAGGTTCATTTTTCAGGTCGAAATTTCCAGAACGGAAGCGAGCAAACCAATAACAGGTGGTGCGTTGGTTTGTAGTGTTAGCTCCGTAAACGTCGTTGATGTTGCGTGCCGCTTGTGCCGCGTTGCTGCCACGACGGTACTCATATTCCATAATTACTCGAATTTTTAACGTATCCATGATGACGAAAAAGATTGAAATGCGATGAAAATGTAACACTAATCAATAAAGAAATGACTACTTTTAGAAAAAAAAATCCATGTTTTTAAAATAAAATTAATTTGAAATTAGAATTCTTAGCCAAACAAAAATTATTTTGATTTGAAATGGCCAGTACTGCAGAACGGCAATTTCATAGGTAAAGACCTAACCATAATTATTAAAAGCGTAGTAATACATATTTGTATAAATGTTATAGTCAAACCTCGAAGCTCCGGCGCTCCTAGGTTTGACCAGTCAATCCTCAGGTCTGATTTGAAGTCATACACAAAGCCCAAACAGATGGAGTTTTCGTCAAACCTAGGAGAAACTAATGTGGTCAGGCAAACGTCGAAACTCAATTTAATGAAATCGGGGTTTGACCAGTCAAACTTCAATTAAGTGTTAGTTTGTTAAATTAGGCGTAACAAAACTGTATGTTCTTTAATTTTATGTTTATTGTTTTAATGTTATCATAATTAAAATAAAAAAAATAGTATTTATTCATGCATGGTGAGACATTATTATGACATTTAGAATTATACAATACGTCAGACCTACCTCACAGATAATTTGCTCATACATCTGTTTATTTTTATATGAAATCAACAACTGTTCCCGGAATGCCTGACTAACCAAAGCCTTTGTGTAAACCCCGAAATAAATTCAAATTTCGGTCTTTGACTAAAGTGTTTTAACTAAAACCTAGAAGTTCCTAACTTTTCAGTCAAACGTCGAAAGTAAAATAATCAGTTTCGGGCTTTGCCTAGTCGATCCTAGAAGGGACTGGCAGACTCGGTCAAACGTCGACTGTACTTATTAAACAAGTTTATACTTGCGGTGTTCCACAAACAAGTTTATGCTTTCTCTGTTTAATTATTTATTATTTCATGTTTGGACATTGAGCGTGCGGGTGTGTAAGATTAAAGATAAGTGAATCAAACAGTGTTGTTACCCACCGACGGGTTCCCAGATAACGGTGGGAGGGGTTCACATCGGCGTCGAGTCGACGATGAAGTACTTGGGACTCGTCCTCAACAGCCGGTGGAACTTCGCGGAGCATTTCCGCCGTTTGGCTCCCAGACTGGAACGGGCTGGGGCTGCGTTGAAGCGGCTCCTGCCCAATCTAGGGGGGCCAAACGCCTCCTGCCGGAGGCTCTACGCGGGGATCGTGCGGTCCATGGCCCTATACGGGGCGCCGGTGTGGGCGCCTACATTGAGGCGCCAACCAGCTCGCAAGCTGAGGGCGTCCCATAGGGTCATGGCGATCAGGATGATCCGAGGATATCGCACGATCTCCGGCGAGGCGGCGGGCCTCCTTGCCGGATTACCGCCATGGGATCTGGAGGCAAAGGTCCTCGCGCAAATATGGGAGTGGCGCGAGGAGGCCAAACGCCGGGGCGTAAGTCCGCTGCCGCAGGAAATCGCGGCACAGCGGACAGAGCTCCGGCGGGATCTCATGGTGACATGGAGAGAGCGATTGTCGCAACCCAGTGCTGGGCACGCCACGATTGCAGCGGTAAGTCCCCTCTTTGAGGAGTGGTTTGAGAGGCGGCATGGCGTCCTCACCTTCCGCCTGACGCAGGTCCTCACCGGACACGGTTGTTTCGGGAGGTTCCTGTTTCGGATAGGGCGGGAGGAAACGCCCGGGTGTTTCCACTGCGAAGATCGCCCTGAGGACACGGTGGAGCACACGGTGGCGGTCTGCCCTGCTTGGGCGGAGCACCGCCGTGTCCTCGTGGAGGCGATCGGCGGCGGCGATCTCTCGCGTCCGGCCCTGGTCCAGGCCATGGTACGGAGCGAGAGGGCATGGGGAGCCGTCACCTCCTTCAGCGAAGCAGTGATGCTCGCGAAGACGGAGGCGGCGCACGTGAGGGAGAGGCAGCATATGCGCCCTCGCGACCCCAGCCGCCGCAGGATACGGAGACGCCCTGGGCGTCGGGAATCCCAGGCCGATTTCCGGCCACCGTAGGCATGGGCTTGCGGACGGCGAGTAATGGGTAGCTCGCTGTCCGGTAAGGACCAAGCCCAAGTCGACGGCGCGTTGTGTTCCACGCGCGCCTCAAAGAGATGTCAGCACAAAAAGTGATGGGACCCGAAAGGATCGATGCCTGTCAGGGGTGCGGGTTTGTTCGAAAGAGACACCGCAGCCCCTGGCTTAAGGGCTACTGAAGGAACAAGGGTGGGTTTTAGTCAGTAAAAGTCTGACACGCCCTCCTGCTCCACCCAGAGCGGGAGAAGTTATTTGATGATTTCCCACCGAAAAAAAAAAAAAAAAAAAAGGGCTCCACTGGAACCAGCAAAATTTTGAAAGTGGTTTATGAAAAAAAAGCTTGGAAACCTCTGACTTAAATTATGAATTAAAAAAAAAACATATTTAACAGAACTGAAGTCAACATAAATGATGTTTTTTTACATAGCTGAACTCAATTTTTCATAGAAATATCATCTTACCTTCAGAGGGCTGTATTAAAGCCGTATTCGCCACTATGGCTAGTACCACGAGTGGCTTCCACATTATCACCAACAGCACTGTCTGAGGTGCTTATCAAGGTTATTTACCTCTTTTATACCTCCTCACGTGACTTCGTGCACTTGTTTCAATATAGAAGATATATATAAACCAATAATGTTCCAGTCACCCATAACACTGGCTCAATGTAATATATTTTTCTATCTTTTGTATTTTTTTAAATTGTATACTTAACACATGTGTAATTTTTCCATGGTAGGTATGCACGTAAACAATTGAAAATAATATTAATTACAATTTATTGAGATTGAAGTTGAATAGGTAAATCAAATTATTTTATCATTTAATAAAATTTGCAACGCAAATAGGTTGTGTTTCTTTAAATAGCGGTGTAATCAGTCGATTAGGGTTTTAAGGAGGATTATTGTTGACAATGATATTTTAATTTTTGACTTAATTGTATTAATATTTTATGGTTCGACATTTTAATTATACCTACAGACATTAAAAAAAAATGAAATATTATATTAAATTTCATTATTCTTGTGTGTAATATTTTTGTATGCTTGCGAGTAGAATGCAGCGCATTATCATTATCATTATAAGACCTATATAAACTATGTACCTGCATTGTGACAAATAAAATGATTTGATTTGATTGTATTTTTATAATTTGTGTTTTCCATATGTAAAGGAAGTCAACACAATAAAATGTGAAATAAAAATAAATGATTATTTTTCTATTCACTCCCCTAGCCCATTCCCTCTCTCAGAGAGAAGACCTGTGTCCCAGCGTGGGACCAATGTTATAGGCTGATTATTTTACGAGCCATGTCTGCTTCCAGTCTAACCGGATGCATCTGAATACCAGTATTTTAAATGGAGCGACTGCAAGAAAGAGTTTCTGTCTTCTGACGACCCGTAAAGACTGTTAAAAATCCATGAATGACAGCCAGGACAAAGGGCTTAACGTGCTTTCCGAGGCACAGATGGATCTTGGTATGTACCCCATCCACGGGCAAACCGCGGCAAGCTTTACGTGAACGATCGGCCCGTGCGGCTGTATTGCTCAGTCACAGGCTCTTCACACATTTAATCCAGAGATGAATAGATAGACCGAAGGCTTAGTATAAGCAGCAAACTACAAAAAATAGTAACTAAAGATGAAACTATTACACTTGAAAATTGTTTACCATATTCCACGCCTCCTTAGTCGTAGTAACTTAGTACTGGAGTACATAACTTGACTAACTATACGTATAACTGCGCCATATTGTGCACATGGGTGGTTTGTTAATGTGTACAGTATGTGCCATATCGACAGGGGCTTGTGGCTAGGTTACAACAGCCGCATTGAGTTGATCTATCAGGTAAAGCTGCACTTGCTTCGGTTGGTACTTGGATGGGTTGGTGCTGGAGTAGCGCCGCAACTTCAACTTTAAGGCGTTCCTAGTGCGCGTGCCGAATGCTTATCTGCCCGTCCTCATGGGAGAGGACTTTTGGCCGCAGGACGTGGTGTTCCGTCGCTTCCGCAGGCAAGTTCCACAGGACAGCACAAAGTAAAGCTAGTGCAAGGTGAAGTGCTACCAATATGTGCTTTTTTTAAAATAATTATGTATGTTGTTAGTCTATAAGGTATTTATAGTATGGGTGTTTGTTGCCTGAATTTAATGATTTATTACTATTATTATTATTTACATACCGAGAGCCCTCCGTGCCTCGGAAAACACGTTAAACCGTAGGTCTCGGCTGTCATTTGTGGATCTTTGACAGCCCCTACGTCTCGTCAAAACTCCGAAACTGACAATCTGTCTTACCAAGGGGTATCCGTATCAGTCAGTAATCGACTGACAACTAAAAAAAAGTAACCAAGTAACGACAACCGTTTAAATTTAATTACGACAACACCTATGAGCGTTTAATTTCTGAAGCATTTCTTGCAAAATAAACTTTACTCATAAGTTTCTCGCCTACATCATTAGCTACTAGAAAATTATCTTACTAATATAACTTGACGTTCGCGGCTTCATACTTTTGAAGTTTCATATGCCAGGAAACTACCTCGATGGTGTAGTGGTGACAAGTGCGGCTGGTGAGGGTTATGAGTTCGATCCCCAAGTTCGGTAAAGAGTGATTGTGTTTTTGTAAAAGAATTCACACCCAAATAATTGTCAAACTTCACTGACAGCGGGCAGCGGGCTCGCAGAACAGATAACCGATGGGGCTGACAGGCTCTGGAAGACCGCGTTCCGGAAGACAAAGGACGTAGTTGAAAGGCGGTGTACCGATGGCCTTGTAAAGGCCGCAGGAATTCGCTGAATGCGAAAAGCAAAGAGACGGTCCAAGTGGTGGGTGGAGCTAAGCCTATGTCCAGCAGTGGATGGCTTTCTGTTGAAATGATGATGATGAAAAGATTTCCCTGTAGAAGCCTGCAGTCTAAATTTGCGACTGTTAATGGCAATTGACTTGCCTGCTACTACATCATTCATCATCAATATTTCAGCCAAAAGACGTCCACTGCTGGAGATAGGCCTCCCCCAGGCTCCTCCACTTCGACCGGTCTTGTGCTTCCCACATCGAGCTGATTCCCGCGGCCTTCACAAGGTCATCGGTCCACCTTGTGGGAGGCCTTCCCACTCTGCTACTACAAAGGACTTAAGTATAACTGGCAAAATGCGGGTATTATAGATACACTTCTGCCTAACTCTTTAGGAAATTCTGACGGAAATTTAAGAGCAGTAAACACTCAGATATAATTAACGTTTTGTTGATTGTTCTCCAGCATTTTTTTCCAAAAACCGCTAAAGCATCTCATGAATTCCTTTGAAAAGTAAATTAACATTTCCCTGTGGTTATAACCGTTTCTTTTACTGCGCTCTCCTACTCAACGCTTTATTTTTTGAGTCAAGTAAAAAATTGTTAATTAGAATAAAGTTTTCATCACACGTACTCTCTTCAAAATAGTTTTATAGTTCGTCGCTGAGTTTCGTATAAAAAATTATGCTTTTAATTGAGTATATACGGAATAATATATTATGATAATAGTGGGAATTCATCAAATAACTTCTCCCGCTCTAGGTGGAGCAGCGGAGGGCGTATCAGACATTTACTGACTAAAACCCACCCATGTTCTTAAAATGTTACTTATCACGTACTGTAGCTTATCATTATTCCTCTCACTTTGTGCAATTGCAAGGAGACTGGAACATGTCTGGTCAAAGCACGAGTCAAGTATCGTTTATAGATTTCGGCCTTAGGTAAACTTTATAACATCAACAATAACCATATAACTAGTTCACTATCTAATTTTCTCCGCACACAAGAGAGACTGATCTGAAGATAAGTTCAAAAATATTTCACTTGTCCAACAGTCATAGCACGTTCGCGCAATCTAACCCCACGGTCCCCAACTATTGAAACATGTTACCGGAACGTTTTATAGGTGAACCTATATATAGGTATGTATTTTATAAATTTTAACAATTTTAAATTAATTGCTATGATTGAAAAATCCAACGACCAAGCTGGCACTGGGCCCACGTGGTGAATAACGGTCCACTCCCTCTCACAGAGAGCATTCTTGCATCTCAGCAGTGGGAACATTATAGACTGAAAACAGCAAAAGCTTAAGGTTTTGCTATTGAAAAAATGCTAGTGTACTTATTCATTCCAAAGAAAAACATTACGTATTTCATTTTCAAATAGTTGTATTGTTGCATGCAGTCCAATTCGCCCAGAATGCCCGAGAACTGGACACTGGTCACATATGTGATGCGGAAACAGCAAGGTAATGCGATACGCACTAACAGTAGGAATAACTTTCATTTTGACAGTTCAACAACATTAATTGCGTTATTTGCGTTATTGAGGAGACTAATTTTCAGACATATGAAGTAATGGATCAACAATGACCTTCAAAATAATTCAGATTCTGATTTATAGTGGCTATTATACTAGCTTTTGCCAGCGGCTTCGCCCGCGGCGCGTAACTTTCATCCCCTATTTATCTCCCTTAAGGGTTGAATTTCTTATTCCTTGTCTACATTATAAACGGAACCACTGTGCAAAAATTCAGATTTCTAGGCCCAAGGGTTTGGCCTGGGCGTTGATGAGGCAGTCAGTCAGTCAGGACTTTTCTTTTTATTTATATAGACTAGCTTTTGCCAGCGGCTCCGCCCGCGTGGATGTCGGTTATCGTATAAAAAAATATCCTATCTCATTCTTCATATTTCAGGCTATATCTCTACCAAATTTCATGACGATCGGTTCAGCGGTTAAGGCGTGAAAGCGTGACAGACAGATAGAGTTACTTTCGCATTTATAATATTAGGTCTTTACCTATGAAATTGCCGTTCTGCAGTACTGGCCATTTCAAATCAAAATAATTTTTGTTTGGCTAAGAATTCTAATTTCAAATTAATTTTATTTTAAAAACATGGTTTTTTTTTTCTAAAAGTAGTCATTTCTTTATTGATTAGTGTTACATTTTCATCGCATTTCAATCTTTTTCGTCATCATGGATACGTTAAAAATTCGAGTAATTATGGAATATGAGTACCGTCGTGGCAGCAACGCGGCACAAGCGGCACGCAACATCAACGACGTTTACGGAGCTAACACTACAAACCAACGCACCACCTGTTATTGGTTTGCTCGCTTCCGTTCTGGAAATTTCGACCTGAAAAATGAACCTCGCGGTCGTCCGAAGACTTTGGTCGACAATGACGAATTAAAGGCGATTGTGGAAGCTGATGATACACAATCTACGGCTGAATTAGCAGCAGCTTTCGACGTTAGCGTCAAAACAATATTGGTCCATTTGCGTCAAATTGGCAAGGTAAAAAAGCTTGACAAATGGGTGCCCCACGAACTCAATGATCGCCAGCGCGAAGTACGCGTCGAGACGTGCCTTGCACTGCTCAACAGACACACAAATGAAGGAATTTTGAACCGCATTGTTACCTGCGATGAAAAATGGATTCTGTTTGATAACCGTAAGCGCTCAGCAAGTTGGTTGGATCCTGGTTCAGCACCTAAACAACGCCCTAAACGAAAACTTACCCCTAGAAAAGTGATGGTCACTGTTTGGTGGTCTAGCGCGCGCCGGTGTGATTCATCACAGCTTCTTACCAAACGGGGTGAGCATTACTGCAGATGTGTACTGTGAAGAACTGAACACAATGATGGAGAAGCTGGCGCATCTCCAACCAGCATTGGTCAATCGCTCGTCTCCGCTGCTCCTGCACGACAACGCGCGACCTCATACTGCACAGCAGACGGTCTCCAAGTTGCAAGAACTGGGGTTGGAAGCTCTCCGTCATCCGCCCTACTCACCAGACCTTGCGCCTACAGACTACTACTTTTTCCAGAATTTGGATAACTTCTTGGCGGGAAAAAAATTTAATACCCGAGAGGCAGTACAAAATGCCTTTGAAGAATTTGTTGCCTCCCGTCCAGCTGATTTCTTTAAGAAGGGCATCAATAAACTGCCACTGCGATGGCAAAGATGCATTGATTGCATGGGTGATTACTTCGATTAATACAAATAAAAAATTCATGAAAAAAATTCGTTTAAATTTTTTCATACAAAACGGCAATTTCATAGGTAAAGACCTATTATTAAGTAGGGATTACGCAATAAGGGTGCAGACTGGTTTGCATTGTTCCAATATTACCAGCGCAAAAATGTCACTGGGATCCGGATACGGTACTGAATCAAAAAGTGTTCAAAATCAAAATATTTCATTTCACATAAACCCGCATGGCCACTTATGAAACGTCAGAAGCTAGGTGCATGGTTCCAAATTGTCGCTTTCTATGGAGAAGAGCCGGCAAGAAACTCCACGGTAAACTACTCTTTTAAAAAATAATTGGTTTTACAATATTTTCCAATTACACTGATAATAGGTATGGGAGGACAGTGCAGGCCTGTCAATAAGTACCAGGTACTTAGCGGAATGAAAATACAGAAAAGAAAATCGTCTACAAATCTAATCTGTAAGGTCTACAACGTTCTCTCATTCACAATATGTAAAAGAATATACAGAAATAAAATGAACCTATTTGAATCAAGTGACATGATTTCCATGAAAATCACTTATAAATAGTCGATATTAAAATGTTGTTAACATGTGAACACTTTTTAATTCAGTCCAGCACCCGGTATCCATCGCGCTGTCTTGCGTTTCTCTGTACCAGAATTTACACAAGTCTTTGAATTACCAAAAATAACAAAAGACTATCGGTATCTTTCACACCTTTTAATGAACCCACTTCAACCAATTCGCGGCCCTCGTTCAGGCAGATATCTCCGTCATCTCGCGGGGGTCCCTTACCTACTTATATCAAAGCAAGTGGTTCTATGAATGGGCTGTTTTCGGCAGCTCTGAATTGCAACTGAATATTTAATGGTGTCAGATACCATCAACAAAACAGAGGCGGCTCGGGCCACGAGGATCTTTTAGAAATGGTTACAATCATATTTAGAAGTGGTGTTTTAAATGTTTCGGTTCATTATATGCCTGTGGGCGTATTTCTAAATATTAACAGCCACAGGGTCGAGCGATCAGCTTAAGGCGGAGATTTCTTGAAAACGCTCAAAAAGTTTTTTTTTTTTTTTAACTATTGTATCTCTTTAACCGTAAATAATTTTGCAACAAAATACATGATATTTGCAAATCTTTTTTGCATACAGTGATTGAAATCAAAACATAATAAAACATGCTTTAATGCATCAAAAAAATCATCAAAATCACCTCTTAATTTTCTTTGAAACCAGTTTATTTATCCCTTCAATAACAATTATTATTATAATTAAAAATATACCATAAAATTTAAAATGCCAAACTGCATCTAATGATGGATTACTTATTATCAAATAGTTAATATCTAATTTAATATGATTTTATTAGTATTTTTACGGCAATGCTTGCTCATTTATTATTATAATTTATTACAACAGATTTTAACTCGTATCGGATTGCAGTAAGAACTATTATCGCTCATAACGACAATACGATGAGTACATTCAAAATTACCAGGGCCCTAAGATACGCTTGCTGCGGTTGATCCATGGATGGATGACTTTCTTTAAATACCAAAACCCCTCCGTGTTTGGAAAGCACGTTAAACCGATGTTCCCGGTTGTCATTCCTGGATCTTTGACAGTCGTTACGGGTCGTTAGAAGCCCGATAGTCTGACAAACCAGTCTTACCAAAGGGTATTTCCCAGTAACTAGGTTGTGGAGTTCAGATAGGCAGTCGCTCCATGTAAAATACTGGTATTCAGCTGCATCCGATTAGAATGGAAGTCGATGGGAAAATAAATATTTCGGAAAAATGGTTCGAAAAAGGTTACATGATGATAAGATCTTTAAATGCCTGTTTAGTTGAACATGTGTAGGTTTTTTTTTGGGTGGGAAATCATCAAATAACTTCTCCCGCTCTAGGTGGAGCAGGAGGGCGTGTCAGCGAGCTACCCATTACTCGCCGTCCGCAAAGCTGGAACATTTGTAGGGTTACACTAGTACTCTGATGGTGAGCTAATTAACATAGATGTTAAGATTGATGCTGGTGTTATTTAGAAATAACATCCAAAATAATCACGACGATGACTTAGGTAGGTATCTGTTTCAGAAATACAATGACCAGTTTTGAAATTCTAGAAAGTAAACGGAAATGCGACTGTGAGGTCACAGTTTCGATACGCATGAGTGTGTAGGACTCTAGCTACCTTATGACTACTGTTGTACTATTTGTCTATTTTGTATTGCGAAGATTTTGGTATCAGCACAATTAAAGTTTATTTATTCTTGTTGGAATCCCAACACTAAATATGACTAAATACGAACATCACTAGCATGCGTTCTCGGTAGCCATCTTTAATTGAATGCTCATTCACTTCCTCACGGACCGGGTTCGCGATACGTCGACTTTCGACAACGTGCTCTTTCCTGCCTGGGTTATTGATTGATTCCTAGTGATAATTTATCTCCATAAAAGAACTGGCTGTTTATATGTACTTCCACTAAAACACACACACACTCCCACAATTTCAATCACTGTAATGGACCAGTTCGCAGCGACTGGCGATCGACCCTCACATGCATCTCTTTCACTCAACTCACCAACCAGCTGACGCAACAACACTCACACTTACACTACACCCTCCATTTTTGTTTTATTAAGTATGCCTAGAAAATGTTTGTTTTTTTGACCCTATAAGGTAGTAGTACCTACCAAAATTTTACATATTATTCAATACTTAGGCTCAACAAATGACATTGCAAATACGTGGGTATTAGAAAAATCACACAAAAACACGAAGCACACAACAAAAGAATAATCAAATAACAATACATCACTAACAAACAGAACAGAACTACAAGAACCTAGCTGAATAAGTTAAAATTAAGGCCGACATACGAGTAACCGCATTTGATTCGACGATAGCTGGCGAATCTTCACGGTTCTAAAGTCACGTAGCACTTGTATAATATCTGAAATTCAGTGGGACCATCTAAATTGGTACGAGTCGGATAATAAACGGACCGGATACAGGGAAGTGAGACGATTTATGAAACTAGACTTAGAATTAAAGTTGCTCGTCTGTGCGAGTACGTGCAGTCTGAAAGTTGAAATTATAATGAAACTAATGTTCGGATTTATGGTGGAATGACACAGCGATTTGATAATCTTTGAGTGGAAGATATAGCCCAACTAGCTTTTGCGCGTGGAGGTGTGAAATTATCCCACGGGAACGTACCTACCTACCACCTGGATAAAAAGTACCCTTTGTGTTAATCCAAGTTATAAACTATCTGTGTGCCAAATTTTATCCAAATCCGTTCGGCCGTTTTTGCGTGTTAAAGTAACAAACAATCCAAAAACATCCAACCAACTAAACATCCAAACTTTCACATCTATGATATTAGTATAGTATGTTAGAATTGGGTGTGTTTCGGTTGATATAATAACAAAAAATCTAACGTTCACTTGACCTAATTTCAGTTAATATACTTTTGTTTAATATAACGATCAGTTGAGATAATGAATTGTTGATATAATTTCATTTTATCTAATTTCTTATGATATAATAAACATTTCCTATAATGCACATTTGACATAATATTCGTGTAGTATATTATTCATTTACTATAATATTCATAATCTCAAATAACTTTTAATATAATTTAGAAAATCTGATACGATTTTAAACGCCTGCTAGTATGGTGCTATCAAAAATGCATCGCTTAGGCATTAATTGCTACAAAAGTTTGCTTTTATGCGTGAGGTGGGTAGACTATACACGAATTTATTATTTTTCTTACTGTCATAGAGTTACAGCGAAATTATTCATTGTGTGGCTATTGCAATCTCGATATTTGTTTTAGATTTTAAAATGGTTTTTTTTTCTTCGCTTTATACCCTATACACCTACCACCCTCAACTATTGTAACCAGTAGAAATTGGATGCAATCTGGACTTTAGGGCACCCCGACTCGGACAGTTTAGGTTAGAAGGGGATGGCGGGGTCGTGTGAGCGAGCGAAGCGAGCGAATAGACCCCGCCATCCCCTTCGTGGTTATTTTTTTATGAACCATCCAGAAGTAGGAGCCGTCAAGCCCAAGCCCACCCTCAACCATGCATTGAATATTTTAAGATTTGGTTAGGTGCCATTTGAGTTAGGTTAGAACTGTGACCATTAAACATGAAAATTAGGTCAAAAGAACATTAGGTCAAATGAATTATGATTAGGTAAAAAGAATATTATACGTATTGAAATTTATATAAAATGAACGTTATACTAAATGTTTTATATTAAATGAAAATTATATCATATGAAACATTAGGTCATATTAAATTAGGTTGTATGATTTTATAGCATATTATGAAAATTATATTATATGAACGTTATTTGAAGTGAAATTAGAGCATTTGTTATTATATCATACATTACACACCCGTTTACATACAAGAGCATGCAAGATATTAAATACACCGTTTGAGTTCATTCATGTTTAGCCGTAATTATCGGCGTACAAATATTTCCATAACATTAAAAGAATTACCAATAACAAAAATCAAAATTACCTGGAATAGGCATTTACATAGTTTATAATTCAGAAATTTATAAATTAGAAATTATTTTATGTTATTTATGTCAAAAATCCATTTTCATATAAATTTAATGTTAGTGTCTGGAAAAGATAAAATTATATGATATTAGTATAGTATGATAGGATCAGCCTACTTATTAAGTTGTCACTGCTGGGACACAGCTGGCTCTTTAACAGGGAGCGGGCCCTGCGCGGGTTAGTGGATGACACATGTTTTTTGAATTTTTGGTTTTAAGACATGCCGGTTTCCTTACGATGTTTTTCTTCACCGTTTTGAGACCAGTGATGATGAAATCTAATACAGAACAAAGTGCGTTCCTGGGTGCATACCACTGCTCTTCTTGAGGACGACTTCATCATTTCAGCCGAAAGACGCCCACTGCTGGACATAGGCCTCCCCCAAGCTCCGCCACTTCGACCGGTTCTGTGCTTCCCGCATCCAGCGGATTCCTGCAGCCCTCACAAGGACGGCTTATAGGTACCTAATTATTATGGTGTAGCTATTCTAACGTTATTCCAAAGTTATGGCTGGAATTTGATGACAATCATCCTTATTGCGTATCAAGGTCGGTAGAAATCCACAGGGTGTAATATGACTCTTCAGGAAGCCGTTTTGTACGTATTCCATGTGTGTTCTATCTGACATCAGGGGGCTTAGACAAAGTAACAATTTAAAAACGATAACGAAGTTAGAAAATACTAAAATGTATGGGATTGACGTAAGCCGCATTAAATCACGTGGTCAATCGACATCGTTATCGCAAGTTGGTAGACAAATGTCATAATTCGTAACGAAACTATAAAGTAACGAATTGTCATCGTGGTTATCCCATACAAATGCGTAGACAATCAGGGGGCTTAGACTAAGTAACAATTTAAAAACGATAACGAAGTTAGAAAATACTAAAATGTATGGGATTGACGTAAGCCGCATTAAATCACGTGGTCAATCGACATCGTTATCGCAAGTTGGTAGACAAATGTCATAATTCGTAACGAAACTATAAAGTAACGAATTGTCATCGTGGTTATCCCATACAAATGCGTAGACAATCAGCGCTTTCAGTGTTCGCCTTCGACTCGATCGTGATCGCCAAAAAAGATAACGAAACGAAAGTTAAAACGTTGTAGTTATTGAAACAATATGGCCGGATTTCATTCAGCAGCAGATTTTTGACACTGAGTGATTACATACTCTTCATATTCCAAAGCATAGCTTGTACTGTGGGTGTCAGAGATTGATCATCATCATCATATAAAAAATCTCCAGTCTAGTAATAACAGAGAAGTGATTACAAGCCAACCTTCATTCATCAAGGGTGTGTCCACTTGTCCAAAACCCTTCGAGAACATAGCTAGCCACTCTTCCATCACACCAGTCTTTCCAAAAATGTTGGTCCTTACTTTTTTCCACTTGTCTAGCATCAAAATATTGGTAAGTTCAGCCCACAGTCGGTCTGACCTTACCCGACCTTGTGATCCAGTAATAGGCCTCGCCAGGTCACCATGACTGTACAAACAAAGATTCAATATAAGTATTTCATCGTTAAGATCGCGTCATTGTTTACATTACGTAGGTACTCATGAATAAAACTTGGAATAACTTACGTTTCCATATACTCAAGCAGCGTTGAAAATTGTTCGGGACTTTCTCGCTCTCTTGATTCTATGTTTTATCACTAAAAATTAAAATACAGATTACTCCATCATCGTTTGAACATCAGTCACTTAAAAAAATGAGTCTATTTTGAATGAAGTGACGATCTAAAAGTAATAACACTCTATTCACTTACCACTGGCAAAATATTATTTTTATTATAATTTGAAAACGATTAAATGCAACACTCACTTAATCGTATCATTAAATTTTAAAAACAACAAAAAATTCGCGGGTTTGATCCGATTTGACACTTCTTGACTAACACTGACAGCAAAATTTTCGAAACCATAACCAATATTTTTGTTTCATAACGAATAAACAATTCGACACAACGATCGCAACAATAGTGTTACATTGGCTATGAAATGTTTATCGATATCTCAGAGACGATGACGAATTTAGATATCGTTTCGCTACGAAGCGATGTTACTTTGTCTAAGGACCCTGTACTTCAAACTAAGTAAGTTTGTGCAAAAATAATTGCTGGGAAACGACGTTTATTTACGGTGTAAAAATTCGCTGTTCAGGGCAGTGCGTTGACGTAAGGCAAAACATCATCATCATTGTGCATATAGGACCTATAATATAGATGCATACAACGGTATGCACCTATAAACACAACGTTTTGATTAATACAGGGATCGTGGGAGTATAAAAGTTAAGTTATATCAATTAAAACTTGTTTCCACAAAAAAGAGTTGGAACTTTGACCTTGAACCGGAATTTTAGACAACATTGAGATAAATCGTTTTTAACATGTTATTTTCACTGCAACAAAAAGGGTGTAACAAAAAACCCTTATAATATTGCTATCCTTAAGCACTAAACATAACAGCTGGTATAGAATCACTATACATAGTTTCAGCTCAAAATAAAATACTCTAAGAATTGATACCAAATTTTCGGTTTCATATGTTTCTTAAATTCAAATCACAACAAACGTGTCACCGCACTACGTAAGTCAATAACTTTCCACGTTACTTGCCAACATTATCACGATAAATCTCTTTCGAGTGATGTATTTATTTCAATGTGATGATTTGGTTTCTGATATCAATGTATTAAAAATTCTCATAACTTCCGAACATGTAGAGATAGGATAAAAAAATCCTTCCAATATCATTTGATATCAATATATCGTTCAAAGAATCCGTGATCTTGGTATGAATAATTATTAATCCTCTCCGTTACACGTTGTATTGGTACTCGTACAAATGAAAAAAAGAATCTAGATCCGGGTCCAGATTTTCTAAAAACAAAAACAAAATTGAAAACCACTACCTGCTTTGTGTCAAGCGCTGGATACGAGGCGGTTTAGGTATAAGAGATGTTTGAAACTTTGAACATCAAAAATGTATGGTTAAATAGTCGCTAATCATTATTTAACTTAAAGCAGCGTTAATAAATAAAGAGATTAATATCCGGAGACATTTAAATATACATAGTATCCTAAACAACTTTGCGGGCCGGTTCGAGGTGCAGCGGGAAAATTTCCTGGAAGGACTTGGGGGAGGTCTATGTTCAGCAGTGAGACACCATAGACAAGTGCGAGTCAGACGGTTCCGTAGCAGCAAGTAACATAATACGATTAATGACGTATAAAAAAAACTACTTACTAGAGCTCGCTTAAACGAATTTTTTGGTGGAACTTTACATGGTAAATCATATTTTTTTTAGTTTTATCATTCTCTTATTTTAGAAGTTACAGGGGGGGGCACATTTTACCACTTTGGAAGTCTTTCGCGCAAACTATTCAGTTTAAAAAAAAATGATTAGAAACGTCAATATCATTTTTGAAGACCTATCCATAGATACCCCACACGTAAGGGTTAGATGAAAAAAAAATGAGTTTAAAGTTGTATGTATGGGGACCCCCAAATTTTTTTGTTTTTTTTTGTTGTTTTTTTGTGTGAAATTCTAAATGCGGTTCACAGAATACATCTACTTACCACGTTCCAACAGCATATTTCTTATAGTTTCGGAAAAAAGGGGCTGTGACATATGGACGGACAGACAGACATGAAGAATCCATAAGGATTCCGTCTTTTGCCATTTGGCTACGGAACCCTAAAAACGTTGCAAATAACACACTAAGTCTAACAATAAATCATTTAATCATAGCAAACACTAACATCTAAAGCAGTTCTTGGTCATCGCCACTGAGGGTTGAAGCCAGACTGTTCAGTATAGCATTTCCAAGCAGAGTTCCCTTCAGCCAAGCAGTCTGATACACCCTGTTCTCCAAATGTGGCTGTACCGCCAAGGTTAGTTGAGCCTATCACTGGAAAAAATACAAATTAAAACCATTTATTTACTTGAACATAAAGATTGAGATGGTACTCGTACGTAAAGTGTCTTTTTTGTTCTACCTTGAAAGATGTAAAAACAAAAAAATTACATACTTTAGGCATTCATTTAATAATGCTAAATACATAAATAGTGTGTGGTGGTCTAGAGGTATCGACCACAACTTACGAGTAGTACTTTACTTTGTGAATATAATTTCATGAACACTGCTCTCAAAACGGTGAAGGAAAACACCGTGAGAAAACCGACATGTTCTAGAACCAAAAAAAATTTAAGACATGTGACATCTACAAACCAGGACTGGGCCCGCGTGGTGGATTATGACCCAAGCAACTGGTTAGCTGTTGCCTTTTCTCACCTTAACGTTTAAACGGATCTCCATGTTTGGCACACCGCTGTAGACCCTGATCTGGGATTTTCGGCTTTTTACCATTGGTATGTTCTTGTGGGATTAAGAGTTACCCAAAGTGTACAGTTGAGTACATTGATGACCCTTATAGCAATAGTCAAAAAAGCTTTAAACAGACTATATTTTAATTGTTAGCCTACCTACAGGGATAAGGTCTTTAGTACTTAAAACAAGGGTAACTATAGGCTGTTTAATTAACTTGGAGTTAAGCAACACCAGTAATAACTTCAGTTTTAGATCCTTTTTGGGGCCAGTTGAAGAATTAGCAATAACTGTACGGCTTGACACATAGCCTTAATTACTCAATAAGTAATATGTAATCACCATCATGTTTCTTGTCTTCGGAGTTGATCTGCACAATTACTGAGAAGTGAGAACGAATATTATGTCTGGACTTTTAAAGAGACTGTGACCTGTAGTCAGATAGGAAACGCCGACCTCATCTTGTTTTATGATTGACTTGTAAAAGTATTTCTAAAAACCTATTTAAGAAATAAAATCACTTAACAAACAAACAGATATTTCTACGTTTGGACGTTCCCGCGGGATAATTTCGACTTCCACGCGGGCGAAGCCGCGAGCGGAAGCTAGTTTAAATATAAAAATAAAAACTGACTGACATATCAACGCACAACTGAAACTACTAGGACTAGGAACGTGAAATTTTGCACACGGCTGCCTTTTTTAATATAGAGGAGCCCTAAGAAATAATTTTTTGAAATTCGCCTTTAAGGGGCTGACATGAGGCGACTTTGTTTGTATGAAAAATCACATTCCTTGAGTTAATAAACTTGAAACCCGACACGAATATTTAAAATAATCAAAATAAATAATAAAGTTAGTATATTTTTTTACAATTACTCCCGAAAAGAGAGATGGGTAATTAGGGGTGTTATAGTTTTTAGGAGAAAATAAGAAAACCTACACGGACGAATTCGCGGGCGAAGTGCTAGTTTAGATATAATTTTAGGTTTCTTAATGAATATCGTATTATTGGGCTAGCCGGCAATTAATTTTAAGGACCTACTTGAAATCGAATACGTTTAGGATGCGGTTGCCTCCGAAAAACCTTTTCATAGAGCTTTCATTCTAGGTATTCTCAGTAAACCAGCAATTATCGAGTACTTGTTCATTATATTAATTTATTATAATTACTAGCTTTTTACATCGGCTTCGCCCGCCTGTAGGTTGAAAGTATACCTTGGGAATGTACGATCAAAAATCTTATACGTTCCCGCGGGCAAATTTCCGACCTCCAAAAATATTAATTAGTATTTTATTTAAGTACCTATTTTACCGCATGTTAGGTATCCATACTCAAATTAATCTCAGAATCAAAAATCTGTATGTTGTGTTCATAGATGTGATGGGCATCGATATGTAAACATGATAAAACAAACCAAAAACTGATTGTTTTTCCCATAAAAATGTTCACTTTCTTTTTTTGCTTCATCCTGTTAAGATATCGTCTAACATCACATCTCATCGTACCAAATCATATCAAAATTGCGTACCTAAATCACGACACACTTCTCGTCTAAAACCAAGCAAGCACACAGAGTGACTTATAAGTGCTATAATACAGTTCTAATAAAGCTACTACCTCCAAAGTGCCCGAACAACTCATATCAATCGCTGAAACTCAAAACTTTCAGCAGCGCCAACAGGAGGCAATAGTTTATTTGATTTGATACATTATTAATGTAACATACTCAGTCCATACTCGTTCCCTCTCTCTCTTTGCCAAAGTCAACATTTACTCCCAAACAAGTTATACGCAAGTTTATTCATAAATGGGAAATTTATTGACTATATAGGGAAATAAATTTGCGAGCAAATATTAGAGTGATTTGGGAGCAAAGGAATGTGGAATCAGTTGAATCGGAATTGCTTATCTTCGCAACCAATATGTAATGTTTGATTTCCAGATTTTTATGCTCACATCCATTTTCGTTCGCGACGTAATAAGATTCTTCTTTCAGGTATGCTTAAACAGCCTATAATGCTCCCACTGCTGGGACACAGGCCTCCTCTCGAATTGGCCGTAACCCATGAATTGGGCCCAGTGCGGGTTGGTAGATGTAACATTACTTCGAAATTTTTGTTCACCTTTTTTGAGACCAGTGGTAATGACATAATTTACACAAAGTAAAGCGCCTATCAGGGTTCGAACCTACGACCTACAATCCATAAGTCCCAACTGGTACCACTGGGCTACTACTCTTTCAGGTACAAAATACTATAAATAAACAGCTATTAATGCTCCCATCTTTTAAAATGTTATTAAAAATGGCGCCCAAATTAGATTCTACGTTGATTTTACTGCCATAAATAAAAAAATGTAATGTTAAAAGACTGATATCAGCCC
The DNA here is from genome assembly GCA_949987655.1 of Polymixis flavicincta. Taxonomy (NCBI): domain Eukaryota; kingdom Metazoa; phylum Arthropoda; class Insecta; order Lepidoptera; family Noctuidae; genus Polymixis; species Polymixis flavicincta. The sequence continues at coordinate 10,544,006 of OX465175.1, read as the reverse complement.
ATTAACATCCAAGGAATAACGTTTCGGCAGGCGAAGTGAAATAAAAATGATATATGAATACTTACAGTGGTCGATGCTTCGTTTAACTTTTCCCTGTAAGTAATGAGATTTCCTGTAATTAATGAAAAAATAATCTTTATAACTACTCAGTTAGCGAGAAAAAACTTTAACTAGGAATACCTAATTTGCATTTTAATCTGTTTAAGAAAGAAACTTATAACAAAAAGGAAACTGTTAAGTTCTATTAGAGCTGAGCAAAGTTAGAATGTATTTCTCAAGTTCCGGAGCAAGGAGCAGGTAAAGTGGAGTATTGCATTATTATGATTCAATTCCGACCAACGCCTCCACAAATTGTTTTTCTACAGCTCGCCTTTACGAACTGAGATGAGAAATAATTTAATAAAGAAAACATTTAAACAATCTAATTTATTTCTACCGATACAATCCACATTTTAATTAATTAGCCCTGAATTCTTTGGTAAGGATTTGTAATGAAAATCAATGACTTTTGTAATCGTAATTCAAATTCAAAAATTGTTCCAAATCATCAACATTCAAAATTATTCAAATTTCCAGCCAACGACAGCAATGCTTCCAATTTCAAAACACGAATCATAAATAAAGCGGGAATCACACTTACTGCACTCACGAAGCCCGCAATCACAACAATAAGTAGGACGAGGCGGAATCTCATGTCGATTTGCATCAAACAACTCTACGGAACAGAGAAACAAACTGTCTTGTCGCACGTTTAATGTTGCCTCACTTAATAAAGGCTTCCGAGGCAGTGGCAGACGGTTTGCTAACGAGACTACCTTGGGGTGAGGTGTTTGAGAACGGCGGTAGCGATTTTGGATTTTGTTTAGGAGTTTTATTTGGAAATTACCTACTTGAATGTCCAGCGTGCATATGCGGACGAAACGCTGCTAATGATGACTTACTTTTCTGTTCATAATCAAAAGACATTTATTTAAATTAGGCTGAGAATAAGCACTTTTCGAACGTCAAAATACATAAGACAGTCCCCCAAAAAAGCCCACCCTTCGACACTTCCTAGTGCAGTAGTTCTTAAAAATAACTCTCATTAACAGTAGATGACAGTGATTTTTTGGATTAACGGTAGATAAGATTAAAAGTTATGATAGAAACATCAAAACACTATAGTAGAAACAGGTACATGTTAAATGAATCGATGGTACATGAAATAACTCAAACAAGATTATTGAAAAGATTCCTACAGACGATTAAAAAATAAAAAAAAACGATTGGCCAACATGCAATGCCTACTGCAGTAGGCATTGCATGTTGGCCAATGGTTTTTTTTTCCCTACTAAATGCGAAAGTAACTCTGTCTGTCTCGCTTTCACGCCTAAACCGCTGAACCGATCGTCATGAAATTTGGCAGAGATATCGCCTGGGATATGGAAAAGGACATAGGCTACTTTTTTCCGCGATAACCGTCATCCACGCGGGCGGAGCCGGAGAGTAAGCTATTAATTTACTAATGAAGTGATGAAATCGAAACCGGAGAAGTTGGCGAAATTTTTAAAGCTCTTCAAACAGGCCCAACGTGTCGCTCCTGTTTGCGGGAGCCTTTATTGATGTTTTCATTCACAAAAGATAATAAATAACGAAACGTGCCTTACCTTAAAGGTAATTTTACCTAACTACCTACCTTACTTTTGTAAATCATAAGCGACACACATGGTTTTCTAAAGTTTTTCCTCCTACACGGAAACGCGAACCTCTCATAACATGGACCAACAAACTAAACCTGTTCGTGGTATGATTAGAAACACAATGGTAGTGTTCGTATTTATTGCAGCCCTGCATGAGACAATTCAGTCTCCAGTAACTTGCGGAGAAGGAAATTATATTAATAAACTTACCTACTAATTACGAGTAATTTAATGCAAGCTCACGCGGGACATTATGTTTAATATATTTTCTGGAACTGGGAAAAGTTTGCTACACAGTCGAATGTTAATTTTTATTGTTGGTTTTTGTCTAGCGTTTATTTTCTGTATGTTTTTATACTGCTGCCCATGTGTTCCTGGTCCTCGTCCGTGTTAAAAGTGTTAGTGGGATTTTCTATTAGGAATCTTAGTACCAGTCCAGAGTCTGTATACCCCTACTAACTGGCTAAATGAGGGTGTACTATAAGTACAACCCTGCCCAAGCCTTCAAGGATTTAATTTAAAACTTAATTAAAAATATTATTATAACTGAACGAGTTACCACAAATTCTTGCGCACTTTATCACCAATATATAATAATAAATTATTTTATTTCTGTAAGTAGACTTGTACACACACTTTAACACGGCAATCCCATTTTTTAAAACTAGATGAGATTAGTGTTTCCTATCTGACTACCCTATGAGCTAATAAGCTTTTTAACATAAGTTAAATAGGATCAATGCTTCTATAATTCCTAATCACTTTTTGACATAATTAATTTTAATTTGGATCACTAACAAAGTAAATAATAATTAATTAATCGGTCGGTAGGGGTAGCTTATGCCTCCTTTGAATCAAATAACTTATTGATCTTTTGATGGTAAACATACGTTTCAATATGATGTGTTCATTAAGTTGAGAAGGACTAAGTTTATACACGTGTATGTAAAGTTAAGGTGCGTTTTTTTTTTTTTTTTTTTTTCGGGTGGGAAATCATCAAATGACTTCTCCTGCTGAGTAGAGCAGGAGGGCGTGTCAGACTTTTACTGACTAAAACCCACCCGTGTTCCCTCAGTAGCCCGTATGCCAGGGGCCGTGGTATCTCTTTCGAACAAACCCGCACCCCTGGCAGGCATCGGCCTTTGCGGACCCCACCTGTGGTTGCTGACATCTTTGACGGCGCGCGTGTGGAACACAACGCGCCGTCCCGTCTACCACTTTTCGGCCGCAGAGGATAGGGAGAGCGGCTGACGCTATACCGACACTCCTCTTCCCCTGCGGCCCCACCGCGTCCGCCATCAAACGGTGGCGGCCCCGTCCAGGCCACGGAAGGGAAGAGCGCTGCTCAGAAGCACCGGCACTCCTCCCCCACCGCAGCCCGCAACCCTCAGCCGCGATGCCTCCCATTCGACATCGCGGCCCACCTCAGTTGCGGTGCACCTCACCGCAACCTACTTTTTGGCCGCTACGTCAATGGCTTGAAGGCAAAAGCCCTGACGAGCGGCCCCACCGTTGGGTTCCTCTTGGCTTCACCGTGGATGGGAGACCACGGTTACTAAGCCCCCCCGCAACGACAATGCGGGAACCCACTCGGGGGGGAAGTTAAGGTGCGTTTAAGTTATGACAGTAACTAGCGCACTAAAATACTATCATTATAAATGTACATATTTTGGAATGAGTACTAGATATCTCTAAGTCATGTTTGACGACAGTATATTACTAGCCATTCGGGTTTTTGTGTGTTGCTGCTGTATTAGGTTTAACACTTGATTAAACATAATTACACTTTTTTCAACACGTACCATTTTTTTACTGTAATACCAATAGGTAGGTAAAAATAAGTAGGTATTTTAAATAATAAATAAATATAAAAATTATTAAATATTTTAAATTTATCAAAATGACATATCGTAAGAACAATTTTTAAAATAATAATAATACAGAAGTTGAGCTCGTAAAAATAACTAGTTTCCACACGGAACACTTATTACAAATGCAGATTTTATATTTTCACCTTGAACTTTGCATTATCCAATTTTGAGATATACGGAAAGGATTATTGTATTTTAGTTTTAATAATAGTAGCAGCGTGTTTATAACAAAATAAGAAATAATTTTACCGAAATAAGGAAGTAAAGCTCCCGGGTAGATACAGTCAGAAAAATGAATTATTATGCAAATTTAGTTCTTAAGTTCTGAGTTCAGCTTTTAGGTTACTGACATTAATGCGTGCACTGACTGGACAGACCCATTCAATCTGTGTGGTATTTTCCTCAAATTACCCTTTCAGACACGAATCTTCTTTTACTGACCAGGATTATGTCTGGACTTTAAGAGAGACCTCTTGAGTTTGTTTCGGCCTTTCTTCTCAGAGTCGTCAGATAGGAAACCTAGTATTAAAAATATGAAAGTGTTTGTACAAACCTACTTACAGAAATAAAACTATTTTGCTATTTTTCAACCCCTTATACCATACAACTTCATTGGAACCTTATTTTGTTTGAAGTTTTTTGTTAATTGCTACAAAAAGTTTAACGGCAAACGGCCTTTACCAGGACTGGTCATCGTATTAGATGTTCAGTAACTTCAGTAGTTCATCGTGGACGTGCTACGACAGCGACTAATTTACATGATCTCCGTCATACGGTCGCCACGCAACCAATTGCTGCGACGCGACGCTCTGCTAGAATGGCAGTAATCAGCCCGTGTTAGGCTGTTTTTCCACTAGAGATGTGCTATGCAGCTATGCTGCGAGGATGTGAAAGCTAAGCTACGAAACTATGACTCTTTTCTCTAATGCTAAGCTATGAAGCGGAGCGCGTAATATGTGCGAGGAAGATGGGCCGCTCGAACCATAGATCGCGATTGCATACAGTGCATCGACGTGTACGTTACCCCAGCAAGATAGTGTCTCCTAGAGTTATATGAGTAGAACGTATAATGTGTGCCTTATCTGCTGTAAATGTGCCCTCACATCAAAAATGTGTGCCCCCTGTCGTTTTGGAGAAAAACAGAAAAAACGATTCTTGCTAGGGTAACGTTTCTCTAGCAGGAAAATTCTAAACGAATGATCGGAGAGAGAAAAATTGTGCATGGCCAGAGAGCTTATATGTGTGCCAAAATGTGCCCCCAAAAATTAAATCTGTGCCCCTTCAGGTTTTCGAGATATTGCATTTCCTGCTGGAGTAACGTTTTGAGGAATCGTATATCTCTAAAACTATTGTATGTGCCCCTGTAGAATAAACATACACGAGTAGCTCTTAAGGGGCACACCTTAGTGCCCTAATTATATTTAAGAAAATATTTATAGTTTTCAAGTTATCGCGGTTTTATGAAAACCCGAAAAAACATCGCAGCGCCTAAATGAGACAAGGCACAAGTTCGCTGAAAATTGTATTCGGTCCTTCTTGACGCTATTAATAACCATACAAAGTTTCGAAACTGTTCATGCATGCATTTTTGAGTAATCTTGCTAAAAGTCAAAACGGTGGTGTCTTAACTTTGACGGCAAAATACAAGGAACCGGCTCAATCCCACATGTGTAGGTGTGAACCAAATTTGTGTGCCTTTAGTCAAAAATATATGGTGAAAATATTCAGCTTGGAATGTTTCGCATTAAGTTAATATTAACAAAAAACCAAAATATATAAACAACGGCTGGTTATCCGACCAAAATCCAATGCCTACTAAAAAGCGACTGATTCACACATATCGATGACCTTCTTTATTTGACGCGTTATACCTAAGCTGTCCGTCCGTCGTCCGTACAGTCGCGTTCAAAAGATTTGGGGGCTAATTAAAAATATATATTAAATGCACCTTGTGACTATTAAATGAAACAGCTTGTTGATGTGGAATTGTTATTTTTATTCCCTTAATTTTAATTCTTAAAGTAAGTATTGCATCAAATCACAGATTAAATTTCCTAAAAAAATAAATAAATAGGTAAAGTACTGAAAAAAATCCAAGTACTTGATAAGTGTACAAGTATTTTTAAATAAGTCAAAACGATGCCATTAAATACTTACCACCGCATTTCGTGCCATAAAATTCACCACCCCTACAACCACATAATTGTTATAAAATGCTAAATGTATTGGTGATTTTGATGCTTATAATTCTGTAACTACATACGTCTTACAGCCGCGAATAATATTTTAATCTTTATTTTAATTGTTTTGAATTTTTATTTTTATTTTTTGCTGTATATTATGTGCCTTTTAAGTCTGTGCTAAATAAATGTATTTTCTTTCTTTCTTTCTTTCTAATCAACATACAACCTAGCACTGGCCTGCAAATTGCAAAAAACGCAAGAAACTTTGAATTTCGCGGGCTGGTTGGAGCATTCCCCTTACTGATGAAAAACTTACTATTAATTTATCTAACCTACGGCTTATCAATAAATATAATAGAGACAGCTAGTAGAATATAATCCAATAACAACTTTATTTTATTACTTATTACTTTTCTACTTCAGTGTACTCAGGCACAACCGGTTAGTGAGTAAAGTAAAGAAGGTCATCGATATGTATGAATCCGTCGCTTTTTAGTAGTCATTCAAATTTGGTCGGATAACCAGCCGTTGCTTACATATTTTGGTTTTTTGTTAGTATTAACTTAATGCGAAACATTCTAAGCTGAATATTTTCACCATATATTTTTGACTAAAGGCACACAATTTTGGTTCACACCTACACATCTGGGGTTGAGCCGGTTCCTTGTATTTTGCCGTCAAAGTTAAGATACCATCGTTTTGACTTTTAGCATGATTATTCAAAAACGCATGCATGAACAGTTTTGAAACTTTGTATGATTATTAATAGCGTCAAGAAGGACCGAATACAGTTTTCAGCGAACTTGTGCCTTGTCTCATTTAGGCGCTGCGATGTTTTTTCGGGTTTTCTTATAACCGCGATAACTTGAAAACTATAAATATTTTCTTAAATCTAATTAAGGCACTAAGATATGCCCCTTAAGAGCTACTCGTGTAAGTTTATTCTACAGGGGCACATACAATAGTTTTAGAGATATACGATTCCTCAAAACGTTACTCCAGCAGGAAATGCAATATCGCGAAAACCTGAAGGGGCACAGATTTTATTTTTGGGGGCACATTTTGGCACACATATAAGCTCTCTGGCCATGCACAATTTTTCTCTCTCCGATCATTCGTTTAGAATTTTCCTGCTAGAAAAACGTTACCCCAGCAAGAATCGTTTTTTCCGTTTTTCTCCAAAACGACAGGGGGCACACATTTTTTATGTGGGGGCACATTTACAGCAGATAAAGCACACATTATATGTTCTACTCATATAACTCTAGGAGACACTTTCTTGCTAGGGTAACGTACACTGCATCGACAGTAGGGAAGGCACGGGGAGTCATAGCCCATAGCAACACCTCTCGCACATCCATAGCTCTCATCCAAAGCACGCATCCAAAGCAAGCATCCTTCCGTTTAGAAAACATAGCTTAGTTTAACCCGTTTCCACTACTGCTATGCTATGTGGACCCATGAATATGATTGGTGGACATCAAACGCTTCCAAAGCACATCTCCAACCCGCACTGGGCCGTTGTGTTAGATTATAGCCCACTTTCTCACGACGAGAGGAGGCCAGTGTCCCAGTAGTGGGCAGATTATAGGCTGATTAAGTATAGCACAACTCTGGTGGAAAAGCAGTCTAACCCATATCCAAGCGCCTCAGAGATTCCAGTCACTTCGTAACAAGACTACATGGCGCCACTTCCTGCGGCGTTGAGTTTTTTTAACAATGCACAACTTTACATAAAACCATATTATTAAATAATAATTAACATTATTCAGTTACAAAGCCACCAATGAATGCACTAATTGTTTACGCTCTAAATTATATTGTTTTGTTAAATTACGTGTCGAGCTTTAACGTGTTAAACAGATTAAATTAATTGTACCTAATTATCTACAAACTTTACTGAGCGGAATTTGTAACACAACATTACAAAATTCGTACAAATCCATCACAATTCTGGTCTGAATTTCACGAAAAACAATTTAGATTATGTATACCTACTTACTTATGTAGGTATCAAGTCAACCATTCAGAAAACTTTGTTTTTTCTTTGATGATGCTGTTTTAACACGAGTAAATACAACCACTAAACACGTATTTTGAGAGAATTTAGGACTTAAAAGCATACAGCACTATGCTTTTTGTCGTGCAATTTTCTCATCCTTCAAAACAACATCATCATCGAAGCCGTCGTGTTAAAAACACCAAAACCTGTCATCAAAGCCAAATTAAAAGGCCTCAAAGCATAAAACTTATCTCATAACAGTACACGAGTTAAGGCCGGTGTAAAGACATCATTTACCGAGACAAAATAAGGATCATAGTCCCGAACCGTCGTTAAACAATTTGTAAGGTCGTATAAAGTTATCCAATCTTCTCTGACTGAGTGGACCGGCAATATATGTGGTACAAGCTCTTGAAATTTATTGACTGTTTAGTTCATTAGTTGTATGGTAAATACGTAACTAGTTCACGAATGAGTAGCTCGGAATTCGAGGTCTGTTATTTATACTGGTGTAGTGATATTTTCAATTCAGCAGTGGTGCAAGCTCGTGGTTTGTCAGGGAGCTATGGAACGGAGTGTTCTGGGTTTTAAACTTGTGGACCGGGTTAAGAATACAACAATTCGTTCCACCACTCAAATAACTGATGACAATCGGAAAGCAGCCACGATTAAATGGAATTGGGCTGGACACATCTGCCGTATGCCAGATGATCAATGAGCCAAACTTACGACCCAGTGGATCCCTCTTAATGTCAAATGGTATTGCGGCAGGTCCACACGGAGATGGCGGGATGACTCCGTTTATAAGGATTGGTCTTTGGCAATTCTGGGCAGAGAGTGGTGGAAAAAGAACAGCTAAAAATAAATAAGTGGTTTTATTCTTGTCCCAAAAGTCAAACACAAGGATGTCAGGGTGTGTGTCAGGATTGTCGTTGTTGAGGGAGACCAAAAATGCTGGCGTGATGACTGAGATGCGTTTTCGGGGGATTGGCCGGAAAAGGCAACACACAGTGAACAGTGGAAAATTATGGCGGACACCTTAACCTAGCAAAGGGACAATACAGTTTGATTAAATAAAAGGGATGGCGGAGGAAGGAGCGCCTCTGAGCACGCCCCGACTTACAAGTTGTAGGTCGAAATTTGACATATACCAACCACTGGCCCCGCTTGGTAGATTAGGTACACTGCCTCTCTGAGAGAGGAGGCCTGTGTCCCAGCACTGGGAAAATTATAGGCCGACTAGCTTCCGCACGCGGTTTCGACCGCGTGGAAGTCGGAAATTATACCGTGGGAACCATTCAGTAGCTTTTGCGTGAAAGAGTAACAAACATCCATACATAAAATTTTCGCGTTTATAATATTAGTAAGTACTATGCTTATGCAGGTCCCGTATGTGTCGCCGGGCGTAAAAGAATAGGACCATCCCATTTCTTCCAGTGGGTGTCGTAGAAGGCGACTAAGGGACTTACTAGAGAATGGGCAGCAGCGTTCTCTATGCATTTAACCACCATACTGCGATCGCCAACCCGCCTGCCAAGCGTGGCGATTATGGCAAAACCCCCCATTCTTGGGGAGGCCTATGTCCAGCAGTGGACGTCTTTCGGCTGAAATGATGATGATGATGATGCTTATGCAGAGGAAAGTACTTGTTAAACCTACCTGTTTAAAAGTCAACATCCCTCTTTCAATATGTTCGTTGTTTTCTGCTAATCCATTTGACGACCGACGGAGAACATAGTAAGCCAATGATTGACTTTTAAGAAGACGCTACAGCAACGTAACCATCTATCTCAATAAAGTGGTCAGCAGTAACCAACAGATTTGGCCAATGTGAGGTGAGGTGACGTCAGTGTGAGGATAAAAGTTGGTTATAGAAGCCCTGGATCAACTCAGGAGTGACCTTCTGAGAAAAGAAAAGACATGGAAGATCATCAAAAATACTTATAGAATAGTCAAAGTCAAAGCATTTATTTAAATTAGGCACTTAAAAGGCACTTTTGAACGTCAACATTTACATTAAAATAGAATTGATTCTAGTCGCCCATTCCAAAATGTAGTTTCGTATGGAGAAGAACGGGCAAGAAACTCCACCGTTACTCATTTAAAATGTTTTAATACAATTTAACATAGTACATTCATTGTATAATTATGTGTGCAAACGATGCACCCAGAACAAAATTACTATACCAAAATAGTAAAAAAATACAATTGAAGCAATATAGATAAATTAATTTTATGACAATACAGATGAATTAATTTTTTTGTGGTGCTCACATATTTACAAACATTGTAAGAGTATACGATTTTCCTAGAATATTAACAAGTAATAAGTAGCTTTTAGAACGACCCTGTTTCACCGGGACAAAGTGTTATTGGGTTTTTGCTTCTGGAATTTCTCAGTACCAGCCTGTGTCTGGATTTGTACCTGGTTGATGGTAATAGCTCGCCCCAATAAAACATAAATAACTGGCAAAATATGGTTGAACTAACATAGAAGTATTTTTAGACGATTCCTTGCCTCTACGCCTAATTGTTTCTTCTCTTCAGCCAACCTGTTAAATAGTTAGACATCATAATTAAGGAGTCAAATAAAATAAGACGTAACAAATTACTTCAAAGTAAGTTTCGGTTCGTTTAATCCTTAAAACTTAGATCGTTAATTTAAATGGAACACTTAAGCTTTTAGGCATTCAGTCTAGTTTTAATTTATTGTAGTACCTCCTTTATTTTAGTTTTGATTTACTTAACTTTTGACTTAATTGTTCAAAAAGTGTCGATAGTAGTTATTATCATGTTGTGTTTTGTTATATTACGTACTAGCTTCGCCCACGGCTTCGCCCTCCTTGAAGACGGAAATTATCCCGCGGGAACGTACTACTGAGATAAAACGTATCATATGTGTTAATCTAGGTTATAATCTATCTGTGTGCCTAATCTCATTCAGATTAGTTCAGCCGTTTTTGCGTGAAAGAGTAACAAACATCCATACATACAAACTTTCGCGTTTAAAATATTAGTAAGGATTTGTCACCAAGCGGTTAATACAACAATTTAATACTTTAGTTTTTTACTTTATTAAAAGAAATAATAAGTCCACGTTTGTAAGGACGGAAAAATATCGCGTCGGGATTTTATTGCGCACTGGATTTTAAGCTCTCGGTGTTAAACCGAGCGTTGAGATTCCAACATAGTGCATCCAAGTTCGTCGCAAAAACACTGTTCGATTTTCAACTTTCGACGCAGCAGTGCGTTGAAGATTTAGTGCGCGATTTAATGCCACCGCGATATTAGTGTGGACTAATAATTAATATCTGGATGACGGTATTTTTTTTTTTTTTGAAATTTGGCTAGATCGATTTATCGCCCACGAAATCCCCTGCATACTAAATTTCATAAAATCGTTGGAGCCGTTTCTGAGATTCAGATTATACTTATGCATACATACACAGGATAAGTTTTTAACCAGTGCGCAAACTGTAACCATGAATTCCGTATATCATTCTAGACTTTTTCGTCGCTCATACAAAAAAAAACAGCTGTTCCATACATTTTGAACGCGTAGGTGTTGCACTTTTCTATGAAACAGCTGATTATTATTTTTTTGTAAATCCGACGCAAAATTTCTGCGCTGGGGGTGTATAGAATGATATGCTGAATTCATGGTTACAGTTTGCACACTGGTTAAAAACTTATCCTATATTCAATAATTGCTCGTTTAAAGGTATTAGATTTGGCAATAGATCGTGAAACACTCAGCAAAATACTTCTTCACACTAATCAAATTAACGTACGCACACGACCTCTGCTGCAGGCACCATGCGCATCGACCAATTACAGGCGCAACGCCTTCTTCATTCGTAGTGTATAAGCCTTCAATAGCTTACCATCGCACCTGGAGAATGATCCATTCTGTGCCAACGCACACAGTATTATTATAGTAAATCCTGAACAAGGAATATTTGGGGACAGTCATGAAAAATTCGGAATATAAACTACTAGCAGTGCTCCGCGGTTTCACCCGCGTAGTTCCCGTTCTCGTGGGAATACGGGGATAAAATATAGCCTATATCACCCGGGGATAGTGTAGCTTCCCAACAGTGAAAGGAAAGAATTTTTCAAATCAGTTCAGTAGTTTCTGAGCCTATTCAATGCAAACAAACAATCAAATCTTTCCTCTTTGTACCTAATATTAGAAGATTATTATTAAATACGGTATAGATAACGTTTTATGGTTGCTCAGATTTTATTGAACTGTTTTGATACTGCACGACTCGAGTATTTAATTAATTAAGTCTTTATTGCATTTATAACTTTTTTATTTTGTTCTTTTGATTTGGAAATCGCTGTAACCAAGATAGGCAACACATACTTGTAACTAGATGTATATATGTGGAAGCTTGTGATTTAGCAAATTTTTCTTGTCTACAAACGATTTTTAGTTTGTTATTAGTCTGTAAGAATAAATAAATTACACAAAATACAAATAACAATAAAGGGGAATGACTATTTAGTGTGTGCACTATTTATAAACACGACTAATTTGGCTCCTTTGAACTAACATAATTATTATACTTAAATTACGGTAATCAACACAGGTTTTCATTCATAATAAGCCCGGTAAATTTACATTACAAAAGTAACATTCAAATCGAGTCTCAACATTAAAAAGGACCTGCATTAAAATTCAAAAAATATATTGAAAAGCCGACCTAATAATTTGACAGTCATGTATAACAAAGGCTTCGCGTCAAAGAAACGGCATTACCATAATTTTTGAGCCCTCCTGATTGGAGCTCATTGTTACCTACACTGCCAGTCCACAGCCTAATCAAAATATTTTCATAGACCCCTTTACAGACATGCTATAGACTCATTTATGTAGGTGTTGTATGTATGTACATAGATTAAATGAAGTTCCATTTAAGTGAAGTGAATTTGAGGTATTATAAATGATGCTTGAGGACCGATAACTACGCCGACATTTATTCAAAAATCATGATTTTTAACCGACTTCAAAATGAGGTTATCAATTAGAATTGTTTTTTTTTTATGTATGTTCGGGCATAGCGCCGTCATATATGTAAACAGATTAGCGAAATTCTTCTTTTTTGTTCGAAAGGGGCTTATTCCGAAATGGTCCCATTTAAATTTCATATAGATCTGATGATGCGTTTCGGAGACAGGCAATGGGACTGTTCAAAAAATGACAGCAAATCAACCGCGATTGCTGCTATCGCATAAATATGCATTGTTTTGACCCCAACACTGATGAAATTTCGAATTGGTGTGGGGTAGGTAATACAAAAAAAAGTGAAAAATAAAAACTTTTTACAAAAAAAGTTTTTTTAAGTTTAATTTGATGGAAATTGGAAATAGGGCAAATTACTGGGGAGCAGTGGTGATCGTAGGTTCGAACCTAGACAGCTTCTTTACGTTGTGTAAATTATTTCTTCACCACTGCTCTCAAAACGGTGAAGGAAAATATCATGAGAAAACCAGCCTGTCCTAGGACAGGCTCTAGAACCAAAAACTCCACGATATGTGTCTACCAACACGTACCGGGCCTGCGTGGTGGATTACGGCCCACTCTTTCTCACAGAGACTAGGCCTGTGACCCAGAAGTGGGAAGATTATAGGCTGATTATACTTGTTGGCTTTTTTTTTTGAGGGTGGTATGTCATCAAATAACTTCTCTCGCTCTGGGTGGAGCAGGAACCCCAACCGTGTTCCTTCAGTTGCCTGTGTGCCAGTGGCCACGATATCTCTTTCGAACACCCCGCACCCCTGGCAGGCATCGGCCCCACCAGTTGATGCTGATATCTCTTTGAGGCGCGCGTGAAACAACGCGCCGTCGACCCGGGCTTGAAAGACACATCGGTTGGTATTATTAAATTCGAGTAGGTCTGACTGACTGACTGACTGACTGACTGGATTTTGAGTAAGGGGAACTATAAACACTACTTAAGGTTAGCAAAGCAAACTATCAGACCCGTAGGTTTTTAAGAGGACGGTAGCCATTTTCCAAGTTAAATTGACTTAAAATAATAACTTGCAACCAATAGAGCTCATTCTTAAGATATTCTTTCAATTCTTACTCCTTATATTGCTCATATCTACAAGTGTAAGCTTCCTCGATACAGATTCAATTTAAAGTTTCCAAAAATTCTTAAAGCTAGCATATTGGAGCGAAAAACTTTGAACTGAAAATTGACACTTGAAACTTTGCTCGAAGCTTAAAATTTCAAATTCTTGGGCATATTTAGCTATCGATGAAAGTTCAATTAGCTGCAATGTTATTTAAATAGTCTTTGCTATTAAAAGATTTTATAATGCTGGTGAATATTATGGTTCTAAAAAACTCTAAGGTTTGGAAGTCTTTTCTTCGGTTTGAGAATGTTTGAATGCAGTTTTACATAACTCTAAACTTTAAGTCTCTAAGTCTCTCTCTCTTTAAGTTTTACATAACTCTAACTTTGGTCGCTGTGATTAACACAAGACAATGTTTATGTTCTTTCTCCAGAATTAGCGTACCTAGTGACAGGTTATATGGGTTCATATACAAATTATTTAGTTAAAAACTTTTTTTTTCTCTTCTTAATTTTATTGACCAAGTGTTTTTTTTTTGTTTTGTTTTGTTTTTTTTTTTTTTTTTTTACTATCTATCTATTATGTCATTCGTTATTGACATGATCTAACAATAATCCAGCATTGCATATGTAAGCTTTAGAGCCCTTTTTACCAGGAGACTTTTATTTTTGGTATTATGCGTTATTGTTTATTACCTTGCATATGTATGTATAGAATCAAGTCCATCCGACTAAACAGACAGCTGTGCTGCTGGGGAGTTTGTTGCGCCACTTCTTCTTCCCAGCTAAAGCACTAGGAAGTGTCGAAGGGTGGGCGTTTTTGGGGGACTGTCTTATGTATTTTGACGTTCGAAAAGTGCTAATTCTCAGCCTAATTTGAATAAATGACTTTTGATTTGATTTTGATTTGATTTGATAAGAACTTTCTTCATTTTTATTAGTTTTCTATTTCTATATACTGACCCATCTCAATGGATCACCATCAAAGAGCAACCAAGATGGACGATGTAATCGATTAATCGTATTCGATGTAATCGATTTCGTAGCGTTTAAATCGTAAAAATTACTATTAACATTTTTATCGATATTTACAGGTAGTCTTTCTTCTATACCTCATTACTATACATTAACATTATCAGGTTTTTAAATGTATGGGAATTTGGCGTTGTTCTTTATATGTAACAGACTTACTTTAACATTCCAGTGGTATCGACCCCGACTTACGAGTAGTGGATCGTGAGTTCGAATCCAGGAAGAGATTTTACTTGGTTAATCAGCCTAAAATATTCCTACTGCTGTCAAAGTTCGTATAAACACCCAAAGTGTTTGTCACTCAATCACGCAAAAATTTCCGAACGGATTGGGATAAAATTTGGCACACAGATAGTTTAAAGCCTCGATTAGCACATATGTATATGGTAGTAGGATCCCATAGGGGTAATTTTTGACCTATAATAATATACGATACGTGTGACTTAAGTAGTTCATTATTGCACACGTATTGTAGTATACTATTAATGCGTCTAGTTCAATAACATCTTGTGTATAGCGTGCTCCTCCAAATCAACATGCCCTCAAGTCTTAATCCAACACGAGTCCAAACTATCACTTGTAGACCA
Source organism: Polymixis flavicincta (assembly GCA_949987655.1). NCBI lineage: Eukaryota > Metazoa > Arthropoda > Insecta > Lepidoptera > Noctuidae > Polymixis > Polymixis flavicincta. Next base: position 10,528,566 of record OX465175.1, on the reverse strand, counting down.
AACACACTTAGTATCATTAATCATAAGTTCGCGAACTTTCCACGTATAAAGTTGGTCCTCTTAAGCCAAAGGAGGCATTAATGCTGTAGTGCTCTTTGCGTAACAAGTTACCTTGCTAGCCATAAATATATTAGCACGCCGGTACGACGTACAAGTTTAATGAGAGCGACACGTGCCTAAGTGACGCACGTTAACACAAACTGAGACGTAGTTTTGCTGATGCACCAAGTTGGTCTTGGAATGTTCATTTATGTTTGAGAGAAGTAATGGCGGAGGAAGGCCAAAAAAGAGATGGATGGATTGTGTGAGGGATGATACGAAATACACGGGTGTGAATCATAGAGTGACGGTTGATAGGGGAGAATTGAAGAAGACAACGCGCCAACAAGTAATTTGGGAGAAGGGCAGGGATATAATGATGAGAAGTAACAGCCATAACAGCTGCATGGACCGATCGATAAGGTTAAGCTACGCTTCCCGTGGGTGGTCCGTGGATGTGTGACCATCTTTACATACCAAGAACCCTCCTCGGAAAGCACGTCAAGCTGTTGGTACCAGCGGTGATTTGTGGATCTTTGACAGACAGAAGCCTGAAAGTCTGACAACCAGTCTTACCAAGGAGTATAGCATTACCCAGTAACTCAGTTGTGGAGGTCAGATAGGCAATCGCTCCATGTAAAATACTGGCATTCAGATGCATCAGGTTAGACTGGAAGCTAACCCCAACATAGTTTGGAAAAAGCTAGGCAGATCATGACGTAGTAACCGCCATAGTCATGAAATCTTACGCCCATAAGAATTTTCTGACCTTTCGTTGTACTTAATAGAGGTTTCCAATCTCCACCCATAATTTTTGGGCATATACCAAATGCCTTCCGATTTTGATGCCGGTCATTGGTAATTAAACGTACTAATTCTGACAGGTCCGTTTTCTACGTCGGTTCATAATGAGGTCACTTAGTTTCCCAGCATTGTCTGGGTCCGACCAGCTTAGACGAACAATGCAAATGAAGAACTGCACACAATTCAAAAGCTGTGAAAGATCAAATTATGAGAAGAATAGAATAAAGAGTTATGATGTATACTATAATAATTACAGATATAAATGTAGATATTTTACATAGGGTGACACCATCGTTCTTATCGCTTCTTCTTCTTCTGTTCGTGTCAATGATACTATACTCGTACACTTTCCTTTTTAAAGCGATATTTTAAAGATAACCTTTGGATGGAATTAAAGAGATAAGGATGGATTTCTATACATATATTATACAATAATTACATATAGGGTGACTGGTAATTCGTGACCGACATTTAAACACATGATTGTACTCATCATTATGAACAACTTTTACTATGGGACCTAACCCGAAATCGCAAAAAAAAATCTGCTGTTCCCTACATTTTGAAGAGTTATGCGAACATAAATGTAGGGAAGAGCTGATTTTTTCCGCGATTTCGGGTTTGGTCCCATAGTAAAAGTTGTTCATAATGATGAGTACAATCATGTGTTTAAATGTCGGTCACTAATTACCAGTCACCCTATATATACATTAAAGATATGCAGCAGGAGCAGTGGTGGTCCGCTGGTGTGACTTGAGTTGTAGGTCGCAGGTTCGAACCAAGACAGAGGCTTTACTTTGTGTAAATCATTTCATGACCAATGCCCTCCTACCGGGGGTCCAGTTCTGCTGGGGCTGCGGGTTGTTCTGCCGGGGGTGCGGGTTGTTCAAAAGAGATACCGTGGCCCCTGGCACACAGGCAACTGAAGGAACACGGGGTGTTTTAATAATCAGTAAAAGTCTGACACGCCCTCCTGCTCCACCCTGAGCGGGAGAAGTTTTTTTGATGATTTCCCAGCCTCAAATAGAAACCACTCAAACGGCGAAGGAAAACATCGTGTGGAAACCGTAATTTTCCTAGAACCGCAAAAACTCGCAGATATGTGACATTCATCAACTCGCACTGCGCCCGCGTGGTGGGTAGATTACGGCTCACATTATCATAGCAATAGGAACATTTTAGGATGATTTTGTATGTATTAAACATATACGTACTCATAAGAAGTCATATTAAAGCCTTTAATCCCTCACCAAAAGTAAAATCGCCTAAAATCAAGGATGATCGCGTGATTCCCCATAATATTTTATGTAAATAAGCAGAGATTATTGCGTTTGATACTTTGTTTAAGTTCCGTGTGTATCCACGGACTTGGCCGTCTTAGCTGCAGGATCAGGAGAAAATTGAAAGGATCAAGAATATAATTAAGTGTACATTGACAAGATACTGGCTGGCATCATCAAATAATCTGTAGCTACTATTAATGGATCAGTACACTATTCTGAGGTATTTGATATGGGTAGAAAATTATAGGCAATGTTGTGGGTGTAATGTTGTACTAAAAGTTTGAGACAAAATGTAAAAAAAAAAAACAACGAATAATTTTAAAGACTTAATTACGTAACGTGATCGTTATTACAGAACCAAATCACCGAGCTCGATATTAACGCCCGAAAAAGAAATATTTGTGTTAAACATAAAAGAACTTTCGCGTGTCGCCTGCCTATAAAATTTTGTAATTAATAACCACGACGCCAGTCGTTTATGGTAATACAGGCTATTTTTCTTTACACTAATGCGCGTCTTTGAGTTCAACGTGCTTGAAACAGCACTTTGCAATTTCAGTAGCTCTGAGATGTTATCTCTATCAATTATGGCCCATAAAACGTAATGACTTCATCGTAAATCTTAGCGTACACGACAGAATTTTACTCGGTGTTGAATAAATGAGGCCAAATTGCTCGAAGGTATTAATGACTGTTGTCCCAAGCCACCCCGAGCTGATCGCTGGTGCGTGAGCACTCAAAAGGACACCCTGCCTTTGTCAAGAAATTGTTGTGACCCCTCTTAAATTCATAAATGAAGCAGTTGGCCGCACCCCATCAGATATGGCGGAATAAAGCTCACCAATTATAAACAAAGCCTTATCGCTGAACTGAGTTTACAAGCCTGATTCTCGAACAAAGAACATGTTAGAAATTAAACTTGCCTGCTAAGTGATGTATGGATTTAGGCTAGAGGCTTAATTAACTCGGCTATTTGCCAAGAGACGATGTTAGAACATGCTTGCGAGACACTATCCGATAGGGAACAGGTGGAGATCATCAGTTCGCCTGTCATCTTTAAGTTCTCTCGTGAAAATTGATCTTTTGCTTTCAAATCGTGTTTCACATAAAGCATTCCGTGACTTCGTAACTACCTCGCTCAGTAATACCTAGCTTATTTATGAATCAAAGGAATAAAAAATGTAATAAAGACGTCTTTATTAGAATTTTTATATTTTCAATTGTAAGGTTACCTGACTTTGAGGGTCGTATTTTGAATAAATAGCTCATTGAAACGGTGATAAGGCCTACGGTAAAGGGTATCAGGGAAATTGGAAAATGACAATTCGTGTAGATATTCGAACCCTATTTATTTATTGAATTGGAATAACTACGAATTATTTGAGTGTACTTTTGACGTACAGTTGTGAGCAACGCAACTACGTTTAAGCTTAAGCTTACAATATTCCCACTGCTGGGACACATACCTACCTCCTCTCCGTAAGAGGGAGTGGGCCATAATCCAACACGCGGGCCCAGTGCGGGTGGTCACATGTCTTCGAATTTTCGGTTCTAGGACATGCGGTTTCCTCACGATGTTTTCATTCACCGTTATGGGAGCAGTGGTGAAGTAATTTACACAAAGTAAAGTTGTAGGTTGGTTGTTATGAGTTGTAAGGTCATGGGTTCGAAGCGAAGCAGGAACTTCATCATCATCATCATTAATTCAGCCGAAAGACGTACACTGCTGGACATAAGCCTCCCCCAAACGGGAGGGAATTGCCATAATCGACACGCTTGGCTGGCGGGTTGGTGATCGCAGTGTGGTGGGTAAAATGGATAGAGAACGCTGCTGCCCATTCTCTAGTAAGTCCCTTAGTCGCCTTTTACGACACCCACGGGAAGAAATGAGATGGTGCTATTCTTTTACGTCCGGCACCACACGGTACAGCAGGAACTTTACTTTGTGAAAATTATTTAATCACCAAGTAAACATGCCATTGAATAGTTGAAAGTTGTTATTAGTGTCTAAGCTATACAAGAAACTTACTGCGAAGATCGCCCTGAGGACACGGTGGAGCACACGGTGGCGGTCTGCCCGGCTTGGGCAGAGCACCGCCGTGTCCTCGTGGAGGCGATCGGTGGCGGCGATCTCTCGCGTCCGGCCCTGGTCCAGGCCATGGTACGGAGCGAGATTGCATGGGTAGCCGTCAGCGAAGCAGTAATGCTCGCGAAGAGGGAGGCGGCGCACATAAGGGAGAGGCAGTCTATGCGCCCTCACGACCCTAGCCGCCGCAGGTGACGGAGACGCCCAGGGCGTCGGGAATCCCAGGCCGATTTCCGGCCACCGTAGGCATGAGCTTGCCGACGGCGAGTAATGGGTAGCTCGCTGTCCAGTAAGGACCAAGCCCAAGTCGACGGCGCGTTGTGTTCCACGCGCGCCTCAAAGAGGTGTCAGCACAAAGTGACGGGGCCCGCAAGGGTCGATGCCTGCCAGGGGTGCGGGTTTGTTCGAGAGAGATACCGCAGGCCCTGGCATACGGGCTACTGAGGGGACACGGGTAGGTTTTTGTCAGTAAAAGTCTGACACGCCCTCCTGCTCCACCCAGAGCGGGAGAAGTTATTTGATGATTTCCCACCCAAAAAAAAAATAAAGCTATACAAGAAACTTCGCAGCCGAAATCAAATACGTTTATTTCCGAAACTACGGAAATCTGACAAGGCTTTTCATTAACATGGTTACATACGGGTCAAGTAGGTACACAAAACGATAGCATTTTTTTATTATTTCTTGATACCAACGAAAATTAAACACGGTTTCACCATCTAGCCGAGCCACTTAAGTAAGCACTTAAAATGTCGTAGAGATGAATGGCTCAACTTCAAAGTTGCCTTTAACTTTTGACAGTGGAAAATCTCTAGAATTTTTATCTAGGAAGCGAATGGTGTCGTACTTTAAAACGCTTTTTAATCATATAATATTTTGTTACACCAAATAATTTAATCATTATACCTACAGTGTTTGCGTGGATGTAACTATACAAAAAAAGAGGCTCTCGACCCTCATTTCCAATTTAATAAAGCACTCAATTAATTCCAGGTATTTTGCCGTAAGTACCTAATATGATATTCCTGTGACACATTTTTGGTACCGAGAAAAATGTATACCTATTTATTTTCATATAGCTACCAACAGGGATCATTATACGTACACAGAAATCAGCACATGATTCTAAACCCGCTTTTTTTTCTCTTTTTTTTTGAGTCGGAAATCTTTAAATAACTTCTCCCGCTCTGGGTGGAGCAGGAGGGCGTGTTAGACTTTTACTGACTAAAACCCACCCGTGTTCCTTCAGTAGCCCGTATGCCAGGGGCTGTGGTATCTCTTTCGAACAAACCCGCACCCCAATTCTAAACCCGCTAAAGTAGAAAATTTAAAAAAATTGCTATTCCATAGGTACATTTTGAAACGCGTAGGTGTTGCAATATTCTATGTTCCAGGAGCGTTTTTTTTTTTAACCTATGAAATTTTTTAACGTAATGTGTTCCAGAATCATGGTTTACAGTTTTTGCTGCGAACGCACAACAATTTTTCGATTCGTCGATCGTCACGTACACAACACTTTTTTATTTTTCAGTAAGTAATCTTTCTCAAATGAACCACTCGCGAGGACCACTAAGTTAGTAGCAACAGCATTCATAAAATATGTTTTACCTTGACTAATATAATTTTAAGGGGCAACTATTATTACAAATCTTTTATCTGCTGCTAGTTCTTGCCCGCGGCTCCGCCCGCGTGGATGTCGGCTATAGCGTTAAAATGTAGCCCATATTTTCCATATCCCAGGCTATATTTCTGTCAAATTTCATGACGATCGGTTCAGCGCTATAGGCGTGAAACCGTGAAAGACAGACAGAGTTACTTTCGCATTTATAATATTAGAAGGAATTCCAACTTTAGGTATGCTCTTCCACTCATAAATTGAATTTAAGAATAGTTTAGTGTTGCTGTAGGCTTGCACCAAGAATCTGTTTGCCGACGACACCATGTGCATGCTGTTTGCCGACGACATTGCTCTTGTCGGAGGAGATGAACCTAAGATCCAGATCACGTTGGAGAAATGGCAACAGAAGCTGGAGAATGTTGGCTTGAAAATCAACAGAACCAAAATATGTTCTGCGATTTCGGACTCAAACAAAGCGGTTGCAAAGTAGATCGAACTGTTAAGCACACAATTGATGGATTGATGGATGGAACGGCAGCAGGTCACGGGAACAATCCGCGACTCTCGCATTCCCCTTGAATTTAAGTGGAGATTTTATAAAACAATGGTTAGACCTGCTGTCCTGTATGGATCATAATTTTGTGCCACATAAGCACATCGAAACAACGGGAAATTACTGAGTACGAATAGGAGAAGACCAAAGACACGAAGGTAGACTGTGTGAAAGACAATATGGATAGACGGGAACCTACTACCGTGTTAGCGCGGGGAGCAATAAAAGAGTGGACTGTATTTTAGGCAATGGTTTACTGCCGTGCTTATTAACAATAGGAAACTTTCCCGGACAAACAATAAATAAATGACGTTAGAGGTGATTCGTCCGTCGCGGTGGAGTCCGTGGAAGCGAGTGCTCGTTGGGCCGAGCCATGTTGCCACCGCGCCTCGGCGTGCCGATGATGACGCGTCGGCCACGACGCCTGCGCGTGTAGATCGCGCACAAGGTCGTGTGTTGGGTTCCCAACAACCGAGATGACGACTAATAGAGAAATATGGGAGAAAAATTAATGTTGTGGTATTTGGGCAGAAAAATGATGAGTTTATTACATAATAAAGGGGAAAAAAAATAAAAAATATACGCGTCGAATTGAGTAACCTCCTCCGTTTTTTCGTCGGTTCGAAAATAAATTCACACATAAGAGATAACATAAACTCACAAATTTGAAATAGCAAATAAAGAATAACTCTTGCTAAGAACGCTGCTAAAACGAATACTACAATTTCTATGTGTAGTTTGAAACTTTGAACTTTACACCAACGGAAGAAAAGCTTCCGTTTCTCCATCATTCGAGGAGTTAAGATTCCAAATAACAGATTTAGTGATAATTTAATTAATCGAAATATTTCAGACGCTTCCTACAAGTTCTTTGTTTAACCTGTGTCCTGAATAATAAATGAAACTATGAACGACTAACAAATTTTAAGTATAGGAAACTAAAACAAAAATCTGTTCGCATGGCAACGAATTTTCTTGAAAAAATTAAAATTACAAAAACTCAAAACATATATTTAAATAAATCAATTACAAGCAGTTATGAATTGTCGAGGGGTTTGTCAGTCAGACAATGACAGAGATATTTATTCGTCGGATATGGTACGAGTAGGTACAGTTGTACAAGTATAAATACGTTTATTACACAACAACTCGCTTCATCTTTCTGACTATCCATTCCAAAGCATAGTTCTTCTGCATGGAAAAAAAAACTGGCAAGATTCATCATGGATACTCGCCCAAAAAAAATGACAAAGAATTGGTTACATAATTTATTTTGAAAGAATACATATGAGACGAAGTAAAAAGACGTGCCCGTTTAAAGCATCCAACTATAAAACAAGATTTTTTTTTAAACATTCTGAAATGTATAAAAAAAACAATTTAGAAATTATTCTAAATTCTATCATATCAATGTGGTTCATAAGTAGGTATAAGAAAAACTGAAAAGATAGTAAGAAAACATTGCTATGAAAAAACTAATTATGTTTAAAAGCAATAACGAACGAATATATACGAATAGGCTTTATATTTATGTGAGTTTTGTTTGAAATAAAAGAGGCTTTATCTTAAGCAACTACGTACCTATTGTAAGTTAAAGAAACAGCTGAAAGTCAAATACGCCTGAAAACATAACAAGCTTCTAATTAGCACGCTACTCTAGCAACAATTACTAAAATTAACATATTACGTACTAACATAATCATAAAGCCCAGCGAACATTTTTCGAACCACCATTTTTCAGCGTTTTTACAAAGAATTTAAGAAAATATACTCCAATTGCTTCCGCAGGTAATTACTATGAAAATTGCTTTCAGTGGCTCGCTAACGTCTTTATAAGCCCTTTGATTATATTAGATGACACTTTTATTCGGCCTTAAAATGACCAAATATTTTCGACCTTTTGGTAAAATGCGTAGGAAGAAAGTCAAGAATAATTACGCTTATGCAAACTTTAAGAAGAACTTGTGATCTTTATTTAAAAATAAGATGTTTTTGGAGACGATGTCTTTAAAAGCCAATTTCAAGATCTTGGGTATTAGGTGGCGAAATATCTGCTTTCAAAGACACTCAGTTTACGCAAGATATTCAGGGGCTTTTTCTCTGGATGTCGAACGAATGACGACAATATAATTTGATGGCCAACTGATAATTTTATTTTTGTGTCGAAGATAAATTCTAAGTAAAAACATTATTAGAGACTAAAGAATTTTTCCTAATAAATATTTACCGATATTAATTGACAAGGCATTGCCAAATATAATAATATGAAGTGTTCCACAAAATAGTGTCCGATGAAAATAGGACACTGTATATTAAGGACGGTAACACCTACACTGAAATAACATGTACACTGTTTGCCTAAACCTAAAAGCCTTAAATGCGTCACTGTCTAAGCTTAGCCTAGGCCCAGGCTCAAACATTTTGTATCTAAATTATAAATAGCCGATTTCTGTTAGTACCGAAATACTAGTTAATTTGGACTTAAAACTTTGCATACGAGTCCCTTTTGGAACCGTACATAAGCACTTGGTGAATTAATTTTGTAGGGATGTCTCACGTCTGCTGACAACTCTGTCTATTCATACTTAGTTAGTTGGGATAGCCATGTTACTTATGGGAATGCAAAATTAAATAATCGTATTTTGAAATATTCCAGTACTGTCTGAGATACATACTACCAACCAAGCTGGCTTTAATTTTTAGAATGCGAGGAAAACCTGCAGAAAGATTTGAGAGACAAGACTTTCCTAAACACAGAGATCACGCATAGATTCATCATTATCATCATCATCAGCCTACAGCAGTCCACTGCTGCATAGGCCTCTCCCATTGCACGCCATTCAGCTCGATTCTCGGCAACTCTCATCCAACTGATATATGATTGAAGATCGATTTGATTGGTTTCTACTAAAAGTATGACATTCCATGCGCATTTAATCAAAACATCGCCCTCTGTCACATTGGCAAAATTCGCAAACAAAGGTGATGCAATAAACTCTACGCAACTATTTTGAAAAATATACGAGTATCTAGGCATGGAAAACCAAATGAACATCACTATCGACCCAAACCCAGAGATTCAGCACGCATCGTTACGCTCCATCAAGACGAGGCACTACCGTATGTGTTCCTTTACTTAGGCACTGAAGACCACTTATTACTTAATTTACAAGTTAAAGTGCGACCGCCCGCGCACAAAGGAAAAATGGGTTATATAAAAGCACTGCGTACCTATTACGTTTGAAGGCTTTCAGCCGTTATTCCGCCTTCATGTAAAATAATATGTTTATGAGCTAAATTCTAGGAGATCGTTTCATTCGACCTTATTTTTGCCTGAATAAGTACGTTATTAAGGGCTTTGTTTAAAAGCTAGCCATCAAAGTGGAGGTTTAATGCGGATCTACCCCTTTTGTTTAGGATTTCGAGTTTTGATACTTTTTTTAATCCGCTATTCGTTTGACTCGTCATCCGTGTTTGTTTGGTCCAATTTCGATTTTGTCCTTTTTATGGTCATCGGATGGACATTTTCAGCAGTTGGCATTAAAATTGTGGCTCCTTTTTGGATTTCCTAGAAAACAATTATAGCTCGATTTCAAAATTGAAGCATCAAGCTATACTGTCGTAGTTCTTGGAATACTCCGAATACAGCATAAGCATCATCATCATCATCATCATTTCAGCCGAAAGACGTCCACTGCTGGACATAGGCCTCCCCTAAGCTCTGCCACTTCGACCGGTTCTATGCTTCCCGCATCCAGCGGACTCCTGCGACCCTCACAAGGTCATCGGTCCACCTTGTACCAAACTTCCAACTTTACGTCTTCCGGTGCACGGTCGCCACCTGCAGCATAAGCATAATCAACCTATAACATTCCCACTGCTGGGACACAGGCCTCCTCTCTGTGAGAGGGAGTAGGCTGTAATCTACCACGCGGGCCCAGTGCGGATTGGGAAATGTCACATGTCTTCGATTTTTTGGTTCCAAGACATACCGGTTTCCTCACGATGTTTTCCTTCACCGTTTTGAGAGCAGTGTTGATATGATTATTTACAGAAAGTAATGCTCCTACCTCAGTACAAACCCAGGACCTTCAACGCGCAAGTCGGGGCACAGACAGGACCCAAAATCGACGAAACTTATCAAATATCTATATCAAAACATAAGCCAAAGTAAACTCACTGAAACAAAGTTCTACATCCGTCGTCCCTTCCCGAAATGTACCCTAATTTTATCACTTAAAGCGTACCTATCCAGTCTAATAGAATAATGTAAGTACATGATGTACCTGTTGCTTCAATATGGCGGCCAAAGTTACGCCTTTGAGTTAAAAGCCAAAGCTTATGTAAGTTGTTACATAATACAGACGGGAACAGGTGTCGTCGAACTGTTGTTACAAACCAAGCAAGCCAGAATTAATTTGAGCCTTGTACACTTAATCTGTTGATTGTAATTTATCTTTGACAGCGTTTGAATTGAAGCGGCTTGTTCATATCTCATGAATAATAATAATAATTTTATACCGTTGGTCTAGTGGCCGCAAGCGCTGAGCATGAGGTTCGGGGTTTTGTTCTGGGTGGGAAATCATCAAATAACTTCTCCCGCTCTGGGTGGAGCAGGAGGGCGTGTCAGACTTTTAATGACTAAAACCCACCCGTGTTCCCTCAGTAGCCTGTATGCCAGAGGCTGCGGTATCTCTTTCGAACAAACCCGCACCCCTGTCAGATGAGGTTCGGAGTTCGATTCCCAGGTCGTGCAAATTGTTATTTGGTTTTTCTATCTGGAATTTCTCAGAAGCAGCCCAGAGTCTGAATTTGTACCCGGTTGATGGCGATAGGCTCATTATGACAAGGGCCTTAAACAAAACTGGCAAAATGTGGATATATTTTAGGAAAACCTCCTCCTTATATTTTAGGAAAACTAAATAAAAAATAACTTATCATGACGCTTTGTTTCCCAAGCGTCATGATAAGTTATTTTTTATTTAGTTTCCCTAATGAAACTGTGAACGCGTTCAGAACTTCTGAACCGCGCTCAAGAAGTTGAACGCGGTTACTGCTCGAGGAGGAGTTCACTTCTTCAAACTGCATCACCAGTGAAAAACTGACGAAATGATTACTTCATTAGTGAACCAATACCTAAATTGAATGATGTTGGATTTAGGCATTCAATATTTACTCGCGCTCCGAATGATTGCACGTTTCATTCCTATGTATAATTTTATCGGTGTCATGTGAACGTGGCATGAAATAAAAATAAACAGTCATTCGAGTGAATTGTCCGTTATCAGCTTAACGTAGGTACATACGAATGAACCCTCATCATCATGATCATTTCATCCAACAGACATCCACTGCTAGACAGAGACCTCCACCAAGTTCCGCCACTTCGACCACTTCTGTGCTAAAGAAGCACAGCGGAAAGCCGCATCCCGCGAATTCCTGCGGCGTTCACAAGGTCCACGGTCCACCTTGTGGGAGGTTTTCCAACTCTACGTCTTCCGGAACGCGGTCCTCTTCTCTGCTTCTTTAACAAAATTTTGAATATCTCTTATATTTAAGAGATATTCAAAATTATTATTATTATTATATTATTATTATTGAAAAATAGACAATAGGTTCTATTGAACCTATTGTCTATTTTTCAATAATTCTCATACGATTTTCACCCTGAACTTTCAAAAACCCACCCAAATAACTACACCCTAAAATTGATGCGTCAATAACTACGTAAAATCATGTGAAACATTCTCAAGATATGCCAACGACCCACGTCGTCACGAACTTTCCGCATAGCCCCTAGGAATACCGAACTACTTAACTATGCATATAAATCCATACATTGAAACTAGTTACAAAGGAAGTTTATCACAATAGTTACAAGGGTCATTCAATTTCCTTCAGTTGACAATGCCTGAACGAAAGGGTACAAATAACCCTAAGTAAACTTGGTTCTAACCCTCTCTGTTCTGAGATTCTATTTTTAAAAGACATTTTTCTGCGGTACATTTGAATGATTTGTTTGGGAATAAATACCTATTATTTTTAAAGACGATAATTTCGATATTGGTGATGATTCTATTGTACACCAACTAAACTTAATTTAGGCTATTGCTATCTTGTTCCTTCTAATGAAACAAGAAAGAGACGCAAATAAATTAGAGATGTCAAATTTGGGCGAACTAAATTCATCTTGCTTAAAATCGCGCTAAATTCAAGACAGTCGAGACTTTATTTAGTTCGACAGTTCTAAAGCCTTGTCTTTTATTTTCGCGGTGTGTCTGTAAGTGATAGCAATAGTTTTATTTTAGTTTCGGTGGTGAACAAAAGAACCACAAATAATTATTATCTGCTACGAATTAGACTAGACATTTCCTGAGAATAAGTGTTTTCAGAAATTACCGTCATCTTACTGGTGAGCATGAGGTATTGGGTTCGATTCCCAGGTCAACCAAAGTATTAATGGGTCTTTCCATTAGGAATTTCTAAGTTCAGTCCGAACTCCGCATTTGTGCCCGGCTGATGGCAATAGGCTCGTCCCCTATTGTATGCCACTTAAACATAATTGTCTCTATTTTACGGGAGGACACTGGTTCCTGCAACACAGTTATATAACTAGCGCAGGAGCCAGAGAAATCGACAACTTGGTGTACGTTCTTGGTTGTCAATAAATACATTTTGTATTTTGTATTTGTATAATTGGCGAAATGTGGGTGTACTATAATTATACCTCTGCCTTAGCTTTTATTTTTTTTGGTTATGAAATCATCAAATAACTTCTCCCGCTCTGGGTGGAGCAGGAGAGCGTGTCACACTTTTACTAACTAAAACCCACCCGTGTTCCCTCAGTTGCCTGTGTGCCAGCGGCAGACAGTACAAAGGAGTACAGGCGTGATGTTATGTGTGTATGTAAATCGTGACCCTTTATAATTATATACAAAAATAAATAAAAAATAATTTATTGTGTCCCAATCAGCATTAACATTACATTTGGACGTGTTTGGAGCATCCTTTCAAGCAAACAATGCCTGCATTAAGTGACTCCGCTTTTCCATATAATTGCCTTGAAACTGATACTAACTGAGAGTAAATAAAATATAATAGAACAAAATAGTCATAAAATATAATAAACAGTGCACTGTGCAATTAATAATAATAAAACTTAAAAAAAAACAACTGACTTCCGGAAAAACACTACAAAGTGAAAAATAACTTCAATTTCGGAAATCGGTGATTAAGGATAGGTATGTATTTCGGTTGTTTTTTTTTTTTTTTTAACTATTTATGTTTTAGTTAAAGTACCTACTCCACGCCAATTAGAAATTTCATCGTCCTTGGTCAAAACAATGCGTATTTAAGCGACAGCAGCAATGACGGTTGATTTGCTGTCATTTTTTTAAAGAGTTGCATTGTCTGTCTCCGAAAAGCATCGTCAGATCTATATGAAATTTAAATGGGACCATTTTGGTATAAACCCCTAAAGAACAAAAAAATAATTTTGCAAATTCGTTTATAAATGACAGAGTAATGCCGAACATACATTAAAAAAAAACATGTCGAATTGGTGGAAACCTCCTTCTTTTTGAAGTCGTTTAAAAATAACACTAGATTCCTCAACCTAAAAATTATTTTCTATTTCAACGAGATTCGTGAATTTATTTAACCGTTATTTTTGAAGTTTTTGCCATTTATGACGACCTAGCTTTTGCCAGCGGCTTTGCCCGCGTGGAGGTCGAAAAAATATCCCACGGGAACATACTACCGGGATAAAAAGTATCCCATGTATTATTCCAGGTTACAAACTATTTGTGTACCAAATCCGTTCAGCCGTTTTTGCGTGATTGAGTAACAAACATCTAAACATACAAACTTTCCCCCCCGAGTGGGTTCCCGCATTGTCGTTGCGGGGGGGCTTAGTAACCGTGGTCTCCCATCCACGGTGAAGCCAAGAGGAACCCAACGGTGGAGCCGCTCGTCAGGGCTTTTGCCTCAAAGCCGACGACGTAGCGGCCAAAAAGTAGGTTGCGGTGAGGTGCACCGCAACTGAGGTGGGCCGCGATGTCGAATGGGAGGCATCGCGGCTGAGGGTTACAGGCTGCGGTAGAGGAGGAGTGCCGGTGCTTCTGAGCAGCGCTCTTCCCTTCCGTGGCCTGGACGGGGCCGCCACCGTTTGATGGCGGACGCGGTGGGGCCGCAGGGGAAGAGGAGTGTCGGTATAGCGTCAGCCGCTCTCCCTATCCTCTGCGGCCGAAAAGTGGTAGACGGGACGGCGCGTTGTGTTCCACGCGCGCCGTCAAAGATGTCAGCAACCACTGGTGGGGTCCGCAAGGGCCGATGCCTGCCAGGGGTGCGGGTTTGTTCGAAAGAGATACCACGGCCCCTGGCATACGGGCTACTGAGGGAACACGGGTGGGTTTTAGTCAGTAAAAGTCTGACACGCCCTCCTGCTCTACTCAGCAGGAGAAGTCATTTGATGATTTCCCACCCAAAAAAAAAAAAAAAAAAAAAAAAAACATACAAACTTTTACATTTAAAATATTAGTAGGATAGTAGTTTTTTTTTAGATATTAGGATTTAGTACGAACTAAGCTTTCTGATAATTAAAGCAATAATTCATTTCACGTTTAATCTTATACTTAAATAAGCAGGTAGGTACGCCAATTAGGAATCACGACTATTTCAGAGCACTATTATTAATTCAAACTCATTTAAATCTACGCAAATAGAGTTCAGTTAAATTAATAGGTACAACTTGGAATAATTAACTTCCTAATTAAATTAGAAGTAGAGGGGTTTATAAGCTATGTGCTTACAAAAATATTCATTTCGAAATATTAAGAAATACAATAAAAAAGGAGTATTTTTCCTGAACTAAAGTTCTTTGAAGATTTCCTCAATCACATTAACGGAATGTATTTCACGTAACGAGTATTTTTGCTTGCTTTTAAAAGAAAGTGATTTAATATTCGAAGGTTTTGGCTTTTCCTTCTTTCAAAATGATCGGTTGTTATTGAGAATTTACTGCTATTATTTATTTAGACTTTATATAAACAACAGGTTTATAATGTGAATGTAGACTTCTTAGTCAATATGTTCTTTGTTGTTGACTTCGGTACTTACAAAACTGTTTTTTTTTTATAATAACGAAAGATATTTCCAGGAATATTATGTTTTAGTCCCATATAGTAGGGGGCGAACCTATTGCGATGTGGAGGGAAGGAGGGGTTAAGTAAATACCATGTCGTGTACTTGTCCATGAGTCAACTGGAGACTGAAGACCCCCGACTCCCTTTATTAGTGTAATATATACCTAGTCCGTGCGTGACATATATCATAATATAACTATGGACATAGCTTATCTACCTTAACTTAAACTAAGATCTAAACGTGACGTACGTGACACACCACATCACCCTTCCTAAAGTAAAAAAAAAACTTAGTTACATTTTTTTTTTTTTTTTTCCATCTCTTTACATTTTTAAACTTACATTCTAAGTCTTACAGTATAACTTTGTCCTATTTTTATGTATTACATCTATCTTATTTTTATATTTAACTATTACATTTGGTGACTCGTCCTTTACAACTACAAATGGTCCATTATAAATACACTCCAACTTATTGCCTACTTCGTTTTTTACCAAAATCAAGTCACCTTCCTTATAAGTTATAGAATTAAGATTCTTATCATAACAATGTTTCCTTGATAACTTACTTGATACCAAATTTTCTTTTGCATCATTTTGAGCCCTTTGTAACCTGTATTTAAATTCTAAAGGATAATCATCAAAATTATACAAAGGTTCAACACTTTCACCTTGAAGACTACTTGGTAACCTACAAATTTTACCATAAACTAATTCATAAGGCATATACTTAGTCACAGTATTAACTGTTGTGTTATAAGAAAAACACCAATATGGAATCCAAGAACTCCACGATGATGGATTATTATCTGTTTGTATCCTTAAATAAGCACCTAATGTTTTATGAACGTTTTCCAAAGACCCTATACTTTCATGATGATATGACGTTGATAAGATTTTATTGATGCCCAAGACATTACATAGCTCTACCATTACTTTCGAAATGAACTCAGAACCCCTATCCGTAGCAATTGTTCCCGGTATCCCATATCTCAACACAAAATTTTCTGCCAACGCTTTTGCTACCTCATTTGCGGATTTATTTTTTAGTGGATAAGCCTCCACAAACTTCGTAAGTTCACATTGAAGAGTTAATATGTAAACATTACCATTTTCGTCCCTATCAAGTGGCCCCACTATATCTAAATAAATCTTTTCAAAAGATGAAGATGCAGTGGTAGTAACTGTCATTGGTTCTTTAGTATGTTTGGAAAACTTCTGTTTTTTACACTTATCACATTTACCAACGTACTCCGCTACATCTTTCTCAATTGACGGCCAATAATAATATTTCTTTATATTATTCACCATCCTGCGTATTCCTGAATGACCACTCGTAGGTAAAATATGAAAATCATTTAAAACAATTCTCTTCTCATCTGCCCTTTCTATTTTCCGTACACCCTTCACTACACATATTCTAAAATCTCCACATATCGAATTACTATTTTCCTTCAAATATTTGGCCATTTTTGTAATAAAATTAACGTTATAATGATTTTTCAAAATAATAACTTCTTTTATGCCCTTTTCAATACAAAAAGTGACTATGTCTCTCGACAACTCGTCTCGCGATGATGCCGATAAAGATTCATAGTTTACGTAAATACTCGAGTTTTCTGGCACATACATTAAATTGCGCGACTTTGAAAATATTTTTCCACCATTAGTGTTACGTAACATCTTCTCCCACTCACTCAAACATATCTCAATGTCATTTCCTTGTTTTTTAAGAACTTCCACGATCCTAGGGTGATCAGTCCTAGATACCACAGGGTCCGTATCACAAACATTTGGTTCTTCCAACTGTTTGTACTGTGCTCTCGTCATTACGGATATAGTTTTTTCACGCATGGTTTTCAAATCTTCACTTGAAATTACTATCCTAGAAAGTGCATCAGCTAATACATTTTCTTTCCCCTTAATATACTCGACCTCAAAGTCATACTCTTCTAAACATAAACGAAACTTAGTTAACCTACTTGATGGATCTGTCATGTTAAATAAGTATAACAGTGGCCGGTGATCCGTTTTTACAACGAACCTCCGTCCATACAAATACGGTCCAAAATATTTAACTGACCATACTATAGCCAATAACTCCTTCTCTATAATAGGATAATTTAACTCACTTTTCCCCAAAGACCTACTAGCGTATGCAACGGGTTTACCGTTCCCATTACACAAAACACTTCCTACCGCATAACCCGAACTATCGGTTTGCAATATAAACGTGTTGTCTTCAGAAAAATTTGGATAATCCAACACTGGTGGATTCATTAACGCTTCCTTAAGCAACAAAAACGACCTCTCACATTCATCGGTCCAACTAAACACTACATCCCTCTTACATAGCTTATTCATAGGTATCACTATACTAGCAAAATTTGGTATGAATTTCCTATAATAATTTGCAAACGCCACAAACCGCTTTACTTCATCAACTGCCGATGGACGCGGATATTTCTTTATGGCTTCTACCTTTTCAGGATCTGGTGAAATACCTTCCGCCGAAATTACGTGTCCCAAATAAAGTATTTGTTTTTTCATAAATTCACATTTGGATGGCTTCAGTTTAAGATTGACCTTTCTCAGGCGAGAAAACACCGACATAAGGTTTCGGTTGTGCTCGACTTAACCGTCAACAAATGCTTCTTCATGTCCGTTAAAAGACTGTCTACAGTCGTATAAGTAGAGGACAATCGCATCTTAGCCCCCTGGGTAAGTCGTGTAGTTAGCACGAATCTAATTAAATGAGCACTATCAGCCGCTTCTAACATAGAGCTGTATAAATCTATGGCATCAATCAAATCTTGGGTTACCCGCTCATCCCCATTCATTTTCGGGAGTAAGCTAACCGCCGTTTTCAATGAAAACCTTTCCAACGCCATCTCTGTATCGGTTCCGGCACCGTTTCCAAACTTAATAGTGTCTACATACAAATTTTCCATTTTACTCACTAGCTGTGCTAATTCCTCCGAAAATTTGCTACACTTAGAAACTACACACTTAAATTTACAATACAGGGCTTTTACCTCGCTTATCTTTTCATCAAAATTTTTGCCTTTCCGCCTACTGGGACCCAACTTGACAATTGATTCCCTCAATAACTTAAGCTGTACAAACAGTGATGTTAACTCCACTTCCATTTAAAATTAATGTCTCTAACTGATAGATGACCGAAAATACTCGTCACTACACTTAAGTTCAAATCACATCACTTACTCCTCTTGTCGCTCCGCCAACTCCCGATCAGGCCATCTGCACAGCTCGCTGCACCTCACGCTGATTGATCTTCTCTTCGATCCAATTCTGATGACACCTCCTGTACAGCCGGACTGCCACGCCAACGATGACAATCGCCAAACACACGGCGATAAACAACAGCATCGCGTTGATGGTGGATATCTGCTCTTGTGTTACTGTCGCGGTATTTGAACCACCCGCTGCTGTCTGGGCTATAATAACCTCTTCCTTGGATGACGTGGTCCCCATGGCCTGTGACTAACCAACTGTCGAGAAACTGACTGAAGCCGACTGAAGTGACTCCGATGAGATCCCGGTCGGGCAACTATAACGCCGTCCAGTCGACTGGCAGGGTCGCCATGCGATGTGGAGGGAAGGAGGGGTTAAGTAAATACCATGTCGTGTACTTGTCCATGAGTCAACTGGAGACTGAAGACCCCCGACTCCCTTTATTAGTGTAATATATACCTAGTCCGTGCGTGACATATATCATAATATAACTATGGACATAGCTTATCTACCTTAACTTAAACTAAGATCTAAACGTGACGTACGTGACACACCACACTATTACCATCAACAAATCTGGAGTCTATGCCACAACTAAGTATGAATAAATATGATACTTAGGTATGACTTGCTAATACTTTTAATTACACAACTGTTCTCTTCGACTGTAGAACAACCAATGATCCGCACTCCATTTTACTATTTTAAAATATATCAAACACATTTATCTCCCCGCCCAAAAATAACGGCTGGTGACGTTGTTTTTAAGTGTTGCCATCGTATAATTTACACATTAAATTGCCGAGTTGCTATAATAAAAACATATCTAAAAAGACCGTAACAATTAATGATAATAACTTAACAGTGCTGCCACAGTGGATATTATAATTCAGTATTAAGATTTTATCCATACTAATTCAATGGAATCACGACATAAGAAATTCCATATGTAAAAATCCAATAACACTGCCCGAACGGGGAATCGAACACAGGACCCCATGCTCGACAGTGCCACTTGCGACCACAGTACCAGTGTGGTGTTGGTACTGTTGGTAATATTAAGTAGGTAGAGACGTCTATTAAATGAGAAAAAGTAACCATTAACATATTATTGAAGAGTCTGTTCATACAGATAAAAGATGTTTGTGCCAATTAGCAAAAAGTACGATTCTAAAAATTTTACGTTTTTAGTATATTTGAATTTTATTTCATTAAAGGTGCATTTACACGAGCAACTAAAATTGCTCCATCCTGGTCAATTCTTGTCAACTATGACGTCAAGACTATATCAAGCAATTTAGAGCAATGGCAACATGTAGCAACCTGTTGCCAAAGAATACGGCCACACAATACCATGCAATATGGAGCGACTGAAAAAACTAGACAATACGCCCTCCCCCCTCCTCTTGCCAAAATGATACGTAGTTATACGTACAAACGAGATAGAAAGAATATTTACTAAAAATTTCCAAACCGATTGGATATTCGGCAACTCACATTGGCGACATTGAGAAATGTGAAATATATGGAGCAATTACAAGCAGTATTCCCGAAACAATTTCCGCATTTTATTGTTGTTGGTACACTTAATTGATCCAGATTGATCCATTAGTGTTGCCGAGCAATAATTGCTCAAAAAATTGCCCGTGTAAGAGCACCTTAAGACAATCTTGATATTAATTAAGGTTAAAACCTAACCCCAAACCCCCCCCCCCCTCCCTAACCCTAAACCTATACCTAGCGACTGAGCAACGATCTCGGAAAATGTACTTGAAACAGATACGAGGGCTTAGGTGTAAATAGAATCATACCCGAAGAATTAGGGCAACATATACCTACCTATACAACATACGAAAACAATTACCCTGAAATCCCAACTAAGTTTATCTTCAACAAACATAAGGTGCCTATGTAAATCTAAACATAAGTCTTTAATATTCTATACACCGACCCAATGTTGTTCCGACGCCGGTCGGTACCATCTAATTGGATCAACTACAATTTTATTAACCACTAAATTGTATAACTAGTTGGTAAACACATTGGCTAACACGGGTTAACTAAGTGGATTACGGACTATAATATATGTCGCAGATATATTGTCAGAATAAATCTGGTTCAATTATTGAGGGCATGTATTTAATCGAACCTCGCTCATGAAAATCTCATTTTACTTTCCTAAAAATATTAATGAACACTATTAGCTTAGTTGCGACCAACTATGAGAATAGGCCGGGAAACAAGAAAAGAGGTACTTTTTTTTTATTTAGTTAAGTTATTGGAGTTTCAATATTTAAGGTAAATCTAGTCGACATTTTTTCCACGCAAACTTCGGGAGTGTCTTACTCCACTGTTCGATAATTTACATCAAAAATTAGACATGATATGGTATTATCTCGTCATTAATATTGTCTTTATGGAAACAGAAAACTAAAATAAATAGCCATTAAAAAGTTAGGAGCCAACAAAGATTCGTTTTGCTTTCTAAATTAACCTAACTTTGCGCGTCTTTAAATAATAAAAGAAGTCTAAAATCTCCAAAACCAAGTCGGTACCGACAAATCTTAAATATCTAAAAGTTCAATATACTTTATTGATAATTGACTTATGCAGTGGTTTTTTCATAAAACCCGATTTTCTGAAGGACATCTCACTCAATAACGTGCATGTAGACTATTGTCTAACTGCTCATAACTGTTACTACCTCTGTCGGACACGATGCCTGGTGAGACAGCGTGCTTTTTAGCCGGGCCCTATAGTAAGTTCGAGCCCGCGACTAGATTTCCCTTAATAGAGGTACGCAAAAGGAGTATATAAGGATCTCTCCTGCAGTTTCTGCCTATCCTCAAAAATGGTGCGAGTTTATGTATGTGTGTATTAATTCGTAAGAGTATTCATCATTAGAAGGTCATTACGTTTTTACGAGTATTTCCCATGATTTTATATTATCATCAATCTAATCTAAAAAATCTAAAATAAAATAAAATCGAATCTAAATAATCTAAAATACCGGTATTCAGCTGCATCCGGTTAGACTGGAAGCTGACCCAAACGTAGTTGGGAAAAGGCTAGGCAGATGATGATTTTAATGATTTAATTGAAATAAATGCTTTGAATTTGAGTTTATAGTCGAATTTCCAGTCCTAATCGTGTTTAAATTTATGGGTCTAGCATTGATTTATTGCAATGATGTACACGTCTAAGTAGGTATTTATATGAAAGCCATATTGACAGTATACCTGCGACACACATAAGAGGAATATAAATCAAGTCAATCATATGCTAAGACACGGCTTAGCTCTTAATTATTAGCATATTAATGAATTGACATAGTGCACATTATCACATTAACGAATCAATGTTTGACTGTTGACTGTGGTTAAATTACTGTACATCTGTAGTCAATTAATTATAGCATCGGACCTCCTTCATTTGTATGCTGTCCGATAGAAATATCGGAAAAACCGTAACAAAATCAGCCTGTAACGTTCCCACTGCTGGGACACAGGCCTCCTCTCTGTGAGATGGAGTAGGCCGTTATCCACCACGCGGGTTGGCAAATGTCACATGTCTTCGAATTTCTGGTTTCCTCACGATTTTTTCCTTCACCGTTTTTAGACCAGTAGCGATGAAATTTTTACACAAACTAAGCACTTGTCTGGGTTCGAACCTACGACCTGCACGCTCCTAAGTTGCGGCCGTTACAGTGGTGGTGGAGGGTGGTGGTGGTGGTGGTGGTGGTGGTGGGCAGTGGGCAGTGGGGCCACTGATCTGTGATGATAATGGTCAAGTCACACCAAGACATTTATATTTAGGTAAATATTATCTGGAAACTGGCATGTCATACAAGACAGACATGTGTCATCTACCAACGGGATCTAGGCTCCGGCGGAATGGGACAGCGTGACACAATTTTAATAGAACAATTTCTATGACACAGTCATAGAAATTGATCCTCTAGGATACGTGTCGCACCGTTATGCGGGAGGGAGTGTTAAACCTGCACTGGGTGGCTCACATAGAGAAGGCCTGTGTTCCAATAGTGAGAAATGTTATAGGGCTTATTATGGTTATTTCCATATTGAATTTCCAACAGAGGCAATAATTACATACATGTTTATGTGACATGCAGTCACTAAAGTATTGGTTTCCAAACAAAGCGGTGAACAGTCAAACAATAACGACTGTCCAAATATAGAGCGTTTTTTGACACCTTAATGTCAAAATAATACTTACTGCTGAAAATTATAGATTTTCATGACGGTCGTTTTAAGGCTAGGTTGTTCCGGCCTGTGGGCCTTTGAAACGCAACCTCCGCCTCCCCAAAATGCAGCACGACGTATTTATTTACGATGAACTGTCAACCATTTAGCAGAAAATCCATGCCATAGTACAGTTGGTCAACTGAATTATTTTTGCTTAGGTTCGATATTTTTACCTTACTTTTAGGTACGGTATGGTACTCGTATATGTCGGCAGCAATACACATACCGATTCGAAACCGATATATACTATCGGCCAGACGGCCTGATGATATTGGTCAATATCGATGACCATCGTGACTCACCAAACGACCACGGTAGTTACAGTACCTAAGTATCGACGTCTCGAAGTCGGCAGTGCGAATAAGAGTGTTCAAGTGAAAGAATGGCCAGTTCTCTCACCTCTATTGTGCTGATATCGGTGTCAGTCACTGTCTACGACGACATAGGTGACAATAACAACTCTATGTAAAAGCGCTTAGTAGGTACTAAACGTATGCGAAAATCTGATCCCCGATATCATGGCGCTGTCGGAATCGGCTAATGTGCTGCGTTGTAATTTAATGTAATTGTAAATGTGATGTAATCAACTAGTTTCGAATGAAAATGCAGAAATGTATTTTCATTCAAAACTACCTTTGGCTGAGGCTGGAAGTTCTAGAAATAGCCATAAAACCGTTCAGCTTAACTATTATTATGATTGCTACGGGTTTCGACCTCAGGACTCGCTGCTTCTCACACGGACAACTGTACGTCAAATAATCCCACGACACCAGTCCTGTTCTCTTTGAATATTTAGGCTGTTGAGAGCAAAACTTCAAAAGTGACGTAGTTGTGTACAGGGAAGTTTTATATAATGTGGCTGTGTGTGTTTGTTACACATTTTATCTTCCTCACTGGTCGATTTTTAAGTGCCGTGTTTGACTGATGCATTGAATGCTTGGAAAATGGCTTGTCCCAATACGGTGTTACCTGACAACCCATCCTCCCAGAGACAGTGGGACGTGCCGCTCTGCAGTACTACACGGAATATCCTAGTAAATACGTCAGCTAATTCTGTTGAGCGTGCTCGTCTAATGCTGTGGCAGAATGGGAGTCAGGCTTGTGGCTTCAGGCACTCCCGTCATCCACCATAGGTACTATGATGGATGACTCATCGTTTCGGCTCTCTACGTGTCCCCGCTTGGGCGCGCCTTGTGTTGCTCCGCATCGGTGTTACTGCGGTGAAGCTGTCGACATTTTCGGGCACTATGGCCTGTCCTGCTGCAGGAGTGCAGGTCGCATAGCACTCCACGCCAGCATCAACAATATTATTCGTCGAGGCCTTTTCACCGCCGTACAGTCACGAGAAATAATATGTATACGCTTACCAACTTTTAAATGTGATTTTCTCCACTATTATTTTATTATGAAAATAATATTTTGGAACCCACACTATAATGAAATACCCAAGTTATCTCAAGGTTGCAATCGCTATTTAAAAGGCGTGACTGTACCAGTGGTATTAGAACCAAACGGCTTGGTACGTGATTTTGGGAAGAGACCAGACGGTATGACGTTATTGCCTTGGACACCCTTGCGCCATCTCATGTTCCTAGCACGGCGGGCTGTGCTGGTGGCTCAACTCGCCACTCCCAACTCGCCACTTGCCACTCGTAACTCGCCACTCGCCACTCGCAAGTCGCCACTCGCCACTCGCAAGTCGCCACTCGCAACTCGCAACTAGCCACTCGCCACTCGCCACTCGCAAATCGCAACTCGCAACTCGCCACTCGCCACTCGCCACTCGCAACACGCCACTCATCACTCGCCACTCGCAACTCGCCACTCGCCACTCGCAACTGGTCACTCGCAACTCGCCACTCGCAACTCGCAACTAGTCGCTCGCCACTCGCCACTTGCAACTAGTCACTAGCAACTAGTCACTCGCCACTCGCCACTGGCCACTCGCCGCTCGTCACTCGCCACTCCCCACTTGCCACTCGCTACTCGCCGGTCGTCACTCGCCACTTGCCACTCGCCACTCGCAACTCGCTACTCGCAACTCGCCACTCGCAACTCTCCACTCGCAACTCGCCACTCGCCACTCGCAACTCACCACTCGTAACTCGTCACTCGCAACTCGCCACTCGCAACTCGCCACTCGCAACTCGCAACTCGCAACCAGTCACTCACCACTCGCCACTCGCAACTAGTCACTAGCAACTAGTCACTCGCCACTCGCGACTCGCCACTCGCCGCTCGTTACTCGCCACTCGCTACTCGCCGCTCGTTACTCGCCACTTGCTACTCGTAACTCGCCACTCGCCACTCGCAAGTCGCCACTCGCCACTCGCAAGTCGCCACTCGCCACTCGCAAGTCGCCACTCGCAACTCGCAACTAGCCACTCGCCATTCGCAAATCGCAACTCGCAACTCGCCACTCGCCACTCGTAACTAGTCACTCGCCACTCGCCACTCGCCACTCTAAACTCGCCACTCGCAACTCGCCACTCGCAGCTCGCCACTCGCTACTCGACGCTCGTCACTCGCCACTTGCTACTCGCTACTCGCCGCTCGTCACTCTCCACTCGCCACTCGCAACTCGCTACTCGCAACTCGCAACTCGCCACTCGCAACTCGCCACTCGCAACTCGTCACTCGCAACTCGCAACTAGTCGCTCGCCACTCGCCACTCGCCACTCGCCACTCGCCACTCGCCACTCGCCACTCGCAAGTCGCCACTCGCCACTCGCAAGTCGCCACTCGCAACTCGCAACTAGTCACTAGCAACTAGTCACTCGCCACTCGCCACTCGCCACTCGCTACTCGACGCTCGTCACTCGCCACTTGCTACACGCTACTCGCCGCTCGTCACTCTCCACTCACCACTCGCAGCTCGCTACTCGCAACTCGTAACTCGCCACTCGCAACTCGCCACTCGCAACTCGTCACTCGCAACTCGCAACTAGTCGCTCGCCACTCGCCACTCGCAACTAGTCACTAGCAACTAGTCACTCGCCACTCGCTACTCGCCGCTCGTCACTCGGCACTCGCCACTCGTAACTCGCCACTCGCCACTCGCAACTCGCCACTCGCCACTCATAACTTGCCACTCGCCACTCGCAACTCGCAACTCGCAACTAGCCACTCGCCACTCGCAACTCGTAACTCGCCACTCGCAACTCGCCACTCGCTACTCGACGCTCGTCACTCGCCACTTGCTACTCGCTACTCGCCGCTCGTCACTCTCCACTCGCCACTCGCAACTCGCTACTCGCAACTCGCAACTCGCCACTCGCAACTCGCCACTCGCAACTCGTCACTCGCAACTCGCAACTAGTCGCTCGCCACTCGCCACTTGCAACTAGTCACTAGCAACTAGTCACTCGCCACTCGCCACTGGCCACTCGCCGCTCGTCACTCGCCACTCGCCACTTGCCACTCGCTACTCGCCGGTCGTCACTCGCCACTTGCCACTCGCCACTCGCAACTCGCTACTCGCAACTCGCCACTCGCAACTCTCCACTCGCAACTCGCCACTCGCAACTTGCCACTCGCAACTCACCACTCGTAACTCGTCACTCGCAACTCGCCACTCGCAACTCGTCACTCGCAACTCGCAACTAGTCGCTCGCCACTCGCCACTCGCAACTAGTCACTAGCAACTAGTCACTCGCCACTCGCTACTCGCCGCTCGTCACTCGCCACTCGCCACTCGTAACTCGCCACTCGCCACTCGCAACTCGCCACTCGCCACTCATAACTTGCCACTCGCCACTCGCAACTCGCAACTCGCAACTAGCCACTCGCCACTCGCCACTCGCCACTCGCCACTCGCAAGTCGCCACTCGCCACTCGCAAGTCGCCACTCGCCACTCGCAACTCGCCACTAATAACTCTCCACTCGCAACTCACAACTCGCCA
This sequence comes from Polymixis flavicincta, assembly GCA_949987655.1. Taxonomy (NCBI): domain Eukaryota; kingdom Metazoa; phylum Arthropoda; class Insecta; order Lepidoptera; family Noctuidae; genus Polymixis; species Polymixis flavicincta. The sequence continues at coordinate 10,501,617 of OX465175.1, read as the reverse complement.
CTCCCAACTCGCCACTCGTAACTCGCCACTCGCCACTCGCCACTCGCAACTCGCCACTCGCAACTCGCAACTAGTCGCTCGCCACTCGCCACTTACAACTAGTGACTAGCAACTAGTCACTCGCCACTCGCCACTGGCCACTCGCCGCTCGTCACTCGCCACTTGCCACTCGCTACTCACCGCTCGTCACTCACCACTTGCCACTCGCCACTCGCCACTCGCAACTAGTCACTCGCCACTCGCGACTCGCCGCTCGTTACTCGCAACTCGCCACTCGCGACTCGCCGCTCGTTACTCGCAACTCGCCACTCGCCACTCGCTACTCGACGCTCGTCACTCGCCACTCGCAACTCGCAACTAGTCGCTCGCCACTCACCACTCGCAACTAGTCACTAGCAACTAGTCACTCGCCACTCGCTACTCGCCGCTCGTCACTCGCCACTCGTAACTCGTCACTCGCCACTCGCCACTCGCCACTCGCAACTAGTCACTAGCAACTAGCAACTAGTCACTCGCCACTCGCAAGTCGCCACTCGCCACTCGCAAGTCGCTACTCGCCGCTCGTCACTCGCCACTCGCCACTCGTAACTCGCCACTCGCCACTCGCAACTCGCCACTCGCCACTCATAACTTGCCACTCGCCACTCGCAACTCGCAACTCGCAACTAGCCACTCGCCACTCGCCACTCGCCACTCGCCACTCGCAAGTCGCCACTCGCCACTCGCAAGTCGCCACTCGCCACTCGCAACTCGCCACTAATAACTCTCCACTCGCAACTCACAACTCGCCACTCCCAACTCGCCACTCGTAACTCGCCACTCGCCACTCGCAACTCACAACTCGCCACTCCCAACTCGCCACTCGCCACTCGCAAGTCGCCACTCCCAACTCGCCACTCGCCACTCGCAAGTCGCCACTCACCACTCGCAAGTCGCCACTCGCCACTCGCAAGTCGCCACTCGCCACTCGCAAGTCGCCACTCGGACCTCGCAACTAGCCACTCGCCACTCGCCACTCGCCACTCGTAACTCGCCACTCGCAACTCGCCACTCGCAACTCGCAACTCGCAACTGGTCACTAGCAACTAGTCACTCGCCACTCGCCACTCGCTACTCGACGCTCGTCACTCGCCACTTGCTACTCGCTACTCGCCGCTCGTCACTCTCCACTCGCCACTCGCCACTCGCAACTAGTCACTAGCAACTAGTCACTCGCCACTCGCTACTCGCCGCTCGTCACTCGCCACTCGTAACTCGTCACTCGCCACTCGCCACTCGCAACTAGTCACTAGCAACTAGCAACTAGTCACTCGCCACTCGCAAGTCGCCACTCGCCACTCGCAAGTCGCCACTCGCCACTCGCAAGTCGCCACTCGCCACTCGCAAGTCGCCACTCGCAACTCGCAACTAGCCACTCGCCATTCGCAAATCGCAACTCGCCACTCGCCACTCGCCACTCGCAACTCACAACTCGCCACTCCCAACTCGCCACTCGCCACTCGCAAGTCGCCACTCACCACTCGCAAGTCGCCACTCGCCACTCGCAAGTCGCCACTCGCCACTCGCAAGTCGCCACTCGCAACTCGCAACTAGCCACTCGCCACTCGCCACTCGCCACTCGTAACTCGCCACTCGCAACTCGCCACTCGCAACTCGCAACTCGCAACTAGTCACTCGCCACTCGCCACTCGCTACTCGACGCTCGTCACTCGCCACTTGCTACTCGCTACTCGCCGCTCGTCACTCTCCACTCGCCACTCGCCACTCGCAACTAGTCACTAGCAACTAGTCACTCGCCACTCGCTACTCACCGCTCGTCACTCGCCACTCGCCACTCGTAACTCGTAACTCGCCACTCGCCACTCGCAACTCGCAACTAGCCACTCGCAACTCGCAACTAGCCACTCGCCACTCGCCACTCGCCACTCGCAACTCGCAACTCGCCACTCGCAACTCGCCACTCGCAACTAGCCACTCGCCACTCGTAACTCGCCACTCGCAACTCGCCACTCGCAACTCGCAACTCGCAACTGGTCACTAGCAACTAGTCACTCGCCACTCGCCACTCGCTACTCGACGCTCGTCACTCGCCACTCGCCACTAGTAACTCGTAACTCGCCACTCGCCACTCGCAACTCGCAACTAGCCACTCGCAACTCGCAACTAGCCACTCGCAACTCGCAACTAGCCACTCGCCACTCGCCACTCGCCACTCGCAACTCGCAACTCGCCACTCGCAACTCGCCACTCGCAACTCGCCACTCGTCACTCGCCACTTGCTACTCGCTACTCGCCGCTCGTCACTCTCCACTCGCCACTCGCAACCCGCTACTCGCAACTCGCAACTCGCCACTCGCAACTCGCAACTAGTCGCTCGCCACTCACCACTCGCAACTAGTCACTAGCAACTAGTCACTCGCCACTCGCTACTCGCCGCTCGTCACTCGCCACTCGTAACTCGTCACTCGCCACTCGCCACTCGCCACTCGTAACTCGCCACTCGCAACTCGCAACTAGTCACTAGCAACTAGTCACTCGCAACTCGCAACTAGCCACTCGCCACTCGCCACTTGCCACTCGCAACTCGCCACTCGCAACTCGCCACTCGCAACTCGCCACTCGCAACTAGTCACTCACCACTCGCCACTCGCAACTAGTCACTCGCCACTCGCGACTCGCCGCTCGTTACTCGCAACTAGTCACTCGCCACTCGCTACTTGCCGCTCGTCACTCGCCACTCGCAACTCGCAACTAGTCGCTCGCCACTCACCACTCGCAACTAGTCACTAGCAACTAGCAACTAGTCACTCGCCACTCGCAACTAGTCACTCACCACTCGCCACTCGCAACTAGTCACTAGCAACTAGCAACTAGTCACTCGCCACTCGCGACTCGCTACTCGCCGCTCGTTACTCGCAACTCGCCACTCGCCACTCGTAACTAGTCACTCGCCACTCGCCACTCGCCACTCGTAACTCGCCACTCGCAACTCGTAACTCGCCACTCGCAACTCGCAACTAGTCACTAGCAACTAGTCACTCGCCACTCGCGACTCGCTACTCGCCGCTCGTTACTCTCCACTCGCCACTCGCAACTCGCTACTCGCAACTCGCAACTCGCCACTCGCAACTCGCAACTAGTCGCTCGCCACTCACCACTCGCAACTAGTCACTAGCAACTAGTCACTCGCCACTCGCTACTCGCCGCTCGTCACTCGCCACTCGCCACTCGCCACTCGTAACTCGTAACTCGCCACTCGCCACTCGCAACTCGCAACTAGCCACTCGCAACTCGCAACTAGCCACTCGCCACTCGCCACTTGCCACTCGCAACTCGCCACTCGCAACTAGTCACTCACCACTCGCCACTCGCAACTAGTCACTAGCAACTAGCAACTAGTCACTCGCCACTCGCGACTCGCTACTCGCCGCTCGTTACTCGCAACTCGCCACTCGCCACTCGTAACTAGTCACTCGCCACTCGCCACTCGTACTCAAATGGACTCAGACGGAACTTGACGCCCTGGATAGGAGGGTCCGCACACTACTTACCACAAATCGGATGCATCATCCACGGTCATCGGTGATGAGACTGTATATCCCGCGAAAATGTGGAGGTCGAGGCTTCTTAAACGCTCAGACCCTCCACAATCGCGAGATATGCAGTCTCAGGGAATATTTCTTAGAAGCCGACGTGGGGATGCACCGAGATCTGGTCTCAGTGGACAAGGGACTCACCCCGCTCTCCTTGGCTAACGAGAACTGGCGCAAACCTAAAGTATTAGATACTAATGACCGCAGGGAGGTATGGCAGGGCAAAGAGCTTCACGGGCGCTTTTATCGGGTCCTACATGGACCAGATGTAGACTTCTTAGCGTCCGTATCCTGGTTACGATTCGGTGATCTCTTTGGAGAAACCGAAGGTTTTGTCTTTGCAATTATGGACGAAGTTATGATGACGAACAACTACCGGAAATATATTGTGAAGGATGGCACGGTTGACATCTGTCGGGCATGCCACCGTCCGGGGGAATCAATCCGACACATTATTTCTGGCTGTTCTCGTCTGGCTAACGGAGACTACTTGCATAGGCACAACCTTGTAGCCAGGATTATCCACCAGCAACTTGCTCTGAAATACAGTCTTGTGGATTCAGAAGTACCGTACTATAGGTATGTGCCCGACCCAGTTCTCGAAAATGGCACTATCACATTGTATTGGGATCGATCTATCATCACTGACCGGACTATTGTTGCCAATAAGCCGGACATAGTGGTGATAGATCGACTAGAGCGTCGCACAATGATTATTGATATAGCAGTCCCACATGACGAGAACCTCGTGAAAGCTGAGCAAGATAAAAAAATCAAGTATCTTGACCTGGCACGCGAGGTTGTCGACATGTGGGATGTGGATACAGCAGTCATTGTGCCGATAGTCGTGACAGCCAATGGCATTATAGCCAAGAGCCTCGACCAACACCTCAGGAGGCTCTCGTTAGGCGGCTGGATCAAGGGCTTGATCCAGAAAGCAGTTATACTGGACACGGCGCGTTTAGTGAGGAGGTTCCTCTCTCAGCAGCCCTGACCACCGGTAGCTTGGACTCTGTTCCCGATACCGGTGGGCTACTATTTTTTATATTTTTAAATGTTTTTGTTTATTTACTTTTATAAAAATATTTAAAAATGTAAATAATAAGAAATGAAAATAAATAAAGGAAATAATAATAATAAGGTAAATTAAGGGTAAGGTTTTAGGGTAAGGTATATTAGGTAATATCGATGACCATCGCGACTCACCAAACGACCACAGTAGGTACAGTACCTAAGTATCGCGTCTCGAAGTTGGCAGTGCGAATAAGTGTGTTCAATTGAAAGAATGGCCAGTTCTCTCACCTCTATTGTGCTGATATCGGAGTCAGTCACTGTCTACGACCACATAGGTGACAATAACAACTCTATGTAAAAGCGTTTACTAGATAAAAATGCGAAAATTTGATCCCCGGTATCGTGGCGGTGTCGGAATCGGCTAATGTGCTGTATTCTAATTTAATGTAATTGTTAATGTGATGTAAAAGCTAGTTTTGAATGAAAATACATTTCTGCATTTTCATTCGAAACTAGTTTTTGCCTGAGGCTGGTAGTTCCAGAAATAGCGATTTCAAACATTTATAAAAAACAAACCCTTCAGCTTTATATGATTATGATTGTTACGGGTTTCGACCTCAGGACTAGCTGCTTCTCTCACGGACAACTGTACGTCATATTATTTAGGCTGTGCAAATCTACAAATGTGACGTAGTTGTGTACAGAGAAGTATTACATAATGTGGCAAAATAGTGGGTGTCTTACGACTTCCACGCGAACGAAGTCACGAGCAGATACATACGGTTTTGCGGCTGTAAGGTGAAAATCCTCCTCTTTTCGACTTTTCAACCGGAGAATTTCCAGACAAGTGTTAGTTGTCAGTGAATTCGAACTGAAGGAACACGGCTGGGTTTTAGTCAGTAAAAGTCTGATACACCCTCCCGCTCCGCCCAGAGCGGGAGAAGTCATTTGATGATTTCCCATTTAAAACAAAAAAAACCCTTGTGCAATTTGCTCTTTGAGAAAATAAATGTCTTTAAATTTGAAATCATGCTTCCAGACCCAGAGGTTAAGGGTAAGCGTAAGTTGTCAGTAAATTCAAGAATTTATCAAGTAGACAAGCCGTGTGTCCGACGGTATTTCTCTTCGTCAAAATGGTAGATTTCCATACAAATTTTCATCGACTATTTTATTTACATCTTTAGTGGCAGAATTTCCAAATATCCTGATTTTCAGATGTTTACTAAGTAGAATACGCTAAAAATGCTGCTGTTTCGGTTACACTGTAACCATATTCTTTTGTTTTTGGTGTTTGCCAGCGCTCAGAAAGAACCGTAAATATTGTGAGCTACATATGAAGGAACAATTGCCGTACTTTATTGTCTAGTGACGTACCTACTGCTCCAGCTATAATTTATCGAAACTATTATTTTAGGACATCAACATTAATATTTTAAAATCACGGATTCGAGAAAAAATCTTGTATTGCTAGCTCCGCTATTCGAGAAATATCAATAAAGTTGTTATCATGTTCCTTCCAATTGGTCGTGTACCCTATAGCACTTTTGTCTGACCAAATTTTTTCCTATTTTCTCTGTTGGTGCCAGACTGAAAGTTCTTAATATTATTAACCAGACATATTGTGTAGATAATATTAATGTAGGATATGATAGTAGCGAACACAGTTCGGTGCAGAGGAAATATCATAGTTGATATTGATGAAACTGATTAAAAGAATCTTAGAAAACTGTGATTTGTACAAACTTCTTCATAAACGACGAATGAGACGGAAAATGCTTTTGAAATCGACCCTGTTTCGGATTTTTTTTTTATCGAGCAAATTTCAATTAATCGTGTTTTGAACCTTTAATTTCCCTCAAACAAGGATCTATCTATAACATATGTTTTTTTCAGGGCCTAAATACACGAATTTGATCATTTAATCTTGATTCTGAAAGAGGCAATTTCGGATAACCCCCCGTTAATATTACGGCCTCCGCTCTTTTATGAAACCTTAGCTGTAGGGGCAGGAAAATGGTTTCGTTGTGATTATCTGATCAGTCAACACGTCATCGTCTTGACTGGCCCGAAATAATTTGGATTTCTCAGATAATGTTATCAACACGTTCAATGAATACTCCATCAACTATCTGATACAATTGAAGAAAAATAAAAACAGTTCTTTCTGCGTAGCACCTAATTTTCAGCACGAAGAACTGAAAAAAACAAAACAAAAATCTGTTTACCGCAGCCATGTAGAAAAAGTTGATCATGTTCCAAGAAAACAATATTTTAACTGCGAGCGTAACAAGTAGCGCCATCTGTTATCACATTCAGAACAACATAGCGAACCTCGCCACATTTTACATCACAGATTGTCCCAACCGATAAAAAAAAAATTGTTAACAGAAAATATTCTAAAAAACACGAACCTTTGACATCTCATTTTTTGTAGAAAGATTAATGTGTTTTGTGTTCGCGATAGACTTTGCTGACATGTACTTGTAGTTAAGTCTGGACAATTTAATTGCCTATCCTACCCCTGACCGTCGGCCAGCGTCGGTGTTGGCAAACTTTAGTCTTTTACTATCAATCAACTTGTCAACAACCCACGCAGGACTTCGAGCTACGATTTTCCTATTACAAGCTTTTCTTGACTGACTGCCTTTTCAGTAGCAACGCGATTAATACCTACTAATATGAAATCATATAAAAGCTCGTATTTTATGCACGGGAGTTGTAGAGACTCGTCATTTTTTGTTTGTGCAGCGTAGTTATTACCTTGAACAATCTCACGACATTTCAAATTTAGGAATTAACTACTTTCTGAAATAAATATTAACAAACTTTAATTAAAACTTAGTATTATTTTATTGCTTTTGATGTAATTTTGGCAGAAGATTGTTGGTGAAGAATTTGGGTTAGGTTAGGTTAGAACAGTGACCCTTAACCAGATCCCCTCTATATTGTTGGTGAATCATTTGGGTGGATTAGATGAGGTTATAACTGTGTGATGTTTCCTGATTATAACAAATTATGATAAGCGTATGTATAGTATAGATAAAAAATTATGCCATGTTAAACTGTCTTAAAATTGTATGCAATTGCATAGGGAACCAGTAGGTCTGGCAACTACGCCTCAGAGGGGATTATTCCCCCTTTCCCACTCCCTCTCCCCCAATCAATCATGTTATCTTGTTTTTTTTTACGCAATGTTAGTTAAAAAAAGAATACTGTTCATTTCCTAAACTTCCCCCTTGCGGGAGGCAAACCTCCCTCCGTCCTCCGACCGAACCCCCCTTTCAAATATACATATACCTATGTATATCCCTTAAACAGGGTTATTGGAAAAACACCAACAAACTCAGAAGAGGTCATTGTACTCATCATTATAATCAACTATTACTAAGGGAACAAACCTGAAATCGCGAAAAAAAATCAGCTGTTCCCTACATTTTCATGAGTTAGTTATACGAACGTAAATTTAATGAACAGCAGATTTTTTTTTCGCGACCACTTAAGGGCTTGTTGGTGTTTTCCCAATAACCCTGTATAAGAGTCCTTCCCCAATTTATTTTTCTTCGCAAATTTCATAATTTATTTATTCTTTATTTTAATTTTTGTAGTGATTATACTTAGTCATATGTGCATGTTTTGATCTGTAATTGAAGTAGCACACGAAAAATACTTTTTACAATAATTGTGTTTAATATTGTAGTGATATATGTGTATTCTTTACTGGAGAACCCAACAAATATCATCTTCATCGTCATCATAATCGTCAAGATAAAAATGGTTTCATTATCATCATTTCAGCCAAAAGACGTCCACTGTTAGACATAGGCCTCTCTCAATTTGGGGGGTTTGCCATAATCGCCATGCTTGGCAGGCGGGTTGGCGATCGCAGTATGGTGGTAAAATTCATCGAGAACGCTGCTGCCCATTCTCTAGTAAGTCCCTTGGTCGCCTTTTACGACACCCACGGGAAGAAATGGGATGGTGGATATTCTTTAGGTCTGGCACCAAACGGAATAAAAATTGAAACGGAAAATTGTTTGGTGAAGATAAATTATAACTTATCCACATTTTTATAACTATCGTCATTATTTCCTGCACACTATCAGTCTGCCTAGCTTTTTCCAACTATATCCCGCTTTTTTTTTGGGTAGGAAATCGTCAAATGACTTCTCCTGCTGGGTGGAGGGCGTGTCAGACTTTTACTGACTAAAACCCACCCGTATTCCCTCAGTTGCCCGTGTGCCAGGGGCGGCGGTAACTCTTTCGAACAACCCGCTCCCCTGGCAGGCATCGGCCCTTGCGGACCCCACCAGTGGTTGCTGACATCTCTGACGGCGCGTGTGGAACACAACGCGCCGTCCCGTCTATCACTTTTCGGCCGCAAGGGATAGGGAGAGCGGCCAACGCTATATCGACACTCCTCTTCCCCTGCGGCCCCACCGCGTCCACCATCAAACGGTGGCGGCCCCGTCCAGGCCACGGAAGAGAAGAGCGCTGCTCAGAAACACCGGTACTCCTCCTCTGCTGCAGCCCGTAACCCTCAGCCGCGATGCCTCCCATTCGACATCGCGGCCCACCTCAGTTGCGGTGCACCTCACCGCAACCTACTTTTTGGCCGCTACGTCATTGGCTTTTTTTTTTGCATGGGCAATCATAAATTAACTTCTCCCGCTCTGGGTGGAGCAGGAGGGCGTGTCAGAATTTACTGACTAAAACCCACCCGTGTTCCCTCAGCAACCCGTATGCCAGGGGCTGCGGTATCTCTGTCGAGCAAACCCACACCTCTGGCAGAAATCGGCCCTTGCGGGCCCCGTCACTTTGTGCTGACATCTCTTTGAGACGCGCGTGGAAAACAACGCGCCGTCGACTTGGGCTTGGTCCTTACCGGACAGCGAGCTACCAATTACTCGCCGTCCGCAAGCTCATGCCTACGGTGGCCGGAAATCGGCCTGGGATTCCCGACGCCCAGAAGCTACGTCATTGGCTTGAAGGCAACACCTTTGGGTTCCTCTTGGCTTCACCGTGGCTGGAAGTCCACGGTTACTGAGCCCCCCCGCAACGACAATGCGGGAACCCACTCGGGGGGGAACTATGTCGCGGTCAGCTTCCAATCTAACTGGATACCGCTGAAAAACAGTATTTTACATAGATGGACTATCTATTTGACCTCCACAACTCAGGTACCGACCCCTTGTTTAGACTGTATTTCTTACTTACTAAATCTTTTCAAACAAGCAGACATAAACAATTATTTATTTTGTTACAGCACCAAATTAACAAAAGACTTTGATGTAGGTTCCACCCATTTGGTAAGATTCTAAAAACCCATACCAACGCACTTCTAATTCAGTATAGGATCAATAACGTAGAATAGACCCTTAATTATTTAGGGACTACACTCTTTAATTGAAAAGGGTTTTCGTCCCAATACTTCTGTGAAATGGAAAAATGTAATTAATTCTAGTAAGTACCTAATGTGTTTTTCATATAAAATGTGATTTAAATCGTGTATATCGGCGAAAATGTACGGGATTGAAAACGTTCATCGAAATTACATAATATATGTACCTTCTTACTTAAGTAAGTAGTCGACCTACAGATAAACAGACATAACATCCTACTTAGGACAGCGACGTTTTTATGGAATGTCCCGGACTAATCACATTAAATTGATGTAATGAAAATGAGGTTATTTTTTTTCGATGGAAAATCATCAAATATCTTCTCCCGCTCTGAGTGGAGCGGGAGGGCGTGTCAGGCTTTTACTGACTAAACCCCACCCGTGTTCCTTTAGTTGCTGTGATCCAGGGGCCACTGTATCTCTTTCGAACAACCCGCACCCCTGGCAGGCATCGGCCCTTGCGGACCCCACCAGTTGGTGCTGACATCTCTATGGAAAATGGGGTTATTATTCGACTTGCATGAATTAACTCGCCCGAATCGGGCGAATTATTAAATCTATTCTATTATTATACTATAAAAATATTTTTATAGGCGACTAACATGAAGTTAATTTATTTGTGGGCGAATCGAAAATTCCAGAAATATGTGTCAGACAATTGACACGTTTTGGGTAAAAATGTAAACAACGAAAAGTTACACAAACTACAAAACGAGCTAATTGCCTAATACGTATTTCTGGAATTGACGACTCGCCTACCTTAACAAAATTTTATATATTATTTAAAAGGGACTATTCGCCCGATTCGGGCGAGTTAATTCGTGTGAGTCAACTAACGAAGTTTTAGAAAACGACTGTTACAGAGATGTCGACAAAGCGCAAAATATCAAATGCAATGTTTTCATAAAATCGACTTGATATTTAAAAGGCCACTTGGCCTAAATATATTACACAATGTTTGTGGACAAAACACCTTAAAGGCAACATGAAAAAACTTGAACTCTTCAGGGCTTTGCAAAAAACAAGTACAAAACATTAAAGCCCGTTGTTAGTCGAGATACCGATGCCAATACTAAACTTTGAGAACAGCTTTGAACATCTGAGAGCAAGATTCAACTTCACGTCGTCGTTAGCTTTCTAATTAGTTGTTTGCTTACTAATTACGTGATAGTAATTAGCATACACATGCTAGCAAACACAGCTATCAAATTAGTGTAAAATGTTCTTTAATTTCAACCAACCAGTAAGATTAAACATAATTTTATAAAAGCCACCTTCTAACAGCAATTAACTGAAAAACAAAGTTCACGTTAGATCTAAATCTAAATAACAAACTTAATCATAAACTCAATTAATTTTCAACAAAGAAAAACAAAACAAGTCTGAAATTATGTCCTGCTATAGAACAATACTCAAACAAAGAGTCTATATTATATGCATTCGAGCCAACAAGCGCCCGATCGCAATATTCAATATCAACGTGAATTTCAATAGAGTGTCCTCCAGGAGAAAATTGGAGGGAAATCTGAATATTCCTCGCCAATTTAGAAAAAAATATGTTAATCTATTCCCCGAGAGACGGTGACTATTTTCATAAATTGATTGCTTCGAGCCAATATCAAAAGAATTGTAATATTGAATTATCGACTCTAGAGGTTCATAATGAGTAACAAGCCAAGCACTTTAGATTTATCTCATTCTACGTCTCATTAGAGGAAGAATTCAACTGCTGCAATGAAAAATATGAAAATAGTGTGTTAAAATAATATGATTACCTACAAAGCTCTTCACAACAGACATAAATGTGAACAATATATTATTAGGAACCTTAATATTATCGCCACATTATAATTCCAATGTGTTTAGTTTGTCGTGTCAGAGTGTGTAAAAATTGTACCCGATAATACCTATGTTGCGCACTCGTCCCCCGGGAGCTTCCAATGGCAGCGTCGCATTTATAATGGTTTTTCGTAGTTATTTATTTAAATATGAATCAAAGTACAATTGTTTTTTTCAGCCAAGCATTATTTCGTTGTTATTTATCATATTTTTTTAACACTTACGTTTAATTAAAAACATTTAATCGTCATAACTTCTTCAAATAAAAAAAAAATATGGTATGTCGATTTTTATATGTAAATACCGAAATAACTGTAAAAAAATAGGATACAAAGTTATAAATACCAAAGATCTAGTGCTTGGCTAAAACATATAATATTAGTACTTTGATTTTAACTTAATAAGATAATCACGAAAATCAACTTGAAATGCCAAGCCGTTGCCAGTCCGCGCCGTATGAACGCTCTTAATAAGAATCCAGGCGATACCTTTCAAATGTATGCACATATCGAAAATCAAAAATAGAAATCACATTCTAAATAGAACTCGTGTCTAGACTCAATAGAATTGAGAAGAACGATGTCATCGGCCGGCTTAGGCGCTTGATTCACAACTGAAATAGGTCCCTAATAGAAAAAAAATGCAACACGCAAAATAAACACTCTTGAAAGGCTCAAAAAAGTGTAAAAGGGAAAAAAACCCTGTCAGCAGTCGTCAAAATGAAGAAATGTTTTTGCAGTTTTATTTCTTTGCCCTGTCTTAAGGGTCTGTCATTTGAAATGTGCCTGCCGTTGGGCACAGACCTCGCACTAGATGGCTTTTATGCCAATTTTTCTGTCCTCATTTGCCTATTCGGCTAAAATATCTGACCACCTAATTGATACTACTTCCCCAACCTAATTGTAAATTACATATAGTTTTCATTTTTAACCCCCGACGCAAAAACGACGGGGTATTATAAGTTTGACGTGTCTGTGTGTGTGTGTGTGTGTGTGTCTGTCTGAGGCAACGTAGCTCCCGAACGGATGAACCGATTTTGATTTTGTTTTTTTGTTTGAAAGGTGTATTAGTCGGGAGTGTTCTTAGACATGTTTCATCAAAATCGGTTCAGCCGTTTGAAGATTATCAGCTCTTTTCTGGTTGATGAAGTGATTTGAGCATCTTCCACGGGGCTGATCAACTCGAAATTTTGTATTCTATTACTTCATTGATATTAGACGAACAAAGTAACCTTGAAATGCTGGAGCAACACCTGGAATTTCCAGGATGCCCAAGTTACTCACCAACAAACAGTAAAAGTATCGTGATTGGGCTCATTGAAAAGGTCTCAATGAATAGATTATAGATAAATAGTGATCAGGACGAGGAATGAGGATAAATTAGTAACTTCACTGTGGGAAAAATACGTAACGATGCGCAGATTTAAGCGAGCGAGACATTAACTTTAAAAAGCAGGAAATAAAAATTAAATTTAAAATTTAAAAAACCCCCGACCATAAAAACTCTAAAAAGTAAAAATAATAATATTTATAGGCCTTTTAAGATGAAGGTAATATTTTGATCAAGGCATTGTCAAGTCGGGGGACGGTCAATGAAAACGCCAAATAGAGGCCTAGCATTTTCATTAGCCGTCCCCCGCCTTTACAATGCCGTGATCAAAATATTACCTCCATCTTAAAAGGCCTACAAATATTATTATTATTATTTTTACTTTTTAGAGTTTTTATGGTCAGGAGTTTTTTAAATTTTTAATAATTTTTTTATCAAAATAATTCGTTGAAATATTTAATTGAGATTATTTCCGCTGATTTTGCTTTTCATGTATTTGACGGAGTGCTTATTGATCGCTGTTCGAAATGTTCTGTTTATAAATGATCTAGCTACCCATAGGTAACAAAGTCACACACAAGAATGATTAAATTAATAGGCAAAAATAGACCCAAACAAAAAAAAAACCGTACTTAGGTAAACAAAAACAATTAATTAAACTGCAACTAAAAAACCACATTTTCCATTCATTCCGAAGGCAGCTCTCAAAATGCAACCACACATGGCAGTCACATTGATGCAAACACCACAAACGCCTTTAAACGACTCTATTTATAACAGAAAGGTAAACAAACGTTTACCTTTAACTGCTAAATGAAAACGGACGCTAGACCGGCCGCAAACGCATGCAGCCCAGAATTTTCATTCGTTGGCCACTGAACCGGAAGGAGCGAATAGCTTTCTACCACGTTTTCAAAATAGTAAAGGACTTTTCATTTTAGCAGTGTGTGATTCACGGCCCTTTCGTGTCGGGTTAAGCAGTTGGAATGGTCATTTTGGTGAGCATAATTTTTAACACACGTCGGAGTCGGCGCTGGAATGACTATTTGTGTACTGCGATGTTTAGAGGGGAGCTCAACATAAAGTTGCATATGTAAGAACCATATTATACGTTTTGCAGTGATGTCTAACGAGTGTCATGAAATTTTTATGCACTGTAATCGTGTATTTCAATTTAAACAAAGGGGAAAATTGAGAATTTTTCTAATGTCTAATTAATATGGTATCCTACTATTCCTACTTATAGTATAAATGTGAAAGTTTTGATGTTTGGTGGTTGGTTACTCAATTACCCACATGGACAAGCTGCGCGTGTTCGACAAGGCGATGCGCGTCATGCTTAACAAGCACCAGATTGTACAGCTGCCCAAGGAGGGACAACCTGATGCTGGACTCACCAGGACCGTTAATATAATGCTATTAGGTATAAATGTGAAAGTTTAGATGTTTCGATGTTTGTTACTCAATCAATGGCCAAACGGACTTGGATCAAATTTGGCACACAGATAGTTTAATTATGACCTGGATTATTACATAAGATACTTTTTATCCCGGTAGTACGTTCGCGTGGGATAACTTCCGACATGCACGTGGGCGATACCGCTGGCAAAAATGAGTAAACAATAAAATAGTGGCGGTACCTACCTACCAAATTTTCGTATCGAATATCGCAACGGTAAAGTTCTCTAGATTGCTCTTTGAAAATAAAGAAATATTTGACAGTTTAACACCCAGTAGGTACTTTAACCTTTTTCGCAGTACCAAAATCTTAAAAACAAAAACTTTTCACTTAGCTCTTTAATATTTCATTTGTCTTTATCAAATTAGCTCAGCATTTTTACACCTTTTACTTAAAACGAGAAAACGGAGCGGCAAACATTTTGTATTTTTAATTAAACCTCTTTTTTAAATTGTTTCTTTTTAATAACAGGCTGAATTATTAAAAATTCTTGGTTCAATACTGGCAATATTGCATTTACGCCAGAGAATTTGCGGCAAAATGGAATAAATTAAAATGCTTACGTAATTTCGTTAATTATGAGTGCAATGTACCGAATGGCGGTCGGAAACAATAGTGCGGTATGTTATGGGCTTTGTAATGTAAAACTAAAGTGACAGATATCTGTATAATGTTTACATGATATTCATTAATTGTGTAAATAATGTCCGTCACTTTTTATCGTTTGTCGTCTCTTTATGATGTAGGTTCTTAATGCGGGGAGATATATTATATGCCCTATAATTTGTGCAAAAGTATGCACATAATACTCAGGAAAAAGGGAAAATAAATCCGTGACAAACGCAGCACCTATGATTACTCTGAACTCGGCTCAGTGTCACCATGTCTTTCTATAAATATTGCAAAAATGTGCCAGTGTCGATAAAGAACAGACACATTTTATTGACGAATCCACTCAACATTCCACTCGATCAAAAAGTGACATCAAAACAACTGCCAATTTCGATCGAGTCCAGACGTAGCTGGTACACGAATATGTCATAGCCAAATGACACGACTTCCATCTAAATTTAGCACCCGAGTTGCGTCTAACCTGCCCAACACGTCACGACAACATGTTCAACTCGACACATCCCACACAAACGCGATGAAAATCACACACTCGAACATGTCGTGTCAAAAAATGTTGTTACGACGCCAACTCATCGGACTGTGAAAGAAAACATTTTTCCCCACTTTCCTCCGTTAGTGGCACTCTGTAGCGGAGATTCCTTAAAAGCCGGAAAATTTGTCCAATTTGCTCTTTGGCCCGTCTTTGATATTTTGATTCAAAAGAGATTTTATGTACAGTTCGCGTCGTGTTCACAAAGCTGATTTGAGCAGACATATCGTGCTTCTATTGTCTACGGAAATATTTTTGGAGTGCAACAACACTGTAAGTTCAAAGTTTTATGAATAACTTTATTTGTACGTAAGTAGTACGACCTAGATTCCATAATTAAATCATGCATATAGCGTATGTGCGTAAGCGAATGCTCGTTTGAAATTCGGGTCTCGCACAGCGTCGGTAGAAGTCCAATGAATTTTGCTGTAGGCAAAGTGGAGACGCATCGCCGAAATCCTTCGGGGGTTACTTAGAGACTTTGTCATGTAAATCAGCCACTCCAACCCCTAGGGGAGGCATTCAAACTGAAATATTGTAAATATTTTAGTCGTGAATAGATACGACTACTTTGATCTTGGAAACGTAATTTCTTGTTGAATCCGTGAAAAATTGGGACTATTAAAGTTTAGGGCAATTTCAATTGGACTAGACTGTGTTAATTTTTTGAAGGTCATGTTTTTTTTTTCACAGGTAGACTTGCTATTTACACGCTTTTTATTATTCAGACTAAATTCTCACAAAATGATTTCCTGAATTACTTAGGGGCTCGTGGCTAAACAATGACAGCCGCACGGGTTGATTAAAGTTAAGCTACGCTTGCCGCGGTCTACTTGTGGATGGGTGAACATCCCTTCGTATCAAGACCACTCCGTGCCTAGTACGCTAAGCCGTTGGCTCCGGCTATCATTCGTAGATCTTTGACAGTTGATACGGGTAGTCAGAAGCTCAAAATTCGGACAACCAGTCCAAGGGTACCGAGTTACCCAGTAACTTGGTCGTGAAGGCAGATAGGCAGTCGCTCCATGTAAAATACTGGTATTCAGCTGTATCTGATTAGACTGGAAGCCGACCCCAACATAGTTGGGAAAAGGCTAGGCAGGTTGATTGATTGATCACCCCTACAGACGTGATGTTGCCTAGCTAGTAAGTGGGCATAATTTGTTACTAGCTAGACTGCTTTTGTCAGCGGGTTCGTCCGCATGGAGGTCGGAAATTATCCCACGGGAATATACGAGTAAGATTGGGATAAAAGGTATCAAATGTCATCATCATCTGCCTAGCCTTTTCCCAACTATGTTGAGGTCGGCTTCCAGTCTAACCGGATGCAGCTGAATACCAGTATTTTACATGGAGCGACTGCCTATCTGACCTCCACAACCCAGTTACTGGGTAATACTATACCCCTTAGTAAGACTGGTTGTCAGACTTTCGGGCTTCTGACGACCCGTAACGACTGTCAAAGATCCACAAATGACAGTCGGGACCAATGCTTAACGTGCTTTCCGAGGCACGGAGGGGTCTTGGTATGTAAAGATGGTCACCCATCCACGGACCAACCGCGGCAAGCGTAGCGTAACCTGGTCGATCGACCAGTGCAGCTATTGTTATTTAGCAAAAGGTATCAAATGTATTAATCCAAATTATAAACTTAATAAACAATCTGAGTGCAAAGTTTCGTCCAAAACCGTTTAACCATTGTTGCGTGATTGAGTACCTAAAAAACATCTAAACATGTAAACTTTCACAATTTAATATATGTAGGGAAGAGGATAGTTGGGTTCACTGTTAAGAAAAAAACGCGTATCGATCTCATTCATATTTAAAACAATTTTTTTATCTCAAAGAAAACTTTTATTTCGTTTCAAAATAACGTTTCCACAATACTATCGCATTCAAATTTCTGCAAGCGATATCTTTATTCTATGACAAAAGCTATGAAATATTTCTCAGGAACTTATTGATGTTTTTTTTCAAATGGTGGATATTCTGCTTTCTATAAGAATATCACTTCACTTTGCGACAGATTTCATCTTTGAGATGCAAATAAGACCGTTGAGGATTCATAGCTCAAATGGGGTGGGTGAAGGTAGCTGAAACACGAGCTCATATTTATTTATACACTACTATTTTGAGAAAACGCCCTAATGGCGCTTTTGCAAAAATCATATTTTTCTCCAATTTCATGTCGCATACATACATAAAGGCATTTTAGAAGATATTTATTCCGCAAGGAATGTACTGTGCAAATATTCATCTCACTCTCGTAAGTATTCTGCTACATTATTACAGGGCCTCAAGTCTGCTATACAATAGTGTTATAATGGTCTATCATTGATTGCATAATTGTTAATTTTGACAAGTCTGGTAATCTACTAATGTAATGGCGTCATATATGACTGACCAGCCAGGCGCATTACTTTGTGTAAATAATTTCATCACCACTGCTCTCAAACGGTGAAGGAAAACATCGTGAGGAAACCATGACAAACCAGACATGTGACATCTACCAACCCGCACTGGGCCCGCGTGGTTGATTACGGCCCACTCCCTCTCATGGAGAGGAGGCCTGTGTCCCAGCAGTGGGAACGTTTATAGGCTGAGTATGTATATATGACTTCCCAATGGTCAGCCCAGGTCAGCCACTGACACTCCATTGAAAGAAATGGCATTTATTGGTAAACTCGTACATAACGACAAATGAATGACTGACTTAGGCGGTAATCTGCTAAAATTTTGACAGTTCCTAAAATAATAAATATATATAAATAAATGAAATCTGGTTCAAATTTAGTAGTATTTTTTCGAAAATCATTTCTACCAACGGGTTTTATATTAATGGCAATACGACATTGCCATTATAACACAATTCTATTACGAGACCATTGACCGACCAATGATCGACCATTATGAATTTAGCAGATTACGAACTTTTAGCAAAATGACAATGGAATCGTGTTGGAATGACGAATTTATAAAAATAGCAGACTTGGGCCCCTGGTATATTGGCGTATACTAACTGACATAATATGGCAAATTAACTAATGTATAGAATCAATTTCTTCAGACTGAACAGACAGCTGTGCTGCTAGGGAATTTGTTGCGCCACTTCTTCTTCCTAGTTAAAGCTGCTTAAACTGGAAGTGATGAAGGGCGGACGTTTTGGTGGACTGTCCAGTACCACAAAGGCTTAAAAGCCGCAAAAAAATTATTGGGCTCGTGAGTCCAGCCGATGGCCCCTCCACAGTAATACGCGATCTTTGGCAAGAACTACTTAAGCCCCCTGATTTCTTCATTAAACCATCAGAGAGCCTCCCATCCGACAAGTTACCGCGGCCTACTTGGAAAACTTTAAATAGACTTCGAACCCAAGTAGATCGCAGCAAGGACAACCTCTACAAGTGGGGATTCATGGACAACTCAGATCTCCGGTGTGTGTGCGCAGCGTCTCTGCACAGACAATGGCTCACCTCCCATCTTGCTGCATCTCCCGCATGCCCTATTACCTGCACACATGAGGACCTAATGATAGTAGGAATTCGCGTTGCTGAATTTTGGGCCAAACAAATCGAAATAACTGTACATATTATGTACATTATTTCGTTTTATTTTTGCCATCAATAGCTCAGAAGAAGATGGAGCTAATACCTATCTGACCTTCAAAACCCAGTTATTGGGTAATACGATACCCCTTGGTGAGACTGGTTGTCAGACTTTCGACCTCCTGACGACCAGTAATGACTGTCAAAGATCCACGAATGACAGCCAACGGACCAACGGCTTATCGTGCTTTTCGAGGCTCTGAGGGGTATGTAAAGCTGGCCACCCATCCACGGATCAACTGTGGCCAGCGTAGCTTAACTTGATCCATCGAACCCTGTAACTGTTATTACTTAACCACAAGCCCCTCATATTGCTTATAGATACTTAAGTTTAACTAAAACAACAAAATCCATTGTGTACCTAAGAAGAAGCTAAGCGATCACACAGACGTACACGAAAATCGGCTTTATTTTAACTAACTTTTGCCCGCGACTTAGTCCCCGTGAAATTTCTTGTTTTGATATAAAATATATCCTATTGTATCGTTCTTTGATTTTTTTTACTCGTTTTTTTTACTGGCGTCCAGCCAGGGCATTAAACATACTTACACCTAAAGCGACTGCACGCTGAGGGCACCCCTGTGGGGTACGAACCTCGGCTCAGGGCGTTACTGGCGGGGGGAGGGACAGCTAGTGGGGACAGGCTGGATCAAAATATTTTCATGATTATTAGCATTCGGGGAATTTAACTCTACTAGCTTAGCTGCGGCGCGGGCTGGCACATCAACGAGCAAGGGACGGTCGGGGTTATGAAGGCAGTCGCTCCACGTTGCTGATATTACTGCAACCGGTTAAATAGGAAGCCTTTTTTATAACGGAGGGAAATCCTCATGGATGTCCTCCACCCTGGGGTTGGGCAGAGGGGTCTGTCAGACTCTTACTGACTAAAACCACCCTGGTGTTCAGTCCCGCACTTGTGCCAGGGATCACGGGATCTAATGCGAGTTCCGTGATCCCCGGCTACTGCCGGCCGGCGTCTACGGGCCACCTCGCGTTAGCGGGGTCATAGAGAGGCGCACGTGGAACACTACGCGCCGCCATCTCGGGTCCTACAGAGTAGGGGGCGACGGATTTCTAGACGGAAGCCCATCCCAACATAGTTGAGAAAAAACTAGCTAGATGATGATGATAACAGGCTACACGGCACAAAAAAAACTTACTTCCAACTCCTAGAGATGTTCAGTCCGTATCTATTTCACCTCTATTCCTATGTAACTGTAGGTGTTTTCAATTAAATTGTCGTACGGTACGGATTCTGGTAACAAAAATGTCGGGATCCTCACCAAATAGACCTAGACAAACGGCTCTGTTTGGTTCCTATTATTAACTAAACAAAGGCCTTTTCCGTAATTTACATTTCCGTAGCCAATTTCATTAGGCCGCGAGTTATTCGCTCGGGGAACGAGGTATATTCTCTCTATCCTGCTCCGCCATGATTCGACCAATTACGGCTCGGTTAATTACATATTTTGGTGTGTTTAGAGCACGTAATTGGCTGGTTTTGTTTATATTTCTGACAGTTTGCTATAAACTGTTTTTTTTTTCATTGCTCACACTGTATTGTTGTGTACAAGTGTGTAGATCAGTGAGAGGTCAGTTACAGAGTGTTCAAAATATCGAAGTTTTTTATTTAAATAAATATTCTATTGAACATACAAGGTGGGGCAAAAGTAATGTCATAATGTGAATGTGCCATAATTTTTGCTAATAGCGTTGTTGACATTGTGATTTGATATATAAGTTGTAGACAGATGGGGAATTATTTGACAATGCGATGGAGCCATACTCAAACAAACCATCAAGTCAATCAACCTTGCAAGTCTTGAAAGCTAAAAGCCAACATTGAAGAAAAAATCACCAATTTGGAGCATTTTTGCGAGAAACCACCCACCCATCCTATATGCGGGAACGCTTCTCCTACGCCCGTCCTTTTGATGCACTTTGCAGGTCGCATCTTAGAAATCTCCTCAAGTCCCCTCCCCACTCAACCGACTTCTACTCCTACTCCTTCACTGTGCACGCGGTTCGGTTGTGGAATTCACTTCCGCCTGACATTAGGAACTGCCAAACTGTAGCAGTATTTAAAAGAAGAGTGAAAGAACACTATCTCTCCACTTTGTCATAAGTTGCATTTGTATTTATTATTTAAATTACATTATAATTATATATATTTTGTTGATATTTATTTTAGTAGTATGTATGTATATTCTTATATGATATGTGTATTTATAAATTAGATTAGGTATAATTTGTGCTATTATGTTTTCCCTTCTACTATTATGACACGCATTGTCTACATCTCTGTTATCTTCTCTCCTATCGCAGGTGGGCTGGAAGAGATTTCTGTAGAAATAAGCATTACCTTTGTACGTATTTTTCTGTTTCTTTATTCTTGTCTGTTTATATGTGTGTGCATAAATGGTTAAATAAATAAAATGCCGAAAAACGAATACAAATGTGCATCAACTTCAGGGGTTTGATCGATAATATTATTTACGACATAAATTTTAATCATTTGCTTTATACCAATTTAGTTAGTTTAGCTGTTTTCAAGCAATAAAGTTTCCTTGAAAACAGAGCCTATTTTTTTTTCCAAGCCAATGGTAGCCATGATACTTTTTCCCCACCTTGTACTTGAATTAACTTTACTTTTATTTATTACCTACCGTAACACGTACCTACTTAGTTGCATATACCTAAGCATTTTAATGTTAAAAATAAAATATTTTTCTTTTTTTATATAAGTAAGATAGGTATCCTTTAATATTTAGCGAAAGTAGCTCAGATTGAAGCATACAATCATACTTTATTCATATTTATTCGGTTTTTTTTTTTTTAAATCCAATCTTTAAACCATCCTATAGAAATGCAGATTGCTGAATGAAGTATTCCATCAATGATGGTTAATCGAGCCAAAGCCCGCACATGCATATATTCATCAACAACTTTGGACCGAGGCAGGTAAACACATGAGTTGCTTAGGTACTAATGAATAAACATAGATATCTAGGTACCAATGCTTTGAGACTGATTAGAGTTCGCGTCCAAAACACACAGAGAATTTTGCCTCGACTATAACTACGGGACATCTACTGTGCTAATTTATACCATGGTCATCATCTGCCTAGCCTTTTCGCTCTCGCCTTTGACCTCCACAACCCAGTTACTGGGTAATACGATACCCCTTGGTAAGACTGGTTGTCACACTTCCGGGCTTCTGACGACCCGTAACGACCGTCAAAGATCCACAAATGACAGCCGGGTCCAACAGCTAATCGTGCTTTCCGAGGAACGGAAGGGTCTTGATATTTAGAAATGGTCACCCATCCACGGACCAACCGTGGTAAGCGTAGCTTAATCTGATCAATCGACCCGTGCGGCTAATATTACTTAGCCATAATCCTTTCAAGATTTATACCATGCTCTTTTGTGAACAGACCATTATCATCACTGGGTGACAAAAAATAGGACTCATAGTAGAGGTCAGAAAACGTTTTCACCAATAACGCCGTGTCCTCGTGGAGGCGATCGGCGGCGGCGATCTCTCGCGTCCGGCCCTGGTCCAGGCCATGGTACGGAGCGAGAGTGCATGGGGAGCCGTCACCTCCTTCAGCGAAGCAGTAATGCTCGCGAAGAGGGAGGCGGCGCACGTGTCGGAGAGGCAGTCTATGCGCCCTCGCGACCTAGCCGCCGCAGGATACGGAGACACCCTGGGCATCGGGAATCCCAGGCCGATTTCCGGCCACCGTAGGCATGAGCTTGCGGACGGCGAGTAATGGGTAGCTCGCTGTCCGGTAAGCACCAAGTCCAAGTCGACGGCGCGTTGTGTTCCACGCGCACCTCAAAGAGACGTCAGCACAAACCGATGGGGCCCGCAAGGGCCGATGCCTCCAGGGGTGCGGGTTCGTTCGAAAGAGATACCGAAGCCCCTGGCATACGGGCTACTGAGGGAACACGGGTGGGTTTTAGTCAGTAAAAGTTTGACATGCCCTCCTGCTCCACCCAGAGCGGGAGAAGTTATTTGATGATTTCCCACCCAAAAAAAAAGCCCTCAATCCTCAAACAAGTCTTTGATTTGACGAGTCGTTTCTTCATTTTCTCAATACTGACCAGTTTCACCTCATTTTTTACAGATAACAGCTGTTTAATCTCCTCATTCAGTCAGATCCATGAATAGAATAATAAACCTATTTTAGTTTATCTTGTTATATTTAAGTTAGATAGTGTGCAGCCAAATTGAGGTTAATGGTCTGATATCATTTTTAATTTTTTTAAAGTCTCGTAATTTTAAGAACGTTCACAAGTACCTCGAATTTCCATACATGTTTACAAGTGTTTGACATTTGGTTGTCACCGAGATGAGACTGCGATTACATTTTGAATGTTTTCAATTACGAGAATTGGCCTTCTCGTCTATTATTCTTCTCCATGAGTCTTCTGAATCATATAAATTTTAATTCTGACAATGTACTTTCATATAAAGTAATCTTATTTACAATTACCAAGCAACCTCTGGGTATAAATTGAAGGCATGGTCCATTCCTCTACCAAAAACCTATTTTATCAAAAATAATACTAACAAAAACCAGCAACATTACCACACATCCCCAATCACCACATCCTTTGTATCCATAACACAATACACACAGAACACTCGAATGACATACGAGCCTGAGCGTTTTGCCATCAACAGTTTCAAATATTTGGAGTAACGGTGAGGACATGGAACCGTCCTAAGCAAACAAGCTTGAAGACGACCCTCCGACTAAGATCGATGATATGGTAACAGACATGACACGCCTTTGCATTTTGAATAATAAACATGGTTTATGCCAATAATGTTACTGACATAAGGCGAAATGTCGCCAAGATGGCAGTTGTGACTTTTTTCAGGGTCTTATATCTGTATTTTATACCACAAGCTGTATTTACAAACGCTGCTTTAAGTTATGAGATGTATTAAACGTCAAAAATGTATGGTTAAACTGTCGCTAATCACTACTTAACTTCGTTACTTAACAACGTTTATAAATAAAGGGTCTTTTTTGGATGGGAAATCATCAAATAACTTCTCCCGCTCTGGGTGGAGCAGGAGGTCAGACTTTTAGTGACTAAAACACACCCGTGTTCCCTCAGTAGCCCGTATGCCAGGGGCGGCGGTATCTCTTTCGAACAACCCGCACCCCTGGAAAGCATCGGCTCTCGCGGGCCCTATTAGTTTGTGCTGACATCTCTTTGAGGCGCGCGTGGAACACAACGCGCCGTCGACTTGGGCTTGGTCCTTACCGGACAACAAGCTACCCATTACTCACCGTCCGCAAGCCCACGCCGACGGTGGCCGGGAATAAGCCTGGGATTTCCAACGCCCAAGGCATCTCCTGCGGAGGCTAGGACCGTAAGAGCGCATATACTGCCTCTCCCTCACGTGTGCCGCCTCCCTCTTCGCGAGCATCACTGCTTTGCAGAAGGAAGCGACGGCTACCCATGCCCGTCCGTACCATGGCCTGGACCAGGGCCGGACGCGAGAGCTCGCCGCCGCCGATCGCCTCCACAAAGACACGGCGGTGTTCCGCCCAAGCCGGGCAGACCTCCACCGTATGCTCCACCGTGTCCTCAGGGCGATCTTTGCAATGGAAACACCCGGGCGTTTCCTCCCGGCTTATTCGAAACAGGAACCTCCCGAAACAACCGTGTCTGGTGAGGACCTGCGTCAGGCGGAACGCCTGGAAGCTGTGCCGCATCTCAAGGCACTCCTCAAAGAGGTGACTTACCACCGCAATCGTGGCGTGCCCATAAATAAGGGGGTTACTTATATTTTACCAGCTTTTGCTAGCGGCTTCGCTCGCATGGAGGTTGAAAATATATATCCCACGGGAACGTACTACCGGGATAAAAATTATCCTATGTGTTAATCCAGGTTATAAACTTTTTGCCAAATTTCATCCAAATCCGTCCAGCCGTTTATGCGTTATTGATTAACAAACATCTAAACATGTAAACTTTTACATTTATAATACTACTAGTAGGACTAGTACGACTACCAGGATAGTAGGATCAGTAGCAGTCCGGAGTCTGAATTTATGCCCGGTTGATGACAAGGGCTTGCTCCATCACTTGGGAGTATAGGACTTAACATAACTGGCGAAATGTGGGTGAACTATAACTACACCTACACTTCTGCCTTACCACTTGGGCAATACAGGCATGATGTTATGTTTTTCTCCACAAGAAAAACGTATTCCCTATATCCAACGAAAAATAACATAAATCTTAGCCAATCTATCACTAATAAAAGATAAGCACGTCCCTTTCCTAATAGGTACGCCAGATGGTAAAAAATAAGATACAAAAAAAGAAAAAGCTCGGAATATCTGAGCCAGATGTGACACTAACACAATCTCGACAGTACGTAAGCACTCGATATTTAACATCCGCTCCTTTTACGAACACGCTCCTAAGTTCAAAACTCTTCAAAACCATAAAAGTTAAATTGAAAGTCAAGAACAAAAAGGTAGTTGGAAATGCAAAGTGCAAAGCGCAAAGCAATTTCAAAGAATGGCTCCTGGTATTTGAAACAAGAGTACTTTACCTACCTAAGCGATTCACACAGAGTTACCAATTCTGGGGCTTGGCTATCGAACGGTATCGAGCAATTGACAGACAGTCAGGGATATTCTTGGTACGTTATAAATGTTGGATTTTTCTAGAATTTTAACCTATTTTTAGGCCACGGTCGTACGTGGTAGACGTTCAACATCAGTGACAATTTCACGAGTGAAATTAAACGCACAGTTAACTGCGTTCAAATACTGTCAGTGTCAATATTCCACAGCAACGATGGCACTGAAAGTGTAAACGCGATTAAGATGCTAATAGCAATCAGTTTACCTACTTGGTGAAATCTGCTGTTAGACGTGCCAGATTTCTTAAAAATGGGTTTTATTTAAAATCTTTCTCTTTCCAGGTAATACCTTTCGTAATCACAGCCTGAAAAAAGAAAAAAGTCAGGCTCGCAAGTTTGAAAGTTTCCGTTTTGGAAATGTTTGATCACGTTTGTTGGTTTCCGTTTTAAGAACAAGAAGATTGGGTAAATAGCATGAGTATATATTTTCATACTGTTGTAAATGAAAATAAAAGGAGGTAAGATATTTGTATGAGGAAAATCAACATCAGCAGCCTACAGCAGTCTTCGAATTGCACGCCATTCAACTCGGTTCTGATAGTGATACCAGCCACCCTGCGAAGATCATCGCTCCAACTAGCCTGAGGTCGTCCTACCTTACGTTTGCTGATTCGCGGTCTCCACTCAAGAACACTTCTACCCCAACGGCCATCAGTTCTGAGGCTGATATGGCCAGCCTATTGCTATTTCAGCAGATAACTCTGTGACCCAAAAAAAAAATTAGGAAAATAGGTCTCCGCAAAGATCATTCTTGCCTAATAAACGCAAAAGAAAAGTACACTACCCTTTTACAGCTTATTTCTATAATAATGCACATTATTGGTGAAGAAAAATACACTTCTTAAAAACATTTCTTTCTTCTAATACATTTCTTAAAATATGATACAGCTATATCTGATACGAAAAATATCTTGTATTTCTTACTGCTTATTAGATCCTGGTACTTTTCTATATTTGCCGCTCTGTAATGCCATTCTATGTTATGTTATCGACTTCTTACCAACTTGTTTTACTTGGTTACATGACTATTTGAACGTGTAGTATGAAGTAGGTACAGCAGTCGTGTGCATCAATTATACTTCGTTTAATCTCGGATTGAAAATATTTCAAATGGTCCATTAGGTACCTACCTACTGTCAGTTAAGCTAGAGCAAACAGCTTTAAAACTTTTTAGAGAATCTGAAAAATTGTAATCAATTAAATTCGAAAACAATCGTTAGCCGCACGAATGATTAAATAACACCTCCATACAAAAAGCATGAAGTGAAGCCACCCAAATGAAGCCTCTAAAATGAATATCAAAAATTATTCCAATCACTGAACCACAAAATACTCCAACAAAATATTTTTCTAAAATAATGCAGCGCTTGTAAAGAATTTATTATTCCCAGTATTTTGTAGTGAGTTTTTCGTAAAGTTAAATATTTATGAGGTGTATTTATTCGGCATGGTTTCGACGCGAGTCCAACGGTCGATTGAATCTCAAAGCGTTGAACACAATGTGAAAATTTCCTATTATAACATCCGTATTGATAAATTTATGAGCGCAAATGCGTCATGGAGAATATTCTGTAGACATAAATGGTTTTGATATTGTGCCAGACTTGCCAATGCATGATCACAAAGCGTAATTTTCTGCCCCAACGCCAACATCTACATTTTGTGACAGATAAAAGGCATTATTCTATTATGCAGTTTAGTTTTAAAAGCAAAAAAGTACACAAACAAACAAACTAGGTACAATATCACACACATGATATATTTCTTCCTGTCACGTCTGCAACAGATAAGGCTCTATTTTTACTAAATTACACAGACAAGCACTAACATTTCCCCGGCGCAGGACGCAACTGCGGAAAGTAGGACCTACAACGACCGAAAAGTCCTTTTATTTTCAACACCACGCTACACGTGTCGTGCCTCCACAGCCTTCATCGTACACCTTTTTGATCATAATGCGAATGGAGAATAATCGTGCAGTCATTCATAGCGAACTGCCGCTGACACTCGCAAAGCTTTATTATTTTTGAAGGGAGTGTAAAAGGGCCTGCAAATAGCTCAGCCTGCAAACACGGTGAACAAGCGTTCATTAAACACTTCTGCGCAATTAACGTGGAATGGTGCGGCGTTGAAAACAATGTTCGGTTTATTTAACGCAACCTTCCGACAAACAGTGGACCTCCACTATCCAAATACGTAGCAGAAGCAAACAGGATTTCCCTGCATTTAAAACTATTTTTTTAAATTACAAAACTACAAAATCTTTTATGTCGGCAACTCTGTCCGCGCTCGAAACGTATCTAGACAAATATTATAGACTAGATATTATATTATTGCACTGGACTGCAAGATAGCGCTGAGAATTTACGGAGTTTCCGTGCGCTACTATCTGGCGATGGCTCATCACTATTTATTTCGGTTGAAGGAACTGTTATATCTCTCGGATGCAATACGAGTAGCGGTCAATTCGTGAGTGTTTCAACCCTAAATCCAAGCAAAATAGCGAAGTAGGCGAAATTCCCGGCGGTTGTATTTGCAGCGTAGCACCGACGCTCGATATTTATAATTCATTCATAAGGAGCACTGCGATATTTACTCTCCCATTACTGTGGCTTCGGAGTCGCGTTTCTTGCATTAAAAATTTAACACGAGTCCGTCTAGAACCAGCACATGAATAAAATATTCGGTAAATAATTTTAAATAAACATACAGTCACAGAGGCTATTACTCTTAATTGATTGATATTGTTGGTCGAATTCAATGGATTTAGGAATTGATAAAACTTTTCACAAAACGGATCAAAATATCTCTACCGAAAAAAGCCTAATCCAAAATCGAATTCCGCAAGCCGCGGACCGCTGGACACCAAATAAATAACCACACAATGATAAAAACGGGACAAATGTCTCTCCACAAAGCTCAGTGCGCACTCCGCTCAAAAAATGAAAACAATTAGCACTACAGCGCAGCCTGCGCCGGCCGCCAGCAAAAAACTAGCAACCATAGATAATTTACTTTCAATCGCTGCAAGAGCCCGGGAACGCGGCAGATATTACACGTAGCTTTACTCGGCAAAATATCAGCGAAAAATCTCCATTTTTGTTGGCGCACAAAATTCATGCAGTTGCTAGCAAAAATTTCGTGACGTACTTTTTTTATTGCTATCAGTTTGGGGACATCATCCAATTTTAAAATGGTGCCCTTACGCTGTGTTCCAGCTATACTGTTGGTGTCGAGTTTGAATAAACATCATCGATTCCACGAAATTCCGAAATCTGATAAACCTTCTCCTATCCTGTTAAAACACTATAGGTAAATCACTACATAACATAAAACAAAGCCCCCGCCGCTTCCCCGCCGCGTCTATTTCTGTTCGCGATAAACTCAAAAACGATTGAACTGATTTTCATGCGGTTTTCACCAATAGACAGAGAGATTCATGAAAAAGTAAAAAAAGGGAGGAGGAAGGTTTAGTTCTATAATTTGTTAAAGATTTGTGTAACGCGAAATTGGTGTAGCGCGGGCGAAACCACTGACAAAAAGAATACGGGGCTGTTGAAATGCATCTTCATTCGTGTTACCTACTGTCGTGTACGAAAAGTAGGTCATTATGAAGACGGATTTCAATTCTTTGCAATGTACGGGTCCCTGCTTTGCTATGAAACAGTTGACCCATGAAGCACTAATAATAACGGGCGGACAATAGGCGTAGCTAGCAAAACCGAGCGGTTTCGTTAAATCAGCGGAGTGAAAGGAATCCTTGAGTTGGATAGACGCCCGGCGTCGGTGAGATTACAGCAATTTATCCGGACTTGCGACATCTGGAATAGGACTTGGTGTTAACTTGTAGCTTTCACGGTAACTCCTGATATTGGAGAAAGATAAACAATTCAGGGCACGACTTCATTTTTGCTTTAATCTAATAGAGTTAAAATATTTGAGGATTATTCTCCCACTCTTGAAATAACTCGCTCTGAAAACGATATTTCTGGAAAATTTACTACCTCATCCTTTTCTGCAACGAATCTTGCTATAAAATAGTTCTTATTTTTACTGCTCGTGCTTGTCTTCGTCCAATTTGATCAATCTAACATCTCCTCAGCTCATATGAAGCTGACGATCATCTATTGCGTTTCCATGACTAACAACCCGAAAAAAAAGCCCACTAACACCTCTGCAAGCACATAAATCATCAAACTAATCGTCTAAATCACAAACGATAGCCACAATCCCACCTATAAACGAGGCAAATAGATCAAACACTAACAAACTTAGCTAGCGGGATATAAAACCAGTATTATAGGGATTTATACGCGGCTAACTAGCACACACACGTGTAAGGCTGTGGTTCCACAAGCACTAAGCGAGGTGGCTTAGCGTAAGCTAGGAGAAAACCCACCAATATAATTAGGTACCTACGTCATTTTAGCACAGCTGCACAGTTCTGGTGCAAAGTAGCTTTTTTTTTGTAAACTTCACAGAAGTAATGAGTATCAAATATACGTATAACAAAAAAAAACAGATTTTCTCAACTCATAGAGATATACATATCTATGTATATCTTCGTATCATCCCACTTATATCCTTTAGATATTTCTTTTTGGGGTCAACGTGACCATCGCGTCTGCCCCGAAGTCCGCAGCTGTAGTGATCACACTACAGCCGGAAGCGGAGAAGAAGGGCGTGTCCTACTGCGACGTGCTCTTAAAAGCCAAGGCGGCAGTGAACCTCGCGGAGCTGGGAGTCTCCAACGGCATGCGGATGAGGGTCACTGCGACCGGAGCCCGCATGCTGGAGATCCCCGGCGCGGCTAGTGGCCCGACCGCTGACGCCCTGGCCGAAAGGCTTAGGGCGTCCCTAGACGCGGACGAGGTCCGAGTGTCCAGGCCCACCAAGTGCGCTGACATGCGCATCTTGGGCCTGGACGACTCCGTGACGGAGGGCGAGGTGGTGGCCGCCGTAGTCAGGACGGGAGAATGCTCTGCCGAGCAGGTGAAGGCAGGCACCATTCGTCCTGACAACACGGGGATGCGAACCGTCACGGTGAGCTGCCCCGTGTCGGCGGCCCGAAAAATAACTGAGGAGGGTCGAAGGCTCCTGGTGGGCTGGGTTTCTGCGCAGGTGAAGCTGCTGGAACCCAGACCTCTGAGGTGCTTCCGCTGCCAGGTGGGCCACCACGTGGGAGTGCAATGCACCTCGGAGGTAGACCGCAGCAGTCACTGCTTCCGCTGCGGTCAGCCCGGTCACAAGGCCGGCTCGTGCACTGCCACACCGCACTGTTACCTATGTGCGGCAGCTGGCAAGCCGGCCGAACACCGGGCTGGGAGTAAAACCTGCGCTCCACCCGCTGAACCCAGGGGCCGAGGCAGGGCCAAGCCCTCCGCCACCGCCGTCACCGCCGCAACCGCCGCCACTCCCGCCGCCGCTGCCGCCTCCACCGCCGTTATTGTCGCCGCCGTTGCGGCTGGGCCTGCCCAGGAGGCCTCGGAGGGGGCTGAAATGGAATGCCAGTAACGGCCCCATTACGCCTCCTCCAGGCGAACATCAACCACTGCGCCGCCGCTCAGGATCTGTTGATCCAGAGCATGGCGCAGTGGTCGATTAACATCGCCGTGGTCGCTGAGCCGTACTTTGTCCCGCCCAGGGATGACTGGGTGGAGGACCTGAGCGGCTCAGTGACCCTCATTTCGTCGGCCGCCGCCGGTACCCCGACCCTCGAGAGTGTCAAGAGGGGACGGGGTTGCGTTGCAGCACGGTTCGGGGAGATAGTCGTGGTAGGGGTGTACTTCTCCCCGAGCCGAACTCTCGCCGAGTTCCACAACTCCCTTGCGGAGTTGAGAGACGTCGTCGTCGGGTTTCGTTCCCTCCCCGTGCTCGTCCTCGGGGACTTCAATGCCAAGAGCTTGGCTTGGGGTTCCCGTTTGACGAATGTGCGGGGCAGGATGGTGGAGGACTGGGCTCTGGAAGCAGACCTGGTCGTCCTAAACCGGGGTTCTGTCGCCACGTGTGTGCGGATGCGGGGTGAGTCGGTGGTGGACATTTCGTTCGCCAGCCCCGCTCTGTCGCCGCGTGTCGTCGACTGGCGCGTCATGGAGGGGGTGGAGACGTATTCCGACCACCGGTACATCCGGTTTGACGTCTCCGCCCAGACCTCGAGCGCGCCGGTCCGACAGGCCCCGTGTGGTCCGCGGTGGGCGTTGAAGCAGCTGGACCGGGAGCTTCTCCTGGAAGCCTCGATCGTGCAGGCCTGGGTGTCATCACCGGACAGGCCTGCCGACATCAACGACGAGGCCGAGTGGTTCCGGGAGACCATGTCCGAGGTATGTGACGTGGCAATGCCCCGGGTCCAGCCAGGTCGTGCTTCACGCCAGGTGTACTGGTGGTCGCCACAGTTGACAACACTGCGCGAGGCGTGTGTTGCTGCGCGACACCTTTACTCCAGGCACCGCAGGCTCCGTATCCGCCCTCCGGATACGGAAGCCATTGAGGCGGAGCTGTACGAGGGGTACAGAGTGGCGAAGACCGCCCTCCGGGATGAGATCCTGCGGGCCAGAGTTGTGGCCCGCGAGGAGTCGCTGGAGACTCTGAACAGAGACCCGTGGGGACGCCCCTACAAAACGGTGCGTGATAAAATCCGCCCGTGGGCTCCCCCGCTGACGCAGAGTCTCCGGCCTCATCTCGTGCAGGACGTGGTGAGCGCTCTGTTCCCCTCACGAGGGGAGCACGCTCCCCCGCCTATGGCTCCGCCTCCTGCGGTGCCCGATGCGGACCACACCGACGACGACGACGACTCTCCAGAGGTGACCGAGGTAGACCTGAGAGTGGCGGTACGTAGGCTGAATGCCAAGAATACCGCCCCAGGACCCGACGGCTTGCCCGGCAAAGCCTGGGTCCTGGCCTTGCAGGCTCTCGGGCCTCGACTAAGAGGGCTCCTAAGCGCATGCTTGGAGGAGGGCCAGTTCCCACTTCGCTGGAAGACGGGGAAACTGGTCCTCATTAAGAAGCCGGGGCGCCCAGCGGACTCTCCGTCCGCTTACCGGCCCATTGTGCTGCTCGACGAGGTGGGCAAGCTCTTTGAGAGAGTAATTGCAGACCGCCTCGTCGGGCGGCTGGTGCGGGTGGGGCCGGATTTGGCGGAGAGCCAGTTTGGTTTCCGCAGGGGGCGCTCCACGGTGGATGCCATCATGCGCGTGCGAGCCCTCACGACGGGGGATGCTGTGGCCCGGGGTGGGGTCGTCTTGGCGGTGTCATTAGACATCGCCAATGCCTTCAACACCCTGCCCTGGAGTTGCATAAGGGAGGCACTCCGGTATCACCGGATGCCGACCTACCTCTGTCGTGTGGTCGAGGCCTATTTGACGGACAGGGCCGTCATCTACCCCGGTCACCTCGGAGAGTGGAACCGGCGAGAGATGTCGTGCGGTGTCCCACAGGGATCGGTCCTGGGGCCGTATCTGTGGGACATCGGGTACGACTGGGTGCTGCGCGCCGACCTCCCTAGCGGCGTCAGTGTAGTCTGCTACGCTGACGACACGCTGGTCCTAGCGCAAGGGAGGTCGTACCAGGCGGCGGCCGACTTGGCGACACAAGGGGTTGCGACAATCGTGGATAGGATCCGGCAACTGGGACTCGAGGTGGCATTGCACAAGTCCGAGGCCATGTGGTTTCATGGTCCTCGGAATGCGCCACCGACGGGTTCCCGGATAACGGTGGGAGGGGTTCACATCGGCGTCGAGTCGACCATGAAGTACCTGGGACTCGTCCTCGACAGCCGGTGGAACTTCGCGGAGCATTTCCGCCGTTTGGCTCCCAGACTGGAGCGGGCCGGGGCTGCGTTGAAGCGGCTCTTGCCCAATCTAGGGGGGCCAAACGCCTCCTGCCGGAGGCTCTACGCGGGGATCGTGCGGTCCATGGCCCTATACGGGGCGCCGGTGTGGGCGCCTACATTGAGGCGCCAACCAGCTCGCCGGTTGAGGGCGTCCCATAGGGTCATGGCGATCAGGATGATCCGGGGATATCGCACGATCTCCGGCGAGGCGGCGGGCCTCCTTGCCGGATTACCGCCATGGGATCTGGAGGCAAAGGTCCTCGCGCAAATTTGGGAGTGGCGCGAGGAGGCCAAACGC
Organism: Polymixis flavicincta; assembly: GCA_949987655.1. NCBI lineage: Eukaryota > Metazoa > Arthropoda > Insecta > Lepidoptera > Noctuidae > Polymixis > Polymixis flavicincta. The sequence continues at coordinate 10,467,413 of OX465175.1, read as the reverse complement.
CGGGGCGTAACTCCGCTGCCGCAGCAAATCGCGGCACAGCGGACAGAGCTCCGGCGGGATCTCATGGTGACATGGAGAGAGCGATTGTCGCAACCCAGTGCTGGGCACGCCACGATTGCGGCGGTAAGTCCCCTCTTTGAGGAGTGGTTTGAGAGGCGGCATGGCGTCCTCACCTTCCGCCTGACGCAGGTCCTCACCGGACACGGTTGTTTCGGGAGGTTCCTGTTTCGGATAGGGCGGGAGGAAACGCCCGGGTGTTTCCACTGCGAAGATCGCCCTGAGGACACGGTGGAGCACACGGTGGCGGTCTGCCCTGCTTGGGCGGAGCACCGCCGTGTCCTCGTGGAGGCGATCGGCGGCGGCGATCTCTCGCGTCCGGCCCTGGTCCAGGCCATGGTACGGAGCGAGAGGGCATGGGGAGCCGTCACCTCCTTCAGCGAAGCAGTGATGCTCGCGAAGAGGGAGGCGGCGCACGTGAGGGAGAGGCAGCATATGCGCCCTCGCGACCCCAGCCGCCGCAGGATACGGAGACGCCCTGGGCGTCGGGAATCCCAGGCCGATTTCCGGCCACCGTAGGCGTGGGCTTGCGGACGGCGAGTAATGGGTAGCTCGCTGTCCGGTAAGGACCAAGCCCAAGTCGACGGCGCGTTGTGTTCCACGCGCGCCTCAAAGAGATGTCAGCACAAAAAGTGATGGGACCCGCAAGGGTCGATGCCTGCCAGGGGTGCGGGTTTGTTCGAAAGAGACACCACAGCCCCTGGCTTAAGGGCTACTGAAGGAACACGGGTGGGTTTTAGTCAGTAAAAGTCTGACACGCCCTCCTGCTCCACCCAGAGCGGGAGAAGTTATTTGATGATTTCCCACCCAAAAAAAAAAAAAAAAAAAAACCATCGCGTCTGCCTACTAATTTAATTTGACCCTCTATATAAAACAAACGAGAGATGTGTGCGAGGCGGTGTGGCTAAGCAAGCTAGCTAACACTTCGCACCTTTAAAATTAAAGCCGGAAGCAAAATAGGTCTCTATAATTCTTAACATAGATAGAGACCTATTTTGCTTCCGGCTAATTTTGCATTAGGTCTCTTTAATTTTAAAGGTGCGAATTAATATGGTCGCTACCGCCCCGCTAGTACCGATTTTCATGCTATGTGTCGATTTTTTTTTATATGTGCGAAGAATGTATGGTAGTCGGGTACCAGTAGATAGCACTCCCGGCTACCATATATTCTTCAATAAGTAAGTAAGTACTAACAGTCAATGGATGGTGTTTGTTAGAGATTATGAAATTGATAAAAAATAAATCGCTCCGCAAGCTCGTACCGCTCAGCTAACTCGCTCATCTCTGGTGTAAACGCAGGCTTTAATGCGGCTCTGGACGGCCGGCAACTCTAATGGCCTTCCATTACGATGCTTGCCACCTGTGCTAATGGGTCAGAAATATTTAATTGATGAGAGCTGTACAGATTTCCCGATTCACATTTTTCATCCATTTCGTAGTGTTTCATGTCCGCTTTGTGGCCAGCCTCATTACTGCAAGGTATGCTTTGCTCTTTCTACGAGGATGTTTAAAGCGAATTGCTTTCATCTGTGTTGTTATGTGCTGGCTAATTAGATAGCGTTGTTATGCTATAATGTTTATCGATAGGAGAAGATGGTGTTATTTTTGTGGGATGGTATTAAGTAGATATAATACACGAGTTGTTATTTATCTTGCTTTCCGCATATACATAAGCATTCCAGTTCTCGTTATTAGATATTATTTTGATATGTAGGTCAACATCAATGTTCCGACCTACCTTAAAGATATGTTTTTTTTTGTCAATAAAAAGAATCTAAAAGGTATGTAGCTACATACCTAAGTGTCCAAACAGCAAATTAAAGATATGCATTTACTGAACCTGAGGTTGCAGTCCTTTGAAATACCTAGATTAAAATTAAACAGAAACCTACATATATCAGCCATTGCCATAAAATTCTCACAACAATAACAGACATCAAAATTATGAACAAAATGTTGAATTAAAATCATAATAGTGAAATTGTTCCCATACGATAAAACCAATGTAAACCAAATGCGGTTTGAAATCAAATCCCGTATTTACGGGAACAATGAGCTAAAACAAATTCTCGTCGGCAATGTGTTTGTATTAACTGCATCTGAAAGCAGAATCTATAGATACAGCCAAACGTATCCATTTGCTCAACAGACAATAACGGTTTCGACCTATTTACGTCCAAATTTCGCGTTTTAGACGTCAAATAATTGCATAATTTGATTTAACGCTACGGTTAATTTTATATCGTTTGTAGATTTTTTGGTTGGTAAGATTTACGTTGGACCATTGAATTATTTATTACAAAATAATGGGTTGGACTTTATTAATAAACGTTGCTAAGTTTAAACGTCAATACGGCTAGGCAGTTGCTAATCTATATTAATAAAAAGAAAAGTCCTGATTGACTGACTCATCAACGCCCAGCCCAAACCCTTGGACCCAGAAAGCTGAAATTTTGCACCAAGGTTCCCCTTTATAATATAGACAAGGAATAAGGATGGATTTTTCGAAATTCAACCTCTAAGAGAGTTAAATAGGGGATGAAAGTTCCGCGCGGGTGAAGCTGATGGTAAAAGCTAGTCATAACTATAACTTCAAGCAATCTTTATAAATAAGCCCCTTAGTGGCTACCACCTCTCGTCCTATGGCTGTAGATGTTGTAAGTTTTTCAAGGATTCGCAATGGCAACATCTTCATCATTACTGGATAAAGACCTTCCTCCTTTATACAACTCAGAGGGTACCGCTTGCCGATTTGCAGTCTCCTCTCAAGAACACGTTCCCCCGAATATCGGTTCTAGGAATAACAAGGACGGCCCATTGCCACTCCAGCTTGCTTCTTTTGGGAGTTTTATCTACCTGGTCCTCTGAAGACCTCATTGTTCAATAACTACGTGGTAGAGTAGACCTGTCTGAGGCTGGCACAGAGACGAGGGGATTAGCACAAGAAAAGAGAGGCCTATGTTTCAGCAGTGGATGAAGTCGGGCTCTGGATGTTGATGACGCATAATCAGACTTTAATGTTCCCACTGCTGGGACACAGCCCTCTCTCGATGATATTAGTGGGCGGTAATCTACCACGCAGGCCCAGTGCCGGTTGGTAGATGTCACATGTCTTCGAATATTTGGTTCTTCGTGTTATCCCACCGTTTTGAGAACAGTGATGTGATGAAAGAATTTACATAAAGCAATGCGCCTGTCTGCGTTCGAACCTAGGACCCGACTATGTTGATGAGGCTCCAATCCAAAAGAAGAGTGAAATATATTACAATAGTTCTAGGTTTAAATTCTCTGGTAAGCAGACCTCGTGCATAATTATTTAAAATAGCAATATTATCATACCTGCAACCATTTCAAAAACCAAATAACAGGAGCGATTCTATTGTCACGTATTCTGCGTAATATTAGCGGTTAATTATCATCGAGCGAGACGCCATTGCCACAATAATTGTGGTGTGTTTCCGCATTGTATTTGTGTAGTGGCGGGAAATCATTGGCGGCCGCCATTACGCCTTAATTGTGCAGAAGTATTTAATGACCTAGTCTGTTTCTGATACAATTAATGGACGGATGGGATACGATTGATTGTTGTCTGTTAGTTATCTAAGCAACGATTTTATAAATCTAATGAGTAATGTGTGCCTATTTTTTCGAGTGTATGTATGTATATTTCTTTGGCACGCTCTGTAGCCTAAACGGCTTAATCGATTTCAGCTTGAGAGGTGCCATTAGATTCGTCTTAATTGTGAGAGTGACACTGGGTATGTCAAAATTGAAAAACGAAATACACTATTTTTCGACAAAAAATAATAATACTCAAAACCTATTGAATGGGGTATCAAAATAAAGGGTTTCATTAATAGTTTGCAAAAATTAAGACAACTTGTATGTTAACATGTAATTTGGAATGAAAAAAGCTAAAATAATAAAAAAGCAACAAAATAGCCAACGTTACAACATAGGTTTCTTTTTTTTTTTTTTTTTTGGGTGGGAAATCATCAAATAACTTCTCCCGCTCTGGGTGGAGCAGGAGGGCGTGTCAGACTTTTACTGACTAAAACCCACCCGTGTTCCTTCAGTAGCCCTTAAGCCAGGGGCTGTGGTGTCTCTTTCGAACAAACCCGCACCCCTGGCAGGCATCGACCCTTGCGGGTCCCATCACTTTTTGAGCTGACATCTCTTTGAGGCGCGCGTGGAACACAACGCGCCGTCGACTTGGGCTTGGTCCTTACCGGACAGCGAGCTACCCATTACTCGCCGTCCAGAAGCCCATGCCTACGGTGGCCGGAAATCGGCCTGGGATTCCCGACGCCCAGGGCGTCTCCGTATCCTGCGGTGGCTGGGGTCGCGAGGGCGCATATGCTGCCTCTCCCTCACGTGCGCCGCCTCCCTCTTCGCGAGCATCACTGCTTCGCTGAAGGAGGTGACGGCTCCCCATGCCCTCTCGCTCCGTACCATGGCCTGGACCAGGGCCGGACGCGAGAGATCGACGCCGCCGATCGCCTCCACGAGGACACGGTGGTGCTCCGCCCAAGCAGGGCAGACCGCCACCGTGTGCTCCACCGTGTCCTCAGGGCGATCTTCGCAGTGGAAACACCCGGGCGTTTCCTCCCGCCCTATCCGAAACAGGAACCTCCCGAAACAACCGTGTCCGGTGAGGACCTGCGTCAGGCGGAAGGTGCCATGCCGCCTCTCAAACCACTCCTCAAAGAGGGGACTTACCGCCGCAATCGTGGCGTGCCCAGCACTGGGTTGCGACAATCGCTCTCTCCATGTCACCATGAGATCCCGCCGGAGCTCTGTCCGCTGTGCCGCGATTTCCTGCGGCAGCGGACTTACGCCCCGGCGTTTGGCCTCCTCGCGCCACTCCCATATTTGCGCGAGGACCTTTGCCTCCAGATCCCATGGCGGTAATCCGGCAAGGAGGCCCGCCGCCTCGCCGGAGATCGTGCGATATCCCCGGATCATCCTGATCGCCATGACCCCATGGGACGCCCTCAGCTTGCGAGCTGGTTGGCGCCTCAATGTAGGCGGCCACACCGGCGCCCCGTATAGGGCCATGGACCGCACGATCCCCGCGTAGAGCCTCCGGCAGGAGGCGTTTGGCCCCCCTAGATTGGGCAAGAGCCGCTTCAACGCAGCCCCGGCCCGCTCCAGTCTGGGAGCCAAACGGCGGAAATGCTCCGCGAAGTTCCACCGGCTGTCGAGGACGAGTCCCAGGTACTTCATGGTCGACTCGACGCCGATGTGAACCCCTCCCACCGTTATCTGGGAACCCGTCGGTGGCGCATTCCGAGGACCATGAAACCACATGGCCTCGGACTTGTGCAATGCCACCTCGAGTCCCAGTTGCCGGATCCTATCGACGATTGTCGCAACCCCTTGTGTCGCTAAGTCGGCCGCCGCCTGGTACGACCTCCCTTGCGCCAGGACCAGCGTGTCGTTATCGTAGCAGACTACACTGACGCCGCTAGGGAGGTCGGCGCGCAGCACCCAGTCGTACCCGATGTCCCACAGATACGGCCCCAGGACCGATCCCTGTGGGACACCACACGACATCTCTCGCCGGTTCCACTCTCCGAGGTGACCGGGGTAGATGACGGCCCTGTCCGTCAAATAGGCCTCGACCACACGACAGAGGTAGGTCGGCATCCGGTGATACCGGAGTGCCTCCCTTATGCAACTCCAGGGCAGGGTGTTGAAGGCATTGGCGATGTCTAATGACACCGCCAAGACGACCCCACCCCGGGCCACAGCATCCCCCGTCGTGAGGGCTCGCACGCGCATGATGGCATCCACCGTGGAGCGCCCCCTGCGGAAACCAAACTGACTCTCCGCCAAATCCGGCCCCACCCGCACCAGCCGCCCGACGAGGCGGTCTGCAATTACTCTCTCAAAGAGCTTGCCCACCTCGTCGAGCAGCACAATGAGCCGGTAAGCGGACGGAGAGTCCGCTGGGTGCCCCGGCTTCTTAATGAGGACCAGTTTCCCCGTCTTCCAGCGAAGTGGGAACTGGCCCTCCTCCAAGCATGCGCTTAGGAGCCCTCTTAGTCGAGGCCCGAGAGCCTGCAAGGCCAGGACCCAGGCTTTGCCGGGCAAGCCGTCAGGTCCTGGGGCGGTATTTTTGGCATTCAGCCTACGTACCGCCACTCTCAGGTCTACCTCGGTCACCTCTGGAGAGTCGTCGTCGTCGTCGGTGTGGTCCGCATCGGGCACCGCAGGAGGCGGAGCCATAGGCAGGGGAGCGTGCTCCCCTCGTGAGGGGAACAGAGCGCTCACCACGTCCTGCACGAGATGAGGCCGGAGACTCTGCGTCAGCGGGGGAGCCCACGGGCGGATTTTGTCCCGCACCGTTTTGTAGGGGCGTCCCCACGGGTCTCTGTTCAGAGTCTCCAGCGACTCCTCGCGGGCCACTACTCTGGCCCGCAGGATCTCATCTCGGAGGGCGGTCTTCGCCACTCTGTACCCCTCGTACAGCTCCGCCTCAATGGCTTCCGTATCCGGAGGGCGGATACGGAGCCTGCGGTGCCTGGAGTAAAGATGTCGCGCAGCAACACACGCCTCGCGCAGTGCTGTCAACTGCGGCGACCACCAGTACACCTGGCGTGAAGCACGACCTGGCTGGACCCGGGGCATTGCCACGTCACATACATCGGACATGGTCTCCCGGAACCACTCGGCCTCGTCGTTTATGTCGGCAGGCCTGTCCGGTGATGACACCCAGGCCTGCACGATCGAGGCTTCCAGGAGAAGCTCCCGGTCCAGCTGCTTCAACGCCCACCGCGGACCACACGGGGCCTGTCAGACCGGCGCGCTCGAGGTCTGGGCGGAGACGTCAAACCATCCGGTTCCGGTGGTCGGAATACGTCTCCACCCCCTCCATGACGCGCCAGTCGATGACACGCGGCGACAGAGCGGGGCTGGCGAACGAAATGTCCACCACCGACTCACCCCGCATCCGCACACACGTGGCGACAGAACCCCGGTTTAGGACGACCAGGTCTACTTCCAGAGCCCAGTCCTCCACCATCCTGCCCCACACATTCGTCAACCGGGAACCCCAAGCCAAGCTCTTGGCATTGAAGTCCCCAAGGACGAGCACGGGGAGGGAACGAAACCCGACGACGACGTCTCTCAACTCCGCTAGGGAGTTGTGGAACTCGGCGAGAGTTCGGCTCGGGGAGAAGTACACCCCTACCACGACAATCTCCCCGAACCGTGCTGCAACGCAACCCCGTCCCCTCTTGACACTCTCGAGGGTCGGGGTACTCCCACGTGGTGGCCTACCTGGCAGCGGAAGCACCTCAGAGGTCTGGGTTCCAGCAGCTTCACCTGCGCAGAAACCCACCCCACCAGGAGCCTTCGACCCTCCTCGGTTATTTTTCGGGCCGCCGACACGGGGCAGCTCACCGTGACGGTTCGCATCCCCGTGTTATCAGGACGGATGGTGCCTGCCTTCACCTGCTCGGCAGAGCATTCCCCCGTCCTGACTACGGCGGCCACCACCTCGCCCTCCGTCACGGAGTCGTCCAGGCCCAAGATGCGCATGTCAGCGCACTTGGTGGGCCTGGACACTCGGACCTCGTCCGCGTCTAGAAACGCCCTATGCCTTTCGGCCAGGGCGTCAGCGTTTGGGCCACTAGCCGCGCCGGGGATCTCCAGCATGCGGGCTCCGGTCGCAGTGACCCTCATCCGCATGCCATTCGTGACCCCCAGTTCCGCGAGGTTAACCGCCGCCCTTGCTTTAGAGAGCACGTCACGGTAGGACACGCCCTTCTTTTCCACCTCCGGCTGTAGCGTAATCACTACAGCGGCGGACTTCGGGGCGCGTAGCCTAGCCGCGGCGGTACTCTTATTGCGCCGCTGCCGCCTCTCCCTCCTTTTGGCTGCCCTAGCGGCCTTGCCCGCCTTCTTCTTCTCCCCGGCCACTTGCCATTCGGCGTCGGCCGGAGAAGATTGAGGTGCTGGGGCCGTTCGTCCTGGCACCAGAGCTGGGGCCGTCGCCGCCTGCGTAGCCACCCCACCCTTCTTGGGCTTGGGCGGCACCGGTTTTGCCGGGGTCCGTCCCGACTGCGACGCTGATTTTTCCGTGGCAGCCGTGGCAGCAGAGTACGTGACCCCCTTCTGCTGGCCCAGGGCGGGCCGACTCGTCGCCAGCGGGGGCCGCAGGACTATTGCCTCCAGGGCGGAGAACCGGCTCTGAAAGGCGGCCAGCTCCTGCCGCACCAGAGTCAACACCCGGTCCTCCTCAGGCACGGGTCCACGCTGCCCATGCCCCGCCCCCTTCTGAGGCACCACCCTCGGGCCAGCTCCTCGGAGCACGGCCAGGTCCGCTCGGATTACAACATAGGTCAGTCGGGGCAAGCGCGCCATATTTTTTGCATAGATGATTTCAATACAGAATAAAAAAAATTAATGTTGACTTATGAGTGAACATTTATTAAATTGTCAATATTTGGAATTTCGTAGCTGTAAGAAACATCGATTCAATCAAATCTATCAATATTTTTAAGGTGTTTTCTATTAAATTGGAAAACATGGACATAGGCGCTCTTGCCCCTGGAAACGGGGTAAGTGCGCCTATATAAATAAAACCTCTAAAATCGGACGTTACCAGATAAACAGATAATTTACTTAATAGAACATAAACAAATAAACGCATTACTTTTGATTTCTCTTTAATTTAGTCATCCTATAATAGGCTATGGCAGCTTCCATAACAAATTTGGGGCAAGTGCGCCATAGACTAGGGGTTCAGGGGTCCTAAACCTTTAATGCTGTTTTTTATAAAAAGTAAAAACTGCTGTATTTAAATAAAAATGTTTGCATGTTTGGCTAGAATAATAGATATCTTTAATTAATCTAATTAGACTTTTATTTTATGCATTACGTCTATCTATATTAATAAAAAGAAAAGTCCTGACTGACTGACTCATCAACGCCCAGCCCAAACCCTTGAACCTAGAAAGCTGAAATTTTGCAAAGAGGGTTCCCTCTACAATGTAGACAAGGAATAAGGAAGGATTTTTAGAAATTCAACCCCTGAGGGAGTTAAATAGGGATGAAAGTACAGCGCGGGCGAAGCCGCTGGCAAAAGTTAGTTTATTACAAAAAGACAAAAGTAGGTAAGAATTTTTCCTTTGACGCGATAGGACGTAAATACTTAGTAATCTAGTGGATGGCATGCAAGAACTTACATGGTAAAGTAGAAAACAGTCTTAGTGAGGCTAAAGTATTTAAACAACTTGACACGTTAAAATCAAGCAAAAATAACAAACAATAGCAAAAAAACATTACCCTTAAACAGAGGCCGTCGGGTAAGAAAATATTTGAATCATAAAAGTTGACGACTTCTGGCTCGGGGGAAGTGCGCCATACTACAAAAAACATAGGCGCACTTGCCTCACTTGACTATTTTGAGGTTAAGATTTTAAATTCTATAAAAAAGTTAAGTTAAATTAATTTCACTATCTAGGACTAAAATACAGTCATAGATTTAAAGGAAATCTACTAAATTCTGTATGGTTTGCCGTAACACGTAAAATATTTTAAGATTTAATGTGCTCATCTCTGGTAACAGGTTTAAATGACACTAAAACTAAAATGGCGGATACATTAAGTTATGGTGAACAGAGGCATCTGTGATTGTGAACAGGAACTGTGTTTTAGTTTGTTGCATGGATGTAAGATGTCATTAGTTGGATTATATCTGTAGTTTTCGATATTTTTATGGTAGGCGCGCTTACCCCGTCGGCGCACTTACCCCGAGCATGATTATTCATTAATTATATTAAGTGTGAATTTAACAAAAGAGACCTTTATTGCCTCCGACTGCATGAGATTGCATATAGTATTCAGTCTAATATTCATCCTTTTAAAACAAGTTTCTTGTTTCCATCTTTTTTAATTACATAAAGTTCACTTTTTAGGCAGTCGGGTTTTACGTTCTTTTTTTTCATCCTACCTTACCTGCATAGGTATCCAGACATATTCTTGGTTTTAGGTGAGATTGACGATAGCTATGTATAATAATCTGTCTGTCTGTCTGTATTCAAAATTTTCATTAAGTCCGTCAACGAAGATAGGTACGGGCCCGTCAGAAAGTAGTTAAATACTTCATAATGAACCCTACTCCCGATTAATTAAACTTTTTGGACGAGCAAAAACATCTCGAGAGTAAGGAAATCTGTCAAATAGTGTTGTCATTCAGTTTATTTTGGCCTCGAAGTAATCTTATGTCCGTAAGTGATACGGGGTACCAAACGCCCATAACTTCGGCCGAAACTACGGATTTCGTGCTAAGAGTTTATGCCCCAAATACAATAGATAACCTAATTCGCACATTACTCTAGAAACACCCTCATCATTTTTTATTTTTTTATTTTAGTTACTAAGTTTTAGATTTTAAGAAATAGAACAAATAATACCTATTTTTTGGTGTGCCCTCACAGGGTCTACAACGGCTCGTGGCTCGCCTTTTGTTAACATCTTTGTTTTTACCTTGTGGAACGCAATTAAATGAATATGAATACCGTCACGGTGATCAATTTGCGATTGGTCTGAAGCAAAACCACAGCTCGACGACACTACTACCTAAAAACACTGTATAGGTACCTATCTTCTCCCTTCACCAGCTAGGTACCTACTAGCCCCATGAACAAGCATCTCAAACAAGATGTTAAATGGAAGTAGGACCTTGGAATAGGAGGTAGCCCCGAATCAAACCAAAGATGAACTTCATTATGGTAAATCTGAGCCTTACATTTTCATCATAGCTTGAACATAATTAGCCTATAATGATCCCACTGCTGGGACACAGGCCTCCTTTCTGAGAGGAGTGGGCCGTAATCCACCACGCGGGCTCAGTGTGGGTAGGTGAATGTCAAATATTTTCGATGCTATGATCATTTTAGTGCTAGGACCTGTCGGTTTCCTCACGATGTTTTCCTTCACCGTTTCGGAAACAGTGGTGAAGAGAATAATTTAAATAATTTTAAACAAATAAGTGCATGCCTGCGCTCGTACCTCCAACCTACAATTAGTATCTAAGACGCGGCCGTTTCTATTGGGCCACCACCGCTCATTTTCATCATAACTAACATTAACTTATACTGAGTGCGTAATTTGAATATTTAGCGCCCTGAGTTAGCGCACACATAGGACACATACCTCCCAAGCAGCACGAAAGTGTTTTATACCAGCCTATTTAGAACTTAGTTGTTTTAGAGACTTACAAGAGTGTCATTATATTATTTTGTAGTTATAAGAAAGAATTATGAGTTATTATACAGCTCAAACTGTATAAAATATTTATTAAGGTATCCGCGAAAGCTTAGGGTATTTAAACAGAATATTAAAACTGTACTATAAAACTTAAGTATTTCTCTATCCACCCCCTACCGCATTAAACGCGTCTGCTTCTGCGGTAACCGCGGTCAGTAAGATCCCTAATCTTGAACCTTAATTAACATTTAAAAAACCCTTTTTACTACAAGCTCAGGTCAAAGCTCTAGTATCAGAAATGCAAAATGCATTCGAAAGATACCTAGGTTAGTTGTGAAATAGAAACTCGAATTTGCATGAGATAATTCCACTGCGCCGCTCTACAGTATGCCTCACTGCTCCCAAAAGCTTCATTTTGTACAGTGTATCCTGGCAAACATCCGAAATAATTTAAGACCTGTTAAGTAAGGAGGATTAATTAACGTAGGTAGGTACTAGAAACGGCAGTATTTTTGTGTGTTATTCTCGTAACTGCTATAATAAAGGAACAGCTGTTTTTTTACAGGATTAGCTCCGACCGTCTATGAAACGAAAGTTGAGTTACATTACCAAATTCATGTTTTTATTGTCACATGCGGCCAGCCGGGTCGTGGTCTTAACTGTGGCTGCATTAGTACCTACCTACGCGCCTAGCATTATTGTGTTCTGTTATTACCTACGTTCTATCGAAACAGTTGTGTTTGTTTTGTCTTTTTGTACAGAGGCCAGCACATCAAGCTACCCCAATCTGTCAAATTTCTTTGATAGTTTTTCAACTTTATTACAAAGGAATAAGGTTTATGTTCAATTGGGAAAATTTTACAGTTTGGGATAGCTTGACCTGCTGGCGACAGTACGAACCATAACGTAATGACAACTAAGGACGCAATCGCACGGAAAATCACGCCTCTCTACGCGTGGCTCAATATATCTTGCGAGGTGGCAGATTTTGGAACTAGGGTATTAATTAGGTACATAACAAATCTATTTTAACTGGTTTTTAACATACGTCAGAGGGAGCAACGCTGGGTGAAAGTATTATTTCTATTTTGCATGCTAGACACAGGCCTCCTCTCTGTGAGAGAGAGTGGGTCACGCGGTCCCAGTGCGAGTAGGCGAATCTCATGTCTTGGATTTTTTTTGTTCTCGGACATTCCCCGGTTTCGTCACGATATTTTCCTACCCTGTTTTGGGAGCAGTGGTGATAGAATAGAAATTGAATAGAATAGGAATTGAGTGGTGGTGATGATATTAAAATTCACAAAGTGCCTGCCTGGGTTCGAATTTACTAACTCGTAAGTTAAGGTCGATACCACTGGGCCACAACTGGTCTGAAACTTACAATGGGCTTGCTAAAAACAACCTACCTACCCATAAATAATATTCATTTAATTGTCAATAAATAAAAAATACTGTAAATTAACAATGTAAACTTTAATGTCAACACATTATTAGAACTTACATAAATAATGGTTTCAGACATGTTAGATATGAATGTTTTTGGTTGTTTGTTACAGTCGTGTATAACACTGCAAACGAAATAAAAAAGTTGTTTTTGCTACAAAATATATACACTGAGTTGACTTCAAAGAGTACCTACTCACTAATTCTATGGTTTACTTCTGACAATAAACAAAGCAAAAACAAGCATTTTTAGTAGGTAAGCTTTTCTAGAAATAAAAAACCTGTGGCACTCTTTTTTTTTTTTTTTTTTTTTGGGTGGGAAATCATCAAATGACTTCTCCTGCTGAGTAGAGCAGGAGGGCGTGTCAGACTTTTACTGACTAAAACCCACCCGTGTTCCCTCAGTAGCCCGTATGCCAGGGGCCGTGGTATCTCTTTCGAACAAACCCGCACCCCTGGCAGGCATCGGCCCTTGCGGACCCCTCCGGTGGTTGCTGACATCTTTGACGGCGCGCGTGTGGAACACAACGCGCCGTCCCGTCTACCACTTTTCGGCCGCAGGGGATAGGGAGAGCGGCTGACGCTATACCGACACTCCTCTTCCCCTGCGGCCCCACCGCGTCCGCCATCAAACGGTGGCGGCCCCGTCCAGGCCACGGAAGGGAAGAGCGCTGCTCAGAAGCACCGGCACTCCTCCTCTACCGCAGCCCGTAACCCTCAGCCACGATGCCTCCCATTCGACATCGCGGCCCACCTCAGTTGCGGTGCACCTCACCGCAACCTACTTTTTGGCCGCTACGTCGTCGGCTTTGAGGCAAAAGCCCTGACGAGCGGCCCCACCTTTGGGTTCCTCTTGGCTTCACCGTGGCCGGAATCCACGGTTACTGAGCCCCCCCGCAACGAAAATGCGGGAACCCACTCGGGGGGGTGCGGGAACCCACTCGGGGGGGGGTGTGGCACTCGGAGACTGCCGCGGTAAAGCTATTGCATAGCATTTTTTTATCAACTTATGTAATTATAACGAAAATAACCTAACACCCCCCAGTATCCTGCCAGGGGTGCGGGTTTGTTCGAAAGAGACACCACAGCCCCTGGCATACGGGCTACTGAAGGAACACGGGTGGGTTTTAGTCAGTAAAAGTCTGACACGCCCTCCTGCTCCACCCAGAGCGGGAGAAGTTATTTGATGATTTCCCTTCCAAAAAAAAAACACACCCCAGTAGAAAGAAATGGCTAAAATACTGCTAAAACGGTTAGAAAATGTCATAAACTATCCATAATTATACGATGTTGTGCATGAAAATTCAGATAAAGCAATCAAAATTGCAATTTTAACATGTCATTCCTCCGTTGCTATGCAACAGTCCGACCTGTTGCTAGGTGTTAGGTTATTTTCGTTACGGAATATCTGGATTCGGTCTCCACGCTCAAGGCCCGCGATAGAAGCTATGCAATAGCTTAAAAAATCTTCATTGTTAATATAAACGCTACTAACGATTTACAGCCAGGGTTGGGCAGTATTTGAATTACATAAAATGACTTCCTTAAAATGTAATTATTTGGAATTCTTTTTTGAAACACCTGACGTCGAGGTATTTTGTAATTAGTATTTCAAATACATGAGGCTTCAAAATACATTTTAACATTAAAATACATTTAACCTTAATTTAGCGATCGTGAGCGTGATTGCGAGGCGAGAGTGTAATGATGATAAAGCAGCTATTAGAGTTGGCAGCACTGCACCTGTTATGTATACTGTACGCTATGACTGTACGTCAAAATTGGCCAACAAAACGCAAAAATATACGTCAAATTATCAATGTCAAATCTTAACGGTTTGTTTTTAGATTTTCACGGAATAAATAAAGCTTCTGTTCTGTGTACAGTACAAATTGGACCTTAAAGGCCGCGATGGATGATCAAAATCCCTTTGCAGTATATTTAAAAACCTAGTGTTCATGAAAGGAAGCTCTGGTTTTACTGATTAATTAATCTTGTTTTCTTCTACTTTTCAGACCATGCTGGTCTAGATTACTTATTTTGTAATTTGTATTTTGTATTTCAATTAAAAATAGCTAAAATACTGTATTTTGTATTTCAAATATATTTTGTATTTCGTATTTTAATTACTTGCGATACAGTATTTTTTCATTTGTATTATTTCAATTAAAGCAAAGCATGTATCTTGCCCAGCCCTGTTTACAGCAACACTTAAGATAAGCTGCGTTACTTAGCTTATGAATAATAATTTGTTAATTTCTTCAACAATGTTTTAACAATCGAATCGAATAGCGAACCGAATGGTTGTGAACTTGTGCTCTCTTGTGCTGTGAGAACGAAAAATCAATAGATAGTCGATTTGAGATTGACAGCTGTCTTGTGTCTATGGCTGACTGTCACGCTGTCAAATCAGTCAAATTGTCAAATCAGCCTGCATGATCGTTGGCTGTAATTTTATTATTTAATTTCTTTTATTACAGTTTATTTTGTACGATTATTTGTGAGTTACATTGTTTGGTTAAGTGTGTGTATTGTAAGATAACTGTCGGTGTAACCTCATAATGTCTCATCAAACAGGAATTCAAGGTACGAAAATATACAGTTATCTACCTATTTCAAAATAAACCACGTAATAAGCTAATAACCCCGGCAAAAACATTTTCTTTCCGTTTTCAAGGCGAAGGAGCTATTAACTAAATGAAATCTTGTATATTTTTAGAAATTACGTTACTCTGGCTACCAACCAGCTCTCCCACGCCAAAATTCCATAATGATAACAATGGTTGATATTGGAATTCCAAAAATGAAATCATAAATGGGTATAGATTCTATTAGCAATGTAAGCAAAAACTTGAATAGATATCTAGCACTTGTCATGAAATACATTGAAGAAATATACTGATTGTGAAGCCTATGATTTATTTATTTAGTTCTAGCTAGAGAGTTACTTTATTAATTATTCAATGACGTTTAATAATCATGATTTTAGAAGTCATTTTAGTTTTGAAGGTTACAAGAATAAAAAATAATCTGAAAATAAGGTTCATTGCCATGAATAGAATTCTCAATAAAAACACAGAATTTATTAAAGATATTTATTACTCCCAAAGACTATATTATGCTGCTAAGTCACCATCTCTAACTGACCATCTTCTCTACCAATCAAACGGGATAACTGAATTTTCAGAATAAAACTAAACTCCAAAAACAATACCTAGCCTTGCCTACATTTTAAGCAGCCACTTGTAGGTTCATTTTTACAAACCCCATATTGGAACAACTTACAGTAATAATAAGCATAATCAGACTCTAATGTCCCCACCACTGGGATATAGGCCTCCTTATTGCGAGACGGGCAGTGAGCTATAGACTACCAATGCTGGTTGGTGAATGTCTGACAGTTGCACAAATTATAATAATTCAATCTTTTAATTTCAGCCAATGCAGAGTTGAAGAAATATTTGGGAAAATGTAGAGATGGAAAAATTCGAGTTTTGAAAATCAGCATAGAAAATGGTATGGTACTAACAAAATCTTCATTATCATTCTCCAGTACTTAGTTTGGCACAACATGACTTTTTGTTCCATACTTCTCTATTAGTTGTTGTGTTGATAGTCACAAATAATATATCAAGCCGTATTATCTTTTACACAGTCCATCCATCCATGTTATCAACAAAATTAAAAGTATTTTGTAGCCAAAAACCCAATTTGACACTGTTTATGCAGCTTGTGGCATTTATTTAGTCGTGAGTTTAGTTTTGTTTAGTCAATGAAGTGTAAGCTATCTTTGTATGTACAGGTGATATCTGCAACTAATCTACAACTTGGCATACCTAATAAAACAGGCAATTTTTAAAACCAGTTTAAAAAGAATGAAAGGTTACTTATCAGTTTAGGCAGAGAATTGCTTGTCCACAGCAAGAAATTCTCAGCTTCAGTTGATAACTTAAATTGTGTGGTTCTTTTCTCAAAAGACCATGTCAGACAATAATCTGCTTGGTCCTCAATGACCAAGATAATATGGGAATGTTATAAGGGTGTGACTGAGTTTGTTTCAGTGTTCCTTCTCAGAGTAGTTGGTCAGGAAGCACTGAGCCTGTGTAGTTCTAAAACATAATTTATTTTGATGTGTAAAAGTGTTTTTTTTAAACCCGAAAGTTACTTAAAACTGAAAATAAAATCTTCTGCAAAGCTGATTCGTGTCAACAGCAAACTCTTTTTTTTAAATACTACATACATATAATTATTGTATTGAATTTCAGAACAGCTGGTATTATCCAAGTATTACCCGACAAAGCACTCATGGGAACAAGACTTCGACAAATATTTACCTTCATTGGTTGTTGAAGAAATGCCATGTTACATTTTATACAGGTTAGTCATTTTTACTCTAAAACCCTGTGTTTGTGTTGTCTCTTTACTGACAATTTAATAAAGTGCTGAATGCAAAGGTCCATTTAGTAGTCTCGCTTTTACTATATATATTCTTTATCACCCCATTACAAACAGAATAAAGTAAAAAGAGAAATGGTAAAATAATAAATTGAATGAATGATAAATTAAAACTATGCCAAGAAATCTACTTATCATCCTTTTCTATTAAATATTTCCTCGAGTAAAAGTAGGCATGGTCATATTTTTCCTTGTCTTTCAGATTTGACTCAACAAATTCCCTCGGCCATGAGTGGCTGCTCCTCAGCTGGTCTCCAGACAGTGCCCCAGTCAGACACAAGATGTTGTATGCCTCCACTAAGGCCACACTCAAACAGGAGTTTGGATCTGCACATATTAAGGATGAAATGCATGCCACTGTTAAGGTACTCTATTCATAACCACATTTAGACCATTGCAAGCCTCAAATTATTATTGTCTCTTTACACAACATCTGAACAACTTTCACAATGAATATAATCCATTTTTCTTCACACTATTATCAACTTAAAAATCTTAAATAACCAAAACTTACTAAACAAACAATAACAAACAGCATGTCAGCTCACTGCTCACTCAGTGTAAAAATAATACGATAAAAAGTTATGGTTATATATGTAGCGATAATTAAATGAAGCAGTGCTACTTTAAAAAATAGTCGTATTACCATCTTCGGTTCGGGAAACTTCAGTAATATATAAGTGTCGTATTTTTTTAAAAAACCCACGGTCTACTCTGTGCGCTTGTGTGCTTTGTTTATGACATTGTGTGTCACGTATATATAGGAACGCACACTCAATAAATCGCATACCTACGAGAGCACACATAAACATTAAGACGCGAATAGTTTGTGGCTTTCCCGAGGCACTTAGCGTATGAACGAGCAGGTATTTAATCGTATCGATGATGTCATAATGTTTCCACCGACGCTCGACAGGTGGAGCGAATTTAAAAAATAATATTAGTTATAAATATATGTATCTAATTTAGGTAGGGTAGACAGTGTCTTTCTGTCTTTATGAACTGCATGCCACTGCAGTGCAGCAAGACAAGTGCACAGACATTTGATCAGTGGCCCCCATACTAGGTGGAACCAGTATTACACGGGTATAAATATTAAGTATTTATTTTATAGTATTACTTATAGTAACGATTTCTAAATTTAAAAAAAGCAATGACCTCGCTAAAATAAATATTGCTTCATTGTCTTGAGAATTCCGCTGATTTAAGTAGTGAGAGCAGTGCAGTGGTGGCCAAATGGTAACGGCGACTTACGAGTTGTAGGTCTTGAGTTCGAACCCCGGCAGGCGCTTTACTTTGTGTAAATTATTTCATCACCACTGCTCTCAAAACGGTGAAGGAAAACATCAACAAAAATTCGAAGACATGTCAAATTTACCAACCCGCACTGGGCCCGCGTGGTGGATTACGGCCCAATCCCTCTCATCGAGAGGAGGCCTGTGTCCCAGCAGTGGGAACATTATAGGCTGATGATGATGATGATGATGAAGTAGTAAGAATTTGTTTTTCTGGTTTCAAAAACTGAGCAATCAAAATTCGTTCTTACAATGACATAATATTTGATTTGAAATGGTATACAAACAATTTGATAAGAAGTTTATCTATACAATACTAATAGTAAAGCTGAAGAGTTGTTTTAACGCTCTTATCTTTGGAACTATAGGTCGGGTTTGTGTTTTGTTTATTGTATTGTGATAGCATTAGGCTCTTGGGGAAGGTTATAGGCTATTTAAAATCACGCTACTACCCATAAGAAGCAACCAAAAAAAAAAAGAACTCGGAAATAACGCTAAGTGAAAACGAATAGCGCGGACAGGCCATGCGATGCGACAGGGTGAGGTGGGGTAGCAAAAAATTTCACGTAGACGAAGTGTCTAGCAGAAACTAGTCTTGTATAGTAATAAGAGGAAAGATTTGATTTTTTTGTTTGCTTTGAATAGGCTCCGAAACTACTGAACCGATTTGAAAAATTATTTCAATGTTGGGAAGCTACAGTATCCCCGGATGACATAGGCTATATTTTATCCCCGTATTCCCACGGGAACGGGAACTACGTGGGTGACACCGCGGAGCGCTGCTAGTCTTTAATAATTGGGGCTTATGACTCACATAGTAATAAGTTAAGATAAGAAATCTATTTAGTTACTGAATTGGTTGATGTTATGCTGATAAAGTGATAACATTACATTGTCAATCTTTCCATTTAAAGAAATTACTTCAAATTCGTAAAATATTGAACCGCTATTGAATTTTAATCGTCACAATCGTAGCCTTTTCCCAACTATATTGGGGTCGGCTTCCAGGCTAAATGGTTGCAGCTGAATACCGCTATTTAGTTTTAATATTTTTAGAATTTATAACTCACAAGGTCAAATGAAACTAACAAGCGAATGAAATTCTGCTGACCAGTATCAATATCTAAACAGGAAAATACAAACAATTTAAAGTTTTTATTCATTGTAACAGTTAATTATCTATTACTCGTCTATACTAATATTTTAAAGAGGAAATATTTGATTGTTTGTTTGCATTGAATAGGCTCCGAAACTTTTGAACTGATTTGAATAATTCTTTCACTGTTGGGAAGCTACACTATCCCCGGGTGATATAGGCTATATTTAATCCGCGTATTCCCACGGGAACGGGAACTACGTGGGTGAAACCGCGGAGCGCTGCTAGTAATTAATATAAAAATATCAGAGAGGTTTAGGTATGTCCAGAAATTGGCTATTACGAGCATCAGGCTTTCACAGCCTAATAGGAATACTTTAGAAACATGCCACATCATACAAAAACACGATAGGTACCTTTCTAAGACCGTTACCAATGACGTCATTGTTCACTATTTATATTTCAACCTTTCTATTAATAGGACGAAGTAAGTCTGAAAGGCTACAAGGCTCATTTGACCGGGGTGAGTGCGCCCGCCCCGCTCACCGACCGGGAGGAGGCCTTAAAGGAACTACAGGAGAGTGAACACGACACTAACTATGGAACTGATGCTAGGTAAGCTATTTATCTATTCTATCTAAATGTAAAATTTTCGTTTTTGAATTTCAATAAAATAACACTAAATTACTATGAAATATGCCCGTTAGCCGTTCAGTAGTGTTCCATCTGTATTTTTTTTTTTTTTTTTTTCCATGTAGATGCTATTTTATTCATGAAGATGGATAAAATAGCGTCGTGTATAGTAGTCGTGTCCATAAACTGTTATAAACCACTCACTTTCTTTTTTTTTTCTAATTCAATTTATTAAAAATGTGTTTTTTTATTCTTTTTATATATATTTTTTTATAATTTTATGTGTTGTTGCTCAATTTAACTCTTTTTTTTAAAACAGGAGGTCAAGGGTTTAAGCTGAAAACCAGCGCTTAGTAACCCGCTAGGGGGACCTAAGCATAATGCTGACGCTTAGACCTTTTGCTTCCGGTATTATAGTTTTGTGTATAAGTGTAACTACTACTACTAGCGTAATACTGGAGATAATAAACGCCATTCTATTCTATTATATTCTAAATCTATACTATTAATAGTATAAAGCTAAGTTTGTTTGGTTGAACGCGCCAATCTCAGGAACTACCGATACGAATAGAAAAAATATTATAGTGTTGTTTTATAGCCCATTTATCTAGGAAGGCTAGACCCTTAGGAGCAGTTCAAAAATAAAAACAGTCACGAATACGAAGTACTCGCACGGGCAGGCGATTTAATGCGACGCGGTGGGTCGGAGGAGCAAGAAATTTCGCGCGCAGAGGCTAGTATATTATAAATCCACGGACGATGGTCCATCTGAAGCACTAAATGCGGAAACCAAACCCTATAACAAAGAATATAAAGTTGAAGTTGTTTCTCGTGTCTGTCTGAGTGACCGCTTAGTTCTTCTTAAAACGAAACAATGGATTATTTTGTGAGAGTTATGTGTATGTTATTTTACTTCGATACAACATCTCGATATTTTGACACGTTGCCACATCAATATATTGCACCCGTACGAAGCATGAGGAAATATATATACAGGGTGTAACAGAAACCCTATTGCTATCCTTAACCACTAAACATATAAGCTGGGTTAGAATCACCATACATCGTTTTAGCTCAAAATAAAATACTTTAAGAATTGATACCAAATTTTCGGTTACATAATATGTTTCTTAAATTCAAATCATAACAAACGTGTCACAGCACTACGTAGGTCAATAACTTTCAGAGATGTAGTGCAGAAAGCTAATATTTTTATAAGATAATACATTCAAAAAACATTAAATTAATTTAAAAAAAAAACATGGTCTAATTTTGGCCGCAGAGCGACCACCAGTTATTTTGTAACAAGATAATTTGGAATACATTTTGAATCACTTTTAGAAGGAAAACCACATGAGGAAATAAATAATCGTCAAATCAGCTACAAATAGGCATTTGGAGAACTACCGCCAAATATTACAATCACGTTCTCTTTTGTAATAATGCTACAATAATTTATTTAGTTCAAAGTTTAACTTTTATTCGGTATTTTAAACCTTCAACAAAACAAAGAAAACTTAGTAGGTACTATAGTGAGTTATAGTGACTGGAAACGCAGATGACACAGCAATCAATCTGCTTACCCTCTTCCCAACTATGTTGGGGTCGGCTTCAAGTCTAACCGGTTACCGGATGCAACTCCATACCGGTATTTTACCAGGATTGACTGAGACTGGGAGAGTTAGAGGCAGCCCTTTAGTAAAATTTACTGTCATGTTTTCGAGGTCACTCTCAAAGTGTCAAAGGTCCACGAATGATAGCCGGAAGCAACAGATTTTTTTAAAGATAGTCTCCCATCTACGGACCAACCACGGCAAGCATACCTTAACGTGATCGATCGACGTCTGTGGCGGTTAAGACTTAGCTACAAGCCCCCTCAACCCTCAGATGTCCTGAAGGGCCGATGCCTGCCAGGGGTACGGGTTGTTCGAAAGAGATACCGTGGTCCCTGGACGGGTGGGTTTTAGTCAGTAAAAGTCTGACACGCCCTCCTGCTCCACCCAGAGCGGGAGAAGTTATTTGATGATTTCCCACCTTCAAAAAACAAATGTACCCTCAGATGACAGAAGCAGGAAATCTTATACGTTTTAATATATTTATTTTTTGCATCTATCTTCATTTCAGGCAGTCGACGATGGGTGGTGTTTCATTCCCTATTACAGAAGACGCCAAACAAGGAATTCATGATCTCAAACGAGGTTCCTATAATTACTTGCAATTTAAGATAGGTGAGTTTTTGCCCGACTGCGCACTGAAGACAGGTTTATGTTTTTCACGCGTATTATTGTGGCATTGAATGGGGATTCTTTAAACCCTCGAACCAGCATCACTGCTTGATGGATAAGATGTTTATCGATTACTAGGTTGCTTGATGTACACTATGGCCTATTAACATCACACGACCTAGAATTCGTTTTGATTTATAATATAAAAATGGCGGATTTTACACATAATTAAGCTTAGGGTTAAAAAAATTACCATGATGGATATCAAAATAAAGGGCTTTAGCAAACGATTCCGAAAAATTTAACACACCAAAAGGTTGAAAACAAAAGGACTTCAAATTAAAAGTTCAAAACAAAGCTTGAACTAAAATTGAATAAAGTTAATTGAATGATTAACAAACGACCCTAAGAGGCTGTGAGCATCCACTGCTGGAAACGACTGTTATGGGGGGTAAAGTTTCCAGAATAGCAATTGCAGCCATTTTTTCCAAGTTTTTCTGCCGCCTTGTTCCGGTTTGAAAAGTTTGCGTGCTGGTCACTAGCCTGTATTTAAAAAATATGCTGGACTTCATACTATCGAAGTCAAAACGAAGTCATTTAATTTTTGCCATTTTCAACGTGAGCCTCCGTGGAATTAATATTAGAGAGATTATCAAATGAAAATTGTGCTCTAATTACACTTAAATGTGATGAGATATGAATAAGAACGTTTATTCAAAATATTAAATTGCTATAAAAAGGCTCACACAGGCAATCAAAACATGTATAGTCATGAAATTCACAATTTTAGTTTCCGAGACGTTCGTACTTTGAATTGTCACAAAAAACGACTGTCATTTCGAGTAGGATGTTTAGTCCAGCATACTATTATAATAAAGGTCAGTGGTGATGGCATACAAACAATTCCAGCTTATCACTGGAATGGTAACACATGTATGACAGATGTTCGAAGGCGTCTGTGTATTTACCTTCCAAAAACAAAATTAATTGCTTGATAAAATAAAAATAAATAAATTGAACTTTATTTCAGACTAAGGTCCATTTTTTGTTAGTGTTTTGGTGTTAGTAACAATAGTGCTTAGAAATATAGGTTAATATTAATTACAATTAATTTTATTAGTTACAATTAATTAATTTTCACAAAATTAATTAATTGTTTAGTCCTATGACTGTCGCCACCCAGTGACCCTGAAAGGGACAGTCCGCTCTAGCAGCGATAATTTTTAGAACGCTGTTGTCACTACCATGGAAACGCTGTAGCATGGAGGTTTAATGCGTTACGAGTATGTGTAGAATTTTACGTTTAAAGAAGAACGAATTTTTAAAAGTTTATTACGTATTTCTTGAAGCTTGTCAGGACCTTAATTTTTTACTATCTCTTTGTTGAATTTCAGATTTAGAAGAAGAAAAGATCCATTTATCCAAAGCGGCCAACATTTCTCTGACTGAGTTACCGCAGCAGGTGCCGAGCGACCAAGCCAGATACCACTTGTATATATACAAACACACACATGAAAGTGACTACATGGAGAGCATAGGTGGGTACTCAACATACAACTTACTTTAAAAATTAAACGTCATGTTTGGCTGAAATCATTTTCAAGATGTTAACCAGGCGTATCGGCGTTCTATTTCAAGAAATAGTCGTTCAACGCGATTGTATGAAGGGTTAAATTTTTTTGGGGGTAAAATCGTCAAATAACTTCTCCCGCTCTGAGTAGAACAGGAGGGCGTGTCAGACTTTTACTGACTAAAACCCACCCGTGTTCCTTCAGTTGCCTTGTGCCAGGGGCCACGGTGTTTCTTTCGAATAACCCGCACCCCTGGCAGGTATCGGCCCTTGCGGACCCCACCAGTTCATGCTGACATCTCTTTGAGGCGCTCGTGGAACACAACGCGCTGTCGACCCGGGCTTGGTACTTACTGGACAGTGAGCTACCCATTACTCGCCATCCGCAAGCCTGCGCTTACGGTGGCCGGAAATCAGGGGTGCGGGTTTGTTCGAAAGAGATACCACAGCCCCTAGCATACAGGCTACTGAGGGAACACGGGTGGGTTTTAGTCAGTAAAAGTTTGACACGCCCTCCTGCTCCATCCAGAACGGGAGAAGTTATTTGATGATTTCCCACCCAAAAAAAAGCCACTTCTCAAAGAGGGGATTTGCCGCCGCAATCGTGGCGTGCCCAATACCACACCCTTAAATCTGACCATACGTTTCTGATACATGCTGATACATGGAGTTCAAATAATACGTTTCTGAATACAACGTATTATAAATTGTTGTCTTATCTCATGCTAACTTGTATAACTCTTCAACCAATCAGCAGCTCATAAGATTATGAGAGAGATAGGAAAGATCACATTTACTTATTAGTAACATTATCACGATCGGCACCCTAATTGCGTTACACAGTATCAATCACAGTCTAAATTATTTCGAAGGATATAAGTAGCTAATCCATTGCTTCAAATGTTCGGAAGTTTTGTCTGCTCAACAACGTAAATAACGCAATGTATGTTGTTATACTGTCAACATGAACTAGTGTGTTGTACTATTACCACGCTGGTTTAAAAAAAAATGCTGATTCTGCATTCTTATTATAAAAAGAAGGAAGAAAGAAAGGATTCTTTTTTTTATCATGCACAAACAAAACCCACATTTAAAAAAAAAGATACATAAAATGCTCGTACAAAGTAGACAAAAGCCCCGTATTCAGGTAGAAATATAAAAAATATATTTTTTTACCATTATTTTCAGTGTTCATCTACTCTATGCCCGGATACAACTGCAGTATAAAAGAGAGAATGATGTACTCAAGCTGTAAAGGACAATTCTTAGAAATTATTGAGCAGTTGGGCGTCGAAATCGTTAAACGAGTAAGTTTGATCCCTATTTTAACAATTTGAAATGTTCTTTCATTAGGGGCAAAATACTAACACAGGAGATATAAATACATTAACTTAGGTATATCAGATTATCGAGTTTCTGAATTCTAGTAACGACTACTGTATGTGAACATAGATTCGTATGATTATTCTGATATTCCTATATCCATTATAGCAGCATTGCCCAGTCTTTTACTTCACCATAAAGTATAACTTGTTCTTTATAACTTAAAGAATATATCCACCAAGTTGGGGCCTCTATGTATTTTTAGTTGCTTTTCCTAGCTGCCGTTGCTTCTACAAATTTTTACTTTTCATGCTAATAAAGTATAAATTATGTGCTTTAAAATGGGAAATATTTTAAAACCTATTGACCTTTGAATGATGGATACTTTAAAAAATTAACGAACTTCTAAAAACTGTTTGCGCTTCTGATGATGACACATTTTTTTATTAACTAAGCCTTTAACTTTCTGGCCTTTTCTCACTGTGCCTTTATAAAGTTAGGGTACCCCAATAAACGGGTTAGGTTAGAAATGTGTTGAACCGCGCGCGAGCCGAGCGAGCAAAGCGAGCGGTGCCGCGGTATCGGCTGGCGTGCGGTACATTGAAGTTACAGTTAGTTGGCTATTTTGTATTTTTATTTCCCTAAAATAGGAATTATTTGAGGTTCACAAAAAGAAGCGCAACCATCATATTAGAATGTTCAATAATATTTCAAGAAGTGCAAAATGGAAATTATTAGAGACTTTATCTATTATCTCCTAGGGACGGTATTTTTTATTTGTGTAGCAATATATTAAGTTTATGATTATTGATATCCGTAATAAAATAAGTTGCATAGTTCGTAGAGCGACAGTGTGCCGCGGGGTGCGCGCAGGCCGCCTGTGAGCCAGTTGAGCTACCTCTGGTCGCAGTCACGCAGGTATGCGGGCACCTCGGCGTCTTACTAACTAACTAACAAGCATTCATAATACGTTTGCTCTGTCTGTTGGTGAAGGCAACAATATTTTACTCAAAACACTAGGTCACTAGTCATTCTAATTAAGATTTGTATGCCTTGATTATTTTTTATTTTATTGCTAAAGCTTTTGTTTTACTCAATAACTCCTAAACAGCAGCGTAAAAAAATAGTTTTTGTTTATTTTATGCAATGTGGAGACAACAATACTACAAAAAAAACTGGCAACACTAATGCATAAGAGTATTTTGGAACTAGCAAAATAAATCTTTGCATCAAAATGAAAAAAAAAATTGTTACAAAAAAGAAACAACCACCAGACTTCCAAAAAAAACACTACACAGTGAAAAAATACTTTGGAAGTCGGTGTCTTTAGAACTGTATTAAATTTTTTGAATTTTTCACTTTTTAAATTTTTATGTAAAAACCTAACCAATTTTCTTATGCAGGCAGGGCAAGAGGGATCGTCATTAAATATACTGAGGCAATCATTTTTCTGTCGCATTCTTGTCTCTACCGTGTATGCTGTGATTTTGTTTCTTTTTATTTTATTATATTTGTGTTTAATTACATGGTCAATGTTCTTCCTGTGCGAGTCATAATAAGTACTTTTTCTTTACGCTTTTTTTTGGAACTTAAAGGATTGTAGTCTGTAGGTTTGAGTGTACTAAATCGCAGGGTTTCTAAAGATTAATTGTTTATGTATACGTATATGCCCTGTAAAATGTCTTTGGTTACAAATTTTCCATATCTTGTTTGTATTTCTGCCTACAAAAAGAAATGTGTCAATGTTTGTTTTCCCTAATAACTTAAAAAATCCGATTAAACATCGTTATTATTCGTAGGTTTACTATAAATAAATCTGTGGTTAACCCTTCAGGAGAAAACAGTATTGCTGATGTGTTATGTGTATGTGATCTACGTATAAAACGAAAAAAATCGAATCAATTTAAAGCTATACTAGCGACCCGCCCTTGCTTTGTACAAGTGCGATGAGCTAGTAAAAACATCCAGATTTCTGTGCTATAACTAAGTTAAATGTATGTATTATAAACGTATACCTTCCGAAATAAGGGACTACTCACACATATTCAGCTCTGTTGGCGATTAAAGTCAGCCAAACTACACAATGGATTTCGATGCGGTTTTAACCATTATTCAGACACTTTAGCGACTACTCAAACTTATTCAGTTCTGTTCAGCTTTTGTCCATAGAAAACAACGATTTTGTATACAGTCCGTTCAGCTTTCCACGGCTGAACGGATGCGTACGCATCTCATACAAAATCGTTGTTTTCTTTGGACAAAAGCTGAACAGAACTGAATAAGTTTGAGTAGTCGCTAAAGTGTCTGAATAATGGTTAAAACCGCATCGAAATCCATTGTGTAGTTTGGCTGACTTTAATCGCCAACCCACAGACGAACCGTAACTACATTTTATACTAATTATAGATTTTCCTTGCAGCTAGAAATCGACGACGGCACGGAGCTGACTGAAGAGTTCTTGTACGAGGAGATTCATCCCAAGAGGAACTTGCACCGTCCCGCCTTCGCCAAGCCCAAGGGTCCACCGAACAGGGGCGCAAAACGAATCACCAAATCACAGAATTCGCAGTAATTATAATAAGTACCGTAGTTGTTTCAATAATCACGTGGTTAAGAAGAATTTAACTGAAGATAGTATTTTTCTACATATCCGGTATAATTACAGTTCGTTCACTGTTATTTTACCCATCAGCAACCTTATTGTAACGAGAATAAATATCTCCTTGATATTTACGTACTTGTTAGTGGTAGCAACCCAAAAACAAACTTATTGTAACGAGCACAAAGATCACTTTGATTTTTACAGTATCGCAAAATCGGTGGTAAAATTACTAACGGACTAGAGTCGATCTCGTAATTTCTTTACCGACCAGTAAATTTTTTGTAAGAGGGGAATATGCATGTGATTCAAATAACTGTTATAATAACAAGTCTTTGGTTTTTGTATTTTTTTTAGTTTTTTATTTCAATGCGATGTCTACTATCGACAAAAAAAAACTTACTTGCATACCTGAAGGCCAATTCTTGTAACTAAAAACGTGCAAAATCTAGTCGCAGTCTCATCTCGGCGACAAACAAATGTCAAAAACTTGTCAAAAATGTATGAAAAATCGTGGTATTTGTGACAGATTGAGACTGAGATCAGATTGTGAACGTTCAGAATTGCCCCTCTGATCCTTATTGTTTTGTGAAATGTATTGAAAAAACAAGATTTTGGTGTTAATTTCGAAATTGGCTACGCGTCAAAAGATCTTAAAGCGCTAAATCTAACTGTCAAATTGGGTTTAAACAAATATAGACCTTAACGTTTTGACGCACGTCAAAACGTCAAGGTCTATTTTCGCTTTTTTTTGTCATACAACCATAGGGTGGATAAAGCCAATTACGAGATCGGCTATACATCACGCCTTTTACCCAAGAGGTGAGGCAGAAATTACAGAACGCCATATGCTCATATACTTAGTCCTTTTCCTTCGTCCAATAGCGAGTTTTATGTACAGACGCCAGCACATCAAGCTACCCCAATCTGTCAAATTTCTTTGATAGTTTTACAACTTTATTACAAAGGAATAAGGTTTATGTTCAATTGGGAAAATTTGACAGTTTGGGATAGCTTGACCTGCTGGCGACTGTACCTATGCATGTATTTTTCTAACGTAGTCCTGCCGACCGATTCTCACCGCGACAAATAAGGTGAAGTGAGACTAAAGTGAGCTGTCAATAGAGTAAATCCCCGGGAGGAATAAGCAGAAGAAATCACACGGCTCACTTCACAGGTTTATATGGTGAAATTTTTACAGAATAGACCGGCTAAATCATTGCCAGGGCAAATTGCACAAAATGTACGAGTTTCAAGAAGTATTTGAAAATATCGATACCTTATTTAGCTCTAGTAAAGAGATATACTTGAACAAAGTTACGTATTCCTTTTTGAACGGTGTGGAAACATAAATTTGTCATTTTAAAGTTTTATGTTTGAAACGTATGTTTCTAGAAACGGTAAATCGCAATCGTTAATTTTTACGTGTTGGTTCCCATTGATGCACAAAATTATCGTCCAAAATGCTATCAATATTATTATTATAATTACAATTGATCGTGTCGGGGAACCATACACTGTCAAGTATCAAGTAATTAACACAATTACTTTTCTATTGTTATCTCACTCAATGCGTCTGCCTAACAGGCGAGGGGTTCAATGAAGCCACGTGATTTGAATACTTACCTACTTCTGAATTGTAGGTACTTGCCAAAATATAACATTGCATAAATAGTTACCCATCTATATTCAAAAGGTATTGAAACAATAAAGTATAGAAAGTAAATAAAGACTGGTAGGTCAGTGTGCAATAAATAACATACAAAATTATAACAGAAACATTGTTGTTGAAAACATCGATTATTTTGAAATGAATTCTAAACCAAAATTAACTTTTCAGCAATGAAATTTATTTACTAAAGTATAAATTGTATACCTACTCTAAAAATGTTTAAAACAATTTAGTATGGTGTGTATTTAAGTATGTATATTGAAAATTAAAGTATTATTACATAACTATATTATTGGTGAAAGAAACGAATTAGTCAAACAATGAAATTTTAGAGGTGTGAGTGAAATGGCATGATGTTGCATAATGTATTTATCAGGGAACGAATCACGAATGAAATATAATAATAAAAGTAGTTAGGGGCTGTATAAGTAGCTCTAATATCTCTGTTAGTGCATGTTACTCAGTTTAGATTTAAATTCTATTGTATTTGAGTCGTTTAGTCAGCTGTACAAGTATTTTTGTGAAATTTGAATGAAATAAAATATACTTATACTAAATAAAACGGTTTAAAAATATTCTCAAGGAAAATGATGTGCAGTTCTATCTATCACTACTACTATCTTCAAACCAATTTTATAAAAGTGTATATTTTTTCATTTGAAATATTAATATTTAAGTGTATTTTTCTTAAAATTGTGCAATGAACTATTTTAATATCGTGTTTTGAAAATATAATTATGAACACATTTATAGCTCAATCTATTTATTAATTAGATCTTGCCATTTTTAAAGTTTTGCAACTTTTATAATTAAATCTAAGCGTTCTTTTTAATCTTGTTTCAGCAAATAAATCTTTTAGTATTTTTACCTTTCGTATTTAAATTAAGCGAAAATAATTTTGTTTTTATTCTGAAATCCATGCACAAATTCAATAATTATGAAGTTTGTAAATACATATTTCCTTATATTTTTATAAATTGGTTCGACCACATCTGTATTGTGCAATGTCTGTAACAATAAAATGCTTTTAATATAATTTTGACTTTTATTTAGGTAACAATAAGCCAGTCGTCTAAATACTATGTGGAGACAACGATACGACAATAAATGAAGTGTGTCAGCTTTTTAAACGCTATGCCGTCGCAGTACCAGGTTGTCACAACACGTTAGGAGCTCGCTTAACATAGTGGTGTCAGCTAGAAAACGCTTTTTGCCTTCGAAGTACCAGGTTGTCACAATTCGCACATAGGTAGGACGCAGAAGCGGTGCGAATCCCTGATTAGTAGGGAGCGGGGCAGTACCAACAGCATCCTGTCTATGGTAGCAAGCAGGCTAGATTGTGCGTTTGTGAGCCACTGCTGCAAGGTATCGGCTGGACCAGTCACCTTGCAGCATTCATGATAATCTATAGGTACTAATATTATAAAGCTGAAGAGTTTTTTTGGTATCTCAGGAACTATTGGTTCGAATTGAAAAATTATTTTAGAGTTGGATAGCCCATGTATCGAGGAAGGCTTATCTATATAAATATAAAAGGAGAAACTGACTGACTGATCAATCAACGCACAGCCGAAACTGCTAGGACTAGGAACGTGAAATTTTACAAACGGCTTCTTTTTATAATGTAGGGGAGCACTAAGAAGGGGTTTTTGAAAATTCGACTTTTAAGGGGGTGAAAAGGGGGGATTTTGTTTGTATGAAAAATCTTATTCCTTCAGTTAATAAGCTTGAAACTTGGCACAAATACGCATCTAAGTAAACTATAAAGTTGGTAATATATTGTTTTTCTAAACTACCCCCTAAAGGGGGATTGGGGGGTGTCAAAGTTTGTATGGAAGAATTTTAACGCGCGGTCTGATTAACTCGTAACTCAGTTTTTATGTCTAAAATCAAATATAAATAATAACGTGTACCTATCAGAGTTTTTCGAAAATCTACCCCTAAAAAAGAGTAGTGAAAGTGTGAAAGTTTGTGAAGATGATTGGATTTTTGTTACTCAATTACGCAAAAACGGCAAAACGGATTTGGATAAAATTTGGCACACAGATAGATTATAACCTAGATTAACACACAGGATACTTTTTAAGCTTACTTACTTACTTTTTAGGCTTAAGTTCCCGCGGGATAATTTACGACTTCCACGCGGGCGAAGTCGCGGGCGAAAGCTAGTAGGCTATATAACATCACGGTAGAGCCCTTACGAGCCGGGCAAAAAGAAAAATGTCACGAAGCGCCAGGCGATCCGATGCGACGCGGTGGGTCGGGGGAGCAAGAAATTTGACGCAGACGAAGTTACGGGCAAAAGCTAGTAAAATAAACCATTTAATTCAGGCAACAAAGACCCATAACATAAATACTTTATACACTAACATAGGTACAGAGGCCAGCACATCAAGCTACCCCAATCTGTCAAATTTCTTTGATAGTTTTTCAACTTTATTCCAAAGGAATAAGGTTTACGTTCAATTAGGAAAATTTGACAGTTTGGGATAGCTTGACCTGCTGGCGACTGTACATAACTATAAAAAACCACATATTAGTAGCACTTCAGTTTGCACTTCAGTTTGCACTTTACTTTGTGCTGTCTTGTGGTACTTGCCCGCGGAAGCGACGGAACGCCACGTCCTGCGGCCAAAGGTCCTCTTCCATAATGACGGGCAGATACTCAGAGGCAGATATCAATTCGGCACCCGCACCACGAACGCCTTAAAGTTGACGTTGCGGCGCGACTCCAGTAACTGCACCCTCGGCGTGTATCTTGTCTTCTAGCGCACGTACTCCACGATATCCTCCGCCTTAGTGGTGTAGTGGAGGCGGGAGATCTACACCGGAGTGTTCGGCATAGCGGCACGCAGGTTCACTTCGGGCCTCGCAGGATCTTTGCCGAAGCTGTTCTTGTTAGTTCACTATCGGCACTTCCTCTGTACCGTCACGAAACCCTCTTCATTACTAAATCAAATTGTTGTTCTCAAAACTGGTTTTAACTAGTGATACAACACTATTACGTGGTGGTATCGCATTACTTTAAAATACCCACCGTACCACCGGCGGTACGGTGGGTCTGCAGTGATCGTTTCACCAGGGCTGCAGACACTGGCAGCGGGACGGGACGCGGGGCTCGGGTTTTTTTTTTTGTGTGGGAAATCATCAAATAACTTCTCCCGCTCAGGGCTCCCGGGTGGAGCAGGAGGGCGTGTCAGACTTTTACTGACTAAAACCCACCCGTGTTCCTTCAGTAGCCCGTATGCCAGGCGCTGTGGTGTCTCTTTCGAACAAACCCGCACGTGCGCCGCCTCCCTCTTCGCGAGCATCACTGCTTCGCTGAAGGAGGTGACGGCTCCCCATGCCCTCTCGCTCCGTACCATGGCCTGGACCAGGGCCGGACGCGAGAGATCGCCGCCGCCGATCGCCTCCACGAGGACACGGCGGTGCTCCGCCCAAGCAGGGCAGACCGCCACCGTGTGCTCCACCGTGTCCTCAGGGCGATCTTCGCAGTGGAAACACCCGGGCGTTTCCTCCCGCCCTATCCGAAACATGAACCTCCCTTTGCCTCCAGATCCCATGGGGTAATCCGGCGGGGCTCGGGTGGCGCTGTACGGAGTCGTGGGTACGGGCGCCAGGCTGCGGGGTGCACTGTAGGCTCAGCAATCGACGGATGCGCAGGCGACGAAACTGTTGACGCGGAATTAGACGACGATATATCGAGGCCGGCTCCGCGACACGTGCTTGCATTAGACGCATCGACTACCTAATTATCGTCGCACTGTTGCGCAATTCACTAACTTCTTTACGCAAATCGGCGACGGTGTTTTGGGATGCATCTCATTTCGTGAGCACATTCGCGAGACTGGCCTTCCGAAAGACAATATCCTTTAGAAGGCTCGTTACATCGATGTGGTCGAAGGTGACAGGAGGAAGCTTGTGTTGCTCTTTCGCCACAAACGGGTCGGTCTCCTTGAACAGCGTGATTATGCCTTGGCTTGTATCTGTGTTAATATTTTATTAACATATTTGTTACTAACACTATGAGGCTTGTTGCTTCTAACTTTCTTCTGTAAATGGTTTCGGCATTATAAAGTAGAATAATAGGGTATTTTACATTTTTTCAAAAACTATTCTAATTTGAAGATTGGAACGAGATATTTAACAGAAAAATAAAAATAAAATGATTTCTATCCATTTTCTTAATTAAAAACGATTTAAACCAAATTTATTTTTCTTTGTTTTGAATTTACCGCCAAAACGCTTCTTACGATGACTTTTTATCACGTGACGTCAACTTTGTGTAAACTAAAGTAGTTAGTGAGTAAATAAGTGAATGTCGAGTTATAATTAACAAGATTTTTAATGGATATAAAGTGATATTACTGGTGTGCGGGGCCTCTGTGCACAAATACTTCTAAAACGGCGCCAAACTAAGTAATTTGTACCGGTGCCGTATAAACAAAGTTGACGTCACATGTCACGTGTTATAAAGTCATCGTACGGATCGTTTTGGCGGTAAATTCAAAACAACGAAAAATACGTTAGATTTTAATCGTTTTTAATTGAGTAAATGTGTATTAATAAATTTATTTTTATTTTTCTGCTAAATATTTCGTCCCAATCTTCAAATTAAAATAGTTTTTATGAAATCGGAAAATACCCTATTCGTCAACAAGAGGCCATAATTTCTTTGCCTCTGAATAAATATTGCCTTTGTATTCTTTATCAATGTACTTTATTTACCTACATAAAAATATACTTCATTTTAGACTCGACAATTATTCCTACTGTACAGTATAAAACAGAATATTTGAAAATGTATCTACAAACCTAACAATTTGTTAAAGGTTTTACTTCATTTGTCCCACTCCATTTTACAACAAAAACAAAACACGATTTGCAATTTCCCTAAAAACGGTAGTAATTATCCACCTGCGCAAAATGTGATCAAGTCTTCAATATCTGCATAATAATAAGAATCAGATTAAAAACGAAACGGTTTACCTAGTAAACGCTAAGTGCAAGTACCAACCAAGTAGTAGCAACCAAGCATACAACCGACTACCATTTATATTTTTATAGTTACTAACATTGATCGTCATGATTATTGTCTACCTTTCCACACCTCACTCTCGGAACTCGGTGACTGCAACCAGTCTTTGATTTTCCACTGACTTGTTCAAAAGTCCCTTTCATATCGCGTTAGTTGGTTAAATCAACTTTTGAACATTTAAAAAGTTTAAAGTTTGCGTGTGGTGTTTGGCTTGTGTTGCGATTCTTCGAAGACACTTATTTTGAGATTTAGAGACCGCATTTATTTTATTGGTTCTGCGTTTCACACGAAATTGAACCTTATTTTTTGACGATAATGGTCATGAATATTCGTACGTAACACTTGATCACATTCGCTTATACATTTACAAATATAAAAATGCTATCATCTGCTATTATTTTATTAATTCGAGTCCCATTATTAGTGCTTTTTAGATTAAGTTTTGGTATTCATAGTGTTTTAGCGGTTAAGCTATATGGTTTCATAAAAGAGCGGTGACCACAACGGCCGTAGTGACATCTGTCATGAAATTTTGGAAACTAGCGTCAATTACCGACTCAATTCGGTTTTAGGAATGGTCTGCATGCAACTGATTGTGTGGGTGAGTACCCTCACATCAGAGACCTGGCTGGCTCATAGTAGGAATGAGTCTGTTAGACATCAGCTGAAATCAGCTGTATATTATTTTGTACTCCTCCCAGGTAAAAAATGCAAGAGCATTGACCTCAGCTAGGATTCGTCAATCATATGCAGTTCAGATCGTATTGTTCAGCTCAGAATCCTCTGTTCAGAAACCGAGGTTGGTTTGGAGATGTATACCTCAGGAATACTAAGTCTTCCCTCTGATCTTCCTTCGTGTCTAAATTCAAATACAAAAACGTTCTCTTGTAAAACACCAACTTATTTTCATCATTGTTTCAGTGATGCCATTCATTACACCACGATCCACATAGTGTCTAAATTTACCAGTGAATATCACTGGTAAATTTCACTGGTCTTTTATGAAACTGGAGCTTTAGCCGATAGCCCCTAAAAAGAGCTTGGACTCATAAAGTAGAACCTGATGATGAAACTATTTAATATCATCTATCTTTCTCTCCCCCACTTCTAAAACTAGCATTTTATGGTGTTCCGTAAGCTGGTCGTTCTTAATTGTTGCTGCTTTTTCTAATGCTTGGTTGTACTGGTCATCTCTGTAAATAAAGAGAAAAAGCATCAAGATCAAATACTATTGTTTTTCTATAGTTAAGTGTGGTTTTATGTACAGTCACCGAAACAGATAAATAACCAGGTCATTGGATATAGCTGAAATGTAGTTGGACACCAAAGGATTTTTTCTCATTTAATTTAATTTCTAGAAATCAAATAGTTTATTTATCAAATTAAATTTAATTTGAAAACTTCCATTGGTTTCTTACAAAACTTCAACTAAGTATATCCGACGAACCTGCAGGCTTTGCATGACGTTTTCTATTTCTACGAAGAATAGACAGTGCTTTTTCAATACAAAGTGACATTTCGTTGCTCCATTTTTGACATCGCACCGTAGATATATCCTTCTACAATCTGTCATTTAAGTCTTTCGTTTCTAACGATATTTGTCTAGGTTCTTATAAACGTAGACTATTTCAGAAGAATATTTCTTCCTAAACTGTCAAAATCACACTGACAACAAACTTTCTACTCGAGGGTCACAAAGTATACACAATTTTCTAAAAAATCGATTCGTTTAGAACGCATAACTGTTACAATTAATAGAAAAACATAGCTATCTTCTCCTATTGTACATCATTTAGTTAATAGTCATGTCTATTCTCGGAACTACGGCATTAAATTCCTATCCGACAGCCTATCTGTGCTCAAAGCTTTAGAAAACAAACAAACTAACAACAAACTAATTTTTGAGTGCCATCTTGCCCTGGAGAGTTTAGCGACGTCCAATCGTATTGCACTCCAGTGGATCAAAGGGCACAGTGGATCTTTAGGCAATGATGCCGCAGATGAACTTGCGAAGAGAGGCTCTGATATGAAAGTGCTAGGCCCGTACCCACTTCTCCCCCTGCCTTTCTCACAATTTCGTGCGTGGATTCGCCAAAGGTCGACCGAACTCCATAACAACAGATGGTCACGGGCAACAGACTGTAGACAGTCAAAATTGGCTTTACCAACTGTACACCCGCGATTAACCAAAAAACTTCTCAGCCTGAGCAGAAATAACCTTAGAATAATAATAGGAACAATTACGGGCCATAACACCCTTAACAAACACCTTTTTAACATAGGCGCCACAGACAGCCCGCTTTGCAGGGGCTGCCTTGACGCCGAGGAATCAGCCGCCCACGTCATCCTGGAATGCGAGGCCGTGGCTTCTCAACGAGAAGAAATCCTCGGAACAGTGAGGTCGCTCCGCGAAGCCTGTGAAGCTCCCAGGAAGCTTCTGTGCTTTTGGGCGGAGCTAGGCTGGCTCTGCTAGCCAGCATCCCCACGCACAACGGACCGAATGGGAGTCTACGTGCGGAAAAGGGAGTCCCATCATCATCATCATCATCATCATCATGTCTATTCTCCCGTCGACAAATCGGTGCTCGTGCTAAGCCTGCTGGTTCTGCAAGCTCTTTTGGTGACTGTACTGCCGAAAGTTGAAAATACCGAAGCGCGCTTTTATTTAGACATTCATTTAGTGTGTATGTCGCTTGGTGTTAGTGAAAACGGGTATACATGTAATAATTAATAGAAAAAAGACTAAACAGAAACCGTATTCTCTGAAGTGGCAGCAAGGCATCGGCCTGGTGCTCATTAAAAACCCTACATTCACACAATAGCTGATAGAAGTCTGCCGATTGACTGCAGTTAAATAAATAGAAAACAAAAAGAGAAAAAATAATGAGAGAAGACACTGAAATTCAGACCTGTTAATGAGGTAGCGACGTTGTGCGTTGTCGCAAGTGACGCAGGTCGCGGGACATTTATTATCAGGTGAATTGTGACTGTTTGAATACCCATAAATAAATAAATATTGTCTTTTTTTCTCTCTAATTTAGTTGAAGAATAGAGTTCTATTGATCAACTTGGCTTTTTTTTTGTATGGCATCTCATAGTTGGCCTTGAAAGGCCGTCACTTCTTAACCGGACTTTCACGTGGCTGCCTTAAGAGAACTTAAAGCCTCCAGCCAGAGGCGTAAAACTACTTAAATTACTAAGCGGCTGCACGCTGAGGGCACCCCCTGCGGAGTATCGGCCTCGGCTCAGGGCGTCACTGATAGGGGGACAGCAAGGGACAGGCTCAATCAAATCATTTTCATTATTATTAAATCTCGGGGTATGTAACTCTAAAGGCTCAGCTGCGGCGCGGGCTGGCACTTCAACGAGCAACGGACGGTCGGGGGCCTCCTCGGGGTCTTCGCGGGGCGCGAGAACTTCGACGGCGAGGTCGGAATGACGGTTGCTTGTGTTTGTGAACTGTGCTGGAGGCCTTACAGCTTTCTTGAAGGAGAGTAATGGGTTCATTTGGATTGGACAGATGATCAACTTACCTTGCTTCGTTCAACTTATATAAAGCTTTCCTGATATTTTCCATTTTGAGACCAGTGATTTTCAATATTGCTATAATCAACAGACCAGCGGCTGTGCTTAATACAGTTCCTGCAAAAGTAAAACATATTTACGTTCTTATTTTTTTTACTTTTCATTTCATTTTAGAATCATAGTTTCTAAAATGAACCTGGATAATAAAATAATAAGATAGCGGACAAACTTCATATCCATATAAATTTCAGAATAAATATAAATAAGGACAAGCGGCCATCTACCTATAAACTAAGTCACGCTTTAAGGTGGAGGTGGTCAACAAAGTTTGACATTCTGTGAAGTGGGGGACAAGTCACAAGCTTTGTACCATCACATGCATAAATTCTAGTGCAAAACTTTAAAATACTACCAACCCTATGAATATTAAGTCAAGGTTTAATTTAAAGTAGCACAATATGTAAAATTACACCAAATGAGGGTTTCACAGAAATATGACCACCTGTAACAAGGATGGGGCTTCAAAAATCTTGATTTAAACCAAAGTGGGTTCTAGTATTTGGCATACCTATGGTTTTCTTAAAAAAAAAATTGTTTGATAGCATGATAGATTTGTGCCATGTTCCGAAATGCAACAAAAGTGATAATATCGCGAACCCGACCAAATTGAATAGTCAAAAAAATTAAGAGCTATCAGATCATTAGCACTGATTTTTATTTTGGTTGGCTTCGCGATATTATCACTATTTCTCTAATACGGAATGCGCCCTTGATGTTCCATACCTAAGCCAGCACCAACTAATATAGCAGCTAATCCCATATCGATTTTGTATAACGCGCCTGTGAGTGCTCCCGCACATACATATTCAACTAAAGATGTGTCACCTCTGTACACTGACACTGTTGTTGATGTTAAACTGAAATAAATAAGTATTCAATTAAAATAAATGTAAGCAGCGCATGAATTAGTAAGTAGATTATGATGATAAACTTTCATAGAAGCTTTGAAGGTTTGTAAGATTCATAGCAGCCAACTCGCTGTACATCCAGGCCGGACACATTCACACATTAGTTGGTTAGCCATTACGTGTGCAAACAGCAACACTCACACATACATATTCAGAGATAAACGGGACTCAGTTTTGTAAAATGTGTATTATTATTTCTATAAAGTTAAATGAAAACTTACTTAAATATTCCTGTAAAGAAGCACAATCTCCAGCCCCACTTATAAGCTCCTTTTGCAAAGGCCACCGTCACATAATCTTGTAATCTTTTCTGGAATTAAATATTAATTTCATGTTTAAATGGTATTGTTTACCTAAAATAGGTATAAATACATTTAAATGGAATAAGAAGAATCTCTTTAATTTTTCAGTATTAAAAAAAACCATATCTAGGTAAAAAAATGTTTATGTGATACTTAATAATGAAGGCAATACCTTAGCCTCAGCAGTAGATTTAAATATAGTTGCTTGATTATTTTCTATAAAATTCATATAAGCCACACGGGAGCTAACAAATCCTCCCATACAAGCCCCAATGAAGGCCCCACATAATGATGACTGTAGTACTGTATTTAATTCCTCAGACACTTCTTCATATTCACTGAAATTGAGTAGAATATGTATGAGTTCTGGTTTTTATGCTATGGTTCAATATAATATTTTACTAAAAGAGGTTAGGAGCTTTGGATTTACAAGATAACAGATTCTGAAGGGTTTCTGAACCTGTTTATTAAGCATACTTAAATAAATGTTTTAAACTTTAGGGAAATACATCATGTAGTTACGTATTATATATTAGTGGAAATATCCTTCAGAAAAACATACTGTGTCAGGAAGATTTTCTGAAGGATTTTTGGTTCGCTGACTTACTTTCCAGTGTACATTAATTTCACTCGGTCCCAACCAGTTTGAGGAGGAGTAATAGCAGGCCTATTAAGTAAATCGTGGTCAAATTGACCAGTAGTTTTCTGAAATATAGGAATCGCAAAAGACGGAGTCAATCTAAGCACTGTCCGAAACATTGTAAAGGATAGATTTTGACCATTAGAACACCAACATCACAAGGTCTCTGGTTCCATATAAATTCTTGCTAAACGTAGTTTAGTTTTGATTTATTTTATTATTTCTTCAATAATACCCATGAAGAAATCCCGGTTCCTGGTGACAATTATTTAGTATTTTATTTCCCCGTAATGACATTGACTTTTTGACATGTTGTTGAAATTGTCATCAAGTTGTCATGTTGACATTAATAACGTTGTTTAGAAATGAAACTTTGGCAATTTCATCTCCTCGGCACGTATAGTGGCACAACTTGAGAAAAGCTTATGGCCAGCGAAGTAATTTATGAACTCTACAGGGTAAAATTATTGTTTCATACCTATTTAGCTACCCAGTTACAAAACCAACGTATTCTAGCTCACTCAGAAAACCTGTCTAAATGTCTCGACACACTATGTAATTCTTTTGCCTATGCATATTGCAAAAAACCTTCGCAAATTAGGATCGTACCTATTTAAATCGGCATACCTCTAAACTAGCTCAAAACCTTGAAAAAGTCTTCTCAATTTCTGAACGTCCAGTTAAATGTCCTCCAGTGACCCCGCAAAAGCGCCATCTAGATTTTTCATGATTTTTAGCGTTAGGAAAATTATGTAACCAAGCAACTACCCACTTTAAAAAAAAATCTATACTCTGTTCTTAGCTTATGGGTCAGGTTTTAGTCTAGATCTTTATGACTTATTTCATTTTGAAGATGATAACGCCTGGCTAGGGATCTACGCCAGTTTAACCCGTTTGGCCAAATTGTTTGGCAATGTGAGCAATCAAGCGCGGATCCACCGTTGTGGGCACAATGGGCATGCCCACAACCCTAATAGACTTGTGACGACACACTTTCACGGCCTATTGAGATCGATAGGCTGATGATAAAATATATAAAAACAATTAATGGTGCGTGATTCTGCGTAGACAGATTCTATGTCTACATATATTAGTCTATGATGTCTACGGTGATTCCGATGATTCTGAATGCGGTGCTGACACGCTATGTCGCATTATTGACAACATAAATCTGTTGTAAAAGTTACCTTGATACTCTGTCTAACTTATTTAACCATAATAATGGATTCAAATCTATCCAAGATTGTCAGTGAAACAGTCGCAGCATTGTGAATAAAAAATCTGATCTGTCCTACGTATTGAACAAATACTCGTATGATCCCTTTACAGTCGCCCTCTGTGAGACATGGCATATGAGCGCTGTTACAAAATGAAACTGCTCAGTTGTAGGTAAATATGACGGCGCGCGGCAGAAAATGCGCGCGTGTGTGTTTCTAGTGAAGTACGCTACGCACACATGCAAACCGCTATGCGTCGGACGCCAGGAACAAACCAACATGAGCCTTTGCCACTTTGTATTCGAAACAAATTAAGTATATGACTCTTTTATACGAGTAGTTCGTGAAATATTGTTTGTACTGATGAATGTTATCACCTAGAACGGCGTATTTAGTGGGTATTGTCACACAAAAAGCACAGTTTGAATTTTATTTCGTGACATTTATTTGTAGACATAAATGCATTGTGATGTTGCTTCTACAGTTTCAATAGTACAGACGCCAGCAGGTCAAGCTATCACAAACTGTCAAATTTTCCCAATTG
This sequence comes from Polymixis flavicincta, assembly GCA_949987655.1. Classification (NCBI taxonomy): domain Eukaryota; kingdom Metazoa; phylum Arthropoda; class Insecta; order Lepidoptera; family Noctuidae; genus Polymixis; species Polymixis flavicincta. The sequence goes on along the minus strand of OX465175.1, from coordinate 10,425,591 downwards.
AACATGAACCCTATGCGTTTGCGATAAAGTTGAAAACCTATCAAAGAAATTTGACAGATTGTGGTAGCTTGATGTGCTGGCCTCTGTACCTACTAGTATGAAATGTAAACGATGAGTTAAAAAAATCGGCCAAGTACAAGTTGGACTTGCACACGAATAGTTTAGTACCACGGTAATATTATACACCGATAAAATCACGTTTCTTGTATTCGGGCTCCCTTTATTTTAATTTAACTGTGTCTTAAAGCTGTCACTAATATATTTATATCAAATGTGCACATTTAAAGAATTCACCGCGATTTTAAAGTGATGCAATCCTTAAGGTGAACCTAGTCCACATTTTTCCCATACAAACTTTGGGAGTGTATTACTCCACTGTTCGCAAATGTACAGAGGCCAGCACATCAAGCTACCCCAATCTGTCAAATTTCTTTGATAGTTTTTCAACTTTATTACAAAGCAATAAGGTTCATGTTCAATTGGGAAAATTTTACAGTTTGGGATAGGTTGACCTGCTGGCCCAGTCTGTACATCAAAAATTAAACATGGTATGGTTTTGCTTTACTATCAATATTGTCTGTACGGAAACAGGACACTAAAATTAAAAAGCATTAAAAAGTTAAGAGCTTACAAAGATTAGTTTTTCTTGCTAATTTAACCTAACTTTGGGCGTGTTTAGGTAATAAAAGAAGTGTAAAATCACCAAAACTAAGTCGGTACCGACAAAGCTCAATTATCGAAAAGTTCAATAAACTGTATTGGTAAACTTTATTTATGCGATAAAACGTTCTGTATGACCGTTTACTCCAACATGCTTCTACTGGTGTCATTGCAATACCTCCATTGTTGACTTCACCCCGTGATATTGCAGCTGCCTTTTCTTTTTTGGCAGCTTCTCGCATCGTCTCTTCTGCAGTAATACGCTACATTTCAGCCACATTTGCATGAATTACTGCATCTATGGAATTTTCAACGATGCCAATTCGTTTGTATAGCTATAATAAATTTTAAAATGAGGGATTCTGATTCCGAGTGCACTCAGGCCATTGAAAAAAGAAAAGAAGCAGAAAAAAAATATGGCCATACTATGACTCGTCACAATTTTGAGATATAGGTACCTAGATGCTGCTCGTACAACTCATAAGCTCCTTAGGAAAAATAAATTTGAAGGTTGGCAAAGATTCTGTGCATCTATCTCGACAGAAGTTAAGGCATCTTTAGTATGGCAAAATATTAGGAGATTCAGGTCAGCATTTAGTGAGACAACAGCCTCAAAACTCCCATTAGAATTAGCCAATGACTTTAAATGGATCATTTAGCTCCTCCTACAGTCCCAGTATAGAGATCTTTAATACACTTTCCCTATGTTCCTATTCCTAATTCTGATTTGAATTCCCTGTTCACACTAAGTGAGTTGAAGGGAGTCCTTTCACATGTTAAGGATTCAGCTCCTGGTGAAGATGGTATACCATATTAATTTATAGTTAATCTGTCTGACTCTGTTCTTTTAATATATTCAAATCCCATAAATACAGCTTTGATATCTGTCTAGTCTAAGTCTCAAACAATTATTCCTATTCTGAAGCCAAACAAACCTTCTTCTAATGTTAGGTACCTACTTCTTTATCGACCAATTCCACTTTCTACAGTTCTTGCTAATATTTCTGAACATCTCAATAAAAACCGTTTGGAGTGGTTTTTGGAAACCAAAAACTTGCTAGCTACATCACAGTTTGGTTTTATGGAGGGTAAAAGTACGATAGACAGCCTTAGCCACAACTGATATTCGCTTAGCCTTCTCTTCTAATAACTCTGTAATTGCTGCTTTCCTTGATATTAGCTCAGCTTACGATAATGTCCTGGTATCAATCCTAGAACAAAAGCTGAACTTATTACAAGTGCCAACAATGCTGTACAAGTGCATAATTAACATGCTTTCAGAGAGGTCTTTATATCTTCATTAAAATACGATCTAGAGGAATGTGGCCGTTTTTCTTTAGATCGAATTTTGTTGCTTCGTGTCTTAATATGAAACTTTATAGAAGGTATTAGAAAATTCTAGACACACTTACCGAGACAGCTGATTGAGCCGTTTTTCATCATTCCTATTCAGTCACGAGATATTTTTTTTTTTAAGGAGTGGCGCTAGTGGACCTGTGACAGCGCTCATAACTGTGACTCACGAACACTGTACAAAATCTTGGTCAGGGCGTCTTATATTTTGTTAATATCTCCTTTGAAGGAATGCACTATCGGTATCGATTATGAGCGAGTTCATACTCCGACTCGCACTTGGTCGTTTTTCGGGTCGCTGTGCCCTTAACCTTTTTTTAGGGCTAGATCCGCGCCTGTGAGCAATAGGTACCAAAGCTTAGCATGTTAGCTATAATTGAGTGTCTTATCTGTGCAAGTACCTACGTATTCGTAGGAACAGGCTGATATTACCTACTGTTATAATTGAGTAAAGTAGCAAGGTGGGAATTTCAAATAAAATAAAAACTCCATTTTCAACTATATTTTATTATAAAATCACAAAGAATAAATCTAGAATTCAATAGGGTAGTCACTTAGATATTAATATTGTTGTATATATTTATAATTCATATAACTGTTTTACATAATGTAGTTTAGTGAGCGTCCGGCCTCTCAGGCGGACCGTACGCGTTTCATAAAATTAATTTTCACAAAACAATCATCAAAATATGTTTTTCTTGAAATATAGCTCGTTAAAGCTTGCCATTTTGATTTTTAACGTGTATTTATTAGAGATAGAACATTAGTTAAGTTGAAAGGAAAAATATTATTATATCCCTGTTATTTTTCCCAACGATTGGTCTTTGGCATATTGAATTAAGACTAATTAATATTGACATGTTCGAATTGTTTCAGCAAGTCTTACTACGATAGTGAACAAAACTAGATGTGCTTTTAATAAAACTGATGAGATAAACGTTACTCGAACGATTGTTTACATCTATTTAACTATTTTAACTTTACACACAACCCTTTAATTTGCACACCTTTATTTAATTCTTTTAACAACAAAAACATTATTAAATCAAGAGGAAACCAAGGGAGGTAGTAACAGTAATACTTCCTAAGAAGGGTTCTCGATAAGTTAGGTAGGTATATAACTAACTAGAGCGACTACTGAAATTAAGATAGGATATTTTACTAGTAAATCTTAAAATAACGATTATGTTAATCTTTACTATAGATCCTAATAATTTAATTTGTAATTATTAACATAGTCGTGTATATTATTTACATCTGATTAATTTAACATGAGTGTAACTGCCACTTTCCCGCACGTAATACTTTCGAAACAATTAATTTTAAAACATTCAATACAATGTCACTGGTTGGTTGGTCTCTCCTGTTGTTGCTCGGGTCTCGTAGATAAAGTGGCAGGCACACAATAATTTCGCTAATAACGTTTCATTACGGAATGGTTCAGTTCTTTCCACACAGTAGGAATAAGGGACGTAGCACGGACAAAAAATAACCGCCTCGGGCGATCAACTGCCACGGGCAGCGCTATAATTTTAATTCACATTATACCCTGTGCGAAATACAATATTCCACTTGATAATATTATATAAAACATAATTATCATTGGCAATATTTTAAGTCCCTTACTCCCTTTACAATTCAACTAAACAACGTGTTTTTATTTCGCCTAAATATTCTTTTCTCAAGTCAGAAGACTCAGTTGAAAAAGGTAGAGAATTTTTATTCACAAGTTATATAAATATATCGAAGCGTAATAGATATACTTTAAAATGTAGTCGAGTGTAGATTTCGCCAGGATAGTAATAATTAAGTTCTATAAGTACGAATATGTCTAGAATACCAATTGTGTACTAATGTACATCATCTCATTATATTGATCCCCTTTAACATTTATAAGTTTTATTTACAAATAGTTTCTTGAAACTTCTTCAGGTGGTCTGAAATAAAGGGATGAAATTATAACCACAGACATTCATGAACAACAAACTGAATGAAGGCAGTGAGTGAGTGAACTAAACGTTGTCTTGTCGTTACTCCGCCCGCTGTCGTTTCGTAGACAATTGGTATGGAAATTGAAATAAAAAGGGATTTAGGTAGAAAGGGAAAGGATTGAAAATAAAGAACAAAAAGTATCAATGATAATAATAGTTTAATTATGAAATTAAAAATAAAGAGTGAAATTAACCACACAAAAGGCTTAAAATTAAAATAAGAAGACGACGACGACACGCGAACGTTACATGAACCATCGAGCGATCGCCGCTGAGGTGGAAGGAAGCAGAATATCGAGGAGCATGACAGAGTATAATATATGCGCCTTAGCCAAAGTTCTATTTATTGATATGTTGGCCTTTATTCATATCATTATGAAATACTAAATACAGCTAATATATTGTAGTAGAGATAAATATTATAAAGCGCAATAAAATATAAGCATATTCAGAATGATATGCGGAGATATGTATGGAACGCAAGAGATACATACGAGGTACACGGTAACGCAGATAGAGCTTGGCGTGCAGACCGCGCCGACACAACAGTCACATCGCACGGATGGATATCAATTAACACATTCGAAAACAACTTTCACATCATTTTTCAACGCATAACTTTAACTAACAAATTGAAACAATGTTCACTTACAATGAATAAAATTGCATATATTGCGCTTAATAAAACTCTCAAATATAATTTAACTGTAACATTTCATCAACTTTTCAATAATTGTTAAGATTACTTCAATTACCTTTTACCTAAAATAATCTGTATTGACTTTAAATTTGGCATCTCATCCTAAACACTGATCTATTTATTTATTCTTTAATAATATTACCATTAAAATCTAGATATTTAAAATACTTCTCTAAACACATAAATTCCTATAATTATCTATTAGTCAATACCAATGTTATTGAGAAAATTTTAGGCCTGAAAACGCTACACACAGTAAATAGTATTCGACCAAGTCTACGAATGTATTGAGCACAAGCGGCTGAGTAACTGTACTACACGCGAGCTGCGAGCTAACCATCGACGGAAGGGTCCGCGGCGTGTGTGTAGCGTTCTACGCTGAGTACAGTAGATATGTAATCTCCTCTTTGTGATTCTTGTTTAATTTAAATACATAATAATAATACAATTATTATTAAAATTACAAATGCGATTACCGCCGCTCTCACGTCACTCGACCATCACTCCTCACCATTTCAAAACACAGGCACAGAATCCTGCGCCGTATAGAAAAACATTTTCAAAAACGTGCAAAATATCACCACACCCTGGTCACCTAACATTATCTAAACCAAATAACTACTTTTACGTTCTTATTATAGGTAGGTACTGATTAATACAATTGTATGATTAAATTTTTCTATTAAATCTTACATCGTAATGACAATCTAATATTTTTTCAGTTTAATCATCTTACTAAGCTCTATCTTTATTTCTTATGTAAGTTACGTGATATATATTATACATTTCATAATAGTGTAAATATGTGATTTTTATAACTTCACAAACGTTTTCTAAAATAAAAGTTTATTTTTTACTTTTTTTTTGCGACTATTTTTCGACAATGGGATATGTTCAAAGTAATGTAGTAGTTAAGACTGCCTGATGTGGTATACGCGCACGCGCATACTCCTGCCCACGTGACCACGTACTGCGGGTAGGGTGTGTCACTCGTGTGATTCCGTCTATGTACACCTCGTACCGTAACGTTTTATTTATCCTACAATATACATTCCCTTTTTCTATCCTAATTGAATACCGACCGTGGCATCGTCGAGATATGTAATGCATTGATTGTTAAGTGACTTACAATATTAATTAACACGCCAGCCGGCTCGCGGCGCAGTTCCCGCGGGGTGGCAGTATCCTCTAACTCGTCATATTCAGGTATCTGTTTCACGCATGCTTTGCCTAATCACATAATCTGGACGTGTAACTGAACACTTAAACTGGTCCTAACGGTAGCGGCTCTCGCTGGCTTCCCTTTACCAACAAATTCGTTACCATATACAATCTTTTTACAAAAGCTTTCCTACCAGACTTTAAATATTTTGAGACGAATTCATAAGATTTTGATAACGTAATCACTTAATTCACAAACTTAATCTCTTTTGCATTGGACTAGACATATTTTTTTTAATTAATTTAAGAAGGCAAAGATGTGTGAAATCCAATCGAGAGCTTAGCGAAGTCCGAAGTGTGAGAAGCTTAACACATCGAAGTGGGAGTGTGTCTATATACAAAACGAAGCATCGAGAAGGACAGTTCATTAACTAAAATACTGTTTAATGAAGTTATTGTGACCTAGTGTAAATACTGTTGATTAAATATGTCGTAGAGCAAAATCAGATCTGGCTAATACTTGATAGACCGTCGCCGCAACTCCAACACAGTGTGGCATCCATAGCAATAGTGAAAATTATTCTAAAATATATGTTCGCGAGGTTGGCCACACCGCTGCGCCTCCCGCCGCTCACAAATAAATAATTATCTAAAATTAACCACTTAGTGAAACGTATGCACGAGCATTTATATATGTTGTAGCTACCATTAATATAAATTAACATCAAAATAAATGCATCATGTCACTATTATGTCACTGAACATAACGTTTAAATAGTGATATACAACTAGATGCTTAGCGATAAGAGTTGTGATTACACTAACTAATCGTCAATAACTATGAATGAAGTAAAGAACAGACAATTTTCTCCTAACAACGAAACAAGATTGGAAGCAAGATCACCGGCCACCGGTGACAGAACACGGTTACATCTAAAATATATTATTAAAATTATGTCTATAACTAATATTGCACACACATACACATTTCTAAACATAACATTTCATTAATTAAATAAGAAAAAAATGTGTATGCGTACAAAACTATATTTACTTACAAAGAAATGCAATAATAGTAAATTGTGCATATTAAAATAGACAATAAAATATATGTATAAAATACAATTTAATAGTAATAACTGCAAATCAATGTGACAAAGAGATATTTCAACAATGTGCTAATAATGTGATGAATATAAAATTGTAAGGTGGTACATAACCTGGCTGCAGTAATGAGGACTATCAAGCGAGCAATGTTTGACATTGCGAGCCATCGGTACACACGCGAATTGCCCAGTGCAAACGTAACTAGCGCAATCTAATTGCAAAACATACCATCCTGATAATTCATTATAACGAAACTATATATTGTAATCACCGGGAAATATTACGAGTTTATAAAAATAAAATAATTGATATTACTTATTTAAAATATGGAATGAATATCACACAAAATATAACTCCTCTCTACGTTAATACATCCGTTTAGAATCGTATCGAAAATACAGATATAAGCAGCGTTCGACTGTGATGATAGTATCTTAGATTAGATGTACAGTAACAGTAAACGTACGTATTTATTAAGAAAATAGAATAGCACTTAATATCTAGTGATCCGTGTAAGCGTAATACAGATATATTTTAATTTCAGTCGAGGGAAATTCTCGATTTGTGTGAGAGGTACGATGTTGGTCAGTCGCGTCGGGCACGCTCGGCTCCCGTCGGGCACGCTCGGCTCCCGTCGCGCGTCGCTCGGCGCGACTGCGCCGCTTGTGTGATATTCCGGTCGCGCTTAGATCGAGGACTTGGAGAACGACACCCGCAGGTGGTTGGACTCGGACAGCTGGTAGTTGTGCATCTTGATCAGCGCCGCCACCGCGTCGTCGATCGACGGGAGCTGCACCAGCGCCATTTTGCGGTCCTTCCTGGAATTGGGAAATTTAAAAGCCTCAGTTTTATTGGCACCGCTTTTTTAAAATGCGAAGGTAATAAAAAGAAAAAAATAGATAACTATGTCAACTTACGGGAAGAACTTGAAAGCCTTAATTGTGAATCCTCGCTTGGTGAAGGCTTCCTTGATATCATCTTCAGACACCGTAGCTCTGTGAACAAACCACAAATTCAAACTATCTCTCCAATTCATAGAATAAAAATTTTGTTTTGAAAATAGTCGGAAACTTACGGAATGTTGGACAGGTGAAGAGTCGCGCTTGGTGGGTAGATGTTCTGGTAGTTTTTGCTGCCAGGCTTCTTGAATCTATGCAGCGGGCTCTGGGAGTAATCCCTGAAAAATGCACGAAAAAAATGTTGAAAACACGAAGCGGTTAATTTTGTAGCGCGCTACGCCGCGCCGCGTAGCAGTGCGCCCACGCACGTAGCAGTGACACGTTCCGCTACGAAATGTCGGCGTAGCGTAGACGACATAGAATTGCTACGCCAAAGCAATTAACGTTAGAACAGGCGTATAAGTTTGCTAAAATAAGACTTCGTTGATATTTTATTGTAGTTGCAGGATTATGTTAAAATGTACGAAAATAATAATTACAAAATACAATATTTTTCTAAAGATATCATTATTGTTATAAGAATTGTCACGAAATATCAGTAACGCTTATACATACTCGTACATCGTAACTTTCTATTCTCAGAGCTTTCAGACTATTTGGCGAATATAATAACGTATTGGGAATATCGGCTCAACAAGTCTTAATAATACAAATATCGGACACAAAATGGGATCACAAAGTCAAGCTGTGATTCAGACCGAGTGATGTAGGTTTAAAGGTCATGTCAATCACTTCAATATCGTGCCCACTGAAAACTGACACGGTAAATAGAAAATGTTTATATTTGGGAACCTAAATTGGTATAAGTCGACAGGTTATAATATAAATAATTAAGACCCTTGTGAGTGAATTGCATAGTAACAACGTCTTATATTGGTTTTCTTAATGTTGTTATCATTTAGATGTGAGGACGGTGTATTTAACATGTGCCGCATTATTTTTTTAACTAGCTTCTTCCAGCGGCTTCGTCCACGGGGAGGTCAAAAGCTATCCCACAGGAACGTTCTACCGGGATAAAAAGGTATCCTATATGTTAATAAAGGCTTTAAACTATATGTGTGACCTGAATCACAGGTTTTCTCCAAAAACTTGCACCAGTCTCTCACAAGGATGGCTGGGAAATTTTTTGTACACTTTTTTTAAGTCAGCTTTGTGAAGAGAGAATAAATGATAAATTATTTATTATTACTAATTTGGTCCAGTTCCGTTCAGCCGTTTTTGCGTGATTGAGTGAAAAACATCCGAACATCTAAATACCCAAAAATATAAACATGCAAACTGCCACATTTATAATTTTAGTAACATAGTAGGAATAGCTAATTAATTTTGTGTTAATCCAGGTCATAAACTATCTGTGTACCAAATTTCATCCAAATCCGTTCGGCCGTTGATTGAGTAACAAACATCGAAACATCCAAACTTTCACATCTACAATAAAAAGAACAGGCCTGACGACTCATTCACGCCCAGCCCAAACCCTTAGACCTATAAAGCTGGAATTTTGCACAGAGGTTCCCTTAATAATGTAGACAAGGAATAAGGAAGGATTTTTCGAAATTCAACCCCTAAGGGAGTTAAATAGGGGATGAAAGTTACGCGCGGGCGAAGCCGCTGGCAAAAGCTAGTTTGTAATGGTAGTATAAGATATTGACATACCTGGTGAGTCCAGCATCCGGCTGTCCCTCCTTGGGCAGCTGCACAGTCTGGTGCTTGCTGAGCATGACACGCATCGCCTTGCCAAACACGCGCAGCTTGTCCATGTGGGTCATGGCTGTTTGAAAATTACATATTAAGTGACCATTTCGAGGCTTATGTCAAAAATAATAATATTTTCTATAGACCTGATAATCAGCTCATATGTTAATTCCTAATTCTATAGTTACAATTTTATAGATCCTAATTTCTTATTAACAAGAGATTATGTAAGTTAAACATATACTGAACTAACTGAAGGGGAAAAGACAAAGTATCTCTTAAGAAAATGGTAATGAATAAGACTATAAGTAGCAAGTAAACAACGACACTTCATGTTACAAGAAAAACAAACTACAGCAAAGAGGAGAACCATAAGTACACTCATAATCCTAAATAAATACATCCCTGTTAACGTAAATTCGACCCTGGGATACTGGAGATAGGGTTTGTAATAGAATACGTACCTAGATGGGCCTGGTGTGGTTCGGCCATCTGAATGAGGGCTGAATCTTTCTTGTTGTAGAGGATCTTCACTCGTTGCACATCGCCGTACACGCCTATACGCAAACAAAGGTCTTACAAACACGCTTTGAGATCATTTAGATTTAGGAACTATGGACAAGTATCCTTATTTGTGTAGAGTGTGTTTTGTTTTATAATGTCATGGATTTTGGTTCTGTTTATAATGGATTTGGATGAGAGAAACACAGTCTAACAATAGGATGATGCACTCTCAATGCTGTCTAAAGTACGCCTATAGCTAACTAAGTCACTACACTTAACACAGTTTCTTTTAAATACACAGCATATTTTAGTACAACGGCTTGTAATATATAATGTCGTGAAACGGGACAGTCGGAAAATACAAGAAGAAACAACTCCAAGCTCTAAATTGGTCACGTTAAGCTTTCGATTAATGCTTTAGCGGTTAACAGCACCGGCCGTATACTGGCGCGCTGTGTTAAGCAAATTACTGCAAACAATTATTCACTTCTACTCACTATTTAAATGGCAATGAGTTCTTAAACGCTCGTTTGCTCATAGTTAACGCAAATCTCATTTATAAAAAAAAAGCTCTTAACAGCGACTACCATGTTTGTGGTGTCGCTGTCCGATTACCGATTTTCAGGTAGGTAAGTATAGGAACTAATACTAAGTAACTTAATAAAAAACATAAAATAAAATAAGAACTATGACATCATCGTCACATTATGTAGAGATGCGTATTTCGCTGTACCGTATCTATTTTGAAACTGACAGCACACAAAGAAAATAAAATAAAATGAAATAAACTGAAATAAAGACAACACTGGGTAAACAATAGACGATCTAACTAACTTAGCTACGACTAGGGTGTCTGAAACACAAATTGTCATACGAGTTAATAAAGCGTTTAGAATTTAGATTCGATAGTGTTATCAAGCAAAGCTTCGACAAGTGGTCGGATGCGGTTATCAGTACAGAAGTCGAGAATGTTAGCTGACAATTTGTCTTTCAGGCGACAGGGCTCAGGAGCAATATTAATGTTTTAATATAAAATACGGAATGTTTGTGCACACGTACCGAAAAGGGTAAAGAGAGCGTCAGGCGTGACCATCTAAAACAATAGGAAAGAGAAAAGAGACAGTATTATAAATAGTCGTAAAAGATATCTGACATCATATCTATAAATAAATTAGCAACTTATCTTTAAGGAGTTTAAGTAGAATATATAAATAGAACAACCTGTAACGCCCTTCGTGTGGTTAATACATTAGTTTGTTTGAATCGAAAGTGAACCCACAGTTACTATGGTGTCTGATACGGGCGTTACTGGCCATTGTGTTAGCGTAATGAATAAATTTGCCAATAAACATTAAACTACTAAGTCGAAACAATGTAGGAATTTTGTCTAAACTGTTTTAAGTACAATCGGGAGTGATTTTTGAAATTCAAGTTTTGAATTCTGTATTCTAGAAAAGGGCGGTTATGTGAGAGAGAGGTATAAATCCGCCTGCCAGTATCGAGGCGGGTCGCGGCGGTACCAACCTCCTCGTTGAGGTTGGACACGAGCAGCACGGTGGCCAGCGGCAGCGGCGGCGCGGCCAGCGCGCGCAGCCCGGGCGACGCCGGCGTCAGCGTCAGCGCGCCGAACGCGGGCAGTCCCACGCCGCCCACGCCCACGCCGTACGGCGACGCCAGGCCCGAGCCCAGGCCCAGGAACTGCGGCGCCAGCACCCCGCCACCTGTGGCGAGACGACACGGGTTACGATGCTGCGTTTTGATTAATTTGAGTAAAATAATTAAAGGAAAAAAGTAAGAAAAATAAAGAAGATCTATCTACCTACGAAAAGTTCAGTATTTTTTTTTCATGTGTTGCCTAGTCTAACCCACATTTAAAATGCTCAAAACTACATGCAAATTGTAATTTGTTCAAATACTGTTGATAATATGTCAATACAGTAACGTGTAATTTCAGAAGCTACTGTAATATAAACAAATCAGACAAAGAACATAATTATAACAAAAGCAGAACATTCGCAATGGCGGAATGATCCACACATATTACAACCCTCTACGGTGCAATACGGATTTATGACGAGTTATTAGTCACCGCGGGAATATTTAGCATTGAAATATGAATAATAAACAAGAAAAGAGCTAACGTAGAATAGCAAATGTAATTTGGAAGCGTTATTGAAGATTTATTTCACAGTGTAACTTCATACGTACATATATTGACGCTACAAAAAACATACGCATTTACAGCCAAGAATACAAAATCACCGTAATTTGCAACATAAAGAAAGAAAGGCAAAGGCGCCTTTATACAAAAACATCAAAAACAGTGAAAATGAATAAAATATGGGGCCTATCAGGCTACACAGGCAACAAAGCATATTTCTCAAGCATTCATGATTAATGCTATTGCTAGGGACATAGAAAATTTTCTGAGAGTTCTAACGTAATGAGCATACCTGAGCTTATAGATTTAAAATGGAAAGACTTTTTGAGATAAGAAAACCAGTAAACTACCTAAGTAAAAAGGTGCAAGAGCGATCGAAGTCAAGTCCAATAGCCAAGTGTAAATGGGGCAGACGTAGATTACCGGGAGCGCGCTAAAAACCTTGGCGTTTTAGATGATTAATTGCTTGAAACAAAAATAAAAAAAAAGTGTATTGGACCAATCATCTGCCCCATTGGGTGGGAATCGTTGGATGCAGGACGCAAGAGTCTACGATACATGTGTGAGAGTTGGAGCGCGGTGAGAAAGCTTCCAGGTGCGCGGAGTAGTGAGGACTAACTCATCCTGGATGCGAGGGCCAGGGCGAGGCGTGCCCGCAGTGGCATCAACTCACTGGTCAACAGCTGGTGCGCGTCGCCATCGCCCGACGGCAGCGTCGGGTTCGTGTAGTCCCGAGACTTGTCGTTGTTATACTTCACATTCAGACACGTCATCTTCGAGTAGTCGATGCGTAGTGTGCAGCAACCGTTGTAAATATTCTGCCCATCTAAAGCCTAAAAATAAAATAAAAAAGTTACTATTGAAATAACTTTTCTCGTTTGACACGAAAACAGAACGAATTATAAATCTCATCAAAAACATATTACAAGTCGGAAAAGTTTCACTTCTTTTGAGGGTCGTTTATTTGAGTGATAATAAGGATGTGACGATTTTTATTAGTAGGTAATATAAAATGAATCGCCTTCAATTTAACTTTTTAATACGGTTAAAAGAAGAGGCATCCGGTAAACCTGGGTGCTTTTCTTTTTATTCATTTTATAATTTGCATCTGAAGTAAGCCAACAAAGCAAAATTCCTTTAAGCACGAGATAAAAAAGTGGATCGATACACTACCCGTAACAAAGAAGAAAAACTCGCATTATGGCCGTGTCAAAATTGTTACGTAGCGAGAGCAACAGCTATTTGTTTGGCCGCGACGCCTGCGGGAGGCTGATAACACCACATCGCGATAGAAAAGAGAATTAATTAAAATGCAACAGCACTCAACCCATTCCTGCGAGCATAAAGCTCGTCGGCGCGGCCGGCGTGTACATAATATTTTTATAATGAAACCAGAATGCAACACGTTTTATTTTCACTAATGAAACTAACGCTATAAAGGAACCGTACAGTCATATTTATGATCGCGTACTCAGTGCAATCGTCTGGCATAATTTATTGTTACAAATGGCATAGATTTATGCAAAGAGCACTCAACGTCTTCTGTTTATTATTTATTTTCAAGTTAACAGAATCGAGTCGAAAAAATATAATCGCTGGTGTAAGAGGTATTGTAATACTCCTTGGCTCTTGAACGTTACTTTTCAATTGAAACAGTAGATTTTCGTCTTTCGGGACCAATGTTAAACTTAACAATTTGCCAAATTAATATAACAGTTTCGTAGAATTAACTTAGCGTTCGTAAAGAATCCCGGCGGTTTCAGTGGGGCTTTAAAAGGTTTTGTTAACATTTCATTGAATACAAAACACGCTTAGGTAGCTTTGTCGTAAGACATAGTCTTAGAATTAATTTATATTGCTAGTATAACTTATTTTATATTCCAAAAATGGCACGTGCCTAAATTGTTATAAGGTAGCGTTACTAAAATATGTAAGAAGCTTGCCGAGAGAAAGTTTTATCAGAGGATAAAAATTAAAAGCCTGAATTACTTAATTCCTGTGGAGTAAATTGGAGTTCCTTTGTAAACCGTCATCTGTCAAATGAATTATGACATTTTTACGACGGACTCCATTAGCTGAATAAAAATGTTTTGGGCTTTTAATGCCTTAGTAACGTAAATGATTGCGCTAGTAGCCATCGTTAATTATTGCCGTCGCCATTGTCTTTCTGTTATTTTTATGTAAGCAGGTCGGGAATAAAAAATATGAAGGGCTGCAGAGGAAATAAATCAAGTAGATACTTTAATAAGTACGGCTCATAACAACAGTTTTACAGTGCAATAAAAAATATCGGGAGAGTCGTCGAAGAAGCAAAAGTTCGATGTCGGAACGTGGGATATTGGCTGTAGATTTAATAAATTTCTGTTCTATATGCAAATGCGACCCCCTGATGTGTAGACGTGAATAGATTGGCTCGTTTAAAGCTCAACTTATATGGAAATGCGAAAGGCACGTAAGAAAGCGTGGAAGAAGATAGCTTCGATACGTAATTAGTTTTGTAGAGCCTCGCGGGCCCGAATTCGATTTTGAATGCCAAATGTACCGCGGCAAGAGAACGTACAGAGTAATTAATTTACAATTCTAATATACATCCATTTAATACATAGCCATTGTCGAGTGACATTTTAAAAGTCAAATGAGAACATAATCTGTGATTCCAATATTGTTTCGTTTTAGCAATTTGCATTCGTTACACCAAAAATTATGGGATAGCGCGATAACGCTGACAGTAACGAAGAACTCATATCCCAAATGGGGAATACCTAGGATTCCTAGAGAATTTTTGTTTATTTGTGAAAAGCCCTTTGCAATTGAATAGCAATCCGGGGGACCAGATTAACACTGAAACAAGAATTTATAATTCACGGAAACGAAAGTATGTCTAAAATACTGGTAGATATTGTTTGGTTTTTTTTTTTTTTTGATAATTGTGTGTCATATTCTCATTCATTAATTTGTCCGAGAACACCATGAAACTGATTTGTCTTAAATGAATTTTAGGGACTGGAATTCCCAGTACAAGAAAACTGAAATAAAAGGATTGAGGAAACTTAGGTTTATAAAATAGTTTAGACTTGTTTAGGAGATACTTTTATGTGTATTTCAGATCCATTGCTAACATTATTTAGCTACATATTCGCTATTAAGACCGAAACCAGCAATCACATATAAAATTTAAAAAAGGTCTCTTAAGGATAAGTAGAAATAAACTGTTATATTCACAATTAGATCTTTAATGAAGGTATCTCAGCTGAACGTTTGCCGTGGATTTGC
This sequence comes from Polymixis flavicincta, assembly GCA_949987655.1. Classification (NCBI taxonomy): domain Eukaryota; kingdom Metazoa; phylum Arthropoda; class Insecta; order Lepidoptera; family Noctuidae; genus Polymixis; species Polymixis flavicincta. The sequence continues at coordinate 10,410,027 of OX465175.1, read as the reverse complement.
CAAAGCAAAGAATGAGACGAAAAAGAATAGGAGGGCAAGAAGGATTTTGAATTGCAGATTAATTTCTTACTTTTTATAAGCTTTTTCGGAGGCACTTTTGAATTTAACTCGGTCGTTACTTTAAGAAGTCTTATTTTAATCTAAAAATCTCAATGTTACTTAGAAAAGATTGTGTATATTTTACGAAAGGATCTGCGAAAACATTACTACGTTGAAAAATGTGTTTTATGAATATTTTCTTTAATTTCTTTTTCTTGCTTAGCAATAAGGAATCGTAGACATCGTCACATTTACTAATTCCATGATCTTTCTGCTTAGTTGTTCCGTTGTTTTATCTTCATTTTAGTTATGACTTTATGAGATCCGCCGGCGAGCAAAGTTATTCCGTAACATTTAGCACCTGACTTCTGTAAAAATCCGGTATTCAAACTATGGAAGCAAATTTTCTGCTCAGTTTATAACACCCGGCCGATCTACTCTCTCAGTATCAATATTCTCAAGAATTTCATTTTAATCTTCTGGAATGGTTATTTGCGCTCGCGGAGGGAGTCGTAATTGAGGTAAAAAAAATATTAGGAAGAGTGACAAGGTGATAAAACGACAAACGTCACGCCCGATTTTATATTGGAATCTTTTACTGCGTAATAGGGTGAACGAATTTCCGTTCAGTCGATTTATTGGATTTGACAAACACTGATAATAAATTAGAATTTTTCACTTAAATTTTCTCGGGCAGAAAGTTAAGTTTGAGCACTTGGAGCAGACGGGTAGGGTTCGCGGCTCCGGTGTCGTCGGCGTCAACGTAAGAAGTAACAAGTGTCCTCCGTGTCTCTTAATCACGTCCCCGGTAATTGTTTTATCTTTAGCTCGTTAGAACTCGTTTAAGCAAAGCCTTCTTAGTGAAGGATTAAATGCGGTCCGCCTTAATCCACCCCCCCGTTGCTAATTCTGGCGGTTTTTCCACGGAGACCAGATAAACGTTTTTGTTGGGGTCCCGAGCTCGCCGCGTTTAATATTTATAAGAGCCCACATAGCTCAGAGTGCTTCTGTTGCCGGTGCAAGGATTACGCTAGCGCCGCAATGCATTTGGTTTTTGTCCGCAGATGACGTCAGAGAAATTGTAATGAAAACATTTCGGGCGCATCTTTTTTATCAAGTGACAGGCTTTGTATTGTGCTCGATTTGTGTTGATAGCATAATAAATAATGTATAGAGTGTAATGTTTTAATTTAGAATAGTTGGGTTGGTTCACTAAACAATGTTGTTTTGGACGGGTAGACATCCGCTCGATTAGCCACGGATAAAGGATCACTTATCGGGACAGGGCACGGGCGCCGCTGGGCGGCCCCGGCGGTGCACAAAAAAATGTACACCAAAAGCAAGCTTTTAACTATTAATAAAAATAAACCAACAAACAAAACGACTGCTGCAAAATTGCTCATTTTAATCACTTCGCTTTTGCTATTGGAAAAGCATTTAAAAATTTAAATCGGCACAAAATGAGATTGCACTGTGACGAATGGCACTTTGAGTAATTTCTTTTTTGGTTTGTTGGAATAAAAAATTAATACGGTTTTAATTTCGTGTCGAAACTGCATCCGATATTTATCGTAAACTGTTACGATTTTGATTAATAAAGTAAAAAAATCAAGTATGTAGTTAACAACAGTTTGTAGCAAAGTAACCGTATGCATAGGTACACCTAATTAATGTGAATACTCCGCCAAATTTACTGCGAAAAGCGGTCTTCAGTAAAAGGGGAAATAATAAATTAAGTTTTGATAGTGGCTCTAACCTAATTACGGTACGTAGGTACACATTTGGGGACGCGTCACCGAACAAACCGCGTTCGCTCCATTAGACAATGTAATTAATACTCGCGGTTACCCCTAATTGTGGTTGACTGATAGTGACGAACGAAAATCGAGTGACGATAGCTCAACAACCGCGCCCACTTAACACACCGTTCCAGTTTGCTTTGGAAACGAAACTAAATTCGTGCTAAATGTATGTACATTGTGACATCATGAATAATGAACTCCACCACTTTAGCCGCGAGGGTAAGGCATGAATCAGTTTTGTCCATGAACAATATATTGTTCATGAAACATAATGGCTTTGTTTTACCTATATTCATGTAAAATGAGCGTGTAATACAGCCTACGGGCGGTGTATTGTGAAGTGGCCGAGTAAACCATGCGAGTGTCAAAAGGTTAAAACTTGTCGTGTTCGACGTTTGATTGTCAGCCGCCTCTTGATTACGGTAAGCAAACCAGCCACAGAGCACTAACAAAACAACAGCTAAACAATGTTTGACACGTAACTAGGTGATGCAGAGTGCAGCTCAAGCGGTGTCGACACAGTCTGTAGGAGTCCAAACAGGGGTGGGCGATGGTACGTGCAATTTTAAACGGGACTCGGACCTCGGTGCAGGTGAACAACGAACTGTTTGTTAGCCGCCGTGAAATTTCTATGAAGTTTGACCGTCACTAGCACAGAGCAAACGAGACTCTATATGTAGTTTCAGACTTTGATAAAATGTATTTTGTGATGTCAATAGCAATATTTCAAATAAAGCAAAGTTCCGCGAGGCAGCGAATGATATTTCCTTTGATGGTGCATTGATCTCTTTCAGTAGATAGTTTTACTGCACTAGATCTGTGAGACGCCAACTGTTCGGCGCAAGTATTACTGACTCTCTCAAGGCGAAGAAATATATAACATTTTTGACTGTTACATTGTTTGAACACGTCCCAGTGTTGACACAAAGACACCGGTTAAACGTTGCCGCAGTGCAAAGTGCAATTTTAAAATGTAAACAAAGCCCGCACCTTGAGTCCATAAACGGTATCTCGGATTTCGCCTTATTGAACCTTGGAGACGAAGTCTTGTCAACTTTGCCTCGTTTACTTATATGAAAAATACGAACGGCTGTTACTGACACATATTACTTTTTATGACAATAATTCATGCAAATAGACTGCGCTGTATGAATTTGACAATTATTTATGATATTGGAAACGATTCATATTTTATTTATTCGTGCTACGTTACGGGTCAAACGATTCAGAAATGGCTATATTCAGGGTGTAATGAAAAAATATGGATGTAACATGATGTAATCGGGGTGTGCATATTTATATTGGGGTGCGTGATGAAAAATCGTGTGCGATATAAACAATAGATGGGGACGCACCTCGGACTGTTAATACGGATTGTCTGTGACAGCGTCGGCTACGTTATGGATGAGGCAGGAGTAGCAGGCCGGAGGGCCGCATGAATCACATTGTTATCAATCATAACTTACTGATGGAGCGGTCAAGGTTCTGATTAACGGCCTACGATACAACCACTACACTAATGACTGTCTCACTAGCGAGCATCGAGAAGCGAATGGCGCTCTTCTAGGATTACTGTGTTTGTGCGTAATATCGCGTTTTGAGTTTTTGACAACGTGTGATGAATGTGATAGACGAGTGTTGTTCATGCTTTTGAAATGATTGATCCTCTTTCAATGCTAAAAAATGCTTGGCATTTTTACTAAAAACGACCCTGCAGTTAGCGACATCCTCCGAGCACTCACAACTAAATCGTACATTTGGTCGGTTGCCCAAAGCACTGCACGGCTATTTATATATATTTACATGTAAGTACATGTAGTCGAGCGCATTAAGAGCGTACATTTCGTGTCTGGGCGCATAAGCCGCCTTCTGAAAAGATTTGATGGCGAGGTTAGAGATTTATGTCAAGGATCATAGAGGCGGGATCGGGGGATTTCAGAGCTCCTAACATCCGACTGTACCCTTTGTGGCTGGAGCACTATCCGGCTTCACTTCACTTTGTACCTCTTACTTGTGCTGCCACTTACTCGCGGGACGTTTTAATTCCATTTCGAGAAAAAACCGAGTCCGAAACGAGTGCCTACACGGGACTGCTCCCGGATAACGTTCGGTTTGTAAAGGTGCTGTGTAACTAATTCTGTGTGTAGTGTGTTTGAGGATTAGGTTGGTCCGAGGACCTAAAACTGGATAAAAGGATGTCTGCACCTCAACCCTAAAATATTTGTGAAGTGTTTTATTTTACTAAAGTTAGCGATACGAATACCCAAGTGTGTTTAATTAATTATCTAAAAAGTAATTGGCTGCTTACACGAAACAAACAGCACATAATAAAACTATCACTAGCCAGAAAACGAAAAAGAATTACAGCCCAATAAAATAAACTAAACAATGATTAACAAGAACATGCCGATTGCATGTAGCATTGCAATAAACAGGAGGGGCAATAAAAATAGATGTAGTAGCCGACATTGTATGCTCGTTAGGTCGCATCGGAGTTACGGAGTTGCGAGTTACGACCTTAGATCCGTTAACGAGAGCAGACTTATCGCCGTCGCGGCCACTGGCGGAACTAGAGTATCAACTAAACCAATGTTATTGCGCTGACACTGGGATTAAAGTATGCTATACTCATTTCAATTACGTGTTAACATGCGATTCAATTTTGATGAAATGATCTTTAGGTTTCATCGATGTTTTTGTGAAATTTTATTTTATTAAGAAGTGAACAATAGATTGTAACTAAGTCCATTCTTCATCCTACTTCCTACTAAAATCATTAATGTAAAAGTTTGGATGTTTGGAAATGTGGACGTTTGTTACGCAATCACGCAAAAACAGCTGAGTGGATTTGGAAGAAATTGGCACACAGATAGTTTATAGCCTGGATAAACATATACGATACTTTTTATCCTAGAATAATTTTCAACTTCCACGCGAGCGTAGCCGCTGGCGAAAGCTGTTTTTTTCATATTTGAATCAATACAGGTATGCAATTTACAGTAATTCGCGATGACGCAGCATAACATACTAAGCCGTAACAGCACTACACACAATACAATCAGACAAAACCTTTGTAACATAAAAGCACAATGTAACTATCTATTTTATTCATAATACCAAATGGTAGTTTGAGCAAATCCGAGCTGAAAATAAAGCCACATTTGATCCAGCTTGCACTAGTCGCGCCAAGTACGGTAGTATGGTACTATGCTCAACTCCCAATCACAACGCAGTTGATGGGACTTAGCGTTGCTAAGTTTTCACCACTCTGCTCTGCCGCTGATATCTCGATTTCACGAGGGGTTTCCCGGCTACCCGACATTAATTTCTAACGTTAAGTTATAAGCTGAACGCGGTGCACACTCTTAAATATATACCTGTATCTTTCAATTGCAACGCGCTACCAGTTTGCAGCTTATACCAATCGTATTAAGCTCCACAGGAATTGGGCGTAAAGAGCGACTAATTAGGACGGATAGTCGACTCGCTATTGTAGAATTCATTAGCGAATTGTACCTACGCCGCGAGATATTACAGACGAATTCGGCAAATGAATGGAGTAACAAGCTCGTTAAAATTATCTTTTGTGATGTTATTATCCCTGTTACGAATTGTTTCTTTCGTATACATGAAACTTCTGAACATAATAAAAAGAAACTTATGCACGAATCGTTGCATTCGAATGATAAAAATCAAAAAGCGTATCTCCCCGTCGCCATCGTTCGGAAACAAAGTTACGTTCAGCGATTCATAACCGTATGGCACCGAAAAAAAAACAAAAACTCGATAATTATACTCGTAAAGCGAGTTTGCGGAAGCCGCAAAACGAAATTTAATTTGCCCTGAACGCTGCATCAGAAATAAAGTTAAAACAGTCGCTGCAGTAGGCGGCAGTACGCCCAACTTCTAACGCAAATGAATAGCGAATGGGAAAAGTTGAGCCGAGAAAAATGATGTCCCACTCGCCGAGTCGGGCGCCGACTATTGTCGCGGACTCGCGGCTCTGCCATGTTGTTTCTCGATATTATTGTTATTAAATGCACATAAACGTTCTGCTGTTGTTAAAGCTTTGTTGTAGGTAAGCTGCTGACGTACGTACACGAAAGTTTAATGTTTTGAGGGCGTCCACACTCCAAAAGAACTGAATAGATTTACCTACCACAACTTTTTTCATTCATTTGTTCAAAGTAGATTTTTATTTTTATTAAATGTTACACCAACAATTTTGCCATTGCCATGTTTATACCGTTTGTCATTTGGTTGTGTATTTCCGAACCGTTAGCGATATGTCATACTTCCGCGGCGTCGTAGTTCAAGTAAAGACCGAGGAGTCACTTCATTGCGAGATAGTTTGAGAGTCATTTAAGTGAATGAAACGTGCGGCAATAGGAACTTTGTTTTATAGCTTTACTTTACAAACAGTTAAATAAAAACAAAGAAGTCTTTTACTTACTGTTTTTGCCGTTTGCGCCGATACCGTGTCTGGATACTGAATGAGGGCTTGGAATGAATCTGTAAACAAAATAGACTTCGGATTAGGACTAATGAGAACTGGAGTGTTGAAAAAGAAACTCTGCAAAGCTTGTTGATCTTTATTTAAAGAAAAAGAAATAACGGTTTACTCGATGTTTTTAGATCCTTAATTAAAATATACGTACTAATTAGTAAGTATTTGAGAAAGTTAAATATGTATATTTTATGAAGATGGATACCGAAGGTAGATTTTATACCAAGTTCTTACGTAAGTTTATTAATCTAACGCTATAGCTGAGTAAGCCTATTAAATCACTCACATTTGCGTTTGTACAACACATTACTCATCAAAGCAGTCTTACAACTTAACTCACACACACCAATAGTTAAGTAACATGTGGGTTTTATAAAATATAACAATTTTCGTAGTCGTAAAACAATTTCCTCTAGAGTACTCGAGTGTTGGATGTCTCACGGAATTCCTGACAGGCAATATCTTGTTCACAAGAACGTTCAAACAAGGTGAAATTGGCGCCCGACGTGGGCCACCCGCGATCCACAAAGTCTCTCCGAGCCAGTCGCAGGTGCACCACAGCTATTTTACCATCAACACTTTACCGAATATCCAACTAAACAAGTTTCATGCCTATTTACTTTAGTCATAAACCCAGAAAGCAAGAATTTATTGCGTCTTTCGCGTTGTTTCACTTGCTAACCTTGTGAAACTTTGATATGGTAGCGTGTAAAACGGCCCTATTTCGAGACTATTGTAAATAACACATAGTTACACGTGTACTGCACAGTATTCTCAGAGGTAATCAATGATCAAAAAACTCGTTAATCACAAAAACAAGTGCGTAAACAACGGAGAAACTGGGAGCACATTCAACTGGAATGGTCCCACAAGTAATATAGTTGGTGGAGTATATTTAGTGCGAGGATAAGCGTTAAACCCCCTAATTTAAGGCATGAGCCGGGCGATCATTGCCGTCCGCTGGGCGAGACCATAAATTCACATTTTTAGGAAACATCGTTCGGGTAGGTAGCACCTGCGTTCGCCACATTACGCACCATTAGACGGTGTGACACGGACTCTCTCTCGGTTAAGGCACTGTTATGTCGTTATTTTGAGGTTGCTTAGCTGTTATGAAAGACCTCAAAGCTGAAGTATTTTTGTCAATATTTTTGCACTCGAGAAACTTTCAGTATTAGATTTATTTATTAAGAAACTTGGTTGAGTAACACTACATAATATTTACTACTAGGTATCTTTAGCATTTCAGAAACTATTAATTGATGTAATTCATTTAAAAAAATCGGGAAAAATTACTTTATAGTTGTCTGTTAGACCAGATTACCAAACAACCCAAATCTTCCCGTAGGTATCAGAAGCATCGCTTACAGCATAATGGAACAGGATGGCAGCATAGCCACGCAAAAAAAACAGTTTACCCAAGGCTTACTTCTTGTTAATCCAAAAACATGCAAGTAAGGAAAACCCTTAAGACAAGGAAGAGATTAGAATGTATAAAATATTATGAAGCTTATTACAACACACAAAACTCCCAGCAAAAAAATTTGCTATCGGACCTCTCTTGTACCTTAACAATTTGCCTGCACCTATAAAATATAGAACGTAGAACCACTCAAGGTAGGAAATGTCGGCGTAAATTAAAAATAACGCGGTGTCTCCTTCATACATAGTTAAATGCTCTTTAAGGCACCATATTTTCTTTGGCCCATTTGGGAACGTTAAAATGGAATGCATAAAAGGCTTACCGCAAATTGGAGTTTTTATGTAATTACACAGTGAATAAGTAAAAACTTTTATAGGGACAATGGAGACGGTACTACCACTTGAATGTAATAGTTACTTCGTATGCACTGAGTTCATGAAAACAAAGGAAAAATGTAGCTCAGGTTTATTTGGTATTCTGAAATATGTTTTCACTTTATATTACTACGGAATTTTCATAATAAGGACCGAGTCGGAAAGCCGATCTTGGCAGAGATTAGGTATGCTGTTTTTAAGGAAGAAAATGTTTGTCGTCATAGGTTTAAAAGTTACAAGGAATTATGCAGGTTGCTCTATTTTTAACACGCTTTAATTACCTTCACCTGTATGTTTGTTTGTTCGTAACCGATTCCGTGTTTAGACTTTATTTTGACCCACTCCAAACAGTCAGATTTCATTAAAACTTTGTTTGTTGACTTATCGAGGAACGATGAGAATAAAAAAAAACTGATAAACCACGCTTTTGCAATTAGCAGAACTAAAAAAATGATAATAAATAATAGTTTAAAAAAAAACACGCTTTAAAACCAAACTGAAAAAGTTGAAAATAAGTTAATTATATTAAAAAGCGTGGGGTGCTTATAATAATTGATTATAAATGTACCACAAAAAGCACCCCACGCTTTTTAATTTCGCAATAAAAATCGCAATTTATTTCAAATTAATTGTAATTTATTTTAATTTAATTTTAATTAACCTCTTTCAATTTAATTTAAATATAATAGATCTCGTCACGACTAACATAGTTTTAAGTTAAGGTTATACTAACAGCAGAGGGGAGCAGTGGTGGCCAATTGGTAACGGCCGCGACTTACGAGTTATAGGTCGTGAGTTCGAACCCAGACAGGCGCTTTACTTTGTGTAAATTATTTCATCACCACTGCTCTCAAAACGGCGAAGGAAAACATCGTGAGGAAACCGGCATGTCCTAGAACCAAAAATCAAAAATTCGAAGACATGTGACATCTACCAACCCGCACTGGGCCCGCGTGGTGGATTATGGCCCAATCCCTCTCACCGAGAGGAGGCCTGTGTCCCAGTAGTGGGAACATTATAATGATGATGGCTGATAATGATGATAATGATGATGATGTTATACTAACAAAATATGGACAATTTGATAGTCTGAATTAAACGAATTTAATTTTATTTAATAGAATTATCTTATTATGTCGAAAAATAATAATGACAGATATTTTCTTGAGGTCTTGTAAATTCATCATCTGCTTAGCCTTTTCCGAACTGTGTTTGGGTTGGCTTCCAGTCAAATCGGAAGCAGCTGAATATCAGAATTTTACATGGAGCGACTGCCTATCTGACCTCTACAAGAGTTACTGAGTACTTTTTTTTTTCTTGAGGTTTAGTAAAACCTTAATATAATAGGGATTTTGAATAAAATTTAAGCTTTCGAAGACTTTTAATTCAACTTATATTGTAAACTGGTAAAATCGAACTGGTATTGAAAGATTAAAAGCGTACAAAATTAATTACCTCAAACTTGTAAGGAAAACATCTTGTATCCCGAAACAAGACTCCACGTAAACAAAGGAGTAAGATGTAAGAGACTTTGCTTATTCCAAAAATGTTATGATATTTTTTATTTATTCGTTATCTTCGGTACGATACACTGGCATGTTACAATTTAGCCAGGGGGATGTTACGTGTGCTGTCGAGATATTTTGCTACATACGAGAACGTTCGTTTGATGTTATATTTTTGTTAGAAAATTAGCTTTAATTAGCTGAATAGGGGTTGATTTTCTTACAAAGATGGTATGTAATGGGAAATTATTCTTTATATACGGTAGGTTCTCTTTAGTAAGTCTTACCGTCACTTGACAAGAATAGTAAAATTTTGATAAAAATTAGCTCTGCGGAACAGAGCGCTATAAAGCTAAAATTTATGTAGCAGTTATGAGAAATTTTCAGTAAATTCTCCATTAGCCGTACAAATGTTAAATATTAATATAAATTAAACCCATTCACAAGCTGCTGTTGACACAGAAAGTTTTATGCACTTTAGGCAATAATCAAAATGGAAGTTTGGCAAAATAATTGTCCCCTTTGCTCTGTTTTATTTATCCAAGCTGAAATATTCAAGCGCTAATTCAATAACGTTGCTTGCGGCTCCGATTGCGCGCAAGAAATTCAAATCTCAATCAATCCGTAGCGTACGCGCCGCTTCATTATGTTTCATTAAAAATTCAACTCGAATGCGCAATTACTTTATGGAATATTTAAACGTCAATGTCTGCGCAAAAACAAGATGGGAGTTGTGGTAAAATTAAAATTTCGTAATCCACGTTTCGCTGTGTAGCAAAGAGGTTGCTTCCGCTATGTTAATATTAAGCGGTGGGGCAGGGCGGTGCGCCGGCCGACCGATTACAGTATAATTTGATATCTTAAATCTCGTCGTCTCCCCTGAAATGAGCGAGCTCTGTCAAGCCTGAATGCGTCCTCGTTCGCAATTTACGCGCCTTTTCAACTAACCTCCGCCTCCGACACTCGGATACTACTTGCAAATTGCTAAATACTTGCACAGCAATGTCGTTAGCATTGGTGCACTTACACTTCGAGAACACATTTAGGTTGTTCCTTAAAATTGCTCAGCAGAATTAGTTGCGACGCGACGCGTCGGTATTCATTGGGGTATGTAAATAAGCTCACTCTCGGTGTTTCTGCGAAAACTAAGACGCCGCAAAGATGATATCTGTAGACGAATCAAATCCTTAATTAAGGGAATCTAACGACGACATAGACACGACACCTACCGCAAACAGGGGACGCATAATAATTGTAGCGGTCTGCTACACCTTAATAAAGCCAATCGGGGCAGGTTGCGGGGCAAGGGGTCGGGGCCGGGGGGCGGTGTAGGATTACGGCGACTCCGCGCTCTTCATTGAGATTTGTTTCGGGATTAGGAACGCGTTTGATGGTAACCTCCCGTCAGCCTGTGGCCGACGCGCCAACAGAGCGGAACCGCTATTATAAACGTTTTCTCTACGCCGCATTCAATACTAACGCGATATAAACATAACGGAATATTCATCAGGCAAACTTCGGAACTCATGAAAGGTAACACGCATGAAACAACATGAATCAAAATTCGGTAACAACTTCTATGCGATTAATGTTATAAGAAAATTGTGGCTTTACCAAACGTAGACGGCGAATGTGTAAATATACTCGTAAATAAATGCGGAATATTAAATTTCCGATGTCGGGAAACTCAAACGCCCGTGTGCTCACGTTGATAAGGATAGCTGACAACCTCTTCAATTTTTAATCTGTTCAAGCGATGACTTATACGAATAATTCAGGATAGGAGATTGAGTATCTTAATAGGGAAAAAGAAAAGTTATGTCACACATTATAACTTCGCAGCGTCGGAGGAATTTCAAAGCGATTATGTAAGCGATTTAGAAAAAAGCACGAATATCGTCGGCATAAATAAGAAGAAAACGCTTTATGTAAATCGTGTAACAGGTAAAATATATATACTTGTAGGTAAGTTTAGGCAGGTGCGTGACACACAGAGGGTATTGAAAGCGAAAATGAGAGCGATATAGGTATGTGGTTTATTTGCTCCCCTACGAGACAGGATAATTGAAATAAGGATTTATACGTTTCGGATATGCAACCTACTTCAGTTTCCGTCTAGTATAGTCTCTAGGTAGGTCGTCTAGATATCTGGTACGGATTTAATAGATTCTGGGGCACACGTGTAGCTTAATTAATGTTGAGCTTATCGAGGGTAAAACAACTTACTTTTTGTATTGGAAAAGGATATTTTTTTCTGACTACTTAATATGGTCAGGATAGCTCAATTTTTTTGTCACTACTTATAGCTAGGTCAGCTAATTTATAACCAGAAAATAAACTTTTATGCTTTCGTTTATACCTTACAAAAAATATACGACACCTCAATTTCCTTGAACGTAACAGGACCTATTCTGATGCTATTTACAACATCACTGCAGTACATATAAGAGTCAAACGCCCCAGTCAGGTGCCGTTATGAATATTCAGAAGCAGAATAGGTGCCGGGAAATTGTCCGGAGACAAAAGCTTTTACAATTGGACAATGATGAATGTGGTAAAAAAGCAAACAGCCGCCTGGAAAGGTGGACACGTAGAGAAATTGGAAACGCTGCATTAGGAGAACTGATGTCATGATACCGACAAGTTATGAGACTGAACTGCTTATACTCGCTGCGATCCTGGTACGTGTATTGAGATTTTGCGGAACAAAACCGATTAACTGTTACGGCAGATTGCTGTGATTTTCGTTTGATAGCTTTTTTATGGGAACGCTGTTTACCTTACACGTATTGAATAGGGGTTACGTTCATGTTTGAACGTTTAGATACAGATGTGACTGTATTATTATTGATGAGGCAGAGATTTTGTGAGGCGTTTTCTTCAGTTGAAGTAGTAAAAATAAACTTATATAATTTTATGCCCCGAACTAAATGTAAGTACTTGGATGAAACAAAACTTAATAGACGTTGGATAAAACAAGGCGGATCGGATTTAAAATTGCAACTGTTTCTTCATAAAAGTTGACAAGTCGCTATCCCGGGAACATGGAACTATTAACTTTCTTTTGTTTTTTTTTACTCGGCGAGTTTGAGGGGAAGGAACATGCTATATATATCTTTAGTGGCATGAGCATAATCAGCCTATAAAGTTCCCGCTGCTGGGACACAGGCATCCTCTCTTTGAGAGGGAGTGGGCTATAATCCACCACACGGGCCCAGTGCGGGTTGATAGATGTCATATATCTTCGAATTTTTGGTGCTAGGACATGCCGGTTTCCTCACGATGTTTTCCTTCACCGTTTTGAGAGCAGTGGTGATTAAATTATTAACACAAAGTAAAGCGCCTACCTGGGTTTGTTGAACTCACGACCTTACATCACGTAAGTTGAAGCCGATACCATTAGGCCACCACTGCTGGCCTTTAGTGGATCGGTATCTAATAGTGTTATAATAAAGAGGTGATAATAATGTTGGAAGGCCTCCCACAAGGTGGACCGAGGACCTTGTGAGGGCCGCAGGAGTCCGCTGGATGCGGGAAGCACAGAACCGGTCGAAGTAGCGGAGCTTGGGGGAGGTTTCGTGGACGTCTTTCGGATGAAATGATGATGATGATGATGATGATGATGATGTAAAACATGACACAAACCATTGGCTACTTCTATCTATTCGTGGGTTGCGATTAAGAGAGTGTCAAAAGGTTATAGGCAGCGATATACTTTTATCTGCTAATAACATTAGGTACTCCTGTCACAAAACTGCCCAACGTAGTGATAATAACAGTATCCCTCCGTACGGTTCCTCGGTCAGGGTCAAAATAACACTTCAATAAGAAGAAAATGAACTGAAACCCTGTTTATTTTATGAAAAAGATGGTTTCAATATTAGAAATTAAATGTTAATCATTGACGCTAAAACGGCGTCCGAATCGCCTTAATTAATGAAGGGACCGATAAAAATTAATTACTCAAATTCTTTTTTACGATTTCACTGCTCTATGAGTATTCATCTATCATTAATTTCAGTAATCGGATCTCTAGAGGTATTTCATAATTGAAGATCGTAATTTATAGCTTTCATCAAAGAGATTATTTAAGCTTATGTGTATTCAATTGCTTTAATTACAAATTTCTGTAAGGTAATTCCGCAAATTAATATCGCATTTCAGAGCTTCTTCCTCATACTTAAGCACTTGTTTTAAGCTTTATGTAGATAACTTGATTAATAGGTACTAAACAAATGTTTGTAAAACTGTGCTGATATTGGTCGTGCTACTTTGCGTTGGCTCATGTTGGTAGGCCACTCTGTGCAGGCCGCGTAGCGCTACAAGCATTGTGTTTAGGCTGCGTAGCACTTGCTTTGCGTAGCACACGTAGGCCGGTGCTACGCTTGTCAACTTTCTACGCTACTCTAGAGAACTGCATCTATCTCTCGATTAGTATACATAAGGTTCATCTGCGATATCGTATAGTGTATTAGTAAGGGTGGGGTGGACGAAACTTGAAGCAAGGTATAGTCAACTAATTCGTAGCTGTCTTGCTACGGAAACTCGTAGCAGCTTATCAATTATCTTTGTTAATTTTGCTGCATCGCACAGTCTTGCAATGTTTGAAGTCTCTCACCTCATCAATGTTTTAATTAAATAGAACTCAATTGGGTTAATTAAGTGAAAATGTCGTCAAGAATCGTTTTAGCTTGCAATTTTCACGCTCGGCTGAATAATTCCGCGGGCGTTGCCCGGCGGAGTTTTTAAATAAAGTTGATTTGAGGTTTCTCGACTAGGTACTGTGTAATTAGCCAAGAGTGAACTGTAATGTCGGCACTCGGCACCGCCACGCCGCACGCTGCCCGCGGCTCAGGGGAGCTTATCAAATATGTACCTACCTACCTGCCTCCTGTGTGCCGGATTTATTTAGGATATGCATGAGGGTACGATTTAAATTTTAAACGGATTGCGCCCTTGGATTTCGGCCCTGTGTTATGTTTGGTAAATCTATCACTATAACACGTCCGACCGAAATTAATTTTAAAGCTCGCCTCGTTCCGATTCAATAATAGTTGTTTTAGCCGCTGTAATCCTGGGTTGCCATAGACACAAAGCGATTGTGACAAAAGGCTTATTAAACAATATATTTGAAGCAAATTACAGAGCGGCTGCATAATTAATTAGGTGGATTTTGTGCAAAATTGTGTTAAAACAAACGGAAGGCTCCTGAGGTGTGGTGTGTGAGGCTGGGAGGTATTGTTGAGGGTGCGTGAGGCGTGCGGTAATGTTCCCTCGTCCCTCCGCTTCCTCCTTTTTCGCTGCCTACTCCTCACTCACGGTTGCCGACGTACCTGGGGCTCATCCATCAAAATTGCGTTCGTCGCTGAAGATGTAACTGTCTTCCGCAAACATTACGAATATGCATATGCTTATATATATTCCGTAAATTCAACCCTACGTACGTGTGCCATTTATATCAAAGGGCGTGATGTAAATAAAGGAGGCTTTGTACTTACTATTTTTAGTGAATGTGACGATCTTGAGCACCTTGCCGTACCGTTGGAAAATGGAGTAGAGTACGTCGAGCACGATCGGGTATAACATGTGTTCTATAATCACGCGCAGGACTGTGTTGGGCCCACCCTGTGAACAAAACTAGTAAATTAAAATACGCTGTGTTTAAATACAAACAGTTACATAGGTGCGATTCGTTTCAAACTGCTCCGAGATATAGGAAAAACATACATTCTGCCAGATCCAGGCTTCGAACCAAGTACTTCACGCTCAAAACCAGTGGTTGAACAAATAGAAACCAAGGTTTTTAATAAGGAAAATTCAAAATTATGACGGCGCATGTATAACCCAAGAAATAAGCACAAAAGAACCTTTCCCAAGTACCTGTTTGTTAACATGAAATGTCTGGTTTAATTAATTAAAACACAAAAGGAAGTTCAGCTATCAATTACACGATAATTACGAACAAAGAATATAATAATCTACTTACGTTAAAATCATTAATTAGTGCTTATTTATGAGAAAAGCTTATCAATAATTAAAGTCCCCACAGGCACTTTGTGACTGAAGCTTAAGATACATAGAGGTAAAGGTAGGGACGCATTGAGGAGCAGCGCGATATTGTCTAATGTGTCTTTGTTTTAAACCCGCTGGGTGTTTCTTGGAGATGTCCGTTAGATATTACATTAGAAATGAAGATTTGATACACGAGGGAACTTTGGACTTCATGTTAAATGCAATAAGAATGAACTAATATTTGTAAAAATAAAATACAAATCATGATTTTGTGGAGTGGCGCCAATAGATGTCACCAAAATCTAAAATCTGTTTCAAGAAACGAATGGATGACACAGGTATCAGATTCAGAACTTCTGAAAACCCCTCGGAAAATCGCCATTTAGCCCACTACGTCCGTACCTTACCAAAGTATATTGACCGATGCAACTGCATGATCCCTACCCTCCGGGCGACAATCTGTCGAACGTCTTAGCCCATTCTATCTGCATGCTACCCGCAGTCTACATCTAAGTCTGGGACCTCAGGAGAATACCCAAACCTAATTTGTGGGGCAAGTTTAATATTTAAAGGTATTTGTAATCGGCTCTATTTCAACAGCTCATAATTATATTGGAATTCCACTGTAATACTTAGGTTAGGTATATGTTATTTACTTACGTCTATCGGGAAAGGTAAGATGATTAATGGATACAGATGAAATTAATTATGTATAGTTTTAAACACTATTGTTGGAAATAATTATTTTGGGTACGCTAGGGTATTAGTTTATGAATAATATGAATTTAGGGTTTACTTGTACACCTTGTGATGTATTGGGATACGTTTGCTGAGAAATACAGTTGTAGACATTTTCCTACTAAGGTTTGAGAAACTGAAAACGCGGCATTTAATTTTTTATCTATTTATGTTCAATTAGATTTCATGGATATAATATAATATACATGGATAATTATTTTTTAGGATTTGTAACTCTATTAAAATGAGGCACTTACAGAAGTCAAGAAAAATTTAATGCTTACCTGTATTTCTGTGCCCCCATTTGCGGGCTGTAGAGCTGCGCCCGCGCCGGCAACAAGCGCGGCGCCGGCGCTGTTGGAGATGGCTTGCGCTGCTTGTAGCGCTGCCTGCGCCGATGCCGACTGCAAAAATATTACCTATAAATAATAGGTAAGTGTACGCCGAAGGTATATGTCGTGTGTTAGCTTATAAAATAACTATGCTAGAACTTAACTAAGTATAGTAACAAACTAAAGGGATTATGGGTGGGGATAAGTGGATCAAAATTTTGTCATGCAAGGTTTTGACTTTTAGAGCGGTTTTTTAAACGTAAGTATACTTTAACTTTTCTTTCATTCTAACCCGGATAAAACAAAGGAAGTTGAATCCAGATCTCCAAATGTCAAGTGTGCAACACACATCAACACAAAACGTGTTAATTCCCACATTTCTGGACGTCCTTCAGTAAGTAAAAACATTCATTGTCACGTAGAAAAAAGTATGTACAAACAACAGCCCTTCGCTCTCATAATTTCGCGAACAATGAAACGTAATAGGGGAATGGAGAGGAGAGTTATCTGACACACGCGTGAGCCACCTTCGAGTGTCCAAGACCAACAGATAACATTGACCACATCAAACAAAGGGGGGGTCATAAACTTATTTTGTATCGTCCGGGAACAATTTGGTACTTTGTTGCGTCGTTATATAGGGGCGGACGGCATTGTGGACGCGACACTTTGAGCGCTTAGCGAGTTAGATAACATTCATAAATTCGTCATATAAATGACGGGTTGTTTTTTTCAGTAGTTCTGCTGAAATGGCTGCGAATATGTTTCGCGGAAAAATTTGATTGTAGTAGTTTACTAAAAGGCTTTATTTATTTCACTAATAAAAATCTCTACAAGTTTTTCCAACAAGCTAAAACAATGTCAGTTTTAGCCTACTGCTAAAAAAAGCCAATATCCACGTGAAAAGCCTTCAACACGATCTACGGTAGGTTCAAATAAAAAAACGTAATGACACGCGAGTGAAATACAGCGTGTTGTTTACACGTTACGATCGCATGCAAGGGCGCGGCACACTTTGATCCTATATTTTCACATGGCTTTGTGCGACGACGGGCTGACAAGCGGGCAGGCCAGACACAAAAATAAGGCTTTAACCGTGTCATGGTAAGCCTGCCGCCGACGGCAAAGGCTCTGGTACAAATTCACGTTGACTTGTTCCCCCACACTCCTCTTTTTCTTTGCTTGAATTCTTTGATACGTCTATGTTAGAACTATTATCCAAAATGTATGTTTTCAGAATAACTGGCCAGTAGGCATTTAATAAATTGTTAACTAAATTGTGGAAAACTCATTAGAGTTTTCACCCATCTTTTTGTTTACTTTATTTGTAATTTGAATCGCTTATTTCATACAGGACCATATTTCCCTGATTTAAATACAAAAGCAAAAAAAAACTCGCGTTCATGAACACGCAACAAAAGGATTTTAGGAATGCTATGCCATCAAAAATATTTTCCGTGTCAACGGCGGCGCCCGCTATCTCGAACTTGGAAGATATTTAAAAGGTTCTATTCGGGAGACGCGTAATCTTTCAGAGGCGACCACTGGCAGACACTCTTCGAGGACACGCGACAAAATAACTCCATCCGCTCTAGAAGAGTTCTATTCAACCACCACAAAAACCTTTTGCACCGCATGATTGATCAAAGCTTTGCGTTCAATGCACGTTCTTTAAAATGCAGCTGGTCGACGTCATTCTCTCAAGTCGGGAGCGTTCAGGAGACGCTTCCGTTAATACGATTAAATTCGGATGCTCAGTGATGTAGTAATGTATAAAGCGTGTCTTTTCATGTGAATCACAATAACAAAGCCTAGTCTGTCTATTCGTAACAGCCTCGTTATAACTTTTAATAGTGCGCTACAAAGAGATCCCGAAATGTGACGAGACAGCGATAAATCTTTATAGTCACATTATCTTGTATGTACTTATGCGTTCTGTGTTAAGACTCAAACTGATATTTTGTTAGAAATGAGTAGTGGATAATATAAAAGTGAACGGTGCACTTATATTTTAGTTTTATGAACGATAACTTTAATTCTTTGTCATTTACTAACGTTTGGGTCATGTCTGTTCACTATGTTCCTACATTGTTATCTTTTATTAACTTCAAGGGGTTGTCTTGTTGTAGCTTAAATAACTTAAAATTATCGAAGCTTTCAGGAGCGCTGAAGTTTCAATTAAAACATTGGAGCCCTATTTCGTGGGTGATATTAATATGGATGAGAATTTTGGTAAGATCTAGTCAAATACGGGGTTACAATCTACTTTGAACGTTGAAATTATTTTAAAAAGCTATCAGTTGCAAAGAAATCTCAGTATTAAAGTTTTAAATGGTACGTGAAAAATGTGCAGGGAATAAAGTCGTCGGTAATGGTAACGAGTTCTCGTCGGAGTCACATCATTATGAGGTATCGAACAGATGACGCTACGTCAAATAATATTCTTGCTTCCTAGGCGTCGAAATAAGGACTTCTTTTTGAACAGGAATTTTAAGTGTATTCTTTTGAGAGATATAGATCGTTTTTTTTTTCCGTTATTATTTGTGCCTGGAATAGTGATGATGATTTTGAAGAGAATGAAGTAGTAGGTACCTAAATTATTTCTGCTTTTCAATTAAATGAAGTGAGATGTTTATTTATGCCAGTACCTAGATCTTGTAAGACAGTTTTACACCACAATATTTTATTGGTCAATATTTTAAAACTAGATGGCACCGGCATTTCCTAACTGATTGATCCGTGAGAAGAAATGCCAAAACAATGTGAGACTAACAAAGCAGGGCCATGTCTGGACGGGTCTTTTGGAGAAAATCCAAGTAAAACTATTTTACAAAGTTTATGTTTGTGGCATATGTAAGCTGTATTTTTATTTGGCCAAATTTAAGAGGATTCCTGTTTATCCAGTTACATAATTTATCAATCTAAACAGCTTTGTAAATAAACACCTATTTTCAACCCCAAAATGTCGTTGGATTACCCTACCTCAAACTATCAAAGACCAAATAACCACACTTACTTTAACCAAAATTGTAGGTAGGTATTTAGACCCAGTGTCTACCATAATTCGCTTAAGATGTTACAGATCAATATTTACACTCCACTACAGAGAAACACGGATTAACGCAAACAGATAATAGACACCTAGATGTATCCGTTTTGAGTTTAATCATCACATTAATTAGCCACGTATTGACACAAACGCCTGTTTGCGATGCCGACAATTTGATCAAACAACCTGAACTATTTAATAAACAATGTATCGCGAATATTATTTAATGTTACAATAATAGTGTTCTGTACAAATTTGTGAAGAGCAAACTTGTGAATAAATGACTTATTGCAGACTTGCTAATAATACATAAATGCGCTAATTGAGTAGTTAACAATATTTTCAGTACATTTCACGTGATATAATCAAAATATCTTGTCGAAACTTTCCTCTGGTTTATAAATTACGACGTCAAAGAAGCTTATAACGCAAAAAGGGTAAATTATATTATTAGTGGCAAATAATGATTGTGTTGTTAGACAATTCGGTGGGTAAATATTCCCCGTGGTCCGACGCTAACCCTTGCGCATGTTATCGAGTACCATCCCCTCAATTATGGCAACACAAATTTAGGCAAGAACAATTTCTCAATATTATCAACCATCAAAATGGTTGAGGGTTTGTTTTTGATAGGTTTCGTGGATAAACGAAACTAATTAAGCGTTTTAATTAATCCTCCCATTGGGTGTTTTGTTACCGAAAATATTGATTTCCTTTCTCATTGCCGAAGAGTCTCCGGTAAGAAAGGTTCACTCACAAATGTTCGGCATTTATCTCCTTTTTACCTAACGTTATCCCACAAGCCTTATTATGGAGGGTGGTAAGATTCAGCGAGCGTTGCCAGTTGATTCTTATAGTGACGAATTGCGACATGGGTGCTCGGGATCCCAGCTTTCTTTTTGCACAACAAGTAAGTAGTACGAGAGACCCAAACTTGTGTAGCGTTTAGCAACAAACTAGAGGATATAACTAGCTAACTAACGTTTTGATGCGGTTAACTGAGCAGATTCAGCGACATAACCTGTCTGTAGACACAAATAAGTTCCTAAAGGGTTAGTTACCAGTTTAACCAGAGTAACTTTAGTTTAACTTGGGCTATCTATAACGCGTCTATTTGATTACAACCGCTTATTGGGAGGCATAAAATATGTTATAGTTGTGAATAGCTGTGTTCGTAGTTATAAGTGACCAGGTGAACTAATAAAAATAAAGTACAGAAAACTAAAGCAATCAACAAGACCCGGCGACATTAAAGAGTTGAGCATATTTTTTAGTGCTCCAAGATGTTAAGGGGGAACGTTAATTATAGAGAGCTGATGGAGTGACATCCTATTAAAGATGGAGAACAATTTTATCTCGAATATGAATTTTATCTCGAAGCTGAGAAAGTTTCGTTGGGAGAAAAAGCAATTATATATAAAAAATTGCCAGTTCTCGTGCTTGAAATTACCGAGAATATCAAATACCTTGGAGTTACTATTGACCAATATCTTTCCTTTAAACCACACCTAGAAATCCTCATGACCAGGTTACGAAAAGTAATTTACATTTTCAAAACCCTCAGGAGCAGTGGTGGCCAAGTGGTAACGGCCGCGACATACGAATTGTAGGTCGTGAGATCGAACCCAGACAGGCGCTTTACTTTGTGTAAATTATTTCATCACCACTGCTCTCAAAACGGTGAAGGAAAACATCGTGAGGAAACCGGCATGTCCTAGAACCAAAAATTCGAAGACATGTGACATCTACCAACCCGCACTGGGCCCGCGTGGTGGATTACGGCCCAATCCCTCTCACCGAGAGGAGGCCTGTCTCCCAGCAGTGGGAACATTATAAGGCTGATGATGATGATGACGAAGACGCTCGGCTAACCGAAAACTATTAAGATGGGTTACTACGCATTATGCCAATCACTATTGATTACTGTATCACATCATGGGAAGGTGCCACAAAAACACACCTCATAGAAGTTGAAAAGGCACAGCGTGCCATACTCAAGTTTGGAGCTGGTCTCCCCTTTCGTTTTCCGACTACTGACCTACACAAAGAATGGGACATTCTTACTGTCAGACTAATGTTCATACTACGTACTTTACTTTAAAAAACATTCTCAAATGCAGTTTGACGCTAAGCTACTCAAAGACAACCGACGAAAATGGTAGGGTTTGTCCCACGGCTCAATTCAAAACCACACTCCGTAAAAGATTATATTACTTCCTTGGGCATTATCTTTACCATAAATTAAATAAAGTCTTAAACCTATATTCAAAAACTGGATCAAGTTGCATTCAAGAACTAAAAAAATACTTAAAAACCCCAGACTATCACAAAACTGATTTTTTTAGACCGTTCTGAAATAAAACTAATTTTGACCAACCCCAAACATGCATAGCTATTCCCCACCTTCTTGAAAAACAATGCTGGCTGCACTCACTCCACAAAAAGTCACCTTCACTCACACACTGCTTATCTGAATTACTCACATATATCTCTCCTACTAGTCTAACACTTCACACACGATAAACACTCACTCACACATTGTCTCAATAACTTCTGCAGTATTAATAGTTAGGTATTTTTTGTTGTTATTTCTTCTTACTTTATTTGTGTTAAGCGTATTGTTTAACTCACACTTAGTTTTGATTTTATTTTTATGCATACTGTTTAACTTTGACCCTTGCACGGTACCCCTGGGCCTCCACAGCTCACCAATTATGTTATTACTTCATAATTGTGATGTTTTTTAAACAAGTTTATAAAGAATGTACAACTATTTATACTGTTCAACCGGACTATTGACATAGTAAGGGTGTAATGTAACATCATGAATTAATGTCATCGAGAGATTCACTACCTGGTCCCATACGAACAATATAATCGCGACACACACTGATTCATCCATTTACGACCATTTACCCCATAAACGAGGCAACTTTTCGTGAAATTATTCAGTAGTCACGACACGCACGGCCGGTATCACGACAAACGTATAGACAGAACAGTAATAGTTTAGTAACTCAATCAAATCAGAACAACGTTGGCGTCGGCGACTATGTCCCGTCGCGGCATGCGGGTTTATTGAATACCGTTATCTAAATTGTGGGGTCTTGATGCCCCCAACAAAGATTAAATTAACAGGTCGAATGCAGGCCACAGCCGGGGGGTCTGTTCCGCAATTGTAACATCGGCTTTAATGCCCGATCGTATACCGCACGATAATCCCGCTGTTGTGTATTAGGCCTAATTGAACTGTCGTTACGTTATTACGTATTGAGTGGCCGCGTTTTGTGTCTATCCAGCCCGTGACTGTAATCCTAATTAGTTACTGTTATATGCCATGTTAAACATGGGATGTATATGGATTTGGTAGCCTTTCAGCTGATTAAAATAACTGGCTGCGGTATGATTTGTGTGTAGAATTAACGTATTCCGAGTTTCCGTTATAAAACCCGTACGTTTCAGTATCGCCTGAGATCAGTTTATAGAATTTAAGTTACCCCGTTATCTGTTGGTCTTCAAACACTCAGTGGACAAAATTAAAATAAAATCTTTACAAAATAAAGGTACTTACTGCATTGCTATGTGTCTGATCGGTCTTGAGCTCCTTGTGGTTAGAGAACTGGACGTACACGGCTCTACCGCGAAGCTGAGCCACGCATCCGCCGAAATACGCCACCATCGCCACTGCCGATATCTCCTCCGCCATTTCGAGGAATGCCTGAACAAAAAACAATCTTTAAGTTTAACCTGAAAATATTAATACCATAATAGGTTCTAAACGTTTACAACATCCTTCTAAAATTCAAGATACGTTCGACCTCCTCTACATATAATTTAATGATAAGATCTATTGTGATCACTATCTAACCATAGTCTATCTTTGCTTCTATTCCAAACATTCTAAAAACCATCTGTCAACGGTGAGTATCAGACAAGACAGAATAATAGCTCTCCAACTCTTTTGTAGGGTCGTTAAAACGTACAAACTCAACGCTCGTAGAGATAAATCAATTGTTTAACAACAGCGGTAGTGTAATGTGGCGCACCCCAACTAGGTTTGTGTTTGCGGGGCCTATGGAGTCCAATTAATCGGATCCGAGCCCCGACCGTACATAAACCTGCTCCACACACCGACTGATCTGTTATGTAGTATTCTGTAGTCTGCATCATTCTCTAAGCGCGTTATGATTTCAATGGCCGTTTCGTCCGTAAATTCATCTATTCCACGTAGTTTTCAAACCGCAGTATCCTGCTTTTGGCATCGGACAGCACGAAACACACGGCTCTTTGTGTGTGTTATGCCGCAAATTAAATGGAATACTTGCACGGGGCTAATTAAAAATATTCTTATACACGGCGATTAAAAGCAGGGTCAGAGGAAATTTTTGATATACGAGTATGTAGGTATAACAAAAACTAAATTTTGTGTGTCGTATTTTTGGAGTAGATATTTGCTTTATTATCTAATGGATGCACAATTGATTACACACAAAACATATTTGCAAAACAGAATTTACTGATTAATGAGGCATCGTCCTTATTTGGCTTGATCGTATAATTTGAATTTGAAGTTCGATTACAGATTTACAATTCTGAAGACTCTAAAGACTGAGTTTACCGAAATTTCATCCCATCGAAAACTGTTACGGGATCAAAATCGATGCAGCACAAATTAATAGAACCGTAGCTGTCACGCGAGCGACGATCGTAAAATAGTGTCAACGCCTCTTTCGCTTTAATCACCGAGAGTGGGGGCGATTGTCCGCACCCACTCACATCCATGTTTGCCCACCTCTCCACAGATGGCGCCTTTGTAACCGGACTCTCACAGGTTCGGTAACCATCGACTACCAACGATACTTTTCATCATCCACTCTGAGTGCGTCAAAGGACTAGCGTCGACCACGTTCGGTACTTTATATTGATTAGTTTCAAATAATCTAGCGGTGTGTTGACTTTTTCAAAAGAACCAGAGGTTTTTTTTTACGTATAAAAGTAAATTCAAACGATTTCTTTTTTAAATATCTTGCGCACAAAGTGTTTTAAGACTGAAATATTTAAATCTCAAATAAAAATAATGGAAACTTATAAAAATTTTCTAGTGCTTTGCACCTCGAGTATGCCTAGAAAAAGAAACGGAATATTTTATAAGCAAAAGCAAGTAAAGAGCCTGTGACCGTTTATAAAAAGGGATTCGACTTGTTTCTCGTGCTAGAAGAGAGATTGTTTTCCTTCACGCCACGGTATACACAGGGTGGATGTCATACGAGCTATTTATTAGACGGGATAACATTGTCGCGACTGCCTCCTGCGTTCGCTTAATAGGATTTTCTTTTTATTATTTTATTTCTCGGTTGTAAACTAACTCATTTTTAATTTGTCAACGGGAAATCGTAAATTTCTCATTGCACGTGCCCGGTGGGTGTTTCGACGTAAAATGCGCAGTAAAACCGGCTGGATGTCGTCTTATACCCGGCTCGCACTTCGCGCTCGCGTGACGATGTGAACATACTTTTTGATAGATGACTAAGTGTACCACACCAAGTTGTTCCTGGACTTCTTACGCCACGTTTATCGCATACTTGAGCTAAAACGGCATTTGTTCTACAAAAACCTTTACCACAACACGACCAGAAACGGATACAGAAATTTAATAAAATATGATCATAAAATATCATTTCAGGAGGTCAATCACGGCAAACGTATCTCGATCTACACTCATTCATGAGCCCTTCTCGACCCAAATTGAAATTTATATTAGATGTCATCGCCTTTAATTTCCGCAATGTACAATTTTAGATGCAATCTCTCCCTTGGGTTTCAATTCGCAAAGTGTACCTACTTTTAAAAATAAGCTGGTAAAAATGGAAAAGGGGCCTAAAATGTACGAGTGAATATTTGTTCCAAATTCGCCGTTCATTTTGACCCCGCAATAGATAAACGTCTCTCGTTTGACGGGGGTTAGTAGGGATGTCGATCATACTAAAATTGCTTTCCATCGTCGGCGTAACATTTTGTTTTAAAATATACAAAGCGTCATTTATCGTGCGTCTTCAATATTTGGGTTCGATTTTGTTGTTTGGTAAACAAATGATCAGGTAAAGTATAAACACTTTTTAATTACGACTTCTAACAGACATCTCTTAAAGTTTTGATCGATATGGTTGCACCTCGTAATAAAGAACCATAAAATAATTGTAGGTTACTGGGACACATACAGTAAGAAGAAAGAAACTTCACAGCGATACTCATTAGTGCTGTAACCGACAAATCCTCCTCAGTCGTCCCTTGTCCCCCTAATACTGCAGCTACAATAAAACGTGGGTAGGGGTAGGCTGTGACAATGGTTAGCGGCCTATTTGCGGACAAGCCGTGCCTGCCACTTGTTGTGCTTCCTGTGGAGGCGAGCGCCATTGTAACTAAAGTAGCTACATGGCCGACTTCATTTGTTAAATGAGGCCTGATCGGTTACGTGGCCTAAGTTTTGCTAATCTGCCTTCGTGGTTGACGAGAGGCTTGGCAAAGTTGAACTTAATTGTGTTACTATTCGGTTTTAATACCCCGCTCTGAGGCAGTGCTGAATGTAGTAGCTACGATTGATGGAAATCGGCTTACTTATATCTCTTATCGTGAGTGGCAAGAATGTTCACTTCAAAGTACCTACTAAATGCATGATCAGTCACTTTCTACTCTAGCTCTTTAATTGGTTTTGTGTAAAAATTGTGGTAGATAAACAACAATTACCCTCGTTACACAAAATCTCAAACCTACCATTCAAGTTCAGTAAGTACCCTAATTAAAAGGATTACATTTACAAACCAACTGACCAAAAACAAATGTGGTATCTTACCTGATTTTTGCCTTTAAGCACGAGTACATTAGTGACCCTCCCGAAGGGCAGGCCGAGTTGTATGATCTCGGCTTCTGTCGTCTCATTAGGTATGTTCCGTATGTGGATGACCCGCGACGGTTTGCCGACATTCTGTTCGAGTTTCACCTGTTAAAGAAAATAAAAATAAACAAAGTTCTTAACTGATAACTGATTTTCTTCCAAGATGAAGACAAGAAAGTTCCATAAAAATATTACTCAAAGGACTTAATGAAGTGAAACGTTTAGTAAAGAAAAACAACTATAAAGATGATTGCCCATAGGGTTCGCTGGACGCGATGATCCGTAATCAAATGGCGTTCGATTCTGGCTGAGCAAACGCGAATGTAAAAGGCACACAGCGTATAAAATGACCGTTCTAATATACATAAATAAAGCTAGCATTGTTCGCGAGGAAGACCCGGTTGGATAATTGAAAAGTCGATGTAGTATAATTGTCGAGGCTTATCGGGCCCAACCCCGATGTGGGCGCCATTGTTCCCCAGAGAGCCTTTTGATTACGGCGGCGGGCTCGAACCGAGTCCCGAATATATTGTAGCTTTGTATGACACTTCACTTTCCATTGAAGTGAAAAGAGCAACCTTTACAGCGCAATTTATGATTGTAAAAAAAATCATAAACAAATTACAAGAAATTCGAAATCTCACGAAGTGTAATAAAGCAGTATTATCAAATATTTTCACGATTATAATTATGTATTCGAGGAAATCTTAGCAGGCGTCTCAGTCGGAACAGCGAATAAGATTTGGGGAGTTGCGGGGTATCTAAGCGTCTCCCTTTTTACGTTCTTTGGCGGGCGGCGAAGCGTGGAGGTGTAACAAATGAGTCTAATGCCTATTAGTTCGACCTTGTTAAGTTCAGACAAAGTGAGCAGCTGGTCTGACAAAAGTGCAGGGAAAAGTCAAAACACTTGGAGTACTGTTCCATTGTGGCTGTTAGTGGCTAAACTCCGTATACTGTTGATGCAATGCCATTGACTTTTTAATTACCTGCACTCAATTAAGAAGTACGAGTGCGATTGGATCTTTATCTAGACATCAATGCGTACTTGTTCAAAAATAGCGATTAAGAGGGCAAAAGAGGTTTTACTTAAATGAAAGTTATCACAATATTACATAGATCCGATTTATTAATTTATAATTCAAATTCCTGATCAAGGGTAGGAAAAATACTGACTAGGCGCACAATCTGTTTTGTTTTACAAAATAAATATTTTTACGTTACGTCCAACCAACCCAAAACAACCAAGAAAAAAAAAAAAACAATCGAACACTCAGATCTTTATAAAAACAAACCGCTAACTAAAAGAAAAGAGTAGATATGATATTTTTGAACAGCCCGAATTTCGTTAGAATCGACATCAAAAGAACCAAATCTCCGTAAATAAACAAATAAAAAAATATTTTTTCCAAAGTGACTTGCAAAGGGAGGAATAAATCGTCGCACACGCTCGCCCACCTCGAAGGTACATTTCGGTATTTTCTCTTCTCACGAAAGAAAACAACTGGTACGTAAAACGTAAAGAAGGACATTACTTTCGCTGGGTCAGAAAATCTGCGAGGAACGATTTCCACATCAGGCACTTTAAATCATCCGCTCCGTCTCACATTTCATCCATAAATATTAAATCTTGGCTTGGTTCTTTGGATAGAAAAAAAGCTATCGTATGACATTTTCCCTGTGAGGATTTCCCGGAATCGGTCAATTTTCCCGGTGATCGCGCGGGCCGTGTTTATTGAAACACTATTTCTCAGTTGGCCGCGTCTATGGCACCATATCATTAACTATAACTACGGCCACACTCGTGTTGACATCTACTTTGACCTATCAACACCAATTTTACCGTTCGGATATTAATTAATTAATATTATACCTTTTGCCTACTCATATTTTTATAATTTACGTGTATATTTATTTCATAGCAGTTTGCTATGCGTATGAACTCATGTGCAATATAAATTAAGATATTAAACTGGGTATCAAATATAACATAACCGGGCTGAAGTGGTGTCGTAAATTGATAAAATATGAGAAAATGTGACATTAGCAGCGATTAGAACCGTTTTCGAACTTGTTTGCGGTAAATATTATGGAGCTATAAACTCGCTGCCACAACTACTTTACATTGTATTTAAGAATTCTCAATGGCTGTTTAATTATTGAAAGCATTTTTCCTCAAAGGAAAACTCCGTGAACAGTTTAATTTAACCCATCTTTTTTCCATCTAAATGCTCTTTGTTTTTCATTGCAAACCATTTATGCTAATAGCGATAATTGTTTTAGTAGTTAGTTTTGTGAGTTTTTTACAGAGTTTGGATAGGGAAACAACAGTTTTATCTCAAGATTAACCCGTTTTACCACGACAACAAACTCTATAGGAACTATTTCACTACCAGTAATGACAACAACAATCTTAACACCCGTTTATAACATCTTCAAACACATCTCAAGCTTCGGAATTTGTAATCATGTAACGCCCCTGTAACCGAACACTAATATTGGCACGTTCAAGTAAACGTAACACGAGTCAATTGTACCTGAGCACACTAAGTATTCTGCTTACGGCCCGCTGACAAACGCCCCGCCGTCGTCAGTAGCACAGTGACTAAGGAAACGACATTCAGTAATCCGCTTGTGGCGCACGGGTCAGGCTCGACACATCAGAAACGGGTGGTATTACCCCGTTTAAGAGCCACCTCATACTTTTTAACATCTTTTAGGGATCATGTTCAGGTTTTTAAGCCTTGAAAAACATTTCTGCTTTAGAAGTACAGAGTAATAGTCCTTCCAAGCTAACGACATTTTATTTTTAATATTTGTCGCGTACCTGTCTTGGAAGGGTAATTTTCATCGGGTAGTGGTACAGTAATTGACAACGCAGATGTATTTTTAAAGAAATATGGTAACCTACTAATAAGGCAGTTGATGGTTTTGTTAGGTTAAGTTAGGTAACTGGGGTTGTGAAAGCCCAATCTATTCAAGATGAAAATGTATTCTGGGTTCGCAAACAAAACTTTAATTTCATGTACGACGCGAGTCTAGTGTAGAAAAAAATAATAATTTATTAAATTATATTGGTTTTTCAATTCTTTACTAAGCATACAAGTTACGGGATACGCAGGTGGGCAGACAATGACTGAGCGAATATCAAAGAAAACGGCCCCCGAGCCTACACCGTAATCGATTTCGTGATGCAGGAAAACTTCCCACAAATATTTATTTTATCTATGTAAACAAAATGTATAAGTGCCTCGCAGTATATTCTCGTAAGAGGATTCGTTAAACTTTTTGCTGTATACCGTAGATATATTATTTAATAAATTAATATCGTGCTGAGTAGCTTTTGGTTCGTTCAAGTTATTAGATATACCCTAGTGAATTGTTAGAGATTCTGATAGCAATCGTTTTGTAACATTCCGCGTCGCTTCTTGCTTCTATAAACGTTTAAGCATTTTTAAGATAACTGTAGAATGTCCGGACATTTTCAAGATGATTTTCTAAATTTCAAAGAAGGAGAATTTTATATACGAGTATTAGCATGTAAGATGTTCTTGACACTAATTTGAGTAATATTTTAATGTTTGAATTGAGGTTACAAAAGAACTGCAGGAGTTTTTCTGAAGGGTAGCTTATTCTAAATTTTTCAAATTATATATCCGATTTTCTTTTAATAACACAACATTGAAACTTCGCGACAAAGTGGACAAAGTTATCATAATTACTTTAGAGGATAAAGTACGCTTATTGATGGCTCTTAACCATGTCTGTCATTTGAGAAATAATCCACTATCGTAGAGAAATCTCTCAGTCAGTATCGGAACCCTTGAACTAATAACAATCGCGATTTAGTGGGGCGTTCGGTGGCAACTCGATGAAAGTTTGAGTACCACAGGTATGGAGCACAAGTTCTCATGTAGCAGCGATATTTATCGTAACTAGCTGCGCCGGCGACTCGGCTTGCGATAAATGTTGAATTTTGTTTTAACGCTGATCACTTTCGTGCAGCCTTTATTATCATCATTTCAGCCCAAAGACGTCCACTGTTGGACATAGACCTCCCACTAGGGGCAGGGGGGGGGGGGGGGAATAATCGCCAAATTTGGCAGGCGAGTTGGCATTCGTAGTATGATTGTAGAACGATGCTGCCTATTCTCTAGTAAGTCCCTTAATCGCCTTTCACGACACCCACGGGAAGAAATGGGATGGTGCTACTCTTTACATCTCGCACCACACGGAACATGCAGTACTTGAGTATTGTATTTTGGGATTTTTTGTTGCAGATTTAAGCTTCCTGACAATATTCGCCTGTAATTCATACTGTTCCAAAGATCTTAAGATAAATTTATTAATCAAATTAAATTATACACACTTTTGAATCTAGCTTAAGGGCTTATTACACTTGGCTGAATTTAGTCATCTAACTAGTCATCTGAATTCAGAAGCAACATTAAAAGCTATGAATGCTAGCTTGCTAATTGCGATTACTTCACTAAATTCAG
Organism: Polymixis flavicincta; assembly: GCA_949987655.1. NCBI lineage: Eukaryota > Metazoa > Arthropoda > Insecta > Lepidoptera > Noctuidae > Polymixis > Polymixis flavicincta. The sequence goes on along the minus strand of OX465175.1, from coordinate 10,378,858 downwards.
TAACGACTGAATTGAGATCACTAAATTCAGCCAAGTGTAATAAGCGCTTTACTTGCAGCAAAACACCAATGCAAGTTGATAAATAGACAACGAATAACATTGCTCTGTAGCTACCCAAGTCCTTCTCAACTTTATAAATTCTAGCACCTAACGAAATCATCTTATACAAACAAATACTATAAACAAAATCGATAGCAAAGGGAATATTGTTTTCCAACCATCCTCTTATCACAAGTTTCACTAAAACAACCCGCCATAACTGATGCTTACGACTTGCACCTCACTTGCAGTTGCATCCGCCGTTAAAATTTCAAGAGCATTATTACACCAGAAATCGTTGGAGTTGATTCGTTGAAACTTTTAATTGGCAGTCCAGTGAAATATTGTATTTCATTGCCAACCATCATTGATATTATTTGATACAGGTTGAGAGCTACTTCCTAGCTTGTTATTTTAGTTGGTTCATCAAACAAATAGAAGCATAGCGTTTATAGTATTGGCCGTTATTAATTGGTATTGTGTAGAAATGATTCAGTAAACGTGGGTAGCATAATTAATATGAAATTATACATATAATAGGCGTTATTGATGAATTTGTCGAAAATATCTGGTTGGTTTGTATTATTAACTGACTTCAGTCTATTTGGGAAATATAAATGTTGATTTTACGTGTTGCATTATTTCAAATAGATCGTTAATTAAATATGGACAAGGCTTAGATAATAGTTTTAACGTTGATTGATAAGAGAATCAGCTAGAATCAGCTAACTTCAGTGAATTTGAACTTAGTTATAAAATCTAACGCCTATATTGTAAAAGACAAAAAAATAAAGACTAAAAAAACCTGTTATCTCTTGTGAAAAGTTGTAAAAATCAGGTGCAGGAAATTTGTTTGCCGATACGTGGGGACGACAGACGAATCGATAAACTTAGTGATGTTCACTGGTTTAAGACTTCCACCGCGATACTGTTCTTGAAACTTACGAGATGCTTCATAAAATTCGAAGGGGTAGCCACAAGTAAAATATTCGGAAAATATTATAGACTAGCTTTTGCCAGCGCCTTCGCCCGCTCGGAACTTTCATCCCCTATTTAACTCCCTTAGGGGTTGAATTTCGAAAAATCCTTACTTATTCCTTGTCTACATTATAAAGGGAACCTCTGTGCAAAATTTCAGCTCTCTAGGTCCAAGGGTTTGGGCTGGGCGTTGGTGAGCGAGTCAGTCAGTCAGACTTTTCTTTTTATTTATTTAGTTAATATACTGAAGTTTTTGATACAGATATAAAGTCAATATATGATGTATCTATCGACTACTGATAGCCTTTTTTACGGCCGATATATTAGTTGAACACCGATTTTCCGACATATCACAAGACTAATAATTATCGGCTAGATGGTAGGAAACACTGAGATTTTATATTGTCGTCACTTTTTTTTTGTTTTGGTTTTGGCTTCGCACGGTTTGTGCATTTAGCCAGTGTCAAGTAATTTTACTTTTCAATCAAGTAAATGGCCCGTTAATAGGCACGAAGTTACAAAAGAGTCAGTCAAGTCAAAGTTCATTGTAAAGCGGTAGTAACTTTACAACAACCTACATATTAGGAGTTTTTGGGGGTACACGAAAAGTCCACGTTAGTTACTTATTTTCACCTTCACTACACTTGTGCACTCACACGTAACTACATTGAATAATTCGCTACCAAAATTATACATTTTAATTCGCTATTACACGAAATTTCATGAAAATTAAAATTCGTGCGACATGTTCCAATGCGATCCCGCCATAAACTCTTGTCGTCACTTATTTTGATGGTTCCCCCTGTGGTATGGCCAACGACAAAAGTCGATTGCCGATTGTGATATGTCTAAATTGATACAGCATTTTTCACTACATTTAATATTGTATTGATCTAACAGCTCACCTGGTCTCATTTCCTTACCCAGGTCATGTTCTATCTGTATGCCAATTTTCATCCAAATCCATTGATAAATGATAAATGATTTTATGTCTGTAAGTAGGTTTGTACAAACACTATTACACGTCAATCAAATTTTTTAAACTAGATGAGGTCGGCTTTGTTGCAAAGCGATAGCTGTTTCAGCGTGAAAGCGTTACAAACATAAGTATGTTTGTGAGTGTGTAAAGTGAGTAAGTACTCACTTTTGCATTTATAATATTAGTTAGGATTTTAGTTTATTTTTTCTGATGTGTCAATATACATTTGTCGCTGACTGTGCGTGTGTGCCTACCAGCATATCCAGTCAAAATATCGGTCTAAAAAAAAAACTCTTCTATAAACTTTATTTTAAAGCCAAATAGCTACGAACTTCCCAAGGAATAATCCAGAAGGAAAGTGGTCGAACATCCACACTTTACTTAGCTAGGTGCTAATTCATCCATGCATAAGAATGGCACAACTTCGCGACGGGAAACTTTTAATAGTGGCCTTCGCTGGGCCTGAATCGCTTTGCAACTTGCAGCCATTTTGCCTTAAGAACATTATTCATTGAAATAAATATTGTTATCCGTTAATTCTTAATTAAGTTGAAGGTTTTTTTCTAGTTTGCAGCGGTAAAGTGGGACGCTCGGCTTTTACGCAGGGTTCAATAAAATTGTGTGAGATAAGCTTATTTAATTGTGATAATCGTGGGCTATAAAAATATAGAATGGTAGAAATATGAGCATAACAACATTACTACCTATGTACGTTTTTAAATCAGTAGTATTTATCATCATCCTCTGGAGTCAGCTTCCAGTCTAATCTGCAGCTGATTACCAATATTATTACATGGAGCGACTGCCTATCGCTCCACTACCCAGTTATTGGGAAATACGATACCTCTTGGTAAGATTCAAATAAGTTGTAATATTATTTGGAAAAAACGAAGGATTTTTTATCAGAGTACCTCAAGATAAATGGTTGTATCTATAATGCAATTTATAGATACAAAATTTTACTCTACCATAACAATTTTATTACCTACAGCATGCAGTTAAAGCACACTATGTTCAATGGGGGTCGTTTAAGGGTTGATATGATACATAATTTTATTTCTATAAGTACAATATCTGATGATTTTATTTCGTTTGACGTTTTCTAAAAATGAAACCTAGCTAGATCGATTTATCGCCCCCGAAACCCCTGCATACTAAATTTCATTAAAATCGGAGCCATTTCAGAGATTCAGAGTATATAGATATATATATACATACATACAAGAACTACTCGTTTAAAGGAATTAGGTTTGTAAAAAAACCTTTAGATGTGAATCATATTTTACAAACTAGATGAGGTCGGCGTTTCCTGTCTGACTGAGAAGAAAGGCCGAAACAAAATCAGAGGTATCTTTTAAAGTCCAGACATAATCTTGGTCGGATCATGTGAAGACCATGTGGATTATATGTCTGAAATGGTCTTTTGACGGAAGAACCACTCAGATTGAGTGGACCTGTCCACTCAGTGCACGAAATTATCAATAATCATGCAGATATGTAGAAAATGTCTTGTTGAGGCCCTAAACAACAAATGAATTCGGATACACTTTAAGTAGCCAATGAAACTAACTTTTGAAATGCTTTTAGAGACACTCAAAAGCTATCAATAAACACAAAAAATTTCACATAAAATTGACAGAATAAATCAATAAATAAACACGCGATTGATAAAATGCATATACTCTTATATCGAATGTTATATAATGTATGTAATAACGATAACAAACTAATAAAGGTGTAGGTAGTTACAGATGGAGGGGAATGTTTACTGTACCTATGTCTTAAATCACACGTACCATAAGTTTTTGTTTGAACAGACGCTCAGGCCGCGTTCGTGGTAGGAAATCGTAAAATAAGATAGCCAAATGGTTTTAGTACACCCTAAAACTAGTAGTAAAATAGTAAGTGCCCGGCAATGAATATCTTTATGAGATCATTTGATTGATTACTGAATTTTCTGGGAACGAAATCAATGAAGGCGAGTGGTTGAATTATATTTCATTCGATTTTAAGAACTGCTTCATTAAAACATTAAGTTTATTTTAAGATAGACAACTTATGCTCGGTTCCAATAAACAACAACATTTCTTATTTCCAAAGTGGGAAAATAAATAGTTTCGTAAGCTAATTTTACCTGTGATAGCTGCTTCCAAATAGGGGTAGATCTATGCCAAGGTATTAGGTCTTTGCTTCATTATTCATAAAGATACAAGATTCTTAATTTAAACCAAAAACTGTCCGTAAATGCTAGGAATCGGCCATTAGATACAAAATGAGCTTTGTTTACGCGGCTTCATTAGTCAGCAATATTGATGTTAATTGTTATATTAGCAACTAAACTATGTACTAACGAAGTCAATAAACGCGGCCGCGTTATTTGCGTACGCGCTTAGCACTCACAATACGCAAATATCTTACAACTCCAAAGGCTGTTTAGGGTACTTTACTAAATAAGTTATTCTCGCCTTCAGAGCGTCATTCGAATATAAAACAGAAAGCTATTTATAATTTAGCCAGCTAATTTACCGTTCCGCCGGGTGGGGCAGTTTAAAAAGAAAATAACAATTAGGTACTTGAATGAATAAGAAAAAAGGGACAGAATAGATCGTAAATTCTTCTCCAAATAAGATCAGCAGTCAACCTGTGCAAGCGAAGTCGTAACTCCGTAAGACAAGCTCGTAAATGCTTAAGTAGTGGTAAACGCAGTCCCCGGACATCTTCTGATTTGATTGATCTTCACAAGGCAGACCCTTTGCGTTTTTACAGGAAACGTCAAGAAAATGAGGAAAAAAAAAACGGGGAACATAATTAATTACTTGATTTGGACATTAATGACCCGGTCAAAGAGGACGAGGGTTGATTAGTGTGTTTTCTACAGACGTGCCCTCTCTGACATTGGTATTATTTCAAAGAGAGGACTCTAAAAAATTAACTTGTATGTATGACATCACAGTTGAAGCCAACGTTTCAAATTAATCAAAACTGTCTGCATTTTCCATTCAATTCGAGGTGGGAACTCGAAAAACATTGAAAAATTACCTGTATTTATTTTTCCTGTAACGGTCTAAATACAAGCTCATAAAACATTCTATATAAAAACAGAAGCTCAGAGTTTTCCTTCAATATTTTCACAGCATGAAGTGTTTGCAGTACAACACAAAGGGAGAATATAAAAAAAATACTTTTAAAAACGAGTCGCCATTCCGCCGATAGGCACCAAATGAATATTCAGGGCAACAAAGGAGAAGGGGTGTCGCAAAAAGGCACTGCCTTAATTTTCATTGTAGAAAAAAGCGGGGCAATCGCTAAACCATAAAATAGCAAATAAATAAGCAACGTTGGGACACGTCCCTATTTAATTATGAATTAAGGCCGAGCAGTAACGAGATCACAATGTAATTAAGATTACTGCGGCGAGGTTTTTTCAGGGCGCCCCTAACAAGTGAGAGTAAATGGACGGCAAAACGCCGCGAAACTAAAATGGCTACCTTGTTTTGCCTGAGATAGGGAATCATTTAATGAATCTTGTTTGGGATAAGACGATTACGAACTAATGGATCTTCGATGTATTGTTACAAGAATTAGTTTTGTAATGCCTTAATGATCTTTTAATCGAACAAGTTTAAAGGGCATTTCAATATCTACTCAACTTACAAATGTCTTCGTTCTTGTCTAAGTTAGAAAATATTTATTTCGAATAAACTACTCAATTTAAATTAATGTTAGTCCCACGTTCCTTCAAATGATACTAACCTAATAAAATACTACAGGTAAAGTAGTAGCTACGGTAAAATTTATCTTAATATGCGATATCGCGAAGAAAGTAAAAATTATTTCAATTTCTCCAGAGCGATCTGAAATAGCTACCTACAAGAATCATTAAAAAGGTTTTACGTATAATTCCTATTGAAAAAAAAAAAACATTTCTCTTGTACGCAACAGCCAGTATGATATTTTATTTTCCCAGTGACATAATGACCGGTGACAGCGGGGGAAATAAACTGCCTGAGGGAAGAATAAGAAAATGGTTTCTTTTCAACGACTCGGTTCGCTTCTATTTAATTTGCGTAAATGATACCTACGGCAATGTTAAATATCAGGTTTGGTAATGAGAACACACTATGACGGACCTACTAGCTTTTCCAGCGGCTTCACACAAACATTATCCCACGGGAAAATACTGTCAAGTTTAAAGTATCATATATGTTATTCAAGATTCCAAATTATCTGTGTGCCAAATTTCATCCAAATCCATTAAGCCGTTTTTGCGTGAGTAACAAACATCCAAACATACAAACTTTCTTATTTATAATATTAAGTAGGATGTTTAGTTAACAATACTGGTCTTGCTCACGGTTTATTACGAAATATGATGCTCCACGAAATATCTAGGAGCGGTAATATATTGAGTTTAAAACTGTTAGCCGTGCATAAGTAGTGACAGGTCCATCGCTTACTAGCTGAAGGTAGGTTACGTACTACACATCTCCTAAATTGTCTGGGATGATGCGTCATATTTCCATTCTGAAGATATTACCTTTGACATGTTCAGTAAGGGTTATCATGTTAACCAGTAACTGGGTTGGGGAGGTCAAATAGGCAGTCGCTCCATCCTTACTCATATTATAAACGCGAAAGTTTGTATGTATGGTTGTATGGATGTTTGTTACTCTTTCACGCAAAAACTACTGAATGAATTTGAATGTTTGGCACACATTTAGGAAGGTGTAAAGTTCACTCATCCTCTATTGAAAAGAGATGATCTTCCGACCAGACGAGTATTGTGTCTGGTGGGCAACTGTCCGACAGTTGATGTCGGGATGTTGTATATATGTGAGTTTCGTGGTAAACTCTGACTGCGCGATGTAGGATTTCCTTGTGTAGTGTAATGTAAGTAATGTGGCATTGTAGATGGCGCCACTTTTGGTGTTTCCAGATATATAGTGTTGCGAAGTATTCGCTTATATATTTATACTTATATAATTTTATATATCTGCGTTACACAGATAGATTATAACCTAGATTAACACATAGGATACTTTTTATCCCTGTAGTACGTTTCCGCGGGATAATTTCTGACTACCACGCGGGCGAAGCCGCGGGTGGTAGCTGGTATTCAGCTGCATCCGGTAAGACTGTAACCTGACCCAATATAGTTGGACAAAGGCTAGGCAGATGATGATGTTCAGTAAGTAATTGGATTTTAATTTTTTATTTTTATCAAATGCTGTTAATTCGCAACTTATTTAAAACACGGCACTGCATTTTTACACGAGTCTACAAAAGACGTCAGAGTAACGTCACGAATTGAGAGTTATTAGCTAGAATTGCAGCCTTAACGTAAGCAGTAGAGCTAATTAGCACTCCGAGACTTAAGTCTACCTTCAAACTGTTTTTTTATGCAACTTCTTCAAGCAGTGCGTAATTTTATTAGTTTGCTAAGCTCAAATACGACTGTAGAGGGATTAGGTACCTCACTGTAGGGGTGGGGGAGTCATCTATCATCTGCCTAGCCTTTTCCCAACTATTTTAGGGTCGGCTTCCAGTCTTACCAGATGCAGCTGAATACCAGTATTTTTCATGGAGCGACTGCCTATCTGGCCTCCACAACTCAGCTACTGGGTGATACGATACCCATTGGTAAGACTGGTTCTCAGACACTCGGGCTTCTGACGACTCGTAACGGCTGTCAAAGATTCACGAATGACAACCGGGACCAAAGGCTAAACGTGCTTTCCGAGACACGGAGGGTTCTTGGTATGTAAAGATGGTCACCCATCCACTGGCCAACCGTGGCAAGCGTTGCTTAACCTGATCGATCGACCCGTGAGGCTGTTATTACTTAGCCACAAGCGCCCCTTAGCTAAATATAACACAATCTGACCTAGGCATTTATCACGTTATTTCGATTAAATGGATGATGCAATCCATTTGGTGGTCGGAGCACACGGCCAGCACTGGTCTTGACAAACAAAGAACTGTTTGAATAGTACCCAACAAAGTATGCATGCAAAACTCTCCCCGTATTTATGTAAATACACGATGAAACAACTGTGCAGTAGTAAAGACCCAAAACTGCGACATTGTTTATTTTTTAACAATTTTCTTCTATGTTGATTGTTGTCTACCTTTTGCCACGTTTTGTGATGAGATTTTTTTTAACCTTCCCTCTCTAGCATCTCGTTGATTAGTGCTGTCTACACACTGTATACATTGTTGACGCTTTTAACCTTTCGTTTAACGGTGTCGGTGAAATATGGGCACTAAATAACCTATAACGTTTTTGCACAGCTTATTACCTGTTTATTAAAATATTTTACTGCTCATTTATTTGAAACTAAAACTTCTGCTTTACATTTAGCTAACATGCCGCCGATAGTACGGTAGGTAAGCCATTTGTGTTAACTTTGTACTGCGACTAGGGTTGCCAGGTGAGTCGCGAAAAAATACCGGACAACACTAAACGGGGGAGGGGGGGGGGGGCGTATGCTAGTTCGCAAAAAATACGGTTTTTATACTAATATTTTATTTTAATTAATCGACATCACATAAATCAACTTAATTAGTATTAGTAACAAAATATAATTCAGTCACAAAATTGTGGTCGCCAAGACTATGCTAACTTTGAGAAAGTCTTTATTAAACAATGGTATGAATATTATAATCTACTACTTAATTAACAAATTATAGGTAAGGACCTTTTGAAAAAAATTAAATCACCTAAAACTAGACAGGTATGTTTAACAAAAATAATAGGAACTTCCAATGAACAAATAATAAAGTTGAATCATTCTTCTAAAACTAATAACATATGCCTACTTTTGTAGGCGCTTGTGACCAGTAGTACCGACTTTCCTCAAAATACCGGACATTGTTCTGTCCGATATGACCATTTATTTTTTACCGGACAGGCCTCTAAAACACCGGACTGTACGTTTAAATACCGGACATCTGGCAACCCTAACTGTAACATACTTTTACCTAACTAAAATATGATGTGGGTACGAATTTTACTCCTTATATGCGAGTTATCTCAAATGGATGCAGAATATAAAATGTAAAAAATAACAAATAACAAGCCGATAAAATATCACATCTCCTTGCAAACGCAATAAATTATCAAGCGAAGGAGTAAAACGAGGAAAAGTTCAAAGAAATAGGATAATAGAACTTCTGTTCATGTACTTCAAATTCTTTTATGATTATTGAACAAAGGACCTTATTTTATACGCATCCGTATTCAATTAATATTTAATTCTGAATAACGTTTCGTTTCTTTTTCAGCACATTTTCGTCCGGTTGAAATATGAATTAAAAAAGTATAAAGAAAAAATATACATGCAAAATTATTTTTATTTAATTTTAAGGCCTATATACACTGACCACTTATTAGGGTTAACCGGTTAACCTAATCGATTCAATTTCTATATGTAAAAATTCATCCCGGTATCGGTAACTCAGGGGTGGAGATTAATAAAAATTTGGCCCCCAAACCCTCAGGGTAGCTCTTTATGGCACGTTGGCTTTTTACGAGGGACCTTTTATTTTAATACTTATTACGGTTTCGCGATTCCGCCGTTTTATCGCGATTAATCGTTTTTCAGTTAATTACACATTTCAGCAAAAGAAGTGCCGTTAAAAAGGTAAGTAAAAGAATGGGCTGTAGCTACTTCATTTCGTCTTTGTAATGTGCGTGGGTGAATTTTAGATTCATGATGTATATTTATGACTAATAATTTGTCAGAATCGATATCGTAATACAAAAAACTTAGAATTTGCTCAATGCCGCAGTAATTCACTTCACCTGCGCCAGCGACGATTGTCGTGTTTTTTTTAACATAAATTATGAATGCCGCCTGGGTTTAAAGCATCGAGACAACTTAATCTTGAGAATTATTCCGCCGAAGGTTATGTTCTAAATCGTATTTAGAACATAACTTAATTTTAAACCTGAGTCTAAGCCGTCCATTTTGTATTAAGAAGATAGCCTCAGTCGGAATAAGGTTCGAAATATAAAAACCGGCTCAAAGGTTTCAGCTTGAACTAAAGGTAGAACTCGTTGTATAATGAGACAGTCAGTCTACCTGCGTATAATCAGGCATCTTATAGTTATGTTCTATACTGCAGTTTATAGGCCAGTGCTCATACAGAGAAGGCACGAGCATTGATAACCAGGTTTCCTCAAAACGGGTAGCGATGTCAGACTTATAGTAAACTATGAGTCCAGGTTTCCTCACGGTTTTCGTTTTTTCAACAATGTTAATGATTTCCAAGATAAACTTAGTAAATTGAAAAAGTGATATTGGTACTTGCCCGGATTTGAACCCACATCCTGAGAAGCGACGCCTTAACCACTTGGCCATGACGACATTTTACTGTAATCTTAATGTTAAGATATTAAGGTTTATTTACCTTTTTCGCAGCAGAGTCCTGGTTGTTATTGTCGGCGTGGTGCGGAGCGGCGGGCGCCATGACGGTGACGCCACTCTGCGAAAGAAGCTCGTCAGAGCCTCTCTGTGGACAAAAGATAAATATTTTGTAGAACACTGTCTCAGGTAGAAGATTCAACTAATTGAGAGCTAGAATTGCTAACTAATGGATTGGAAAACGAACTAAAGTTTTTTTTATTATTTTTCATTATTGATGTGTGATTGTTCTCGTGTCTTCCGGCTGCTGGTGCGTTCATGAGCATAGAAAATAACTACACTGCGCAATAGACAAATGCCATCTCTAACTTAGCTAAAATAAAGTAGTTCGAAATATAAATCAAATCCGTAGTAAGATAATTTGTAATCAATGTTTGTACAATAACGAATGCTCCCACTGAAAACCAGCCCAGTTTACAGATGTATGCTGTTGTTCAAAATAAGTAGTCCAAATTATAAATCAAAATATAGCTAATTTAAAATCAACGTACGGGCAATGAAAGCGAATGCTTGTACTGAAAAGCAGTAATTGGACAAATTGTATACCGGAATATTTACTATTCGTCAGTTACAAAATGATTGAATAATATTTTAGGATAGTAGTACCTAATTGTGTAGTTTGTTCCGGTGAAATTCCACACAAAACTTTTAATAAAACTGTGGAATGCTCTAATTGGCACTCTATCGACGTTTTTCGAAACGAGGACGTATCAATATCGAACTTTACCACAATGTGAACCGAACCTTTAAACGACGCGAAATAAGGCCGCGTCGCTGCCTAAATATTGACAGGTGACTTTGCATGCGCGGAGACGTCATCTCCCCCGGCACAAAGGGAAAAACGTAACAAAATAAAACAAAAACACAATTCCGGAACACGCCAACGCACACGTCAACCCGCCCTTCCCCGGGATCAATCTCAATTTAAGACGGCGAAATGACAGACCTCAGCAGTTAAACGCACCGGGCTAAGGTATAAATCACGCTACGTAATAAAGAAAACGTACAAATGACACAACACCGCGGATTTTGTACCGCGAAGCTCCACACCTGGCGACGACGCCTGGATATCACTCACACGACACACTTAATAAAGCCGAACACATCAATTGTTCCTAACGCGAAAAATGACAGACGGTGATACATATACCCACCTATGTAAACTTACATTCGATTATGAAAATGCAAATTAGGAAAGTAATCTGTTATTAGGAACATCCACATCAAACCTACGTAATCCCTTCGAATTGTTGGCACGGGCTTTTTATTTTTTTATCAGAACAGAATGTTCGTGAAGCTTCACAATATTTTAAGGTAGTAATAAATTCTGAAACAAAGTATGCAGATTTTGTTTGAACTACACTCCAATAAAAGAAAAACCTTTTAGCTCTTAGTTTCGCATTTGTGATAACTGTGACCCTTTATTTGCATTTTACTTAATATTATGAAAAACAGATAAAGGTAACAGCGGGATTCTCATTTTTCAGCGCAAAGCTTTCATTGTAGAAAAGGAACGTTCTCTCTCAAATAAAACCAACATTCGCGAGTCCTATTCCTTGGAGTAATTTCGTAGAGCGCGTGTAATAATTGCCCGAAATTAAATAACATTTTTCACAACAACGAAAAAACAGCACGGATGAAAATTTTGCGGAAGGAAGGCGGATTGTGTTGGCAAAGAAGGCAGTTATCGTTTCCTTCGCAATTTCTCAACTTAATGGAGAATGATGTTGAATGATGCCTTCATGATGAAGACAATGGTGACATTGGGTATAAACACGGGTCTAACGTTATTTGTCTAGAGGCTCATCAGTACCAGGTAGAAAGTATCCATCAGAAACATAAAAGCTGCTACCATTTTGTTTAAATGATGGACGCTTATTTTTTACAAGGACATTTTATTAATAGGTCTTTACCTATGAAATTGCCGTTTTGTATGAAAAAATTTAAACGAATTTTTTTCATGAATTTTTTATTTGTATTAATCGAAGTAATCACCCATGCAATCAATGCATCTTTGCCATCGCAGTGGCAGTTTATTGATGCCCTTCTTAAAGAAATCAGCTGGACGGGAGGCAACAAATTCTTCAAAGGCATTTTGTACTGCCTCTCGGGTATTAAATTTTTTTCCCGCCAAGAAGTTATCCAAATTCTGGAAAAAGTAGTAGTCTGTAGGCCCAAGGTCTGGTGAGTAGGGCGGATGACGGAGAGCTTCCAACCCCAGTTCTTGCAACTTGGAGACCGTCTGCTGTGCAGTATGAGGTCGCGCGTTGTCGTGCAGGAGCAGCGGAGACGAGCGATTGACCAATGCTGGTTGGAGATGCGCCAGCTTCTCCATCATTGTGTTCAGTTCTTCACAGTACACATCTGCAGTAATGCTCACCCCGTTTGGTAAGAAGCTGTGATGAATCACACCGGCGCTAGACCACCAAACAGTGACCATCACTTTTCTAGGGGTAAGTTTTCGTTTAGGGCATTGTTTAGGTGCTGAACCAGGATCCAACCAACTTGCTGAGCGCTTACGGTTATCAAACAGAATCCATTTTTCATCGCAGGTAACAATGCGGTTCAAAATTCCTTCATTTGTGTGTCTGTTGAGCAGTGCAAGGTGCGTCTCGACGCGTACTTCGCGCTGGCGATCATCGAGTTCGTGGGGCACCCATTTGTCAAGCTTTTTTACCTTGCCAATTTGACGCAAATGGACCAATATTGTTTTGACGCTAACGTCGAAAGCTGCTGCTAATTCAGCCGTAGATTGTGTATCATCAGCTTCCACAATCGCCTTTAATTCGTCATTGTCGACCAAAGTCTTCGGACGACCGCGAGGTTCATTTTTCAGGTCGAAATTTCCAGAACGGAAGCGAGCAAACCAATAACAGGTGGTGCGTTGGTTTGTAGTGTTAGCTCCGTAAACGTCGTTGATGTTGCGTGCCGCTTGTGCCGCGTTGCTGCCACGACGGTACTCATATTCCATAATTACTCGAATTTTTAACGTATCCATGATGACGAAAAAGATTGAAATGCGATGAAAATGTAACACTAATCAATAAAGAAATGACTACTTTTAGAAAAAAAAATCCATGTTTTTAAAATAAAATTAATTTGAAATTAGAATTCTTAGCCAAACAAAAATTATTTTGATTTGAAATGGCCAGTACTGCAGAACGGCAATTTCATAGGTAAAGACCTAATATAATACCTTTAAATTTAAAGTCTGTACCCAAACATATTCGTTTGAATTTTTTTGACGCAAAAATTCTTGATTTTATTTTATTTAGTTACAAAAGTTTACAAAAGCAGATACATTTTCTTTACTAGGTATGTAATATCGCGAAATGAACGTATTAATAAAAAATGAAATCGGTCCACATAATACGTGCGTAGCTATGTACGAATGGGACCTACGACGTAAAATCAATTCCATAGATTGGTTCTTCACAAGATGGTATTTGGTTTTACTCTCGAAAGAAAACTGTGATCTTTTCCCGATGTGATACATACTCAGACGTTCCTCCAATATGTCATTTGAATGAGCGTGATGCGAGGGGCCCACGTATATCAAAATATAGGGAATAAAATATACATGAAAGCTTTAAGTTATAACAGACGAACGAGCTTGGGGCCCTTCTTACAGATAGTAAGGACGCAAAATGATATGTTTACGTGGTCAAAGAGGAGTATCGAAGTCCATTGTGGGAAATCAATACGGATAATGTATTAGTGATATTAAAATGTGCTGAAAACGTTTGGAAAACGACGGGACACAAAGATACCGATGTTATTTATGCGATCTATAGGCATAAGATAAATATTACTTTTGATACTTGGACAAATAACATCTGGAAATTAATTCACTGAGAAAGCTTCGGCAAAATAGGGATAAGTAGAATATCTGGTTCTAGAGAAATACCTTATTTTTATTGTCGTTATTATTTAAGATAGATTTCAGAACAAACTGTTCAGATTTCTTAAAACCATTGTATGCTATAAGTGGCCTAGGTTGATAAATTAATGAGCATTTACGTCAAAGATAAAATTATTATCAAAGATCTGGGAGCAGTGGTGGTCCAGTAGTAACGGCCCCGACTTACGAATTGTGTAGGTCATGGGTTCGAACCGAGGCAGGCGCTTTACTTTGTGTATATGTCGCAGTATGATAGATAAAGCCGTAATATAGTTATATCCCTAGTGATATAATTATGTACCGTAATATAGTTATACGAAAGCGATTCATTACTATCTTACTAGGAATATAATTATAATACGGTTCAAGTTTAGTGATATAATTGTATTACTTGATTAAGTTTAGTGAAATAACTGTAGGATTGTAGTACGGGGGTGCGACGGAGACGGCGGCGGAGGCTTCGGTGTGTTTGTGAACCCCGCACATCGCTTGCTGTCCCAGTCTGTCGTTTGCTCACTTCATGAAATGCTCGAGAATTTCATGAAATGGTCGCATTTCATGAAATTCTCGTCTTCTTCTGGTTCTTATATTACAGAAGAACACGGTCGACGTCAGGTTGACGGAGCCCCACTGCGTGGGGCTCCTATTTCTGTCTGCAAGGTATAAAGGAACCTAACCAAACCGAACCTCGGGGTGCCCTTGACGTCGATGGTCTTCTCGAGAAAAAACTCTCGAGCATTTCCTGAGGTGAGCAAATCTACGATATGGCCATGATACATAGGTATTAATTGAAGTTTCCCCACTTTTTCTTTAATATCTGTTATATATTAGTTTTATCATTGTATTGACTTCTTATAAAACCAATATATTGTTTTATTTGATTCTAGGGTAGATTCATAACTATTTAACCAGATGAGTTTAGTCAAATAAACATATTACTAGATTGCGGCCGTAAGATACTCGTAGTAATGAATCGCTTTCGTATTACTATGTTACGGCATCTGTTTATATCCCTAGCGATATAGGTATATTACGGTTTTATCTATCATACTGCGACATATATAATTTCATCACCAATGCTCTCAAACGGCGAAAGAAATAATCGTGAGGTAACCGGCCTAGGTCCCCGGTCCTAGAATAAAAATAAACTTAATTAATAAAATTTTAGGTTATTTTACATATTGTGAATGAGAGAACGTTGTAGGCCTTACAGACTGTAGATTTGTAGACGATTTTCTAATCTGTATTCGTCTAAGTACCGGATACTTATTGACAGGCCTGCACTGTCCTCCCATACATTTTATCTCTGTAATTTGAAAACATTGTTAAAGTCAATTATTTTTAAAAGAGTAACCGTGGAGTTTCTTGCCGGCTCTTCTCCATAGGAAACAACAATTTGGAACCGTGCACCTAGCTAAAACGTCAGAACGTTTCATAAGTGCCCATGCAGGTTTATATGAAATAAAAATATTTTGATTTGATTTGAAACATGTGAAATCTACCAAGTACCAATCCACAATGGGCCCATGTGGTAGATAACAGCCCAGTTCCCTCTCGAAACGAGAAGGCCTGTCCCAGCAGTGGGAACATTATTGGCTGAATATTTTGTTAGTATCAGGGATATATTATACCTGAAAATACACATGTTAAAATAACCCTGTCTGCAATAAAACTCTATGTTAATCGATAGCCAGAATATAACAAATAATACCATTTGTTCCTAAACTGGCACTGTGCGATTTTTATGAACATCATAAAGATATCCGACAGCACTATCGTGTCATATGAAATATTTATGTGCCACTAACACTCTTCAGAGATCATTAATCGATATGTAGATACATTCGTACTAGGTACGCAAATTCAATGAAACGAATACAACTGGCGACACAGTTGGTGCAGTGGTTAAGCGATTGACTGCTGCGCTGCGTGTCGCGGGTTTGATTCCCGCACGGAACAAATATTTGTACGACCTACAAGTAGTTGTTCCGGGTCTGGCCGTTTGTGTATGTGAGTTTAAATATTTGTAAACACACCAACAATACAGGAGAAATTCCTAGTGTGGGGCAACGTTAAAAAAAACCTTAGTAGGTCAATTATTTTGGTGATAGTGTCATTAATAATAATAGTAATTCAGAAATTCCTGTAATTCGATTTCAGCAATAATTTCAATGCAATACATAACACCTAATATCTATACTCAAACTTAAAATTTCACTTTGGTTTACACCGTGTCATTTAAAAAATGCCAGGTTCTAGGAACCTGAGAAAGTACATTTTATTAACAAAACAAAATAATTATAACGTTTATTTGTCACAGAGTAAGAATACATAATAGTATACGAGTATATATACCTGTTCGGTGAACCAAAAACTTAGCATTGCTCGTATCCTGTGGCTCAGGAGTGCGAATTTAACTAAGTATGGGTAACCTTACAGTTTGAGGCTGTTCGATTATTATACCAAAGATAAGAGTTAAAATAAAACATTCGTAAGATTCACTGAATCGTGATACTGGAGATCACGGATATTTCCGAACTCTGTAACAATAAGATCGATGCAATTCCATCAAGATTTGGCGGCATCGACGTATGTCAAATAAAATATTATATCCACTATGCACCATCATTGTCGGAGTAGGGTAAGCTTATATAATAAAACTCGTGTCGGGAGCACCTTGTTTCTGTGGCCGAATAAAATAGGGAGAAACGAGAGAAAACGAACATTTACGATGCGAATGAAAAATCGCTTCAGCATTTATGACGTCATTGTTCCTGAGAATGAATCTAATATGAAAAAAATAAAAGGGTCTAGCGTGGAAAGGCTGTAACGAGTCTAATAATTTTTATTGCGATTTCACGAGCTTACAGTCTGATTTAACTCGACGTGTGTAAATTATGATTTAATTTAATAACCAACGTTGAAAACGAGCGTAAAATGTTTTTATGTGAGATAATATACTTTTCATTAAGAGTCATGCGTTACTCGCACAATTTTATATTCATGTTTTATGGGCGCAAGCAACTCGGCGGAATTGAATCGTTAACAAAAACATACATGGATTTGCGTAACAGCTTGCTACAAATGCTGCCAACAAGAAGTCAATGCATCAACCAAAATAATATTGTATAGTTCAGGGCATTAATAATACCGTTTATGTTAATCTCCCTAATTCGTTTAAAGCTCTTAACAGAACAATTTTTCACCTTCGTGCTCAGAGAGTGTTAATTAACTTATTTTGCCTTGATTAAAAGAAGGGGAAGGAAATGAATCAAAAATAAATACTACTACGTGGAAAATTTCTTAAAACTGGGGCGTACCTAATAGTAACTTCTCATAAGAGTATTATCTTAAGACTACCTGATGCACCTACATAATAAATGGAGCTTGTTCACAGGAAATTTTATACCAAGCAAAATTTTGAAGTAACAACAGTGAGACAAAATAATTTTCTGGGAAATAAGGTAAGCTTTGAAAGTTAGGCACCTAAGCTATTATGTACGTTACCGCTAATGCCCGCGAGTAGCGTGTCGGGCGTGTAGACAGACGGCGCGCTAACAAGCCTGTGTACACCAGGCGATGCGCGCTAAGCACCGCGCTGCTGTCGATCTCATCATCTCGAGTCGCACCGTGTGCGCCGCACATTCGTCTAATGCTTAATATCATCTCACCCGACCGCCTTCGACTAAGATGTCGAAATTAACGATCTTGATAATATTTGTCGGCTCAGCGCTGCCAAGCTCCACTCGTAATTAATTGCACCAATTTGTTCTGCGCTTATAACGGACATTTGTCAAGCGCCCACCCGCGCCGGATGATTTTCGCACTAACTTCATAATCGATATTCGGAAATATCGATTATCGCCCAAACTCTTTGCCCCAACTCGGATATTAAGACGTTCCGCAGTCATTAATAAGCCGTAACGATGTTTTCTTCGATTCCAACGAGCAATATAAATTCCAGTCATAATTTATTATGTTTGCACTTGCCGGTGTAGTTGAGATATGAGTATTAAAAATTCAACGTGTGACTGCGATAAATTAGGCAGATACAAGACGGTGTAAAAGTTAAGAATTCTCATCACAACTAGAACGCAAACCTCTTAGCCCCAGAACAATATAAGGAGACATTACTCGCTGTCACAACTATATTTTATAGGGAAAGTAGGAGCTGCGAGTTTGTGTGAACAAAGTTGTAGGGGCCTGGTTACTTCAGTAACGAATAGAGACGTCAGGAGGTAACCGCCACTCGAGCGCAACTCGCGTGCCATTTTAACTCGGCCCGAACTATGTCGGGCTAACGCCGGGATCGATGCGGCAAACTGCTGTTACTCCCAACAATATATTAATTAAAGGGTTATTTAGTATCCGCGTGTATTACGATCCGCTTTTTAATCGCACCTGTTAAAGTTGTAAGATAGATCGGATCATTACGCTCACTAAACTTGAGCTTAATGGCCGCTCAATTTACGATACTGTTAGAGCAAAACTAATCTGGTCTGAGGAAAAGTTGTGCGATAAAAGTTAACAGATACAGAGCGAGAGAAACAAAGGGCAACGTTTAGAGACGACGTTCATTTGCATACGAGACGATACGAATACAGTGCAGTGGGCGCATTGCTGTGTTTTATTGCTTTCACTATTTTATAAACAACTTGTGGGGGGCTTGTGGCTAAATAACAATAGCTGCACGGGTCGATCGACCAGGTTAAGCTACGCTTGCCGCGGTTGGTCCGTGGATGGGTGACCATCTTTACATACCAAGACCCCTCCGTGCCTCGGAAAGCACGTTAAGCCGTTGGTCCCGGCTGTCATTTGTGGATCTTTGACAGTCGTTACGGGTCGTCAGAAGCCCGAAAGTCTGACAACCAGTCTTACCAAGGGGTATCGTTTTACCCAGTAACTGGGTTGTGGAGGTCAGATAGGCAGTCGCTCCATGTAAAATACTGGTATTCAGCTGCATCCGGTTAGACTGGAAGCCGACCCCAACATAGTTGGGAAAAGGCTAGGCAGATGATGACTATTTTATAAACAACTGAAATGAAACCTTGGACATTTACGAAAAGAACTAATTTGCGTGGAAACATTTATTATTAAAAGAGTTAACGAAAAGTTAGCGGCCTACATTACTCATAATTTCTATTTACCTTTTCCTAATTACCTTTTATAAAAATAATAAGGGGCTTACTTTATTTGGGCTCAATGAGATTGAGTTAGTCCCGTGGATCCAATAAAGGCTAATGTCACTATAAGAAACGTGTTAATGGTTGTTATTTATCGTGTGAGGCTAGCGAACGGCAGAATAATCACAGATACACTCTGCTCCCTGACAAGGATGTTAGAAGCCAACCAGTTATGATTTATGACACAATATTGCTCGTAATCTCTTTTTATTATAAAACAAAGTCACCCGCCGCGTCTATCTGTATTTCTGTATGGCTGTCTGTTCGCGATAAACTCAAAAACGACTGAACGGATTTCATGCGGTTTTCACCAATAGACAGAGTGATTCATGAGGAAGGTTTTTTTTTTGGGTGGGAACTCATCAAATAACTTCTCCCGCTCTGGGTGGAGCAGGAGGGCGTGTCAGACTTTTACTGACTAAAACTCACCCGTGTTCCTTCAGTAGCCTGTATGCCAGGGGCTGCGGTATCTCTTTCGAACAAACCCGCAACCCTGGCAGTCATGAGGAAGGTTCAGGTGTATAATTCGTTAACGCGGGCGCAGATGAAGCCGCTGGCAAAATCTATTGTAAAAATAAATAACAAACCTAAATATTAAAAAAATACAGGGTAGGTACAATATTTTCAGGAGCAAGAGTGAATTGCTGCATTCATTATCTGCAACTAACACTTATCTCATTCACACAATTGAAGTTACTGTCTTCAGCTTTTACTTCCCATATTTATGATACTTGAGGAGTAGCGAAAGCGGCTTACTGTAGGTTGTGACGAGACAGGTCCGGCCGGCTCCTAATGAGAAACTATCAAACTCCAACAGCACATTTGTCTTGTTAATGCTAATATTCAATTCTCTAGGCGACGCCGCGCCGCTAACTAGGCTTTTAGTTGGTCGTGTACCGGTGGTCTGATGTATATACCGACATGTAATGTAGATGCAAATGTGGCCAGGGAAAATTAAGTTAATCAAGTTAAGTAGTTAGAGGATTTCTTTGCTACGACACCTAAGGCACGTTAATCAAATCAACTTCATATTCCAAGTCGTAAACTGATTATCATCTGCCTAGCCTTTTCCCAATTATGTCAAGGTCAGCTTCCTATCTAACCGGATGCAGCTGCCTATCTGACCTCTACAACCCAGTTACTGGGTAATACGTATCCCTTGGTGACAACCAGTTGTCTGACTCTCGGGCTTCTACAAAGGCAAAGGTCTACAAATGACATCAACGGTTAAACGTGCTATCCAATGCACGGAGGGTTCCCGCTATATAATGGATAGAAAACTATTCACGGACCAAACTGGGCAAGCATAGCGTAGCGTACCTTCGATCGACTCGTGCAGTTGTTATTATTTAGCCACGAGCCCCTCTATTCCAAGTCGTATCATCATCGGCCTAGCCTCTTCCCAACTATGTTGGGGTCAGCTTCCAGTCTAATCAGATGCAGCTGAATACCAGTATTTTAAATGGAGCGACTGCATATCTCCATATTCCAAGTCGTAAAGTAGCAAAAATTATGTAAGGCATAAAAATATGATTTCAAAGATGTCACTTCAACAAAGGCCCATGAATTGGTTCGCTTGTATCGCATTAGCACATTCATATGGTAGACAATCGATATCACTTGACTAAGGAAAAACAAATAGATTCTTTATGGCAATGTACGAAGGTAACAATTCACCCCTCAATGGGCCGTACCGAATCTAAAGCGATCGTAATTTCGTCTGGCAATATTCCGCCTTTTCATATTTTCCTTTTGCCTTCCAAATGTTGTATCGTGCCCAATACAAGGCAGCGATTTCGTTTGTTATTTCAAGCCCTCTCACGCTTCTCCGATTTAGTATATCGACACGTGAAGCACCAGTTAAACAAAATATGGAATCACTTGAGTTTTTAACTGCGTTGGAGTCTGATTCCCAAGTGAAAATACTTTTATTACAAGCAAAACTGTGTCGAATGGGAAAAAAAACGTTTTCTATCTTTAATTTTTCATGTTATTATAACTTAAATATATATATTTAAGTAACTAATAGAGATAGGTCCAGTCAGAAATTTTTATCATTTTTTAAATTGACACACTAACTAACTACGTCATTTCGTAAAAATTTGATCTCATTAAGATTCCTTCAAGAGAGGAGCTGTGGGTACACAATAGTTGCGTACAGAGAAGTTGGTAGGTAACTAGCGAAATATTGAACATCCCTGATTATACATTTACTTCTTGTCCACATAGCCTCTACACGTCCACCCCCTTTTCAATTTTACCAACGAAAAGCATAACAGGGTATATCAGAGTGTCACATTTTCAATAGTAACAATCGCACTCCGGATAGCTACGAAAGAATGCAAAACGTGACACCCTTTAGTCGTCTCGTGAGGCTGCGTCAAAGAGGACCGTTTCACAGCTTATGCTGATACTGTGTCTTTGAGGAAACGCATCCCGCGCTAGATTATGTATGCCATATTTAAAACAACTCTAAGGGAAATATGTTTCGTTCAACTATTGAGAGAATTTCGCGAACTGAAAACTTTTTAACTTTGTAACCACTTTTTGTTTCTTCTTTTATTTCTGGAAAGGGGTTAAAATACGTTGGCCTCTTCTCTGTGTTGAATGTTTACGGAGAACAAGCAATATTTTAAGGTCAATCTTTTTTATAAATTGTTGCTTTTGCGTCGCCATACTTTATTTACGAAAACGAATGAACTTCACTGTTTTTCTTTGACAATCGTCGTTATGTTGAACTAGGGAATTAGAAACTATGCCGTGTTTCAAAACTCAAATCTTAGTTCCTTAAATATGTTCAGCGTGAAGTAATGCGTGGTCATCATTAAGGGTGTGGTACAATAACGATGTTGGTCCAATGGAGAAAGTTATTAAGTTCGATGGTCTATACCACGCCCTTTAATATTTAACATAGAATCAATTCTATTTTAATGTAAATGTTGACGTTCAAAAGTGCCTTTTAAGTGCCTAATTGAAATAAATGCTTTGACTTTGACATACATAATCAGCCTATATCGTTTCCACTGTTGGAACACAGGCCTCCTCTCTTTGAGCAGTAGAGGGCCGTAATCCACCACGCGGGCCCAATGCTGGTTGGTGAATGTCAGGTTGTGAAGTTGAAAGACATGTGTCTTTCAACTTTTGGCTCTTCTCTGGTTTTTTCAAGATGTTGTCCTTAACCGTTTTCAGAGCAGCGGGGATGAAATAATTTACACAAAGTAAAGCGCCTGGTTGGGTTTAAACCTGCGACCACTGAGCTACCCCACTCTTTGCACCCTTAATATGACCACACATTTCTGTTACACACTGTAGTAAAAAAAAAACCTCACATTTAAAACAAACAAACCAGAATATAAAACGTCAAAAAGAATACTTACGTCACATATGACAAACAATTTTAACTTCACGTCATAACTATTTACGGTAGGTATGCTGGCGTATATACGCGGATGACGTTTTCAAAAGCAATGCTGTGTTTACATTTGTCTTCAGAAGAGCGGCGGGTAGCCTCAGATATTTAACCGCCGGCGGCGCTTCGCAAAGATAAATAAAAACGGCTGAGATTTAAATACTTTTCGTTCCTATTCTTCACCTTCCCTCTTTGAAGCGAGTCCTTTATATTTATTAACGTAGGATAGCAATATTTAATTATCATTAGATCGTTCTGAAGTTTTATTGGCTGGTTTGCAGAGGGCGTGAAAATTTTCATTTCACCTCCAGTTTTTGGTTCTAGGGTACACGATCATTAAACTGTCATCGTTTATTCATTTTTAATGAGTAAAACCGGAGGAAGTTTAATCAATCTGTTCATTAACGTTTTTGCGTTGGACAGACAGACATACAGCCACCAGACACGGGCTTTGAGGACGTTTGGTGTGTACCAAACGTGCTCAAACAGACCATCGCCAATCAAAAACCTCCAGTCGAAACGAACCAATAGACTGAAGTCGACTTTTTGAGACTTATCTAGAAACCGATGGATCTGGATTAATTACTCTGGCCAGAAAAGAAACAGGTTTATTTTTAACTAGCTGTTGCCCGCGGTTTTATTCTCGCTCTAAGGAAACTACTTCATTATATCCGTATAAAAAAGTATCTTATGTTTTTTATTCAAGTCATAATTCTCCCGTGTGTTACAATTTGTCTCAGTCAAGCTGTTAGACCACTTTTACATGGACGTAAAAATATCGCGACTAGATTTTATCGCGCACAGACAACTCTCGGTGTTGAAACGAGCATTGCGAATGCAACAGAGCGTCCCAAAGCATCCCAGCGCGTCGAAAAATCACACAATAGGATTTTGAATTCTCGGCGCGCCACAGTGCGTTGAAGATCCAGTGTGCGACAAAAAACCGCCGCTATATTTTGACAATCAATCAATCAATAGTCTTTATTTGTAAAAATAGGTTACAACCGCAGTTAAAGTGTGATTGAGTAACAAACGTCCAATTCACAAAAATAAAGTATGATTTTCAGTTTTCATTAACAGTTATCAATAACTGACATACGAAACAACAAGGCAAAAAAATTCACAAACAGAACAGTTACCAACCATAGTTGGTACAAGTGCACTAATTAATTACTAAGTACATAATACGGTGTATTTAGAGTATCGCTGCGAACATTGGCCAGTTCAGCTATTGATTAGACCCCGGAGGTGGTAATACCAGGAACATTGCAGTTCGGAACTACGGTATCGAGACCGATACCAAGTTACCGAGTATACAGGACTAACTAAATGTTAATGTTATTGTTATACGGAACTATAGGACCATTGTTATCTTGTTACATGTGTTTTGTTGGCTTAATTGCGGTGGGCAGACGTTAGGACAAATGTTTCATGTGGATCAATGGCTGAACTAATTTAATACAACCAAATACCGTTGTCCTTTGACACCGGTTGAAAAAAGTTGAGAGGCTGGGAAAGAAAATCTTAGTTTTGTTTTAAGAATCTGAAGTTTTAAAATTAAACATCAAACTTTTGAGTATGATTTTCAGCCACTCAGCACCGCTCTAATATTTTTGCTGAAAGAGCGAACCGTACGTAATGTTAGTTTTACATTCATAATTTTATTAGGTTCTCCTTCATAAACTTTTAAAAACATATATTTTAATTTCTGCACCACTACGTACACTACGTATTAGGTTAAATGTTGCGACTATGAATCAAATTGCATTTCGTAGCGAATACAGAACACAAAATTATGACGAAAATTGGTGTTTGGGGAAGAATTTAGATACGGATAAAATTTATAAAATAAAAAATAAACCAAAGGCTTATGGGCCAATAAATGATTAAATGGAGTTTTATTTCAGCCACCAAACTCGCCTGTTAACAACCACAAAGCAATGAAACGTGAAAACTGCATTGTTGAACAGTAAAGCTCGGTTAAGTTCGTTGAGAACCTTCCATAACCCAATAAAAACACGAAATTTTAGTACAAAGGCTTGCACAAAGCAATTGACCGGATAAAGCAAGTGTTGTTAGCCGAAGCGAGTGCCAAAAAGCGTTGAGCATCAAAATATCTGGCGTCAAAACATAGTCCACAGCTCTTGACGCGTTAATGGACTTACCCGTGGTACAAGTTTGGAAGCCTTGTAGCGTTACAACAACCATGTTACTAGTTTAGAGCGCTTATCAACAACACACCACAATGTCTAAGAGATTAAGGAAATTAGTTTCCCGTCAAAAAATTTACAAGCTACTGAGAGCTTTGTGAGTTAGCTTAACTGAAAATATTAATATTGAAAATGTATTTTTATGAAATTAAACAAAGTTTTTGAAACTACTTATCATACGATTAGAAAGTAGCACGAAAGTGCAAGTTGGTAGCTTTTCCATGCGAAAAGAATCACCAACAAAATAGGTTTGCTTCAAACTTTTTCTCTTACAAAACTCCGTTCCTTTTACCAAGTTGAATAAAATTAAGAAAAAATAATTCGAGATTCGAGTTTAAAAGTGAGTCCAGATTTGGAAGTAGCTAATGTTCTTAAATCGGAACAGACGGGTAACGAGTCAGGACAAATATTTTGCCACTTTGGAACGTTACCTGACCGGGGAAGTGGCCGCGGTGGAGTCAGCCGCGGGGAGACAAAGTAAATATGTCCCCGTTTCCCGGGTCGTCCCCACATTTTATCGGGGAGCGATCGGCGCTCGGGTCGGGAAATGAATTTAAAACGTGTTTGCGGGTAATCTGTTATCGGTCCCTTGTCTCTGGCTGGAATATAGACGTCCAGCCCGCTCCTATATCTCGATCGTGATTTTGTGCCGCCAGTAAACATCACCGTTTATAGTTGTGATCGTTGTGTCTCATTACACATTGTTCCCTGTTAATATCGTTATCAGCTACCCTCACACAGATAACATTGTACTGGGTAATTATTACGCTAAAATAATATATTACAACCTATTGCTATTTCAATTTCATCGCGTAATACGAAATGTCGAAGAAGGGATTCAATTGAATAAGAGCCACAGCCGTGTTCGCTAATTAAAAGTGATCTACTCCTTGCAAAACACAAAGATACAACCTCATTATACTGCTTATTGAGTTATAGCCTACAGCTAAGGAGCAAGGGCATCGTTATTTTTTATTAAATCGCACAAAGGAAAAACATCGCTAATCTGAGGAAATTTCGTATAAAGAGTACAATAAAATGTTAAACGTATAGGTAGTGAATGTTAGGTGGAAGCGGAGTCTAATACGAGCAACACTGGGTTAATTATTTCGTCACAAGAGCCCTCGTAAGCCACTGTAACAGCGCTTCAGCCGAGCTCGGGGGGGTCATAAAAGCTACATAATACGCGGCGACGTAAAACTCTTATTATTTTAGTATCTGCGAAACGGTCGCGGAAAACATATCGTAAAATAAAACCTGTCGCCTTGTACGAAGATGCAAGCCTCTCCATCGGAGGCGCGTTCAGCCAATGTGCAGGATCTAAATCCAGGTGGATTCAGTGTGGACACCGGTTAGGATCGAAACCAGCGAGCTAGGTGGATTTCTATGGTAAATACAGACTTTATGGTAGCCGAGGGATAAGTTTCCATTTTAAATTGAAGAGAAACTCTGAAATGTTTCCTTGTCTCCCGACGGGGCTGAGCGCGCGAACCTGAATAAAAATTCACGTCAGGTAAGCACACGGAAATATTTACACAACTGAAGAATTTACTGGGAGTTGCAAGTGGTTATATAAATAAATGCTTAACCTTATCGTAACTCTTTCGTATCGATTCGAAAGCGTCAGTTGGGGAGGAAAAACGACATGAAAATATTATGATGTTGTAATAAGCGATGGCACTAACATGATCGTTTTGCTCGCTCTATCACAGCAAAACAGAAGGCGGTGCGCCAAATCGAGAATCACAGATTTGAGTGAAAAATGTCAACATGATATTATTCAACATTTTTTTTTGGCGAAAATGCGACTAAGTCCCGGAAACGCCCATTTACATAGCCGATGTCGGCGCGATGGTGCGTGGCGACTTCAAATGGGAATTATAATACCAAATTGAATACAAAACTTTCCTTTCAGTGCCGAGTAATGGAGGAGTCTATGCACCGGAACAATCGAAAAGACAAATAGAATGAGAGAGCAGACGAGACACTCGCTCTGTTGAAATAATAAGTGCCTGGCGTCTTTTTGGACGTTCCTGCCGCGCTTTTTTTGTAACGATAAATTTTTACGCTTTGATCTTTCCAATTCAAATAGGCTTTTTTTCTCGTAGAATCAGAAGTTATAGGAATATTTCAAAAGCTTTAAGTGAGGCGACGCGACGGAGCAGATTTTCTTTTCCACCGGCTATATCGTTCTGATTGAAATGCAAATGAAACAGTGTCCGTTCTAAATGTATTTATTTTATCTTACCTCTTTGGCTAATCTGCCAAATTAGGGAGATAATAAAACAGTATGTAATTAATGCTGATCGAGTAAGTGTATTTTAATCTACACAAGTTTGACTGAACCACTGTTCGCTGAACTGCTAGAAAATATTAAATTCCTCGTTTTATACCACTCTTGATATTACTCCAAGAAACTATAAAAATATTAAATTTAAATAACTCAACATTAGTAGTAAAATTTATGAAATTTTAATCTTCTCTCTGCAGTCGAGCAATGACAGGGATTGTTTGCTGAAGAATCTGAAGCGGTTCATTATTCCGTTCCGAGTTATTTGGCGCCCAACGAGGGGCTACGCGCGCTCGACGGCGAACATCTGACGAATCACTTGCAGATTTGAATCTGTATCCGCGGAATGTTTCATTTTTAAAGCCATATGGTCTGGTTTATTTTATTTATACAGTCTATGTGTGTGCGTCATAAGCGCCTAACCGCGTTTTGTAGTTGTAACTTCAAATCTGAACAAGTTACATAACGAAACAAGCTGCAACAAAAACATTTGCCTATGCCGTACGTTAGTGAATTGTTCTCCCGCTCGTGACTGGGTAATTTCCATACATTTCAAGTTCCATCGCCTGCGGGACGTTCGTTCTTTTGTTGATAAATGTTTGACGGGAACTCCGGGGACGCCATTAAAAGTTTTTTCGTGAATAATTCCAGTTTACATACGCAAATGTTTACTTGTGAGTTTACCCCCGCGCTCACCTATTCGGTGATTTCTTTTCATAGAGGCGTTTGTTCAAGGAGTGGTGAATTTCTTCTGAGCGGAGTCGTTGAATATGTAATTGGAAAAGTTTTTGTGTTTTCTTTGTCATAACCCTTAGTTTTGATGTAATTTACCAGGGATCAGAGGCAAACACCGGGCTTTTAATATTGTAGAATTCTCTAGACAAAAAGTTGGGAAAATTTTGGCTTGATTGAAAACTGCAAACAGACTCGTATATTAATAGGAGTCAGTTTGCGGGTAAAGTTTATTGGAAAGTTTTTGTAGGAACAAAGTGACCGATAAAGACACGTAGACCTTAAAGTTGTCGGCGACGTGGTCGGGTGAAGTGGTAAGTTCTGAGCCATAACTCAGTGGGACGAAGTTGGACGATCAGATTGTGTGGCAGACAAAAAGTGGCTGACATCACGGAAGCTAGATTGCGTGGATAAACGCGCGTGCTCCCGACACCACGGGTTAAGCTCGCGCTATATCAAACCTTTTTACTGGAACATCTAGTGTGTTAGGAATTTTGGAGCAAATTAATCCACATAGTGCTTAGACTTTATTAAGTAAAGTAGTTTAAGTTCTGGTTTTCTTGAAAATCTTGGAAGATAACTTATGCTTTAATGGTTACGTATTATAATACCTAATTTTATTCTAACTATTTTCAAAATAACTACGGTTGATTCACATAATTATGTTCATAACGCATATTGGTCGACTCAACTACTGTTTAACGCACTTAATGTTGATTAAACTAAAATTAATCGCATTAACGAACGATAAATCTAATGATTTTTTTAAGATATTTGATATTTCAACTATGTATGAAATACCGAATGAACGACTCGTCTACAATAATTAGACAATGGTGAAAACATTTCTGCGAGCAACTTGGAAGTAGCGCTCGGCGGCCAATGCCGCGGCACCGCTCGCTGCACTCGCTCGGCTCGCGCGCTGTTGGTCACAGTTTTAACCTAACCTATTTCACCCAGTTCAAAATGACGAATCATACAATCTGCCGCAGAAATGTTTTTACCATTGTCTAATTATCCACTCGCAGGCAAATTGTATGTTTCGTCATTTTGAACTGGGTGAAATAGGTTAGGTTAGGTTAAAACTGTGACAAAACGCGCGCAAGCCGAGCGAGCGTAGCGAGAGGTGCCGCAGCATTGGCCGGCGAGCGCTACTTCCAAGTTGCTCGCAGAATTGTTTTTACCATTGTCTAATTATCCGTGTTTTCGCAATATCTCTAGGGTTTTCGCGAAAATTAGACTTGGCAAATCATCCAATCGACATATACAAAATCACCAGTAAATCAAACACAAGACCAAAGATAAATCAACAGTAGGTGAATCGACCGTTAGTTTAATCAACCTTAGTTTAATTAATTGTATTTGAATAAACCGTAGCTGAATTCTGCTTTATGGATTTCGTTCATTAGTTATTACAAAAATCGGTGAAACGATCTTTAGATATTTTAACCGGTAGGTCTTTTGACCGTAGTTATCTTGAAAATAGATGAATAAACATAGGTATTAGGTATAATACGTAACCGCTTTAATGTAACAGCTGCAACAGAATTATGATAAGAAATAAACCAAAACTCAATCATTAAATGGAACAACCAATGTTACTACAGAATATCCTCCTATAAACAGATTGTATAACTTCTATTTAAAGTATTACATAATTATACCATAACTCTTTTCTTAGGACTAACTAAGCACAGATATCGTCACATTAATTAACACTACTAATTCCTCGGAACTCGCTCGTGAACTAAGACACCACCCACTTAGGTAATCCTTTACCGGAATACCGTTAACTAACTGCAAATTAAGATAACACGTCGCGATAAGGCGACGTGTCGGGTTAAAACGGGATCTCCAATAAGTGGGTGTATCAAACCGCACTTGTAAGGGTGCGCACACGGGTAATTTTTTGAGCGGGCAATTATAATTGCCAGATGTAGTAGACAAAAAAAGAGTGAGAAAGAATTACGTAAAACTAAAAGATTGGAGATTTTTTTTTGTCATGAATTTCTTAAATTAGTTTTGGCAATATAATATACATGACATATATATAGCACCACGCCGGTAATCCCTGAAGGGTTAGCTCTGGCTAACCTCTAGTCTACCTATCACATTTTGCCAGTAATCTTTATGCCATAATCAGGCACAAATCCAGAATTCGGGCTGCTACTAATAAATTCCTGATAGAAAACCCAATAAAATTGCCCGACCTGAGAATCGAACCTTGCAATATTGCCTTTAATAATAACTCCACAGATACTGTATTGGTTCAATATCGCCAAAATGAATAGGCAAATATCCTATGGGTATTGGGCATTGCGTAGTCTATTAAGTTGCGCCAGTATGAAGGTCCATAATGGTGGAGTTATCTCTAACTACAAAGTCTTTGAGTTGCCAAAAGTTACCAAGAATTGCGCAATTTTAGTTGCCAGTGTAAGCATACCTTAACCAAGTACCACGAGCTAGATATTTATAGCCCAGCTAGGTTTTCCAGTGAACTTATTTTATTGAGGCTGGTTTTGGAGTCAACTGTATATCTTGTGGGAAGTTTGAGTCGATATTATTGTTGTTTCAATCATATTTTCTCCCTGAAAAGATGATTGGTTTTTCCTGTAAGAGGTAAGTAGGTTTGAGTTATTAAGTAGCCTGTTCATGATTTAGGGTTTGTTAGTGACAAGGTTGTTTTTTTTTTTTTAATATTTAATAATTCAGTTGTAGCGGCACTACAAATAAAAATGCTTCGCAACAAAAATCGAAAAACGCAAAAAGAAAAGTAGCGCCATTTACAATGCAACAGGCGAACTATCTAAGCAATTCTACATCGCGCAATCAGAGTTTACCACGGTACTCGAACGTATACAAAAATCCCGACATCAACTGTCGGGCAGTTGCCCGGACCAGACACAATACCCGTCTGGTCGGAGGATCCTCCTTTTCAAAAGAGGATGAGCGAACTTTACACCCTGTTCCTCATACCTCTATACTGGTGACCCCGTAAAAGACCGTCAGCGCAGCCTTCGTGCAACACTTCAGCGTGACGTCATCATCACATCAAGACCACTTCCTCAAGCTTTCGAACGGCGAGTCACACAGCCAGCCAGCACCACGGCTTCAACGGGTATCCTGACCACCATGCAGGCATGCAGCGAACCGCATGCCTGGTTATCACCCACAGCCTCATCCGCAACAGGCGACCACGGCACTACTGCTCTTCGGCCGGTCGAGAGCTCAATCTCCCGGTCGACAACAGCAGTCAGCCACATCGCGGCGCTGTACCACGACGCACCGGAGCAGCGCCGGCCCCGACTCACTGGGGTTCGCACCACCGCAGACAGTTCCGACTCACCGCGAACTATGCGGCACCCGGTTCCGACCCACTGGAACCATAACTGGCCCTGGCAAGCATCATAATATGCACTGACTCAGCCCACTATCGACCTCCGGTCTCCGGGGGGGAGTGATGTAGCGGCACTACAAATAAAAATGCTTCGCAACAAAAATCGAAAAACGCAAAAAGAAAAGTGGCGCCATTTAAAATGCAACAGGCGAACTATCTAAGCAATTCTACATCGCGCAATCAGAGTTTACCACGGTACTCGAACGTATACAAAAATCCCGACATCAACTGTCGGGCAGTTGCCCGGACCAGACACAATACCCGTCTGGTCGGAGGATCCTCCTTTACCATCATAAGTATGAGTGAACTTTACACCATGTTCCTCATACCCCTAAACAGTCATGTGATAAATGATTTTATTTCTTTAATTAGTTTTATACTTAAAAACAGTTTTAGTTTTATACTTACAGTTTTACTCGTCTATCATATTTTAAAAAAAAAACTAGGTTAGGACGGCGTTTTCTATTGGACTACTCTAAGACAAAACACCGATTCAAACTAGAGGTCTCCTTTAAAGTCCAGACATAATCTTAGCCAGACCAAGTAGATTAGTATCAGTGAAATGGTCTTTTGAAGAAAGAACCACAAACATTTTATTTTAATTGCCAAACTAAATCATCACCAGGCACCAAAATCAACAGCAAAAACTACGACTTTCAGAAGATAGAAAAAAAAAAGTGTTTTCGAAACTGGTTCAAAACAAACCACTCTTTATTTGAAGTGTAGGTACGACGATGTATTTTTATTACGAAATATTTGAAACTAGGACCTACCAATTTACTTATTGGGTGAAGGTAACAGGGTTCAATGTGTACATAAATACCTACCTACAAATTTTGTATTAAACGTAAATAATTTGAAGGATCAGTGGAGGCTGGCTGTGTGATTATTTCACGCTAACGAAATTAATAAGGTGAATTTCAACGGTGTGCGAGGGGCGTTATTGCGTTACCTCGGAATCGCTTGTTTGATGTAAAACAGCCAGGAGAAGCAGCGATTTTAACAATACTGTTATAATCTCAACTTAAATTAAGTTTATTAAAAAGTGCGGTCGGGATATCTAGCATACATGAGAGATATAAAAGTAAAGGCTGCGATGACGATACAATAATAAAAATCCTAGCCTAGACAGGGACATTTTTTTGTGAACGAAAAGGTAAGTATAAAAGGAGTAAAATTGTGATGGATTTAGCTCCTTTCAAAGTGTCCTAGGACGAAAATATCCATTCCTTCAGAGGGTGTCTTGAGACGAATAACTAAACAATTATATACAAGACCTTATAGCTTCCACAAAGATGAATCAGACAAAGTATATTTCGGAAAAAATAACTCTTTATCGCCAACATTTTATTTGGCCCATAAAAGCAAAATCCACAATATTGTGAGGCTGCGAACTATCAAACTAAACTACCTCGTAATTTATTATGAAATATTCAAACATACAAACCTGGTAGAAATGGCAGTGTCGTGGGAAAAGCTAAGTGTGAGCCAAGATTCATGCAAGTTAATAGATATGAAGTTTTTATGAGCCATAACGTCACCTCTGGAAGTGAAATAAAAAGTGATATGGCTTTTTTATGTGGCTGCTAAAATATTATATTTTTTCTTAATTTAGACTACTGTATTAGGTACTATGTGATTTATTGGTTCATGTCCAGAAGGCAAAAAATCTAAATACGAAGCGAAATCAGTCCCTACACTAAATATTGCAGATGTTTTTTTTGTTGGGGTAAGTACCTAAGTAGAATATTAAAATCACAAAAATAAACTACGTTATCAACGACTTACCCTTATGGTAGGTAAAATTTTATTCTGTCTACAATATAAAAAGTACATCAGATTTATCAGAAAGCTAACTGTCTTCAAAATCGTCATAAGCACGTATTACTCGTGTTTAGACGGAGTTACAGTCACTTCAAAGGGCGACGTCGAGGCAAATCGAGGGTGTCCAACTCTCGTACGACAAATTATGTGCCCGCGAACAGATAGCGATATTGTCGCCCCGAAAACACTTTTCCCTTGTTTTTCCCCGAAATGGGGAAGGAAGAACGGTAGTTCGGCAAGACAGCTTGATCCGGTGTACGGTCGTTTTAGGGGCAGCAACAAGTATCTTATTTACACATGGGAATACAAACTTTGTACCCGAGAATAAAGAGTTTAATTTATTTCGTGCGCATGCCAGGGAAAAGAGAATACATGCATGCCTGTACAAGGAGGAATGTGAAAGTGATGGAGCGGCATACGAGGAAACGAGTTATAGTCTGAATCAAGTACTTAGTTTTATTGCGTTTGGGCTCACTGGTGGCTGGGTAATGTACGAAAAAGATAAAGTCTGTGACACTGATTGCTAGTTGTTTCATCTTCTTCAAATAATTCATAACACGAATTTACGAACCTCCATTACACAAATATTATTCAACGTTCTAAAATAAGCAGTTGGAGTAAATAAATCTGAGCGGAAACTTATATAGGAGTATGTTATGTAAGCAATGACATTAAAAGCTAAGGCACCTTCAAACGACAACGTCCCAAAAGAAAATACTTTAGAAAGAAAGGAAAAAACGGGAAAAACCAATTGTGCATCCCCGCTTCATTGTGAGGAGTCCAAAAGAAGCCCGATATAAACGAAGGACGGAGACGACTCGTTAAAAGAGATACTTATGAAAAGAGGAGATTCGTGGAAAAAATCGAAAACAATAGAGACGCGGTTGGAGGCGCCGGGACAAGTTTTCAATTAACAGAATGAGACTCAAGTTGACGGCAACTCGACAACTCGATAGCACACTACTCTAGCATTACCTCGTGCTGTAGCGTATACAGCCGTAACTAAGCGTACCACCGTAATGTTGTAACGAAGCAAAAGGGGCGATGAACTGCACAATATGTAAGAAGTGTTTATGCGAAGGTGAGTTGGTGGAGGTTTTTGGAACGGCCCGCTAACTGAGTGGGTTAAATGGAGCGTGGACGCGACGAGGCCCGCTGCACTTGTTGCAATTTCTCTCCACTCCACAACTTAATTGTAACGAGTGTGCCTTTACTTTTGCTATAGACGAATCGCGTTAATTTCACCCGGAAAGGTTACCGTCCATTACTCTAATTGCGAGCCGCATTTCATCTAAGCATCTCACAACTTCGGTCCGCAACGAAGAAGCCTTCAACAAACTCGAGAAAATTCACAGAAACCAACTACCAAAGAGTATGGAAGTAAACGAGGACTCTTCGCTAATATTCCTAATTAAGCTTTTAATGTAATTGAATGAGTGGAGACACATTGCGATTGGAAGCAAGGAGTGAGCGAGCAGCGCGCACCCCTTCGCTCGCGACCAAAAATACTTTCAGATAAATTACTTAGAGCGAACTCTGCGCGCATACAAATCGGCCAGCGATTCTCCATATTTCACCTTGCCGAACACTCGCTCGATTTACACACTTCTGTAATAGGCGGGGGAGGGTAAACGCCGCGATGGACGAGTGCCGATGCAGAGATTTCAACTCGGTGAAAATTAAGCCATTTCCGTTTAGGAGCGTCGTGTTCTAACTTTATTACTAATCGAGTCACGTCACGAAAAGAATTTCCGATATACAATTAAAGGTGAAACGGGTGTCGAAGATCTTGAGTCCGAGGTGGGCCAATACCGTCGGCGTCTGTCGCGAGGAGGCAAATAACCGGAGAGTAGGGGCACCTGTGCTCGATAATGCGCCGCCCCGTCTGGCCGAATGGGAGAGGAATCAATTAGGCCGTTGCCGAATTGCGTAACGGCTCTAGTTACGAGCATTACGACTGGGTCCGCAGCTGCTTTTTGCTCATCCAACCTCTTGTTATTGCACAATCGACATTCGACGCCTCAGATTAAGATATTACGTATTCATCGAACCTTTTCATTATATAGTTTTATGGAAGGAGTTAAGTAAACAGGCTTGGACCTCAAGGTCAGTTTCTGGCTACCTTTTCGTCTACTCTACCTCTTACTCGACAAATCTCAGTGATAACGGAATCTGTTCCTATAAAATAGCATGTGCCTGCAACGTGATACAGTTTTAAACGAGTGACCGTTGTCATGCGTGTATTTAACGACGACCGCACGCGTTCGCTGCTGGCGGCTCGGTAATGGATTACCTTCAACGCAACTGTATCATCGGGGTAACCACAGCGAGAGCGATTCCAACTAAAAATTACATTTAATCCGTTTGGAAATACCGCGGTTTTAACTATTATATTTTATGATTGTTGTCTTTTCTTTTGTTCCAAGGTAAACGTCGATTAAATGGGTTTTTGTATTATTTTGCTTGATGTAGGTAAGTATTGTACTAAACAAAAAAAAATATTTATAAAATTTCGTATGAACGATCGATAAAAGAGAATTCGCAAAAATCATACGTAGCAAAAAGAAAGCTCAAAATTTATCGATGTCTATAAAATACAGATAAAAGCTGAGCACCCATCGTCACGGGCCAATGCTGGAGTATTAAAAAAAACCAAATTAATTAGGACGAATAAATTAAAATCGTCAAGGGAACGAGCTCGTAATTTTCGCCATGTCCGCTGTAGATTGCGGCGTGTGAGGGCAGTCGTATGTGAATTATTTAGAGGCGGTCGCGCGGCCGACTGGCCCGCAATTAATGAAGTGGTCCGAGTCGTTTGTCAATGCGGTGGTCTGTGGCGGTCGGCGGACCCTCACCTACACCAATCTGTTACCTAAAATGTGTCAGCTGCAGTAAGCCTAAAGAATATTTGTGATTCATTCTACCAATCAATCGTAAGCTCCAATTGCGAGTTGTTCTAGTAACTTAAATTGCGTTCAGTCTTGCTTTAATTGCTTTCCGAAGAAATTGGTAACTTTTCAAGAATATTCTGCTGGTTCCAAATAAAGTTTAAATGGCCTGGATGTTTATTAGTGGTGTTTATTAAATTAATGCTTTCCCGTCATAAATGCCTAAAGGTCTCCGACATGTAATTATTCTGGCTACAAAGCTACCCACAATAATTTTATTATGCGGATTACATGGCATTATCTTAACGTCCATTAAGTATAATTTTACTAATAACTATTCAACGACTTAACATCACTGTGGCGATATTCTAAAAGGTGATTATAAATCTAGTGAAGAGGTCGGAAGCGGGCCGGGCAGGTCGCCGTTAATTTTAATGGTGAGATTTATTTGTCCCCGATTACGAGGAGTTTGATCAAATTCCGAGGCGGCGTGTAAGCGCCCTCGCAATGACATTAGGCGCGATGCCGCGACCCGCCGCGCCGCGCCCCTGTAATCGTACCGTTTAAATATAATTGCAATAAGTTAATAAAATCCCACAGCGCTTTTAATTAATTTGTGGCGACACAGGCGCCCAATTAAATGGGGATTTCGAAAATTTCATAAAGCGTCGTTGTGTGGTAAACGCTATTTTTGCAGGCACTTTGTTTTTGCGCGGTTTGTTTGTGAACGCGTGCCGCGTCAATTCTGAGTGAAAATGTAAATAATGTAATGGCTTTCATTTAGTGATTGAATTAATGTGAGCTTTTCAAATAGCCGCGGTTATAAATCAATCATGAATTTATTAATTTGGCATAGGTATGAATAAATAAAAAGTTCGTAACGCACGTAAATGGGCGCAGAAAATCAGAGCAGGTAAATGAATAGGTATTAATGGAACCCATTTGGAATCATGAAGTATGAAATGCCGAAATTCAAGTACGCGGTTGAATAACTAGGCCAGAAAAAGCCGTGTAGTCTATTATCAAAATGTAGCGTCTCAATTCGTCGTCCTTATTGTAAATATGCATTAGGGCGGATGACGTTGGCTTCGGCTCCTCATTACGGCGATGCGCCATCAAAGACGTCCACGATCCGGACCGTGAAGTGTCCCGGATACAAGCCGCTCAATTATGTTAATGGATTTGCAGCATTCTGCCTACAACAGGCCTGCCTTCAGCTGATTGATATGCAGCATCCACTACGTCACGTGTAACATTTATGACGATTACATTACAGAGCCATCTATTATTTGAGTAACATTAGCGCCGCACGTAATTATGACGATAATAGTAGCGGTCGAAACAACAGAAGCGTATTTGCTTTACACCGATGCTCATTTCATACAAAATCAATATTTAGCCATAATAAAACAAATACATTTTATTTCTCGACGTGTCTAGTAGGCGCAAGGGAATGATTGATAGTGTATTGAGCACACAACGCTTATTGAACAACAACGGAGGGGACCACCGAAATAATGACAGTTTTTATCGAACCGACAGGGGTATGTTATCAAAAATGTATTAATCTACACTAAAATGGTAATTAAAGGCAAACTTTTGAAAGCAAACACGATTGGAAATCAATCGAGGTCATGTCGACGGTCTTCGTGAGCTGGTTAAATTACATCGATACAAATGAAAAACACGACTGACTGGTAAGCGCTACGGCTGAACATGAGGTCATGGGTTCGACTCCCTGGTCGGGCAGTGTTAACGGGTTTTTCAATATGGATTTTCGCAGTAGCAGCCTAGAGTCTGGAATTGTGCCGATTTCTAGCAATAGGCTCGCCCCTATTACATGGACACATAACTGGTGAAATGTGGGAGTACTAGGTACGACTTTACCCGAACCTTCAAGGAAACAGGCTGATTTTATGTTATATGAAAAACACAATTTGTGTCTGAACTGTGAGTCCGCAAAAAGGGAATCAACCGGGGCAAGGGCGGGTTCGTAGGGGCGACGTCATTTTACATAACAGTTATAAGAGAAGTCGCGCACCTGCGAGTTTAACCGTAAGATTGGCAGCAAACCGCCGACTCACCCGGCCGGTATACGCTTAAATTACGCGTAAAGCCGAACACAAAGGCTATGCGTATTCAAATTCCATTAATCTCCCACCCGGGGGAAAGGTGGGGTAAAATGAACCGGCGCGGACAAAAACAATGCCGCCGGCAAATAACCGGCTCAGCATTGTTCCGGCAATTAGAAAGCTTTCCCATGTACCGGTCGTGTATAAAAACAGTGTAACATCAGCACGAATCGCTGCCTATTGCTCGTTACCGTTGATGTTTATTACGGTTATTAGGACTAAGCCGTGCGGTTCCATAATAATGTTTTTCGTATAAGTTGTTTTAAATTAATCATGTGCCCACATAGGTGGTTAATCACGTGTTGTTAGAATCCCGAAACTGTTACAATCTGATCGGTTATAGCATCGTTAACTTTGATTGCAGTCTGAATGTGTCGAAGTCGTTTTAAGCATGATTGGACAAACGCTATCGTACGACGATTTAATCTGGGAAAAGCCGGATCAAAGGTGGATATCAGCGAATTAAAACCGACTGTCGACTGTTCGGTGCCGAATGCGACAAATGACACCACGTTACGAATTGATTTCCAGATAATCCCTGACCGGTCATTCGAACGAATGTCGATTCTTCAGATATCAATAAGTTTTTATTATTATTTAATTACACGCTTTTGATGATGAAGGATTTTTGTAAGAACTACATACTTTTTCTACACATGCTCGATGGATTCATGAAATAGATGATACAACATGTAATATGTATGAAGTTTCACTACAAAATTGATATAATATAAACTCACGAATGTATAATCCGCGATACCGATAACAGGGCAGCTTACCTGCAAAGAAAATTATGTACATTAGGTAAAATATAATTTTATATTCCATTGAACCCCAAACTGCAACTTGACACAAGCTGGTCCTCGTAATGGGAACAATGTGGCCGCCGCAATCACAAGGAGCATGGCCGCGCTATTGTTTTTACCGCTGTTATTGCGGAGTGCCGAGTAGCAATAAGCGAGCGTTGTTTGCTCAGGGCCACTATTGTACTCGGTTATTAGGACAGGTCCTACGCGGCCCGCGGTAGCGGGTTAAGATCGGCTCAACCAACTCAACCCAGCTTTCTTGCTGTGTAGGTGGCACACTTAAGCCAACCGACGCCGGGTTGCGTCGGGTTACATCGGGAAACTTCGAGTTACCTCGGCAACGTTATAACATATCTGAAGGATTGCGTACATGAGTTTGCAGTGTTACAGTACCTTGATTAAATGCTTGTGTATTTAATTATACGAGTGTTCTAGCGAAACAAGCGTCAATTTGTCCCGGCTGCACGTAGCAGAACTAATAATTAATTTGACTGACTGAGATTTAAGCGTGCTCATAATACCCGGCTCACATTTCCGCAATGCACAACATATTCCTAATGTCATCTCGTTAAACTTGGCGTATTCGTGACGTCACTGTTATTCAACGATACGACTCGTAACTCATACCTAACATTGGAGTTTTATCATAAGACAAGAAGTAAGATTATGAATGTCTACTCTGACAGGTGGTAACAGTCATCATTCAGCCGAAAGACGTCCACTGCTGGACATAGGCCTCCCCCAAGCTCCGCCACTTCGACCGGTTCTGTGCTTCCCGCATCCAGCGGACAACAGTACCTGATAAAAATTGGCATTAGGTAGGTAAGTTACGTGGATAAATGGGATCTCAAGGGACCTAGAACTATCACTCAAAGAGGCTTCTCATTCACCCAGTTTCCCAAATACTTAAGTTTAAAATAACAGTTGTCTTATTAACAGAGGCCTCGCTAAGACAGGTGAAAATGTATCGTTTTTCGTCTTTTACCTATTTCTTATCTAACAAATGCTTTCTCTGTTATAAAGGTTAAATTATTCGCAGAAAAAGAGGTACTTTAACCTATTATATACAAAAGTGTCGGTTATAATCAGCCTATAATTTTCCCACTGCTGGGACACGGGCCTCCTCTCTGTGAGAGTGGGCCATTATCCAACAGGCGGGCCCAGAGCGGATGGCGGATGTCCAGTGGTTCTAGGTCATACCTGTTTCCTCACGATGTTTTTCTTCACTGTTTTGAGAGCAATGGTGATGTGATAATTTACAAAAAGTAAAGTGACTGCCTGGGGTCGATCTCACGACACACATAAATCGCGGCTGTTACCTCTGGCTCACAGGTGCTCTCGACCTCGGACCAGGAAGAACCAGAAGGCCAATTCTCGTATTTAAAAACGTTCAAAATCTAGTCGCAGTCTCATCTCGACGACAATCAATTGTCAAAAACGACAGATTGAGACTGAGATCTGACTGTGAACGTTCTTAAAATTACGAGAATTGCTCCTATAAGCTCCTCCAAGCTTCAAGTATCTATAATCGTGGAAAATAATTACCTTCAATATCTAATACCTAAGTAGACTTACAGCATTAATCACCTAGGAGAAACTGTGAAGGGCGTTCGGCACGTGTATCGAAGTAAATCGTATCTTATTAAATAAATTGTTGAATTTTTAAACGGCTAGTATCAACAAACTCTCAAGGAAAAGGATTAAATTCAAGCTCGTGGAGTACAGCTAGTTACATTATAAAGTTTCCTTTAGAATATACCGAGTAAATGTATGTACTTAACAAATTCCGCGATTGGAGAATGTTTTAATGACGCCCTTACCGAGCCGAACATTCCTGAGAAATTCAAGACGCTCTTAAAACGATACCAATTTCAATAATTACATGTCCTTGACATAATCAAAATTAAGACGGGAGTATCTCCGATTCCTGTTTCAAGCGGTGTTTGTGCTGAAATATTTATAGAACACAGACAGCTTAATAGTATTTTCGGTAAAGCTACGGTTTTCTTAGAAGAGCGGTAGCAGCAATTTACCGGTGAATGACGCCATTGAGACGTTATTTGCAAATTGTGTTTTCCTAGAGAGCGTTTTTTGACAACGTAAACTCAAAGTCCGTTGCCATCATTTTCGGTAGCGGTAACGGTGGCTTTAGGGATTACTTCTTATTTAATTGTTTTACTTTGGTTACTTCTGCTCATCATAATTGAACTTGCACAAGAGCAGGTGTGGCCCAGTGGTAACGGCCGCGACTTTCGAGTTGTAGGTCGCAAGTTTAACCCAGACAAGCGCTTTACTTTATGTAAATTATTTCATCACCATTGCTCTCAAAATGGTGAAGGAAAACAGCGTGAGGAAACTAGCATGTCCTAGACCCAGACATTCCAAGACATGTGACGTCTGTCAACCCGCACTGGGCCCGCGTGTTGAACGCGAGTTGAGTATCTGATAAGCCTAGAACACTATTTCAGTAATGAGTTTAAAGTACCTGTTGAAAATAAATATAATACAAGAAGTGTAAGAGAAAAAAGACTAGTTGCACCGAAAACAACAAATTACTATGGGGAAAGAACTTCCAGATATTTGGTACCAAAAGTATTTAATAAAATAAATATGTTAAGAAAAACCCCTAAATTTAGTAAAGGTGTCCTAAAATCGAGACTAAGGAGTTTATTTCTCGATAGCGAGGATTCAGCCACTGTCGAGAAATGAACTCACTTCGAACCTCATAATTAGTTTTATTGCTTAGTAGGTATTAATTAGTTAGTATTTTATTTAAGGTTAGCTCCTTAGAAGTCGCAGATAACATTAAAAATGTAATAAAGAACAAGCGCTTCTCGCCATCAAACTGCAAAGTTTGGCGAGCAAAAATGTAAAACCAAAAAAAAAAAAATGATTGTTTTGTAAAATAAAAAAAAAAAAAAAAAACGCCCACTCCCTCTCACAGAGTCGTCCCAGAGAGTCCCTGTAGTGGGCAAATTATAGGCAGATTATGTTATGTATAATCGAGTAATCGTTATGTATAGCCATAGCCACACAGGTCTCGTACATTGCAGTTGAGCCCTAAATCACTCTTATGTCTACGTGCACTAATTACTATAAATAAAATAACCTCACGTCCTGTCAAAACGCTACTCCAAGAACCGATTAAACGAACCCGCCAAACCAAAGAACCAATAAGGCAATGATACCTTTATTTGTATAAAATGTTACGTCTAATTCTCTGTTCAAATAATAGGTAGAACAACGGATATATGCGAGCAAACAGTTTGTGGGCAAACATACGTCGCGGTTGTCATGGCTACGTACATTGTATAGGTAGGGTAGGCAAAGAGCGGGCCGGCCGCGTGGCGGTTTGCCACCGAACATTAGCCGTCGACACCGTTTCCAACAATACTGTGATTATTTTAAATATTAAACGGTTTTGCCGCATCTGAGTAACGGAAAATAATATTGTGGCCGTTTTAGTGATATTACTTTGCCGCAATATTGCGGAGTTACTGTTGGCTTTATTAAAAAGGTACTGGACTTGTTACTTTGGGTTATCTATGAGGAATAAGAGTTTAAACTGGGCCATAATAATGTTTTCTAAGCGTGTTTAAAATTACATAGGTACTTATACACAGAACCCACAAAACTGCTAGATTCTGACATGCGTATTCTGTTACTATTTAACTCATGACCGTGTGGTGCCGTGTGGTGCCGGACGTAAAAGAATAGCACCATCCCATTTCTTCCCGTGGGTATCGTAGAAGGCGACTAAGGGAATTACTAGAGAATGGGCAGCAGCGTTCTCTATGCATTTTACCCACCATACTGCGATCGCCAACCCGCCTGCCAAGCGTGGCGGTTATGGCAAAACCTCCCTTTTGGGGAAGGCTTATGTCGAACAGTGGAAGTCTTTTGGCTGGAATGATGATAACTCATGAATAGTCTCGAGAACAAGTGATGCTTAAGTTACTATGCCTAAACGATTACAGTTAAAAGAATTTGTAAATAAAAGCGTTTTATAAATAAAACGCCAGGCAAGTATTTCGCAGAACAGGTTCTACAAGCTGCGAAGTTCAGGCTCATAACGGGCTTCTAGCTCTAGACAACTCATATACCACGGTCAGGGTCCGTTAGATAAAGCGAGATAGACTTGTATAGGTAATAAACATGTGTTTAAGAGGAGACCACAAAATTGCACCTACTTTTCTTTTTATTTCCAGATCAAATGGACTAGAATTTAAATAAGATTACAGGCTTCAAATAATTGTAATTATGGTCTCACAATGAAATTTCTCACTAAACACGCTCAATATGAACTCCATTATCACAGCTATTATCTTCCATTCGGGAGTTTTCCTTGTTATTTTCTCGTTGCCAACACAATTCATTAGAAAAATGGCGAGAGGGCTCCATTGCGACAGGCTCCGGTGTGGGAACCGCAGAGGTTTTGTCAAAACAAGCCCAGGTTTGAGCGTAAAACGTTAGTCTTTTCACGTAAAAAACTCAACTCATTTATCAAATCACCGTTGTCTACATTACAGCGCGGGGCGTATTGTGAGTAGGCTAAGAAGCCCGTCTATACAAAGCGGTGTGGCGCGGCGCGCGACGTTCATTTTTTGTCTAATCACGCACAAAAATGAACCTTAAATGAACCCAATCTTAAGCTTTCAGTGACAGATTCGCACGACGTTCTGCCACAGGCCATGGGGTCCGACTGAAAAGTAATTTGACGCCTAAATTAAACGAGTTAAATTACACAAATAAAATTAATGAAAGTGCAAAAGCGTAGCGATTTTCCAAACAAACATTATTTAAGAAACTCGGAATAGTGAAGAATTATTAAAAATTCGGTATGAAATCCGCAGTAACCTCTAATTTATCGCGTAATCATTGTACTAGGGGCTTATCTCAGCGTGAACGGATTTCTAACATCATTATAGGTAAGCAGCGATTTCCCAGGCTGTACCTAGGTAATTTTTTTGTTAAAAGAACCGTCTACTTTTGCAATTATTTCGTCGTTCATTCGGTTATGTAAATATCTAACACATCGTAACATGTTTGGTTCACACCAGCCAGCCCACACAATCTCCCAATCTGATAGCTCCTTACAGATACTTTTATTTGGTGTGCATAAAATTTTCACCGCCTTTTAGT
Source organism: Polymixis flavicincta (assembly GCA_949987655.1). Taxonomy (NCBI): domain Eukaryota; kingdom Metazoa; phylum Arthropoda; class Insecta; order Lepidoptera; family Noctuidae; genus Polymixis; species Polymixis flavicincta. The sequence continues at coordinate 10,334,522 of OX465175.1, read as the reverse complement.
AAAGCGGATTGCCGTGAGGCAAAAACGACGAACGAAAGCTCTTTCATTTGTTTAAGAGTGGCTTTACCTCCTTTAAGTGCTTCAGTATATAGGGACGGGCTTGAATACCCGTGAGTGTTGCAGCGGGAAAGGCTCACTTAAAAATTGCCTGGGTAATTTCTATGACGAACACGTACGTGTGAGACTCAAGTGCATTCCACATCGGAATTGGGCGGCGAGACCGAGAGCGAGACTGCGAGTGTGCCCCGGAGCCCCGCTCTGCCGCCGCAGATATACTCCGTCCGGGAGATTACTTAAGCCAATTTTGTCTTAGTGCTCACGCCATTACCTGCACGAGTACATGGACACACACACGCTTTAGGGACGTGATTAACAGCTAAGTGAAATTTATTTTATCGGGCTCTATGCGAGCGAGAGTGTATTCCATTGTCTAATGGAACATTCGTTTTGCTTACTCTCAAAGAGATGGAAGGAAAACGGTGCAGTGGATCTTTTGATTAAATGGTTTTATTCGACAGTAGTTGTACAATACCGTGGGATTACAAAAGCACCGGCATTGTTATTTTCTTCTAATAAATTAAGTATTTATAAACACATACTTTACGTAATTCTTAAGCTGAGGATAAAAAATTACTAGGCCGTCGCGGTAACGGAGTTTTCACGTCGGAAACTCATATAAAAGACATTTCGGCGGAGCTCGTTGCCTATCGGCGGTATTATTCAAATTAATTTAGCGCGGTGAGGCAAAAAGTGCGCGCGTTGGGAGTGCCGCCCCCATATTCATAGAGCTGCCCTAAATTAGCATCACAATGAAGTGTTAGAAGCGCGACACGCGAGCGGCAAGTGTTTAATGCGGCCTGCGTCTTCTCACACGATTATATCACATACTAATGAATTAAGTATAAAACTTCTCAGCCGCAAATTTGTTTGGGCTTCTGCGGAATTAACTCAGACTAATAATTACGGGAAGAAATTCGCGCTCACAGTAAATTACGCATAGTTACGGTAATGTCTTAAAAGTCTCGAAGCCGGGAAATGAGTATCGCAGAACGGAAGGGTATAAATATGTAGGTTTATTCATAGGGGCGTATAATGTTAAGTGTCCCAAGTAGCGCGCCAGCTGAACGACGCGGTATATTGTTTTTGGACCACCCTTTTACGCTTTCACGCCTATAAATAAATCAAAATATTCAGGAAGGGCTCGACTTTAAGGCGGCTTAGCGGAATCGTAAAATTCAACAGCGTTCGTACCGCCCCGGGGTTTATCTTTCGCCAGCGTTTGGCGTGTTTTTGCTTGAACCGTAAAAGAGTATCACAGCGTATGAATAGAAAGCAACCCTCCCTTTTACCGAGGACATATGGAGCAGAGCACTTTACAAGTTTAATGCTGAGAGCAGATTATCTGCTCATAGGAAATATGAACCTGCCTCTGCTTAGCGGTGAGCCTGCTACATAATTACTGACACCCCGTTACTTACATCTCTGTACCCGCTCATTAATACCGTAATCTCACGAAGCTACTAAAAACTTGGATCATTTATTTCAGCCTACAAAACATGTAGGTATGAAGAATATCCTGAACTCGGCTTCACCTGGCGCACCTCGTTATTACAAAATAGTCTATATAAATAAAAAGAGAAGTCCTGACTGACTGATTGACTGACTCATCAACGCCCAGTCCAAACCCTTGGACCTAGAAAGCTGAAATTTTGCACAGAGGTTCCCTTTATAATGTAGACAAGGAATAAGGAAGGATTTTTCAAAATTCAACCCCTGAGTGAGTTGAATAGGGGATGAATGTTCCGCGCGGGCGAAGCCGCTGGCAAAAGCTAGTTATTTATAAAAGGCAATCTGCAAAGTTGACACTTCCTGTGACCCAAGGGCTAGCCAGAGAGAGAGAGCCATACAACGTGGTAATGCCGCCAGTCTCTTGGGTTAGTTGTCTCTTTGACCAGTGGATTTTATTTTGCTAATATTTTTAGATAAATTGGACATCATATTTTAATCGTTTATTTAGTACTAATAATTTATCCTGTGTATATATTTTTATCGTCCTAGACAATAGTTATTTAAAATATTGAAATCACTGTAAAATAACAATTACTACGAAATCACCAATTTTATTTTATTGATTAGCCCACCCAGACAGGCGCTTTATTGTGTAAATTATTTTATCACCACTGTTCTCAAAACGGTGAAGGAAAACATCGTGAGGGAACCGGCATGTCCTAGAACCAAAAATTCGAAGACATGTGACATCTACCAACCCGCACTTGGCCCGCGTGGTGGATTACGGCCCAATCCCTCTCACCGAGAGGAGGCCTATGTCCCAGCAGTGGGAACATTATAGGCTGATGATGATGACTGTCCTACTGCTGAACAAAAGACTCCCCCTAATCCTTCCAGCCATTCTTTTCTAGAGCCATCTCAATTCAACCCTTGCAATACACGTCTAGGTCGTCCCACCATCACCCATAGATATTAAAATTTTATGAATAGTTCTGAGTGAACCATTCACAAGGCAATATCACTTAAGAAATTCGCCATCAATTAGGGACTATCAGTTTTAATTATCCTTGTTGTTATATTGACTATGATGAAAAATCTCCATCCATAATCTCAACGTCTAAGCGTATGCAAGGAATTCGAAATTTATCCACAAAATACGAGCAGCTTTTGTTATTCGTAAGTACGGAACGTTTTGGTCATTAATAACAATTTATTTAGCACAATGCCGTAATTTCGGTCCAAACCTTTGAGAAAACGTGGATTTGATATTAAACGCCGAATCGTTTTCTAAATTGATTAGATAGTTTATGATAAATTGTACAAGTTTAGGGATGCGCCCGCGTTTGTTTTAAACCGGGGGATAAGGCATAGAAATGTTTGGACATGTTATTTAATTAATACAAATAGGTTTTATTTCATTTATTGAACAATATGAACAATTTTTTTAAATGTTTAAGTTATTTTTTTTACTGTATAGAATACACGCTGAAATCGTGTATTTATTTAAGAATTCGGTAGGTAACAAGAATTCAGTATAACATAAAGCTAAATAACTAAATAAGTGCCTTGCTTAATTTAGAGAGTAACCTAAATGTTTCATGAAAAAATCAGAGGCATCCAAGAAAAACCGGGGTTATTTATACGCTTCAGACATTTTTTAATGCTAAGATAAGTCAACAATTCATAAAATACCCACCCGCATAGCAGGCACTTATCAGGAAATAAGCAAGGCACTTTTTTTGTAAAATTCTTTCGTTACTGTGCACACAGAGGGAACTTTACTTGGACAAAGTTGAGGTTTTCCAAAGTTTTCCATTCACAGCGACGGCAGCCGGCCATTGTGGCTAATTCAAGGCTATAATTAAATTTGTTTACATAATATTCTGTTACGAGACGAAAACTTGCCGGTAATACACCCTCGGGGGTAACAAGTCAAATTATATTTTACATAGTTTTATAAATACGAACATTAAGAGATTTTCGCGGTTCGTTGTTTAATGCTTCAAAAGTTATAACAACTCATTAGGTTTATGATGAGATTTATAAACAACTTCAGACTTAATTCACTCCTCTCAACAGAGCGAAATGAAAGGCAGGGACATAAAAAGTTTATCTTAAAGATTTAACGTTTTAATAAATTCCTTTTAAATTGAAATATTTTCCTTGATATCCTTTCCTACCTAGAATTTTATAAAAGAACATCTCTCTGTTAACCCGAAAACAGGAAAAAAAATCTGCCTAAATTACTTTACATAAACAAAAGTGGATTTCAAAGGGCATAAATCAACATTAAGATTGTACAGTCCAGAGTTTCATTTGTGAAAGCAATTTTTTTAGAAAAATAATGAAATTACCCTTGGAACTAAAGTGACCCGCCCGAGGAAAAACAACAATATTCTCGGCCCTCACTACAAAGAGGCCAGCATTTGTATTATCATTCCATTAAACAAAAGTCACCGGAGTTTCAAATGAAAACACAGAACTCATTATTCCCGGGGCAGAGAAATGATTTCAAATGTTAACAAGATTCCCCATAATAGAGTTGTTCACGGAGAGATTTAAGAAAAACAAGTGTGAGCTACGGGCCGCGTTGCCTTGTGTTGTGATTCTGAAGAATTGTGTTAATAATAATGTATCCATACAACGCCACTCGAGGCGGTACACGCTTATATGTATGACAAACGGAACCCACTCACCGTATTGTTTTGTAATCTTTGCTTTCTATTTATGCAATGTATTGGAGTATCTAATTTACGTCGTCGGGATTATCTTGCAGGACAAAATGGATGTTTCTGGGTAATTATAACCCGGTGTAATTATTTATAATTACACCGGGTTATATGATCTACTATGGATCAGTGGTGGCCCAGTGGTACCTGTGCTATAGTGGTGGTTTGAACCCAGGCAGGCGCTTTACTTTACGTATATCATTTTAATCATCACTTCTCTTAAAACGGTGAACGAAACATCGCGAGGAAACCAGCATTACCTAGATCCAAAAATTCGAAGACATGTGATGATCTATCAGCCCGCACAGGACCCGCGTGTTAAAACATTACAGCCCACTCCCTCTCACAGAGAGGAGGCCTATGTCCCAGCACTGGGAACATTATAGACTGATTTTGATATCTAATGAAATTTTGTAGATTTTTGAATTTTAGATTACGTATTTTGTCAGAAGATCCCAGCATATCAATTTTCTTTAACATAACCAAAGGGGGAAAGGTATGCCAAATCCAGAATACGCGTCTTCCCGGCCCTCCGCGGAATTCCTATATTATATAATACATTGGGGAGGATCATTTTGCTCGTTTATTGCCGGATATATCTGTGGATGCTCGTTTGTCAAATGCACAGTCATTTATTCAATGGTTTATTTTATGACTTCGTACCTCTATCACCCGAAATAAACAAAGAGTTAGTGTGCATCCCTCGAGGGATAACTATAAGATAAATGTGCTTTTGAGCTCGAGTAAATATTGTATTAAATTACTTTTCTTTTTATTTATACTTGAGGAAATATGAAAAATGGCAGGATATCATATCATTGATGATTTGGTGAAAGTTTGATCGTAGATATTTTGGCTTATTAATCATCCATTTTATTATGAACTTTATTATAATAACTTCCTTCTAGTCAATCCATAATTGACATCTTTTTTAACAATTTGTAAAAAATACATAAAATTAAACAGTCAAATATTATACGCTACTTTTGCTGGCTGAACGGTGAAGGAAAACATCGTGAGGAAACCGGCATTTCCTAGAACCAAAAATTCGAAGACATGTGACATCTACCAACACGCACTGGGCCCGCGTGGTGGATTATGGCCCAATCCCTCTCGCTGAGAGGAGGCCTGTGTCCCAGCAGTGGGAACGTTATAGGCTGAGTATGTAAGTAAGTTTCTGCGGTAAACTTAATAAATGCGAATCCACGCGAGTACAGTGGTGGTTAGAACTAGTTTATAACTCAAATAAAAGCAACGTATTCGCAAAATAATGCTAGAATAAAAATAAATTATCACCGCCTACAGCGAAAAATTTGAAAGGAAGAATTTTTAATTTTAGCAACCACAATAAAAGACCTAATTAAATTCGGAGGTACGGGTTAGGTGGACGCCTACATATCCTCAAAATACGCAACAATAGAATAACTGTTTCGGTGAAATTACAGAAGGATTGTGCATCCATGGAACTGATTTAGTGTAATACGTTACCGAGTTGTATTCGGAAACCGATCTGTAACTACTGTGTGGCCTTTATCTAGCTATTCGATAGATGCATCCATTCATTTGACAACACGGCACGGAGTTACGTCTCCCATAAAATATCGTAGATACGGCAGTAGTTCGGTATTTCTAATTAAACTCCGTATTAGTTTCGAGATTTGATTAGTAACATAACTCGCCAGACAAAAGCCGAAAGTTGTATTTTATAGGTATTCCTACCATCCGATATCGAAAGTAATTTCATTAAAATATGAACAGAATTTCAGATACACAACATTGTCTATCAATAAAAACGAAATTCTGTTTGTATTTTCCCTCAGCTTTAAAATTTTGCTGTCACTCATTTGGAATAGTGAACGGGCGAACATAGTAAATATGATACGTGGTACTCGTATCATAGTATTTGTAGTTTGAGGTGCTTTGGAGGGCTGGTGGTGGCGCCCGTCCCACCAATCAAACAGTGGTACAGAAAGCGAGCGTCCAAAGGCTTTGTATCTCATAATAAACCCGATATCCGGATTGCGGACTCGCTGCAGTCAACAGAAATTAAATATCTACGATGTGGCATGATTCTTTTTGAAAGGATCGGTTTTGACGTTTCGTGGAATATTGTATACACGTCCGTACGTATTGTTTTTTGATATATGGATTGCATTTTTGATAGCAGATTTTTTTGGCGGGTAAACAATGCATGAAGTTGGCTGGGTATTATTATAACTGGGAAATACATTGACGTAATATCAGTACAGGGTGGAATTTCTTTTGTATGTTTTACATTCTATTCCAGTACACCTGGCAAATAAATTTACGTGGTATAAGTAGGTATAGGGTGGATTTCTTCATTTGATTTCAAGCTTGAAAGATACAGTGATAGTAAAAATATCCAGTGATTTGTACTGAATGTATCCGTGCATCAATAAGCTTTGTGTCGAGCGTGGGGCGGAGGCAACGACACGATTGTTAAGTTTCCGGTGTCATAAAACCACCGCGTTGTAAAGTGAAACCTTCATATTTATATCTGTTATTCGTTAAAAGCCTCGTAAAGTTAATAAAGGGTTTTTTGTAACAAGCAGGGAGCACGTTCGAGATAAGCCCCCGGTCTCGAGTTGGAATCTTTTAAAACGTCGTTAAAACCAACCCCCGGTCGGCACAGACAAAAGCCCAACAACCTAATTGTTGACGAAAAATATTCTCGATGCAAATTCGCACTCTTTACAGCCCATTCGGAATTTGTACTGGACCCGAAAGAAGTTAACGTAATTAGCCCCCGTTGTTGGGGTGTATTCAGATTTTGCGAAGTCGTGATGTAATCGCGAACAACTTTGTTTTAAACCCGACCGTGGAATGCAGTATCGTTTTATAGCAAGTAACATTTTAGAGCAGTAGGTGCCCAAAGTGAGAGATGAGAAGAAGTAATTAAGTAGAAAGAAATAATACTGGTAATTTGTTTTCATTTCCATAGAAAGAAGAAAGAAAAATGCGTATATTGGCTTATATCATCAATAAAAACCTTTAAAAAATTGATAGAAAACAAAAACAAAAAAACAGAAAACGATGATAATAATGCCAAAAGGACCTCAGCTCAGCATAATGTCAGATGGCAACACAGTATGCACCACCTGACGCTGATTTTCAGCTGCAACCCATAGTGGGTTGCAGCCCATACTCTATACAGGAAAAGTTTTTATCCAGTGCGCAAATTGTAACCATGAATTCAGCATACTATTCTAGGCGAAAAAATTCTGCGCTAGGGGTTCTAGAATGATATGCAGAATTCATGGTTACAATTTGCGCACTGGATAAAAACTTACCCTGTATAAAATACAGTTAACCCTTGAGCTAACGCTATGACACCTACTGTTAATTAAATTAAAATCGCTACAGAATCATAAAATAACTGTAATAATAACATCAGTTGTTCCTCGCAGAGATTGGCTTGTTATTAGTATTTAATTAAATTCTTCAGCAATCTAGCGGAGCGGTGACTCTGTCTGCAGGGACCTTTCATTTAGTATTCTCCGTAATGGGACGTAATCATACCCTTCTTGGGTCAAAAGATACGGGCCAGTGTCAATAACATTAATGCTTAGAAAATGCATCTACTACGATAGGATTAATAATACTAAAAGACACGATTCGAGGAAAATTTTAATTGGGAATTTTCCTGAATGTTCTGCCGAACTTTTCCGGAACTTCGAAATGTAAGAAAGAAATAAACACTTTTTACGAATAACGATTTCCACATTTTAGATTAGTTTATGCAGGTTTGATAACACAAATTTGGAAATAGCATGGTGGAAAACACAATTTTTAATTAAAATTTCACGTTCTATGATGTTATTGGATAAAGCTTTGAAAAACAGATATAAAATAAGTTTTAAACTAAGGTGTTGGGCCGAATACGAGTTTTACCGAATACAAATAATCGGCCGAATATTCAGTAGGACGCGCCATATCGTGCATCTCAAAAAATAAAGTCTGTGCTTGTCGAGCAAGTCCTCTCCGCCTACTGACGCCACTTGCCTAGACGGCCTGGACAATTATTGCTTCATCTAGTCTAGTTAGTAATGGATCTTGCCCTTGTGTTAGCAAAAAAACTTTTTTGGTTGAATTAAAAGGGCCCACTTGTGCTTCTTCATTTAAATGCTCAAAGAATTTTTTTAATACATTATGATTCGGTAGGATGTTCGTAATATTTGCTGAATTTTCAGCCGAAATCGATTGTTCGGTTAACCTGCCGAATATACCGAATACCGAACATAAAACGAATATTCGGCCCATCCCTGATAAAACTGTAATTTTAACATTTTTATAGCTTACACCTGCAGTAATCGTGTAGAAGAAGCCACTGTATATTGTGATTGTGATATACAGTGGCTACTTCTACTATCTACTATCCTCCCTAGTAGGTAGCCACATATTGACTCGTTCTCATAAACAGTTGTTTACATTGAAAAACGTGGCCAGCGGACGTTTTCCGCGCGCTTGTCATTATCCGGACACAATTTGGTGACTAGTCCTTTTTCCAATTCAGGCGCTGCTTTCCAGCTCGCCTGCTCAAGACAATTTCAATCCTAATTTGTGTTATCATTTCCAATTTCATAGAATTATACAATAAAGTACTTGTGTAACATGCTATCCTTAATTGGTACCTACGGGGATCTGGAGTGTTCATTGGGCACACTTCTCCCCGAAGACAAAGGCTCGTGGAGTCCTTGCAATCGGATCCGGCGCGCCGACGCCCTCTCGGTAATTTTCTCGTTAACGGAATGAATAAAACATTTCATTCCTTACCTTTCTTTTGTAATTGTTAATGGTTGATGGGTTTTGGCAATTTATGTTCGGTTTCTTTCAGAAACCCTATTTTGCCGCGTCATTTGTTATTCGATATCCATTCAGGATTCGCGTGACGGCTTTAATTGTACGCTGAGAGATGACCAATCACACAAACGTTGCTGTCTGTAAATCCAGACGACATTGTTGTTTTATCGTCTATTCAGCAACATTAAGTACGAAAGATACATATTTGGACGGTTTTTATAACGCTCCAAAATAATAAAATAGGACTCCATCGCTGCGATAGACAATTTGCAAAGAAAAATACATCACGATAAAAAATGTAACTCTAACGAGAACCTCAAAATGGCTCGTAAGCAATGAAACAGCGCAATTTCATGAGAAAGGCGGCCTGCAAATAAACCAAAGCGGAGCACATTCCCGCCTCCATAAAACGCAGACTGAAATAAACGTAACAGACTCCGTTCTTTAAAAAATCCGGGCGACGACAACCGCAAAGCTCAGCAAAAATCTTTAGTGTGAGTTGGAATTCCAGCGTCGGAATTTTCATAACTGGCGCGTGGCGTCGTCGGTCGTTGAGGCGTTCCAGGTGAAAGATACCGAATTTATATCCCGAGGCGGTTCCGACGCCGATCGTGATCCGGCTGCGGCTCGCGCTCGCGCCGCCGGCGGGGAATCCTAGCGCCGTACTTTATTAGGTACGGAACCCGCTCGCCTCTCGCCAAATATGTGTGCGGCCCTCCGATGACAATAAACACCCCGTATGAACGCTGTCCACATGAAAAGCTTTATTTCGCCAGGTGTCATGTTCATGTATGCGCGTAAAACGTAAACGCGTCCGTTCTCTGTTATTGACATTCAAGGGAAAATTGTACTTACAATGTAACGCTTCTTCTTGTTTTTGAGTTTGTAGATTAATTATCACAATGAAACATTTTGGACTTATTTACTGATTTAAAAAATCGATTAAATTGAAATTCTGAGTATTCAAATAATTTAATAGTCTACGAGAAACTATTCTCTGCATTGTTGAAAACTATCCCAAATAATTAACGCATTTGGCATCTTTGGAGTGTGCATTATTACTTAAGAACATTTTGTTCATTGTACTGAAAGTAAATTCCTCTAACCTCCTCAGTTCAAAAAATACCTTTATGCCTTCGGAAACGTTAATGTAACAATTGAATTATGTTTTAACAAGAATCATCTCGCGGCGCCAAGTGCAGGATATTGTGGGCCACACCCCGCGAAGATTACGTGAGTTTTTCATATAAAGCCATTCAGCCAATTTCCTCATATCCTACACAGGACCATAATAAAGGAGGCTTTTGTGAAGGAAAGAGGTTCGCGCACCTACAATGCGTAGACACCGCGTGAACACCGCGAGGGAGCGGGACGTAGGATCCTTCCCTCTCGGTTTTCTCGGATAAAAACTCGGATATTTAGGGTGCTACCGTTGTGAACAAATAGGTACTTTTACAACGTCAACGTCTGCTCTATAGGAGATTTAGTTTCGTATTCAATTTTCACTAAATCATGTGCTTAGGAAAGGTTTACTTTTTATCTAGCTAGTTCAAAATTTTCTCTCGATAAAATACGACGCTTCTGGAGCGTTTTCTGATACTATTTCAAGTTATTCGTAGTCAAACAGTTTTCTCTCTCGACTGGTTTATTTTTGTATCAATATAAAGAGTGTAACTGCAAACATTCTTGAAAATAGGACTAGCAGATTCGAATCTGTTTACTGTAAGTATTATTTACTTCACGATGCTCAAAATATACTTTGGAATTCACTATCAAAGTTCATTAGATTAACGACTGTACTTAGTTGAGGTAGGAGCGTTTGAATCCCTCCCTCCTTTATTTACCTCTTTCGGTAAAAAGTATTAAAGTATTATTTTCTTTAGCTAACTCCCACGGTTGGCGTGGGTAGATTTAGATTAGGTAAACAAAATTCTAAATATTAAAAAAAATGTCATATTATCAGACCGTGAAAGGCTACAGAAACATGGTCCTGCAATTTTGTGGAGGGCGCTGGTTGCTTATCTTCTTGATATCTTGACATTAACCCGTAAGGCTCCTGCAGATATGTGCGATGCGACTTTAGTAGAACAAATTCCATGAAGTTCTCACAGAAATTGTTCCACTAGGGTCGCGTCGCTCCTGTCTGCGGAAGACTTTAGTCGCCTTTTATGACATCCAGAAACCGGTAACAACATCCATATTGGTCCATTCTCGAGTGGTACACAAACTTTAAAAAATATGCTTAGATACCCAATTACCATGTCCAAATCCGTAAATGAACAAATTACCTGAAACAAATAAACACACAGATGAATATAGGCCGAGTACAGACACATGTAACATTAAGTGAACACTATGTAGGCAAGGCCTGGAACAGCTGATGTTGACAGCGGTTGGTGCGGTTATCCCGGGTCGTGAACGGTGTACCATCCAACACCGTATACAATATTAACGCGCATATTTGACGCTTTGTTTTGGGTGAAATAACTACATGGTTAACGAACATTTACTATGATTATTTATTTGGTCAAGTAAATTTTACTTAATTTGTTTATCTATTAGCTTTTGCCAGCAGCGCCCGCGTGTAGGTCGAAAATTATCTCACGAGAAAGTACTACCGGGATAAAAAAGTATTATATTTGTTAATCCAGGTTACTATCTATGTGCCAAAATTGCATCCTAATCCGTTCAGGCCTTTTTGCGTGATTGAGTAACAAACATCCGAACATCTAAAATTTCACAATGATAATATTCACCATCATCATCACTTCAGCCGAAAGACGTCCACTGCTGGACATAGGCCTCCCCCAGGATGGGGGGTTGTGCCATAATCACCACGCTTGGCAGGCGGGTTGGCGATCGCAGTATGGTGGTAAAATGCATAGAGAACGCTGCTGCCCATTCTCTAGTAAGTCGCTTTCTACGACACCCACTGGAAGAAATGGGACGGTGCTATTCTTTTACGCCCGGCGACACATACGGGACATTATTAAAATATTAGTAGGATTCAATATTTAACCAGGTCATGAAAATATTTTTTTGTTTTTAATAATTACATTTAAAAAAATACTAGTTTTACTGACACAGTCACCCATAGATGTTTTCATTTTCGTACAGGTGAAAACGTCAATATAAAACATGTTTAGACAAAAACATAATATAAATTGATACTTCAACCCCCTTTTCCATATGGCCCAATAAAATAGAAAAAACACACATCTCATACCAGATAAACTCCCCCACAAAAATAAAATATTAACTAAATATTCAGCACACTATCTAATAAAATATCTATAATATTTCAATATACGTCTCAAAGAGAACGGCCCTATCGATATTTATTTGTGTAGTAACACCCCAGCGGCCGCCGGAGTCCGAAAACGCCATTGGTATCGTAATAAATCGTTAGAGACGTGCCGTACTGCCGCTGGAGCTCAGTTACTACCGCGCTGTTTTTACTGGCAATAGTTTTCCGTTAATCTACTATAACCAATGCTGGGTGTCGGTCTCGCTATCGGCAGCGCAAGGGTTAGACTCAAGCGAGTGTTGCCAATGATTCATATTTTATTTCTATTTTTATGTTCGTCACCCCTGGCTGAATCCATTTAATTTTTTTACGTACGGGTTTTATTTACAGAATAATTAATCTTACGTCGTCCAAGCCGTATGCGAAATAATATTGCTTTCCCGAATGCAAATCTAGACGACACGGCTCTGCCTATGAAACACGCGTAAACTTTTTATCACTTACTTGAAACTTCAGCTGTGAAGGAAAGCATCGCAAAAAATTCACGCATTAATAATAAACTAAGCGTGTGGGAGCGGCGATAGGTAGCGCCACGTGTCTCTTTGAATATAAAGTACTGTAACCTAGATACATATTTGCTCACTCCGCAAAGAACGCAAGCGTGATAATGCCTGCACAGCACACTTTTATGGCACACGCAATATACGCAATTATTAAGAGAAAAAAAAGAACAGTTACCATTCCAGTAAGTATCAACTTTACGATCACTATAAATAATTATTTAACTATATTTATAACCTGCTTAGAAATCCGTACAAGATCAGAAGAAATTCAATGAAACAATATTTACTGGCTATAATTCGAGTGCGTCCCTTGTCGATCGCAATGTGAATAGATTACGTTTACGTCGAGCAACTTTTCTCCGATACAACGACACTTCTACTAGTTTCGGGAGGTGTAAAACATGGACACCGCACTTTTACGAGTGTCGCTTAACATATAGTGCCGTAAAACTGAGAAACTACCAAAAACTACACATATAGACATAAACAATAGTCATTTCGCAGTTCGTTAGCTAATTGGATCGTAATGTGTCGTTATGCCACAGCAATCAAATTAATGATATTTCTTTCGGTGTCGTGTCTACCGTTCAATGTCTGTCATGTGCCATATCATTAAGTTCACACGCGATATTATAGATACGCGTTACGATCCTGATATGCTAAACGTTCTGTTTCACAAACATTGAACATAAATAACACATTGCGTTCATTTTGATGCTCATTCGGTTGGTTATTTTTATTTAATTCTAGGCAGGTGCGCTTCGGCCGTGTTTCAGCCAATATTTTTGCACGATTACCATGCTGATGAAAAGCCAACATCAGAACATGTTACATGTTCCCACACACGTTCGCACCTACATAGTTTTAATTCCATGTTAAATTACACCTTTGACGAGAAACGTTACGTTTTTTTAACACAAACATTAACAGTGCTCCATGTCTTGAATTAACGCGCGTAAATATTACTTTTAGTAACACAATTTGTGATGAGAAAATTTTGGCGGAAATGTAAACGAAAATTTTATATTAAAATACAATAACAATAAACAGATAAAACCGATTACGTTCTCCGCTGGAACCAATAAGGAGAGATCCCGATCGTGGCTTTTCCCAATAAATATATCGAGATGAGACCAAGATAAACATATCGGAGCGAGCGGGCGGTAGGTTTAAAATATGCAGCCTTCCGCGCTTCGTGGAATTCGTGTAAACAAGTGTAGCGGCCGACTGCGGATAAATCTTCGGGTATTATTGTATTCATATTCTGCGGGAAAGAAGGCTTCGTCGATACTTTTTTACGTATCGGTTAAGCTGCTCACGAAAATTGAAAGACTTTGTTAGCTTCATACATATAATTCGTCTGAAACATTCCTCCTTTCTGAAATATGATTAAAATTTTATACCGCGACCATATGAAATGTTCGGATAAAGTATTGGGATATGAGATATTTTCAAGTTGAATATTTTCTCGTGGCAATATTTTCTTAAGTGTAATCGGAGATTTGGTTTACTCTTAAGTTTTAATATGGTAGTACACGCATGAAAAAAAAAGATAAGGAACGTCATAAATAGTCATAATTGCTATTTATAAGACCCATAAAGAGTTAAGTAGGTAATTTTATGTAGCCAAGGGTATATATTAAACGGTTAACCCACATCATTAGGTGGCAAGTTACGGCAGCGGCGCACAAAAGTAACGGAACTGTTGTCGGAAACATATTAATGGTTCGTTCGGACCTACACAAAGAAGTTTGACAAGACGGCGTACAGGTGATCACTGACATGTTTGTGTGCCGACCCTTATTTCGGACCGGTGGGCTATATGCGCCTTATCTCATAATACGTATCAGGTATTGGTAATGGTACCAAATGCATTAAGATATGAAGAATAGTGGGATCAGAGAAGATCAACCGGTAAGACGTCTAATTATAAGTTTAAAACACATTGGTTTTATGAAATGGAAGCACACGGGTGAGAAAAGGATGGAGAGGAAGGTATTCATTCATGACACAGTATTTCTACCTGTATTTTCAAAACCAGACATCAAAAACACAATGTTAATATGAACCATATTTCTACTAAATCGCATACAACAAAGAATGCATTGTACCGCTACAAAATTGTATTATGTAACGCTCAGAAAATATGATAACTGCATTCCAATTTCGGAATTCAATAGTCGCGAACACCGAGCTATTTGAAAAATCTCATAAAGATTCGATATTTGGAACATTTAGTTGCAAATATCGAATGTACGAGTATGAAAATTTACTGATAGTTTGTCGGTAGTTAAACGATCAGTATGGTGAATAAAAAACATATGTCGCCGATAAATTCATATGCAAATAACTGAACCAATGCGCATCCAGCGAAAGTTAAACGGTGAGGATAAAAGTTGTGCAAATATGTTCATTTGGGCGAATAAAAATGATCAGCGTCCGATGCGACGACGCGACGTGATGGGAGCGTGCACAGCGAATAGGAATGTGAATACACGCACTGTTAGCACGGACGGGTTGTCAACAACGTGATTTTTTTTTTACTTCTATCAAATTCTTGTACAAGGAGCACAGGATTATTCTACTTACTAGAATTTGCGCAGGACGCAAAGCACGGCCTTAGAAGGTTTCATATTATATTAGAGGGTTGCGCATCTAAACTAATAATTAAGTCTTGGAGTAGCAGTAGTGGCCCTGTGGTAAGAACCGCGACTTTCTGAGTTCTAGGTTGTAGGTTCAAACTCCGACAGGTGCTTTCCTTTGTGGAAATTATTTCACCACCATTCTTCTTACAACCGTATATTTTAGAAGCAAAATTTCGAAGATGTGTGCCATCTACCAAGTCACACTGGGCCCGCATGGAGGATTAGATACGGTCCACTCTCTCTCGCAGAGAGGAGGCCTGTGTCCCAGGAGTGGGAACATTGTAAACTGATTATCCTAATTACGACTTTAAAGTATTAATTTGGTCCAAATATTATGAAAATTAAGATTCAAATTTCTTATAAAAACTTCGATATATTTGCCAGCCCTAAGCAAGCACGTGCGAGAGCAGAGCGAAGCGAAACTCATCGCAGCGGACAAGCGGAAGTCAACCCGGCAAGTAATATATTTTTAATTGATGCATACAGCGGCCGATGTGTCGAGTAAACATTTACGGGTTTATTCGAACGATGACAGCCCGCCTTTGTTGGTCGATTTTAAACTCAAAACATTAATTGGCGGAAAAGTGTGCAATTCGCATGTTTAAACTTTCAGTCGATGTAAATATTAACACAGTAATTATGAGGGCGTTGATTGTATGTGTCGATTTTAATTTTGTGTGCACTCTTTGTTGTAGCTTTCGAGGTTCATTAATACTGTAATGGTTTGTGAGAGTTATTCAATATTAATCTTCGTTATGTTGGAACTTATTTATATTGATATCGACATTGAATTGGTGGCCAAACATCAAAGGATACCTACTACTTTACTTTATCACTGAAATGCTTCCTCCTTCCGGTATGATCAGCGAAAAACAATAACGTTTACAAGTATTTCTCGTCATTCTTTTTAATTGACTATCTAGCGTTTTTATGGTCATAGAATCGCAGGGAGCACAAAACGCATAATGCATATTGCCCTGGACAGCGCGAACTCAGTGTGTAAGTCAACAATAATTTTTAATTTTCGTTCTAGGGCCGACCAATGCACTGAATACCAATTACTGGTACTACTGTAACTACTGAACACGTGGAATGTGAAGCCTAGCTCTCGGGTAAGCGACCGTGTTGTGTTCCACGTACAAAACGCCACTATGTGAATCAATGGAGATCAGGAATGCGGCACATGAACGTTCAATCACTGCACGGGAATAGATAACGTTTGTTTTAAAACATCACTACGCCAAATTAAATAGGGAAGGTAAAAGTTCCCGTGGCAATGCGGAACTATGCGGAAATTTAATTGTTGTTTTTGTATAAAGTTGCATGAATTTTAATAATTATGATTAAGTTTTAATAAATTGGCGATTATTACTTACTACTGGTATGGAAAATTGATAACTGTATTGAATATGGAATTGTAAATACATAAAAAACACAATACCAATTTACGAAATGGTAGCTTAGTCTCTGTTCGACCCAGACCCAGGTAAAGGCTTTTATAATTTGTTGCTGTACAAATAGGTACGTCTACTGAAAGATTATCATAATATTTAATGTAAGAATAAACAAAAAATAAGACAATAAGGTAAATTGCTTTTATCAATCTGGAACTCACGAGAATAGCAAAGAAAACCAAGTGTAAGTAAATATACTCTCAAAATCTTCCTCTCTGATATTTGGGTACAACAAAGAATTGTTGGTTAACAACAAATATCCGAATTCAATACTGGCTAACCCGTTGAAAAATAAATTTGTGCCCCGGCGGATGTGTGCGCTAGCCAAGCTTGCAACCCTTTGGGACGTGAATTGCCTGCTTGCACGTTGCACAATAACAGTTTTCTTACCCTAGTGGTGTTCGATACATTTTGGGTGGGACACCCCTGTATTAAAACTTTTTGCCTTACAAAATCGCACACCTATATTTGTGATACTTTTGAAACTATCAGCCTTTCGTAAAACTCAACATTATCATTAGCAATGAACTGTTGTGAAGGAGTTCTCGTGTGTTCAAACTCGAAGAAACAATAGAAAATTTGTGAAATTTGGAAAATAAGGTATTGTGCACCCTTTCCCTTGTTTAAACTGTAGTTTTGACGACCAATTTCTCTCCAAACAGTAACAGTTGGCCATCCATTGTTTGCAACACCAGCCCCATCGAAAACGATCGTTAGGCATCGCTTACTTCGCGTAAACATTTATTTATTTATTTTAGTTTTTAAAACACAAAGATTAAAAACTATGAAAGCAATATAGACTTTTACTAAGATTAATTACAAGATCAACGTTCAAAGCCATTCATCAATTCCGCCGCAAACACAAAGCCATCAGGGGTGTCGCAGAACTTCTTACGTTATTGAAATTTACTTTTTAAAACAATGTTAAAGTGCACAACGCTCGTATTTACTCTGCAACCGGGATGGCTAGTGGGCAAAGTTTTTACGATGGCCCGTCCCGGGGAATATTGTTGGTGCATTAATGTTTAATGCCCTCCGCAGTTTCAC
Source organism: Polymixis flavicincta (assembly GCA_949987655.1). NCBI lineage: Eukaryota > Metazoa > Arthropoda > Insecta > Lepidoptera > Noctuidae > Polymixis > Polymixis flavicincta. The sequence continues at coordinate 10,316,507 of OX465175.1, read as the reverse complement.
TAAAATTTAAAATTGGTTCGCGAAACAGTTGCAGCGATTAGACTGGATTGCGAGACCGGACTAATTTTCAGGATGAGTTTCGAGTAATATGTTTTCAATTACTTTTCTGTGATAAAAGTAAATTAGATGTTACTTTTTTATGACTTTGCACTGCAAGCAACTAAAAAGCACTTCAGAACTTTACAGATTTAGCTGCTTACATCAATAAGTTACACTTTTCCCCCTTTTACTCAGCTTCGCACAGATTATACGAAGTCGCGCTTCATGCTCGCATACACGTCATTTTAAGCAAGTTTATGTATGGAGGGGACAGAGAGCTGGTACGTCAGAACGGTATCAATTTCCGGCCTTCCACTGCCATTTGATTTATGTTTGCCATCTCTTTTTTTCGACAAAACTGCTGTTTGTTCCTGAGTGGAAATGCAGGTGGGAATGTGTCGCAATAGAAATAAAAGGCACTGTTTTTCATCAGTGTGTGGTGAGATCGGAAATAATTAAATAAACTTATGTAGGATCTGAAGGCCAATTATCGTAAATAAAAACGTTCACAATCTAGTCACAGTCTCATCTCAGCGACAATAAAACGTCAAAAAGTTGTCAAAAATGTATGGAAACTCGCGGTTTTTTTTGGCAGATTGAGACTGAGATCAGACTGTGAACGTTCTTAAAATTACGGGAATTGCCCCCTGCTTCTATTACAATTAATTTGTAGTGATTAGGTTTAGCCTATAATGTTAACACAGCTGGGACACGGAACTTCACTCTTCGACAGGGAATGGGCTGTAATCCACCACGCGGGCCCGTAGCGAGTTGGTCGTTGTCACATGTCTTTGAATTTTTTGTTCTTGGCCATGCTGGTTTCATCACGATGTTTTCTTCTGAGCAGTGGTAACAACCGCGACTTATGAATTGTAAATCGTGTGTTGGAATTCGGAATGGCCTTTACTTTGTGTTCATTATTTTACCAGCACTGCTCTCAAAACGAAGAAGGGAAAGAAACATCGTGATGAAACTGTCATTACTGGGTCCTTAGACAAAGTAACATCGCTTCGTAGCGAAACGATATCTAAATTCGTCATCGTCTCTGAGATATCGATAAACATTTCATAGCCAATGTAACACTATTGTTGCGATCGTTGTGTCGAATTATTTATTCGTTATGAAACAAAAATATTGGTTATGGTTTCGAAAATTTTGCTGTCAGTGTTAGTCAAGAAGTGTCAAATCGGATCAAACCCGCGAATTTTTTGTTGTTTTTAAAATTTAATGATACGAATAAGTGAGTGTTGCGTTTAATCGTTTTCAAATTATAATAAAAATAATATTTTGCCAGTGGTAAGTGAATAGAGTGTTATTACTTTTAGATCGTCTCCAAAACTTAATGATATTCAAAATAGACTCATTTTTTTAAGTGACTGATGTTCAAACGATGACGGAGTAATCTGTATTTTAATTTTTAGTGATAAAACATAGAATCAAGAGTGCGAGCAAGTCCCGAACAATTTTCAACGCTGCTTGAGTATGTGGAAATGTAAGTTATTCCAAGTTTTATCCATGAGTACCTATGTAATGTAAACAATGACGCGATCTTAACGATGAAATACTCATATTGAATCTTTGTTTGTACAGTCATGGTGACCTGGCGAGGCCTCTTGCTGGATCACAAGGTCGGGTAAGGTCAGACCGACTGTGGACTGAACTTACCAACATTTTGAATGCTATTGGTGGTGGTGTCAACAAGACTACAGACAAGTGGAAAAAAGTAAGGACCTTACGAACATTTTTGGAAAGACTGGTGTGATGGAAGAGTGGCTAGCAATCCTAGCTATGTTCTCGAAGGGTTTTGGACAAGTGGACACACCCTTGATGAATGAAGGTTGGCTTGTAATCACTTCTCTGTTATTACTAGACTAGAGATTTTTGATATGATGATGATGATCAATCTCCGACACCCACAGTACAAGCTATGCTTTGGAATATGAAGAGTACGTAATCACTCAGTGTCAAAAATCTGCTGCTGAATGAAATCCGGCCATATCGTTTCAATAACTACAACGTTTTAACTTTCGTTTCGTTATCTTTTTTGGCGATCACGATCGAGGCGAAGGCGAACACTGAAAGCGCTGATTGTCTACGCATTTGTATGGGATAAACACGATAACGATTCGTTACTTTATAGTTTCGTTACGAATTATGACATTTGTCTACCAACTTGCGCTATCGATGTCGATTGACCACGTGATTTAATGCGGCTTACGTCAATCCCATACATTTTAGTATTTTCTAACTTCGTTATCGTTTTTAAATTGTTACTTTGTCTAAGCCCCCTGATATAACATTATAAATTTTAAAACTAACTTAAAAAAAGAACATATACCCAAGTATTTTTTAATAGTTTCGTTTCATATTCATTTGAGAGATTTTAGCTACGAGTAAGGATACAATGTTTTTGTATCAAATGTTCGTCTGTAGGTTGAACCTTCTCGAAACTAATTAATTAACGTAAGTACAAAACGCTAGAGGCAATAGATGTTATAATAAAACAGTATAATTATTTCTACTAAGGTTCAATTACATCTTATAAATAGGTACTTTACAACTCACTAAGTAATGTGCCAACGCTATATATATACAGTAATTATTATAATGAAATTAGAAGCCATTTCTAGAAGATTTTCCTGTTACAAAATAGGATTTACATTCAACAAAAATAACAAAGGGAAAAAGAAACATCGTTATCGAGAATTGAATCAGGAATCGTTCAGTTTATTAGCTGAGTTAGACGCATTATCAAATTACACTGTCATTTTGGTTCAATATGGGAGTTACGTACTTATCTAATCAATCTAAATGAAACGATCAGAGATGTAATCTATTTGGAACTAATTCAAATCATGTGGAGCATGGTAGCATACATGTATACCTGACTAAATAACAATTATGTTGATGGTTTGATGACCCAATATCTATGTAAACTTCACAAAACCACTGACCAACAATACCTACAAATGATCTTATGACTGCGTCACTAAATTTTGAGCATAATCAGCCTGTTATGTTCACACATGCCTCCCCTCGATGAGAGGGAGTGGGCCGAGAACCACCACGCGGGCCCAGTTCAAATTTTAGGTGCTAGGAAATGCCGGTTTCCCAATGATGTTTTCTTTGACCGTTGATTCAGTAGTCAAGAAGTCTACATATACTGTATAATCTACTAATATAATAAAGAGGAAAGATTTGATTGTTTGTTTGTTTGCTTGCATTGAATAGGCTCCGAAATGACTGAACCGATTTGAAAAATTATTTCAGTGTTGGGAAGCTACACTATCCCGGGTGAAATAGGCTATATATTATCTCCGTATTCCCACGGGAACGGGAACTACGCGGGTGAAACCGCGGAGCGCTACTAATAGTTTACATAAAGCGCCTGTCGGGGTTCGAATCTACGACCTACAAACTCGTAAGTTGGGCAAAACATGTTTAAACTTTTTGCCATTGATACGCTGGTAAGAAGATAACAGAGATACGAGATAAGAGTTACAAGTCAAGAAGTGACTTGATAAGCTAAGTAAAAACGAGCTAAAGTAACTGGTTAAAAAAAATCTGCCCCGTTTGAACCACACATCTCACCCCCTATTAAAAGTGATAGTAGTGTAACGTGCTAACCAAAACAACAACACACCGCAATGACTAGACGAAACTCACACGTACAGTATTCGACAAAAGTGCTACCGACCTTAATATTGTTAGGAAACAGTAACCTCTCAGGTGCTGGCAGGCTATATAACCATTCAATGATTAATACTCGCGCGATGACAGGACGAAGAACGAAAACCATACGTTTCCCTACCTATAGCTAACGTGTTAGTATGAAACGCTTTCGTAGCTAACTGTACCGATATGATTACGTCACGTATGTCTTACGTTTATCATAATTTGTTTGCTAATAACTTTAAAATGAGTTGTGTGTTTATTATGAAAACGATTATTTGTTGTCATTCTTTTAGCGTTCGTATTTATCGGTCTGATTGTGTCAGATTTTCGAGTTATGTTTTCATTCCACATTCATATTAAATTAAGAGACAAATTTTAACTAAAAAACAACGATGACACCGATGACGTTGCAAGATGAAAAGTAAAATGAATAACAAAAATTTGTACACAATTTTAATAGTTAAAACATTACTTGAAAGTAACACAATTGAACGGAATTTCACTAGATTCTACTTAATAACCTAAAATCTTTATTAATTCAACTAGAACATTTTGTTCTTACCTGAATATCGTGCAAGCAGTCACGTTCATCATGTGTGTACCGCAAACGGGATAACATGTCACGAATACTAAACACCATTTTGATAAAACACACTTCACCAAAATACAGAAGAAACTTAGAAGACACGCGAGAACTAACATGCAAAATTAATAAAACAACTAGTTGAACACAGTGATAGAAGACAGACTGGTAATTAAATGATGTTGAGTTAAACTTTTTCTGAAGATACCCTCAACAATTAATTAGTACGCTTATAATTTTTCAAAGACAAATATTTGACAGGTTTGTGTACAGACACATAGGTTACACTTTTTACCGCGCTGTAAATTTTTTTAGTTCAGAAATGGTTTCCCTAAATTTGCATTAAAAAAAATTTGAAAAAAGAATTGTTCGAAAAGTTTGCTAAATAATTCAACAATGTCTTTTTTTTTTTTTTTTGCTTGCTGTCAATATATTTATCCAGCCTTATAGAAATACAAGGAGGTTGATTACCTCCTTGTTTTTCTTCTTGTAATGGGAGTATTATTTTTTTGCACCCAGGTTTTGATCGTAGACTGCTTAGTAAGAAACGTAAAACGGTTATATAAATTCATACTATCTTACCTTACTTTCAATGTACCATACCTACCTTATTATTGTAAAATTGTTTGTTGAATATTGGAGTCAATGTTTTATCAAAAGAGTGCGAAGAATTTTAAAGCCGTTTTTCTATGAGTCCTGAATTTATTCAAGCATTCCAGAATGCAATTTACAGCGATTTCATTTTTCCTGTACGTACTTAAACGTATACTTCTTGGAATTGGTTCTAAGTGGACGTTTATTTTATTAAATTACCTAGAATATCGTCCCTCGTTTCATAGAATTGGATTCTTGGTATAAGCTATATAGACAGTAAGCACAAAAAAATCCTATTATGTGAGTTGTCTGAATAACCACGTAGGTGTATTATAAATTAAGAATATAATACGCCTACGTGGTTATTCAGAACACTAAGAGCTATTCCTATATTTAATAGAATGGTCATGTAGGCACTTTGAATAATAGGACATTCTGTACTATACTTGCACTTAGACCAATTTCTACTATTAATGAATCATTTGTTTGGTCTTAAAGATTCTTATTAAATACTTTTGACATTTTCTGCTACACAACAAATTAATGACTGTGGTCGAGTGAGTTTTGCTGCCACATATTTTCGGCTGTCTTATTTTCAACGAAATATCTACTCAATATGCTGAAACTGATGAAACTTACTAATGAGTTTGCGATATCTCGTTCCGCTGCATAACAAATACAGATACAGATAGAACATTCTCCAGTGTCCTAATTAAGTATAAACCGACATATCCATGCGTGTGGCGAAATAGGGAACTAAAATGGAATGTACTGGATTTGACAGTTGTTTGCATTGTTTCCTAAGCAAGTGGCGCCATTATGACACGCATGATACGTTCGTTGAGCCAACATTAGCCAAAAACTGCTGTTATTTAAACGACATAATGACGACAGAACTCGTATTGCTCAGATGATTTACATATTTTTTTCGATTCATCTGTCAGATTCTCATTACCTGTGACTGTCATAGATGTGAACATTGGACAGAAAACGTAGGAAACTGACTAATTACGTGCCTATTTCCCTTAGAACGGATGCCCAATTTTAGTGTCCATCCACTATAAGTTCAAAAGACGTAGAAAAATCAGCCATAAAATTCAAATGAAAATAACTAAACACTCGAAAAATGCACCGACCGTGAATATTAGATCAAACTCGCATTTACTCCCTAAGGCTGTTTCCACATGGCAGGGCGTGTGCTCACATATAATAATCGCAGCGGAAACGCTGTCGCACGCGCGCGGCCCGCTGGAGCGGAGGTGTCAAACGGCAAATTTCACGGCGCGACTGTCCTTAGATCTCCTGACGCAATTACGCGTGCTAGTGTCGCCCCCTTAGGCAGCGTGAGATTACGAGTATTTTTGTTTTAAAAATCGAGTCCCGTTCCGAAGTTTTGTGCTCGATACGTTCGGTCGTTTTGGTTTGTTTGATTTTTAGATGGTTTTGATAGGATTTGCTGAACTTTTATGAGGATATATGGAACTACTAGCTTCCGCCCGCAGCGTCGCCCGCGTGGAAGTTGGAAATTATTCCGCGGGAACATACCACCGGGATAAAAGTATCATATGTGTTAATCTAGGTTATAATCTGTGTGCCAAATTTTATCCAAATCCGTTCAGTCGTTTTTGCGTGATTACGTAACTAACATCCAAACATATTCACAAACTTTCATATTTATATTATTAGTAGGATAAATATTTATCTTCTGGCGTCAACAATATAAAATGATGTGATCGCTATCTTTTACACAAAACCACCGCAACAGGTTTCAGGTTTATAATAATATGGCTCAGGTATATGTGTATATTATTTAGGTAATTCTCCACAGAAAACTCTTCAAACAAACTATATTCCCCGATCTCTGTCTACGATATTCCCCTATTCACCGTCAAAGGGGTTAATTTTTTTAAGGTCTTTTGTTTCTTTTACATTATTTGACTTATAGGTTATTTATACCAATTTTCGAGTTAATCAAGCCACGCAGTAAAATCATCCCTTGTAAAAATTAACTACTCTTTTTTACCCCTTTCGGGGTAGATTTTCGAAAAACCCTGATACACATTATTCTTTATTTTTGGTTTTTGTGTATAAATACTGAGTGTCGAGTTAACCAGACAGCGCGTTAAAATTCTTCCATACAAACTTTGACAACCCCCAATCCCCCTTTAGTTTAGAAAAACAATAAATAACCAATTATAATTTAGTTAGATAAGGTATTTGTGCCAAGTTTCACGTTCCTAGTCCTAGTAGTTTCGGCTGTGCGTTGATTTGTCAGACACAGTTTCTCCTTTTTTATATATATATATAGATAGATTAGACCAGTATATTAGTTCTTATTGTGAGTTTTGATGAGGATTAGTGCTGCCTTAAATCACTTGAGGTCTAATATAGATAAATCAACAGTTTTAACTCTTCAAATCCAGCACACGCAACAACGCACCATCAAAGATGAGCGTATTCGAAACAGCTGTCAATTACCATCCAACGTAACATTGTTCCGGGAGTAAAGCACTGGGATTAGATTCCAATTGCAGACGCATCTGTCCACTAATGAACGTTGGCACGTGCATACTGCAGCCAGCCACCTGACACCTCACGAGTCTGGACGCCTGGTACATCGACAGCTCGTCGAGGATAGTAAAAACATGAACGATTTTGTGGTTTAGGTGTATATATTAATTTAAGCACATACAACACGTCTAACTGTATATTTCGATATGTTTGTATCGCCTTGAAGTAATTGGTAAAAAATCTTATTTTTTGCATAGCCCGAATTCATCCATAATACAGCATTCTACATACAGAATGACTTGTATCTCGAGGTTGTCAGGAATAGGGTACCAACCTACCAACCAAAAATGTCTTACCTACGTCATGTTTCACGATAGATTTTTGAATGATTCCAATACATTCAAATAACAAAAACACATTCGTTTTTTTGAATGCACCAACTCCTCACCATTCTGCAATCCTGGTACATTTGACAGCGCATCGTAAAAATGTATGAGCGCTAACAATGTGGCTCATAGACGAAAATTAAAAAGTTTGCAAAGTCCCAGCACGTATGAAATAGTTAGTAAGTTATCTTTTATACGGAGTGCAATGATTAGCTTTGGTGTTTGGGTTTGTATTTTTATATCAGCTTTGTCCACACTTGTGGTAAAATACATAAGTTAGAAATTTGACTGTACTTTTAAAACAAAGGGATCACGAATTTTATGCGCTGTAGGTGCTAGCCCGGTAAAATTTCATTTTGTCTGCGAATAACACACTGGAATCGTATTTATTTTGGCATTAGAAATACTGTTTGAAAAGTCAAGCAGTGGTTAAGCGATTGACTGCTGCGCTGCGTGTCGCGGGTTCGATTCCCGCACGGAACAAATATTTGTATGGCCTACAAGCGGTTGTTCCGGGTCTGGCCGTTTGTGTATGTGAGTTTTAAATGTTTGTAAACGCACCCACAAAACAGGAGAAATTTCTAGTGTGGGGCAACGTTTTTTTTTTTAAAAAAAAGAAAAAAAATCGTGTGGCACTCGGATACTGCCTCGGTAAAGCTATTGCATAGCATTTTTTATCAAGTTATGCAATTATAATTATTTATTTATTTTATTTATGGGAGCTGGTGGGAGCGCTTTTTACGTTTCTCTATGAAACTAAGCAACCTATCTCTTTCGTTCTTGTACTAAAATGATCAGGATAGACAAGGCTAGATATGTTTCTTGGACTGATGCCCACGTCATAGTGCAAATTTTCGCGGTATTCATCGCAGAACATAGTACTTTGACAGTTGGTACGGCGCGGATCCGTGCTACTCGTTTTATCGATTGTACTGAGTGTTTTTGAAGTGAAAGTGCATATTTCAAGCATGAATACGTATGTAAAGTTAATCAACTTTCTATTTATGTATTAGAAGCAGTTTCATATATTTACGCATATATTTTACGGAAAAAATTCCACGAGGTGAAAAAATGGCCGCCATATAAAATCATAAAATATTTGCGGTGACTTTTCGTGTGCGTATTTTGTATGAATTGGCTAAAATACTGCTAAAACGGTAAGAAAATTTCATAAACTATCCATAAATATACGATGTTGCATGAAAATTGCATGAAAATTAAGATAAAGCAGTCAAAATTGCAATTTTAACATGTCATTCCTCCGTTGCTATGCAACAGTCCGACCTGTTGCTACGGTCGGAGTGGGGGGTGTTAGGTTATTTTCGTTACGGAATTTCTGGATTCGGTCTCCACGCTCAAGGCCCGCGATAGAAGCTATGCAATAGCTTAATTAAGCTATTGCATTGCTTAATTATAATTGCATAAGTTGATAAAAAATGCTATGCAATAGCTTTACCGTGGCAGTCTGCGGGGATCGTGCGGTCCAAGGCCCTATACGGGGCACCGGTGTGGGCGCCTACATTGAGGCGCCAACCAGCTCGCCGGTTGAGGGCGTCCCATAGGGTCATGGCGATCAGGATGATCCGGGGATATCGCACGATCTCCGGCGAGGCGGCGGGCCTCCTTGCCGGATTACCGCCATGGGATCTGGAGGCAAAGGTCCTCGCGCAAATATGGGAGTGGCGCGAGGAGACCAAACGCCGGGGCGTAACTCCGCTGCCGCAGCAAATCGCGGCACAGCGGACAGAGCTCCGGCGGGATCTCATGGTGACATGGAGAGAGCGATTGTCGCAACCCAGTGCTGGGCACGCCACGATTGCGGCGGTAAGTCCCCTCTTTGAGGAGTGGTTTGAGAGGCGGCATGGCGTCCTCACCTTCCGCCTGACGCAGGTCCTCACCGGACCCGGTTGTTTCGGGAGGTTCCTGTTTCGGATAGGGCGGGAGGAAACGCCCGGGTGTTTCCACTGCGAAGATCGCCCTGAGGACACGGTGGAGCACACGGTGGCGGTCTGCCCTGCTTGGGCGGAGCACCGCCGTGTCCTCGTGGAGGCGATCGGCGGCGGCGATCTCTCGCGTCCGGCCCCGGTCCAGGCCATGGTACGGAGCGAGAGGGCATGGGGAGCCGTCACCTCCTTCAGCGAAGCAGTGATGCTCGCGAAGAGGGAGGCGGCGCACGTGTGGGAGAGGCAGCATATGCGCCCTCGCGACCCCAGCCGCCGCAGGATACGGAGACGCCCTGGGCGTCGGGAATCCCAGGCCGATTTCCGGCCACCGTAGGCATGGGCTTGCGGACGGCGAGTAAAGGGTAGCTCGCTGTCCGGTAAGGACCAAGCCCAAGTCGACGGCGCGTTGTGTTCCACGCGCGCCTCAAAGAGATGTCAGCACAAAAAATGATGGGGCCCGCAAGGGCCGATGCCTGCCAGGGGTGCGGGTTTGTTCGAAAGAGACACCACAGCCCCTGGCATACGGGCTACTGAAGGAACACGGGTGGGTTTTAGTCAGTAAAAGTCTGACACGCCCTCCTGCTCCACCCAGAGCGGGAGAAGTTATTTGATGATTTCCCACCCAAAAAAAAAAAAAAAAACCGTGGCAGTCTCCGAGTGCCACACGTTTTTTTTGTTTGCTTTAAACTTCTCCTGTTCAAGTGCCATAGGTTATTAAGCTTAGCTATAAGACCCTTCTAAGAAGCGAAATTGCATTCTATGATTATTTGAAATTAGTTGTAAGTACCTACCGGTACTCCTAATCTCACTTCTAATGGATAAGGGCGCACCGACTCCAAATATAAAGTAACAGAACCTTTTTACTAAACGGCGAACAATAATAATACATCCATACATAGAGGTCTATTTACCGAACTATACCGAATGGCTACGTATTAGGCGGCTCATTCAATTCCCAAAATGTAGTAAATGTTGTGAACTTTACGGTTAAGGCCTCCATGTACCGATATTAGTGAAAGAATTACTATAAAGATCGAAAACACCAGTCGTAAATGTGAATAGCGGGTACGCAGCCTAAAAATACATTCTTAAAGGAAGTTTACTTTTTAGTCATGTTTAAGTTGTTTTGGCGTCCAAATTGAGTGGTTTTAAAGCTCTGAAGCAGTCACTTAAACTATTCAAGCAATGGAATCTAGTACAACAGGATTTAAATGAACATTGCAATTCAACTAGCTTTCTTAAAGATGTTTTAAACAGTTGTAGATATTTATGTTTATTGAGTAGGTACACAACTTACGAGATATTGTAAAATTCGTATGCTAACATTTACAAAAGTATCGAAAGTAGACAAATGGAGTTTCCTTCCAGATGTTAAATATGTATTTATACGTTAGAAATTGATAGTCTATTAACCAACAGACACATCACTGGAACTGCAATATCATTAAGTGAAGGAGGCTGTTGCTTAGCTTACGACACGTAAATTGACTTAAGTATTCATGGCCTGATGAATAAGTGATAGGAATGAGCGGGATGCGATCGAATCAGGCCCGATTTCAATGACCGGAATAAGTTTCTCAGAGGTTTCACTTCGGCTGAGGTCCGACTATTATCTCACTCCTACCAAAACACAGGTAGGCAGGCACATGTACGGCAAGAAAATGGCAATGATAAACTTGCTAATAAGTACTATAGTCAACAGAAAAATTGCGTTAAGAAAATAAAGAAATAGTAACAAAGAATAAACAAATAGTAACACTCGTAAAAAGATACTTTCACAATGTAATGTTCACTCATATTTCTTACATAAATTTTGCACATGCGTCGGGGAATAACACAAAGCACGCGAAAGCTTCTTTAAATATTCCTTTCCTTCATAATCAAAGTGCTGCGTTTGTGAGATAAGAATTCCCTACGCGCCGAGACGTTCACTGTGTGAGAGAGAATCGTTACACCAACGAATTATTTTACTCCAGTTATTTGTCAAAAATACTTCGACAAATATTTGCAAGACTGTTCACTGTTTCATAGCCCTTAGATGTTTGCTCGTTTATTAGACCAGCTAATTTATTTCACGATTAATTAATACATTTAGCTCCAAAATTGGGCAAAGATTAATTAGTTACAAAATACATATTTAACCACTATCAACATCTAATAAAAGTTACTAGAGTACACTAGTAGAAGTTGGTAAAGAAAATCGTCGAGTCCACAAACCGCCGGAGAAAGTTTCACTTATTTTCCTACGATGAAAACTCTCAATTTCTTTTATACGTGTAAGAGCTTAGGAGAGACGCGTGTAAAAGTTACTTAAAATCGTATATAAACAGAAATAACGTCTCCGCGGATTATTTAAAGCAACCCGTGAAATTTCAATGAATATCCTTAAAAAGCGGAGATTAAACCAAAAAAGTTTTTGTATTTGCTTAGCTCTTCACAGCTGATATAACTGGATTGCAAAAGTTCTAAGGATGAGCATAAAAATGCTCCAGTTGGGGGGAAAGAAGAGAAAATCAGTATTAAGAGTGTCGCAATAACTGTGAGTGTGTTTTTGTTACGGCAAAGTTGAGTAACTAAGTAACGCTGCCATAATGCCGCTGAATAACGGTTTATGACGTACGTCGGCGAATAACTACCGAACACCCCGTATAAAAGTAGGTATACCTGTTATTTTATTCAAAAGTAATGTCATATAGGACTACTTTGTTTGAAGATGCTCCAAATTTCTCGCTTCGAATCAAATGTACGAGTACGTACTACTAGTGTATGAAAATTATGTAATAGATTTCTTATTATGTTATGAACATAATATATTTCAAGAGGCGGCAGTTTGTGTATTCAGGCCTTTCGTTATTATTTTTTATCGTGAGCGATGATTTAGATACTGATAACTCCATTTCAGATTTCAATTTATGCTGTTATGATACTGAATGGCTAAAGGCTTCTTCAAACAGTCGCGGCGTGACAGGTGTAGAACAATTTCCATAAAGTTTTGTAGAAATTGTTCAACTAGTGTCGCATCGCGCCTGTTTGAATACGCCTTAATGATAATAGCACATTTTTGAACGGGAGAACAAAGTCACTTTCATCATACTCAGTAACATAAATGTAAAAACTTGTACGTTTGGATGTTTGTTACTCAATGACGCAAAAACGGCTGAGCGGATTTATATGAAATTAGCACACAGAGATATTATAACCTGAATTAATACTTATGATACTTTTTATCCCGGCAGTACGTTCCCGTGGAATAGTCATCGTCACTGCTGACAAAAGGTTGTGTTTTCAATCATTTGTTTTCTATTACCATTATATTTGAGGCACTCTTTACATGTATCGGGACCCTTCAGACTGTTATGGACGTTTATAAATGACTTCGAAGCATGTTCATTAAAAGCTCCTCTTTCATCTCAGACGGTCTCAAGACGACAAAAAATACTAAAGAAATATTATTTCGTTTCACCGTTTTCTCCAAAGTTGCCAATTCATGATAGGACTACAGTTAGCCAGATGAATATTATCTATTCATCGAAAGACCCGAGCCCTCCCGACTACAAAACAGGATCACTTGCGAACGAAAATGTATTGAAATCACAATGTAACCTAAGGCTTTTGTCCATTGAAAACATTTTTTATGCATTAAAAATATCTTAGAAATGTTTATTTAACAATAGCGTTTAAGAGAAATTACTTATTCATGGCACGTCTGAATTTTTCTTGCTTTTGTTAACGGTGGGAATCGATTCGCTTGCTCCGTGTAATTTGATAGCTGATGCAACTGAAATTGTTTTTGACGTTGTTTGTACTTGCCAACTTGCAAGTAATATTTAGTTTTGCGTCTTCAACGTTCAAATATTCGCGATTCGATTTATTAGGAACGGGGATTCGATAATGTAGCATTTGAATCAAGTTCGATGGTCCGTAGTGATTTTATGTTAAAAGCGCCAATTTAATCGATTCGACGGAATAAAATAATGAACTGACGGGACCCGCGTCCATAAAACACGATTTTATCATACCGTTGGGAGGGACACGTTTTCGAATATCGTAATAAAAAAGTCACAGATGTCAAATTTATGACGTTGGACCATTGTAAAGAGATTAAAAGATTTACTACGGATGAGGGTGGCAGCTACGCCGCTACGCAGCTTTGCTACGCCGCTACGCTGTAAGTTCTACGAGATAATAATTTAACAAGTTTAATAATGCTTGTAATCCTTTTGTATCGGTGAAATTCACGTCCGTCCATATTACTATTATTATGTGGAAAAGTTTGTTTATTGTTCAACCTAGGTAAATAATTGACCATTTCTACTTCGTAAATAGGGCTTGTAGGACTTAGTCTTTCGTATCTACTACATTTTAACTTTCCCACAATTTAAATAAGTTTCAATAACTCACCCAGAAAGTCTTGAAATAAACAAAAAAGTTTACATACCTGGAACAAAAATTAAAATCATGAATATACAAAAAAAGATACACAACTATCCGTAACCATGAAGAATTAATATTTCTACATTATTTAAAATATATGTGCAACAATAAATTAACAAGTAATAAAAATTCAGTATTATATCAACAAATTCATTGTTACGTCTCCAAGCACAGTGCTAATGTTGGCGTCAAACTCACAGAATTATGAAAAATATATTTCCCTTGGGGAGGGCGATGCCTTATAAATGTTCGTAACTTGGTGAATAAATCACGGTAAGCGCTAACGCCGCCAAATAAATAATTTTCTTTATTCATCAAAATTAAAAGGAGCAGTTGACAAACCGACCCTTAATTATTATTAAAATCGGATTTTGCTCGCGACTATAGACGGCCGATCGTCGACTTACCCCCAGTTTATTTGCCCGATGCGGTCGTACGCAACAAACACCATTATTGAACTTACACCCAGTTTCCTTTTCCCCTTTCTGAATACAGTTATATTTTCTTTCTTCCTAACCCCACTTGTTTTTATGAACCGAATCTGTCAATATCGGAGGATTATTGATGTGTTCTCACGTTTTTATGAATATATTGAAGAATGTTTCCAGTTTGGTTCGAATATGGGAGTAAGTATTTGGAATAGGGAAAGTTTTTTGAGGTCATTGTATTTCGCCACTTCTGTTCATAGACCTCCCTCTTTATATTATGTATATTAAAACGGATAACTACGAGTACATTAAATAAACAAAAATAAGAAACTAGTTAATTTGGGTTACCAAAACAACTGTACTTATATTCTTTCTGACCTGCAGCAGTGTTCCATTAACGTACTGGCAAGCAATAAAAAAATCTTTCGTGTTTTCTGAATCCAGGAACCCTGGAGCCGTAACTTGCTAGAGGTGCATTAGCTAGCGTTTTCGAAGCCGACGAGGAGATTACTTAATGGTCTAAACCAGACGCGGACTTGTGCGAGGAACGATGAAAAAAAACCAAAATAAAACAACCAGGTACCTAAGGGTTTGTTTTGTGTCGAGAAATACTGAAATGTAAGTTCAACAATAGGATTAGCACGCCCGCAGCACGAGAGGAAAGTTTTCTTATTGTTTTTACGTCCCGCGTTGAAGTTAACTTAATCTTAAACCGATAATGCATCGATTGTTTTCAATATTTTATCGTTGGTGTCTTTGTTCGGTTTTATTTTAAGGATATCAATAGTTTTGTTTTACTAAACTAAATATTTATTAATTTAATCACTTAAAATAGGCATAATGTGCAAATTTATACACCCGTCTTCAAAATTATTAACACAAGTAGGCGTTTCCCTATATCATGTAAACAGCCCGAATGTAACCGGTTGTTTATGTTGAGCAGTAAAAGATTTATTTGTAAACGGGTGTTCCGTACAAGTGCACATCGAGTTTTCAATTACACAAAGTGATGGCCACACTGAAGCGGGCGTACCGCGAAAAACGCCGCCGCGGTCAGGCAACCTGACCGATTGCACACCGCTCACTCGAGACCACTCCAATCCCGACAAAATCAACACAAACAATCACAAAATAAGGTTAGTTTTCCAACGCTCGCACCGCTGCATCTACGAAAATCGAGGAACAACTCGTTTTCGAAAGGTTGAAGGAAAACTCGATCGCTTTTCCAGGGGGAAGCTCTCAGTGGTTTATTGCGTTATTACCTGGACGTGTCTGCCGCGTCGGGACAGCCGCAATTTGGGGAGAAAAGAACGATATGTTGCGAGGAAAGGGATTTTATAGAGCTCCAGAGCAACGGCTCCGGAGAAAAGACCAAGCGCCCGTCTCACTCCACGCCTTGCGTAATTTTCTTTGATCGAAAACTCTACAGGACACTACTTCAGTTTTTATTTTCATCCAATTCAATATCGTTGAACGGTTTGTAAGACACGCTTCGGAACATTTTCCAGTATTTTGTTTGTTCCTTTTAGTTTATATTTCGCTTGATTCGTTTTAGCTGCTGGTAATATTCTGTGAGGTGACAATTTTATCCCTCGTTTCTATTTTAAATCACTATAGGTACCGATTTTAGATTTATTGTAACAAAAGAAAAATAAAGGAATACATCACTTACTCGAATACGTCACAAATATAAGACTCGTATTACACATCGTTCACGACAATCCCATAAGCCATCTACACCGTATTCGATTCAATAAAAACGTTAGATGTGACCAAAGATTTGCTCCAATAATCGAGCGACAAAAACTGTAACTTCGTCTTAGGGCCAATGAAATAAGAGTGGATGTCCATAAAATAAAATAATAACCGGTCAATAAAATCTTTCGGGTTTGGGGCAAATCTGTCAAATACGTCTGGCGGACTGTGAAGGGGGACTAAGAAAGACGTCGGAGGGTGGAACGGGCGCCAAGTGGCCGGAACCTGATCTGCCGTGGGTTGATGGCAGTCGCCATCAATCGGCAGGTAATTGGGGCCATGTCAACCGAGTAAACGATGCCGCCAATAATGTCGAGAATATTTTTTTGTATTGCGATAGAATAGGAATACAATGTTAAGTATCGATTGTGGTGAGATTTAGAGGTTGTATTTTATTACTTTAATACAGGAAATTCGACATTTACACTTGAAATGAATCTAAATTGTGACTTATTCGTTACCATATAAGTGATAACATGTATTATCACCTATAGGGTCGGTGTCTGTCATAACAATGTGTCGTACAGTTGTTGCAGCTCTTCAACACTGTTGATTTTTATAAAATGAAATAAAATTATTATACCTGTGTTCTGATCTTCTGCAAGAAGCAAAAAGATGTATGAATATACTGTCCGGGAACTTAAGTCCGTCACTCATAATAGTAAGGTATAGTTTTTACGAGTTTCCTACACTCGCCAACTTTCAGTTCAACGTCCCACCTAAAGTAGTTCCATCCAAACTTTCCGAACACATGAATGAATAAAGAAACATCGTAAAATACAGAAAAAAAGGTAAAGGAAAAGTCGGAACGGCGCGACAGATGAGGTATCCGGAGTTTGCGATGAGCAAGAACAACACTACAATAACATGACGGAGAAGTTCGTGAACTCGAGAGACGTCCATCACTAAATTATGTACGACCCGAAGGTTGATTGATAGAGAATGCTATTTACCTCCGGTGTCGTGAAATAAAGACGTCCGCAGCCCATTATTTATTTAGTCGGAACGGATTTAAAAAAGAAAAGGTCGAAGTTACGACTCAAGGCTCTGATTTACACGAGGTGGGTAGAAAACTGTAATCGGTTCCGTCATTAGGGCCGAAATCGAATCGAGCATTAACTTTCGTAATATGAGCGTAATGTAACTTTAAATATACGTTTTGTTTTCCTAGGTTTTTTTTAATAATGGGAGACTATTATAATCCGGGCTATGATATTATTTAGCTATATACAGTCGTGGGTCGTAGTGCCCGTAAAGCTAACGCTTTGGCTCCTGTAGTGGGCAATCGGTAAATGTGAGCGTTTGGGGAGGAAGCACGTGACTAGGGTCTGCTATGTATCGCTAACGTCTGTATCACATTTTATCGCGTTTAAATAGATTTAAGCTTTCTTTTTTTTGTTGGGAAGTGAATAACTTACTGTTTAATCCTAAAATTTCAAGAATTTCTCGGATCCTATACAATAACTACATATATTTTAAATTATTGTTGTGTAATGAAATGATCACAAACAAACATTTTGAACTAAAATAATTTAGTTATTTATTGTGGAAAACTACTAAACTAGGTGATTTTCAACAGGATGTTACTCGGAAGAAAATTATAGTACCTACAATTTTTTTCAATAATCTATCGTTCCAGAGTAATTTTAAGAAAACGACTGAAAAAATGTTTTCGAAATTTTGGCTTGTCAGTATTTAGTCCGAATGTTCATGGCCAGCACCCTAATTGCGTAAATCACGATTAAAAATAATCAGTTTCAATTTGACAGTTCAACAATATTCATTGCGTTATTTACGTTGTTGAGCAGACACATTTCTCGAACATATAAAGCAATGGTTTAACAATCTGTTTCAAAACGAAACAGATTATGATTAATCGTGAGTTACGCAATTAGGGTGCCGGTTTGGATAGAAGACACAAGAGCTACATCTTTCCTTTTTTTTGCTGTACGATTATTTTCCTCCGATGCAAAGCCTGTTCATAATTACCCATTTGGTATTTTTTAGCCCGTTATTTTTGGGACTAGTGTATTAGGTGCGTGGTAACTTTGCCTAATAGAAATATCCAACCGAGATATCCCTAGCCAACCTTCGCAAGTGTATCTAAAAATAAACCGGCTGGGGCTATAGGAATCAATGTGTGCGTCCCCAGTCTCTATAACAATCGAGGCGGGAAATTGCCGACTTGGTCCGATCCGCACAATAACCTCTGACTTCTCATTATGCAGATTGCCCCTCGACTCACATATGCACGTACACTAAACATCTTCTCGTGGTCCACGTGTTGCAATAATCTACATTTTTACAACCTGCATGTCTGAGACGTGCTTCTTTTAAGTCTTTACTGATGAATAATGTTTAAGTAATTTGCTTTATTGTTTTGACGTGAATACGTCTTTTCTCTCGGAGTACTGGTGGTAAGTTCAATATTTCTGACCGACAAAAAATGTAGGATTTTAAACGTTCATAACTACCAAAGCTTTAGTGCTAAAGTAATGTTTGAGCATTTAAAAGATAGTTCATATTTATAAAAAAAAATAAGCAGGATATAATTTGCCTATGACGTCACGCTGCGTGTGTATTCGTATGCGCGCGACCCTCAATTTTTCACAATGAGGCGAAATTCCAATTCGTATAGCACAAAAACGATTTTAGTTAGAACACTGATTTTGGAGTCGTTGTCAAGAGTTGACAAAGCACTACAAGGGCATAGCAAGAAAACAAAAATGTTGGTCAAAATAGGGTTAAAAATTAATTTGAAGTTGTAAAATAACTCCATATATCATGTCATATCGGCCGTAAGTATACTCAGAAATGAAAAAATCCCCAATTGAAGAAAGCTTGCAGTTACCGAGCAAATACAATACCTGCGGCAGTGCCGTACAATAAAATATAATACAGAAACTTAAGAAAATTTGTCGCAAATAGCAAAATACTTTAAGATGTCTAAATATTGGCTATATATCTGCTCAAAACTGAAAAACCGGTGAAACGTTACTTCATAAGGAATGCAATGAGCTTACTAAATCTAGTATCGAGCGAATACAACGGCTACAGCTGTATCCGGAACCATAGGAAGATTTGTTACCAAACCAAAAATAAAAACATTTTGTAAACATTATGTATATGTCTGCGAACATTCCGTCTTAATTCTGTGCGTGAGGATTATCAAATAAATCGTGTGACGTCGATTTTATTAACCGATTATCAGTTCCCCATCTGCCATCTGAATAGGCTTTTCCGATGTCGGGTTCGCCTTACATTCAAACCTGATGCAGCTGAATTCATTTCATGGAGCGACTGTATGTCTGACCTCCACAACACAGTCACCAGTAACGACTGTCAAAAGAAAAAAGAAAAATAGATTCACGAATGAGCTGGAGAAGCATGGTCCGCACCGTGCATGTCTTAGTATATAAAAATTGTCACCCATCAACGGACCAACCGCGGATAGCGTAGCTTAACTTGATGGATAGACCCGTGTGAATGTAATCCTTTGGCCACAAGCTCAACCGAACCGAAAACCAGTCATTAACCCAAAATATAAAGTTCTAAACCGACTTCAAAAAAGAAGGCGGTTCTCAATACGACTGTGTTTTTTTATGATTTTAAGTGCTCCCTCAAAACGTAAAAATATTTTTTTTATGTAAGTGAAATATTCCAACATATTAGGTAGGATTTTTGACAAAATTACTTTATGCTCTTATATTGTCATCATCATCATTTCAGCCGAAAGACGTCCACTGCTGGACATAGGCCTCCCCCATGGGGGTGTTGCTATAATCGCCACGCTTGGCAGGCGGGTTGGCGATCGCAGTATGGTGGTAAAAATGCATAGAGAACGCTGCTGCCCATTCTCGAGCAAGTTCCTTAGTCGCTTGCTACGACACCACTGGAAGAAATGGGATGGTGCTATTCTTTTACGCCCGGCTACCACACGGGACTTCTTATATTGTATGGAAACAATATAAGGCAAAGTAGCAATGTCCACTTAAAAAATAACGGACAAACTTCCAATTACAAGACTAACTAACGTCTACTTTTCAACTTAAACATTATCCATCTCAAACACAAATAGGCCGTAGTTACACCGCCGGGACTGTCATCCATGCTTCAACTTGATCAAAGTACAGTTAAGTAACGTTTGTAATAAGTGTATCGTCGGCGACATAATCTGCATAATTGGTAGCCGTCGTAGGATATTGCGTCCACGTGAGGCGGCGCGCAATTTTCTGCGCCATTTCCTCCGAATCGTCCACTCGGATGGGCTATTCGACGCGCATGCCTATCCGATGCTTAACTTTAACGTTTAATTGATACAAACTGTAACGTTACATTGAAGAATGTAGGCAATGTTGAAAAATAGTAACATTTTATTTGGGAATCAAGATTAGATCCTTCTGATACTGATTTCCAAATAAAATCTTGATCGTTGGTAAATAATAATAGGCGAACAGGTCGATCGAAGGTTAAGGTAGCAAGCTTGCCGCGGTCGTTTCTTGGATGGGTGACAATCTATTACATTTCGAGTGCCTCAAAAAACACGCTAAGCTATTGGTCCCGGCAGTCTTTCGTTGATCTTTGACGGTCGTTACGGGTCGTCAGAAGCCCATAAGTCTGACAACCAGTCTTAGCAAGGGGTATAGTGTTACCCAGTAACTGGGATGTGGAAGTCAGATAGGCAGTCGCTCTATCTAAAATACTTGTATTCCACTGCATTCGGTTAGATTGGAAGCCGACCATAACATACAAAAACGTAACCTTATGCACTAAAGTCTATAAGTAAAATAAAAAATAAAATGATGTTAGTTGGAAAGCCCATCATTTGAAAACGACTGTACCGATTTGGCAATTTTATATTTAAAATGTTTGTAATAGCCCCGTTGAAAATGCTACCTAAAAAAATTCAACTTCTGGAAAAACTAAACGTCATTTTTTCTATTTGACTTTCGTATGAATTTTTGAAATTTATACAGGACAACCTCTCGTGTCAGTTAGTACCCAATAAACATTAACAAAGGCAAGTTAATAAATATTTCTATCATCACATCCACACATTCGTTACCCGTAACCCAAACAATTGATAACCTGAACGCGTAAAGGGGTTAACAGATCAAAATGTGTTTGTTTAATTAAACAAGAGTTCCAAGCAAACGTCAGTTAGATGGCTGGCAGATAGGCATTTGTACCCTTTGATTACATTTCACTTGTCCACCGTTTACTTCCCTAGAAATTGACGTTGAATTACTCTAATGAATTATCTTAACGTTTAATCTGTGTTGTAATTAATTGTAATAGTATGAACAGTTTTGATTGACGGCATTTCTTTTTAACTTGGGTTTTTAGACCAGCCTTAGGGCGTTTGGTCTACTTTATGTAAGTCATTTGTTAGCACCGAATAAAAAAATAAAAAACATGTCGAATTGATAACCTCCTTCTTTTTGAAGTCGGCTAAAAATACGAATAATCTAAAATTTATTTACTTCTTCATATTTTAAATTTTTATTTTAGTTTAAGTTACTTATTTTGTTTTTAATTTTACTTATTTAATTTATTTTAATTTTGTGTTTAGTGATTGTATGTTTTCATTGTATCGAATTATTATGTTTTATCATCGCTTTTTTTTCTTTGTTTATATACAAACGCTAACATTTCTACTTGATGGCTATTTATAAGTGTACATTTTTTGAAGGTTTTGGCGCTGATAGCCGAAATACAGGCTTTTGCCTAGTTCGGCTACAGATGTCTATTTCGTTTGTAAAAAGATAATATAGCCTATAAGATATTTGTATAATTTTAAACAATTATTGAAATAAACTTACTTACTTACTATATTACACCTATTTAATATCATCTTCAACTGATACATGATAAATCATAGCGCTCTTAAATCTCAAAAATTAATAAATCAACTTCATTATGAAAGTTTGGATGTTTGGTACTCAATCACGGTAAAAAAAAAATAACCGACTTCCGGAAAAACACTACAAAGTGAAAAATAACTTTAATTTCGGAAGTTGGTGACTTTTTACTAGTTTTTATTAATTTCTTGTAACCGCCTTCCGAAATTAAAGTTATTTTTCACTTTATAGTGTTTTTCCGGAAGTCTGGTTTTTTTTTTGGGAATAGTTTTATTTTTCACTTTTTAGTTATAGTATCTACCTACCCCACACCAATTAGAAATTTAATCATCCTTGGAATCTAAACAATGCATATTTATGCGATAGCAGCAATCGCGGTTCATTTGCTGTCATTTTTTTAAGAGTTCTGTTGTCTGTCTCTGAAACGCATCATCAGATTTATATGAGATTTAAATGGGACCATTTAGAATTAAACCCCTTTCGAATAATTTTGCAAATCGGTCTATATACTCGTAAAACGGAGTTATGCCCGAACCTTCACCTAACTCCTAATCGTTAAAGAGTTGTATCTTCCTTCATCAGCTCAGCGTCATGAGATGATGATGACCATACGCAAATGTCTCTATAACTTTAGAAAATATATGAAAAACATTGTTAATACTTATAAAATTTGAGGGTTGCTCTTGATTTCCCTGGGATTCCATCATTTAGATCCTGACTTTGTGCCAATGGGACCACCTCAGGAGTATACTCTTTTGTAAGAATATCATGATTTTAAAAGAGTTTCCATGGAGTTTCTTGCCCGTTCTTCTCCATAGGTACGCTTTGGAATGGGCAACTAGCTTCATCTTTCTAACTCATCAACTTTGACAATTCAAAAGTGCCTGTAATTGGTTTATTTGAAATATATGGTTTGAGTTTGAGTTCGGATTATGATGAAATTTGCAACACAGATAGTTTATAACCTGGATTAATACATAGGATATTTTTTATACCGGTAGTATGTTTCCGTGGGATAATTTTCGAAATCCACGCGGGCGAAGCCCCTGGCAAAAGCGAGTTTTCTATTAACCACTACCAATAAAAACGTTCAACCCTAAAACACAACGGACGCGTCGCTCTAAAAACGTCCCACTTAGCGATGTTCACCTAGACCTAGTAACATGAAAATGAATTTCACCGTCACGATCGATGCGTTCGCTCATCCCGACATCACGCGATTTGTCGTGCAACGCCACGTTTTTTCATCGGATGAAAGCCCCTATTTATAACTCCGGCAAATATTTTCAACGGACCGCTGGGTTTTCTGTTTTTGTTCAGTGTGCAGTTGTGATGCATTTATATCATGTTAATTGAAGATACTGCTGCAATTCAGTGTTTTTTTTTGTCTCTAATCCGCAATTAAAATGTGCATCAGCATAACGAGGTTTGTAATAGAGTTTTTACAATTTAAAGTTATAAATATTAGGTCTTTACCTATGAAATTGCCGTTCTGTAGTACTGGCCATTTCAAATCAAAATAATTTTTGTTTGGCTAAGAATTCTAATTTCAAATTAATTTTATTTTAAAAACATGGATTTTTTTTTCTAAAAGTAGTCATTTCTTTATTGATTAGTGTTACATTTTCATCGCATTTCAATCTTTTTCGTCATCATGGATACGTTAAAAATTCGAGTAATTATGGAATATGAGTACCGTCGTGGCAGCAACGCGGCACAAGCGGCACGCAACATCAACGACGTTTACGGAGCTAACACTACAAACCAACGCACCACCTGTTATTGGTTTGCTCGCTTCCGTTCTGGAAATTTCGACCTGAAAAATGAACCTCGCGGTCGTCCGAAGACTTTGGTCGACAATGACGAATTAAAGGCGATTGTGGAAGCTGATGATACACAATCTACGGCTGAATTAGCAGCAGCTTTCGACGTTAGCGTCAAAACAATATTGGTCCATTTGCGTCAAATTGGCAAGGTAAAAAAGCTTGACAAATGGGTGCCCCACGAACTCAATGATCGCCAGCGCGAAGTACGCGTCGAGACGTGCCTTGCACTGCTCAACAGACACACAAATGAAGGAATTTTGAACCGCATTGTTACCTGCGATGAAAAATGGATTCTGTTTGATAACCGTAAGCGCTCAGCAAGTTGGTTGGATCCTGGTTCAGCACCTAAACAATGCCCTAAACGAAAACTTACCCCTAGAAAAGTGATGGTCACTGTTTGGTGGTCTAGCGCCGGTGTGATTCATCACAGCTTCTTACCAAACGGGGTGAGCATTACTGCAGATGTGTACTGTGAAGAACTGAACACAATGATGGAGAAGCTGGCGCATCTCCAACCAGCATTGGTCAATCGCTCGTCTCCGCTGCTCCTGCACGACAACGCGCGACCTCATACTGCACAGCAGACGGTCTCCAAGTTGCAAGAACTGGGGTTGGAAGCTCTCCGTCATCCGCCCTACTCACCAGACCTTGCGCCTACAGACTACTACTTTTTCCAGAATTTGGATAACTTCTTGGCGGGAAAAAAATTTAATACCCGAGAGGCAGTACAAAATGCCTTTGAAGAATTTGTTGCCTCCCGTCCAGCTGATTTCTTTAAGAAGGGCATCAATAAACTGCCACTGCGATGGCAAAGATGCATTGATTGCATGGGTGATTACTTCGATTAATACAAATAAAAAATTCATGAAAAAAAATCGTTTAAATTTTTTCATACAAAACGGCAATTTCATAGGTAAAGACCTATTATATATAAATTCTGTTAACAGGAGTTTTAAAATAGCATAAGTCTATACTTGACTATGCACACATTATTTACAGATTATTTGTGATCGTTTCTAAAATAAATTCCATAAAAAAACACAAAGATACTCGTGCGGTTGTACCATTTCTGTATTTTCAATTTCACTTAAAACCGGATAACGTCATAACACGTAATACAACATAACAGGTTTCATGAAATAAATGTTGCCACAGAGGAAATGAAGATTTGAAAAGCAGGTGTCCAAGGATTACAAGGAGATGGGGTCACGTTCGCACAACTGAAATGCGATGACAGTGCAATCGTGCAATGTGCACTTACGTATTGCACTTTGCACATAATCCACACTAATCGAGGTCTAACGAGAATGAGGATTAGGAGGCGGTAATAAGTTGGCGAGGGAAAGGTTTTTTTTTACCTCTGTTAACTGTAGCGATTTTTGTTTTTACATTGTTAGTTAATAATATCGTTTTCTAGATTAAGGAAGTAATCTCGTTCTGACCTATTGGCCGGAAAAGGCGTATAAAAAAACTAAAGCATTTGGGGGAACCTATGGCCTAGTTGTGGGATAAATTAGGTAAGCAGGCGGCAGATGCAGTCGATAAACAAGATTTGTGGAGGGACTCAATTTTTTTTTAATCACAGTTATTATCTAACGTGTTTGTTAACAGGCCATGCGTCTGTACACAGTTATTTAATTTATTTACCGGAAAAAAAACGCTTCATAAACGCTTCCTCTCAAAATCAAATAAGAAAAATAACTAGGAAGTTGCTTTGACTCAGCATTTTCATTTGCACAAAATAACTTTAACTCACTGGATAGCGACGTTTTTTTTTTCAACAAAAATCACATCACGCTAGAGATGTTCCTACAAATTTTAAATGAAGCTTGTTTATGAACTTACAACTTTTTCAATCCTAATGCACAAACTTATTTCGAGCAAAATTAAAGTGTTTACGCTAGAACATTAACCGGTTCCGCTGAAAGTTTATATTAATTAATCTTTTAAGCTATTTAGTCAAAGAGAAGTAAATTCCGTTGGCCGCTTTATTGAATTCTAAGTCCGGAAAGTTGGCTTAAATAAGAAAGCATCGATACCCGACGTCTGAGCTCCGTGGTAGTCTTTAAACGATTTCCTAACTTAATATAAAGTTACAAGATTGTCTAGTGGGAACTTGACTCGATTTCCGATTTTTTAAAAACAAGGAAATAACCTTGGTTGCTATTATAATATTGATTTAGGAAGTTCGTGTTTTCGCACCTTTCATTATTAAACCTTTGGACTTTAAGTTACTCGAATAATTATAAAAGATTCACTTAAAATACGTATGATTTGTATCATTTGCTTAATTATATTTAATTAATAATAAAAAAACCATTTGGGAAAGTCACTGTCGGACTAATTCTACTTTTACCTATTAACTCTTTGGCGGAGCTAGATTTCTAATTTAGATGTAAATGTATCTAAGTTTCAATGCATGCTATATTCGCTTATATTCAAGCACATTACGGCCGAGATTGCTGCTGAAATTTTTATATTCCAATGAAAATCAGCCATTATTCATTCAAGTGTACGTACGACGAATTAGTCGCGTAAATTACCATTGTAAATAGTCGTCGGAGGTAATAGCGAATATTGAATTATAGATGAAGTATTGGAAGTGGGAGATGAATCCAGTTTTTTTCTGTGTTGAAAACCCTGAGGGAAATTCACGGCAGCGTTGCGGCTGCGAAGCCTTCAATTTATGCAGGGGGCCGCATTGGCGTCTATCCGGATGACAATCTTGACATACGGGAGGCGGCTGAACAATGCAGTTTTGTTAGGACAACGTACGCGAGCACTTGCATTTTCTTGTACCATTTCATCATTTTATGTATCGATTGTTACGGCTATTTACACAGCAAGGTTTTAACTACAAGAAAGGCCAGTCTAAAGCAATTACGAATCTCAACTTAAATTAAAGTTCAAAGCACTTGAGGCCCTAAAGATTTCACAGAACATTATTACAACTGCAAAATCCAACCCAAGGCGTGAACTTTAAATTTTATCCTAAATTCACGACAGAAACGACCAAAATTATTACACAATCAAATCAACAGAACTGAGAATTTAAGCAGAACTGGATAGGGTGGCGCAAATGGAAAATATGCCTGGTGTTTGCGTTATAAACTCGACCAATCACGTCGGCGCTAGCACAATGTGGGACTAAACGGCACGCCAACAAAAGAGCCGTAAAGAATGGGCCGCCGACACACTCACGCTAATAAAATAGTTCGAAGCAACAGGTCGCTGCGGCCCGCTCGCTTGCCAATACAATAGTACCAACTATGAGTGTGTATCTGTGATTCCTCGTACCTCTTGCGAGAGAAAAGCACTAGCAGATAGATGCTGTATCATATTGAGTTTGCTGTGTGTCGATTTCTTTACTGAACGCGGTTCTATGCGCGGATTTATTTTTGTAAGAGGCAGAGATTTGTCAAGGTGTTTATATATATTTAATCTTGAACTCAAAGGAATAATAAGGATTCCAATTGACTCGGTAAAGTGCTCATTTATGTTTGACGGGATTGTGAGTGACGGTTAAAGGAGGAAAGAAATCGGTGAAAGGTGTATGGAAATCTTTTGAATATTCGTATATCCTGAATATTTTATTTTCTCAGCTCGTTCATATTCCTTAATATTGACGAGGTGATCTTTTTCAGAAATTACCTACTTCGTTGATGGCGGGACGAGCTGGAGAAAACCCACGACCAGTAGGTTCATTTTAGCCCTGGATCTAAAGAGCTGAGAATAGTCTTTCAGATTATGCGGAATAACAGTAACTATTACGACATTTCGAGTAGGTACTGGTGACCCATTGGTAACCGCCGCGAAGAACGAGTTGTAGGTCATTGGCTCGAAACCTGATAGGCGCATTTCTTTGGTTAGTGTGTAAGTTATTTCATCGCCACTATTCTTAAAACGGTGAAGGAAAACATCGTAAGGGAACCGACATATCCCAGAACCGAACATTCAAAGACTTGTGACATCTACCAACCCGCACTGGGCCCGCGTGTTGGATTAGGTTCTTCTCACAGACAAGGCCTAAGTCCTAGCCCTGAGAACATTAGAGCCTGATTTTCCTAGAAAATTTCCAAATCTTTTAACTTCTCTACATCACCTGCCGATCGATCACCGATTTGACACTCAATAATAATTCAACAGATGAATAAGACTATTAATAACAGTTACAATAGCCCATCACTATCCTCTTTGGCTCCCTCTTTTACACGCCACGATATAAAGGGTCCTTCACCTGCAAGCGGCATTGTTTTATCGGACGCACTCAACGGCCTTCAAGATAGGTTATATTTTGATTAAAAGCACTTATAGTGAAGTGATTTATGGAAGAAAATACGTATTTTATTTAGAGATTTTTTATTGACCAGAAAAAATGTTATGAGATGTTTTGCTACAAAGAAAATTTGATATTTTTACGCTTTTTGCAATCTGCAGATAAGTGTGAGGTTTTATGCTGATTTTATGTTCGTATGTATTTAAGTATGGAATTATAATAATTACCTACGGGGCCATCCATAAATTAGGTCACACAAATTATAAAGTTTTGGACGCATTCCTCGTCCTTGTCACAGGTCACACTTGTGAAACCCCGTCCCCCCTTATGTGACGTCATATATTTTTCAATTTTTTATTTATTTAGAAGCAATTAAATTAAAACAGCAGTGAGTTTTAGTATTTTCAATTTTAACATGTCTTGTGACGTCAGAAAGCTTTTGAGTATCCCTGTCCCTTTTCACACAATGTCACATTTCGTTGACCCCCTGCCTGCCTGCCTGCCTGTAAACGTGTGACGTAATTTGACTACTTCATGAAAAAGTGTCAATGGAATTAAATGAACTTAGAGGGTCATTTTGAAGATTCTAATAATAATTATTCTGTACATAGGTATATGTATACCTGTTATGGTTGCAAAAAACTGAAGAAAAGTTGAATTTCGCGGGCAACTCTAGTGAAGACTTTTCTTAATCCATTGTTTATGCTAATCTAAGCTGTCATAAATTAATCATATACGTAATTTAAATAATCTTAAGACCACCACATCTCAGGAATTACCGAAGCAAGAAATATTGAAAGGGCAACACACGGAACTATAGAACACACAAAACAATCTTGTTAACCCGTACCTGTACGTTAACTAAGGCTATTTACAGGACAGCAAGAACAGCGGTCGCGCTGAGCCCCTAATACCCGGGTCGCGTGTACCTTGCGGTCCCACCACAGGATTTACAAGTTTTCTTGTATTGGTCCAAATGCTTATTTCTGTTAAGGTCGGCTACGACTTACATAACTTTCACCGTTTCACCGACCGTGTTTTCACAAAGTTGGCTTTCACCAACCCTTTGATATTTTGTCGATTTGTGGTTTTCCTTCTTGTCCCAACTACCACAAGGAAATTCGCTTGTTGAATAAACTTATCCTTACAATCCATTGTTACCCCGGACCCCTTTCGAACTATCTGATAACTATGTATGGGATCAATAAAAACATTTTTACGTGTTTTTTTAGGTCGATCGGTCATTGCGTTGTCGAGCTTGAGGGCATGATAAATCATTTCCATAAAGAGAGAGGGGGCTTGTGGCTAAGTAATTCCAACTGGACGGGTCTTTCGATTACGTTCAGCCACGCTTGCCGCGGTTGACTAGGAGACTGGTCATCTTCTAACTTCCAGGGCTTTTTTAAAATCTTATATTTAGAATTGTTTTTTTTTTTACATTATTCTCACATATAGAAGCAACAAGAATTATGTTCGCAAGGTTTTGTAATATGCAACTTGATTTAAAAGAGTGTCCGTGGAGTTTCTTGCCCCTCCTTCTCCTTTGAGATCTACGTATTGGAATGGGCAACTATATAGGTTCAACTTTCCAATTGATCGACTTTTTGACAATTCAAAAGTAGCCTGTAAATAGTTCAATTGAAATAAATGCTTTGAGTTTGAGTTTCTTGTTTCGTGGATGGGTGACCGTCTTTACATACCAAGACCCATTCGTGCTTCAGAAAGCACGTTAAACTCTTGGTCCCGGAGCAGAAGCCTGAAAATCTGACAATCAGCCTTACCAGTGGGTATCGTATTACCCAGTAACCAGGTTGTGGAGGTCAGATGGGCAGTCGCTCCATGTGAAATAACGGTATTCAGCCGCATCCGGTTAGACTGGAAGCCAACCCCAACATGGGAAAAGGCTAGGCAGATGATGAAAGAGAGAGAGGTGGTTGATTTAATACAGCAAAGTTTAATACAAGATGAAAAGGCGCGGTTTAATTTGAGAGCAAACAAAAGCGGACGTTGTTTAAACGTTCAGCCGCAGTCGACAAAGAACAATCTATTTAAGAGAACAGCGAGTACATTGGGTGGGAACGCGGCACTAAGTGAGGAGTGACAAAACTTGAGCCGGCGACTAATTAGCAATACAAACATGAATCAGAGGCTATTTACTTGTAATTGAATTGTCGCCGGCGCAAAGTTGTCTCCGCGGCGAATTTAAATTATCACGCTTTACCTTACGAGGTTCCAGTACTTTTGCCCGCGGGATTACGCGAGTTTAATAATGATTGCAACTAGCTTAGCTATTTTGTAGATTAAAGAGGTTATAGTTTTTTTGAAAATAAGTGTTGGTGTTTAAGATTTAATTGAGGTTTTTTAACTGGAGTAGGCCTGTGATAAATTTGTTTCAGTGGGTTTTATGTAACGTTTTTATTTCCGTGAAATGGACCTTATATTTTGTGCCTCTATTTTTAAAAGAACCTAAATATAAGTGTAGTAAACGTTTTCACATTTAAAAAATCGAAATGATATTTTATCTACTCTCTTATCGTAAAATTCGAATTATAAACTACAAAACAAATCTTTATTGGCATAGGTTATAAAAGCAATTCCGAAATTTTAAAATAGAAACGTATTATGACAACACTTCTTGTCAACAAAATAATGTTTTAGATTTTTTTTTTTACAATTCGATGTAGAGCAAATCCAAGAAGTTAATACCATCGTTAAACCCATGCCGTCTTATTACAAAACGCGATCTAAATTTAGTACTGTGATTGTTACTAGGTTTAAACCATGACTAAATAAAACGTTATTATAAAATGAAGTTTATCTCTAGTTCTTGAACTATCTTTGGTACCAAAGTTAGTCCGCTGAGACCCCTAGTTTATCTTTGGATTTGACACAAGTACTAATTAATTTGAGGTTAGCGTTGAATAAATAAGTGTCTTTTTATTTAAAAATCGAGAGAAATGGATATTTATGTGATTGACTTGATGGATTTGGATGATTTGGATATGCTGGAGATGTCTCGGTGATCTTACAGACATCGCCATCGTGTTAATTTTTTCGATTTGCGTGACGAAGATTTTAGATATAAATATGGGTTCACAAAACGTTTTGGTCAATTAATAGTCGATATTTTATGTGAAGACTTATCCCACGACCCTCGAGGATGCCCATTGAGTCCTGAAGTGCAAGTGGTTTGCGCATAACGCAACTGGGTTCGACATGAAATAGATACCCTGGTCGATGCTACTATAACATTAGACAAAATCCTAATAATGTACTAGGTACCTAATAATATTGTTTTATTCATAGATTCACAGCTGAATTGCATGGTTTGATTTAACTAGTTGTCAGCAAAACTGCATTTATTTATTAAAACGGACGCAACGTAAACATTCGTCTCAAATTACGCACGTGACGCTGCCGCCGAATTTAATGCATTCCAGAGGTGTTACTAATATGACAAGTTGATTATAAAAAGCACGTCAAAAGTACAAGTGGGACTTGTTCAATATAGTGTAACCTAAACATAGAATAATTTATGATGTATTCTTGTATTGTTAAATAATTATTTAATCATTTCAAGTGTTATTCTAGTTACAATATTTATAGAAACGGAACGTTGTTTCAAATAAAGCCCGAATGAACGAATGAAAGAATGCCATTTTTGTTTATTATCTGTAGATAAAATTTGAACCATGGACCTTCTTTGGTACTAACTGATCCTCAGATAGTCTTTGTTTTGTAATAAAGACGCAAGTTGATCCTGGTACTGACTTTAGTACCGTAACAATCCAAGACTTAAGCATTTTTTTGTAATAAGACTGCATCAGTCTTATTACAAAAAAATGCTTAAGTCCTGGTTTAAACCAAGACTTATAAGTCTTGGATTGTTACGGTACTAAAGTCAGTACCAGGATCAACTTGCGTCTTTATTACAAAACAAAGACTATCTGAGGATCAGTTAGTACCAAAGAAGGTCCATGGTTCATATTTTATCTACAGATAATAAACAAAAATGGCATTCTTTCATTCGTTCATTCGGGCTTTATTTGAAACAACGTTCCGTTTCTATAAATATTGTAACTATAAATATAAAGGGCTTTATTTGAAACAACGTTCCGTTTCTATAAATATTGTAACTATAAATATAAAGACGCAAGTTGATCCTGGTACTGACTTTAGTACCGTAACAATCCAAGACTTATAAGTCTTGGTTTAAACCAGGACTTAAGCATTTTTTTGTAATAAGACTGATGCAGTCTTATTACAAAAAAATGCTTAAGTCTTGGATTGTTACGGTACTAAAGTCAGTACCAGGATCAACTTGCGTCTTTATTACAAAACAAAGACTATCTGAGGATCAGTTAGTACCAAAGAAGGTCCATGGTTCAAATTTTATCTACAGATAATAAACAAAAATGGCATTCTTTCATTCATTCATTCGGGCTTTATTTGAAACCACGTTCCGTTTCTATAAATATTGTAACTAGAATAACACTTGAAATGATTAAATAATTATTTAACAATACAAGAATACATCATAAATTATTCTATGTTTAGGTTACAATATATTGAACAAGTCCCACTTGTACTTTTGACGTGCTTTTTATAATCAACTTGTCATATTTTAGTAACACCTCTGGCGTGAAGTGGAATGCATTAAATTCGGCGGCAGAGTCACGTGCGTAATTTGAGACGAATGTTTACGTTGCGTCCGTTTTAATAAATAAATGCAGTTTTGCTGACAACTAGTTAAATCAAACCATGCAAATCAGCTATGAATCTATGAATAAAACAATATTATTAGGTACCTAGTACATTATTAGGATTTTGTCTAATGTTATGGTAGCATCGACCAGGGAATCTATTTCATGTCGAGCCCAGTTGCGTTATGCGCAAACCACTTGCACTTCAGGACTCAATGGGCATCCTCGAGGGTCGTGGGATAAGTCTTCACATAAAACATCCACTATTATTTGACCAAAACGTTTTGTAAACCCATTTTAATATCTAAAATCTTCGTCAGTCAATTCGAAAAAATTAACACGATGGCGATGTCTGTAAGATCACTGAGACGTCTCCAGCATATCCAAATCATCCAAATCCATCAAGTCAATCACATAAATATCCATTTCTATCGATTTTTAAATAAAAAGACACAAATATAATCAACGCTAACCTCAAATCCAAAGATAAACTAGGGGTCTCAGCGGACTAACTTTGGTACCACAGATAGTTCAAGAACTAGAGATAAACTTCATTTTATAATAACGTTTTATTTAGTCATGGTTTAAACCTAGTAACAATCACAGTACTAAATTTAGATCGCGTTTTGTAATAAGACGGATGGAGTTTCATTTATTTTATTTTTTCTAATATAATGCATAGGTAAGCGGGGCGCGACATTTATATGGCATTACAAAACGTACATTTCTTACTCTTTTAACTTTGATCAGTTATTTAGTAAGTTCAATCCCAACGTATGAGACTAGATATAGTATTAAACTACGAAACTGCACATACCTATGTAATAAAACACTCGTGTGATATATCTACACACTCGAGTTTTATTCCCCCTAATTAAGCAACAGTTTCATAAACTACTATTTCAATTCAATGAGAATGAATTTAATTTTAAAGATTCCTCTATCAGTATGGGGCCGTTCTAGCCATAAAATAATTTGGAGTTCTTACTTGACAATGACGATTTTAATGTTTAAATAATATCCTTTATGTGAATTATAAGTGTGCAGTAACCAAGTTTATAAAACGCGTATTTCGGAAATACAAACATGTCATTCAATTCGAACATTTAATTTCAATACGGTCATTGTTTTCAGTTCGGCTAATAAATATTAAACGCAAACAAATGTCGTAAAATTACAGCGGTAACTTAGTCCGATTGGGAGACCTTCAGCCAGCGGACAATTTTTCACAGAAATATTTTAAAACACTTCTCTCCTTGCTCCGAAGAAATTATCTCCCCCATTGACTAAAATTTTTCACAGCAAGTTTGACTTCAATCCATTACATTTTTCCCAGTTTTATCTTGAAACCGTCGCGACGAAGTTGGATTGTGTTAATTGGGAGGCTGAATACTTTTTGTTAGAACATTTTGTGTACTGCAGAAGTGTTTTTTAAATGGAAAATTTAGGCGCTGAATAGTTTGCGGTCGTTGCTTTTGCGTTATTTTTCCAGTCCATTTTTGATGGATTTTTGTTGTGAATTAAAAATAACTTTCAAACCAATCTACGTAATTCTAGTATCACAAAATGCTTTGTTATATTTTCCTAAAATTCTCTGAACGCTCGCTCTGACCTAAATGCTGGCAATTTCCATTATCAAATCACAATACACTTCGAAACTTTGTAATAGGACACTTAATAAGTTTAAGCATACGGGAACACTAATTATGTTACCCGCACTGGCCTATCTTGCGCGTGCTAATTACTTCACATACGTCACGCGTTGGTACGTTTCATGACGTCACATATCTGAACCATCTCGCCCTTAATATTCTCGTATGGGTAGGTATAAATTAGAAGTTGAGTTTCATTCCCCTGTACCAACATTTGAACTTTACTTAAGGTCCACAAACTCGTACTGGTGTGCATTTTTAAACAGGTTAAACAACAAAGTGAACTACGGTTCGCTTTGTTTAACCATGATTGATTATGGCTCATGAATTATTTAGGATTTTGGGATTGTTCCTACAATCTAAATCAAAGGATCAACCGAACTTTTTCTGTATGTCTTTCCTATCGATGTCACTGTTGATGCTTTCGGCAATTTATAGACACATTTTGATACTACGACTACTATCCAACGGCAAATGAAGCCAAGAACGCTTACGAAATTCTAACCCTGAAAAGACGCCTATATAACATTTAGCCGAAAGCGTTGGAAGGTTTCGATCAAGACACTAATTTAAAATACCTCCCAGTCATTACCATCCGAATCACCATATCGAAGATGTCTCTAGAGAAAAACAACTTATCAGACAATGAAGGCAAGTACTTCGTTTTCCTGAAAATAACCTCCAGACTTAATTTCACTTGTTCATTTAACCACAAAATAGATAGATGCAGAAGGTGAGGTCCAGCGACGACCGAAAACGAACGGAGACATAGACACGCTTCGATCGAGTGCAAAATCACGACTGTCTTTTGTTTGGGATAGTTTGAATCTCCGTACAATAGAAAGTTACAAGAAATATAACTTTGTAGTTGAAGAAAAAATATTCTTCATCTGCTTCCTAACGTCGACATGATCATATACGATTCGGTCAATTCTCCAACTGCAAATATACATTTCCAGGCAGAAACTACAAATTAACGATTTCCAGACTTTTTCTTTTACTTGTGTTGTGAAGCCTTGCTTTTTCCAATTTTCATAATTATAGGTCAAAGGGAAGAGCCCTATAGATTTGATTTGATATTTGAGTATCAAAATAATAATATGTTACATAAATGGCAATATTTTTTTATTATGTTGACTTAGAAGAAGCTTGATTTGATATTCATTTCCACTTGATACCACCCGCGTTCCTGAGAAACAGGGTCTTGACAGACAGACGGACATCGAAGTGATCCTAATAGGGTTTCTTTGTTTTTCGTCTTGATTTACGGAACCCTAAAAACAAAATGACGGCACTCGTTCCGATTTTGGCCACGCGCGCCTATGTGCGCCTGCGCCTGTGTTCGCTCGTTGTATGGCGCTGACCTTCTATATTTTGTGACTCCACGTCAGCAATGTGACCTCGATATTATTATACCATGCCCAGACAACATTACACAAGCAATTATTATCTGGCCCTTTGTTCGCAAAATTTCACGCGAAATTTCCATAATCTAAACGTGGAGGTTGAATTTCAGGTTTATATTTTTGTTAATTCGAATTTAATTTTTGTGTGAGTAATTTGAGCTATTTATGATCTTTTACGTAGCTCTCTTCGAGAGTAAGAGAAATGATATTCGTTCTGGGAACAGAATTAATCAAAATTGGGAAATGATAAGCCCATTGATATTATAAGTTCCGGTAGGTTCTAACCCAGACCGGTGGTTTACCTTGCATAAATTATTTCATACCCACTGCTTAAAACGGTAAAGGAAAATTCGAAGACATGTGACATCTACCAACCCGCACTGGGCCCGCGTGGTGGTATGGCCGGAACGTTAAATGCTGTAATGATTATTGTAATGTTTATTAGTAGATACTTTTATTGCGTCATCACTCGCATAACGTAATGATTCAATAAAATAAGATAATGATCTATGAAAGATTCCAAATCAAACATGATAGTAGATAAACCACATAATTATATTAGAAAAGCACAAGATTAGACACTGAAGCAACTCGCATTTAAAAATCAGTCAGCAATTTTTCAGGCACATAATTGTACCGATATACCAGGTTCGCAGAATCAAGAGGCAGTTTGTATGAGCCCTAAATTCCTTGACTCAGCTAAGAAGGGATTAAGCTGCTTCGCACGCACTCAGATGCCTCAGGTACAGAGATCTTTGAGTGAAAAGGGATTAAATCCTCTTTTGGTACCAAATGGCGCGTTGAGTTTGATTTACCGACATATTTTTGATATATTTAAACGAAGTCTAAATATGTAGATTTTGTTAACAAAATTAGTTGATACGGTGGATGTCAAGAGATTTTAGCGGAACTATCTATAAAGAAAGTAAAACAGGCTACAACAAGAAATAAAAAACCTTTCATCCATAGATCATAAGATTTTCCGTTAAAATACTTCACAGTGAAAAGCCCCTTAAAATAACCGCTGTCTTTAAACATTCATTTTCACGTAGATTGACGTCAAAAACTTTTTCTATCACAGAAATCGCTGATAGGTTTACTCGGGAATGAGGAGAAAAAAAAAGATTTTTCGCCGCCATCCACTAAAACTATAAAGGTCCCATTTCCTAAATCATGAAGGAAACTTTGACCGATTGCCGTAAACTGATATAATATTTATCCTTAGATTGCTTTTTCCACAAAAAAGAAAGGCAACACATTGTTTGTTCTGGACAAACATTATTCCGGAATCGGATCGGTTCCAATAAGGTATTTCGAGAAATATTCGCTACGAAATAGTACTTATTTCTTTAGTTGCCATACTTTTAAATTCTACAACTTTGCCTGTTAAAGGTAAGTTGCATTAAAATGTAATCAATTATTTATAAGCTTTAATTGAAAAGTTTTGTTCTTGTAGAGTAGTACTTCTTTGGAATTTACCTAATCATGGCAAAGTTTAAAACATTTTCCATATTAGAGTTAGAGAATAAATGAATTTACTCAGAGCTCAATACTGAGTTCCTTCAATCTAAGCTAGCTCACAAACTAATGTACAGTATTTCTAGAAATACGTAGTTACTTCATACGTCTAAACTTCATACCGAACCAAAGTTATCAAGGGGCATGTTTTCTACAAACATAATGTGGTGCGGGGACGGCATGAGGTTGTCTGAGAGGTTGGTCCTGCGAGTCAGGCTTTATCAGATCTAGCCCCTGGATTAATTAACTTAAATGCAACAAGTCCGAGTTTGCGCTACTCTCGAGATAGTCTGTCGCGTGTTTTATTATGGAAGCTACTGAATTAAGTAAGTAGAGTCACCCAGAATTATATTACGTTTCGTTATAGCGTCTCGACAGGGTATTTGTATGCAAACTTGGCTAATAATTGCTTTTTGATGTCATTAAATGAAGTTAGTTTTGAGTGCAATGAAATTTACAAATGGATCTCGAATTTGATTGAGACTGGATAAACATTGACGATCTCTGCTTCTGCAGCTTTATTAACATAAGTAAAGAAACCTTGTGTAAAAATATTTTACTAAAATTTAACATTTTTAAGTACAAAAATGTATGTTAGTTCTGTAGATTCGTAGCCTGTGGGATAATTGACTTAAAACGTAACAAGTCGCCGTTTGCTTTGCTGTAGAACAGTGCCGTCGTGTGTTTTAATACGGAATTAAATAGTTCTGTCTGGAATATAAGACTGGATGCTACCGTATTTTAAAATTAAACATCAAATTTTAAATTAAGATTTAAGCTTGTACAGTAAATAAACAATGAAAGTCGAAATTATGTCAAATCTGACATATTAAACACCTGACTTATAAAAAATATATAAGTATATCCAAATATTTGAAACTACCCCGTTCAATTGAAAGGGATTTTACGGATACATGTTTCAGTCTATCATAGCAAATATAATGACTAGCAGTAATTATAACAACAATAAAGATAATATTATACAAAGAGCAACAATTTATTGAGAAGAGAAATCGGCGCCGTTGTATCGGATTCGTCGTCGTTCCCTCCGACGTCCGTTATTGGGACTCTGGGCTTACTCTCACCAATTTATACGGTACATTCAAATTTATGCCGTATAGTATTGTAATAAGGATGGGGTATACTGCAAAGATAAAGTTGTTAAGTTATACGGAAGCGGCCTAATGACGACATGGAGTACAATAGCACGTGTGGCCCCTTGTTATTGGTATCTGACCTGACCGCTACGAGCGATTTGTCTAAATGAGATCCGGACCTCTTCTCCGATGCTTTGTTATTTTTTTCGTACGTTGCCCCTTGCTTGTGACATATTCGTAGGAACTGCTCGTTTTTATTGTGACTCTGAAAAGATGATTTCTCAACTTTGTTACTAATTTATGCTGTCCTAGAACAAATAGTTCTCGTACTTTGAATTATACCTAGGTAGGCATTATTCTCGTTTGTTTCCCTTAATGGCCGGAAAGTGTAGCTTAAGCGATGTACCAAAAGTTCCTTCAAATAATTTACACGATTTATCATAAAAGTAAATGATGATGTTGCTACAAAATTAGGTGATATATTAAAGAACCTTTACCTAACATTAAACTATAATGAAATAACGCTGTTAAATAGAGAAGTTTAAGGAACGAATGCTTTTGGGCCTAGATTTTGTGGTGTAATGCATCATGGGAATTTGAGCTTAGAGTTGTAACTGTTAGGGGTTATAATAGCTTTACTGTGAACAGTTATAGGTGGGTCCACCGCAACTACCGTAATCCCGTATACCGGCGATTTATCTTCGTTCCGGCTCTCACGAGGTGGTTTGTTGTGGGTAAATTTGTGGGGATGGCTACGATTTGCTGGCCATGGGCCCCGTGGGCCGAGTTCGTCATATATTAATCCTTTGTTGGTTTAATCGCCTCTTTTATCGATGCTAGATTAGAGCCACCACGCGACGGAAAGCCAAATTGATAACTAATGGACGCAAAACCGACAATTATAACTGAAATCGTGAAACTACGACTGTGTCATAATTTGACTTTAATATTTCTAGATTCATTTTAGGTCGCGTGTATTTCTAGAATAGTACTTGTCTACACTTTGGAGGTACGTAATGACGACGGTTCGCCAGTAGAAAAATCAACTCAAAGTTAAATAATAAATGTCATAAAGCCTAACATTATAAAGCACACTCACACGAAAATAAAAATCAGTAATAACGTAAAAAAATACGATAATTACATAAATGTGTGACTTGAATATTTGAACACAGTTCTCGGAACGCAAACATACACATTAGGTGAGCATTGTTTTTCAGTAATTTGAAGTGTATCGTAGGCAAAGCTCGGAGGGCGGCCTGGTGTCACGTGACGCCCCGCCCGCCTAATGTTTCACTCGCGTTACTGTGACAACTTCTACCTTTTACCAAATTGTATTTTCGTGTTCGGCCGAGTTTTCCTTATAAATACTGTCATTAAGACAGCGACACGGTGACAGGTGCTAATGTTTGTGAAAGTATCGAACCCATTTGTAAATAATGTAAACAATATATGTAATGACTTATGACATTTACTGACACCTCGTGAGATTGCAATCGATTTTTTATTTGACTGCGGAACTTAATTTACCGTCGGAGACTTGACGAATTCAGGAGCAATGATACAACAGAAAAACTTGTAATCCTATTTAATTCTTGTAACAATATACACGGATGTTAAGTCCCATAAGTAGATTGATAAATTCTCAAGTAAATTATATAGCTCGATCCCATATGCCGGGGGTATTAAACGGATAAAGTATAAGCCCACGAATGATGTTAGATACGACTATAACGACAAGAACTTTGCACGAATAAATTAGTAAGAGGGGAATTGTGGAGCGGGCAAAACGCTTATTATCTCCATTCGTGATTTTACAGCTCCAAGGGAACAGAATCTTTGGAGTAATTATTCGAATTTGGAGTTTGAGGGACGCTGAATAAAAAAAATGCTACGAGATTTTAACACACAAAAATGTTCCAGGAGAATTTATGTGACAACATGTAGGCACGATAGCGACGAAATGTCAGTGTTAAAACGTCGAGACAAAAATATAACTCAGTGTTAATTTTTATCAGCGTCGGCGCCGCTGAAAGGTGTCATTGAGGTTGTCCGATATCGCATCCGTAAAATATACATAGCTCATGGCGGTAACTTTAAAATGAGCCCTAAAATACGAGAGGAGGTAGCACCCGGGGCGTCATTATGAGGCCCCACGTCATTTGTTTATTAAACATCCTGCGAGGTAGAACAGAATAATGGCACGGTAGACTTTGTCACGGCCGCTTTACCCTGAAATTAAATCGTAATGATGATGCGAACTTCACTCGCCGCCGTTTTCGGCTCCCCCCAGCCCACAGTTAGTAAGTTCCGTGTCGTCTTGAGGTCAAAATGAATAGGTTTTTTAAAAGCCCAGCCGGTATGACAACTGTCATGGTTATGAAAGGAATCGCGTTGAGTGGTCTACCGAGGTTACATAGAAAATGAAAAAATGCGACGGTTTTTCATACTTTGTCGGCGACACCATTTTGTAACGAAGTGGATATGTATGTACTGCCTTTATTTACTAATAGAACTTTGACATTTAGGTATGTAACGGAGTCTCAGGAGATGTTCTAAGACATAACAGACATAAACTGGAGAAGTCTTATTTTAGTTGATTCTGATTGTAGTAGGTACGTTTTTTTAAAGACCATTTTTTAGTACTATTCATATAAGCTTTCAGGGATACAAAAGAATATGAGTGAGACTAATTTAAAACTCAGCAGGTAACAACAAGGGATATACCCATATACCTAGCTTATGAATACTTTGCAATAGGAAATTGAAATTATCAGCAGACCGTTAAGATTTATTTCGGCTTCTGTGAAAGAATTTTAATTAAAAACTTGTTAGAAATATTCGCGAAGAATATGTAATCTGTTGTTAGATGAATTATTTCATAATTTGTCGTTAATTGTGCCCAAATTAGAGAGTTGGCAAACTTTTTACAAATGGACTTACAGGACATTTCTTTAATATTTTCAGCTGTAAAGTTTCATTTGTGTGTACGGATAGAGATTTTTGTGGATTATAATTTCCCAGGCAACGAGCTCACAGAGCAAATAAGCTCATAAGTCTTTCCAGAATCCTGATACTTAGAAGTAGATACTTTTAAAGGGTGATGACGAAATTCTCAGCTTTCAAAATTCAACCAGCCAACTTAAAAATCAAT
This sequence comes from Polymixis flavicincta, assembly GCA_949987655.1. NCBI lineage: Eukaryota > Metazoa > Arthropoda > Insecta > Lepidoptera > Noctuidae > Polymixis > Polymixis flavicincta. Next base: position 10,274,666 of record OX465175.1, on the reverse strand, counting down.
GCGTTCAGGATATTGATGGGGTTGCCCCGCTTCTGTAGTGCGTCAGGGATGTTTGCTGAAGCTCGAGTCGACTGCTTTTATACAACGATGAGGAAACGATGCGCCTCCCTGGTGCACCGAGTGCGGGCCAGCCCCAACCTTATTCTGCGCTGTGTGGCGAGCAGACTCGATTGTTTATATGTGAGTCGCTGCTGCACGCTTTCCAACCCGGTGTTACGCGTGTGGCAGTGATTCACATGTATTCATCGTTTTAGGTTAAGTGTAAGGAAGTAAGGAATATTGTTACTAACAAATTGAGTCATGTCACTTGATAAATAAAGATAATATTATTAAAAGCATAGACATAACACTTATTATATCTCGGCTGTTATTTGTGAATCTTTGACAGACGTTACGGGTCTGAAAACCTGAAACTGAAAACCAGCCTTGCCAAAGGGTATCGTATTACACCGGGTTGTGTAGGTCAGTTAAGGAATCGCTCCATGTAAAATACTGGTATTCAGCTGCATCTGTTTAGACTGGAAGCCAACTCCAACATAGTTGGGAAAAGGCTAGGTAGATGATGTCACCCTACCTGCGCAAAAGCTGCTGAAATTCAATTTTCGTACCATGGTTGTCTACCAAACAACACAAGTAAAGAAAACCACTCTACAGGAAAAGTTTTTATCCAGTGCGCAAACTGTAACCATGAATTCAGCATATCATTCTAGACCCCCTAGCGCAGAAATTTTTCGCCTGTTATACAAAAAAAAATCAGCTGTTCCATACATTTTGACCGCGTAGGTAGGCACTTTTCTATGAAACAGCTGACTTTTATTTTTGTAAGCATCGAAAATTTTCTTTGGTAGGGGGTCTAGAATTAATTCATGGTTACAGTTTGCGCACTGCATAAAAACTTATCCTGTATACTTAATTCCGAAGCATGATTTAACCTTTCCTAAAACACGAGCTCAAGCCACCGGTTCCACCTAAAACAGCTCCAAGCGATCCTGGCCCGTATTCAATTAGCAGACATGATTAAATTTTTACGCGACTTAAAAATACTTTCCCTATCCTATCTACTGCTAACAATTTTATCAGCATAAAAAAAGTTAAAATCTACCAACTTGAGGTTTAATGAATTTGTATTATAATGGAGAAATTATGTTTAAAAGTATTTATAACATTTTTATTTTGGTTTACTTATAGTATTTACTGGTACTAGGAGATTATCGGTTAAGGATATTAAATAGGTCAATCAATCTGCGTAGCCTTATCCTAACTATAATGGGGTCGGCTTCTGAGGTATGAGGAACAGGGTGTAAAGTTCACTCATCCTCTATTGGTAAAGAGAGGATCCTCCGACCAGAGGGGTGTTGTGTCTGGTGGGCAACTGCCCGACGATTGATGTCGGGTTGTTGTCTAAATGCGGGTTGCACGGTAAACTCTGATTGCGCGATGTAGTTACGGCGCGACGTCAAGTCTTGTGTAGCTCGCACATGGCATTGTGGATGGCGCCACATCACTTTTCGTGTTTCTCAAGTTTGTTGATTTGTAGTTTCGCATGTGGCATTGTAGACGGCCGCCATAGTCTTACCGGATGCAGATGATTAATAATATTTTACATAACGCATCTGCCTATCTGATCTCCACAACCCCGGAACTGGGTAAAACGATACTTCTTGGTTGTCAGCTTTCAGGCTTCTGACGACTCGTAACGACTGTCAAAGAACCATGATTAACAGCCGGGACGGCACGGAGTGGTACGTAAAGATGGTCACCCATCCACGGACCAACCGTGGCAAGCGTAGCTTAGCCTGATCGATCGTCCCGTGTATAATTACATTAGCAAGTACACACCTATTATAATAATCCATACGGCCGTTACTATGGCGTAAAAATAGAACATTGCTGCGATAATAAAGTGCAGATCTATCTGCGGTGGCGGTTATCAGAAAGCGGAAAATAAAACCGATATAGAATTACGGGGAACCGGTAAATAGGAGATATTTGAGTAAATCTCTTAGCTCATTTAGTAGGGAATGAAATAGATAATTGGATAGGGTTCGATTCTTATCTTATAATTATTTTGGCTAATAATACAGCTAAGATACTCAAATAATTTCATGACTTTTTGAATTAGCTTTTACTATAGGTAGTGTGTGACTATGGTTTTTTTTTTAATTTTTCCTTTTTTTTTCAATTTCTCTTAGAGGTTTTCTTCCTTTTTTTACATAACCTACAAGCCCAATTGAAGACCAACGTTCGACCACCAAAACAAAACAACACACGAACCTCCACGAACAGAAAAATAGAATTACGTGCACTCGTCCGCGCCAATTATACTCGCGATGCATGCAAAACGGCTCGAATCAGATTCCGTAGTGCCGACCTGTGTCAGCAAGCTGAAGTACAAACATAAATCTACAACAAGCCCCTCTCGGGAATAAGTGTGGAGTAATTTGCGAGCACACGAGCTTGCTTCGTCGCGAACATTAACTATTAAATTCGTTGCATATTAAACTAGAACCTTATATGTAATCCAGACCCACCTGAACGTTAGGTTCGTTCTCGCGAGGCTCTTCAATGCTTCTTAAGTAACTTATGAGTTTTGGAACTTTACTCGAATCGATATTGAGATGTGGGGCCGCTTGTTGTGGTAGGGTAGTCTGCACTATACTGCCAAGCTGTCTATGGAATAAATCAACGATGACAGACTACATTATGGAATTTCCAAAAAACAAAAGAATAGGACGGAATTCGTAATTCGAAAACCAGAAACAAATGAGACGAACCATCGACTTCAAGGGTGCAAATCTCAGGTGATTCGAAAGTTCTCAAAGAAAGGAGAAGTTATGTCGAAAAATGCCCTCTTTGTTTCAGACAGGGAACAGGCCCACTCTCTGGCGGAGAGTAGGGAACCCCACTTGACACGCTTCATTTTTACCTTTTCTTTAAATTGAAACTGGAGCGAGGGTGCTCTTTCTATGCGCCGTGTATCAGCCTTCATTATGAATTAACAAAATTTTTCAGAACATTATTTTATATTTTAAACTCCCCTCCGTTAACTGGGCTGCTTTGAAATTTCTTTAACCTGCTGAGACATGTGTGATTAATGCTAGAACTGTTGGAACTAAACTGGATTTCTCAGCGATTGCCACATGATCACTGACCGAAAAAAGAAACAAAACAATATAGGTATTTACTACACCTGTATCGATTTATCGAACTGTTCGAAAACTAGTAACAATTTTAAAGCTATTAAAAAAGTAACACGGAGCGACTAGCACCGCCTGGGTCTTGTAATCAAAACCGTTGTAATAGCGGTGTTCGAGCATATTTCATAATAATTTCCCATAAAATTTCCCATGTTGGTGGATATTCTACGCGCACGGAGAACAACTTTTCCCATCGGGTGCGCTGCACTGCCGCCGTGGCAATGCACTTTCGCTGACCCCATGGTTCCTCCCACGGCGGCCATCTCTCTCACTCTCCCAACTTTCTTCATCGGTTGCCTCGCTCGCACGCAGTTGCGCCTGCGCTTCCCGGGTACCGAGGTATAACATTCTACGACGCGGTACGCCGCCGAGTGGAACGGGTTCTGTCGATGACTTCGACGATTATTTGTATGAAAGACAATGGTCAGCGTGTATGCGTTAAAGAGGCTGCCTTTAGATGCAGTGAAACAGGTACCTACCAACATATTATATATGTTAGCAGTCATTAACAGCCAGCGTTGTAATTTTAAATAATTATAATTGCTTACACCGCCGGTAAAATTGCTGGTAAATTAGGTATGTTTTAAAAGCACTCGTGTTATTTGAAACCTTAGAGATATGTTTGAAAAAGAACTAGATACCAAGCCACTGTTACAAGAACATAACTTCACACCGTGTTTCGCCGAAGGGTAGGGAAGAGGTGTACGTATAGTACCCACATTTCGTCAGTTATGTTTAAGTCCCATGTAGGCCGTAAGTGGCGACCCTATTGCCATCAACCAGGCACAAATCCAAACTCCGGGCTGCTACTGAGGAAGTCCTCCTCAGCAGTACCGCCTCCGACCACTACACCAAGGAAGCAGTCACTGTTACAAACTTGTAGTTTAATCTTGTTAAATCTCAACAACATAACATATAAGCAAAGCAGTTTCGGAATATACGAGCAATTGAGCAGTCGTGGATTCAGTCACCGTAAGTGGAATAACTTTCTTGGTTACGAGAGCGTCTCGACTGTCTTTGTTAACGCCCTATACAGTTACGCTTATCTAGTTGCATTCCAGGTGAATGATCTTCGCACACGATATTCTTAAAGTTTAACTCGCGAGACGGCAAACCTCGCAGACGTCAGGCTACATAATATTATACAGGTATTTACTGCGCACCTGCATCCGAAGCTGCGTTTAATTTTTCTAAATTTCATACTCCGTCTGCCAAACTGGTACAGTATCACAAACGTGACTCAAGTTACGGATTACGTGGGAGAGTACTGGAATGGTCTGAACAGTCTGCGAGAGGTATACTAAGCGTGCAATCTGGCGTCACTGATATTTCGACTTTATCTATCAAAAATTTAGGACGACATTCGTTAGTATCACACTCAGGGGGACGTCGTTCTAGGCTTGCGAGCATATCGCCTAGCGTGTCTCGAAACGTTACAACGGAGACATGACAGCCACTGTATTATGAGACGTAGGGCCAAGGATTTGGGTGCACATTCGATCGCATGAGTAGTGCCCGTACGAGGGAATGCGTCTGGCAACATTCCATCGCACAATGAGTAATTTAAAAATTCAAAAACTCGTCGAGGCTCGGCGTGCGCGAGGTGAGGCGATCCAACGAGTGCCGCTCTGCAATTGAGACTGTTATCTGCCTGCATGCTACTACACCACGTACATACATACGAGGGAATAATCCGCGCCGCTGAATAACACGGTTACCTAAATATAAAGTCAGCTATCGAAACGTAGATATGCTGCAATCGAATAAACGTACGTATCGAAATTGTAACTACAAACAAAACCGAGCGATTCGTTACAATATATAAGTTCATCTCTTATTCCGCGAACATTCGAATAGGAGGAGATCAGAGCAGCGCACCGGAAGGGTTTCTTGAATCTAATATCGAATGGAAGTAAAAAAGGAATGAGATAGTTGTACGTGAAACGCGATCTCATTGCTAATTGGTATACATACGGCGAACAAACTGCGCGCGATCGTCCGAAGCTAGCTCTACTATTTTTAAATGAAATTCTTTCCACTCATATATTCCCAAGCACAATTACATCGTAGTCCGGTTACGTTGGTTTTTGGAATTCCCAAACAGGCTGTAGGATTTGATTGCGATTTAATTATTCAGCATTCATTCGATGCATATCGTACATGTCGATTCAGAGAAGTGTTGTCATATTTCAATCATACATTCTCATACATACGAGTATATGTTTATTTGTGTTAATTTACACTTAGCGTTAAGATAATTAATATCTAAGACGATGGTTTACGAAGCTTTAAAAAGAACTTCCGGACAGAAACTATTATTAAAAGTAATGAATTTAGCATATTTTTTTAATTAATACATAAACTTATTTTTCATATTAAATAAAAGTAATAAGCGATGTTGAAACTTAAAAACTATAAATGATTTAATTACAGTTATTAGTAATTATAAACTCGAGGTGTACCAACGAATCTTGAGACTTAACCAACTCGAAAATGGTGCATCGTTAGCTTGATAAACCTGGACCTAATATTTTTTACAGCAGAGTTTAAAATAGCTTGATTGCGGTAGTTTAATTTCCCAGTGATGGATGTTGGAGTAGGAACTTGAATCTTAGTGGGTGGTTTTTAAGTTTCAATTTAGCGGAACGTTGAAGATGGAAGGTTGGCTCCAGGGAATATTGGACACTGAATCATTACGCGAGGGTTTTAAATTCATTGCAGGTACATTTGGACTTTTTCGCCGACGGGAGCAATGGGAACATGTTAGAGTGAGGTGGTAAAAACTCGGTCGTAATTAGTCTTTGGATCCGAACCGTGAACAGATGCGGGGGAGGGCTGAGTGCCCGCGGAGCCGATGCGTCCGACTCTAACTGCTGAATTACATTTTTCGATTGCTACGGGCAATATTTTTGCTACGATTTTGATTTTGTTTGCACCGGTTACGGTTGAATCATGTTTTACATTGAAACTACTGACTGGCCCGATTTTTGGTCTACGGTTATCCCGCTGCTTGATTTTTGAATTAAGTTGTCAAACATGGTACGTGTTTATATATTATCTTATCTTCTAAGCTCCGACAACATCTACTTACTTAAAGTTCCCTCTAGGAAAGTTAATATAGACACGTCATTATACTCCTAGCTAAAGGCAGGACTACATTATAACGGGCCGCAGCTGGGCGCACTGCAGCGCGTTAATCCACACGAATCACTTGTATACATATTACGAACCTACAGTTATGTAGGTATAGTAATAAAAACCCAACGATGCGCTGCGGCCCCGCACCCACTAATGTACGCACACCTTTATATAAGCCTCGTTTTATTTATAGTTATTAAGCTACGTCAATATAGAAAGAAAGCATGAAGTTTTTAGTAGTACATATTGATCATTTTTATAGCCTCCTTCTTCCTCTTGAACAACAAACCTAATAGAATATTTTTACAACACAATTTTTATTAGAATGATTTTCCAACAACAATAATTCATTAGACATTTAAGGAAGTGCTAGTTTATCGCATTTGGATGAAACTACAGCACTTGCAAACGCCATATTGGGGCAATTCCGGGCAAAGAAGTAGAAATTGGATTAAAAAGTAAAAATATATTTACGCAAGTGTAGCGTCCGTAGAAAAAAAAAAACGCGGCAACTTTTAGCGAAGTACGACTCTCGCTTTGATACTTCTACAAGTATGAAAAAGTCTTGTTGATTAGCTCTTGGAGTTTTTATTTCGACGTATCTTTTACTTTTTCGTCTTATTACGATTTTGAACAACTTTCGTGGTCCTTCAAGTTTTCCGTATAAAATAATATTAGGGAAACAAATTTGCTAACAAATAGACGATTCATTTGGACATTTCGCTTGAGTATTCTTAGAATTTGAACGAAGTTTATACAAAAAATAACGTGAGGTGAAAATTGTGCACTGGACATAGATTCAGTAAAATCTAATTTGTTACCTCCACCACTGAGCAAACGTTTTGTTACCACAACCCAAGCTACATAAAGTTCAGTTATCAAAATATTGCCAATAAAAGCGTGTTTTGTTGAAGTATTCAACTATTCTGAATGACAGAATGGACGTGATTGCGGAGAGCCAGTGTGAGCACGAGAACTTTTGAAATGGACTCACCGTTTCGGACGCTGTGTAGCGCCCGCTGCTGCACTCAAGTAGTGAAGATTCACTCACCTGTAAACAAAAGAGAGGCATTGTTACAACTAGTAGTTCGTATAAACCGATTCCTGGTACATTTCGCTAGAAACAATTGCAGCGATTCCATGGAGTCCTATGGAGTACTCCGGGTTCAATCGCACGATGTTGAGCTATTTCGTTTTGTGTTCCGCTGTTTTTAGGAGAGGTTACGTGAACTTCAAACGGTACTTTGCTATGTTATTTAAGCGCAGAAATCATGTTAATGTTTTGTCAGGTTAGATTTGTCGTGGAAAATAATGCGCTTCAAAGATACATGAGTAATGAAGAGCGTTTATTGTATGAACGATAAATCTACGAAATACGAACGAAAATTTGTTGATAGCATTCTTATATGTTTCTGTGAACTGACTATTGTTTGGGCTTGATGCTTACGCGGAAGACATAAACCAGCACAGAATCTGGCTGTTTTCTCTAAAAATTAAAATAAAAGTATTTTTAGTTGCAGGTACTTCATGTTGATTTGTCAAATTTCAAGTTCTATGTTTCAGAAAAAGGAAATTTTCGAGACTTTCCTGAAATATTTTGTTAATTTACAATAGACAATTGCGAACTAAAAGCTGTGCGTCCTTTGTACCGTACCCTGTGTCTTCAGATTCACTGAACTGATTCTAATCGGATGTTTTTCCTGTCTTTGCTTGTTTTTGCTACTCAAGGGCTTGTCTGTAAGCGTCCGGGATTTTATTAGCAATGAACGTTCAATTACAGGATTGTATTTATTTATTTAGGTAGGAAAGCCTTTATAAATATTTGTATGTGGCTTTTGGTGATTTTTAGGATTAAAAGTGTGCTTTCTTTTAATCCAGATAATGGTCTTCCTGTGCGGCAAATTTAATCGAAGTTCAATCAGCCGTTTAAGTGTGATTGTGCTAAATAATAGATTTACAGTAGAATCTCACTAATCCGGCACTTCAATAGACCGGTACGTCCAATAATCCGCCCACGTAAAATGTTTTCAAACACGGACTACAAGTTGCAAAAAGACAGACTCTTAATCAAGGATTATTTTAAGACCATGTAATTATTTAGTTGTGATATTTGTTACAGTAAAAAAGACGTTTAGAACATTAATACAAATATATTACATCCTCTTTAAGCAATTATTGATTTTATTTATTATGAATTTTCCCATCTAATCCAATAATTCGAACATTCCAATACTCCGGCACCCTTTTTTTTTTTTTTTTTTGGTTGGGAAATCATCAAATAACTTCTCCCGCTCTGGGTGGAGCAGGAGGGCGTGTCAGACTTTTACTGACTAAAACCCACCCGTGTTCCTTCATTAGCCCGTATGCCAGGGGCTGTGGTATCTCTTTCAAACGAACCCGCACCCCTGACAGGCATCGGCCCTTGCGGGCCCCATCATTTTTGTGCTGACATCTCTTTGAGGCGCGCGTGGAACACAACGCGTCGTCGACTTGGGCTTGGTCCTTACCGGACAGCGAGCTACCCATTACTCACCGTCCGCAAGCCCATGCCTACGGTGGCCGGAAATCGGCCTGGGATTCCCGACGCCCAGGGCGTCTCCGTATCCTGCGGCGGCTGGGGTCGCGAGGGCGCATTTGCTGCCTCTCCCTCACGTGCGCCGCCTCCCTCTTCGCGAGCATCACTGCTTCGCTGAAGGAGGTGACGGCTCCCCATGCCCTCTCGCTCCGTACCATGGCCTGGACCAGGGCCGGACGCGAGAGATCGCCGCCGCCGATCGCCTCCACGAGGACCAGGTGCTCCACCGTGTCCTCAGGGCGATCTTCGCAGTGGAAACACCCGGGCGTTTCCTCCCGCCCTATCCGAAACAGGAACCTCCCGAAACAACCGTGTCCGGTGAGGACCTGCGTCAGGCGGAAGGTGAGGACGCCATGCCGCCTCTCAAACCACTCCTCAAAGAGGGGACTTACCGCCGCAATCGTGGCGTGCCCAGCACTGGGTTGCGACAATCGCTCTCTCCATGTCACCATGAGATCCCGCCGGAGCTCTGTCCGCTGTGCCGCAATTTCCTGCGGCAGCGGAGTAACGCCCCGGCGTTTGGCCTCCTCGCGCCACTCCCATATTTGCGCGAGGACCTTTGCCTCCAGATCCCATGGCGGTAATCCGGCAAGGAGGCCCGCCGCCTCGCCGGAGATCGTGCGATATCCCCGGATCATCCTGATCGCCATGACCCTATGGGACGCCCTCAGCTTGCGAGCTGGTTGGCGCCTCAATGTAGGCGCTCACACCAGCGCGCTGGTGTGAGCGCCCAGGTCCATGGCCCTATACGGGGCGCTGCAGCGCCCCGTATAGGGCCATGAACCGCACGATCCCCGCGTAGAGCCTCCGGCAGGAGGCGTTTGGCCCCCCTAGATTGGGCAAGAGCCGCTTCAACGCAGCCCCGGCCCGCTCCAGTCTGGGAGCCAAACGGCGGAAATGCTCCGCGAAGTTCCACCGGCTGTCGAGGACGAGTCCCAAGTACTTCATCGTCGACTCGACGCCGATGTGAACCCCTCCCACCGTTATCTGGGAACCCGTCGGTGGCGCATTCCGAGGACCATGAAACCACATGGCCTCGGACTTGTGCAATGCCACCTCGAGTCCCAGTTGCCGGATCCTATCGACGATTGTCGCAACCCCTTGTGTCCCTAAGTCGGCCGCCGCCTGGTACGACCTCCCTTGCGCCAGGACAAGCGTGTCGTCAGCGTAACAAACTACACTGACGCCGTCAGGGAGATACTCCGGCACCCTCTGGTTTTTAATAGTGCCGGACTAGTGAGATTCTACTGTATATCTATTCATAGCATATTTTATTGCGACCTCCATGCAGTCAAAAACGTTATCTATCGCCTAACTGACTGCCTCATTTAGTGTAATGGTCCGAGATCGGAAAGTGTTGCGCGAATATTCTGACAAGGAATTTTCAGTAGTTCGGCCTGTGGTTAGAAATTAAGCTGGATATTTTAACAGCTACTACATATAACCTTTAGTAATTTATTTTGTACAAAACCTGATGTACCTACTGAGTAACTTAGCTTATCTCTCTAATTCATTGTTTTATGCATGTGGTGTTTCATCATCATCATCATCATCATTTCAGCCGAAAGACGTCTACTGCTGGACATAGGCCTCCCCCAGGCTCCTCCACTTCGACCGGTCTTGTGGTGTTTACTTATAAGTAATTGTTGCGCTGTAATATAGTTTTAAGAATGTGTTATGTCTCTTAATTCAGTGTGAACAATTGTTGGTAATCCTAATCAAATAAAATACTATAAATGTGAAAGTTTGTGAAGATGTTTGAATGTTTGTTACTCTTTCACGCAAAAACTACTGAATGAATTGGGATGAAATTTGACACACACATATATTATCACTTAGATTAACACATAGGATACATTTATCCGGGTAGTACCTACGTTCCCTTGGGAACTTCCGACTTCTACGCGAGCGTAGCCGCGGGCGGAAGGCACTGATATTATAAATGTGAAAGTTTGTGAAGATGTTTGGATGTTTGTCAATCAATCACGCAAAAACGACCAAACGGATTTGGATGAAATTTGACACACAGATAGATTAAAACCTAGATTAATACATAGGATACTTTTTATCCCGGTATTACGTTCCCGTGGAATATTTTCCGACGTCCACGCGGGCAAAGCCGCGGGCAGAAGCTAGTTAAGAATAAAAAATCCCGCCAACTGCGAGTCGGACTTGCACATGTCGGACATACATAATGTTTGTTTTAAATAAAAATATTAAAGTTTCAAGCATGGTTTTTCCTTTAATTATAAACCTTATTTTATTTTTAATATTTGTTGTTATACCAGCAATAGAAATACACAATCTGTGAAAATAATATCGGTCTTCCTATTGCGGTACACGAGAAATAGCCCGCTGACAAACAGACGTACGAACATCGGAGGCTTAGAAGGGTTCCGTTGGCACCCCTTGGTTACGGAACCTTAAAAAGGATAGTATTTTTATGGTCACTCTCTAAGATAACCTAGAGAGAACACCATCGTTGAAAGTGATCTCACATCATAAATAACATCACGCCTATTTTCCTCGGAAGGTTCGACAGAAGTGTACCCATAGTACACCCACATTTCTCCAGTAACGATTAAATAAATAAAATGTGTTTAATTCAAGTAACAAGACTCATATACAGACATACATATAGGATACAGACAGGATTAAAAGCACAAACAAAAAAAAACGAACCCTCACAAGATAACAATATGTCTGCTGCAGCATTGCTGGACGTAAGGACAATCCACTCTGTCGGTGATCATCGCCAGGACGGGCGCTTCTACTATTAATTCCCGTATAATAAATAGTAGTAAAGTCCACAAATCTAAGGTCGCTCAGCGCGCTATGGAGCGGGCTATGCTCGGAGTTTCTTTGAAGGATAAAATCAGGAAGGAAATTATCAGGAAAAGAACCGGAGTTACCGACATAGCTTATAGAGTGAGCAAGCTGAAGTGGCAGTGGGCTGGCCATGTTTGTCGAAGGACCGAAGGACGGTGGAGCATACGAGTCCTGGAGTGGAACCACGTATCGGCAAACGTAGTGTGGTCCCCCAGCTAGATGGACCGACGACCTTAAAAAGGTGGCTGGGAAAGACTGGATGCGGAAGGTGGAGGATAGAGTGTTGTGGCGCAGCCTGGGAGAGGCCCATGTCCAGCAGTGGACTACGATAGGCTGAGTTGATGAAGTAGCGCCTACATCCAACTACCGGGCACAAGTACAGACTCCAGGCTGCTATTATATTAGAGACATTTTTCACAGAAAAACCTAACAACACTTTAGAACCCATGCCGTCATGCTTAGCAGTAGCGATTGACTCGACCAACGAGGCTGTCAAAGTAAACATCATTTCAACCGAAAGACGTCCACTGCTGGACAAATGTCTCCCCCAAAAGGGGGGTCTTGCGATAATCACCACGCTTGGCGCCGGGTTGGCGATCGCAGTATGGTTGTAAAAGGCATAGAGAACGCTGCTACCCATTTTCTAGTAAGTCCCTTAGTTGCCTTCTACGACACCCACGGGAAGAAATGGGATGGTGCTATTCATTTACGTCCGGCACCACACGGATCAAAGTAAACATTCTTACCAAAACGACGCAAATACCATAACACACTGCATACAAATTAATAAATCTCTTATATTAAATGCATTGTTTACAAATAAACCCGGTTACGCCGAAACGTTGTTCTATTCCGATTCATAGGGGTGGCCTACAATCCCCGCTTAACTTCATTATGAGAGCGAATTGCTAAACGTTCCCATTGTTGACCACGGCCCGGGGTTTAAGGGTGGTTAGTCATGCAAATAGACGACAACTAGAAACAAGCTCTTGGGGGTTCGCCGAATGCGTTCCGATGTTTCGGTCTGCGTCGGCGAGACGTCCGGGAAATTGAATCAGTTGCTTGAGAAGTGTATTTTATTTAGAGGATCGTTGGTTTAAGATAAAGCGGTTAGAATGTTGGAGGATTTTGTGTGGTTGAATGCGTTTATGTAGATTTTGGTTTGGTTTTTGGAAATTTGGAATTTGGTCAATAAATATAATGGGAATCTCGTGTTATTCTGTTAATGAATTTAGTCGTTGGTTGCTCATAATAACTACTTCCTCGTTACCTCATAATCAGCCTATAATTTTTCCACTGCTGGGGCACAGGCCTCCTCTCGGGGCGAGGGATTGGGCAGTAATCCACCACGCGGGCCCAGTGCGGGTTGGTAGATGTCACATGTCTTCGAATTTTTGGTTCTAGGACATGCCGATTTCTTCACGATGTTTTACTTCACCGTTTTGAGAGCAGTCGTGATGAAAAAAATTTACACAAAGTAAAGCCCCCTATCTGGTCCGAATCTACGACCAACAACTTTTAAGTGGGGGTCTTTAACACTGGGCCACCACTGCTCTTTCCCTAGTTACCTTCGTTGTTATAATAAGGCTTCCGGGCACAAAACCTTCTGTCGTGATGGAAAAAATCAAAAGAATCAGTTGCATTAATCGGGCATCATCTAAAACCAATTCCCACCTTTTCCTGAACTAATTTCGTATTTCACGTAACAGTTCTCTAACACATCCATTACAGAGTGCCGCTTATACAATTCAATAGTATGATATTTCATAGATATTTATTAGCTACAAAGTGAAGGTAAACAACTGCTCAACATTAACGTATTACCGATCATTTTCCATTTGCCGTTCAATTTGGGAACACGTATTAGTTTGTCATTATACTAACCCGAACCTGAACAGCTATTATATGCCTAAAACTGAAAGTCGATCAAACGAGGGACCAGTTTAAAGGCCAAAATGATTTTCCGCTAATAAACGTTTAGCGCACAAAGGACGGTAATGGAGAATGGATTATGGATCTCTGTTATTAATGCTGCTCGATGTAGCCGAGCATAGAAACTCGATAGTTCGAATAATAGTGACGCGACAAACGACCACCGCCGGAATTGTTTCGCCTCACTATTGAACAGACCCATTATTGGCGTATTAACTGCTACGATAATATACTTTGATGGAACATTCGCGATTATGTCCCGGAATGAAACACGATCGAATTGAACAATCGAACAAATGTGTACTAACAAGAATGCAGTGAATAAAGGATTATTTCTAAATCCCTCAATAATGGCCGATGGGAAACAAAGGAAAATCCATGTTTTGAATTCTGCTGTTTTATTGAAATACAGACAATGGGAAAATAAATAGGAAAATATGTCTGGACATACTCCCTGTATGAACACATTCCTCGAATCCTTTTCATGCATTTTCTTCTTCATTTAGTTAAATTGTCAGATGTATGATTGTACATGTTAATATTGCTGCTTTAATCAATGTGAAATGCCCTGATGATGATGTTTTGGTACGTGGGATTTATGAATGAAATTTTATACCTACTGTTTATTTAAATATTTGCTAGGAGCAAACACGCCTTCATTCTAAATATATTTTATTTTGCCTTTGGAAATTAAACATGTTTTGATTGGCGGGACAGAAATGATACATAAATATCTACTCTACTACAACATTAAATACAGTGTCACCTATAAACATTTCTAGATAATACCTCATTTTATTTTTTTATTCCCAGTTTCAGCAAGAAGAGTGCTTTCCGCCAAACAATACCAAACTTATTTCTCGAAACAACGCAGACAACTCCAAGACTTACTCGTAAAAAGCCAAACAGCATGGTATTGATAACAGAAAGAGGACAAATGTCGATAGTCACTCGCTACGTCAAGCGTGAGGAAGAATAGACATCGATAGATATTGTATGAAGACTTACATTTTTTGTACATGAATGTGTGAATTTTATCAGGTGTGAAAGTTTATACCACACTCGAGAATTGACTGACCATGTTTCTTTTTTTTTTAAATTACGTCTTTTTTAACTTTGCAATACCATACCTGACGATGTGAAAAAAGAAATGAAAGAAAACTAAAAGTTTGGAAGTGAATCGTCTACAATTCAAGAGTGTTTTACATTTCATTAGCAGTTCCACAAGAACCTATCTAACTGGCTTATTTTGAAACCGAATTCTGAGTTTGAAGATAGTGAAAAAGAAATGAAAATACAGCTATAATTAATTCAGCATCATCACTAGAATGAGCAACGTAAAACTATGGAGAAATAATGACGTATTAAAGAAATAAACATCGAGTTATTTGAACAACTCAATTCCTTTACCTACTAAAAACAACATGATAAAACTAGAGACCGTCGTCGTCAATGAAAAAGATCTTAACAAAGCACAAACTTTAGAAGCTCTACAATATTGCAACGAAATTAACAAAGAGCGTCAGTCTAAGAAAATCCTCCATTTTGGAGTCGTGACGTGAACAAGTGAACATCAGCGATGCTCGGGGCTGATCACAAGTTAATGCAGCTGAACTTGTTGCACTGTCATGTCTTAAACTTAACCGTGCCTTAACTAATTACACCAACCGACCCATGTTTGCTTTGTAAGATGAAGTTGGAAGGAACACACCTACTATTACAGAAATTTCAAAATTTTGCTAAAGATGTTCGGAGGTAGTACGGGAGAACTATTGTTTTATAAGGAGGGGTTTATTTATGTGTGTGTCGTGGGTTGAAGAATATTTTGTTCAATCTGTTTAGGTACATATTGCGAGAACTCTACTGGCGCCCAACCGGGACATTCTAGTCCCAATTGGGCGCCAAAACAAATTTAGTAAACGTCATTTTAATCTGTTAAATACGTTTGAGAAATAAGGAGAGTATAACAGCTATTCAGACACAAATTAATTTAAAACAAAATAAAAATGACTGAAAGTTAATCTATCAGCCAAAATATTACTTTGGGTACGCCACGATTGCGGCGGTAAGTCCCCTCTTTGAGGAGTGGCTTGAGAGGCGGCATGGCGCCCTCACCTTCCGCCTGACGCAGGTCCTCACCGGACACGGTTGTTTCGGGAGGTTCCTGTTTCGGATAGGGCGGGAGGAAACGCCCGGGTGTGGTAGGAGGGCATGGGTAGCCGTCACCTCCTTCAGCGAAGCAGTGATGCTCGCGAAGAGGGAGGCGGCGCACGTGAGGGAGAGGCAGCATATGCGCCCTCGCGACCCTAGCCGCCGCAGGATACGGAGACGCCCTGGGCGTCTGGAATCCCAGGCCGATTTCCGGCCACCGTAGGCATGAGCTTGCGGACGGCGAGTAATGGGTAGCTCGCTGTCCGGTAAGGACCAAGCCCAAGTCGACGGCGCGTTGTGTTCCACGCGCGCCTCAAAGAGATGTCAGCACAAACGTGATGGGGCCCGCAAGGGCCGATGCCTGCCAGGGGTGCGGGTTTGTTCGAAAGAGATACCACAGCCCCTGGCATACGGGCTACTGAAGGAACACGGGTGGGTTTTAGTCAGTAAAAGTCTGACACGGCCTCCTGCTCCACCCACAGCGGGAGAAGTTATTGGATGATTTCCCACCCAAAAAAAAAATTACTTTCTATTCACATGACACAAGCGAGCAAAGGTTCAATACATTGTATTTTTGCACAATTCCCCAGCACACAATGTTCATATTTAACACGGTTTAATTTCATCAAATAACTAACTTTGTCGTTCCCGAATACATCATTAACTTTACGTTGCGAAATGCTAAAATAATTCCAATGTTAACAAATACGACGTGGAACAAAACAGCTGAATAGCGAAGCCGTGAAATAGTCTCAGAGTCACCTTGTGTTCAGTTCATTACCAGTCTACGTCGACTTACGTCATGCAATGTTCAAAACTTAATAAACTTTAAACAATACCCGGGAAGATGCGTTGTCAGAACTTCTGAAACTTGGAGTGAAACAGGCAACCGACGGAGCTACGCCCCTATTAAGATACACAATGTGTCTAATGTTTAATAACATACCTTCGCAATATGCGTGACTGTACCCTTACACGAGGAACTCTCACAGAAACCATAAGCCTAAGCTTTTGTCGCAAAATAATTTGACCGAGAAAGATACTTTATTTGAAGGCATGCGCCCGAATAGTTTCCCAACAAAGGGAAGCTTTCAATTTCATTAAATACGACAACAAAAAGATCAGATGGAAGTAATCACAGAACTGCTTCGAATTAGTTTTCACAATTTCAAAGGAGACATTCCAAGGTTAGACAAATGTTGGAGGTTCAGAGGAGGCCCCTCGGTGAGGTTGTCGCCAATCCTCCTCTCCTTTGATCACGGAATACTTGGTGACTTCTGTCCCCAATTTAAAAAACTTGGCTTTGTTCGTGCGAGTTGTTTGACCACTTCTTTCTTTGTTTCAATGGGAATAGGCACCCATTTGAAACGGTAAATTAGGAAACATTTTGATTGGCGGGTCACACGACACCGATAAACTTTTGGGTCTTGTTTCGGCACAAACCTTTTAAAGAAATTACACGTTTCACGCTTCTTCTTTCTGCTTCAAACGGTTTTATTCATTTCATAATTCGTTCTAAAGGAATACAAGTACAAAATGTATTTAAGCCCCTTAATTTCTCTGTAAGACTATACTGTATTATTTTCTCCCCATATAATGTGAAACATTTTTTAAATTGGGCCATAAAGCGAAGCCTTACCGAGCCAGGCTGGGCAGGTAGCAGGAAATTTAATAAAGTAACGTCTATTTTACCATGAATTATTCTGGGAAGTATGTTTTGTTTTTAAATTAATTCGCGATGTCTCAGAAAGGAATGTGGAATAGCAACACCCGAAGCTATGTTGTAGGTAATTTGAACACGGACATTCACTAGTAAAGGAAACGAATCCCGAAATAACTATGTAAGGAACGTTAAATTACAACGCGGTCGGCCAGTTCGGAGTAAGCCACACGTGTTCAACGCAATGCGTACGACGCGACTAGTAAATAAACAAACAGGAAATATTACATTTTCTAAAATAACTTTTTGCCGGCTTTTCTTTGATTCTTATTTTAAGCAGCATAATAGCTTTAGTTTAATAGCTTACACAGTGTTAAATGCTTTGATGGCTGTTATAAAAAGAATATGCAAGCTGAACAAGATTAAAAATGAATACATGAATCTCCCATGAATGCATTAAGGCTGTGTACATAGTAGTTTTATTGGTTTTCTGAGCATTTAACTTTATTAATCTTTTGTATGGTGGTGCAGTTCCGTAGCTGTACCGTAATCTCATCTATTCACAGCACGTCGACTGTTTATTAACATATCGACCATAAAACGAACAGGCGCGAATCTGTGTCGATTTTTTCCGACTTTCCGGTGCAGACGGCTATTCAACGAGACTTTTTTGCTATCGCTACACAACTAGCCTATTTTTGCTGAAAAAAAGGATCCATGATGTTTTCACAGGGAAATAGATGTACAGACTTTTTATGCTTTTCGAGGATGCTTTTAATATAAATCTAAAGGTATGGAGTAATTAACGTAATTTCATTATTATTCCAGTTTCAAATGGCATACAAATTGAGTGTAATATTGATTAGAATAACAAAGTGTTAGTGTGCATTTGTTTTTAATGTTTTTTTGTTTTTAAGAATATATTTTACTTTTTTTAGTAAAGAATGAGGTTGATTATTTTTATTAGATTCTTAATACAGTTGTTAATAATTTTATGTATATACATTAAACAACATATGAAAACATAAAAAAGACGACACGTTAAATTACTCAAGCAAAAATAACTGAATCATAAGATTTGTTATACAACACAACACGATATAAATAACAACACAGAACAAATAAACGTTGCAAAATAGTTAAAAATATGACAACGAATCGATAGGAATGAATAACATCGCCACAATTTCAATGTTTGTGTTCACGTATGTTTGTTTAGCATACAGAGGAATGAGACGACTACCGGCGGATCCCGAGCATCCGAGCAACCATATCTAGCCTCGCAAACACAAGAAAATGAAAATAAATAAAAATCTCACGTACAACGTAACGAAAAATGAATCTGTCTAAACGCAAAAGGGGACAAAAGATTAATTGAAAATCGATATAGGGACACCATACCTTTGCGAATCTATCAAAATACATTCACTTTCAAACGATAAGGTCTGACTGAATAGTACTGTCAGTCATGACCTGATTAATGCGGAATTATGACATGCTTTATTGACTCTTCCGCAATGGAGCTGACGATGCAAATAAAATAAAATCCCGTATCATTGAAAGAAAATACCTGCGCTCAAGTAATTAAATGAAAAGTTGATGATTTATAGCCGCCATAAACCGAGCCGCTCTGTTTAAATATTGTAGATTTTTTCAACTGATTGCATGGTAATCGTAGTCTTTTTAAATCCTACTATCATATCGTTATTATCTACTTCTTCCAATATTTTATAAAGAGGAAAGATTTGATTGTTTGTTTCGT
The DNA here is from genome assembly GCA_949987655.1 of Polymixis flavicincta. Taxonomy (NCBI): domain Eukaryota; kingdom Metazoa; phylum Arthropoda; class Insecta; order Lepidoptera; family Noctuidae; genus Polymixis; species Polymixis flavicincta. The sequence continues at coordinate 10,255,422 of OX465175.1, read as the reverse complement.
TATTTGCATTGAATAGGCTCCGAAACTACTGAACCGATTTGAAAAATGATTTCACTGTTGGGAAGCTACACTATCCCGGGTGACATAGGCTATATTTTATCCCGGAACGGGAACTACGCGGGTGAAACCGTGGAGCGCTGCTAGTACTATTTAATATTATAAATGTGAAAGTTTGTATGTTCAGATGTTTGGATGTTTGTTACTCAATCACACAGACAGTATATAACCTGGATAAACATTATAGGGTACTTTTTGTCCCAGTAGTAAGTTCCCGTGGGATAATTTCCGACCGCTACGCGGGCCAAGCCGCTGGCAAAACCTAGTATGGAATAACTTTTATTTATCTTTTGTAGTCTGGAATAGAAACTTCAAAGATTAACATTATGACACTGCAGTAATTGCCGCGTGCATTGCGTAGTTAAGTACATAAAACGATATCACTCGCGAGATAGTAATCTAGGATTGTTTATAGCAAATAAGACTATGAAAATATTTTTCTACCTAGCTACAGGAATTTATAACGTACAAACAAAGAGCGCACGTCGTATCAATTAGCTCAATTTCACCCTTTTTTTATACAAATTCAGAACCATTAACAGCACTGGTTTATTTGAAAACCATTAGCGGCCCAAATGGATACGGTTTGGATCATCGATAAAATGAATGGCTGTCTTCCACAAAAGCCTCGTGATACGGGTCGGATGTGAATTCGAATTATGAAATTAACTTTTTTTTAAAGAAAATAAAGCCCCATGCACGATTATTTTACCAGGAATATTAAGAACAAAAAAATTAAAAAACGAAAATGTTAATTCGTGTCACTGATCCCAGTGAATGGGAAGGATTTATTAACAGCCAGGATTTTTTTTAATTACGCCTAATCCGATACAAAACCGCGTAGAAGAACACAATCAACGTTGGGTTCGCAACACTAAATCAAAACAAACTTCAGACTGGATCCCTTTTACAAACTTTCTAAATAACGGCGAACAATCTTTTTCATTAAAAATCTCCATGAGCCCGATTATTAGGGAAGTAAAACGCCTCCGGTGGGCCGGACCGGAGTTTGGGAGTATTCGCAAGATTTCCGCGAGGTCAAACTTGGGAATGTTAACAGATAATTACGGGTAAGTTTTAGCTAGCACGAGACATTTAACAGATGCTTTATTCGGGAGCGCGCGGCCGCGAGCGCAGGATGAATGCTAATGAGAAGGCTACGCGCCGGAATCCGGCACCTACGCCGATCACAATAAGCGTTGAATTGCCGTGCTCTCCGGACCGATCCCGGCTTCCCGAGCCGCCCGTTAACACATTTGGACTCGTGTCTAAGGTTAATTAGATTAGTATCCAACAATGCTACGCAGATGTTATATAAAAACAGATTTAGGGTACATCACGTGGTTTATTTCGCAATGAAAATTTATGATTAAAATTTCGTTACTATTATAAAGGATACTACCCATTTTAATTTCATACATATTACTTGGTACATTAACAAAACTATGAATGACTGTAATATATAATTCAGACTTTAAAATATGATGATATTATATGAGCAGCATCTTGCTCGGTGTAGCTCTAAGACACCAGCAATTTACATGAGTTGTGACAGTCATACATCCTTCCGTGCGTTACGGGCCAATTAATCTAACACGGAAACGGATATATGAGCAAGGCGCAAATGGTTTCATCACACATATAATTTACTGTCTTTATATACATAGTATCATAGTACTTGAGTGTGTGTTCGTTTGTATGCGTAAGAGAAAGACATCGACGTATTTCCTAGTCAAGTGCTGTTTCGGATTATCTAGTTTTGCAGGACATTGATTTATAATCGTCATAAAGTTAACCAAGGAATACCCTTAAGATGCTGCCCAAACGTTGGACACCGTAAAACGCTCGGTTTTGGTCGCACAATTAGGTGTATTGGTACATATTACAAGCCAAAAAATATTTAATGTATTTTCAAATGTTCAAAGAAAACATTAATTGAATTAAAAAAAAGAAACACCAACATGATAAAACAATCGTAAAACAGCTCAATTTTTTTTTTCGTTGAAGGAAGTTCAATCAACAAATACCTAAAATTTACTCCGCTGAGCCATCATCATCATTTATTTTTTAATTTATTTAAAACTGAAAAATTGCTATTATTCGGTGGTCATTCGATTCAACTAACATTAAACGCAGCGCTGTTTTGAACCTTATTTGTTACTGCGATGCGTCTTTGTTTCAACAAAACACAACAATTTAAATGATAAATAATTGAACTGGATTCCACGCAAAGTTTTATTCGTATTAATACCGGCGATTGCGAGTGCATGAAAAGTTCTTGAGTTATTCCGACCGGCTGTGACCCCATCTTATAATACCTCTTCCACAGTACTTATATACCCAATCAGAGCCAATTCCATGCAAAAGTCACCAAGCAAAAAAGACATGCAAACATTCTAACATTTTTATTTACTGAGCCCGTCCCACATGACATGTCAACGAATAAATCCTCTAAATCCCATCCGAGCTTCGTTCAACACTTCAAACAAAACACAATATCAGGCAACACCTTACGGTAAGCGTAATCTGTGTAAAAGCTAATTAATGCTGAGCAGGAAACGGAAGGGCAACGGGTCGCGTCATTAGATGCATTATGCAATGCGAGACGCATGCGCCGAGCATTGCAATGTTGTGTGAGACTTGTGATGTCATGTGCGAAATGTGTCGGCGCCTTTGTTTTTCTTGAGAAATGCATTTAAATGTGGGCGTGAATTATTCCGTGGGTTCTGGCTGGATTTATGTTTTTTTTTTTCTGCAAATGTCTACTATGATATACCTGTCTAGTTGAGGCTACCTAAATATACAAATGACAACTCTTACACATCTTTTTGAATGAATAAACAGCACGAATTCGGAAAAAACATCTGTTTGATATTTTTTTTTTAATATAAATATACCATATTGGCTCCACAGACTGACAACCTCGATCTATACCAGATTTTTATTACAAGTTACCCAAACACACATACCTAACAGATACACCTACCTAACCAGTTCTCACTACAGATACCAACTACCAGGTACTCATAGAACATACATGTAGTAATTTAGTAGTATTTAAATAGTCGCTTTCAAATATAAATTTCTCAGCAGACGCCAGTGCAGTGATTTACTATGATAGCTATCGGCGAGTGAGAGAAACCAGGCGGTCTGCACGAGCGTGCGTTTGAACGAGCCCACATTTTATATTGTACTTTAACAAGCGGTAAGAAGAGTTTTAGTGTTAAAATTAAATTTCGTTTACATGCCTGTCTTTTGGTGTATTTCGGATCTGATGTATATTGTTGTTTTTTGTGAGATAGAAACGAATGTGGTAAAAGTTGTCCAAAGTTTTCTTTTTGTTTCGTTAATTTTTCCAGGTTTCATTAAATTCATTAATTATTTTGGCTATAACCGTCATATAAGATATAAACAAGAAACTTCAATATTTAATTGATTATTTTGCGAATAGACATTTTTGTTTTTCGATTCATAGTACTTCTGAAACCATATCCAAAACACAGTCTTTTATGTTCAACCACAAGCAAAAAAATGATCTAAACAAAGACAAAGTAGAAGCCTTCGTATCCAACCCGCACTAAGTCGCACACTACGGAAATGTTACCGAATGGCGCACTAGACTCATTCATACTTGGATATATTTATCTTTTGCCAAGATTCATAGAAAATAAAAAGTTTTCAAAAACCTGTGATATTTTTCCTGAAAAATCGATTCGTTTAAATATTATTTTTCAATAAAACATCATACTCTAAATCCAAAATCAGTCTTCCACTAGCAGAAACATATTGATAAACAAAAAAAAAACACGCAAGAAAAATCGCATACTCCCCGCATAAGTCGCACGATTCTACGGAAATGTGTGAGCTAATGGTGCATCACTAGAGTCATTAAGTCCTACATTATAGCTGAATGGTGCTCCGAGTGGCACATACATTTCGTATTCGATGCTAAAGCTTAGTACAGATGAGTCAAATAAGCTGTGGAGTTATTTTTATTGACGTATTTTTTTTTTCGTTTTGTGACTTAAACGTAATTGTGGACGTACACTTCTGCAAAACCCTTTGGACATTACAGGCGTGATGTTGTGTTTTGTTCTTTTTTATTTTTGGCTCAATTACAACTACAATATCCTGTATATTTGGTAACAAAGTCGACTAGGTCAAAGCTTCCTCGAATCAAATCACAATTTAATTTTAAGTTTTTCAATAAACTTATATTAATTACAAAACAAATCCGAACTATCCGAAATACATGCGTTGAAAACTTGCACAAGGATATTTAAGTTTATAAACTTATGTGAACGTGAATCGCACATACTTGCATGTAATCTTGGGCAAGTCCATAATATAGATACCGGTACTGGTGGTACATGTAAATTCTACTATCTATGCAACGTGGAGAAAATAAATGAAAACACTGACCATATCAACGCATATTATCATTTGAAACTCAAAAATTCATCCTAACTAAACACGTGACGGCCCGTCAATGGGTTTTGTCAATCTTTGTCTAGCTATTAGTGACTAAATTATTGGATATTGTATTTTACTGGATTGTTCTGTACAGTCTGGGAACGTCATAAGATACCTTATACAAGTTAAATTTAATGTCGTAAGTATATTGTGGTCTCTACCTTATTGTATAGTTAACACTATTTGTACTGGTTCTTTTATGTGCATTAATACTGCATGAAGTCACTCACAAAAACTTGTAATTTTCCAATGATTTATTCATTAATGATGACTACTTAAAACCACCCGGACTTACAAAAACCTTGGAATGGTGAGAAAAGGGGTGATATTTCTACTAATTTATTCAGCTAATGTTCGTTGATAAATGACCGCGGTAATTGTCGAAAAAACTTCGTACGATTAGTTCCCAATCCTTGTCGATAAATCTTGAATATTTTATATTATTTGGGGTAAATAAATAGGTGCCTAAAGACAATTATATTTTTCAGGAAAATTCTTCAGTAAAATAAATGGAAATACAAGGTTTAGGAAGGGTTTCAAGAGCAGTTTTTTTTTTTTTTTTTGAGAATGCCTTTGTTTGACAATAATAAGTTTCACACACATTTATTTACAATGTTATTCAAATAACACACTCAAAAAAATCACTAACTATGAAAAAGCACTTTTGCTTTATCACCTTATAGGCTAAAGTTGAAAGGTACTTACAATTTGGTTAAATATTTGTTCCTAAAATAAAATTCATAAAGTACTTAAATAGTTGCAACAATTCCATTCAGACTAAACGGTAAACATTGTGTTGGATGTAGCATACGTATGATACACCTATTTAACCAATTCATACAGCTGATTTTCCTTCTCACAAGAGAAAATAATCTGCGCCTACATTTTTAAGATTCAATCCCACACCTATTCACGCACGGCTTCACTGCAGAATGCAATTTACAATAAATTATGTAGATATTAATAAGCTTTAGGTTAAGGGTTGGAAATAATGGGTGGGCCATTCATCGTTCGATAAATTGCTATGGAGACACACTGTAGTCAGATTACGTGCTTCAATATCCGGAACAAGCCGACGAACGGGCCCGGGGCTGTTCTACAAACGTATGTTTTTTTAATGCATTTTGAAATGGGAATGCGTAGATAAAAGGAAGCGTTGATGTGTTTTTGTTTATGTTTTCGGACAGTTCGAAATGGATGATCGATTTTTTTGAACTTTTGATTTTTGAATTCATGTTCTTTTAAAAGAATAGCTGTTTATTTAAGCCCCGTTCACACAATGCAAGTTGCTAGCCTGTGGCATGGGTATTAAATTTAAACAACAATTAATGATTTTGCATCGTCTAAACACTGTTTGGTTGGGAGCAGTGCAGTGGTGGCATAGTGGTAACGATCGCGACTGACGAGTTGTAGGCTGAAGGTTCTAAAATCTAGATAGCTTTACTTTGTGTAAATTATGTTTCATCACGGTCAAGTAAAACAAAGAACCAGTACAGACTAGGACCAAAAATATGAAGACATGTCACATCTACCAACCCGCGCTGGGCCCGCTGGGATTACGGCCCCTCTCCCTCTCACCGAGAGGAGGCCTGTGTCCCAGCAGTGGGAATATTTTAGGCTGATTATGATGATGATGATAATGAAACACATTTACGAAGGTGCTAGAATTATTTTTGCTTAACTTATTGGATACCACAGGCAAATAAATCACAATGTGTTTATCATTCTTTACATTTATAATATGTACGAGACTTCGAGTATTACTAATAACAAAATTCCAGTCTCGAAGTCTTCCTAAAATCGCGACCGCTGCCAATGACCGCTATACCGCTCTAAATTTCTTCCACACAGGAAGTCTAAAATGTGTAGAAAAATTCGAGTGTTTCCATTCAATTGGCGGGCGATCGGTCGACCGCTGGGTATAGATACGTGAAAAAAATTTCAAACGCATTTCGTGCGGTTATGAGCATTTCCTCCAACGTAACTGACACACATCGGGACAAGGAAATATACGCGATTTACGAATGTGACTGCAAAAAATACATTTGTATCGGGAATGGATTCTTTCCTTATGAAGCCAATACGATTTGGAATTATCTGTCGACGTATTGTGCTCGTCTTAAGGCGTTAGTCGTATCGATTTCGTGTCTCGAATGCTTTTGTAATGTTTTCGTAACTGTTTTTTTTTTCTTTTATGTAAGCTTGAAATGTTTAGACAATGTAATGTAGTGCTTCCGCGAATTTCGCTGCAAACACTGACTGGCTAGTTGACTTAATATAACTGTACCTAAAACTATTACGATAAATATTGATCTTTGTTATTTACAGGGCATTACAATTGCCGAGTTTTATTTGAGATGATTAATAAACGTAAAAATAATATTAATAAATCCAAGCTTTTGCTATAATAGTTTGCTATTCTCATACCTCATTAAAAAGCTGATCTTTTACTAACAGAATAAATATAGTGACACAATCACAGGGGTAAAGGAAACATTTATTGAGGCAGTACAATATCCTTTGCACTGCAAACAGCTCGATCATTAACTAAGACTATTTACTTATCCGTTCAAGTAGGTATACATAGGTATAGGCCTTTTGTTAATATGAACGAGATTACCTAATTAACTTGTAAATCTATGAAGAACGAAATGAATTATATTTATGGCCCAATCTATAGGTACGTTCTAAACTAATTTGAGATAAAAGAGTTTTCGATTTTAGTGTCGAGAGAGTCGTAAGTAATCAGAATTTTGTCAAAGACTTGACTCTTTAACAAATCTTTTCAACTTTGACAGATCTTGACGCAACTTGTCACAGAATCTGATAAACTAATCTCGAATAAATGTAATAAGAAGCGAAGTTTACAAGAAAAACAGAAGCTAAGATATCAGTTCTCATTCTACGATCTATCTCGGAGTTAATAACACGTATCCCGTAATACCGTCCCCGTCCAACTTCGCAATACAAACATTGGAGAAATCCGAATATCTATTTAACGTTCCCTCCTCAGGCGCTAACAGATTAACGCCAATATTATCCATCGAACGCGACCGAACTGCAGACGGTCGAGTCAAACCTTAACACTTAATCCTCACTAAACACTATTACAAAGACCACGTAAATTTATTCAGTGTGGATCGCTAATAAAACGGATAAACTTCCATTGTCATACACAACGACGCAAGCGATCGAACACCGCACTCTATTAACAACTCTATAGTTAACGAAATAGGTGTTGAATTTGATAATGGCAGGCGTAAATCTGCGGTGTCGGTGCAAACTGAGATACGTAGTTGATTGACAGAAGTCACGCTGTACATTGTATTAGAGGGATTGGAGCAAACTTAAACTGTCAGGCTCGTTACCAAGTTGAATGGGTCGGAGGCTTAGCACAGAGATCGCAAACTGGTGCGTCTTTGATCTTCATAACAGCTAATTAATTGGGTAAGGAAAGCTTAACCGAATGTATTGACGGGCTTAAGCCTCTAAGAAACGCTGTTTAAACAACTTGGGGACCGAGATTGTTTAATGATAAACCTTTCAGTGAGTATTTTCTGGGAAACGGATCAATAACGGAAGTCGGTCTTTCGTAAAATTTATATTTTTAAATTGTATCTGAAAAACGAAATGGTGATTCTTTTTCAATTCGTAGTCTGGTTTCCAATTATTTTTAATATGACCGAAACGATGGGAGGCAGATAAAAGGCATTTTATAATTTGAATAATAACTACAAGATATTTATTTAAATTATGTTTTTTTATTCAGTTACATAATGTAGGGTTTTGTTTGAAAATATTGTTTAATTAGGTTATCTTTTCCGAAGATGAATAATTGGTTGGACAATTGAACTGACTGCCCTCCAATTATATAGATTCAGTAATTTTCAAAACTAGATCAAATATCTGAAATCTGAAAAATCTAGTTCTATAAAAGTGTGTCAGCAGTTTGGACTTTGCTAGAAAAACTGTAATGGATTCTCGAATAAAAATATTTTTTAGAAGCAGCTAAAAAGAAACTCTTGAAAATGCGACTCGATAGCTTTTTCATTTTGATTTCTGTGATAAAACGAGTAATAGAATCCTACTAATATTATAAATACGGAAGTTTGTATGTTTGCTACTCAATCACGTAAAAACGGTTGAACGGATTTGGATGAAATTTAGAACACAGATAGTTTGTAACCTGGAATAACACATAGGATACTTTTTATCCCGGTAGTACGTTCCCGTGGGATAATTTTCGCCCTCCACGCGGGCGAAGCCGCTGGCAAAAGCTCGTATAGGTACATATATTTTTAGTTGGTTCCCAGATTCGTAATAAGTAACAAATTCAAGTAGGAGATAAACGTGACTTTTCTGACCAAAAAAGAACCGAATTAATTTCAATTGTTTTCTAGCAACAATGTACACTACAATCGATGCTTTGTGAATAATATTTTATCACCAATATCAATCATTGGAATCCTAATTAGGCAACCCAAATAAAGTGGTCGGAAAACAGCATTGTTACATTTTTGGATATCATTTTTTAAAGGGTAATTAATGTGTATTTTATTTGAAAGCACCCATTAATTATTTCTATTATTTTATATTTTATAATTTTTATTTGAAAAGTACACAAAAATAGACATGTCGTGTAAGGCTTTCATACCGGGATAGATAACTATATGTGTTAATCGAGGTTATACTTAAACTATTTATCATCTGCCTAGCCTCATCGTCGGGTTTCAGTCTAACCGGATGCTACTGAACACTAGTATTTTACATGGAACGACTGCCTATCTGACCTCCACAACCAAGTCCTATTATATCTCTCCAACTCTTATTACTAAGCCACAAGCCCACCAAACTATTTATATATATACTTAAACTAATGTGCCGAATTTCATCAAAATCAAAATATTTTATTTCATATAAACCTGCATGGGCACTTATGAAACGTCAGAAGCTAGGTGTACGGTTCCAAATTGTTGTTTCCTTTGGAGACGAACCGGAAAGAAACTCCACGGTTACTCTTTTAAAAATAATTGGCTTTAACAATGTTTTCAAATTACAGAGAGAAAATGTATGGGAGGACAGTGCAGGCCTGTCAATAAGTACCAGGTAATTAGACGAATACAGAATAGAAAAAAGCAGTTAATAGACTTTTACATAGTTATGCTGTTTATGAGGTACCAGGGAAGCCACATGTGCAGAAGGAATTTATGCCAAACTTCCCTGTCTTCAACGTGGTATTTTATCTTTTAATATGCTTTTTTGATAAGGACAGGTTTGATGTGCTTTTTAAACTTTCCATCGCTAAGTTCTGTAACTGACTTTGACAACTTGTTATAGAAGCGGATAATGTTTATTAGAAATGACTTGCTAGTTTTAGTCAATCTAAATTTTGGAATCTTGAATCATCCAAATCTATTCTGCCGTTTTTGCGGGATTTAGTAACAAACATCCAAACATGCCATACTTAATAATAAAACATAGCAGGAAGATACTGAAAACGAAAAAAACCATTAGTTTTTCTCTCACACACAAATAAAGGCCCTTATACAGTCGCGACGCCACTCCGTAGAACGATTTCTATGAAAACTTCATGGAACTGTGAAACTTATCTAGTGTGTATACTTAAGCAAAAAAAAACCCACTTTCTTTGTTCCTCGTACTACGCAATCATAGCATAGTGATGTACGCAGTATACAATAAACCTTGTACGCAGATTATTTGGTACGCAGTGCACATAGGACGTTATTAAAGACAGGTGTTCGGCTCGGCATGCGCTCGTAAAACCAACTCTATATGGATTTATTATTTAAAGTGCACACCTATTGTTGGCACCGCGTGTTTATGTTGAGGCAGGTCGCGAATACTCGCTTTTATTTATTTTTCGCCAAGGCCGCGGGCACGATTATTAAAACGTTAAAAATAAATAAAGAATGGAACCGTAGAGCCCTGTGCGCAGTGAACCGCGATGATGCCTGGAAAAATACGAAGTAGTAGCAACTCCCACGCAAAAAGTTATAAAGTCAACAAAACGAAATGTGTGTGGTCTCGTAGGCAACCGATCAATGTGTCCTTCAGTTCGTGTGCACATGAATTCACTTGATTTGATAAGATACTAAACCTTCAAGTAGTTGGAACTCTTCAAACCATCTAAATATGTTTATTGTCTACTATTCATGTCTGATTTGTGAAACGCTTTACGTCAATCACTTCACTCGTCAACAAAGTTTTCATCAAAGACCCACTTATCTGTGGTCGTTGATAAGGTAAAGTTTGGAGGCACGTTAGAATAAAACCCTGGCAAAATGATAAAAACACGATCGAATGCATCCCGATCGCAACGTAAATCAAAAGCCGAGCTTACACAAATTAATTAAGATAATCGTTTGTGCGTGAAATTTAATAGGTAATTAACGTTTCTAAATGTAACCGTGTAATGTCGACCGGGTCCGTTAAGCCCCGTGCCGTCTATTACCTAACCAAACAATTGGTGGAGGCCGATAGCTAAGTTGCAAGTAAGCGAATATTCCGCAAAGAACTTACGATTAGTATTAGGGTTAAGTATCTTAAACTTGATTACCGTTATCCTCGTTTAAGGATTGTTTATGATGTTGGTAAAATTAATCGATGTTTGAGGACATTTCGTTATTTTAAACGTCCATAGCTGTTTATAGAAGGTCGTGGTGTTTACGGTAAAAGTTATAAATATACAGCTAATTTTGACTAGTTATACCATCATTAATTGTGTGTGAAATCACTCGTTACTAATCCTACAAACGAACATGGTAGGATAACGGAACTCTTCGTCCTATGACCTTAACTTGACCTGCTTTTTCTACCATTGTTTTCATGCATCTAGTCATCATTCAACTTTTAACACTGTTATTTCTAACAAAATATTATATCTTCTCCGAAATGCCTAAAAGGTGCATGTTAGCTTAAGAGTTAAGCAGTAGCAAATTAGTAGACCCAGCTTCTGGGCCCCATCTGTGCTGTGCTTATTTTGCGGTACAGGTCTCGAGGATTTAAGTTTGTGGTACTGTTTTAACAAAAGCTTACTCAACACGGTATGTCTTGTACCTGCAACTTGTGTACCGATTTATGTACTCGCTACTTAATTCTTAGTGTTCGGAACACTTGGGTTTAAGTGAAAATTATTTGTATCACGTAGTAGTGTTGGTTTTATAGAGTTATAGAGTGCTTACGATGTGAACAAGAGGATGTTTGTACAACCTTTACTGTTAGTTCCACTTTAGTCTTGTACTTAATTTATTTTTGGGATGAAAATTTTCAAGTTAGGGTTGATTAGCTTTTGCTACTTCGCCCGCGTAGAGGGCAGACATTATCCCACGAGAACTCACTAACGAGATAAAAAGTATTCTATCAGTTAACTCAGGTTATAAACTATCTGTGTGACAAACAACATCCAAATCCCTTCAGCCGTTTTTGTGTGATTGAGTAACAAACATCCAAATTATTGTGGGATTTATTTATTCACAAGGCAGCTACAACATGTAACCGTCACTTTAACTAGGTTCACATTGTGGTTTTCGACCTGATTATCTCGTAAATCTCGCCGCGGTATTTTTACGTCTGTGTGAACGTCGACGTCTATAAGCCTTTTCAAAACATTTCAATTAGACATTCTAGAAAAAATATAATTTTGCTATAAAAAGTAATTTACAGCACTAATCGGTACAAACCAGACAGTTGACTGCACGATTTTCTCGTCCCATTTCCATCATATATAATTAAATGTCGTGCAGAAGGTAAATATAACTCCAGCTATCAATTAGCATATCAACAACACAAAGACTGTTTCTACCCAGCTGAAACATTAATCAATTGATAACAGGCGTATCGAACAAAATGTTACAGAAAATAAAATCAATAGTTTTTTTATGTATTCGGTCACCCTTTATCATTGTAGTTTATCATGTCTGCGTGTTATTGTAGGTGGGTAAGTACCTCGATAACGTTAGTCCTTGATTATTGAATGACCCGACCGAAATATTTTAATAAGCTTAATTTATTTGTCAAACATCTGGCTGCAGTGAAAGGGTTAATCTTAAAGGTTGGTATTCAAAACACGCGATTGATCCCGAAGGGTAATTCTATTCATGATTTTAGTTTGCCCGAATATTCGATTTAAATTGAAAAGCAAAACAGTAAGCAAAGAGTTTTTCCGTAGAAATATTGTTTGTTTCATTAGTCTTTTGATTATAATCAACTATCAATAAAGGTCCCCCCCGAGTGGGTTCCCGCATTGTCGTAGCGGGGAGGCTCAGTGACCATGGTCTCCCAGCCACGGTGAAGCGAAGAGGAACCCAAAGGTGCGGCCGCTCGTCAGGACTTTTGCCTTCAAGCCGATGACGTAGCGGCCAAAAAGTAGGTTGCGGTGAGGTGCACCGCAATTGAGGTGGGCCGCGAGGTCGAATGGGAGGTATCGCAGCTGAGAATTACGGGCTGCTGCAGAGGAGGAGTCCCCGCTGCCTACCACTTTTCGGCCGCAGGGGATAGGGAGAGCGGCCAAAGCTATACCGACACTCCTCTTCCCTTCCGTGGCCTGGACGGGGCCGCCACCGTTTGATGGCGGACGCGGTCGGGCCGCAGGTCAGGGCTGTCAGGGGTGCGGGTTGTTCGAAAGAGAAACCGTCGCCCCTAGCACACAGGTTACTGAGGGAACACGGGTGGGTTTTAGTCAGTAAGTCTGACACGCCCTCCTGCTCTCTACCTAGAGCGGGAGAAGTCATTTGATGATTTCCCACCCAAAAAAAAATCTATCAATAAAGGTTCCAATAAGTTATATTTATAAGAGCGTATTAATTAAAAGAGCAAGGTTTTCTTGTACGTTCTGTAAAGAATATCTTCCACGAATAAAGTATTTACTAAAGTAGATTTTAGTTGGTAGGTACAGTAGTAGGCTTTTACCCTGAATTTAATATCAACGCGACCTCCTTTACTTACACATATTTTTTTTTGTATGTAGAAAGGTAAACATTTTCAAGTTCCCCGAAAAAACAGCAATTTTACACAAAAAGTTTTAATAGCCATCGTTAATGTAGGAACAAATTTAAATATACGTTTATTTGCCCTGTTTAGACGCGCATAGCTGACTTTAAAAGCTCGCAGGAAAATTTTGCCATTGTGGGGATTCTTAATGTATTTTTGCTGACTGTATACTCGCCTAAATGAAAATAAGGGTTAAAAGCGTTAGAAAGGAAAGCACAAATAAATGAAAAATAATATTCATTTTAAAGGTGGTCAGTAATTATGTGTTTTATCATTACACTAGCTTTTGCCAGCGGCTTTGCCCGCGTGGTGGTCGGAGTATTTATTACACATATAAACCTGCCTCTTGAATCACTGTCTATTGATAAAAACCGCATTAAAATCCGTTGCATAGTTTAAAAGTTCTAAGCGATGCCTATGTCCAGCAGTGGACGTCTTTCGGCTGAAATGATGATGATGATGATGATGATGAAGTGTGCAAACACGAAAAGCGACTTTGTTTTATACTATGCAAAGATAAAGATTATGTGAAGATTCCGGTTCTCAAAAATGCTCATTTTAAGCACAAACAACCAATATGAACAGATAACAACGCCATTTATTGCAAACCCATATTTATATTAAACCTGAAATAGTCATGTAAACTGTAACGGGCAATCGTAAAAAAACTATCGATAGAAAAAAAAAACGTATTGTCGGTAATCGACACCTGTGACAATTAATGGCGGGTTCAGTCCACACCACTTTCATTACTCGCCCGATATACTCGCCTGATACACTCGCCCGATATACTGGCCTGTATGAATTGGTATTCGTTTGTTTGTGCCCATATTTAGTGATGGGGGTGGCGCCGGTCGCCTTTATGGACTTGCGTTGTGTGAAATTTATTTTATTTGCACAGTGATAAGGGTAGTATTGTTTTTTTGATTTTGTGTTTTGGTTTATATTTCTTTTTTATAGACAATAAAGCGAAATTCGTAAAGAAACTGCTTAATGAGACGCTAGGGTTTAAGTTTTCATTCCTGTATGACTATTAATTTGAACAGTTCGTGGCTCCACAAGGGTCGATTGATCAGGTTAAGCTACGCTTGCCGCTGTTGGTACGTAGATGGGTGACCGTCTTCAGATACCGAGCCCTCTCCGTGCTTCGGAAAGCACGTTAAGCCGTTAGTCCCGGCTGTCATTCTCACATCTTTGACGATCGTTACGGGTCGTCAGAAGCCCGAAAGTCTGACAACCATTCTTACCAAGGGGTATCGTATTACCCAGTAACTGGGTTGCAGACATCAAATTGGCAATCGGTCTATGTAAAATACTGGTATTCGGTATCCGCTTAAACTGGAAACCGACCCCTAAATTAGTTGGGAAAAAGGCTAGGCAAATAATGATACTCTTAGTGTACCAAAACCTGCAGTCAAAGTGACCTCTGCACTGCCACGGAAGTCGTGCCAGCGAGACTAAGATGAAGACCCTCAGTTTCTTTAATCCTAAACCAATTAATTGAAAATTTTCCTGAAGACGTCGTCGTAAATCAACATTGAAATTTCCATAGGATTCAAACCACAGATAAAATTAAATAGCCTTTCAGAACCAAAACTAACTGATAAAACAGCTGTGATTACTTTAACCTTCTAACATTTACATCAATAATGAATATCACCTTAACTACACTATTATATGTAACGACAGGTACGATCAGAAGCTAACACGAGTCACAATCGATTAGACATCGAGCAATTAGATCGCTAAGTTTAGTTCCCTAGCGGGCCGCAGTAACAATGTGAATCGTAATTGAAGATCGCGAGACGTGCACACAGAAGGACCATTTGCGTTCATTATAACGTAAAGAGATGCTCAAGCTTTTTAGCGAAAACTGAGAACGTTTTAGTTGGAAAACGGTTTAAAGGAATATTGAAATGGGAATTTAAAGGAAAGGATGTTTTGATAAAATATATATGACAGGACACAGGACAGGGGGCTCACTGGAGCTGGATTATTCATCGTTGAACATTTTGCTGGGTACAGATGGGTGTTGCGGGCGAGAAGAAAACTCTGGAGATGATTATTAATTTGTAGATTAAGTATTTGAACTTCCCAAACGAAACGTTCGAGTTTCTAGAAACTGTCTAGACACGTCTTGTGGTTCGCAAGACGTCAGGTGGTCAAGAGGGCTGCACCATGCCACTGTGGCGCTCTCGCCGACTCGCACGAACTTCTGGCTAGATTCTGTCGAAAGCACGCCAGCTTTACACTTGCGTTTTGTTGTCAATTGACATCCCGTACTCATGAATCTTCCGATATATATTGTTACCTAACCCCCAAATATTTACATAATTTAAAGACTAATAGTCTTAGAAGTAATATGTACAAGAATTTGAAAACGAAAAGAACCATAGGGCATCAACGATTCGTCCGCATCGTTGTCGACAGGGAAGGTGCCCAAAAGGTTGGCAGCATTTGCACGTTGTATGGCAGTGCTGACACGTAAAAAGTCGACCAACGGCTTCGCAATATTATAAGAGAAATGCATTTATTAATACTAGTAGACGCCCAGTGGTCGAAATTCGACCATAATTCATTTAAAACTTAATGTATTAATATTACATTATTATTTAAAAATACTAGCTTCTGCCCGCTTCTTTCACTGCGTCAAATTTCTTTTGGTCTTAGGATGATGATATATATTCTATAGCTTTCCTCAATAAATGTACTATCTAACCCTGAAACAATTTTTCAAATCGGACCAGTAGTTCTTGAGATCAGCGCGTACAAGCAAACAAACAAACAAACCTTCAGCTTTATAATATTAAGTATAGATTAGCTGCCAGCACTCTTTCTCCATATAAACTTTAACTGTGCCAAATATCATACTCCTCCGTCCGCGGAATTTTAGTAAAAAGGGGTACTATTTAAACTATAGATTGAGAAGAAATTTAGAAGATTCGTCGAACTGTCGTATAAGACATGCTGCAAACCATATCACTGTCAAATAAAAATCTCGTATAAGAATTCAAAGGCTCCATAAATAAATCATCGTACACCCAAAACTCTCGCAGGAGCCAGTTTTGTTGTCAATAAATCCATCCTCACTCACTCGTAACATACTCTAAAGTTAACAGATAAAAACTTAGTTTGTTCAGTCCCAACTCCGGGGTTCGATTACGTAAGACGCGCAAACTTCCTCTATTACCCCCTACTTAAGGGTACAAATTTAAGCGCCCCCTATTTAAACACTGTTGCCAAATACCTACGTGTGTAATTTACGTCAAGTGCGGTTTACAACCGACGAACATTTTAGGAGCCGGATTTGGACGAGAGATAGACGAATAAATCTCTGACGAGACGAACGATTTATAAGCAACCGGTGATTTGTAAGAATCCTACGGGGAATCGAATTTGATTATACGGGAAAACAGGCTTGAAATTTTCCGATTCTAGTGTACAGTAATGATACACGCGTTTGTCTGTATTTTGGTGTCTTGTTATTTGATGTTTAAGTTATTTCATAGCTACAGGAAATTGAGTGTTTTAGGTAGGTAAAAATATATATCAGGAATTAGTTCATACTATGACGAAAATAATTCTAAAATGTTGCCAACCTAACATCAACTTTTAACAAAATTCAGGCGACAACAAGTAACATCCCATTACTTTCGCACCAGGCTTTCATAAATAATCAGGAGTCCCATTTTTCAGTACCAAAAAGTGCGGTCCCCTCACAGGTGGGCTAAGTCCCGCTACACTGTCATCATTTAAGCCGCACATTAGTGAAACTTGCGTCGTTTGAACCAACACCTGGGGCCCGCGACACACTACTCGATATTTTACTACCGGAATAAACTGCCCGGCAAAATGTAAATTTCGAGTTTGGGCTGCGTCGGCAATATTTCAATTTGGAATACGGTGCGCTGTTTTGCATGTTGTGTGTAAGACTGTAATGTGGGGATTGAGTGCTTTTAATGTACTGTAAGTAATGTTGTTTTTTCCTTTTTTTTTCGACATTTTCCATTCGTGATGTTTTACTGCGCAGTTACATAAGGCAGAGTTGGGCAGAGGAGTACCTTTAATACACTCACATTTCGCCAGTTATGTTAAAGTCCCATGAGCCTATTGCCATCAACCGGCACAAAACCAGACACCGAGCTGCTACTGAGATATTCCAGATAGAAAAACCCTACAAACTTCTAAGCACTTTGCGCGACCTGGGAATCAAACTAAAGACGTCATGCTCAGCAGTAGCGCATGCGACCGACTAGACCAACAAAGTAGTCAACGCGCAGTCACACAGCTAAGTTTTTAATTAGGTATAATAATATTTTATAATCTTTATAAGTCGTGTGCTTGTTTCTGTTATTTTATTCACATAGTGTGCCTAATCCAGACAAAACGTGACGAAACAATTTGCCGTAGTTAATAATTATGCACAAAGAAATAATTTGTTTTATTAACATTTTTTTTTTCATACTTTTAACATAATAATGATTTAAAACAATTAAATCAGGATTTCGCTTGCTTAAATGAAATGCCTTTTTAAAATCACCGAACATCTATCATATAATACTTTCAAGTCGTCGCCCGTTGAATGGCACCATTTTGAATAGCGCCGAGATAGCGCCATGTAACAAATAAATGAACACCATCAAGCACGAGTTAACACGACAGAGGCGGTCAACTGAGCAGCGAATGTCAACTCAAGGATAATAAATATCAAAGGGCACGAAATCGCGCATAGACGCGAATCATTCAGTCCAAGTGACAACAGCATCGCACGTGCGATTCCATCGAACGCGCGTTGCTACGCCAACCCTGACACTCCGATAGAAACGAGGCGTAACAGACGCGCGGCAAAACCTTTCAAAGCTAACTTAGCATAAGGCGTTACATAGTGACTCGCATTATACAAATCGGTAGCTATCGACCCGCGCTCTACCTGACACTCTGACACCTAAAGGACTCCTTAAAAGCCTTTCTGTTTGTACAAGCCAGTTCGCAGCTCCCGTATAATCACAACCATTCGAGATCCTCCCATTCAAATGCAATGACACTAAGTCTAGATGTTGAACTACAATATTAATGAACTACTTTACTCCGACTAAGATAGTGTTATTTCAAAGACATTGAAAAATAGCAGTTGGAGTTTTTTGACGTTGCTCCGAAGTTAGCGCACTTATCTGCTAAGGTGTGGTTGCCCAGATAGTCATTAAGGTGTTCAACTTAGACCAGTCTTATTTATAAGACATCGGGAATTGTTACACCTCAGAGAAAACTACTTCTAATGAAAGGAGCCGTGACGTCATTAATATCGTTAGACGAAAAAAAAAACACAGTTAGCAAAATAAAACAAATCTGCTACTTACGCAGTTGTAAATGAATGAAATCTACGTGAACTTTCTCTAACAACACCCACGTACCTGGAAAGAAAATATAAATTGTTTATTTACTGACAAACAAACTAACTTTCGCAGTATGCAAGTCTTTGAAGATTTACATTTGATACCTTTTTAAATAGAAGAAAATAATCGACGTGGACCACTTTGCAATTTCAATGCAAAAAAGTTTAGAAAATCCACAGAAAATCGAAATTTAATTAAAGTTATTCGAAAACCGAAATAACATTCCAAATTCAAATGTTAGCTACGTTCGGAAACAAACCAATAGCAGGGCGCTGGCGAACCACGAGCGCGCCAGTTAATCGCCGCCAACTAGTGGGTAATCCTTTCGAGTGGTGTGCATATAACGAGTGCATTCCAACCCGTGCCGCGTTCCGAACGCACGGCATACAGTGAAATTGCGGCACTCGCCGGCTCAAAGCGATGACGGGGCCGTATCATTGCATGATGTGCATCAGTAGGCAGTGTGTGCGTGGCAGTGACGTACAGTGATCCGTCTGTTTGCAAACTAGCTTCTCTATACTACATTCTCGTAATGACACTGATAAATGATAATGCAGCCTCGAACATAAAAATTGGCTCTACCATTAACTCTTACGACCTGTGATTTACAGACTATCGATAATCCGCCACGACTTTCATCCAAGTTTTATAGCCAATGTTAAGTATGCAACAGTCTCAAATTCACGCGAGCTCCTTGAACGAAATGGCGGGTGCAATTCACAACTTTCCCCAACTACAGCGGCGCTTTAAATTGAGTCGCTTTGTTAGTTGGTGCCCTTTTCTTGAGCTCGCAGCTAACTTCGCACTTGAAAAAGCTGGACGTTAAGAATAGTAAATAAATGCAGCATCAGTGAGATGTACTGAATGGGAGGCAGCGAGGTGCGCCGGCGCCGCGTGCATTGCCCTCGCGCCGCCCCGCGCCCCTCCTCCGCGGTGGTACAAACGCGACTGACTGCATTCCGCCGCGCTTCCTGACCAGGGCAAGTGCAGCGGCATTACGCTGCAAGTACATACCGCGCCCCCCGCGCGCAGCGACGCCGCACCCCCGCACACACCAGCCTAGGTTACCAACAAGAAACGAACACAAAGAAACTCCAAAGACCCGTCGTTTTGTATACGCAATCACGTAATTCGATAAAGATGTCTGATCAATGGCATCGTCTTTTGATGTATAGTAGCAAAGAGCCTTTGCCCCTTTTAAAATAATCATAAAATCTAATATTATGAAGAAAAATAAAAGGACTCCTCCCCGCCCGTTACTCGCCCTCTCCGAGTAAGCCCTTTGTAATCTAATGCATTAAGATTATTAGGTTGTTCTGACATCATCTTATTTCTTTAAAATTTACCGGTCTTTTATATACAGCGAATTTTTTGAGCCAACATTTACTTTATGTTCGGTTCATGCTATATTGTTGTTGAGAAATTATATTTCGGTTTTAAAATTTGTCACGTTTTATAGAAGCATCGCGATGCAAAGTGCCATTTCTAAGTTAGAGCGGAATCAAAACCGAACCCCCGCGAACAACGTAGATTTGGATCGTGCACTCAAAACGGTCATACGTAGCGCGTTCGATATAAGATACTCCGCCCGGCCAGTTGGAAGCAAAGCAAAAAGTATGGAAACACCCGGTAATAGTCCGCCTGCTGAAAGCGTTTTCCATGAGGCTTTTAAGCGCTTATCTTGGGAATGATAGCCGCGGCCGGACGCTGAAAGGCTGTGACGGCAATTTGCTTACATTAGGACATGCCCCGTTTCATTGGGCTACGATGAAAGCCAAGAATTTTTACGCTGCAATTCGTATTTCACATTTTTTTTTTTTTATTAATACGAGTACACCTTTCATGCATTTACAGAGTAGTAGACTATTGATTCGAAGCGCAGTCAGCTATGAAGTTGAAACTGATTCAGTTACAGTTCGGAATGCAGCAGTATTGTAGCAGTTTGTGCAGCTAAACCGGGTATTAAATTGTTTTTAGAAACAATCGTCGAACATAGTTCCGACTCTTTTCGTAACTATGTGTGAATTTTATTTTTAACGTAACTGAAGCGGAAACCGGCAGTAAATTAGAGCGACTGAAAGAAAAAGAACATATGAGTAAAGTAACGTCCTATTTCTTAATAAGCGGTTTTGTTAACGTTTGTTAATGGTCTCGTTAATTTGTACAAAGTGTGTAATTATTGGTTTCAATACAATGTCGCGTTTATTTTGTTGAATGGAGATTTGCTCGTTTTCGGAGAAGCGGATGGATGATTCATTGTGTAAAGATTACATCACTGCTTGATCTTTTCGTCTATGACAGTAGTAAAGATTATAATGTAATGTTAGTTAGTGTTGTGCGTTGTACAAGGAGTGCGGTGTCCGCAAGGCGTGTTTGTTTTCCGCGGCTATTTCTGGACAGGCCGCGCGCCATTGTTCCAAGAGTTATGGCCGCTCATGAGAAGGTTAAACAACAAAACTATCGCTTCACATGAGAAAATGAAAGTAAAAATATTGTACGAAACCAATATTTTATGTTTTGGACGATTTATATAAAATTGTTGGGAAAATTTCGAAGCATTTCGCGCCATGCCTTCCTTGCTACAGTCGCTACACGCGCGGTAGTATTCACTGCACGTAAATGTTACGAATAAGTGTTTGACCGCAATTTCGTGAAATGTTTACATTTAAAATTACATTTAGATGTGATACTGAACGGAAAATAAGCGGTGTGGCAGCTTTTAAACAGTTTATACGGGCCCCTACACACTGCCACACTGGACTCTATTTACTATCACTGCATGAAGAGTTATTTAAAGAATTAATTTTAAACATAAATATATTTTTATTGCATAACTGTGCGTGCACATTTGTTCTTATTTTAATTACATCATTTTTAGGCTCAACAGTCTTACAAAAGTCGAATATACAAAATTATTAAAATAAATTATAAATTACATTAAAAAAATATTTTTACCAAAAACCTCACACATATTCAATTTTAAATTTTTATTTTAAACACATTTCCATTTAATTGCTCATTTGCTGGCGGTATTACAAACGTATAAAAAAAAACGTACCGTAACCTGTGACGTATTTTTCTGTGCCTTTCTTCTTTTCTGTTTATATGTGTAGGTACATTAATGGATAAATCAATTAAACGTTCACCTACGGATATTATTTCATAACTAGGTACATTAATTCCTAACATATTAGACCCGATTTTGTAATACCACCCAAACACCTGAACTTGTGTCATCTCATCAGGCACACAACTATTTACCCAGGTTTACAAGAGAGCAAAAATACAAAATACAATTCTCTTTGAACAGACTTTACTTACGTTACTATTTGAACATTTGAACACACGTTTCACCTTTTATCGTGCAGATTATGAACATTTTTGTCAACAGAACAAACTTTGTCTCAAATGAAAATATTTAATAAAGTCGTCATAAATGTTATAGCGATTTTTTTTCAGTCAGTATTCTGCAAACAGTGTACGTGTGCTTAATTTTAATGAAAAAAAAAACTGTGATGTCAACGGCCATCGGACATTTTATTCCTCCATAGACAATTATTTCGCATCTTATGATCTCACGAAACGATAAAGATACACATCATGAGGAAACCGTTATCTCTCACTCCCTCTCGAAGAAAGGAGGTCTGTGTCCCAACAGTGGGATCATAAGAGGCTGATTATGCTTATAATCTAAATCACAATAACTGTTCTAATACATATCGAAAGCCAGTGTAATGAACCATGTTATTTACCCGAACCGAAAGCTTGCAACCAAAGACCGCATATCCTTGGAAAAAATCACAGTCGAACACAGAACCAATAATAATTACACTCGCTGCAAAATAAAACGGCACAACCGTACAACTCAAAATAACCGAAATATTGCCCGCATCCATACGCAAATTTGACCCGCAACGCTCCTTGCGATTCAATAGCGCGCGATAGTTTCCATATCTACATCGTTATTGCTCCGCCGTAAACCAATATTGTCGTTAATGGTCGAACATTTGAATGTTTGCATTGGTTTTTTCTTTGATATTTTACAAGGGATTTTCTGGAAATCGATTTGGGATTTTCGCTCTAACTTCTGCTAAGCTATCAGATTGGTTCAAAGTTAAACGTTCTATTTTTCAAAAGTTCATCTTACAGATGAAAGGATTTTTTAAAAGCTTACGGAGAACGATATCTTAGCTATATCAAAGCAAATTAGGTCTTCTCTTACTTTTGAATAAAGTTAATTTTATCCAACACGGTCTTGAATCGAGCGAAAAAGCAAAATTTTACAGAACTATTTTTTTTATTCCTTATCTGGGACTTTTTGCCGTATGCAGTAAGTATGACAAAAATTAAACTACTTGATGCTTTTAGATCTCTAAACATCTAACTTAAAAGCTTCAAAACTATATAAACAGATCCTAATTCATAAATGCGAAAAAACCGAACTATTGTTTTAGCAGCAACGAGTGTTAAAAAGTTGGTTTTCCCTCCGGGGAGAAAGTTTCAATCCTTTATTATGTTTAAGAAATAGAGCTCGTACTGTTTTGCCCTCAGGAATTCTGCTCCATCGTATTCTAATGGAGAAGTCATAGTACTCAAAGCTATTGCTAAGAACTAACAAAATACTACAACAAATATGAAGAGAGCTAAGTGAATGAGTTTTGAGTTTGAGACTAATCTTAGCAAAAATAAAATTACGTAGGCACAAAATTTCAGCATTGCTGTATTGATTACTGTAGTGTATGCAAGGGAAATTTTTCATTTATTAAATGGCTTTGCTTTCAAAAACCAAGGTAACCTGTCTGTAGTATAAGTTCTAAGATTGTTGATGGATCAAAGTAAAAAAAGGCTTATTTTTGAGGATTAGCGCACTAAGGCACCATTCGCAATTCAAGTGTCAAATTATAAGCGTATTACAAGAGAACTCGCTTGTTTGGCACAATCCACTCGCAAGGTTCAAGATTCTTTAATACTTCACTTTGATCAGAATTTCACCTCTTTTGACTTATATTTTTTATTCGCGCCCATTATTTTTTAATCACTCCGTAACAATTACAAGGTTTTAAACATTTTCCACTTTTCCACTACATCTTCACAGCATAACACTAAGGCGCAATTTTTATATTATTTAACAAGGAGAGAAATGACGGCATCGGAAATTTACAGGTAATAAACAAAAGGAAGAGTTAATAAGCTTACGAACAGGCTTTCATTATGTTGGCCTCCCATTTCTTTTCATTACCTGCATCATAAAGAGGATTTTATTTCAGTTCCTCTTTTCTTGTGTAGTGACGGTCTTTTTTTTAAGACATCATAATGGTTCTTGCTTCGGCCTTTTGTTATTGTATCAGAAACATTTGTTGAATGAAAAGTGCTTTTGTCTTGTAAAAGGAAGAACTTATTGTCTTCGTTAAGGAGATATTATTTTAAAAATTTGATGTGTTCGGTGTAAAATTTAATAACAAGCAAAATGGACGTTTTTCTTTTTGTCTCATTTGGCTAAAAAAAGAAATTGCTAGCAGGGAAAATGCGACTAGAACAAAATTACGCTGCTTCATACATCTGATTAAGTAGCTGAGCATTCAAGTTTCAATCCACCTGTCAAATTATGTTGACGTTGTCCTCAAAAATGTTTCGATTAAGTAATTCTTAGCATGTTCCGCAATAAGCACTCTTGAGGTTTTTAAAATCCACGATACATTTTGTCACAACGTATGTTCTCTGTCTGAAAGTTGTAAGATTTCTAGTTCGACAGCTTCAATTCAGTCCCAGAAGACAGTATATACAAATCCGGGAGACGTGGCGGCGAAACTACAAGAATTCCGTCTCAGCATGGTGCCGCCAACTTTACAGTGGGTATTTACGTAACGACGGTACGTAATGCCGCGTACGATTTTGACATATTGCTTTGCAAACAACGTAAGCTTCAAAGCTTTGTTGCCGACTGTATTTACGCCATCTTAGATCTTAGAGAACGCAACAAAACATGAACGCGATTGTATCAGCAACAGTTTCCACGGCAAAAACAAACAAATTATAACTATTAACGCCGCGGGTTGAATATTGCCCGATATTAATATTTCCAGCAGGGACGAGGGTTTTATTCAGCGAAATTGCAGTTAGAAAGATCCTATTAATGAACGTCCCGGACTCCTTTGTCCGGCGCCGGGGCATTTCCTGCACAATCGCCCTGACACCAAGTAATTAGGGAGAAAAATTCGTTACTCTGACGTCTAGTACAGTGTTTCAGTTCTGCGGTGAAATATTTTTAAAAAGTCGTCGCGGGATTCGTGCTCGTACATTTAATTCGGTATGATGCACTTTTTAATAAAGCTATTAGGAGATGTTTTTGTGTTTGCGGATGACGTTAACGTTGTGGTTTTAACTTCAAATGAGCCATCTTTTTGTCAGTCTGAAAAATTCGAAACAGTTCAAGTACCTGCACAAACGTTTTTGGTTGATTTGAGAACTTTGTCTCTCTATTCTAAAAAATAATTAGGTTGTTATTTAGGAAAATCACTATGTGTAAAATGACATAATTAACCAATATATACTAATTTAGCACCTTTTAAATACATTAGGTACACAGAAGGTACATTATAGAATTATAATATCTAGCAATTTCAAAGAATATCAGAACAATTAGCATTCAAAGGGAAATTGTATTATCAACTCATAATTTGATACATAATCGACTTTATCCACGCTACTAACATGTAGACAGATAATTGTATCGCCAATTAACAATCTGTAGGATAGCAACATTATTTTTGTTGAGTAGGAAAATTATATGTTCAGTAGGGAAAATCTAAGGTAGAATGTACCTATTTTTAATTACTAGTTCGATTTAGTAAACAAATATGGCTTTCGTAATTTCTACTTTGAGGACATGGTTATTTTTAAAACGTTTATTTGAAGCCGTTTTTGGTGAATATCATTCTGTAAGTTTTTATTTCAGAGATCAAAACGTTGTTTGTACCATATGAGTGATATGAAAACTTGTGATTCCGTAACTATTTTTGTTTATTAAATTGGACAATATAAGAAAAAATAACTTACAGGTACGCTAAACGACAGTCTGTCTGTCTGTGAAAACGTAAGCGGTACAAATGTATGGCTATAATAATGACAAAAGACTGACTACAAATAGTTCTGGAGACTAGTTTTTTAACGTAGACACTTGAATCTACGGCCGTTCCGGTTTGTAAGTCGGCACGATGACCTTATATTATTTATGGATTGGTCTAAATCCTCAGCGGTAGCGATATCCGTACTTAGTTACCTACATGAGGTACAGACTACAGCACATCAAGCTATCCCAAACTGACAATTTTTCCCAATTGAACATGAACCTTATACTATTGTGATAAAGTTAAAAATCTATCAAAGAATTTTAACATATTCGGGTAGCTTGATGTGCTGGCTGGCTACTTAGAAAAACCATTGATTAAGTTTTTGCGTTAAACTAGTGGTCGTTCAATTGTTGAAATTCGACCATGTTTCATTTAAAAAGTAATGTATTTCTAATGCATTATTGTGTAAAAATAATGGCTTTCTGCACTCCTTCTCCATATAAACTTTAACTGAGCCAAATTTCATACTCCTCCGTCCGCGGAATATTCGTAAAAAGTGGGTACAAAGTTTTTGTTTCACATACCTACTTACTAATATTAAACATGAAAAAGTTGTCTTTGAAATTCTTAAACAAAACCTAGATATTTATTCACATAAAGGGTAAAATACTTTTGAAACTTTTTATTTACTCAGCTGAAAATACAACTAATTCACATATTACCAGTTACTTAAACACAGATGCACAAACTGTTCATTAAACAAATGTTTAAACATATTTAGAAGCATTAACCAATTAGTAGCATGGATTGAATTGTGTACACACATGAGTGGTATTTAATTATCAGTTAAAGCACGGCCTAATGATACTCGTATTTATTATAGGAAGGATATTGGATAAAAATCGCACTTTTGTGTTTTTATGTGATGTAATTAGATATATTGCTACTAGATATGTGTTTTTTCTAAGCTCGGAAATAGATGCCAAATTAGGTTATTTATTACGACAAAATTGTAATTGGCGACAACATGTTACATAGATAAAATCGTTTACTTTTAGTTACTTACACTGCAGTCACTGCTAAAAGGTATTAAGAAATTTATTTTGCGAAGGTTCTAATATCTTCTTAACTTTAACTTTGTAGCCTAGGCAATATCTCAGTCTATCTGAAATAATAAGTACCTCCCTTTTTGGGAGCGGTCTGTTACCAAGTGAACTGCGATAGGCTGCGTATGGAATTTTTTGGAGTTGTGCCAACCCGTACAAATTCACCAAAAGCGGACGATTTCAAAATTGCTACCCAGGGACCTATTGACTACTTGAGTTTCAAGTTTATATTCGTTTAACGTTTTTTGTCCAATGATTTTTAAAATAGACATAAAAAACCTTTGATTAATTTAATGGTGAGGAAGTGAGCCATAATCGCTGTCCGCTTTTGATCTAAGCTACGTGTAATTATTAAACAAATTTTCTCAACACTCATGGTGACGCAAGGGGCCCCTCTTGTTGAGGCGTTTTTATGTGAGCCCATAAAATGACCAGTCGGGGCCCCAGAGAAAGATTTTATTTACTGTTCAAGACATGCTTTGTACACTCTGATTAGGAATAATAATTGTTAATGAAACTCTTCCTGCTTTGATAACTGTTTGTCGGAAAATTAAATGTTTTCTAGGTATTTGATAAGTGCGGTTTATGATAGTCATCCAGGAAAACATATTAAAAGTCGTGCGACTAAATTGCACCCATAAACAGTTCCACAGTTAACCCTTAAAGCAACATCTATCAGATCCATATCTTCAGGACACATAAATCCAGACATTTTAATTACAACAACAAAATAATATTTATTAGCGTAAAAATTCGAAATCTTTCGGCAAACTGAGTTAATTTGACTAATTGGACTGTGTAAAATATTGCAAGTGACCAAAGTAATTTCCTCGTAGATTTAATTGGTACCGAGCGGCGTGGAAAATTCACTGTGCACACAAAAGTGGCTCGAAAGTGTAAAACTAGTTTCATCGTTTTTAAAAAGTGTTTATGAGGAGGCTTAACGAACGCGGCGGCACGCACGCGGCGAAGAATAACAAATACGCCCACAGCCGCCCTAGCTGTAAATAGTTTTGGCCTATTGTTTAATGCGTCTGGCTTACTTTATACTCGTTTGATTTGAGGAAATAAATACATTGAGAGCTTCGATTTTTGGGGAAGAGGTTTCAGTTAGTTCAAAAAATATATATAGCTTCGAATAGTTTTTCAGTCTATCGAAAGAAAACTCTTGTTATCTCAACAGAAAGACACGTTTACGTTGTAGACTTTCCTACTTTTGTGAAACCTCATTATCGTGAAAAATGTTCGTAACACTGTAAAATCTGCCATGAAAAACCGACATCACCGAAACAAATATTTTTATTATTATTTTTATTTTACGTAAAAGCTGTGTTTTTATCATTACAAGGCTGCCATAGTCTGTATTATTACGCCTATTTCAACTTTATGCATGACATAAACACGCCAAATGTGGAAATTTCATTATGACCATGATAATTCCGTCGGCGACCCTGCACGAAGGTTTTAATAGGTTTAAAAGAAAAGCAAGCCGGATCGCATGAGATATTCCACTACACGACATTATTGCATTTTTGCTCACGAAACACCTGAAAATCAGTAATTAATTTCAAAGGCATTAACGCTGCCTTGTCGCAGCGTCGTCGGAACATGCGAACTTCTAATTTGTTATTGTAAAATCAGGAGAAAACCGTACAATAACAAATAGTGCGAGTGAAACTCGGCTTACAGTCGGTCACACAACGTTAAATCACATCGCATCACGTGACAGAATCCGTTCTTTGCATCACTAATTGATTGTTGAATTGGAATTAATACACTCATTAGATGTATGAATGCAATTAGGTGCATAGTTGTGTAGCGAATACCGTTTCGCGCGGTCGCACCGGAGCGACTTTCAAATAAAATTGCGGAGAAACTAATATAATGGTGCGGCCACCACGCGATGTAGCGCACGTACTTTTAGCATGATTTATTATTTACTGCAATATCCTGGTAATTGATTACAAGTATTTATCATCTGTGATCACCCATCTGTCGGCTGTGCGTGCTTGTTATGGCAATATGCTCTCGGAGCGTTTATCATACCGGACCTGAGCTGGCCCATCTTTAGCATGAAACATACATTTTACTGTTGAACCGTCTTTATGTATCAAGTCTCCTAAATCACAAATGTATTGTGTGCAATTTGACCAAGTACATCTTCTAGGTCTCCAAACAAATCTCTATTTAGCTTTCATTATTATATTCCATTATTACGGAGGATAATTTACCATCGGTGATTAAATGTGTCTTATATTCAGATAGACAATTTTCTTTGCTTTCTCCGACATTACGTTCGTTTCTATTTAAAGATAACGACCTCATAAACACAATCATGGAACGTTAACATGGAAACAAGAAGTTTATTCGAATGTGTGGAATATGAGCGATTATTATGAATGAGTATTTTATACTGGTAGTCTTGAATTATTAGTTTCTTGTCGATTGGCAAGTGTAGCATACAGTTTACGTAGGATTTACCTTCCCACACAAGTTGGGAGAGTAATTTGAGCTGCGCTTAGAAATACAGGTTCTGGAAACTTAACTGCTTATCTGTAAGCTGTAGTCATTTTGCCAGCTCATCTAAAGCATGCATTGAGGCTAAAATGTATTTTAGATCTTCTTAGCATGTCGAAGACTGATGAAAAATTAAACAAGTTTGACCCAAAATTCAATTGCATTTTTTGTCATTCATATTTTTTATATGTTAAAATTTTCACGCTCCGTTAGATTATACAGTTTACTTTTATCAAAAATGGCGACTGGACTTAGGCATTCGTGAATTACCTATACCGTTATCTAGACCAGACTTCCTTGAAGAAATTTAGCATGGTAATGGTTCCTGATTCTTTGGAAACATTCGCGAGCCGTTACTTATATGGTCGCGACTCTGAATATTTTCGTACGTGATGAAACTTCAAATGATTTCATTCAAATGAATATTAGTATCGATTTGACGACCCATATGCAGTGATTCAAATGCGACTGGTTTAAGCTTAAATAGATAAATTCCCTTTTTTTTAGATTGGTATGATTAAAAGTGGCTCTGCAGTGTGCTTGCACTTCATTTCAGCTTGATAGATGATCAATTAAAGAGCAAAAGTGGTGTTAAAATTGTTTTTCAAGGGTTGAAGATGTTAAAATAACACAAAATTCAAGAGCTATTCGCCTTTGGAGATAGCGAATCAGATTTGCGCAAAAGTATTAAAATAACATAAACACACCTTTGACGGGTGGTCTTAATGAGAAAAGTTTGATACGACTTCCATTTAAGTCAAAGTTCTGTCATCAGCGTTTACTTTTCTAGGCAGGGCGCGGCTGTACCTCGGCTACTTCGGAAACGAGATAAGATCTCAATCGAAACGTAAACAAAACTTGATTTTGTTATTGACTGCAGACGACCGCTCCGTTCGATTTCCGCCTTTTCTAACTTCTGTTGGGATTGCATTCGAAATTGTGTTAAAAGTTTACATTGACGAAGTTCGTTGGCGGCACGAGTTAAAACATTGTTTTGGTTTAGAATAACAAACTTCGATCAGCTGAAGGAAAAACGCTTACAAAATTTCCTGTTAACCGTAACAAATTAAAAGATTACTTCTTCAGAGTTATCCAACAAAAATAACATTGTAATTTTGTTAGCACCTATCTAATACGAAACTTCTGCTATTTTTGCAGTGAACAATAAAATGGCAATAAAATGTTCAGCATTTTATTGCGGTACTTTTTCAACTCAAACACCACACACCAAGTGTGAGTTTAAACATTTATTCAAGTTTAAAAGACTTCTATGGAAAAAACAGTTTGAAGTGCCAAAACTAGATCAATTAATTTCAATATTCCCGAAGGATCAATATGGCCGAAGTTAAAGTCACAGCGGAGACGTTAATATGCTTAACTTATGCGTGCGAACTTCTGGTTGTCTGTAGTTACGAGCCAAGTTAACTTGTAGTTAGTGCGCCTATCGGGAAGTGTCGCCGTCAGACAATGTTGCGCCATAAATATAATTGTTATTTATTTGTCGTGTGAAGTTTTGATCGGTGCGATACTCGCGCCGCACTCATGGCATGGAGGGCGCGATTGTATCGCTATACATTAGTCTGCGGCCCCAGAGAGTTATTATCAGATCCGTTTGTTCGCAACTTTGCAGCGTTGTGCTCTCTACTCGTAGAAACTTATCGGTCGAGTGCTCACGGCGCGGTGCCAGATAACCGGGAACGGCAGAGAAGCGTGTGCTTGACTTACCATGTTAGAGAGCAGCAGCCGTTGGTGTTTAGCGACTTGAGGATCTAGGGCTTGGAGCGGAAGGGCAAGGGGTAACGGGAGAGGCAATGGCAGCGGGAGCGGGTGCGGGTGCGGAGCCGGCTGCAGGATCAGCGGCGGGCAGCAGGCGCACGGCGGCACGTAGGACACGCACCCGAGCTGCGGCGGGAACAGCGTGCCGGCGGCCTCCTCGAGGCCTCGCACACGTCTCTCACGACCGCATCCACGGCCGACCTCCAACCGTCCGACGGCCACGCGCGCCGCCGACTTCCCGACACGACCGAGGTGCCCGACCACCGACTTGAACGAAGCGCGCGCGCTTCCGAATTATTTTCAACTTAACGCGGGAACTTCACAAGTTCTCGAGCGTGGCGTAAAGTACTTCGGAAAGTGTCGAAACTCGAGTTGTTTAGTTGAGGAAGGGCCGGGTCACCGCGAGGGAGCGGGAAACAGCGTTCGGGAGAAGCGAGAAACGTCGCACAGGGCTCGCGAGAGTATGGAGAGAGTGGCGTCGTGCACGGAGCACAAGTCGCCGGGCCGGCGTGTGGCGGTGGACTGACGGCGAGGCAGGTGCGCGGCGCGGCGCGGAGGGCTGGGGGCGGGCCCACCTGAGCCACCTGGGCGCCTGCGCCGCGCGAGCTCAGCCTCCGCTCCACACACAGACACCGACACATCAGCGCTACTCTTTCGAACACTAACATTGCACTATCAACCGTCATTATCTGCAACTTTTCATCGTAATATATTATTTCATGAGCTTTCTAGTTTTTCAGAGCAAGAGTTACCCGAGTCAATATTTTATGGGTAAAGTTCATAACGAAATAGAACTTTCGGAAAAGTTATTTTCTTTTTATTTCTGAAAGTTATAAATACAAATTATCTTTGAAGAAAATACCTATAAATGAACATGGTTATTGGAAAATCAATGAAAACTTTTTTTTTCGACACTATTAAACCTGCCCATCTGTCGCATAAAGCTAAATAGGACTATCCCTGTACTATACAAAGAAAATGAGCGTAATAAAATAAATTGGCGACTCGACGACTCGCAAATAAGAGGCATTATCTTGCGGAAATCTCTAGCGGGATAACTGGGATAAATCGCATTGATCTCCGAGGTCCGGCTTTCCTCAGAGAGGACATCTGAAGAGGTACGGTGTAAGCCCGTTGTACACGCTTGGAGAGGATTAGGCACCTTTTAACGTCGAACACTATTTACCTTTAGGATCTTTTCTTCGAGACACAGATTACATTCTCGTTAGTAGCCAATGAGTAAACAGAACGGATTTGGACGCACACATGCTGTTGGCACGCGGTTGAGTCGAGGAGAATCTTATATAAACATATGATAGTTCGCTGAGTTGTAATGAACAGCAACATCACTATAAAGATGGCCATGAACTCCATTTCGTTCTTAGATTTTGTATTCACGTCTATTTTGAAACTGTTGTAAAGTTTAAAAATAGATATGAATACTTACCTTATGAAAACTGAATAAAGACTATTTATCAGTTAGGAGGTTCCCAATTTTATTTGGCCATGGAACCCTAATTGATCACAGTTTTTTGGCGGAACCCTAGCCGGCTATTTTAATAACTAGAGTATTTACCTTGTAGTTGAATATATCCATGTTAGACTCGAAGGTAGAACAATTTATATATTAAAATAATTAAAAATAATATATTCGTTTTGCAAAATATTGATTGTAAATAAGAAATACAATGCAATGATTATTCAATGTGAATAATGTAATTTTTGCACATACTTAATAGCACTAAAATTTGGCTTTATGTCTGACAATTGAACGCGAAGATCTGGAGCTCTTAGTTCTCGGACAGACCGCAGAACCCCTGCGACCATTTGACGAAACCCCAGGGTTCCGTGGACCACCTTTTAGGAATCGCTGAGTTAAACTGCTGTATCTACTGATAATAGTCCTTTGACTAATAGATCTACTAAAACATCATCTTCCAATCCGCACTGGGCCCGCGTGGGTGGATTATAGAAGAAAATTATTTGCTGTTTTTGTCTGACTAAAAAATATAAATAAATATCATATTGTTTTGGAAACTTCACATTTACAATTTCATTTTACTGTTGATGTTGAATTGAATTCGAGAACTCAATGTTAACTGGAATAATTACATACAATAGGTATGTAAATGAAAAACATTTTAAATTTTAATCGTAACTGCATGTAAGGCCAAGTAATATTAGCCACACGGATCGGTCGTACAGGATAAGCTACGCTTGCCGTGGT
The DNA here is from genome assembly GCA_949987655.1 of Polymixis flavicincta. Lineage (NCBI taxonomy): Eukaryota > Metazoa > Arthropoda > Insecta > Lepidoptera > Noctuidae > Polymixis > Polymixis flavicincta. The sequence goes on along the minus strand of OX465175.1, from coordinate 10,221,794 downwards.
TGGTCCGTGGATGGGGACCATCTTTACATACCAAAATCGGGAAGCATATGCGTTGTCATTTGTGGATCTTTGACAGTCGTTACGGGGCGTCAGATGCCCGAAAGTCTGAAAACCAGTCTTACCAAGGAGTATCGTAATATCCAGTAACTGGGTTGTGGAGGCAGTTGCACCATGTAAAATACCTACTGTTATTCAGCTGCATTCGGTTAGACTGGAAGCTGACCCCAACATAGTTAGAAAATGGCTAGGCAGATGATGATGATGCATGTATGACGAGATATATGAACGAAAACGACGCAAAAGGTATTCGTGAAGATCATGGAAGGTGGCGGTCTGTAGTTTCTGCTTACCCCTTTATTGTAAGTTTATATGAAATTTCACTTTATTTTCATGAAAACTGGGTTGTCTTCATAGAAAGACTCAAACCCAATTGAAGCTAGGTGCCCATTCCAAAACGTAGATCTCTACGGAGAAGAACGGGCAAGACACTCCAAGGACACTCTTTTAAATCATGGGTATTACAAAATCATGGGAACATTATTCTTGGTGCTTCTATATGTGAGACTTTAAAAGGGTTACTCCGTAATTAATTATAAATATATACTGCATAATCTACTTGTAAAGCAGGTTTTAAGGGTCTTACGTGGAAGCTGCTAAAACCTCTGTTTTAATTTCAAATTAGACAAAACGATTAGGGAAACGTACGGGTTCATACAACGTGTACCATAAATATTATAAATGATTAAGTACTAGAGAAGAGCAACATGAGACTTAAATATAACTGGCTAAATGTGTTGTAGTTACACCTCTGCCCATCCCTTCAGGGAATGCAAAGTTTTGCGTTTATGTCTGTCATTTTAAGGTTAAACAAACAAGATGTAAAGGGTAAGTTGAAGAATATGCTGTCTCTCTTAGACTACGCTCAAACTGAGGAACTACTTATCACCCTGACATAAGCCACAATAATTCCATACAAAACACGTAATTCAGTCACCGTCTTCTTTAATATTATATTATAATAAGACCTCTCGACCTCTTACTAACTAAAACACAGTCTTAGTCTTACTCTCGACACCACTACATTCACAGACAAAGGCTTCTCATATCACACTCACACAACACAAAATACGCATGTTTCCCAGTCACACACACACACACACACACTCACACAACGCAACAAAACACACGACTCCCAGTCGCACTAATTTTATTCTAACTTTTGAATAAATTTGTTTTTTTGCTTCCTTTTACTTTGTTTTTCACATTTTTTCTTTAAATCAATCGTAATAATGTAATCTTTCGTATAATATCACCTTACCAGCTCTTAATTTCCATAAGAGTTCTTAGTGTCCAAGTGGCAGTAGAACACTGACGTCACCGGTATTCCTAGTTAGATTTTCGATAACTTTTTTATGAATAAGACCGTAAGCATATTGTAAGGACTTGTATCAATAAAAGAATTATTTTTATCTCGTTTATTCATTTTACTGCTTATTATACAGGAAAAGTTTTTGTCCAGTGCGCAAATTGTAACCATGAATTCAGCATATCATTCTAGAAAAAATTCTGCGCTTATGTATTAGTATATGCTAGGGGGTAGCGCAGAAATTAAATACCTACGCGGTCTGAATACCTACGCGGTCAAAATGTATGGAACAGCAAATTTTTTTTTGTGTATCGCGCGAAAAATTTCTGCGCTAGGGGGTCTAGAATGATATGCTGAATTCATGGTTACAATTTGCGCACTGGATGAAAAAACATTATATGGTGTAAAATGTGATATAGGGTGAAATAATTAGATTAGTTTTTTTTTTTACTTCTTTTCGTAATTACAACCGCTGATACCTAGGAATAATGTAATTAATTAAATTCATTAGGTACCTACTCTTTGTCAAGCTCTAGCCCGATTTATTTTAAAGAAATGTATTTCACTACCATTTCTACCGTACCGAAAAAGCCTGAACCTCAACTAAACCAAGTTTGTTGCTAGTTTAAAAACATAGTTTCTATTAACATTAATGCGTTTCGTAGTCTTGTTTCAATATTTACCGGAAAAAACTAATGTGGGTCACCTTCATCACTAGGTAGCGGTAACCTATTTATTGGTAGGTACCAATAACTATTTAAAATTAAGTAAGTAGGTACTATAGGTAAGTATATAAACTAGTACTAGGTTAGTATATCGCACATAATCGGGAGACTACAACAACAACACTACATAATAAGAACGTCACGAATTGATTAGTCGATTACTAAGTTTCTAACTACAAAGGCTACACTTCAAACGCGCCTGTTTTCGATAGTATTAATAATTAATTCTGATCATCGGTATAACAAGCTAAGGTAATTAGAGAATGTGGTAACTTGACATGTTTTTGAAGATGTATTCCACGGTTCCTATAGCGTCGATACTTTGAGGCGCCAAATAATAAGTGGTTATTCAAAATGGCACTGGTTTTGACAGCAGACGCCAAAGATATGTCAAAATGTGTACAGTTAGTACCTCAAATTGTATTTTAAGAAAAGTTAGGCTGTACTTAGAGTGTTTCTGTCGCTCATACGTTTGTGATAGTCTCCCCTCTTAAGCTTAATCTTATAATCTTTTTTACTTTGGTATTTCAAGATGGCGCTTGTTTTGACAGCAAATGTCAACAATTGGACATTTACATTTTGTTATATTTTTCGGCAAAGGTCAAGATATTATGTGAGAAACACTTTGTCTTTACTTACAACTAATGAGATTAACGCATCTAGGATGAAAGATGGCGGTTCTGTGTCATGATTATTACGGAATACGCACCTTTATCCTAGTTTTTGTATTATTATGCGACACTGTTCGTTTCATAACTTGCCTACTAGATTAGAATAGAATAGAAAGAATGACGTGTATTATCTCCAGTATTACAGCTAGTAAGCTAGGCTCTAATAGAACCATTTCTACGAAAACTTCATGGAAATCGATCTACTAGAGTCAAGCCGGTCTGCGAGAGCCTTAATACCGGAAGCAAAAATTTAGTTTCAGCTTAAATCCTAACTACTATGGTGAAAATTGTTCAGGTTCAGTGTTACCGTAGAAAAAATATGTCTTTTTCAACTAATTTAAGTGTACAATTAAACGCTGACAGACTGAACACCGACAAGACTTTATTTCGACAAAACTCTTCGCTAACAGGGCGATTCACTTCGCCGACAGGGCTCATCCTTGCGCTATTACTAAATAGTCAAGTAACTGCCAATAACATTGAAGTAGAGCTCGCCGGCCGCTGCCGCGGCACCGCTCGCTTCGCTCATTCGACTCACGCGCGGTTGGCCGCAATTCTAGAGGCCGGTCGGCGAATGGTCCTGTCGGCGAAGAGTCCCGTCGAAGTAAAGTCTTGTCGGTGTTCAGTCTGTCGGCGTTTAGTCGTACACTGTTTTCAACTATTATGATTTCTACTAGTTTTTTTTTTAAGATTCACAAAAACTAGTTTAAATAAAACACCACATGTTATACCTTTTGTCAAGATCCAGCAATGTAATCTTACAAATGCAGAGACTACCTATCGTATTTTCCTTATAATCTGAGTAGCTGCTATAAATAGCACTTAAATACCCAGCACAGTACATACCCATTAAGCAGGTATATTGCTATTATATTGGTAGTATAGGTACCCAGTCATAATTTCCGCGTCAAATATGCAATACGTTTCTAACAGCCTAAATATCCCCCCTCTCCCTCCAACGCGTGGCGGCATGAATCACGGCGTACGTATGTGTGTAACTAGAAGGCATGCGAGTGCAAATTCCGCAGTTCAAAGTTAGGCTGTACGCCCGCGCGGGCCCCGGTCGTTGACCCTGCGCGCACGCCGCCAAGCCGTCTACGAGCGGTGTTATGTAACGTGACCTTAACATTGGGCTGTGAGAATGAAACCTTATTCAGTGTCGACTGTGAATGTGATCCGATTATGGCGTATTATTAAGTTTAGTCAACAGGTGCAGCTATTTTAGATGCGCAAGCGCTAAAGAATGCGAAGAGTAGGTATATAGGTAAACGTTTTATGAGTTTGCAAAATTCTTTTTTTAAACTATATTTGTTAAAATGGCCAATTTGCTTACATAATATGAATGCCTGTGTTTCTTTTTTTGAAGCCAAGTGTGTTAGAATTAAAATCGAAGGTGTTTTATTCTAAATTAAATTACTAATTTGGTTACAAAATATAGACCCTTGTTTTATTTCGTAGATAATAAATTAGTCCATTTTCGGATCGTTAATTACCTACTTCTTAGTAAACTCGCAGGCTTGGTATTTCACAAGAAATCCTACAAAAGAATTGTAACTATTTGAACATTTATTTAGTTAAAATTATATTTTGATGTAAATTCAGTCAACCTTGTTTCTGTCCGTGACCTAGAATAAACTTAGTGTTATTATTTCATTAAAGGTTTTTACAACAACTGATCGAGTGACCGTAGTCCTTAGAATACAGGAAAAGTTTTTATCCAGTGCGCAAATTGTAACCATGAATTCAGCATATCATTCTACGTAGACCCCCCCTAGCACAGAAATTTTACGCCGAATTTACAAAAAAAAAATCAGCTGTTCCATACATATTGACTGCGTAGGTATTGCACTTTTCTATGAAACAGCTGATATTTTTTTGTATAACCGGCGAAAAATTTCTGCGCTAGGGATTCTAGAATGATATGCTGAATTCATGGTTACAATTTGCGCACTGGATTAAAACTTACCCTGTATAACAATACATAATTTAGCAGCATATTTCTAAATAGTTCAGTAGGCCGGCCGTGTGGTAACGGTCGCGACTCACGAGTTGTGGGTCGTGGGTTCGGAACTTTGGACACCAACAGGTGCTTTACTTAGTGTTAGTGGACATTATTTCATCACGACTGCTCTCAAAACAAAACAGTGAAGGGAAACATCGCGAGGACAGTGGCTTTTCCTAGAACCAAAAATTCTAAGACATGTGACACTACCAACCCGGACTAGGCCCGAATGGTGGATTTTGGGCCACTCCCTCTCACCGAGAGAAGACCACTCCCAGCAGTGGCAACATTGTTTGCTGATTATACAATCTATCTAGTTTACTTATACCTAAGTTACTAATAAAACTTAGCTATTACTTACTACGCCATGCGCTATAATAAAATAGGTAGGTATATTAAAGGAAGGTATTCTAAAGGTGTGTTTTGTCTGTTAAATGTCTAATACCTATAATATTTTAACACAACCTACCTGACTAAGATCATGCTGGGTATACGATGCGTAAAAAAAATTAATACTATTGATTTTAAATTATCTGTTTTAAATTTCAAGATTCTATCAGAATCCAGAAGGTATAGGGAGAAAAGTAAAGGGAAAATATAACATTAAAAACAAAACAGAAACCTATTCTGTATTGTTTTTAATGACTATTTTTTATTTACTTCAAAGTTGAGTGCTCCACGTCTTATTTTAATGAAGTCTACGAACTATGCGTGACACGAGCCCATTAATTTATCAGCAGTGCCAGTTGCCAGTATGTAATCAGAGGACATCCCCCGTAAATACTCATCACAAATTAGAACAATTTACATAAACATGTTATCAACAGCGATCATCAACATTACAACATTAGTGAAGCGACACCGAAACCCGCATCGTCGAAACACGAAAAAAAAATGCAAAATAACGGACGGAGAAAAGAAAACACAAAGCATCGTGCAAGTAAATCGTCCGTGGAATCCGAGAACAAAACCGAATAAATTGTTTTAATAAGGCATAAATTACGGCAAAAAAATCGGACCGATCACGCCGTTACGATGGTTGACCATGGCATTTACGCTTTGTTGGATACCGTACATGGTGCGCTTGAAATGCGCTTTTTGTATCGGCTCCAGGCTGGTTTTTGCTGCGGCGCGTACACGGTAATTCGCTATTAGTACTGTTACGGGCAAGCAGCGCGATGGTTGCGCTTAGGTGCACCTCTAGCTCAACGCGGTGACGCAGGTGACGCAGGTGTGTCGCTATGGTGAAGTTCCAACGATCATGAAGGTAATGAACACGCATAGAGGTTATTAACTCCAGCCTTAAGAGCGTTACTCAACTTTGAAGCTAAATTAAACTAAGATCAGGTGTTTACGTTCTAAGTTACGGTTGTTGTATGAGAGCACTTGAGCTTACTTTGTGGTAAGAAGAAGTTATTTAATAAAATAAGTCGAGACTCGTTACAGTTGAGTACAGCTGACCTTTATAACGATATAGTTCTTAGAAAAAAAAAACTCTTTACAAGAAGTACTATCACAAACAAGAATGAATGAGCCAAAACCGATTTCATTCGAAGCATCAAGTATTTTCTTGCAAATAATTCTTTGTATCCGAACTTAGACTACGTTCGCAAGGACGTTAAAATATCGCGGTGTGATACCACGCGCACTGGTTTTTCACTGAACACTGAGACGTCAGGTCCGGGTACCTGTCAAAAGTGTCAAAGTGCCTTCGGACTGAATGGTGAACGAATTAATGAAACGCATGACATCAAATTTTTTAAGTTCATTGTCGAAGCCACCTGTTGGCGCCACTTTGACAAGAGGTCTTCCACCTCTTGGCAAAGTGGCGCGAACTGGTGACTTGAATATTCAAGAAAACCCTCATCCATCAGAGTGTGACAGAGAGCGGCGAAAAAACACCATGTACGATTTTCAACCCCGAGCTAAGAAGTGCGTTGAAGATCTAGAGCACAATAAAATCCCGTCGCGATATTTATACGTCCGTGCAATCGTAGATCTCTTACCGGAGCCGTATACTCAAAATAAACGAGTAAAAAGCCTTGCTAAGGTTACTGGTACAACAGAAATAGCCTCAAGGATGTCAACATTTTACAATGACAACAGATACAGGATAAGTCATTGTTCCAACAAGTAAACAAAACTAAATGTTAACATTTTGATTCGAAAAGAAACGAGATCCTATAAAATACAGAGTCGTCTCTACCAACAAAATATTTGTATTGTTGCTTACAAAGTAAAATTATGGGTCCTTTTCAACGGGGCCATTTAATGATGTTTGAGTTTAAAGGCTCCCGCAGACGGGCGCGACGCGTCGACAATGGTACAACGCGATTCTGGTAGAATAATTTCCATGAAGTTTTTATAGAAGTTGTTCGACTAGAGTCGCATCACGCCCGTCTGCGGGAGCCTTAAAAGACTTCGTAGTTTCAAGTAACGTAGGTACAGGTTGAATATTTTTGGAAACAAGTAATTGCTCCGAGGTGTGGAACCGAGTCTGATGCCAGAAATATATTTTGTCTGTTTGACTGAATGTATGTTGTATGTTTCAGATTGGATGGCTGCATGCATTTGGATGAAATTTGACAAACAGAAACATACGTCAGTAGTTAACAAACAAGTTAGTTAGATTAAAATTGTTGATGACTGCATGCTTATCATGTATTTACAACGCAAGAGCATTCAGGTATTATCCCATTGTCAGATATTGAAGCGCGTTCAAATTAAAGCATAATTCTGATGATGCTTCGGACAAAATGATTATAATTAATGAAAGCACAGCCACTGTGCATTAATCCACTTCCCATTTTGCGGACTCCATTAGAGCATGTAATGCGAAACACTAAAGCGAAAACAAAATTTCGACTGAATAAACCGAACACAACATTTCTAATGATTAAATCTGAAGCCGGAATATTCTTCGTATTGGCATGTTCGTTTCGAAATGCAAAGTTGTTAGTAAATCCATGCACAGGCAATGTTAATGATGCTGTAGATCATCCAGTGAATTTCCGTGAAATCTTGATGTTTGATGGAAAATGGAAATGCCGAATTTCCGTATGTATTTCGGCAGCCTCGGAATTGATGTTTAATTAATGGTAAATTTCACTCCGTTTCAAAGAAAAAATATTATGCAAGCTTAAGCCAACAATTATTAATTAATGTTATTATAGAAGAAACACTCATTTATTACCATACGCCAAGCGTCATCGATATCGCCAAGCGGTTGATTGACTCTTAACGTAACCAGAGAGGCTGACCTATTTTTTTGCCAAAGAATCAGCATCGCCTTAAAACGTGGCAAAGCTGCCAGCCTTTTGGGCAGTTTTCATGTTGGCCGCGATGCAGACGAATTTTTTGATGTCCTGCGATTCTTTTCCCTCTTTTTTACATACATTAACCACCTATACCTACTATTAATATTATTTTAAGTATGTTAGCTTATATCCTACTATGTAAATCACATTAAATCAACAATATTTCTTCTGAGAGTAAGAAGAGAAGAGGCGAGGGCAAAGAAGAAGAAGATTTTTTCTCTATTGCGTAAGAAACCTTAAACGCCACGTAGATTAGAGTTGGAAATATTATCAAAATTATTAAGACACTAGAAAAATACAACCGTAAGTATACTTAATAAATCAGAATTAGCCAAAAAAGGCGAAATCCAAATCGACACACAATTCTATGAAAACTTTCAGTGAGTTTTGCTTAGATTTTTCACACAAATGAAAAATGTTAGGTCATTTTCACACGTATTCTAAGTACATAATGAGGTTAGGTGCAGCATTATGTTGGCGTAGATATAATTCATTCGGTGTGGCACTCATAAGCAGGCTCAGAATATTCTTTGTGGAGCGCCAGGGAAAGGGCTGTGTGGTTTATAGTGCTGCGTCAAGAGACTTGTCGATGAATATTATTTAAATTTAATATTTTTTCTGAAACTGTTGCATGGTTCAGTAGTATACTCTCAGACAGCATGGCTGTTCTGCAAGCGCTGAACAGTCACACGGTTGACTCTGGGCTGATACACGAGTGCCACCAGCGCCTCAACGAGGTAGGTAGCCTCAACAATATTACCATTCAGTGGATCAAGGGACACAGCGGTTCGCTAGGCAACGATGCAGCCGATGAACTTGCCAGGAGGGGGTCGAGCATGACACCAGTGGGACCAGAACCCATTGCGCCACTTCCCTTCGGGTATCTACGCATTCTGGTAAGGAAACGAACCAGGGATCATCATCACAAAATATGGATGGTCCTAAGTGAGTGCAGGCAGGCTAAGGAAGCACTTCCTGCGTTCGATGTCCGCCTCACGAAACAGGTTCTCCGTTTAACAAAACCACAGCTGTGTACAGTTACAGCAGCCGTAACTGGCCATGGGTCATTTAATAAACATCTCTTTGTCATAGGAGTAACAGACAGTCCGCTGTGCAGGGCCTGCATGGAGGACGACGAGACAGCGGCTCATGTGCTGTTAAACTGCCCGGCGGTTGCTAATTACAGGGCAAAATACTTCGGTAACCCAGGTACCCTAAGCGAGATTGTCAGCAACACCAAGGCGCTGCTGGCCTTTTTCGAGGAGCTGGGGTGGATCGAATGACCGATTCTCCCACCCGTACGCAAAATACGCGCTTTGACGTGGAGTTGCGGACAACAGCCCGTTTTACCTATGGTTCAGTAGTACGCAATATACATTTAAGTTGTGAAAACATAAACTCATTTGAGTTTTATTGTTCACCAAAGTCATCGACTAGATTGAAAACCACTTAATTAGGTACTTAGTTAAAAAGAAACAACAAAAAACGTTAAGCGAATTACGGCATAAGCGAAATATTATCTACTTCTATCGAGCGAACATCAGTGACCAATCTGACCGTCTGTCCTTAAGACAAGGATATTTTATTATGACTGCTAATCTTATTTGCTTTGAGTGTTCATAAATTATTTAACTATACAGCTCAAATGCACACCAAAATAATACTGCATGGACCCTTATATGAGATCAAACTGATTTATATATATTTAAACAGTTCGCATTTACAGAAACCATTAATGTCGAACAATAAATTACAACATATCGTGCTACTGCATTTCAGTAAAAACGCAAAATTGTCTTTCACTTGTCAAAGAACACACGCGCACAATACATAAATGCATGTCACACATCGAGCACAGCTCATCGACATCGATACAGCTCGTGCCTATCCAACACAGCTCTTTGGCGTCAGGTCCAGATCAAATTAAAAACAGAATTTATTATAAGTATCATTAATTATTTAATGCAATACTGTGTTCGCTGGCGTCGGCCGGGGGACGGCCTGACCGCACTTCGTGTTTTTGCTACCAAATTTACAGGTACAAACAGAATAGGATATTTAGATTAACACTGTGAAGGGCTGAACGCAATACCAGGATAGTCGACGTAGGAGGATAATTAGTTTCGCACGTACAACATCACAATTAACTTTTTACTTCACGTCCATTTACATGATTTTTAGGCGGTTCAGCCTAATTTGTAGGCGGATATATCCTGCTGTTTGTTGTGGCATTTCTAATTTATATGTCACAACGCTCTGATTTACGATATGTTAATGAAACATTCAGTCGAAATTATGAAGCCTCGTATTAATGGAACTCGATGCTTTTATGTTTTAATTAGTCACTAGCTTTTGCCAGCGGCTTCACCCATGTGGAGGTCCGAAATTATCCCACGGGAACATACTGCCGGAATGAAAAGTATACTTTTTGATAATTCAGGTTATAAACTATCTGAGTACCAAATTTCACCCAAATCCGTTCAGCCGTTTTTGCGTGATTGAGTAACAAACGTCAAACAATCTAAACGGTCACATTTATATATTTAGTTGGATTAATAAGACTTGATGATTATAAATGGATCGCAAATTTCAATTTCGTATTTTATTGGTATTTAATATCAATATTTATTCAAGACTAGAACACGAACAATAGATTTATGTTTTCAATAAAATATCGTAACAATTTATTTAGGAGCGTAATATTCAGGGATTACCGTGCACTTTGCGGGGGATTACAAGCGAAAATGGAAAACGCATTCAAAAATATTTTAGTAATATTCTTTAAACTGATAAACCCAATTCACGATTTTATGAGCAAATCCAAAAAGCAACATAAGCCGCGTATTGCAGAATACGTTTTAAGAGAATAACACGAAATGAGTTCCGTATTACAAGATACTCGAATCCGTGTGGATTTCAAAACGATGGCAATTGATAGTTCGGGGCTGAACGGGGACCGAGGAGTAACAAACTTTATGAAAAGTTCCCGTAACCTCGTAGTCGAGACCGAAACTACGTCATGTCCTAACTACTTACGTAAATTCCGCAAAAAATAACTTGTCCGTGTATTTGTCCATTAAATGTTAAATTAGTCCTTTGAATTTCTATTTAATATTAGTGGGCTCAAAGCCTCGACAAGGAATTAAATATGAATATTTGTCTGGCCTCGTCAACAGAACGTTCCGAAGGTCCGAACCAGGGGTTCTTTACGTCTTTGTAGCGGTTAGCAAGTATCAAGAGTAGGTTTACTTAGGCCCTATCCCCAGGCCTGTTTTGGTCGGGCTACTAGGAGAATGAATACGAAAGCGTATTTGCTTTGTGACTTGTAAATGTCCTCTGGCGGAATGACGACATTGTTAATAAATTACTTGTAAGTCTTGTGTGTATCTTAAAAAGTTTGGTGACACGTGTATTAGACCGTGGCGCTTGGAACTCAGTTCAGTTTAGTTGGAATACATTGCAACTTTGTACGGACTTGGCGAGAATTTTCGTTCTTGTATAAGATATATACAGCATTCTCCGAATCCAGTACTTTTATATCGATCGTAAAAAAAAAAACTTAGCACATCACTAAAATCAATCAATGATCGTCACAGCTATCCTCACAATATGAGCAATTTACTTTTATTCAACCATACCCATTTGGTAATTGGACATTGGCGTTACAATTGACAACTCTTTGCCACATTTTGACACTCACGTGGATCAATGCCAGTATGTTTGTTCCCCGTTAAGTGCAGATAAAGCTCTCACAATCGCGCCTCTCGTTAAACAGGGGGAAGTGTTTGCAATAATTGATTAAACCTATATGTATGTCGACTGTTGATTAATTGACGGTAGCTACGTGAACAAGGGGTTAGGAGAGACTGGAATGTGCAAGTCTGTTCTTTTAGAGGTTGCGTTGATAGCTACCGATTAAAAGATGAACTGGAAAATTCATATATGTGGGGATGACAGTATTGAGTGAGTGAGAGCGAGAATGTGTGAGAGAGAAAGAGTATTACTTAAGTATTGTGAGGGGGTGTGGATTTTGACGTAAGACGAAAAAGACGTTAAGATATTTGTAAAGACTTTATATTTAAATAAAATACCTCAAAGTTATTAAAAGTGTTTTGATTTCCCACATATATTTTAGTGCTCAGATTTTAGTATACCTACTGCACCATGTTCGAGAAACTGTGATCATTTTAGATTCGAAAAAAAAAAATGGCTGCACAGTTTTTATTTTTTTCAAATTTATTTTAATGGATATCAAAGACTCCAAATAGGAAGTTTCTGTAGTTACTTTCTAGAGCTTATTTTAAATAGAAACCCGGTCAATTTCCATCCAGTAACCACCCATACAGTCAATTTGTAAAACGGCGTCACTTTTGTGCCGCGACTTAAGAATTAGTTTTGACCTCAAACACTTCGGTAAAGCGACTTTGTTCATTTGTTACGAGTCCCATGTGTTTTTTAGATCCCACGTTAAAAGCTTTGAAGTTTGCCTAGTTTCGGTAAACCCAGTATGGTCCCAAGTCTTGACACGAAGGCCGGGGCTTTACGAACGCGGAGCGGGCAGCGTGGCATTCCCTTGCCCGGGCGTTTAATCTGTGTAATTGCCATAGAGCTTATATGACATGCAACTCAAAACATGAAATCCTACTGTTTTATTTTTAAGAAAAAACTGACAAGACAAACACCCGTCAGCTTTTTAAGCGTCGAACTTAAGAGTCACTTCAATATTCTTTAGTTCTTCGACCAGCTAAGACGCATAGTGTATCCGCGGAACTTATGCAAATGGTGTCTCTAATCCCGCAACGTTCTTACGTACTGACGCCTCGGCTTCATTGTAACATATCAAATTAATATCATACGTTGTAACCGCAGCCAAAACCTAGCTTTAAGTCTGTCTTAAAAGAAACGAACATTAGCAAAACGAAATGGTCTTGTAAAGAGACTTCATTAATAAATGGAGATTTAAGTACTTGAGTGTGTTTTGTAATATTTTGTTGGTACTAAAAATTTAAAGAGAAAAAAGGAAAATGCGACAAACTCTGAAGTTTTTTCAAAGTACTTGAAGAAAATATTTCTAAACATACTACGCTAAACATAGCGGCAATAAAACTAGCAATAACGTTTAACCACAGCATTAGCAGCTATTAAGGACCAGATATTCCGGAACAGTACATATTAAAGCCAATAAGGAACACGAAACGCTCTCCTAACAGCCTATTTAACTAATAAAAAACAACCTAACTAAACTAATGTGTACATGATAACCCGTGATTCCTGTAAATGCCCGAGATTCTAACAAGGTTTTCGCCGTGTCTAGTGGACCGTTCCTAAAGCGTAGTGCGTACCAAAGGGAGCTGGGCATGGCAGGTGAAACAAGAACATCTCTGTAGTCTGTTGTAATATTCACTTTGGTGCCCCCCGCCCCCCCGCGCCGCAGTCCCTTCCGAAAGCTCTTAATGCCAAGTCGGCCTGACCTCATGCCAGGTACATTAAGCCGTTTATACATAATGTATGAATTTGTTATGCCGTTTGATGTAAAGAAGCTTTAACTTAGGTAGTGCTAAGGTTTTCAGTCAATTTTCCCTTAATATTTTATAGTCTAATTTTTCAATTTGCGTTATCTCGGACAGGGTCGAGAAATATAGTAACGTTTTATTTGTTAAAACGATTTTACACCTAATTGAACTTCTATACTAACATGCCTGTATTTCTTTCTTCTCTGGCTGTAAAAGCCTTATTCAGGTGACCAAAGTACCATTAGGCATTTATCAATTAGGCTAATGAAATCTCTGTGTAACAATATTTCATAAATGTAAAAGGACTCAACAACAATACGACAAGCAAATTCTCAGCAAAAAAATACAGGTGCGTTTTATTCTCTCGTTTTTTTTTTTTTTATTAAGTTAATGACAGCACCACTCGACAAAGTGTTGCCAGGTGCCATACCGGCTGAGCCAATACCTCTGCTCGACGTCAATAGTGCTCGTATTCCCCAATATTTGGATTTTCGATGGCCCGAATAAGCCTTCCGTTGCAAACCCAGTTTTTTGGCCCCGAGCTCTCCCAGAAATGCAAAAAGCAGTCCAATTTCTCTCGTATACAGTATTTTGACAACTCCAATAGTGGGCTGTTAAAAGTATTGGTTTGGGCAGGTGTGTAGAGGTATTAATTACTCCATTTTGATGATGCAGTACAATTTAATTAACAATTTTAACCACACAAAGCTCTTGTTTTTGCTCTATTTATAACTTTGCGGGATATTTATTCAATTTAAGCTACATGTTGTGTGTTTGTACTTGGTTATGGGCTGAAAATGACGGAACTAACTACTCTATTATCTACATTTGTTATAAATACTTACCGTTATACCGACATTGATTGCGATTTCGAAACCTGTACTAATATTTAAACGCATTTGCTGCCTATTAAAATACTTAGATACACGTATTATTCCAACAAAAAAACTGAATACAAACCGCTATAGTTACCACTTTTTCTTGCTTCTTTTTATATAAATTATTATCACCAAGCGAATGAACACGAATGAGGTAAATAGGCCTTATCCGTTTACTAGCATATTTTTACATCAATAAATAACGTATTTATAGAGAAAAGACAGAATAAAAATAACAGTTTGTTAAACAATACTTTTCCTGTAGTAAATTCAGGTGTGTAAAGTTCTTAAACAGGTCAACACGAATTTAAATGAAGGAACACAGAACCTCACTGAATCTCCTGAAAACTACGGCTTACAAATTCGTTACTTTACATTCAAATGCGGCCTCATTATGATGTAAAAATAAAACTTCTAAGGTTTCCCTCATGCTGATTTTGGGAGAGGAAAAAAAGATGTTTTATTACTTTAATTAATTTAACGACGTAGTAAGTACTTGTCTGAAGTTCGTCTTAAGGTTTCAGCTTATAAAATGAACTGTTAAATAAGAAAGTGTGCAATGATTGGACATGATCAGTCGAAAGTCGCTGCTCGACGTAGGCGTTCCCTAAAACGAGCTTGCACTAATCGCTGATAGTCCTTTACAACAATAGATAAAACTGTTTCTTTTCTCTAATCAAACAGACACATACATACACAAAGGGTAGATTTGGACGAGACTGTCCTTATTTTAATTTGTATCTCAGTATAGAAAAACCCAACCCATATAATTAAAATTGGAGGTTGTGGCTAAGTAATAACAGCCGTACCGGTCGATAGCGGTTGATCCTTGGTTGGGCGACCATTTTTAAATACCAAGACCACTGATTCCGTGCCTCGAAAAACACCTCCACTCATTCTTGGATCTTTGACAGTTGTTACGGATCGACAGAAGCCCGAAAGTCTTACCAAGGGGTATTATCCAATAACAGAGATGTGGAGGTCAGATAGGCTAGGATAGTCGCTCGCATGTAACCGATTAGACTGGAATCCGACCCCAACATATTTGGAAAAAGATTAAGCAAACTGGCAAATGATGATATTAAAATTGCAGGTTGCGAAACAGGCTGCCTGCGTTCCTGAGAGAGCGGTATTCGGTTATCGCTGACTATGATTACATACTGAAGCACTGCCGACGTTTCAGGCAGAGTTAAAGGTCTAAAATTGTACTTGTATTTGTAGCCGATTTTCTATATTTTCATTCCTCTAAAATAAGTACCAGGTACGGTACTTATTTACAGGCCTGCACTGTCCTCCCATACCTATTATCACTGTAATTTGAAATCATTGTAAAAGCGAATAATTTTTAAGATAATAAAAGTGGAGTTTCTTGCCGGCTCTTCTCTTCTTCTCAGGAAGCGACAAATTGGAACCGAGCACCTAGCTTCTGACGTTTCATAAGTGCCCATGCAGGTTTATGTGAAATAAAATATTTTGATTTTGATTTGTAACGGAATTCTTCAGACCAAACCTATTAAAGAAATACATAGCAATTTTTGCTAATTACCCATTCGAGTCCCTACTTCACATTCTAGACAAAAAGGGCTACCTTCAAAACAAAAATCATTATTTTTAAATCACGACCAGAACCTTGAAAAGGGTCAGAATCAGCCCGAATCGACAGCCGTTAGTAACTGTGTCTACTCATTATTTCCGAAACATGAAATCCGTACAATTCGGCTGTTCCAATAAAATATCAATAACGGCGGATATTATTTGTATAGTAAATACACTGAAATACTGGCACAGATACGTAATCAATTGCGAATAAAATGGTTGCTCAGTCAACCTTAAAAGTTTGTCGTCAACCGCTTTGAAAATTCTGACCTTTGGCTTAACGAATTTATTAAAACGATTTTTTATTGTTTTGTTTACAGAGAATGTGATCGTGTGTCATCTAAATTAATCTGCTTGTCTTTTTCCAACTATATTGGGGTCAGCTTGCAGTGTAACCGCATCCAGCACCAGTATTTTACAAAAATATTACTATTTAACTTCTAATACGATCTAAATATGAAATAGATTTTAACCATTTATATATTATTTTAAGATGTCTTTGTTTGAGCATCATGGTGTGCCTGAAGTTTTAATCAAAACGAATCTTCGCAACAACTCAAAAACACAAAGTTTACAACTCATTGAAATACTCAATTCCCCACTCAAAACATTGACAGAACTTTAAAACATTTAAGATAAATCTTACAGAATTTTGAATTGGAAAAGTAACATTAATAATAAGTTTAAAAACGTATTTATCATGGCGGCTCCTAAGCTAAGGCAGGCATGTCCGACCTAACGAGGAACGGAGTATTCTCCAAATGTTTTGAGGAGTATACGGCATAGGGAAGGCGGAGCGGAGTAAGTTGGGGGCGGTGCCTTTTACGAGTCTTGAATTTCTTGGAAATATGTCCCAGGTCTATAGAAGTTGTACAAAATCCTCCGCTACATCTCCGCTCCGCTTCCGCTTTCAGTCAGACGTGCCCTTAAATGGCGGAATAATCGCAATGCAGCCAACAGTCTGAGGCATTAGACTGAACGCATTAGATGCAACATTATATTTGAGGACGTCTTGATATCGTCTGCCTTTTGAAATACTAATATCTCCCGTTTTGACTAATGCAGGTAAGTCTTTGATGGGTTCAACGACCTTTTTTGGGAAGTTGAGTACTTAATTTTCTTTCACAGGTTAATATCGGCCATCCTTATTACTGCTACAAAGAACGGTCACTTATGAAAATATTTCTATATTGTACTCTCACTTACAAGACTGCGGCAATAAACTACAGGGCCAACGAAAGAAAGTTATTAAAAAAAAACACGTGAATCAAACTTCCTGTTGACAAAAAATTAGCAGTCTCCATGATTTTTAAATTACCTATTAGCTAGATTGTTTATGCATATTATACACTGAAGTTGAAAAAAAACTTACAATAAACCTAAATCAATATTTTTCAGTAAATTTTTACCAAAATTTAAAAAACTATATCTCAAACTATAAGTAGATAAATTTGGCATAAATCATATCAAACATAAAAAATTTCTTAAGTTATAAGTTATAATAAATTTATTAATTGAATAAATTTTTATATTTCTAATTAAATAACCTATAATTCCCCCAATTAATCTTACATAAATTACTATTATTTTCAAATTAAAAGGTAAATAAATTATCTAGGGAAATACTGCTGATGTTATCATAACTTAGCTGACCATTCTCTAAACAGACTTCCTTTATCTTTGTCTGCAACCACAGAAGAGTGCCTTTTCATATTTTTTATGGCA
Organism: Polymixis flavicincta; assembly: GCA_949987655.1. Taxonomy (NCBI): domain Eukaryota; kingdom Metazoa; phylum Arthropoda; class Insecta; order Lepidoptera; family Noctuidae; genus Polymixis; species Polymixis flavicincta. Next base: position 10,204,001 of record OX465175.1, on the reverse strand, counting down.
ATGCGAAACGACGGATATTCTAAACAACTATGTAAATCCACTATTGAGATATACGAGTATTGACTGCTTGTAGATGAATACTTAGAAATCTTTTAAAACTCGAGAGCAGAAAAGGAATAAAAATTGGTTGAATTAAATCTTTCTAAAATCTAACGTGGGGGAGTATTGAAAGACAACTTACCCTAATTATGGTCCTTCCACTCTCTTTCAACGTTAAACGAACATAATAATTCACATACCTAGTAACATAATTCTGATACTCGATATTATCAAACTACATACATATGGTTAAGTAGTTCACTTCCAAGCTACAAATTATCATCATCTTCTGTTTAGCCTTTTCCCATTTTTGTTGGGGTCGGCTACCAGTTTAACCGGATTGAAATTCCAATGTTTAACTTGGAGTAACTGCATAACTGAGATTGGTGGAAATAGAGTAGGTTGGCGTATGCCCAGCAGTGGGACGTTAATGGATAATAAAAAAATATTAAAATAAACTGTGTAACTATCCAATTCATTTTTCATTTTAATAAATCATACACATGATAGAAGTGAAACTTCTAAAAAAAGAATTAGAGAGACCGAGAGAGGGATATCTTTCTTCTCTCTCATGTAACAAAATGTGCCTAAACGTGAAGCGTCCTTGAAATTTCACTCTCAGTTCTCGAATCGCCGCCTAAGAAATTTCACTTCAAAAATCACATATTTTCCCTTTTCAATTACTCCAACATTTTCCCAAGACAGATGATTGTAGAGAAACGGATGTCGAGATAAAAGGCCGATGTCACTTGTTGCTTGAATCTGGTATGCGTCACGCGTCTGCGACGTCTCGGTGCCTTCTAGACAGTGTTTAGGAACGTCTGTCGTACCCGCTTTTTATTTCAGGCTATTTAAATTCTATTAGGGTTGGGAGGCTCTGGAGATAGGAGGTTGAATTAATGGTAGGAGTTTTATTGTCACGCCTGGTTGTCGGGGCTAGGAGTGTTTATGATAAGAAGTAAGCTAAGATGTAGTGTTAAGTTCTACATTGTCTTTGAATGATTGAAAGCACGTTGTGATCTCGTTGTATTGTCACGTGTACAAGGATCTTAGTCAGTCTCCCTGAAATGTGCTGAGTCACCGAAAAGGGGGGACACCTAAGTTATTTCAAACGATTAAGACACCATCCAAAATACCATCTCCTATATATGGTGTGGTCCTTACCTATATGGCCTAACCATAACTGATGTGGTTTGCAATGCGTTTGGAGTGTTTAAGATTATCAGGAGTAGGCGAGGATGTACAATTAATGTGTAACATAATAATTAATGCAAGACCTCATACACCCCGACAATTAGTTAAAAGCCACCACACACCACACACACACACACACCACACACACACACACCATTGACCACACACACACCACACCACCACATTGACCATTTTTTTAAGCTATTTGTTATTGTTAAGAAAATTATGTTGACGCTAGCATTATTTTATGCATTTAAAATTGAGTCTCATTGCCTTAAAATGAGAATAAATTTTCTTTGGCACAACCGCCGCGCCAGTTAGTATGGCAATTAACAAAATTTAAAAAAAACCTACATTAAATCGATTCAGTGGTCAATTACGAATAAACTACTTTCAGGATTTGCGTTTATTCTGCTACATTTTGTATAAAGGTCCTAAATTATTTTTGGAAGAATGGAGGCAGGTGCTGGTCTCGTTGTGATGTCAGGTGAACGAGGTTGTCAATCTCCCTCGAGATATTCTCAAGCGCCACACGAAATAGTCACCTGTATTCAAGTTCCACTGAACGATAAGTGACTTTAATTTTCCCATAAATAGGGACCTACATAACCATTACCACATGTTGTTGGACATTTTTAATGTTGTTTAGTTTCATGGTTCATTATTTACACTATTACGTCTGCTACCAGTGAATAATTTTAAACCAACAATAAACACAGATACTGGGCACAAAGATTGAAGTTTGGCAATGCAATCTACAACCACATACACAACGTGTTAAATAACCAGTATTTTAGCAAAATATATTGAAATACCATGTGGTTTTCCGCCGAAACAAGTAAAATTCTTCCGTTTATCAGGTTCATCGAATTATTTCAGTTGAATAGACAGCACGTAACCGTACACCGACCACAATGCATTACGATACCCGGTCGTGTGCTAAAAGTGGTCATTTTGGTTAAAATGCAGTTAATTGTTTGTTACTGCTTAAAACTGGCGCTTTCATGAACGGTTATTTGAACTTGGGGTAAAAGGAGCAAAAAATTAAAAACCCGGCCCAGTGCGAGTCGGACTCGTCCACGAACGTTTTTGTATGGAGACCATCGTTATTTTTTAGGTCTATTAGGTATGTATATCATATTTATACTTATATTGGGATAAATATTAATAACACGATTTACGTAATAGCACTGTTTGTATCTGGATCACCCAAAGGTTAATTGGTAAAATATGCTTATGGCATTAAGTGCGCCTCTGTACATTTCTGTGCATGGAGTATTCATCATTTCAACCGTAAGACGTCCACTGCTAGTCATAGGTCTCTCCCAAAAGGAGGGTTTTGCCACAATCGCCACGCTTGGCAGGCGGGTTGGCGATCGCAGTATGGTGGTAAAATGCATAGATAACGCTGCTGCCCATTCTCTAGTAAATCCCTTAGTCGCCTTCTACGACACCCACGGGAAGAAATGGGATGGTGCTATTCTTTTACATCCGACACCACACGGAGAAAGAGAAAGTGAAGTATTAAATAATATATGTCGGCGCACCACATATGCGCGTGATCAACGGCGGAAAGGCGCGGGGTGTCGGGGTACCGAACCCGGACGAGACGACCGCTGCGCGGCGCGCGCTCCACACCACTCAGCTCACAGACGCGCTACACTACGGGCATTTTCATTGTTCTTCCTTTCTAAACGTTATACATTGTTACTTATGGTATTACACCTATTTTAATACAGTCCACTACTTCTTTCATTTATAAGCCCAGTTGAGCCCATTCAATATATTAGCACACTTCATATTTGTTGTAATAGCGGCAGTAGAAATACACACGCTGTGAAATTTTCAACTGTCGACCTATTACAGTTCATGAGATACAGCCTTAGTAATAGGGTTCCGTTGGCACCTTTTGGGTACGGGACCCTTAAAAGAAGAAGAGAGAGGTATCGATCGTAGCACGTGTTTGCACGCGTTCTCTGCCTACACCTAAAATAGAAGACGTGAGTTTGTATGTATATTTGTTACTGGTATTACAAGTTAGGCTGTCACCTTTCACCAGTTCACCCTCACTTAGTCAATTTTTACTTTTTAATAGAATCTAAGAGAGTTCACAATTCTCTATCTTTCTGTCTAACAAACATTTTTACAATTCAAATAGTTCCCAAGGTATGAGAGTTTGTAGGCCGTTAATCTGGAAACAATTATTGAGGATAAACAGAAAGAAATATCACTAGATGTGTCCTACAATCAGTAACGAAACGATTATCTATATATATATAAATAAAAAGAGAAGTCCTGACTGACTGACTGATTGACTCATCAACGCCCAGCCCAAACCCTTGGACCTAGAAAGCTGAAATTTTGCACAGAGGTTCCTTTTATAATGTAGACTAGGAATAAGGAAGGATTTTTGGAAATTCAACCCCTAAAAGAGTTAAATAGGGGATGAAAATTTCCGCGCGGGCGAAGCTGCTGGCAAAAGCTAGTTTAGGATAAACAGAAAGAATTATCAATTGATGTTTTCTACAATCAGTAACGTACGTACCTACCACAGTTTTTAAGAAATAACGATTCGCGCGTTTTTTTGCCATTTTGTCTGAAACAACTTTTAGGGCTTAACGTCTGTCTAGTTAAAGGACGGCAGTGTAGGTATCCTGGTTTCGAACTAAACTTAATTGGAAGTACCTACACACTGGCCAACTTCAAGTTTCTACTAAGTAATCTACTAAGTAATTTTGTACAGGGTTTTTTTTTTTTTTTTTTTTTGGGTGGGAAATCATCAAATGACTTCTCCTGCTGAGTAGAGCAGGAGGGCGTGTCAGACTTTTACTGACTAAAACCCACCCGTGTTCCCTCAGTAGCCCGTATGCCAGGGGCCGTGGTATCTCTTTCGAACAAACCCGCACCCCTGGCAGGCATCGGCCCTTGCGGACCCCACCTGTGGTTGCTGACATCTTTGACGGCGCGCGTGTGGAACACAACGCGCCGTCCCGTCTACCACTTTTCGGCCGCAGAGGATAGGGAGAGCGGCCAACGCTATACCGACACTCCTCTTCCCCTGCGGCCCCACCGCGTCCGCCATCAAACGGTGGCGGCCCCGTCCAGGCCACGGAAGGGAAGAGCGCTGCTCAGAAGCACCGGCACTCCTCCTCTACCGCAGCCCGTAACCCTCAGCCGCGATGCCTCCCATTCGACATCGCGGCCCACCTCAGTTGCGGTGCACCTCACCGCAACCTACTTTTTGGCCGCTACGTCAATGGCTTGAAGGCAAAAGCCCTGACGAGCGGCCCCACCGTTGGGTTCCTCTTGGCTTCACCGTGGATGGGAGACCACGGTTACTAAGCCCCCCCGCAACGACAATGCGGGAACCCACTCGGGGGGGATTTTGTACAGGGTGGAGGCTAATCTTCCTAGGTACCAACAGAAATCATAAATAATACATTTCTGACACACACATACACACTAATCACACTCATTCATACATAGGAAAGTGTAAAAATAACCCTTCCCTTTAAACTCCGAAAAATAACTATCAATTCCATTCAACCATTCCGACCCCGCTTTTAATTACTTGAACAAAAAGGCAGCGCTTACAAAATAGCAGTAAACAGTAAATACAGCGCTGTAGCGCTACATTGTAGCGTAATCCCACATGTAGTCCATTGCTAATAAACTGTAGTTATACTGGTAACAGTTGTGCTCATGTTGAGTGACGTCATCACCGAAATGGACGGTGACGTAGAACTACGAAATGGAAAGACGGTTCAATAGTTCGTAATGAAGAATGGATAGAATAAGAAACGAGTAGGTAAATAAGAGGAACTCTGAAAGTGGCTACGGTAACTGAAAAGGTGTGCGTCAATCGGATGTGGGCATGTGATACGGAGGCATGAGGAACATGTCGTGCGGACAGTTTTGTGGATGAATGTCGATGGCTATAAGAGTACCTAGGTAGTCTTTGACCAGTACGTGTTGCCAGTGATGACATATGGAACCGAAACGTGGTCACTCACAATGGGCCTCATAAGAAGGCTTAAAGTCACCCAAAGGGCGATGGAGAGGGCTATGCTTGAAGTTTCCCTGCGTGATCGAATCAGGAATGAAGAGATCCGCAGGAGAACCAAGGTAGCCGACATAGCCTGAAGAATTGCCAAACTTAAGTGGCAGTGGGCAGGGCACATTGCTCGCAGAACAGATGGCCGATGGGGCCGAAAAGTTCTGGAGTGGCGACCGCGTACCGGAAGACGTGAAGTTGGAAGGCCTCCCACAAGGTGGACCGATGACCTAGTAAGGGCCGCAGGAGTCCGTTAGATGCGGGAAGCACAGAACCGGTCGAAGTGGCGGAGCTTGGGGGAGGCCTATGTCCAGCAGTGGACGTCTTTCGGCTGAAATGATGATGATGATGATGATGAATGATGATAAGAGTAGGGGAAGATAAAGAAACGATGGATTGACTAGGTGAAAGATGATATGGGTAGAAAGTGACTACCGAAATGACGACTGAAGAAGTATGGAAGACATGTTGCGGCGACCCACGGCGACGGCAATAAATTGGGTAATGGTAAATTGTGGAATGATGGCGATGGGTTCATAATGAAGAAATTAGTATGTCATTAATGTGGACAAGGACTTACGCCCGGTTTCTGAATATAAAATTTTAAGTAGACAACTTTTAAAATAAAAATGTGTCTATATTTCTCGAAGCAAAAGGGATCGTAGCAAGTTCTGTAGGTTTGCCTAACTCCGTGGTAAGACGTGAGTTTATGTCCCTTATTCACCTTTATGCAAAATTCAGACTTAACGTAAAGAAACTGCAGCTAAACAAATTACTTATTGTCAACACGACGACATGTCATTGTTAAAACCGTAAAGAAAATAAAAAGAAAGTTCAAAAGAGACCAACTAAGCTTACATACAGTTTTCAATTTTTCTAAGTCATTCACATTCGTAACTCCACGACTTAGCTAAAATGTATCATAAATGAAATTGTTCCACATGAATTTAATATTAGCAAATTATAAAGTTATATTATTATCAAATTAAACAATTGGGACTGTCAAAGTAAATGTAGGTGGGTGTATAAAGTTTTACATAAGTAATTGCTTGTAAGAATTTCTGCAATTTATTTTTCTGTCTACGCTTATGTTGGCTGAAATTCTTCGTAGAAATTGTAAGTACGTCTTAATCTATGTAATTTAAAGACAGCGCTTTGGCCAATCTGAAAAGTGATTATACCAGAAATGTATCACTTCCATGGGTCTTTTAAAACGTGTGGCTGTGTGTCTAGCTTTTGCATGCGGTTTCACTCGCGTTAACCAATTTAAACGAAACCTTAACAAATTATACACTTAAACCTTCCTCATGAATAACTCTGTCTATTGGTGAAAACCGCATAAAAATCCGTTCAGTAGTTTTTGAGTTTATCGCGAACAGACAGCCAGAGGCGGTGGGAGACATTGTTTTATAACATGTAGTGAAGTAGGTAGGTAAGACCAAAGCCTTAGCCTTTGGTAGCACGTAGAGTAATTGAATGGCTGCTAAAACAGATCTATCATGGTACATAATCTCTTTTAATCTACATCACCTAACAAACACCTCTTTATGTTTAATCCACCTATTATTCGCACACGCACTAATCACTCGCACATCCATAACACACTACAAACGTACACGCACTTCATTCGGTACACACAACACTATCACAAAACACCCCATCCACTTCCCCACACATTCATCAAACATTTACTCTAATACAATACAATTCACTCTTCACTCTCTCACTATCACATTTTTTAAAAGCTTACCACAAGATAATAAATGCACCCACTTGACACAGTCCACTGGCACGTTTGCCAAAATAGCATCATATAGCATATCCTATATCCAGGTACTGCCCCCTAAGATACAGGCCTAGCCTAGTTTAGGGGACAGGGTTGAACCTATTGTGCTTACCTACCAAATGCTAAATGAAGATCTTTAATCTGTATACAGTGCAATGTACTTGAACTTTGTGGTGGTAAACAATTTTTTTTATTTTATTCATGGTTCTTTTGCCTACTGTCAAAATTTTGCATAGGTGTTTTGATGTACCAACAACAAGATACCAGATTTTGCAAACCAAATATAATGGTAGCAACATATGAACTTCTATTTAACAAGTCTGTTACTAATCTGTTCGTACGTTACTTAGTTCCGTGGAACACGTTTCACTGAGCATTTTCAGTTCAAATAAGGCTTTATCAACAAGTTGCGTGGAACCGAGTCCGATCCGAAATTGAGCGTCGAAATGAGCATTTACAGCAAACAGTTGAGCAAAGGTTGAACATAATACAGTTCAGTACAATTTGTATGTGAAGACAATTTCGCTGTATCGACTTCGTGTTCATTACATGTGGCAAGATCAGTTTTATTTCAATAAAATTGGTTAAATGAAATGAAAATCTTTCACAGAAATTTCGTTTGCTTATATAAATTGAAAGACCAAGATCACAATATAATTAATTCTCTTTAATATTTACACCATATGAATTACAGATACATCCAAGGTCCGTGGACGGATCTATATATACCAAGACCCCTTCGTGCTTTGGAAAGCACGTTAAGCCGTTGTCCCGGCTGTCATTCGTGGATCTTTGACAGTCGTTACGGGTCATCAGAAGCCCGAAAGTCTGACCACCAGTCTTACCAAAAGGTATCGTATTACCCAGAAATGGTTGTGAAGGTCAGATAGGCAGTCGCTCCATGTAAAATACTGGTACCTACTGTGCTGCATCCGGTTAGAGTGGAAGCTGACCCCAACATAATTTTTTTTAGTTGGAAAAAAAAGCTACGCAGATGATGATACATCGAGGAAATACTACAAGAAGTCTGTTTATCTATTTCTGTCTGAATACTAAAGAACCTACAAGACGATCAAGTATTCATATATTTAAATTGTAAATGAAAAATAAAGGTCCGCCCCAAGCTTACATCAACTTCAAATTACGGGGCCACGAATAAATAATCCATTACGAATAAGATTAAAGGCTACATTTCCACAGCACACAAAACACTTTCAGTATCTCCCATCAAAATGCAAGCGAGTGAAAGCTTTGAGGTAACAGAGGCAACTTGGACCTTGATTGCGGATCGCAAATGTTTGCCCGGGCTCACGAGAACCGCATCAATTATTCAAATAACTACGTACAGAGACTGACTAGACGAGTAATTTTGCGAATATTACCCGTGGAGGGGCACGAAATGTAAGCTGCTTACAAGTTTCGCGCCAAATAACTTGGGGATACCCGAGAATGGCTCTTGTGTATGGTAAGTATGCAAGTCCGGGGCCCGGGCTACAGTTAGTTAAGTGACGTTATTAATCTGATGAAAAGACCTATTGATCGTGAGTGTTGCTAGCTCTTCACAGTTTCAAATACTTAGCTCATATTACACACAAGAACATTACTACTTAATTAATTATAGTATCATCTGCCTAGCCTTTTTGAAGCTATGTTGGGGTCGGCTTCCAGTCTAACCGGATGCAGCTGAATACCAGTATTTTACAGTATTGGCCTTACTATATTTAATTAACTGTGTTCCGTGTGGTGTCGGACGTAAAGAATAGCACCATCCCATCTCTTCCCGTGGGTGTCGTAGGAGGCGACTAAGGGACTTACTAGAGAATGGGCAGCAGCGTTCTCTATGCATTTTACCACCATGCTGCGATCGCCAACCCGCCTTCCAAGCCTGGCGATTATGGCAATTGGGGAGTCCTAGGTCCAGCAGTGGACATCTTCCGGCTGAAGTGATGATGATGATGATAAAGACTTAATTAACATCGGAACATCTAATGATAAATTTTATATCTTGGATAAAAGTCCACATTATGTTTTTCTAAGCCGGATTCAGAACCACTCGCAGTTATCCAAACATGCCGAAAATCTCAACTTAAATATAGGAAAAATGTTCAATCTGAATAAAGTGTACGGTGGGCTTTACCAAAAAGGGAAGAAGGATTAAAGAGGTCGCGAAGCTGACATAGTAGGATTAACTGAACGGTGCTGTGTCAGCAAATAAATGACGATTCTTCGAACGGATACATTATTCACTGGAAGACGTATTTTTGAAGGATTTTTGTAGGATTTTTTTTTTCACGGTTTCATCTTTAAAGTATGACAAGATTCACGTGTTTTCCGGATTTAAGGTCAAACGACCTGTAAAAAGAGCTTTTGATCTCAGAACAAAAATAAACTAGGGTTTGCAGCGACTACCCACGGTAATTTGATAGAAGTTTTAGTAATAGATATTTCTATTCAATGCTTAAGCCATAAAAAGCCCTCCTATCTAAATGGACCTATTTTCAGCGTTGTCTAACTTTGTATTTTAGGTTCAGTTTTGACCTTTAACTTACCCTAACCACGAGCTTAATTCTACAAAGATATAACGCAACTGAAACCTTCAAATGTCCATTTATTCAAGTACTACTCAACCACGAACTTACAAACATTAATAATTCCGTCTGCTAGTCACTTCCAGTTAAGTTCATGGCTGATGGCTTCCGTAAAATAGGCTTAGTCGGTGGCAACACGTCAATAAAATCTGACACTTGTCAACGAAAAAAAACGCTTACATTTTCAACTGCTACCATTTTGATTTATAACAACGACAGCGCTTTTGGAAAGTTTTTGATACTGAAAACTATTTTACGTCTTACGAATAAACTGTCAGCATAGGACAACGAGAGAATTGATCAGTGACAGAATTTACAACACCTTTAATGCCACATAGACTGAAAGATGGTTAAACCCAAAACGTCTTATTACAGAACGTGATCTAACTTTAGTTCTAGTCTGAAGCTCTGAGCTTGTTCTTGCATTTCCAACTTTATTTCGATTTAGGTAAAGTTCTTAATACAAAAATGACCACTTAGCACCACACTAAGTAGGCTTGCTGGTTTAAACCTGATATTTGTAATAAGGGGGAACAAATCTATTCTAACAATGGGATGTAGATGTATGCACACAAAGATACTACTTCAGACTATGGTAGTAACAGTTATTATTCTTCATAGTACGGCATTTTACGAGTCTACACCACACACGGAATCTTATAAAATTTCCAATTTTCATCTAGATTGCCTGTAAATATTCTATTAAAACAAGCGCTACAATGATGCCAACACATTGTTACGTCAAACCGCGTTAATATATCCAAAGCCTTATTAAAATTTAACACAAAAGTTGCATCGCGCTGAAACACAACACAGCAGCGCATTTTCAGGCGCGCCTATAATTTCGCTATCGCTATCAAGCCACGGAATCCTTAATTAATACCCTCAACGTTCCTTTAATATTAGATCATTAAAACCGCAATGTTCTAAAACTTACCTGCTTTCAAAACTCCAAGTTATATAAACAATGCGAAGTTTACGGTTGAACTTTGAACCGGTACCTATGTCAGGTTTACAAGTTATAACTTCCGATTCTAATTAAAAATTTAACAAACCGGGTAATGGCGGTTGCTTTTAGCTAAATCATGAATATAATTTTGTATTTAAGCTACCAAGGATGGATTAGTTTTCAATGGGGAAATTATCGTCCATAATTATCTTGCACGTGCTTATTTTATTTAGCTTATCAAGATCTTTAAAATCTTTGTTCGGCGGGATTGAGAATTTAGGGAAGAAGGAAATTCGAAAGTTTTCAACGGACTCCTTTACTGTGTAATTCTTGGTATTCCTATTAGAGATATACAAATTTAATGTCAATCCAATTTGGCTGATCTAAGGATAAACCGAAAAGATACGGTGTTCAGTTCAGATAGCATAGGAAAAAAAATTAAGAGCGCCTACAAAAATCGGATTGGTCATGATGACCACTCCACTACCATCACAAGTTCTAAGCGATAGTAAATTACGAACAACATACTATACTACTACTTTAAATATTTGACAAGAAATGAAAATGAGATTGACTGAATTGTATTAAAAAATTTGCTTGCTTGCACAATTAGGTCATCATTCATCATCATTTCAGCCGAAAGACGTCCACTGCTAGACATAGGCCTCCCCCAGGATGGGGGGTTTTGCCATAATGGCCACGCTTGGCAGGCGGGTTGGCGATCGTAGTATGGTGGTAAAATGCATAGAGAACGCTGCTGCCCATTCTCTAGTAAGTCCCTTAATCGCCTTCTACGACACCCACTGGAAGAAATGGGATGGTGCTATTCTTTTACGCCCGGCGACACGTACGGGACCCGGCACAATTAGGTACTCTAATGAATAAAAAAATATATCCTACGCTGGCCCTCTCCTGGGCATGGCCTCCACTCCTTTCAACTGTTTCCATCTCATAATTTTAATTTAATTTTAATATTGTATTGGAATAGTGCTCCTTTAATTGTTTTTCATCATTTGTATTGTAATATTGGCAAAACAGCGTACCACCTTATTTTATAGATACTTGAATGTAATAAACCTACAAAAAACAATTCTATTCTACACTACAGTACAGAAAACACTACAACCACTTCTACCCAACAAAACCGCACAAAAAAAACAACGTCGCATCAATAATTCGCACCTCAATAACAGCAAATTATTATTTCAACGTTCTGTAACAACGGCTTCGCTGCAGTAACCACTGGAGACCTCGCCGAGACTAAGCTTGCCTTCGTGATGTCGTTGGCAAGATACTTAGTTAACTTCCAGTCTTCCACGGGAACGGACCAGCTTCTTCCAAATTAAATATATTCGAGAGAACTCGGTCTGACTTCAGTTTTATAGTGGGGGAGTAATTTTGTTTACATGCTCGTTTGTGTGAATTGTTTGTAAAGGTGTTTTGAATTGTGTAGTTAGTGCAGAAGGATTTATTTTGTAATGCTTTTAAATATATTGGTAGTTGAAATTTACTCTTTACTAAAAAAAAACAAGAGTCATGAGTCGTTTTTATAATAAATTAAAGTCATTTTTCGTATCTGTCTGTTGTGAAAATGTTGTCCAAAAGGTTTATGTTTACAAAGAAATTTCGATGTTTTGTCAAGTCGTAAAAACCATACGAAGCAGGGGCGAATCGCTAGTCTTACTGTCCTACTAATATTATAAATGTGAAAGTTTATTACTCAATCACGAAAAACCGCTGAAAGGATTTGGATACAATTTGGCACACGGATAGTTTATAACTTATTTTATATTGCGTATGGAAAGTACTACCGGGATATTTTTATCCCGGTGGGATAATTTCCGACCTCCACGGGGACGAAGCCGCTGGCATAACCCAGTGCCGAATAAAAATATAAGTAGGCATAAATATATATATATAGATACAGTATCCTCTAATACTTGTTGATTTTTAACATTTCCCCACATTTCGTACAGGATGAAAGCGGACAAAATAGAAAACAGAGAATCCAATTACGTTTGTCACGTTAAGTTATTATGCAAAATTGGTTCCAAGGCTTTTTATCTCAAACAGTCGGTAGCCGACATTACTTTGTAATGTAATCAAGCATAAATATTGTTTCCTTTGTATCCTACGGTTTCAGGGCGTTTACATATTTTTGTGAGCTGCACTTTTGTTTTTATTCGATTTAAATGTCGTAATTGGCATTAAGTTGAAGGAGGGAGGGAACTCGGTATTGTCTGTCCTGCCGATTTATTCTGTTAAAACTCACCGTGAGAACTTAGGTGAAGTGAGCTGTCATTCCATCTGACACTAGGGATTGGTACTAATGACAGCTCACTTTTAGCTAGGGTTGTCATCTCGTAAATTTGACAATCAGGACAAGACGCGTGAAAACCCCGGATTTTAGAGCCCAGAACCCGGACATGTCAACAGGTTTTTTTAAACATAGCCAGTGTAATAAAAAACAGTTTAAAATGTCATAAATCACCTTTTTATTTATTTTGAGACCTTAAAATTAAATTTAATCATCTTTTATCATCATTTTAAATGTAACCTAACAAAACAGAATCTTTCGTTCGTCGGTTGATCGCGGCGTGCGGGCACAGTGCGTGTCGCGGGCGGCCCAAGACTTAACATTTTTAAACCCGGACTACAAGTAAAACCCGGCCCGGACGCTCCCCGGATGCCCTCTAAATTAGGACAAATCCGGGGAAACCCGGACGGATGGCAACCTTGCTTTTAGCTCACTTCACCCAAGTTATCACGGTGAGATTTTTACAGAATAGCACTGTTGTACTGTGAGATGAATGAGTGACGTACCCACTGAAATGACGTAGCACCAAATAGGCACAATACAGGTAGCGGATTGTCCATTCATGTCATTTATACGACTTCTAGATATTGGACCGAAGCGAAAATGACGACGATTTCTGCGATGAAAACACCAATCAAAATCACAAGAGGACTTCTCCACAGAATTATCCAATTCGTTACATAATAAAATGGAGCGGTCTCGCCCGCAAGCCAATGGGGCATGCCACCAGAATGGCTTCTATCAATATGCTAGGGTCTTTCTTACGACTACATACGTCTTTATGGTTCGTTGGCCTCGTCGATACGTCTCTTTAGAATTAAATTAAGGATGAAACCAATAGGAGATAGGCAGTCGATTTCGCGGCGGCCAAATTACGCGCATGCCTTCTTATGCGAAATTCAGGGTAGGATTGCGATAGATCGGGGGATTTCGGTAACATTCGTGATTAACTTGCTTTATAACGAATTGGATGATGAGGGTTACCAGATGCAGGGAGATTTATTTAAGCGGTATTTTTTGTTAAAATTCCACGCATGACTTTATATTAGTAAAATTTAAAGTTAGCAGAAAGATTCTCTGAAATTTTAAACACCGAACAAATTCTTAGTGATATTAAAAAGCAGTTTATAACACACGAATAAAAATGCTGCAGAAATATCGTTGACTTTTGTTGATTCTTTGAGTTATACACAAACTTAGCACAAAAACTAAGGAAGATTATTGGTCTAAAAACCAACCATTATGACAGATTGCTAATTTCTAAGTCATGCATTTCTCGAGAAAGACGTATTTGAGAGACATACTGACATATTATGCAAGATGCAAGGATTTAATTTATTTATTTACTAACCACAAAATCCACAGCTCTTTAAAATTTAATCTTAAAATATATAACTAGTCTTCTAGCCAATTACGGATTTACAATTTAATAGCTACTGGCACAATACAGCCCAATACTATTAACAACACACAATACAATATCATTTTATAGCTATTTATTTGGTGCTGTTAAATTACAAAAATAAATTTTAATAAATGCACATTGCTATAATCTGCTAAATCAAAAATATCTTCACTACAACCACAATATTCGAAATTATTATACACGGAAAAGTTTATATTTACTCCGAGATCATAATTGTTTCAGCCATGCACCGAAGCCTGCATCAATAATTAAAGTATCAGCTGAACTTCCACCAGGATAGTGGTTCCAGGTTCTCATGAAACCAACACCAGCACCCTAATTGCGTAACTCACGATTCATAATAATCTGCATCGTTTTGAAACGGATTGTTAAACCATTGCTTCATATGTTCGAAAAATGTGTCTGTTCGACAACATAAATAACGCAATGAATATTGTTTAACTGTGAAGACGAAACCAATAATGATCAATCGTGACTTACGCAATTAGGGTGCAGATCGAAAATGAGTCTAAGTGTAGCTTCCAATAATTTCTGCGACCCGAGCCCCACTAGCTACTGCAATTATTGCCTTCACTATAATAATTACTTCGCAAATCCGAGATATCTCGCAATCATGATGCTGCATGCTTGCTTCACAAGAAATTAATGGATACGAAACCAGAAATTGGTCCCCGTTTGATATGCAGCTTCATCTTCAAATGTTATGAATAGCAGTAATATTGAGATTCTGGTTAAATACCTGAGAACATTAGTCGTAATAATTGTAAGGGTATGTTCAGACGGCGAGCGGTCGGCGCGCGTTTTGCGAAATAACTGTTAACGGTGTACCTATCAAAATATATATTAAGGTAAGTGGTATCTACAGTTTCTGCGTGTCTTGGCAAACCGCTTGCAGTCTAAACTTTACCCAATACAGTTTCAATTTTGAAGTCCAGCGTTCATTGTCTAAGGAACTCAGCAATCTAAATGTCGAGACAGCGCTGGCATGCCTACTGAGCTTTATTAAATAGTTTTACCTGTTAATATTGCGAAGCATCTCTGTTTTGTCCGTTTAACTAGACGTTATGTGGACTAGAATAAACGGTGAATATTTTACTACGTTATGGGATTAGTGAAAATGTCGTCGGTATTTAACGTGTGAAGTGCCTTTAAAAATAATTGAAGTGTAAGGCAGAGGCGAAATGTGACATGTAGAATACCCACATTTCGCTTGTTACGTTTAAATCCTACTTAGTGAGGGGCGAGACTATTGCTAAAACAAAACAAAAACCCTGATGAAAAACCCCAATAACACTTTGCCCAACCTAGATATCGAAATGGGACCTGATGCTCATTAGCAGCTCTTGCGACCAGTAGAGCAACAAGGCACTCAAGGCATTACCTACTGTTCCTTACTAATATTATAAATGCGAAAGTAACTCCGTTTGTCTGTTACGCTTTAACGCCTAAACTGCTGAACCGATCGTCATGAAACTTGGCAGAGATATAGTCTAGGATATGGAGAAGGACATAGGCTACTTTTTTACGCGATAACAGACATCCACGCGGGTGGAGCCACCGGCATAAACGAGTTAAATAATAATATTAAATTTCACAAACAAATGCTTTGTTATAAATAACCACACAGCTAAATTCTGTCAATCAGCACGAATATAGAATTTACACATCAAAACCCGCAGCGGGTTTTATAATTAGCAAAACTATAGTTTCCGTCGAAATACGCGTTACAACCACCGGTACAGGTTATTTGTTAACAATCCTTTAATCAGTAAAAATCAATTGTTCAAACTAATTGCTTGACAAAATTAATTATGGCGTAGTAATTAACGGTACATTACACTTGAATTTTCAATAATAGCTTTTTATCGAATAACAATGGCCGACTGTTTAATTGCGGTGGGCTTATACAGGGCGACGCTCTTTCGGTACACGGAACCCGAATGCACTTTATTTACAATATGTAACCGTAAAAAGTCAATAAAGCGGAAAACTATCGAATTTCATTGTTTTAATTAAAATGAAGTTCGTTTACTGGCTCGCCAGGTACTTTTAAAATTCAGACTGTTAAGGTGAATCTAGTCCATATTTTTCCATACAAACTTCGGGAGTCTTTTACTCCACTGTTTGACAATGTACAACATCAAAAATTAAACATGGTATGGTTTTGTCTCATTATTGATATTGTCTGTACGGAAACAGAATACTAAAATAGAAAGCAATTAATAAGTTATGAGCCAACAAAGATTCACTTTTCTTGCTAATTTAACGTAACTTTGGGCGTGTTTATTACCTAATAAT
The DNA here is from genome assembly GCA_949987655.1 of Polymixis flavicincta. Lineage (NCBI taxonomy): Eukaryota > Metazoa > Arthropoda > Insecta > Lepidoptera > Noctuidae > Polymixis > Polymixis flavicincta. The sequence goes on along the minus strand of OX465175.1, from coordinate 10,187,350 downwards.
GAAAGAAGTGTAAAATCTCCAAAACCAAGTCAGTAGTGATAATGTTCAATTATCGAAAAGTTCAATAAACTTTATTGGTCATTGATTTATGCAGTGGTTTTTTGATAAAACCCGATCTTCCGAAAGATGATCCTGCGTCTCACTCAATAACGTTGTGCGTGTAGACTAGAGTCTAACTGCTCATCACTGATACTACCTCTGTTGGCCATGAAGCCTGGTGAGACAGCGTGCTTTTTAGCCAGGCCAACCAGTGAGCCAGCGACTAGGTTCCCCTTAAAGTTAATTTTTCGACGAAGTGTTTATTGCCAATAAATTATCACCTGTCCAAACAATAGAATAAATTAAGTGTAACGACTTTGTTCATTCAAAAGGGTTCGATGATCTTAAGATTTTATCAAACACAGTGTAAATGCTGGTCAATCGTGTTGGCTTATGGTCTTCAATAATCTCAAGTTTTTCAGGAATTTCAGTGGCAGTGGGCAGGGCACATTGCTCACACACCAGAGGAATGATGGGGCCGCAAGGTTCAGGAGTGGCGACTGTGTACCGGAAGACTTAGCGTTGGAAGGACTCCCACAAGGTGGACCGATAACCTGGTGAAGGCCGCAGGAATCCGCTGGATGCGAGAAGCATAGAACCAGTCAAAATGGCGATGATTGGGGGGAGGCCTATGTCCAGCAGTGGACGTCTTTCTGCTGAAATGATGATGATGACAAATAATTTTATAGATTTTTTTTTAAATTGTTGAAATTTCTTGTGGCGTCAACACTATTTTTCTAATATCATGTACCAAGTACCAACCTCCCATTCAAAAGACATATTCCTAATAGCAATATACATAACCGTGCCCATAATCAATATGTGGAAAAGGCATAAGCACAATAGGTAGGTAGGTACCTACGTGACACAGACAATGATTTATGAGAAAAGTTTTCGATCGTCTTCATGATTTACATTTATTGTGGGCGCTATTACGTAAACAACCCGTTGACACAAAATAATGTAATGTAACGTAATCTATCAAGCGGTGATCTAGGTACTAAAATAATAGAATAACAAAATAGGGCTTTTAAATCGAGTAAGCGCCTCGTGACTTTGTGGCGAGGAGCACGCATTCTGGCCCTAGTAATAGGTACCTACTGCTCACAATAAATCTTAAATAAGTTATTATAAGAAGTTACTGGAACAGTCGTGGCCCAGTGGTAACGGCTGCGACTTACGAGTTGTAGGTCGTGCGTTCGAACCCAGCCGGGCGCATTACATTGTGTAAATAATTTCATCACCACTGCTCTCAAACGGTGAAGGAAAACATCGTGAGGAAACCGGCATGTCCTAGAACCTAAAATTCGATGACATGTGACATTTACCAACCCGCACTGGGCCCGCGTGGTGGATTACGGCCCACTCCCTCTCACTGAGAGGAGGCCTGTGTCCCAGCAGTGGGAACGTTATAGGCTGAGTATGTATGTATGAATGTAAGAAGTTATTATACTTATTTAATTATGATATTTAGCGTCGAAATATTGCAAAGGTTTCAGGTTCTTAGTAGATACAGAACTTCATCGACAGCAAGTACATACAATGCTGGAAGCCTCTTTTGGCGTGTGGCCAAATTCGGAACCAACGTCGCCATCTTCTGCCAGAGGTGCGGGTTGTTCGAAAGAGATACAGTGGCCCCTGGCAACTGTGGGAACACGGGTGGGTTTTAGTCAGTAAAAGTCTGACACGCCCTCCTGCTCCACCCAGAGCGGGAGAAGTCATTTGATGATTTCCCAAGCTCAAAAAAAAAAAATACTTCGCCATCTTGTTTTTCGATTTCAGAAACAGGAGCAGGCTCTTAATTCGTACGTATTCTTTTAAATGTTTTTTATGACTCCGTCATTTATAAAACGATTCGAATAATCGTTTTTGTTTCAAAAGGTCCCATATAAATTTAGTCTAGTTCGGATAACTGGTTTTTGAGTTAGCTTCAATAATACCTACATATTTTTGTTAATGTATTTTGATAATGTTCTAATAAGTTATTTTTTATTTTTATAAAGCAATTTTTTAAGGTTAATACAATTTCTGTCACAGTTTCACAAGCGTTTGACAAGAACGCCCCACTGCCAATGTCATTCAGACATCAAAAGATCTTTGTGCCAGACAAAAAGGGCATAGAGTAACTAGACGCGAAATGTCTGTAGGAGGCAGTATTTCGAAGAATCAATCTTTTGCTAAGTGAATGTAATTTGAGAATGTTATTATTAAATATTCCTAACCTAATGAATGTTTGGGCACGCCACGATTGCGGCGGTAAGTCCCCTCTTTGAGGAGTGGTTTGAAAGGCGGCATGGCGTCCTCACCTTCCGCCTGACGCAGGTCCTCACCGGACACGGTTGTTTCGGGAGGTTCCTGTTTCGAATAGGGCGGGAGGAAACGCCCGGGTGTTTCCACTGCGAAGATCGCCCTGAGGACACGGTGGAGCACACGGTGGCGGTCTGCCCTGCTTGGGCAGAGCACCGCCGTGTCCTCGTGGAGGCGATCGGCGGCGGCGATCTCTCGCGTCCGGCCCTGGTCCAGGCCATGGTACGGAGCGAGAGGGCATGGGGAGCCGTCACCTCCTTCAGCGAAGCAGTGATGCTCGCAAAGAGGGAGGCGGCGCACGTGAGGGAGAGGCAGCATATGCGCCCTCGCGACCCTAGCCGCCGCAGGATACGGAGACGCCCTGGGCGTCGGGAATCCCAGGCCGATTTCCGGCCACCGTAGGCATGGGCTTGCGGACGACGAGTAATGGGTAGCTCGCTGTCCGGTAAGGACCAAGCCCAAGTCGACGGCGCGTTGTGTTCCACGCGCGCCTCAAAGAGATGTCAGCACAAAAAATGATGGGGCCCGCTAGGGCCGATGCCTGCCAGGGGTGCGGGTTTGTTCGAAAGAGACACCACAGCCCCTGGCTTAAGGGCTACTGAAGGAACACGGGTGGGTTTTAGTCAGTAAAAGTCTGACACGCCCTCCTGCTCCACCCAGAGCGGGAGAAGTTATTTGATGATTTCCCACCCAAAAAAAAAAAAAAAAACCTAATGAATGTTAACGTAGTTGTACACGATGGTGCATGCATCTCCCAAGGAGCAGTAACTTTTTTTGTTCACTGACATTCAAATCCAGCTCGCAACGGCAGCGCAACCGATGAACCAGCGAGCTAAACCGCATTATGAAAATCTAAATTGAGTTCCGCTGCACTTTCACTTTCTGCTGGACCATGAGAAAATATCTCACCGTAACTTTCATCCCTAAAAGGATATATGGTTTTATATATCAGTACATATGTGTAAAATTTTCGAGACGACTGACCACTGTTCAAAGCCACTCCACTATGCAACAACGACTCAATGTAAATTTTTACTTTGTCACCTTTGAACGGCGCTTTGCACGAACGTCCGAATGTTTTTCTTACACCCCGTTCCGAATTAAATGCTTTTAAATTAACATATGTAGAAAAGGGAGTGTTATTTGTGCAGTTTCTGGTTCTATTATAGTGGAGGAATGTTTGATTGTTTTACTTTCACGTGGAACTCTGGCCTTTGTGTGAGGGGGGGGGGCGACTCTTTTCTTGAAAAGACATTAAACTTTTCGTCGTCTGTTGTGAACTCGTGTTGTTACCAATTTAGGTATGCCAATTACCTAATGGTCTAGTGACTGTAAATCCTGAACCAACATGTGCTATCCAGACATTCCAGATAGGTAATTGCGTTAAGACTCATAAAAATTATATTTAAGTCGCGTCTGCCGCTGTCACGTTGCGCCAGTCTGCGGGAGCCTTAAAACTCAACGGTTGAGCTGACAATGTCTTCGAACATAAGCAATGAATTGGCAATATCATTCAAAATGTTTCAGATTCCGATTGATAGTGTGTTTCACAATTAGTGTGCGATTCTGATTGATAGTGTGTTTCACAATTAGTGTGCGATTCTGATTGATAGTGTGTTTCACAACTACTATGCGATTCTGATTGATAGAGTGTTTCACAATTAGTGTCCAGGGACACTCCAAATCAATGATAGAATCAAAAGTTTATGGCGAAGATTAATAACAACACGTTACATCTACCCATTGTTTTAACTCGTTTTCAGATTTCTGTTTGACCAAAAAGAATATACAGGTTACATTTTGTACCAGTGCGCAAACTGTAACCGTAACCATGAATTCAGCATGGTTACAGTTTGCACACTGGTTAAAAATTTACCCTGCATATAACAATTCCATGAAATAACCACCAATGTCACTTTTGTAATCATTTTATTATACAAAACAATTACTAACCCAGTTTAAATAACATGCTGCTAAGCTCTGCGAAAGCCCATAATTGAAAACTGTTTGTTTCAGATTAATTTATTAATTAGCTCTCCTGCTCCATACAATATTCCTTTAACAACGGAAACAGAAGTGCCCCGGAGTTACAATATAAAACTAGAATGTTTATTATGAGCAATTATTTTCTAGGGGTAAACGGATACTTTACGATCCGCTTTTAAAATTAAACGTTGATTTTAAATTTAGGTTTTTTGTAGACCAGCTATTGCCGTCGGCAATTATTTCACCGAGTTGTACTACCGGGATAACAAAGTCTTCTATCCTAATCCAAGTCATGGTCTACATGTGTGTCAAATTTCATCAAAATCCGTTAAAGCGTGAAAAGTGACAGAATTATTTTCCCATTATTTATAATTTAGGGGTATGAGGAACAGGGTGTAAAGTCCGCTCATACCTCTATTGAAAAGGAGGATCCTCCGACCAGACGGGTATTGTGTCTGGTCCGGGCAACTGCCCGACAGTTGATGTCGGGATTTTTGTATATGTTCGAGTGCCGTCGAAGACTCTGATTGCGCGATGCAGAATTGCTCATATAGTTCGCCTGTGGCATTGTAGATGGCGCCACTTTTCTTTTTGTGTTTTTCGATTTTTGTTGCGAAGCATTTTTATTTGTAGTGCCGCTACATCACTCCCCCCCGGAGACCGGAGGTCGATAGTGGGCTGAGTCAGCGCATGTTATGATGCTTGCCAGTGCCAGTTGTGGTTCCAGTGAGTCGGAACCGGGTGTCACATAGTTCGCGGTGAGTTGGAACTGTCTGCGACGATTCCCCAGTGAGTCGGGGGTGCGCTGCGTTATGCTCCAGTGAGTCGGATCTGGTACAGCGCTGGGTTGAGAGGTTGAGGCTGACTGCTGGCGTCGACCGGGAGATTGGGCTCTCGACCGGCCGAAAGTGCAGTGTGCTGGGCCATGGTTGGTGATGAGGCTGTGGGTGATGACCAGGCATGCGGTTCGCTGCATGCAGGTGGTCAGGATACCCGTTGAAGCCGTAGGGTGCTGGCTGGCTGTGTGACTCGCCGCTCGAAAGCTTGAGGAAGTGATCTTGATGTTGATGATGACGTCACGCTGAAGTGTTGCACGAAGGCTGCGCTGACGTTCTTTCACGGGGTCACCAGTATAGAGGTATGAGGAACAGGGTGTAAAGTTCGCTCATCCTCTATTGAAAAGGAGGATCCTCCGACCAGACGGGTATTGTGTCTGGTCCGGGCAACTGCCCGACAGTTGATGTCGGAATATTTTATCTATCTGAGTAGCGTGGTAAACTCTGATTGCGCGATGTAGAATTGCTCAGTTAGTTCGCCTGTGGCATTGTAGATGGCGCCACTTTTCTTTTTGTGTTTTTCGATTTTGTTGCGATGCATTTTTATTTGTAGTGCCGCTACAATAACATTGGTCTATATTAGTATCTGCCTAGTCTTTTCCAAACTGTTGAAGTCGGTTTCCAGTCTAACTGGATGCAGCGAAATACCAGTATTTTATATGTATACAGCGACTTGCTATCTGACCTCAACAATCCAGTTACTGGGTAATACGATACCCCTCGATAAGACTGGTGGTCAAACTTCCGGCGACTGTCAAAGATCCACGGACGACCGTACTAACAGCTTAACATGCTTTCCAAGGCACAGAAGGGTCTTGGTATGTGAAGATGGTCACCCAATCATGGACCAATTTATAATATTAGTATGTATAGTTTTCATGACGATAAATGGAAAACTTTCAATAATTATATTTCCAGTTATCCTAGTATCATTGAATCATTGCATTGAATACTATTTTGAATTTAAATGGTGTACCATTTCAACATAATATCCCTGAATAAATGAGACAGAGCAATGCAACGACAAACGGCGAGTCGAGAGTAGTACAGTCGAAGTAAGCTAAGAAAAATCTAGAAGGTATTTTAATCCGAGCGTTCTGAGCGAGATAAATACAAAGCCAACACGCTCTTTCGCGTTCGCTTACACATATTTAAATTTAATTAACTATCAAGAGCACATCTCTTTTGTGCTTCGGGCTAAGAAAGCGAATGTTTTCCAGGCAAATGACTTGTTCTACGTTTTCTAGCGCATATTAGAAATAGTGTGCTTTTGCTGCGCTAGGTACAGCAAGAAATGGCAGAACTGGACGCGTTTGACGTTTGACACTGACGTTTGTTCGTATCGTTCTCACGGTAACTTCCATAGAGAAACTATCGTGTTTCCTTCCGACGTTGCGAAATAGGTAGGCGTTTGGCGTGAGCTTGGTTCTTTGTCTACCATTTTACTCACGCTAACGTTCTGCTGTTAATTCATATTTTGTAAAAATCACACCGTGAAAATTACGACGTTCCTTCGGACGTAAAATATCGCGGCGGGATTCTCTTGCGCACTTGATTTTCTACTCTCGGTGGTGAACCGAGCGTTTAAAATCCAACAGAGTGCACCTGAGAGCGTTGAAAAACACACCGTTCGATTTTCAAGTTTCTGCGTTCAAAGCGGTACGTTGAAGATCACTGGATCTCCAAAAAAAATCTTTCCGCGATATTTTACAATATCTACCGTCAGTATTGATTACCTTATGTGCTTTTGTTTATTTTACTAACACGCTTTTATTAGCTTCGCCTGTATGTTTGTAGACTCCTTTGGATTTCATTTTGACCCACTTCAAACGGTCAGGTTTCATTTAAACTTTGTAGACTTATCGACGACCGTTGACAATTCAATAATTTCATAAATTTGTTTCAAAATTTCCAAAAAAAAAAAAAAACACGCTTTTGTAGCTATCAAAACTAAAAAAAAAAATAGATTTAAAAAAAATCTCATCTATTATTTATTTTCTCTAAGCTTTTGTCCTTCTGATGCTCTTTACGACATACAAAGCATTGTTTTAATAAGATGTCTAGGTAAGAAAATGTACTGTTTGATTTCGCTGTTCTTAATAATACTGCCTTTTGAAATACATCTAGTAGTCTCATTAGTTAAGACTCAACACTGTACATTTAATAAAATTTTACTATTGTCCGTCGTTTTTTGCTTTGTAAGGTGCATATTTAGATTATTTTGTTTTATTCCGGGAATTTTATGTGTTTAAAATTGGATCTAAAGATGCTTCGAGTATCTAAACTTAGGGTATCTTTTCCTTGTTTTTTAGTTAGTTTCATTATAAATAAAAATTAGAATAAGCACGATCATAATCTAAAACTATACTCTTCCATCATCATTTTCTTCATCATCTCGATCAATATAACGAGGGCGAAGTTACATAGCTTCCTAGTTAAGGTGAATGCGCTACTGAGCCCGCCAAATTAAAAAAAATCTTGTTTTTTCCAAATAACAGCTCTGTTTTACGTCTTATGTAGATCAAAATGCGATTCGCAACTGTAGAAATAATACAGTTGGTGACACCTACGAATATTTCATTACGAAAATTCTTAGGTCGCACAGATTTCCAAGGTTTAACGATTCATAAGAAATTGATGATTAATCAGTTCGTAAAACAGAGCTGCAATTTGCACGAAATCAAAGAAAATTTTAATTTGGCGGGCTAAGCCAATGCCAGCCCGCGAAATTGAATTTCTTAGAGGGTTGTATTGACGATTGTAATGATTATAATTATGTAAAGACATATTTATACGACTTCGAATCATATTTTGTTCAACATTCAGCCGACACTGAGCAAATATTTAAGAAAATTTTAATTTCGCGGGCTAAGGTAGTTGTTACTACTTGCGCAGTGATCATTACGGCCTGGCCACGGGAAATACGCCATAGCGAAAAAACGCGCGGTGCGACCGCCGAGGCGTGTAGCGACTGAAACAAACGCATAGAAATGTACTAATCAAGCCACGCGGGGCGGCGACCGGCGGGGCGGCCGGCGGAATGTACCAAGCGAATGGCACGGGCGGCCGGCGGCGCGGCCGGCGAGTGAAACAAATACATGAATCAGTACGGCGCGAGCCACGGCGTCAAGCGGCAGTCGCGGCGACTAGGGCAGCGATCAAACGAGTTTAGTTGTTTTCGCCGCGAATAATGAACACAGATACTTTTATTGCTGAAATACTAGCAAGGCCACCTATTTGGAAGTCTGGCCACCCACAGCATAAATATAAACGTATAGTGAAATGATTGTGGGAAGAAATTAAAATAAAATTTCTAGATTTTCTCGTTCTTCTTGTGGAATTCTCCATCTATACCTCGATTCCTATTCAACTTAAATACTTCACAATCTCTTCCAAATATTATAATTGAACCAAAAAACTATTACTTTCTAAGCAATATCGAGATAACTTTGTTAAAAACATTTCGCTCTCGGACTTCCTTACTGGTCGCGGCGGCGAACGTGACTCCCCGTGGCCTGCAAACGATGCCGCGCGAATTGTCGCCCCGCCTGCCGCACCGCCGTACGCACCGCCGATCCCCGTGGCCAGGCTGTTACGGCGATACATTGTAGCTGAATGAAGCTTAAGGACTATCATCTCGACTCGAGTTAGTTTTGTTTTACTTATCGCGTCGATAAAAGAGAAGTTATGTAGGTATCGTTTTTGTTTACAGTAGAAAATTTGTTTTTTTCTTTATGGTTTAATTTATTTAAACAACAAAAAAGTATTTTTTTCGAACTAGGCTGGTGTTAGCATTTTTGGAACGTCAAAATTACATAAGACAGTCCCCCAAAACGCCCGTCCTTCACCACTTCCCAGCTTTAGGTGGGAAGAAGAAGTGGCGCAACAAACAGCAGTACCGCTGTCTGTTAAGTATTTTCAAGAATATTCATTGATAGTTTTTGTATAGTAAAAGGTATAGATTGACTGACAGAAAATGCCTATGGTATTAAGGCGAGCCGCCCTTAATGCCAAAGGTATTTCTTGTTTATTATTTTGTGAGCTTAAATTATTTAATTAATTAATACATTTTCTTATTTATTTATTGTGCACAGTAAAATTTCGCAGTTACAAAAAACGGGCAATATTGCCTCAAGCTTACACAGCGAATCAACGGTATGTATTCCTTATAAGAATTTTGCCATGGCAAACTTTATTAATTAATAAAGATTTTAATTACAAATTATTAGACTGTTTTTAAATAGGTATGCGCCGCTTGACTCTCCTATGTAGAATCTATTTTTTTCATTAAAAGTTCATCGTCCATTTGTTGAAGATTTTTAACCGTGCAAAGGCTGATAATTAATGTAACTTTCTAAGATTATGGAAGTTTATGTTTAACACCGAAGTTTATCAGCTCGAAACTGGCATGAAAATCTCAAAGCGGTAGAAATAACCGAAACAAAGATTTTTAAATACACTGTAACATAATAAGGCGGTCCGGTGTTTGTAGCTCGGACTACGAAAGACCCATTGAACACCAATTACCTCGGAGGCCTCTAAAAGGTCTTTAATTAAATCCTTCTCCGATGACGTCATAATTATAGCGTAAATTGGATTGAGACACCCCCTTGTTTCGTTAATTGTAAGTAGAAAATTTCTTGTCTAAATTAATGTGTTTTAGGCTTTATTGGGGGTAGTTGTTGTTCATTTACTTTGCTGTTTTGTCCGTAACGTTTGTTGTAATTTTGAAAATGTTTTTTAAGTGAAAATTTATTAAGGCGCGTTGAGCGATGTTAGGTACGGGGAATTCTTATGGGTTCGCGTCGCCGACATGCTCATTTTAATAGTATATACGTAGCTATAAGGGTGACGACTGTTACTTCACAGTTTTACGTTTTAAGTTTCCCCATGACTGCTTATTTTTTAGTTTTTTCTAAGCTCTATTTTTCCGTCATCTTCAAGAGAAGAGATACTTCTATTTCTATATTTATATTCAAGCCATCAAAAAAAAAAAGTACTTACATAAAATATTCCGTTTACCTTCAACATTTTTAATATCAACTCAATAAAAAAACTCCACAAAACTTTACTTCCTTCAACAATATGAACAGGTTAACAAAGAAACAGTGTTATGAATAGACAACATTAAGTAAGGAAAAATAAAACGAATCATGAAAAAAAAGTCGCACGTACAGTCAAGAGCTCAAATATTTTACATTTATGCAAGATTTGAAAAGCTATCTTCATTTAGAGAATTGATATATATTTCACGATGTTATGAACAATGGTATCCTAGAACCTCTTAATATTATGAAATAGGTCTTTTCTAAACGTTGCAGTTTCATTTCACGAGAAAAACGCTTTTGAGTTTTGCGTGACCGTAAAATCAGAATTTATTAAACGAGGCAATCTTCGAACTTAAAAATTACATAAGACAGTCGAGGGAGTCTGTTTTATGTAATTTTGACGTTTTGATGCGGACGAAGCACAAGGAACTAGTGACGAGCGGGCGTTATGATCATCATAATCATTTCAGCCAAAAGACGTCCACTGCTGGACATAGGCCTCCCCCAAGCTAGGCTCCTCCACTTTGACCGGTCTTGTACTTCCCACATCCAGCGAATACCCGTGGCCTTCACAAGGTCATCGGTCCACCTTGTGGGAGGTCTTCCCACTCTACGTCTTCCGGTACGCGGTCGCCACTCGAGCGGGCGTATGAGGATAATATTTACCTGGAAAAAAAAAAATTGGCGCCACAAACGTCCCAGCAGCACGTAGTAAGGTATTAATGCTCGTGACTGTACAGTCAGACAAACAGTAAAGACAGAATAGTAAAATATCAGCTTATTTACGAGTACTTTGTTTTCTTACCTTTGCTAACAAACAGCCCGTTTCAAAGTAGAATTCAATTCCGTGAACATTTTTCCAACATAGGTTCTCGTGTAATACGGTATTGTACGCTTATTTTCTAAGGATGCAGTTGATGCTCCGACTAAAGGATAAAATATATATAATACAATAAGTGTACCTCGACTTTGAAAATTGGAGCCATTTGTTCATTTTCAGGAGTGGTTATTGGTTCTTTGGTTTGGTTTCGCGACATTTTGTGTTTGAAAATTTTTCAATTCTTTTGTGAACTAGCAGTTACGTAAAGTTGAAAGTTGTAACAGATATAGGTACATACATACGAAGTTACTACACATGAAGGTTGTCTGACAAACTTGCGGTACATCATGCAAACTTTTAGAAAAATAATTCTGGTTGGATTCGATCACTCAATCGCATTAAGAATCATGAATGAATGAAATGCACCGACCCAGCATGGTTTAACCAGACTCAATAAATTGAATGTACCCTAAGATTTGCACTAGCTCTTTAGGCCTCATGTTGCATGATGCTACAGAGACCATTACATAGCAAGGACTAGACCGGGGGCGCTATAATAGCAGAGAAGACGTGCCCTTAGAATAGACAAGGATTGAGAGCCGTACCGGATATGCTTCCTAGAGCAGGCATTGGACTAGTGGAGAAACGGGTGATATTTATCTAAACGAATTTAGAATCAGTTTTAAATTGTATTAGTAATGTTACACACAAACTTGCTAGGGTCGGCTTCCAGTGTAACCGGATGCAGCTGAATACCAGTATTTGATATGGAGCCACTGACTATCTGACCTCCAGAACCCAGTTACTTGACAATATGGTACCTTGCGATTGTTTTCAGTCTGTCTAATCCTAAAAAAGTTTCAGTATATTAAATGACTTCATATAAAATAAATTAATAATAATCGAATGAAATCGAATGAAACCCTATTTCCCTTGGTCACGGCATCACACGTGAATGGCTGGACCAATTTGCTAACTATTTTTTGTTGTATTTGTTATTGTCAGGAGAAGGTTCATAATGAAGAAAAAAATAAGAAAGTTGCGCGTAACATAATATATTCATATTTAAGACAGGACAACGTCTTTGGGGTCACCTAGTATATTAATAAAAATGGTAAATGTTTACACTTAGTCCCGTATTACAGAACCTCACTAAAGTCTTAAGCATTACTTAAAACTAGTTTCAACCAATCAAATGGCTCTATACTAGTTTTAAGTAATGCTTCAGTCTTGAGTGAGGTTCTGTAATACGGGCCTTAGACTTTTAAACAAAACACGGCCGTATTAAACTATTTAAAAACGGGTTTTAAACCACGGATTTTGGTTTAAAACGGTTTATTTACAACTGTAATTATCATGACTGTTGCAAATCAATTTTCGACCTGAGATCTGAAACTAACAGCGCAGAAACTAATTAAAAATGTTGTTTAATTGAGATTCTCTATCTGTTGTTGCTCTGCTCGTACCAGGCTATCAGGTGTAATGAAGAAGTCATTAAAACAAAACTTTTGTAAGGTAACCAAAGAAATACATCATTATGCAGTTTGAAAGAGAAAGGCTTACCTAACATTCATCATCATTGTCTGTATGTTATTACCTTTTAACGTCTAAACCACTGAACGAATTACGATGAAGTTTGGCAAGGAGATGGATGGCATCCTGGGGAAGGACATAGGATACTTTTGTCTAAAAAATAATGCCAAAAAGGGGGATGCTTTTTTATTTTTATAAAACTTCTCTTGCGTGTCTCTGCGAATTCTGTACCCACGAACATCGCTGCATATCTTCCAAAGATATCATCGCCACATCAATACTTATCTCTGCTCAGACAGTATTCGAGTTTCATGCGGCTTACGGTACACACACCGGTTTACCTGTCTAGGCTTAAGTCAATGTAGTGTAATTGGTAACTCAAGCCAGGCATGTTCCCTAAATGGACTAAACTCTGCGTATGAATTTGATATACAAACTAACAGACTGAGGAAAGCTGCAGGTTGTGTGGTGTAGCAAAAATGGTTTGCAGTAGTGGTGGATAACGAACTCGTGGTTTTTGGTTTCATTCATTAAAAACCTTTAACGAGTGCGGGAATAAAATTTATCTATCAAATTATAGTTTGAGTGTCTGTATGAGTTGAATCACAACGGTTGGTTTCGATTGTTTTGTTGTTTTCTTGTAATTTAAAACAATCCGTAGGTATAGTTAGGTCTTAAAGCTCTTAAGGTGACGAACATATTTCGGATGATTAATTATTCTCAGTAATGCTAAACATCGATGAGCTAGCAAAAAATTGCTCAAACCAACATTGCTAGCTTTCTTGTCTCCATAAAAGCATCTGTGAGTTCAAACAATACACGAAAACGATGTGATCTCCAACGTTTGAATAATTCCTCGTCCTAGCCGGAAGACGCACACAGTTGACGTAAGCTTCCAACCACGTTGCATCCCGGCTTGCATCTAAAGGCTTCCGCACCCCTCATAAGGTTGACCGTCTCTGTACGACTCACTTTACGTTTCCCAGTTCGTGGTCGAGTCTATCGCACGGTTAATTTAATTGTTAAGTGTCGTCATCATCTGCCTAGCCTTTTCCCAACTATGTTGGGGTCGGTTTCCAGTCTAACTGGATGCAGCTGAATACCAGTATTTTACATGGAGCGACTGCCTATCTGACCTCCACAACCCGGTTACTGGGTAATACGATACCCCTTGGTAAGACTACAAATGCCAGCCGAGACCAACGGCTTAACGTGCTTTCCGGGGCACGGGGGTTCTTGTGAAGTGTATGAGAAGGATAAACTTATGTGATCCAAGGTTGTCTTCTTGTGGGGTGATATTCTGCTGAACTTGTCACACACAACAAGATATTTTTCGAAAGAATAAAAAATAAAATAAAAAACAGGTAACAAATTTTCAGAAGGAAGAAGGAATCACCTCAAGTGTCGATTCAGAATTTGGCTACTAGGTACTCCTTTAAGAATGGTGCGCATCAAATTGGCTTCCATAAAGTGTTGTCATATTTTAGCCTAGGCATGAGCTGCTCTGACTGTACGATAAACGGCATTTATACAGCTCGACTAACGCCTGTATTTCTTTGGGGAAGTTAGGCAGAGGTACACCCACATTTAGCCAGATATTATTAAGTCCCATGTAAAGTCAAGCCAAGCCAGCCCAAGTACAAAAAAAAAAGAAAAAAAAAAAAGGCGAGCCTTTTGTTATCAACCGGACGCAAATTCAGGCTCCAGGCTGTTCCTGAGAAATCCCAGATAGAAAACCCCAATAACACTGCCCGACCCGGGAATCGAACCCAGGACCTCATGCTGCGGAGTAGCGAGCTGCCAAATAATCTTTTTTTTTTTCAAAAACACTTTAAAACAAAAACACCACCCTTTCCACGATACACAGTGTTTTGTGAAGCCCGATTTTCGGACATCCTATTGTTATTAAAATGGCCGACAGAAATAATCATTTAAATGCAAGATTTCTTATCCCCATTGAGTTACCAAGTCTAGTTTTTGAGTTATCGTTTTTTGAAAATCGTATTTTTTCCATCCGGATTTTAAGAAAAAAAATAATTACGGTTAAACTAAGCATGATACGAAATAATGATGTTAGGTACATTGATGGCGTATCTTATGCCGAGTACTTCAGTCCACAAATTAACCTCGCAACTTTGTTAGATCCAGATTAATACGAGTTTTTTGGTTTTTAGTTTTTATTTATTTTCTCGAAAATTCTGCCATTTCGGGAAAAGTTATTAATACAGAAATAATTCTATTTACTTCCCCAATACACCACATAATTATGACATCCCAAATCCATGGAACTTAGAAGTTGTTCCCATTTAACTATTTTTGTTAGGGTTGTCAAATTTTTATCCTTATTTTGTGGATCAAATTTTTCGTAAAACTACCACAAAAATACTTAAATAACACAAAATGCCTGACTTTACCTTTTAATGTATAGAGGCCAGCACATCAAGCTACCTTAAACTGTCAAATTTTCCCAATTGAACATGAACCTTATACATTTGTGATCAAGTTGAACATCTATCAAATAAATTTGACAGTTTGGGATAGCTTGACCTACTGGCGTCTGTACATCGATGAATAATATTTTATTTAGATACCAAGCTGGTATCCTGGCGTCATCACATTAGATAATCTAAACCACCGATTTTACTACCAGGTACATATATTTATGGCAAAGTTATATAAAATCCGGATATAAATAATTATCTGAGATTTTGACAACCCTGACGACGTAAAATCCGGATAAAATTTTAAATCGTTGTGGTTTCCAAGTTCCATGGAATTGGGATGTGAAATGTATGTGGTGCGTTGGAGAAGTTATCAAAATCATTTCTGTATAAATAACTTTTCCCGATTTGGTGGAATTATCGAGAAAATTAAGAAAAATTAAAAACCGAAAAACTCGTATAAATCTGGATCTAACAAAGTTACAAGGTTCATTTGTGCACTTAAATACTCGGCATAAGATACGCCATCAAGGTCCCTAACATCATTATTTCGTATCATGCTTAGTTTAAATGTATTTTTTTTTTCTAAATATCGAGATAGAAATTGGTCGATTTTCAAAAAACTATAACTCAAAAACTAGACTTTGTAGCCAAATGGGGATACGAAATCTTGCATTTAAATGATTATTTCTGTCAGCTTTTTCAATAAAAATGGGATGTCCGAAAATCGGGCTTCATAAAACACTGTGCGATAGTTTAAAAGCTACGTAATCAGCGTAACTGTTTGCTTTCAGGCTTCCTAAAAAAACATGGCGGCCAGGTACTAGAGTGGCTACCACCCAACATTACCCCTGAATATTCATTTAGCTCGGACACGTATAACAATTTGCCAGTCAAATGAGTTTTCTAAAAAGCCGATTAAGCGAAAACTAAAATTGGTTAATTATTTATCGTACGTGCCGTGTGCCGTACGCATCGGGAAGCGTATGGTGTATTTAGCGGGCTAATTTTCAAAGAATAATTAATTGGTGCGGGAAATATTTAATTACGAATTTTGCTGCTTACCTAGCATTTATAGATACAGATAAACATGCTAGCGTCCAGTGTTATTGTATGGATTCGAATGTTGGACAGCAAAAAAGACACTTGAACAAAAGGTCCATATACCTACCAATGAAATAAAGATGCTTAATAGGGCGGGTGGTATGACCAGACTTGACAAAGTCCACAATGAATACATACGAGGCTGCTTTAAAGTCGAATTAAATTAAAACTGCCCAAGATGGCAAGGTCACATTAGAAGACGCAATGAAGATCATGTGGTACAAATTTCACTAAAGCTGCCAGAACAAAAGAGAGGTAGAGGCTGCCCGCCATTGACCTGGATATAAAAAGAGACCTCAAGAACGCCCAATTGCCAGAACCGACAATCCTAGACAGAATTATTTGGATCGAAGAAGTGAGAAGTCCTCAAATAACGGGGCCAGGTACGAAGGAAGAAAACCATGAAAGCTTTTATCATACTTTAAACCTACAAAAACTCATAAGACTAATTGACGGTAACTCAAGGTAACTGCAGTTTGCCCGAGCTTCCTAAGAAAGCGTACAACGGTAACACAATAACGGCTAATACTGTTGAAAATTACAGATTTTCCTGGCGACAACAGACGAAACCAATTTCATAGAAAACCCTTGCTTAAAAAAGAACAAATATACATAGGCTCTGTCGGTAAAAAGTACCTACATCAGTAAAATATGTATAAATAAACATCCCTGAAACAGCGTTCAGGTCCAATTTAAAGGCTCAACTCTCGACGCAACTTACATAAAGTTTCTCGTCCTGATGCGGTGCAATATTTGCACTGTTAATAGTAGGCAATATTTAAATAGCCCCACATCCATTACCCGAACAAATACGAACTCCTGCTTACCTGCAACAAATGTAAAACAAAGTTTAAAGACGCTAGATCAAAAGCGCAAATTAGTTGGAAATATAACCACAAAATTGTAATGAGCAGGTACAGAATGTTTTATGTGCACCCAGCAGCTTTACCAAATAATAGTAACTACTTTTGTTCGATTTTCCTCTCCAGTATTATAACTAACTTTTGCCCACCGCTTTGCCTGCGTGGAGGTCGGACTTATCCCACGGGAATGTACTGCCGGGATAAGAAGTATCCTATGTGTTAATCCAAGTCATAAACCTATCTGCGTGCCAAATTTAATCAAAATCCATTCAGCTTTCCTTATGTGATTGAGTAGCAAACTTGCACACTTATAATATTGGTAGAATGCGGTGTTTATTTTTTTCAGGCCGATTTTATTTCGTTTTTGTAGATATCCAGTAAGCAAGCGGAACCGCAGGTGCATCCATTTATTTTTTAATCTATGGAAGACAGGAGAGGTAATTGTATTGCATTGTAAGACGTTAATTACTGGGCTAGGCAAGCGGGTAGGTGACCTTAGATGACCCTAACCCTTCCGTTGGTCACGCAGTGTTATTCGGTAGAGCGTACTTTTTGTCAAATGCAATGGCCATTCTTTCATCCACATT
Source organism: Polymixis flavicincta (assembly GCA_949987655.1). Taxonomy (NCBI): domain Eukaryota; kingdom Metazoa; phylum Arthropoda; class Insecta; order Lepidoptera; family Noctuidae; genus Polymixis; species Polymixis flavicincta. The sequence continues at coordinate 10,169,786 of OX465175.1, read as the reverse complement.
ATTTCTATAGTAAATCATTCGTTAATTAATCCAGTACACATAACCTATATTGAAAAAAAAAAAATACACACAAGATTCAATAAAAGTGCACACCAAGAAGAAGACATCACACAATTATTAGTTTTAGTCATAAATATAAAGTGTAAAAAAATACAATTAATAACAACACATATACAAAGTAGGAAGCCAAAAACACACAAAGTTAACACCATTTATTAAGAAAATACTACCTGGTACATTTGTTTTTTTAAAGTGATACTTTTTAAGCGGCCATTCGATTAATTGGACGAGAATTGAGATTGAAACTTAAAGGAAGTGTTACGTTTTGGTTTATTTCGTTACGTGAGAGAAGAAAGATGTAACTCCCTCTCTATCCCTCTCACAGTAAATCTCCTTTATTCTGTATTTTCAAGAAGTTTCACTTCTAACACGTGTAAGGTACAGCACGCACCATTAAAAAAATCTTTGTGCTAAGTTTGGGAACCAACTGACGTTTTTCTTTGTACACTGTTCTATCCCTGTCTAAATTACCATCATCATCTGCCTACTCCTTTTCCAACTATATTTGGGTCAGCTTCCAGTCTAACCGGATACAGCATATGAGCTAAATACTGTTCTGTCTAAATTAAAGCTCATTTTAATTGAGATATTTGACCAAATACCAAACCATGGCATACTAAATCAAACTTTGTATATTATAATGAACAAAGTTTTAAATAAATACAGGAACATACATTCCATGGCAACAATATCCATCAAATGCTGCATTTGTTATAAAATTTTAGTAATACGATGAGCATATTCTGTTGAACCTGTGTTGTGGTTTTCGCTGTAAACAATTTTAACATGCAATGCAAAATTATTTCACACTGTGAACTCATCGGAACGTATTTTGATTTTAGAGCACAAACAGTAATACAACATTATAAAGATTTTTTTTTAATCATGCATTTTCGCACCTTTCTAATAATAGGATCACTTTCTTCCTGTCTTGACGAATATGTCAAGTCCTCAGGTACTTTCGTGCAAACATACCTAATGTTAACATGCCTAATGCATGACGTCCTAGGTTCGATTCCAAGGTCGAGAAAGAAATAAATTTTCGGTTTAATGTTTCTTAAATTCAAATCATAACAAACCTGTCACCGCACTAAGTAGGTAACTTTCCACGTTACTTGCCAATATTACGATAAATCTCTTCCGAGTGATGTGTTTATTTCAATTTGAAAAGTTCGGTTTCTGGTATCAAAGTTTTAAAAATTCTCATAACTTCCGAACATATAGAGATAGGATTAAAAACCCTTCCCATATCGTTTGATATCATCCAAAGAAGCCGTGCCCTTGGTATGTATACACACACGTTGTATTGATGGTGTATATGTATCACATACACTATCAGATCTATCCCCAAAACATGACACCTGTTTTACTCGAAGCGACTGCCGTCAAATCACATAGCGTTTATCAAAAAACAACACTTTTACCACCTTTGCACGGCTCCCACCATCCACTTCGCTTACAATTTTAGAATAGAAATCCGTGACGATACATATACACAAGTATCTTTATATGAAAAAACAAATCTTTAACTTTGCAAAGAGTCGCCGTCAATATTCGGCGTAGCACACACTGTTTGCGATGTGGCAAGAGCTAACAGCGGGGCTTTTGTACCAACATTTAAACAAGAGATCCCGCTCCGGGGGAAAGATTAAGGCTTTGTCTTCACGTAATGCAAAACAGACGATGCTTTGAGACAGAATTTGATTTTGTACAAATTATCGTTTTGAATCTTGACGTCTGCTATGGGTAATTTCAATGAGTGAACGTCGAAACGCTTTGTGTTATTTCGTAAGTAATACGTGGTTTTACTAATATAATTGCTAAGGAAATTCTCTTGAGAATACTTAATTAGTATGATAAAAACATTATTTGAAGTTAATTAAACAGATTATTTAATATTTTTGCGGAAGAAATGAGAGTTAAATTAATAAAGTCTTGCATGCCCGAATCCTTAGAACAACGAATTTATTTGATCACCCTCTAAATTAAATGTACTGAGCAAACTCTTAACAAACTTTCGTCCACAAATGTAGCTTAAAAGATCTTGTAGAAACATGATCATTTTGAGTTTGTCGAGCACTTTGAGTGAACACTGAGTGAATTCTTCTCTAATGAGCTATGTCAAAACAGCTACTGCAGTGATTATGGTAACTAGGAAACCATTAAAAAGCGGGGGATATATTATTATTTTGAAGGCATGTATAAAAGAAAATAGGTTTTGATTTTAAGGTTTATTTAATTCAGTAAGGAAAATTATTTATCAAATTGACACACTACGTGAATTGACGGGTCCTAGTAATTTGAAGAATGAGAGTTATGATTTGACTGTAGTATGGGCAACATTTAAGGTTAACCCATCTAGATCTTTATTACTTACAACTGTATCCAATTGACGAATTTAACTTATGTGTCTAGTTTTTTTTTCTTTTAACTTTTCACTTCACACGTTAGCAGAATAGTCGACATCAACTTTGCGTGCCATTTAATAAAAATTGAATAGACGGTTTGTATAAAATTTCATAAAGAATAAATTTTTCCAGAATCTGACTTTCCTAGAAAAATATATCCACCATTCACAAACTTTTTTTTAAATAGCCTGCAAAACAAAAGCATAATAGGATCCAATTTCAAACAAATTCAACAATAGGTCAAAAAATATTTAAGCTTCCATTTCAATTATATTGTTGGAATACTATTCTATTGAAATGTTATGAAAAAAATATTTTGCAGTTTCTGTTAACATACCAACAACTGTTATTTTGATATCCACAGTTTTATTGTTCAACGAATACATGACAGTTTATACGGTTTAGGGTGAATTCCACGAAAATTTTAGACCTAGAATTAATAAGTCATAAACTGCCAAAAATTAATTTTTTATAGAATTTTTGTTTATCCATACTAGAACTGCCAGACGTCAATTTTATTCAAAGGATATATAAGATATTCTAAATAGACTTAGGACTGATTTTTCAATAGTCAGATAACTTTTATCTGAAGAATAAATCTGACATCTGGCATATTTTATATACGGTCAAACGGGGTGAATAGAGACTGCAGGGGTGAATCGAAACGAAACCGTAAAAATGGATTTTGACTGTAGACACATTAGAGTCTTTTTTGGCTACAGACGATCATAATTTCAGCAGTAAAATCAACTTTAAAGTTTCGTCTCGATTCACCCCTGCAGTCTCTATTCACCCCGTTTTACGGTACAAAAGCTGTCAAACCGACATATTTATTCCTCAGATAAAAATTATCTGACTATTGAAAAATCAGCCCATACAGATTTATTATAAACTTTTTAAAATAGCCCTTAGAGAAAACTAAAACAAAAAACAACGCCAAAATTTTTAGAAAACGATTAATCTGGTCTTAATAATAAATTCTGAATTTTCAACAAAGCTAAAACTACATCTAAACGACCACATGTTCACACACGAGACACGAAGGGCGACTTTATTTCGTAATATTTATAGATATAGACATGCTATTATGCATATACTACTCTTTTCTAAAGATATAAGAAGGTACACGTGGTCAAAGATCAACATTACATTGTTAGGTTAGGATTGAGCTTAGGACTCAAAATCATATATTTGCTCCACATTCACCAATGTTAGCTTAGGATCAGAATTCTTATTTGCTCAATAATTGTGATTACGCATGGAACAATGATCCCCTATCATAATATGCTTAACATGCATAGGTAAAAGTAAATGTTATGATTTATTCATAATGCGATCTTATGACAATTAGAAGTATCGGCTAGCCACAAGAGACGATGGGTAGATTTTACTAATTAAACTGAATCCGATCAGCACATCTATAGTGAGTACAAGAGTTGTCAGTGTTATCATTGTTATGGAATATTGACACTTGACAGCTCCTTTAACGCAGTTTAGATGTGCTGATCGCGTTCAGTTTATTGTGAAATTGACACTTGCACCACAAATCGCTGAATACACTTAACGTTAAACGAATTCAAAACTTTATGTTTTTTATGTAGGTTGTGTAGCATCATCCACCGCTTTTCTTGGAAACCTTAGCCTAAGTAATCAGTGGCTAGCTTTAACTTACCTTTCTTATTTGATAAGAAAACATAATAAGATTTTTTTACCATTCAATATATATATTCAATGCCAAATGAATTTAAAACATCGTCGTGTTTCCAACAATCCTTTAAAGATGGCAGAGACCGAGTGATGTTTTAAAACGTTAACGTTAAATGAATTAAGTGATTAGTGGTGCAAGCAGGCCGTTGGATATAAAAAGGTATTTAATTTTCTTATTAGGTACGTCTCTTGAAAATAAAGAAAGGTCAAATTAGAAAACACGTTTAAACAGGGCTAGCCCGCACAGATTATAAGTTTAGCAGTATTTAAAATTACTTAGTTCATAAGTTTTCCTTTTTTATATTCTTGTGCATGAACATATTAATAATTGAAGATATTTATATGAAAATATTTATAGTCTAAATATAATAATAAATGCAAGAAAAAAAATACGTTCTTGTAACTAAGGGTTTGTATCCTAGAAAGATGCTGAAGCATTACTTCTATTTCTATACGTATAAAAAATGATACTCTTCGTGACTGTTTGTGCGACCGCGATGTTCTTGATGCAATGGATTTTGACGCGGTTTTCACCATCATCATCATCATCATCATCATCATTTCAGCCGAAAGACGTCCACTGCTGGATATAAGCCTCCCCCAAAACGGGGGGATTTGCCATAATCGCCACGCTTGGCAGGTGGGTTGGCGATCGCAGGATGATGGTAAAATGCATAGAGAACGCTGTTGCCCATTCTCTAGTAAGTCCCTTAGTCGCCTTCTACGACACCCATGGGAAGAGATGGGCACCATCATATAAAGAATTTATTCGAGAAGGTATATGTTTGTGTAAGAAAACCTTGTTTGTATTTAACTCGTTATCAACAAAACCCACTAGACGACAAAGACCGACAGTGGTATATTTTTTTTTTATCTAAAGAAGTGCAAGAAAATTTCGATACAATTATTATTTTCTACCTTTGTGAGAAACGCAATTACCTCTTAATTTCATTATTCCAAATTACTCAAGAGTATAATATTATTAGATGTATATTATATTCTTATCTAAATGCCATATTATATCATTTAAAAAATCTCGATGTTTTATGAAGTCGCTTCGCACTTTACCCAGTTTCATTATGAATCTAGTTTTGAAAATAGACGTATGAAAACTTGAATCCAAGAAAGGCATATGCTAGAGTCACTTTCAAAGAATAATGTCAAAGACTTTAAGAGTCTCAGAGACCTCATTTTACACTTACAAAATAAATTCAATATTAAATTTAACTACACCAAAGACAGGTACAGACATAAATACACATCTCAGATCCATATCTCCCGTCTGTACCAAGACTTCACCGTCGAATTCGGCAACTTAAGATGCAGCCCTTTCGCGATAAGACCACCAGATGTCACCCAAGATGTAATTGCGTTCGCCTTTGTGCCATTCCTAATGAAAGGTTCACGAAACTGATATCTTTAATCAACGCGAACTTGTATAACGATGCGGGTGGTTGACGAAGTAGCGGCTTAAGTGCGGATTATGACAAACATAAACGTGGCCAGTGTTAGTTACGAGTACATCTCTCATCATCCTGCTAGCCGGAAAAAGGATTATTGTAGGTTTATCTTTCTGTTCCTCCTCTGCCCATCACCTTGTCATAAAGACAAGAAAAATCATCATCATCATCTGCTTAGCCTTTTCCCAACTTTGTTTTGGTCGGCTACCAGTCTTACCGGATACAGCTGAATACTGGTTTTTTTTTTATGGATCGACTGTATATCTGAACTCCACAACCCAGTTATTGGGTAATACGATACCGCTTGGTAAGACCGGTTGTCAGACTCTCAGCCCGAAAGCCAGACAATCATTCTCGGGTCGTTACTACGACTGTCGAAGATTTACAAATGACGGCCGTGACCAACGGTTTAAAGTGTTTGGCCGGGCATCGAGAAGACTAATTCTCATAATGTCACATCAGCTTACAATTCATCAAATTAATTACTGGGCAACATAGAATTAGTAGTTTGAGCTTTAGAAATGTGACGCAAACTGTAGTGTTGGCTAATTAGTTAATTAGCTCCGTGTATTTGCTTTCCTATTACTGAAGCCCCTTGTTGTACTGACAATGTGACCACATAATTTGGCGGACTGCTCGTCACTTCGATATTTTGTTGGAATTAAATTTTATTTATCAAACAACATACCGGAGTGACCAACAGGACAGAGGCGGACTTAATGCCATAGGGTTTATTATTTTACTTATTAGTCTTCTGTATCTATTTATTAATAATCATTTATTTGCTTTGAAAGTAGGTGCATGAAATAAATTTTAACGAGAGTTTTGTGACCAACTTTTTTTATCGCACATGCCTAAGACCATCTACCTTAAATTAGGCATGGAAACATTGAAATAAAAGAATAATTAAAAATTAAATTAAAAATTTAATAAACCCCCGACCCTAACAAAAACTCTAAAAAAATTAAATTAAAAATTTTAAAAACCCCCGACTCTAAAAACTCTAAAAAGTAAAAATAATAATATTTATAGGCCCTTTAAGATGAAGGTAATATTTTGATCAAGGCATTGTCAAGTCGGGGGACGGTCAATTAAAACGCCAAACAGAGGCCTAGCATTTTCATTAGCCGTCCCCCGCCTTTACAATGCCATGATAAAAATATTACCTTCATCTTAAAGGGCCTATAAATATTATACTTTTACTTTTTAGAGTTTTTAGAGTCGGGGGTTTTTTAAATTTTTAATTTAATTTTTTTAGAGTTTTTGTTAGGGTCGGGGGTTTTTTAAATTTTTAATTTAATTTTTATTTCCTGCTTTTTAAACTTACGTAATGTCTCGCTCGCTTAAATCTGCGCATTGTTGCGTATTTTTCCCACAGTGAAGTTTTTTACTAATTTATTCTCTCACTCATTCCTCGTCCTGATCACTATTTATCTATAATCTATGCATTGAGACCTTTTCAATGAGCCCAAACACGATACTTTTGCTGTTTGTTGGTGAGTAACTTGGGCATCCTGGAAATTTCAGGTGTTACTACAGCATCATTTCAATGTTACCTTGTTCATCTGATAACATTGAAGTAATAGAATACAAAATTTCGAGTTGATCAGCCCCGTGGAAGATGCTCAAATCACTTCATCAACCAGAAAAGAGCTGATAATCTTCAAACGGCTGAACCGATTTTGATGAAACATGTCTAAGAACACTCCCGACTAATACACCTTTCAAACAAAAAAAACTAAATCAAAATCGGTTCATCCGTTCGGGAGCTACGTTGCCTCAGACAGACACACACACACACACATACACACACACACACATACACACACACACACACACACACACACACACAGACACGTCAAACTTATAACACCCCGTCGTTTTTGCGTCGGGGGTTAAAAAGAAACAAACGAAAAAGAAGATAATATAAGAAAAAAATTACAAATACGATAATGTGAGAATTAAACGAAAATAAACGAACTATCAAAAGCGATTTATCCCGGGCAGATCATAAAAGGCTGATTCCGAATATTACCAGCAACAGAGAACCGTAAGGAAACTAATCTCTTTGAGACAATACTAAGGCAATATCTCTGGTTTACGACGACCGCCTGACTAAATCTACAAATATTTGAACATTCGCCCTCACTCCACCATTGTCTAGGTCAAACTAATTTTGGGATCTTCTGAGAAGTAATTTAATTTCGCATTAAGACCATCAGTTAAAATCTGGTTAACCTTTTAATTAAACTTGTTTATTGAGGGAATTAAATCAGTGGTATTTAGGTAAAGTAAACATTTTGAATCGTTTTCGGTGATCTTTTTTTTTATTGTATTCACTAAGTCTTGCAGGCACCCTAGTTTATAACGTCACACCTGTTTTCCCCGGAGGGATAGGTAGGGGTACACCTTTAGTACACCCATAGTTCGATAGTTATGTTTAAGTCCCATGTAATAGGAGGCAAGCCTATCCATGGAATTCTATCCCATCAACCGGGAACAAATCTACAATCCGGGAGGCTACAGAAAAATTCCTAACGGAAAACTCAATAACTCTTTGCCCAACCAGGGAATCGACTACAAAACCTCTAGCTCAGTAGTAACGCTTGCGACCGCTAGACAAACGAGGCAGTCTTTTGAATACTTCACTTTTGCATAAAAGCTCCCACAGACAGACACGAGGCGAGAGCGCGACGGGACTCTAGTAAAACAATTTGTAGGAAACCTTCATGGAAATTGTTCTGCCCGAATTGCGTCACACCGTCGCGTCACGACTGTCTGCGGGAGCCTTAAACTAGTGGAGGCACCCAAGGTTAAGATGATCTTATTATGCAATAATAGGGAAGTATGAGAGAAGTTGGGGAAAAAGTGTAAAAAAGTGTTTGCGAGTGTCAAAGTATTATGTTAAGTATTTGTGTATAAAAGTCATGGTTGAATACGAACAACATAAAATCTCGTATACATATTATAGCCCATTCACTATATACAAAGGCAGTTCCCTCCCTCCACTGCAACTAATAACTACTTAAGAAAATCTAGAACGCAGTCCAGATATTTATACTTTACGGTTTTGCAATGTAAATATAATTTAAAAACTTTATCTTTTTTATAACACGAAATATGTTGTAAAATAAGAGAGATTTTTTTAATTGATATTTACGAATACTTTATATTTAAGAATGTCTAGAACACAGTACAGATATTTATACTTTACGGTTTTATAAAGTAATGGGAAAATATATTTTTTTTAAATCTCTCATTTTAGAATATACAGGGAACGCTTCCGAAGACAGAACGTAGGTTTTATACAACCTAAATGCAAACGATACCTTTCGCCTTAAATTGGTTATTTTGCATCAATTTAAAACGTTTGACGCATCTGTAATGTATTTCTACTTATTTTATTTAGGCGGCTCTTTACAAAGGATGCCTAAACCTAAAGTCGCCATCTGGACTCGGGGTCGTTTTTAAATGTGTTCATTCTTAAATAATGGTTCATTTAACTGTTCTCACAGGATAGTCTACAGCAAATGCAAAAAAAAATTGGAATATAAAACAAAAAGATTTTTGATGGTACTGTATCGAAAATCGCTAGCCCTATCACCTGTATTCGTTTTCGAAAGCGTTTCCCTTACATCCTGTATTTAATATTATAAAATAAGAAAAAAAATATATAAGAGTTGTAAGATGTGTAAATAGGGTTGTCCCGTCCACGGGACTTCTACACAACTCTCGAAATGTGGATGGTACAAGGTACTCCTGTCTAACCCCTCGACAAAAATAAGCGTGATGAAATGTTATAATAAATTACTAATGTCAGTGATATCTAGTTTGATAACCGGGCATAATGCTTAAAATACGTATCTCTTCTGGACAGCAGTAAAACAACCAACTTAAAAATAAAACATAATTTCGGAAGTCAGTTTCTTTAGTTTTGTATTTTCGTTCTTTGGCCACCGACTTCCGAAATTAAAGTTATTTTTCACTTTGTAGTGTTTTTTAGAAAGTCGGTTGTTTTTTTTTTTTGTTGTCAACTTGTTTTCCACTTTTTAGTTGTTGTATCTACCCCATACAAATTCTTTAAGTAAATAACAGAAAAAAAACATTCTTCAAATCGGTTTATAAAACACAGCGTTCTTAGGTACAAACATAAAAAAAAAACAAATTGACAAACACTTCCATTTTTGAAGTCGGGTAAAAATAAGTTCTACCAAACTGTTTTCGTAACTTAGTGTAGATTCGTTAAGTCCTCTAAACATACCTAAGTGCTAAGTATACCATTCGCTAAGTGTGTTCCTAGCTTTACAACTAGAGACAAATGGTGTAAGCAGCTGTTACATTAATGTCTAACAACTATGCAAATTTTATCATCAATGGTTGTAGTACAACCAAGAATTTTGATTGAAGTCAAGACCGTTGTAGAAACTTGTGATTTTATGACCTTTGATAGAACTACACAATGAATTATTTGAGCCTACTATGAGTCAGAATAAAATAAAATAAAAAATATATGTATATTATATTTTTACTATAAAGCTTACAATCTTCAACTAATAAATTGATGTAGATATTTAAAATAGGGGAAAGAATCATAGAGCATCAAACATTTCGTCCTCATCACTGTCAATAGGAAAAGTACCCAAAAGGCTAGCAGCATTGCCACGTTTTTGCCAAAAAGTAGGACAGTAAAAATAATAAATCATTCTCACGATGTCACCTCTTACCATCTGCCTACACAACTAAGCAAGGTTATCCTTGATGCGTCTCTAGCTCCTACGTTCAATTCAAGGTAAGAATACCTACACAGATTCTAATAACATCTAGAAGCAACGGATGATTAGATGCAGAAGACCCAAGACAGCTAAGTAGGAAGGACACACTCTTTGAAAAGGCTAGATGAAATCGAAAGAATATTCTAGTTTTAATATAGACAGTACTAATGCTTTCCTTATTTGATAAAATGACGGCGAAAATTTAAGATACTTTGTGTGTCCGTGTGTCGATGCACCGCGTTCTTCTTTTAAATTATACAAACATTTTAATTTTTGATGCGGTTTTCAAGACCATTTAAAGGATTTATTCCAAAAAGTAGAAATGTGTAAAACATTTAAACTGACATACGTAAACGAGACAAAAGGAGTATGTGAGGTATACGAATGTGGCAGGTGGCGTTCTGTGTAGTTTCTGCCGATCCCCATGGAAAGCACGCGTGACTTTATGTCGATATGTGTGTATAATGAAGGAATCTAGAATTCTAGATGATTTGCCAAGTCGTAAAAACCGTACGAAACAGAGGAGGGTCGCTAGTTGAAAACGAATTCTCTAGTCGTAGTTTTAATATCGTCGGTTAACCCTTTCCTTACCTGATAAAAATGACGGCCTACCTCCTCGAGTTTGAGGGCAAAAGGATGGATCCAAATGGATCCTGCGGGCCGTGCGAGTGGTTCCGCTCCGGCGCATAGCGCGGCACCCCGGGCCCATACATCACTTAGTCACCCGAGACGAGTCCCGCGCATGCGTAGCGCCGCTGTTAAATGTAAACTTTACACTAAGCCCAGGGGTATTGGCGGATAATTTACCAGGTGAGATGGTAGTTGGGAATATTTTAATCTCATTGGATGGTTTTTTTTTTGGTGTTTGTTTTCGTTAACGGGATTTGGACAGATTTTTGTGTTTATATCAGATTAGCTGCTCATTTGCGATTTGTTTGTTTCTCTACATAAGGCCAATGATTTTCCCATTTCTAAAAATCTTATTCAGCGATGATATAACCAAAAAATACTATGTTATCATATTCGACCAAAGGTTTTTGATTTGAGCACTCAAAGCATTGGGATTTTTTTTGCAACAAATAAGTAAGTACCTACCTACTTACGTATTTTATTTCAGTTCATTTATACAATATCCAAAGCGGCTGTTGATTAAACAATGCTTTTGATCAACACGAAACGCGACGACGACAAGCCTCTTAATGACATTCAAAAAAATTCGTCATTAAAAGTCAATTGAATTTACTTGTTGGCACCCGTTTGGGGGCAGCAATCAACTCCACCAATTACCAACATGTGTTGACCAAAAAAACGTAACACATGTAAATGTGTAATGTGTTAAAAGAATTTGTGGTAAATGTCAGGTTAATAAAACATTTGATTATTTTGAGTTGAATAAAAAAAAAACGTGATTTTTAATTTTCTTTCGTTTTCTTATGTCTTTTGAAGGCCACTTAGGAATTGTATTTATTAAAATAATCACAGCCTGTAACTATACCACTGCAGAAAGCAGGTATCCTCACACAGAGAAGAACCAAGCTTTCATATTAGGTAGGTACTTATTTCTTACTGATAACCAAATCACAACAGTGACACAACCCTAACATGTCATAGCATAATAGCATTGCACAATCAGCCTTGAATGTTCCCATTGCTGGGACACTGGCCTCCCCTGTTCTTGGAGGAGTGGGCTACAATCCACCACGCGGGCCCGTGCAGTTTTGTAGATGTCAGATGTCTTCGAATTTTTGGTTGCTATAAATTATACACCGTGATATTTTAGTAGTCTTACAAAGGTGGTCCACTCAATGTATCAGACATACCTTTAGGCGCGATTTAAAAAATTGTCACCATTAATTAAGATAATAGGTACAAAAAATAATAAAAAATGCTTCAGAATCATACTTGAAACACCCTATTAATAATGTTTACGCATCAAAGGGTAGAAGATACCTATACCATTACATTACATTACCTATCAGGGTGTTTCCAACTATGTCATACGTTTTAGTGAATGATATTTGTTTATTTTTACTATTCATGTGTTTTGTTTTTTAATGCATTTTAGTCATTGGATACATGAAGTGAGCTGCCATTGTAAGACGACTAAAATGTCACAGTGTATACATCAATATGCGTTATTTTTTTGTTAAAACAGTCAAACGACCTAATAAAAACAGGTTACTAACTGACAAAGCCAATGAACAACACACTACAAATCCCTCCACTCCACAAGACTTACGGCACCTAATTGCCACGAACCTACAAAATCTCGCATAAGCGCTAGTGTAGAAAGTAATCCCGGGTAGTCAGGTAATAAACATAAACGTTTTCCCCAATAAGACTCGATGCAAATTGAGTTCCCCGAGGGTCGAGACGACTGAGTATTTACCTATCGGAGGAACCCGATCAGACCACAAGCCACTAACTAGTTGACGTCGTTCAAAATATTGCTGATTCGAATAAAAAACCGATTGCTATCTCACTTTGATGTAGTCGGAGGAAATAGGATCTGCTTCCGATCCGCGAAAGGGAGAAAATCTCCTTCCCGTTTTCTGGGTACCGCGGGCACTGTTCCGGAACCCTATTAATCTTGGCCCAATATTTACCTGTCGGTTGCGCCCTGTGGTCCTCCCAAACACAACAAATATAACGATATTATATCCAATGCAGCCTGTAAGTGAATTGGGGGAGTCAATTTTATAAATAAAACCGTGTTTCGAAGTTTGTGAATTTGGAGGGAATGTGATTATTTTTCGCGGTTTGCATCGTTATAGAATCAAAAGGGTGTATCAGAAAAAAGTGGAGAGTGAAAATAAACTTTGGAAGCCACAACTCAAAATATTTAATATAAACAACCAAATCTAAATTAAAGAATCGTTTACTTGTGTAAACACTGTCAATCTTAATACCATTTTCAAGTACTGAACCAACGTGTACAAACTGATTACTCGTCTGGCTTACTTTTTAAATTTCCTCGTGATTGTAAAGAGGACGGATAGCGTCATATCATCGTGAAGGGCCCGGTGTCGACTTTTGACCGTTTCGAGTGCCGATCTAATTTGCCGAATCGCGGAAGCATATGAAATTTAATCGGTTCGGTTCGCTTCACCGAATATGCTTTTCGATAATACTGTGGATTTTCTGAGACATTACAGTCTTGTCAGGGAATGTGATATGGCTTGGAATTAACAGACAAATACGTCAGAGTTTGTAGACAGTACTGAAATGGACGTCGATACAACAATGGACTGCAACATCAAATGATTTTGAATGAAATTGATAGTGGACAGGCTTTCAGTAAATATTGGGTGTAGCTATCTCCTCTCTAATTATAATCTTCAATACTGGTTGTATTGTTAATCCCGATGTCATTTTAAAGTTTGAAAATAAAGATTACTTTAATGATTATATGAAGTCTGTAGGTAAACACAATCTTTGGCAGACGTTATGGGTCGTCAGAAGCCCGAAAGTCTAACAATCAGTCTTACCAAGGGATATCATACTAACTGGGTTGTGGAGGTCAGATAGGCAGTCGCTCCATGTAAAATACTGGTATTTAGCTGTATTTGGTTAGGCTGGAAGCCGACCCAACATAGTTGGGAAAAGGCTAGACAAATAATGATGATGATGAGGTAAATACATACGTGTTACGCTCGCGAATCATATTTTGTTCAACATAGAATCGGACGCTGACGAGCGAATTGCAAAAAAAAAAAAAAAACTGGCACTCCGCGAGTGCCGACAGAAGTGAAAACTTGACAATTACGTAGATATGTATTTTTTTTAACAGTGTCGCGAGTTGTTTTTTCCAATCTCAAAAAATGCCCAACGCGCCTAAATAAGTTTTCACTTCAAATTCGTAGGTACAGAGGTGTCGGTAACGGTAACGGTAAACAGTGTTGCGAGTTCAATGGTTTTTTTCCAATCTCAAAAAATTTGCAACATGTATGTGTATCTATGTACGTACATACACAATATATGTACATATTTAAATACAGAGGTGTCGATAACAGTAAGTGTCGTGAGTTCAATTGTTTAATCCCTTCTCAAGAAATGCCCAACGTGCCTAAAGAAAATTTCACTTAAAAAAAAACGTAAGAGAATTAAGATTTCAGCGGTACTTTAGCGCATCCACCTAAAACACCTTTTTCCAAAAACCAGGGGTTACCAATCCTAAGCAGGGATACAACGAAGTGTTACAAACAACATTTGGTAGGGACTTTAATGACTAAAGATTGTCGTCAAAATTTCCGATGAAAAACGATCCACTCATAAACAAAAGAGGCCGAAAGGTATTGCTTTCGTGATTAATAGGTAATTAGCAAAGTCGTTATTTATATATTATCTTGCATTTCCTCATACTGTTTACAGTCTAATATTGATTCGCTCGTCTCTGATTTCTTTCAAGACGGTTTGTTTCTATTTAGAGAGAGTTTTTTCTCTTTTTTATGAAAACCGATTCGGAGTATTGATATCAGTGTAAAGCTCTGACCTAGTAACGGTTTAAGGGTTCAGATTAAATCCAGGTCGTACAGGAAAATCTGTGGCAACATTGAAATGGGTTTTTGCGAGACGAGTATTCCCGAAAAAGAATAAGCTGCAGTTTCGTGGAACCGTTTAATCTGTGGTTCGCGTGGTTTATGATTTTGAAATATCACGGTTAAATACCTTTCTATACAAAAAAATATATACGAAGCCAAGAAATAGGAATTACTGTGAGGTGTGGGGAACGAGTCGGATGCCGAAAATATGGTTTTTAGAATTTTTGTCTGTTTGTCACGATGTACAGAGACATCCAGCACATCAAGCTACCCTAATCTGTTAAATTTCTTTGATCGTTTTTCAACTTTATTACAAAGGTATAAAGGTTTATGTTCAATTGGAAAAATTTGACAGTTTGGGATAGCGTGACCTGCTGGCGACTGTACGTTCCGGACAAAAAATATTGTTATATTTGGACACATATTTTTAATTCCGGGGATATTTTCTGACAACCACGCGGCCGAAACCGCGGGCAAAAGCTAGTCCACCAATAAATGACGAATTGAGATAAATTATACATTATAACGATAAGTTTACAAAACATTTTCTGTATACAATTAAATTCCCGACTGCATATCTGAAAGATGAACACATACCGATAATTAAATTCAAAACAAAAGCAGTAACAAAAGGGACGTGACGTAGCCGCTGTAAGTCGAGCGTTGAGAAAAAGCTTGGATTTGTAAAAATATAACTTTTCCCTAACACAACGTTTTCCTACGTTATTTTCTTTGCAGTCGCAGGTGAGATTTATCTTCGGATAATTGGATAAAGAACGCGTTTGCGAGAAGTGATACGAGGTGGAAGAAGGGGGAAGGGGCCGCGCCAGTGGAAAAAGATCCTAACAGGCAATGATGTGTTACTTTTGAATATAAATATTTTGTTTTGAGTTGAGTTGCCGTGTAGCAATGCATGGAAAAATATTATTATGTTTTTTGTTGAAGTGTAGGACGTTCTTAGGAATGAGTTAATAATGACTAACGATTATGTATTTGTTTATAATTAAATTGTTAGAATTTTCACGTATTATGAAGACGGTATGACAAGGCAGATGTGAATGGATGCGCCGAGAGAGGACATCATGACAAGTTTACATATATGTATACATATGTATGTCTACATACTCGATAAGTTTTTAACCAGTTCGCAAACTGTAACCATGAATTCAGCATATCATTCTATACACCCCGCGCAGATTTTTTTTTGTCGTTTATATAAAGAAATCAGCTGTTTCATAGAAAAGTGTAATAACTACGCGGTCAAAATGCATGGGACAGCTGAGTTTTTTTTTTTTTTTGTATAATCGACGAAAAATTTCTACGCTACGCATATGATATGCCGAATTCATGGTTACAGTTTGCGCACTGGTTAAAAACTTATCCTGTATACATATATACCTTATAGGTGACGTTCTTCAGAAATGTCAGGTGCATAGTACCGGGGCGTGCGTGTATGACCAGTGGCCCTAGTGTGAGTTTCATTTAACCCTCTCAATCAAACGCATCGAGCGCGCTTGGCGCTCCGATTAACCCTGGATTGGTGACGGACCCATCAGAGCGCCAAACGCGGTAGATGCGTTAGACCGAGATGGTTAAACCAAACATATACTAAGGCCTCTGAGTGAACGTAAAAGAGGCAAAGTGGGTATGTAAGGATCATTGTAGGTGGCGTTCTGTAGTTTCTGCCTATCCCCATAGGGAAAAGGCGTAAATTTATGTATTCAAGTTGTAACGTAAATAACGCACAACCTCTTAAGGGGTCATTATGAACAACTTTTACTATGGGACCAAACCTGAAATCGCGAAAAAAAATCAGTTGTTCCCAGTTATTCGAACATAAATGTAGGAAGACAGACATGGGCCGTACTGCAGCCAATGGTGCCAGATCGATTATCGGTACATCGAGGTGTTGAAGTGTCTGTACGAAAACGCCACTATGTCAGTCCGACTCCAGGACCAGACCTCGAAACCTATCCTTCTGCAGCGAGGTGTAAGACAGGGAGACGTTATCTCTCCGAAACTCTTCACCGCTGCACTGGAGGATGTCTTCAAGGTTCTGGACTGGAAAGGGGCGGGCATCAACATCAATGGCGAGTACATCACTCACCTTCGGTTTGCCGATGATATAGTTGTCATGGCTGAGACCATGGAGGACCTCAGTACAATGCTCGATGATCTCAGTAGAGCTTCCGAAAGAGTGGGTCTTAAAATGAACATGGACAAGACAAAGGGCATGTCCAATGCCCGTGTAACACCCACTCTTGTAACGGTCGGAGGCGCTGCACTTGAAGTTGTGGACGAGTACGTTTACCTAGGACAAACTGTCCAGTTAGGTAGGTTCAACTTCGAAAAAGAGGTCAGCCGTCGAATCCGACTCGGCTGGGCAGCGTTCGGGAAGCTTCGTAATATCTTCTCGTCCCACATACCGCAGTGTCTAAAGACGAAAGTCTTTGACCAGTGCGTGTTGCCAGTGATGACATATGGAATCGAACCGAAACGTGGTCGCTCACAATGGGCCTCATAAGAAGGCTTAAAGTCACCCAAAGGGCGATGGAGAGGGCTATGCTTGGAGTTTCCCTGCGTGATCGAATCAGGAATGAAGAGATCCGCAGGAGAACCAAGGCAGCCGACATAGCCCGAAGAATTGCCAAACTTAAGTGGCAGTGGGCAGGGCACATTGCTCGCAGAACAGATGGCCGATGGGGCCGAAAAGTTCTGAGTAGACCTTGTTTTTTTTTTTTGTAATATATTTTTGTGGTGTACAATAAAGTATATTTAAATAAATAAATGAATAAATGAAATGTAGGGAACAGTTGATTATTTTTTCGCGATTTCAGGTTTGGTCCCATAGTAAAAGTTGTTCACAATGACCCGTTAAGAGGTTGTGCGTTATTTACGTTACACCTTGTATATGTATGTATGAGGACGGTTTTGTCTCTTTATTTAGAAATGCATTGCAAGAGTATTAATCATGGATTAGTAGCATGTTATTAATTATTGCTATTAACAATTAATTATCTATTTATCGAAATCCAAAATATGCCAATTACACGTTGCACAAATCGTCCATTATGCTGACCTAATTCGACTCACATTACAGCCGTATAATCAACCAAAAAGTTAACATTAATAAAACTTACACTGCAACTAAAATTATTTACCGACCGCATTAAATTTAACCTGTCAAACACAGCGGATTAAAATAAGACACAGAACAAACCACATGTCCACCAACCTCATTTGTAATGAGCTTTTACATAGTGCAGAATTAATATACGACCGGATAACGGTACTAGCCACAAAATTTTCATTTAATATGAAAATATGTTCTACATACGACCCCAGTCCCCCCACCCTTACACCCCGAACCACTCAAATATTTAATATTGACGAAAATATTTCAATGTTATTTAATAACGATTGAAATTTGCGGTAATTGAAACAATGCATATGTCAAAAATACTCCGTCATAGGTATTTCAGAGTCAAATTATATTGAACTAGCGTTTGCCAGGGGCTACGCCCGCGTGGATGTCGCAGTTATCGCGTAAAAAAGTAGCCTATGTCCTTCTCCATATTCCAGGCTATATCTCTGCCAAATTTCATGACGATCGGTTCAGCGGTTTAGGCGTCAAAGTGGGACAGACAGACAGAGTTACTTTCGCATTTTTAATATTAGTAGGGAAGTAGGGATTACTATTAACAAAGCGAACCAATTAATGATAATGCAATTATAATTTTCAAGCTCCCCGGGCCTCCAAAAATTTTATTTAAAAACTTGAAAGTTTCAGTTGCATTACTTCAGTATTTAAACAAAACCATCACAACACAGGAAACATTTAGTATTAAAAAAACACATAATAGTTAAACATAAAGTTAATTAGTGCCTTGAAATAACATTCCATATTCGACACTGAGGTAACAAAAGGGAAAAATGAAACAGCTACATTTCTACAGTTGGCAAATACCTGAGCAGAACAATCAGAGAATTGAAATATTTACTGAAACTTGTACAAAACTAGGCAGCACACAATGTATGTTATGTGAAATGTTAAACATCGAGAAACCTGACTACACACAGAGTTTAGCGTAGCGCCAGCCCACGGAGAATGCTGTAGTTGCGTGTCAATACGTATATGGATAATTGAAAAGTGCTGCGTAGTTGGAAAGTGTTTTGCGTTCAAGTTCAATGTGAAGTCACGGACAGGTACAATGAGTGGCAAATGGTAAATCTGAATCTTCTTGATTAATCGCTATACTTTTGTAGGTTAAGAGAGGCTTGTGGCTAAGTAACAATAGCTGCACGGGTCGATCGATCAGGTTAAGCTACGCTTGCCGCGGTTGGTTCGTGGATGGGTGACCATCTTTACATACCAAGACCCCTCCGTGCCTCGGAAAGCACGTTAAGCCGTTGGTCCCGGCTGTCATTTGTGGATCTTTGACAGTCGTTACGGGTCGTCACAAGCCCGAAAGTCTGACAACCAGTCTTACCGGTATTACCCAGTAACTGGGTTGTGGAGGTCAGATAGGCAGTCGCTCCATGTAAAATACTGGTATTCAGCTGCATCCGGTTAGACTGGAAGCCGACCCCAACATAGTTGGGAAAAGGCTAGGCAGATGATGACTTTTGTAGGTTAACTATCAGATTTTCTTTTAGGATACGACTTATATTAAGTTATGGTCTACTGTAAAAGTTGAAGAACTAATCTCTAAATAGTACTGTTTTCGTCTGTCTATTTCTCCGCTCTGTTTTCTAAACCACGCAACACATCATCATCATTATTTAGAGAATTACTTCCACAAGGTTTAGAAGTAAGTATAATACATACATATTAAACTCACACATAATAAAGAAATGTCCACGTTTCGTCAAGCTGTATATACCGTGCAACGGACGGGTCGTTATAATTATAGTTATAGTATAAGTGTCATAGTAGTAACTATGTGCGTGTTAGAAATCAAAAATATTTTCTATTTATCCTTGTTTCAGTAAGTAGATACTTACTACTGACTGACCACTACACCACCAAAACTATTATGTACAGGTATGGGTAGGCATGTCATGTTAGTCCCAAACAACACAAAACACTCACGTCTAACGCTACGCTAAGATGTGGAAAGCCAGCTTAAAAAATGAGTGAAAAAGTGCGACACACAATTTGAAAATTCTAAACAAAAAATCATACATTCTACGCACCTAAAACGTATATTTGATTTGTTTTGCGGCCAGTGAGTGAGTGATTCAGAAATGTATGTACAAAGAACACACGAAAGGGTTAGCGTGGCGTAAATTGAGAGCGGTGAATAATTCATATATTATTATATTTTCGGTATTACCTTGACCATTTCACTCAATGCGACCGTCTGCCGCTCGCACAGGAAGACGCCAGGTCCGAACCCACACGTATACTTTTTTAACCACTTTATTTGTATTTACACTAAGTCTATAAAACTTTTTACGGTCTTCAGCGCAGTTCAGGATAATAGCGGGTCCTGAAAATTAATTTCAAACGTTAGTAAGTAAACTAATCAACTTTAATGTTTACATATTTAGAGAAACAGAATTCTCGTCTCAGCTGTCACAACAGTTTGGGAAAATTAATTTTATTTGAATCTCAGATGCAGTACGCACCAACTTTTAATAAGTGGAGGTGGTAATTTAACTTTGTCTAAACAAATATCTTTTGCTATCAGTGAGCTTAGTTTTTTAGTAAAATGGTTTAAAGAAAATCTACTTAAACTTTGTGACACTTAAATAATGTAAAGCGTTTTAGTCAGCTGTGGTTTAGTACTAATAGGAATAAACATGAAGTTTTAATTACGTTGTATGTCAAGGATTAACACAAAATCGAAATGGCTCTATTGTCATTATTTCTAGAATCGCAATTCATACAGAAATATTAATTAACGTCGCTGTGTGCATTGTTCTTTCAAAATACGCAACGGATTTTAATGTGTTTTCCACCAAGATTTTAATAATCAGTAAATATTAAAATCTTGTCACTCACGCACACCAACCCGTTGCAAGACGCGCATACGACGTGGCGCACTTTGTTTTGTTTCACTATTACTATCTATTGCTACTAGTTTCTAACCATAATATATTTTAACATAATTTGTCATTATATCAATCCACTACGCCAATCGGCTTAGTGAATTTTTATCTAGATATATTGTACTTAAATGATTTTGTAAATCTTTTGAGATTAAATAAATGTCTTAAACCGTAAATATTGATGATTTGCAAATCAAAAAATCGTGCAATAAAACTAGCTTAATCAGTCATTGAGATTTGGCGAAATTGCGTAGTAGGAAACTGACTAACCGAACGATATGAAGTTTTCAACGGTTTGAGTGTGCTCTTTGAGAGATAAACGACATCACGCCAAATCGACAGTGTAATAGCTAACCAATTTACTAGTCCGATGCGGATGGGAGGAAATCTACTTTTTTCCTTTTAAGCGAGTTTCGAATTTGCTCTTCGGAATTAGTTTGCATCGACGTTTGATCGGATATTCCTTTAAAAAAGTTAAGCAAAGGTACCGAGTAATCTGATTTTTTTCATTTTAATTCCCGGTGTGCTTGTTTGAGTGTTATTGCGTTAGGTTTGCTTTTGCATTTTCTTGGAGTTTGTAATTGGTTTTGTTTTCCATCTTGTATCGACTTTGGGGAGGCTTAGGCGAGTGTAGACACAAGCGACTGTCTTTAAGCATCGACTATTATGAACACACTAGCTTTTGCTAGCAGTTTCACCCGCGTGGGTGTCATAAATTATCCCACGGGAATGTACTAGCGGGATACTAAGGGATGTTAAACCAGGTTATAAATATCTGTGTGCCAAATTTCATCTAAATCTATTCAGCTGTTTTGTTCAGCGTGACTGAGTAACAGACATCCAAACATCTAAGCATACTAATTTTCACATTCCTTTAAGTAAGATAAGTAGGATAAATTGTCTGAAAACTCAGTCTTAGCTCTTGGTTGGTTGGTTCTCTTGGTTCTTGATTCATCTTCATCGCTCCGCTGTACGTAACCCAATATACTTGCGGCCAGTGTAACACGTATTCTTCCACATCTACTTCTCTATTAGTCGTCATCTCGGTACACACTACCTTTCTATAGTCTGTTATTTTTTTAACAAACGAATACCGAAAATTTGACTGCGTTTCTATTGGTCCACGTAATCAACATAAAGTCCGTTCCACACAAACGCTGTAGTTACATGTACATGTACATTCAGTTGGGTCATGGACTATCTGCGAGTTGCACGTGTTTTAGTGAGTGAACCAGACGATATTTTCGGTGCTTGAGTCATGGCAGAAATCTCTTAGTAAAGCGAAGGTACTAAGCGCCCTTTGCAATCTACAGAAAAACAAATGATATACAATTTGTCTAAATCATTTATTTCAAGAGTTTGATCATAATAGTTCACATAATGAAATTGCCAAGACAATAATAGCAATTTCAGCAGGAATTCATGTCTCTACGGGTACGGTGTACAAGGTAAACATTTTTTTTGCTTGGGTAAGCAGTGTGAGAGACATACTCAGTACTCGTTTGTTAAAAAAGAAACAGACTATAGCCATTTCATCTTGCACACAGTACATACATGGTCTCTTTAGTCTTCCCCTACTCTTATAGTCATCTAAATTCATAATCTAAACTTTAATCACGACATTTTACTCATTCCACCGCATCACATGTTCGTACCATGACAACCGTATTCGACTAAACTTTTCAGTCAACTGTGTAACTTCCAGGGGTGCGGGTTGTTCGAAAGAGATACCTTGGCCTCTGGCACACAAGCTACTGAGGGAACACGGGTGAATTTTAGTCAGTAAAAGTCTGACACGCCCTCCTGCTCCACCCAGAGCGGGAGAAGTTAACTGACGATTTGCCAACCTCAAAAAAAAAAAACGGTGTAACTTTCAGACTTCCACATATGTATATATGTGGAAGTCTGAAAGTTACACCGTTTTTTTAAGTTTCAGTAAGTATTTACTCAAACGCTAATACATAAAATATAAAACCAGAAATCACTTACTTAGAACCTTTTGTTATCTTCCAACGTAACTTAACTTTGGTTAGTAAAAATGTTGATGATGATGTTGGCCCACAATGATATTCCCAAACCAATGTTTGTCCTACTAATTAATTATCTCCCTAAACCAGCTGTTTAAATCCGAACCTTCGTCGGCTATTAAGTTTGGATCAATTTCCTTCATCCGCTGGATGCGTCTACGCACTTATTCGCGGAGGGCTTGGAAGCCTTCCACGAATGAAAAATGAAAAGATAAAAGCTAAGCGAGTGGACCATAACTTTGTTATACCATGGATATACCGTTTAGTGCATGGGGGAATGTTGTAACAGTAATTTTCAAATTATAGATCGAACCCTACCAGTCACCTACAACCACATGGACACTCACACACATTTTTTTTCTGACAGAACGGATTAATTCTTTTCCCGAATTACTCAAAACCAATTTTGTAAAAGGCTTGTTTGTCTGTATAGATTTGTTGGACATGTTTGTGGTACTCGTATGGTTTCGATAAATTAATATTCCGAGTGATACTCAAACAAAAGCAAATGAAAATACTGAAGATGAATAATAGCGTCTGAGCCGAAAAAGCAGTATCAATCAATCAATAATTATTTTGTTAACATAGGCATGGTTGCAGACAGGGCCATATTCATAAACGATGATTAAAGTTAAATAATGTTTAAACGTCATAAGTGTATGGTTAAACAGACGCTAATCATTATTTAACTTTAAGCAACGTTTATGAATAAGGGGAGTATGTTTACTTAATTAGCAGAAATAACGTAATACAAGTCATATTTTTGCTACAAATATCTTATCTATTCCTGCAACCGTTTTTAATTTTAAAAAAAATACTTTTACAGGTGAAGATCGTAATTTCTTTTTATGAATTTTTGTTGTAAAAAGTACCTATTATTGACTTATATAATAGTACTCACGTACGGTTAGATCACGAATAAAAAACAGCATACCTATGTCTTTGCATGGTACTCGGTCAATTCAATAGATACAGGCCAAGATGGAAGATTAGGTTCCACCCACAGAAACCACACTGGGATTGGTGAACGTAGATATATTCTCCACGAATTGTCCAAGAGAAAGGCTTTTTATTCAGGCATTTGATAGAGACTTCTATATAAATAAAAAGACAAGTCCTGACTGACTGACTGATTGACTGACTCATCAACGCCCAGCCTAAACCCTTGGGCCTAGAAAGCTGAAATTTTGCACAGAGGTTCCCTTTATAATATAGAAAAGGATTATGGAAGGATTTTTCGAAATTCCACCCCTAAAGGAGTTAAATAGGGGATGAAAGTTCCACGCGGGCGAAGCCGCTGGCAAAAGCTAGTGTTACATAAAGTTTGTTTAGTGCACCATCTAGCTCAGAACACAAGATGCGTTAAACACTGGTAATAACAACCGCCTAATTTTGATGTTAGGTGAAATTCCATTCCGCCGTTTCGATGACTAAATTGTCTGTTCGCCTATACGAAACGAACTCAAATAAAAGGAATGCGATCTACAAAAATATCTTTCACACCGCACGGATCGATCGATCAGGTTAAGCTACGCTTGCCGCGGTTAGTCCGTGGATGCGTGACCATCTTTACATACCAAGACGCCTCCGAGTCTCGGGCAGCATGTAAAGCCGTTGGTCCTGGCTGTCATTCGTTGCCCTTTGGCAGTCAGCAGCCCGAAAGTTTGACAACCAGTCTTACCAAGGAGTAATCGTATTACCCAGTAACTGGGTTGTCTATATGTAAAATACTGGTATTCAGCAGCTTCCGGTTAGACTGAAAGCCAACCCTAACATTTATTATGTAGTTGGGCAAAATGCTAAGGCACATAATGACTTGATTTATATTTAGGCAAGAAATTTAATTTAATAGATTTATACAAAAATAATTAGACAATATGTATAAGTAAGTAAAAAAGGGAAGTGCTCACTGGGCATCAAAGAATTCGTCCGCTTCGCTGACAGTGGGAAAGGAGCCCAAAAGGCCGGCAGCGTTGCCACGTTGGATGGCAATGTTGATTCTTTGACCTAAGAATAGGCGGGAAGAGTCGACCAACCGCTTGGCGATGTCCCGAAATACTCGATGAGCACTCAGGCCCCAAAGCCCTAGTGTTTCAACCCCAAACGGCTCAAACATATAGCTCCCAATAAGGTTGTTTATATTTGCGCCGTTTGAGGTTCTAGATTTATTGATTTACAAACGCAGTCATCCATACATCAAGCCTTTTCCGAAATATCTAAAGCTCGCATCATTATGATCAGCAGTATTTTTGATGTGGAATTTAATATAGCGTAGTTATGCAAAAGCTGTAATTTAGAAATTCCGCTGTGATCCACGTAAATTGAAAATGCTCAAATTAAAGTTTCTGAGAATTTAGGTATAATTCATATTGAAAATATACATAACTAGATTAAAACATTTTAACGCAAACATTCAAATTTTATAAATACGTAGTATTCGGTTTTATTTATTTTATTTCTATGCCTTATTTTTTGAGGAATATTTTATCTACATCTTTATTCCTACAAATAAATACCCTATCTAAATTACAAACAACGGTATTGATTTCCCTTGCAAATCTAATTCTGCGTTTTTTTTTTTTTACTAAAGAAGTTAAGATAAAATATACTTTCAATCTATCACTGTAACAGCTGAAATTAAAGTCATTTAATTTAAATATTTTTATACATAACACGCTGTCTTAATTTACATCTCCTAAGTACAATTTATTTGAAGACTAATTTATTTCTTTAATAAAACAATATATCAGTCTGCGCTCTTTCAATCTCAACGTTATTAGAGGGATGTTTTCTGAGATTTCTTGGAACCCATATGTTTCTATAAACCTAAGACCTGTGTCGCGACAAATCGCGGCACAGCGGACAGCTCCGGCGGGATTTCATGGTCACATGGAGTGGAGAGTGCAATTGTTGCAACCCAGTGCTGGGGACGCCTCATTTGTGGCGGTAAGTCCCCTCTTTGAGGTGCGGATTGAGAGGCGCCACGGCATCCTCACCTTCCGCCTGACGTAGAGGTACTCACCGGACACGGTTGTTTCGGGAGCTCCCTGTTTCGGATAAAGCAGGAGGTAATTCCCGGGTGTTACCACTGTGTAAATCGCCCGGAGGACACGGTGGAGCATACGACGGAGGTCTGCCTGGCTTGGGCGGAGCACCGCCGTGTCCTTGTGGAGGCAATCGACGGCGGCGATCTCTCGCGTCCGGCCCGGGGTCCAGGCCATGATATAGAGTGAAAATACATGGGAAGTCGTCACCTCCTGCGAAGCAGTAACGCTCTCGAAGAGGGAGGCGGCGCACGTGAGGGAGAGGTAATCTATGCGCCCTTTCGGCCGATTCCGGGCCACCGTAGGGGCGGGGTTGCGGACGACGAATAATGGGTAGCTCGTCGCCTGGTAAGACTCGAGCTCGGGTCGACGGCGCGTTGTATTCTACGCACGCCTGAAAGAGATGTCAGCACCAACCGGTGGGGCACGCATGGGCCGATGCCTACCAGGGGTGCGGGTTATTCTAAAGAGAGACCGTGGCCACTGGCACACAGGCAACTGAAAGAACACATGTGGGTTTTAGTCAGTAAAAGTCTGACACCCGCTCCGACCAGAGCGGGAAAAAATATTTAATGATTTCACATCCTTAAAAAAACCTTAGACCTGAAGTTATATTCCATACGGATTGCAGCGTATGAAGAGAGGCGTCTCCGAAAAAATTTGAACTTCACCTTAAGGCGGTGATTTCTTGAAAATGCTCAAAAAGGTGGTTTTTTAAACCAGTGTATCTCTTTAACCGTAAATAATTTTGAAAGCAAAAAAATTTTTATATTTTCAAGTCTTTTTTGCATACAGTGATGGAACTCAAAACATAATTAAACATACTTTAATGCATCAAAAAAATATCAAAGTCACGTCTTAATTATCTTTAAAACCAGTTTATCCCTTCAATAACAATTATTATTGTAATTAAAAATATACCATAAAATTTCAAATGCCAAACTGCATCCAGTGATGGATCATTTTTTATCAAATAGTTTATATCTAATTTTATACGATTTTATTTGCATTTTTACGACACTGTTTGCTCATTTATTATTCGAATTTATTACAACAGATTTTAACCCGTATCGGATTGCAGTAAGAACTATTATCGCTCATAACGACAATGCGATGAGTACATTCAAAATTACCAGGGCCTTAAAGCCCGGCCACACAAAACGCTCTGCATACAACTTGCATGCTTTAATTTTGTCATAGTGTCATTTTTTAATTGAAAACTAGTTTCAAAGCGGTGAACGATTTCGTTAGGGGATAACCTTATGGGTTGGCGTTACCGACAGGCTTACGTTAACAGTATATCTATAATCATATAAATGCAATCAGTAATGTTAATTAATACTAACCCAATAATTTTGGCTTGTAATAATGTATCTAATAATACTTTTAAACGAGTACTCGTAATTCTTGTATAATTGTATATATATAATCTGAATCTCGGAAGCGGCTCCAAAGATTTTCATGAAATTTAGTGTGCAGGAGGTTTCGGGGCGAAAACTCAATCTAGCTAGGTTTCATTTTTAGAAAACGTCAAACAAAAACCACACTTGGTAGAATGTGACGATACCATTTACTAATCTTAAGGTGAAACAAGTTCACATTTTTTCCATACAAACTTCGGGAGGGTTTTACTCCACTGTTTGACAATGTATCTACATAAAAACTTAAACATGGTATGGTTTTGTCTCATTATTAATATTGTCGGTACGGAAACAGAATACTAAAATAAAAAGCCATTTAAAAGTTATGAGCCAACAAAGATTAGTTTTTCTTGATAATTTAACTTAACTTTGGACATGTTTAAGTAATAAAAGAAGTGTAAAATCTCCAAAACTAAGTCGGTACCGATCGAAAACTCAATTATCGAAAAGTTCAATAAACTTAATTGGTCATTGATTTATGCAGTGGTTTTTTCAGAAAACCCGATCTTCCGAAGGACTTTTCTTAATTTTTTACGCGCCTGTTTAACTATAACTGATCCTGCAGCTCACTCAATAATGTTGTGCGTGTAGACTATCGTCTAACTGCTCATCACGGGTACTAACTACCTCTGTCGGACTCGAAGCCTGGTGAGCCAGCGTGCTTTTTAGCCAGGCCCACCAGTGAGTTCGAGCCCGCGACTAGTGTACCCTTAAGAACTTATAATGTATGGTACATTCTTACAAATACATGATTATGATTAATATTTAAATTTACTTATTACAAATTTTTAGTAGGTACTACAATTAATTTTGAAAATTAAAACAATCACGATTATTTCATCGTTATAAGGTTACACTGCTGTCGGCAGTCTTCATTACTGCCTGTGCTAGTCCCAATAAACATTCTTTCTTTGTACATTTTTTTGACATGGTGCACAGTACGGCACGCACACGACATATCGTTTTACCGTCTTAACGTTACATGCTCGCTTGTGCAAATTGGTATTAATGCAAATAGGATTGAGTGTGCAGCCGCGTCTTTAGAAGTTGTTAAATATTAATTGGAAGAAGTCTCCTAGATAGGTTATGTTGGTCGACTTTCTACATTGTTGGCATAATGTTCTCTTCATAAAGGGAAATACTAAGTTGATTATGTATTTCGGCACGTGAGAGTAAGACAATGGCGTTATAAGTCTAAGTTCAGTCTTTGTTTTACGCGACAAAGACTGGGAAAGTAGTTGGCCTATTCAAGCGAAATGTTGTTTCATTTTAATTCATTTAAATTTTCAGTAAAAGTGATACTCAAGCCTGTTTTCTCTAACACTAGGCGAGACCTAGACGAATGCCTAAATAAAAGCGTCCATTAAGAAAAAAATATGGCGTATAAAAAAAATGTGTCCTTCGCAATTAGTTTTCCTTGGTGTGAATTTAAACCAATCAAACTAAACGCTACCACCAAATCTAAACCGCGTTCAAGAGCTGTCAGTGTCACTATACCAAAGAAAATGAGGACACTGCCAGCCCTTAAATGTGGTTTATGTACTGATCGCTTTCAATGAAATTCACCCTTTCCTGTGTCTTGTTTAGGCATAATTATATAATTTAGAAATTCCTTAATGCTTAGGCAATTTGAAGAACTTATGTACCACATCTCTAACATGAAACCATTTATACTGACATAGGATCTGACTGGACACAAATAGGAGACGTACCAACTTCAAAAATAGGTGGTCTATTTTTGAAGCTTCTTTACCAGGGTATTTTTATATTATAAAAATACCCTGATGACGAAGAACAACAACCATACGCAAGTTAAGTGGGAGGAAACCAGATAAATACCACCACCATGGTTTTCCCCAAATTTTCCTTAACAATGAATGACGCAACTCAGTCACACCTACGTCCCCCAACCACACAAGTTTTCTAAAGAATTTAAATTAGTAAAACAAGGGTTCCATAACATTATATATGATTTTAGCAAAGCGTATTATGGATACGTCAACACAATTTTCCTACTGAACAAAGTTTCGAGGAAGTTGTCACATGAAAAAATCCAAACTTGGCGGGTGGTCTGTGTAGTTAGTGAAGTAAAGGTATGGCAACACTCGTACGTGTGAGACTACCCTCTATGTTGTTAAGGATTCGAAATATTGAAATGTTTTGTGTTTTATTTTTCAATTTTTTGCGAAAAGTGGGTGAACAATTTCACTGTTTTCATTTCCATGAATTTTAGTTATGAAAGCATTTTCATTGATATTTTTTTTACGTTTGTTTACAAAAGGCTTCACTTTTAATCAAAATATTTTATTAATGGAATAATAAACAATAACTAGGTATTCTAGGTAAGTATGTTATTTGGACCGATATTTTAAAATATATTATAAAACACAGGAATTCAGCTGCATCGGTTCAGACGGAAATCCGACAGCAACATAGTTGGATAAATGCTGGGCAGATGATCATGACGATTTTTCTTGTAGTAAATATTACGAAACATATATACAAAAGAAATACAACAAACAAACTATCATCGATTCCGTTACGATCAAAAAAAAAAAACGAATAAGCAAATCTTACGAAATATTTCTACCGAGTCTACTTTCCGCCAGTGTACTTAATCAGGGAGAGATTAAGTCGTCTTGACCCGGCAAGCTTCCGTACCGGTTTTAGTCACAATTGCCGGAAGACGGTGAGAAAGTGGGGTTGAAGCGTGACGAGCATTATTTTTTTGAAGATTGTTTGTTGGAATATGTTGGCACATTCCTTTTGTTTTAAACAACAGCTTTGTTTCAGCATTTCATGAATTTATTACTAAGTTGTATAACATTACAAACCATAACGCCTATATACCACGAATGGCTAGGCAGAAGTGTTTCTATTGTACACCCAAACTTCGCCAGTTTTGAATTTCAAGTAATAGGGGTGGGACTTTAGATCAACCGGGTACAAATCAGACTCCGGGATGCTAGTAATAAATTGCAGATGAAAAATCCAATAACACTGCCCGACCCTGGAATCAAACTCAGGATCTCCTGCTCAGGCCGTACTAAGTTTCAGTCCTTTATAAATACCTAAGCACTTCCTATTTTCAAAGGACTTTAAAAAGAAAGATGCTTCAAAAAAAAACACAACCGACTTCGACGAAAGATTGCCGATGATTAAATGGATTTGTCGTTTTATCAGTTGAACGATATAACTAGCATTATAAAGCCACTAAAACGTTTTTTTCTTCTTCCGGAAAAACACTACAAAGTGAAAAATAACTTTAAATCCAAAGTCGATGACTTTGGATATGTATTTTAATTTTTTGCCACCGCCTTCCAAAATTAAAGTTATTTTCACTTTGTAGTGTTTTTTAGCTTTTTAGCATTGAGGCTTAATAATTCTAGTTATATCGTTCAACAGATAAAACGGAATTAAATAATGAGGTCACGCTTCGCGCTGACGGTATTTTGTTTTATTCGCTAACATATTTAGATTGTATGTAACTTTAATAGTGATTGTTTATTTATACTGTAACTGCCCGTGACATCACATCGCTCAGGCCCTATCAGAATACCAGCGCTGAGACACTTTTTAAATATCTCAGCATCATGCTGAGGTAGGTGCCTTTTGGCCTCGTGCAGGACTTTCTGTTTTATTTTTAATTATTTTTTACTTCCAAGAAATTAGTTCTTTTTTATATTTTTTGTACTAAGGTGTGTTTATTTTACAATGTGATCTTATTTATTTATTTATTTATTTAAACTTCTCGCACACAAAAAGGTACAAAGGCGGACTTAATGCCTTAGGCATTCTCTACCAGTCAACCATGGGTGGTGAAGAGATTAGATGGCAGGTGCTTTGGAGGAAAGGAACAATGATTAAAAAAAGAACCATAAAATATATCATTATGCTATACAAAAAAGATTGATACATAAATTGATTATAAACATATAATCATATAATACATATACACGCATACATATCTACTACAATATATACTTCTAATATATATATAAATATACAAATTCAAGGAAAAGAGATATTGAGATTACTCTACACTATTTGTTAAGAAAATACCTCTGCAACTTCCGCTTAAATGCATACCGACTGGTGGCCGTCCTGATTTCGAGAGGAAGCGCATTCCAAAGAAGAATGGACTGAATATGAAAGGAGGAATGAACAAAGTCAGAAGTATGAGAAGGACAGAGTAGAAGAAGGTTGTTAGCAGAACGCAGATTCTTATTGTGAGAAGAACATAAATATTGGAAATGAGTCACAAGATAAGAAGGAGGAGTAGGAGAGTTGAGAAGGGAGAAAAGCGTAGTCAAAGCGCGCAAACCTCTTCTTTGGCGAATGGGCATCCATTTGAGCTCAGACCTATAGCTCGACACATGGTCATATTTCCTGAGGTTGAAAATGAAACGGATACAATTATTGAGCAGTCTGTCGAGCTTATCCAGCATAACCGCATTCAAATCGAAGTAGCACACGTCACCATAGTCGATGATAGGGAAAATCAAAGTCTGCACAAGCATGGTCTTCGTCTTAGCGGGCAAAAAGTTCCTCAGACGATACAGGGATCGCAGAGTGCCGTTGACTCTTTGACCAACACTAGAGACCTGGCGTTGCCAGCTCAGCGTCGAGTCAAGATGCAAACCGAGATCTTTCACAGTAGGGGTAATGGGTATGACGGTACCATTGAAAATAAGTGGAGGAAGAGAGCTAAGCGTCACCCTACCCATCATGCGCAAGCTTCCAATTAAAATGGCCTGACACTTTGAGGGGTTTACTGACACCCCAAAACTATCAGACCACTTTTTGATTGCATCCAAATCTCGATTTACATCTGCTATAGCGTCTGATAAACCTTCTACCCGCTCAGCTGTATACAGTTGAAGATCATCAGCATAAAGATGATACGAACACCGAAGACAGTGAGTTATAAAATTAATGAAGATGGAGAATAATAATGGAGAAAGAATACCGCCTTGTGGGACACCAGCATCCAGATCACGCCAACTCGACGAACTCTCATCAACGCGAACTGACTGTTGACGTCCCCGAAGATAAGAAGAGAACCATTCCAGAGCCTTGGGCGAAACCATAAGATGAGAGAGGATAGAAAGAAGAATATCGTGGCTGACGGCGTTAAAGGCATTAGAGAAATCAATTAATACCAAAACGGTAACCTTGGTATCCTCCATGGCTTCTCTAATGTCACCAGTCACTTTAAGGAGAGCGGAGGATGTACTGTGCCCAGGCCTGAATCCAGACTGAAAAGAGCTAACAAGGTTGTTCCGGTGAACAAACCCCGTAAACTGCTTGTGTACACAGGCCTCAAGCACTTTAGACAGGAACGGGAGAATGGAAATGGGTCGAAAGTGACTGGGCAGGGAGGGATTTGAAATTTTAGGGAGTGGGCGGACATAGGCCATACGCCACAGGGATGGGAATTGTCCGGAATTAAGAGAAAAGTTAATGATGTGGGTAATCGGAGGGAGAAGGCTATCAAGGATCCAAACGACCATACTACGACTGATGTCGTCATGGCCCACAGCCTTGGATTTTATGGAAAGGATGATTTTTTTAATTTCGTCCAAGGTGACCGGAGTGAAGTGAAATGGTTCTATGATGGGACTACCTAGGCCAGTAATGAAATCAATCGTCTGGGATAACACTTGAGAATCCAAATGACAAGAGGTTGTGAAGTGACGGTTGATATCATCAAGGCCAATGGTATTAGGAAAATCCACATGACGTGGTCTGCCGATACCAAGAGTACCTAGGAACTTCCAGATATCAGCAGGTGAAGAAGAAGATATGTTCTCGAGAATATAGCGGCGTTTAGCGTTGCGTATCATCTGATTACACCGATTTCTAGCAGATTTGAAAAAGTTGCGATTTTCTTCACTGCGATCCTTCTTAAATTTACGAAATGCCCGATCCCTGCGTCTCATCGCCATACGAACCCCTGTCGTCATCCAAGGAGCAGGTGGACGCCGAAGTTTAATCTTCTTAACAGGAGCGTGTTTGTCGTAGAGAGCAAGGATCGTGCGATTAAAAATTTGAAGTTTTTCATCTACAGCTGTCGCCGCTGCCAGGTGTTCCCAACAGAGGTCTGACGCCTCTTGACGAAGCTTATCAACGTCCATGCGCCCAAAACACCGCATGTGCAGAACTTTAGGGACAGGTTTAGGCGGTTTAAGGACATAAGTGAGGTAAATGAGGTCATGATGGGAAAATCCAGGAGCGGGGCACTGACCATGAGAGGAAACAAGAGAGGGTACGGATGTAAGGATTAAATCAAGCCAAGTGTCATCGCCTGAGATATTAAAATGTGTAGGTTGCAATGAAAGAATATGGAGACTCACGGACTCAATGATGTGATGGAGTTTTCGGGAACGAGGAGAGGGGTGAGCAAGGTCAGTGTTGAAATCGCCCATGATGACGCTATGTGCATACTCCGACCCTACGGATTCCAGCGCCAATTCGAGGTTGGAGAAATAGTCAACGGCGGGTGGACAATAGACAACCCCAAGTAGGGTCTTGACGCCTTTGACATAGACCTCCAAAAAGAGGTACTCAGCGGAAGCATTATATTGAGAGGGAGAAGAGGCAATGATTTTGTATGGGAAATCGCTACGGAGATAGATAGCTACACCACCCCCTCCCTTTCCAATTCTATCATTGCGAATGAGAGTGAAACCTGGGAGAGAGTAGGTGGTGGAGAGAAGATGAGGTTTAAGCCAACTTTCAGAAACCAGAACGGCATGGGTATTCGCGTCGGTAAAGGTGTCCAACAGATCACTATAGTGACTTGGGACACTTTGCGCGTTTATATGGCAGACATTGAACAAATGACCTTTGTGTTGGCTGAAACACCGACGCACAAAGTCACCAAGGGTGTCAGTCAGAGAGGTGAAACTAGCATTGGCGGATGAGCTAGAGGAATCAATGGTAGAGTAAAACGAATCATCATCAGATAACATAAAATACAAATAAAAATAATATAAATAATGACTTAATATGCAAATAAACTACAGCTAAAATTGCTTTTGCTTTAGGTGCCACACCACTGTGCACCACCCACCAGCAGCACCAGTATTTTAGTTGTACATGGATCCTTTGGAGCATGTATAAAATCAGAACTAAGGCGTCTTGTTTTCCAAAATTGACAAACTTCAAGCGTCAAAAGATCCATGTAGTACTGTACATTAGTAGCAATACATAGAAACCAGAAATAAACATAACAGCGTCACAGAATAATAATGAACAAGCCAAAAAAAAAAAAAATTGTAAAAAATACGTGACAAAGTTACATGAGCAGAAACGGAACGCAATTAACGGAACACAACACAAACATGAACAGATAAAATCGGACGTCAACATTTTGACAATTTCAATTGACAGCTGACAGTGACAATTAATAACGGAACAAATCACAATTATTTTACCAACACAAACATTGTGCAAATTATCAACAGAATGTGAATGTGATATAAGCGGGTTTGAGGTGAAAATAACAAATAGTAAGCAGGTAGACGTGTACTGTAACTATAATAATTAACCGAATTGACGTCCCAAGCAGAAAAATCTGAAAGTTTGATAAACACCGCTGCAAACACTCAGATCTTACGCACTCCACTCTTAACCTCCAGTTGCAGCTTGCCTCCAGTTCCAGCAGTTGATTCCCCAGTCTTCTTAGGATACTTAACCAACAAGGGGTTGAGTTCCTCTAAAGAACAAATCTTGTGCCGTGTGCCATCGGGGGATCTGATGATAATGACCCCATCCTGAGTCCAGCATGCCGGCATCCCGAAATGAAGGCGCGCCCGGCTGAACACAGTTTGCCTAGACCTGGTCAAGAACTCTTTGACTGTGACCGTGGAGCCCTTTAAAGCAGACTTTGCCTTCCAAACAGTGGATTTGAGATCAACATTAGAGAATCTTACCAGTATTGGTCTGCTAGTTGTCGGTCCTTTGCTGGATGTTCCAAGTCTGTGACACACTTTGATGGAAGATGCAGTGATGTCAGGCAGTGCAAGTTTGTTCTTCAGAACATCCAAAACAAGAGCCTTGCAATCCTCCTTGTCCGTTTCAGCGAACCCAGTAAAAATGAGAGCTTTTCGTCGAGTTCTGGTCTCCAATCCATCAACAACTCTAGAGCACTCCATGATCTGCTTCCTGAGGAGTCCCAAGACGCCAAACATAAGCTCACGAAATGACCGGAACTCCTCAGCAATCTTTGCCACAGTATCCTTTGCGGGCCCAGCACATTGAATCTGCGCCTCAAGCTCGCCCATCTTTTTAAGGAAGCACTCCTCGAGGTTCTTCTGTGCCGATTGGATATCATCCAGTTGAGAAGACATGGTGAAATGTGTTGATCTTGCAGTGACTATGAAATACTAGTGAGACGCTGGCAGGTGGTGTAGTATAAATGCTTGTGTCACATGGATTGTTTCACCAATGTAAGTGCTGCTTATTTAGCAGTTTATGCACCAAATAAGTAAATTGAAAGCAAGTAATATACTAAATAATAATTTTAATTAAAATTAATTACAAAGTTGTGTCCTAACTTTTCTACACCTACCCCCGAAAAAAAAAACTCTTCCTTCGCGAGTCACAATAAATACTTTTTCTTTCTTTCTAAATATCCATTTTATCGTCGGCAATGTTTGTAGTTAAAACACGGGGGATTAAGTCATTCCGGCAGCCGGAAATGCGCCGTTTGCGCCTGTCCTAGTTCGAATTGCCGGATGTCTTGCCGCCGAGTAGCATCCGAACCACAACGGTACTGTGCGTCTGATCGGTAACGTGTTTTAGTTTCCATGCTCATTGAGTGATAAGATTTACTCCCGGTATATCATGTTTCCAACAGGAAATTTACTTTTATTTGTAGACTAGCTTTTGCCTACGGGAGGGGCTTGTGGCTAAGTAACAATAGCTGCACGGGTCGATCGGCCAGGTTAAGCTACGCTTGCCGCGGTTGGTCCGTGGATGGGTGACCATCTTTACATACCAAGACCCCTTCGTGCCTCGGAAAGCACGTTAAGCCGTTGGTCCCGGCTGTCATTTGTAGATCTTTGATCGTCGTTACGGGTCGTCAGAAGCCTGAAAGTTTGACAACCAGACTTTCCAAGGGGTATCGTATTACCCAGTAAGTGGGGTTATATGGAGCGACTGCCTATCTGACCTCCAGGTCAGATAGGCAGTCGCTCCATATAAAATACTGGTATTCAGCTGCATCCGGTTAGACTGAAAGCCGACCCCAACATAGTTGGGAAAAGGCTAGGCAGATGATGATAGCTTTTGCCTGCGGCTTCGCCCGCGTTGACGTCGAAAATCATCCCACAAGAACATACTATCTACCTGGATAAAAAATATGCTATCTGTTAATCCAGGCCATAAACTACAAAACATACCTACATACATAATCTTTAAATTCCCCACTGCTGGGACACTGGTCTCCTCGCTGTGAAATGTAGTAATGTAGTAGGCCGTAATCCACCACGCGGGTTGGTAGATGTCACATGTCTTCGAATTTCTAAGGCAAGCCGGTTTCCTCACGATGTTCCGTCACTGTTTTGATGTGTGTGCCCCTTCACTGTTTTCATTTCCACAAAGTAAAGCGCCAGTCGAGGTTCGAACCTACGACCTAACTTGTAAATCACGGCTGTTACCACTTGGCCACCATTTCTATAAATTATCTGCCAAATTTCATCCAAATGCGTTCAGCTGTTTTTGCAAAACTGATTAATTAAAATCCAAACAAACAATCTTTCACATTGATAATATTACCTAGTAGAATAACAGGACGAGCATTTCTGTAATTTAACAATAGGTTTTATTGCAGCAGAATATTGGTAAATAATTAAAATCCCAGTGACCCGAATTCGTGTAAACAAAAGTTGCGAGCAACTTGTGTAGCAGTGTATTCATATTACCGCCAAGGGGTTCACATCAGCCATTGTGAAACTTTCCCGTGACAGCACAGGTAATAAAGCATTTTTCCGCGACAGTACGTAACAAAAAACGAAAATTTTAATTGGCACCGACAGTAATATGGTAGGATACATTCATTTGTTTTGTCCCAATTCACAACACTCGAGGTAGTACCTCAACCCTCGAAAAAGGCGCGTACGAATTGTGCGTGAAGCATTACAGACACGCAAAACCCCAATTACAGAGAACGTAGTGTTAAAAATTAATTTATATATTACCTCGCCCTTTTAACTAACGACAACACCCCTAAAACGTTGTATATTGAGGTTTTTACCTAGTGATGGGCAGAATACGGGATTATCCGGATACGAATATTCGGTTTAAAGTTTACCGAACCGAATATTCGGACGAATATTCGACAAAATTTGGGGTGCCTCATCGTGTAATTAAAAAATAAAGTCAGTGCTTATCGAGCGCGTTGAAACTCACGTCTCTTCCGACCGCTGACGCCGCTACCCCGGATGGCATTATCTAGTCTTATACATCTTGCCCTTGTGTTAGCAAAAAAACTATTTTGGTTATGTTAAAATAGCTCACTTGTAGTTACTTCATATATTATGTTTATGGACTTTTTTAATACATTACGATTCCGTAGAATGTTCTACATTTTTGCCATAAGAATGTTCGATAAACGTGCCGAATATGCCGCCGAATACTGAAGATAAAACAAATATTCAGCCCATCCCTTGGTTTTACCCAACATGTTACCGAACTGTTAGAATCAAAACAGGAATGGATCGCTGTCATTTATAAAATGACGAGCGCGGATTGGATAGTTTTGATTTATGTCGTGTATTCAGGCGGTTAACTAATATGACTGTTATGTTACGTCAGTTAGCTGTATGTTAGTTTAGCATGTTAACTGTTGGCCGACGGACAGAACTAATTAGGAGTCTATTAAAGGATTGGGAGAACAAAACTATACATACATGTATGTATGTTTAGAGTATAGATATCTAGTTTACTACTTTTTAGTCCTACTAATATTATGAATTATCTTTTGTCAGTGGATTCGCCCACGTGGAAGTCGTAACAAACATCCAAACTTTCACATCCTAACCTAGTAATCTATACTAATATTATAAAGCTAAAGTGTTTGTTTGTTTGCTTGAACGCGCTAATCTCAGGAACTACTGGTTCGAATTGAAAAAATATTATAGAATTGGATATAACATCACGCTAGGGCCCTCAGGAGCCGAGTAAAATGAAAAAAAAAAGTGACGAATACGAAGTACTCGCACGGCCAGGCGATATGATGCAACGGGGTGGGTCGGGACGAAGTTGCGGGCAGAAGCTAGTATTATATTATAAATGAGAAAGTGTGGATGTTTGTTACTCAATCACGCAAAAATGGCTAAGCTGATTTCGATGAAATTTGGTACACAGTTCGTAACCCGGAATAATACATTGGATACTTTTCATGCCGGTTCCCATGGGATAATTTTCGAGCTGCACGCGAGCGAAGACGCTAGCAAAAGCTAGTACAGAATGAATATAATTGAAGTGTCTTTTTGTATTGTCAAACTAACAGCTTTTTATTGAATTCACATGAAAGTAAATACGTACTTATAATAAAAAGACAATTTTTATTAAATTTTTGTCTGCTTGTCTGTCTGTCTCAAACTCAAACTCAAAGCATTTATTTCAAATAAACCAATTACAAGCACTTTTGAATTGTCAAGGTCGGTGAGTTAGAAAGATGAAGCTAGTTGCCCATTCCAAATTTGTCCCGGCTAATCTCCGAAACGGCTGGACCTATTTCGACAGAACTTTCACTGACAGACAGGTGATGCTAGAGGCTACTTTTTGTCCCAGTAGCACGTTTCCCTGGGATATCCGACAATTCCGCGAGCGAAGCCGCGGGCACAGCTAGTGTTTCATAAAACTGATTGGCATGTTGTTAGTGAATAATATAGCTGCTAAACTTGGTTTAAAAGCCTCTTTTATGACCATCAACGGTTCGTTACATCGACTTAAATCGACAAACACAATACGAGTATCTACCTAAAATGCATTCCACAACTTATGAAGGCGGACACTAGTGTTAGACGTAGGCAAATTTTACTTTTAATTAACAAAAGAGTTCGTTATTTGACATAGCAATTCAGGCGGCCAGTTACCGATAGGTGTGTTGAAGACTTACATAAGTAGCATATAATATTCCCACTGCTGGGACACAGGCCTCCTCTTTGTGAGAGGGGGTGGGTCGTAATCTAGCATTCGGGCCCAGTTCGTGTTCGTATATGTCAGATGTCTTCGAATTTTTGGTTCTAAGACATGCCAGTGTCCTCACGCTGTTTTCTTTCACCGTTTTGCGAGTAGTGGTGATGAAATAATTTACACAAAGTAAAGCGTCTCTCAGTTTGAACCTAGGACCTGCAATGCGTAAGTCCTATGCTTATTTATTTTCTAAAATAATTCCCTATCAAGAGCTAAACCAAACTTGAAACAGAAAGCAAAAATCTCCTTCGTTACACCGCTTTCTTGACCGTAATCCCACAAACAGTACTCCTGCGCCCCACAGAATGTCCCTAAGATATAATAATAACGCAACATTTTCTCGTTAAGTGTTGTTAGCTCAGAAAAAACTTTCACGACGAAGTCAGTTAAAAAGAGCTATCGCCATCAATTGTCACCTGTAGCCAATAAGAGGGAACGACACAAACTTACCGATTGCCGGAGCCCTTTATTAGAAAACTTTTATTCTTTGTACAAGGCATGGAAAAATAAAGCTGCGGTACGTGTTACAAATAAGACATAACGGCTGGACTAACGGAGGATTAAAGTTAACGATAGGTCACTATGAACGAGTGAGCTTAGTGGCGTTCGATTGGAATAAACTGGAGTTTGTACGGCTGATAGTTAGGCAGGAATTGACTGGGCGAGTGTTAAAGTTTGATTGTTTATTGTTTAGGTGGATTTGGGCCTTTATTTTTCGGGGAGCGCGAAGGTGCGAGCGAGTTTGTTTTAAAACACAAATAAAAAATTCCTCGGTAGTGTTGTATTCCAAAAAAGAAATTAAAATATTGATATTTATGATAGAGGTTGTTTCAAAAGAAAAATGAAAGATTCCTCGGCACAGTCGGTTTAATTCGTGTAATTTTTTTTTTTTTGGGATATTTTTTCTACATTTATGGGTTGATTTTGTTTTTCTATTTTAAATGGGACAAAAACCTTTCCAAAAGAAAATAAGAATTTTCATGATCGGACTAGTCAGTAAAAAGTTATGTGTGAAAAAACGTACGTTGTATGTATTATTCTGTACCTTTCTTCTTGTCTGTTTAAATAAATGTGTGTGCCTGCGTAAATGGTTAAAATAAATTAAAAACAAACCTATTTAAGTACAGATCGACTTGAGAACCTCCCCTTATATTTTCGTCGGTTAGAAAATTTTATTAGAATATCCAACAAAACAAACAAGATAAACCACACACAATACCTACATCTCTGCCCACCCTTCTAAGCCAACAATCCGTTTAAACCCAGCCAACTAATCATAAGATTACCTAGATAGCAATTAAGATGCTACCTGCAAGGAAATTACATAATATCAGGTCCGACCATGGCACCCTTTGACATCCAAGATGTCAGCCACAAATGGAGTATATTACTATTGTAAGATTATATGTAATTAGCCTGTCAATACCCTCTGTGTCTAATGTCATACCTAAACCACAAACCTGAGATCACTTGGAACATTTAGGTCGGTTTGCTATACTAATTTTATTTAAGTTCTGTGTCTCGTAATGTTGATTACTTTGCCAACCTATAATCAAGAATCAAGTCTATCTAACTAAACAAACAGCTGTGCTGCTGAAGAGTTTGTTGCGCCACTTCTTCCCAGCTAAAGCACTAAGAAGAGGTAAAGGGCGGACGTTTTAGAAGCTTCGAATTTTGACATTCGAAAAGTGCTGATTCTCAGCCTAATTTAAATAAATTACTTTTGATTTTGATTGAATCACTAAGTGCGTTTAGTGCTAAGAAAGAAAGACCAATATTTTATCTAGGACACGCGCAGGAAACAAAAATAGTAAAAACTTTCTACGATCTAAAACAACCGCTTAAAAACAAGAGTTTGCAAATTTTCTCAAAATCTACTAAACCAATGTGGATGAGGTTTTCGTTAGGGAAAGTATTTAGTTGTGGCAGTAACAAACACGTGGAAAAATAAAACATTTTTATAAATAAAAAGCAACCGACGTGCATAATCAATGCAACGTGAAAAATAAATATTTAATTTCGGAACCGAAAATACGATACCAAAGACACTTGTCAACTTCAAACGGTTTACATAAACAAAACGTCGTTTAAATTTGATTAGCGTTAAATGTTTTTAGCGATTTGTGGTGCAAGAGGGCCTTGATCTCAATAAATTAGGCCTACGAGGTAATTGCGTGCACACTAACATTTACATTTTATCTTTAAAAATTATTTAGTCTGATTGACAGTATGATACGCAATTATGGTATTGACCTTAACTGTCAAAGTGTTTTTGTGATGAATGTTTAAAGAAACTTCTATGTGAACGTGAAGTCAAGTAAAAATATTATATTTAATTTTATTGCAAAATAAATTTTACGTAATTTTTATTGGTAAATACATACAGGATAAGTATTTAACCAGTGCGCAAACTGAAACCTCATTTCAGCATATCGTTTTAGACCCCCCCAGGGCAGACATTTTTCGTCGGATGTATAAAAATAATCAGCTGTTCCATACATTTTGACCGCGTAGGTATTGCACTTTTCTATGAAACAGCTGATTATTCTTTATACATCCGACGAAAAATTCCTGCGCTGAAGGGTTTAGAATGATATGCTGAATTCATGGTTCCCATTTGCGCACTGGTTAAAAACTTATTCTGTTTATGTGCCTACCTCAATTATCTCCTCTTCTCTTTCTCTATTGATCTTTAAAATCCTCCTAATCCTTTTCCCAATTATGTTTGGGGTCGGCTTCCAGTCTAACCGGTTGCCGCTGAATATCAGCATTTCACATGAAGTGACTGCCTATCTGACCTCCACAACCCAATTACTGGGTAATACGATAACCCTTGACAAGACTGGTTGTCAGACTTTTGGGCTTCTGACGACCCGTTACGACTGTCAAAAATCCACAAATGACAGCCGGGACAAACGGCTTAACGTTCTTTCCGAAGCACGGAGGAGTCTTGATATGTAAAGATGTTCACCCATCCACGGAGCAACTGCGGCAAGCGCAGCTTAACCTGAACGATCGACCCGTGCGGCTTATATTACTGGCCACAAGCCCCTCTTACTAATTCTATCATAAAGAAATAATATAATTAATAATAATATGTTATGGAGCCCTAACCACCAGTAGCTTGGACCCTGCTCCAAATATCGGCGGATCCCTATTTTATATATTTTTAAATGTTTTTAAATTTTTTGTTTTATAAAAATATTTAAAAATGTATTTTATAAGAAGTAAAATGAATAAAGGAAATAATAATATGTTATAAATGTGAAAATTTGTAAGAATTTAAAGATGGATATTTGTGTCACTCTTTCACGCAAAAGAAAAAAACGACTAAATGGCTTGGATGAAATTTGACCATAACAATAGTTAATTACCTTGATTAACACAATATAGTGTACTTTTTATCCCAGTAGTACGTTTTCGGGATATCATTTCATCATGTGCACGGTTCCAAACATGCCTTTGGGGATATTTTATATCTTAAGGCAAAAGGTTTGCAAAGAAGCTTATCCTGTTTCCAGCGTTTTAAAACCGTCGACAACAGGCTTTGAACAAATAGCACTGTGCCATCAGTAATACATCAGAAGGCCAATTCTCGTAATTAAAAACGTTCGCAGTGTCATCTTGGCGACAATCGAATTTCAAAAATTTGACAAAAATGTATAGGATTTTTTGACAGATTGACACTGAGATCATTTAAATAACCAATGTGTTTGTAAGTTTTGTTTGAACAAAGAACAACATCAATAAAAACTGATGCACTGTATCATATATATTTTTTAAACCCCTAAAACCAACCTTTTTCATACAGAATAAAAATTTCATTTTAAATACTGAACATCAAAAAAAAAAAACAATTCTGTTATTCCGTAAATATTGTAATGTAATTGGTATGGCCTTCGTAATAAAATAACTATTTGAAAAGCAAACAAAAAAAAAACCATTCGTTTGCAGAAATAACTTGGAAAATAACAGGCACGTATTACAAGTATCGTTTCCACGTTGTATTTATTTTGTACGAAGCAAAAATTGGATGCACGTTTAATACATCGGAACCGTGTATTAAAAAGCCGCATGTGCAAATAGTACATTATTTGCTCTACGCTCTTTGATTAACCATTCGAATTGATTGCGAAAGGAAGCGCCCACTATAATATTTGAGTAACTAACAGGTATTCACAGGAATATGGACATTCATTTAGTGAATATGTCGTTATTTTTATTATAAGTTTGAGCTTTCATATTGATGTACCCACAGCTGGGACACGGGCCTCCTCTTTTTTGAGAGGGGAGTATGCCGTAATGCGTAGTGGACAAATGCCCAGTGCGGGTTGGTACTCGTAGGTCTTACAATAATTTCAACTTCGGTTCTAGTACAGTCGCCAGCAGGTCAAGCTATCCCAAACTGTCAAATTTTCCCAACTGAACATAAACCTTATTCCTTTGTAATAAAGTTGAAAAACTATCAAAGAAAGGAGATTGCCACGGAGCAGGTCCCTTTTGTGGTATCGTGTGCCTGATTTTAATATTAACCTAAAAATATTATTAATATTTTTGGGTACAGGGTATTTTTTACACAATTTCTTTCACCCTGGGAATAAAGTTAAAGTTAATTAATAGTTAAACATTACGTCGACATCCGTTTGATTCAATGTAGTCTTTGGTTTGACTGGTATACAAAAAAAGTTGCCAGGTATCAAAGAATTAAATAACGAATGCCATGTTTTAATCAATTGAGTAATCGATATCAATATATAACGATCATTAAACAATAAAAAAACAATATTTTTTAATTAAGTATGGACCTATGGACAGTTTATATCTCAACATTAGACAACTTCAACGCTACCTGTGTTAGCATTTTGTTTTGCAATGATGAGGTAGAATGATGTTATCCCTGTCCGTTTTATATAATTGTAACATATATAACTGAAATGAACAACAATAGGTGTACGCCAAATATGAGTGCATGTAAAGTATTCTTGATGACGAAAACCATTAGATAAATAAACACTGCTCATAGTCGATGCGAGTAAAACCGATGGAGCGATGAATTGTCATCGTTCCAAAGGTTTTACTCGCATCGACCAATGAATTGAATGAAATTCATAATAGGGCATTGATAATAAATGTTCACAAAAGCAATAGAAACAAAAATAATAGCCATATTTATTTAGAAAACCCCTTTTTAACAAAGTAGTGTTTATCGATTGATCTATAACTATTTATTATGACGATGTCAATATCTCATTATAACCTAGATTTTTAC
This sequence comes from Polymixis flavicincta, assembly GCA_949987655.1. Taxonomy (NCBI): domain Eukaryota; kingdom Metazoa; phylum Arthropoda; class Insecta; order Lepidoptera; family Noctuidae; genus Polymixis; species Polymixis flavicincta. The sequence goes on along the minus strand of OX465175.1, from coordinate 10,124,816 downwards.
AACAGAAAAACAATGATATCTTTTGAACCAGGGTGAATAAATGAAAAATGGTTTGTGATTGTGAAAATACTATGTTTTTACTATTATTTAAAATAAAAATCTTTAGGGCACAACAACTTTCCACTGGGACCCAACTTTCCTTACAAATCAGGCAATCTCCTTTGACAGATTGGGGTAGCTTGATGTGCTGGCCTCTGTACATGACGGTTTCCTCTTGATGTTTTCGTTCACAGTTTTGAGAGCAGTGCTGACGAAATAATTTACACTAAGAAACCCGCCTGACTGGGTTTGAACCCACGTACAATTCGTAAGTAGGGGCTGTTACTACTGGACCAGCACGGCTCTTCGAAGGGTTATAATAGGATGCAATCTAATTACTAACTTCACTCTTCATCTTCATCATCTGCCTAGCCCTTTCCCAACTATGTTGAGGTCGGCTTCCAGTCTAACCAGATGCAGCTGTGTTTAACACGAAGCGACTGCCTTCCTGACGTGCACGACCCAGTTACTGGGTAACAGTTACTATATTTTTTTACAACTATGTGGAGGTCGGCTTCCAGTCTAACCGGATGCAGGTGTATTTAACTCGTAGCGACTGCCAACCTGACGTGCACGACCCAGTTACTGGTTAACACTTCCATTTTTTTTTCAACTATGTTGAGGGCAGCTTCCAGTCTAACCAGATGCAGCTGTGTTTAACACGAAGTGACTGCCTTCCTGACGTGCACGACCCAGTTACTGGGTAACACTTCCATTTTTTTTACAACTATGTTGAGGTCAGCATCCAGTCTAACCGGATGCAGCTGTATTTAACACGAAGCGACTGGCTACCTGACGTCCATGACCAAGTTACTGGGTAAACCTTACTATTTTTTTTTATTAATTACTAACTTACTAGTAACTAATACCACGTACAAATTGGTGATCGCTTTTTATTATAGAAGGTTCCGCTTTTGATTTATTGATTAACTATTAAGTTTGACTAGTTTTTTAAATCGTATCTTTAAATTAAATTAATTACTTATAATCCACTAGCTTCCGCCCGCTGCTTCACCCGCGTGGATCTCGAAAATTATTCCGCGGGAACGTACTACCGGGATAAAAAGTATCCTATGTGTTAATCTAGGACCTAGGTTATAATCTATCTGTGTGCCAATTTCATCCAGATCCGTTCAGCCGTTTTTGCGTGATTGAGTAACAAACATCTTCACAAACTTTCACATTTAAAATATTAGCAGAAAGTTGGAGTATATCTTGGGTGATTGTTTTTATATTTTACTAAATCATGCGGCAGTAAAGTGTTTGCTTTTTCCTTTACGCTACAATATTCTCGTTATTGATGTGGTTTTATATAGTAGCGCTCATTAGTATTTATCCCTGTTATTGTAAACACGCATGTAATTGTGTAGTTTCTCTTGGCGATCTAATAAATAAATAAATATAGAACATATTTCACTCTTATCAAAGATACGTGTATGATATTCTATTAACGCTGAAATTAATGCTGAAATGAACCTTTTTGGCGCAGCCGTCAGGCACACACTATTACAGTTATTTATTTTCACTTTATTTTTTAATGTATTTTGTGTTTCACGAACTGTGTCTAAATAAACGGTTTTCTTTCTTTCTTTCTTTATTAAGCCAAATTTTGAGTCAATTTCTTGCTCAATTCTTGGTCAAAACCATCATAAACAAGACCTAAGAAAAAAAAAAGCCGATTCTAAGAACACCACTATGTTAGTAAAGTTATGAAGAAAGTTCTCATAAGTCTAGACTAAGCGTGGTGTCTCAGGAGATAAGCGCAAGTTTTTATTAGACATAGGATTAATTTCCATGGTGACCTGGGAAATAAAAACATAATTTCAGCTTATTGTACCGCTAGACCAGCAACAGCTGGGACAAACGAGACGGTTTTAAACATCTCACAGAAGATATTAAAAGAAAAAAGAACTTACTATGCAATATCGAAAATTTACCTTTAGTTGCCGAAAACTTGGTTTCAAAGTTTTAGCAAAACAAGAAGTTACTCAGTAGCCTATTTAACCGACTTCAGAAAGGAAGAGGTTCTCAATTCGTCTGTATGTTTTTTTGTACCTTTGGTCCGCGATATCTCCGGCAATTGTGGATTGATTTAAAAAATATATATATATATATACTATGTGATTCTTTCCTTAAAAGACTACTCCAGAAAACAATCTACATGATCATCACATGAAAAGAGAATGTGACCTCTGCGTTGATTTCGGCCTTTCTTCTTAGAGCAGTCAGATAGGAAACGCCGACGTCATTTAGTTTAAAAAAATATAAATGTACTCTAAAATTGCTTACCTACGGAAATAAAAATATTTATCAATTCACATGACATAAAGACGGATAATTATTCTTGTCCCATCTCTATAGAACCCGGAATTAAATCAAACTTAAACTCTGCGATCTCACTCTGTTCACCGTTTTCAAAGCATTTTATTACCTCCTTCAAGCTTCAACTTCAAACAGCCCGCGAGACCAACGTGAACAGTATTTCAGTCGGTCGATAAATATAAATATCGATATCGACAAAGGCGAGGCACAGGAGATGACGGACGGGCCACCATTAAGCAACGAACGCTTATTGCGTTGCCTGAGACGTTTATATTGTTCCTTAGATAATACAGCGTTATTTAGCACAACACTAATATTCACCCGTTTTTTTGTTCCCGTCTCTCCTTGTTAGACGAAAATCTGATGTACCGTCGCATCATTTACATTGAAACGATCCCCTTTTTAGGGTTCCGTTCTTAAAGGGCGCCAAAAAAACCTTTCGTCTGTTACAGTGCTGTATCTTATGAACTGCAATAGGTAGCCATTGGAATTTGCTGAGTGTGTAGTAGGTACTGTAGGACCTGAAGGGTCCTTGCTACCAGGGTTTAATAAATAAACGCATATTTTCGTATAAATATAAATAATATCGTTTATTTATATTTACATCGTTTTAGACCTTCACAGCTCCTTGCCTGTTAATAAAGTTTTTTCTTCCCAAACAAATCTTGATTTAGTCTAAATTATTTGAAGGATTAATTCTCACATCAGAGAGTCAACTCTCGTAATTTTAAGAACGTCCACAGTCTGATCTCAGTCTCAATCTGTCAAAAATACCTAGAGTTCCCCTACATTTTTGACAAGTTTTTGACATTTGATTGTCGCCGAGGTGAGACTGTCACTAGATTTTGAACGTTTTAATTACGAGAATTTGCCAGAAATCTTCTAGACAGTTCGAATGTGTCAAAGCCATTTCGTTACCTGCCGGATCGAACATAAGGTTGCATTCATAAACAACCAACCTTTAAGTTCCTGCTAGGGCCGCTATAAGAAAAATAAAGTAAAATATACGAAAACGAGTTTTTTTTTATTTTATTATTTAGAAAATCATGATCATTTCCTCCCAAATTATTTGTGGTCAGCGCAACATGTCTTCTTCTTCCATACTTCTTCCTCTATTAGTCGTCATATCGGTAGTCAACCCCTTTCTAACTATATCATCATTCACACAGTCCATCCATGCATTGTTGCTTAGGTCTTCCCCTACTCTTGTAGCCATCGACATTCATACCCAAAACTTTCCTCTCGACATTTTCGTCATTCCTCCGTCTCATCTCTGCCCTGTCTCCATCTCATGCCCATATCAGGACAACCGATTTCCACAAAACTTATCAGTTACCGGTGCCACTTTCAGACTCCCTTTTATGTATGTAAGTAAAGTATTTAATAAAAATTGTAGTCTTAAATGTTGTACGGTCGTACGGAACCCGTCGTGTGCGAGTCCGATTCGCATTTCCACCTTTTTTTATAATTTTTGCCATCATCCGAGTTTATGAAGGTTTTTCTAAAGGTGCAATACTGGTTTTATTTAAATGTCTTCTGTAATAGCTGTCTCGGCTGTTATGTGCCTTTTGTAATTAGATTTGCTTTATAGAATATTCTAGTTGGCAGGAGCGTTTCATAAATTCAACTTTTTATGAAACGTTGTAGGACTTTTAGTGCCCAATTTTATAATTAGGTGCCGAAAGGTTAAACTAGTAAAAGTTGAGAGTTACAGCTAGCGTAAAAGTTTCATAAAAGCGCTGATTTAAAAAGGATATTATGTGAAAAGATACCAAAAGAGCAATGGAGAAGGCTATGTTTGGAGTTTTTCCGCAATCGAATAAAAAAAAATAACAAAACCGTGAGAGAACCAAGATTACCGACATAGCCCGAAGAATTGCCAAACTTAAGTGGCCTATTGAGCCGAAACGTTCTGGAGTCGCCAGCGCGTACCGGAAGACGTAGCGTTACAAGGCGTCTCACAAGGTGGACCGATGACCTGGTGATAAGCGAGAAGCACAAAACCGGTCGAAGTGCCTGTGCCTAAGGTAGGCCTATGTCCAGAAGGGGACGTCTCTAGGCTGAAATGATGATGATGAATGTGAACTGCAGGCATGTAAAAATGTCCAACATTCATGTTCTATATTAATCACCACGTTGAATTATTCACCAGCACCACATCATTTTTTCGTAACCTTACTTATCAGTGATATATTTATCAGTGAACTGCTCTCTAGTCTAATTAAAGCTGTTACTCATTTTGGAAAACCTAAAACGTGTAAAATATTCAATTAATCATAAGTTGCATGAGATTTAGACACAAATTAAATTGACAAGTCACAAAGGATAGGTACTAAATTTTTACTACCAAAACATCATAAAAACCCTTTGGAATTCAGCAACAAAATAAGCATAAAATACAAGATTTACTCTTGCCAGACACTACAAAACCCAAGAATCCACCACTTACTTTTATCCCCAAACAAGATGTAGGTACTAGGTACTAAAATAAGTACTAAAACGTCCTGCAGGCTTAGCACGAGCACCGATTTGTCGACGGAAGAATAGACATGACTGTTAACTAAATGATGTACAGTAGGAGAAGATAGCTATGTTTTTCTATTCATTATCACAGTTATGCGTTCCAAACGAATCATGATTTTGTAGATAATCGTATATACTTTGTGGCAGTTTTGTTGTCAGTGTGATTTGGACAGTTTGGGAAGAAATATTCTTCTGAAATAGTCTACATTTATACGGACCTAGAGAAATATCGTTAGAAACGAAAGATTAAATGGCAGATTGTAGAAGGATATCTACGGTGCGATAGCCAAAATGTAGAAACGAAATGTCACTTTGTATTGAAAAAGCACTGTCTATTCTTCGAAGAAATACAAAGCGTCATGCTAAGCCCGCTGTTAGTAAAATCTCGAATAAAACTGTTACTACCAACCAGTGTCAACTTCCCGATACTAATAGAATTGACTGGTCTGAACTAAAAGTTCTGACTCTCATATTTCATCGCTTACTTAGAGTTTGGATTGCGTTAAGTCTTGTCTTATCTATTGCCTAAGGCCTAGACTAGGATTACAAGTTGTTAGCGCACTTAATTAGGTAAAGTTTTGTTTGAAGCTATAATGATTTAGTTCGTGAATCTAACTTAAGGGTACACTTTGCGCGGCCTCGAACTCACTGGTGGGCCTGGCTAAAAATCACGCTGTCTCACCAGGCTTCGTATCCGACAGAGATAGTATCAATGGTGAGCAGTTAGACGCTAATCTACACTCACAACGTTATTGAGTTGGACGCAGGAGCATTTTTGGCAAAAAAGTCGCGAAAAAATTAAGAAAAGTCCTTCAGAAGATCGGGTTTTATGAAAAAACCACTGCATAAATCAATGACCAATAAAGTTTATTGAATTTATTGTTAATTGAACTTTGTCGGTACCGTCTTGGTTTTCGAGATTTTACACTCCTTTTATTACTTAAACACGCTCAAAGTTAGGTTAAATTTGCAAGAAAAACGAATCTTTGTTGGCTCATAACTTTGTAATGGCTTTTTATTTTAGTATTCTGTTTCCGTACAGACAATAATAATAACGAGACAAAACCATACCATGTTTAATTTTTGATGTACATAGTCAAACAGTGGAGTAAAACCCTCCCGAAGTTTGTATAGAAAAAATGTGGACAAGTGTCACCTTAAGTGTAGAATCCGCTTTGGTAGCTCGAGATTTTTTTTCCGTTTTTTTGCAATTTTCAGTTCAATGTCAGGTTGCAGTTGATTTTATTCTATGATATATCATCATAATTTCAGCCGAAAGACGTCCACTGCTGGACATACATAGGCCTCCTCCGAAAGGGGGTTTTGCCATAATCGCCACGCTTGGCAGGCGGGTTGTCGATCGCATAATGGTTGTAAAATGCATAGAGAAAGCTGCCGCCCATTCTCTAGTAAGTCCCTTAGTCGCCTTCTACGACACCCACGGGAAGAAATGAGATGGTGCTATTCTTTTACGTCCGGCACCACATGGAACATTTTGATAAGCCGCACCAAATTACGTTAGTATTCACTCTTACATCTATGTAAAGCGACTATGGTATATTTAGCTTATAGCATGGTGCCTACAGCTATAGCCACATAGCCGATAATATCAGATTGTCTTATTACGCTATAATATTGATGCCATTCGATGGGCCTCATCTTAACACGTCGGTTAAACTACAACTACGGGCCGGCAACTCAACGGCGGTGTTGAGTTGTTGCCCGAAATTTAACCATTTTATAAATTGTATGTTTAAACGTGACTGAGACATCGACGCGAAAACTGTCACTTTGGATGAAAGTGCATGATTCTGTAAGAGATTAAACTTATAGTCGGTAAAAAAAAATGATGTTCCATACATTTTGGCTGCGTAGATATTGCATTTTCTTAGAAACAACAGATTCTATTTATGAAAATTAAACAGACGAAGAGAAAACCTTCTTCATTCACTTTTGCAAAATAATACCCAAGCCTTGCTTAATTCGCCTATTACCTACAGTTACTACGTACCTACCTAGTTGTTTATTCCTAGAATCTTAAGAGAGTATAAAATGCCAGCTCTTCTGTTTAAGGTGCAATTTATTTTATTACAAACAGCTGGTATTGATGATACTCGTACTACCTACTTTCCTTGCTTAGTAAAAGTAATACGATGCCAATCAAAGTTATTTACATTAAGAAAGGTATTTGCGGCTCCACTTAGAAGTTATCGGTTTTCCTAGATGAGAAGATATCATTGGCATGTATTTAACCGAACCTCTAATAATTCTGATTGGCGATGCTAAAAATGTTTTTGAATACTTTGTCTTTTTTCTTTTTAGTTGGGAAATCATCAAATAACTTCTCCCGCTCTGTGTGGAGCAGGAGGGCGTGTCAGACTTTTATTGACCAAAACCCACGCGTGTTCCCTCAGTAGCCTGTATGCCATGGGCTGCGGTTTCTCTTTCGAACAAACCCGCACCCCTGGCAGATACTTTAAGTCTTAAATAATGATTGCACCTCGTATGAAACGAGGTGCCTCATATATTTCATATTTTGGAGTCCTAAAAATACCTAGCTATAACATCTACCCGCAAGCCCTGGCTAAGACGGTAGGCTATCTCTATCACTTGCTGATTAAAACTATGCGGTATTCTGAGAACGCTGGACCTTAATATTCAAAAACGTTTTGATGCAGTAAAAATACTTTTCGTTCGTTATTTCTCTAGAGTTGTAAGAAATGTTCACTAGCTCTAACGGCGTATTCATGGAATCTGAACGAGATTCATCATCATCATCATCTGCCTAGCCTTTTCCCAACTATGTTGGGGTTGGCTGCCAGTCTAACCGAATGCAGCTGAATACCCTCCCCCCCCGGTAAGACTGGTTGTCAAGAGTTTCGAGCTTCTGACGACCCGTAACAACTATCAAAGATCCATGAATGACAGCCGGGACCAACGGCTTACCGGAGTTCCGAGGCACGGAGGGGTCTTGGTATGTAAAGATAGTCACCCATCCACGGACCAACCGCGGCAAGCACAGCTTAACCTGATCAATCGACCCGTGCTGCTGTTATTACTTAGCTACAAGCCCCCCTCAAAACCTGAACGCGATTATGATGCAAATGATGGCATTGACAGCTCTAGAACACGGTTATTTGGTGTTGTCATTAGTGAAATTCGCCGCAAACCTCATTTCTAACATTAGGTCAAAGATCGTAATGCGGTCGAACTGAAAAAAATGGTGTTGTCCAAATACAATAGACCAGACAGACAGCGAAACCAAAAACCAAAATAATTCCACAGCCATGTGTGGTATCTTCGACAAGAACATTGGCTTGTAAAATTCCTTCCTTTTAAAACACATTGTTAAAGTGTTGCTCCTCCATGACTTCACACTATATATTTTCTTAACTGTCTCGTTCAATATGTTAGCATTGAAAAATTTACATTGCATGCAAGTTTTAGAGGTGCTCGCAGGTGGCAGTTCGGAGTATAGAAATAATACGTTAAACGTCAGCTCAGTTTTGGAACCACTTCTTTTTATAATGGAGATATCAATTACATGCAGTAAAATGTGTAGTGTTGTAGATAGAAAGAGGTAGTAATTACACTGAATTTTGATAAGCAGATATCGTGGTACGAGTAGGTATATGTATGAAGTTTTCAAATTCAGTTTAGGCGGCAAGGTAAGAAATTTAGTTTTTTGGTATTTGACAATAGCGACATTTTGTAATCATACAGAACACATAGGATACTGTTTATCCTTATACCCTATATATACGTTCTGCAGGCTTAGCATGACGTTTCTATTTCTACGAAGTATAGACAGTGCTTTTTCAATACAAAGTGACATTTCGTTTCTCCATTTTTGACAGCGCACCGTAGATATCCTTCTACAATCTGTCATTTTGTCTTTCGTTTCTAACGATCTTTGTCTAGGTCCTTATAAATGTAGACTATTTCAGAAGAATATTTCTTCCCAAACTGTCAAAATCACACTGACAACAAACTTTCAACTCGACGGCCATTAAGTCTACACGATTATCTACAAAATTATGATTCGTTTAGAACGCATAACTGTGATAATGAATTGAAAAACATAGCTATCTTCTCCTATTGTACAGAGGCCAGCACATCAAGCTACCCCAATCTGTCAAATTTCTTTGATAGTTTTTCAACTTTATTACAAAGGAATAAGGTTTATGTTCAATTGGGAAAATTTGACAGTTTGGGATAGCTTGACCTGCTGTTTATTCTTCTGTCGACAAATCGGTGCTCGTGTTAAGCCTGCTGGTGGGATAATTTTCTACCGCCACGCGGGGGAAGCCGCTGGTAAAAGCTAGTGCTTATAATATAAATGCGAAACTAAGTTTGTTTGTTTGTTAAGGTTTCACGATAAAACGGTTGAACAGACACAGATATAGCATGACCTGGGTAAGGAGATAATAGCCTACTTTTCATTAACCGACGAAAAAACGGAGGAGGTTCTCAAGTCGACGCGTATATTTTTTTTTATGTGTGACCACGCATAACTTTTTCCAGAGTTGTCCAATTTTGATAATTCTTTTTTTATTGGAAAGGGTCAAAAACCCCGAAGTTGCTCCTATTTAAATTTAGAAGAAAATTTTTTACTTACAGATTTTAATTACAGATTTATTGTTTACTCACAGATTTTAATACTGAGTTACGTATTACAAAAAGTAATCAAAAATTAAGCATGTAGTAATTAGTAGATTATAGCCACAAACAATTATAAAATAAAAACATTTTATAAAAAAATAAACCGCTGAAAAACCGAAAAGTTAAAAATAATAAACCTGCTTTGTCCAACCCCAATAACTAAGTTCGGAAGTCGGTGACTTCGGATATGTACTTAATTATATGTCACCGCCTTCCGAACTGAGTTATTGGGGTTGGACAAAGCAGGTTTATTATTTTACTTTTCGGTTTTTCAGCGGTTTAATTTTCCTGAATCACAAACGAAGTCGCGAGCAACAGCTAGTAACCAATACAATATCATACCAATACCAAATGAAATAAAAATCACATCTTTTCAAACTGCATCGGGAAAAAACTATTTCTTATGCAACCCGTAACATGTTGCTTACCGATAACTTGCAAACCGGTATTAGTTATAAGTTATAACTTTATAACTCTCCATAACATGTTACATAACAAGCATCTGATTTAATTCCCGTCTACTTAATACTTAACTTCGATGGAGACCGGTAAGTGTGTGAGAAATGAACTTAAGTTCAATTTTAAATATTATATTGTTTATTATAATAGACTTGTTGATAACAGATTGTGATAGGACTAATTATAATTTGTTTTCTAAAATTAATTTTGAGCAGCTTTCTTGGAGACAGATTATATCAGAGAGCTAAATAATATTAGCCACACGGGTCGATCGATCAGGTTAAGCTACGCTTGCCGCGGTTGGTCCGTGGATGGGTGACCATCTTTACATATACCCCTCCGTGCCTCAGAAAGCACGTTAAGCCGTTGGTCCCGGCTGTCATTCGTGGATCTTTGACAGTTGTTACGGGTCTGTATATTTAGATTTGTTTACTGAATAGAAGTTTTAAAGTAAACACTCCTTCATTAAATCCGACTATCACAGTCAAATATTAACAAGATTCTCAATCAAAATCCAGTTGAAAATAGGTGGCCGGCTTTCTATCAAACAATTTTCTCGTTAGTGAACCAACCTAACACAGACAAACAAAGTTATCAAATCCCTGGAATTGACATGAAATCAAACATGTACAGTAACAGGCGATGCGTGTGTAGTGTACCTTTGATGCCAAATTGATCGCAGTTCGTATTGATATGATAGCGTGTCTAGTATGTATGCTCGATGGCACTTTTAGGTCTGTGTTTGAAGCAAATGTGATTCAAAGAGTAGTGTCATGGCGGATTTGAAAAATAAATTCGAAGTAAAATATATCTAGATCAGTGACTCTCAAAGTGGTCCAAGTGGACCCCCAGGGATCCACACAAGACTCGACGAGGGTTAACATTGGCCAGAAAAATGGCGCCATTTTTTGGGCTTCACTATTTTGAGAATATGGTAGAAATGTAGCAGCAGGGGTCCACCGAAACCAGTAAATTTTGAAAATGGAAATTTGAAATTTAAAAAAATACGTTTGGGAACCTCTGCTCTAGATGACACAAATTGACAACGTCAATGCGCGTTATGTAATTAATATGCTAAACATTTATTTCAATCCAGATTTTCCACAAATAGGTACATTGAATGGAACTTATTTCAACAAATTATTGTGCGATTTACTTTCATATTTGACGATGTTTTCAACGTTTAGCGCTTCTAATCCCCGCGGCAAAAATTAGTTACAAAATTATTTGAAAACTCTCAATTGAATGTTCATTACGCTTTTCAGAAAGCTTTTATAAGCCTTTTCAATACCATATAAATTTCACAGCCAACCAGTGTTAAATAATAAATGGAAAAAGTGGGATATTACAAAACAAACCACATAATAAGGCCGCCCGCGCCGCGAATATGAGACAATAAACGACAAAGCTGTATCGTAGCGGTCTACGTGGCGCTTCCGTAGCAAAACTCGTAGGCGACTACGCCGTAGCAGCGGGATACATCTAATGAGGGCACTGATATTGTACCGCTCAGCCGGCGGCCGACTCAGGCGGCCTCTATAAATTGGTTTCATGCATATTTATTTATTCAAATATGTATGAATTGAAATCTCCACGACTACTGAAATATGGCACTCGTGGACGAAAATTGAATCAACAGGGTAAATTAAGTTGACAGGCGCAGTAATAGTGTTTGAAATATAAACTCTTTTAGTTGAATAAGAAGCGTAACTTAAGAAAGTGCTCTCGTGGCATTATTCAAAGTATTCTTCATAAACTTCGCCTTCAAGCAGTGAACTGCGAACAACAAATTTTTCATATTTTGCTCTACTGACGTTTGGGGAAATTGGTGTTTAATGAGTAAACTTAGATGCATACCTAAGTTTACTCATTAAACACCAATTTCCCCGTAGCGTAAACTAATCTTGTTTTTTTTTTTTGTGATAATGCACGTTTAGAAAAGTGCACATGTTGCAGCTTAATAGTTTTTTGATGACTTCGCCCGGTGCAAAATTGAGCGTGCTCGAGTCGGTATAAAATACTTTGAACTTTCCGTAAACCGTTTTGTTTGTTAAATTTTATTTGGTAATGCGGTGGCACGGCTACTCCGCTGTTTCGTACAAATTGGGGGATTACAAACGGCGTGTTTTCCTGCTAGTATTTTTGTAAATATGCTTAATCAACTTTACGTAATGTTATAACCGGTAAGACAAAGGGAGAACAGCGAATTGGATTCGGCGTTTATCCTTGAGTTTTTAGACAAATAATCATTTATTTCGTTTCATAAATAATATATTTCGTCTAAAATGTACTGTTTACAATAGAAATGTAGCAACAGATGTAACAGATAATAAATGAGGAGAGTCCCAAAGCTGGAAACTAATTAAAGTCGGCAGGCACGAATCAATACTTATAAATTAAGACGGTTTAACTTGCAAAGGTAATTGGGCAAAAGTTCATCTCAAATATTGACACTGGAATGACGACGGAGCTGAGGCAGTAATTCTTTAAGGTACAGTTTACACTCCCGGCTCATCGTTATTCGTCTACAGTGAATTGTTAACGGGGAATTGTCCTCGTCCATTCATTCTTTGTATTAACATTTTGAACAATGAATCAAGTCGTTTTCAAAGTTTGTGAATTTCACGATTTGTACAAAAGCGGGGAAACCATGAAAATGCGGCTTATAAAAATATTGAATGTAATTTCTCTGATTGATTTATTTTTATTGGCTTGATAAAACGATTAAGTAATGTCAAGTTGCTGAAATTCTTCCATTTTATATTTGTAACTTAACTTAAACTTAGGTACTTTCAATAACTTATTTTAGTAATTTTCCTGTTAAGTAAACCTGTTTCCAGGATAAATCAATCTCGGCCATAAACTTAAATAAGTAGATATTAGATCAATATTATAGATATCTTCGTAGCTCTTGATAAATGAGTTATTTTAATAATTCACTGTAATCCCTGGATTACGTTAAATATGTACAGTTAAACATTTGCCGAAAAGGAATCTTACGTTGTGGGCAAGGTTCGTTTGATCTGCCTGTTATAATATTTAAGTTAAGTAATTTAGTTTAACTTTAGCGGTTATTTTTCGTTTAATAAGGTTTATCTTTGCAATTTTGTGGGCTTCTAATCTTCAAGTACCTATACGTTATTTTTTTTTTACATTAATAGTTTAGATGAATTAATTAGGTATCTTTTACCTCAATGATTTAATAGAAGACAGTAGACAAATTACCGTTAAACTATACTTTGTGATTGGAAACACGTCTTTGAAACCAATCACGATCAATTAAATCTCATACGTACAACCAGCAGGCTTTGCACAAGCACCGATTCCTCGACGGAAGAATAGACATGATTATTAACTAAATGATGTAAAATAGGAGAAGAAAGCTACGTTTTTCTATTAATTATCACAGACATGCGTTCTTTGTAGCCGTCGAGTAGAAAGTTTGTTGAAATATTCTTCTGAAACAGTCTACATTTATAAGACATAGACAAAGGTCGTTTGAAACGAAAGACTAAATGACAGATTGTAGAAGGATATCTATGGTGCGATGTCAAAAATGGAGAAACGAAATGTCACTTTGTATTGAAAAAGCACTGTCTATTCTTTGTAGAAATAGAAAGCTGCTAAGCCTGCTGAGGGGTAATTCCTTAATAAACGAAAAGTAGGAATCGCTTTCATTTTATCAGTTGTTGTGGAACTTTCATTCATGGCGTTGTTTACGTTGTTAAGCAGACAATTTTTTCGAACATTTGAAAGAATTTATTAGCAATAATCTTCGAAATTATTCAGATTTTGATTAATAGTCTGTTACGCAATAAGGCTGCAGAATGGTGACAGTAAAGTTCATATTTTGTCGACACAAATATATGACCCATACGGGTATCAAACTCCCAAACCCAACTTAGCCACTACACCAATCAGATAAGTATTCAGTTGATTCTATTCCACAAATTCACATGTCACTTCACATCGCCATAAACTCCCCTATTCACAGCCATGTCGCATCAATTTATTGTATTGGCAACATTTGGTAATCTCGATACGTTTCGTTGCGCATTAATTTGGCTAATAGTTTGTTTTTGTTCAGGTGTTGCCATAAGCCGATTATGGACAGTTATCAAATATAGCTCATTTATTTGACCGGTGTCCGCATTAATGATTGCAGTCACATAATTGTAACGAGAGTTTAATATTGGTTGGTTTTATGCGTTGATAGTGTTTTAGCGAAGTTGTTAAATAAGTGCTGGCGTATCTTCTGAGATAATTAATAAGCACTAGTGATGATGAAATATTTTTTGCAAAGTAATGTCCAGTCTGGATTCAAACCTACGACCTGCAACTCGTAGGTAAGTCGCGAGGTAATTAATTATGACTAAATATTGTATAAGTTAAATTGAACAACATTTTTGTGCAGGTATGCTAATATTATAGTCTATATTATAGTCAGTCTCAGTGAGAAAATAAGTCAAGGACCAGCAGGTTTTTTCGCCAAAAATCTCACCCAGTAAACTTAGTTGAAGTGAGCTGTCACTCCTGATGCTGGAGATTGACGTAGCGAATTGAAACGAGCTGTCAATAGTTGACAGCTTGCTTCACCAGTTCACCACTTCACAAGTTATCACGGTGAGATTTTTACGGAATATTTGAACTTTTCTCAAACATTGGCAGAGGTATTGGAATCGATATTAAATTTATATTTTTTCTATTTTACACTTGAGTACAGAATAATATACCAATAGAATTTTATTAATTGAATATATGTTATGTGTTACATATTTCACAATTGAGTAGAGAAAAATATACCAAAATTATATATCTTTTAATGTACATTGTACACAAACCCTAAGAAAGCAAGCGTCGTCGACAGTCTCAAAGTTACATTATATTCTTTCGCCTACTTCATATTATTTAAGCTTTGATATATTCGCAATTTAAGTTGCCTGAAACTCGTTGGAGAGCGCACAGATTAAATTACTTTTTTTTTTCCTACTTACCAACGAATGAAAACGACTTTCTACAGCAAACAGGAGGTTAGACAGTGGAGGATAAAGTCGTGTCGCCGAAATTCTGGATGGATATTGGTGTCTTGTGCGAAGAATATAGAAGTGATTAGGGCAAGTACCTAAATGAAAATGGTTAGTATTATTCTATTAAAAAGTACGCCACATACCTACATCCCAAAATGGTGAAACAATGATTTTGGAATAATTTAAAAGCTGCAAAGTGCTAATTTATTTTAACATTTTGTCGCAAAACAAGTTGAAGTATATGGTGAACTTGACTTAATTATGATAACTAGTCACATAACAAAGATTGGAAAACACGAATGCACCTACTAATAAGTATACATCTACAATAACAACACACACTAGAAAACACAATTAAAAATTACATTTGTTATTATCATGCAACACCAAACTCTCTACAAGCCTTAAAAAATTACCTTTATTCCAATGTGGATAGGGAAGTCTGATGCCAATGCAGGTTGCGGATGAAGTGCCGGCAGGAGCGGCAGTGGAAGAGGACAGGACATCATAGCTGCGCCAACCTGTCAACAAATGATAACCTTTAGTACTGAGATGCCAATTTTTGTACAAATGTTGGACGTGATTCTGTAAGGATAAAATGTAGTGCAAAGTTTGTGACAGCAATATATGTCCCTCTTACGGAACTGATACGGTAGTATGCCTATTTCAAAGTAGGGTCTAAACTAACTAAACAGCAACCCATAAGTTTCCATAGCTAAAAGGGAAACGTAACTACGGACAATGCCGTTCCTACTTTAGAGAACCATTTAATTTTCAGTAATTTTAATAATGTTGCTAAGAGTCATCATCACCATCATCATCATTTCAGCCAAAAGACGTCCACTGCTGGACATAGGCCTCTCCCAGGTTCCTCCACTTCGACCGGTCTTGTGCTTCCTACATCCAGCGGATTCCCGCGGCCATCACAAGGTCATGGTCTACCTTGTGGGAGGCCTTCCTACTCTACGTCTTCCCCATCGGCCATCTGTTCTGTGAGCAATGTGCCCTGCCCACTGCCACTTAAGTTTGAAAATTCTTTTGGCTATGTCGGTTGCGTTAGCTTTTCTGCGGATGTCTTCATTTCTGATTCGATCACGTAGGGAAATTCCGAGCTTAGCCCTCTCCATTGCCCTTTGGGTGTCTTGAAGCCTTCTAATAAGGCCCATTATGAGCAACCACGTTCTGTACCACTGGCAACACACACTGGCCAAAGATTTTCGTCTTGAGACACTGTGGTGTGCGTTGCTAGGAGTGCCAAATAGTTTTTAGCAAAACAGTTTTATCTCATTAAATAAAATGTAAAACTAAGCTTTTAATTTATATCCCACATCTATCACGATTAAGGAAACCGTCCTAAAAAAGTTCACGACACTTTTAATCACCAACATCTGTGACTACCATTTAGGCATCCGTATCATAATTTTGTCGTACGAATTCATCGATACACGAATAGGGATGGGAAACGTCGAAAACAATTTAGTTAGCGATGTATTCGGAAAGCCGGGATAAACTCAGTAGATATGCCTCTCTAATATTCCGTGTGGGGATGCTGGGTCCGTTGAAAACGATATGAATAATATATTGGCGCGAATGCACGGCCGGTCGCGGAGATCAGTCCGCATTACGACTCAATACGGCTTGTGCTGTGACGAATATAACCGTCGAACGAACCGACAGCGCGATACAACCATACTTTATGTAGTTGGTGAAAACATACGTTTGGTTGCGTGCAGGTAACACGGCGAATTTCGGGCTAATTGTATCAGTAAACTATGTTTGGTGAAATTGATTTATAGAATGAACTCTTTACAAAACGTTTTTTTTTACCGATTTTGTACCGATATTTATGGAGGTCATACAACTGAAGTAGTAGTGGCGCAGTGGCAACAGCCGCGACTTACGAGTTACGGTACAATCCAGACAGGCGCTTTACAATGTGTAAATTATTTCATCAACACTGCTCTCAAAACAGTGAAGGAAAACATCGTAAGGAAACAGAAATGCTCAAGAACAAAAAAAAATGAAAAACATATGACATCCACCAACCCACACTAGGCACTCACAGAGACGACTTGTGGACCATCATCATCATCATTTCAGCCGAAAGATGTCCACTGCTGGACATAAGCCTCCCCAAAAAGGGGGGTTTTGCCATAATCGCCACGCTTGGCAGGCGGGTTGGCGATCGCAGTATGGTGGTAAAATGCATAGAGAACGCTGCTGCCCATTCTCTAGTAAGTCACTTAGTTGCCTTCTACGTCTCCCACGGGAAGAAATGGGATGGTGCTATTCTTTTACATCCGGCACCACGCGGAACCGTCCCGCGCCACACGGTACCAACATTGGGAATATTATAGGCTGATCATGCATACGCACTAAAATTTATAAAACTTCATGTTCATTTTCCTTTATAGTTTATATTTCGTATACCTTCGCGTTTGTATTGTCTTGTCGGCAAAAGGCATGATGTTATGTGGATATACGAGTACCGGAAAAAGTTTATTTTATGTAGGAAGGAAATTAACAAGTAACATAATTATTAAAAAACAATAAAATACTAACTTAACTAATCCTAATCACAAATTAAAAAATAGCGTCAAAAAATTCATCCTCATCGCTGTCGACTGGTAATGTTCCCAAGAGACTGGCAGCATTACCACGTTGTATGGCAATGCTTAGCCGCTGGCCAAGGTAGAAACCAGCCCTTGGGTCACGGGAAGTGTCAACCAGCCTTTTCGAGATTTCCTTAAAGAGGCCGTGAGCACTCGGACCCCACGGCCCGAGGGTTTCAACCCCAAACGGCTCGAAAATATAATTACCAATTAGGTTGTTATACTTTTGCCGCTTGAGGTTTTCCGCAGCCGCAGCGGCAGCGCCAGCACAGCACACCGAGCCAGGAAGATGGGATGGTGCAAGAGTATCGACACACGTTGCATCCCACACTAAAGGCCTACCCATCTTCCATGGAAATAAAGACATTCCGTCCGGTCTCTTGCCATCGTCGCGTGCCAAGCCATTGGGTTCTAATACAGCTGGAACGCCGACGGTGACAAGAGCTCGTCGGATGATGTCGTTAATGTTTGCGTGCCGCGCTAAGCGGCCCGCGCTTCGGCTGCAAGACAGGCCGTGGTGTCCTAGACTGTTGACAACTTCGCCGCAGTGACAGCGATGAGGAGAACAACAAGGAGCTCCCAGTCGTAGGGAAGCAGCGAGGCGGAAAGTAGTGTCATCGAACAAAGTGCCTATGTTCGACGACGGTAGTGCATGAAGCCACAGACCCGACTCCCACTTACCCACAGCCAGCAGGCGCGCACGCTCCGCAGTAGTAGCAGACGTGTTAAGTAGATTGTCTTGTACTACTCTGCAGAGCGGCTCATCCCACCTTCTCTGGGAACATGGATTATCGGGTAGATCAGAGTTCGGGCAAGCGAGTCTCCAGGCATCCAAAGCCTCGGTGAAGTACGGCACGTCAAAATTAATCAGTGTGGAGGCTAGGATTTTCCTGATTAGTTTCTCAGTGCCGTGGACCGAGGATATGAAAGCCGGTAAACTAATACTAGAAATTTTGCGGACGCCGAGGCCTCCCATACGAATGGGAAGAGTAGCTTGTGCCCAAGCTCGGTCGTCCATGGCCACATTTAAGATCGAAGTTAGTGTGTGCCGGATAATTTGGTCTATTCTGTTTAATAGGTGAGTGTGTTTCCATAAATGGGAAGCGCGAAGGAAGTATGTTAATTTGGGACCGAAACAGCAATAGCGAATTAAGGTGATGGCCGAATGCATGTTAATTTGGAACAATCTTTCCGAAACGTCGTTGAAATTTTGAATTTTTTCCTCAATAAAAACGGGAAAAGAATTCTCAAAGATTGGAGACCCAAGGAGACGAAGAGAGCTTTTTTCAATTATTTTAATATCTGGAGCTATTGCGTTAAATTTGGAAAGTGTAAGATGTCTGTCAGTACTGTCCGTTATGTAAACTTCACATTTCGAAAGGTTAAGGTCAAGGCCAATCGAATGAAATTCATTTTTCAAGGATTTAAAGTCATTTAAGACCGTTTCTACATCGCCTCCCAAAGTTCCATCGTCAAGATACCAAACATTAAATTTGGAATTTAGCTGCCGAATAATTGGATGAATGGCTAAGCTGAAAATCACTGGCCCGAGGGGGTCACCTTGTTGGCAGCCAACAGCAGATTCCAAAAGGTTGTCCCGATATAGTAATTTTGAAGGGTGTCTGTAACATTGCCAAAGGAAACTATAGATTTGGGGTATTTCTTTTTTGGTTTCTGCCAGCAAGGTGTCCCTATTAACTGAATTAAAGGCATTCTTTATGTCAACCTTCAGGATGACCTCTCCTTTGCCGGAATTTAGGTAGGTCGACAAGGCGTGTACGGCAGCCTCACAGCCCCCTTTGGAGCCGTAACCTAGCTGAAGGGGCTGAAATTTTTCCGAAACCACCTCACCGTAAAATTTGCAACAAATTTTGGCTGCCATACGCCGGTACGTAGTTCATTAATACGAGTACCTAGGTAATGTTATACAATATCTCCGGGATCCGGCTGCATAAGGCTCCCGGTTTTGTATTGACGTGTCACCCTTACTGGGACCGAAACTATGCGAATCAGATCCAGCCAACCGTTTCAAGTTCACTTCGCGCCTTTACTAGAATCAAAACGTATCACTGAACACAGTTTAGTGATTTATCAAACCAATTGACTGATGATAACGAGAGACGATACGGCAATCTTGTGGAATTTAGCCGAATTAGGTAGTAAGGAAGCGATCAAATGACAGATCCTGATGTTTTCGTAGTATGAATTGATATCGGTTTTCGATTGAAGTGGGTTCGTGTAAAGGTTCTTGTTATTTGTGTTTATTAAGGGTTCGTTAAACAGGTTTTTAGGATAAATAATAAGATACCTAATGAGGATGCTTTTACCGCCTCAGGAAGGCAATCCTTACATAGAGGAAACATTAACATTGAAGACACTAACGCACAATACTAACAAATATGAAGTTAAAGATTTTTATTTAATTAATATTATATTTAATAATATTTTTCTTATTCTTTAGAGAATAAGAAAAATATTAGGCGCAAAACACTTGTAGTTATAATTGTAAGAAATAAACCAATTTTTATTATTATTTCATAAGATAATAAAAATTAATTGGAAGTTCAGAGTTTCCTACATGTGAAAATGTCAACCTCTGTGGCTCTATTCTTTATGAAAAATAACTGATAACATTACATTACTAAATTCCCCGAAGTGATAATGCAGATACACCGATAAAATAAAATATAATTCATTTAATTTAAGGTCCTTAACCCATATTAAAAACAATACTTACACAATTATGTCAATTTTATATGTTAATTGAATACATAAACATAAATATTGATTTATATTAAATACATAAAGTTAAATAAATGACGCAAAAATATAAGTCAGATAAAATCAATGAATGTCAAAAGCACAAAGCACAATTAAAATTATTTGAATAGGGCAATGTACACCCACATTTTGCTATGTAATATGGGGTGAGCCTATTGCCATCAGCCGGGCAGAAATCTTAACTCGAGGCTGCTTCTGAAAAATTCCAGATACAAAAACTCAATAACACTGCCCGACCCGGGAATCAAACCCCAGAACACCCCGAACTGTGAAATTTTCCCAGTTGAACATGAACCATACGCTAATGGAATAAAGATGAAATCTATCAAAGAAATTTGACAGATTGGGGTAGCGTTTGCGAGTCCAACACGGCAGTGTAAATATCGGGTTATTGCAATACAACAACTATGAATTTTAACAACCCTAAAAGCCATCAGCAAAATTCAAAATGGCAGAGCCTTAACAAAAACCACATAATAGAGATTGGAAATTTCGTAAATATCTAAACAAAATCAAACAAACGGCACAATGTTAATATGAATCGGGAAGGACGCGAAGTTTTAATCGAAATGTCGAGCGGTTGTATCGACCCATCCCTAGGGGTGTCTCGTTACAATTAATTAATTAACTATACTAATTGAATGACACAAAACGAATTAACTGTGAGAACTGTTTTTGATAATAAACGGCTTCACATCAATAGAAAATTGTTTTAATTATTTTGTAGTTTTGTATTGCTTAACGAAGAATATGAATAATTTTTGGAACGTTTCGAATAAGTCGCGATCGAGAGAGGACGCTTTAATTAATTTTCTTAAGAGCCATTTAAACGGTTATTTCGCAATCAATTCGGCCTACCGGAGTCGAGTTCTAAATATGAGAATATTGGTTAAGTGCTATATTGGGAATACTGTTTTGCTTAGTGTTAATTAATACACGAGCTCTTTAGATAATGATGAGCATCGAAAAATGAAGATTAAAAAAAAAATAAAAAAAAATAATGGGTAATTTATTTTTCAAGCTCAATATACATGTATTAACTAGTTTTTGCCCGCCGCTCGACCCGCGTGGATGTCGGTTATGGAGAAAAAAAGTAGCCTATGTCCTTCTCCATATCCCAGGATATATCTCTACCAAATCTCATGATGATCGGTTTAGCGGTTTAGGCGTGAAAGCGTAACAGACAGACAGAGTTACGTTCGAATTTATCACATTAGTAGGGATTTACGATAACGAGGTAAAGATCTCCGAAGTCGAAAAATAATAAATACATTTCTATTAACTTTAAATATAACATAATTCATAAATTAAATATTTCGGTGATCAAGAACCTGTTCAGACCATAATGAATCGTCGTAATTATATTCTATTCGTTCTATGACACAATCTAATAAATATAAATAAAAGTCCTGACTGACTAACTAATCAACGTCCAGCCCAAACCCTTGGACTTAGAAAGCTGAAATTTTGCATAGAGGTTCCCTTTAAAATGTAGACAAGGAATAAGGTAGGATTTTTTGAAATTCAACTCCTAAGGCAGTTAAATAGGGGATGAAAGTTACGCGCGGGCGAAACGAATGAGGGACTTGTGCCAAAGGCATAACAGCCACACGTATCGATCTATCAGGTTAAGCTATGCTTGTAGATAGGCAGTTGCTCCATGTTGAGTACTGGCACTCAGCTGCATCCGGTTAGACTGGAAGCCAACCCCAACATAGTTGAGAAAAGGCTAGGCAGGTGAGGAGTTCTAAGTGACAATTGGACTTAAAATCCACAAAACCTAACAATTCTAATTCTATTTTGTATACTTTAAATACAGGAAAAGTTTTTATCCAGTGCGCAAATTGTAACCATGATTTCAGCATATCATTCTAGACCCCCTAGCGCAGAAATTTTTCGCCGCATACACAAATAAAAATCAGCTGTTCCATACATTTTGACCGCGTAGGTATTGCACTTTTCTATCACACAGCTGATTTTTTTTTGTGTATGCGGCGAAAAATTTCTGCGCTAGGGGTTCTAGAATGATATGCTGAATTCATGGTTACAATTTGCGCACTGGATAAAAACTTACCCTGTATATAATTATATATTTTTTATGTAACATATAACTCCGTCATTTATAGACAGATTTGCAAAATTATTAAAAATTATGTTCGAAAGGGGTTTAAACCGAAATGGCCCCATTAAAATTTCAAATAGATTTGCTGATGCGTTTCTGAGACAGACAACGGAAATCCTCAAAAAATTATAGCAAATCAACCGCGATTGCTGCTATCCCATAAATATGCATTGGTGTGGGGTAGGTACCTACTATAGCTGAAAAGTGAAAATTTATGTTTATTACCCGACTGCGTTTTCGGAATGCGTTGACAAAAAATTAAAATACATTTCCAATGTCACCGAAATTTAAGTTATTTTTCACTTTGTAGTGTTTTTCTACTAGAGAATGAGCAGCAGCGTTTTCTATTCATTTGACCACCATACTGCGATCGCCAACCCGTCTGCCAAGCGTGGCGATTATGGCAAATCCCCCCCCCCCTTTTGGGGGAGTCCTATGTCCAGCAGTGGACGTCTCTCGGCTGATGTGATGATGATGAGTGTTTTTCCGGAAGATTTTATTGAAAAAAGTTTTTTTTCTTTAAAAACTGAAAGCATTTCATTTAAACCAATTATTTCCATGTACTTTTAAATTGTTAAGGGGTCGGTCAGAGTAAGCTTGTTAACCATTTCGAAGCGTGGTAGGTTCCCATAGAAAAGAATGGACAAGAAACTCTACAACTCACATACAAAAACAACCCGGCCAAGTTCATGTCGGACCACGCATAATGAAGGGTTCCGTAGTTGGGATGAATGCATCCCAAAAACAAATATAACTTCATTTGTTTATTGCATTGACTTAGAAGCTTGATTTTCTTTGAGCTCCAATTTCAACTTAAACATTCCAGGTGTTCTGGCCGGGGTGCGAGTTGTTGGAAAGACACATCGTGGCCCCTGACACACAGGCAACTTAAGGAACAAGAGGGGTTTTAGTCAGTAATGGCCATATTCATAAACGATGATTAAAGTTAAATGATGTTTAAACGTCAAAAATGTATGGTTAAACAGACGCTACTCATTACTTAACTTTAACCAGCGTTTATGAATAAGGGGGTAAAAGTCTGACAAGCCTTCCCGCTCCGCCAAGAGCTAGAGAAATTATATGATGATTTCCCACCATTAAAAAAGTTAAAGCCTTTCAGGTGTTCCTGAGGCAAAAGGGTCTTGATAAAGTGACAGACAGGCCACGGAGTGATGCTGTAAGGGTTCTGTTTTTTTTCCTTTTGAGGTACCGAACCCTAAAAAGATTAAAATACCTAAGTACTCCATCTAATAAAATACTAATCCAACCGATGAACAATGATAAATACCGTCGGTATATTGACCGTGTTATATTTCCACCGAGGAAAACCGCGCTCTTCAACTATTCACGAGTCGAGAGAAGTTGTTATTATGACAGTTACCTAACTCCATTAATTACATTAATGAATGCATTAATATAGAGTTGGCTAACTATGCCTCGGGCTGACAGCCGACGTGAAATCCTTTTTACTAGATAAAATAAAAATTGTACTTAGGTTAGTCGACTAGTTGGTTGAAAAGTGGGTATTTTAAGGCTTCCAGAATGTTTTTTTAGGTGGTTGGTTTTAGGATAATAGACTGTTAGACAATAAGTCAGTGGTTTAAAAGAATTTAAACAAGTAAAAGTCTCTTAGTCCTGCCATAATTTGGATTTTCCTGAAAACAGTAGAATACAATAACGATTTTCTTGACAAAAAATCACTTACCCACTTTTCCAATTAACAATATGGCACCCTTATTTATAGATATCTGTTAAATCATTAAACAAGTAATAGGCTGCCCGCCTTGAGCATTAATAATGACTTTTTAAAACCTCCCGTTCTTAAATATATAATCAATTCGAAGGGGAGCGATTGGCTTTCTATAATTTTGACGGATCCAATTATTTTATCGCTTCTTGCCGAACGTTGGATACCCTCGAAATTAATTAATTAACTATTGGTATAATTAAATCATCCCGGCTCCGCTAAATTTATTCTTTCGAGTGGCGAACAAAGTTTCTTGTTTAAATTATAATGGCGGTAAGATCATTACGGTATGATTAACATGACTAAAGTTTATCGTAAATAAGAGGGGGAAGGGAATGTTATGATTCATGGTATTGCCTCTCTCAAAGCTATCCGTTTTGTTACTAAATTAGAGTTACGCAGGAAATCTGTGGTAACGACATTTTCAAAGTAATTTGCACGGTTTAAAAAGGAAACTGTGTTTGTTTAACGGCTCTTTTACACTGTTCTTTACTGTATTAAGTCGGCTTTCAGCTAAGCAGTCGCCTTTTTGAGTAAGTTAGGGAAGTTTTTTCATGATTGCTTCGAAGTAAAACACATTTGAAAACATTGACTGTAGATAATTTTTTTCGACGCTGGTCACATATTTTCTTACTGATATTGGTGACTGGTGCTGGAGTTAAAGACTGATGAAGTGTTCAAGTGGTTTGCGATGGCAGGCAGTTCACCGAACGCGTGGACAAGCAAGATCGCAAGCGCACTTTTACAGACCTATAACTAGGAAAAATCTGTGAAAAGTCAGAGCAGTGGTGACCCAGTGGTAATGGCCACAGCTTACGAGTTGCAGGTCATAGGTTCGAACCCAAGCAGGCGCTTTACTTTGTGTAAATTATTTCATCACTACAGCTCAAAAACGGTCAAGGAACACATCGCGAGGACACAGCACGGCATGGCCTAGAAACAAAAATTCAAAGACATGCAACCCGCACCGGGCCCGCGTGGTATATTACGGCCTACTCCCTCTCACAGAGAGGAGGCCTGTGTCCCAGCAGTGGGAACATTATAGGCTAATATGATGTGAAAAAACAAGCATCACCATTATTTTTTTGTTTCCAATTTGCACACAATTAGTCATACAACAAGCATACTTAATTAACATGTCAATCGTACAGTTTACAACACGACAGCGGCGTGTTATTACTAAATACGAGTAAACCACTGTTTCTAACAATTTTATTAACATTACACGTTTAAAGTCATCTTTACATCGCCTTCAGTACTAGTAAAATTGATAGGAACAAGATACCAAACCTGCCAATCACACGGTAGATTAATATTAGGTCTTTACCTATGAAATTGCCGTTCTGCAGTACTGGCCATTTCAAATCAAAATAATTTTTGTTTGGCTAAGAATTCTAATTTCAAATTAATTTTATTTTAAAAACATGGATTTTTTTTTCTAAAAGTAGTCATTTCTTTATTGATTAGTGTTACATTTTCATCGCAATTCAATCTTTTTCGTCATCATGGATACGTTAAAAATTCGAGTAATTATGGAATATGAGTACCGTCGTGGCAGCAACGCGGCACAAGCGGCACGCAACATCAACGACGTTTACGGAGCTAACACTACAAACCAACGCACCACCTGTTATTGGTTTGCTCGCTTCCGTTCTGGAAATTTCGACCTGAAAAATGAACCTCGCGGTCGTCCGAAGACTTTGGTCGACAATGACGAATTAAAGGCGATTGTGGAAGCTGATGATACACAATCTACGGCTGAATTAGCAGCAGCTTTCGACGTTAGCGTCAAAACAATATTGGTCCATTTGCGTCAAATTGGCAAGGTAAAAAAGCTTGACAAATGGGTGCCCCACGAACTCAATGATCGCCAGCGCGAAGTACGCGTCGAGACGTGCCTTGCACTGCTCAACAGACACACAAATGAAGGAATTTTGAACCGCATTGTTACCTGCGATGAAAAATGGATTCTGTTTGATAACCGTAAGCGCTCAGCAAGTTGGTTGGATCCTGGTTCAGCACCTAAACAATGCCCTAAACGAAAACTTACCCCTAGAAAAGTGATGGTCACTGTTTGGTGGTCTAGCGCCGGTGTGATTCATCACAGCTTCTTACCAAACGGGGTGAGCATTACTGCAGATGTGTACTGTGAAGAACTGAACACAATGATGGAGAAGCTGGCGCATCTCCAACCAGCATTGGTCAATCGCTCGTCTCCGCTGCTCCTGCACGACAACGCGCGACCTCATACTGCACAGCAGACGGTCTCCAAGTTGCAAGAACTGGGGTTGGAAGCTCTCCGTCATCCGCCCTACTCACCAGACCTTGCGCCTACAGACTACTACTTTTTCCAGAATTTGGATAACTTCTTGGCGGGAAAAAAATTTAATACCCGAGAGGCAGTACAAAATGCCTTTGAAGAATTTGTTGCCTCCCGTCCAGCTGATTTCTTTAAGAAGGGCATCAATAAACTGCCACTGCGATGGCAAAGATGCATTGATTGCATGGGTGATTACTTCGATTAACACAAATAAAAAATTCATGAAAAAAATTCGTTTAAATTTTTTCATACAAAACGGCAATTTCATAGGTAAAGACCTATTATCCAATAAAATGTATGGGTTCCATACAAATCCGTTCCGTTTACGTCTTGCTAACAAATGCAACAAAATTTGAAATTATTTTGACTTTATTTCCACATGAGTTGTGTTTGTGACTCTTGTGGTTTTATTTGGCGTGATTTGAATGGATTCGAAGGACCGTTTTATCCGTTTGGCATGTATGCATTATCATATTTTTATTTTTGTTCTAGTTACCTAAGTACAAATGCATTCTGGACCACTGACTTACAGACAGTATTTCGGCCATGGCGGCCAATCTCAACAGGGCCTAACTAACCTTGGGCGCGGGAGATATTATAGTGCACCAGTGTGTGCGCAGGCATAGGTACACTCTCTCTTCCTTTCACTCTCAGAGTGTAATGATACGGCAATCCGACCCGACCGGAGAGAGACCAGGCGTAGGACCACGTGCTTACCGAGGCACGGGGGTCTCACACCGCCAACTTCCAAACTCCGGGCAGTAACTGAGAAATTCCTGAAATCTCAATAACAACCACCTGGGAATCAAACCTACGACCCTACGCTCCACGAAAACAACAGTTACAACCAACCTACAATTTACTATAGTGAATAATCTTCCAGAATTTATTTCAGCCATGGGCCATGGCGGCCGATCTCAATGGGAACAAAAAATATATTTTATTTTAGCTACTTTCGTTTCTCATCCACCTTGCCATATTATACGTGAGCGTATGCGCACGATATAATTTCCCTACACTTCCATGCCGTAGAAAATAGAAACGGCTGTTAATTTATTACAGCTTTTCTTCGTCATAATTCACTGCAGTCTGAAAAGCTTGGCTTGCAAACATTCCTGAATGATGTGGAGGCATTTTTTTAGGGGAAATGACGTGAACGTACGGTATGACGTCATGACTGACGCGTTACAACGCGGGCCGGATGCTCTCTAGTGAGATATAAATGTGGAACGGCAGTGACGTCAGCATTGCAGTTTTAGAATGATAAATGATTTGAAAAATACTGCGGAGACTAGGGAATGTCGTTGCAAATAATTGAGATGGATATGTATACCATATACGTATTTTTAACTGTCGAAAAATTTAACCGTTCTTTCTTTTGTTCGTCTAATCGTGGAGCTGCACTATAATTGACAAATGCGTGCACTGACTAGACACTGGACAAGTCCTATCAATCAGTGTGGTTATTTCCTTAAAAGACCATTTTGTACATGGTTTAAAATTAAGTTAAAATACACTGTGACCTCTGTGTTTGTACCTATATCCCTACTTCCAGAAATAAAATCATGTATCTTGCGTCATCCCGTCTTCCTGGCTCAATGTGCTGTGCTGGCGCTGCCGCTGCGGCTGTGGAAAACCTCAAGCAGCGAAAGTATAACAACCTTATTGGTAATTATATTTTCGGGCCCTTTGGGGTTGAAACCCTCGGGCTGTGGGGTCCGAGTGCTCATGGTCTCTTCAAGGAAATCTCGAAACGGCTGGTAACACTTTCCGTGACCCAAGGGCTGGTTTCTACCTTGGTCAGAGGCTAAGCATTGCCATATAACGTGGTAATGCCGCCAGTCTCTTAAGAACATTTCAAGTCGACAGCGATGCAGATGAATTTTTCGACGCCAATTTTTTATCCATATAGATAAATAAAATTGCAGTGTCTGTTTGTAATATTAAAATAACCAATTTTTACTAAATGCATATGGACGTAGACCCGGTACATATACCAAATTAACATTTTTTTTTAATTTTGTCTGTATGTCTGTTTGTTTGTTACGGCTAATCTCTGAAACGGATGAACCGACTTTGACAGGACTTTCATTGGCAGAAAGCTGATGTAATAAGGAGTAACATAGGCTACTTTCATTTTATAAATTTTATTTATTTTTATTAATATCTATGACTACAGATAAATCATCCCGGTAGTACCTACGTTCCCGTGGGATAATTTTCCACCACCACACGGGCGAAGCAGCTAATTTCTGAATAGGTTTGTTAAGTTTGTATCACTTGGTCAACAAATATAAGTTTTCGTCATCATCAGCTTATAGCCAGCAATCCCCTGCTGGACCTGCTGATAGGCCTCTCCAATTGTACCCATTCAACCCGAGTGTCCGCAACTCTTATCAGAATAGTTTTTATCATAATTAATTCAAGGATTTTTACTCTGTTTTATTTTTGTAAAATAATAATAAGTAACTAATGGCCAGAAGCCTCGATCAACATCTCTCGAGGCTCTCGTTGGGCGGTTGGATCAAAGGCCTGATTCAGAAGGCAGTACTCCTCGATACGGCTCGCATCGTGAGGAGATTCCTGTCTCTGGAGCCCTAACCACCGGTAGCTTGGACCCTGCTCCCGATACCGGCGGACCACTGTTTTTATATTTTGAAATGTTTTTTGTTAAGTCTCTTTTACAAAAAATAAAAAAATTAATAAGGATTGTAAATAAATAAAGGTCAAATAGTAACTAACTAACTATTTTAACTAAACACGTCGCTATCAGTAATTTTCTTGCATAAAAATGTAACAATTCTGTATAAAAACGACATTTCGCTAAAATAGCTTCTAGCGCTCGTTAAATCAATCCGGAGTACCTCAAAATTCCTAGAAGAAAATCACAAGAAGTGTAAGTAATGCCATCCGTTTTCGCAGACAAAGATTTTAAAAATATCTAGAAGGAAAGGAAATGTATTTCAAAAGCAAAACTAGCTAGACTTTGTTCATCTTAATATATCCTATTACGGCAACACCGTCTTACTGCAGTTACTTTTTCCTGTCGGTATCTTAGTAAAAGATTCCAAGTTCTAACTATATTAAATTCCTCTTACATACGAATAACTTTCTTTAATCTACCACATAACTAAAGTGATAAGGCAAATTGCAGCGACCGCTACTAATTGCAGCCACCGCTAACAATGGCCGCTATTCGTGCAAACAATAAGTTTGTACAATACCTTAAGAATTAAAACTTGTTCTAAGCGCTAAGTTAGCGATTAAGTTGCAATCACGGCGGCGCAGTACTGCGCTAAGTTAGTGTAAACAAGCGGACGCAACTCGCATTGTGCCAAGTCAATTCGAAACTAAGTTAGGTTTGTTGTTTCAATAAGTTTCTCCAATTATGTTGCATGTTTGTTAACGTATTCAATTTACATGATGAGGCGATGTATGCGCTTTTACGAAGAATTCTGCTTATTTAAGTTACTATCTCCTGTGGTAAGTTGTCAAAGAGTTGTCGGAATGGGAAATGTTGTCATTACGTTTGTATTGTGTTTAGTTTCTTCAATACATTTGACGACTGTTTTAGAGCGAAATTTATTTTTCCCCTAGGTTTCTTTACGGTTTTCTTTTTGAGGGTGGGAAATCATCAAATAACTTCTCACGCTCTGGGTGGAGCAGGAGGGCGTGTCAGACTTTTAGTGACTAAAACCTACCCGTGTTCTATTTGCCTGTGTGCCAGGGGCCAGAATATCTCTTTCGAACAACCCGCACCCCTGGCAGGCAGTTTCTTTATGGTTACATAACACAAAATGACTAAGTAATAAAAACCGCACGGTTCGATTAATCAGGTTCAGCTATGCTTGCCGCGGTTGGTCCGAAGATGGGTGACGATCTTTACATACCAAGACCATTTCAACACAAAAATTAATCCCTTTGTCATACGATCGGCAAGAAAAAATCACAACAGGAAATGTTTGATACATTTGTAAAATAAAATCTATTTATTAATTAACATCACTAATGGAACTGAAAAGTGTAATCTTCCAGTCCTTGGATTTATTTTGTACGGTCAAACGGAATAATATACAACGTACAGTCACAAGCGGAAATATGTACACAATTTGGAATAATTAAATGTCATTTTCTCGTGAACACGTAAAATAACTCCTGTAATACGGGAAGGGTTAGTTAGGTAGTGGTAGTACCTAGAGTATGCCCAGATTTCGCCATGTTTAAGACCCATATAATAGCGAATGTATAGCCATCAACCGGGTACAAATACAGATTCCAGTAAGAAAAACTCAAAAAAAACTCTTTGCCCGACCCGGGGATTGTACCTAGGACCACATACTCAACAGCAGCGTTTGCGACCACTAGACCAAGTAGGGTTATACTCGTAAAATAAATAGGATAAAAAAATAGAATAACTTAGAGATGAGTAAGAGCTTTTTGAATAGTGTGGGTTCTCAAAATATTATGTTCGTTACACCAGAATATTCTAATGAATAGTGTAGAAAACTCACTTTCACGAAAATCGCTTTTCTGAGCAACTACATATTTCTGTTTGTGGCTGTACATGGTTCGATTTTTCGCGTGTCTATCACAAATTAATATCGATACTCAATTCGTGAGCACTCAGATGTTAATGGGTAATGACATGAATATAATTACATTGTAATGAGATATTCATGATGTTTGTGTATAAATTAATAAGATAGCTGTATGATTTTGTAAGTATTTTACATTCATTAACTATTAATTATAGTGTTTCATGAGTGTCAATGTGCGAGTCGTATATGTTTTTAAGGTTTTTTTTTAACTGTTGAAATGTTTTAGGCCCATAACCATTTACAAGAGATTTTTTTTTTGTAAATTGACCTTATTACTATTTAGTTTGACTTTCAGCACGTTAATTTTAATAAACACTTGAATTTCGATTAATGTAAAGTATATTTTCTTGTTTAATTTCGGCAACAACTATTTAAAATATTACCGAATTAATTAAAAAAATGATTATACTAAATCAACGCCACCATCAAACATTTTAGGCATTAAAAGTTTACGACTTAAAATATTCACACCCCTAATTAGTTTAATAAATCTACTTATCATGTCTAGATAATATTCCCGGCGATACTTTAAGTACAGTCACGTCCAAAAATGTTCATGATCTATTAGGGCTATTTTTTTTTACTCATTGCACAATATAATCTGCTTTACCGATTTGGCATTTTATATTTTCAGCCATCCATCTTTTTTACATGACATGTCATACCGAATTTATAATGTGCCACTGATAGACCCTGAGAATTAAATCTAATTAGATGTAGACACACCTTTTCGATTTAAAATATATTAAAAATTATATGATTACTTTCTAAAAATATGCAGTGGCTGAGTACAAACCTATTCAGCCTGTTAGTTAATTGATACTTAGCTACAACAACATATCATAAAAAATGATGAATGATTTCAATTAGCCTTTTTTTTAAGTAATACGCACTTAACATATGGCCCACGTGGTCGCGGTTTGAAACCACTTTAAAGAAATTAAACGGTCTTTAAACCACGGAGTTTGGTTTAAAACGGTGTATTTACAACTACATATATCTAATCTTGACTTCATACAGGAATGATTTTGAAACTGACGAAGACATAAAAGATCTGACTGTACTTCCTAGTAACGAGATCTTTGCCGCCTCGCGCCTAATTACGACGATTGAAATATTTTATAACGAAGTGAAAAACGCATTAAAAGTTTATCGGCCAAGTCCGGGAAGAAACAAAAACAGTGCCACAGAGTAAAATGTTGCTTTGTTAACAGATTTTGTCTTGGCAGCGGGTTAATGAAGATGAATCGCTTGGATTTTAGCTTTGAACTGGATTTGTTCGTGATTTTAATACAATTACGTGTCACTTGCGGAGTTTGTGGATCGTTTATAAAATTGTAGTTTAGTTTTTAACAGGTTTAATGTAACAAGGTATTTTTAAGGAATATAAAACATTAAGGACTGTTGAACGCAAAAAAAATACAATTAAAGGAAAGCCCAGTTTCCACTCTAGTTTCGTTTCTACCATAGGTTACTTTATCTGGAAACTTGAACTATAAAATATCCTGAAACAATTTCCATCTACCTTACCTTTAAAAAACCAGTTAGGTACCTACCTACATTATTGAAAAAATCATAAAAGTCACAAAATATATAAAATTTTTGTCCCCATCTCGCATGCTTGTCATAGATTAATTTCCCAAGTTAAATTGCGAGGTAACAAGCCCGATTTCATACGCTTTTCAATTCGACTACCACCTGTATATGACGCACCCCTTGTTATATTGTTCTTTTTTCAGTGCATCCAAAACTTGTAATTGTTTTAAATTATCCTTGACAAATACAAGAATTATGTTGGTTCTGGAGATTGGTACTGCGACTTTTCTTTTTTAGAAGGCCATGAAAATTAAATATTCTGCCTCTCTTTCGAGAAACCACTTTCGGAAATTGAATCAAAATGTAATAATAAACGTCCGTTTGTACTTTAATTTGTACTGCCATTTTTCTCTTCCCTTTTATTAAATGACATCAAATCACGGACCACGGGATAAACAAGTGAAGCGCTACCAAAGACTTTGTCAACTTAGATTACCTGGACGAGTTCTAGGCAAGATAGAAATCCACTCCTAGGTACTTTAAAAGTTTTTTTAATTCATTCAAATTACGATTCTTCAGCTTCGGGCCTAGCTTGCATAAAAAATCTTGCAGAATAATTGGCACTGGTATTGTTTGCGATCCATGGACAAACACTTTATTTGCTAGTGGGCAAACGGATTCGTAGTTCGTTGGTAATCTAGAGCCTGATCCAGTGCCGCGTTTCCAAACATTTCAACGAGGTATTTTTATTTTGAACCTTTTATTTTGAGTTAGTTACTTCGATTGCATATTCGTATAGAATTGGGTCAGTCCTGGATATAGGATCAACAATATTTATCTTCTTTTTTATGCAAAATTCTAAAATGCTCAGTTGATTTGATGAAGCTTGAACTTTAATTAACTTCTTCTGGTCAGCCTTTTTCCCAACTATGTCGGTTTTGGCTTCCAGTTTAACCAGGTTCTGCTGAATACCTGTGTTAC
This sequence comes from Polymixis flavicincta, assembly GCA_949987655.1. NCBI lineage: Eukaryota > Metazoa > Arthropoda > Insecta > Lepidoptera > Noctuidae > Polymixis > Polymixis flavicincta. Next base: position 10,091,087 of record OX465175.1, on the reverse strand, counting down.
ACATGGAGCTACTGCCTATGTGACAAATTACGATTCATTCATACTATAAATTACATAGTAAAATAATACTTTAAAAAGGAAAGATTTGATTGTTTGTTTGCATTGAATAGGCTCCGAAACGACTGAACCGATTTGAAAAATTCTTTCACTGTTGGGAAGCAACACTATCCCAGGTGACATAGGCTATATTTTATCCCCGTATTCCCAAGGGAACGGGAACTACGCGGGTGAAAACGTGGAGCGCTGCTAGTCTCGAATAATATAAGAACTGTAGGTACAGTAAAATAAACTCGCTACCTGTTAAGAGAAACAATTCTCACAATTCTTCACCAAGTCAAATAGGAGATGACTTGCAGTCTCCAAAGCGTGTACATAACAAGTTTGAGCTTATGTGAACTGTAGTGAGAAGACAAACGGAAAACTAACATTACCCCAGCTTATGACGACATCGAGTTTGGACCAACATTCACCCCGGGGCTGAGCATACTCCGCAAACTGAGTCAGCCGTCTCAAACTGAGTAAACAGAAACAATCCTCAACTTACTATTGCTATTCATGTTCAATTGAACTAAATGAGTTTTAGAATAGATATGAACACTGAACAAAGATAACGGTTTCCTTTGATTTCGAGTTTACTACGAAATTTGTTTAACAAAAATGTATGGAAAAATATTGGACATAAACAGTGAAGTACAACAGTTATAGTTTATATATCGATAATTCTGCCCCCGTACTTGCATTGGTAGGGTATAAAATAATCAAATAAATTAATTACTGTCATCATCTACCTACCCTCTTCCCAAATACGTTGGGGTCGGCTTCTAGTCTAACCGGATGAAGCTGAATACCAGTATTTTACATGGAGCGTGTTCCTATCTGAACTCCACAATCAGTTAATGGCTAATAATACGATAACCCTTTTTTTCACGGGAGTCTTGGTATGTATAGAAGTCACCCATCCACGTACGTTAAGGTAGCTTCCAACCGACCCGCGCGGCTGTTTTAACTTAGCCACGAGCCCAATTAGTTGTCCTGTATAATTTGCAAATACTTTAAAAGGTTGATATCGCTCTTGGGGCAAACTACTATTCCTTACTTACGTCCCTATTCGTCTCCATCGGAGTCCGTACTTAACAAAAATGGAATAGAAAAAAATTTTTTTTTTTTAAGTGTCACGTACACAAAACTGCCAGCTACTAAAAATATTATTATATTATATTTCGTTTATTTTGTTTTATATTTTTAAATATTTTTAAAAAATGATTTAAAAAAAACATTTAAAATATAAAAAATATTAGCCCACCGGTATCGGTTATTATGTTATTATTAACTTGTTAATATTTCTGCGTTTTTTATTGAACACGCTGGATACTCCAGCAGGTCGACAAACAGCTCGTGACCACTCCTCCAATGTCCCCGGGCGCATCTAACTCATAATCCTGACGTCATAAATTCTGGAATATATGTCGATAAATTACTGGAATATTTTTAGCTTGACATTTAGACCAGGACCGTGGTGTGAATTAAAAATGTAAGTTGGTCGTATCCGCTGTGTGAAGTGTTGGATCTATGGTGGGATCTCATCAATTTACGTATTTAATGCAAATTGTTTCCTATTCTATACGAATAAATAAAATTGAAGTGTTTGTAATATCAAAATTACAGTTTTATACTAAATTCATAAATGTGAAAGTATACAGGGTACAAAACAACAAAACCACTTCTAAATTTGTTGTCTTCTGTGTGAGTGTTTGTCTGTTTGTTTCGGCTAACCGCTGAAAGGGGTAGATCGATTTTGGCGGAACTTAGGCAGCTGATGTTATAAGAAGTAACATAGGCTACTTATTTTGTCCCGGTGAAAATTTTCGACATCCACGTGGTTTAAAGCGCGGGCAGCAGCTAGTGAGAAGGTAAGTAAGTACCTATTATGTTTCATCATCTGCCTAGCCTTTTTCCCAACTATGTTGGGGTCAGCTTCCAGTCTAACCGGATGCAGCTGAATACCAGTATTTTACATGGAGCGACTGCCTATCTGACCTCCACAACCCAGTAACTGGGTAACACGATACCCCGTTCAGACTTGGGCTTCGACGACCCGTAACGACTTTCAAAGATCCACAAATGACAGCCGGGACCAACGGCTTAACGTGCTTTCCGAAGCACGGAGGGGTCTTGGTATGTAAAGATATTCACCCATCCATGGACCAACCGCGGCAAGTGTAGCTTAACCTGATCGATCGGCCCGGGCAGCTATTGTTACTTAGCCACAAGCCCCGAGCCAAGCTAAGCGAGCGAGCGAGCGAGCTAAGTACCTATTATGTTTAACAGGCAATATTCCAAGTCGAAAGGTTTGCAAAAAGGTTTAAAATTACAAGTTTTATGTTTAAGAAGGTATTGTCGGAAGCCTGTGGTGTCCCACTGCAAGGTCCTGCTTCTATATTTTTCAAGCTGCTAAGGATCAGTTTCTGTTGAAGGTGTCCAGCTCATCCCACCATATCCCTCTCCGTCCCATGGCCATTGTAGGTATCATGAGTTTGGCTCATTAGTCGTTTGGCATACGGCAGTGATCCAGCCCAATTCTACTTTCAACCCCCGACGTAAAAACGACCGGTGTTATAAGTTTGACGTGTCTGTGTGTGTGTGTGGGAAAAATACGCAACGCTGGGCAGATTGAAGCGAGATATTAAGTTTAAAAAGCAGGACATAAAAATAAAATTTAAAAACTCGAAAAAATGAAAAATAAAAATAATAGGGCTTTTAATCAAATCAAATCAAATCAAAATATTTTTATTCCATATAAACCTGCATGGGCACTTATGAAACGTCAGAAGCTAGGTGCACGGTTCCATAATGTTGTTTCCTATGGAGAAGAGCCGGCAAGAAACTCCACGGTTACTCTTTTAAAAATGATTGGCTTTAACAATGTTTTCAGATAAAAAATGTATGGGAGGACAGTGCAGGCCTGTCAATAAGTACCAGGTACTTAGACGAATCCAGAATAGAAAATCGTCTACAAATCTACAGTCTGTAAGGCCTACAACGTTCTCCCATCACAATATGTAAAATAATCTACATAAATAAAATGAACCTAATTAAACATAGTGACATGATTAACATGACAATCACTAAAAAATAGTTGATATTAAAATTGATGAATAACGTCAAATAATGACGAGAATATGTCAGCATTGTAAAAATAAAAAGAATAAAAAGAACATTGAGAGCAGTTAATAGACTTTCACATAGATATGCTGTTAATGAGGTACCAGGGAAGCCACATGTGCAGAAGGAATTAATGCCAAGCTTAAGTTTAAGTTGAAGGTAATAGGTACATATTTTGATCAAGGCCTTGTCAAGTCGGGGGACGGTCAATGAAAACGCAAAACAGAGGCCTAGCATTTTCATTAGCCGTCGCCCGACTTGACAATGCCTTGATCAAAACATTACCTTCAATTTAAAAAGCCTATAAATATATATTTTTTACTTTTTAGTTTTTTTTTTGGGTCAGGGGATTTTAAAATTTAATTTAATTTTTTTAGCGTGGCAGCTTTCCGAGTGACATCAGTTATCTTTGTAATGGAACGGATGGTCGTATTCCTAATCTGGTCTGCCTGTCTCGTCTAGTTTAATTCCCAGAACGCTCTGTTCCATAGCCCTCTGGCAAATCTTGAGCGAGGAAGCAGGTTAGGCATATCTAGGTTTAAATCACCAAAACAGCTGCACTGTTTGGAGATGAAATAAGAGTTTGACGATTATCGAACTGTTGTATAGCTAGATGTAGGTATACGAGAGGGTTTAATTGATAATTTACAAGCTCATAGAATCCAGTAAAAACAGAATGACAGCGCCCAAAGCTACGAGTAAATCAAGGTACTTTTATTTATTAGTCATAAAATTTTACTGCATTCTGATTAAATATAAATTAGTCTATACTTTACCCAGCACACGAAAACTAAATCCGACGCTAAATCCATAAAAGTGTCATATAATAAAAGCGGCCAAGAGGGAGTCGGACTTCCACATGAAGGGTTCCGTACCGCCGCCCGGCCAGTATTTAACACTAGTAATTTTTTCAAAGATTTAGCAAAAAACGCCATTTAATTTTTAAGCTCATTCTGTCCTCCTTATTTTATAAACGTTGCTTCAAATTAAGTAATGATAAGCGTCTGTTTGTCCATGCGTTTTTTTATGTTTAAACGCCTCTTAACTTTAAGCAGCGTTTAAAAATAACAGGATAAGTTTATTATTGTTACCATAGTCGTACACTGTGAAAATTTCAAGTGTTACCAATACGGGTCAAAAGATACAGCTCTGGTGACGGACGAAGGGACAGTGGAGCCGTAATAATAGCCCCCTTGACACTTGGTACGGAACCCTAAAATTACATTTTGATATTCACTAGCTCAGTTTCATCTTAGTGTTCTGAATAAAAGACCATATAAAATATTTATTTATGTACATATCGTGTACATAAACAAATATTTTATATGGACACTCAGAATTTTATACTCAGCCATGTTAGTTCTTATAAAATGCTCAGGTGCTTATTCCTCTAGAATGGACATCGTTTATATCACGCCGTCACACGTAAACTATTATGAATAAAATATGTTAGAATAAAGACAAGAGAAAATGTCAAAGAAAAACATCTGAACGGCTTACTTTCAGGCAAGCAGGGAAATAAATAAATATTGACATCTTTGATAGTGCCTATAAACCACAGGCTAGCGTTCTAGCCTGGCATAAAACATTTTATACCTATGGAGTGCACCTAACGTTTAGGAAAAGATAAAAACTAGACACATCATTATGGTCTGGGAAAAATATTTTGGAGCTTTTGGCTAAATAATAGTCCGATCGATTAGGTTAAGCTACGCTTGCCGCGGTTGGTCCGTGGATGGGTGACCATCTTTACAAACCAAGACCCCTCGGTACCTCGAAGAGCACGTCAAGACGTTGGTCCGGGCTGTCCATACGTGGATCTTAGACAATCGTTACGGGTCGTCAGAAGCCCGAAAGTCAGACAACCAGTCTTAGCAAAGGGATTGTAGTCCTCAATAACTAGGGAAGTCAGATAGGCATTTGCTCTATATAAGATACTTGTATTATGCTGCATCCGGTTAGACTGGAAGCCAACCCCCAACATAGTTGGGAAAAGGCTTGGCAGATGTTGGGAAGAATTAATTTAGCGAATCTTTTATGTAATTGTATAATAGTTATTCTGCCTACAAGCAAGCGTGTAATTAAGTTTACATTAAATATATCACAATTATTATTCCTACTGAATTAAAAATATTTAATTTTTCGTTATTAATCATTTTGTTACACTAACTTAAAATTTGTATATCCCATAAAATTCTTAATACTATAAAATCCACACTTTAGGAGCCATTCTATCAAAATGTTCATCGAACATACAGTTCACCACAAGAGTTTCCAATATCCAGTCAAAACAGGTAGGTACACATAGGTAGACATGGCATAAATACAGGGTTCCAAATCAATTTCACAACCACAAATTTTGACAATATTGCGGGTTCCACAAGCATGTAACACGTGTCCGAAGATAAAGGAGCTATCAAGGCACAATGATGAGGAAGGAACGTCAATAATGCAACACTCCACGTGGTGGATCACTCCATAAACGGGTTCCCTACGTTTGTGTCCGATTAATTGCATAGGCATTCTCTGCGCGGCTCGCAGGCCCGGTATGTCAATGAAAGCAATTACTTGCACACCACACACACCTAAGTTACCTACCACCACCTATTGCGGGTTCAGCTTCATGCTCGTCATAACTTTAATCGATTATTTTATCGATTTAGTTTCTAATCGTTCGTTAAACTCGGAATCAGCCGATGTATTCTGTAGGAATCTCTTCAAAACTTGAGTGAAGTGAGCTTGAAGTGAGTTGTGATCAATAGTGTCAATCCCCGGCATCAGTTTTAAGTTTACACGTTGAGATTTTTACAGATTAGACCAGCGTATTTGTAGGTATAAAATAGAAAATTACATACCCAACGTCAATTTAAATATAAAAAGGAAAACTTGTTTATTCTTGACAAACAAAACGCACTTTACAAAAGACATGAAATACACAGACGTATTCAACCTTTTGAAAATTTTGTCCATTGCTTAATGTCAGGGCCAGGTACTAAAGACAATATATCAATATTAATAATCAACAATATTAAATTCATCATCATCTGCCTAGCCTTTTCTCAAATGTGTTAGGGTCAGCTTCCAGTCAAACCGGATGCAGCTGAATACCCGTATTTAACATGGAGCAACAGACTATCTGACCCCCACGACCCAGTTACTAGATAATACGATAGCCCTAGGTAAGACTTGTTGTCAGACATTCGTGCTTCTTATTATGATAAATTTCCCATACTTACCAGAAATGGTTAATAAGGGTATCCTTTTAATGTAATTTAACATTCTTGTACCTACCATGTATCTACTCATATTATGTGAATAAATGTTTGGACTTGATTCCAAGAAAATCAGAAAAATATTCGATACGAAATATTCTCAGGAATGTTAAGGAATATTCTGAAAGCCATGAACTAGTTGCTTGGCAGGCCTAAGCATTATCTCATATTTAGATGTGATATATTATTATCCTATATAGCTTTTGTTCCTTTCACACTCTCGAATGATGGATTACTTACCAATAGCCGGATGGCAGCTCGCAAACATCTACTCCTTCAACATAGAAAAAGCGACTTTAAACACGTATTTAGGCTTCCTTCCCCGGCTTAAGGTCCATGTTCCCCGGCTTAAGGTCCAAGTTGCTTTGCATGTTCGCGAACAATTTCTTCTACAAAGATGTAAACGCCAATCGATGTGTCAGTGGGTTGATAGGGAAACTTTTCATTTTGCCGATATACCGCGCGATGGTGGGTTGAAAAACAATTTTCTTGCTATTTGAGAGCTCATTTTTAACGTTATTGAGTGGTAACTTCTTCGAGTTTGTATATTGTTTGTTTATTTTGGCAGTTTCCATTGTTGTTTGATCGATCGATCATTTGCCTATGCGATGGGGTGTTCCGTTCCCTTCATCGTGTTTAGTATTATGGTTTTAGTAACGGTTGTTGCAGCTTTAAAGAAGGTTCCTACGTTGTTATTTCCGTAAGAGGTTCTATAAATTTTACCTGAGGAAGAGCATTTTATTATAAAACAAAGTGAATATTCGCTGTCAGAAAGAATGTGATGTAGTGGCTCCTATAACTTCGCTCCCCTATTTTCGTCGACAACACGACCTTCGGTGCCGTTCACGATATTTCTTCATTTGCCATAAAGTTCAGCTAGATTTCATAGTGGAAGTGATTCTTCCAAACTTTGCTACATGGAAAAAATGATGAGATTTTATTATGATAGTCCATTTTCTTTTGCACTTACTGACATACCCTTACGAGTAATAACTATTGAAGAGATTGTGAGTAGATAATACATTTTTTGGACACAAATTCTTTGAAAGTAGCAGGAAGTTTGTTTTTTATTAATAAAACAAAAATATAGGTTGGTAAACCTGTTACCATGAATTCAGTACCAACATGATTTTGGACCCTTCCACTTTGAAATCAATCGTCGATTATCAAGAAAAAATTGCATCAAGCCGTTTAGGTTGTAGTGCGCGACAAAGAAATCCATATGCAAACGTACATACACTGGAACAACATAACTCTTCTTCTGGCGCAGTTGGGTAAAAATAACTGTTTCCTACAAAAGTGTAATAATGCCTACGCGGTCATAATGTTTCAAACAATTTTTTTTTTTCATAACCGACTAAGAATTTGTTTGAAAATGGGCCTGCCGCATGGCGACCATCGACCTCGTATAAATCCCCCATTAGATAGTATGTAGTGGGTTTTCTTTTCCGGTTAAATAAAGAAAATAACATTGTTGGATAACTATCCAATAACATTATTTTCTTTATTTATTTTTTTGTATGCTGGGTCTATTTCAATGAATCGAACGGACTTTTAACAGTAAGGAATAGCTTTATTAAGATTTTATTTTAAAATTTTATGTAATGCATATATTTTTATACTCTTTAAAAATGTGTAGTTATGGTATAATTCAAAAATAAAAATAAAATCGGTAAAAAATGTCTTATCTACGATATTGGCAGCTTTTTTTTTTTTTTTTTTTTTTTTTTGGGTGGGAAATCATCAAATGACTTCTCCTGCTGAGTAGAGCAGGAGGGCGTGTCAGACTTTTACTGACTAAAACCCACCCGTGTTCCCTCAGTAGCCCGTATGCCAGGGGCCGTGGTATCTCTTTCGAACAAACCCGCACGCCTGGCAGGCAACGGCCCTTGCGGACCCCATCGGTGGTTGCTGACATCTTTGACGGCGCGCGTGTGGAACACAACGCGCCGTCCCGTCTACCACTTTTCGGCCGCAGAGGATAGGGAGAGCGGCTAACGCTATACCGACACTCCTCTTCCCCTGCGGCCCCACCGCGTCCGCCATCAAACGGTGGCGGCCCCGTCCAGGCCACGGAAGGGAAGAGCGCTGCTCAGAAGCACCGGCACCCCTCCTCTACCGCAGCCCGTAACCCTCAGCCGCGATGCCTCCCATTCGACATCGCGGCCCACCTCAGTTGCGGTGCACCTCACCGCAACCTACTTTTTGGCCGCTACGTCGTCGGCTTTGAGGCAAAAGCCCTGACGAGCGGCCCCACCTTTGGGTTCCTCTTGGCTTCACCGTGGCCGGCATCCACGGTTACTGAGCCCCCCCGCAACGACAATGCGGGAACCCACTCAGGGGGGATATTGGCAGCTTAAAGACGTTTAAATGTAAAAAATAATATGTTTAAGAACACGCTTCTCATGACTTTAATCAACGTTTATAAATAAGGGGATAAATTGCTTCCTAAACAATTTTAGCTTAATCACTATGCAAACTTGTCGAGCTAACCTGTACCTATAAAGCTATAATATTTGTGCAAACATAAACATATACATTGGTACAAGTAGGTGTACCTAATGATTGCTACTATAGCTACTTACCTATTTCAATAGTTTCCAAGGTATGGCGCCTTTGGGAAATGCCTATTACATGCCAACCATTATTGACATATGTGCTTCCAACCAGTACCTGCCTACATTGGATTGGATTTCAGCCTGATCCCCGAGTACTAATCGCGTTACATTTGTGTTAAAACGGATACGTATTGTGAAAATTATAGTTATCTATTTGTGATTGTGTAGATAAGCAACTGTACAGGGTGTAAGGGAGACGCTTCCAAAAACGAAGATAGGAGATAGGGCTAGTGATTCTCGATACAGTACCATCAAAAAATGTTTACTTTTACCTAACTTTTTTTAGCATTTTTTGTACACTATGCTGTGAGAATAGTTAAATTAACCCATTATTTGAGATTAAACAAATTTAAAAACGACCGCAAGTCCAGGCGGCGACTTTAAGTTTAAGCATCCTTTGTAAAGCGCCGCCGAAATAAAATAAATAGAAACATTACAAAAGCGTCAAACGTTTTAAATTGATGCAAAATAACCAATTTAAGGCGAAAGGTTAAATAGATATCCGTTTGCATTTAGGTTGTATATAACCTTCTTTCTCGCTACGGAAGCGTTCCCCTTACACCCTGTATAGGTATTTTTTTAATTTTGGTTTTTCTTCTCGCGCTCTTTTTTAACAGTGGACCAAAACTGCACCGTCACGCTCGGATCGGTGACGCTGAATCGGGTATACTCGGCTCCCGTCGGTCGGTGACGCTGAGTCGCGTATACTCGTCTCCAGTCGTAAGTTTTCCTTTCTATCGTGTGGTCAGACACCTTTTTTACTCAAGTATCACAGGCTATCTACACGAATATAATTTGTATGTAGAGGTATCTAAGGACTGGAACTACCAGTCAACTTCTAAAAAACCTTTGTGTATTAGATACCCTAATTTATGAGGAAGGTCACAATTTAACAGGGTGATGTTACGTGTTAAGTCCCTAATGAGCCGATTAAAAGGAAACAAGTCAGAAAGAACAGTAAGACAAAACTAACTAATAATTTCACGGGCGGGCGATGCAATGCTATAGGACAGTAGTTTCAAAAAATTACTGGACCGCGACCCACCTAACAAAACCTCCAAATCCGGGACTCATCTCTTGACTGTCATGGAGAAAAGAAGGGGCATAACTAGGAATGAATGAAGGACTGTTCAAAGAGGAAAAAAACATTCAGTAAGAATCGAAAATAATTAATTACAAGGAGTGCTATTTCAAAGAGAAGGATGTAGTTGATTCCTATTTTTTGTTTGCAAGGATATTTGTCAGTAACTGAGAACCAGTATTTCGCGGCTTGCGATGGAATCAATTTTACAGTGACGTATCTTGTGGTAAATCTACGAGTTCTTCACTTGAACGTATCTACCTATTTTCTATGCCCACCCATCCGCTCGCGGCCCACCACTGGGTCGCGAACCCGCGACCCAGAGTTTGGGAAAGGTTGTTATGGGATATTTTTTATGTTAAAACAAGATTTTTCACGAGTATGAATGTCACGGGCAGAAGATAGTCTATTTAAGTGTTAAAAATATTGACCAGTTAGCAAGGCTAGAGGAGGGATTCATCAGCCGTTCAGGAGCTACAATGCCACATACAAAAACGCGACGGTTTAAAACTCATCCCACAACTTTCATCCTACATTTTTTGCGCCAAGGGTTAAATAAATAAAAGGAGAACATAATAAAACCCAAATTCATATTCAATTACGGAAAAAAAAAACAGATATTTTTTAAGAATTTTTATAACTGGTTCGACGGTTTCGATCTTTCGCTCAATTTTCACACAAAAGCCTTTAAAATGTTTCCTTAATTGCATTACAACAGTTTAAAAAATCATATTAATTGGATGCACGGGAAGGTTTCCTGAATAACGAAGCTTGTATAACTTCGTGTAATATTTCTCTGTCATACAAGAGCAAAATCGAATGTACAGCGTATTAATCGTATTTATTTATTTTGCAGCATACGGTAATATGAAAACCAATGGCCGTACAGGGAGCGGATTAATTTATAAGCGAATGAATATACATATTTTATTGGATTTTGCTTTTACAATGCAAGCGAACGTACGCATGCCTCAAAACTCTCATGATGACTAAATACAAGGTGGCGATTAAATCGCCTGCATCCCTCAAGGTGGTGATTCTACATGTCCGCTATAAAACGCAGACCTGAATGTAAAAAATACCATTTCATACATGCCTCGAAATTGTCTGTAAAGGAATTTGACTTTTTTTTTTCACAAATCGGATATAACTTATAAACACATGCACGTAATCTAATGTTGTTTTTTACTTTTGTTGCAAATGATTTTCTATAATCACCATGATAAATGATAAATGAATGATAAATGAGTGGGTAAAATTAAGGAGGAAGTTAGACTCGGACAAAAGCCCCACAGATGATGAAGATGGTGTAAGTTGTATAGCCTACTGGAATACTCCGTAGGAATTATTATTTGAACATTTCATACCAACAGGCCTTGTTTTTTCGAAAGGTTGGGCAGGAACACACCTATAAAACACTCACATCTCGTCAGTTATTTTAAGTTCCATCTAAAGGGGCGAACATAAATACTGTCATCGACCGAGTATAAATCTAGACTCGGGTAGCTATTGAGAAATTCCAGATAGAAACTCAGTAACTGATGCCCGACCTGAGAATCGAATCCACGACCTCATGCTCAGCAGAAACGCTTGCGACTACAAGACCAACGAGGCAGATTTGCAGTTATTGTTATTACTACAATTATATAATTACTAGCTTCCGCCCGTGGCTTCGCGCGCGTGGATGTCGGAAATTATCCCGCGGGAACGTACTACCGGGATGAAAAGTATCATATGTAACACATATGATACTTTTCATCCCGGTAGTACGTTCATCTAGGTTATAATCTATCTATATGCCAAATTTCATCCAAATCCATTCAGTGGTTTTTGCGTGAAAGAGTAACAAACATCCATACATCCATAGATAAAAACTTTCGCGTTTACAAATTTACAATAGAAGACAAAAGTGCTGCATCCCGAAAATAAAGATAAAAGTCGATCCTATCCGCTTATGACTTGCGGCGCGCCCATAGGCTCGCGGGTGTTTTATATTTAACCAGAATATATATTCCATTTTCCCTTTATGTATTTCATGAATTCACTAATATTCATGTAAATGCCACTTCTATATAGTTAATGCATTACTGTAACGTCCATTAACATTATTCACGCCAAGAAAATTAGCGTTTAATTCAGCCAATTCATACCAACATTTAGATAAATGAGCAGTTGACCTACTTATAGAAGGCAAGATATTTTCTGCGCCATTTATTTTATACATTTACACTATCTACATTCATGCTTCAGCCAGGTAAAGGCTTAAACGAGATACGAAAGCTCTCTGTGTAAGTAACAACTTTGCATAAAAAAGTTGGAACAACACTCTTTTCCGCATAACAAACAATGTTTTCACAGCAAATACCAAACAATGATGCATGAGTGCTGTTTAAAAACCAGTTTATTTTGTTGACAACAAAAACGAGTACATTTCACTCTTATATAACCTTATATGTGAACGTGAACATATACACCTGTATAAACAGAAATAGAAAAAGGACTACAATATATGAAAAACGTATCGTTTGGCTTTGATCACCCCCTTTTCAATAATAGAGCTGGGTCGGTCCCTTTGTACCGTCTCTTGCCCGGGGCACATTTTCCGTAGAACTGTTATGTGTCCATTTAATTTATAATACGAAAATTAGAGTGCTCCTCGATATATAACCCTTTTCAAAGTATTGAACGCTCTAATTTCTTTAAAATCTCACTGAGAATGTTGACAGATGGATTAAGCCGTAGTGCGCTGATGGATTGATAATCCTTTTAGCGCTACATTTTTTTGGTCACATGTTGATAAGTTTTATTCAGGATTCGGATGAAAGAACTGCGAATCGAATGGTAGGGCTGTACTGTGACGTATTAATTCGTGAGCGATGTGGAATTAGTGCACCAATCATAATTAAAATTATTATAAACGTTTTTTTTTTCACGCTTTCATGATAACAGCAGCGTCCGCCAAAAGCCCACGTCCGTACGAGGATTCAGTGCGTGATAAAAATCTCGCCGCGATATTTTTGCGTTTGTCACCGTCTTTTCCAAACAAAAAACCTATTTTAATGAGGGTTTTCTGGCAGCAAGAGACGTCAGTTCCGGGCACCTGTCAAGTGTCAAAGCGCCTACAGACTTAATGGCTAACGAATGAATGAAACGAATGACATCAAATATTTTAAGTTCATTGTCGAACTGGAAGGCCTCTTGTCAAAGTGGCGCCAACTGGTGGCTTGAATATTCAAGAACACCGTCATTCATTTGAAAACTTATTCTAAAAACGCTTCGAATTTTAGTACGAAAGTTATTTTATCGCCAGCCTGTACAATATAAGGTCGTCTTTTGAATACAACCTTTACAGTACCTATTGTGGTACAGTATATTTGAGGCATCGAATGTTTTGGGGTGCCAGAAATAATGGGGTGTGTGATGCGTAACCCTTAAGTGGCATTTCACCTTACGTTATATGATGATCTACTTCCAGTTAAAAATTAACAAGTAATAAGATACCTATAAAATTTTAAGACTATTCGCATTTTTATCTCAATCTCTTAAACCTAAATTTTCATCAATTTTTTGTTGTGAAATTGACATTGACATGTCACTGAGATCGGACTGTGACTAGATTTTGAACGTTTTTAATTCGGGGATTGGCAAAGAGGCACTTATGAACGACAACATTTACATTTAAAAAAATGAACTGATTCTAGTCGCCCCTTCCATTTCAAAAGGCGAGAATTGCAAAAAGGGAAGAATGGGCACTCCACCATTAAGTAGGTACTCTTTTCGTAAATAACATTTTGTATAAATTAATTATATGTGAAGATGAGTCACCTAGAATAGGGTTATTACAATAGGTATAAATAATTAAAATTAAGCAATGCAATGACAGATAAATTGGCCTTCTGATAACTAAGTCATTAGCAAAAACCATTTTTCCTTAAATCGCAACCCATTGCAGTCCTTTTTAAGCCCTTTATTTAAACATTTTCTTCCGCAATAAGCCTACATAACAAGTATTTGTATTGCCATAACGAGTACAATAAAACGCGGTGTTAATCATAAACAAGCGGGTGACGAGGTCGGTCGCGGTATGCGGGCTGACAAACAAACAACCAAAAACGAACTTCTTTTATGTATAGGCTGAGTTAAGGACTGATAGCGATTATGAGTATTTTTAACCCCCAACGCAAAAAGAGGGGTGTTCTACGCGGGGATCGTGCGGTCCATGGCCCTATACGGGGCGCCGGTGTGGGCGCCTACATTGAGGCGCCAACCAGCTCGCAAGTTGAGGGCGTCCCATAGGGTCATGGCGATCAGGATGATCCGAGGATATCGCACGATCTCCGGCAAGGCGGCAGGCCTCCTTGCCGGATTACCGCCATGGGATCTGGAGGCAAAGGTCCTCGCGCAAATGTGGGAGTGGCGCGAGGAGGCCAAACGCCGGGGCGTAACTGCGCTGCCGCGGGAAATCGCGGCACAGCGGACAGAGCTCCGGCGGGATCTCATGGTGACATGGAGAGAGCGATTGTCGCAACCCAGTGCTGGGCACGCCACGATTGCGGCGGTAAGTCCCCTCTTTGAGGAGTGGTTTGAGAGGCGGCATGGCGTCCTCACCTTCCGCCTGACGCAGGTCCTCACCGGACACGGTTGTTTCGGGAGGTTCCTGTTTCGGATAGGGCGGGAGGAAACGCCCGGGTGTTTCCACTGCGAAGATCGCCCTGAGGACACGGTGGAGCACACGGTGGCGGTCTGCCCTGCTTGGGCGGAGCACCGCCGTGTCCTCGTGGAGGCGATCGGCGGCGGCGATCTCTCGCGTCCGGCCCTGATCCAGGCCATGGTACGGAGCGAGAGGGCATGGGGAGCCGTCACCTCCTTCAGCGAAGCAGTGATGCTCGCGAAGAGGGAGGCGGCGCACGTGAGGGAGAGGCAGCATATGCGCCCTCGCGACCCAAGCCGCCGCAGGATACGGAGACGCCCTGGGCGTCGGGTATCCCAGGCCGATTTCCGGCCACCGTAGGCATGGGCTTGCGGACGGCGAGTAATGGGTAGCTCGCTGTCCGGTAAGGACCAAGCCCAAGTCGACGGCGCGTTGTGTTCCACGCGCGCCTCAAAGAGATGTCAGCACAAAAAGTGATGGGGCCCGCAAGGGTCGATGCCTGCCAGGGGTGCGAATTTGTTCGAAAGAGACACCACAGCCCCTGGCATACGGGCTTCTGAAGGAACACGGGTGGGTTTTAGTCAGTAAAAGTCTGACACGCCCTCCTGCTCCACCCAGAGCGGGAGAAGTTATTTGATGATTTCCCAACCAAAAAAAAAAAAAAACAATTTGACCGCTATATGTGTCTGTGGCTTTTAAACGGGTGAACCGATTCGGGTGTGTTGTTTTTTAATATTTTTAAGTCGAAAGGCTATGCTGTCTAATTAATATAATTTTATTTAATAATAGCTATTATTTAGTGTTGGAAGTCAACAAATAACTTCTCCCTCTCTGGTTGGAGCAGGAGGGCGTGTCAGATTTTTACTGACTAAAACCCACCCGTGTTCCTTCAGTTGCTTGTGTACGCCACGGTATCTCTTTCGAACAACCCGCACCCCTGGCAGGCATCGGCCCTACCGGACCCCTTCCATTGTTGCTGACATCTCTTTGATGCGCGTGTGGAACACAACGCGCCGTCTTTACCGGACAGCGAGCTACGTATTACTTGCCGTCCGCTAGCTTGCGCCCGCGGTGGCCGGGAATCAGCCTGGGATTCCCGACGCCCAGGGCGTCTGCTGCGGCGATTTAACAATAGCTTCTGCCCGCGAATTTGTCCTCATGATATTTCTTGTACCTCGACCCACCCCGTCGTATCGCAGTGCCTGCCTCCGATTTTATTTTGGTTTTCCTTTAGCATACATTCTAATTTTTTTCTCTTCGCTCGGCTTCTAAGCCTATAAGCCTTCCTCAAAAATTGGGCTATCAAATGCAAAAATAATTTTTCACATCCTACTGATAGTTCTAGAGATTAGCGCGATCATGCAAAGAAACAAACTCTTCTGATTTATTATTAGTAAGTATACCTTTAGATCATTTATTTATTTCATTTCAAGAAACAAAGATCTGTGTGGCCCTGACTATTGTATCACAAGAGCCAGTCATTAATGTCGGGTATCACGTATTTAGAATTTTGAACCCAAAATTGGGCTCCGAAGTTGGTTGTAATATTAGGTCTTTACCTATGAAATTGCCGTTCTGCAGTACTGGCCATTTCAAATCAAAATAATTTTTGTTTGGCTAAGAATTCTAATTTCAAATTAATTTTATTTTAAAAACATGGATTTTTTTTTCTAAAAGTAGTCATTTCTTTATTGATTAGTGTTACATTTTCATCGCATTTCAATCTTTTTCGTCATCATGGATACGTAAAAAATTCGAGTAATTATGGAATATGAGTACCGTCGTGGCAGCAACGCGGCACAAGCGGCACGCAACATCAACGACGTTTACGGAGCTAACACTACAAACCAACGCACCACCTGTTATTGGTTTGCTCGCTTCCGTTCTGGAAATTTCGACCTGAAAAATGAACCTCGCGGTCGTCCGAAGACTTTGGTCGACAATGACGAATTAAAGGCGATTTGGAAGCTGATGATACACAATCTACGGCTGAATTAGCAGCAGCTTTCGACGTTAGCGTCAAAACAATATTGGTCCATTTGCGTCAAATTGGCAAGGTAAAAAAGCTTGACAAATGGGTGCCCCACGAACTCAATGATCGCCAGCGCGAAGTACGCGTCGAGACGTGCCTTGCACTGCTCAACAGACACACAAATGAAGGAATTTTGAACCGCATTGTTACCTGCGATGAAAAATGGATTCTGTTTGATAACCGTAAGCGCTCAGCAAGTTGGTTGGATCCTGGTTCAGCACCTAAACAATGCCCTAAACGAAAACTTACCCCTAGAAAAGTGATGGTCACTGTTTGGTGGTCTAGCGCCGGTGTGATTCATCACAGCTTCTTACCAAACGGGGTGAGCATTACTGCAGATGTGTACTGTGAAGAACTGAACACAATGATGGAGAAGCTGGCGCATCTCCAACCAGCATTGGTCAATCGCTCGTCTCCGCTGCTCCTGCACGACAACGCGCGACCTCATACTGCACAGCAGACGGTCTCCAAGTTGCAAGAACTGGGGTTGGAAGCTCTCCGTCATCCGCCCTACTCACCAGACCTTGCGCCTACAGACTACTACTTTTTCCAGAATTTGGATAACTTCTTGGCGGGAAAAAAAATTAATACCCGAGAGGCAGTACAAAATGCCTTTGAAGAATTTGTTGCCTCCCGTCCAGCTGATTTCTTTAAGAAGGGCATCAATAAACTGCCACTGCGATGGCAAAGATGCATTGATTGCATGGGTGATTACTTCGATTAATACAAATAAAAAAATCATGAAAAAAAATCGTTTAAATTTTTTCATACAAAACGGCAATTTCATAGGTAAAGACCTATTATAATGGGATACCGCACAGGGTGTAGTGGGCAACAAATTATTTTATTGGCCCTTATTTCTTAATAAAGAAAGAAAAATTTACAAACAAAACGCACATTACAAAAAAAAAAAATAGATACACACATACATATAAAAGTAGCCAAAAGCCCCGTATTCATGTAGAACGTTTTACAATTTTATTCTACGAGTATGCTTGTTTATGTCAGAGCTAGGAGCCAAAGACAATCCAAATTACTTAAACTTATTACTCAAGGAAACTAGCATTGTACTGCAAATAACATTAAAATGTGCAGTTCTGTGTGTGTTGTTATGTTATAAATCCGGATTCCGGATTCCACCCACTCCAGAAACATATCTAGGTATTATTCACTCTTCTTTACACAAAACTCGATAAATGTTTTGATGGAAAAATCTCCGCTTTACATAAATACTGTCGATGTTTTCCATCGGCAGTTTCCGATGTAAGCTAGTAAATAAAAGTGAAATAATAAATTCTGTTTTATATTTACTTCAAACGATTGCATATCGCATCAAAGAGGAATACCAAAAATCAACAAGTTTGTGCGACACAGACTGGCGCAGAGGATTCGTGTTCACGTCAATTGTGAACACGAATCACAGATATTTAATATTTAAACATACCAAATATTGACATACGTTCGAACCAAAATAGTTATTTTCTGACAGTCAAAGCTTATGGAAACTATCAATTTACTAATTAATCGGTACTGACTATAAATAAAAATGGCGTACTGTTGACTGTGCTTTAACGGATGTTTTAATATTTTATGTGAAAACAACCAAAATCCGGAATTTATACTCGTACTAGCTAACGAAATGGGAAATAAATATTTTATTTTGGTCAAACGGCCATTATTTTTCAGAAACAAAATAAAAACCTGTTTAACCTCTTTTTTACCATTTAAGGCGCCTGTAGGTACAGCTGTGCCGGCGAGCAACGAGCAGCGAGCATACGACTTCGACGAGCGACTACTCGCTGGCATAAGTATGTACCAAGTGTGAGTATCTCAACGAATGTTCTTTCTGCCATGCGAGTGTCGCTGAGCGAGAATGCTCTTTGAGAGCTCTGATCCCTGCGACTAGTGTTGCCGGGCGTCGCGTTCGGATAAAGCCGGACACAGTCAGGCTTTTTGGTTGCGTGGGCGGCCAAATTGTATGGTGTCCGGTCTGTCCGACTTTTTAAATTTGACCATTTTTTTTACATTTGTCATAATTGGTTTTCGCTCCGCCCGCCTCACCTTGTATCGCTAGCGCAAGCGAGCGGACTAGCACTGTCCATATAAAGAAAACTGATTCATTAAATTTTATTGTTGTTTCATTAAAATTTAAAATTCCATTGTTGTGTCAATAAATTTTAAGATTTTAATGTTTTGTCATTAAAATTTTAGACTTTTTAGACTGATAAAAAAACGCCAAATGTCCGGCTAAACTGGCTAGTCTGTTTGGTTTTAAGATCTGGAAACCCTTCCTGCGACAAACGAGTACCTACTCGCAGCAGAACAGTCACCGATCGACTATGAGACCAGTCCAGTTCGCACGGACGCAAAAATATCGCGACGGGATTTTATTGCGCACTGGATTTGCAACTCTCAACGTTGAGCCGAGCATTGAGAATCCAATAGAGTACATCCCAGCGCGTCGAAAAAACACACTGTTCGATTTTGATCTCTAGGCGCTAAACAGAGCGTTGAAGGTCCAGTGCGCGAAAATAATCCCGACCCGATATTTTAACATGCGTACGAATGTTGACTTTATTTATGTAGGTATAATATACATATGTACTAAACGACGTTTCTTGAGTGAAAATATAGGATACGTTTTTAACTAGTGTGCAAACTATAACCAATTCAGCATATCATTGTGGACTGGAAATGTTTCGTCGGTTATACAAAAAAAATGTCAATATCCATGGAACAGCTGATTTTTGTTTTGTATAACCGTCGTTATATTTCTGCGCTGGGGGTTCTAGAATGATATGCAGAATTCATGGTTACAGTTTGCACACTGGTTAAAAACTTATCCTGTATAGTTGATAGCTAGTCGCGTCGTCAGTTGTACAGGTGCCTTAACCACCAGTTCCACACCTTTAAAGCCTACACACCTGACACTCGAAGCTAGGGCAGTATTACAAACCCAAATCCCTAACATTATAAATTACAAGTTCATTAAGGGTCTATTGATATCTTATCACGGACCTCATCTCATATGGCTAATGAATTTTAATCTCTACATAATCGAGGAGCCGATCCATCAAACGGCTCTCGGTCAGCCTGGTCGGCCCAACAAAGGGTTTTAATGCGGTTATCTTGCGCTTTGTTAACGCTCTTTCTTCTATCTTTTCTCCTTTTATATAGCTGAACATTTACTTAATAAATACGTCGAATTTTGAGGGTTAAATTTGCGTATACTTTGTTTATGGACTGGTTTTTTTTCCGGATTGTTATTTTGCAAGTCGAATGAACGTGTAACGTAGACGTTCTGAAATGTAATGTACTACTTTTAGATAGGTAAAAAAAAAACTTGTGTCATGATTACTTGTGTTTCTAATAATCGCCCACCGAAAATGAATTTTTGAGCCGAAATCGAAAATGAAGCTTCGGCTTTTGTCGCTTATTTTCGATCGAAAACGAAAATAATTTACACATTAAAAATGTTAATTCCGCTATACACTGAAATCTTTTCTGTTTTTTTTTTACACCTAGGAAGAGAAATAGCAATGATTATATTAATCAGTTGTTCATATTTTCAGCTTAGCCAAAGCTTCGGTTGGTTTATGGCAAAAAACTAAAATGTAGCCGAATCACGATTTGTCAGCCGAAAACCAAGCTTCGGTCAGTCACTAGTCTCTTAGGACAAGGCTTATTCCCTTCTCTGTAGGTAAGCAAGTCAGTCGCAATGGCATTCAGTTTAATAAATATCAACTAAGACGGATTAATTTGATTACTAAACAATAAGGAATTGACATTTCCGACAAAGAAAACATCGCAAACAATGTTATAATAAACAGCAGTAATTAAATTTGACTTAACAAACAGGTATCATTTAATTCCCTGCTTTAAAGGGAGTAAACATTAAATGTACAGCTACCATGAACGAGAGCTAATAACGGCAAACTCGACATTCCTTGAAAATTTTGCAAAGGACACGACAAAATCTTTTGCCATTGTATACTAGATATTAATAATTATAATACTTGGCTAAATAAACGCGAATACTTTTAAGCGCCCTTTAAGTCAAGTTTAAATTAAAGCTTGCCTATGTCTGAAATTCGGCAGCATTTATAAAAGCAGGCAAAGAAGACGCGAGCGGCCGCCCGAAGGCACCCTACTGAGTAGATTTAATTAACAAGATATGGGTCTCTTTTAAACCAACTCTACCTACTTTTTGGAACATTGGAGATTAAAATTCAATGAGCCGACAAGATATTAAATAAAATCCGAGACTATAGTTTTACGTACGCAAAAGAGAGTTAATTAATTTTTAAAATTAATCAAGTCGCCGTCGGTGCCAATAAATTCTTTTTGTACCCGTAATACTGATCGGGAATGCGAGATCCCATTTTTAAACTTCGTAATTCGATTAAATTTCTGATGTAAAATTGTTTTCATTATCAATTTTGTTTGGGACATTGTTTCCGCTCGTGAATCTCGTAAATTATGAACTGTATGTTCTCTGCAAGCCCTCCGGCCAAGCCGTAGCTGTGTTAAAACGAATTGAAAACCGGTAATCGAATACGCGCAATGGGAGCTATGTCAATATTTTAAATTTAAATATCAAATGGAAGTAGGTACCGAACGGGTTAATATTTATTTTATCCACCATGTTACATCTATCTCTGTTCGGATTTTAAATAACAAACTTGTTTTAAATGAAACTGTTTATTTGTGTTCTGTGTTATACCCCAAGTATTATTCGTTACTTTGCTGAAAAATGTATCCACTTTCACATGTTTTATGTAGAGTGGAAATGGTGGACGTGACGTCATCGATGTAGTGATTAATTTCGGAGCCAGAAGCTTCCTTCGCAAGTTATTTTTTGGTTGAATTTCGTAAACAAGGCGGCATGAACGATGAATAAAAATAAGGGGGATGTGACACGAGATAAAGGAGGTCACAACTTTGTTGTTACTTTAGAGCCTGAAACATCTTTGGCGTCATCTGACGCCGTAGTTCGACGGGAAAATTAAAAAAAAAGCAGAACACCAGCTGGCCACCTTAATTAGAATTTTTCGAATTATATAACATTTTTTTTTGGAGCGTTTTCGTCGGCAGAATAACATAAAATTGTTAATAACTGCACTAAAGCGCGGAGGAATAATGTTGGAGATATTTTACGTTACTCGGAGCTAAGCAATAAGATATTGTCTTTATGTGTCTGATTGGGGCGGATTGAGACATTGACAGACCTTATTTGCTGTTTTTCTTTCACTTGATGAATGGGTCTCTTTTTATTAACAAGGAGCCGTTGTGGTATGTCAACAATTTTGTTCTTTGTTACTATTGGTTAAATGAAATTTCTAAGCATTTAACAAAGTAAGGAGTAATTTGGCGTAGTTTTTGTCCACAAATAGATGTGAAACCGTCCAAAGTTTTTTGTGAAAGTTGGCTGCCTGATGGCTCCAATCGGAAATAAAAGCATAAGTTAGTATAGTTACTTAAAATCAGTAGACGGGACTGAAAAATCAAGCTCTAAAAAGTATGAAACAAGATAATATTCTCATTGAATGACTGAAAACCAACCTCAACATAGTTTGGAAAAGCATATGCAGATCATGATTGGTGAAAAGCAAATTAGCTTGTTAATAGGCCAATCAAAGTAAAGTGGTCGAAGTAAGAGGTGACTATTGTAAACACCCTTATTCAAATGAGTCTACGACATGTCCCCCCAAAGCATCACAAACACAGGCACCGAGAAATACTCTCATTAATTAAAGAACAATATAATTATAATAGGTACGTACTGAATTTTAAATAAGAAGGACAGTGACGAAGGTTAAGTATGTTGTCTGTTTCGTTTGGTGTACTTTACCTGAAACAAAATAATCAAAATGTTAATTCGGAGTGAAAGAGATACACTAGAAAAATGTAATGAAAAATTCAAGGATCGGTTCCTTTATCTCAAGAAAATAAACACATAATAATTTTAATATTGAATAACCAGTACACGCAGTACACAAAACATGCCTGATTTAATATTCAAACATTTTTCATTAGAATTATCAGCCTATAATGCTCTCAATGCTGGGACCCAGGCCTCCTCTAGGTGAGAGGGCCGTAATCCACCACGCAGTCTTAGAAGTTTTGTGTTTAGGACATGCCGGTCCTAACCATGTTTTCTTTCACCGTTTTGAGAGCAGTGGTGATGAAAATATTTTACACAGAGTAAAGCCTTTGTCTGGGTTCAAACCTACGACTTACAACCCGTAAGTCGCGTCCGTTACTACTGGGCCACCACTAAAACATAATCTGGGAAATTTATAATGTCAGCGTGGAGTTAAGGAAAGAGTTTCAAAATAAGAAGAATATAATATACGCATAGACCTAAGAACCTTCTGCTTTTTTTCGTAAGTTAAAAATACTGTATCATACGCAGCCCAAAAAGCAAGTCTGTAAACGAACAGAAAAGAAAACGAAAGATATCACAGCTCCCTAAACACTCCACATACGACGCTCGGAATCTTCAAGCTCACTCAAAAAACAGCACATGGCGCAGTTTTTTTCTTAAACATAAAATAGTTCTCATTTAAATCTGAAATAGTCAACAGGTGACCCTGGCAACTAGCCAGCACAGCTTGAAACGAGCTGGCTTATCTACCAAGCTATTGAATATTATGGACTCTCATGGACCATTTGCACGATGAGAGCTTTTCATGTAGGGTAGGGCTAGCTGGAAATGCGTATTGAATTAATTGTGGAAGGGGTTTTAATAAATACTCGTATATGTTGTCTTTTTTTGTCTCAGAGTGGATTTTTACAATCTCCGTAGATATGTGTGTTTTGGATCAATCTTTTGACCGGTAATGATACCCCTTCCATGTGTAGATACTGAACAACGGGGTGGTTTTAGTGAGGTAAAAATCCCACACTCCGCAGTCTTACCCCAACAAAAAATTAAAAATCAAAAATAGGTGTGTCGTGGAGATGTAGCTTCACCATGGTCATGGTCAGTGTGGGTATTCTCAAGTAGGTACCCTCTGCCCAACCCTGTCGGTAAAACCGGACGGTTTTTCTTTTGAGGAATCGGTAATACTGCCTTGATATCCAGACACTATTACCGATTACTAAAATTAACAAACTTGCTATTAAGTTTAGTTAAGTGTGTTGGCACAACTACCTAATCAATTACCTTTATTGAAATGTGTGTAACCATCGATGACAAATCATAAGACCGTCCACGTGCCGATTTATAATAAATTTGCAAGAAGATAATTTATTTCCGGGCGAATCGACAACTCTAGAAATACGCTTGAGTTAAATGGCGCGTTATGAATTTTATGCAGTATAGTTAAGAAAAGAATTGTTTTTCAAAAGAAAATAAGACAAAAAAAAAAACTTTATACCATAAATCTTAAATGTGCCAATAACTTATTACATATTTCTGTAGTTTCGGATTCGCCCTCAGATAATATAACTTCGTGCGAAACGCTCACAGTTTTTTTTTAAGTCTCGATTCGATAAGTTTTTAACCAGTGCGCAGAAAAAAAATCTGCTGTTTCATAGAAAAGTATATACCTACGCGATCAAAATGTATGGAACACCAGATTTTTTTTTGTATAATCGACGAAAAGTTTCTGCGCAGGAAGGTCTAGAATGATTATGTTGAATTCATGGTTACAGTTTGCACACTGGTTAAAAACTTATCCTGTATAATATCTAAACTCAAAGAATTAAGCATGCTGATCAAAGAGGAAGTATGGCACGTCAATCTCGAACGAAGACTCGATATGAAGTCGACTGGAAGATATGGACTGGGCGAAGCATCGATATCACGGGCATTTATTCGCAGAAAATGGGGTACATAAAATTGTTATGTTAGAGCAATATAAATAAGAAAATGCTTATCAATAAAACTCAAAAAAAAAAAAAAAAATACACGAATGTTGAGCATAAGTTATTTTAAGTTTTTCAGGGACTTAAGGTGGCTGTATAAGAACAGCTGCACGGTTCGATGGATTAGTTTAAGCGACTATTGCAAAACGCCCCTTTTAGGGGATGCCTATGTCCAGCAGTGGACATATTTCGGCTGAAATGATGATGATGATGGATCTTTAACAGTCGTTACGGGTAGTCAGAAGCCCGAAAGTATATTCAGTAGCTGGGTTGTGGAGGTCAGATAGACAGTCGCTCGATGTAAAATACTGGTATTCAACAGCATGCGATTTAACTAGCATCCGCAATTGTCATAGTTGGGAAAAAGGCTGAGCAGAAGAAGTTATTTAAAGTTAATTTTAAGCTTCATCAAATCAACTGAGCATTTTAGAATGTTCCATAAAAAAAGAAGATAAATATTGTTGATCCTGTATCCACGACTGACCCAATTCTATACGAATATGCAATCGAAGTAACTAACTAAAAATAAAAGGTTCAAAATAAAAATACCTCGTTGAAATGTTTGTAAGCGCGGCACTGGATCAGGCTCTAGATTACCAACGAACTACGACCGAATCCATTTGCCCACTAGCAAATAAAGTGTTTGTCCATGGATCGCAAACAATACGAGTGCCAGTTATTCTGCAAGATTTTTTATGCATGCTCAGTTTGTATAGGTTTTGTTTTTATTTGCAGGGCAACTAAGTTTTTGGGTTTGGGTTTTGGCAGTGTTTATTGTATTTACTTTATTGGGACATAAAGCAGTTGCACATTGCAATTTAAGTGTGATACAGTTAATTTATATCTAGGTATACGAACCCTGAAATAATTAATGGTTTGTAGATAGTTTAATCCGTGCGTTGATTTTTACGACAAAGTATTTTACTTTGCGGTAAAATCAACTCACGCATACTCGTATTTCTTTTTTGTCTTTTGCAGAAAATACAGACCCAGGATTATTTTGTTGAAATGTATCTCATGATGAAGTATGTTACACAGCCTTTCATGTTTTTTTTTTATACGTAGTAAATTACTAATTAAATTATATTCCGTGCAGCACTAAAATTCAGGCCCGGCCATGCTGTTAATTGGATAAAGCTTCACAATAATAGTACGACTATACAGATAATAAATATTTCTGTGGTTAGGAAATAAAAATCTGCCGTTTCATACAAATGTACTATCAAGATTCACTAATGCAGTCGCATACTAAGGGCTATATTGCTATGAAGTGGCGGTCCAGGCCGTACCTACAGCTGTGTGTATAAGTGATGTATTAACACAAAACTCACCGCTCTACTCACACACTGGCGTTACTCTTTGTATTTTATACATACCGTCGGCGACGACAGACATGACCTTGGTCGGTTCATACCATTGCTAAAATTTACTTTTATAATTTGAGTTCCGGTAGCGTGTAGCGTATCGTCTTGGATTAAGAAACTCATAGGTCTGGGTTCAAATCTCGCGATGAAGCTTTAATTTTTCTTTTCAACAATCATCTTCATCTGTTCTTTTATTATTCGATTTATTAATATACCAGAATAATAATGTAACATTTTTTTATTATTACTCGTATTGTTATTTAAATAAAGGTTTACCAATAATAAATGATTACAAAATGTTTATTCGTTATAACTTCATGAAGAATGTATAAAAATAACTAATAATAACTTCTTGTTAAAACAGTTTATTTTCTCATAAAGAACAATTTATTGAAGTAAATAAGCTAGTTGGTTAACTATGATAATCAGGCTATTGTATCTTAGTAATATAATAATATTGTGCTGATTACTACTGTGTGTCGGTACTCTAAATAAATCACAATATTCTACAAAAATCTACCCACGTAAAAGTAACAAATGCAGACAAGTTGTCACAATACAATTAAATGACTCAGTAGTACTACTTTTATTCTACTGCGAGTGAGTTCGTTTTAACTCAAACCTCAAAGTTAGCAAATCGTATTTAATAGGACTTAAAGAGGTTATAGCTTAAGTGTTCATTTTCATTCCGAAAAGAAGATTGAAACTAAACCTCAAATTAATCCAGATTACGGATAAGACAAAATATTATTTGAATATTACTAAAATAAATAAATATTTGTAATTTATAACATAATGTTAATGTTTTTTCCGTTAACTATGTTTTTTAAGCTGATTCTCGAGCTGGTTTTCCATGATGCCTTGTTTGCCATGAACCTTCTGCGTGGAGTGCACGGCGCACGGTTCGTAAAGATGTGTCGAATAATTCGGCAAAATGTCTTGTCGTTTTGAAACCACTTGTTTCATATTCGCTGAACGTGTGCCTGTTATAGGAGCTGGGGTCTTCCACTTTGCTTTCCACGGGCAAGGCTACCGCCTTCCTCATATCTTTTCACCCACCGACTCACAGTATTTCACTAAAACAAAAAAGGGGTACTGTTAGGCTACTAAGCAAAATACACACTTTATGTATTACCTACTATTTAGAAACAAAATTATTTAAAAGGGCAATTTCACATAGATATTAAGTTTATTGTTATTTTCATCGTTCTATAATCTA
Source organism: Polymixis flavicincta (assembly GCA_949987655.1). NCBI lineage: Eukaryota > Metazoa > Arthropoda > Insecta > Lepidoptera > Noctuidae > Polymixis > Polymixis flavicincta. The sequence continues at coordinate 10,063,816 of OX465175.1, read as the reverse complement.
GGAAATAAATTTACATTGAAATTTTATATTTTTATTCTATTTAGACATTGTGATATTTATAAAACGTTTAAAAGTAACTACAAGGATCAGCAGTTACACTTTAATTAAATAAATGTTTAATATTTATATTTAAATCATAATACTAACACTCAGTCCGGTTTCATCACATATGTAGGTATTTGTGATAAAGGTATTAAGTCCACTTTTATGCAGCGCAATAATATTCGCTTTCATTTCTATATTTAAATTTGCTTACATTTTAAAATGAATTAGAAGGACGCTAATAGATGAAACACACGTCACTAGCACACAATTATCAACCAACACCGTTCTATAAGTCGCGGTGAATGAGTCGTAAATCATTTAAATTTATTTAGGTTTCTGTGGGTATAATGATAAAGTTTTACGAGTTTAGTGAATAAGAAGAACAGAACAAGAAACTATACTCAAAAGTGATTTTTAAAACAATAAAAAGACTATCACACAGCGAGTGGGATTCGAAACCGCGACTCGCTACGCTCAAACGCGATAATCAAGTGCAGTAACCGCTCAGCTATCATGCCATTTGCTTTAACGGTTGAATTTAGGAAATACATTCATTCGTAAACGTATGAGAGTGTGTGTGTATATAGTATTATAGCCTATAGAAATTGCTTATTTTATGAAGGTCGTAAGTTAAAGCGAAGTGTCAATCTATTGCTTTTTGAGATCGGGGCACCATTAGTGAGGGCTACTGTACATTACCTACGCCGTCAAAATGTATGGAGCAGGGATTTTTTTCTAATAATTACCGAAACATTTCTTGGTTAAGGGGTCAAGGAGCATGTGCTGAAATGAGGTTACACTGCGCTGTTTGCGCGTCGATGTCATTTCTCTCCCCAGGAGTTTCAGAATAATGTACTTACTGTATGTTGTGTATATAGGGTGACTGGTAATTAGTGACCGACATTTAAGCACATGATTGTACTCATCATTATGAACAACTTTTACTATGGGACCAAACCTGAAATCCCGAAAAAAAATCAGCTGTTCCCTACATTTATGTTCGCATAACTCGTCAACATGTAGAGAACACCTGATTTTTTTTTCGCGATTTCGGATTTGGTAATCTTTTATTTGTTACTTCAGCCAAACAATTCTGTTAAAAATTCACCGTGAAATCGAAGTTGAAGTGACCTGTCAATAGTGTCAAACCCATCAGGTGGAATTACAGCTCACTTCAAGGTCACTTCACCAATTTTTTCACGTTTCAGAATAGACCGGCCCTTTCTTTCCTCCCCTTTTTTTTTCTCTTTCTTTTATCCTACAGGGCGTGTAACATTATTCACCACTTACAAAACACAGAAAATCTAATAATAGAAACTAAAAACCGTGTTGTGTTTCACCTACATTATATTGACGGAGGGATCTCCCTAGGGAGTACCGGGTTTAAATCTCACACATACATAGGTACACAAAATTTCTATTTCGGCATATGGGATTATATACCTGGGAACATTTTGCGGTAAAGGGTACTTAGTAGTTCAAATAAAATGTCTTGGGTGAGAAGAATTAGGAGGATGACGGTCGACGTGTTAATCCACGGAGGCTGTGGTTTAGAGAGACTATCTGTTGGGTGCAGTGCTGACCTGGGGAATCATTTGTTATATTTGTGTCTTAGTTTCGTTTATTTTGTCTCTTATTGTCAAACTATCTGAATATTATTTACCAACTTACCGTGTATTAAAGATCTGGGAGATTTTTCTGGAGGGTCGGAAATCATCTAATGACATCTCCCGCTCTGGGTAGAGAGCAGGAGAGCGTGTCAGACTTTTACTGACTAAAACCCACCCGTGTTCCCTCAGTTGCCTGTGTGCCAGGGGCGACGGTGTCTCTTTCGAGCAACCCGCACCCCTGGCAGACATCAGCCCTTGCGGACCCCACCTGTCGTTGCTGATATCTCTGACGGCGCGCGTGGAGCACAATGCGCCGACCGTATGTTTGGATATTTAGACGTTTGGATGTTTGTTACTCAATCACGCAACAACAGCTGAACGGATATGGATGAAATTTGGCACACAGATAGATTATAACCTGGATTAAAACATAGGACTTTTTATTCCGGTAACATGTTCCCGTGGGATAATTTTCGACCTCCACGTGGGCGAAGCCGCTGGTAAAAGCTAGTGAATTCTTGATTTGGACACAACAACATATTCTAACTAAATCATTTAACTTCAGCAGACTATTGCCAAAGAACCCGTAAATTAGGTACAGTAAACATAAGAAAATTTGAATTTAGCGGGCTAACCTGGAAAATTCACCTTAAGTAGAATTTCAACCTAGCAGTAAATTGCACAATCATCTCAAAACATCTCCAAGTTTACAGTTCTAAGTAGGCTTATTTAAACCACAAAGCAAATAAACTGTCTATCTAAGTTTAAATTAAGCACAAAGCATTTTCCGGCCTCAGTGCTTCTTGATTCAGGAACAGTCGACTCATTATTTGACTTGAACAGCCAGCTTTACTTAAGACATGACAAAGACATTTCACTCCCTCATGTTCCTTCTAAAGGAACAATTTACAGTTGAATTTTTCATACACTACTGTTGCACCTGAAATGTCGGAATTATACGAAGTTCTTTAAACAGTCGCTGCGCTATGAAGTCACGTTGAATTATTCAAATTTTCTATCTTGCTATTTTTCTTAATAATAAACTCGAATGAACCGGGTTGCAGTCAACTAAAATACTAAAGAATAATATAATCATACATGTTCTAAATTGTCTCCAGACTTATTACCGTCTCGTAACTAGTAAGGTAATTGCGGTTGATGGTCTATAAATAATACACTCGAATGAACCGGGTTGCAGTCAACTAAAATACTAAAGAATAATATAATCGGACATATTCTAAATTGTCTCCTGACTTATTACCGTCTCGTAACTAGTAAGGTAATTGCGGTTGATGGTCGCTAGATAATAGAATCTTGTTATTTATGTAATGGTTCGTATAATTTTCTCGGGTTTTTCCTCGAAGTAAAACGCATGCAACAGTTAGCCGAGGAGGCCTACGAGCTCAGGCTTAAGAACATGACAGTAACAACAGGTAGGCTGGCGTACAGCCAAGTAAGCTTCTACGCCGCTACGCTTTGTGCTACGAGGCTACGAGCATACGATCGTAGCGGTCTCGCTACGCTGCACTTAAATGACTTTCACTATAGACAGTTTTAAACTTCGAGGTTCTGTTATTCGTTCAAGAAAATCTTGACAACATCTTATTAAAGTTAAAATACTCACAAAGTTAACCTTTTCTATCATTATGGCCCTAATTTGATTAAAAGCAGAGCAAGGTTTTTAATTAGTTAACTAAACAACGGTTGTAATTAAGGAGAATAAAGTTAAGTCGGACTTCATATTTTCCTTGAATAAAGGTCGGCCGACAGTCAGCTAAAAATTCTTGGCTAGATTCTGGATATTTCAGGAGTGTAATTTACAATTTCCTCGGCGATTTTTCGTGAGGCGGCTCAGCCATACGAGACGAATTACCTCATTCTCATTATACTCCGTGTCACCAAAGAGCACAGTCGGGGTTAAGCGCGCGTATCATTCCAACGTTTACAAATTTTATTACCCATCTCCTTTTGTTCTGCTTTACGGGCGGGGCGGATTCCACAGGCTCATTGTGCAGCTACAGGGTGTAAACACGTTTCGTACACATGCCGAACAAAAATAACTCCCTCAATAAAAAAAACACGCCAATAAAACAACGTGGATGCATCGTTAGTTTAGTTACGATTCGTTTACGGCCGATTGTTATAGAATAACCCATTAAAAATATTTCGCATGAAAATATGAAACAAAAACACGGTTCGTTTGAAAATATTGGAAAGCGCAAGGGCCGTATGTTGAGTATCATAAAATAATAATCATGCAGAGAATCGGAAAACAACATAACATTGCAGTAAAAATAAAAGAGTAACATGAAATAATAATAAATACAGATTGGTTTGAATTTCGATATTATGTGTTTCACTGAACGTATGTTTTATGGGAACCTTTTAACTTTATAGTATAAAACATCAGTCTATTGTCTACTTAAGTGTGTAAATAATTTTATCGCATAAGTTAAAAATCGTGTCACGTAACAAAATGTTATGTAAGATATGAGATACCTAAATGTCTTAATACTTTTAGTAAAATATAAAATAGTATCTATATTTATATAAATAATACATTTTCTTAGGAAAAATAGGCTTATGTACTCGTACATAAATATCATTGTTGATAAGCGTCTAGGTTTCCATTTTCAAAAATTATCTCAAGACTACTATTTTATTGCTGAACTACGCGAATGACAATGATATGATAAATTATATTTATTTATGTAAGGGCTGATTATCTGAAGTATAATTTTGTCAGTTTGACATATTTTCATACAAAAACTGTCAAACCACAATATTTATTTCTCTGATATAAGATTACTGACTTTTGAAAAATCAGCCTTAAGTTGCTTAAACAAACCCAAGTCCTGACTGACTGACTCATCAACGCCCAGCCCAAACCCTTAGACCTAGAAAGCTGAAATTTTGCACAGAGGTTCTCTTTATAATGTAGTCCCCTAAGGAGGTTAAATAGGGGAAAAAAGTTCCGCGCGGGCGAAGCCGCTGGCAAAAGCTAGTACACGTCAAAATTAAATTATGTTTTAAAACAAGATTAGTTCGGTGTTTCCTAACTGACTGCTCTGACAAGAAAGACCGAAACAAAAACTCAGAGATCACGGTCTGAATGAAGTGGAATTACAGCTCACTTCAAGGTCACTTCACCAATTTTTTCACGTTTCAGAATAGACCGGCCCTTTCTTTCCTCCCCTTTTTTTTTCTCTTTCTTTTATCCTACAGGGCGTGTAACATTATTCACCACTTACAAAACACAGAAAATCTAATAATAGAAACTAAAAACCGTGTTGTGTTTCACCTACATTATATTGACGGAGGGATCTCCCTAGGGAGTACCGGGTTTAAATCTCACACATACATAGGTACACAAAATTTCTATTTCGGCATATGGGATTATATACCTGGGAACATTTTGCGGTAAAGGGTACTTAGTAGTTCAAATAAAATGTCTTGGGTGAGAAGAATTAGGAGGATGACGGTCGACGTGTTAATCCACGGAGGCTGTGGTTTAGAGAGACTATCTGTTGGGTGCAGTGCTGACCTGGGGAATCATTTGTTATATTTGTGTCTTAGTTTCGTTTATTTTGTCTCTTATTGTCAAACTATCTGAATATTATTTACCAACTTACCGTGTATTAAAGATCTGGGAGATTTTTTTTTTTTCTGGAGGGTCGGAAATCATCTAATGACATCTCCCGCTCTGGGTAGAGAGCAGGAGAGCGTGTCAGACTTTTACTGACTAAAACCCACCCGTGTTCCCTCAGTTGCCTGTGTGCCAGGGGCGACGGTGTCTCTTTCGAGCAACCCGCACCCCTGGCAGACATCAGCCCTTGCGGACCCCACCTGTCGTTGCTGATATCTCTGACGGCGCGCGTGGAGCACAATGCGCCGACCGTATGTTTGGATATTTAGACGTTTGGATGTTTGTTACTCAATCACGCAACAACAGCTGAACGGATATGGATGAAATTTGGCACACAGATAGATTATAACCTGGATTAAAACATAGGACTTTTTATTCCGGTAACATGTTCCCGTGGGATAATTTTCGACCTCCACGTGGGCGAAGCCGCTGGTAAAAGCTAGTGAATTCTTGATTTGGACACAACAACATATTCTAACTAAATCATTTAACTTCAGCAGACTATTGCCAAAGAACCCGTAAATTAGGTACAGTAAACATAAGAAAATTTGAATTTAGCGGGCTAACCTGGAAAATTCACCTTAAGTAGAATTTCAACCTAGCAGTAAATTGCACAATCATCTCAAAACATCTCCAAGTTTACAGTTCTAAGTAGGCTTATTTAAACCACAAAGCAAATAAACTGTCTATCTAAGTTTAAATTAAGCACAAAGCATTTTCCGGCCTCAGTGCTTCTTGATTCAGGAACAGTCGACTCATTATTTGACTTGAACAGCCAGCTTTACTTAAGACATGACAAAGACATTTCACTCCCTCATGTTCCTTCTAAAGGAACAATTTACAGTTGAATTTTTCATACACTACTGTTGCACCTGAAATGTCGGAATTATACGAAGTTCTTTAAACAGTCGCTGCGCTATGAAGTCACGTTGAATTATTCAAATTTTCTATCTTGCTATTTTTCTTAATAATAAACTCGAATGAACCGGGTTGCAGTCAACTAAAATACTAAAGAATAATATAATCATACATGTTCTAAATTGTCTCCAGACTTATTACCGTCTCGTAACTAGTAAGGTAATTGCGGTTGATGGTCTATAAATAATACACTCGAATGAACCGGGTTGCAGTCAACTAAAATACTAAAGAATAATATAATCGGACATATTCTAAATTGTCTCCTGACTTATTACCGTCTCGTAACTAGTAAGGTAATTGCGGTTGATGGTCGCTAGATAATAGAATCTTGTTATTTATGTAATGGTTCGTATAATTTTCTCGGGTTTTTCCTCGAAGTAAAACGCATGCAACAGTTAGCCGAGGAGGCCTACGAGCTCAGGCTTAAGAACATGACAGTAACAACAGGTAGGCTGGCGTACAGCCAAGTAAGCTTCTACGCCGCTACGCTTTGTGCTACGAGGCTACGAGCATACGATCGTAGCGGTCTCGCTACGCTGCACTTAAATGACTTTCACTATAGACAGTTTTAAACTTCGAGGTTCTGTTATTCGTTCAAGAAAATCTTGACAACATCTTATTAAAGTTAAAATACTCACAAAGTTAACCTTTTCTATCATTATGGCCCTAATTTGATTAAAAGCAGAGCAAGGTTTTTAATTAGTTAACTAAACAACGGTTGTAATTAAGGAGAATAAAGTTAAGTCGGACTTCATATTTTCCTTGAATAAAGGTCGGCCGACAGTCAGCTAAAAATTCTTGGCTAGATTCTGGATATTTCAGGAGTGTAATTTACAATTTCCTCGGCGATTTTTCGTGAGGCGGCTCAGCCATACGAGACGAATTACCTCATTCTCATTATACTCCGTGTCACCAAAGAGCACAGTCGGGGTTAAGCGCGCGTATCATTCCAACGTTTACAAATTTTATTACCCATCTCCTTTTGTTCTGCTTTACGGGCGGGGCGGATTCCACAGGCTCATTGTGCAGCTACAGGGTGTAAACACGTTTCGTACACATGCCGAACAAAAATAACTCCCTCAATAAAAAAAACACGCCAATAAAACAACGTGGATGCATCGTTAGTTTAGTTACGATTCGTTTACGGCCGATTGTTATAGAATAACCCATTAAAAATATTTCGCATGAAAATATGAAACAAAAACACGGTTCGTTTGAAAATATTGGAAAGCGCAAGGGCCGTATGTTGAGTATCATAAAATAATAATCATGCAGAGAATCGGAAAACAACATAACATTGCAGTAAAAATAAAAGAGTAACATGAAATAATAATAAATACAGATTGGTTTGAATTTCGATATTATGTGTTTCACTGAACGTATGTTTTATGGGAACCTTTTAACTTTATAGTATAAAACATCAGTCTATTGTCTACTTAAGTGTGTAAATAATTTTATCGCATAAGTTAAAAATCGTGTCACGTAACAAAATGTTATGTAAGATATGAGATACCTAAATGTCTTAATACTTTTAGTAAAATATAAAATAGTATCTATATTTATATAAATAATACATTTTCTTAGGAAAAATAGGCTTATGTACTCGTACATAAATATCATTGTTGATAAGCGTCTAGGTTTCCATTTTCAAAAATTATCTCAAGACTACTATTTTATTGCTGAACTACGCGAATGACAATGATATGATAAATTATATTTATTTATGTAAGGGCTGATTATCTGAAGTATAATTTTGTCAGTTTGACATATTTTCATACAAAAACTGTCAAACCACAATATTTATTTCTCTGATATAAGATTACTGACTTTTGAAAAATCAGCCTTAAGTTGCTTAAACAAACCCAAGTCCTGACTGACTGACTCATCAACGCCCAGCCCAAACCCTTAGACCTAGAAAGCTGAAATTTTGCACAGAGGTTCTCTTTATAATGTAGTCCCCTAAGGAGGTTAAATAGGGGAAAAAAGTTCCGCGCGGGCGAAGCCGCTGGCAAAAGCTAGTACACGTCAAAATTAAATTATGTTTTAAAACAAGATTAGTTCGGTGTTTCCTAACTGACTGCTCTGACAAGAAAGACCGAAACAAAAACTCAGAGATCACGGTCTTTTATAAAGTCCAGACATCGTATTGTTCAGGCCATTGCAAATTACTGTCTGACATGGAATTTTAAGGAAATAATCACATAGATTTGAAGGACATGGACGCGCAAACTGATATCATGAATTCAGCACATGCTATTTATTGGTCTTCGTCAGTTTAAAAAAAAAATCTGCTGTTTCATAAAAAGCGCAATATAACGCGGTTAAAATGTCTATCAGAGCTATTTTTTTTTACTTCCGACGAAAAATTTCAACGCAAGGAGATTCAGAATAAATTTGCGTCGATTGTCCTGTCACCCTGTGTAATAAGATCGTATCCCCTTACTGCATTTTTTTTGCTCTCGCATCATTGGGCTTCCTACGTGGAAGTACATCATTAGTCATCATCATCATCATTTCAGCCCAAAGACGTCCACTGTTGGACATAGGCCGCCCCCAATTTGGGGGGTTTGCCATAATCGCCACGCTTGGCAGGCGGGTTAACTATCGCAGTATGGTGGTAAAAGAAATCTGCTGCCCATTCTCTAGTAAGTCCCTTAGTCGCCTTCTACGACACCCACGGGAAGAGATGGGATGGTGTTATTATTTACGTCCGGCACCACACGGAAGTCATAATTAGTAGGACCACCTAACATAAGGTTAAAAAATGTTTGATTCTATTAATACCTGCGATAAAAACAACACCATATATAGCATCTCCCGTCTCCATCCTTTGGATTACCTAAAATATAAATTCCGAAGATGTCTCAACCCGTCGAATGAATTATGAACAGCATATCATGTTTCCTGATTCACAAGAGTATGTGTAACCAGCTTTATGGGTATTATAGTACCGTGAATAGATTAACAAAGTATTTCAGTACTCTCACTTCAGACTAGGTTTAGCCCCGAACCCGCTCCCGAACTCAAACTTAGACAGAAAACATTTTCTCTGTATTTTATAAGGCTACCATTCAGGGTCCCGGATTTGTTCCAAAAAGTTACCGTGGCCCTGGCACAGGCAACTGATGAAACACAGGTGGGTTTTAGTCAGTTAACGTCTGACACGCCCTCCCGACGCCCTCACGGCCCTAACCGCCGCAGGAGACGCCCTGGGCGTCGGGAATCCCATGCTGATTTCCGGCCACCGTAGGCGTGAGCTTGCGGATGGCGAGTAATGGGTAGCTCGCTGTCCGGTAAGGACCAAGCCCAGGTCGACAGCGCGTTGTGTTCCACGCACGCCTCAAAGAGATGTCAACACAAACCGATGGGGCCCGCAAGCGCCGATGCCTGCCAAGGGTGCGGGTTTGTTCGAAAGAGTAACCGCAGCCCCTGGCATACAGGCTACTGAGGGAACACGGGTGGGTTTTAGTCAGTAAAAGTCTGACACGCCCTCCTGCTCCACCCAGAGCGGGAGAAGATATTTGTCGATTTCCCACACAAAAAAAAAAAACGCCCTCCCGGTCCGCCCAGAGCGGAAGAAGTTATTCCGGCAGCTGCGAAGAAGAGGTTCCGGCTAAGTAATAACAACCGCACGAATCGATCGATCAGGTTAATCTACGCTTGCCGTGTTTGGTCCGTGGATGGGTGACCATCTATACATATCAAGACCCTTCGTGCCTCTTTGGAATTTGACAGTCGTTACGGGTCGTCAGAAGCCCGAAAGTAAACTAGTAACTAGGTTATTTACCCAGTACCTGTGTCGTCCCGTATGTGTCGCCGGGCGTAAAAGAACAGCACCATCAAATTTCTTCCAGTGGGTGTCGTAGAAGGCGACTAAGGGACTTACTAGAGAATGGGCAGCAGCGTTCTCTATGCATTTTACAACCATACTGCTCTCGCTAATCCGCCTTCCAAGCGTGGCGATTATGGCAAAACCCCCCCTTCTGGGGGAGGCCCATGTCCTGGACGCCTTTCGGCCGAAATGATGATGATGATGAACTGTGTCGTGGAGGTCAGACAAGCAGTCACTCCATGTAAAATACTGGTAGTCAGATGCATCTGGTTAGACTGGAAGCCGACCCCAACATAGTTGGGACAGGGGTTGGTAGGTGCCACATGTCTTTGATTTTTTAGGTTTTGAGACATGCCGGTTTCATCAGGATGTTTTCCTTTACCGTTTTGAGAGCAGTGGTGATGAAATAATTAACACAATGTAAAACCAGAAATATATCACCGCAATCACTGTTTGCAAGAAACTCAAAGACCTTCCTAATTTCCAATTAATTAGCAAGCAAGCCAAGTAATTTCATATTGACCGTAGACTCATCATAACTCTTCACGGTACACCGGTACTGGTACTTCAAACAAATCGATCGGTACCGGAATGAAGTACAAATAAGTACACAGACAGAAAGTTATTCGACTCGCTCGTTTATCAGGAATCTTTGGCGAAGTTTTTGCGGTTTGATTTGCTAGTACTCTTGGAGGTTGATGTATGGGGACTGGGTGTGGTATGGGTTTCAATAAAGAACGTTTTGTTTTAAGGGGGAATGGTAGCCCGCAATTTAAAAAAAATTCTTACGTTCATATTATCAGCAGGTTGGCGCAGTGGTTAAGCGATTAACTGCTGCGCTGCGTGTCGCGGGTTCGATTCCCGCACGGAACAAATATTTGTATGAACTACAAGTAGTTGTTCCGGGTCTGGCTGTTTGTGTATGTGAGTTTAAATGTTTGTAAACGCACCCACAATACAGGAGAAGTTCCTAGTGTGGGGCAACGTTTAAAAAAAAAAAAAAAAAAAAAAAAAAAAAAAAAAAAAAAAAAAATTGAATGAACGTTTCATGAAATAGACATTCAAATGGAATATGAACTAAGAGGGTTGTATTGCTGATTCTGATGGTTATTATTCTGTAAAACCATATTTGTTACAGTCCCGGATGACATACAACCTGATATTGACCTGCGAATTGCAAAAAACCTAAGAAAAATTGAATGGAGAAGGCGTATTTTCAAATGACGCTGTTCGAACTAGTTCCCAAAACAAACTATCATTACAAGGCGTGTTGAGTGGTTTTATTTTATGTTTACGAATTTGACTCGTTGTGTTTTTAACTAGGCACTCTATAAAATTTGAGTTCACAATCATCCGATAAACCCTGTTGTGGCTAAAAGCGAATCGTAGAGTTTTTTTTTATAAAACAGTGTTTGGATGCAACATTCAAAATTTTAAATTCAGATACTTTCCATGCAAAATACATAAACTGTTTTAAAATAACGAATGACCTAAAATTAAAATGAAATAAAACTCATGAATGAACACGAAATGGAATTAGTAAATGTAATATCAAATGTATTCTTACGAGCCGTCGGGGTCTGCTATGGTCAAGCCATTTCTGACCTTCCCGTTGGTTTGTAATGCGAATATTACCCGCAAGTACCAGTGTGTTCTCTGTGGAGATTGCCGGCTTCTTTCTGATCACGATATATCTTAACCAATGGATCAGAAGTAGGCAATAGGGCTTAAACATAACTGGTTAAATGTGCGCGTAATATAGACGAGTTGTTATGAAGTTTTTTTTTTAAACTAGCCGAGAGCAGTGGTGGCCCAGTGGTAACGGCCGCGACTTACGAGTTGTAGGTCGTGCGTTCGAACCCAGCTAGGCGCGTTACGTTGTGTAAATAATTTCATCACCACTGCTCTCAAACGGTGAAAGAAAACATCGTGAGGAAACCAGCATGTCCTAGAACACGATGAAGTACTTGGGACTCGTCCTCGACAGCCGGTGGAACTTCGCGGAGCATTTCCGCCGTTTGGCTCCCAGACTGGAGCGGGCCGGGGCTGCGTTGAAGCGGCTCTTGCCCAATCTAGGGGGGCCAAACGCCTCCTGCCGGAGGCTCTACGCGGGGATCGTGCGGTCCATGGCCCTATACGGGGCGCCGGTGTGGGCGCCTACATTGAGGCGCCAACCAGCTCGCAAGCTGAGGGCGTCCCATAGGGTCATGGCGATCAGAATGATCCGGGGATATCGCACGATCTCCGGCGAGGCGGCGGGCCTCCTTGCCGGATTACCGCCATGGGATCTGGAGGCAAAGGTCCTCGCGCAAATGTGGGAGTGGCGCGAGGAGGCCAAACGCCGGGGCGTAACTCCGCTGCCGCGGGAAATCGCGGCACAGCGGACAGAGCTCCGGCGGGATCTCATGGTGACATGGAGAGTGCGATTGTCGCAACCCAGTGCTGGGCACGCCCTGATTGCGGCGGTAAGTCCCCTCTTTGAGGAGTGGCTTGAGAGGCGGCATGGCGTCCTCACCTTCCGCCTGACGCAGGTCCTCACCGGACACGGTTGTTTCGGGAGGTTCCTGTTTCGGATAGGGCGGGAGGAAACGCCCGGGTGTTTCCACTGCGAAGATCGCCCTGAGGACACGGTGGAGCACACGGTGGCGGTCTGCCCTGCTTGGGCGGAGCACCGCCGTGTCCTCGTGGAGGCGATCGGCGGCGGCGATCTCTCGCGTCCGGCCCTGGTCCAGGCCATGGTACGGAGCGAGAGGGCATGGGGAGCCGTCACCTCCTTCAGCGAAGCAGTGATGCTCGCGAAGAGGGAGGCGGCGCACGTGAGGGAGAGGCAGCATATGCGCCCTCGCGACCCCAGCCGCCGCAGGATACGGAGACGCCCTGGGCGTCGGGAATCCCAGGCCGATTTCCGGCCACCGTAGGCATGGGCTTGCGGACGGCGAGTAATGGGTAGCTCGCTGTCCGGTAAGGACCAAGCCCAAGTCGACGGCGCGTTGTGTTCCACGCGCGCCTCAAAGAGATGTCAGCACAAAAAGTGATGGGACCCGCAAGGGTCGATGCCTGCCAGGGGTGCGGGTTTGTTCGAAAGAGACACCACAGCCCCTGGCTTAAGGGCTACTGAAGGAACACGGGTGGGTTTTAGTCAGTAAAAGTCTGACACGCCCTCCTGCTCCACCCAGAGCGGGAGAAGTTATTTGATGATTTCCCACCCAAAAAAAAAAAAAAAAAAAAAAAAAAAAAAAAAAAAAAAAAAAAAAAAAAAAAAAAAGCATGTCCTAGAACAAAAAATTCGAAGACATGTGACTTCTACCAATTCGTACTGGGCTCGCGTGGTGGATTACGTTCCGCTCCCTCAGGGAGAGGAGGCCTGTGTCCCAGCAGTGGGAACATAATAGGCTGAGTATGTAGTATGTAGCCGATCCGACAGCCATTGTTTTGTCCAAATGTTTCACTAATTCATTCAAAAATCTCATAGAAAAATCCTCTTTTCTCATTTCCCGAGGAACTTTTTTTTTCCATAACAACCTAATTATGACTACTACAAACACTTTTAAACAAAACAAAGACAAAAAAAAAAACGGACGACTATGTAAAAAGGCATGCGTGGTCATATATAAAACCAAAAAAAAAATACGCGTCGACTTGAGAACCTTCTTTTTGTAGGGTGGGAAACATCAAATAACTTCTGCCGCTCTGGATGAAGCAGGTCAGACTTTTACTGACTAAAACCCACCCGTGTTCCTTCAGTTGCCTGTGTGCCAGGGGCTCTGTATCTCTTTCGAACAACTCGTACCCCTGGCTGGACTTAAGATCCTCCTCCTTGTTTTTCGTCGGTAAAAAAACTGCCGAATGGGTCCAGTCGTTCACAAGTGTTGCGCTTACAAACGAACAGTATGTAATTTTTATTTATATAGATAGATTGCGGTAGCTATGTTATTACTAACTTACCGCTACTGATTTGTTGTGCCCAGTCGAAACAAAAACACACTGTACTGGTATTATATCTAGGTTCTGGAGCCCTCTTCGGCACATTCTATCATCCGTGTTGTCAGGGCTTCGCAAGTCTATCGCCTCGCTCCGTTTTAACTGCCGTTTATTTGGAAATGTTTAACAAGTTACATTACCAAATTGATTTCACTAGATGAATACTGGTCTACTTGCTTTATGACAAAACTTTTATTTTAGACTATATTTGGTTGGAGATAAGGGAAGGATAACCGAACCGGACAGGAGTAACCGATATAGCTTGCAGAGTTAGAAAACTAAAGTGGCAGTCAGCTGGCGATGTCTGTCGATGGACCGATGGCCGGTGGAGCAGAGGAGTCCTGGAGTGGAGACCCCGTATCGGCATGCGTAGTGTGTGACGCCCCCCAGCTAGATGGACTGACGACCTTAAAAATGTGGCTGCGATATCCTCGATGCGGAAGGACAGTGTCTTGTGGCGCAGCCCGGGAGACGCCTATATACAGCAGTGAACTGCCAAAGGCTGAGTTGATTGAAGGGAAGGATAATCTCTTACATTATGTTGCATCAGCATAAAAAAGTGAAGTCGCTGAAATGAGGACATGTTAGGATTCTATGTATGTATAACATTTCATCTCATTTATCTATACTATTATTTTAAAGAGGTAATATTTGATTGTGTGCATTGAATAGGCTCCGAAACTACTGAACCGAAATGAAAAAATATTTCACTGTTGGGAAGCTACACTACCCGGTGACATAGGCTATTTAATCTCCGTATTCCCACGGGAACGGGAACTAAGCGGGTGAAACCGCGGAGCGCTGCTAGTAAAAAAAAAAATTCAGTAGAGCCTATCATCATTTATTGAAATGGAGAAACAGGACTCAAAACAAAAGACTGCGTACCTATTTATAACTTATGAGTAGATATTATTTATAGAGCCGCAACTCTTTTCATTGTTAAGAATATGTTAAAGAAAAATAACACCGAATGATTTCCCTTCAATGAAAACTTAAAAATACATAATATTACCCAGGAATAAGTTAAGCGCAATAGATACCCAGATATAATTCGTTCGTTAAAAACGGGAAGATGATTCGAAGAAAGACAGGAATAATACAAGATAAATATCGACGAATGCTTTGTATTTTATCAACGAATCAAGTCTCCGCTTTTCAATCGAGAAAAAAGGGGTTGGACAAAGCGACTTTTTTAACGAGAAAAAAAAACTCTTTTTTATAAATTAGAAGATAAGTAATACTGAGGAATATTGAGGTTATTCAATCCATTTGAGTCTCAGGCTATAATGTCGTTAAGAGCACAATGGACCCGGCCCGCCCGAAATGATCCGTGACGAAACTCTCCGAAATCAATTTAAAATACTTACTCTTGTTAAATCTTGTGATGAATGGACGCGACAAGCATGACGGTGTAATATAATAAATAAGTTAAAGTAATTATGGCAGGGTGACTATGAACAGTCGACGGAAATTCAATGACATTTATGGGAGGTTAACGTGAATCAACCAAATGGCTGTACGTATTAACTTGTTTCATTCGTCCCTCAAGGCTTGTAGCTACTGTAAAGAAAGAGAAGTAAAGGACAGAGAAGAAGAAGACTAGGATACGGAGACGCCCTGGGCGCCGGGAATCCCACGCCGATTTCCGGCCACCGTAGGCATGAGCTTGCGGACGGCGAGTAATGGGTAGCTCGCTGTCCGGTAAGGACCAAGCCCAAGTCGACGGCGCGTTGTGTTCCACGCGCGCTTCAAAGAGATGTCAGCACAATTTGATGGCGCCCGCAAGGGCCGATGCCTGCCAGGGGTGCGGGTTTGTTCGAAAGAGATACCACAGCCCCTGGCATACGGGCTACTGAAGGAACACGGGTTGGTTTTAGTCAGTTAAAGTCTGACACGCCCACCTGCTCCACCCAGAGCGGGAGAAGTTATTTGATTGATTTCCCACCCAATTTTTTTTTTTTAAAGGCTTGTAGCTAAGTAATAACAGCTACACGGGTCAATTGATCAGGTAACGGACTATAATTGTCGCGGTTGGTCCGTGGATGGGTGACCATTTTTATATCCAAAGACCCCTCCGTGCCTCGCAAAGCACGTTCAGCAGTTGGTCTCGGCAGTCATTCGTATATCTTTAAATTTAGGAAACTCCCTTCATTTAAAATGTGTTTAATTTTTTGAAAACGAATACGTTCATTTTGCATTGAATAATGTTCACACCTACAGTCAGTTTATAATGTTCCCACAGCTCTGTGACACAGACCTCCTCTCGGTGAGAATGAGTGGGCTATAATCCACCACGCGGGCCCAGTGCGGGTTGGTAGATGTCACAAACCTTCGAATTTTTGTTTCAAGGACATGTCGGTTGCCTCACGATGTTTTCCTTCACCGTTTTAAGAGCAGTGGTGATGAAATAATAATTTACAATAAGCGTGGTAGATTATAGCCCATTCCCACTCGAAGAGATGATAGGCTAATTATGCTTAGGGGCCATTCTCAAATTACGTCACACGTTACGGGGGGAGGGGGTCAACGAAATGTGACATTGTGTTACAAAGGCCAGGGGCGGTCAAAAGCTTTATGACTTCACATGTTAAAACCTAAAATACTAATACTCTACTTACCTACTCAAGTTACTTCTAATTATGAAATTGAAAAATATGTGACTTCACACAAGGGGGAGGGGTTTTACAAGTGTGACCACCAAGGACGGGGGTAGGGCAAAAAACCATAAAACTTGTGTGACGTAATTTTTGGATGGCCCCTTATGCCTAAAGCGCCTGTCTGGGTTCGAATCTCCTACAACTCGTAAGTAGCAGCCGTTACCTTTGGGCTCGTCCCATTCTATCCTTTTTTTATTGTAGCCATTCAACATCTTTCTTACTCCAGCCTGTTATTCAACACTACATTTGTTTCATCAAATTCACGATACGAACAACCTTTTAAATTTCCGACAAACGTATTCAATAGTGGATATGGGTCAAATTTGACACGAGATTTCAAAATAGAACACAGAAAATGGACAAGCGCATAGCTTCACATGAAATTCATGACGGACAAAGACCAACATACCGGACACTGACGCAGTTCACAGAATATTGTCAAGAATTCAAGTCAAAAATGGATATGACCAGTTCTATTGTCTAACTCTAATGGGTTTTCATTTCGATTGTTTGTAGGCTTTGCAAAAATCTTGCATGTGGCAAATTTTGTGACATTGACATAGTTATTTACGTAGGAGACCCTGACAATTTGATTCCAGCCAATCCACTGGTAACTCCTGTCCATAATAACCAACCAGATAAATACTTTTTATTTGCTTAAGCAATTTTACGCATATTAGGAGGACTAATTGTTTTAGTTGGTTATCTATTTAAATATTAATTATCATTCCATTCAAATGTAACACATTATTTATGTCAATAAAAGTTTTTTTTTTACAGGTATTTTTATTTGCTTTTAATAAAAAGTCTAAGTAGTTTATGTAGGTACCTAATGACGATAAAGGTCACATCACCAACCTTTGTGCGTATTTTTTCTGTTATTTTCTTCTTGTCTGTTTATACGTGTGTATAAATAGTTAAATAATAATAATAAAGGTGCACGTACAGATATCGTTGTAGGCAAGTTACGTCTGTCCGGGCTGATAGCTATACTGTCTTATTTAATAATAATCGTAATTATTTAGAATAATAGACGTAATCCTTGGCATAAGGACTTAACAGCAACCAAAAATGTCCTATTGAGCTATTGTTATACGCAATGGCTAAATATCAAATTGGAATAGAGTTAATAATTCACTTTTTAGTTATGGTAGGTATCTACGTCAGACAAATTCGTATACCGCTACTAGCTATGTAAACAACAGTGACAGACAATGACAAAAAGTATTACAAATAAGTATATTATCATCAAGATACAAAAATTGCATTAAATACGTATCATCGAAGCTAACTCAAGAACTGTCTAAATCTAATATTAAAAAAGTTTCATGACGTAAGACAAACTGTTTCGGAACTATTTATTAAAATTACATAGTATACGTATACCTATATTTTAAACAAACAAATGATTTATATATAGATACAATCAAAACATATTCAATAAAAGTATGTAGTTCAGGAGTCAAGCATCTTACGTCAAAATATCCCCAGTACATTCCAGGGGTGCGCAACGTAGGAATGCGGTACGTAAATACACGTAAATAGCGTAATCCTTGGCATAAGGGCTGTAAGCATCGTCGCAAGTCTCGTCATCGCGGTATAACAGCCGCCATTGTAAACGGACTTATTGTACTCCGGGATTGGTTTCCCAACGAAGAAAGCGCCTGGGAATCGATTTAAAATTTTCCTTGAAAGAACCACACAACAAAAGCGGTTAATACTTGGATTCAACGTATCTGGAACATGGGGTTTTATAATTATTTATGATAAATTATTTATTGGGATATCTTAGGGGAGCTGTGATTTTTTGTCAATTTTCTTACCGATTTATTATCTGAATAAATGGTTTGAACTGTGGCTAAGCTGTATTTGCTGATAATTGTTAATATTAGATTTGGTTACTAACTCCAAAAAATACACCGAGAAAAATCACGTAGAGATAATCTGAAGGGCCAAATAACATCATCTGATCTGCCTAATCCTTTCCCAACTATATTGGGGTCGGCTCCCAGTCTAACCGAACGCAGCTGAATACCAGTATTTTACATCGAGCGACTGCCTATCTGACCTCCAAAACCTAGTTACTGAGTAACACGATATTCCTTGGTTAGACTTATTGTCAGACTTTCGGGCTTCTGACGACCCGTTACGACAGTCGAAGAAGCCGGGAAAAATGGCTTAACGTCTTTTGCAAAGCACGCAGGAGTCTTGGTACGTAAAGATGGTCACCTATCCACGGACCAACCGCAGCAAGCGTAGCTTAACCTGAGCGATCGACCCGCTGCTGTTATTACTTAGCCACAAGCCCATCTTGTTAAGCACAGTACAAATATATCGTTTTAAGTAAGCTGCTAGATATTCCCAAATAAATGAACCCCTATATTACCTTTATGGTCAAAGAAAATACAACATTAGTTTTTGTTTACCCTAAACCCGAAAAGGGGTCATTGTACTCATCATTTTGAACAACTTTTTCTATGGGACCAACCTTGAAATCGCAAAAAAAAATCTGCTGCTCCATACATTTTGTCGATTTAAGTGAACACAAATGTATCCTTAGTTTTTGTTTACCCTAAACCCGAAAAGGAGTCATTGTACTCATCATTTTAAACAACTTTTTCTATGGGACTAACCTTGAAGTCGCGAAAATAAATCAGCTTTTCCATACATTTTGTCGATTTATGTGAACACAAAAGTATGGAACGGCTGATTATTTTTCGCGATTTCAAGGTTGGTTCCATTCAAAAAATTGTTCAAAATGATGAGTACAATGACCCCTTCTTGGGTTTAGGGTAAACAAAAACTAATGTTGTACGCGCAGTACAAATATATCGTTTTAAGTAAGCTGCTAAATATTACCAAATAAACGAACCCCTTATTACCTGTATGGTCAAAGAAAATACAACATTAGTTTTTGTTTACCCTGAACCCGAAAAGGGGTCATTGTACTCATTATTTTGAACAACTTTTTCTATGGGACCAACCTAGGAATCGCGAAAAAAAATCAGTTGTTCCATACATTTTGTCGATTTAAGTGAACACAAAAGTATGGAACGGCTGATTATTTTTCGCGATTTCAAGGTTGGTTCCATACAAACAATTGTTCAAAATGACCCCTTCTTGGGTTTTGGGTAAACAAAAATTATTGTTGTATATAGATCACCTAATAACAATCTTAAAGCAATATTACAGTAAATATAGTAGACCTTTACACATATTGCTTCAGTCTCAACCGCCGCTCGAATAGCCGTCAGATCGCGATTATCAATACTAATAGAGGATGCAATCTGTCCAATAGATACATGGTCCAATATATAATACATATATTCAATGCTTCCGAATCGTATAGACGGATTAGTAATTAGTGAGTGGTCCTGTAATAGCTATTGAGCTTTGGTAGAGACCGACGTCGTCAATGGTATATATAGTAGACTTGGTCAGCATACATAGATTAGTTTAGACCATTAGGGAGATAGGTAGTATTCAATGCACTGGTCAAAGGCAGCGACTAATCAGGCATGATGGCGAAAATTATAACAACATATAGAATTCTAGATCCAAATATCTTTGGTGGTAGCAAAAGCCACAAACGGGAAAGCGGTGTATAAATGAATAAAGTAATCTATGGAAACGCAGGTAACTGCAGAATTTTAGAATGAGATTAGTTCTAATCGACAAGTCCAAAATTTCGAAGTCATGTGACATCTGTCAACATGGACTGGCCCAATCCGACTCACAGAGAGGAACTCAATGTCCCAGTAGTGGAAACTTAAAAGGCTGATTGTAATTTTAATGACATGTCACATGTAACAAAAAGACAAAATTGTAAAATTAAGATAGTCTGTAGGTATGTTTACCTACTTATCATTATTGCTGAAATTAAGATAAGTAAGCTGCACGCTTATGACGTTAAATTGTGCGATGGGTCGCACAGTGCGCTGGATCGGAGGGTGGAAACACGACAGGACACTGAGTCACTGTGAAGATGGACCACCGTCCATCTTCACAGTGCCAGACCATGGTGGAAGTACTTAATAAATAAAAATACTATATTCCACTATCATAGGTGCTCGAGTACTGAAGTCTACTCAGCCTATTGTCTTGTACCAGTCAAAACCACAAGTCAGAAAAGCCAAAATTCGTCTGCTCCACAACGTAATTTCGTTATGAATATGGTTTTTTTTTTGGGTGGGAAATCATCAAATAACTTCTCCCGCTCTGGGTGGAGCAGGAGGGCGTGACAGAGTTTTACTGACTAAAATCCATCCGTGTTCCCTCAGTAGCCTGTATGCTGGCATACAGGCTACTGAGGGAACACGGCCTGCCTGGACGAACCTGGCGCTGCGGTATCTCTTTCGAACAAACCCGCACCCCTGGCAGGCTTATGAATACGGTTGAATTGTCAAAATGAAATTGGTGATGTTCTTTAGAAGGGTCAGGTGCGTAATACTCGAGTATGAACACATGCATGAACAGAAACGAGGCAAAAGGAGTACGTAAGGATCGAAGCAAGTGGCGTTCTGTAGTTTCGGTCTACCCCCATTGCTAGAAGACATGAGTTTATGTATCTATGTCAAAATGAAAGGGATTGTTGGAATCGATTTATTTCTAGAAAAACTAGATAGTAGTTATTTGTAAACACGCAACGATTTACTTTGTTTCAGCAATCAAGATTTACCATAAACTATTTTGTACTGAAACAAAGATTACAAGGAAAACTACTTGGCTAGGTACTTAAACGAACTACGTAGGTACCACGGCACGTGGCACGGAAGACCAGTGTATCTCAAAATGGTCTCAGAAATACTCCAAATCCTTACTAATGACGTGGAGTCATTAGCAAGAACTTGAGAAGGAGGTGGGGGGATTTTTCGACGAAGAATATCCAGAGGCTCACCTGATCTAGACATACTCGTAGCATGGCACAGCAAGCACACTCAGCCTATAAGGTTTCCACTTCTGGGATACAGGCCTAGTTCTCTGTGAGATGAAATGGGCCATAATCCACCACGCGGGTCCAGTGCGGGTTGGTAGATGTCTATGATCTGACCTAGTACTTAAATATAAAACACGTCTTGCTAAAAGCGGCTAAAACTTACATTTCCTATGTAAATAAATAATCCGCTCATCAGAAAATAATCCAAAATTTCCGGCCAAGATTTTTGGCCATAAGAAAATGTTCTTCCAGGAATGAGGGCTTAGGAAGGGTGCGTAAAACAGGCGCCTAGTTTGGGAACCTCTGCCGTAGACAACATAAAGTTCACCGTTATAAACCCGCCATATCCACACTTTGGTATTCATTGACCGTAAAAATATTTTCTATTTTGCGAGATTGAATTTTCCTTAACATTGTTTGTAGGCGTTCTTTGCAGGTAGAGCGTATATAAATTTTATTTTTATGTCATATACGCCTTTCTGGTTATGCACGTAACAATTTTCCGTGATAGTATGACGGTACTGACAAAGTTGTCAATCATTTCACAGGATTTTTATGCGGAACTAAATCTGAAGATATCATCGTGTGAAAGTGGATTGATTGAAGAATGGGTATAGGTACAGATACGAGTATATTACAATCGACAGGTCGGCAATAAGATCTGATTTCATGATTCATCCAATAATATTCGTCGTCAAGACGATGGCAAATATGTATGTGATCATTAGTGGAAGACACATATTAACCCTTTAAGTTTTTTTATATCTAAATATGCACAAAACATTTAAGTGCACATTATACCGAATACAAAAGTCGCGCGAACGTGCTTGTCGTGCCGTTTAAGATATCAACGTACAACAGAACGAGAACGCAATACGTCACGCTGCGTGTACTTTCTGTTTCTCTCCAATCACTGCAAAAAGGACGGTTCGCGCCAAATCTTAGTAATGGTGGACGTTTATTAAAATTTTGCCAAAAGTGGTAGTAAAAGTGGATAAACTGTTAATATTTTAGTGTCATATTATGTGAAAGGCATCTAGTTTTAACAGGTACCTCTAAGTATTATTTTATTACAAAATTATGTTATTTCACGTAATATGACGGAATAAAGTATTTGTATCTAAATAGATACTTTGCGACTTACGAGTATCTCTACAAATCGTGTTTATTACACTTGTATCTAAATAGATACTTGGCGTCTTTCGCAGTGATTAGAAATGTATTTTTTGTCTCCAAAAAGATACAACGATACTTAACGTTTGTTATAGAAAATAAAGCGAAATGCGAGGATTTCAATAATCTTGGGCCCTGATGCCGCTAGCTGACTCAGATTTACACCTGTCGCACTGCTTTGTGTAAATAATTTCATCACCACTGCTCTCAAACGGTGAAGGAAAACATCGTGAGGAAACTGGCATGTCCTAGAACCAAAAATTCGAAGACATTTGACATCTACCAACCCGCACTGGGCCCACGTGGTGGATTACGGCCCACTCCCTCTCGCGGAGAGGAGGCCTGTGTCCCAGCAGTGGGAACGTATGACGGCTGAGTATGAATCTTAGTTGCAAATAGAAAATAACATACTTACTTATTTAACAC
Source organism: Polymixis flavicincta (assembly GCA_949987655.1). Lineage (NCBI taxonomy): Eukaryota > Metazoa > Arthropoda > Insecta > Lepidoptera > Noctuidae > Polymixis > Polymixis flavicincta. The sequence goes on along the minus strand of OX465175.1, from coordinate 10,040,592 downwards.
TTTCCATTGGCCCGAATACGGCAAGTAAATTCGTACGAATCGACTAATAAGCCAATATCTCGTTACAGTGTCTCTTAAATTTACTGTTACTGGTAGCCTGTTTCATCCCACTGCTGGACAAATGCCACTATCCATGACTTCTTGTACTAATGTGGAGCATGGGTCGTTTGATTTGTCCAGCACGTCCCACCTTTAAAAGTAATCATTATTGAGTTTTTTTCATAAAACTTAAGTATATTAGTGTAGTCTGTTCTAAAAGTAAGTAATGATAGTGTAAACAACCTATCTTCACGTTAAATTCTTAGGCAATCACTTACTAAAAGGAATTTAGCAACACATTCATCTGCATTAACAAGGTTTCAAGTTTACATGTCATCTTTTCTTAACAATTATAATAAGACGAGGATTATTCAGTAGTCCTCTAAACACCCCTTGAATGCACTGATCCGATCTTATCAATAAACAGGTGGACATCAGCTACAATCTGTTACATACAATCACTTAATCGGCTCTAACAACATATAGGTACTACTACTAAGATACGGTGCTTTTTAGCTAGATAAGTGGAGAACAAGATATTAGAAACTTGTATTAATTTAATATTATTGCGTCCATTACCAAGATTGATACTGTCCCAAAGCTGGGCAAACACTGTCATCGAAAGTCAGTCAAAGAAATAGTTGTTTGAATGATTGACTACCAGCTTAAATTGCCTGTTTTTGACATACAACTGTCAAAAATGACAGTTTGTACGAAATGATTGCATTCATCATAACAATTATTTTCCCTTTTTTTTGTGTTTTCAGATCGGTGGGACTCTCCCCTCTTACGACGGTGGGAAAGGGTTGAAACACATTTATCCAAATAATCTTGTGTAGGTACCATTGGACGAACAGTACAATGGTTTTATTGGTTGTGTATTATTATTTACTTTATTTAATACTAAAATTAGGCTAAGTAACACTACTACTAAAATTATCATCATCATTTCAGCCGAAAGACATCCACTGCTGGACATAGGCCTCCCCCAATTTGAGGGGTTTTGCCATAATCGCCACGCTTCGCAGGCGGGATGGCGATCGCAGTATGGTGGTAAAATGCATAGAGAACGCTGCTGCCCATTCTCTAGCTAGTAAGTAAGTCCCTTAGTCGCTTCCGCGGGAAGAGATAGCAACTAACATTATATGGATGTTTATCTGAAATAAAAATATTTTACTTGAATTTTACTCAGCAAAGTTTTTGTAGTGAACCATGTTTGATTAAGGTTCAGATGATTAATCAATATTCCTTAAGCATAATTATCATTACCCCCCCTAAAGGGGTGAAATAATTGATGAAAGTTTGCATTACAATTCGTCATCTTGGGAAACTCCATCGCACGCACGGCTTATCAGCACTAAATCAATTAGACCAACGCACTAGTGAAATGAAAAAAACTTCTCCACAAACATTTTGAAACGTCACCGTCTGTTGTCACCGCTTCAAAGGACCCAAATTCAAAGTCATAAAGGAGACTGCTGACCTCCGTAACATATCAGCGAAACAAAACTAAACACGTGAAGTAAGAAAACACTCGAAAACTGTCACACATTAGGTTTAAGTGGTGGTGGACAAAGTACATTAGATGACAACACACATTTTTGCATGAATACTCTCTGGACTCTCCCCACTTTGGGTATTTGTTTTAGGCGAGAAATAATATCAACGTAAATGTATTTTCTGGAGTAACTTTTAAGTTGTCTTCGGGTGTTTTGTTTTTGGGAAGGTACTAAATCGTTTTTAAATGTTACCATTTGTTATTATTTTATACAGCATCTTAGGGTGAATTTTACTAATGAACGCGATTAGCACATCAAAAACAGCGTTTAAGAGCTGTCAGTAATACCTCATTGTTGTGAAATATTGACACTGACGCGACCGTGACCCATATATACCATATACATATTTACAGAATTTATAACCATTAAAATAATACAACACTCTAACCCCTCCCTTCCTATACCCCTGCCTTTCCCTCCCCTCCTGCTCCTCCTTCTCTTTTTCTTCTCTTCTTTCTCCTTTTTTCTTCTGTTCTTTTTTTTTTTCATTTATTTCTTTGTTCTTTTTTTTTGGTCACAAAAAAAGGCTATTTCAATTATCCTTCTTAGAACCTTAAATTAAAATTATAGCTACCTCACTTGCAACGGAATACCAACCGGTCTATTCTGAAAAAATCTCACCGTGAAATCTTAGATGAAGTGAGGTTCAAGTGAGCTGTCACTCCACCTAATGTTGCGAATCGACACTATTGACATTTCACTTCACCTAAGTTTCAGTTAAAGTTACATAAGTCACACAAGAACAAGACCACATCAAAGCGATTCTTATAACACAATATACCTCTAAACATAATATGCGATATTAATCGGATCAGAGTGTCGTGTAATTACATACGTTCATTATACACCTGTGTTCGGACCATTAGTACACAGCATGGTGAATGGGAATTGTAATCAATCGGCCATACAATGGGGACCGGGCCTACACGGTGGACAATGAAGGGATGACGGACGTCGCGATTGTCGAAGGTCGATGAGTCTCAATTACTGGAAGATGGGAGGAGTAGCTTTGTTTGGACATGTTTGAGGCTGCAGAACCTGTGTTGTGTAGCTAGATGTACAATCGCGACTTCTTCCGCACGCTCACCTTTAAGGCGATAATCGCGTAGCAAGGCTCACGACTCGATCGCACAATGCATGCGTTTTGACCAATAGAATGCACGAAACATATTTTAGTTGTGTTCGTAGTAATGGTGTATAGAAGTGTGACACTCACACAGGCGCGTGCTATGTTCACTAGTTTGTGAGATTATTTTTGAATAGGCACGGCCGGTATGAGCTCTTTATGAATTATTGTTGTTGGCAAGAAGTAATTTCGTAGGTACTCATATTTATCTTCTTTTCGGTTTAGAAAATGTATTATTGCTATTGCTTTAAGTTAAATGAAATAATTGTTAGGTTCTTAATGTGTTTTATTTTTGTAGGTTTTAGGTTTGTTTTTGATTAGCAGAGGAGAATAAAACTAATTCATGCCTTGCTTGACACGAGACCAGAGAGGTGTCACTTTTTTTTTTACCACAGGCAATAAGACATCACAACAGATCAAACAGTAATTGTAAACAGAATCTTATCGATTAGCTTAATGTTTTTTTTTTGTTAGTTTTTCTATTTATTCAGCTACTTCCTAGCAGCGCTCCGCGATTTCAACAGCGTAGTTCCCGTTACCGTGAGAATATGGGGATAAATAGGCCTTTGTCACCCGGAGATAGTGTAGCTTCCCAACAGTGAAAGAAATTTTCAAATCGGTACAGTAGTTTCGGAGCCTATTCAATGCAAACAAACCAACAATCAAATCTTTCCTCTTTATTATTAGTATAGATATATTATTTATCAATAATTTGGAATAAAAATGTCAAACAACAATTTATATCTATTCTATCAACTTTAATATTTTCCTCTCTCCGATATAATAATGTTCCGTCAGGTCTAAAAGTTTTGTTATATATGAACACTTTCACTGCCTTCCCAATTTTCATGATGTCCAATGGTTATGCGATACCGCCGCCATACAAAACGCAGCGGACGCGCTAGGCACGTTGACTGGCACTGCATAAAGTTATAAAATGTTAATAATTATTGTCATTTCTGTAAATTCCGGTTAAGAAGTTACAGCCTTTCAAGGTCAACTTATTAATGCCATTAAAAAAAAAATCTGAATTATCGGCGCGGCGCGTGCGTAAGAGGGACTTGTTACTTGCGCAGTTCTATTGAAAAGTAAAAATCTTCATTACAATATGTTATAAACTTGAAAATATACAAAAACGAAGCAAGTTAGATATTTTGTTGGAAATTTGCAACATTTGTTATTATCTTTTTATTTTATTGCTCTATATTATGATTGGAATAACACAAATAGGTATACTTAGCGCAATTCATACAATGTTATCAGAGATTTTTGTTTACTGTTGTCGGAACTCTTGCAACTGCAATAATAATACGTTCATTATCTATACCATTGTTATTTAGTGGGAACTTCTGAAAATCCGGTTTAACAATAGAATGGCTTAAAAACATACTTTATGGCCCTTCTATTGAAGGACCATAAAATACGTTCGCGAAATATTACCAAGAATTTTAAGGTATGCCTACTATTTTATTACCATGTTACCTATCTCGAATGTTTTGCAGGTGTTTCTTATAGGTATGTATATTTTGAATACTTTGAATAGTTCTAATATTCGTTTTATCCATTTATTTATCACACCTTTGATTTTTTATTTAATCATAACAGCAGTTTGTGCAGAGGTTGATTGGTACTAACACTAGATAATAAGTTGTTTTCATATTATGTTACTAACACTCTATGGATTTCTTTTCCGAAAAAAAAAAAAAAATTATTATTATTTATTATTATAAACAGGCGGCTGTCCCCTTACTGCACTCGTGCGCTGAATTACCAGATTTTAATAGATGTAGAAAGAATCACACAATGTTTAATAATCACATTGTGGCCACTGGTTGTGGTCTACGTAATATTAACAAAACTGAGGAAACAATATAAGCTCTTTGCTAAACTATTAAGACTCATTTTCGCGGTACAGAAGATCTACAGTGAATGCTCATACATTTCTATGAGATCCGAGCTAAAACGCCTAGCGCGTGAGACAGAAGATAGTTGACATAACTGTATGGAGCGTTATGGAGTAATTTGTCGATTCTCGTGCGCCGCACGGGGAACCGAAGTTTGTCGAATATTACCGAACGTCACGTCGATTAGCGAGAGCGCCCGAGGTTTGGCAAAGTTTGCATGCCGGCCATAATGAATGACCGACTCATTATTGTCACTGCGAAGTTTAGTTTACGTGGAATTGAATACTATTGTTTATTTTTTATTCGTCTAGATTTAAATTACTTACCTATCTGAAATAAATAAATTCTATTTATTTACTTATTACCCCTAATACTTAGTGAGCTAGTAAAGTTCACCACCAGTTCCATGACCTACCAGCCGCCACTGATCATAAATAAACGAGATTACACGAACAAGGTATCTTTCCAATGTCCGGGGCATGCTTTGCAGGATGCTTACCGTTGGGTGGTTCACAAAAGGCTTGCAAAAGGCAGTACGTTAAGATTGGAGTTTATGAGTGGGCCGTCTTTTAATAAAAGGTTGACAAACCATGCTATAATCAACGAGACAAGCGCGTTGCCCGCATTGCGTACGACAAGTATATTTTGACAAATATAACAATAACTCAGTTCATAGGCCACTTTAAAATTCGGAAGCATAACAAGTAATTAAACTGAACTATAATTTTCAATAAGAAATTTTCCTTAATTTCTGAAATATAACAGAAATAGTAGAGTGAAAGGATAAAAAAAAAAGAAATATTAGCCATTAGTGAAATAATATATATATTTTTCAGTTCGTGTTCATTTAATAATAAGCTGTTCAGGATTAAAGATTTCTTATGGTTTGATTTTTAAACCGTATCTGTTTATTAAAACATTTTTGTTTAAAGCGAAACTGTCGTCTGCAATCATCGTGTAAAATCATACAAAATGTGTTAAAATTTAAGAACAATTTTAAGGATTTGTAGTTGTGGAATAGAAGCAATTTAATTTAGTTGAACTTATTTATTTTTAATAGAGTGTTTCAAGATTTCAAAAGGAAATTTTAAAGATTCACCCAGAAATTAATATAAAAAATTACACAAAAATTATCATCAACTTGTATTTATCTACACTCATATCGTAAAGTTATTATTAATAAATCAAAAATAGTGTCATAATGACAGACTTTAAGCACGGGCAATTCTAATGAAATTAAAAAGTTTTATTATTTTATAATTTTAGCACACCTTCCTTATGTTTACGTATTTGTGTTTTTTGTAATGTCTTCGCTACTTCTTCTAATACTCCTAGTAATTGTTCTAACTGAGACATTTTTTGTAAACAACAAAAAAACGTGTTATTCTTCAAAATAACGTGATGTTACGATGCGTAGAATCCTTTTGTAATAATATTGTAAATAACTTGCACAAAAAACCCTCAAACACTGCTAATGACGGTCCGGGCTCGCTTCTTATCTAAGGAATGCAATGTCTTTTGTTCTCGACGCTCAGTACGGTGCACTGTAATCCGGCTCGATTTCGACCATGTTTTGATGGGAGTAAGGTTGAAAATTGTTTGTATGGATTTTTGTGGGAACGAAATGCGTGCTTTGTTGACGACACCTTTATTGCGACTAAAAAAATGGACATTGGTTTGCGTCTCTATACGTCATGCATTCAACAGACAATATGGATTTGTGTGAATACACTCACACAAATACATGTTGTTTCTAATTGGGCGAAACCAGGAAGGGGTGTGGTTTGTCACTAGATGCGCTGCCACAGAAATATTTTCTTAAGTGAGCATGGTTAAAGTTTGTCGATTGTACCTTATCAAAGCTACTTTAAAGTCAAATTGATTATTTCAAATAGTAGGTAGCCGTTTATAGCTCACTGTCTTCTTACTGCATCTTTTTCAAATAAAATTTCAAATCTTGTTATAAAGTTCTTGTAGAGCATTATTTTTAGTATATGCGAAACGTCAATATCGTTTGTTAACCGATTCCCATAATGTTTACACCATGTTATATTTTGTCCTAAAAAAGTTTTGAAATTGTAATGGAAAATGTAATCACCAGTTAACTACAGTACAATCGCCATACGGTAAGAATTTACTGCCTAATTATTATTATCAGTGATCATAATACGACGCTGGACGCGCGGGTGCTGCGTGGTGACCATGTTTGTGTAGACAACTAGGTAACATAACAAGCTAACGCTACAGTTTTGATATTTTGTATTTTTATACAAAATTTCAAATTTATAATCGTACAATAAGTATAACTAAAAGGTGTGAAATAAAAACAACTTGAACTGACTGCGTAAAAAGTGGACTTAAAAAAAATTGATGGCAGCAAGAAATTATTATTTTGCGGGTTTGATTATTGAACTTAATAACTACTATAGAGAATTTAATGCAGTCAGAGGCAATATAGGTATTTATTGCTATATTTAAGATAGCATACCATGTTTACATACCAAGACCCCACCGTGCCTCGGTAAGCACGTTAAGCCGTTGGTCCCAGCTGTCATTAATGGATCTTTGACAGTGGTTACGGGTCGTCAGAAGCCCGAAAATCTGACAACCAGTCTTAACAATGGGTATGGTTTTACCCAGTAACTGGGTTGTGGAGGTCAGAAAGGCAGTCGCTCCATGTAAAATACTGGTACTCGGTTGCAACCGGTTAGTGTGAGGCGACCCAACGTACTTGGGTAAAGGTTAGGTAGATGATTGATAAATTTAAGATGCCGACTGCACAATATTGTTAATATATTTTATATCGTCTGTGCGAACGTGGGCTAAGAGACAAGAGCACCTACTATTATCCCTAACTTCACCCTAAAAAGAGGCCTACTCTTTTTACCACGCTTGTATTAGCTTCACCTGCATGTTTGTAACCAACTCCTTTGGACTTCATTTCGACCCACTTCAAACGGTCAGATTTGATTTAAACGTAGACTTATCGAGGACCGATAAAAATACAATAAATTCATAAATTAGTTCCATAAAAAAGCTGAAAAATCACGCTTTTGTAGTTAGCAGAACTTAAAAAAAATTAAAATAAATCATAGATAAAAACACGTATTTCTAAACTTTTTTTTTTTTATAACAACACCTACACACAATACCTTCGACTACTGTGGAAATCAAAATAAACAAGTGCATAATTAATCACCACTTTCAGACACCAAAAATCCACTGCAAACAATAACCAATAATCGAATAATTAAATAAATAAAATCGTAACCGATACTTGAAAATTAACAACAATTATCCCGTCATTACGCATACGAACTTAATTAAAATGTTGAAATTATCTGAAAACTTTGCAGTGTAGTTTTGGTCAATTAATTTAATTTATCAACCATTCGGTAACAAGGGTAGGTCGAATTTCGAATTGGTGTTTATTAAATACGAACATAGATAGATACTCGTAGGTATGGAGGAGATAGGCGGACGAAATTTCACACAGAACATTTTAACGCCCTGCACCCTAATTGCGTAACTCACGATTCATCATAATCTGTATCGTTTTGAAACGGATTGTCACCCTAATTGCGTAACTCACGATTCATCATAATCTGTATCGTTTTGAAACGGATTGTCACCCTAATTGCGTAACTCACGATTCATCATAATCTGTATCGTTTTGAAACGGATTGTTAAACCATTGCTTCATATGTTCGAAAAATGTGTCTGTTCGACAATATAAATAACGCAATGAATATTGTTTAACTGTGAAGACGAAACCAATTATGATCAATCGTGAGTTACGCAATTAGGGTGCTGATCTATGATTCCATGATTTTGGTCGTCCTGTGTACATGAAATTATAACATAATCCTTCCGGACGAAATTCTTAAATGATTATGAAAACCAAAATCCGTTACGTGGTTTTGAAAACTTTGACATGTGCAAAATAACTTAGAATATTTCTTAAAATGTCACGCTAAGAAAATAAAAATAAATCTTACAAAATCAACGAACCGACAAATTCCCATCTTCGATCATCGGTTCCGACACCATAACTCATCCGATTGAGCGGTGGCTTAAAAACAGCCGGCTTAATGTCACATTTTTCCATTAACCGACATCGCGTCAGCCGGTCGGATAAATCGACGACCTGTTGCCGAACGTATGCCGAAGACTGAAAGGCAGGCAATGCAAATTGTTCTTTAGTTTACTTACTTCCCGCGGTACTTCGCAAGCTTCTTTCTTTCTTTCGTGTTTTTTAAAACTGTTGATGGCTTTCTTTGACTTATTTCTAAAGTTTCTTTTGTTCGGTTTTTGTCGATTTAAGTAGTGGCGAAGTTTTGTGCGGAATCAATTGAGGTCACCTAGATGTTAAGTACATATTTTTTACTTTGCCATTTTGTGCGAAATAAAAAAAAACAGCCTACAACGTACCCACTCCTCAGATACAGGCCTTTCGCTGTGAGATAGTTAGCACAATCTACCACACGGGCCCAATCTGGGCGGGATATTACACGACTTGGTTTTTTTTTTTTGTTCTAGTAGGTACATGCTGATTTTCTCACGATGTTTTCCTTCACCGATTTGAAAGCAGTGGTAATGATATAAATTACACAAAGTAAAGGGCCAGCCTGGGTTCGAACTCACGACCTACAACTTGGAAGACGGGGCTATGACCACTAGGCCACCAATGCTCTTAAAAATAACTGCTGGCATTTTATTAGGTCTTTACCTATGAAATTGCCGTTCTGCAGTACTGGCCATTTCAAATCAAAATAATTTTTGTTTGGCTAAGAATTCTAATTTCAAATTAATTTTATTTTAAAAACATGGTTTTTTTTTTCTAAAAGTAGTCATTTCTTTATTGATTAGTGTTACATTTTCATCGCATTTCAATCTTTTTCGTCATCATGGATACGTTAAAAATTCGAGTAATTATGGAATATGAGTACCGTCGTGGCAGCAACGCGGCACAAGCGGCACGCAACATCAACGACGTTTACGGAGCTAACACTACAAACCAACGCACCACCTGTTATTGGTTTGCTCGCTTCCGTTCTGGAAATTTCGACCTGAAAAATGAACCTCGCGGTCGTCCGAAGACTTTGGTCGACAATGACGAATTAAAGGCGATTGTGGAAGCTGATGATACACAATCTACGGCTGAATTAGCAGCAGCTTTCGACGTTAGCGTCAAAACAATATTGGTCCATTTGCGTCAAATTGGCAAGGTAAAAAAGCTTGACAAATGGGTGCCCCACGAACTCAATGATCGCCAGCGCGAAGTACGCGTCGAGACGTGCCTTGCACTGCTCAACAGACACACAAATGAAGGAATTTTGAACCGCATTGTTACCTGCGATGAAAAATGGATTCTGTTTGATAACCGTAAGCGCTCAGCAAGTTGGTTGGATCCTGGTTCAGCACCTAAACAATGCCCTAAACGAAAACTTACCCCTAGAAAAGTGATGGTCACTGTTTGGTGGTCTAGCGCCGGTGTGATTCATCACAGCTTCTTACCAAACGGGGTGAGCATTACTGCAGATGTGTACTGTGAAGAACTGAACACAATGATGGAGAAGCTGGCGCATCTCCAACCAGCATTGGTCAATCGCTCGTCTCCGCTGCTCCTGCACGACAACGCGCGACCTCATACTGCACAGCAGACGGTCTCCAAGTTGCAAGAACTGGGGTTGGAAGCTCTCCGTCATCCGCCCTACTCACCAGACCTTGCGCCTACAGACTACTACTTTTTCCAGAATTTGGATAACTTCTTGCCGGGAAAAAAATTTAATACCCGAGAGGCAGTACAAAATGCCTTTGAAGAATTTGTTGCCTCCCGTCCAGCTGATTTCTTTAAGAAGGGCATCAATAAACTGCCACTGCGATGGCAAAGATGCATTGATTGCATGGGTGATTACTTCGATTAATACAAATAAAAAATTCATGAAAAAAATTCGTTTAAATTTTTTCATACAAAACGGCAATTTCATAGGTAAAGACCTATTATTAAAATACATTCAGAAAAATACATCTTAAGATATCTCAAAAGATTATACCTACAGGTTTATAATAAAAGATACGGAGTATTTCAATATCTTCAGGACTCATCCATCAGTTTTTTTTTTGTCATTAGGTACACTTTGCCTACGTAACTTCGTCCCTCACTCTTTATTTACTTATTTACAACATTAACAAAAGGTACAAAAATAAGAAGAGAACAAAGCATCGATTTGGTATTAAAAAGCTTTATTTCTTCGCTGAAAGGTAGATAGGAGCCATCGAAAACATGGAATAATACTTATTATGGCGTACCGGTCACAATAGAGGGCGGCCGCCTCTTACACCGTAGGGCCTACGATAATACGCGTGCGTACTAGCATACTACGATTTTGATATGGGAAATAATTAAATGATTAAAAAACCTTTTGGTTATTTAATGATTTACGTCTTTTATATAATAATATTTCCTCTATTTGACTGATCTTCTAAAAACTTATTGGTCTTTTAATGGTGTACGTTTTTTAAATTAATAAACCTCTAAACACTTTTTTGGCTTCTAATGATTACCTAATTACATGTTTTTAGGAAAGCAAAATGGGGATTATTTGGTAGGGATAGGGATCCTGCCGTTTTGCAAAAATTATTTTGACAAAATTTCATTAACCAAAGAAATAGCAACCTCTTTTTTATACCAACGCAATATTTGGAATGATTTTAGTACCGCACATTCATTCTGTCAAATTTTTACTCGGCATAATATTATCAAGGATAATGTCACTAAGACACTTTGGTCTTTAATCAAAACAGCTAGGTTAGAACTGTGACCACACAACGGCGAGTGCCAGAAACATTTTTTTGAATGTAAAACCAGAAACTAATTAAATGTATTCATTATTAATGTATTAATATTACAATTACACCCTTGTAACAAAACGTCGACGTTGACTGAATAGAAATGGTAAATTGAAAAGTCACGGTACCAACTATTTGGCTTATTTTATTTTGCATAAAATATGTTATACCAACTTCAATATTCGACGACATTAAAATTGGTAAATGTACTAGTTGGTAAGCAAGTTATTGTTTAAACGTTCACTTACCAAACATTAGGTTTGCGTTACAATTATTTGTGAAGAGTTTATTTGCTAAGTAATAATTTGGAAGTGATAATTTGTCAATATGTTTTTGATGAAACAAGATTAATTCAAATAAACATGCCCTTATTTTTTTGCATATATCTAAAAACGGTGTTGGTTATTCATGTTTATTTTCGCGTTTCAAGATCGAATGTAGATCAGAATATAGACGTATGCTGTCTGAGCAGAAAGTTATTTTTCAATATTAAAAATAAATACCTATCAGTGAGATATGTAATTAATACTTTTAATTAGTAACTTCGTAACATAACATTACGCCTGTAATCCCCAAAGGGTAAGGCAGAGCTGTAGATACTTATAGTACACCCACATTTCGCCAGTTATGTTTTTAAGTCCCATGTCATAGAGGATGTCCCTATTGCCATTAACCGGGCACAAAACCAGATTTTGGGCAGGTACTGAGAAATTCCCGTTCACCATAGTAATTGCAAATTAGTCGCTTAATCCTTAATTACGTTTGTTTTTAGTAATTTCTCTTAAAATAAGAGTGGAAGATAATACATTTAAGGTGCCCTTACTATATAATTTAGAAGTCTGTCCAAAAGGCGCAAAACCCATCTCGTATTACTCGGAGGCGTTTGTTACTCCCCCTCCCAAGAAGGAAAAGTAAGAGGGATACGAACATAGATGTAATTAAAATTAATTATTCATGTATAAATTGAACGAGTGGTTCCTTGGAAATGGATCAAATTCTTCGTACTGTTTATTCCTTCTTGAGTGTAGGAGTAGGTGGTAGGTGAAATTTTTCCAATCCAATTATAATATGCACATTTACACTTGCCTTAAGGTATGTTTCTGAATAAATTAATGGGTAAATTATTGAAAAAAAAAAAGACCTGTTATCTAGTTAGTAATTTCTGTTGAAAATTTGAAATAGGTACCTACATTGTAAATGTCTGTCATTATTATTGAAAACGTTTTTTATTATGTGTGTCTTAATATTATTTTCTACTCCAACACACAGTAACGTTAAGATTACCTGACGCGAAATATGGTAAAGCAATATGCATACCCAAGCTGCGCTTGTATTCCCCGAATGGTCAGATATAGTTAACAAATACAAATATTTAATTGAAACAAAAACATATTACAATTTTTGTGTACGCACTACGCACGGCTACACATCAAGGTATTATTATACATTTCCAGTATAGGCTAATCTCGCATTGTATAGGATTTCGGTACAGTGCGAGATTGGAGTAAACTGGAAATGTATAGCTTGATGTGTAGCCGTGCCGTGTGTACGTTAATACTGCGTTAGTTTAGTCACGGTCTAAACACTTTATCAGGCATGTTTAAGTCCCATGTAAATAGGGACGAGCCTATTGCCATCTACCTGGCACAAATCCAGACTCAGGCTGGTCCTGAGAAATGTTACATAGACAAACCTAATATCACTTTGCCCGACCCGGGAATCAAACCCAGTACTTCATCCTTGCGACCACTACACCGACGACCTTTTCTATCAATTTCGTCCACAGGCAACTAAAAAATCTTTATTCTCATATTATTTTTGTTATGCAACGGTGTAACACACGGCCCGACTTTGTCAGGCCCAATTAGGCGCGTAGTTGGCGGAAATCACTTCGTCATTCGTTCTCGCAGCGCATAATAGATACTGCAGACATTATATGAGTTCCAGTAATTGACTAACAAGCTGCTTTTCTATTACTTTCCTAAGCACAGGTGCATTGGGGAAATGGTGAATGGGGTTCTCGTATTTCTAAGAAGCAGGCATTTCAATTATAAAGAAGCTCTTGACATGTAGTCGTAAATCGGAATAGAGAAGTTTTTGCTTAATTTCAGAAGAACGATAAGTATTTTGACTCCATGTTTTGTTCAATTTACGGTCAACTGTGCGCAGTTAAGTTGTATTGGTACGTATTACAAGCCAGAAAAAAAATAAGTGTATAAATAGAATAGTATCATGATAAAGCAATCGTAAAACAGAGCTCGATTTTTTTTTCTTTGCTTATTCCTCAAAATGTTGAGTCTAAAACATCATATTTTATGTAATGATTCAATCAAGTAAATAAATTCCTAAAAAATATTTTACTGTGCTGTGCAATTGTTTATAAATTTAACTAAAACTGCAAAATTACTTTTATTTTGATGGTCATTCGATTGAACTAACCTCAAACGCATTGCTATTTTCAAATTAATTTGTTGTCGCGATGCGATATTGTCAAAAAAATGCTCCACAACGTGCCTTAACTTGGTGTTTCTCGATCTTGGCAGTACCGAAACAAAATTAACAACTTCGTTTCGGTTCATATTCAAAACAAATAAAGCCCACATAAAAACGAAGCCTAAAAAATTAAATGACATTCAAAGCAAAACATTAACGAACAACATTTCAAACAAGGCATTCGAATGTAAACATTACAGAACTACCGTCACTAAAATATTTATTAGTATTGCCCTATCCATAAGGCGGAACCCACAACTTGTCAATAAGGGAAACAGAACATCGACATTTCCAAAGTCCTCCCAATATTTGTGACAGGATGTATTGAATATTGGATACTGAAACCTCATCTGTTTATTTACTTTAAGTCCGTTACAGGGTTTGGTATTGGTGATAGATTACATTGAAATTAATTTACTTTTAAATTTCATTTTCTACTTGACTTAACATTTAGTTACTTAAAGTCACACAATAAAGGCTTATTAAATAAAGAGCGGTTTTTCTCGCCTTAATTGCAAATTTTGGTTAATCAAAAATGTTAACACTTAATCAATTTTTAATTCTTCATTGATAACCAGAGCAGTGGTGGCTCAGTGGGAACGGCGGAGCTGTAGTAGGTCGTGGCTTCGAACTTTGAATCCAAGCAGGCGCTTTACTTTGTGTATTTAATTACATCACCACTGCTCTCAAAACGCTGAAGAAATCATCTTGAGGAAACCAGCATGTCCTATAACCAAAATTCGAAGACATGTGTCATCCGCCAACCCGCACTGGGGCGGCGTGGTGGATGATGACCCAGTCCCTCTCACTGAGAGGAGGCCTGGCCTGTCTCTCCCAGCAGTAGGAACATTATAGGCTGATATTTTCAATGAATAATTCCCAAACACGAATTCTAGTCGCCACTTCGCAAAATTAAAAACGAATCAACTAGACCAGCTTAGTACAAGAATAGAATAAGAACTACTAGCTACATAATACTATTAACAGATCATCTATTAAGATAACCTCAAACACACAAAAGAGTCTAGTCTACACGTGTACAATAGGTATATTTAAATGTATATTCTATTCAAATATATCCTGTACACGTGCCAAGGCCTTTTTGTCCAAAATATCTTTCTCCATATTTCAGCCAAGCACAAATCCACTACTAATTACAAGCCTCCTTATCCAGAAAATACATAATATCATAAAACTAAATAAAAAATGATTTTATTTCTGTACTCGCTTTTGCCAGCAGTTTCAACCGCGTGGAGGTCAAAAATTAACCCACGGGAAGACACTACCAGGTATTCTATGTGTTACAAGTTATATTTTTTTTTATTTATTCTGAGTAGTCGCATAGGAATGGGCGTCTTATGCGTCTAGTCAAAGAAGAAAGGCCGAAAAAGCCAAAGGTCTTTTTTAAGTCCAGACAGTCAGAAAATACATTCATAATTAAAACAGTATCCTTAGAAGCCCACAAATCTGTGTACTAAACGTAAACAAAACTTTAAGTATGAAGCGAACCCCATCTAAGATATTAGCAATCCTTTTTAAGTAACATTCGAGTCTGACAAATGAATATTTAGCTTAGGGGAGCAGGTGGTACGGGCGGTCTCCCGACGATACATAAATCAGGATAGTAGGTACACAATGGGTACTTGGTCTACCTGGGTACTTACTTACTTTGGCGATGATAACCGAAGTTTTTGATACACCGTTTTGCGTTTGTTGAGAAAGACAATTAGGTCATGTGGGAATATGTTTTGAAGGTGGTGTTTTAAGTAAGTGCGATAGAGTTTGTATAGCTTGTCCATTAGTGTAAAGTTTTATTCTTAAATAATCATCATCTTCTGGCCTAGCCTTTTCCAGCTAGACTTAAGGTGAAACAAGTCCACATTTTTTCCATTCAAACTTCGGGAGGGTTTTACTCCACTGTTTGACAATGTACATCAAAACTTAAACATGGTATGGTTTTGTCTCATTATTAGAATTGTCGGTACCTACGGAAACATAATAATATAATAAAAAGCCAGTAAAAAGTTATGAGCCAACAAAGATTAGTTTTTCTTGATAATTTAACGTAACTTTGGACATGTTTAAGTAATAAAAGAAGTGTAAAATCTCCAAAACTAACTCGATATCGAAAAGTTCAATAAAATTAATTGGTCATTGATTTATGCAGTGGTTTTTTCAGAAAACCCGATCTTCCGAAGGACTTTTCTTAATTTTTTAAGCGCCTGTTTTACTATAACTGATCCTGCAGCTCACTCAATAATGTTGTGCGTGTAGACTATCGTATTACTGCTCATCACTGATACTACCTCTGTCGGACTCGAAGCCTGGTGAGACAGCGTGCTTTTCAGCCAAGCCCACCAGTGAGTTCGAGCCCGCGACTAGTGTACCCTTAAGTACTTACTTTGGCGATGGTTACCGAAGTTTTTGATACACTGTTTTGCGTTTGTGGACAAAGAGAATTAGGTCATGTGGGGCATATGTTTTGAAAGTGGCGCTCTAAGTTTTAAGTAAGTGGGATAGAGTTTGTATAGCTTGTCCATTCGTTTATGTCTCCCTTCCCTTTTCCCAACTACGTTGGGGTCGGTGTCCAGTTTTACTACTAGGTGCAGCTGAATACTAGCTTTTTATATGGACCGTCTGCCTATCTGACCTCCACAACCCAGGTACTGGCTAATACAAATACCCCGTCGTAAGACTGGTTGTCACACTTTCGGGCTTCTGACGACCCGTAACGACTGTCAAAGATTGTTTTGTAATTTTATATTTTAAGTTCCAATTCTTAAGTTATATTTCTTAGCATTGGTCGTAACTGAATTCTAGAGCTAGTAATTTATTTTTTTATTCTTCTGGTGCTATAACTTATTTTAGAGAATATTGAATAACCTGTTATTGGTAACTGTGAAGTCCAAAGTAATTGTTACCCATACTATATTAAGGCATCTTTCCATCGTGTAACACAAACTTCATTTTCGATTCTGTACGCTTAGATCTTTTGAACAGCTCAACGGATTTTAATGCGGTTTGCACCAATGGACAGAGTGATTCAAGAGGAAGGCTTATACAGGCTCCATTTCTAACCAGTGCGCAGATATTTTTCGTCGGTTATTAAAAAAAAAAAACAACTGTGCCATACATTTTTGACCGCGTAGGCATTGCACTTTTCTATGAAACATCTTGTTTTTTTTGTATAACCTACGAAAAATTTCTTCGCTGGGGGATCTAGAATGATATGCTGAATTCATGAATACAGTTAGCGCACTGGTTAAAAACTTATCCTGTATCTATAATAACTTAATAACATTATAAACCGACCTCCACGTGGGCGAAGAAGCTCGCAAAAGCTAGATTTTTTAATAAAATACTTAAGGTTGGTAATCAATAGAAAATTTTTTTTTGGAAAATAGTTTTACAGTTATGTGATGCACCTAATAGCATTATCAGCCTACAATGCTCCCACTGCTGGGACACAGGTTTCCTCTATGTGGGAGTGGGCCGTAATCGCCAATGCGGGCTCAGTGTGGTTTGGTAAATGTCACAAGTCTTCGAATCTTCGGTTCTAGGACATGCCGGTTTCCTCACGATATTTTCCTACACCATTTTGAGAGCAGTGGTGATAAATAATTTACACTAAGTAAATCTGTCTGGATTTGAACCTAACTACAACTCGATAAGTCACGGCCGATACCAATGGGCCACCACTGATCTAATTTAGCCATATTTGGGCTAAACCCAATCCAATGTAACCCTAAATCATGTGATTTCATTAGAATTCACGTGATGTCTAAATGGGTTAATTAATGAATGGCAAATATTATACAATGTCGTACACAATATCAAATGATCACTTTGTTTCTCATTCCAGGTACTTACGTATTTTGTATTTCGCAGATGTTTCTTTTTTTCTCTTTTATGTTGTTTCGCTTTTTGATGTTTGTTTTGTTTTTTGTGTTTTGGTTTTCAACAGAGTCTGCGATTGGATACGGACACTGTCTTTTTGTTGGAGTTTTTCGCAATGGTGATAATATATTATACCTAGTGATAAATATTTATATATAAATTGCAGATGTTAGGTTGTAAGTGGATTACAAATTACAATATGGTTCGCGATCGTAACAAATATGGCTTTATAGAATAATATATAATTCAAATCATCACTAAATCGTTTTAGTTCAAAAAAAGTAACCATTAAAACAAAATGAACTTGGAGGGTTGCAATAATCCAGGGGTGCAGGTTGATCGAAAGAGATACCGTGATCCCTGGCACACAGGCCACTGAAGGAACACGGGTGGGTTTTAGTCAATAAAAGTCTGACACGCTCTCCTGCTCCGCGGTGAGGGAGTTATTTAATGATTGCCCACCCTCAAAGAAAAAAGGTTGTAATTATGATCTTAACTTATAATACAGAGAAAATGCTAGCGTAGAAAATTTTCCTCGGTTACATATAGAAAAAAAAAAATCAGCTGTTCCATACATTTTCACCGCATAGATAGGTACTGCACTTTTCTATGAAACAGCTGATTTTCCCCTTTTTTACCCTATCGCTTCATACTCATAATCAGCCTATAATGTTCCCACTGCTGGGATACAGGCGTCCTCTCCATGAGAGGAAGCGGGCCGTGACCTACCACGCAGGTCCAGTGCGGGTTGGTAAAAGTCTTAGACGTTTTGGGTCTAAGACATACCGGTTTCCTCACGATGTTTTGCTTCACCGTTACGAGAGCAGTGGTGATGAAATAATTCACACAAAGTAAAGTGTCTGACAGGTTCCGAACCGACAACCTACAACTCGTAAGCTTCTCTTAAAAGTCCGCAATAAAAACTAGAACAGAGATCAAATAAATTACTTTCATTTTAATATTCATAAACGAGATCAAATTCTAGCAAAATTACCTTAATTAAAATGTTAATAAAACAATACGAATATGAAGCAATTAGCTCCATTCCACTATTAAAAGCAAAACAATCTCATACTTTGTTCTGCATATACCTGAAACTTTCAGTATAAAACTCTGTGTAAACTGAAGTTTTTATCTGTTAAAACATTCATAAAGAGTCGTAATATCTAATCTCACACACACATGTATAGCTCTATCTATCTCTTACGTACTTATACATACAACATGTATAAGTACGTAAGTAAACTGATCTGTTCGAAGCAGGTAGAAAACCGTAGGACAAACCACTAAAAGAACACGTTACTTGCTGGGACACATCAAGACAGGTAGGGATGGGAGCTGTCGATATATCGATGGATGATTTAAGTTTCTTTTGATTTTTTCTGTTGGTTATCTGGAAAAGGTATTATAAGCGTTATAGGGGTTTGTGGCTAAGTAATAACAGCCACACGGGACTATCGAACAGGTTAAGCTACGGTTGCCGCGGTTGGTCCGTGTATGGGCGACTATATTTACAAATAAAGACAGAGGTATGTCTTTATGGAAAGTACGTTTTTAGCCGTTGATCCGGACGGGGGTTTGTCTATACGTTACGGGTCGTCAGATCCCCGAAAGTCTGACACCCTTTGATAATAAATGGAAATCATGGCCTTTCTTTGGTATTGATCGTCGATTGGTGAGCTCCTGAAGTTCTGAGTTGAGCTAAACCGTTACTGTCACATGCGTGTCCACTCAATCTGTGTGTTTTTTTCCTCAAGAGACAATTTCAGACGCCAATCTACATGGTTTTCACCCGATCTGACCAAGATTGTGTCTGAACTTTAAAAGATACTGTGACCTTTGAGTTTTTTTTCGGGCTTTCTTCTCAGAATAGTCAGATAACAAACGCTGACCTCATATAGTTTTAAAGTACTTTTTTTATCACCGTATGAAACACAAATCAAATCATCTTTTTACTTCTTATTACTTAGTTAGTTATTACCACGGCTAGACATGAAATCTCCCAAGTGTACACCAAAACAACCGGGTGACAAACATCTAGTCCGTCTCGGCAATCTTTTTAACGTCATCTACGTAAGTTTCACTACCTATTTCTGAGTTCGCATTCACAAAGTTTCGTACCCCTATCGTAGACGGAGACGTAGCGAGGCACATCCCTAGTGGGGCGGGGCGGGAAACGGGCGGACGATTAGCCGTGGTGTTTCTCTGGCCGCGCCGCCTTGGAAATAGAAAATAAAGGCGCCGTGACAGGGGCGTGAGTGCGTTCATTCAGGCGAGTTGACTTGCCTGTACTTTGATACTGTTGGCAGAAGTATTTTTTTTAAGCTGAAGGAGCCAATAAAATCGTTTTGTTCTTGTGATTCGTTTACATGGATGTGCTAGTTTGAGTAAGAATAGCCGTAGACGAACTACGTTATAAATCCACTGGACAGAAATGAATTTACTGGAAAGGAATAAATACATTTTGTTTCGAAATAGGGGTAAAAATAGAAGTAAAAAAAAACACGTAAACACCATTTTTCGAGTTGGAAAATATGTTAGCTTGGAACAATGTGTCATTACACTAAATTCAGATACGGAGTTTGTTAAAACCTCCAACCAGTCGATTCTGAATCAGCTTACCTAACATCATGAATAAACATAAACATATTTAATAACTAACTACACAACTAAAGCTAATATTTTATGTAGATCTATCATGTCAAGTTAGTTTTAGATTCAATTAGGTAATGTATCCGCAATTACGCTAAATAGATAGGCTATATTGATTCGCAATCAAATTGATTTATTAATGTGTATCGCACATTAACACACTTGCTTCGAAAGATACGACGTGGTACATAAAGACGTTAGTTTTTCGAAACAATCAGTTTTTTTTTTTGCATCGTTATAAGCGTGTTTTAATAAATTGTGTAGTTTAAATTCAGGCCAAAACCAAAGCGTTATATCGATGCGGCATGGTGTAAGTAGGTATAATAGTAATATTGTTATCGCCAACGCCAATCAATAGATAAGAACGTTTTCTTGTATGTTTCTTGAAGAGATTTTGTTAGTGATTATGAATCAGGTGATGCAGATCCATCAACATTGATGATATTTGGCGATGTCATCTCATTTTCATGTTACGAACAGATGGATATAATTACATATTTTTTAAACTGATAATAAATAGGCAAGATTGCTGTGCTACCGGGCCGTGACACGTTCGTTATTAACAAACGCACGACCTATCCCTTCATATACTTAACAACTGATTTTGCCAGTCACCCGACCTCAAAATACTTCTTCACCAACAAAACATTATCTCAAGCCAGCTACTCGCCTCCACCAACTCGTCCGTTCAAACGACCCCGCCATGTCCATAGACGATACAAGTTAAACGCGTGGTCGTCGGCTCGAACGTGACCGCTTTACGTATTTATGCAGATGTACCACCACTGTCCCACCCCTCGCCGTCTCACCCCTGCCAAGAATTCAACTAACGTCCCAATGTCCCAAATAAGGGACACACTTATTATTGGTGGGAATAAGACAAGGCTTAACAAACATTAGGATTTGGACAACGAAGAATAAAGACCGGGATTAGTCGGATAAAGTTGTGATAAGTTCTGTTTTGTGACGTGTGTCTGGGTCCGTAGGTGGGTGATGTGGCAGGATGTTTCTAGGTGTATGTCTGGAAGAGGTTGCATTTGTGATTTCTCAAATGATTTTATTTCTATAAGGAGGTTTGTACAAGTAGTTGTACATGTCAATCATAACGTATTTTGGAAACTAGATGAGGTCGGCGTTTCCTATCTGACTACTCTGAGAAGAAAGGCCGTCTCTTTTAAAGTCCATACGTAATCTTCAGATCAATCCAAAATCTACATGGATTGGGGTCTAAAATGGTCTTTTGAGGAAAGAACCACACTGATTGAGAGCAACTATCCAATCATTGCACGCATTTATCAATCTGATATCAGAGATACTTACTTAGAGAATGAGTTAAATAAATAGGTGGACAGCTTTTATTGTCCTCTTACTTCCTATTCTGAAACAGAAATTGAATGTTTGCTACATTTTATAATCATCATCATCATTTCAGCCGAAAGACGGCCACTGCTGGACATAGGCCTCCCTCAAAAGGAGGGTTTTGCCATAGTCGCCACGCGTGGCAGGCGGGTTGGCGATCGTAATATGGTGGTAAAATGCATAGAGAACGCTGCTGCCCATTATCTGGTTAGTCCCTTAGTCGCCTTCTACGACATCAATTTTGCTACATTTGCTGCAATTCTATTTACCAAATACTTTGACACTGACCTAATTTAGCTGTCATCATAGCATAAACAGCATATAACTTTACCACCGCTGGGACACAGGTTTCCTCTATGTGAGAGGGAGTGGGCCGTAATTGACAATGCCGGGCCCAGTGCGGGTTGGTAGATGTCACATGTTTTCGAATTTATTGGTTCTAGGACATGCCGGTTTCCTCACGATGTTTTCCTTCACCGTTTTGAGAGCTGTGGTGATGAAATAAATTTAAAAAATTCATGCCAACAACTCGGTAAGTCAAAGCCGTTACCCCAGGGGTACCCTGCTCTAATTTAGCTATATTTAGGCTAAACCCAACATCAAACCCTAAATTTAGCTAAGCAAAGAAAACGGTATCAATACTCATTAATGTATCCCACGAAACTCAATGATCTTACGTTCTTTTGCAATTTGTATTCTGCATGTTGAAAAAAATATCAATCGCGAAAGTTACACGTAAGTATGTATTAACAGAATAAAATTAAAACCATCAAAATGTCAAAAATGTAAAAAAAAGAATTTCGCGAGCTACTTTAGCAGTGACCCCTTAATGTACAAAAACAACTAAATTACACAAAACTATCAAGAAGGAACAGCCAAAAATCAAATAGTTCGTACTACGAAAAGGTTATGAATAGACAATAAAGCAATTTATTTGTCCCTCTCGGGCTTTTTGCCTTCAGCACTCAACTGCCATAATATTCATAGAGGAAAATCATAGTTTATGACACACAATCTTTTCCTAAGAAAGCTTCTTACGAGGGGAGAGCCGCATTAATATTACTTACATACCTAGGTTACATTCTACGTATTGAATAAATGGACTAAGTAACTACTAGAGATGCTGTTTGTGGGTTAACCATATTGAAAATGTTTTTTTTTTACGACATGACAGTCTTTACGAATATTTAGTTGTTATAGAGCATTGCAATGGTGGCAAAGTGGCAAAGGCCGCGACTTACGAGTCGTAAGTCGTAGGTTCGAACCCAGCCAAGCGCTATTTTTGTGTAAATTATTTCATCACCACTGCTCTCAAAACGGTGAAGGTTGGCAGATGTCACATGTCTTCAAAATTTTTGTTCTACAAAAAGTTCGCAGACATGTGACATCTACCAACCCGCACTGGACTAGCGTAGTGGGTAATACGGCTCACTCCCTCTCACCAACAGGAAAAAGCAGTGGGAAACTTAACAGCTGATTATGCTATCCATGCTCAAGATCTTAAAACACTTTCGGGACATTAGAATGTTATATCAGTTCATAAAACAATAATCTACCGAAACAACAATTTCCATACTGACGCGTTGACTCCGCACGTTCTACCTCATAGCGAGTAAGAAAGACGTATTCTGTTGTTCATCATCCGCTAAGTTAGCCCTTTTTCCAAAATGATGCAACTGCATTCCTTGCAAATTTACTCAGAGAACAACAGAAAAAGTCCATCAGCCCGAAAGTCTGACAACCAGTCTTACCAAAGTGTATCGTGTTACCCAATGACTGGGTTGTGATGGTCAGATAGGCTTCATGTGTGAACAGCGTACGCAAAATACGCGCTTTGACGTGGAGTTGCGGACAACAGCCCGTATTACCTAGGCTTCGTGTCAAATCCTATAATACTAAAGGCAAACGCTCCATGTAAAATACCTACTGGTATTCAGATGCATCCGGTCAAATCGAAAGCAGACCCCAAAATAGTTGGGAAAAGATTAGCCAGATGATGACATTAGAACACCTAATTTTAGAAAAGATTAATACCAAGAACCATTCTTTAGTTAACTATTCTAGAAAATATTGTGTAGGTTTAGTTTTACCTTACATCATCATCATCATCATTTCAGCCGAAAGACGTCCACTGCTGGACATAGGCCTCCCCCAAGCTCCGCCACTTCGACCGGTTCTGTGCTTCCCGCATCCAGCGGACTCCTGCGGCCCTCACAAGGTCATCGGTCCACCTTGTGGGAGGCCTTGTGGGTTACCTTACATACAGCGCACTAAAGCAAAAGCCTAGTTTTCCATTTGCAGTTAAACATAGCAAGGTGGCCTGTTTAATAACGTAATGAAACTATGAATAATAAGTTAAACTAAAAGTTTGTAAATACACGCCCCTAATTAAAGAAGGCAAACTAATTGAGAAAGTTCCATAGTCAACAAACAATTGTAAAGCAATTAGGGTTTTATTAATTAAACTTTAATTGCTGATGAATTTTTGATGCAGAGAAGGAATATGAAATGTGTTTTTCAAGAGACTTAGAGCAGTGGTGGCTCAGTAGAAACGGCTGCGAGTTACGAGTTGTAACGTCGTAGGTTCGACCCCAGATAGACATTATTTATTTAATACTTTAAGCACACGTACATGTACAGAGGCGGACTTAATGCCACAGGCATTTTCTACCAGTCGACCTTTGGGTGATGCAGAGACAAACAGTGGTAGGTGCAATAAATTAGAGGAATAATAAGTGCACAAAACTATTTAAACTAAAAATATGATATATATACCTAACTATATATAAATACAAGCACAAATAAATATACATAAAGAAACGAATTTACTACTACATTACCGTTGTAATGATACTGCCAACTTTTTGCGAATGTGTTCGCGAACTTTAACTTTGAAAGTCAATCGGTTGGTTGCCATCCTGATTTCTTGGGGGAGCGCATTCCACAGAGCGATGCACTGGACGAAGAAAGAAGAGTGAATGAAGTCTGTGCGGTGAGTGGGACATTGAAGAAGACATTATTTCATCAACACAGGAACAAAACAGGAAAACATCGTGAGAAATGCTTCATGTACACCAATATTTCGAAGACATGTGACATCTACCAACCCGCACTGAGCCCGCGTGGTAGCTTACAGCGTGCTATCTCACTGAGAGGAGGCCTGTGTCCCAGCAGTGGGAAAGTTATACACTGATTATTGAGTGATTAACACTATTTGACAGTTCACTTCACCTACGTTTTCACGGTGAAATCGGCTGGATTCAATTACAACGGGCAGTGTTAGATAGGTTATTTCATTCAGAAATCATTAGCAGTCTGAAGTCTTGAATTGTGGCCTTATTACCCGAATGCACGACACTAAGACAGGGTTATGTTTTAAAGCATAAACTGGTGGGGCCCGCAGGGGCCGATGCTTGCCAGGGGTGCACGGGGAACTGAAGGAACGCGGGTGGGTTTTAGTCAGTAAAAGTCTGATACGCCCTCCTGCTCCATAGAGCCTTGAAAATAACACCTCGCCTTTTATTCCGAAGGGTAGTGCAGTAAGGGTAGGGACCTATAGTACTCCCACATTTCGCCAGTTATATTTCAGTCCCATGTAACAGGGGGCGCGCATATTGGCATCAACAGGCGACAAATCCAGATTCTGGGCAGCTAATGAAAGATTCCAGACAGAAAAACCCAATAACACTTTACCCGACCTGGGCATCGAACTCAGGACCACATGTTCAACAGTAGCGCTTGCGCCCACTAGACCAACGAGGCAGTCGAGGCAGTTGAGGAATATATGAAAAAAAGAAAAATTCGTTTGTTGGCATTATGTCTTTTAAAAAACCTTATATCTATAAAACAGTGATAGTAATTCCACCAGGGCATCAGCTCAGCAGACAGATGACAACACAAGGTATCATCATCTGCCTAGCCTTTTCCCAACTTCGTTGGGGTTGGCTTCCACTCTAACCGGATGCAACTGAATACCAGTATTTTACATGGAGCGACTGCCTATCTAACCTTCACAACCAAGTTCCTGGGTTAATACCCCTTGGTAAGACTGGTTGTCAGACTTTAGGGCTTCTGATTACCCGTATTTTTAACAACTGTCAAAGACCCACGAATGACAGTCGGCACGGAGGGGTCTTTGTATGTAAAGATCCATCCATGGACCAACCGCGGCAAGCGTAGCTTAACACATCAATCGACCCGTGCGCCTGTTCTTACTTAGCCACATGCCCCTCTTTCACATATCATTAACATCAATAAATCAAAAGAAGCAGCTCCTCGAAGAATCAATCATCAGAACCCCACTCCAGTTTATCTCACATCGACGTAAACCCTAAAACGTCTCAACGGACCCAATTCACATTTGGACGAGACCCCCGTCACATGATTTTGAAAAGGGAAAAGCCAAAGAATTAGGCTCGAGTGATTTGGAAAAGCATTAAGAGTTGGTAAATCAGACGTTCATCGTTCACCTGTTGGCTGCTAGCCTAATATTGAACGAATGAATCAATCATTCAATGAACTAGAAACGATTTGTCAGGACCTTCTTTGAGTAATGATCTGTATGTCTTTGATATGGTGGTTGTCGTTTAGTTAATGTGCTATGGTTAAGCGTGTTTAAAAGGTATTGTATTGATGGCTAATTAGGGTGTTGGTCAAACAATTTTTAATTTCAGTTTTTCAGGGTGCATCACTTAGAAATGAAGTACCAACCTATTTCAAAATGAAAATATTATGATATGATAAAGTGATTTAATGGCGTTAAACAGTTTTAGAATTGATTCTAGGCGTCCTTTCCAAAAAGGAGAAAACCCGGCCAAGTGCGAATTGGACTCGCACACAAAGGGGTTTAAATCCGTTTCACAAGCCAAAAACCGCCGATAAAACACGTTACTTGCATATATGAAAAATCAAATAAAGTTATATAATTTAAAAGGTGGGATTACATTTTGAACGTTATTTTTATGAGATACAGCCTTTGATTTACCACTAGCCGTAGATCGATCATTAACGCTCAAAAAATGGGACGGAAAAGTAGTGCACGTGCACTCCTTTAACATTCGAGCCGTATAATCCGAATGAATTACAAAGTACTACGCGCCGCTATAGATAATATAACGGCCAGATGTCTAGTGTATTAGACGGGTTGTAATACAGTTGGTGACAAATTCCCGCCTTGTTTTTGTATGACGCGCTCTATCTACGGCGTGGTAAATCAATGGATACAGCCCGTCGAAAGACGGACGGCCGGACAGCGGAGGCATTTACTTTTCTGAAAGTTTTACAATATTTTATATAACCTGTTGTAGAAGAAGTACAGAAGACATCGGTGGTTAGTTAGCTTAAACAATCTCGGACATATT
This sequence comes from Polymixis flavicincta, assembly GCA_949987655.1. Classification (NCBI taxonomy): domain Eukaryota; kingdom Metazoa; phylum Arthropoda; class Insecta; order Lepidoptera; family Noctuidae; genus Polymixis; species Polymixis flavicincta. Next base: position 10,013,351 of record OX465175.1, on the reverse strand, counting down.
TTATCCATAGTCACCTACTGAACATTACTTATTAAGTGATACTGTCCTAAAGTACTTTTAGGTTAATATTCTAATGAATAAAGTCACGCCAGTATCAAACAATTCACATGACTAAAACATTACCAGTTCCATGTTTAGGTACAACTTACATAAAACAAACATGAAACATACATAAAGCTTTTCCTTTGCCCTTTTCAAAGGACACTTTTGTTTCGTAAATAAACCTCGATTATCCGCAGATTTGCCACAAAAATGATAAGTAAATAACAATATTTTAGGCAAACAACTTATTTATCCCGGAGCTAACATTGTGGGGAGCCCACGGGCCCTCTTTTGTGAGGAGAGCTACGTACAGTCTGTTCAAACCCTTGTTTCCAATTTACGTTACACTTTCACAAATATCAAGATGATGAAGGAAACGGGATGTCTTAAAACCAAAAAATCGATGCCATATGAATCTACCAGCCCACACTGAGCCCACGTGGTGGATTACAGCCCACACCCTCTCACTGAGAGAAGGCCTGTTTCCCAGCAGTGGGAACATGATTATGCTAAATATCAAGTTTATGGAGTAAATTAGGTTAATATCAGATTGATTGGTACTGTTAACACAGTCATTGAAAAAACGGAATTTCTATCGGAAACTAAACTTTATGATGGATGGGTGTGTTTTTAAGGTGTTTTACCAAAAACACATATTTTACGTTTACATGTTTGGAAACTCAATCGTGAACGCAGTATACATCTTCCAGTTCGTTACCTTACGGGAGACCATCTGTTATTTTTGCCCGTTACATATTTTAATGCTCCCAAAGGTTTTCCTCAACCATTTCCAAGCCATTGGACGACTTAAATGAAACATTTAAATGCAATCTTGAGCTCTGATCTGCAGTTTTTACTTTAACTGATTTCATGTCTACTCGACATGGTGGCGAATTTTCTTTTAATTGCAATTGATGTAGCGGTGTGTGGCCTTTCTAAATAGATGTGGGGAAAGTTTCAGTTCATATTGGCGCGGTTCTTGTAGGAGATACAGACAAACAATAAGACTACTGAATTGTCTGTTTTTTGGTGAGTGGGTCATTCGGAATGCTAGTTGGCTAAGCAATAAGGTGACATATTTTTTTGCAACTACCCGTAATCATAAAGTTCCCACTGCTGAGACAAAGACCTCATTTCTTCGAGAGACAGTGTGTGTTATCTATCACTTTTTGTCGGTTTTTTTTTTTTTCTTGTTTTGCTTTATATTGTGTGCCTTTTTAGTCTGTGCTAAATAACTGTATTTTCTTTCTTTTACCACGCGGCCCGAGTGCGGGTTGGTAGATGTTACACGTCTTCGGTTTCCTCACGATGTTTTCCTTCACCGTTTTGTTAGCAACCATGCGACTGGGTAACATTTGCATAATTCATGAATAAGAATATTTTAACGAAAATGCAGTTTAATTTATGCAGGTTGACAGAAATGTCTTCAATATGAAGTGGTAACAATACCAGTTTCCAGATCTAGAATAGAGGCAAGCACTCGTCCTTGGAAACCTAACTCATATTCTAGAAATTCCCTTTTCAAGCTTCCCAATAATATCTACATAGTCAATTCAACAAGCTATCAGGCTCACAAATACGGAGCTCCCCAAGCTATTCAAGTATTTCGTTTAAACAGTGAATAAGAAATTTCTACAATGGATGCTACAATACTGAATATTCCATTTAAATGGCAGTACATTTGTCTCAAAAGCTTTCCGAGTCGAGCATCATAAGAAATGCATAAGGTCGCAGGATATACGGATATAAGAATTCAACAATCGCGAAGCAAAATATAAAATGATGATTATTAATTGTTTTGTTTGGAGACGGCAGTGATATTGGATATTTTATTTTGGATTCGAAGACCTTAATCCGCAAAGTAAATCTAAGCCTGTGTCTAGATGTAGGAAACTAGGAACCTATAGCAAATATAAAAGGGTCATACAAAGTTTAGTTGACTCAATAATGACGGAACCCGGGTCGCTACCTAAATTTCGAATTCCGAAACATTGTCACTTGGTCTTGTAATAAAAATGTTTTAGAAATAGTTTATTTTTAGGCACTATATTTGTATGGGAAATGTATTACTGTAGGCTAAATGTACTCTTTTTGTATACGTTTCTATTGAACAAATTATTACCTATTAAATTAAATGATTATTAAAAATTAAATTTAAATTAAACCCTATTTATAAAAGGAGTTGCGTTGCAATGCAGTTTTTCTAAGTATAAACTACCCAACTTTTACCACCTTTAACCATCTTTTATCGAGGACTATATGAGACTTATATCCGCATATAAACCTCGAAAAGGGCCCACTTTATAAGTCTACTTTTACTTATAAGTATTTATATTAGGCCGCTGAAATGACATATACGCCTATAATGCTCCTGTAATTGAGTTACGTCAATGCAATTACTCCTGTAAATCTCAATATAAGTAAGTTATAGTCAAAAATGAGATTAATACGCGCCTAGAAATGCTTCTATAATATATTGTCAATAGTCGAAGTGAAGGTATCACTTGTTGTGCTCTGTAAAAAAATATTTTTAGGGTAGTATTTATATTAATCAGAATTTATTAATGTCAACCTTAGTAGAAAAACAAAATCTCATTGTTGTCAAATTGTAAATTTTCTGTGAAATCTATCATGGTTTTGATTAAAAAATTAAAGCGCCTCTTGAAAGGAGATGTTTCATTTTCGGCCATAAACTGTACAGTTATGAAAAAATAGGAAATAATTCCACGAACTGTGGAAAAATATTCTTTTCTGAAAATTCCCTTGATTACTCCGGCACAAAAAATAATAGTTTTTGAAAGTATTGCCATAATCTATTGAACATGGCGTCGTCTTACTTGCATTCTGCTTTCGTCCAGAAATCATGTTACATTTAAAACATAATTATATCACTTGGACGTTAAATATTTATGTCTATAGGCATTTATATTTCTTTGCTATTATGATAAGATATTAATAAATCTATCATAAACAACTTTTTTTACTAATTATAAGAAAGTGTGACGACTCAATTCATCGTTAAAGAATAAATATTCTACTTTTGTGGATTGTAGATTTTTTGGTATTTCTGGACGAAAAATTCTAACTTACGTTTTTAACATCACAACAATCTGTCACTCTGTTATTCTCGTTGTTTCGACTTCGTGGGTTTCGGTGTTATTTTGCGTTTTTATTCTTTCTTATAAACTACTTACGACTTTGGCTTTGTTTACCGGTTTTTGTGATTTCTGCTCATTTTTGGAATTGGCTTTGTTTAACGGTACTTGAATTCACATTCTGCGACTTGGATTTGTCTGCCCATTGAAAATCTTCTGTTTTTACTCACAGGTAAGTGAAGGCATGTTGTTAAAAACGTTGAATTCAGTTAGGAAGACAAGTTTCAAGAGTCACCATGATTATTTAATCTCTTTTACTTACAGGTTTCTTTGCTTGTTACGAAATGGCTTGTGTTAAGTGCAACAGAAGTATACTCAGTGATGAAAATCACTATATTTCATCAGATTTTGGTCCTGAGATTTTGTTTATTATTGAACAAGACATGGCTCATGAGGTAAGAATTTATTTTCAGATGAACAAATTAAATACTTGCGACTTTGAACTAATAACTGAACAGTTTTAATAAATATAAATAAAAACTTTTGGGTTCAAAGTATAGGTACCTATCTAAATGTAACATGAGACATACAAATCTTTGTTTCAGATTCCTGCTGATGCTGCAATATGCGAGGCATGTTTTAATTCTGTAGCTAATCTTCTTGAGAGCACTCATAGCAGTACTGAAATAATTCAGGATTCCACAATAGAATCTGTCAGTGGATATGAAACAAATGAATGTGTGTGGTGCCTTGTACCTTTACCAACAAGGAGGACCCATTATTTAATAAGTGGGCCTCAGAGAGATGCAATATCTAATATAATTGCCCCAAGACAGGTAACTTTTATTTTCATGTGATTCATACTTTGCTTACATTATTTTACCTTACAACAATGGTTAGTAACTTCTAAATAATAAATGCAGATTCCAGACGGTAGCCTTGTCTGCCACCGATGCTGGACACGTGCCTGCAGGCTGGTGGGTGCATCAGCATCTAACTCTGGACAGTCACAACATATTTGTGTTTGGTGTAGAGTTTCTCTTTCTCGAAGAAGAACACACATTATTTCACATGGTCCTGAGAGAGATGAAATCACAGCACAAATTGCTCCACGACAGGTCTGTTAAATAACTTCCATAATCATAATTATGTTCAGATTGATCTTAGTTATCCTCCAATAAACTGATTTATGTGACAACAGGGTGATTATCATCAATTACTGTAATGGAAAAGAATATGCCAAATAAACTATGAAAATAATAATAATATCAAGCTTGGTTCCATTGTTTAACAGCATTAGTTTTTGAGCATTTGCTGCTGCTCTTAAACAATGTAACCTGTCTAACAATCATAGAAAATGTATTATTTTTAGATACTCCCTGGAGATCGAGTTTGTTACGCATGCTGGGTATCTGCTCGAAGAAATGTTCAGCGAGCAACCAATCCTCACCTAAATACCAGCAATGTTTGTATTGTGTGTTCAACATCAACTGTACGAAGGCGAACACATCTACTACTAAATGGTCCAGTAAGGGACATAATTTCAAGAAGGATACATCCCCGACAGGTGTGTAAAATACTCAAGTGTAAATCTATGAATTATGTATTTATCTATAAAAGTGGGAGTTTATTTAATACATTTTTTTTTACAGATCACTGATCATCCATTGGTGTGCAATGACTGTTGGACTTGGGCTCAAGATGCTGTTCATCAAGCAAATGAACAACCTAATCGAGAAGAGCCTGAACAAGTTTTGGATATGCCCCACAGTATACAATTAAACTCGTATAAAAAAATTGGTACGTCCAGTTCAAGTTGTTTTGTACCCGGGTGTACAAATACAGAACGTCACATAGTACCTAGTTACCTGAGAAAAAATATGCTATCAAATTATAAAATATATATAGCTCAAAATGCAAGAGTTTGCATGATTCACAAAACCACCTATGATTGGGACAATATTTTGAATTTGGACATGTTAAATAATGTATTCAGTGCTGAGGACATTGAAAATATGATGCAAGTAAATAATGATTCCCAAACTGTACACCTTAATTTTTCGAATCTAGAAAATATTGATGATTCAATGTTTCATTATTGGACTGGCTTAATCAAAGATCAGTTTTTAAGTGTCCTAAATGAAATCCCCCAATTAGCAGAAAATTGTAAAATGCCAAAAACAGCCCTTGCATTATTTTTTGTAAAAGCTCGTACAGGAGATTCTCACGAGAGGCTAGGGACGTTATTTAGAATGAGCAAAGGAAAAGTCACACGTCTACTTAAGAAGGCTCGAGAAGCGTTATTATCACAATATGTGCCTACCCATTTGGGGTTAGGACACATAACCCGTGAAGACATAATAAACAAAAACTTATTAATACCCGAGGGCTTATTCGGTAACAGGGAAGAAAGGAAACCTATAATCATTTTCGATGGCACTTACATTTATATTCAAAAGTCATCCAATTATCTATATCAAAAAATGACTTACAGCCTCCACAAGTACCGTAATTTAGTTAAGCCTTTTGTGTTAGTGGCAAGTAATGGTCACATAATAGATGTGTGCGGCCCATATCCAGCAACTATGTCTGATGCAGACATAATGAAATTATTATTTCAAAATGAAAATGGCCCATACAGGCAATATTTCAGACCTGGTGATATTTTTATCCTGGACAGAGGTTTTAGAGACGCCCTGCCATTATTAGAAAATATATATAAGGTTTGCAAACCTGAATCTTTAGAGGCAGGGCAAACCCAACTGTCAACAATCAACGCAAACAAAAGTAGGCTTGTTACTTTGTGTAGGTGGGTTGTGGAGGTTGTTAACGGTCGCTTTAAACTACAATTTAAATTATTTCGTCAAGATTATTTTAATGTAGCATCCTCGCATTTAATGGATGACCTTAGGATTTGTGCTGCTATTTTAAATGCCTTCCATTCTCCCCTTGTAGACCGTCCAGATGCTGAGGCAATATTGAATCGAGCCCAGCAGCGGGTGAATTTGCCTAATGCATTAGGAGATTTCATTGTTGAAAATAATATAAATAGACAAAGAGCTAATTTTTCAAGTATAGACACAAATCACCCGCTATTAGAAGTTTTCCCACAAATGACTATGTCTGACCTTATATTATTTGCTTTGGGGATTTATCAAATTAAACAAGCACGGAGTTACTTTGGTGAACATATAAGGCAGAATGGCTCATTTGTGGTAGAACTATGCAGTGAAACCATGGTGCCAGGCACACTGTCATCACATGAAACTATTTTTATAAGAGGAAGAATTAAATCCCGACACCGCAGTAACAAAATATATTATTCTTACATCCTCATAAGTACCACAGAAAGTAATTGGGAAAATAGTTTAGAAGGGTATTATTGCAGTTGCATCTGTGGCATGCGAACTGTTGGATGTTGCGCACATGTGATGACAATAGTCTGGTACCTTGGTTGGGCTCGATATCAAAATAATGTTGTGGCACCAGCATCTTTTCTTGATGATGTATTAGTAAGAGAAGAAGAATAAATCTATGAAATCTGAAAATTGTAGTTTCATTTATGTGTAGAACATCTATGCACTTATTCCACAATTATGTTTTCACCTCTCATCCGATTACTTTAAATATTATAACATGTGCCTAGCCTTGGATGCAACTAAATACCAGTATTTTACATGGAGCGACTGCCTATCTGACCTCCACAACCCAGTTACTGGGTAAGACGATGCCCCTTAGTATAGTGCGCGCGCAAGTTGTAGTCACCGCCTGAGGTAGGTACTTGAGCGGTGAGATTGGGGAGGTAGACAAAGGCCAAGCTAACTCAGTCTGCCAATCTTGTCAACGACACCCTCCTCCGTCTCACCACTCACATATCGCAGGCGGTGACTACAACTTGCGGGCGCACTCAGACTGGTTATCATACTTTCGGGCTTCTGAATACCCGAAACGACTGTCAAAGATCCACGAATGACAGCCGGGAACAACGGCATATCGTGCTTCCCGAGGCACGGACGAGTCTCGGTACCTATGTAAAGATGGTCACCAATGCACGGACCGCAGCAAGCTTAGTTGTTTATCCTGATCAATTGACCCGTGGGGCTGTTAGCACTTGGCTACGAGCCCCTCTTAAATGTCATACCGAAAACAACAATCACAATAACACAGTTTTGTCAAATTCTAGGTTATGTAAACGTCATCTCCAACCTGTCATGGCTGGCTGTCGATGTTCCTATCAAACGTCAAACATTTTCAGTTTTTATTTAGTGCCATAAAAATATCAGTTATTATGAAAAAAAACATTATTTATTGTATTCAAGGGTTCGTTTTCCAGATTTTCTGAAATGTACATGTTATGGCCGGAGTCCCATACAAAAATGAAACGTCTCCTTTGCTTATTTACATTTTAGTATTAATTAATATTAAATAAATATTATTAAGGCAGCTGCCATTTTCTAGGTGAGCATTTCCAAGTATGACATAGTGCTAAAATAAGTATTTTTAGCATTTACAAGCGTGCCATAGTACCAATATAAGTATATTGGTTCTATATTGGGTTATCTCAAAACCGAAAAAGATTCGCCATTGTTACCGATTAGGGTTCCGGAATGCTCAGATGAAAATCTATTGATTTATAAGATATATAAGTTAAAGGAATATTTTAAGGGTTTGTTCTACGTGCTAGGTTAAACAACAGTTTAAACATTGTTTTTATTTGACTTAATTATATAACAGGTTGCCGACGATTTAAACAAGACTGCATGTTCCTGGATATCGATCGATATTTAACCAAAAAAGATTTACGACCTTTAAAGAACTTAAAATGGCCTCGGAGTGTTACACATTTCTTGGTGTCTGAGATATGTCCCGGTTATCACAGCGTGGTTTCTATTATCAGTGTACATAATATAGGCCAAAACTGGTATGTCGAACTGTTGAAAACTGGTAATCCATCAACGTTTATGTTTAGAGAAATCTCATTTGGTAAACAAGGAACATTGTCATACATTTTTTTCAAACATTTGATCAAACCGTTGTGCTAATAGTGTCCTGGGGCTGAATTACTGATGTGTAGGTTTTCTCTATTGGTATCTAGTAATGTTCGTGCGTCTTTAGGCAAAACATTGTTTATTCTCTTATTTAAAATTTCAAGTAAAGAGTTCAATGCAGCATGAGAAATATTGAAGTCTAAGGCCAAGTTGTTAATAGAATAAAACGAACCTCTTCCATCTAAAGTAGTGCTACAATTATCTTGTACGGAACCCTAGCTAGAATTCGCGATACGGTCTTCACCAGTTAAATTTAAAAAATCGTTGCTCACTGCGGTTAACATTTCTTTATACGTTTTTTTTTACTTTTCTTTTATCAGATCCACTTTTTTTAAACCGCTTCCACTTATTTAAATCCATTTTCACAAAAACAGTTGTAATCAAAATGGCTGATGTTAAATCCTACAATAGAATTTGAAAAACTATTTAAAGCGTGTTTTCGCTTGTACTGGACGTTACAAGCAAAAGTGGCTTCTTAAGAGTTTTAACCAGGATTGTTTGAGATTACTTAGACAATAACACTACTGTGGAATGCCGATATAAATATGTCTAGGTTTAAAACGGCATACGATAAATCGATATAGAGAACACTTTATCCTACCGAGTGCTGTTATAATCTTGGTGATCTATCATTTTTAAAACGTGGATATGAAATTCAACTAACCCTTACTTTTAAGTTTATGTAAAACCAAACCAGATACATAAATGATTTACAGTAATTTAACTTTTATTATACTTACGACGTTACATCCTCAAGATTTAATGATTACTATGTAGTTTCACTTCTCAATGTACTAGGCGTCGCACATAATTTTTAGAGCTGCGGAAATAAAAATCAAAATAAAAAAACAAATTAGTTCTCGTCTACATCCGCCGACCACAGCGCCATCTCCACGAAACGTCATTCCTTTTTTATGTGTGGGCGTCGCAACATCGCGTGTTTTTCAAAAATATAGTTTTAGATTAAAAATAGTGTGTATTTAGTGGAAAAAACGTGTTATTATGGGAAAACGAAAAAGGGAACGTAGTAACTCGAAAATTCGGCGTAAGATAAAGCGTTTGGAGCGAAAACTACGTGTGTCATCATCAACAAGTAAGGATGAGGAAGGTTAGTACTTACACATTTTTATACCTTTGTGTCAAGTAATTAACACAATTAATTTTCCATTGTTATCAGACTCAATGAGTCTGCATAACAGCCGAGGGGTCCATCTGTCCGTTTTGTTTTGTAATATTTTTTGCTGTCTACCTTCATTTAAGGCAACTTTTAAATTTCGTTAAAAACGTTATCTTTGTTGTTTATAATGTTCACAATACGGACTAGATTAGGATGTTACTTTTTGTTACATTCGACATTTGTAGAAGTGTGATAGGTATAAAGGTCGTATCTATGATCGTAAGATGCTAGTGGGACTTGATCGGGTTCTTGAGTTTATATTAGTTATACTCCGTGACGTGAGCACGGCTGATAACGAATTAGTCTAGTGGCGTATCGGGAATACGTACAATGACTTTAAAAATGTAAATACACTGCGTACAGCAGCTTGTCAATTAAATAGTCGAATGGCGCAACGTGACTGCGTACGAAGACTAAAATAAAAGACAACACTGCGTCAATTACAACTTGTTGTTTTTTTTCTTGGAATTTGCAGAATATGACCGTTATCACTCAAGGTCGCCAACACCAGACTCGCCGCGGTTGTCGTTGTGTTCAGATGAATCAGAAGATAATATTCCAATTAGATCTGACGTTGTAGTCCCCGCTAGTCCACAGCCTACCGGCTATGTTACAGATAATGCAGAAATATCTAATTTGCTCCCTCAGGACCCTGGTCCTAGCTCAAATAAGATCTCAATAGCTGATACCGAGGTTTTACCGCCCGAAATATTAGAGGCACTGGGAGATTCCAAAGGCAAAGAAGAGGTCTTAGGCCCGACTATAAATGAAGAGATTTCTAAACGTTGGGGTAGAATCCTAACAGAAGGGTTAACCAAAGAGGTGAAGGAAACCACTTTAAAGAAAATTTTAACGCCGGGGAACTTCACTTTATCGAAAGCACCAAAGCTTAATTTAGAAATGTCTGCTATCGTAAGTGACAATATTAAGCATCGGGATAAACTCCTCGAAAGGGCCCAGAACCAACTTGGGCTGGGCATTGCTGGTCTTAGCAATCTGGCTTCGTCTTTGATTAAAGAAGACCACCTAAAGGTGGAAATCTTGAAAAAGCTGTCAGAAGTTAGTAAGATTTTTCTAGATTTACACTACGAGAACTCACAACATAGAAGAAAGTTGATAACATCTTCACTCGATAAAAAATTTACCACAACAATCACAGACATAAAACGAGATTCATTTCTGTTCGGAGTTGACCTTGGAGAAAAGATCAAAGCCACAAAAACAGCAGAAAAATCAGGTCTACAAATAAAGCGCAGCAACGTTAACGTTCCTTCCACATCAAGACAACAGGGAAACTGGAGAGGCCCACCCAGGTTTCAATCAACCAGGGGTACCAAAATAGGTGGGCAGAAGCCGAGGTACCCATCCAATCAAGGACACTCGACACAGCAAGGTCGGAGGCAGCCAGCTGCGAATCGAGCCCCTCCTGCCCGGAAGATGGACTACAGAACTCGCAGGAACCAATAGAGGTAATAGTTCATGCTGGTAGACTGCGCCACTATGTTAGCTACTGGGAAGCAATAACCAAAGATCCAATAGTCTTAAACTACGTTAAGGGTTTAAAAATTACTTTTGATGAGCTTCCTTTTCAAAGGTTTGAGCCATCTAACCCAAGGTTTAGTAGAACAGAACGTGAACATTTAAAGCTGTCTATTTCAAAATTATTGTCTTCAGGCGCTATTAAAAAATGCTGTGACGTGCCTGGCCAGTTTATTTCAAATATTTTTTTGATTCCAAAAAGCGATGGGTCGTTTAGGTTCATTTTAAATTTAAAATATCTAAATAAATTTATCAGTCCGGAGCATTTTAAAATGGAAGACATCCGTACTGCTACTAAATTAATCAGTCAAAATTGTTTCATGACGACTATGGATTTACAGGAAGCATATTTTTTAGTGCCTATTCACAATTCTAGTAAAAAATATCTGCGATTTAGATTTCAAGGTTCTACTTTTGAATTTCAGTGTCTCCCTTTTGGCTTGTCTATAGCACCTTTCGTTTTTACGAAATTAATGAAGCCAGTGGTCGCTCATCTTAGAAACCAAGGGTTACTCCTAGTCGTTTACTTAGATGATTTGTTATGTATAAATAACTCTTTTAATAGTTGCCTAGAAAGTACAGCTACTGCAGTACACGTTCTTGAGAGATTAGGTTTTATCATTAATAAAGAAAAAAGTAGACTGATACCAAAACAAATTCAAAAATTTCTAGGTTTTGAAATAAATTCAGTAGATATGTGTTTAATGCTACCAGATATAAAACGTCGAAAAATACTCGACCAAACAAAACGAATGTACCTAGGATTACTCTGCTCAGTATGCCCGGCAATTTGTTATGGTTGGTTGTATACGAAACGTTTCGAACGTGAAAAATTTCTAGCTTTGCGTAATTCCAAAGACAATTACGATTGTGTCATGAAGCTTTCGCCTATTCTTAAGTCAGAGTTTTCCTGGTGGCAAAATAATATTTTAACATTAAAAAACCCAATACGCAGTAGTAGATATGATTTGGAAATCTTCTCCGATTCATCCCTTACAGGTTGGGGTATATATTGTAATGGAGTACGTGCTCATGGTTTTTGGAGTAACACCGAATCTAAAGAGCAAATAAATCTTTTAGAACTGAAGGCAGCTCTTATTGGCATACAGTGCTTTACTAAAGATCTTTACAATAAGGAAATTTTACTTAGGATCGATAATACAACAGCTATAGCTTATGTAAATAGGTACGGGGGAATCCAATATACACACCTTAATGACATAGCTAGAGAAATCTGGCAATGGTGTGAGCAAAGGAAACTCTTTGTTTTTGCTTCGTACATCAAGTCTAAAGAGAATACAGAAGCGGATCACGAATCCAGACGTTTAAATATTGACATTGAATGGGACTTAGATATGACTGCTTTTGAAAAAATCACAAATACTTTTGGAAACCCTCAAATAGATCTATTTGCCACACGATTGAACGCAAAATGTAAAAAATACATATCGTGGAAACGAGATCCTTCAGCGCATAACATAGATGCATTTACAATAGACTGGTCGCCTTATTTTTTCTACGCGTTTCCCCCGTTCTCACTGATTCTTAAATGCTTAAGAAAAATAGTTACAGATAAAGCTACTGGGATTTTAGTTGTACCTTATTGGCCTAGCCAGCCATGGTACCCACTGTTTTTATCGCTTTCTCAAAACCAGGTTATTTATTTGGAACCGAGTCCCTCACTACTTTTATCACCTTTCAGGACTCCGCACCCACTTTGGACAGGACTTACCCTGGTGTCGTCAGTATTATCAAGCAATCGTACGTAAAACAATCGTTACCCGATGGTGCTATTAAAATAATAATATCATCGTTAGCGGACAGCACTCTTAAACAATATAATGTAGTTTTGAAAAAATGGTGGCTTTTTTGTACGAAAAAGAATATAAATATATTAGAAAACAATATTCCTAACATTCTTGAATTTTTGGTTAATGAATATAATTTAGGCGCAAATTATTCAACCCTCAACACCTGTCGTTCTGCACTTGCATTAATACTGGGTAAATATATGAGTCAAGACGATCGAATTATAAGGTTTATGAAAGGAGTCTTTAGAACCAAACCCTCCTTCCCTAGGTATAAATCTACATGGGACCCTAACCTTGTATTAGATCATCTTTCAAATTACTATCCGAACGAGAGCCAAACTTTAGCCTCTTTATCCAAAAAATTAGTAGCTCTGCTCGCATTGTCAACTGCACAACGTGTGCAGACGCTATCGCTGATACGTTTGTCTAGTGTTGAAGTACGTAACTCGAAGATAGTTATTAATATAAATGATGTAATCAAAACTTCGGCTCCAAACAGATCGGCGCCTCATATAATTATACCTTATTTCTATAATAGAGAACAAATCTGCCCAGCAAAAACATTGTCCGCGTATATTGAAGCCACCAAGAATTATAGGAGCTTACCACTAACCGATAGACTTATTCTTACTGTTAAGAAACCAATCCATAACGCTAGTGCCGCAACTATAAGTAGATGGATTAGAAACATTTTGACTGATAGTGGTATTGATACAGGGATTTTTACGGCTCATAGCACCCGCCACGCGTCAACTTCGGCGGCTAGTCGTAAGGGGGTTTCAGTGGACATTATTAAAAGAACCGCAGGTTGGTCAGGGAACTCTCTAACCTTCGCTAAATTTTATAATCGTCCGATTACAGTAGATGAGGATACCGCATTTGCGGAGGCAATTTATAATTGTTAATTTTAGGTTAAATTGTTGATTGCTTAATACCTAGCTACTTAACATTAATGGTCACATTATGCAGAAGATGCAATTTTTTGTTAGCTATAATTCATTTATTTTTATAAACTGTTTAAGTACCTAAACCCAATAAATGCTATGTATATTTAAAGAACTTATATCGTGTTTATTCTTCGTAAAATTCTTTACCAATCTCGTTTGATTGAAAGCGCTAAACATCTACATAGTAATCATTAAATCTTGAGGATGTAACGTCGTAAGTATAATTAATGGTTAAACGAACTTACCTTAAGTGATGTTCGACCATAATTATACGAGACGTTACATCCGAAGAGATTTAAGGTCCCTCCCGTACCCATAAACTAAAGCCCATCAAACAATTCATCAAACGAGAGTAGCGTCTCTAAAAATGAATGACGTTTCGTGGAGATGGCGCTGTGGTCGGCGGATGTAGACGAGAACTAATTTGTTTTTTTATTTTGATTTTTATTTCCGCAGCTCTAAAAATTATGTGCGACGCCTAGTACATTGAGAAGTGAAACTACATAGTAATCATTAAATCTCTTCGGATGTAACGTCTCGTATAATTATGGTCGAACATCACTTAAGGTAAGTTCGTTTAACCATTAATTATTTACTTAAATTGGTCATAAATATTTATCTTATATGATTTAATTTAATTTAATAATTTTACTTATATGGTTATAAGTAAAAACAACAAGAGTAATTGCTCCTCAGTGCATATATTCCTGGCGCATGCTCCTACAGGAGTATTAAGATTTAAATGGTCCGCAGATGTTATCTTATAGGCACATATAAGTCTGAGTTACCGGAGTAATTACTCCTGAGTACAATTACTCTTGTTTCATGCTTTTAAAGGAGTCTTGATCCTATATTTGTCAGGAAATATGATCCTATATACCGATATAAGTACAAATTATAGGATTAAATGTACTTGAGTAAAAACAGCATGTATTTATGCTGTTAAAAGCGCAGTAGCGGCCACCAAAACTATCATCGGAGTGTTATAAGTCCACGTAGCATTATAAAATCACATTCCAGGATTATTTTGCTTGTTGGGTATACTCATGTTTAAAAGAATTAAAGTATCTTAACTTTAATCTTTAAAATGTTAGATCTGTAGATATTTACCAAATGCAAAATGAAAGAAAGGTCTAATTAAGTTAGGTTTTCAAAAACAATATTTGTCCTTTTTCCCTCGAAAGCTGACATTTTGTAGAATAACTTTGTATTAGGTACTCATTTCGTTATGAACAGGCACGCTATTATTACAAGTTACACCGAAGACGGTATTCTTTACCCAACAAAAAAAGAAATAAATTAAAATTATAAGATTTTTTTGCTCAATTACATGATTAACAAACTGTTTGTTGTTTTTTTTTTTTGTGTATTACTTTTTTTACCACACTTGTTTTGAGTTTATAAATATTTTAATGTCCAACACTCGAAAATAGCAAGACAAACGAAACGCTAACAAATAAAATAAAACATTTATTAAATTAAAAACAACGCCACCTGTGCAGTTTCGCCCGAACTCGCGGTGGAGTACGCGTGTCTGTCTAGATACGAACCATCTGCTCGGTACGTTGAATGCGATGCCAGCGCCTCGGTAATTTGCGGAACGCAGAGTAAACTAAAGTTACGCAAAAGTATTCAAAGTTCAAGTTTGTTTTTCCGCTTCGAAACTTTTCGTTACTTACATTGAAGTAAACTTTTTGCTCAGCTTACCTGTAAACAAAGAGAAATAAATAATTAAAATAAGCTTTTACGGATAAAAATTGGTAGTTAACAGTTCGCACGTCGTTTCCGGTGCAACGTGGAAAAAAGAGTAACATTTTGGCTCGAAACGGCAAAAGCTCTGTAGGCACATAAGTAATTAATATTCTAGTCAACATACGTCCGTCCGGTCGCGTCATCCCTCGTTCCCTATCAAATATTTACTCTCTGCTTTTATTTCAAATGCAACGATGCGTCATAGTTTGGTGCGTATGTAACCTACCGATTGCGGTTCCATACGCGAATTTAAATTTCTAATTGAAGGGTCAATGACTCCGGTGGTGTTAGAAAATGCATATTTATAATTTGAAGACTCATTGAACATCGTCTCAAAGTATAAAAGAGTAAAATGTCGATGACCTAAGTAAGATTGATGCTACAAAGGAAAAACCTACGTTACACCTATGTGAGATGTTCTCGTGAACTTAGCTAAGTCAGTACTAATTAATTATTTTTATTCTATAGATAAACGTTAATGTTAAGTCAATGATAAAGAAATTTAATTTAATTCGTGCTTTACATCAAAGTTTCTAACAAGTAGTAACTTTTAATAGGGGTCTGGAGTTCTTAGCTTGTTAGAATTTGGGGTCTAACTCTGAACTAGACCACCATTCATTTCATACAAGTATTTGGATAACTTCACTTTCGTTTCGAATTTTCTAATTAGAGTTCAGCCCTTTTTTACCGACTTAAAAAAGGAGGAGGTTCTATGTTCGACTATATGTATTTTTTTAATCGTATGTTCACCGATTTCTCCCCTATTTGTGAACCGAAACTCAAAATTCTTTTTTTATTTGAAAGAGTATACTCCTGAGGTGGTCCCATTGGCACCAAGTTAGGATCTGATGATGGAATCCCAGGGAAATCGAGGGCAACCCTCAAATGTTATAGGTATTAACGATGTCTTTCATATATTTTCTAAAGCTATTTAGACATTTGCGTATTGTCATCATCATCAAATGACGCTGAGCTGATGAAGGAAGGTACAACTCTTTCGGTTAGGAGTTAGGTGGAAGTTCGGGCATAACTACGTCATATATATAGACCGATTTGCAAAATTCTTGCTTATTTCGAAATGGTCCCATTTAAATTTCATAAGATCTGATGATGCGTTTCGTAGACAGACAACGGAACTTTTCAAAAAATGACACCAAATTAATCGCGATGGCTGCTATCGCATAAATATGCATTGTTTTGACCCCAAAGATGATGAAACTTCGAATTGGTTTGGGGTAGGTACTATCGCTAAAAAGTGAAAAATAAAAACGTTTCCAATAAAAAAACAACCGACTTCCGGAAAAACACTACAAACTGAAAAATAATTTTAATTTCGGAAGGCGGTGTCAAGAAATTAATCAACATATCCAAAGTCACCGACTAAAACGAAAACTAATTCGTTTTGTTTTATGGGCTATTGCCCAAATTTGATAGATAAATAACACTTGATGGACTAAGATAGCCATTCCGACAATTTCACAGGAGGTAAAGATATAAAACCAAATTAGAAAAACATAGAACATTTCATCAAATTACAATAAAAAGTCATTCTGTCGCGTCTGACCCTTCTATGGAAACGCTAATATTAATGCCTAGCCTTATTTTAACTATGTTGGACACGGCTGGCCTATCTACCCACCAATAATAAAAACATTGCAAAACAGAGTTCTTCTTGCGTCCTGGTCCCATTTGGAGTCTCCTCACTTTTCTGCCTTAGATTGTCTGGTTCTGAATATTGGGCTTTATTGAGGTCTCTTCTTATATTTGACCACCAGCTCAATGGCGGGCGAACTCAGCCTCTCTTCTGTTCTGGCAGAACTAGTGCAATTTGTACCACACGATCTTCATAACGTCTTTTATGTGTCCATACCATCTTAGGCGATCTTCGGTCATTTTTTCCGTGATTGGTGCGACTCTAAAGCTGGCTCGTATGTATTTATTGGGAACTTCGTCAAGCCTGGTCACACCACGTGCCCATCTAAGCGTCTTTATTTCATTGTAAGACCAGTTGGTTATTATGTTTTTTTACTTCATAATGAAGTAATTATTTTGATATCCGCAGAGGTAAATTACCTCAACCTCCACCAAAGCCATTTAAAGATGATTCATCCTACAAAGTCCTTGCATAGTACTTACGTGTACCTAGTTGTCTATGCACACTTGCACAGACAATACATTGCCATTGGGTGTAGCTTGCGTGGGTGACGCAGATGTACCGTTGAGAATACGTATAGCAACGTGTATTAGTGTCTCAAGGTGCGTCTGTCTGTCTGTCTGAGAGTGTTGTTATGTATTTGCTCTCGTATGGAGGTATGTAACGTTGTTTACATAAATGTATACTTAATGAACTTGTTCCAAGTGTGGGTTTGGGAAAATGCATCCAATCAACTAATTCAGTATTTATTCATGTTTCTTAAGACTTGTGGCTAAGCAATAACAGCTGCACGGGTCAATTGATCAGGTTAAGCTACGCTTGACCAGGTTGGTTCGTAGATGGGTCACCATCTTTGCATACCAAGACGCCTCCAAGCCTCGAAAAGCATGTTAAAGCGTTGGTCCCGGCTGCTTACAGTTAGGTTAGAAGCTCGACGCACGAATCAAAGAAAGGACATTTCGGCCGCGTGAACCAACGAAACTGCCAGTATCATGATTCAAACTGAGAAAAAAACAATGATACACATAAGGGGGCGTCCATTAATTACGTGAGGCGTTTAGGGGGGGGGGGGTGGTCGAGTTGAATCTCACTCAATCTCACGTGGGGGCGAGGGAGGTCTACGCAATTATCACGTAATTTTAAAAAATAACCGCAAAGAAACAATGTAACATTACGAGAAAACCGGGTTAAATTATGTAAAACATATTTTTCCGCCAATATGGGTAAATCCTACAAAATAATACTTATCGCGGTTATGCGAACGCCACAAAGTAGCACAGTAGCTCCTCTATGGTTAAACCGCCACCGGCCAGCCAAGCCATCCAAATGCAACGCATAAATCCAATGCAAATAGGCACAGATTAACGTTTTTGCACTAATAGCACGTATTTGAAATATCTCACGTGAGATTATGAGGAGGGGGTGAGGGTCGAGCCAAATCTCACGACATCTCACCAAAGCGGGGGTGGGAGTCGAAAAATCGCCAAACTTGCCTCACGTAATTAATGGACGCCCCCTAATTCGATACTAGACTTTTTATTTCTTCATAAACTAAACTGATAACAAGTATCGTTAGCACTTAGAGTAATAGCCACTAAACACAAGAAGCGCCTACGTTTGGAACCAGGAAGATTAAATCCAATAGCTGTACTTTGAACACCAAACAGGACCTAAGAAACATAGTTAGAGCCTCCTATGACACATCGTAATACCACAAAGCAACTACTTTAGACAGTGGGGCAAGTCTATAAAGTTTTATGGCGAATGGGCATGAATAAGCGAAGGCACAGACATAACATTACCGTTTGTGGCTTGAGAATAGACCTCTGTCACTTCCTGCAGGTGGCGAAAGCTTTGAGACAGCAGAGAAAGGTTTTATTTAATTTATGTCGGAAAACAATAATGTGTCGCTTTGACGGTGTAGGTACCACTCCTCCGATCTTCCGATCTATCCTGGTAGGAATCTACCACAGCTTTCGAATGCAGTCCAGAGCCTAGAGACAAAACACATTACTCTTGGCGTTCACGCTAAACGGTACGCCAAAATGTATGGGAATGACATTACCTGCGGAAAGGACACGGTAATGTCATTCCCATATATTCTGGCGTAGCGTTTAGCGTGAACGTTAACAAAAAGGTGTTTTGTCTAGGCCTGCAGGCGTCTTTAGGGGTTATAATGATATTGCGACGAAGTCTCACTCAGATTTTTAAGAATAAATATAGATCAAAGCGCCTGGTCGAGGCTCATTTTATAATAAATGTGCACCTGCCGTAGGTACAGTAAAAGCTTTTTATTCGCGAGGTATACGTTCCGTAAAATACCTACCGCCAATACAGAAACCGTGACTATGGAATGGTAATTTATATGGGATTATAGGGGATACGTTCCTAAGTGACAAAAAAAAAACAATTTAATTGAAGTTTTTGACCATATTGACTAATTGTATGAGCGTGATATGGATGCAAGCGACTCTCCAAGGCGTAAACGATCAAGCATTTCTATGCGTTAAACAGATTTTTTCGCGTCGAAAATCGTTTTTAAGTAAAAAAAAAATTTCAACATTTTGCAATAAATGGAAAGATGAAACAATAGGTAAAACACGCAAAGCGGCTCGTACCAAAGGATGGAATGTCTATTAAGTCGCAGCATTTATAAATGTGGGGGAGGCCTATGTCCAGCAGTGGACGTCTTTCAGCTGAAATGATGATGATGATGATATATAAATATACTTTATGGTGATGAGGTTGGTTTCATTATGTTTGTTTACATTCTCAAAAAACTTTTTTCAAAAAAATACCAACCGACTTCCAAAAAACACTACAAAGTGCAAAATAACTTTAATTTCGGAAGACGGTGACGTTGGATGTGTATTTTAATTATTTGTCACTGCCTTCCGAAATTAAAGTTATTTTGCACTTTGTAGTGTTTTTTGGAAGTCGGTTGGTATTTTTTTGAAAAAAGTTTTTATTTTTCACTTTTTTGTTACCTACCATACACCAATTCGAAATTTCATCATCCTTTGGGTCAAAACAATGCATACTTATTTATGTGATAGCAACATTCGCGGTTGATTTGCTGTAATTTTTTGAAGAGTTCCGTTGTCTGTTTCCGAAACGCATCATCAGATCTATATGCAGGGCCCAATCTAAGGGGGGGCAAGCCGGGCAAATGCTCAGAGCGGCAAAAATGAGCGGCGGCAAAATGTATACTTACAAACATACCTACTCTCATGAATTTTTGTATACTTGTTCAGAAGCCGTAGTAGACTAACGTATGTGAATATTATATAGTTAAAAGAATATCACATAATTATGGTCATACCATCTTTGATGGTGTTAGTGCAAAGGGCGGCGAATGTTATTTTTGCCCGGAGCGGCTAAATAGCTAGATCGGGCCCTATCTATATGAAATTTCAATGGGACCATTTCGGAGTAAACCCCTTTCGAAAAAAAAAAGAATTTTGCAAATCCGTCTATATACGACGGAGTTATGCCTGAACATACATTAAAAATATAAACATGTCGAATTGATAACCTCCTTCTTTATGAAGTCGGTTAAAAACACCGACCGCGGCGAAGGCGGCTATTGTAGATGTCAAAGGCCGAACCAATACAGCGGCGATATCATTTGACAATGTACTTTAGGCGAAGTTGTAATAAGGTCTATTTCACTTTTTTATAGTCCATCTGACGACGCGTTTACAAAGGATATTGGGTTGGATAGGTACCTATTGGAATCCTTTTTGTTATTTGTTAATATGTATGTACCGATGTACCGATTAGACCCGCAAATAAATAAATCTTTAGCCGCGGATATAGGAATTGGGTCGCATTTTTTAAATCCGCGAATAGTGAAAACGCGAATGAAGGAAGCACGAATAAGGAGCTTTTACTGTACTTACTCAATAAATCGACTGCGCGTCTGGTTGAGTGTGCTGAAGCATTATTCCACGCGGGGGCGGGCGCCTATCTCGGCCCGTACAGGCGCGTGTCTTTTAGCTTTGTTTATCAAACGTTGACCACTGAATAAAACCACAGCAGTGGGAATGCTCTGCACGGACTGCGATAGGCCTCGACAGGTAGCAGTGCAGTAACACCTGACGCCACCTGTCAGTTAACGGCCCGTGGGACCATGGCGTTATCACGATGAAGAAAGATCACGCTGTAAAGGTGGATACTGACCGGCGTCACGGGTCAAAATGCACCTAATATGTTACCAAGCAAGTATTCGTGCAGTCAGTAGTACCTACGGCAAAACATGCGAGCGAGCAACACTGATTTTAGCACACGGCGTAAAGACATGCTCGCTGAGAATGTTACCATTACCTACGCCCCGTAACATCGGTCATTATCCACATTAAAAGCGCTGTTGAAAAAAAAACCAAACCAGGCAAAAAAAACTATTTAATTGTATAGCACGGGTTTTCTATGAACATAGTAAGTACGATGTTGTTGCTACGTAGTGCCATACCGCGCGCGCCCCCCTCTCTCCCCGCTGCTGACGCAGGCAGCAGGAAGAGAGAGAGCCCGATCCCGAGGATAATGGACGTAACAGAGCGATCCTCCGCGACTCTCAGTTGCGATGCCTTTTTATTGTAAATTGTAATCAAAAATGTTTCAGTGTTTCTTTTGTTCAGCCATACATTTATTTGTAGACCAATAAATAATTATATTTAAAGAAGCGACTTTAAAATTGTCAATATTTTACTATTGTGATTTCTATTGTTCCTGTGTAGGTAATGTATCCTTTGTTGGAGATGCCAAATGGATAAATAAATACATTTTTAAACTTGTTTTAACTAAGAAAATGCTTCTCTGTAAGCGATGTTGCTCGGAAGAGCATCGACATAACTACAGTTGCCCGTGTGAAAACCTATCTATTTACTCAAATCCACCAGTAGTTATGGTCGCAATTTTGGATTTTTTTTCCTGACTTTCACCATCCGACCTCGCTTGAACCCCTCCCCACCTCGAAAACTAACATCACGAAAATTAGCACATAAGTATTTACAACTCTTTACTCCCAAAACTCCCATTATTTGAATCGAGTAATGCTGTAAACACGCATTTAAATTTAACATGATCAAATTTCGCGCGAAATCAAGTTGTTGTCTTTGCATGTTTGCTATTCAAACCTAGATGGCGTTACTGACGCTAGAGATTAAGAATTTCTATGGAGATGTTCCTCTAGCCGCTCTAATTTTGCTATATTATGCTAGATGGCGCTACTAAGACTTTTATCACAATTAAAAATGAGATTTCTTCCCCTCTATTTGTATTAATTTGATTGATAAAACTAATAAATATTTATCTAACATTGCATTCTAGGTATATGACTCAGAACACCACGTCAGTTAATATTATCACAACTTTTTATTTGAAATTCTTTTAGCTTTTTTGATTCGTGGGAATCAACCACCAACGGAAAGCGATTTTAGTAATCAGTATCATTACTTTTTGAAATAACACAGACACAGTAAGTAATTTAAATGAGAATGACGTGTTAATATTAAGTATTCGTTAGTACCGTTTCACGCCAATAGATGTCGCTAAGTGTTTCAACATTACGTAAATAAATTCTTTTTGAACACTTTAAATTATTTAGATAGGTTGACCGAAGCGATTGCGATGAAACAAAGACTAATATAAACTCTGAGTTATAAACAATATTTGAGTATGAAAGATAACCATATTAGTTTCGTTCTTTTGATGTGATACTTGATCTATTCAACATAGAAACTGAAAAACCGAGCTACAGACAAAAATTTTGATAAGGGTTAAAATGTCATCTGTTGATTATCCCTTACCACCCCAAGCAATTATTTTCGAAATATTTTAAATGTACAGAAAAAGTTCGTTTACAGATTTATTATATGTATAGATATAGATATAGATATAGATATAGAAGATATAGATTGTACACCGTAAGAGTAACTTAGATAAGATAGAATACAGTTAATTTTGAGGTTCCAATAGCGGTCTGCGGTCTTAGTGCAAAAACTTCTCTGCCAAGATGTACTTGTATTGTACGTTTTCTAACGCTTTTCCGTATCGTCTTTGTCAATAGTTTTATTAACATTTGGAATTATTTCGTCAGTTACAAAAAAAAGCTGTTCCATACATTTTGACGGCGTGGGTTTAATTTTTCTATGATTCGACCTATTGTTTTTTGATCGCCGACGACAATTTTCTACGCAGGCTGGTCTAAAATCTTTATATTGCCTACTTTCTTATGCATTTAGTAAAAACCTGTTATTTTGACATTACAAACGGACACTTAACTTGTATTTATTTGTATGCATGTATCTATGCATATTGTGTAGATACAATACGATGATCAATGATGATACCAACAGCTCCTAAAGAAAGTTATCCATTAGAAGACCAACCTAGGGTCAATCTTCAATCCTATTACCTACATTCTACATAACTTCAGTTTAGTTTAAATAAAATGCAGCGAAATTCAAGTTGATAATCATGATATCGGAAGCTCTTTATGACACGAAAACGCTCTATCACTGACACACAGCTTCGTGATATATGTGACGTATATTTACACAATACTAAGCATTAAAACGGTATTCTCTCCCACTCGTACGCATCTGTAGTCTGTACCTACATGTTGAGAACAATTTGCACCGTATGCAACGTCTTTTATCGGCGATGGAATTACAATGCAGACTGGAGCGAATGTAAATCAAGGAGCTTTAAGTCCTCAGTGTTCAATGTAATGCGAAGCTCTCTCAATACTGAGTCTGACGCATTTTGGCCTAGAACGTGTTTAATAAGACAAGACGATGTTATTTAGTTCTGAGAATTTTATGGACGTTTTACTGATGAATGTAGCTGAGTTTTGGGAGAATACCGCGTATGCAGTAGGCCGTAGGCACTGGTCCTCTCTTAGCTGCTTAGCAGAAAGACAAAAAAAAGAGGTTAAATTAAGCCATGGGCTTAATTTAACCTCTATTTTTTTGGCTTTTTTATTACGTACGCTTTTAATGAAAACTTCTTTTTACAACGTTCTCACATGTATAATTTCAACATGAATGATGTAACCAATATGTGTTACTTATTTAAATGTATTTTGATCTAAAAGAGTGTCCGTGGGGTTTCTTGCCCGGTCTTCTCTAGCGGTACCTACTACGCTTTGGAATGGACAAGTAGTATCTTTCTGAATGAACCCTTGGAAATTCAAAAGTGCCTGTAATTGGTTTATTTAAAATATGTTTTGAGTTTGTTTCTATCGCACCATAGTTTACTTAATTTTTTTAGAAGTAAACGAGATTTCTACATTTTGAATAGACTGACTATTGTGAAATAGCCTAGCAACATGAAGACCTGCATGTGGTGCAATATTCTTAGCCTAGGACCACAAACTGTTCAACATTCACAACGGTACACATCATTCCTAGCCACATGTATACTAAACATTTTAGACGGAATGCATTCGTCTTTTATCGCCTCGCTATTACGATGCAGACTGCACGCGAGCAAATATCCATTCGACAACTAATAAGCATAGCTTTTAACCGCACTGACATGGAATGCATCAATGGAGATTCAAAGCTCGACCAGACGCACCTAGACACAAATATGCAGTTCAAGTAAATCACAACGGTACACCTACGTCACTCATACACGCATCCGTACCTACTGTAAACAGTTTGCAGCGAACGCATTGGTCGCTTACCGCCGGCATCATGCCTCGTTCACGCGGACGAGCCGACTTGAACGAGGGAAGAATATAAAATTGATATTATTAGAACTGTTATGAATATTAAGTGGGTGGGTATTCCAGTGTCGTGAATAGTCGTGATTCCTGTTGGTGTGAATGGGCGGTATTGTTGGGAAAGATGAGAATAATAATGAGCTAAGTTAAGGTGGTAATTAACGTTGAATTTATTATGCACGTTGATGGCATGTGTGGTCTCTTCACTGAATAATCAAATCACGCCATGGCTTGATAGTTACTAGAACATAACATAAACTGTTTCTAACATGGCCGTGTAGCCCTTTCGTATCCCGTGTTATACAGCATGTTACAACTTGGTAGGGTTCCCTTTACAAAGGGCGAACCTAGTCGTGCGTTTGTTAATGAGCTCATTAGTAACTGTACGCCCAGTTTCTTCAAACAAAGCGGACCTTCATTCTCGGACCAGGAAGTTTCTGGTTTAACGCGAAACTACTGTTTTGTGACCTCGTGATTTGAAGGAATAATGGAAAGCAGAAGTATCACGAATCTTGTCACATTTCTCTCGGACACTCTGCGATACCATGTCTTGCATGGGATAGCATACTAGCTCAAAGTTGCCCACTTGAACATGAACCTTATTCTTATGTTTTATAGTTGAAAATCTATCAAAGAAATTTGACAGATTCGGGTAGCTTGATGTGCTGGCGTCTGTACGTACTACTTTATAAGCATCCGATAGGATCTACACTCCTCAAGATAATAATAAGAAAAATATGCTTTGTTATTTTATAGCTCCATAAACAGTACGTCTAACATGTGTTTTAGATAGATAATAGCCGATGACTATCAGGCGAATCGGATACAGTATCGGTAATAATTTCACTGTTTTTACAAGCCTTTATTTTTACAATGACTGCCTCGTTGTCTAGTGGTCGCAAGTGCTTCTGCTGAGCATGACGACTTGAGTTCGATTCCCAAGTCGGGCTAAGGTTCATTGAGTTTTTTTTTTCTATCTGGAATTTCAGACGCAGCCCGGAGTCTGTGTGCTCGATTGACGGCAATTAGGCTCGCCCCCTATTACAATGGTACTCAAACATTTCTGGCAAAATGTGGGCATGATACCCTAATCTTCACCCAATTTCTAGATAAGAATTTCTTCGAATAATGTTGTTTGTTTTATCAAACCGCTCATAGAATAGTTTGTCGTAGACACCGTAATGCACATCACATGTCGAAACCATTAGCGTGTGTAGCTCTGTCTGAATAGGCCTTTAGACGGGACTTCAGTTGTCATAGATGTACAGTTAGTTACTGGAAGAGGCTGGTGAGCGTACAAGCTTGGGTAGAAAACGAATAGCACTCACTACATAATGGACTTTTGGGTTTATATTTTACCAAAAGTTCAATTACAATGCTACAATGATCTTTTGGCGGTTGAATGGCGTTATCATGGGGGCGTTTTTGCATTACTATTGGAAATTATTCGAAATTTGTTGAAAAAAATATACATGGCTGTGTCAGTTCCGAATTTAGCCACTTATAAAGGCTCCTGAAGACAGGCGCAACGCGACTTAAATGGAACAATTTCTATAAAACTTTATGGGAATTTAACGCGTCGCTCCGGTATTATTAACATTTGGATGAAAACATTTGGATGAAAAAAGGTGTTTTTTCTCACTTCATTGGTTTGCGAGAAAAAGCCAGCACGATCTTAGTATAATGCAAATACTACATGTCAACTGATAAATTGCTTCTTAAAATATCTGTATCGCTTTTCAACCTATGAGAGGATTTGCATGTCAGAAATGTTATACTTTGAGGAATTTATTTTTTTATTAAAAAATAAAAAGCAACATGACAAGCACTAACGCACTGACAAAACTAAATTAATAACGTAAGTAATATTGTTTTCTAGTGTCTTTACAGCAACGAATACAAGCCCGATGGGTTGCAGCTGCTCGCAAGAGTTAAGACTAATGGACAAGTGTTATTTTTCATTTACAATCAAAATAATTCTGCTGTTGCTACGAAACCGACGATGATAAAAACAAACAAAATATTTAATTGTAAATTCATTGTGGTCCTGTCCTGTCTGACCGGTTAATATTTTTAATGTTATTTAAAATTCATTCTTTTGCATGGACTAGGTTAGCAACGCCCTAATATAAAGGAACAGAAGATTAGAATAAAGTAAAAACGACACGTGTCCTTGAGTTCTATACGACACCGTGTTTCGAGGTGAGAGTGCATTGATCTGAAAAACCTTAAATATTACTTCATCTCAGTAATAATACATCATGAAAACAGATAAAACGCGGTTAGAAATATTTTCAAAAGCCATTTCCAAGAAACATACATCTGTGTTGCTACCCAGCCCGCGGCATCGGACGTGAAGCGTCATACACAAATGGGGGACATTATAATAGGACGATACGCGATTTCAGAGCTCAAGGTCTCAGACAATTGTGCCGTTTTCAACGCCCTACATCTTGAATGGCTACCAGATATGAAAGGCTCTGTTTTTAATTTTAAATGAGTTGAATAGGCTATATGTAGATACACCGGGTGCTGGCGTCTTTATTCAAAACCAAACACGTGTATACGTTTTTAATTAAAGAAGACGAAACTAGGAAGAAGGTCAACCTCTGATCCATTCATTCACCAAAGAACGCAACCCTAGTCAAGTTTTGACACAAAAAATCTGGGTCCCTGAGCAACAAAAATGTCTGTCAGCTAACAAAGTCGCCACTCACAAAATCCTTAACATCCCATATGAATTATTCAAGTAAAATATAATCTCAATTCACGAGTCCCAGTCCCTATTCTGACAACACAAAACGGGCACATAAATAATGCAACTAGCGAGTGACGTCATACGCAGCGCCGTTTGTAAACTAGATCGCATTTGAATTGTTATGGTATGCTCAGTTTAGTTTGGCTATTACGAGTGCGCTGCGGATTGTAGAATCAAAGGCTAGATGGATATGTCATCACCTTACATTAGCGAATAGAAGCAATCCGCTTCAAAGAGTTATTCGAAATTCAAGTTTGACAGTCGAACGCATAGATGACAGTTGAGGCCATGGAATTAGTATGAACTATATTTTGAGACATCGGCACTTAATTCTGATAGTCGTTTGTGATAGAGCCACATTTCCAAATCCTAATGAACAAGCAATTTGATCTCATAAAATTTTCAACTATTCTGTGAACATAAATATAACCTATTCGCACTTCAGGACTTAACGTTTTCATCAAAACTAAAGTGAAAACGTGAATTTCAAATTATACAACAAAGCAATCTAATTTTGACATATCCTAGTGATTGGGTTAAGTGCCGTACGCGTGCCAATAGAAGTGCTTAAGCTTTTGTGACGATGTTCTATTATTTCAAGTGCTACTTAACTGTGAACCAGACTTTATGCGAAATTCTCAAAGCAACGGTTATAGAGATCGTTGAAATCCGAGCTCGGACATGATAGTCAGGGTTGAACGTAGGTACCATGAAATACAATTACTTGAAATCAGTCTTAGTTTATTTTAACTGTAAGTGCTGAAGTTTCTATATAAAACAAGCAGAAGCTCTCGACTTCATCTGCGTGAAATTATACTCTACACAAAATATATCCTTGTCGCTGAAGACTGTTTGTTTGAAAGCGTTAGTTAATCTCTGGAACTGCTAGGCGTATTTGAAAAATATTTTTGCATTTGATAGGTCAATTCTTGATGAAGGCTATAGCTGTATTTACCATAACGCTAGGACCATTAATTAGTAGCTGCGTAACAAGAAAGCAAGAGCGCTAAGCAAAAACGAAGTAGGCATTAGCGCGGGCAGTTTCTTCGCACCGCACCAGCGATGCGAAGAAACAAGAAATGATGTGGACGAAATCGCGAGCAGAAGCTTATCCGCTTTAGTTTCTATGGACATTTCCTAAATGCCCACTTTGGGCATATTGCGACGACAAGCCTTCCATTCCAATATTCACGTTGTTTCGTTACTCGGACCCAGTGACGGATTAGGGAGGAAAAGTTTTACTCAGTTAAAGCCCGTAGTTCTATTTAGGTAGAAATTAGTGCTGGATTTAATTCTAATGATCTAATAAAGAAAAATATACTTAATCTGGCAGATGATTGTTGTCTTAAGACAAGTAGGTATTTAATTTTAGTTTATTCGTCAAAAGTTTAGTTCTACGGTTTCCGACAAATAGCCGCACTTTTTACTTTACGATTGTGTTCAACAAATGTAAACATCTCATTTTTCTAAGCAGATGTGTATAATAGGAACAAGCTATGATGACGAGTTTACTACTCATCAATCAGGAACGTAATTCAGACTCATAGACAAACCCAATAACACTTTTGCCAACTTATAGATCAAACTCATGATCGCATGAAGCTGAAGGCTATAAAATATGGCTTATTTATTAATAAGAAGCTAAGCTACGGTTATTGTAAGAGGTGAGACCACTTTGCGTGAAACTAGAACCCGGCAATATCATACTGTAACAAATATGACAGCTTTGGAAGATAAACATACGAACTTATTGAGGAGGGCATTTTGTACGAGAAATGCGGAAATACATACATGTGTCAGAATAATGGGGATATATACATTTATAAGTGTGTACATTTAAAACAAATATTAAGCTTTGAATATCAGAATGGTTACTGCTTATTTACTGTATATGCAGGTTCTTATGAATATGGTTTGTAGGGAAAGGATTTCATGAAGTAAAGCACAGAAAGACAAGACCAGACATTTATTTCAGTTAGGCTTGTCAATATTGAATCAGAAAGCTAGTCGTCCGTTCCAAAACTAGGTCTTCATGGAGAAGAAGGACAAGAAACTCCATGGAAACAGTATTGAAGTATTTCATCAACACATCTCTTAGATTACTATGAATTATTATTTTCCTACATACATTTAATTTCAACTCTTGGACCACTGTCCAAGAGAACTTAGAATTATTATAACATTGCTATTACATTATTACAATAGCTAGGAATAGAACATGAATATGATTGTTATGATTTAAAACATTAGGAAAACCGACTATAATATAACTTGTACAACAACATTTTTATAATAAGCAATAATTATTATATATTATCAAATTACTTAACTTACATGACATCTGGTTGATTTATTCCACACAACATCGGCACTAGGACTAACCTCCTGAACATCTACCAAGCAACTGACCCAATAACGTTATTTTTAATCCTTTTTATAACTTCCCAATGTCAATTTACATTAAACAACTACCGCCATTTTGAACAAGCTACAGAACGTCACTCATTTGGCTTAATAACTTCTAACACAGATTAATAAACAAAGGTTATGTAGTAAAACCGTTAGAAAACATTTTATGGTAATTAAGCAATTTAATAAGAACTGATTCGTAATTTAAGACACTTAAAAGTATCAATATGAACTGCCAGTATTGTGCTAGTCAATTGAATCAGTCTATTTATTATTTTAAGTAATACTAGAAAACCCAAATATATTACAAGTGTAATTAAATACTACGTAATCATTTATAGTAACAACATCCAAGTTATTTTCACAAATTGAGACCGTTATTTTTGTAAACTAGTCAAATTAGGTACTTCTGCACTTGTTCAAGGCTTCGTCAACGTGACAAATGACATTATCTACCAAACAATAATAGATTATCAAAATGAACAATCTAACACGGCCAGACTGACAAGTACTTCGTTCTCGAAGTACCTATGAATCCACCGTCTCACAAAAACAACAGCACTTGATAGTTGACCAGTTAAACTTACACATTATATAAAAGTATCAAATCAAAACCTAAGGTAAAGTATATTTAAACAGGTATTATTAAAAACTACTTAATCATTATAGATTTAAGTAATTTTTGCAAGTCAATACAGTTATTTCCTGTGAATACTATCTTGTCAAATTAGGTAGGTACCTCAAGGCCTCGTTAATGTGACCGATGTCATTATCCAACAAACAATACTTATTGTAATATCAAAATGAATGATCGAACACGGCCAGACTGAAAATACTTCGTCCTCGAAGTACCTATTAATCCTTCTCACTAAAACGACAGAACTTAATAGTGACCAATACAACAAAAATTTATACATTGTTTCTCATTTTATGTGCTCCAGGCATATAACAATTTATCTGTCTACATATTGATACAGTTTTTTTGTTTTTACCTCCCTAATGTCGTATAAACATTTAACAATTTTGTCATAACTATTAACGTAAGGGTATAATTAAGTTCACAAAAGAATTGTTCAGTAAGTCATTCATGTTTAACAGCTGCATCGCAGCACTGACCAGTGATCATGAAAATAATTCGAATAATTCATCGTTCGGTCAATCTGACAATATTATTGAACACTATTCAATAAACACATTTTCTATTAACAATTTCATACATTTTTGACATGGCCACTCCGAACAATACTTTTACATTGGAAGTAATAACTTTTAATAACACCTAACAAGAAACCAAAGTATAGTGAATTATTTCAAACAAGTTAATCTTAAGGAAAATCTTAGTTTTGTACATGGGTGGTACTCGGGTGGTGCCCTATATAATGTGAAGTAGCTCAATTTTGTATTATGTTAAATTTAATAGCTCAATTTTTTTATAATTATTAATTTTACAAACATAGTTTTAAGTTTTGTTTTTTTACTAACAAGTTATGGAATGTAATAATGAATTCTGAATTAAAATAATTAATAATAATAATAACCATGTGATGCTCACTACTTTGAAAAAAATCACAATGAATTAGTTCCAGCAAAAGTGTGTTTTTAGATTGACTTCTACTTAATTGGCTGTCAGTATCACATACCATTCTTTATTTATTGTTTGTTTCAGCTGTAAGTCATCTATTGTTAATTAATAAATAAATAAAAGAAGCCACGCCCTCCAATAAATTTGAGCAAGTGGTGTTGGTGACTTTGGACCGGAGTAGATGGAGAATGACTGTCCGCTCATCCAGTGACCACGATCTTCAGTAATGAGGGACTCATTGAATTACCTTTACGACGATAAATAAAGTACCAACTATTTATTCCGTCTTTCTGCTAAGACTTGGTATATTTCGTTTTCGTTAAAATTATCTCCGAAATAATTTTGTAAACATCAGAACCTTACACAAGTACCCAATTTTAAATTACCGTGACCACTAAAATAGCATTTATATAATTCTCAAATAACATAAATTACTTGTTACACTCACATTCAAAATATGTTCGTTACTTTAATTTATCTATTCTGTAATAATCTATACCAATAAGATTAATAAAAAGGAAAGATTTGATTGTTTATTTTTTGTTTGTTTGTTTGCATTGAATAGGGTCCGAAATTACTGAATCTATTTGAAAAATTATTTCACTGTTGGGAAGCTACACTATTCCTGGGTGATATAGGCTATATTTTATCCCCGTATTCCCACGGGAACGGGAACTACGCGGGTGAAACCGCGGAGCGCTGCTAGTTCAACAATAATTTCCAATTTCACGATAGAACAGCTTTACAGATTCAGCATTTTATATTTGTTTGTAAAGTCAATTAGCGCAGAATTATATTCAGCCATCATTTGATATTTCAGACCGAATTAATAACGTGACACCGTAAGCGTCATTTGTTTTTAAATATTTTCTTTTTATTTCATAAAATAGCCAGGTTTTTGAAAATAAAAGATTTGGGTGATTTTAACTCGACAGTAAAGGTACGTACTATTTCGATTGGTGTTATGTAAATTAATAAATTTTCTTATGCGATAATCTGCTCAGTAACGTATTTTTAAGAGATACATCTTGATTTGAAAAGAAAAGAATTTGTAAACTGAAGAAGAATAACAAATCACACCGTACCGAAAAAATATGTAGTAAAAGCACATCCAAACCAATATTACAATTTAAATTCACTATACGTTGGTCTATTAAGATAAAAGAATTATCCATCATCCCAATATATAATCCATGTCCAATTGTCCATGTACCGTTTGAACGTTCGGTCAAACTGAAATGCACCAAAATCATCATCACAATGCCAATAAATCTGAAAATTACCTTTCACAGCCATGCTGAACTGTACTTGTCTCAAAAGCAATAAGGGGAATATTTATATTGTTCTCATTGGTCTATGACCCAAGTGATGTTAAGGCCCCACCTGCTGTACGTGAGTTAGTTAACACCAGGCCTGTGACCCCAGCAGCAATTATTCCATTAGTCTATGACCCAAGTGATGTTAAGGCCCCACCTGCTGTACGTGAGTTAGTTAACACCAGGCCTATGACCCCAGCAGCAATAATTCCATTGGTCTCTGACCCAAGTGATGTTAAGGCCCCACCTGCTGTACGTGAGTTAGTTAACACCAGGCCTATGACCCCAGCAGTAATTATTCCATTAGTCTATGACCCAAGTGATGTTAAGGCCCCACCTGCTGTACGTGAGTTAGTTAACACCAGGCCTGTGACCCCAGCAGCAATTATTCCATTGATTTCACAATAAAATCAACCTCTAAATTGCAACTTATCAAAGTCAAAGTCAACGTCAAAATCAAAGTCAAAGTCAAAGCATTTATTTCAAAGGCACTTAAAAGGCACTTTTGAACGTCAGTTGTACCATTTGCATTTTTTTAGTTGGTTCATTTCAGTTTAACCAGACTAAGTTATTAAGTTTTTCTGTCTCTCAAGTCTCATCGCTGTGAGCATTGGAAATTGAAATCGAATATAACATAATTTCATAATTATGTCTTTCAATAAAAATCTTAAAAGCTAATTTTTAAAAAATCATAAAATAATACAAACGTCATGAGGAAATAGAAAGAAAATTGCATTAAGTACATACTCTACTAAAGTCATAAAAAAGTATAACTATAAATTCGGGGTTTATTACCACATCCGAAAATATTTTTACCATTCATAATCCGTTATGCAATTATTAAAAAAAAAAAAAAAAAAAACTACCTTAGGCATACACAGCTGTTCATGACACGTTTCGAGGCTACTACTGAATAAGCTAGAAAGTATCAACAACTTTAAAATCCATAGTGTAATCAAATTGATTTTATTGCCACTTGAATTTCAGGTAAGTCGTGGCGCAATTTGAAATTTATCAAATCGAGTTTTACATGTAGGTACTAAGTATCTTTTTCTTTTTTTCTTTACTTCTCATTTGTGGAAATTAATTAGCAAACGCAGATTAGATGGTTGTATATTTTTCTTTTTTATCATGACATGGAGAAAGACAAATTAAATTGCATTTAGCATCTTTAAACTTATGAAGTTAACTGATTTAATCAATTTATTTACCCGGTAACCTAATCACAAGTGTTTATTGTACAAAGCAATTAGTTAGGTATGTATCACGGAAGAAAGTAACTTTGTTCTTGTATCATTTAAGAATGTCAAAATTACTATTTTGCTTCCTCTCTCTTTCCTCTAACTATTGTATCCTCTGATTATCTTTTAAAGTAATTGGTTCAATGATACATAAGTAATTAACAGTAAAAACATACTAATAAATGCTCGATAAACAATAGAAATGATATAAAAGTATTTCGCAATACTTAATCTTTCAATTTATCATCGTATCCATTTGTAAATATTAAACAGCCTCTAAGGGCCTTACCAACTTAAGCTACTTCTTATTACTGGAAAGCTTCCCGATACTTCTCACAGCAGCTGAGGTTCCAGTCTCGAAGCTCACATAGTAACTTGCAGCTCCACAGCTCCGATGTCAGGGGCAGCGGGATGTCATCATTATGGTGCGAGTGAAGTCAGCGTCCCGCCAACGGTTTTCAAAATATCGTCAGCAGCTCGAACATTGATCATGAAAATAGCAAAATAAAATGCATTAGTAAGTGGTTTTAAAAGGCCAGAGAACCATCCCACTTCTGATGTCAGAATAATGGGGATATATACATTTATAAGTGTGTACATTTAAAACAAATATTAAGCTTTGAATATCAGAATGGTTACTGCTTATTTACTGTATATGCAGGTTCTTATGAATATTGTTTGTAGGGAAAGGATTTCATGAAGTAAAGCACAGAAAGACAAGACCAGACATTTATTTCAGTTAGGCTTGTCAATATTGAATCAGAAAGCTAGTCGTCCGTTCCAAAACTAGGTCTTCATGGAGAAGAAGGACAAGAAACTCCATGGAAACAGTATTGAAGTATTTCATCAACACATCTCTTAGATTACTATGAATTATTATTTTCCTACATACATTTAATTTCAACTCTTGGACCACTGTCCAAGAGAACTTAGAATTATTATAACATTGCTATTACATTATTACAATAGCTAGGAATAGAACATGAATATGATTGTTATGATTTAAAACATTAGGAAAACCGACTATAATATAACTTGTACAACAACATTTTTATAATAAGCAATAATTATTATATATTATCAAATTACTTAACTTACATGACATCTGGTTGATTTATTCCACACAACATCGGCACTAGGACTAACCTCCTGAACATCTACCAAGCAACTGACCCAATAACGTTATTTTTAATCCTTTTTATAACTTCCCAATGTCAATTTACATTAAACAACTACCGCCATTTTGAACAAGCTACAGAACGTCACTCATTTGGCTTAATAACTTCTAACACAGATTAATAAACAAAGGTTATGTAGTAAAACCGTTAGAAAACATTTTATGGTAATTAAGCAATTTAATAAGAACTGATTCGTAATTTAAGACACTTAAAAGTATCAATATGAACTGCCAGTATTGTGCTAGTCAATTGAATCAGTCTATTTATTATTTTAAGTAATACTAGAAAACCCAAATATATTACAAGTGTAATTAAATACTACGTAATCATTTATAGTAACAACATCCAAGTTATTTTCACAAATTGAGACCGTTATTTTTGTAAACTAGTCAAATTAGGTACTTCTGCACTTGTTCAAGGCTTCGTCAACGTGACAAATGACATTATCTACCAAACAATAATAGATTATCAAAATGAACAATCTAACACATGCATAAACGCAGACATACAGTCAACACACGCGTACACACATACACCATACCACATAAGTGCAAGCATGCACTAAATTATATTCAGTAATGGGACTTATTTTATTTTATTGCATAATATAAATAGTTAATGTTCCACAACCGGGTGAAAACACTAACTCCTGTAACACAGGTTACACCTAGCTAAGTCAGGGCTTTCATCGAAATTGTCACACCTTCTTTATGTCAATAACATGTTTTTCTTTTTAACCCATCGTGGTAGGCAGTAACTAAAGGACGTCACCTGAGCACTATACTCCCCACCTTTCTGGAGAACATCATCGATCAAAGGTCAAATCAAATAACAATATTTTGGGCACTTATGAAACGACAGAAGCTAGGTGCACGGTTTCAATTGGTCGTTTCCTATGGAGAAGAGCCGGCAAGAAACTCCACACTCTCACACGGTCAGTTTATGCCCTTTGAGGGTGCCTCCCAGGCGTTTCCACTCACCTTTGCCTTGTAAATACCTCTTGTTAGTTGCCTCCTTGTTTCATCCTCCAGACATGACGATACTCTTTTCAATTTTTGGCACAACATCCGCCCTTATTTATAAACGCTGCTTAAAGTTAAGTAATAATTAGCGACTGATTAACCATACATTTTTGACGTTTAAACACTTCTTGACTTTAATCATCGTTTATGAACTGTTTTAAACCGCACCGTTTGGCTTCACAAGGAACGCATTTCCATATAATTTATTCTACTTTCAAAAGCCGAAATAGAAGGCAATTATTATGTTGAGTTTGTACTAGATCTTCTTTGTGGCCTACTAACATAATAATTTCGATTCCTGTTCCTAATTCACCTTGTCTTATTAGCATGATTAACGAACCACTAAACCAATCATATTATAGTGCACTCTAAGACATTTTCCGGTCAATAAAGTCGTATATAAGATCAATATCAGCACTTGGCATCACAAACCAATTAGAATTGTCACTAGCGTCTTAACTTCGGCCAATTTACACCAGCACCCTAAGTTAACGTTCACACGGACGTAGTAATATCGCAGCGGGATTTTTTCGGGGACTGGATCTTCAACACATTGCTTAGCACCAAGAATTGAAATACAACAGTGTGTTTTTTCGAGGCGCTGAGATACACTCTATTCGATTCTCAATTATTTTGACATTTCAATTTCCCAAAGTGCAATGGAGAGGGCTATGCTTGGAGTTTCCCTACGCGATCGAATCAAAAATGAAGAAATCCGTAGGAGAACCAAGGTAACCAACATAGCCCGGAGAAATGCCACACTTAACATGTAAAAGCCCTG
Source organism: Polymixis flavicincta (assembly GCA_949987655.1). Classification (NCBI taxonomy): domain Eukaryota; kingdom Metazoa; phylum Arthropoda; class Insecta; order Lepidoptera; family Noctuidae; genus Polymixis; species Polymixis flavicincta. The sequence goes on along the minus strand of OX465175.1, from coordinate 9,976,270 downwards.
ACAGCTGCCAAATGGATCAATATGGATCCGACGCGAGCGCAAATATTGAAAATATTTAACTGTCACGGCTTTTACCGGTTAAGAGGCAATGGGCAGGGCACATTGCTCGCAGAACAAATGGCCAATGGGGCCGGAAGATTCTGGAGTGGCGACCGCGTACTGGAAGACGTAGCGTTGGAAGGCCTCCCACAAGATGGACCGATGACCTGGTGAAGGCCGCAGGAATTCGCTAGATGCGAGAAGTATAGAACCGGTCGAAATAGCGGTTCTTGGGGGAGGCTTATGTCCAGCAGTGGATGTCTTTCGGCTGAAATGCTAATGATGATGATGATTTCAATTTCATTTCTTTGTACCAAAGTATACATTGTGCAACTATTTTCTTAATATCCCTCGGCAAACTTCGTGTTTCGTAGTCATCGGTCGGATATCGGATTTATATCAGTTGCTCTATGCACTTGGTGCAGACCGGACGCTCTCAATCGACTTGCAAGTATTATGGAGTTGTTTATTTAAAAAATGGAGGAAAGCTGCTAAAGTGATAATAACGTGATGATTCCCGAGGTGCATTCAGAAAATTGTTGTACCAGATGTAGTATGTTTGTATGTATGTATAGATTGAACAGACACTTATATTTTATTTATTTGTACGGATGCCGAGTTGAATAGCAGGCGTGCGAAATGAAAACCCTCGCAAACTAATATTAGTTTCTCATTTCATTCAGTTGGTTGTAAATTTTACCAGTTTAGTGTTTTGGCACAGGCGGCGACAAACTTATATTTGCCGCCTCGAGAATTAGTTGCCATTGTTTCACTTTACTATACTCAACAATAGAAACGAATCTAACGGTTGTTACTTTGTTGTTTTGTATGCAGTTTAGTGGATGTTTAGTTTATACTGCCTTTGGGTGGTCACGATTCATCGAAACGTGATCGAGTTTGGAGTAAAGCCACGTTGAAAATCGAATAACGAGTTTTTTTGAACGCGCTGGGATGGACTCTGTTGGAATCTCAATGGTCGGCTCAACGCCGAGAGTTGACAATCCAGTGCGCGTTACGACATGATACACATTAGGCGTTTTAAAGCGCGCGCTTTGGTAACGCGCGTTTTAGAGCGTACACCTTCGACAGACCTCTTTATTATTAAAACGCGCGTCACCAAAGCGTGCGCTTTTAAACGCCTAATGTGTACTCACTCTAAAATCTCGTTGCGATATTTATACGACCGTGCGAACGCGGTCTAAGATAATGAGAGCTGTGGTGGGTCTAACCCGAGGCACTGTTGAATTGATATCATCACTACTGCTCTCAAAAAGAAAACATCGTGAGGAAAGCGGCATGTCCTAGAACCAAAAATTCGAAGACATGTGACATCTACCAACCCGCACTGGGCTCGAGTGGGACTACGCCTCTTTTCCTATCGCAGAGAGGAGGCCAGTGTCCCAGCAGTGGGAACGTTATAAATAGGCTGATTGTTGTTATGCTATGGTTAGATAAAACCGATGGGGCAGGCAACGGGTTAAGTGCTCATCAAAATGTTTGGCACACATCGTTTCCTTGTTGGTGGAAAATAACCGACAATTCCGATGATATTGCCAATTCTGATTCTTTGATTCAGGAAAATGTTGCCTCATAAATATTTTATGAGACTTAAGTACTCGGATATTAATAGTTTAGCGTCTTATTTCTTAATAGAAGAAGTAAAACGTTTTATTGCCTTGTTTAGAACATATTGTTGCGAATTCTTTTGATTACCACCTAATCTAAAGAGTTTTGCTATCTCTTACTGATTGACTGCGAAAGAAAAAGACAAATGACGCTTTATAACTGTTAAACTAAATTACGTCTCGGTTGCCTTGAATTTAATTTAGTTGGTCGTAGTTCAGCCGAAGAAGAAATCTTAGTTCAATTGAGTATGGCAGCTCTAATTTATTTCCGTCTCTTCCTTATTTCATTAGAAAGAAAAAGATAGCAAGAGCCTAAATTAAGTTAAGTTGGTGCGCAAAAGCACGATTACTAAACAAATGCGTGCACTAACTGGACGCTTGGACAGGTCCACTCCATCTGTGAGTTTTTTTTATAAAAAAGACCTTTTAAGACATCAGTCTTGGTCTTCAAATGATCTGACCAAGATTATGTCTGGACTTTTTAAGAGGCTGTGACCTCTGAGTTTGTTTCGGCGTTTCTTCTCAGAGTAGTAAGATTGGAAACGACGGCATCATCTAGTTTTTAAAATATGATTGACAGTATTAACCTACTTACAGGAATAAAATCATTTATCACATAACAGAATCTAAGCCCACAAAATAAGGCTCTAACATAATAAATCAAAGTACAACACAACCAATAGTTGTACACAAAAAATATATTGTCGTGTTCGTAAGTCTTTCGTGAATTCAGTTTTTACGATGTGATGTTACGAAAGGACATATTAAATGAAGATTCAATATGTTAGGGCGGGCTGGGGTTGCCTGCGACACCATTAGGAAGTGGTGGCACGGAAAACCCTCGGAATGTGATGCTCCGTTTAGATGGGTACTTTACTTGCTAGTTTACTGACGCAATGGAAGTTTAAAAGTCTTGTGTCCCTTATTTGCTGCAAAAATATATTATTTTAAATCGTTTTAGGGCAAGTCACTTGAGTTGCCTGAACCTGCCTTGACCGATACATATTTAGAATGTTCTGTAAACTTTTTCAGAACATTCTTAATGTATAGAGTTTCGCACGAGATGTATCTACTATGAATGAAACCACGATAACAGTTAACCTAATTCTTTAGAAAGATTAACTATCTTCATCGTGTTATTCACGGATTTTTCGGTAAATACTTACTAGTTCACAGCATGGTGCTGACAGAAAAAATAAATGATGACATATCTACACTAAGAGAACTAATTTACAAGAATTCACAGAATTTACTGTTTATTTCAGTAACATTAAATATCGCATTAACAATAACACCTACAAAACGCTAAAACGAACACACAATCGATTTGTTCCAGTAAATCAATTCCAGTATTTAGAACAAGTAATATTTCAAGTGTACTGGCTTGCGTAAACAAAGCATTGGCACAGATTCCAATGAAATGAAAGGATATGCGCGGTGGAAAAGCTCTCGACCCGAGGTCGCTCCAGGTGGAAATATCTTTGCTTCGAAATCTTTTAGTCTGGCTAAAGACTGGAGTTAAAGTTCAAGTGGCAATATGGCATAGACAAAGACGTTTGGCCTGTATCGTACTGGTGATGTTTTTTAATGTTTAGTATGTATTTACACCATTTATGAATTAGGTTCGGATAAGTACCGAAATGTAGAAATTATTTGTGTTGCGTGTGTTTTTTTGTATGATGTGTGTGTGTTTTGTATGTTTGTTGTTTTTTTTTATGTTAGTACATTATTCATGGGAAAACATTATATATTTTCCTAGTTACCTTCAACCATAATTCACACCCCGCGGTTTCACCTGCATAAGTCAAAATCCTATAAGAATATCGGGATAAAAAGTATCCTTTGATCTAACCCAGGTTAATTTCTATCCATGTGCCAAATATCATCCAAATCCGCTCAGCCGTTTAAGAGTGAATGCGTAAAAAACGAAGCGAGTTAGGATGATGTACAGGAATTGTGAAATAACATTTAGAACGTCGGCACTGTTGCTCAGCGAGAATAATAACTTTAATTTAATACAGGTTTTAACAGTCATCGTTAGTTTCAGTCGGTTTATTAACAGAGTTTAACGATAATTTCTTTTGACGTAAAATAAATACAATGGATTTGTTATTACTGCGTTAACGTTTGCGAAACACGATGTGCTTCCAAAGAAATGGGTTATAACGTAATGCCGGGTACAGATTGGCGAAACGTAACATGAATGCAATCTGCCTAGTCTTTACTATGTTGAGGTCGGCTACCAGTCTTACCGGATGCAGCTGGATACCAGTAGTTTATACGGAGCGACTGGAAATCAGTGAAGAGGGCCGGCATTATGGCCGAGGAAAGCCGTTCCAAAAAAACAACTCAAGTCCCTTCCCCTACACCACCCGACACCATCACCATCCCCTCTTTCAGTCATGTCATACTGAGTTGGAATGTTGCACGGAAGATTTTTTTTTTTTCAGATAGACTTAGAAACACATAAAAATAATTGCACCAACTTTTAAATAATTAATGGTGGATCGGTGTGAGGTGATATTTCTTAAAGATAAGTCAATGGGAATCGGTTTGTATTGACCCTTCGCCACTGCTGGAAGTCGACCACAACATAGTTGGGAAAAGACTAGGCAGATGATGATAAAAGCAATCATCATCATCATCATGTCAGCCGAAAGACGTCCACTGCTGGACATAAGCCTCCCCCAAAAGGAGGGGTTTTGCCATAATCACAACGCTTGGCAGGCGGGTTGGCGATCGCGGTATGGTGGTCAAATGCATAGAGAACGCTGCTGCCCATTCTCTAGTAAGTCCCTTAGTCGCCTTCTACGACAGCCACGGGAAGAAATGGGATGGTACTATTCTTTTACGTCCGGCACCACACGGAACATATAAAAGCAATGGACTAGCAATACGCTCTTCTTCGAAAAAAAAAAAAAATGCTATTAAATTCTCGTATTACTATTGACACTGTTCCGTAATTGAGATGCTGGCAACTTTAGTGGCAGTTGGCAGGGCACTTTGCTCGCAGAACAGATGGCCGATGGGGCTGAAAGGTTCTGGAGTGGCGACCGCGTACCGTAAGACGTAGCCTTGGATGGCCACTCACAAAGTGGACCGATGACAGAGTGCAGGCCGCAGGAATCAGCTGGATGCGGGAAGCACAGGACCAGTCGAAGGCCTATGTCCAGCAGTGGACTTCTTTCGGCTGAAATAACGATGGTGACTCACAGCTGTTACCCGTTATAAACGGTGGCCATATTGTTTGCAGATTCACAAATCTCACGACGCCATTCAATTGTTCTCAAGTCATCAAATCGGTTAAAAAGCGTGTAACGGGAGTTTGAGCAAACTTTCTATGATCTTACTCGTTATTGTGACATACAGACATGATTTAGATGATTATACTTAGTAAGCCTACCTATTCGCAATGAGATTGTCATTTTTCATCTCTTCACAATCTTTCTTGATTACTTTTGTACTTGCTATTTATTGATTTCTTTTGTTAACATGTGGGGTCTATGGCATACTGTTAAAATTATCTGCATCAGTTTTTACAACATTCACCCCTTCATTTTTATTTAAAACTAGCTTTTACGTGCGGTTTCGCCCGCATGGAGTTCGGAAATTAGTGCTAATTCAGGCTATTATAAACTATCTGTGTGCCAAATTTCATCCAAATCCGTTCAGCCTTTGCGTGATTGAGTAACAAACATCGAAACATTTTCACATTTATAATGATAGTAAGGATCAGCTTTTACCAGCGGCTTCGCCCGCGTGACGGTCCAAAATTATCCCACGTAAACGTACTACCGAGATAAAAGTATCCTATATGTTAATCCAGGCTATAAACTATCTGTGTGCCAAATTTCATCCAAATCCGTTCTGCTGTTTTTGCATGAGTGAGTAACAAACATAATATGAACTTTCACATATTTTGTAACAGGTATTAATTAGTATAGCATATTTTGTACAGGTATTAGTTATTGCGATCGCCAACCCGCCTGCCAAGCGTGACGGTTATGGCAAAACCCCCCATTTAGGGGAGGCTTATGTCCAGCAGTGGACGACTTTCGGCTGAAATGATGATGATGATTAATTAGTAGGATACTCTTCTTTGTTTTATCCGGAATCTTTATTTTTTCGATTAGATCAACAGACGCATGGAAAAGTCACGACATACCTAACATCACGCCTGCTTCTCCCGAAGGGTCACCACATTTCGCCATTCTGTTTAAAATCCTTAAAAATAGGTGGTGAAAAAGTAAAAAGTCGGTTAATAGGTAAAATAAGGGTGGTCAAGGACAAAGCCAACATTTATTTTGCTATTTCTAAGTAAATACTTAAGTATAAATAGCTCTCAGCCGTACTTGGTAAGTCGTACCACGTGGGAGTGAAGGAGCAACTTAATCTTCTTTGTAGGCTAGTAATGAAATTAAAAATAAATTCTATGAATAGCTTTAAGAACTATTTTATGAAAGGCATGTTTATTAAAAAAAAACATTATGTAAATAGGAGCCTCAATACGAAAATATGTTATCTTTTTTTTATCCTGGGCTGTCCCGCTCCTGGGCAAAGCTTTCCTCCACTCATTATAATTTTCCCGAGCCTGCTCGTCCTCCTTCCAGCACAGAAGTTATCATCTTAAGGCTTCCGCAGGCATGGCCGGTAAGGACCAAGGACCGCGTTGTGTTCCACGCGCGCCTCGAAGAGATGTCAGCACAAACCGATGGGGCCCGCAAGGGCCGATGCCTGCCCGGGGTGCGGGTTTGTTCGAAAGAGATACCGCCGCTCCTGGCATACAGGCTACTGAGGGAACACGGGTTTTTTTTTTTTTTTTTTTTTTTTTTGGGTGGGAAATCATCAAATGACTTCTCCTGCTGAGTAGAGCAGGAGGGCGTGTCAGACTTTTACTGACTAAAACCCACCCGTGTTCCCTCAGTAGCCCGTATGCCAGGGGCCGTGGTATCTCTTTCGAACAAACCCGCACCCCTGGCAGGCATCGGCCCTTGCGGACCCCACCAGTGGTTGCTGACATCTTTGACGGCGCGCGTGAGGAACACAACGCGCCGTCCCGTCTACCACTTTTCGGCCGCAGAGGATAGGGAGAGCGGCTGACGCTATACCGACACTCCTCTTCCCCTGCGGCCCCACCGCGTCCGCCATCAAACGGTGGCGGCCCCGTCCAGGCCACGGAAGGGAAGAGCGCTGCTCAGAAGCACCGGCACTCCTCCTCTACCGCAGCCTGTAACCCTCAGCCGCGATGCCTCCCATTCGACATCGCGGCCCACCTCAGTTGCGGTGCACCTCACCGCAACCTACTTTTTGGCCGCTACGTCAATGGCTTTGAGGCAAAAGCCCTGACGAGCGGCCCCACCGTTGGGTTCCTCTTGGCTTCACCGTGGATGGGAGACCACGGTTACTAAGCCCCCCCGCAACGACAATGCGGGAACCCACTCGGGGGGGAGGGAACACGGGTGGGTCTTAGTCAGTAAAAGTCTGACACGCCCTCCTGCTCAAGTTATTTAATGATTTTCCACCCAAAAAAAAGGCTTCCCCAGGCAGGCGCGATGGGAGGCGCGATTCTGATACTACACTCTAGATTTACAAGAGCCGCATCGCTCCTGCCTGCGGGAGCCTTTATTGTAAAAATATTAAAGAAAATCTAGGAAATAAATCTCCTTACAGAGCAGACGATATTGATATCACTACGCTATAAAGTACGGATATACAAAAACCGAAATACGCGAAGAAACTACACACTTATTTAAAAATATGAAAGGAAATCTACATTGTAAATCTTCGGACAACGAAAAAAAAAAACACACACTACAATTCATACCAACATACCACCCCACTACAACTAAAAATATCTACCGACACAGAGATGAATGACCCAAGCCATCAATCAAAATTGGCATCCCGTATGCCGTACATTAGTTCAAAATTACAACGTCAAACAGTTATATTGAGGAAACCATAAAATCTGTATAATCGTAAAAGCGAACTTGGGTGGCAGCCAATAGCCAATGAAAAATATTCGACATACAGAACGTTCAGAACTTCAGGAATCAGGAATTTCAGCGTTTATTGCATTTCAGAGACTCTGACGGACAGATATCGCTTCATCACTACCCTATGTACAGTCACCAAAACATAGCAACTAGGGTCGTCGGATACAGTTGAAATTTGGTATTAGTGCATTCGAATGAAATTTAATTTGATAAATGAACTTTTTCTTTTTAACCGGACAACTCACGAGTTAGGTCGTAGGCTCGAACCCAGTCAGGCGATTTTAATCGGGTAAATTATTTCATCACCACTGCCCTCATAACGGTGAAGGAAAACATCGTGACGTAACGGAAACCAGCATGCCCTAGAAACAAATAATCTAAGATGTGTGATATCAACCAACCCGCACTGGGCCCTCGTGGTGGATTACGACCCACTCCCGTCTCGCATAGAGGCGGCCCGGCCCAGCAGTGGTAACATTATAGGCTGAATATGCTTAATAAAATGTTTGTTTTTTATTATTAATTTAATTTCATCTAAATTTTAACCGTAGGTATCCGAAGACCCTAGTTACTAATCTCTTTTGGTGACTGTACTTCCATATGCTCGTCAGTTTAAGTTAATATCGAAAATCAAAGATCCGCTTTTGATACGGATTTTGCTTTACATGGATTATTACCGAGTTTCGTGAGCGTTATATTATAACATATTATCGTGAGAATATGAGGTAAGCGGATTATGATATAAATTGGAACACGCGTAGATACTTCACATACTAGTTGTTGACAGGGTTTTTTATTAGAAATAATTTTATTATGATCGACGGAAAATATAAGATTTTATTTTTAAGTAACATTTCAGCACAATATTTGTTGATTATTTAGAAAACAACATAACACAACGCTTTGGGTCGCCATCCACATTTCGCCCATAATTTTTAGTATTTTTTGATAGTGGGAAATCATCAAATAACTTCTCCCGCTCTGGATGGACCAGGACGGCGTGTCAGACTTTTACGGACTAAAACTCACCCGTGTTCCCTCAGTTGCCTGTGTGCCAGGGGCCTCGGTATCTCTTTCGAACAACCCGCACCCCTGGCAGGCATCAGCCCTTGCGGACCCCAAGGCAGTCATCGTTATAGAAGTTAAAACAACATAATTATGGCAAACACTCATACGTTTGCAAAGCTTGGTGATTGATTGTTCCATTAGGCCATGGCCAATATTGCAATTGAGAGAGGGCATACATTCAGAAGATGTGGACATTTACAGACTAAACTTTGACAAGTATTTTCTCAAATGTTGCCGTGAAAAGAATCCGTCCTATAAATAAGTACCACCCGTCTCTCCACTACTGCAATGCTTACTCAAGGATGCATATCCGGCAGGCTCGCAATCCTGACCATTACCGCGCCCCCCGGTCTACTTCTTGATATGCAATGGCCTCTGTAACACCATGAAGCATGAGGTTCCAGGGGCTAGTGCACATCTTGGAGTTCATTCGATTAATTGAGTCTGGTCTAGCCACGCTGGGATCATCATCATTTCAGCCGAACGACGTCCACTGTTGGACATAGGCCTCCTCAAGCTTCGTCACTTCGACCGGTTCTGTGCTTCCCGCATCCAGCGGACTCCTGCGGCCCTCACAAGGTCATCGGTCCACCTTGTGGGAGGCCTTCCAAGTTTACGTCTTCCGCTGGGATCAGTGCATTTTATTCATCATCATCATCATCATCATCATCATCATTTCAGCCGAAAGACGTCCACTGCTGGACATAGGCCTCCCCCAGGATGGGGGGTTTTGCCATAATCGCCACGCTTGGCAGGCGGGTTGGCGATCGCAGTATGGTGGTAAAATGCATAGAGAACGCTGCTGCCCATTCTCTAGTAAGTCCCTTAGTCGCCTTCTACAACACCCACGGGAAGAAATGGGATGGTGCTATTCTTTTACGCCCGGCGACACATACGGAAAATATAAGATTTTATTATGATATTCATTCATTCATAAATAATTAACACCTAATCAAAGTAATGAGTCTGGAGGTTCCTGTTTACAAAAAAAATAACACTTACCAAACGGAAGTACTCGATTTAGTCGTGAAACGCTTATGAATGTTGATGTTTAGGCTTATCTCAGATCAGCTGAGTTCTTTACTGGACCAGCATTTTAATTAGCTGGCGTAGTAGTTTTGTGCTTCGTTATAATTAACTTTGCTTATGTGACTAAGCTCTATCTAATTATAGTTTTAATGGTCATGTTTGCTTATCGTACGGAGGTAATATTTTGCTTTATTTTATACTAGATTTTGCCAGCGGGTTTGCCCGCGTGGAAGTCGAACCGCGGGAAAGTACTACGGGATCATCTTATGGGTTAATCTATCTGTGTGCCAAATTTCATCCAAATCCGTTGATCAGCACCCTAATTGCGTAACTCACAATTAATCATAATCTGTTTCAATTTGACAGTTCAACTATATTCATTGCGTTATTTACGTTGTTGTGCAGACACATTTTTTTAATAAATGAAGCAATGGTTTAACAATTTGTTTCAAAACGAAACCGATTATGATTAATCGTGAGTTACGCAATTAGGGTGCAGTTTTTGCGTGAAAGAGTAACAAACATCCATCCTACCATACATCTCCATACATCCACACAAACTTTCACATTTTTATTATTAGTTGGTTAGGATTTTTATAAAAATAAAACAACCTTATTCAAAAATAAACCACTACCTACTTAGTGAAAAATAACTGTAATTTAGGAAGTCGGTGTCTTTGGTTTTATATTTTCGTTTTGCCACCGACTCCCGAAATTTATAGTTATTTTTCACTTACACAGAGTTTTTTGTTTGAAGTCGCCCGTTTTTTTTTTCTTTTTAGCTATGGTACCTACCCCACATCAATTCGTAAAATCATGAATTCGGCGTATGTTTGGGAGACTGTCGTATGCAATGTTGACGTTTAAAAACTGCTGGTACTCACCTCAGTTTGAATAAAGGACTTTTGACACTGATTTTGAAAACTGAAAAGCGGGAATAGCCGCGAGACCGAGCTGTCATCGTTGATATTTGTGCCCAATCAACGGCTATTGGCCATGGGCTCAATTACAATAGGTAACTGGCAAAATGAGGATGGTCTATACCTACACCTCTACCTGCCCCTCACTACAAAGGTGTGATAGTATGTTATCTCTAGTCCAGCAGCAACATATTAAATATAATAATAATAATAATTCATCACCAGACGCAAAGCTCAAGTATTAATTCTCTTTGTAAGTCTTAATGACTATTAGTAGTTTCTCTAAGGGCACGATCACACGTACCACAACCACACCACATCGCAGCGATTAAATGTGGGCAAGCAGTAGTTACGTGTAAACAGTATCGCTGAAGGCCTTATTGCCAATAACAGCCGCTCGTCGATCGATTAGGTCTAGCTACGCGTGTCGCGGTTGATCAGTGGATGGGCGACCATTCATGGACATCCACGTACCAAAGACCATATTTACATACCAAAACCCCTTCGTGTCTCGGAAAGATCCCAGCTGTCATTCGTAGGTCTTTGACAGTTGTTACGGGTCGTCAGAAGCTCGGAAGTCTGACAAACCCAGTAACTGGGTTGTGGAGGTCTGATAGGCTCCAAGTAAAATACTGGTATTCAGCTGCACCCGGTTAAAATGGAAGCCGACCACAAAATGATTGGAAAAAGCTAGACAGATAAATTGATAGTTTTGCTGCAGCTCCTTTCAGTTGGTTGTGGTAACTACAAAATCAAACCAAATCGTGGACGCAACCATGCATTTGCGATGTGGCAAGCCGCTAGTGCGTGGTCTCGCTGATGGTTGCATTGTGGCTGCGATGTTGTCTGTATCACCCACACGGTTGATTTTGACGGTCAATGTGGTCTGAGGGTGTTTTTATTTTATTGGGAATAACAGGTCGTAGTCGTCGTCTCGCAGGTCAACCTAACAGGTTGTCGGCTGCTTAGCCGGGCTTGGCTCCCTCATTAAATTACAGCCTTAAAAACTTAAAACTAAGCAACTAAACGCTAAGGGCATCCCCTTTGGGGTACGGACCTCAGCTAAGGACATCGCTGCAAGAAGGCAATAAGGGACGGGCTGGATCGGTGTAATACTCAGTGTGAGTCCATGGACTATTATAATATTATAAATGTGAAAGTTTGCCACAGCGGCTGAACGGATTTGGATGAAATTTGGCACATATATAGATTATCTGTCGCGCTTTCACGCCTAAACCGCTGAACCGCTCGTCATGAAATTTAGCCTGGGATATGGAGAAGGACATAGGCTACTTTTTTACGCGATAACCGCCATACACGCGGGCGGAGCCGCTGGCAAAAGCTAGTATAGAGTATTTTTTATCCAGGTAGTAAGTTCCCGTGGGATAATTACGACCTCCACGCGGGCGAAGCCGTTGGCAAAAACTAGTTTGAGATAAATGCTTTGAATTTGAGTAAAGTTTTAATTTTTATATAAATTAGCGTACATCCACGTGTTGCCGTTGTGGTTCGTGTGGTCGTGCCCTAATAAAAGTAACAAAAGAGAGATAAATCTAACCCCGGGAGAAGCACAGTTGCGTAGTAACTTCTATTGTTACGTGTTTTTCTTGGAACGACAATGTTTAGTTGGATGAAAGTTTCCGAGCAACAAGACGCAGTCACCGGGAAAAAATATTTCTTGTGCGTTTTGTCACAAATAATCGCAGAGTCTTTCTTACAGGTCATTGAAATTGAAACTGCGGAAATTCTTTTATGTAAGACTATTTTTTACTGCTTACTTACCTATTGAACGGTGAAATCAAAGGACAAATAATACAATTTTATTTTTGTATATTATACTTACAGATGGTGTTACAATTTTTTAAAGATGGAAGTAACAGTAACATTCCATCATTATTATTTGTGACAAATAATGATGGAATTTTAAAAAGTTGGATTCTCATTCATATCAAAAATTTACATCATCAAAAAATCAAATTAAAACTAATGTCGCTACGAAAATAATAATTAATTCAGTTAAAACTCCCACAGACCAACGCGACGCGATCAATTTTCAAGTTTTTATACACTTGATTCTATACCTATAAGTCACGTCTCGCCTGCCTGCGGAAGCCTTTATGTATCAAGGAAATAATCCAAAAAAAATCTGCTAAATTTTTTGTCAAATGGTTACTTTATTACAGACCTGTGTCCCAGCATTGGGAACGATATGGGCTGATTATGATGAGTTACTTTATGGTTCTAAACATATCACGCATAACTAGCCCACTGCGCTTAACTAGAACCTTTAACTGCCAACCTTATTCCGTAATAACTCCTGACAGGTTGATTGGTGATCACAGTTAATTATAATTAGCGCACAGAACGAAGCCTTTTACGTCATCCAGTAGACGGATGGGCTTATTAATGGACTTGCACAAATTAACTCGCCCGAATCGGGCGAATCGTCACTTTTAAATATTATAATATTTTTCATAGGTGACTTGCACGAAGTCAATTTATTTGTGAGCGAATCGATAATTCTACAAAAAATGCGTATTAGGCAATTGGCACGTTTTGTATTATACGTAATACAACTGAAGAGACTGTGACCTCTGAGTTTGTTTCGGCCTTTCTTCTCAGAGTAGTCAGATAGGAAAAGCCGACCACAACTGTAAAAAAAAATATGATTGACGTGTAAAAGTGTTTGTACAAACCTACTTACAGAAATAAAATAATTTATCATTTACTACTTTGTACTTTTTCCTGGTTTCCCAAACGCTTTATTTAAAACGTGCCAGTTATGCCTAACACGTATTTCTGGAATTATCGTTTCGCCCATAATTAAATTTACAACGTGCAAGTCGCCATTTAGAAAATATGACGTTATTTAAAAATTACGACTCGCCCGATTTGGGCGACTTAATTCGTGCAAGTCGAGTTTTAGTCGAGGTTATTTATTTTATTTATAAGTTGACGAATGACCTTTTTATTATTTATTCCGGCAAAAAAAGAGTCCGTATGTATATTATACAAGTAAAGATGATTAAATATTTACTTAAAATCTGGCCAACCTTAATTGGCATCAAAAATTATCTGAACAATCATACACCGAAAATAGGGTTGTCAACAATACAAACAGAAGATTTACATTACAACATTTTAGGGGAAATTAATCATTCCGTTTGTGGTTTTAACGATATTCAATTACAATCGAATGTGGATGTCAATTATGTTTAATTAAATTTTATCATTGGATTTTGATAACTGATGATTGGTTCAGTTATCAGTAACATCAATCATCGCGTGGTTAATTGATATTTTGTATGTTACACGATGATTTTGTGATTAAAATGGATGGGTATACTGTCAAACATGATTGACAGGAAATGTGGACATCTTAGTATGATGATAGGACTCCCTTTTCTGCACTTAGACTCCCTTTCGGTCCGTTGTGCGGGGGGATTCTGGCTAACAGAGCCAGCCTAGCTCCGCCCAAAAGCACAGAAGCTTCCTGGGAGCTTCACAGGCTTCGTGGAGCGACCTCATTCCTCCGAGAATTTCTTCACGTTGAGAAGGCACAGCGTCGTATTCCAGGACGACGTGGGCGGCTGATTCCTTGGCGTCAAGGCAGCCCCTGTAAAGGGGACTGTCTGTGGCGCCTATGTTAAAAAGGTGTATGTTAAGGGGGTTATGGCCCGTAATTGTTCCTATTATTATTATAAGGTTATTTTTACTCAGTCTGAGAAGATTTTTGGTTAATAGCGGGTGTACAATTGGTAAAGCCAATTTAGACTGTCTACAGTCTGTTGCCGTGACCATCTGTTGTCATGGAGTTCGGTCGAACTTTGGCGAATCCACGCAAGAAATTGTGAAAAAGGCAGGGGGAGAAGTGGGTACGGGCCTAGCACTTTAATATCAGAGCCTCTCTTCGCAAGTTCACCTGCGGCATCATTGCCTAAAGATTCACAGTGCCCTTTGATCCATTGGAGGGTTTTACGATTGAACGTCGATAAACTCTCCAGGGCTAGATGGCACACCTTGGTATATCTTTGGTGATATTAAACCAGCCACTGCTGGGCAAGGGCCGCTCCTCATACATAGCAGAGAATGGCTGAGTGATAATTTTTCTACATCAATGACTGCATGCCAAAAAACAGTATGAGTGCTGAAATGATAGCGGAACGGCTTAGTGAAATTATAATCAGTTTTATAGTAGGCATGGGTCGCATTTGTCCACCATATTATGATTTATCCTTTATGTTACTCCGCGAAATTAATTATTTTTTGGTTTGTGACATTTCATGTGTATTGTATTTTGGCATTGATGATTTTGTTTACTGTATGATGAAATGAATTATAAAATATCGATGATTTTCATTACATGATTGTAACATGATATCAGATTCATCTCTAATACAGAGAAGGATGCATTTTACCACCATACTGCGATCGCCAACCCGCCTGCCAAGCGTAGCGATTATGGCAAATCCCCCTCTTGGGGGAGGCTTATGTCCAGCAGTGGACGTCTTTCGGCTGATATGATGATGATGATGATGACAGAGAAGGAACGAGCAATGATCACCACACTTACTCAAGACGGGTTAGCATATCTAAATTGACCACTACTTTTGCGGCTGCGCCCGCGTGGATGTCAAAAATTATCTCACGTGAACGTACTACCGGAATAAAAAGTATTCTACATATTAATCCAGGTAAAAAACTATCTGCGCGCCAAATTTTATCAAAATCCGTTCAGTAGTTTTTGCGTGAAAGAAGAAAAAACATCCATCTATCTATCCACCCTCACAAACTTTCACATTTATAATATTAGAAGGAACTTACTAGTTCAGGTTTCCTCGTCATACTTTGCTTACCTGTATACCCTAAAGTTTAAATAAATTCGGGTATCCATTTCCACGCCAAATGTATCATTTTCTTACAACACTGGCCGTTGTTTATCATAATTACTTAGAAAACAAAGGTGGGAACCCTACGTCACAGCACCGGAGACAGGGGAGCGCACAAAACCGAATGCCTTAATTTAATATAAGTCAATTTGGGCCAATTTAATTCCGCGTCCATGCAGTCGCTTTACGACAGTACATCATAACTTGTGTCTGTCTCTTTCACACTTAGCGAGAAGTGCATATGGCCCTCGCATGTTTTCAGTTAACGTTCGTATCGAATTAGTTACAAACATACTTCGATGTTATATCGAGTTGATGTTTGTCGGTACCGATGAGGCGGCGGCGACGGTATGTAATTTTGCAGAAAAACAAATAGTAAGTTGAAGACGAAGTTTTTGCGGGCGAAACTGAATGGAGACAGGAACTGCATTTCAGTGGCTTTTCATATGAAGAAAAGCTGCATTAGAATGCATTTTATGACTTGTTAAGAAAACATTACAGCACTCATTGCAGCAAATTCCTGATCCATACCAAAAGTAAGTAGCTCCGTCTGTCTGTTACGCTTTCACGCCTAAACCGCTGATTGCGGCGGTAAGTCCCCTCTTTGAGGAGTGGTTTGAGAGGCGGCATGGCGTCCTCACCTTCCGCCTGACGCAGGTCCTCACCGGACACGGTTGTTTCGGGAGGTTCCTGTTTCGGATAGGGCGGGAGGAAACGCCCGGGTGTTTCCACTGCGAAGATCGCCCTGAGGACACGGTGGAGCACACGGTGGCGGTCTGCCCTGCTTGGGCGGAACACCGCCGTGTCCTCGTGGAGGCGATCGGCGAAGGCGATCTCTCGCGTCCGGCCCTGGTCCAGGCCATGGTACGGAGCGAGAGGGCATGGGGAGCCGTCACCTCCTTCAGCGAAGCAGTGATGCTCGCGAAGAGGGAGGCGGCGCACGTGAGGGAGAGGCAGCATATGCGCCCTCGCGACCCCAGCCGCCGCAGGATACGGAGACGCCCTGGGCGTCGGGAATCCCAGGCCGATTTCCGGCCACCGTAGGCATGGGCTTGCGGACGGCGAGTAATGGGTAGCTCGCTGTCCGGTAAGGACCAAGCCCAAGTCGACGGCGCGTTGTGTTCCACGCGCGCCTCAAAGAGATGTCAGCACAAAAATGATGGGGCCCGCAAGGGCCGATGCCTGTCAGGGGTGCGGGTTTGTTCGAAAGAGACACCACAGCCCCTGGCTTAAGGGCTACTGAAGGAACACGGGTGGGTTTTAGTCAGTAAAAGTCTGACACGCCCTCCTGCTCCACCCAGAGCGGGAGAAGTTATTTGATGATTTCCCACCCAAAAAAAAAAAAAAAAAAAAAAAAAAAAACGCCTAAACCGCTGAACCGATCGTCATTAAATTTGACAGAGATATAGCCCGGGATATGGAGAAGGATATAGGTACTTCTTTACGCGATAACCGATATTCATGCGAGCGCAGCCGCGGGCAAAATCTAGTCCTTCTTATGTTTGAAAATATTGTCTACTCGACAACGTAATGGATGTTGTCGAATTGTCACAATGAAAGACTTTGCAAATATTAATGTGTTAGGTTGTTACTGTTACCGCGAAGATTTGAAATAAATGGAAAATCTAGCTTCTTTAATTATTAGAAAAGTTCGGATACCGATTTTTTTTAATAATATTTTATTTAAAAGAGTGTCCGTGCAGTTTCTTGCCTGTTCTTCTCCAAAGGTTCCTACAACGCTTTGGAATAGGCAACTAGCTTCTTCTTCCTGACTGACCGACCCGTCGACACTTCAAAAGTTCCTATAATTGGTTAAATTTTTTGTATGTTTAGAAGTTTGGATGTTTGTTACCAAATTACGCAAAAACGGTTAAACGGACTTGGATGAAATTTGCCACACAGATAGTTTATCTACAACCTGGATTATAACACAGGATACTTTATCCCGGTAACACGTTCCCATTTTTCGATCTCCAGGCGGGCAAATATACTTTGGTGAAAGCTAGTTTGAAATACATAAATGCTATAAGTTTTGAGTTTGAGTTTATGAACAAAGTAATCGTTTAGTATTTCAAATATCACTGGAATCAAGATAACCTATATAATCAAGATATCCGAGACTAGTTTCGTCTAAACTAAATTATTGCCAACGAGTTACTCGTACGTCGGCGTCAGCCGTTCGCAGCACGAATATCAATCAAGTTACTTAGTCAAATGTCACTCACGGACTAATGCCATCAAGTATGAGGAAATCTAAAGTCATTAGCTTTATTTATTTTCCTACAACAGTTTTTATACGAATTGATCTTAATCTCACGATCCCACAAATTAAGCTTTAGTAATAAACAATGTCCCTCAAAATGTTCATGTTACAATACATTTTATAACCTCTAAAAAGTAGGTATGCTATCCTACTAGTGAGGATGGATGGATGTTTGTTACTCTTTCACGCAAAAACTACAGAAGCCTTAGTGTGAGTTTCATTTTACCATCTCGATCAAACGCATTGAGCGCGTTTGGCGCTCCGATTGGCCCTGAATAAGTGACGGACCAATCGGAGCGCCGAACGGGCTTGAAGCGTTTGATCGAGATGGTTTGGTTTGGAACGGATTTATTTGGATGACACAATTTGGCACACAGATAGTTTATAACTTGAATCAATGCATAGAATACTTTCATCCCGATAGTATTACATTCCCGTGGGATAATTTTCGACATCCACGCGGGCGCAACCACTGGGAATTGAGGTTACAATATATTTTATAACCACTAAAAATTAGATAAATGCTCTACTTATTATAATTTTGTTTACTTTATTACCCACTGAATTATTGTCCCGTATCGCCAAATGGGCGAACAATAAGTCTTTATGTAACTTTTACGACTTACTGATAAACTTTATTTATTAACATTACATAATTGTCTAGAATATTTGAGACAGATTTAATTATAAAATGCATCACGCCTATAATTTCTGAGGGGTGGGACAGAGGTGTAGGTACAGTCCCGATCATTAATATGTGTAAACACAGCCAAATTCAAAAGCGATTTTCTTTGCAACCTTGAGATAACCCATTTCATTGTAGTGGGGGTTCCGAAATATTATTTTCAGTACAAGAGGAGAAAATCAGTTTTATAAGTTGGTAAGCGTATACATATTAGTGAAACAGTCTAAAATGTTCCCCCTGCTGGGACACAGACCTCCTCGCTGTGAGAGCGAGTGGGCCGTAATCCACCACGCGGGCGCAGTGCGGATTGGTAGATGTAACATATCTTCGAATTTTTAATTTTAGCCGGTTTCGATGTTTATCTTTTTCGTTTTCAGAGCAGTGGTGATGAAATTATTTACACAAAGTGCAGTGCCTACTCGTACCTGGGTTCAAACCCACGACGTACAACTCCGTAGTCAGTGCCGTTACCACTGGGCTACCACTGCTCTCAGTTATGTAAGAGTCCCATGTAATAGAAGGTGAGCCTATTGCCATAAATCGGACATAAATCCAGATTATAGCTCGCTGTCCGGTAAGGACCAAGCCCGGGTCGACGGCGCGTTATGTTCCACGCGCTTCAAGGAGTTGTCAGTATCAACTGGTGGGGTCCGCAAGGGCCGATGCCTGCCAGGGGTGCGGGTTGTTTGAAAGAGATACCATGGCCTCTGGCACAAAGGCAACTGAGGAAACACGTGTGGGTTTTAGTCAGTAAAAGTCTGACACAACCTCCTGCTGAGTGGGCGAAGTTATTCGATGATTTACCGACCTCAAAAAAAAAACCTGATGTAAAAAAAGACCCAAAAACAATTTGCAACAACACGGCAATCGAACCGAGAAGCTCATACGCAAGGAAGCGTGATTAAATTATGTAGAATTCTAGACTAAAAATCTAATAATACAACACCCACGCTAGCTTTGCGTCTAAAATACGGTCTATGATTGAAACTTTAATAATTTCTCATATGAGGCACTTATTTCAAACTTATAAAGTGATAAGATTTACATGACGTCATAAGTGGGCACTACTGAATAAATATGGTTTCCGTGAAGCTGATGAAGAGGCATAAATAACACGGGCTTAGTCGACATTCACAAGGAACGTAACAAAATCGTGGCGGATTTTTTTGGCGCATTGCATTTTCAACTTTCAGTGTTGAACCAAGGATCGAGAATCCAACAGAGCGCAGCGCGATTGAGTCTCAGCGCGTCGAATAAACAAAGTGTTCGATTTTCAACTCACGGCGCTTAGCAAAACGTTGCAGATCCAGTGCGCAAAAAAATCCCGCTACGATTTTATAACGTACGTGGTAACCTGGTAACATGGGCTTAGGATGACGTTCAGTGATCTAAGGGAGCTGTTTAAGATGCTGGTGGGTCTCGTTGTCAATCTTGTTGATATGATTAATTAAATATTTTGTTACTCTTGCTTCGTCACACAAATGGACAGAATAAGAAATGAAAAGTAGACAGGTACAGATGCAATGGAAGTTGCGTCATTGATATAATCAAAGCTTTTAAGGTATAAATAAATTCCCCTTATATTATGTCACCGTATGATTGTGAACATCGTTAGTTTATAATCTATCTGGCGAGATTATAAACTGTCGATAAATTGTACATTGCACCATACCTACTGCTTACAATGGCACCCGACCGAATAGGTTAGGTTAGGTTAGCGCTCGAGCGGAGTGAGCGAAGCGAGCGGTGCCGCAGCAGCAGCCATTGAGCGCTACTTCCAAGTTATAAGATACCAGTTCACAATTTTTCGATTGGCTACGGACAGATTTAACGTACTATTATTCGATAGTTTGTATCGAAAAATAGTACGTTAAATTGTAAATGGTTTTTGCAGTTCACAATGTTTCAATACCATACTTTGGAATCTCCCGAGATAGATTATAAAACTGACGATGTTCATAATGTTACGGTGACATAATATAGAAACTTATTTGTTTTTGCAACAAGGAGGTGTCAGTGACAGATTAAAATATGATTCGCGACCGTAACACACGCGTCTTATTTACAGAATTATAATCATTCAATCACTGACTATTTCATGAAAAAATCATTCAATGGGATTATGTAAATGAGAAAATCTTAAGTTCCCGGACTATCTTATGGCATCCACTTAAAACCTTTTATATAATTGGTAAATTACTTTTATGGGTGTTTTATAAGTACAGATAGATAATATTATATGTGTGTACAGTCGAGTTCATTAAGGGGACACTTTGCGCGGGCTCGAACTCACTGGTGGGCCTGGCTAAAAATCACGCTGTCTCACCATGCTTCGTATCCGACAGAGATAGTATCAGTGGTGAGCAGTTAGACGCTAGTCTACACGCACAACGTTATTGAGTGAGATGCAGGAGCATTTTTGGCAAAAAAAATGCGAAAAAATTAAGAAAAGTCCTTCAGAAGATCGGGTTTTATGAAAAAACCACTGCATAAATCAATGACCAATAAAATTTATTGAACTTATTGTTAATTGAATTTTGTCGGTACCGTCTTGGTTTTCGAGATTTTACACTCCTTTTATTACGTAAACACGCTCAAAGTTAGGTTAAATTAGCAAGAAAAACGAATCTTTGTTGGCTCATAACTTTTTAATAGCTATTTATTTTAGTATTTTGTTTCCGTACAGACAATAATAATAACGAGACAAAACCATACCATGTTTAATTTTTGATGTACATAGTCAAACAGTGGAGTAACACCCTCCCGAAGTTTGTATGGAAAAAATGTGGACAAGTGTCACCTTAATAATTATATTCGCATTGTCAAGTAGGTATTCAATATTGTGAGCGTTGGATAGCTCAATAAATTCTATGGAACCCATACATCAAAAATATATCCTCTTGTGAATGGGTCAATAATATATGCTGCGCATTAGGCAATTATATGAAAAATTATGAGAAAAAGCAGTTGCATATTAATTAATCTAAATCTTGAGCACAATTCAATGATGCTTATAGTTGTCACAATATTACTATACACTTTTTGATGTTCATATATTTTTGAAGCCTGAAAGGGCCTATAGGTATATGTTCCAAGGCCAATATATTAATGAACTCGACTGTACACGATTTCTTAACCCCGACCGTCCCTTGCTCGTTGATGCGCCAGCCCGCGCCGCAGCTGAGCCAGTAGCTTTAAATTCCCCGTCTAATAATCATGAAAATATCTTGATCCAGCCTGTCCCGGATAGTACTAGCTGCCCCCCCCCCCCCCCCCCCGCCAGCGACTCCCTGAGCCGAGGTTCGTACCCCACAGGGGGTGCCCTCAGTGCGCAGTCGTTTTAGGTTTAGGGGAAGGTTGCTATGAATGGACCACTTAACTTTACGACCTTATATCCCAAAAAGTATAAGTGTTAAAATGAAAGCAGTTTATTATTTTTGTTTCTTAAGACCTTTATTTCTAATCATCAAACGCACAAACAATTCGGGCTAACACTTTTAGATATAAACGAAAAAAACTAAATCTTGGGCTGTTGCCTTCTTTGGACCATGGGCACCTTCATTGAACCACCAAGTTGCCATCAATGGACTTCGAGAAATTTGTTCTATAGGTCCAATCGAGGCAACAGATTAAAATTATCAATATTAGTAAATTATGAATTAAAAACGCAATTAAAAATTAAATCTTATTACAAGTGATGTCTATGTAGTGCAATGAGGGCATAGGTACTTTCTGACATGTTTTTTTTTAACACAAGCACAATCTACATGGTCCCAGGTCTTTATGTTTTAGACAGACTTTGTAAAATCATTTTTCTATATTCTCATTAGCGTGTTGACGGTTGAGGTTCTTTTATGGACAGTTTTGGCTTTTTGCTTTGGAACCTTTGCGTTCTCATCAAGGGTAGTTTTGTACGGCAACGAAGATAATTCTATGCTGCTTTGTGTTTTCTTACTCCTTTTCGGTAATTCTTTTTATGGGCGACATTCTGGAATTTTAATCTTATAATTATTTTTCTATGGTTTTTCCATAATTAGTGAAATACTCGGAACTTATTCCCATATTATGACCGAAAAACGACAGTAAAAAGTTGCTATGATTAGACTGGTCCAACGATGGAACACTTTTGAGGTCCATTGATGGCAACAAGGTACTGGTTCAGAAAAACTAAACTAAAATATAAATGGTCATGATTACACAAAATTGAATAACACTCATGGAATCTCAAATAAACTGTCCCATATTTCATAACAGTGACCGCAGACAAATATGAATACAATGAGACTTACGTCAAATTGTCCTGAGTGAAATTATTATATTTTGACCGCCGCAAACACAACCACATGCGTCACTTTTCGCCACGTGACGCAGTGTCACTGAGGTAAGAGGAGGGTGTAACTGAGTCACTATGGACTTGCTTCGACTAGCTTGGGTGTTCCTAGCTTGCACAGTTTTGGAAATACCTTGGTGGTCCAATGAAAGAACTGGTCCAATGATCGCAACCTTCCCCTAAGTAGGTTTTACGCCCTGGCTGGAGGCTTTTAGAATCCTAAAAACCTTCACAGGAAAGTCCGGTTGAGCAGTCACGGCCTCTCAAGGTCAACTGCGAGATGCCATACCAAAAAAAAAAAAACGATTTCTTAAAAGTTTATCAATTGAAGTTTTACATTTATTACAGGAGCCGGTGCATGTATGCGAAACTGCGACCAAAGTAAACAATAATAACAACGAAGGATGGCAGAGAGTAGTGCATCGTAAGAGGTCAGCGAAATACCGCTTCGTAGGGAAGTCAGGTGTAGCCAGAGATTTGGAATGCACATTTCGTGGAGCAGATAGAAAAATTCCAATGTTTATTACAAATGTGCATATGTCGACTATAGAAAGTGACATAATAAAACATATTTACAATAAGACACGTGAAACTGTGTCTTTAGAGAAAATAAATATGAAATTTGAAAGGGGACACAAAGCATACAAGTTTTTCATATCATAGGCCAACCTATCAAGGTACATGGATGAAACTTTATGGCCTGCAGGTGTCTTATTTCGGCGGTTTGTGAACTTCAAACACAGAACAACAAACGGTGCACATCTTACCGGCGCCGACGGTCCACATAAACAAAATAATGGATAGTGCGCTTTATCGATTTGCTAGTTTTAACTGCAAGAATGTAAAACGCTCCATCAGTGACGTCAGAGACCTGTGCCGTACGTGTGACGTGGTTTGTCTCCAGGAAACTTGGCTGATGCCGCACGACATACCCTTTATGAGCACGATCGACAGCGGTTTCGGTTATACTGCGACGTCTGCAGTTGATACATCCGTGGGGATACTACGCGGGCGTCCCTATGGCGGCGTCGCGTTGTTATGGAGATATAGTACGTTTAAACAGGTGTCAGTGTTACAGTGCGATAACGCCCGTATTTGTGCCATTAAAATTACAACGAGTGATAGACAAGTGATCGTTATGAGTGTTTACTTACCAACTAACTCTGGCGGTCACTTACAAGACTTTACTGATTGTATGAGTGAGATAAGTGCCATTATTGACGAATATGGAATCGAATCTGTTTTTATTTTAGGCGACTTTAATGCGGATCCGGGTGAGTTGTTTTATACTGAACTTATGCATATTTGTAACGACCAACAATGGTCATGTATAGATATAGACATGCTAGGGTTGGACTCGGGTACTTTTACTTTTATAAGTGATGTGCACGGGTCTAGCAGCTGGTTGGACCACTGTTTAACCACTCACTCGGCAAAGCAGGCTGTTGTAAATGTAGATGTAAAGTATGACACTCTGTGGTCTGATCACTTCCCACTTATTGTTATGTGTAATTTAAAATTATTATCTCCTAAGGTCACGTCTCAAGTTACCAATATAAATAAAGACGTAGTTTGGGGTATAAAAAGTGAGGAACATGTTTCTTTATACGCCAAAGAGTGTCATAAACGACTTAAAGTAATTGACTTCCCTCCTGAGTGTGTAAGTTGTGCTGATCGTTTTTGTAGTGACCGTGGCCACCGGCTTGTTCTGGATACGCTTTACTCCGACATTGTGACTGCCCTCCGTGACGCGGCAGTGGCGAGTCGGGGAAGCGCGGGGAAGGGTGGGGGTGGCCCGCGCATAGCCGGGTGGAACAAACATGTCAGCGAGGCTCACAGGGTGGCCAAATCTAAGTTTCTCGATTGGGTGATGTGTGGTAGGCCTAAGTCAGGAATTTTGTACGAACAAATGTGTGATAGCAGAAGAGCATTCAAGTCGCGATTGAAATGGTGCCAAGATCATCAGGACCAAATAACAATGGATGCTCTAGCTGTCAAACACTGCAAGGGGGATTTCCGCGGTTTCTGGAAGGGCACCAAAAAAGAGAACTTACGCCCTGGCCTTCCTGTGAGCATCGATGGTGTGAATGACCCGAAGGTGATTGCGAATCTTTTTAAGGATAATTTTTCGGTAAAGTCTCCTTTGGGTACAGCAACGGAGGTGCTCAATGCTGACGTCAGTAGTCGGGAAGTAGGAACTATCTTCCGGGCGAAAGATGTTACAAAAGCCATAAGACTTATCTCTAGAGGTAAGTCTCCGGGTCATGATGGGCTCAGCATTGAGCACCTGCAGCACGCCGGAAAACACATTGCTAGGGTCCTGGCCATGTTTTACTCGCTGTGTGTGAGCCATTCCTACCTACCAGCCGATTTTATGAAAACAGTGGTAGTGCCTGTAGTGAAGAATAAAACTGGTGACCTTACTGATAAGAGTAACTACAGGCCTATTTCTCTTGCCACTGTTATTGCTAAAGTGTTTGACGGTTTGCTTAACGCACAGTTAAATAAATCGGTAATACTGCACGACAACCAGTTCGGGTTTCGTCCCCGGCTGTCCACTGAAAGTGCTATACTGTGTCTTAAGCACACCGTCAAATACTACACAGACCGTAAGACACCCGTGTATGCGTGCTTCCTTGATTTGTCCAAGGCTTTCGACCTGGTGGCTTATGACCTGCTGTGGAGCAAGCTGAGGAGCATAGGTTTGCCACCGGATCTCATCAGCATGTTCCAGTACTGGTATGCGCACCAGTCTAATAGTGTTAGGTGGGCTGGGGCAATGTCGGATGCGTATCAGCTCGAATGCGGAGTCAGGCAGGGTGGCTTAACATCTCCAACCCTGTTTAATTTATATATTAATAGTCTGATCGTGGCGCTCAGCAGCCAGCACGTCGGCTGTCACATTGACGGTACATGTGTAAATAATCTAAGTTATGCTGACGACATGGTGTTGATGAGCGCTTCGGTCTGCGGCTTGAGGAAGCTGGTACAGATATGCGAGGAATATGCTTGTGGTCATGGTTTGCTGTATAATGCAAAGAAGAGCCAGTGTATGGTCTTTGAGACCGCCAGTGCAAGATGTCCGGGAACCATACCTCCGGTAAGACTAAATGGGGTCCCTTTGGAAAGGGTTGACCAGTTCACGTACTTGGGGCATGTTTTGACTGTCGACCTCAAGGATCATGCTGACATGGAACGGGAGCGGAGGGCGTTGTCTGTTAGAGCGAACATGATCGCTCGCAGGTTTGCGCGGTGCTCAAATAAAGTTAAGGCTACGCTCTTTAGAGCGTATTGTACATCGCTGTACTCATGCAGTTTGTGGGCTCACTACTCTAACAGAAGTTACAGCGCCATCCGCATCCAGTACAATAACGCGTTCAGGGCGGTGATGGGGTTACCCCGATACTGCAGTGCCTCGGGTATGTTCGCAGAGGCGCGCACCGACTGCTTTCACGCGACCGTGCGCAAGCGCGCCGCGTCCTTGGTGCACAGGGTGCGGGTTAGCCCCAACACGGTACTATCGATGATTGCGGGAAGGCTGGACTGCCCTTTCATCCGGCATTGTTCCAACAGACATGTTGCTGTACCAGTGTCGGAGAGAATATATTAATTTTATTTTTTTATTACGTTGTAAAGTCTGATTTAATGTGACTGTGATTTGACCTAATTTAGTTTATTTTCATTTAAGTAATTTAATTTAATTTGATTTGACATTGTTATTTTATTTCTCCAAGGCTTAATTTTCATTTGATATATTTATTTAGTTTTTATTTGTATAATTTGTGTATTTTTATTTCTATTTGTGGCAATGGGTGTAATTTACCTGAAATAAATGAATGTATTATTTATTATTATTATTATTACATTTATTTCATTAATGTGTGCAGACAGTGGAAAATTCCGTCCCAATTTCAGTCCAAACCTAGTTTCACAATCTGATTGCGTAAGAAACAAATTATGAACCTAACGATGTCGACAATTTAATTTCAAATCTAAGACAGGTTCAGTGAAAATATTTTTTTTTTCTTTTTATAATAGCACTATGATGAAAATATCTGGAATTTGCTGAAGAAGTTACAAATAGAATGTCGTTAAAGTTTTTTTTTTTGCGATTGACACAATTTTAGCTTAGCTGAAGTTTTAAAATTAAAAGGGTATTATACCTTCGTGTACACCTACACCCACATTTCTCCAGTTTCTTTAAGTTTTAGTCCCATGTAAAAGGGGTAACCCTATTGCCATCAACCGGAAACAAATCCAGTCTTCCGGGTTACTACTGACAAATTCTAGATAAACCCGATTACACTTCGCCCGACCCAAGAATCGAACCACTTGACCAATGAGGCAGTCAAAACATTACAACTTAAGGCTGGATTTATTCGTTTTGTGGCAGTTGGTATTGTATCAATAGGCCAGTTATATGCTAATTAATCCGAGATTAATTTTCATTAATGTCAATTTCCTTTCTATTTTCTCTTTAGCCAACCATCAAAAGTCGACAACCCGTCAAGTCTGCTCATAAAAATCGAAACACATCACTTTGCTAAGTAGTTTCAC
Organism: Polymixis flavicincta; assembly: GCA_949987655.1. Classification (NCBI taxonomy): domain Eukaryota; kingdom Metazoa; phylum Arthropoda; class Insecta; order Lepidoptera; family Noctuidae; genus Polymixis; species Polymixis flavicincta. The sequence continues at coordinate 9,948,869 of OX465175.1, read as the reverse complement.
AAAACATAATTTTCAACGTTTTCAGCATACCTTTTAGTATAAAGCACGCACTATATAACCCCTCTAATAGTTGCTAAATAACTAGCATACATAATAGTCACAAGTTTTACTAATAACGATAATTATCGCGAAGCTTTTAGTCTGAGAATTTAAATGCCGCGTCGTGAATTCTTCTACGAAATATTACGGAAGGAACTATTTCTTTTATTATTTAGTGAAGAACAGTGTTATTAACGTTGTCCTCCGTTCCTCGGAAAGTACGTTAAAACGACGTTCACAGAGACGTAATAAAATCGCGGCGGGAGGTTTTCGCGTACGGGATCTTCAACGCTCTGCTGAGCGCCGAGAATTCAAAATCGAACAGTAAAACCATACCATGTTTAAGTTTTGATGTACATTGTCAAACAGAGGAGTAAAACCCTCCCGAAGTTTGTATGGAAAAAATGTGGACTTGTTTCACCTTAAGACAGAATACGAATTTTAATCATTTTGACATTTATTATTTTATGGGGCTTGTTGCTAAGTAATAACAGCTTCACCTTCACGGGTCCATCGATCAGGTTAAGCTACGCTTGCCGCGGTTGGGCCGTGGATGGGTGACCATCTTTACATACCAAAAACTCTCCATGCCTCGGAAAACATGGTTAAGCTGTTGGTACCGACTGTCATTTGTAGATTTTGACTGTTGTTACGGGTCGTCAGAAGCCCGAAAGTCTGATAACTAGTGTTACTAAGGGGTATTGACCCAGTAATTGGGTTGTGGTGGTCAGATAGGCAGTCGATCCATCTAAAATACTGGTATTCAGCTGCATCCGGTTAGACTAGAAGCCAACCCTAACATAGTTGGCAAAACGCTAGGCAGATGATGATGATGAACTAGTTTTTTTTTTTTTTTTTTTTTTTTAAACGTTGCCCCACACTAGGAATTTCTCCTGTATTGTGGGTGCGTTAACAAACATTTAAAGTCACATACTCAAACACCCAGACCCGGAACAACTACTTGTAGGTCACACAAATATTTGTTCCGTGCGGGAATCGAACTCGCGACACGCAGCGCAGCAGTCAATCGCTTAACTACTGCGCCAACCATGCTGTCCGTGATTTAGACTACTTATTTGTAAACTTATTTTAAATATTCATTCACAAGACAAAACATAAATACTTTTTGAGCTACCATTTCACTAATCATTCGAACAATAGGTTAAACTAAGAAAAAAAGCTACCTAGATACTTCGCCAAAAATATCAAAATCTGCGCAAACAAATACAAAAGCAGATAACAAATTCTAAGCTACATGGCTTTGTTACGTTTTAAAATAGATTCCTCCTCCCTCCGTCCTTCCTGGAAGGTGAGGACCCCGCTCAGCTGATTGGCGATCTCATTAAAATCAGGAAAGAACCAGCAACGTTTACCTCGCCGTTATGTTGGGTCCAAAGTGTTCTTTTCATCTTTTATATTTTCTCTTTTCTACTTAAGGCGGATGCTCGCATTGCTCGCGTCCTTTTCTGAAATAGATAAATATTATTTGCTTTGGATATAATTCCCTAACTGTAACTTACCACTAAGTTATTTTAATAGAGTTTGAGTAATTTAATGTTTACAGAATTTATTTCGAATTTTTGTTACTAGTTTCAAATACAAATAAAGCTATGGGCTAAATGTGTCATGACAGGTACAATTTATATGACAGGTAGTTAGGTAGGTACCAGATAATACTGGATAAAATGTTAACCAGTTCGGACACTATCACCATGAAATCAGTATACAGGATAAATGTTTAACCAGTGCGCAAACAATAACCATGTATTCAGGAATTTTTCGTCGGTTTACAAAAAACAAAAATGCTGTTCCATACATTTTGACCGCGTAGGTATGGATGGCACTATTCGAGAAAACAGCAGATTTTTTTTTCGTATCACCGCCGTATAATTTCTGCGCTAGGGGTTCTAGAATGATATGCTGAATTCATGGTTAAAGTTTGCGCACTGGTTAAAAATGTATCCTATATGATTCTAGATCCCTAGAGTAGAAATTTATCAAAAAATATATTTGGTGTTCCATACATTTTGACCGTATTGCACTTTTCTATGAAAGAGCAGTTTTTTTTTTTTCACTTTTTTGATTACCGATGAAAAATTTCTACGCTACAATCTGTCTACAGTCATGTGCTGACTTCATGGTTACAGAATTCGCGTTGATGTTCCTGCCACAATGATAGGTACATTATACAGGCATATTCTCCTGGCGTTTCCATTTTAAATAGATACGTAATTTTATAGGCATTTAGTAATTTCATGTTTTCAGTGTTCCAAGCATTAATTTCAAGTTTGACCGACTAGTTTCAAACAAAAACTAAGCTATGGGAATAAGTACGTGTTTTTTTTATAGGTGACAGGTGTAATATAAACAGATGAGCTTGTCCTTGAAGCATATATAGCTACAAATTATACATGTTATCTAATACTATACAATAAAACGAAAAATTAAAAAAGTCCGCTAACAACATAAACGGTGATCATCCGTCTACCATATGTCGTGATTATGGTAATTTACCTTTCAACCGTTCATTGCGGTGACAAACGGAAGGTCAGTATCGTTGTCAGTTGTTAATAGTACGTTTTTCATTATTTTATTAGTTTTTGCATGGAAACTAGTACTACTTTGCTTTATAATAAAGAGTTACTTTCATAAAAATACTTAGTGTGTCTCATTCACACAAGTAGTGACGTAGCCGCTGTCACTAATGTCATATGTCAGTCGCCTCGAATGGCAGAAAAAAATTGAAAGTGAAATAGTGTGCCTTTGTTTTTTTTAAGTAGGAAATTATTAAATGACTTCTCCCGCTCTAGGTTGGAGCAGAAGGGTGCCGCAGACTTTTACTGACTAAAACCGACCCATGTTTCTTCAGTTGCCCGTGTGCCAGGAGCCACGGTTTCTCTTTCGAATAACCCGCTACCCTGGCAGAAGTACAGCCCGTTAACACAACGAAAATCAGAGATCAAAATAAATGTTAACGGGCTGTACTTTTCTTTGACCTCTGATTTTTCTTCACTATAAAAATCTAAGTGATAGTTACCGTTACAATGAGTTTGTTTTTGGGTCACTGCTACTACTATAAATTCTATCAATATCATTGTGATCTTTATTTTCGTTACAATAAGGTTGCTGTTGCTATAGGTAAAATAACTGTGAACTGACCATATCCCTGCACGAAAAGCGGTGAAAAAAAGGTGTTAGTGAGTCAGTGTAGTGATAAAAATATAATCAACTTAAGTACGGAATCAACAGGATTCTACACTCGGGTAATTAAGAAATTTTATCAACATTGTTAAATAAAAGATGCACGACGAGAGCATTCACCTTAACAAGTAAAATAAGAAATTCGGAGCAAAATATTTAGAAGTATTTCCGAGATTGGATTGACAGGTTCTCGAGACTTCAAAGTGTCATTTCGAGGATTGCGTATTATGACTTTTTTGTTTGTTGTGCTGATTGTAATAATGGCGAATGCGAAATGAAAAGATGAGTGGGTCAATCTTTAATATTATGATTTTGTTTACAAAGCCTCCAATCTTTTCACTGTTCGTATACAAAGTTGGATACGCATTAAAGAAAATACATGTATTTGCATTGAACTCAGCGACTGATCAAGAGTTCTGACCGCCCTAGGCTAATTATGAGGACGCGCCCCGCCAGGTCTGTTACGGACGGCCTGAAAAGTAGTTAGTGAATAGAGTAGTAGTGTCAAAATTTTAACATGGTTCATACTACCTATAAAAGTTTTCAGATCGATCTGCAAGCGAAACTAACGTTGTCCTTTAATCTGCATGACATTCAACCTTAGAGTGGCAAACCGTTTTTTATGCTGACCGTACTTAAAGGCAAAGTATCTCACGCATTATAAGACCAAAATCATGACAAGTGACTGCAGGCTACCAAGTAGAAAACCAAATCCATGTCGTGTTTGGCCGCATGACTTGTATTGGCTTAGTTTCTATAGACCACTTAGTTGCCATTGCCATTGACCATGAGCGTGGTCATCTAGTGTGTGAAGTGGCTTCGATTTGAGTATTTTTAAATATTTGCACTTCTGTTATTGTAAAAAAAGAGGATTGGCATCATACAAGTGAAACATTTTTGCAACTGATTAGTGATTTATTTGAAAATTATAGTAATTATTATTAGATAATACAAAAGTCCTTTTTCGTGCTTTAGCGTTTGCAAATCTTTCCACAATTTTTTCAAATGTAATAGTTTGTAAAAAATCACTTTCTATGTACAGACGCCAGCACATCAAGCTTCTCCAATCTGTCAAATTTATGTTATAGATTTTCAACTTTATACCGTAAGCATAAGGTTCATGTTCAATTGGGAAAATTTGACAGTTTGGGGTAGGTTGACCTGATGGCGTCTGTACATTAGCGAGAGCGCTGTAAGTTTTTGCTAGCGGAGTGTGGAGCGCAAGTAATTTTTTACTCTTTTAAGTGCTGAAAAAGACCTTTCGCCGCTGCAGTTGGTAACACTCATTGTCAAAAAAATTCTTAATATTATCTCCACATTCGGGAACATGCATAAAATATTAAAACTTTTTACTAACTGCAACAAACCCTTTGGGATTCTGGCAGAAATATAATTCTCGGCCTCGGTGTCAGATTTTAAAAACTGCGCCAAATGGACGCATTCTTCTGCAAAGGTTTCTTCCAAATCAGTGGCATAATTATAGTTGTTCTCAAATTCTCTGTCGTCTAGTTCATGCAGTTTCCATAAGAAAAAAAGTATACTAACTATTAACCACACCGCGGGGAAGTCCCCGCACATCGTTGATGTGTTTCATTGCGCGCAGCAAGCTGCGCTGAGTGCCTAGTGCGAGTTTTGTTGAATTCGCCTCACAGAAACGTTCGTCTACGTGAAGATTATTTTGTATGGGAATTTAAACAGTGCAACCTAGACGATAAAGAATAGAATACGATACAATCGATACAGAGTCATCTAGCGGCAAACGCGAGAACTAGGTTGCACTTTTTAAATTCCGAATTTCCTACACAAAATGAAGTTAAAATTTACGCCCGTTAATGCGAGGCGGATTAAACAAAACTAGCACTAGGCACTCTGTTGCCAGCTCTCCCATTCGCTCGATCACCGACCGATTCGAATAACAAGTCCGTGTTTGTTTTACGCGCGCTTTTTAAAATTTCAAAATTTTATTGTTAGAATCAGGGACTATCAAGGGCATTTACGAGTAGTTTTAGTGCATGCAAAGACACGATTTCAGCGCGTCCCCCCCCCGATCCTCGCGCCCTAGGCTGCAGCCTAATTAGCCTAAGGGTTAATCAGGCCCTGATTAAACTTGACACATAAAGCTTAAATACAAAACGTGGTCGTATGCCACTTTGCCCTAAATATAAAGCATAAATGATCGCTTACGTTACTAGTGTTAGAATGTATTGTTTTATAACGCGGTGTCCTGCGTGAGCGACGAATACGACGCGACGCGACACGACACGATGCAATACGACGCGATGCTACACGCGACAAATGTCCTACGTGATTTTGGTAATTACATCTCGAATCATGGAGAAATATGGTGGTGTCGAGTTTGGTCGCCCTCAAAACAAGTACGCGTTACGTCGCGTCTCGCCGCAGAGTGCAGACTGCCATAAAGGCTGCAAGAAGGATATGCCGTTGAGTTGATCGTGTTCGTCGCGTTCGCAGCGTCGCGTCGCGTCGTATTCGTCGCTCACGCAGGACACCGCTTTAACCCTAGGTAGCAAAATGACCACGGCTTGCAGGTGAGAATATTTTAGTTTTTAGTCGTCGGACTTTATATTTGGAACTAACATTATATTTAGTTTTCTGGGGTTGGCTAACATGCCTAATGAAGCCCTTTCATTTGATACCTTTAATGTCTTTTAGCAGATTTTATGGCATCTAGAGGGTGCCGAAATATTCGATTTAGTGTGATGACACATAAGCTTTTAACCAGCGAACGACCTAGACGTTTTCAAAAATCATTTGTCATATTATGACAAGAAGTTTGGAACAGATGAACGTACACGTAACATAACATAACCCTCCTTTTTTCTTCGCCGCAGTCGGGTACAAAAACCACTAAGTAAGATAAGCTAATAATGATGTAACAAAGAAAACCACAGTCGAAGTTATAATCGGCAGAGCTTAAATAAATGCCAGTGACCAATCTCTAATCCTGTGACTTCAACCAGCTTAACCGATTGCATAGTTCAGGGGCCTTTCAGTCCGTCACAGATATTATTTGGATAAGTTTTCATCGGTTTACCTACCCGCATCGACATTGTTTTGTGTTTAGCTTACATTAAAAAAAAAACAACCGAATTTGAGTTTTTGAATAGGTAGATATTGTGAAAAACTGCCATTGTGCCTTATAAAGTTTCCACTGCTGGGACACAGGACTCCTTTCTTTGAGAGGGAGTGGGCCATAATCCACCACGAGGGCCCAGTGGGGGTTGAAACAAAATGGCGCACTTCTCTCTCCAAAAATACAAGCTTCTAGTCCTAGCGGTTTGTCTATCAGTGATTTGTTATATTTTATTAAGTGGACTAGCTTCTGCCCACGGCTTCTCCCAAGTGGATGTGGATTTCATGGGTTTTTTTTTTGCGCGGTACCCTACTTCTGTTTCTAAAATAAAAGTATCCTTAGTTACTCCTTATTTAATGAACGGCCTAGGTATCCAATTGGCTGTCTAATTTAACCAGATGGCTGGGACATACATAGATATAGATTGTAACATTTTTAGACCTCACACTCCATTTCCTCACACAACTTACCTACTAACATCAGAACACGATCCGCCACCTGATGCCATAAGGAACTATCTTTCCTCTTCACAGAGTAATTTGCCCAATTAAGGAAACGCCTTCCCCCATCACCGGCCTCGGAGATTGCCTGCCTTATGAATCTCTTAATACGCATTGTCCTTAGGATTGGGCATTCATTACCTAAGTACCAGATAATTGGCTCGTAACGTCAAGATTGGATTCCGTCAGTAGTCTAGTGGAACATTAAGTGATTTTTATTAGTTCGGTAAGTGATTGTTGTAATCTGTAATTTATTTGTTACCTTCCCACGTGGATGTCGGGAATTATCCCGTGAGAACGTGCTACTGGGACAAAAAGTAGGCCATGTCCTTACTTAGGATGCCATTTATCTCTTCACTAAATTTTATCGAATGTTTTAGGAGTGAGAAGGTAACATACAGGGTAAGTTTTTATCCAGTGCGCAAATTGTAACCATGAATTCAGCATATCATTCTAGAACCCCTAGCGCAGAAATTTTTCGCCGGTTGTACAAAAAAAATCAGCTGTTTCATAGAAAAGTGCAATACCTACGCGGTCAAAATGTATGGCACAGCTGATTTTTCTTTTTTTGTACAACCGGCGAAAAATTTCTGTGCTAGGGGTTCTAGAATGATATGCTGAATTCATGGTTACAATTTGCGCACTGGATAAAAACTTTTCCTGTTTAGACAAATAATAAGAGAAGTCCTGACTGACTGACTCATCAACGCCCAGCCCAAACCCTTGGACCTAGAAAGCTGAAATGTTGCACAGAGGTTCCCTTTATAATGTAGACAAGGCATAAGGGAGGTTTTAGAATTTGAACCCCTAAAGGAGTAAAATAGGGGACGAAAGTTCCGCGCGGGCGAAGCCGCTGACAAAAGCTAGTATAACATAAAAGTATGGATGGTGGCAGGACATGATTTGGAATCTCTGGTTTTCTTAGAAAGTGGCAATTTGGCGTGAACGTGAAAATGTGGTTTTGACTGTAATGTCAAATACCGTCATTTTCATGACTCTGCCGCTATATGACGGCACGGTTTGCTTGGGTTGCCAGGACAAAAATTAAAATACGAGGCAGGTATATGGCGCCCACAACATCATCACTAACCAGGGGGGCAGAGACACCGATTTGCAAACTGAAACACGTGATTTTAGACCGTAGAAATGTTTCTTTGATTATTAAACAAAAAAATGCTTTTGCATATAAAAGTGCAATACCTACGCAGTCTAAACGTATGGAACAGCTGCTTTTTTATCGGCGAAAGATTTAATCGCGGGGGGATCAGAATCATGTACTGAACCCAGGGCCGTCGAGTTCTCTACCCTGTATGTCTAGGTAAATAACGTGAATTACTTTATGACGCAGGATATGATTTTATACTTCTCCCAACACATAAAAACTCAATCTAAGGAATGATATGAAGTATGTAGCTTCGCAACAAATATCACAAAACGCAAAAAGAGAAGTGGCGCCATCTACAATGCCACAGGCAAACTATCTGAGAAATTCTACATCGCGCAATCAGAGTTTACCACGACACCCAGATAGGTACAAAATCCCGACATCAACTGTCGGGCAGTTGCCCACCAGACACTATACCCGTCTGGTCGGAGGATCCTCCCTTACCATCATAGGTATGAGTGAACTCTACACCCTAGTCCTCATACCTCTATAAGTTAATGTACGGTTTTATGAATGCATAATAGTGTGATGTAATACTTTTATCAAATAACAAAATACTAAGAAACGAATAATACAGATATAATATTCGAGGGAGAAATAAAACTCGAGCTGGGAGACAGCATAATGAAGAGTGGCGGAAATGCTCGCGAGAGGTTGCCACAGATTAGGAGGAATGGGGCGAACAGGGGAGGAAACTACAATGAATGGAGGGAACTTGTGTTTTGGTAATATTTAGAATAAAACCTGAATTACACGAAACGATTTAGTGCCAACTTCACCGATGAAACTGAACGCGATCACCGGCTTATTAGTCGGTTCGCATGAATGTTTAAAGTAATAAGTTAGATTTTCTCCTATTCATCATTTCAGCCGAAAGACGTCCTCTGCTGGACATAAGTAGATAAATCGGAAATATTGCAGTTTATACAAGGTTTTTTTTTTTTTTGACTTTAATTCAGTTGTGATTGCGGCAGGGTTTTATTTGAGCAATGGATTTTCTACTCTCGATGTTGAAAATCCAACAATTTAACAGTCTGTTAAACTGTTGTATTTTCAACTGTCTGCGCTAAATAATGCTTTAAAAATCCAGGTCGCAAAAAAAAACGCCACGGGAAAAACGCCCGTGCTAACCTGGGCTTACTCTCACCAAATCTTGAACGAAATTCCAGTCTAATCACGTGCCTAAAGGAAACGAGCTAAAACAAATATAATACTTTAATAATACTTTACACACATAAGATTGAAGTAAAATGTTGACAACACCTGTCCCATTTGTTTGCATGTTACGTAATGTTTCCGGGAACATTTTAATCTGGGTTAGTGTTAGAAGCCGTTCTATTAAAATTGTAATTATACGGCTTAAAACATCTGTTATTTTACAAGCTATAAAAACGCAAAAGAACTAACTGAAGATACACTACATAAAAAAGCTTCAAAGCTGTATTAAAAGTAATATAATTTTTCATGGTACAGTCAGCAACAAAAGCCAATTAGCACTACTACTTTAAATGTTTCAATTAAATTAAATACTTTTCAGAATTTTAGAGAATAGGTAATACTTATTACTCTTAAAATTTTAAATCATTTCAGATTTTCCACGAATATTTTGCTCCGTTATTAAGATTAAATATACTTGAGCAGTGGGGGGCCAGTTGTAACAGCCGAGACAGGCGCTTTACTTAAATGTGTAAATAAATTATTTCATCACCAATGCTCTCAAAACGGCGAAGGAAAATATCGTGACGAAACCGGCATGTTCTAAAACCAAAAACTGTAAGACTTATGACATCTACCAATATGCACTGGGCCCGCGAGGTGGAAAACGGCCCACTCTCCCTCAGAGAGAGGAGGCCGGTGTCCCAGCAGTGGGAACATTATGGGCTGATTATTTATACTAAATAAATGTTTTTTTTTTTTTACAAAATATAGACTTTTTCATTTTAATATTAGTAATTGGTCTAAACCATGTATGATATCAAAATAATATTAAATTAAGAATTAATAGACTTTTGTGGTGACCGTACTTATAAAAATTACAGTTTTGTACCATATTGCGGAATTCCGTTCCAAAACTATTGAGAAGTAACGCAACAGCTGTTGGGATCAATTTTATCTACTGAATAAAACGTGTATTTTTGGGGATCTAAAATTAGGTGTGTATGTGACGATATCTGAACGAGATTGTGGTTGGAAACCTAGTTATTCTGTGGGAACCGTGTGTTTGAGAGATCTGAAACACAATGCAGTTTCACTGTCAGTGTTTGTGAGTATCATAGATGGAGCAACAGAACGCTATATAGCGCACGCAACACGACAAATCCTTCGAGAATTTCGGTAACGTCCCAGCCGCGAGGGGTGGAAATACGGCCAGAGTAAGCCGGTTCATAAAAACCAGACACCGCATGATGCAAACTTAATGTTTCTTCAGAAGATAAGGCCGCAGTCCGCACTGTCAATGATAAAGAATTGAAATCAGAGAATGTAACTAATTGTACTTTGAAATAATGAATGATGGATTGGAGGGAGGTGGGTGACCATCTTTCCCCTCCGTGTCACGGAAAGCACGTATAGCACAGGCGTAGCCCAGATTAGGACAAAAACCCTCGGGGCACCCAGATCTTACACGGCTGTTCTCAACAGACCAGGAGTTATAGCCAACTTCTGGAGGGAGGTGGGCTGGTTGGAATAACCACTGACGGCCGCCATGGCTCACGCACAATGGTCCACTTAAAGTACTAAGTGCAGAAACCAGACCGAATAACATAGAACATAGATGGATCGGAGGGAGGTAGGTGACCATCTTTCCCCTCCGTGTCACGGAAAGCACGTATAGCCGTAGGTCGCGCCTGTCATTCGTGGATTTTTGACAGTCGTTACGGGGCGTCAGAAGCCCGAAAGTCTGACAACCAGTCTTACCAAGGGGTATTACCCAGCAACTTGGTTGTGGAAGTCATATAGGCAGTTCATCATCATAATCATTTCAGCCGAAAGACGGCCACTGCTTGACATAAGCCTCCCTCAAAAAGGGGGTTTTGCCATAATCGCCACGCTTGGCAGGCGGTTTGGCGATCGCGGTATGGTGGTAAAATGCATAGAGAACGCTGCTGCTCATTCTCTAGTACCTAAGTCACTTAGTCGCCTTCTACGACACCCACGGGAAGAAATGGGATGGTGCTATTCTTTTACGTCCGACACCACACGGAACATGGTACATGTAAAATACTTCATTTGGTCAGACTGGAAGCTGACCCCAACATAGTTAGGAAAAAGCTAGGCAGATGATGATGAATCCTGTGGAAGGTGAGATTTTGATGAGGATCGGCTTTCATTGACCCGTCGGCACTGAGGTACCCACGTATGTGCTAGTGCAAATATTTATATATACTCAGAACATTTATTTAGCCATGAATCTAGAATTGTTTTCAAATAAACTGGTGGGACGAAAAAAATATATTCGCATAGACAAGAGAATTGGGTTAATCCAGTAAGCTGTTTGGTATGCGATGGTATACCAATTTGTTTTGCAAAGTTTTTTAAATCTCTTGCAAGACTTTCTTTCGGCCTACATCTTTTCAGACTGTAAGCCATTTTGTCTGGAATTCGTAATAATGAGAACTAACGACCCGCCCCTGCTTCGCTTGGTTTTAAGAGCTTGACAAAACATGCTTTCTTTATAATTTGTAAGTTTCATACTGTATGTTTTTTATACTATTCCTACTATCCTATTAATAAATTTATACAGTTTGAAAATTTGTATGTTTGGATGTTTCTCACTCAATCACGCCAAACGGCTGAACAGATGTGGCACACAGACTGTTATAAACTTGATTAACACAAAGGATACTTTTTATCTCGGTCGTACGTTCCCGTGGATTAATTTACGAAAGCTGGCAAAAGCACTAGCTTATGCCAGCGGCTTCGCGGAATATGTAAAGAAGATCATCATCTGCCTAGACTTTTCCTAACTATGTTGGGGTCGGCTTCCAGTCTAACCGGATGCAGCTGAATAACAGTATTTTACATGGAGCGAATGCCTATCTGACCGCCACAACCCTGTTACTGGGTAATACGATACCCTTGGTAAGACTGGTTGTCAGACTTTCGGGCTTCTGACGACCCGTAACGACTGTCAAAGATCTACAAATGACAGCCGGGACCAACGGCTTAACGTGCTTTCCGGGGCAAGGAGGAGTCTGGCCGACGATTTTTTCACCATTTCGAAGTTTAAATGTGATTAACCTCGATGAAGAAATTTTTTATTGAAAAGTTTGGAATAGAAATGGAAGAGGTTTTAACCGTAGCGGTTTTACGTAAATGTAAAGTAGTAAGCACAGTATGTAAAGATGGTCTCCCATCCACGGACCAATCGCGGCAAGCGTAGCTGAACCTGGCCGATCGGCCCGTGCAGCTATTGTTATTTAGCCACAAGATATATAAAGAAGATGAATGGCATAATTGCTAAGAAGGTGCTCTTTCATGAGGCCGAAAACCTGAAGATTCCGTAGACTTTATTATACCTGTATAGTCAACTTGTCTGTGTTCAGCAAAGCTTCTTTTCAAGCCCAATATGTACGTGACCTACCATATTCAGCCCTAGTTTTTAACCTAGATAGACAAACAAACACAGTTTGAATTCAATCTATCTGAAATAACTGTTGACCCACATGATTTAGGCCACATACAAAGTAGGTCTATATACTTACATAGTCTGCCTTTTAGTCTAAAGGTCGAAACCGCGATTTCTGAAGCACGGGGATCTTGGTTCGATCCCTAGGTCGGGCTGAGTATTATTGGGCTTTTTATTATGAACAGGGATAAAAAAGTATCATGTGTTAATCTAGGTTATTTTCTATCTGTGTGCCATATTTCATCCAAATCCATTCAGTCGTTTTTGCGTGAAAGAGTAACAAACATCCATACATCCAATTCCATACATACATTCGCGTTTAGAATTTTAGTAAGGATTTCTCAGTATCGTGGATGTGTGTCTATAGATAGCATTATCAACCTATAACAGGCCTATATCAGTATGTAAGAGGGAATGAGTGGGAGGGCGTGGTTACAAGTCTTCAAATTATGAATCATGATATCGATCCACGATTGATGGCAATAGGCTAGCCCCTATTACATGGGCCTTAAACGTAACTGGCGAAATAGAGTGTACAGCGCTGCATACCATTCTGTAACATACAAGCGTGATGTACGATTACGTAGATATTCTACTTACACAACTACCCTCAATTGAGTATGAATTGTTAACTTCCTGAGATTGAGATGCTGTGACATTGTCAATTATACAATTAATGCCATCCGTGTATGGTAATTAGTCGAGAGACTAAAGTGTAAATAGGCTTGATTTAGGTGAATAACAACATAACTTGCTTATTGAATAATGTTGCGCGGCACAATTAATGTTTGGTTGCCACTAGCGCCATCCCTTATCGAATAGCGGAATTAATGGTCTGGAGCTTTCTAGAAAGTTCGATGCTAGAACTTTCTGGAACTATCGACATGTGTTCGGTCAGGGCCGATATGTACTCGAACATTCTAGATGCTTCTACGGTAGAAGGTTCTGGAACTATCCGAGGGCCCTATATAAGCGGGAACGGAGCGCGTTCTGGGTAGTTCATTGGAAGCGATACATGCGAGAACATCTAAAGCGATCTTCAAGTGCGACTTAAGAGTGATCCGTAGTGCTATTGTGTTGTGTTATTAGTGTGTTTAATTAAAGTGTTATTTTTGGTAATTCATATCGGCAGTTTTTAATTGTCACGAACCCCTAGCTCGTAACAATAATATGATATTGTAACGTTACTAGAAGGGTTTGTGTCTAAGTAAACACAGCTGCACGGGTCGATCGATCAGGTTAAGTTACGCTTGTCGCGGTTAGTCCGTGGATGGGTGACCATTTTTACAAACCAAGACCCCTCCGTGCCTCAGAAAGCCCATTGGTCCCAGCGGCCATACGTAGATCTTTGTTAGTAGTGACGTCTCGTCAGAAGCCCGAAAGTCTGACAACCAGTCTTACCAAGGGGTATCGCGTTACCCAGTAACTGGGTTGTGGAGGTCAGATAGGCAGTCGCCCCATGTAAATTCAGCTGCATCCGGTTACACTGGAAGCCGACCCCAACATAGTTGGGAAAAGGCTAGGCAGACGATAATGGTACTAGAGATGGTAATATTGCCGATAATCTTATCATCTTGGGGTCTTTTAAGACGCTTAGGTATGTTTGTCAAAGTGTTTCATTACGTCTGACATTTTTTTAGATACAATACCTTTGATTCTATTCAGTTTTCCCCGTAAAACGTAAGATCTTACGAGTCAATTTTAGAATTATTCAGTGTGACAGCAGAGGTTCGCAGATACATTTTCAAATCCGCTGTTTTGCATAAGTACTTAACCGCCAGATGTTTTACAAAACAGCTCCGTTATGTGAAATAGCTGGATGACGTTTAGCGGTTTTAAATAACTACTGAACACACAGAAATCATCATCAGCATACAGCAGTCCACAGCTGGCCTCTCCAATTGCACGCCATTCAACTCGATTCTTGGCAACTCAAACAGAATTGCGCAATGAAAATCCTGCTGAACATTGCTCAGCTGTTTTACATAACAGAGCTGTTTTGTAAAACAACTAGCGGTTTTATAAAACAGCAAATTCGACAAACCATCTGCGACATATGTTTACAAGGATGAAAATATTAGCCCTATTGCATATTGTCGCCTGTATTTCCTTTTAAAACACTGGTATTTTCCTATCTTACACCCTGTTTCCATGCCAAGCAGCCATTCAGATTATATTGAACACTCAAGTTAACAATCCGTATGCAATCATATTAACGATGCTGCATCCAGGAGTTATGATGGATCCTGCAAATAATAGCCAAATCTGCGCCATTTCAACGTAGCTACATTGATAGATTACCACTCTGACGGACGTGGTGTAAATGGGGCATTGCTCGTTGCAGAGATTTAAATAGGGCATTGACTTTTGATAGCACACTACTGATGATGTCAGTATGACATAGTAGACCTGTTTAAAAAAAAAATTATTAGGCCTTGATTTCGCATAGAGTTACGCACCTATCCCTAATCCCTACCCTACCTACCTATACTACCAACCCTACCTATCTACCCTACCTACCCCCTATCCTACCCTACCTACCCTACCCTACCCTACCTACGCTACCCTACAATACTCTACCATACCCTACACTACCCTACCTACCTACCATAAATTGAGATGTAAGCTATCCTATCTTTTAAGTTGGACCATATTATAAATGGTTACAAAATTTTATCAAAATCCGTTCAGAGGTTTCGGAGTTTATCGCGAACATACATCGTGACACGAAATTTATATATTTAGAAGATATAGTAGGATCAAGGATTATTTTCAACAAGACATGACTCTCTATCACCCATAAATAATAGCGCTCTAGTTTCTCATTTAAACAAGACATTACTGTATTCCTGAAATCTATTCAAAATGTTACAACGTATTTGTGAACATCTCGGAGCAGCTGATAAATTGTCTAAGAGCTTACCTCGCTTGTCTCACGGAGAAATGTGATATTTTCATTCCGAATCTTAATTGGATTTTTATCCCAGCAATACGCATAAAGAAACTGACGGCATTTATCATAATTTTAAGCATAAAGACGAAGCAATCATTCAAGTGCTATAAGAGGTTTTAGACGTTGAATAAATTGGATACATTTGTGCTTTGGGGCTAGCACACGTATGTTTTGTTGACAATAGTTTTGTATGGCAAGCAGGCTTAGCTTTCTATTTCTACTCTACTGTAGAATAGAAATCGCTCGGTGAAAAACTGTCAACTGTCTATACGGAAACGTCTTTTTGTCTACTCTTCCGTCGACAAAACGCTTCTCTAAGGTTCTTGTACTAAGCCTGCAGGTGAAGGTAGAACATATTACAAAACGTCTGTGTATAATTTAGCCACATTTCATACGTAAACAATTATTTAGAACAAAATAGAAAACATTGATTTGAATCCTGGTAAAAAGCGTAACGCCAGTCCTCGACTTACGAGTTGCAGGTCGTGTGTTCAAACCTAGGCAGGCCTACATTACTTTTTGTAAGTAATTTCACTACCGCTGCTCTCAAAACGGTGAAGGAAAGTACCGTAACGAAACGGACATGTCCTAGAACCAAAACTTCAGAGACATCGACTAAGTACCAACCCGCACTTGGCCCGAGAGGTAGATGACGGCCCGCTCCCTCTCACAGAGAGAGAAGGCCTGTGTCCCAGCATTGGGAAAGAGAATTCATACAGTACCTACTTTCCTAACAAATAATTATGACAATGCAAAACCAATTCGATCACCTCTGTTCCAATCTTTATGAGGGTACGACTAAACGCCGACAGACTGAACACCGACAAGACTACTTTAACGGGACTCTTCGCCGACCGGACACTTCGCCGACAGGGCTCTTCGCCGACAGGGCTCATCCTGGCGCTATTACTAAATAGTCAAGTAACTGCCACTAATATGGAAGTGCGCGGTTGTTCGCAATTCTATCCAACCTAACTTATTGCTTACCTGATGAGCCCTGTCAGCGAAGAGTCCTGTCGGCGAAGTGTCGTGTCGGCGAAGAGTCCCGTCGTAGTAGTCTTGTTGGTGTTCAGTCTGTCGGCGTTTAGTCGTACACTGAATCTTCATTGCGTCTTAGTGCGCAAACATTAAAATCAAACCGGAAAATTCCGCTTTTAACCTCAAAAGTTATCCAACAAACAAGCACCCTAATTGCACAACACACTTTCAAACAAAATTCGTGAGTTTCGACGGAAATTCCTAATCCATTGCTTCATACGTTTGAATAAACCGTCTGCTCAACAACGTAAATAACGCAATGAACGTGGATGTACTATCAAAATGAAAGGAGCTCGATAAAATGGTCAGTTGATTTGTTGCGCAATTTCCCGCGCAGTAGTACAATGTCCTTAATGCGTCTCCATTACAGCAGGAACATTAAGAAAACAAATATTAATTCAACAATAGTAACGTGAGTGACGTTAGTACAGCCATCAACGGTTTTTAGATCTTTTGATCGAATGCCAGCAACGACCGCCTGTTGTCAGTTTTATAGGTTACCCGACTTACTGGTGATATACTCGTAAAAGATTTCTGTCGTGGTTCATTTGTTTTTTAGCTTTTGGAGTAAGAGGTATTTTTAATCCGTCGGAATTTCCTGTTTTAGAAGGCGATGTATTACGGGGAAGTCGCCAGGGTAGCTTAGAAAATTCAAATTTTCTTGTTTTTTTGAAATTTGCAGCACTGGACTATTTCATGAAAAAGTCATTCAATGCGATTAAAGTAACATAAACAGCACCCTAATTGCGTAACTCACGATTCATCATAATCTGTATCGTTTTGAAACGGATTGTTAAACCATTGCTTCATATGTTCGAAAAATGTGTCTGTTCGACAACATTAATAACGCAATGAATATTGTTTAACTGTGAAGACGAAACCAATTATGATCAATCGTGAGTTACGCAATTAGGGTGCGGGTTGTATTGATGATTTTAACCTATTTATTAATACGTGTAGTAAGGGTAACTTCCTCAAACTTTGTACCCCTTCTTAAGACAGTAAAACGGACGGAGGTGTATGAAATTTGGCACAGTTAAAGTTATGGATATAACAGCGGTTCTAAGAGTTGGCGTAAGAAACACATTCGTTCATGATAACACAGGAAGGCTAGAAGTTTTAAGAAAGCTGGAATCAACTACCAATAGGAAGAAACGAATTAATGTTGAAATCTCATTCAAAACATGCAAATATTCATATCTTAATTCACACCACATCCAAAGAATTATTGAAATCGCTTGTTTAAGCTTGAATGAAAAACACGCGACAGAACTACGATACTCTAAATATTTCTCTCATCAACGTATAAATCATTCCAAATATTAGAGCATTTGGGATAGGCAGTTAAATATAGCAGACAAACATTTTTCTCGAACGATTATAAAGACGACAACACACTCCCGACTGTTTCAATTCTGTCATTTTAAATCGGTACGTCCATTAATTGTAATATTATATTACGTAACATATCTCCAAAATTACTCATGTATGCACACGTGGCCTAATAAACTATGCTATATGAATAGAATTTACAATGTAATACCACGGTCTATATATTTGGTAATACCATAATTAATTGTGACGTAAGTTTCGCCCGCGTGCGTGTGCGCACCTAGGCAGCATTACCGGGATTTTATGTTGCTGTTATTGAACGCATATTGATATCAAAGGGGGTTATGGAACTCGTAAACATTCGGTTCAATTGATTCGATTACTTTATATATTTGCGCGTATGACGTGGCTACGTCTGGACGCGGTAAGCCCTCGTACCCACACGCGACTTTTTAAACGCAGCGATTTATAATAGTGCGTTCTCCTGGTGACTTATGGAGATACCAAAACGTGGACATTCACGGTACGGGTGGTTCATTAAATAAAAGTAGCTCAGCGAGCTATGAAATGGGTTATGCTTGGAGTCTCTCTGAGGGATCAAATCCGGAACGAGGTGATCCAGCAGAGACCCAAAGTTGTCGACATAGCTCACAGAATAAACAAGCTTAAGTGGTAATGGGCCGGACATATTAGCAGTAGAACCGATGATCGTTGAGGTAGACGTGTTCTATGGTGGAGACAGCGAGTTGGCAAACATAAGATAGGGCGCCCTCAGGTTAGGTTGAGCGACGATCTTCGCAGTGTGGCTGGAAGAAGCTAGATGAGAGCTGCCAAGATTCGAGCAGAATGGCGTACAGTTGGAGAGGCCTATGTCCAATAGTGGCCTGCTATAGGCTGATGATGATGTTGATTTATAATCGAGTACTGGACTCGCACCAAGAGTTGAAAATCCAAAAGGGCATTTTTAGACGCGCTGGGATACACGCGGTCGGATTCGCAATCCACGGCTCAACACCGAGTGTTAAAAATCTACATGTTAAAAATCGCCCGTGCGTACTTGGGCTTAGTTATGGAACTAAGGAACTGTTTTCATTACATTTCTAGTTTTCGTTCGACAAATGGAGTCTTGATTTATGTTGCAAACAATGTGGCAGCTCACTTAAAACTTACTAAACAATAGCTGAACTAGTTACTACCCAGAAATTCAGTTTTCAGCAACTATTTTCTGTACAATGGACTGTTAGTTCTTACACTTACTAAACCGCATGTTGCATACCAATTTAGTTAGTCTATAGCTTTATTGCAAAACTCATGCCAAGTCGTAAAGATCGTAACAAGATCGAGTGCACAATAAATCGATGCTGTTTTCGCTACTCTATAAACTACTCGAGACATGCATTGGGTGTTGACGGTAAAAACGTTTGTTTCTCTGTGACAATATGCAGGAATCTATCGCAGGTAATTGGTGGGTAATAAACCTTGAAGTCTGTGTTTCTGTCACATCTTTGGCAGCTTATTCTATTTTAATCTATTCTATTTCTTTGGCAGCGGATATTACGAGTTAGGGAGCGATGAAACTATTATGATTTTGTTGGTGAAATTATGTTTATCGATGAAAAATTCGATTGGCAAATCTGTAGTCTGTTTCCTAAAGTATGTAACGAAAATGTAAACAAATGTTTCAGAATACGTCCCTGTGGATGCCAATTTGTAGCGTCACGTCAGCAAATTGAGAGCTTTGATTTGATTATTTGAATATTGCAACTCGAAATTCTGATTTTAATTCACCTTAAAGATTTTTTTTTTTTTTTGACTATTGTGGTTTTTTTTCTAACCTTTATTTTGATATATGATTTTTCAATAACAGTTTAATTACATACGAGTATTTTAGTAACTGAAACAATTATTTTTAGAAAAAGTGTACAGATATAAGGTTGAAACATTCTGAACACAGATTAATGTTTTAATAGTTCGGTTTGGTGAGTGATTGCGTAATAATTAAACCTGATCAGGGTCTGTTTAAACTTCGATCAGGTACTTTGAAACAGACTATAGTTAGATGTGAGTCAGTTAACTATAGAGGATGCAAATCGATCAAGGCCTAGTCGGATAAACTTGCACTGAAGTCATCGATTCAGTTACCGTTGCCTGTCTAACTGACTGGCTGCTTGATGTAGTGCTTCCCCATCTAGATTTATCGTAAAACCATGAGATACTAGATCGATACATTAATAGGCGCAGTTAGAGATTGATTGAAAAATGTCATTAAGTTTAAATACATTTAAGGGCTCATTTTTCAATAATAAGGTCATTTTTATCTAAAGAATAAATCTGACAGTTCGCTTTATTGTCTATACAAAGACTGTCAATCCGACATATTTATACCTCAGATTAAAGTCATGTGGTAATTTTGAAAAATCAGCCCGAAGTTAATTTGCTAGTCTTAAAAAACTCTTTTTCTTTTTCTGTACGTTCAATACAATATTGTTTACTGTTTCTACTGGTGGTTAACAAACAAAGTTAACGTTGATCATCAAATTGCGATCCATTCAGAAGTCTGCTTTATATTTTCTTCGGAAGAAGGGGTTATGAGACATGCTGCCGACCCCAAATTAAAAAAAAATTATAAAGGGGAAATGAATCGGACATAACATTACATCAGGCCTTGTTTCCCAGAAGGTCTGGGCAGAGCTGTACCTATAGTAGTACCCACACCACATTTCACCAGTTATGTTTTAGTCTCATGTAATAGGGGACGAGCCTATTGTCATCAACTGGGTACAAATCCGGACACGAGCTGCTATTGAAAAATTCTAGATAGTAAAAACCAATATCACTTTACCCGACGTGTAAATTGAAGCCAGGACTTCATGACAGTGGTGACGCTTGCGACTACTAACTAGACAGTCAGAACCAAATCAGACATCTCTGCATATAAATGGACTCATCCAACAATTTGGATGAACATATTGATGTATCCCATCAATCTTATTTGCTGCATTGATGATATATAACAAGTACAAATAATCGGTTAAGAACATCAAACATTAACATGAATAGATATGTGCGAACAGCTTCAGAAACGACTTGTAACGACAGCCGTCAGCTCCGACATGAGTTATATTGTAGTTGCAATCCACTGCAGTGATTGACACGTAATTATGACTGCCCAAACTCACACCAGCAGGAGTTAATAATAGTTTGAATTTATAACATCCTGTATTGGTGTGTGCTGGATATGAACTGTTCTGGATTGCCAGCTCAAATAGCGCAGCTCAGTGAGGAGTAGGCAGCATTGCTAAGCTTGCCGATATCTATTTAAATAAAAAGAAAAGTCCTGACTGATTCACTGACTGACTGACTCATCAACGCCCAGCCCAAGCCCTTGGACCTAGAAAGCTGAAATTTTGCACAGGTGTTCCCTTTATAATGTAGACAAGAAATAAGGAAGGATTTTTCGAAATTCAACCCCTAAGGGAGTTAAATAGGGCATGAAACTTCCGCACGGGCGAAGCCGCTGGCAGAAGCTAGTTCATTAATAAATCTCGGGGTCGAATTCCATTCTAACCGGATGCAGCTGAATACCAGTTTTTTACATGGAGCGACTATCTTACCTCCACAAACCAGTAACTGGATTATACGATATCCCTCGGTAGATTTGTTGTCAGACTTTTGGCTTTTGGCGACCTGTAACAACTGTCAAAGATCGACGAATGACAGCCAGAAACCTTGGTTTCCGAGGCACGGAGCAGTCTCAGTATGTAAAGACGGTCACCCATCCACGGCAAGCGTAGGTTAACCTGATGGATCGACCCGTGCCGCTGTTATTAATAAGACACGAGTCCCTCGCTTGTCGGTATATCAGTCTTGTAATAATTACATGATCATCGGGAGGAGAGGCGATGCCCAATTCTGTGACAAGAATAGAACTTGGTCTATGTGTGAATGGACAATAATCATTGAAACCAAATTCCCTAAAGATTTCCTTTAGAAGCTTTAGAGCAAGAAAAATTTGTGGGTAAGCCTAGAAAAAAAATTCCCTTCTACTATTATTACACACGTTGTCTACATCTCTGTTGTCTTCTCTCCTATCGCAGGTGTGCTAGAAGAGATTTCTGTAGAAATAAGCATTACCTTTGTACGTATTTTTCTGTTCCTTTATTCTTGTCTGTTTAATTATGTGTGGGCATAAATGGATAAATAAATAAAATTAAATACAAATATATTTATTATTTTACAATTTACGGTTAAAGTTTTAACCTAAGCCTTTTAATTCCTAAGTAAACCAAAATTTATTTACGTACTTTTCTTGTTTACAGTTTTCACCCTCTGTGAATTTCACTGGCAAAGCTTCAAATGTCAGTAAGCTCCCACATTAAGCCCTACACAAACGTTAACATTTCTCTCTCTTCTGACTTCCAGATTGATTTAAACAACGTGTTTTCTTGGTTTTTGCTTCGGTAAAAGCTGTAGGTTTAGTGGGACACCAAAATTTTTCAAAAAGGAAAAATGTGTGAAATTGTCGTTTGGCACACATTGACAGGTAAAGTATCATCATTAGCCTATATTGTTCCCACTGCTGGGACACAGGCCTCGTCTCGGTGAGAGGGATTGGGCCATTCTCCACCACGCGGGCCCAGTGCGGGTTTGTAGATGTCACATGTCTTCCAAATTTTGGTTCTAGGACATGCCTCACGATGTTTTCCTTCACCGTTTTGAGAGCAGTGGTGATGAAATAATTTACACAAAGTAAAGCGCCTGTCTGGGTTCGAACTCACGACCTACAACTCGTAAGTCGCGGCCGTTACCACTTGGCCACCACTGCTCTCAGGTGAGAGCAGTGGTGGCCAAGTGAGAGGTAAAGTATAGATACGTATTATTGCTGAATAGGCCAGCCTTGGATCACGCCTGATGCAAAGCGATGGAAGAGGTAATATGATGGAATGAAATTTTTACGTTTTACCCATACGTGGTCTAGTGCATGCGTGCTAACGCTAAGTAACGTTCATATGTAGATCTTAGCCTTAGGAATATTAATGAGAGTGGCTATTAATGACACTTTTAACCTTTATGAAAGTAGTGACAGACTTGATGGTTAGCTAAGCTGCCTTTCAATATAAGAAGACAGTTTTTCTGATTTCTGAAAGCCCCAAATAAATCTTCTGCCAAATAACAACTAAACTTCTGGGGTCTACCGATGAAAAACAACATATTAAAATACTAGAGAAAATAATTGACATCAGCTTAAGTTGAATAGCGCAGACAACAGGGGTTACACACCCTTCAAGCGATAAACCAACGGCACGGTAAGTAAACAGTGTATAAAAATTACTACCTCCCATAAATTGGTGTAAAGAAAATAGCTTTCCGATTACAGGGTTTCATACTAGACGTTACAAAATGCATGAAACTTACAGATACCCACTATTTGGAACCACTGAAACCAGTAGGTATTGACTTTAAGCTCGCTTCTTTAAAATTTCATTAGGTTACGAAAAAACGGAGAAAATTTCAGACAATATTTTGCACAACACTCGGAATATTGTTCAAGAAATGTAGAACGAGGATGCTTTTAAGGTATTTTGTTGTAAAGGTAGTGGTGTTACAGTGAGCTTTGGCCGCCTTGATATCGACGCCTCAGGCGAATCTACATTGAGTATCAAGATTTATTGAAAGTCAGTCAGTTGAAAGTTTCACAAGAGGCCACTGTATAGTGTACAAATATACTTCGATGATATATGGTTCCGCGGATTTTAAAACGATTCTTCCCAAAATGTTGGATAGGTCGAATCATTTGGACGTAATATCGATTTTACCAGGCAATTATAAGTGTGTCAGAATTAACAAACTTAACCCAAATCTGACAAGCTTTATCATAGTTTTTCAAACATATATAATTCGCAAAATATCTCCTCTAACATCTCCCACAATGTCAGTATCAACAAAGAATTTAATCCAACTCAAGCTTTACAAATTCATATTACAAAAACCGAACGAGATCCAATTCATTTAAATTTATTTAAGGAGTATTCTCCGAATAGCTTTGAATTTGTAACTGATGAAAGAACATCGCCGATAGCGGACTAGATTGTAATAAAAAGACTTTTTTAAATCCGCAAAGAAATCTTACAAGCAACAAAAGGAAAAGCAAGGAAGGTTGGACTGCCAAGAAATCTCGTGCAGTCGGTGAGTCTGGGAGTAATCCTCTTAACAGTAGAGTGAACCGGGTTGCTTACAGTGTGTGACTGCGGGTCGGGTGTGGGGAATTAATAAGTAAGGCTGTAAAGTGGTTTACATAAAAAAATCTTTGTTCAAGCATGGCTTGAAATGCGCGCTTTATTGCTGTGTGACATGAACATTGTCGTTCGTGTTTGGGAGTTAGAATGTAGCTGAACGACTTGACATTATGTTCGGTAGTTAATAACTTAATTTTGCTATAAGTGGAAATTATTAAGCAGCAACAAAGTCTCATTTTGTATTCACGTATAAACACGTCAACACTCACTTCGCTTATTTTCAAACGTGAAGCTTTCACTCTGTAGACATATATCACAAAAGTAGTACTATAACTCCTTACAGCTTCAACGCCATGTATGCAATTCGCCAACGTCGTGAAAACGACGGCCGAACCATGAATCCACTAGAGCCATCCTCATGTGTGAAGCTTAAGCAATATATTTCACGTCATGGCTTATTAATAACGTCTACAATACTATCCTAGCTATTACATTAAATAATTTATAGCCCAAATCCTGCCGTACTAGCGTTTCCTCTCTCGGATTAAAGTGTTTGGATCGCAAAATGAGGGCAATAACTAATATTCCTAGATCTGCCTTTTGAGAAACACATTTGGATTCCTAGTAGACGTACGGGGGTATATTTATTATTTTAGTATTGAAGAGGATAATACTTTTCTTTGGCTCGGAACGAAATATGGAGAGAGAAACTAGGTTACCTATTTTCGCAGTAAAGCTTTATCTCCTTGGCTTTATTGAGATAGAATCCGAAAATAAGAAGCTTGGACATAGAAGAGAACCTTCAAACGAATTCAGTATTATCGACTTCACCATTGAATTTACTAATAAACCTCAAACCGATACAGTTACTTCAAAAGAAAAAGAAAATAGTCATCTAAAAGAACCTACAGTTGGAAATACTTGCCTTTAACTCGTCTAAGTTTTAAGTAACAACTCTTTTCCGGGCTAGCAGTCAATATTGCACAAGTATTTTTGTCGAGGAGCGAGTGCGGCCGACAGGTCATCTCGAACAAATCTACAACTAGCTCGACTCGAATCTAGTTTAGTGGCATTAATAGCTAGACTTTAGCGAAATTAACAACGGATTTAATCCGGTTTTATCTGCTGTTGTTGACATAATTGGAAACGGGGATTTAGGAAGGATGGTTAATTTAACTCACTATTAGATAATTACGGAGTATGTAATGATCGTTCTGTAGTTTCTGCTGCCTACATCTATGTGAAGAAATCTTGAGTTTATGTCTGTATAATTACGGAATATTTTAATACTAACGCATTAACTTAGGACATAGAAATGCAGGGCTTGTTGGCACCAAACTTGGTGGTCTGAGTCCCAAAGTCAGTTCATAAACTTTCGGACTTTGTAAGTTTGTCTGTCCATCTGCCTGTCTATTAGGGCTAAGCTGTCGATGTGATTTCAATAGGAAGGGAGGTAAGTTGCTGCATAGACATCCTTCAGTCACCTAAACGCTAGCTAATTTAAATTGACCATCTATAGAAAAAGTGACAATGACTTTTAGCTATACAAACCAAAACAAATAAATAAGTGACAATGTTCATAGATAGAACCCGAATAATATTCTGTTATCAATATCCTAGCCTCTTTCTGCCTCTTAGTTCGTTTAAATCCACGACCCAACGATTTCAAGAGGCGTATTAGCATATTACAGTGATTTTAAAAATCTGTTGAGAATCTGATTACAGGCACGTACGCTCGTGATTACAGCAATTGCTTCTATTAGTTGGTTGTCTTTATAATACGGCTTTGTGTAGTATTTCAGTAACAATAAAAGCTAGATATCTTTGCATTGTATATATTCAAATTTTTGTATTGTATAATTGCATAGCATATGTGTGAGCACTATGTTCCTACTATAATGCAAACATTTACAGGGTACGTCTTTCATTGACTTGAATGTGCCCTGGCAGCTGAGAGTATGTCATGCTCACTCAAATGTCTCGCTGGTGGTGGCGTGTGTGTTGGATCATTAAGTTCCCTTCAAAATGGTTGAGCTGAATGGTGCTGATGCATACGTCATGTCCGTGAACGGGCGCCGCCAGTAGGGACTGGTCATCTCTTAGCTCCCACGGCTTATTTTAATTGTTATTTTATTTTAATTACGGACGCTTTTAATGTGCACTTTTTACATCGTTCTCACATTGATAATTTCAACATAATGATGTAACCAACTTTTTGTAACAAAATCTTGATTTTAAAAGAGTGTCCATGGAGTTTCTTGCCCGTTCTTCTCTATAGGTACCTACGCTTTGGAATGGGCAACTAGCTTCATCTTTCTAACTCACCGACCTTGACAATTCAAAAGTGCCTGTAATTGGTTTATTTGAAATAAATGCTTTGAGTTTGAGTTTGAGTTTGAATAAGCTTCAAATTCAACACATGTATGTTGATTTTAGGAATGTCCTAATCTCATATTTATCAAAGCCCTTATTTTATCTGTTTAGATATTAATAAAAATAAATAAAACTTTTTTTTAAATAAAAGTAGCCTAAGTTACTCCTTATTACATCGGCTATCTGTCAGTGAAAGTCCCGTCAAAATCGGTCCAGCCGTTTCAGAGATTAGCAGGAACAAACAGACAGACAGACAACAGGCAAAATTAAAAAAAAAATGATATTTTGGTATATGTACCCTGTACAGTCACGAGCAATAATATGTATACGCTTACTAACTTTTAAAAGTGATTTTCTCCACTTTTACTCATTGTAATCTTATTTTATTATGAAAATAATATTTTGGAACCCACACTATAATGAAACACCCAAGTTATCTCAAGGTTGCAATCGCTATTTAAGAGAAAATCGCTTTTGAATTTGGCGATGTGTATACATATTAATGCTCGTGACTGTACCATCCATACGCATTTAATAAACACAGACACGTCAAACTTATAACACCCCGTCGTTTTTGCGTCGGGGGTTAAAAAGTGGTTCTTTTAATATTGCAAACAGACACTCCAATTTTATTTATCTGTATAGATGTAAAGATTAGATTCAATAAAGGAGGAAGCGCCATTGTAACCGCAAAATTCAAATTTTCTGTAAATTTTTGCAATTTGCAAAATAATGTGAGGCTGCATGTTGATTAAGATATGACACGGTAACACGTGTGCGAAAATAGATTTATAATCGTTAAAATCAGCAACACAACTATCTAAGATCATATAATCCAATTGAATGAGTATTTATGTAACTTAGCTTGGACGCCAGATATAATTATGTTAATTGTTACTTTCTTTTTGACATATCTCTAAATAATAATCTATACTATGTTATATTATAAACCTGAAGAGTTAGTTTGTTTGGTTGAACGCCCTAATCTCAGGAACTACTGGTTCGAATTGAAATATTCTTTTAGTGTTGGATAGCCCATTTATCGAGGAAGGCTATAGGCTATATAACATCACGCTAAGACCCTTAGGAGCCGAGCAAAGAGAAAAAAGTCACGAATACGAAGTACTCGCAAGGGCAGGCGATTCGATGCGACGGGGTGGGTCGGGGAGCAAGAAATTTAACGAAGACGAAGTTGCGGGCAGAAACTAGTCCCTAAATAATGTTAAAACTATAATTATTAATTGTTACAGACTGTACCATTGTTCCACACTTAATTGAATTAAATGTTTAATAATAATTATTATTTCATTAAAAAGTCGTTCAGTGGGATTATGAACTTAGACCCCCTTATTACAAAACGAGGTTTTTCTTTAGGTATGGTTTAAACCATCGAGCCTGTTTTTGAAATAAGAACCTAACTGACATCGAAATACAGCTCCTTTTACAAAACTGACAAGTTAGTCCAGTGCTAAATTGTCAGTTTTGGAAAAGGAGCTGTAATTCTATTTCAGTTCTAAGTTCTTATTTCAAAAACAGGCTCGATGGTTTAAACCATACCTAAAGAAAAACCTTGTTTTGTAATAAGGGGGAGAAGGTTTGTATTCCGGGAGATAAAATAAATCGTTCAAAAAAGTTCACCCTTTACAAAACTCACAAGAATATCGAATCCTCGAAACCTTAATCTAATCCTTTATCAATGAAAGTTATCAAGCAAAAAAAAATATCGAGTCAGTCAGACAAAATCTGATATTATTATATCAACCGACCGAAATTTAATTTTTGACGCCGAACACGATACAGAACTCTTCAGAAGAATGTTTGGAAAAATTTAAGCTTCCCGAAAGTTAAATGGGAAAGTTTGCCACTCAAATTGACAGTGTCGCCGGGTCGACCCCGACCCAAACGGGGTTAATAAAATCGGTTTCTGACATGGAAGTAAAGTGTTATATCTCTATTACGGCTATAATAAAATAACTTTATGCTAAATTTTGTGAGAGGGCGAGTAACCTCTGTTTGGTCGGGATTATTTGTTGAGTCCCTCTAATCATTGTGTATTTTCGACCATAAATTCTGAAATTTCAACCGCATTGGCGGACAATAGGCTAATATTAGGTAGTAAGCTTTTGAACCAAAAGCGTAAGCTCTGTAACATTTTCAGTCTAATTTTGTATTTCATTCAGAACTTCCTATTTCAGTGCATGTAAACATTGAATCGGTCCTTCGACAAACATGGCCAGCCCACTGCCACTTCAGCTTGCTCACTCTACAAGTCGGTGACTCCGGTGGAAGGTGGAGTGGAGACCGCGTATCGGCAAACGTAGTGTGGGACGCCCCCCAGCTAGATGGACCTACGACCTCAAAAAGGTGGCTGGGTCAGACTGGATGGGAAGGCGGAGGATAGAGTTTTGTGGCGCAGCCTGGGAGAGGCCTATGTCCAGCAGTGGACTGCGATAGGCTGAGTTGAAACAATAAATGGAATAGCAGTGGTGTTCCAGTAGCAACAACCGCGACTTACGAGTTGTGGGTTTGAACTCAGATAGACGCTTTACATTGTGTAATTTATTTCACCACCACTGCTCCCAAAACGGTGAAGGAAAACATCGTGAGGAAACCGGCATACCCTAGAATAAAAAAATCGAAGACGTATGGCATCTACCAACCCGCAATGTAACCACCTCACGGAGAAAAGGCGTGTGTGCCAACAGTGGAAACATTATAGGCTGATGTACAGTAAACAGTCGATAAAACCTGTACAGTAACTCAATTTTTCATCGAATATTTTGTATAGGAAAATTCCAAAGGAATGTCTATGAGAGCACCTTTATAAGCGTTTGTTTGTGATAGGGATTTTCCCCGGTAACAAGTAATAAAAAAGTCTTAACTTGAGGCTGAGACGGGCTACTGAAAGTTAACCGGACTCGCCGAGCAATCAAGACTTTGAAAAATTAAGCTTTTAATTAAAAACGAATTCTTAAACTTGTATTGTTAGTTAATACACGGAAAATATTTGTAAGCAACGAAGGGGAATCTGAGTATTTTTATTGGTCTCTGTTGAGGAATTTTACAGGGAATTTCAAGAGTTTTGTAATAGTATCATACGGCTCGGATAATTGATCGCCCCCTATATAGCCTATGTCACCCGGGGATAGTGTAGCTTCCCAACAGTGAAATATTTTTTTCAAATCGGTTCAGTAGTTTCGGAGCCTATTCAATGCAAGCAAACAAACAAACAATCAAATCTTTCCTCTTTATTATTAGTATAGATTAATTTCCCTGAATTTATCCAGGTGGTGTCTTTTGTGGCCTGTACTTTGCAAGACATTACAGAATCCAGACAAGTAAAATATTCGGTACTAAAAGTTGTTTATTATACTTTAGCGTCTTTTAAAAAGCTTTCAAAATAATCTGAACAGATGGGCCCATCTGAACTGAACAACACCTCTTACAGCTACTTGAAATTAAAAGCGTTCTTTTTTATCTGCCCCTATCTTACTACCTATCTGTTTTTAAAAATCTTTAAGTTGAACCAGATCACTGGGGTACTTGCGAAACACACCAACATTTAAAACGTTACAGTTACTTAAACATCTACTGATATACACAGACCATGATTGCTCATTGCATAAAATATCATCAGACAATAATACCCATTCATAGATATTTTAGAAACACTAAACGAACGGCGCACACGAAATCTTAAAATAATAATCGTTTATTTCTGTTTATCTTCAGGTTAGACATCGTTAACGACACGTGCATCGCACGCACCTACATAATGGCAGACGGTTACAGAATAATAAGTAAATGAAGTGCTTATAATATTCGCATACTTTTGCAGAGACTGCTAGGCGCGCCAAGAATTGTCTGTCACCTATCACTCACGAAGGAACAATTCTTAAGCCTGATTTGGTGCGTCTGAGTCCTCAGAAAAGTTTGCTTTCAAAACTTTTGTAACATAAAAAATAATAATGACTTAGGTACTGGCGACGGCGTACTGGAAGGCGTAGCATTGGAAGGCTTCCCACAAGGTGGACCGACGATCTGGTGAAGGCCGCAGGAACCAGTTGGATGCGAGAAGCACAGAACCGGTCGCAGTGGCGGTGCTTGAGAGACTATATCCAGCAGTGGACGTCTTTCGGCTGAAACGATGATGAGATACTGGCAATATTTAATTTAAATATAGGAAAATATGATACTCGATCTTGTGACAACAGAAAATTGTAAAAGAGAATCTTTCCCATACGCAAAAGTATGCCCAAGTATGTCACGTGGGACACACCCACGTCACCCACACATGTAAGCCAATATATTTCTTGCCATTTACATGCACCTTATCAATCCATCTGCTACCAACTCCGTGCCGTCACCAGAGATCGTGCATCATCCCAACAATGACAGCTCCAGATTATAGACTGATGAGATTGCCTCACTTGCCTTGTTGTGACGTGAGTGAATAATTGGTTTGCACACGTAAATCATACGCGAAAAACAAAAGTTTACAAGTACAGCGACTAAAAGACAGCATTGTGCTAGTGTTGTCTACATTGGCCGCTTGCCTGTGTCTGGTGTAACAGATGGGACTATGCATCAGTATATGCTACTAGAACTCATATCTTACATAATATTATGAGCTGATTCTCAACGTCAGTCGTAAATGTCGACTACACAACTCCAGCTTACTGAAACAGCTACAAATATGATCATCGTGATTGACAGAATATTTGACGAGCCGATTTGCCACAAGCCACTAATCCTATTAGCTTGGTATTTTATTCTCAACGTCAGTCGTAGTTTAAGTGTCAAGAGGACAGAACATCAGCTTACTAAATAACAGTTACAAATCTGATCATTGTGCTTGACAGGATCTTTGACAAGCCGATTTGCCACAAACTACTACTTAATCAACTTATAATGTTCCCACTGCTGGGACACAGGCCTCGTCTCTGTGGGAGTGAGCTGTTGTTATCCACCACGCGAGCCCATGTGGGTAGGCAGATGTCACATGTCTTCGAATTTTTGGTTCTAGGACATGCCGGTTTCCTCACAATGTTTTCCTTCACCGCTTTGAGAGCAGTGGTGATGAAATTAAATACATAAAGTGCCTACCTGGGTTCGAACCCACAACCTTACAACTCGCGTTCGGGGCCAGCAATTCCGCTCGTAAAGTCGTGTAACATAAAAATATTGTAGCCCATATTTGCACATAACATATTTTTTTGAGCAGATCTTCAACGCCATTAATGTCAACTACCCTGTATTCACTATGACCACTTAACGATTCCTTACTCGTAACCACGTCAATCACACACGACATCTGCTAATATCGTATTAATAATATCGACAGATTGTCTTGGAACCTACAGAATAATGACATTTCGATTCTTTAAAATTACACTGGTTTCTAAAAAAACACGATATGGACGTAGTTTGAACGCAGTAAGATTCCGCGAGGATTTTTTATAATCATACAGAATTGGGGCCCTGAATGGAATCTTGAAAGATAGCTACAACAACTAATCTAGCTATAGGTACTTATCTACTTCAGTTTTCTCCACAGGAAGATCCGTCTGCAAACATTATACAGAACACAGACGGATTTTCTAGTAAAGGTTACTGAGATGCCCACGGGAAGATACCTACGGCTTCAGCCATTCGCTTCACAGAAAATAGAAAGGAAAACTGAGACTGCAAGGAACGGGCACTATTTCCTATTTACAGCATAACACTAAACACAGTTGTTTTATCTACAAGAAAGTTGCAGGTTGTAAGAATTCACGCAGAGAAATGTTGCTTAATGACCCTCGCTCGCAGGCGATTCACTGGCTATACCCAATGTTACTTTGTTTAAAATTACCTTGCGTAGCTTAAAACCCATTACTAGTTGCACTCAGACAGGTGCTTTCTACGCAATATAATTGTATGTGATTATAGGTATACAGGGTGGCAGACGCGCAACCTGATACCATGTGTAGAATTCTATTGATTCCGTGTTTAAGTGGATTATATCACTCTACGTCCACTCTACGTGTGGTGCCTGACGTAAAATAATAGCACCATCCCATTTCTTCCCATGGGTGTCGTAGAAGGCGGCTAAGGGACTTACTAGAGAATGGGCATCCATGCATTTGACCACCATACTGCAATCGCCAACCCGCCTGCCACTTTTGGGGGAGGCTTATGTCCAACAGTGGACGTTTTTCGGCTGATACGATGATGATGATGATATCACTTCACTAGCTCACCACCACATTAAGCGCTACCATACAGACCTGCTTCACTTTATATGTTTCCCGCCATTCCTCCTGACTGAGAGATGACATTAGTGGCAGCTGCCTACGCTTGTGTGCATGAGACAGTGTTACCATATCTGTTTTATAGGTAGACTTCACCATGGATTCAGTGAGAAATCTTGTCAGACGTTTTTTTTGTCTGTTCAATACCTACTTACATTTTGACTGTGTCTGCGTAGGCACTTTTCTATGAAACAGCAACCGACTATGAATTTCTACACTAGGGTGTCTAGAATTACGAACTGTGAATTCATGGTGACAGTTTTCCGTGTCAATGGTGCCACCCTGTGTATCCCGTCTTCACTGTACAGAAGCAGTTGATTTTAACAACTTGCTTAGTTAATTTGTGTTCTAGTTTCGATTATACAATTGTAAAATCGAAACTAGAACAGCCTGTAAATATTTGATAGAAATTCCCAGGCTCACGAAATATCCAGGCCAATTTAATGACATCAAATAAAAGTAGAAGCGATGTTTGCTACGTAAATTACTGGACCATCACAACTTTTCAACGAAAAGCAACACAGAAGAAATCGTCGGAAAAACCTATCAAAACTCGAGAAAATTCAATAAGGGCACTTGGAAAGTTTGTTAAAGGAAGTAGCGGGGAATATTTTTATGAAAAAAAAAAGGAATCTCAATTTGTGTCACCGGTAAAATAAAAATAACGTGAAAACCCTCAAGGCTTGGTGGGAGGAATCGAGTTTGTTTGTCAACTTTGTATGATGATGTCCTGTTAAAAATATTGCGATTCATTACCATTTCGGAGAAGTATTGTAATGTTTTTCTTAAGAGCGTTCATTCCACGCGGGCTGGCAACAACGCATTTAGCAGTTTTCCGTGATTATTTAATTAAATACAAACAAAAGTACATTTTTTTTCAGCCAAGCACTAGATCGTTGGTATTTATAATTATTTTTAACATTTAATGAACGAACTAAGTAATGCAAATAGAAAATAATTGACGGTATGCTGATTTTTTTATGTAAGTAGGTAGATATCAAAATTACTGGAAAAAAAAATAGCATACTAACTCAAAAATACCAACGCTCTAGTGCATGGCTGAAAAAAAATATACTTTTGTTTGTATTTAATGAAATAATCACGAAAAACCACCATAACCGCGCCGTTGCCAGCCCGTGTGGGGAAAACGCTTTTAACAAGACACCATACTCTGGAAACTTTTTTCCATTGATGTTGGAAATAACCGGTACTGCTAGGTTATTAATTTTAGATTTAAAAATCATTCATTCAAATTCTTTTCGAACGTCAAAATTACATAAGAAACGCCCGCCCTTCACCACTTCCTAGTGCTTTAGCTGGGAGCAAGAAGAGGAGCAACAAACTCCCCAGCAGCACAGCTGTCTGTTTAGTTGTATAGAATCAAAGTAATTAACGTAGTTATACATTTATATTGTACTAGCAACCAAACCCTGCTTTGCAAGGTTTTTACGACTTAACAAAACATCTAGATTTGTTTGCTATCTGTAAGTTCTCTAAATTATGAATACCGCATCAAAATCCGTTGCGTGGTTTAAAAGAACCAGGCAGTCGCCCATACAGACGCAAAAGGCGAATTGAATTTATAATATGTATATAGATTCTACTTCTAGACCCCTCCGTGCCTCGGAAACCACATTGAGCCGTTGATCCCGACTGTCATTAGTGAATCTTTGACAGTCGTTACGGGTAGTTAGAAGCCCGAAAGTCTGATAAGAAGTCTTACCAAGGGATATTGTGTTACCCAGTTACTGAGTCAGATAGGTAAGTATTCAGCTGCATCCGGTTAGACTGGAAGCCAACACCAACACAGGAAAAGGCTAGGCGGATGATATAAATTTAACTTTTTCGAGGATAAGGGGTTATGCAATAAGAAAAGAAGAATCTTCGATTTTTGGCAGCAGACCAAACTCAAGCATATCACAGAATGTTTCAATAATTTTTAAACGTTTTATTACAAAAAAAAAAAAAAAAACTTTAAGAAAAGTGATTTTCAAACACGTGCCGATGGATATTCTTGGAAACAGATTGAATCGTAATAATGTCAGATGATATAAATATCATGTCGAAATCTTCCATCATTCAAGAAATCATGACGTCATCTTGTCTTAAATATTATGAATTCAAGAAACGCATGTATTTGCATGTTGTGTTTGTTTTAAGACATAAAATAGAATAAGTATCAAGAAAAATAAAAAGCGTTTAACAAAAACAAACTGTGCATGTTTTATTTAAGATATTTATATTACTTCGAGACGATTATGATCTAAAACAAATTTCGCTGTAATAAATTTTAAGCTCCGTTGAATTTTGATAAGATTTACTAGCAGTAATACAATTTTACTTCGTTTTATATTATAAAGAGTCGAATTTTCTCATACCTATTTTCACATATTTTCTTCATTTTATTCAAAACGATATTTTGACGAAGAGCGTAAACATCTAAAATTTCGGTAACTATGTCTATCTATCGAATGTTTACATTTATTTTTCACTAAATTTTGCCACATTATATAATTTAAGCTATAGTATCCTTTGTGTTAATCCAAGATATAACCAATCTCTGTGCCAAATTTCATCCAAATCCTTTTAGCCTTTTTTGCATGATTGTATTCATTGATGTGTATACAGTTACAAACATCTAAACATGCAAACATACACCCCTTTATTCATAAACGCTGGTTAAAGTTAAGTAATGATCAGCGTCTGTTTAACCATACATTTTTGACGTTTAAACATCATTTAACTTTAATCATCGTTTATGAATATGGCCCAAAATCTTTCACATTTACATTATTAGAAGGATGAGGAATGAGGGTTCGATTCCCAGGTCGTTAGTGCGTAGGTAATAATCACGGATTTCTAGTGACCATTTTTTTAAAGACCCGGCGGCTTCTGAATTTCTGCCCGTTGATGACAATAGGCTTGCTCCTATTTCTGACGTAATCATTACTGGTCGAAAAGTGGGTGGGTGTAGACCGGAAGCCGACATAGTTGGGAAATTTTACTAAATCATTTGTTTACATTTTCTAGAGATAATTTTGGAATAGACTATACACTTATTGCCTGAGTTTAGGAAACAACATATTTGCTCATTTACATTCACTATTTCAAAACAAGTCTCTGCCTATATAGGAATAACAATTATTCGTTGGATCGATCGTGCAAGCTGGCTGAAAACCGGACATCTTCAGGTCCTCGAGTTCAGACTGATGGGTACTCTATACGTTAGTTAGTATATCGAGAAGCTTAGTCCGACACGTTTGCCAATTAATCACCGAGGTCCGGTGTGAAAATGGGACTTGATGCTTATTTTGGATTCCCACTGAAACTATGTTATTGCTTCGGTGAAAACAATACGACTTGCTCGTTCAGCTGTAATATTATTTATTACAGAGCAAACATGGCAACATATTTTTTCATAGAGGGTCCGCAACTGGCTCTACCAGACTCGTGTCGCCCTATTCGGACGTCTTATGCATTCTCGTTTACCTAGTTTTCAATAGTTAGCAAGATGAGTTTTCAGAAAACCGATTCCGCCATACCATAACATACCTAAGTAAGTATTGTCTACTGCCGTTAGCGTATTTTGAGACCATGATATCAATGTACGTGTCAAAAACACTCTGTATTTGGACAGTCGTTAAGGCTCCTGCAGACAGGCATATCGCAATTGTGTGACGCAATTCTGGAAAAGCAATTTCCACACACTTTTCAGATAAATTATTCTACAAAAGTCGCGTTCGTCGGCTGTTTGCGAAAGCCTTTATTGCGTTGTTCGCTTTCTTAGGAAACCAAAGCTTTACATAGTCCCCCTTTAAAAAATCTCTACTAATATTATAAATTCTAAAGTATCTCTGTCTGTCTGTTACGCTTTCACTCCTAAACCGCTGAACCGATCGTCATGAAATTTGGCAGAGATATATATAGCCTGGGATATAGAGGACATAGGCTACTTTTTACGCGATAGCCGACTTCAAAGCGAGTGGAGCCACGGGCAAAAGCTAGTGAGGAATAAATCTTCTTGACACAAAATAAAAGCCAATAGGCGTTCAACCACTTAAAAACTTTTCACAACAGGGTGAATAAAACTCTAGATAAAACCAGTGATCTGGGACAGTAGTTACCCCTCAATACACTTGGTAGCATTTATAAGTTTACAGGCTCAGCAACTAACCAACCCAGAAAGTTTTATAGTAAAACTTAAGCACTAAGTGCGTCATACTAAATCTAGAAAGTTCTACAGTAAAACAAAACTGTCTAGACTAGACTACATGGCAAATATCGTGAGGCGAATAATAAATAATAGTTAAGTGATAAAGACGAATAATTAATTGTTTTTGTTGAGTGTACTCACGCAATGATTGTGTGAAGGACGTTTGTAGCAGCAGTTTTTGTATGTGGATGTATTTACCTGAAAAAAAAATAGGATCATTATGAACGATTAAATATGCAAAGGCATGTGCACAGGTAGTGGTCGACTTACGAGTTGTTAATCGTAGGTTCAAACCCGGACAGGCAATTTACTCGTACATTGAATAAATTATTTAATTACTACTGCTCTCATAACGGTGAAGCAAAACAACGTGAGGAAGCCGGCATGACGTATAACCAAAAATTCAAAGGCATGTTAGGTA
This sequence comes from Polymixis flavicincta, assembly GCA_949987655.1. Lineage (NCBI taxonomy): Eukaryota > Metazoa > Arthropoda > Insecta > Lepidoptera > Noctuidae > Polymixis > Polymixis flavicincta. The sequence continues at coordinate 9,911,384 of OX465175.1, read as the reverse complement.
CACACAGTTCCACAGAAAACTCATTCCCTACAAAGGCGACATGCCTTTGTAGGGGATGAGTTTTCTGTGGAACTGTACATTACAAACCCCCAGTGGGCCCTTCCCCTTTCACAGAGAGGAGGGCAGTGTCCCAGCAGTGGGAACATTATACACGGACTATGTTGTTGGCGTAAACATAAAAAGGTGTAAAGAATATAGATCAAAGCATTGGCAGTAGGCTCGGACCCAGAAACATTACTGGCGAAATGTGGTTGAGCTATTAGTACAGCTCAGCCTAACGCTTCGAGGATGGGTGCGACAGGTGTCATTTATGTCATGCTGTTATAAAAGTAATTGCTTGGCAATGTGAAAATAGACCATGTTCTGTATTTTTCCCAGGATTGATTAAGGCGCTGCCAAACTTAGGACACCGTAAAACGCGCAGTTTTGTGTGGCACAGTATTGGTAAATATTACAAGCCAGAAAAAAATACTATAAAAAAAATGAAATGTTGTGACGTAACAATCGTTTAAGAAACCTAAAAAAAAATCGTTGCATAACTCGCAAGATTTTGAGCGTTAACTATTATATTTTATGTAATTATTTAGATAATAAAGGGAATAATAATTAAACACCTAAAAATTAATGCACTGAGCCGTGCATTTATTTTTTATTTTAGTTAAAACTGCAAAAATCCTTTTATTTTGGTGGTCATTCGATTTTTAAATGCATCGCTATTTTGAACATCATTTGGTGACGCGATGCACTATTGTGAAATGAAAATAACTTTAAAAAAATCTCCTTACCGTGTCTTAAGAGGAGCTTGGAACTTGAAAACTATTTAGAGGGATAGCCAACATGAACACAATAAAATGACATACTCGTAATAACGTTAACATAACATTTTGACTGTAAACCTATCCTTATCGGTATTCATTAAAAAGTTTTTAATGAAGCAAAGACCTCGCATCTTTCTGCCTAGTTATTTGAACGAAGGTTGAATCAAACACTGTTTTAGAACATACGTAAATGTGTTAATCAAGGTTTTAAATCCTACTATGCTACTATCCTACTAATATTATAAATGTGAAGAATGTTTGTTACTCAATTACGCAAAAAGCGGCTGAACGGATTTGGTTTAAATTTGGCCCACTGATCATTTGTAACCTGGACTTACACATAGGATACTTTTTATCGCGGTTCCACTGATCATTTGTAACCTGGACTTACACATAGGATACTTTTTATCGCGGTTGCACTGATCATTTGTAACCTGGACTTACACTAGGATACTTTTTATCGCGGTTGCACTGATCATTTGTAACCTGGACTTACACATAGGATACTTTTTATCGCGGTTGCACTGATCATTTGTAACCTGGACTTACACATAGGATACTTTTTATCCCGGTTCCACTGATCATTTGTAACCTGGACTTACACATAGGATACTTTTTATCCCGGTTCCCACGGGATAATTTTCGACCTCCACGCTGGCAAAGCCGCTGGTAAAAGCTAGTAGGTAAATATTATTATAATATGACAAGTTTTGTTGTATGGTTGGATGTTTGTTACACAATCACGCAAAAACGGCTGGACGGATTTGGATGAAATTTGGCACACGGATAGTTTATAAACTGAATTATCACATACGATACTTTTTACCCCGGTAGTACAGTCCCGTGGGAAAATTTCCGCCATTCACGAGTGCGAAACCTCGAGAAAAATCTAGTCAATAGTAAAAAGAAGGGGTCTGTTTGTTTGAAAAACAAAATGGTTCTCGCTGAAAATTCCTTCTTGTTAAACAAAATAACATCAATAGGTAAACATTCATATATTGAAATTGAATTCTCAGGAATCTCAACGACACCTCAACTTCTTAGATACGACCCAACATCTCAGTAGGTACAGCAAGTGTACTTTCCTCAAGATCAGTCTGTACCACGAGGGCGGATTATTACAACGGGCCTTAATACCCACGGTAAAGACGAAGAAGATAAGAAACGATGTAAAATGAAACTTAGAACATCTACAATATTACAATGTCGAGACAACTTTGTGCTTAAAATTACGATTTACCTGCCCTAAATGAGTCTATCTCAGTCAAAAACAATTCTACTAACTTCTACCTTCATCATTATTTCTATGACTTGAACATCTTCAAATAGAGCACAAATAAAATCAGTGATGTGCGAATGTGCCCAGTTTTATCGATTGCCGAAAAACAACGGATTACTCTCGGCGTGCCGAATCTGACGCACGGTCGTCCCCAACGCCATTAATCAAATCACGACTATGCGGTTTAATGGCAGACTAATTACAGTTTGCGCGCGAATCACCTACACATACCGTCGCAGTAATTACTGCATTAACTCGACTGCGGAAACGCTTAATACGGGATAATGCTGATTACATATCGCAATGCGGGTGCTAACCGAAAGTTTGCCCAGTTCGGCCGTCAATCAAACGTCGAACGCAACTCACTCTATTGTGATGTCAATGTGAGGGTCATGTACCTACTGTCAGGTAGCATTACCGCTCGCAGATTATCGTTTAACCCTTGTTTTTTGTAGTGTGTAGCATGTGAATATTATGAATAATTTACGAATAAAAAATCATCGACACTAGCACATCGCTTCAATTTTTAAAATGAACGAATTTGTTTTTTTTTTTATGTACATAAACTTCGTAGTGCATCATCATTTTAGATCCTACAGTTATGATAAAGAGCAAACAATCAATTAATTTCCCATAAATTGTCACAATTATATCGACAGAAAAATTCCCACCATACCAAGAACTTAAAATTCCGATTGACCCGCTATAAGAATTGTCGTTATTTATCGACACAAATACATCACTAGCCGCAGTTGGAGAAACGGAATCTTATACTGTTCAGTGCTCCCCTTAGCTTCATAAACGAGGTGATAAAATGCTGCCACCCTACTTTAACGTTTACCTCAGAATACCGCTTTATGGACATTTACTCACTACTCCCAAACATAATGAACTTGAAGCTTCATATTTTCTCTGGTGCATTGATTTTGATTACAATAACAGCCTTCATTGGGTTATTGTAACGTTATTAGGACGAAACTCATTCAATCATTTGCGAGAATGAATGAATAGGTAAGTTTGTATGGGAACCTTTATGTATGTACGCGCCCATTCAGTGTCTATTTTTATGAAAGGTGCGTGGAGGGAGGGAACCTTCTACATTGTTGTGAAATTTTATTCTCATTTTCATATCAAAAGTCTCTAAGCTCGGGGAAAATGGAATAAGAGTACCTACAAAATAATGAGTACGAGGCAAGTATAACTTTTTGTATAGACATCAGCGGCGAAAGCACCATATAACACGATTCCCACCGGCTTCCCTTCGGTGATTCGCTTTTGAAAAATGGCACGTCAATAGTGTCTACTTTTGCCAAAAAATATAGCAACACTAAGGGAAATTAAATATATTTAATATAAAATCAAAACGTCATAATCGGAAACTAAAAATTCATACAACAGCGATCCCGTAATGATGTCACTTTAGGTCACGTGGTACCGCTTAATATGGATGAAAGCAAGCCACTGTACAGCGGGTTATGACAGAGACAGATATAGCAAAAATGCGTCAGCGAGAACGAGATGGAGAAATATGGCTCATGTTATATGGTTTTCAAGTGTTCAAGTTTATTGTATTCAATTCTTTATATTCCTATGTTATTTTAGAACGATATAGTGTTTTTTCTTTATTCATAAGTCAGTGAGTTAAAACTGGCTCCGCTTCGGGTTCTCTCTTAGAAAAATTGTCACCTCGCCGCTGATAGACGTATTGTGTACTGTCTCGTTGGTCTAGTGGTCGCTAGTGCAACTGCTGACCATAAGGTCCTAGTGTTCGATTCCCAGGTCGGGCAAAGTGTTATTAGGTTTTTCTATTTAGCATTTCGCTGGATTCTGGATTTGTGGCCGGTTGATGCCAATAGGCTCGCCTGCTATTACTTTGGACTTAACATAACTGACGAAATGTAGATGTACTATAGGTAAACCTCTGCCTAACACTTTGAGAAAACCAGGCGTGATGATATGTTATGTTAAGTACTTGCATATAAACGTACTGACTTTGCATTGGTTTGGAAGATGGTGATGACTGATGAATAAATACTGAAATGGTATACTTATGTGAAAGCGAGAAGGTTCCAAATGCCTACACAAGACAAGCTACATGACTAGTCAGAGCCAAGGGACATTAACTAAGGGGACGATACGTATGGCAGTTTGTTATTATTAACACGTATTTGTATATTAAGGAGTGAAATGCTGCTAATGTACCGTTAACATCTTCCCACAGTTGCCCGACTAAATGGCTAAAAATTTAAGTCTGCTTATCATCATCCTGGTGAAATACTTAAGAAACAACTCCTTTTAACCTAGTTAACAATTCAAAATCCAACAAAAGACAATTAATTAGAAACACATCCAACAGAGCAGCGTAATTCTAAACTAATATCCTAATACATAGCAAACATGACATTACATATATGTACACACTACATATTGGTCTGAGCACCAGACACAGAGTAAAGAGACATTTAGAGTGCTCAAACTGCATGCATACTATTCACTGAGATATTGACAAGCGCGGGGGAAAAGTAACATGGGACAAGGACAAGAAGATGATGATGAATAAATGCTGTTAATATCTACTATTGCGAAGACAATAAGGCTCCAAATATACAATTTTTATTAAACGAAAATCGTTTCGCAATTGTCACCAAAGATTGAATCATGGCTGCCAGTTAGGTAAACTATGGCACATGACATAAACGACTAACAGAACAAGATACAAAGTAACACGAGAACTGACAATATCGACATATTAGGAATCAAGCGTCGAATAACATAGCATCATAGCAGCACGCCTGTGTTTCCCTAAGTATTTTGCAGAGGAGATCCACGTTTTACCTGTTATGTCTGAGTCCGAAGTAATAATCCATACTCCAAACTGCTACTGAAAAATTCCAAATGGCAAAATCTAATCACACTATGCCCGACCCGGGAACCGAACCCATGACCTCATGAACAGCAGCAGTACCACTAGATTAACGAGGCAGTCAACAAATGAAACACGATACATTAAAAGAGTCTTATTTTATTTATGAATTAAAATCGAATATCAAACCACGACCATGCGTATTACACCATTCACTTGATTACTCCAATAACTAATTCCTCCATGTCTGAACCGCACAAGTACTAAGTCAACAACTTCTAAGAAATCCTTGATAACAATTGCTAGTCAAGCAACACGAGTACGTGACCTATCTCATTAAGGTTTCGTATAGAACATTTAAATTGGACACTAGTGGCACCCGGGCCATTTAATGGCCATGTGACACTTTACTGGAGTGTCTGGAAGCGTCAATTTACGTCCTAGTGTGTGTCTTATTATGGTGGTAAAAAAGTATTAGATGAGTCGTGAAAAGGTAAGGTTAGATTTCTTCTCGAGAGGAAAGTTTTGAGTATGAATGTCTATGGCTATTAGGGGCTTGTGGCTAAGTGATAACAGTCACACTGGTCGATCGCTGATGATAAGCTGCGCTTGCCTCGTTTAGTCCGTGGATGAGTGACAATATTTACATACCAAGCCCTGTGCCATACCCCTCCGTGCCTCGGAAAGCACTTTACGAGTCATCAGAAGCTCGAAATTCTGACAACTAGTCGAGATATCGTATTACCCAGTTACTGGGTTGTGGAGGTCAGATAGACACTCATCATCATCATCATTTCAGCCGGAAGACGTCCACTGCTGGACATAGGCCTCCCCCAATTTGGGGGGGTTTGCCATAATCGCCACGCTTGGCAAGCGGGTTGGCGATCGCAGTATGGTGGTAAAATGCATAGAAAACGCTGCTGCCCATTCTCTAGTAAGTTAGTCGCCTCCTACGACACCCACGGGAAGAGATGGTATAGACACTCGCTCCATGGAAAATACTGGTATTCAGCTACATCTGGTTAGACTGGAAGCCGAACAAAACGTAGTTGGGATAGGCTGGGCAGACGATGTAGATGGCTATGAGAGTACGATGCGTACGTAAAAAAACGATGAACGGACTGGGGGTGCGCTATGTTTTGTCATAATTAAGACATACAAATTTTTAAGTGCCGTATGTGTCGCCGGGCGTAAAAGAATAGCACCGTCCCATTTCTTCCAGTGGGTGTCGTAGAAGGCGACTAAGGGAGTTACTAGAGAGTGGGCAGCAGCGTTCTCTATGCATTTTACCACCATACTGCGATCGCCAACCCGCCTGCCAAGCGTGGCGATTATGGCAAAACCCCCCATTCTGTGGGAGGCCTATGTCCAGCAGTGGACGTCTTTCGGCTGAAATGATGATGATGATGAAATTTTAAAGTGACCCATTAGGTGTCATTAGATTATGAGAATTAGAAAAAAGAAATCTTTTGAATTAATTAAATACATGAAAGGAGAAAAAAAAAGAAACAACAATTACAATTAAAAATCAATAAATAGTCATAGTGGTTATTATCAAAAGGAAAAAATAATAATGCATCGTTATAATAATTGGTCGTTCAGAAATTCGTCTACAGTACATATTTTAACATTTGTCAATTAATATTTTAGTAAGAACTTTTTTAAGTGTGTGTGAGTTGAGTTCATTATTCAAAGTAACGCTTTAACGTATTTTACCTCATACAGGATATTTTTTATGCGTAATTTTTCAGTGTGCAAACTGTAACCATGAATTCAGCATTTATTATTAAACGATTATTATTATTATATCATTCTAGAACCCCAGCGCAGAAATTTTTCGTCGGATAGATAAAGATAGAAAAGTGCAATACCTACGCGGTCAAAATATATAAAACAGCAGTTTTTTTTTTTATCCCAAAAAAAATTCTGCGCTTGTCTTGAATGATTTGCTGAATTCATGGTTACAGTTTGCGCATTGGTTAAAAATTTACATTGAGGTAATATGTATTACGTTAGTACATAACATATTACCTCAATGTGTATAGGTAGTTTTATGAGTTTATGGTATTCACAAGTACGAAATGCAGTCATTTTTTGCTGTCAGTGTAAAGAGAAGCAGGGTTTTCAATTGTTTGTTAACTCTTGTTTGCGTGCGCTTTCGGTATTTGCCTGGCTCCAAGCTAAAAGTGGCAGAAACAAATGTTTGAGCAAGAACATCCTCTCTTTTGTGCTTCTTTTGCCTAGCAATGACTAACTTAAAGGTACCTTGTGATGTTTCTTGGGTATTACAACTACCGTATCTATCAGAAGAATAATCGAGATATCTTGTTACAATTTTTTTTTAATCCATTCATTGACTGACACAGCATAGACAACTGATTTTGCACAAAAGTTCCTTATACAACGAAAGTGAGCAATACGGAAGGACGTTTCCATACAGGGATAGGGAATGAAAGTTAGTGGAAATCACATCGGGGACACGGCTTATGGAGCTATAAAAAGCCTTATTACATGTACAACCTTTAAATTTCTGAATTAAAAACTACACTTTCGTGTTATGTATTTAAAAGATGTCCAGCGGGCTTAGCGTGACGCTTTGTATTTCTACGAAGAAAAGACATTGCTTTTTCAACACAAAGTGACATTTCGTTCCTACATGTTTGACATCGCACCGCAGATATCCTTCTACAATCTGTCATTAGTCTTTCGTTTCTAACGATATTTGTCCAGGTCCTTATAAATGTAGACTATTTCAGAAGAATATTTCTTCCCAAACTGTCAAAATCTCACCGACAACAAATTTTCTATTCGACGGCCACAAAGTATATACGATTATCTACAAAATCATGATTCGTTTAGAACGCATAACTGTGATAATTTATAGAAAAACATAGCTATCTTCTCCTATTGTACATCATTTAGTTAATAATCATGTCTATTCTTCCGTCGACAAATCGGTGCTCGTGCTAAGCCTGCTGTAGGTAACGACGGATTCTTTTTCTCGTGATTTAAAAAAAATTGCTTTAAACAAAGCAAACTTAGACCAGCTAAAAGTAACCCACCATCATTAACAACTGTTGGATATCTATTACAAATCATGTTACATGGGATTCCAAGAAGTCGACGTCCTTCCATATTGCAGAACATGCGCGTGTCTATTGTGGCTGTAACAATAAACCGTAGGAGGAAACAATTAACTAAGTTAATTTGATTTTATCGTGCGTGAACCAAGAAAATAACTAACACAGAATAGATAGATACAGAAGGTTAACTCCAAACAATGAAGGACCATGCTCGTACACATAGACATGCCTCACGTGCAACGAGTGCAAGGCGCGACTGCCAATTGAATCTACTTATAGGATCGCCTTTTAGTCTAACCGAATGCAGGTGAATACAAGTATTTTAAATGGAACGGCTGCCTATCTGACCTCCACAGTTCAGTTGCTGGGTAACACGATACCCCTTGGTAAGACGGATATTTTGTGCTTCTGTCAATCCATCGACGACTGTCCAAGATCTACGAACCGGCCGGCCGGGACGAACAGTTTATCGTGATTTCCGAGGTACGGAGGTCTCGTTATACCGATAATAGACGGTCCCCCATCTACGAACCGACCGCGGCAAGCACAGCTTAAGTTTCGTTTGGCCAGTGCGTATGTTATTTCTGCGACTCACATGTCATTTAATATCTGTTAGTAGGCGTGACTGTGTGTGTGCGCCGGTTGTCGCTGTTTTTTTTTAAGTTAGTTTTTTGAGTTAGTTGACAGAATATGTAGATAGTCACAGAAGGTCCTTCTGTAATTATCTATTCTGTGGAATTAACCTGAATCAATCGTACAGTGGTAAACATTCTACGAGTAGCTACCTACTTACCTAAGTATATTGCCATTTGCGGAGTCAAGTTTAAAAGATACTTAAAACGAGACAAGTTTAAAATAAATCTTCTGTTTTAAGAGTCTGTGCAGATGGGATTAGTATATTTCCAATTTCTGTTCAAGCTGTCCTAAGTTTCGTACAGGAAAAACCTCACCAATATCAAGATAACCTATAAATATCCCCGATTAATAGAATAAATATTTTTTACCTTATTTTTCGGCAAGCATTTTTACTAATCGAACATTAACATAATAAAATCACAAATTATGTTTAAGCAAACGAATTCTTAAATGGGTACAAACAAAAATTATTACTTTAACCACAGCACAATCGTGTTAAATCAACTAATAACAAAATTCACGATGTTTCATAAAAAAATAACATTATATAAGGAAAGAGCATTAAGTTATCGATATAACAAATCATGTTAGTTCGATGTAACAGTCACTCACAATTTAATATACGTATCAAGGCAAATCTAATATAATTTTCACGCAACACAGAGTATAATCAGCTTCAATCAAATATTAAACGAAAGTGTTAAAGGAGACATGTTTATAGCCGTGTAACGTCAAGGAATATAAATAAGTAATACCTACACGCTTTTCAGAATGTTGTTATTATAAAAACAACCGACTTCCAAAAAACACTAGAAAGCGAAAAATAACTTTAATTTCGGGCGGTGACAAGAAATTAATCAAACACATATCCAAAGTCCCGTATGTGTCGCCGGGGTCCCGTATGTGTCGCCTCGCCGGGCGTAAAAGAATAGCACCATCCCATTTCTTCCAGTGGGTGTCGTAGAAGGCGACTAAGGGACTTACTAGAGAATGGGCAGCAGCGTTCTTTATGCATTTTACCACCATACTGCGATCACCAACCCGCCTGCCAAGCGTGGCGATTATGGCAAAACCCCCCAAATTGGGGGAGGCCTATGTCCAGCAGTGGACGTCTTTCGGCTGAAATGATGATGATGGTGATGATGACATCCAAAGTCACCGACTTCCGAAATTAAAGTTATTTTTCGCTTTCTAGTGTTTTTTGGAAGTCGGTTTTTTTTTTTTTTTTTTTTTTTTTTAAATTTTATTCACGAAATGTTACATACAAAAAAATACATGAAACTTCTGCCAAACTGCTGTACAGTTTGTCGGCAGTATTCTCGTGGATACACTGTGATTTTTTACTTAAAAATACAATATACTTACACGTGGAAACAATAAGAAAAAGGAAAAGGGTACACACTAAATATCTAATGATGGGCTAACTTAGGTCATCTTGCCCACCAGGCCGGCATGAACAACGCATGCACACAACAAAAAAATAAAATAATAAAAAACGCCTCGGCCGCCGCCGGAGTGAGACAAGCAACCCAGCGCGAGCGAGACGCCCCGACCGCGCTCGAGCGACGACAATAACAACACACCGCGCGCGCACGCCAGACTGGCCGGCCAGCGCCTGCCTCACAACGTCATTGCCATAACATAACTATACTATATTATACTCCATTTGAAATAAGATCAGACATTCAAACAGGGGGGTTTCCCTTACAATCCATTCATCCGATCCCGACCCCCATTCCGCAAGCTTATGGATGGCATTAAAAGCAAAGAAGTGGTTACAATACCAACTGTTTACTGCAGATGTCATTTATCATGCTGCCAGCGCAATAGAAGCCACAATGGGCTGAACCGACCGCAAAAACACCTTCCTCAACTGACCAATCCCATCCCAAATGGAGCATAGATTCTAACGCTAAGGACATAAACCTAAATAGTGCTTACGCAGGACATTCTTTAAGGTATTTTTGTTTCTTTAAGGTATTTTTGTTATGGTGTTAGTTTTAAGTTTTAATTTTTCACTTTTTAGTTATGGTACCTACCTCACACCAATTCGAAATTTCATCATCCTTGGGGTCAAAACAATGCATATTTATGCTATAGCAGCAATCTCGGTTAATTTGCTGTCATTTTTCCGAGTTTCGTTGTCTGTCTCGGAAACGCATCATCCGATCTAGATATGAAATTTTATCGGTCTTATGACGGAGTTATGCCCGAACCTCCACCTAACTCCTAACCGTTAAAGAGTTGTACCTTCCTTCATCAGCTCAGCGTCATGAGATGATGATGAGCAAATGTCTCAATAGCCTTAGAAAATATACGAAAAACATTGTTAATACCTACAAAATTTGAGGGTTGCCTTCAATTTCCCTGGGAATCCATCATCAGATCCTGACTTGGTGCCAATGGCACCTCCTCAGGAGTATACTCTTTCAAATAAAAAAAAAAAATTGAGAATCGGTCCACAAATGGGGGAGAAATCGAGGAACATACATAAAAAAATATACATACAGTGGAACTTATAACCTCCTCCTTTTTTGGAAGTCGGTTAATTAATAACTAGCTTCTACCCGCAACTACATCTACATCAATTTCGGCACCCACTGCGACTTTTTTCCTTTTTGCTCGGTTCTAAAGGGTTGATGATGTGTTGAAATAGCCTATAATCTTCCTCAAGAATTGGGCTATCAAAAGCAATTTTTTTTTTTCAAATCCGACTAGGAGTTCCAGAGATTAGCGCGTTCAAACAAACAAACTATTTGGCTTTATTATTAGTAGGTATACAACTTATATTTGTGACACAAAATGTTTTAGGCTGTTCGCAGACCTGTGAGTGAAGATTAGATTTGGACGTAGTAATCGTTGCTATACTTGTGTATAGCGCAACAAGGTTAATCCGGTGCTTGGCCTAAATCGGAACAAACGTCGCCATCTTGTTTTTTAATACACTTCTAGTGAAAATTCAGATACCATATTTTAGAATCGGTAACTTTTTTAAATTCTTTCACCGTAAAACAATTGTAAAACGTAAACAATGTTAAAAAAAACTGTACATAATACTCCACCAACTAAATACAAAACAGTCTCTGAAAGTTGTCAAAATATGGTGAAAAACCTGTTTTAGCACATGACGAAATTGTCATGTCTACGCCAGACAAAACAGATTTTTCAGTAAATTTTTGATCACTTTGACCAAATTTCTTGGTATTCTTTTACAGTAAGTAGGTACCTAAGTACTCCTTTTGATGGTTGGAAGGCTTCAATTTCAATTAACGCATTTGTTTTTGATAAACTGGATATTATGTCTGCGGCTTAGCTCTCACCTTTTTGTGAAAATTGAAACTACATTAGTTTCTGTATAAAACCAAACTCAACAAGGGTGTAAACCAAGGGTTACTCAACAAGGGTTTTTTGGCTTCTCGTAAAACATACATATATATCACCGAAAGATTGTGAACACCGTTAGTTTTTAATCTATCTAGCGAGATTATAAAACTGTCGATACATTGTAAACTGCACAATACCGCTTACAATTTAACACATTATTTTTCGGTAGATTATAATCTATCGAAGTGAATCTGTTAAATCACAATCTGTCGCGCGTTAAATTGTCAACTGTCCGACGGCTATCCCTGATTGGTCGGTCTTACAGTAGGCCGTTCTATGTCCATAGAGTTAGGAATGAAACAAATTTTTAATTTTACTTCCACATAAATTTTATAATACAGTAAAACGAGGTGAATAGAGACTGCAGGGGTAAATCGAAACGAAACTTTAAAGTGTATTTTACTGTTGAAATTATGATCGTTTTCTGCCAACAAAGGCACTTAATCGTTAATTATAAAACCGTAACCACATTGGTCCTTTTTGGCTACAAACTATCTAATTTCAACATTAAAATCCACTTTAAAGTTTCGTTTCTATTCACCCCTGCAGTCTCTATTCACCCCGTTTTACGGAACGTAGGTAGAAAGCTGAGTTATTTTCAACACGAAATCAATTTACAATCACAATACACTATTTGTTTACATTCGACAACAAACGAAATAACAAACAAATGTGGCGGCGCGGAGCATATGATGTCCAACCAATCAGCGCGCGAGGTGCGTTCCGTCGCATGCCATTTCACAATTTGAAGGCTTTACTTCGATAGATCATAATCTACCGAAAAATAATGCGTTAAATCTTTCGACAGTTCACACTCTCGCGAGATAGATAATCTAACGGTATTTACAATTTTACGGTACATAAACTATCGTAAACACACATAAACTCACGCCATAGGTAGGTAGAAACTACGGAGCGCCACCTGCTACTGCTACCTTGCATACTCCTTTAGCTTCTCTTACGTGCATACATTATGTCATAGGTACTCATACGCACGCTGGTTGCGAGTACTAAGCACCTGATCTTTCTGAAGAATATCCTTACTATATTTATAAATGATAAATGGCACACAGATAGATTATAACCTACATGTAACACATAGGGTACTTTTTATCCCGGTAGTCCGTTCCCGCGGGATAATTTCCGACTTCAACGCGGGCGAAGCCGTGGGCGGAAGCTAGTCACCAATAAGGATAAATGGTACGTTAATACATATGTCCTCCTAGGCGGTGAACTATTATGTAAGGTCCACATATTCAACCTATAATGTTCCCACTGCTGGGACACAGACTTTCTGTTTTTTTATAGAAAGTGCCAGACTGGGTTTGAACCTACGAGTTTAAACAGTTACTACTGGACCACCACCGCGACCTAATTGGTGATTAGTTAGAATAATTTACAATAAGGGAAAGCCCCAGCGTAAATAGTTCTCTAAAAACATACGAAATCATTATCTAAATTAGAAATCTCTACAAAATTGATTTCTGGTGTACCAGGCAGGAGTTTACTCCAATCCTCTAAAAGAAACTGTAACGGTATTGGAGTGTAAATGACAGATGGACATTTCTGGAGCAACGGACTTGACCAGACAGACTGCAATCAAAATAACGGACACACACTTTCCGGACGCGCTTCCTCAATCTATCGATATCTAACCGTAGGCATGAAGCAGGGATTGCTCTGTAATACGATTGTGGCTAAGTTACATCAATTCACGATAGTGGAATGCGTATAATTCGAGATCAATATACAAAGGAAAAGGCTATATACTTTTTGAGAGACAATAATACATTTTACGAACTTTAGCCCCCTAATTACAAAATAAGGTTTTTCTTTAGGTATAGTTTAACCCGTCGAGCCTGTTTATAAAATAAGAACCTTACTTGAATCGAAATACAGCTCCTTTTAAAAAACTGACAACTTAGTCCAGTGCCTAACTAATTTTTAAATTAAGAGCTTTAGCCAAAACAGAAGAAAAGTTGGTAATGCAAAAACTGCCTTAGAGTTTTATTTAGGCTAGTACTAAAGTTAGATCGCGTTTTATAATAAGACGGTAGAGTTGTTTTTTCGAGATTTAGAATTCTATATTCGAACTTAAGCGCAGGTTTAAGGGCAAGACTCACAGATTTCCCTGTAACTTAACTTTTCTAAGTAAGCGTCGCATCCTACGAATATGAACTTTACGAACTCATATACCTTTAAAGTTGATATTCGTACAAACAGGCGTGACGGGACTCCAGTGGAATCATTTCTATGAAAACTTCATGGATTTTTTCCGGAAAAGTCGCGTCTTGCTCGTTTACTTAGTTAGTACGTTTATGAACATATAATCACCATCTCCACTACATTTTATCCCTTTCGGCTCTTCATCCCATTTCTTACAAAGAACGGTAGACAAGAAACTAAAAACAATGTTTTCCGAAGAGCTACACTTGTACTTAAGGTATTCAAACGTGTAGGAAGCGATTCGGCGAGGGTTAGCGATGTTATCGCGACGGAACTCTGATAAAGTAACAGCCAACAGGTGAAATAGTAATATGGGTGTTTTGTGGAGTTTTTCTTTTATTTGGAACTGAGAAAGGATGCTGGTTTGAAATTCATACACTGGAATTTGAAAAGTAAAGCCTTACGGCCAAAACTGGGACTATATCGACTCAACAAAGGGGCCCAAGCCAGAAAAAATATGTTCCTATGCGAGAGTTAAGACTCGCTCAGGGCCCCAATTCGGTATGGTTATAATAATGATTCCCCGCGGAATCTTAATACGTTCGAACTACGTCAATATCGTTTTTTTTAAACCAATGTAACGTAAGGAATCGAAATTTCATATTGTGTAAGTTCCAAGACAATTTGTCGAAATCTATATAAATAAAACGACAAGTCCTGACTGACTCATCAACGCCCAGCCCAAACCCTTGGACCTAGAAAGCTGAAATTTTGCACAGAGGTTTCCCTATACAATGTAGACAAGGAATGAGGAAGGATTTTTCGAAATTCACCCTAAGGGAGTTAAATAGGGGATGAAAGTTCGGCGCGGGCGGAGCCGCTGGCAAAAGCTAGTTATTAATACGATATTAGCAGATTTCGTGTGTGATTGACGTGATTACGAGTAAGGAATCGTTAAGTGGTAATAGTGAACTCAGGCCCAATTGTAAGAAACTAAAACAATGTGTTTTCCGAAGAGGCGCACCTTATAGTTAATGTATTAAAACCTGCAGGAAGTGATTTGGCGAGGATTAGAGATTTTAACGTGACGAAACGAAACCGTGACTAAATAACAGCCAAAAGATGAAATAGTACCCACATAGTTTATTAGGTATATCGTTACTGAAGCAAACAAGCTTGGAACAGCATAATCAGCCTAATATGGTCCCAATACTGAGACACAGGCCTCATCTCTTCGAGAGGGAGTAGGCCGTAATACACCACGCAGGCCCAATGCGGGAATATTTCACTTGACTTCAAATCCATGGTTATAGGGCAGGCCAGTTTCCTCACGATGTTTTTCTTAACCATTTTGAGAGCAGTGGTGATGAAATAATTTAAAGTAAATTGCCTGCGTGGGTTCTAACCGTACTAAGTCGCGAACATCATCGCGCACATCACACACAAGGCAAGGCAGAAAAGTACCTTAGTTAATAAAACTCCCAAAAAACACTACAAAGTGAAAAAATAACTTTAATTTCGGAAGGCAGTGACAAGAAATTAATAATATACATATCCAAAGTCACAGACTTTGTTTTATCAACTTTGCCGTCGGTTGTTTTTTTTTTTTTTTTACTTTTTAGTGATAACCTAATCCACACCAATTCGAAATTTCATCATCCTTGGGGTCAAAACAACAACCTCGGTTAATTTGCTGTCATTTTTCCAAGAGTTCGGTTGTCTGTGTCCGAAACGCATCATCTGATCGATATGAAATTTAAATGGGACCATTTTCTAATAAACCCCTTTCGAACAAAAAAGATTTTTTGCAAATCGGTGTTATGACGGAGTTTTATGCCCGAACCTCCACCTAACTCCTAACCGTTAAAGAGTTGTACCTTCCTTCATCAGCTCGGCGTCATGAGATGTTGATGACCATACGCAAATGTCTCTATAGCTTTAGAAAATATCTGAAAAACATTGTTAATACCAACAAAATTTGAGGGTTGCCCTCGATTTCCCTGGGATTCCATGTTCAGATCCTGACTTGGTGCCAATGGGAAATAAAAAAAGAATTTTGAGAATCGGTCCACAAATGGGGGAGAAATCGATAAACATACATTAAAAAAAACATACAGTGGAACATATATAACCTCCTCTTTTTTTGGAAGTAGGTAAAAATTAAATCATGTTCACTTTTTAGTCGCATTGGCAAACTTGTACCCACTCAACTGAAAGATATTTATTCAGATATTTATTCAGATAAAGATATTTATTCAGATATTTATTCAGATATTTATTCGTCGGATATGGTAGGTACAAAGTTGGACAAGTATAAATAGTTCAGGACACATCCGCCGCTAGA
Organism: Polymixis flavicincta; assembly: GCA_949987655.1. Classification (NCBI taxonomy): domain Eukaryota; kingdom Metazoa; phylum Arthropoda; class Insecta; order Lepidoptera; family Noctuidae; genus Polymixis; species Polymixis flavicincta. The sequence continues at coordinate 9,894,811 of OX465175.1, read as the reverse complement.
AGCGGCATACGAATACTTACAATTTATTAGTATTTACACATGGGTGTAAAGCCTAACTTTTAAACTATTTTAACTTTTGTACACGATACAAAACACTTAAGGATGTGTATATAAGGAGACATTTATACAATACAAAATAAAATAAAACAAAACAATAACAACCTTCGTAATAGTTTGAAAAAATCTAATATCTATTAATAATATCTAAGTACTTATATTCAAAAAATTCTTTTAATGTATAATAGTACATTATGGTACTAGTGTGTAACGTTGGTGATTATCGCTGAGGCGCCATTGAGACCCGAGCCGTCAGGCGAGGGTCTTAAGAGAGCCGAGGACGATAATCATCAATACACACGTGTATCATACGACGTTTTTCAACACACTTGCGAAGAAAATAATACTAAATCATCATCATCATCATCATCCATCATCATCCATCATCATCATCCATCATCATCCATTGTCATCCATCATCATCCATCATCATCCATCGTCATCCATCATCATCCATCATCATCCATCGTCATCCATCATCATCTATCATCATCCATCATCACTCATCATCATCCATCATCATCCAGCATCATCCATCATCATCATTCATCATCATCCATCATCATCCATCGTCATCCATCATCATCCATCGTCATCCATCGTCATCCATCATCATCTATCATCATCCATCATCACTCATCATCACCCATCATCATCCAGCATCATCCATCATCATCATTCATCATCATCCATCGTCATCCATCATCATCCATCATCATCATCCATCATCATCCAGCATCATCCATCATCATCCAGCATTATCCATCATCATCATCATCATCGTTTTTAAGAACAAAGCAACTCAAACAAAAAACAACCTATAACTCACTAAGAACAAAGCAACTCAACCAATTCTATAACTCACTAGTGAATAGTAATGAAAAAGTCACCGTTTGATAATAGGTGTCATTATGTGCCTAACTGTAGTGAAATTAGAGCCATTTTATGAGCAAGTGTGTTGAAAAAATTATTTTGGACAAGCCAATTTTTCAGTTGTTTTTTGAAGAAATGTAATGGTAGTTCTCGTATTCGTTTTGGAATATGGTTGTAAACTTTTATGGACATAAGATAACTGTTTCTATAGTGGAGAGTGCTGTTACAAAATTGGTTTTTTAACTTGGTGGGGTCCCTTTTTGTGAATCTATTATTTTCGGTTATTGTGGAGAAGAAGTGTGAATTTTTCCTAACAAATATGCCTATTTCTAAAATATAAATAGAACAGATCGTTAGAACCTTTAGTTTTTTAAAAATTGGTCTACAACTTTCATCAATCAAATCATCAAATATAGTATTACCTGTACATTCCATAGTAACATGATCGTTTATTATATTTATAGAGATGGGATCTCAACGGATAGAAATATCTTGACGTAAATAATTGGCTTGTTAGTGACGAGCCCGGAACAGATTGTATCCGAACGATGTGCATTCTGCAGTTGTAGGTAGCTTAGCTGTTGTTAATAAGATAACAGTTGGATATTATGATATGGCTTTAGTGCAAGCTTGTAAGTAGGTTAGTTATGGAGTAGGCAAGTAGATAATTCTTATTTTTTATTATTATATTAAATAAAATAAAAATATAATTATAATTTAGAAATAATAAATAAACCGAAAACGTGCACTGTATTTGCGATTCTGTTAAGTCTCCCGCAGACAGATGCGACGCGACTCTTGTAGATCAATTTTTATGAAAACGTAATGTTTTTTTTTTACCAAAATCACATCGCACCGTCTCGTCGTCCCCCCCGAGTGGGTTCCCGCATTGTCGTTGCGGGGGGGCTTAGTAACCGTGGTCTCCCATCCACGGTGAAGCCAAGAGGAACCCAACGGTGGGGCCGCTCGTCAGGGCTTTTGCCTTCAAGCCATTGACGTAGCGGCCAAAAAGTAGGTTGCGGTGAGGTGCACCGCAACTGAGGTGGGCCGCGATGTCGAATGGGAGGCATCGCGGCTGAGGGTTACAGGCTGCGGAAGAGGAGGAGTGCCGGTGCTTCTGAGCAGCGCTCTTCCCTTCCGTGGCCTGGACGGGGCCGCCACCGTTTGATGGCGGACGCGGTGGGGCCGCAGGGGAAGAGGAGTGTCGGTATAGCGTCAGCCGCTCTCCCTATCCTCTGCGGCCGAAAAGTGGTAGACGGGACGGCGCGTTGTGTTCCTCACGCGCGCCGTCAAAGATGTCAGCAACCACTGGTGGGGTCCGCAAGGGCCGATGCCTGCCAGGGGTGCGGGTTTGTTCGAAAGAGATACCACGGCCCCTGGCATACGGGCTACTGAGGGAACACGGGTGGGTTTTAGTCAGTAAAAGTCTGACACGCCCTCCTGCTCTACTCAGCAGGAGAAGTCATTTGATGATTTCCCACCCAAAAAAAAAAAAAAAAAAAAACCGTCTCGGCGTGTGCGAGAGCCTTTAAGTTGGCGTGATTTAAAGAATAACTGGCATTCTAATTTTAATAAAGTTGTTTAAATATATTTAGTTGCAACAATGTGATTGATATTTTATTTTCTATCTTTGTTAATATTACAAAAAAATCTAATAAAATGGAAAAAAAATCCTCATTCAAATAAGCATTAAAATATGTAAAAACACTACATAATTTCTGTAGTTGTAAAAAAAAAGAAACCTGAAATCTTATGCGAAAAGTCCCTCAATTACTTACGCCACTTACCATAGATATTTGCAAACTAAAGCCACGGAAAGGAAAGTCGTGAAATAATTTCTCCTTATCACAAGGAAAACTCCCTTACTTAGTCTAGTTAAAAAGTAGTTTATGTCCCTCTCCCTGCCGTAAACTTTCCTGTTCAGTTTCATGGTCAGGTGTCCCTTTAAGGGTTGTTAAGTGAGAACTAAGTTGTGTATTTCCTGCCTACTCATATTTTTAGAAATAGTAAGATATCACAATAAAAAAAAATAAGGAATGTTTCTAAAATTGAAAGGATTTAGCGAAGTTTACAAAATTCCTCATACCAGTGTCGTGATTTTTTTATATTTTATTTTTAATCCAAATTACAATATCCACTGAGGCAACACTGTCAAAGTATTATTGTACTTTGGCAACAGCAAAAAATAACCTTGATGATGATGGTACTCACTCTTCAAAAAATAAAAAAAAACAAAATCAAAAGTCATTTATTTAATTAGGCTGAGGATCAGCACTTTTCGAACGTCAAAATACACAAGCCAGTGCCCCAAAAACGCCCACCCTTCGACACTTCCTAGTGCTTTAGCTGGGAAGAAGAAGTGGCGCAACAAACTCCCCAGCAGCTTCCGCACGTAGACTCCCATTCGATCCGTTGTGCGTGGAAAAAATAACCTTATGGTACCGTTAAATCTAGGTGTGGCACAAAGGTATATTTAAAAATAGGTATATATATATATATATTTATATACTATCATTTTTTAAATAATTAATATAGGTCATATAAGTAATTAGCAAGATGAAAGATTTTCTTCATTCTAGCATAAGTCCCTCCCTACCTTACCAATACTGTAGCAGCGACTATTGTTTTATTTTCTTTTTTTAATCACTTGCCTTTAGCACTTCTATTAACCTTTATTTAAACCGTGGACAATGGTGTGGGTTACATGTTTATTAAATCTTAGTTTAAATAATGGATCTGTATTTTGTAGCTTGTAACTGTTTTTTGTCCCTAATAAATAAATACGTTGTGTATAAAAAATGCCAATGATCTGTCGGAGTCTACAGGGTCAAATTAAATTACCTGGCAATACTTTACCCACGTGTTGGCTATCGACACCGAATAGGTACTAATGCAACAAAAAAATCACCCAACGAATGATGAACAAAATAAAATTGTTTTCTGTATACCAAGTTAAATCTTCTGATTAATTTGTTAATTCACTTATCACCTTCCACAACATCGTTCCAGTTAATAATACCAGCTTACTAAATAATTTCGCTCGATCGAATTCGCAGTATAGTCCACTAAAATTGATAGGAAATTAGTACGACGGCCCCGGAGCTTCGCCAATGTCCACATTCAATGTTAGTGGTTAATGAAAATTAATAAATTTTACGGGCTACCCACTTCACAAGCGAATTAGCTTGAACTAAACAGGTGGACGATGCTCGTATTATGCTAATAGCTCGTATAACGCAGGCGCAGGTAAACACATATCATTAAGGTTTTGCATAATAGAATGCTGCCGCTACTGTTTTGTTGATGCAGTGTATGCATTTTCATTTTGGGATGCGGTGGAGAATTAAATACTTGTTTTAAATAAGTGATGCCGTTCTCCGTGTAGTGCCGAACGTAAAAGAATAGCACCATCCCATTTCTTCCCGTGAGTGTCGTAGAAAGCGACTAAGTGACTTACTAGAGAATGAGCAGCAGCGTTCTCTATGCATTTTACAACCGTACCTACTGTGATCGACAACCCACCTGCCAAGCGTGGCGATTATGGCAAAACCCGCCTTTTGGGGAGGCCTATGTCCAGCAGTGGACGTCTTTCGGCTGAAATGATGATGATAAAGTGATGCCGACAACAGAAAACATCTGTTTTTTTATTGCTTTAAGGTTGTTACGATGCGTTTTAGGGTTGTTACGACTTTTCACGTTAAATGTGACGTTCACACGGACGTAAAAATATCGCGGCGGAATTTTATAGCGCATTGGATTTTCAACTCTCGGTGTTGAACCGAGGCATAAAACATATTACGTCCATGTAAACGTTGACTAAAAATGAGTTCTGAAAATATCCATTTATGGGAGCAAGCGTTCGTCTCCGGTAGGTACAATCACAGAACAGGGTACAATAAAATTGTTTATATTCCATAACGTTTTTCCGCACAGTTTTTTCCTAGCCTTTTAAAATAAAAATCTGACAAATATTTACTCATTTGTTTCAACGCACAGACAGTCAGACACATCGAAACCTAAAGGATTTCCAGTCTTCATTTTGCGAACAAAATACACATAATAAGAATAATACTGTTTATTATTTACACCATACGAATTACAGAATAAATACAGAAATAATACTAAGCATAATGTTCCCGCTGCTGGTACACAGGCCTCCTCTCTGTGAGAGGGAGCGGGCCTTAATCCACCACGCTGGCCCACTGCGGGTTGGTAGATGTCACATGTCTTGGAATTTTTGGTTCTAGGAAATGCCGGTTTCCTAACGATGTTTTCCTTCACCGTTTTGCGAACAGTGGTGACGAAATAATTTACACAACGTAAAGCACCTGTACTTCTACTGTAACCCGTAAATCGCGGCCGTTAACACTGGACCACCACCAGGCGCACATCAATATAAAATGGCGTCTAGGGCACGCATCACATTTGCGACCCTTTGTAAATTATCTTCTCGGTCTATACTGAGCAAAGTCAGGTAGCATAACCTTTCTGGAGCACTCCTTCAATAACGAAGGTATTTATTTCAACTTCCTAAAAAATCGCTTGCAATGCTGCAATTTTAATAGAAATAGACAGATTTGAGTTCGGTTAGGTAACAGTACGAAATGGTTTATTGATGTTTATTTTATTTATTAACTAGCGATTTTTTGCGCCCCTCTTCGATAGGCGCCCAGGGCTCTTGCCCTGCCTTCACCCCCCTAGTTACGCCACTGGCCACCACTGCTACAAATAATCTAGAAATAATGCAAACCATGATTCAATTTAGAAATAAAACATAATAAAAAACTAGGCCAGCTGTTGAATGTCCAAAATTTATTAGCCAGGAGTGCGTGTCAGAATTTAAATAAAAGCAAATAAAAATATGATGCGTTTTCTTTAAGTCTACAGGAAATTCTAATTTGGTTACATCATAAAATATTATAAAGTTTAGCATTAATAGCGAAACAAGACATCTGGATAAGATTAAAAATATTTTTAGCGCTGTTTTGAACCTACTTGTATTATTGGACAACTGCCACATAAATATGCTGAACAACATAATAATAATTTTAAAGATCAATATAAACCGTTTTCAATCTTGTCTTTATACTATATAAAATATATAAATAATATAAAGGCAGCAGATCACACGTCAAGCATATTATTTAATTTCCAAAGGTGAAATGATTACAGCCGTTAGGCTCGATCGAAGGTTAAGTTACGCTTGGCGGGTGACCAATTTTTTTTGAGCGTGGGTATCCTCAAATAACTTCTCCCGCTCTGGGTGGAGGAGGAGGGCGTGTCAGACTTTTACTGACTAAAACCCACCCGTGTTCCTTCAGTTGAGTGTGGGCCAGGAGCCACGGTACCTTTCGTTCTCTTTCGAACAACCCGAACATCGGCACTTGCGGACCCCACCAGTTGATGCTGACATCTCTTTGAGGCGCGCGTGGAACGCAACGCGCCGTCGACCCGGGCTTGGTCCTTACCGGACAGCGAGCTACCTATTACCCGCCATCCGCAAGCCCGCGCCTACGGTGGCCGGGACTCATCATTACATATCGAGATTCCTCCGTGCCTCCGAAACCAGGTCTGTTGGTCCCGGCTCAAATCAGAAGCCCAAAAGTCTGATAACCAGTGTTACCAAAGGCTATTGTGTTACCCAGCAACTGAGTTGTGGAGATCAGATGGGCAGTCGCTCCATGTAAAATGCTGAACTAGGCAGATTATTCTGAGAATGAGAAAAACCAATCTAGTTTTTGGTGTTAAAAAACTATTTCGCGACATCTTATCGAACACAGCAGCGATAAAAAAACAACGCTCCCAATGGCGACCGAAAACAATTGAGAAGTAGTTCATGCACATTTTCCTTGCGCGATAACTACCAGCATATCGAACTGCGTTTTATAAACAATTTTAATCGTCGATTGTTCCGCCTCTTGGTTACCACTTGCGTCAAGCCATTGTTCAAACCACAGATCAAGAAACGATTATTTACAACCGCTAGTCGTACATCGCGCGCATTGTTCCAGGACTCAAAGCCCCACTCCGAAACTGCCACGGAATGTATCAATGTCAGCGGATAAACGGTAGCGGACAATCGTTGTAGAGTCCGGATTTCAGCGCGAAATGAAACTTCGCAGAATACTTAAGTGAAAAGAAAGAAAACAGTAAGAATAGTTTGGTGTCAGATGCAACGACGACGTCGCGACGGTTCGTGGTATGAGTCTGTTTGAAACTTTGGACGCTACTGGAGACTCCTCGGCTATTGTCGTCGAGCACCACGACTTATATTAAAAAGTAAAGCTCTACTGATGTAAATTCGTTACAAATAAATCACTCCTCGTATTCATTATGTCATATTTCTCACAACTCTTTGAATGGGTGATTAATCGCGTTTGTAGATCCCGTTTGCTTTGGGATGAAAAAAATCTTTTCAGATTTTTTTTTCCTTTGCTGTAGCCTCTTTTATATAATCTTATTTCAACGACAAACATGTAAAAAACGTTTGACCTTTCCAAGAAACAAAAATATACAAGAATTTTAATTGAATGCCGAAGTAGTGAAACTTCTAGATTTGTTAGACTTTGAGATCAGGAAGATACAAAAATGTCCCACGATTTAGATTGTTGTTAAGTTTGTCTAAATTAAAATTCTTTTTACGCGTTTCACATAAATAATAATCAAGAGTCCTTGGACCAAGAATTGTGAATGAGAACGTGACATTGAAACAGATCTTACTGGTCATTATGGTTCATCATATTGGTGATATTTCGATCACACTTCGCAACATTGACATTCTTCCCAAAGCATTAGAGCTCGATTTAGAAAGGCATCCCCAAAAGTCGATATGACATTCTCGCATCGATAAGTCGGTAACGTGAGAAGCGTTAAACGTTTTAGGACCCAACAATGTTTATTGAAATTTGGGTCACACTACTTTCAGGATTGGGTCTAAAATCGTTTATGAGGATAGGTCAAAGTTTATTTTTATTTAAAAAATACTGTGGTGGCGCTCAATGCTGTGTGAAGTGAGATTTATTGCGATTGTGAAACAGTCGTGTTTCGCAGGCGATCCCGTGTAGGTACTCTGTATGCATGAAGGCACTCACCAGTCGTGGAGAATCTTAATTGTACTCCATTGAGAGATTCCAGAGCGCAGCGTCTTTATTTTTGAATAGAGGGAGACTTGTTGCTCCACACGTGTGACGGGTGACCGTGATTCACATGTTGCGCTGCACATTCGTGGGCACCACTTTGTTGGCAATGCTTTGTTCTATTTGCACAAGTAAGTTCTGAAAGCTGAGATAAATATTAGCTGACTACGTAAATAATTTGGACGTCGCGCGTAAAACGTTATCCGTCGGGTGTCAGAATCAATAAACGTTCGAGACATCGTCGACATGTGTCGTAAAGTAGGCCATTTATGACACTCAATAATCGTAAATAACATGAGCAATATTTCCGATACTCCGTAATAATGAGTATTATTACTGTTAACCCAGGGCCAATGTTTACGTCGTCGGTTGGAATGGAACAGTTATTTGAACGGCCCTCGATCGCGTCTCGGAGGAGGTCCCCATTGACCCGGCAGATACTCCTCAGTTCGAGTGCCACAAGTCACTCGCTCCCTTGAACGTGACCTCTCTATGGAGTCTCATCAACTTCAAAGGTAATCTGTCCTGGGACAGCTGTGAGCGATTTACATCCGGACGTCCTGTTACGCTGCATACATGTGTAATCAGTTCGATTTGGACGTTGTTCGACTCGAACACGTAATAAATTGGAAATTCAGGGCTTCATTTAAGTCTTGCTTCAGTCTGTTTTCACTCAGTTTCAAACTGCATTTAAACAACGAACATTTAAAGCGTAAATTCTTCGAAAACAAATATAGAAGCTTACCGATGAATCATGGAGTTCAAGACCATTAAGTATTAAAAACTTCCTCAAGGTATTTTTATCAGCAAGTCAATCTACGTACCTACGTGTTAAGTTCCTTTTATAGGAGTTCAAAGTTTAAAACCCGTTTGTATTCAAAATACAGCGAAAAGCTCTTCCATCGCAATTTACAATTCCTCCTCGATTGTATTCAATATATAAAATAAGTCTTAGTGTCAATGACTGAATGACGTACCCCTGACAGCTATGACCCCTTCGTCTTCACATTATACTCCTACCGAAATGCGCATACGAAACAAGACAAACTGAACCAAAACTCAACCTTGTTTAAGTCAAATAGAGTGCTTTGTTGCTTGTATTTAGTCTGCATAATTTAAGCCTTTATGAGCGTACATTCAATTAAAGGACTGTCTTCGAACGTGGTACGATATTGAAAGGAAATGGATAGGTCTGTTGAGATGAACGTGGTTTCGTATATTAGCATATCAGATGAGCAGACACGTCAGTGGCTGTAAACAATTGAACAACGATGTGAAACTGTGTAATGGCTGCTATTTCTAAATGTGATGACTTTGTCTTATTGTTTTGAGGAGTTGATGCGAAATTAATACAATGTGAGATGGTTCGTTTTCTAGTCCATAATGTTCCCAAAATTGGGACACAGGCCTCCACTCTATGGAAAGTGGGCCGTAATTCACCACGCGGGCCAAGTACGGGTTGGTGGATGTCACAGGTCTTTGAATTTTTAGTTCTAGGATATCCGGTTTCCTTCACCGTTTTGAGAGCAAAGGTGAGGTTTTTTTTTTTAAAAAAAAATTGTGATGGATTAAATTATACAAAGTCAAGCGCCTGCTTGGGTTCGAACGACCTACATCGAAGTCGGATACCACTGCTGCTAGTTCTGTTTGAGACCACGCATAAGGTCTTCATCCAGCCATTTTAGTGGTTTGGAACTTTAGTTAAATAAGGGCCTTGATTTATGCTAGATTATAGTGGATGTCGAGTTATGATGATGTCATCGTTTGTCTGGTAGTCGCTACAGTTACTGCTGAGCTTGAGGTCCTCGTTTCGATTCCCAGGTCGGGCAAATGTTATTAGAAATTTCTCATTCTGGAATCTGGATTTGCAAAGACCCACATGATAGAGGCGGAAAGGGCTCAACGTGCCATACTTAAGGTTGCTGCGGGTCTTCCCTTTCGATTTCCTACAGTCGATTTACTAAAAATGTGGGCTGTACTGTCTATAAGACAAACTTTCGTTCTGCATACAGTCCTGAAAAAGCATTCGCAGCTAGCTTACGATTCGCATTTATTAAAGGATAAACGAAGAAAAGGTACTGTGTGCAATACTACTTTCTTCCGTGTAAGTTTATCCCACAAGTTCTTCTGCTACCTAGGGGATTATCTTTACAATGTTATAAACAAGGTTCAAAATATTTATCCTCTACTGAAACCCAGTTGTAAGCAAAAAATAACTGATTTCCTGAAAACTCTTTCATATGAGGACACAGAGAAACTGCTCCACTCAATTAAATAAATCTTGTATTCAAATCATTACCTACACATTCACACCCTTTCACCAACATTCACTTCCTTTCAACTACACATTCACCTCCATTCGCCTACACATTCTACATCATTCATCTGTACATTCACCTCCATTCACGTACACATTCAAAAACATTCACCTACACATTCCGAACCATAATGTTCACACCGCACCCTCTGACTGTTCCAGTTGTGTTATTTTTATTTTCTATTTTTATTTTTACTTTTTCTTTTTGGTTGTTTGCTTAGTTAGTTATTTTTACTTTTTTGGTTTTCATTGCTTATGTATCTAGTTTAGTTAGTAGAAACACCTTCTACCCGCCTGTCTATTCGTATGATGCCACAAAGTGGGGTCTGGTGACCTGTAATACAGGTTTTTCTAAAACCTACGTCAGGCACCAGCTCTCACAATGCGAATTATTATATTTTAGTCCAAAACTGTTAAATGCCAACCATTGTGAGAGAAAATAAATAAACTTTTATTATTATTATTATTATTTGCGCCCGGTTGATGGCAATAGGCTCGCCGCATAAGCATGAGATTTTTAACATAACTGGCGATATATAGGTGCACTATACAGAGTAATTTTTTTACCAGTGTGCAAACTATAACCATAAATTCAGCATATCATTCTAGACGTAGCGTAGAAACTTTTCGTCGGTTATGCAAAAAAAATCTGTTGTGTCAAAGAAAATTGCAATACTTACGCGGGCGAAATGTATGGAACCGCTGTTATTTTGTATAACCGACGAAAAATTTCTAGGCTAGGAGGTCTAGAATGATATTCTGAATTCATGGTTACCGAAAAGATTAAAGATTAGGGGAAGGTATATTTTATACATGTAGGGTACATTTTTAACCAGTGTGCAAACTGTACCCTACATGTATAAAATATACCTTCCCCTAATCTTTCGGGGATAACAAGCGGGATATTATGTGTGTGTCTATTCCACGGAGATTTCTCAAGAGTACTTCACAGAAATAAAGTAAACGGTATTCTCATACTCATATTTACGAAGTCGGTAAGGTACATCCCACGCTCGGTATACGGGAAGTCATTGAAGACGTTTCGTAACCGGGCCCTTCGTTTCCCAGGGTATCAAGCATGCTGTATATCAAGCAAGTTATGGAATTATGTTAATAAGCTACACCTTCTAGAGATGCCAATAAACAATATAAGTGGGTATGTCATCCTTTGGATGGGTGTGTCTCATAGTTCGGAATCTGGATACATTGGTCAAAAAGTGTAATCATGTTAGATTACAAAAAGTGTAATCTAACATACCTATTTATAGATGGACAGATAATTTTAACATTTTATTTCTTGATAACTTTGGTGTTGTAACTTTAATTTCCTTAAATATTTAAGCTCTTTATTTTCGTATTATTGTGTCTAAAAAGAGCCCCATTTTTATAACTGTTTGAATTAAACAGCAAAAGTAGTAAAAAATTTTGTGAGCTAGCTTCTTTTAACACCTAGGTGCTCAAAAGAAACATTTCCTTAACTCTGACAAGAAAAGAATTAAAAATACTGCTATCATAGAAACCAGGAATTTAACGCGAAGCTTGAGAGAATTTAATTAGAAAGATCATTGATTCCATAACGCTTAGTAAACAGAAGACATTCAAGCGGTTTTATTCTTTAAGAAAGTTCTATTGTCGGATCAAAGCCTGTCATGAATGATAATTCTTACAAACACAGTCCCGTATAATTTTAACGGGAAAATTTCTTAATTTACATTTTATATTAATGGTTGGAACATTCGCTGTTTTTAAGGGAGTCTTAGTAGCTTTGTTTGTCAAAAAAATTGGATTATTAGTCTATTCGCACGTATTAACTCGCCAAAAACGGGCGAATCGTCACTTTTAAATAATTTAATATTTTTATAGGTGACTGGCATAAAGTTATTTTATATCTGGGTCATTCGGTAGTTAGTATACGTATTAGGCAACTGGCACGTTTTGTATTTTACGTAATAAAAGTGGAATTTACTTTACTCAAAAAAATGTTTATTTTCTTCCACAAATAACACTTAGATAAAAAAATGGACAATAATCTTACAATACATTAGTGCTAATTTGCGGGAGACTGGTGAGCTAAACTAAGCCATGTCCTGTATTTCAGGACACCAGGGACTCCCCTCTGCAGGATAATAGCATCAAAACATATCACCTTATTAGACAAACAGCAACAATTTAGGTACATAATATCATTAGTATTAAGATGGCAAATACTTATTTACGCTTACTTTTCGTTGTATCCTTAACGTTTTATTCAGAACGTACCAGTTGCCAAATCCGTATTTCTCTAATTGTCGATTCGCCCACTAAATATATTAACTTCGTACGAGTCGTTTTTAGAAAATATACATATAAAAAATTAACTAAAGACGATTCGCACGAAGTGACCACTCGTGTAATTCGGGCGAGAAAATTTCATGCGAGCCAATAATTGGTCACCAATTGCTTCTTCGGTAGAAAAACAGTGTTTATTCTTCTTATAACGAGCACGTGGCATGAGGACAACCACGCTTTATTATACTGTTACATTTTATCATAGATATTGTAATTATTTCATTACCCTTCATACACGTACTCAATTTCAGGTCATTTATTTTAACAAACTCCATTATGAAGCTTACCTATATCACTCAGCAGACAAAACCGCATGGACATGTGGCAATATTTACAGTGCACATAATTTAATAGGTACCTCAGTGTCCAATCAGTTTAAGTAGCCATTTTTACTGTCAACATAACGCCACATTAACCAGCTATACCTACATAAAACTGGGCACATCCAAAGAAAAAACGCGATAATTGTTAGAAAAAGCACTCATCAAAAAACATGTCTTCTCTCCCTCTCTCTGTGATCTCTCTCTCTCTCTCTTTCATCACTCCTCCATAAAACTGCTCATAAGTGAGTGCTATCGGGAATTTTAAAACTTTTAACTGCAATCGGTAAATCCATGCATCAAGACTTCATGATATGCATAGAGAGTGAACGGTACCTACTATGAAATTAAATTTTAATTTCGTTCCCGTACAAAATGTCCCATTCCTTTACCCAGAGAATAACTTTTGGTCCCATAAACTATACACTGTGACATTTTAGTCGTCCTACAACGGCAGCCCACTTCATGTATCCAATGACTACTAATTATTTATAAAAAAAAAAGTATTTTAAACATTATGCACAATTAAAAAAAAAAAAAACACTAAGACGCATGACGTAATTTGAAACACCCTATTACGGAGACGATGGAATTAGTGATGGAATGTAATGGTAGGTAGGTCTTTCTTCTTCTACCGTTTGGTACGTAAACATTCAGGGAGGGTGTTTCGTAATTCTAAGACATTATTTATTTTTCTTTGTACATATTTTCTTAATTAATGGTAAAAATGTTTTAATCGCGCCTAGAGGTATTTTATGACGGATACATTGAGTAGACCACCTTTGTAAGACAATTAAAATGTCTGTAGTGTATTTTTTAATATTTTTTATTAAAAATGTGTAAAACAATTGCCTGTTTTACACATTTTTAATAAAAAATACACTTTAAAGTTAAGAAAGTGGTGAAACTAGAAGAAAGCAAAATAAAAAATTTAAATATCCAGGGGGCCAGGCCCAAATAAATTAGGGCTGAGTAAGTAGTAGATGACCCCACCTATCTACCATTTTCGTATGTTCAACGTTCTGCCAAACACCCTGTATAAGTATTAGGTAATCATGAGTTAGTTATTGGCGCCGAAGGAGTTGTGCAAAACACAGTCGTTTAACTTGCAATGCCAATTTTTGTAAAACAATCCAAAAAGCAATGTAGAATGAATTTAAATGTTAAGCTTCAAATTTTTAGGCGGTAATGTGACAGTTCACATTTTCTTCTAAATACTCATTACCTAGGAGCAGTGGTGGCCCAGTGGTAACGGCCGCGACTTTCGAGATGTAGGTCGTGAGTTCGAACCCAGACAGGCGCTTTACTTTGTGTAAATTATTTCATCACCACTGCTCTCAAAACGGTGAAGGAAAACATCGTGAGGAAACGGGCATGTCCTAGAACCAAAAATTCGAAGACATGTGACATCTACCAACCCGCACTAGGCCCGCGTGGTGGATTACGGCTCACTCCCTCTCACCAAGAGGAAGCCTGTGTCCCAGCAGTGGGAACATTATAGGCTGATGCTGACCCGTTACGACTATCAAAGATACACATGACACCCGGGATCATAAGCATTACGTGCTTTCCGAGGCACGGAGAGTCTTGGTATGTAATCCCATCCCATCCATAGACCGATCCTGGCAAGTGTAGCTTAACCTGATCGATCGAACTGTTCGGCTGATATTAGGTAGGTACTTAGCCCCTCTTCAAAAAAAAACTACTTAAGAAAACGTATTAATGATGATATTGTAACTTGAGTGGAGACTGCGAATCGGCAAACGTAAGGTAAGACGCCCTCAGGCTGTGGTGTGACGATCTTCACAGGGTGACTGGTAGCAACTGGATGAGAGTTGCCAAGAATCGATCTGAATGGCGTGCAATTGGAGAGGCCGATGTCCAGCAGTGGACTGCTGTAGGCTGATGATGATCGTTACTTAAAATAACACGTAGATATAGCCTATCTCCAAGACAAAGTTGACCGGACGAGATAACGAAACATAACAATAGCTAATAAACGGTCGAATATTTTCAAAACAAAGCCAATTATAATCCAAACATGTAAGAGACACACGACACCATACAGAAGATTCACTGCTGTTTCAAATTGCCAGCGACTGTCTTAAAGAAATCACCATTACATAGAGCAACTGCTTAAGGGGGGCTTGTGGCTAAATAACAATAGCTGCATGGGTCGATCGGCCAGGTTAAGCTACGCTTGCCGCGGTTGGTCCGTGGATGGGTGACCATCTTTACATACCAAGACCCCTCCGTGCCTCGGAAAGCACGTTAAGCCGTTGGTCCCGGCTGTCATTTGTGGATCTTTGACAGTCGTTGCGGGTCGTCAGAAGCCCGAAAGTCTGACAACCAGTCTTACCTAGGGGTATCGTATTATCCAGTAACTGGGTTGTGGAGGTCAGATAGGCAGTCGCTCCATGTAAAATAGTGGTATTCAGCTGCATCCGGTTAGACTGGAAGCCGACCCCAACATAGTTGGGAAAAGGCTAGCCTTTTCCCAACTATGTTGACCTACCTACCTACCTAGGTAGATGAAGATGATAGAGCAACTGCTTATCTGACCTCCAAAACCCAGATGATCTTCATCATCAAAGCAGTGGTTTTTTTCTTTTTTAGGGTGGGTAATCTTCAAATAACTTCTCCCGCTCTGGGTGGAGCAGGAGGGCGTGTCAGGCTTTTATTGACTAAAACCCACCCGTGTTCCCTCAGATGCCTGTGTGCCAGGGGCTACGGTAACTCTTTCGAACAACCCGCACCAAGGTGGATACCTGAAGACGTTACTCAGAGTAACTTCCAGGTACATAAGAATTGCAACTAAAGCAACCGCAGCGTTTGACTAAGAAATCTCGAGGTCCTACAGCATTTACTTTGGCCGCAACCGTATTGGGTTTAGACGGTAACAGTCTTGCATTGCATGTACACATTCAGCCTCTCGAAGACCGAGACTGAGAAAATCATAAAAATAAAAAGCAAAATATGCGTAACCACCGAAGGGAAATTAGTGCGAACCTTATCAAGGTAAATCCTATTTTCACACAGATCATCGCGAATCATATTTTGACACTGACCTGCAAATTGCAATAAACAGAAGAATATCTAAATTTCGCTAGCTACCTCAGCGCATGCACCTTAAGTTGAGAGATCCACCCGCCACGTCCCAGTAACGAAGAAGTAACATTCTACACTGAGAACAATACAATAACCGGCCTTAATGTGGTTATAATAAAGCTCCCGGTAATCATGCCGCAGCTTTGTCCCAGCTGTCAACTTATCTGATGTAAATTAATTACAGCTGCCATCAATCACGGGGCGACAAACTGTTTCAATGTAATCGTTTCAACTACATGACTATAATATTGTAACGTTAACAAGTAATCGAGTTAAAACGATTAAGATGACGATTATCTTGTATCGATGCTTAAATGACGTGGGTGGAGTCTCACTGACGTCTGTATCGTGTAAACGTCTACTAAACAAGTTCATTTTAGGAAGAATTGTGGTGGTGAGACCAAACAAGTTACCTAGATTGAAGAAACTAGCTGCTGCCCGCGGCTTTGCCTGCTGGTGTGCTGGAAATGATCCCACGAGCACGTGTTACCGGGTCAAAAAGCCTTATGAGATCAGCTATATGCCAGTGATAGTCCCGTCAAAATCGGTATAGCCGCTTCTGAGATTAGCCGAGGCAACCAGACAAGCATTTTTTTAAATGTTTTATGTAAGTACATACGGTATTTACTTAAAAGGAGTATACATATAATTAAAATAAAATAAAACGTTTTTGAAGTATGCATTTATGAAAAAAAAATGTATGGATACTGGGTAGATACAAGAAAGATGTTAAGGAATGAAGTTGGGAATGTATGTATTGATAATGATGTCATTGTATCCTAGTTACACGACATTATCGATAAAGGTTTCTCTAGAAATATCCCATTTTATAAGAAACTTTAGTACCAAAAACCGTATTAAAATAATAAATGAAAATGGTAACTGTCGGTATATTAAATCTTAATGTACCGTTCGCTAGATACAGTGTGCGCGTGATTAATGATTTTGACGGGAACGCCAAAAAAAAATTGCAGAGACGAACTCTGTACCAATTACTACGCGCATTTTCATATTATTTATGAGAGTAATGACGTGTTTTGACTGTTATTTCTGAACATTATGCATACAAAACCTTGCTAAGCAATTAGTTTACGTCTGTGTATTTTTAATAGGTACTTATTTTTGATGTAACAGCTGATGTTAGATTTGAAACGTTTGTCATATTTTCTGACGTAAGCGCCGTTTTTTTTACTAATCAATTTTAATGTGGACGGCTTTAAATTCACAGACTACATAACAAATTATTACACGTCGTGTTACTGTACAAGAAAGGGGAAAAGCATTTTTCCGATACGACAACTACGTGCCACGCTAATGGAATGCGTAGGCGCCGACATTATCAAACGATCGATGTTAATCATTCAGCATCTGCCACAAAATGCATCGAATTTCCGATATTATGCCAAGAAATTAACTTATGAGATATTTCTACTGAGATAGATGACATAAATCTAGTTAAAACAGCGATAAACAGAGAGGACGTCGCAGACAGAAACTACTCGTATATTTGTTTATACACTCTAATTTATTGAAACTAACTAATGACTTCTCCAACTCCATCATAGACTGTCAGTATACACTAGCATCGATTACTCTATCAATATAAACGTCCCGAAACAATTGAATGGGATGATAATAAATTATTTATGCGACCACAGTTACATACCGTTCTGATTGAAACTAATGGCGTCCTATATGTGTAGCTCATTTAGTTAGATCGGTCTATTTAGTCGAATTGGGCTCGTGAATTAGACCATTAATAAAGCATTCGTCTTTCGCATTCCATGCGTGAGCGTCGGATGCGGGTTATAATTTTGACCCTGCCCTTTTAGCCATGTCCCTTTTGCGGTTGTTAACACGTGACAAGGTCATTGAAATTGACACTGGAATTTTGATCCTACGTTTCATTGACTTGACAATTTAATTGGAAAATAAATTATCTTAATACGTCCCTGTCTAAAATACTTCGTTACGATTTTTGGAATATCATGCTCAATGTTTTGATATTAAATTGTGTCGAAGTTTGTTTTGGAATTGGATAAATAAGTGAAAGAGTATCAGATGAAACGGTGAGCATGTCAAACGGAACTCGTTTGAAGACATTTGGTTTTTCATTATATCGCTTATTACTTTATTTTTATGAGTTTTGCTACTGACATTTACGAGCCATTTTTTCATCCGATTAAAGAAAAAACAAAAGAATAGCTTCCCTTCTTGACGGCCATCACGCATAAATTATTTATAATGTTCTTTTATAATTCCCAAGGTGGTAAATCGAATTGATAAATACGGGTCGTTAGTTCATTGAAATAAAATACGACAGGAAATATAGTTTCGAATTTTGTAACGAAATATATAAGCGCACTTTAAGACCGACTGTGGCCGCGGCAAACACGTGTAAAGTTTTTTAATTTCCCGAATAGAAAGTTTTCATAATCAGCCTACAATATTCCCACTGCTGGGAGCCAGACTTCCTCTTTTCAAGAGAGAGTGGGCTGTAATCTACCACGCGGGCCAAGTGCGGATTGGTAAATGTCACAATATCTTCGAAATTTTGGTTCTAGAACATGCCGGTTTCCTCACGATGTTTTCCTTCACCATTTTGGGAGCTTACAGAAAGTTACTAAGTCCTTTGTATCAAGTCACATCTAAATAGGTTTTACTACGCTGACTTTAAATAAAATTAGATACAATACCAAAAAGATGGTTATAACAAGATATTATCATTCCTTGATGAAACTTAATGAGCTCAATTTATGTTGCCAACAAGCAGGTCGCATGCTGTTTATTGTTTCGCCAGGACCCGACCCTCAATTGGTTTATATTGGTTGACGTAAACGCAAGGCAATATGACCGTTACTCAGTGGGTTCCATGTATTATTACTATAGGCCACTATAGGCCATAACCAATAACCATCAAGTAATTTGTGTTGACTTGCGACGTGTGTCCACACATAGTCCACTATGGAACGTTAGTGTGAAGTTATTCACATACTTATGATGTCGAGGAATTTTGCTGAATTCTGTTTGGAGTGTTTGGGACGGGTATTTAATCTTAGGTTCGAAAAGGTTCCCGGTACTTCCTTGGTTACTGGTAGATAGCATCCATAGGTAGGTACTAGTATTATAAATAAGAAAGTATTTCTAATTGTCTGTTAGCTTTTAACCGTGGAACAGATTTGGTTGTTCGGCACAAGGATGGTCTATCCTTGTCTTGGGTTAAAAAAAAAAAAGTTATCTGAGTGGAAATCCTCATTGATGTCCCCAGCCCCGGGGCGGGCAGAGTGGTCATTCAGATTTCTACAAACTGAAAACCACGGGGTCGTGTTCCCCTGTGCTCTGGGGTCGCGGAGGCACATAAGCACTCTGCAATGCAGCCCCTGATGTGACTTGGGTCCTGAACCAAGTCATGGTCTATCTGTGTACAAAAAATGTTTTATATCCTTACATAGGATGCTTTTTATTTCGGTAGAACATTCCTGTCGACCTCCACGTGGGCAAAACCGCGGGCAGATGTTACTTCCATACTCAGCTAATAATTTTCCCACAGCTGGGACACAGGCCTCCTCTCCGTGAGAGGGACTGGGCCGTAATACACCACGCGGGCCCGGTGCGGGTTAGTAGATATCACATGTCTTCGAATTTTTGGTTCTAGGACATGCCGGTTTCCTCACGATGCTGTCCTTCACCGTTTGAGTATGTTACCTAGTCTACCACCACCGCGAGTAAATAAACTTAAGTTGTTTCGTGAATGACGACGACGAACTGGTGGTAGGCGCGAGTTTTCAATGGATGCGGGAAACGCAGGACCAGTCGATCGGAGTCCTATGTTCAGCGCTGAAGAAGTCTTTCGGCTGAGATCATTGATGAAGTAACTTTCCGACTCAAAAGCAGTCCAAACTCAGAATTGATTGATGCATCACTTATCTTTGGATTCCTGCACACAATGCCTGCAATTGGAACTACTTAGTCCATTGATGGAACACTTAGGATTTAATGTACCTTTTGTAAACTAATTGAACGGTCTACCGTGTCTGACGAGGACCACTTTGCCATTCACTGACAATTGTTGGTCAAATGAAGTCTAAAAATAACCACAAAATGGCTACAAATGCGACTTCAAACGCTCAATTAATGACCATTACTTTACCAATATACAAATTGACCAGGTAAACACATAACACTCCTTTTTTTGGCACTCGTACAAAGTGTTAACTACTTTGCATGATTTATTAGTAGAAACGTTTTACTGTCATCGCTTGTGAAGGGACAAAATATTTATTCTGGATTTAAAAAAAAAATCTGTATAACAAAGAAACGAGAAATGAAATATAATAAGGAATATTTCACCTTTATTTAAGTTTAAGAGTAAACAAACAAAACCGGATAACAGATCCCTTGCAGCAAAGTGCCAAACGAACTAGAAACTGCTTAAAAGATTGTCAAACATAATTAAAAACAAAACAAAGCATGATTAAACGAGTTTCGTTTAATAAATAAACTTGACGAAATAACGGTTTCCTTAATAAAACTTTTAAACACCTGGTTGAATCTCAGTCCCCTTAGGTCCGATTAAAATCTTAACAGTAACGCCGAATATTTAAAGGTCCATTACAATTTTCTCACTTGTAATGTTAATCGGACTATAAAATTTTTAATTTCCACGCTTGTCCCGTGAATATTAATTAAGAATGTTACTTACGCACGATTCTTTTCCATAGTAATATTTTACCTGGGGGATCTTAACGAACGTGTAATGTTATTTTAACGAGAAGTATTTAATTTGCTGTTGTATATTAAACGGAAGCAAGGTAATGAAGCAAATATTTTTACAGAACTGTTTCTGGTACTTATATTTTTTTTTTGCATACTGGATACAAATGAAGCCATTGAACCAACTGTACGGTAGATACTAATTCCATGCATTGAACCTAAACCACAGATAATATAACCTAAACGGCCATTGTCAGAAAAAGCTGGTTATGAGGTTTCAAAAAGCGAAGAGGTGAGAGTGAAGTCAAATACTGTCTCAAACTTACCACGATCAAGAAGAAATTCGCTTGCAGTTTTCTTTTTACCGATATATAAATCGAGCAGGAAATAAAAACAAAATTTAGCTTTTGCTAAAAGCTATCCGAGAGTTGGCTTCAAATTGGTTAGTTCCATTACAGCTAGATTTGAAAGAAATCTTATGTCCTTTACCACTGGTTTAGTTCTTTTAACTGTGAGTTCTCAAACAGAGCATGGAATCGTCGACCTGGCAGCGTATAGAATCGGCAGAACTAATAAAATCTTTGAGGCGACGAAAGGGCCCAACTTCTATCACGAACCGCCATTTAAAGCTGTCAGTTTCTATATCATTAGTGTCGTAATGTAAAACGGTGATACGCTTGCATAATACAATTATGTCAATTATTTATCTGTGCACTTTGGACTGTCAAAGCCAAAAGATTGGCAAGATTGAGTTCACCCACCCGCTCTGACCTCTCCGCTGACGCCTACCAGTACGTTCTACACTCCGGTGCTGTCTGGACTGTAATTTTCGTTTAAAATACTGTTGCTGACGCTACCAATGCAGCCATCGTCAATATTTTGATGTTGACAGGTACACAGATAAGGTAATCGGGATATGTGGAAAGTGTTGGCCGTAGTGTTGGCAATGGTGCGTCTAGAAGCGGCCGC
Organism: Polymixis flavicincta; assembly: GCA_949987655.1. Lineage (NCBI taxonomy): Eukaryota > Metazoa > Arthropoda > Insecta > Lepidoptera > Noctuidae > Polymixis > Polymixis flavicincta. The sequence goes on along the minus strand of OX465175.1, from coordinate 9,872,990 downwards.
TGACGTATCTCCATGCTCTATGGTTCTCAAGGTTACCTTAAGATCGTCTTTTGTTTGTTTAAAAACCCCGATGGTAATGGTTACGCCTCTACTGATTTGCATGATGACTCGGCATTGTACACTTCGTTTGTGAATTTTCCTTCTTTGCCGGCGTAAATGGAATAAATTAAAACCATTATAATACGGCAGACTCATTACTGGGCGAGCGTAACGATTTTAAAGAGGTCTTTGTGACAAAATTATAATTTGTTCTGTTTTTTTTTTAATTCACGAACATTTACACAGTGTTCTGGGGACTTAAAAATGTATTTCGTCATCATATCAGCCTTGGTGATGGAGGAACATAAGAAAATAGCTGGTTTGTATTAAAGTAATGTGGAGAAACTAAAAAGAGCTCTATATCCAGCTCTATATATTCTTGTGCAGGCATGAGACGCTTTCTATTTCTACTCTACCGTAGAATAGAAATCGCTTGTCGACATTTCTCGGTACAGAACTGTCAATTGTCTACACGGAAACGTCATTTTTGTCTACTCTTCCGTCGACAAAACGCTTCTCTACTGTTGTCGGGCTAAGCCTGCTTGTGGAGAAAGCTGTTTAGTATTTTTAGTAGACCTTAGGACGAAGATTACCTTGATTGGCCGACGACCTTATAAAAGTGGCAGAGACACTGTCCTCAAAAAACTTTTTAATAAAAAAATTAAACCACCGAAAAATAAAAAATAATAAACTAGCTTTGTCCAACCCCATCAACTAAGTTCAGAAGGCGGTGACATATAATCAAATACATATCCAAAGTCACCGACTTCCGAACTTATTTATTGGGGTTGGACAAAGCTAGTTTATTATTTTTTATTTTTCGGTTTTTCGGCGGTTTAATTTTTTTATTAAAAAGTTTTTATTTTATAATTTTTGTGGCTATAATCTACTAATTACTACATGCTTAATTTTTGATTTAATACACGACTCAGTATTAAAATCTGTGAGTAAACAATCAATCATCCCCTGTTTTCTTACCCTTAGGGTTCGAATTTTTCTTCGAAATTTATATGGGACCAACTTCGAGGTTATACCCTTTCCAATAAAAAAAGAATTATCAAAATCGGACTACTCTGGAAAAAGTTATGCGTGGTCATACATAAAAAAATAAATAAAAAAAAAATATACGCGTCGAATTGAGTAACCTCCTCCGTTTTTTCGTCGGTTCGAAAAGGAAAGAGCTCACTGGGCATCAAAGAATTATTCTGCGTCACTGTCTGTGGGAAAATTGCCCAAAAGGCTGGCAGCTTTGCCACGTTGGATGGCAATTCATTGACCAAAAAATTATATTTAAAAAAAAAGAAACCGACTTCCTAAAAAATCAACTTTAGGTAATTTTACCTTAAGTTCACTTTTTAGTCAGTCGGGTTTTTAACATTTTTTTTATATATTTCTTATATTTCGTAGTTTTTGTAATGAATAATTATGTAGTTTATGTTGTAACATGTTGCATTAATTTTTGCAAGCTATTTATGAAACCCTTTATTTTGATACCCCATTCAAAAGGTTTAGTAAAAATTTTTTTTTTTCGAAAACCCAATGTGGTGCCAAAAATCGCTCATTTTTTTTTTCTCAATTTTGGTATACCTACCCAGTGTCACTCTCACAATTAAGACGAATCTAATGGCACCTCTCAAGCTGAAATCGCTCAAGCCGTTTAGGCTACAGAGTGTGCCAAAGAAAAATACATGCATACATACATACACTCGAATAACATAACCCTCCTTGTGGCGCAGACGGGTAAAAATAGGCCAGCCCTCTGGTCACGTGAAGAGTCGAGCAACCGATTGGCGATGTCCCGAAATACTCGATGAGCACTCAGATCCCACGACCCTAGTGTTTCTACCCCAAGATACATAAGTATGAACTCACTCCATTGACTGAGCACATAACTTGTCCTCTTAAAGAAGTGGTTCTATCAATTTTCTTCTTCTAGATTAGTGAGTTTCCATAGTAAGTGCAGAGTTACTTGTGATTCAGTCCACGTCAGGCCCGGAGTGGGCGGTCCAGCAACAATGGTAGAAGGAATCGGCCCCCGGTTAACACTTATTGGTCCGCATGTTTCAATTGATTCTTTGGCTGGAGAACGTAATTTCGGGGCAATTGCTCTTTTCTGTGTGATTAAAAGAAAATTACTTGAAACTTTTAGAAGCTAGCTCGGGTTGATTTTGTTGAATGTTATTTGAATGAAAGGGATTTTCTTCTTGTAGTTTACTTAATTTTGGTGATAGGTAGGTTGTAGACTGACGGAGAAATAACGCATTTATTTAACCTAGGAGCCTACTCCCTGAACACGAAGTCCGACGTTTCGGTCGAAGTAACGGTCGTTTCCAACTCCGTATCACTTACGGACAGAAGATTCGTTTGGAGCCCGAACTAAGGAAAAATCACAAAACGATTTAACAGCTGTGCGTACTCCCGATATGTTTTTGCCCGTTTAGCTGTAGGATTTACTAAGAAGCATCGAACTACTTTCGGACGGGCCCGTATCTTCGTTGACGGATTTAGTGGGTGGGCCCCCAGTACTGTGCCACACCTGAGCAAGGGTCTCCCTCAGAGCTATCCACTGTTCCCAGAGGATTACGAATTAAACAATTCAAGCGCTATTGCTGAGCACGAATTTTTGAGTTCGATTCCCAGATCGGGAAACGTTTTAGGATTTTCCATCTGGAATCTCACAGTGGTAACAAGCACCCTAATTGCGTAACACACGATTAATCATAATCTGTTTCATTTTGTCAGTTCAACAATATTCATTGCGTTATTTACGTAGTTGAGCAGACACATTTTTCGAACATACGAAGCAATGGTTTAGCAATCTGTTTCAAAATGAAAAAGATTATGATTAATCGTGCGTTACGCAATTAGGGTGCTGGACTATGATTTATTTATTTATTTGTGCCCGGTTGATGGCAATAGGCTCGGCCCATTTTACATGGGACGCAAACGTAAGTGGCGAAATGTGGGTATTCTATTGGTACACCTTTGCCTAGCCTATTATATTAGATATAAATACCTATCATGCAGTGTCCCTGCTGTAGGTTTAAACATGTCCTGACAAATCTTGATGGCAAACGTATTCGTCCCAGAAAAAACAAAGACTATCTGATCGACAGACCGGTCGTAGGCACAATAAACAGTAATCAAACTTGGAGAAACGAGAAACTTCACCCGCTTACCTACAGCTTACATTGTTCGAGCACATCAATTTATGCTAAACGTTGCTGGGCATCCATTTTCCTTTAGTCGGGAACTGAGCAGATGGGTTCTGATCTAACTAGATGTTTGCAGACGTCTAATGACCGTGAGCTTCACATTTAATTTAATCATGTTTTTTTCTGATCATGATACGATACTTATATTGTAACATCACGTGTGTATTTCTTAAAGGGTTATGCAGAGATGTGCGTATGTAAAGCTGTCTCACATTTCGCTAGTTATGTATAGGTAAGTCCCATATCATAGGGGACGAGCATATTCATCCACCGATGCAATATCTAAGCTCGAGCCCCTACCGCAGAATCGCGGCATCTAAAATTGTGGATTGCCGGATTGGACACAATCCCGCCACCGTAGGCGCGGGCTTGCGGATGGCGAGTAATGGGTGGCTCGTTGTTCGGTAAGGACCAAACCGGGCGACGGCGCGTGTATTCCACGCGCGCCTCAAAGAGATATCAGCTGGTGGGGTCCGCAAGAGCCAATGCCTGCCAGGGGTGCGGGTTGTTGGAAAGAGATACCGCCGCCCAAGGCACACATGCAACTGAGGGAACACGGGTAGGTTTTAGTCAGTAAAAGTCTGACACGCCCTTCTGCTCCACCCAGAGCGGGAGAAGTGATCTGATGACTTCAAAAAAAAGACTCCCAGTACCAGAGTGGGAAATTCCTAATGAAAAAAAATATCAAATAACACTGTCTGACCAGGGAATTGAATCCAGGACCTCATTTTCAGCTTCAGCAGTAGCCCTTGCGACCACTACACCAACGAGGCAGTTACGATACGATGCAAATATTTGTTGATTAAAAACATCTACAAAATATTGTAGTCTACCTTCGTTGCTCTTAGAAAAGATATTAAAGAATCTTTGTTACAGAACTCACGCAAAAGGATAGAAATAAGTATCTATTTTCATCCAGAAACACAATAAGCAAGACCTTTGATCTTGCAAATTAGTAAACTACAGTGGAAACGGAATAATATTTTTCCAATAAGCTGATCTCCATTCACAATTACTTTGAGTTCTTTTAGCAAAAAATAAACCCAGTAAGTTATCATTCTGCCTAGCCTTTTCCTAACTATGTTGGGGTCAGCTTGCAGTCTAACCAGACGGCTTAGCACGAGAACCGTAGAGAAGATTATTGGCGACGGAAGAGTAGACAAAAATGACGATTCCGTGTAGACAATTGACAGTTTTGTACCGAGAAATGTAGATAAGCGATTTGTATTCTATGGTAGAGTAGAAATGGCAAGCGTCACGCTAAGCCTGCAGATGCAGCTGAATACCAGTAGTTTATCCTCAATAACCCAATTTTTGGGTAACACGATACCCCTTGGTAAGACTGGTTGTCAGGTTTTCGGGCTTCTGACGACCCATTGCAATTGTCAAAGATCCACGAATGAACAGCCGGGACCTACGACTTGACGTGCTTTCCGAAGCACGGAGGAAACCCAGTTAGGTAATCATCATCATAATTTCAGCCGAAAGACGTCCACTGCTGACATAGGCCTCCCGCAGGCTCCTCTACTTCGACCGGTCTTGTGTTTCCCACATCCAGCGGATTCCCGCGGCCTTCACAAGGTCATCGGTCCACCTTGTAGGAGGCCTTCGCCACTCTACGTCTTCCGGTACGCGGTCGCCACTCCAGAACCTTTCGGCCCCATCGGCCATCTGTTCTGCGAGCAATGTGCCCTGCCCACTGCCACTTAAGTTTGGCACTTCTTCGTAGGTAGTTAGGTAATACATTACTAAAATAAGTAAGCGTGCAATAGTTTTTTTCAATCAAATCAGGCTTGAAACATAGACAATACACATGTTATCTCCTCATATTATCTTTTATGGATACAAAAATCGTTGGAATCGAAAATATAAGTAAACAAACTCTTTCATGTCAGTCAGCCGTACAATATTACTTGTCAGTGGATTTCATTGGTGAGTAAACCAGGCGGAAAGACATTGTTAAAATTGTTGGTCGGTAACTATGTCATGTACAGTCACCAAAAGAGAGGAGTAACCGGGGTCGTCGGATGTAGCTGCAACTTAGTAAGAAACCGATATACAACAATACATAATATGCGAAACCTGAATATGGTTTGTTCAGAATAAGGAACTGAATAGATTCCAATAGTTTTTACACCATGTTAAATTTTTTCCCGATTTTTATTTATCACCAGTTTCCTACTACCTAATATTTTCAATGAGCACAATACGACGCAGGACGCGCCGGCAGCGCATGGGTCCTATGGTAACCATATTTGTTAAGACAACTAGGTAACATAACAAGCTTATAACTTTGTGATTTTTCATGATACAGCTTTGAAATTTTGTACGTAGATTCTTTACATAACAATACTAGACAAGTTTCGGGTTTCAAATATACTAAAAATCATCATCTGCCTAGCCTTTTCCCAACTATGTTGGGGTCGGCTTTCAAATATACTAAAAATAAGGTTGTATAATTTCGAATGAAATTTAATTTCATAAATGATCTGTTTTCTAATCATAAAATAAAATTTGATTGGAAAACATCCATCAGTTTCTTACTAAACTTCAATTAGGTATATCCGATGACCCTGGTTACTTATTTATTTTGGTGACTGTACCTACAGTACCTATCTATTGTGTGCCATTCACTGTACTTCGTTTGGTCTATTTATCGGGATTGTTTTTGGAGTTGACGTAAATTAAGATGATGAATGAACGTGGCCTGTTGCCAAACTGAATGGCAGGTTTTTATTTATCTTTGTAATCACTCAAAGAATTATACGGTTGGCACTATCTTTATCCCGCAGCCTCGCCCGAGTGGATGGCGAAAATTATCCCAAAGTTCACTCAGATCTATCGAGGTCGCTACCTAGGTTACTGGTCAGACAAAATGTAAGGCATCGCCACGAGAAGAAGAAGGCTTGGGGCTACAGAACTATTGACTAATCGGTTATAGCAACTGAAGGGGCTTGGAGCTAAACGATAATAGCCGCACAAAGAGATCGCAGCTTATGCTACGCTTTCTGCGATAGTTTCGGTGTATGGGTGACATTTACATACCAAGAGCCCTCCGTGCCTCGGAAAGCACGCTGAGCCGTTGGTCCCGACAGTCGTTACGGGTCGTCAGAAGCCCGAAAGTCTGACAACCAGTCTTACCAAAGGGTATCGTATTACTCAGTTACTTACTGGGTTGTGGAGGTCAGACAGTCGTTCTATGGAAAATACTGGTATGCAGATGCATCCAGCTCAGCTGATTGGAGTAGTGCATTCGCCCACAAATATATTAACTTCGTGTTATTATTAGTATTATGTAAAAATAACGTTCTGTTACGGGAGACCACGTTTAAAAAATTCGGCCACGATGCGGGCGGGTAAATTTGTGCGAATCGACTATTAAAGCCATTTATTACGGGGCAGAGGTTAATTATTAGGTCAGTATAACATTGTTGGTATCAGGCTTGTGGCTAAATAACAATAGCTGCACGGGTCGATCGGCCAGGTTAAGCTACGCTTGCCGCGGTTGGTCCGTGGATGGGTGACCATCTTTACATACCAAGACTCCTCCGTGCCTCGGAAAGCACGTTAAGCCGTTGGTCCCGGCTGTCATTTGTAGATCTTTGACAGTGGTTACGGGTCGTCAGAAGCCCGAAAGTCTGACAACCAGTCTTACCAAGGGGTATCGTATTACCCAGTAACAGGGTTGTGGAGGTCAGATAGGCAGTCGCTCCATGTAAAATACTGGTATTCAGCTGCATCCGGTTAGACTGGAAGCCGATCCCAACATAGTCGGGAAAAGGCTAGGCAGATGATGATGGTATCATAAGTAGGAATTAAAATAACGATTTCATACATGTCACTTAGAAATAAACATTACAGTAACGGTAATGACGCGTATCACAGATGAAATCCTACTAATATTATAAATGCGATAGTAACTGTCTGTCTGACACGCTTTCACGCCTAAACCGCTGAACCGATCGACACACAGTGTTTTATGAAGCCCGATTTTCGGACATCCCATTTTTATTGAAAAGGCTGACAGAAATAATCATTTAAATGCAAGATTTCGTATCCCCATTTGGCTACGAAGTCTAGTTTTTGAGTTATAGTTTTTTGAAAATCGACCAATTTCTGTCTCGATATTTAGAAAAAAAATTATTACATTTAAACTAAGCATGATACGAAATAATGATGTAAGGTACATTGGTGGCGTATCTTATGCCGAGTATTTTAGTGCACAAATGAACCTTGTAACTTTGTTAGATCCAGATATATACGAGTTTTTCGGTTTTTAGTTAATCTTAATTTTCTCGAAAATTCCACGAAATCGGGAAAAGTTATTTATACTGATATGATTTTGATAACTTCTCCAACGCACCACATAAATTTCACATCCCAACTCCATGGAACTTGGAAACCACAACGATTTTAAGTTTGATCCGGATTTTACATCGTCAGGGTTGTCAAAATCTCAGATAATTATTTATATCCGGATTTTATATAACTTTGCCAAAAATATATCTACCTGGTAGTAAAATCGGTGGTTTAGATTATCTGACGTGAAGACGCCAGGATAGAAGAGCTTATCAGTGCTGATGAAATTGAAAGTTATGATGCAGAAGAATGTGTGGTGCTTTGCAACGAAGAAGATATAGAGAGTGAGGTTTGACTGAAATACAATTTTATGTATTTAAATATTGTATAAAGTGTAAATCGGAAATCAAAATCGTAGGCTACGGCGAAATTTAAAAGTTTTTGTATCATATCATATCATATCAATAGCATTCAATCCTAACTTTATATCCACTTGATTTGCTATTTATTTCCTAGTCTCTACCAACAAACACACAAAATGTAGTAGGTAAACCTGAAGGGGACTTGAAACTTGATACTTTTGAAAGGCCTCGGTAGGCTGCCAGTAAACTGGTACACGATCTTTTTGTCATTGTGACTATACTTTTACGAAAAATTTGATCCACAAAATAAGGATAAAAATTTGACAACCCTAACAAAAATATTTAAATTGGAACAACTTCTAAGTTCCATGGATTTGGGATGTTATAATTATGTGGTGTATTGGGGAAGTAAGTAGAATTATTTCTGTATTAATAACTTTTCCCGAAATGGCGAAATTTTCGAGAAAAAAATAAAAAACTAAAAACCAAAAAACTCGTATAAATCTGGATCTAACAAAGTTGCGAGGTTCATTTGTGGACTGAAGTACTCGGCATAAGATACGCCATCAATGTACCTAACATCATTATTTCGTAGCATGCTTAGTTTAAGCGTAATTATTTTTTTTCTTAAAATCCGGATGGAAAAATTACGATTTTCAAAAAACTATATCTCAAAAACTAGACTTGGTAACTCAATGGGGATACGAAATCTTGCGTTTAAATGATTATTTCTGTCGGCCTTTTCAATAAAAATGGGATGTCCGAAAATCGGGCTTCATAAAACACTGTGCGACATGAAATTTAGTAGAGATATAGCCTGGGATATGGAGAAGGGCATAGGCTACTTTTTTATGCGATAACTGACATCCACACGGGCGGAGCCGCTGGCAAAAACTATTAGTATGTAAACGGAGGTTAAAAACAAAATTGTAGCTACTACAGCAGTATATATACCAGAATTATCTACTAATAAAAGCTCCTAAGCGAAGACCACAACCAATTAATCCAATGAACTTGCATCGTGTGTAAAAGAAGGGAAGGTAAACGAATTCTGTTACCGATTGGGATTGTAAAATGTACTCCGTTCGGAGATAAATTATCGCTGTCTGAAGCTCGAATTTATTTTATTAGTGTTGTTTCGTTGTACTGTGTGTATCTACTTGCATGTTCTTTTGACCACATGATCATTCTTTAAGTATACCCTTCCAAACAAAAGAAGATCGGTTTATAAATAACGGAGATCTGAGGTGGCAAACATGAAAAAAACCCAATCGAATTGAGAACATCCTCCCTTTTTTAAGTCTGTTCTGTAAAAACTACAAAATCATACACTAGTTCTTATATAGTTGTTGGTGGATTGTAGTTCTAGTTTATAGAAATTGTAGAACCAAGCTATTTCCCACAGGATAGCCGTCGCTTCCTTTTACGAAGTAGTGATGCTCGCGAAGAGGGACGCGGTGCACGTGACGGAGAGGCAGTAGGTATATGCGCCCTCACGGCCCTAGCCTCCGCAGGAAACGCCCTGGGCATCGAGAATCCCAGGCTGATTCCCAGCCACAGTAGGCGCGGGCTTGCGGACGGCGAGTAATGTGTAGCTCGATGTCCGGTAAGGACCAAGCCCGGGTCGACGGCGCGTTCTTTTCCACGCGCGCCTCAAAGAGATGTCAGCACAAACTGATGGGGCCCGCAAGGGCCGATGCCTGCCAGGGGTTGCGGGTTGTTCGAAAGAGATACCGTGGCCTCTGGCACAGAGGCTACTGAGGGATCACGGGTGGGTTTTAGTCATTAAAAGTCTGACACGCCCTCCTGCTCCACCCAAAGCGGGAGAAATTATTTGAAGTTTCCCACCCTCAAAAAAAAAAAGAACGCAATTTCCCACAACCACATCTTAAACTTCCTTTAATCACATGTCGCGATGTATAAGTATCCGGGCACAACAAACATAAAGTGTGTCATGAAAGATGTTAACTATAAAATTGCGATAGAACACTCGCAACTCCAACCAACACTGCGCTAGCCTATTTGTGTCACTCAACTCAACTGGCATCCCTTACTAGTAGCTCGCTTCTACATGAAGCGAGCTACAATTCTCAGTGAGCTACATAATGTATATCGCCACACATTGATCTACTGATGTGATCCACAACTCGCCACTGGCCACAATTCTCAGTGAGCCGTTCCAAAAGTATTTGGTAAAAAATTAAAAATATATGAATCAGGAAACGCACCTATGGACGCCAATAAGTGCATTGTTTTGTTTATTTAAATAACCCGAAAATTGTACTTTATAATGACATTTAAGATTTTTTCATGATAATTCGGGGTTAATTTCATAACCTAACCTCAATTTCTCTCGATGTTTTTTTTTACAATTTAGTAACGAAAATTCATCGTCATTTTTCCACACACACAAGGCCAGCGTTGCCAGACATACCGAGTTTGTCGGGACGTCACAATTTTTAACCCGAAACATAAGGTCACGCACGGGACAGGCTCTTTCGCTTTTGGGGTTTATTCGGCCGCACTATAGTTATTAATGAAGTAATTAATTTTCATTCAAATGAATTTTCTATGGTTATCTATCATGAGAGTCACTAACTTGAAACTCAAATGAACGGATAAGTAGTAAAAAAAAATGTTTTTTTTCGTTTTCATTGTGTCCCGCTTTCGACGAAAGAATCCCGCCTTTCTAACTCAAAGGGTTTAAACCCTTTAACTTAGAAAGTCCCCTTTTGCACCACAAAAATCTGGCAACGATGCACTAGTTACAAGTTTGCAATAATATAAACACAAATAGTTAGTGGAGCTTCCACAATAGCCCGGTACCAGCCACCACGAAGAACCCAGCTTAGTCCTACACTATATTATAAATTCAATTATTAATCAAAACAGCTTAGCTATGAGTGGTTTCAACTTAATTTAATCCTAAGCCGGTGTTGTTGCTATCTGGGGAACCGTTTACATATTCGTACGTGGTCCTTTATCAAGCCCATTCCACCGGCTGTATTTAGATGTGGAATTGTTGAGTACTAGATCAATAAATTCTTACTGTGGTAACCAGAATGAAAAAAAAAAATTTACTAAAAGTTTCTGGATAGTTTGAATGACCAAAATACTAAACAGGCAGTCAGTCATGCATGATACATAATAATACTATCAACATCATTAATAGATAAAACATAACACATTTATAAATTGATCTCCTAGTTACATATTTTTCAGATAATGTAATAAATACTAACATATATGTGGACATTTAAATAATCTGAATAAACGATTTACCAAGAAAAAAAATACAAGTCATCTTGGGATCTATTCGAATAGGCTTCCAGATTCGATCAGAGATATCACTAAGCGAGATAACAATATTCTTAATCTTTCTAAAATGTTTTAGGTACCTACGTTACCAAAGTCGTTAATGTAATGTGTGTTTCAGTGTGATTTGTCGCATAAATTATTTATGGAACTACGAAGTCAAACATCCGAATTGTCATAGGTCAAATCGTAAAAGGTCACAGTGTGAAAATACATGATTGATCATTTTCTGTGATATTATGATTTTACTCTTCATTTGCCTACTTGATGACTTAATCTGGAAATCCTTATTTGATTGTGAGGTACGTTTTTATCCAAGTTCTTTTTTTTACCGTCGTTCCTTTGAATACTCCTCGAACTAGTAACAAACCATGGCGCCATGATAAGGTACTTACTGCTTCATGAGTCTAGGAGCATTTTAAAAGTGGAGGGTTAAATTAAAATTAATTAAATTAACATAATTTCAAAACATCACGCCTTATTTCCACGAAGGATTCGGCAGAGGTGTAGGTACCTAATGGTACATAAACATTTCGCCTGTTATGTTTAAGGCCCATTTAATAGGGGGCAAGCCTATTGTCATCAACCGGGCAAAAATCCAGACTCCAGGTTGCTACTCAGAAATCCCGGGTAGAAAAACCCAATAACACTTTGCCCGAACTAGGAATCGAACCCACGACCATATGGTTTGCAGTACTTTGCAGTAACGCTTGCGACCAGTAGACCAACGAGGCAGTTGTACAAAAACCTTCACAGAAAAATAATTGAAAATATTGGAGAATTTTTAGGTCTTGATTGAAATATTACAAATACCATGAAGCATGAGGCTCCAGGGGCTAGGGCGAATCTTGGGGTTCATTCGATTTATCGAGTCTGGTCAAGCCACGCTGGAATCGGTGCAATACGTTGCATTACATTACACTTGATTGAAATATTACAAAGAACTGTGGAAAAATGTGGAACTCTCTGCCTGCATCTGTGATCCCTTCCACATTTAATCCGTCCACCTTCAAAACAAGGGGCACGGGCACGCTCGATCCATCCACCATAGACCTCGTCCATCGCTTTCCATAAAGCGTGATCGAGGTCAAGAGCAGGCCTATTTAGTATTAAAAAAGGGACATCGGCCATTACCAAAGTCCATCATCATCTGCCTAGCCTCTTCCCAACTATGTTGGGGTCGGCTTCCAGTCTAACCGGATGCAGCTGAATACCAGTATTTTACATGGAGCGACTGCCTATCTGACCTCCACAACCCAGTTACTGGGTAATACGATACCCCTTGGTAAGACTGGTTGTCAGACTTTCGGGCTTCTGACGACTCGTAACGACTGTCAAAAATCCATAAATGACAGCCGGGACTAACGGCTTAATGTGCTTTCCGAGGCACGGAGGGTCTTGGTATATAAGATGGTCACCCATCCACGGACCAACCGCGGCAAGCGTAGCTTAACCGGATCGATCGACCCGCGCAGCTATAGTTACTTAGCCACAAGCTCCTCATTACCAAAGTCCAATGCCCTAATAAATACCAATCACGAATTCACGACGCTCAATTGTTTATTAATTCCGAACAATCGCCAAATCGTTTGACACTATTTATTCCTAATAACCAACAAGAGACGTCTATCAACTTAATAATATTTCAGAACATTCCGGAGCATTGTGCGACATACGACAGCTTCTCAGCACCGTTCAATTGGACTCAATGGATTCGACCTCGCCCATCGGGTCTAAGAACCGTCACTGATAAAGATACCCGTATGATCTAGCAGACCGATGCATTATCCAATACAAGATTGGATGCTAGATGCTCCAGGATGTCCTATTTCTCATGGAGGGACGATAGTTGAGACTGACGCTTCGTCACCGGCCTTTAATGGGTCAGACTGTTATTGCACTCACAAATTGCAAGCGCAAATATTTGTACCAATAGATAGAGTGTATAGGACAAATATTTGTCGACATAGGGGAATTGAATACCCGTATTTTCAATTACCTAATGGGAAACAGTTTTCGGCGTTCACGACATATACGTTAAATTAACGCAATCTAATCGTTGAATGTAAATGGTTTTTTATTGCAACTGTAAACATAGATAGTGCTATAGGTAGCTGTAATTAGCCAAATTACTTTGTTAAAAGTATCGTAAAGTTACTATCTATATTCGGCTTATTAGTCGATTCGCACGAATTTATTCGCCCCAATCGGGCGAATTGACAAATCCAGCAATACAGCAGCAGGCAGCGGCAGCGTGCAGCTGCCGACTATTTATATTCTGTATGAAAATATTTGTGTTGTTAAAATGTTTATTTTTCATTAATATGTTATTTCATCTTTTTATGTGCACGTGTTTCTGTGACAAATAAATATTTTTTTCTTTCTTTCTTTTCTTTTCTTTCAATTGGCACGTGTCTTGTAGTGACCTTTTCTCATAACCTTATTGCCTAAATTCCAAACGTGTCAATCGCCTTATACCTACGTAATTCTAGAGTTGTCGATTCGCCCTCAAATAAATTAAGTTCGTGCGAGTTGCCTATTGAGAATAATATATCATTTATGGGCCATATTCATAAACGATGATTAAAGTTTTTACCTAATTTTAATTTTGTTAACATGCGGATAATGTAGTGGGCTGCAATATTGTTAAAACTATTTTTTTTTTGTTATTTGTTAACATTTTATATTGTAGCTGTTTATTGTCCCATAATAAATAAATAAAAAAAAAAGTTAAATGATATTTAAAAGTCAAAAATGTATGGTTAAACAGACGCTAAACATTACTTAACTTCAACCACCGTTTATGAATAAGGGGGTAAAAGTGTCGTTTCGCCCGATTCAAAAAATCGTGCCAATCGACCAATAACCCCAATCTTCGAGTATTACGAGTATATGAAATTTTATGAAAAATGCATTGTGTTCGTGACAGAATCAACATGTAAAATTTACTCCGCAAGATAAATGGTGTTAATTCATCTTGCAAGATTGGACCATTACATCATCATCATCTCAGCCCGGAATCACCCACTGCTGGGTTTAGCCAATCCCCCTTTTTGCGCCAAATTTCTGGGTTCCGTGCGTCTCAAATCCAGGTATATCCAGCGACTCTGACAAAATCATCCACCCAACGCGCTTTTGGACGGCCCTGGTTTCTTTGGCCTGATCTTGGCCACCATTCGGTCACAGCTTTACTCCATCGGCCACCTCTTCGTCTAACAAGATGTCTGCCCAACTTCACTTGAGGCGCATCGCCCTGTCCCCGACGTCGAACACTTTCGATCGACGACGGATTACATACCATCCACACATTACACCCACCATTACATACTAACTAACTAACAAGGCAAGTTAAATAGAAGCTTGTAACAACATTCGTCTGTTCTGTCAAACAATGGGAAACGATTGCTTATTGGTCTAGTGGTCTGGACTTGTGGTGGGTTGATGGAAATAGGCGCTCCCCGTATTACATGAGACTTAAACATAACTGACGAAATATGTGTGTACATGATAAGGCACACCCTCTGCCCAACCCCTGGGGAATTACAGGCTTGAAGTTATGTAACAATTGGAAACGAGTGAGAACGAAAAGCCAAGTCAAGAGAAGCTTGCTTTCTTAATTCTTTTGTAGTACCCTTGGAGGACACGACACTCTCAACACAAGTACTATTTCGACTTCTTTAGCTGCCTGAAAATTCTTTTAAAAATACCCTCGACAACGATGTAAAAGATAGTGAGAATATTCCTTTACAAAGGAGAAAGTTCACATTCTGTGTCTTGGAAATTAAATAACGTATGTCTAAGTAAATAATTTAGGAACTGCGAGAGAAATCCAAATATATCTAATATTAAATTATTGATGCTGTGTGTCGAGAAACATCTGCATGCATTAACATGTCGCACGTGTTTACTATATGGATGCGTATGTAAATGTATTTATGTTGAAATAAATCTATGTAAATAAAAAGAAAAGTCCTGACTGACTGACTGGCTCATCAACGCCCAGCCCAAACCCTTGAACCTAGAAAGCTGAAATTTTGCACAGAGGTTCCCTTTATAATGTAGACAAGGAATAACGAAGGATTTTTCGAAATTCAACCCCTAAGGGAGTTAAATAGGGGATGAAAGTTCAGCGCGGGCGAAGCCACTGGTAAAAGCTAGTGTTTAAGTAAACGTAAAATATTGAATTTAAGGAAGTTCGCTTCACGTGGTTTACCAACATTTTTATCTTCATTCCCTTATCTACCCATCTCATAAAATAGGTAGTAACGAAATCAAGGCAGTACAGTCACGAGCAATAATATGTAAACACTTGCCAACTTTTAAAAGTAATTTTCTCCACTTTTACTAATTGTAATCTTATTTTATTATAAAAATAATATTTTGGAACCCACACTGTAATGAAATATCTAAGTTATCGCAAGGCTGCAATCGCTATTTAAAAGAAAATCTCTTTTGAATTTGGCGATGTGTTTACATGTTATTGCTCGTGACTGTACACACGGCTACACATCAAGCTATACATTTCCAGTATAAGCTGATCTCGCATTGTATAAGGCTTTCGGTACAGAGCGCGATCAGCGTAAACTGGAAATGTATAGCTCGATGTGTACATTGAATATTTAAAAAAAAAATGTAGTTGCTACGAGATGTGGGAACGATGACGACTGATGCCGAGGATATAGAATTTTTGTTTGTTTGTGGGGATGTAGATAATAATTAGATATGTTCCGGATTAGCGCAAAAAGAACCGAACGGATTCGGATGTGGCACAAACATTGTTTATAACTAAGGTGGTAGGTAGTACAGTCGCCAGCAGGTCAAGCTATCCTTCTAATTTCTTTGATAGTTTTTCAGCTGCATCCGGTTAGACTAGAAGCAGCTGAAAAACTATCAAAGAAATTTGACAGATTGGGGTAGCTTGATGTGCTGGCCTCTGTACCATCAGCAAAAAGGATAAGTGACCGGTGTCGTCGGATATTTAATTTGATAAATGTATTTATTAAATTTTATTCACAAACGTCCATCGGTATCTTACTTTACTAAACTTGAACTAAATGCTCCGACGACCCTGCTACTGGTGACTACATTCCCGTGAGTTATTAGCTGGATACACGCGGGCGAAGCTGCGGGCAAAAGCGTTTATTAAAGTTATTTTGACATGAATATTGTGTTTAATAATTCGTAGAAAAAGCTTCTAATACTTTACAAAGTTTAAAGTTATATTTTGCCGTAGCCGTGACTAAAATTAAATACACTGTAGTGCTATCTACATGACGAAGAAGACGAGCTTGTATTTTGTTTAAATTAAAGTGTTCATTTATTCCAACATAACATCAATTTATGTTTACATCTAAAGTGACACATAAAACTAAATGTTCAGGTCATTTTTCATGGTGCCTTCCGTCCCCTTACCGCGTATGATATATGACCTATAGGCGCCATTTGACATCCGGCAAAAGGCACGTTTTCCTAGAGAATTATTTCCAAGGGTCGCCTCCTCTTTCCGCACCGTTTACTGTTCTTCAATTATGTGATTTTCTTAAAGTGGTCAGGACCCTTTTTTTCTCGCCCTTCGAAGCGTTTGTCACGGTTCAATTTATTGATAAGTTACAGAAGAATATTGATTTGAATGAGGCTCTGAGGATGAAGTGTGGTAACTTGTGTCAGCTTTTATTGATGGATAGGTTTTTTTTTGTTTTCAGTTGAGTTTTGTAAAGTAAGTTTTGTGTTACTTTTCTATACTAATATTTGCAAGTAATGTAATTTTATTATCTTGAAATACAGGTACTCTAACCGAGCTTTGGAGTCAGGCGCTGTCCTATTGTCATCGCTCGTGCGATGATGCGTCCGTCCGACGAAAACGATCGTGCGACCGTGCATTCAAACATACTGATATCTACTGAATGTCCTATTGAAGGTCGTGCGATCATGCGATGCGACCAAATTGTTTAGTTTTCGTCGCGCGACCATCGACGCATCGTATCGATTGGGCAATCGTCCGATCAAACATACTGATTAGTACTGAACATAAAATCATGATCTGTGGTACTGAATATCCTAATGGCACAGGAAGCAAGGGAGGGGTAGGTATCACGGTGTGCGCTCGGCTCGACACCATGCGCACTTGTATTTGCTCCAGACATACAATATAAATCGTGTCTGCAGAAAATTATAGAAAATATTTATCACTTTCGTGTACCAAATATCCAACAGCAAAACGAGAATCGAGTCCTTAGAAAACAGTAAATTCGCATCTCCTAGTTTGTATTAATAGGGAATTAAACGTCAATAAAAGTTCAACACTAATCTACGCTAGGATTAGCACCCCAAAAGGTCGGCTTAGGCTCTTCACTTCAGCCCCAGTTTACTTGTAATGGAGATCAATGTATTAACACACGAGTTTTAGCACTTTCAGCCTTCGCTTACAAGCGTCTTAGTTCTTTTATCAACGTTCTTGGTATTATTTTTATCCTACATATAGGTTACATTCATAATATAAAATAGTAATGAAGTCAAAACTGTACATTGAATACTTTTGAACAAAAGCTAAGCTAATTGCTACGAGATGAGGGAACGAGTTTGCTGCCGAAAATATTTTTTTATGAATTTTCGTCAGTTTGTCTGCTTGTCAAGATGTATGTTTTGGATTGGCGCAAAAACGGCTGAAAGATTTTAGATGAAATTGGGCACACAGATAGTTTAACACATAATCTAATTTCAGTCCTGATAGTACGTTTTTTTGGGATATTTTCCGCAATTCATGCGGTCGAAACCGCAAAAAGAAGTTTCTAATTAAATTACTTTTGCGGTTGCTTATTAGAGGCGTAAGTCTTCACTTCTTGAGTTAAAATCTAGATATTACTGTAAGAAGAGCTGCTCTCGAAGTCTAGAATTTAGTAGGTATAAAATCTGACCTTAATTTGGAATTCGTTCTTTCAAGAAATAGTAATTTTATTCAACCAAAACAAGATAAGTAATTTAGAAACTCTCTCGAAGATATCGCTTTTAAAAATGTTAAAATTATTTTCTGCGGAATATAACACTGACAGGTCTTAAACGCGGTTTAGACATCTAAACCTCGTTCAAGACCTGTCAGTGTCAAGGTGATCAGCTCAGATAATCAGTATCATCGGTGAAATTCGCACTGAGTTAAATGACTAAACCGTTAATTGCCAAAAATGTCAAAGAAAAACGCTTAACCATTTAGGCATTAAGTCTACCTTTGTACCTTTTTGTGTGCGAGAAATTTAAATGAATAAATAAACGTCTAAGCCAACTTCAAAACCAATACGAATAACATTATAATACCGAACACGACAGCTATCGAAACCGGAGAATATCGGTAACATATTTCGGAATACCGATATCGAGACACAAAACGGATGTGACGGTCTTAGTATCTCAATAATACGTGATCATTTGAACAATTGTCTTTCCTCTCAGATTCCCCCTCTTTCCCCCTTCACCTTGTGACGTAGGTATTTTGTTACAACTTGCCCTGATTTCTCTATATTGCCTTATCCTTCTGTAAACCGATATCTTAATGCGATTGGGAAGTAAACAGATAATTACGGCGCTGACTGAATAATAAACAAGAAAACGGGAAGTTCTATTTTTGTTTGGAGACTGTTCTTGAAAATGATGTATCTTGTTTAGCTAGAATCTGATCTAGCTTGACTTTTATTTATATTTTCATCTGCATTAATGGATGATTTATCCATCGCTAGTTCATATCCGGCTCGAAGGACCAAATAAATGAAGCGCTGATGAATGGGTCCCACACACTTTGGTTGTTGGCTTCAAACATAAGTTTCGGATAGCTAAAGATAATGGTTTATTGAATATATTTAACTACCACGTAACTAATGCTATATGAATGTTATGTGAATGAGTACAGCTGACTATGGACGCTTATTTTGTAGTGTCGCGTAACACTATAATTTGTGGAAGGCGACGAAAAAGTGCTAATCTGTGCCATGTACGTTACATGACTCGTACAGTAACCGAAAATCATCATCAAGTGGCTTGCTTGATTGTCCAAACAAATCAAGTTTTAAAATCCATTGACCTGAATAACTACCATGGGACTGGTTCTGCATGACCCATTTGTTTATAAAAGGCTGTCCCAAATCTCATTGTCCCATTGTAGATCCCATTCAATAGAATAATACCGGTCTCATCATACGGTAACTTTACAAACTAAACTTGGTCACGTCACAAGCCATAGATAAATCCTCCCCTTCAAACGTTTCAAAAGACATGTCATTAAACATCAAGTCTGTAAGGGTTTTATAAACCTCCATAAAATTCAATTCGGACAAGCTTATTACGGTTTTAACATCAAAGATAGTTGCGAATGAGCCACAAAGCGAGATAATGAAAAGGGCCAGTCGTTAGACGACGGAACCCTAAACAGCGCAATGGTTCGCGATATGAAGAATGTTGCCGTGCACACAAACTCTCGTCATTACAAGGTTACAACTACCCTCGCTAATGACGACGGACGGCCGAACCTTTTTGCGCGGTACTTGGTCATTCGTCTTACGGCCAGCGACATGTGCAGACGATTCTACATGCCGTCCGCCGTCAGACCACGAGATAAATGAATGGACTTTTCATTACCTCACACTTCTAAATAAGGTCGACGAGGTCAGTTTTACGTTCAACAAATATAGTTACGAGCCAGAAATATTATCTTCCATTTACACTAAGGTTATTATAGTTTTAGACACTGTAGTACTAGGAAACTTGCAGCCTTAGCATTACACTTTGTATTTCTGCGAAGCATAGACACAGCTATTTTACATAAAAAAATTACGTTTCGTTTTTCCATTTTTGCCATCGCACACCGTAGAAATCCTTCAACAATCTGTCATTTTGTCTTTCGTTTGTAACGATCAATAACTAGGTCCTTTCTTAGGTAGACTATTTCAGAATAAAGTTTTCTGTCCCAAACTGTGAAAATCACACTGACAACTGACAGTTGTGACAGTAACAGAAAACTTTCTACACTATCTACACGGAATCTCTTTTTTGTCTACTCTTCCGTCGACAATGATGCAGAAATATCATTTTTATTCCATACTGAGGCTAGAAAATTTTTAGACACTGGAAAAACTATGAAAACTGTCACAACAAATTACTGGCCTGTCGATTACGTCGCTATTTGGCCCGCCATTCGCGAGCTTTCCTTCACAATCAAAAATTTAAATGAGTTTCCCCGTTTCACGAGAAAAGCTTATTTTTTTTCTTCTAATGCCATTTTCGGATGGTATTACTCTTAAATGAATATTCATTCAGTGCGAAATCGTTTAAGAGATAATAGATTGAGGTTCATATTAGGTTCGCAATGAGTTATGGCATTTCGTTTTGTATGCGAGAATTCTGTCTGAATCCGTGATTAATTGATCGGTGAACGATTACTTACTGAATTAAAGTTATAAAGCAACTGGATTACATGTTGACTCGTTACCTGAAAAAAGAAATAAAGCCATGAGTATAACATATGTGTAGCCTTTTAATAAACATAATCAGTGTTATCAGAATAAACGGATTAATGCTTCCAACTTTGCAGATAAAAAGTAATTACGATTTCGCGAAGCTTATTTGTGTTATCACATAAAAAGAATTGGAGCTTGTGGCTAAGTAAAAACAACCGCAGGGATCGATCAATCAGGTTAAGCAACGCTTGCCGCGGTTGGTCCGTGGATGGGTGACCATCTTTACATATCAAGACCCCTTCGTGTTTCGGAAAGCACGTTAAGCCGTTGATCCCGGCTGTCCTTAGTAGATCGTAGACAGTCGTTACGGGTCGTAAGAGGCCCAAAAGTCTAATAGCCAGTCTTACCAGGTTATCGTATTACCCAGTAACTGGGTTGTGAAGGTCAGATAATCAGTCGCTCCATGTAAAATACTAGTATTCAGCTACATTCGGTTAGATTGGAAGCTGACCCCAACACAGTTAGATGATATAAAACAGGGTTAAATATTCATGTGCTTACGCTACCAGCAATAATATATAATGGAAACCTCAATTTATTTATCCAGGAGTCTAAGCAACACTGACAAATGGTCTCCATCAAAATAACCGAATGAACCTGTAAGAAAAATCCCGGATTAAAGCTGCACAATGAACTCCTCAGTATCCGAAATTCTTACGTAATTTCCCGAGAGGTCACAGAAAAATGTAGCTTATTACCTAGAAGGGAGAAGGTAACTACAGTCGAACCTAACTTGCCATTGTTGAAAGTTACAGTTTTCAATCTTGAACAAGTTACTTCATAATTCAGGCTCCCGGGACGAAAGTGGAGCCGCAACTTTCGCCCGTGGGAATTAGGTAGTTCACAGTAAGAAGTTATTATGCGAAGCCAAACAAACCGAATGACCAGCGGCGAGCCGGTCAAGCATAGGCCTCAAGCACGCCATTCCCTCGCGACTCATTCACGAGGACAGACTGTTTATCTACTAAATAGAATTTTTAAGGCCTAAACGAAAACATGTTTAACTCTACAAATTAATTTAGTTTTATCAGCATCCTCCATCAACGTCAGTGCTCTCGTTATGGGCCCTTCTCAGGCACGATGAGTGACATTTTAATTACCTTCTTGTTATTTTACGTCCCGTGGATATTGTTTTTATTTGAAAGTTTATTTTATTATCTTTTAATAACGAACTTTTTTTGGCAAACAGCGTCAGACGACATTTCGCTTTTGCAATGGA
Organism: Polymixis flavicincta; assembly: GCA_949987655.1. NCBI lineage: Eukaryota > Metazoa > Arthropoda > Insecta > Lepidoptera > Noctuidae > Polymixis > Polymixis flavicincta. The sequence continues at coordinate 9,851,041 of OX465175.1, read as the reverse complement.
TTTCAGTTTAGCGTTCTCATTCTAAATTTGAAAAGTATCGAATGTTGAATAAAATGTACAATGCGTAGGTACATACTTTATATTTTGTATCAAATCGGATTATGTAGTTCGAATTCGAATATGTTTTTCTGAATAAAATAGTGATGTAGAACCACGTAAATAACAGTTCAATAACAATAACATGTTTTATTTAGTTGTCATTGTATAGCAGTGCTATAGTAGCAAGACTATAGTGTGGTCAGTATAATAGGCGCGCATCTCCGCGTCAAATCCTCTGGTGGCCGCGTGTCGCCGGTTGATAAGCAGTCGATGGGCTAGAACGGGGTGACGCAAGTCAATAGCGATAGCGGAAATATTTGCAAATTGATGTAGTGTATGGAAAGTCAAGCGAATTAAATTTAAATGAAAAGTTCTAAGATCATTCGACGTAGTTCTACCTAATAATGACTATGAATATATAACAAAAATCTTATTAACAATACGCCATGATTTATGAACACAAACTCATTAATAGTAGTTGCATTTGTAACTTGTAACTCCAAGTCCCCTTAAGTTCAGTTAGCGCTACCCCGTTATATAATTTAAACCAATTGACTTGAGCATGTTCAACGCGGTTAAACAGCAGTCGAGGTCAATGACAGGATCAAATCTTATTATTATCAACAAGCGTTAAAAGCTTATAAATTAAACCGAACGTAGTGTGCGACGCTTCCCGATGATAGCAACACCCTGTTAACTAACCGTTGACTAGCGACAGTTACGCTTTGCCCCTCACTATTACTGGCTCAAGTAACATTTTAAGTGGAATGTCAAGTTCCTTTGCTTCGTCTCTTTTATAGTGAGACAAACTACTCAAATAGAGGTCGATAAAAAGTTACGTGCAATGGTTGGTGCGTTATACTTGAGCTTTTATTCCAATTATTATAACCTTTGTAGTTGTATCGATTTCTCAAGCAGGTGGTGTACATCACACTTTACCTAAGTAGGTCTATACAATTTTGTTTTACAATTGAAGTAGCTACTAACTTACTAACGAACCGTATCGTCGACCACGAAAATGACTAGCGAAATTTCACATTTCGTGGACATTTATTTACAAGACAATAGGCCGCGATATGACGAAAATTTTCAATTAAACAAAACAAAACGTCGACGCCTTGGAGGGTATTGTATGGTGCGACAGTTGGCATTGGCGGGGAATGGCGTGGAATGGCGTGGCTTGGCGGATGTCCGGCGCGCGGCTCGGCAATGGCGCGGGATACTAAAGCCGTCGTCGACGTGAGAATGGCGCGCGACTCACTCGCACCATTACGGACGGAATGGCGCAGATTACGCGGAGTGATATCATACGGAGGCAGCGGAGGTGACGTCTAGGAATTTATAAGTAGAATTGGAGCAGCTTATGTAATCGGCCCGTGAATTGTTCTGACCACATGCTCCGTTGTGCGTATGGAGTACTTCAAGTCTTTGCTGGCAATGAATCAACGTTATGTCTGTTGTTAACGAGATTTAGGGGCCAACTTTTAGATACTGAGACGTAAATGCCTAACATTAAGTTTAAAAATAAACCGTTGTTAGGCGTCGTTTACACTACCCCGTGCAACGCAACGCAACGCAACTACAGGGATGCACGCAGCCGCCACGCGTTTATTTTTACAAACTAAGTAAAAACAGCTCGTTTTGTATGTAAAAAATCACGCGGCCACGTGTCCAGATCTGCGTCGCGTGGCGCGGCGGGGTAGTGTAACGACGCGGACGCCTTAGTTATTTAAAATGCCCTAAGAATTTAAATTTAAAATGTAACTCCAACTTCATTAATTCTCGATGCGATTTGACCTTTTACTTATGCAGTACAGAAAGATAACAGGTACCTACATATTACCTAATGAAATAAAAAACGAAGTTCATAAAACTTTTTTCCCACACCCATAACCGGATAAGTAGGTACATTTGACCTCAACCCGTCAAAGTTAAGAAGCATCATTTTATCTTAACATTTAAAGGCCTTATTCAATCACGCACATCATAAAACGTGACATCATCTTGGTATTCAGCGCTCGACAACAAATGTACAATACGATACAAATCTCGCGGCAGACACTCGGCAAACATACAGTAGTATCTCCCCTCGTTTCCTGCATCGTAAGTAACACACGTCCCGCGTAAGTCTACCAACATATTTTCATAGTCACCATTTCGCAACATTCAATTTTATTGACAAAACAATAGAGTAAAAATTTGCATGACACGAGATTTTCAAACCGCAGCGAAATCGGGTGGTAGTTCTGTGAGCGTCAATCTACCGAGAGGGAACGCTATTTCGGTCTGCATGGCATACACAAGCGGTCTTTGAAATTTTAATCGTTACATTCACCCTGGCCCGATGGCACACTAGAGGCCGAGTGTTACCATGTTCATCAAGCCACCAGCAAAAGGATAAAAAATGATAAAGTGTGACAAGCGTTTGCGGTGAACCCTTTATTTTCGGACGTGTCAACCTAAATTGAGCCTTTTACACTTTGATCGATGTGTCTACTCACATCTTTCATTACTGCAAACTTTTTTTCTGATTTTGTTGTAGTAGTAGGTAGTTGAGGGGCTCGTGGCTAAGTAAAAACAGCCGCACGGGTCGTCCGATCAGGTTAAGCTACGCTTGCTGCGGTCCGTGGATGGGTGACCATGTTTAAATGGAGCGTCCGAGCCTCGGAAAGTTGGTCTGGACTATCAATCGTGTATCTTTGACAGTCGTTACGGGTCGTCAGAAGTTCGAAAGTTGACAACCAGTCTCTCCAAAGAGTATCGTGTTACCCAGTAACTGAGTTGTGGAGGTCAGATAGGCAGTCGCTCCACGTAAAAGACTGAAAGCCGACCTCAAAATAAGCGGGAGAAGGCTAGGCAGATGCTTAGTTTAAACTAGTGCGTATATATAACCATGCTAGCTTCATAAGAAAAGTTTATCGCCCAAAGCTCGCGTTGAACTTGCAAGCAAGTTTGTTCAGTACTTTTGTTAGATTAATGGTCTTAAACATACGTATCCATTACTGAAACTTTTAATTTATTAAATTGAATAAGCTCTTTGAAAGCTTTAGCTTTATATTAATACTTTGTACTTGTGTTGTTCTTCACCCTACCGTTTCCGTGGCCTGTTTTCGGATGCTCAAAAGAGTCTCTTTTGTTTGCAAGCCTATGGCCGGCTTCTTTTGCAAAGACATTATAGAATATATCTATGTATATTCTATGCTACTGCCGAGCATGGGGTCCTGGATTCGATTTCAGCACCCAAATTGCGTTGCGTAACACTCTATCAATCAGAATATTGCTGATTGATAATTCATTTCTTCATAATCCTTACTTAATAATAGGTCTTTACCTATGAAATTGCCGTTTTGTATGAAAAAATTTAAACGAATTTTTTTCATGAATTTTTTATTTGTATTAATCGAAGTAATCACCCATGCAATCAATGCATCTTTGCCATCGCAGTGGCAGTTTATTGATGCCCTTCTTAAAGAAATCAGCTGGACGGGAGGCAACAAATTCTTCAAAGGCATTTTGTACTGCCTCTCGGGTATTAATTTTTTTTCCCGCCAAGAAGATATCCAAATTCTGGAAAAAGTAGTAGTCTGTAGGCGCAAGGTCTGGTGAGTAGGGCGGATGACGGAGAGCTTCCAACCCCAGTTCTTGCAACTTGGAGACCGTCTGCTGTGCAGTATGAGGTCGCGCGTTGTCGTGCAGGAGCAGCGGAGACGAGCGATTGACCAATGCTGGTTGGAGATGCGCCAGCTTCTCCATCATTGTGTTCAGTTCTTCACAGTACACATCTGCAGTAATGCTCACCCCGTTTGGTAAGAAGCTGTGATGAATCACACCGGCGCTAGACCACCAAACAGTGACCATCACTTTTCTAGGGGTAAGTTTTCGTTTAGGGCATTGTTTAGGTGCTGAACCAGGATCCAACCAACTTGCTGAGCGCTTACGGTTATCAAACAGAATCCATTTTTCATCGCAGGTAACAATGCGGTTCAAAATTCCTTCATTTGTGTGTCTGTTGAGCAGTGCAAGGCACGTCTCGACGCGTACTTCGCGCTGGCGATCATTGAGTTCGTGGGGCACCCATTTGTCAAGCTTTTTTACCTTGCCAATTTGACGCAAATGGACCAATATTGTTTTGACGCTAACGTCGAAAGCTGCTGCTAATTCAGCCGTAGATTGTGTATCATCAGCTTCCACAATCGCCTTTAATTCGTCATTGTCGACCAAAGTCTTCGGACGACCGCGAGGTTCATTTTTCAGGTCGAAATTTCCAGAACGGAAGCGAGCAAACCAATAACAGGTGGTGCGTTGGTTTGTAGTGTTAGCTCCGTAAACGTCGTTGATGTTGCGTGCCGCTTGTGCCGCGTTGCTGCCACGACGGTACTCATATTCCATAATTACTCGAATTTTTAACGTATCCATGATGACGAAAAAGATTGAAATGCGATGAAAATGTAACACTAATCAATAAAGAAATTACTACTTTTAGAAAAAAAAATCCATGTTTTTAAAATAAAATTAATTTGAAATTAGAATTCTTAGCCAAACAAAAATTATTTTGATTTGAAATGGCCAGTACTGCAGAACGGCAATTTCATAGGTAAAGACCTAATATTATAAACGCAAAAATTTGTATGTATGAATGCATGATAAGATAATGTTTATTTACCAAAAAACAGTGATTTACAATTCCTTAAAGTCTACATCAGTGCCTAAGTTAACAAAGAAGAAAAAAAAAGGAATAAGACGCAAAGGAAACTTTTTGCTTATAAACTCCACACTAGGTCAAGCCTGTCTCATGGGAAATGGAAATGGTATGGATGTTTGTTACTCTTTCACGCAAAAACTACTAAACGGATTTGGACGAAATTTGGAACACAGATAGATTATAACCTAGATTAACACATAGGATACTTTTATTCCGGTACTACGTTCTCGCGGGATAATTTCCGACTTCCACGCGGGCCTAGCCGCGGGCGGAAGCTAGTTATTAAATATTTCAGAATAGTTCTCAGCAACGTAAATGAAGCAATGAATGTTCTTGAACTATCAAAGTGACAGGTATTCCTACAGTTAGTGTCCCTCCTGCTCCATCCAGAGCGCGAGAAGTCATTTGATGTTTTCCCACCCAAAGAAAAAACAAAAAAAAAAAACAAAAAAAGCAACTAGTGCCATAATGCTTTTAAATTGTACATTTTCATATTTCGCGCGTAATTTGATGAAAACGCCGGACGCAATGGACGCTATATTGGTCTGTGTGTATGACGTCAGTTTGCTGTGTACGCAAATGCGCTGATATTTTGTATGATAATTGTTTATAATTTAAAATATTGCTATTATTCTACTTATCATTGGTTTGCCGTTCCTGAATGTAAGATATTGTTTCAATAAAAATTACTCTGGTTAAGAAAAGTTGTTCAGTTGATTAGTTTAAACAGCGGTATGACGTAATAATATGGCGACTACTATTTCATGGTGTTCTACAACAGATTAAAAAAAACTGAAATCATCGAATTTAATTTTGAAAAATTAATTTTCTTACCTATTTCATAAACTGAAACTACGATTTTCCGACTGCTTTTTGCCTAAGCTATCTCATTTTTTTTTTACTTTTTCTCATTTAGAGTAAAAGCCGCTGATCGGGCAATGTCATTGGGTGTCTCCATCAGAAAATTTCTTAGCAGCAGCCCGGTGTCAAGATTTGTGTCTGGTTGATGGCAATAGGCTCGCCCCCCTATTACATGGGACTTAATAAAATATAGCTGGCGACTTGTGAGTGTACTACAGATACAATGCCTACCCTTCAGGGATTACAGACATGATGTTCCGTTTGAGCACTTATTTTACGCCAATACAAATTCGTTCTAAAATTTTAAAGAGGTCATTAGGTCCTATTTAAATGGACGGGTCGTCGAGTATTTCAATAGTGCATTCATAAGTTGTTCACTTATCGGCTGCGAGCAGTGAAATAAATTATTTCCCACATTCAAGTTTCTATGTACGAGAGGTTTGCTCATTACATTTCGCGTTGAATAAATTCATCTTCTTTTTTACCATCCATGGAAGATGGAGACGACAGTACGATAGTAAATGAAATTACTGGCAATACTAATGCATAAAGGTTTGAGGGGCTCGTGGCTAAATAACAATAGCTGCACGGGTCGATCGACCAGGTTAAGCTACGCTTGCCGCAGTTGGTCCGTGGATGGGTGACCATCTTTACATACCAAGACCCCTCCGTGCCTCGGAAAGCACGTTAAGCCGTTGGTCCCGGCTGTCATTTGTGGATCTCTGACAGTCGTTACGGGTCGTCAGAAGCCCGAAAGTCAGACAATCAGTCTTACCAAGGGGTATCGTATTACCCAGTAACTGGGTTGTGGTGGTCAGATAGGCAGTCGCTCCATGTGAAATACTGGTATTCAGCTGCATCCGGTTAGACTGGAAGCCGACCCCAACATAGTTAAGAAAAGGCTAGGCAGATGATGACTAATGCATAAAGATTTTTTCACAAACAAACTAACTACAAAGTGATGCGCCAACTATGGGTTTTGCCAATCTTTGACTTGATATGGTGACTAAACTATCGGATATATTAGGTTGAATTTTATCAAGCACACTGGGAATGTCTTTAGATATACGCAGTTTAATCTACCCACTGTCGCTTTGACGTCTCCATCTTGTATATTATCAAGGTATTTGGGAGTTTGTATGTAGAGGGTAATCTTCGGAACTACTGATCCAATTACGAAAATTCTTTCACAGGCTATAGGATAATTGATGGTATGGTAAAACTTAAAAATTCACGAGGACGAAGTCGCGAGAAGCTAGTGATTAGTAGAGTAACGGTCGTTTTTTTTTTTTACGAAATTGCTCGATATTTAAAATTCAGTGAACACTTCTGTAAATAAACACTTAGTCCTACTCTTACTAATAATGTGAAAGTTTGTGAAGATGTTTGGATGTTTGTTACTCAATCACGCAAAACGCCTGAACGTTTTTGAATGAAATTTGGCAAACAGATAGTTTATAACCTTAAAACTATCCTACGTGTTAATCACATAGGATAGTTTTCATCCCGGTGGTAAATTCCCGTGGGATACTTAATTTTCAATCAACACGCGGGCGAAACCGCTGGTAAAAGCTAGTTATGAATTAAAATAAGTTCTAGTTGGGTAAGTAGTGTGGATTCGCAATTTAATATTCTCTCCATCATGTCTCAATCTCAACTAAGACATATTCTAGAATTAGGTACTTAGATTAAATTATCAAGAAATTCTTCGAAATCTATCGCCTAGAGCGACAAAGGCAATTAACAATGTATTAGAGAATAGAACAATACATTATGTATGCTGGAAATATTAATTATTGAAAAAACTTTGATACTCACACCCGCACCCTAATTGCAAGACACTCTATTACATCAGAATCTTAAACATTTTGAATGTTATTTATTAATTTTACTAATCCATTGCTTTATATGTTCGAAAAATATGTCTGCTCAACAACGTGCATAACGCAATGAATGTTGTTGAACTGTCAAAATTATAGCCAGGTTCAGTGACTGACTCCGAATTCGAGACAAGTCAGCGCTGACCAGAAAAAAACCCAATGTAAATTGATTTGAAGTCAGTACCTACAGCGATATGAAGTCAGCGCTGACTTGTATATTCGCAGACGAATATTTTGAAGTTTGTCCGTAAGGAGTCAGTCACTGACCCTGTGTAAACCAGCCTTTAGTGTGTTACGCTATTATCCCGCTGGTTGAAAATTTGAAGCTGTGAACTGGTCAAACTCCAGTTTAGCATTACTTTTTAAATATAATTTTTAAATGAAGTTGCAGCCCTACGAAATGCAAAATTTGTAACTGTTTTTCCTAAACCTATTGAAATTTTCAAGTTAGATTGAAGTAATCACCTTAAGGGGAACCTAGTCGCGGGCTTGAACTCACTGGTGGGCCTGGCTAAAAAGCACGCAGTCCCACCAAGCACCATCCATATCCGACAAAGGTAGTACCCGTGATAAGCAGTTAGTCGCTGGTCTACACGCAAAACAATATTGAGCGAGATGCAGGATCAGTAATAGTAAAACAGGTGCGTAAAAATTTAGAAAAGTCCTTCGGAGGATCGGGTTTTGTGAAAAAACCACTGCATAAATCAATGACCAATGAAGTTGATTAAACTTTTAGATATTTGAGCTTTGTCGGTACCGACTTGGTTTTGGCGATTTTACACTTCTTTTATTACCTAAACATGCCCGAAGTTAGGTTAAATTAGCAAGAAAAATGAATCGTTGTTGGCTCATAACTTTTATTTTCGTATTCTGTTTTCGTACAGACAATATTAATAATGAGACAAAACTATATCATGTTTAATTTTTGATGTACAGTCGCCAGCAGGTCAAGCTATCCGAAACTGTAAAATTTTCCCAATTGAACATAAACCTTATTTCTTTGTAATAAAGTTGAAAAACGATCAAAGAAATTTGACAGATTGGGGTAGCTTGATGTGCTGGCCTCTGTACATTATCGAGCAGCGGAGAAATACACTCCAGAAGTTTGTATGGAACGAAATGTCGACAAGATTCACCTTACGTAATACCGTGTAGACCTTACGTACTACGTAAGATAAAAAATACATTTTATAAATATCATATAGTATATTGTATGCCTGCTATGTACGCCCTATTATCCAGAACCGTTGATCCGATTTTGATGAGATCTCGCACTCCGGAAATATGGGCTCCCATTCATGGAATGCAAGGGGAGTTTCGAGTTACAAAACATTATACGAACCGAACAGAGCTGAAAACCTATAGTGCAGAAAACAAAGAATACCTAACAGTTAGAATATTTTACCTTAGTCGTGATTTTTGTAAAATGTAAAGTATGAAGTCGTAAGTAAAACTTTTTTATTATTGTTGGTCGGCCCAGAGACATAGGTATAGCGAGATGACGTGGACGCGTACCGCATAAGATATCAGTACAAAAACATGGACACCGAACCAATGAAGTTGATCTCTCAAAAACTCATTTTTGTTCATCTTACGAACATAAAAGAAATTGGAACAAAAAAACGCGAAATATAACACACAAAACACTGCGGGGAAGTCAAGGAGTCGACGATTAAAACGAGCGTCTAAACTTGACGAACATTTTAACGAATGTTAACCTCACATGACTCCAGGACAAAGGCACAAGTTATGCCACAAAAAAAGTTAAACATCACGTATAAACATTCCTCGCTACATTAAAAACTCTAAAAAGCCGCGGCATTATATCATTTCGGACAAAAAATGTGTAGTAACACGCGACATTCAAGGCTCTTGAGTGCCTAACGATAAGCTCGCGTTCCCTCGAACGTAATAAAAACGCGGCGGGAAATTTCTCGCGCACTGACGGACGGATCTTCAACGTCGAGAGTCCGAATGTAAATCGAACAGTGGAACACAGTGTTCCATTTTCGACGTGCTGAAATACACTCTGTTGAATTCTCAACGCTCGGTTCAGTCACGAAAGTCGACAATTCAGTGCGCGAAGAAATCCCGCCGCAATTTTATTACGTTCATGTGAACGTCGATTTAGGCTTGATTTCTTCGACTTTGGAACTTTGTTTTCCAAAAAATAAGAATCAGCTTAATTTTCAAGTTCTTTCAATATACATTTTTCAATTTCAACACCGAGAGTTCAAAATCTGGTGCGCGAAGAACTCCCGCTGCGATTTTATTACGTTCGTGTGTACGTCGACTAACGCTAATACACCACGCGTGTCCAACCTGCTTTAAAATTCAAATCTTATTTACATTCACCCCCTAGCTTGGTGTCTCCGTAAATGGGTCTTAACTAACACAGAAAACACTCCGCACTGGGACTATTTTCGGCGTCCCTTTAGGGCTGTTAAAATAGAACATTTCAGGCCCTGGAATATGGTTTCAATAAGTTTTACTTGTCTGTTAACCTATGAAATGCTTTGATCCTAAAAGATATTCTAGGTAAGTATTTGATTTAATGTCTTGTGTGTCGTAATGTTAATTACTTTGCACACAGCATAATAATGTATAGGAATCAAGTTCTTCTAACTTGACAGACAGCTGTGCTGCTGGGGAGTTTGTTGCGCAACTTCTTCCTAGCTAAAGAGAACTAGGAAGTCGTGAAGGGCTAGCGTTTTTGGGGACCGTCTTAAGTAATTATAACGTTTAAATGTGCTAATTGTCAGTCTAAGAAAAACTAGTTACCGCCATTTTTTGCTTAAAAACTAGTTTTAAATATTAATTATCCTCGTCTGATCGTAATATCTTAATTATCATAGCATTTAACATCATATTTCCTGCTAAATTAGCATCGGCCTTTTAGTTGGTTAGCACTAAATTTTGTTAGCTGTTCAATTCGCTGCGGGGTTGACAGTTGGCAATGGGAATCGAATAATAAATCATAATACGGCGAAAACGATTCCGCTGGTAACGCGCAATTTTCCGATGTACACGGCACGGCATGTCAATCATCCCGCCCGAATTGGATAGGTAACGTGGAAACAAGATTACTATTATTTTTGCGATATGACTTTAATTTATATATTTATACGTTGTCGTTTCAAAGGGGCTTGTGGCAACCGCACGGTTCGATCGGCTACGCTTGCCGCGGTTGGTCCGTGGATGGGTGACCATCTTTACACACCCCACACGCTTATGTGCATAGACTTTTCTTCTTCCCGGTTATTTGTATGGGGAATGCCACACCTAATTAGTTTATCATAATTTGACTACACGATTGTTCTGCGGTGCAAAGAATAGGTACAACTTCTTTAAAATCATCGATATAATGTACAGACGCCAGCACATCGAGCTACCCCAAATGTCAAATTTCCTCAATTGAACATAAACCTTAAGCTTATGTTTTAAAGTTGAAAATCTATAATAGAAATTTGACAGATTGGGGTAGCTTGATGTGCCGTCTGTACTTAAATAGTTTCCGAGAGAAATGGCTGTATGGCACATGGACACGGGCGGGTCATGACAAAATTAAGGGTTCCGTGTTTTAGAGATTTTGGGTATAGAGTTAACAATCGACATGAACTTCCTACGAGTATCGAGGTGGCCTTGCACAAGTCCGAGGCCATGTGGTTTCATGGTCCTCGGAACGCGCCACCGACAGGTTCCCAGATAACGGTGGGAGGGGTTCACATCGGCGTCGAGTCGACGATGAAGTACTTGGGACTCGTCCTCGATAGCATTTCCGCCGTTTGGCTTCCAGACTGGAGTGGGCCGGGGCTGCGTTGAAGCGGCTCTTGCCCAATCTAGGGGGGCCAAACGCCTCCTGCCGGAGGCTCTACGCGGGGATCGTGCGGTCCATGGCCCTATACGGGGCGCCGGTGTGGGCGCCTACATTGAGGCGCCAACCAGCTCGCCGGTTGAGGGCGTCCCGTAGGGTCATGGCGATCAGGATGATCCGGGGATATCGCACGATCTCCGGCGAGGCGGCGGGCCTCCTTGCCGGATTACCGCCATGGGATCTGGAGGCAAAGGCCCTCGCGAAAATATGGGAGTGGCGCGAGGAGGCCAAACGCCGGGGCGTAAGTCCGCTGCCGCAGGAAATCGCGGCACAGCGGACAGAGCTCCGGCGGGATCTCATGGTGACATGGAGAGAGCGATTGTCGCAACCCAGTGCTGGGCACGCCACGATTGCGGCGGTAAGTCCCCTCTTTGAGGAGTGGTTTGAGAGGCGGCATGGCGTCCTCACCTTCCGCCTGACGCAGGTCCTCGCCGGACACGGTTGTTTCGGGAGGTTCCTGTTTTGGATAGGGCGGGAGGAAACGCCCGGGTGTTTCCACTGCGAAGATCGCCCTGAGGACACGGTGGAGCACACGGTGGCGGTCTGCCCTGCTTGGGGGGAGCATCGCCGTGTCCTCGTGGAGGTGATCGGCGGCGGCGATCTCTCGCGTCCGGCCCTGGTCCAGGCCATGGTACGGAGCGAGAGGGCATGGGGAGCTGTCACCTCCTTCAGCGAAGCAGTGATGCTCGCGAAGAGGGAGGCGGCGCACGTGAGGGAGAGGCAGCATATGCGCCCTCGCGACCCTAGCAGCCGCAGGATACGGAGACGCCCGGGCGTCGGGAATCCCAGGCCGATTTCCAGCCACCGTAGGCATGGGCTTGCGGACGGCGAGTAATGGGTAGCTCGCTGTCCGGTAAGGACCAAGCCCAAGTCGACGGCGCGTTGTGTTCCACGCGCGCCTCAAAGAGATGTCAGCACAAAAAGTGATGGGACCCGCAAGGGTCGATGCCTGCCAGGGGTGCGGGTTTGTTCGAAAGAGACACCACAGCCCCTGGCTTAAGGGCTACTGAAGGAACACGGGTGGGTTTTAGTCAGTAAAAGTCTGACACGCCCTCCTGCTCCACCCAGAGCGGGAGAAGTTATTTGATGACGTCCCACCCAAAAAAAAAAAAAAAAAACTTCCTACAAGTATTGATTTAAGATATTATAATTTGGAATAGCCGCCATCTTAAAATCCAGATTATCCATCTTATTTGATGGCAGCACTATCCCCCGAAAACCATGCCAAAAAATGGTCCAATTGTAATAGCCTCCATCTTGGATTTTGATTTTCGGTCTCAGCACCTACCCCAGAAAACATAAATACCGTTAATAAAAGTTAACCTTAAAGTTTTTTAACCGAAATACTAAAAAAAAATGATGAAAATAGACCATTAGGCACAGTAGTTTCGGAAATAAGGGGGGGGGGGTGCTTATATCCGATTAGATGTTATTTAAAATTATCAAATACATACATATTAATTTGAGAAACCAACAAAGTTATCAAACATGTATTAAAGATATGTATGTCACACTGTACCTACATCTTGCAAAACTTTTTTTTAAATTTTCTCTTTTTTTCCCCAAAAGTAAACCCCTCATTCAAAATTCATTTATATACGTTACACGTCTGTGTTTGGGTCACAGAATTTTATATGTGTCCTACCTTTCAACTTAATCGGTCCAGCAGATTAGAAACAAATTGGCCGTACTGTAACACACGGACATACCGTTTTTCATTCGGACGTACCGAACCCTAAAAAATTACACTATCCTCACTGCACGTGTCTATAAAATAATTAATAAAAAAAAACAATGAATTAAAATCATACCAGTTTTTATTCATTTTCAACATTTTTTTTTTTCAAACCGATTTAATTGCGAGTATCGATTAGACTGAATACAAATTTTGAATCGAAATAAAAAAATTGGTGGCCGGTCAGCACTAAGAAGTGCCTTGTTGCAACACAATTTTTAGTATTTTTTGACAATATTTGATCGTGTTTTTATGTAGTTTAGGTATGAATAATGGTGAAAGTAAGAATGCAGAGCGAATTATTGTATATTTATTTTGTCCTTTTGCATATTTTTAGCAAGAGAGGAGGCTGTTAATGTACATATTGTCAGCGAATTTATGATGCCTACGGTTTGGAGAGGTGTAGTAATACCTATTATAAACAACTTTTGCAGTAGACTGACGCAGATTGACCGGCCTCAGTATATAATTAAAGATATTTGTCACAAACTTATTGTATATAATAGGCGTGGTAACATATTTTTCTTAATAAAACCGAATGCTGAAAGTTGATGTTAAATCCTGAAATTCATGGCGTAATTTGCAACATCCCGCCGAGTCAGCTGATGTGTCATATGTCAAAATCTTGTCGAGCAGAGAGGTTAATAGAGTATTTGACTACTATGAAAAAATTACATGAATTAACTATTATTTTTCGAAAAAACGATTTGAAATTCACAAAAGAAAAAAACACTTGTCGGAAAAATAGAGAAGTGATAACACGCTTTTGATTAGGTACTTCCGAAGTTATTCTTCTATCCTTGTCGATTATTGTACTGAACGGCGCAAAGTTACTACGGCGGCGGCGTTCCTGTGTTGTATTGCATGTAACGCTAACGTCAGATGCTAGTAGTGCTTTCTATATCTAGCATTGACTTTAAAACTCATAGAACTTTGCCATTTACAGTGATAATAAAATTTTTCAAGGTATTGCAAAATCAAATTTAAAAAATCCAGTCAAACACCCGGGATTAAAAAACCACCTATAGCAACTTTTGTTGGTTGAATACGAGGCTTTTGACTACATTGTATGTGCGTATTTTTTTTCTTTATTTGTAATGTGCGTTTTGTTTGTGCAGAATAAACATCTTGTTCTTTTATATATATTATTCTATTATTTCCATTTATTTTTCTATATTATATTTTTATATTTGTGTTAACACTGATGTGGAGTTAACTGTACATGTACTCATATTCAGTTGTTTAAATCTTTTTGACTACAGCCGTTGCTGGCTAAGGTCCATATTTATTTGTTTTTCTAATGTGTTTGTAGTATTTAAATGGCTAAGGACATAAAGCACATTAGTTTTTATCATACTGATAGCAGGAGAGCAGTGGTGGCCTAGTTTTATCGGCCCTGACTTACGGCTCCTATAGAAAGGTGCGACGCAGCTCTAGTAGAGCAGTTTTTATGAAAACTTCTTGGAAATTGTTGCGCCTGTCTGCGGGAACTTTTACGAGTTTGCAGGCAGGCAATTCAGTTTGAGTATTTAATTTCATCATCACTGTTCTAAAAACGGCGAAGGAAAACACCGTGAGGAAATCAGCATGTCCTAGGACTAAACTTTCAAACACACGTGACACATAAGTACAGAGGCCAGCACATCAAGCTACCCCAATCTGTCAAATTTCTTTGATAGTTTTTCAACTTTATTCCAATGAAATAAAGTTCATGTTCAATTGGGAAAATTTGACAGTTTGGGATAGCTTGACCTGCTGGTGTCTGTACCAACCCACACGGCCCGCGTGGTGAATTACGAGCCCGGTGGAAGAGGCCTGGCTCACCAGCAGTAGGAACGTTAGAGGACGAATGCATAACAATAATGGAATAAAAACTGCAGACAGAAATCTTGTTGGGTTCGGCTTATCTTTCAGAACCATTTTGAAGGCACTATATGGCGCCAAAAATCGGCCATTTCTTTTTTTGAATTTTTGATATACTAATGTCACTCCACAATTAAAACGAATCTAACGGCACCTCTCAAGCTGAAATCGATCAAGCCGTTTAGGCTACAGAGCGTCACAAAGAAATATACATACATACATACACTCGAAAAATATTGCCAAGTATCATAAGATATTACAAAATAGCCTTACCTACATTTCTCTAATTTTACAGTTTTTATCAAAAGAAAAAGAAATTGACAGCCGCTTTTTTTTGGTTTGGAAATCATCAAATAACTTCTCCCGCTCTGGGTGGAACAGGAGGGCGTCAGACTTTTACTGAATAAAACCCACCCGTGTTCCCTCAGTAGCCTGTAACTGTATGCCAGGGGCGGCGGTATCTCTTTCGAACGAACCCGCACCCCTGGCAGATTGACAGCCCCTGAGGTAAAGCTTTCTCTGTCTTTTGCTTTGTCCATCCAGCGTGATCCAACTATGTATAAGCACGATCTCGTCCTCCCAGCGAGTGTGTTATCTTCTTCGTTTAAGTTTGCCAACCGGTCCCATACAAGAAGTCATCTTCTTGGCCGATCTTTCGTCATATAATATGAGTATGTTATGTTGCAACAAGAAATATCACGAAGACTAAGACGAAGCTATATGCAGATAATATTACTGGATTTCAAGAATGTGACATCGTCATTTTATCATATCTATGATAAATCAAGACCAACGCATGCTAATAATATAAGTTTATGCATGCCTTTAGATTCCCGTCACAAGACAGCCTATTAATAAATTTAATTAAGTGAATAGCTATTAAAGGAAACACGTAAACTAGTGATGTAGCCTAGGATCAATTTATTTGTATAATTATATCCATGAAGAGAAGTGATAAACCGGTTAGCCTTGAAGCTCCGTCATATGAGATCCTCCTTTGTTTGTATTCGCTTTACACCTAATGGAACGATCAACGTCTCTATTGATAAGTAGAACTTTAGGCCCTATCATTAACATAATACGTTTAATAATATACTATAAGTAGGGTTGCTAACCCTACAATAAATAAATTATCGAAGCTATATTTCTATAAAAAGTGTAGCTAATTCAGCCTCTTCTCTGTGAGAGGGAGTCGGCCGTAATCCAACTCACGGGCATTTCCCGTTTTGGTTCGAATGTCACATGTCTTCGAATTTTTGGTTCTAGGACATCCCAGTTTCCTCACGCTGTTTTCCTTCACCGTTTTGAGAGCAGTGGTGATGAAAAAATTTACGTAAAGTAAATCGCCTGGCTGGTACGAACTTACGACCTACAATTCGTAAGTCGCGGCCGTTTCCTCTGACTAGGCCACCACTGGTCTGTAAAAAATGTAGACATAGACTAATTTTCTATATTTTTCGATAAACAATTTAATTAAATTTTCGATGAATTTGCATTTAGAAATAAATCGGTTAGCATTTAGAAATAAATCGGTTAAATTAAACATTCACCATCAACTATACATATATTTACAGGAAACGGCACCGAAACTACTATATTTGTTACTTAAAAAAAGTTGGCAACCCTAGACTTAAATGACGTAACGCTTTCGTCTTTAACCGTTTCACTTAAACTGGAGGCACAAAACGTTATTAGTTTAATGAGACTAGCCTTGACAGAGACTATTTTTCACTAAGACAATTAAGGCTTCCCCTATTGGCTGTAACATTTGTTAGAAATAGGCAAAGGTATTTAAATGTATTCTCATTGAAAAACACTACTTAGTAGTTTTAGTAATAATGTTGCGCCGCACAATTAATGTTTGGTTGCCACTAGCGACATCTCGTATCGAGTAGCGGAGTTAATCGTCAAGATCTTTCTATAAAGTTCGATGATGTTCTAGAACTTTCTGGAACTATCGACATGTGTTCGGTCAGGGCCGATATGTACTCGAACATTCTCGATGCTTCTACGGTAGAAGGTTCTGGAACTATCCGAGGGCCCTATATAAGCGGGAACGGAGCACGTCTCGGGGTAGTTCATTGGAAGCGATACATGCGAGAACATCTAAAGCGATCTTCAAGTGCGACTTAAGAGTGATCCGTAGTGCTATAGTGTTGTGTAATTAGTGTGTTTAATTAAAGTGTTATTTTTGGTAATTCATATCGGCAGTTTTTAATTGTCACGAACCCCTAGCTCGTAACAATTGGTGTCAGAAGCAAGGATTAAAATCATGCCGATTTTACCTAAAGACGACACGGAGGGTATCCGTACCCGGAGTCAACGCCAGCAGGAGACGGACCAGAGACGATTTGGTGGAGCAATGCCACAGGCGTCGGAGGGCCAGCTACCAACCACAGAGGCCGGCCCGTCCACAGCTGCTCCAGCATCACCAGCACCAGATTTTGCTGCTCTGATGATGATGTTGCAGGAGCAGGCCCGCCGACAGGAGGAACAGGCCCGCCGACAGGAGGAACAGGCTCGCCGACAGGAGGAACAGGCCCGCCGTTTGGAAGAACAGCTCAAACGGGATAAAGAGGAGCAGGCCCGCCGACAGGAGGAGCAGGCCCGCCGACAGGAGGAGCAGGCCCGCCGACAGGAGGAGCAGGCCGGTCAATTGGAAGAACAGCTCAAACGGGATAAGGAGGAGCAGGTGCACCGCCAGGAAGAGCAGATGCTCCTCATAAAGGACCTTCACGCAACCTTCGGGAAAGACATGAAGGAGGTGAAGGAGAAGGTTGCCCAGCATGACAACCGCTTGTCAGAAGCTGAAACTCAGATCAGCAAGTTTAGTGACGTCATTGCTGATGTGAAGCAAGAGTTGGGTAACCTTAAACTTGGGGATGGAATCGCAGCTCCCGTAGCCACAACACCTTCGCTACGTGGATTCAAAGTTCCGCCGTACGACGGGACTTCTTCCTGGTCGGCCTACAAAATTCAGTTTGCGGCTGTCATGAAGGCGAACGGGTGGAATAAAAGTCAGGCCATGACTGCCCTCACCCTAGGCCTGCGCGACCAGGCTTTAAATGTGCTGGAAGCTCTCGGTAAGGAAGTGACTTACGAGCAGCTCCTCGAGGCATTGGAGGCTAGATATGGCGACGCTCACCTGGAACACGTGTTTCGTGCGCAGCTCAAGGATCGTGTGCAACGCAGTAACGAAAACCTGCAGCAGTGGGCCCTTGAAGTGGAGAAGCTGGTTCGAAAAGCGTACCAGTCCGTACCTGCGCTTATTGATGGGAACCTGGTGCAGGCATTCATCGACGGCATCCGGGACCTTGAAGTTAGAGCTGCTGTGAGACTCGGTCACCACGGGACGCTTAAGGACGCCTTGGCCCATGCACTGGAGGTGGAAGCTGTGCGGCAGGATCATCGTTCCCATCGCGTCAGGGAGGTTGTAGCGGCTACGGTTCGCGATCGTAAAGGATACAGCCCTAGGTGCTACGGCTGTGGGGAAAGGGGCCACCTTCGATCCAGTTGCCCTAAGCGAACTGCAGAAAGGGAAGATGGCCGGTCTCCAGAGGGTAGCGCGGCTAACAGCTCTACCCAGCAGCAGCAGGGAAACGAGTAATAGCCAGGACTGCGGGGCGGGTGCTGGCTGATGTTCAAAGAGCCCCAAGGATTTCTATCACACAAACCCATGACGGGAACACCTTAATCATCAAGGGTGAGATCAACGGAATGCCCTGTAAGCTGACCATAGACACGGGAGCCTCTCGTATGGTCGTCAGTTCCAAAGTTATGAGTCGGCTCCTTGGGGACTCCGCATACAACCGGGAACGCATTAATTTGGTGACAGCCACCGGTCAGCGCATACCCGTCCGTGGAGAGAAGGAGATGGAGTTGAAGCTAGGCAACAGGACCTACCTGCATAATGTCATCGTGGCTGATATAATGGACGATTGCATCCTGGGTCTTGACTTTATGAGGAGGAATTTTTGCGAGATTGACGTCAAGCAGGGAGTTATGAAATGTGGACGAGAGGAACTTTTTATGGAAGGGGCGTTACCAGGGAATGTGTACAGCCTTAAGGAAATTGTTCTTCCTCCGAAATCAGAAACGATTGTGCCGGTTAGTCTTCCTCGGAATCCTGGGAAAACTCATCGTTGTGTACTCGTGGAAAGGGTAGACAATGACCTTCCATGGAAAGTGGCACGAACTTTGGTCAGAGCCACCGACATCTCAGGGGTACGTGTGCTGAACCTTTGTGATCAGGAACAGACTATTAAAAAAGGCACACTGATCGGTACTTGCGAGGAAGTGGATTGGCTGCGTCAATGCCAATATCTATCGACTAGGACCCCCAGCAAGGATGCACAAACGAGAGTGACTACACTTTTAGAAGAGTGTCGCAGCGCTCTGTCTCAAGATGAGATGGGCAAGGCGAAGAAGATATTACTGAAGTACGCCGAAGTTTTCTCCCTAAACGATAGTGACATTGGGAAGACTGGCCTAGTTCAACACAAAATAAATACAGGAGACGAGTTGCCTATCCGTCAGCGGCCAAGGAGATTGCCGGTAGCGCGTGAAAAGGAAGTAGAAACCATGATTGAGGGAATGGTGAAGGATGGTGTTATTGAACCTTCATCTAGTCCATGGTGTTCACCTGTAGTGCTGGTAAGGAAGAAGGACGGCAGCATGCGGTTTTGTGTTGACTATCGTCGTCTGAATGACGTTACGAAGAAGGACAGCTACCCTTTGCCAAGAATTGATGACACGTTGGACATGCTAACTGGAGTAAAGTGGTTTAGCACGCTGGACCTGAAAAGTGGCTACTGGCAAGTTGAAATTGACCCCAAGGACAAGGAGAAAACAGCATTCTCGACAGGAAAGGGTCTGTGGCAATTTAAAGTTATGCCGTTTGGATTGTGCAACGCTCCGGCAACGTTTGAAAGGTTGATGGAACTTGTACTAACTAAGTTGATTGGCGATGCCTGTCTGGTCTACTTGGATGACATCATCATCGTAGGCCGTACGTTTGAAGAACATCTTCAAAACCTGGAACGCGTGCTCATGAAAATCCAGAGTGCCAACCTCAAGTTGAGTCCGAAGAAATGTTCACTATTCAAACGGCAAGTTAGCTTTTTGGGATATGTAGTGTCGGAAGAAGGTATCCGCACGGATCCAGAAAAAATCGCCGCTGTCAAGGATTGGCCAGTTCCAAAAGACAAGACGCAGGTCAGAGCGTTTTTGGGGTTGTGCTCTTATTATCGGCGATTTGTTAAGAACTTTGCAGATATAGCCAAACCCCTGCATAAGCTAACCGAGGAGAAGCGACATTACTGCTGGGATGAAAGTTGCGAAATCGCATTCCAGGAGTTAAAGGACCGACTATGCAAAACACCTATTTTGGGGTACCCTGATGCAGGCAAGGAATTTATAGTTGACACAGACGCAAGTGACATAGGACTTGGTGGTGTGTTGTCTCAACGGGATGGTGATCAAGAGGTTGTGATAGCGTACTTCAGCAAGTCGTTGTCAAAGCCGGAGAGGAACTATTGTGTCACGAGACGGGAATTGCTTGCTATGGTAAAGTCATTGCAGCATTTTAGCAAATATCTTCTGGGGCGGAAATTCCACTTACGAACCGACCATGCTGCATTGAAATGGCTATTGCAGTTCAAAAATCCAGAAGGACAAGTTGCGAGATGGATTGAGCTACTGCAGGAATACGACTTTGTGGTCGAACATCGCAGCGGGAAATCTCATGGCAACGCAGATGCATTGTCAAGAAGACCTTGTCCTGAAGACTGCAAGCATTGTACTAGGCAAGAGAGTAAGGAAGTGGTACCTGTGAGGATGCTCAGGACGGACCTCAGCAACGAGTGGAAGGAAAGCCTACAACGTGCACAGCAGGAAGATTCGAAAATCAGGCCGATTCTGGAGTGGATGAAGGCCAGAGCTCCTAAACCCAAGTGGAGCGACGTCTCAGCAATGAGTTCGATCACAAAGAGCTATTGGGCCCAATGGGACAGCTTGGTGATTCAGGATGGAGTCCTGTGCCGTAAATGGGAAAATGCTCGGGGAAACAGCTGTCACTTGCAAATGGTTGTCCCTAAATCTCAAGTACCGGATGTTCTGCAGCTGTACCATAATGGTTGTTCAGGAGGTCACCTGGGAGTAAAACGGACTCTACTGAAGATACGAGAACGGTTTTACTGGGTCCACTGTCGGGACGATGTCGAGGACTGGTGTCGCAAATGCACAAGTTGTGCAGCTGTAAAGGGACCTCAGACGCGTAACAGAGGTGCATTGAAAGTGTACAATGTTGGTGCACCATGGGAGAGGATAGCCCTTGACGTTGCGGGGCCGTTTCCGGAAAGTGAAAGTGGTAACAAGTATTTCATGGTTGTGATGGATTATTTCACTAAGTGGCCGGAAGTCTTCGCCATTTCAAATCAAGAAGCTTCGACAGTTGCAGATAAATTAGTTCATGAAGTCTTCTGTCGTTTTGGAGTACCTTTAGAGATTCACAGTGATCAAGGAAGGAATTTTGAATCACAAATATTCCAGGAAACTTGTCGAGTTATGGGTACTCATAAAACAAGAACAACTTCTTACCACCCACAATCGGATGGAATGGTGGAACGATTCAATCAGACATTAGAGAGGTACCTAGCCAAAGTTGTGGAAAATCGGCAACGAGATTGGGACAAGCACATACAACCGTTTTTGTTGTCATATCGAAGCGCTGTTCACGAAAGCACATCGGTGACACCAGCTTTCGCAAACTTTGGAAGGGAATTACGGCTACCTGCAGACCTGATCACCGGAATACCACCTGATGCCCCCCGCAGTATAACCGATTATGCGGATGACTTGCGGAACAAGATGAATGACATTTATGAGCACGTCAGACACTCAGGCCAGCAAATGTCTGAAAAGATGAAAACCCGTTATGACCGTAAAATGAACAATAAAGGGTTTGACGAAGGTTCACTAGTGTGGTTGCACAATCCCGTCCGTAGCAAAGGGAAATCTCCTAAGCTTCAAGCTAACTGGGACGGACCGTACCGGATTGTGACAAAGATCAATGACGTTACCTACCGGATACAGAAAGGTGCAAGAGGTACTCCTAAGATAGTCCACGTGGATCGACTGGCGCGTTATTATGGGGCCGATAATGCTCGGGACGAGCATTTCTTAGGTGGGGGCAGTGTTGCGCCGCACAATTAATGTTTGGTTGCCACTAGCGACATCTCGTATCGAGTAGCGGAGTTAATCGTCAAGATCTTTCTATAAAGTTCGATGATGTTCTAGAACTTTCTGGAACTATCGACATGTGTTCGGTCAGGGCCGATATGTACTCGAACATTCTCGATGCTTCTACGGTAGAAGGTTCTGGAACTATCCGAGGGCCCTATATAAGCGGGAACGGAGCACGTCTCGGGGTAGTTCATTGGAAGCGATACATGCGAGAACATCTAAAGCGATCTTCAAGTGCGACTTAAGAGTGATCCGTAGTGCTATAGTGTTGTGTAATTAGTGTGTTTAATTAAAGTGTTATTTTTGGTAATTCATATCGGCAGTTTTTAATTGTCACGAACCCCTAGCTCGTAACAATAACAATCGATCGTTCAGGTTAAACTACGCTATCCGCGGTTGGTCCTTGAATGGGTGGCCATTTGTGGATCTTTGACAGTCGTTACGGGTCGTCAGAAGCCCAAAGTCTAGCAGCCAGTCTTACCAAAGGATATCACATTACCCAGTAACTGTGTAGTGGAGGTCAGAGAGGCAGTCGCTCTATGTAAAATACAGGTACTCATTTGCATCCGGTTAGAATCTATGGCAACGCCAACATAAGTAATGATGACTGAATGATGATTACTGACACATGCGTGCACTGAATGGACAGGTCCACTCAATCTGTGTGGTTTCTTTCCTCAAAAGACCATTTCAGACACCAATCCACATGGTCTTCACATGATCTGACCAAGATTATGTCTGGACTTTAAAAGAGACTGTGACCTCTGAGTTTGTTTCGGCCTTTCTTCTCAGAGTAGTCAGTTAGGAAACGCCGACCTCACCTAGTTAAAAAAATATGATTGACGTGTAAAAGTGTTTGTACAAACCTACTTACAGAAATAAAATCATTTATCATTTATCATTTAATGGGCAAAAGCTAGGCAGACTGATGGATTGAGTAGTTTAATAAGTACATTGAAATAAACAAAACAAAAGTATGTTAAGAATGATTCGATGAAAGCCAAGCCCATGAGAGATTGAAATAGTGTAGACAAAATAATCATTAAGGTAGGTATTTAAATCTTTCAATTAGCTCTTCAGCATGTGTAGACAGCGCTGTCGTCGAATCAAAGCAAGTTTTTATTTTTTTTCTTTGCCGTAGATTGTTTCTTTAAAGCTTTTAAACGAATAGCTGACAATAATTGGAAAGGTCTTCAACATCAAAATTGTCTTTAAAACTGCTCTTATCGAATTGTTTTGGGTTTTAAGAGAATATTTAGCACACGAATTAGCCTCCTCATCTCTCTCGTTTTAATCCTATTTCGGCCGGAGCAGTCAATCAAGCAGTAATTACTAAATATAGTTCCGTATTCGCTGATTCGTCCAAAAATAGTGCGCGTGCGCTGTAACTTAAGTTGGCTTCTATTTAGTAGCCGTCGCCACTTCATGGCGGAGTGGCAGCTGTCACCGTGTGACTTACTTGCTTCACACCCAATCTACAAACATCAGAAACATTCTGGAATACTTGAACGTGTTTTTTTGTGATACGGTAATGTAGGGTGACGTTTTGTGAAGTTTTGCCATCAAATAAGTTTATAAAACGTACCTATACATTTTTAGTAGAAATTAAATTGGTATATTTTTTTCACTAGTAACACAAATTAAACTAATTTACCTATATCTTGTCTAATTTTGTTAACGCAGCAGGATGAAGAACTAACTGAGATTATGCTCATAATTTATGTTAATATCATGAATAATATTAAGTAAATAGCCTCCAGTTACCCGGCATACCTTGAAAAAGAACGCGATAAATCAGTAATTATTACTGTAAAGAATGACAACTGACTGGAACAATAAGAAATCCTTATCAGGATCTGTGCTGTCACGAAAAACCAACGGCGTGGATAAAACATGCAATAATTGAGATACAACGAATGTCTACTGACAAAGTCGATTGCTATTCTGGAGTGTATCCAAACACGATTAATGTCGATTGTAGAGATATTGGACTAAATCAATATTAACCCAAATAAAGTAACTTTGGTGCTACCTACGATATCTAGAGTCCATAGAGGAACAAGCACGTGCTACTAAAGACTGTTTTCGTTCGGTAAAACCATTTTGAATGAGTATAGTAGGTTTTGCAAGTGTGAATAATTAATTGGCGTTAGTGAGAAGTCATAGATTTTTTTTTCAAGATCAGAGACAAAACGTAAACCGCCGGCAGCGGCGCCGCAACTAGAGACGTCTTTGACAAATGAGAGCAATTAACACACGTGGAAACATATTAAATTAATGATTTATATTAATATTACAGCCGGCGGGACATCAACGAAACGCGTCGACGCGCTCGAGATATTACCGGTGCGTTCCAAGCGCGTTCACCTGCGATCGAGGTGAAGGTCACGCGCGTCATGAACCGAACGCGCCCGAACGCAAATGTCAATGTAAATATTGTAGGTATTCCCGCCAAGCCGGCCATCTTGAATTTCGGCTTGACCGGTTTTGGGATGAGACCCAGAGCTAAATAGCGACGGAATGTCGACTTTACTGGATTTGTTTCTTTTCTTTGCTCGTCACGGACATTTGTGATTGCTAAACTGTTCCATTGTTTATGTAAGTCTAGTCTGTTGCATCAATGTTGGTTGACCTAATGTTAGCAAATCGTTAAAAAGTTATACCTAACAAAGTTTGCGTTGGTCGTCAGTTTTGTTAATTAAGCACCTATTCGGCGTTTCAAACAATAACTTCTTGGTCAATTAATATTTAACACCTTTATATACAACAACACAAATAATACTTAGTTAAATGAATAGTTACCGTAGGTAATCATTATTACTGAAACCAATTCAGTTTAAAGTGTACTTACTTAAACTAATTTACGTGTTTCACGTTAATGGCGGACAACGGCGTAAGTCAACGTAAGACGTAACTAGAGCAAATATTTTACCCAAATTCGAAGGTCGCGTGAACGAACCTGGAGTAAAAAGCAAGTTATGATAATCACGTCAAACTTGTCAACGGCGTAAATTATGTTCTTTGTGAAACACGCTAACTGATTTAAATTAGCTGAATATGAATAACTGGTAATAATACGAACGACGACGGTTTACGTCATTAACTACATTTATAGAACGAGTCCGCGAAGAGATTCTTTGAAATTCATTCATGTTTATTTTACAATTTTATTTCAGCAAAACCACTACACAGATATAATATTCAAATAGCTACGGAGCTGGGCGATATTTCGAACACAAAACTTACGTAAATAAGCCAGACGTTGATTAAGAAACTGTTTGAACGCCATCCAAAGTGGTATTTTAAAACTTAAATCCCTTTCCGCCCTTCTGAACCAGAACAAAGGTACCAATTAAGCTTCATAATCGCCGGCAACCTTATAATTAATACTACAGAAATTAAAACCCCAGCAATAAACGTACAGTCCTGTACAAAAAAATACACAATCGTAGCTCTGTGCTCTACCGAACATTAATTACGAAGAAAAGAATTTTATACTTAAAGGTCTTGTAGGTGTTGATCTGAAATGAACTTTATGTTGTGACCATTTAAAGTTTAAGTTGCTAAGACGATGGAGTAGGCCAGTATTGAACAAGCAAAGACGGATTATGGAATGTCGTAAAAATGAATCTTCGTAAGATTCCTAAAATTAGTTAATCCTTTAATCTAATGGTGCCGATTCTGTTGTCACAAAATTCTCTAAACTAGACTAAAAATCACCAAAATTTAGTTTATTCCTGTCAAACGACGATTTCCTATTCTGAAATTGACTAAAATGACACAACTTAACTATATTTTAGTTTGACAGCACTAAGATTGCACTGAATTATTAGTTTAGTGAAAATGGTAATTTTGCTATTCTGTTGTTGTCAATTTCATTATTGTATTCAACCTAAAATTTTGGTTGTCTAACTAAATATGACTATTTTTAATCGCGATTAAATAGGTGTGGAATAAAATTAGTTGTCAAGAACTAAAATTCACACCGATACCTCGACTTCTGGTGCAAAAATAGTACTGTATTTTTTTTCTTTTCTTTTGCTTATATCTCGAAAACGGTGTGTCCTATCGCAAAAATAATGAAAATTTCGACCCCCTTTAGGAAACCCCAAACACCTATAAAACTCAACATGTGGATAATAATTTTTCATATTTTCCATGAAAAAATCATATAAATTACGTCGAGGCTGCCGACCCCGGCGCGCTGCTGGCTCTAAAAAAAAACACGGGGAAGGGCAAACAAGTACCACGTTGCGAAGCCAAAACATACCACGTGCGAGTCGCGATTGTCAAATTTGATTTTGGTTGTGTCAAAATAGTTTTTAAATTTAGAGATATTTTTTTGCAGAATAGCGTTTAGATTCTCATAGTAAAAAGTAAGGAATTTTAGTTATAGTTTAGTTAGTTTAGTTCGGTGTACAACAGAATCGGCACCATTGTCTTGTTAAAAGCATCTCTAATAGGTACCTATATAGTTACTAAATTACGGAAGACTTATAAAATTAATTGTTTAATAACTTCCTGTTATCTGGAAGTGTTAATTATTAATTCCAATGACTAGAATTTTTACCCGCAGCTAGGTACATACGTAAATGTATAAGAAAACCTACTCAAATGACATAAAAACCCATAAAAAAGGTGTTGTTAATTGAAGAGCACACATACGATCGTTTAGTATGAAATGTATGAATGTAGTTTGATAGCGGAGTGGGGACAGCGCCGAGTTGCTAACGAGGGGAAAAGTGCCTATTTCCGAGGCGTAATGACGTCGTGTCAGCCTTCTAGCCAGGCCAAACACCAGCGAATAGAATTCTAGATAATATGACAACCCATGCCGTGCAATACTTCAGTATAAAACGATTTTACACGAAATAGTTCAGCGGGTCTCTAAGTTCCGTGTTGTGCGAACGTACATAGTAAAAGAATCATTTCTTCCCGTGGGTGTCGTGAAAGGCGACTAAGGGACTTGCTAGAGAATGGGCAGCAGCGTTCTCTATGCATTTTACCACCATACTGTGTTCGCCAAACCGCCTGCCAAGCTTGGCCATTATGGCAAACCCACCATTTTTGCGGGGGACGCCTATTTTCAATTGTGTACGTCTTTCGGCTGAAATGATGGTGACGAATTGACGATGATGATGTTGACTCTCTAAGCACGAGGACTGTAGTTTCGGCCGTAGTCCCGCGCGTTTCGTACTCCGTGCCACTTACGGACATAAGATTACATCAGTGCCCGAACTAAGAATAAATGACAATACTATTTGATAGTTGTCTCTAACAGCGATGTATTTTTGCCCGACTAAAAATTTGAATTTGACACTTGTATTGACGGATCAATAAATATGGGACGTGTCCGTATTTTCGTTGACAAACTTTAGAGAGAACCCCCCAGTAACCACTAACGGCATTTATTTTAATTGTTTGTTATCATTTACAACACAGCCTAATTACGCAATATGTACTGTCTTTGGTCTTTGTGTGACCCCCTGCCCTGAATGACATCAAGCCATAGGCAACATTGTGAAACTTGTTATTTTTATTTGTTGAATACGAGGCTTTGGCTTCTCCGTATTTGTGTATTTTATGACTTTTGTTCTGTAATGTGCGTTTTGTTTGTGCCAAATAAACAATTTTTCTTTATTTTATGACAGTTTCAGTCACAATAAGGTCTACGTTCGACATTTGTACTCAATTTTCTTGATAGTAGATCTTCAGATTTTCAGCGAGAAAATCGCAACTTGTGATATTTGAAATAGAATTTCGGTAAAAGGTTTCTAAGAAGTTAATTATCCGATATAATAGGGGTCGATGACCTGCTTAGAGATAAAAAGCCTTTTCATATTGATAATTTGTGTAAGGACCATGCTCTGAAAGGTGGAGAGGAAAGGTCCGACAGTAAAATCACGATATCTGTCTACAAATAAGTATTTATTTATTTACTCACAGAACAAAATGAGATGGGATTTTCAGTGTTCAAAGAGTGTTAGAAATACGTCATCATCATTTCAGCCGAAAAACGTCCACTGGCGTATTTCTCAAAGTTGGATCTACCTAACTGGACAGTTTGTCCTAGGTAAACATAATCGTCTACAACTTCGAGTGTAGAGTCTCCGATCTTCATAAGAGTGCCTGTTACATGGACATTCGAAATTTTCTAAGTTTTGTCCATGTTCATTTTGAGACCCACTCTTTCGGAAGCTCCACTGAGGTCATCGAGCATTGTACTGAAGTCCTCCATAGTCTTAGCCATGACTAATAAATCATCGGCAAACCAAAGGTGAGTGATGTACTCGCCATTGATGGTGATGCCAATCTGTTTCCAGTCCAGAACTTTGAAGAGATCCTCCAATGCAGCGGAAAGATAACGTCTCCCTGTCTCACCTCGCTGCAGGAGGACAAGTCTCGAGGTCTGGTCCGGTATTTACATACCTGTTATTATTTACGTAACGATTTTTTTTTTCTTATTCTCACAGGATAGAGAATAAAGTGGATTTAATATTTAACTTTAAAGTTGCCTTCAAATTTGGCATGCAAGTAGTTTTTCCGTTCCGTAATTATTTCTAAGTAATCACAGCCACACGGGTCGATCCATCAGGTTATGCTACGCTTGCCGCGGTTGGTTGACCATCTTTATATACCAAGCCCCTCCATGCCTCGGAAAGCACGTTAAGCCATTGGTCCCGGCTGTCATTTGTGGATCTTTGACAGTCGTTACGGGTCGTCAGAAGCCCGAAAATCTGACAACCCGTCTTACCGGGGTATCGTATTCCCCATTAACTGGGTTATGGAGGTCAGATAGGTAGTCGCTCCATGTAAAATAATGGTATTCAGTTACATCCGGTTAGACCGGACGGAACCGGAAGCCAGTTCCAACATAGTTGGAAAAAGGCTAGGCAGATGATGATGATGATCCTCCATCAATCATATATCAATCCACGCACAGCTCCTCGGATACTATATACGTATAAGCAGTGCGAGAAGACATTGCTTACCTGGATTAACACCAAGGCCGTCTTAAACTATGCTGGGGCCCTAGGGCACACAAGAATTTAGGGCCCTTTTGGAAAGTAAAGATAGCGAATTATTAATTAATGCAACCCGAAAAACAACAATTTTGACGGTGGCGTAGGTGGCGCTGTTAGGTACTGTGATCGAAAAATTGTTTTGAGAATAAATGTGAAAGAAATTGTCGGTCCTTCGGGGCCCCCTGAGCATGGGGGCCCTGGGCACGGGCCCCGTGTGCCCTTATGGTAAAGACGGTACTGATTAACACATAGGGTACTTTTAATCCTGGTAGTACGTAACGCGGGCGAAGCCGCGGGCAAAAGCTAGTAATATTATAAATGTGAAAGTTTGTGAAGATGTATGGATGTTTGTTACTTAATAACGCAAAAACTGCTGAATGGATCTGGATGAAATTTGGCACACAGATAGATAATAGCCTAGATTAACACATAACATACTTTTTACCGGTAGCACGTTTCCTTGGGATAATTTCCGACATACAGGCAGGCGAAGCCGCGGGCGGAAGCTAGTTATGTTATAAAACTTCTTGTCACTCTTTGTTTTCAAAGCAAGTAGTGGTATACGAATGTATGTAGGTAGGTTCCGCAACTGCCGCTACTAAAAAGTAAAAAATTAAAAAGTTTTTATTTATTTATTTATATTTAAAGAAAACAAGTAACAAATGACTCAAATGTGTTAGTAACAATATTTCTTAACCCTATGTTAGTAAACGTAACCTACACACTTAACCTACACTGAGCTACACTGCCATTATAGTTACAATGCGAATCCCTGCTACAAGCTCAACACCGAAGTGGAGAGTTTGCAGCAGCGATTCACAGACAAGCAGTCCAGTCTGCACGCGATACACCGCAGTATAATGTTGGGGCTGGCCCGCACCCGACGCACCAGGGAAGCGCATCTTTTTCGCATCGTAGCGTAGAAGCAATCCATCCGTGCTTCAGCAAACATCCCTGATGCGCTACAGAAGCGGAACAGCCCCATCAGCATCCGGAACGCATTATTATACTGAATGCAAAGGGCGCTGTACGATTTTTGAGTGTGTTTTAAACTACACTAACTTTAAAAATGCACTAAAGGCTACTGAAGGCAGGCGCGACGCGCCAGGTCTGCTACGCGACTCGAGTGGATCAATTTCTATACAAACGTAATGGAAATTGTTCTATTAGAAATCACGTCGCACTGTCGCGCCGCGCCTGTCAGCAGGAGAAGATTAAAAATTATAATTTGTACATTAGAAAAAAGTTCTTACTGATTTAAATTCGCAACAATAATGAAACGTGGCAGCGGAAATAAACATTCGAGAAACAACGAATTGGTCGGACCCTTGTCTGGTGACCCGAGATTTATTTAAAAAGTTAGTGAACCGTAGCGTGTTTTTTAATCTGTATCTACTGAGTGTGTACATCTACAGATAACAAATTACATTGGTACCAATGTTTACCTTGCGTTGGCCATTGTTTTTGGCTACGTACACATTGCCCGATACTGGTGTTTTGCTTTCTTCTGTAATGCAGTTGATATGTTGCTCAAACATTCCGCGATCTGCCAGGGGTGCGGGTTGTTCGAAAGAGATACCGCCGCCCCTGGCACACAGGCTACTGAGGGAACACGGGTGGGTTTTAATCAGTAAATCGTCTGACACGCCCTCCTGCTCCACCCAGAGCGGGAGAAATTATTTGATGATTTCCCACAAAAAAAAAGACATTCCGCGATTGAGTAAAACATACAAACATTCACATTTATAATATAAGTAGGATAATACTGATAGTAGAACAATTAGGCACTGATTTTTTTTTTTAATTACCTAAGTACCTATTTCAAAATCAGTCTGTTTTACAATAAATACAATTTTACGATTTAGGGTTGAATTGAATAGAAAGAAAGTAGCATAATTGAATCTCGCGTCCTAGTTAGGTTTCATGGTAAACTGTATTAAGGTTCGCCAGCCCAGGGCCCAGAGACAAAACACATTTCTGTTAGCGTTCACGCCAAACGCTACGCCAAAATGTATGGGAATGACATTACCTGCGGAAAGGTTACGTCGTGTTCTTTCCGCGGGTAATGTGTTTTGTCTAGGCCTGCAGGTTCCCACAGCTCTTCACTAAGGCAACCGTCGATTTTGACTATCTGCCTACAGTCTGAAAGATATGAATGGAACCCCTGGAGTTGTATGTTGTACCACGTACGCCGTTTATGCTATGTTACGTATGTTTTAGGTATGTAATAAATACATTAACAATGATTTTTAAACACTAGGCAGTTGCTCCATGTAAAATACATACTGTATTTTTGGGTAAAGGCTACGCAGATGATGATGAAATGAGGAC
Source organism: Polymixis flavicincta (assembly GCA_949987655.1). NCBI lineage: Eukaryota > Metazoa > Arthropoda > Insecta > Lepidoptera > Noctuidae > Polymixis > Polymixis flavicincta. The sequence goes on along the minus strand of OX465175.1, from coordinate 9,819,489 downwards.
GAACGTTAAAAACTTTATGATGTATGCTTTATATAGTGGTCATTCATCATTATTCTGATACTTTTTGATCGGTGACCTCTAAACACAAAACAAAATTATAAATAACTAGCTGCGCCCCGCGGTTTCACCCGCATAAGTCTCGATCCCGTGGTAATATCTAGATAAAAAATATCCTATGTCCTAATTCCGGCCATCTTCTACCCATGTGACAAATGTCATCCAATTCCATTTAGTGGTTTTAGCATGAAAGCGTGACAAACAAACATCAAAAACTAAAATCTTATGGTGTTATAATATTAACTATTTATTGCCACAATAACAAATTGTTAAAGGTTAAAGACGTGTTCTTCTTGACCTTTGCAGGTACCTAATTAATATCAGGCAATAAGTGAAGGTATTCGCAACTTATTAACTTTTATTGTTTATAAAAATATTAAAAGTTAAATAATCTAGGGAATCACCGTCCTTATAAACCGTGTGGTGCCGGACGAAAAAGAATAATAGCACCATCCCATTCTTTCCACACGTAGACTCCCTTCGGTCAGTTGTGCGTGGGCATACTGGCTAACAAAGCCAGCTTAGCTCCGCCCAAAAGCACAGAAGCTTCCTGGGAGCTTCACTGGCTTCGCGGAGCGACCTCACTGTTCCGAGGATTTCTTCACGTGAAGAGAAGCCACGGGCTCAAATTCCAGGTTGATGTGGGCGGCTGATTCCTCGGCGTCAAGGCAACCCCTGCAAAGCAGGCTGTCTATGGCGCCTATGTTAAAAAGGTATTTGTTAAGGGGGTTATGGCCCGTAATTGTTCCTATTATTATTCTAAGTTATTTCGTTTTTGGTTAATCGCGGGTGTAAAGCCAATTTTGACTGTCTGCAGTCTGTTGTCAGTGACCAGGGCCTAGGACACGACGTAACCTTTCCGCAGGTAATGTCATTCCCATACATTTTGGCGTAGCGTTTGGCGTGAACGCTAACAGAAATGTATTTTGTCTCTAGGTCCTGGGGGTCTACTCTTATTCAACGAAAAACGAAGTTTCGATCGAAATTTCGCATGTTTCCTACCACAGTTCCATTCGTTCCGAAGTTTAATTCGAACGAACATTGTTTGACAATTAGATTCTCTAAACCTACTCTAATTCCTAAAAGTTGCGAACGAACGTTTGAATTTGACAGATGATTGTTCGGAATTTTAACCTCAAATTGACGAAACCAAAAGTGTTACCTTTTGATTTTCGTTAGTGTGGATTTTTTTATAAATTTGCTTGAAATGGCTACAAGAATGCTCTTAATCGAAGCTGCTCTACGTGAAGAACGTTTAGAGCGTAGAAGGAACCGGCGTCGCCTGCGCAATCAACTTAATATTACTGAAATTCCCGACGTAGAGTTTGTAGGAAATTACAGACTCAGTCGGCAATTATTCGAGGAAATAGTGCCTTTATTACCTCCAAAGGCAAGGTGTCATGGAATCGAGCCCACAGTGAAGGTGGTGCATATTTTTTATTATCATTCTCTTCAATAAAAATAAGCATTCCACGGCCTTGAATTTTTATGCCCGAGGTTTTGTGGCCAAGGGTTTGTGGGGCAAAACATGGACGGGCCCATAGCACAACAGACTGTTTCTCGTTGTTTGCATTATGTTTATGTATGTTAATAACTTGCAAAGTTTCAATTTCAAGTTTATCAAAAACAAAACATTTGGAGACCCAAAATGCAGACTGCGACACAGTACAGTTTGAAACTTTCTGAAGGAAAGCACTTGAAAACATGATTGATTTATTTTGCAATACTTAAGAAGCAAACTTTTTGTTTAGAATTCAAACAAAAAATCTTAAGTTGACATGTTATGATTAGATTGCGTGTGAACCTAAACAGAGTTGAAAATACAGATAATTTTGGTTGTCGTAAGTTACTACCGATCGTTGGCATGAAATAGTAGTCTTCAATTTAGTCGGCTAACAATAACCGTGAATGGGTGTTTTATAGTGTCTCGGTGAATTTCGTAGGAAATAAAAAAAATTCTGTATATTGATATTTTCTGCATGAACATTACAAGAAATATTTAATAAACCACATGTTCAATGTAAAACTTAAAAATAGAGCATAAGAGTTTGTAAATTGTAAGTTAAAATAAAAACCGTAACTTACTTTAGGTGACATCATAAAAGACCCACACAATATTGTTCATTCCAATCGTTCACGAAAATTGTCTATGGATCCGAACTTCATCTGCGTGTCCGAAGACAAAATAGAGTAGGGTCAGTAACGAAACTTCGTTTAAAATTCGTTCGTTTGCGAAATTTCGTTTCCGAGAAAGAGAGTAGACCCCCTGATCTGTAGTTACGGAGTTCGGTCGACCTTTGGCCAATGCACGCACGAAATTGTGAGAAAGGCAGGGGGAGAAGTGGGTACGGTCCTAGCACTTTCATATCAGAGCCTCTCTTCGCAAGTTCACCTGCGGCATCGTTGCCTAAAGATCCACTGGAGGGTAATACGATTAGACGTCGATAAACTCTCCAGGGCTAGATGGCACTCAAAAATTAGTTTGTTGTAAGTTTGTTTGTTTTCTAAAGCTTTGAGCACAGATACGAGTAGGCTGTCGGATAGGAATTTAATGCCGTAGTTCCGGATGCCTAAGTTCTTTACTGCTGTTGCGGCTTGTGTTAAGGCAACACATTCACATTGAAAGATCAAACTGTGTGTCCCTAGCGGTATGTGAAAGTTGATGTTGAGGTCAAGGTCAAGGGAGTGTACGCCAGCACCAGAACCGTCTTGTGTTTATGAGCCGGCAGTGTAGATGCGTACTTCATCCCTTTCTTCCTCTACTGTTTGTATGATATAGTTTTTGTTGAACATAGGTTGGTTTGGTGTTCTATCACACGGGGCAGCGATGAGAGGCTGGTACTCAATCGCCCGGTCCAGGATGTTAGCGTGTGGGTGTGGACTGGTTGCCCCATATGCCTAGATGCATTAGTAAAAGGCGACTAAGGGACTTACTAGAGAATGGGCAGCAGCGTTCTCTATGCATTATACCACCATACTGCGATTGCCAACCCGCCTGCCAAACGTGGCGATTATGGCAAAACCTCTCCTAAGAGTTGGGGGAGGCCTATGTCCAGCAGTGGACGACTTTCGGCTAAAATGATGATGACGATGATGTTAATAAAAATAACTAATATCCTACACGTGTCAAAAATAAGAAAACAATACAAGTGAACAAAGGTCACATTTAAAATTCGTTGACAAAGTAATAAACAATAATGACAATTAATGGGCTCTTAGTCAATGGTCAAGTTTGATATCTAAATATTTCGGTAAACTTCACCAAAAATCTTATTAATAAGACGAAAAATAATAACTTCATTAACATTTTTGAATGCGCTGTAAAAACTACGCAAGCGACAAGCTATGCTGCGCAGAAGCATTGTACAACCACGAACGATCTCGGTCGACCACTTTTGTCCTTAACGCGTAAGACATAAGGACGAAAATTGGCCGACTTTACCTAATGAGCACCTAAAATACCTATCAACTACTTCGCAACGACCAAACAATTTTGTTCTCTATTTTCAACGTGTGGTTTACTTGAATGTCTGTTCTGTGTGCACAATAAATTCGCATGACGATAACATACATAGGAAGGTACCTACGTAACCACAGACAAACAGTGAAGATTTAACAAAAGGTGCGAATATTACTTACGTATGGGCAGACACGGAGACAGGTGTCAACTTTGCATCCTCTATGCACTAGGTAGGTACATAATATATTTCACACTTTCGTCGAATAAGTCGACGTACGAAAAAACGTATAAAAGGCGCGGTGGATTTTTTTCGCGCATTTGACTTTCAACTCTCGGTGTTAAATTGAGGATTGCGAGTCGAGTGCATCTCAGCGCGTCGGAAATGGAACAGTGTGTGGTGAACTGTTCGATTTTAAACTCTCGGAGTTGAGCATTACGTTGATTATCCTATGCGCGAATAAATTCCGCCGCAATTTTATAACGTCCGTAGGAACGTGAACAAAAAATACATCGCGTCTATATTTCCCAAAGGGTTCGGCTGTAGTACACTTACATTTCATAAAAAAACGGCGAGCCCACTCCCATCAACCAAGCATCAATTCAGACTCCGGGCTGTTCCTGAGAAATTCCAGATTTTATAAGTATAACCTAATAACACTTTGCTCGACCTGAGAATCAAACCCAGCTCAGCACTAGCGACCACTAGACCAACGAGGCATCACACATTCCTTTTTTCAAAATATTTTTTATAATGCATCAGTCGTCGGAAATATCGTAGGACAGAACGTTAACTTTACTGGAATGTTTGGAGAAAGGTCCTTGACCCGAAAACTTTCTCTCTAACTTTGGATACCGAGTCCGGGGTAATAAATATGGATAAACTTTTTTTTTAAAGCTTTGGAATGAATATGAAAAAGCTTGGACACACTCGAGTGTCGGGCGGTTTAACTTTGTCCAGTCTATGACTATAAATTGTCTCCAATTTTAAATTGAAAACTAGGAATGAACGTTCGGCTTTTTTTTCGTTTGACGTTTTCTAAAAAATTAAACCTAGCTAGATCGAGTTATCGCCCCCGCAACCCCCTGCATACCTACTGAATTTCATGAAAACCGTTGGAGCCGTTTCCGAGATTCAGATTATATTTATACAAGAATTGCTCATTTAAAGGTATTAGATTATTTTAATGCTCAACTCAAACTCAAAGCATTTATTTCAAATAAACCAATTACAGGCACTTTTGAATTGTCAAGGTCGGTGAGTTACAAAGATGAAGCTAGTTGCCCATTCCAAGCATAGTAGGTACCTATGGAGAAGAACGGGCAAGAAACTCCATGGACACTCTTTTAAAATCATGATATTCTTACAAAAAGTTGGTTACATCATTATGTTGAAATTATAAATTAATGTGAAAACGATGTAAAAAGATGTGCACATTAAAAGGGTCCGCAATTAAAACAAAATAAAATGATCTACAATTCAGAAATTAAAATAAGCCGTGGGAGCTAAAAGAGATGACCAGTCCCTACTGGCGGCGCCCGTTTACGAACATGACGTATGGATCAGCACCATTCAGCTCAACCATTTTGAAGGGAACTTAATGATCCAACACACACGCCACCACCAGCGAGACATTTGAGTGAGCATGACAACGATAACCAGCATTAGATGCACTTAAACAACGTGCCAGTTATTTCTAGCAATTTTAATAATTAAAGTATATATACATATAGTGAGGATGACAAGAGCGAAATTATTTATAGAATTGATGCGAACATAAAATTTTACGGCACATATAAAATGAAACTTGTATCAAATATAATAAAATCTGTAGAATATTAACGGAGATATAAATAGTGTCAAACGTTATTTAATTTTACGCGCGATACAAGGGTATCCTATATTGTCTAACAAATGTATTTTCAGCAAAGTTCGCTTAAAATTCACAAATTGTGAGACAGCTCCGAAACTATTAAGTAGTACAGGTGAAACACTGAACAGTTTCGTGAAACGCTTAGAATAAACTGGGAATTTTAGTTCGCGTAAATTTTATTAAGGCATCATCTAAAGTCTCCGACATATTGAAAAAAAAAAATGCTTCTTCTTTATAGTGTACCTTTTTAAGCATATGGAAGAGGGATTTATGATTTAAGAGGAACCTAGTCGAGGGCTCGAACTCACTGATGGGCCTGGCTAAACATCACGCTGTCTCACAAGGCTTCGTGTCCGACAGAGGTAGTACCCGTGATGAGCAGTTAGCCGATAGTCTACACGCACAACATTATTGAGTGCGCTGCAGGATCAGTTACAGTAAAAACAAGCGCGTCAAAAATTAAGAAAAGTCCATCGGAAGATCGGGTTTTCTGAAAAAATCACTGCATATATCAATGACCAATACAGTTTATTGAACTTTTCGATAATTGAGCTTTGTCGGTACCAACTTAGTTTTGGAGATTTTATTCTTCTTTTATTACTTAAACACGCCCAAAGTTAGGTTAAATTAGCAAGAAAAACGAAACTTTGGAAATTATTCCACGGGAACATACTACCGGGATAAAAGTATCCTATCTATTAATCTAGGTTATAAATGTTATAATCTATCTGTGTGCCAAATTTCATCCAAATCCGTTCAGCCGTTTTTGCGTGATTGAGTAACAAACATCTAAAGATCTTCACAAACTTTCACAACATGTATTAGTAATAAAACTTCTATTTAGAAGAAAGACGGCATTTCGTTTTAGCACAATACGTTGTTTTATTCGAAGCGCAGACACATTATCGCTATCCTTTCTATTTGCCTATCAAAAGTAATGTCATCACACTCGTTCGTTCATAAATCAGTCGCCCGGTGAAGCTCATCGACGATGAATCTATGTATTTTTTTTTATCGCTTCGATCAAAATATAATACATGATTGAAATAATTGTGATTACAATTCGTGTTCCATTTTTAGCCTAGTAACCAAATATGGAACACAAATTCATATAAGTTTGTGGTGGCGACTTGGCGGCCGACCGCGGAAGATGGAACCGCCACTCCCCGCGTGCTGGATAATTAAGTCACGCCCATCAAACTAGTATTTATTTTCAAGGTAGGGTGAAATTTAGTGAAAGTCGAACAAAAATAATGGAATAGTTTTAAAAGAGACCATCTGAATGGTAAACGATGAAAAGTAAAATAGTATTACGTTCCGTATTGTAGTAATATTTCAAAGCGATGCCACAATAAATCGAAATAATGCCCGTAGTGAAGAAGATCGCAGCAATATCGAATGAATAAAGGAGAGTTGATTTTTTGCGACTAACCTAAAAGGGTATCTTAAGTACGGAATCCCGCAAACATTATCGTGAAGGCACGGACCCTTCCCTTAAGGTGAGCACTTTTATATGCCCATCAAACCTTACGAGTACAATAAAACACGATTGTTTTCCAATAACATCGACGTCCACCGCCCCCTAAACTAAAAAAATGTACGAAACATTTATTTAAGAGCTGCGATGATATTAAGGTGATATATTGAATAAAACAATTGTCGTTGCCGTGTACACGCCTTAATCGAAAATCAATGGAACGACCGAAATAGATAGGTGTGACTAATACATTATTTGAACAGTATCGAATTTTATAAAAAAGCAATTGTGCACGGTCGGCGCAGGAGTTGCATCCTGACAGCTTTTCTATTACACTGTCTGAGGGAAGGCTTTAGGCATCCCGACAAAGACGAAAACTTGCAACGCGTGACAGCGAAAATATTTCAAAGGAACTAAAGCTTATAATACATACATATACATACGTACAACAGGAGGGTGTTCACTGAGGAAAATAAATTTTATTTACATTTAAAAAGCGTAGCGGAATCTTTGTCAATTCACTCCCGTCCATCGGAGGGTCGAGCGAACAAATAAAATGAGATCACAACAGTGCCCTGCTTGCGACAACAATGAACTGGGAAAGATCTGCTTTGCTTTAATTAAAAGTAAATTGTTCGTACAAGCATTAAGCATTTAGATGAGAGCTGTGAACAACTGTAATTATTGCTGTTGTCATCGGCAACGGCACACGATAAAAACCGATGTAGAATTGACTGTTCTTGTTCGGATCGGGCACAGTGGGACGTAATGAAAACCTTACCTATGTGCAGTGAGTGGCTAGAAAGGAGGACATATCTGCACCTGAGCACAAGACGTAGTCACACGTCTTTCTAGAATTACGTTCATGAATCTAGATGGGAAGAAGATCCCGTCAAAATCAAAATATTTTATTTCACATAAACCTGCATGGGCACTTATGAAACGTCAGAAGCTAGATACACTGTTCCAATTTGTCGCTTCCTATGGAGAAGAGCCGGCAAGAAACTTCACGGTTACTCTTTTAAAAATAATTGGCTTTTAGAATGTTTTCAAATTACAGTGATAATAGGTATGGGAGGACAGTGCAGGCTTGTCAATAAGTACCAGGTACTTAGAGGAATGAAAATACAAAATAGAAAATCGTCTACAAATCTAGTCTGTAAGGCCTACAACGTCATCTTATTCACAATATGTAAAAGAATAAACCTATTTGAACCAACCAACCAACGTCAGTGAAGCTATCTATTTGTCTATTGATATCTGGTTTGCCATCTACATGATGTACAGACTAGATTTGTAGACGATTTTCTATTCTGTATTTTCATTCCTCTAAGCACCTGGTACTTATTGACAGGCCTGCACTGTCCTCCCGTACCTATTAACACTGTAATTTGAAAATATTGTAAAAGCCAATTATTTTTAAAAGAGATACCGTGGAATTTCTTGCCGGGTCTTCTCCTTTCAGACACCAATCTACATGTGGTCCTCAATATTATATCCGGATTTTTTTTATTGACATTAAGGTTTTTTTTTAATAAACAATGTCATGAATATTTACTTTGTAATTAATTATTGTGATAATTAATTACACTATAAGGGTGAGACACCAGGACAGTATGGTGTGGGCTTTTTAATTAAAAAGGAACTAGCTAACAAAATTGATGAAATAAAAGGGATCTCCGAGCGAATAACAATCTTAAACATAACACTGCCCGTAGATAAAAATGAAAAATGGTCTATCATTCAAGCATATTCGCCAACTGAATCAGATAAAAAAGAGGATTTAGTGAAGATTGAAAATTTTTACGATGATTTACAAACTACTATCCAAAACTCGCACAAGAATATCATAGTAATGGGCGACTTTAATGGACAGATAGGAATGTGCAATAGCGTGGGGGAAGAATTTACAATAGGTAAATACGGAGATGGCAAAAGAAGTAAGAATGGAGCAAGGTTAGTTAACTTTGCATTAGAAAACAAACTCAGAATTCTAAATAGCTTTTACAAGAAAAAGAAAACAAAGAAATGGACCTGGATTTCCCCAAACGGACTTTATAAAAATGAAATCGATTTTATCATGTCAAACAACGCCAAAGTTTTTAAAGACGTATCCACCATACACAATTTAAATTTCCATACGGACCATAAAATGGTGCGTGCTACATTAACAGGCATGCCTATAAAGAGAAAGAGGGCATTTCATAAAGACAGTTCAGCCCTACTATGTACTGGCAATAGTGACAAGCTTATGACTAACCAACAAGCACTAATAGGAAAGGACGATGAGAAAAACGTAACAACCCAAGAAAAATATGAAAAAGCTATGAAGATACTAAAAACTGAAACAAGGAAAATAAATATCGAAAATAAAAGAACAATTTCTACCAAGACACAACAGTTACTACAGGAAAGGAAGGAACTATTACAAGGAAATAAACAAAAAGACCGCTTTAGAATATCTGAAATAAGTAAAAAGATAAACGAAAGTATTAGAAAAGATAACAAAATTAAAAGACAAAATACATTGAAAAAGCATATCGAAAAAACCGGTGGAATAAAGAAAGCTATAAAAGAACTGAACACTAAAAAAGACTGGATACCAAATGTGAAAACTAAAGATGGAAACCACACAAGAAAAAGACCTGAAATACTTAAAGTAGCCACAGACTACTATCGAAACCTATATCAAAGTAAGAACACAAACGTAATTGCAAAGGAGTGTTACATGAAAGATGCTGAACCAATACCGAGAATATTGAAGGAAGAAACAATACGAGCAATTAACACACAAAAGACATGTATATAAAGTTTTCTCCAAAATAATTTTATCTCGAATGACCATGGTACTCGACGAAAATCAACCTAAAGAACAAGCCGGTTTTCGTAGTAAATTTTCAACCATAGATCACATACATGTTCTAAGACAAATTGTACAAAAATATAAAGAATACAACAAGACATATTATATAGGCTTCGTTGACTTCAATAAAGCCTTTGACTCCTTAGAACATGAATATATCTGGAAAGCACTACATAGCCAAGGAATACAGGGAAAGTACATACGACTACTCAAGAACATATATTCTAAAAGTACTGCACAAGTCAGATTGGAAACAACGGGCGTGGAGTTCCCTATAGAGGGAGGCGTCCGGCAAGGGGACCCTATCTCACCTAAGTTGTTCTCAGCAGTTCTCGAGATGAAATTTAAGAATCTAGAATGGAATGAGAATGGACTCAACGTAAACGGCGAAAACTTGAACCATCTGCGCTTTGCCGACGATCTAATACTGTTTTCTGAGTGCCCAAAAAAGTTAGAGCAAATGCTCCAGCAACTATCAGATCAAAGTGCGAAAGCAGGGCTGTCAATGAATACGGCTAAGACCAAAATTATGACCAATTCCTCACAGACCAATATTACAGTAAATAACGAAACAATAGAATACGTAGAAGACTATATTTACTTAGGACAGTTAATATCTGCAACTGATACTATGCATAAAGAAATTGATAGAAGGATAGCTAACACTTGGAAGAGATTTTGGTCCCTTAGCGAAGTTATGAAGAACAAAGACATGCCAATAAAAGACAAAAGAAAAATTTACAATTTGTGTATTCTGCCGTGCCTAACCTATGGTTGCCAAACATGGGCATTAACAGAACAATTGAGTCAGAAAATACAAGTCTGTCAAAACAGTATAGAAAGAAGTGTAGTTGGAGTCAAGAGAAGAGACAAAGTGAGATTAAAAGAAATAAAAAACATAACTAAGTTTAAAGATGCATATAAAGTATGCAAAACACAAAAATGGCGATGGACAGGACATATGCTAAGAGAGGAAAAAGAGAAATGGACCAAATTAATAACAGAGTGGTACCCAAGGGATGGAAAAAGGAGCAGAGGACGACAAGCGAAAAGATGGGAAGACGATGTCAAAAGAGTGGCTGGTCGGGAGTGGATTCGGCGGGCGAGAGACAGAGAAAGATGGAAATCTTTAGAGAAGGCCTTTGTCGAAAGACAAGCGGTTTAAAGAAGAGTGCACCGAACGCCGATACTTTAAGAAAATAATTGTAGAACCAGCAATAAAGGCTTATTTTATTTTATTTTATTTTTTATTTTAATTAATTATTGTAAATGTGAAGAATATGTGTGTGCGTGGGTCATTTATTCATTTTCTATTTAGTATTTTCTGTTACCTAGCAGTTTGAGTAATTTATGTGGCGTACCCCAATGTCCGTTCTTTGGTACTGTTCGTCGATTTGTTGAGCTCCTTAAGTTTTGAGTTGAGCTACTCTTTCACTGATAAATGCGTGCACTGACTGGACAGGTCGACTCAATTTGTGTGGTTATTTCCTCACAAGACAATTTCAGACATCAATCTACGTGGTGTTCACAGGATCAAACCAAGATTATGTCTGGACTTTAAAAGTGACGGTGACCTCTGAGTTTGTTTCGGCTTTTCTTCTCAGATTGGTCAGATGGGAAACACCTCATCTAGTTTTTAAAATATTATTGACACGTAAATGTGTTTGTACAAACCTACTTAAAGAAATAAAATAATTTATCTATGGGCTGTGTAGGTAATTGTGTCTTTTGACAGTGACTCACGCGCACCAACAAGAACTCGTACAAAGCAATGTTTTAGTGTTACTCAAAAGTTTTCCATAATCATTTTTACATATTCATCGCGATGTCAGGGTGCGTTTGAGTCGAGACGTCTGTACGAATTTGAATAACAAATGGCTGACATCTGCATGTTTCTAGCGGAGATTCCACTGCCTCCCTCAAATCCTGATTCAGGGAAACAATACTGGTCCCTTATGAAACCTGAGAAGAGGTCATAACTTAAGCTTATTGCATTTATCATGTTGAGGAACAAATAATAAAGCCGTTGGATGTATTTTTACGACAGACAATGATACCAGTATAAATCGCAAAGTAATTTTCTTTTGTAATACGAAATAATAATAGGTGCATTAGGGAAACATTACTGTCGCGTGTAAAAATGTTATTCGTGACACAGAAGCCAGCTAATCAAGGCTACAAAGCAGACAAGTAGGTAACAAAAAAACACTTGAATAAAAGACTAAGTCATCATAATGTTAACGCATTAACTTTGCTAGTCAAATTGTCGGGAGGTCATCGGTCTATACCAATAAATACTTAGCTCTTACGTCACCGGCCGCCAGACATACGCCTCTTGAATAACAACGATAGAAGTCCACTAGCAAGAACGATAATTAAATTTTCCACACGCGCCTCACCACAAGTCGAAACGAAACGTAGATAGAAGCCTCCCAAACACTTAACAGCGTTCATAAATTAATTTTACGAAAGAAATATTCAGTAGTTCTGCTCCCATCCCAACCATATTTCACTGGTAAGGTATCGAAGAGCAGGGAAACTGGGGTCCGCAATCCTCTAGACGCCGATTAATATCCAGGTTACCGTGGCACTTAGTTATAACCGCAAGAAAACCAGCGGTGCACAAAATCCTACTATCCTTATATCTATACTATATATTTAAAAATGTGTATGTTTAGGCGTTTGGATATTTAGATGTTTGGATGTTGAAATTTGGCACATACATATCCTATCCTAGGAAGTAGCATAGGATATCTATGTGCCAAATTTCATAAAAATAATATTATGAATGTGAAAGTTTGTATACTTAAACGTTTGGATATTTAGATGTTTGCTACCCAATCACGCAAAAACGGCTGAACAGATTTAGATGAACTTTGGCACACAGATAGATTATAACCTGGATTAACACATAGGTACTTTTTTATCCCGGTAGTAGGTTCCCGTGGAATAATTTCCGACTTCCGCGCGGGCGAAGTCGTAGGCAAAAGCTAGTAGGAAATATTACCTGCTTCGTGGGATTATTCTTCATACGAATTGCGTTCCAATATCTCCGCTCGTTAGTTCTAAAATGCATTTAAAATTTCTTTAAAAGTTTAAAAGATTTCGGTCGTCAAGATTACTTGTGTGGTTTGAAAGGCACGAGTTATGTCGTAAGAGGCCTGCGCCGCCATTTTGTAACATTGCGACTGTGATGAGACGGCAAATTGCTCATTTGTCTACCGCGACACTTGCAAAAGTGAGCTGAGATTGTGTACTTACCTTTACCTAGTATTCGGTTTTGCAATGTTCAGAAAAATAGTATTGCAGCTAGTTGATATTAAAATTCAAGAAATTATTATACATACAAGCGGTATGAGGTGGTAGAAGAAAAAAGGTAATGTTATTTTAATTTTAACTAAGCAAGCGAACCTTGGCGTGGTTAATTTAATACGTCCTTTAACATACATATAACTACTCCACGTAAATCACTGTTAACGTCATACTTTATACAAACAAGAATGAACAATATCACCAGGTCAGCAACCTCATAAAATTACAAATGTAGGAATAATGAAACCCAACCAAGTGAGTCGCCATCCGGGGAAAAATCCGACACTTAAAGATGCCTTTTGAGTACCAGGGGTTTCAGTACTTTTCAGCCATCTTATCCACGTGGAGAGCAACGTCACAATACCCTGAAGCGCTCGTCCTGAAATACGTTAATTGCACGACACCGACCGTGGTGAGGCACCAACCTCTATCTCGCATTGCAACCAACATTCCAACCAAACCCACAAAGCAAAGTGAACCTTAAAGCTAAACCAATAAACCATAATTCAGATCACACGTAGAAAGTATTTAATATACTTTAAAATGAACCTCACTTAGCACCTGAAAGCATTAACAATTTAAAAAGAAATAAATAAATCGTGAAAATTTTGCAGGAAAATATGATTCGGTATGGCTCGAGATCAGGTCTCGAGTGTTCTTCACTGAGCGTAGAATAAGTGGCTATTAAACGAGTCGGATTTCATGCTTGTGAAAATTTAAACAATCGACTGGAAAACATAAATTTCAATACCATCATCTTCTTATTATTTATTTTCAACTAGCTTTTGCGCGTGGCTTTCCTCGCGTGGAGATCGGAAGTTTTCCCATGGAATCGTACTACCGGAATTAAAAGTATCCTATGTTAGGTGAATAATGTATTAATTTCGTAATAAATTGTTTTCAGGTAATTCTATTGGTTAACGCAGCGCACAGCAGTGACGCTCCCAGTCGGTATGATGTTTTCTGAAATCTTCAACAATAATGGGCTTATTTCTGCCAATTAACACCAAACCTTAATGAATTATAATACATCTAGACCTTCCTCATGAGTCACTCCGTCGATTGGTGAACATCGTATGAAAATCCGTTCGGTAATTTTTTAGTTTATCTCGATCAGATATCAGTATATCTGATCAAGATAAACTAAAAAAATACCGAACGGATTTTCAGTCAGTACTGACAGACGTGGTGTGACTTTGTTTTGGAACATGTGGTGATAAAAGTGTCAAACCGTATCGTCCATTGAAGTAACAGTATTCAAGACAAGTCGTTTTGTCCAGTAATCTAAGTACAACTATGAGAGATCTCAACAATCCCTCTGTAACAGCAAACGGGTTAATACTTAAAGCGCTCAACAATAAACTTTTTCTGTCCACCGGAAATAATGAAGGAGTGAGACAGAAAAATAATGACGATGAACTCTCCTAACAAAAGAATCGGCGAGTAAACTGTAGAATGAGAACCAACCTTATGTAGGTTAGTTGTCTCCGTTCGGAAAACTTTAAAATACATAATGGCATGAAAAAATAGCGAGCAAAACGAAATAAGGGACATCGGAAGCGAAGAAAGTTTGGACGTCGGGAATGAAGTTGACATCAAGTAAACCATTAAAAAGTTCCGTAATTATTTTCTTTTGTTTTTGTTTGTTTGTGACGACCTATTGACCTCTGTTTGGCATTTGCTTTGCTTAGGTTTTACAATCACGTAACTGAAAGTAGACGAATAACATTCGCTGAAGTGACCGAAACAACGCATGTGTAATCATCAGACTGAAGTTCAATAACATGTAAAGTTAGAAAGTTTGTTCTGAAACTGATAAATCAAGTGGAAAGTACAGGAAACAATACCAAACAACCCAAAAACATAAACGTATGTTACTAAAATCGTGTGACATCTTAACATAATTCGAGTCGCGCAGCTTCCACGAAGTCGTATTGTTAGTACACTCATTAGCCGGGTGTTTAACATGGACTGGAGCAAGTTAATATCTCTACAAGACACCCACCGCCATCGCCATCAACAAATAAGTTACATATAAAACGATCGGAAAACGCCTTTAAGAAAATCCCCACAATCATTGTCAAGTGAAATAGAACCTAAACACAATTAGGAATAGGATTCGTTCTCGACCAGGCGTGTAACCAATAAAGGGAACGAACGACGCAACAGATCCCCACGAATATGTTCGCAGGCTCACTCCGAGTTACTAACACTCGCAATTCATTTTGTGAACTGAATATATTATACTCTGATAAAAGATAAAGCACCTTTCGCCCTCGGTGTAAGGGTGAATATCAAAAAGAACTGGAGTCGAAGAAATAAGCGGGAATTTTCTCGTTCCCTCCAAATGATTTTCACCCCTACATGTGTACTGAATAAGTCGAAATTCATCTGCAAGGGTAGCATTTTTACGAATCCCAAATCGCGATCATATGGCAAGGCAGACGATAAATATGTTCGGTGTATTGAAATCTTACACTGTCATAAGAACTCGTAAATTGATCGCAAAGAAGTTAAGTAACTTTATTTGTTAAACTTTTATCACTTCGGAACATATTTTCAGGGTTGTCTGGACATGACTTTTGAGCATGAGAAATTCCCAATAGAATATATGCTGATCCATTCATTCATGATAGAATAAAGTCACAATAATGTAAGAACACTGTTGAACATCAAGTGAACAGGAAATAGTCATTGATAAAAGTCGACCACAAGACATAATAAAGATAAAAGAATTCTTTCAGTGACCAGCAATACGTGTTTTATGTACCCATAACCATTACAGCAAAATTGATTTCAATTTTATGGTTTCTGCTCCCCTGAATCCAATCATTGTTATCGCTTTTGTATGCTGTTAAAATATAATGAGTATGTACGCAATTTAGATTGTGGCCCAAATATCTCTTTAATTTTAAAGACGTCTTTCAAGAAGTCACTTTGACGTAACCTTCGGAGTCCTTTCATATTTTATGTCTTATTTCAGTGTAAGATAGCAATAAAATATGTTGGGCATATCTTCAACTTTTATATTACTCTCTTCTAGCTGTCTATTAAGAGCCTACGCTCAATAACTCTTCAGAGAAGTTATGAATCAATATTTTATCATCATCAGCCACTGCTCTCAAAACGGTGAAGGAAAACATCGTGAGGAAATCGGCATGTCCTAGAACCAAAAATAAATTCGAAGACATGTGACATCTACCAAACCGCACTGGGCCCGCGTGGTGGATTATGACCCAATCCCTCTCACCGAGAGGAGGCCTGTGTCCCAGCAGTGGGAACATTATAAAGAAAAGATACGGATGTCTTACATGGCAATAATAGTCTAGCTGTTCTTTCGAAATGGTTTGCTGCTAATAATCTCTTACTCAATGCGAACAAAACTAAATGTCTTAAGTTCTCGTTACCGAATGTACCCCAAGTAGGTCTAAACTTAAAACTTGATGGCAAGAAACTGGATGCTATTTCGGAAACTGTATTTTTGGGAATTACTTTAGATTCAAAATTGCAATGGGGTGCTCACATTAGAGCTCTTTCAAGTAGATTAAGCTCAGCTGCTTACGCAGTAAGAAAAATAAGGCAGTTGACTGATGTAGCCACAGCTAGGTTAGTTTACTTTGCTTATTTTCACAGTATTATGTCTTATGGCGTTCTGCTGTGGGGATCGGCAGCTGACGTAGATTCAATTTTTATTTTACAAAAGAGGGCAATCCGCGCAATCCATAAAATGGGGCCTCGCGAGTCTCTTAGAAACAAGTTCAGCGAAATTGAAATACTAACTCTGCCTTCTCTTTATGTCCTAGAAAATATCTTGTATGTTCGCAAAAACTTAGGCCTTTTCAAAAAACGATGCGATTTCCATAATCTGAATACACGTAGTAAAGATGAAATTGTGATTCCAAAATTTAGACTGACTGAAACTAGCAAGTCATTTCTAATAAACAGTATCCGCTTCTATAACAAGTTGCCAAAGTCACTTACAGAACTTAGCGATGGAAAGTTTAAAACGCGCATCAAACGTGTCCTTATCAAAAAAGCATTTATAAGATAAAAGACTACGTTGAAGACAGGGAAGTTTGGCATTAATTCCTTCTGCACATGTGGCTTCCCTGGTACCTCATTAACAGCATAACTATGTGAAAGTCTATTAACTGCTCTCAAATACAATGTTCTTTTTTATTCTTTTTTATTTTTACAATGCTGACATATTCTCGTCATTAATTGACACTATACAACAATTTTATTTAGGTTAATTTTATTTATGTAGATTATTTTACATATTGTGAATGAGAGAACGTTGTAGGCCTTACTGACTGTAGATTTGTAGACGATTTTCTATTCTGTATTCGTCTAAGTACCTGGTACTTATTGACAGGCCTGCGCTGTCCTCCCATACATTTTATCTCTGTAATTTGAAAATATTGTTAAAGCCAATTATTTTTAAAAGAGTAACCGTGGAGTTTCTTGCCGGCTCTTCTCCATAGGAAACAACAATTTGGAACCGTGCACCTAGCTTCTGACGTTTCATAAGTGCCCATGCTGGTTTATATGAAATAAAAATATTTTGATTATGATTGATTTTGATTTATAGGTTGATGATGATGAGCTACCTAGCCTTTTCCTGACTATGTTAAGGTCGGCTTTCAGTCTAACCGGGTGCAGCTGAATACCAGTATTTAACATTTAGCGACTGCTTATCTCACCTCTACAACCCAGTTACTGGGTAATACGATACCCCTCGGATTAGACTGGTTGGCAGACTTTCGTGCTTCTGACGACCCGTAACGACTGTCAAATATCCACAAATTATAGCCGGGACCAACGGCTTAATGTGCCTTCCGAGGCACGGAGGGTCTTGGTATGCAATGGTCACCCATCCACGGACTAACTGCGGCAACCGTAGCTTAACCTGATTGACCGAACCGTGCAGTTGTTATCATTAAATATAAAAAGCAATTTTAAAGGCATCTCCTTATTGATATGTACAGACGCCAACACATCAAGCTACCCAAATCTGTCAAATTCCTTTGAGAGATTTTCAACTTTAGCGCATAAGCATATAGTTCATGTTCAATTGGGAAAATTTTACAGTTTGAGGTAGCTTGATGTGCTGGCGTCTGTACATCCTTCCATTTACTCAAGGAACTAATTAATATGCCATTAGCTGTTTGCTGTCCAAATATCTAAGTCATACACGCACTGTATTGTAGATATGAAATCATCATCATTTTCGTATATTGTAGGTAAACTATAAACATAAACGTGATGATCACATAGTCTACTTTGTTTTTAATTGATGTTCGATCTTCGTCTATTGCCTAATAGGTAATTAACAGTTTTAATAATCGTGTGTTGTGGCGGCACGAGGCAAAATTTCTGCTTACTGGGTTCTTGTCTTCTTGACCAGCATGCATAACACGAGAACTGTAGACAAACGTTTTGTCGTCGGAAGAGTTGTCAAAAATGACGTTTCCGTATAGACAGTTGACAGTTTTGTCACCGAAAAATGTAGACAAGGGATTTATATTTTACAGAAGAGTAGAAATAAAAAGCGTCATGCAAAGTTGTTAATTTAAGTCGATAAGGTAAGAAACTTAATTTTATTTGTTATAATTTTTCTCTACAGTCGATAAGACAGGACTTGATGTTAATTTTAATTTCTAATAATTATCTTTAGCCGATTTCTCTAATATTGACAAATTTTCGAATACTAAGGAGAATTTTAATTCTACAAAACAAATAATAGTTTAAAAAAACAAAAAAATCACGCTTTTATAAATAAACCAAACAAAAAGTAGAAAATAAAATAGTTTAAAAACTAAAAAACACGCTTTTTATAGAAAACCGAACTAAAAAATAGAAAATAAATTTTAATAAATTTAAATTAAGAATAGCGTAAAAAAATTCAATAAATATAAATTAATAATAGTGTGAATAAAAAACAAAAAAAAATATTTAAAAAAAGCGTGTGGTGCTTTTTAAGATATTATCAAAATGATAATCACTCTACTCATATCTGTCAATAAAATATTTATAACTATTGACACCATCATATTCTGAACATTGAAAAATCGAATAATTTTATCAAATTAGAGTATTGTCATCGGTCCTCGATAAATCTACAAAGTTTGAACGAAATCTGGCCGTTTAAAGTGGGTCAAAATCGCGCCCAAAGAAGTCGGTTACAAACATACATACAGGTGAAGCTAATAAACAGCGTCATGCTAAGCCTGCTGTGGTCTACTCTCTCGATCCGTCAACGATGATACGGGCCCAACCGAAATTGCTTGATCCGTCAAACAAGTGTCAAATTCACGGGCAAATACTTATCAGTAGCAGGGAAAGCTGTCAAATCGTGTTTCCATTAATTCTTAGTTCGGATCCCCAAATAATCATTATGTCCGGAAGTGATACGGAGTACGAAACGCCGTAACTAAGGAGGAGTTCGTGTTTACAGGATAGACCCCCAGACTCACCCACCTTGGTTTGGGATCTGTACTGCAACCTCTTTGTTTAAGCAAAAACAGGTATTATTTCTTTGCTCTTCATGTTTTACTAAACTAAACTTGTGAGCTCAATAGCAACCAAAAAACAATCTTTAAGGAGCACGCGTCCAAAAAAAACATTGTCAACCAAATATCATTTCCAAAGTGAAACTTCCCGAACACAATGAAACATAAATCGATTACGTTCAAGGTTCAAAACAATAAGTATGTAAACCAAACCGTATGCAATATCAATCTGAAAGCTGTAACACGTTCGCACAGGCTGACGCGCTGGCTCGCCCCGACGCTTACTCATGGATCCTTGCCAGACCGTACGTACTACGAGCGGTGCCGGTAACTATAACTACCTACGCGTCTTAGTACTACTTGACATCGACCGTTAATTACTGCAAATAGCTTTGGATATAAGGTTAAGATCATGACTTGCTATGTTTTGGAATTTCCTTCATAAATTGCCTCAAAAATGTGACCTTGTTGATGTGGCATAGAAGAGAATCAAGAGTGATGTCTGCGAAATATTATACAAAGAGAACGTAAAGAGTTGAATTCTTAATTAGAGCCTGGATATGTGTCTGCGGTTTTGGTTCGCTCCACCAGTTGTGGAAAAATGTCTATTTTAAAACACAAATATCTCTGCTTCGAATATGTCAGCCGAGATGGTAGAAATTCAAAGTTAATACTTTATTAAGAGATATATCATGTGACGTAAATTTGAGCAAGGATTAGCATGAAGTTCGACGACAAGTATCAGGTCGGTCGTTTCATTTCATAAAAATATCTACCCCACGAATGACAATTTGATTAGACAACGGTGTTGCCGGCGGCGCCTCCGCCAATAGCATTGCAATCTGCCAGCCAAATTAAAAACAACCCTAACAAGATTGAAGATTGAGAAAAAGTTAATCATCAAATGAAACGCCAAGGACCTCTAGAGACGAAAATACTTTCGCAGACATACGGCCTAAAATAGACGTCAGTAAATAAAAGTTTGAAGATACAAAGTTAACTAAGTTGGTGATAGGATCGATCATACGGCGGCGTTGCCCTGCCGCATACCCCTCGGGCATACATCTATCAGATTCCATGTAACATTAGCTACTCTACTCCAGTCTAGAAATACTGGCATATATGGATGGATAACATGGTGACGTAGATAAGATATATTATACATTTTAAGTTTTACGGCAGTTTCTTTTCATAAGGGGTCAGTGCGTGCCAATCATTTCTTAAACTCGTTTGACATGACAATGGGGAGTTAAAGCTAATAAATCATTGTGTTGTGAGTTTGTGACAGGTTGCCAACCAACCCATCAACTCGCTTCTTAATAATAGATTTGTAAAAGAGTTTCCCAATCTACTTAGGTAATAAGATTGCATTTATGTGCCAAATACAAATCTTTGTTAAAGAAAAATTACAGAGTTTAGAAGACAGCGTGTGTGCAATAGAACTGATCCAACCTCATATCATTATGATTCTTAATAATAAAAACAAGAACGAGCTGTGCTTGACTAATTGCAACAACAACAACAATAACAACCTTAATAACAAACACACCTAAAACAAGTTCTCCGAAAATCCCCAACAAAAAACGAAATGAGAGCCGAACAAAAAATAAAAGAACTAACACACTACACAAATCCCATTCGAGCATCTCAGAAGTAAGTAGCAAAGAAATAACGCACGAAGTTAAAGGTAAAGAAAATAATTGAAGGACATTTGCTGCTGGCGGTGGCTGCTCAGGGTCATTCTCTTTGATTGCCATCTCGAGGGTCCCCGAGACCCCAATACGAGGCAACCCTGGGGAGCGTCACTCAAGTACATTTGATATTCGTTTCCGTCACTACAATTAGGGTGGATATGGTCTAACTTTAGGTAATTGTTTTAGGTGTGGGACATTCTGATTAAATAAATTATTTCATGCAGTAGAAGGAATTAGGTTAGTAGAAAGACGCACGATTTTAATAAGAATGGCCTCATTTTCAAAACATGGTCTATGAAATAGTATTTTTGTCTTTAACGCGACTTCTGCTAATTACGTAAATGCACGTTTTAATGACCCAATACATATATGTCAGTAAGCGGTCAAACGATCAGTTCTAAAGTCTACAGTAATTTATGATAATGGTTTCAATTTGTGGAACGGGTATGCGCGTGCACACCCATCACGATTCCGTACTTACACATACAGTGTATACAGTGCCTCTAATACAACAGTTTTACAATAAAATACATACATTTAAATTAATTCACGAGTTTGACTGCTTACGAAGAACAATAGTTAGTTTTATACGGACCTAATTGAATTTCGACACGCTTTACGTCTCAACTCTTCACTCAACATACGTTGGCCAGCATTCTCAAATGACCATAATCAACTTGTAATCGTCCAATAAACATTGCTTTAGTGTCGCCCCCTACATTCAATCAAATAACGTGGACATCCCTTTTAAACAAAATGCAGTGATCCACCAGGAGGAAAGCTAGGATTATGAAAAAAAAAATGCAAAGATAACAAAGCGTAAGCATGGACTAGTAGAATATCATTGTTGATAGCAGGTAAATGCCAGGTAAATGAATAGAAAACGCTCCAAGCAGAAACTATATGTCCAAAAACTACGGTGTGTAAGCACTTGCTTACTCCTAACATAGATCACATCTGACACGACTTTCTATCAACCAAGATAATACATGAATCTTGCAAACATATAGGCCACAATATTCACCTGTATCTATACTATCTACTCAAGATAAAACGTCCTATCTCCCATGAAATATCAAACGGTAAAGCATTCAAAGTGACGTTGTATCGATTCAGCCATCACACACGGCTCGCATCCGACTCTTGTCTCCCGTCCCATATCGTCGAACAACAATATAACCACGTTGTGGTTGACACAACACCACACCATAATGGAGGAACGTAATCAAAAGAGGCTTAAACCAATTTGAGCGATTTCGTATCGAGATTTAAAGCCCGTAAATAGGAGAGGGTACTTTATTAAGTTTCTGGTCCTAAAGCTATTTGGGTTTTGGTCTTAATGTGTGTTTGGAGGCTTTGGTCAAGCAGAAAATTCGGCTCATTCATTTTAGGCACGTAAAATGTTTTTTTTTTGTCCTTAGTTAAAACATCAGGCTCTGGATAAGAGTAATAATAGCCGCACGGATCGATCGATCAGCTTAAGCTACGCTTGCCGCGGTTGTTTCGTGGATGGATGACCATCTTTACATACCAAGACTTCTCCGTGCCTCGGGAAGCACGTTAAGTGTGGCACGAGTGTCATTCGTAATCTTTGACAGTCGTTACGGGTCGTCAGAAACCGGAAACTGAACTGGGTTGTGGAGTTCAGATCGGCAGCCACTCCATCTAAAACACTGGTATTCAACTGCATCCGGTTAGACTGGAAGCCGGTCCTAACGTAGTTGGAAGAAGCCGAGGCAGATGATCGGTTAAAGCCTCAGAAGCTTTCATTATTTCCCGGGTCATTGGTCCCCACATCTCGCCGTCCTAAATCAACATACCTTAGCTTAGTAAGAGAATTGCTAATGGCATTTCCATGCCGTTGTGCGTTACGCATTCAACTGGCATCATTTCAGGCAGGTGTCCAACCAAATCAATCTGCATGTCAAAATATTTAGAAATCAACTCATTATTTGACGTTTCACATGATCGGTCTGGACACAATGGCATGGAACTAATGCTAAACTAAGCGTGGAAGCTATCTGCAGGCTTAGCACGAGAACCGAGAGTAGACAAAAATTACATTTCCGTGTAGACAATTGACAGTTTTGTACCGAGAAATGTGGACAAGCGATTTCGTTTATACGGTAGAGTAGAAATAAAAAAACGTCACGCTAACCCTGCTGGTTCAACCAAATTAAGCTTATGATCGCCTGTCAATCTACCGTCTTAATGCGATGACTCTCAAATCAACTAGAAATTTCTAATCGTTCGTTCTATAGGGACATCATCACATCGCCCCTGTTTAGCTACCTATGATTAAATCTCCCCTACGCAAGGTAATCAACAGACAGGAACGGTTTATTGTGGTGCAAGCACCTGTCGCAAGTCGTGCACAATTTTGATCTTTATCGATGAAGAGGGAATTACGTTTCTATTGTTTAAGGCTTGTCAGTAGCGTAGATATAATCATTGAAGTCTCCTAATGATAAATGATTTTATTTCTGTAAGTAGGTTTGTACAAACAGTTTTACACGTCAATCATATTTTTTTAAACTAGATGAGGTCGGCGTTTCCTATCTGACTACTCTGAGAAGAAAGGCCGAAAGAAACTCAGAGGTCTCAGTCTATTTTAAAGTCCAGACATAATCTTGGTCAGATCATCTGGGGCCTAAGTCTACTAATTTATAAACGTCACAATGGTCTCTCAATGGTAAGTTTTTGACAGATTTGCCATACAAAAACTGTCAAAAACACACCATTGAGAGACCATTGTAACGTTTATAAGTTAGTAGACTTAGGCCCCTGGATTGGTGTCTGAAATGGTCTTTTGAAAGAACCACACAGATTGAGTGGACCTGTCCATTCAGTGCACGCATGTATCAGTAATCATACGGCTCAACTCAGAACTTGTGGAGCTCAACGATTTGACGAAAAATACCAAAGAAAGGACATTTGGGTAGGGTAATAGTTGTTTACCAAATTCTGCTATAAAGAAATAAATTTAAATTCCATGTTCTGGTGAATTTGGTAACTCACCCATCGCTACCGTTGCAGATCTTGCGTTAAGGTAATTAATTACTAATGATTGTGTTTTGTTACTCAGATTTAATCAAATATTTGTTCACTCTTTTTTTATCTTTGTGCAGCTTAGAAAAAAAAAGTTAATACATCCAAAGCGAATTCCTTTAATTGCTTCATATAATGTATAACGCTTCTGAAATTAAGAGACACGAAAACCATTCTTCTTTTCTTCTGGAAATAAAATAAAATGGTTGTTTAGTTTATTGTCATAAATAGAGATACGCCTAATTCATAATTTATAATCATAATATTGAATCTATTAGGGGGTTGTCTCTCTGATATTCAAACCCCAAAAGGTATTTCCGGTTTATTCAATGGGGATCATTTATCAATCAAAATCATAAACTTTGTTTTCAATCTCATTTGTCTACTTCCGCATTGATTAAAATATAGATTGGGCTAAATTAATTTTACTGAACTAACAAGAAAATTTAATAAAGTTGTTTAAATTTAAACTTTATCGTGCAGAACGAACAAAATATCCACTGACACTGAATATGCATTAGAATAAATTCAATACGATGAGATCTCACACGTTTATCGATTCCTTAGCCAAGCACCCGAACTTAATTAAATAAGTAATAAGATCAAGTTCCTGCATAACTAATACGTATTAATCCTCAGGAGACGCGACCTCCTTAATTCCCTACCAGTTTTACCATAAAGGCTAGAATAGTTCGTAACATCATTTGTTAGTGCAATTAACGCAAGCGTGGTTTAAATTCAAATATGAATGGAATGCGTTACTCGACGTGTGATGGAAAAATGACTCTTAGTGGTAACGTTGTAGGGTTAATTTAAATTAATGTTGGAACAAAGTCCCGCAGTGGAACGGACACAATACAGTGAGCACATCAGAGCTAGTGGCTCTGTTACAGGAATATGTAAAGCGTCCCTAGGGTGTCACCACACGGCAACATGCTACAATGACGTTTTTATACCTACTCGTTCATAGTTCCATACAAAATCATGCTTTGTCTAGCCCTCGTACAGTAAGTCAAACAAAACAATTTCCAACATGAATAGCCATTCACGCAACGTTATCAATGTTACTTTTCAAACATTTACTCACTACGTCATTATTTATTAGAGCCTTCGTGACAAAATCGTAATAAAACATGTATTTATTAGCGACAGCCGACAACTGTTGTGTTTCCAACGAACCAACGATTAGTGACTCGAAAATTCTCGACCCTGAATTCTTGAAATGGTTTTTGCATTCGTTTTGCTGTCCCAAGGCCGAGTTAATTAGGAATCTATAAGATACTCAGGTTATTAACACCGTCTTTAATAATAATGTAATACACAGTAAATTTGGTTTAAGTCACAAACAGGGGCGGCAGTAATTAGTAAGTTAAGCCAATTATAGTAACTTGTAGGTGTTCCTTTTGGCAGTGTGTTGTGTTAAATTTCGTTAGGAGAATGAGAGAAAATACGTGTGAGCATCTTCCCTTTAAAATGTAATAGCGGTTCACTTGTAACAGCAATTTATTGGACAATTTGTATTCATTAACAAAGTGAGAAAGGCTCAATAGGTGTTCGTAACCAGGATTTAACGTCTTAGTTTCCACTGGGAGTGACGCCGGCTCTTGTTCACGGAATTTTCCGAAACATTCCTGGGACGAATTCCGGCAAAAGTTGGGCAGAGCATCGCTTAAATAGGATGGCGATTGTGTGCGTACTTTTGGGGGTTTTCATTATACTTCTCACTCGTTTCCATCAATTGTATTCAAGTACCACATATGTACAAACCGGTTTAATACAACTGACATATTCTCAGTTCTGACACCACGATATTTTGACTAACTAGCGTAATCGTATTATATTAATTCTCCTAATTGAATTACTCGCTTATGCTAAGTTCAATGAACACTTGTACTCGGAGATATCCGAACCAGTCTGATCGCTACGATTTAGACTATACATTTAGTTAGGAATGCGACTTGCAAAGCCGTTAAATAATGTACCTGATTACCTTTGCAAAATGTAACCTAGTAGCCATGGCCTCTCGCAATGTCGTGCAAGCAAACACGCCGGATGATATCATCAGGGTATTTCACATCGCTGACCATCGCATCATCTGTTATTTATTATCACAGCCATTCTTACCCATTGCCCTGACAATAAACCATTGTCAAATGAAATTTCAAAGCATTTAAATTGGTGTCATACCTTGACTACAAGACAATACAAACTGAAATAGCGCTACTTATTAATTAGCGTATTGGCCCAATTCATTGCATTTAGTATCGTCTACATCGTGTGAATAAGAACATTAAGAACGTCTTTTAATCTTTATTACTGTAATAAATTTCTAAACCACTGTGTGTTCGACATTGAAGTAATTGCGACAGAATCTGGAGAGCAGTATTTAAACTAGCTGGGTCGTAGAAATGCATTTTTAATATCGCACAAGGCAAGGCATTGCACAGCAATGAATCGTGCCGGTCCCACGACCGCTGCTCGCCCGCATTCAGATTCATTAACAAGGCTAACCATTGTTTATGATTCACAATCCATACACACATTCTCCTCGCTAACACTGTATTATAAAGAAGAACTCTCTATATGCATGTTTATCAGCATAAATCATTACCAAATGCGAGGCAGCTGTTTGTCTTTTCCTCATAGTTTTGAATTTTCCAAAATCATTTGTTTGCCAATTTCTTCTTGTCTTCTCAGAAAAGAGTTATTCGAATCCCGACGGGACGCTTCTCGTTTTCAAATCATAGACAGGAAAAGCAGTTTTAAATGGAAGTGATCGGAGTCACGGGAGATTTGTTCGCATCAAAGATTCTCTCTAATTGGGAGGAAACCTCTCGAGAATTTGAGACCGTATTTTTAGGTATTGATCTTTCAAGAGAGCACATATATATCATGATTACCGACACCCTGATAAGTTTGTCATATCACTGACATATTGACAGATCCCAGATAGATAAATAATTCGGAGCGCCTCTAGCTGATACCTGATAAGTCGACAGCTAGAACTGATAAGAGATCAGAAACGCAAACGTAATTTCGCATCAAATTTTATAGTTTGCGGTCTCATTTCTCTTTCGATGTGGGATAATCTTTAACGTTAACATACAAATTAAATTGTATTTCAGATTTCTAGAATACACTACTAGCAGTAACTATCCAATGCAGAGATATATGATCATTTCCTGTTAACGAGGGAGTAAATGTAATCGATTTTTGGAAGACGTCCAAGTTTTTTTTTTCTTGTGGCTGGCACTAGTTATCACTGAATGATATTTGATTCCTCGTACAAAATTAATTCTATTTTTAGAACGTTACATTCGCTCTTTTGATGTAAAGACTGACACGAAAAATATTGTAGTACATAAAAAACGTCGCCTCTTGTTTCCTATAAACGCGATGATGGAACGAATGTGAATTATTTTAAAGTAGATAAATGCAAACCGAGGAATAAATTGAATGCCGACGATTAGAGAATGTTGGTCTCACTCAAGACAAGTCTCAATATTTATAATACTAATCACGTTCTATATTTAGGAATTGAATTCTTGAGTAGGTAAGTGAAGGTCACAGTTGCGATCCGTCACGTGGTGCCGGTCATTTTGAGCCATTAACCGATACGCTTCATGATTCACACACTGAATAGTTCCTACGCTTACGAAAGAAAACGTTTTGTAACAAAACTCTATGGCTATTAACAAAGTCACTGTATGAAATAAGTAACTAAGTCGTCGGATATAGTTGAAGGTTACTTAGAAACCGATGGATGGATGTTTTCGAATGAAATTTAATTTGATAAATGAACTGTTTTATATTAATAAAATCAAAATTTATTCGATAACATTCATAGGTTTCTTATTAAAATTTTACTATATCTGTCGACTGTGTATATTTGCTTGCCGCGGTTGGTCCGTGGATGGGTGACCATGTTTACTTACCAAGACCCCTCCATGCCTCGGAAAGCACGTTAACCCGTTAGTCCCAGCCTGCATTCGTGGACCTTTGACAATCGTTACGGGTCGTCAAAAGCCCGAAGGTCTGACAACCAGTCTTACCAAGGGGTTTCGTATTACCCAGTAGATGGGTTGTGGAGTTCAGATAGGCAGACGCTCCATGTACAATACCTATTTGTATTCAGATAGTTGGGAAAAGTCTAGGGCAAATCAAGATTCGTATGTACGGACGATTTTTAAATTAACATTTTATGTAGGAAAGCACTCCGCCTGCATAACAGGGCAAATGTTAATTTAGACGAGATGTAAGAAAATATTTCGTTGGAATCGGAGGGAAATGTAGTGAATGTGGGGCGTTCGTGAACACAAAAATATCTCTCTCCGCAGCCAAAACAAAAGAAAGTGAAGATAAATATTAAATAATACCGCCATCTTCTATTTTTGTGAGTGCATCCACCGAAATAGATCGAACGGAAATAGAGTAATAGAAGCCAATCGCCGGAAGGCCAATTCTCGTTATTAAAAACTTTCAAAATACAGTCGCAGTCTCATCTCGGCGACAATCAAATGTCAAAAATGTATGGAAACTCGAAGTATTTTTGACAGATTGAGACAGATCAGACTGTGAACGTTCTTAAAATTACGAGAATTGCTCCTCAGAAATATTTCGCATTTCATGAATCATGATTTTAATTTCAAATGTACCATAAAATTGTGGTGGTCATTATGCGTCCGTACGTTGTTGACATTTTTATTAGTAACGCTATGTGTTACAAACATAGATCTGTTAGTCTAACATCTAAATAATTTCCCCAGAAGTTTTTCTCATAAAATTCAATACGATAAGTGAAATATTCATTCGTTCAGCGGAATATACCGTTAACCTAACCAGGCATGTGCCGTCGAAGTATCAGTTTAGTAGTTCCTAACTAATTTACGTCAAGCTCCGGTGTGAGGGCGTGAACTTGTGATCGCTACTTATTCGCCCAATTATAACTTGCACCGCGTTACATTTACACCCTTATTATTAACGAACGCTTTTAATGATTGCCTCCCAAATTAATACTCCGCAAAGTTAACAACTTTAGAAAAATTAACTGAAAACGGATATGTTGGCCGTCGACGTAATTATTGCGGCGTTTGGAGGGTTGCCTCTATTAAAATTTGATTTTGGGCGTTTGAATTTAATTGTACGGACCGGCCGGCACATCAACCTACACCAAATTGTAAAATATTCCCAATTGAACATGAACAATTTACCTACGTACGTGATAAAATTTAAAACCTATCAAAGAAATTTGACAGATTTGGGTAGCTTGATGTCATAGATAAAACACTAATGCTTGATGTGCTGGCGTCTGTACCTTGCTTTAGCCCACGTTCGGACGGAATAAACTCGCGGTGGGATTTTTTCACGCATTGGATCTTCAACGCACTGCTCACCGTTTAGAGTTGAAAATCGAACAGTAAAAAACGCTGTTCCATTTTTAACGCGCTGAGATGCACTCTATTGGATTGTCGGCGCTCGGCTCTATGCCGAAAGTTGATAATACAGTGCGCGATCAAATAACGCCGCGATTTTTTACGTCCACATGAATTTCGAAAGCTTGATTTTTTCGACTGTGGAGCTTAGTTTTCCAAAAATTCTAGAACTCAGGCTAGGGTTAGTATTATTGATAAAACCTGTTTCCTGTATTTAGTTAAGTATTTACATGTGAAGAATCCGGATTTGACGAGTGTAGTTAATTAATATCACAATGTCTTTCTTCGAGTAATGCTCTTACAGAAGTAAATCCTATTATAGACAGCGGTGAGCAAATATTGATCTTATTATATCAAGTAGGGAAGGATTATATTTAAGAGCTTGCTAATTAGAGAGATAACCTCCTTAACAATCCACCGATCCTATATAAACAAACCCGAGACTTAATAAACAATCAGATCCTACCGACCTACCCGAACATAAAACCGTATTACTAAATCCATTTACTAATCATAGTTTGTGTACGTGAAATGGCTTTTAAATCCGTATTCGATAACCGAAATCGATTTTCAATCGATTCTAATTACAAATTCGATTTACAAGGGCTCTTTTCTTGGGATTATATTCTCAGATTAATAGAAAAACCAGTCAATGTATCAGCAGCTTGATTTTTCACGCTGATAACGGGAACCGGAGAAAATATTGTAGTACACAGGTCTCAGGTATTGGATTAGAAATCTACGAATGCTCATTTACGATTACAATTGTTACAAGTACTTGTATATGAATTTTATCGATTGCACACATCTTGTTAGTGCTCGAGTCGTAATAAATTCTGGTTACGGTAGAAATAAACTTACAAGGTAAATATTTCAAGAAGCCACGTTATTTTATTTTTTTCGATTTCGCTGATTTACGTGAGTTTTAAAATACTGTATTCTATAATTTTTTATGCACCACACGAAAGATCATTTCAGTTTTGACCTTATGACCTAATTAATGAGCTACTTTTTTTATTTTTTCTTAATAGGTACTACTGACAGATTAAGGTTGTTTTGAAAGTAATTACTGCCAATTCTTTTTGATTTTTATTGTTTTTTTTTTTTCGGTAAATGGGTTGATCTTGTACTGAAGTCTCTCCTTTTTTTAACAGCTTGTGGCTAAGTTAAACAGCCACACGGTTCGCTCAATCAGTTTAAGCTACGCTTGCCGCGGTTGGTTCGTGGATGGGTGACCATCTTAAGCCATCTTCACATTCCAAGACTTCTCCGTGCCTCGGAAAGCATGTGAAACCGTTGGTCTCGGCTGTCTTTCGTGGATCTTTGACCGTTGTTCCCGGTGCGTGGTCAGTAGCTCGAAAGTCTGACAACTAGTCTTATCAAGGGGTTTTTGTATTACCCAGTAACTGGGTTTTGGAGGTCAGATAGTCGCTCCATGTAAAAGTCTGGTATTCGACTGCATCCGGTTAGACTTGAAGCCATCCCTGACATAGTTGGGGCCTGGGAAAATGCTATGCAGATAGTTAAAAAGGAGGGGCACATCATGTGCCCCTCCTTTTTAACTTTTACTGTTGCGTTTAACTTGTTTCTAATATTTCTAAAAGTAGTCAATGCTACTAAGGGGGTATTAGTGCTTTGTGACATTGTGAGATGTGGCTTTATTAAGAGGATTTCTATGAAATCAACTTTCTTTCTTTCGTAGGTATATCTGTCAAAATATTTGGTGGCTCCGTGGGCCAAGTTTAATCCAGCTTTACCTGGCCATAGGCCGACGTTTCTGCAAGTACCAAGGGACCATAAAACGTCTATCCACGCTAAAAAGCACTGAAGCAGATCTTTAATCAAGCCAGCGACTGTTTGTCGCGCCCCGGTCCTCAGGGACGAATCCGCGACATAAGTTATAGCGCCATCAATGCCAATTGTTAAATTTATAGGCCATTATTTTATTGTTTAGTTAGCCAAGAGTATATTGACGTTACGCTCCATGCTCAGTCATGACGTCAAACAAAGCTTAGGCGTCATCCACATCCGACGGATCAAGTAATAATAGAACAAACGGAATGGATTACTCTGCTTTAGTACATGTTTACAGTGTGTTTGTGATGTGGTAGGTACTTGGTTATGTTCTCTTTCTGGCTCATTGCGTTGGTATTATGTTTGTTTGATTCAGGAACAAATTTCGTTTAATAGGACTTGATAACTTGTCAAGTAAGAGAATCGACCAGCGATTGTTAATTGACAAGCGCAAGCGCAGCTATGAGAAGAAGGTAGTAAGAAGTGACCATCGTAACATACCAAGGCGCGTACCGCCGTGTCTCGAAAAGCACGTTAAGCTGTTGGTCCCGGCTGCCATACATGGATCTTTGACAGTCGTTATGGGCCCGAAAGTCTAACAACCAGTCTTACCAAGGGGTATGGTGCCCAGCAGCTGGGTTGTGGAGGACAGATAGGCAGTCACTCCAAATTATGTATCGCCGACTCCATATAAAAAACTGGTATACAGCAGTATCCGGTCTGACTGGAAGCCGATCCCAAAATAGTTGGGAAAAGTTCAGGCAGATAATGAGATCGATTGGTGACTGCCTTGACTAGTATTAACGAAAATTATGTATAGCCGACTCCATATAAAAAACTGGTATTCAGTAGTATCCGGTCTGACTGGAAGCCGACCAATACATAATTTGGAAAAGATTAGCAGATGATGATGGGATGCTTTGGTGACAACCTTGATCGGTGTCATCGAATATTGTTATTGCAGCGGACAAGAAAAACTTATTGCCTTATTCCCCCGAAAGAAAATGGTGCTTCGCCTTCTGGGAACGAACTACGGAAGTACGTTACTCTTTTTTTAATAAACAAACCAAAACTTCCACATATCCTGTAGGTGTTATCCCCACAAATCACATACACAAACATTCTTCCCAAACAGCCGCGGGCCATTCAAATATTTGTGTCCTTTTACAAAGATCGAACTGGCAACGTTTGAGGGTCCTGAAGGGATGGGAAGGAAGTTTCGCGGTAACACTATGCAGTATCCAAAAGTCAGCGTACTATTGATGGAAGCGGTTTGTGCTAATGTGGCTTGCGGCTACGTAATAAACAGCCACATGGGTCGATCGATCAGGTTAAGCTACGCTTGACGCGGTTGATCCTTGGATGGGTGACCATCTTAACATACCAAGACTTCTCCGTGCTTCGGAAGGCACGTTACGCCGTTGGTACCGGCTGTCATTGGGGGATCTTTGACAGTCGTTACGGGTCGTCAGAAGCCCGAAACTCTGACAACCAGTCTTACCAAAGGGTATTGTTGGCGACTACAAGAAGACTTGATTTACAATTGAATGTTCGATTAAACAATAAAAACCATTTTAAAATAGATAGGTATAAGTAGGTAATTGTTTGTTATATTTCTTAGCATAGGGCTAGTTTTGATCTCCCATAGCGAGTAAGTTTAATTAGTACTTATAGATAAAGTAGCCAAATAGCTATAAACCAATCAATAATAAACGTAGTTAGCACCCCCATACATCCTGAAGAGAAGGTACATAGGTGGTAATAATGGTATCGCCCATTATACAGGTTCTAACTCGACAAAAACACACAGGTAAAACACTAACAGGCACCTAAACACACATACGCAAAAAATGGTATCGCCTACAAACGAGTCGAAACCTGTCTACTAGAAAAGGTACCGATCAGGGAGCAGGTTCATACTTGTCGAGAATTAGGCGCCAGTCTGGCTACATAATCCCAGCCCCTCTTGATCATGATTGGTTTAGAAGCCTAACTTTTTAATAAGAACATCTGCTACTTGTACCATAGTAAAAAACTACTTTAGAAAATCTAAAATTGTAAAAATTAGTATTCCATAGTGCGCGGCTCAATAAACGAAAGTGTTAACTTATCAAGGTGTTTCAGTGCAAATCCCTTAAAGGTATCGTATTACCCAGTAACTGGGTTGTGGAAGTCAGATAGGCAGTCGCTCCATCTAAAATACTGGAAGCAGACCTCAACTTAGTTGGGAACAGTCTAGGAAGATGATGGCATAAAAACGGGTTAAATATTCATGTGCTTACGCTATCAGCAATAATATATATTGGAAACCTCAATTTATTTATCCAGAAGTCTAAGCAATACCGACAAATGGTCTCCATCAAAATAACCGAACGAACCTGTAAGAAAAATCCCGGATTAAAGCTGCACAATGAACTCCTCAGTATCCGAAATTCATGCGTAATTTCCCGAGCGGTCACAGAAAAATGTAGCTTATTAGTTATTACCTAGAAGGGAGAAGGTAACTACAGTCGAAACTAACTTGCCATTGTTGAAAGTTACCGTTTTCAAATCTTGAACAAGTTACTTCATAATTCAGGCTCCAGGATGATGCGGTTTGTGCTATCGGCACACCTACCAACCTCCTATGCTAGCCTGGTACAAATGCAATTGTAAATACCAATAATAAATTAGTAATAGTGACGTATGCATTCTGGCTTCTGCACCAATATCCGCTTGAAAATACTTCTATGATGACCATGACTAATACATTATACATAGTCGTGTTTAACTCTTAAATCATGACTGGTTCGCACGAGTACCTAAATAGGAAAATCTTGTATTATTTAGGAACACGTTTCAAGTATTGTTGGAACGTAGGTCATATAAATGATTCTGCGAAAAACTGCTCATCCAATCGTTCTTCCTTCCGTACCGTTATCAAGAAAATACGGCTGCGTAAAACTTTGATATCACCCCAAATATAGAGATAACGTGAGTAATATAAAAATACTCCAAGCAAATTCATGATTTTGGGATTATGAACAATAAATAAGAAACGGAGTTGGAGTGCTCAGACGAGACGGATAGAAAAACTGAGAACGAAATCGTCTTCAATAATTTATAAGGTCATACAGGGCCGCATATATTTTACCAGAAACTCAACGAGTCTCTTGAAACGCACAAAGCTGTGAATAGAAATTTAAAAGCTTTACTTACGTTAACAATTCTTGCACGGCATATTGGAATAAGTAGCTCTTTCAGGGGCGCATTGGTCCGGCGAAATTCTAATGTGCACCGGTATTTATGGGCGACTCGCAATGTATAATGTGAATACGGGCTTAAGAGCCCGTTCAATATGCGTAGAGTATGGCTAAAAGCATAGCGCCATAATATTCCGTACGATGCCAGCTATAACCCGATTTCCAGACTATTAACGATTATGAGAGGAAGGAAGCATGTCCCATATTCATGTTACTGTCTTCTGCTTACTTGTATATTGGGTATCTGTAGAAACATAGTATCGTATTGTAATGCGAATGAAGTTAAATCAAATGCATATCGGATTCCTCGACCGTCTCGATATCTATATTTCGCGTTAAGATTTCTCATATTCACGCCGGAGTTCCTACAAAAGCGATTCAAAAAGTCTAGCCCACGGGGATTGTGTCTCTTGCACTAACAGAACCTTGTTTCAGTGCCTCAGTGCTCTGCGAATAAATGCGATCTGAATATATTATCAGGCGCATTACGTACGATTCGCTTGAGGCGCGTATCTACCCGAGGCTACAGAATTCAGTTGCACACTTTTCCAACTTCATCCGCGCCTGGTACAATAGACATCTCTTTTATAGTACACAAGTATTATCGGGCACCGAAATATAATGCAAAATGTGAAGAACATTTTGAAGGCACGCTATAATGGCTTGGGAGCGTTCAAATAAAGTTGGTATTAAAATTGAAGAGCCGAGAGTTCGAGCCCGTTCAATTTGGTCTTTGAAGATTTGGCAAAGCTGGCCTATAGTTGGGGTCTCATCGAATGTCAAAACACTACGAGCTGAGCCAACTACGCTTAGTTAACTTCAATCGGGTAGCTCCACTGCGGGGTGAGGCCGAACTGTAATTAATTACTGCTGTCGCTGACAAGCGAAGGCTGCTAAGTACGTATCGCTTCATAAATAAACTGTATAGCTTTACTTAGCTACAGGTATACTTAGTACCGCTATTAGTAGCAGATTCTCGTACAGAATTTTAAAAGCTTTCGTTTTTTTCCCACAGCCTCATCACATGATGCTTGCACAGTGCACTGCTGTAAATTCAAAAGGCATTAAATTAAACATGTATGTTACGCAAAAGTTGTTAAGGGACTATATCCATTCATCCGTAGACATGTCCCAAAAGAAATAAATCACATTTCCAATAAGCGTCCGAAGGTAAAATGCAAACACAGACGTTAGTCCTAACAAAATAAGGATTGTAAATACATAAATGTGGTCTCTCAAGGCGGCCCGGCACTCAAATCTATCTTGTTCTTCTTCCACTTTTTTCCTCCAAATCTCGCGTTATATTAAAGGAATATTTTCAGAAATGATTTCACATCGCTCTGGAAATAAAAAACTCAAGCAGTTAAACGAAACCGAAAGTGGACTAGTTAGTTTATTCATGAATTCGGCCCCAACCGAAATCGAACATCAAGTAGGCACTTATACGTCGGCAGAGTTTTAAAGTGACTAAGTACTTAAACTGAGCTTATCTATCCAAGTTTCAGTAAGCCAACAGTATCAGTATAATAACTGGATAGATTATTTGGATCAAAACGGTGGCCATATTTACTTATTCATTGTCTATTTCTATTCTATTTGTTCCATTCGAACAGTTCGTTCTGTTGTCCTTATTCAATTAATAACCAATAAGGAGTGACCGAATAAGAACTCTGTGGTTCCTACCTACTTCTTACATAGGGGTGGAACTACCTGTGTTGCACGCGCCACCGCGACCTCACACACAAAACAAAAAAACTTTTTGTCCAACTAACAAGTTTCGAACAGACTGGTGGAAATTTTTTGCAGCCAGTTTTTATGCGACGACAATTCGACGTAGCGGGTTCATTAATTCTAAGGGATATTTTTAGAAAGAAAAAAAAAATTGCCTCTGATTGAATGTAAATCATTGCGTAATGCACCTCCAAGAGTTAAAAAACCGGTGCAGACAACAACTTGAATCGATGACATCACTAAATAAATCTGTCGGTCTGCTGTGAGGAATCGGATGGCGGGACGCGCCCGGATCCGGTTGTTAAGCTCAATCGAAACTACTATTTTTATTACGCTCGATGTTGGCATTTAAAAAAAAAAAAAAAAATTTAATCATTTCAAATCTTCCGTTGAAGGCGCATCGAGCAGCATGGTTCGCACATAAAATCTAAAAACATTCGTAAATCCATCAAGATATTTTGGTAACACTCGTAGGTATACTATCCATAGATCACAATTAAGAAGCTCCTATGTCAGCATTAGATCGCGTTCCTTTGTGAAGTCAACACTTTCTCGTATTAGACCATCAATTCATTCGGATTCTGGAGGAGCGGCCATCAATTCAGCTAACGCAGACATATTCTGTTTTATAGCACTCGGTCTCTAGTTTCAACAAGTGTCAGAATTATGTTCGAGAAACGCTCCAAAAATGTGGATGAGAATGGCACCCCACGTGTGACAAATAGCCGAAAGAGGGTGTCTTCTGATCATAGTTATAGTTCAACCTTACCTTATTTATTTCATCGTTGTTTTCAAAGGTAATGTAATATTTATGTAGCAAGACCCAGCCGGGTATTACATCATCGAGTTTTAGAAAAGAAATCAGCATAATAAAGTTTTATCTGTTATTCATAGTCACTTGTTGCATTGCGTTCTAAACCTAGATCCTACTATTATTATAAATCACAAATGTTTGTATGTTTGGTACTCAATCATGCAAAAACAACTGCTCAAATTGGGATGAAAATCGGAACACAGAATAGTTTATATGTAACCTGGATTAACAGAAACGATATTTTATCCCGGTAGCGTTCTCGTGTGAACGTTTCTGACATACACGGGGCGAAGCTGCTGGGTAAATGCT
Organism: Polymixis flavicincta; assembly: GCA_949987655.1. NCBI lineage: Eukaryota > Metazoa > Arthropoda > Insecta > Lepidoptera > Noctuidae > Polymixis > Polymixis flavicincta. The sequence goes on along the minus strand of OX465175.1, from coordinate 9,781,873 downwards.
AGTATGTTATATTTACATCTGATTACCTACTTCGGCATCTTTCCGAGATGTTTAGAAGGCCACTTTGATACATTACCCTGGAGTGTAAAACTACTAGGATATACATATAACTTGGTCGAATGCATGCCCCAAGTCGCTTAGGAGACAAGACCCAATTACAGTGTAGCGCGGAAGCAACATGATTCGTCTTTCGGACAGTTTTCATACCTTGAGATACCTACAAAGGTTTCCGATCAAAAACTTCGAACAAAAATTCTAATAAAGAATGTAACGATGCTTGGATGTTTCCAGATCTTAAGCTTTTCAATGACAAAGTTCAGAAATATAAGTACCTACGTGTTCAATTCATCATCATCATCATTTCAGCCGAAAGACGTCCACTGCTGGACATAGGTCTCCCCCAGGCTCCTCCACTTCGACCGGTGTTGTGCTTCCCACATCCAGCGGATACCCGCGGCCTTCACAAGGTCATCGGTCCACCTTGTGGGAGACCTTCCCACTCTACGTCTTACGGTACGCGGTCGCCACTCCAGAACCTTTCGGCCCCATCGGCCATCTGTTCTGCGAGCAATGTGCCCTGCCCACTGCCACTTAAGTTTGGCAATTGTTCAATTCACTAGGTACTTAATTAAAACTTAATGAAGTACCTCGACGAAATGTTCAAAATTTCCTTACTTAAAAAAATCAAGAATATTCAAATCGCCTTATCCACAGATCTTCAGCTAACAAAAATATAAACTTTTGCTTCTTAAACTGGGTGCTTGAGGCAAACTTTACGCAATATAACCCGCTGAACTTAGAGTTGCATGGGCTTGGTATAACATTTGTTTTGGTTATGTACTCTCTAATGCACACGTTTTAAGTTTGTACATAAATAACTTGAGTCGACTCCCGCGGCTGACTTCTGACCTCGCCTTCAGAAGTGGCATTCATTGCGATGTTGAGTAATAATAATTGTTAACCCTACGATGCGCTGCGCAATCCAAGACGACTTGTAATTACTGTTGCTATGAGTTGAGACTTTGAAGACAGTACAATATATAGGGGAAAAATTTAACAGGTGATTTTTTTTTTTATATAATGGAGAAAATATAGCTAATCATCATCATCTGCCTAGCTTCTTCCCAACTGTTTTCGGGTACGGCTTCCAGTCAACCAACCCAGTTACTGGGTGACGCGATACCCCTTTTTAAGACTGGTTGTGAGTCTTTCGGGCTTCTGATGACCCGAACTACTGTCAAGGATTTACGATTGACAGCCGCGATCAACGAATTAACGTGCTTTCCGAGGCACGGAGGAGTCTTGGTATGTAAAGATGGTCACCCACCCATCCGTGGACCAACCGATGCAAGCGTCACTTAACCAGATCGATGGAACCGTGCTACTGTCAATACTTAACCAATCCTGAATAAAACAAAGTAAGATTTCAGCCTTCGAGGAGGATGCGCTAAGGCTAAGTAGACCGCGCATTTCAAATTTTCTTACGTTTATTGAAATTTCCAGGCCAGTGTCATGTTGTATGTTGATTAAAATATGATTTGCGACCGTAACAAATATGGCTGTAAAGAATTTCTACAACAACATAAGTAAAAAGAAAAGTCCTGACTTGTCAGACTTTTACAGACTAAAACCCACCCGTGTTCCCTCAGTTGCCTGTGTGTATGGGTCCACGGTATCGGTTTTGAACATCCCGCACCCCTGGCAGGCATCGGCGTTGCGGGCCCCATAAATTCAACCCCTAGGGGGGTGAAATAGGGGATGAAAGTTCCGCGCGGGCGAAGCCGCAGGCAACCAATGCAACCTTCTTAATCCCTTGAGGAGTTTTACATAAAATCGTCATTCAATGGAATTAAATGAATTAGGTTATCAGTGTCCGACAAATCTCTCATGAATCTTCAAAACTTTTAAAATCTGTTCATGTTTGTTTCATTAGTAAATTAAAATAGCAAATCAACTACAACACATAATAAAGCGGTTAAATTTAACAAACATGGCAAATAATTACGATTGTAATGTAAATAGGTGTTACATCAGTCTGACCACCCAAGAGCCTACTGGCTTCACTACTTGAAAGACTCTTGACTGAATAAGTATTAAGCAACGATTAAGCAAGCAAGTGGAAGTGTTCGACTTAAAACTGGAATACAGTACTGGAATGGAAGATTCTACGAGCTGGTTCAAACCGGTTATGTTAATACAGGGTTGGTGATGCGTGGCAAAGGTCAGATTTCGACACTGAAGAGGAAAAAAATATATTTATATATAGCGCGACCGTTGCTAGGAAGATTACCTATGGCGTTTTTTTTAGATATTGTAAGATGTTGTTAAGAGCTTTATTTCTCATGTTTTTTTTTAGATATTGAACGCCGATTCTTAGAATTTAATTTGATTAAGTAAATTTATCTACGGGTGCTACGTAGAAGACGTTCAGTAAACTTAAAGCTAGGTTGTAACAGTAGAAATTGCAGCGAGATGGTGGAACCGACAGCCAGATAGTTGGGTGACCTACAAAGGGTGAGATCTAAGGCTCTACACAAACTGGATCTATTAGATATAATGACGATGGAAAAATCAAAAAAGTATTGGATTGACATATTTTAAACTGCCGATAGCATCAATGTCAATCCTGTTTTAAGATATTAAGCTACCGAAAACTTTAATGTCAAGCCTGTTGCAAGTCGTTGCAAAAATATGAAACGCTTTAAAACTGATTCATAATTGTCTACCTAGACAATTTCGTAAAAGCGTTTTATACCTATGGGTACCTACCCAGTGACAACGAGGGCACAAACAGATGGAGGCCTACACTCAGCAGTAGGGGGCACAAGACTGTCAAGGCTCCAACAGGCGGGACGCGATTCTGGTGGAACAAATTCCATAAAGTTTTCATAGAAATTGTTCTACAAGAGTCCCGCTGTCGCGCCTGTCTGCGGGAGCCTTCAGTCAATGAAGATGATTTACTAAGGTGGATCGGACACAACACAACACGCGCCACGCGACGGGGCGCGGGAAACGCCAAATTTGTATGTAGAACACACGCGAGGAGTAGTCAGAGTTCCGCCTAAATAAAGGTGTGAGCAGATTTCGTCGGCTTGGTAATCGATTTCGAATATAGACAATCTGCGAATGACACCTGTCAGCAGATGCAATAATGCACTGGCCGATAACACCGTGTCGATCGGCAAAAATCCAGTTTTGTACGCAACACTGTAACAGAAGTCCGATACAAAGGTAATTCAATTAAAGGGATTTGAATTATGTCTGATCATTTGATCACCAGTCAATGCCAACCGTATTGAGCGTATGTACACTAACTATAGCTGATATTACTACCTAGTATTTTATAAAAAAAAACCTAGTAGTCTTCAACAACAAGATATTGTTTGTAGAATTATAATGGAGATCTGGGTTCACATAAAAATGCTTTAAAAATATAGAGGGTTGTGTCTCACCGATATTTAAAATTTCATGCTACGACTGTCTGAATATTAGAGAGAAGGTACCAAAATGTGGGTATCTTGCTACACGTGGAACATATGAAAATATTATTTCGCGCTCTCTAAAGGATGGGGTGTCGCTCTACCTTTAAAAATTCAACAAACTTGCCGTATCTGACCTATATCATTTTAACTTGATCGTTGCGTTATGGGACTGCTAAAAATACGCCCTGGATATCGAAAACGAAACTATTGGATATTTTTAATGTCGTTGACAAAATCGACTAAGAAAAAAATACAATAAAGTACGTACTAAGAACTGGTAAATACTTGGAATCAAAATATGAGGAAATATCAGAAGTCTGATCTCTACAGCTTTTTCGTTCGACAATATTCGTGATAACGTAAAATAAAATTGTTTACCTTCGAAAATATCGGTACGTATCGTACAATCAACGACAGCTTTGATTAGTTATAAAATAACTATAATTGGATCCATTCATTTATAAATTATGTATGCCGCGTAAAATGTTTGTCAATAAAAACAATTTCAATTTAATAAATTATAAGTTTCCATCCCAAAATAATTGACTGCGGGCGTTGTGAGCTAATCAAAGAAATGTTTTGAATGACAACATAAAACCTAATCTTTGCCTTGTAAACATAGTAAATAACTTCAAATATAATTTATCTAGATATACAAGGTGGCAGGTATAGCGACGCGCAACCCATGGACTTAGAACGACATAATTCTGGAAAAATTTCAGCAGGGGGGGCCTGCGTTGGAATTTTTTGCCATCATCATGTCAGCCGAAACACGTCCACTGCTGGACATAGGCCTCCCCCAACCTCCACCAATTCAACCGGTTCTGTGCTTCTCGCAACCAGCGAATTCCTGCGGACTTCACCAGGTTGACATTCTTCAATCATTTTTTGTAGGTATTTTTTTAATTGTGTTGTTTAATACATTTTGCCCGCGTAAGTATTACTCTTTTGTATGAAACAACAGATTTTTTTAAACCTACGAAAATCGTACTGAATCCATGATAACAGGTTACACGACCTGTATTTGTTCACACTAATTCCTTTTGATACTCAGCAAGTAAATTGGCAAGAGTACCACACGTAGCCAGTTAACCACATTACAGCTACTCAGTTGTTTGCTCTCCAGCTTGCAACGACAGTGGATTAGAACAGCTTAAGTAATTACAGCTGTACCAAGTTAACAACCAACAAGGGGATTAACAAAAACTGGTCGGAACTGGTACTCAGCTTCTAAAACTTACGCAACTAACTTTACATATATATTAATGTTACAATATATTTATTAAACTAGCTGACCCGACAGTCGTGTCCTCTCCTAATTTAAATAGGTCGTACAAAAATCCTATAGAAATATAAGGACGTTCAGTTTTTCCCGAATTTGAAATTTTTCGGCATACTTTTACAATTTTTCTTTCTTTAAAATATAATAATAACATAGATACTAGGTAATTTAGACTATTACGAATATTTTAAGACAAAAAATAGCCAAGTCGGTTCAATAGTTCTCAATTGATCGGCATTAGGCTTACCTACGAACAGCATTTTTTTTTTTTTTTTGAAGGAGTTTAAGGATTATTATAGTAGGTGGCGTTCTATTGTTTCTGCGTACCCCCGTGGGAAGGTGTGAGTATATGTATGTATGACTACTATGTTTATATTTCCTTATTCAACTAAATCTGTAATTAGGTGTTTTTATACTAACCGTTTTTATCTATAGAATATAAGTTTTGATCTGAATTTGTTTTCGTAGATAAGACTTTTGTCTTACACTGTACTCTGGCTAGAAAATCAACAGAATATATTCGAGTGTATTTGGCAACAGACTACGAGCAAATATGGGAAGATTTCTTATGTAAATGTTAGTTGAACGATGTTATATGAATAGAAGAAGTTCGTTTAACCCAATGAGCGTGAAGTGTAAAGTCAAGATGTGCGAAGTAAAGTATCGTAATTGACATTTAAAGTATTGGTTATTTATTACCTAATTCGTTAGGACATAACGTGTTTTCCTTGTGTTAACTAGAATTTCATTAGCAATATTTTACTGAGATTTTAATACAATTGTAAGTCCTTACTTAATTAGTGTTAAAATGCTACAAATTTCACCGGTTCACTCAATATTTGTTAGGTGCTGACTCATTCTTAACCATTGTATTCAAATCTTGCGCAATATTGCGAAGTTGCGCGTGCGCATGTCTTTATATTTTGCTTCAAAACTTGACTTATCCTTCCTTTATTATAACTTTCAATAAATAATTAGCAATTAGACGAGGAATGATATGCATTTCGATTTTAGTTAATTATTCCTAATTATATTTCAAGCTTATCATACGCCTAGCACTTTCTATCTCGCTCTTGAATTTTATCCATAAACTCTTAAAAAGGCCTTCGAGGCCAGTCAACTTATAAATGACTAGCTGCGCCCCGCGGTTTCACCCGCATATGTCTCGCTCGATCTTTCGTGGGAAAGTCGGGATAAAAATATATAATAATAGGTATCCTAATCCAGGTCAAGATCTACCTATGTGCCAAATTTCAACCAAATTTGTTCAGCAGTTTTAGGGTGAAAGCGTCACAAAAAATATACAAAAAATCAAGTTTTGTCTCTTTATAATATTATTACTTTAGATAATAGAAATAATAATTCTTCCTCAAAAATTTAGGTAGAGCTACCTACTAAGGGCACTTAAGGGTATCTAATCTCTATGAATTTTTAAATAAAACAAGGAATAAAAGTTCACCCCTTAACTTTTTCGTGTCAATCCGACTTTACCAACTGACGTAGTCCGACTGCCAAGCGAAGGGACATTTTTTTTTGTCTATTTAAGTTTTTTCTCACCAAAAACAACCGAACATCGATTTCAACTTAGGACTGGATTCGGTGTCGAGTTTGCGATGCTGTCAGTGTCTTTTATTAAGTAAGGACCCATTCACACGTACCACACCACACCGCAGCGACAAAATATGGGCAAGTAGGTAGTGGTTGTGTGTGAATACTTGAATAGTGTCGCAGCAACTTCTTTCACCACCCTCTTTCTTCCCGTGGGTGCCATATAAAGCGACTAAGGGACTTACCAAAGTATGGGCCATACTGAGATCGCCAAATCGCGTGCCAAGCTTCAACCCCCGTCAATAAACCCCCCCCGAGTGGGTTCCCGCATTGTCGTTGCTGGGGGGCTCACGGACGGAGCCGCCACCGTTTGATGGCGGACGCGGTGGGGCTGCAGGGGAAGACGAGTGTCGGTATGGCGTTGGCCGCTCTCCCTATCCCCTGCGGCCGAAAAGTGGTAGACGGGACGGACAGAGATGTCAGCAACCACTGGTGGGGTCCGCAAGGGCCGATGCCTGCCAGGGGAGCGGGTTGTTCGAAAGAGTTACCGCCGCCCCTGTCACACGGGCAACATGGATGGGTTTTTGTCAGTAAAAGTCTGACACGCCCTCCTGCTCTACTCAGCGGGAGAAGTCATTTGATGATTACACACCCAAAAAAAAACAAAAAAAAACCCGCCAATAAACAGAACCTAGTGCAAGCCCTTGGCTACCGATGACCTGGTGAACGCCGCAGGAATCCGTTGCATGCGAGAAGCACAGAACCGGTCGAAGTGGAGGTGCTTGGGCGAGGCATATGTCCAATAGTGGACGTTTTTCAGCTGAAATGATGATGATGAACTTCTTGCAGTTACGTTGTAGTTGCGTTGTCGCTAGTAGTTGCGATGTGTGTGGCATGTGTTTGCAGACATACGGATTACTGTGTTTGTGATGTGGTCGGCCGCTAGTGCACGGTTTCGCTGGTGGTTGCGTTTTGGCTGTGACGTGACCTTGATGTGGTCAGTATCGCCCACATGGTTGATTTTAACGGTCAAAATGTGGTCCGTGTGGATCAATTATTCATTTTCATACGAATTAGTGCCCGTTTGTTTACATGTTGTCGTTGTGGTGTGGTTGTGGTACGCACGGCTACACATCAAGCTATACATTTCCAGTTTACGCTGATCTCGCACCGTACGGAAATCCTATATCCTATATTTCCAATGCGAGATCAGCTCATAAAATGTATAGCTTGATGTGTAGCCGTGTGTACGTGTGATCCGGCTTAGTGAAAAAAATGATCTGATCGATTATAGTCGTCACTCGTAATGACAAGATGGTATTCTTTTGTTGATCAGATACCAGGTACAATACTCATATTGGCAGGGGTCAGACGCTAACAAGATCACAGTGAAAATATACTTAGTTCTTAAAAAATCCCGCTAGACCAGGGGTCGGCAACCTTTTGAGTCGGAAGAGTCAAAAATTACAATTTACAAAATTGTAAAGGTGACCGAAAAGGGGCGTGGCCATCTACGCCAAATGCAAACTCGCCATTTTTTTATTTGATAGCTCGCCAGGTCATATTTAGACGGATTTGCAAAATATTTTTTTCTGTTCGAAAGGGGTTTATTCCGAAAAGGTCCCATAAAAAAATCATATAGATCTGATGATGCGTTTCGGAGACAGACCACGGAACTCTTCAAAAAATGCAAGCTAATCAACCGCGAATTGCTGCTATCGCATAAATATACATTATTTTGGCCCAAAGGATGATGAAATTTCGAATGGGGTAGGTAGGTACTACAACTAAAAAGTGAATAAAAAAACCGACTTCCATAAAACTACTGTTTTTGGAAGCCGGTTGTTTTTTTTTTTGCAAAAAGTTTTTTGTGTTAAGGCTCCCGCACATAGGCGCGACGCACTTCTGGGAGAACAATTTCCATATAGTTGCAGGTCTGTATTAGGTTGTACACACGGCTACACATCAACCTATACATTTCCAGTATAAGCTGATCTCGCGTTGTATAGGATTTCCGGACAATGCGAGATCAGCGTAAACTGAGACTGTATAGCCTTGATGTGTAACCGTACGTACCTTGATTAAACTGATTCGTGACCATAACAAAATGGCTTTACAAAATTATAATCACTAAAATTATCTATACAACCCTCCAAGTTACTTTAATCCAATTAGATGACTTTTTTATGAAAAAGTTATTTATGTACAGAGGCCAGCACATCAAGCTACCCCAATCTATCAATTTCTTTGATAGTTTTTCAACTTTATCACAAAGGAATAAGGTTTATGTTCAATTGGAAAAATTTGACAGTTTGGGATAGCTTGACCTGCTGGCGACTGAACCTAATTGGTTTCCGCGGTTCCTTAGTACGTATTTTAGTGTAGACTTTATTCGTTAGTAAGTAACAATAATAGGAGGTAAGTACCTACAGGTAGATAGGTACATACTTATATCTTATGATGTCCTTGACTGTTCATTCAACTTTGTATGTGAGTGAGCACCTATAGGCTATACCTACTCACAAATCTGTTTAAGTATAGGTACCTATTCAACGTATCTAATTATAATACGTACGTACCTACCTATTTTTATACGGACAGTTACAACCATGCGTGTCTTAATCTAGGTAGGTACAGACACATAACAACAAACCAAAAATAAATTCGTTGTTGTCTGTGGTCCTTTAATGGATGTCCCATCACGCACGCTACAGATAAAAACCTACGCAGGTGTACTCTGCTTCAAGAAGCTTAATTAAAACAATCACCAGGCAATAAACCTTGCCCAAGGACAGCTGAATAAATGCGGAGTTTGTGCCTCTTCAAAACATTGAAAAAATAAAAAAAAGTCTAATAAAAAATTTAAAGCAAAGTTGTGCGGGACAGTCGTCAAACGTCACTTCGTTTAATTGGTTCTGCTCCTCAAACCAGTCTTCAATTATTCAAGAGCGAGAGAGATGGAAGAACTCGGGATGCTCCTGTGGTGACGTCAGCCAATAGGCTGACTGATCAAATGAATAAACTAACCATACGCACAATGTTATAAAAAGAACATAAAAGTCTGCCTCAAAGGACCACAACAGTGCCCGCGAGACGCCGAAACCAAACGATGTTTTTTATGAAACACCTTTTTATAAATCACAGTCTGCACGTGTGTGTTACACTGGTTTCGTAAACTGCCAGTCAGACGCATAAATTAAAATAGGTATTATCTTCCTCAGTTGCAAATTAAAAAACTAATATTTAGTAGCCAACTAAAGTTTCGAATATTGCGTTCGAGTTCGCAGAGCAGTATGAAAACGATAACTCACCTTTGTAAAGAAGCTCTGTGCGCGCGCAGGTAAAACACCGAAATCCCACAGGTGAACGTTATCCCTGATTTTGAAATTCGAAAAAAAGACTTGAAACGGTCAACCGGCTTAGTGACGGCGAGCCCCTGGTATTCACTCGTTCGTGCGTTTCTGTTTAGCGACGCACCACGACAAAACTACAACACTGTCACAGTTTGTTTATAAAATTATGAAGCACTTATTAATAATTTCGATGACCCGGACTGCGCATGCCCGTGCAACACGCGCGTCTTTCGAATATAAGGTAAGGTTATGTTTAAGTTGTAAGCACTTCCTCTCGGCTTTACTTTACCGGCACACGCACTTCACACTAGTTTCCCAGAAGAATCTTATTGGATATAATCCGTGCGAACTTTTTTCCGATAACGCTTAACACACGAATCACTATCGGATCACTTGGTAAAGTTATTCCCACGAGAATTCTTTATTAGTACCACCAGAAACCGACACTGTTGCACCTATTTGACGATCAGCCGGCTCTACCTGCATCAAACGAAGGCCGTGTACGTATAATAAACACTTAAAAACTCCGGAACCGGTAATAATTTGATTCCGCACGTGAACGTGACACTGTCAAAATATTTTTTTTTGTAAACACGGTAACACCAGTAACTCACTCATTGACGGTGAAACATCCCATGTTTGTTACGCGGTGAGGTCCGAGTGACAAATAAACGAATAGAAAAGAAAATAAACGAAGAATACTAAAGTCGTCGACTGTAAAGCCGAGCGTCCGACACTCCTGCTGAGCGCTGTGTACTAAACGCGAGAGGCCGCGCGACCCGCCCCGCCCCGCGGCCCGCGCTCGTCCCTCCCGCGCCCTGCGACCCGCGCTACTACACACCGTATGAAAATAAAGTAACATTGAAAAAATCACAAGTGCACAAGGGAGAAGCAGAGAGCATAGTTCATCCCTCAGTGGTTGTGCAAGTTGTGTGGTTGTTTGTTTGGTAGTTGTACGGCAACCGGTGCGGGGTGGCGGGGGCTGCGCGGCGGAAGGCATTCAATTAATCTGACAACACGTGCGTGAACGTGATGCACCCTTCCCGCCTCAGGTTATCACACGATTCATTGACTACCTTTACTCCTATTTTCGCTAACTTTAACTTTCCCGCGTAGAAATATATACTTACCTATCTAATTCATTGATGCCGCTCTACTACAAAGTTGAATGAACGTTGAGTTAGGCTGTGGTGTGGTCCTTAGGTAAGGAACCGTTATCAATGCAAGTGCAAGAATGCCGTTACGGTCCATTTACGTTTAGTTTTGTATCTGACCGGGTGACTTATTGAATGAAATGACGTCATTGAATTTATTCTAACAAGTTTTTTGTTAGACAATTACCTACCTAGAATTATTTCTTAAATAAATTATTATCTAATGGCTCCTTGGCCTTGGTTCAAGGTTAATAAATGTGACACAGATAACTTTACTTGAAAAGTTTATACTTAATCTGAGTTACATATTTTGAGCACCACGGGCCTAGCACGCTAGGAATAAAATATTTTATGCTTAATGAGTATTAAAAAAAAAAATTAGTAGGTAGCATTCGAATTAAGAAAAAGGTGAGGTCTTACCTGACAACGGCAAACCCAAAGGAGGGTAATTATTTTAACAGGCTATATATGTATGTATGTATGAGTATTTTATTCTCTGAGAAAAAATAAAACAGATTTGTATGTTTTCTGAGAAAACTGAGAAAAATTTATTTATTTATAGAACTAGAGCCGGTTAACTAGTCACTAGTCGAGCCCGTATTGACAACTAACATTTTGTTGAAACAGTTTACGTACAATAAAGTCCTTCAAGCACAATAGGCAAGTCATTACAGTTCAGTACAGTAGGTCTGTAATTAAATTAATTAACCTTTTGTAGCAAGTTGAGTTGTATAACGAATGTAGCGTTTGTTAATCCAGGTACAGTCAGCAACAATATCTTTAGTCATGTGCCTAACATTTTCCCACTTATGTTGGAGTCGGCTTTTCGTTTATCCGGATGTCGCTTAATACCTGCCAGTATTTACATGAAGCGACAACCTATCTGATGTCCACAACTTCTGTTACTGGGTAATACGTTACCCCTTAATTAGACTGGTTGTCAGATTTTCGGGCTTCTGACGACCCGTGACGACTGTCGAGGATCCACGAATGACAGCCAGGACCAACTGCTTAACGTGCTTTCTGAGGCAAGGACAAATCTTGGTATGTGTAGATGGTCACCCATCCACGGACCAACCACGGTTTGTGCGGCTGTTATTAAATTTGAAAGTGAGAGGTAGCCTGTGAGTACTGGGGAAGGACATACAAATATGAAAAACGAAATGTTACTTTGGCTAGAGCTGGTGATGGCAGATGGAGCAGAGCCCAAATGGAATGATTGCCGAGAAACGCTAGAAGGAGCTTTGGCTGACCAATAGCCAGGTTCGTGGACAACCTATAGAAGATCGTGGGGTAGACCTGGGTGAGACTTACACAGACCAGGGAAGCATGGCATAGAAGGAAGACAAAATCAAACTGTTGCTAATTAATTTGTATATTATAATTTTATTTATGACATTGATTTACACTCAGTTATTATTTTAACTCCCACACTGACCTATTACTTGTTAATATATTCTGGGAAAATCGTATACATACTTTTATAATTTTTGTAAATATGTGACCACAATGTATCTATCATAAAATTCATTTAGATATCTGTAATTGCTACACTTTCATTCTTTTTACCTATTTTGATACAGTAGTTTTATTCTGGGTGCATTGTTTTCACACATAATTATATAACGAATGTGTGTTAAATATTGTACTTAAAACATTTTAGAATAGAATAGAATAGAATAGAATATTTATTTGCGTAAAACATGGTATACAATGGTGTTAAATACAAATTGAGGCACAAGCATGTTTAGCCAGGATAAAACATAGCATGCAAAATTTTAAAAACAAGTTTAGCAACAACAATCTTTTTTTTTTTTTTTTTTTAAAAAACATCAACATTTTTTATCTAGAAATTCTTTTACACTATAAAAACTACACTCGAGTAACCACTTAAGAAATTTAATTTTAAATAATTTTGTATTTAAAGCTTTGAGATGCCTTGGTATTTTATTATAAATGCACACACACATTGCCAAACAGTTAGCATTATATTTAGACAGTCTAGGCAAATCATTTAACACTAGTTTATATGGATCTCGTCGGTTCCGAGGATTGACATCATTTGCAGTCTTAAATAGTTGCTTATTTTTCATGACAAACACACATACTTCGTAAATGTAAAGCGACGGTAACGGTAACAAACCAAGTTTTTTAAATATTGGTCGACATGAGTCGTCGGGCTTAAGTCCACAAATTGCTCTCATACACTTTTTTTGAGCGATGAATGCTCTTTGGAAGTCAGTGCTGTTACCCCACATTATTAGTCCATAACGTAACAACGATTCGACGTACGCGTGGTATGCCATTGCAGCAGTTTTTATATTAGTTACATTTTTTACTTGTTTTAATGCATATACAAATTTATTAATTTTAGTGCTAACATTGTCTATGTGCTCTTTCCAGTTAATGTCTTTATCTATTATAATACCTAAAAATCTGGTACGCGTTCCTTCAATGATTTTATTAATATTGAGTTTAATGTCATTTTTGGAATTATTTGATCGATTAAATTGGATGTAAACGGATTTGTCTAAATTTATCATCAAATGGTTAATGTCAAGCCAATGCAATAGTTTGTCAATTGTATTATTGATGTCAAGTTCATGTTCTGAAATGGTATTTAGTTTTTTATTAGATGTCACTATAATAGAAATATCATCAGCAAATAATACGCATTTATGGTTAGTTATTTTTATGATGTCATTTATATAAATAAGGAATAATATTGGGCCCAGCACACTTCCCTGTGGAACGCCATATTTATTATGTTTATATTCCGATGAATAGGATATAATTACATTATTATCATTTTTTTTATTGATGATGACACATTGTTTTCTATTGCTTAAATAGGACGACAGCCACTGAAGAGCCGGTCCTCTAATACCAACAGCTTCCAATTTTTGTAGCAATATGTCATGTGACACCAGCTCGAAGGCTTTCGATAGATCAAAAAAGAGGCCTGTAGTTATATAATTATTATTAATATTTGAAAGTATAGCTTGCATGAGGGAAAAAATAGCTAACGACGTGGACTTGTTCTTTTGGAATCCAAACTGCTGGTCGCTTATAATATGAAATTTATTGCAAAATTCAGTTAACCTTTTAAACATACATTTTTCAAAAATTTTAGACAATATGGGTATAAGAGTTATAGGTCGGTAATTGTTGATGTCACATTTATCTCCCTTCTTGAATAAGGGCTTTACTAAAGACAGTTTTAATTTTTCAGGAAAGGTGCCTTGTGAAAATGACATGTTTATTAAATGCGTCAGAATACCGGTCAGTTCGTTGCAGCAGACTTTGATGACTTTTGTGTTGATCTCATCATAGCCCTCCGACCTAGTGTTGGACAGAGACATTATTTCCTGTCTTACCTCGTTAACCTCCATTGGTCTAAGAAACATAGAGTTGACACACGTACTTTTGAAGCGGTTTTGATTTGTGCTTTTTTCCCCTTGTACATGCGTTAATTTAACATAATTGTTATTAAATATAGTAGCCATTTGTACAGGGTCTGTAGTTATTGTTTCATTGAATTTAATACTTTCTATGTTGTCTTTGTGAGTGTTGCTGTTTATTTCGGTTTTAATGACATTCCATGTGGCTTTACACTTGTTATCATGATTATGAATATATTTTATATTTGCACTCTTTTTTGAATTATAAATGCATTTATTTAGCAGACTGGAGTAGCTTTTATATTGAGTTTTATTAATTAAATTTTTATTTTTATAATATCTATACCGTAGCATCCGTTTAGTTTTACAACTTTGTCTCAACCCTTTACTTATCCACTTTTGTTTGTTTTCCTTATTACTATTGATTTTAACTCTTACTTTAGGAAAACAGAGACAATACAATAGACACAAAAGCTCATGAAAATCATTGAATGCACAGTTAGTGTCAGTTTTGAGATAAATATCGGACCAAGAAAGATTTTCCAGACATTCTTTAAATTTTCGGATATTGTCTACGTTATAGTCTCTTTTATAAATATAGTATATTGTTGATTTTTGTGGTTTTTTGTTGATTGGAAAGCTTAACATTTGTGCTGTCTCGTGATCAGACAGATAAAGGGGCAGTACAGTGGCAGTTGCGTTGGCAATGTTGCTTAAAATATGGTCAATACAAGTCAATTTGCGAGTTGGTACCGTGATGTGGATTTTTAAATTATGATTGTTAGATAAATCTTGCAATCCATTTGTGATGTTACCTTTTTTAAGAGTATTTATGTTTAAATCCCCGGCCACAACTATATTTATTTTGGACTTATATTTATGTGACAAATCGTACAAAAGATTGTGTAATTTTGTCAAAAACAGGTTTGGATCAGATTGTGGTGTTCTATAAACACATATTACTAATAATTTATTACTTATTATTTCTATACCACATGCTTCAAACGTGTTTTGAGTTGCGTAGTTTTTCACAAATGATAGCTCTTTATAAAGTAAACCCGTTTTTACTAATATGCATGTGCCACCTCTTTGCTTTTCTCTACAGTAGCTGGTAGCCAACTGATAGTTGCAGATTTTCACATAATTTTCATAACCTTTTTTTACAAAGGTTTCAGATAGACATATAACATCTGGATCATTATTCGCTTCTTTTAACTCATGAATAGTAATTTCTAGTAGTTCTTGTTTAGATAATAAACTCGCTATATTTTGGTGGAGTATTCTAAACTGGAGTGTTTTATTAGTTTGAGATACGAAAAAAGGAGTCACGCTTGTTTACCACAGGAAAGTAATAAGGTATAGTCCCTAATTTACCTTTTGAGCTGTGTTGCAAAGAGGAACTATGTTCGATGGGCGCTGTACCCTCAATACGACCAAAGTAGTAAGGGATTGTCCCTTTTTTGGGTTTATATGTATGAACGTATAGTTTGGAACTTGATTTGTTACTCGCTATTATTTTTCGTATTTCGCTCGGATTTAAATACTTGTCACTATAATCACAACAATCAATAAGATAATTTATCGACTTACAAATATCGGATAGATTCGAGGACGTTTGATTTACGAAGTGACAATTCTTATAACTATTACAAACATTTTTTATAGAGTAGTTTAACTTACGGACATTGAGGTACCTGTTATTGACGACATTTAACACAATAATAGTGTTATTTAAAAATGTATTTAACACAATTTGCAATTGAGACAACAACAGGTTAGGGTTGTTGTCATTTTCACCTATGCATATCACCAGTTTGTCTTCAGTGGTCAATTTTGTATTTCTGCAGTTTGCTATAATTTCGTTGCTAGGCGCATTTGGCTTTGTTTCAGCAACGAGTCTGTATTTTTCATACTGCGTATTAGTCCTTGAGTGTGAGATGACTGCTGCTAGTCCGACGCAACGCTGAGTACCGAAGATAAATATATTCCTTTCGAGGATACTACTCCCGTCTGTGGTAACACATGTCTGAGCACTGGCGGTGGTCACAGGGTCCCGCTTCAGTTCTTGAATTACGGCAGGTTCACAGACATTGTAACTACTTTGCATTATGATTGCAATGCGTTCATGGAGAGCTGCAATCTCCTGCTGTGCAACCTTTAATTGCTGATGTAAGGTTACGATTTCTTGTTCCAGGGATGATACATTTGCGTTGTCATTGGGTTTGGATTTCAACTTTCTGGATGATGATGGTAAAGACGAGGGTGTAGAAAGTTTGTTGTATGGAGTTGACAGAGCTGGCCTCTTTTTCTTAGTGTTTGGACCCGGACTTGAAAATATGGAGGGCGATTGGCATAAAGATTTTAATGTTTGGTTTTCTGAAGTTAACTTGTTTATTTGCTTATGTAGATCGGTGTTTTCCAACAGTATATTTCCTAGTTCATTTTCGGTGATTTCGAGTTTTAATGTGAGAAGTCTTTTAAAAGAGTAACGATGGAGTTTCTTGCCCATCGTCTTCTTCTTTCTCTTTTCTTTTCCACACGAAACTACATTTTGGAAGGGGCAACTAGAATACATTTTTATAACGCTTTTATTAGCTCGGGTTGTATGTATGTATGTATCTATGTATGTAACGGAATCTTTGAGCCTAATTTTCACTGGTTTCTAGACTTCTGATCAACTTGAAACTTTGCACACGTCTTAAGAGCCGATGACAATGCAATAACCCGATAAAAAAAATTCAAAATTTCAAAAAAAAAAAAAAAATTAAAAAAAATTCAAATTGTTAAAATTTTCCCGATAAAAATTTGATCGAACTAAAAAATGGAAAATAAATAATAGTTTAAAAAAACTAAAAAAACACGCTTTTATTGCTGACCGAACTAAAAAGTAGAAAATAATTTTTAATTACAAAGAGTTTATGTTATCTACAGTAGTAGGAAGTCAATAATTCAATTCAGAGTAAAAAGCGTGGGGTGCATTTTCCTATATTTTCATGACTCTCCTCTCATAGATGGTTGCCAATAGAATAGTTGTAATAATTAAAATATCAAGCACCCCATCACGCTTTTTACTCTGAATTGAATTATTGACTTCCTACTACTGTAACATAAACTCTTTGTAATAAAAAAATATTTTCTACTTTTTAGTTCGGTCAGCAATAAAGGCGTGTTTTTTTAGTTTTTTTAAACTATTATTTATTATTTTAATATCAATGTTGACTTTTCAAAAGTGCCTTTTAAGTGCCTATTTGAAATAAATGCTTTGACTTTGAAGGAGGTTTATACTCAGCAGAGGGTGGGTGGAAGGACAATGATGATGACCTTCATTCTCCTGCCCTAGTTTATCTGTGATCGGCGAAACATGTACAGACACATCAAGCTACCTAAGCTGTCAACGTTATAACATAAGCTTCATAAGGTTCATGTTCAATTGAGAAAATTTAACAGTTCCATACTGGACAGACACACCTTTCTAACCGTATCACCATTCACACAGTCCATCCATTGGTTCTTCTGCCAGGGGTGCGGGTTGTTCGAAAGAGATACAGTGGTCCCTGGCACACAGGCAACTGAAGGAACACGGGTGCGTTTCAGTCAGTAAAAGTCTCACACGCCTTCCTGCTCCACCCAGAGTGGGAGAAGTTATTTGATGATTTCCCACCCTCAAAAAAGAAACCGTCGACTTTTATAACCATCGACATTCATACTCAATACTTTTCTCACGATATTTTCCTCATTCCTCCTTATCACATGCCCATGTTGATGATGATGACGAAATACACGCAGATGAAGTCAATGACAGTTAAGGTCAAAGGAAATCAGTAATTCACGAGTTACAGAAGAGAGTTAGGTATGAATGAGAACTTGACTATTTATTACGGAATTGTTTGGAACAAAATAATAAAGAGTGAATGATACTTTGAAGACCAGAGTAAGTAATTAAACGTGGTGAAAATTCATAATTAATCGTTTTATGTACAGACATAAGTAAAGGGACATTAGTCCCCTCCATCTTCAAAGTTAAGCAAAACTGCACGGTGATACAGGCTATTATTTTTTTCACAGAAAAACTGCCCGAGAGTCCATATATTTAAGTAATTGAAAATTGAACAAATAAATAAAGAAAGATTAAACAAAACATCTTTTTTTTTACAGTAAATCTGTCTCTGAGAGTTCAATTAACAATTAACATTCAATAAATAAAAAGAAATGTTCACATGTCATCGGTGCTTAAACTATTATCTTGTGATATCTTTCTACCTACCATCTTCAACGTTCATCTCAGATGTCTGAAACAAACAGCACTACACAAAAAACTGGCAGAAGTTCAAAACAAAGTTGAAAACGTACTTATCTATTAAACACGATGTTTACTTAACCCTGGATTCTATTCTCCCGGTGCTGTTATAAGTAGGTACTACGGTCTGTTAAAAAAAAAAAAAACGGACAAATGTGTAAACAAATCCTGTTTAGTTGAAATCCTTGCGCAATCAGTATCACTCACTAAAGGGAAATTAGTTAGTCCTTTAATGGACCTACAACTTTTACCAAAAATTATTGTTTGAAAAATGATTAAGTATGTAAATTGTAATTGAAAAATCATTGACGTAAATTGAGGTCATAAAATTAACCTCAACCGTCAAATTAAAAAATAAGAAAAACTATTTTCAAGTATTTTGTTTGAAATTAGAATTTCGGGTTTACCCGAAATTCTACTACTATTCAAATCGAAGCACTCATTTTGTAATTGGTCCTAGAAATTGGCATCCACAGATACGACCATTTTTTTTTTCTTTACAGGAACAGGAACAGACTATATCGTCTAGGGTTCAGATTCAAAATAATACCCAAGATTTATTTTTTTGGATTTTATTTGTTTAATTAACACAAACAAATCTGGGACTCTTCAAGTATTGAATGAATAAATTACTTCTAGGCAAGCGTGAATTGTCGTCGACCACATCTTCGCCTACCACTAGATAAGACAGTTTGTCCCATACAAGCTGATCTATTTAAATACAAAGATAACTTCTCCGTTCCCGGTTTCATTATTCCATTATAATTGACTACATTGTATGCAAGAAAAACACTTATATTAATGAAAATGTTGTTAATTGAAACACCGGACAAAAGCAATTTATCGGGAATCATATCTCGTATCCACCATACGGGCCACTCGATAAAATTAAGGGCATCATAAAGCGCTGTTATCCTAGTATCCCACTATTATTAAAATAGTGAATCTTGGATGTTTTGTCAGTACCTACGTTTTTTACTCAAACACGCTTAAATGACTTAGAGGATTTTGATGAAATTCGGCACTCAGGCGGACTACCTATAGACAGGATAAAATTTAAACCAGTGCGCAAACTGTAGCCATGAATTCAGCATTTCATTCTAGACCCGCTAGCATATATATTTTTTGTTGGTTATCCAAAAAAAAACAGCTGTTCAATACATTTTGATCGCGTAGGTATTGCACTTTTCTATGAAATTCATGGTTGTAGTTTGCGCACTGGTTAAAAATTTACCTTAGGTAACCAGATGGGTATAAATGCGTAAGAAACTAACAGTAAGAATGGCTTGCATTCAGACAGTTCAGCAACATTCATTGCGTTACTTAAATTGTAGAGCAGACCAATTAACCGAACATAAGAAGCAATGGATTAGGAACAGCCTACAAGGTGATTTAGATTACGCAATTTTTTATCCGGGTGTATGGAGTAGTTTCCCAAGGATATGAGTGAAACCGCGGACAACAGAAGAAGCATTATGTGATAGAAAGAGATAGCGCTACTTATCTCTCGCAACTATCTCCCCTCATACCTAACATTTGACAGACACTTGACTGATACGGTTAAATTATTCATACAAATATAATGAAGAGGCGAGTTCTGTTTGTTAAGGGTTCCCACGCAAACGGATTATGAGATTGATACGGAAACTCCGCTGATAGCTTGGTACATATCTGATGTTATCTTTTGGTGTTCAATGGAATGCAAAGTCACCGCGTTTTTACAATGGATATATTGGATATGAGTAGTTTTGTCAAACTAAGTAGATGTGGTGCGATTTTTGTGATTAATGTAAATTGTGTGATTAAGGTGACACTTGTCCACATTTTTTCCATACAAACTTCGGGAGGGTTTTACTCCACTGTCTGACTATGTACATCAAAAATTAAACATGGTATGGTTTTGTCTCGTTATTATTATTGTCTGTACGGAAACAGAATACTAAAATAAAAAGCTATTAAAAAGTTATGAGCCAGCAAAGATTAGTTTTTCTTGCTAATTTAACCTAACTTTGAGCGTGTTTAAGTAATAAAAGTAGTGTAATATCTCGAAAACCAAGACGGTACCGACAAAGTTCAATTAACAATAAGTTCAATAAACTTTATTGGTCTTTGATTTATGCAGTGGTTTTTTCATAAAACCCGATCTTCTGAAGGACTTTTCTTAATTTTTTCGCGATTTTTTTGCCAAAAATGCTCCTGCATCTCACTCAATAACGTTGTGCGTGTAGACTAGTCTAACTGCTCACCGCTGATACTATCTCTGTCGGGTACGAAGCCTGGTGATACAGCGTGATTTTTAGCCAGGCCCACCAGTGAGTTCGAGCCCGCGCAAAGTGTGCCCTTAAGAGCGTTCATCCCATGTGGGTTGGCAACGGAGCATTTATAGTGGTTTTTCGTGATTATTTAATTAAATACAAACAAAAGTAAACATATTTTTCAGCGATGCACTAAATCTTTGGTATTTACAAGTTTGTATGCTATTTTTTTACAGTTATCAAGGTATTTACTTATAAAAATCGACGTATCGTCAATTATTTTCTATTTGCATTACTTAGTAGGTACGATTAATTGTTTTTAATAAAGAGTAAATGTTAAAAATAATTATAAATAAACACTATCTAATACTTGGCTAAAAAAAATGTAATTTTGTTTGTATTTAATTAAATTATCACGAAAAACTATTATAAATGCGTTGTTGCCAGCCCGCGGTAAAGTGTGACCGGTATATTGGGGTAATAGTCGATTCGCACGAATCGGGCGAATTGATAATTTGATGTAATACTAACTGACCCGGCAAACGTAGCAGGTAATTTCTAGTGAACAACCCTTATCACTTAGGGGTATGAAAAATTGATAGTAGCCGCTTCTCAGACCTACTGAATATGCATATAAAATTTGGTAAAAATCAGTAAAGCCGTTTCGGTGGAGTAAGGTAACTAACATTGTGACACGAGAATTTTTATATATAAGAAGATATTATGACTTACAAAGTACACAACGGAATTTAAAAAAAATTATAGCGACTGCAAAATAAATGTTATTATTCACATTATTACAAATGATAAATTAATTCTGACTCCTCATCATCATTCTCTTAACCTTAATTGGGGTTGGCGCAGTATCTCTTCTACTTCTAGAAATTACTACAAAATAATAATATCTGAGTTTTGATTAATAAACTACAGGATCTTGACCAACCCAGTCAGTTTTTTCTTTTTTTTTTTGCTTTGCAAGAAATGGGCTATTTATGCCGTATGACTGCGACGAACAGGTCACAATGCCTGAGAAGTGTACAACCAACGGCACTGGTTCTCGAGAATTGTTAAAACGAACGTTAAAATTTTAAAAACAAACTTCCCGACGAATTTACAACGAGGGTCATGGTCACGGTCAATAGTCATGAATATCCTATCAAGCACACGTACGTAAACAGAAAAGTTTTTCTTCAAGTTTTCACTTGGAAATTCTTTCCCCTTAACCACATTGGAGCACCCATTCAATGTTAACGGACCGGGTTACGTGTTTAAACGAGTTTCTAGATAAAGAAAGAAAGAAAAATGGATTTATTTTTGTCACAGAAACACATGCTTACAAAAAGAAAAGATCGTGAAAAAAAAAAAGATTTTATACTTACTTACGAACACAGAACATTAATAGTAGATAGCTGTAAGCCGCGCCGTGACAGTGACAAGAAAGCTTCCAATCAGCGTGATGCTGGTCACACAGTACAGCGCTGATTTTCAGTGGTCTCCCTAAAACGACGTACGAAAATCAAGGCTAGATTTCAACCAACTATGATCACTAATCACAACCTCAAAATATGTTCATCTATGAGGTTCTTAGACCACCGACAGGAACTGAAAATGCTGTATCCGGACGAGTTATTTTTGAGATGTTGGTTAGTAATCATCATGGCTGCTAGTGGTAACGTTTTTTCATCAACAAGTCTACAAAACTTGATAACAGTATTGACTCTTTTCTTCTTTTCTCTTGTCTTCTGTGACTATTTCCTTTCTCCTTTTCGCTCCTTCGTCCCTTTTTTTCTTCATATCTCTCTTTTTATCTTCTTGTTAAAATACCCAGATTGGTTCGCTAGGCCTTATCCTAAGGCCACGTCTTCCCTACCATTACGGCGCACCCCGGTATACTCCTTGATATGCAATGGTCCCTGTAGCACCATGAAACATGGGGCTTTAAGGGCTAGTTCAAATCTAGGGGTTAATTCGATACATCGAGTCTAGTCAAAAAGTCATTCATTCATTATTTTTATCGTCTCGTTAAAATACCCAGAAAGAGGATTTTTTTTGCTTCTTCAACACCTTCCTTTACAATTTTAAACAACGCTACACTACTGTACCTTGTCTGCTGCGTGGACATCACCTACATAAGTTTATCGCGATCGATAACGTCAAAATAGTTGGGTACCGAACAATTTTAATCTCCCAAGATCGCTTTACATCATCGTTTGTAGTCTGCTCCTAAGACTTTAAGTTTTTTATGAGTTGACTCGGTGACATAGATATACCTACATGTTATATACATACCTACCTTGATAAGTTCTTTGTGTATTCTGCAACGTCACCAGATATGGTGAAATTAAGAGTCTGGGAACATTTAGATAAATCAAGTTTATGAGTTTTTTGCTCATCATATTGGCATTTAATAGGTGTATCGTAGTTTTAACGCTAATCACCACGTTCAGAGAATATTTTGGTGATTGGAATACTCATGATATAATTAATGCATAGATATGCTGCTTACAATATAAAATTACTAGCTGTTGCTTGCGACTTCGATATTCAGGTTGCGAAGTGGCCTATGTCAGTCTTAAGGTTCGAGGCTACCTATCTATCAAATTTCATAACGGTCGCTTCGGGGTTTGGGCGGGAAAATGGTATCAGACATTCAGACAGGCAAAGTCACTTTCGCATTAGTAATATGAAGTAGGTACAGACGCCAGCACGACAAGCTACCCCAAACTGTCAAATTTTCCCAAATGAACATGAACCTTATGCTTATGTTATAAAGATGAAAATATATCAAAGAAATTTGACAGATTGGGGTAGCTTGATGTGCTGGCGTCTGCACATATAGAAGTATGCATATAATGATGCCTATTCTGGGAAAATATTTCAAACTCTCGTGCATGAGCAATGAATATAACGACAGGTAGGGAAAGTCTGGGATGGCCCGTAGGTAAATACGTTTAGAAGTCAAACAAAGTCATTTGCTAAGTGTCGCGTACAACAGCGGGATGAGCGCTGATGTCTGAAAAACAGTTATTTACTATCTAGTTCAGACACATATTCAAAATCTGTTTATGGAAACAAGTGTCACAAAGTGTATCACCATACTAATACAATTTTGTAAAAAAAATAACAAATAAATAATACGTATATTTATTGATTTGATATCAGCGTTATACGATTAGGTAAGTAAAAATGTATTTATTGTATGGACATAAGCTACCGAAAAGCTTTTTAACAATCCTCTTGAAATTGTAGAAATACGAAACGTTTTCAAAGTAAAAGTCATTTATTTCAAATAGGTAGATACTGTTGAAAATCAAAATACAATAAAATAAATAATAGTTTAAAAACACTATAAAAACACGCTTTTATTGCTGACCGAACTAAAAAGTAGAAAATAATTTTTAATTACAAAGAGTTTATGTTACAGTAGTAGGAAGTCAATAATTCAATTCAGAGTAAAAAGCGTGGGGTGCATTTTCCTATATTTTCATGACTCTCCTCTCATAGATGGTTGCCAATAGAATAGTTGTAATAATTAAAATATCAAGCACCCCACGCTTTTTACTCTGAATTGAACTATTGACTTCCTACTACTGTAACATAAACTCTTTGTAATTAAAAATTATTTTCTACTTTTTAGTTCGGTCAGCAATAAAAGCGTGTTTTTTTAGTTTTTTTAAACTATTATCTATTTTCCATTTTTTAGTTCGATCAAATTTTTATCGGGAAGATTTAAAAAATTTGATTTTTTTTTAATAATTTTGATTTTTTTTATCGGGTTATTGCATTGTCATCGGCCCTTAAGACGTGTGCAAAGTTTCAAGTTGATCAGACGTCCAGAAACCAGTGAAAATTAGGCTCAAAGATTCCGTTACATACATAGATATGTACATACATACATACAACCCGAGCTAATAAAAGCGTTATAAAAATAGAATTGATTCTAGTTGCCCCTTGCAAAATTTGTTTCGTATGAAGAAAAATGTGGATGAAACTCCACTGCTACTCTTTTAAAATGTTTCGCAGTATTTTGTATACTTACATTGTCAGATTATAAAAAAAAGGTTTTATGTAGGCCTTGTTTTATAATCTGAGCTCACCTTATCTATCATTATTATTCATTATAGGTGAAGACTATGCGCCTAGAATAAAAGTAACATATCACAATAGGTAAAAAATATTATAAACACGAAAATTTGTATGTATGGATGTTTGTTACTCTTTCACGCAAAAACGACTGAATGGATTTGGATCAAATTTGGCACACAGATAGATTATAACCTAGATTAACACTGGATATTTTTATCCCGGTAGTACGTTCCCGCGGGGGCTTCCACGAAGGCGAAGCCGCGGGCAGAAGCTAGTAGAGACGTGGTAGTCACATGTATAGGTACCTACACATATTATCTATAAGTAAAAGTAGATTATTTTCCTAATATTTTGTTACAAGTAATCACTTAGTGTATGAATTAAAGTCAGATAGACAACGCTACTTTTGCATTTACAATATGAAGTATGAAAGAATATGGATGGAATGACGCGTATTCTAGAACTATCGCTACTACCCCTAATAAATGCGAAAGTAACTCTGTCTGTCTGTGTGTTACGCTTTCACGCCTAAACCGCTGAACAGATCGTCATGAAATTTGGCAGAGATATAGCCTGGGATATGGAGAAGGACATAGGCTACTTTTTACGCGATAACCGACATCCACGTGGGCGAAGCCGTGGGCAAAAGCTAGTATATATATATGGAACTATCTACATAGAACGTGGAGAGAGTCAAAGGACGGTAGATGCATTTGATATCAGCGATAAATGATTAAGTCAAAAATGTATTGAATTGACATAGGCTATCGAAAAGCTTACCTATTTCAATCCTGTTGAAAGTGTAATGTGTGATTTCGCATAGCTTGGCAATAATATTCTTTATGCTATGCTGCGACTTTATCAGAATGGAAATAAAAATAAAGAGTATCTACGTCACGTCTAGGTCCTGACATTCACTCGCGAGATGAGCAAAGATCAGTCAAGCATAAATCTACGTATCTCCTATTAAATGCACCTTATTTACACTACGAGGTCGCAGAATATTACTTACTTATTTTTCTTGAATTTATTGAACTAAAAATAAATAGCTGCTTGGAGGAATGGAAAGAGCATTCAGCTCAAAAATAAATAAACTTCTTCTTTAGTGGTGAATTAAGTCCTTTTATTAAAAAGGAAGGAGCAGTGGTGGCCAAGGGAGCAGTGGTGGCCAAGGGAGCAGTGGTGGCCAAGTGGTAACGGCCGCGACTTACGAGTTGTAGGTCGTGAGTTCGAACCCAGACAGGCGCTTTACTTTGTGTAAATTATTTCATCACCACTGCTCTCAAAACGGTGAAGGAAAACATCGTGAGGAAACCGGCATGTCCTAGAACCAAAAATTCGAAGACATGTGACATCTACCAACCCGCACTGGGCCCGCGTGGTGGATTACGGCCCAATCCCTCTCACCGAGAGGAGGCCTGTGTCCCAGCAGTGGGAACATTATAAGGCTGATGATGATGATGATTAAAAAGGTGGCTTCTTGTGCGGGGTCAATCTAAAGAAGTCTTGTCGTGAAATAAAGACGTGGGCAACGGAATGTCAGATATTTTTGATGCTAGTGGAATGTCACATATCTTTGCAATTCGAGTGACACTGATACGACTGCCTTGGTCCAGTGGTCGCAAACACTAGGTACTGCAGCTGAGCATGAGGTCCTGGGTTCGATTCATGGGCGGGGAAAGTGTCTGGAATTTCTCAGAGAGATTTGTATGCTGCCTAAATGATTTCAGATATTTTTGATAACAACGAGGTATCACATTCTTCTGAATTTAAATGAGTAGGCAGATATTTATAACACATGACACGTCCGATATTATTGCATTCTAAGAGGGAGATGTGGGACACATATATTTGAAGCCGATATAGCTTCCTAAATTTTGGCGTCGCATGTCTTGTCGGATACTTTTGATGTTCATTCGCTGTCACTAATGATGTGTTCTGTAACTTGTAAAATGTATATGCCCTCCACAAAAAATCACATTACTTATTTTATTAATGGATAAATCATGAAATTCATAATTTTTGCTGAGCTGTCCATTGTCAAAATATTCATTGCTCGTGACTGTACATACCGAATACCTACACAGATTTTTTTAACGAGATGTTATAGAATCATTGCTTTAGATTGACAGAATCGATTGATTGCTTTGCAAATACCTATGCAATCATCAATTCCAAAAAAAAAAAACAACATTTGAAAATACAAAATAAATAAAAATAAAAATCAATTGATTTACAAATCAGTAACACTCTATATCTTGAACTTAATAGCAATAATTAAGGACTATTTCATTTCCAACTCGCCGACATCAATTCGATGTTTGCATGCAATTATACCGATAAACGATTATAACCTGCATCCAAACGAGTTTGAACTTATCGATTTAAAAAAGGTATTTATGATGACCTTGGACTTAACGATTGCACCTCTTCCTTTTGATATCTGATCGAACATAATTCACAGGTACTTAATGGGATCCTAAACCAGTTCTGATATTATAAAATTGGTTTTAGGTTATAGATTGAATTCCCTTCTTGAGTGTTGTTTTTAAGATTCCCATTGATGTCGTCATGTTTCGAGGGGCTTGTGGCTAAGTAACAATAGGTGCGCGGGTCGATCGATCAGGTTTAGCTACGCTTGCCGCGGTTGGATCGTGGATGGGTGACCATCTTTACATACCAAGGCCCCTCCGTGCCTCGGAAAGCACGTTAAGCCGTTGGTCCCGGCTGTCATTTGTAGATCTTTGACAGTCGTTACGGGTCGTCAAAAGCCCGAAAGTCTGACAACCAGTCTTACCAAGGGTATCGTGTACCCAGTTACTGGGTGGTGGAGGTCAGATATGCAGTCGCTCCATGTAAAATACTGGTATTCAGCTGCATCGGGTTAGACGGGAAGCCGACCCCAACATAGTTGGGAAAAGGCTAGGCAGATGATGACGTCATGTTAATTAAAATCATCATCATCGTCTACTAAGATCCCAACTACTTGTGTTGCGGTTGAATTCCAGTCAAACTGGATGTAGCTGAATACCATTTTTCTAAATGGTACGACTGACTATCTGACCTCTAAAATTTAGTAACTGGGTAGTACGATACCCCTTGGCAAGACAGGTTGTCAAACTGTCGGGCGTCTGACAACCCGTAACGACTGTCAAAGATCCACGAACGTGCTTTCTATAATGATGGTCACCCATCCACGGACCAACCGTGACAAGCGTAGCTTAACCAGATCGGTCAACCCATTAGTAGAACCATGCAATCATTGTGTTTGCTTTATCAGACAAACGTTGACACAGGGTAGAGTTAATAATATGACATGATGGTGTATCTGGCCACAAATAATTACTATAGATGACAAATGATACAACCCGGTATTTATAAATAGATAATATGAATAATACAGTGCCTTAATAATATTAATGACTCAAAATACAAGCAAAATGCATTAGGTCGTACGATTATTATAATGTTGTGTAGGTACAATAAACACGCAACGTGATGTAAAAAGCAATTTTTCATAAAAAAATACAAGCGCTGTCGCTGAAAATCTAATGTAGTAAAAAAAATGTGTTTATATTTCTAGTAAAATAAATGGGCCTCCATTGTCTTAAATCCCAACAAAAACAGTACTTACTCCCATGTTGCATTAACTTGCTTTTACCAGATATGGCATAATGTGTAGGAAAAATATTTCGTTAACCATTTAGGAACCACTTCCCTTTCTGGTTTCCCTGAATGAGAAATCAGGAAAGTTTCCATTTTTTTTTTTCGAAGACATGACTTCCGCCAACCCGCAGTGGGCCTGCGTGTTGGATAATTCCCACTCCCTCTCACGAAGACGAGGTCTTTGTCCCAGCAGTGTGTACATTAAAGGCTGCTAATGATGAGAAGTTTCTATGGTACCGTGTGGTGCCGGACGTAAAGAATAGCATCATTCCATCTCTTCCCGTGGGTGTCGTTGAACTAACGGACTTACTAGAGAATGGGCAGCAGCGTTCTCTATGCATTTTACCACCATACTGCGATCGCCAACCCGCCTTGCAAGCGTGGCGATTAATGCAAGCCCCCCAAATTGGGGGAGGCCTATGTCCAGCAGTGGACGTCCTCCGGCTGAAATGATGATGATGATGATGACTATGGTACCTATTTCCAAATCCTTGACCGTTCAGAGTTAAACTGAACCAATGTCAGTTTCAGCAACACAGAAAAATGTTTTTTTTTTTCAAAATTCATTGACCTTTGAGCATCAAAAGAAATGCGCCTGCATCACACGCTACCCAGAAACCGAGCATGGGAAAATTAAATGTAGGTAAGAATTATTTGACGTTTTTCTAGCTGACTTTACCATTTTTACAAAATCTGTGAATGCAGTTCGCGATTACTTAAAAAGTTAAGGACGGTCTCCTTAGAATGTTTTTCTGTAGCTACAACGGTTAAGGGAGCTTACTTTACTGTCTTGTCTAAACTTCCACCCTGTATTATTCACATCGGACAAGGAATCAAAACAAGGGTCATTGGATTTGGAATTATTGTACTAAATCTTAATACCTTTCTAATGATAATGATCACGACGATAGGTCTTGGTGGAACAGAATGAAAGTTTGATTGGACTGTGTAACATGTATAATGATTAAGATGAGATGAAATTACAACGGTTAAGATGGTCGGTTTAATATGCAAACAAGATAATTTATCAACGTTAAGAGGCACAAGCGTAGCCGTGCGTGGAGACGTGCAACCGCTGACTGGTGCGGCGCGGGGGCCTGCGGTCGGCTGTCGGCCGGCTGACGAGCCGCTGTCCCTGCACTCCTCTTTCACTGCCGCTGGCGCGCGGCGATTTTGAGATAGGTGGACTCAACAGATATACATATCATTTATTCCTATTTGAACAAGTACCAACTTATATACAAATCGTGGCATCATCCTTTGTCTGCGCAGTAACGTAAATAAGGCAATGAATGGGTATTTTGGCGGGATCGCGTTGCAACATGTCACACGAATTGTCATTTTCATGAATTTTGTGAAATAGCAAATTAAATTGTATAATTTTGGTAGTGAATTATTTAATTTAGTTACGTGTGAGTGCACAAGTGTAGTGAAGGTGAAAAATTTAACTCTGACTTGACTGACTTAAGACGACTTACTTATGACTATAATGTGACTTCGTGCCTGATGTTGGGCCATTTATTTGATCGAGAAGCAAAATTACTTGATACTGACTAAATGCACGAACTGTGCGAAGCCAAAACATAAAAAAAGGCAATGCCAATGGTGTTAAAACTGTCAAAATGACAGCCATCTCTACTGTTAGTGTGTCACGCAAGCCTGTGGCTTATAATTCTGATGACGACAGGAAAGTATGATAAATAACACCAACACATATGATATTCTAAAAGTTCTCCTGAAGTTTAATATCCTGTTCAGCACAGCCCGTCAGTCTCCAGTGCATAATATCAGACTACATTTCCCCACAAAGACTTTTATATCAGCTTCATCATTTCATACGTGCCTGGTACTCTTTGGTCGCAACTTCGCGCTTCAAAAGGCGTTTACGGAGGCAACATTATAAGCCAACGTTTTCATCACAAACTATTCCTATGTTTTATGCTCGCCTCATAAACAACAATATTTAAACCGTTCGTATAATAAAACTGAAATGTGTAACGTCTTTTCTGCACTAATTTACATTTGAAATTGTTTCGTGAATTACATATTCGTAAAGTTAACTGCTTTGGAGTTGTTAAATATTCTCTTTTTTTTCTTTGAAAACTGCCTTTATGTTTTTTATTTCGTTCCTGGGTAATATCAGTGGTACCTACTTTCGTGCCATCAACACTAATTCTGGTTCAATCTATCAGAGGGCCTGAATTTGGGGCCGACATAAAACGTGTCACTCAAATGTATTACATATCCAAGGGCACAGGGTACACTTATATGTATATATTCTTACTTTACTGAAGCATATTTTAAGAAAAGAGTGGCAATTTGCATTAGAAACGATTATTATTAAAGTAAATGATCTACTTATTTAATTATTTAATACTTCACGCCAAGAAATGTACCGGGGTCGGACTTAATGCCAAAGGCATTTGCTACCAGTCGACCTTTGGGTGATGCAGAGACAAACAGTGGTCTTTGCAATTTGACGACACGTTTGGCGCAGTGGTTACGCGATTGACTGCTGCGCTACGTGTCGCGGGTTCGAATCCCGCACGGAACAAATATTTGTATGAACTACAAGTAGTTGTTCCGGGTCTGGCTGTTTGTGTATGTGAGTTTATTTAATGTTTGCAAAAACGCACCCACAATACAGGAGAAATTCCTAGTATGGGGCAACGTTTTTTTTTTAATCAATAAAAAAAATTACGTACGTACTTCAAATTATTATAGACAATGTGTCTTGTTTTATTTAAATAATTCTTGGGCTATTGGATTAACAGGGATAAACGTCAAGGTAAGTGGGATAGAAAATGCATACGGAATGAAAAATTATTTTTACCAGAAATCCATCTTTAATTATCCATAGAGAACTTTTAAACACAAAAATATAACGTGCTTCGCCATAGTCGGGGAAAAAAACAATGATAAACTACTTACTAGCTATTGACGGTGGCTTCGCCCGCGTAGAGTTCGGAAATTATCTCACGGGAACGTACTACCGAAATGAAAAGTCCTATATGCTAATCCAGGTTATAAACTATCTGTGTGCAAAATTTCATCCTAACCCGTTCAGCCGTCCCCCCCGAGTGGGTTCCCGCATTGTCGTTGCGGGGGGGCTCAGTAACCGTTGACTGCCACCCGCGGTGAAGCCAAGAGGAACCCAAAGGTGGGGCAGCTCGTCAGGGCTTTTGCCTTCAAGCCAATGACGTAGCGGCCAAAAAGTAGGTTTCGGTGAGGTGCACCGCAACTAAGGTGGGCCGCGATGTCGAATGGGAGGCATCGCGGCTGAGGGTTACGGGCTGCGGCAGAGGAGGAGTGCCGGTGCTTCTGAGCAGCGCTCTTCCCTTCCGTGGCCTGGACGGGGCCGCCACCGTTTGATAACGGACGCGGTGGGGCCGTAGGGGAAGAGGAGTGTCGGTATAGCGTTGGCCGCTCTCCCTATCCCCTGCGGCCGAAAAGTGGTAGACGGGACGGCGCGTTGTGTTCCACACGCGCGCCGTCAGAGATGTCAGCAACCACTGCTGGTGGGGTCCGCAAGGGCCGATGCCTGCCAGGGGAGCGGGTTGTTTGAAAGAGTTACCGCCGCCCCTGGCACATGGGCAACTGAGGGAGCACGGGTGGGTTTTAGTCAGTAAAAGTCTGACACGCCCTCCTGCTCTACTCAGCAGGAGAAGTCATTTGATGATTTCCCATCCAAAAAAAAAACCCATTCAGCCTTTTTTGCGTGATTGATTGTAACAAACATACAAACTTTCACATTAATAATATTATGTAGGATACTAAACAATTTCGACATTTATTATCTGAAATCCACTTAGTATACCTAAAGGAGTAGGTATTCTACTCTAGTTTATAACTCTGTTGACATTCTAAGAAACTAAAGCGTCTATAGTTTGTTTTGAAAACAACGTTCACAAACTACTAGACAAAAATGGGACATTTGCACTGATAAAATTACTCCTAACAAATCTGTTGGCCTGGTACAGGATGTAGCAGAACTATTCAACAAAGGGACATCAAGATCTAACAGGGGAGAAAAACTTACTTTGAAAAGAAGCTTTTATCAAAATCAACCCTTTACTCGAAATCCAAAGCAACTACAAAAACCATTCAATCCCTATCGCAATATATCGAATCGAACAACTATAAGGTATTAAAGTTAGTATAAGCGTTAGAAGAAAAGAACGTAACGTCATCATTCTCGAACAATAAAAATTCCTCGCATGCCTAATAATTAATAACCTGTTTCTTTTTCGATCGGTTAAAAATGCTTAAGGGACTACTCACAATTATTCAGCTCTGTTCGGCTTTTGTCCATAAAACAACGACGATTTTGTATAGAGTCCGTTTAGCTTTCCGCGGCTGAACGAATGCGTACGCATCTCATACAAAATCGTTGTTTTCTATGGACAAAAGCGAATTAGTCCCTAAAGAGGAAACGTCAGGATAGACCGCGAAATTAAAATTTTCTTGCGTTTTTTGCAATTTACAAAAATATGATTTGCGACCGTAATAGGTATTAACATAATTATAGTCATTAGAATTTATAGAATATTCATCGTTCATTCCTCTCTTAGGGTGTGTCCAGATCTGGCGAATGCGCCGCTCGGCTCGCGAGCCGCTTGTGAACTGTGCGCGTGTTGCTCGCGTGTGGTTACATACAGCCTACGTTTGATGCGCCTCTCTATTGCAACTTCAGCAAGGCACTTCAGAGTGGGGCGCCCGTGCAGCGCGCGCGCAACTCGTGCGCACATAGCTTCTTTCGCGTTTGAACTAAATATGTGGGCGAGGGAGGTGTACCGTGAGCGGCGCGCGTGCAACTCCTGCGCCGCTCGAGTACCTACGGCGCGTAGCTTGCGCGCGAGCGGCGCGTGGTCGGCGCAGGGTCTGCGTGCGAACATGAAATGCACGCGCGCAGTTCGCAAGTGCATTCGCCAGGTCTAGACACACTTTTAGTTAATTTAATACAATTGAATGATTTCTTTACGAAATACTCAAACAATGGGATTGAATGAACTTAGGAGGGTTGTATTGATGAATGATTATACTTCTGTAAAGCAATTTTTAATACGGTCGCGTAACAATTTATTTATCATACAACCTGACACTGTACCGTGTGGTGCCGGAAGTAAAAGAATAGCACCATCCCATTACTTCCCGTGGCTGTCGTAGAAGGCGACTAAGGGACTTACTAGAGAATGGGCAGCAGCGTTCTCTATGCATTTTACCACCATACTGCGATCGCCAACCCGCGTGCGATTATGGCAAAACCCCCCTTTTGGGGGAGGCTTATGTCCAGCAGTGGACTTCTTTCGGCTGGAATGATGAGGATGACAACCCGACACCGACCTGCATTTTTTTTAAACCCCACTGGTTGCAAGTTTCTTGTTTCCATCTTTTTTAATTAAACTTCACTTTTTAGGCAGTCGGGTTTTTCGATTTTGTAAATTTTTTAACTCACAGATTTTAGTTAATATAATTATTTTTGACGTTAATGAGACCTATTTATGAAACCCTTTATTTTGATACCCAATCAATAGGTTTAAAGAAAGAAAAAAAAAATTAAGACACAATATGGCGCCAAAAATCAGCCATTTTTTCCATTTTGATATACCCAGTGTCACTCTCACAATTAAGACGAATCTAACGGCACCTCTCAAGCTGAAATCGATCAAGCCATTTAGTAGGCTACAGAGCGTGCCAACTCCCCCGATTGGGTTCCCGCATTGTCGTTGCGGGGGAGCTCAGTAACCGTGGATTCCGGCCACGGTGAAGCCAAGAGGAACCCAAAGGTGGGGCCGCTCGTCAGGGCTTTTGCCTCAAAGCCGACGACGTTGCGGCCAAAAAGTAGGTTGCGGTGAGGTGCACCGCAACTGAGGTGGGCCGCGATGTCGAATGGGAGGCATCGCGGCTGAGGGTTACGGGTTGCGGTAGAGGAGGAGTGCCGGTGCTTCTGCTCCGAGCAGCGCTCTTCCCTTCCGTGG
Source organism: Polymixis flavicincta (assembly GCA_949987655.1). Taxonomy (NCBI): domain Eukaryota; kingdom Metazoa; phylum Arthropoda; class Insecta; order Lepidoptera; family Noctuidae; genus Polymixis; species Polymixis flavicincta. The sequence goes on along the minus strand of OX465175.1, from coordinate 9,747,371 downwards.
CCTGGACGGGGCCGCCACCATTTGATGGCGGACGCGGTGGGGCCGCAGGGGAAGAGGAGTGTCGGTATAGCGTCAGCCGCTCTCCCTATCCCCTGCGGCCGAAAAGTGGTAGACGGGACGGCGCGTTGTGTTCCGCACGCGCGCCGTCAGGGATGTCAGCAACCACTGGTGGGGTTCGCAAGGGCCGATGCCTGCCAGGGGTGCGGGTTTGTTCGAAAGAGATACCACAGCCCCTGGCATACGGGCTACTGAGGGAACACGGGTGGGTTTTAGTCAGTAAAAGTCTGACACGCCCTCCTGCTCTACTCAGCAGAAGTCATTTGATGATTTCCCACCCAAAAAAAAAAGCGTGCCAAAGAAATATACATACATACACTCGAAAAACATAACCCTCCTTCTGGCGCAGTCGGGTAAAAACTGAAGAAAATTAGGTTTTTGCGGGCTGCCATAGCGTCCTTGATAGATGAATCACTGGCATGTTCAAGTAAGATCATTTATTTGACCAAGTACAAATAACTGCCTATAGGTACGTCATGCATAATCAGCATATAACCTATGCGCTGGTATTAACAAATCGTGAAATAAAGTACACAAGTACTCAGCTTTGACGTAGCAATGGCCGTAGATGAGTAATAAAATTGTACTTAGGTAAAGTAGCTATGTGCTAATCACTAACACATATTTAGCTACTTCTTGTTAGCAACATAAACTGTAGGTACAATGCAGGGTTAAATTAAATTAGTAAGCGAAACGCTAACCCAAAAAAATATATTTTTGGTTTGTCTTGTCATGTTAATATAATGATACCCACTAATAATCTTCTTAGCGTATCAATGACAAAAAAAAAACAAACATCTTTGGCCTAAAATTCGGCTACGCGAACTCCGCTCGCTGACGCAGTCATAAGATCGTCAAATGCACAAGTAACAGGGCATGCGGCGCAGGATGGAAGGTGAACCATTGTCTGTGGGGAGGTGCCGCATACGCACTCGAGACCTGAGCCATCCGTGAACTCCCAACTGTGGAGATTGTCTTTGCTCCTGCCGACTTGGGTTCGAAATCTATTTAGAGATTTCCAAGTCGGCCACGGTAACGCGTGCCCCGATGGAAGGCTCTCAGATGGTTCGATAAAGTTATCAGGGGGTTTATACAGATCCCGCCACAGGTTACATCTCGCTGTGGAAGCGTCGCTATTGGCTGGACTAGCTAGACCCACGCACTCTATAAAACTTTTTCGGCTCTTTAGCCTCTGGGGCACTGAGATGTAGTTGTGCATTGGGTGACAGTCTGTAGTTTCGCCCTTTCAATGCGGCTGGCTATGGCCATCTGCTTCTATCTTCAAGAAGTTTCACCTAGATTGTCGGTTACTAGGGAGTTCTGTAAGAATTTGTGTAAACCTTAGATCCTCTGTCAGGTTGGTTACCTTTCACAGCAATCGTTTAATATTTACTGTGTCGTATGCTGCCGACAAGTCCACGAATATTGCGCCCGTCACTTTCTTTGTTTCAAACCCGTCCACGATATATTAAGTGAGGTTAAAGACCAGGCCGCAGCAAGTTTTTCTGGTCTGAACCCAGCTTGGGTCTACGAGGTAATAAAAGCATTTTTACGAAAATACTGAACATTTTTCCAAGGGATGATATAGAATTGAACCCATGAACCCACCACCACTTTTGACATAGGAAATACTGAAGAATTCCATACAAACACGTAATATTTTCCGAAAACATGGATACACCACGAAACCAACTTCTCGACATAGGTATGCCTCCTTCTCAAGTATCCCGCAGCCACTTGATATCAGCTATCGAGTGTAACATGACATTGGGATGCCAAATTGGCACTTTTGAACGCAATAAAAATGTCCCGAGATGTGAACATTATTTATGACCTAAGTACTTGGAACAAGAAATATGAGCAGTTCTATCGATAAGAAATCATCTTAATGATGATAAATGATTTACTAATAATTAATCAAAGTTTCGAAAGAACTGTTACTAGAGAGATGCGTTTCTCACGCACATAAATTATTCAAAATTGTGACACAAATAACATTCAATTATAGTGTAGAGTCAACAATATTAATATCTGTTCACGGCTACCCATAACTTTGAGAACTTTATGTGTGTGCGCGCCTTCACTTCAAACTCTTGAACAATCTTGAGAACGCACGAGTGTTAGAACCTATAAATTATTTAGGTAAGGTAGTTTAAGTTTTAGCGGGTTTACACATCAATAAATAATCCCCGCGTAGGTGCTTACATACCAGGCAAACTTAATTTATATCCCCCACTGCGACATGACACCCGTAAGTCACTTCAATACCCAGAGTTACGATCTTACGAGATCAAATTCGTCACCTGCGAAATTGTTTTCACTTTAAAACAATGCGATATCCTATCAAACTGTTTAAACACGCTGGCAATTGTGATTGGATTCTATCTACGTGTGACATTATTGCCCAAATTAACGTACCGTTGCACTCGAATGCAACTGCATCAGCGTGAAATCAGAGCGGGATATTCATTACGCAATATTTTCCCCCGCCCTAGAGAATCGCGATGAAGCGTATATAGGGGAAAAAACGGCGAACTTCGTTTCACAAACAAAGCGCGCGCCTGACAGGGGCCTGTGAAAAAACATTTTCATTGTGTCTGCGAGTCGCTCGATTTTTAATCTTCCCCGCGTCCCTCTGTAAGTTTATTGTAAGCTCGGCGAATCAGTTGGCGACCGTCACTGAAACCTACGATGTCGTTGACTACTGAATCGCCCACATGTCAATCCCAACTTCATGTGAAACAACTCACTTGGAAACTTCTGAAGGATCCTGAAAATTTTGTGAACTAATTTCATCAGAATACCCACTTATCCATTGAATATACTCGTAGATAACCCACATATTATAGGTATAATTTCAGCACTCGACTACACAGTTCTATTTATAGTAGATATAGTTTCAAATTGAAATCTGTCAACAGAAGTTTGATTTATTAACCGTAAAATTTTATTGTTTTATGAGTTACGACTATAAAAACTCGCCAGTGGTTCACCGACTGACACGTTTGTTTGACCCCGGATTTTAATTGCAATCCTAAAAACACGTAAATGGGAATGCGTTATTTACATAAGCGAGGTGCGATTTTTGCAGATGACATCCTACCTGTATTTACCTTAAGTCACCAGCGGATATGGGACAGACGAAATGTGCCACAGTAATAAATTTCGGTCCAACTATTCAACTATCAATTCGTACATCCTAAGGACGGTTCCTATAGTGTCCAGTTTGTCTCGACCTTCAACAACCGCAGTAACTTTCGCTTTTCCTTCATTATCTGTGGTCAATGCGACGGGAAGGGTATTCTTCCTTAGCTGGTCGTTACATGTGTGAAAGGCAGGGATCCACATGATGTCCCTCATGTTTCATTCATGCCGTTGAAGACGATCTTGTGACGTGTCCACGGCTGTGAGATACAGTCATGCATTGATCAGTATTGTTGCGAATTGTTTGGATACACAATACATATTGTGGCTATTCAGCCAGTTAGATATCATACAGTTAACATTTAGCATTGTTTGGAATATCGTTATGATCTAAATAAAGAAATTCCTAATTGATTGTGCTTCAGTGGACAAATCGAAACAATCGATATTTCTCAGAATCAGCTTGTAATGTTCCCACGCCTCTTTGCTGTGAAGAGTTTGCAGAAACCCGTCACGCATGACGCAAACCCAGACAAAAATGTAGGGTCGGAACCCCGTCAGGAACGAACTTCTTAACTTCTTGAAATCCACAACTAATTCGATGTGTAGATTTAGATTGTCGAACACCATGAAAACGACACCAATGATGAAAACTATCGGCTTCAGCACCCTCAAAAACCATGAAAGCAATATCTCACTCTCTGTATCTTTCTCTTAAATTGTACTAGCTTTAGCCAGCGGCTTCACCCGTATGGAGATCGTTGTATTATTCATATTATTATATTTAAACCTTCCTCTTGAATCACTCTGTCTATAGATGAAAACCCCATGAAAATCCATTGCGTAGTTTCAAAGATCTAAGCGAACAAACACGAAAACCGACATTGTTTTACTAACCGATTTCAAAAAGGAGGAGGTTCTCAATTCGTCGGAATCTTTTTTTTATGTATGTTCCCCGATTACTCGAAGATGGCTGGACCGATTTGGATTATTTAGTTTTTTTGTTTGAAAGGGTTTACTTCCCAGGTGGTCCCATGATCATCAAGTCAGGATCTGATGATGGGATCCTGGAGAAATAGAGAGAACTCTTCAAGTTTTATAGGCACACTTGAAGCGATTTGGGTAGTTTTTGGAAGAGTACTTTCTCGGAGTGGTCCTATTTCAATTTGGTGACAACACCAGTTCATAACATAACATCGCGCCGATACGCTGTAAAGGGGTAAGCACATGTGAAGCACTAAAAAGTAAAAAAAAAATAACCGACTTAAAAAAAGGAAGATTTTTAATAACAAAAAAATCGCATGGAGGGGGTAGAACGCTTTATCATCATGCGAAGATTTATGATATTTCCTTCTAATTTTTACTACTACCGCAAGCTGCGTTACAGAACTTAGATCTAATAACGACTTCAAATTTTATGTTGTAGGTCATGGGTTTCCTAAAGCCACTTTTGCTCTCGACTTATAGAGCAGTGCTCAAGCTTCAAAAAAACTTATTACCATGAAATTGGACCGCCAGGTTGGTAGAATGGTATTACGAAAAGTATTCTTAGAAAACTGTTTAAAACACTCGCTTTGCAATTAATAACCAGATTGCGTGTTCTGCACAATCTGCACTTTTTGTTTAAAAGGGGTCAAGAAAAGTGACATTAGTGGGGTAATTTGTTACACTGCAACTATAAACGGGCGTTGTTTATTCCTCTATGCATACTCAATGAAGTTAGAGCTAAGTATAACTCAGCCATGAGTGACCCTGCCAGGGGTGCGGGTTTGTTCGAAAGAGATACCACAGCCCCTGGAATACGGGCTACTGAACACGGGTGGGTTTTAGTCAGTAAAAGTCTGATACGCCCTCCTGCTCCACCCAGAGCGGGAGAAGTTATTTGATGATTTACCACCAAAAAAAAAGCCATGAGTGACAGTTCTCGTTTTATGGTTCAAGTAGAGTTTGCTGTCACTTGATTTGATTTGGTTTAATTATAATATTTTCATAATTTAAAAACGTACGGTTTTAAAATAATAATAAGTACAATTAAAAAAGAAAAAAATCGTAAATGGGGCATCAAACAATTCGTCCGCATCATTGTCAATGGGAAAAGTGCCCAGAAAGGTTGGCAGCATTGCCGCATCGCCATTGATTCTTTGGCAAAAAATAGACCAGGTCTCAGGTCACGAGAAGAGTCGACCAACCGCTCGGCAATATCTCGGAAAACAAAGTGGGCACTCGGATCCCGTGGCCTTAAGAGTTTCAAACTGAAACGGCTCGTTTCAGTTTGAAAATTTGTGAGATGTTTCGTGTTGTTGTTGGTGAAGAACAAGACACTCATTTTAATCCTTGGGGTTAAGCGAGAGGCTACACGGGATCGTTTCAAGGGCTGGATGCGGCAGGCTCTTTGCGATCACCTTTTTATCTGCCAAACGATGGTCATCAAGTTAGAACCAGCGTCAGGCACAAGTTGTCCGTAAATTTTTGCTGTGTGGGACCTAGTTGGCGCTGCCATGAAGCACACATTCCTGCAAATTTCTAACAACGAAATACAATTGTTTTTTTTTTTGTTAAACGTCCAAAATATTTAATGACATATTTTCAACTACATAAGCTTATCACTCACACACATAAAGGACACTTAGGCGTCGAAGTATTCGTCCGCATCGCTGTCATCAGGAAACGTGCCCAGAAGACTGGCAGCATTGCCACGTTGAATGGCAATGCTAATTCTTTGGCCGAAGAATGACCCAGCCCTCTGGTCACGTGAAGTGTCGACCAGCCGGCGAGAAATTTCCTTAAAGAGGAGACATGCGCTCGGGCCCCATGACCCAAGCGTTTCGACCCCAAACGGCTCAAAACTGTAGTTATATTTTGATATATTATTTTTATTTTGCAGAATATGATATGTGTCTTTGAATCTGTGCTAAAACAACGTACTTTCTTTCTTGTTTCTCTGCTTGGCCTTTCCCAAAAATGTTTGGGTCTGTTTCTTTATTTACTATCCGGATGCAGCTGAATACAAGTATTCTATGTTCTATGTTATTGGGTTTTGTTTCCGCACTTAGTCCTTTAAGTGGACCATTGTGCGTGAGCCATGGCGGCCGTCAGTTGTTATTCCAACCAGCCCACCTCCCTCCAGAAGTTGGCTATGTCTCCTGGTCTGTTGAGAACATCCGTATAAGATCTGGGTGCTCCGAGGGTTTCTGCCCTAATCTGGGCTACACCTGTGCATTCGAAAAGCACATGCGCGACGGTTTCGTCAGCCTACATGCTGGCCCTGCACAGGGGACTGTCCGTTATGTCTATTGTGCCTATTTAATACAAGTATTTAAATGGAATGGAGTTTTAATGTAATTTAGCAAAATCTTTTTTACGATTTATTGGGAGTTATTTTTTTGCTTTAACAGTTAATTATAAAGCAAGCAAATTATAGGCAATTTTGAAATAAAAATAGGTTAATAACTGAGTAGGTAAAGTTAGTACTTACTTCTCTAATTAAAATAATTATGGGAGACCATACAGCTTATGAATATTTAGTAGCCCTGCGCACTCAAACTAAACCTCAGTTTGTTCACAGGATGAAAAGCTAGTGGCTTAAAGTATTCAGGTAAGCTAATTAACTCCTGGTTTATGAAAGCACTAATCACGTTTTTAATTAGTTATTATTAGAAGGAAAATAGTGCCTATCTAGTTTATATCTAAACATTGTGGCTAAATACCTATAGCTGCACGGGTCGACCGGCCAGGTTAAGCTACGCTTGCCGCGGTTGGTCCGTGGATGGGTGACCATCTTTACATACCAAGACCCCTCCTTGCCTCGGAAAGCACGTTAAGCCGTTGGTCCCGGCTGTCATTTGTGGATCTTTGACAGTCGTTACGGGTCGTCAGAACCCCGAAAGTCTGACAACCAGTCTTACCAAGGGGTATCGTACCCAGTTACTGGGGAATACCCCAGTAATTGGGTTGTGGAGGTCAGATAGGCAGTCGCTCCATGTAAAATACTGGTATTCAGCTGCATCCGGTTAGATTGGAAGCCGACCCCAACATAGTTGGGAAATGGCTAGGCAGATGATGATGAGTTAAAAACTAAAGTTTCGACGTTCAAAGTGCCTTTTAGTGGCCTACGTGGAAGAAATGATTTGACTTTGAATTTAAGGAAAAATTGGTTTTGTGTCTATGTGATCGCTGAGTTCTTATAAATTAAACAATGGATTCTGATACAGGTTTCACCGTCATTAGAATTTATCCCGGAAGGTTTGGTCTATTAATAAGTTCCAAGTATTATAGGAATCTCGATGTATTTGTCAAGTCTAAAAAAGCGGCCATGTGCGAGTCGGACTCGCACACGAAGGGTTTCGTATACCACTGTACAATATTTAATCCTTACGTACTAATTATAAACGCAAAAGTTTGGATGTACGGATTGCTGAATGGATTTGGATGAAATTTCAAGCCCACGTGGAGGTCGGAAATTATTCGACGGGAACGTACTACCGAGATAAAAAGTATCGTATGTGTTAATCTAGGTTATAATCTATCTGTGTGCCAAATTTCATCAAAATGCCTTCAGTAGTTTTTCCGTGAAAGAGTAACAAACATACATACAAACTTTCGCGTTTATGATATTAGTAAGGAAGTAAGGATACTAACCCTGTATTGTCCAACTATAGGACAAAGGCCTCTCCTTCCTTTTTTCATATAACTCGATCCTGAGCTAATATGGACCAATCCGTCATATAAACGCCAAGTTCGTGTCCTCCATCTACGCCTGGGTCTTCTTCTATAATTTAAAAACAAAAACGTTTTTGGGGTCATTGTAGTACACAGACACATTTGTACATTGAGTACATGTCTAGTGTGTAGACACTTGAAATTTCGATTGAAAAGATACAGCCCTGTCATGGTTGAACGAACGGACAGCGGAGCCTTAGTAATGGGTTCCGTAAGCACCCTGGGTACGGGACCCTAAAAATTGTGCGATTTAGAGGCATGCTGCTGATGATGATGGGACTTCATTTTCTGCACGTAGACTCCCATTCGGACCGTTGTAGCTTCCTGGGAGCTTCACAGGCTTTGCGGAGTGACCTCACTGTTCCGAGGATTTCTTCACATTGAGAAGCCACGTTTCGCATTCCAGGATGACGTTGGCGGCTGATTCCTCGGCGTCAAGGCAGCCCCTGCAAAGCGGGCTGCCTGTGACGTCCATATTATAAATGATGTTTGTTAATTATTCCAAGGTTATTTTTACTCAGGCTGAGAAGATTTTTGGTTAATCGCGGGTGTACAATTGGTAAAGCCAATTTTGACGATCTTCGGCGAATCCACCCACGCAATTATGAGAAAGGCAGAGTGAGAAGTGGGTACGGGCTAGCACTTTCATTTAGAGGCATGTTATGTGTTGGTAATAACAAAACAATTTCTTAACAAGCTAATAAATATATTTTCAATACATATTTTATAGATAGTATTTTTATCGCCAACCAATTAATTTATAAGATATTGATAGTTATTCGAGAAACTCGAATACTAACTTATTCGTTTTCATCGCCGTCTCTTTATTACGTTTTACGAGTTTTTAATAACTTTTCTGAATTATTAACTTTATTTTATTAGCAGTGTAGTTTAAATATTAATAAGTAATATTTGCAAATTCGTTGGTGACCTAAGCAAAGTATGAACATTAATCAAAAGCAAAGGTCACATAAACATCAAGGTAACATATAGTTGTGGTCAAGATTTAGAATAAATTAAGATTAATGTTGACCTATTAAACAAGCATCTTAAGACTCAAGAGTAATCGAACTATATCTTAGGTTTGAAAAGTTTGCTAATGTTAATGTACGCTGTGGTCTGTGAGGCAAGAATTCTAATGACTTGTTCACCACCTTGGATAACTTATCAGACATATCACTTCAATATCATTTACGATATTATAAAGGATTCGAACATTTTGTACCCAAAAAAAAATATAACGATAAATGATTTTATTTCTGTAAGTAGGTTTGTACGCACGGCTACACATCAAGCTATACACTTCCAATATAAGCTGATCTCGCATTGTATAAGATTTCCGTACAAAGCGAGATCAGCGTAAACTGGAAATGTATAGCTTGATGTGTAGCCGTGTGTACAAACACTTTTACACGTAAATATTTTTTATATTTTTTTTAGAGTATACAATTAACCCCTCCACTGCTGTTTAAGTGTGAAAATACTCAAAATCTCATTTTATTTATATTTTAATAATAACATCATGCCCGTTTAGACCATTGCATGGGTAATAACTGTTTGCGCCATTAAACGAATTTCCAAAATATTATTGGAAAAAATACGATTATTAGTACTTTCAAACTTAAATTGTAGGCAGAGGGGCTTTTTTTTTGATGGTGGGAAATCATCAAATAACTTCTCCCACTCTGGGTGGAGCAAGACGGCGTGTCAGACTTTTACTGACTAAACCCACCGGTGTTCCCTCAGTTCCCTGTGTGCAGGGGCCACGGTATCTGTTTCGAATAACCCGCACCTCTGGCCGAACACTTCAGACTCACTTCATACTTTCGTTAGAATTTTTATTTTCCCTATAAACTAGCATTTTTTTTTGCCCTGCACTATAACTTTTGGGTACGAAATGAATGCTGTCCTTTATTTGAACCAGCACCCTAATTGCGTAACTCACGATTCATCATAATCTGTTTCGTTTTGAAACGGATTGTTAAACCATTGCTTCATATGTTCGAAAAATGTGTCTGTTCGACAACATAAATAACGCAATGAATATTGTATAACTGTGAAGACGAAACCAATTATGATCAATCGTGAGTTACGCAATTAGGGCGCAGGTAAGCCTTACATAGTTATACTAGGTTATAGACAGTGCCGGTTTCACAGCCGGATACTTAACAGAAGACTGAAACCAGCACTAAATCACATCAAACTAACAACTATTCCATCAAACCTATTACTAAAATTAAATCGCATAATAAAAGCGTTTTAAGAAATAAATTTCGCCCAGTGGCACTCACGCCGGGTTCAAGAATTATGAATAAAACATGCCACACTTCTTGCTACGGCCGGCTATCTGTCTTGCGTTGTGAGGGCTGAGGCACCTATCCATCCATTATACAAGGTGTTATTGTACTTCCTGCCTTCTGGCACATCATTTTGTGGACCCCGGAGGCCCATTGAAGCAAGATCGAGCGTATTGTTGTTTATTGTTTCCCTAAACCCTCCGTAACAAAGCTCGAGGTGGCTAAGGCGACCCACTCACGAATTTATTTTCATCGCCCACCTTATACCTGTTTTTATTCGCATATCTCCACGTCGTGTAACTCATCCTATACTTGATATAGAATGTGACTTGGAGAATCTTGCGAGTATCACGTCTTTAGTTGGATCTTGCATACTGATCTGTAAGTGGTTAAGGCGGATGCACCAAGGTAATGAAATTGAATGTTTATTTAAGTAAGTAAGTAGATTAGATCTTTATGACACTTTTATACGTCAATACGTTGTTGGGAATTATTTTAAAACAAGATAACTCCGGTAGCTCGCGAAATTCAAATTTTCTTACGTTTTTTTCGCAATTTGCAGGTCATTGTAAAGTTCTATATGTTGATTAAAGTACTTTTTCATGAAACAGTCATTCAATAGGGTTAAATGAAGCTGGAGGGTTGTAACCTACTTCCTACTATTATAAATTATAATCCTACTAATATTATAAAAATGAAAGTTTGTGAAAATGTTTGGATGTTATTGATGTTCAATCGTGCAAAAACGGCTTAACGGATTTGGATGAAATTTGTTACACAAGTAGTTTATAACCTGGATTAATACATCGGATACCTTTTATCCCGGTAGTTCGTTCCCGCGGGATAACAAAAGCTGGTAGTTAGTTGATTACAATTCTGTAAATACATACATACCGGTTTCGGTCTTGGATCATTTTTTTTTCAATGCTACCTTTTACTAGCAGCTTCGCCCGCGTAGTGGTCGTAAATTATCCCACGGGAACCGGTATAAAAGTATCATATGGATTAACATCCAGGTTACAAACTATTTGTGTGCCAAATTGCATCGAAATCCGTTTTTGCGTGATTGAGTAACAAACATCCAAATTTTCACATTTATAATATTAGTAGGAGTAGGATTCAGGCTGACGCTGATCTGCAAATTACAAAAACTAAAAAATAAAACGAGTTTCGCGACTTACCCTGGCGCTTCCCCCTTAAGATATTAAGTTGGGTTTTATTCCGTCTGAATTGTGTGCTAAATAATTCATTAGTGATTAAAAATAGATTCATCTTTGGGATGATCGACTATGAATACACTGCTGCACTGCACTGACCCCATGTTTTCCGTTAAAAAACATCTCGCTAAGCTAACTAGGAGAACTCCAACCTAGAGTGTTCTTGGGTACAAATCAAAAGTATAGTAAATACACAATATAATTTAATTAAAGGAAAAACAGTACTAACCTAAGTAGTGCACAAAGTCTGCTGTGGACGTGTTTTCGCTGATGTGATGATGACGAATCACCTAGATAGGTATATCAAACTGTGGGTTTGGTCCTAAGAAAAGTTGTTTTTTTTTTTTTTATTTAATATTGACCAGCAGGCTTAGCACGAGAACCATATACAAGCGTTTTGTCGTCTGAAGAGTAGACAAAAATGATGTTTCCGTATAGACTGTTGACAGTTTTTCACCGAGAAATGTAGACAAGCGATTTCTATTCTATAGTAGAGTAGACATAGATAGCGTCATGCTAAGCCTGATGTCTTCCTTCGATATTTTTTACTAACGTTACTTACGTAGGTAAAGTTTTACAAGCTAACGTTCTTTCAGATGTAGTTATATTCAAACATGAACTGGTCTTTGTTTTGTCTTGGTGCTTTACAGCTAGGCAGTCGGTGCAAACTCGCCACATAATTGATGAAGAAACATTGTGAGCTTGCTAATGAGGCTACCAGTACTTGCTCTAAACAATGCGGATCTTGGCAATTAACCGGGAAACACTAGAATTAAGAAAGAGGGAAACTAAGTACCTATGAGTGTACATTCCTTACAACTGTAGGTACTTACCTTCTTTGTTAGGTCAACTTGTTACTATGTGTGTTTATTTTTAGCAGCTGTTACCTTGTCATGAATTATTTTGAGATGCTTGCTACTCAAAATGAGTGCAGGAATTTTGAATCCCATCAGGGCCTTAATTCACTATGACCACTTAACGATTCCTTACTCGTAACCACGTCAATCACACACAAAATCTGCTAAAATCGTATTTATAATATCGACAAATTGTCTTGGAACATACAGATTCCTTACCATTGCATTGGTTTCTAAAAAACACGATATTGACGTAGTTTGAACGTTATTAGATTTCGCGGGTAATCATTATTACCATACAGAATTGGGGCTCAGTGCTCATTTAAGGTAAGTGTACTACAAAAAGAGACGAGTTTTATGTAGATCAAGGTTCGAACCCTGATTGGCGCATTACTTTGTTTTCATTTTTCATGCAATTTCATCACCACTACTCTCAAAATGGTGAAGGAAATCGTAGTGAGGAAATCGGCATATTCTAGAACCAAAAATTCGAAGACATGTGTCTTCTATCAACACGCAATGGGCCCGCATGGCACTCTCGCTCACAGAGAGGAGAGCTATGTCCCAGCAGTGGGAAAACTATAGTGATTATGTACGATAAATTAAAAAAAAAACAGTGGCACTCCGGCAGTGCCGACAGAAGTAAAAACTTGAACAATTACGTGTGTATTTTTTGAACCCAGGAAATCAGGATTTCATATTATTCATAATCATAATTTTGGTCATATCTTCTAAACGGGTTATTCGATTTTCATAATTCCTATTGGAATATTAGTTCTGGTTATAAACCTACCTTTTGAGACTTAAATTATTGAAATACCTCTACTAAAAAACAGAGGATTCGGTGACGGTGTCGTGAGTTCAATTGTTTTTCCCATCTCAGAAAATGTCCAACGCGCCTAAAGAAGTTTTCACTTCAAAAAACTACGAAATTATTTTATGAGCGTTATTTTGGACGGCTCTCGCCAAAAACATTCAGTTCTTTGACGATGACTACGACAATCTAAAAAAATGGATGTGAAGTGAGTTTATTTTTAGATGCAAGAAGAACTTTCAAGTGTGATAAAAACTCTAAGATATACAACTTTTGTTCTGAGTTTCAGAACTATGAAAATAAAAAAGGCCTTCCCATAGAAAGTTACTTGAACTTGTCGAGAACGTGTTCTTTTCTCATACCATAAGTCGTGAAACATAACTTGTAAAGGTGTAAAAATCTCTAATCATTTTCAGAAGCTTTTCATTTCTTATAGAGCAAATAGAGTATTTGTCCCGTGTGTGTTGCCGGGCGTAAAAGAATAGCACCATCCCATTTCTTCCAGTGGGTGTCGTAGAAGGCGACTAAGGGACTTACTAGAGAGTGGGCAGCAGCGTTCTCTATGCATTTTACCACCATACTGCGATCGCCAACCCGCCTGCCAAGCGTGGCGATTATGGCAAAACCCGTTTTTCCTAGGGGTGGCTTATGTCCAGCAGTGGACGTCTTTTCGCTGAAATGATGATGATGAAATAGAGTGTGTACCTAGTCAAAATTACTTAATTTTTTATTGATCATAATTGTATACGTGGCAATCTATCTAGGTATCTATATAAATAAAAAGAAAAGTCCTGACTGATTGACTGGTTTCCTAGAAAGCTGAAATTTTGCACAGAGGTTCCCTTTATAATGTAGACAAGGAATAAAGAAGGATTTTTTGAAATTCAACTCCTAAGGGAGTTAAATAGGGGATGAAATTTCCGCGCGGGTGAAGTCGCTAGCAAAAATTAGTGATAAAATAATAAAGTACAGATTAACTAGTTTAAAACTGCACGCCCCTCCACTGTAATGTCTATACAAGCATTTGACATGACATGTGTATATGCAACAAGCATTGAATGGGCGTGTAGCTTCAAATTTGTTGATCTCTACCTACTTATTAAAAAAAAAAGGGTTTTAAATTATGTTAATTTCGGAATCGGATCAGTAGTTCCAAGGATTGCGCCCTTTGTACAAACTGCAAACTCAAAAAGTTTAAATCTTACTAATGGCTTATTAGTCGACTTGCTCGAAACAGGCGATTTGACCGATGTTAATTAATTTATAAGCGAATAGCGAATCTACCACTCCAAAAATACGTATTAGGGTATTAGAACGTTTTGTATTACAGGGTACGTTTTTATCCAGTGCGCAAACTGTAACCATGAATTCAGCATATCATTCTAGTACCGCAGACATTTTTCGCCGGTTATGAAAACAAAAATCTGCTGTTTCATAGAAAATTGCAACACCTACGCGGTCAAAATGGAACGGAACGGTTGTTTTTATTTGTATAACCGGGGAAAATTTCTGCGCTAGGGGGTCTTGAATGATATGCTGAATTCATGGTTACACTTTGCGCACTGGATAAAAACTTTTCCTGTGTGCAATTTCGTTGAGAGAGTAAAATTGTATTTTTCTTACTAGTCTATTAGATAAAGTCGAATGAATGGTACTTATTTCGTTATTCAATAAAATCCAAAACGCGCCAATTGCATAAAGCGTCTTTGTGTACGCTTCGGGCGAGCAAATTCGTACCAATCGACTTATTAGCCCAAAATATTGGTAAACTTATATTCACCTATTTACCTATGCCACAGCTTTCACACGACATAGTATCCAAGAAGCCATAAACAATACATTGCTTACATCTACCTTGTTCGATTCTAGGCGGAAAAGTTATCTGACGTATATAGGATTGAAAACCCAGCTTCCCTATATCTATCTACGGTAAATACATCAGCATAGGTTGCAAGCCAACCGAAATCACAAGGCCATTACCACTGAGTAATAAAATAGTATAGAGGTGCAACATAATTGTTAAGTAATTGTAATTGGTAATTGTTGAGCAAATTGACAGACCACATCAATTAGTCGTGCTATAACTATTTCAAACTTTTATCTTCTGGCGTAGATTGACACTTATGATTACAGGCAATTTAAATTGCTACAGTCAGTTTTTTTATCGTGCCTCGGGTTGGTTTCGGCTGTCATTCGTGGATCTCAGACAGTGGTTACGGGTCGTCAGAAGCCCGAAAGTCTGACAACGAGTCTTACTTAGGGGTATCGTACACTGTAACTGGATTGTGGAGGTCATTTAAGCAGTGGCGTGCAATTCATAAAGACAAAAAGACTGCCTACCCTACCTAAATCAGATTAATATTGAAAACTAAAAATATTTTATCAATAAATAAAAAAAATCTTTATTCATAAATCAGCTCCACCTGTCGAGCGTCGGTCGTTTCATTGATATCATAGATGCAATACCCGTTCCTACAATTTAACGCAAGCGCCACCGAGTGCCTCGGCAGAGACATAGACTATTCGCGTCTTAATGTTCATATGTGTCGAATTACGTAAGACGAATTACGAATCTTACCGAATTTTTCCGAATCATGTTGACAATGCGACTGTTTTAAAAAGCGGAATCATTTCATAGAATTCTCGCTTCACAAACAACCATAACTTTTTTGTCGTTTTATTTTTATATTCCGACGCTATTGTTTGTTTTGATTTATTTGTTTTGGTTGTGAGCATTTAAGATTTTAACGTCGATATTAATGTGAAACATAGACTATATTTAGAAAGTGAAATTATAGAAAGTGGTCAGGTGATGTGTGTATAAAAACCAAGGCTTACGGACATGACCTCATCAATATAGATATGATCCAGCTCACCCTGCCTAATACACTTCACACAATTACTGATATTATCAATAAATCCATTGAATTGAAAGTATTTCCTGATTCATGGAAGATAGCTTTAGTAAAACCTATCCCGAAGACTAAACATATTAATGAACTAAAAGACTTGCGGCCAATAAGTATCCTACCTGTTCTTTCAAAAGTTATCGAGAGAGTAGTCGAAAAGCAACTGAAAGCATATCTAGAGGCCAACTCCATTCTACCCCAATACCAGTCGGGTTTCCGTCCAGCACCCTAATTGCGTAACTCACGATTCATCATAATCTGTATCGTTTTGAAACGGATTGTTAAACCATTGCTTCATATGTTCGAAAAATGTGTCTGTTCGACAACATAAATAACGCAATGAATATTGTTTAACTGTGAAGACGAAACCAATTATGATCAATCGTGAGTTACGCAATTAGGGTGCAGGTCATGGTACAGCTACGACCTTGGCACATGTCACCGATGATATACTGTCTGAGTCAGATGCTGGTAACTGCTCAATGCTGGTACTATTAGATTTTTCGAGGGCGTTTGATTGTATTAACCGAGAACTACTACTCGCCACACTTTCTCACTACGGAATTTCGAAGGATAGCTGCAAATGGTTCAGATCTTTCCTTACGAACCGACACCAACAAGTCGTTACAGATGATGAAAAAGGAAATATAATTGAATCAAAAAGGATGCTCGTTGAAAGAGGTGTCCCACAGGGCTCTATTTTAAGTCCCATTTTATTTATTATTTTTACTGCCGATCTACCAGGTATTCTCAAACACTGTAAGGTTCACCTGTATGCGGATGACACACAAATTTATAAATCATTTAAGCCAGTTGAAACCAGTCAGGCTATGGAAACTATATTGAAGGACATTGAGCAAATCCTCGACTGGTCTCAAAAAAATACGCTCGTGCTAAATCCATCTAAAACTAAATGCATGATATTGGGCACGAAATACCAAATAAAAGTGGCCGACAATTTGTATGAGCCAATGATTGTTAACGGAGAACCGTTGGAAAGGGTGAAAGTTGCAAAAAATTTGGGGCTGATTATGGATGATGAGCTTAGATTTGCAGAGCACATTAATGGCCGGATTCAGAATGCCTTTTATAGGTTGAAAGTTCTCTATGGAATCCGTGAGTACCTTTCCGAAGATATTAGGAAACTCTTATCAGACCTGCTAGTACTTTCGCCATTTAACTATTGTGATGTCGTGTATGGACCCAGACTCTTTCAAAAGACCAAACAGTGCATACAGAGAGTCCAGAACGCATGCATACGCTTCTGTTATAAAGTCCCAAGAAGATCGCACATCTCTCCTATTATAACTGAGAAGGGACAACATAATATGGAATCTCGACGTAATGTACATCTGTTGTGTTTCACACACAGGATTATTGCAAGTGAAAACCCCGCATACCTGCTCAATAAATTATCTTGGTGCAAGGACGCACACAGCCTGTATACCCGATCGAAAGTGAATGGAACGCTAATGATTCCGAGACATAGAACAAAAGGGTATAAGGGAAGTTTCAAATATGCAGCATCAAAGATCTGGAACAATATACCGCCTCCCTTCCGAAGCATTAAAAACGCAGAAAATTTCAAACAAAAATGTTAAATTTTCGTTTTTGAATTTCAAAAAACTAACACTAAATTACTATGAAACATGCCCGTTAGCCGTTCAGTAATGTTCCATCTGTATTTTTATTCTCTTTTTTCGTTTTTTTTTTATTTTAATATCCATGAAATCCTATTTTATCCATGAACATGGATAAAATAGCCAGTCGTGTCCACAAACTGTTTTAAACCACTCACTATCTTGTTTTCTTAATCAAATTTATTAATGTATGATCATCTTTTATTAAAATGTGTTTTTTTTTCCTTTCTTTTTGTTAAATTTTTATTATTTTATGTGTTGTTGCTCAATTTAACTTAATTTTTTTTGTAAACGGGAGTCAAGGGTTTAAGCTGAAAACCAGCGCTTAGTAACCCGCTAGGGGGACCGAAGCATAATGCTGACGCTTAAACCTTTTGCTTCCAGTATTATAGTTTTTTGTATAAGTGTAACTACTACTACTAGCTGTAATACTGGAGACAATAAACGTTATTCTATTCTATTCTATAGAGCGATGAAAAAAAAATCAAGTGATTGTGAAAAGTAGTTGTAGGTACACCGGATTTGAAATCAGTACAAACTAAAGGTAAAGTCAATCGTGTATTCAAAACAAAACAATATGATTCATAATTGCCTCACAGGTTGCATGATGTAACAATTAGTTATTCTATTAATTTAAAAATAAATACTGCCTACCCTGTCTAAAAACTCTGTGCACTCTAAAAACTAGACAGATGATGAGAGTTCCCTGGCTTTATATTACTTTGTAAGTAAACCCGTTCCGTGTGGTGCCGGACGTAAAGAATAGCACCATCCCATCTCTTCCGTGGGTGTCGTAGGAGGCGATTAAGAGACTTACTACAAAATGGGCAGCAGCGTTCTCTATGCATTTTACCACCACACTGCGATCGCCAACCCGCCTGCCCAGCGTGGCGATTACGGCAAGCCCCCCCTAATTGGCGGAGGCCTATGTCTGGCAGTGGACGTCTTCCGGCTGAAATGATGTTGATGATGTTGAAGCCCGTTTCAAAGTTGTCAATATTGTCGACAATCAAGCGTAATAGCCAGTAAACGTATAATGGTAGAAGATTTAATGCCCGAAACTGTGCGAATGCATTCATGGGAATTTCGCCTCTGTAACTATTGTACTCTATGGTATTACAAATAAAATTACTACGAAACACCGGCCGCGGCCGCTTCGGTCTAACGCACTGGAATGGACTCACTCAATATTGCGAAATAAAATATTTTCTTTTTCAAAAATTCGATTGAATTAACTTTAGTTGAAATTCGATAGTGCATACGCCTTTTGGGTAATGAAATTGTTTGGGAAAGCTTCGTGGTATAATTTTATAGCTACTGGAATTATTTGGTGTGATAGTCCGCCGTTGTGTGGAAGCTCATTTAAATTCGAGCACATTGATTAAACTAGACGGTTAAGCTGCGCATGCAGCAACCAGTCTGAGGATGGGTGATCTATATTTCTGTGACTTAAGAACACTGCAGCCCTTTATTTTTATTTTTTAACTAAACGGTATGAAAGCGCACACTATTATGAGGAGGCTTGAGAGTTTACCAATTTAGGTGCCCGCAAGTCTAAAAAGAAATATTTTTTCCTGAATATCTACTATATAAAAATAAGTCGGGTTTTCCTTCCTGACGCTATAACTCCAGAACGCACGAACCGATTTCCACGGTTTTGCATTCGTTGGAAAGGTCTCGGGCTCCGTGAGGTTTATAGCGTAGGTAGGGTAGGTAGGGTAGGTAGGGTAGGTAGGGTAGGTAGGGTAGGTAGGGTAGGTAGGGTAGGTAGGGTAGGTAGGGTAGGTAGGGTAGGTAGGGTAGGTAGGGTAGGTAGGGTAGGTAGGGTAGGTAGGGTAGGTAGGGTAGGTAGGGTAGGTAGGGTAGGTAGGGTAGGTAGGGTAGGTAGGGTAGGGATTCTGTATGAATGACTATTGGACGGACAGGACAACGTCTGTCAGGTCAGCTAGTTCTCTATACAAATACGCTCTATGTAAATTCATTCTTTAGCTCTATCTGGTCTGAGATCAGTGGTGGTTTACTTCGTAAATTTAATTTCATCGTCACTGTTCTCAAAACGATGAAGAAAATATATCGTGAGGAAACCGGTACGTTTTAGAACATAAAATTCGAACACATGTGGCATCTACCCGCATTGGGCCCGCGAGGTGGATTACGGCCCGCTTCCTCGCAAATAGAGGTGACCTATGTCCTAGCAGTGGGAACGTTATAGGCTGATTATGCTATCTGGTCAGATGCCAATCTAACCTGGTTAGATATAGACTAGTACGTAAGATTATGTAGTCATAATCTTACGTACTAGTCTATATCTAACCAGGTTATATAGCTATATGGCTATATAGTTATAGGGTGACTGGTAATTAGTGACCGACATTTAAACACATGATTGTACTCATCATTATGAACAACTTTTACTATAGGACCAAACCCGAAATCGCGAAAAAAGATCAGCTGTTCCCTACATTTATGTTCGCATAACTCGTCAAAATGTAGGGAACACCTGATTTCTTTTTCGCGATTTCGGTTTTGATCCCAATACATCCGTCTAAGCAACGTTTGTTTTAGCTCGCTCATATTTAGTTTGCTAGCTAAACTCGTACGTCAATATTCAAACAGAGATGTGTAGTCAGTTGAACTACAATAAACAGAAACGATAGCAGTTTAATTAACCAATTCCAAAAAAAGGAGAAGGATCTATGTTCATTTGTATAAACTAATGTATATTTTGGTCAGTTGTGGAGTGAAGAATATTATTTCACTCCTCAAATGTTTTTGATTAAGTTTGCTTTGTTAGTTTTTGGATTAGCTTCCATAATACGCGTGTTGATGATGTAATAAGATATCCTGTCACTGTTGTTAATATAGCAAGTAGTGGTATACGAATTTGTGTACTACGCCACACAAATTCTTATACCACTTCTTGCCATGTTAACTAATTGTATGACAGTATAAACGTGAAAAGAAACAGTAGCACTCCGGGAGTGCCAAAAGAAGTGAGAACTTGTACAATTACGTGTGTATTTTTGAAACGTCAGGAAATATTATTTGAATCATCAGATTCAACAACGTTCAACGTACAGACGCTAGCACATCAAGCTACCCCAAACTGTCAAATTTTACCAATTGAACATGAACCTTATGTTTAAGCAATAAAGATGAAAATCTATCAAAGAAATTTGACAGATTTGGGTAGCTTGTTGTGCTGGCTTCTGTACGTTCAACGTTGTTCGTTCGTACATTCGTGTTGTCAGTGGTGTCGGTAATATTGTCGCGAGTTCAATTGTTTTTTCCCATCTCAAAAAATGCCCAAAGTACCTAAAGAAGTTTTCATTTCAAAAAATCTTAATGGCCAAATCTGGGTGACCCCGGAACTAAAACAAAATGACTGAATTATTGTCAGTGCATTTTTACAATGGCGTAAGTTTTCTTACATTGGCGATGCTGGTTTCTGCTAGGGAGTTTGTTACGCCACTTCTTCCCAGCAAAAGCACTAGGAAGTGGTGAAGGGCGGGCTTTTTGGGGGACTACCTTACGTAATTTTGACGTCCAAAAAGTGTTGACTATCGGCCTCGTTTGAATTTGTTATTTTATTGATTTTTATTATCACAATTCAAGTCATATTTACGCATAATTTTTATGTCATTTCCTAAGTGCGTGACACATGAGCACTCGGAAATAACCTGTAGATATTTTGGCAGAGGTAAATAAAGATGTTAGCTTAAAACATCAAACCGCAGACCGATTGCTGAGAATTCTTATTTAAGTTTTATCCGGTTTCTTGAGGCACTAAATATTAACTTCCCATTGTTTCCGCAGTTCATCAAAGATTGAGGAAAGATTTTAAGAAAAATGTTAAGTAAGCATTTATTTAAAACAGTTTATTGCAGCATGAAAGCTGAAGAAAGCGAAAATAAATAAACTTGGCTTAATATTCATTATGAGAGTGGATGAGCAAACGTGGTGAATGGTGATTGTAAGTAGGTTCATATATACATATGCGCAGTCATCATTGAACTGTGAAACTTTCACTATTAAGGGGACACTTTGCGCGGGCTCGAACTCACTGGTGGGCCTGGCTAAAAATCACGCTGTCTCATCAGGCTTCGTATCCGACAGAGATAGTATCAGTGGTGAGCAGTTAGACGCTAGTCTACACGCACAACGTTATTGAGTGAGATGCAGGAGCATTTTTGGCAAAAAAATCGCGAAAAAATTAATAAAAGTCCTTCAGAAGATCGGGTTTTATGAAAAAACCACTGCATAAATCAATGAGCAATAAAGTTTATTGAACTTATTGATAATTGAACTTTGTCGGTACCGTCTTGGTTTTCTAGATTTTACACTCCTTTTATTACTTAAACACGCTCAAAGTTAGGTTAAATTAGCAAGAAAAACGAATCTTTGTTGGCTCATAACTTTTTAATAGCTTTTTATTTAGGTATTCTGTTTCCGTACAGACAATAATAATAACGAGACAAAACCATACCATGTTTAATTTTTGATGTACATAGTCAAACAGTGGAGTAAAACCCTCCCGAAGTTTGTATGGAAAAAATGTGGACAAGTGTCACCTTAAGGAACCGTTATGTATGAAGTGTGTATTTAAAGCTCAATGGTCTTAAAGCTAAGTAGTCTAGCTAGGGTCGATCGATCAGGTTAAGCTATGCTTGCCGCGGTTGGTCCGTGGACGGGTGACCGTCATACTACTAAGACCCCTCCGTACCTCGGAAAGCACGTTAAGCCGTTGGTCCCGGCTGTCATTCATGGATCTCTGACTATCGTTACTTACGGGTCGTCAAAAGCCCGAAAGTGACAACCACCCTTACGTAAGGGTATCGAATTAACTAATGGGTTGTGGAGGTTAGATAGGCAGTCGCTCCATGTAAATATTCAGCTGCATCCGGTTGAATTGGAATCCAACTCCAACATAGTTGGGAAACGGCTAGGCAGATGATGGTCTGATCATGGGTTAGAGTTAGCACTTACCACTGTTTATAGTTCGATTGACAGTCAGTCAAGTTGGCTTTACTCTGGTAGTTCTAAGTAAGATAATGCTAGATAGATGGAGAGGTGACAGGGACAAAGATAATTCTATAGGTGGAGAGTCTGTTGCTGTGGCACATAGAACTAGGGACACGAATTATCCCTTTATTAATGCTTCTCAAAGTAATAATTAGTGACTATTTAACCATACATTTTTGAAGTTTAAACATCTCTGAACTTTAATCATCGTTTAAATAAACCCCAAAATGGTGACGGAAAACATCGTGAGGAAACCGGCATGTCTTAGAACCAAAAATTCGAAGACATGTGACGTCTACCAACCCGTACTGGGCCCGCGTGTAATGTTATAATGCTATAATGTTCCCACTGTTCCCAGCAGTGGGAACATTATAGGCTGGTTGTGTGTCTAAATAAACTCCTAAGTGGATACTTAACGAAAATAAGAAAAAACTGCTGAATTTTTTTGGTTTTTTTTTGTTCACACGGATGGATTCGGATTAACCGTCGTGCGTGTGTACCTACTTTATTAACAGTAAATGCATAAATAGAATAATTTCAAAGCCAATCACTTATATCTAAACTCAACAATCCAACCGCAAACTTTAACTAAACAACGAGGTAATAAACAGAACCAACCAAGAAACTTAGTGCATTGTCCAGCTCGTATTTCCATACTTAATCCCGCAAAATATACAAAAGAATTCTCTGTTAACACTTTTATTTCTAAGTGTTGATTAATATATATTGGAGTCGGGGGAGGGAGCCTCGCGGGACACGGTAATTTACGACGCGGGCGCCCGGCCACCGACAATACCTTATTTACGTTTAAATAAAATACGATCATTGGATTATTGATAAAAACCTAAGCTACCGATATTCGCAATACATTTTGTGGAATAACGAAGAGTAATGCGTATAAAGTACGGTTCGTAACCCGTCAGTTACTTTATCTGTCAGTTACCTAGTTATGCTGACAAAGGTACATACCTAGGTCATTTCAGCCATAAATGTTTATCAGCACGACGTGCGTTCTAATTAGTTTTGTAGGTTTGTACGCAATGAAATTGATTTTAGTGCGTAACCTCGTTTTTTTTTTGGTTGGGATATCGTCAAATAACTTTGGGTGGAGCGGAAGGGCGTGTCAGACTTTTACTGACTAAAACCCACCCGTGTTTCCACAGTAGCCTGTGTGCCAGGGGCGGCGGTATCTCTTTCGAACAACACGCGCGCCTGGCAGGCATCGGCCCTTGTGGACCCCACCAGTTGGAACCTCGTAACGTTAATTTGCATTTTTTTCCCACCTTTTACGTCCGGGAGGGCAGCTATAGGTGTCCACACAATAGAAAATTGTGTCTCATTAGCCGGAATCTAAAGAAATGATCGAAGAAACGCCAGGGTAGACTAGAATATCCTTTACGAGACGAATGAAATACTTAAAGCGATCACTGCTGACACAGCCCCGATATAAACAAGGAAATATCGTTTCCATTTTTATCACGATAAGAAATTAAATAAAAATAACATTCCTGGCCGATTTTATAAATAGAAGGAAAAGGAGCCTCTATATTATAAAAGGCGTCTTTGTCATTCGTATAGTTGTACAGACAATTTAAGAATCTGGTTAATTGCGTGTGTTTCTAATTAAAGACTAATTCATTTCTACATGCAAATAAATACAATTGAAGTGTCTGTTTGTATTGTCAAAATAATAGCTTTTATTAAATGCTTAAGAAAGGGTTACTTACCTAATATTTAACTAACTAACTTAACTAAGGTTAACCTATATTTTTTAATTTTTTGATCTGTCTTTTTGTTCCGTCTAATCTCCCAAACGGCTGGACGATACTTTCACAGGCCGATAGTTGAGTAACATTGGCTTTTCGTTCCGGTAGCACGTCCCCGTGGGATAATTCCAAGCATCAACGCGGGCGATGCCACGGGCAGCAGCTAGTTGAAAATATTAACCAAAATGCCATAGGATAAGTAGTTATATTTTCGATTTAATAATCGTTAGAATTTACGCTACATTTAAGCGTGGCGATTATGGCAAAACCCCCCTTTTGGGGAAGACCTATGTCCAGCAGTGGACGTCTTTCGACTGAAATGATGACACACGGCTATGCCGCGTCCAAATATCTCCAAGCTATTTGAAACACGCATCAACTTTATTAGCTGCTATTGTGTCCAAATAATAATTACCTGTTATTATGGTCGTTGTAAAAACATCACCATTCTAATCTGACCTTTTCTGTCTCTAATCTGATTTTCTTAGCTGACGTTTTATCTGATAACACTCGTATTACCCATTTTACTATTCTACTAATACTATAAATGTCAAAGTTTATATGTCTGGATATTTAAAACTCAATCGCGCAAAAATGGCGAACGAATTTGGGTGAAACTTGGCACACAGATAGATTATAACCTGGATTCGTAGCCGTGAAATAATTTTCGACTTCCAAGCGGGCGAAGCCACTGGTATAAGCTAGTTTCCAATATTTTGAATTTATATTTGCCAAATTGAATGCATTGCTCGCAGAACAGATGGCCGATTGGGCCGAAAGGTTCTGGAGTGGCGACCGCGTGCTGGAAGACGTAGCGTTGGAAGGCCTAACACAAGATGGACCGATGACCTGGTGAAGGCCGAGAATTCGGTGGCTGTGAGAAGTACAGAATAGATCGAGAAGGCGGTGCTTGGGGGAGGCCTATGTCCAGCAGTTGGACGTTTTTTGGCTGAATTTATGAATTACTATTTATTTATGAATTTTCAAGTCTCTCAAAATTTTTAGGTTATAAAGCAAAATTCTATCATTCAATTTCACAGTCAACGAACACAACATAATAGAGTCGTTTTGCCCAAGCATTTCGAAATCAAAGGCTAGCAGGTACAGAAGCGCCATATTTGTTGTATTGTTCCATAGAATTCACTTCTGTCACCCATGAATGGCATATTGGAAAAGGATTATTTTATCAAACAACGGGGCGGGATTGCTGGACATTGAATATCAGAAATGCATTCGCTCATTCTCACTCACGGATAAAAATCTGAGCATAAATATAACACATTGAATTTATTTTACAAAGAGACTGCAATTTATTTCGATGTATAAGTATAATAATCAATCAGGCGATAATGTTCCCACTGCTGGGACACAGGCCTCCTCTCTGTGAGAGGGAGCGGGCGTAATCCACCACGCGGGCCCAGTGCGGGTTGGTAGATGTCACATGTCTTCGAATTATTGGTTCTAGCTGGTTTCCTCAAGATGTTTTCCTTCACCGTTTTGAGAGCAGTTGTGATGAAATAATTTACACAAAGAAGGCTGCCAGGCTTTTTTTTTTTTTGGGTGGGAAATCATCAAATAACTTCTCCCGCTCTGGGTGGAGCAGGAGGGCGTGTCAGACTTTTACTGACTAAAACCCACCCGTGTTCCTTCAGTAGCCCTTAAGCCAGGGGCTGTGGTGTCTCTTTCGAACAAACCCGCACCCCTGGCAGGCATCGACCCTTGCGGGTCCCATCACTTTTTGTGCTGACATCTCTTTGAGGCGCGCGTGGAACACGCGCCGTCGACTTGGGCTTGGTTTTTACCGGACAGCGAGCTACCCATTACTCGCCGTCCGCAAGCCCTTGCCTACGGTGGCCGGAAATCGGCCTGGGATTCCCGACGTCCAGGGCGTCTCCGTATCCTGCGGCGGCTGGGGTCGCGAGGGCGCATATGCTGCCTCTCCCTCACGTGCGCCGCCTCCCTCTTCGCGAGCATCACTGCTTCGCTGAAGGAGGTGACGGCTCCCCATGCCCTCTCGCTCCGTACCATGGCCTGGACCAGGGCCGGACGCGAGAGATCGCCGCCGCCGATCGCCTCCACGAGGACACGGCGGTGCTCCGCCCAAGCAGGGCAGATAAGGCTGCCAGGCTAAAATGCGACTCAGCGAATCACACCAGCCAGCACAGTGACCGCTGGGCAATTTTCGCCACACAGTGTGTGCCCGAGGATGGACGGCATCGGCGCCGCCGAGGCCGGGCCAAGAAAAGGTGGCGTGACGACCTAGACGCGTATTGCAAGGGCTGGATCGAGGAGGCCCTGGAAAAGGATACCTGGGAGGATTTGGGGGACCTTTGCTCAGTAGTGGGAGAGTGTAGGCTAATTGAAAAAAAAATAGCCTGACCGGGTCTAACCTACAACCTAGGTATATCTCGTGAATCGTGGCCGTTACCACTGGACCACCACCGCTCTCGACCAGTGGATTTCGATATACAGTTACCAAAAGAGATTTTGATCAGAAGATTGTAGAAAATGACACATCGCGTATATAAGAAGATCGACTTTGTTGTCTCTGACGATTGTACAGTTAACAAAATAAATAAGTTACCTGCCAGGGTCGACGGTTATGTAATTGGAGTTTAGTAAGAAACCAATCAGAGTTTTCAAATGAAGTTTAATTTGATAAATAAAGTGTTTATTTTCCATTCATTCAGTTAAATTATATTCGAAAACATCAATCGTTTTCTAACTAAAATCCAACCATAATCGACGGCCCTGGTTACTTTGATCTGACCAAGAATATATGTGGACTTTAAAAGAGACTGTGACCTATGAGTTTGTTCCGGCCTTTCTTCTCAGAGTAGTCCGATAGGAAATTCCGACCTCGATCTAGTTTAAAAAATATGATTGACGTGAAAAAGCGTTTGTACAAACCGTACCTACATGTAAAAAACAATTTATTTTTCATTTTATCGGATGCGTACTGTACCATCCTATTTATTGACGACTAGCAGCGTTCCGCGGTTTCACCCGCGTAGTTCCCGTTCCCGTGCGAATACGGGGATAAAATATAATGTCACCCAAGGATAATGTAACTTCCCAACAGTGAAAGAATTTTTCTAATCGGTTCATTAGTTTTAGCAAAAAAAAACAGTGACAGGAAGGTATCAAAACATGATGAAAATACGCAAAGTGGATTAAAAACGTATTATCGAAGCTAACGCAAAAACTAGCCAAGCAAAGTTGAAATATTTTATTTGGAACCACCTCTGAGGAATGCCAATAAAAATTCGGTTTCCATTGCCGGAGATATCGCTGTACAAACATACAAAAAAACATTTTGACAAATTTAGAACCTCCTCCTTGAAGTCTGTGAATAATAAATATGACATAAACTGTAAATAATCAATCAATCAACTCAGCTTATCGTAGCCCACTGCTGGGCTTCCCCAAGTGCCCCAAACCAACCCTCGGTCCCCCTTCCTCTGTAACCAATCTACCCCAACTAATTTCTTCAGGAGAGTCAACCAACTGATTAATTCTGTTTTTCTTTCATTCCAAAATCATTAGCATTAAAATGTAGATGAGGGGATTAAAATTTAATCCCAATTTACATTTTGTAACAGTAAACCATCCTGAAATTTAATCAAAATATGACTAGTGCTTCGTAATGCTAAAATAATCGTTGAATAAAATAACCTTATTTACTTTAGACCTACCCATTTCAAAAGCGGTCACAGTAACTATTCTGTAAAAACCTCACGCTGATAACTAGGGTGAAATGACCTTAAAGCGAATCCCTAGCATCAAATGGATTGACAGCTAACTTCAAGGTCACTTCACCTCAGTGTTCATGATTCGATTTTTATAAAATACATCGGCTGGTCAAACATATTCTCGTTCACCGCACTTTAAGTTAATGTTCCTAGTTGCCAATTCCAGACATAAAGCTAAGTAAATTAATTGTGTAGCAAAATGAGTACCAACATAAATTGTCAGTATGTATAATGAAATCGTAAGTGTCATTCTTTGACAGTTGTATGTAAAGGCGGTAAACACGGTAAATGAACGTAGGGTGTCAATTTGTAACACATCAAAATCATAGTATGTATTTTTGTTCACAGTAACCTACATGGGCAACATCAGTAGCTTTGTGCGCGGTTCCAATTGGTCATTTCCTACGGAAAAGAGCCGGCAAGAAACTCAACGGTTACTCTTTTAAAAGTAAGTTGGATGTACAAAGTTATCAAATTCTTGTGTTAATAGGTATGGGAAATACAGTGTAGTCCTGTCAACAAATAGAAAAACCTTTGCAAATCTATAGTCTACAAAGCCTACAACGTTCTCACATTCACCAAATACAAAATAATCTACATACATACATAAACTCACTACTTTATCCTATGGGGTAGCCAGAAACTACTGAACACCACCTGCTATGATTCTTGCTCGGCTTCTAAGTGTCCTTGCGTGATGTTATATACATATAGCAAATAGCCTTCCTAGATAAATAGGCTATCCAACACTTTAAAAATTACAATTCGAACCAGTAGTTCCTGATATTAGCACGTTCATCTAAACAAACTCTTCAGCTATATATATATATATAGGTAATATTGGTATAGATAAATACAACGTAAAAATCTATGTAGACCAAATGACATGACTGTCCTTTTAACACGACATAGTTACTATGATTGACATAATAATTTTGATGCTGGTTTTTATTTCTGTTTGACATTATACAGGGTAAGTTTTTATCCAGTGCGCAAATTGTACCGCAGAAATTTTTCGCCAGTGATACAAAAAAAATCAGCTGTTCCATACATTTTGACCGCGTAGGAATTGCAGTTTTC
This sequence comes from Polymixis flavicincta, assembly GCA_949987655.1. NCBI lineage: Eukaryota > Metazoa > Arthropoda > Insecta > Lepidoptera > Noctuidae > Polymixis > Polymixis flavicincta. The sequence goes on along the minus strand of OX465175.1, from coordinate 9,718,097 downwards.
TATGAAACAGCTGATTTTTTTTGTATCACTGGCGAAACATTTCTGCGGTAGCCCCCTACCGCAGAAATGTTTCGCCAGTGATACAAAAAAAATCAGCTGTTTCATATATTCATCACTGGCGAAACATTTCTGCGGTAGGGGGTCTAGAATTATATGCTGAATTCATGGTTAAAATTTGCGCACTGGATAAAAACTTTTCCTGTATAGTCTTTTTTATTGCTGTGACCACGCTGACATTTTTGATTTGTATTTTTCCTTTTTTAATTTTTAATACCAATGTTTATTTTTGAATTTGTATTAGAAATGTAAACCTTTGCATGCCCATGTGACGGTAAAATATGGAGAACCTTATTGTAAAAAAAAAAACATAAATGTACTATACCCGTGTTTGCAAAGAAATAAATGATTTGATTTGATTTAATTCAATCACCCACGTCCTATTCATATTGTCTCATAGAGCACACGATCCTTCACATAACCCTTCCATACAACATCTTCCTACTTACAGATCACAGAGTATCTTAATTTTGAGCAAAGATACTGTTAGGCATTCAGAACATGCATGTTTTCTCAGAAAACCTCATCAGAGACGTATACTTACTTAAGTTTCTACGCTTTGCCACTCCAGAGCTCTGAGAAAAACAGCTTCATCCCTTACTTGACCTATTTAGGATTACAACGACTTCATTAAACATACGACCAAGATTTGTCTTAGATGTCTAGACTCTACTAGTGAGGTAGTCACTGGTTTTGTTTTAAATAAATTCAATATAAGCATAATTACTATGCTTTGTCTACGTGGCTTCAAGGGCATTCATAGTGTTATGTCTACGGTTTCACTTTCCTGAGACAAGTGATAAGTTAGCATAATATTTTTATATTACAAGATTGTTCTAGACATTTAAATTGTTAAGAAGAAAGAGATTATATAGAATGTCACGTGCTATGTGAGTAATCTTGATCCACTGCTTCGCGTTTCACGTTTTTTCATTCATCGTCATCATCAACGTTCAGTCGAAACTGTCGAAAGACATCCTCTGCTACATTGATTGGTCCTGTGCTTCTCATATCCAGCAGTTTTCCGCGATTTTTACCAGTGGGGCATTTACAGTACACACTAACAATACACAGTAGATATGGCTCGGATTGGGTAAGTAAAAACGATACCTAATCCACAGAGTGCGATTGTCGCAACCCAGTGCTGGGCACGCCACGATTGCGGCGGTAAGTCCCCACTTTGAGGAGTGGTTTGAGAGGCGGCATGGCGTCCTCACCTTCCGCCTGACGCAGGTCCTCACTGGACACGGTTGTTTCGGGAGGTTCCTGTTTCGGATAGGGCGGGAGGAAACGCCCGGGTGTTTCCACTGCGAAGATCGCCCTGAGGACACGGTGGAGCACACGGTGGCGGTCTGCCCGGCTTGGGTGGAGCACCGCCGTGTCCTCGTGGAGGCGATCGGCGGCGGCGATCTCTCGCGTCCGGCCCTGGTCCAGGCCATGGTACGTAGCGAGAGGGCATGGGTAGCCGTCACCTCCTTCAGCGAAGCAGTGATGCTCGCGAAGAGGGAGGCGTTGCACGTGAGGGAGCGGCAGTCTATGCGCCCTCGCGACCCTAGCCGCCGCAGGATACGGAGACGCCCTGGGCGTCGGGAATCCAGGCCGATTTTCCGGTCACCGTAGGCGTGAGCTTGCGGACGGCGAGTAATGGGTAGCTCGCTGTCCGGTAAGGACCAAGCCCAAGTCGACGGCGCGTTGTGTTCCACGCGCGCCTCGAAGAAATGTCAGCACAAACGTGATGGGGCCCGCAAGGGCCGATGCCTGCCAGGGGTGCGGGTTTGTTCGAAAGATATGTGGGTGGGTTTTAGTCAGTAAAAGTCTGACACGCCCTCCTGCTCCACCCAGAGCGGGAGAAGTTATTTGATGATTTTAACCCCCGACGCAAAAACGACGGGGTGTTATTACACATTTATTTTCAGTAACAGACGTGAAACTTTTGTTAATTTTCTTCGAGAGTTTCATCTTAAAATAAAGCCACCTAAAGACGACGTATGTTCGTTACGACATACGTCGCAAGAGCACTAACTAGTCCAGTGGTATTCTACATAGATGGCGCTGGCGAAAGTGCTAATTAAACTTGAAATTTAATCCTCACATTTTAAGGTACGGAATATCTTCTGTGTACGAATATTTTGTGCCATACCTAATCCTCGGCGCTTTGGATTAGGTACGGACTCGCATCGAAAAATACCTAATCACCATTAATACTAATCCAATAAAATACAAAGTACGAATGGCTGTAATTGTGACATTTCAACAACATTCATTGCGTTATTTACGATGTTGAACAGACCAATGTTTCGAACATATGAAGCAATGGATTGGCAAATACCTTTCAAAATTATTATTCAGATTCAGTTTGATAGTGTGTTGCAATTAGGGTGCTGGTCAATGGTCCATATTGTGGGGACCTGACCGGACCTGTGCTGCGGTGACCGTGACTACAGGCTTTCGCCCTATTCCATTATCCGTTCTGCAAGAAGTGCTAGTGTATTTTTATTCTGAAACTGACTCTTTAAGGTGACTCTAGTCCACATTTTCCCATAAAAACTTCGGTAGTGTATTACTCCACTGTTCGACAATGTACATCAAAAATTAAACATGGTATGGTTTTGTCTTATTATTAATATTGTCTGTACGAAAACAGAATACTAAAATTAAAAACCAACAAAGATTAGTTTTTCTTGCTAATTTAATCTAACTTTGGGCGTGTTTAAGTAATAAAAGAAGTGTAAAATCTCCAAAACTAAGTCGGTATCGACAAAGTATATTTATCGAAAAGTTCAATAAAATTTATTGGTCATTGATTTATGCAGTGGTTTTTTCATAAAACCCGATCTTTTGAAGGACTTATCTTAATTTGTTACGCGCCTGTTTTACTAAAATTGATCCTGCAGCTCACTCAATAATGTGCGTGTAGACTAGCGGCTAACTGCTCATCACGGGTACTACCTCTGTCGGACAGCGTGCTTTTCAGCCAGGTCCACCAGTGAGTTCGAGCCGGCGCGGCGACTAGGTTCCCAACAAAAGCTCATACTTTATCGAAAGAACAAAAAGAAAAGTCCTAGCAATGTTGATGGAGCCACAAGACTATTAACGAGAATACATAATGAATAACGGATGGTGAAACTGTGAAAGGTATTGCAATTACACGAAGTTTCCACCGGCCGAACTTACCAACAGTTCTCCTGGTTAATTGATCGGATCTATTATTCAACGTTGGAAGTTCTCGAGGTGTTCAGTTTCCTCCTGTCACAGTTCCATGAATAATCAATCATCTTTATTATTTAAATAATCTTATTTTCATGATGGGAAACAGGGAGTTTTCAAGGAGTAATGTTACGACTACAAACTTTGGACTAGCAACTATCTGTAGTTGCATGGGTCCGAAGAAAAGTTTAGGTAAAAAAACGATTTACTTGGTCCAAGTCCATTTCGAAGGAAAAGGTAGTCCATAACAGACCTTTTCCTTGGACAAAGAAGGTTAGTCTCCTGGCTGAATAAGTATGTATTGTGAGAACCAGAGGTTTACCGTAGTAAACCTCGTGGGGTTGCCTATCCCATTCGGTTGTAAAGATGAAACATGTTAACAGCGCCATCTTGATTTGGTAAACTTGTGAAATGTAATGGCGATTTGTAGTATCCACCTGGTAAGAAAATTTTCTTTTGACATAAGTTGGCATACTATCAAGAAAATTAAAACCCGACTGTCAGTATTTTTCTTAGTTTTACTATTAACTTTTTCCAAAGTTATATTTAGGGAAAAGATAATACCGGTATCGTAGATGCACAAAAATGCTAACGCTTTGGCTACGTATCTCTTTCTTATTAGTGGAATGAAACAAATCTAAAAAGTTGGATCAAGAGAGAGAATACCACAAAAAAGGTTTACAAATAAACATAGCTCCCATTCTACAAAGCACTTCTTGCCTCCGAATCAATAACCTCTTTACATGCACGGGTAAATACGAACAAACAATAAATAGCACTTGCATGTGCAGTTATGAGCACAAACTATGTTCAATAATGAACATCCGTACTTTATCCGGAGCGGCTCTCATCCGGCATCGCCTCGCTTGTGTTATAAAAAAATATTTTCCATTACCTTTCGATACGCTTTGCTTATCTGGGAATGCAAAATGAGAATTTCATATCCATTAGGATTACCTTTTGAGCTGTAAGTGATGTAGTTGTTATGCCCTGTTAGTCTCAAAGCCGCAAATGCGAATACTGAGCGTGGGATCTTGGGTTTGATTCCTAGTTCAGGCAAAGTAATATTGGGTTTTCTTATTAGTGATTTCTCAGTGAGAGCCCGGGTTTTGGAAGTTGGCGGTGTGAGATCCCCGTGTTTCGGAAAGTACGTTATGCCGTTGATAATGCGCCTGATCTGTCGCCGGTCGTGTCGTATTGCCGTCCCATCGGACAATGAGAGTGGACCCACAATTGTGCACTATAATATCCCTATATTATGCTAGTGCATAAGAACAATTGTTTTATTTACTTAGTCGTCCAGACAAGCAATCTCTACAGTTTGGGGTTCTCAAGTGCATATGAGACACGAGCCCACAGGCCCACTGATGGCCCACCTTGCATCCTACGCCGCACGTCCCGGTCACCTGTGTATTTAATGACTGCGTCAGTGAGTGGAGTTCGCGCAACTGAATTTTAACGATGTTTGAACTTTTGGTCATCGATACGCTAAGAAGAAATCCTCCTGGCGGAATTTTGGCCATCGCGGCCAATCTCCGAAGATTCTGGCCACCTGTCTGGACTGGGACTCTTATAGTGCACAAGTGTGGGTGCACTTTCTCTTCCCTCACTTAGTCCGATGGGACGGCAATCCAACCCGACCAGCAAAAGATCAGGCGCCAGCATTTACAAGCCAAACATTAGGTAGATACTAATCTGCCTAAAGTTAGGCCATTTTGATAGTGCTGCTAAATGAAAATGTGTAATTCAAAACGTTCCATGTTGATGTACGTCAGAAACAGAATAAGCTAGGCCCACTGGATAGGCCAGGCTTAGCGCATTGCTCAAAATAATAGTGGCCAAAGCAACACATTTCCATTTTAGAAGTGTGATCTGTGAGCTCCAAATTCAAAATAACAAAAACGTTAAATCTGCTCTGTCTACACTAATGTGTTTCCCGCGCAGGAAACGGGACGTGACTGCGTGCTTCGATTGTTTTAAATTAGGAACCTTTGTATAAGTAAGTTGACTCAATAGGTGCAAGCGAAGTTCGTCCCGCATCCCGCGTCTGATTCGTCTCAGTATGGCCACCGAATTTTGACTTGCGTGGTGGAGAACCTTGGTGTAAGTCATGGTAACTACTTTTAGATTAATTGGTAGATAACTTATATAAACAAAAATTAAAATGTTTCAAGTGTTGTAATTTATTCTAAAAATCATTGTATCATGTAGTGTTTTAGTATTTTGATAGTGGCATGGTAAACACGGAAACCAATTATGTAAATGCATCGAAATAAAAAATCACTCTTCCTAAATAATAGGTCTTTACCTATGAAATTGCCGTTTTGTATGAAAAAATTTAAACAAATTTTTTTCATGAATTTTTTATTTGTATTAATCGAAGTAATCACCCATGCAATCAATGCATCTTTGCCATCGCAGTGGCAGTTTATTGATGCCCTTCTTAAAGAAATCAGCTGGACGGGAGGCAACAAATTCTTCAAAGGCATTTTGTACTGCCTCTCGGGTATTAAATTTTTTTCCCGCCAAGAAGTTATCCAAATTCTGGAAAAAGTAGTAGTCTGTAGGCGCAAGGTCTGGTGAGTAGGGCGGATGACGGAGAGCTTCCAACCCCAGTTCTTGCAACTCGGAGACCGTCTGCTGTGCAGTATGAGGTCGCGCGTTGTCGTGCAGGAGCAGCGGAGACGAGCGATTGACCAATGCTGGTTGGAGATGCGCCAGCTTCTCCATCATTGTGTTCAGTTCTTCACAGTACACATCTGCAGTAATGCTCACCCCGTTTGGTAAGAAGCTGTGATGAATCACACCGGCGCTAGACCACCAAACAGTGACCATCACTTTTCTAGGGGTAAGTTTTCGTTTAGGGCATTGTTTAGGTGCTGAACCAGGATCCAACCAACTTGCTGAGCGCTTACGGTTATCAAACAGAATCCATTTTTCATCGCAGGTAACAATGCGGTTCAAAATTCCTTCATTTGTGTGTCTGTTGAGCAGTGCAAGGCACGTCTCGACGCGTACTTCGCGCTGGCGATCATTGAGTTCGTGGGGCACCCATTTGTCAAGCTTTTTTACCTTGCCAATTTGACGCAAATGGACCAATATTGTTTTGACGCTAACGTCGAAAGCTGCTGCTAATTCAGCCGTAGATTGTGTATCATCAGCTTCCACAATCGCCTTTAATTCGTCATTGTCGACCAAAGTCTTCGGACGACCGCGAGGTTCATTTTTCAGGTCGAAATTTCCAGAACGGAAGCGAGCAAACCAATAACAGGTGGTGCGTTGGTTTGTAGTGTTAGCTCCGTAAACGTCGTTGATGTTGCGTGCCGCTTGTGCCGCGTTGCTGCCACGACGGTACTCATATTCCATAATTACTCGAATTTTTAACGTATCCATGATGACGAAAAAGATTGAAATGCGATGAAAATGTAACACTAATCAATAAGGAAATGACTACTTTTAGAAAAAAAAATCCATGTTTTTAAAATAAAATTAATTTGAAATTAGAATTCTTAGCCAAACAAAAATTATTTTGATTTGAAATGGCCAGTACTGCAGAACGGCAATTTCATAGGTAAAGACCTAATATAATCCAGGATTTGGATTGGTGCAGCCGTTCGCTGCCACTTGACTGCTTGCCAATTTTGGTACGGGACGTACGGGTATTGAAAACTATTTTTTTTTACTGAAGGCGTGAAAGTGAAACGGCGATTTGCTGTCCAAAAATTGCTCAAAATTGAGAGTGATTTTATTTTTCATGTGTAAGTAAATTAACCAATTTCAATTCAATTATTCTGTAAAAATATACATATTTTTTCATAAGTAAGTAAGTATCCCTTATTAAACTTATAAATAAGCAAGCAGTAAAGTTACATTGTTTTCAAACCTTTTAACTGCGTTCAAGAGCTGTCAGTGTCATCGTTGATGTGGAATAAGCTAAGTGTTACGCTTCATTGGTGAAATCCACCCTTATTTTTTAGATATAAAATAAACTCTATACGAAACACCATCACATGTCACAATAGCACTAAACATATACCAACATAATCGGGGGGAGGCGTCGCAGCGTAACTTCATGTGCCTCTTGTTTACGAGCGCGTTCCGAAATGTGTCACACTGTGTTTGGTGAATTAAATTAACATTTTTATTATACCCTTTGCGGTTTTACGCAAGTGTGTTTCGGATTTGCTAGACTACTTAGTTCTGGATTTGAATGGAGTCCGTTATTTTGTTGCTGTAAAAGTATCTACTCAAGGTAGAAGTGCCAGGATAGCTCGTGAAATTTAAATTTTCTTAGGATTTTTTTTGCGATTTGTAGGTCAGGGTCAAGCTGTATGTTGAACAAAATATGATTTTAATTATCATGATTCTGTAAATACAGACGTGCTACGTTCGTGAATCATATTTTAAACAACGTACGATGATGTTGAAATTATTCTCCCAAACCATTTAACTCCACATGTTAGTCAAAAATGATCAAACATCCTACTAATATTATAAATGTCAAAGTTAGTGAGAATGGATGGATGAATGTTTGTTCCTCAATCACGCAAAAAAGGCCGTTCGGATTTGAATAAAATTTGGCACAGTTTGTAACCTGGAATAAACACATAGGTACTTTTTATCCCGATGGTACGTGCCCGTGGTTTTCGACCTCCACGCGGGAGAAACCGCTGGCAAAAGCTGGTCTATACTAATATATATATATATATACAGGAAAAGTTTTTAACAGTGAGCAAATTATAACCATGGATTCAGCATATCATTCTAGACCCCCTAGCGCAGAAATTTTTCGCCAGATACACTAAAATAAATCAGCTGCTCCATACATTTTGACCGCGTAGGTATTGCACTTTTCTATGAAACAGCTGATTTTTTTTGTACAACCAGCGATAAATTTCTGCGCTAGGGGTTCTAGAATGATATGCTGAATTCATGGTTACAATTTGCGCACTGGATAAAAACTTACCCTGTATATCTACTAATATTATAAAGAGGAAAGATTTGATTGTTTGTTTGAATTGGCTTCGAAACTACTGAAACGATTTGAAAAATTCTTTCACTGTTTGGAAACTACACTATCCCCGGGTGACATAGGCTATATTTTATCACTGTATTCCCATGGGAACGGAAACTACGCGGCCGCAGAGCGCTGCTAGTAAGAAATAAAGTTGACCTAGAGCTTATAAATTAAACAGCGACTTAAACAACATTTCAGAACGCAGCACGTTCAGCGAAGGTAACCGCGGGTGAGACGGGCTTATAATTCCATTTGCTGAACATTCAGCCAACTTCCAAACGTTACTTTAATTGAAATCCGTTTCTTATGCCCTCCATAATGTGGACTTTGAGCAATAAATTTATTTTTATTCTGAATGTTCTGTGACAATTTCAGAATTGGCCCGATGTTTTTGGGAAAAGTTTTGTCGAAAGAAAATGTAGTGTTTAATGGGAGAATATTCTACTGTATTTACATATCATCACGCTTTCTTTCTTCGAAGAGTTGGGCAGAGGTGTACCAATAGTACACACATATTTCGCTAGTTATGTTTTAAGTCCCATGTAATAGGGGCGAGCCTATTGCTATCAACCGGGCACAAATCCAGATTCGAGCTACTACTGAGAAATTCTAGATAGAAAAACCCAATAATATTTTGTCCGACCTGGGAATCGAACCAAAAACCTCATACTCATCAATAGCGCTTTCGACCACTAGACCAACGTCGCAACCCTCCTCTACTTTAAACATTTTACTGTTAAAGTATAATCTTTCGGAAATGTAGGTAACAATGATCTCAAGTGCAAATGTGGTACCTCCCCACAGACCTTTAATTTAGTTCATTAATTCATCATTCATCAACATCATTTCAGCCGAAAGACGAGCACTGTTGGACATAGACCTCCCCCAAACTCCGTCACTTCGACCGGTTCTATGCTTCCCGCATCCAGCGGACTCCTGCGGTCCTCACAAGGTCATCGGTCCACCTTGTAGGATGCCTTCCAACTTTACGTCTTCCGGTACGCGGTATAATGTTGAAGTATAATCTTTCGGAAATGTAATATAGAGGTAGAGGAACAGGGTGTAAAGTTCGCTCGTCCTCTATTGAAAAGGAGGATCCTCAGACCAGACGGGTGTTGTGTCTGGTGGGCAACTGCCCGACAGTTGATGTCGGGATATTTTATCTATTCGAGTGTCGTGGTAAACTCTGATTGCGTAGAATTTCTAAGAATATTTCGCCTGTGGCATTGTAGATGGCGCCACTTGTCTTTTTGCGTTTTTCGATTTTGTTGCGAAGTATTTTTATTTGTAGTGCCGCTACAGTAACTATGAACTCAAATGCATATGGGACACCTCCACACAGACCTTTAGGTTAGTTTATTATTTGTAGGTAATAAAAACTGTAGCGACATTTATACCTATTTACATACAAAAGCAAAACATATTTAAACAAAAAAATATTAACCATCCTAAAATGAGCCACAAAATAATTTGTTAATCTTGTAAAAATAGTCACACCACAACCAAAAGTACAAGCTGTTTAAATTGGTGTTGACCGATAGTGATATCGTCCATAAAGTCATTATAAATATTCTACCGTCCTTTAACTAGAGATAAGTTAACCCTCACTTGGTCACTTTTTACTTTTTAATAGAATTTAAGAGACTTCACAATTCTCTATCTTTCTGTCTAACAAACATTTTTAAAATTCAAATAGTTCCCAAGGTTTGAAAGTTTGTAGGCCGTTAAATGGAAAGGATTTTTTAGGATAAACAGAAAGACATATCATTTGATGTGTCCAACAATCAGTAACTGGAAAGGATAAATATCAATTGACGTTTTCTACAATCAGTAGCGTAAGTCTCACAGTTTTTAAGAAATAACGATTCGCGCGTTTTATGCCATTTTTTCAAATCAGAAATAAAAAAGAAATCAAACCATTTTGATTTGTGTAACATAGGTAGTGAATACAGCTCTTAAATTAAAGTCATAGATGGCTATGTTATGCCAAGCGGCGTACAAATATGTTTGCATGCGAAATAAAATATGGACCATGCGAAAGGTGACTCTCGGTAACAACTTTTAGGGCTTAAGGACGGCAGTATTGTCGTCTAGGTACAACTTATGGTAGCCCTGATAATCTGTCAACTTTCTCCGAAAGGTAGGACATATAGGTTTTAGTAACACACAAAGCCCACCTTTCATCCTGCACCACATGTCACCAGGGGCCTAAGTCTACTAATTTATAAACGTCACAATGGTCTCTCAATGGTAAGTTTTTGACAGATTTGCCATACAAAAACTGTCAAAAACACACCATTGAGAGACCATTGTAACGTTTATAAATTAGTAGACTTAGGCCCCTGTGCATTTGATGATGTTGTTTACTTATTTATTTGTTTATTGGATTTTGGGCCAAAGACGTTTGAACTCTTTGCCATCGTATCGATCGACTAGGAAGAAGAATAACAATGATTTGCTTTCAACCAATTACTGGATAGGTTATTATGGAGGTCATTTTCAACCATAATCACTATCACTCCTTTGACACCTTATCATAGAAAAATACAGCCCATCATAATATTATGGACACGTCGCCGCTCAAAGCATTAACGCTATCTGATATAAAACATCGTTGCAATCAATCATCAGCGACGCCATGACACCTATCACCGATTCCAATTAGTAACGTAGTATGCCACACAACTCATATGGTATGTTTCAAAAGACCCTGATGAAAATGTAAACGCATGGATCAAAAAACTACCCTGTGGATGCCAATTTGTAGTGCCACTTTTTTGATTATTTGAATACGTCAACCCGAAACTCTAATGTTAAATCGCCTTAAAGATGATTTTCGTTCGACAAGAAAGTTTTATTTGATTCTTAAATTAATAATGTAATTCCAAAAATAATTGTTGGATAGAGGGATGAGATATTTTATTTATTATGTTTGGGTGGCTTACAGCTAACAGAAAGCCATTTACAAGCTTCCACAGATAGCAATAGTGAATAAAAGTGTTAGTAAGTAATTAACTAAATTAAGCATAAAACTGAATAAGTATAGCATCAAACTATTACATTAAGTACCTGCATAGGCAGAAATACATGCAAACAATATATTTTTTGGATAAAATAAAACAGAGATATAAAGTTGAAAATATAAAGAATGTATTATTAATTCTCATACGTGTAATTAACTAGTAATTTAACTTGAATGGAGTTTGTTTACACTTTCATCAGATGCGTTTGGAACAGAGCATATAAGAAATAATTGTCAGCGTCATGTCCCCACTAGCATAACGCGCAAAGCGAGCATAACGTGATGAGTTAAATTCATCGCGGGCCCGACATTATAAATAAAACTATTTACGCAAGTAAGTCGGGCATTGTATTTAGCGCAGCGGGAAATTTCCCGCATCAACAATTTCCAGTTTTCACGAAATTAGAGCGTTCACGAAGTTTATTCGCTCTTTGTTCGTACTAAGTATTCGCAGAAACCTTAAATGAGCAGCTTTTTGCATAGAATGCGAATTTAAAGTGATGATGAATAATAGTTTATATGACTAAGTAATACCTAACAGCCGTGGGGCTTAAGCGATCTGGTTAAGCTACGCTTGCCGCGGCTGGCCCGTGGATGGGTGACCATCTTTACATTAAAAAAAAAAGCACGTTAAGCAGTTGGTCCCGGCTGTCATTCGTGGATTTTTGACAGTCGTTACGGGTCGTCAGAAGCCTGAAAGTCTGTCAAGCAGTCTGACCAAGGGGGTATCGTTATACCCAATAAGTGGTTTGTGGAGTTCAGATAGGCGGTCGTTCCATGTAAAGTACTGGTATTCAGCTGCTAAGGTTAACCTGATGAGGATGAGCGTTTTGTTTCTCAAATTTTATATTATTAGTTGATTTCAAAGAGTTTGTCTTCCTGTATCCCCGTGGGTGTAGTTAAGGCGATTAAGGAGGATCTCTCAGGGAGTTAACGATAAAGATTTCGCCTGCCATCTACTGCTAGGTCAATGACTTTGTTAACCGACTTCGAAAAAAGAAGCAGGTACTAATTTCGTTTGTATTTTTGTTTTCTTTTTTTATATTTGTCACCTCAGATCTCTGTCATTTATAAACTGATTTGATTTGTTTTTTCTTTGGTTTAAAGGGTATGCTTACCTAGATAAATTTGGTCAAGTTGTGGTTAAGTTATACGTACTTTTCCTAGTTGATGTTGATGATGTTATATTAATATGGTCCCACAAGGTGGACCGATGACCTTGCGAAGGTCGCGGGTATCCGCTGGATGTGGGAAGCACAAGACCGGTCGAAGTTCAGGAGCCTGGAGGAGGCCTATGTCCAGCAGTGGATGTCTTTCGGCTGAAATGATGATGATGATGATGATGACTGTTAGTTACTTTACAAGTGAAGGTATACGAATTTTTGGAGGCGGTACCACAACTAAAAAGCGTAAAACAAAAGTTTATTTAAAAATAAAAAACAACCGATTTCCAAAAATACACTACTTACCTACCTACAATGTAATAAAATTACTTTAATTCCCGAAGGTCGGTAGCAAAAAAACGAAAATACTAAATTTAAGACACGGATTTTATTTTTACTTTGTATTGTTATTTTTGAGGGACTTGTGGCTAAGTAATAATAGCCACACGGGTCGATTAGGTTAAGCTACGCTTGCCGCGGTTGGTCTGTGGATGGGTGACCTGATTATCTTTACATACAAAGACCCCTGCGTGCCTTGGAAAGCACGTTAAGCCATTGGTACCGGCTGTCATTCGTAATAAATGATAAATGATTTTATTTCTGTAAGTGGGTTTGTACAAACACACGACAATCATATATATTTTTTTAATTAGTTGAGGTCGGCGTTTGATGAGGTCGGCGTTTCCTATCTGACTACTCTGAGAATAAATGGATCTTTGACAGTCGTTACAGGTCGTCAGAAGTTCGAAAGTCTGACTACCAGTCTTACCAAAGGGTATCGTTTTACCCAGTAATTGGAGGTCAGACAGGCAGTCGCTCCATGTAAAATACTGGTATTCAGCTGCATCCGGTTAGACTGGAAGCCGACTCCATCATAGTTTGGAAAAGTTTAAGATGATGTTTTATTTAAGTCGATTGTTTTTTTTGTAGCTATGCATCGAAATCTAGAAATTTTAGGCCGCTGATAGTAACTAACTACGCACTGATTGGTGTGTGATATTTACGGGGTAGACAACATATCAGGGCCTCAAGTCTGCTATTAAAATACTGTCAGAATGGTCAATCATTGATTTCATAATTGTTGATTTTAACAAGTTTGGTAATCTACTAATATAATGATTATGACTTTCCAATGGTCAGCCACTGACAATCCATTGAAAGAAATGACATTTATTGGTAATCTCGTACATAATGACAAAAGAATGACTGACTTACGCGGTAATCTGCTAAAATTTTGACAGTTCCACACAAACTGTTTTGTTTTAAACAAAAATCTAATTTAAACACTCAAATGTAAATAAATACTTGTCAAAACACCGGCCGCTAGAAATAAAAACAGATAAACGTCAGTAGCAGTAATATCACTTTTGACTTTGACAGCTAAACAGATTTTAGTAGTAGTTTTTCGAAAATCATTTCTACTAACGGTTTTATAATAATGGCAATACGACAATGCCATTATAACACAATTCTATTACGAGACCATTGACCGACCACTGATCGACCATTATGAATTTAGCAGATTACGAACTTTTAGCAAAATGACAGTGGGATCGTGTTGAAATTACGAATTTATAAAAATAGCAGACTAGGGCCCCTGATAATAGGAATACGCTTCCCGAGTCGAAGAAGAGGTTCCCCTAATTACTCTAGATACTCTGATGGTCCGGATTGATGATTTGAAAATGTGATGAGCGATGAACGATTTATGCGCAGTCTGTCCCATCTACATACTTGTTTGGGTTCCCTGCCTGTCTGTCTGTCAGCTGGTTGTATCTCATGAACCGTAATAGATAGACAAATGAAATTTTCACAGAGTGTATATGTATTGCTGCTATATCCGAAAATCGCCTCCAAAAATTCGTATTTTTTGGAGGCGGTACCACAACTAAAAAGCGTAAAACAAAAGTTTATTTAAAAATAAAAAACAACCGATTTCCAAAAATACACTACTTACCTACCTACAATGTAATAAAATTACTTTAATTCCCGAAGGTCGGTAGCAAAAAAACGAAAATACTAAATTTAAGACACGGATTTTATTTTTACTTTGTATTGTTATTTTTGAGGGACTTGTGGCTAAGTAATAATAGCCACACGGGTCGATTAGGTTAAGCTACGCTTGCCGCGGTTGGTCTGTGGATGGGTGACCTGATTATCTTTACATACAAAGACCCCTGCGTGCCTTGGAAAGCACGTTAAGCCATTGGTACCGGCTGTCATTCGTAATAAATGATAAATGATTTTATTTCTGTAAGTGGGTTTGTACAAACACACGACAATCATATATATTTTTTTAATTAGTTGAGGTCGGCGTTTGATGAGGTCGGCGTTTCCTATCTGACTACTCTGAGAATAAATGGATCTTTGACAGTCGTTACAGGTCGTCAGAAGTTCGAAAGTCTGACTACCAGTCTTACCAAAGGGTATCGTTTTACCCAGTAATTGGAGGTCAGACAGGCAGTCGCTCCATGTAAAATACTGGTATTCAGCTGCATCCGGTTAGACTGGAAGCCGACTCCATCATAGTTTGGAAAAGTTTAAGATGATGTTTTATTTAAGTCGATTGTTTTTTTTGTAGCTATGCATCGAAATCTAGAAATTTTAGGCCGCTGATAGTAACTAACTACGCACTGATTGGTGTGTGATATTTACGGGGTAGACAACATATCAGGGCCTCAAGTCTGCTATTAAAATACTGTCAGAATGGTCAATCATTGATTTCATAATTGTTGATTTTAACAAGTTTGGTAATCTACTAATATAATGATTATGACTTTCCAATGGTCAGCCACTGACAATCCATTGAAAGAAATGACATTTATTGGTAATCTCGTACATAATGACAAAAGAATGACTGACTTACGCGGTAATCTGCTAAAATTTTGACAGTTCCACACAAACTGTTTTGTTTTAAACAAAAATCTAATTTAAACACTCAAATGTAAATAAATACTTGTCAAAACACCGGCCGCTAGAAATAAAAACAGATAAACGTCAGTAGCAGTAATATCACTTTTGACTTTGACAGCTAAACAGATTTTAGTAGTAGTTTTTCGAAAATCATTTCTACTAACGGTTTTATAATAATGGCAATACGACAATGCCATTATAACACAATTCTATTACGAGACCATTGACCGACCACTGATCGACCATTATGAATTTAGCAGATTACGAACTTTTAGCAAAATGACAGTGGGATCGTGTTGAAATTACGAATTTATAAAAATAGCAGACTAGGGCCCCTGATAATAGGAATACGCTTCCCGAGTCGAAGAAGAGGTTCCCCTAATTACTCTAGATACTCTGATGGTCCGGATTGATGATTTGAAAATGTGATGAGCGATGAACGATTTATGCGCAGTCTGTCCCATCTACATACTTGTTTGGGTTCCCTGCCTGTCTGTCTGTCAGCTGGTTGTATCTCATGAACCGTAATAGATAGACAAATGAAATTTTCACAGAGTGTATATGTATTGCTGCTATATCAAGAAATAATAAAAATAAAGTCAACAAAATTTAAAGGGGGAGCTTTTTCGGCGTTTTTTTGCCGTGTGGTACGGAACGTTTCGTGTGCGAGTTTGACTCACACTTGGCCGGTTTTTTAATATATCCGTAACTTATTGTGTAATCATTAACTTAATCAGCTAATTCTACATCTGCAACATAAGAAGCAGCATACCTAAGTTAAGTCGTAAGTAACCTGTGAACAAAACGCTTGGCTACTAATTACCGACGTCACATAAGTTTCGATGCTCTGTAATGATGTCCATTGTTCGAATATTTACAATGCTTTTCTAAACGCCGTTGAAAAAACTGGCCAAGTGTTGGTCGGACTCGCACATAGCGGGTTCTGTACCACCGTTCAATATGTAAAATTACATGGTAAAAAAAATATGTTCCCCGTATATTTATTAGTTGTTGTTATAGCGGTAAGAGAAACACATACTCTGTGGAAATTTTCGCTGTCTATCAATTACGGTTCATGAGATACAGCCCGTTGATAAGACGGACGACGGACGGATGGACAGCGGCGGCTTAGTAAGTAATAGGGTTCCGTTAGCACACTTCTGCTACGGAACCCTAAAATCCAGCAGGAAATACGTTCAGTCTCTTTTAGAAAGAAAGAAAGAAGAAGAAAGAAAAATTATTTATTGGACTTGCACAGGAATCTTACAGACTTGCTACAGTATGATACGATAATTAAACACATAAAAGAAAAAACACTAAAACACTACTATGCTACACTACTATTAAAATTAACATTATACAAAAACAAAAAGAAAAAAAGTAAAATAAAAAATAAAGTCCTGTGCGAAGCCAAAAGGCCACTATCTCAGCATAATGCTGCGACATTTAAAAGTGTCGCAGCGCTGGTATTCTGATAGGGCCCGCTGTTTTATGCAAATCTTTGTAAGTAAAATACTATCGATGATTATTGTTCAAGGGAATCTAGTCGCGGGCTCGAACTCACTGGTGGGCCTGGCTACAAAGCACACTGTCTCACCAGGCATCGTGTCCGACAGAGGTAGTAACGGTGATAAGCAATTAGATGCTAGTCTAAACGCACAACGTTATTGAGTGAGGTGCAGGATCATTTAAAGGCGCGTAAAAAGTTAAGAAAAGTCCTTTGAAAGATCGGGTTATGAAAAAATCACTGCATAAATTAATGACGAATAAAGTTTATTGAACTTTTCGAACATTGAAATTTGTCTGTACCGACTTGGTTTTGGAAATTTGACACTTCTTTTATTATTTAAACACGCCCAAAGTTAGGTTAAGTAAGCAAGAAAAACGAATATCTGTTAGCTCATAACGTTTTAATGGCTTGTTTTAGTATTCTGTTACCGTACAGACAATATACATAATGAGACAAAGCCATAACATGTTTAATTTTTGGTGTAAATTGTCGAACAGTGGAGTAATACACTCCCGAAGTTTGTATGGAAAATATGTCGTCAAGATTCACTTTACTCGTAAGTCGTAGGTTGTGTTTTTCGATGCATAAATTGTTGATATCTAGTCACTTTTTGACGCGAAACGACAACCGAGTTACTGGCAATTAGACCATTGATTCGTATGGGAATTGAACTCAGGGCTTTTAATGTAGAATCACATTACCACTTTACATACAAAGACCCATCTGTGACTCGAAAATTACGTAAAGCCGCTGGTCCCGGCTGCCATTCGTGGATCTTTGAAAGTCGGAAAAACAGCACCCTAATTGCGTAACGCACGATCAAACATAATCTGAATCATTTTAAAACAGATTGCTGATCCATTGCTTCATCTGTTAGAAAAATGTGTCTGCTCAGCAACGTAAATCAAGCAATGAATATTGTTGAACTGCCAAAAAGAAACAGATTAGGTATGATTAGAGAGTTACGCAGTTAGGGTGCAGGTTAACCAAGGGGTAGCGTGTTACCTAGTAACTGTGAGATTTGGTCCCAAGCGCGGCCATCAAGCCGAGTGCGAGTTGCTGGGTTTGATTACCGCACTAGAAGCGATATATACATATGGCACTAAATCGTTGCGTTTGTGGTATGATGATTACAGAATTTAAATGTTGCGGTAAGAGTACGACGAAGCATATAGTTATGTATCTACACATTTTTAGCTGGAATCATTTTTACGCTTAACATACCTAATATCGTTTTTGTAGTAACATTTGATGCCCTCTATACTTACCTTAAAATTGCAAATTTTTTAGTTAAGTCACCGTTCTTGCTAATGATGTGACGATATCACATTTTTAAGAGTCAAATCCGATAAGCTGCCCAACCGTGCCCTTACAAAGCTTGTATTTCGACTAAATACCACCTTAATTTATATCACATGAATCTTAAACGGTACATCTTGTACTTCCTCTCGGTACTTTACTTAGAAAAGATAAAACATCCCCTTCCCAACTCGGATAATGTACAAAACTTCCACATGATTGATTGACAAGTACTGCCTACATTGAAGGGTGAAATGAGATGATATCATGCCCGGGCATATTGAGCATAATATACTGACGTATGGGGCATATTTGTGATACCAATTTCACAGGCAATATCACTGAATAACACTTATATTTGAAGAGATCCTCAAACTGAATAACAGAACTATTGTAGATTTATATTGTAGAATAGAAAATAGGATCCCTTATTCGTAGAATAGCGTGTGCCTTAACAAAAGCAGTATTTATTGTGAGTCTAAACAGGTCTTGTTATGTCTGTGAATTCTACAATATATTTGGGTTATTTCTAGAATTCTGTCAGTGCTTTATTTCTATGGTAAGATCTAGTCCCTTTATTCTGTATTTTTTAGAATGGACTGTATGTTTATTTATCCTACTAATATCCTACTAATATAATAAATGTGAACGTTTGTAAGTTTAGATGCTTTGATGTTTGTTACCCAATCACGCTAAAACTGCTTAACGGATGTGGAAGGAATTGAGCATACAATTAGTTTAAAACCTGGACATAGGATTTCTATCCTGGAAGTACGATCCTAGAGGATAACATTCGACCTCCACGCGGGTGAAGCCACTGGCAAAAGCTAGTACAGGATAAATTTATAACCAGTTCGCAAACTATAACCATGAAATCAGCAAATGATTCGGGTTGGATCCTAGTATCGTTTGGCAGGAGTGGGGGGGTAAAAATGGTAGGGCTTGGTTCCCCGATCATAACGCTATCATTCTTTTTTTTTGGGATTTGGCTGCGCACGGTTTTTGCATTTAGCCAGTGTCAAGTAATTTTACTTTTCAATCAAGAAAATGGCCCGACATCAGGCACGAAGTTACAAAAATCCCCCGCTCCCACCCCTCCCCTCCTGACAAGCAATACTAAATTTTTACCAATGATTCTAGAAGGGGTCTAGAATTATAATAATATGCTTCATACGAGTATATAATGGTTACCGTTTTCGACGAAAAATGTCTACGCTAGGATTTACGGAGAACATGCTTCGGTCGATCGTGCTTCGGTTATTAAAAAAAAAACTTTTTCATATAAATAAAATTCCATACCCAGGTTATGGTTTATCTGTCTCGTGCCTTTTATCTAAATCCATTGTTCAGCCGTTTTAGCGTGTAAGCGTAACAAATAAACAAACTTACTTTCGCAGTTATAATATTAGTAAGAATTCACATGGCACTTATAAATACAAGAAAATAAGCATGTTAACAAAATTAAATGAATCAGCTTTAATTGGTTACCTAAAATCTAAAAATACACCTTTACATTTAGACATCCCTTGTATTAAATTTAATGTCAAAATTTCGCAACTCCTTTACGAAGCAGAGACAACGGGAAAAGTTTCAGGAGACTTTCATAAAAGTTTTAATTGGTTTTTTGTATATTTTTTACAATGACAATACAAGCAATCGATATTTTTATTCGAACCCATTGGTTGTGGGATTAATGTATTAAAACTTTTCCCGTTAGCTTCCGATGGCCTGTGAATATTTATCGTTGTTATTTTTTAATGAGATTGAGGGTAGACCTCGCAATACAGTGGTACTTATTGTAAGTTTATCGTGGTTATTATGTGGAGCTTAGTAATAACAGCCGGACGATTTGATCTATCAGGTAAAGCTACGCTTGCCGCGGCCGGACCGTGGATGGGTTCATGTTATGGTCCATCTTTCCATACTACGACCCCACCGTGCCTCGGAAAGCATGTTAAGCTGCTGGTCCCGGCTGTCATTCTTGGATCTTTGTCAGAAGCTCGAAAGTTTGACAGTCTTACCAAGGGGTATCGTGTTACCCATTAATTGGGATGTGGAGGTAGGATAGGCAGTTGCTCCATGTCAAGTACTAATATTCAGCTGTATCCGGTTAGACTGGAAGCCGCCAACTATGTTGGGAAAAAGCTAGGTAGGTTTATATGCGGTTAAAAGCTTTAAAATTACAGCTGCGTCAACATACAGTTCAAACATAGGTGTATTTTATATTCGGTGGATTAATTTCATGTCACATTTTCTTAAGATAAATCACTTAACCCGAATGTGATTCCCGAAGGGCTAGGCAGAGGTGTAACTGCTGTACTACACCCACATTTTTCCAGTTATGTTTAAGCCTTATACTGGGTGATTTTTAGTCACCGTTTAAGGCGACGATAGATGACAGCTACTTACAGCGATGCACTGCCGCCCGTCGCACGCAGGAGACCCCGCCTCAACGCGCATCAATTTTTTCGAAAAACAACCCATGTTGATTTATCAAACACATTCAAAGAAAAACCGTATACTAAATTTTGGGTGATTAAATTGTCTTTTAGATGGTGAAAGTTTCATGGAAATACACCCGATAGTTTTTGCGTGATTATCATTTTTATGTCCGCGATAGACATTACTTTACCAATTAGTTACATTATGTTATAAAAATATTATTTAAAATATTCACATATCAAATGACGAAGAAACTTGTCTAGTTTAACATTTATTTTTTTCCAAATATACGAGACAAGCCTTTTAGACGTGATCTTCAATTTAAAGTCCTTAAAACTCATCTATCCCCGCCTTAAATTAAAAGTCACCGTAAAAATTCGGACCTCCAATTCAAAATCGATCAGTGGAATGTTGATTTTTTTTGATGATAGTTGATGGGAGGCCCGATGTTTTTTTTTTCATATTTCGACCCATGTTCCTTGGAGAATGTTGTTCAATTTCACGGACACTATCACCCTGAAAACTTTGAACGGTGACTAAATTACTCTGTACATGCAAAACAGGGCGAGCCGATTGCCATCAGCTGGGCACAGATCCTAACTCCCGGCTGCCACTGAGAAATTCTAGATAGAAACATCTAATAACGCTTTGCCCGACCTGGGAATCAAGCCTAGTACCTCAAGCTCAGCAGTAGCGCTTGCGACCGCTGGACCAACGAGGCAGTATAAAGTTACATTTTTAACAGGTTACTAAACCAAACCTATTAACAATGGGAAGAATAATAAGGTTGTTCTGGTTCACAATCAAGCCTGATTAGTATGTTTTAATATTTAAACTCTACTGCTTCTACTCCATTCATTATTAAACCGGGATCGGTATAAAGAATTCATGACACAAAGCCAATTGTGCCTGAGCACATGGAACCTGTATTACAAAGGCTGAATTTATAATTATTATGTACATGCCTATTGGCTTTATAAATGTTAGAATAATGATAAAATACAATTCAAAGCAAAGTGTCTATACACGTTCAGTGCAACTGTGCTACAATCATAATACCGGGCGGTAGGGACATCGGGCCTCAAGTCTGCTATTACAATAGTGTCAGAATGGTCTATCATTTATTTCGTAATTGTTGATTTTGACAAGTTTGGTAATCTACTAATATAATGGCGTCATTATGACTTTTCAGTGGTCAGCCACTGACACTCCATTGAAAGAAATTGCATTTATTGGTACTCTCGTTATCTAATGACAATTGAATGACTGAGTTAGGGGGTAATCTGATCAAATTTTGACAGTTCCTAAAATAATATGTAAAAATATATACATATAAATGAAATCTGGCGTGAATAATGTTCAAATTTAGTAGTATTTTTACGAAAATCATTTCTACTAACTTGTTTTATAATAATGGCAATACGACAATGCCATTATAACACAATTCTTTTACGAGACCATTGACCGACCACTGATCGACCATTACGAATTTAGCAGATCACGAACTTTTAGCAAAATGACAATGGTATCGTGTTGGAATGACGAATTTATAAAAATAGCAGACTTAGGCCCCTTACCATTGCTTCAGTAAATGATTCTGATTGCCCCTTGCGGAGAAACTTTTCATAGGTCATAAAAAAACAGTGCCACTCCGGGAATGCCGACAGAAGTGAAAACTCGAACAATTAATTATGCGTATATTTTTTGAATCGTCATATTAAACAACGTTCAACGTTTAACGTACGTTTAAAGTTGTTCATTCGTACGTTAGTGTTGTCAGTAGTGTCAGTAACAGTGTCGCGAGTTCAATTGTTTTTTTCTCATCTCAAAAATGCCCAACGCGCTTAAAGAAGTTTTCACTTAAAAAAAATTGCTTTTCCATACATCTTGACCACGTAGTATTGCACTTTTCTATAAAACAGCAGATTTTTTTATAGCCGACGAAAGTTTCAACGGAGGATCTAGAATCATGTACTGATTTGAGTGTTACAGTTTGCTTGTCAATGTCCCTGCCACCTTGTCTGTAGTGTATCGAATTTTAATTTGATAAATTAATTCACTTTTCTGAAAAGGGATCACTAAATGTAGGTAAACTGTGTTTAATTTTATAAAGGCATATTTTGTTTCACCGAAGTTCATTCAACAACACCAACCCGCACTGGGTCCGCGTGGTGGATTATGGCCCTCTACCTGTCTCAGAGCGGAGGCCTGTGTCCCAGCAGTGGGAACAATTTAGGCTGATCATCAAGATTCAAAAATACCGATTTGTCCCATTTCGTAGAACAATCAAAACAAAAATTAATGAGAAAATCCTCCCGTTAAGTAAATTTGTGTAAAAAACGTAATTATTTGCAAACCTGATAGCATGCTTCACTATCTCCCGGTTTAACTCCGCGTTAATTGTTAACAGTGTTCAGTTTGTTTCACAAACAAAGTATCGGATTCACCGTTGTTTAACTACGGTTTACGTAATTTCGTTTAACAGCGACGATTAACTGGCCAGTTACCAAGTTAAACTATGTATTTCTGAAGCTCGAGTTTTCGTTTCATAACAATTAAGTATTTTGCAACTTCTTACTGTTTTGGATAATTTGAGCATTGGAATTACGTTGTTTGAGACCGTTCGGGGTTGTTGTAGACTCTGAATGAGCCTACTGTTTCGTATATTATTTTCTCATATATAAGATTGTTACATATTCATACCATCACGCCTGTATTAATCGAAGGGCTGAGTAGATGTGTATCTACAGGGTACATTTTTAACGAGTGCGCAAACTGTGACCATTAATTCAGCATATCATTCTAGACGCTAGCGTAGAAATTTGGCGACGGTTAAACAACAAAAAGAATCAGCTGTTGCTTTCTTTCTTTCTTACAACGGCGCGTTTTTAGCAGTTTTCCGTGATTATTTGATTAAATACAAACGAAAGTAAACATATTTTTCAGCCAAGCTCTAGATCGTTGGTATTTACAAAGTTGTATGCTATTTTTGTAAGTTATTTTGGTATTTACTTATAAAAATTGACATGCCGTCTATTATTTTCTATTTGCATTAGTTAGTACGAATAAATGTTTTTATTAAAGAGTAAATATTAAAAACAATTCTAGTGCTTGGCTGAAAAAAAAATTGTACTTTTGTTTGTATTTAATGAAAAACGACTATAAATGCATTGTTGCCAGCCCGCGTGGGATGAACGCTGTTAATAAATAACCGGCAGATGTTTTCGATTTAAATTTAATTTAATTAATAGAAAACAAACAGCTTTTTTATTAAATAAAATTTTATTCCATCGGGTTCTTAACAAACTTCAAGTATACGATGACCCTAGCTACATAATTATTTCGATGACCGTACCAACCACACCGTGAAAAATAAATCTATATAAAAAAAAGACAAGTCCTGACTGACTGACTGACTCATCAACGCCAGCCCAAACCCTTGGACCTAGAAAGCTGAAATCTTGCACAGAGGTTCCCTTTATAATGTAAACAAGGAATAAGGAAGGAATTTTCGAAATTCAACCCCTAAGGGAACTCCCTTAGGGGTTGAATTTAACTAAATACGGGATGAAAGTTCCGCGCGGGCGAAGCCGCTGGCAAAAGCTAGTTAAAAAACAAAAACACAAAACCACAACACTACTCATAATGAAAAAGGCTCCTGAAATTGAAAAGATATTTCAAACCTGTGCTTTGGTACAAAATTCTCGAATGTAGGGTGTTCGCGTAATGTGGCTTACAATGGCCCTGTATATAGCCCTATATAGCCCGGTAGGTGGAGGCTGAATAACCTCTCGTGATTTCTCTGGAGATGTGTAGGTACCTAGTGAATGGCGGTCTTTGGGCCAATGCGTTGCGAGCAAGTGTGGAGTAGGAACTTTTAATTTTTTTATCTGTAGGTACAAACAAAAGCATTACCTTATTGTTGGGTTTATAGTCTTTGGTCCCTGGTCCTACCATCAAGCAGTGGACAAAGAGATAAACTTTAATTGGTTGAATACGAGTTTTAGCCATTCATTATGTGTGTATTTTAAGTCTCTTTTTTATGTGTGTTGTGTTGGTGGAGACTTAACAATTTTTCTTGCTTTATTTTCTTTGTAAATTGAGCTAGATTAGCTTTGTTTTGTTTATTTAAACTTATCAAAATAAATAATTCATTTTATATTACATTGGGTAATATTGTATAAGTATGCATTTTAATGTAAATAAAGATACTTCTACCGACGATAAAAACAACTTAAAAAGAAGATAAATTATCTAAAATCAAAAACCATGAGTTATTTCCTAAACAATTTCTCGAGCTTCTGTCATAATTATTTCCACCGTGTATATTAACTGCAATATATTAGCGACGGATTTAAAACTGATAACGTCTTATTACAAAGGGCTCTCTACCTTTAGTTCTAGCATAAAGCCCTGAGCCAGTTTCTGCATTTCCAACTTTATCTCGATTTGGGTAAAGTTCTTAATGCAACAATGACAACTTAGCGTCGGACTAAGATGTCAGTTTTGTAAAAATAACTGCATTTCTGTACATATTCGCTCAATATTTCTTAAACAGGCTCGATGGTTTAAACCAGGCTTGAAGTAAAACCTTGTCTATGCTAATATTATAAAGAGGAAAGATTTCATTGTTTGTTTGCATTGAATAGGCTCCGAAACTACTGAACCGATTTGAAACATTTTTTCACTGTTGGGAAGCTACACTATATAGCCTATGTCCCCGAGTGACATAGGCTATATTTTATCCCCGTATTCCCACGGGAACGGGAACTACGTGGGTGAAACCGCGGAGCGCTGCTAGTTTTATAATAAGACCGATAAAGACTACGTAATCAAACTTAAAAAATGTAGCTAATCTTCACATGATCTGACCAAGATTATGTCTGGACTTTAAAAGAGACTGTGACCTCTGAGTTTGTTTCGGCCTTTCTTCTCGAGTAATTAGATAGGAAACGCCGACCACATCTAGTTTAAAAAATACAGGATAGGTTTTTATCCAGTCCGCAAATTGTAACCATGAATTCAGCATTTCATTGTAGACCAGCAAAGAAATTTTTCCTCAGTTATACAAAAAATAATCACCAGTTCCATACCATATTGCACTTTTCTATGAAACAGCTGATTTTTTTTTTGTAAAATTTACGAAAAATTTCTGCGCTGGGGGGGTCTAGAATGACATACTTTTTCCTGTATGATTGACGTGTATAAAGTCTTTGTACAAACCTACTTATAGAAATAACACATTTTATCACTATCATTAAAAATATAGGAAGGACCACTTCCATAACACAAGCATCTAAGGGAAGTCCTCGATTTCTTTACAAAACCTCACATATTACAGGAAGCTTCTTTCAGCCAGTTCATTTTACACCAAATTCCCTGAATTCCATGAAATTTCATTACATTAACCGAGTGAAGTGCGTTTATCTTCACTCAGAAGTGAGGTCCCATTCATTCAGAGTTCATTTACGAGGAAATTCCTTTTTGATGTTCATTTAGAATCAACATTTAAACTTTATAAAGCAGGAATATCTGTACAGTT
Source organism: Polymixis flavicincta (assembly GCA_949987655.1). Classification (NCBI taxonomy): domain Eukaryota; kingdom Metazoa; phylum Arthropoda; class Insecta; order Lepidoptera; family Noctuidae; genus Polymixis; species Polymixis flavicincta. Next base: position 9,691,925 of record OX465175.1, on the reverse strand, counting down.
AAATTAAACGTTGGACTAATTCGTTCGTGTTTTAAAAGGAACTTAATTAGGATAGGATCTATGGCCCTTTTTCAATATAACCTAAAGCAAAGTGAACGGGTATCATGAGGCGATCGGCGGCGGCGATCACTCGCGTCCGGCCCGGGTCCAGGCCATGGTACGGAGCGAGAGTGCATGGGTAGCCGTCACCTCCTCCAGCGAAGCAGTAATGCTCGCGAAGAGGGAGGCGGCACACGTGAGGGAGAGGCAGTATAGCGCCCTCACGGCCCTAACCACCGCAGGAGACGCCCTTGGCGTCGCGAGTCCCAGGCTGACTTCCGGCCACCGTAGGCGTTGGCTTGCGGACGGCGAGTATTGGATAGCTCGCTGTCCGGTAAGGACCAAGCCCAGGTCGACAGCGCGTTGTGTCCCTATATCCTTATTTTTCTTTGCATTTCCAACCAAACACAGAAATTGTAAAAATCACCGAAAATACGATTCTAAATCTATTCTAAACACGTTGATGTAATATCTCCTTACTTACATCTTGTTTTGACATTTACAACGAGCATTCGGTCATTAAGTGCAAAGCTGTGCCCAACGTCCGACATGGCACATAAATGTCCAATGCAACATTTATTGTCTTATGCAAGTGTTGGAAACACGTTGGAACTGTCCTTTATTATAACTAAGTTTTAAGACTGAATACATAAGGCTAGGTTCAGACAATACGCGTGTACTTTTCGGATGTAAAAGATATTCGCATGTCTTTTATTGGACATTGAGAGAGTTACTCAGGAAAATGTTTATTAAAAACGCACATAGATATAACTAAAAAACTAATTTATGAACATGGTGTCGTAATTTCCTTGTTTTAAATTTCAAAAATGTATTATTTTATTACCCAATTATAATTTCCAATGTGGCAACACTATCAATGCACAGATTACTATAATTGTAACAAACTTTTCAATGAATTTTTAGTATGGAAACTGAGTGCATTTATTGTATTGTGGCAACCTTTAGGAATAACGGTTTTAAATGTTTTTAATATTATCGTTATTTCTGGGTGGGGTCGTCATTAAAAATGGTAAAATGTAGCGCAAAAGCAGTCGTTATTGGATTGTGAAAGTGTACAGTAGTGCGATTAAAATGTATAAGCAAGAATATAATCATCATCATCATCATCATCATCATTTCAGCCGAAAGACGTCCACTGCTGGACATAGGCCTCCCCCAAAAAGGGGGGGGGGTTTGCCATAATCGCCACGCTTGGCAGGCGGGTTGGCGATCGCAGTATAGTGGTAAAATGCATAGAGAACGCTGCTGCCCACTCTCTAGTAAGTCCCTTAGTCGCTTCCTACGACACCACATTGGAAGAAATGGGATGGTACTATTCTTTCACGCCCGGACACCACACGGGAAGAATATAACGCTTTCATTATAACAGTCTTAAACATTGTATCATATACTCAGCAACAATGTCCAACATATCAACAATATACTACAAACTTGCAAAAAATCGTCTATTTCCAACCGCTCTATAAACATTCAAATCTGACCGAGTTATTTTATTAGTTAGTAAATAATTATTTTCTTCATCAGAATATTCAGCGGAATGAGCTTATGAATCATTTCTTTACTTTGTCGGCGATTTACTTATACAGGAAATCTGTTTTCCGTTGGTTTAGCTTGGATCATAGACTTCGGTCTGCGGTAGACGTGCTTTGAGCGGAAACTAATTGCAAGAGAGCCATACAACATGGATGTAGAATCTGTGGAAGGAATGGTAAAGGGGTAGCAAAACAATCAAAATCAAAAGTCATTTATTCAAACTGATAGTCAGTACATTTTGAACGTCAAAATTACATAAGACAGCCCCTCAATCCTTAGCGTAGTTGGTTTTTACTTTTTACTGGCTTTTGTTTAATGTTTGTAAGAATGTTGGTTCGGGTCAAATCTTGCAAGGTGAAATGAAACCACTTCCTCTTAAGCTACGAAGCTGAAATTCCACATATTGAATCAGTTTCGATGACAATACACTTTTATGATGTCTTACATGATTAAAAATCACCATAAGGTGTAAAAATACTTAAAAGTTTAAAAATTCTCGGTTTCAAAATAATAGTGTTTTTTTTTTAAAGACGTTTAAATAAATAAAATTGTTGCAAATTAGTTACTTACACTTATTCTACTTATTTCGTTTCATGGAACGTTTTATGTGTTCATTCATAGATTAACAGGTTTATTTATAAACGTTGCTTAAGGGCGAAGTACCTTTTCTTACGGTTTTTTCAATTTGTATTTCAAACATCAATTTGTTCACATGAAACCTGAAATTAACCTGCCAATTGCAAAAAACGTAAGTAATTTTAATTATTCGGGCTTTCTTAGCACATCCCCCTTAAAAAATATTTTTAAGACGTTTAAACGTGTCTTCGTTTGAATTTGATATCGTGTATTTGGTATTTTACTGTGGCAAGCACCTACGAATGTCATGATGTGATAGATAAGGAGCAAATACAAAAAGGTGATACTTCTCTCTTGCCAAATACCAAAATAATAAGAAAGAGTCACGGTTTATGGAAATACCTACTAGTTGATGTAATATTTTACTTGATTGGCTATTTGTGATCACAAACGTTACAAAGCAGATATGTGTTATGTAAATGTAGCATAGGCGCAAAAATACCAGTTTGTTTTGAAAGATATTATGAAATAGATTGTAAAAATTATAATAGTATTCATAATAAAATCTGTTTTTTTTCTTCATAATTTCTGTGTTTAGTTAACAACGAAAAATTCTAGAAATTATAATACAGGTTAGATTTGTAATTGGCATGCTAACAACCATTCTTTTTCACACCATTTTTTTCACTTTTGTTCCTTTCTTTCATTTTTGTTCCTTCTTTCTTTATTTCCATTGTTTCGATATGGTAAATTACTACCTACGTACTACTTGGATGTAATTGGGTAATAAGTTGGTCTTTTTATGACTTTGAATAAGAAATACATCAAATTTCACGTGTGTTGGTTCATACGACTATACAATACATGTCATTCCTCGCTTATAGTTCACCTCCTAGTAATTTTAAACTTTTTTTATTCATGTTATTATGTGAACAACGCTGTGAGCTACGTTATTATTTACGTTACTTATGTTTTTAACCCCCGACGCAAAAACGACGGGGTGTTATAAGTTTGACGTGTCTGTGTGTGTGTGTATGTATGTGTGTGTGTGTGTGTGTGTCTGTCTGAGGCAACGTAGCTCCCGAACGGATGAACCGATTTTGATTTAGTTTTTTTTTGTTTGAAAGGTGTATTAGTCGGGAGTGTTCTTAGACATGTTTCATCAAAATCGGTTCAGCCGTTTGAAGATTATCAGCTCTTTTCTGGTTGAAAAAGGGATTTTAGCCTCTGATCAACTCAAAATTTGGGATTCTATTACTTCAATGACATTAGACGAATAAAATAACCTTGAACTGATGCTAGAGCAACATCTGGAATTTCCAGGAAACCCAAGTTATCCAGCATCAAACAGCAGAAGTATCGTGTTTGGGCTCATTGAAAAGGTCTCAATGAATAGATTATAGATAAATGGTGATTTAATGGAGACATTAAGTTTAAAAAGCAAGAAATAAAAATTAAATTTAAAATTTAAAAAACCCCCGACCCAAACAAAAACTCTAAAAAGTAAAATATAATATTTCTAGGCCTTTTAATTTGAACGTAATATTTTGATCTTTGATCATTGTCAAGTCGGGGGACGGTCAATGAAAACGCCAAACAGAGGCCCAGCCGTCCCCCGACTTGACAATGCCCTGATCAAAATATTACGTTCAAATTAAAAGGCCTAGAAATATTATTTTTTTACTTTTTAGAGTTTTTGTTTGGGTCGGGGGTTTTTTAAATTTAATTTTTATTTGTTTGTAATATTGCATTATGTAGCTGTTTGTTGTTCTTACGAGTATTTAATCAAATAAACAATTAAATTAAAAATTTAAAAAACCCCCGACTCTAAAAACTCTAAAAAGTAAAAATAATAATATTTATAGGCCCTTTAAGATGAAGGTAATATTTTGATCAAGGCATTGTCAAGTCGGGGGACGGTCAATTAAAACGCCAAACAGAGGCCTAGCATTTTCATTAGCCGTCCCCCGCCTTTACAATGCCTTGATCAAAATATTACCTTCATCTTAAAGGGCCTATAAATATTATTATTTTTACTTTTTAGAGTTTTTAGAGTCGGGGTTTTTTAAATTTTTAATTTAATTTTTTTAGAGTTTTTGTTAGGGTCGGGGGTTTTTTAAATTTTTAATTTAATTTTTATTTCCTGCTTTTTAAACTTACGTAATGTCTCGCTCGCTTAAATCTGCGCATTTTTGCGTATTTTTCCCACAGTGAAGTTTTTTACTAATTTATTCTCTCACTCATTCCTCGTCCTGTTCACTATTTATCTATAATCTATGCATTGAGACCTTTTCAATGAGCCCAAACACGATACTTTTGCTGTTTGTTGGTGAGTAACTTGGGCATCCTGGAAATTTCAGGTGTTACTCCAGCATCATTTCAATGTTACCTTGTTCGTCTGATAACATTGAAGTAATAGGATACAAAATTTCGAGTTGATCAGCCCCGTGGAAGATGCTCAAATCACTTCATCAACCAGAAAAGAGCTGATAATCTTCAAACGGCTGAACCGATTTTGATGAAACATGTCTAAGAACACTCCCGACTAATACACCTTTCAAACAAAAAAAAACTAAATCAAAATCGGTTCATCCGTTCGGGAGCTACGTTGCCTCAGACAGACACACACACACATACACACACACACACAGACACGTCAAACTTATAACACCCCGTCGTTTTTGCGTCGGGGGTTAAAAACCAGATAAAACCTTTTTGTTTCAGTTTTTAGTGGTGGATACAAATTTGTATACCTTCGCTTGCTAAGTAAAATAATAGTGACAGGTGCATAACATCATCTGCATACACACTAAGTCGAAATATGAGAGTACTCGGGTAACAAACATTTTAAAAAACAACCGAATTGAGAGCCAATTTTTATGATGAATATTAAAAATCGGTTTGTTTGTAACCTCTTCTTTGAACTCGGGCTGAGTTTAAAGAAGAAATCAAATCAAAATCAAAAGTCATTTATTCAAACTAGGCTGAGAGTCAGCACTTTTCGAACGTCAAAATACATTAGACAGTCCCCCAAAAACGCCCACCCTTCGACACTTCCTAGTGCTTTAGCTGGGAAGAAGAAGTGGCGCAACAAACTCCCCAGCAGCACAGCTGTCTGATAAGTTGGAAGAACTTGATTCTATACAGTAAATGTAAGTAATTAAATTTCATCAAAAAATGAAAATTTAATTAATAAAAATTAAAAAAAAAATGGTTTAAACAGTCAAATAAAATAAAAAATGCTATGGAGTAACTCATATAACCTGTCAGTAGGTAAGATAATTCTGGTGAAAGAACACAAACGTTGTCTTGAGTTAATTACAGCGACCAACAATTCTTATCGTTTAAGTAGTCGTTGATAGAATAGTATGCCTTAGAAAAAAGATTTGATTTTACTTTAGCTTTAAACGCATTAAAATGTAAATCAACGAATAACTTAAGAATAGAATACACATACAATATAATAGTTACAAACAGCTCTAAATTTCTCATGGCATTGCACCATCCAGTAGCTTTAATTCTCCAACATGGCCCCCTGGATTAAAGCCAACGAAGATGTTTGGTGTAGTCCTGAATAACTAGACGGAGCCAGTATTCCGTTTTGCAATAATACCGAAATACGTGGCCAGGCCAGGCTAGAACTGGTTGCTGGGCCGTGACGTCACAGTCACATGGACAATCGCTTTTGATGTCTTTCTCAGACAGATTACGACCGGCTGTGCCGTGTGTGTGATTGGATTTCTAATGTATTGACAGAAATCCCGTAATGGTTAGTGTATGGACTTGCAGATGGCTTTGAGGCGAATGGAAATCGTGTGTTGGTTTTAGTATTTCGCTTTTCAACCGACTTCAACAAAAGGACGCCGTACTCAATTCGGTTTTATATATATATTCTATGTTTGTTGCCTCCGAACTTCGTCATTTATAAACCGATTTGAAAAATTCTTCGTTGGTTTGCAAGAGTATACTCTTTTATCTTCCCTTTGACTGTTTATCCTTACCGAATAGTCCTATGTAAATTTGGTTAAATTCTGATTTGTGGGTTTTGAGTTAGCTTCAATAACACGTGTATTTTCCACTTAGTTTAGATGATGATGTTATAACAATTTCCGGGCACTGTTGTTTACTTAGCAAGTGAAGGTATACGAAATTGTGTGGGATAGATTCGCTAAAAGCGATATTTTACAGACAACATTTGTACGGATTAAAGGCAGAAGGAGAGACAAGACTCCGGGTAGTCAGTGGTGTAAAATTAACACATACAAGGTGTAACTTATATAACGCACAACCTCTTAAGGGGGCATTGTACTCATAGTTATTAACAACTTTTACTGTGGGACCAAACCTTAAATCACGAAAAAAAAATCTGCTGTTCCCGACATTTTGACGAGTTATGCGAACATAAATGTAGGTTTACTTTGTGTAAATGATTTAATCGCCACTGCTCTCAAAACGGTGAAGGAAAACATCGTGAGGAAACTGGCATGTCCTAGAACCAAAAATTCGAAGACATGTGACATCTACCAACCCGCACTGGGCCCGCGTGGCGGATTACGGCCCACTCCCTCTCACCGAGAGGAGGCCTGTGTCCCAGCTGTGGGAACATTACAGGCTGATGATGATGAAATGTGGGGAACAGCTGATTTTTTTTCGCTATTTCGGGTTTGATCCGATAGTAAAAGTTGTTCATAATGATGAGTACAATGACCCCTTAAGAGGTTGTGCGTACTTAAATAAAGTAACACCTTGTATAATCAATACGTACTTATATACATAGACCCTGAACAGATAAGTAGATGGTAGATAAGTTAGAAGTAAGTGGTTTTCGATAAGTATCGAAAACCAAGACACCAAAATATGTATTAGGTCTTTACCTATGAAATTGCCGTTCTGCAGTACTGGTCATTTCAAATCAAAATAATTTTTGTTTGGCTAAGAATTCTAATTTCAAATTAATTTTATTTTAAAAACATGGATTTTTTTTTCTAAAAGTAGTCATTTCTTTATTGATTAGTGTTACATTTTCATCGCATTTCAATCTTTTTCGTCATCATGGATACGTTAAAAATTCGAGTAATTATGGAATATGAGTACCGTCGTGGCAGCAACGCGGCACAAGCGGCACGCAACATCAACGACGTTTACGGAGCTAACACTACAAACCAACGCACCACCTGTTATTGGTTTGCTCGCTTCCGTTCTGGAAATTTCGACCTGAAAAATGATCCTCGCGGTCGTCCGAAGACTTTGGTCGACAATGACGAATTAAAGGCGATTGTGGAAGCTGATGATACACAATCTACGGCTGAATTAGCAGCAGCTTTCGACGTTAGCGTCAAAACAATATTGGTCCATTTGCGTCAAATTGGCAAGGTAAAAAGCTTGACAAATGGGTGCCCCACGAACTCAATGATCGCCAGCGCGAAGTACGCGTCGAGACGTGCCTTGCACTGCTCAACAGACACACAAATGAAGGAATTTTGAACCGCATTGTTACCTGCGATGAAAAATGGATTCTGTTTGATAACCGTAAGCGCTCAGCAAGTTGGTTGGATCCTGGTTCAGCACCTAAACAATGCCCTAAACGAAAACTTACCCCTAGAAAAGTGATGGTCACTGTTTGGTGGTCTAGCGCCGGTGTGATTCATCACAGCTTCTTACCAAACGGGGTGAGCATTACTGCAGATGTGTACTGTGAAGAACTGAACACAATGATGGAGAAGCTGGCGCATCTCCAACCAGCATTGGTCAATCGCTCGTCTCCGCTGCTCCTGCACGACAACGCGCGACCTCATACTGCACAGCAGACGGTCTCCAAGTTGCAAGAACTGGGGTTGGAAGCTCTCCGTCATCCGCCCTACTCACCAGACCTTGCGCCTACAGACTACTACTTTTTCCAGAATTTGGATAACTTCTTGGCGGGAAAAAAATTTAATACCCGAGAGGCAGTACAAAATGCCTTTGAAGAATTTGTTGCCTCCCGTCCAGCTGATTTCTTTAAGAAGGGCATCAATAAACTGCCACTGCGATGGCAAAGATGCATTGATTGCATGGGTGATTACTTCGATTAATACAAATAAAAAATTCATGAAAAAAATTCGTTTAAATTTTTTCATACAAAACGGCAATTTCATAGGTAAAGACCTATTATCTTTTTTAAAATTCGTACGTCCATTTTTTGTTCAAAACATTACATGACTCTGTGACATGTAAATACGTCAAGGCAACAAAACGAATTAAAGAACTAAGTTCCACGAAAACAGCTGATTGATTACGGGCATTGACCTTCGCCTATCGAATGATGAAAAAAAAAAGTTTTTTTTTTTCGTTTTTGATATCGATGTATCATATATTTGCTGGAAATACTTTAAGGGGTGTTGGGTAAAGATAATTTATTTTAACCCTGTTTAAACATATCAAAAGCGTAAGTCTATACAATATACTTTGACTTCATCATTGTTATTGCTGATACAACGTCTCTCTTCGCCTCTGGTCTTAAGGGTACACTAGTCGCAGGCTCGAACTCACTGGTGGGCCTGGCTAAAAAGCACGCTATATCACCAGGCTTCAAGTCCAACAGAGGTAGCACAACGTTATTGAGTGAGCTGCAGGATCAGTAATAGTAACACCGCCGCGTAAAAAATTTGGAAAAGTCCTTCGGAAGATCGGGTTTTCTGATACAACCACTGCATAAATTAATGACTAATTAAGTTTATTGAACTTTTCGATAATTGAGCTTTGTCGGTACCGACTTAGAAGAAAAACGAATCTTTGTTGGCTCATATCTTTTTAACGGCTTTTTATTGTAGTATTCTGTTTCCGTACCGACAATATTTAATAATGAGACAAAACAATAGCAAGTTTAAGTTTTGATGTACATTGTCAAACAGTGGAGTAAAACCCTCCCGAAGTTTTTATGGAGTAAATGTGGACTTGTTTCACCTTAAATGGTTGCTTGCATTAGTCCCAAAAACACGCAGAAACACAGCTTCCATTCAATTAGTTCAACTGTAGCATGTAAACACAAGTTTAGTTGCATCGTGGCCCATCGCAGTGGTTGGGCCGCGGCTTTCATGGCGAGCTCGGATTAGTCTGCAATTAGAAACATCATGGCGATGGCGGCGGCAAATCTCTCTTATGCTTGGATTTAAGCGGTGAGCGCTGACCGCAAGTTGGGCTTGCTAGTAATGGAAGTTATTTGCGTAGAAAACACACATGATATCACGCCTGTTTACCCCGAAGGGCTAGGCAGGGTTGTCCTATATTCATCATCTGCCTAGTCTTTTCCCAACTATGTTCGGGCAGCTTCCAGTCTAACCGGATGCAGCTGAATACCAGTATTTTACATCCCAGTAACTTAAGTCCCATTTAATAGGGGCGAGCCTATTGCCGTCAATTGGGCACAAATCCTGACTCCGGACTGAAAACATTTGGGATATTGCTGGAATGTGTGTTTTGCACATTCTATCCTTCTTAAATTGAGGTATCTTTTTGGCAATTTGAGGCTTGTTTTGAGGCACACAAAATATACGATTCATGAGAGAGATGAGTAAAAAAAAAACACTTCCTGTTCATACGTGATGCGTTTTGAGAACGCACATTGATTGTTTTTTTTTTTTAAATCGTTGCGCCACACTAGGAATATCTTCCTGTATCGTGGGTGCGTGTACAAACATAGAAACTCGCAAACACAAACACCCAGACCCGGAACAACTACTTGAAGATCATACAAATATTTGTTCCGTGCGGGGATCGAACCCGCGACACGCTGCACAGCAGTCGATCACTCAGCCATTACTCCAACTGTCGTCAACTGTAGTAGTTACTTTGCTTAGTACTTGAAAATACAATAATTAGCCTATAATGTTCCCACAGCTGGGAAACCGGCCTTCTCTCTTCAAGAGTGAGTGATCCACCGATAGGTCCCAGTCAGCCCAAGTACGAGTTGGTGGATGTCAAATGTCTTCGAATTTTTGGTTCTAAGACATGCCGTAAAATCCCGACTCTTCAAACGCCTACGAGCGTTTATTCTGAAAGTTGGCAAGTCGCAAATAGCTGTCAAATATTTACCTGTTTTGATTAATTGGCAATATTACTGTATGAAAATATGAAATATCGCTAACTATCTAAAATATGAATAATGATTTGCAATTATAACACTGAATTAGATGTTGTAACCGTTTTAGGTGTAAAAAAGGCATTTGGAAAGTTTCCAAGTTCTTTTTTTACATCTAAAACTAAATATTCGATGTTAAAACATAAATTATTGCATTTCATATTTTCATACAGTAATATTGCCAAATTAATCAAAACAGGTAAATATTTGACAGCTATTTGCGACGTTGCCAACTTTCAGAATAAACGCTCTTAAGTCACTCTCTCTTTTCCACAGATTGAACAGCTGGGACCAGCTCTGTCTTCTCAAGTAGTCCTACATCGAGATGGGGTCAATTTTCCGAGCGTTCTCTCCACTTCGTCGTTTCGAAGACGATCAGATGTTTTAAGTCAGTGCTTAGTTAAATATTAAGGTAAGGTTTCCCTGTATCCCAAGCCTTGAGCACTAGCCTATTAAAATCTTGGAAAGTTATTCTGTTAAAGCTAGCTTTTATCATTTTGTTGCGAGCTGTTTATTATGGATCTGTGCCAATGTGTTACATTGTGGAGTGAGAATGGTAACGTTTCTGAAATAATATTTTAGTTTAAACTAGATTTGTATATAACTGTGGGTATATATTGGCGGTGAGCGTATAAATCTGTAAATAGTTGCTGTCGCACCTAATACTTTGTATCTTGTTGCTTCTGACGACCCGTAACGACTGTCAAAGATCCACAAATGACAGCCGGGCCCATTGGCTTAACGTGCTTTCCGAGGCACGGAGGGGTCTTCGTATGTAAAGATGATCACCCATCCACAGACCAACCGTGGCAACCGTAGCTACATAAAAAAATTACTCATCGCATTCCCTAATAGATTTACAACCTAACCACAAAAATAACGCAACAATTTCGAAACCACGGCACAAATTTATGATTAAACATGTATTCGCGGTTGACTAGTATAAATAGATACTGAAATTGTGCTAAACAGTCAGATAATTGGGTATCACGGAACCTACCACAAGCAGACCTGTGGCCAATCATCTGTATAATCTGGGATTAGTCTGGTTACCGCAATGTGCTAGGTTTTGTTTACACGCGAGTTTAGCCTAACCGATGATTATATTACTAGATTAATTTGCACCATCATTATAGGTAGTGGTGTAAGCCGGATTATCTAAATGATGTGTGTTTGGGCGTACATTGGATTGGTTAACATCAGTGCGATTTGTAATAGTCTGTGTCTCTGGTGTGGTTTATCGATGCAAGCTTCTTCAAGATCAGTATATACGCAAAACGCTTTAGTTTTATGTGGAATTACTCCTAAAATTTTGTTTAAAATGTGTTATAAAAGAGCGTACCAATCCAACAGGTTTCTAAACAAGAGTTAGTCATTGCTACAAGGATTTTGACTGATGTTTACTGTCAAAAGTAGAGTTTTGACGGTGGCAGTGGGCGGGTACATTGCTCTTAGAACAGATATGGCCGATGGAGCCGAAAGATCCTGAAAGACGTAGTGTTGACGTAGTGGTTGGTGGCCTCAAGGTGGACCGATGACCTGGTGAATACCGCAGTAAACCGCTGGAGAAGAAGTACAGAACCGGTTGAAGTGGCAGTCTTTCGGCTGAAATGATGATGATGAATAGTTTTGGCTAGTCAAATATTAAGACTGTGACTTTTACATTAAATACATATACAGGTCTTAAAAATGTTCTAATACAATAAACGCCAACTAAAATCATCTTAACCACAAAACCGAATCTGAAAAACCGTATCAAAACGAAAGCTTACGGAATTTTTTCAGAATTCATAACACGTTTAAAGTGCACAAGTCATGGTGACACGTTACGGCACAAAGCTAGCTGAGAGGTGTAATTGGTAGCTAATCCTTGCCTTCGTCGGCAACCCGACGGATTGCTGGCAACACAATCCGTGTGTACGTTCAGGGTTGCCATACTAAAGTGGTGGAGTCGCTGGGAATTAGAATAAGTGGTTTTTGGTAATGGAGAGATCTGTAAAGGTTTTTTTTTGTATATATTTTGGTTACATAGAGTTATTTTTGCTTATTTTTAATGCACCTTTCGTTTTCTCCATAAGATTGAAAATAACACGGAAAACGAACGGTTGGGCCTGATTTCATATTTTTTTGTAAGTCTGAGTACGTGATTTGACTTGACTTCTCCTCAATTAGATATATTCATTTCGGGTTCAAATCAAAGAATTAGTAAAATAAAAGTCAAGAATTTTAGGAATGTAGACGGAACAAATTTAATCCTCCAGACAGGAATGTCAGTTATATTATAACAGACGTTCCTATTTCAAACATTCTTATAAACCGTTTTTGCTTTTTTCAACTGCAAAATTCAACGGAGCATGTATTCACAGTCTGGGGAAGTTTGATTTTCAGGAAGCCATTGACTCCATTTTCAAAACTCCAATAGATGTTTATAGGCGTTTTGATTTATTTTCATCTTGTCTGTCCCAGCAAAGTTGTGTCTTCAAACTCAGTAACTCCAATTATGGCTATTGGGAAGTATTTTTCAGTTGGTTGGTTGAGAGCCATTAGCCATCTGCGCTCGTTGCTATCCGATGAAGCAGTAAAAAGCTCTCAGCAGATAATTCTCTACAAGACCATATCTAGTGCGACTATGAGATTTCTATTAAGTAATTCGGTTACTTTAAGATGGGGTTTAATTCGGTTTCATATTATTTTCCGCATCTTAGTCTGTATCTTTTCTTGGTTTTTTATTTTTGTATTCATATCTATCTGTATACAGGATGGAGGTATTCCTATTCAGAAAATAATTTCCAAACAAACTCCCATGTTTAAGGCTGTGTTCTGAACAATGGCAGCCCCATGTACCCACATTGTTAGTATATGCGCAGCAGCATTATATAGGTACCTAAGTTTATGATGTGCGTTGATTCACGTAGTCAGGAAGCACGGAGTTAAATCTCCCGTTTACGACGGATTTCGGCTTAATCCGTTGTTCTTTAAGACTCTCTGTATTTACACAGATCCTCGCAAACGTTCTGTTTATTTTACTCAGAATTAATAGATACTTAAACTAGTTTGCCTCAGTACTTACTAGTGTATATTTGAGTTATGTTTCGGGTTTGTTGCTTCAAGTTTAATATTAGAAAGCTCTGAAGTTTTGTTGGAGTCGAGATTGTCATTATGATCCATGAAATATAAAACTAGGTTCTGCCAGCAGTTTCGCCCGCGTGGAGGACGAAAGTTATCCCACGGGAACGTACTACTGGGATGAAAAGTATTCTATGTATTAAACCAGGTGATAAGCTATCTGTGTGCCAAATTTCACCCAAATCCGTCAACCCACTTTTGCGTGATTGAGTTATAAACATCGCATCCGCCTCATCATCTGCCTAGCCTTTACCCAACTATGTTGGGGTCGGCTTCCAGTCTAACCAGATGCAGCTGAATACCAGTATTTTACATGGAGCGACTGCCTATCTGACCTCCACCACCCAGTTACTGAGTAATACGATACCGTTTGGTAAGACTGGTTGTCAGACTTTCGGGCTTCTGACGACCCGTAACGACTGTCAAAGATCCACAATTGACAGCCGGGACCAACGGCTTAACGTGCTTTCCGAGGCACGGCGGGGTCTTGGTATGTTAAGATGGTCACCCATCCACGGACCAACCGCGGCAAGCGTAGCTTAACCTGATCGATCGAACCGTGCGGCTATTGTAACTTAGCCACAAGCCCCACGCTTAATATATACGCTTAATATTAGTAGGATTTGCTCTGAAGCTCTTTTAATAGTTACAGTTCTCTTTTTTGCCATTCCTTCACCTTTATATTGTTTGTCCTTCCACCAGTTGATATATTATATCAGGTGTTCCTTGCGGAATTTCATTGTCAAAATAATAGTTCAAGAAAGGGACCTTTATTCTTCACGGTCCTCGGGACCTCGAGCCGTTTGTTTGTACAAGAAAAAGCCAAGGAAGGTCCTGAACAATTGGCAAAATGTTACAATATTTCACATTTGTTTGTGAGGTTGCGGACTTGTGATGTTTTGACACAAATATTATTTAGTTCTCTGTGATTTTGACTCCTGAACGATTCTGTCATGTGTTTTTATATAGCTGTGCCGAGCTACGATTTTTAAGTATTTTCTTTACTGCTTTGGATTTATACACCGTGACATTTTAATCGCCTTACAAAGGCAACCCACTTCATGTATTCAATGACTACTAATCATTTATTAAAAAAATATGTATAAACATGTGAATAATAAATTAAAAAAATCACTAAAACGCCTGACGTAGTTGGAAACAGAGAAGGAAAGAATCATCATCATCGTCATCATTTCAGCCGAAAGACATCCACTGCTAGACATAGGCCTCCCCCAGGCTCCTCCACTTCGACCGGTCTTGTGCTTCCCACATCCAGCGTATACCCGCGGCCTTCACAAGGTCATCGGTCCACCTTGTGGGAGGCTTTTCCACTCTAAGGAAAGAATGATGGAATGTAATGGAGATGGAATGATCTGCTCGACTCTTGCGCTGGGCAGGTATCTTCTACCATTGACACGCAAACATTAATAACAGGGTGTTTCATAATTGTAAAACATAATTTACTTTTCTTTGCACCTAGTATCTTAACCTAGAGGTATTTCATGTCGGATACATTGAGTGTACCATCTTTGTAAAAAGACCAAAATGTCACGGTGTATAGATTTCCAAATGGCGCAGCAATAATATTTATATATCATTACTTTCTCAAAGCGCTTCCTGTATCTCATTAAATGAATTCCAGCTTCTGCCGTTAGCGAACGATACCTACATGTTTCTTTTCAACAATTCCGATCCGGAAAACACAACCATTATTAATTGATTCTGAGAAAACTTTGAAAATTCCTGATTGATATATCTCCGATCTTTTCACCAGAAATTTCTTCGAAAAGTACTAATTGACGGATATACAGAAATTCGAAGCACATTGTGAAGATTCTAGGTAATTAGGACAAAGAGACGCAGAGTGTGTGATATATGAAAGCCTAGTCCTCTGGACGTAGGCTTACAGAGCTTTACTAAGAACAGCTTACTCCGTACAGTTTATACACAGGCTTCCACCCGGTAGTTCCCGGCCTTTACGAGATGTATTCTGTTACTTATAGTACCACAGCGTTAGTACCAGTGCGGCACTAACTGTAGCACTCTGAATAAAAGATTGAAGTTGTTGTGCTGGGTTGAAATAAAGGTGGTTTTCTTGGGTCGAAAGTGTAATTGTTCCATTAGAAATTACATTTCCATTCTAGTCCTTGCATCATTAAAATGGTAACTAATACGTAAAATAAATTCGTGGCAGTAGTAACTAGTAATCCATATAAAACTGGTTTGCTAATCTATAAATCACTACATATTATAAACCATAATCCCCCGCCGCATCTGTCTGTCTGTTTGTTCGCGATTAACTCAAAAACTAATGAACGGATTTACATGCGGTTTTCACTAATATACAGAGTGATTCATGAGGAAGGTTTAGATGTATAATTTGTCAAGGTTTTGTGTAAATTGGTTGCCGCGGGCGAAGCCGCTGGCAAAAGCTAGATTAAAACAAAATAGTGGTGAAGACAAAATTGTACAGAGGCCAGCACATCAAGCTACTTCAATCTGTCAGAATTATTTGATAGATATTGAACTTTATTTCAAAACAAATAAGGTTCATGTTCAGTTGGGAAAATTTGACAGTTTGGGGTAGATTGATGTGTTGACGTCTGTACATTGAGTATTTTGAAAAAATAGTTTCTTCGAAGTTGATGGAAAATATAGTTTTTTGAATTATTGTCTGTTCGCGTGGATGTATGTTCCAGATTAGCGCAAAAACGGCTTTATGGTTTAAGATGAAATTCGGTTCACAGATAGTTTATTATAGCCTAAAGTAACACATAGAGTACTTCTAATCTCGATAATACGTTCTCAAGCTAGTTGATTATCTAAAAATGGTACTAGCTACAAGCTCAAATATTAAAAAAAACTGAACATTTAGGTTATTTATAACACTGCAAAGTAAAACCAAGCCCAGTAAAGTACCTAATTAATATAAACTTAAAGGGTCGTTAACGTTAATTGACATCTGTGAATGCGGGGGTAAGCCATATATTTTACTCGTATTACGTTTGCGTACAAACGTAATTCGCACACACTTGGGATAAATATGAGTGACATTCTATGTGTTATTATGTTGTGATAAGACAACGGTGTACAAGAAGATGTAGTGACAAAAATTAAAAGAAAATGCTTAGATGGTGTACTCATATTGAGAGGATAAGGAACTACACACACTTATTTAACTCTGTTCAGCTTTTGTCCATAGAAAACAACGATTTTGTATGAGATGCGTACGCATCCGTTCAGCCGCGGAAAGCTGAACGGACTCTATACAAAATCGTTGTTTGCTGAACAGAGCTGAATAAGTGTGAGTAGTACATAACTGAAAGGCGACTAATGGTACGGCTACATTGTCGCGACAACACGAACCACACTTCGCGCGCTCTCTGTCGAGAGCGAGACACCAAGCGGTGTAGCAAAGGAATAAAAAAACCGAGTCGGTCGGTCGGTTCGGTTTTTTATTCATACGGTACGAGTGAGAGCGCGTGAAGTGTAGTTTGCGTTATCGCGACAATTTAGCCGTAGCATATTAAAAGGTTCTGATTTAGCCTACGTTCGGATACCGTCGTAATACCTAATATCGCGTTGGGATTTCTTCGTGCAATGGACCTTCAACGCTCTGCTTAACGCCGAGAGTTGAAAATCGAACAGTAAAACACACTGTACGTTAAATGAGATGCACTCTGTTGGATTCTCAAAGCTCGGTTCAACACCGAGAGTTCAAAATCCGGTGGCTGAAAAAATCCAGCCGAGATTACATTACGTCCGTGTAAATGTCCAATTACAAGACAGATGACGTGATAGACGTAGATGTGACCAGCACCCTAATTGCGTAACACATGATTAAGCATAATCTCTTTCAATTTGACAGTTCAACAATATTCATTGCGTTATTTAAGTTGCTAAGCAGACACACTTTTCGAACGTATGAAGCAATGGTTTAACAATCTGTTTCAAAACGCAACAGGTTATGATTAATCGTGAGTTACGCAATCGCTAGAAAGATAATGTACAGTGACCATATTGCTGATGTTCTTCAGAAAGCTCAGGTGCGTGCGTGAAGTCTAGATCTATAAACGTAGGTACTTACCAAAAGGAGTATTTAAGGATCGTAGCCGATGGTTTTCTGTGGTTTCTGCCCGTATCCCGATTGCAGGAAACCTCGAGTTTATGTACAGTCACCAAAAGAAATAAGTTGGTAACCAGGTTCGTGGGATATAGTTGAAGTTTAGTAAGAAACCCCTGGATGTTTCCGAATGAAATTAAATTTAATAAATAAAATGTTTGTTTTCTATTTATTAAAAAATAAAAATAAATATTCGAAAACATGTATCGGTTTCTTACTAAACTCTGACGACCCTGGTCACTTATAATTCATAAGGACTTTAAAAGATACAATAATAAAGCAATAAATCTGAATAATCACGGAACGGATTTGTATATCACGGCTTCGCTTTTGAACGGGAACGTTCAACTTGAAGTTATCAAATTATATAAAGTCGAGAGCTGGTCGTTTTTGTTTGGGAAGTAATTAAAAGTTGTCTTACTGTAGCAAAATAAAGTTGTTGCCTATCTTCGACCCTGATAATTTAGACCTCTACAAAGAAGAGGCGTAGGAATGAAGACTGCAATCATAAACAGGCAATTCCATTGCTGGACTTAAGCGTCTTTTTTTAACCGACTTCAAAAAGAAGGAGGTTATCAATTCGACATGTTTATAATTTTTTTTTATGTATGTTCGGGCATAACTCCGTCGTATATAGACGGATTTGCAAAATTCTTTTTTTGTTCGAAAGGGGTTTACTCCGAAATGGTCCCATTGAAATTTCATATAGATCTGATTATGCGTTTCGGAGACAGACAACGGAACTCTTCAAAAAATTACAGCAAATCAACCGCGAATGTTGCTATCGCATAAATGTGTATTGTTTTGACCCCAAGGATGATGAAATTTCGAATTGAGTGGGGTAGATAACTAAAAAGTGAAAAATAAAAACTTTTTTCAAAAAAATAACAACCGACTTCCAAAGAAACACTACAAAGTGCAAAATAACTTTAATTTCGGAAGGCGGTGACAAATAATTAAAATACACATCCAAAGTCACCGACTTCCCAAATGAAAGTTATTTTTCACTTTGTAGTGTTTCTTTGGAAGTCGGTTGTTATTTTTTTGAAAAAAGTTTTTTCAAAAAATGTTCTGCAATTGTGATGTCACTAAGCTAAACTGCAACACGCAGTGTGTATCCGTAGCCTGCGCGGCGCGACGGGGGAGCAGAGCAGGCCGCTGATTCGTCAGTGCAGGCCGCTGATACGTCATTGCAAGCCGCTCTTTCGTCACCACTCACAGCGTCCCGTCCCCCGCCTCGCCGCGCATACCTAGGCGCGGTACAGCGGTATCGGTCAGGCTATAATTCCTTTGAGCCCAAGTGGTTATCTTCAGCCTTTTCCAATGATTTCTCAAATCACTGCCCTGAAGATATCTCAATCATTTGAAAAAAATACAGGATATTTTGGTTTGCCTGCAGTGTTAAGGTCGCCCTCGCCAGAGACAGCCAACAGCTTATAACTCGTTTCAAAACGTGCCAATTGCCTATTACGAATTTCTGTAGTTGTCGATTCGCCCACAAATAAATTAATTTCGTGCGAGTCGCATCAAGAAAATAACATGGTCTTTACCTATGAAATTGCCGTTCTGCAGTACTGGCCATTTCAAATCAAAATAATTTTTGTTTGGCTAAGAATTCTAATTTCAAATTAATTTTATTTTAAAAACATGGTTTTTTTTTTCTAAAAGTAGTCATTTCTTTATTGATTAGTGTTACATTTTCATCGCATTTAAATCTTTTTCGTCATCATGGATACGTTAAAAATTCGAGTAATTATGGAATATGAGTACCGTCGTGGCAGCAACGCGGCACAAGCGGCACGCAACATCCACGACGTTTACGGAGCTAACACTACAAACCAACGCACCACCTGTTATTGGTTTGCTCGCTTCCGTTCTGGAAATTTCGACCTGAAAAATGAACCTCGCGGTCGTCCGAAGACTTTGGTCGACAATGACGAATTAAAGGCGATTGTGGAAGCTGATGATAAACAATCTACGGCTGCCTCCCGTCCAGCTGATTTCTTTAAGAAGGGCATCAATAAACTGCCACTGCGATGGCAAAGATGCATTGATTGCATGGGTGATTACTTCGATTAATACAAATAAAAAATTCATGAAAAAAATTCGTTTAAATTTTTTCATACAAAACGGCAATTTCATAGGTAAAGACCTATTATTATTAAAAAACCGGAAAAGAGCCGAGCAGGCGGACTCGCCCACCGTTCCGAGGGTTCCGTACAAATCTGTAGGTACATATTATAAAAAAAACTATACCAATGTATGGTTTTCAGATTTTTCCCTATACTTGTAGCATAAGACGGTATTAGTTGGCAAATTTCATATGTCTAGATCAACGGAAAATAACCTATAAATTTTGATTCCCTTAAGAGTTTCGAAATAAACGTTTTTTGTGGCATAAACGGCCGTAACTTTTTTTACGTAAGCTTAGAAGTTTGATTTTTTCATAGCTTCAAGAGACTGTAAACCTGAGTACATCGTTTTAATTTCAACTCGATAACTTCACGGGTTCCCGAGATAAAGGGCCTTGACAGACAGACAGACGGAGGGCCGTACGGACGGACGGACAACAAAGTGATCCTATAAGGGTTCCGTTTTTTACGGAACCCTAAAAGTGTTGATTCGCCCGATTGGGGCGAGTAAATTCGTGGGAATCGACATATAAGCCAAAGCCTCATCAGTCAAAAGTCTACATGGTTCAGAGGAACTGGTAGTAGGTACCTACTTTCACATGTTCAGAGGTACAGGAACACATACAGCTACCATTTAGAGTTACTAAATAAGTTAGTTAGTTATTTTATTTAATAAGTAATTTAATGTTTTAATGAAAATTTGAATTTTAATGATTTTGTTTAATGAAAATGTTTGCATGCCGAATGGTGAAATACGGCAGAACTCTGTATTGTTATACCTACAACTACTCATGTATTACCTATATTTGCAAATGAATTCTATTCTATTCAAGCCGTCGTGATTTCAAAATCACTCAGTAAATTGGTATTTATTTACATAGTCACTAACGATATCTCAGGTTGACTGCATGCAATTTGGATCGTCATTTCCTCCGATCCGTCTCACGATACGACGACTGATGAATTGAGCCGTTTATGGCCAAATTACTGCCAATATTGTGTGAATGTTCCGTGTGATGCCGGACGTAAAAGAATAGCACCATCCCATCTCTTCCCGTGGGTGTCGTAGAAGGCGACTAAGGGACTTACTAGAGAATGGGCAGCAGCGTTCTCTATACATTTTAACACCATACTGCGATCGCCAACCCGCCTGCCATTTTGGGGGAGGCTTATGTCCAGCAGTGGACGTCTTTCGGCTGAAATGATGATGATGATTGTGTGAATCAAAAGACGGAATTCTACTTAGTACTAAAAATGTCTTGCATTCATTCACTGATAGACAAGGCATAGCCCATTGCGTCTAGAAGCCTGAAAATGTTGCTAAAAATTCAACCTCGTAGGAAAAAGAGAAGATGGAGTTTATTTTTTAATGGTTTTTGTGGATTATTGCGTTTTTTTTTTGTTATGAGTGCTGAATTGGAGATAGAAGTTAGTTATTTTCGCCGATAGGAATCCCATAGGTCGTTGCTTGTACTGAGATAAAGTCCAAACGAAATACTTATGCAGGTAAGGACACCTAGCGTGGTTGGAACAACTAGCTTATAGCCAAAAAACTATAATTTCACAATCATTTTTACTATAAGCAATTTGACTGCCTCGTTGGGTCCAGTAGTCACAAGCGCTGATCATGAGCTCCTGGGTTCGATTACCAGGTCGGGCAAAGTGCTATGAGGTTTTCTATCTGGAATTCCTCAGTAGCAGCCCGCAGTCTGGTTTTATGCTCGGTTGGTGGCAATAGGCTCGCTCCCTACATGGAACTTAAGCCTAACTGGAGCAGTGGTGGCCCAGTGGTAACGGCCGCGACTTACGAGTTGTGGGTCGTGAGTTCGGACCCAAGCAGACACTTTGTGTAAATTATTTCATCACCACTGCTCTCAGCGGTGAAGGAAAACGTCGTGAGGAAACCGGCATGTTCTAGAACCAAAAATTGGCACTGGGCCAGCGTGGTGGATTAATGGTCCACTCCCACTCAGAGAGGAGGCCTGTGTCCCAGCAGTGGGAATATTATAGGCTGATTATGCACTATGCAAACATAATTGGCGAAATGTGGGTCTACTACTTATAGGTACAATTCTGCACATCCCTTTGAGGAAACAAGGCATGATGTTACTTTGATCTTATGGGGTTAATAGTGGTGACAGTTTGTATGGAAGTTCGTAAATTTAGCCGATAGGACACAGCTGAATGAATGAATTAAATGCACCGATCCCAGCGTGGCTTGACCAGACTCGTTTAATCGAATGAATCCCAAGATTTGCACTAGCCCTTGCAGGAGCCTCATGCTTCATGGTGTTACAGAGGCCATTGCATATCAAGAAGTAGATCGGGGGGCGCGGTAATGGTCAGGTAGACGTGCCCATAGGATAGGAAACGATTGCGAGCCTACCGGATATGCATCCTTGAGTAAGCATTGGACTAGTGGAGAAACGGGTGGTACTTTTTATAAAAGGTCATCTTTTCACGACGTCGCCAGCATGCTGATTCAGGCACACAGCTTGTACTGAGTTCAAAATCTAATAGAAATACTAATGTAGGTAAGGAGGTTTATAAGAGTTACACTTAGCATGATTGGTACAACCAGTAGAAAAAACGATGTCTTCACAACAATTTTTATGATAGGTACTTAAATCTACGAGACTCATTTTACTGTCGATGTTTCAAAACACTCAAACTGATTTATTGACAACTTTAACGCAACGTTAAACATTTACGCATCCTATATACGCTCCAAAACAAACAGCATACACTACACGGTCGTAAATTTATGTTACAGCGAATTTTTCTGAAGTTTCAGATTAATACAGGTAAAAGTGAAAGAAATGACCTTTTACATAGCGTCATCTCTTTCACTTTTACCTGTGTTACATTCTCTTTGTAACGATCAATGTGTAATTTTGACGCCACGGCACTGTATTTCATCATTTTCCCCGGCTTTCAGTGTAACGGAATACTGGTATTCCGTTACACTGAAAGCCGGGGATCAGATAAGCAGTCGGTAGCTGTCCATATATGTTATATGTACTGACTGCTTCTCTGATCTCCAGCACCCATTAGTAGGTTTACGGTACACCTGGGCAAGACTTTCGGGCTTCACACGACCCGTAACGACTGTTAAAAATATACGAATGACATCCGACACCAGCGGCTTAGCGTGCTTTCTGAGGCACGAACACGTCACAGTATCTAAAGATGGTCACAAATCCACAGACTGACTAGACCTGATTGGTCGACCCGTGCAGCTGTCATTACTTCTGTTGTGTAAAGAAAATATTCGGGACACCCTGTTGTGAATCAAAATGGCGGCGTAATTTGGGCCATGCTAATGTTCTTTTTACGATTTGTTGTGTAAAACGCGAACTCTTGATGTGGGGCCAGCTGTAGCGTTTTTTTTATCTGTCTATTGGTACACCAACGCCAAAATAGATTCCATTTGATGTATTGAAGCTCGCTTCTGGTAATAAATTAGCCTTTTAAATGGTTTTATCTTGCATATGCGAGCCAGTTATCGTAATTTGGTGGATGGCTGTATAAAATTGATTCATAGTTTATTTTAATTCAGCCTCAGGGTTGAATATTTTTCTGATGAAACAACTAACATCACGCTTTGTTTCCCCAGGGTTGGGCAGAGTTTTATCTATAGTACACCCACATTTAGCCAGGTGTGTTTAAGTCCTTTGTAATAGGAACGAGCTTAATTGCCATCAAACTTGCTGTTACTGAGAAATTCCAGACAGAAAACCCCAATAATATTTTGCCCGACCAGGGAATCGAACCCAAGATCTCAAGCTCAGCATTAGCTCACGGGACCATTAAAAAAACCTTACTTGATGTGAGGTTTCTTAAGCGTAGCTGATGAAATTTTTTGAAAAAAAAAAAAAACTCTATTTTTGTACCTAAAATCTAACTGAAATTGTCAACAAATTTATTCCCTGATCAGTTAAAAATCATCCCTGCTAAACGAAGTGTCAGTGGCACAAATTACAAAATAATATCTTAGACGAGAACGACTTTCTTGTTAGGGTGCGTCCTCCATCCGCCATTCCTCTGAACTTCGGGAGGGTTCGGGTCTCGTCGGGAATGCTCGGGGTAATTGAAATCCGTCATACCAGCCGCGTATGACAAATGACAGGCTGTCGACCGCTGGCCGTAGCGCGGTGGCTGTCAAATAAAATGGTATTGGTCACGTTAAACGGGAAAGTAAAGGAAAAAGTTGAAACAGGAAATGTTACACTTTGTTTCCTTGACGGTATTTTAGTAAGTTTTCCTTCTTAGTTGGTATGGGAACTTTAATGGTGACCTATTTTCGGCGATATTTGTTTTTCAACTAATTACTTAACTTTTTTTTCTGTGGGGAAATTCTCATGGATACCCTCCGTCTGGGATGAATGGAGTGTTATGTCGGACTCCTATGACTAAAACCCCACTATTCCTTCTAGCTAGTTCCATGTGTCGGGGGCCCGGGAGATACTTGTGCATTCACCGCACGCACGTTTGATTACAGCTCGCCATGCCTAGCGAGCCCCATCATCGAGTGCGGCCGATCCCATGATTCTTTGAGCATGACTGCGCGAGCGACGACACAATCCCATAATCGCCGCCGCATCATCATTTCAGCCGAAAGACGTCCACTGCTGGACACAGGCCTCCCCCAGGCTCCTTGTCATTTTTGGGGGGTTTTGCCATAATCGCCACGCTTGGCAGGCGGGTTGGCGATCGCAGTATGGTGGTAAAATGCATAGAGAACGCTGCTGCCCATTCTCTAGTAAGTCCCTTAGTCGCCTTCTACGACACCCACTGGAAGAAATGGGATGGTGCTATTCTTTTACGCCCGGCGACACATACGGGACCGCCGCCGCATGTAGGTAAGTAATTACTGACCTACATCACCTACATGCAGCATACGTTTGAAAGAGGTATGGTCACATTATTTTAGAGTGTGGTTGAGACCATCGAACTGAACAACATTCTCCATGGGGAGCAACCTCGTACTTCATCATCATCTGCCTAGCCTTGTCCGAATCAAACTCAAACCATTTATTTCAATTAAACCATCAACAGGCACTGTTGAATTTTCAAAAAGTCGATCAGTTGGAAAGTTGAAGCTCGTTGCTCATTCCAAAAAGTAGATCTCAATGGAGTAGAACGGGCAAGAAACTCCAAGGACACTCTTTTAAATCAAATTGGATATTACAAAATCTTGGGAACACTATTCTTGTTGCTTCTGTATGTGAGAACAATGTAAAAATAATCATAAACAATTCTAAATACAAGTTTAAAAATAAGCCCTAGAAGTTAGCAGATGACCAGTCTCAACCGACAGCGCCGTTCACGAACATGACGCGTGGATCAGCACCATCCAGCTCAACCATTTTGTTGAGAACCGAATGATCCAACTATGAATTATGTTAGTACCTGATAGGCAGTCGTCACGAAAGTCTGACAACGAGTCTTACCTTGGTCAAAGATCCATGAATGACAGTTGGAACCAACGAACGCTTAACGTGCTTTCCGAGGCTCGGAGGGGTCTTGGTAAGTAATGATGGTCACGCATCCACGAACCAACCGCGGCAAGCGTAGCTTAACCTGATCGATCGGCCTGTGCAGCTGTTATTACTTAGCAACAATAAAAAAATATTAATGACCACATTTGTTTAAAGACCAACAAATAGGCACCTTACCTACATAGCTAATGCCCCAGTTTGCCTTTCATTTTTAAAGCCCCTCTAATATATTATTTCCTTTTTTTGTACTTCTACTATCTACTAATATTATAAACGTGAAAGTTTGTATGTTTGTTACTCAATCACGCAAAAACGGCTTAACGGATTTAGATGAAATTTAGCACACTGATAGTTTATATCCTGAATTAAAACAGAGGGCACTTTTTATCCTGTAGTACCCCAACAAGCAAAATAATCCTGGAATGCGATTTTATAATGCTACGTGGACTTATAACACTCCGATGATAGTTTCGGTGGCCGCTACTGCGCTTTTAACAGCATAAATACATGCTGTTTTTACTCAAGTACGTTTAATCCTATAATTTGTAATATATATTGTAATATATATAATATATATAACTTATATCGGTATATAGGATCATATTTCCTGACAAATAAAGGGTCAAGACTCCTATAAAAGCATGAAACAAGAGTAATTGCACTCAGGAGTAATTACTCCGGTAACTCAGACTTATAATAATGTGCCTATATGATATCATCTGCGGACCATTTAAATCTTTATAGTCCTGTAGGAGCATGTACCAGGAATATATGCACTGAGGAGCAATTACTCTTGTTATTTTTACTTATAACCTAATATAAGCTAAAAATGTATGACCAATTTAAGTAAATTAAAGTTAAATTAATGTAAATCATTTATGTATCTGGTTTGGTTTTACAGAAACTTAAAAGTAAGTGTTAAATGAATTTCATATCCACGTTTTAAAAATAATTGATCACCAAGATTATAACAGCACTCGGTAGGATAAAGTGTTCTCTATATCGATTTATCGTATGCCGTTTTAAACCTAGACCTATTTATATAGGCATTCCACAGTAGTGTTATTGTCTAAGTAATCTCAAACAATCCTGGTTAAATCTCTTAAGAGGCCACTTTTGCTTGAAACGACCAGTACAGGCGAAAACACGCTTTATATAGTTTTGCAAATTCTATTGTAGGATTTAACATCAGCCATTTTTATTACAACTGTTTTTGTCTACAAATATTGAAAATGGATTTAAATAAGTGGAAGCGGTTTAAAAAAAGTGGATCTGATAAAATAAAAGTAAAAAAAAACATAAAGAAATGTTGACCGCAGTGAGCAACGATTTTTTAAATTTAACTGGTGAAGACCGTATCGCGAATTCTAGCAAAGGTTCCGGGCAAGATAATTGTAGTACTACTTTAGGTGGAAGAGGTTCAGACTACGAAAGTACCAAATCTTTGAGCGATATTGAAAGTGATAATCAGGAAGAACTTTCGGATTATAACAAAAATTTAGAACTGCGTTATTCTATTAATAACTTGGCCTTAGATTTCAATATTTCTCATGCTGCATTGAACTCTTTACTTAAAATTTTAAATAAGAGAATAAACAATGTTTTGCCTAAAGACGCACGAACATTACTAGATATCTACCAATAGAGAAAACCTACACATCAGTATTTCAACCCCAGGACACTATTAGCACAACGGTTTGATCAAATGTTTGAAAAAAATGTATAACAATGTTCCTTATTTATCAAATGAGATTTCTCTAAACAAATGTTGATGGATTACCAGTTAGCAACAGTTCGACATACCAGTTTTGGCCTATATTATGTACACTGATAATATAAACCACGCTGTGACAACCGAGACATATCTCAGACAACAAGAAATGTGTTACACTCCGAGGCCATTTTAAGTTCTTTAAAGGTCGGAAATCTTTTTTAGTTACCCGGCATAGTCTTGTTTAAACCGTCGGCAACCTGTTATATAATTAAGTCAAATAAAAACAATGTTAAAACTGATGTTTAACCTTGCACGTAGAACAAACCCTTAAAATATTCCTTTAACTTACTTATCTATAAATATCAATCGATTTTCATCTGAGCATTGCGGAACCCTAATCGGTAACAATGGCGAATCTTTTTCGGTTTTGAGATAACCCAATATAGAACCAATATACTTATATTGGTATTATGTCACGCTTGGAAATGCTAAAAATACTTATTTTAGCATTATATCGTACTTGGAAATGCTCACCAAGAAAATGGCAGCTGCCTTAATAATATTTATTTAATATTAATTAATACTAAAATGTAAATAAGCAAATTTCAAGAGGCGCTTTAATTTTTTTATCAAATCCATGATAGATTTCACAGAAAATTTACATTCCCCGACGACTAAGCTATAAGACTAACAATTTGACAACAATAAGATTTTGTTTTTCTACTAAGGTTGACATTAATAAATTCTGATTCATTTATATACTACCCTAAAAATGTTTTTTTACAGAGCACAACAAGTGATACCTTCACTTCAACTATTGACAATATACATTTCTAGGCGCGTATTAATCTCATTTTTGACTATAACTTAGTTATATTGAGATTAATAGGAGTAATTGCATTGACGTAACTCAATTACAGGATCATTATAGGCGTATATGTCATTTCAGCGGTCTAATATAAATACCTTATAAGTAAAAGTAGACTTATAGAGTGGGCCCTTTTCGAGGTTTATATGCGGATATAAGTCTCATATAGTCCTCGATAAATGATGGTTCTAGGATAGTTTAAAAACCACTTTTTGCTAGTTGGGACGTTCCCATGGGATAATTTTCCACCTCAACGTGAGCGAAACCGCCGGCAAAAGCTAGTACTCCAATATTTCCAACAAACATGATCAACAAAAAGCGCTACACTTTATTTAAACGGGCCAAATAAAACAATCACAGTTGCTTAATGTTATTGTTTAATTGTTTACATAAACCAATTTACATTGCGTTCGAAAATGGCGCACAACAAATATTGATAAGGCATGCAATAAGCTGTAATTAATTAAATTAATAAAAATCGAACGCAGGCTGAATACTGGGTAAAAGTAATTACATACGATAAAGAAAGTATTTACATAGTAGGAATGAGCCGTAAGCACACATTTTGTATGGCTCATCAACCAACCCGGATTCTGTTTCAGTGAGTACTTAACTGCTTGTTAATTTGTGTGTCGATAAAGGCTTGCAGTCAGTACTTTTATTAAATACTGATATTCATACCGAGATACCATTTAATTATGGTTAAGGTTCCTAGGTTTGTCTAGGAGCTTCATTGACCTCGTTAAGTCGCCAATCCACCTTCGACAGGTGTGTTGATCAATGTTCAGGACTTCAGATGGGCGCCGAGAGCGAAGTGCAGGAAGGGCCCTGTCTTCAAAATCAAATAGTTAAATTATTCAAATATATAAAAAAAAAAAATCGAAAACGCCATAAACAGTAATAGATAACCTATTCGAGGCGAGATCCTTCGAGCTCGCTTCGCTCGTTCTTGCATTCTGCAATCTCTCGATTTTAAAGCGTTTGTAGTCAAAAAAGTTTCGAACTCTTATTTCCGAAAATATACTTAATCGATCCTCGGCGGGGTACTAACATTATTGAGCTTGCTACGCTCGCTCTTGCATTCTACTCTATCTTCATCATTCATCATCATTTCCGCCGAAAGACGTCCACTGCTGGACATAAGCCTTGACCCCCAAAAGGGGGGTTTTGTCATAATCGCCCCGCTTGGCAGGCGGGTTGGTGATCGCAGTATGGTGGTAAAATGCATAGAGAACGCTGCTGCTCATTCTCTTGTATGTCCCTTAGTCGCCGTCTACGACACCCATTGGAAGAGATGGGATGGTGCTATTCAATTACGTCCAGCACCACACAGAACTACTATCTTAATGCTTCCTTATTTAAATGGACACAATTAGAACTCTTTCTATATACATGGAAAAAAGCATCTCAGTTCGAGGTGAGATGAATTTTCGAGCTCGCTTTGCTCGCTCTTGCATCCTACGTACTCTTTAGTTGTTAAGCTTATCTGCACAATTCGACAAAGGTATAGGCTGCAGCTGGTGAGACTGTATTTAAATGTCTGCTTGGGCCTAGTTACCTCACAGAAACTGACCTGGACCAGCTGCCCTAGTGTGAGTTTCTTTTAACCGTCTCGATCTAACACAACGACCGCGTTCGGCGCTCCTATTGGCTCTTCACCAATCCACAGCCAATCGGAGCGCCGAACACTAGAGCCTCGGTTCTCATGAATTCAGAAAGGTTACTAATAAGGAAGACTTCATGTTCATGGTGGTTTTATTTTGTAACCTATGTATGTATTTCAATTATTACACGTCCTTTGATCGTTAAGTTCTCTGCTAGTGCTGTGCACTTCTCTTAGTCACGTACTCACAATAAAAAAACCTGTAAGTGATTTTTGTTTGTGTATATTTTAGTGAGTCGTTGAAGTGTCATATCAATAACTAAACTATTAACAGATTGCAGGCTAACTGAATTTCAATAAGACATACAACACTGTTCTATTCTATTCTATTTTTATTTAATGGCAATTAAAGCCGATGTCGACTATTCTGCCAATGTCTAAAGTGAATTGGAAAAACAAGTGTGCATGTTAAAATTGGTAATAATAATAAATACACAAGTAAAATTCTTCGATTGATACAGTTGAGCAAAATGTAGATCTTGATTAGTTATACAACACTGTTCAAACAGGGTATCACTACGCTGCAAGTGATGACAGAACGACTTTGTGAATGTTACCTTTATTTAAATACTACAACAGAAAAACTTCCTAACTACCCGAAACTCTAGTCCGGACACGTTTATTCCGTAAACCCGTGCCGCGACATGCCCGGACAGATGTAAACATACATTCGCCACATTCTTGGGGCACCGCTACTGGTTGTCATTTGTCATCTGCGCTGGATTGTGGCTGGATGCCGTGTAGTCCGCGAGTGCGAAATATTTTCCGTTTATAGTTTTTTTTTTGTTACAAAATTGGTTTAGTATGATTATGATGTTTTTGTCTTATCGTAAGCTAGCCGACCCAACAGACGCGGTCCAGTTCACTCAACAATCCCAAAAAAACGAGACGTTCAGATTTTCACAAAAATGAAAAATTTCCGAGACTTTTTCCAACTTTCCTTTAAAAAATACTTAACTCTTTCCTTTAAAAAATGGAAAAGATTCAAGAAAAATTGGAACATGTAACGATCATTTTGAAGTAAAACCATAGCCAAATCGATCCAACCTGTCACAAGTGGAGCTTACCAAGACGGATAAATTTTTGGTTATGATGCAAAACATGCAAAATTTCTCATAGATAACCCGTTTTTGTAATGAAAAATATTAAAAAATAATTACTCTTATCTAGTATTTACGAATTTCCTCGGCAATGAAGATATAAAAAAAGGAAATTTGACATTATAAATTTCCCTTCTCTAACCTAATAACCACAGAATCAGGACTAGTGTCACTATGTTTTTGTATTTTGAGTAACTCCTAAAGTGTATCGTGTCAGAGTATTGAAAAAATACGAAGAGTTGAACCTAGATAGAATAAACCTGCGCACGAAATATAAGCCAACCGTATTAAAGTCACGGTGGAGCATACTGTGGAGGTCTGCCCGGCTTGAGCGGAGCACCGCCGATGAAAATGATGATGAGCAATATCTAATTAAAAAGTCAAAATATTAAGTCGAGACATGACAAAGCTCACCTAGCTACAGCAAAGTTCCTCGCCGGACACGGTTGATTCGGGAGGTTCCTGTTCCGGATAAGGCGAGAGGAAACGCCCGGGTGTTTCCACTGCGGAGATCGCCCGGAGGACACGGTGGAAGTCTGCCCGGCTTGGGCGGAGCACCGCCGTCTCCTCGTGGAGGCGATCGGTGGCGGCGATCTCTCGCGTCCGGCCCTGGTCCAGGCCATACTACAGAGCGAGAGTGCATGGGTAGCCGTCACCTCCTTCTGCGAAGCAGTAATGCTCGCGAAGAGGGAGGCGGCGCATGTGAGGGAGAGGCAGTATAATGCGCCCTCACGGCCCTAGCCTCCGCAGGAGACGCCCTGGGCGTCGGGAATCCCAGGCTGATTCCCGGCCACCGTAGGCGTGGGCTTGCGGACGGCGAGTAATGGGTTGCTCGCTGTCCGGTAGCGTCGTCGTCGGTCGACGGCGCGTTGTGTTCCACTTGCGCCTCAAAGAGATGTCAGCACAACTTGATGAGGCCCGCAAGGGCCGATGCCTGCCAAGGGTGCGCGTTGTTCGATAGAGATACCGCCGTCCCTGGCACACAGGCTACTGAAGGAACACAGGTGGGCTTAGTCAGTAAAAGTCTGACACGACCTTCTGCTCCATCCAGAGCGGGAGAAGTTATTTGATGATTTCCCACCCAAAAAAAAATGTTAATGTCTAGAGTACTTCAAGCTTCACAGTCCAACGCCCATGGCCACAATCCTTTCAAAACTTTATTACAGATGAGAAAATGCATTTCAACCCTTTTAAAGCTTAAAGCAATAACTCACTGCACACTCGTTTCAAAAATTCTTCAAATGCAAAGCAATAAGAAAGCCCTTTGGCTGCCTTTGTTAGATTCAAAGGAGAGTAGTAAAAAGGCGGTTAAATCTAAAACTATAAAGTGAGTATGTTAATGGACACTTTCTGGCTTATCTGCAGCCTGAGTCGTAACTCAGTAATTGCTACTGTGCTATTTTAGAGTAGTCATTATGAGTTGCTAATTTGGTCTAGACTTTCATGACATAGCTAGCTTAAAGCTGATAGGAACCGACTGGTCATTGAATGGAAATGCTTCTTGGAAGACTTAAACCACTGAACCGCAAGTAGTTACGATGGTAAGACATCATTTACATAATGAGCTAAGCCTCATCATTTAGGTAAGGCGACTGATTTTGCTTAAGGGCGCATCGAGCTACTGGTTCTGGCTAGAATGGACGGTTCGAGCGCTAATTTTCTTCGTAAAACAAGTATCATTTTGAAAGTGTACCTATCTGTTATAGAAAACATGTAGTTATGTTAATATGTAATAAAAAACTGATGTCCTGCCGTGAGGTGTTTTTACCGTACCCACTATTTTTTTGAGGTTACTTTGGTTTTTCTTTGAGTGACACTACAAGTAATCGTGTTTGTAAGTGTATGATTTATAGAGTGAATCCTTAAATGTTTTACAAATTAATTGCATATGTAAAGGTTAATTATTCACGCTGCAGCAAGATATCGTACGAACGCAATTATTTCGTAAACTCCTCGGTGCGCTCTTAATATTAGCCGTGCTTACTAGAAGAAAGAAAGCAACCCAAATAAAGAAAAAAAGAAAATAGATTTATTTATCACCGACTAAAAGGCACACAATATACGGCCGGAAAGAATAAAACCAAAATTAAAAAAAAGTGTAAGATGTGATGTCAGAAACTAGCATTAATTGTATTTGTAAAGGTTTAGTATTAACGATGCAGCAAGAGATCATATGAACGCAATTATTTCGTAAACACCTCGGTGCGCTCTTCATATTGGCCGTCACTTACAGAAGAAGAAAGAAACCTAAATAAATAAAGTAAGAAAATACATTAATTTAGCACCGACTAAAAGACATACAATAAACAGTAGGAAAGAATAAAATCTAAATCTAAATCAAATAAAAAGTGTAAGATGCGATATCAGAAACTAGCACTAGTAGCACGGCTGCGTCAAAAAGGCCCAGTTCAGGAAATATGCCAGACAACAAGTGCCGGGCGCGGGTACGTGGTAAATGGTAGTACCTTACTGGTTAACTAAGGATGAAATTAAATGAAATGTTAATTGAAATGAAATTCTTAATGAAAAATGTTTATTCGTGTAAGTAGATCTTATGACACTTTTACACGTCAATATTTTGTTGATCAATATTTTAAAAACTATAGATGGCGCCGTCATTTCCTAGCTGACTGTTCCCTGAGAAGAAAAGCTGAAACAAACTCTGAGGTCATGGTCTCTTTTAAAGTCCAAACATTATCATATTATTTGCATTTTATGTGAGTCTAAAAATGCAGGGCAATGTCTGGAAGGGCCTTTTGAAAAAAGAGCCATTGCAGCTTTTAGCTGACCTTTCCCAACAGACGGCGTGTATGTATCAGTCACCGTGTAGCTCAAAACCTATTTTAGGGAGCTCAACGACCCGTCACAAGACGCTACCAGATCTGCAGGACAGGCTACCATATGAGACTGAGATAGACCCTGAGAGAAATGGCACAAAAAAAAGGAGGCTTGCAGCCTCTTTTTTTTGCAGCCTGCAGACTCAGCATTAGGTGAAACAGGGCTATCACAGATGATGATGATCAACATTACCACGTGTGATACCGGTGAAATAGGCCTTTTCACAGATCCGACGGGTAATTTTGTAACACGAACAGTAGGAACGGCTTCTATTTTGACATTTCAACAAGATACATTGCGTTATTAACGTCGTTGAGCAAACATTTTTTTCGAACATACAAAACAATGGATTAGCAAGATCTTTCAAAATGATTGAAATTCTGAATAGTCTGTTTCGCAATTGGGATGTTAAAAGTTAAAATGCACCACAAACAAACACCAAAGTCCGTAACTCAACCCTTAAAGTTATTAACGTAACATAAAAGAAATTTAAACAATTTGATCCAAAATCTGGCAGTAATTATAATAATCTGTGTAACATTAGCGTTACAATGATCATTGTTTGAAGCTATGTTGTTACAGTCTCAAAGAAAACTTTTAATAGGCATGAAGTTACGGGGAATTGAATAGAACTCTGTAATTGTTATATCAAGCCTGTTTCTGAGGTAATGGCGTCGTAAAATATTCCTCTTAATATTATTTTGGGGGAAAAATTTTGCTTCAAACTTATACAATTTCGCCACTGATATAATTACCTTCGGGGAAGTAGCCACTTCTTTGTAAGTTGTTACCTACTTATCTACAACTTTTTAGTTCAATAAAAGGTAATGTTTTGTTTGATTTAAGATTTTAAGTTTGGGTTAAATTTTCAAGGTAACGTGTAAGTTTTTGTCGCGGTTTTTTATATATTTAGTCTTCCAGTGGGGCTATTGTTTCGAGAAACTGACTTCGGAAAGGTCCTCTATATTTTTCATGAAAATTCATGACTTTATTTCTGAAGGTTTCGCCTGATTTTCTAATATTTTGTTGTCATGTATTAATGTAACCTCTAATAATTCCTAATGATTTTGCGTCCTAAAATTATGATTGAACAACACTCTCATTGCGACTCTTTAAGTGAACCTCAAATAATTCCTATTTTGTGGTCCTAAAAATACTAAATAGACAAGTAACTGCAACAAACTTGGATGTGGTGCTCGCCAACCGCAGTTGCGGTTCCAAAATTAGTTCATCATTAGAAGGCCAAAATGGTTTTAGAAGATCAGTATTTCTCTTTTGTCAGTCGACTTTCACACGGACGTAAACATATCCCGGCGGGATTATGGCGCACTAGATTTGGTGTTGAACCGTGCACTGAGACTACAAAAGAGTGCATATCAGCGCGTCGACAAAACGCACGGTTCGATTCTCAAATTACGGCGCTAAAAATGCGTTGTGGATTCAGTGCGCGAAAAAATCCCGCCGTGATATCGACGGTTCCTACGTACAATCCTCTAAGTGGTAGACACGTCATTTGCGTGTTTTGTTTTCGGGACCTTCAGGCTAGCCTATACTATTGTTTAGAATAGCAAAAATAAGTCTGACATGCACTTTAAATCCATCACAACACTACATTAACTAAAACATGATATACACGTATTTGAAACTTTGATGCGCTCTCTGTATTTGTCATTTTTACTTAGGGGATTATACGTAGGGATTGTTGATATTATGACGTCGTTATTGATCTCCATTTGTATACAATAATAAGAATGAAATACTTAACTACCATTGGGCATTGTTACTATTTACATTACAAAGATTAAATCACTTTTTATCTTTGGCCTCCAAGCTACACAGAGGCTGTATTATTGGTCCACATTATTCACAAATGAACTCACACATGATATGACATAACACTGTTGTTATCTGTCTGTCTCCTAAATAACTCCGACAAAGAAACTAATTAATTTCAAGTGCCGTCAAAACACTTCATCACCAGTTAACTGAGACGTCACATATACTAACGAATAGCGGCTTTGCTCTCACATAAAGTAATTCACGACAATTTGGGCGTTTCCATTTCATACACGGATCGCGTTTCGTATGATGCTACATCATTTATAATCGTTAAAGAGTCTGGAGATGTGGTACATAAATTGACGATGTTTATTTGTTTAAAATTAAACTTTTTGTCATTTCACAAAGTGGGCATGAAAGTGCAGGACATTTGTCCTTTCTTATATTGTCTACAAGTCATGATATTCATTCAGCAATAACGTTTTTACCGTTCTGTCAAAGAGTGTAAGTTGCTGGTCATAGACCTCTGTATCTAATATACCAACGCCATTGCCATCGGTGGACTTTGAACTGTATTGTATATGTAAGTAACAAATAATACAAAAATATACCTACTAACCACGGAAGTCATACTCCTAGACGCCAATAGGAAGATTGAAGAAATCTGCTGTTACCTTAATTTTTTTTAATATTGTCTGGCCCAGCAGTTGCACTTAGGGTTGCCAACTTTTTTTTACAAGAAATAAAATATATTCGGGTCTATGAAGAATATTAAACAGTATTTTAGAAAAATGAACAGTATTTTATTTATTTAGTGTTTTAATAGTGTTTTAGTGTTTATTTTTTATTAATATGTTATTTCATCTTTTTATATGCACGTGTTTCTGTGACAAATAAATACTTTTTTTTTTCTTTCTTAAATACATATTTTTTAAAGTTTCTCGCACAACTTACTAATTTACAATCTTTTTAAAAAAACTTCATACGCCTCATCACAATTATAACTGAAATTAAAATAAATGAGGAGCTCATTTTTTATTAAATTAATAGATGCTCTATTTCTATCCTCCCGCCACTTAGCATTCATTACTGAAAAAACTCTTTCAGTAAATGCTGAGATGGCGGGAACAGAAAGTAGATATTAGATATTTTTTAAAGTTGTAAAACAAAAACAAGGTCCACGCGAAAAAAGGTTATGTTCTGAGAACGCACACACTCACTCGCATGTCTGTCAGTGAGTGACAGTCTTGAATATTTTACATTAACAGATTCGTTCAGAAACTCAGTGTGATTTGTTTTTGGCTGCGCTGCACTGAGCAGTGAGCGCCCTCTGACTAAATAAAAACAATAAATAATAATGTCTTTATATTTTGATGCTGAAAACAGTATTTTGTATACTTTATTTTTGTTGAACAGTAAAAAGTATAATTTAGCGAAAAACAGTATAATACTGTTGAAAACAGTATAGTTGGCAACCCTAGTTGCACTATCTATGGATCAACTACATCTATGGATGTTCCAACGTCATCTCTCATTTTTGGCTCTTATTCATTACACCAACTATTCAATCCAAGCAACCTTTTTTTTATATAATATAAAATTGAACCAATGTTACAATTATTACCTTATGGTTAACATAACTTAAGTTGGTCTGTAACTGATAGCGATTTCCGTTTTGGTCTTTACGGCGGACCCCAAACTACGCGGCGCTTGTATCTTGGGGACCAGGAGTAGTGAGACACACTGCTATTTACCACTGGAGTTTGAGGTATCAGTGGGTAATTGCAAACGATTCTATAAAAATATATTAAATGAAAAATGAGATCAAAGTGAAAGTGAAACTTAATCGGAAATTATAACAAACATAAAAAATTTTTTCAAAAAAAAAAAAACGGGTTGTTTTTTTTTTTGAAAAAAGTTTTTATTTTTAACTTTTTAGCCATGGTACCTACCCCACACCAATTCGAAATTTCATCATCCTTGGGGTCAAAACAAAGCATATTTATGTGATAGCAGCAATCGCGGGTAATTTGCCGTCTTTTTTCGAAGAGTTCCGTTGTCTGTCTCCGAAACGCATCATCAGATCTATATAAAATTTAAATGGGACCATTTCGGAATAAACCCCTTTCTAAAAAAAAAAGAATTTTGCAAATCGGTCTATATATGACGGAGTTATGCCCGAACCTCCACCGTGAAAGAGTTGTACCTTCCTTCATCAGCTCAGCGTCATGAGATGATGATGACCATACGCAAATGTCTCAATAGCTTTATAAAACATATGAAAAACATTATTAATACCTACAAATTTTGAGGGTTGCCCTCGGTTTCCCTGGGATTCCTTTATCAGATCCTGATTTGGTGCCAATGGGACCACCTCAAGAGTATACTCTTTCAAATAACAAAAAAAAAAAAATTGAGAATCGGTCCACAAATGAGGGAGAAATCGGGGAACATACATTAAAAAAAAAATACGTTCAGTAGAACGTATAACCTCCTTGTTTTTAGAAGTCGGTTAAAAGATAAAGAGTTCCTATTACCTATACCAAAGTATTACTCAAAGGTTGCAACTGCAACTAAATACAAAATACAAATTACTTAGTGCTCTGGAAATCCATTTGAAATAAGAACTTTGGATTCCGCGTTTGAAGCACTTATTGAGCGGAAAATCTCGTAATTATTTATAGTCATCCTAATTAAACGAGACGAAGATCGCGATCCGGGGAGTGATCTATAAAATATTCTATTTGACACCTCAACTGCGGTGTTTTGCTGTGTACGTAGCTGGAAAACAGACGGTGCCTGGGGAATTATGTGTATGTGACACGGAATAAATAATGAAGACGGGATTCCGTCACAAAGCACCAGCTCACATCGCGGCACGAAGGCTTAAAACTGTGGCGGCTGAATAAGCCGGGCTAAGGAATATTCTTGCCGTCTAAAGGTACAATTTGAATGAAGTTAATTAGAACTTCATAATGTATTCATTGAAGTAATTTTAATCGTAGGAGTTGGGAGGAAATTGTTTTTTTTATGACCGCTAGTGATTCTGAAAATGTTAGCTTTCTCAGAATCACTAGCGGTCATAAAAAAACAATTTCCTCCCAACTCCTACGATTTCTGGATCGCCACAGTCAAGATTTTTGATCAACCCGAATCATTTAGGTACGATATTTTTGTGGGTACTAACGACTACAGACTGTATTTGGTATTTTTGACGCATGCAAAACTTAAGAAAACGTAAATGTGAGCTACTAGAATTATTTAAAGACAAAGTTCTCTTTTTTTAATAAACTTAGTAAAAATAAAAAATCTTACCAAGAAATTAATTCAAAGCTGTAAATAAATGAGGAGCTTGGATAACACCAGACGCCATCTACTGTTAGTGATTGGTAAACATAGAACACTCGGGTGAAGAGTGTGTTAGTGTCCGTTTAATTGAATAGATGGCGTATTACTCAATATAAACAAAATTGTTCAATTTTCTTTTTAATTCAATGAAAATGTATGAATATTGTGGGCATTAATTATGTACGATTCGACGTTAAAGATATTTAGAACATGATAAACTTTTTCGTCTTTGACGATTTGACCTAACTAGTCACTTACAAATAGCAAGGAAACATCGGAATGATTTATTGCCAACCCGCCAAAATAAACGATGTAATTACGATTTCCGGCAAAAGATCTAAGAAAAATATGCAAAACTAACACATGCCTTCCTTTATTTACAGATCAAATACTTTTCCACCCGAAAATAAAGTTTGAAAAACAAACAAAAAGCGAGTTCTCAATCACACCCACAAGAAAAGTTGGGAGCGCTTCGAAAAATGCGCTGCGGGATTGCAAAGATCGATTTGGCGCTTAGCAAGTCGAGGTCAGTTGCATAAGCCACTTAAAAGGGAAGCTTGAACCGGGGCCGGCTAATATTTTATAAAAGTTTTCTAAAGTCCGGTGTGCAACGTGCACTTTATTTCTTGAGGGTAACAATGGGTTGGTGGACATTGACAGATCACGCTGCGGGGCTTGCCTCCACCTCGGAATGGAACGACTAACTATTTATAAAGGTGTTATAACAATATGATGGAGTTGCTCTAGTTTTTGTTAATTTCTTCGCGTGTGAGGGTAGATTGTTGGTGGGATAGGGACTTGGTTCGGGGACTAAATTAATTAATTACTACGAAGACTAACGGTCTTATTCATAAAAAGTTATCGAACATCTAAACAGTTGCTAAAGTCTGGTTTGGTTTTGAAAACCAAACCAGATTTGGTATTGAATAAGATCGTAAGAGTAGGTACCTACGATAGGCGATTTTATCTAACTAATACTTCTAAGTTTACCCAGTCCTATCGTGTCCTAGTGTGTACTGTTAAGGTTGGTTGCTTACCGAAAGCAACCTTTATGTAAATACAGGCATGTTATTAAATGGCTTTGTCACATTTGAAATATCAAGAAGATCAGTCTGAGTTTTTGGCGGGATCGCGTTGGAACATGTCGCACGAATTTTCATTTTCGTGAAATGGCGAATTAAATTGTGGTAGTGAATTATTTAATTTAGTTAGTATGTGTGAGTGCACAAGTGTAGTGAAGATGAAAATAAGTGACTAACGTGGACTTTTCGTGTTCCCCCAAAAAACTAATAGGTTGTTGTAAAGTTACTACCGCTTTACAATAACTTTGACTGACTATGACTTTTTTGTAACTTCGTGCCTGATATCGGGCCATTTACTTGATTGAAAAGTAAAATTACTTGACACTGGCTAAATGCACAAACCGTGCGAAGCCAAAACAAAAAATAAAAAATATCAGTCTAGATTCTATCCTTCAAATAGACTAGGATAGGTTTTGTTTTGGGAGAAATAAATTGATTGAGAGGGAGCTGCAAAACTTCTAATACGTGGAAAAAACGTAACGTTCATATTCATACGCACATAGCGTTTTATTTGATATTCAGCTACATCCCGAATACCTAGGACTCTCGGAGTCCTACAGTACCTATTGCATATCTTTCCCTGTAATAAGTACCTACTAAGAATAGTTCTTGTACCAATGATATTAGTACCTATAATATCATTGTCTTGAACATAGTTAAGTTGACCAGCTTTATTCAGTGCCTGGGTAATTTTTTTTCTTTCTTTTCTTCTTTACTTGTTAACAATCTGCAGCAATAATAGACAATAAATATCATTGGACAATATTCTATTATTTTCAGTTCGCTGCGCAGTGATTCAGTTTAGTATGTTTAGTAAGATTGCCTAATGTCTAAATAATGACATCAGCACAGGTCGACCTTCAAGGTTAAGCAAGACTTGCCGAGATCGGTCCGTGGGACCATCCATTACATACCGAGACCCTTTTTTTGAGGGGGAGGGTGTGTCAGACTTTTACTGACTAAAACCCACCCTTTTTCCTTCAGTTGCCTATGTGCCAGGGGCAATGGTATCTCTTTCGAACAACCCGCACCCCTGGCAGGCATCGGCCCTTGCGGACCCCACCAATTGGTGCTGACATCTTTGAGATGCGCGTGGAATACAACGTGCCCTCGACCCGGGCTTGGTCCTTACTGGACAGTAAGCCACTCATTACTCGCCATCCGCTAGCCCGCGCCTACTGGGGCCGGGAATCAGCCAGGGCTCCCCGACACCTAGGGCGTCTGTTGTGGCGCCCAGCCCGTGCCTCCGAAAGCACATTGCGACGTTGTTCCTGGCTGCCACTTGTAGAACTTTGACTGTCTTTACGGTAAATTAGAAGTCCGAAAGTGACAATCAGGTCTTACCAAGGGGATCGTATTACCCAATAACTGGGTGGTGGAGGTTAGTTAAGCAGAAGTTCCATGTAAAATATAGGTATTCAGCTGCATCCGGTTAGACTGGAAGCCTAGGCAGATGATGCTAAGACTAGGCAGATGATGCAGATGTGTGTCTCTCGACATTAACCCTCGTATTTATAAACGTTGCTTATAGTTATGAGATGTATAAACGTTAAAAATGTATGGTTAAACAGTCGCTAATCATTACTTAACTTTCAGCAACGTTTATGAATAAGGGGGTTACTGGTTAGTTTTTGTGAAAATGATAAATGAAGGACTATTGCTTGCTTGTAAAAACGATTTATTCTTACTTTCTAAAACTTAAAAATAACAAAAGAAATCAAAGAAAAATCAAACGGTAGGCTATGAAGTTTTTTTATGAGTGATTTGAATGACGCTTGAAGTTAGGTACTATCATCTCAACACGGATCAGAACATCGGCTTAGCAAACCTACAGATTGGTAAATAGTAAAAAATATATATAATAATTTTTCATCAGACATGAATACGATATCTACCGCAAAAACTTGATTAAAAATATTCGTTCTAATCTTCTTAGAAACCCAGTAGGTTGTACCTAATCTTCTTACAATACATTTTATTCTTAAAAAGTCTTCTCGTAAACAACAATTGTATAAAAACGCACACGTCACAACCATAAGCCTCTTTCTTAACTAAGTAGGTACCTATCTAGAATGTCTAGAACTAACTACAATCTAGTATAGTCTGGAAACGTCGTCAGACAATCGCCTCGGCAGCGCGGCGGCGGCGGTAGTTACAAATAGCGTTTTTGTGTCGCCCCGAGCCGCGGTTACGCTAAACGGTTGACTCGATTGCCCCGCCGGCTTCCTATTGCCCCGCAAATCGTTCTGATCTACTAATGGTTCCATTTGTTCTTAGTTTGTTATAAATAAGTAGTAGGAATTGTTTGTACTAGGTATCTGTTTTTTGAGATTGAGAGTACCTACACTCAATTTATTATAACTTTAGAAAAATAACGGTTATAATCCTTTTGTTATTTCGGTATGAAGGTTTACTAAGTTCCGTTATTTAACGATAAATATAAAGCAAGGTAATGTTATACTATTTAAATTAAAAACAAAAAATGATTAAAAAGATCAGTCATTTCCGCAATATTACACAAAATCTATTGTTATTTTCTAATGCTATAATAAATGCAGTATAGAGATATTGGTGACTTCGAGCTTAGGATTAGCCAAAGTATATAGCCATCTTAGTTCACGCTGTAGTAATCTGTCAAATTTCTTTGATAGTTTTTCAACTTTATTACGAAAGCACAAGGTTTAAGGCAATTGAGAAAATTTGACAGTTTAGGATAGCTTGATGTGCTGGCGTCTGTACGTCATTTTATGTAGTTTAGATTCCATTACTATTTTAATCAAATGGAGAAATACCATTTTGACGCTTACAAAATTATATTTAAAACACCTTACTCGAGTTAAATAATTTCCCAGCTACAAAACCTTGATGCAGGTTCAATAAATAACACTGGAATAGTGTAATTTATTGAAGCTGCATAAATCACCCAACATTCCACAAGCAAACCAGCAAAATGCACTGTAGACAAACACCAATTTCTCTTAATAAGCATTTCCATTCGAGTTCCATTCGAGTTTCCCAAGTAGCGCTCCATAGTTTTCCCAATAGAACTTTTCAATCGACAGATAAGAGGCTTGTGGACTTCTCCCGATATTTATTTACCACAAGGCTGCAAAGAAACTTGCTACCGAGAATAAATTGTGTTTGTTCATCATTCAATTGCTCCCCTCTTCATTTTAATAAGCTTACCGATTTTTGTGGTGATATTTTGTTGTTTTCTGTAAAGAGAAGTTTTTGTTAAACAGTCTGCGAAGTTGTGTTGCTAGATCAAATAAAGGTTATCAAAATTTATTATTTTGTTTTGTACTTTATTGTAGTTTTTTTTTTGAGGGTGGGATAATATAAAATAACTTCTCCTGCTCTGAGTGGACTGGAAGGGCGTGTCAGACTTTTACTGACTAAAACCTATCTCTTTCGTATCTCTCTTTGGTATCTCTTTCGAACAACCCGTACCTACCCCTACTGGCAAGCCCTTGCGGACCTCACTAGTTGGTGCAGACATCTCATTGAGGCGCGCGTGGAACACAACGCGCCGTCGACCTGGGCTTGGTCCTTACCGGACAGCGAGCTACCCATTACTCGCCGCCCACGCCTATGGTGGCCGGGAATCAGCCTGGGATTCCCGACGCCCAGGGCGTCTCCTGCGGAGGCTAGGGCCGCGAGGGCGCATATACTGCCTCTCCCTCGCGTGCGCC
This sequence comes from Polymixis flavicincta, assembly GCA_949987655.1. NCBI lineage: Eukaryota > Metazoa > Arthropoda > Insecta > Lepidoptera > Noctuidae > Polymixis > Polymixis flavicincta. Next base: position 9,648,674 of record OX465175.1, on the reverse strand, counting down.
GCCTCCCTCTTTGCGAGCAATACTGCTTCGCAGAAGGCGGTGACGGCTACCCATGCACTCTAGCTCCGTACCATGGCCTGGACCAGGGCCGGACGCGAGAGATCGCCGCCGCCGATCGCCTCCACAAGGACACGGCGGTGCTCCGCCCAAGCCAGGCAGACTTCCACCGTGTCCTCCAGGCGATCTCCGCAGTGGAAACACCCGGGCGTTTCCTCCCGCCTTATCCGAAACAGGAACCTCCCGAAACAACCGTGTCCGGCGAGGAACTTTAGCTCGGTGAGCTTTGTCATGTCTCGACTTAATATTTTGATTTTTAAATTAGATATTGCTCATCATCATTTTCCTGCCTATGTTATTTGTGGTCGGCGCATCAAGTTTTCTTCTTCCATTCTTCACTGTCAGCCGTCACGCTATTATTCTTCCTTCTCTTTCATACCATTCCTCATACAATCCGTTCATCTTTTCTTTGACTTTCCTGTGCCTCTCTATCCACTAACATTTTTATTCATTACTCCTTTATTCACATGCGTGTCTACCCTCCTTATCACATGCCCATACTTAGCCAAACGATATAATATTACAAATGTGAAAGTAACTCTGTCTGTATGTTACGCTTTCACGCCTAAACCATAGAACCGATCGTCATGAAATTTGGCAGAGATATAGCCTGGGATATGGAGAAGAGGCTACTTTTTTACGCGATAACCGACATCCACACGGGCGAAGCCGTGGCCAAAAGCTAGTTATCTATGTAACCTGCTACCAATCTCTTTTACTTACGATACCTGGGTCGAATGTAATATCTAAATGACGTACAGTCAGCTAAAATAATTCTTTAATAAATATAATAATTCTTTAATAATTTGCCGTTTTAGAGCCATTTCGTACAACTGTCAAAGCATGACAGTTGCGATATACCTACAGTTATATGAATATATCTACAGAAAATTGTAGTTGGTAGTCAATTTGATTAACAATAAATTTTCCTGACTTTGCCTACCTAATTTAAATCATTAAAATTCTTCCATGGGTTTCCCCTGAAAGAGCCAAGTCTGAAATAAGCTGAAAAACCAGTTTCACAAGCACAACACAGCCTGAAAGTGTATGGCTTGGCCGTTCCATTAAACTATTGCAGCATACAATACGTCATTGCCGCGAAACGGCCAAGCTTGGCTCCAAGTTAGATCTGATAACTTTTATGTGCATCATGTGAGTCTGGGCCATCTACTTTAAGTGTTTTTGGCCGGAGACTTGTATTTCTGGCTTATTGGTCAATTCGCATAAAAAATTGGGGGAAATGACACTTTTAAATAACATAATACATATATATGTGTGACCGAATCGACAATTCCAAAAATACTTATTATACAACTGGCATGTTTTTTTTTAATTTTATAAAGTAGTGGAACGGACTTCTGTAAAGTACAGAGGCCAGCACATCAAGCTACCCCAATCTGTCAAATTTCTTTGATAGTTTTTCAACTTTATTACAAAGATTTATGTTCAATTGGGAAAATTTGACAGTTTGGGATAGTTTGACCTGCTGGCGACTGTACAATCAACACGATTCTAAGTTTTCGATAACTATCACGTACAAAATTAAGATGGATCGACATTGCTTATGGGCTAGCTAGATTGTAATCATTTATTAAGAACCGGGTTCTTTTTTTATAAAAAGTTTTAAAAAAAACAAACATGTCTCATACAAAACTTCAATATCCTACCTACTAGATTCAAATGTACCCGCTATAATAAGTAAAAGTCATAAAAATAATCTATCGAATATAATGTATGCAGAATATATTATGTAGGTGTACATCGAGTAGCAAGTTTGTCAGTCTGCTCGTACATATTATAGGTTTCACATCTCTTATTCATAACTCCTAATGGCAAAATCCGTTCAGATTAAACTGATGGCCAATTTCAATAACAATATGGCTTACTAAATGTGAAGAATTATTAATTAAGTTATAGACGTTAACGATGTTACAGATTTAATATAGTGAATAGCTGATGGTGTAGATATACATTATGTGTGTTCCATTACAAATGGAGTTTGGGTTTGGGTGTGGTTGAAATTCAATATTATTTTCTTAATATAAAAACTGTTTAAAAGACGCGTTTAGGTATTATGGTTAAAGTGGTATTCACCTGATCACCGCCAGAGAGCGCTAGAATCTAGGAACGTCTAGTCCACGGATGCACAGACTTATTGAAACCATGGGCCACTTGGACAAATGATGAATTAATGGCGGGCCACCAGCACAAATAAAAAACATTAAAATAGCCCCAGATTCAAATTTAGATTATTTGTAAGCCTCCGCAATATCTTTCCTTCAAATGTACGAGGAAATATTTTTGCTGGCGGGCCACTGGCATATTGCCGGAGGGCCACATGCGTCCCGCGGGTCGTGGTCTGTGCATCCCTGGTCTAGTCTAATTTTTTAAAAATCATCAAATATCCTTTGCCACTGAGGGTGGAGCGGGAAGGGCATGTCGGACTTTTACTGACTAAAACCCACCTGTGTTCCTTTTGCCAGGGGTGCGGGTTGTTCGAAAGAGATACCGTGGCCCCTGGCACACAGGCAACTGAGGGAACACAACCCGCACCCCAGGCAGGGATCGGCCCTTGCGGACCCACGTCTAGAGAGTATGCGATGTCTTTGCTAAATATACAAGGTGGCGGGGACGTCGACGCACATTCTGATAGCATGGAGATAGTACATGATTCTGAACCATCCTGCGTTGAAATTGGATGGACCATTTGGACCATGTATTGCACTATTAAATTTATGACAGAGTAATTTTTGTTTTCAGAAAATTTTCTATAAAACAGCTGATGAATGTCTGATAACCGACGTTAAATTTCTACTCTAGGGGTATAGAATCATGTGCTGAATTCGTTTCCATACACCCTGTAAATCAGCTTAATGTAAAAAAACGACCACAGCAATAAGAATGTCAAAATTGGAAGATCCACAATAAAAACATTTTTTTATAGCAAAGTGAAGCATCGAAACACAGCTTTTATAGTTTTATTAGGTACACATTAAAGCAAGGTTTTGCAACCGCGTAAAGTGGCCCCAAAAATTTACGCAGAGAGCAATATTAAAACGTTTCAATTGCCGCATTTTACGAGGAGGTCGAAATTTAAAACGCGTTTCGGGGAGTGTTGCCAGCCTCTGTCTAAATGCTTTATGTTTTATTTTATTATCCGTGTCGCCACCTACTCTTTATTACACGTTGTATATTACTCGCATTTGTTGTTTTTTTAAAAGCTGATAAGGATTTTTAACAGAGTGTTTTTTGTTTGAATTTGCGAGATAAAATTAAATGTTTGTTTTGTTGTGGTTAGAAAATTATGCATTAGTAACTAGCCGTTTTTTCGAATTGGAATGAAAATTTAATTGTAATTCGAATTGGTGAAATTGTAAAAAAAAAAACAATTTAAAACTTTAAAAGTAAAAAGGTACCTAGGTGTTTTAAATTCCTTTTTTAGGATTTATATTACTATTTTATAAATATGTCCGTACCTACCACGAGTTTTATCTGAGAATATCGACAAAGCCAAACGTCTTCAAATCGACGGGAACGCAATAAAACTGACGCTAACAAATTCAATTTGTTCATGACGTAATAAAATTTCTCGCATATGACTTTAAAATACAATGGGCGAAGGTAGATGGGCTGTGTTATGCAATTATTCACGGTGTTAAATTTATATTTGGATTTATCTTTACATGGACCTATAGAAAAATTTCGCCGGTTATTAAAAAAAAAAATCTGCTAAAAAAAAACCTACGCGTTCTAAATGTATAGAACCGCAACAATTTTTTTTTTCAGAATCAGTTATTGAATTCATGGTCAGAGGTTGTCCGTACAGGTTCCTGCCACCGTGTATTTGCATAATTGGTTTCAAAAAATTCTAAAACTGTTTTCAGATAACTGATGTTTTTTGTTTTGCTTTTGTAAGTTTATGTGATTACTTGTTTATTTTTAAGTATAAAAATGATGTAATAGGTACCTATGTTGAAACTGTTTTGTATTCCTCGTCACTTGTCCCTGAAGGTTCATTAGAAGATTAGCGTCAGGTAGCATCTTGCTGAAATGAACTTTTTTGGCGCAGCCGTGAGGCACACACTGTAGTAGGTAGTTAATTATTTTAACTTTTTTAAATTTGTTATTGTATTTTGTATTTCATTAACTGTGTCCAAATAAACGGTATTCAGTGTTATTTCTTTCTATATGAAAAAAAAAATGCTCAGTGTTATTTTGAATTGACACTAGTTATAATTAGTCACACTACAGCTACTCCTTTATTTTAAAACTTTGCTAAAGTTAAATATAGATAAGTGACTGTTCAACCATAATTTTTTGACGTTTAAAACGGTTATGAATACCCCTAATGTTTATGAAAGCGTATTCAAGGGTAGGTTTAGGTACCAAGTAGCAAAATCAGCCAACAATGTTCCCATTGCTGGGACACAGGTCACACAGGCCTCCTTTCTCTCTTCAAGAGGGAGCCCAGTGCAAATTGGTGATTTCACATGTCTTCGAACTTTTGGTTCTAGGACATGCCGGTTTCCTCACGATGTTTTCTTCCTCCCTTTTGAGAGCAGTGGAGATGAAATTATTTACACATAGTTAGTAAATTGTTTTCCTATCTCGTAAATCGGGGCCGATAAGCACCACCGATAGACACCAATTACGAGTTCAAAACAAGCAGTGATGTTTAAACTATAATAATAATAATTATTATTATTATATATTATTCATATTATTATTATATTTATACAATATTATTCATCAAAATTATACAGAAATCAAAGCTCAGACATTAAAACCAACTCACTCTAAACAAAAACATTAAAAAAGTACATCATACACGTCTAAACAAGGCCCTATGTATAAAATATAGGCACCATTAGCTTTAGCAAAAGGCTTATTCAGGATTATCCGAGTTTTGGAAGAAGCAATTAACGCTTTTGAATGATTGAGTAGGTAGCTCGCTTAGTTAAGCTTTCGGAGGAACCTTTCAACTTGTGTCTGCGTCTAATACGTACAACGCATTTGGATCTATAAATTTTATATAGGTTGAAATTGTAAACATTGGTACCACGTAAAGGGGCTCGTAGCTCTGCCAGGGATGCGGGTTCGTTCGAAAGAGAAACCGCAGCCCCTGGCATACGGGCTACTGTTTACACGGGTGGGTTTTAGTCAGTAAAAGTCTGAAACGCCCTCCTGCTCCACCCAGAGCGGGAGAAGTTATTTGATGATTTCCCACCCAAAAAAAAAAAAACATGTGGCTCGTGGCTAAGTAAGTAATAACAACAACACAGGTCGATCTTCAAGGTTAAATCGGTCCGTGAATGCGTGACCATCCATAAGATATGTGATACATGTTATATATGTCCGCTGGATGTGGGAAGCACAAGACCGGTCGGAGTGGAGGAGCCTGGGGAGGCCTATGTCCAGCAGTGGACGTCTTTCGGCTGAAATGATGATGATGATGATGACATGTTATATTAACTATTAGATATGTCTATATCTTCTTATATATAAAAATGAATCCCTATATTTCCCTTGGTCACGGCATCACACGTGAACGGCTGGACCAATTTGCTAATTCTTTTTTTGTTGTGTTTGTTATGGTTAGGAGTAGGTTCTTATGAAATAAGAAATTAAGAAAGTTGCGCGTACATTAGAAAATGTAAGATAACTTAACGACCAAATTTCATTTTCTGATATTATGCCAATGGCGAATTCAATATTTATAGTTAAGGGGAACCTAGTCGCTAGCTCAACCTCACTGAAGAGCCTGACTAAAAAGCACGCTGTCTCACCAAGCTTCGTGTCCGACAGAGGTAGTATCAGTGATGAGCAGTTAGACGCCAGTTTTCACGCACAACTTTACTGAGTGAGATGCAGGATCATTTACAGTAGAACAGGCGCGTAAAAAATTAAGAAAAGTCCTTCTGAAGATCGGGTTCTATGAAAAAACCACTGCATAAATCAATGACAAATAAGTTTATTAAACTTTCCGATAACTGAAGTTTGTCGGTACTGACTTGGTTTTGGAGATTTTACAGTACTTTTATTACTTAAACACGCCAAAATTTAGGTTAAATTAGCAAGAAAAACTAATCTTTGTTGGCTCATAACTTTTTAATGGCTTTTTATTTTAGTATTCTGTTTTCGTACAGACATTACTAATAACGAGACAAAAAAATACCATGTTTATTTTTTTATGTATATTGTCGAACAGTGGAGTAAAACACTCCCAGAGTTTATATAGAAAAAATGTGGACTAGATTCACCTTAAGACAGGACAACGTCTGTTGGGTCAGCTAGTATATTAAAAAAAAAGTCGCTTTCCGTGTCTGTACGCCCAAATCTTTAAAACTACACAACGGATGTTAACGCGGTTTTCATCAATAAACAGTGATTCAAGAGGAAATTTAAGTTTATATGAATAATATACTGACCTCCACGAGGGCGAAGCAGCTAACAAAAGTTAGTAGTGTGATCTCATTTTCTAAAATAACAACTAAGTATACCATGTTTTAAGTAAATAAATTATCTTATCTTATTTATTTTAAAAAGCACAGCCACATCACATACATTCAACTTATGTTAGAAATAATCTTAATAAATAAAGGAATAATGTTCATGAAAATTACGGCGTACATAGCATTAATCAGAATATCTTGCTGCTTTGAAATACTAAACTAAACAATAATTATACTAAACTAAAAACTAAAATTAACTACAGTAAAACAGACTAGCATAAATAAGCACATACCCAAAACCAGCTAAAAAAGTTAAGAAATACAAATAATAATCATAAAATAGAAACAATAAAAATAAACTAAAATAATAGACACATTATCTAAAAATTAAATTTCTTATAAGTGATGCTCTGTACGTAACTACATATTGGACTCCTCCTTGCCTCGGAAAGCACGTTATGGCACGTTATGGTCTCGGCTGTCATTCGTAGACATTTGACAGTTGTTACAGGTCGTCAAACGCCTTAAAGTCTACCAAACAATCTTGCCAAGGAGTATCTTATTGTGGAGGTCAAATAGGCGCTACCTATTAGGCAGACACTCCATGACATACCTACTAGTATCCGTTAAGACTAAAATTAGACCCTTCCGCTGATAGTTGGGACAAAAGTTAGGTAAACGATGAGGAATGATGCCGACCATGCACTGCGTAAGTTTGGCATGTAGGTAACCTGAATGATGGAAGTATGACCTAACTAGTTATCTTTAAATAAGAAACGGTCTTGCTTAAAACACATAGTCGTAAAGTATCGTGGTTTGATTTTAAGCCATTCGTACCAAATTATACTTTAACATCTTGTTTTTTTTTGTTCGACGTTTTCTAAAATTGAAACGTAGCTATATCGATGTATCGCACCCCTGCATACTAAATTTAATGAAAATCGTTGGAGCCGTTTCCGAGATTACATAGGTATGTACAAGAATTGCAGGTCTAAAGGTATTAAATACCTTCTTAACTTTTCTGAAACATCTTAAACTAGCTTTTGCTTGCGGCTTCGTCCGCGTGGAGTTCGGAAATTAACAATTATCGTCATAATTATTTCAACCAATTTACAAAAAATCTTAAAGAATTATATACACTTTAACCTTTCTCATGAATCACTCTGTCTAGTGGTCAAAACTGAATGAAAATCCGTTCAGTATTTTCTGAGTTTATCTCGATCAGACAAACAGACGCGGCGGGGTCTTTGTAATATGTAGTGATGTAGGGATAAATAATAACGTCTTTAATTCCCCTACTCCAGTATCTATTCAATCACAACAATTGTTTAGCGATCGCTTCACAATTGATTTGATATCGATGACATCTCGGCGCCAATCGCCTTGAACTCATGAATATTGGATGAATCGTAAATTACCATAATTAAGGGTAAATTATACACTTTGTGTTCTATAATACATTGATACTGATGGCCGAACTATTTCAGCTGAATAATAGGTTAAATTCAGCATCTAATCGTATGATTTTCATAATTTTCAGGTTAGCAGGTTTCGCATTTCATAACTTGACTATTGACTGATAATCCGGTTTTACGAAAAACCGTAGTACTCGGTTTCTGATTAAAGTTGTCTGCTAAGGAATACTGCAACGGACTTCCATAGAGACGTAAGTACACAAGAACCAATCAGTTTTTTTAGAAAATTGAGTTTATGTACAGTCACCAAAAAGAGCTGTACGAAACCGATGGATGCTTTCGAATGAAATGAAATTTTATAAATGAACTATTTGTTTTGTATTAATTAAATTAAATTTTATTCGAAAAACATGGTTATTTACCTTTTTTGATGACCGCAATCACCCTAAAAGCTTTGGCACATTATCTAGCTATTTACACAGTAAAATAGTACAGGTGTGTTTAAATTTTTGCATAATCCTCGATCAAGAATAGCTTTAAGTTTTCCACCGTTCAAAGGGCTACGTACCTACTCAGTAACGCTTTCTGAAGATGGTTCATTGACAATTAACATTCCTACGCACACTTAACACTCAAGAGTCACTATAAATATTTAAATAGTGATGTCAGATCATTATTCTGAAAGGTACACATAAGTAATTTGATACTCATAAACATCGAAGAATTGGTACCTACTTACCATCTTCGCGAAAGTTGTCGTTGTCACTTCAATTTACAAATGAAATTTCATCCCTCTGTTTTTCTATACACCCATGAAATTATAAAACGTACTAGAATTTGCCTGCGGCTTCGTCCTCGTAGAAGTCGTATATTATCCTAGGAAAACGTACTACCGGGTTAAAAAGTATCCTATGTGTTAATCCAGGGTATAATCTATCTGTGTGCCAAATTTTATCAAAATCCGTTAAGCCGTTTTTGGGTGATTGAGTAACAAACATCTAAACACACAAACTTTCTTTTGTAGAGTGAACATTGAGCATGCCATCTGATCCATACACACATATTGAGTTTTACCTTCCCCTCTCGGAGTCGTCATGAATAATCATTCGAATTAAGCTAATGCATCAAGCCTAATAGGACATTCTACGTATATACGCGCTAATCGAATAATGGATATTAATCGCCTCATATATTAATCTCAAATGGTACATATTCTAGTTAATTTAACTGTGCTAGTTATGCCAAGTGGTTGGAAAGAATAAGGTACTTCTGTTGTTCTTCTAGGTCTTGAAAAGGAGGATAAAGTCATAAGTGGCCTATAATATTCCCACTGCTGGGACACATGTTTTCTCCACGCGGGCCCTGTTCGGGTTGGTATATGTCGAAATCACGTCTACGAATTTTTATTTCAAGGACATGCCGGTTTCCTCACGATGTTTTCCTTCACTGTTTTGAGAGCAGTCGTGTCTGGGTTCGAACCTACGTCTTACAATTTGGAAGTCGCGATCGTGACCACTGTGCCACCACAGGTCAATAAAGTGTCTTCCAGAAAAATACACTTAGATTTTCACTAAACTTTCAAAATCTGTTCAGCTTTAGAGGTTTCCTGTAATTCCTTTTTACGACGTTTGTAAATATTTCTTATCTCCCCCAAGACCATTTAAAGGAAAGTGTCAGATTTACAATAGGTACCCTAAGTACCTATCGATAAAGGAAATATTCTTGCTGTTCAACTTGTTTTCCATTGATACCGAACAGCACCCTAATTGCGTAACTCACGATTCATCATAATCTGTATCGTTTTGAAACGGATTGTTGAACCATTGCTTCATATGTTCGAAAAATGTGTTGTTGAAACCAATTATGATCAATCGTGAGTTACGCAATTAGGGTGCAGGTAAGCTTTGTTCATAATTGTAGTTTGTTTCAACATTTAAGAGACGCTCTATTCTTAAAAGTGTATTTATTCACTTGTCTTTCATACTTTCCTTTTCTTGCGCTCCCGATATTGCGTCGGATATTGCGTAAAAAAGTAGCCTACGTCCTTCTCCCTATCCCAGGCTATATCTCTACCAAATTTCATGACGATCGGTTCAGCAGATAAGGCGTGAAAGCGTAACAGACGGATAGACAGACAGACAGAGTTACTTACGCATTTATAAAACTGGCTCTTGCCCACGGCTCCGCCCGCGTGGATGTCGGTTATAGCGTAAAAAAGTAGCCCATGTCCATTTCCATATTCCAGGCTATCCATATCTCTGGTAAATTTCATGATGATTGGTTCAGCGGTTAAGGCGTGAAAGCGTTACAGACACACAGATAGACAGAGTTACTTTCGCATTTATAATATTAGTAGGGATTGAAAAAGTATTGAGAAGTTTTAAGAAATGTATTTTCATCGCCCGTATCAAAATAATCACAAAAGTGATTTTTCTTTTGTAATCATTTCATAACCCAGTTCTAAAACCGTTAAAAAAAATCATAAGGCCTGAAACTGCGTTAAGCGGACGCCCGCACGGTTTCATACAAATGTGCCCCGTCGCGGTCCCAAGCGCGGGCGTCGGTCGCGGGGTAGGCTACTTTAAGTCGCGGTAGCACGTTCTCGTGGGATAATTTCCGACATCCACGCGGATCTCGCGAAGCCGCGGGCAGCAGCTAGTCGTAAATAAAATGTCCCCGCGACTGACATCATTACGATCCCAACTCGCGTGTCCACGCACATAGATCCTGGCGCCCGCATAACGCAGTTTCAGCCCTAAGACTTTCGGGTCTTATGAAATTTTAATAAATATTGAAAATCGATGCGGTATTTCCATGATTAAATCTTCAGTGTACAACGTCGTGTATTTAGTTTATGAAATTCAATATTTCTATTCAGTAACAATTCCCGAAAGTTGCCAATTTCATGAAGCTTTATTATGTGTATTATGAATAACAAAGTATCGTTTCAACATTCCATCGAGTCTGAACCTGCGTACACAGAGAACATTGTGTAGCTTTCTAACAAAGCTTTTTGTGCGGAGTTGTAGTCAGTTAAAAATGTGGTTTTCAAACTGTATGGATCGGTCCAATATCAACACAACACGAATTTCGTTGGTACAGGTTGGTTTAGCGGTGGTCGAGTTTGTTTGCCAAAATGGCTACTCGGGTAACCTGGGGGTTAGTATGAGGCCGCATCGTATTCCGATAGCAATTAGAGGGTTGAAATCTCAGTGAGCCGACGCACGGAGCATCAAGTTGCATTGTTCTGTTGTGCACTAATTAAATGATCATTGTTCTGGACTGGTAACCAAAACGGAGTACCTACTGTTAACAGTAAAAGCCGATTACAAGTCAATTAGAAACCTCGCCAAAACATAGAGTTTTCTTTTCATATTTTGCGTTGCATTTCTTTATGATATGAAGATTTGTTCATTATTCTTTTTCTGCCTGGCATTGTTAATCGATTGTGTGAAAGTATTGTTTTATAGTATGTCAACCATGAAATACTAAATAGATCTCTTCAGTTTTTTATTGTTGCCATGAGGTATAGCATCCTGTTCACGCCACTGTGCGCCACTTCTTCTTCCCAGCTAAAGCACTAGGAAGTGTCGAAGGGTGGGCGTTTTTGGGTACTGTCTTAAGTAATTTTGACGTTCGAAAAATGCTTACTCTCAGCCTAGTTTGAATAAATGATTTTTGATTTTGATTTTGTTGTTTCCATAGAAACTCAATTTAGCAAAACCTACTTAGATATTACTCAAGCATAAGGTGTTTGTTTGGTGGTGTGATGAAGACTTGACTTGATGAGTTGCAAATTAACCAGCGCCTGTAAGTCAAACATCAGAGTTTTCCGAACTGTTTTAAAATTGGTGTCCTACGCATTTCTACTGTTTAACACATAAAAAAAAAACTTCAAAAAAAAAAAAAAAACAGTACAAAGTGAAAAATTAATTTAATTTCAGAAGTCGGTAGCTTTGGATATGTATTTTATTTAATTTATTGTCACCAACTTCCGAAATGTTTTCGAAGTAATTTTTCACATTGAAGTGTTTTATTGGTAGTTGGTTGTTTAGAAAAAGTTTTCATTTTATACTTTTTGGTTATGTGTACCTACTTACCCCACAAAAATTCGTATACCAATCTTGCCATGTACCCAACAATGACAGGATGCAGTAAATATCATCTGGATGCACAAAGTGGATTAAAAAAAATGTGTTATCGAGGCTATAACGAAAAATCTTCCCAGCAAGGTTAATAAATAATATGGGATCATCTGGGAAGTATACATTTACAAACCAAAAAATAATAATTTTCCAAATCGGTTTAGGCGTCTTCAAGTAATCGTCCGAACATACATAATAAATAAAAAAGTTTCCGACGAATTGCGAACCTCCTCATTTTTTGAAGTCGGTTAAAAAGTACGACAAATAAAGAACAATACAACACGTACAACCAAAATCACCCTAATGAATGAACGTTCCCCCAAAAAATCAACGGAGCTACGTTTCATCGTAATTAACAACACATCAATCTACTCTTATTAAGCCCTCGTTTTCAGCCATTGTTCACCGTATCCGTTTTAATTTTTGGTTGCAAATCAACGAAGTGAACGTCGCCGGCGACCCAGCAGCGGCCGATATGCTTCCGGGCCTGTTTACCCGGCAAATAAACCGGTCCGGCCAATTCGGGCCATTGTTAGGAATATTGTTTGGTACCCACAGAGAGCTCTACGGTATTGTGAACAATGGACCGATATTAAGGGTTAGCGATGTTCGATTTTTATCTGTGGCTACCTGAAATGAGATGTAGATCTATTCGATTTTAAAATGTTTTATGTCATAAATCATAGGACTAGCTATTACTTATCTTATAGAATACCTAATGTCACTTCCACTTTTGGTGAAACATAGAAAATTCTATGTCGCATGTAAAGTATGTTCTATGTTCATGACTTTATGACCAACATTTAAATAAAATTTGGAAAGATTTATTCCATCAGCAGCGCGCAAAAACTCCCGAGATTTTTTTTAAAATATTCGTCGGATCAAATTGATATTTAAATACACAAAAAAAAAAAAAACTGTTGTTACATTATATTTTGACCGCGTAGGTCAAATCAGGTAATTGGCACTTTTCTATGAAAAAGCAGATTTTTTTTGTATAACCAACGAAATATTTCTATGCTAGAGGGTCTAGAATTATATGCTGAATTTATAGTTACAGTTTGCGCACTGGTTAAAATCTTAAACTAGTATTAATAATTATAATACCTACTTACATGTATATAAAGAAAGAGAGAAAAGAATAAAAACATCCCAGTAGCCTAATACGAATTTCCGCAATTGTCGATTCACCTACAAAAAGGTAAATTAACTTCATGCGAGTCGCCTAAAAAATATTATCATCATCACTATCACTAAATATTCTAAAACAAAGTCCACGCGTCTGTCTGTCTGTTCGTGATAAAATGAAAAACTACTGAACGGATTTTCATGCTGTTTTCACCATTAGACGGAGTGATTTATAAAGAAGGTTTGGATTTATATTTTGTCAAGGTTTAGTGTAAATTGGTTAACGCAGGCAATGCCGTTGGAAAAACCTAGTACAGACTAAAACACTAACAGGCACTAGTATTGTAAATAGGGTATTTTACTTTATATGAGAAAAATACGAAAAATATACTACCGAGATAGCTTAGGCAAAATGCAGTCGGAAAATGTTAGCTTTAGTTCATGAAATAACAAAATATATTTTAAAATTCAAATCAAAGATTTAAGTTTATTTAATCTGTTTTTGAACACCATGAAGTAGTGGCCAGCATTATGTTATTACGTCATACGGCGTGTCAATTAAACTACTTTGTACTTTTCGTAACCAAAGTAATTTTTATTTAAATATTATTTTGCATTCAGGAAACAGCAGACCAACGATAAGTAGAATAATAACATTTCTTTTTTGTAACTATGAACAATTATCATATTAAACATCAGCGCATTTGTCTATACAGCAAACTGACGTCATACCTACAGAGCAATATGGCGTCCACTGCGTCCGCGTTTTCGTCAAATTACGTGCGAAAGAAAATGTAAAATTTAAATGCATTTTTACGGCACTAATCGATTAAACAAAAATGTTGTGCTTTTTAGTGGTTTATTAGTACTTCAGATTCTAATTAGTACACTTTTCAAAAATGGGTAAAATACCCTATTGTTAAGGAGTCAGTTAGAAAGATGAAGCTAGTCCTCACTAGTCTCCTCTACTCTAATCTTCGGTTTATAAATCCAAATTTGACACCCACAAGTGACCACACATCAACCCTCAGCTTTCCCCAGTTTGTTTACTTTAGGAACTGCCCCGTGATGACAGCGGCGGTCGAAGGCTTAACCTGCTTACCTTGATGTGAATATGACGACGATTTTCTCGGCTAGTGTAGTTATCCTACTTCCTAGATGTAGGTATTAAATGATTTCATTTATGTAAGTAGGTTTTTACAAACACTTAAACGTCAATTATATTTTTAAACTAGACTATTACCAGTGAAGTAGTGACAAATATGAGAAAATAGTGGTTGATGTAAGTAGGGATAAGGGCCTGTTTACTCACAATAGATACGTAAGTATTAGAAACGAAGAAATATTGTTTTATTAGCATTTGCCTGCTTTTGCGCGGTGGTCGGAAATCGGCCCACGGGAACATAGTACGCGAGATAAAAAGTATCATATGTGATCATTCAACTCCATTCAACTATCATAATCAGCCTATAACGCTCCTCTCGATGAGAGGGACTGGGCCGTAATCCACCACGCGGGCCCAGTGCGGTATTTGACCACCTGTTTTCGAAGTTTTGCTTCTAGACATGCCGGTTTCATCACGATGTTTTCCTTCACCGTTTTGAGAGCAGTGGTGATGAAATATTCTACACAAAGTAAAGCGCCTGTCTGGGATCGAACTCACGACCTACAACTCGTAAGTCGCGGCCGTTACCACTGGGCCAGTACTGCTCCTCATCCTCCTCCTAAAAAAAACATCTCTTAAATAATCACCATCATTATTTCCACATCGAAATAGAGTAAAGTTACGCATTAAAACAACACTAGAAACTTCGGTTATACATGTTATTTCAAATATACATTCCAATTAACCGAGTTTACTTTTGAAACCTAAGTTAAATTCACAAAGCATTCTGTTTGAGGTGTGCCCGGGGGCAGCAGGCGAACCCACGAACTAAAGTACTGGCCGGCTATCACAACGTAATGGAATTTAATAGAATAGGTACTACTATTAAATGGGAATAGACCTACACAAATACGAGGGGTTATTATAAATAGCGTTGTTTTCTTTGAATTTGGTAAGGGTTGGAAGGATGCGCTGTTTCAGGAAATTAGTTTCGTATAAAAAGGGCAATGGAGAGGGCTATGCTTGGAGTTTCCCTGCGTGATCGAATCAGAAATGAAGAGATCCGCAGGAGAAACAAGGTAATCGACAAAGCCCGAAGAATTGCCAAACTTAAGTGGCAATGGCAGGGCACATTGCTCGCAGAACAGATGGGCGATGGGGCCGAAAAGTTCAGAAGTGGAACGCCTCCCACAAGGTGGACTGATGACCTTGCGAGGGCCGCAGGAGTCCGCTGGATGCGGAAAGCAAAGAACCGGTCGAAGTGGGGGACCTTGGGGGAGGCCTATGTCCAGCAGTGGACGTCTTTCGGCTGAAATGATGATGATGATAAAAATACGCTGAAATTCCGTGAATACGGTGAAATAAATCTTGAGTAAAGTGCCAGCCAAAATAAGTCTAATTTCTGCAAAATTCAACAAGCGGCTCTTGAAATTGTTAGGTGTGTAAATTGACGAGCAACATAAATTGACCGCATATTCAAATATTGTATGTCATGAGTATAATACGGCAAATTGACGAAGTATGTTTTTGGATTTATAAATTATTTCATTATTTTCGGTGATTTTAATCAAGTATTTGTCATGGAAATGGTCAGAATTTAAAACCTTTGAATATTTCATCGTAAGCACTTTCTTCAAAAGTTTCCACACAAACTCGAGCTCTGTGTAATTTAAAACAATCTATTCTTCTTATTTCAGGGTCTTTCTGAAAACGGTGGTTTCCAATTTCGGAGATTTGAAGAACAACAACCCGTCATTTTCGCGAAAATAAAATAAAACACCTCGCATCATATATTATTGGCTTTTAGAAAGGAAATACTTATAACTTGTTTAGACTTTATAATTACACAACCGTTCTCTTCGAATGTCGAACAAATAATGACCCGCACTCCATTTTACCGTGTAAAATAACATTTTTGTCCCCACCAAAAAATAACGACCAGTTATTTTGAAGTGTTGGCAAAGTAAATAGTATCTCATTCAATTGCCTGAGTGACCATAAATATTAAATACCTAAAAAACTGTTATAATTCATGATAATACCTTAACAGTGCTGCAGTTGTTAGGTATAAAATTATTACACTTTTTCCAAACTAAATCAATGAAATCACGACACTTGTGTTGGGAAAAAGCTACGGCAGAGCTAAAAGGGCTAAAAGGACTAAGTGCGGAAACCAAACCGTATAACATAGAACATAGCTACGGTAGAGCTATTTTGGCAGTTGTCTTCCCCATTGAAATGAATGGGTTGAGTTTGACAGTACCAAGATAGATAACATAATAATTACGATTATTAAAATTAAACCGTGTCCATTGTCCAGTGAACAAGCTAGTTACTTTAATAAATATACACTTACAGTACCTGTGTAGTTGCTAAGGCTTTGAGTTTCCAAAGTTGACTAAGTCCTCTATCAGACTGTCTTAAGCTGGTGAAATGACGAGATGCCGTGTCTTTATTATTAATATAAGCTACCCATAATGGGACGCTGCATAAATAATGAAGCAACATCTTTAACAAAAGCGAAGTGTGATGTGTTGGGAAATCACGAAGCCTTCATTTGATGCAAAGCGTATAAAGCTAGGTAAAGCATTAATGTTATGGATGGGTTTGTTGTTGGTTTGTACCATAGCTCATTGGTTTTTACCTTGCAATTAATTAAAATACTCTTAAAGTGCTCTTACACGAGCAACTAAAATTGGTCCACCCTGGTCAATTCCCGTCAACTACATATGACGTCACGACTACATCCAGAAATTAAGAACAATGGCAACATGTAGCAACCTGTTGCCAGAGATACGGGCACACAATACCATGCAATATGGAGCAACTTAAAAAAAACTAGGCAGTATGACCAATTGGATACTGGGCAACTCATATTGGCGACACTGAGAAATGTGAAATATAAGGAGAAATCAGAAGCAATATCCCCGAAACAATTTCCGCATTTTATTGTTGTTGCTCCAAATTGCTCCAGTTAATAGATACAGACTGATCCATTAGTTTAGCCGAGCAATCATTGCTCAAAAAATTGCCCGTATTGCCCTTTGAATAATGAATGACATATTGGGAACTTGCGTTGTAAACACTGATTTTTTTTTATGAAATTCATTTAAAATAGTTCACGAGTTCATGTTATACTATTCTATGTTCTCTATGCCAATGAACTGCGGAGGAAAAGGAAAAATAAACGGAAAACCTAGATCTAAAACTTACTTATGCTCTGCTTATTAAAAAAAACGGTTCGTTTTGCTTACCAATAGTAGCAATTTTAATTTCCAAGCTGGGCAAATAAATAGTTTCGAAAGCTATTTTTACCTGAATAGCTACTTCCATTAGCATCTAAGTCAAGGAGCATATTTCAGTTAAATGAACCGAAACCTAAATAAGCAGAGAGCTAAATGAAATCCAAACTACAAATAACCGTAAAATAAATACGAAGGCTTGAACAAAGGTCTTTAGATACTTATCTGTAAGTTCTATAACGTTACCTTATTTATTTTTGGCGTTCATATCTTTTATGTAGGATTTAATTTTGTAATAAGTAGGGTTTGCACTGTGTTCTAGTGTTTGGGAATGTTATTTTTTGCCATCTTCTTTATCTGCAATTGTGTTGTTGTTAGATAGGGCTTTGAATTCAATGTCATCATAATTTTTAGCCTTTTTTTATCTAATTTGTACCTACGCTTTCTCCTTTTTCGACTACGCCTTGCTGCTCTGTCAACCGCTTTCAGAGGGGTAATTACGTAACACATTTGTGATTTATGTATGACTTATTAATCGCAATTGAATCTGAATGACTATGTTATGTTAATTAGGTATCAATTAATCTATGACATCCTTTGACGACCTTTAAATTGTGTTTCTATAAATTATTATACATGTAATTGATACAATTTGTGTACCTATAGCTAAACATGTGGACATGTGCAGCTGCTGGAGTCGCATCGCAACGTCAAGTTTAAGGCGTTTGTGGTGCGCATACCTACCTACATGCTACCTGAATCTGGTGAAGGAAGAAAGCTTTTGGCCACAGGATGTGGTAATCCGCCGCTTTCACGGACAAGTGCCACCGGAACGCACAAAGATTTAGTGCAAAAAAGTGATACTAACAAAGTTAAGTTTTGGGCACGCCACGATTGCGGCGGTAAGTCCCCTCTTTGAGGAGTGGTTCGAGAGGCGGCATGGCGTCCTCACCTTCCGCCTGACGCAGGTGCTCACCGGACACGGTTGTTTCGGGAGGTTCCTGTTTCGGATAGGGCGGGAGGAAACGTCCGGGTGTTTCCACTGCGAAGATCGCCCTGAGGACACGGTGGAGCATACGGTGGAGGTCTGCCCGGCTTGGGTGGAGCACCGCCGTGTCCTCGTGGAGGCGATCGGCGGCGGCGATCTCTCGCGTCCGGCCCTGGTCCAGGCCATGGTACGGAGCGAGAGGGCATGGGGAGCCGTCACCTCCTTCAGCGAAGCAGTAATGCTCGCGAAGAGGGAGGTGGCGCACGTGAGGGAGAGGCAGCATATGCGCCCTCGCGACCCTAGCCGCCGCAGGATACGGAGATGCCCTGGGCGTCGGGAATCCCAGGCCGATTTCCGGCCACCGTAGGCATGAGCTTGCGGACGGCGAGTAATGGGTAGCTCGCTGTCCGGTAAGGACCAAGCCCAAGTCGACGGCGCGTTGTGTTCCACGCGCGCCTCAAAGAGATGTCAGCACAAACGTGATGGGGCCCGCAAGGGCCGATACCTGCCAGGGGTGCGGGTTTGTTTGAAATAATAATAATAACGTTTATTTGGACTCAATAAAGATATAGCCTAATACAATAATATTCCTAGCAACTAGGATACAAAAAATGTGTGTGAGTAGACACACATTTTTTGACACGTCCTCCTGCTCCACCCAGAGCGTTTTAAGCCAAGCGATGTTTAAAGCCAATAAAGACTTGTCTTATCTTATCACTAACAGTAGGAATGGCTTTCATTTTGATAGTACCTACACCAAAATTCATTGCGTTCTTTACACTGTTGAGCTGACAATTTTTTCGAACAAATGCAACAATGGTGCATAAAGTATAGCGATAGCATTATCATAATATGAGGCAAAAAAAGTTTGTAAGGGTTTGAGCACGCTTTTTGCATCATTTATGTTCATACATATGGTCATACACGCACGCCAGTTGCGAGAACTACGTACCTGGCCTTTCTGAAGAACAACACCAATAAGGTCACTATATTATGTCCCCTACTGCGTCCTCACTGAGTAAGAAGAATCTTAGGATACTATCAGATTGTTAAATCATGTATGCATGTCACCGCGTTAGTGAGCACAGCTGAATTTTGTGCCAACGATGTTTGAACTTTTTTGCCATCGATACGCTAAGAAGAAGAACCGATGACTCTAATATCTAAGCTAATTATCGATAAATATTGACGTAGCGGTAGCATCACTATAAGGCCGTTCTTATAAAATATTGAGGATAGACGCTGGTCTATCCTCAATATTTTTACATTTTGATTGATAGTGACACACGGTCAATCAAAATCTGAATCATTTGGAAGAATATTGCTAATCCATTGTTACATACGAGTATGTTCGAAAAAAAATCAGCTCAACAACATTCATTATGTTGTTGCACTGTCAAAAAGGTGTCAGTTTGTGTTTGTATGTGTGTATTCTTCTTACTTTCTGCTCTACCATTGGCTGTAACCGTGATACCTTGAACGGTTTTTAGTTAGGGAAACGGTTATTTTATTCTAAACAGTCTTTGATCTTCTACTCGTTAAATTCTTTAGACTCCAATGAAAGTAGAAGCACCACAAAAAGACAACATGGACTAAGAACTCGCAGCTTGTAATATTATGTACAAATTTTCGAAAATGAAGTCAAAGCGACGATTAAATTAGCATTTAGTTGTGCCCAAAGTGCACTTCACGTTCGGTATGCTCTTTTTAATGGGCCCTAAAACGGTTAACTTGGTCGTATGCAGATGACAGTGCAAGCTTACTTTTGTCTAACTGAACAAAACAGACGAAACTTTCGCTACGTAAGATTCGTTTAACCGACTCTAAAACTGAGGAGGTGCTTGTGATAATCACCAAGCTGTACAAAAAGAGTACTGATCGTCGTTAAGGGGTAGTTTTATGCTCACAGGAGGCTTCTGCTATTGACTGCTGGCGAAATTGCTCTTTTGGGACCAACGGAAAGAGTCAGAATAGGCGTCTTTCCCTGTATATTCAATTTAATTTTTTTTTATTATAATTACTTTTACCACAGAAAGAATTAATGATTCAAGTTAAAGTCAGATAATTGATTACAATATTAAACATTAAAAGACACTTTTGAATTAGAATTGATTCTAGTTGCCCCTTCCAAAATGTTGAAGTTTGGACAGAGAACTAAAAAATATCTTACAATACTGAAAGTTTTATTTTCTCTCTATAATTGCCTTTGCAAGACGTCATATTGATGTTCTAGCACAATTTATTCCTAAAAACTATCAAAGACTGCAAAAACTATACTATTCGTAATTTCAAAACCAAACTGACAGTCTGGCTCAAACAGTACAATTATGATGAAATCGAAAACTTAATCTCCAGTGGGTAATTCATTATTTATATCTTCACATTCACACTAAACAGAAACACACTACATACATATAAACACACACGCTTCATCAAATGTTAAATTGTAATTCTAGATTCTAAGTATTTATTTTTAATATAACCTTTTTTTGTTTTTGTTGACGTTGTAAATTAAACAGGCGAAGACACTGGTCCCTATGATACACTTAACACTAGTTTAGGGACCAGGGGATTCAAATTTGTGTATGCTTTTATGTCACTAAACCTTATTGTATTGTCTTTTTTTTTTCGTTTTTTTTTTCTTCACTTATCAGTTATTCCTTGTGATACCTACCACTACTTGCTATGTAAATGTGTCAGGAAGTTATTTTAACATCTTCAGTACTAGCTTCAATAATACGTATTTTTTCCATTTGGTGTATACCAAATGAAAAAACTCCCGAAGCAAAGTTAGTAACGTATGGGTCCACCCCTGCGGCATACCCTATCCATTAGAAAAAAAAAGAATTTTCGAAATCGAACCACAATTGCCAGAAATATCGCGGAATATACATGCATATACAAAAAAAAAAAAAAAAAAAAAAAAAAAAAATTGAGAACCTTATTTTTGGAGTACGGTAAAAAAATAAAATTAATTCTGGGTGGCACTTTCTAAAGATAGTTTCGTATACAGAAGAAGAGGCAAGAAATAGTTACTCTTTTAATATGTTTCACAATATCTAATAGCCTACGTTTTCTCATAAACTTGTTTTTAAAAACAATGAATATAAGAAAAAAGTTGAATCAATATTTGTCTGAGAGTAACTTCTTTTTATTTTCAGCTCTGTTAACTGTAACATCAAATAACCTTTTTACTAAAATCACCTTTGCATTCCACACCATACCTACTCTTTGTTAACCCTTACACTATAATTACTGTTCACTTTGTGCCCATTATTTCTACGAGAGCTAACGAAAGACGCACCTTTTACACTGAATTATTAAAATTAAACCGTTTCACGTTGCGGGTTGCGGTCTCAAAGTCGCTTCGTTGCGGCCGCAAGAAAGTTGCGGGATATATAGAGAAGGACAAAGGAGCTAGCCCGGGGCCATTTGTTCATCGTACCTACGTATTTGTTCGCGCCTAATTAAACATGGAACTGTGGGAGCAGGTATATCAAGGGAATTAGGGATTCAAGTGTAGATTTTAATGTATTGCGATTCTAGGAGATGGGTTTTAGTTTTATTACTATTGTGTTACGGTTAGTTTTGTTTTCAGGGGTTTGCTAAAGGTGAAATATATTTATGGCGGTCGTACTCTAAAAGTTGTGTAATTTGAGTCAACCTGGGGATAGCTATGTCGGACATAGGTTTTTCATTCGTGAAACGATAGAAATTGACAGAAATAGAAAATATTTATTGTCCAGGTAATACAGTACGCATACATAGGTTAACATCAAGTTGAGACGACCGACGTATTGAGTAGCTTAAATATTACTTACAGCTACTTAAATACCCCAAACTATACAGTTATTTTATGATTGCGGTTAGTTACACATTATACTGTAGCAAAAATAAAAACTTAAACTGGAGTTCGTTTTAAAGAAACATATTTTTTCAAACGAACATACCTACATACTCGTAGTTCGCTAAAATATGAGATAGGTACTAAACCAAATATCTAAACATAATTGGGCTTATTAGTTTACTCGCGCGAAAAATCTCGCCGTATTCTTGGGCGAATTGTCACTTTTAAATTCTACAATATTTTCTATAGGTGACTCGCACTAAGCTAATTTATTTGTGGGTGCATCGACTATTCCAGAAATTCGTATAAGGCAACGCAACTGGTACGTTTTGTAATTTATGTTACGAAGGGAGTGTATTTGTTCCTTATCTTTTGGTCGTTTTATTCAAACGTGGCGATTCGATGCTTGGGGACGCCTATGGCCAGCAATGGACATCTTTCGGCTGAAGTTATGATGACGATGACAAAGTGGACTAGTACATCTTTACATAACATCACATAGTTACATGTTTGCGACATGAAGAGTAGTAGATAAATAAACTATTCTAAAAATGGACGCCCCTCCACTGCTTGTTGCATAAATATTTCAAATGTCCGTAAAATATTTTTTTGTGGAGGGGCGTTCATTTTTAGAGTGGTTTATCACTAACAGCCTGTACGTCACGAAGAATCAAGCAATGTTAGCAAAAAAATAAAAATACCTAAGTGCCTCACTAGTTTTTATCATATTCCAAAACTATCTTGCTGAACGCACAAACATTTCCAACCAGCTACATTTTATTTCCAAATGAGTGGAACTATCTCTTTGTTGAAGCTCACACCCAGTAAAACGGTTAGCAGTAATATTAGCGACCTCATTTCGTTAATGAGAGCAATCCACAAACATTTGCGCATGCACCGGTGTTTATCTGTTAACTGGCAACACTTTGCAATCAGGACCGATGTGGGCAATATCAGTAGCTCTATGTACTCACGGAAAATTGATATTGCTAGCTTAGAGCCGACTGGTGAACGTCAATATGGTCGTTTGTTCTTATGATGTGCTGTTTTATGGAGGGACGTTAATTTAGTTGTGTATTCTTTTGTTTTTAGGATATGGTTTGGTAGAAATTTTGTTTTAAGATGGAATTTTCTGGGTAGCCCGGGAAATCCATATTTTTGTAACTTTTTTTGCAATTTGCAGGTGAGTGCAAGATTGTATGTTAGTTAAAATATGATTCGCAACCATTATATGTTCGTACAGAATTATAGTCATTCAAATTATCAAAACAAAACTAAGTTCATTTATAGCAAATTCATTTACCTATTTCAGACTAAAAAGTACATTACAATAAATTAAATTAACACTAGAAATTGATATAATAAAATCACACACACAATAAAATAATACCCAAAACATTCAAATTAAACACACACGCGCACGTTACTTTTTCATGAAATAGTCATTCAATCGAAACAAATGAACTTAGAGGGTTGTATTGATGATTTAAATGATTATAAATAAAGTCTTTTTGTTGCGGTCGCGAATCATATTTTTTTAACATAAAGCTTGAAACTGACTGCCAATTTTCAGAAAATTTTCGTGCTACCCTGGCGTTTTCACCGTAAACGTAGCAATTAGAATTATTATAATTGTTATTTTATGAAAAAAAAAAAAAACTGAAAACATTCCTTGCAACAATTTATTTTTATAATTTAAAAGTATTTTATTTTTATTTTTATTATGTATAGGTATTATAATCATAAGGCATCCAAAAATACGTCCGCATCGTTGCAGGAAAACTGCCCAAAAGGCTGGCAACATTGTCACGTTGTATGGCAATGCTGATTCTTTGGCCAAAAAATAGGCCAGCCCAATGGTCACGTGAAGAGTCGACCAACCGCTTGGAAATGTCTCGGAAAACTAAGTGGAGACTCGGATCCCATGGCCCTTGAGTTTCAACCCCAAACGGCTCGTACATATAGGTTCCAATAAGATTGTTTTTTTTTTTCAACTATATTTGATTTCACTTATTGATGACAATGATGCAACGTTGTATGTAGTCGTTACAAACACTCAATGGTAACAAAAAAGTCATACATATTTATGTTATGACAATGGACAAGACATGGACGTGGGTCAAACGTGTTCAGTATGCAGGCTGTTTCGTTACATATTTTACCGCTAACCTTGACCCTGAGATTAAAAAAACCATAAGCATTACATACATGACCTTACCATACCTAATAGGAAGGAAGGAAGAATGGGTAGCGTTTTTCAACAACACCGCAATTATACAGATAACAACATTATTGTCAGAAAAAAAAAAACAACAGACAAAAAGACAGGTTAGTCACCAACTCGACACGAGAGAAAGGGGAGGACAAAGAGGAGACACGGTCAATATGTAGACGCGTGTCCCTATACACACACAGTCTATAATGTTCCCACTGTTGGGACACAGGCCTCCTCTCCGTGAGAGGGAGTGGGCCGTAATCCACCACGCGGGCCCAGTGCGGGTTGGTAGATGTCACATGTCTTCGAATTTTTGCAGGGGCGCGGGTTGTTCGAAAGAAATACCGTGGCCCCTGGCAAACAGGCAATTGAAGGAACACGGGTGGGTTTTAGTCAGTAAAAGTCTGACACGCCCTGCTGCTCCACCCAGAGCGGGAGGACTTATTTCATGATAACCCACTCAAAAAAAAAAAAAAATTGGACACGCGTAAAAATCTTGGCGTGTCCAGATGACGAAATAATAAGTGATACTAATTTTGAGTTTCACCAACTGGAGTCCAGTTGGTGAAACTCAAAATTAGTATCAATTTTTTTTTTTTGAGGGTGGGATATCATGAAATAAGTCCAGTTACTGGACACACGTGTGTCGAGTCTTTCGTGTCGAGTTGATGACTAACCCAAAAAGACACGACAAAGAGAAACATTACTTTAATTTTGGAAGTCGGTGTCTTATATTTTGTATTTTTGCCACTAACTTTTGAAATGAAAGTTATTTTACACTTTGTAGTTGTGGTACCTGCTACCCACCCCACACAAATTCGTATAAGTCCTTCACTTGCTAAGTATTATTATAACATTGATTATAACATCATCAACAAACACTACCTAAGTGGTAAAACTACGTAAGTATTAATGAAGCTAGCTCTCCAAAACAACTACTCCAAACTTGATCACATTTATAAGAAAACACTCCAAAATTAGGTAGTATTTCAAACAAAAGAATATTTTTTATTTTTTTATTTAATCATATCCGCATTACAATTTAAAAACGCAATCGCAAAGATATCAAATCTATCTGAAACCCCGCTCCATACTTTCAGTACAATATTCGCGAAAATAAATCCGCTTAACCACAGAGAGACTTGCGAAATAAAATATTCTATTAGCAAAATCCGTTGGCTCATAATTCACTCAGAGCGCAGCGCACCGTGGCATGGCAGGTGGTCTTAATAAATACGAAAATGGCCTATCGCGAGGTTAGTAATAAATTCAAAAGGCAATCAACGCCACGGGGGCGGGTAAAAATATTAATAGCCGAGAAATAATTATGTATTCATGACTTCCAGCCTCGGCCGGGGATGAAGTGGAGCCGAAGTATCGGGGTAAACTAAATCCGCGGGGATTGGGTGAAGTAGTCGGTGACCGCGACCGCCACCGCTGCCGCCGGTACCGCCGCCTGCCGACGGTCCAACCTCACGTTTTTACTAAAGTGCACGGTATATTCAGACCCTACGAACTTTGACTCCATATTACTAATATGCCTTTTTCTTATTAACTATACTTTCATTATAAATGACATACCTACATACATAACATCACGCTTTCACACTCACATATTTGGACAGTTATGTTTTTTTTTAAGCCCGATGTGTGTATTGAGAAATTCCATATAAAAAAAACAATAGCACCTTGCCCGACCTGGGAATCGAAGCCTCCTCCCACCTCATGCTCAGTAGTAGCCCTTGTGAACACTAAACCAAAGAGGCAGTCATTGTAAATAAGTACAGACGCCAGCACTTCAAGCTACCACAATCTGTCAAATTTGTTTGATAGATTTTCAACTTTATAACATAAACATAAGGTTCATGTTCAATTGGGAAAATTTGACAGTTTGGGGTAGCTTGATGTGCTGGCGTCTGTCAAAACCCATCATAAAATCAGGTATGCCTATACTTAACTCAAATTTCACCACTCACATATTTTCATGTCCTATGGGGAACGAGCCTTTAACCAGACTCCGGGCAGATACCAAGAAATTCATACTGCTTCAAAATAAATGAATCATCATTTAAGCCGAAAGACGTCCACTGTTGGACCTAGGCCTCCCGCAATTTGGAGGGGTTTACCATAATCGCCACGCTTGGCAGGCGGATTGGCGATCGTAGTATCTATGGTGGTAAAATGCATAGAGAACGCTGCTGCCCATTCTCTAGTAAGTCCCTTTATCGCCTCTTATGACACCCACGGGAAGAGATGGGATGGTGCTATTCTTTACGTTCGGCACCACACGAATGAATAATGAATATTGCTTCGAAATAAATAAATACTGCAGAGTTACCTACTAGTCAAATAGTAAAGCATTCGTTACGGATAGCAAATTGTAACTGGCTAATGCCTGCGGCTTGTGTAGGCTAGGTTTCACAAAATCAATTATCAGAAGACATGAAGCGAAAGTTGGGAAAGAAAACAAACTAAACATGGCAATTATTTATACTTTGTTACATGCATAGCTGGACAATCTAGTTCTATGTTACTGATGGACTCATTTACACACGCAGGTCATTCTTAAGTATCAAAATGTAATACACAGGGAAAGGTCTCCCTTTCTGTCGCTTTCCGTTTGCTTCCAATTTGTATCAAACACAAGATAATCCCCCAATTTACAACCCTGTACCTACTCTTTATTAATCCACAGTGACTGAAAACAAAACAAGCCAAATCAGCTTTTCGCGTTCGGTTGCAAGTCATCAATCAATCGTTAATCCAACGACGCAATATCCATAAAATGGATCGCGGGAGGTCGGCGTGCATTGGGTACGCATTGGGTACGTAATTCTGGCGGAGCGAGCCGACGACAATGCCGCAATCGGACCAGCAATCTGCATAATGGATTGCTGGGCGAACGCTTCGTCCGGTCGCCGCTCATTCAATTGTCGCGGTCGCCGATGTGTCGCACCGTTATTACGGAGTACGGAATTAATAATTTCATGCCGTATGGGCGTGAAGTTCACGCCTCATTGGAGGTTAGACTTTTCGTGCAATGTTTTTTTTTTGCTTTCGCGTGAGTGGAGGTTTGTTGTCACAACTTTTGCTTAAGATTCTTAACCCCTGTTTTGACGATTTTTATATGACCTACTTTACCATCAACCTTGACATATTCTATCCAAAAGATACCAAATTGTCAAGATGTTGTTGTCAATTTTCAATCGAAATCAATTGAAAGATATAAATTGATCAGATACAGTAATACTTAAATGACACTACGTAAGTTATATCAAATCGTTGCAAATGTATGTATGTCCTACAGTAAATTGTGCAAGTCAGTAATTTTGAATTTGAAATGCAAAATAATATTGTGACAGTACAGATACAAGCTTACTGGAACATGTCCCATCGGGGATCTTTGCATATTTGACAAGCTGTTTTGTCATATTCTAATCATTTATTCAACGAATGTTGGCAAAGCTCTAATCTATTAGTTAGTTATCTATGTGTTGCAAAGACCGGAGGTACCACAACTTCTGTCCCAAAAACTAGAAAATATTTTTAAAATTCGAGTCACACGAGTTGTATTGTACAGCTTCTTGTAATGCCTCATAATCTCAGCCAGATTCATTTGCGACACACAAATTATTCTGAGAATGTTAATGTGCCTTTATTAAAATTTTATTCGATTTAATCTAAGCTCCAATATTTAATTGGCAAATACTTGAATTAGCTGCATTTCTAGCAACTTTAACACTTTGCCGCGTCTCGATGATGACCAACGAGTGTAGAACACAAGATGTATCTAACGGCTCATAACGCGTCCTAATTTTAGCCTCGCTAATAAACTTCCTTTCTTTCTAACACATCATCATCTGCCTCATCATCTGCCTAGCCTTTTCCCAACTATGTTGGGGTCGGCTTCCAGTCTAACCGGATGCAGCTGAATACCAGTATTTTACATGGAGCGACTGCCTATCTGAACTCCACAACCCAGTTACTGGGTAGTACGATACCCCTTGGTAACAAAAACAACATTTAATTAAAAATACTTTTATCAAAGGACAAATCAAATCCAAGGTCAAATCTCTATCAAACAGCAGCATATTGTCCTTTTTCGGTGTTGAATGTGTACCACAAAATGTAAGTCTCAAAAACCGGTGCGCATATAAATAGCGCTGCCTTTAATCTTCACTACTTATACAGTAATACATTTTTAACTAGTGCGCAAACTGTAACCCTGAATTCAGCATATCATTCTAGACCCCCAGCGCAGAAATGTATCGTCGGCTATACAAAAAAATATTTGCCGTTTCATACAAAAGTGCAATACCTACGCGGTTAAAATGTATGGAACAGCTGATTGTTTTTTGTATATCCAACGATTTTTGTTTGCGAAGGGTGTCGAATGATATGCTGAATTCATGTTTACGCACTGGTTAATTCCGGTTAATTCACTAAATGGTTATTTATTTAAAACGAAAAAAAAAAACTTTTTTTTAACGGAAATCTCAATCAGTGAATTCAAGGAGCAGTGTCTTGTGTCGTCTTGGTTACAAATCTGCACCAAGATATAATAACACTTTCTAATTTATGCCCCGTTTTTAATATTCAAATCAAATATTTATTGGAACTAAAAAAGGTTTACTAATTTTCAGTGTTCGTTAGCAGCTACGATAGCTTAAAAAAACTGTGTTGCAGCCATTAGCGCCCACCTCTGATAGAGGAGATGTTGGCGTTCCATTGATAATTCTAAAGCAATAAAATTAAATAAAAAAGTTATAAATATAGAACTTTTAACTATATTCTCTGGAAAATCTTAAGAAATAAAACATAAAGTCGCCTAGAAAAACAAACTTACCACATCCACACATGTAACATAAAATTATAAACTTCAATCAAAGATGCATCTCTATCACGAACCAGCATCTTGTCCCGTCTCGGTGTCGAGTGTGTACCACAAGATGTACGGCTCAATAACGCCTCCTAATCTAAGCCGGGCTTTCAACAGCCGCACAAGATTTACTGGCCACATATTATATGTGTAGTGAAGAGGAACAATAGCCAGGATATTGATTTAAAGTATGATATAGGGTGCGTACATCTTGATGTGGAGTAAGATGTTACAGAGATATAGTGAGTGTGTTTTGTTTTCCTGTTTTGGTATTGAGCAGTGATTTGTTGGTTTTGGCTTTGTGGATTAGTAACTTGGTAGCGGCTAAATGATGTGTTGTTTGTTTTGTTTCTTTGTTTTCTTTCTAAGAAGGCTACCTCAAGAAAACATGGTCTTATTGAGGATCAAATGAATAAGGCTTTCTTTGATTTGATTATATTTTGGATATACAAACATTTAGCATGTTATCTGATAAATACGTACTTTGACTGGATACGTCCACTCAATCTTTGTTGTTTTTTCATCAAAAGACCATTATTATTTCAGATACCAATCTACGTCTTCCCATGATCTGACCAATATTATGTATGGAGTTTAACTGTGTGTGACTTTGGATATGTATTTCATTAATTTCTTGTCACCGCCTTCCGAAAATAAAGTTATTTTTCGCTTTCTAGTGTTTTTTGGAAGTCAGTTGTTTTTTTTTTTTTGGAAAAATTTTTATTTTTCACTTTTTTGTTAAAGTACCTACCCCACACCAATTCGAAATTTCATCATCCTTGGGGTCAAAACAATGCATATTTATACTCTAGCAGCAATCTCGGTTAACTTGCTGTCATTTTTCCAAGAGTTTCGTTGTCTGTCTCCGAAACGCATCATCCGATCTTTATGAAATTTAAATGGGACCATTTCGAAATAAACCCCTTTCGAACAAAAAAATAATTTTGCAAATCGGTCTTATGACGGAGTTTTGCCCGAACCTCCACCTAACTCCTAACCGTTAAAGAGTTGTACCTTCCTTCATCAGCTCAGCGTCATGAGATGATGGTGACCATACTCCCGATGGTGAAATGCCTCAATAGCTTTAGAAAATATATATGAAAAAACATTGTTAATACCTACAAAATTTGAGGGTTGGGTTTAAAGATTCTTTATTTATTCTATAAGAACATACATTATTTACTTAGCGAATAAATACATTATTAAAGTAGGTGTAGTCCAGGAGCAAACAGTTTTGATTTCGTATTGAAGGTAGGTACGAATATATAGAAATCTTATTGTGTGTAAGACTAACATAATATGTCGTTAACTTATTAGTTTTGTATTGTTTGTGACGTACAGCTTGAGTTTGGCTTTAAATGCGTTGAGAGAAGATGTGCTCCTGATATCTGCCAGTAGATTATTATAAAGTTGAACGCCTTCGTATTTTATATTTTTTCTACCATATTGCGTCCGCGGGGCGCGCGTCTGTAGTTGGTTAGGGTTCCTTTGGCTGTATTTGGATATTTTCGTGTGGAAGGATAATTGTGTGTGTATGGTTTTGTTAAGGATTTTTCTAATGAGAACGCAGGAATTAAATGTGTAAAGTTGATGAATGCTCATTAGTTTGGTGTTTTTGTATAGCTCGGATGTAGGTGTGTGATAATCGTAGTTAAACAAAAGTTTGATTATTTTATTTTGTGCTATTTGAAGATCTTTTATAGTAGATTTTGTGGCACATCCCCAGATTTCGATTAGATAATTTATGTGTGAGCGAACCAGTAAGTTGTAAATATTGAAGCGGATTTTTTTTGGAACGTTAATTATGTACCCGCGCATTGATCCCATTAGCGAAGTTATTTTTGATTTTATGTAATCAATAGGTTGCTCTCGATTTCCCTGGGATTCCATCATCAGATCCTGACTTGGTGCCAATGGGACCACCTCAGGAGTATACTCTTTAAAAAAAAAAATAAACAAAAAAAAATGAGAATCGGTCCACAAATGGGGGAGAAATCGAGGATCATACTTTAAAAAAAAATACATAGGTACAGTGGAACATATAACCTCCTCCTTTTTTGGAAGTCGGTTATAAATTCATATAGTACTGTATAAAACTTAATAGTAGTACTGTATAAACTAAATTTAATCCACATAAGCACACCGCGTAAACTATTAGGCAGTTGTCATCAACAATCAGATACATAGCTTCTAATTACCTCATATAACGACATTAGATGACTATGTACCTAACATTAATAATTAATTAGTCGTACATACTTCCACGTCATCAAGTAATCGAGTCACGAAGCTAATAACTATGTTAATTGATTAATTTGCAATCATTGTGCTGTCTAAAATCAATTTGCCGAATGAGATCATATTGGCACTTAGAGGTACTTGGCTACATAGTTTTCCTATTAGGATTGTAACTGTGGAAGATGGATCTGATTGGGATAGGGGAAGCTTATTGTTGTCAAGGGTGGAATGGGGTGGTTAAAGGTTATTATTAAGAAAATTTTGTGGAAAGTTGAGTCTCGTGTATAGATTTTTCGATGGTCAGATAATTAGGATCGATGTCCTTTGATTTATGAAGGTTTTAGAAACTCTTAACTTATTTACTGACACGCTACGCACATTTATTCATACTCGAATCAAACTGTCACAAACATCCTTAGTTTAATTTAATATGTTAAGTACTGTACGGCCCAAGAAAAGGTGGCGTGACGACCTAGACGCGTATTGCAAGGGCTGGATCGAGGAGGCCCTGGAAAAGGATGCCTGGGAGGATTTGGGGGAGGCCTTTGCTCAGCAGTGGGACAGTGTAGGCAAAATGAAAAAAAAAAAGTACTGCAAGGGTTTTCTGTAAAACTCGACCTTATGTTATACAGCCTGGCGATAAAATAACTGATAACATTCGAACACTCCGTTTTTTAGAATATGCTTTCAAATTAATTAGAATAGGTTTCCAACAGAACCTTTTTTATGAATAGACGAAGTAGAAACAAAAGAGCAACTATTGAAGTACCGTTCCATGCATTATCATCTACGTTAATTTTGAATCACACCTTTGACCTGGGCACCTCCAGATTTCACAATAATATTTATGAGCAGTAATACCGACCACTCTTGTGGCTAAGTAATAATAACGACATGGGATTATCGATCGCTTAAACTAAGCTGGCCGTGGTCGGACCGTCGATGGGGGATGCTAAGACCCCTCCGTGCCTCGGAAAGGACATTAAGCCGTTGGTCCCGGCTGTCATTCGTGCATCTTTGACAGTCGTTACGGGTCGTCAGAAGCCCGAAAGTCTGACAACCAGTCTTAAGGGGTATCGTGTTACCCAGTAACTTGGTTGTGTAGGTCAGATAGGCAGTCGCTCCGTGTAAAGTAATGATATTCAGCTGCATCTGATAACACTGGAAACCGACCCTAATCATCATTTTATTTCAATTTATTTGTGGTCTGTGCTCTCTATTTAGTCACTACTTTTCTCACCATATCATCATTTACACACTTCATCCATCATTTCTTTGGTTTCCCGCTACTCTTATAACCCAATATACTTGGGAAAACGTTAAGCAGATGATGATGATTTCATAACTTTCCATTCCTATAATGTTTGGAAAACAAGAATGTTTTTTTAAATGAAACTACCGACCGACCAAAACGCTGCTTCAATAGAAAATTGAAAAGAAAAAGGTCACCTCTACATGCACCCATTTACACATACAGTTCTTTTTAAACCGAAAAGCAATTCAATTAATCTAAAAGGTAATCCCGGCTCCCCGATAGTCTATTAAAATAACTAATCCAGCAATTTCAGTTACATAGTCAGTACAGTAATTGAAATCCATGAACGGTGCAGCCATTTCTCGTATGAACCGTCGGTCAATAGAAAAACACAATGGACCCAACACAATAGGGTCCATTCACTGGTCTTAAACGGTCGCGAACAAAATGGAAATTTTAGCGTTCGTTGAAACTCAGAACTATCCGTGATAGTCGATGTTACCTTGATTTTTTTCGTACGGTGTAATGTGAAGCCATTTTTAGGCTATTGTGAGGAGTAATCGGTTGATAAGTGATGATAGTACCTATCGCTGTTTTGATACGCTATTTTAGGGTTTATATTGCTTTCAATGCAAAGTTCGTTTAGTAGCAAAAGAACGTGGTTAAATCAGGATTGTTTTTTTTTTCGAGGATACACATTTTAAAAGGCTTTGGGATAAGACGGCGGATTGTGAGATTTTTACCTCACTAAAACCACCCAGGTGGTTATTATCTACAAATGGAAGGGGTACGTTATCTCTATTCTTGTGAGCGCACAACTATTATTTTTTACTGACGTCAGTTTTTACAACAGTCTGCTATCGCTACTGTGATTGGGTCTTCCAAATAGTACCTTTATGAAGCTTGATAACGTGCACTTAGTTCGACTGAAGTGGTTTTGAGAATAGGCAGAAATAAAGAACCTCCTGACGAGTTTATGTCTTTATATTTTTCCTATCCAGACACTTCCTTTACAAACAGTTATACTGAACGTTAATTTAGACAATACAAGTTATACGGACGAAACAAAAATTAAACGTTGAACATTCAAGACTAAAATACGAGAGGAACAGAGCAGGTGTGTATCGATACAGGTGAAGGTCGAACACTAAATTACACAGCTCTTGCACAATCCCAGGAGAGCGATCCTGGGCTGCAAGGCCTGCTGAAGAGCAACATCACGTCGGGGTCACCAATATAGCGGTATGAGGAACAGGTGGTAAAGTTCGCTCATCCTCTATTGAAAAGGAGGATCCTCCGACCAGACACAATACCCTACGTACCCTATATATTACTACCTGTTCCTCATACCGCTAAACGACTTACGGTGCGGGCAGAGACAGTGGTGATTTTGCCATTTGCTCCCTTACAGTTGACGAGATGAATCTGGGGTTATCACTAACAGTAGTTAAAGTAGGTACATTAGTGATAGTAGGTACTGTGGCTATCAGTAATTCACAATGGATGTCAGTGCCAGTCTCCTTGTATAATCCACCACTCACTTCTCACTGGTCGAAGTACTAGGGTAGCATAACAGCGAGGCACATGACACAAGACACAAGGCACAAATCAACTCGTAGGTTTTCGTAACGTGTGACTCCATAAATCCTGTCTGTTTCAGCTACACGTCATTTCATTTCAGACGTCTTGACTCTTGATGCAACTATAGTGGCCTATAATGGCGAAGCTTGGGAAGATATGGAGTGAGGAAATGAATAAAGGCACATTCACATCATCATCATTTCAGCCGAAAGACATCTACTGCTGGACATAGGCCTCCCCCAGGCTCCTCCACTTCGACCGGTCTTGTGCTTCCCACATCACGTTCACATAGTCAAAAAGTTTTAGAAAATCCGGCCAAAATCGCCGAAAAAAACACGTAACTTGTATGGATGCCTTTAATTTGTTTACTTTGTTTAATTTTATTTTTTGTTGGTAGAGCGACAATAGAAATACACACCCTTTGGATATTTTTAACTATCTTCCTGAAATATTAGGGTTCCGTTGGCATGCTTTTGGGCACAAAAAAGTAAGATAGCTCCTATTTATTCCCGAAAATGTGTAAAGAAACAATAGTCTTTTAAATAAACTTTCGCTTTCTCTTTACTTGATGAATGTTACGTGTGCAAATTATACGTAATAAAAGTACCAAAAAAAAAAAAACATTTTCTCTTCAATTCATTTGAAAATTATCATTTCAACTTAGGTTTTAATTACATTCTAGATCACGTTTCAGTGTGGGTCCCTAGGTCCCTTTTTAGCCCCAGTTATTTTAGTATCTCTTCTAATGTTAGGTTCGGGCGAAAGAAACTATCTCACTAAAATTAAAGAAAAACAGATCCCTGATGGTCTGTTTATTTTATCTCACAAGTACTGATAGTCAACCGGACCTTTAAAATTTCATCATTAATTGTACAGTATTTTTATTTCATGAAGCGACAGGAGCTTTACTTGTGGTAACCAAGTGCACGAACACGCTTTGGATGTGATGATGTGTGCGTGAAGACGTGTCATTAACGTTACGAGTAACTCGCTTTACTCGTCTTTATTTATGCTGACGCACATAACATCCACACGCAAACACACACACGCACTTCCGACTTCACCATAATCTCGGACGCGGTACCGAGAGTTTACACACACATTCACAGCGCGTTTGTACACTTGGTAAACATAAGTAAAGCGCGCGCCGCTACGTGAGATAAAATACTATAAGATAGGTATTATAGTTTTCCGGAAAAGAACTGGAGTTACCGAAATAGCTTGCACAGTAAGTGGGCTAGCCATGTTTGTCGAAGGACCGATGGCCGATGGAGCAGACGAGTCCTGGAGTGTGGGACGCCCCCGAGCTAGGTGGATCGACGACCTTAAAAAGGTGGCTGGGACAGACTGCATGGATGTCGAAGGCGGAGGATAGACTCTTGTGGCGCAGCCTGGGAGAGCCTATGTCCAGCAGTGGACTGCGATAGGCTGAGTTGACTATAGTTTTCTATCTTTGTGTGATGTGTCAGCTAGCTTAATAGAATTATACGTACGATATTACCCTACTTTACCTAATTCATCAGTCTTAGTTAATATTTCCTTTGACCATTTCCCAGTTAGTACCTAACCTGGTATTATGTGAAGTCACTAGTTTCCACCCGCCCATGTAAATTTTTGGTACCGGATCCGCCGCGTCGCATCTCATCGCCCATGCTCTTTTTGAACCGACGAAAAAACGGAGGAGGTTACTCAATTCGACGCGTATATTTTTTTTTTAATGTATGACCACGCATAACTTTTTCCAGAGTTTTCCGATTTTGATAATTCTTTTTTTATTGGAAAGGGTATACTTCGAAGTTGGTCCCGTATCAATTTTGAAGAAAAATTCCAACCCTAAGGGTAAGAAAACAGGGTATGATTGATTGTTTACTCACAGATTTTAATACTGAGTTGTGTATTAAATCAAAAATTAAGCATGTAGTAATTAGTAGATTATAGCCACAAAAAATTATAAAATGAAAACTTTTTAATAAAAAAATTAAACCGCCGAAAAACCGAAAAGTAAAAAATAATAAACTAGCTTTGTCCAACCCCAATAACTAAGTTCGGAAGTCGGTGACTTTGGATATGTATTTAATTATATGTCACCACCTTCCGAACTTAGTTATTGGGGTTGGACAAAGCTAGTTTATTATTTTTTACTTTTCGGCGGTTTATTTTTTTTTTCCTTTATGCTTACCTCCCAAGGGCCGTAGCGTGTTATAAAATAGTGTCCTTACGAATCGGGCTAGCTAACGCAATAGATTTTTTTTTTAATCCGACTGGTAGTTTAAAATATTACCCCCTATATACAAACTTACAATCAAATTTTGCCTCTTAATAATATTAGTATAGAACTATAGAATATAATAAGAATTATATTGTCATATAAACGTACAACTAAATATTTTTCTTATTTGAGTTTGTGCTTGAGAAGTTGTACGAAGATGCTTGACTGTCAGATCTGACATCATCTGTAAGTGCAGCATATGATGTGTAGGTCTTCTTTTTATCTTGATTTAATTATGGACTTTTATAACCGCAATGCGTATGACAGTCCCACCGTACCCGTAAATACAATGCTTCTAAATACATTTGTGCCACGAACCTGAACAGACTCCTCGCATCATCACCATTTAGTTGGCACAGAATTTTATGAAATGTGCCCATATCAAGTCAGTTCAACCTCAAGGCCCCAAACAGATCATTTCTCTGAGACTCATACCGAACACAATCCATCAATAAGGGATGTTAGTCTTCCAAAACTCCACACTCCACACAATTAGTAGGTAATCTTCCACTCTAGCTTCATATACCCGCGAGCAAAGCAAGAGATACATTCATAATGAATCATGTATGAGAGATAAGATAATAATCTCCACAATATGGTAGGAAACAACGCTCGGCCGTGGCTACATTAGGTTATAATAGAGAATCCTTCGGGCTACCTCTGGGCTTTCACACAGATCTCACAAAACCACAGAGAGCAGAGACTTTTAGACTTTTCTAGATCTTCATCGCTGGCAATTAAACCTCACAGATAAAGTAAGATGAGATGAGAAGATGGCTGAATACCTTTGCATTATGTTTGCAATACCTACGTGGTCAAAATGTGTGGTAAGTCCATTTTGAATTACCGACCAAGTATTTTATCATGGATTCAATTCATCATTCTATACCCCAGGTAACCAGGATATTCATCGATGTCCCTGCCACTCTGAATATAATACTAGCTTCTGCCCGCAACTTCGTCTGCGTCAAATTTCTTGCTCCCCGACCCACCCCGTCGCATCGAATCGCCTGCACGTGCGAGTACTTCGTATTTGTGACATTTTTCATTTAACACTGAAATATTTTTTCAAATCGGACCAGTAGTTCCTGAGATTAGCGCGTTCAAGCAAACAAACAAACTCTTCTGCTTTATAATATTAATAATATAATATGTTATATTATAATAATATTAATATTTATATAATAATCTATATAAATAAAAAGAAATGCCCTGACTGACTGACTGACTCATCAACGCCCAGCCCAAACCCTTGGACCTAGAATGCTGAAAATTTGCACAGAGGAAATTTCCCTTTATAATGTAGACAAGGAATAAGGAAGGATTTTTCGAAATTCAACCCCCAAGGGAGTTAAATGGGGGATGAAAGTTCCGCGCGGGCGAAGCCGCTGGCAGATGCTAGTAATATATATAGTATAGAGGCCGTTTTAATTGTATGGATAATTATGTTCCTAAATTAGTTTACATGTTTAGGACTACCTAGGACTATCTAATGATATAGATTTTTGATTGCACAAGCTTTAGTTTGTTACTTTTTTCATGTTAATTTTTCTGTGCTTTGCAGGTGATGCAGCGGCGCCCACAGGTAACCTCCTAGATTAGTTCCGGAAGTAAAAGCAACGATAAGATGGTTTAATTTATTTCATAATAAGATGTATTACGCCGTTCCCTGTGGTGCCGGAGTTCCGCGTGGTGCCGGATGTAAAGAATAGCACCATCCCACCTGTACCCGTGGGTGGCGTAGGAGGCGACTAAGGGACTAGAGAATGGGCAGCAGCGTTCTCTATGCATTTTACCACCATACTGCGATCGCCAAACCCGTCTGCCAAGCGTGGCGTTTATGGAAAACCCCCCCAAATTGGGGGAGGCCTATGTCCAGCAGTGGATGTCTTTCGTCTGTAATGATGGTGATGATGGCTTTGCAACCAATTCTACTTATCGAAGTAGGTAGCACACCGCATACAATTTCCATCACCAGATACCCAACTCAAATTGTCCCTCTCTAAAACTTCCGAGCTAGTAGCCCAGTGCTCGAGCCATGGTGTGGGACTGCGACCAGTAACGAGCACAACATATCATTTGCTCGAGTGTGAAATCCGAAATGCTTGCAAACAGGCACAACTAGAACGGCACACTTATTGCGCTCTGTCATTGCAGATTATGTAGATGAATGGATGCTGGGATTGGTTCACATGGTGACCTTTTAGTCGTCTTACAAAGGTGGTCCACTCAATGTATGGACATAAAACATCTCTAGGCGCAATTAAAAAATTGTTACCATTAATTAAGATAATAAGTGCAAAGAAAAATAAAATAATTTTTACATATCAAACAGATCAAGCACATCATTCCATTTCTATTACATACCATCATTCATTCCCTCTCCATAACAGGGTGTTTCAAACTACGTCATGCGTCTTAGTGATTCTTTTTTTTTTCATAAGTTCATAATTATCTTTTTTTATTTAAATTATTAGTAGTTATGGTTACATGGCGTGGGCTGTGAGACGATTAAAATGCCACGGTGTTTAGCATTTGTATTTTGAGTTCCTGTGAACCATTGCATACATAAATTGCATTTTAAACTAGTCCTATACGCCTCATTTTGGAACATGACATGCGATTCGGTTGTATTGTTTTTTTAAATGTTTTAGGACTCAGACCCGCGGCTTCAGCTGCGTAATGTCGGTAATTATCGCCCGGGGACGTGCTACCGGTAAAAAAGGAGCCTTTGTGTTACTCTTTATAATGTTAGCTATCTGCCAGTGAAAGTCCCGTCAATATTGGTTCAGCCGTTTCGGAGACTAGCAGGAACAAACAGACGGACAGACATTTTTTTATTATTATAAGTACATACACGATACTTATGTAAAAAAAAACATACTTTCATATGCATTCAGTAAAAAGCTTATTTTTTGCATTACAATGAAACGCTTCAAATTTTTTTATTTGTTCATGTAGATGTAATTAATATAGGTAGATAGAAAATAAAAGGATTCTATTTTTATTTTTGCAATATTTTTATTTATTTCCAATCCTCTTGCTTCATGTGGGTGCTTATTAACTATTATTTGCATTATAAGTACTTAGAAACTCAATGCTTTTCTAGTTTTTCTTTATTTTCATAAAATCTATAGATAAACTATATATTTATTGTGCTTATATGAAATACCAACAATTTCAAGCTACTGTTTTGTACTCAAAACCGCAAACATGCTGTAAGCAGATCTGAGAACCTGAAAAGAAGACCCTTCATTAGTAGGTACTCGTATAATTATCGCCTGAAGATTCTTGTAGGACTAGTATTGATTTTCTAAAAACCCAAGATCACAGTCTCGAACATAAGTAACACTCACAACTGTCCCCAATTATACGTTAATGGTTATAGTTATAATAATACACACTGTTTTACAAATTCAACCTTCCTTACACGTATGACTTAAGGTCACCTTTTGGACATTGCTATGTGCAAAAATACTGCCACTACCATTACCACCTACCATTGACACCTGCGCACATTGCGCTCTATTTATGCCGACGTTTTTGAGACGTTAGTTGTGTATTTTGGGTTTTTTGTATATCACAAATCGAGGACTAGTTATTTACCGAAACAAAAGTGGTGAGTGAAAGCGGTACGATCCCCGAAAATCTTGGAGTGATGCTGTGTGACCAGCGCAACATGGCAATCAGGAGCAGGCGGCGGAATTGTGGAGACGCTGACAACCAGTCACTCAAGTACACTGACGTTATCACTGAGTCACTCTGAAAAATGCAGCATAAAGTGAAAAGTAACATAGTTTGTTTTATTTCCAACTAGCTTTTACCAGCTCCCCCGAAAACTACCGGGTTAAAATTTTTTTTTTTGTGTTAATCCGGGTTATAAACTATCTGTGCCAAATTTCATCCAAATCCGTTCAGCCGTTTTGGCGTGATTGAGTAACAAATATCCAAACTTTAACATTTATAATATTTGTATGATCAATTAAAAGGTAAGTTAAGGTGAATCTAGTCGACATTTTTCCCATACAAACTTCGGGAGTGTATTAGGTACTCCGCTGTTCAACAATGTAAATCAAAAATTAAACATAGTATGGTCTTGTCTACTCATTACTAATATTTTTTGTACTGAAACAGAATACTAAAATTAAAAACCATTAAAAAGTTAGGAGCCAACAAAGATTAGTTTTTCTTGCTAATTTAACCTAACTTTGGGCGTATTTAAGTAATAAAAGAATAATAGTTTATAATTAAAAAGAATGAGACTATAACTCATTTTTACTTTTATCATACAAAATATCAGCACATTTGCTTACACAGCTAACTGACGTCATACCCACAGAGCAATATGGCGTCCACTGCGTACCTACAGCGATTTCCTCAAATTACGCGCTTATGTAAATTTTTAATGGGTGTAATACCCTGCTGGTACTGTAGCCAGGATCTTGTCCGTACGAGGGAACCCTTAAAACTACTGGCATTGTCTAGAAAGTTTTTAACACGTTGAGGTTGTATGGAAGCCTGCAGCATTTTTTTATCTATTACCCCACCACACTACCTCATTGGTGGCAAGCGCAATTACTGAACATGAGGTTTTGAGTTCGTTCGTTCCTATATCATACATAACTAGAGAAATGTGAGTGTACTTGTAGATACACCTCTTCCCTGTAACCTACTGCCGCCTTTTAACTAGAAAGGCGTTAACCCTCACTTGGTCAATTTGTACTTTTAATAGAATCTAAGAGAGTTCAAAACTCTCTCTCTATCTTTCTGTGTAACAACCATTTTTAGAATACAAATAGTTCTCAAGTTATCAAAGGTTTGTAGGCCGTTAAGTAACATTATTTTGAATGATTCCATCACTTGAAAGTGTCTCCACACTTCTTGAAATACTTCACAGTTAAAGTAATATCTGATATCAATTGATGTCTTCTACAATCAGTAACGTAAGTATGTATCACAGTTTTTAAGAAACAACTTTTAGGGCTTAACGCCTTTCTAGTTAAAGGACAGTAGAACAGATTTACCTCGTATTGCACCAAATTACCGAAGTAACAGTACAGTAGCATCTGAACTAGCAATATTATTAACATCACTACCAAGAACGTGAAAGGCACCGATATTACAGGAGTCTGGAAATGAAAGAATTTCATCAAACCGTAAACAAACCAAGCCATGCTGTTTATTTGGATCAATAAGTGTGTCGCTTAGAAAGGGCTCGTACCTAATTAAAAACAGCCACATGCATCGATCGATCAGGTGAAGGTACACTTGCCGCGGTTGGTCCATGGATGGACAGCACCTCTGTGCCTCAGAAAGCACGTTAAGCCGTTGCGTTGCCAGCTATCATTCATGGATCTTTGACAGTCGTTATGGGTTGTTACAAGCTCGAAAATCTAACAACCAGTATTATCAAGAGTTTTCGTATTAACCAATGACTGGGTTGTGCAGAACAGATAGGCAGTCGCTCCACGTAAAATACTGGTATTCAGCGCCATCCGGTTAGACTGGAAGCCGACCCTAACATAGCCCGGAAACAGCGGGGCAGATTGGTTTGAATTATTGGTGAAC
This sequence comes from Polymixis flavicincta, assembly GCA_949987655.1. NCBI lineage: Eukaryota > Metazoa > Arthropoda > Insecta > Lepidoptera > Noctuidae > Polymixis > Polymixis flavicincta. Next base: position 9,606,290 of record OX465175.1, on the reverse strand, counting down.
TTTTAAAAACTTTCCTGATTAAGAACGGCAACTTACACTTGTTAGTATCGCTAAATGGAGCATAGAATGTTTGTCAACAGTCAACAAATTCCTCTATAATAACCCATCCACGAAACAACGGCGGCAAGCGTAGCTTAATCTGATCGATCGAATGGTGTAGGCACAAGCCAAGTCCACCAAGGCGTGTAAAAAAAAACTACTTTAAACGAGAACCCCTTCAATTCAAAAATCAAAATCAAAAGTCATTTATTCAAACTAGGCTGAGAGTCAGCACTTTTCGAACGTCAAAAAAATAAAACATAAGACAGTCCCCCCAAAACGCCCACCCTTCGACACTTCCTAGTGCTTTAGCTGGGAAGAAGAAGTGGCGCAACAAACTCCCCAGCAGCACAGCTGTCTGTTCAGTTAGAAGAACTTGATACTGTACAATACAATAGTAAAAAATAAAATGATTTAAAGAGTCTAATAAAATAAACAATTAAGTATATGAATGTAATTCATACAACCTGTCAGTAGGTAAGCTAATTCTGGTGAAAGAACACAAACATTGTCTTGAGTTAATCACAGCGACCAACTATTCTTATCGTTTAAGTAGTCGTTAATAGAATAGTATGCCTTAGAACAAAGGTTGGATTTTACTTTGGCTTTAAACGCACTAAAATGTAAATCTAACAAAGAATTAGATCAGCCTTTCCCAAAGTGGGCGATAACGCCCCCTTGTGGGCGCTGCAGGCCTGAAGAGGAGCGGTAAGAGACCCGCTAATTCCGCTCAATCTCCGCTAATATAGCTCACAATAATTAATTTAATTTGAAGTTATAGTGGTTTTTAAGTAGGTGAAAAAATGGGGGCGCTAAAAAATAATTTATTCTCAAAGTAGGCAGTAGATAAAATAAGTTTGGGAACCCCAGAATTAGATGATTCCTGACGTTATACTTAGCTCGGGTAAGTAAACTGTTACTTACGAAACTCATTTTGTATGCCACTACACAAATAGTGATACTACAGCTGAAGAACTGAAATGCCATAGAACTGTTGAATACATCGCCGATTTCCTTTGTATACCTGTAACGGAAAGCAAGGACAAAAGAACAAAGTGGAAATGTTAATGGATACAGCATCCTTTGAAATCAATAGCAGTGGAATAAATAAGCTTATCTGATTATGAAAGACTACCTTTTGCCAGTAATCGCTAGTAATCGTTGTCTTTGGCTGCTTTGCCACTGCAATCGCGCAACATTGATGCAACTATGGATATAACGTGTACATCATATTGATAGAATATATTTTTCTTTAATCCGACACTCTCAATGCCATCTGCTCAGTCCTCGAATTATTTTCAGCTTAGAAATCGGTCTATACATGACGGAGCTATGCCCGAATCTGCACTTAACTCCTAAGTTAAAGAGTTGTACCTTCCATCATCAGCTCAGCGTCATTAGATGATGATGACCATACGCAAATGTCTCAATAGCATTAGAAAACATAGGAAAAACTTTGTTAATACCTATAAGATTTGAGGGTCGCCCTCGATTTACCTGGGATCCCATCATCAGATCCTGACTTGGTGCCAATGGGACCACCTCAGGAGTATACTCTTTCAAATAAAAAAAAGAATTTTGAAAATCAGTCCACAATTGGGGGAGAAATCGAGGAACATACATAAAAAAAAATACGTTCGGTGGAAAATATAACCTCCTCCTTTTTTGGAAGTCGGTTAAAAAGAGAAAAGGGGGATGACACGACAGAAGTCAAGTTGTAAAAGATTTCTAAGCTGAAAATAATTCGAGGACTGAGCAGATGGCATTGAGAGTGTCGGATTAAAGAAAAATATATTCTATCAATATGATGTACACGTTATATCCATAATTGCATCAATGTTGCGCGATTGCAGTGGCAAAGCAGTCAAAGACAACGATTACTAGCGAAATTCTCCGAAAATGTCCTTGAAAAAAATGGACCAGCTCTTGCAGTGGCATTTCACCAAGTGGATCGCACTATTTGAAAACGAAACCGCAGACTTGTCCTGAAGCTATTGTTAAACTAAGTGGATCGAACTATCCCCTCAAGTGTCAAAGGAACACCAAGTGTGCATAAGAAAAAGTGCTCGAAGTGTCGACGGAACACCATGTGTGCATATTGTCCCGGCTCCCATTGGACGACGGTATTTTACGTTTATTTAAAATACCGACAATATGTTTCGTTGACACTTCGAGCACTTTTTCTTATGCACACTTGGTGTTCCGTTGACACTTGAGGGGTGTCCTGTCTGCCTATTCCTAACAAATAAAATGATAACAATAGAGTAGACAGTTCAATTTACTATGACAGTGAAACAAAATAGTGATGATATAAAAAGAGGTACCTGCCTAGAAAATCAGCACTCAAGGAAGTGGTGAGGAAAGTAGTAGGTAGAACTTGGTAGTGGCGATGTCGGCAGTTCTAGTGTCAAATAGAGGAACCAAACCTCTGTTTGGTTTTGGTTTTTGGAAATTCGTAAAAATATCTACGTTTCACGAAAAATCACAAAATAGCTGTTCCGACGCGGTTCGCTGTCCGATTACGGGCCACTGCACGGCCCATCGCATGATGTTTTTTTTTTAGAAATGCTAGTTTTTTGTTTTTCATTACTTTTCGATATCGATGTTAACCCAACACTTGGTATAAGTACTGCCAGCTAATTTAAATTGACCCTTTATATACTTTTTGACTAGACTAGGCACCCATTACCAGGGTTTTTATTTTTAAACTAGCCCGTGACTTCGCTTGCGATCCAGGACAAAAAGTAGCCTATATAGGTCAAATTTCATCTAAATCCGTTAAACCGTTATAGCTTGCGTCCGGCCCTGGTCCAGGCCATGGTATGGAGCGAGAGTGCATGTGTAGCCGTCACCTCCTTCAGCAAAGCAGTGATGCTTGCGAAGAGGGAGGTGGCGCACGTGAGGGAGAGGCAGTATATGCGCCCTCACGGCCTTAGTCGCCGCAGGAGACGCCCTGGGCGTCGGGTATCCGAGTCTGATTCCCGGCCACTGCAGGCGTGGAATTGCGGACGGCGAGTAATGGGTAGCTCGCTGTCCGGTAAGGACCAAGCCTAGGTCGACGGCGTATTGTGTTCCACGCAAGCCTCAAAGAGATTTCAGCACAAACTGATGGGGCCCGCAAGGGCCGATGCCTGCCAGGGGTGCGGGTTATTCAAAAGAGATACCGCCACCCCTGGCACACAGGCTACTGAGGGAACACGGGTGGGTTTTAGTCAGCAAAAGTCTGTCACGCCCTCCTGCTCCACCCAGAGAAGGAGAAGTTATTTGATGATTTCCCACCCAAAAAAAAACCGTTATAGCATTAATGTGTAACAAATAAACTCACTTTCGCATTTACATATAATATTAGTTAGAATTCTCACATACCACGCCACAGCTTCATATCTCCGCACGTAATGCACAAAGCGACTCCTCAGATTCTTGTCAACAACATCCCTATATACGGAATAGTCCCTGGATTCACCGTTCGTATCGAACAAATGCTCTAAATTGTACTTGATGATCTTCAATTGGACTTCCGCCTGTGCATAATACGTTGCTACGAGGCAGTCGAGAGCGACGTGCCCATAGCCGGTCCAAAGTAGGGGTGCCACTTCCAGCATTACTGAACATGAGTATCTGTGGACAAATATTCAATTAATCGAGCTTGGATGGTTTTTGTGTCGTGTAGAATTTGTGGCGTCCGTTACACTTGCATCTACAAATAACTGTGGGATATCTGTAAAGTGCGCGTCGCAAATTGAGTCCACGGGAAAGCCCAAAATGTGTGCTGTTAGTGAAGGTTGAAAAATCATTTTAAAAGTTTTTTATTTGCTTTGAATTAATGAATATACATATTTAAATATGTTAATCACAGATTTACAATATTAAAGCAATTAAAGGAAAAACCCAGGCAATCTGAACGTTTTAAAACTGACGAGAATTCTGCAGTTACATATGCCTTTGCTTCAGCAGTGGGAATATTATAGGATGCTTATGCTTATAACACACGCCGCGGAGCACAAAATGCTTCTGTGTGCAGTTTTCAGTCGGCGAGTGTACCCAATTCATCGGCTATCAAGAATGCAAGCATTGCATCGTGTTCCGCTGATAGCGTCGTACCTGCTGGGGAAGAGACGCGAGTGTCGCCAAGAGGAAACCTGCTGTGTCGCAAGCTAAAGGACAAGCAGAAAAACTAAAAGGGAGAAAGCAGAGTCGCTCAGCATCGAGCGCGATTAAAGGTGTTGTGATGGACCACGAACAACAGGTTCCACCGAAGAACACATGCGATGAGGATGGCTTCATCAAGGTGGAGAGAAAGAAGAGGAAGCCTACTTATCGCAACCAGTGTGGGACCGCTCTGGCAGGATCTAACATGCTGATGATATGACTAATCGATTTAAAGCTATATCCTTCGAAAGTAGAGGAGTACTGGGCCGTACTTATCTTATTATCCACCATATAGATACTGTTGATACTCCACCAATTAAACAACGCCAATACCAAGTTTTATCTACTACTTTCCTCACCTCTTCCTTGAGTGCGTATTTTCTAGGCAGGTACCTTATTTTTATAACTCCACTATTTTGTTTTACCCTCTTTTATTAAATATAACTGTCTACTCTATTTTTATCATTTTATTTGTTAGGAATAGGTAGACACGACACTGCTCATTCTCTAGTAAGTCGCTTAGTCGCCTTCTACGACACGCACGGGAAGAAATTGGATGGTGCTATTCGTTTACGTCCGGCACCACACGGAACCGTCCGTTACCACACGGAACGATGCTGCCAATGATTATGATGATTAACCTATCTAAACTTACCCAGTCCACGAATCAGTTTCAAAGGGCGTATACACAGAAACTATGGCAGTTGGGTCCTGGTACCTCCTGGCGAAGAACGAGGCTGGCCACATGAAACCAGCTGTTGTTATGCTGATCTTCAGGAACTTCACACATCGCTGCATGTTTCTTGTAGTCTCCAGTAGCAACTCTTCATCTTTTTTTGTGTATGCTGCGAAAATTGGGTCTGAAAAATGTGCATTTTTGAACATTTAATTCTCCTCTAATTTTTTTTGCTTGGTACCTTAAAGGAGTCCGTCATTTATGAAACGTTTTGAAAAATTCTTTTCTTGTTTGAAATGGTACTTCATATGGTGGTCTCATATAAATTTGGTCAAATGCTGATGAGTGGTTTTTGAGGTAGTTTCAGTATACGTTTTTTTGACTTAGTTTATATTGACGATGTTATAATAACTTCCGTCACACTGTTATTTACTAAGCGAATGAAGGTTGAATGTGTGGGGTAGGTACCACAACTAAAAAGTGCAAAATAACTTTTTCGGAAAGCGGTGGTAAAAACGAAAATATAAAGCCAAAACTTAAAATAAAATAAAAGTTATTTTTCACTTTGTTGTGATTTTGTGGAAGTCGGTTTTTAAGAAAAACTGAAGTTTTTTTTTAACCACCAACCGCCTTACTATATTATGTGCAGTTTTTTAGTCATCGTCATTGGATTCGGTGATGCGGACTTTAATTTAAGTAAGTAAATATTTTGTTATTAGTGTAAGTTTGATATCAAAATGTTTGATATCACTACTTACTGGTACCTATGGCTATATCTGTACCGTAGGGGAACCATTTCTATTGCCACATCTGGAAAGCTTACCCTTTGTTTTCTCAGCCCATACTGTCCCACTTCTGGACAAAAGCCTACATCAAGTCCTTCCAGGATCACTCTATTATACACTTAAGACAGGTTTTTGATGCAAAGTCTCCTTGTAGCACCTAGAACTCGTCGTCTTATGAATATGAAGTCAGGTATTGATAAATTGTCTCACCACAAATTAACTTATTAATTTTATCAACCCTCGCTGTATTCAAGTTCAATGCAAGGAATTTCATGATTAAGTTGAGCTGCGGTATTTCAATCGTCGAAACGTCGAACACATCATCCCAGTTGTGACGTCTCTGCAATCACAAAAAAAAAATCTAAATGGCCGTTCACAAAATATCTTGGTGGGATTTTTTCGCGCATTGAATTTTCAACTCTCAGTATTGTACCGAGTATTCAGAATCCAATAGAGTGTATCTCAGCTCGTCGAAAAAACACACTGTTCGATTTTCAATTCTTGGTGTTGTAATAATAAATATTTATTTCAGATTAAAATCCATATTAGGTTATTCGTAAAAGTCTTAATCTAATGTTAGTAAAATTCTATTTGCAAAATTGAAACAACTGACACCTACATGTGCAGCCGTATCCAGTGAGCCAATATGGGGCTGTCCCAACTATCACACAATACATTCAGTTTGCTGTGGGAGCTAGCACGCATTCTACCGAGAATAGAAAGAAGCGCACCGTTTCCATTTGCATTTCTGGCCTCGGTGAACATCCCGGAAGAGCTACAAAAGCGTGGTAGGCCCAACAGCATCCTGAATACATTAATATACTGGACACGCAGGGCGTTGTATGCCTTCAGCGTATACCTGACCCACATACTGCACGTGTAAAAAGACTGGCAAAAGCAAGACTACGCAGTGCGTTGAAGATCCAGAGTGCGAAAAAACTTCGTCGGAATATTATTACGTCCTTCCGTGAGGACGTCGACTAAATAAACTTTAACTGTACATGGCCCGGAATTAACACACCATCAAACAACGCAATTACAATATTATGTTATAATCACTAGCTTTTGTCAGCGGCTTCGCCCGCTTTAACCAATTTACATAAAACCTTAACAAATTATGCGTCTAAACCTTCATGAATCACTCTGTCTATTGGTGAAAACATGAAAATCCGTTCGTCGTTTTAGAGTTTATCGCGAACAGACAGACAAACGCGGCGGGAGACTTTGTATTGTAATATGTAGTGACTTATCACTGACTGTACTTATACACTGATTTTTTACTATTGCATGTGTTTAAACATTGTTTATATTTATTAAATTAGTTATACTGATTGTGGGAAAAAATTGTGGTCACATTACATTAAGTTGCACACGTTTAAGGGTCTAGCGTAGTAGGTATTTCGTCCATTTTAGTTTGTTGTGACTTCACAGTTGAAGTGACTGTAATTTACGAAAATTACCTAGGTAAGTATATTCAAATGACAACAAATAGATTCAGAAAAAAAGTAAATACTAATATCTGCTTATTAAGTATATGAAAATAAGAAATCGATAAGTATAAACAGAAATTACCTAGCTATATAGCAAAAACGTTTGACTGCATTGTTCTTCTTAACTACGAAACGGATTTACATTCAGTTTTCATTTTCAATCAATGTCAAAAAATTGACGAATAACATTTAAAGCTGATGAAAATTAAAAAAAAAAGTCGATGACTTTGGCAAAATTTATGAAATAAATGGGTTCAAATGGCAGATATGTTGGCTCGAACATTTTCAAAATATTTTGGGTGGTTTAGTAAAAAATATTTTAATTTCGGTTTGCAACTTTTACTAAACTTTATGGGAGGAGGAATATTGTTCTAGCATTAAGTAGCTACATACATACCCACATACATCATCATCATTTCAGCCGAAAGACGTCCACTGCTGGACATAGGCCTCCCCCAGGCTCCTCCACTTCGACCGGTCTTGTGCTTCCTACATCCAGCGGATACCCGCGGCCTTCACAAGATCATCAGTCCACCTTGTAGGAGGCCTTCCCACTCTACGTCTTCCGGTACGCGGTCGCCAGTCCAGAACCGGATGGCCGATGGGGCCGAAAGGTTCTGGAGTTGCGACCCACATACATACAATATAAAAATATACTATACTGGTCAAAATCATAACCCTCCTTTTGGCTTCGCGGTAGTAGGGTAAAAAGAAAAGTCACTAGCTCACTCAGTCTCTCCCTGACTGACTCATTAACGCCCAAAGCTTTTGACCTAGATAGCTGAAATTTTGCAGATTCCCTTTAGGTATGATCTAGACAAGGAATATTTGAACACAGGACCGGGACAGGTAATATAGGGCGCACAAAGTGGCTGGCAAAGTGCTACTTAGTTGGTATTTTGGTAATTGGCTGGTGTCCATGCTACACATTCCTTGTGGGAAAATTAACACTCGGATAAAAAATAGTCCAGGTTTGAAAAGCTGGCTGAACTATTCACCTCGGTTGAACATACAAATAAATAAAATTATAGTTTCTATTTGTCATGATGTAAAATAGCACCTTTTTAATAAATGCATCACGGTACTCATAATAAGCTACCATTTTTTGTCTGGTTGTCCGTCTGTTTGTTCCATCTTATCTCCGAAATGCCTGTACCGATATTGACAGGACTTTCACTGGCATACAGCTGATATTATAAGGAGTAAAATAGGCCTTTTTTTCCGGCTGCAAGTTCCTGTGCGATAATTTCACGCGGACACGGCTAGTAAGATTACGAGTATATTATAAAACATCCGTCGTTTTCCGAAATTAGCCTCGTCATTATGATCGCACATCTAGTTAACCTACACCCCTTACCTTCTAACATATTCAGTGCTCTGTTGATCAACACAGGGCACCTGCTTCAGTTTGCTTAACCCAGATAGGCAAACGTCTTGTTCTATAGTATTGAGACCAGTCACACAGTGCTCTATGCAGTTACCGTTATTGGGCGCTTACAATGAGCTGCTAATTGTTTGCCTAGTAACCTATTTACCTAAACCACGAAGTTTGCCTCGTTGTGTCGATACCATAGAGATAGGAGATATATGTAGGTTGTTGAAAATGTATCGGAACCCGGTATCCCCTATTTGCCCCTACCACACCTGCAGTTCAGTAAAAGCAATAGATACTAAGCAATGGCGAGGGGTATAATTATGGCCAGGGTAAGCCGTTAGTAAAAAAGTAAAATTTTCTTCAGAAGATACCCACTTTCACTGATACTAAGTTGGAATTAGAGTTTTGTACGGAATGTTTTTCAGCAATCTAAGTATTACTGAAAAATCTTCCGTACAAAATTAATAAATTTAAAAAATAAAATAAAATACAATAAAATAAAATAAAACACAAAATAACTTTTGTACTTTGAAATAATGATTAGTCGGCGGGAGGTGGGATTTCCTAAAGGTAATTCCCATCGGTATGTATTGACCCGTCGCCACTGATACTAAGTCAAGCACACACTCGCAAAATATAAATCTGCACCCTAATTGCGTAACTCCCGATTCATCATAATCTGTATCGTTTTGAAACGGATTGTTAAACCATTGCTTTATATGTTCGAAAAAAGTGTTTGCTCAACAACGTAAATAACGCAATGAATATTGTTGAACTGTGAAAACGAAACCGATTATGATTAATCGTAAGTTACGCAATTAGGGAGCTGAACGTACTACTCAAACAGTTATAAAACTTATGTCATAAAACATCCATACACATGTTTTGACCCCAAGTTAAAACAGAAGAAACCGCTGAACAACACGGCATGCTTTTAATTAGTCACGATCGCGGTCGAAGGCGTACTATAGTTCGCGGAGCCAGACATTTGCCTAAGAAATGAGCATTTTGAGCATGATACGCGGCCACAGACACGCCCTTTTGTCACTTCTCCGGTTTTTTTTATATTTCTAGGGTCGACACCGACGCTTGGATTGATATTATTATAGTCAAAGTCAAAACGTTTATTGCGTTGCGTTTATTGTGTCCTTATACGTTATGAATAAGGGGGTTGATACCCCCTTATTCATAAACGTTGCTTAAAGTTAAGTAATAAGTTAAGTTAAGTTTAACCATACATTTTTGACGTTTAAACATCATTTAACTTTAATCATCGTTTATGAATATGGCCCATAATGTTGGAACTTATGACTTACTATAATGACGTATTATAAATAGACGCATCATAAACGAAAATTAGAGTAATCAAAAACAGCGAAAAAGAAGAAAATTAATGTAGCTACCTACTAGCTGTGCTACTAGTACCTACATACAATTATTCAGGCCGTGAAGAGCAGGAAAGACCCATACCGATTCCTGTTACGTCACTAGCGTGTTGCTGCTTCACTGGATGGTAAGTGACTAATAACATGACCGGCATTTATCTCGCCCATATTGAGCGTCGGTAAGGCATCTAAAGGTAATAATATATCATTGACTTAACAGCACTATGCAAGCATTGAAATTGCAGCTCATCCAAATACTTAAGTTTATATAATAAAATCGTACCTGTATAATGAATATAATATGCGATACATTATATGCAATAACCACCAAAAACGCAAAAGGTCTGTATATTTGATGGCATATCCATAGGAACCTATTCTTTGGTTTTAACAGGAGCTTGAAGAATCCTGCCCACATCAATATTTTGTATACTTCTGAAAATGATTCAAAAGGGCTTATTTTTTCGTCACTCATTGTTCCCCGATTGATCCAAAAGCAGGCTAATGTATTGTCTTCATGAATGTTCAACGATGACTATTCAATTACAGTTTAGTAATGAGTTCGGTCAATTAATTCGATGTACGGAATAATTAATTAATCATTTTTAATCGTAGGGTTTTACCACCATGTGATTAATTGAAGCGTAGTTTTGTATTCATACGATTACCTCTATGATGAGTACTAATGGTGCTGTGGTATTTTCTTGACGATAGTTTCGAGTTTGATTCCCGCTGAGATTTTGTTTTCGTACCAGTTCTGGATTAAAAGTTGAATAGGAGTCCGTGTTCTAGAACAGTACCTACTCAAGCATTTTTAAAGGAATGTTTTTTTATGTATAATCCATGCTTACATGCTGGCGTTGGCACTGCGTACATGCATAGGTATGTGAAACGTTTGCCCCGCCCGCGTGGAATTCGTAACTTGTCCCAGCACCCTAACTGGGAAATATACAATCGACCACATTCTGAATAATTTTGAAAGGTATATTGCTAATCTATTGGTTCTCATATGTTCGAAAAATTTACCTGCTCAGCAACGTAAAAACGTAATGAAAGATTAATAACGTTGACCTGTCAAAATTAAAACCATTCCTACTTAAAGTATGTTACATAATTACCCCCTGGACTATTACCGAAACTACGTAGCTACGTACTACCGGGATAAAAAAAAACTATATTACGTCCGAGGCCGTTCAGCAGTTAAGGCGTGAAAAGTTAACAGATAGACGAGAGTTGATTATGGATTTCTATTAAAAAATTGTAGTTTAAAAAACAAAAAAAAAACGCTTTGAAAACCAAACAAAAAAAAAAGTGTGAACTGTTTTTTGAGGAATTTTATAATCAATTAATATCAAGCATCCCACGCTTTTTTGAAATTATTTTCTAGTTTTCTAGTTTGGTTTATAAAGCGTGTTTTTAGTTGAAATTATTTAATTGTCATCGGTCCTATAAGTGTGCAAAGTTTCAAATCAATATGACGGTTTGAAGGGAGTGAAAATCACGTTCAAAGATTCCGTTACATACATATATAGGTACCAAGCACGGAGGTACCAAGCTAATAAAAGCGTGTTAAAACAGTGTGGGGTCGGGGGGACCCCGTCAGGAACATAGTTCATCACGTTTTGTTTTATTCTCCAAGGTCGTAAACGACATCCGAAGTTCAGAAGAAAGCAATACCTACTCAAACATTATTTTGTGCACAACCTCACTTCATCCATTCTTCTTCATTCTGGATTTTCATAATGACCATCAGCTTCAGCACCCTCGAAAACTATTAAAACTATCTCACTCTTTCTGTCTCTTTCTATTAGATTTAAAAAGTCGCATGGAGGGGCCATAACGCTTTTTCGGTACGTGAAGATTTCCACAATTTTACTCCTACCGCAAGTTGCGTTAAATACCTTCTTTCCCAAAATCTCTGCTGAAACGAATATTGCCCAATTAAAAATTAAATATACTGGTAAAATGAAATGAAATGCAGCTCAAGGGAATTCATATTCAAGGCGCAAAAACGTTGCATTAGAGCGATGTGTAGTTTGAAAACCACAGACAGTTGCGAACCAAAGTTTAAGTCCCTAAAAGTGCTTACATTTCCGTCATTGTATGTTCTGGAAATGGCCATGTTTGTAAAGACTAATAAAAACCTATTTCCTACTATGTCAGAAACTAGAAAACGACCTGTCCGAAACCAATACAAAAATTTATTACAAATCGAGTCCTGTAACACAGCGCTGTTGAGAAAAAGTGTTATTTGTATGGGTCCTACCATATACAATAAATTGCCAGATGCAATGAAAAATGATACAATTAAAAACTTTAAAAAGAAATTGGTGGCTTTTCTAATAGATAAATGTTATTATTCAATTAATGATTTTTTAATGGACAAAACTTGTTAAACAGCAATGTGTATAATAAATATAATTAGTGTTATCTTGAAAATATGGACCTAAATACTTATACATTTATTTTTAATTTTATCCTATTTCAACATTTTAATTTGACATTTTTTTTTTATATATTAATGAATGTATGTATGTATAATTGTAATAATTCTAACTGTGACATTTTAATTTGTAATTAGCTTCTTAACATTTTTTTTTTTAATTTAATATTTATAATTTTTGCGTGCCTATTTCTAGGCAGAATGTACATGGCACTCTCTTATCTACTCCACCTGTATTTCAATGTAACCTACATTCATTGCAAATAAATGATTGATTGATTGATGAACTAATTAGATCGATACCAATCCTTCGAGAATCCATGAAAACTTCGCGGTAATAAAATTCCGAACCTAAGTACCTACTACACACGCACATTTTTTATCGTCACATTATGTAAATTAAAAATCAGGAGCTATCATACAATTTGTGACATCAGTTCCGATGTAGACTCTAGTTAATTACAGGTTTTTAATCATACGAGTTCAGCTTATTAACTTGTGACGGTGTAATTACTTAAATGACGGTCATGTCAGACGACTGACGAATAAGTCGCTCCAATTATGTTAAACTAATACCTTGACACTAAGGACTGTAATTAGTACGTTTGCTTGGTCCATATCGCGGCCTAGATAACGCTATTAGATGGGTATGTGTTCAAATTCAGTAGCTTTATCACAATCTCATCATATCTTGGGAGTACAGCTCCATGCTAAAAGGATCGTCTAGGAATATACACCACAGATTTAAATAGTAGTCAATAGTAAGTAACTACCTGTGGTCCTCGCTTTCGTCTGCAATCCAGGATGAAAACTAGCCTATGTCATTATCCAGGTCATGGTCTATTTGTGCGCCAAACTTCATCAAAATCCGTTCAGCAGTTTTAGCATGAAACCAACAAACACTCTTACTTTTGCATGCCTAAGCGTATAGTTGACTGTCAACTGTTATGAGAAGTTCTTAGTACACTTTTGAATTTTAAATTAAAATTAGTAAGTACTAACTCCATGTTCAAAAGTTATACAGACATACATTGCTGGCAGGTGAGACATTTCAACTTCATCGTTTTTAAAACTAGTTCCCCCTTATTACAGAACAAGGTTTTTCTTTAGGTATGGTTTAAACCACCGAGCCTGTTTTTGAAATAAGAACTTAGAACTGAAATAGAATTACAGCTCCTTTTACAAAACTGACAATTTAGCACAGGACTAACTTGTCAGTTTCGTAAAAGGAGCCGTATTTCGATTTCAGTAAGGTTCTTATTTAAAAAACAGGCTCGACGGTTTAAACCATACCTAAAGAAAAACCTTGTTTTGTAATAAGGGGGGTTAGGTTTGGTAAGGGCGGTTGTAGATATTAGTAGGCCGGTTTAATTAACATAACTAGGATGAACTCTGTAAAATTAAAAAAACAAAATAATGTATAGTAAGCATTTATTCCTCTATCTAACAATACGTAAAACTTAGATATAACCACTTATGGTTTAAAACATGAACACATTAGAAGGGGGGCAGCCACACTTGGAAGTGGGGCCCAAAGTCTAACTTCTTTCGGAGGGCTTCTTCGAAGACTGCGTCCCGCGCAGCGTCACGGGGCCCCGACGTGTCCTTCCCACACTCGCGACTCACCTCACGCGCTGCTCGCACGAACTTCGATACTTGGGCCACGCTTTCACGGACGTCTTCTACTGGTAACTGTAATTTTTATCATGAATTAATATTTTAAGATGAAGTCTTTATGTCATCAGCCACATACAGAGTCTTGCCGTACCACTAAGTGAAAGGCCTTAACACCGTCATTGCGATAAGGCTTTGGCTTTTCAAACCTATTTGACCAGCATATAGCCCAAGAAGAGGTGGCGAGATGACCTAGACGCTTATCGCAAGGGTTGGATCGAGGTGGCCCTGAAAAACGTTACTTGGGTTTAAAACTAAAAATGAATGGTAACACTGAATCTACTAGTGGTTGTAACTTAACTCCGCTTTTGTATTAATAACTAGCTCTTGCCCGCGACTATACTGCCGCGTGTTTTATCGTAAAATATATTATATTATAGCTTTCTATTAGTGAAATAATTTTCAGAATTGGATCAGAAGATCCGACGATTTCCCCATACTCATGCAAATTCTCAAATGTTTCCCTCTTTACTGTATTATTATAATCATCAGCCTATAATGTTCCCACTTCTGGGACACAAGCCTCCTCTCGGTGAGAGGGATTGGGCCGTAATCTACCACGCGGGCCCAGTGCGGGTTGGTAGATGTCACATGTCTTCGATTTTTGTGGTTCTAGGAATTGCCGGTATCCTCACGATGTTTTCCTTCACCGTTTTGAGAGCAGTGGTGATGAAATAATTTACACAAAATAAAGCGCCTGTCTGGGTTCGAACTCACGACCTGTTACTCGCAAGTCGTGGCTGTTACCACTTGGCCACCACTGCTCTCGCCATTTGGTTACCGCTGTATTAATATAGAAAAATGATTTTTGTGATTATACTGTATTTGTAAATACGTTGTTCAGGACATTAAAATTAAACCTTACCTCATTCTCATCTTTAGGCAACGAGTGCGGATATATTCTAACCCAATGTCCCACTCGTCCTATGGCCCTGTTCCAACAGACCCCGTTCCCCCACTGGCAGGCAGTCATGACCCGACGTCGGGACGCCGCGGTCGAGTAGCCACCACGCCAGGATTCGTCCACGCTTTCCGCTGGTGCTATGGGGACGGTCGAGGATGACTGGAATGGAAGTCAACATAATGTTAAGTCGATATCAGACGCTTCACTTTTTATTTTTCCCTTTCATTCGGTATCTCTCACTTCAAGTGTGATATCTGACCACAAAATCAATCAATCAATCGACCTATCCTTTTCCTATGTTGGATTTGGTTTCCACTCTAACTGGACGCAGCCGAATAACAGTATTTTACATGGATGTCATGGAGCGACTGCCTACCTGACCGCCACAACCCAGTTACCAGGTAATCCGATACCCCTTGGTAAGACTGGTTGTCGGACTTTCGGGATATTGACGACCCGTAACGACTGTCAAAGATCTATGAAACGACAGCCGCGACCAACGGCTTACCGTGGTTTCCGAAGTACGCAGAGATCCATGATCCACTTAGAATAGAATAGAATAGAATAACGTTTATTGTCTCCAGTATTACAGCTAGTAGTAGTAGTTACACTTATACAAAAAACTATAATACTGGAAGCAAAAGGTTTAAGCGTCAGCATTATGCTTCGGTCCCCCTAGCGGGTTACTAAGCGCTGGTTTTCAGCTTAAACCCTTGACTCCCGTTTACAAAAAAAATAAAGTTAAATTGAGCAACAACACATAAAATAATAAAAATTTAACAAAAAAAAAAAAGGAAAAAAAAAACACATTTTAATAAAAGATGATCATACATTAATAAATTTGATTAAGAAAACAAGATAGTGAGTGGTTTAAAACAGTTTGTGGACACGACTGGCTATTTTATCCATGTTCATGGATAAAATAGGATTTCATGGATATTAAAATAAAAAATAAAAAAAGAGAATAAAAATACAGATGGAACATTACTGAACGGCTAACGGGCATGTTTCATAGTAATTTAGTGTTAGTTTTTTGAAATTCAAAAACGAAAATTTTACATTTTTGTTTGAAATTTTCTGCGTTTTTACTTACCTGCGGATGGCAATTTATGAGCCACTAACAAATGGCCATTAACTGGGTTATGGAGGTCATATTTCAAAATTAATCAAAAGCGAAAAAGGAAATCATTAGTGAACCGATCCAACAATGTTGGATTTCACTCGCCTACCCAATGATCGAAACATGTGACTATTCCTAAATTACGCCAGGCTGTTTTTTTTTCTAATTATGTTAATATTTGTGTTTTGGTCGGTTCTCCCTTGAAATGAAAGGGACAGATGAACATTCATATTTTCAGCCGAAAGACGTCCACTGCTGGAATAGGCCTCCCCCAAGCTCCGCCACTTCGACCGGTTATGTGCTTCCTCCTGCAGTCCTCATAAGGTCATCGGTCCACTCGAGTAGAGCGTTCGAATTCGGCTGTAGTATTCGTGAGTATTGTGAAGTGGACAACGACGACCTTAAGAAAGTGGCAGATAGGATGCGGAAGGCAGAGGACAGCGGTTTGTGGCGCAGGTTGGGAGAGGCCTATGTCCAGCAGTAGGTTGCGATAAGCTGAGTTGATAGTGAAGTGGTGCTGGTGCCCTAGAATCATTTTTTCACAGATTTTAAGCCGTTCTCGTTCGGGTTATCCATAACGGAAAATAGGACACCAGTCAAGACATCAGTATCGTACTGCCTAAGATCAGGTGACAGGTACCTAGCCAATACTTTACCCAATCGGTGACATTGACGACAAAACCCAGCGTGCAATTGCAGACAAAGAAAGGTGTCTTACCTGTAAGTGACTAATACATGCCTAAATCTAGATCGGATTTGCACACAGTACTGGTGCTGATATGTACAGATGCCAGCACATCAAGCTACCACAATCTGTCAAATTTCTTTGATAGTTTTCAACTTCATCACAAAGGAATACATACATACAATATACAGGTACATGTTCAATTGGGGAAATTTGACAGTTTGGGATAGCTTGACCTGCATGTCTTTACTGCTGACACAGGCCTCCTCTCTGTGAGAGGGAGTAGGCCATAATCTACCAAGCGGGCCCAGTGCGGGTTCGTAGATTTCACATGTCTTAAAATTTTTGCTTCTAAGACATGCCATTTTCCTCCCGATGTTTTCCTTCACCATTTTGAGAGCAGTGTAAAGTGGCTGCCTGGGTTTTAACCTACGACCGACACTCTCTCTTACTCGAGCCTTTTTCTATGGGCCACCACTGCTCAACAGTGACGTCATACTACACGTAAATATCACAAACAAAGACTACCGATACAAACTTCACGAATACCAGACATCTTAATTAAACGACAATGTCTAGATATAACGAACTCAATGAAACCTTGTACCAATTCAGTACCATTTAGTACCAAAGCGGTTGAGTCACGGAAGACATTTTTCTACTCAAATCGAACTGTTCTATTTCAGGCATTCGATGTTTTGCGACATAATAACTGTGTATTCATCCTTGTATTCATACTTTGCCAAGGTCACAACCTTGGGGATGGTAGAAAACGCAAGAATTTATAAAAAAAACAACAAACGGCACATAATTTACATTTCATGTTAATAGCATCGAATAGTTTTTGATGGAAGAAGAATTCGTTTTTATTTCATTCGATTGACATTGGATTGGAAATTAAGTTTTGGTGAAACGATGGATTCGTGCCGCCTAGCAACACGCAGGAGTTTATTAGGAAGGGACTGTGTTTACAAAAAAGTTAAAGGGTAGACTGCGAATTTCTAATGTTCTAACGTTTTTTGCAATTTGCAGGTCAGTCAGACTCTCATCATCATCATCATTTCAGCCAAAAGACGTCCACTGCTGGACATAGGCCTCCCCCAGGGTCCACCACTTCGACCGGTCTTGTGCTTCCCATATCCAGCGGATTCCCGCAGCCTTCACAAAGTCATCGGTCCACCTTGTGGGAGGCCTATGTTTTACAAAATATGATTTGCAACAGTTAGGTATCAGTGTGTATTTACAGAATCCTAATCATTCAGATCTTCAATACAACCCTCTAAGTTCAAATCATCAACATCGTCTTATCAGCCGAAAGACGTCCACTGTTGCACATAAGTCTCCCACAAAAGAGATTTGCCATAATCGCCACGCTTGGCAGTCGGGTTGGCGATCGCAGTAGTGGTCAAATGCATAGAGAACGCTGCTGCCCATTCTCTTGTAAGTCAGTCGCCTTCTACGACACCCATGGGATGAAATGGGATGGTGCTATTCTTTTAAGTCCGGCACCACACGGAACAAATAAATTCAAATTTCAGCTGACTGCGCGGACTGCGAAAAAAATCAACTGACTGCGCGGACTGCGAATCGGCAAACGTAAGGAAGGACACCCACAGGCTAGGTGGAGCGACGGACTTCGTAGTAGCTGGACGAAATTTGCCGAGAATCGAGCTGAATGGCGTGCAGTTGGTGATGCCTACGTCTAGTACCCTTATTGCGTTACACATTTTCAATAATCTGAATCATTTTGAAGGATATTGCTAATCCATTGCTTCATATTATGTTTGAAAAAAAAAAAAATCGCTCAACAACGTAAATTAACCGCAGCAGTGGGCTGGTATTTCTAGACTGATGATGATAATAGTGACTCAACAGAACTGTTAAGGATCCTTTTGCAGAAAATTATCTAGTTTGACTAAACTAGTTGCATTGATGATTTCAATTATTAATTATTGAAATTTCGACCATAATTAATTTAAATTAAAAAAAAAAAAACGCTTTATGCACTAGATAATTTTCTACAAAAGGATCTCTAACAGTTCTGTTGAGTCAAAGCCCACCCACCAACCAACCAACCAACTTTAGATATGTTTTGGCTAAGGTCATGCATATTAGCGTATGCGGACATTACCTGAGCGTCAGCTTCACTGCTGGTATCCGTTTTGTATCGTCCGCTGTGGTACTCCTTGCTTTTGTCGGTCGAGTCCTGCATTTCTGGGCAATTAGTGTCATTCAAAGTTAAGCCAATATATGGAGATCTGATAAATTTGGAATATGCGTGATATTTAGACAGTCAAAACTGACAGATTTTCAAGTTCTACGGTTCAACGTTTAAACATGTTTGTTTTATTTCTGGAGATCTGCCTGACCTGCTTGTATCACTTACCATTAAATGCGTTTGGCGCTAAACTTGTTTGGAACATAATTCTATAACTGGCAATTTCAAACAATTAGTAATAATTTTAGTACTGTTATATACATTGACACAAACGCTTACCATAGATGCAGTACAAGATTTTGAAACCGACGACAAATTATAACGCGGGTGGCGTCGAAATTTCTCGTCTGTTAATAAAATAGAATTTCCTGTTCCATACATTTTGTCCGCATAGGCATTGTATTTTTCTATGAGAGAGCCGACTCTTATTTATAGCCGGCGAAAAAAAATTACGCTAGGGGGATCGTGTTTTGAATGTATGGGGTTACAATTTGTGCGGCGATATTCCTGCCACTCTGTATTATAAATCGGCTTTTTTAAAGTATGTAATAACATACTCAAAAAGAAGGAGTAATAAAAAAGAAATGAAAAAACCTTTTCAGTTCCAGCTGCAGTCGGCGTGAGCGGCGTGGGCGGCGTGGCCCCGGGCGGCGCCAGCGTGACGCAGTGCAGCGGCAGCGCGCGGCGCCGGCGCAGGCGCTGGCCCCGGCGCCCCGCCGAGCGCGCGCCCTCCTCCTCCGAGCTGCAACTGCCACGTGTACCAAACGGCTTTCTATAAAAAAAATTAAGTTACCTCCTCTTCTCCTTCTCTACTGTGTCTAAGGTCTACGTGCGAGATATTTAACTCTACATACTTTCCTTCCCCATGTTCACTGTTGCACACTAAAAATGAACAATACAAGCCAACTCGACAAGTATTGACAGACGCCCTAAGTTTACTAAAATCGTTGCAACTGCTGTGCCAGCATATTTTTATCAGTACTAACGTAACGCGGTAAGATCCTATCATAAGGATTCCCAAGGAAGGGCTTAATCCAAAAAAAAACATCAGCTCCCGCACTTAACATTGGCGTAGAAATGATTGAGTTAACGAATTTGTATGTCACTATCAGAGGGGCAATTCCCGTGTTTTAAGAACGTTCGCATTCTCATCTGTCTCTCAAAAAACTCTGTAAAATCCCTACATTTTTAGTTTTTAAGTATTAGAATTGGGCTGCTGATTAACTGGTTATCGAAACCCCAGTTTATCGAAAACAATACAAAGAAATCATATTGCAGTTTGTTTGTGATTCGACTTCCACTACGGTTTCTAATAAATATAAGTCACCTATTAGTATTTGGCGTTGGTGGAGGAGGTGCCTTCAACTTGGCAAGTCCCGTGTGCTTCATGGGCAGTCCCAGCAGGTCGAACAGTTCGTGCAGCATCGGCTGTTTCACCATGACGTCAGCCTCGCAGTCTGATGCCAGCGCCGGCGAGAGGTTCACCTGAAATTGTACCAGAGAAATGCTTAACATTTGGCGTAATGCTTTCCAATAAGGGCACCAGCCTTTTTGTCTACATTCACGAAAGATAGATTAACATTAAAACTAAGTTTTACCTCAGCAAAATGATTCTGAGAGGAATAAGTGCAAACACCAATTCGGGTGGAGCAGGATCAAAATGAGGGATGGCACCTTACTTTGGATCTCAAAGATCAAACGTCCTCTAATCCTTACCTCCAAGAGCCAAGGCTTCAAACAATCATCAAGTAGGACATCGAACCCGTAGAATTCGAAGCAGTTCCTAGCTGGTGGAGTACCAGCCGCCTGCGCCAGTAGAGTCAACGTCACCAGAGCCCTGATGCGTTGCCACACCACCCACTCCGCCGCCCCCCAGCGCCCTATAAGGGCTTTACGAACTTGCGTCAGGGTCCACTTGCACCCTGCAGTGTTGGAAATGGCTCTTATGAAATAGGGTATTATATTCGTACGCGATTTTGAAGTTTGTTCGTGAGTGCTACTCGTACAAAGAAATCCACAAAGTGGGTAGCGATGTGTTGGTATAAATAGTGAGAGATTTTTTGCCTATAAAAGCAACGAATGCACGCTTCTAACAACAAATAATTCTCTAGCAAAATTATCAACGTATTCTTTGTCTACTAGAAGTTTTGTTAAAATAATTTTGCGGTACTAAATACAAAATTTTGTTTGATACATCCCACGATGCAAAAAAAATGCTAGTGTACCACGTAAATAAACAAAAGTTGCATTAACACTCCGTTATATAGCTACCTCAGCACTCTAGCTATAGTCTGTTCCAAGGTGTTTGATGAAAGTGTTTACAAACTTCAGTTCAGCGTTCAGGTAAAATATTTAGCATTAATACTTCATAATATAGCACGTCTAGAAAAAAAATCAGCTGTTCCCTACATTTTGTCGAGTGATGCGAACATAAATGTAGGGAACAGCAGATTTCATTTTCACGATTTCAGGTTTGATCCCATAGTAAAAGTTGTGCATAATGATGAGTACAATGACCCCTTAAGAGGAAAACGGTGATTAAAATTTTAGCGTGTTTAATAAAAAAGGAAAAAAAAAACAACCGTCAATACATACAACAGCAACATCGTACTTGCAAAGCATCACACGGTTGTCAAGACGTTCGGTGTTAGCAACCGTACGTCCTCAGCGACGTGTTAACACTCACCACTACCGATTCGGTCCTTACATTCAGCGTATCGGGGGCCGCTCTTGTTGAGTGAGGAGTTCGTCAGGTGGCGGTACGGGTTGTGAATGTCCGAGAGGGTGTACTTGTCTGTGCCTGGAAAAGGTAGATGGGATGTTTAATAATAAATAAATATTATTATTATCGTGAGGAGGTTCCTGTCTCTGGAGCCCTAACCACCGGTAGCTTGGACCCTGCTCCCGATGCCGGTGAACCACTATTTTTTATATTTTTAAATGTTTTTGTTAATTTACTTTTATAAAAATATTTAAAAATGTAGATATTATGGAATGAAAATAAATAAAAGAAATAAATATTAATAAAGAGGAAAGATTTGAATGTTTGTTTGTTTGCATTGAATAGGCTCCGAAACTACTGAACCGATTTGAAAAATTCTTTCAGTGTTGGGAAGCTACACTATCCCCGGGTGACATAGGCTACATTTTATCCCCGTATTCCCACGGGAACGGGAACTACGCGGGTGAAACCGCAGAGCGCTGCTAGTAAATTAATAAAATCGTAATGATAAATTACTCACTATTGTATACAACCCAACTGAACAGACAGCTGTGCTGCTGGGGTGAAAGCCGTTAGTCCCGGCTGTCATACGTATTAAAGATCTTTGGCAGTCGTTACGGGTCGTCAAGTCTGACAACCAGTCTTACCAAGGAACACGATATAACCCAGACAGGAGGTCAGATAGGCAGTCGCTCCATTTAAATACTGGTATTCCTATTTTCTGCATCCGGTTAGACTAAAAGCTGACCGCAAACTAGTTGGGAACAGAGCCGCAAAGCAGCCTTTCAGATCAGACTAAGTTTCCAGAAACCAAAACCGTAAATTAAGCAATGTGGGTTTTTTTTTTTTGAGGGTGGGAAATCATCAAATAACTTCTCCCGCTCTGGGTGGAGTAGGAGGGCGTGTCAGACTTTTACTGACTAAAACCCACACGTGTTCCCTCAGTAGCCACAGTGCCAGGGGCGACGCTATCTCTTTCGAACAACCCGCACCCCTGGCAGAAACAATGTGGGTTTGGTTGCAGCTGAAAGTCGGCACACCTTTTGTTGTCACCTGACATTATGCTGAGCAGACGCCTTTTTGGCATTAAAGTATTTTCTGTTATTTATAGTTTTACTATCTTTTGCCAGCGGTTTCCCTCGCGTTAACCAATTAACACGAAATCTGAACCGAATGTCGTGGTAAAACCGCATGGAAATGCGTTCAGTAGTTTTTGAGAGTCGCCGACAGACAGACGCGGCGGGGGATTTGGCTTTCTAATATTTAGTAAATAGTAGTGATAGTGAAGGTGTTTTTAATACAGTTAATGCCAATCGCTTTTTTCTTTGTCATTCTAAGAAGGAAAGCATTACCGAATCTCGCGAGGCCCTCAGCATACATGTAGGCGGTGAGCGGCCTGTATCCCGGCACGCAAACATACAGCCGGAGGTCGAACTTGTAGCCCGCGATCAGCAGCGGCCGCTCTATGTACCGCTGCACCACCGCCGATGTGCCGCAGTTCATCTCGCAGAGGCTCTGAAAATTACAAAGTTTCTGCGTAAAATAGACACAATTAATGGATCCTATATATACAGCTGCATTTCAAAAGGTTCTACTCGTCAGCTACAAGCGATAAAAAAAAATTAGTTTGTCGACTTAAGCATCTTTGACGATGAACGTAAACACATGAGTGCGATAAATTCCCTGGCAATTCCCACCTAAGAGTCTCAAGTAGAGCTTCTCACTTCTCGAATCAAAATTTCTGGCGATAAAAAAAAAGAACTCATTAAAAGTAGGTACACTTTGTAAACAAGCCTATTACAAATTAGGGGATTATACCCAAGATAGAATTGCTTGGAAACATGCTGGTCCTACTCTTTAAAACAATCTAGAGTCTAAACAAAATCAAACTGGTTGCTAATTTAATTCTTTAATTATAATTATTAATGACATAAATTTACAATCTGTGGTAAAAAATTTTTTGAGGGCAACTCAAACTCTAATTACATTGTGAACACCGTGTATCTATCATATAACTAACTAGCTTTTGCCAGCGGCTCCGCCCGCGTGGATATCGGTTATCTTGTAAAAAAGTAACCTAGGTCCGTCTCCATATCCCAGGCTGTATCTCTACCAAATTTCATGACGATCGGTTCAGCGGTTTAGGCGTGAAAGAGTAACAGACAGACAGAGTTACTTTCGCATTTACAATATTAGTAGGGATTTATCTGTCATTGTTTCATTATTCATTCTTTTTACCTATTGTGGTATAGTAATTTTATTGTAGGTGCATCGTCTTCACATATTTTCTTCACAATTACATGTACTAAACTGCCTTTTAGAAGTGGCGACTACAATCAATTCTATATGTTAATATTGACGTTGAAAATTGCCTTTTATGTGCCTAGTTTTTTTTTGTTTTTGGGTGGGTCAAACGACTTCTCCCGCTCTGGGTGGAGCAGGAGGGCTTGTCAGACTTTTACTGACTAAAACCCACCCTTGTTCTTCTTCTCAGTTGCCCGAGTGCCAGGGGAGACGGTATCTCTTTCGAACGACCTGCACCCCTGGCAGGCATCGGCCCTTGCGGACCCCTCGGTCACCCTGCGACGGGTCAGCACAGTGGCCCCGCCGCCTGCCACTTTTCGGTCGCAGGGGATAAGGAGAGCGGCCAACGATATACCAACACTCCTCCTCCCCTGCGGCCCCACCGCGTCCGCCATCAAACGGTGGCGGCCCCGTCCAGGCCACGGAAGGGAAGAGTGCTACTCAAAAGTACCGGCACTCCTCCTCCGCCGCAGCCTGTAACCCTCAGCCGCGATGCCTCCCATTCGACATCGCGCCCCACCTCAGTTGCGGTGCACCTCACCGCAACCTACTTTTTTTGGCCGCTACGTCATCGGCTTTGAGGCAAAAGCTCTGACGAGCGGCCCCACCTGGATTCCTCTTCGCTTCACCGTGGCTGGGAGACCACGGCTACTGAGCCCCCCGCAACGACAATGCGGGAAACCACTCGAGGGGGTTTATGTGCCCAGTTGAAGTAAATGCTTTGGCTTTGACTTTGACTTCGAGGTCGAAAAAAGGTCCTTGTGTAAACGAACCGTTACTCGTAAGTAGCAGCTTCGCCTCGACTTGTCGGTAACAGATTCCAATCATGATAGTGCAGTTATTGCTTGCAGTGCAATTGTTGCAGATATTGCTGTCTATTGTGGATTTGACTTCGGTTTCGCTTTGTTTTACAGTCAGCTGGGACTTTGAAATTAAAATAAATTTCTTACTATATTTTGTTTCAGAGAACTCTTCGTTAGTCTTGGTGGCGACAAAGGTGTTATACCAAACGAATAATACTCATAAAATACTCCGAAAGATGCCTATAAAGATGGTGGTGTTGAGTTCTTTAAATTCTTAGTTGAACTGCGTGATTACTGACAAATGCGTGCACTGACTCAATCTGTGTGGTTTTACCCTCAAAATAAACCAATCTACATGGTCTTCACATGATCTGATCAAGATTATTTCTGAAATATAAAAGAGACTGTGACCTCTAAGTTCGTTTCGGTCTTCTCAAAGTAGTCAGTTAAGAAACGTCGACTTCATCTAGTTTTCAAAATATGACTGACGTGCAAAAGTGTTTGTACAAACCTACTTCCAGCATAATTATAAGAAACGAATAGACATGCTCCCTCGAAATCGTTGCCGTTGCGAAATGTCAACACGGTGACACACATGGGCCTCTTCCTTAGAGAACGTAGACCGCAGATAGTTTGTAGTGACGACTATACATACCCTGAACAGGAAGATCCCTCTCCCCTGGCTCTGGGCAACAGGCTTGTGTATCCACACGACGTTGGCCCCCGCTCCGTTCTCGTCTCGTCGCAGTCGGGAACATTCCGACACCAGCTTAGCGTATTCCAAGGGTAGGTGGTAACATGGTGGACTGAAGAAACAAAATATTTTTTATTTTTTTATTGCGTCAAGAGGATACATCTACTTAATTAAAAATTTTGTTCACAGACATACAACGCACAGCATAAACCGGTGGGCATGAAATTTTGCACATGGTTTCCTTGCAGGGACATCGATGCAAAACGTGTTACCATGGATTCAGCATTTGATTCTCAATCGAAAAAAAAAATCTACGCTAGTGCAAATTTCTACGCTAGTGCAAATCATGTGCTAAAGTCATTGTTTCAGCTGTTGATATCCAATCTGTCGATGCCATCTTGTATACCAGCAGTGATTACTAAGAAATCATTTTTGAAAATTTATCTCTTAATTGCTTCAATAGGGAAACAATTGTTTGGCAGTTCATATTTTTTGTCGAAGGGTAAGGGTACAAGGTATTCAATGAATTTCGAACGGTATTCAACAGAAGTCTTTTCAGACTAGAGCATAATACCTAATCACTGCCTCGAATCTTCCCAAGCAGCAGGTAAGCTTGTAGTTAAGATTGATCAAGTTGTTTTAATGCAATGAGGGTGTTCATGAATATTCAAGCCACCAGTTGGCGCCACTTTGACAAGAGGTCTTCCAGTTCGACAATGTACTTTAAATATTCAAATGTCATTCGTTTCATTATCATCGTTTCGTTCAGCATTCAGTCCGTAGGCGCTTTGACACTTTTGATAGAGGCCCGGACCTAACGTCTCAGTGCTGCCACCTAGTGAACGTCATTTCAGAAAACCCTCATTAAATAAACTATAATTTAATCCATACTATGCATTCCTGACTTTTTTTCCGCCGGTAATGTCATTCCCATACGTGAACTTGGCGTGAACTGTTTAAAGATCAAGTTTTGTTGTAATCAGAATTGATTAGTAGAAAACGTTTTCTACGTCAGTTCGGAGCAAAGTCATTGTGAAAGACCTCAATAGGAAAGTACGCATAAACTAGACATAACATCGCAGTTACCTATTTATAGTAATCGACCATAAATGGCTAAGAATAACATTTCCAAAATAACGTAAACCAAAAATAGCTCCTCATTGAATTTCGGTAACCGATTCACCCTATAATGTACAGGTAACAAACAAAAAAACCGTAATTTTACGACTGACAAGCCAATCGAGGATATAAAAGTAACTGCCGGATATACATAGAAAATTTCGGAACGTAAACTTTTCAGGCGTGCGGATAATAGCAGGGTAGCAACGAAAATATACGGTCTGATAATAACTTCTGCTGGAAACCATAAAATTTCGCCAGCACTGATTGACGATAAGAATTTACAAGTAAATATATGGATGTTCACAAGTTGGCAACACCATGTGTATCGTAAAATGGCGGCAGTAATTTTTTCACGTAAATTGCAAGGATAGAGATCGCGACCTTGTGTGGATGCAATAAGTTGTGCTATCTATACGTAGTATAAAAATATGTACGTTTCTATAGTCTGTTCGCTGAGAGTTGATAAATTCAGGGTTTCTTAACTCATTACAAATTGCGGCCCGCTAATTATTTAACGAACAACAAAAGAGTTTACAGCGACAAAACAACGATAATAACAACAATTTAAACAATTATTAACAGCATATAAGAGAAAACAATACGCGAACACCCAAACGACTCACTCGAAACGCATTTTTGAACGGAATGGCAATATGGATGGCCGCCGCATTCGATCGCCGTTCGAGCCGCAATTCACAACATATGCAAGTCAAAGTCAAAGTCAAAGTTATTTTTTGGCAGTAAATGCGGTACAAAAGATGGTAGGTACAGTCGGCAGCAGGTCAAGCTATCCCAAACTGTCAAATTTTCCCAATTGAACATAAACCTTATTCCTTTGTAATAAAGTTGAAAAACGATCAAAGAAATTTGACAGATTGGGGTAGATTGATGTGCTGGCCTCTGTACATAAATTGTTAGTGCGATGACACATTTCGCCATAAGTTGGCATGCAAATATTAAAGTGAGATGCTAGGGGTAGCATGATAGGCAAATCTCTAGACAAATGTACAGAATACTATTAATTTATTAAATTATTTAATGTCAATTTTAAGCTTCAAAAACTCACCAGTTAAATAAAATAGGTAATTGCTATTCCAATATGCAAACATAAAGTTTGCTATTAAATAAAATGAGAACACATGAAAATAAGACGCAACATAAAATGCAGTGCGTACTCGTACAGTAGGGAAAACAGTAGGTAACACTTATTAATAGGTAAGATTATTTACAATGCGTTTTTGAGGAGTTTTTTTGAGGAATTCAGATATAGAATAAAAACTATGTGAAATGAGCCATTTTTTTAGAACTATGCATTTTTTTAATAAATAAGTGGCGCCATATTTACGCAATGAATAAATATGCGTGCCTCGTACTAGGAGAACAGCGAAAGCGAGAGATAAGCAACAGCCACCATGCGATAACTGACACTCGCTATTCGGACACGGATCATAATATTTATCAACTCTCAGAGAACAGACTATAGTTAGAATGAATCGTAGTCTATTCTTCTATATACATATCTATACTAATAAGAAAGAGGAAAGATTTGATTGTCTGTTTGTTTGTATTGAATAGGCTCCGAAACTACTGAACCGATTTGAAAAATTCTTTCACTGTTGGTAAGCTACACTATCCCCGGATGACATAGGCTATATTTTATTCCCGTATTCCCACGGGAACGGGAACTACGCGGCTGAAACCGCGGAGCGCTGCTAGTCGTAAATAACTTAAGGGTGAAGATAATTCGAATGTTATGTTTTTTTGCGATATGCAGGTCAGTTCCAGATTATATGTTGAGCAAAATATGTTTCGCGACCATAACACGTACAACATAAATCATCATTAAAACTATCAATACAAATCGTTAAGATCATAATAATCTCATTGAATAACTTTTTCATGAAATAGTCTATCCGGCGTTATATTAATAATTGTCCCTCAGCATATTAATAGTTCCCCATCGCTTCCCCCTTAATTCCTTTTTTTTATTTACTAATATTTTTTACTGACGTAAACCATCAAGTTAGCGATGCATGAATAAGCATACGAGCTTTATAAACTATTAAATTGTTATTCCATCATATTTTTTGAGTCAATGATCAACTTTCAGAAATAATTCAACCTCAAACGCATTTAAATTCAAATTTCTGTTTGCATCGTACACAAGCATTACTTTTTCACTGCCCCAAGTTATCATCCATTTAATTTTTACTACTTTCTCTGTCTCGCTCGCACACCCCTGAACGAAAACACAAATGTTTGGGGTGATCCAGTCAGTTTTGTGGTTCAACAATGAATACTAATATCCAAAATAAAACAAAACTATGACATTGATTCCTTTTTACTTGTACAATCGTCACGCGATCTCGACGGTACCACTTGGGGTAATTGCTGAAAATACGTCCATTAATATTCAAAACAATAATTTGGTATTATTACCGTGAACTTTCACCTTAAGACACGATGCAGGAATTTTTAATACGACCTTTAAAAACTTGGCAACAAAACTTGGTGTCCGATGGTAACTAAGAATTTAACTGAAGGTCTTTTTCAATTTGCTGAAACAACAGCTATTTCAATATTTACTTTTAGTTTTAACCATAAATTAATTGCAATAGCATTTAGCGCGACCATAATTGAATGCAATAAATCAAAATCAAAAGTAATTTATTCAAATTAGGCTTTTTTTTTTTTTTTGGGTGGGAAATCATCAAATGACTTCTCCTGCTGAGTAGAGCAGGAGGGCGTGTCAGACTTTTACTGACTAAAACCCACCCGTGTTCCCTCAGTAGCCCGTATGCCAGGGGCCGTGGTATCTCTTTCGAACAAACCCGCACCCCTGGCAGGCATCGGCCCTTGCGGACCCCACCTGTGGTTGCTGACATCTTTGACGGCGCGCGTGAGAAACACAACGCGCCGTCCCGTCTACCACTTTTCGGCCGCAGAGGATAGGGAGAGCGGCTGACGCTATACCGACACTCCTCTTCCCCTGCGGCCCCACCGCGTCCGCCATCAAACGGTGGCGGCCCCGTCCAGGCCACGGAAGGGAAGGGCGCTGCTCAGAAGCACCGGCACTCCTCCTCTACCGCAGCCTGTAACCCTCAGCCGCGATGCCTCCCATTCGACATTGCGGCCCACCTCAGTTGCGGTGCACCTCACCGCAACCTACTTTTTGGCCGCTACGTCAATGGCTTGAAGGCAAAAGCCCTGACGAGCGGCCCCACCGTTGGGTTCCTCTTGGCTTCACCGTGGATGGGAGACCACGGTTACTAAGCCCCCCCGCAACGACAATGCAGGAACCCCCTCGGGGGGGATTCAAATTAGGCTGAGAATCGGATTTTTTCGAATGTCAAAATTACATAAGACAGTCCCCCAAAACGCCCTTCACCACTTCCTAGTACTTTAGTTGGGAAGAAGAAGTGGCGCAACAAACTCCCCAGCAGCACAGCTGTCTGTTAAGTTAGATAGACTTGATTCTATACCTACATAGATAGGCAAAGTAATCAACATTACGAGAAACAGAACTTAAATAATTTGTCATAATAATGTCAGCTAGCCATGCCAATATACCAACAAATAAAATGAAACATAACTCAAGCATACTACCATAATAAAAACCTCCTGGTAAAAATGGCGTGATAGCTTACATATACAAGGCTGGATTATGTTCACAATACTGACCCGAGTCACAACTCAAGGCCACAAATGATAACCTAGGACCATCGACGTTCTCAGGAGTAGGCAGTGACCTGTCGCTGCGGGCCGTTGTCGACAGCGAGGAGTCCTGGGACGCGGTGGTGTACTTCCGCGAAACAGTTATTTCGCAGAAGGAGGCTGCGGAGAGGGAACGGGAGATTTCTTCCGTTAACCCGATCCGCAGCAGACGCACCGGGCGTCGGCGGAGGGCGGACAACGCCCTCTTCCAGCCCCCCTAAATGGGTCCAGGGGCGACGGACTGGGAAATCCGTCGCCCCTTACTTCTTAGGACCCGAGATGGCGGCGCGTAGTGTTCCACGCGCGCCTCTCTTTGATGTGGGGGGGAGTTTAACACCTCACTCCCCCCCTATCGCGAGGTGGCCCGCAGAGGCGGGCCGGCACTAGCCGGGGATCGCGGAAGTCTCAATAGTTCCCGTGATCCCCGGTGTACGTGAGAGACGGAACACCGGGGTGGTTTTAGTCAGTAAGAGTCTGTCAGACCCTCCGCCCTCCCCGGGGCGGCGGACATCCATGAGGATTTCCCGCCGTCATAAAAAAAAAAAGGTAACTATTAGCAACAAAATCATGGTCAGCAAGACCAGTCAGTGCCCACAAGCCGCACCCGTTCACGAGCATAACGAGCATAACAAATTGTAAGTTTTTACTTTTTGCAAGTTGAAAAGGAACACAGAGTCAAGTTGAATGTCAAGTCTATCTTTAGAAAATATTAACTGCAGTAAATAAAGTGAAATAAATATTGCGGTGGCATGACATTGCATTCTGAAAAAGAATTTTAATGTACTTAAAATTAACATCGATTTAACATTCCGAGTACCATTTACTTACATAATTATCACCAGCCTTTTCCCGAATATGTAGGGGTCAGCTTCCGGTCTAACCGGATGCAGTTGAATTGCAGTATTTTATAAGGAGCGACTGCCCACCTGGCCTACACAACCCAGTTACTGGGTAATACGATACCCGTTGGTAAGACTGATTATCAGACTTTCGAGTTTCTTACGACCCGTAACGAGTCGAATGTCCACGAATGACAGTGGGATCAACGGCTTAACGTGCTTTCCAAAGCACCGAGGGCCTTGGTATGTAAAGATGGTCACCCATCCACGGAACAACCGCGACAAGCGTAGATTAACCTGATCGATCGAACCGATCTGAAGAAAAAAAAAAAAACAATTGTCATAAGCAAAACTTAAATAATTACTCGACCTGAATGTATGGGGGACGGCTGATTACTTTTACGCGATTTCGACGTTGATCCTATGAAGATGGTTGCTCGGTTTAAAAGTCTGTCCACACCTAAGTAAAGAATAGGCCATAATTCCCTCAAATCAACACTATCGCAAGTCATCAGCCCAATATGTCGCATTAAATTACACATACTAAATGTTCGGGCGCAAATTCATTTTTCTTACCTCAGCAAGAATAGGTAATGCGAGGTACTGTCGTGTGGCACGCGATCCAGCGCGTGGGTTCATTCAAATACCGTGTGACGTGAACGATTGACTCGTGACCCGGACCACGGTACACGACAGTGGAGACCGACCTTTATACAACGCACTGAGTACGCACTGGCTACATAGACTAATGAAGCGCAGATGGGGCATTAATTTTCGTTCGGTACCTAAAGTTGATTAAAGAAAAGAAAAATATAATAAAAACTTTTTAAATTACTATCTGGGTTTAAAATAAGAACGATATGTCTGTGTTTCAGGTTTTCTTGGAGCTAAATGTGATGGCTGTATGAAGCATTTTCCGTACGTGGTTTTCCTGAACAGCTTATTGAAAATCGTATGAAAACAGAATTGATTCATTTGCTGGTCATGTGTCATCATCATCATTTCAGTCGAAAGACGTCCACTGCTGGACATAGGCATCCCCAGGCTCCTCCACTTCGACAGGTCTTGTGCTTCCCACATCCAGCGGAAACACGCGGCCTTCACAAGGTCATCGGTCCACCTTGTGGGAGGCCAGACCACATGTGTATGACAACTGAAAAAACTCAGACCTACTTAGATACCCAAGGATACAGTTCAAAGCAACATTAGAAGACGCTTCATCATCATCAGTCTACACCAATCCACTGCTAGGCATAGGCCTCTCCAATTGCTTGCTATTCACTTTTTCGGCAACTCTGATCCAGGTGCCTTTAGAAGATCTTTGCTCCACCTAGCCTGAGGGCACCTACCTTATTTTTGCCAATTTACGGTCTCCACTAAAGAACACGTGTACTCCAACGGACATCGGTTATATTGCTAATATGGCCGGCCCTCAGCCGCATAGTTCAAGTAATCGCTTAGCATTTACCAAAAAATACGAGAGACCAGGTTCTACCAAAAGGCAGCCTCGAAATGCAAAAGCAGTCATACAAAAGGTTAAAGACAAAAAGAAACAAAGTCCTTACCAATAGAGAATCGCATGTATCATATGAATGTAAAGTTCCAAATCGTCTGGCCATATTAAGTCTATGATTGAAGGTAACTTTTATGATTGATGGATAGACTTCGATAATTTATTTTTACGTTCCCGACATTATTGAGTTCCCAAACAACGTTGTATTTGTCAGAATTCTTTCTACGTCAAAAGGGAATCGGTTTGGTCATAAATCAAAATTGCATGTAAGGTAATTTTGTCAAAACGTACTCTTTATGATGAATAAGAATGCGATACTATCCTGAAACGGCGACATTATACAAATAAATAAACTTTTGTAAGATTCGTGTTTTTTTTTCAGGAAACTCGTGACGTAATAAACCTAATTTCCAATTGTGCAGCTTTTATTGTCCTGATTTACAATTCCCAAAGCATTCTCGAAAATAAAAACATAAACAAAATAATAGCTTCTAAATTTTACGACAATTTTAAATCAATTTTATTAATCTTGGTAAACAATTCGGTACCCCGGTTGTTAATTCCCATCAGGATAAAATTACAATTTACAACATCGGTGGTTCGTGGAGCTGCGTGTACAAAAATGGTTTCTGCCCGTTTTTATTGCTTTAAATTTGTAAAAATGACCTGATATTAAACCGTTTTCATTATTGTCGTGAGCAATGAAATGAGATTAACATTTCGGGTTTTGTTTTCCAAGCATTAATGGTTATAACAAATATAAGTAACGTAATGTTTTTTGAAGTATTTCTACCTACTTACCACACGATAAAAAAAAAAAAAAACACAAATACGACAAACTCCTTATTATTACCTTCATACGTAATAACTTTACCTACAGTAACAATATCTGGGTTATCAAAAAATCAGTGTATCATAGAAAAGTAAAGGCTTTTTTTATTTTTTAACCGACGAAAGTTTTTAACGGTACGGGTTTCAGAATCATGTGCTGATAAATCAATGTACCTAATAAGGTTTTGCGTTGATGTCCTTGCCTACCCTGTATATTTATAAGCTAACAGATTTAAAATAACTATTGCTCGACCAGTGCTCGAAATTCGACCATAATAAATTTTAAGTTTGAATAAATACATTATAAATGATAAAAATAATCTCACTCCTTCTCCATATAAACAATAACTGTGGCAAATTTCATACTCCTCAAACCGCGAAATTTTCTTAAAATTCGCGGACGGAGGCGATGGATAAAAGGAGTAGTTCAAGAAGTTCACGTATTCGTTTGTAGCTAATAATAATATGTACAATTTATTATTATTAACTAGATCGATTAGAGCTTCGCACAATTATTATTGAAATAACAGTCCCACATGACGAGAACCTTGTGAAAGCTGAAAAAGATAAGCATATCTTGACCTGGCACGCGAGGTTTTCGACATGTGGGATGTGGATACAGCAGTCATTGTGCCGATAGTCATGACCGCCAATGGCATTATAGCCAAGAGCCTCGACCAACACCTCAGGAGGCTTTCGTTAGGCAGCTGGAACAAGGGCTTGATCCAGATAGCAGTTATACTGGACACGGCGCGTATAGTAAGGAGGTTCCTCGCTCAGCAGCCCTGACCACCGGTACCTTGGACCCTGTTCCCGATACCGGTGGGCAACTATTTTTTAATGTTTTTATATATACTTTTATATTCGAATATTTAAAAATATAATTTATATGTATATTTCAACGAATTAAAGAATATGTATGATTTTAATTTAATTTCAGTTTTTGCTTTGTTTACAAGCAAAGAAAGAAAGTAAGAAAGATGACACCAAAGGTTTGTTTTCCAAGCATTTAATTTATGGTGAAAACAAAGTACGAAAACTTATTTTCATTACCTTCTTACGTAATAACTTTACCTACAATATCAATTTCCTTCGCTCGATTCCGTAGATATTAAGACTAAAAACCCTTTACTGAAACTAATTCAACTCTAGAAATCACATTAAACATTTAAAATTATACCTATTAACTAGTCAAAGATACGATTTGGTAATCAAAACGAATTATGATAATATTTCACGTCTTCTCCCGACACGCAATGTTAGAAATTTAATGATAACAACCGGGCCCCAATTCTGTATCGTTATAATGATTCCCCGCGGAATCTTACTACGTTCAAATTACGTCAAAAACGTTTTTTTTTTTTTAACCAATGTAACGGTAGGGAATCGAAATGTCTCCAAGACAATTTGTCGATATTATTAATACGATATTAGTAGAATTTGTGTGTGATTGACGTGGTACTAGTAAGGAATCGTTAAGTGGACATAGTGAATTCAGGCCCTGTTGTGATTCGAAATGAAATAATGTTAAATAAATTTCAATATTTCATATTATTCAAGCAGGGATGTTATTATGTACCTAGCCTTTTCCCAACTATGTTGGGGTCGGCTTCCGGTCTAACTGGATGCAGCTGAATACCAGTATTTTACATGGAGCGACTACTTATCTGACCTCCTTTTGGAGGTCAGATAACCAGCCCGGTTACAGAGTAACACGATACCCGTTGGTAAGACTGGTTTTCAGACTTTGGGGCTTCTGACGACCCGTAACGACTGTCAAAGATCCACGAATGACAACGGAACCAACGGCCAGCGGCACGGAGGAGTCTCGGCAAGTAAAGATGGTGATCACCGATCCACAGAACAACCCCGGGAAGTGTGCCTGCCAGGTATGCAGGTTTGTTCGAAAGAGATACCGCAGCCCCTGGCATACAGGCTACTGAGGGAACACGGGTGGGTTTTAGTCAGTAAAAGTCTGACACGCCCAGGAGGGCGTCAATCATCAAATAACGTCTCCCGCTGAGAAGAAGAAGAGCGGGAGACGTTATTTGATGATTTCTCATCCAAAAAAAAACCCCGGCAAGTGTAGCTTGCCACGAGCTCACTTAACACTAGTTATTGCTTAGCCACGAGCTACCATATAGTCTGATAGGTAATAATATAAAATGCAAACATTTCATCGAAGACTATTATAGTTGGTTACGAGGTTTATTTATCGTCCCGAATTTCTGTGGGTACGGGGGAAAGAAGATTAGTCGCCTGCCAATTTTACGTAACATACGCCTTCCGAATATTCCCCTAAGGGAGATACCCTAAAATATAGCAGGCAGTATCATAAACTCACAATTTACGTAAGTAGTTTTTCTTCCTTAAGAACGAAAACTATTTTATGGGGGATAAATAGACAACCAAACATATATTACAACTGCCAGGGGAGCGGGTTTGTTCGAAAGAGATACCGCAGCCACTGGCAAACAGGCTACAGAGGGAACACGGGTGGGTTTTAGTCAGTAAAAGTCTGACACGCCCTCCTGCTCCACCCAGAGCGGGAGAAGTTATTTGATGATTTACCACCCAAAAAAAAAAGAACATATATTACAAAAAGTATCTTTATAATATGGCGTACCTATAAATTATGATTGAGCTTTCAACGGCTTCGCCCGTGTGGAGGTCGAAAATTACCTTACGGGACCGTATTCATCATCATCATCATCATCATATCAGCCGAAAGACGTCCACTGCTGGACATAAGCCTCCCCCAAAAGGGGGGATTTGCCGTAATCGCCACGCTTGGCAGGCGGGTTGGCGATCGCAGTATGGTGGTAAAATGCATAGAGAACGCTGCTGCCCATTCTCTAGTAAGTCCCTTAGTCGCCTTCTACGACACCCACGGGAAGAAATGGGATGGCGCTATTAAAAAGTCCCAAAATCCTATGTGTTAATCCAGGTTATAATTTATCTGTGTGCCAAATTTCATCCAAATCCGTTCAGTCTTTGTTCCGTGATTGGGTAACAAACATCGAAATATCCAAACATACAAACTTTCACATTTATCTATATACTAATAATAAAGAGGAAAGATTTATTGTTTGTTTGTACTGAATAGGCTCCGAAACTACTGAACCGATTTGAAAAATTCTTTCACTGTTGGGAAGCTACACTATCCCCGGGTGACATAGGCTATATTTTACTGAACTAAGCGGGTGAAACTGCGGAGCGCTGCTAGTAATATTATAAAGTAAGAATAGTAGGATAAATAGACAACCAAACATATCTAATTATATGTACATATGTGACGTAGGTACCTGTAAATTATGATTGATTATTTAACAATAATTATTGGATAATGATTAATAACTGAAAGTGACCCTGTGTTCAAATAAATACATGTCATTATTTTGTTCCTAGCTAATAAGACGAGGCTAGCATAATGGACAATATAATAACATATTAACGTAATAATGTAATTACTCTGCAATATCACATAATCATATGTTGTGATTGTAATGTGCAAAGATCAGTCAAGTCAGCTACATACCTACTCAAACAGTTACAGAGCAAAAATCTTTGAGCGTTTAAGAAGCAAACCATAGACAAATCAGCATTTCCGGACTAACAAATATTTGAAAACTTTGAAACTAAAAATTATATCAACGAAAAAAGAAACTGAGAAGCAAAAAAAAAAAACCTTTTAGTCTAACGAAGCTCGGCGTCAAATAAACGTCAAATATACGCCGCTGCAGATCAATCAAGCTGCTATTATTTTACTTAGCGCCTTTAAGTTTGTTGCCGACTCAAAATTAGTCATTTTTTCAAGTGATAAATTTTGAGTATAACTTTAAAAAAAAAAAAAAAAAAAACAAAATCGGATAACTAAACATAAACAAAAACAACACAAATAAAAAATACATGTCTACTTCTTGAGAAACCCTTCCTGCCTTCGTCGGATGAAAAAAATGAGATTCACAATCTTCTGACAAACATAACTAAAGTATCAAAACCACTTAACATACTACTTCTAACAAGTGCAACAAAGTTCACGGCACGCTAGAATGTAATGTCTTGTTAGACGTCGGAACACGTCAGAGGCACACTGACGTCAGATACATACCGGCACTAAATTAATACTTCCTTGATGCACCAGTTTCAGTAATTGTCAAGGTTTGTCCTTTGGGAAAAACCAGGACTTACCTACCTACCTTACAATTAAATTATTATAACGTCTCGCTCGCACATTGACAGTATGACGTCATTGTGAAAAAAAAAAACAATTATTGTTATAATTTACCTGTTAAATAGTACCTTCTTAGATATCAAGGACGAGGACTTAATGTCTTCATAATATAATAAACAGATCCGGATATATTATAAACTAGCTGACCCGACAGACGTTGTCCTGTTCGTCCAAAAGTCATTCATACAAAATCACTACCCTACCTACGCTACCCTACACTACCCTACCTACCCTACACTACCCTACCCTACACTACCCTAACCTACCTACCTACCCTACCTACCTACCCTACCTATCCTACCTACCCTACCTACCCTACCTATCCTACCTACCCTACCTACCCTACCTACCCTACCTACTCTACCTACCCTACCTACCCTACCTACCCTACCTACCCTACCTACCCTACCTACCCTACCTACCCTACCTACCCTACCTACCCTACCTACCCTACCCTACCCTACCCTACCTACCCTACCTACCCTACCTACCCTACCTACCCTCAAAATCAAAATCAAAATCAAAATCAAAATATTTTTATTTCATATAAACCTGCATGGGCACTTATGAAACGTCAGAAGCTAGGTGCACGGTTCCAAATTGTTGTTTCCTATGGAGAAGAGCCGGCAAGAAACTCCACGGTTACTCTTTTAAAAATAATTGGCTTTAACAATATTTTCAAATTACAGAGATTAAATGTATGGGAGGACAGCGCAGGCCTATCAATAAGTACCAGGTACTTAGACGAATACAGAATAGAAAATCGTCTACAAATCTACAGTCAGTAAGGCCTACAACGTTCTCTCATTCACAATATGTAAAATAATCTACATAAATAAAATGAACCTAAATAAAATTGATGTATAATGTCAATTAATGACGAGAATATGTCAGCATTGTAAAAGTAAAAAGAATTAAAAAGAACTTTGTATTTGAGAGCAGTTAATAGACTTTCACATAGTTATGCTGTTAATGAGGTACCAGGGAAGCCACATGTGCAGAAGGAATTAATGCCAAACTTCCCTGTCTTCAACGTAGTCTTTTATCTTATAATATGCTTTTTTGATAAGGACACGTTTGATGTGCGTTTTAAACTTTCCATCGCTAAGTTCTGTAACCGACTTTGGCAACTTGTTATAGAAGCGGATACTGTTTATTAGAAATGACTTGCTAGTTTTAGTCAATCTAAATTTTGGAATCACAATTTCATCTTTACTACGTGTATTCAGATTATGGAAATCGCATCGTTTTTTGAAAAGGCCTAAGTTTTTGCGAACATACAAGATATTTTCTAGGATGTAAAGAGAAGGCAGAGTTAATATATCAATTTCGCTGAATTTGTTTCTAAGAGACTCGCGAGGCCCCATTTTATAGATTGCGCGGATTGCCCTCTTTTGTAAAATGAAAATTGAATCTACGTCAGCTGCCGATCCCCACAGCAGAACGCCATAAGACATAATACTGTGAAAATAAGCAAAGTAACCCTACCTACCCTACCTACCCTACCTACCCTACCTACCCTACCTACCCTACCTACCCTACCTACCCTACCTACCCTACCTACCCTACCTACCCTACCTACCCTACCTACCCTACCTACCCTACCTACCCTACCTACCCTACCTACCCTACCTACCCTACCTACCCTACCTACCCTACCTACCCTACCTACCCTACCTACCCTACCTACCCTACCTACCCTACCTACCCTACCTACCCTACCTACCCTACCTACCCTACCTACCCTACCTACCCTACCTACCCTACCTACCCTACCTACCCTACCTACCCTACCTACCCTACCTACCCTACCTACCCTACCTACCCTACCTACCCTACCTACCCTACCTACCCTACCTACCCTACCCTATCTACCCTATTATCCTATCCGTGAAAATTTTCGTTTTTCGACAGCCAACTTCCACTTTGATACTTTTTTTATTTCTGAAACAACTGAACGGGATAAAAAGTATCCTATGTCCTTCTCCTGGCTCTAAACTACCTCCCTGCCAATTTTCAGCTAAATCGGTTCAGCCGTTCTTGAGTTATAAGTGAAGTAACTAACACGACTTTCTTTTATATATATAGATATGTCTAAAGAAGTCGGGTAATAAGTGTATCTACCTAATACTTGATACTTAGTGCCTACATGTACCTACTAAATAGGATCTAGATTTTATTACAACCACACAAATTCTATAATATCATTAGTTAAAAATCTTAATTAACAAATTAAAGTATAGTACAGAGAGAGGTCAGCACATCAAGCTACCCCAATCTGTCGAATTTCTTTGATAGTTTTTCGGCTTTATTACAAAAGAATAAGATTCATGTTCAATGACGGTGTTTTCTGACAGCACTGAGACGTCAGGTCCGGACACCTGTCAAGTGTCAAAGCGCCTACAGACTGAATGGTGAACGAATGAATGAAACGAATGACATCAAATATTTTAAGTTCATAGTCGAAGTGGAAGACCTCTTGTCAAAGTGGCGCCAACTGGTGGCTAGAATATTCAAGAACACCCTCATTGGGGAAAAAATTACAGTTTGGGATAGCTTGATGTGCTAGCGTCTGTACTACCTACTACGTAATACACAGAAACATGAGGTTGGACAGAAATTAGGTACAGAACGCCACCTAATGCGATCCTTACATAATCCTTTTGCCTTGTTTACGTTCATACATCTGGTAATACACACACGCCGGTCACGAATACTACGCACCTGAACCTTTTGAAGAACATCACTAATATAATCACAAAAACAAATGTTAACTGTAATTATTTACCTGAAATCGTATACAGCTCCATAAATCCTCTTCATACAACGTAGAAGACGTGACAGATTGTCTTTTCTGCATATCGAGCCGCCTTTCGGTATGTGGTTCATAAACTGAAAACAAAAATACCGTCTGTAACAACTTTGATTGGAAAATAACTTGAAAAAAAAAAGAAGCGTAATTGCGTAAAATTATAAGTTGTACACAACTGCGCCTTGGAATGCAAATGCGGTGCTGTTCCACAAACGATGGGGCACTTAATATCGTTTCCTGTTGTACACACGGCTACACATCAAGCTATACATTTCAAGTACAAGCAGATGTCGCATTGTATAGAATTTACGTACAGTGCGATATCACCGTAAACTAGAAATGTACAGCTTGATGTTATAGCCTTGTGTACATAATAGAAACTGATGGACGCTAGTGATGGCGCATGTAGCCGAATTCTGGGCCGAGTGCATTTTGCTATCGACACGCTAAAAAGAAATATGTCGTTTCCTTTGCCCAGAGTACGTGGTGGCTCAGCGGTATCGGCCCCGACTTACGGAGTGTACAACTAAACGCCGACAGACACTACGCTGACAGACTGAGCACCGACAAGACTTTGCTTCGACGGGACTCTTCGCCGACAGGACACTTCGCCGACAGGACTCTTCGCCGACAGGGCTCATCAGCGACGCAAGTCATCGTAAAATTGTAAATACCGTTAGATTATAATTTATCTCATAGAGAGGAGGGCTGTGTCCCAGCAGCGTGAAAATTGTAGGCCGACTAGCTTTTGCTCGCATGGAGGGCGAAAATTATCCCGCGCGAATGTTCCCGTCCGATAATTTTCAACTTCCACGCAGATAGGATACCTTTAATTACTATGTACACCGGTAGTATGTACTACCAAGATACAAAGTAACCTATGTGTTAATCCAGGTTATAATCTATCTGTGTGCCAAATTTCATCCAAATCCGTTCAACCGTTGTTGCGTGATTAAGTAACAAACATCCAACCATGCAAACTTGCACACATATGTAGTAGGATATAGTGGGATTAAGCTATGTCGTTCCTTTTTGGATTTTACCATGCGTTTATAAATAATTATTGTTTGACGTCATTTAAGACCTTTAAAAGTCGTTTTATCATTATGAGGGTTTATTTTTGCTTTGGCATTCGAAAATGCTTTTTTATGTTTTTAAAGTTGCATTCGCGTATAATTTTGCTGACGAATAACTCCATCATATAAGTTATTGAATCAACTAGCTTTTGCCATTGTCTTCGCCCGGGTGGGAGTGTTCCCACGGGAACGTACTACTGGGATTTGAACATATCCTGTGTTTTAATCCAGATTATGAACAATATGTTTACCAAAATAGAACAGCTAGTCTAAGCTAAAACAGCTGGAACAGCTAGTCTAAGCTAAAACAGTACTACCAAGTTACTCGAGTAACTACATAGAATAGATCTATTTCCTTATCCTTTGTTCAAATCTAAGGATAGACGTCAGTTACTTTTAATGTACGGCCGTACAGTAAAAATGGTTGCCAACGTCATTCATTTGATGTCTAGACAAATATTTTAACATTAGTATCGCGATATTTTTGTCTTTGTTGTTTCAAATAATAATGTGATTTAGTGGTAACTAATTCAATAAAGTATACCATTTCAAATAACTATAAAAACGAAGGTTCATTAATATCTTCGTCGACTTTTTATCATAGAAAGTGTCTGATACTGTAGTCTTATTTAGTTCTAGTGATTACTAGGAGGGAAATAATTACTGTTATGTCCACCACTGGATATTTTTGTTTTTTTAGTGTATATTGCGTCCCATTGCTGGGCAAAAGCTTCCCCGTTTTTTTCCCAGACCTTCCTGTTTTGCTTGATCTATGATCATGTTGGCCCTTCAACCCTTATCATATCGTCACACCACCTTAGCCGAAGGCCGCGTCTCAGGGAATACCGCTAGAAGAATCCTCTGGTCTTTTGACAAACTTGGCGGGCCCACTTCACTTCATAGTTGAATTGCATTTCCATCTATACTAATCCCTACTTAATATTTTAAATGCTAAAGTAAATCTGTCAGTCTGTTTGTTATCTTTTCACCACTAAACCACTGAACCGCCGCTCGATTCTTAAACAATCTTAGATTGGCAGATCATTTTGAAATTTGACAGATGAAATCATTATCTATACAACTCGAGAAGCACATAGGTTGCTTTTTATGCTGGATATTTTTATAAAAATCATGAAATACAAATTAAACGACGAAGAAGTCGCGAGGTGTAGCTGGGTAATTCTTTTGGACAGGTTTTTCAAGCGGCTTTACTTAAAAATAATAGAAATCGAAAAATCAGCAAGCCAATTTTTTTTTCGCGCGTACCTTGTATTCTCTCTGAACTGGATTACTGATTATTATTCAATTATCTTTATAAAAAAAAATATTAAAAAATAAAATACCCCCATTCTTTGATTTTCGTGGAGTGTCCCAAGCCCCGATCTGGTCACTTAGTAAATTATATATTTTAAACTAAACGCTGCATGCTTACCAAAAAAAAAAAACAGTAAGTCCTAAGAAGTTTACAATGCTATGAAAAATTAGACCATAGTTCTAAAAGAACTACATTTCCTTAAAAAAATAAAAATGTAACTGTCCCGAGGTACGAGCTGATTTGCGTGGATTATTTTAATTTCACTAGTACATCTCTAAATTCGCGGCCCGATGACGCGTCATCCTAATTAAAGTTACAACTAGTCGCGCTCCGACGGCCAGGCAGAGTGCTTGTGTGATTGTACGTCGAGTTTTCAAAAAAAGATGGTAAGAACTTCGTTGCGTGGGTTTGGTTTCTCAAAACTTTGATTTGCGTGGTACAATTATCTCCGGTGTCTGTGAATTTATTTATTTAATAAAATATCGCAGCGAACAAATATAAGGTAACGTAACTTTTATTCAAAACACAGTTTATTTGCTTAAAAGGTTTTTGTATATTTTTAGCCTTAAGGATTTATTTTGATTTCCGTGGTAGTGATGTGTGTGGTTTACGTGGTAGTACTGACCCACGCAGATCAATTTTTGACCATGCAAAAGAAATAA
Organism: Polymixis flavicincta; assembly: GCA_949987655.1. Lineage (NCBI taxonomy): Eukaryota > Metazoa > Arthropoda > Insecta > Lepidoptera > Noctuidae > Polymixis > Polymixis flavicincta. The sequence goes on along the minus strand of OX465175.1, from coordinate 9,562,706 downwards.
CTTTGAGTTTTGTACTAGTTATGAATGAAAATATTTTTTATTACTTTAGCTATAATGAATTATGATTTTATAATGAATTATTGTATATGAATTATGATGTAAAACGATCAACGGATGATATGGAACTGTCAGACAATGACAGTTTCTGGGTTCCAGGCTTGACCAAAGAATACGAAGAACTGATGACCCCAAAAATTACTAGAAATATTATTTCCTCTTTAGACAATGTAGCCGATGAAAACTCAAACGATTCCAATTTGAACATTTTTTTAAGAATTTAAGGAAGTAAATTATTGTGATATTTAAAAATACTGATTATGTTCCTAACAAATGACTGATTTATAATAAGAGAAAGTGTTATTTTTTGAAAAGTTTTAATTAGTATTATATTTTTGTAATTTCTTTAACAAATAATAAATAATGTTGGACTTATTCTACTATAAAAACGTTTTCTGCCTTAGTAACCTACCTATTTTTTTTTTACCTTAGAGTAAAATAATTTATTTTCAATATGAAGTAACAATAAGTAACTGATTTGAGAAAGTTCAATTAAAGTTTTCAATTGCGTGGGGTGTTTTGTGATTAGCGTGGCCTCCATTTTTTTAACCTCGATTATATCTGTAAGTATATCGCTCTCTGAGGTGCCTTTTTGATAAAAAATATTGCTTTTACGTATATTTTAAGATTCTGATGCCAATTTAAAAATACAAATGAATTTGAAAATTGCCACGAAAATCACCAAAGAATGCCTTACTCGAAGAACCACCCAGCTAGTGTAGTGTATTTAAGATTTTAGCTAAGCAGATATTATTTTCTACTTAGCTAAAATTTTAAATTTATTCATTCATTTATTCACTCACTGTCTGACAGATGAACGGACAGCCTAAACCGCTGGGTCTACAACACGGAGTTAATACAAAGAGGAGCTGTTGTAATCAGATTTCCCTAAGAAACAATGCGTGACAATTTGCGGGGTGAGGGGGGTGTTAGATCCCGCCCTTTAACTCAGTGATCCCGCCCACTTCTTTATTCCATCTACCGGTCAATAGCAAAACGTAACTTCAAAGTAAAATAAACAGAACGAGCGAGTAGCTCGTTCTGTTTATTTTACTTTGAAGTTACGTAACTATCTCACACTAGATGTCACTAAGTGCAGGATGCAACAGGGTCGTACTCAGAATAGGGTATTAGACACATTTTTGAAAAGTGTCTTTTATTTAGATTCTAAAATGGTAATTAACCACCAAAAAAAAACACAACGTTTTTATTGAATCGATTAGTGCGATAAAAATGCATTTTCATTTTCATTTTGCGCGCGTGATTTGACGAAAACGCTGAACGCAGTGGACGCCATATTGATCTGAGGGTATGACGTCCTGCCAGGGGTGCGGGTTTGTTCGAAAGAGACACCACAGCCCCTGGCATACGGGCTACTGAAGGAACACGGGTGGGTTTTAGTCAGTAGTCTGACACGCCCTCCTGCTCCACCCAGAGCGGGAGAAGTTATTTGATGATTTCCCAGCCAAAAAAAAAAAAAAAAGGGTATGACGTGAGCTTGCTGTGTAAACAAATGCGCTGATATTTTGTATGATAATTGTTTATATTTTTTTTAAATGAGTTATTATTCTACTTATCGTTGGTTTGCTGTTCCTGAATGTAAGATAATATTTCAATAAAAAATACTTTGGTTACGAAAATAGTAAAAGTACAAAGTTGTTCAGTTGATTAGTTTAAACTGCGTTATTAAGTAATAACACGGCGGGTACTATTTTATGGTGTTCAAAAACAGATAAAAAAAAATTACTTTGGTTACGAAAATAGTAAAAGTACAAAGTTGTTCAGTTGATTAGTTTAAACAGCGTTATTAAGTAATAACACGTGGTGTTCAAGAACAGTTAAAAAAAACTGAAATCTTTGAATTGAATTTTAAAATGTATTTTGTTATTTCATGAATTAAAACCGAGTGGCGCCCGCGTACGGGAAGACGTAGAGTTGGGAAGGCCTCCCACAAGGTGGACCGCCGACCTTGTGAAGGCCGTGGGTATCCGCTGGATGTGGTTAGCACAAGATCGGTCGAAGTGGACGAGCCTGGGGGAGGCCTAAGTCCAGCAGTGGACGTATTTCGGCTGAAATGATGATGATGAACTAAAACCAACATTTTCGGACTGCTTTTTGCCTAAGCTATCTAATAATATATTTATAGATTATTTCTCATACAGGAAAAGTTTTTATCCAGTGCGCAAACTGTAACCATGAATTCAGCATATCATTCTAGACCCCCTACCCCAGAAATCTTTCGCCGGTTATACAAAAAAAAATTTTGCTGTGCCATACATTTTGACCGCGTAGGTATTGCACTTTTCTATGACACAGCAGATTTTTTTTTTATAACGAGCGAAAAATTGCTGCTGTAGGGGGTCTATAATGATATGCTGAATTCATGGTTACAGTTTGCACACTGGATAAAAACTTACCCTGTATAGAGTAAAATACCCTATTGTCGTACCGGGAGTACACCGGTATTTTTATAAATTTTACGAACCATTCATATTTGTACTGAAATAGTGATATAAATTTTTGTAATCCATTGCTGTCTTAGATTATCTTCGGAAAGAAATCTGAACATACATCATTTAAAAAACTAAATAAATTAGGTAGGCTTTAAGATCTTTTAATTAAGTAAATAACAACTGCCATACTTAGTTTTAGTTGTCTCACGGAGGGAAAGTACTTTAAATAATTTTTTGTAGATAGAATTTTTAATTTATAGGAGATTGTATTTTTATGAGTAATTCCATATATGAGACAGCCGCGGGACATTTGTTACACTAATTAGATTCTAATTACGGCCCTGTCTTTTTGTTATGTTTCCGTTTGTTGTTCATAGTTGACAACATAAATGGCGGCCTGTTTACAAAATGGTATAAGAACTACAAAAATATAATTTTGGCGACTAAAGGGTATTTAAGAATGAATGTTGAACAAATCTCAATACATATTATTATTAAAATATGTTAACACAGCTCTACGTACCTAAATATTTTTATTTCCCATGACACAAAGTGTCGCCATCTAGTGTCGGGTAGAATTATATATTAAAAAGACTGACGCTTAGAGATTTTTCGAGAACTATTTTGATAAATTACTCATAAAATTACTTAGAAATGAAATGTGATGCCACCCGTAGCATCAGAACGTCTATCTGAGTAGTTCTTACAAGATAAAACACAACACTTCATTATTTTTTTTCTTCTAGCGCGAATATGCTATAAAATGGGAACGTGTTCAAAGTTGTGCACAGAACTTGACAGGACAAACACCAACAATACACTGACTAAGGCCACGCCCACTTGATGACGTCAGGACCTGGTTGAGAATCACAGTGCACAGTTGCTTAGACCGGCTCCTCTTTGTATTAACTCCGTGGTCTACAAGCATGAAACTTTGCGCAGGAGTCCCTTTTATAACGAAGGTGAGCACTACTAGACTAGTGCTGAAACCTTTGAAAATGGTAAAAAGCAAAAAAAATATGATAGTAGGAGGAAACCCATTGGAAAAGGAAGAGAATATAACAAAAATGAAAGGAAAAATTATTAACGGGCGATCTGAGGTTGGGAAGTGGATGGGAATACGTTTTTAGGGTAAAAAACGGTTTTTCTCGATTTCCGGCAAAACTACAAGTCCTATAGAAAAGTCAAACGGCAAAGTTGTAGGTAATAAAAAGATCTACAACTTTTCATTTACACTTGTTTCACGTAACCTGAAAATTTATGTGAAAATTCAAATAACCAAGTTTTTGGTTTTTTTATTTTTATCTTTTACAATCCTTTATTTATTTTTCACGAAAATTGGTGAAACCTTACTTTATGTCTCAAACATTCTGTAATTTTTTTGATTTAAATTATTCATTTTTCACCTTATTTTGATTTAATATAAAAAAAAAGCAATCGAAAGTTCTCCCATCAATATATTTGCTTTTTTTAATGCGTGGGCTTTTTGTTCGTTGAAATTCTACTCTACTACTTATACTCTACTTTCTGATGGTGTAAAAAAATATACATTACAATGGTAAATTTTCTCAGAAAATGCAAAAAATGATGACTTTTTGATGGACAAAAGTTTTCCCTAGGTCACTCAGGTATATAAGTTATCTTAAAATAGCAATAATTAGGCATCTTCGCATAACAATAACATATAATATACATACACAAAACACATAAAAAAGTAAGGTTTCACCAAATTTCATAAAAAATAAAATAAATTGTCATCAGCCCACAGCAGTCCACTGCTGGAAATAGCCCTCCCAAATTGCACGCCATTTAGTTCGATTCTCGGCAACTGTCATCCAGTTGCTACCAGTAACCCTATAGAAAATTAGCTTTCGCCCGCGGCTTTGCCCGCGTGGAAGTCGGAAATTATCCCGCGGGAACTTACCGGTGGGATAAAAAGTATCCTATGTGTTAATCTAGGTTATATAATCCATCCATCCATATGTGTGCAAATTTTACCCCTGTGTTTATTTTTTAATTTTTGATTTTAGGTATAAATACTGAGTTTCGAGTTAATCAGACAGCGCGTTAAAATTCTTCCATACAAACTTTGACACCCCCCAATCCCCCTTTAGGGGGTAGTTTAGAAAACCGATAAATAACCAACTTTATAATTTACTTAGATAAGTATTTGTGCCAAGTTTCAAGTTTATTAACTCAAGGAATAAGATTTTTCACACAAACAAAATCCCCCCTTTTCACCCCCTTAAAGGTCGAATTATAAAAGGAAGCCGTGTACAAAATTTCACGCTCCTAGTCCTAGTAGTTTCGGCTGTGCGTTGATTGATCAGTCAGTCAGTTTCTCCTAGATAGAAGATAAATTGTAAAAGATTAAAATAAAAAACCATAAACTTGAATTTGAATTTTTCACATAAATTTAGAGGTTATGTGAAAAAAGTGAAAATGCAAAAGTTCTTTGATCGTTAGATCTTTTTATTACCTACAACTTTGCCATTAGACTTTTTTCCATAGGACTTGTAGTTTTGCCGGAAATCGAAAAAATCGTTTTTTACCCTTAAAAACACTCCCATCCACTTCCCGACCTCAGATCACCCGTAAATTATTTTTGCGTTCATTTTTGTTATATTCTCTTCCTTTTCCAATGGGTTTCATCATACTAGAGAAATTCTTAAATAATTAGGGGTCGTTTTTGTTTCTACGGAAGTTCGTTTTCCTTTGGTTGGTTGGGAAATCCCATCAGGCACAGGGCTTGTAAATAAAAATGCTCACCTGCCAGTCTCCCAAGGTCTTGTAGCTGGCTGCAGAAAAGGCGCTGGTCTTCCACCAGAGGTTCCACCGCTCCTCCAAGCCGCTGTGGTAGCCGGGGTACATCCGCCACCCGCGCTCTGCACACACCTGACAAATAAATAAATTATGGTTGGTCAATGAAATTCAGAATTAATGACATCTGCATTCAAAATCTTTTGAAAGTGACTCTCTCACTCAAATTTCTGGAAAACGACAATCGTTTGACAGAACTTTGAATGAGATTGTCTTATTCATCATGTTCCACCAAATATTAACAGTAGCATAAACCTAAATCTTTTAATGTTTCTAAAATTATCGATCTTTGGACCTTAAAGCTCATGGCGATAGCCTTTCGAATTCTTGTGAATAGCTATCATTACCAACATCATCATTTCAGTCATCCACTGCTGGACTTAGGCTTCCCCCAATCTCCGCCACTTCGAACGGTTCAGTGTTCTGTGAATAGCTATGCTGAACGACAACACGTGGACGGTCGCTAATGTGTATTAAAAAGAAGTATATTCTCACGGACCTCATGAAATTTTGGTCATCAGAACTAACGGTGCGGGCGATAACCATATCAAGGTCACGTCACATCCACAACGCAACCCCAAGAGTTGACCTATCTGTCTACAAACACTATAGCCAAAACATACCAGCGACAAATCGACAACGCAACCACGTCGAAATTTTGTAGTTACCACAACGCAACTTTTTTTGTAAAGTTGGTACATTTACTTTGGAATATTTATTTAAAAATTGTTTTAATTATTGTGAACGTCAAGACTATGTGGGTGTCTTTTTTAGTTCGGTTTATTTTTTATCATGGGCTGGCAGCTTGAGTAATTTACGTGGCCTACGCAAATGTCTTTTCTTTGGTAATAATTCGTCCAATCTTTGAGCTCGCGAAGTTCTGAGTTGAGCTGCATTATGATGGTTATTGGTTCTAGGACATGCAGTGGTGACGAAAATAATTAAACAAAGTAAAGCGTCTATCTGGATTCGTGCCCACAACAACTTCTAAATTAATCAAAGGGCCACCATTGCTTTTTGCAGCGCAAGCGCAGAGGAACCCGTTTTCCAGCACTTTTGACCCCTGTACGTAATGCATATTATGCAAACTTAATAGAGGTTTAAACTAAGATTTATAAGCGGGTGGGCAGCTATTTACTGAAAAGCTTTCCATCTTTACAGTAAATATACAGGATGGCAGGGACATCAATGCGCAACCTGTTACCATTCACGCAGTAGGTAGTTGACTATAAACCTCACTGCGTAAAATTTTCCAAAGGTTACTAAAAAAAATACTTGTACCATACATTTTAACCGCGTAGAGTATTGCGCTTTTCTATGAAACAGCAGATAATTTTTTGAAACCGATATCACAATTGATACTCGTAGTGTAGAATGTTCATGTCCTAAGGCGACGACTTCCTAAGCAACGCGATCATCGCGCAGGTATGCGTCAATCGGTTCCGTTCATTTTGTTCGACGAACTCATAGAGCAACACAAGCCACCGGTAGACCGGAGTCCGCCGGTGGCCTGTGTTGCTCTATGGACGAACCCGAACGCGTGGTCGCATCGGCAGAGAGCGCCGGTTTTCCGAACAAATGATTGACTTAATCAAAAGTCATTTGTTCAATCTAGGCTAAAGTCATTTATTCTAACTAGGCTGAGAGTCAGCTCTTTTTGAACGTCAAAATTACATAAGATAGTCCCCCAAAACATCCGCCCTTCACACACAATGAATTATGAACGCGACGATCGCCTATTCGCGTGGATGGCTGGCCACATCTGCAGCGTGCTGGAGGAGCTGTGTAAAGAGGAAAGGGATGTCTTTGCCCAGCAATGGGAAACAAACAGCAAATAGTATTAATAAACGCCATCACCGTATCTTTACGTTGACGTCGTGGTGGGGCTTGCGTGCTCCGAACTCTAAGTCTATGCCGGTAGAGTTTACTTTGTCGGAACAAGTCTAGGTTGAAGCGCCAGATCAAGTGATATACAGAAACCAGCAAATGGCGAGCCGTTCAGCATTAGCAACCCCACGGACCCTATATGCCGGGAGAAGTCTGGTTCGTCACCTCTGGCTTGGCTTCATTGGCCGGTTTGAGTGGAGATTCACAAGAGCAAACGTACTCGGAGGAATTATGAATGAATGAATTCCAGTAAGATGCTGGTAGAGTATCTTGACCGTACTTCCGGGATTGTCCTGATAGCCGTGAAATACCTCTCCACTCCTCATAAGCGCCTCAGGACATGTTGCCACCTTGTCGTTACGACACTATGTGCTAGTGACAGTTTTCAGGGCCTATTATTGAGTGCGCAAGTCACCCCTCGCTATTTTATCCGTGTATTGTATATTAAATATTGGTCAGGCGGGGGCTACATTCTTTCCAAAATTCTAGGTAACCAAACTAGTCTAATTTAGCTACCCTAACCTATAGTTCAATACCTTTCAATACCAATTCCAGATTCTGCAATAGTCGTGCAACATCCGGTGGTTGTCTATGGATACACTTGCATACTTAGTGCTTAGAAATAAGCGTCGCTTGGTGCGTCCTCATTATTTAAAATTGTCTAAGGGGCATCTGCGAGTTGGCTTCGGCCCTTCGTACGCCTTCCAGTAGATCATCATATCATCATCATTTTGGCCGGAAGACGTCCACTGCTAGACATAGGCCTCCCTCAATTTGGGGGCTTGTCATAATCGCCACACTTGGCGGTTAGCGATCGCAGTGTGGTGGTAAAATGCATAGAGAACGCTGCTGCCCATTCTCTAGTAAGTCCCTTAGTCGCCTTCTACGAGACCCACGGGAAGAGATGGGATGGTGCTATTCTTTACGTCCGACACCACACGGAACCATACACACAATCAGTAGCATAATCAGCCTATATTGATCCCACTGCAAGGACATTGGCCTCCTCTCTGTTTGAGAGAGAGGGCGGTAGTCCACCACGCGGGCCCAATGCGGGTTGGTAAATGTCACATGTCTTGATGTCTTGATGTTTGGTTCTAGTACATGCCGGTTTCCACTCGATGTTTTCCTTCACCGTTCTGAGAGAAGTGGTGATGAAATAATTTACACAAAGTAAAACGCCTGTCTGGATTCAAACCTACGACCTAACCCTCGTAGATCGCGGTCGTTACCACTGGGCCACCACTGCATTTTTTTGGGAATGTCTTCTAGCAGGTCAACCTAGGAGGTTGTCGGTTCCTTAACCGGACTTGCCTCTGGCTGCCTCGATAGATTAAGGCTTCCAGAGAGGGCTTAAAGATTTAAAACTAAAGCGACTACACGCTAAGGGTTTCGGAACAGAGCAAGGGACGGGCTGAATCGGAATAAATTACTGCTCTTCTTATTTTTTGTGACTGACATCTTGTAGTTCAACCCTATGAGGCTGTCGTCTTAGTAAATGAAGATTACCAGCCAGGGCTTATAAACTTAACACTACAGCTGCTCGGTAACGGCTTCCCTTGTGTGGTACGGACCTCGGTTTAGGGCATCGCTAAGACAGCAAGGGACGGGCTAGATCGGAATAAACCACTGCTATTCTTTTTTATAGTTACTGACATCTCGCAGTTCAACCTATGAGGTTGTCGTCTGCTTAACCGGACTTGCCTGTGATAATCTTAATAAATTAAGATTACCAGCCAGGGCTTACAAACTTAAAACTACAGCTGCTCGCTAAGGGCGTCCCCTGTGGGGTAAGGACATCGGTTTAGGGCATCGCTGAAACAGCAAGACAGCAAGGGACGGGCTAGATCGGAATAAACCACTGCTATTCTTTTTTATTGTGACTGACATCTCGCATTTCAACCTATGAGGTTGTCGTCTGCTTAACTGAACTTGCCTGTGATAATCTTAATAAATTAAGATTACCAGCCAGGGCTTACAAACTTAAAACTACAGCTGCTCGCTAAGGGCATCCCCTGTGGGGTACAGACCTCGGCTTAGGGCATCGCTGAAACAGCAAGGCAGCAAGGGACGGGCTCCACTGCTCATCATACAGGATATTTTTGCTGTGTCTCCTACAGCGAAAAATACACAGGCTTTTTCGAAAACCTATTTTAGGCACCAGTCTCTTACAATGGTGGAATTAAACATTAACAAAAAAACGTTTTTCAAAAAAAAAACATCAACCGACTTCCAGTAAAAAACACTACAAAGTGAAAAATAACTTTAATTTCGGAAGTCTGTGATTTTGGCCATGTATTTTAATTTTTTGTCACCGCCTTCCGAAAAAAGTTATTTATCACTTTGTAGTGTTTTTCTGGAAGTTGGTTGTTGTTTTTCTTTAAAAAAGTTTATATTTTTCACTTTTTAGTTATCGTAAACACCAATTCCAAATCTTTGCGGTCAAAACAATGCAATCGCGGTTGATTTCCTGTCATTTTTTGAAGAGTTCCGTTGTCTGTCTCCGAAAATCATTATCAGATCTATATGAAATTTATATGAGACCATTTCGAAATAAACCCCTTTCGCACAAAAAAGAATTTTGCAAATCCGTCGATTATGACGGAGTTACGAGTATGCCCGAAAATACATTAAAAAATATATATATAAACACGTCGAATTGATAACCTCCTTCTTTTTGAAGTCGGTTAAAAACATTGTTAACATTTAAGGAAACCAATATTGTGAAGAGAGAATTAATGAATGAATTGAAATTTAAATACAGTTAGTATTTATACAAAACTGGTTTCATGCACACCTTTGTGTTCGACTTGTGGATCAGTTTACGACCAAACAAGTAATAGTGTCAATGAAGTGATGGCGTGTAATTATAATAGATCTTACAATAAATTACACAAACGTTAAACGAAGGTTTATGGTAAACTAATGGTATACGTTGTGTTAGAAGCAAAATAACTGTCCATTAAGAATCTTATTTTCTTTTTTTCTTATTTTATTTCAAAATAAATTGCTTTAAGTCTTAGTCCTGAGTAAGTTGGCAGAATATTGTTCGTCTTGTAATTTTGTTTTACTATTGTTATGAATCTTAAGAATATGAAGTATTTTGAAATAATTTCTAAACTTTAAGGCCTTTCGTTTTATAACAATTGCTTTTACTTGTTTCTGAATTTTGCTGGTTAACCTGTAATTGCCGACAGTGTAAGTATTTGTGGCTATTACAGTAGTACCTAAGTTACACACAGAAGCTGTTGGTGTATCTTTATAAATAAATAAACTAATCACAGTACAAAAAGGGCAGCTTACGTCAACTTTTATTAACAACTTATTGATGAATATCACACAAGAAAGATAATAAAATAACTACTCAACGACTACATAATGACTAGTTACTTGCAAGATAATAACTAATAACTTGAAGTTAAATCATTACTATTCATACCTACTGTGCCAACAGAAGTCATCAGCTAAGAAACTACTTATGTGATACCCAACAAGTTCTATGTTTATACCTTAACCAGCAGACCGGGTCCAGATCCGCTCTCATTGAGTCTGAATACAAAAGGCTCGTCATCATCGAAGCTGCAGTCCATTCTTCAGCACAGCCCTAGAAACATGCCTTTTATATTTTTCAAAATTGGACACGATCCATCGGGAATATTTCGAACTTTATTCATATCAGCCGCGATACATCTTCGCCTTCAATGGAATATACTCGTGTATGTGAACGCGTGAATCGCATGTCAGCTTATCATTGCAATCGTAATATTGGCTGGAGTCGAGATATCGTTCGAGACACGTTTACGTTACGGGTACGTCAGCTCGGCGAGCGTTCGGTGCGACGCGGGTCGACTGGCGCACTCCGCCGCCCACGCTGTACTGTCTCCGATTCTCCGAGTTTGTTACGTTGCAAGCTGATGCCCAACCCCCAGTGATTTATTAACCCCCGTTCGTGACACGAGCCTCCTGTAAAAAGCAACGTAACAACGATAATGCATTTTGTTAGTCTAATGACGCGTCGCTTTTTATATTTAACCGAACAAGTTCGGCAAAGTTGAATAACATTTTTGATGAATGCGACGCGGTGGTTGTATTTTATATGGTTGCGAACGACTGAATTTCATGAGATATTTGATTGAATTATGTTTATGGGGATGTTTTGTAACATTAAAACCCGAACCCTGAATAAATATCATTAGAAAACTTGGAGTATTATTCTTTAAAGATCACGTGATGAGTCCGTCTTGGGTCTTGCCTAAGTAGATATTTACTGACCCTACATATATAACCGATGCCAATAAAATAAAATTAATTAAAAGTAATCGTTTTGTTAATAATGAATCATCTTACAACTTTGAACTTTTCCTTTTACTTCCAAGATGAACACAGACAACTTTCCAGCGACAAGAAGGGACATTCTGATTACCTGCATTACCTTTAATGTCCTATAAACGTTTAGAACGCTAAATGTACGTATATTATCGGCTATAAAACAGCATGTACTCTATAATTAAATTCCACAAAACTTTAAATTGAAATCCCTGCCGCTTCCTGTAACCCAGTTCTATGGCGTGCAGATTGCGTGATACAGGTTGTTACAATATGAAATGCCCTGTTTAAAAACCTACAGGCCGTTGTCAGTTGTCATTCACTTCTGCCTTTGCATAAAAAGGACAAAATATTTCATTAGTGGAGTTACTTAGACTACGGTTGCGTGCTCCACCACGACTTCCACTTCGACATCTAAATTTTTCTGATATAAATATACAAAAAAAAAAAAAACAATTACAGACGTGTTGATTAAACCATTTCAAAAATTTGTGCCAGTGCAAAAAAAAATGTGAATAGAATTAAGTGTCTATGTAATTAAGCTTATTTCAATAACATTTCAAAATAATAAACTATAATGGGCGATTTCAGGTTATAAAAAAATGTCATCACTTACATAATTACGATTCAGATGAGAACAAAATTAACGCATGTGTCCATCTACACAAACACACACATTGTATATATCTGCACTCCTAAGGACCTACAAAACGCCAGAGATGCCGCGATTGACCCACTGGGGACAAACTCATCATCATCTGGCCAGCTTTTGCGCAGCTACATTGGGGTAGGCTTCCAGTCCAACCAGATGCAGCTGAATACCAGTGTATTATATGAATCGACTGCCTGTCTGACGTCCACGAACCATTTACTGGGTATTTGGATAATGCGATACCTACCCCTTGCAGAATGACCTTCAGCAGAGACAGATGGTGGGACATCGTGAGGCGTATTCATTCTATCCCCTTCAAAACTACGACTACGTGACGACCACGACCGCTCTGCCAAGAGCGTACTGACTAAGAAGAAGATAAATACTCTTTGTTATTTGTATGGGTCCTACCATAGACAATAAATTGCCAAACGTAATGAAAAATGATTCAATTAAAAACTTTAAAAAGAAATTGGTGGCTTTTCTAGTAGATAAATGTTATTATTCGATTCATGAATTTTATATGGACAAAACTTGTTAAACAGCAATGTGTATACACATTGCTGTTTAACAAGTTTTGTATAATAAATATAATTAGTGTTACCTTGAAAATATGGACCTAAAATACATTTATTTTTAATTTTATCCTATAGCAACATTTTAATTTGACATTTTTCAATAATGTATGTAGGTATGTACCTAATTGTAATAATTACGAGTATAACTGTGACATATTAATTTGTAATTAGCTTCTTAATTTTTTTTTTTTATTTAATGGTGTTCTTATAATTTTTGCGTGCCTATTTCTAGGCAGAACGTACATGGCACTCTCTTATCTACTCCACCTGTATTTCAATGTAACTTACATTCATTGCAAATAAATGATTGATTGATTGCTATGACAGACAGACTTTCGGCTTTCTGACGACCCGTAACGACTGTCAAAGATCCACAAATAACAGCCGGAACCAACGGTTTAACGTGCTTTCCGAGGTATGGAGGGATCTTGGTATGTGAAGCTGGTCACCCATCCATGGCCAACCGCGGCAAGCGTATATTAACCTGATCGATCGAACAGTGCGGCTGTTATAACTTAGCCACAAACCCTACTGGACTCCAACTCATTTGACATCTATACTAATAATAATATATAATACTAGCAGCGCCCCGCGGTTTCACCCGCATAGTTCCCGTTCCCCTGGGAATACGGGGATAAAATATAGCCTATGTCACCCGGGGATAGTGTAGCTTCCTAACAGTGAAAGAATTTTTCAAATCAGTTCAGTGGTTTCGGAGCCTATTCAATGCAAACTAACATACAAACAATCAAATCTTTACTCTTTATTATTGGTATAGAAGATATAGATTCTAAAGAGGAAAGATTTGTTTGTTTGTTTGCTTTCAATAGGCTCCGAAATTGCTGAACCGATTCGAAAAATTATTTCACTGTTGGGAAGCTACACTATTCCCGGGTGACATATTTTACCCCCGTGTTCCCACTGGAACGGGAACTACGCGGGTGAAACCGCGGAGCGCTGCTATTAATAAATAATTTTACACCATAATTTGTCACCTTTTGGAATTCTGCCCATCGTGTTAAGGATAACTGGCATATAATAAAAATAACCATAATTCCTACCATGACCTACTTAACTCTGTTGCCTACATCCTTGATAATTATACCCAAGGGCAGTGTTTAACGTTAAAATCAATAACTAACTGATATGAAAAATTAATAAACAATATATAGTTACAAAAAATCAAAATATTTACACAATAACTTCAGAAGACTGTGACAAAAATTCAAATATGTAATCCAAAGTCACCGAACGTTTTTTTTTTTTTGGAAATGTTTTTATTTTTCACTTTTTTAGTTACAGTACCTAAACCCACACGAATGCGAAATTTCATCATCCTTAGTGTCAAAACAATGCATATTTATGCGATAGCAGCAATCGCCGTTGATTTGCTGACATTTTTTTAAGAGTTCCGTTGTCTGTCTCCGGAAGGCATCATCAGATCTTTATGAAATTTAAATGGGACCATTTCGGTATAAACCCCTTTCGACCAAAAAAGTAATTTTGCAAATTAGTCATATGACGGAGTTATGCTGAAAATACATTAAAAAAAAAAAACTGACCTGCAAATTGCAAAAAATAAGAAAATTTGAACTTAAGGTCCTTTAAGTAGTTGTCTTCCAACGCACGTTTTATTAATTAAATCTACGTGAGTAATTTTTCGAATCAGGAATGAGGATATCCATCCGCAGGAGAACCAAGGTAACCGACATAGCCCGAAGAATTGCCAAACTTAAGTGGCAGTGGGCTGGGCACATTGCTCGCAGAACAGATGGCCGATGGGGCCGAAAAGTTCTGGAGTGGTGACCGTGTACTGGAAGACGTTAAGTTTGAAGGCCTCCCACAATGAGGACCGGTGACCTTGTGAGGGCCGCAGGAGTCTGCTGGATGCGGAAAGCACAGAACCGGTCAAAGTGGCGGAGCTTTGGGGAGGCCTATGTCCAATAGTGGACGTCTTTCGGCTGAAATGAGGAATATTTTTTGCTCAGTGCTGTATTTGACCTTCAATCATCAAAATAATGACTAGAATAAGATACACTTTTTATTAAAATATTTGAAAAATGTAAAATGAAATAAAAGAGAATAAAAGACTAATAAGAATAATAAAACATCACTGAAGGTCCGCGATTCGAATTTGTCCTTTTTTGTGTTCGTTTTATTCCTTGCGTCATATTTACCGTGAATAAATGTGCCTATTTCCTTTTTTTAGCCAATTGCACGACACAAAGCAGGATAACGTACTCAATCAAGCCCATGAATGTATGTTTTTCTTTAACTAAAAATATCTAAGTAAGTTTACTAAGAACAATAACGATAATTAAAATCTTTTTAGTCTATAGTCATTTACTCCTTTCTTCTCATCTGTACTATATTAAATTTATATTATAAAGCTGAAGAGTGTTTGTTTGTTTGGTTGAACGCGCTAATCTCAGGAACTATTGGTCCGATTCGAAAAGTTATTTCAGTGTTAGTTAGCCCATTTATCGAGGAAGGCTATAGGCTCTATAACATCACGCTAAGGCTCTTAGGAGTAGAGCAAAAATAAAAAAAAGTCACGAATACGGAGTACTTGCACGGCCAGTCGATTTTATGCAACGGGGTGGGTCGGGGAGCAAGAAATTTGACGCAGACGAAGTTGCGGGCAGAAGCTAGTTGGGCCATAAAATGCGTTTGGGTTACTTTAAGCTGCTGACTCAACTTCAGCATCCTACGATTAGTGATGAGCCTGCAATTCTTCTATAAGTGAGTGTTACCTTGTAGCAACAAAGTTAACATTTCACCCACAGACGGGTCGATCGATCAGGTTAAGCTACGCTTGCCACGGTTAATCCGTGGATGGATGACCATTTTTACAAACCAAGACCCTTCATGAGTCATTAGTGGATCTTTGACATTCGTTATGGGTCGTCAGAAGCACGAAAGTCTGATTAACCAGTCTAACCGAAGTGTAGGCATATAACCCAATTACAGGGTTGTGGAGGTCAGATAGGCAGTCACTCAGTATGCGTTTGCGCAGCTAGACGTGTTTGACGAAACTTCAGCTCCCTTCGACAACTGACTAGTTCTCAATTCTTCTCTAAATGAGCACTTCTAGCAACACAACTATAATTTATTAGCTTTGTTCTCATGTAGGTCCTGAAAAACGCCTACGTATTCGTTACAGTGGCTTGAAGCTTCTGACTCGATTTCAGCATCCTACGATATGATATGTGATCAGTCTGCAAGTCTTCTGTTAGTGAGCACATCTGGTCGTATACTCGTATTTAGGTATGTAGGCTTTTAGTAATTCTGGAGTGTGTTAGGTCTCCTAGTAAGCGCAATTCAGAAAGTGTTAGCTGCATTGCAACAAACATACCAAAAAATCGAAGGCGTAACCTCCGACACGCCTTCGAATTTTTGGTAATTTTTTACCGAAACTGTAAAAGAACTTGTTGCCAAGTGATCCCGGTTGGTGTAGGATTATTTCCGGATAAATACATGGACGGTTTTTTTTTCTTTTGGGTGTTGGAAATCATCAAATAACTTCTCCAGCTCTGGGTGGAGAAGGAGTGCGTGTCAGACTTTTACTGACTAAAACCCACCCGTGTTCCCTCAGTTGCCAGTGTATCTCTTTCGAACCCCCACCCCTAGCAGGCATTGGCCCTTGCGGACCCTACCAGTTGGTGTTGACATCTGTTTGAGGCACGCGTGGAACACAACGCGCCGTCGACCCGGGCTTGGTCCTTACCGGACAGCGAGCTACCCATTACTCGCCGTCCGCAAGCCCGCGCCTACGGTGGCCGGTAATCAGCCTGGGATTCCCGACGCCCAGGGCATCTCCTACGTAGGCTAGGGCCGTGAGGGCGCATATACTGCCTCTCCCTCACGTGCGCCTCCCTCTTCGCGAGCATTACTGCTTCGCAGAAGGAGGTGACGGCTACCCATGCACTCTCGCTCCGTACCATGGCCTGGACCAGGGACGGACACTAGATATCGCAGCCGCCGAATTCCGCCACGAGGTCACGGCGGTGCTCCGCCCAAGCCGGGCAGACCTCCACCGTATGCTCCACCGTGTCCTAGTGCGATCTACACAGTGGAAACACCGGGCGTTCCCCCCGCCTTATACGAAACAGAAACCTCCTGAAACACCCGTGTCCGGTGAGGACCTGCGTCAGGCGGAAGATGAGGACGCCGTGCACCTCTCAATCCACTCCTCAAAGAGGAGACTTATCGCCGCAATAAATACATGGATGGTTATCCTAGTACAATGGAAAGACAATGGTATGGGTGTGACCAATGTTTTATACACGTATTATAATAATCCACAGATAAAATTATTCATTCATAATAATTGTTCCATGTTTTATTGCTAAATTAGCATTAGCCGAACCTATCCACAACCCGTCATAAAAAGACGAGTTACGATTTAGCATTAAACTGTTTCTAATGGCTTGGAATTCTATGTATTGTACAATTACTAGTCGAGCAATGGATTTTTGTCATTAAAATAAATGGCTGTGAAAGTTCGAAGGTCGGGGAAAAATGTTCAAAGACAGTAGTGTAATGTAAGGGTGAGGTTACATTGACTGCCTAACCTACAGTATATGATTTTGCAATTTATCTGCGATATTTTCTCTCAATTTCAACATAACAATAAATGGTGCTAAAAGAAGAATATCGGTATGCATTGTTAACTCAAGGTGCGAATACAAATATTACTTACTATACTAGGCTTTTCGCCGGCGTGACTGTCGGAAATTATCCCACGAGAAATCCCGTGGGAGAATTTCCGACAGTACTTATATTACCGGCATAAAAAGTACCCAATAAAAAATCCAGTCATGTGTGCCGTTCATCTAATGCCGTACAGCCGTAAAGGCATGGAAAGGTAACAGACACAGACTACTTATATTCCAATCCCTTAAATCGATCTACATGATGTGAATTTTAAAATCATCCCTTAATTTACCCCCTGGAGCTGATGGAAGCTGCTAAAAGTACCAAGCTCGTAGGCAAATTCTGGGCTGACTGTATTCTGATTGATAACGACACGCTAAGAAGATGATTTTACAAAACCCCTTTGAGGGACGATTTTACAAAATCGCTAAAACACGTGTTATTGTTTATTTTATATAAGAAGCCACACATTTGAATTTTCATATCTCAAGCTTAAAAAATCTGAGTTTCCCATACAGATTTTCATCCCCTAGATCAACCCTCTTATGATTATTTTCTAGACAAAAATTGAAATCCTTTCACTGATTTAGGCGTGAAAAAATACTATCAGACAGTCACACAGAATTACTTTTAAAATTGTTTATCTTTAAATATTGATTTTTGTAAGTATTTTTTCTTCGCAGAACAAGGCGAATCTATTTCGTGATCTTGAGCCGGCTATGGTTATAAAACAACTCATGACACACAACGTCAATGGTGTGTTACCATCATTATCCGATAGCAGTCCATTGCTGGACAAAGGCTTCACCAATAACACGCCATTGGACTCGTTCCTCGGTTACACTCGTCCAGCTGCTACCAGCCACTCCGCGAAGTCCGTCGCTCCACATAACCTGAGGGTGTCTTATACTTCGTTTGCTGACTTGCATCGTCAACAGCCATCGAATAAGCAATCGTGCGTGACAGACAGTGTACAGAAAGTGTAAATAAAATGCTCCAGTAAGTATTTTGTATTAACGATTTTTTTTAAAGTAGCCAGTAGTAACATATCTGTGAATACGAAACTACGCCTCCAGCCTATATTTAAACATAGGTACGACAAGTAGGAACCTACAGTGTGGAAACACCTTTCTTGCTTTTAAAAATAACGAACCACATTATTTAACATGGAAATAGCAGCGGTAATAGATGCTAGGGACGCACGATCATCGACAAAGTGCAAGGCCAGAGACTCGTAGGTAATTATTCAACTTATTGTTCAACTATATCACAAATGAGACTAGTTCGGCTTGACTTACCAATAATGACTCACGTGTTTGAGCAAATCCACGAAGATTTGAAGGCGAAACTTTGTTTTTAGGCTCATTCCAGGCTTGTTTAAAATAATCCCGTTTGCTTTTTGACATATTCAGTTGGTTTCTGACAGCAGTCACATAGACAGATATTTTTTTTTATAAGATATTACTATAAGGACAGTAAAATACTGCATCAGACTGCATACAAGAAACTTCTTGCATAAATTATTGTTTATGATTTGCGCATTTGCCTTGGCATTAAAAATCATTTCAGCAGGTACCAAGTCAAGTTACTGTTCAGGAAAATTCTGATGCATTAATTATTTTGAAAACTCTGATCTTTAGTTTTGTATAAAGAAAACCATTTTTTTTTTTAATATTATTTTAATCTAAAATAATACAAGATTACAGAGACTCACAACCTGTTACCATAGATTCAGTACATGTATTATGAACGCAATACACAAATGAAGATACATAATATTTCGAGGCTTGCAGGTAAAAAAAAAACATGTCGACATTTCAGAGAGGTCACGTAGAAACTTTTTCTTTTTCTCTTCTTTCCAATGCCACTTGGTATCCGTCGACAGCCTTCATCATAATATCGATTTTGACCTTAATTTTCGGTATAGGACCATCTTCTCTGTCTTCTACTACTTTATATTGTCGTAGTAATGTTGACAACGCTGTTTTTATTGACATCAATGCGTATTGGTAGCCTGTGGACAATCAATTAAAACACTGAGAATTATAAAGCTAAGATTCTGTACTTTTTAAGTACCAGATTTCATGTGAAAAGATTGACTTGGGAGCATTGAGATAATTTAGTACATATTACCTCAATGCTTGGGACCGAGGTTGGCTTTTATTCCTTATTACTTGGGGTCTGTGTAAAATGTTTTCCCTTCATTTTCGTCCAATTTCGTGTTAAGTGACGCCTGTACGTCACTCGTTACACACGTCATCATTCACTCCCTTTTCATTCATGTCATCTTTTAAATAAACAATCCATATTTTCTTTGGTTTCCCTCTCCCCATTAGCATCCAAGTAACCGAGTAAAGTATTAAGAAATTATGCTCCAATGCTGGCCACAAAATTCAAATTTTCTTACGGTTTTTTGCAATATACAGGTAAGCGTCAAGCTCCGCCTGACCTGCATATTGTAACAAAATATGATTTGCGACCATATCACGTTTGTATTCACAGAACTATAATCATTAAAAGCAACCAACTCTTTTTGGGTGGGAAATCTTATATTAACTTCTCCCGCTCTGGATGGAGCAGGAGGGCGTGATAAACTTTGACTGACTAAATCCCACCCGTGTTCCCCTCAGATCAATCTAAAACTTCGCATACCTACCTACGTGACACCAAAAAAGACACTCGATCCAGAAGTACGCGTAGGCAGGTACTTGCTTGTGCGTGTATCACCTTCTGTAGTTACTTACCAAGGCAGTTCCTTGGTCCATTACTGAAAGGCATGTAACTGCAAGGGTGTTTCAGGTTGAATCTTTCAGGCAGGAACCTATCAGGGTCGAATTTCTCGGCGTCTGGACCCCAGTACTTGGGGTCTCGGTGGACGCCCCATATTGAGCAGACCACGCCCGAACCGGCAGGCAAAACGCGGCCAGATGCTGTAGAAGATAAAAGATGATAATTATGAATGAAGAGGCACTCCAGCATAAATACATTTTGTCCAAACCACTATCAAACAATTCAACATTGAATATTTAAATAAAAACTAAAAAAAAAACACTACAAAGTGAAATATAACTTTAATTTCGAAACTTGGTGTCTTTAGTTGTGTATACTCGTTATTTTTGCCACAGTATTTCATTTCACTTTGTAGAGATACTTTTGAAAGCCAGTTGTTTTTTTTTTTTTGGTAAAAAGTTTTTTAGTTGTGGTACCTACCCTACACAAATTCGCATACCACTACTTTCCTTGTAAATATCAATGACAGGTGGTTATGACATCATCAATATACTTATAGTGGAAAAAAAGGATTATAAGACTGAAACATTTTTGTCAGCGATGTAATCCCCCAACTTATAATAAGCATAGCTGCATAGTGTGCGTTTTATACAAGATTTAAATTTCGTTTCATTTAGTTCGAATATGTGGGGAGGCATTTTATTGTAACACACAAACAGTACCCCATATAGGATGAGTCTACTTTAGCCAGTCTGAAACCTCGTTGAACTAATTGGTCTATATTTCTAGTCCCTGTGTAGTTCACCTCTTTTACTTAAAAGATTTCAATTTTTCATGTTCTCATAGATATATTGACAAGGTACCGTCATGATTTTAATATTTTTGAACAGTTCCCTTAGAGAATCTCACAGACCATATATTGCTCTGATGACTCTTTTCTGCAGAACAAAAATAGACTCAGTATCTGCAGCCCGTCCCCATAGTAAAATACCGTAATACATGATACTATGAAAGTAACTGAAATAGACAATCTCGCGGTTTCTACATTAGCGAATTGGCGGATATCCTAACAGCATATGCAGCTGAACTTAGCCGTCTTGCAAGAGCTGTTAAATGAGGACTCCACTGTAACATTGAGTCGAGCGTGATCCCTAGGAAAATAGTTCTATCGACGATATCTAGTTTCTCTTTATTCAATACTATGTCACAATCAGTACTTTTAACATTTGGTAAAGCAAATCTTTTGCATTTAGTTTTTTTTCCCATTTAATACTTAATTATTGGCAGTGAACCAATTTTGTACTAGTAATAGGGCATTCTTTACGTCGTCAAGATTTGATGCACGTCTTTTTATTTAAAAAAATAAAATAAGGATGTGTCGTCAGCAAATAACACAATTTGTGGTTCTTTTTTTAAATAAATGGGGTAGAACCTAATATTGAGCCTTGTGGAACACAAATTTTTATTTTTAAACCAAGTAAATTGACACTATTTATGTGAAATTAAAATTTACCGTTTATCCACTATGATTAGACGGCAGATAATTTACGATGGCTTTCACTACATATTCACAATTACAGAAAATATTATCGATACAAGTAGCAGAAGTTGGAGTTAGTCTAGTCGGTTCTGTAAAAACATTTGATAAATCGAACGATTTAAAAAGGCTTGGTAATCTACTGCTATTTGAATTATGTTCCAAAATATTGATATTAATTAAAATCACCACAGATAATTGCAGCTTTATTTGTTGGATGCATGTTTCACTAGGGTATCTTCCATTATTGACTCAAATAAAGAAAAGTTCTGATAATTACCTATGGAGTCTGTACACGCACACTACAACATGCTTATCTAGCTCAACACAGGACAGCTAGTTCGATACAATGTTCCACTGATAAACCAACTATGTCATTACGTTGCTTAAATTTTAAACATTTTGTTAATGAATATAATACTTCCAAGCTGCATCGATTTACAGTTAAAACAACTGCCCAATTGCCCATGCTATAGTTTTCATAATTAATTAGCATTTGGCAATCCTCTTTTTTAAAATTTGCTAAAAATACGATTAAACTGTTTACTTAACAACACAATATACTTACGTAACGTAATATCTTCTAAGACTTTCCGAATAATTAGCGGCACCGGTGGGAATAACCTCAAAGATTCCTTGACTACTCGCTCCATATACTTTAACTTGATTAAATCTTCTTTGACTAACATACGATTATCGTGAAATATCTCGCAGAGCCTGTAAAGGGACAATCATTTTAATACTGTTACGAGCTTGGGGTTCGTGACAATTAAAAACTTCCAATTTAACCGAAAATGACTGAAAATTACACAACAACTTAATAACAACTCAAACACACTAATTACAAAACATAATTGCACTACTATTCATTGTAAGTTGCACTTGAAGATAGCTTTCGATGTTCTAGCATGTATCGCTTGTCCAATACTACCCGGGTCGCTTTTTTCTTTTTTTTTTGTGTATTGCATCTCGCAGTTGACCTTGAGAGGCCGTGACTGCTTAACCGGGCTTTCCTGTGAAGGTTTTTAGTGATACTAAAAGCCTCCAGCCAGGGCATAAACCTACTTAACCTAAAGTGACTGCACGCTGAGGGCACCCCCTGTGGGGTACGAACCTCGGCTCAGGGCGTCACTGGCAGGGGGGGGGGGGGGGGCAGCTAGCGGGTAAAGGCTGGATCAAGGTATTTTCTTGATTATTATTCGGGGAATTTGAAGCTACTGGCTCAGCTGCGGCGCGGGCTGGCGCATCAACGAGCAAGGGACGGTCGGGGGTCTGATCGTTACTCAGGGGTCTTCGCGGGGCGCGAGGACCTTGGCGGCGAGGTCGGAAGGACGGTTGTTTGTGTTTGTGTGCTGTACTGGTGGCCCTATTCTTTTCTTGGAGAACAGTGATGGGGTCGTCTGGGTCGGAAAGGACATGTCTCGGCCGGCTAATTCTACTGATTCTACTGGGGATATAACTAACGGCCTTCACAATCAAGGGATTGCGATGTAACTCGGCTTTATCGAAGAAACGCTTCGAGTTGCGTTTCAGAAATTGAGCTATCGTGGGCAGTCTCAGATCGAGATGGAGGATCTTGTTCCGAACGTACCATGGGGAGCCTGTGGCTTGGCTAAGGAAACGGTTTTGGAGGGTCTGCATCCTATGGATAGATCAGGGTTGCGTGTGTGCAAAGACTGCACATGCATACGTCATAATGGGCCTAATGCACGGCGTGTAAATCCGCAATTTGCACTTTAGTGACAATTTGCTACGTGCGTTCAGAACAGAGTGCAGCCTTCCTAGAGCGAAGGCGGCGCGTGAGCGCGCCTTCTGGATATGCTCAGAGAAGGTGAGGTGCTGATCCAAGATCACTTCTCCCAAGGGATCCGCTTGCCGAATATGGAGATGGGCCGGGGGGGTCAGGGTTTTGTCTCGGTTTCGAAAAGAGAACCGCTTGACTTTTATCAGGATTTAGTTCTCTCTAGATCCTCCACTTTCTAAACCATGCGCCAAGCACGTTGACTGCGGTTTGGAGAGAGGAGGCTATCGCGTCCTGGCTACGCCCAGTGTGGTAGATGGCTGTGTAGTCTGCGAACAGTGCCAACTGCTACTTTTGGGTTTATCGCTAGTGAATAGCGTAAAGATGAGAGGGGACAGCACGGCGCCCTGAGGGACGCCTGCGCGAATGGGGTGGGGGGACGAGAGCGCCCCTTCGATGCGATAGCGAAAGGTGCGGTTCGACAGAAAGTCTCGTAAGATGAGTACGAGACGGTCTGGCACGCCGAGTTTGTACAGCTTGTATATTAAGCCGTTGTGCCAGACCTTGTCGAAGGCTTTCGCTATGTCGAAAAATACTGCACCGGTCAAATAACCGTGTTGGAAACCAACGTTTATATGTTCTACGATCCGGTGTACCTGTTGTACGCAACTGTGCTGGGTTCGGAAACCGAACTGCTCGTCGGGTATCAGGCCCTTAGTCTCGGCGAAGTCCCTGAGACTCTTATAGATAAGTCGCTCATAGATTTTTCCGAGACTGTCCAGTAAACTTATGGGTCGGTAGCTCGTGGGCTCGGTCTTTGGTTTGCCGGGCTTTGGAAAGCCAATGACCGTGGCTTGTTTCCAAACTTGGGGGAAGATGTTGTTGCTCAAGGCTCCATTGAAGATGGTGGTCAAGAGCATGATCAGGTGGGCGGGCAGCATCTGGATCACCCTATTGGTGATGCCGTCAGCGCCGGGGGACCCGGGTCGCGATCACTTCCGGCATTTTATGGGGCCCTCAGATAGTTCCAGAACCTTCTACTATAGAAACATCTATAATTTTCGAGTACATACCGGCCCGGACTGAAAAGATGTCGATAATTCTAGAAAAAACTAGCATCGAACTTACTAGAAAGATCCTGACTCTATTAATTCTGCTACTCGATACTAGATGGCGCTAGTGATAACTAATGTTACCATCTACCAGACATTAATTGTGGTGCGCAATAATACTTAATGATTTTATTTACATTATATTTCGTCGTTTCATTCTTCAGATATAATAATAACAATGTAGTAATTTTTATCCTACTGGCAACTTCGCACGGGTAAAGAGTAATTTCGTTACTTTTTTTTTTTGTTTTTTTCCTCTGTCTCCGGGTAGGCACTATGGCCGGCTCGTCATTATTTTTTCGTGCGTGGCAACAAGCACATTATTCTCCGGAATAAAATAAGTTTTTAAAGTTAAATAAAATAAAATGCCCAAACGAAGTGCTGATGAAAGAATACAGTACTATAGTGCAAAAATAAAAAAGTTGAAAAAGCAAGGCAAGGAAAAAAGGCATAGTCGCTTAATAGTGTACTCTTCATCATCCGATTCCGAGAAAACCTAAGGTGAGTTTAATTTTTTCCGTTACAAAGTGAAGTGATAAAAATTGTTGTTTCGTAAATGGAATTGACCTATTTACGCGTTCAGCGTCTATAAGCTTCCCTGGAGGATCAACTGCGGGTTATCACGATGGGTTAGCAAGACGCTAGAAAAATCAGCCTGGAGGTTCAACTGCGGGTTAACACAAAGGCTTTGATGTTGTAAAAACAACAAAAATAGGGTGCATTTGTTCCCTGGGGCAAGGATCCCTATACAAATTCCACGATTAAACATCGAAACATTTCAATCTTAGAACCATGTTTGCCGCCTACCCTCAAAAAAAAAAAAAAAACTTTTCAAATAACGGAACGCTAAACGTAGAGGAACACATTGATGTCGATGAAACACCACCAGATGTGCCCTCAACTTCCAAGTCACCTGATCACCAGCCATCAGCCTCGGAACAGGTAATCACTGAGCCTGAACTTGACCCAGAGCTACTAGAAGCTTTGGGTGATGCTGTAGTTGATATTCCAGTTTATGGCCCGGACATACACGACAAGCTGGCTCAACGTTGGCTACCAATCCTTAAAAAAGGTATACAAGGCGAAGCCAAGGAAACGCTTCTCAAAGGATATACGATCCCTAATAATTGCAAGCTACTCAAAGCACCTACTTTGAACGTAGAAATATCGGCTGCTGTCACTGATTTAGTAAGAAACAGAGACAAAAAGCTTCAAACCAAACAGGACCAACTCGGCCTGGGCATTGCGGCCATCAACAAGGCAATGACCCTGCTGCTGACCGGTGATGACAAGGTACAAGCTGTAAAAATGTTGTCAGACAGCTGCCGAATACTTACTGATCTCCACTTTACCGAGACGCAGGTTAGAACCAAACTTATGACGCCAGGTTTAGACAAGTCGTTCTTAACCTTAATACAGGATCAAGACAGAGACGAAAGCCTGTTCGGAAGTAAATTACCTGATAAAATCAAGGCCTCAAAGGCAATCGAGAAACAAGGACTGCAAATAAAAAAAGCAACTATTCCGAAGCCGTTAACATCAAACAATCCGACGTCGAGTGCTCGTTACCAGAACCAGGGAAACTGGTCAGGGCCTCCTCGATTCCCATCATCGAGAAGGGGGGGGCGGACATCCTCTTACCGGGCACCAGCTCACCAACCTTACCGCGCCGACATCGACGCCAGCGCGAGCGGGTGTCGCCGCGAGCTCCAACAAGCGTGCCCCTACGAGGCAATAACCCAGGTACACGCTGGTAGACTAAAATTTTACTATGATTGTTGGCTTGGCATTACGAATAACACTGTTATTCTGAGTTGGATTCATCATGGTTACCATATACCCTTTTCGCGTAAAGTTGTACAGAGTACTGTTCCCCAAAATTTCTTTACCGTCAAGGAAAAACGGGATATGAAAGAAGCTATTAATAACTTAATAGATTTAGGTGCGATCACCGAACGAAAACCTAGATTTGATCAATTTATATCTAACATTTTTTTGACACCAAAGTCGAATGGTAGCAATAGATTTATACTAAATCTTAAAAAATTAAATAAGTTCGTTTCAAATGAGCATTTTAAGATGGAAGACCATAGAACTGCATCAAAAATGATACCAAGGCAGGGCTTCATGGCAACCATAGATCTTAAAGAATCATACTTACTGGTCCCTGTAGCTAGGTCTCACCGCAAGTATTTAAGATTCCAATTTGAAGACGAGACATTACGTAACCACACGTATGAATTTAACGCTTTGCCTTACGGACTATCCTCTGCACCTCGAACTTTCACAAAAATCATGAAAGAAGTTGTAGGTTATTTAAGGTATCGTGGATTTAAATCTGTTATATATCTTGACGATTTGTTATGTCTAGGAGACACCTACGACGAGTGTCATGAAAATGTAACCGAAACTCTTAAATTAATGAAATGCTTAGGTTTTGTAGTTAACTTCGATAAAAGTTGTCTGCACCCAAAACAATGTTGCAAATTTCTAGGATTTATGTACAACTCCATAAACATGTCAATAACATTGCCGTTGGAAAAGCGACATAAAATATTACAATTTGCGCAAAATTACCTAAAGTTACCGATTTGTACTATTAGGGAATTTTCTCGCTTGTTAGGGGTTCTGACCGCAGCCTGTCCAGCCGTAAGATATGGCTGGCTCTATACAAAAGAACTAGAAAGACAAAAATATTTAGCTCTTATAAAATATCAAACATACGAAGCTAAATTTAGACCTTCTAAGATAATCTTACCCGACTTAGAGTGGTGGATTAAAAATATTAATTTCACATCAAATCCTCTCGAATCTCAGAATTTTGCTATAGAAATCTTTACCGACGCTTCTAAAACAGGTTGGGGTGCATATTGTAACAACGAACGTGTCAACGGTGGCTGGAAAGACAGCGAGCGCAACTTTCATATAAATTATTTAGAGTTGCTTGCTGTCTTTCTTGGTCTGAAATGCTTCGCTCGAGACCCAAAGTACAATGATTGCAATATTTTACTACGCGTTGAAAACACCACCGCTATTAGTTACATAAATAAAATGGGAGGGATTCAATTCCCTCATTTAACCAACTTAACCAAAACAATCTGGCAATGGTGTGAGAAACGAAATATCTGGCTGTTCGCGTCGTATATAAATACAAAAGATAACATAGAAGCAGATCAAGAGTAGAGAAAAATTAATCCTGATATCGAATGGAACCTCTCTGATTCTGAATATCAGCAGGTATTGGCAACTTTTGGCGAGCCAGCAATAGATCTCTTTGCTTCTCGCACTAATGCAAAATGCAAAACGTATATCTCATGGAAACCAGACCCCGACGCTATGACAGTAGATGCATTTACAATAAATTGGAAACACACAGGGTACTTCTACGCATTTCCACCCTGTTCTTTGGTTTTAAAATGTATACATAAAATTATTAAAGATGAAGCAATAGGTATATTAGTTTTCCCTTATTGGCCGTCACAGCCTTGGTTTCCATTAATTAACAAAATACGTCAGTCTGATATTTTATACCTAACGCCTGATCCCAATATTTCCTTGTCCTCTTTCAGGACTCCTCAACTCCCTCTGAGACAGTTTCCCTGGCTGCAGCGGTGCTCTCAGGTCTGCCTTCGAGTCCAGAGGAACACCATGCCTTGCGCTCGACTTAATGATGGCTTCGCTATCCCAGAATACACTGTCCCAGTACAACGGTACCTATAAACTATGGTGGCAGCACTGTGAAGAAAACAGTCTTAACCCTTACACTGGTTCTCCATCAGATATTATGTTATTTTTAACCAAACTATTTAACAATGGTGCCACTTACGGATCTCTGAATTCTCATCGCTCAGCTCTTTCCTTGCTGCTGGGCAGTATTGTAACTTCTAACGACCAAGTTAAAAGGCTTCTAAAAGGGGCTTATAAATTAAGACCTGCCACTCCAAAGTACACTTGTACCTGGGATCCACAAGTAGTTCTAAATTTTGTCGCAGAATGGATTCCCAACAGAGCATTGTCAATTGAAAGAATCACCAAGAAGCTAGTGGTTCTCCTGGCATTATGTACAGCACATAGAGTACAGACGTTTTCACTAATAAAATTATAAAACATTGTGGTAGGTCCATCTAGTATTCAGATAGGAATTTCTGATATCATCAAAACTTCCGCGGCTGGACGCGAACAACCTGTACTCATATTACCGTACTTTAATGAAAATAGAGCAATATGCCCCGCCACCATATTAGAAGATTATATGTTCGCCACAAAAAATATAAGATCTGAAGCGACAAACAATCTTTTATTAACTTTTAAGCGTCCGCACAAACCAGCAACTGCCCAAACCATCAGCAGATGGATCAAGCAGGTGCTGTGTGCGAGCGGCGTGGATGTGCCTGCGTTCAGCGCGCACAGCACGCGGCACGCAGCCACGTCCGCGGCGTCCGCCAATGGGCTCTCGTTAAATGCCATTAGGAAGGCAGCCGGCTGGACCAGTACTTCTCAAACCTTCGCAAAATACTACCACCGCCAAGTAGTTGACGAAGGTCACTTTGCTCGGTCAGTATTACAGACCAAACCATAATACATTGTGATTTTATTAGATCAAAATTAAGTAGGTAACTTAGAACAGAATTTTGTTTAAATGATTTACACACAAAAATTATGTTATACCTAATATTTTTTGTGTTTCGATGTGTAATAATTAAGAAGTTTTTTCATAATCTACAGAAAATAAAAGATGATCCTTTTCTTTTCCTTTCGTAAATGTGTTTATATTATTTCACAAAATTTTCAGCTCTGAACATCTACATTGTTATTATTATATCTGAAGAATGAAACGACGAAATATAATATATGATCAAACGAACTTGCAAAAGTGAAGTTCGATCGATATTATATGAGTACGTTTCATTCGAAGATATATACTCCCACCCTCCCAATACCCAATCAAATGAAAATTTTGAAAAATATCTCTAAAAATAATGACGAGCCGGCCATAGTGCCTACCCGGGGACAGAGGAAAAAAACAAAAAAAAAAAGTAACGAAATTACTCTTTACCCGTGCGAAGTTGCCAGTAGGATAAAAATTACTACATTGTTATTATTATATCTTCGAATGAAACGTACTCATATAATATCGATCGAACTTCACTTTTGCAAGTTCGTTTGATCATATATTATTTAGCCCCTTGAGCGGTCACGGGAAATTGGTTGTCCCAGTAAAGAATATCCGTAAAGCGGCATGACGCATTTATTTTAACTTGTGACAAAAATAGACTATGTTCTCTATGGTAACCGTACATTCTGATTCCATGCTCAATATACTACGTTTCAAGCTAAGGAAACCCTGGAACGTTCGAATAAAATATTTCTAATCTGTTTATTTTGCAAAATTGGTAATGGTACTTCCTAATTTTGCCAGTTTTTTCAAAGTTCTGCACAGAAGGTACGTTATATTTGACAACTACAACTACTACACTCCTCCTTATAGTATGTCTTACTTTAAAGGAATTTTCATAGATTGTGTACAACTATAGCCGCTATTACCACAAAAAAATTGTTTCAGTTAAAGTATTAAGAAACGTACAAGAATCCTAATTGGTCTAACTAGTATAAAAAATGAGTGTTAAATATTGTAAGGTGGTACGCACGGCTACAAATCAAGTTATTCATTTCCAGTTTGTACTGATCTCCCACTGTACGGAAATTCAAAACAATGCGAGATCAGCTCATACTGGAAATGTATAGCTTGATGTGTAGCCGTGTGTACAACAAACGAAGGGTTCCTTTTTCGTGTGGGAGGCTAACTCGTACTTGACCAGTTTTTTAATGGGACTATGACTATTATGGCTAACGATAAATAAAAGATACTTGAATATCAGTACCTACGTTAGATACAAGTAGGTACCTACATTTCATTTCAACAATTTATTTATTTTAATATTTACGTAATATGACCAACGGCTTAACGTGCCTCGGAAAGCACGTTAAGCCGTTGGTCCCGGCTGTCATTTGTGGATCTTTGACAGTCGTTACGGGTCGTCAGAAGCCCGAAAGTCTGACAACCAGTCTTACCAAGGGGTATCGTATTACCCAGTAACTGGGTTGTGGAGGTCAGATAGGCAGTCGCTCCATGTAAAATACTGGTATTCAGCTGCATCCGGTTAGACTGGAAGCCGACCCCAACATAGTTGGGAAAAGGCTAGGCAGATGATGATGATTTACGTAATATTTTAGCTAACAATTTACAATAACACAGCAATATTCTTGATATCACAACTGCACCGAATCGAAAATCCCTACACGTAGTCGTTGCTTCAAAGCAAATTTTGTCCTTCAGTTCATGAAATGCAATTCAAAGCGTTTCTTTGAAAAAGCCGTAAAACATCGCAATCCGCTGATTTTGAAGGCCGCTAGTTATGTGGGCACATAACAATTCGCCGGCCGAGACATATTCTCTCCGATCCCAATGACCCAATTACTCTCCTTCAAGAAACCAGTAGCGCCACCGGTACAGTTCACAAACACAGACAACCGTCTTTCCGACCTCGCTGCCGAGGTCCTCGCGCCCCGCGAAGACCCCGAGTTAACGATGACCTCCCCGATCCTTGCTCGATCGTGCCAGGGGAGCGGGTTGTTCGAAAGAGATACCGTGGCCCCTGGCACACAGGCAACTGAGGGAACACGGGTGGATTTTAGCCAGTAAAAGTCTTACACGCCCTCCTGCTCCACCCAGAGTGGCCTGAGCCTGTAGATTTAAACTCCCCGATTAATAATAATAATGATGATATGCTCCAGCCTATCCCGACTTGCTGTCCCCGTTTACGCCCCTGGTAGGAGGCTTTGAGTTTTCTTAAGGCAACCACAGGATGGTCCAGTTAAGCAGTAACCGCCTGTCTAGGTCAACTGCGAGATGCAATTCACAAAAAAAAATACTGTCAATTAAACTGTCACAGTTTATCACCTGTGTCACATTACAACTTAGCATTGGTTTAATAAAACATTTAATAGTCTTTACATAATTTTAAATTGCATGACAATTACCTACATATTGATTGTTTAATGTTATAGTTAATTTAACTTATCTACCTACTTAATATAGGTCAGATACAGGAAAATGGTGAACAATAAATCCAAGATTATGAATAGGTAGACGTCAATCTATCAATCAAGTTATACCAACCTATTGCGCTACTTGTTATTAATTACTATAAAGGGCAGATCATAAATTACGTCACACATATTTTATGATTTTCTGACCCCCCCCCCTCCTTGTCACATGTGGTCACACATATGAAACTCCCTCACTCCCCTTGTGTGACGTAACAAATTTTTCAATTTCATACTTTAAAGTAATTAAATTAAAACAGTCGATTTTCCAATTAAAAAACTAAAAAATTATAATAATCTACATCAATATAGATCCGAGTTAGTATAATTTTTATGTTCTTGGTTTACAAATAAATTTCGAGTTTTAGTATTTTAGATTTTCACATGTGACGGCACAAAGTTTTTGACTGCCCCTGTCCCTTGTCACACAATGTCACATTTCGTTGACCCGCTCCCCCCACCTTAACATGTGACGTAATTTATGGATGGCCCCTAACCAAAGAAATCAACATAAATACGGAAGATGTTATAAACTAACAAGTTTAAATTATTCATAACACCTAACCCCAGACAACCTCATAATAATTATTATAATAGTTGGTTTTCGCAGAATAATTATTACTTATGATAATAATGGCTTAATAGCCAAGAGTCTCGACCAACGCTTGAGGAGGAGCTCGTAAGTCGAAGTTCACACCAATGTGAAAATATGGCGGCGAAATTTTATGGGGCACTGGATTTTCAACTCTCGGTGTTGTACCGAGAATTGAGAATACAACAGAGTGCATCTCAGCACTTCGAAAAAATACACTGTTCACTTTTCAACCCTCGGCGCTAAGCATTGACCACCCCTGAATCCATTAAAAAAAGAATTTTCGAAATCGGTTCATTGCTCTTCGAGTAATCGGGGAAAAAATGATTCCGATGAATGGAGAACCTCCTCCTTTTTTGAAGTTGGTTAAAAAGTTAGTAATGGCTAATGAGCTAGGCTTGAAAAAAAAAAACACTTACTCTTCATACACTTTCTCCTGGATATCCGGGTATTTTCCCAACAGCTGCAATGTATAGCCAAGAGCCACAGCAGAGGTGTCCGTCCCAGCTATAGTAAGGGTCAACACTTCTTCTCTTAACTCTTCGTTGGTGTACCCTTTCTCACCACCAGATAAGTGTATTAACAGGTCTAGGAATGTCTGTGACTTGTATGATCCCAAATCTAAAAGAACGTTGGGTTCGATTTTTAAACAGGATTTAAGGTGCATCATACAGGTCAAATTAAATTAGCTGGCAATATGTTGGATATCGAATTCGAAAACGAATAAATAAAAAAAATTACATCTTCATCATTCCAACTTTGTTCAAAACTTTAAATGACACTGACAGACAACCAAACAACTGTCATGTTTTGTTTCTTAGAAATCACTAAAAATAATATCCATATTCCACGAAAAATAACGAAAACAGCTGATCGATTACGGGCATTGACCTTGACCCATAAAATTATGAAAAATTTAATTGTTTTTTTTTTTGTTCCTTTAGGTTAGATATCACTACGGTCAAACGGGGTGAATAGAGACTGCAGGGGTGAATCGAAACGAAACCGTAAAAATGGATTTTGACTGTAGACACATTAGAGTCTTTTTTGGCTACAGACGATCATAATTTCAGCAGTAAAATCAACTTTAAAGTTTCGTCTCGATTCACCCCTGCAGTCTCTATTCACCCCGTTTTACGGTACCCAACAACGTGGGCAACGCAACAATTATTTAAGACCCTGTTTAAAACAAAATCGTTGTTGCATTAAATACTCAATAATCTGCAAGAAAAACGATAAACAAAAAAAAAACTCACCAAATTCATGATCCACCTCCGTTCTAGACTGCTTCTCTAATTTTAATTCTACTCTCTTCTTTTCAATAACCTGTGAATAATTAAGTTCTTCAACATCTTATACGCTTATGACAGGTAGCAACTGAATGAAGGTAGATAGCAGAAGACCGAGTTGAGCCTGCTATTGGGAAGGCCCAACACGGTCTGGCGTATGAAAGAGTGACAAACCGCGATCACAATCCCTTCTGTAGCCAAACATGATGTGTCCAGCAACATGTAAGAATAAGCATAATGAGCGTATAATGTTCCCACAGCTGGGACACCGGCCTCCTCTCTTCGAGAGGGAAGTGGGCTGTTATCCATCGCGCGGGCCCAGTGCAGGTTGGTAGATGTCACATGTATTCGATTATTTTCGGTTCTAGGTCATGCCGGTTTCCTCACGATGTTTTCCTTCACCGTTTTTAGTGCAGTGGTGATGAAATTATTTACACAAAGTAAAGCGCCTGCCTGGGTTCGAACCCACGACCTCAAAGCCAAAATATTTTATTTCACATAAATGTACATGGACACTGCATTGAGGTAATATGTACTAAAATGGGGCTCTGGTTATGAAGTCTGAAGCTATTTTGTATTCAGTAACTTGACATTTCAAAGAAAAATAATGTTACCATACTAAGACTAATAGTGTTGGGGTAGTGAACGATGTTGCGTAAAGAACGAATGATAAAAATGATTTAATTTTAAAATAAACCATTTTTGAACTCAACCCAATATAATTAGTTTGGACACAGGCAAAGGGCCATGTCACAGAAAATAATAAAATATTTTAACATGAAAAAGTTAAAAAAATATTTGAAAAAGGGGGTTAGTAATGTGACCCCTTCGTCATGTTATGCTTGCGTATCTCACGTATTAAAAGTAAAATATGTTAAGTGTCGTATCGACCATGTTATTGATAGCAGCACTGATACCTTTATAATAAAAATTCGCTTGTAAGTAATATTTCAAGTTCATTCAATTTCGTTCATTCTTATACCACCTCTCTATGATTTTCTTGTCAAAATCTGTAACCCTTCAACTGTCAAGTTACTGAATACAATTAGAAGTCGAACTATAAGGTTCACGGATCAAACTGGTTGTTACCTATAGAGATGAATCGGCAAGAAACACCGCGGTTACTCTTTTAAAAATAGGTTTTGCAATGGTTTAAAATAACAGTGTTAATAGTTAGGGGAGGACAGTGCCTACAACTCGTAAGTCGGGGTCGTTGCCACTGGGCCAGCACTGCAAAACATGTACAGACGCCAGCACATCAATCTACCCCAATCTGTAAAAAAAACCCAATTGAACATGAACATGAACGACCTTAAAAATTTGGTCATACAGTTGAAAATCTAGCAAAGAAATTTGATAGATTAGGATAGCTTGATGTTCTGTCGTCTGTACTTACGACTACAATAATTTCACCAGAGAGAGAAATAATACAATCAATTACCTCATCAGTAAATCCATGCAGAGTTGCTATAGCGTCCTGGTGCTTCTTGTACTTCGGGAAACACATGTACAGCCAGTCTGGTTGTAACCACAAGTGGAAAATTCTCTCGCACACCAGGTTTAGCGCGTCGCACATCGCGTTGAGGAACGGTTGGTCTGAATTCTCTTGTGCGTTGATTTTAACTCCTATTGCGGTTTCTGTTAATTAGACAAATTATAAAAAATTGAAATTCACAATATATCCACGATAAGAAAAAGCCACGAGCTCCGAACGAAATCAGAATCTAGCGATCCGTCCTCGTGACAGAATCAGCCCATAATTTTATCAATACTGGAACACACAGACTGTGAAGGGGAATGCGCCATAATCCACCACGTGAGCCCAGTGCTGGTTGGTAGATGTCACACGTTTTTATTTATTTTTTTTTTCAAATAACTTCTCCCGCTCTGGGTGGAGCAGGATTGAGGGCATATCACACTTTCACTGACTAAAACCCACCCATGTGCCTTCAGTTGCCTGTGTGCCAGGGGCCACGGAATCTCTTTCGAACAACCCGCACCCCTGACAGGGCCGTTACCATACGGCCGCTACTGCTCTACATCCCTTGACGGATGCAGGTGATCAAGACGCCACCCTGTATACCTCGGAGTTACACAGTTACCTACAGAGGGGTAATTGTGTAACACAGTTACAGAAGGAAAGGCTTTCATTTTGGTAGTTCAACAACATTTATTGCGTTATTTACGTTGTTGAGCAGACAACATTTTCGAACATATGAAACAATCAGGGGCGTATCTAGGATGGGGCAGGCAGGGCAAGAGCCCTGGGCGCCTATCGCAAGGGAGTGGAAAAATTCGCCAAATATTAAATAAAATAAAAAACATCAATAAACCATTTCATACCTATGTACTCGTACTATGTATATCTAAGAAATCTGAAGATCTGCTTGAATATTTAGTGTTATATGGGGATGAAAGCGTATTTCCAAATCTGCCTATTTCTATTCAAATTCTCTTAAAATTGCAGCACTGCCAGCGATATTTTCAAATGTTTGGTAAATTGAAATTAACACCTTCGTTACTGAAGGATATAATTGGTCAAGAAAGGGTTTGCGACCTAGCTTTGCTCAGCGTAGGCCGAGAAGATAATTTACGAAGGGGCGCAAATGTGATGCGTGCCCTATGCGCCATTTTCTATTGGTGCGCCCCTGGAAGCAATAAATTAGCTATACCGTGTACTTACTTTAAAATTATTCAAATTTAGATTGATAGTGTGTTAGGGTTCTGGTTAACCAGCAATCTACTAATCTACTCTACATACTTTCATTCCTTCTAAATAAATGACGATTCAAAGAAATTGTGATAAAACTTACTTTCTCCTATCAGAAACACATTACGTCTACACAACAAACTATAAATAGATAAACAAAACACATAACTCAGAAACTTTGCACAAATGAAGTTAAATTGCCCAAACAATGGCCGTGTTTGCGTGTAGAAATAATTATCATGACAAATGGATCTAGACTGAGCCGTAGCAAGTATGATAAACTACGGTAATTTGAACTATCATCAATCTTAATCACGTAGACACAAAGTTCAACGATTTACTTGCCAGAATTAGAAAATAACTAACGGTGAATTCATTGCTTTTGGTTTTGACCTTTAGAGGGTTAAAAATAACTCCACGTTTTTTTTTAAATACTGAATCAAAAATAACATAACTTGTCCTAATTTTGTTCAAATGATTTGATGCAAAAGACATACCAAAGAAAAGCCTCCCTTGTGCACCGGGTGGACCAGTCCCAACATTATACTGCAGTGTGTCGCCAACAGACGAGACTGCTTGTGTGTGAACCACTGCTGCAAGCTTTCCACATCTGTGTTCAGCTTGTGGCAGGGATTCTCATAACATTATGGCAGTGTTAGGTTAAGTGTGTAAGTTAAGTTTACCTACAAACATGAAATATTGAGTCCATAGTTACTTGTTAATTTAATATGAATAAATTTAAACGTTTGGTGAATAATTCTAAGTTGACCAAAACTACCTATTGTATTGCAACACAGCACTCTAATAGTGTAGGAAACACGCATTAATAATCAGAATCGGAATTATTGTAAAGGACATATTGCTAATCCATTGCTTCATAATTATGTTCGCAATTAATGTTGTTGTTGTGTCATAATCATACCACAGTTACAATGTCAGTGTGTTACGCGATAGGGTATTACACCCATTTTTGAAAAATGTCCTAATTAGATTCTAAAGTGTTTATTGACCATCTAAAAAAAAAACAACATTTTCATTTAATCGATTAGTAAATTTCGCGCGTACGAAAACGCTGGACGCAGTGGACGCCATATTGCTCTGTGGATATGACGTCAGTTTGTTGTGTAGACAAATGCGCTGATATTAAATATGATAATTATTTATAATTTAAAAGTTGAGTTATTATTCTACATTTCGTTGGTTTGCTGTTCCTGAATGCAAAATATCTCTCTCTCTCTCTCTCTCTAAATGTAAAAATTACTTTGGTAATAAAAGTACAAAATTGTTGAATTGACACGCCGTATGACGTACTAACTTGGCGATTACTATGTCATGGTGTTCAAAAACAGTAAAAATATATATGAAATCTTTGAATTTTTTTTTTTTTTTGTTAACTCGTGAACTAAAACTAACATTTTCCGAAGGCATTTTGCATTTAAGCTATTTCAATAATATATATTTAGATTTTTATCATGTAGTAAAATACCCTATCAGCCCGCGGAATACACTATACAATAGGTACCTATGTTATTTTTCATCTCAACACTTACTGTAAGTCCGGTTCTACGAAAGCTCAAACAGTAGATAATTACTTCATCATCATCATCAGCCTATAATGTTAACACTGCTGGGACACAGGCCTCTTCTCGGTGAGAGGGATTGGGCCGTAATCCACCACGCGGGCCCAGTGCAGGTTAGTAGATGTCACATGTCTTCGAATTTTTGGTTCTAGGACATGCCGGTTTCCTCACGATGTTTTCCTTCACCGTTTTGAGAGCAATGGTGATGAAATAATTTACACAAAGTAAAGCGCCTGTCTGGGTTCGAACTCACGATCTACAACTCGTAAGTCGCGGCCGTAACCACTGGGCCACCACTGCTGCTCACAGCTCCTGAACATTATTACTTATTTTCTAATCTTCGGGAATATCTATGTAATTATCAACGAATAAGTTCTGTGGTTTCTGTGTCGGACGGGTTACCCAGGTATTAGTAGGCTATTTAGTCAATAATCACAATCATCTTGCGCGTCGTCTCTCAAACTATTTCGGGCTAAAATTCATAGAACTTACCACACACAGAATCCAGAGTGTAGGAGCTTAGGAACGGCCAGATGCTGAACTTTCCAATGCCGGAAGAATTCTTCAGTTGCTTCACCAACTTTTCACTCTGTTCAGCGAAAACATGGACAAAGCTTTCGACGATCTTGGGGCTGAAGGCAGGCACTAAGATCTTCCTACGACGACGCCAGATAGAAACTATGTTTAGGAAAAAAAAAAATCAGTAAACAGTAAAGTCTAGATCTTAAAACTGCTTCTATCGTATCGAGCACGTAGAAGAAGAGATAATTCGTCAGAGGTTTGTACAGAAGATCATAAGTATGCCTAGTTATATTTTTCTTCCAGAGTAACAAATATAACACAGATTAGATTTCGTCAAAGGTTTGTACAGAAAATCATAAGTATGCTTAATTATACTTTTCCTCCAGAGTAACAAATATAACACAGATTAGATTTCGTCAAAGGTTTGTACAGAAAATCATAAGTATGCTTAATTATACTTTTCCTCCAGAGTAACAAATATAACACAGATTCGATTCAACTTATCTCCGAGAGCGATCAATTTCGAAGAGGGAGGATAGGAAGAATATATAGACTATATATTCTGTACAAAGTTCCTTAAAAATTTGCAAGGTTTAATTTATCTGCATAGCTAGTGGTGCAGAGTGTAGCGTGTAGCATGTTAAGGCTATTTAAAACACACTAGCTACACCCCCAATTTCATCCACATAAGTCTCGATGTCGTAAAAATATCGGGATAAAAAGTATTCTATATCCTTATCAATGTCTTGGTCTTCCCATGTGTAAAATTTCATCAAAGTCCGTCCAATAGTTTAAGCGTGAAAGCAAAACAAACAAACATACAAAGTATCAAATATTTTCTACTAGCTGGGTTATTCTCAGGAGACTCATTATTTGGTCAATTTTTTTTTTTTATTTCGTCATTGTAAACATGAAATTTCACATCTAGAGTTAATTTAAAGCATGTTAGTATTAGAGTGTTAACTCTAGATTTGATTTTTCATGTTAACAAAAAATTTAAAAATTTGACACCGAAGTCAACCAAATAATGAGTTTCCTGAGAATGACCCAGCTGATCCAACACACTTTGTCCTGTCTTAACTATGAAAATTGAATTCGCATTTTATAAAATATAAATATGTTACCCGCAACTTACATACATTTTTTCTTCCATAAGAACCTTCTCCTGACAGTAAGAAACACAACAAAAAAATAATTTGCAAAATTGGTCCAGCCGTTCACGTGTGATGCCGTGACCAAGGGAAATAGGGTTTCATTTTCATAAATAAGACTACGAGTAGCTTACCCGCCAGACGTTGTCCTGTGTTAGCTATGAATATATGTTACGCGCAATTTTTTGCTCCTTGACCCACCCCGTCGCATCGAATCGCCTGGCCGTGCGAGTATTTCGTATTCGTGACTTTTTCTTTTTTCTCGGCTCCTATTGGACTTAGCGTGATGATATATAGCCAATAGCCTCCCTCGATAAATGGGCTATCTAACACTGAATTTTTTTTTTTAAATCGTACCAGTAGTTCCTGAGATTAGCGCGTTCAAGCAAACAAACCAACAAACTCTTCAGCTTTATAATATTATATATAAGTAGTATAGATTTCAAATATTCGTTTATATTAATATTTCTTGTAAGCACCATGAATTTAAGAATGCCTTTAGCACATGTCTAGCAAGATGATACGTCACTCATCAGTGGTACGAGAGGAAGACGGAGAAAGAACATAACGTCAACAACATCCCCATTTTATATCCAGACCAATCGCTGTCCATGCCAGGGTTGCCTGGAAGAGATCGCGGAAAGCGATAAGGCCGCCCATTGTATATTTTGTAGTGTACCTTGTTTTTTTTTTTTTTGTAATGATTTTTTTGTGGTGTACAATAAAGTATATGTAAATATAAATAAATAAATAACGTCACTACCAGTCGCATGGCTTGCAGCTAGTTAGCACATAACGCTTAGCTTTTTACAAAAATAAACCGTATAAATACTGCATTACCCATCATATTTGAAGAATAAGGTCACTGTTGCACTTATGATGGGCCGATAAATTAGCACTGCATAGTGTTACATAACACAAATTATGATTCACAGTGCCGATTCTATTTTTAGGTGAAAGTTCATGTTTTACTCGACGTAACGTGCTTATTTGGCTGTCAGTGCTGCCAAATCATGGTGGGTATTCGCACATTGCCAAAATAAAAAAGTTTATCGGTGCTGGGGGGTAGCACGAAATCCGTAATTTCGGTCGAAGTTACAGCGTTTTATTAACACGGTTTTATTAGCTTCACCTGTATGTTTGTAAGTATGTTTGTTTGTTTGTAACCGAATCTATTGGACTTGATTTTGATCCACCTCAAACGGTCAGATTTCGTTTAAAGTATCGAGGACCGATGACAATTCAACAATTGAAAAAAAAGAAAAAAAATCACGCTTTTATAGTTAGCAGAACTAAAAATATAAAATTAAAAATAGATTACCAAACTAGCAAGTAACTAGGAGATTAACTAAAACTAGCAAGTCATCTATCTAAATAAATAAAATGTCCTGACTGACTGACTCATCAACACCCAGCCCAAACCCTTGGACTTAGACTGAAATTTTGCACACAGGTTCCCTTCATAATGTAGACAAGGAATAAGAAAATTTTCGAAATTCAACCCCTAATGGAGTTAAAAAGCGGTTACAGAACTTAGCGATGGAAAGTTTAAAACTCACATCAAACGTGTCCTCATCAAAAAAGCACATCATAAGATAAAAGACTACGTTGAAGACAGGGAAGCTTGGCATTAATCCCTTCTGCACATGTGGCTTCCCTGGTACCTCATTAACAGCATAACTATGTGAAAGTCTATTATCGGTTCCCAAATTACAGTATTAATTTTGATTTTTTTACGATGTCTAACATATTCTCGTCATTATTTGACATTATACATCAATTTTAATCATCATCATCATCATCATTTCAGCCGAAAGACGTCCACTGCTGGACATAGGCCTCCCACAGACTCCGAGGGGGTTTTGCCATAATCGCCACGCTTGGCAGGCGGGTAGGTTGGTATGGTGGTAAAATGTATAGAGAACGCTGCTGCCCATTCTCTAGTAAGTCCCTTAGTCGCCTTCTACGACACCCACGGGAAGAAATGGGATAGTGCTATTCTTTTCACCCGGCACCACACCAATTTTTATATCAACTATTTATTAGTGACTTGGTTTAAATAGGTTCTTTTTTTAACCCCCGACGCAAAAACGACGGGGTGTTATAAGTTTGACGTGTCTGTGTGTGTGTGTGTGTGTGTGTGTGTGTCTGTCTGAGGCAACGTAGCTCCCGAACGGATGAACCGATTTTGATTTAGTTTTTTTTGTTTGAAAGGTGTATTAGTCGGGAGTGTTCTTAGACATGTTTCATCAAAATCGGTTCAGCCGTTTGAAGATTATCAGCTCTTTTCTGGTTGAAAAAGGGATTTTAGCCTCTGATCAACTCAAAATTTGGGATTCTATTACTTCAATGATATTAGACGAATAAAATAACCTTGAACTGATGCTGGAGCAACACCTGGAATTTCCAGGAAACCCAAGTTATTCACCAACAAACAGCAGAAGTATCGTGTTTGGGCTTATTGAAAAGGTCTCAATGAATAGATTATAGATAAATGGTGATTTAAGGGAGACATTAAGTTCAAAAAGCAAGAAATAAAAATTAAATTTAAAAAACCCCCGACCCACACAAAAGCTCAAAAAAGTAAAAAATAATATTTATAGGCCTTTTAATTTTAACGTAATATTTTGATCAGGGCATTGTCAAGTCGGGGGACGGTCAATGAAAACGCCAAACAGAGGCCTAGCCGTCCCCCGACTTGACAATGCCCTGATCAAAATATTACGTTAAAATTAAAAGGCCTATAAATATTATTTTTTACTTTTTTGAGCTTTTGTGTGGGTCGGGGGTTTTTTAAATTTAATTTTTTATTTATG
This sequence comes from Polymixis flavicincta, assembly GCA_949987655.1. NCBI lineage: Eukaryota > Metazoa > Arthropoda > Insecta > Lepidoptera > Noctuidae > Polymixis > Polymixis flavicincta. The sequence goes on along the minus strand of OX465175.1, from coordinate 9,520,390 downwards.
TGGATTCTTTTACAGATTGTGAATGACAAAACGTTGTATGCCTTACAGACTATAGATTTTTGGAAGATTTTCTATTCTGTATTTTCATTCCTCCAAGTACCTGGTACTTATTGACAGGCCTGCACTATCCTCTTATAGGTACCTGAATAGAATAGAATAGAATAGTTCTTTATTTGCACAGAAAGTAGGTACATGTCTCAGATGTTCAGTTTAAAGTGACCCTTATACTAACTACCTTAACTAGGGCATGCAAACAGTTCAAGTTATATTAATAAAGACTAATAATTTATCATACATTAAGTATTAAACACATTCGATCATATAATACAAGTTTACTATGTCGAAAACGAATTCAGTGAATACATAATGTCAAGTTGAATAAAATGGGATTAGAAATAAATTCGTCAAGTTCGAGGTCAATACAATTAAATTAAAAACATAAATGATCTAATACAAGTCAAGAGTAGGTTCAGGGATGTCGTTTTATCAATTTAAGTTATCATCCGTCAAAAATTCGCCAATTGAGTAATAACATTTATTAATTAATAGGGCAGTCAATTTCTTTTTGAATAATGGAAAAGTCTCATTTTTTATTACATTGGGTATTTTGTTAAATATGATCGGACCCATACATATAACACTTTTCTTTAATAAGGCGGTATCGGAACCACTAACAATTAGCATATCCTTATATTTTTTCCTGATTGGCCGGTTTCTATTTTCTGACACTTTATTAAAAAGATGCATATTTGATTTAACAAAAACAGCCATCTCGAAAATATAGTGTGATGGGAATGTTAGCAATTTTAGGGACTTAAAAACAGGTACGCAGCTATCAGTTACTGTTAAGTTACACATGGCCCTAATACAGCGTTTTTGAGCCTTGAACACCTGTTTCCTTAGGCTACAGTTTCCCCAAAATATTATGCCGAATCTCAAAATCGAGGCAGCTAAACCGTGGTATGCGTGGTCTCACTGTAATTTGCAAACATTGTAAAAGCCAATAATTTTTTAAAAGAGTAACCGTGGAGTTTCTTGCCGGCTCTTCTCCATAGGAAGCAACAAATTGGAACCATCACCTAGCTTCTGACGTTTTATAAGTGCCCATGCAGGTAGTGAAATAAAATATTTTGATTTTGAGTTAGAACTAATGGGCTCTACTCTTCATTGTATACTTATAGCAAAGTTAGAAGAAGTTCAGTAATGTATTATAAAATAACACAAAAACCTTCTAATTTATAAAATAACCCTACATAAAGTTAAGCAGACTTAAGCCATGGCTACTGTCGCTGAACTATGACGAAACAGAGAAAATCCTCATATCTATTTCGTAACATTAGAACCCTTCCTGATCAATCATTGACACACACATACACACATATACTCTCACCCACACACCCCAACACACTCACTCATACACACACACACAAACACACACTCATACACACGCACACACACACTTACGCTCACACTTAGAAACAAACATACACATAAAAGGCTTCTTTTAACCGTTTTTAGTTTATTTTACTTTTTTGTTGTTACCATATTCTTTTTATTTTTGTTCAGCTTTTTTCATAAGATTCTGTAATGTCTCCTACTGGGAGAGGGCACTGGCTCTTGTAACACAGGTATATCACTTAGTACGAGAGTCAGGGACTTCAAACTATTTTGTAACCACTTTCTTGTGTAATAAAGTTTTGGCATTGTTTTATCCATCTGTGATCCTTCCACCGTCATCATGACACATCACAAATTTACATCACAGCCTTATTTACCTTGTTGTTGGAATTTGTATGTCCTTTCTAGCACAGTTACGAAATATTCTGTTGTTACTGCCTGCGTGTCACTGCTAATATTATTTTCCTTATTGTTCTACCACCGAATTATTACGAATTTTCTCGCATTTGTTCTTTAGGTGGAACATTTTTAGACAGACGTGACTTGAGGTCATATGGACTCATTAACATTGATAATGTTACTATTATAGCTATTGAGATTTTAGTTACGTTTCATTATGACCCCTTAGGTACCAAGACACTTTCACATTATAAACTACGTACCAGTAAGACAACAGCCAAAGCCTAGATCTAGGTTTGAAACTGCTAGAACGATCTATTATTATTATGGTATCCCTGAATATCTAATATTGCAACATCAATTGATACCAACTAAAGAAAACCTTCATCATCTGCCTAGCCTTTTCCCAACTATGTTGGGGTCGGCTTCCAGTCTAACCGGATGCAGCTGAATACCAGTATTTTACATGGAGCGACTGCCTATCTGACCTCCACAACCCAGTTACTGGGTAAAACGATACCCCGTGGTAAGACTGATTGTCAGACTTTCGGGCTTCTGACGACCCGTAACGACTGTCAAAGTTCCAAAAATGACAGCCGGGACCAACGGCTTTCCGAGGCACGGAGGGGTCTTGGTATATAAAGATGGTCACCCATCCACGGACCAACCGCGGCAAGCGTAGCTTAACCTGGTCGATCGACCCGTGCAGCTATTGTTATTTAGCCACAAGCCCCTCCAACTAAAGAACACCTTATGCTTTAATAAAACTTGATTTTATACTTTTTTTAAAGTTTGTCAAGCTGCATGAATTATTTTCTCCGAAAGGGCAGACATTTTGAAATGTATGTTTCCAATCTCCTCGTCCACCATCAACATTGTGTCTTACTCATTAAAAACAGGGTTCTTACCTGGAGCAAATATTCCGCCATTACCAAGAACTTTTCTAAGGAACCTGTGGAGATCGTCCTTTTCCATGCACGTCTTCAAAACCATCTCGAGATCGACGGGATCCACAACGACTACACAAAAATTATACTTTATAAATTTAACAATTAGTTTAACCAATGTATAAATTAAAAATATAATAATAATTTTAAAATATAAAGTATCGTGAAACCTTGTCACGATACTTTATATTTGTACAAGAATAGAAACAAATTAAGAGCCCAAGAGGTATCTAACTAGTGTATGCAGTTGTGGTGCAAATATACAGGTCAAAGTAAATTAGCTGGTAACACTTTACCCACGTGTACCCAACACGTGGGTAAGGTATTGCCAGCTAATTTAATTTGACCCTGTATACTATATTAGGTGGAACATATTCGTTCATCGATATTCTACAAACTATAAAAAAAGTAAATAAATACTCACTGAAGAATAATGAAGGTCCCAACCAAGCTCTAATGACTCCTTCATTTTGCATGCTCTCGTAGCTTAAATGTTGCAGTTGATTCATGATATCTGAAAGCCGAAAACTACTTTAGACCCCATACATATCACCAAAAAGCCGGTTACAGACCAAGAAGTAAACAAAGTTAGTCCAGCTTAGCTCGCATAGCTGATGTAATTTTACATAAGTACAGACCGCAAACTACTGATGAGCTATGTATCAAAAATTATCGAGATAAGTTACTTAGTTTAGCTCTTGGTCTGCCACCGTCTTTAAATTTGTATAGGCAGAGGACCAGAGTCGTATCAAACGAACGTTTGAACGGTTCAAACATAGAGAGGTGCTTTACTTTGTGTAAATTAATTCATCACCACTGCTCTCAAAACGGTGAAAGAAAACATCGTGAGGAAACCGGCATGTCCTAGAACCAAAAGTTCGAAGACATGTGACATCTACCAATGCACGGCACTGGGCCCGCGTGATGGATTACAGCCCACTCCCACTCATCGAGAGGAGGCCTGAGTCCCAGCAGTGGGAAAATTATAGGCTGATTAATATGGTAACAACGTCCTATCAAAAAAACAATACCTGACCTTGGGATTGAACAGTGGAACCCATGGTCGGCAGTCGCACTTGCAACGTAACCAACGGAGTAGTCTTAACAGCTACGGGGCTTGCAGTCGCTTATAAATGGGAATCAATACCTATCGTCAGATGAGCATAAGCTGACGGGATTCATGGAAAGTAAAAACTACACAGTTTCCATAGTCTTGTAAGATATCTTTAAGATAATACATATGCATAATCTGCCTTCTACGTTCTTACTGCCGGACACAGGCCTCCTCTCACAGGGTATGAGAGAAAGTGGGCCATAATCTACGACGCGGGCCCAGTGCAGGTTCGAGGGTCACATGTATTCGAATTTATTGTTTCTAGGTTACGCCGGGTTCGTCACGATGTTTTCTCTACCAAAGTACTGGTAATAAATTAAATTACAAGCCAAACAATACTTTTACAATAATCTCTACAAATATGTAAGTAATTCGGGGTAAAAACACGCAGTAGACAGAAGTATGCAGTGCTTTTTTCTCTGATTGGCGGAGCGGGGTTGCTGAACACGGGACTCCTCGTAAATGTGTACAAGGGCCGCCCTTATAAAATCACCCCAAAGGTGATTTTTGTAAAATTTAAAACTACTTAAAATTCCATAGTTTTCCTCTACTACTCAGGTTAAATTTGTGGAAGTGGAGCATTCTTACTTTTAAAGGCAAGTTTTTTTTAACTTATTCAACGTTTATCTATATAAATAAAAAGAAAAACCCTGACTTATTGACTGACTCATCAACGGCCAGCCTAAGCCGTTGGACCTAGAAAGCTGAAATTTTGCACAGGGGTGCAATGGTGCAATGCTTTATAATATAGACTAGGAATAAGGGAGGATTTTTCGAAATTCAACCCCTAAGCGTGTTAAATAGGGGATGAAAGTTCCGCCCGGGCGAAGCCGCTGACAAAAGCTAGTTTAGCAATAAACATACCTTAACTTTTATTCATGTAACTACAGGTTTGTACGGAACCCTCGGTGCGTGAGTCCGAATCGCACTTGGCCGGTTTTTTTTTTTATTATACCCAAATGTGTACTTTTTTCCTGTACTCCGCCTGAACAAGGCACTTATTAGCTTAATATAAAAAAGACCATAATATAAATTATCTTTCATCGAATACTTGTTTCGTTTTAGTATCCTGATAGTTATAATAGATACCACTAATAAACGATGCTAAGTTCAGTGAAGACAAATAAGAAAAAGTGCGTCCTTATGTCCCGAATGACTAAGTAGGTATAGCAGTCAATCTTGAAAGGAAATCGTAGTCGATAGTTGTGATCCAGATAAAGATGTTATTAAGGTATCTATTATGTATAGAAAAGTAACCTGAACCAGAACTACAACGTAACGTTACAAGATTAGTTGACTTGACGCTAACTTATTGTTGGCATTGAAAGCAATTCGCCGTTAAAATAAAAGTTAGGTAAGTACTGTAAGTCAGCCTATTAAATATGACCTAACAAAGATTATGTGTAAGTAGATTTTAAAAGAGACTGAGTTTTTTTTGGTCTTTCTTCTCAGAGTAGTTGGATAGGAAACACCGAACTCATCTAAGTATTAGTTAGTTAGTCATTTTGAGATGAGTTACTTATATAAATTATAAAAATATTACTAACACATTTCAACTATATTTTTATAAATATAAAATATATTTCAACGAATTATAGATAATATTACAAGTCCTTGGCGAAAGAGAACTGGCGCAAACCTGCAGTACTGGATACTAACGATCGTAAGGAAGTATGGCAAGGCAAAGAGCTTCACGCATGCTTTTTCCGGACTCTTCATGGGCCTTATGTAGACTTTTTGGTGTCTGTACCCTGGCTGCGTTTCGGCGACCTTTTCGGGGAAACCGAAGATTTTGTCTGTGCGATTATGGATGAAGTTATCATGACGAACAATTATCGGAAATACATTGTCAAGGATGGTACGGTTGACATCTGTCGGGCATGCCACCGTCCCGATGAATCAATCCGACATATCATTTCCGGTTGTTCTCGTCTTGCTAGCGCCAAGTATTTGCACAGACACAATCTAGTAGCTAGGATTATCCACCAGCAACTTGCTTTGCAGTACAACCTTGTGGAGTCTAAAGTACCATACTACAGGTACGTGCCCAACGAAGTACTCGCAAATGGTCACGACACATTGTATTGGGATCGATCTATCATCACTGACAGGACTATTGTAGCCAATAAGCCTGATATTGTGGTGATAGATCGACGAGAGCGTCGTGCAATCATTGTTTACATCGCTGTCCCTCATGACGTGAATCTCGTGAAAGCTGAGCAAGATAAGAAAATTAAGTTTCTTGACTTAGCTCACGAGGTTGTCGACATGTGGGACGTGGACTCTGCAATACCGATACTCGTTACAGTAAATGGCCTAATAGCGAAGAGCCTCGATCAACACCTCAAGAGGCTCTCATTGCGCGGCTGGGTCAAAGCCTTGATTCAGAAAGCAGTACTCCTAGACACTGCACGCATAATCAGGTGGTGCCTTTCTCTAGAGCCCTGACCATCGACATCTTGGACCCTGCTCCTGATGCCGATGGGTCACATTTTTTTTACAATTTTACAAGTTTCTTTTTTAAGTGATTTGTAAAAATATTTAAAAGTATACTTAATATGTATGAAAGAAAATAAAGGTGATAATAATAAAATTATCCAGTTTTATTTAATCATGTTACGATACAGAGTACATAGTTTTAAAACATTTTAATTTGTGACGTATATTAATTAAAACTTTATATTTTTGTCAATGCAAACAAACTTCCACATAAAAAATCAAGCTTCAATCTTTATTATGGAAAAAAAAAGATTTTGAGAAAAAGTTTTGTCACTTATTATTTTAGTTTTTTGAAAGTTTTTAAGTAGTGCAAATATCGGTAATTCAGCTGACAAAACGAACCCTTCCGTCATCATGTCACAAACTCACCTTCAGTATTCCCGATCAGGGTGTGCGATAACCCAATCACAGGCAGCTCATCCTTAGAAGCCGGTAAAGCCAAAGCCAGCTTATTCATGTGCCTCCTCCTATGCCAAAATGTCACCGTCCACAACACAAGAACCAACAGCAATAACCACACAAACATTTTGTCACTTTTAACAGGACACTTGGAATGTACGTGAAGTTGAAAGTACGTGTAGATCAAAGGAAGGATAGGGACATGGTGTGCGCGCGCGCCGCCTCGCGTCTCATTCTTAAGAAAATGCGCATCGCTTATATGTACATTTTTCCTCCGTCCGGCCGTCTCGGCCCGCACAAATTTTACTCTGGTGGACAGCAGGCTCGCAAAGTTCACGGTGTGGTTAACATACAGCCTTCGGAACACGAGGGAGCGACGACTATTATTATATTTAAGAGTTTAATGTATGACAAGTGTCGCAAATGTAATTAAGTGAGGGAAATACCTCCTCCTATTTACTATACCTGTACTTATATTGTTTAATTTACTGTCGGTTTCTGCTGTGTAAGGTGTAGCACTAAGCTTTATTCACACAGTTCCGGTTAGTTTAAGGCATTTCGAAATATTGCCAGCACCAAGGGGGGCCAGACTTCCAACTGAATTTCCCACAATCATTTAATGAGATTGTAGCGGCACTACAAATAAAAATGTTTCGCAACAAATATCGAGAAACACAAAAATAAAAGTGGCGCCATCTACAATGCCACAGGCGAACTAACTGAGCAATTCTGCATCGCGCAATCAGAGTTTTCCACGATACTCGAACATATACAAAATCCCGACATCAACTGGCGGGCAGTTGCCCGGACCAGACACAATACCCGTCTGGTCGGAGGATCCTCCTTTACCATCATAAGTATGAGTGAGCTTTACACCCTGTTTCTCATACCCCCAAAAGATCATAAATGACGCTTAGTGACAAAAAACCCACAAAAACTAAAGCATGTTCCTAAGTTAGGTTGACATGCCTTAAAAATCGCTTTTGCTGCTGTAGAGTCATCAGCGGGACAATTCTCGTAATTTTAAGAACGTACAGTAGGATCCAAAAGCGGAGTACCAATCTCAAAAAGTAATAGATTGACACTACGGTTTAACTTACGACCTTCTTATATTAAGTAATTTCTATACTGTAGACACACACACTCTCATACGTCTACAAATGATTGTATTCCATAAATTCAACCGTTAAAGCAAATGACGTGATAGCTTAGTGGTTACTGTACTTGGATTAGCGCCCTCGTGCGCAACGAGTCTCGGGTTCGAATCCCACGCGCGGTGTGCTAGCCTTTTTATTGTTTTAAAAATCGCTTTTGACTATAGTTTCTTGTTCTATTCGTCTTGTTCACTAAACTCGTAAAACTTTATCAATATACCCACAGAAACCTAAATAAATTTAAATGATAGTTAACTTACGACTCATTCGACGTGACATATAGAACGGTGTTGGTTGGTATTTTGTGCTAGTGACATGTGTTTAATCTATTAGCGGTCTTCTAGTTCATTTTAAAATGTAAGCAAATTGAATAATAGAAATGAAAGCGAATATTATTGCGCTGCATAAAAGCGGACTTAAATATCACAAATAACTGATGAAACTGGCCTGAGTGTGAGTATTATGATTTAATTATTTTATTAAGAACTTATTTAAAGTATAACTGCTGATCCTTGTAGTAATTTTTAAATGTTTTAAAAATATCATAACGTCTAAATAGAAGAAAAATATAAAATTTCAAAGTAAATTTATTTCCTAGATTAAATATTTATGTGAAATTTATATTTCAAATAATTTTGTTTCTAAATAGTAATACATATTAGTATGTATTTTGTTTAGTAGCCTAACAGTACCCCTTTTTTGTTTTAGTGAAATACTGTGAGTCAGTGGATGAAAAGATATGAGGAAGGGGGTAGCCTTGCCCGTCGAAAGCAAAGTGGAAGACCCCAGCTTATAAAAGAAAGCGACAGCACAAGTGGTTTCAAAAAGACAAGACATTTTGCCAAATTATTCATAGTGCGCTGGAAACTCCACGCAGAAGGTTTGCATCATGGAAAACCAGCTCAAAAAACATAAACATTAACATTAAGATATAAATTTGAAATATTTATTATTATTGACTTTTATTGATTTTAGTAATATTCACATAATATTGTGTCATATCCGTAATATGGATTATTTCGAGGTTTAGTTTCAATCTTCTTTTCGTAATGAAAATGATTACTTAAGCTACAACTTCGATAAGTCCTAATAAATACAATTTGTTAACTTTGAGGTTTGAGAGAACTAACTCACTCGCAGTAGATTTATTCCAATAGTAGTACTACTGAGTCATTTAATTGTATTGTGACAACTTGTCTGCATTTGTTATTTTTACGTGGGTAGATTTGCGTAGAAAAATGTGATTTCTTTAGAGTACCGCACATTGTAGTAATTACAGCACAATATTATTATATTACTAAGATACAATAGCCTGATTATCATGGTTCACCAATTAGCTACTTTACTTCAATAATTGTTCTTTATGAGAAAATAAACTGTTAACAAGAAGTTATTAGTAGTTATTTTTATACAAACTTCATAAAATTATAACGAATAAACATTTTGTAATCACATAATCTTCTTAATCCTTTGTTTAAATAATAATTTAAGTAATTTAAAAAAAGCATTCTCGTATAACGAATAATAAAAGAACTGATGAAATTGTTGAAAAGAAAAATAAAAGTCTCTTCGGGAGATTTGAACCCAGACCATTGTGTTTCTTAATCAATGACAATACGCTGCGAGCTACCGAGACTTGATATTAAAACGTGAATTTTAGCGATCGTATGAACCGACCAAGGTCATACGTAGTTACTACGTAACACAGTACAGACAGAGACAGAGTACTCTGTGCGACGGTATGTTTTTTGTATCTTTCGACGACAGTGGTGTGTGAGTACCTACTGTGGTGTGCGGTCTGGTTACATCACTTATACACACAGCTGTAGGTACGGCCTGGACCGCGAGTCATAGCAATATAACCCTTAGCATGAGAATGGACTCTTGACCGCGACCGTACACAGTCAGATCTCAGTCTCAATCTGTCAAAAATACCTCGCGTTTTCATACATTTCTGACAAGCAACTCTACAAACCTAACACCCCCTTAGTCACAATGTACGACTTGCTGTTTCTCGACTGTCACACAGACACTCTTTTGGGCATATGGTAAGAAATTAATTCACTGGTCTTTAATATTTTGTCGTGCAATAGTTCAATGGAACGACCAAGCCATGCGCTTTGATGAGATTAAGGCTTGCAGAGTTAAGCCTTGTACAGTTAGGGGCTTGGCTCAACATTAGATCTGTAACTGATCCTTGCTCTGTCCCTCTAAGGGAGTTCAAGGGTGAAAGTTAGCGATTACTTTTTTGTTGATTTTGTTTACGATTTCGTTTGTATGCAAATTGCAAATCACCAGCTTACTCGTACATATTATGAAATTTCAGCTTTCTAGGACCTCGGGTACAAAAGAAGGAAGGCCCCGTTATGATGAACTCCTTCTTCAGAAAATTGTGAGCACAGGAAATGGACCTGACAGATCCCTGATGGTACAACAAAAAATGAGATTGACTTCATTATGTCGACGAAGAAGCAATGAAATCTCTGTGATCAACGCTGTGAATACTGGAAGTGATATTAAGTTATTGGTAAGAGGTGTCTATTACGATATAAAGGATCGAATCATCGAGAATTTGGTTTCTTCAATGATTACTGTGATCATTTTGAATTTAGTTTGTTTTAGATATTTTACAATAGGATATAAAAATATTTCGACCGCTCGTGCGGTTGGCAAGTTATGAAGTGTCACTGTTCACTTTATAAATAAGTTTTTCACACACCGCCACGATTATTGCGCCTTGCCAAAATCTGTAGGCAATGTAACTTTGTAGCACATGCTGCTGTTCACAGTCGACCCTAAACAAGAAGCACTTTGAACTTTAATATCAAGCTGAAAATTTCGTCTCCTGTGATTGTGAAATCTACCCAGCACCGATCCAAGTTCGAAACCCCGAAAGCTTTCAACTCGAACTTCAGAACCATTTCGAGTACCCGGGGATCTCCGTGGACGACCGTGGAAGATCGATAATGGCACGATCGAATCCACCAAACCTGGAGCTGTTGAGGTTTATCAATATTAACACACCAAAATAAAGGATACTTTGGTACACGTAGTTACAGGTGAACACTGACTCCTAGGTCACAGGGTGCCCCTAGTCTAGGAGGCAGGGTTTTTTACTAGTTGTGCAGCCTTTTCCTAAAAACCATGTCACCTATGTGAAATGTATTGTATTCTATACGAAGGTATTTTGTGTCAATAAACTTATTTGATTCCATGGACAATAAAACACGGTAACAAGTAAACCCGTCACGAATCAGGCAAACGACCAACGAGCTAGATTTACCCAACACTATACTGAAGACATCCCGTATGGCAGCTTGTACGAGATTAGGATGGCTCTGAAGCAACTCGAAAACAACAACGTGCCGGGTGATGACGGAATTATGGCCAAACTCCTAAAAGCCGGCGGAAAACCAGCTCTCAAGGCCTTTCAGAAGCTGTTTGATTCCGTCATTATAAAGGGCAAAACGCAACAAGGCATGGAACAGAGGTGTGGTGGTAGTTTTCTGTAAGAAGGATGAGAATACCCTTCATACCCCACTCACCCACCAACTCACCCATCACCCATCTCACTATTGAGCCATATATATCTACAAGTTGATTTTAAGTGTCATCACAAACTGTCTCGCGCACATTTTGACGACTTCCAGCCTCCCAAAAAAGCTGGATTCCGTAAAGGCACCGTAGATCACACTGCAACAGGTTATACAGAAGACCAAATTAATTAATAAAATCAAATCCCAATGAATTATTCCGTATTAATTATACTTCTTTATGTACGATTGATTTATAGTTGCCTGAAATAAACGATAAATAAATAACATGCCTCTCCGCTTAGCGTATGTAGATCTGGACAAAGAAAAAGCCTTCGATTCGATCGAGTCATGGGCTGTACAGCAGTCAGTTCAACGGTGCCAGATCGACTATCGGTACATCGAAGTGCTGAAGTGTCTGTATGAAAACGCCACTATATCAGTCCAACTCCAAGAACGGGCCTCGAAACCTATCCTGCAGCAAGGTATGAGACAGGGAGACGTTATCTCTTCGAAACTGTTTACCGCTGCACTGGAGGATGTCTCAACTTGTCTTAGCAAGAGGTAAATCTTCGAAATCGACTCTGCTGGCCAGTGAACAGGAAGATACGCAATCAAATCAAATGTTTATTTGCAAGAAATACATTGTTGGAGAAGTAGAGATCTTATAACCTAAGTGTAATTGTATTCTGCCTACAAGCAAGCGTGCAAATTTTAAGTTTACATTAAATACATCATAATTTCAAAACGAAAAGTCATTTATTCAAATTAGGCTGAGAATCAGCACTTTTCGAACGTCAAAATACATAAGACAGTCCCCCAAAAACGCCCACCCTTCGAAACTTCCTAGTGGTTTAGTTTTTTATTCCTGTTTAACTTTTAAAATTTATAATGTTCAGTTAATAATCATTTTACTACACTAACTTATTATTATAATAATATCTTCTCGTCCCAAATACGGGAACCGATCATTTTTCCGATTTTCTTTTTTGTTCAAATTTCATTTTACCGAAAACTATTGACCGACGTCTTTTTCGTTATATGCATTATTTGACATATTTTTAGATCATCGAAGTATCATGTGTCATAGGTATTATTTTACCGAACTACATCTCGCTTATTTACAAATAACTTTTGGCTATTGGCCGAAGCCTCTTTTAAACTTTTTTCAGTTGCCAAATGATTTATTTGCCATATTTTCACCACACCGAAACAACATTTTACGGAATATCATTTGGTCATAAATATATAGCCGGTTACTTGGTAGCATTTTAAATTAAATTAAAATAGTGTCATAAAAAGTCCATATGTTGTGCTGTAAAATTTAGAGAAAAACGAATCACTGCAAAACCGACTTCACGCAGTCTTGTCTGTCCTACCCCTAGAGTGTAATTTAAGTCCGCGTAGGCGGCGCCCGCGTCGGCCGGCGAAGCCAGCCAGCAAGCAAAGCTGCGGTGATGAGCGTTAAAACCTTTTTTTTTTTTTCAATTATCTTTATAGCATTACAGTCCGTAACGATCTTGAAAGAAATGCCTAACAAGTACTTTCTAAAGTTTTGTAGGGCCTTTAACACGGCCAACGTTTCTAATTCGTAATGAGTGGTTTTTGGACTCCGCGCCCTGAGTTGATTTGCTAAAATACGCTAAAGCGCACCTAAATCCTCCCTCATGAATCTGTATCAAGACTGCGCCATAATCGATTGCGTTTGCGTCGGTATGTACTTCATTCGTTAATTGGGTGTCGTAAATAGCGAGAACGGGTTCGTTTGTTAAACAATCGATAATGCACTTACGGGCCTTGTCTTGTTCAACTCCCCACTCAAACGGAACGTACCTTTTTGTTGGGCGTGAAATACATGCTGTTCGTCGAGGGTAATTTGGAATGTACCTTCTAAAATAGCCCGCAAGGCCAAGGAATTGTGGAATTTGTTTAACATTACTTTTTTTACTCGAATAGTGCTTGTACTTTACGCGTGCTCGGCTTAATCTTACCATTATGGATAACGCTACTCAGATACTCGATTTCAGTACGCTAGTTCAATTAGGAATTAATAAAACTAATAGAATACGTGTTTTTTTTACTTTCAAATCAGTCTTTATTGTTTTTATTTATTAGGATTGGAGGGTTGGATTTTTTCTTCGAAATTTATATGGTACCAACTTCGGGGTATACCCTTTTCAATAAAAAAAGAATTATCAAAATCGGACAACACTGGAAAAAGTTATGCGTGGTCATACATAAAAAAATATACGCGTCGAATTGAGTAACCTCCTCCGTTTTTTCGTCGGTTAAAAATCTGTAAACCTGTTTTTAGTTCCAATAAATATTTGATTTGATTTGAGTTGACAGAGACAGAACGTTGGTATGGTTCAAAACTTGAGATAGCTTATTGATTTGTCGAAGCAAACTTTATTCCAATACAGAATACAGAGACACACTTGGTCAAGAATTAATCGCATTCGACAGAATGTTGTACTTATTTCGTGAAGAGGCAACTTTAAAAGAAAATATATTTCAAAAATATTCTTTATTCGATGTAATCATCTCTTTCCTTTGCATATACTATACACTAATCTCGAATTCAGAATCTTAGCTTACTACCATGTTTTGGAACTATAAACTCAAAAACGACGTGAAAAAGTTGAAATTCAAGGATGTAACCAATTTTATTTAGGACCTTATTACTTCACAAGTTGAAATAAAAATTTTGATTGTTGATTTTACACACATCCACACATTGTCGTGCACTCGTCACTTGACATGTGTGTCAAAGCAAACCTTTCCTTTTTGTAGTGCAAGTAGTGCAGTTGGCGTCTAATTGACGTTGGCTGGGGGCGTTGTTTTTAAACATTTGTGAAATTGTCACCTAAATTGCATTGCAAAAACAAGATGGAGACGTTAGTTCCAATTTTAGCCTCGCGCCGTAAGATTCCTGTACCGTTGAAAAATGAACCTCCCAACAAAAACAGCAATGATGATTTGGTACAAGGCTAAAACAGAATTGTCAGCCTAGCCAATAAAAGAATTGGTATGCAAAAAGGTGCCAAGTTATATGGAGCTTAAAGAAAGTCAAAAGTTTGATAGTTCCTTGTTTTAATTTATAAAATTTGTGTACATTAACAGTACGAAAACAGACTTAATACCTGAGACGTTCCCTGCAAATAACTTTTTTGCCGACAAAGCTGAGAATGCTCAAAGGTGTGACTCGTAACTCGCGCCCTTCCGTAGCTGTCTATAATAATGTGCTGACGCCGAACTTCACGCTCCGTACCCTTGGATAGTTGAGTCCGCGAGTAAACAAATTTGGATCCCTACTTAATAACAATAAGATCTCAAATTGGCTAGTGGCCTATGTTGTAAATTATTGCCGCAAGGAAATTGACCGAAATGCTGACCAAAAGTGCTAGTTGCTTAATAGTACTTACTACTTCCATGTAGGTATACCAGTCAAAAAACTGTCAAATCAAATGTATATCATTTTGAGCAATGATAATATAAGTGTAAAACTACTTACTTATAAAATCATTGATTTTGAGTTTATAAATATCAACAACACAATTTGTGAATTATTCCTCCCTCGGCAATTATTCAGTTTTTCCATTCTTAAAGTTTTTAATAATCGTTTCGTAAGTGGTTTTATTCATTTTTTTATGTTTTATATTTCACAGTGTATTTTCTACGATGTGATAAATTAGGAAAATATAATTTACGAAAATAATTTAAATCTCAGCGCAGCTGAAAATTTATGCGCAGTCCTCTTGTGCGCCGGCAACTGATTTGTGAAACAAAAATATGCTTGAAGTTCCTGTAACATGCGACGGAAGATGACTTTTTCCTCGAACTAAGAGCGTCGTAAGTGCAAATAGCTTGTAGTCGTAATAAAATAAAAATTAAACGAATTTCAAAAAACGCCTCCACATTTCTTTTCTCCTTGTAATAAGGTAATACAAGTAATCATCACATTTTTATCCCATTAGTCATTAGCATATTATGTACAAATTGAAACTACGAGAAAATTAGAGGTAACGTCGTGATGATTTTTTATCGAGAAAATTTTAATGTATCATGTTACTGTTCCACAAAAAGTTTGAAAATATGATGTAGTTACTCGTAATGTGTTTATTTTATACCTAAGTCTTATAAATTTCATGAAAAATCAAATTTAAGATAGGCAACTTTGGTTTATCGCCCTCCTAAGGGGCATTACTGATATTAAAATCCGGTGACAATTTGACGTTCGAAAAGTGCTGACTCTCAGCCTGGTTTGAATAAATGACTTTTGATTTTGATTTTGGTGATATAGTACAATTTCTATCAATGTATGTAAAACCAAAAAATTATTATCGGTCTACCCGTATTATTTCTCGTGTACCACGTCCTGGCTCTAGTTCTTCCACCGTCCGACATACTGAATATAAGAAAAGGATTAGTGATTTAAAATGTCATTTTTGCGGAACGATTGGACACATACGTAAGAGTGGTAGAGCGCGGTCTAACGGAGCGGGGTCAAAATCGTCTGGAATACAGACACCGTCACCTTCAACGAAAACATATTCATTTTGTAAAAAATTTGGCCACGTAGTCAATGATTGTTTTGCCAAACAGCGTTCCGAGTCGCAACTCGCATAGTGTCAATTTTTGTAGAACATCGGATGATAGTGCTTCGAAATCACCGACAGATGTTACAAGCGCTGTAATCGAAGGGGTACCTGTAGATGTGTTAGTAGATAGTGGTTCTTGATTAATCACTCGTATCGAAGTGATTGTTGAAATTTTTTAAGGCTAACCAGAAACCGATCTATCGCGTTTTATGGGGTATAGGAATTCAGCTAGTCGAATGTACTTCATATATGACACTTATTATTGAACTACCCCACATGTCTATCGAAGCTGATCTTTACTTAGTCCCACATAGTTGCATTAGCACACCGATTATAAAAGGTAACGATATATTGAATCGCGCGGGTGTCACGTATATCCGAAGGAATGGTGTTCAGCTGTGCTGGGTCTTGAATTCATGTACTTTTAAAAATAAGTTTCCTTTGCCCCCTCATTGAGGATCACATTAATAGGTTAGGATCAAGTAAATTCTTCACAAGTTAAGTTATGGCAACAGGTTTTCACCAAGTTCGTATGGACGAAGATTCAATCGCCTAAACCGCCTTCGTAACCCCAGAAGCCCACTTTGAATATGTAAAGATGCCATATGGTCTTACCAATACACCAGTTGTATATCAGAAGATTATTTCAAAAACTCTCAAGCCGTTTACTGACTCGGAAAAGCTTCTGGTATATATCGATGACGTTCTTCTAATGTCGAACACGGTACGCGAAGGGTTAGTTTTATTGCGATAAGTCTTAGAAACGCTTACTTCGTCAGGGATCTCGATAAATTTAAAGAAATGTTCTTTCCTCAGTACTGAAATAGAGTACCTGGGTAGGGTTATCCATAATGATAAGGTTAAGCCGAGCACGCGTAAAGTACAAGCACTAGTCGAGTCAAATAACCAGTAATGTTAAAAAAATTCTACAATTCCGTGGCTTTGCGGCTTCGATCAATAATATTACTTGCGGGCTATTTTAGAAGGTACATTCCAAATTACGCTAGACGAATAGCATGTATTTCACGCCTAACAAAAAGGAACGTTCCGTTAGAGTGGGGAGTTGAACAAGACAAGGCCCGTAAGTGCATTATCGATTGTTTAACAAACGAACCCGTTCTCGCTATTTACGACACCCAATTAACGAATGAAGTACATACCAACGCAAACGCAATCGATTATGGCGCAGTCTTGATATGCGCACTGGTGTAAAACTTATACTGTATAATAGGTTACCAATCATGAGTTCGAAAAATATTTAACCGAATTTCATTTCACCTAAAACTTTCAACTTCTCGTTTCAATTCAATCTTTCCGGTTTATTGCGTCATTGAAGTCACGTCTGCCACTGTATCAGTTGACCTATTATCAATTCGATTTTTTTCGTTACTCCGAAGTTTCATTTGGTCGAAAAACTATTTATCGAAGTTACACTCAGCCGAAATAACATTGGTCGAAGTATTATGTTTCCGAACATTCATTATACCACTGTTTTAATTACCATATTATTTTTATTGCACCAAACGCCTAGAAAGTTTGTGCCCACTCTTTGCATGCAGCGTGCTAGCAGGCATGCAATATGCAGCACGCATAGTTTCTGTCACGGCTCCGGCGCTGCGGGGTTTGAGCGGCTCCACGTGAGTTAATCATCGCAGATGCTTTTAACGCTCACCACCGCAGCTTCGGCTTGCTGGCTGGCTTCGTCGGCCAGCCTCAGCCGCGGCGGCGGGCCTTCAAACCACCTACTCCTCAGGTCGCGGGCCCCCCACTCCTCCGCGCCTACGCGGGCTTAAATTACACTCTAGGGGTAGGGCAGACAAGACTGCGTGATGTCGGTTATGCAGCGATTCGTTTTTCACTAAATTTTACAGCACAACGTATTGACTTATTATGACACTATTTTAATTTGAAAATGCTACCAAGTAACCGGCTATTATATTTATGACCAAATAATATTCCGTAAAATGTTGTTTCAGTGTGGTGAAAATATGGCAAATAAATCATTTGGCAAATGAAAAAAGCTCAAAAGAGACTTCGGCCAATAATAAAAAGTTATTTTGTAAATCGGCGAGATATAGTTCGGTAAAATAATATCTATGACACATGATACTTTGATGATCTAAAAATATGTCAAATAATGCATTTAGCAAAAAAGACTTCAGTCGGTTTTCGGTAAAATGAAATTCGAACAAAAAAGAAAATCGGAAAGTGATCGGTTCCCGTATATGGGATGAGAAGATATTATTATTTTAAAAAATTCGTGTTGTAAAATGATTATTAAATGAATTTTAAAAGTTAAATAGGAATAGAAAAGCTAAAGCACTAGGAAGTGTCGAAGGCTGGGTGTTTTTGGGGGACTGTCTTATTATATGTATTTTGACGTTCAAAAAGTGCTGATTCTCAGCCTAATTTCCCAACAATGTATTTCTTGCAATTAAACATTTGATTTGATTTGATTGCGTGCTGTTCATTGGCCAGCAGAGTCGGTTTCGGTGATTGACCTCTTGCCGAGACAAGTTGATACATCCTCCAGTGCAGCTGTAAACAGTTTCGAAGAGATAACGTCTCCCTGTCTCACATCTTTCTGCTGCAGGATAGGTTTCGAGGCACGTTCTTGGAGTCGGACTGATATATTGGCGTTTTCATACAGACACTTCAGCACCTCGATGTACCGATAGTCGATCTGGTACCGTTGAAGTGACTGCTGCACCTACAGCCCATGACTCGATCGAATCGAAGGCTTTTTCTTAGTCCACATTCACATACGCTAAGTGGGAGAGGCATGTTATTTATTATTATTTATTTATCTTTTATTTCAGGCAACTATAAATCAATCATATATACAGAATTACCATCCAAATCTCGTACGAGCTGTTTTCAGTTTAATGTTAGTTAAATCTACCTCGTTGGTCGTTTGCCTGATTCGTGACGGGGTTACTTGTTACCGTGTTTTATTGTCCATAGAATCTCTCGATCAATCTCAACAGCACCAGGTTTGGTGATTCGATCGTGCCATTATCGATCTTCCACGGTCGTCAACGGAGCTCCCCGAGTACTCGAAATGATTCTGAAGTTCGAGTTGAAAGCTTTTGGGGTTTCGCACTTGGATCGGTGCTGGGTGGAGGGTAGATGGGTTTTCAGCTTGATATTTAAGTTCAAAGTGCCTCTTGTTTAGGCTCGACTGTGAACAGTATTTTAGCAGCGTGTGCTACAAAGCCACATTGCCTACAGCTTTTGGCAAGGCGCAATAATCGTGGCGGTGTGTGAAAAACTTTTGAAGTGAAGAAGCGGTCGAAATATTTTTCTGTCCTATTGTAAAATAATTATATCTAAAACAAACTAAATTCAAAATTATCACAGTAATAATTGAAGAAACCAAATTCCCGATGATTCGATCCTATATGTCGTAATAGCCACCTCTCACCAAGAGGTTATCACTTCCAGTTTTCACAGCGTTGATCACTGAGGTTTCACTGAATACTTGCTTCTTCGTCGACATAATGAAGTCAATCTAATTTTTTGTTACACCATCAGGGATCTGTCAGGTCCACTTCCTGTGCTCACATTTTCTGAAAAAGGAGTTCTTCATAAAGAGGCCTTCCTTATCCATAAAACTAGCCAGTAGGTGACCCCGGTGGTTCCAACGTCCAACTTCAAATTGCTCCACTCGCATAACTCATCATCGCATTGGTTCTGTCGCCTAGTTTCGCGTTGACGGGAAAGTGAGTTTTAAAACCAGGTATACACACATACATACTCAGCCTATAACGTTCCCACTGCTGGGACACAGGCCTCCTCTCCGTGAGAGGGAGTAGGCCGTAATCCACCACGCGGGCCCAGTGCGCGTTGGTAGATGTCACATGACTTCGAATTTTTGGTTCTAGGACATGCCGGATTCCTCACGATGTTTTCCTTCACCGTTTGAGAGCAGTGGTGATGAAATTATTTACACAAAGTATTGCGCCTAGCTGGGTTCGAACGCACGACCTACAACTCGTAAGTTGCGGCCTTTACCACTGGGCCACCACTGCTCTGGCCGCTCTTTAAACCAGGTATGGCTCTAGAAATATCCTCAAACATGGTCTCCACCTTATTGTCGATGTATGACGAGGTGGTGGCGTAACACTCTCGATCTTCACCACGTTGTTTACAAGGGACTTATGGACGATAATAATAATATGTCGAACGCGTGGCTAAATCGAGGCGAACTCTTCCCGGAGACTGAAGGGTTTATGCTTGCTATACAGGACCAGGTAATTGAAACCAAAAATTACAGAAAGTTCATCATAAAGAATTTAAATAATGACACATGCAGGAAATGCAATAGTTCTCCAGAAACGATCCAGCATATCACAGGCGCGTGCAAGTCGATTGCCCAAACGGACTACAAACACAGACACGATCAAGTAGCCAACATTATACACCAAAAATTAGCACACCAATTTAAACTTATAGATTCCGTTACACCATACTACAAATACAATCCAGAAACTGTATTAGAGAACCCCTCAACAAAACTATACTTTGACCGCGCCATTCTTACCGATCGAACCATTCATTTCAATAGACCAGATATTACACTAATTAATAAGTTAAACAAAACTGGATATTTAATAGATATTGCCATACCAAATACACATAACTTGCAAACAACAATAGCAGAAAAACTGAGCAAATACACTGAATTAAAAGATGAAGTAACCAGACTGTGGCATTTACAAAAAGTTACAATAGTACCAATAGTATTGTCTACAACAGGAGTAATACCGAAACAACTTCACCAATCCCTTAATTCCCTTAAATTACCTCCAAATACTTACCACCTGCTGCAGAAGGCAGCGATACTAAACACATGCAGACTCGTGAGAAAGTTTTTTGCAATGTGACTCAGAAAACCCACATCAGAACACAAATACTGTACCATCTTCTGTGCAATGTTCTGCACGTGACCGCACTTAATCCAACTGATAATCACTTGGCTTAGGCCCGTGTTATCAGCTTTTCCGGCTAGCCGAGAATATAAAATATATGTCAAAAAAAAAAAAATTAAGCCATTTATTCCATATTGCCAGTTTACATTTCAAATGTTGTTAGTAGTTTGTTAGTATGTTTCCTTAGAATATGTTAGTACTTATGTTAATGTTCGTTGTTTGGAATATGGACCCCTTTTTGGGTAAAGGCCTCCTCCAGCTTCTTCCACACGTCCCTGTCCTTGCCTAGGTCTAACCAATTGTTTCCTGTCACCTGTATAATATCATCAGCCCACCTTCTCTTTGGTCTACCAATATTTCTTTTCCCTCCTGGGCCTTTCCATCGAGTGGTTTCTGTGGTCCATCTACGAGTATTGTCTGTGTAGCGTGAAATGTGTCCTGCCCATGGACGATAAACCTGACACCAACTTGGGACTGCCGGTTGCCCTCCCGGAAATAGACCAAGTTCCCGGATTTGAGGATTATCGAGTCCTCCCCGTCTCGACGGACCTAACATAACCCTACCATACCCCATCGTAACCAACTCAATTCTTCCTCAAATGCGGCGATCTTGTCGAGTCTACGCGTGTTGTACGTTGCCAAGTCCAGTTTTCGGTGATTATGGTAGCCGGAGATTTTTAGCAAATTTCATTTGGGGGCTTGCTATAATCGTCACGCTTGTCAGGCGTGTTGGCGATAGCATATGGTTTTAAAAATGTGTAGAGAACGCAACTGCCCATACTCTAGTAACTCCTACTACCACTGAGTAATTTTTAGCAAATTTCATTTGGGGGCTTGCTATAATCGTCACGCTTGTCAGGCGTGTTGGCGATCGCATATGGTTTTAAAAATGTGTAGAGAACGCAACTGCCCATACTCAAGTAACTCCTACTACCACTTCTACTCCTCAAGTACCTTAGTCGCGTTTTACAACACGCTCGGGAAGAACGTAGCACCATTCTGAGTGTTCGCCAACTTTTCAATAAGCACTTAGTATTAAAACAGCACACCACGCTTACCTACACTGCTGAAAATACTTACAAAAGACGGAATTGTAGTATGCACCTTTAATGCAACCTCAAAACAAGTATTTGTAGAAAGATTTTTTTACATTCTTAGGCCCTTTTTTGTACAATAGGTTAAATATAAAACTAAGTACCTATCTATAAATTAAATTACTTTAGCTGTAAGAAAAAAATTATATTTAAATTTTTGCAAACCATCGCTTATGCACAAACAGAAGATCTACTTGTTGTCTGCAAATAGATCGACTAAACATGCTATTTTATAACTTATACTTTTATTCCCTAGTTTTAATTATTTTTACTTTATACACATTGTTAATTTATTACATTAAGTTTTTATGCACTTCATAGCCTGAAACAGGTTCAACCTAGTTCAGGCAATAAGCAACTGTGTTCTGTTTTAATTGTTAAGATACTTTGTAAATATGCGCATTTTTATAAATAAACGATTATATTATTATTCTTCCCGAGCGTGTCGTAAAATTCTTTAGAGTCACCACACGGACATAGCACCACCAGTCAGATAACTTAAAAGAATCGCTTTTGTATTTATAATATTAATCGATATAGCTGAGTCTTTCACTTTACTAAGGAATTCAGAAAGTCGCACATGGTGAAAAGGAGAAAGGAGAGTGAATTGGGCACGGTAGTAGTAGCTCCTGCCAAGACAAGTCAAAATTGATTTCGTCACTGAATGACTCATTCATTCATCAAAATCTCTAGTACCCGAGGTCCTACAAAGCTGAAATTTCGTATGTACGAGTAAGCTGAGATGCAATTGCATACAAAGAAAAAGTAATCGCTAAATTAAACCCTTCAACTCCCTTATAGGGACAGGGTCTGGATCAGTTACAGATCTAATGTTGAGCAAGCCCCTAACTGTACAAGGCATAACTCTACAAGCCTTACATCTCATCAAAGCGCATGGCTTGGTCGTTCCATTGAACTATTGCACGACAAAACATTAAAGACCAGTGAATTAATTTCTTACCTTAAGCCCAAAAGAGTGTCTGTGTGACAGTCGAGAAACAGCAAGTCGTACATTGTGACTAAGGGGGTGTTAGGTTTGTAGAGTTGCTTGTCAGAAATGTTTGGAAACGTGAGGTATTTTTGACAGATTGAGACTGAGATCAGAGTGTG
Source organism: Polymixis flavicincta (assembly GCA_949987655.1). NCBI lineage: Eukaryota > Metazoa > Arthropoda > Insecta > Lepidoptera > Noctuidae > Polymixis > Polymixis flavicincta. The sequence goes on along the minus strand of OX465175.1, from coordinate 9,497,211 downwards.
AACGTGGTTAAAATTACAAGAATTGGCCCGCTGACTCTTTAACAGCAAAAGCGATTTTATGTCATGTCAGCCTAACTCAGGAACATGCTTTGTTTTTTGTCACTAGGCGTCATCTATGACTATGGTAAATTCAGTTGGAAGGCTGCTTCCCTTAAACAATCCTAGCTAAGCCCATGGTGCTGGCAATATGGATGGTGTAAGGATTGGTAATATCGTCAGCGATGATAAAAAGAACACGTCCTACGGCATTCCCCAAGGAAGTATTTTAGGGCCTACGCTATTTTTAATTTACATAAACGATCTTTGTAATCTAAATCTTGATCACGGCCAAATTGTCTCTTATGCTGACGATACTGCCCTTCTATTTTCCGCTGACTCAGAAGACAATGTCTTCAAGTTTGCGCAACAAGGATTCAATGTTGTTAACAAATGGCTTCAAAATAATTCACTAACACTAAATGCAGACAAGACAAATTGCATTAAGTTTTCAATGCGCAAGCAAACTTTAACTGGCACTAGCTCGACATTATATGCTCATTATTGCGCTATTCCTACAGATAACCAATGTGGTTGTCCTAAAATTAAAATGGCAAAAACAACAAAATACCTTGGTATTATAATGGATGAAACACTTTCGTTCAAACAACATATAGAAGCTTTAAATAGTAGAATTCGCAAGTTGATATTTGTTTTTAAGAAAATACGCTATATTGCTGATCCAAAAATTGTTAGACAAGTCTACTTTGCTCTATGTCAATCGATATTAACTTACGGTATTACCACGTGGGGTGGTGCGGGTAAAACACTATTACTAACCACCGAAAGAGCTCAGAGGGCTATTCTCAAAGTGTCTACTTCCCGCCCTTTCCTTTTTCCTACTAACCTACTATACAAATCTTGTGAAGTTTTAACAGTTCGACAACTTTTTATAGTGGGCATTGTGTTAAAACAACACACAGCTCTACCTTACAGTACAGAATATACTAATAAAAGACGTAAAGATATCGTCTGTCCACAAAATATAACTAAACATGGTTTTATATCCAAATTTTACCTGTACCTCGGTCCTCTCCTCTATAATAGACTAAACTCGAAAGCAAACATTTATTCCCTGAACTACACAACATGTAAGAGAACTCTCAATGATGCACTCCAAAGCATGTCTTACGAAGAAACAGAGAATTTACTAACTGTGTTAAAGTAATTTTAAGTGAATATTTACGTTAAGTATTTGTAAAATTTAGAAACTAAGCTACTCTTCATTTATAAAAGTATTTGTGTATTTTCAACTTGTGATTATTTATTAAATTTGTAACACTATTTTAGCTCTTTTTGCCTGAAATACAGGATTACCTAGTTCAGGCACGTAATTCTTAGAAATAATATTTATTACATTTAAGCAAAACTGTACATATTTTTAAGCCTTTTATTTTTTGAATAAATATATTATTATTATTATTAAATATTTCGAAATGCCTCAAACTAACCGGAACCGTTTGATTATAGCTTAGCACTACACATTACGCAGCAGAAACCTAAATAATATAAGTACAGGTAAATTAAATAATATAAGTACAGGTAAACTAAATAGGAGGAGGTATTTCCCTCACTTAATTACATTTGCGACACTTGTCATATATTAAACTCTAAATATAATAATAGTCGTTGCTTCCTCGTGTTCCGAAGGCTGTATGTTAACCAGACCGTGAACTTTGCGACCCTGCTGTTCACCAGAGTAAAATTAGTGTGGGCCGAGGCGGCCGGACGGAGGAAAAATGTACATATAAATCGTTGCACATTTTCTTAAGACTGACACGCGAAGTGGCGCGCGCGCACACCATGTCCCTATCCTCCCTTTGATCTACACGTACTTTATTCCAAGTGTCCTGTTAAGAGTGACAAAATGTTTGTGTGGTTATTGCTGCTGGTTCTTGTGTTGTGGACGATGACATTTTGGCATAGGAGGAGGCACATGAATAAGCTGGCTTCGGCTTTACCGGCTTCTAAGGATGAGCTGCCTTTGATTGGGGTGGCGCACACCCTGGTCGGGAATACTGAAGGTGAGTTTGCGACATGATGACGGAAGGGTTCATTTTGTCAGTTGAGTAACCGTTATTTGCACTAAATAAAAACTTTCAAAATACTAAAATTATAAGTGACTAAACTTTTTCTCAATAACATTTTTTTTTTTGTTATAATCATGATTTATGATGTATAATTATGTAAATTGGCAAAAGTAAAAAGTTTTAAAACACGTCAAAAATTTAAATGTTTTAAAACTAAGTTCATACTTAGATCTCTGTATCGTAACATAATTATATAAGACTGGATAATTTTATTATTATGTCCTTTATTTATTTTCAATCCTTACACACTACCTACATTTTAAAAATGTTTTATCAAAGTAATTTAACAAAAAACATTTCAAAATATAAAAATTATTAATAATATTAAAAGTAACTAATCTAAAAATTACTAACTAACTAGTACCTACTTAGATGAGTTCGGTGTTTCCTATCCAACTACTCTGAGAAGAACGACCAAAACAAACTCAGTCTTTTTTAAAATCTACTTACACATAATCTTGGTTACGCCATATTTAAAAGGCTGACTTACTATACTACTTTTATTTTAACGGCGAATTGCTTTCAATGCCAACAAAAAGTCAGCGTCAAGTCAACTACTCTTGTTACGTTACGTTATAGGTCAGGCTCAGGTTACGTTTCTAGATATAATAGATACCATATTAACATCTTTATCTGGATCACACTTATTGATCACGTCAATCTAGTCAATCTTGAAAGCGTATGCTTTCAAGATTGACTGCTATAACTACTAAGTCATTCGGGGCATAAGGACGCACTTTTTCTTTTTGTCTTCACTGAACTTAGCATCGTTTATTAGTGGTATCTATTACAGCTATCAGGATCCTAAAACGAAACAAGTATTCGACGAAAGATAATTTATAAAATGGTACCTATTTTTTATATTAAGTTAATATGTGCCATGGTCAGGTGGAGTACCTTAGCCCATAATAGGAAAAATGTACACATTTGGGTATAATAAAAGAAAAAAACTAATTCGGCTACATATCATTCACTTTTTCTCTCTTCTTCTAGTTTTTTTGGCAATAATAATCTTTGAAACCAACTGTCTCACTATTTTTTTTACATATTTGCGTAGAGTTATGTCACCTTCTGCAACAAGTAAAATTGCGTATATTTCAAATATTGTATATTAATTAATCAAATTGCAGTTTTTTGAAGAGAAATTCTTTTTTAAATTTTGCGTACATTTTTTAAATTCTTTGTTAAGTTAACAGCTCTCTGACATGCGTACTGTTATACCTCAGTAGGCCGTTACAGTTAAATGTTCTTTTTTTTTCATTGCAGTGTTGCTTTTTTCACGTTTTTTAATTATTTTATATTTATTTTTTAGTCTGGGTTTATACTGTTTTTTTTTACTTTTTGTGTTGTCATAAAACAACAAAACACTGTGTCTCTGTTTTATGAGAGAACACTGGCTCCTGCAACACAGTTACATAACTAGCGCAGGAGTCAGAGAAATTTACAACTTGGTGTACGTTCTTGGTTGTCAATAAATATTTTTTTATTTGTATGGAAAAAATCTTAGTAGCTAAACTTCCAATGAGGTTATGTTAAAACTTTATTTTGTTTATTAGATAGCTTCCAGCTTCTAGCTTCTGCCAGCGGCTTCGCCCGCGCGGAACTTTCATCCCCTATTTAACTCCCTTAGCGGTTGAATTTCGAAAAATCCTTTCTTATTCCTAGTCTACATTATAAAGAGCACCACCGTGCAAAATTTCAGCTTTCTTAGTCCCAGAGTTTGGGCTGAGCGTTGATGAGTCAACAGGACTTTTCATTTTATTTAAATAGATAAACATTGAAAAAGTTAAAAAAAAAAACAACTTGCCTTTAAAAGTAAGAATGCTGCATTTCCACTAACTTTACCTAAGTAGTAGTGAAAAACTACAGAATTTTATAGTGATTTAAATTTTACTAAAATCACCATAGACGTGGTGGCCCTTGCACACACATTCTCGAGGAACCAGCAACTTCGCCCCGCCAACCCCTTAGAGAAAAAGCACTGCGTACTTTTGGCTACTGCGTGTTTTTACCCCGAATTATGTAACTTTTACTTTAACAAAGTAATGGTTGGCTTGTAATTTAATTTATTACCACTGGTCACAAAACGGTGGAGAAAACATTGCGACGAAACTGGCATACCTAACCTAGAAACAATACATTTGAAGACATGTCACTTGCGAACCTGCACTTGGCCCGCGTGGTAGATTATGGCCCACTTTCTCTCATACCTTGTAAGAGAAGGAGGCCTGTGTCCGGTAGTACGAACGTTGTAGGCAGGATATGTACGTGTATTATCTTAAAGATAGCTACCTAACGACGGAAACTGTGTAGTTTTTACACTCCATGAATCCCGTCAGCTTATGCCCATCTGACGATATTGATTCCCATTGATACACGCTTAAGTTAATAAGCGACTGCAAGCCCCGTAGCTGTTAAGACTACTCCGTTGGTTACGTTGCAAGTGCGACTGCCGACCATGGGATCCACGGTTCAATCGCAAAGTCAGGCATTAATTTTTCGATAGGAATTTGTAACCTTAATAATCAACCTATAATGTTTCCTCTGCTGGGAATCAGGCCTCCTCTCGATGAGGGAGTGGGCTGTAATCCATCACGCGAGCCCATTGCGGGTTGGTAGATGTCACATATCGTCGAACTTTTGGTTCTAGGACATGCCGGTTTCCTCACGATGTTTTCTTTCACCGTTTTGAGAGCAGTGGTGATGAATTAATTTACACAAAGTAAAGCACCTCCCTATGTTTGAACCGTTCAAACGTTCGTTTGATACGACTCTGGTCCTCTGCCTATACAAATTTAAAGACGGTGGCAGACCAAGAGCTAAACTAAGTAACTTATCTCGATAATTTTTGATACATAGCTCATCAGTAGTTTGCGGTCTGTACTTATGTAAAATTACATCAGCTATGCGAGCTAAGCTGGACTAATTTTGCTTACTTCTTGGTCTGTAACCGGCTTTTTGGTAATATTTAAGGGGTCTAAAGTAGTTTTTGGCTTTCAGATATCATGAATCAACTGCAACATTTAAGCTACGAGAGCATGCAAAATGAAGGAGTCATTAGAGCTTGGTTGGGACCTACATTATTCTTCAGTGAGTATTTATTAATTATTTTTATAGTTTGTAGAATATCGATGAACGAATATTTTCCACCTAATCCTAAACCTAATAAAACCAATAATAGTATACAGGGTCAAATTTAATTAGCTGGCAATACTTCACTCACGTGTTGGGTAACAAAAAAAAAAAAACATTCCGTGGGCGCCCGTAAATGCCCGCAATCGAAAATCTGTTTTTGTATTTCATCGTGGAACATAGATACTTTCATCGAATTTCCAAAAACCATAACAATCGTTTGGTTGCCTTAAGGCGACGATAGATGACAGCTACCTACAGCGATGCACTGCCGCCCATCGCTCGCAAGAGACCCCGCCTCAACGCACATCAAGTTTTTCGAAAAACAACCCATGTTGATTTATCAAACACAATTCAAAGAAAAACCGTATACTAAATTTTGGGTGATTAAATTGTCTTTTAGATGGTGAAAGTTTCATGGAAATACACCCGATAGTTTTTGCGTGATTATCGTTTTTATGTCCGCGATAGACATTACTTTACTAATTAATTACATTATGTTATAAAAATATTATTTAAAATATTCATATGACGAAAAAAATCATCTAGTTTTACATTTTTTTTTTTTTCAAATACATAAGACAAGCCGTTTAGACGTGATCTTCAATAAAAAGTCCTTAAAAGTCGGCTGTCTGCGCCTTAATGTACAGTAAGGAGTCATAAGCGCAATAGCATACTCAGGGTTTTATTGCTATAACTCGCGGTCCAGGCTATACCTACAGCTGTGTGTATAATTGATGTATCAACACAGAACGCATACCTCATAACCCACACACTGGCGTCGAATGAAACAAAAAACATACCGTCGCACAGACTACGTAATAATGTATGGTCTTGGTCGGTTTGTACCATTGCCAAAATTCACGTTCTCATATTCCGATAGCTCGTAGCGTATCGTCTTGGATTAAGAAACTCATAAGATCTGGGTTCAAATCTCGCGATGAGACTTTTATTTTTCTTTCCAACAATAATCATCATCTGTTCTTTTATTATCCGATACAATTTATCGGATAATAAAAGAACAGATGAAGATAGACAGAACAGAAGAGATAAACGAGAATAATAATGTATTTTAAAAATTACTTCTTTTGTTATTTAAATAAAGGATTAAGAATAAAAATATTTAATAAGTGATTACAAGTTATTTATTCGTTATAATTTTATGAAGGATGAACATAACTAATAATAACTTCGTGTTGAAACAGTTTATTTTTTCATAAACTAAAGTAAAGTAGCTAATTAGTGAACTATGATAAGCAGGCTTAAAATATTGTATCTTAGTAATATAATAATATTGTGCTGTAATTACTACTGTGTGTGGGTACTATACAGAAACCACAATTATCTACGTAAATTTACCCACATAAATATCACAAATTTTATCAAAATTAAATGACTCAGTAATACTATTTGATGATGATGATGATGATGATGGGACTCCCTTTTCCGCGCGTAGACTCGCAATCGGTTCATTGTGCGTGGGGATTCTGGCTAACAGAGCCAGCCTAGCTCCGCCCAAAAGCTCAGAATCTTCCTGGGAGCTTCACAGTCTTCGCGAAGCGACCTCACTGTTCCGAGGATTTCTTCACGTTGAAAAGCCAGTAATACTATTTTATTCTACTGCGAATGAGCTCGTTCTATCTCAAACCTCAACGTTAACAAATCCTATTTAATAGGACTTATTTGTAGCATACGAGTAAGTATTCATTGCCATTACTAAAAGAAGATTGAAACCAAAACCTCAAAATAATATTACGGATATGACACAATATTATTTGAATATTACTAAAATCAATAAATATTTGTAGTATAAAACTTAATGTTAATGTTTTTCCATTAAATATGGTTTTTGAGATGATTTTCGATGATGCAAACTTTGTGCGTGGAATGCACAGCGCGCAGTTCGTAAAGATGTGTCGAATAATTCGACAAAATGTCTTGTCGTTTTGAAACCACTTGTTTCATAATATTAGCTGAACATGTGCTGTCGCTGCGCCTCTTTTATGAGCTGGGGTCTTCCACTTTGCTTTCGTCGGGCAAGGCTACCCCGTTCCTCGTATATTTCACCCACTGACTCACAGCATTTCACTAAAACAAAAAAGGGGTAAGTATTTTTAGCCTACTAAGCAAAATACATAGTAATACGTATTACTATTTAGAAATAAAATTATTTAAAATAAAATTTTTATATAAATAAAAAGTAAGTATAATGTTATTTTCTTCTTTCAATAATGTAGGAAATTCATTTACTTTGAAATTTTATATTTTGGTTATATTTAGACATGATATTTACAAAAGTTTCAAAATAATAACTACAAGGATCAGCAGTTATACTTTAATTACAAAAATTGTTTACTAAAATAATTAAATCATAATACTCACACTCGGTCCGGTTTCGTCAGATATTTGTGATATATTAGATAAGTCCGCTTTAATGCAGCGCAATAATATTCGCTTTCATTTCTATATTTAAAGCTCACATTTTAAAATGAACTAGTACACTGCTAATAGATTAAACACACGTCACTACCACCCAATAACAACCAACAACGTTTTATTTAGTCTCGGTGAATGAGTCGTAAGTTAATTGCACTTTAAATTTATTAAGGTTTCTGTGGGTATGATCATAAAGTTTTACGAGTTTAGTAAACAAGACGTCCAGAACAAGAAACTATAGTCAAAAGCAAAATGTTAAAACAATAAAAAGACTATCACCGCACGTGGGATTCGAACCCGCGACTCGCTACGCTCAAACGCGCTAACCCAGGAACGGTATTTTTTGAATGGTGGGAAATCATCAAAAAACTTCACCCGCTCTGGGTGGAGCAGGAGGGCGTGTCAGACTTTTCTGACTAAAACCCACCCGTGTTGCCTTGGTGCCAAGGGCGCCGGTATCTCTTTCGAACAACCCGCACCCCTGGCAGGCATCGGTCCTTGCGGACCCCACCAGTTGTTGCTGACAACACTGACGGCGCGCGTGGAACACAACGCGCCATCGAATTGGGCATTTTTTTTTGTGGTTCCGCTGCCTACCACTTTTCGGCCGCAGGGGATAGGGAGAGCGGCCAACGCTATACCGACACTTGTGGCCCCATCGCGTCCGCCATCAAATGGTGGCGACCCGTCCAGGCCACGGAAGGGAAGAGCGGTACTACTCAGAAGTACCGGCACTCCTCCTTCGCTGTAGTCTGTAGCCTTCAGCTGCGATGCCTCCCATTTGACATCGCGGCCCGCCTCAAATGCGGTGCACCTCACCGCAACCTACTTTTTGGCCGCTACGTCGTCGGCTTGGAGGCAAAAGCCCTGACGCGCGGCCGGGACCTTGGGGTTCCTCTTCGCTTCACCTTGGGAGGGTGCGGGGCGACGACAATGCGGACCCATTGGGGGGGAATCCAAGTACGGTAGATAATCGCTAAGCTATCATGTCATTTACTTTTACGGTTGAATTTATGAAATACAATCATTTGTGACGCATGTGAGTATGTGTGTCTATAATATAGACATTACTTATTATAAGAAGGTCGTAAGTTGCTAGTCCACTTATGACCGCTACTTTACATAAACAGTTGTACACAGTACAGTATAATTTAAAGTTTTGAACAAAGTTGGAAAAACTAAAAAAATTTTTTTTATATATTTTTTATTTCATTAGTTTTCCATATCCACACGTTGGTCAAGTATTGCCAGCTAATTTACTTTGACCCTGTATATTTTCCACCACAACTGCATACACTAGTTAGATCCCTCTTGGGTTCTTACTTTGTTTATATCCTTGTACAAATATAAAGTATCGTGATAAGGTATCACGACAGGTACTTTATATTTAAAAATAAATTATATATATGTTATATTTTTAATTTATACATAATATGGTTAAACTAATTGTTCAATATAAAATGTTATTTTTGTGCAGTCGTTGTGGATCCCGTCGATCTCGAGATGGTTTTGAAGACGTGCATGGAAAAAGACGATCTCCACAGGTTCATTAGAAAAGTTATTGGTAATGGCGGAATATTTGCTCCAGGTAAGAACACTGTTTTCAATGTGTAAGATAACAGTTTACGGTGGAAGAGAAGATCTGAAATACACATTTCAAAATGTCTGTCAACAAACTTAAAAAAAGTTTAAAATCAAGTTTTATTAAAGCATAAGGTTTTCTTTAGTTGGTCTCATTTGATGTTGCTATATTAGATATTCAGTTGGATACCCTACTAATAATAGGTGGTTCTAGCTGTTTCAAACCTAGATCTAGGCTTTGGCCTTTGTCTTACTTACTGCTACATAGTTTATAATGTGAAAGTGTCTTTGTACATAATGGGTCATAATGAAACATAACTAAACCCTCAATAGCTATAATAGTAACATTACCAATGTTAATGAGTCCATATGTCTTCCAGTCACGTCTGTTTAAAAATGTTCCACCTAAAGAACAAATGCGAGCGAATTCGTAATAATTCGGTGGTAGAACAATAAGGAAAATGATATTAGCAGTAACACGCAGACAGTAGCAACAGTATATTTCGTAACTGAGCCAGAAAGGACATAAAAATTCCAACAACAAGGTAAATAAGGCTGTGATGTAAACTTGTAATGTGTCATGATGACGGTGGAAGGATCACAGATGGATAAAGATAAAACCATGCCAAAACTTCTTCTAAATTACGTCAGACCACAGAACTTAGCTATGAGTATACAATGAAAAAAATCAACCGACTTCCAAAAAACACTAGAAAGTGATAAATAACTTTAATTTCGGAAGTCGGTGACTTTTGATACGTATTTTATTAATTTCTGGTCACCGTTTTCCGAAATTAAAGTTATTTTTCACTTTCTAGTGTTTTTGGAAGTCGGTTGTTTTTTTTTTTTTTTTTTTTTTTGAAAAAAGTTTTTATTTTTCACTTTTTAGTTATGGTACCTACCCCACACCAATTCGAAATTTCATCATCCTTGGGGTCAACACAATGCATATTTATGCGATAGCAGCAATCGCGGTTAATTTGCTGTCTTTTTTCGAAGAGTTCCGTTGTCTGTCTCCGAAACGCATCATCAGATCTATATGAAATTTAAATGGGGATTTCGGAATAAACTCCTTCCTAAAAAAAAATGCAAGTCGGTCTATATATGACGGAGTTGTGCCCGAACCTCCATCTAACTCCTAACCGTTAAAGAGTTGTACCTTTCTTCATCAGCTCAGCGTCATGAGATGATAATGACCATACGCAAATGTCTCAATAGCTTTAGAAAACATATGAAAAACATTATTGATACCTACAAATTTTGAGGGTTGCCCTCGATTTCCCTGGGATTCCATCATCAGATCCTGATTTGGTGGCAATAGGACCACCTCAGGAGTATACTCTTTCAAATAAAAAAATAATTTTGAGAAACGGTCCACAAATGAGGGAGAAATCGGGTAACATACCTACATAAAAAAATACTTTCGGTGGAACATATAACTCCTCCTTTTTTGAAATCGGTTAAAAAGTAGAGCCCATTAGTTCTTACTCAAAATCAAAATATTTTATTACACTACCTGCATGGGCACTTATCAAACGTCAGAAGCTAGGTGCATGGTTACAATTTGTCGTTTCCTGTGGAGAAGAGCCGGCAAGAAACTCCGCGGTTACTCTTTTAAAAATAATTGGCTTTTACAATGTTTGCAAATTACAGTGAAAATAGGTATGGGACGATAGTGCAGGCCTGTCAATAAGTACCAGGTACTTAGAGGAATGAAAATACAGAATAGAAAATCGTCTACAAATCTATAGTCTGTAAGGCCTACAACGTTCTGTCATTCACAATATGTAAAAGAATCTACATAAATAAAATTAACCTATTTAAACCAAGTCACTAATAAATAGTTTAAAATTTATGTATAATGTCAAATGATGACGAGAATTATGTCAGGCATTGTTTAAAAATAAAAAGAATAAAATTTAACGTTGTAATTTGGGAGCAGCTAGTTATGCTGTTAATGAGATACCAGGGAAGTCACATGTGGAGAAGGTATTAATGCCAAACTTCCCTGTATTCAACGTAGTCTTTTATCATAGAATATGCTTTTTTGATAAGGACACGTTTGATGTGAGTTTTAAACTTTCCATCGCTAAGTTCTGTGACCGACTTTGGCGACTTGTTATAGAAGCGGATACTGTTAACTAGAAATGTCTTGCTAGTTTTAGTTAATCTAAATTTTGGGATCATAATTTCATCTTTACTATGTGTATAAACTACGTGTACTACATGCACACCGGTATTAGCGAACAAGGGGTATCCTATTATATATGGAACAAAAGCACTTTGACACTTTAGGTAGGTTCCTCTATGAATCTACAGCTGATCAAGTTTTTCTTGCTTCGTCCAAACTTAATCCGGAATCTATTTGGACAAAGACTCACTCAAGGTTTCTATTTTATATTCTTTGAAACATTTTTAGATTCCTAGAAAATGTAGATAAGTCTCATTTATTGTGGGTTTCAACTCTGAAAGTCTTTCAACGAAGAACAGTTACGATGCACCCAAAGCTGACCGTCGTCCCAACGCTGTGGGAATCGTAAGGAATTGTGCGCTGGCCACAAAAAACCGGTTAATTTGTGTCAAAATTAATAAAAGACCAGGACCAGGGTGGAACTCATAAGAATTATGTGAAATGGAGCAAAATACTAAAACTGACCACGACTACGTCTAAATCGGAACCCACCCGTTCTAAAATTTCATTCGCTCTTTAACCATTATTCGCAAAAACTGTAGCTTGCTGTCTCATTTGTATGTCTGTGTATAATTCTCAAGTATTCTGCATTTAATTTTCGGCGTATTCCGCCAGTTCTTTGTTTATATTTCGACATATTGCACTATCGTAATGCTGGCGGCGATTAACTGATAATACCTACGGGGCGCTGAAAAAATAATTCTTCAAAATCTTATTTAACTACACTAGTAGATTAATTGCCGACGCTAGTACAAGCATTCATCACTAACCGGGATCACGGGTTATATGTGAGCTAATTTGTGGCAGTTTGCTGTAATTTAGCATCATATAAGTTCACCCATAGTGATCATGTGGGCTATATAAGTGCTATTATAAGATTGCTTGTAACAAGCTGATTTACACGATTAAAGTTCACCTGTGTGCAGCAAGAAGAATTATATCATTGTTAATTGAAGTCACAGAATAACTGATAGGATTATAGTAGCTCACATGTTCTTTCTTAAAATGCATGCGATTTAAGGGTACACTTGTGGCCTTCAATTCAGAAAATAGCTTAGTTTAAGTCCATAAATATGCTTAATTGCAGCTTACAGTACTATTAATTGCTAAAAACTGTATAATACTGAACTGTTTACCTATATTAATGCTTGCAACACTGCAGTCGTGTTTTTATGACGCATAATAGCGTTATTATGGATACAGGCAAAAGCGTAATTTTCAGCTATTACGGTACGAGTACCGTGTATCGTGTGGTGACGGACGTAAAGAATAGCACCATCCCATCTCTACCCATGGGTGTCGTAAGAAGCGACTAAGGATCTTACCAGAGAATGGGCAGTAGCGTTCTCTGTGCATTTTACCACCATACTGCGATCGTCAACCCGCCTGCCAAGAGTGGCGATTATGGCAAACCCCCACATTGGGGGAGGCCTATGTCCAACAGTGGACGGCTTTCGGCTGAAATGATGACGGTTCGAGTGTACTATAATAAGTCTTCCTGAATATCAAAGTTACCGATTTTACCTTTTGTAATTTTGTGCTTATTGGGAATAAAAAGAAATAAAAAACAATACTGTGTGTGGCGTTATTGGTGTTTTATTAAAGTTTATTGTAAAGTATTGTTCTTGTGCATTTGTGATTATATGTATTTCTTTTGGATAAACCACGCTCTGCTACCTTAATCGCCAATAGGAACAAGTGGCCTTATCCTTCAAATATCATGGATAATGCATTATTTAAACGATTTATTTTTGTAAAAAGCTAAAGCGTTATTTATGCTAACTAGCTGCAAGCCATGCGAGTGGTAGTGACGTTATGTTCTTTCTCCATCTTCTATCTTTCCTCTCGTACCACTGATGCGAGTGACGTATCATCTTGCTAGACATGTGCACGTGTGCTAGAGGCACTCTAAAATTCGTGATGCTTACAAGCATTATAGTATCAACGAATATTTCAAATCTTCTTATTTATAAAAATAATCCCTATTTTCTTTGGTCACGGCATCATACGTGAACGGCTGAATCAATTTTGCAAATTCTTTATTTTGTTGTTTTTCTTACTGTCAGGAGAAGGTTCTTATGCAAGAAAAATATGAGTAAGTTGCGTGTAACATATCTATTTACATTAAATGCGAATTCAATTTTAATAACGGTAAAACAAAAAAAAAAAAAGTAATAATAATTAAAAGTAATAATAGTTAAAATAATGGTAATAATAATTGTGATGATAATTGTAATGATGATTGTAATTGTAATGATAATTCTACTGATTATGATAATTGTAACGATTTTTTTTTTTAATGCTGTGGTTTTAAAATGTAAGTACAACTTACATAAATAATGTAAATGTTTGCATGCCGAATGGTAAAATATGGCTGACCTTTAATGTATATTAACAACTATTGTGTACTACCCATATTTGCAAAATAAAATCCTATTCTATTCTATCGTTAAGACAGGACAACGTGTGTCGGATCAGCTAGTAGAAAATATTTGATACTTTGTATGTTTGTTAGTTGTACTTTCACGCTTAAACTATTGGACGGACTTTGATGAAATTTTACACATGGGAAGACCAAGACCTTGATAAGGATATAAAATACTTGTTATCCCGATATTTTCATGACATCGAGACTTATGTGGGTGAAACCGGGGGTGTAGCTAGTGTGTTATAAATAGCCTAAACCTGCTACACCCTACAATCTGCACCACTAGCTACGCAGATAAATTAAACCTGGCAAATTTTAAGGACCTTTGTACAGAATATATAGTCTATATATTCTCCCTATACTCCCTCTTCGAAATTGATCGCTCTCAGAGATAAGTTGAATCTAATCTGTGTGATATTTGTTACACTGCAGGAAAAATATATTTAAGCATACTTATGTCATTTTCTGTACAAACATTTGACAAATTATCTCTTCTTCTACGTGCTCGATACGATAGAGGTAGTTTTAAGATGAAATATTACTAAGGTTATTATTGTTTACTGAAATATATTTTTTCCTAAACGTAGTTTCTATCTGGCGTCGTCGTAGGAAGATCTTAGTGCCTGCCTTCAGCCCCAAGATCGTCGAAAGCTTTGTCCATGTTTTCGCTGAACAGAGTGAAAAGCTGGTGAAGCAACTGAAGAATTCTTCCGGCATTGGAAAGTTCAGCATCTGGCCGTTCCTAAGCTCCTACACTCTGGATTCTGTGTGTGGTAAGTTGGATGAATTTTAGCCCGAAATAGTTTGAGTGACGACCCGCAAGATGATTGTGATTATTGACTAAATAGCCTACTAATACCTTGATAACATTATAGGGTGATTCCGTCAAGGGGACGGATCACTAGATTCTGATTTCGTTCGGAGCTCGTGGTTTTTTCTTCCCGTTGATATATTGTGAATTTTATTTTTTTGATATTTTCATTAATTAACAGAAACCGCAATGGGAGTTAAAATCAACGCACAAGAGAACTCAGACCAACCGTTCCTCACCGCGATGAGCAAAGTACTAAACCTGATGTGCGAGAGAATCTTCCACTTGTGGTTACAACCAGACTGGTTGTACAGGTGTTTCCCGAAGTACAAGAAGCACCAGGACGCTATAGCAACTCTGCATGGATTTACTGATGAGGTAATTGATTGTATTATTCTTCTCTCTGGTGAAATTGTAATCGTAGGTAGGTACAGACGCCAGAACATCAAGCTAATCTGTCAAATTTCTTTGCTAGATTTTCAACTTTATAACCTAATTTTTAAGCTTCATGTTCAATTGGGATTTTTTTACAGATTTGGGTAGATTGATGTGCTGGCGTCTGAACATGTTTTACAGTAGTGGCCCAGTGGCAACGACCCCGACTTACGAGTTGTAGGCACTGTCCTCCCATTATTCCTATAAACACTGTAATTTGAATCCATTGTAAAACCTATTTTTAACCCCCGACGCAAAAACGACGGGGTGTTATAAGTTTGACGTGTCTGTGTGTGTGTGTGTGTGTGTGTGTGTCTGTCTGAGGCAACGTAGCTCCCGAACGGATCAACCGATTTTGATTTAGTTTTTTTTGTTTGAAAGGTGTATTAGTCGGGAGTGTTCTTAGACATGTTTCATCAAAATCGGTTCAGCCGTTTGAAGATTATCAGCTCTTTTCTGGTTGAAAAAGGGATTTTAGCCTCTGATCAACTCAAAATTTGGGATTCTATTACTTCAATGATATTAGACGAATAAAATAACCTTGAACTGATGCTGGAGCAACACCTGGAATTTCCAGGAAACCCAAGTTATTCACCAACAAACAGCAGAAGTATCGTGTTTGGGCTCATTGAAAAGGTCTCAATGAATAGAGTATAGACAAATGGTGATTTAAGGGAGACATTAAGTTTAAAAAGCAAGAAATAAAAATTAAATTTAAAATTTAAAAAACCCCCGACCCAAACAAAAACTCAAAAAAGTAAAAAATAATATTTATAGGCCTTTTAATTTTAACGTAATATTTTGATCAGGGTATTGTCAAGTCGGGGGACGGTCAATGAAAACGCCAAACAGAGGCCTAGCCGTTTTTTAAATTTTAAATTTTTAAAAGAGTAACCGTGGAGTTTCTTTCCGACTCATCTATAGAGATGAACGGATCAAATTGGTTGTTTCCTATAGCATAGTAATTGTATTCAGTAACTGGACAAGCGAAGCTAATAAAAGCGTATTAATGAAAAGCTGTAACTTCGACCGAAATTACGGATTTCGAGCTGGACTAGACCCCCTGCACCGAAAATGTTTTTAATTTTGGCAAGGTGCGAATACCCACCATGATTTGGCAGCAATAACACTTAACACCTTTTTTTTGGGTGGGAAATCATCAAATAACTTCTTCCGCTCTGGGTGGAGCAGGAGGGCGTGTCAGACTTTTACTGACTAAAACCCACCCGTTTTCCCTCAGTAGCCCGTATGCCAGGGGCTGTGGTATCTCTTTCGAACAAACCCGCACCCCTGACAGGCATCGGCCCTTGCGGGCCCCATCATTTTTTGTGCTGACGTCTCTTTGAGGCGCGCGTGGAACACAACGCGCCGTCGACTTGGGCTTGGTCCTTACCGGACAGCGAGCTACCCATTACTCGCCGTCCGCAAGCCCATGCCTACGGTGGCCGGAAATCGGCCTGGGATTCCCGACGCCCGGGGCCTCTCTGTATCCTGCGGCGGCTAGGGTCACGAGGGCGCATATGCTGCCTCTCCCTCACGTGCGCCGCCTCCCTCTTCGCGAGCATCACTGCTTCACTGAAGGAGGTGACGGCTACCCATGCACTCTCGCTCCGTACCATAGCCTGGACCAGGGCCGGACGCGAGGGGTCGCCGCCGCCGATCGCCTCCACGAGGACACAGCGGTGCTCCGCCCAAGCCGGGCAGACCGCCACCGTGTGCTCCAACGTGTCCTCAGGGCGATCTTCGCAGTGGAAACACCCGGGCGTTTCCTCCCGCCCTATCCGAAACAGGAAACTCCCGAAACAGCCGTGTCTGGTGAGGACCTGCGTCAGGCGGAAGTTGAG
This sequence comes from Polymixis flavicincta, assembly GCA_949987655.1. Classification (NCBI taxonomy): domain Eukaryota; kingdom Metazoa; phylum Arthropoda; class Insecta; order Lepidoptera; family Noctuidae; genus Polymixis; species Polymixis flavicincta. The sequence continues at coordinate 9,480,227 of OX465175.1, read as the reverse complement.
GACACCATGCCGCCTCTTAAGCCATTCCTCAAAGAGGGGCCTTACCGCTGCAATCGTGGCGTGCCCAGCATTGGGTTGCGACAATCGCACACTCCATGTCACCATGAGATCCCGCCGGAGCTCTATCCGCTGTGCCGCGATTTCCCGCGGCAGCGGAGTTACGCCCCAGCGTTTGGCCTCCTCGCGCCACTCCCACATTTGCGCGAGGACTTTTGCCTCCAGATCCCATGGCGGTAATCCGGCATAGTGAGGTGGTGTAAGAATGAACGAAATTGAATGAACTTGAAATAGTATTTAAAAGCAAATTTTTATTATAAAAGTATCATTGATGTTATCAATAGCATCCATACGACACATTATCTTCTACTTTTAATACGTGAGATACGCAAGAACTGCATGACGAAGAGGTCACATTACTAACCCCATCTTAAAAAAAAAATTAAAACTTCTTTCATGTTAAAATATTTATTATTTTCTGTGACATGCCACTTTAAAATTTAAATTAAACCATTTTTATTATCGTTCGTTCTTTATGCTTTGTTTGGTAACATTATGTTTCTTTGAACTGTCAAATTACTGAACACAATTAAAAGCTGCTGACGTTTCCATGTAGGTTTATGTGAAATAAAATATTTTGGCTTTGGGGTCGTGGGTTCAAACCTAGGCAGGCGCTTTACTTTTTGAACCGACGAAAAAACGGAGGAGGTTACTCAATTCGACGCGTATATTTTTTTTTTTTATGTATGACCACGCATAACTTTTTTCAGAGTAGTCCGATTTTGATAATTCTTTTTTTATTGGAAAGGGTATACCCTGAAGTTGGTCCCATATACATTTTGAAGAAAAATTCCAACCCTAAGGGTAAGAAAACAGGGGATGATTGATTGTTTACTCACAGATTTTAATACTGAGTTGTGTATTATGCAAAAATTAAGCATGTAGTAATAAGTAGATTATAGCCACAAAAAAATATAAAATAAAAACTTTTTAATAAAAAAAATTAACCGCCGAAAAACCGAAAAGTAAAAAATAATAAACCTGCTTTGTTCAACCCCAATGACTAAGTTCGGAAGGCGGTGACTTTGGATATGTATTTAATTATATGTCACCGCCTTCCGAACTTAGTTATTGGGGTTGGACAAAGCAGGTTTATTATTTTTTACTTTTCGGTTTTTCGGCGGTTAATTAAAAAAAAAAAAGTTTTTTTTAAATAGTTTCATCACCACTGCTCTGAAAACGGTGAAGGAAAACATCGTGTGGAAACCGGGGTGTCCTAGAACCAAAAATAATCGAATACGTGTGACATCTATCAATCTGCACTGGGCCCGCGCGGTTGATTACATTACTGCCCACTTCCCTCTCGAAGAGAGGAGGCCGGTGTCCCAGCAGTGGGAACATTATAGGCTCAATATGCTTATGCGTACATGTTGCCAGCAACATGTTTGTCTACAGAAGGGACGGTGATCGCGGTTTGTTACTCTTTCATACACCATACTCAAATCCTTACGTTACATATTTTTTTTTGCGACTGCCATCATCAGATCAGCATAGGTATAGCAGTTCAGTGCTTGGCATAAGCCTTCCCAATAGCAGGGCCAACGCGGTTTTCGGCTACCTACCTTTATTCAGTTGCAACTTGTTATAAGCGTATAAGATGTTGAAGAACTTAATTATTTACAGGTTATTGAAAAGAAGAGACTAGAATTAAAATTAGAGAAGCAGTCTAGAACAGAGGTGGACCATGAATTTAGTGAGTATTCTTTTGTTCATTGTTTTTCTGGCATATTATTGAGTACTTAATGCAACAAATATTTTATCTATCTATCTATACAAATAAAAAGACAAGTCCTGACTTACTGACTGACTCATCAACGCCCAGTCCAAACCCTTGGACCTAGAAAGCTGAAAATTTGCACAGAGGTTCTCTTTATAATGTAGACAAGGAATAAGGAAGGGTTTTTCGAAATTCAATCCCTAAGGGAGTTAAATAGGGCATGAAAGTTACGCGCGGGCGAAGCCGCTGGCAAAAGCTAGTTTTTTATATAGGGTCAAATCCATATTGACCATCTTTATATACCAAGACCCCTCCGTGCCTCGGAAAGCACCTTAAGCCGTTGGTCCCGGCTGTCATTTGTGGATCTTTGACAGTAGTTACGGGTCGTCAGAAGCCCGAAAGTCTGACAACCAGTCTTACCAAGGGGTATCGTATTACCCAGTAACTGGGTCGTGGAGTTCAGATAGGCAGTCGCTCCATGTAAAATACTGGTTTTCAGCTGCATCCGGTTAGACTGGAAGCCGACCCCAACATAGTTCGGAAAAGGCTAGGCAGATGATAGGGTCAAATTAAATTAGTTTGCGTTGCCCACGTGTTGGGTAGGTATCGATATCAAACCTAATCGAAAAAAAAAACAAAAAAAATTCAGGGTCTTAAATAAATTGTTGCGTGGCCCACGTGTTGGGTAGTGATATCTAACCTAAAAGAACAAAAAAAAAAACCAATTAAATTTTTCATAATTTTATGGGTCAAAGTCAATGCCCGTAATTGATCAGCCGTTTTTGTTATTTTTCGCGGAATATGGATATTTATTTTTTATTGATTTCTAAGAACTAAAACATGACAGTCGTCAGTGTCATTTAAAGTTTTGAACAAAGTTGGAATGATAAAGATGTTTTTTTTTCATTCGTTTTCGGTATCGATATCCAACATAATGCCAGTTAATTTAATTTGACCTGTATAATACACCTTAAATCGAACCCAACATTATTTTAGATTTGGGATCATACAAGACACAGACATTCCTAGACCTGTTAATACACTTATCTGGTGGTGAGAAAGGGTACACCAACGAAGAGTTAAGAGAAGAAGTGTTGACCCTTACTATAGCTGGGACGGATACCTCTGCTGTGGCTCTTGGATATACATTGCAGCTGTTGGGAAAATACCCGGATATCCAGGAGAAAGTGTATGAAGAGTAAGTGATTTTTTTTGTTCAAGCCTAGCTCATTAGCCATTATAAACTTTTAACTAACTTCAAAAAAGGAGGAGGTTCTCAATAAATCGGAATCTTTTTTTCAATGTATGTTCCCCGGTTACTCGAAGACGCCTGAACCGATTTCGAAAAGTCTTTTTTGAATGGATTCAGGGGTGGTCAATGCTTAGCGCCGAGGGTTTTAAAGTTAACAGTGTTCTTTTTCGAAGTGCTGAGATGCACTCTGTTGTATTGTCAATGCTAGGTACAACACCGACAGTTGAAAATCCAGTGCGTCATAAAATCCCGCCGCCATATTTTCACATTGATGTGAACTTCGACTTACGAGCGCCTCCTCTAGCGTTGGTCGAGACTCTTGGCTATTAAGACATTATTATCTTAAGTAATTATTATTCTGCGAAACCAGCCATTATAATTATTACGAGGTTGTCTAGGGTTAGGTGTTATGAATAATATAAACTTGTTAGTTTATAACTTCTTCCGTATTTATGTTGATTTATTTGGTTATCCGAAAATGCCTTTTTCAGAATCAAGATTAAATGATCAAATTCGTGTATTTAGGCCCTGAAAAAAAAAAACAAATGTCATAGATAGATCCTTGTTTGAGGGAAATTAAAGGTTCAAAACACGCTAAATTGTAATTTGCTCGATGAAAAAAAAAAATCCGAAACAGGGTCGATTTCAAAACCATTTTCCGTCTCATTTCCTAATAAGAGCACAAAATTATGTGAAAATTGCATGTGCGATGAGGGAATCGTATTTAAGGGGGAATTTAAAGGTTGATTTTTTTTAGTTTTGTAGATTTTTTTTTTAATAAACTCAAAAAGATCTAAATCCGGCTAAATCGGCTCACGCTCAGGGTCTGTCAGATTCCTCCTACGGGACGTCATCGAGGGTGGACCTGTGTCAAAATTTTCAAAAACTCGTTCATTCTGCGCCTGTACAAAAATATCTAACAAAATAACAACAAATTAATTTATGAAATTGCGATAGCTCAGAAAAAAAATCTTGTAATTATAGGTATAATAGTTTGGGGTACGGTACATTGAGGCGTTACCTTGGGGTACGGTACATTGAGGCGCCAACCAGCTCGCCGGTTGAGGGCGTCCCATAGGGTCATGGCCATCCGGAATCCGAGGATATCGCACGATCTCCGGCGAGGCGGCGAGCCTCCTTGCCGTATTACCGCCATGGGATCTGGAGGCAAAGGTCCTCGCGCAAATGTGGGAGTGGCGCGAGGAGGCCAAACGCCGGGGCGTAACTCCGATGCCGCTGGAAATCGCGGCACAGCGGACAGAGCTCCGGCGGGATCTCATGGTGACATGGAGAGTGCGATTGTCGCAACCCAGTGCTGGGCACGCCACGATTGCGGCGGTAAGTCCCCTCTTTGAGGAGTGGTTTGAGAGGCGGCATGGGGTCCTCACCTTCCGCCTGACACAGGTCCTCACCGGACACGGCTGTTTCGGGAGGTTCCTGTTTCGGATAGGGCGGGAGGAAACGCCCGGGTGTTTCCACTGCGAAGATCGCTCTGAGGACACGGTGGAGCACACGGTGGCGGTCTGCCCGGCTTGGGCGGAGCACCGCCGTGTTCTCGTGGAGGTGATCGGCGGCGGCGATCTCTCGCGTCCGGCCCTGGTCCAGGCCATGGTACGGAGCGAGAGGGCATGGGTAGCCGTCTCCTCCTTCAGCGAAGCAGTGATGCTCGCGAAGAGGGAGGCGGCGCACGTGAGGGAGAGGCAGCATATGCGCCCTCGTGACCCTAGCCGCCGCAGGATACGGAGACGCCCTGGGCGTCGGGAATCCCAGGCCGATTTCCGGCCACCGTAGGCATGAGCTTGCGGACGGCGAGTAATGGGTAGCTCGCTGTCCGGTAAGGACCAAGCCCAAGTCGACGGCGCGTTGTGTTCCACGCGCGCCTCAAAGAGATGTCAGCACAAAAATGATGGGGCCTGCAAGGGCCAATGCCTGCCAGGGGTGCGGGTTTGTTCGAAAGAGATACCACAGCCCCTGGCATACGGGCTAATGAAGGAACACGGGTGGGTTTTAGTAAGTAAAAGTATGACACGCCCTCCTGCTCCACCCAGAGCGGGAGAAGTTATTTGAAGATTTCCCACCCAAAAAAAAAAAAGTAAAGGGTGCCAACCCTGGGTACGGAACCCTAAAAACATTACATAATAAAACGTTTCATTTTCATTTGTACTACACTCCTTTAAAGTATGTCTCTCGTCAAATCTAACGTAGGTACCTACTGTGCAGAACTTTGAAATAACTAGCAAAATTAGGAAGTACATAAATAATGTAAATAAAATAATTAAATATTAAAATGATTGTTCCTTTACAGGCTCTGCGAGATATTTCACGATGATCGTATGTTAGTCAAAGAAGATTTAATCAAGTTAAAGTATGTGGAGCGAGTAGTCAAGGAATCTTTGAGGTTATTCCCACCGGTGCCGCTAATTATTCGGAAAGTCTTAGAAGATATTACGTTACGTAAGTATATTGTGTTGTTAAGTAAACAGTTTAATCGTATTTTTAGCAAATTTTAAAAAAGAGGATTGCCAAATGCTAATTAATTATGAAAACTATAGCATGGGCAATTGGGCAGTTGTTTTAACTGTAAATCGATGCAGCTTGGAAGTATTATATTGATTAACAAAATGTTTCAAATTTAAGCAACGTAATGACATAGTTGGTTTATCAGTGGAACATTGTATCGAACTAGCTGTCCTGTGTTGAGCTAGATAAGCATGTTGTAGTGTGCGTGTACAGACTCCATAGGTAATTATCAGAACTTTTCTTTATTTGAGTCAATAATGGAAGATACCCTAGCGAAACATGCATCCAACAAATAAAGCTGCAATTATCTGTGGTGATTTTAATTAATATCAATATTTTGGAACATAATTCAAATAGCAGTAGATTAATAAGCCTTTCTAAATGGTTTGACTTATCGAATGTTTCACAGAACCGACTAGAGTAACTCCAACTTCTGCTACTTGTATCGATAATATTTTCTGTCATGTGAATACGTAGAGAGAGCCATTGTAAATTATCTGCTCACGCTCGACTCTAGGCTACAGTGGAGTCCTCATTTAACAGCTCTTGCAGGACGGCTAAGTTCAGCAGCATATGCTGTATGAAAAATCTGCCAATTCACTAATACAGAAACCGCGACGACGCGAAGACCTCCGTAGGCGAGATTCTCTAAGGGAACTGTTCAAAAATATTAATAGCATGACAGTACCTTGTCAATATATCTATGAGAATATTATGTACATACGTCAGGAAAAATTTAAATCTTTTCAATAAAAGAGGGGAAAGACACACCTTAGGGACTAGAAATAGAGACGAAATAGTTCAGCCAGGATTCAGACTGGCTAAAGTAGACTCATCCTTTATGGGGTACAGTTTAAAATGTTACAATAAAATACCTCCCCGCATACTCCAACTGAATGAAACGAAATTTAAATCTTGTACCGGTAAACCGGGGTAACATTGATTCGCGGGATGAGTTTGATCAAAACTTCCATTTCATAAAAAATTGCTAATTGCGTAAAATGAAACGCAACATGGTAGTTTTTTTCTAGTTTAGCAACACTGAAGAACTGTTAAATTCACTAACAATATTAATTTAATAAGTTAATAATTTTTCGTGTTGGGAGATTTTGATTTTTGAAATTGTATTGGCATTATAATTGGGGTTACTTTGTTACTACACCATAAAATAGGGGGGGTATCAAAGGAACCCTACATCCTACGTATAACTTCGATCAATCAGTTTTATTTTTTTTAACATTATAAAGTAATATTTATTGACGTAATATTACAGGAATCGAGAGTTATAAAAAAAACAATTATTGGACAATTTTTTTTGTATTTTTATAACCACAAATTTGACAGATATGAACCTTCAAAGTTCAATATTGATTAAAGTAACCTCGGTTTACGTATAAAACGCACATGATGCAGCCATGTTTACTATAAGTTGGAGGATTACATCGCTGACAAAAATGGTTGGCTAAACGCTGCTTGTCCTGTTCCACAAGGTAGCATAACATTTGAAAACATTGTTGGAGCTGCTGAAGATTGTAAAGGCTAGATACCTATCTTTGCATCGTATAAATTCGAACTTTTGGAATTGTATATTTGCATAGCATATGTGTGAGCACTAGGTTCCTACTATAAAGCTAACATTTACATGGTACGTCTTTAATTGACTTGAATGTGCCCTGGCAGCTGAGAGTATGTCATGGTCACTGAAAAGTCTTGCTGATGGTGGCGTGTGTGTTAGACCATTGAGTTCCCTTCAAAATGGTTGAGCTGAATGGTGCTGATCCATACGTCATGTTTGTGAACAGGCGCTGCCATATGGACTAGTCATCTGTTAGCTCCCACGGCTTATTTTAATTTCTGAATTTTTATTTTAGTTTGAGATCCAGGAGGTTTTAAATTCGACTGTTTTTTTTGCATCTTTGTTATGCGATATCTCTGGCAACTGTGGATCGATTTTAATGGATACAGTATGCCTCAGGGGTTCCATATAAATTATGATTTACTAACTTTGCTTGGGTAGTTTTTGAGTTAGCTTCAATAATACTTTTTTTCCACTGTAAATATATTTATAATGGTATAACCACCTCCTGTCACTGATATTTATAAAGAAAATAGTGGTATACGCATTTGTCGAGGGTAGGTACCACAACTAAAAAGTGAAAAATAAAAACTTTTACCAAAAAAAACAAAAAAACAACCGGCTTTCAAAATTATCACAATAAAGTAAAGTGAAATACGGTGGCAGACATAACGAAAATACAAAACTAAAGACACCAAGTTCCGTAAAGTTATTTTTCACTTTGTAGTGTTCTTTTTGTAAAAAAGGGTTTGTTTAAATATTCATTGTTGAAACGTTTTATAGTGGTTTGGACAAAATAGATTGATGCTGGAGTGCGTCTTCATTCATAACACAGGCCCACAAATTATTTACCCAGATACCAGACTAAACATTTCCGAAGTATTTTGATGCCCTGAATCCGAATCTGACTGCAGAATTGCTCTATCACGTCAGGATTTAGAGTTATCCTAACCTGGAACACCAAAAAACATCGTATTTGCTCATTTTTGAGGTTACGTAGCCCGGTAGATCCTCTTTCCTCCAAAAAAATCATAAATAATTGTATCTGAAAGTACTAGTCTTTCTCTTTAAAATGGCGTTGAGTTTACTCGAATATTTATTTTTGTTGAGATTTCGCATTTTGAATTTTTCGTGTATGTGGATTTTTCTATGTCTGAAAATCCATAAAATCACACAGTCGATTGATCTCATTTTAAGTAAATAAGTAAATGTGTTTGAAAATCAGTAAAATATAAATGCTCTCTACAGTAAAAAGGCCTAATCTTTTGAAATCCAAGGTCAGATTTAAAAAAAAAGCAGAAGAATAATTATTCTAATAAATTTTTCACGTTAGGATATCCCAAAATCCTTATGTTATAGAGCATTAACTCTGCGGCCAGATTCGGATTCAGTGCATTGCAATACTTCGGAAATACATAGTCTGGTTTCTGAGCAAGAGTGTTCGTCTAATTTTGTCGGCCTGTGTAATTATCATCTTTTATCTTCTACAGCATCTGGCCGCGTTTTGCCGGCCGGTTCGGGCGTGGCCTGCTCAATATGGGGCGTCCATCGAGACCCCAAGTACTGGGGTCCAGACGCCGAAAAATTTGACCCTGATAGGTTCCTGCCTGAAAGATTCAACCTGAAACACCCTTGCAGTTTCATGCCTTTCAGTAATGGACCGAGGAACTGCCTTGGTAAGTAACTACAGAAGGTGATACAACACAAGCAAGTACCTACCTACGCATACTTGTGGATCGGGTGTCTTTTTTGGTGTCACGTTGGTAGGTATGCGAACTTTTAGAGTGATCTCAGGGGAATTCCCATATTTAAAAAAAATTGGCATACTTGGCTCAGTCACAATCTGTTAAAAATATTTCTAATTTATCTACATTTATCACAAGTTCTTGACATTGATTGTCGTTGAGATGAGATGCGACTAAATTTGGGACGACCAGAATTGGTCTTCAGAAATCTTGTTTGTTAGGATTCATCAGACTAGGTCAAATTATGGTGAAGATGGGCGAAAGTCTTCCAATATATGGAAAACTTTTTCTAGGAACAAGACAAGACTTACTATGCTGGGTAGGTATAGTATAGAGACTAATTGTTGGAAAGAAGTTAAATGAAAATATGTATACTACAAACACTGAATGAATCATCTGCTCATATCATACTGAGTCATTCAAAAGCAAATAGGAATTTGATCATAGATACTTTTGTGTAGTCTCTACGACTACTTAAACATTCTGTAACCATCGCTGTTTTTTTATGTCGGAGGTAAGTTAAGTAAAAGGATGTTTAGTGGGTACCTCGAATATTTCTTATAAGTTGCTAGCTTCTGCCCGCGGCTTCAGCAATTATCTTATAGGATCGTGCTACCGGGACAAATATCAGCTAGTGCTAGCCAGCTAGTCATCCGTTTCGGATATTAGACGAAACAAACACGACAGACAAATATAATGATGATAATGGGACTCCCTTTTCCACACTTCCATTCAGTTCGTTGAACGTGACAGACAGACAAAAACTTAAACCTTAGAAATAACAAAATTCTGACACGGCCCTCTTTACGGTAAAGTTTCGCAGTACCTAGTTGAGCTTGCGTGACGTGATGGTACAAGAGGCGGCGCAGCGTGTGATAAATGTGAGACAATTAAACAATCTTAACGGTACTTACATTATTATAACTAACATATTAAATTGATACTACAATGAAATAATAAAAGCAAACAACGAAATCAATCAAATTACGTATCGCAACCGGAATAAAAAGACATGTTGCGCCGACTCCAATTAAATTGGTATAAGGGCAGGAGAATGATGAATGCTGATGAATCATTCACTAGGATTAAATGAACTTAGAAGCTGTCCGGTATGGACCAAGCCAGGGTCGACGGCGCGTTGTGTTCCACGCGCGCCTCAAAGAGATGTCAGCCTCAATTGATGGGGTCCGGAAGGGCCGATGCCTGTCAGGAGTGCGGGTTGTTCGAAAGAGATACCGTGGCCCCTGGCACACAGGCAACTGAGGGAACACGGGACGGTTTTAGTCAGTCAAAGTCTGACACGCCATCCTGCTCCACCCAGAGTGGGAGAAGTTATTTGATGATTTCCCACCCAAAAAAGGTTACTAGGATGTTGAAGGGGGAGAGGGAACCAAAGAAAAGATGTATGGTTTATTTAAGAGATGATATGAATGAAAAGGGAGTGAATGATGACTTGTGTTACGAGTGACGTACGGGCGTCACTTCACACGAAATTGAACGAAAATGGTGGAGAAAACATTCTACACAGGCCCCAAGTAATAAGGAATAAAAACCAACCTTGCTCCCAAGTTAATCTTTTCACATGAAATCCGGTTCAAAAAAAAAAGCACAGAATCTTAGCTTTATAATTCTTAATATTTTAATTCATTGTCCACAGGCTACCAGTACGCATTGATGTCAATAAAAACAACGTTGTCAACATTACTGCGACAATATAAAGTAGTAGAAGACAGAGAAGACGGTCCTATACCGAAAATTAAGGTCAAACTCGATATTATGATGAAGGCTGTCGACGGATACCAAGTGGCATTGGAAAGAAGAGAAAAATAAAAAGTTTCTACGTGACCTCTCTGAAATGACAACTGGTTTTTTTTTTACCTGCCAGCCTCGAAATATTAAGTGGCTTCATTTGTGTACACAGAGTACTTTTTTTTATAATATTTTGTGTATTTGTACTGAATCTACGGTAACAGGTTGTGAATCGATGTCTCTGTAATCTTTTATTATTTAAGATTAAAATACTGTTAATATTTTTGCTGGTTTCCTTGCAAGAGGCATTGGAAAGAAGAGAAAAAGAAAAAGTTTCTACGTGACCTTTATGAAATTCGCGGGAAAAATTATAACTTGTTTTTTTTTTACCTGCCTGCCTCTAAATGCGTTCTAAATAATACATGTACTGAATCTATGGTAACAGGTTGCGAGTCGATGTCTTTTTAATCTTGTATTATTTTAGATTAAAGTAATGTTAACATTTTTGTTGGTTTTCTTTGTGAAAAACTAAAGATCCAAGTTTACAAAATAATTTATGCATCAGAATTTTCCTGAATAGTGCTGAAATAATTTTTAATGCCAAGGCAAATGCGTAAATCATAAGCAATAATTTTTGCAAGAAGTTTTTTGAATGCAGTATTTTATTACTATTCATAGAGTATTATCTTAATAAAAAAAAATAAAAAAACTATACATGTAACTGCCGTCAGAAACCTGAAGCTGCTGAATATGGCAAAAACCAAACGGGATTATTTTAAACAGGCCTGGAATGAGCCTACAAACAGAGTTTCGCCTTGAAATCTTCGTGGATTTGCTGAAACACGTGAGTCATTACTGGTAAGTCAAGCCGAACTAGTTTCATTTGTGATAGTTGAACAATACTCGTAAGTTGAAGAATTACCTACGAGTCTTTGGCCTGGCATTTTATCGATGATCGTGCGTCCCTAGCATATAGTACCGCTGCTATTACCATGTTAAATTATGTGATTCGTCATTTTTAAAAGCAAGAAAGGTGTTTTCACATTGTAGGTTCCTACTTGTCGTAAGTTTAAATATGGGCTGGAGGCGTAGTTTCGTATTCACAGATATCTGTACATTTTAAACTTGGGGGCTACTTTTTATAAATCCTTAAATCCGACGTCAAGCACAAAATACTTAGGTACTAGAGCATTTTATTTACCCTTTCCGTGTCTTTACTGTCTGTCACGCACGATTACTTATCCGATGGCTGTTGACGATGCAAGTCAGCAAACGAAGCGTAGGACACCCTCAGGTTATGTGGAGCGACGGACTTCGCAGAGTGGCTGGTAGCAGCTGGACGAGTGTAGCCGAGGATCGAGGGTTGGAGTGTAGCCTTAGGGGCACTATGGAGCGCAAAATATTTTTCTTTTTCGTTTTCTTTGCTGATCATAGTGCCCCTAAGAGTATACTGCAACTCCAACAACTACGCCCTTTTTTTATTACGGGGGTAAATCCTCATGGATGTCCTCCGCCCCGGGGAGGGTGGAGGGGTCTGTCAGACTCTTACTGACTAAAACCACCCCGGTGTTCCTTCTTTCACTTACACCGGGGATCACGGGAATTAGTGAAACTTCCGCGATCCCAGGCTAGTGCCAGCCCGCCTCTGCAGGCCACCTCACGTTACGGGGGGAAGTGAGGTGGTAAACTCCCCCCCCACATTAAAGAGAGGCGCGCGTGGAACACTACGCGCCGCCATCTCGAGTCCTAAGAAGTAGGGAGCGACGGATTCCCCAGTCCGTCGCCCCTGGACCCATTTAGGGGGGCTGGAAGAGGGCGTTGCCCGCCCTCCGCCGACGCCCAGTGCGTCTGCTGCGGATCGGGTTAGCGGAAGTAATCTCCCGCTCCCTCTCCGCCACCTCCTTCTGCGAAATGACTGTTTCGCAGAAGGACACCACCGCGTCCCAGGAATCCTCGTTGTTGACTATCGAGACGACAACGGCCGGCAGCGACAGGTCGCTGCCAACACAACTCCGCCCCTAAGACGACCCACTGACCGGATCGAGTGCAATGGCGTGTTATTGGAGAAGCCTTTGTCCAGCAATGGACTGCTATAGGCTGATGATGGTAACATACCATTGACGTTGTGTGTCATCATTTGTTTTAAAACCATCCTGGCTCAAGATCACGAAATAGGTTCGACTTGTTCTGCCAGTTCCATGAGAGAACAAATTCTTACAAAAATCTATATTTAACGATCAACGATTTTGAAAGTAACTCTGTCTGATTGTCTCATCATCATCATCATCATCATATCAGCCGAAAGACGTCCACTGCTGGACATAGGCCTCCCCCAGGCTCCTCCACTTCGACCGGTCTTGTGCTTCCCACATCCAGCGGATACCCGCGGTCTTCGCAAGGTCATCGGTCCACCTTGTGGGAGGCCTTCCTACTCTACGTCTTCCGGTACGCGGTCGCCACTCCAGAACCTTTCGGCCCCATCGGCCATTGTCTGATTGTCTGCATAGTACTTTTTCACGCCTAAATTTCAGTTTAAGTATTTCAATTTTTCAACCCTCAAATATAAAACAAACACAAAAAAGAACAAGTCCGAGGCACAGGCTTATAAATTTGCATTTCATTTATATACATAACTACTTGCTGACCCGTGCCCACTTTGTTGGGAAGTAAACATTTTTACTTCTGATGAAATTATGAGTGTGGTTCGACTAGTAGGTACTGAGTGCTATTATTTATTTGGCTGTACTATGCCAAATCGAATGCCAAATAATTGAACATCAATTGATCGACCACTGTAAATCAAACGTCTAAATACTCGAATGTTCATAATATTGACTGGTTAGTAAATTGAACATTCAATATATCGGCGTATATAGGGCGTGTCAGACTTTTACTGACTAAAACCCACCCGTGTTCCACTAGCCTGTGTGCCAGGGGCCGCGGTATCTCTTTCGAACAACCCGCACCCCTGGCAGACATCGGTCCTTGCGGGCCCCATCAGTTTGTGCTGACATCTCTTTAAGGCGCGCGTGGAACACAACGCGCCGTCGACCCGGGCTTGGCCCTTACCGGACAGGGAGCTACATACAGCGAGGTACATTTTAAAATTTTGTGTGTATTGCAATTGCATGGCGAAACTCTAATAAATCTATGTTGTTTTGATTATATTTCAAATCCTTTTTTTTATTAGTAACTGTTGGGGCTTCAGTGGACTTCAATTAAACTCCGAGATATGGTTGTTTTAATTAGGTTTAGCTATGTTTTACATTAATTTGTGAGGAGGTCTGTATAGGACGGTATTTTTATAATAAAATCCACACGGCGCCTGGCTTTTTTAAAATAGCAAAATGCCTCAGACACAAACACTGAACATTTTCACAAGTAACGTGCAGGCGTAAACATCGTTCCCCCGTTGAAACTCACAGGTTTCAACCCCTCAATAACTCCTCTTCGGTTTGTAAGGGACAGATGCGAACCAGGGGGCGACGTATAATTCCTCTAACAGTGTTAATGTCAACTACTCTTGAAATCCCATCTTGTTCCGGGGAAGAGCCTTGTAATGCGTCGAAGCCTCCAACAGGGGTGGGACACCATCCTCTTGAAGTAGGACCAATGGACCATGTCTCCAATTTTAACTGCGGCAGTGTTGGTATTCCATTTACGGCGAAGTTGCAACTCGGCGATATACTCGCACTGCCAGTGCCGCCAAAAATCTTTAAATATTTGCTGGAGCCTGGCATAACGCTGCAAGTTGTTTCTTTTTTTTTTGAGGTTGGGAAATCATCAAATCACTTCTCCCGCTCTAGGTAGAGCAGGAGGACGTGTCAGACTTTTACTGACTAAAAGCTACCCGTGTTCCCCAGTTGCCTGTGAGCCAGGGGCACGGTATCTCTTTCGAACAACCCGCACCCCTGGCAGGCATCGGCCCTTGCGGACCCCACCAGTTGTTGCTGACATCTCTGACGGCACGCGTGGAACACAACGCGCCGTCGACCCGGGCATTTTTTTTTTTTTTGTTTAACCGGGGAAATGTCTGCTACGCTGCCACGGGGAAATAGCGCAGTAATGTGGGACTGTAACTCACTAATACTCCACGGTGTCCTCCAGTGCCGCTTGAGGCGAGAACACGGAAACGCGCAAGCCATCCGCGAACGGCTGTCCGTCATCGGACCCTCCTCGGAGGGGAATAACCTATCATAGGTGCACCAGGACACATGGCACGCCGTGACTGCCCCAGGATCCAAATAGCATAAGGGCTCCAGACGACCCCGTGTCTGGCACCCTTGATCCCCAGCGACGGATCAGCAAAGTGGCCCCGCCGCCTACCACTTTTCGGCCGCAGGGAATAGGGAGAGCGGCAAACGCTATACCGACAGTCCTCCTCCCCTGCGGCCCCACCGCGTCCACCATCAAACGGTGGCGGCCCCGTCCAGGCCACGGAAGGGAAGTGCGCTACTCAGCCGCTGCAAGTTGGTTCAGTAGAAATTTTCCAAAGCTGGTTCAAGCAGTGCGGTAAGAGCCCGACCAATGAGAAAATGCCCAGGAGTAAGACAGTGGAAATCATTAAGAGGAGGGGATAAAGGACAGAGAGGTCTACTATTCATAACCGCTTCTACCTGAGCGAAAAAAGTTTGAAGTTCATCAAAACCTAAATGAGAATTACCCATTACTCGCCTGTTCCCTCCGGTTGGCGGGTTCGAATCGCAACCGGCTTGTATACAAGTACAGATAAAATATGATCAAGCTATGAAAACCAAAACTTACAACTAACAATTATTAAAATTATGCAAACATGTTAATTTGAGTTAACATCGCCTAATGTGAAATTTTGATGAACGGATACCACCCTCAAAAATACGTTGGTGAAAAGTGAAACTGAATTCCTTCCGAACATGTAAATTCAGATATATCGTGTTGGTAAATTTTGAAAAAGTCAGTTTCTTTAGCTCCTGCGATAAAGTTGCGTCCATTGTCGCAGAATACTTCCGCTGGCCTACCTCTTCGTGACACAAGCCTTCGGAATGTCATGACGAAAGCGTCCTACGATACTCGTAGATCACTAACGGCTTCGAGGTGAGAAATTTTAAATCAAAGGCATATGAAAAAGCAAAGATAGCACTTGACTAGCGAAGCACCGCGTCCCTTTCTGTTTACAATTAGGAATGGGCCAGCAAAATCAATTCCCACTGTTTGAAATGAAAAGTTTGGCGTGACACGTTATGAGGGCAAATAACCGATCGGATGAGCCTAGTCGGCCACTAACTTGGATTACTTTGTCGTCACTGAAAAATGGAGTCAGTGATAAAATATTTGATTTAGAGCTAAAGCCTTATTGTTGGATAACAAATTATATTCACAAAAGAACGATTCTTGCTGCGTGAGACGACACAAATGATTCAATTCATCAACAGTTAGATTGCCGAGAATTTCATCTTGATTGGTTTTAAATTGTTAATAAATCTTAGCACGAAAACGAAAGATCGTTTTATTTTTGTTAAACAAGAAAAGTTTTTAAAATTAATTCATTTTGAGTAGCATTATGAGTACGAGTACAATTAGGTTTAGTTTCCGGTAAGTCAGTTATGTCAGTCTATTTCATGTAATTAGGTGTATAATCTGAATGAGAAGGTTAGTCAATATTATAATTTCGACTTGGGAATGACTTGGGACTGGGGATTTGGACTTGATTTTGAAATGGGTAGTAAAATAATATAATAAAACACATTTATTTGAATACAAGATACCTATTCATTTCATCACAAAAATACAATAACGATTGATGATGAACTTCTAGATTTTACAAAAATATTATGCTATGAAAAATAAAACAAGAAATGTTGTATTAATATTCATGAGATTATATTGTTTATGCAATAATATATTATTGTACATTATAAAAAGAAAGACCAATGATGGCAGGATCGTTTCCTCCAAGCCTGAGCTGTTGAGAGAGATCGAGAGTTTCTATGGACAGTTATACACGTCAACAAGCATCCCCGTTATGAATCTGGCAAACGACCCAAGAGCCAGATTGACCCGACACTACACCGATATCCCGGACGTTAGCTTGTACGAGATTAGGACGGCTCTGAAGCAGCTAAAAAACAACAAGGCGCCGGGTGATGACGGAATCACGGCCGAACTCCTGAGGGCCGGCGGAAAACCCGTTCTTAAGGCCTTCCAGAAGCTGATTGATTCCGTCATACTCGAGGGCAAAACGCCACAGGAATGGAAGAGAGGTGTGGTGGTCCTTTTCTTTAAGAGGGGTGATAATACTCTTCTTAAGAATTATAGGCCAATCTCACTTCTGAGCCATGTCTACAAGCTGTTTTCGAGAGTCATCACGAACCGTCTCGCGCGCAGGTTTGAATACTTCCAGCCTCCCGAACAAGTCGGATTCCGTAAAGGCTGCACCGTAGACCACATACATACGCTGCGGCAGGTTATACAGAAGACCGAAGAGTATAACCTGCCTCTCTGCTTAGCGTTTGTGGACTACGAAAAAGCCTACGATTCGATCGAGACATGTGCTGTACTGCAGTCTCTTCAACGGTGCCAGTTCGACTATCGGTACATCGAGGTGCTGAAGTGTCTGTATGAAAACGCCACTATGTCAGTCCGACTCCAGGACCGGACTTCGAAATCTATCCTTATGCAGCGAGGTGTGAGACAGGGAGATGTTATAACTCCAAAACTGTTCACCGCTGCACTGGAGGATGTCTTCAAGGTTCTGGACTAGAAAGGGGCTGGCATCAACATCAATGGCGAGTACATCACTCACCTTCGGTTTGCCGATGACATAGTCGTCATGGCTGAGACCATGTAGGACGTCAGTGCAATGCTCGATGACCTCAGTAGAGCTTCCAAAAGAGTGGGTCTTAAAATGCACATGGAAAATACAAAGGTCATGTCGAATGCCCATGTAACACCCACTCCCATGACGATCGGAGCCACTACACTCGAAGTTGTGGACACTCGTGCACAACTGGACAGTTTGTCCTAGGTAAACGTAGTGGACGTTTACCTAGGACAAACTGTCCAGTTAGGTAAGTCGAACTTCGAGAAAGAGGTCAATCGTCGAATCCGACTCGGCTGGGCAGCCCTCTCCATTGCCCTTTGGGGCTATGCTTGGAGTTTCCCTACGCGATCGAATCAGAAATGAAGAGATCCGCAGGAGAACCAAGGCAACCGACATAGCCCGAAGAATTGTCAAACTTAAGTGGCAGTGGGCAGGGCACATTGCTCGCAGAACAGATGGCCGATGGGGCCGAAAGGTTCTGGAGTGGCGACCACGTAATACGTAGAGTGGGAAGACCTCCCACAAGGTGAACCGATGACCATCTGAAGGCCGCGGGTATCCGCTGGATGTGGGAAGCACAAGACTGGTCGAAGTGGAGGAGCCTGGGGGAGGCCTATGTCCAGCAGTGGACGTCTTTCGGCTGAAATGATGATGATTATGATAAAAAGAAATTAAATAGTAGATATTAAAATTTGGTAGTTACGTAGTCAAAATAACAGCAAAAAACATAATATATTATGATGTCCCCAAGGTACAGGATAAATTTTATTTTTTTATTTGACGTTTGTCATAATTTCCATTATGTACTCATTTATTAATTTTCTGTGTATACAACTTATTATTTTTAGATCAAATGACATACATAGTATCTTTCAGATTCATGTCATTAATCAACGTATTTTTATACTTTTCAATTGTGAATTTATTAGAAACAGATTTTCTAACTCCTTTAACTTTTTAATTGTATTGTTTCAGCTATTTACGCAGTATAATTTAGCCAATAAACTCAGTAATGACATCTCCACCCATCTAATCCTTAAAATAGCCGCGTATTTGTTTATTCGCTTTCGGAATACCATAAATATTATTTTCTTTAAAGTTGCTAGTATCAAAAATATTTTATATTTTGTTTCATGTCTTTATAAAATCATCAGTATGTATTATAAACAAGAAACTATCAGTATCAGTACAATAAAGGTTTATGCCATCTTTATATATTTTCTTCAAAACAGAATAGTGAAATTGATACAAATGACGCTTTGCTAATTCCAGTATTGTAAAACCAATGTATATTGGTCGATCTAAAATAACTTCAGCAAGCTCTAATTAAATAGCAAAAAGGTTCTCTGAAATAATTGCCATATTTTTAAAATTAGGGGTGCTCACACATTTTTCGGCCCCCTTTATTTATTGGTTTTATTAAAACCATTTTTCCATACTCACACAAAGTTTCCGCATATCGTTCCCAGGAGTCTAAATAATCATAGCAATAAACACCCTTCTTACGGCATAGTCGAAATAAATTTACATCAGTGAAAAATGATTGTAAATGCTTTAAATTATTGGAGTCCAGTTTCTTTACTAAGTTGTCTAAACTCGAACTTAAGGCTAGGTTGTTCCGGCCTGTGGGCCTTTGAAACACAACCTCCGCCTCCCCTAAATATGCAGCGCGACTTATTTATTTACGATGAACTCTCAACCATTCAGCGGAAAATCCATGCCATATACATATTGCAATTGATCAACTGTTTAGATTCGATATATTTTTTCCTTAGTTTTAGATAAGGTATGGTAAAACTAAAATTATTACTTAAAGTTCCCTGTGTAAGGTAAGTGTCCTGTAAGTTATCTATTGAGCGTTTTCATATTATCAGATATTGACACCAACCTAATACCGATATATCGGCAGCTACAGTACAGTACACAGTAAGTAATGACGTCTCGAAGTCGGCAGTTCGAATAATTGTGTTCAAGTTAAAGAATGGCCAGTTCTCTCACCTCTTTTGTGCTGATATCGGTGTCAGTCACTGTCTGCGACGACATAGGTGACAATAACAACTCTATGAAAACGCGTTTAATAGGTACTAAACGTATGCGAACGCGGCTAATGTGCTGTGTTGTAATTTAATGTAATTGTTAATGTGATGTAATCAACTAGTTCCAGGCTGAGGCTGGTAGTTCCAGAGATAGCGATTTCAAACATATATAAAAAAC
Organism: Polymixis flavicincta; assembly: GCA_949987655.1. Classification (NCBI taxonomy): domain Eukaryota; kingdom Metazoa; phylum Arthropoda; class Insecta; order Lepidoptera; family Noctuidae; genus Polymixis; species Polymixis flavicincta. Next base: position 9,460,598 of record OX465175.1, on the reverse strand, counting down.
AAACCTTTCAACTTTACTCTTATTGATTGTTGAGCTGCATCTCACACAGACAACTGTAGTACCTACGTCAATTGTTCCCGCAACACTGTTCTCTTTGTATGTTGAGGCTGTTGAGAGCAAAACAAAAAATGTGACGTAGTTGTGTACAGAGAAGATTTATATAATGTGGCTGTCGTACAAAATAGTCGTAGTATATTATTGTGGTGTCTTACGAATTCCACGCGAACGAAGTCGCGAGCAGAAGCTAGTTACAGATTTGGAAATCATGCTTCCAGACTTTTCAACCAGAGACTTCCCAGACAAGTGTTAGTTGTCAGTGAATTTAAGAATTTGAATTTGAACTGAAGGGTGGGTTTTAGTCAGTAAAAGTCTGACACACAAAGTCTTCTCCCGCTCCGCCCAGAGCGGGAGAAGACATTTGATGATTTCCCATCCAAAACAAAAAAAAACCCTTGTGCAATTTGTCCTTTGAGAAAATAAATGTCTGAAAAATCGAAATCATGTTTCCATACCCAGGTCTTAAACTCTGGAGGTTAGGGGTAAGCGTAAGTTGTCAGTGAATTCAAGAATTTATTAAGTAGTCAAGCCGTGTGCCCGACGGTATTTCTCTTCTTCATAATGGTAGATTTCCATTCAAATTTTCATCCACAATTTTATTTACATGTTTAGTGGCAGCATTTTCCAAGATCCTGATTTTCAGATTTTTATTCAAGTAGAATACGCTAATAATGGTCGTACTGTTTCGGTTACACTGTAACTATATTCATTTGTTTTTGGTGTTTGCTATCGCTCAGAAACAACCGTAAATAATGTGAGCTACATATGAAGGCACATTCGCCCTACTTTATTGTCTAGTGACATACCTACTGCTCCAGCTATAACTTATCGAAACTATTATTTTAGGATATCAAAATTAATTTCGTTTATAGGTATCTATTATCCGTCCTAGGTCTTGTCGGATTACCGACGCATTGGACTATTTACCAAAACAAAAGTGTCACAGATGCATATGACATAGATACGAACTTGATTGGGAACATCGAACATGAGCACCGAGATATCATGCAGGGTTATTCTGTAAAAATCTCACCGTGATTAATTGGGTGAAGTGAGCTTAAAGTGAGCTGTCATTAGATTTAATTTCTAGTGTCCGATGGAATGACAGCTCACTTCACCTATTTTCTCACGTTGAGATTTTAACAGAATAGATCGGCTGTTGGCGTATCACCTGACTGCGTTCGCATAGCGCTATTACCTACCTATATTTTATCGTGTACAATATTGACAGTGACTTTTTGCATTCAAAATTGAAAGCCAATGTTTTAAAATCACGGATTTGAGAAAAAAACTTGTATTACTAGCTCCGCTATAAATATCAATAAAGTTGCTGTCGTGTTCCTTACATTAAAAAATAATAACTAAAAGATTCAACCTTTAAATTCTCTCCTAAATACGATCTCCTCATCGTGCATGCAATTATCACATAATTTTGTGCTGTTATTAGGAAATGGGACGGAAAATGGTTTTGAAATCGACCCTGTTTCGGATTTTATTCATCGAGCAAATTGCAATTTATCGTGTTTTGAACCTTTAATTTCCCTCAAACAAGGATATTTCTATAACATATGTTTTTTTTTTCAGGGCCTAAATACACGAATTTGATCATTTGATCTTGATTCTGAAACAGGCAATTTCGGATAACCCCCCGTTAAGTGTCCATCTAATTAAGCTTATTTCCATAAATGATAAATGATTTTATTTCTGTAAGTAGGTTTGTACAAACACTTTTACACGTCAATCATATTTTTAACCCCCGACGCAAAAACGACGGGGTGTTATAAGTTGGACGTGTCTGTGTGTGTGTGTGTGTGTGTGTGTGTGTGTGTGTGTGTGTGTCTGTCTGAGGCAACGTAGCTCCCGAACGGATGAACCGATTTTGATTTAGTTTTTTTTGTTTGAAAGGTGTATTAGTCGGGAGTGTTCTTAGACATGTTTCATCAAAATCGGTTCAGCCGTTTGAAGATTATCAGCTCTTTTCTGGTTGAAAAAGGGATTTTAGCCTCTGATCAACTCAAAATTTGGGATTCTATTACTTCAATGATATTAGACGAATAAAATAACCTTGGACTGATGCTGGAGCAACACCTGGAATTTCCAGGAAACCCAAGTTATTCACCAACAAACAGCAGAAGTATCGTGTTTGGGCTCATTAAAAAGGTCTCAATGAATAGATTATAGATAAATGGTGATTTAAGGGAGACATTAAGTTTAAAAAGCAAGAAATACAAATTAAATTAAAAATTTAAAAAACCCCTGACCCAAACAAAAACTCAAAAAAGTAAAAAATAATATTTATAGGCCTTTTAATTTTAACGTAATATTTTGATCAGGGCATTGTCAAGTCGGGGGACGGTCAATGAAAACGCCAAACAGAGGCCTAGCCGTCCCCCGACTTGACAATGCCCTGATCAAAATATTACGTTAAAATTAAAAGGCCTATAAATATTATTTTTTCCTTTTTTAGTTTTTGTTTGGGTCGGGGGTTTTTTAAATTTTTAATTTATTTTAAACTAGATGAGGTCGGCGTTTCCTATCTGACTACTCTGAGAAGAAAGGCCGAAACAAGCTCAGTGGTCACAGTATTTTTTAAAGTCCAGACATAATCTTGGTCAGATCATATTTAGACCATGTGGATTGGTGTCTGAAATGGTCTTTTGAGGAAAGAACCACACAGATTGAGTTGACCTGTCAATTCAGTGCACGCATTTATCAATAATCATACAGCTTAACTCAGAACTTGAGGAGCTCAACGATTTGACTGACAATACCAAAGAAAGAACATTTGGAAAGAACATCATAGGCCGCATAAAGTACTCAAACTGCCAGATTAACATTAAAAACTAACTGAGAAAGAGATGAAACACAAAAACAAAAATACGAAACCCACATAGTCCTTACATTCATAATAATTAAAAAAAAAAAATATTATACTTCTCAAAGTAAATATTCATATCAAAGTGTATAAAACAATAATCAAATGTCAAAGAGCAAGCAAAGGTTAGCAAAAACAAAACAGAAGAACATTCGGTATGCAAAATTGGAGCACGTCAATCCCAAGCTTTTTTGTCCTCGATATGATCTTTAACTGTATAAAAGACTTTCAGACACAACTTGAATGATTTAGAATGGCTTGGAAGTTTATTATAAAAGCGTATACATTGGCATCTGAATGACCCACCTATTTTCTTGAGCCTTGTTGATGGTAGAACAAAGTATTTACCATACACAATTGCACGACGTCATACACTAAAATCTGATAAACTGAAATTAAGAAATTCGACATGTTCCTGCTGCGACTACGCACACGGATCTTTGACTTTCGTAACGGGTCGTCAGAAGCACAAAAGTCTGATTAACCAGTCTAACCAAAGCGTAGGCATATTACCCAGTTACTGGGTTGTGAAGGTCAGGTAGGCAGTCGCTCCATGTTCAATACTGGTATTCACCAGCATCTGGTTAGACTGGAAGCCGACCCCAACATAGTTGGGAAAAGGTCAGGTACTTAGATTGTATTACAAAGCGAACATTTGTCCGCTTTATTCTCATTTGGGTCCTTAAAAAAAAAATGTCACTTTGTATTGAAAAAGCACTGTCTATTCTTCGTAGCTAATAGTAGCGTAATAATAGAAAGCGTCATGCTACGAGTAAGCCTGCTGTAAGTATTTTGTGCTTGACGTCGTATGTTGTAACGATTTAGAAAAAAGTAGCCCCTAGTTTAATACTTACATATATCTGTGAATACAAAACTACGCCTCCAGCCTAAACTTACGACTCCGGCGAGGCGGCGGGCCTCCTTGCCGGATTACCGCCATGGGATCTGGAGGCAAAGGTCCTCGCGCAAATCTGGGAGTGGCGCGAGGAGGCCAAACGCCGGGGCGTAACTCCGCTGCCGCGGGAAATCGCGGCACAGCGGACAGAGCTCCGGCGGGATCTCATGGTGACATGGAGAGTGCGATTGTCGCAACCCAGTGCTGGGCACGCCCTGATTGCGGCGGTAAGTCCCCTCTTTGAGGAGTGGCTTGAGAGGCGGCATGGCGTCCTCACCTTCCGCCTGACGCAGGTCCTCACCGGACACGGTTGTTTCGGGAGGTTCCTGTTTCGGATAGGGCGGGAGGAAACGCCCGGGTGTTTCCATTGCGAAGATCGCCCTGAGGACACGGTGGAGCACACGGTGGCGGTCTGCCCGGCTTGGGCGGAGCACCGCCGTGTCCTCGTGGAGGCGATCGGCGGCGGCGATCTCTCGCGTCCGGCCCTGGTCCAGGCCATGGTACGGAGCGAGAGGGCATGGGGAGCCGTCACCTCCTTCAGCAAAGCAGTGATGCTCGCGAAGAGGGAGGCGGCGCACGTGAGGGAGAGGCAGCATATGCGCCCTCGCGACCCCAGCCGCCGCAGGATACGGAGACGCCCTGGGCGTCGGGAATCCCAGGCCGATTTCCGGCCACCGTAGGCATGGGCTTGCGGACGGCGAGTAATGGGTAGCTCGCTGTCCGGTAAGGACCAAGCCCAAGTCGACGGCGCGTTGTGTTCCACGCGCGCCTCAAAGAGATGTCAGCACAAAAAATGATGGGGCCCGCAAGGGCCGATGCCTGCCAGGGGTGCGGGTTTGTTCGAAAGAGACACCACAGCCCCTGGCTTAAGGGCTACTGAAGGAACACGGGTGGGTTTTAGTCAGTAAAAGTCTGACACGCCCTCCTGCTCCACCCAGAGCGGGAGAAGTTATTTGATGATTCCCACCCAAAAAAAAAAAAAAAAAAAAAAAAAAAAAAGAGCCTAAACTTACGACAAGTAATAACCTACAGTGTGAAAACACCTTTCTTGCTTTTAAAAATAACGAATCACATAATTTAACATGGTAATAGCAGCGGTAATAGATGCTAGGGCCGCAGGATCATCGACAAAGTGCAAGGCCAGAGACTCGTAGGTTATTCTTCAACTTGTTGTTCAACTATATCACAAACTAGCTTTTGCCAGCGGCTTCGCCCGCGCGGAATTTTCATCCCCTATTTAACTCCTTTGGGGTGAGTTTTGACAAATATCCTTCCTTATTCCTTGTCTAATTATAAAGGGTACCTCTGTGCAAAATTTCAGATTTCTAGGTGCAAGGCTGGGCGTCGATGAGTCAGAGAGAGAAAGCTGAAATTTTGCACAGAGGTTCCCTTTAGAATGTAGACAAGGAATAAGGAAGGGTTTTTCAAAATTCAACCCCTAAAGGAGTTAAATAGGGGATGACAGTTCCGCGCGGGCGAAGCCGCTGGCAAAAGCTAGTTGAATATTATTTGCGCATTTGCCTTGATATTAAAAATAATTTAAGTAGGTACACACGGCTACACATCAAGCTATCTACCTATACATTTCCAGTTTACGCTGATCTCGCACTGTGCGGAAATCCTATACAATGCGAGATCAGCTTATACTGGAAATTTATAGCTTGATGTGTAGCCCTGTGTACGAAGTCAAGGAACTATTCAAATTCTGATACCGTAAACCGGGGTTACTTTAACCAATATTGAACTTTGAAGGTTCATATCTGTTAAATTTGTACGTGAATAAATATTAATTTATAACAAGCAAAAATTAAAACTGACTGATCAAAGTAGATAATACGTACGATGTAGGGTTACTTTGATACCCCCTATTTTATTGCGTAGTTACACAAAGTATAATGCAATACAATTTCAAAAATCAAAACCTGCCAACACGAAAAATAATTAACTTTTTCAATTAAAATTGTTAGTAAATTCCTCAGGAAAAGATTTAACAGTTCTTCTGTGTTGCTTAGCCAGAAAAAAAACTACCATGTTGCGTTTCATTTTAAGCAATTCACGATTTTATATGAAATGGAAGTTTTAATCAAACTCATCCCGCGAATCAATGTAACCCCGGTTCACCGGTACATAAATTATTTTGAAATGTCTGACCTTTTTTTTGTTTTTGTGTAAAGGAAACCAGCAAAATTATTAACATTATTTTAATCTAAAATAATAAAAGATTACAGAGACATCGACTCACAACCTGTTACCGTAGATTCAGTGCAAATACACAAAATAGTACTCGGTGTACACAAATGAAGCAACTTAATATTTCGAGGCTGGCAGGTAAAAAACCAGTTGTCATTTCATAGAGGTCACGTAGAAACTTTTTCTTTTTCTCTTCTTTCCAATGCCAATTGGTATCCGTCGACAGCCTTCATCATAATATCGAGTTTGACCTTAATTTTCGGTATAGGACCATCTTCTCTGTCTTCTACTAGGTACTTTATACTGTCGCAGTAATGTTGACAATGCTGTTTTTATTGACATCAATGCGTATTGGTAGCCTGTGGACAATATAGTTTCAATTAAAACTAAGAATTTATTGATCAAACGAATAAAAACCCGTTTGTCAACCACATGTCAACAACGCATTCTCTCCCATTTTGGCCACATAGTACGCAGAGGCGACGAAAGTTTGGAAAAACTGATTATGCTTGGGAACACCGAAGGCAAACGATCGCGCGGTCGTTCAGCAACACATTGGACCGATCAGGTGAAGGAATCATCGTCCTCAAAATTCTACACTGTGGTGAGGGATGCGCTGGACAGAAACCGGTGGAGGCGGATCATCCGCTCCAGATGCAACTCCGAAGCTGACCACGATCCTCAGATATGAGAGACCGACTACAGAGAGAAAAAACTAAGAACTCTAAAGCTCAGGCAACGGCGCGGGTTAAAAGACGATGCAGCGATAAAAATTGAAAAAAATATGCGTAGTAGGTACTCACAACCGTAGATGTGTGAAAGTAAACGAGGCGAAAGAGAAGTTTCTGCCTACCCCAGTGGAAAAAGGCGTGAGTTTAGGTATGTTACTCTATAGCTATCATTCTGTTCTTTTTGTACGGGATTTCATGTGAAAAGATTGGCAAGGGAGCTAGGTTGGCTCTTGTTCCTTATTATAGGTCTATGTAAAATGTTTTTTCTTCCATTCCATTCATTTAGCCAATTCCAGGCTTCACGTTATCATTTACTCCCTTTTCGTTCAAATCATCCCCCATACCTACAAACCATCCATGATAGTTTACTTTTCTTCCTCCAACATCTAAGTAATCTTGTCGATTTTTTTTCCATACAAACTTCGGGAGTGAATGTAAATCAAAAATTAAACTCGGTATGGTTTTGTCCCATTATTAATATTGTCTGTACGGTAACAGAATACTAAAATGAAAAACCCATTAAAAAGTTAGGAGCCAACAAAGATTCGTTTTTCTTGCTAATTTAACCTAATTTTGGGCGTGTTTATGTAATAAAAGAAGTGTAAAATGTCCAAAACCAACAAAACTGACAAAGTTCAATTACCGAAAAGTACAGTAAACTTTACTGGACATTGATTTATGCAGTGGTTTTTTCATAAGACCCGATCTTCCAAAGGACTTTTCTTAATTTTTTTGCGAATATTTTACTACAAATGATCCTGCATCTCACTCAATAATATTGTGCGTGTAACTGCATATCAGTGATACTACCTCTGTTGGACACGATGCCTGGTGAGGCAGCGTGGCTTTTAGTCAGAACCACCTGTGAGTTCGAGCCCGCGACTAGGTTCCCGTTAAGGGGGAAGCGCTAGAGTTGCCCCCGATGAGTTTTCTTACGATTTTTGTAATTTGCAGGTCATTTAATATGTTATTAAAAGATAATCTTTATTTCTCCATAAATACAATTACAGTAAGTACTTTGATCTAAAAGAATGGCTATGATCTAAAAGTTAGTGTTCGAGGGAGAAAAACCCTGATTTCCAAACTAGGTTTATGTATATGGTATCTTAGAAGTCAGTCTCACTTCAAAGTGATGTGCATAAAGAAAATAGGACAGTACACGTTATACACAATAATCCATTTGGGCAAGACCAAGAGAAACAAAAAAATAAAAAGCAAGAAAACAAGACAAAAACAAAAAAGATACAAAAATAAAAACTAAAAATAAACATTAAAACAAAGTGTTGTGTATGTCTGGAGTTTTGTGTGTGTGTGTGTGTGTGTGTTCGTGTGTGTGTGTGTGTGTGTATGTTTGAGGGTGTGTGTATGACTATGAAAGAGTGTGTGTGACTGTGAGTGAAAAATGATAGTGAGTGTGCGAGCGCATGCGAGAGTATAATTTTAGAGAGAATATTTACAATTTTTCCTTTAAAAAATCCTCGACTATATATTATATATATATTTCCCAAATTTCCCAACAGAAGATCCTCCGTATTGCGATAAGTTAGCTTTAGAAGATAGTCCTGTAGCTTAGATTTTAACAGATTTTTTGTAAGGTGAAAGATGTTTAGCAATTTATTTAGATGGTTATAAAGTTTCGTGTTGGTGACGTCGTAATAGTGTCTCATGGCAAACGAGGTTCTATGAGACTCTTGAGGAAAAACCGTGTGTTTAATTCTGCCAGTTGGCTCTAAAAATGGACGAGTAGGTTGTTTACGGAGCATTGACTGAAGGACATACAGCTGTCTGACAGTTAACACTTTAGTTTCTGCATATAGCTGTACTGTGGAATATCTTAACGGCCGAGAGAGCAGAACCTTCAGAACAACTCTTTGTGCTCGTTCTAGTTGGATGAAATGATTCTCGGTAGCGCCACCCCAGATTAGAATACAATAAGCTAAGATCGATTGGCATAAATCAAAGTAGACCACCCTGAAAGTATCCCTATCTGCAGACTTGCGTAATTTTTTTTAAACGCAAATCGGCTTGCGAGTTCTACCAGAAAGTGTGTCTAGGTGTTTATGCCAATTGAGATGTTGGTCGATATGAACGCCTAGGTATTTGACACTAGTGGACTTAGATATTGTAAGGCAGTCACAAATGGTGGAAGGTGTACATGTATGGGCTTTAAGAGTAAGGGAAGGTGATGGGCATAAATTTGACCTGATAGCAAATGGCATATAAACCGATTTACTGACATTTAGAGTGAGAAGGTTGTAATTCAACCATTCCATTACACGTGTAAGCGCCTTCTCGGCATGCCGATAGCACTGGGCCCAGTCTACTCCATCTATAAGCAGGGAAGTGTCATCAGCGTATGTAGTGATTTTACAGTTTTGAATAGGCACTTTGCAGAGTTCATTAATATAGATAAGGAATAGAGTAGGACCCAGTATGCTACCTTGAGGCACACCGTATGTAATAAGAAGCTCTTCACTTACATTTAGCCCGATTTTAACCACCTGATTGCGATTCCTCAGATGGTCCCTAAAAATATCCAGCATCAGTCCTCGGACTCCAATGCCCTCCATACTATTCAGAAAGGCCGGCGCATAAACGGTATGAAAGGTCTTAGATAAATCAAGGACTAGATATACCAAGACACTTTCGCTTACTGTCAACAGTCCTAACTGCGTAGTCAGATAGAGCCATTATTGCATCTTCAGTATTTATTCCCTTCCGGAAACAAAATTGGTTGGGGACTAAAATATTATTAAAATCGAGGAAACTGACGAGACCATTGTTCAAAATTCGTTCCATGACTTTTGACATGGCAGAGAGAACCGAGATAGGTCTGTATCAATGCCTGTAAAGTAGTTAACTATTTACCGTATTAAGAGAGGACCCTGGAGAGTCGGAAAGATGTAACAGGGGGAGAACAGTGTGATGGGTCAGATACTTTTTTCACCACATCCCATGTTGCTCTAATATGATTTATTTTCTTAGAGAATTCTTGCCTTTCATAAGCACGTTTAAGTTTCCTTAATAATGAGTTGCAAAAGTTACGGTAGCGAGTACATGTTATTCTCAGAATTTCATTATTAGCAGATTTTTTTATTTGACGTGCATGCGGTCACGGTTTTGGATACAGCGTAGCAAGCCAAGGGTGATTCACGGCTTAAGAGATCTGTTTCCTGGGGACAGTATATTCATGTGTGTTGTCCTTTATGATTGTAGAGAGACCTCCTATTAAGTCTTCCACCACTCTATTTGGGTCCAACACCATCAAGATAGGAGACCAGTCTTTGCCAGTGATCGTTTCTACAGCTGAATAATGGTTAATTTTACATTTGGTACGGGGTAAATTACGATACTTATTATTCGTTTGCAAAAATAGTAGCAGAGGTTCATGATCAGTTAAATACGACTCCATGAAAATAGCTGTGGCTGATAAATTCGTTTTTAAGAGCATGTGATCCAGACAGTTGAAGACACGTGTGGGGAACAGGTGAGCGGGGAGAAGACCGTGCGCGGCAGCACATGATATATACTCGTCCGAGTGTGTGTCGTTGTTACCATTCTTGATATCGATATATCTCCAATCAAGACAACAGTCTGGATGGGGAGCATGAGCACTTTATCCAGACTTTCAATGAAACTGTTGATATTTTTATAGGAATGAGATCGATACAGAGCAACAATTGAGACGCTGCTTATACTGTAGATAAGACAATTTGCATCAACTTAATAGGGTTCTTGTTGCCGCCACCACTATGAACGCGGGGTGGGTGGGGCAGCGAACGCCACGATCGACTCGCTAGCGCGACGCGGAGCCAGAGACCAGCAAGACCGCCGCCAGTGCGCATCTAATTAAGATTAGGTTTAAAGAATCTTCATTCTCATAAGAACACTAGCTGATCTGACAGACGTTGTCCTGTCCGTCCAATAGTCATTCATACAGAATCCCTACCCTACTTACCCTACCTACCCTACCTACTATACCCTATATACTATTTTAATATAGTAGATGACATTACAGTTCACTTAAATGAGACTTAAATTTTAACATAGATGTATAGGTAATCGTCGTCTAAACACGAAGCATGCAGATGTAAAACAAACAAAATAAAAATAACAACGTATGAGACTAGCTGCAGCAAACAAAACAAAAGTGTAGGTAGTTACATAAAAAACAAGTTAACAGCTGGCCAATTTGACACCAAGGTACCCTCAGAAGCACTGATTCACCTTGCAAGGAACACAAACAACGATTAAGAAGCCAACCACATGTCTTTGTGTGTACTAGCCCAGTGCGCGCATGCGTTTTTTCGCTTGTGTGCGACAAGTATAGTCTCGGAGACCGATGATCATTTATGATTTTCATTTTATAATATTTAGTTCAATTTTTTATGTATCTTGTGTTGTATATACATAAATATTAAATACCCTGATTTAATATTCATGTGGAAACTACTTTTTGCAAAATATAATCCTTAAGTTTTGTTTTGTAAATATAATACTTTTGCACTCTTTGATTTCATTTGGCATTTTATTATATAATTGAACCCCTTCATATAAAAAGTTATTTTTTCCATACTTAACTGTTCTAGGAAAACGCAGAAGTAATTCGTTTCTATATCTTAGGTTATGTGTGTATGTCTTTTTTGCTAGCGCGACGCGGAGCCAGAGACCACCAAGACCGCCGCCAGTGCGCATCTAATTAAGATTAAGATTTAAACCTAATTTTCTACACCGAATTAATTAATTTTTAAAGTCCGAAATATAGTCATCAGTTGTTAAAGTACCATCAAAATCGTTTGATTGAAGAAGCACCCATAAGAAACCCAACAGTTCTATAACATCATGTCTCATCGAAGATTTAATGTATACAGCGCATCCGTCATTTTAATTGAAAGTAGTTTTCGTAAAAAAGGTAGTGTACCCATCTAAAGTTGGTAGGTGACTTGGTTTACTTAACCAACATTCGGACAAGACAATGACATCACATTGAAAATCCAGAAGTTCTATGAGCACAGAGATTTCGTGAAAGTTTTTATTTATGCTCCGAATATTAAGATGCAGTATTCTTAACCCTTTGTTTGGATTTTTAATATACCGCATGCAGCTTTGAGATTGACATTTATAAGAATTAGCTACAGGAAGTGAGTCTAATTCGTGGTCTACATTATTAAGAAGACCCTCTCACTGAGAAGAGGCCTGTGTCCCAGCAGTGGGAACATTTATAGGCTGATGATGATGATGATTATTATTTCCTTTATTTTAACATAAACACATATAAATTACATTTTTAAATATTAGTATAAAAATATAAAAACATTTAAAAATATAAAAAATAGTAACCCACCGGCATCGGGAACAAGGTCCAAGCTACCGGCGGTCAGGGCTCCAGAGAGAGGAACCTCCTAACAATGCGAGCCGTGTCCAGGAGTACCGCTTTCTGGATCAAGCCCTTGACCCAGCTGCCCAACGAGAGCCTCCTCAGATGTTGATTGAGGCTCTTGGCTATAATGCCATTGGCTGTAACAACTATCGGTACAATGATCGCTGAGTCCACATCCCACATGTCGACAACCTCGTGAGCCAAGTCAAGATACTTGATTTGTTTATCTTTCTCGGCTTTCACGAGGTTCCCGTAATGCGGGACCGTTATATCAACGATCATTGCACGCCGCTCTAGTCGATCCACCACCACTATATCAGGCTTATTGGCAACAATAGTCCTGTCAGTGATGATGGATCGATCCCAGTACAGTGTGACATGTCCATTTTCGAGAACTGGGTCGGGCACATACCTGTAGTATGGCACTTCTGAATCCACAAGGCTATATTTCAGAGCAAGTTGCTGGTGAATAATCCTGGCTACAAGGTTGTGTCTATGCAAGTACTCCTCGTTAGCTAGACGAGAACACCCGGAGATTATGTGTCTGATTGATTCACCCGGACGGTGGCATGCCCGACAAATGTCAACCGTGCCGTCTTTCACAATAAATCTCCGGTAGTTGTTCGTCATAATAACTTCGTCCATAATTGCACTGACAAAACCTTCGGTTTCCCCAAAGAGGTCACCGAAACGTAGCCAGGCTACGGACGCTAGAAAGTCTACATCGGGTTCATGTAGAACCCGGAAAAAGCGTGATTATTATTATTATTAAGGTTAGCCATTTATAAAAAAAACATAAAATAACCCAAAACGCGGCACAGAAGGAACGATTCATCAGCATTCATCATTCTCCTTTCCTTATCCCAATGTAATTGGGGTCGGCGCAACATGTCTTTTTATTCCATACTTTTCGATTAGTCGTCATCTCGGTAGTCACCCCCTTTTTAACCATTATGATCATTCACACAGTCCATCTATCGGTTCTTTGGTCATCTCCTACTCTTGTAGCCCTCGACATTAATACTCAAAATTGTCACCCCATCTCATTGAATGACTATTTTAATTACGTGTTACGGTCGCGAAAAAAGTAAGGAAATTTTAATTTCCCGGTCTGTTTGTTGTGCTAATCACAAATCTACTATATTTACTAAAAAAAAACACTTTTCCGTGTCATCAATGCTAAATCGATCTATAACACATTATTTAAACATATATATAATCTGTTACGTATTTCCGGTGCTAACTAACGGTGCAAAACCGAGTAGGTAAAGGAGGGAAATCCCTTTTACGATTGTTATAATACAGGCATGTGCACATACAGAACTATCAGTACCTACTTAATTACTGGAAGTAATTATAGTCGTCAGAAGCCCAATGATTTGACAATACAGTCTTACCAAGGTGTATCGTATTACCTAGTTTCTTGGTTGTGGAGTTCAGATATCAGATATTAGATTTAAATATTAGATTAGATTAGAATTCGATTATTAGATTTAGATAATAGATATTTTACATGATGCGATTAGGTAATCGCACCATGTAAAATACTGGTAAGTATTGAGCTGCATCCGTTTAGACTGGACGCCGACCTCAACATAGTTGGGAAAAGGCTAGGCAAATAATTATGACTTACAATGGCAATGCCTTTCATTTTGACAGCTCAACAACATTAATTGCATTCTTCACATTGTTGAGCAGACGTGTGACGGCATTGAAAGACACTCTTAAAAAAAGCAAACGCGAGGAAAACAATGGAAATTACTGTCATTTCTGTAACAATGTAAATCAACTCAGCCTATCGCAGTCCACTGCTGGACATAGGCATAGATAACAATGACTGACTTTACCATGCATGTAGAGATAATTTAGAAGCTTAGCCTGCTCAGATATTTTTAAAGCCAATACAGTTTAATAGATGTGTTTTGAAAAGGGTGATCACATATTATTGCCTAATACACAGCATACATTATTGAAACGTTGACATATTTTTGAGTTAAAGGTTCTATATAATTTATTGAGCTTTCTATCGCTCACAATATTTTGAATCCTTGACAGTAGGTACCAATATAGTAATGAACTCGGCTGTACTAAAACCTAAAAAATAATTCGGTAGGTCCTAGGTAGAAAAATAAAATTGTTGGGCGAGTGAAATTTCTATTAATCGTTTGTTTATTTTTTAACTATTTTTTTTATTTGTGAACCAGCCGGTCATTTTAGAAACTGTAACTGGAGGTACGTACATCTTTATAAATGGGCGACTGACAAATATTTTCGGTTTTTACATTTACTGGATTTAAAAGGAGAAACCCGTTTCTGGGCCCAACCGGTACAGGAATCAGATATGTACCAAAAAATTCGTCTATTTTTCTTAATTAACCTATTTAAATCTTAGTCTCATTAGCAATGGCCAAGTGTAGTAAAAAGGTTGATTTATATTTTATTGGCAAGAGCCATTTACAAAAATTTACAGCCAGAGATTTACAAAGGTTGTTAAGAAACAACCTTTGTAAATCGTTTTATCACTTATTGCAATAAACATCACTAACTTCACAAACGCTTCCATTTTTTCAATAGAGCGTACCCTAACAATAAGATCGATAGTGGAAATCGAGACTGTAACAATTAATTAAAACACTCCATGTTTTTAGTTTAATTGATTGAATTGAAGGTAATAATGAGTAGGTACTTTAATCATGTAGAAGATTTTTTAATGTATCATCAATAGTTTTCTCAGTGCACGCCACGTAATGAATTTTATAGGGAAAATTATGCTGGTTTTTTTTTTTGGTGGGATATCATCAAATGACTTCTCCTGCTGAGTAGAGCAGGAGGGCGTGTCAGACTTTTACTGACTAAAACCCACCCGTGTTCCCTTAGTTGCCCGTGTGCCAGGGGCGGCGGTAACTCTTTCGAACAACCCAGTCCCTGGCAGGCATCGGCCCTTGTGGACCCCACCAGTGGTTGCTGACATCTCTGACGGCGCGCGTGTGGAATACAACGCGCCGTCCCATCTACCACTTTTCGGCCGCAAGGGATAGGAAGAGCGGCCAACGCTATACCAACACTCCTCTTCCCCTGCGGCCCCACCGCGTCCGCCATCAAACGGTGGCGGCCCCGTCCAGGCCACGGAAGGGAAGAACGCTGCTCAGAAGCACCGGCACTCCTCCTTTGCCGCAGCCCGTAACCCTCAGCCGCGATGCCTCCCATGCGACATCGCGGCCCACCTCAGTTGCGGTGCACCTCACTGCAACCTACTTTTTGGCCGCTACTTCATTGGCTTGAAGGCCCTGACGAGCGGCCCCACCTTTGGGTTCCTCTTGGCTTCATCGTGGGTGGCAGTCCACGGCTACTGAGCCCCCCTGCAACGACAATGCGGGAACCCACTCGGGGGGAAATTTTGCTACTTTGGATTACATTATTGCAATTTTCTTAATGATCACTATAAAAAAAACTTATATTACTTCCTGATAATTTAGCTTTCTATTGGCGACAAAATAGTTTAAATCGGTCCAGTAGTTTCGAAGCCTATTCGGATCAAACAAACAAACAAAAAAATATTTCCTCTTACTAATATTAGTAGATTTAGATATAACCTCAGAATACGGAAAGAACACCTTAGACGAATAAAAAACCATCTTGTAGTTAAATTAATGATAATAGATACATGACGTATGTACAGGCGCGGTCGCAGCCAAAGACTTTGGGGTCACCGACAAAGACTACACATAATAAGAAAAGAAAAATGAGTAAATATTTATTCGCAAGTGGATGTAATTCCAACGCAAAAAGGAAAAATTGAAAAATGAAGCAGCGATAAAGGACAGCGAAATAAGCAAGATGACCAATTAAAATTAAATTAATAATATTGCCTTGGTTCTTTTATTATTTTATGTACCTACTATGTATTATTGTATTAACCCCCGACGTAAAAACGACGGGGTGTTATAAGTTTGACGTGTCTGTGTGTGTGTGTGTGTGTGTGTGTGTGTGTGTGTGTGTGTGTGTGTGTGTGTGTGTGTGTGTGTGTGTGTGTGTGTGTGTGTGTGTGTGTGTGTGTGTGTGTGTGTGTGTGTGTGTGTGTGTGTGTGTGTGTGTAGCTCCCGAACGGATGAACCGATTTCGATTTTGTATTTTTTGTTTGAAAGGTGTATTAGTCGGGAGTGTTCTAAGACATGTTTCATCAACCCACCCGTGTTCCCTCAGTAGCCCGTATGCCAGGGGCTGTGGTATCTCTTTCGAACAAACCCGCACCCCTGGCAGGCAACGGCCCTTGCGGACCCCACCAGTGGTTGCTGACATCTTTGACGGCGCGCGTGTGGAACACAACGCGCCGTCCCGTCTACCACTTTTCGGCCGCAGGGGATAGGCAGAGCGGCCGACGCTATACCGACACTCCTCTTCCCCTGCGGACCTACCGCGTCCGCCATCAAACGGTGGCGGCCCCGTCCAGGCCACGGAAGGGAAGAGCGCTGCTCAGAAGCACCGGCACTCCTCCTCTGCCGCAGCCCGTAACCCTCAGCCGCGATGCCTCCCATTCGATATCGCGGCCCACCTCAGTTGCGGTGCACCTCACCGCAACCTACATTTTGGCCGCTACGTCAATGGCTTGAAGGCAAAAGCCCTGACGAGCGGCCCCGCCTTTGGGTTCCTCTTGGCTTCACCGTGGCCGGAATCCACGGTTACTGAGCCCCCCCCGCAACGAAAATGCGGGAACCCACTCGGGGGGGGGGGGGGGGACTAACAAAAGGCAGATGCGAGTTAAAACGCCGGAAGGAGACGTCCTAGGACATATAGTGACCATATTGGTGACGTCCTAGGAGGACATATAGTGACCATATTGGTGACGTCCTAGGAGGACATATAGTGACCATATTTGTGACGTCCCAGGAGGACATTTAATAACGCTTCGCCCGCGTAGGGGTTGGAATTTATCCCACGAGAACGTACTACCAAGATACTACTATTACTTACTTACAAGGATATTACTATTTTAAGAAGGTTTACGACTTTGGGGGTGTCATGACCCCTATGACTACTTTAAATTAGTACTTTAGATTACATTATTACAATTTTCCTAACGGTCACTATTTTTTTTAAATAATTTAGAGCCTATGTTACTTCCAGATAATTAAGCTTTCTATTGGTGACAGAATGGT
Organism: Polymixis flavicincta; assembly: GCA_949987655.1. Lineage (NCBI taxonomy): Eukaryota > Metazoa > Arthropoda > Insecta > Lepidoptera > Noctuidae > Polymixis > Polymixis flavicincta. The sequence continues at coordinate 9,443,314 of OX465175.1, read as the reverse complement.
CAAAAATGTCAAAATCGATCCAGTAGTTTCGGAGCGTATTCGGATCAAACAAACAAACATAAAATCTTTCTTCTTTATAATATTAGTGTAAATTAGTAGACGACAAAACTACTAAAGATCGGATTGCCGGTTTTGCCGCCTTATGTAGGTTTCTTTTTTGTGGCTTTCTACAACCAGTGTTTTACGAGTTTTTATCATTTAATGTCAAAGATCATGATAAATATTTAGCTCATATCCATGTAAATTTAATAATAATTAAATGATAGATAAGTAAATCTATACTAATATTATAAAGAGGTAAAATTTATTTGTTAGTTTGTATGTAAGGGGTAAGTAATCTCCGGAACGAATAAAATTAATGAAATCCAATTCTATTATTTTTTTCTGTTTGGAAGCTGCGTTATTTGTGAGTGCTATAGGCTATCATCATCATCATCATCATCATTTCAACCGAAAGACGTCCACTGCTGGACATAGGCCTACATATTGCCTGATTTATTCGGAAAATCTAGTTAAGCCATATCGTGAATATTATTATTATTTTGAATCAATAGTAAGTAGTAGTTTTTTAGGGTTTGCTTCTACTTTCAGTGCCCAGTAATGTAAGTTGTTGTATTTTGTGATACCATCGCGATCGGTCCACAGAATGTTATTAACCGACTTCAAAAAGAAGGAGGTTATTTGTTTAAGTTTTCGGCTTCGGCGTCGACACTTAGCATAAAACGACAAAATTCAAGCCGTCTCGGCGGATCTCCCTCGTCTAATGACTGGACAGGGTGCTTACTCTGGAATATAATTCCGATAGATCGACATTGGTCAAACGTCAGTTGGTTGAGTTAAACGTCAGGGATTGGCTGGACTCACTGAGTCTAGCCAATCCCTGACGTTTGACTGACAATTCCAATGTCGATCTATTGGAATTATATTCGAGAGTAAGCACCCTGGTTGGTCGTGGTATGGATTTCGGCCTGACAAGTGAACTACAGACCAGACTTCCACTGTGACATACCAAGCTCACGCGCTACGATGTTTGTCGATATGTTGGGGTCGTCAATAAAACGTTGAAGAATAAGCTCCTCATCCTCAGCCGTGTATCCGTTGTCTGTCTCGGAAACGCATCATCAGATCTAGATGAAATTGCAAATCCGTCTTTAGATGATGGAGTTATGGCCGAACATACATAAAAATATATATATTACTAGCAGCGCCCCGCGGTTTCACCCACGTAGTTCCCGTTCCTATGGGAATACCGGGATAAAATATGTAGTGTAGTGTAGCTTCCCAACAGTGAATGAATTTTTCAAATCGGTTCAGTAGTTTCGGAGCCTATTCAATGCAAACAAGGAATCAAATCTTTCCTCTTTAATATTAGTGTTATCAATAGTAAATTATACTTATCGCATTTTATTAAGTAAGCTGTTACGATTTAATCGTTTTAATATTATAAGTATTGTTTTGACTGTTGTAGTACCGACTGAGTTTGTAGATGGCACGACTAACGAATCAGCACTGCCGGTTGATAAAATGACTATTATTTCAAAAACCTTATTCTTAAAAGCCATGAGCCCGAATAACAGTTAATTTCAATATTTAAACTATTATTAGATACTCTGTTAGAATTCCACACGAGTCCACATTAGTACCTATAGATAAACATATCGAATTGATAACCTCCTTCTTTTTGAAGTCGGTTACAAACAACAAATCTAACTAACTCAAAAACTATTGAACTTCGGTAGAACATTTGGTGGGTTAATTTTTTTCATTTTGACCCTACTATATCGTCGTGCAAGGAATACGTCGAGTTACCAGTAGGTAACCCTGGATAATTGAAAATAATGTAAGGCAACCAAAGCCACAACTAACGCCCCTACAGCAACATGATTGTAGCGCCCGACCGAAAAACCGTTGCCCTGGAAAAATAGCAAAAGCTAGTTACTACAGTTAGCGGGGAGGGTGACGACGGGGCCCCCCCCCCACGGTATCTCTTTCGAACAAGTGCGGGTTGTTAGAATAGGAGACGTTTAGGAGAGAGTTGTTCGTTAGGAGGTTATATGTTCGACTGTATGTATTTTTTTAATGTATGTTCGATTTCTTCCTTATTTGTGGACCGATTCTCAAAATTCTTTGTTTATTTGAAAGAGTATACTCCTGAGGTGGTTGGCACCAAGTCAGGATCTGATGATGGAATCCCAGGGAAATCGAGGGGAACCCTAAAATATTATAGGTATTAACAGTGTTTTTGATATATTTTCTAAAGCTATTGTGATATTTGCGTATGGTCATCATCATGTCATGACGCTGAACTGATGAAGGAAGGTACACCTCATTAATGCTTAGGAGATAGGTGGAGGTTCGGGCATAACTCCATCATTTATAGACGGATTTGCAAAATTCTTTCTGATTAGATCTGATGATGCGTTTTGGAGACACACAACGGAACTATAAAAAAAAAATAGCAATTCAACCGTGATTGCCTATCGCATAAATATGCATTGTTATGACCACAAGGATGATACAATTTCAAATTGGTGTGGGGTAGGTAGAAGCTATAACTAAAAAGCGTAAAATAAAAACTTTTTCCAAAAAAAAAAACATCCAACTTCCGGAAAAACACTACAAAGTGAAAAATAACTTTAATTTCGGAAGGCGGTGACAAGAAATTTATAAAATACATATTCAAAGTCACCGCCTTCCGAAATGAAAGTTATTTTTCACTTTGTAGTGTTTTTCCGAAAATCCGATGTTTTTTTATTTTGGAAAAAGATTTTTCAACACACTTGCTCATAAAATGGCTCTAATTTCTCTGCAATTAGGCACATAATGACACCTATTATCAAACTGTGACTTTTTCATTACCATTATTCACTAGTGAGTTATAGAATTGGTTGAGTTGCTTTGTTCTTAGTGAGTTATAGGTTGTTTTTAAATTGGTTGAGTTGCATTGTTCTTAAAAACAACGATGATGATGATGACGATGACATGACGATGACGATGACGACTACGATGATGACGATGATGATGATGATGATGACGATGACGATGACATGACGATGACGATGACGATAACGATGACATGACGATGACGACGATGACGATGACGATGACGATGACGTTGACATGACGATGACGATGACGACGATGATGATGACGATGACGTTGACGATGATGATGATGATGATGATGATGATGATGATTTTGTAGTATTATTTTCTTCGCAAGTGTGTTGAAAAACGTCGTATGATACACGTGTGTTTTGATGATTATCGTCCTCGGCTCTCGTAAGACCTCAATGGCGCCTCAGCGATAATCACCAACGTTACACACTTGTACCATAATGTACTATTATTTCGTTATTAAATTTGAGTAGGCAGTAGACCTGCTTTTTATTTTACAGAAATGTTTCGTTTCCTAAGTTTTCAATAATTATTACCTGATTATTTATAAGCAAATTAGATTACGTTAACTAACGTGCCGGACGTAAAAGAATAGCACCATCCCATGTCTTCCCGTGGCTGTCGTAGAAGGCGACTAAGGGACTTACTAGAGAATGGGCAGCTACGTTCTCTATGCATTTTACCACCATACTGCGATCGCCAACCCGCTTGCCAATCGTGGCGATTATGGCAAAACCTCCCTTTTGGGGGAGGCCTATGTCCAGTGGACGTCTTTCGGCTGAAATGCATAGAGAACGCAGCTGCCCATTCTCTAGTAAGTCCCTTAGTCGCCTTCTACGACACCCACGGGAAGACATGGGATGGTGCTATTCTTTTACGTCCGCAAATAACGTGCAGGCGTAAACATCCTCTAATTGTGAAAATGTTAGTAAGTGGTAAGTGTACCTACATAATATGTTTGTTACTTCTTCGCGCAAAAACTAACCTACGCGTCTTTAATATAATAGTTGCCGTATTTAAAAACAATGTTCGTACCTGGAGCAAATACTCCGCCATTACCAAAAAAAATTCTAATGAACCTGTGGAGATCGTCCTTTTCCAAGCAATCTTCAAAACCGTCTCGAGGTCCTCAGGATCCACCATCACTGTTCAAAAAAAAAACCTTCATCACTTTAAAAGTTATCACGATACTTTAATTAACAAGAATTGAAACATTGCAGGAACCCAAAAGCAGAAGACAGCAATTCAACTAGTGGATGCAGTGTGGTGGAAAATAAACAGTATCAAATTAAATTAGCTGGCAACACTTTACCCACGTGTTGGATATCGATATCGCCAACTAATAAAACAAAAAAAAAAAAAATTCGTAATTCCAACTTTGTTCAAAACTTTAAATGACACTAACATGTACATTCACTGATGACATGACACTAATAATTGTCGCTTCCTCGTGCTCTGAAGATTGTCGTGAACTTTGCGACCCTGCTATTCACCAGAATAAAATTAGTGGGGGCTGCGACTCTGCGAGACGGCCGGACAGAGGAAAAATATATATATATATCGTTGTGCATTTTCTTTAGACTGAGACCCGAGGCGGCGCGCGCGCGCACACCATGTTCCTATCCTTCCTTTGATCTACACGTAATTTTGTTCCAAGTGTCCTGTTAAGAGTGTCAAAATGTTTTTGTGGTTATTGCTGCTGGTTCTTGTGTTGTGGACGGTGACGTTTAGGTATAGGAGTAGGCATATGCGTAAGCTGGCTTCGGCTCTACCGGCTTTTAAGGATGAGCTGCCTGTGATTGGGATGACGCACAAGCTGCTCGGGAGTAGTGAGGGTGAGTTTGTGACGTGATGACGGAAGGGTTCATATTCTCGGCAGAGTTACCACTATTTGCACTAATTAATAATCTTCCAAATACTTACTTAAGGCCCTGGTAATTTTGAATGTACTCGTCGTATTGTCGTTATGAGCGATAATAGATCTTACTGTAATCCGATACGGGTTAAAATCTGTTGTAATAAATTCGATAATTAAATGAACAAGCATTGTCGTAAAAAATGCAAATAAAATCGTATAAAATTAGATATTAACAATTTCATTTTAATAATCCATCACTGGATGCAGTTTGGCATTTGGAATTTTATGGTAGTATATTTTTTATTATAATAATAATTGCCTGATCTAGTGGTGATAGATCGGTTAGCGTGCCGCACAATTATAGTCGATGTAAACATTCCACATGACGGGAACCTCGTGAAAGCTGAGAAAGAGAAATAAAATTAAATATCTTGACTTAGTAGCACACGAGGTTGTTGACATGTGGAATGTGAGCTCAGCTGTAATTGTGCTGATTGTCGTACCAGCCAATGGACAGGTGGCCGAAAGCCTCGATCAACATCTATCGAGGCTCTCGTTGGGCGGTTGGATTAAGGGCCTGATTCAGAAGGCAGTACTCCTCGATACGGCTCGCATCGTGAGGAGGTTCCTGTCTCTGGAGCCCTAACCACCAGTAGCTTGGACCCTGCTCCCAATATCGGCGGATCCCTATTTTATATATTTTCAAATGTTTTTTTATTTCTGTTTTCTAAAAATGTTTATAAATGTATTTTATAAGTGCTAAAATGAATAAAGGAAAATAATAATAATTATTTATTTATTTACTAAGGCACCAAGTCCCAATAATAAATAACAAATACATAAAATTCACACAACTCATTGCAACATTAAAACAAAAACAAACAAACAAAAAGACTACAATAAAATGGATACATTGATTCCTTACATCATTAAAATAATACGATAAAATTAAAAACGAACATTAACATTAATTAAAATTTCAATAAATAGATATTATTATCACACAAAAAATAAATAAAATAAAACTATCACAATACTTCTCTTTATCGTTGGTTGGCACTCCTATGAACTTCGACCCAATACCTGCGTATCGGATACTCCAGTCCATACTGACGATCCGTAACAGTTGATTGGTAAATTTTACCAAAGTGCTGGAAAACGATGCTATGCGCGATCGAATAACGGCGTGAAACTCTCGCTTCAGCGAACATGCTGGACGCGCTACACTACCGCGGAAATTTCATTAAAATACGGGAGGCATCATTGTACTGTACACGAATGATACTCAGTGTGGACCTTTTAAATTTTGTCCACAGCTGGCATGTACAAAAACAAAGACAGAAGGAACGGAACAACGTCTATTTAACACACGAGCTGCAAAGGGAAAATCTGTGCGCTATAATAAAATAATAATTGTTATTGAAGGGATAAACTGGTTTTAAAGATAATTAAGAGGTGACTTTGATGATTTATTGACGCATTAAAGTATGTTTAATAATGTTTTGAGTTCGATCACTGTATGCAAAAAAAGACTTGAAAATATCCTATATTTTTTGCTTTCAAAATTATTTACGGTTGAAGATATACACTGGTTTAAAAAACCCGCCTTTTTGAGCGTTTTCAAGAAATCTCCGCCTTAAATAATCCATAATTATGTTTTAAACGTTTTCTGGAATACATGTATTTTTTTCATGATAATGATGTAATATGAAACCTATTTATTTTTTGTAAATTGGCAAAGAAAGATTTAAGAAACTTAAAAAAGTTTTAAACGTTTTCTGGAAAACATGTAGATTTTTAAAAGATAACGGTGTATGATATATTCTTATGAAAAATGGCAAAAAAAAAACCTAATTTTTTTTTCTAAGTATTTACATCTCTGCATCGTAACATAATTAAATCAAACTGGATAAAGTTTATGTTATTATTATAATGTAAGTAGGTACTGTGAGGACTCTGACGAGCCCTCTGTGTGTGAAGATTAAAGTTAGCTACAATTAAACGCACGTTCGCGTAGAAATATGAATTTTCACGTTTATTTCAAGAGTTAGAAGCTTACAAGTCCGCCCCTGTCAATATAATCAAAGCTCCGGGTAGTTGATAAGTAGTTTGCAGTCGTTTTATACAAGTAGGAAAAATTACATCAGCTATGCGAGCTGAGCTAGACAAACTTTGCTTAGTTCTTGGTCTGCAACCGGCTTTATGGTGATATGTATGGGGTACTAAAGTAGTTTTTGGCTTTCAGATACCATGAATCAACTGCAACAATTAAGCTACGAGAGCATGCAAAATGAAGGAGTCGTTAGAGGTTGGATGGGACCTTCATTATACTTCAGTGAGTATTATTTTTACACTTTGTAGAATATCGATAAACAAAATTATTCCACCTAATACATACAGGAAACGTTCTTATCCAGTGCGCAAATTTTAACCATGAATTCAGCATATCATTCTAGACCCCCTACGGCAAAAAAATATCACCGGTTATACAAAAAAAATCAGCTGTTCCATACATTTTGACCGCGTAGGTATTGCACTTTTCTATGAAACAGCTGTTATTTTTTTGTATAACCGGCAAAAAAATTCTGGGCTAGGGGCTCTCGAATGATATGCTGAATTCATCGTAAAAATTTGCGCACTGGATAAAAACTTATCCTGTATATAATTCAGGGTCAAATTAAATTAGCTGGCAATACTTTAACGACGAGTTTTGTATCGATATCGAAGACTAATGGAACAAAAAAAAACATTTTTCTTCATCTTTCATTGGGCCCCGTCAATACCCAATCGATCTGTTTTTGAAATGTTTCGTGGAACATAGATATTTTTATCGAATTTCCAAAAACCATAACATAACAATGGTTTATTTGTGTGAATGTACATGTTAGTGTCATTTAAAGTTTTGAACAAAGTTGGAATTATGAAATATATTTTTTTGTTTTATTAGTTGGCGATATCGATATCCAACACGTGGGTAAAGTGTTGCCAGCTAATTTAATCTGATACTGTTTATTTTCCACCACACTGCATCCACTAGTTGAATTGCTGTCTTCTGCTTTTGGGTTCCTGCAATGTTTCAATTCTTGTTAATTAAAGTATCGTGATAACTTTTAAAGTGATGAAGGTTTTTTTTTTGAACAGTGATGGTGGATCCTGAGGACCTCGAGACGGTTTTGAAGATGTGTTTGGAAAAGGACGATCTCCACAGGTTCATTAGAAAAATTGTTGGTAATGGCGGAGTATTTGCTCCAGGTACGAACATTGTTTTTAATTACGGCAACTATTATATTAAAGACTAGTTGCGCCCCGCGGTTTCACCCGCGTAGGTTAGTTTTTGCGCGAAGAAGTAACAAACATTATTATGTAGGTACACTTACTAACATTTTCACAATTAGAGGATTTGATTAATGGAGACACAGTAATAAAATCTTTCGTAGCGAATATTTCATTTACTCAAACGTATTCATCATCATCATCATTTCAGCCGAAAGACGTCCACTGCTGAACATAGGCCTCCCCCAGGCTCCTCCACTTCGACCGGTCTTGTGCTTCCCACATCCAGCGGATACCCAACGCAACGCTAAACGCCGCCATATTCTCGAGAACATATCTTCTTCTTCACCTGCTGATATCTGGAAGTTCCATGGTACTCTTGGTATCGGCAGACCACGTCTCGTGGATTTTCCCAAAACCATTGGCCTTGATGATATCAACCGTCACTTCACAACCACGTGTCATTTGGATTCCCAAGTGTTATCCCAGACGGTTGATTTCATTACTGGCTTAAGTAGCCCCATCATAGAACCATTTCACTTCGCTCCGGTCACCTTGGACGAAATTAAAAAGATCATCCTTTCCATCAAATCCAAGGCTGTGGGCTATGACGACATCAGTCGTAGTATGTTTGTTTGGATCCTGGATAGTCTTCTCCCTCCGATTACCCACATCATCAACTTTTCTCTCGATAACGGACAATTCCCATCCTTGTGGCGTATGGCCTATGTCCGCCCACTCCCTAAAATTTCAAACCCCTCCCTACCCAGTCACTTTCGCCCCATTCCCATTCTCCCATTTCTGTCTAAAGTGCTCGAGGCCTGCGTTCACAAGCAGTTTACGGGGTTTGTTCACTGGAACAATCTTGTTAGCTCTTATCAGTCTGGTTTCAGGCCTGGGCACAGTACATCCTCCGCTCTCCTTAAAGTGACTGGTGACATTAGAGAAGCCATGGAGGATACCAAGTTTACCGTTCTGGTATTAATTGATTTCTCTAATGCTTTTAACGCCATCAGCCACGATATACTTCTTACTATCCTCTCTCATCTTATGGTTTCGACCGAGGCTCTGGAATGGTTCTCTTCTTATCTTCGGGGACGTCGGCAGTCGGTTCGCGTTGACGAGAGTTCGTCGATTTGGCGTGATCTGGATGCAGGTGTTCCGCAAGGCGGTATTCTTTCTCCATTATTATTCTCCATCTTCATTTATTTTATAATTCACTGTCTTCGGTGTTCGTATCATCTTTATGCTGATGATCTTCAACTTTATACATCTGGGCGGGTAGAAGGTTTATCAGACGCTATAGCAGATGTAAACCGAGATTTGGATGCAATCAAAAAGTGGTCTGATAGTTTTGGGGTGTCAGTAAACCCCTCAAAGTGTCAGGCCATTGTAATTGGAAGCTTGCGCATGATGGGTAGGGTGACGCTTAGCTCTCTTCCTCCACTTATTTTCAATGGTACCGTCATACCTATTACCCCTACGGTGAAAGATCTCGGTTTGCACCTTGACTCGACACTGAGCTGGCAAGCCAGGTCTCTGGTGTTAGTCAAAGAGTCAACGGTATTCTGCGATCCCTGTATCGTCTGAGGAACTTTTTGCCCGCTAAGACGAAAACCATGCGTGTGCAGACTTTAATTTTCCCTATCATTGACTATGGTGACGTGTGCTACTTCGATTTGAATGCGGTTTTGCTGGATAAGCTCGACAGACTGCTCAATAATTGTATCCGGTTCATTTTTAACCTTAGGAAATATGACCATGTATCGAGCTATAGGTCGGAGCTCAAATGGATGCCCATTCGCCAAAGAAGAAGTTTACGCGCTTTAACTACGCTTTTCTCCTTTCTCAATTCTTCTACATCTCCATCTTATCTTGTGTCTCATTTCCAATATCTATGTTCTTCTCTCACTAAGAATCTGCGTTCTTCTAACAATCTTCTTTTACTTTGTCCTTCTCATACTTCTGACTTTGTTCATTCTTCTTTTCATATCCAGTCCATTCTTCTTTGGAATGCGCTTCCTCTCGATATCAGGACGGCCACTAGTCGGTATACATTTAAGCGGAAATTGCAGAGGTATTTTCATAACGAGTAGCGTAGAGTCATCAAAACATATTTTTCACTTGATTATATATGAGACGGCGGGAAACCCGATGCATGCCGTCTCTGTTGTATTCTGGTGTATTTCTTCGTTGGTATATGGGTAGTTGGTTTACAATCACACACAACACTTAACTCAAACCATTTATTTTCGCTTAAATCTTTTACACGCACTTTGGATTTTTCATAGAACAGCGAATCAGATAGTTTGAGTTAAAATTGAATCTAGGCGCCCATTCCAAAGCTAAAGTAGGTCTCATATGGAGAAGAACGGGCAAGAAACTCCACGGACACTCTTTTAAATCAAAACATTATGTTACAGAGGTTTCTTATTCCACAATTATAATTTTAGTCCTTTTCACACACTTTCATAGCGATACTGTCCGGCCGCCATTCTCGACCATCTCCTCAAGTGGGCGGAAGTAATGCGTATCGCACAGAAAGAATCTTATTACTTAGTTAGTGTTATAAAATTTACTAACAATGGTGAAACGCTTATCAGTTAATTCTTTTACAATTAAACAATGCTAATATTCACAAATGCAATGGCGGTTTAAGACGAAAGTTTAATTAGTAACGTCATTACTTTTTACAACACAAATATTACTACTTTATAACATTTCCGGCAGTTCAAGGAATTTAATCAAAGAACAGGTATTCTTAAATAAATGTGTGTGTGAAATATTCTTGCTACTTTATAGATTGTAAATTTTGATTGAAACTGATTTAGTTTTCGTATTAAAATATAACAGTCAGTTATTGACCATCAAACTCGCAATACGCGCCATTTTTTCGGCACAGTAGGTAGCCATGTATCATAAACTAAGAGCCCAAAGACAATAAACCATTATTCCTTTATAATTATGACTATAGTTTTAACTAAGACATTGTTGTTAGTTTCATAGTTATTCAGCTAGTAATTAAACCAGCAGTACTCTTAATTTTTATATTACAACGTGGCCAATAGATGGCGTTGATCTCAAAAAAACCAATAGACACTGATTAATGCCATCCAAATGGTTAGAATTAATAGTTACGCATAAGATTATTTTGTAATCTTAACAGGTTGGCGCCTTCGCGGCGACACGGCCGTTCTGAATGGCGGTGCGCGCTCTGCACCTGCCGATGCCCTCTCCCTCTTTGTAGAGTTGATTGAGTTCGTGGTTATCTGAAATAGTGGAGATAAATTTTTCGGCAGATTATTGTTGCTTTTATTATCCTACATTAATTATAGGACTTGGCAGTTAACAGTTTTAGTTTATGTTGACGGCTTACAAAAAGAAAGTTTAATCCTCAATAAAAGGTGTGACTCTGTGAAACAGAGTCTTGTCTTTGAATGCATTAATATTGCACTTTTCATAAGGACACTTGTTTAGTAGTAATCGTGTGTAGCATGATGAACTGTTAGCTGAATAGTTTCATCTTCATTAGAAGGTAATGCTCTGTAATAATTTTGTATTTGAATGCATTAATATGGCACTTTTCATAAGGACACTTGTTTAGTAGTAAACGTGTGTAGCATGATGAACTGTTAGCTGAATAGTTTCATCTTCATTAGAAGGTAATGCTCTGTAATAATTTTGTATTTGAATGCATTAATATGGCACTTTTCATAAGGACACTTGTTTAGTAGTAAACGTGTGTAGCATGATGAACTGTTAGCTGAATAGTTTCATCTTCATTAGAAGGTAATGCTCTGTAATAATTTTGTATTTGAATGCATTAATATGGCACTTTTCATAAGGACGCTTGTTTAGTAGTAATCGTGTGTAGCATGATGAACTGGTAGCTGAATAGTTTCATCTTCATTAGAAGGTAATGCTCTGTAATAGTCTTGTATTTGAATGCACACTTGTTTAATATAGTGTGTAGTATCATCAGCTGTTAGCTGGATAGTTTCATCTTCATTAGAAGGTAATGCTCTGTAATACAGAGTCTTGTATTTGAATGCACACTTGTTTAATATAGTGTGTAGTATCATCAGCTGTTAGCTGGATAGTTTCATCTTCATTAGAAGGTAATGCTCTGTAATACAGAGTCTTGTATTTAAATGCACACTTGTTTAATATAGTGTGTAGTATCATCAGCTGTTAGCTGGATAGTTTCATTCTCACGGGAAGGTAATGCTCTGTGGTAGTCTCACAAAGTCTTTGATTTGACAGGATATTAGGATAGGATCAGGAACACCGCTCTGTGCTGGCACAAAGTCTTTGATTTGATAGGATTAAAGGGTAGGGAGTTTAGGACCATTGCTCCGTGGCAGGCACGAAGTCTTGTATTTGACAGGATATAAGGAACCAGGCTCTGGGCGGTCTTGTACGCCGTGGACCCAGCGGGATAACATGAGAGAATTGCCGGTTAAGATAACCGGTCTTTTTTTTTTTTTTTTTTTTTTTCATTCATTTTTTTTGTTGCCCCACATTTTTGTGCGGGAATCGAACGCGCGACACGCAGCGCAGCTATCAATCGCTTAACCGCTGCGCCAACCGTGCCGTCAAATTTAATAGTTTAATATTTCATTATTAGTTACCTGAATGGCTTAACTAATAGTTTCATTATTTTCATGATTAGTTACCTCAAGGGCTTCCCAATCGTTTTTTGTTTTCATTATTAGATACCTCAAGTGCTACTAATAGATTACTATCAGTTGTGATCATTATTAGTTAACATAAATGAAGACTAATAATACTTTGTTGTGTGTCTTACTTTTTGAGTTATTTATCAGTTACCCCACAGATACGAATAGTACAATGATAATGAATTATAGTCTATTGTAAAATAGACAAGGATTAGGTGTTACAGGCAGAATTGCAAAAATATAGAGATGGTAAAAATAATTAAAAGAGTACTTTGGTGCATAGCATGTGAGCATCATGTAGGCAGGTACTATTAACTTGGCTATTGTAGTTAGCTTTTATCACAGCATAGCAGTGTTGGCAAAGTGAGTGCAAAGTAGTTTGAAAACTTCTCACCTTTTTTTTTTAGCTATGTCGTGTTGAATAGCTGGAACAGTCATCTCTGCTGGCTCCAAGTTGGCCTTCAGTTGGTTGCTTCTGAGCCGGCGACACGGTCATTTGTTAAACAGGCTTTTGAATGTTGATTCTTTATATTTAAGTTGAACGTCAATCAATCCATCCCATGCTGATTTCGGCTATGGTGACTGTTTTTGTTTTCAACAACTGTAGTTTACGAGCATGTGCTCTTGTAATCTATCTTGACTAGAGGTATGTGCACAGTGCGGACACATTAGAATGCCATTATGGTAATGATATTGTATGTTGGAGGTTGGTTTATTGTTGAGGTGTTCTCACTCGCTGCTAAGATCTCTTGTCTGCTGGTATTTAGTCATAAATATTTTGCTGTCCCAAACTCCTCAAAACAAGTATATCTTGTGCCAACTCCTTGACGATCTATGTTGTATCTCTTCATGTCTTTTCTGAATGTCTTAGTATCTGAGGAACTGGCTGCCTTGTTTCCGCAAGTTGAATGTATCAGTCAGCTAAAACCCTGTCTATAAGTATGGGTTAGCTAGCTTTTTCTTGAGGAAGGTGTTCTTTTTGATGATGATCATGACTTCTAACTTGATTTCATCTCATTTCTGAAGTAGCTGGGTGCATAGAACTTTAGAAGATTCGAGTTACTCTATAGTTGCCCACAATTTTTTTTTTGACATCCTTGTAGTTTGCTTGGTTGCAGGGACCGAAAACCTTTATAAATTACGGTACAGGTATTGAAGAATTTCGGTTACCTCTACGACTTACGGTTACCGATATCTGGGTAACCAAGAAAAATAAAATCGGTTACTTCTATTTAGGTTACCGTTTTCATATCGGTTACCGAAAAATGTCCTTGATTACGAGAAAGAAACGAAATATCGCACTGCCGACAATTCGTTGCATTAGAAAACACTCTACATTACTAGACGAATCGTCGTGCTGCTGTGTACGTTTATTTGGTTCGCCTTTTTGTGGAGTATTTGAGTTAAAGTAAAAAAAAGGAAATGAGCCAGAGTATGATAATATTACATGAATACATTGTAAACTGGTAGAATGCCATTTGTTTATCCTTTTCTCTCGCCAAACTGCCATAGAAACCAACTCGGTAATTTGGGTTTGTTTAATTTGCGGAGAATCGTACGCCCGTTTTTCTCATAGAGGGCATCATTTCCTTGTAAACAAAGCGCATAAACTTAAGCTTGCATTTTGTTTGAGCGTGCTAACAGCGCATAGATACCGGGCTCTGGAGCAAAAAACGTCTCTGATTGCTAGTTTGGTAGGTATTTTTTTTTTTTTTTGGCTGGGAAATCGTCAAATAACTTCTCCCGCTCTGGGTGGAGCAGGAGGGCGTGTCAGACTTTTACTGACTAAAACCCACCCGTGTGGCTCAGTAGCCCGTATGCCAGGGGCTGTGGTATCTCTTTCGAACAAACCTGCACCCCTGGCAGGCATTGGCCCTTGCGGGCCCCATCAAATTGTGCTGACATCTCTTTAAGGCGTGCGTGGAACACAACGCGCCGTCGACTTGGGCTTGGTCCTTACCGGTCAGCGAGTTACCCATTACTCGCCGTCCGCAAGATCATGCCTACTGTGGCCGGAAATGGGCTTGGGATTCCCGACGCCCAGGGCGTCTCCGTATCCTGCGGCGGCTAGGGTCGCGAGGGCGCATAGACTGCCTCTCCCTCACGTGCGGCGCCCTCTTCGCGAGCATTACTGCTTTGCTGAAAGAGGTGACGGCTACCCATGCACTCTCGCTCCGTACCATGGCCTGGACCAGGGCCGGACGCGAGAGATTGCCGCCACCGATCGCCTCCACGAGGACACGGCGGTGCTCCACCCAAGCCGGGCAGACCGCCACCGTGTGCTCCACCGTATCCTCAGGGCGATCTTCGCAGTGGAAACACCCGGGCGTTTCTTCCCGCCCTATCTGAAACAGGAACCTCCCGAAACAACCGTGTCCGGTGAGGACCTGCGTCAGGCGGAAGGTGAGGACGCCATGCCGCCTCAAGCCACTCCTCAAAGAGGGGACTTACCGCCGTAATCGTGGCGTGCCCAGCACTGGGTTGCGACAATCGCACTCTCCATGTCGCCATGAGATCCTGCCGGAGCTCTGTCCGCTGTACAGCGCGATTTCCCGCGGCAGCGGAGTTACACCCCGGCATTTGGCCTCCTCACGCCATTGCCACATGTGCGCGAGGACCTTTGCCTCCAGATCCCATGGCGTAGTTTGGTAGGGTTAGTTTAAACTTTCCAGGTCGCACGTGAACGAGCCCAGCTTCTTCCATGAACATTTCCGTCATCCGGAATAACGCTATGCCTTTTACATTCTCATAGCCCAGTAAATATTGTTGTCCTTGGTGATGTATGGTAGGCCAAACATTTGTTCTTTACTCATAAGTTTATGCCAGCGGAAAATTGAAACGTTGCAAAGACATGACGTTCTTTCAAATTGCAAAGAAAAGTTGTCAAAAAAAACGCCAACTAAAAAGGCATTGGTCCACCTATAAACATAACATCATAACCAAATATCGTGTCCCCCCACCCTGCCACGATGAAGTACTAGCCCGCGGCTCAAGTGAGCCCTTGGCATACCCTGATAATAATAATTGTCCAGTTCAGATCCAGCCTATCCCATTATGCAGTCGTAGTCCCACCGACGCCCTAAGCCGAGGTTCGTTAGTATACCACACAGGGGGTGTCCTTAGCGTGCAGCCCCTTATTAATGTAATAAGTTCGCCCTGGCTGGGGCATTGAGTTAGCGGTTGGTAACTCCGGAGGTACTGATATAAAGTTCCCAGTGCCAAACGCGGATACGTGAACCTTATTTATTCCTCACAATGCTTACCGGCACCGCGGTACCAAAACATTCCTGGAGCGCCACCGAGCGCGCATTCACTATCGTTCACTCGCTCACTCGTAACGCGTCGTAGATACGACACCGCCGCGAAGTGTCTGTCGATAAGCGCCCTTGGAGTTATGATATTAGAGTTAAAATCGTTTGGGTTCTTCCATGAAAGTGATGCAATGATGAACATAATCAGTAGAGCTCGTATTTATATTTGTTAAAAGAATTAAATATGGATTGATTGAGTTCAATTATTTTTTGCTGGGACTCCCCAAATGTCAACCTCACCTGCGCGCGATACACCCTGCCACTGACAGACGAGGCGCTGGCGACCGACCGATGCCAGTATAACCATCCAACAAGCCAATCTAAATTCTACAGAGCGATGACGGGCAGCAGCGTCATCGAATCGTCTGCGAAAGGACTGGCTCTGCGGTCACCAACCCGCATGCCCAGCATGGTGAATATGGGCATCAAACCTCCCATACATAAAGTGCCAAAACTACGGCCCCCTGTTCCCGGTGGTCCCGCTATTCCTAGCTAAGGTAGCGGTTACGGTAACGGCGGGCGGGACGGGGGTGCGAAGAATCTCCGGGTTACGACAGGCCATCGACAACTACATCTGGCTACGTACAATGGACTTTCGATGAGGCTGGACCATCACCTCGCTGAACTTGAGGTAGAGTTAGGTCGCATTAACTGACATATACTGGGATTATCTGAAGTCCGAAGACAGGGGAAGGATACGATAACCCTGGAGTCAGGCGACCTATTCTACTTCCGCGAGGGTGATCAGCTGTCCCAAGGCGGTGTCGGCTTCCTGGTCAACAAAGAACTCACTAGCAGCGTTGTGGAAATCAGTAGTGTGTCGACACGGGTAGCATACCTTGTACTAAAGCTCACTGACAGGTACTACCTGAAAGTGATACAGGTATATGCGCCAACTTCGACATGCTCTGACGAAACAGCCGAGACCTTGTACGAGGACATTGCCAAAGCAAGGCACTTTAAATATAAATTTTCGGGCTGAGAGAATCCGCATGATGAGGCCTACCCTCTGACCTACGCAGCTCCAAACTGCACTAGGATCCGAAAAGTTCCACTGGAACTTCAAAATCGTTTCTCTCTGCTGGAAACCACAGGCACGGTTGACGAAAAAAGCCAACGAGGTGGTCAAAGCACTACGTGACGTGTCCCGCAAACTTTGCTCGTCGCAGCGAAAAAGTAAGGTGTCCAAACTTTCCTCGGAGACTCTCGGACTTATGAGGGAAAGACGAGAACTGCCATCTACGCAGCCATCTTCGTCAGAGAAGATGGCCTTAAATCTAAAAATAAGAAAGCTGATGAGACGCGACCTTCGGTACTCCAACATCCGCGACATTAAAGTCGCGATTGAGCAAAACCGAGGGTCGAAAGTGTTAGCTCAGCGATTAGGGAGGTCCCATCTGACGAAACTAAGAACTGCGGATGGCAGAATCATAACTTCAAAGTCCGAGATACTCCAGGAAATCGAGGATTTTTACGAGCACCTTTACTCAACGCGGACGGAATAACTAGCGGAGGATAGTGCAGGTGACCACCGAGCCGATTTAATGCGCCACTACACGGAGGACATCCCCGATGTTGACCAGTGCGAGATTAGGGTGGCTCTCGAGCATCTTAAGAACAACAAGGCACCGAGTGATGACGGAAAAACGACAGAGGTCCTTAAAGCGGGCGGGGCTCCAGTCCTAAAAGAGCTAGCGAGTCTCTTCAACTCCGTCATCCAAGAGCGTACAACGCCCGAGGCGTGGAGCAGAGGTGTGGTGGTTCTGTTCTTCAAAAAAGGTGACAAAACCTTGCTGAAGAACTGTAGACCCATCTCACTTCGAAGCCACGTCTACAAGCTATTCTCGAGGGTCGTCACGAATCGTCTCGCTAGAAGACTTGACGAGTTCCAGCCACCAGAACAAGCCAGTTTTCGAAAAGGCTTCAGTACCGTAGACCACAACCATACTGTTCGGCAAATTGTACAGTAGACTGAAGAGTACAACCAATCTCTGTGTATGGCATTTGTTGACTACGACAAAGCCTTCGACTCCATCGAAATATGGGCAGTTCTGGCCTCTCTGCAACGATGTCGAATTGACTGGCGCTATATCGAGGTGTAAAGATGTTTGTATGACGCTACTACGATGATTGTCCAGATCCAGGATAAGGAAACAAGCTCCATCCAACTGCTCAGAGGGATGCGACAGGGGGATGTTATAACCCCGAAACTGTTCGCCAACGCGTTGGAGGACATCTTTAAGACATTGGACTGGACAGGGTATCAATATTAACGGCGAATACATCTCACACCTTCGGTTTGCCGATGACATCGTCATAATGGCAGAGACTCTAAAACAGTTAGACCAGATACTGCACAGCCTAAACGGAGCCTCTCGGCGGGATGGCCTCGACATGAATTTGGAAAAGACGAAAATCATGTGCAATTCTCCCGTCATCCCGAGGCCAATCCACATCAAAGGGTCGCTTCTCGAAGTTATGAAGGAGTAGGTCTACCTAGGGCAAGTCATCCAGCTCGGTAGACATAACTTTGAGAAAGAAGCTGAAAGGAGGGGAGGATCCGGTTGGGTTGGGCAGCGTTTGGAAAACCACGTCAAGTCTTTTCGTCGCCTATTGTAAAATGCTTGAAGACTAAGGTCTTTAACCAGTGCGTGCCGAAACGTGGACACTGACAGTTGGGGTGGTCCACAAATTTAAGGTCACTCAGCGCGCTATGGAGCAGGCTATGCTCGGAGTTTCTTTTAAGGATTAAATCAGGAATGAAATTATCCGGAAAAAACGGAGTCACTGACATAGCTTGTAGAGTGAGCAAGCTGAAGTGGTAGTGGGCTGGCCATGTTTGTCGAAGGACCGGTGGGGCAGACGGGTCCCGGAGTGGAGACCGCGTATCGGCAAACGTAGTGTGGGACGTCCCCCAGCTAGATGGAGCGACGACCTTAAAAAGGTGGCTGGGATAGATTGGATGCAGAAGGCGGAGGATAGTGTTGTGGCGCAGCCTGGGAGAGGCCTATGTCCAGCAATGGGCTGTGATAGGCTGAGTTGATTGAGTTTAAAATGGTTATTTAAGCTGTCCGCAATTTCAATCGTGTTTATTTCACTATGCATAAAATGATGTATTGTTCCAATCAAAATGTGCCAAATGACCCAGTGAACGGAATGAATATAATGTTTTAGGGGAACCGCGGAACCAAAATGAGCGAATGAGTGCCGGTGCCAAAGGAATAGTTAAGGTGAACCGGTACCGGACCCGGTTTAAATAAGTGAATCAATTCACTTTCCGGAATAAGATTATCCAGCTTTCTGCGCTTCCATTTAGAGATAGAGATGACGGGTGCAAATCGAATTCGAATTAGATATTGACTTCTGGGAGGTTACGACTATGTCAGCTGTTTATTCGTTGTCTACCTACCCATTCACTAGTAGGTTCATTTTTTTAAAGTTCTTATTCGTATGTTTACTTCCATTACTAATCAAGCTTATGATTATTTTCATGCAGTTCAGCACCCTAATTGCGTAACTTACGATTGATCATAATTGGTTTCGTCTTCACAGTTAAACAATATTCATTGCGTTATTTATGTTGTCGAACAGACACATTTTTCGAACATATGAAGCAATGGTTTAACAATCCGTTTCAAAACGATACAAATTATGATGAATCGTGAGTTACGCAATTAGGGTGCAGGTTTGACTGATTCAAACCTGCACCCTAATTGCGTAACTCACGATTCATCATAATTTGTATCGTTCAGGATAAAAAAATCGTAAGCTTGACTTTTAGTTGTCGCACACCGTGTTCGTGTTATGGACAATAAGAAAACATACAAACGTGAAGTCGGGCCCGTATTCTCCAAAGGGGTTTTAATTAGTAGATACAACCCAAGCAACAGTCAAACAACTTAAATCAACACGTGAATGAAGCTCGAAGACGTCGGAAGTACCTAAGATGCAATTCTACTAATTCGTATAATTTATGAAATAAAAATAATCATGCGGATCAGCGGATGCATATTTTTTAGCAACGATTGGTGAGCTGTTTGACTACCTTCATCTGCTCGAAAGCATAAATTGCAAATAAAGAAACATGTCAGCCACAGTGATGACGACATGAGTGATAAAACATAGGCGACACCATAAGGGATATTATTTTATAAGGAAAATCGTCAACCAGATATCTTATTTTACTTATGCTCCTATAATAAAATATAAATCCACATAGGTACCTTTATTAAATAGTAATAAATGATCTGTCTATCTATTTACGAAGCCAACCAAACAATCCAACATTCGCTAGCAAATTGAGAAGCATGCAGTGTGGCGGCGCCGATCAAACGATCGGCTCCGCCTGCGCGCGGGTCGACTCGACTCTGGCACACACAAACGCGATCCGCGCCCTTTGACTAATGCCGACGGCACGTGTAAGATAGAGGTAATTTTTATTTCGGTAACCGGTATTAATACTGGTTGTATGAAATTGAAGAATTTAGGTAACCTTTAAAAATACCGGTAAAAAAAATAAAGGTTGTAACCGAAAAATACCGGTATTTTTCATACCGGTTTCGGTCCCTGCTTGGTTGTCATTTTCTTTTTGATATGACAATCACCTGGAATGGTAAAAGTTAGGCAGATAAATAATAGTGCAGGAAAGTATGTTCCTACTATTATTTAGATTAGTAGGAGATAGTAGTTATAAATTAATCTTTTGTTTTGTTACAACATTACAGGTAGATGAAGTTAGTTTGAATTACAAGAGAAAGTTAAACAGAAAGAAAGTGCTATAAAAACAACAGTGCTTTGTTTGTTTTTGCTGTCTATGCATAAAAACATGTTGAAAATTATGCTTTCCTTCGATGTATCGAGCTGTGTTTGCATTATTAATTTTTGTTTTGTTTCATAGTTATCTCTTGATATATTTTTACAAACCAATTTCATAACTAAATGTTTCTAAAAGAATCTTGTAACACATCCACTTTATGTTTCAAAGTTAACAGACTTATTTGGAAAAATCTAATCACCAGTCAAAGTTCTCGCAACTATGAATTTTATGAAATTATGATTGATCAATTGATTTTACCTTCGAGTGGCACTACTCTCAATGAAATAAAAATAGCACGCGATTATATTCCAGACAATTCAGCAAAACACATGACACATCCAATATTAGAATAGTCACATTGACGTAATATTGAACATTGTAACATAAGATTTGTTACGTCATTCACTAGGTATTCAGTTAGCTTACTTGAAGCGTTCTGTTCTATATTTTTTATAATATTAGGCATAGGCAATGTCAATCATTCTGCCAATGATTAAAGTGAATTGGAAAAACAAGTTAGCTTTGTTATAGGAAATGAACTAATCAATACAAAAACTGGGAATGGAGCATAACTTGCAAATTTAAGTTATGAGAAGTCTGTAAATCAATCATGTCTACTGAAGTCAGTGTGAATTCAGGCTACAACAAATCTTGAAATTGTCAACAAGACTTAGTTAAATGTTGCAAGTGCAAATTCAACAAATTAAGTTTGAAATCCATTTCTTAAAAGAAGCTTAGTGACACATTACTTAATAGAACAATAACATTAATCTTGTAATGAGGTAATCTTGTAAAGTCATTTAACTTGTGTTATTATTTTACTCTCACAAATTATCAAGTACAAGGTGACGGTAGCTTTTAACCATGCCACAGGATTGTTAAGAAAAACTAAAATAATAAAACAAAATACTTCCCGGGATGGATGATGCAATGTCTCAATGGTCCGTTTATTATGTTTGCTTTTCTGGTGGCAAACCTTTGTTTATTCTTCTGCTTCGGTCATTCTGTGCTGAGCATGTTGTTCAGTTTGAGTGCACTATGAGGTCTATGTGTTTCATCTAAAAATCCTTCATTTGTTCCTTCATGTCATTGACTTTTTCTCCTCTGAGAATAGCGTTGATATAACAGGTTTTACCATATCATGTTCGTAAGTGCGTCTTCGTGGAATTTCGTTCTTTCCTGTCTTCCATAACCTGATTCCAATGCCATTATCAGCACCCGTGGCAATCATTATTTTAAGTAGGTATGAGCAATCGTCGTTGTCATCATGCTTGTACTTTGAAAGGCAGAAATATCTAAGTAAGCTTGGCTGTGGCTGGGCAATTTGGATGTCCGGCATAAGCATGAGCGGAAGGGGATCGCTTGGGCGATCCCACTTCTGATGAGACGGCGGGAAACCCGATGCATGCCGTCTCTGTTGTATTCTGGTGTATTTCTTCGTTGGTATATGGGTAGTTGGTTTACAATCACACACAACACTTAACTCAAACCATTTATTTTCGCTTAAATCTTTTACACGCACTTTGGATTTTTCATAGAACAGCGAATCAGATAGTTTGAGTTAAAATTGAATCTAGGCGCCCATTCCAAAGCTAAAGTAGGTCTCATATGGAGAAGAACGGGCAAGAAACTCCACGGACACTCTTTTAAATCAAAACATTATGTTACAGAGGTTTCTTATTCCACAATTATAATTTTAGTCCTTTTCACACACTTTCATAGCGATACTGTCCGGCCGCCATTCTCGACCATCTCCTCAAGTGGGCGGAAGTAATGCGTATCGCACAGAAAGAATCTTATTACTTAGTTAGTGTTATAAAATTTACTAACAATGGTGAAACGCTTATCAGTTAATTCTTTTACAATTAAACAATGCTAATATTCACAAATGCAATGGCGGTTTAAGACGAAAGTTTAATTAGTAACGTCATTACTTTTTACAACACAAATATTACTACTTTATAACATTTCCGGCAGTTCAAGGAATTTAATCAAAGAACAGGTATTCTTAAATAAATGTGTGTGTGAAATATTCTTGCTACTTTATAGATTGTAAATTTTGATTGAAACTGATTTAGTTTTCGTATTAAAATATAACAGTCAGTTATTGACCATCAAACTCGCAATACGCGCCATTTTTTCGGCACAGTAGGTAGCCATGTATCATAAACTAAGAGCCCAAAGACAATAAACCATTATTCCTTTATAATTATGACTATAGTTTTAACTAAGACATTGTTGTTAGTTTCATAGTTATTCAGCTAGTAATTAAACCAGCAGTACTCTTAATTTTTATATTACAACGTGGCCAATAGATGGCGTTGATCTCAAAAAAACCAATAGACACTGATTAATGCCATCCAAATGGTTAGAATTAATAGTTACGCATAAGATTATTTTGTAATCTTAACAGGTTGGCGCCTTCGCGGCGACATATATATTTATATATAAGTATATATTATAGTAGATATGTATGCTTCTATGTGTATTATAAGTTTATAACCTATTTATGTACCTAGCTTATTTATAATATAATTTGTATTGTTTTTTAATCATATTTCCTCTCAACTAAGCACCTGCCATCTAATCTCTTCACCACCCTTGGTTGACTGGTAGAGAATGCCTAAGGCATTAAGTCCGCCTTTGTACCTTTTTTGAGTGCGAGAAGTTTAAATAAATAAATACCCGCGGCCTTCACAAGGTCATCGGTCCACCTTGTGGGAGGCCTTAAACGTATTGGATAGAGAGAAATAAAAATGGAAAATATAACTAAATCAAATACAACCATTCCGCGTTTGAAACAACGTTAGTTATAACAACCGCACGGGTCAATTGAATATGTTAAGCTTCGCTTGCTGCGGTTGCTCCGTGGATGGATGAGCATCTTAACATATCAAGACCCCTTCGTGCCTCGGAATGCACGTTAAGCCGTTGATCCCGGCTTTCACCTGTGAATCTTTGACAGTCGTTATGGGGTCGTCAGAAGCCCGAAAGTCTGACAACCAGTCTTACCAAGGGTATCATGTTACCCAGTAACTGGGTTGTAGAGGGCAGATAGGCAGTCGCTTCATGTAATATACTGGTATTCAGCTGCGTCCGGTTAGACTAGAAGCCGACCCCAACATAGTTGGGAAAAGCTAGGCAGATGATGATGAAGCAATTTTTTGGTAAGCTACCAATTTTTATTTACATATTTGAATTGACAAATTCAGACCACGTTTTTTGTTATATATGAGACGGCGGGAAACCCAATGCATGCCGTCTCTGTTTGTTCTGGTGTATTTCTTCGTTAGTATATGGGTAGTTGGTTTACAATCACACACAACACTTAACTGAAACCATTTATTTTCACTTAAATTTTTTACATGCACTTTGGATTTTTCATAGAACAGCGAATCAGATAGTTTGAGTTAAAATTGAATCTAGGCGCCCATTCCAAAGCTAAAGTAGATCTCATAAGGAGAAGAACGGGCAAGAAACTCCACGGACACTCTTTTAAATCAAAACATTATGTTACAGAGGTTTCTTATTCCACAATTATAATTTCCTTTTCACACACATTCTCGACCATCTCCTCAAGTGGGCGGAAGTAATGCGTATCGCACAGAAAGAATCTTATTACTTAGTTAGTGTTATAAAATCAAAATCAAAATCAAAAGTCATTTATTCAAACTAGGCTGAGAGTCAGCACTTTTCGAACGTCAAAAAAAATAAAACATAAGACAGTCCCCCCAAAACGCCCACCCTTCGACACTTCCTAGTGCTTTAGCTGGGAAGAAGAAGTGGCGCAACAAACTCCCCAGCAGCACGGCTGTCTGTTCAGTTAGAAGAACTTGATACTGTACAATACAATAGTAAAAAATAAAATGATTTAAAGAGTCTAATAAAATAAACAATTAAGTATATGAATGTAATTCATACAACCTGTCAGTAGGTAAGCTAATTCTGGTGAAAGAACACAAACATTGTCTTGAGTTAATCACAGCGACCAACTATTCTTATCGTTTAAGTAGTCGTTAATAGAATAGTATGCCTTAGAACAAAGGTTGGATTTTACTTTGGCTTTAAACGCACTAAAATGTAAATCTAACAAAGAAGAGGGAAGCTTGTTATAAAAGGTTATACCAAGCCCAACAAATGAGTTATGAACCTTATGAAGCCGGTGAAAGGGAGCACGTAGTTTATCCTTATTTCTAGTATTTATATTATGAATATCACTGTTTTTAGTGTATAAGTGTATATTTTGCCTAATATATAAGATGTTAGCGAATATGAATTGCGATGCCACCGTGAGAATACCGATATCTTTAAAAAAATCTCTTAGGGACACTCTAGCACCCAGTTGGTAAATTGCTCGAACAGCTCGCTTTTGAAGAACAAAAATATTTTGAATATCAGCGGCTTTGCCCCACAACAGAATGCCGTAGGACATAACGCTATGAAAATAATATAACTGAAATAAACTAACCGAGCTGTTTCAACGTCAGTGTACTGTCTTACTTTTCTAACGGCATAGGCGGCCGAACTGAGCCTTCCCGCTAGGCTTGATATGTGTGAGCCCCACTGAAGTTTAGCATCTACTGTTATGCCCAAAAAAACTGTCGAGTCTACGGTTTCAAGCACCTCTTTATCTAACACGATGTTTGGACCAAGATTACTAACATTCGGTAAGGCGAATTTTACACACTTTGTCTTCTTGGCATTAAGTACTAGGTTATTTGCCGTAAACCAATCCGTAAGCATTGAGAGTGCACTGTTTACGTCGTCAAAATCTTGTCTATTCCTGTCTACTTTAAAAATAAGAGAAGTGTCATCTGCAAACAGAACAACATCACAAATACCCTTTAAATAGAATGGTAATGATGATGATGATGATGGGACTCCCTTTTCCGCACGTAGACTCCCATTCGGTCCGTTGTGCGTGGGGATGCTGGCTAGCAGAGCCAGCCTAGCTCCGCCCAAAAGCACAGAAGCTTCCTGGGAGCTTCACAGGCTTCGCGGAGCGACCTCACTGTTCCGAGGATTTCTTCGCGTTGAGAAGCCACGGCCTCGCATTCCAGGATGACGTGGGCGGCTGATTCCTCGGCGTCAAGGCAGCCCCTGCAAAGCGGGCTGTCTGTGGCGCCTATGTTAAAAAGGTGTTTGTTAAGGGTGTTATGGCCCGTAATTGTTCCTATTATTATTCTAAGGTTATTTCTGCTCAGGCTGAGAAGTTTTTTGGTTAATCGCGGGTGTACAGTTGGTAAAGCCAATTTTGACTGTCTACAGTCTGTTGCCCGTGACCATCTGTTGTTATGGAGTTCGGTCGACCTTTGGCGAATCCACGCACGAAATTGTGAGAAAGGCAGGGGGAGAAGTGGGTACGGGCCTAGCACTTTCATATCAGAGCCTCTCTTCGCAAGTTCATCTGCGGCATCATTGCCTAAAGATCCACTGTGCCCTTTGATCCACTGGAGTGCAATACGATTGGACGTCGCTAAACTCTCCAGGGCAAGATGGCACTCAAAAATTAGTTTGTTGTTATGTAATAGAATGGTAAGTCATTGATATATACTAAAAACAAGAATGGGCCGAGTGTTGAGCCTTGAGGCACACCTAACTGAACTGGTAGCCCGGAAGATTTTACACCATTACTTTCTACACATTGGAACCTACTATGTAAATAAGAATTTATTACGTTTAAAGCTTCGTTATGGACACCATAATAACGCAGTTTACGCAAAAGCGTTTCATGGTGCACGCAATCAAAGGCTTTAGAGAGATCACAGAAAACTCCAATAGCATTTTGCGAGTTCTCCCATGCGTTAAATATGTGTTTCAACAAAGCAACACCCGCATCTGTAGTCGAACGACCCTTTGTAAATCCATATTGTTCCTCATGAAGGAGGCTATTTAAATTAAAATGTCTTAGCAACTGCTTGAGTATTAATTTTTCAAATATTTTACTAAATGCCGGTAATATAGAAATAGGCCTAAAATTGCCCACGTTATTTTTATTACCCGATTTAAATAATGGTATGACTTTACTAATCTTCATGAGGTCAGGAAAAGTTCCCGAGTCAACACATTTATTAAAAGTAACAGCAAGATAGGGGGCTACGATGTCGATTATATTACTTAAAAGTTTAATAGAGATGCCCCAGTAATCCCCAGTGTTTTTTGATTTAAGTGTATTAAAAATATTTACTACATCACGAGGCGTTACATGTTCGAAACTTAATAAGCTACTACATTTGGGCACACTACTATGCAAAAGGTTTTCAGCTTTAGACGGGGACGAATTTAAGGTGTGAGTCGTAGTTAAAGGTATGTTGGCAAAAAACTCATTAAAAGCCTCAGCTATGTCAGCAGCTTCATTAAGTAATGTGTTGTTGACCATAATCTCTAGTTGTTTTTCCTGTTTAACCGATTTACCCGTTTCATTGTTAATAATTTTCCATGTGGTTTTTATTTTATTATTAGATTTTTTTATAGTATCGCTTAAAAATTTAGATTTAGCAAAAGCACAGATCTTTTTAAATAATTTTGAATAATTTCTGACATACTCCAGGAAAGGAGTATCAAACCTGTATTTTTTCAAACCATACAGCTCGTATAGTGTCGCTCTACTTTTATAAATACCTGGTGTGGCCCATTGGTTGAAGCCGACGGAGGTGCCATTAATGTCAATGGTTTTGGTTTTGAAAGTAGACTGGTATTCTTTATGCACTATATCAAAAAGGGCTCCATAGATTTCATTAGGATGCTCATGTTCTATTAAAGATGGTGTAATCCTACGAGATATATTATTTTTAAATTTGTTGCAACGACTAGCTGTATAAGGCCTGCATTCTATTTTATGCGGCTTTTTGTGTAAGAATAAAGGGAAGCTAGCTAATAAACCACAGTGGTCGGACGTTAAGTCAGTTAAAACTAATTTATTTTTGGCATCGCAATCACTAAAAATATTATCAAGGCATGTTGACGAAGATGCCGTGATCCTAGTAGGTTCAGAAAACAAGTTAATTAAATTAAAAGACCTAAATAGATTAAGTAGTCTAATACTTAATGGAGTAACATCTAAAATATTAATATTAAAATCTCCACACAAAATTATACTTTTATTACTTGATTTTAACTTGTTGAGTAAATCCTCCATTACCAATTCGAAACGAATGAAATCTCCAGAAGGGGGTCGATAAACGCATACTACGATGTATCGCTCGAGTTCAACACAAGACAACTCAATAGTGCGCTCAATAGAAAGATTAACTAAATCTAAACGTTGTTTACATTTCAACTTGTTTGAAACAAGGACTAAAGAACCACCGCGAATAGCAGTTTTCCTTACAAAAGCACTTTGCACGGTAAAAAAATCATCATTGATCAACACTACTTCATGTAACCGACATTTAAACACATGATTGTACTCATCATTATGAACAACTTTTACTATGGGACCAAACCCGAAATAGCGAAAAAAAAATCAGCTGTTCCCTACATTTTGACGAGTTATGCGAACATAAACTTAGCTGTTTTTAGCTCGCGATTTCAGGTTTGGTCCCATAGTAAAAGTTGTTCATAATGATGAGTACAACCATGTGTTTAAATGTCGGTCACTAATTACCAGTCATCCTATATATAACTCATATTTTATACTTCTGTCGTATGTAAATGCAAAACACCTTCATTTATTATTACTTACTTGTCATTAATAGTATTACTCTTTAGATCAACAAAATAAACTCACCCTTGTGTTCTGGTTCAACTGCGTCTTGTGACTGTCTTAATAATTTTATATCCCTTCTAAGTGCCTCTCAGTATAACAGCACACTTAACTCCAAAGGTAAAATATTAGGCCTTTTAATATCCAACTTACCCTGTTGTGTGCAACAAGAGTCATCTCCTTTGCCACCTGCTGACGTTTTTCACCCCCCCCCCCATTTGTTTGTGACATAAATATAACAATTAAAAATCCCCCCTAGACAGGAAATCTATACAAAAATACAATTACTACAAGGCCGACTTCGAAAAAAATTAATGACATGCTACAGAGAACCGATTGGCCGGAACTTCTTACACACGAAAAATCTGAAGATGCTTTATCATTGTTCTATGACAAATTAGACCAGATTATCAAGCTACACACTTCTCTAACCTGTTCGAGATCTTCCAATTATCCAGTCTGGTTTTCGCGTCCTTTGATAAACACATTTAAAAAGAAACAGAGGGCCTGGATCAATTGGAAGAAGTATGGAAACATATCGGATTACGAACTATTTAAAACACTTAGAGCCAGTTTTGGGCAAATGTGCGGAAAATGCTTTTCTAAGTATATAAACTCAGTAGAAGATAGCCTGCACTCAAATGTCAAACACTTCTGGACATATTATGTCTCAAACCGAAAAGATAAACCGTGCATCCCAGCAAAAGTTCACTACAAAGACACTCAATCCAGTGAACCAGAAGTAATCTGCGATATGTTTTCGAATTTCTTCCACTCCGTTTATGAACCTGCGACGCCACTCTTGTCACAATGGCAACCGCCCGCGGAAACTTCCTCAAGTTGTGATATGATCTCTAGCTTATGCTTTGACGAAGATAAGATCATAAAAGAACTCAAGTCTCTGGATCCTGCCAAAGGTCCAGGACCTGACGGCATACCTGCTTATTTTCTACGCTACACTGCTACCTACATTTGCATTTTACATTTTTTCGGCCGACTGCCACCAAGATTGCGCTTGCACAATCTCTTCTTTTACCCATCCTTGATTATGCTGATGCCTGCTATCTTGACGTTACCCAAGACCAACTCGATAAACTTGAGCGGCTTCAAAATGTCTGTATAAGGTTCATATTCGGTTTGCTCAAATATGACCATGTTTCCGAATTTCGTGTGAAGCTCAAGTGGTTACCAATTCGCCTTCGCCGGCATGCCCATATTCTTTCCCTTTTATATAATGTGCTCTTTTCCCCTTACACTCCGTTCTATCTTAAAAAACGTTTCCAGTATCTTTGCGACTCCCACCCAAAATTATTGAGGTCATCAGACAACTTAAAACTTAAAATGCCAATGCATTCCACAACTTTCTTCGACAAATCCTTTTCTGTTCAGGCCGCTCCACAGTGTTTTGTGAAGCCCGATTTTCGGACATCCTATTTTTATTAAAATGGCCGACAGAAATAATCATTTAAATGCGAGATTTCTTATCCCCATTGAGTTACCAAGTCTAGTTTTTGAGTTATCGTTTTTTGAAAATCGTATTTTTTTCATCCGGATTTTAAGAAAAAAATTAATTACGGTTAAACTAAGCATGATACGAAATAATGATGTTAGGTGCATTGATGGCGTATCTTATGCCGAGTACTTCAGTCCACAAATTAACGTCACAACTTTGTTAGATCCAGATTTATACGAGTTTTTTGGTTTTTAGTTTTTATTTTTTTTCTCGAAAATTCTGCCCTTTCGGGAAAAGTTATTAATACAGAAATAATTCTATTTACTTCCCCAATACACCACATAATTATGACATCCCAAATTCATGGAACTTAGAAGTTGTGCCCATTTAACTATTTTTGTTAGGGTTGTCAAATTTTTATCCTTATTTTGTGGATCAAATTTTTCGTAAAAGTACCACAAAAATACTTAAATAACACAAAATGCCTGACTTTGCCTTTTAATGTACAGAGGCCAGCACATCAAGCTACCTCAAACTGTCAAATTTTCCCAATTGAACATGAACCATACATTACACATACATTTGTGATCAAGTTGAAAATCTATCAAAGAAATTTGACAGTTTGGGATAACTTGAACTACTGGCGTCTGTACATCGATGAATAATATTTTATTTAGATACCAAACTGGTATCCTGGCGTCTTCACATTAGATAATCTAAACCACCGATTTTACTACCAGGTAGATATATTTATGACAAAGTTATATAAAATCCGGATATAAATAATTATCTGAGATTTTGACAACCCTGACGACGTAAAATCCGGATAAAATTTAAAATCGTTGTGGTTTCCAAGTTCCATGGAATTGGGATGTGAAATTTATGTGGTGCGTTAGAGAAGTTATCAAAATCATTTCTGTATAAATAACTTTTCCCGATTTGGTGGAATTATCGAGAAAATTAAGAAAATTTAAAAACCGAAAAACTCGTATATTTCTGGATCTAACAAAGTTACTGTTGAATAAAAGGCGTGTGCTCGATACAATATTTATTCCAGAAGAAACCAAGGGAAAAGACAAAACAAGCGACGCTAGGTGAGCACCATAGTGTCTTCTCTATTATTACCTACTTATATTTTCTATTAAGGTGTGTACATACACAACACCTCTACCCTTAATAACTAATATAACAAAACAAAAAACTATAGCTAAGACTTCAACACCTTAAAATAACATCGAACACATAAGTCACAAGTAAATTAAACAAGTGTGAAAATGATCCTAAAAACATCCAAAAAAATATATATATTATTAATTATAAATGTGTTAATGAACTTAAGTTCTTATCATCAAACTAAACATTAACTTAAATAAATTATCTTAATCAATTTCGTCATACCACCCGTATCGTGCTGGAGGTTTACGTACTCTTACGGGACGATTACTAGTTGTGGCAACATTGCCAGTATCCTCGCTATTAGCCGACACATTAGGTTCTCCCGGCGAACTACAAGATACTTCCATAGCAGCATCTTTTGCTAACACGACTGGTGGTACTACTGGATCTAGAGACGAAACTCCACCTAAACTACCTTCTCTCAAATCACCCGCACTTCGAACTGGACCCTCGCCACTGATCATGGGAAATGATAATGATTTTCTTGAATGCCTATTTATTTCCAACTGTTTCGTAACCTGATCTAGTACTGTCCTTTTCCTGGACATATCTTTATCCACATTTTCCATAATTCTTAGCCTCAGCTGATCGACATGTCTGTGAGTTTCCGTTCCTACGTCAGACCTAATAGAGTAATTTGTTTTACCTAAACGTTCAAGTATCGTTCCAGGTACCCATTTATCGGAACCTCTATATTCGCGATACCAAACACGAGCGCCCGGCTCGAATCCGCGCTGAATCCCTCCCGCGTCTTGCTCACTACGACCTTGGCGCGCAGCGACCTGCGTTTCTCGTTCTGGTTTTAGGTTATCCAACCTCATACGAAGACTACGACCCTGTAATATACTAGCTGGACTATCACCGGTAGTAGCGTGTTTTGTGTTCCTGTAAGCTAAAAGAAACCTAGTCAGAGCTATTTCGACATTGAGATTCTGTTTGAACGCCTTCTTTATAGTGCGTTTACAAATTTTTACCGCGCTCTCAGCTGCACCATTGGAAGCTGGGTGATACGGAGCTGTGAAAATGTGTTCTATGCCATTATGTTTTAGGAAATCTTGAAATTCTAAACTTGAAAAGGGTGGGCCGTTGTCACTAACCGTTTGTTTTGGAAGACCAAATTGCGACCACAAACTACGTAGTACATTGATGACTGCTTGTGCTGTAGTTCTATTCATTCGGACTGCTTCTATCCATTTTGAGCAAGAATCTACAATAATAAGATAGGTCAAACCACCTATAGGCCCTAAAAAATCCAAATGAAGCCTGGACCAAGGACGTGACGGCCACGGCCATGAGCATGGTATGTGTGCAGGCGGTGCATCGGCTACAGCCGCACATACTACACACGAGCGACATACCGCCTCCAGCGCTTCGTCTACTCCCGGCCACCACACGTAACTACGAGCTAGCGACTTAGTCTTTACTATTCCCATGTGTACCTCATGAAGTTCCGAAATTACCTTAGCTCTACATGACAACGGTATAACCACACGATGACCCCACATAACACAACCCAATTCGCAATACAATTCGTTCTTTCTATTAAAGTATGGTTTAATTTCCTTTATTTCAACCTCCGATGGCCAACCGTCCATAATATAACTTAAAACGCGACTTAAAATTGGGTCATGTAATGTTTCTTTTTTAATTACATTATAATCTAGCGACATGGCTTCCACTGCGAAGTGCAAATATGTTTGCTCTGGTAAAATTTCCTCTTCAGCTGCTGTCTCTTTTTTTTGTGAGTCAATTAAACGTGAGAGACAATCTGCTATATTTTTATCCGTTTTGACATACTCTATAGAATAATCATAAGCTGATAGTTTAATTGCCCAGCGTTGTAAACGGCTTGCCGCCGCTGTAGGAATACCTATGCTAGGCCCAAAAATACTAACAAGTGGCTTGTGGTCAGTCCTAAGTACGAACTTCCTCCCGTAAAGGTACTGATGGAATTTCCCAATAGCGAATACAATTGCCAAGGCCTCCTTGTGAATTTGACTGTAGTGTAGCTCATGAGTTGTGAGTGAGCGCGAGGCGTACGCAACGACACGTTCCTCACCTCCTGGTTCGCGCTGTGCTAGCACGGCGCCTATCCCGCGCGCGCTTGCGTCTACTGTTAATACCGACTCCTTATCCATGTCAAAATGTACTAGCGTTTTTGTACTACACAATTTTTTTTTTATTCTAATAAATGCAGAATTTTGTTCAGTTCCCCATTTCCAATGTCTACCCTTCTTTAAGAGCTGGTAAAGAGGCGATAACTGCATGCTCAAATTCTTTATGAATTTCCCATAAAAAGTTACCATTCCAAGAAAGGATTTCAATTCTGTGACACTGTTCGGATGGGGCATGGTTGCAATAGCCTTTACCTTGTCTGGGTCTACTCTTACGCCATCCTTACCAATAATAAAGCCTAAGTATTTTACTTCTCTTGCCAAAAATCCCATCCTCGTCGCCACTGTTGAATAAAAGGCGTGTGCTCGATACAATATTTATTCCAGAAGAAACCAAGGGAAAAGACAAAACAAGCGACGCTAGGTGAGCACCATAGTGTCTTCTCTATTATTACCTACTTATATTTTCTATTAAGGTGTGTACATACACAACAGTTACAAGGTTCATTTGTGCACTAAAATACTCGGCATAAGATACGCCATCAAGGTACTTAACATCATTATTTCGTATCATGCTTAGTTTAAATGTAATATTTCTTTTTCTAAATATCGAGATAGAAATTGGTCGATTTTCAAAAAACTATAACTCAAAAACTAGACTTTGTAGCCAAATGGGGATACGAAATCTTGCATTTAAATGATTATTTCTGTCAGCTTTTTCAATAAAAATGGGATGTCCGAAAATCGGGCTTCATAAAACACTGTGCGCTCGTTTGTGGAACGCATTGCCAGTTCAAATAAAACGCGCGCAATCGTTACCGATGTTCAAGAGACTCGTGAACGAGCATTACTTGTTGTTGTGATTTTGTTGTAGCTGTTATAATCTGTAGTCGTAATTTATGTTCTTTGCTTATATAGTTAGTATGTATGTATTTATGTATCTATTATACAGCATATTTATTAATATATCTTTGTAGGTATCTATTATATAATAAATTTTATTTATAATTTGTTGCACCAATAATAACCCCATTTTGATGTCCACGCAATCACTATCCATTCAAGGTTGCCTAGAAGAGATCGCAGAAAGCGATAAGGCCGCCCATTGTATGTTTTTTATGGTGTTTAATGTTTTATTCTGTCATGCTTTTTCTGGTGTACAATAAAGCGTATATAAATAAATACATTTGCAAACTGTTAGTCATAATTTATAATAAGTGCGTCACTGAGGGAGTATTTCCAAAAGAGTGGAAGCGCGCAAACATCAGACCTGTACACAAGGGTGGGTCGAAGGGTTATGTGGAGAACTATCGTCCAATCTCGATCCTCTCCACTTTGTCAAAGGCTTTTGAGAGACTCGTCCATAATGAAATATATCCATCCTTACATAATGTCACTATACAACAGCAACACGGCTTCGTTAAACAGCGATCTACTACCAAAAACCTCCTCTCTTTCTCCAGCTTCTTATTTGATAGTTTTGACAAGGGCCTGCAAGTAGACGCTGTTTATACAGATTTTTGCAAGGCCTTTGACAAGGTGGACCATGAGCTGCTGCTTGATAAAATTGCCTATAACGGAATTCGTGGAAATTTGCTACGGTGGTTTGCTTCGTATATTTCGAACCGCTGTCAATGGGTAGTAATCAATGGTTACAGATCAAGTGTTATCGAAGTCACATCTGGTGTCCCACAAGGCTCCATCCTCGGGCCGCTCTTATTTAACATATTTATTAATGACATAGGTGACTGTTTCCACAACACTGAATTTCTATTGTACGCCGACGATCTGAAGGTCTACAAATTCATCAAAACTGTCGATGATTGCATTTTAGTCCAGCAAGACCTTGATAGACGTACAGACTACTGCCACAGTAACAAATTAAAACTAAGTTTACCGAAGTGCAGCTACCTTACCTTTACTAAAAATAAGCATATTATTAATTTCACCTACACCCTTTGTCACGTGCCTCTATCTCAACTGAATTTAATTCGCGACCTCGGCGTTATATTTGACTCTGAACTGTACCTAGACTCACACATTAACAAAATTGTCAGCAAAGCTTTCCAGCTATTTGGTTTTATCATGCGGTCCACCCTTGACTTCAAGAGAACCTCGTCATATTTATGCTTTTATAAAGCGCTTGTTCGTTCACAGCTAGAATATGCAGTGTCAGTATGGAAACCTTTCTACAAAATGTACTCCGAAATGGTTGAAAAAGAACAGTACAAATTCTTGCGTGCTATGCACTACTGATGCCACAAATCCTACTTATCATACTCTCAATTACTCAGCAAGTACAAGCTCCTCCCCCTTAGCTCTAGAAGGAATTACCTCGAAGCCACAGTATTATAAAAAAAAATTAGAAACAAGTTTAACTGTACAAATCTGAACAATATGTTATGCCGTACCTCGAACCTGCACAGGCGGCAGGTACGCGCGGGTACTCTTTTCGCTTTGAACACTTGCCGAACTAACTCAGGCCTGCGCTCACCTGTCCGCTGTATGGTTGACACATATATGTTAACAAATGTACTGTTGACATTTGTTAACATAGATATCTTCAATTGCACAATAAGTAAATTTTAAAGCCTTGTTCGCCATTCCCTATTAGATATCACAACAAGTGCTTCTTAATATAGTGATATTGTATAATTTTGTTACCTTTTTGCTTTAACTTTGAACAAATTATTCTATCTATATTTTTTTATTTCTTTTAATTTCTTTCCTAATAGTCTTTTTTATCATTTAACTTTTAATTAAGTATTTGCCAAACGTACTGCTATTAATGTTCCTAGCGATTATCTCTTTTTTTTTCTTAAACTACTATGCCTAACTTGTGGACAGCGTTGTGGGTTACTTTATAACCAAATTGTTTTTTTTTCGAACCGACGAAAAAACGGAGGAGGTTATCGAACCGACGAAAAAACGGAGGAGGTTACTCAATTCGACGCGTATATTTTTTTTTTTTTTTTTTTTTTATGTATGACCACGCATAACTTTTTCCAGAGTAGTCCGATTTTGATAATTCTTTTTTTATTGGAAAGGGTATACCTCGAAGTTGGTCCCATATAAATTTTGAAGAAAAATTCCAACCCTAAGGGTAAGAAAACAGGGGATGATTGATTGTTTACTCACAGATTTTAATACTGAGTCGTGTATTAAAAAATCAAAAATTAAGCATGTAGTAATTAGTAGATTATAGCCACAAAAAAATTTATAAAATAAAAACTTTTTAATAAAAAAATTGAACCGCCGAAAAACCGAAAAATAAAAAATAATAAACTAGCTTTGTCCAACCCCAATAAATAAGTTCGGAAGTCGGTGACTTTGGATATGTATTGGATTATATGTCACCGCCTTCCGAACTTAGTTATTGGGGTTGGACAAAGCTAGTTTATTATTTTTTATTTTTCGGTTTTTCGGCGGTTCAATTTTTTTATTATAGTTGTAAGTTCTTATAATGTAACTGTTTGCTGTTCCTCTCAATAAAAATAAAAATAAAAATAAATAGATTTAGTTATTTCTTTTCTATAACTTTTGTTTTCATGTACTTAGTTTTGTTTTTTTTAGTCTATATGTAATATATTATCTGTGATGTTATAAAAACTTGAAATATGTAAGTGCTGTGCACTCCTGTAAGTGACAAATTCACCCTAGATTTTAAGTTTAATTGTTACACTACCTACCACATAAATGTATTCGTGAATAAGTCGTTGGAATGCCATAAAATAAATAAATAAACAAAATAATCAGATGAAATGACTATGATCAATGAAAGTATTGACCGCTGTGTACAATGTGGTTTTTGTCGGTCATTATTGCGTTTATAATTTATTTCGGTTATTTGACGTCCGTTTGCACTACAAATATATTTAGTGCTTAACTATTTTTAACATCGTCCTATTTTTGTCAATCGTGTGCAGTTCCCCCCTAACGTAGGTGGGCGCTAATAGTTGCAACACAGCTTTTTAAAGTATCGTAGATGTTAACCAACACTAGAAATTTGTAAAACTGTTTTTAGTTCCAATAAATATATAATTTGACTTGATTTGAGTTGCCAGAAACAGATCGTTGCTATGTTTCAAAACTTGAGGCAGCTTATCGATTTGTTTAAGCAAACTTTATTCCAATATAGAAGACTGACGAGACACACTTGGTCAAGAGTTAATCACATTCGACGGATTGTTATAATAATTATTTCGTGAAGGGGCAACTCTAAAAGAAAAAATATTTCAGTAAAATTCTTCATTCCATTTAATCATGTTAGCCACAGCTCAGAAATGAAGGGGTTCGCTATAGAAAACACAAAACATTATTCAAACAGAAACATATTTAATTCCTTCTCCACAATATTTGTAAATCACACAGTTAACACCAAAATAATAAGTCCTGTACTTACTCGCTAATATTTAAAATAACACCAATTTGTTAGGCTGATAATAAAATGTGTCTTCACTGCTCCGGCGTCTCGATCAACAAGGCCGGCTGTCAGTTGTCCACCATAGAGGCTGACCGTAAAAGTCACGATGAACGAGTAATCGATTGAGTGACTTACGAGAATTAGTCGATGTAAAAAGTAAGGTCACCAGCTCAGAATACGGAAAGAACCAGAAGCCGCGTTCAACTGATATTGCAAGCTGCAAACTGCGTCCAAAAACAAAACAAGTGACCCCAGCTTGCCTCACTTCCGACCCGCGTAATATTGCTAGCTCAGACTTTATTTGCCCATTCTTGGGGTAAATGATGAATACTCTCATCATTTACCTTATTTTTGGGGGTTTGCAAATAATAAAATCAAAATTTTTCTGTCCTTTTCTATACATGCATTATTAATTTATTACATACGGTTTGCTTTGATAACATTATTTTTTCAAGTCGTTAAAAATATTTTTCATGTAGTTTTATACATACTACAATGAATAAAAGCCCTTAGTAGGTAATAAATAAAAGGAAAATCAAAACTCTAAAATTGGCAACACGTACAAGATGGACCCATTATTCACGATGGCAATTACAAATTGAACACATTATTCAATAATTAAATAAGACAATAACTGAATGCGCTGCTTGCACATGAAATGTGATCCCATCCTATATTTTTTAGCCCGGCTGAATTTTCAGAGTTAGGAACGACACAAGACGGCTTATCTAAATTGAACACCGGTAAAACACGTCGCGCGATACGACAGTCACAGAGTGTCTGATCAGCTGCGCGTCAAACTATTCTATTTAAGAGTAGTTTTTGTCGCTTCAGTATTAGGCGCTTGTTGTGTATCTGGCAGCCTAACGTGTGTCATAGACTCCGAGCAGTCAGTTGACAGTTCACATTAGATGTCTGCTACAAGCCCGGCTTTTATTTGAACATTGGCGACGAGAAAAAATTGGAAAATCTTGTTTAGTGTTGTTATTTCTTGTTGAAAAATATGTCTATCGGTAAAATAGGAGAGTATAATGTGCAAGCCGGCAACTAGTTGGCATATATTGAACGGGTGGAAATGTATTTCATAGCCAATAAAATCGGTGACGATGTGAAGTTCCCCACGCTTATTTCGCTAATGGGGGAAGAAACGTATGAGCAACTATCTAGTTTAGCAAGTCCATCAAAACCGTCTTCTTTGAAATACGAAGAAATTGTTGCATTACTTCAAGAACATTTACAACCCAGACCCGCAGAAATGGCGGAACGGTTCAGATTTCGTCAACGGAGACAGTTGGCCAGTGAGTATATTGCCGATTACATAGTCGAGCTTAAAAAACTTGCAAGATTTTGTAATTTTAATACAGTTTTAGAAGACAACTTGAGAGATCAATTTGTTTGTGGCTTAAAGAGCGAATTCACTAGGCAGCGGTTATTTGCAGAAGAGCATCTTAGTTACTCAAAAGCGGTGACTTTGGCCACAACTCTAGAGGCGGCAGAAAGAGATGCCTGAGTGTGTCGGAAGCGAAATGAAGAACGCGACTGAATTCAGCGGAGACATAAACAAATTGAATGTGAGCTCATGCACAGCATGTGGAAGTAGGAACCATGGGAAATGGGACTGCAAATATAAAAAAGTCGAATGTAGTTTGTGTCATAAAAATGGGCACCTGAGGCGAATGTGTTCAATACAGTCACATACTGCAGCTGAACGACCGTTACGGTCAACAGATGTCTCAAAAACAGAAGACGATTAGCGTAATGCGACGTCACGCGTAGGGCGTGGGGGTGGGGTGGCTTGAGCTTTTTAATTAATTCGAATCGGACATTTGATTTCGAAATTATCGCGAGTACCTCATCATCATCATTTCAGCCGAAAGACGTCCACTGCTGGTCCCCCAAAAGGGGGTTTTGCCATAATCGCCACGCTTGGCACGCGGGTATGGTGGCAATCGCAGTATGGTGGGTAAAATGCATAGAGAACGCTGCTGCCCATTCTCTAGTAAGTCCCTTAGTCGCCTTCTACGACGCGAGTCGCGATCGCGAGTACCTATATCAATGCAATACGCGAAAACTTTTAGAACTTATCTATATGTCGCCGCGAAAGCGCCAACCTGTTAAGATTATAACATAATCTTATGCGTAACTATTAATTCTAACCATTTGCATGGCATCAATCAGTGTCTATTGGTTTTCTTGAGATCAATGTCATCTATTGGCCAGGTTGTAATATAAAACTCAGAGTACTGCTGGTTTAATTACTAGCTGAATAACTATAAAACTAACAACAATGTCTTAGTTAAAACTATAGTCACAATTATAAAGGAATAATGGGTTTTATTGTCTGTGGGCTCTTAGTTTATGATACATGGCTACCTACTGTGCCGAAAAAATGGCGCGTATTGCGAGTTTGATTGTCAATAACTGACTGTTATATTTTAATACGAAAACTAAATCAGTTTCAATCAAAATTTACAATCTATAAAGTAGCAAGATTATTTCACACACACATCTATTTAAGAATACCTGTTCTTTGATTAAATTCCTTGAACTGCCGGAAATGTTATAAAGTAGTAATATTTGTGTTGTAAAAAGTAATGACGTTACTAATTAAACTTTCGTCATAAACCGCCATTGCATTTGTGAATATTAGCATTGTTTAATTGTAAAAGAATTAACTGATAAGCGTTTCACCATTGTTAGTAATTTTTAATTTAAATAGCCTCCTTCATGAGGAACAATATGGCTTTACAAAGGGTCGTTCGACTACAGATGCGGGTGTTGCTTTGTTGAAACACATATTTAACGCATGGGAGAACTCGCAAAATGCTATTGGAGTTTTCTGTGATCTCTCCAAAGCCTTTGATTGCGTGCACCATGAAACGCTTTTGCGTAAACTGCGTTATTATGGTGTCCATAACGAAGCTTTAAACGTAATAAATTCTTATTTACATAGTAGGTTCCAATGTGTAGAAAGTAATGGTGTAAAATCTTCCGGGCTACCAGTTCAGTTAGGTGTGCCTCAAGGCTCAATACTCGGCCCATTCTTGTTTTTAGTATATATCAATGACTTACCATTCTATTTAAAGGGTATTTGTGATGTTGTTCTGTTTGCAGATGACACTTCTCTTATTTTTAAAGTAGACAGGAATAGACAAGATTTTGACGACGTAAACAGTGCACTCTCAATGCTTACGGATTGGTTTACGGCAAATAACCTAGTACTTATTGCCAAGAAGACAAAGTGTGTAAAATTCGCCTTACCGAATGTTAGTAATCTTGGTCCAAACATCGTGTTAGATAAAGAGGTGCTTGAAACCGTAGACTCGACAGTTTTTTTGGGCATAACAGTAGATGCTAAACTTCAGTGGGGCTCACACATATCAAGCCTAGCGGGAAGGCTCAGTTCGGCCGCCTATGCCGTTAGAAAAGTAAGACAGTACACTGACGTTGAAACAGCTCGGTTAGTTTATTTCAGTTATATTATTTTCATAGCGTTATGTCCTACGGCATTCTGTTGTGGGGCAAAGCCGCTGATATTCAAAATATTTTTGTTCTTCAAAAGCGAGCTGTTCGAGCAATTTACCAACTGGGTGCTAGAGTGTCCCTAAGAGATTTTTTTAAAGATATCGGTATTCTCACGGTGGCATCGCAATTCATATTCGCTAACATCTTATATATTAGGCAAAATATACACTTATACACTAAAAACAGTGATATTCATAATATAAATACTAGAAATAAGGATAAACTACGTGCTCCCTTTCACCGGCTTCATAAGGTTCATAACTCATTTGTTGGGCTTGGTATAACCTTTTATAACAAGCTTCCCTCTTCTTTGTTAGATTTACATTTTAGTGCGTTTAAAGCCAAAGTAAAATCCAACCTTTGTTCTAAGGCATACTATTCTATTAACGACTACTTAAACGATAAGAATAGTTGGTCGCTGTGATTAACTCAAGACAATGTTTGTGTTCTTTCACCAGAATTAGCTTACCTACTGACAGGTTGTATGAATTACATTCATATACTTAATTGTTTATTTTATTAGACTCTTTAAATCATTTTATTTTTTACTATTGTATTGTACAGTATCAAGTTCTTCTAACTGAACAGACAGCTGTGCTGCTGGGGAGTTTGTTGCGCCACTTCTTCTTCCCAGCTAAAGCACTAGGAAGTGTCGAAGGGTGGGCGTTTTGGGGGGACTGTCTTATGTTTTATTTTTTTTGACGTTCGAAAAGTGCTGACTCTCAGCCTAGTTTGAATAAATGACTTTTGATTTTGATTTTGACTTACTTGTCATTAATAGTATTACTCTTTAGATCAACAAAATAAACTCACCCTTGTGTTCTGGTTCAACTGCGTCTTGTGACTGTCTTAATAATTTTCTATCCCTTCTAAGTGCCTCTCAGTATAACAGCACACTTAACTCCAAAGGTAAAATATTAGACCTTTTAATATCCAACTTACCCTGTTGTGTGCAACAAGAGTCATCTCCTTTGCCACCTGCTGACTTTTATCACCCCCCCCCCATTTGTTTGTCGAAATGTCGTTAAATGTCGGTCACTAATTACCAGTCACCCTATATAAGCCGGGAACACGGAGTCAATGGATTGTTTTGTTTTCGTCGAGTTTCATAAGAGGGGTAAAGTAAGGGTAGCGTGGGTGAAATTTGTTTTAATTCTTGGTTTAAATGCCGGGCGAAAAGTTTCTGCTGGCGGGAAGGGATTGTGTTTTGTTTTCGTCGTGTATGAAGAGAGGGGCAGGCAACGAAGCGCGGGTGGAACTTGATCTATTTATGGCATATAACGCCCCCCTTGAAATAGAATCGGCACGATAAATCATATTTCATTTTATGTAATACTATGCAGTGCTGTCTTATCTTGTCCAGCGTGTCCTGCTGTTTAGATTGCTATCGACACGCTAAGAAGAAGATGCAGTGCTAATTTATCGGCCCATCATTAGTGCAAAAGTGACCATATTCTTCAAATGTTATGGGTATTGCAGTATGTATACGGTTTATTTATATAGGCCATGGTCTTGATCAAGACATAGAATACTTTTTATCGTGATATTCCCACTTCCCACGGTATCAATAATTATGCGGGTGAAACCACAAGGTGCAGCTAGTGCCCTATAGCCTTCTATGGCTATAACATGCTACACGCCACACTCTGTAACACAAGCTATGTTGTTAAATTGAACCTGGCAAATTTTAAAGAGCTTTGTACAAAATATAAGTAGGTAGGTACATAGTCCCTCTTTGAAATTTCTCGTTCTCGGAAATTGAACACTTAAATGAAATCTGCGATAAATTTGCTACATAGCAGAAAATTATGCTATTATATTATGTCAACTTCTGTACAAAACTTTACGAATTACCTGGGATTCTTTAACTTACAACTACTTCCACGTTCTTGATACGATAGAAGTAGATGTAAGATTAAATATTATTTCAGCATCTAGAACGTTTCCTAAAACCAAATTTTCTTTCCAAAACGTAGTGTCTATCTGGCGTCGCCGACGGAAGATTCTAGTGCCTGCCTTCAGCCCCAAGATCGTCGAAGGCTTTGTCCATATTTTCG
Organism: Polymixis flavicincta; assembly: GCA_949987655.1. Classification (NCBI taxonomy): domain Eukaryota; kingdom Metazoa; phylum Arthropoda; class Insecta; order Lepidoptera; family Noctuidae; genus Polymixis; species Polymixis flavicincta. The sequence goes on along the minus strand of OX465175.1, from coordinate 9,400,027 downwards.
CTGAACAGAGTGAAAAGCTGGTGAAGCAACTGAAGAATTCTTCCGGCATTGGAAAGTTCAGCATCTGGCCGTTCCTAAGCTCCTACACTCTGGATTCTGTGTGTGGTAAGTTCGATGAATTTTAGCCCGAAATAGTTTGAGTGACGACGCGCAAGATGATTGTGAATAGTAGGTATGGCGTATATACATATTACTTAACATCGATCGATATAGAAAGGACAGAACTTCTTACTTGGTAATTACATAGAAATCCCCAAATATTAGAACATAATTCCGGAGCTGAAAATAAAAACTGTATATGGTGTATTAAAAACCAATTACCTACTGTTTGAGCTTTGGGAGAACCGGATTTACAGAACCGAAATGAAAAATAGCATAGATATTAGTGTGTTCCGCGGGCTAATTGTGTAACACTGCACTGCACTGCTACCTAGCTCAGGAGCCAGGGCTTCAATTAAGTATAGGGGTTGTGGGGCTTTTGGGACCGGGACCGCGGTCCCGGATTTGGATTTTTTTTTCCAAAATTGCAGCCTCTTGAGTTTAAAAAATTTAATTACTACTGTTTAATTGAAAACATTTTTGCTTATTATACCTTAAATCTACATAATAAATTGCACATAAAAAAATCACCTCTGTATTAAACGTCAACTATAAACTCAAAAACACTTAACTATCTTAATTAGCACATATGGCAGCGGTCATAATAATTACAATTATTGAATATTACCTACTATTTTCGCAAATAAAAAATAATTAACTGACAAAAAAAAACATTAAAAAGCTTAACAGTATAATAATCAAGCATGGAGCGTAATAATAATTAGAATATAATCAACAGTCTTAACTTTAAGAAAGTCTTAGAATATAATCAACAGTATTTATCTAAACATAAAATATTTCAACAATGTAAATAATTAGTAATTACTCATCAGCCTCATGAGTATTAAAATCAATATAATTTTTTTGTTAGTTATCAGATACTACTTTAAAACCTTAATTTTTCTAGACAGTGACCAATAATATATCTGGCCATGTAACAATTCTTGCAATTTTAGTTGATCTTCTCTTTAATTATTATACTTTCTGGAGATCTTTTTAAAATATTGTTCGATTTTTTATTCCCATTAAACGTGACTGTCTTTTCTAATGCCCTCCAAAAATTGCACCATATTTAGTTTTGGCTTTAATTTTTTTTAGTGGTTATGCCACGCTTCGACAATATTGTTTGTTTTGTGGTCCTCACCATATAACTACACCAAAATCTTGAATAAATGTCATTTTCTAACATGTCTGGACAAAATAATCGTTAAAAGATGTTATTTCGCTGGTCCTCGGACATTCTTCCACTATGTAAAGCCAACCCTCACTGATCAAATGTTGCAGGAGGTAGAGAAGTGCTGAGCACAACTTCACATATATTTTTCCAAGTTTAGATTTGGTTATACCCAACCGTTTTGCTTTTCGACATAAACATTTTGTAAAATGGAAATAGCAACCAAGTACTATCAAGATTCACTAATGCAGTCGCATACTAAGGGCTATATTGCTATGAAGTGGCGGTCCAGGCCGTACCTACAGCTGTGTGTCACAAAACTCACCGCTCTACTCACACACTGGCGTTACTCTTTGTATTTTATACATACCGTCGGGCGACGACAGACATGACCTTGGTCGGTTCATACCATTGCTAAAATTTACTTTTATAATTTGAGTTCCGGTAGCGTGCAGCGTATCGTCTTGGATTAAGAAACTCATAGGTCTGGGTTCAAATCTCGCGATGAAGCTTTAATTTTTCTTTTCAACAATCATCTTCATCTGTTCTTTTATTATTCGATTTATTAATATACCAGAATAATAATGTAACAAATTTGTTTTATTACTCGTATTGTTATTTAAATAAAGGTTTAACAATAATAAATGATTACAAAATGTTTATTCGTTATAACTTCATGAAGAATGTATAAAAATAACTAATAATAACTTCTTGTTAAAACAGTTTATTTTCTCATAAAGAACAATTTATTGAAGTAAATAAGCTAGTTGGTGAACTATGATAATCAGGCTATTGTATCTTAGTAATATAATAATATTGTGCTGATTACTACTGTGTGTCGGTACTCTAAATAAATCACAATATTCTACAAAAATCTACCCACGTAAAAGTAACAAATGCAGACAAGTTGTCACAATACAATTAAATGACTCAGTAGTACTACTTTTATTCTACTGCGAGTGAGTTCGTTTTAACTCAAACCTCAAAGTTAACAAATCGTATTTAATAGGACTTAAAGAGGTTATAGCTTAAGTGTTCATTTTCATTCCGAAAAGAAGATTGAAACTAAACTTCAAAATAATCCAGATTACGGATAAGACAAAATATTATTTGAATATTACTAAAATAAATAAATATTTGTAATTTATAACTTAATGTTAATGTTTTTTCCGTTAACTATGTTTTTTAAGCTGATTCTCGAGCTGGTTTTCCATGATGCCTTGTTTGCCATGAACCTTCTGCGTGGAGTGCACGGCGCACGGTTCGTAAAGATGTGTCGAATAATTCGGCAAAATGTCTTGTCGTTTTGAAACCACTTGTTTCATATTCGCTGAACGTGTGCCTGTTAAAGGAGCTGGGGTCTTCCACTTTGCTTTCCACGGGCAAGGCTACCGCCTTCCTCATATCTTTTCACCCACCGACTCACAGTATTTCACTAAAACAAAAAAGGGGTACTGTTAGGCTACTAAGCAAAATACACACTTTATGTATTACCTACTATTTAGAAACAAAATTATTTAAAAGGGCAATTTCACATAGATATTAAGTTTATTGTTATTTTCATCGTTATCTAGGAAATAAATTTACATTGAAATTTTATATTTTTATTCTATTTAGACATTGTGATATTTATAAAACGTTTAAAAATAACTACAAGGATCAGCAGTTACACTTTAATTAAATAAATGTTTAATATTTATATTTAAATCATAATACTCACACTCAGTCCGGTTTCATCACATAGGTATTTGTGATATAGGTATTAAGTCCACTTTTATGCAGCGCAATAATATTCGCTTTCATTTCTATATTTAAATTTGCTTACATTTTAAAATGAATTAGAAGGACGCTAATAGATGAAACACACGTCACTAGCACACAATTATCAACCAACACCGTTCTATAAGTCGCGGTGAATGAGTCGTAAATCATTTAAATTTATTTAGGTTTCTGTGGGTATAATGATAAAGTTTTACGAGTTTAGTGAATAAGAAGAACAGAACAAGAAACTATACTCAAAAGTGATTTTTAAAACAATAAAAAGACTATCACACAGCGAGTGGGATTCGAAACCGCGACTCGCTGCGCTCAAACGCGATAATCAAGTGCAGTAACCGCTCAGCTATCATGCCATTTGCTTTAACAGTTGAATTTAGGAAATACATTCATTCGTAAACGTATGAGAGTGTGTGTGTATATAGTATTTAATAAAGCCTATAGAAATTGCTTATTATAAGAAGGTCGTAAGTTAAAGCGAAGTGTCAATCTATTGCTTTTTGAGATTGGGGCACCATTAGTGAGGGCTACTGTACCTTCACACCTGGGTTATTGCTTCGAAGTGCTAATATAGCGCGTACTTCAAAATACATGATTACTTTCAATAGGTTCTACTGAGGTACGCGAGTCTTGATTAAAAAAAAAAACGAATATCATGTGTTTATCGTGTTATCGTGTGTTTGGTTTTGTCAGGTAAAAAAGTATTTAGAGAATAGGGACCATATTGACAAAATAATTGTTGCTGCCAATATCTGCATGCATATTAAAAGTGCAACTAAATAATATTACCCTTTATTTTGTACCGGTGCTAATAATATTCATGCAATAGTTGATCGAAATATTATATCAACTTTTTTGTTAACTGTACTTTAATTTCTTTTTTCTTGTGGTCCCAAAAGACCACTAAAAATATTTATTTTATTTAAATGTGGCATCCAGGACCGCGGTCCCGGTCCCAAAAGCCCCCTGACCCGTATGTTCCACCTGTATTATGTGTTAATAAAAATTTATTTTCTTTATTTATTTATTAGGACTGCCTTTCCTTTGGCACTTGATGATATATTATGTAGGTACATCTGGATTGAGAACCCATTTCTTAAATCCTTGCGAACCGAAATAAGTGTTATAGGGAAATTAGTAAAAATAGTTAAAACTTGAAACAAAGGGCCATGAATTTCTTAAACGTGAATTAAAATTATTATGATAAAATACCTTTTTTTTTGGATGGTGAGAAATCATCAAATGACTTCTCCCGGTCTGGGTAGAGAGCAGGAGGGCGTGTCAGACTTTTACTGACTAAAACCCACCCGTGTTCCCTCAGTTGCCTGTGTGTCAGGGGCGACGGTGTCTCTTTCGAACAATCCGCACCCCTAGCAGGCATTGACCCTTGCGGACCCCACCAGTTGTTGCTGACATCTCTGACGGCACGCGCGGAACACAACGCGCCGTCCCACCCAACAACTTTTCGGCCGCAGGGGAAAGGGATAGCGGCCAACGCTATACCGACACTCTTCTCCTGCGGCCCCACCACGTCCGCCATCAAACGGTGGCGGCCCCGTCCAGGACACAGAAGGGATGAGCTCTGCTCAGAAGCACCGGCACACCTCCTCTGCTGCAGCCCGTAACCCTCAGCCGCGATGCCTCCCATTCGACATCGCGGCCCACCTCAGTTGCGGTGCACCTCACCGCAACCTACTTTTTGGCCGCTACGTCATCGGCTTGAAGGCAAAAGCCCTGACGAGCGGCCCCACCTTTGGGTTCCTCTTCGCTTCACCGTGGCTGGGAGACCACGGTTACTGAGCTCCCCCGCAACGACAATGCGGGAACCCACTCGGGGGGAAGATTAAAGTGTCATAGGCTAAATCTCAGAAAGTTTTATTTCTGGGTGGATTTAAGATTAAATAAGTAATACAAAACAGTTTATATTCATTTCTAGAAACGAACAAAATCTTGGTTAACGAACAATATGGTTTCAGGAAAAACAAAACATTGACTCTGCTATCTACAAACTTATTGAACACGCTCTAACTAATGTTGACAATAGAACTCCTGTAGTTGCATTATTTATAGACATGTCAAAATCATTTATTAGTTTAACCATAAATACTAATAAAAAGGCTGGAAAAATATGGAATTAGGAGCATCCTTGAACTTATCAAATCATATCTGACTAATCGAGAACAAATTACATATTTAAGTAAAATCTGCCCCAAGAACTGAAAAGACTTATTCAATTCATTTATTTCAGATTAATTACAATAATATTGTTAGTAGCTGTTCGGGATTTTATCAGGTTTTTAGCGGGAGATATAATAAAAACGACTTGAGTCTTCAGTAAAAATGAATGTATTAATATAAGTAAAAACTGCCGGTAGAAGTAGAAAAGAAATAAAAGAAAAAGAAGTCTTAGCTTAAACACACGTAGCTTCACGAATGCTATGATCACTTTAGCAGGCGTTCCGCGCAAACATACCCCCGGGCGTTGAAGGCTTGTCTTTCAACCAGAATAGTCAGACTCGGGGTAGATCGGCAATGGACAAATCTTGCAGAATGATCTGCGGAGCAGGCCACTGGAGGTTTTGATGTCTGCAACTCTGATCACGCCATCGAGACCTGGGTAGGTAGCGACAATACGACCCATTTTCCACTTCAGAGGCGGCGTGTTGTCTTCCTTTAGAAGTACCAGGGAGTTCAGCTTCAGAGAACCCTTACATGTGCGCCATTTCGTCCTGAGTTGGAGCTCCGATATATACTCCTTGCTCCATCTATTCCAAAAATGTTGTCGGAGTTGTTCGATGCGTTGGAATCGAGATAAGGAACTGGTGGAATGGTCATGGTAATCAGGTGTCGGCAAAGATGTCAAAGGACGTCCAATTAAAAAATGTCCGGGTGTCAATGGTGCCAAGTCTTCAGGATTCGATGAAAGTGGAGTCAGTGGCCGGGAGTTTAAAATAGCTTCTATTTGCACCAGCGTAGTATAAAGCTCCTCATAAGTTAGGTTACAAAGGCCCAACACTCTGACTAAATGATGCTTGGTTGACTTGACACCAGCCTCCGCAAGGCCAGCAAAATGAGGAGAGTAAGCAGGGATGAAATTAAACTGAATTCCCTCTTTAGCCATCTCCTCAGATAACGAATCGCAATTAGTTTTAAGAAATTTTGATAGGTCATTGTATGCACCAACAAACGAGGTGCCATTATCTGAAAATATATTAACCGGTTTACCCCTACGCGAGATGAATCTCTTTAAGGCCATTATAAAAGTATTGCTGGTTAAATCACCGACTAATTCAAGGTGTATTGATTTTGTCGTAAAACAAACGAAAATTGCGATGTATACTTTCACCAATTTACAGCCACGACCTTGTCGAACAGCAGACTGTATTGGACCCGCATAATCCAAGCCAATATTTTCAAAAGGGAAACCTCCAGCTAGAAGTCGCTGCCGTGGTAAATTACCCATGATCGGTGTGACAGTTTGACCTTTAAGACGACAGCAACGTACACACCTACGGTAGCACAACCTGGCTAAATTGCGACCTCGTATGGGCCAGTATGTATCCCGTATAGAAGCTAACAGCAACTGGGGCCCAGCGTGAAACAACCGTTTGTGTTCATACTCGAATAGTAATTTTGTAAAGTGATGACCAGATTGTAAAAGAATTGGACATTTTTTATCATAAGGTAAATCCGAGTTTTGTAATCGACCTCTAACACGCATTATTTTATGGTCGTCCAGGAAAACGTTAAATTTCAATAAAGCACTTTTCTTAGGTAATTGTTTATTATGAAGCAACAATTTGTATTCACTAAAAGACTCCAGTTGACTTAATCTAACAATCAAATTTAAAGAATTTTGTAGTTCATCATTACTAAAGGGACCATAAATAGATCGTTTTTTACATGCAGCAATAAAACGTAAAAGATATGCTACCGTGCGCTGTAGCCTTAAAAAACTAGAAAATCGGTTAAAGTTAATAAATTCATTGGCCACATTCTCGTTATCGATAACAGTACCGTGTAATGAGACATTTGATTTAATTTCCGGCAATAATTCATCAATAGATTGTGTAAATCTAGAAGGCCAACATGATACGTCGTTCTTTAAAAAACTTGGACCAGACCACCACTCATCTAAAGAGGGTAATAAATTAATGTCTACTCCTCGAGAGACATAATCAGCGGGGTTCTGATCGGTTGGGACATGTCTCCACTCACAGTTGCCTGTCTTCTCTAATATTTCAGCAACTCTGTTGCGAACGAAAGGCTGCAGCCTACTTGGCAACATTTTAAGCCATCCTAGGACAACAGTGGAATCTGTCCAAAAAAACGTACGCGGCCTAGTGTTTAAGCGTAATGATGCGACCACCTTTTCGTATATTCGAACTCCGACCAGAGCACCGCAAAGCTCAAGTCTAGGAATGGTGGTTGGTTTCAAAGGGGAAACACGACTCTTTGCTAACAATAAACGCACCAACACTTGATGTTCATTGTTAACACTGCGAACGTATAAGCATGCACCGTATGCTCGTTCGGACGCATCAGTGAAAACGTGAATCTCTAAAATCTGCATTGAATCAATTAAAACATGACGTGGAATATAAATTTCATTCAATTTTGGTAAATTCATTACTAATTCAGCCCAAACTTTCCTAATGTCCGGCGATAGTTGTTCATCCCATGACAATTTGTGTAACCATAGTTTTTGAAGCAACATCTTCATCACTATAATGCATGGAGCTAGAAGCCCCAAAGGATCAAAAATTTGTGATATGATCGAAAGCATGTCACGTTTTGTATCTCTACAAATAATTGGTTGACTAATGGGAAAAGAAAGTTGATCAGATTGTGATTGCCAACCCAGACCTAAGGTTTTGGTAGACTCAGATCCTCCAATATTCAAATCAAGTGAAGATTGGGGACAGTCAGAACCAGTAACCAAACGCATATCATTTGACTTCCACTTTCTTAGGTTCATTCGAGCTGAAGCCAGAGTAGAAGTTACTTTATGACGCAAGTCTCTTACTTCATTGAGATCATCTCCTCCCGTCAGCAAATCATCGACGTAGAAATCGCGTAGAATGACCTCAGCAACCCTTTTATCAACGCAATCTAAACCTAATTGTTTAAGACACCTCGTTGCAAGGAACGGAGCGCTAGCGGTGCCGTACGTCACAGTATTGAGCTGGTACGTTTGCAACTGAACTGACGGGTCATCACGCCATACGATTTGTTGGAGATGTCTGTCATTTGGATGAACAAGTATCTGCCGGTACATTTTTTCCACGTCGGCAGCAATAATATATTTATGTTGTCTGAAACGTAACAATATTGATAAAAGATCATCCTGTACTACAGGTCTGGTCATCTGTATATTATTAAAAGAAGTGCCTGTAGTAGTGATGCTGCTGGCATTAAAAACCACTCTTAATTTAGTGGTGACACTGCTGTCACGCAAAACTCCGTGATGAGGGAGGTAATGAGCAGAATCATCGACATTCTTACATTTCGACATATGACCTAGACTTTCGTACTCTGCCATGAAATCTTTGTACATCTTGGACAGTTGAGGCTGGCTTTTGAACCTACGCTCTAGAGCAGAAAAGCAATGTTTAGCCCTTAGAAAGGATTCACCTAACATATCCGGGGAACATTTCAGTGGAATTCGAACACAAAATTGCCCGTTCTCCAAACGTGTAGTATTCTTATTAAAATGCTCCTCGCATAGCTTTTCTTCTTGCGAATACACTGATGAAGTACAGACCTCTTCTAATTGCCAAAATCGTGTGAGTTGATGATCTATGCTAATATTTAATTCATCGTTGCCGTCAGACATAATCTTTGTAAAATTACATTTTACCGTTTTTGATGGTGACGAAGCATGACTAATTTTAGTTGGGCCTGAAACCAGCCATCCCAATCTAGTTTCACAAAGAATAGGTTGTCCATCTCCTAACTTAATTCTTTGGGATCCTAGTAAATCCCAAAAGATGTCAGCACCGATCAGAATATCGATTGGGGCCGGTGAGTAAAAGTTAGGGTCAGCCAGACAAATATTAGATGGGATTTTCAATTTTAATAAATCTACATGTCTACTCGGAATATTATCGGTAATTGAAGGTAGAACAAAACAATTAATATTAACAGAAAAGTTATCGTTTAAAGATTTCATTGAGACAGAACACATTTTATTGATAAATGAAGATGAATTATTAATACCTAATATGGAGTTGTTCACAGTATTGGCAGTTAAACCTAGTTGGTAGTACAGTCTTTCAGTCATGAGAGATGATGTGCTGCCACTATCAAGCACAGCACGAGTAACGTATTGCTGACCGTTTTTACCTATGATTTTAATTAACGCTGTGGATAGCAATACGTCACCACGTTCAACATTAGCAGAAAGAGACAAACCTGCACTAGAAGCTGACGGAGCAGGGGCACTGGTCGCATCATCACTGTTAGCGGAAGTAGTGGGCAAGTCTGACTTCTTCGAATGATCTGCGACATGCACCAAAGTATGATGCTTGCGCCGACATATTTTGCAACATGGCTGTTTACAGTTATTAGCGTAATGTCCTGAAGACAAACAATTGTAACAAATCTTATATTTCGGTAGCAATTGTAACCGTGCTTCATTACTCAACGCCAAAAATTGAGGACAGTTGCTTAATTTGTGCTCACCGTTACATTTAACACAACTCTTAGGTTTAGAAGAACTATTGTTCACTTGATTATTCTTGTCTATTTTATTATTGGAATCCTGTATTACCATTGTCCTAACCTTAGAACTTTTATTAGTGTTTGAATGTTTATCAATTGTTGAACTTGACATTTCTAACGTTTCAATTAATTCAGCACGATTCTTAATGAATGTGAGGAACACAGTAAATGTAATCTCGTAGTCCTTGTCAAGGCGACCCTTATACTCTTCCCATTCACGGTAAGTTTTATTGTCCAACTTGTATCTCATAATGTGAATGAGTAAAGTGTCCCAGTGGTTAACAGGTTCGCCGAGGGATTCCAAAGCACGCAAGTTTTTATTAATGTGATCGATTAAAGCTTTTAAATTTACAGACGACTCCTTACTAATCGTCTCAATATTAAATAAAGCTGAAACATGGTGTTGAATCAACAAATGTTTATTATCAAACCGATCACAGAGTAATTTCCAAGCGACTGAATAATTAGCGGCAGAAAACTGAATTGAGTTTATCACCACTGCAGCTGAACCTTCTAGTGATGACCTCAAATAATGAAATTTGTTTATGTCGTTTATGCCGTCATTAGAGTGGATAAGGCTGACAAAAGTATCGTGAAATTCTAACCAATTGATGTAAGAACCGCTGAATTTTGGTAACTGAATAGTCGGTAATTTAACAAAGCTGTGATTATTAGAACGTGAACCTACCTCACTATCAGTTGAATCCCCTTTCTTATAATCATCAAGCACTCTCTGAGCTTCAGAGAGGGTTTTGTAATAAAGAGACTCAAACTCGCTACGTTCTAACATTTGACCATCCAAATTATCAGTGCTACATTCCAGTGCTAATTGCACCTCGTCATACTGGCCATACAATGACTCAAGCCTAGTTAAACGTAATTGCAACTCGCTTACCTCAGAAGGACTCATAGAAGGTTTTAATGAATTTAAATAATTCAAGAATATTGTAACCCTTCCCTTGTAACTCGCCCTTTTTCTAATGAGCTCCTTATCCTCTGGCATTGCGTAAACTGGTGCAGACAACCTGGAATGTATACAATAAAAGTTTTAACAGCGTCTACAATTGTACGATACCTGCCTGTAAATACCCACATGAGAATTAAAAAACAGCAAACTTTTTGTAAACTGTTTTGTAGGGACTTTTATACTAATTAACTATCAAACGTTTTAACAATAACAAAATCGGTACAAAACCTAATTAACTACTTTATTCACAATGCAATTATGAACCTATCTAACTTTTAATGTGATTACATGAATAAATGACTCAGTAACTGTTACCTACCTATAAAGTTATAATAATGCAACTATTTAATAGCTACTCTTTATATGGTACAAATAACTATGATTATCACAAGATAAATCGGCTAAAGTCTGAGTAATTATGACTATCTGTAAGCACTGATAGGGTTTTACAACGATTAGGTATATAACTCTGTACTAACCTGGTTATTAACAATAAATTACCACTAAATACAACCTGATTATAGAGTGTTGGGTGGAACTTATGATGATTTTGATTATCCAGACCACGGAAAATTCCAAATCTTCGCAATGACACAGCAAAATGAAAGGTCACACAACCAACTCCGCTTGTAATTACGAGTTATCCACCAATTCTCTTGAAATCCTTATTAATAATAGCTGATCGAAGTTTTTCCAACGTGAAATCTTCTAATCCAGGCTCGATAGGACCATGTTCGGGATTTTATCAGGTTTTTAGCGGGAGATATAATAAAAACGACTTGAGTCTTCAGTAAAAATGAATGTATTAATATAAGTAAAAACTGCCGGTAGAAGTAGAAAAGAAATAAAAGAAAAAGAAGTCTTAGCTTAAACACACGTAGCTTCACGAATGCTATGATCACTTTAGCAGGCGTTCCGCGCAAACAGTAGCTGTCATAATCATACATAGGTACATGAGAGCACTGATCGATGGGCTCAGCACCACCATATCATCGGCATAACTTATTAACAAAAACTCCATCAATCGAGCAACCTACCGGAGTGCTGCTGAGCTCACGGACTAGCCGATCCATGTACAGGTTTAAGAGCTTGGGCGAAGTCAGACCACCCTGTCCTACGCCACACTCCAACCTATACGCATCCGATAGTGATCCCGCCCACCTGACGTTGTTACCCTGATTGCCATACCAGTATTTAAGGAGCGATGTAAATTCGTCAGGAAGTTCAGTCTTATGTCTCCACACATAGAAAGACCACCCTGCGGCACACCAAATATTCATTTGGTGTGCCACAGGGTTCTTGCTCCTTTACTATTCATATACATATTAATGACATGCCTAAAACTATTAATAATCCAATGATTTTATTGACTGACGACAGCACAATACAAAAAAAAAGTAAAGATGATGTAAGATTAGAAAAAGATATAAACGACAACATAAATGATATAATAACTTGGCTAACTGAATCTTGCAAAGACAAATTACATTTCATTTGAACAACAAACAAACAATAAAAAACCGGATATTCGTTACGGTCACAAAACTGTCAGTGAAGCAGAACACACTAAATTCTTAGGTATTTGAACTGTTCGCTAGATTGATAAATTAAACAACGTGTTCTCGGTACAAAGTATAATCTTGGACTGACCCACGGATAACTAATATTACAGATACCAACGTTATACGTCCACCATTAAACTAAGCTATATTTAAGGATATAAGTAGATACATAAGGAACTTAATTAATAACAATACTTAACGGAATAAAACTATACATGTAATTTACCAAGGAAACTTGATTCTAATAATAATAATAACGTAATTCTAATCAAACTCGAACCCATATCGAATCACGGGTTTTCTTTGCCGCTTAGGACGTGATTGTAACAGTTCTGGAAGTGGTGCACCGAGTGTAGTGGGTTGTTTACTTGTAATGTCGTCCCGTACGAGTATGACGGGTGCGACCACACATTGAGTAGAAGGGATATCTCTGGGTTCAGATTCAACCATTTCTTTATGTTGTTGGTCACTGAACGCACCACTACTCTCATTCTCCACTTCGCCCCTTGCGAAACGGCATTCTCACCCCTATTCATGGATGAATCACCCGTATCAACTTCAGGACAGGCAACATCTGATAAACGCGACCTTCGACGCATTTGATCAATATGACGTTTTATCAATTGACCGTTATCACTTTCCACAATGTACCGGCGAGAGACTTCTTTACTACGTATCTGCCCTTTTACCCATTTGTCTTGTTGTCCAAAGCCTCTCGCCCAAACCGAATCGCCTTGTCCAAAATCACGCTTAACCCCACCTGCCTACTGTGCTTGGCCGTCTTGTGCGGAACGTACTTTGTCCAACATGGTTTGATCGTTTCTCAGCAAATCAAGGCGTGAGCGTAATCTACGTTTCTGTAGCAACATCGCTGGAGTTTCGCCTGTTGTGCTATGTATAGTGTTTCTATAAGTTAAGAAAAAGTTTTGGAGGGCTTGATCTACGTCAATGTTGTGCCTATACGCTTTTTTAATCGTACGCTTCCATAACTTGACGGCGTTCTCCGCAGCTCCATTTGATGATGGATGGTATGCTGGTGAGAAAGACTGCTTGATGCCATTGTTTTTTTAAAAAACCGAAAATTCTCTATTTGTAAACGGTGGACCCTGATCCGAAACGAGTTCTACCGGAAGTCCGAATCGCGCAAACGTAGAAGCTCGCAGAATTTTAATAATGACTGTCGCATTGGTTTGTTTTGTTTCAAAGGCCTCGATCCACTTTGATGTAGAATCTACCAATACTAAAAATGTTTTACCCTTAAACGGTCCCAAAAAATCAATATGTAAGCTTGTCCACGGTTGGAGTGCATACGGCCAATGTTGCGGTGTGACACGAGGCGGCGCGTCTGCCTCGAGCGCGTACGTCTCGCATGCACGGCACAACGCCTCCACATCGTCGTCGATACGCGGCTACCATACGTAACTCCTGGCCCAGCTCTTTGTTTTAACTACGCCCATGTGGCTACAATGTAACTGTTTCAATACGTCTGCCTCAGAGACTCTGGTATAATCATTCGGTAACCCCACATGATACAGCCGCCTTCAATGTATATCTCATTACGCCTATTGATAAATGGTTTTAGCTCCTCTTCGCTACAAAATGCGGCCAGCCTGATTCTACGTAAACTTTCATTTTAGTAAGCAATACATCCCTAGCCGTAGCCTTACTGACATCAGAGTTAGTTATCGGTAAAAGTTTTCAACATTTACATACGTTATCTCTTTTACCTACCGCTCATTAGCCCCTCTGCACGGTAATCGCAATAAAGCGCTAATTCACTCAATATCATAATTGTACCCAGATAAAAGAACGGCCCAAAATGTTGCAACCGAGACGCCGACATAGCCGGAATACCTACCTTGTCACCGAATATATAGGTCAAAGGTTTATGATCTGTTCCTATGGTAAATTTCCTTCTGTACAAGTACTGATGGTTTTGCGTATTGCATATATGATTGCTAAAGCCTCTCTATCAATCTGCGTGTAGTTACGCTCAGCAGGTATGAGCGAGCGTGAGGCATATGCGACAGGCCGCTCGCCGGCTGCCGTTAGCTGTGACAGCACCGCGGCCACACTGCTGGCGTCCGCGGTCAGTATCAGCGGTAACTCGGCGGCGTAGTGCATCAGGACTTCACTACTCTTTAGCATAGCCGTAACTTCTCTAAATGCTCTTTGACATCTATCATATTTCTTCCCCAACTTTAGTAACTCGTATAAAGGTGCTAGCAATGTACAATCGACACATTTGAATTATGACCCACCATAAGCTTATTTTCTAACAGACATTCAAATACAATTAGGTCGACATTCGCGTACACATACATTTCCATGGTAACGACCTTGTTTTCTGCCATATAAATATACCGAAATATACAGAGAATTATCTGTTGCAGTCTCCATCTTTATTAAGAGCTTTTACACACGAGTACGCTCTATAGCTGAATGCACACCCAAAATAAATACGACGCGTATGCATTATCGTACTAAAATTATTTATTTTATTAATTTCTTATTTATTTTAATATGCGTTCAACTTAAGTGTGATAGAAAACGAGATTCCGCCATCTTTGTATAAATCTTCACTGAATTTTGTTTGCAAAGTGCGTTAAGGCAACAATAAGAAGTGGGGAAGTAAAACGCTTAAAAAAATAGAAAAATTATAATGTTGAACTCATTATTATTTAGCAATAGTTAATATCGGGTGTAACTACCTAACTACCATTGCTTGCAATAACAGCCAATAGTCTCAAACGCATTGATCCAATAAAGCGACTGCAAACGTCCGTCGTCGTAACGTGCCGCAAAATATCGAGTTCCAGTAAACGGATCTCCTTCGTAATGTTGACGCATGTCGGTTTTCTGTTGATTCGTGATTTGACGAACGCCATGATTATATCTTCCAGAGTATCCTCTTCTTCATATCGCTAGATCCAGGTGTTTCGAGATGTCCACTGTGTTCCGAGACTATACCTCCCCCTTAACTCTCGAGATATTTCTCGTATACCGTAGCGTTGCTTACTGAGAACTATAATCCGAGCTCTTTGTCTTGCCACTATACGATATAAATAAAAACGAACTATTTTTTATTCTCATAGGAATTATTATTTGACACCAATTTCTGAGTGACTTTTTGATGCTTTGTCATTTCATATTCGAAAGAGTTCGGAACATGGTTTAAAAAAAAGAAACATTTATTCTGAGTTATACCAGTTAATTCCAAAGAGTTTGGATTCAAAAACGATTATGAATGCTTTATCTAAAATATTATCTATTGCAGTGATGACAAAGGTTAAAATTGCATTGATCTTGGACCCGTATTGACATAGCTTGCTTAATATTTAAAACGTCCTAAGTGCGGCATGCACTGTAAAGGAGGGAAATCTTTGTTATTTTGGCAGTTTCAAACGATTTATCGTCAAAGTGGGTCATGATTCAAATTTGTCGACTGTACTTAAGTTTTGAATGAATTTTGAGTAATACATAATCGTTCCTATAAACGACCGTGGTTCTGCTCAGGGACCGGCCGGATACTCGTTGAAAGGGTTTTTGAAGGGGTTTTTTTAAGCGCTTAAAAAATAAACCCTTTGATACATGTTACACCCTCGAATGGGTGCAATGTAACCCCTTCCGAACAAGTTAACCTTTCAATACCCTGTAACACTGTAACAGGGTAAGCCATTCCATTCCAACACATTGTAATATCCACTCTTTGTAATCGACATTAGTTTGAAAATTGTAAATCCACGACCGCACGTGACATCTTTCTGCCCGGCGGCGCCATGGTTGCATGTACCGAGCGACTTGTAAACATGGAATACTAATTATTGCCTTTATGATTTTACAGTTCAATTTTGTTTGTCGCTTATGCTAAACATTGTAATATGTACTTATTTCTTTTTCGTGTCTATACTTGTTTACATTCTCATCATTCGTCATTTAATTCGAAACTCGGACGGAACTACTTAGCTGTGTTTTTGTGTGTGTGGTATTACTGCCTATTATATTTCTTATTATAATATTTAGTTACTTTTTTTGTGGAAATGCCACAGCCGAGTCGAGATGCTGGACACCGTATATAGCCCAGTCAAATTAGCCCGTAAAATAGGAGTACTTTTGCATAAATTCCCAAGTAGCATAATTTTTGCATGAACGAACCATCATATTGAAACTGTGAAAAGTCGTCCCCATCGTTCCTCTGCGTGCAATTTTTTTTTTTTTTTATACAAGGTCATAGTTCGCAAAAATGTTATTTTTTTTCGAAACCGTTAGTTTTATGATAAAATTAGTTCACTCACAAAAAAGGTAGATCATGCAATTATCTAAGTACAGACGCCAGCAGGTCAACCTAAGCGGGCCGGGGCTGCGTTGAAGCGGCTCTTGCCCAATCTAGGGGGGCCAAACGCCTCCTGCCGGAGGCTCTACGCGGGGATCGTGCGGTCCATGGCCCATACGGGGCGCCGGTGTGGGCGCCTACATTGAGGCGCCAACCAGCTCGCAGGTTGAGGGCGTCCCATAGGGTCATGGCGATCAGAATGATCCGAGGATATCACACGATCTCCGGCGAGGTGGCGGGCCTCCTTGCCGGATTACCGCCATGGGATCTGGAGGCAAAGGTCCTCGCGCAAATATGGGAGTGGCGCGAGGAGGCCAAACGCCGGGGCGTAACTCCGCTGCCGCAGGAAATCGCGGCACAGCGGACTGAGCTCCGGCGGGATCTCATGGTGACATGGAGAGAGCGATTGTCGCAACCCAGTGCTGGGCACGCCACGATTGCGGCGGTAAGTCCCCTCTTTGAGGAGTGGTTTGAGAGGCGGCATGGCGTCCTCACCTTCCGCCTGACGCAGGCCCTCACCGGACACGGTTGTTTCGGGAGGTTCCCGTTTCGGATAGGGCGGGAGGAAACGCCCGGGTGTTTCCACTGCGAAGATCGCCCTGAAGACACGGTGGAGCACACGGTGGCGGTCTGCCCAGCTTGGGTGGAGCACCGCCGTGTCCTCGTGGAGGCGATCGGCGGCGGCGATCTCTCGCGTCCGGCCCTGGTCCAGGCCATGGTACGGAGCGAGAGGGCATGGGGAGCCGTCACCTCCTTCAGCGAAGCAGTAATGCTCGCGAAGAGGGAGGCGGCGCACGTGAGGGAGAGGCAGCATATGCGCCCTCGCGACCCTAGCCGCCGCAGGATACGGAGACGCCCTGGGCGTCGGGAATTCCCAGGCCGATTTCCGCCCACCGTAGGCATGAGCTTGCGGACGGCGAGTAATGGGTAGCTCGCTGTCCGGTAAGGACCAAGCCCAAGTCGACGGCGCGTTGTGTTCCACGCGCGCCTCAAAGAGATGTCAGCACAAAAATGATGGGGCCCGCAAGGACCGATGCCTGTCAGGGGTGCGGGTTCGTTTGAAAGAGATACCACAGCCCCTGGCATACGGGCTAATGAAGGAACACGGGTGGGTTTTAGTCAGTAAAAGTCTGACACGCCCTCCTGCTCCACCCAGAGCGGGAGAAGTTATTTGATGATTTCCCACCCAAAAAAAAAAAAAAAAGCAGGTCAACCTACCCGAAACTATCAAATTTTCCCAATTGAACATGAACCTTATGCTTACCGTATAAAGTTGAAAATCTATCAAATACAATTGACATGTGCTGGGGTCTGTACATACATAAATTATCCTTACACTTTATACCCTAAGATTCAACATTTCTGAGAAAAAGCGATTCTAAAATATACTCTCTGTCCATCAGAGCACCCCCTACAGAACCAGTTCCGATCAGATTAGATCCGGCCCCTCTCTTGCCATGTGCTGAATGAGAAGGTTAGCAATAATTCTGTCGAAGAGTTTTTCACCTCATCCAGCAACACAATGGGCCGGTAAGCGGATGAAGAGCCCGCAGGATGCCCTTCTTTTTTTTTGCTGGACCAGCTTTCCAGTCTATCACTAGCGTGGAAACTGGCCCCTCTCCAGACATGCACTCAAGAGTCCTACTAAGCGGGGCCAGAGAGCCTTGATGGCCAGAACCCATGCACGGCCAAGAATGCCGTCTGTTCCTGGAGTGTTTTTGGCCTTAAGCCTTTGTACTGCCGCTCTCAGTTCTACCTGGGTCGCTTCAGGCGCGTCGTCATCCTCGTTTTCCGTGTTGGGCACTATAGTAGGCGGAACCATATTAGGTGGTGTGTGCTCCCCTTAAGAGAGGAATAAAACACTCACCACTCTCTCTAGCAGCGCTGGAGGCTATGGGACAGTGGGGGCGCCCACGAGCGAAGTTTGCCCCTAACCAAACGCCTTCTTAAGATAAGATAATTTTTTATTTGTCCATAACATGAGTATACACACACATAGCATGCAAGATGTTACGTCAAATTATGATTAAGACGGTCATGTTTTGCCCGAACGGCGTACAAATATAAGATGTCGGACGCTACATAGCATCAATTGATTCTACATTCGTCCATTAGACACAGCAAATAATAGTTCAATTAACAATCCAATTTACCACTCACCACCACCACTCCGCCACCGCCACTTTGTACACTTCACACCGTTCCGCCTCTCTTACTAGCGCTTCTGGTGTTCGTCGGCGCATCCGTCGGTGCCTAGTGTACAGGAGCCACGCCGCTACGCATGCGATGTGCAACTGCGCAATATCTTGTGACGTCCAATACGCCTGGTGCCTGGCAGATGGAGACTGAACGCGGAGCAACACAGCATCACAGATTTGGGTTATGGCCTCCCGTAACCATTCTGCTTCGTCGTTAATATCGATAGACCTGACTGGTGAGTCCAACCAGGCATGCACCATTGAGGCCATTAGCTGAGCTTCATGGTTCAGTCGCTTGACCACCCATCGTCATCAGTCATCCTCAAACCGGGCCGGGGCCGCTTGGACCGGGCCACTCGAAGTCTGGGCGGAAACATCGAACTGGATGTATCTGTGGTCCGACAACGCCTCCACCTCCTACAATACACGCCAGTCCTGAATAGAGCGTGCCACAGCAGGACTAGCAAACGATAAGTCCACTATAGACCCACCCCACTGCTGCACACATGTCTGAACGGATCCTCGGTTTAGGAGCAGTAAGCCTGACTCCATCGCCCACTCTTCTAATAACACACTCCGTGCATCCGTTGCTGGGGAACTCCCAAGTTGTGAACTCGGCATTGAAGTACCCCATGACAAGGACGGGGTGAGGATGGCTTTGACTGACGACTGGGTTCGATTCCGAAATAAAGTCTCAAAGTCAGCGAGAGGTCGGTTGGGTGAGAAATAAATCTCCACGACCATATTTTCGACTAAGGCTGCTACAAAGCCCCGTCCCGACTGAAGGTCACAAGGGACTGAGTGTCAGCGGCCAGCCTCCAGATAAGTGTCACCAAGCCATCAATGTCACCCATCCTGTCATCCTTCGGAGGAACAAGGTATGTTTCGGCGGCGATGGCAACGTTGATCAACCACTTTGCCTTGCCTGGAGCAAAAGGTCCTGAGCCCTGGTGCAACGATTGATATTGGCTATAGAAGACGAAGGTCTGGCAATTACTCGGTAACTACCACCTCTCCGTCAGCCCTTTCCTGTGCGTTATTGCCGGCGGGCGGTGAGCGAGCTGACTTCGAGGGCCCCATGTTACAATTTGAATCAGCTTTTTTTATCCCTCGTGCATGCGTTGCTGCCCGTCTGATGGTCAGGCGGCCTGATCAATGGCGCTTAAAAAAAAACGCGTCAAGTACACTACCTCGTAGATGGCGTAGAAATGTGTGCATATTATGGGGAATATCGATTTTTCTCAGAAATGGTGAATAATAGGGGACAAAATGTTCCGGCTAGTCCCGGGATACCGTCCGAACTCCGGTGAGGCAGCGAGCCACTTTGCCGGATTGCCACTATGAGGTCTGGAGACAAAAAGTCCTGGTGCATGTGTAGGAGCGGTGCGAGGAGGCAAAATGCCGGGGCGTAACTCCGCCGCCGCAAGAAATTACGGCACAACTGACAGCTCCGGTGGGATCTCATGGCGTCATGGAAAGTGCGATTGTCGCAACCCAGTGCTGGGCACGGAGGGAAAGAGGGGTCTCGGCGTCCTCACCTTCCGCCTTACGCAGGTTCTCACCGGACACGGCTGCTTCGGGAGGTTCTTGTTCTGGATAAGGCCGAAGGAAACACCCGGGTGTCCCCATTGTGTGGATCGCCTGGATGGAACGATGAAGGTCTGCCCTGCTTGGGCGAAGCAGTGCCGTGTCCTCGCGGAGGCGATCGGTGGAGGCTATCGGCGGCAACGATTTCTCGCGTCTGGCTCTGGTCCAGGCCATGGTACGGAGGAAAGTGCATGGGAAGCCGTCACCTCCTTCAGCGAAGCAGTATTGCTCGCGAAGAAGGAGGCGGAGAGCGTGAGGGAGAGGCAATCCTTGTGCTCCCGCGCCCTTAGCCGCCACAGGAGACTGAATGGGCGTCTGGACTCCGTAGCGGACTTCCGGCCACCGCAGATGCGGGCTTGCGCAGTGTGAGCAATGGATAGTTCGCCGTCTGGTACGGACCAGGCCCGGATCGACGGTGCGTTGTGTTCCACGCGCACCTCAAAGAGATGTCAACAATAATGAAAGGGGTCCGCTAGGGCCAATGCCTGCCAGGGTCGTGGATTTGTTCGAAAGAGGTACCGTGGCCCTGGCACAGGCAACTGAAGGAACACGGGTGGGTTTTAGTCAGTTAAAGTCTGACACGCCTTCCCGCTCCGTCCAGAGCGGGAGAAGTAATTGATGATTTCCCATCCAAGGTAAATTTTTGTAGATACATCATTGCATGATCTACAATTTTTATTTGACCTATTTTTATCATTAAAATAACCGTTTCCCAAAAAAAAAAACAAATAACCCATTTTTGCGAACGTTGACCTTGAATGAAAACAAATGGAACACATGGGATCGATTGAGACTTTTCATTATAATGGTATCCCTAACGTTTATGTAAAAATTCAGCTTCTTAGGAATTTATGCAAGGGTAAATATCTATTTTGACCGAACTATTGCTTCTCTATCATCACTTGTTGTCAAATTCGTAATAACTAAATAAAAATAGTAAGTAAGACAATGAGGCGCCAAGCCACCGCGCCGCGCCGCCGCCGCCGCTCGGGTACAAGTTTAAACATGCAGCTCAAGTTGATTAGGTAATTCGGGGTAACACGAATAAAAGCTTTTCGTGAAGGTAACCCCTTCAAAGGCTTAAGACATTGAAGGGGTTAACCCCTTCACGTGGTTACCATAATAACACCTTTATTACCATTAACCATTAACCATTTCGCTGGGTTTCGCGCATGAAACTCGAACAAAAGGTAACACTGCGATATGAATTACCCCATGTACGGGTTACCCTGTCAAAAGGCTTAACTCTTAAGCGGGGTTGTCCGGTCCCTGGTTCTGCTACGTTCACGGGTGCTGGTGTATCGATAATAGCCTTTACCTTGTTGGGATACGTATGCCTCTTCACTAATTACATACCCCAGATAGCTAATCGACTTTGCAAATAGGTCACACTTCTCTGTTTTTACTCTTAAACCATACTTTTCCAAACGTTGGAAAACCTTGTGTAAGTTTTCCAAATGTTCCCTAGTCGATAATCCTGTAATTATGACGTCATCTAAAAATACCCCTACTCGGGGCAAATCCGCAAACAATTCCTCCAGGAGTCGCTGAAAAATTCCCGGACTTAACAACAGCCCATATACGAGACGGTTGTACATAAACAAGCCCTTATGGGTATTAATAACAGTATACTTCTTAGTCTCATCCAAGAAAAATTGTGCATAGGCTGTGCTAGATCAATTTTACTAAATCTTTGGCCCCCATGTAAGCGAACCAGTAAGTCTTCTACACGTGGTAGTGGATAACGGTCAACTTTATTTAACGTCAATTTATAGTCTGCGCAAATTCTTATGTTACCGTCCTTCTTCACCACTGGTACGATCGGCGTAGCCCAGTCGGACTCAGTCCCGCACGTGCGGCTGCAGAGCTCGCTCCACCCGGCTCGCGCAGCGCATACGCCAGCGGGCGCGCACGCATGTATACTGGCCGCGCTCCCTCCCGCAAGTGAATGCTTACCGGGTGGCGGGCCAGTGATGCCGCCTAGTCCCTCCGCGAACACATTACAATATCTGGAACTGAATTCCAACTCCTCGCCCGATAATGTATTAACTGACGTTAATTTAACAGTCGGCAACTGAATACCTAATTCTAATATCAATTGCCTACCGAGCAAGGCCATTTTACCCTTTCTTATTATATATAAATCGATCTCTTTAATTTAATTATTGTACATAACTGTCGGTGTTATTACCCCCACAGGGTACACTAACTCTCCCGTATAATATCTTAAGACAGTGTTACGTTTGTTAATTGTTAAATCACTATATTGTTGGTGGTACATTTTATAACTAATGCACGACACCGCACTACCTGTGTCGCATTCCATATTTAGATCTTTATTATGTACCTTTAATAACATCATAAACGGTTTGCACTGACTTAACGTTAAAAAATTTAAATTAATTCACTATCTACACCGCCATTTGTTGTTTTAAATCCCATGTAATCTTGGTTCGATATTATGTTCGGACATACACGCCGCAGATGACCTGTCTTGTTACACAAGTGACATACGTAATGGCCGAAACGACAAGTGGACGTTTCATGTGTTCCGCCACACGCTTGACATTGATGTCGGCGCCCCGTTTGTGCGCCCGACGACGTCGACGGCGCCCTACTCGGCCCGCTACCACGACGGGGCCCGCACGCCCCGAGGCTGCCGCGCGGCCCGGCCTCCCGTGCCGTGCCCCTTGCGTACCGCGTGACTGTCTTCTCGCCTGCCGTACTTGCGGTGTCTCTCGTTCGCCATCTTGTGCCCTCTATTTCTAGACAATTGGCAACTGTCGCCTCCCCGTTTGCCCTTTTTTGACCTTCAACTACGGCCGCTGCATCTTTTTCCACCGATTCCAATCCAATCGCCAAGCTATAGGCTCTTGAAAAATCTAGCTTGGGTTCTGCGAATAACCGTTGGCGAATCATCCCACAGCTGATACCACATACCAATTGATCCCGTAAACTTTCTGCAAGCCCTGCCTCGAACTCGCTCGTTTTGGACATTTTCTTGAGAACCGCGATGTACTCAGCTATTGATTCGCCTCCTTGTTAAGTCCTCTTCCTAAATTTGTTCCTCTCAGCCAGCTCACTAGGTTTAGGTCGCAGATGTTTTTCCATTATATCCACCATGTGTTTAAACGTCTTAGACTTTGGTTTGTCTGGTGTGCACAAACTCACTAAAAGTTCATAACTTTCCGCGCCCATAATAGTTATTAACGTCGGTACAAATAGCTCCCTTTTCACTTCGTTCACTACGAAATATGTACTGTTCTAAGCGTTCGATATATCGACGGCGCGTTGTGTTACACGCGCGCCTCAAATGACTTTCTGACTGTTACTGACTTTGGCAACTTGTTAAAGAAGCGGATACTGTTTATTAGAAATGAATTGCTAGCTTTAGTTAATCTAAATTTTGGAATCACAATTTCGTCTTTACTACGTGTATTCAGATTACAGAAATCGCATCTTTTTTTTTAAATCCTAAGTTTTTGAGAACATACAAGATATTTTCTAGTATGTAAAGAGAAGGCAGAGTTAGTATATCAATTTCGCTGAATTTGTTTCTAAGAGACTCGCGAGGCTCCATTTTATAGATTGCGCGGATTGCCCTCTTTTGTAAAATGAAAATTAAATCTACGTCAGCTGCCGATCCCCACAGCAGAACGCCATAAGACATAATACTGTAAAAATAAGCAAAGTAATTAACCTAGCTGTGGCTACATCAGTCAACTGCCTTATTTTTCTTACTGCGTAAGCAGCTGAGCTTAATCTACTTGAAGAGCTCTAATGTGAGCACGAGCACCCTATTGCAATTTTGAATCTAAAGTAATTCCCAAAAATACAGTTTCCTAAATAGCATCTAGTTTCTTGCCACCATGTTTTAAATTTAGTCCTACTTGGGGTACATTTGGTAATGAGAACTTAAGACATTTAGTTTTGTTCGCATTGAGTAAAAGATTATTAGTGGCAAACCATTTCGAAAGAACAGCTAGACTATCGTTGCCATGTAAGACATGCGTAGGTATCTTTTATATCTATTCTAAAAATAAGAGAAGTGTCATCAGCGAATAAATTAAATCCGAGAAGTTAGACATCAGGTAAGGAAGGTCATTAAAATAAACTAGAAATAAAAAAGGGCCAAGAATTGAACCTTGAGGCACGCCCATCTTAACTAGAGACCCCAAGGACGTCGCTCGCCCCATACATGATAAAATATGTTAATTCCATCATTTCAGCCGAAATACGTCCACTGCTGGACATAAGCCTCCCAAGGGGGTTTTGCCATAATCGCCACGCTTGGCAGGCGGGTTGGCCATCGCAGTATGGTGGTAAAATGCATGCAATTTTTCCTTCATCTGTAACTCACGATATTTACGGTTCTTTCTGAGCGATGGCAAACACCAAAAACAAATGAATATAGTTACAGTGCAACCAAACCAGTACCACCATTTTTAGCGTATCCTACTTAATAAAAATCTGGAAATCAGGATATTGGAAAATTCTGCCACTAAAGATGTACCTAAATAAAATAGTGGATTAAAATTTGTATAGAAATCTACCATTTTGACGAAGAGAAAAACCGTTGGGCACAAGGCTTGTTTACTTGACAAATTCTTGAATTCAATGACAACTTACGCTTAGCCTTAACCTCCAGAGGTTAATCATGTTTCCATACCCAGGTCTGGAAGCATGATTTCAATTTAAAGACACTTATTTTCTCAAAGAACAAATTGCACAAGGGTTTTATTTTGTTTTGGATGGGAAATTATCAAATGACTTCTCTCGCTCTGGGCGGAGCGGGATATCAGACTGTTACTGACTAAAACCCACCCGTGTTCCTTCAGTTCAAATTCAAATGCTTAAATTCACTAACAACTAACACTTGCTTGGAAACTCTCTGGTTGAAAGTTCTGGAAGCATGATTTCCAAATGAAACCATCGCCATTTTTAATTTTCACCTTACAACCGCAAAGCCATATGTATCTGTGACTAGCTTCTGCTCGCGACTTCGTTCGCGTGGAAGTCGTAAGACACCCAATAAACTACAACTATATTGACTAACAGTTCTGTGGTTCGTGTGAGAAGCAGCTAGTTCTGAGGTCGAAACCCGTAGCAATCAATAATAGTAAAGTTGAAGGGTTTGTTTTTTTATATGTTTGAAATCGCTATCTCTGGAACTACCAGCCTCAGACAAAAGCTTTAAATGAAAATACTTATATTTCTGGATTTTCATTCGAAACTAGATTACAACAGCTGTGTTGTAATCTAGTTTCGAATGAAAATCCAGAATGTGCTGACATTAGCCGATTCCGACACCGCCACGAAACCGGGGAACAGATTTTTGCATACGTTTAGTAGGTACCTACTAAACGCGTTTAAATAGAGTTGTTATTCTTACCTATGTCGTTGCAGACAGAGACTGACACCGATATCAGCACAATAGAGGTGAGAAAACTGGCCATTCTTTTACTTGAACACACTTATTCACAATCTTCGTGGAATGATGCAAACGTAAAATGTACAGCTGCGTCGCAGGCATAGCAGGGCGCAGCAGCATGTTGGGTCCACTAGATGCGGTACTGCACATATTACGAGAACAGGGCTTCTTCCTCTTTCTTTCTACCTTTGTGAAACGCTCCTCATCAACTAGGCCCGTTCTTGGCAAGGAGCTGCAGATCGCAGTCAGGGCAGGTTGAGTAAGTACCCTTTTTCAGATCATCCCCTTTTCCGGTTTTTCACCAAAGCTGTGACGCATCAAATTTTCCGGTGGCGACAATAGCAGCGTAGATACGAGGGGTCATGAACACTAAGCAGCCATCTGACTGACTCGGGCAGTTTTTGAAGAAAACGGTGGTTTTGTCTCGACGATCACGACGGATTGTTTACGTTCTGAATCTTAATCTATTTTCATCCGAGTGTAATTGTGATATGTTTGTGATTTAAATTGAGAATCCTGATTATAAAGCTGCTAATCGAAGACCTTTCTAATTATTTCTAGAATACCTCGCGCGATTACCCACTTTAAGGGGCTTAGATGAGCTAAACGCAAGTTTTATAATGCCTAAATGATTATGATCCACTGCAGTAAACAAAATCAGAAAAATATATAATAATCTTCAGGATATATGCTAGTTAGATAGTGTGTTGAAAATGTAATACAACTAATTTGATACGATAAAAAAAATCACGAAGATACCTTTAAAAATTTCTTTTAACAATTAAAAACCACACTAATACTGATTTTTTGTCCGATTATTCTACAGGCAAAATACTAGCATAATAGTGTTTTAATTTTTTAGTCCGATCAATAGAGATGGTCGGGGGCTTTGTCTGGGGCTTTTGGGTCGGAGTGTGGGGTGAGGCAGGGAGGTTTGACTTCCCCGACGCTCTTCAGTCTATACGTCAATAAGTTGATAGAGGAGCTCAGCAGCACTGGTATAGGATGCTCTGTTGATGGTAACATTATCAACAGTATAAGTTATGCTGATGATATGGTGCTGCTGAGTCCCTCGATTGACGGACTCAGACGGATGCTTGAGGTATGCGAGAGATACGCCACGTCTCATAGTTTAGTGTACGGAAAAGTGAATTTGTGGTATTTAGGGTAGGTACTAAAAAGCCAAGTAAACTTCGTCCGGTGTTTCTTTATGGTGTACCACTGAAGAGAGTGTCGCAGTTTAATTGGTCACATAATAAATGAGAACCTGAATGATGACAGTGACATTGAAAGGGACCGCAGAGCGTTGTCGATCCGCTGTAAAACTCACTCTATTCAAGGCGTTTTGCCAGTCCTATTACACGTGCAGCCTGTGGGTTAGGCATACGCAGAGGGCCTACAACGTTCTTCGCGTACAGTACAATAACGCCTTTAGGGTGCTGATGGGGCTTCCGCGGTTCCGTAGCGCATCGGGCATGTTTGCTGTAGCTAATACAGACAGCTATCAAGCTATTATACGCAAAAGAACAGCATCCCTGATGCGAAGGATTCGCGGGAGCACCAACAGCATTTTAAGGGTGATAGTCAATAAATAAGCCTGATTGCCCGTTCCTGGTGCACTGGACCAGTATGCACAGCACAGGTCTGGTGCAGCAGGAAACGCACATAGTGATTATAATGGATTTATAAATTAGATAACGGTTAATTTTTACTAACATAGTTTTATAAGTGTTACTAACTATTATATGAATCATTTGTGTTCGATTTAAATAAATAATAATAATAATAATTAACGATTAATAATAACGATTCGAGAATATCGGTTCATGTCGCCCGAACTTAGGCCACGCTTACCTCGTTTGCCCATGCATAACAAGAATAGGGCGCTGGTGGCGGCTTTGGATTCGCAGTTGTCAAATTATTTTGATGATTGCGAAGACCTCACCGATACTCATTCGATTCTGTACTGCGCGGCTGTGGCGGCATGTCGTGTAGCTCACGTCAAATTCGCAAATGACTCTAGAGCTACGCGACCGAAACCAGCCGTACCAGCTTGGCAGTGCAGGATTGAACGTCGTATTGGTGGGGCCAGAGCCCTCATCGGCAAACTAATCTGCTTCAGGGAGGGCAACACTCGCCCTAGAGTGATGCGCTTTGTGAGGCGGGCATTTTCAGGGACTGATACCAGCCCTCAAGATTATATGTCCCGCGTCACAGAGCGCATAGACTTCCTGAAGCAGAAAGTGTATGCATGGGCAAACCGTATTCGTCGGTATAAGCGCCGGGTAGACCGATACACTCAGAACCGCACCTTCCAGAGTGATGAAAGGTGGGTCTATAGGGCTTGGGAGTGACCGAACCAAGGTGTGGCTGATACGCGCCTACCGGAAGATGACGCCATGTGCTCTTTTTGGCGCAATATCTGGTCGGTGCCTGTCAGTCACACCGAAGGTGATTGGGCTCGAGAAGTCGAGCGAGCCTGCGATCCCATACCAGAAATGGGGGCTGTTACCATCTGCCCCCAAGATGTAGCTCGTGCAGTCCGTCCGCTGCCCAACTGGAAGTCTCCAGGGCCGGACGGGCTGCACAACTTCTGGATCAAATGGTTCATGGGATCGCACGCTCGCTTGGCGGCTCAGTACCAGACTGCTTTGGAGTCTGGTTCGCTACCCCAGTTCCTGACAACAGGAGTTACCCACCTGCTCCATAAATCAGGTAGTACCGCGGAACCCAAAAATTATAGGCCGATCACTTGTTTACCGACGGTCTATAAGGTTCTTACATCCATTTTGAGAACTAAAATTTACAATCATGTTGACACTAACTCCATCATGTCTGTCTCTCAAAATGGATGTAAGAACGGGTCCCGCGATACTAAGGAGCTGCTCCTCATTGATATGGCCATTAGCCAACAGGTTCGCCGTTCCCGAAAGGATCTTTCGACATGTTGGATAGATTACAAGAAGGCCTATGACTCGGTGCCACATACATGGCTCATGAGGGTGCTAGAGTTTTATAAAGTAGATACAACTCTGCGCACCTTCCTGATGTCATGTATGAGGCAATGGAGGACGGTCCTTCGATATCCAGGATGTCGAAACATCCAGAGGAACAGCGAGCCTATAAGGATCGAGCGAGGTATATTTCAGGGCGACAGTTTGAGTCCGCTTTGGTTCTGCTTAGCCCTGAATCCTCTAAGCACATTGCTGGAGGATTTAGGTATAGGCTATCGGCTGAGGAGAGGTGGTCAGGTTATATCTCACCTCCTCTACATGGATGACCTAAAACTCTTTGCCCCCAACAATTTGCAACTGATGGAGCTACTGAAAGTAACTAAAACCTTCAGTAGCGCCATCAGGATGGAATTTGGTGTGGACTCTCCTCGCTTTACATGCATGACCGCACATTTGTGCGGTCATGCATGTAAAGCGAGGAGAGATTGTGGAATCCGTGGGAACCCAACTCTCGGATTCTATAAACCTTCGAGCCCTCTCCGCAACTGAAACCTATAAGTATTTGGGTATGTCGGAAGCGTTGGGCATCAATGTTACTGACATGAAGCAATCTTTGAAGGAGCGCTTCTTTGGCCGCCTGAAGAAAGTATTTAATAGTCTTTTATCAGGCGGAAACAAGGTGCGCGCCTTCAACGGTTGGGTCATGCCGGTCTTGATGTACTCTTTCGGCATACTCAAATGGACTCAGACCGAACTCGACGCCCTGGATAGGAGGGTCCGTACGCTGCTGACTGCAAATCGATTGCATCACCCACGGTCATCGGTAATGAGACTGTATATCCCGCGAAAGTGTGGAGGTCGAGGGTTCTTAAACGCCAAGACCCTGCACAATCGCGAGATATACAGTCTCAGGGAATATTTCTTAGAGACCGATGTGGGGATGCATCGAGATGTGGCCGCGGTGGACAAGGGCCTCACCCCGCTCTCCTTGGCTAAAGAGAACTGGCGCAAGCCTGTAGTGCTTGACACTAAGGATCGCATGGAGGTATGGCAGAGTAAGGAGCTTCACGGACGCTTTTTTCGGGCCCTACATGGACCCGATGTAGACTTACTAGCGTCCGTAGCCTGGCTGCGTTTCGGTGACCTCTTTGGGGAAACCGAAGGTTTTGTCTGTGCAATTATGGACGAAGTTATGATGACGAACAACTACCGGAGATTTATTGTGAAAGATGGTACGGTTGACATCTGTCGGGCATGCCACCGTCCGGGAGAATCAATCAGACACATAATCTCCGGGTGTTCTCGTCTAGCTAACGAAGAGTACTTGCATAGACACAACCTTGTAGCCAGGATTATCCACCAGCAACTTGCTCTGAAATACAGCCTTGTGGAATCAGAAGTGCCGTACTACAGGTATGTGCCCGACCCAGTTCTCGAAAATGGGCATGTCACACTGTACTGGGATCGATCCATCATCACTGACAGGACTATTGTTGCCAATAAGCCTGATATAGTGGTGGTGGATCGACTAGAGCGGCGTACAATGATCGTTGATATAACGGTCCCGCATGACGGGAACCTCGTGAAAGCCGAGAAAGATAAACAAATCAAGTATCTTGACTTGGCTCACGAGGTTGTCGACATGTGGGATGTGGACTCAGCGATCATTGTACCGATAGTCGTTTCAGCCAATGGCTTGATAGCCAAGAGCCTCGACCAACATCTGAGGAGGCTCTCGTTGGGCAGCTGGGTCAAGGGCTTGATCCAGAAAGCGGTACTCCTGGACACGGCTCGCATCGTTAGGAGGTTCCTCTCTCTGGAGCCCTGACCGCCGGTAGCTTGGACCTTGTTCCCGATACCGGTGGGCTACTATTTTCTATATTTTTAAATGTTTTTATATTTTTATAATAATATTTAAAAATGTAATTTATAAGTATATTTAATGGAATAAAGATAATAATAATAGATTTTTTGTCAATCGCATATTCTTATTTCCGAAGATAATACGCATGCATGTGTGTGTAAACGTTTTTATAAATTCTTTGTTTCATACATTCTTCCCGTAAAAAATCTTATTTCCTGTAAAATACTTTTAGGTAAAATAGCGTAATAAATAAGGTACTTTGTTTTGGATAATTATCATTTGTAAATATGGAAATTATAATGAAACCCGTTACGAGGAGTAAAAAACGTTCACATAAATCAAATTCCGAACATATGAACAATGTTAAAAGATGAGAGAATTTCATTATCGAGTACTAAATATTTATTTTTATATCAATAAAATTATGAATTTGGATTTTTTTTATAGGTGCAAAAAAAGTTGAAAAATCAAGTTATTTAAATCGTTAAGTTATTTCCAATACGTAACGACTTAAATTTTATTGATTTTGTTTATAATCAATAGGAATTATAATTGTGTATGAATGTTAGGTATCTTATGTTTAAGGTACTTGTAGCTCAACAATTTTGCAAAGTCAAAATAACTACAATAAATAAACGTAATGTAAGTACAGACGCCAGCACATCAAACTACCCCGAACTGTCAATTTTTTCCTACTGAACATGAACCTTACACTTATGTAATAGAGTTGAAAATCTATCATTGAAATTGTATAGTTTGGGGTAGCTTGACATGCTGGCGTCTGTACCTATCTTGTGAACCATAGAACTAGAATACATTTAGGATTCACATTTCCAAGTAATTTAAAATCTTCTATTTTTATGGATTGGTAACAGTGGTACCATAGAAAGAGCAAGATTATGAAGTGATTGATAAAAGTATATTTTCATCTAAGCATGTGAATTTTTGTAATACGATGCAATCACTTCAAACTGTAACCAAATATTTTGAAAGTCACAGAAAACTGTTTACAATATCACGAATCATGAATATGAATGAGATCGTGCATAAAAAAACAATTAACAAGATAAAGCTTTGAAGTACACTATACGGCTATAAGTACATAGTACTAGTAATAACAATAAAACTTCTACAGTGGTGCTGAATCTCTTGTACACCGAACTAAACTAACTAAACGATTCCTAAAATTCCTTACTTTTGGCTATGACAATCTTAAAGCTATTCTGCAAAAAATAACTTTCAATAACAATTTTGACACAACTAAAATCGAATTTGACAATCGCGGCACGCACGTGGTATGTTTTGGCTTCGCAACGTGGTACTTGTTTGCCCTACCCCGTGTTTTTTTTTTTAGAGTTGGAGGCGCGCAGCGGCAGCAAGCTCGACGTGATTTATATGGAATTTTCACTTTTTGTATTAAAAATATGAAAAATTATTACACACATGTTGAGTTTTACAGGTCTGTGGGTTCCTTTAAGGGGGTTGAAATTTTCATTATTTTTGCGAAAGGACACACCATTTTCGAGACATAAGCAAAAGAAAAGAAAAAAAGATACAGTACTATTTTTGCACCAGAAGTCGAGGTGTTGGTTGAATTTTAGTTCTTTATAACTAATTTTATTCCACACCTTTTTAACCGCGATTAAAAATAGTCATATTTAGTTAGACAATCAAAATTTTAGATTGATAAAAAAAGGAAATTAACAACAAAAGAATAGCAAAATTGCCATTTTCACTAAACAAATAACTCAGGACAATCTTAGTGCTGTTAAACTAAAATATAGTTAAGTTCTGTTACTTTAATCAATTTCAGAATGGTAAATCGTTATTATATACTCTTTGAAACCGTCGTTCGACAGGAATAAACAAAATTTTGGTGATATTTAGTCTAGTTTAGAGAATTTTGTGACAGCAGAATCGGCACCATTGTTAACCTGAAAAGACTTTTAAAATTAAAGTAATGTAAATCTGAAAAACCCGTGCGTATTGAAAACCATAAAGATATTTAAAGGTATTTTGTTGTAATAGCATGTTACAAAAATGATGATTTAAGTTTCATTGAATCAGTTTTATTTCAAAATCACCCAAATCCATCATTTTTCAACGCTCAAATAAAAATAATTTAATGACCTATCTATTTTTCTAGTTAGGTCTATTGCTACTTTCGCACTGCTGCCGCGACATCTATTAGAATAGTCGGGCGTAATCTCGCTAAAATCGTTAATGCTAAACTTCGCATGTTTTGTGTGATAATTGTTATGGCCGTCGTCGTTAGATGGTGTTCACTTCGATTGTGTAAATGTGTGCGTGCGTTTTTCAAGGCCACTTAGGTCTTGTAGTCCTCTTAAGATAAGTGATTCTGATATAGATACCCACGTGCCTATAAATATATCAGATATGTCGTGTTTGGATTAGTTTTGATCAGTACTTATTTGTTTTTGTTTTGCCTGAAAGGTGACGTAATAGAGAGGGTTATTAGCTATGATTCAAGAAAATCAGACCAAGAATTTCATACTCTTGCATAGTTATAAATCATACATGCGTGTTTCAAATTGTAGGTCACACGTATGTTCGAAAGTAAAAAGTAAATACTTACACATTATGCAAGGGTTTTAAAAATGGGGTCTCGATCCAGGTGCACATGTCTAAAAACCCTACCGCAGCTAACAAAACGGATGATGACCTAGAAACGGCTGAACTAATTTCGATAAAACATGTAAAAACCACCGCTATATAACCTACTTTTATATTGAAAAAACCACCTATGTATTTATTGGTTCTCCCGTTTAAGAGTTATGGTAACGGTGCCACGGACAGACACGCATAGCGTTCAATCTTATAACACTCCACTTTTTGCGTCGCGGGTAAAAAAAGTACCTACTGATCAGTCCAAAAAAAAAAAACATATCCACCCTACAAAATTACCTCCTTAATTTTTATATACATTTTCTCTTAAAGTATGGTAAAGGTTTAGAAGAACGGCAGATATGTACATTTTTATAAAAGAATAATAAAACAACTTATTTTAAATTTCGTTAATCTATGAGGTTGATCCTAGTTGATAATGCTGAAAATATTGGGCTCTCAGTTCAGACGTTTTAGTAAAATTCGACTTTCATTTACTTTTTAACAATTAACTTTTGTATCATTATTTATTTTTAAGTAATTCACAGAGGTATATACAGGGTGTCTGGTATTTAATGGATAGTAGAAATAATGCCCATTCTGAAAAAAAAAAACAACCGACTTCCGAAAAAACACTGAAAAAAGTGAAAAATATTAATTTCGGCAGGCGCTTACAAAAAAAAAAAAAAATACATATCCAAAGACACCGACTTTCAATGTTAAAATTATTTTCCACTGTGTAGTGCTTTTTCGGCAGAGTCGGTTATTTTTTTTATTTTTTTACAGAAATTACAAATAAAAATGTTTTTTTCTGAATGCCATTAGTTGTACCATGAATCATCTCAAGGTTATCCATTAAATACCGGACATCCTGTATGTATTTCGTCAGATAAATTAATGTTTTGCAGATTCCTCAGTAAAGAAATGAATGAATTGAGGGACCTAGATATACCGCCATAAATCTGTAATGTCATATTCTATAGATTTAGGAATTTCTTAAAATATTTCAGAAAATCTTAAATAAATCCAGAGATAGAACTTTCTGAGATTTAGGCTATGCCATATTATGCACGCGTCTGGATTGAGGGCCCAAGTTATTTAATGATAACGGTTTTAATTCACGTATGTATTTCATGGCCTTGTGCTTTAAGTTTTAACAATTTTTTACTAATTTCCCTTAAAGTCTTATTTAGCTTCGCAAGGATTAAAAAACTGGGCCCTCAGTCCAGATGCACATCCGGATAATAGGTAACGCAATGACCATTATTGAACACCATGTTAGTTAGAGCGCTGTTTTTCAATACAATATTTTTAGTCCTATTCCTCTTTATTAATTTTTTTCATATTAAATAAACAAGTAACAATGGACTCAATATTTTATGTCAGCAGCAAACTTAACTTACACGCTTAACGTAACACTGCCTTATTGTTATGAGAATCCCTGCTAAAGCTCAACACCGATGTGGAATGCATGCAGCAGAGACTCACATACCAGCAGTTCAATCTGCTGGCGACACACTGCAGTATAAAGTTCGGGCCGGTACGCAACCTGCGCACCAGAGTAGCGCATCTTTTTCGCATCGAATTATTTAAAAAAATTGGACGAATTATGGATTTTATGATTCAACCTATAACTATAGAGTTATTTTTAATCCTCTAAAGGTCAAAACCAAAAGCATAGAATTGTTACTGTTAGTTATTTTCTAATTCTGGCAAATAAATCGTTGAACTTTGTGCCTACGTTTTAAGATTGATGATAGTTCTAATTACCGTAGTTTATCATACTTGCTACGGCTCAGTCTAGATCCATTTGTCGTGATAATTATTTCTACACGCAAAATCGGCCATTGTTTGGGCAATTTAACTTCATTTGTGCAAAGTTTCTGAGTTATGTGTTTTGTTTATTTATTTATAGTTTGTAGTGATAGGAGAAAGTAAGTTTTATAACAATTTCTTTGAATCGTGCTCGTGATATTTTCTTCCCGTTGATATATTATGAATTTTAATTTTTTGATCATTTCTCTAATTAACAGAAACCGCAATGGGAGTTAAAATCAACGCACAAGAGAACTCAGACCAACCGTTCCTCAACGCGATGTGCGACGCGCTACACCTGGTGTGCGAGAGAATGTCCCACTTGTGGTTACAACCGGACTGGCTGTACAGGTGTTTCCCGAAGTACAAAAAGCACCAGGACGCTATAGCAACTCTGCATGGATTTACTAATGAGGTAATTGATTGTATTATTCCTCTCTCTTGTGAAATTATTGTAGTCATAGGTACAGACGCCAGAACATCAAGCTACCCCAATCTGTCAAATTTCTTTGCTAGATATTCAACTTTATTCCAAATTTTTGAGTTCATGTTCAATTGGGAAAATTTGACAGATTGGAGTAGATTGATATGCTAGCGTCTGAACATGTTTTGCAGTGGTGGCCCAGTGGCAACGACCCCGACTTACGAGTTGTAGGCACTCGCCTCCCATACCTATCAACACTGTAACTTCAATGCAATGTAAACCTATTTTTAAAAGACCGTGGGGTTTCTTGCCGATTCATTTTTATAGGAATCAAACAAATTGATTCGACTTTTAATTGTATTCAGTAACTTGACAGTTGAAGGGGAGATTTTGACAAAAAAAAAATTTGTAAAGTGTTGTAAGAATGAACGAAATTGAATGAACTTGAAAAAGTATTGACAAGCAAATTTTTACTATCAGTGATGTTATCAATAACATGGTCCGTACGACACATATCATCTTCTACTTTTAATACGTCAGATACGCAAGCACTGCATGACGAAGGGGTCACATTACTAACCCCTTCTTCAAATATTTTTTTAACTTCTTTCATGTTAAAATATTTATTATTTTCTGCGACATGCCCCTTTACCTGTCCCCAAACTAATTCTCCCGTCCCGTCCCATGTGGTGTCCGGGCGTAAAAGAATAGCACCATCCCATTTCTTCCAGTGGGTGTCGTAGGAAGCGACTAAGGGACTTACTAGAGAGTGGGCAGCAGCGTTCTCTATGCATTTTACCACCATACTGCGATCGCCAACCCGCCTGCCAAGCGTGGCGATTATTGCAAATCCCCCCCCGAAAAATGACAAGCACCATAAATAAATGGCCCCTAGTGCCCGGCGGCCCATCTACCCTTGGCTACGGTAGCGGTCAAGGCCACGGTGAGGCAAGGGGTGCGAAGAATCCCCGGAAGAGATCCGGCTACCAAAATCACCGAAAACTGGACCTGGCAACATACAACACGCGTACACTCCGGACCGACGAGAAGATCGTCGAACTCGAGGAAGAATTGAGCAAGTTACGATGGGATATAGTAGGGTTATCTGAAGTCCGACGAGAGGGGGAGGACTCGATAATCCTCAAATCCGGTAAATTGCTCTATTTCCGGGAGGGCGACCAGCAGTCCCAAGGTGGTGTCGGGTTTATCGTCCATAAGTCCCTTGTGAGCAACGTGGTGAAGATCGAGAGTGTGTCGACCATTGTGGCGTTCCTTATACTCAGAATATCCGCAAGGTATTCGCTGAAGGTCATACAGGTTTACGCCCCGACCTCGTCACACCCCGACGATGAGGTGGAGACCATGTATGAGGATATTTCCAGAGCCATGCATGGTTTCAAAACTCACTTCAGCGTTGTCGTGGGGGACTTCAACGCGAAACTGGGCAAACGAAGCGATGATGAGTTGCGAGTGGGGCAATTTGGAGTTGGACGTAGGAACCACCGGGGTCACCTACTAGCTAGTTTTATGGAGAAGGAAGGCCTCTTTATGATGAACTCCTTCTTCTAAAAACGTGAGCACAGGAAGTGGACCTGGCAGAGTCCTGACGCGACGGTGCAACCAAAAATGAGATTGACTTCATTATGTCGACGAAGAGGCAAGTATTCAATGATGTCTCTGTGATCACCGCGGTGAAAACTGGTAGTGATCACCGTTTGGTAAGAGGCACATTGAATCTCAATATCAAGCTGGAAAGATCTCGACTGATGAAATTTACGCTCCGTCCAACACCGATCAAAGTCCAAAACCCCGAGAGCTTTCAGTTCGAACTCCACAATCGTTTTGAATGCCTAGGGAGCTCAGTGGACGATTATAACGATGGGTTCGTGGAAACTGTCCATACGGTCGGGTCTAAGTTCTTCAAGACTCGTCGTACTAATTGCAAAAAGAAGCCACCTTATCCTACCTTGCAGCTCATGAAGCAGAGGCGCGAGATGGTCCTGCAGTCTTCAGACGCTGCGCTCGAGTACCTGCAGCTTAATAGACAGATCTAGATGAAATTTACGCTCCGTCCAACACCGATCAAAGTCCAAAACCCCGAGAGCTTTCAGTTCGAACTCCACAATCGTTTTGAATGCCTAGGGAGCTCAGTGGACGATTATAACGATGGGTTCGTGGAAACTGTCCATACGGTCGGGTCTAAGTTCTTCAAGACTCGTCGTACTAATTGCAAAAAGAAGCCACCTTATCCTACCTTGCAGCTCATGAAGCAGAGGCGCGAGATGGTCCTGCAGTCTTCAGACGCTGCGCTCGAGTACCTGCAGCTTAATAGACAGATCTCTGAATCCTTGAAAAGCGACCTCCGCCGCTTTAATACAGAATGTATTAAAGACGCAATAGAGCGGAATAAAGGCTCCAGTGTCATTGCTAGAGATCTGTCTATTGGGCAGAGTCAGCTTACGAAACTGAAGACCGATGAAGGCAGGATCGTATCCAGCAAGCCTGAGCTGTTGAGAGAGATTGACAGTTAGCTTCTATGGACAGTTATACACGTCGACAAGAAAGCCTGTTACGAATCTGGCAAACGACCCAAGAGCTAGATTGACCCCACACTATACTGAAGACATCCCGGACGTCAGCTTGTACGAGATTAGGATGGCTCTGAAGCAACTTAAAAACAACAAGGCACCGGGTGATGACGGAATCACGGCTGAACTCCTAGAGGCCGGCGGGAAACCCGTTCTTAAGGCCCTCCAGAAGCTGTTTAATTCCGTCATACTCGAGGGCAAAACGCCACAGGCATGGAACAGAGGTGTGGTGGTACTTTTCTTTAAAAAGGGTGACAATGCCCTTCTTAAGAATTATAGGCCCATCTCACTTCTGAGCCATGTCTACAAGCTGTTCTCCAGAGTCATCACGAACCGTCTAGCGCGCAGGTTTGACGACTTCCAGCCTCCCGAACAAGCCAGATTCCGTAAAGGCTTTCGCACCGTAGACCACATACATACTGTTACGAGCTTGGGGTTCGTGACAGTTAAAAACTGCCGATATGAATTACCAAAAATAACACTTTAATTAAACACTCTAATTACACCACACAATTACACTATTGATCACTCTTAAGTCGCACTTGAAGATCACTTTCGATGTTCTCGCATGTGTCGCTTCCAATGAACTACCCCCGGGACGCGCTCCGTTCCCGCTTATATAGAGCCCTCGGATAGTTCCAGAACCTTCTACCGTAGAAGCATCTAGAATGTTCGAGTACATATCGGCCCTGACCGAACACATGTCGATAGTTCCAGAAAGTTCTAGCATCGAATTTTCTAGAAAGATCTTGACGATTAACTCCGCTACTCGATACGAGATGTCGCTAGTGGCAACCAAACATTAATTGTGCGGCGCAACACTGCCCCCACCTAAGAAATGCTCGTCCCGAGCATTATCGGCCCCATAATAACGCGCGGAGAAAACTTCGGCGTACTTCAGTTACATCTTCTTCGCCTTGCCCATCTCATTTTGAGACAGAGCGCTGCGACACTCTTCTAAAAGTATGGTCACTCTCGTTCGTGCATCTTTGCTGGAGGTCCCAGTCGATAGATATTGGCATTGACGCAGCCAATCCACTTCCTCGCAAGTACCAATCAGTGTGCCTTTTTCAATAGTCTGTTCCTGATCACAAAGGTTCAGCACACGTACCCCTGAGATGTCGGTGGCTCTGACCAAAGTTCGTGCCACTTTCCATGGAAGGTCATTGTCTACCCTTTCCACGAGTACACAACGATAAGTTTGCCCAGGGTTCCGAGGAAGACTAACCGGCACAATCGTTTCTGATCTCGGAGGAAGAACAATTTCCTTAAGGCTGTACACATTCCCTGGTAACGCCCATTCCATAAAAGTTCCTCTCGTCCACATTTCATAACTCCCTGCTTGACGTCAATCTCGCAAAAATTCTTCCTCATAAAGTCAAGACCCAGGATGCAATCGTCCATTATATCAGCCACGATGACATTATGCAGGTAGGTCCTGTTGCCTAGCTTCAACTCCATCTCCTTCTCTCCACGGACAGGTATGCGCTGACCGGTGGCTGTCACCAAATTAATGCGTTCTCGGTTGTATGCAGAGTCCCCAAGGGGCCGACTCATAACTTGGGAACTGACGACTGTACGAGAGGCTCCAGTATCTATGGTCAACTTACAAGGCGTTCCGTTGACCTCGCCCTTGATGATTAAACTGTTCCCGTCATGGGTTTGTGTGATCGAAATCCTTGGGGCTCTTTGAACATCAGCCAGCACCCGCCCCGCAGTCCTGGCTATTACTCGTTTCCCTGCTGCTGCTGCTGGGCAGTGCTGTTAGCCGCACTACCCTCTGGAGACCGCCTATCTTCCCTTTCTGTAGTTCGCTTAGGGCAACTGGATCGAAGGTGGCCCCTTTCCCCACAGCCGTAGCACCTAGGGCTGTATCCTTTACGATCGCGAACTGTAGCCGCTACAACCTCCCTGACGCGATGGGAACGATGATCCTGCCGCACAGCTTCCACCTCCAGTGCATGGGCCAAGGCGTCCTTAAGCGTCCCGTGGTGACCGAGTCTCACAGCAGCTCTAACTTCAAGGTCCCGGATGCCGTCGATGAATGCCTGCACCAGGTTCCCATCAATAAGCGCAGGTACGGACTGGTACGCTTTTCGAACCAGCTTCTCCACTTCAAGGGCCCACTGCTGCAGGTTTTCGTTACTGCGTTGCACATGATCCTTGAGCTGCGCACGAAACACGTGTTCCAGGTGAGCGTTGCCATATCTAGCCTCCAATGCCTCGAGGAGCTGCTCGTAAGTCACTTCCTTACCGAGAGCTTCCAGCACATTTAAAGCCTGGTCGCGCAGGCCTAGGGTGAGGGCAGTCATGGCCTGACTTTTATTCCACCCGTTCGCCTTCATGACAGCCGCAAACTGAATTTTGTACGCCGACCAGGAAGAAGTCCCGTCGTACGGCGGCACTTTGAATCCACGTAGCGAAGGTGTTGTAGCTACGGGAGCTGCGATTCCATCCCCAAGTTTGAGGTTACCCAACTCTTGCTTCACATCAGCAATGACGTCACTAAACTTGCTGATCTGAGTTTCAGCTTCTGACAAGCGGTTGTCATGCTGGGCAACCTTCTCCTTCACCTCCTTCATGTCTTTCCCGAAGGTTGCGTGAAGGTCCTTTATGAGGAGCATCTGCTCTTCCTGGCAGTGCACCTGCTCCTCCTTATCCCGTTTGAGCTGTTCTTCCAATTGACGGGCCTGCTCCTCCTGTTGGCGAGTCTGCTCCTCCTGTCGGCGAGCCTGCTCCTCCTGTCGGCGAGCCTGTTCCTCCTGTCGGCGGGCCTGCTCCTCTTTATCCCGTTTGAGCTGTTCTTCCAATCGGCGGGCCTGTTCCTCCTGTCGGCGGGCCTGTTCCTCCTGTCGGCGGGCCTGCTCCTGCAACATCATCAACAGAGCAGCAAAATCTGGTGCTGGTGATGCTGGAGCAGCTGTGGACGGGCCGGCCTCTGTGGTTGGTAGCTGGCCCTCCGACGCCTGTGGCATTGCTCCACCAAATCGCCTCTGGTCCGTCTCCGGCTGGCGATGACTCCGGGTACGGATACCCTCCATGTCGTCTTTAGGTAAAATCGGCATGATTAATCCTTGCTTCTGACACCAATTGTTACCAGCTTGGGGTTCGTGACAGTTAAAAACTGCCGATATGAATTACCAAAAATAACACTTTAATTAAACACTCTAATTACACCACACAATTACACTATTGATCACTCTTAAGTCGCACTTGAAGATCACTTTCGATGTTCTCGCATGTGTCGCTTCCAATGAACTACCCCCGGGACGCGCTCCGTTCCCGCTTATATAGGGCCCTCGGATAGTTCCAGAACCTTCTACCGTAGAAGCATCTAGAATGTTCGAGTACATATCGGCCCTGACCGAACACATGTCGATAGTTCCAGAAAGTTCTAGCATCGAACTTTCTAGAAAGATTTTGACGATTAACTCCGCTACTCGAAACGAGATGTCGCTAGTGGCAACCAAACATTAATTGTGCGGCGCAACAATACGCTGCGGCAGGTTATACAGAAGGCCGAAGAGTATAATCTGCCTCTCTGTTTAGCGTTTGTGGACCACGAAAAAGCCTTTGATTCGATCGAGACATGGGCTGTACTGCAGTCCCTCCAACGGTGCCAGATCGACTATCGGTACATCGAGGTGTTAAAGTGTCTGTACGAAAACGCCACTATGTAAGTCCGACTCCAGGACCGGACCTCGAAACCTATCCTTCTACAGCGAGGTGTAAGACATTATCTCTCCGAAACTCTTCACCGCTGTCACAAGTTAACAATATTTATTAAATTATTTATTTATTGCAGATCAACATCGATAGCAGTATTGATGTTGATCTGCAATAAATTTACTTCGGAATTGACACCCATATCATATTATAAATACATTTAAAATGACGTCCGCCATCTTGGATTTCGAAAAAGGATGGCTTTTTCGTAACAAGCACCCCAATTAAACTTAAAATTGGTACCGATTCTCTTGTACAGAGGCCAGCACCTACCCCAATCTGTCAAATTTCTTTGATTGTTTTTCAACTTTATCACAAAGGAATAAGGTTCATGTTCAATTGGGCAAATTTGACAGTTTAGGATAGGTTGACCTGCTGGCGTCTGTACACCGAACTAAACTAACTAAACTATAACTAAAATTCCTTACTTTTGACTATGAGAATCTTAACGTTATCCTGCAAAAAAAATCTCTAAATTAAAAAAAAAATTGACAACACTAAAATCGAATTTCTCGCACGTGGTATGTTTTGGCTTCACAACGTGGTACTTGTTTGCCATACCCCGTGATTTTTTTTACAGACAGAGGCGCGCAGGGGCGGCAGCCTCGACGTGATTTATTTGGAATTTTCACTTTTTGTATGGAAAATATGAAAAATTACTACCCACATGTGAGTTTTAGAGGTGTATGGAGTTTAGTAAAGGGAGTCGAAATTTCCATTATTTTTGCGATAGGACACACCATTTTCGAGATATAACAAAAGAAAAAAAAACAGTACTATTTTTGCACCAGAACTCGAGGTGTTGGTGTGAATTTTAGTTTTTGACAACTAATTTTATTCCACACCTACTTAATCGCGATTAAAAATAGTCAGATATAAGTAGTTAGACAACCAACATTTTAGGTTGAATAGAACAATGAAATTGACAACAACAGAATAGCAAAATTGCCATTTTCACTAAACTAATAACTCAGTGCAATCTTTGTGCTGTCAAACTAAAATATAGTTAAGTTGTGTCACTTTAGTCAATTTCAGAATAGGAAATCGTCGTTTGACAGGAATAAACTAAATTTTCGTGATTTTTAGTCTAGCTTAGAGAATTTTGTGACAACAGAATCGGCACCATTGACACCCAAACCAAATTATAAAAAAAACGACGTCCGCCATCTTGAATTTCAAAAAGGATGACTTTTTCGTAACAAGCACTCCAATTAAACTCAAAATTGACATCCATATCTAATCATAAAAAATAATGTCCACCATCTCGAAATTTACCCTTTGTAAATAATAAAAAAGTCCAACACTTTCACATTTATAATATTAGTAGGATTTCCAAACAGATGCCCTGTGCGATAACCTGTGCCTAAACTTTTTTTACCGTACGCCGGTCGGCCATTTTATTAGCGTTATCAACGTGGCACGATATTTATAAATATATTTTTTAACTGCACTCTACAAAAAATTAAATTAAAAATTTAAAAAACCCCCGACCCTAACAAAAACCCTAAAAAGTAAAAATAATAATATTTATAGGCCTTTTAAGATGAAGGTAATATTTTGATCAAGGCTTTGTCAAGTCCGGACCGCTAATGAAAATGCTAGGCCTCTGTTTGGCGTTTTCATTGACCGTCCCCCGACTTGACAATGCCTTTTTTGCGTCGGGGGTTAATAACAAAACAGATTTAATTAATTTTCTTCTGTACGTGGAAAGCTGATGAAACCACAGATCTTTATTTATACGAGATGAGGACTTGCAATCACTCACAGCACACGTCGTATGTACCATTTTAAATAAACAAATAAAAAACAAACACGCGTTAGCCCCGAATGTTAGAGCCCAACCTACTAACATCGTTTTGTTCGCAGTTTGGGCTCGGCCACGGTAATATTATCTATCAGTATTTTAACCACTGACGTATAAATCATATGGACTTGGCATACCTACAAGAAAAACGTGGATACCTACACTTATTTGAGAAGATAAAATGGCGGCTAATAGGGCACCCCTTATCGATGTTTCTCTACAATAACATCGATAAAAGATTGTGAGAATGTTTTCATTGTGTCACGGTACAATATCAACATAACTAACTACTTAAGTAAACAAATCTTAAATGTTATTTTTGACCCACTTCCCGGTTTTTGAAAAAGCTTAAATTTTGCGTACATGTTTAGTTTGGATGACATTGCTGCCGATTCTCTTGTTCAATTACTAATCTAAAATTAGAGTATCGCTATCTATCACTTTTTTTTACTAAAAGGCAGTGCGAGAAAAGTACTGCTATAGCTATGAACGACTAAGTTAGAGATGTCAATCTTATGCCTACGCTTCACCGTGTTTTTAGTCGACATGTTTTTATTACGTGCACCTACCCTTAATTTGTATGGAAATATTAGTTCAATTAAATTTGACAGCTCTAAATTACATCCGTCTGTTTCTCGTTTTATTAGAGAGACAGATAGCAATAGCCTAAATTAAGTTCAGTTAGTGCACAACAGTTCCGTGTGGTGCCTGACGTAAAAGAATAGCACCATCCCATCTCTCCCGTGGGTGTCGTAGAAGGCGACTAAGGGACTTGCTTACTAGAAAATGGGCAGCAGCGTTTTCTATGCATTTTCCAACCATACTGCGATCGCCAACCCGCCTGCTAAGCGTGGCTATTATGGCAAAACCCCCTTTTGGGGAAGGCTTATGTCTAGCAGTGAACGTCTTTCGGCTGAAATGACGAGTGCACAACAGAATTGTCACCAA
Organism: Polymixis flavicincta; assembly: GCA_949987655.1. Classification (NCBI taxonomy): domain Eukaryota; kingdom Metazoa; phylum Arthropoda; class Insecta; order Lepidoptera; family Noctuidae; genus Polymixis; species Polymixis flavicincta. The sequence continues at coordinate 9,355,429 of OX465175.1, read as the reverse complement.
TGCATGGTGAGCTAACTGTTAACTGACGTCATTCTAAATCCATTATGGCGGACTAGTTATTTTGTATGCATTCCCATGTGGGTTTGAAATGAAAGGGTTTGCTGAGAAGAGCACGAAAAATAAAATAAAATACCGGCCAACTGCATGTCGGACTCGCGCATTAAGTTTTCCGTAACATCGTTTTTAACCAATGACGTGAAAATAATAACGCGAACTATGACACCGGGTCATGGTGACCCGAAGTTTATCAGCATTTTTCAAAATGTTGTGTAATGATAACGGCCTATTTTAATGATTCAAGTATTAGTTTGTGTTATTATTTACTGGCTAAAATAACAAAACAAAAATCTTATTTACTAATAGAGAGTGCATACGCACTTAGAAACTCCAATAATACTTATAATCAGTCTTCAGTTTCTTCATACCTTGCCATGGAACTGCTACAATTTTCGCAGTATAGGATGTAATGGTCAGGGCATATGTATATCTGGCAAGCATTGCAAGTGTGGATCGTTTTCTTATCCTTTTTTGAAGGACACACCTGACATCTCCTGCGAGCTCCAGGAACCTTCTGGGGAGGTTCTTCAGAGGGCGCCCCCGCGAAATCTAGGATTCTTTTGCGCAAATGCCGAGGCAAATTCACACGGGTTCTTCGTTCCTGCAAATGGTCCTGAATGAGGCTAAGTCCCAAGCTCTTCAGAAAATTGCGCCTTTTTATCCGTGTCTCATTGTTTGCCCGATGTATGATGTTTGCATTTACGCCCGATATATTTAGCATGGCAAAAAAAATCGTGAGCGGCCATCTTTTCGAGTTTCTACTTACATTATAGGTAGCACAAAGTTCGTCAACTACATCCACTCCACTCTTGGTAGAATTATAGTAAGTTATAATTTCTGGTTTCCGGCTGTCACCTGTAGATTCATCAATGTTTCCATCGTGATGCAAACTCGACATCAACAGGACCACCTTATTTTTTTTGGGAATATAAGACACTACGGTAGTGTCTTTTTGATATCCGAAAGTAGACGAGTTTATGTTTTTCCCACGCGTCGTAATAAATCCAGGTGGAATTTGCCTTTTGTTTTTGCGTAGAGTACCCACTGTGGTCAATTTGTGTTCGCTTAGAAGATGATCTACTAATTCGTAACTAGTGAACCAGTTATCGAATGTGACATTGCGATTCGATTTTGAGATGGGCGACACAATGCGATCCACGACGTCAAATGGTTTGTTGCTGATTGAGTAAGGTCCATCTGGGTGCTTACCAGCATAAATTTCCATGTTGCACACGTAGAACGTTTTGGAATCGACTAAGGCAAATACTTTTATTCCATATTTTGCTGGTTTTGATGGAATATACTGCCAAAATTTACAACGTCCTCTGAATGCCAGCAACATCTCATCAATGGTACAGTTCTCCCCCGGCGAATACATTTTTGTACATTGTTGAACAAGCGCTTCAAATAGTTTGCGAATGGGTGCTAGGTTATCAATTTGTTGTCTTTCAGCACGTGTAGATAGATCGTCAAAGCGTAGACAGCTGAGTATGAAATAAAATCGTTGAATCGACATAGTTAGCCGAAATATTTCTACACCAGTACCATCAGCTTGCCACAAATCATCCAAATTTTGCCGATTCGATCGATAAAATCCAGCAATGTACAAAAGACCGATAAAAGCTTTTAGCTCACCGCTACTCACTTCGGTCATGTATCTGCGTTTATTCAAATCTACACACCTTTCTCTTCTTTCTTGTATGTGTAAATTAGTACATGTTTTTATTTCACTCAGCATATCACAAGTTACGAATAAGTTCCAGCATTCTGATATAGTTTTTGCACTGTGAGCTTCACCTTTTACACCTGGAGCCTCGGATATAATATTTTCAGATCTTGTACGTACGTTTGGTCGAGGTGGTATTTTTTGCCACAGAGTTCCATCCTTTCCTTTGAAGCAACATTGGTGTAGTTCACTTCGGAGAGTCAAAAGATTAACATCATCTGACGAATCCGAGCTTGATGAGTCCAAGTTTACATTTGCGTCGCTTGCATTTTGTACCGTCCCGCTACTTTGGCTGAATTCTGAAACGTGATCTTCATCTTCGTTGTCCGAGGAAGCTTCATACGTTTCATTGTTGGAGTCCGATTCCTCTAAGATCTCTAATATTCTTTCAGAGCGGTTTGTAAAAGACATATTTGCCAAATTCCTAAAAGCAAACAAGACAATTGTTAAATAAACACAAAAAATATGTCACGAAAACAGTACGCCATTGATGACGTTGGGTCAGATTTACCCGTTTTTGCTTGACGCACGTGTATCTTCCTGCGCAGGCGGTGTCGCACTGAGTTCATTAGCGGTGGTGGTCAAGGGGTACTGTATCTCCAGCTACTAGAACGTTCAAAACCACACAGTACGTAAAATACAAAATATGGCCGTTTGAAATCTCCTCGGGTCAATATGACCCAGCGTCATTGGCGCCGGGTTAATACTATTTAGGTACCTATTGCCATTATTAAGATAAGTAAGTAGGTACATCGAATAAGTTTGTGTCAATTTTTTTAAAATTAAATGTAAGTGTTATTCTAGACCGAGAGCCTTGCGTTAGGTAGACGTTCGACACGGAGCGGAGGGAACAAATTCTAAGAAAGCAAATGACACTACATCCGCGATGGGCTCCCTGCACGGACGTCTCAACACCTATCATTTCTAAAATGCCGATGATTTTGGGTTTGAATTAAAAGTCAACAATAATTATTTAAAATAAAGTATTTAATATTAAACAAATTAATCTCATTCATTTCTAAACCATACAATTTTGTTCAGGTAATTTCTGTGTGATATTCTTTCAGTAGATTTCTTCCCATAATATTTGTATCTCAAATTCATGTATACTTCTATTACAATTTTAATTAAAAGTGAAGAGAACAAATATTAGTTGTTTTTGTTGACATCTTAAAATTTTCTGCACAAATTGTTTCCAGCCAAATTTTCTTTTTACTTTATTACCAGGCAGCCTGGAAAGTAAAACAAAAAACCAATTAAGAACCATATTATAGCAATATCGATAAATATAAAATGTCATGCATGCACTACTCTATCCCAATAATAACAAGAAAATGATTTTATGAAATAGGTACAAATATTACTGTTGATAATAAAGGTAAAAGGGAAATTGTGAAGGGAAACTGTTGAAACTCTTCTACAAATAGAGAATGTTGTTTTTATTTTCAAAATCTATAGATATTTCAGCTGAAATTAAGTACGTACTGGTGCAAAATTATGTTCGGGTGATTTCCGCTTCTTTTAATGCCACATCCGATTATATTGCAATTGGGCATCTTACATTTGACGATTTACACTATAAAACCGAGTTCAAACGCAATAACACAGCAAAATTACTCACAAATTCACAAATTACAACCACAGCTCAAGAGCATTTGACAGTTGACGTACCCCAACTTTGCTACCAAACAGCGAGAGGATAAAATGGCGACCCGGCCGCAAATAAGTATATAATGACCGGGTATATTTGATCGGGTTTCACATAGACTTCAAAGCGTGGCAATCATCATGTTTCTTCAAACAACGCTTAAGAAGATACCCACAAGATATAAAAAGTGCATTTTTTTCTGGCATATCTAGCTGATTGTAATTAACTACCATACTAGTAATTTGGATGCTGGAAAATTCGTCATGATCTGTATTTGATATTTCGTTGGTTGATACCGGTAATGCATCGCTAGTAACTTTTTCGTTCGTCGTTTTAACAAGAAGAGTTCCGAAATCATCTGCACAATTTCCGCCTTTTGGAGGTTTTATGATGCCGCAGAAAAATAAGTTTTTGAACGCCGATGCAAACTGTCTATAAGTCGGATTTAAGCCGTGCCATTTTTCATTCGTATTTGTCCGAATAAATTTTCAAGAGCGATAAAAGGAAATACTTATCCACACACGTTATGTACCTACCTACTAGTAAGTAAAATGAGTTTCCAGGTAATCTAAAAAAAGTTATCTCTGGATGCGTTATTGACGAATTCATGCAACCAAAAACAGCACAATACGAGTATATCCTACTCGTCACATTAAATATGTACTTGAACTTATTTTTAGTGAAAAAGTCGCGCGGTTATTGTTAAAAACAACACACCGTCCGTTCGTCACTGCGGCACAGTCGCGACTGTCTGCGTGCCGAGCGCGTGCCGAGATCGAGGCGCGTAGGTATAGCTCGCGTTTCGTCCGTTTCTATGAAGTTGGATTACTGATAGATAATATTACCGTGGCTCGGCTTACCCGCGTCTCGCCCCTTACACCCCGCACGATTGCTTTGGAAACCCTGGAACATTCAAATAAAATATTTTGTTATCTGTTGATTTTGCACAAAGGGTAATAAAACTTACGTCAGTCAATTGTTATTGTTTGTTTTGTGATGCTTGTGATTAATTCATTTTGGTAGATGTCACATGTATTCGATTATTTTAGGTTCAAGGACATGCCGGTTTCCTCACGATATTTTCCTTCACCGTTTTCAGAGCAGTGGTGATGAAATTATTTACACAAATTAAAGTGCCTGTCTAGGTTTGAACCCACGACCCATTGGCAGATTTACCAGTAGGCTGAGTAGGCTGGAGCCTAGGGCGGCAAATTTGACTCAAATTATAAAAATTTAAAAAGTTTTTATTTGTTTTTGTTATTTTTTGCCTTACAAAAAAAAATTAAAACAATACGGTATTTTCCAATTTGATAAAAACTATTTTAATTTGAAGATTGAGACGATATATTTAACAGAAAAATAAAAATAAATTTATTTATGCCCATTTTCTCCATTAAAAACGATTAAAATCAAATTTATTTTTCGTTGTTTTAAATTTACCGCCAAAACGCTCCTTACGATGACTTTTTATCACGTGATATCGTGACGTCAGCTTTGTGTAAACAGCACCAGTACAAATACTTAGTTTGGCGCAGTTTTAGAAGTAGGTAATAGTGGAGGCACCGCACACCAGTGATTTCAGTTTCTATCCATAAAAAATCTTGTTAATTATAAACACAACACTCACTTGTTTACTTACTATCTACTTTAGTTTACACAAAGTTGACGTCACGTGATAAAAAGTCATCGTAAGGAGCGTTTTGGCGGTAAATTTAAAACAACGAAAAATAAATTTGGTTTAAATAGTTTTTAATTGCTAAAATGGATATAAATCAATTTACTTTTATTTTTCTGTTACATATTTCGTCCCAATCTTCAAATTAGAATAGTTTTCAATAAATTGGAAAATACCCTATTAGTTGAATGGAGAAAATAAGTCTCGAAAATTTAACAAAATAGTAATATTTTAGTACTGTGCAATTTTTTAAATACTCCAACATTTTTTTTTTTTAAGTCCATCAGCATTTCAATACCTATTTAAATTTATTGAGACGGATTTAGACGGAAAAAGCCATTTTCTTGGAAAAAGTTTATTGTAATGATTTAGAAAGTGACAGTTCAGGAATGCGTACACTTTCAATGTCATCAATAAAACCAGATTCTGGTTCATTAAAGTCTATCATCGTTCCTGCGAAAACAGAATTTGGAGAACATTTATTTAAAAATCAATATAGTACTTCGTATAGCTTATGTACACCAGTATCAAATTGTTCGGGTGGGTGAAGCTTTTCTTGCTTTAAACGCGTGAAGAACTATCTACGATCGACTTTAAGTCAAGAAAAGCTAAACGCTTTAGCTCTTTTATGCATAGGGTCGGAACTGCGGCGGTTCTCCACCCAGGCAGGGCAGACCTCCACCGTATGCTCCACCGTGTTCCTCCAGGCGATACACACAATGATGACACCTAGGCGTTTCCTTCCGCTTTAACCGGAACAAGAACCTTCCGAAACAGCCATGCCCGGTGTGGACCTGCGTAACGCGGAAGGTGAGGACGCCGTGGCACCTCTCTAGCCACTCCTCAATGAGGGGACTTACAGACAGTTCAAATAAAAATAATGTTACCATACTAAGACTAATGGCATTGGGGTAGTGAACGATTTGCGTAAAGAACGAATGATATAAAACTTTTTCCAACAAAAAAAACAATTGACTTCCGGAAAAACACTACAAAGAGAAAAATAACTTTAATTTCGGAAGTCGGTGACTTTGGATGTGTTTTTTTTTTTTTACCGCCTTACGAATTTAAAGTTATTTTTCACTTTGTAGTTACGTTACAGTCAACAAACTTTAAGCATGTTCACTCAAAAAAATATTTCTGCGGAGGCGTAGCTAGTGACAAACCACACCCCTTCCTGGTTTCGCCCAATTAGAGACAACATGTATTTGTGTGAGTGTATTCACACAAATGCATATTGTGTTATTGTATTGCGCTCTGCAGGTGTATCAAAAACATTTAGCAAGTCCCAATTTGTATCTCGCTAATTTCTACCGCTTCCCATTTCTATCGCCATTTTTTATTTTAATTCTAAATCTTCCTGTATAATCAGTTTAAACCGTCTGCTTATTTAAAAGACACTGTAGTAGTTATAGAAATAAATAAAATTGATAAATAATGGTTATACAATCAAAATATATAATACGTATGATTTATACAAAATCATTTTCATGAAACTGTTGCCTAACACGAGCGGGTATCCACAATTGTTTTAATATCCAGTTATTGCATTTTCATACACTTTATTTAAAAACTCTAACAACTTGATATTTTTTCAAAAAATTAAGATGGGAAATGTTATTATTAAATATGAATATATATCAGTAGTCAGTTGGGTAATTTAATAATTGTGTGTGCCTTTGAATTCGAAACTCTGATCGATCTGCACTTTATTAGATTTTGTTTTTATTTTATAGTCCTGGCTGGTGGTAGTGGTTTTATGGTCCTGGCTTTTTGAAAATATTTCTGTAATATTTCAGAAATTAAAGAGTATTTCTTATTGAAAATTATAATTTAGTTTAATTACTTGATAAACTTCCGAATTTTATAGTGTGTCAGCCGGCAAACGGGTTTTCAAAGAGTCTTCTACCCTGAAGTTAAATTACAGACTAACAGTAAATTTATTGGGTATAATCTGCTGGGAAAAATTCAATTAAACAAGTACTTCCTCACAATGATACAAAGTTTATTTTAATAAACCTAAAATTAAGTACAAACAAATAATGTGGCGAGCCACTAAACCAATATATCTTTCCCAGACTCCTGGGCATACACCCATACAATTAGTCTCCGGTCCTAATTGGATAGATGTACGCCAGCATGAGACTATGACAATTTATATTTCTCAGAGTCGCTATAGCGAGTCCGTGAGATGAACCAGTTAACAACTTCTAGCTCAATCGTACAAGTATCTCCCTATTTGGATTGTGCTCATATAGGGTAAATAACAATTATGCAAAGCAAACCCGATACACAATATCTTATAACAACTGGTCTGAGCACCTAGTTCCTACAATAGGCCTAACTCTCTCATTATGTTAAATTAGGACACTATGTCTATAAATCTCCTCAGTGTTCTCTCAGTATAACTACTTAGATTTAAGTTGACGTTAACGGGATTAAGACCCTTGGCGTCGTACACAGGATAAACCTGTGTATACACGTGAACGTGGCCTACGGGCAAAGATGGTGACGCTTTCGTTACCTGGAGTTGCGAACTTCCCTCATTACCGGGATTCGGCTAAGTAAGGCATTCTTCACCTCGAAGACCACACCACGAGGGTTAACCTTCAAGCCACCTGCGCTCCGATGAGTTCTCATCAATCGGCGCAACACCCAGGCATCCACTTAATTGCGCATAGGCACCAATCTTATATGGTTAGCTTAAGCCAGACCTGTAACAACGCCCACGTGTCAGAACACAACTGTAAGACCTAGGCTAGAGGTTATCCGGCAAGAACATAGATAATGGTTGAATACTCACAGGATTCAGCTCCACCAAGTATTAACAAAACCCCATAGGGTTATTTGGGCACAACCAGTTCCTTCCTGGAATAACTCCCTTGCTATCAGCCTTCCGGCACGAGCGAGTTCTCGATCGTCAATCTGGAAACCCCCCTCCTTTCTTTTGAGAACCAATCTGACAGTTCTGGAATATTCTTCCATAGACAATGGTGCCGATTCTGTTGTACACCTAACTAAACTAACTAAACTATAACTAAAATTCCTTGCTTTTCACTATGAGAATCTTAACGCTATTCTGCAAAAAAATATCTCTAAATTAAAAAACTATTTTGACACAACTAAAATCGAATTTGACAATCGCGACTCGCACGTGGTTTGCTTTGGCTTCGCAACGTGGTACTTGTTTGCCCTACCACGTGTTTTTTTATAGAGCCAGAGGCGCGCATGGGCGGCAGCCTCGACGTTATTTATATGGAATTTTCACTTTTTGGATGGAAAATATGAAAAATTATTCCCCACATGTTGAGTTTGAGAGGTGCATGTGGTTTTATGAAGGGGGTCGAAATTTTCATTATTTTTGCGACAGGACACACCATTTTCGAGATATAAGCAAAAGAAAAGAAAAAAAATACAGTACTATTTTTGCACCAGAAGTCGAGGTGTCTGCGTGAATTTTAGTTCTTGACAACTGATTTTATTCCACACCTATTTAATCGCGATTAAAAATAGTCACATTTAGTCAGATAACCAAAATTTTAGGTTGAATAGACTAATGAAATTGACAACAACAGAATAGCAAAATTACCATTTTCACTAAACTAATAATTCAGTACAATCTTAGTGCTGTCAAACTAAAATATAGTTAAGTTGTGTCACTTTGGTCAATTTCAGAATAGGAAATCGTCGTTTGACAGGAATAAACTAAATTTTGGTGATTTTTAGTCTAGTTTAGAGAATTTTGTGACAGCAGAATCGGCACCAATATCGATATTCATATCGATTTGTAACTGGCATTACTTTTTTATATTAAATGTGGGAAATGATGTGCGTTTGTTTATCAATATTTTTTAATTAAATTAATTTGCTGTACACAAAGACAACAACGCCTCATTCAAAACTAACGTTGACGACTGTGACCTTGCTTTCAAATTCCCACGACAGATGTCGCTACTTGTCGCGATTAATTCTACTTTTGCTACGTCACAAATAGTTATCGTATGCAATGCGTTAACGCGCCTGTCACGTTGATTATAGAATGGTTTGTCAACCGTTTATTAAGACGGCCCACTCATAAACTCCAGCTTTTTCAAGTAGTTTGTAAACCACCCAACTGTAAGCACATCTTGCACGGCATGCCCCGGACATTGGAAAGATACCTTGTTCGTGTAATCTCGATATATTTATGATCAAATAAAAAATCAAAGATGTGATAAACTATTAAAAGTATTCAAAAAATACCTACAAGGAACACCTGCAAAACGTTCGAGATAGGTGACACGGTAATAAAATAACAAGTAGGTTACCTTAAAAATATTTTCTAATATTTGGCGAACGTATTTTATGGCCCTTCCCTTGAAGGGCCATAAAACACGTTCGTGGTTTTAAGCCATCCTATTGCTAAAGCGGATTTTCAGAAGTTCCCACTGAATAACAATGGTATACACTTAGATAATTATTGCAGTTGCAAGAGTTCCGACAGCAGTAAACAAAAAGCTCTGATAACATTGTATGAATTGCGCAAAGTATATTTGTGTTATTCTAATCATAATATAGAGCAATAAAATAAAAAGATAAAACAAATATTGTCAATTTCTAACAAAATAGGTATATAACTTGCTTCTTTTTTATATATTTTCAAGTATAAAATGTAGTTTTTTACTTTTCAATACAACTGCACAAGCAACAAGTCCCTCTCACACCGTTAAAACAGAAATGACAATAATTATTAACATTTTATACCTTGCAGTGCCGGTCAACGTGCCTAGCGCGTCCGCTGCATTTTGTATGGCGGCGGTATCGCATAAGCATAGGACATCGTGAAAGTTGGGGAGGCACCACCCCAATTTAGAGTATTTAGTTAAAAACTAAATACGCTGACCGAAACTTGTTTTTTCAAGCTCGCTGTTATTATCTGTATTAAGAAAAAAGCTTTGACCCTAGCATTACTTTATGCATTTAAAATTGAATCTTATTTCCTTGAGATAATGTTGAATTTTCTTTAGCTCAATCGGCGGTAGGTATGGAAAAATACATCATTTTTTAAAAAATACCCATGTTAAAAGTTACTAATGTTGATTCAGTAATTAATTAGGAACAAACTACTTTCAAAAATAATTTTTCTCGTAAACCGTGATTTACTTTCTCATGGGAGTGGTGCCAGAGAGGAGGGGGTACCCCCTTCCCCTACCCCCACTCTCACTCCCCCTCCTGCCAAACGATACCTAAACATATTTTTTGCGACTGCCATCATCAGTTCAGTGCCTGGCATAGGAGTTCCCAATAGCAGGCCAAACTCGGTCTTCGGCTACCTACCTTCATTCAGTTGCTACCTGTCTTAAGCGTATAAGATATTGAAGAACTTAATTATTTACAGGTTATTGAAAAGAAGAGACTAGAATTAAAATTAGAGAAGCAGTCTAGAACAGAGGTGGTTGGTGAGTTCTTTTTAGTTTTTGGCATTTTTAGCAGATAATTGAGTACACAGGGTCAAATTAAATTAGCTGGCAATACTTTGCCCACATTTTGAGTATAGATAACGAAAAACAATGGCACAAAAACATAATTTTTTTCTTCATTCATTGGGCAATGGTCAATGCCCGTAATCGATCAGCTGTTTTCGTTATTTTTTATGGAACATGGATATTTAATTTTTAGAAATTTCTAAAAACCAAAACATGACAATCGTTTGGTTGTCTCAAAGTACATGTCAGTGTCATTAAAAGTTTTGAACCAAGTTAGAATGCTGAATTTAGCTTTTTTTATTTTTTTTCATTATTTTTCGGTATCGATATCCAACACATTGCCAGCTTTTTTTATTTGACCTATATTTAACATCCTATTTAAAAATCGAACCCAACATTACTTTAGATTTGGGATCATACAAGACACAAACATTCCTAGACCTGTTAATACACTTATCTGGTGGTGAGAAAGGGTACACCAACGAAGAGTTAAGAGAAGAAGTGTTAACCCTTACTATAGCTGGGACAGATACCTCTGCTGTGGCTATTGGGTATACATTGCAGCTGTTGGGAAAATACCCGGATATCCAGGAGAAAGTGTATGAAGAGTAAGTGTTTTTGTTTTGTTCAATCCTCTAGCTCATTAGCCATTATTAACTTTTTAACCGACTCCAAAAAAGGAGGGGGTTTCAATTCATTGGAATCTTTTTTTTTTAATGTCCCGATTACTCGAAGACGCCTGAAGCGATTTCAATAATTCTTTTTTTAATGGATTCAGGGGTGGTCAATGCTTAGCGCCGAGGGTTGAAAAGTGAACAGTGTTCTTTTTTGAAGCGCTGAGATGCACTCTGTTGTATTCTCAATGCTCGGTACAACACCGAGAGTTGAAAATCCTGTGCGCGATATTTTCACATTGGTTTGAACTTCGACTTACGAGCGCCTCCTCAAGCGTTGGTTGAGACTCCTGGCTATTAAGCCATTATTATCATAAGGTGAACCTAGTCCACATTTTTCCCATACAAACTTCGGGAGTGTATTACTCCACTGTTTGCCAAGGTACATCAAAAATTAAACATGGCATGGTTTTGTCTTATTATTAATCTAATCTAACTGCTCATCACGGGTACTACCTCTGTCGGACACGAAGCCTGGTGAGACAGCGTGATTTTTAGCCAGGCCCATCAGTGAGTTCGAGCCCGCGACTAGGTTTCCCTTAAGTAATTAGGTACTATTCTGGGAAAACCAACCATTATAAGTAGATATTATGAGGTTGTCTGGGGTTAGGTGTTATGAATAATATAAATTTGTTAGTTTATAACTTCTTCCGCATTTAGATATGGTCACTTCTTTGGTTATAGTAATTAATAACAAGTAGCGCAACAGGTTGGTATAACTTGATTGATAGATTGACGTCTACCTATTCATAATCTTGGATTTATTAATTACTATTTTCCTGTATCTGACCTAGATTAGTTGTAGATAAGTTTAATTAAGTATTGGATAAAACAATCAATGGTGTCGATTCTGTTGTCACAAAATTCTCTAAACTAGACTAAAAATCACCAAAATTTAGTTTATTCCTGTCAAACGACGATTTCCTATTCTGAAATTGACTAAAGTGACACAACTTAACTATATTTTAGTTTGACAGCACTAAGATTGCACTGAATTATTAGTTTAGTGAAAATGGCAATTTTGCTATTCTGTTGTCCGTTTCATTATTATATTCAACCTAACATTTTGGTTGTCTAACTAAATCTGACTATTTTTAATCGCGATTAAATAGGTGTGGAATAAAATTAGTTATCAAGAACTAAAATTCACACCGCCATCGCCACCTCGACTTCTGGTGCAAAAATAGTAATGTATTTTTTTTATTTTGTTATATCTCGAAAATGGTGTGTCCTATCGCAAAAATAATGAAGATTTCGACCCTATTTATAGAACTCCAAACACCTCTAAAACTCAACATGTGGGTAATAATTAGAGATATTTTTTTGCAGAATAGCGATTTATGATAAGATTCTCATAGTCAAAAGTAAGGAATTTTAGTTATAGTTTAGTTAGTTTAGTTCAGTGTACAACAGAATCGGCACCAATGTGTAGGTAATTTTCATGCAATTTAAAATTATGTAAGACTATTCAATGTTTTATTAAATCAATGCTAAGTTGTTAAATAACACAAGTGACAAGTGTGACAGTTTAATTGACAGTTTTTTTTTTTTTTTTTGAGAATGGAAAAAATGATAGAAAGAAAGAAAGAGTATTTATTGGACTCGCACAGGAATAATCACAAACTTAACTACATCACAATACAATTATTAAACACAAATTTTTGCCAGCGGCTTCGCCCGCGCGGAACCTTCATCCCCTATTTGACTCCCGGGGTTATTCCTCGTCTACATTATAAACGGAATCTCTGTGCAAAATTTCATCTTTCTAGGTCCAAGGGTTTGGGCTGGGCGTTGATGAGTCAGTCAGTCAGTCAGGACTTCTCTTTTTATTTATATAGATACTAGCTTTCGCCAGCGGCTTTGCCCGCGCGGAACTTTCATCCCCTATTTAACTCCCTTAGGGGTTGAATTACGAAAAACCCTTCCTTATTCCTTGTCTACATTATAAAGGGAACCTCTATGCAAAATTTCAGCTTTCTAGGTCCAAGGGATTGGGCTGGGCGTTGATGAGTCAGTCAATCAGTCAGTCAGTCAGGACTTGTCTTTTTATTTATATAGATAAAAAAAAAAACACTGCTACGCCACGCTACTTAATTAAATTGAAAAAACATTTAAACAAAAAAAAAGTGATTGAAAAAACTAAGTCCTGTACGAAGCCAAAAGGCCACAATCTCAGCAAAATGCTACGACATTTATAGTGTCGCAGTGCTGGTATTCTGATAGGGCCCGCTGTGATATCACGGATAGAAACAGAAACAAAAATGTATACAAATTAAAATAAGACAATATGTGTCTAATAACTAAAAAAAATTACAGACGCCAGCACATCAAGCTACTGAAATCTGTCAAATTTATGAATCCAATTAAATCGCAAAGACAAATCTGATGATTGGATTCTTATTTCATTTGAGTTATAGAAGACTTTACACAATAAAACTTAAGTATACCTTAATAAAGGTAAAAAATGCTTCGCTGCCGTCATCTTGGATTCTAATTTTGACCCCACAGTGGGCTTTATCTTCCCAAAAAAACCCTTAAAACGAAATTAAAAAAAAAAATCAAATTCAAAATATTTTATAAACCTGCATGGGCACTTATGAAACGTCAGAAGCTAGGTGCACGGTTCCAAATTGTTGTTTCCTATGGAAAAGAGCCGGCTGGAAAACTCCACGGTTACTCTTTTAAAAATAATTGGCTTTAACAATGTTTTCAAATTACAGTGATGAAATGTATGGAAGGACAGTGCAGACCTGTCAATAAGTACCAGGTACTTGGACGAATACAGAATAGAAAATCGTCTACAAATCTACAGTCTGTAAAGCCTACGACGTTCTCTCATATACAATATGTATAATAATCTACATAAATAAAATGAACCTACTTAGACATAGTGACATAATTTCCATGACAATAACAAAAAATAGTCGATATTAAAATTTACGTATAATGTCAAATAATGACGAGAATATGTCAGACATTGTAAAAAAAAGGAATAAAAAAGAACATTGTTTTTGAGAGCAGTTAATAGACTTTCACATAGTTATGCTGTTAATGAGGTACCATGGAAGCCACATGTGCAGAAGGAATTAATGCCAAACTTCCCTATCTTCAACGTAGTCTTTTATCTTATATGTAACATGTTTTTTTGATAAGGTCATGTTTTATGTGCGTTTTAAAAAACTGACTTTGGCAACTTGTTATAGAAGCGGATACTGTTTATTAGAAATGACTTGCTAGTTTTAGTCAATCTAAATTTTGGAATCACAATTTCAGCTTTACTACGTGTATTCAGATAATGGAAATCGCATCGTTTTTTGAAAAGGCCTAAGTTTTTGCGAACATGCAAGATATTTTCTAGGATATAAAGAGAAGGCAGAGTTAGTATATCAATTTCGCTGAATTTGTTTCTAAGAGACTCGCGAGGCTCCATTTTATAGATTGCGCGGATTGCCCTCTTTTGTAAAATTAAAATTGAATCTACGTCAGCTGCCGATCCCCACAGCAGAACGCCTTAAGACAGTTTACTGTGAAAATAAGCAAAGTAAACTAACCTAGCTGTGGCTACATCAGTCAACTGCCTTATTTTTCTTACTGCATAAGCAGCTGAGCTTAATCTACTTGAAAGAGCTCTAATGTGAGCACCCCATTGCAATTTTGAATCTAAAGTAATTCTCAAAAATACAGTTTCCGAAATAGCATCTAGTGTCTTGCCACCATGTTTTAAGTTTAGACCTACTTGGGGTACATTTGGTAACGAGAACTTAAGGCGTTTAGTTTTATTCGCATTGAGTAAAAGATTATTAGCAGCAAATCATTTTGAAAGAACAGCTAGACTATCGTTGATAAGTAAGACATCTGTATCTTTTCTATCTATTCTAAAAATAAGAGAAGTGTCATCAGCGAATAAAATTAAATCCGAGAAGTTAGCCATCAGGTAAGGAAGGTCATTAATATAAACTAGAAATAAAAAAGGGCGAAAAATTTAACCTTGAGGCACGCCCGTCTTAACTAGAGACCCCGAGGACGTCGCCCCATTACCGTTTACTTTTTGCTGCCTGTTTGATAAATAGGAAAGTACAAGATCAGCAGCTTGTCCACGAATTCTGTAGTGGTGTAATTTACAAAATCAAAAGTCATTTATTCAAACTAGGCTGAGAGTCAGCACTTTTCGAACGTCATAATTACAGATCAGTGTATTGTGGTCAACGCAGTCAAACGCTTTTGACAGGTCACAGAAAATGCCCATCGCGTCCTGGGAATTCTCCCAGGATTCCAAAATGTGACTGATGAGTTTTACTCCTGCGTCAGTCGTCGACCTACATTTCGGGAAACCAAACTGTCGACTACGTAAAATCCTATTTGAGTTAAAATGTGACAACATCTGGTCTAGCATGATTTTTTCATAAATTTTGCTCAATGCTGGAAGCACAGATATAGGTCTATAATTAGAGGGATCACTCTTACTATCCGATTTGAAAATTGGTACTACTTGACTATGTTTCATTAAGTCGGGAAACGTACGTGTCTAAACATTGATTAAATATGCCTGTTAGGATAGGGGCAATTGTGTCACTGATATTTTTGTGCGCGCCCTGCGTCCATAGTTATGAAATGCTCCTTTCATGTTACATTGCATGCTACGTTTCGCAAATCTGTACGCGACTTTAGGGACTGCACGCTGAGGGGGTGCCCTCACCCTGTGGGGTACGGGCCTCGGCTCAGGGCGTCACTGATGCGACAGCAAATCGGGACAGGCTGGATCATATCATCATTATTATTATTAATCGGGGAGTTTAAACCTACAGGCTCAGCTGCGGCGCGGCTGGCAATTTATGGAGCAAGGGTCGGGGGGGTCATCGTTAACTCGGGGTCTTCGCGGGTTGCCATGACCTCGGCAGCGAGGTCGGAAAGACGGTTGTCTGTGTTTGTGAAATTTACTGGTGGCCCGGCCCTCCTGTTTTCTTGAAGGAAAGTAATGGGGTCATCGGGATCGGAGATATTATGTCTCCGTTGCCGAAGTACATTAATCCTACCGGGGACATAACTAGCGGCCTTCACAATCAGAGAATTGAATGTTTTTCGGTTTTATCAAAGAAACGCTTTGAATTGCGTTTCATGAACTGAATGAAGGACTAAAATTTATTTGAAGCTACGACTACTTATAAATGGTTTTTTGATTCATTGCACTTTTGATAGCAAGAATATTGCTGTCCCATAAACTAACAAAATCGAAGTGTATATTACTATTTTAAGTCTGTTAGCTAAAATATTATGTAAATATAAAATTCAATGAATTGTTGAAATGAAATACACTTGTATCTGACATCCTGAGATCACAGACCAGTATATTTTATTTATCGTTAGCCATAATAACCATAGTTCCATTAAAAACCGGTCAAGTGTGGGTCAGCCTCGCACACAAAGAAGGATAACCCTTCGTTTGTTGTACCACCGTCATACCACCGTACAATATTTAACACTATTTTTTTATACTACTCTACTACAGTAAAACCAATTAAGATTCTTGTACGTTTTTTTATACTTTAAATGTATTTTTTTTTTTAAGATTTGTGGTAATAGCGGCCATAGTTATACACAATCTGTTAAAATTTCAAGCTCTGTCGTAGACGGACGGACAGCGGAGCCTTAGTAATGGGGTTCCCGTTGACACCCTTGGGGTACGGAGCCCTAAAAACATTGATTACATAGTAAAACTATTCATTTTGAACTACACTCCTATATAGTATGTCTCTCGTAAAATCTAAAGTACCTACTGTGTAGAACTTTAAAATAACTGGTAAAATTATGAAGTATCTAAATAATGTAAATAAAATCATTAAGTATTAAAATGATTGTCCCTTTACAGGCTCTGCGAGATATTTCACGATGATCGTATGTTAGTCAAAGAAGATTTAATCAAGTTAAAGTATATGGAGCGAGTAGTCAAGGAATCTTTGAGGTTATTCCCACCGGTGCCGCTAATTATTCGGAAAGTCTTAAAAGATATTACGTTACGTAAGTATTTTGTAGATACAGTTTTTTTAACAGTTTAATCGTATTTTTAACCGACTTCATAAAGGAGGACGTTCTCAATTCAACTATATTTTTTTGTATGGGTATTTGTTACGTGATTATCCGTAAACGGCAATTGTGATAATGTGACACTTTTCAGTTTTGATGGATAGTGTAGCGTAAAGCCGCGAAGGTTAAAATCTCTTCGATTTCATGTCCAAACTTTTCAATAAAAAAATTATCTTCATATAAACTTCGAATTGGTGAAAAAAAAATCGTCGGTTGTTTGCTTTCTGACGGCCACTATGGAAAATATAGGTCGGTATCGGATCAAAAATCTGTAACTTCATGAATTTTTGTCGTATCGTAATGAAATTTGGCACAAATATGCAGTAAGGTTCGGAGATTCGAACAATGTGTAGTTTATAGTGTTTTCTTGTATATCTATGTATGTTTTTTTTGCATAGAATGAAAGAAATGGGAAAAAATCACGAAAAAAATAGTTAAAAATTTATTTCAAGTGAAATACAAGTTTATAATGACTAAAAAGATTAAACCATGGTTAATTACAACAAGCAAAGTAAACAAAATATATATAAATGAAAAAAAAAAAAACTAAATTAAAATCATATTACTAATAGGTACATCCTATACTCTGGCTTCAGGAAATGATGTAGCTAGGTACAAATATAAGTAATAACTAAATATAAATATTATTTTTAACTTATACCACTTCAGGATCAGGGTCAGTAAATGTGGGTTCACTTTCAGGTGCCACGTTTAAAGACTTAGTGCCTCTTCTTCAAGTTCTTTCACATTTCTTACGTACGGTTTTCTCAAACTTGTTATATATGGATCTGACGTGTATAAAAGCGTTTTAAAGACATCTTCATTTGTAGCAGATCGGGAACATTTTCTGGCATGATGAAGTCGTATGTTTCTGTAGTCTTTGTTGCGAGACTCTTGTGCGTCTTCCGATAGCTGTCCAATAGGAAGCACCGCAAAATGTTTGATAACGTTTTCCCCGTGTATGAGTATTTTATGAACGGAGGATGGCATATAATACCAATCGTAATTACTTACATAGATTCTTGCAGTTTCTATTGCATATTCCCCAAATTTTTCAGGGTCGATCATCATTCCAGAAGAAAGAACTTGCAAGATAATGTATAGGCGTTTAATCAATGCCTCATCTACACCTGTTATTTCCGATGAGCAAGTGCTATTATAGAAGAATCTTCGTGCGGTATTGCCATCGTTCGTATTCCCGCTAACTTGCCGAGGTTTGTCGACGATTAATCCCAACTCCTCCCTGAAACGTTTTTGAACAACTTCTTTCTTTTCTTTTTTTAATCTCTTATTTTCCTCAGTTGAAGCAGACCAAGTCTTAAACGAAAGATTATAGGAAATATGCAATATCATTTCCATGCAGCGAATCCAGGCGTGTAAGGTGGACAATCCGTATTGGTAGGCGTTTTCGTTTTCGGGTCTGGCAGTTACTTTCGATAGGTCATTCATTAGTCGTGGAGTAGCCCCACATATCGTGCATGTGGAACCAGATGGAGTATCTGTAAGGACCTGAGCCACCTTTCCATCGATCATCGTTAGAAATAGTTCATGCTTCACATTTACTACAACACCATCTTTGTTTATAAGTGATGCTTGTGCAGCCCTAATTTGTTTTTTTATATCATCAACAACTGCCTTGGTTTTTTCTGGAGTTTCCTTACAAAATTCAAGAGAAATGGGTCTGCAAAAACGGACAGATGAAGGTACCGGATTTTGCCAAACAACGGATCCCGATTGCACATCGACTAATCTGATGGGAACTAATGAAGTGATGAACAAATTGGCATCTGAAATTGTTTCCGACTCTTCTGCAAGTATTTGCTTGTATTGGCTTTGACCAGATGAACCATCACATCCCCATTTAGAATAAAGGATCAATAATGTTCTATGTTGTTTTTGGAAAACAGAATCGATTTTTAAAATTCTAGCAGCAGTATGATCCAATAAATCTTGGATATTAATCACTTTAGCATAAGTATTCGTGATTTCGATTGTAGAAGATGGTGGATAACAGGATCTTTTTATTTCTTGTATTTTGTAGTAAGGCGGGAATATACAACACTTTCGTTCGTTGGTTAAGTTTTTCAAGTACATATATTGTGCTTTTGTTAGATCTAAATCTATAAAAGCACTCAATGCTTCCGTATCGGAAAGAATCTTCATCTGGTCTGAGTCGTTCCACTTACTTGAGATATCTAATTTCTTTTGAGTGTCAGCGGTTCTTAATTCTTCGACAAGATGAGCTTCTGTGTACTCACGTAAAGCCCGTAGTCCCTGCAGATAGGCGTTTTTTATATGCTCGAAGCCATATTCTTGGAGTAGAAGAGTGTTTTTCCTCTTCTTGGTAGATTCTGAGGAGTCTCCATAAGCCACGCATGCTCGTCCTCGCTGGCCAGATGTTGATGGCGTAGAATATTGTTCAGAATCCGGTAAATTTAACGAATACCTTGAGTCCAACCAAGTAAAATTCTTCTGTAAAAATGTTTCTTTTTTCCGAGATGCCAGGGCCCAGCGCTTGTTGAAAATAGGAAGAATGTGCCTTTGTATGTCACTAATTATAAAACACAAGTTGTTTTCAGAAACATTCAGCTTTTCCACTAAAACTTTGGATAATGATTCCATGGTCTTGCCGCCCTTGATATAGGGGATTATGAAGTCTCGTTTGGTACAGCTGAAGGAAGACATTTTAACACTTCGCAATCTGCAGAAATAATAGGCGTAGATGAGATTTGCTTCACTTGAAGTTACACTGATGTAGATGGTTCGAATAGTTTTTGCTTCCCTTTAAATACTGATTTTACAATATCGAATTGGTACCTACATCATTATTATCTTGTAATTTCCCACGCAAACCGAGTGCAAATTTGATAAGGTCCCTTTGTTATCACGAAATAATGAAGAAAATATCCAAAAAGTTCTATATTGTTCATGTGAATGGTGTCAGTGGTAAACCGCAAAAGATACTAATTTTCGGGTTCTGACTTTTATCAGTTTTTTTCTCATATCTTCTAAAACCGCAAATATCCGCAGCTGATTTTTTTTGCATTCTATTTATGAATAGTTAGACTACTAGTCGACACAAAAAGTAGCGCTTGGGCAAACGTGGGTAATACTGAAAACTTTCGACGAAAAAAAATACAAGTGAAAAAAAAGGTATGTCACTTTTTAAGTAATTACTGAAATATTTTTCTTTACTTTTAAAATCATTAAGCTGTATCGCAAAAAGCATAAAATAACCTTTCTAAAAATGTATAATACTGCATATCTGTACCAAGTATTTTTTTTACAATATGGTATTGAAACATGTATACGCAAAGACTTGAGTTTGGCACTTCTGTCTTCTATGTATTTCTATCTAAGAAAAAAATAATAATTTCGCGTATTAAGAAAAAAAATCGTAATGAATATTATAATTTGACTATTAGAGAACCTAAACGAATAGCCATATTAGCCAAATTATGATATTCGTAAAAAGCATTTTTGATATGCGCTTGTTCTACCATTTTCCATCGGCACTACGTTTTTGGGACCCGATGAGGCATGGTCGACATCCCTTTTTGAACAAAATACTGAAATTTTTTGAGTATAAAAGCATCTGATAAGTTGGTGTAAAGTTTAAAACCGCTAGTGCAAGTGTTTTCTTCCGAATTTATTTGATCAAGTTACAAGCCGAATTTCGGTTTTCCCCACGGGCATAACGGCGTGGTATCCCACGACCGACGTCAGTGCGCTCTCGCCCAAGATCCTGACGCGTCTCGTGCTGAGACGTCTGCGTCCTTCAAGAGTCGAGGCGTGTAGAAGGTAGATGTGGGCACCGCAGCTACGGGACCCCAGCTCATTCTTCAATCCACCCGGCTGGCATGCTCCGCCGATCTGGTTACTTCCAAAATTACGTGACAAAAGTATTTATATTGAACTTGATTAAATTACTGTTTGTTTTTTTTAATGTACGCACGGCTACACATCAAGCTATACATTTCCAGTATAAGCTGATCTCGCATTGTATAGGATTTCCGTACAGAGCTAGATCAGCGCAAACTGGAAATGCATAGCTTGATGTGTAGCCGTGTGTACGTGTAATTTTTATTAACATTAAGTCTATCAAGACGCGTCGGTTTTAATTAGTGTTTTAGCGTAAAACAAAAATACTTTTGCGTATATAGGCCTTGACCATACCGAATGAAGATCGCCCTGAGTACACGGTGGAGCACACGGTGGCGGTCTGCTCGGCTTGGGCGGAGCACCGCCGTGTCCTCGTGGAGGCGATCGGCGGCGGCGATCTCTCGCGTCCGGCCCTGGTCCAGGCCTTGGTATGGAGCGAGAGTGCATGGGTAGCCGTCACCTCCTTCAGCGAAGCAGTAATGCTCGCGAAAAGGGAGGCGGCGCACGTGAGGGAGAGGCAGTCTATGCACCCTCGCGACCCTAGCCGCCGTAGGATACGAAGACGCCCCGGGCGTCGGGAATCCCAGGTCGATTTCCGGCCACCGTAGGCATGAGCTTGCGGACGGCGAGTAGTGGGTAGCTCGCTGTCTGGTAAAGACCAAGCCCAAGTCGACGGCGCGTTGTGTTCCACGCGCGCCTCAAAGAGATGTCAGTTCAAACCGAAGGGGCCCGTAAGGGCCGATGCCTGCCAGGGGTGCGGGTTTGTTCGAAAGAGATACCACAGCCCCTGGCATACGGGCTACTGAAGGAACACGGGTGGGTTTTAGTCAGTAATAGTCTGACACGCCCTCCTGCTCCACCCAGAGCGGGAGAAGTTATTTGATGATGTCCTACCCAAAAAAAAAAACCATACCGATTGCAATCGTTTTGATAGGTCGTGCACCAAAAAAGTAATGTTTTCTTCCTTTTTTTGAAAACCACTATTTTCCACTAAGTTTCTCCACGCCAACCAAATTCGAGTCCTGAAAACGGTAGTTATTTTTTAATCCAATTTAACCTTCTTTTTATATCTGGTGTTTTATTTATTTTAATATCAAAATTAAACGTGTTAAGTAGCGGTGTGTGTTTTACTCCATTTTTTTTAACGCTACAATAGGTCGAGTATGCATCAGGGGTTCCATATATATTATTGTTTGTTAACTTTGCTTGGGTCGTTTTTGAGTTAGCTTCAAAAGTACTTTTTCCACTGTAAGTACATACATAATAATGTTGATGATGTTATTGGTTATAACATTGTGTGATAGGAAGTCCTGTTACTTACTGATATTTACAAAGCAAGTAGTGGTATATGAATTTTTGTATGGTAGGTACCAGAACTAAAAAGTGAAATATAAAAACTTTTACCAAAGAAACAACCGGCTTTCAAAAATATTACTACAAAGTGAAGTGAAATACGGTGGCAAAAATAACGAAAATACACAACTAAAGACACCGACTATTTTTACTTTTTAGTGTTTTGTTTTTTTGGAAAAATGATTTTGTTCAAATATTCATTGTTGAAACGTTTGATAGTGGTTTGGATAAAATGTATTTATGCTGGAGTGCGTCTTCATTCATAATTATCATTATCTTCTACAGCATCAGGCCGCGTTTTGCCGGCCGGTTCGGGCGTGGTCTGCTCAATATGGGGCGTCCACCGAGACCCCAAGTACTGGGGTCCAGACGCCGAGAAATTCGACCCTGATAGGTTCCTGCCTGAAAGATTCAACCTGAAACACCCTTGCAGTTTCATGCCTTTCAGTAATGGACCGAGGAACTGCATTGGTAAGTAACTACAGTGTGTGCAATAATATACGTACAAGCAAGTACCTACCTACATGTACTTGTGGATCAGCAACCTAATTGCGTAACACCCTAGCAATCACAATCTAAATCATTTTAAAAGATATTGAAAAAATAAAGCTAGACTACCTTTACGCGCGTATTTCTTCTCCGTGATTTTATTCCGTTTATTGGTTAAAATGTCCTTTATTGTGGAATCGTCGTTCAACGATTTGATGAAGAAAGTGGCGACTTTGACAGCGAAAATCGCGGCGCAAATAGCAGTGAATGAGTCGCAAAAGAAGAAAATTGAAGATCAGCAGCAGACAATCGGAAATTATTTGATCACAATAACGGAACAAACGAGGGTACTTGCAGACTTGTCTCCTAAAATTGAGAAGATCGATGTTCACGTTGCTTCAATAGATACTTGGAAGAGCGCGATCGAAAAACTAGTCGGGATACCTTCTACGCAGCGTGTGAGGGAGACAAACTTTGGAAGTGGTGCTAAGGAGCCGCACGAAAATATGACGGAAGGCGCGCGCCGAGCGACCCAAAAATAAGGCTACGTCCATGCTGCAGACAACCAGCGAGAGTTTATCGGAAACCGCTGAGACAGTATTGGACAATAACGTTATTTCCGAAGAATGGAAAGTAGTAGCTAATAAAAACTTTTTTCAAAAAAATAACAACCGACTTCCAAAAAAACACTACAAAGTGCAAAATAACTTTATTTCGGAAGTCGGTGACTTTGGATGGGTATTTTAATTTAATTATATGTCACCGCCTTCCGCAATTAAAGTTATTTTGCACTTTGTAGTGTTTTTTTGGAAGTCGGTTGTTATTTTTTTGAAAAAAGTTTTTATTTTTCACTTTTTAGTTACCTACCCCACACCAATTCGAAATTTCATCATCCTTGGCGTCAAAACAATGCATTATTATGCGATAGCAACATTCGCGGTTGATTTGCTGTAATTTTTTGAAGAGTTCCGTTGTCTGTCTCCGAAACGCATCATCAGATCTATATGAAATTTCAATGGGACCATTTCGGAGTAAACCCCTGTCGAACAAAAAAAGAATTTTGCAAATCCGTCTATATGCGACGGAGTTATGCCCGAACATACATAAAAAAAAAAAAAAAAAATATAAACATGTCGAATTGATAACCTCCTTCTTTTTGAAGTCGGTTAATAATAAAAAGCGTACATGTTGATCGCCTAAGCGCGCGAGACCTGCGCGCGGCGCTCCTGCATCTCAAGCCCAAACGCTCAGTAGGTCCAGACGGCATACCATCTCACATTATCAAAGATTGTCGTATGGTTTTTGAGGAGCCCTTGTTGCACATTTTCATCTTGTTTGCGGGGGAGTCGCTACCCGGACGAGTGGAAGATCACCCGAGTTATCCCAGTCCCAAAAGGGGGTGCAGGCACTGACGTGAGTGGGTGCCGACCGGTGACAGTGCTGTCGGCGTTCGCTAAGGTATTTGAATCTGTGTTGCATAAAAGTATTTATACTCACGTGAGCTCCCAAGTGTCAGACGCTCAACACGGCTTTCGGCCGGGTCACACTACGGGGGGTAGCTTGTTGTCATTTGTTAACTACCTGTAGCCAGTCATTGACGCGGGAGGCCAGGTGGATGTGGCGTATTTCGACTTCCGAAAAGCTTTTGACACCCTGGATATGCTGCTTTTATGCAAACTCTCGGGTTTGGGATTCACACCACACTTGCTTAACCCTTCTATCCCCTGATGTAGCCGAGTCTGTTCGTCCTGGACATGGTCGGATATACCAAGCTGGCAGTAATAAGGGATGTCGCGCTGGTCAAGTACCTACGTGGCTCGCGTACTGCTAGGGTTGCTGCACCACCCTGAGGTGCTGGCAGCGCAGCGGCTGCGCGCACCGGACGGGTGCGTAGGTGCGCGCCGCCTCCTCGCTCTATTGAACGTGCCTGCAGCTAGGACTAACCTGCTCAAGTTTGCCACGAGCTGCACGTATAATAAATATTATTACGGTATCGGAGGATATATTTGGGTAAAACCTGCCGTAATTCATTAAGATGGCACAAACCTTAATTGAGGGAGGACTAACAACGTTTTTTTTTTTCATGTGTTGAATTATATTGTATTGTTTGTAAATTTTAATAATCTAATACATTGTGACATAACATCTGTTAAATTTTATTGGACGAGATCTATGTGGGCGGTGTGTGCATCTTCATATTAATAAAAGTGGCTTCTTCAATTTGGAAGTTTTATTTGACTAATCATATGCAGACATTGTTTTTCTACCCTTTTTAAATATATGAATAACTCAATTATGTGACAACGACAATTATAGAACAATCTTCCATAGACTATCTGCATAGAGTTGTGTTAACTAAATTATTATCTTAACATCCCCTCTCAATTTTTACAATTTGAACTTTACTCAATCAAATTATAGAAATTGCCTTACATAATAGACTAAAATCTTAGTAAAATAATAATAATAAACTCAATGAAAACTAAAGTTACTGAATACCTAATTTATCAACAAAGTAGTTGTGCTTTAGTTGCACTAAAGATTTCGTCATGATATCAGCAATGTTTTCATGAGTGGGCACATAACTCAAAGTTATTAATTTCTTATCCACAACATCCTTTACAAAATGTGCTTTGATGTCTATGTGCTTTGATCTCTTGCTGTTCTCATAAGACTCAATCATACAAATTGCACTTTGATTGTCTAATAATAGATAGATTTTTGAGTTTACACAACCAAAGTCATACAATAGTCCTTTCAAATAAAGTAATTCTGATACAGTTACAGCTGATGCTACATATTCAGACTCTGCAGTTGATAAAGCAACCATATTTTGCTTCTTAGAAGTCCATGAAATTAAATTTTGGCAATAGAATATGGCACTACCACTAACGCTTTTCCTATCATGTTTGTCACTTGCCCAATCAGCATCACTGTAAGCAGTTATGTCCTTTGCCTTGTCTTCTTTGGTATAAATCAAAGTTTTCTTGATGGTTTCGCTTAGGTATCTTAATATTCGTTTAGCTGCTTTCCACAATTGCTGTGTTGGTTTGTCCAAGTATCTACTCAGAAATACAGTAGCAAAAGTAATGTCTGGTCTACTGGTTGTAGAAATATAGAGTAGGCAGCCTATAAGTTCCCTATAAGGTACTTGAATGATATCTTCATTTTCATTCACTGTAAAGTTGACTTCCATTGGTGTCTTTGCACCTTTGCAGTTTTCCATATTAAATCTTTGTAGTACCTTCTTTATGATTTTTCCTTGATGGATTTCCAGTCTGTTCTCTTTTCTGTCTACTTCCATACCAAGGTATTCCTTAATTTCACCCAAGACTTTAACTTGAAATTCTGATTTTAGTTTTTGTATAATATCTGAAGAATTTCCTGATATTAATATGTCATCAACAAAGATCAATAACCATACATCTTTTTTCTTGTATAAGCAGAAATCATATTGTGATTGTACAAATCCCATGCTCACAATATATTTGTGGAATCTTTCATTCCAGCATCTTGGTGCTTCTTTGAGGCCATACAGTGCCTTTTCCAGTTTCATAACTTTACCTTCTGTTATGTTTACACCTTGTGGTGGTTTGATGTACACATCCATGTTTAATTTGCCATGTAAAAATGCAGTAGGTACATCTAATTGTGTCACTGTCAGGTTTTCTTGTAAACTATGGCTTAGAAACATCCTAATGGTAGGCATTCTTGCTACAGGTGAATACACATTTGTGTATGTCTCTTCCTGATAGCCTTTTGCCACTAACCTCGCCTGCTTTGAGCCATCACTCTTAGTTCTAAATACCCATTTAGTATCAATCGCCTTTTTACCTTGTGGTAGGTTTGTGACTTTCCAAGTACCTCGTTTTTCATGTGCATCTAGTTCTTTTTCTATCGCTACCTTCCAGTCTTCTCCACTCTTTATTGCCTCATCATAATTCTGTGGGTCACCCATGCATAAACAGTATACAATGTTAGTTTCAAATTCTGTTTCATAGTCTTTCAGATGTATTGGTGTTTTCACTGTTCTTCCTGATTTTGTTGATAATAATTTACAATTTTGTAGTTTTGTTGTCTTTACTTCTTTATCTGATATCTTTTGTTCTTTATCTTCATGCATCTCTTCCATATCTTGTTCTGGTTTTTGTTCTTCTACAATTATATCCTCTGATTCTTCGATACTCTCTTGCTTTTCTTCATCATATTTTTCTTCATAATATTTTCTCTCAACCTTTTCTTCTCTGCTTTTATAGCGGATATCATTTTCATCAAACCTAACATCTCTTGATATCATTATTTTATTAAATACAGGATCCCAAAGCCTGTATCCATTCTTGGCATAACCAACCATTCTAACTTCTCTTGCTCTGTCGCTTAGCTTGTCTTGTTTTGGTATGTTTACCATCCATCCTCTTGCTCCAAATATTTTCAATTTTGTAAGATCTGTTTTCCCAAATCTTATGTCTGTAGGTATCTTGTACCATATAGCCGCCGAGGGACATCTATTTAACTGATATGCAGCACACCTAATTGCCTCTCCCCAAAGTTGCTTTGGTAAATTACTTTCATTTATGATTGTCCTAGCCTTGTTGTATAAAGTCCGATTCATCCTCTCACTTACACCGTTTTGTTGTGGCGTGTACGGTATTGTTGTCTCTAATTGTATTCCTTTGTCTTTACAAAAATCTTTCATCTTCTTACATGTATATTCTCCACCATTGTCTGATCTTATTCTTTTTACTTTCTTGCCTGTTTCCGTCTCTATCTTCTTTATGTAAGTGATTAAATTCTCAGTTGCATCACTTTTATTTTTTAACAGGTAAACTTCACAGAAATGAGAGTAGTCATCTATCACTGTTTGATAGTATATCTCACCTTCATCAGTAGCTGGTGTTATTGGACCTGCTATATCACTATGTATAAGTTCTGCTATGTCTCTTGACCTTGGACCTTCAACTGACTTGAATGGTAGTCTCGTTGATTTTGCTTTCATGCAGTCTGGACAAACTTTTCTGCCAACAGGTAACTTCATGATCTGCAAACCCTTGCGATGGAGATGCCCTAACCTTTTATGCCACAAATCATCACTAACAATATTGCATTGCTTATCATCAACAAAGTCATTATCATTACATACTTTACCAATAATGTAGTATAATTTACCATTTAATTTTCCTACCACCTGAGCTTTGTTGTTAAATATCTTAACTGTAGGATTGTCAAAGTTTACTTTATGACCTTTCTCTACTATTTTCTTAACTGAGAGTAAATTGTAAGTTAAGTTTTTTACGATCAAAGCTTCCAAAGTTATTGCTATACCATTTACATTTAGTTTAATTTTACCCTTCTTAAAAGCTTGTATACATTGCCCATTTGCTACAAATATTCTAGTAGGAGTGTCCATGATAGTGATACCTGTCATATAATCTTCATATTCTTCCTTCACTAAATGTTCAGTACATGCTGAATCTACTACTAAATGCATTTCATTATTCAATGATGCATGCACCTCATCACAACTTATGAATGCCAGTCCATCACTATTATTATCAATCACTCTTGCCGCAGCACTGTTCTCTAAAAAACGACCACGTCCACGACCTCTGAATCCTCTTCTTATTCTTCCACGTCCTCGACCGGTTCTGCACTCGAACGATTTATGACCTGGTTTTCCGCAGCGATAACATTTGATTGTGTTAGCACTGAACGCTTCATTATCATCATTATCTGCATATTTGTTCCGTCCTTGTTTTTCCTTAAGCTTTATCTCAGCATCTAGCAGTCGCACCTTCACGAATTCGACAGAAATTTCTTTTTCAGTGCTCATCATTTCTATAGAGGTTATAACTTGTTCATACTCCTCAGGTAATGAAGACAGCAAATAACAAATTTTATCAAGGTTCTCCATTTTTGAGCCTGAAGCTTCTAACTCCGTTACTAGCTTTTCAAAATTTAGAAAATGGTCTTCCAGACTCGTTGTACATTTGAGGTTTATCAATTTTCTTCGTAAATATAGTTTATTCAGCACACTTTTTCTTTCGAAATGTTCTTCTAGACATTTAAACATACTTGCAGCCGTTCTGCCGCCTTTTATTATTTCTAGATATCTATCTGGCAAACATTGTACAATAATGTTACGTGCCGTGGCGTCATTTTGTTTCCATTCTTTGCTTTTAGTTTCATTCCCGTCTTCAATTGCTTCCAGCACGCCATTCTTCTCTAGTAAAGTTCTCACTCTGAACTTCCAATTATTAAATTCACTCGGAGTTTGTAGTTGCGGAAATAATTGGGCTTGTACAGACGCCATTGTAATTGCAAAAAGAAATTTTCACCTTTTCCTTTTCCCTCGTTCTTTCTCTGGGCCCATAACCTGTTAAATTTTATTGGACGAGATCTATGTGGGCGGTGTGTGCATCTTCATATTAATAAAAGTGGCTTCTTCAATTTGGAAGTTTTATTTGACTAATCATATGCAGACATTGTTTTTCTACCCTTTTTAAATATATGAATAACTCAATTATGTGACAACGACAATTATAGAACAATCTTCCATAGACTATCTGCATAGAGTTGTGTTAACTAAATTATTATCTTAACAACGTCACCTTGGAGGAATCTGTAAAGGTGTTATAAATGTTAGAAAGGGGGTGACTACCGAGATGACGACTAATGTAAAAGTATGGAATAAAAAGACATGTTGCGCCGACCCCAATTACATTGGGATAAGGACAGGAGAACGATGAATGAATCATTCAATGGCCTGCAAATTGCAAAAATCATAAGAAAATTTGATTCGATTTATTTATTTAATACTTTAGATATGCACACACATGTACAGAGGCGGACTTGATGCCATAGGCATTTTCTACCAATCGACCTTTGGGTGAAACATAGCCCAACCATTAGTAGGTGCAATAAATTAGAGGATTAAATAAGTGCATAAAACTATTTACACTATAAATATAATATATTTACCTAACTATATGTAAATATAAGCACAAATAAATAAACAAAAATAAACGAATTGACTAGAAACAAATGAGAAAAACAATGAGAAAACATTACCGTTTTAATGATACTGCCAACTTTTTGCGAATGTGCTCGCGTACTTTAATTTTGAAGGTCAATCAGTTGGTTGCCATCCTGATTTTTTAGGGGAGCGTATTCCACAGAGAGATAGACTTGACGAAGAAAGAAGAGTGAATCAAGTCTGTGCGGTGAGTGGGACATTGAAGAAGACTCTTATGCGATGAGCGTAGATTTCTATATTGGTTTGCGCATATGCACTGAAAGTGGGGAGCTATAGCGGAAGAGGGAGAAACAAGAAATGAGACCAGGTGGTCAGCGCTCTTTGCTCTCTGCGCTGGCGTATGGACAACCACAGAAGAAGGGACTGATGCGCAGAGACATGATCGTAATTACGCAGATTGAAAACGAATCGAATGCAGTTATTGAGATGACGGTCAAGTTTATCGAGGAGATCTGCATTCAGGTCATAGTAGGTACCACACATCACCAAAGTCGACGATGGGGAAAATTACGGACTGCACAAGCATTGTCTTCGTACTCGACGGTAGTAAATTTTTCAATCGGTACAGAGCCCGCAGCGTTCCAGTAACCTTCTGGCTTACCCTAGCGACTTGAGTATGCCATTTCAGGGAACTATCAATTTGCAGGCCTAGGTCCTTCACGTCAGTGCTAAAAGGAACTATCGTACCATTGAAGACTACCTGTGGCAAGATTTTACCACCCACCTTGCTAATACTATGAGGACTGCCAATGATGATCGCCTGACACTTCGTAGGGTTTACAGCTACACCAAATCTATCAGCCCATATTTTTATGGCTCTCAAGTCCCTATTTCAACTCTGGCGCTTTTCCCTTAAGGGGAACCTAGTCGCGGGCTCGAACTGACTGGTGGTCCTGGCTAAAAACCACGCTGTCTAACCAGGCATCGTGTCCAACAGGGGTAGTATCAGTAACATGCAGTAAGACGCTAGTCTACACGCACAATATTATTGAGTGAGAAACGGGATCATTTGTAGTAAATTATTCGCAAAAAAATTAAGAAAAGTCTTTTGGAAGATCAGGTTTTATGAAAAAAACACTGCATAAATCAATGTCCAATAAAGTTTACTATAATTTTCGATAATTGAAGTTTGTCGGTACCGATTTGGTTTTGGAGATGGGATGGACGCCCAAAATTAGGTTAAATTAGCAAGAAAAACGAATCTTTGTTGGCTCCTAACTTTTTAATGAGTTATTATTTTAGTATTCTGTTACCGTACAAACAACATTAATAATGAGACAAAACCATACCGTGTTAAATTTTTGATGTAGGTACATTGTCGAACAGTGAAGTAATACACTCCCGAAGTTTGTATGAAAAATAATGTCGACAAGATTTACTTAGATGTTGGAGGAGGAAAAGTAAACTATCATGGATGAATGGGAGTGAATGATAATATGAAGCCTGAAATTGGTTGAAAATAGAAGTAAAAACATTTTACATGCCCAAGTAATAAGGAACAAGAGCCAACCTAGCTCCCTAACCAATCTTCTCAAATGAAATCCCGTACAAAAAGAACAGAGAATGTTAGCTTTATAGTAAGTAACATACGTAAACTCACGCCTTTTTCCCATGGGGGTAGGCAGAAACTTCGATTTCGCCTCGTTTCACACTTCACACGCCTTCAGTAGTAGTACTCGCAGCTGGAGAGCAGTGGTGGCCAAGTGGTAACCGCGACTTACGAGTTGTAGGTCGTGAGTTCGAACCCAGACTGGCGCTTTACTTTGTGTAAATTATTTCATCACCACTGCTCTCAAAACGGTGAAGGAAAACATCGTGAGGAAATCGGCATGTCCTAGAACCAAAAATTCGAAGACATGTGACATCTACCAACCCGCACTGGGCCCGCGTGGTGGATTACGGCCCAATCCCCCTCACCGAGAGGAGGCCTGTGTCCCAGCAGTGGGAACATTGATGATGATGATGATGATGAGTACTCGCAGCTTGCGAGTACTATGCATACCCTCTTCAATTTTTGTCACTGCATCTTCTTAACCCGCGCCGTTGTCTAAGCTTTAGAGTTCTTAGTTTTAATTGAAACTATATTGTCCACAGGCTACCAATACGCATTGATGTCAATAAAAACAGCGTTGTCAACATTACTGCGACAGTATAAAGTAGTAGAAGACAGAGAAGATGGTCCTATACCGAAAATTAGGGTCAAAATCGATATTATGATGAAGGCTGTCGACGGATACCAAGTGGCATTGGAAAGAAGAGAAAAAGCAAAAGTTTCTACGTGACCTCTCTGAAATGTGCGAGAAAAATGATAACTTTTTGTTTTTACCTGCCAGCCTCAAAATATTAAGTAGGTATCTTCATTTGTGTATTGCGTTGTAATAATACCTACATGTAACAGGTTGCGGGTCGATGTCTCTGTAATCTTGTATTATTAGAGATTAAAATAATGTTAACATTTTTGTTGGTTTTATTTATACAAAACTAAAGATCAGAGTTTTCAAAATAAGTCAGGCCGACAAAATTAGACGAACAGTCTTACCCAGAAACCAAACTATGCAGGATATGTATTTAAAAAGTGCGCAAACTGTGACCATGCATTCAGCATATCAATATAGACCCCCAGCGCAGAAATTTTTCGTCGGTTATACAAAAATAAATCAGCTGTTCCATACATTTTGACCGCGCAGGTATTGCACTTTTCTATGAAACAGCTGATATTTTTTTGTATAACCGATGAAAAATTTCTGCGCTGTGGGTCTAGAATGTAATGATGAATTCATGGTTACAGTTTTGGCACTGGTTAAAAACTTATCCTGTATATTTTCGAAGTATTTCGATGCGCTGAATCCGAATCTGGCCGCAGAATTGCTCAATCACGTAAGGATTTTATGTCACCGATTTCCGAAATTAAAGTTTTCACTTTGTAGTGTTTTTTTGGAAGTCAGCTGTTTTTTAAGTTTTTTTTTTCCATTTTTAGGTATAGTACCTACCCCACACCAATTCAAAATTTCATCATGCTTGGGGTCGAAACAATGCATATTTATGTGATAGCAGTATTCGCGGTTGATTTGCTATAATTTTTGAAGAGTTCCATTGTCTGTGGCCGAAACGCAGATCCGTATGAAATTTAAATAGGACCGTTTCGGAATAAACCCCTATCGAACAATAAAATAATTTTCCAAATCCATCTATTTATATGTGACGGAGCTATGCCCGAACATACATTAAAAAAAACAAGTCGAATTCATAACCTCCTTCTTTTTGAAGTCGGTTAAAAAACACAGTTTTTGCTCATTTTTAACCGACTTCCAAAAATGAGACGGTTATAAATGATTGACTGTATGTATTTTTTTTTATGTATGTGCATCGATTTCTCCCCATTTGTGAACCGATTCTCAAAATTCTTTTTTTACATGAAATAGTATACTCCTGAGGTGGTCCCATTGGCACCATATTAGGATCTGATGATGGGATCCCAGGGAAATCGAGGGCAACCCTCAAATTTTATAGGTATTAACATTGTTTCACGAACGGTTTTTTTTTTTTTTTTTTTGGGTGGGAAATCATCAAATGATTTCTCCTGCTGAGTAGAGCAGGAGGACGTGTCAGACTTTTACTGACTAAAACCCACCCGTGTTCCCTCAGTAGCCCGTATGCCAGGGGCCGTGGTATCTCTTTCGAACAAACCCGCACCCCTGGCAGGCATCGGCCCTTGCGGACCCCACCAGTGGTTGCTGACATCTTTGACGGCGCGCGTGAGGAACACAACGCGCCGTCCCGTCTACCACTTTTCGGCCGCAGAGGATAGGGAGAGCGGCTGACGCTATACCGACACTCCTCTTCCCCTGCGGCCCCACCGCGTCCGCCATCAAACGGTGGCGGCCCCGTCCAGGCCACGGAAGGGAAGAGCGCTGCTCTGAAGCACCGGCACTCCTCCTCTACCGCAGCCTGTAACCCTCAGCCGCGATGCCTCCCATTCGACATCGCGGCCCACCTCAGTTGCGGTGCACCTCACCGCAACCTACTTTTTGGCCGCTACGTCAATGGCTTGAAGGCAAAAGCCCTGACGAGCGGCCCCACCGTTGGGTTCCTCTTGGCTTCACCGTGGATGGGAGACCACGGTTACTAAGCCCCTCCGCAACGACAATGCGGGAACCCACTCGGGGGGGCTCCACGAACGGTTAGGATTTAGGTGGAGGTTCGGGCATAACTCTGTCACATGTAGACGGATTTGCAAAATTCTTTTTTTTCTTCGAAAGGGGTTTATTTCGAAATGGTCCCATTTAAATTTCATATAGATCTGAAAGTACTAGACTTTGTCTTTAAAATAACGTTGAATTTACTCGAATACCTTTCATTGTCGCTGAGATATCGGATTTTGAATTTTTTATATTTTATTTTTTTATGTACGTGTATTTTCCTATGTCTGAAAATCCATAAACACTACACAGTCGATTGTGTTACACTTATGTTATAAGTAAAGAAGTAAATGTGTTTGAAAATCAGTAAAATATAAATGCTCTTGTTAGTTGCAGGTTATGAAATTGAGAGGCAAATGCAGGTTGAATAAGGAATGAATTATATTCAGAAAGACAGAAAGTCTGCTACAAAAATTAATACAAAGTGGGTAATATAAAAAGTTTGTTGGAATACAAAAATGTTAAATACCCTACTTGCTGTATTTATCTGTGAGGGTGATATTCCGCTACAGTACACCCCCTCAAGCAAAAAGCGTACAACTGGTTTCACTATTCTGCCTGATCGTGTTGTTCTCTGTGTGTCATCATATTCTTATTCGTTCATAGTGTAGGCAGGCTTCAGTCGGTCGATCGAGACGTTGTTTATTCTTCCTGATAGTTGGAGCTTGTAGTATTTCTCACATCTTTCCAGTACGGGATGTGGGCCTTCATATGTCGGCTGCAGTGGTTTTTTCGTACAATCCCTACGTAGGTACGCGTTTTCACAGGTAGGTACGTATGTCGGAGTGTACAAACATGTTATTGTTGCTATGCGAGGTCTCAGCTAGTCGGTATGCGTCGATAGTGTGTCGCAGCTGTTCAACGAAATCGTGACTCACTGGGCTTCCTTTTGTTTCAACGAAGAAATCTCCAGGTAATCGCAGCGATGTTCCGTAGGTGTATTGTGCAGGACTAATCCCTGTGTCGCTGCGCGTTGCCGCGCGTAATCCAAGTAGTACGGTTGATAACTCGTCAAACCACTTTCCGTTAGCCCTAGTAGTGCAGCTTGGGGTAAGTGCGGCTTTGAGTGAGCGGGGCCACCGTTCGATGATTCCATTTGACTGTGGGTAATATGCAGTTGTTCTCGTTCGGTTTATTCTCAGTAGCTTCATTAATTCAGAAAAAAGTTTGCTCTCGAACTGACGACCTTGATCGCTTGTTATCGTGTTAGGACGTTAGGACAACCAAATCTTGTTATCCAGCCTTCATTTATAGTTTTGACTACTAGTTCTGCAGTTATGTCATGGTAATGCTTCGGGCCATCGCGTTTACCGGTCGATAATAGTGAGTAGGTACTTGTGTCCATATTGTGATGGTGGTAAGTCCCCAACAATGTCGACATGGATATGTTGGAATCGTTCTGATGGTTCGAATATTGCGATTTGACTCGTATGTCGAATTACTTTTGCTTTTTGACAGGCTTCACAGGATTTCGTCCATCGTCCCGCGTCAGCGTTCATTGCCGGCCAGAACTATTTTTCACTGAGTAGTTTTCTTATTCTGCGTGTGCCGGGATGACTGAAGTTATGTACACTGTCGTACGCTGCTCGGCGAAATGTTTCTGGTAGGTACGGGCGAATATGTTGTGTTGATGTGTCGCATAGTATTTTGCAATTTGTGTTTGGTAGGAGTATGCGCTTCAATTGTAAGTTGCTTTGCTTCATCAACTTACGTATAGTGCTGTCTCTTTCTTGCGCTGCGGCCAGTTGATTGTAGTCTATCGTTGTTGGACAGGTGATGGTTTCTGTGTTCCGTGAGCTCCGAACAGGAATAGGCTTTTACTGCTGGACTGGACCGGTAGGTTAAGGATAGAATTCGGCAAGGAAAAATGAATGAGCTTGGTCTTCTTAATATTGAGAGTTAAGAGATCAGCCAAAAGCCACTCCATCACAAGGCGGAGAGAGTATTCCGTTCTATGTTTGTTCCTGTCCCAATTAACATCGTATACAATAAGCGCTGTGTCGTCAGCGTAGGTGAATATATCGCAGTTGGGGATAGACATTTTGCACAAATCATTTATATTTATATTAGAAACAAGTTTTCGGGTGCCACAAGGAAGTATATTGGGACCTACCCCAATATACTTCCTTGTGGCACCCCAAAACTAATACATTCATCTTCGCTGACAAAGGAATTGATTTTTACACGCTGAGTTCTACCAGACAAGTAATCTGTGAACATTTTTAATGCGAGGCCACGTATTCCAATGTTTCCATCTTCAGAAGCAGAGTGGGGACAGAAACCGAGTCAAATGCTTTAAAAACACCATAGCATTTTTGCTTTTTATCTAAATTAGAGACAACGCTGTTTACTAGATCTTGGACAGCGTCTTCAGTAGAGATTCCCTGTCTAAATCCGTACTGATCATTATTTAAAATTTTGAAAGATATGAAGTTAAGGATTTATTTAATATCTTTTCAAGGATTTTAGACAAGGAACTCAAAACAGAAATCGGCCTATAATTAGACGCATTGCTTCTGCCCCCAATTTTATAGATTGGATGGACTACGGCTTTCTTAAATACTCTATTAAAAATACCGGTATCAATTGCACGATTACATAATTATATTATGTGTGTTATAGGTGAAGTGAGTATAGGGTTGGATTGCTTAAGTATTTTAACTGGGATGTTATCGTGGCCAGTGGCACAATCTGATCGTAAACTACAAATTATTTCATACACAGGTGTATGAAAAAATTCCCTCGAAAAATTCGAATTTGACGGAGTCGGTTGAGTAGTATTATTTAACCGACGAAAAAACGGAGGAGGTTACTCAATTCGACTCGTTTTTTTTTTTATGTATGACCACGCATATCTTTTTACCGAGTAATTCGATTTTGATAATTCTTTTTAATTGGAAAGGGTATATATATCCTGAAGTTGGTCCATATAAATTTGGAAAAAAAAATCAAACTGTAAGTGAAAGAGGTGTAGAAGCAGTTCCTCTTTTTTTGTAGACTTTCTTGAAGTACCATAGGTTTCTATGCGGGGAGTAAAATAAAATACTGAATTTTCAAGCCAATGCTGCGAGTGAAGTGGAGAGATGTGTTGCGTGGGCGGCGCGCGGCGATAGAATGAACGCCGGGTCCGAGTAGTCGCAACGTCCCCGCAAGGGGGCGTGGCAGGCGGTATCGGGGCTTCGCCCCCTGACCGCAGATGCTTTACTGCGGCCCGTAAAAACGGGCCCATCATTGGGTTGGCCCTTACTTCCTGGGCCGTCGGTGTCCGTGGCTGCTGCTCTTCCACTTCCGCGTGTGGGCGTCCCGGCGGTAAGTCAGCGCCCCGGCGGGTGACGTCACGCACGGGGGGGAACCGCGCTGCATCCCGCAGTTCAGCCCCAGCAGACGTCTCCCTGATGCCGGGTGGACCCGTTAGGGTCCTGCAGCCGGCGAACCAGCGCGGAGACACCACCGAGCAGCAGCCGAGTTTTGTCCAGTGGAAGCTGTCCCTGCGTGGACGAGGACGAGGAGCTTCGGTGTTGGGTCCAGATGGCGGCTTCAGTCGCGGGCGGCGACGCGAGGCGAACAGCGCGACGCGAGGCGGCGGCGCAACAGACCGCGCGGCGCCCCACAGCTGTCCGTCCAGTTGGTGGATCCGGGGGGGCCGGGCTTCGGTCGCAGGGGCGGCCGAGGCTCCGGTGGCAAGTCCTGTGGAGCTGCTGTTCGTGGACTCGGCACCCCGGCGGTCAAGCCACCGCCAGGTGAGACCCCCACTGGCGTGGGGGAGGCCCAGCGGATGGCGACCAGCGACGGGGGGCGCCGTGTGCGGCGGCTGCCAGCGCAGGACTGCAGCGACAGGGGCCACAGGGTGCGGGGCGGCGCGGCATGCACGAACAGCAGCTGGTAAATCCGGTTCGTTGAAGCCGGCCCAGCTCGGGCCAGCTTCGGAGTCATCTCCGCTCGCGTGCCGCTCGGGTGGCGCGGGGGCGCCGCCACTGCGGGGGGGGCGCGGGCGGGCAGGGAGCGCGGGGGTTGGGGTGCGCGGGCAACGTGCGAGCGCGGTCGGCGCATCGCACGGGCGGCGCGGGTGGCACGCGGGCGGCGCAACGGTGCGCGCTGTCTGCGCAGCGGAGCGCTCGGTACGGGGACACGCGCGGGACGAGCTGCGGCGCTTGGTCCGTTTCGCGCGCGATGAAGCGGACGGCGCCGGATGCCGGCTCGGTGACGGCGTGGACGCAACGCGCGCAAGCGCCGATGTCGTCAGCGGGCCGGCGGGTGCAGCTGGTCTCGGCGTCTCCCCTCCTCTTCGTCCCTTTGGGGACATCCTCCAATCTGGGGCGCATTGCGCCGGGCGGCGCGCTGTCGATGACCGGCAGCAGCGTCATCCGGCGCAGCAGGTCAGTCCTCTTCAGGCCCGGCGCGCGCTGCTCGGGAGCGGCGCGCGCCGGGCTACAGCTTCAGGTGGGGGCTAGGCCACCGCGACCGCAGGCGGCGACTAAACGCCGGAAAGCTTTTCTGGTGCCCCCCCTGCGCAAGCACGGTCCACTACGCAGGCCGCACAAACGCAGAGGGGACACAAGGGGGCGGTCCGCGCGGTGAAGGGGTCACAAGCCGGTTCGTCAGACCCGGACCGACTTGTGACTGGCCACGAGCCGATCCTGAACGCCGGGACTACGCGCGTCCTATATTTAAAATAGTTGCCGCTAGGCAGGTGTAGTTAGAGGTGTGCAGTGTAGAAATGGCAGCGCTTTATTGTCGTAATATCACTTAAAACTAAACAGGGTGTCGAGAAAACATAAAAACTTATTAATTAAATAATAATCTAGTTTTAGAATGTTACCATTATACATTTAGCAAGTCTAGATTCCAATAAGTTTATTTTATATTCTAAATTCCAACAGGTTTCT
The DNA here is from genome assembly GCA_949987655.1 of Polymixis flavicincta. NCBI lineage: Eukaryota > Metazoa > Arthropoda > Insecta > Lepidoptera > Noctuidae > Polymixis > Polymixis flavicincta. The sequence continues at coordinate 9,316,261 of OX465175.1, read as the reverse complement.
ATGTATTAAACTCTAGATGCTTAGCTTTACATGACTACAATTTATTATATAAGGAACATATCAACATAGGACTAAATCTATTTTAAATAACTAGAGCTGATATTTACATCTTACTTAAATATCTAAAGCTGTTATTTACAATCTTCCTCTCGTGCGCAAGCACCACCACAATTAGTGATTAGTCCGTTGTTGTTATAGGCGAGAGACCGGGCGGCGAAGCAATCCAGCAGCGGTTCCTGATCTCGGTTACTCGAACACGCCCATCTGGGCCCGTTTAGACTCTAGTTACTTCTCCTCTTGGCCATAATCCTCTAGGCGTTGAATTGTCTGCTATTATGATGATGTCGCCGACTTTCACGTTCCTATGTAGAGAATTGGAACCTGGTCGGGGTATTAGCAGAGGTTTGAATTCCACCGACCATCTTGCCCAAAAGGCGTCGACTAATGCCTGGGTGGCCACGTATTCAAGTCTGTTTTAGTATCTTGAAAGGAACCAAACGGAGACATCCCACTAGAGCGTCCCATTAAAAGGTGATTGGGAGTTAACGCTTCTTCACCTAGGTTGGGATTTACTGGGGTCAATGGCCTTGAGTCGATCACATGTTCGGCCTCTAGCAGTAATGTGTGCAGTACTTCGTCAGGTGGGTATTTTTCTTTCAGTGTGACTTTTAGAGCTGTCTTTACTGATCTGACGAGGCGCTCCCAGGCTCCGCCCATGTGACCACCTAGAGGTGCTCAAATATTTTTTTCTGAAGCGAAGTCTCTCAGGCCCTGATCGTTGCTTTGCATAGCTTCTAGGATTTCTTTTTCAGCGCCAACGAAGTTGGTTCCGTTGTCGCTGTATATTACGTTCGGTTTTCCGCAGCGCGCTATCATTCTCCGCAGGCTCATGATCATGGAAGAGGCCGTGAGGGATGTGGCCATCTCCATGTGCACTGCGCGCGTGGTGAGGCTTGTGTAAATAGTGCGCCCCACCTTTTCTCGCATCTTCGCCCGACTGTTACATGCATGGGCCCAAAATAGTCCACCGCAGTAGCAGTAAATGGCGGTTGATTCTGGGCCAGCCTTTCAGCAGATAAGTCGCCTAGGGGGATTTTTGAGGGGATCCCCTTATAGGTCCGAGACCATTGGCATTGGTTGCATATGTAGCGTACAACATTGCGCAGTCCTATTATGTGGTAACGTTATCTTAGCTCATTCATGACAGTTTAGTGGTTGCCATGGTTGAAGGTTGCGTGTGTGTGATGCACCAACAGTTGTGTGAAGCCTTCTTTGGCATGTAGGACTGGCATGTTTTGCTCATCTTTGATTCTGCTATCCAAACATAGGATCCCGTTGCGGTCGATCTTCACGGAGAGTTTGAAGAACGGTGACTTCTTCGGTGAACTTCGGGTAACTCACATTTCAAAAATTCAAAATTTCAAAAGTTTGCCACGTGCGAAGCGTAAAGGTACATGAATTGTATGTCATCTTGATCGCCGTGTATGGAACTATAGCTCGTGTGAGCACCAGCCTAACAGTTCCAGTAAGTTTCGTACTTTTAGTGTTTTCTCCCATACAAAAAATAAATAATAGTTTAAAAAACTAAAAAACACGCTTTTATTGCTGACCGAACTAAAAAGTAGAAAATAATTTTTAATTACAAAGAGTTTATGTTACAGTAGTAGGAAGTCAATAATTTAATTCAGAGTAAAAAGCGTGGGGTGCATTTTCCTATATTTTCATGACTCTCCTCTCATAGATGGTTGCCAATAGAATAGTTGTAACAATTAAAATATCAAGCACCCCACGCTTTTAACTCTGAATTGAATTATTGACTTCCTACTTTTGCTTAGCTTATATGTGTGCCAAAATGTGCCCCCAAAAATAAAATCTGTGCCCCTTCAGGTTTTCGAGATATTGCATTTCCTGCTGGAGTAACGTTTTGATGAATCGTATATCTCTAAAACACGAGTACACGAGTAGCTCTTAATGTGTGCCCCTTAGTGCCCCAATTAGATTTAAGAAAATATTTATAGTTTTCATGTTATCGCGGGTTTATGAAAACTCGAAAAAACATCGCAGCGCCTAAATGAGACAAGGCACAAGTTCGCTGAAAACTGTATTCGGTCCTTCTTGACGCTATTAATAACCATACAAAGTTTCAAAACTGTTAATGCATGCGTTTTTGAATAATCTTGCTAAAAGTCAAAACGATGGTGTCATAACTTTGACGGCCAAATACAAGGAACCGGCTCAATCCCAGATGTGTAGGTGTGAACCAAAATCGTGTGCCTTTAGTCAAAAATATAATTATGGTGAAAATATTCCCAAAAACACACCAAAACAACAAAAACATTCCATTTATTAACTTAAGTTAATATTAAAAAAAACCAAAATATGTAAACAACGGCTGGTTATCCGACCAAATTCCAATGACTACTAAAAAGCGACTGATTCATACTTATCGATGACCTTCTTTATTGGACGTATTTTACCTAAGCTGTTGTCCGTACAGTCGCGTTCAAAAGTTTTGGGGGCTAATTAAAAATATATATTAAGAGCATTCATCCCACGTGGGTTGGCAACGGCGTATTTATAGCAGTTTTTCTCGATTATTTCATTAAATACAAACAAAAGTAAACATGTTTTTCAGCCATGCACTAGATCATTGGTATTTTCTTGTTTGTATGCTGTTTTTTTTTGCAGTGATTTTGCTATTTAATTATAAAAATCGACATACCGTCAATTATTTTCTGTTTCCATTATTTAGTATGATTATATATTTTTATTAAAGAATAAATGTTAAAAATAATCATAAATACAGAATATCTAGTGCTTGGCTGAAAAAAAAATGTACTTTTGTTTGTATTTAATGAAATAATCACGAAAAACTACTATAAATGCGTTGTTGCCAGCCCGCGTGGAATGAATGCTCTTAAATTCACCTTGTGACTATATTAAATGAACCAGCTTGTTGATGTGGAAATAATTATTTTTATTCCCTTAATAACTTCTAACACAGATAAACAAAGGTTATGTAGCGAAACCTATTTATGATACTAGTGCGGTAAGTTGGTTTTTACAAACGAGTAGACGAATGTAAGCCCGAGACGAAGTCGAGGGCTTACCATAGTCACGAGTTTGTAAATACCAATTTCTGCACGTGTGTCATACAATGTTTTTAAGACATTTGCGAGAAAACAGTCCAATATGTAGGTAATAAGTCTTCCATGCTATACAATTATTGTAAATAATTAAATAGCGCTCTCGCGATTTTGGCGGCAAGAGACAGTTTTCTGCAATTTTCGCCTCATTCAAAATATCAGGTGGAGTAGATTCCATATTATATTAGGTCTTTACCTATGAAATTGCCGTTCTGCAGTACTGGCCATTTCAAATCAAAATAATTTTTGTTTGGCTAAGAATTCTAATTTCAAATTAATTTTATTTTAAAAACATGGATTTTTTTTTCTAAAAGTAGTCATTTCTTTATTGATTAGTGTTACATTTTCATCGCATTTCAATCTTTTTCGTCATCATGGATACGTTAAAAATTCGAGTAATTATGGAATATGAGTACCGTCGTGGCAGCAACGCGGCACAAGCGGCACGCAACATCAACGACGTTTACGGAGCTAACACTACAAACCAACGCACCACCTGTTATTGGTTTGCTCGCTTCCGTTCTGGAAATTTCGACCTGAAAAATGAACCTCGCGGTCGTCCGAAGACTTTGGTCGACAATGACGAATTAAAGGCGATTGTGGAAGCTGATGATACACAATCTACGGCTGAATTAGCAGCAGCTTTCGACGTTAGCGTCAAAACAATATTGGTCCATTTGCGTCAAATTGGCAAGGTAAAAAAGCTTGACAAATGGGTGCCCCACGAACTCAATGATCGCCAGCGCGAAGTACGCGTCGAGACGTGCCTTGCACTGCTCAACAGACACACAAATGAAGGAATTTTGAACCGCATTGTTACCTGCGATGAAAAATGGATTCTGTTTGATAACCGTAAGCGCTCAGCAAGTTGGTTGGATCCTGGTTCAGCACCTAAACAATGCCCTAAACGAAAACTTACCCCTAGAAAAGTGATGGTCACTGTTTGGTGGTCTAGCGCCGGTGTGATTCATCACAGCTTCTTACCAAACGGGGTGAGCATTACTGCAGATGTGTACTGTGAAGAACTGAACACAATGATGGAGAAGCTGGCGCATCTCCAACCAGCATTGGTCAATCGCTCGTCTCCGCTGCTCCTGCACGACAACGCGCGACCTCATACTGCACAGCAGACGGTCTCCAAGTTGCAAGAACTGGGGTTGGAAGCTCTCCGTCATCCGCCCTACTCACCAGACCTTGCGCCTACAGACTACTACTTTTTCCAGAATTTGGATAACTTCTTGGCGGGAAAAAAATTTAATACCCGAGAGGCAGTACAAAATGCCTTTGAAGAATTTGTTGCCTCCCGTCCAGCTGATTTCTTTAAGAAGGGCATCAATAAACTGCCACTGCGATGGCAAAGATGCATTGATTGCATGGGTGATTACTTCGATTAATACAAATAAAAAATTCATGAAAAAAATTCGTTTAAATTTTTTCATACAAAACGGCAATTTCATAGGTAAAGACCTATTATCAGATTCCTCGCTTGAACTCATATTATTAGGTTTATAAAATATCAGTTGAAAAGTCGCGACAAACTTTGACGTTTCTAATATGAAAATGGCGCGAATTTGCAAATGGCGCCACATGCACGTGGTGAAAATTAGATCTACATTTTTCGCTTCATTTACTCTTTATTAATAAAGTGAGACAAATTTACTGAGCACAAAGCGCTTCCAAGGAGGTTCGATCAGTCAGCTTATTTTATTCTCGTAATATGAAACTCCTTGGTGGAATTCTTATAATATTTTTCAACACATTTGCTCAAAAACTGCATTTACGAAGCTTGTATACATGGTTCGAAAGTTAAAAATTACGCACCATACAACGGAACGTGCGGTAAAATAGGTATTCTCACCTAAGTAGGTACTTAATTTACCGCATAGCCCGTTGTATAGCACCGTGCGTATTCTTTACGGTTTTTTTTTTTAATTTCCATAAAATATTAAAAGAATTTCGTCCAACGAGTTTCACATTACGAGAATAAATAAGCTGACTGATCGAACCTCCTTGGAAGCGCTTTTGCTCAATACGTTTGTTTCACTTTAATACTAAAGAGTAAATGAGATAAAAGATGTAGTTCTAATTTTCACCACGTGCATGTGGCGCCATTTGCAAATTCGCGCCATTTTCATATTAGAAACGTCTAAGATTGTTGCGATTTTCCGACTGATAATTATAAACAAACTTATAATATGAGTTAAAGCGAGGAATGTGATATTAATATGGAATCTACTCCACCTGATATTTTGAATGAGGCGCAAATTGCAGGAAACGGTCTCTTGCCGCCAAAATCGGAGAGCGCTATTTAATGATGTTTAAGTTTGTTTAATTACATATTGTACTGTTTTCTCGCAAATGTGTTGAAAAACATTGTATGACACACGTGCAGAAATTGGTATTTACAAACTCGTGACTATGGTAAGCCCTCGACTTCGTCTCGGGCTTACATTCGTCTACTAGTTTGTAAAAACCAACTTACTGCACTAGTATCATAAATATCTATTTCAACACATTTGCTCAAAAACTGCATTTACGATGCCTGTATACATGGTTCGAAAGTTAAAAATTACGCACTAATACAACGGAACGTGCGGTAAAATAGGTACTCTCACCTAAGTACCTATTTTACCGCATACCTCGTTGTATGGCACAGTGCGTATTCTTTACGGTTTTTTTTTAATTTCCATAAAATATTATAAGAATTTCGTCCAAGGAGTTTCACATTACGAGAATAAATAAGCTGACTGATCGAACCTCCTTGGAAACGATTTTGCTCAATACGTTTGTCTCACTTTAATAATAAAGAGTAAATGAGATGAAAGATGTAGTTCTAATTTTCACCACGGGCATGTGGCGCCATTTGTAAATTCGCGCCATTTTCATATTAGAAACGTCAAAGATCGTTGCGAGTTTCCGACTGATATTTATAAACAAACTTTTATTATGAGTTCAAGCGAGGAAACTGATATTAATATGGAATCTACTCCACCTGATATTTTGAATGAGGCGCAAATTGCAGGAAACGGTCTCTAGCCGCCAAAATTGGAGAGCGCTATTTAATGATGTTTAAATAGGTTTGTTTAATTACATATTGTACTGTTTTCTCGCAAATGTGTTGAAAAACATTGTATGACACACGTGCAGAAATTGGTTTTTACAAACTCGTGACTATGGTAAGCCCTCGACTTCGTCTCGGGCTTACATTTGTCAACTCGTTTGTAAAAACCAACTTACCGCACTAGTATCATAAATAACTATTATGGAAATTAAAAAAAAAACCGTAAAGAATACGCACGGTGCTATACAACGGGGAATGCGGTAAAATAGATACTTAGGTGAGAGTACCTATTTTACCGCACGTTCCGTTGTATGGTGCGTAATTTTTAACTTTCGAACCATGTATACAGGTTTCGTAAATGCAGTTTTTGAGAAAATGTGTTGAAAAATATTTTATGGTAATTAAGTAATTTAATAATAACTTATTCGTAATTTAAGGCACTTAAAAGTATGAAAAGTATGAACTGACAGTATTGTGCCAGTCATTTGAATCAGTGTATTATATATATAAACATAACATTGGAAAACCTAAAATATATTACAAGTATAATTAAATACTACGTAATCATTTATAGTAACAACATCCAAGTTATTTTCAACAGTTAAGACAGTTATTTTTGGAAGCATGTATTCAAATTAGGTACTTCTACATTTGTTCAACGTTTCGTTAATGTGACAGATGACAATATCCACCAAACAATATACAATATCAAAATTAACAATCTAACACGCGCAGGTTTGACGACTTCCATCCTGTCGAACAAGCCGGATTCCGCACCGTAGACCACATACTACGCTGCGGTAGGTTGTACCGAAGACCGAGGAGTAGTAGGTAAACCTTTTTTACTAAGCGTTTATGAATTTTTTTTTATTTTTTATTTTTTATTTATTTAATCAAATAATAATAATGTTAACATTAAGTTAATAGTAATTAACATAAATGGGTACACTTGACTTATGCTAGTTAACAAACAGGTAGGTGTTGCAACCAGCACCCTTACTAAGTTATATAATAACTTGTATAATTAAGGGCAGTGGTAAGTATATACAGCCCATACATATTTTAGTGACAAAAAAATATTGCAGCCAGAACAAGTGTTCTAAAGTTAATATACAACCATAATTGCAGAATTCGAAATTACAGATGATATGTTTTTTTTTTTTTTTTTTTTTTCTAATATACTTTTTACATTTTATTTGACATTTGAACAATTCGTATGTGTGCATTTCTGTGTGTTTATGTGTGGGGGGTGAGTGCGTGTGGGTGAGGGTGTGTGTGTTTGTGTGTGTGTGTGAAGGTATGTTATGTTTGTAAGTGTGTATGGTGAAGTCTTTAGGGTGGGTTATAATCAGAGAAAAGCAGGCGTTCTGTTTCCAGGTAGTTATTTGTAAGTAGAAAGTTTGTTACAGATTTCTTGAGGGAAGAGGTAGAAAGAGAGTAAAGTCTCAATTTCCTATTGAGTTTATTATATAATTGTGGCCCTTGGTAGCAAAGAAATCGTTTGGTAAATGAGTATTTACATGTGTAGTTCCGACAAACTATATCTTTACGTCTTTTAGTGATTGCCGCGTAGGGGGTATCTTTGTGCTGTAATATGATTGTATTAAGAATAAAGAGTTGCCTCACAGAAAGTACTTTGCAACTTTTATATAGATCTTCTGTTGGGAAAAGAATCGGGCGAAATGTGCTTACCTTTAACACGGCTCTTTGGGCCCTCTCCAATTTTAGCATTGTGGTCTTAGGAGCACCACCCCAGACGGAAGCACAATATGAAAGAAGTGTCTGACAGAGGGCAAGGTAAACCCTTTTGACAATCTGTGCTCCTGCCACATGACGAAGAGTCTTAAAGACGAATATTAATTTTCTAACCCTTGCAGTCAGTAGATCTATGTGTGCTGAGAAACTCAGATTGTCATCAAGAGTTACCCCGAGGTATTTGATTGTGGGAGTGCGTGCGAGTTTAGGGCAAGAGCAAGCTGCGGTGCCTAGGCAAAAGCTTGAGTGAGCGATTAGGGAATATGAGTTCGGCGGCTGTGTAGATTGGCGTAGGGTAAAGCAGATTATTTTTGTTTTATCCGTATTGAGGGTGAGTTGATTGCCATTAAGCCAATTTAGCACTTGATCTAGTCCTATCTGCGCCGCGTCAAAAGCCTCCTGCCAGGTATCGCCAGTAAAAGTGAGTGCAGTGTCATCAGCAAATGCCGTGATTTTTCCATTACGGAGAAGCAGATTACACAGCTGATTTACGTACACCAAAAAAAGTGTGGGACCAACTACACTTCCTTGAGGAACCCCAAAAGTAACAGGAAGCTCCCCACTGAGGTAATTATAAATTTTTACGCACTGAGTCCTATTGCTCAAATAGTTTGCAAGAATTTGGAGTGGGAGGCCACGTATTCCCAGTTCCTCTAGTTTCAAAATTAAGTTGGGAATAGAAACTGTGTCAAAAGCTTTTTTTTAAGTCTAGGAAAACTGACACTACCTTCTTTTTTGCATCAATGTTTTTGACAATGTAACCCGTTAAATTTAGAACAGCATCATTCGTCGACTTGTTTCGTCGGAATCCAAATTGATTTGGAGATAAAAGCTTTTTATCTTCAAGGTATTTAGTGAGTCTCTTATTTATAATGCGTTCTAGGATTTTGGATATTGAAGGTAGTACAGCAATGGGACGATAATTATTAACACAGCTTCTATTCCCTCCCTTATGTATAGGATGCACAATGGCTTTTTTCAGGTATGAAGAAGAGAAGTTTATGTAAGTACATACTACCAAAAAACCCTCGATTTGATCGAGATAAGGGCTGTACTGCAGTTTCTTCATTGGTGCCAGATCGACTATCGGTAATCGAGGTGCTGAATTAAATTTTCGAAAAACACTGATAAACGTTATTCTTAATTTTTGGTTTAAGGTATATATACTGAGTTTCGAGTTAATCAGACCGCGCGTTAAAATTCTTTCATACAAACTTTTACAACCCCCAATCCTGGAATCCCTTGGAATCCCTTTAGGGGGTAGTTTAGAAAAGCAATAAATTACCCACTTTATAATTTACTTTGATAAATATTTGTGCCAAGTTTCAAGTTTATTATCTCAAAGAATAAGATTTTTCATACAAACAAAATCTCCCCTTGTCACCCCTTTAAGGTCGAATTTCCAAAAACCCCTTCTCAATGCTAACACGGCTTCCTTTTATAATGTAGGGGACATTATAAAAGGAAGCCTTGTGCAAAATTTCACGTTCCCAGTCCTAATAGTTTCGGTTGTGCGTTGATTTGTCAGTCAGTCAGTTTCTCCTTTTATATACAGGAAAGTTTTTTATCCAGTGCGCAAATTGTAACCATGAATTCAGCATATCATCCTAGACACCCTAGTGCAGAAATTTTTCACGGGATATTAACTGTACCTATGTATGCAAAAATGAAAAAAATCTCTTACAAACAGTACAACTATAATAATACCACGCCGCGCCGCCGCCGCCCGCTAGAGACAATATCCCTCCTCACGCCATACCCCGCACCGCATACCGATGAACAATACACTTGCGTGTAGGTAAAGAAACCCGTTCGACCCAGGTTACGCGACGATCACAATTTGAATTCGTGATTTTTAAAACAAACTATATGACAGTTGATCACGTATTCGAGTACGTGATCGGCGTCTTTTAGAATGAGCGACATCACGGGTTGAGTACGTGATCGGCTGTCAAAATGGTTCATATATTTTTTATAGAGCTTTAAAGCGTCTGACAACAGTTCCGGCCCATGGAAAGCGTCTGACACTTTTGATATTACTTCAGAGTAATATTCTACAATATAATATATATAAAAATGTGAAAATAGGCAAAGTAATACTTAATTTTAGGTAACTTTCTCACCTGGTACCTGCCCAGGTGTCACTGAGCGAACTCCACAAACACGCAGGTAAAGTACATGAGGCCACTACTCAGAACCTACGGTTTCATCTTTGTGAAAATAAGTTATGTCAGACAGCTCTGGGATCTTGCTTGGACTATTACGTGCCAGAGCAATTCTGCGGCCAAATTCAGATATACTTCGGAAATATATAGTCTGGTTTCTGGGTGAGTGTTCGTCTAATTATGTCGGCCGGTGTAATTTAAGCAAGTACCAAGTCAAGAAACTATTCTGATTCTGATGCATAAATTGTTTTGAAAACTCTGATCTATAATTTTGTATAAAGAAAACCAACAAAAACATTAAAATAATTTTAATCTAAAATAATACAAAATTACCGCAACCTGTTACCACAGTATAAAAATCATACAGTAGTTCGACGCCTTTGATCTTTGGTAAAATGGCGACATCGTCTAGACAGTAACGCATCGGCCAGGGTTGTCACAAGTAAACAATATAGAAATTATTTATTTATTGCAGATCAACATCGATAGCAGTATTGATGTTGATCTGCAATAAATTTATTTCAGAATTGACACCCATATCATATTATAAATACATTTTAAATGACGTCCGCCATCTTGGATTTCGAAAAAGGATGGCTTTTTCGTAACAAGCACCCCAATTAAACTTAAAATTGGTACCGATTCTCTTGTACAGAGGCCAGCACATCAACCTACCCCAATCTGTCAAATTTCTTTGATAGTTTTTCAACTTTATCACAAAGGAATAAGGTGCATGTTCAGTTGGACAAATTTGACAGTTTAGGATAGGTTGACCTGCTGGCGTCTGTACACCGAACTAAACTAACTAAACTATAACTAAAATTCCTTACTTTTGACTATGAGAATCTTAACGCTATCCTGCAAAAAATATCTCTAAATTTAAAACAATTTTGACACAACTAAAATCGAATTTCTCGCACGTGGTATGTTTTGGCTTCGCAACGTGGTACTTGTTTGCCCTACCCCGTGATTTTTTTTAGAGCCAGAGGCGCGCAGGGGCAGCAGCCTCGACGTGATTTTTAAGGAATTTTCACTTTTTGTATGGAAAATATGAAAAATTATTACCCTCATGTTGAGTTTTAGAGGTGTATGGGGTTAAGTAAAGGGGGTCGAAATTTCCATTATTTTTGCGATAGGACACACCATTTTCGAGATATAAGCAAAAGAAAAGAAAAAAAAAACACAGTGCTATTTTTGCACCAGAACTCGAGGTGTTGGTGTGAATTTTAGTTTTTGACAACTAATTTTATTCCACACCTACTTAACCGCGATTAAAAATAGTCAGATTTAGTTAGACAACCAAACTTTTAGGTTGAATATAACAATGAAATTGACAACAACAGAATAGCAAAATTGCCATTTTCACTAAACTAATAACTCAGTGCAATCTTAGTGCTGTCAAACTAAAATATAGTTAAGTTGTGTCACTTTAGTCAATTTCAGAATGGGAAATCGTCGTTTGACAGGAATAAACTAAATTTTGGTGATTTTTAGTCTAGTTTAGAGAATTTTGTGACAACAGAATGTGGTGAGGGTGCACCATTGACACCGAAATCAAATTATAAAAAAACGACGTCCGCCATCTTGAATTTCAAAAAGGATGACTTTTTCGTAACAAGCACTCCAATTAAACTTAAAATTGACATCCATATCTTATTATAAAAAATAATGTCCACCATCTCGAAATTTACCCTTAGTAAATAATAAAAAAGTCCAACACTTTCACATTTATAATATTAGTAGGATTTCCAAACAGATGCCCTGTGCGATAACCTGTGCCTAACCTTTTTAACCGTACGCCAGTCGGCCATTTTATTAGCGTTATCAACGTGGCACGATATTTATGAATATTTTTTTTTAACTGCACTCTACAATAACAAAACAGATTTATTTAACTTTATTCTGTACGTGGAAGCTGATGAAATCGCAGATCTTTATTTATACGAGATGAGGACTTGCAATCACTCACAGCACACGTCGTATGTACCATTTTAAATAAACAAATAAAAAACAAACACGCATTAGCCCCGAATGTTAGAGCCCAACCTACTAACATCGTTTTGATCGCAGAATGGGCTCGACTTACCCGCGTCTCGCCCCTCACACCCCGCACGATTGCCCTGTCTAGACGGCTTCGTCGGACGACTGTATGATTTTTAGACTGTGCTGTTACCATACATTCAGTACATGTAGGTATTATTAGAAAGCAATGCACAAATAAAGATACTTAAAAGTTTAAAGCTGGCAGGTGAAAAAATAACAACTTGTAATTTTTCTCGCGCATTTCAGAGAGGTCACGTAGAAAGTTTTTCTTTTTCTCTTCTTTCCAATGCCACTTGGTATCCGTCGACAGCCTTCATCATAATATCGAGTTTGACCTTAATTTTCGGTATAGGACCGTCTTCTCTGTCTTCTACTACTTTATATTGTCGCAGTAATGTTGACAATGCTGTTTTTATTGACATCAATCCGTATTGGTAGCCTGTGGACAATTTAGTTTCAATTAAAACGAAGTTCGGAAGGCGGTGACATAAAATTAAAATAGGTACATAATATCAAAAGCCACCACTTTATTTTATAATTTTTTGTGGCTATAATCTAATAATTACTACATCCTTAATTTTTGATTAATTTTTGTAATACATAACTCGGCATAAAAAAATATGTGACTGAACAATCAATGATCCCCTGTTTTCCTACCCTTAGGATTGTTTTTTTTTTTTTAATTTTTATGGGACCAACTTCGGGATATACCCTTTCCAATAAAAAAAGATTTATCAAAATCGAACTACTCTGAAAAAAGTTATCCGTATATATAAAAAAAAACGCGTCTACTTGCGAACTTCCTCCGTTTTTTCGTTGGTTAAAAAAAAGTTAATTGAAAGAGATAATTGTCGCGGGTGTGGAGAATATTATCATGAAACTCTTCTCTTCGAGGACTGGCTTCAATGCACGGTGTGCAGGGCCGGATTTAAATTTGTGCCGCCCTGGGGCACTGAAGAAAATGCCGCCCCATGACTTAAATTTTATTTTAATAGTTTTGATATCTTATTTTTTAAGAGTTAGAATAACTAATTGATTGCAGGAATTTATTATGTATTAGCATTTATTATACATTATGTTTTATTTATATTTATTCTTTATTTACTCACATATTATGTATTATATACTATAGTAATATAAAAAAATATTTGTATTTTTCTTAGAATTATAAATTTTGCACTAAGAACGACTTATATTAGTATTGCATAATTTTTTTCACAGGCAAACTCGCCTAACTTTTTGAATTGCAAACTGTACCCTAATTGCGTAACTCACGATTCATCATAATCTGTATCGTTTTGAAACGGATTGTTAAACCATTGCTTCATATGTTCGAAAAATGTGTCTGTTCGACAACATAAATAACGCAATGAATATTGTTTAACTGTGAAGACGAAACCAATTATGATCAATCGTGAGTTACGCAATTAGGGTGCTGGTCGATGAAATCTTCACAATCTAAACGTTGACGCACATCTGATTCTATGCATAGAATAGCTAAGCTATTGAGTCTATTTGCACCCATTGTAGAACGTAAGAAATTTTTAACTCGTTTTAAACAAGAAAACGATCGTTCTGCGCTACAGTTTGTTACGGCTAAAGTTATAAATATTCGATAAGCGATTTCTACGTTTGGAAACTCAGTGTAAAGGTCGTTTGAATGCAGAAGTTTCAGAAGATCAGAAGGTGAATTTTTTTCCATCTATTTTTCGGTGCAACGAGCATGGAAGTGCACAAATTCGTCTTCTAGTGAGGACTCAAGATCTGAACAATATATTTCTCTTAAACGTTTAGCTCGTTTACGAATTCCCCTATTATCTAAATCACCAAATTCAATGATAACCGAGAATTTTTCTTGAATCTTTTCATTTGCTGTACATCTTTTACGCAATTCAGATCCCAGATTGTCAAGAATGACATTAAAAGTATTAACTCTAAACTGGTCTCGACCTGACAGCTGCACATCTCCATCTCGTGTTTCATCAGCATGTAATTTTCTCTTTCTTTGTCTGGAAACTGTTGTTTTATAATCTTGAATTTCTGAAATTTTTAAAGCTGTTTTTTCATAGATTTCAAATTCATTTCGCGTATCAGCAACGACTTTGATCAAAGTATGATTATCATCGATTACATCAGCGATGCTACAATCAATTTTTTGCAATCTTTGGCTTACAGCATTATATCTTGAAAGTAAGAAATGCCAAAGTATCTGCATAAATGCTGTTTCAAGTCGCTCCAACTGAATTCGAATACCTTTAGCTTCTTGCCGTGTAATTGCATTTTCTTCGATATCTTCTTCAAGAATAATCAAGGTTTCAATTATTTCAACAAAATGTTGATTAAGTGCTTGAACCGCTTCATAACGAGCTGACCATCTGGTTGCAGATAAAGATTTTAACGCAATTATTTTTTCAGTATGAGACTGTAAGACTTCCCAGCGATGCGTCGATGCAGTAAATAAGTTGTATAAAGATAAAGTCTGTACTGTATTAAAGAATGACGCAGCTTTTGGGGCGCATTCTGCGAGATCAAGATCAAAAAACTCAAGAACAGATAGTAGATAGATAGTGCCGATTCTGGCGCACTCTGAATCACCACCCTCATCGGTCGTTGAAGGACGACGAAACCTAAAAAAAAAAAAAAGGTTTTGATGTGCTCTGAGCTCGAATCTGCGGTCCATTTTTGTGTAGGATGCACGGTTTCGAAGATGTGCAGATCGATTTACTCATATCTAATTGATAACCGGTGGGTCTGTACCGTCATTAGCGTCCCATTGTTTTTCGATTATCTATTGTTCCTCCAACGCCGTCAAAACTCGGTGTTCATATCTATTAATCATATCACTGCTTTTGTATTAAACCTCTTTGTTAGGAGCTAACTCGCTTTTCTGAATCATCAATAAAACACATTCCTTCATTTTACTACCATTTTTATTTCCAAAATTTTGTTGCTTATGGATAAATGGTCACCAAATAACGTTTCCTAAAATAACCTATTTTCTGTGATAGTATAAAAATTGATAACGATAGCATCTACGACAACACAAACGCCTTCGTATACAATATTTATAACCAAACCGAATTTCGGGGTGTCCCTGATTTCTTGCTAAAGCGAGTTTTAGATTTGGTGACCATTTGTCCATTTTGCTATACAAAATATAACATTGTTGATGAACATTTAAATTGTAGCCTTATCTACTTATAAAATAGGAGCGAAACATCTCATCCACTAAAATATCGTTGTACAGTGTGTTCCCTGTAAATATGCTCGTAAAACTATGCATTGAATATCCCTGAAACTTATATAGCAAATACATTAAGCAATATTCACCACAGACTGAAGTCCAACCATTCTGAATCCTATCAACATTCCAGTCCCATCTTTTACAGTTCCTTTTTAAAAACTCTAGATGAAATCGAGCAGGTGATCTTCCGTATGAATCAAAATACTGACCGTTGCCACTGCAATCTATATGAAACGCGACCCAGTGAGAACCTGGCTTATCATCGGAATCCAGATTACATATTATGTATGTTGGTACGTGTGTATACATAGGCAGTCTATTAGCAGCATAAACATTATTTTCTAGAGTGGGATGAATCTTTTTCAGATGTTCTTGTACATCTAGTGTATCCATGATATTACTGCTATTAGTAGATTATTACAGTACCAATCTATTCAATGGCCAACAAAGGAATGATCAATTATAGTGATTTGTAAATATTAAATCGCATTCTTTTGTGAATATTTTGTAGGAAGCTACTCTACTCATCACGAAACAATGCGAGATAAGTCTGTTGACTCACTTGTCGACTCAAAAGTTACTATCACATTCACTGCGGAAATGCCTTAGATAAGAAATAAGTTACTGGTGCTATATAAGCCGGGCAACTGCAGTCATGGAATCAGTGTATGGTCGTTAGACTGCAGTGGATCTTCAATACTACTAGCCATGGACGTAAGTGTTTATTTATTCTATTGACAAACTTACTTTTCTTTCTGTTGTTGTTTCCTTACGTGTGTGTGTGTGTGTGATTAAGTGTAAACAAATTGATATTAACATGATAACTGTGTTGTTGCAGAAATCATTCAACTTCGATGAAAATACCTATAAACAGTATTACTACTCGTCACTCTCTTCTTCGTATTTTATTTGACACAATTCGTCCATCAGACTCTCGCATTAGATCATCAATAATGACAAGATGTGGGTTTTCACCATCAAAAATATTAAGATTTGGAATTCCTTGATGATAGTTAACATTTGGTAAATTATATCTCATAAAAATTGAAATGTACGATATGAAGAAGCTATGCAAGATTCCAACTACTGATCATTGGAAACATGCTACCACGAGAATTAAATATTATGTAAAGAATAATAACGATAGCATCTACGACAACACAAACGCCCTCGTATACAATATTACAAAGACAATTGCAGAAAGTGAAAAAGTTAAAAAATACTTTTTTAACAATGATCATTAGTGAATGTGATTCTGTTTACTTAAAGTACTTCTGTGTGTGACTTTAAATATTGGGTATTATTTGAAATTGGACATCAGTTGGTCTATCAACACTGAACTGCTATTTATTCTGCTTATTCTTTGGTATAAAGATGGAAAACTTCAGTGAAGTGTGCACCAGTGCTTTCTTTTCCACATCCATGGAAGAGAATATGGAACTATTCAACAGCGAATTATATCAGGAAATGTCTAAAGTTTGTGAAGAAATGGAGAAGCGTGAACTGTTCGATTCATCATATGATGATGAGCTGTATAATCACTGTGCGATGGTTGAAACACAGTTTAAGTAAGTAAAATAAACATACATTTCGATCATGATTTACACATTGTTTTATATAGTTTTTTAATAAATTTTAACATTTTTACAGTCTACCACTACAACTTGGAGGAGGAATGAAGCGAAAGAGCAGCGAAGAACCCAAGATTGTCAAAAAACCAAGAACGGAAGAAGAAGCGTCTACCTCTGCAGGGACCAGTGTCGGTAACGATGATCAAGTGGAATGTCTAACGTGTCATATATTTATCAAGAAAAAGTATTTAGCTAATCATTTTAAAAGTAATGTTCACAAAAATAATCTTTTAAATTCACATAATTCTTTATCAAACGTTAGTGTTATTGAATCTGTTTTTGGAAACAGAATTTTAACTTATAAAATCAAGAGTAGAGTAGATCGCTCATCATTACTAAATTTTGAAACTCCTGAACTGTTTTTAAATTCTATTAAAGATGATATTTTATTTTTAATACGAGAGTGTATTCATCAACATATCATTTTTAAAGTAAACTTCATACTGCATGCTGATTTTGTTCAACAAACTAAAGATATTCATGATACGTTTGATTTTCAAACATTCAACTATATTATTTGTCAAGGAGATGACTTAAATATTTTTCTTTCATCTTTGAATGATACAATTACTAGTAAAATTAGTGCATTTGAAAGAAAAGATAGTGGATGGAGTCTAAAAAACATAAAATCTATAGACATGAATGTTAATAAATTCAACCCCCTGCGCGGTACTTCATACATAGATCTTCCCCGTGACATAAAATTGAAAAAGGCTGTTATAAATGTAAAAAACAAAGATTATTTTTGTTTTAAATGGGCGTTACTCTCAGCGTTATATCCCGTAAATAAAGACGCAGATCGGATGTCATCGTACGCTAAACATGTAAATAAACTTAAATTTGATGGTATTTCCTTTCCAGTTTAAATTACAGACATAGCAAAAGTAGAGAAATTAAATAATATTAGTATTAATGTTTTCGGGTTAGAATATAATAAAGAAAAACGATGTAATTATAAAGTAGGTCCATTATTTTTAACAAAGTGTCGTAAAACTAGACATATCAATTTATTATTTTTTTCCAAGGATACGAAACATCATTTTTGTTACATAAAAAATTTATCGCGATTAGTTAGTAATCAAATTTCAAAACATGGTCACGTTCTGTATATTTGCGAAGCGTGTCTACTTCATTTTCCATCTCAGGAAAGGTTAAATAACCATGCACAATGCGATTGTGCCTACATTTGTACAGAATTACCAAACAGTGAAACTTTAAAAAAGAATTGGTTTGGTCAACCTACTTCAAGTGATAAAATTAAATTTGATAGTTTTGAAAAAAAGTTAAAGATACCATTCGTAGTTTATGCTGATTTTGAAGCATTTTTAAAACCAATAGAATCATGTTCTAACGATCCAAACCTTTCACACATAATATTCAGAAACATGAAGTGTATAGTTTTGGTTATTATATAAAATGTTCATATGATGATAAATTATCAAAATATGTAACATATTGCGGACCCAACTGTGCACAAGTGTTTATGGAAAGTTTACCTAACAATTTAAAAGAAATAATTCGAAAAAATAGATTTCAAATATGTCCAGTTACGCTAACAAATGAAGACAAAAACAAAATTTCAAACGCAACTATTTGTCATATTTGTGAAACAGAATTAGCAGAACCCTTTTATGATTTTGATTGGTACACGGGAAGTTTTAGAGGTGTTGCTCATGAATCATGTAGCTCGAAGTTCAGAACACCACGTCATATTCCAATATTTTTACACAACCTTAGTCACTATGATGCTAATTTTATTGTTCATGCATTAAACTTTTGTGATGGTGAAGTCGAAGTTATTCCTCAAAATAAAGAAAAATAAACATATATCCTTTTCCAAAAAAATAAAAATAAATAATAATGAAGTTATATCGAGATTCGTAGATTCATTTAAGTTTTTATCATGTAAATTAGAACAATTAGCCAATAATCTCAGAACTACGTAGAAATTTCCCTAATAATGAAGATTTCATTCGTTTAAAACGGAAAGGGGTTTATCCATATGAATTAATGACAAGTTATGATAGTTTGAACCTAACGTCACTCCCTGAACACATCGGCGTCGAGTCGACGATGAAGTACTTGGGACTCGTCCTGGACAGCCGGTGGAACTCCGCGGAGCATTTCCGCCGTTTGGCTCCCAGACTGGAGCGGGCCGGGGCTGCGTTGAAGCGGCTCTTGCCCAATCTAGGGGGGCCAAACGCCTCCTTCCGGAGGCTCTACGCGGGGATCGTGCGGTCCATGGCCCTATACGGGGCGCCGGTGTGGGCGCCTACATTGAGGCGCCAACCAGCTCGCAAGTTAAGGGCGTCCCATAGGGTCATGGCGATCAGAATGATCCGAGGATATCGCACGATCTCCGGCGAGGCGGCGGGCCTCCTTGCCGGATTACCGCCATGGGATCTGGAGGCAAAGGTCCTCGCGCAAATATGGGTGTGGCGCGAGGAGGCCAAACGCCGGGGCGTAAGTCCGCTGCCGCGGGAAATCGCGGCACAGCGGACAGAGCTCCGGCGGGATCTCATGGTGACATGGAGAGAGCGATTGTCGCAACCCAGTGCTGGGCACGCCACGATTGCGGCGGTAAGTCCCCTCTTTGAGGAGTGGTTTGAGAGGTGGCATGGCGTCCTCACCTTCCGGCGGCGATCTCTCGCATCCGGCCCTGGTCCAGGCCATGGTACGGAGCGAGAGGGCATGGGGAGCCGTCACCTCCTTCAGCGAAGCAGTGATGCTCGCGAAGAGGGAGGCGGCGCACGTGAGGGAGAGGCAGCATATGCGCCCTCGCGACCCCAGCCGCCGCAGGATACGGAGACGCCCTGGGCGTCGGGAATCCCAGGCCGATTTCCGGCCACCGTAGGCATGGGCTTGTGGACGGCGAGTAATGGGTAGCTCGCTGTCCGGTAAGGACCAAGCCCAAGTCGACGGCGCCACGCGCGCCTCAAAGAGATGTCAGCACAAAAAAATGATGGGGCCCGCAAGGGCCGATGCCTGCCAGGGGTGCGGGTTTGTTCGAAAGAGACACCACAGCCCCTGGCTTAAGGGCTACTGAAAGAACACGGGTGGGTTTTAGTCAGTAAAAGTCTGACACGCCCTTCTGCTCCACCCAGAGCGGGAGAAGTTATTTGATGATTTCCCACACGAAAAAAAAAAAAAAAAAAAAAAAAACTCCCTGAACAAAAACATTTTTATAGCTCGCTTACAGATTCCCATATTTCAAATGACGATTACAATCATGCTAAAGATGTTTGGGAACACTTTGGTTGTTGTAGTATGCTAGATTACTCAAACTTGTATTTAAAACAGACGTTTTACTTTTATCCGATGTATTTGAAAACTTTAGAAAGCTATGTATTGATACTTTTGATTTAGATCCTGCTCATTATTACACAGCTCCTGGTTTAAGTTGGGATGCAATGCTAAAATATACAAAAATAGAATTAGAACTTTTAACAGATTATGAGAAAATTGCAGTTATTAGGTCAGGTATCAGGGGTGGTGTATCTCAATGTAGTAATCGTTACGCTAGAGCTAATAACAAATACATGGAGGATTATGATGCTGAGAAACCAAATTATATATATCAGATATTTTGATGCCAACAATTTATATGGTTGGGCTATGTCTCAATATCTTCCTACTGGCGGATTTGAATGGATAAATCCGAATACAGATTTTAATGTTTCTGAGACATCGGACTTCGGTTTCATTTTAGAAGTTGATTTGGAATATCCAGACGAACTTCATGATTTACATTCGGACTTTCCTTTGTGTCCAGAAAACATTTGTGTAGGCAATACTAATGAGAGTAAATTAGTCCCAAATTTAAATAATAAAGATATATGTGTAATTCATTATAGAAATTTAAAGCAGTGCATAGAAATGGGGGTTAAATTAATTAAAATTCATAGAGTTTTGAAATTTAAACAGTCTCCCTGGTTAAAAATGTTCATAGATCTAAACACAAAATTAAGAACGTTAGCAAAATCAGATTTTGAAAAAGATTTTTATAAATTAATGAATAATTCAGTTTTCGGTAAGACTATGGAGAATATTGAAAAAAGGGTTAACGTAAAATTAGTTACACACTGGGAGAATCAGGGTAAAGCTTTAGGTGCTGAAGATCTAATTGCTAAACCACAATTTCATAGTCTTTCTATATTTTCGGAAGACCTAGTTGCGGTTCAGTTGCGAAAGACTAAGTTAGTATATAACAAACCAATTTATTTAGGGTTTTGTATTTTAGATATATATCAAAAACCTGTATGTATGATTTTCATTATAAATATATGATTCAAAAGTTTAGTAAAATCAAATTATTGTATACAGATACGGATAGTTTAGTATATCATATATTTACAGATGATTTTTACACTGATATAAAACCTGACCTTTCCTCGTACTTCGATACCTCAGTTTATGATACAAATAACATTTTTGAATATCCAAAATTAAATAAAAAGAAATTAGGTTTTTTCAAAGATGAAAATAATGGTAAAATCATGAAATAATTTGTAGGTTTATGATCTAAAATGTACGCTTTTAACTTAGAGAACAAGACTATAGCCAAGGCAAAAGGGGTAAATAAATGTATCACTAAAAAGATGACAATGAATTGTTATAAGTCTTCTGTTTTTAATAAAAAAGTGCAATATTATAGTATGCTTAGATTTAAATCAATTAAACACACAATTTTCACACAAAAATTAAATAAGATTGGTTTATCGTATAATGACACAAAGAGGTATATTTTAGATAATAAAATTGAAACATTAGCTTGGGGTCATTATAAATTGCGTTAAATGTTGATATTTTTTACTCTTATGTCTGTGTGTAAATAAAATTTGTATTGATTGTAAAATTTAATTATTGTTTAATTGTAAAATTTAATTATTGTTTGATTGTAAAATTTAATTATTGTTTGATTGTAAATAATGTAAGATAATTGTGGTTTCTATTTGTGTGTATACATTTGAGTTGATTGTAAAATTCTGATGTACTAATTATTGTGTTAGAAATAGTATTCAGATCATTCTGTTTTATAATATAATTTTAGCAATATATATATTATTTTTTTAAAACAACACTTTCATTTTTTATTTCATCCCTCTGAACTTTAGACGTGTGTAATGTTTCACTTTATCCATCCGTTTACCGCTATTGTGGCGGGGCCAAGTGGATGTGGGAAGTCAAATTTTGTGACAAATTTCATAAAATCAGTTACAGAAATATGTAATTGTGATTTTAATCAGATTACATGGTGCTTTGATGAAATGCAACCTTTATATAATTTACCAAATGTTAACTATCATCAAGGAATTCCAAATCTTAATATGTTTGATGGTGAAAACCCACATCTTGTCATTATTGATGATCTAATGCGAGAGTCTGATGGACGAATTGTGGATATATTTACAAAAGGTAGTCACAGGAATCTTAGCGTATTTTATTTGACACAAAATTTATTTCATCAGAGAGACATTTCTTTAAACTCAAGTTATATAATATATTTCAAGAATCCTCGAGATAAAACTCAAATAAGATATTTAGCGCGACAAGTGTCACCAGATAATCCAAAATTTATTGAAGATGCCTACAGGGATGCAACTTTAGAAGCGCATGGATATTTAATGGTAGATTTAAAACAGAATACAAATGATTTTTGTCGTATCAAGACAAATGTATTCCCATTTAATGGTTACTGCACAGTCTACGTCCCCACGAAAGAGTTTAAATACACCAAAAATCAAACAATTCAAATCATTTCTAAATGATGCATCGTCGAGTCACAACACATAAACATTTGCTAAACGCTTTGCATACGCTTAAACCAAAATATCAAAGAGCGTTACTGAAAACGTGTGATGAAGAAGAAATAAATTGTATTTGTGAATGTATTCATAACGTTTTACAAGGAAAGATACCTCTTATAGATCAAGATAAACAAAAATTGAATAAACACAAAAATATACTCCGTAAACTGGTGCATTAGTGTAAACATAAACTAAGAAAAAATATTATTATACAAAAAGGAGGGGCTTTCTTACCAATAATATTAGGTGCAATATTGAGTGGATTAGTAAGTGGACTAGCCAGTTAACATGGAAAATGCTAAGAAAATGATACTTATTGAACCTGGATTGATTGAAAAATTAAAACAAGAAAATAAGGTTACTAGTAATTTGTCTCGATTAGATATTGAAATGCAAAATCTTATGAATAGTAAGACGGAAGACCGAAAAAAGTGGATGTTATATTTACAAACACTACAAAGATACCTTCACTTTACCGAAGAGGATCGTCAACCATTCAGAATACCAATTTATTCTGATACATCTAATGAAGATTCAAATGAGTCTAAAATTGGTTTTAAAAATAAAGATAGAGATCTAAAAAGTTCAGTTGATGCTGAATCTTTGTTGGAGGAGAAAGGATCCATTAAAAGTATAGAAAGTGAGGCAAATCCACTGTATTCACCAACACAAATACTCAGTTTAATACCAAAAACTTATAATAAAAAAGGTGAATCATTATTAAACTTAATTGGAGCAAGTAAAAGTAAAATACGTTGGGATAATGAAGGCACAGTCATAATTGATAATGAAAAAATTCCAGGAAGTAATATTGTTGATTTAATAAATGATTCACTAAGACCCTTAAAAAAAAGTGATCCGATAGGGTGGGATAGATTTGCTAAAGCATTAATAGATATTAAAGTACCACTTACTTATATTGGAAATCAAAAGAGATGTGAGTTTATTAACCAACTTCATGCAAAAGATCTGAACAAAACCTCTGAGATTGAAGTTCAAGGGTTTTCTACTCCGAGCAGTGCAAATAAAAGATCTATAACTAAAATACGTAAAAAGATCGATTGAGAAAAATGGACCCCGTACTAGAAGAAATTAACAGGATTTATTATGATCCATCTAACTCCACTGGTTTTGGTAGTATTGATAAATTATCAAAAGCTATGAAGGGTAAAATGGATAAAAAGCAAGTAAAGGAATGGTTACAATCACAAGAAACATATACATTACATAAACCCATTCGGAAAAAATTCCCGCGCAATAGGTACATTCTATCAAATATTAATGAGCTGTGGCAAGCTGATTTAAGTGATATGCGAACTTATTCTCAATATAATGATGGTTTCAACTACATACTTTGTGTTAATGATGTATTTAGGATAGCACGGTTGACGCAGTGGTTAAGCGATTGACTGCTGCGCTGCGTGTCGCGGGTTCGATTCCCGCACGGAACAAATATTGTATGACCTACAAGTAGTTGTTTCGGGTCTGGGTGTTTGTGTATGTGACTTTAAATGTTTGTAAACGCACCCACAATACAGGAGAAATTTCTAGTGTGGGGCAACGTTTAATTAAAACAAGAAACAAGAAACAAGAAACAAACAAGATTTAGTAAATATGCTTTTGCAAGACCAATGAAAAAGAAAAACTCAGAAACAACTAAAGAATGTTTTGAAAGTATATTTACTGAAAGTAATTCAACACCTACTCACATACAATCTGATAAAGGTACAGAATTTGTTTCAAAAGATGTACAAAAATACTTTAAATCCAAAAAGATAAATTACTACACCACTAACAATCCTGATATTAAGGCTAGTATTGTTGAACGATTTCAAAGAACTCTAAAAATGAAAATGTGGCGTTATTTCACTCATAATAATACTTATAAATATATAGATGTTTTACAAGATTTAATATACTCTTATAATCACATCATTCACTCGAGTATTAAGGTGTGCCCATGTGATGTAAGTTCCAACAATATTATGACAGTTTGGACTAATCTTTATGATAGAGGGTCAAACAAACTTTCTTTAGAAAACCCAAAACCAAATTTCAACGTGGGTGATTATGTTCGAATAACTAAATATAAACATGTTTTCCAAAAAGGATATGAATCAAATTGGAGTGATGAAATATTTATTATATCTTCAATAATTGATAGATGGGTTGTTTATATGATAACAGATTTACAAAATGAACCAATTGTTGGTACTTTTTATGAAAGAGAATTACAGATGGTCACTTACAACCCCACCTCACAATATAAAATAGATAAAATAATTGGCACTCGTTATTCGAGTAACAGAAAAGAAGTATTAGTGAAGTGGAAAGGTTATCTAGATAAATTTAACAGTTGGATTTTAGCTTCTAGTTTAAAAGAAATATGAATAAAGATAGTTTTTATTTAACTTTGCTCAGCAATAGTTCAATGGAATACTTTCCTGATAACAAGACCACAAATTTTTCAACAAAATTACCAAAAGCTATGAAATTAGAAGGTGAATGGTCGGTTGGAGTTGTCGAGTTTCAATATCCATGCACCATGTTTACTGTTCAAGATCATGAAAATGTTGTATACATCACAAAAACCATGTTAATGCCTAATGAAGATAAACCATCAACAGTGTACTACAAAAAACATATTCCGGCTACCAACTACGATAACATTGAACATATTTTAAGAGCGTTAAATGATATCAGGGAGAACTTGAAATTTCGTTATGATGAAATAACAAATTTTTTGTCTGTTTCTGTTTTGGATAAAAATATAACATCCGTAACATTATCAACCTAATACAAATCTCCTAAACAGAAATTTTGGGAAATGTCCTGCTAATTTACACTTAGGGTTACCATCTCAACTATTTCTATATTGCGACATTATCGATCCTCAGATTGTGGGTGATGTTATGACTCCGCTATTAAGAGTCATTTCATTAGATCCTTCAAAATACATTTATGGTGCGAATAAAATGCACGTTTTCTCTCCACCTCACTACTTACCTGTTATGCGAAGAGAGTTCGATACGCTGGAAATAGATATAAGATCGAGCACAGGACAAAAAATACCATTCCAGTTTGGAACTGTGTGTATTAAACTACATTTCCGCAAATTATAATAATGTATTCTCCTCATGATCATCATAAATGTCCATATGAAAATTATTATTCACATCAAGCTGGATCAGGAGTTGGAGTAATTTATAAGGGTTCACCATACCAACGCGGTCATGGTATTGGGAGCTTCTTAGGAGGTTTATTTAGATCAGTTTTAACTTTACTCTCAAGTGGTGCTCGAGTGGTTGGTAAGGAGGCATTAAACGCTGGAGTAGGACTTTTATCGGATATGGTTCAAGCCCGTCCTATGGAAGCCTCAATAAAAGATCGTCTAAAGCAAGTTAGTACGAATTTAAAACGAAAGGCCGATGACAAAATTGATCGATTTAACATGACAGGATCTGGGTATAAAACTAAAAGAAAACGATTGGCCTCATTCATTCCACCACTAACAGCTAAAGTGAAAGCTACGAAAAAACTTGGTCTAAAACCAAAAAACATCAAAGATATATTTTCAAATTAAGTATTTCTTTCCTTCATAATCATTCTTGTGAGTGCGTTAAGTCAGAATTAGATTTGTTTGCATTACCGTCTACACAAACAAGCGTTGAAAATGGATTGTGGATTCACTATAAACCAATTTCATCTCTTGCTGATGATGGACCTATCGAGTTTCAAGTTCCTGGAACAGGCGATGACTACATGGATTTGTCTCATACATTACTCCACATAAAGGCGAAAGTGTTAAATCAAGATTCAACAAACTTGCTAACAGCTACAGCAGTAGCACCTGTAAATAATTGGTTGCATTCAGTTTTTATTCAACTCGATGTTTATTTAAACCAAAAACTTGTATCACCACCTAATAATACCTATGCCTATCGAGCATACATGGAAACCCTTTTAAACTATGCTCCTGCTGCTAAACAATCTCATCTTACTTGTAGTCTTTGGTATGAGGATACAGCAGGAAAAATGGATTCCACAGATGATAAAAACATAGGATTTGTTAAAAGACAGGAATTAGTTAATGGAAGCAGGGTAATAGAACTGATTGGTCGTCTTCATGGTGACATTTTCAATCAAGATAAATTTTTAATTAATGGTGTTGAAATGAGTGTAAAATTAGTTCGATCAAGAGAGAGTTTTAATTTAATTGCTGGGTCAAATGATGTAAAGTTTAAAGTTTGCATTACGGACGCAACTCTTATTGTTCGAAGAGCACGAATTAATCCAAGTGTATTACTCGCACATCAGAAAGTTTTAGCTTCTACCACTGCTAAATATCCTATTACTCGTGCTGAAGTCAAAGTTTTAACAATTCCATCAGGTGTTCAAGGAAAAACTCTTGATAATATATTCTTAGGACAGGTACCCAAAAGATGTATTATTGGATTTGTGAACAATTCCGCATTTAATGGTTCACTTACTAAAAATCCATTTAACTTTGAAAACTATGGTATTAACTCTTTCAGCTTATATATTGATGGTCAACAAATACCTTCAAAAGCTTTGCAACCATCTTTTAATAATAATATATTTACATCGGCATATCATACTCTATTCTCGGGGACTGGTATTCACTTTCTTAATGAAGGAAATGCAATCTCTCGTGAACAGTATGCCAAAGGCAGATTTCATTTCATTGTCTTTTAGCATTTGATTTAACTCCTGATTTATCAGCTAACTCATCAGTTCATTGGAATCTCATAAAGCATGGTAGTGTAAGATTAGAAGTACGATTTGAATCCTCACTAATACAAACAATTAACTGTATTGTTTATGCTGAGTTTGATAATATTATTGAAATAGATAAAAATAGAAATGTTACTGTAGACTATAGTAGTTAAGATTATAATGTGTGTTGTGTTTTAGATTTATGTGTTATGCTTAATGCATTTTGTGTATATGTAACTAAAGGAAACATTATAAAATTAAATAAAACAAATTGTATGCAATGTATTATTTTTTATTTCTTTATAAACTCCCTATTTAATCTTATACAAAACACTGTTCGAGTTTAAACTTTACATTAGCACACTGACTAAACCACTGAACATGCTGCTGCCAAGGATCATCATCATCTTCCCAATCTTTTAAACCACCACCACAATGGAAACACTTGGTCCTGTCTCCATGACCAGTATAAAAGAAACCGGCTTCTGCAAGATCTTCAGGCTTCTGTTGCATAACGAGAGGCCAGTTTTCGAAACTGATCAACCGTCTAGATTTTGAACTGAAAAATGGATATTCAGCTCTTGGATACAGCATATTCTTCACTTCTTCCTCTCCAATCAGTTTTGTAGTTTTGCTTTCCAATGAAGTGTTCTGTACACGTATACCACACTCATCTCTTCCTTCTGCTCTTGTTTTTCTCTCAGCATCACAAGACGACAGCTCCTTGGATCTAATGAATACACAGAAGTACTTTAAGTAAACAGAATCATATTCACCAATGATCATTGTTAAAAAAGTATTTTTTAACTTTTTCACTTTCTGCTATTGTCTTTGTAATATTGTATACGAGGGCGTTTGTGTTGTCGTAGATGCTGTCGTTATTATTCTTTACATAATATTTAATTCTCGTGGTAGCATGTTTCCAATGATCAGTAGTTGGAATCTTGCATAGCTTCTTCATATCGTACATTTCAATTTTTATGAGATATAATTTACCAAATGTTAACTATCATCAAGGAATTCCAAATCTTAATATTTTTGATGGTGAAAACCCACATCTTGTCATTATTGATGATCTAATGCGAGAGTCTGATGGACGAATTGTGTCAAATAAAATACGAAGAAGAGAGTGACGAGTAGTAATACTGTTTATAGGTATTTTCATCGAAGTTGAATGATTTCTGCAACAACACAGTTATCATGTTAATATCAATTTGTTTACACTTAATCACACACACACACACACGTAAGGAAACAACAACAGAAAGAAAAGTAAGTTTGTCAATAGAATAAATAAACACTTACGTCCATGGCTAGTAGTATTGAAGATCCACTGCAGTCTAACGACCATACACTGATTCCATGACTGCAGTTGCCCGGCTTATATAGCACCAGTAACTTATTTCTTATCTAAGGCATTTCCGCAGTGAATGTGATAGTAACTTTCGAGTCGACAAGTGAGTCAACAGACTTATCTCGCATTGTTTCGTGATGAGTAGAGTAGCTTCCTACAAAATATTCACAAAAGAATGCGATTTAATATTTACAAATCACTATAATTGATCATTCCTTTGTTGGCCATTGAATAGATTGGTACTGTAATAATCTACTAATAGCAGTAATATCATGGATACACTAGATGTACAAGAACATCTGAAAAAGATTCATCCCACTCTAGAAAATAATGTTTATGCTGCTAATAGACTGCCTATGTATACACACGTACCAACATACATAATATGTAATCTGGATTCCGATGATAAGCCAGGTTCTCACTGGGTCGCGTTTCATATAGATTGCAGTGGCAACGGTCAGTATTTTGATTCATACGGAAGATCACCTGCTCGATTTCATCTAGAGTTTTTAAAAAGGAACTGTAAAAGATGGGACTGGAATGTTGATAGGATTCAGAATGGTTGGACTTCAGTCTGTGGTGAATATTGCTTAATGTATTTGCTATATAAGTTTCAGGGATATTCAATGCATAGTTTTACGAGCATATTTACAGGGAACACACTGTACAACGATATTTTAGTGGATGAGATGTTTCGCTCCTATTTTATAAGTAGATAAGGCTACAATTTAAATGTTCATCAACAATGTTATATTTTGTATAGCAAAATGGACAAATGGTCACCAAATCTAAAACTCGCTTTAGCAAGAAATCAGGGACACCCCGAAATTCGGTTTGGTTATAAATATTGTATACGAAGGCGTTTGTGTTGTCGTAGATGCTATCGTTATCAATTTTTATACTATCACAGAAAATAGGTTATTTTAGGAAACGTTATTTGGTGACCATTTATCCATAAGCAACAAAATTTTGGAAATAAAAATGGTGGTAAAATGAAGGAATGTGTTTTATTGATGATTCAGAAAAGCGAGTTAGCTCCTAACAAAGAGGTTTAATACAAAAGCAGTGATATGATTAATAGATATGAACACCGAGTTTTGACGGCGTTGGAGGAACAATAGATAATCGAAAAACAATGGGACGCTAATGACGGTACAGACCCACCGGTTATCAATTAGATATGAGTAAATCGATCTGCACATCTTCGAAACCGTGCATCCTACACAAAAATGGACCACAGATTCGAGCTCAGAGCACATCAAAACCTTTTTTTTTTTAGGTTTCGTCGTCCTTCAACGACCGATGAGGGTGGTGATTCAGAGTGCGCCAGAATCGGCACTATCTATCTACTACAGATAATACAGCAACTAACAAATCTTCCGCTTTATGTCCAGAGTTCTCAATAAACATGAGAAAACGTTCAACAGGGGTTCCATCTTTTTTTACATATCTGATAACAAAAGAAAGTTGGTCCACGTGAGATATGTCAGGTGTGGAATCTACTATAATTGCGTAATATTTCGCTGATTTGACTTCTTGAACAATGATAGCGGATACCTTTTGTGCTAAAAGCTGAATAAATTCTTGACAGTTTTGGATAAGTAACGTGTACTGCCAGATCTTTTATTTCCAAATTTTCTAATATGTTCTTCGAGAAATGGGTCAAAAGAAGAAAGAAATTCCATCAGCATCAAAAAGTTGCCAATGTTTTGTGAGCCAAATTTCTCATTACTACTTCGGAATGGAAGTCCTCGAGAAGTTAGGGCTTTAGTGGCAGCCACTACTCTTCTTAAAACATTTCTCCAATACGAGATTTCTGTCTCTGTTTGAATAACTAAGTCATGGTCTATTCTATTCTTAGTATCTGACCTTCGCTTAAGTGTTAACATGCATTTTTTATGATTTTTACAGTTTTCATGCTCATTAACACGAACGCATGTTTCCAATCATTAAATCCGGTTTCACCATTAAATGAACAGTCAACATCAAAAAGAAGACATGCTGCACAGAATACCGATCCTTTACTAACTGAGTAAACAAGCCATGGTCGTGGAACTTTTTCACCGTTAATAAGTCGTCTAACAAATAGTGATTCTGAAAGCCATCGTGAAGTCCCGTCGTTGTAATCACGTTTTGTACCGGAGAAATTAAATTTTTATTTTGTTTACACCCATAGGTAGCTACATGATCTCTAGTAAAATCGTTTATTATCCATTCTCCTGGATCATCGCTTATCACGAATAAGTTTTGCCATGCAACCTCCTCTACATTTATTGTTGGAACTGTAGCTTCAGGTTCATCTTCATGGTTGATATTCTGTGGCAGCAAAGGAGTCGTGGTACTGTTAGTACTATTACTCGTAGACGCAGTCTGTTTCGAAGTTGAAGCAAAACGTGCACCACCACCCAATGATATTTTAAGTGTAATACTTATAAAATCATTGCCACCACCTGTCAAAATTTACCATCGTTCGATTTACATCATTATTACAATAAATAGCGATTGCTCATATCGACAACAAAATCATTATTATATTCGGTGAAATATGGAACTCTCGCGACAAACCTTCATGATCCAAATTTGTACAATCTTTATTCATAGATTCTGATTGCTGGATTACACATTCTTTCTTTTTAAAAAAATCATCCAACTTCAACAACAATCATACACCTCTTGCTCCTTTTTATTTTTGTCCAAAGCGCCCACTTAATTTTTTGCGTCCATCAGCCATATTCAAAAAATTATTTCAGATTTATGCTCAACAAAATTGAAAGTCTTTGCAGGTTAGATTAATCTAAACGTCAAATATAAAAGAAACTATATTGCAGAAACCTAGTTACATTTGTATACTGACTGTAGGTGGCAGCATGTGTAGTCGACAGTTGATTTGATTCAAAAATATAAAATTGTTCTTTTTAATTAAAATTTATTAGTGTTATTGGATAATTATCCAATTTTAGAAAAATTCATTAATCAATAAAAGTTTCTGTTATCAAAAAGACATACATAATTTGAAAATAATTTTTAATTCTTCAAAAAAACTACATAAATTTATCAATTCCAGAAAATAAAAATATCGACTTTAATTTTTTCAAACCTATATGGAAATAAATAAATTAGACTATTTGAATAGTTTTTACTTAAATTTCCTATATTATAATATACAAAATTTTAATGTGATACATAATAAGTACTTGAATTATATTTCTTGAAAGATAAAATGTTTATTTAAAAGAATTAGTTAATTATATATTGTTTAGAAAAAAAATTCTCACTTTCCAAATTTTGCCGCCCTAGAAAATTTGCCGCCCTGGGCACTAGCCCCGACTGCACCTAGTATAAATCCACTGACGGTGTGCCAGTTTTGGGTACACGAAAATTGCACTGAATTTGAAATAAAATATGTGCTCTAAATGTGGTGCAGAGAAAAAAGGCTGTTAAAATAGGAAATAAGACCAAAACCTATATTACAAAGAATTAAGGATATGGCCATCTTACCTCGTATGTCATGGTCATCACACACGGACACCTCGGGAGAGATGGACAACCGCGAATAAAAAAAAAATGATCTCATCAGAAATTGTTATTTTAGTTTCTATAATTCCAAAATTGATTGTATAAAGTTTAATAAAAAATAAAAATAAACCAATAATAATATGTGAGGTTTTTTTAACAGCAATTAAGAAAAACTATGGCCAACTACCCCGGAATTACCCTATAAATAGGTATTTCCGGTGCTAATGGTGCAAAACCGAAGACGTAAAGGAGAGAAATCCCGTTTACAATTGATAAAATGCAGGGACGTGTAATATGGAAACATAATAAACAACTATTAGATAGTACCTATTTAGTTAGTTACTGGAAGTAGGTAATTCTCATTACGATTGAGAGCGATATTGATCAGGGGTACTCAACATAAAGAAACAACTTAGTTACTGCTTAACGGAGGCCCTATTAACGAATGTCTGACAGACATTATTATAAATAAAATTACTTGATTATAAAACATTAGTACAAAAATATAATACAAAATCACGAAATCTACGGCTTTTATGAGATGTTTGAATAAATCTGCCTAGCCTTTTTTTTCCAAATATTTGTTTTGGGGTAGGCTCCCAGTGAAACAGGATGCAGGTAAATACTAGTATTTACATGACGACGAGCGACTGCCCATCTGACCTAGTGGCCTCCACAACTCAGTTACGAAGTAATACGATACCCGTTGGTAAGACTATTTGTCGGTCTTCTGACGACCTGTAACGACTGTCAAAGATCCACAGCTGACAGCCGGGACCAACGGCTTAATATGCTTTCCAAGGCACGGCCCCTCCTTGCCTCGGAAAGCATGGTATAGAAAGATGGTCAAAGCACGTTAAACCGTTGGTGCCGGCTATCATTCGTAAATGACGACTATAAATACTGTCAAAGTAATTATAGTCGTCAGAAGCCCAAAAGTCTGACAATACAGTCTTAACAAGGTGTACCGTATTACCTAGTATTTTGGTTGTGGAGTTCAGATAGGTAGGTAATCGCACCATGTAAAATACTGTTAAGTATTCAGCTGCATCCGATTAGACTGGGCCCCGACCTCACCATAGTTGGGAAAAGGCTCGGCAAATTATGACTTACAATGGCAATGCCTTTCATTTTGACAGCTCAACAACATTAATTGCATTCTTCACATTGTTGAGCACACGAATTTTATGAACAAATGGAACAGTGTTTTAGTAATTTTCTTCAAAATCTTTCAGATTGTGTTTGAAAGCGTGTTAGGCAATAATTACCCAACTGCCCTCATAAAGTGGTCGGCAGTGAATGTTTGCAGATGTTAAAAACAGGTTGACTGTCTCTGACACATACCTAAGGCCAGGCAATATGTCAATCATTATTGATTACCTACAGCAGAAAGATGCGCAGATGCAAGATTAACACACTCTAACTAAAAAGTGACAGCGAAAATATTTACCAACATACCTACAGTGACAGCGAAAATATATTCGAGAGGAATTGCGTAACACACTAATAGTAGGAATGGCTTTCATTTTGACAGTTCAACAACTTTCATTGTTTACATTGTTGAGCAGACGAAGTTATCGAATATAAGAAGCAATGGATTAGCAAATATCTTTCAAATAGATTCAGGCTGTGAATGTTACGCAATTAGGTTGCTGATCCACAAGTAGAAGTAGGTAGGTACTTGCTTGTACGTATATCATTGCACACACTGTAGTTACTTACCAATGCAGTTCCTAGGTCCATAACTGAAAGGCATGAAACTGCAAGGGTGTTTCAGGTTGAATCTTTCAGGCAGGAACCTATCAGGGTCGAATTTCTCGGCGTCTGGACCCCAGTACTTGGGATCTCGGTGGACGCCCCATATTGAGCAGACCACGCCCGAACCGGCGGGCAAAACGCGGCCAGATGCTGTAGAAGATAATGATAATTATGAATGAAGACGCACTCCAGCATAAATACATTTTATCCAAACCACTATGAAACGTTGCAACAATATTTAAACAAAAACTTTCTACAAAAAAAAAAAAAAACTACAAAGTGAAAAATAACTTTAATTTCGGAAGTTGGTGTCTTTAGGTTTGTATTTTCGTTATTTTTGTCACCGTATTTTACTTCACTTTGTAGTGATATTTTTGAAAGACGGTTGTTTTTTTGGTAAAAAGTTTTTATTTTTCACTTTTTAGTTCTGGTACCTACCCTACACAAATTCGTTTACCACTACTTGCTTTGTAAATATCAGCGACAAGACTTCCTATTACTCAATGTTATAATCACCTGGCTATAACATCATCAACGTACTTACAGCAAAAAAAAAAACTACCCAAGCAAAGCGTAGATATCGTGTAACAAAATACCCAAACAAAGAATATAGTCGAATTGAGAACCTCCTCCTTTATGAAGTCGGAGAAAAATAAACTGATAATTAACTATACAAAATAGGTACTTACGTAACGTAATATCTTTTAAGACTTTCCGAACAATTATAGGCCCTGGTGGGAATAATCTCAAAGATTCCTTGACTACTCGCTCCATATACTTTAACTTGGTTAAATCTTCTTTGACTAACATACGATCATCGTGAAATATCTCGCAGAGCCTGTTAAGGGACAATTATTTTAATACCTAATGATTTTATTTACATTATTTAGGTACTTCCTGTTTGTACCAGGTAGTTATTTTAAAGTTGTACACAGTAGGTAGGTACGTTCGATTTTACGAGACATACTACTGCGCGCCACAATTATCTGATAACGTTAGTTACCACTAGCGCCATCTAGTATCGAGTAACAGAATTAATAGAGTCAAGATCTTTCCAGAAATTTCGATGCAGAACTTTCTAGAAATTTCGATACTAGAACTTTCTAGAACTATCGACATCTGTTCAGTCTGGGCTGGTATGTACTCGAGCATTCTAGATGTGTCTACAGTAAAAGTTTCTGGAACTATCCGAGGGCTCTATAAAAGGCCGGCAAGAATCGCGAACCGGGCAGAATTGAAAGCGATACATGCGAGAACTTCTAAAAGAGATCTTAAGTGCGACTTAAGAGTGATCAGTAGTGCAATTGTGTTTTGTAATTAGTGTGTTTGAGTGGGTCTTAGGTTGTGTAGATAATTTAAGTGTCATTTTTGGTAATTTATATTGGCAGTTTTTTATTGTCACCAAGCTCGTAACGATACTCTAAAGGAGTGTAGTTACAAATGAAAATGAAAACTTTTACTATGTAATCAATGTTTTTAGGGTTCCGTACCCAAGGGGTGCCAGCGGGGCCCCATTACTAACGCTCCGGCTAGCACAGTGGGTCGAAACGATGATTTTAGTGACTTAGGGATCAACTTTGTTTTTTTGCTTTTTTCTTTATGCGGATCGATAGAACTCATTAACCTCAATAATAATTATTCTGATGCTGTTTTTCCTAAACTTGCTCCTTTAGGTGGAAAAATGCATTTTGTGATATTTTTGTATGGATCGGATCAAATTAAATTAAATTCCTGCTAAGTGGCGAGTGATCCCGCTTTGAAACTATATTTTTCTTAAAGCTTACCCAGTCTACTATCATTTGATGCTATGAACATTTGCATAAAGTTGCACCACTGCCAAATAAATGAATCGAAAAATTGAAAAAATACATTGAATAATTTTTATTTTCTCAAGTTCTTTTAAGTTAAAATGGATGTGGAATAGTAAGTAAAAGCACTTAATAATTCACATAATTAATTAACAACTAACAACAATATATTAAGGTTCGATATTAGCTTAAATTTACTAATTACGTATTACTTTAAAATGTGGATATCGTTTATCTATAAATTTCTATTGACTGTAATTAGCTTGACTTTTTACTTTATATAAAACAAAGTTTTTTACTTTTAGTCATTACTTTAATGTTAATGAGGGTAGTAGAAATATTAGTAAACATTAGATTGTCACTGGAAGTATAAAATTACCATATTTATTATTATTGTAGTCTTTGATATTTATTATACAACGTGTAACGGAAAGGGTATATACATACCAAGGGCACAACTTCTTTGGATGATATCAAACGACATTGGAAGGGTTTTATATTCCTAGCTCGGAAGTCATGAGAATTTTTAATACATTGATACCAGAAACCGAACTTTTCAAATTGAATTAAACACATCACTAGCACTAAGTCAGCTGATCGGTGTCAGCGAACTATTTGTAAGTAAAAATAAACCTCTTACTCCTGGTATTTCTGAATAAAAGGTTCCGCATGTTTATTTTTCGTTTACAAAATATTATTACAGATTTTTCCTTAGCTCTGTTTATGTTTGTGAACTAGCTACAATACAATTAATTTGTCTAGGTAGGTATCAACATTTAACGAAATAATATTTAGCTACCTGCTTGCATTGTCGGGTATCATTTACACACCTGTTGGTTTTTTACGTAGTAGTCCTTTTGTAGAAGATTACTTTGTTGATAAATTATCTACATAGTAATCTTCCACCCACCTTACCACTGTACCTACAACACAGTAAATACCGAATTCAAGAACAATATTCCTGTAAGTTTCCTTACGGTATTCCTAACCTTTTATTTTGGTGGCCATAAGGATGAACGATGTTTTGCTTTAAATCGATTTTTTTATTCGATTCACAGATCGAATCCAGTGCTTTGAAAGAATCGATCTTCTAAAAATTCATTCAAAAACCGTACCTATTGAATCAATTTGCTTGAAGATCGCATTAACACGAATCGGTTTGATAAATCGTCAGCTCGTACAATTAAATCGATCATAAAAATCTGAACCTTACGTGCATCCTACCAGGAATGAATTGCTTAAATAATCATTAATATTTGCCATTAGAACTTAGAATAGAAAAAGGATTTAGTCACAATTTATGTCCAACTGAACCCAAAAAAATATTTAAATTCACCTCTTCGCAGCTTATTCTTCTCCTAGTACACACGGCTACACATCAAGCTATACATTTCCAGTATAAGCTGATCTCGCATTGTGTAGGAATTCCGTATAGTGCGAGATCAGCGTAAACTGGAAATGTATAGCTTGATGTGTAGCCGTGCGTACAAATAAATTCACAGTGGGTTCCGTTCATAATTTTTTAAATAAGGGCATTGAAAAAATCAAACAAAATAAAAAAGAGCACGCTAAATAAAATGGGCCACGAGAGTGGTTGGGGGCGTGTGTACCTATTTATTTATTTGTTCCGATAATAACCACGGCGTTCGTTGGTTTAAAAAAACCACAGTTTAAACCGTTGCGGCTATGATTCAAATGTAGTCAATAAAAAATGTCGCAAAACTGCATAGTAATTGTGGAAAGAAATAAATAAAAGTACTAGGACCGCATGAGTAACAGGAATTGTTACTGATGAATTGAAAATCGTTTGCTCACAGAACCCTGATTACGACATTACACACACAATGTAATTATCATAATGTGTGTAAACCCAATGGGTTAGGGTCTTAGGGTATATTAACCAATTGCAGTCTGTCCAATTACTCCTGGTAAATACAACTTCTAATTCAGACTTCTAACGAAATAACGCGGCCCAATCATATGATCTTTGATGGATTGAAATTAATGATTTTCCGGAGTTGCGGGAATTTCTGGGGTTGCTAGAATGCTCTAACGATATAACGCGGCCCCGGAATGCAAGGGCAACTAAAGGAACAGAAAGGTTTTCAGTCAGTAATACCTACTTCCACGCCACCGAGGGCGGGGTAGGTATGTAAAATAATCTTAAATTCTTGAACAATATTTTTTAATAGTAGTGGACACTAATAGGAATAGCTACCCTATAGGTTAGGTAGTAGTCATTTTAACGAAATAATATTTAGGTACCAGAATAGCAGGGACTAGGAGCTTTATTTAGCATTATTCTTAAATCTTATTTATTGTTTTGCTCGTCAGTTTTTCGTCAGTCTTTTCCGCTTCTAGTGCACTCGTTTCTATCCCTGTGATACGCGCATCGGTTCAGTTCGGCTACACCTAACAATTTCTTTTTAGTTGTGTTTGCAAAATGTCGTTAAGTAATAGCGAATATTACGAAATGATGATGTGTATCGGAGCAGAAGATGGTAATTTGCGAGCTGCCCGAGAACTGTACCGTCGCCGTTTTATTGCGGGTAGACCAGATGCTGAGCGTCGAGAACTGCCTTCGTCGGCATGTTTTAGTCGGATGGTACATCGTCTGTACCAAACTGGGTCATTCCACGCACCTGCTTCAGAGGGTCGCCCGAGTACTACCGATCCAGAATTTGAAGAAGCTGTATTGGAGCATTTTGAACTCAATCCACGCACTAGCACACGTCGAGCTGCATTAGCGCTGGGTGCCTCTAACCACATGCAGGCATGTAACAGTGCTGAGCAATGACGGTCAGCACCCATACCATTTCCGTCGCACCCAGGAGCTGATACCGGCAGATTTTTTACCTCGCGTGGCCTTTAGCGAGTGGTACCGAAACCAGTTAGAAGCTTCGCCAGATTTCGGTTCAAGAGTGCTATGGACTGATGAGGCATCCTTCACGAGAGCGGGAATAAGCAACATCCACAACGAACATGTTTGGTCTCACACGAACCCGCATGCTTCGACAGAGTCGTCATTCCAACACCAATGGCGACTGAACGTGTGGGCAGGTAGGTATAATTGGAGACGTCGTCATAGGACCAGTTTTCTTGCCGCAAAGCTTAAACGGCCAAAATTATTTAAGCTTCCTGAGGAATGAATTAGACGATGTCCTCTCAGTGCTACCAGTGTTAAGTTACATTAATCTTGTGATGGAGAATAATTTAATTTTTCAACACGACGATGTGCGCCATTATTTAGATGCGCGCTTTCCCCAGTGGGTTGGGCGTGGTAGTAGAAGCGTGGCTTGGCCTCCGCGATCCCCAGACCTAACCCCATTAGACTTTTTTTTGTGGGGGTACATTAAAAATGTAGTATACGCAGTGCAGTGTGATACAATGGAGCTTATGAAAGTGCGCATTGAGGCCGCTTTCAGGACAATAACAACAGACATGCTACGCAATGTTCAGGTGTCCATGAACAAGCGAGCGGCCTTGTGCATACAACACCAAGGTCACCACATCGAACCCCATCTTTAAAAATGTAAGTTTTTTTTTTTAAATAAACCTTTAAGATTTTACTGTTTACTCGGTAATAATAGGAAATAAGGGCTGAAACTAGTTCCTACCTAAACTTTGTTTCGATTTTTAACCCCGCCCCGACGCAAAAACGACGGGGTGTTATAAGTTTGACGTGTCTGTGTGTGTGTGTGTGTGTGTGGTGTCTGTCTGAGGCAACGTAGCTCCCGAACGAATGAACCGATTTTGATTTAGTTTTTTTTGTTTGAAAGGTGTATTAGTCGGGAGTGTTCTAAGTGTGTCTGTCTGAGGCAACGTAGCTCCCGAACGAATGAACCGATTTTGATTTAGTTTTTTTTTGTTTGAAAGGTGTATTAGTCGGGAGTGTTCTTAGATATGTTTTATCAAAATCGGTTCAGCCGTTTGAAGATTATCAGCTCTTTTCTGGTTGAAAAAGGGATTTTAGCCTCTGATCAACTCAAAATTTGGGATTCTATTACTTCAATGATATTAGACGAATAAAATAACCTTGAACTGATGCTGGAGCAACACCTGGAATTTCCAGGAAACCCAAGCTATTCACCAACAAACAGCAGAAGTATCGTGTTTGGGCTCATTGAAAAGGTCTCAATGAATAGATTATAGATAAATGGTGATTTAAGGGAGACATTAAGTTTAAAAAGCAAGAAATAAAAATTAAATTTAAAATTTAAAAAACCCCCGACCCAAACACTCACTTTTTAGAGTTTTTGTTTGGGTCGGGGGTTTTTTAAATTTTAAATTTAATTTTAATTTTTACGTGAATTTTGTTATCTCAATTTTTTCGTGCAGTTTCTGGCTTGATATCAATGAGTAAACTGTAAATCAATAATTCCGCATTAATTTTTACATCACGGATTCACGGTAAAGTAAAGTAGGTATGGTTTAGTTAGTGCGCGCGCGCGCCATCGCACCGCCGCAGCACCGCACAATCGCTTTGGCGGCGCGCCGCCAAAGCGATTGTGCGGTGCTGCGGCGGCAACTTTTATTTCGTCAGTTCGTGCCGACATAGAACACCGCCTGCGGTCGGCTACTAGGGTACTAGGCGCGCAGAATTGCGGAAGAGATTTATCGTGATATTGGCAAGTAACGTGAAAAGTTATTGACCTACGTAGTGCGGTGACACGTTTGTTATGATTTGAATTTAAGAAACCTAAGAAACCAAAAAGTTGGTATCAATTTTTAGAGTATTTTATTTTGAGCTGAAACTATGTATAGTAGTCCAGGGTCGATAATTTTTAAAACCAAAAAAAATCATAATAGGATGAAACCCATTAGAAAAGGAGGGAAATATGATAAGAATGAAAGGAAAAATAATTTACGGGCGATCTGAGGTTGGGAAGGGGATGGGGGTGAGTTTTTAAGGGTAAAAAACGGTTTTTCTCGATTTCCGGCAAAACTAAAAGTCCTATCGAAAAAAGTCAAATGGAAAAGTTGTAGATAATAAAAAGATCTAAAACTTTTGTTTTTACACTTTTTTCACATAACCTCAAAATTTATGTGAAAAATTCAAAAAACCAAGTTTTTGGTTTTTTATTTTTATCTTTTACAAAAAAAAATTTTTTTTAACGAAATTTTGTGAAAACTTACCTTTTTATGTCCCAAATACGCTGTAATTTATTTAATTAAAAATATATTTTTTTTCACCTTATTTTGAATTAATATCGAAAAAACACCCTAATTTTCAATCGAAAATTCACCCGTCAAAATATCAGCTTTTTTCAAGAAGTTGGTGTGGTTTCTGTTCGTTGGAATCTCTACTTTCCGATGGTAAAAAAAATATATATATGTTACTATGGTAAATCTTCTCAGAAAACGCAAAAATAAAAAAAAAACTTGAATTTGAAAAAAAAAAAATTAATTATTATAAATAATTTTGAGCTATTTATTAAAATTTAGACTTTAATTACTCGAAAAACGTTAGATTACATGTGACGTTGATAACAAAAAAATTGCAAATAAAAATATACTACTATAATTAACAAACAAATAAGTTAATTAAATTAATATTTAATAAGACATCTACAATATTTGGAGAAAGTTGTCTAATTTTCTTTAAATTATATGCGTAGATGCTTATTTATAACTATTTTGAGATAAATTATATATATACCTGAGTAGATATACCTGAGT
Source organism: Polymixis flavicincta (assembly GCA_949987655.1). Lineage (NCBI taxonomy): Eukaryota > Metazoa > Arthropoda > Insecta > Lepidoptera > Noctuidae > Polymixis > Polymixis flavicincta. Next base: position 9,274,557 of record OX465175.1, on the reverse strand, counting down.
GACCTACGAAAAATTGTAGCCCATCAAAAGGTATTTCGTGGAGAAGTGGGGAAGGGGCTAGGCGGGTCTGGGTCTTACTACATACATACCTACTATTATATACTATATATTTCGTAGCAGCTGTTACAACCGCTAGCCTAACCAGTATTCGAAATACAGTACAGTATACAACATCGTTTATAAAAATACACGTGCACGCTGAGTTTCTTGAAGATAATTGTGACAAGTTTACTTAAAAAACAATAAAACTTTTCGAATCTGCATAGGAAGGTAAATACTATCTCTATTTTTATCTGTATCAATCAACTCAACCATAAAAATCGTAATATTTTCTTTAAAAAATAGTATGCTTAACTTAACATAACCTAAAGATTGAAATTAAATGATATTTTAGTACAAGATAAAAAAATAATTATCTCCTTAATTTTGCACAAACAAATTTAGTTAATCCCATGAAAAAATATATATTTCAAAATCTATAAAAAATATATTTAAAATCTATAAAAAATATATAAAATATAAATCGTAAATATATTTCTAATAAAACAAACTTTTCTGGATAAGATGCATGGAGTGCTTACTTCATATCGGTAAATATAATTTTATTACTTCATATTTTTTCATGTTTGTGGTTTCCTGTGAGATTATTTTTAAGTGACATTTCTTTTTTTTTTTGCAGCTTATCGTTTGGACTTCAAAAAATGGAGTTGCAGAGGCGACGACAAAGAAAAACTGTCCCTTAGAAAGAGTGCTATACAGCAAGCATTTAAGAGGGAATGCGGTTTACTAATCGACATAGTTAAACAAGGAGTAGGCACAACCAATGATGGCAATACTGCCAGAAGATTTTTCAGGGATGCAGCAACAACAGCCCGCATAACTGGGATTCGCGAAGATTTGATAGAAAGGTTTCACGTGATTCTTCAAACCGTTGCATCTGGAGAGCGCGTGGCCCTTTCTAAATTTTCCGAATTTTGTAAAGATACGGCAGAATTGTATGTTACCTTGTATCCCTGGTATTATATGCCTTCCAGTGTGCATAAATTGATGGTACATGGGAGTGACATAATAAAGAACTTTGGTGTCATACCTATAGGGAAACTGTCAGAAGAGGCAGCGGAAGCTCGTAATAAAGATTTTAGGAAATATAGAGAGAGTCATTCTAGAAAGGTAAGTAGAACGGCGATAAATGAGGATGTTTTACACAATCTTCTTTTGTCGTCTGATCCAAAGATCACAAGTCTACGGCCTCGATTGGCGAAACAAAATAGAATGGTTCTCTCTCCAAAAGTCAAAGAGCTTCTGCTGAGTTTTCCTTCAGAATCCGATTTAGATTTTATTGATGTAGATAATTTACAAGATAGTGAATAACATTATTGATAGATTGTAAGTTTCTTGATTTTTTTAGTAGTTTGAATGTCATGACTGAAAGGAAATAGTAAATTTGTTGTTGTATATAGTTAGTTTTAAGTTTTTACCTTTAGTAAATTTGTATTTGCATGTATCTTTACTTACTATTCAGTATTAAATCTAATTTAAAAGATTTTATAAGTTCATTGAATAAACAAATAGAAATGAATAGATCCACATTTTTAAATAATACGTACTTAGTAAATTCAAGCAAATCAGGGACCTTTAAATGTATTGTCGTTAGTCTTTAAGTAATTATGTGAATTCTTAAGTGCTTTTACTTACTATTCCATATCAATTATAACTTAAAAGAACATCCGAAAATAAAAATGAAGCTTTTTATTCAAAGTATTTTTTTCATTTTTTTTCGATCCATTTATTTAGCAGTGTTGCAACTTTATGCAAATGTTCAAATCATCAAATGATAGTAGACTGGACAACCCCTAAGAAAAATATAGTTTCAAAGCGGGATCACACGCCACTTGGCAGAAATTTAATTTAATTTGGTCCGCTCCATACAAAAAAATATCAAAATGCATTTTTCCACCCAAAGGAGCAAGTTTAGGAAAAAAATGATCAGAACAATTATTATTAAAGTTAATGAGCTCTATCGATCCGCATAAAGAAAAAATTAGTCACTCAGAAAAAGTCACTAAAATCATCGTTTCGACCCACTGTGCGACTGTCCGTCCGTCTGCGACAGAGCTTGAAATTTTCACAGGTTGTGTACAACTATAGCTGCTATTACCACAAATAATATTACAAAAATCGTTATTGGTTTTACTGTAGTACTTCATCATCATCTGCCTAGCCTTTTTCCAACTATGTTGGGGTCGGTTTCCAGTCTAACCGGATGCAGCTGAATACCAGTATTTTACATGGAGCTACTGCCTATCTGACCTCCACAACCCAGTTACTGGGTAATACGATACCCCTTGGTAAGACTGGTTGTCAGGCTTTTGGGCTTCTGACGACCCGTAACGACTGTCAGAGATCCACAAATGACAGCCGGGACCAACGGCTTAACGTGCGTTCCAAGGCATGGAGGGGTCTTGGTATGTAAAGATGGTCACCCATTCACGGACCAACCGCGGCAAGCGTAGCTTAACCTGATCGATCGACCCGCGCATCTATTGTTACTTAGCCACAAGCTTAACAAAAAAAAATTGTGTTAAATATTGTACGATGGTACTACAACAAACGTAGAGTATCCTTCTTCGTGTGCCAGGCTAACTCGCACTTGACCGGTTTTTAATGGAAGTATGGCTACTATGGCTAACGATAAATAAAAGATACTTGTATCTCAGGATGTCAGATACAAGTATTTATATTTCATTTCAACGATTCAATTATTTCGGAATGTAATATTTACATAATAAATACCGGATGACATTTTTTAGCGTCTGGACAACAATATGACGTGTTGTGTAAGAAGAATAGAAGATTTAATAAAAGTTCCGAATATTCTTAAAATACACGAAAAAGAATACATCCTACGACACTCACGTAAAACTAACAATAGCCAAAATAGGTAATAGTAAACGGGCGTCAGATGCGATCACCCATGAATGAAGCATGATAGAAGTGTGAGCGAGACGAAGGCATTCATTTCGCTCTACATCTTTGCAGCTGATCCCTACGCACACATTTGCGCGTGTACCTACATACGTTACCGTGCTGTATGGAGTTGTAGTAGGCAAATAATTTGATACACTGAGTGACGCGTCTCGAAACCGTAAACCAAATAAATTACGTCCCGTATGATCGGTAAAGCTTTGACAGAAATGTAAACAAACCTGTTGATGTTAAATTCTCATAACAATCACTCACATTCATCTGTATTTCGAAGGTTTTAGCTTGATGTGTAGTAAAAAAGAATCCTAATTATTATTATTTTAATCATTGAAACAAATGCGTAGTGGACTAGTCGAATTGCTTAAAAATACGTTAAGAATAAGACTATTCGTTTACTGAAGTGGTTGAACGATTAGCTGCGTGTTCTTTTATTTTATGTGGGTTTTGAAAACTCCACCAGTGCTCATAGAATGTTCTCGAAAGGGACTCGTCGCTCCATAGAATGTTCGCCTGCGGGTGGTTCTGCAGCCAGCGACAAAACTCAATACGAAGTCCACGGTCCAGAGCATACAAAGTTTGCACGCGTGAGAAGTGGTATGGATGCATGTCCATTGAATGGAGTAGCTTCCATACCACATACTGGTTTACGCCAAATCGACGAGCTGCTTGCCGGGTGCTCCTTCTCATCGGGTGTCGCTGGAAATATTCCAGGATGGTGTCTTCGGTAAGTATGGACAAGGGTGGCTGGCCTCTGCCTCTGGCATGAATGGGAAGCTGAAACTGGCCATGGTCAAGAAACCGTTGATAAGTGCGGAATATCAAGTCTGTGCTGGGGTTGCGGGGGTCAGGGATTCCGTTACGTCTAAGGGATTGTAGGTGTCCTTCGTCGGCGTACATTCGCCTTGCACCATTTAAATTTTCCCAGACAACAAATAATACCTCATCATTGCAAGGTACTCTACTCTGGAGTATGCGTACGTCATTATGAAAACAATCACTGGGTACCTAGTTGAAGCACACGCGGAAAAAACAGCGATCGACGTCACGCTGTGACCAATCGCAGGTGACTGGAGAAACGGAGAGCGGCGCGCGCGGGCGGGAGGGGGTGCGCATGTGGTGAAACGTGAGCGGTACTCCAGCGAAAAAAGCGGCCGGCTTCAATCAAAGGATTGAATTTCGCTACGAATTTTCATTGATAATTTTGCGCGTAGAGTAGTGCCTATAAGTTGGATTTTGATATTATTTGCCCATTTTTTTTTTATTTTAATATGAAAAGTTTACTACAAATAAGTAATAATATTCATTTATAGGTTAATTTCAATTTAGTTTTTTTTTCGATAGCGTAAACATTCTAAGATAAACATTCCCACGCTCATTTTCAACGAATTATCTATTTTTTTACGACCATTCATTCAAACGAAAGTAAGAATAGTTAATCCGTCCGTTTACTCAGAATTCCAAAGCAATAAACGTTCGAACCACTCCACAAACAAAGAACCCTTGTTTTTTTCGAGTTTGCGATAAGAGGCGGACCACCCACGACGCAAATGGGTGCGATGACGTCATCGTGGCCGCTTTACGGTATTTAATTTCATTCGCTTGGCCGGTCAAGCGGATAAGCTTCTACTCCGTTCACCTATTATACCCTATTTTTTTCCAGACGCTAAAAAAATCAGCCTCTGTAAATATCTTTCTTTCTATCTATTCTCAAAAAAAATCCTGTCAATTAAACTATCACACTTGTCACTTGTGTTACATATACATAACAACTTAGCACTGATTTAGTAAAACATTGAATAGTCCTTACATAATTTTAAATTTCATGAAAAATTACCTAAATATTGATTGTTTTATCTAATACTTAATCAAATTTATCTACAACTAATCTAGGTCAGATACAGGAAAATAGTAAACAATAAGTCCAAGGTTATGAATCTATCAATCATGTTATACGAACCTATTGTACTACTTGTTATTATCAGGGGCCATTTATAAATCCTCCTCCAATTTGGAGGGGCTTGCCATAATCGCCACGCTTGGCAGTGGGTTAGCGATCGCAGTATGGTGGTAAAATGCATGGAGAACGCTGCTGCCCATTCTCTAGTAAGTCCCTTAGTCACCTCCTACGACACCCACGGGAAGAGATGGGATGATGCTATTCTTTACGTCTGGCACCACACGGTCAAATTTATATTTAAAGGTAATTCAATGAAAACAGCAGATTTTCCATAAAAAAAAATTTACATAAATATACCTGCTGATTTTTTTTAGCGTCTGGAAAAATATAGGGTATACTAGGTGAACGGAGTAGAAGCCTGTGCACAGAAATTAAACTTTTTTTTTCTAAACTAAATTGAAATTAACCTATCAATGAATACTATTACATACTTATTTGTAGTAAACTTTTCATAGTAAAATAAAAAAAAAAATGTATTGCAAATAATATCAAAATCCAGCTTATAGGCACCCTACTCTACGCGCAGAAATTATCAATGAAAATTCGTAGCGAAATTCAATCCTTTGATTGAAGCAGGCCGCTTTTTTCGCAGGCGTACCGCTCACGTTTCACCGCATGCGCACACCCTCCCGCCCGCGCGCACCGCTCCCCGTTTCTCCAGTCACCTGCGATTGGTCACAGCGTGACGTCGATCGTTTTTTTTTCCGCGTGTGCTTCTACTGCCCAGTGATTGTTTTCATAATGACGTACGCATACTCCAGCGTAGAGTACCTTGCCATGATGAGGTATTATTTTCGTCCGGTGAAAATTTAAATGGTGCGAGACGAATGTACGCCGACGAAGAATACCTACAATCCCTTAGACGTAACGGAATCTCTGACCCCCTGAACCCCAACACAGACTTGATATTCCGCACTTATCAACGGTTACTTGACCATGGCCAGTTTCAGCTTCCCGGTCATGCCAGGGGCAGAGGCCGGCCACCCTTGTCCATACATGTTGAAGACGCCATCCTGGAATATTTCCAGCAACACCCGAGGAGGAGCAGCACCCGGCAAGCAGCTCGTCGATTTGGCGTAAACCAGTATGTGGTATGGAAGCTACTCCATTCAATGGATATGCATCCATACCAATTCTTACGCGTGCAAGCTCTGCATGCTCTGGACCCTGGACCTCGTATTGAGTTCTGTCGCTGGCTGCAGAACCACCCGCAGGCGAACATTCTATGGATATGGCTTTCCAACCGTGTGAGTGGCCTCTGTCTGATTCCGCCCTGGCTGGGTCCGGTCTGTGCCAATGTCATTTGAGTAAATGGTTTGGTTTTAAAATGATTGGTTGTGCCGGTGGTAATTGCTTCTTCGTACATCGAAAAGAGCCTTGATCCATTCGGCCCACTAAAATCAAAATTATCCTTATTATTACTACCTATTAAGCTGTATTAGTAAGAAAACTACGCTTTGACTGAAAAGCATGCTATGCAAATGCCGCAAATGGCCGCCATACCATCGCAACTCCCATGGTACACGACATTAAAGTTATTATTTAGCATTTATATCTATTAACACTGTATTAATGTCTTAGTCTATGTATTTTATTGATTTCTTATATTGGATTCCGTTACTATGGATATGTTTATATTTATACATGATAGGTTCGTCTATTACATAATTTTTTCGAGGAAAATTGTACTTACCCGATAACATAACATATTAGATCACACGATGAGCGTCTTTACGTCACTCCAGAAGGTATTTGCAGAATACCAGCGCTGTTGACAATAGGTCCGTCCGAAGTCGCAGCATTTAGCTGAGCAAGGACCTGTTCGTGCACAGATGCGACGCACGGCCTAGTTGTTTTTATATTTGTGATTTTGTTGAAATAAAAGTAGTCAGTAATGCACTCTGCTTTCGGCATTTTGTTTTTGTTTTCTTGATAATAATTATATAATTGCATGTGTCGTACGTAATTCATTTGTCTATGGTCGGTCCCAAGCCTCGACTGACACTATGAGTCAAGTCAATGGACAATATTGTTAAAAATAATCGACTTGAATACGGGGCTTTTGGCCACATTGCATGTGTGCATTTTATTTTATAGTTGATTTTATTTTATGTAATGTGCGTTTTGTTTGTGCAGAATAAACATTTTTTTCTTTCTTTCTTTCTTTCTTCTATGGACCGACGAGTCCATATTTACCCGCGTTGGTATCTACAACGTACACAATTAGCACTGGTTTTTTTTTTTTTTTTTGGGGTGGGAAATCATCAAATAACTTCTCCCGCTCTGGGTGGAGCAGGAGGGCGTGTCAGACTTTTACTGACTAAAACCCACCCGTGTTCCTTCAGTAGCCCTTAAGCCAGGGGCTGTGGTGTCTCTTTCGAACAAACCCGCACCCCTGGCAGGCATCGACCCTTGCGGGCCCCATCACTTTTTGTGCTGACATCTCTTTGAGGCGCGCGTGGAACACAACGCGCCATCGACTTGGGCTTGGTCCTTACCGGACAGCGAGCTACCCATTACTCGCCGTCCGCAAGCCCATGCCTACGGTGGCCGGAAATCGGCCTGGGATTCCCGACGCCCAGGGCGTCTCCGTATCCTGCGGCGGCTGGGGTCGCGAGGGCGCATATGCTGCCTCTCCCTCACGTGCGCCGCCTCCCTCTTCGCGAGCATCACTGCTTCGCTGAAGGAGGTGACGGCTCCCCATGCCCTCTCGCTCCGTACCATGGCCTGGACCAGGGCCGGACGCGAGAGATCGCCGCCGCCGATCGCCTCCACGAGGACACGGCGGTGCTCCGCCCAAGCAGGGCAGACCGCCACCGTGTGCTCCACCGTGTCCTCAGGGCGATCTTCGCAGTGGAAACACCCGGGCGTTTCCTCCCGCCCTATCCGAAACAGGAACCTCCCGAAACAACCGTGTCGGGTGAGGACCTGCGTCAGGCGGAAGGTGAGGACGCCATGCCGCCTCTCAAACCACTCCTCAAAGAGGGGACTTACCGCCGCAATCGTGGCGTGCCCAAATTAGCACTGGTTGAGTTTTCAAAACCCACATAAAATTAAAGAACACACAGCTAATCGCTCAACCACTTCACTAAACGAGCCGTCTTAGGGCGCATTCCGTATTAGAAAAAACTTTTTAATAAAAAAATTAAACCGCCGAAAAACCGAAAAGTAAAAAAATTATAAACTTGCTTTGTCCAACCCCAATAACTAAGTTCGGTAGGCGGGACATATAATTAAATACATATCCAAAGTCACCGACTTCCGAACTTAGTTATTGGGGTTGGACAAAGCAAGTTTATTATTTTTTTACTTTTCGGTTTTTCGGCGGTTTAATTTTTTTATTAAAAAGTTTTTTTATTTTACAATTTTCTGTGGCTATAATCTACTAATTACTACATGCTTAATTTTTGTTTACTTTTTGTAATACACAACTCAGTATTAAAATCTGTGAGTAAACAATCAATCATCCCCTGTTTTCTTACCCTTAGGGTTGGAATTCTTCTTCGAAATTTGTATGGGACTAACTTCGGGGTATACCCTTTCCAATGAAAAAAGAATTATCAAAATCAGACTACTCTGGAAAAAGTTATGTGTGGTCATACATTAAAAAAAATACGCGTCGAATTGAGTAACCTCCTCCGTTTTTTCGTCGGTTAAAAATAGCGCTGTGAGCGCTCACATCGATATTTTGCGTTCCGAGTTAGATATCACGATTCTGACAATTAAGAACCGTCATTTTTGTCATCAATACTGTAGTGTGTGTAAGTCTTATGTATTTATTTATTTTATTTAACCATTTATGTACACACTTAATAAACAGACAAGAAGATTAGAACAGAAAAATAGGTACAGAGGTGATGCTTATTTCTAAAGAAATCTCTTCCAGCATACCTGCGATAGGAGAAAACATAAAGAGATGTAGACAACGTGTGTAAGAGTAAAAGGGAAAATAAACTACATTTATAACCAAAACCAATAATTCACTAAATTAATTAAACAAATAATAATATACTAACATACATACTTGGACCATACATACTTACACATATACATACACCTAAAATAAATATAACTATAATATTAATAATTTAAAAACTGCAACAGTTTGGCAGTCCCTAATGTCGGGTGGAAGTGCATTCCACAACCTCACCGCGTGCACTGTGAAGAAGTAGGAGTAGAAGTCAGTGGAGTGGGGAGGGGACTTAAGGAGGTTTCGAAGATGCGACCTGCAAGGCGCATCTGAAGGACGAGCGTAGGAAAAACGGTCCCGCAGATAGGAAGGGGTTATATGATTGTGAAGAAGGTTGAACAGCAAACACAATATCCGAGAGTTCCTGCGAAGGCGAATAGGGAGCCATTTGAGTCTCTTGCGAAAGTTGGAAACATGATCATACTTCTTAAGATTAAAGACAAAACGGATACAGATGTTCTGTAAACGCTCAAGCTTATTTAAGAGCTCTTCGGTGGCATCCAAATAACAGGCATCGGCATAATCTATGATGGGCTGAATGAGAGTTTGCGCAAGAGAGATTTTGGTGTTCTGAAACTTTGGAGGCATTTCAGTGAATGGAACGTGTAGTGCACTTTCCGACTGACTTGAGCGACGTGGGCAGACCACGATAAGTAGGAATCCATCGTGACCCCCAAGTTTTTAACCGTACGTGCGTATTCAATCTGAACTCCATTCAGACAGAGTGGAGACAGCGACGCAACATCGAGCCTATTCCGCATATATCTGCTGCCAATAATCATGGCCTGGGATTTCCTAGGGTTGATTTGCAGTCCAAAAGACTGCGACCACTCACTAATCAAATCCAGGTCACTGTTCATGGCAGACACGGCGGCTTCTGCATCTTCCCTTAAGAAATGGTTGTAGAGCTGCAGATCGTCGGCATAGAGATGGAAGTAGGAAGAGATGATTCTGGTGACAGAGTTAATGAAAGTGGAAAAGAGAAGAGGAGAGAGAACGCCACCCTGAGGCACACCCGCGAAAAGAAAGCACCAATCAGAAGACGAATCGTCGAGACGAACCCGCTGCGAGCGGCCTTTAAGATAAGAGTCAAACCAACCAATAGCAGAAGAGGAGAAATTTAAAGATTTAAGGATCCCTATAAGGATATCAAAATCAACAGAGTTAAAGGCACTGCTAAAGTCGAGAAGTACAAGTAAAGTGAGAGATTTGTGGTCCATAGCCCAGCGGATGTCGTCTGTAACCTTCAAAAGAGCCGTTACTGTGCTATGACCAGGCCGAAAACCAGATTGAAGAGGACAGAGTAGATCATTTGATGATAGAAAAGCCGAAAGTTGTTGATGAACGATATGCTCCAGAACTTTAGAGAGATATGGGAGGATAGAAATGGGACGGAAATCTGTGGGTGAGACCGGCTTAGCGATTTTGGGTAAAGGGATAATATGAGCTTGTTTCCAGGCCTCAGGGAAAGTACACGAAAACAAGGAGAAATTAAAAATGTGGGTCAGGATGGGAAGAAGTGTGGGGAGGATAGGAGAAATCATTCTTGAGCAAAGTTTATCGTTACCAACTGCAGTAGAGGAAATAGAACTAAAGGATTTTTTGACCTCAACTTCACTTACTGGGCTTAATACAAAAGAAGAACAGTTAGGCAATGGCAAACAAGAAAGTTTGGATAACGTAGCTGATTTAACGTGCGGATCAAAAATAACAGGGGGATGTGAGAAATGTTTGTTAAGGGCACACACGTCTGTGTCATTACTAGAAACGTCTGGACACTTGCCAATACCAACAGTTTTAAGAAACTTCCAGACTTCAGAGGAGTTACGGTTGTCAAGAGATTTATGGAAGTAGCTTTTCTTTACATCTCTACACATACGCCTGCAGCGGTTACGCAGCACCTTATACGCATTCAAGTTACGCTCCGAAGGACAGCGTTTACACCTTCTTTTAACTCTGTCCCTACTTGCCATCACATCTTTAATGGCAGGAGTAAGCCAAGGAGCCGGAACATATTTGACTTTGACTCGTCGGATAGGGGCATGACGGTCATATAAGCTAAGTAAAGTGCTGTTAAAAATGCGAACCATATCGTTGATGCATAAACTCTCCTGTATGTATGTTCATATACTCTAATGTTAAAAATATAGATTCTTCCCTTATATAAACCATTGTACGGTAGGATTGGACAGTAATAAACGAGATTCCAATGAAGGCACTTGTTTAAATCATCTCCTCGAACCCACAACCTTACATGGCGACCCTGCCATCTGAGACGGGTGTCGAGTTCGGTCGAGTGATCAAATTGATTGGGAATATTAATAGACTATAAAAGTGGATTTTTACAAAAATGTGCCGGTCAAATATAGAAAAAGAAGACGTTTTTGTATCACAAAGTGCATCGGGTGGTACAAATACGGCTTCTATGCAGGAGTACCATTTATCGAACATTAGTATCGTGATGTTCATCATTTGCACCTTACTTGGAGTCGCCGGACTTTACGCGGTGTATAAACTGTACCGAAATTGTCATCATTCCTGGATAAGGAATGAGGTTTTCGCACAAAACCTATCACGTTCGCTTCGTCGACCGAACCCGGAGACTCGTGTCTGTTACGAGTGCCGCCAGCAGCGCCAGGAGGCGGGTATCAACCGCCAGGAGACGGGTATCAAAGGCCAGAAACCGCAGTAAGTGATTAAAATAATAATCAGTGAAAGTGCAGTGAGTCGTGTTCTATCGTTAAGTGAAACATGAAAAGATACGAAACGGTTATTGGACGAATTGACTATTAGTTATTTTTTAATTGATTTTTTTGAAAGTTTTAACATGTAAATGTAAAGTAATTATTGCTCATGAGAATACTGTAATTTTATCCATACTATATTTAGTAATGGCAGATGAGCTTAGCTTGTTATATGACGAATTAAAAAATACGGAACATTTGAAAAAATTAAGTTATCCTAAAAGGACAGAAACAGTACTAAAACAAAAGTTAAAGGAAGCAACATTGATAAATATATCGATAAGCATATCGATACAGATAGAAAATAAGCAATTTAGCACTAGTGTACTACAGGAAATACAGACAACCTGTGACTTATTTGAAAAGAAATTTACCCAAATAGAATCTTTTTGCTCCAAAATATACCGTTCTCAATCTAGTGACGAGTGTACGGTCGAGACAAAAACTGAAGTAGACAATATGGAGGCTGTTAATTATAGGACTGCCGTGTCATTGTTACCGACTATGAATGGTGATGAAAATGTCACGAAAAGTTTAATAGACACCATTGAGCCCTTAAAGTGAAATGTCAAAAAAGAAAAAAATGACCTGGTGTAGCTGACTCCAAGATGGCGTCGATTAGGTCACGTCCCCTTAGGTCCCTTGGGTTAAAACCCCGATTTCTCGCTATTTTACTATGAAACTCATATGAAACTGTAACTTTTTCGGAATTAGTACATCATTTTTTATTCAGTGTATGACCTATGTGAAATTGGGTTTACAATAAAATGAGTAGGTTTCAAGTTAAAAACGAGTGCTGTTATTTGTCTCCCACTTTATCATTCAAGGCCCCAGAAATAGAAGCAAAATACATATTTTAATAATAAACCATTTAATAGTAATCACTATTACACTACAATAACGATTACCTACATAATAAACATATTACCACCAGGCAGCCAAAACATATAAAAAGGACGTTAATCTTATCTTATCTTCACGCGACACAAGTGGCCCCTTATAACTGTTACGTAACTCGACACTCATTAATTTTTTTTTTGCAATCGTAAACATGTCGCAGTTAAGATCGCCCTGAGGACACGGTGGAGCACACGGTGGCGGTCTGCCCTGCTTAGGCGGAGCACCGCCGTGTCCTCGTGGAGGCGATCGGCGGCGGCGATCTCTCGCGTCCGGCCCTGGTCCAGGCCATGGTACGGAGCGAGAGGGCATGGGGAGCCGTCACCTCCTTCAGCGAAGCAGTGATGCTCGCGAAGAGGGAGGCGGCGCACGTGAGGGAGAGGCAGCATATGCGCCCTCGCGACCCCAGCCGCCGCAGGATACGGAGACGCCCTGGGCGTCGGGAATCCCAGGCCGATTTCCGGCCACCGTAGGCATGGGCTTGCGGACGGCGAGTAATGGGTAGCTCGCTGTCCGGTAAGGACCAAGCCCAAGTCGACGGCGCGTTGTGCTCCACGCGCGCCTCAAAGAGATGTCAGCACAAAAAATGATGGGGCCCGCAAGGGCCGATGCCTGCCAGGGGTGCGGGTTTGTTCGAAAGAGACACCACAGCCCCTGGCTTAAGGGCTACTGAAGGAACACGGGTGGGTTTTAGTCAGTAAAAGTCTGACACGCCCTCCTGCTCCACCCAGAGCGGGAGAAGTTATTTGATGATTTCCCACCCAAAAAAAAAAAAAAAAAAACATGTCGCAGTTTGACAAATGTTTATGTACTTAATCAGTTCAAGACTGTTGCTAACTATAAATAAATACTTGCAAGTGTTCACAATGAAAGGAGTTCGTAAATTAATCCATAAAAAAAGTCTATTGTTTACAAAAACTTAAGAACACGTGACGCTGTATGCGTCACGTGTTCGGGTTTTTTCTAATGAATTGCTTAATCGATTGCAAATGTGAAAACTATTCCAGAAACTACATTAAATTACCTCCTAGCAAAGCAAAGATCCTGATCCTGATCCTGTTATAGCAAAGTTTTAATTATTTTTAATAATTATGTATTTTTTTCGAGAATCGGGCGACGACGTAATTTGGCCCTTAGCAACAGGTCGGAATGTTGCATAGCAACGGAGGAATGAGATGTTAAAATTGCAATTTTGACTACTTTATCTGAATTTTCATACACAACATCGTATATTTATGGATAGTTTATGAAATTTTCTTACCATTTTAGCAGTATTTTAGCCATTTCATACAAAATACGCACACGAAAAGTCAGCGCAAATATTTTATGATTTTATATGGCGGCCATTTTTTCACCTCGTGGAATTTTTTCCGTAAAATATATGCGTAAATATATTAAACTGCTTTTAACTAATACATAAATAGAAAGTTGATTAACTTTACATACGTATTCATGCTTGAAATATGCACTTTCACTTCAAAAACACTCAGCACAATCGATAAAACGAGTAGCACGGATCCGCGCCATAGTACTGTCAAAGTACTATGTTCTGCGATGAATACCGCGAAAATTTGCACTATGACGTTGGCATCAGTCCAAGAAACATATCTAGCCTTGTCTATCCTGATAATTTTTATACAAGAACGAAAGAGATAGGTTGCTTAGTTTCATAGAGAAACGTAAAAAACCGCTCCCACCGGCTCCCACAGATTACGTGCCGTGCCACGGCACATAGCAATCAACTGCGATTTTTTTTCCGCCGTGGACCGGCAAATGCCATTTCGCCGTATAGTTCTTCACTCACAGAAGAAGGCAACAAAATGCTAATTAAATTTATATTAAAGACCAGATTAAACGAAAACGCAAAATTAAGATTGTCTACCTCTTATGATAGCTGTGACTCGCTTATTATTGAAATGCGCCAACACCTTCTTACAAAGAAGTCTAGTACAGCAATACACAAAGAGTTGACACAAATCAACCAAAACGGTTCTTCTATAGAAAAATATGGATCCAAGGTCGAGCAACTTTTTGTGGATTTGACGGTCGCGCAAGCTGATGATGACCAAACTGCATATAAAATATTACGCCCTCAAAATGAAAAGATTGCGATTAAAAGTTTCATTGATGGCTTGCGAAACCGCGAAATCCGCACTATTTTAGCAGCGCGTAATTATAATACTTTGAAGGATACGATAAGAGCAGCTAAGGATGAGGAGTTGTCATGCAGTAGACAAAATGCTGACGCTTCTGTGTATATCGGATACCAAGGGAACTCAGTTAATAATCGCGGATACAGATACAGTAATAACAGACGCCCAAATCGTCCGAACAACAATCGATTTATAGAAAGAGGTATGAGTAGAGGTTCTTTATATAATCATAGGCAAAACCAAAACCAAAGATTTCAACAACACTTTAGCAATAATCGTGGTCAAATACGGGGTTCATATAGCGGTAGACCAGGATGGATTTATACACGTAGTGGTAGTGTGCGTGTTATAGAAAAAGGGCATAAATAATATCGAATTAAATGACCGGAATCGAATGCCCCAACCTATAGAGAAACAAATTACTGAACCATTGCAGTTTTTTCGATAGTCATTTTATATTTGCTTGTAACAATAACAGCACGGTGGAATTCTTAGTACATGGAGCCAAATATGGATTGCTTATAGATTCAGGAGCATCACTATCGGTATTGAAATACGAAACTGTGGCACGTTGGAACATTCCAATTCAAGCAGAATGCATTTACATAAAAGGCATTGGGGGCAAAGTGCTAACTACAGGCTATGTTTTTGTAACGTTGACTGTAAATGGGCAAGAATTTGAACACAAATTTTACATTATGCGCACCATACCTGGTTTACAACATGGTATAATCGGCAGAGATTTTATGAGCAAATATAACGCTATTTTGAATTTTGAAAATAATACACTAACTTTAAAGAAAAACGACAATAATCTGACCCTGCCCATGGATGTTTTTTAAGTATCCCACCGAGATGTGAGAAAATATTTAAGTTAGACAGTGGTTTCTACGAGGACTGCGTAATATTACCGCATCAATTATGCGACGGAGTTTGGATAGCCGGAAGTATTTGTAAACCAAACAATGGACAAATAAGTATACAAATATTAAATACCCGCGAAACGCAAGTAGATATTAATTATTTTAGACCAGAAACACATTTATTATCAGACTATGACATCTGTAACTATGGACGAGATAGTAATATTGATGGAGAGAGAGCACGCGCTATGTTTTTCTTTAATAAAATTAGATCATCTAAAAAATGAAGAAAGGTCATCAATCGAAAACATATGTGCAAAATTCTCGGACGTGTTTCATCTACCATTAAATTATCTACCACTAACCTTTACGAGCAAAGTATACAGTTAAGACCAGATGCTGATCCAGTTTATACTAGACAGTACAGGCTGCCCTTTTCACAGCGTAAGGAAATTGAGACACAGGTAAAAAAAAATGCTTACAGAGGATATTATTGAACCAGCAAAAAGTGAGTGGTCAAGCCCAGTTTTGTTGGTACCCAAAAAATCAGACGACACTTCTAAGAAATGGAGGCTGGTTATTGATTTTCGTAAATTAAATACTAGAATAGCAGACGATAAATTTCCACTACCGAATATAACCGATATATTAGATTCCTTATCCGGTTCAATGTATTTTTCACAATTAGATTTATCACAAGCATATTATCAGGCAAAATTAAAACCAGAAAGCAGAAAGTATACAGCTTTCACTACGCCTTCAGGCCAATATCAAATGACCCGGTTACCAATGGGATTAAAGATTAGCCCAAGTGCATTCTCTCGTCTAATGACAATTGCCATGTCAGGACTAACATACGACAAATTATTTGTTTATTTGGATAATTTGATCTGTTTTGGACGAAATTTGGAAATTCACAATAAAAACCTTATAGATGTTTTAATTAGATTGCGAAAAGTTAACTTGAAACTTAATCCAATGAAATGCGATTTCTTAAGAAAAGAAATTCAGTTATTAGGACATGTTGTTTCATCAGAAGGAATTAAACCAGATTCAGAGAAAGTGAACATAGTAAAAAAATATCCCGTGCCTAAAAACTCAGACGAAACAAAAAGATTCATAGCGTTTGTCAACTTTTATAGGAAGTTTATACCAGATTTTGCCGCAATATCAGTACCACTTAACAGGCTGTGTCGAAAAAATGTAAATTTCGAATGGTCACATGAGTGTCGGAAATCATTCGAATCCCTAAAAGAGTCATTACTATCCCCACCAATATTACAATATCCTAACTTCGATGAAAACAATACTTTCATTTTTCAAACAGATGCGTCTGGCTATGCAATCGGTTCTGTGCTATGCAACAGTGATAACAGACCAATTGCTTATGCAAGTCGTGGTCTTAATAAAGCAGAAATTAGGTACCCTACGATTGAAAAAGAATTACTCGCTATCGTATGGTCCGTAAAATATTATCGACCATATCTTTACGGTAGAAAATTTATTATCAGAACAGACCACAAACCATTAGTTTACTTATTTAATCAAACAAATCCATCTAGTCGTTTGACTAAATTCCGTTTAATAATAGAGGAATATGATTACATAATAGAATATATTCGAGGAACTGACAATGCAGCTGCAGATGCCTTGTCACGTATCCGAATAACAAGCGATGAATTGAAGGAAATTAATCAGCAAGTGGTGTCTGTATTAACCAGAGGTCAGAAAAAACGTATGTATGAACGAAATGCACAAGGAGTAAGTGACAACCCTACGGTTGCTAAGCAATTAACAAACAACTGGTCTGATCACCCAAGAGTTATGGAGTTGCTTAAAAAACCAAAGGATTTGAGAATAAAAAAGAATGGACTAACCAAACAAATACTTTATTTGATTATGAAGCATCAAATTGCATATTTAGAGTAAACCCATCTTACCGAATACAATGCGCACGAGATGCCTTTGTACGGGAGTTGGCTTATTACTGTAAGTTAATGAAACTTGATAGCGTGTACAAAATAATGAAAATATCGAAATGATAAGAGATTTAATTAATAACATAAATGTTACGCCAAGTTGGTCCGGACCACGTGTGTATATTATAAAAGGTTTAAAAGTTATAAGTGATCATGATACGAAACGTGTAATTTTGAATGACTTTCACCTACTACCGAGTAGCGGTCACGCCGGTATACGACGAATGATAAATAATATAAAACGTCGTTACTTTTGGCCGAAATTAGAAAATGACGTCACGGCATTTGTAAATCGCTGCGATAAATGCCAGCGACAAAAACATTATAGTCACATAAAACAGCCAATGGTCCTGAGTTCCTGACTGATACAGGTCATTCGGCTTTTGATAGAGTATATTTAGATTTAGTTGGGCCCTTAAGTAAGGATAATGATAATTACATGTATATACTCACACTACAGTGTGATCTTAGCAAGTATGTAGAGGCTTATCCGCTTAGAAATAAGGATACAATTTCAGTAACATGCTGCTTTCATTAATAATTTTGTATTACGCTATGGCATTCCGAGAAATGTTATATCAGATCGCGGAACAGAGTTCGTATCGAAAGTAATGAATGAAGTATGTAAAATATTAAAAATAACACAATTAACATCTACTGCATATCATCACCAATCAATAGGAGGCTTAGAAAATACTCATAAACATTTACTTTCATTCCTTCGCATACAAACAGAGAACCAACCCCAAAATTGGAGTCTATGGCTTCCGTATTGGTGCTTTGCTTTTAATACAACTGTACACACGGAAACAAAATACACTCCATACGAACTCGTATTTGGAAAACTGTGCAATTTACCAAGTAACTTAACTTCAGAAATTGAACCGCTCTATAACTATTATGATTATCCAAAAGAACTCAAACACAAGCTTCAAAAATCACAGTATGACGCGAGACAAAATTTAATTTTTAGTAAACAATTAAGAAAATGTAAATATGATTTGTATACAAATCCTGTAAACTACAGTAGTGGTGACATGATACCACTACTTGCACGTTGCACAACTGACGCCGGTGTCACCTTATTAAAACACATCTTTACAGCATGGGAAGAGGCGCAAGATGCAATAGGTATCTTTTGCGACCTATCCAAGGCGTTTGATTGCGTGAATCACGAAACACTTCTCTTGAAACTTGAGCATTACGGACTGGGTGAACTTGCGCTTAGCTTGGTAAAATCGTACTTGAATGATAGACTGCAGCAAGTTCAAATAAACGGTGTGAATTCCTTGGGCTTAAAAGTCAAAATGGGAGTACCGCAAGGTTCAATATTGGGTCCGTTCCTCTTTTTAGTATATATAAATGATTTACCTCATTTACTAAAAAACCAACCACAAATGGTGTTATTTGCTGATGACACATCACTGATTTTTAAAGTTAAGAGACACGCACAGGAGCTTGACGAGGTAAATAGCGCTATAGTTAAGGTCCATAATTGGTTTACTGTAAATAATTTGGTATTAAATGGAAAGAAAACTAAATGCATAAGATTCACGTTGCCGAATGTCAGAAGTAGTGAATGTCACGTTGTATTGAATAAGGAGATAATAGAATTCGTCGAACAAACGGTTTTCCTGGGGATCACGCTTGACTCAAAGCTACAGTGGGGTCCTCACTTAACATTACTTGCAGGGCGGCTAAGTTCTGCCGCTTACGCTGTTTGGAAGATCCGCCAATTAACAGACGTGGATACCGCGCGACTTGTTTATTTTAGTTACTTTCATAGCATCATGTCTTACGGTATTTTGCTATGGGGACGGGCTGCGGATGTTGAGTCGATCTTTATTCTGCAAAAGAGGGCTGTCAGAGCCATTTACAACCTCCGCAGACGCGAATCTCTAAGGGAACTGTTCAAAACAATTAACATCATGACGGTACCTTCTCAATATATTTATGAGAACATTATGTATGTTCGGAAAAATCTACATCTTTTTAGTAAGATAAGTGACAGGCATAATTTTAACACTAGAAATAGGAACAAATTAGATCAACCACGTTTCAGATTGTCTAAAGTACATACTTCTTTTATGGGGTACTGTGTAAAATGTTATAATAAACTACCAGTCGATATTCTTGAACTAAGTGAAAATAAATTTAAGTCATGCATTAAACGCACACTATGTAGACAAGCATATTATAAGTTAGATGATTATATCTTAGATAAAAATGCCTGGCTTAATGCTGGTCCTGCTCCACAGCCACCTGGGCTTACTAATTAACATTTTAATATTTGGAAGAGATGCTTCCCCTTTTTTTATGTTTTCTGACATTACGAACACTTCTGTTCTTATTATTATTATTTTTCTGACATTGCGAACATTTCTGTTCCTATTTTTATTAATTTTGTGACATTACGATTTTGTTTTTGATTTTACTGAACCAAGTATTATTTATTAAAATTTCAATAGATACTTATTATATATTTTTCTTTCTTTTTGGAAGTCAAATTTTATGAATTTCTCAAATGGGATTGAAACTATAGTTTTGTATAATTTAGAAGCATTTTGTCAAATTTTTGTAAATGTGAGTACCATGCATCCTTATAATATGTTGTTTTAATGTACGTCGACTTGAAAAAACGTGGTAGTTGAGAGTATGTCATGCTCACTTAAATGTCTCACTGATGGTGGCGTGTGTGTTGGATCATTCGGTTCCCTAGAAAATGGTTGAGCTGGATGGTGCTGATCCATGCGTCAAGTTCGTGAACGGGCGCCGTCGGTTGAGACTGGTCATCTCTTATCTGCCATGGCTTATTTTGAATCTTATTTTTTTTTAATTTATTTTATTACATTTTTTTACATTGTTCTCACATATAGAAGCACCAAGAATAATGTTCCCACACACACAAATTTTGTAATACCCACGATTTAAAAGAGTGTCCTTGGAGTTTCTTGCCCGTTCTTCTCCAGAGAGATCTACGTTTTTGGAATGGGCACCCAGCTTCAACTTCGATTTTTGTTTGACAATTCAAAAGTGCCTGTGAAAGGTCTAATTGAAATAAATGCTTTGAGTTTGAGTTTGAGTTTGATACTACTTAAGAATGAACAAACTGTAAACAAATTTGATCCGCTCTACATAGGACCGTATGAAGTAATAGAAGATTGTGACCCTAATTTAAAAATACTGTATAAAGGTAAAGAAGTAATAGTACATAAAAATAGAACTAGACCTTATGTTAAATGATTTGTATTCCTTTAATTATATTTTTTTTTTTTTAAGAACAGGCATAAAACCTATGTTACTTTATATGATTGTAATTTTATTAAAATAATGTATTTGTGTGTAAACCAATATTATATACCTACATTTTACTACTACGTAAGTACTATAATCTTAAAATAAAAATAAATGTAACCATTAATTTTATTTTATTTTGCCGGTGGGCGTGTAGTGTGTGTAAGTCTTATGTATGTATGTTCATATACTCTAATGTTAAGAATATAGATTCTTCCCTTATATAAACCATTGTACGGTAGGATTGGACAGTATTAAACGAGATTCCAATGAAGGCACTTGTTTAAATCATCTCCTCGAACCCACAACCTTACAATACGGAACGCTCGTGATGGCAATAAAAGTGCTCACTCAACGTTAAAACATATTTTCACGATATTAGACTTGTATACACCACACATTTCTCCTTCTTAGATAGAAGCACTATTTCAAATAAATCAAATTTAGTTAAAGATACGATGCGAATCAAAACAAAACAGCCCAACTGTCATTTCTGACAGCGTTTACGGTGATATTAGTAAATTGCATGGTCGGCGTTATCGCAAGATGGCAAATGTCATGACGTCATCTATGACGTTTCGCGAGAAATCGTTATCGCGCTCACGCCAATTCGGAACGGGTGTGAGCGCGCTCAAATCGATATTATAGTATCTCGGAACGTAGGGTTATTCTTATCGTATTTTTAGGCAATTCGCTTAGTTCTCTACGCATTTGTTTCAATGGTTTTAGATTACAATAATAATTATTATGATTCTTTTTTTTACACATCAAGCAAAAACTGGGACTCGAGGTGGCATTGCACAAGTCCGAGGCCATGTGGTTTCATGGTCCTCGGAATGCGCCACCGACGGGTTTCCAGATAACAGTGGGAGGGGTTCACATCGGCGTCGAGTCAACGATGAAGTACTTGGGACTCGTCCTGGACAGCCGGTGGAACTTCGCGGAGCATTTCCGCCGTTTGGCTCCCAGACTGGAGCGGGCCGGGGCTGCGTTGAAGCGGCTCTTGCCCAATCTAGGGGGGCCAAACGCCTCCTGCCGGAGGCTCTACGCGGGGATCGTGCGGTCCATGGCCCTATACGGGGCGCCGGTGTGGGCGCCTACATTGAGGCGCCAACCAGCTCACCGGTTGAGGGCGTCCCATAGGGTCATGGCGATCAGAATGATCCGGGGATATCGCACGATCTCCGGCGAGGCGGCGGGCCTCCTTGCCGGATTACCGCCATGGGATCTGGAGGCAAAGGTCCTCGCGCAAATGTGGGAGTGGCGCGAGGAGGCCACACGCCGGGGCGTAACTGTGCTGCCGCGGGAAATCGCGGCACAGCGGACAGAGCTCCGGCGGGATCTCATGGTGACATGGAAAGCGATTGTCGCAACCCAGTGCTGGGCACGCCACGATTGCGGCGATAAGTCCCCTCTTTGAGGAGTGGTTTGAGAGGCGGCATGGCGTCCTCACCTTCCGCCTGACGCAGGTCCTCACCCGACACGGTTGTTTCGGGAAATTCCTGTTTCGGATAGGGCGGGAGGAAACGCCCGGGTGTTTCCACTGCGAAGATCGCCCTGAGGACACGGTGGAGCACACGGTGGCGGTCTGCCCTGCTTGGGCGGAGCACCGCCGTGTCTTCGTGGAGGCGATCGGCGGCGGCGATCTTTCGCGTCCGGCCCTGGTCCAGGCCATGGTACGGAGCGAGAGGGCATGGGGAGCCGTCACCTCCTTCAGCGAAGCAGTGATGCTCGCGAAGAGGGAGGCGGCGCACGTGAGGGAGAGGCAGCATAGGCGTCGGGAATCCCAGGCCGATTTCCGGCCACCGTAGGCATGGGCTTGCGGACGGCGAGTAATTGGTAGCTCGCTGTCCGGTAAGGACCAAGCCCAAGTCGACGGCGCGTTGTGTTCCACGCGCGCCTCAAAGAGATGTCAGCACAAAAAGTGATGGGGCCCGCAAGGGTCGATGCCTGCCAGGGGTGCGGGTTTGTTCGAAAGAGACACCACAGCCCCTGGCATACGGGCTACTGAAGGAACACGGGTGGGTATTAGTCAGTAAAAGTCTGACACGCCCTCCTGCTCCACCCAGAGCGGGAGAAGTTATTTGATGATATCCCACCCTAAAAAAAAAAAAAGCAAAAATCTTCGAAAATGAATGTGAGTGATTGTTATAAGAATTTAACATCAACAGGTTTGTTTACATTTCTATCAAAGCTTTACCGATCTTACGAGACCTAATTTATTTTGTTAACGGTTTCAAGACACGCGTCACACAGTGTATCAAATTATTTGCCTACTACAACTCCACACAGCACGGTGACGTGTACGTACACGCGCAAATGTGTGCGTAAGGATCAGTTGCAAAGATGTACACTTCATCATAGCGATGGGTCGTTGAAGGTTTTTCCGTTAACGAAACGTCAACGTTGATTTACGTTCGTTAACTAGTTGATCAACTAGTTAAATTCGTCAACGAGTTAACGTGCATTAATGTCAACTTACAAAGTAAACCGTTAAATGTTAATTTATTCAACGGTTTTATTCAACGCGGCGACGTTCAACGAGTTGAACTAGTCTCTGAGCTACATCTACTGACCTAATATAATGCTAATTAAGATTCAAATATGAAACTTGATGATCGAGACGTCGAAAAAACTGATGAAAAAATTGAAATATGTTTCCGTTTTAAGTAGCTTTTTAAAGCCGTGGTCGATTTGTATGATCCTTTCTCCTTGCACACGTTACAGTCAGCTTTCCCACTAGAATCTTTTTCTTCAAATTACTCTTAGTACGTCCCGACATTTTAAATACAAATAGGTATAAACGACTATAAGTACATACCTATTTACAAAAACAACACACTTAACACTGTTCCTTTAAACATTAACTATAAAGCCTATTATTATTTACGATAAACAACAAAAAACTCTGACCTTGTGCGCAACTTGTCACAAATTGAGTGAAACAAAAATGAAAAATAAAGAAAGCGAACTTCTTTTCTAAACGTAAACAAACAAACCATGAAACCAGTATGAACCGGTTTCTCTCAGGCGGCACGAGCGGCGCGCGCCAGTCCACCAATATCATCACACTTTTTCAAAAATAATTTCTTTCATGCGTTACTTAGAGTTCAAATTCTGACATGACCGTCACTCGCAACGTATGATAAATATCATTTGCAACGGAAGGTTTTTAATTTGCTCAGTTCGTTGCGTTTGCGTTCTCGAATTTAGTTGAATAACAAACGAGTCAAATTCATAAACGTCGTTGACAAATTTAACTAGTTGATTCATAAACGTCGTTGACGAAAGTTGATTCATAAACGTCGTTGAAGAATTTAACTAGTTCATTCATGAACGTCGTTGACGAATTTAACTAGTTGATTCAATATCAGATAACGTTAATACGTTGACAGGAGATCAACGGTTGATTCAACTAGTTCGTTGATTAAACGCCCATCGCTATCATCATGCTTCATTCATGGGTGATCGCAGCTGATGCTCGTTTACTATTACACAACACGTCATATTGTTGTCCAGACGCTAAAAATTGTCAGCCGGTAGATCGAGTTAGTAATAATTTTAAGTTTTTGGGCTACATATAAATTTCGAGTTTTAGTGTTTTAGATTTTAACATGTGACGTCACAAAGCTTTTGAAACCCCTGTCCCTTGTCACATTTCGTTGACCCCTCCTCCCACCTTAACGGGTGACGTAATTTATGGATGGCCCCTAACCAAAGAAATCAACATAATACGGAAGAAGTTATAAACTAACAAGTTTATATTATTCATAACACCTAACCCCAGACAACCTCGTAATAATTATAAATTGGTTGGTTTCGCAGAATAATAATTACTTACGATAATAATGGCTTAATAGCCAAGAGTCTCGACTAACGCTTGAGGAGGCGCTCGTAAGTCGAAGTTCACACCAATGTGAAAATATGGCGGCGGGATCTTATGGCGCACTGGATTTTCAACTGTCGGTGTTGTATCGAGCATTGAGAATACAACAGAGTGCATCTCAGCGCTTCAAAAAAACACACTGTTCACTTTTTAACCCTCGGCGCTAAGCATTGACCACCTCTGAATCCGTTAAAAAAAGACTTTTCGAAATCGGTTCAGGCGTCTTCGAGTAATTTATTTATTTATTATTACCTAGCAGTGCTCCGCAGTTACACCCACGTAGTTCCCGTTCCCGTGGGGATACGGGAATAAAATACAGCCTATGTCACCAGGGGATAATGTAGCTTCCCAACAGTGAAATAATTTTTCAAATCGGTTCAGTAGTTTCGGAGCATATTCAATGCAAACAAACAAAGTATCAAATATTTCCTCTTTATAATATTAGTAGATAGATATAGTTAGAGATTACAACGGTTATACACCGGTAACAATAATTAATTAATTTCATACTATCATATGAGTACAATTTCATCTAGATAGGTAGGTACAGCGTTAATATAAAATAAAATAAAAAAATACGTTTCATTAGGTAGTCGGGGAACATACATTTAAAAAAAGATTCTGATGAATTGAAAATGTTCTCCTTATTTGAAGTTGGTTAAAAAGTTAATAATGGCTAATAAGCTAGAAGCTTGAACAACAAAAAATCACTTACTCTTCATACACTTTCTCCTGGATATCTGGGTATTTTCCCAACAGCTGCAATGTATACCCAAGAGTCACAGCAGAGGTATCCGTCCCAGCCATTATAAGGGTCAACACTTCTTCTCTTAACTCTTCGTTGGTGTACCCTTTCTCACCACCAGATAAGTGTATTAACAGGTCTAGGAATGTCTGTATCTTGTATGATTCCAAATCTAAAATAATGTTGGGTTCGATTTAAGGTGTATTATGCAGCTCAAATTAAATAATCTGCTAGAAAAACGAACAAAAAAAACTCACTAAATTCATGATCCACCTCTGTTCTAGACTGCTGCTCTAATTTTAGTTCCACTCTCTTCTTTTCAATAACCTGTAAATAATTAAGTTCTTCAACATCTTAAACGCGCGTGTTAGATTGTTCATTTTGATAATATAATATTGTTTGGTAGATAATGTCATTTGTCACGTTGACGAAGCCTTGAACAGGTGCAGAAGTACCTAATTTGACTACATGTTTACAAAATAACGGTCTCAACTTGTGAAAATAACTTGGATGTTGTTACTATAAATGATTACGTAGTATTTAATTACACTTAATATTCTAGGTTTTCTAGTGTTACTTAATATAATAAATAGCCTGAGGGGTAATTCTCGTAATTTTAAGAACGTTCACAGTCTGATCTCAGTGTCAATCTGTCAAAAATACCTCGAGTTTCCATACATTTTTGACAAGTTTTTGACATTTGGTTGTCGCCGAGATGACACTGCGACTACATTTAATTACGAGAATTGGCCACCTGATTCAAATGACTAGCACAATACTGGCAGTTCATATTGATACTTTTAAGTGTCTTAAATTACGAATCAGTTCTTATTAAATTGCTTAATTACCATAAAATGTTTTCTAACGGTTTCACAACATAACCTTTGTTTATTATTATCTGTGTTAGAAGTTATTAAGACAAATGAGTGACGTTGTGTAACTTGTTCAAAATGGCGGTAGTTGTTTAATGTAAATTGACATTGGGAAGTTATAAAAAGGATTAAAAATGACGTTATCGGGTCAGTTGCTTGGTAGATGTTCAGGAGGTTAGTCCTAGTGCCGTTGTCGTGTGGAATAAATCAACCAGATGTCATGTAAGTTAAGTAATTTGATATTATATAATAATTATTGCTTATTATAAAAATGTCGTTGTACAAGTTATATTATAGTCAGTTTTCCTAATGTTTTAAATCATAACAATCATATTCATGTTATATTCCTAGCTATTGTAATAATGTAATAGCAATGTTACAATAATTCTAAGTTCTCTTGGACAATGGTCCAAGAGTTGAAATTAAATGTATGTAGGAAAATAATAATTCATAGTAATGTAAGACTTAAATACTGTTTCCATGGAGTTTCTTGTCCTTCTTCTCCATGAAGACCTAGTTTTGGAATGGATGACTAGCTTTCTGATTAAATATTGACAAGCCTAACTGAAATAAATGTCTGGTCTTGTCTTTCTGTTCTTTACTTCATGAAATCCTTTCTCTACAAACCATATTCATAAGAACCTGCATATACAGTAAATAAGCAGTAACCATTCTGATATTCAAAGCTTGATATTTGTTTTATAAATACACACTTATAAATTTATATAGCCCCCTTAATTCTGACACGCGCTTATGACAGGTAGCAACTGAATGAAGGTAGGTAGCCGAAGATCGAGTTGGGCCTGCTATTGGGAAGGCCCATGCCAAGCACTGAACTGCTATACCTATGCTGATCTGATAATGGCACTCGCAAAAAAATGTACCCATCACGGTTTTGAGTATGGCGTATGAAAGAGTGACAAACCGCGATCACCGTCACTTCTGTAGCCAAACATGATGTTTCCAGCAACATGTACGCTTAAGCATAATGAGCGTATAATGTTCCCACTGCTGGGACACCGGCCTCTTCTCTTCAAGAGGGAAGTGGCCAGTTATCCGTCGCGCGGGCCAAGTGCAGGTTGGTAGATGTCACATGTACTTATTCGATTACTTTTGGTTCTAGGACATGCTGATTTCCTCACGATGTTTTCCTTCACCGTTTTCAGAGCAGTGGTAATGAAATTATTCACACAAAGCTAAGCGCCTGGGTTCGAACCCATGACCTCAAAACCAAAATATTTATTTCACATAAATCTACGGGCGCATTCCGTATTAGAAAAATAGCGCTGTGAGCGCTCACATCGATATTTCGCGTTCCGAGTTAGATATCATGATTCTGACAGCTAAAAATGTCAACAATCCAGAACGCTCGTGATCGCGATAAAAAAATGTTCACTCAACGTTAAAACATATATTCACCATGTTAAACTCGTATACACCACACATTTCTTCTTCTTAGGTAGAAGCACTACTTCAAATAAATCTAAGTTAGCTAGAGATACGATACGACACAAAACAAAACAGCACAACTGTAATTTTTGACAGCGCTCACGGTGATATTAGTATATCTCATGGTCACGTATACACTGGTACAGGTATAAAAACCCAGAATGAGTTTACCAGTACGCAGACCGGGTATGTACGTATACTATAAGGTGTTAAAAAATTTACTGCAAGAAAAGTAAGGACTTGTTTAGAATAATAAATAAAAAATATTGTCGAAAAAAATATTTCCAAATAACAACCCGTTTCCGAGAAATGCAATATTTTCACTTCGAACAAAATTATTGAATATGCGCGCCGGCGCCAGCGGCCTAGGACAACGCTGCCACCCCGGCGCACGCGTGAGTCGTTCACCCCTGCGACACGACACGCGACACCTTATATAGTAGAGATTCGGTCCGTACCCGATAGGTATAATGTCAAACTATGCGCCGAACTAAATCGTATGACGGTACGGCCCTACGTACTTCTTATCATCTACACCACTCATCCGCCCACAGAATACTTGCCGCATCGGGTATTATGACATCATACCCAGTGCGGCGGGTGCGGCGGGCGTAGGGAATGTACGTATTTTTCGATGCAGATAGAAAATACTTGAAAGTATCTCGAGCGCTGGTTATAGGCCCTATTTTCTTAAGGTGAACGCACATGGAAGCCCTGGTACTCGATTTTGCAAGTACGACCCATGTCTAGTTCGATCGAGTCTCCAAAAGGTGACCGCTAAAGCCAGGTCTGAACATACCCATAGGTATTTTGATACTGGGTTTTAGTACTGGGTATATATGGCCATACCCATACCTTTGAGGCCGGGTATAGAATTTTGCCGGTACCTATATCTCATGCCTAATAGTTTGCCTTTTAATTGTATTCAGTAACTTGACAGTTCAAACAAAACTCATTTTACCATACTAAGACTAATAATAGTGTTGCGGTAGTGACCGATTTTGCGTAAAGAACGAAAGATAATAATAATAATTTTAAATTAAACCATTTTTAAACTCAACCCAATAGAATTAGTTTGGGCACAGGTAAAAGGGGCATGTCGCAGAAAATAGTAAATATTTTAACATGAAAGAAGTTAAAAAAACATTTGAAGAAGGGGTAGTAATGTGACCCCTTCGTCGTGCAGTGCTTGCGTATCTCACGTATTAAAAGTAGAAGATGATATGTGTCGTACGGACCATGTTATTGATAACATCACTGATACCATTATAATGAAAATTTGCTTGTAAATACTATTTCAAGTTCATTTAATTTCGTTCATTCTTACACCACCTTACTATCTTTTTTTGACAAAATCTGCCTTTCAACTGTCAAGTTACTGACTACTGAAGAATACAATTAAAATTCGAACCTTTATGTGCACGGATCAAATTCATTGTTGCCAACTTAGCGACTTTGTCGCTAGAAGTGACGACTTTCTTTTGAGTCTTAACGACAAAAAATAAGATATGACGACAAAAATGTTTTAGCTACTTATGTGACGGCTTTTGGAGTACAAGTCAAAACCATTTAAGACATGCAATAAATTCATTTTTTGTTAAGTCGGCACAGAATTATACAGTTTGTAACCCCTCCGTCCGCTCCAGCAAAGGCATATTCCTGGTTCAACATACGTACTAGAAAAAATGGTTTTAAAAATGTAACTCATAAAACCAAAAGTTATTGATTTTTTATTTTTATAATCCAATGGAAATTTACCACCGAATATGGCAAATTTCATAAGCTGACAACACTCCACCCGGCGGCAAAATCTTTATATTTTTACCTATTTTTATTTCAAAGAACACCGCCCTACACGACCGAGTTGTAGGCACTCTTTCAACTAGTCGCCGACTCTTTGATGCCGCCGACTGACTGCCTACCGGTGCGCTCAAGAAAATTTTAGTATGTTGATGTGCTTAGGCAAGACCGACTGTAATTATGCAGCTGCGCGTAGAACGTATGAGGTGCGCTTCGCAAATAGGCCAGGTGTGACAGTACCTCAGAGCGTGTATTCCAACGCCTGCATAACCGTGTGTAGTGTGTGTACACGACAGACAGTTCATGGGCACGAGTCGCAGACCACTGATGTTGGAAGACCACGAGAGCGCAACGAGGCAATCAAGGAACAAGGGCTGGATATGTTTGCCGCGGACCCCACGTGTGTGCAAAGGTGTCGAATGTGTATTAGTGTTGGAGGTGGACTTGTGAAGCACGATCGCCGAAGTATGCAACAACAAGTGAATGTTTTAATCAACAGATACCTACAGTCGGTAAGTACATTGCCAAAAGCACATCACATAAAAAAACCCTTATCAGGGCTACGTTTAATTTAATAACATAATTTGTTTCTTGATAAACACACAGACTCAGGCTGGACTCAGGTCTGAAATCCGGATCACTATGCCTACAAATAATATCAGCTGATACCTACGCGTCCTCTAAGGTATGACGTAGCGTAGGTATCTTTCGTTATACGTTTGTTTGGCGGCACGCGACAAAGGATCATAAAAACCGTCTCGTTCAGGCGGCTTCTTTGACACAAAACTTTAGGTACTAAACACGTGAACTTTGTCGAGCTATCAGTGTTGCCTTTGGTCAGTTTTTATTTTTATTTAATTATTTTTACTGGGGAAAAATAACTATCTCAAATCCATTTAATGGTTACGTATATGTGTACGCAGTACGATGCCGAATAATACTCTTACGGATCGGACAGGGGCTTTGTTACACGCTGTATAGTGCCAAGAGATATATGTACGAAAAATGCACACGCGTTATGACGCGTTGGCGCGCCAAATTCATAACTTTAAAGTTTGACTCGTACATGCTGTAGCTTCAGCTATTTAAAAAAAATCGTCATCATAAAAAAAAAACTTTTTATGCCTCTCCCAGAACAAAATCCTGAGTCTGCTCCTGATAGAATCAGTTTTAACGGCTTTCTGGCGACTTTTGATATCGAGTCTAGCGCCTCGAATTTAAAGTAGTTGGCAACACTGATCAAATTGGTTGTTTCAGATTATACAGATGAAGAACAGCACCCTAATTGCGTAACTCACGATTCATCATAATCTGTATCGTTTTGAAACGGATTGTTAAACCATTGTGTGACTGTTCCTAAATGACCCCAGGCTGATAAAAATTTCGTTTTTTCTAATTATGTTAATATTAGTTCTTGGGTCGGTTCCCCCTAAGGGGGAAGGGCCGCACTCCTCCCCGTGCGGCCCTGTAGAGCTCGTCACCGGACTGGTCGCTCTCCCACCGATTTACTTTAAATGAATTCCAAATGGCTTTAAATTATACTTAAGAATTCATTTATATGGAAACACATTGGATGTGGTTCTAGAAAGCTCAAAGTAGCTGAGAGATTCAAAGTACCTACTTGTATTATTGTATAAGTGGATGAATAACCCATACGCTAACGTAACAGGTATTTGGTCAATCGTTACTCACACGATATCTCACATCAACACTCGGAGTACTCAGGGCAACACTTCCATAAAGTGACGCAAGCTGCTTTTCAGCTACTTCACGTCGTCATGCTCTTTCGAGACATGGTCCCTAGCAGTTCTTTCGAACTGATAAACGTGACGAAGCGGCTGTCCCTGCCGCAACCGTGCGACCGTCCTTGTCTAGCAACGGAGCGGCTAGTTCTTGCGGCATACGTCGTTATCATGCTCTTATGGAGACATGGTCCCTATCAGTCCTTGGACTGAATGTGTGATAGATGTAGCCCCCCAAACCCCTGGAAGGTTTCCCGTTGCACAACAAGCATATCTGCTAGACACGTGTTCATGTCGATCCGACCGAATAGTCGATCTGAGATCAAGAATATAATAGTCGCGGATGACTAAATAATAGAGTTGGAAATCTAGATTCAAGAATTAGTACTAATAAGATAAGTACAGAGAATCAAAACCTAAGAATTATTATTTAGATAGAGTTGTGGATCAACTCTCATGAAAGTCTATAGACAGCCCCAAAGAGCCCACCCGTCACCACTTCCTAGTGTTTGAGCTGGGGAGAAGAAGTGGCGCAACAAACTCCCCAGCAACATGTATCTGTCTTAGTAGTTATAATAACTTTAATAACACTCTCAACCTAAGATAACTGCATATTATTATAATAGGCTCACTCAGTCATACCAACAACCATACACATAATTCTCGTCCCTCACAGGTGAAGGCTAATATAAATGCTCATTAATAGCTCCACTGCGATATCACCAATCTGTTATGTAGAAATGATCATTAATAGATCCACTGCGATATCACCAATCTGTTATGTATGTGGGGATGACAGTATTGAGTGAGTGAGAGCGAGAATGTGTGAGAGAGAAAGAGTATTACGTGAGGAATGGGAAGTGTGGATTTTGACGTAAGACGAGAAAGACGTAAAGATATTAATTGTAAAGACTATTTATTTAAATAAAATAGCTTAAAGTTATTAAAAGTGTTTTGATTTCCCACATTTCACGCCCACAAAAGTGGAAAGGCTGGGAAATCATTAAAAGACGGGCCTACAAGGTAAAACAGGGAAAAAATAACGACGTGCCGACGACGTAGAAAATTTTCAGTTTTTCAAGGCGGCCATTTTTTGGGGCAACAGACGCAACGGGTTTGAATTACAGCTATCCAGAAGACGAAATGGCGAGGGCAGAGAAAAGCCAAAACCCTATCATGCAAGCCGGTGCGCCCTATTTTGCGGACGATCTGGTCAAAAATTTCAGTGGCCAGGATAAGACTTATACGGTATCGAAATGGATCCAGGAATTAGATGACAACTCTGAAATTTTTATGTGGACGCCTTTACAACAGCTCATAATAGCTCGAAGATCCCTGGTGGGAACAGCGGCTCTGTGGCTCCAGTCTGAACGTCCGTTTAAGTCATGGGACGAGCTGAAGGTTGCGATCGCCAAAGAGTTTCCTGATGTTTTAGACCAAAAAACAGCCCATGAAATGATGAGTAGCCGGAAAAAACAAAACAATGAAAGCTGTATGGACTACTTATTAGTAATGCGCGAGCTGGGGAAGAGGGGAAAAATGCCGGATTATGTTGCGATTAAATATATCGTTGATGGGATAGAAGACGACGAAACACATAAAATAATGTTATACGGAGTTACCACGTATCCAGATTTAAAAGAAAAAATCAAAATTTACGAAACTCTGAAAGATAAGATGAAAGAATCTAAGATACGACGAAGTCAGTCGAAATATAGTGATGTGGTAGGAAAAAAAGTGATCAGGTGTTTTAGTTGTGGTGGAAAAAGTCATCAGTCCAAGGAATGCCCAAATAAACATCTCGGGCTAAAATGTTTTAAATGCAATGATTTTGGCCATATTGCGCCACAGTGTAACAAGACGGAAACATCCGAACAGGCACCGAACAAATTTCGAAGCGGCGGTGACCAAGCAGGTGCGACTTTTCCAAGACGTCAGCAGCACCCGACCCGGCAAGTTGTTGGTGAAAAACCGCCAGGTGGTGTAAGTGCGCTGAGCGACACGAACACGAAACGCACGATGTTTAACAAGGAGGCCGACAACGTTAATTTTACGTCCGCGGGTGGCAACGCTGTGTTGTCAACTATGAACGGAAAAGGTTTTAACACTGATTTGTTAGCCACGAATAAAAAAGAATATGACGTCTTGTTTGACAACGACAATGATGTAAACAAAGATATCTTGATAAGAAAACCCCGGAAAATCGTGAAAATTGTTGATAAGGAGACGTGTGCATTGATCGACACCGGCAGTGACGTTAACTTGATTTCTGAAGAATTTTACACGATGATTGGATCACCGAAAAGTGAAAATGATTTTCTTTCGTTATTTGGTTTTGGACATGTAAAAGTGTGTTCCATGGGGAAAATTACAGTTCCTGTTGTTATTGACGAACAAAGCTATAGTGATGTGTGTTTCCATGTGGTATCTAATGACTCTATGCCGTATGAGATTATAATAGGACATGAGTTTTTAAAAGATGTAACATTGTTTATGAAGGAAGGAAACATAATGGTTTTACCGTCGAATGAGAATTGGTTGCGTAAACTTTCTTGTTATTTTACAGACGTTCCGTATGTTATCGGAGGTGAAGTTAGCAAACATATTCAGCAACAGGTAAAGCATCTTGTCGAGGGATATCAGCCGATGAAGACGAAAGACGCCCCGGTAAGGTTGCATATTATTTTGAAAGACGACATCCCGGTAGCACAGCGGCCACGCCGTTTAGCTATCAGTGAACAAGAAGAGGTTGAAAGACAGGTTGAACAGTGGCTAAAAGAAGGAATAGTGAGGGTGAGTTGGTCAGAGTATGCTAGTCCGTTAGTCTTGGTTCGGAAGAAGGATGGAGCTATCCGGATCTGTGTGGACTACAGATTAATCAACAAGAAGATGTTAAAGGATGAATATCCTTTGCCTATTATTGACGACCACATTGATAGACTTGCAGAAGCTAAGATTTTCTGTACGATTGATTTAAAAAATGCGTATTTTCATTTACCAGTACATGAAGACTCGATTAAGTACACTGCTTTTGTCACGCAAACTGGACAATATGAGTTTTTAAAGGCACCATTTGGTTTGACGGTCTGTCCAAAAGCATTTACAAGATTTATAACGACAATTTTCCACGATTTGATTTTTAGACGTATAGTACTGATTTTTATAGACGATTTACTCATTACAGCTCAGAATGAACTAGAAGCTGTAGAAAGATTGAAAGAAGTGTTAAACGTAGCGTCACAATACGGGTTGGACATCAACTGGAAGAAATCACAACTTGTGGTAAGACGAGTAGAGTATTTGGGCCATATCATAGAGAATGGTCAAGTAAAACCTTCACCTGAAAAGACTGATGCTGTTAAAAGGTTCCCGGAACCTAAGAACACCAAACAACTGCAAAGTTTCATTGGCCTGACGTCATATTTTCGTAAATATATACAAAATTTTTCACTGATTGCAAAGCCATTGACCGATTTACTGAAGAAGGATAGTATTTTTAAGTTCAATCAAGAACAAATGAGTGCATTCGAGACGTTGAAGGAAAAACTGTCCAATAATCCAGTACTTAAGATTTATAATGCTAAGTCGTATACTGAACTACACACAGATGCCTCAGCAGTTGCGTATGCTGCTATTCTGATGCAACGGAGTGACGATGATGGAAGTTTGCATCCGATTTACTATATGAGTAGGAAGACGTCAGAGGCAGAAAGTCGGTATTCTAGTTATGAGTTAGAGGCACTGGCTGTAATCGAAGGGATTAAAAAGTTTAGGAAATATTTATTTGGTAAAAGATTCAAGATAGTTACGGATTGCCAAGCGTTTCAGATGACATTGGAGAAGAAAGATATGGCTTCTTCACCAAGAGTTGCCCGGTGGATAATGCTACTTCAAGAATACGACTTTACCGTCGAGCACAGGAGTGGAAGCCAGATGCGACATGCCGATGCATTGAGTAGATACCCGTATGTAGCTCAAATCACATCAGACTTTTACGAGAAATTAAAAGATAACCAAGCTAAAGATACTACTTTGAAAGCGATAATTGAAATTTTGAAAGACAAGCCCTATGACGACTTTTGGCTTGAAAATGAAATCTTATTTAAGGGTCCTGAGAAACATTTGGTAGTACCAAAGAATATGGAGATGGAGTTAATTCGTAGTGCTCATGAGAATGGACATTTTGGTAAGAAAAAGACTATAGAATTGCTAAAAAAAAATTACTACATTAAGAGTTTAGACAGAAAAGTTGAAGAATACATTCAAACATGTATACCTTGTTTGTTGGCAAGTCGTAAAGCAGGAAAGCAAGAAGGATGGTTGTCTCCAATTGAAAAAGGCGAATTACCATTGGATACACTGCATTTAGACCATATTGGACCTATGACTGCAACGAAAAAACAATACAATCATATTTTGACGGTGATAGATGCATTCACAAAGTTCACTTGGATATTTCCCACAAAAAGCACAACAAGCCGAGAGGTAATAGCAAAACTACAGGTTCACCAGCAAGTTTTTGGTAACCCCAGGCGTATTATTAGTGACAGAGGAACTGCTTTTACCAGTGGGGAGTTCACAGGTTACTGCAAAGACGAGAAAATTGAACACATTACTATTACGACGGGTATTCCCAGAGCAAACGGGCAAGTGGAGAGGATTCATAGAGTAATGGTTTCTGTACTAACAAAACTCTGTATAGAGCAACCAGGTAATTGGTACAAACATGTTAGTCGTTTACAACAAGCGCTGAACAGCACTTATCAGAGAAGTGTCAATGCTGCACCTTATGAGTTACTCATTGGCGCAAAGATGAGACGGCAAGCAGATCCTGAGATTTTGGAGTTAATTGAACAGGAGAATAAAAACATTTTTATGAATCATCGGGAAGAACTGCGAATGAAGGCGAAAGAGCAGATTTTAAAAGTTCAAAATGAAAATAGACGTGATTTTAATAAAACTAGGAAGAAAAGTCGTATCTATAAAGTTGGAGATATTGTAGCTATTCGACGCACGCAGTTTGGAGTAGGCATGAAGCTTAGACCAAAGTATTTAGGTCCTTATCGGGTCACCAAAGTGAAGGGTGCCGATAGATACGATGTAGTTAAGCTGGATTCTGCAACCGAAGGGCCGAATAAGACGAGCAGTGCGGCGGATTCTATGAAGCTATGGCCTAGTGTGCAGGAAAGCGATGCTGTAAATGACTGAGGTTAGAGCATAGATTTAGGATTCAATTTGATTTCTTCAGTTCAGACGGTGAAACAGTATGTTCCCCAATCCCTTTAATGTTAAGATTTGTTTTTGTTTATGTCGTAGTTATTTATGTTTTAATGATTTGTTGTTATAATTTAAGTATTTTAAGTAACAATGTAAGATTTTTATTGTTTTCAATTTTATTTTTGCGTTTACAAGCTGTGTTATGTGTTTTAAAGATTTCATATTTATATTAGTCTAGGGACAGACTAATTGCAGGACGGCCGAATGTGGGGATGACAGTATTGAGTGAGTGAGAGCGAGAATGTGTGAGAGAGAAAGAGTATTACGTGAGGAATGGGAAGTGTGGATTTTGACGTAAGACGAGAAAGACGTAAAGATATTAATTGTAAAGACTATTTATTTAAATAAAATAGCTTAAAGTTATTAAAAGTGTTTTGATTTCCCACATGTATAATTCACAATATACAGTCAACCTGCGAGAACCATAAAACCAGGTCTCAGTTATTACAATGCGCACACTATTACTAAAGATTGAAGTTGGCGCTTACCAGGTAATTCCTTGGAGTGAATTAGAATACAAATCACTTACAAATACTGCGTATATTACCAGTTACTCCCTGCACCATCCCTCACAGCTCACAACACTATTATATCTCGCTGAGTATATCTCGCCTAACTTAACTAGTCTGGACTCTCAACTCCGTCCGTCATCTTTCGCCGTCCAAAACCAGCTCGTTCACAAACTCGCTTTTTGGGATTCACGCGCCTTGCATGCTGCTTACTCTCATTCTAGACTAAGCCTAGTCTAAACCTGTACATTTATCAAGTACTTAACGATTTATACAACACTCTCACTGAGACATAGTCTCCAACTCCAAGCCTAGCCTCTATCGACCGTCTCCTACCCTGCTCCCAAACTAACTGTCTCGACTTAAAACATCCTTTCCCCATCCTAAAACCACCACGCCTGGGTTGAGCGTCACTTTCTCAGAATCGTTTCTTTGTCCAATTTCTCAATTATTGTTTCTAAGGGTTCGTTTGGGTTTGATGGTAACCAGATGTGGCTAATTTGTCCGTTGTTCTTGGAATTTGTAAGAATATTGCATCTTTACGTGTCGTAATATATTGCTTTTGACCGATAACTGGCATAAGTGCCCTTAAAATATAAATGAAATGGGTTTCTAAGGAGTTAAATATTGTTTTAGGATTTTAAAGAATTAAGATACTTCGTTATTTATTAGGGCCCCGTGGCGAGCTGTCAGATCATAAACTTGAGACTCAATGTGTTTTCTAAGAGGTCCGGAACCGTGTGACAATTTTAAAATTAAATATAATGTTTTGCTGTTAAATATATGACAGACAGTCACATTCCCCCCTCTGAAAATCAGACGCGTGACGCAG
Source organism: Polymixis flavicincta (assembly GCA_949987655.1). Lineage (NCBI taxonomy): Eukaryota > Metazoa > Arthropoda > Insecta > Lepidoptera > Noctuidae > Polymixis > Polymixis flavicincta. The sequence continues at coordinate 9,236,603 of OX465175.1, read as the reverse complement.
TACAGCGTATGAGCTTTCACAATAGGTGAAGCCATGCCTTTCCTTTAACGTATTTTTAAAATATGTACCCTATGCATAACATGGTGCTGCTATGCCCATCTTATCAGAGAATGGTTCTCATTCTGGTTGGAATATGAATCCAATAAGATTATAATAAAATTAATTGTCTGATCTATTTAATTACTTTTCGCAGAAGCATCATCAATGAATGCATTATAATTCTGATATTTGATCTTATTCCTATTAAAAGTTCACATTATTCCAATTACACTATCAAGCATAAAGTGCGTTTTGAGAACCTGCGCATGCTTATAATGTAGTTTTACATACCAGGGTCTCTCTAAAGAGTATTTTTGCGCTTTTGAGCCACGCTACCTACGGTGCTCAGCCTACCGCAGCGATGCTGGACACAGGCCTTTCCTTATGCAGCTAAACGCAGAGTCAGCTTAGTCAGCTGCCCGCTGTCATACCCAAGATCCACTGAAATAGTACGCACATAAACATATCATATTGAATTCCAACTGGACTTCCCTCTTCGATTCTAACAGGTTAGAGCAGTCATTAAGTCCAATAAGATTTTGATGATTATTCTGGTTAGATAATATAGGTATCCTAGATTGTGCAAACCATTATTGGTTTAGTGTGATAAAAGATTGCCATTTTCTCCCTCCGATTATAAAGCATTTACAAGAAAATTCTATTGCATATCTGAAGTGATAACTAAGTAAAGTGAAAGATCTCAAACATATCAATAAAAGTGAGAAAACAAAATCATACCGCGTAGTGGATAATCCTTGTGTAGGTACGAATAGAATTGAAACCTAGCTCTGCTCTTCAATTGATTTATGATTGTTCTTATTATTTCTCTTTTAGTTTTCTTACAAATCCTCTTTTCATATGAATTTAAATAACATTACCTAATCCCTGTTTAGTGCGGGAACCCTGTGCATGCTTATAATTTAGTTTTACATACCAGAGTTTCTTTGAAAGTATTTGTGCCTTCGAGTCACGCTACCTACGGTGGTTCCTCGTTCTATACTCAGCCTATTGCAGTTGCTGGTGGACAGAGGCCTCTCCTTATGCACCTCAATGCCAGTCAGCTTAGTCACTTGCACGCACTCGTATTCAGAAGTAGCTGAAATAGTCCGCACAAAACACATATTAGACTTTGATCCAATTAGTCGCCCCCCTCTGATTTTAAGACAGAGCAGTTTTGTAAAAGAACTTGAGTTGGGAAGTTATGATAGAAAATGTAGACACCCTAGAAGATTATCCAAACAATGATTGGCTTATTAGCACACCATGCTTTCTAAATCCCCTAAAATTATGAAATGTTCAAAGAACACTTTCTGCAATATTTAAACTGATGACTATAGTATCATAGTCCTAAAACATAAATCTATAATATTTCACGAGATAACAAAAATCATACCACGTAACTACGAGTAACTGGAGTGTCTAATAATAGTAAAACTTAGCTTCGTTACAGGAGCCAGGTTACAGCTATTGCTGTTGAAGTCAGCCGATTTCGAAGAAACTTTAACCCAAGTGCCACCCTCAAACCAAAGGCTTAGCGTAGTCGCAGCCAGATGGGGTCTTAAATATCCTGGAATTTGAAATAAGGCCAAACGAGTATCTATTCAATTATATGATATGTGTCGCTGACTGCACAGTCGGACACTTCACACGCACACACAAATTTCAAACGCACAAACAGTTGTCATGTTTTACATACTGTCAGACACAAAACTCACATTTTCAGGTAGTAGAACCTTTTATTGCAGTAGCTCATGAACTAAAGCAACAGTCAATACTCTTTAAGCGGGGTTTGAGCGGTTTGAGCCCACAAGCCGTGACACAGGAACCTAATATCAACAGATAAATCATGCGGAAATTGAATCCGCTACCAGTAGTTGAAGAATTCAACCACCATCATCAAACCATTACCTAATTAAACATATTATGCATATTTAACATATTAAACATACAATTTATAGAACCATTAAATTACGTTGTGTTATAGTTTACGTTGTGTTATTTTAGTAGTAACCCATTAGTAGTCCTTTCTCGTTGCACTGACCTAAGTCAGTACATTTAATGACGAGAATCCTGGTCACGGCACCACATGTGACTGTTCCTAAATGACCCCAGGCTGATAAAAATTTCGTTTTTTCTAATTATGTTAATATTAGTTCTTGGGTCGGTTCCCCCTAAGGGGGAAGGGCCGCACTCCTCCCCGTGCGGCCCTGTAGAGCTCGTCACCGGACTGGTCGCTCTCCCACCGATTTACTTTAAATGAATTCCAAATGGCTTTAAATTATACTTAAGAATTCATTTATATGGAAACACATTGGATGTGGTTCTAGAAAGCTCAAAGTAGCTGAGAGATTCAAAGTACCTACTTGTATTATTGTATAAGTGGATGAATAACCCATACGCTAACGTAACAGGTATTTGGTCAATCGTTACTCACACGATATCTCACATCAACACTCGGAGTACTCAGGGCAACACTTCCATAAAGTGACGCAAGCTGCTTTTCAGCTACTTCACGTCGTCATGCTCTTTCGAGACATGGTCCCTAGCAGTTCTTTCGAACTGATAAACGTGACGAAGCGGCTGTCCCTGCCGCAACCGTGCGACCGTCCTTGTCTAGCAACGGAGCGGCTAGTTCTTGCGGCATACGTCGTTATCATGCTCTTATGGAGACATGGTCCCTATCAGTCCTTGGACTGAATGTGTGATAGATGTAGCCCCCCAAACCCCTGGAAGGTTTCCCGTTGCACAACAAGCATATCTGCTAGACACGTGTTCATGTCGATCCGACCGAATAGTCGATCTGAGATCAAGAATATAATAGTCGCGGATGACTAAATAATAGAGTTGGAAATCTAGATTCAAGAATTAGTACTAATAAGATAAGTATAGAGAATCAAAACCTAAGAATTATTATTTAGATAGAGTTGTGGATCAACTCTCATGAAAGTCTATAGACAGCCCCAAAGAGCCCACCCGTCACCACTTCCTAGTGTTTGAGCTGGGGAGAAGAAGTGGCGCAACAAACTCCCCAGCAACATGTATCTGTCTTAGTAGTTATAATAACTTTAATAACACTCTCAACCTAAGATAACTGCATATTATTATAATAGGCTCACTCAGTCATACCAACAACCATACACATAATTCTCGTCCCTCACAGGTGAAGGCTAATATAAATGCTCATTAATAGCTCCACTGCGATATCACCAATCTGTTATGTAGAAATGATCATTAATAGATCCACTGCGATATCACCAATCTGTTATGTATAATTCACAATATACAGTCAACCTGCGAGAACCATAAAACCAGGTCTCAGTTATTACAATGCGCACACTATTACTAAAGATTGAAGTTGGCGCTTACCAGGTAATTCCTTGGAGTGAATTAGAATACAAATCACTTACAAATACTGCGTATATTACCAGTTACTCCCTGCACCATCCCTCACAGCTCACAACACTATTATATCTCGCTGAGTATATCTCGCCTAACTTAACTAGTCTGGACTCTCAACTCCGTCCGTCATCTTTCGCCGTCCAAAACCAGCTCGTTCACAAACTCGCTTTTTGGGATTCACGCGCCTTGCATGCTGCTTACTCTCATTCTAGACTAAGCCTAGTCTAAACCTGTACATTTATCAAGTACTTAACGATTTATACAACACTCTCACTGAGACATAGTCTCCAACTCCAAGCCTAGCCTCTATCGACCGTCTCCTACCCTGCTCCCAAACTAACTGTCTCGACTTAAAACATCCTTTCCCCATCCTAAAACCACCACGCCTGGGTTGAGCGTCACTTTCTCAGAATCGTTTCTTTGTCCAATTTCTCAATTATTGTTTCTAAGGGTTCGTTTGGGTTTGATGGTAACCAGATGTGGCTAATTTGTCCGTTGTTCTTGGAATTTGTAAGAATATTGCATCTTTACGTGTCGTAATATATTGCTTTTGACCGATAACTGGCATAAGTGCCCTTAAAATATAAATGAAATGGGTTTCTAAGGAGTTAAATATTGTTTTAGGATTTTAAAGAATTAAGATACTTCGTTATTTATTAGGGCCCCGTGGCGAGCTGTCAGATCATAAACTTGAGACTCAATGTGTTTTCTAAGAGGTCCGGAACCGTGTGACAATTTTAAAATTAAATATAATGTTTTGCTGTTAAATATATGACAGACAGTCACAATTGCTTCATATGTTCGAAAAATGTGTCTGTTCGACAACATAAATAACGCAATGAATATTGTTTAACTGTGAAGACGAAACCAATTATGATCAATCGTGAGTTACGCAATTAGGGTGCAGGTTTACATTGGTTTGAAATTACAGTGTTAATAGGTGACGGTGCCTACAATTCGTAAGTCGGGGTCGTTGCCACTGGGCCACCACTGCAAAACATGTACAGACTGGGCCAGCACGTCAATCTACCCCAATCTGTCAATTTTTTCCAATTGAACATGAACCTAAAAATATGGAATAAAGTTGAAAATCTAGCAAAGACAGATTGGGGTAGCTTGATGTTCTGTCGTCTGTACCTACGACTACAATAATTTCACCAGAGAGAGAAATAATACAATCAATTACCTCATTAGTAAATCCATGTAGAGTTGCTATAGCGTCCTGGTGCTTCTTGTACTTCGGGAAACACCTGTACAGCCAGTCTGGTTGTAACCACAAGTGGAAGATTCTCTCGCACATCAGGTTTAGCACGTTGCTCATCGCGGTGAGGAACGGTTGGTCTGAGTTTTCTTGTGCGTTGATTTTAACTCCCATTGCAGTTTCTGTTAATTAGAGAAATGATAAAAAAAAACACACAGTTAGGTTAAAGAATTTTTATTTTCATAAGAACATGACATACACTTAAGTGAGACTTAAATTTTAACATATAGGTCAATCATCGTCTAAAGACGAAGCATGCAGATGTAAAATAAACAAAATAACAATAACAACGTATAAGATCGGTCGTAAATTTAACAACAGGAAGAAGAAGCCACGAGCTCCGAACGAAATCAGAATCTAGTGATGCGTCCCTTTGACGAAATCAAACTAACTATAATGTTATCAATGCTGGGACACACAGAGAGGAGACAGGCTTCCTCTTTGTGAGGGGGAATGCGATAAAATCCACTACGTGAGCCCAGTGAAGGTTGGCAGATAAAAAAAAAAAAAAGTTTATTAGAAACAGTTTAGGTATAGCATTACAAAAGACACGAAGATGTAAGAAGCTGCAAAAGTAAAATACTGTGCGGCTATCAACGCCCCACAAAAAATAAATAGAAAGACATTTGTTCCAGACTTCCACATCTTAAGAGTCGTAAAATAAAATAAGATTTACAAAAGGCAAAAAAAAATAATTAAATAATTAATTAAAAACACGATAAAACTTTGTCAGCCTTAGATATAAAAAACTCGCTAATCACTCACTAGCCACTGTTTAGCTTATCAATTGGTTACCTCCTAATCATTGATTAACTTTTCTTTATTTATAAACGCTAGTTTGCAGGTGATTAGTAGCGAAACGAAATAGAGGTGAAATTATGCGTTCAGCACAGATTATAATCAAAATAGTCGCCTAAAAAACAGGATTTTAAGAATCAAGTTGTCAAATGCATGATTTTTGTATCTGTCGTGACTTCGACAGACTTATGTCAAAAATTTCATTGATTTATTTGTACCTATTTGAATAAAATAATTTATTGTGTTTATTTTATTGTGTTCACGATGGAAGCAAATCAGCAATGAAAATAATACGCTCCCATGATTGGAGTAAACAGGAAAAGGTAATGTATCGTATGAATTTTTATCTAGTTTCTATTGTAAAGTGACCCAATTTAATGCTATCGTATTAGCTGATAATAACTAGGTATGTATTTACACGTTCTTTACGTTTATTTACATGGATATTATCTTTTAAAAACATATGCGTATATATGTATGTATATTCTATGAAAATTCCTAGTGCTTTTGCAGGGTTTCAGTGTATTTTAATAACAATAAAATTATACTTGTTTACAGTTACAATTTTGACTGCTGCTATGAAAGCTACTAGCACGTAGCACCAATACTATTCAATCTTGAGATGGCAACGATGCTAGGTACGTGAAAAAGATGAGCAATGATAATAATATGCTCCCAAGAATGGAGTTAACAGGAAAAGGTAATGTATCTCTGAATTTGTACCTATTTACTTTCTATTGTAAAGTGACCAAATGAATGATAACACAGTAGCCGATACAGCTATGTATTTACATGTTCTTAACTTGTTAACATGGATATTCTCTTTGAGAAACATATGTAGGTACTTGTGCCTATTCTATATAACTTCCTATTACTTTTGCATTGGGGTTTCAGTGTCTTATAACAATTATTATTCTTGTTTACAGTTACAATTTTGACTGCTGCTATGAAAGCCACTACTTAGCAGTTAGCACCATTACTATTCAACCTTGCAAAGATGGCAACGGGGGTCACCATGCTAAGTGAAAAAGATGAGGAATGAGAGTGGCATGAGAAAATAATGGCACCCGTCTTTGGACAAAGAAGAATTGGAAATCAAAAATAATGAAATTATAACACAAATATGGCTTTATTGCGTATCGAAATAAATTGGTTTTTATAAAAAGTATCTTGTTTTATTGTGCATGACTGCCATAACGTGGCATTTCTTGCGTTCTGGGCCCTAGAAGGCGTCATCAGTATCGTATAAAGTACTCTCTGCGTCATAAAACGAGGGGTACATGGGATAACAATGGATAATCACTATCTCCGATGAGCTTCCTCACGAACTGACTGAACCTCCTACTGATTGAACTACCCTATAAATCCTATCATCACGTGTACTTAGAATGAGTAATATGTTTTTTTCGTAGCGGATTTGAACGAGTCTTGTAGATCTTCCTCCGTTTACTAACAATAGGCGCCCGCGGCGTTTCAAAACTATTTAATTCTTCGGTGTCGTTCTGAAATCCCGTAAAATATTGACGAAATCCACATTTACTAATGATAATTCCATATATAAGAACAAAATAACCTTGAAGTACACTAAAAATCATTTTGAATCGATCAGCTGATTAAAATAAAATCCGCCATGTTGCCTCTTAGCAAGTTAAACAGGGCACCAGTGGTGTTTAAATATGACAGCTACAAATCATTTGCTTAGCGACCTTATAGCGCTAAATAGCGTTTATAAATAAGAATTTTGCTAATCAAATAGTTAGCAATTGATTAAAAGTTACAAGGCGTTTATGAATAAGACCGTGTATGTGTTGTTTTGCATAATTTAGAGAGGCGTGGTGTGAGTGTGAGAGTGTTAGTGTTGTGTGTGTGTGAGTGTTTGTGTATGGGGGTGTGTTGTTGTGTGTATGTAATTTATGCATTCGTTCATTTTTAGAGAACCCATACCATGTGAATTTATTCATAATACAAAAAGTTGCTCAGTTGCATCATAGGACGTGGCCAGCCAGTCTGTAAATTTTTCTCTGAGGAGTTCCTTGTAGATTTTGATTCTCTTGTTTATGTTATTGTAAAGCTTATAGTTATAACGTATGAGGTTGAAATGGCGACTTATCATCGCAAATCTGCAGAGTTCGGTCTTGCAGATATTGTTGGAGCGTTGCTTATTTTCTAGGTATTGGCGGTCGTAAGGCAAAAGGTGGTGTTTCTTAAGAACTGTTTTAGAACGCACTATAAGAACATCACAAACTGAATATAGTTCAGACGTCGGAAATCGAAAAGGTTTCTTCGCAAGTACTCTTAGCACTGCTCTTTGCGCCCTCTCTATACTCCATTTATAATAGCATTAGATAGAAGTTAAAAAAAAGTCCTTTTTGATGTACACTTATAACAAAAGAAGGTACATTAAACTTGTTATAGTTACGATTAACACCAAATTCATTTTTATTTTTACATTAAAACCAGCGAAAAACTATTTATATACCAGCGTACTTTATTGTAATCATTTTAACTATTTATCTCATGAAACTAAGTGGCTTTCGTTCATATAATTATTTAATTCCAATTTAAAATTAAAGTGTCAATCATAAAAACCCAAAAGAAGCAGGAGTGATCAATACGTATTATGTTTAGTGACTAAATTAGCTAATGAAGACGTAGAAGTTTCACCAAACTATTGTGTGTTGTAAGTTGTCATTAATTTAACGTGTTAGTAAAGACTAAAAGAAACAAATTAAATTAAAATCATCATGGCGATTGTTTTTTTTTTTTTCAATCATTTGTTTAAGTTTGTAATGTGTGATGAAGATCTAACTATAAAATATAGCATTATTTAAAATGAAATTACCTTTATTTCGTTTACCTCTTTTTATTATAGTAACTTAAATCTATCTAAAAAACGCTGTTACTTATCTTTGAAATAAAATGTTTTGCACTCGTGCTTCGAGCTACGAGCCTCTTTTTTCTAATGCTATTATAAATGGAGTATAGACGCAACATAGTAAGTAGCCTTGTGGTTTCCCCTCATGTAGTTATGCAGTAACAAATAACTGACTGAGTGAGAACGAAATAAACCATTTTCAGGCATTGAAAGTCAGCAGCCCCACGAAGATTTTTAAATAAAACAAATCAGTCTTCTGACACGAATCACAATAGACTCAATCTATTTTTTTCCAAGTCAGAAGATTGTCTAATATAACTCCGAGATATTTGAAACTGTCAGACCGTTCTATCTGACCACAGTTACAAGTAGTAGCTAGCTAGATATGGACATGTGACTCCTGATCCAAAATGTCGTAGGTGGTTGACTAAGAATTTCCGGGGTAAAGGGTATGAACTTGGTCTTTGAGTTATTGAGCGTAAGCTGATTCAAGATTAACCATATCATAATTAACCTCAAAGCAGTCACTACCCTCTCACGAGTCTCAGGCCAGTCCTTACCATGGGTTATAAAAGTAGAGCAGTGTCATCCGCATATGTAATGATTTTTGTCTTCGGAAGAGATAACTGACAAAGCTCATTGTCATAGACAAGAAACAGGGTAGGTCCGAGGATACTACCCTGAAGTCCACCAAAAATCATGTTCTCTGACTTGCTGATGAAAGTTTCAATTTCAACAACCTTTTTACGCCCCGTCAGGTAGCTACGAAAGATATCGAGGGCAATTCCACGAATGCCAATTTGTTCTAGCTTTTTTTTTTTCTTTGGGTGGGAAATCATCAAATAACTTCTCCCACTCTGGGTGGAGCAGGAGGGCGTGTCAGACTTTTACTGACTAAAACCCACCCATGTTCCTTCAGTAGCCCTTATGCCAGGGGCTGTGGTGTCTCTTTCGAACAAACCCGCACCCCTGGCAGGCATCGGCCCTTGCGGGCCCCATCACTTTTTGTGCTGACATCTCTTTGAGGCGCGCGTGGAACACAACGCGCCATCGACTTGGGCTTGGTCCTTACCGGACAGCTAGCTACCCATTACTCGCCGTCCGCAAGCCCATGCCTACGGTGGCCGGAAATCGGGCTGGGATTCCCGACGCCCAGGGCGTCTCCGTATCCTGCGGCGGCTAGGGTCGCGAGGGCGCATATGCTGCCTCTCCCTCACGTGCGCCGCCTCCCTCTTCGCGAGCATCACTGCTTCGCTGAAGGAGGTGACGGCTCCCCATGCCCTCTCGCTCCGTACCATGGCCTGGACCAGGGCCGGACGCGAAAGATCGCCGCAGCCGATCGCCTCCACGAGGACACGGCAGTGCTCCGCCCAAGCAGGGCAGACCGCCACCGTGTGCTCCACCGTGTCCTCAGGGCGATCTTCGCAGTGGAAACACCCGGGCGTTTCCTCCTGCCCTATCCGAAACAGGAACCTCCCGAAACAACCGTGTCCGGTGAGGACCTGCGTCAGGCGGAAGGTGAGGACGCCATGCCGCCTCTCAAACCACTCCTCAAAGAGGGGACTTACCGCCGCAATCGTGGCGTGCCCAAATTTGTTCTAGCTTGTAAATCAATTTTGGGGCAGAAACGGTATCGAATGCCTTCGGTAGGTCTAGGAAGACACTGATAGACTTTTGCCTATTGGTTAGGTTTTCGACTATGGTGTTTGACAGTTCCAATGTAGCGTCTTCTGTAGATTTCCCAGCTCTAAAGCCATATTGATTGACAGCCAGGATATTGAATAAAGATAAATTTCACTAGTCTCACGTTAAACCTTCTCGAAGATTTTTGAGATAGTTGTTAGAACAATATAGGCCTGTAATTGGCAATACATTTTCTGGTTCCCCCTTTGTGAATTGGATAGACTATAGCAGTTTTGAAAACATCCGGAAAAACACCAAAAGATAGGCATAGGATAAAAATGTGGACAAGGACTGGGATAATTGTGTTTTTTGTGGCTTTAAAAACTGTAGTTGGGATTCCGTCAAAACCGACAGCACATTTCTCTTTAAGGGGAACCTAGTCGCTGGCTCGAACTCACTGGTGAGCCTGGCTTTTTTTTTTTTTTGGGTGGGAAATCATCAAATAACTTCTCCCGCTCTGGGTGGAGCAGGAGGGCGTGTCAGACTTTTACTGACTAAAACCCACCCGTGTTCCTTCAGTAGCCCGTATGCCAGGGGCTATGGTGTCTCTTTCGAACAAACCCGCACCCCTGGCAGGCATCGGCCCTTGCGGGCCTCATCACTTTTTGTGCTGACATCTCTTTGAGGCGCGCGTGGAACACAACGCGCCGTCGACTTGGGTTTGGTCCTTACCGGACAGCGAGCTACCCATTACTCGCCGTCCGCAAGCCCATGCCTACGGTGGCCGGAAATCGGCCTGGGATTCCCGACGCCCAGGGCGTCTCCGTATCCTGCGGCGGCTAGGGTCGCGAGGGCGCATATGCTGCCTCTCCCTCACGTGCGCCGCCTCCCTCTTCGCGAGCATCACTGCTTCGCTGAAGGAGGTGACAGCTCCCCATGCCCTCTCGCTCCGTACCATGGCCTGGACCAGGGCAGGACGCGAGAGTTCGCCGCCGCCGATCGCCTCCACGAGGACACGGCGGTGCTCCGCCCAAGCAGGGCAGACCGCCACCGTGTGCTCCACCGTGTCCTCAGGGTGATCTTCGCAGTGGAAACACCCGGGCGTTTCCTCCCGCCCTATCCGAAACAGGAACCTCCCGAAACAACCGTGTCCGGTGAGGACCTACGTCAGGCGGAAGGTGAGGACGCCATGCCGCCTCTCAAACCACTCCTCAAAGAGGGGACTTACCGCCGCAATCGTGGCGTGCCCAGCACTGGGAGGATAATCGGTGCTTGGTCAGTTATATCACAGTCTAGTACAGTACCCGGCGATAAATATTGCACATCGACCTTTGGAAAGAGACAATCGGCGAATTTCGGCTACGTAGAGCGTTATCTCTGTCGCACGAAATACAAACAGTCCGGTATCTATTAGGAGCTGTTAAAACAATTATGATTTGCTTCTTTGTTAATTCTTTTTATTCTTTGTATAAAATACACCAGTTTTCTATAAGTGATGGCTTTAGGTTGGGGTAAAATAAAATGCCATAGACACCAATGCCACAGATGCCATAGTCCAACTTTAAATTATTTAAATTTGGGGGTGTTAACAACTCTAAATATATATTTTGAACTGGACGCGACCGCACTCTATCGCACTTGAACAACGACTGGCAAAACGTCACACTGCTTTGAATGCTTGCAGCAGTGAGGCACTGCTGCAAGCATTTCACATTGGTGTTGAGCTTGTAGCAGGGATTCTCATAAAATTAAGGCAGTGTTAGATTAAGTGTACTGTAAATCCGGTTCTCCCAAAGCTCAAACAGACCTACGGTTACAGCTCCGGAATTATGTTCTAATATTTGGGAATATCTATGTTATAACCTATCTAAATAAGTTGTCTGTTTTGTATAATCGGTCGGATTAGTCAGTTTTTAGTAGGCTATTTATTCAATAATCACAATAATCTTGCACGTTGTCACTCAAACTATTTCGGGCTAAAATTCATCGAACTTACCACACACAGAATCCAAGGTGTAGGAGCTTAGGAACGGCCAGATGCTGAACTTTCCAATGCCGGAAGAATTCTTCAGTTGCTTCACCAGCTTTTCACTCTGTTCAGCGAAAACATGGACAAAGCTTTCGACTATTTTAGGGCTGAAGGCTGGCACTAAGATCTTTCGTCGGCGACGCCAGATAGAGACTATGTTTTGGAAAGAAAATTTGATTTTAGGAAACGTTCTGGAAGCTGAAATAATATTTAATCTTACATCTACTTCTATCATATCAAGAACGTGGAAGTAGTTGTAAGTTAAAGAATCCCAGATAATTCGTAAAGTTTTGTACAGAAGTGGACATAATTTTCTGCTATGTAGCAAATAAATAGCAGATTTGATTTAAGCCCAATCGAGAACGAGTTTCAAAGAGACGGTCCCTCTTTTATATTTTGTGCATACTTATAGCTAAGTTCTGTGGTCTGACGTAATTTAGAAGAAGTTTTGCATAGCTTTATCACTAACATCTGTGATCTTTCCACCGTCATCATGACACATCAGAGTTTCCAACACAGCCTGACTTACATTGTTGTTGGAATTTTTATGTCCTGTCTGGCTCCTTTACGAAATATTCTGTTGAGTAGCTGATTATTGGGGATTCAAGATCACAAAAAGTCCAGCCTGCTTGTCAGTGCTAAAATTATTAAGTGGGACATTTTTAGATAGACCTGACTAGAGGTCTCATTAACATTGATAATGTTACTATTATAGCTATTGAGAGTTTAGTCATGTTTCATTATGATCCATTATGTACAAATACATTTTCACGCTATAAACAATGTAGCCGTAAGTAAGACAAAGGCCAAAGCCTATATCTATACAGGATAAATTTTTTACCAGTGCGCAAACTACCCATAATTATACCCAGTGTAGAAATATTACATCGGTTACACAAAAAAAAAACTGCTGTTTCATAGTATAGTACGCGGTCAAAATGTATGGAACAGCAGATTTATTTTGTATAATTTCATCATCATCATTTCACCCGAAAGACGTCCACTGCTGGACATAGGCTTCCCCAGGCTCCTCCACTTCGACTGGTCTTGTCCTTCCCACATCCAGCGGATTCCTGCGACCTTCACAAGGTCATCGATCCACCTTGTGGGAGGCCTTCCCACTCTACGTCTTCAGGTACGCGGTTGCGACTCCAAAACCTTTCGGC